>OY821778.1:5792500-10792500 GCA_963682175.1 Triglochin maritima | reverse complement strand
TAGACGACGCCTAACTTCGAGGTCCCACCGAGGACCACTAGTCTGTAGGAAATCAAGAACCCGGAGGTCCCTAATATCTCAGGGAGACTAGATGGGCAACGACGTTCAGGCCGAAACGGTCTTAAACATCGAGGACCACTAATCTATAGGAAATCAAGAACCCGGAGGTTCCTAAAATCTCAGGGAGACTAGATGGGCAACGACATTCAGGCCATAACGGTCTTAAACGGTTTCCTCTCCTTAATGCGTCCGAAATTCCTAGGGGCCAACGTCTAATTGATTTTATTAAGGCTCTTTTATTAAGTGGTTTCTGGGCTAAGGAAAGGGTGATGAAATCCCCCACCTCATCTCCTATAGGTGACTGCCCCCTAAGTGTTTTTCATATCTTAATCTAACAAACAACACACCAAACAAACACTCACCTCACTCTTGTTCCAATGCAAGTCCTACTAACTAATTCGTGCTTTCTAATGAATGATGAGTGAAAGATAGTACGTACCTTACGCCAGCAATCTACGACAGAAATCGTAAATAATCGAAAAATACAAATGCATGCAAATCCTATATGATGAATGACTTAGCAAATATTGTCTAATATTTTGCTTTGGGTTATTAAAGGCCAAGTTGTTTAAGGGGGGCAATGAGTTATTATAAACTAAACATTTAACTAAACAAAGTAAATAAACATTTAACTAGACAAAACATAAATAAACATTTAACTAGACAAAACATAAATAAACATGAAAGATCATTTTTTAAGCATAAATAAACATAAATAAACATTTAACTAGACAAAACATAAATAAACACAAATAAATGTATGAACTCACTAAACTAAAGATTTATTCTAATTTGGACACTTTTTATGCAAACCCATAGAAAACTACACATATATACAAATTGAAAACTTAACAATCTATTATATGATCTGTTGACTCATCTAATGGATGGATTTCGGATTATCTTCCAGAATTATCGTCTAATGGGATATTATTATTTCTAAACATTTTTGTTTAGGTATGCTTTTGTAGCCTCATCTGAAGATAAGAAGTTGGTAATGATAGATGAAAGAAAATGATCTCTACATTAGATTCATTACACAAGTACTTGTCCCTAAGTGTTAGAACTCGAAATTCTCGTTCTAATTTTTGACATTTATTTTTGACCCCAACAGTTCCAAATAAACCTTAAAAGTGTTCTCTAAAGCCATATATACTAATTGTTTGTCCTTAGAACAGAGAATAAATAGTTTAATTTCTTAATGGCAAGAGTTGTAGCATTTAATTAACAAACTTCTGATAAACATTGGAAGTATCATTTGATCTTGGAATAAAATTGCAAAAAAAAAAAACAAATTGACCACACAGTACGGAAGAGCTTACAGAGTCAAAAAACAAATACCTAATATTGCCAAAACCAAATGGTCAAACAAACTTCATACTTATCAAAGATGAACGTAAAGGGTTGAATGAGGGCTTTGATGGATTCCATACAAACACATACCACCATTTGTTTGTGATAGTAGTTAATAACTCGCAAGTGGAAGGGGAGATCCAAACAAAGCCCGATATTCTTTTGGAAGAAAATACAAATGGTTGATGGAAGAAAATTTACATGTGGAGAGAGACGGAGGAAGACGGGGGAAGAGGGCCGAAGATGTGGAGGAGAGTTTGGGAGCTCGCTGCGGTGCCGGAGATGGTGCAGATCGGTCGGAGGTTGGTCGCGGAGGAGAGTTCGGTCGCGGGACGGCTAGGGTTTGGGTGGGTTTCGTCTGAAATGAATGAAAAGAAAACCGTCTGTCTGATTTCTTTAAGACCTATAGACGTCGGATGTTATATAACGTCGACGTCTATACCTCGACGTCTATGTGGATGACGTATAGACGTCGGTTGTCCATTATGTCCGACGTCTATACCCTATAGACGTCGGATATAAAAGGTACACAAACAACCGACGTGTATAGGTCGACGTCTATAGGGTATAGATGTCGGCTAAACGTGTTATTCCAAAACCCGACGTCTATAGTGTCACATAGACGTCGTCTTCCATTACAACCGACGTCTATTCTGTCCTCTCCACACTAGACGTCGGTGGTTGTAATGGCCGACGTCTATTTGGCGACGACTAAAGCCAATTCTGCACTAGTGTAGAATTTGTGGACGAAATGTACAAGTAGAATGACATAAAAAATTGTTAGGCTTGGACATGAGAAGTCGTGGAATGGGCTTCTAGCATATGCTAATTTGGGCTTCGAACATGATGACACAAGTCGTTCGGAGGAGCCACATCTGAATGTCATGGAGCAACAAGGTTATGATAAAGAGGAGATGTGTGATCAGAGACTAATATCGAGTGCATAGGAAGGAAAATGACAAGAAGAAAAAGAAAAAAAGACCAACAAACATTCACCTCGACAAATCCACCCGAAGGTGGAATTGCAAAGTGGTCTGCAAATTGGAAGTAAGCGAAGACATGGATACATACGAACAAAGTTGTTGATATAGCTTATACGATATATCTTATACACATAGATATCTACAGTGATACAATTACACTTCATAGTGATGCATAGGGTTAAGACTTAAGACCTTGTTAGATTACGCGGATCGATACTTGTTTTATTTCCGTGTTTTTTCACTTGCAGTTGCATAGTTGCATCGTGATATCTTAGGGCGATGACTTTGTTCGTCAACTTCTTTTTTGCATTGTATTTATTGATATATCAATAAAATATGTCACCTAAGCTGTTCTCTTTGTTTTGCAAATAAAAATAAAAATAAAAAATAGTCCCACTAATCAAATGACATAGTCATAAATAAAAGATTTTTTTAATGACAGATATATAGACTTAAATAGAAATGCTTTGTAAAATAAATATGAACGTAGCAAGATAAACATAAAATGATAAAACATGTTATCATGAATGCAAAAGCCCCAACAAGCAAATTAGCAAACTTATCTAAAAAGCAAAACAATAATAAAATAATATTACATGCTCGAGGAAGATCACAGGCTCAAACGTCCGCCACACAATATAAATAAACGTCAAAAAATTCGAGAATTCTGAAACGCCTCCACACGATACGTCTCCAACCAACCATTTCCCCCACCGCCTTTTCGACCACCGTTGCGCCGCCAGAGATCGCTTGGGAGTTTGCGGCAACGTGAGTTCCCGTTCCGCTTGTTTCCGCGAGATTCTGTTTCTCCGATGCCGTTTCAGTGGAGGAGGAGTTTTTGGATGTCAGATTTTTATTTTTCATTTTGATTATAAGGTTTTTAAAATTTTAAACAGTTCTGGGCTAGATTTGGTACGAAGTTAGTAAATTTTTAGACGTCTGATTATGAAAACATTATCAAATCTTAGAATAAATTCTGGAAGACACCCTTTTGCTTTAGTACAATGATTCTGAGTTTTTAGGTTTCAGTTGTAAATGACGTTCGTTCTTGATTTTTGGGATTCTAAAGTTTGATTACCAGAATGTGGTTTCGAACGGAGATCTTAGGTTTCGTGGTCGTTTCCACTGAGTTCAATTTTGTTTTTTTATGCTATTTTAGTGACTCTTGTCTGCGATCGTTTTGTTTCAGAACGGCGTCCCGGAGGAGGTCTGTTGGGGTTTGTTGGTGGAAGGCTAGAGAATTTTAACTGGAACTTGAAAGTGGGGTGTTTTGGAGATTTGCGTGGTTATAAACTTATAATGTGATTGTTGCTTCTGTGCTTTTGGTTGATAACTATGGAAGAAACTGCTGAAATAAATGACATTGCCCAGAACTCGGAACAAAGGGATAGGACTTTAATGAGACCAACTGCTTTGTTGGTTTCCCATGATGCTGATGCTCGCCATCGGAAGGTTTCATTCCCGAGGTATTCGAAATTAGTTATGGGGAATTTGAAAGGGAAGCATCCGACCGATTGGGAAGTAAATTCTGACCCAGGGTCTGGGAATTCTCGCAACATAGACAGCGCTGATGAGATAGTAAAAGAATTGACTTTTGAAAACTACAAGAACCCAAATATATCATTACGTGGCTCGTCAAGTAATGAAAATGACAGGCAAGTAAACAAGTGCTCGTGGGAAGAATTTCGTAAACTAGTTGGGGAAGCTAGAGATGCCAAGGTCGTAGAAAATGGAGATAAAATTGCAAATATTCCTTTGGTGAAGCATTCAGACAATAACCACAACCTTGCCATTGATCACTTCCTTGAAAAAGTGCAAAATTCATCCTTCGTATCCCCCAGAGGTCCACACACTGAAGTTTCGCCAGCATTTGGATTTCAACATTTTCTTCTCAAGAGCTCCTTGAAGGGTAAGGGTGTTTCAAATTGGCATCCAGGATCTTATGGTGCTCCGCAAATTGCATCAGTGCAGTCCAACATTGTAGAAAAGTCACCCAAAGCCTTAAAGAAAGTGGCTTCCAGTAGGTCACCTAATGTTGACATCAACAAATCATTATATGGTAGTGTTGTAGATGGAATTGCAGTTCGAGATCACCTCGATGGAATCAGCCTTAGGTGTTGGCTTGAACCTGGTAGGCATAAAGCAACGGCTGAAAGGTTTCACATATTCAAGCAGGTCTTGAAACTTGTGGATAGTTCACATTCTAAAGGGCTTGCTTTGCAAAACCTGTGGCCATCTTATTTCATGATATTTCCTTCAAATCAAGTTAGATATGTTGGCTCTTTTGTTCCCGAAACCCAACTGGAGTTAAATGAAGTTGGCAGAAGTGAAACTACCAATAATCAGTATTGCAGAAGGAAAAGGCATCTAGTAAATGAGAAGACCAAATTTATGCCGGCGAAGTATAAAAAACTGAATAAAGAGTTAAAAGTTGGTATTACACCTAATGGACTTGGAGCTCCAAGTGGCTCAAATGACAAGTTAACTGAAGGGTTTGATCATGATTATCTAGTTAAAGGTCTTGATTTCAACTTCAGGGAGTCGTTGCATCAAAATTTTGACAAAGAACACATCCATTTTGCTCAGTCGACTTTGTCTGGTAATGCACAGTTTGATACCATGCAGTTGGAAGAGAGGTGGTATGCCAGTCCAGAGGAATGGAATGGTGGCACCTGTTGCTTTACTTCAAATGTATACAGTCTTGGAGTTCTCTTCTTTGAGGTGTGTAAAAGGCTCTTAATTTTCCATTTATCCATTTTAAGTGATTGTGTCTTACTTTATTTTTTTTAGTGCATAGAACTAACAATATACACATCATATGTAACACTGCATATATGCCCATATTTGTATTTCTTGTTCACATGTGTTACTTTTCATGTCGTAAGGATTAATATTTCATGAACTCATGCTTCCTAATCATAATATTAATGAACTTCACATCGGATTACAAGTCATGGTTTTAGATTGGTCCTATGGAAGTAAAGGTTTAATTGTGGAGGATTAGACTCTACCTTTATTCCCCAAATATGATTTGTTTGCAGAACATGCATTTGATTAGATGCAATTATGCAATATAATAGGAGGAAATGATGGGAGTTTGTTTTTAGAGGAGATGATCTCGAGGTTGTTCCCCAGCCATTCCAAGTACAAGTCCCTTTAATCTCATCGATACATTAATAAAAATTTGAAGAGCTCTTGATTTACTAGAGATTATTTGATATTAATCTTAGTTATCTACTTTACATACCCTAGGTTAGAAACTCATCACGTGGTGTGGTCACACCCTTAAAAATAAGCTCTATCTATTTAGGTATCTCCTTACCTGTAATGCATCTAGTAAACTTATTGTTGTCCATAAGTACTTACATTTACCAAAGGACAACAAGCAAACTGCTTCCAGGGTTATTTTCAAAGTCAATGTCAAGTGTCAACTTTCAGGATTACTTTTGGTGGTGAATATTACTTTTAACTTTGGGGATAGTTTCAATTGCATAAGCCTATACTTTGGGATCTTAAGTGACATCAAAATTTAAGAATTTTTTCTGTTGTTTCTCAGCTTTTTTGCTGCTTTGGATCTTCGGAAGAGCATGCTGCAGCAATGTTAGACCTTCGACAACGGATACTTCCTTCAAGCTTTCTATCTGAAAAACCCAAGGAAGCTGGATTTTGCCTCTGGTTGCTTCATCCAGAACCTTGTTCTCGTCCAAAGTCTAGGTAGCATGATTTCAGAACTCATCCCGTACTCAAGTAAAAAGATAAACAAGGACAAGTAAAAAACCAAAAAAAAAATCTAAGCCATATGCCAGTTCAGTCTAATTTGTTTATGCTTGTTCCTGGATCCCGATATCAATTTCTCATAGGCATGAAGTGATCAATATTCCCTTGTCCACAATTTCTTTCTTTCTACATTTCTAAAAACTAATAAATAAATATCCATACTGATGTCAGCTCAAATTTGACAAGAAACCACCCCTCTTGACCACCAATGTTGACTGAGCTTTAAATTTAGTGTTTCCTATTGTTTAAACAACCATGTGATACCTAGGCATCTCTTTTTGCTGGATCACTAATGCATATAATATATTCTCGTCATAACTAGATTTGGAATAATTTCACAATTTTGATTGGGATTGTCGTACCAGTGTGTCGTGTCATGCTACTGTGTTTCACTTCTGTTTTCTTATGTTGTATGTGTTGAAGAACTTATAAAAAGGACATGTTATTGCTTAGATAGGTCCTTTGTATATAGAGGTTAGAAGAATGGAATAAGAAACAATAAAAAAACATTAATAAGGAAATACTGAATAAAGAAAGTCTTATCAATTCACACCTAATTCTAGTTATTTCCTAATATCTATTGTTTTAACTACTCTCTCTAAAGTTGGAGTATAGTTATAAATTATACCAATTTGTTATAAAAAGATTGATATTGGGAAATAATTCAGATAAAGTTGATGGAGTGGCAATAGACCCCAAAAAGTCGTGGAACCAACAATAGCAGCAGCAGCAGCAACAACAACATGAGTAGTACTCAGCAGAAGTTAAACTACCAAATCCAAATGAAGATTTAGTCAAAGCTTTCAAATCTAGGCAAACAGTACCCCCTTTGGGTAGGTTGGTGACACCAATGGCTCCCTAGGACTTAACCATAGGATGAGATCTCACATTGGGCCACATGGGCACGTGAGCAAAAAGGTAGGGTTTTGAGAGCTCACGAGCCAAGAAAATTCTAGAGAAGCTTGTGAAAGGGTCAGGGTGGATCCTTATTTGGGTCAGAGACTCGAAGCACCATCTAAGAAGACCGAGTTTGAAATGTACTTGGGATAAAGTAGATTTGGCAAGCTGGGGCACTGGTAGTTATAATTTGAAAAGTAGCCACCAAATCGATTAAATAAGGCAAACACATGAAAACAACACAATGAGCAGAGACTGAAGAAGAAAAACTTGTCGAATGAGCGAACAAGGTAAGTATCCTGGTAGCTCAAGCATTTCTTAGAGGACATATCCTGAGTTTGTAGGGGCACGTGAATGTCCTTTGGAACAACTATTATATGTAGGGATCTATTTATAGAGGGTTGCATTATGGGGTTGTCACACCAACCTTTGAGAACTTTGTACTTTATATACTTGTGACTGGATACAAAACGGAGGAATTGCTCCATCTTGTGTGTGCTTGTGTGAATGATCTCTAGTTTCAACTTGTGACTTGTTTGTGATAGAGCGAACATGACTGAGAGCCACGTAAATAACAAGCAACCAAGGGTTTAGACTTGTTGTGTGGGTTTTGCTCGGAGCTAGTGAGCTAGCTAAAATTTGGTTGGCCTTTTCGACATTATATTTTGGCAAACGAAAAACCGTTTAGTGCTAGGGTATAAAAGAAGACACAAAATTTCACCATGTGGTATAGAAGAAGGCATTATGCTTCAAAATAAGGTGTAAAGGTAGACAACATGCTTCAGAATATGGTGCATGGGAAGACACCATATTTTGATTATAAGTTGTATAAGAATACACCATGCTTTAGAATAAGGTGTATCCGTGTATAGAAGACACCGAAATCTTCTTCGCCCAAAGAACATGACACTAAATGTGTAGGAGGCGCACAAAGGGTGAATAACCTTGCCACACCTCAGAAGCATGTAAGACATGAGGCGTGGTTATAATAGTAGCTGTAGCAGGAATAATAGTTGAGAACAACACGATGGGCATGGTTATAATTTCTGACGAAACTCATGTCGCTGATGAGAAGAGATGGAAACTAAGGTCAAAGAAGAAGATGTGAAGAGGGCAGAAGAATTCCTTAGATGATTTTAAGGTGTCTTTCGGTCCTTTTCAAAGGGGATGCCCATGTAAAAAACAGTCGAGGCAAGCTAGGTCCCGGCTTAGGGTAACTTTGGGCTCTGGTACCCTGTTGAGAAGAAATTTCAATGGAAATACACATTAGTTCTTAGATAGGTCCTCTGTACTATGTAGGGATGGAATCATGACAACAACAATTTGGAAACATCTATAAGGAAACATTAGATAAAGGAAGTCCTATAAATTGAACAATCTAATTCTATTAATTTCCTAATGACTATTGTTTTAATAGTGTGAATAATTAAATCTAAACAAATTTCTTAAAATTAGTTGTGTTTAGAATTATTAAATTCAAAATCAAGCCAGATGCCTACATGATTGCACTGTGAATATTCTCAATAGTGTCAATTAAGTTGTTTTTTTGTAAAATTTATCAGTTATATCACCATTGATGGTAGAACTTATGGTTCCCTTGTCATTATGTTCCAGGGTAGTTCTACAGTGCGAGTTAATCAATGATATTCAGGACACAATATTTTCCGTTCAGCCATCAACATCTTTTGACGAGGAAGACGTAGAAGCAGAAATGTTGCTGCATTTTCTTTTAAGTATGAGAGAGCAGAAGGAGAGGCAGGCAGAAAAGCTGATAAAAAATGTTGGCTATTTGACCAGCGACATTGCAGAAGTTGTGAAACGGCGTTCCCCATGGATTGAGCATCTATCTATTGGAAAAGAAATAAATTTCGGCGAAGCATCCAATAGGCTCCTATACGAAGAACCTCTGAATGCAGGTACAATATCGACGCCATCTGTGTCAAGCAAGAATGAGGAGAGGTTAATGAGGAATATTAATCATCTGGAAAACGCATATTTTTCAATGAGATCTAATGTAACTCTTTCCAAAAATACTTCCACTGAGCGAACAGATAATGATATGCTCAGAAAGCATGAAAGATGGTCTCTCGTTAGAAATGAAGATAATGGTAACATTGGAAATTGCACTACAAAGGAACCTGACCGTCTTGGATCTTTTTTTGATGGTTTGTGCAAATATGCTTGTTATAGCAAATTTGAGGTCCGTGGAACTTTGAAAAATGGAGACATTCTCAATGCTGCTAACATAATTTGCTCTTTGAGTTTTGACCGAGATGAAGAGTATTTTGCTGCAGCAGGAGTAGCTAAGAAAATTAAAGTTTTTGAATATGCATCTCTTTTGGATAACAATGTTGATATTCATTATCCAGTAGTTGAGATGTCAAGCAAATCTAGGTTCAGCTGTGTTTGTTGGAATAGCTACATCAAGAATTATTTGGCTTCAACAGACTATGAAGGCACAATTCAGGTGTTTTCTCTGAGCCAAGATATAGTATTTCATGTTTGTTATTGTGTCGTTCTTTTTCAAGATTGTAGTATTGGCATTGCTATTCTACACATCAATGGTCCTAATAGCTACATCATAGCATCAATTTGTATCATTTAATTCAAACTAGATGCTGATACAGTGGTAAACCATATATCTTGTTGGTTTGAGTTCTTATGATATCGTGGTGAACTTACAATAGACCAGATTGATATGGTGTTACAATATCTTATGACAACCAATTGAACTAAAAGAGTTTGTGTTTCAGAGCATCTATCATTGTTTTCTTCACAATATTGGTTTTAGAGTTTTAGGTAAAAAATATTCGTGATGTTTAGTAGTTAGATCTTTTCTGAATATGAGAAGCTCATAGGCACCAATTGAAGGACCGAGACAACCAACTGCTGGCTATGATTTCACAATTCCAGAAAGCTGCTTACAACCCTTGGAATACTAAATTATTTTGGCATATAATAATTAGCTCTGGCTTTTGGGATTTTTACATAGGCATTCGATTTCTCCGGACATCATTTGATTTTTTATGGGTAGTTCTTCTGTCTGGCATTTAACCATGGTTTCTTTTACATGTTATTAGTGCAGACCCGTTTTTAGTCAGAAAATTGCATCATGTGTTCTCATACCATGTTTATATAAAACTTCATTTGTTGAGCATGTTAACCATATATTGTCTTTATTCCACGTCCAAGAAAATGATGTTGCTTTACCATTATTTTTCCACATGATGTTGTTGGCGGTTATAACAATTACAAATGTGCAGTTATGGGATGCAAGCACGGGCAAGGGTTTTACTCAATATTCAGAGCATCAAAGAAGAGCTTGGTCTATAGATTTTTCTCGTGCAGAACCCACTAGGTTTGCAAGTGGGAGCGACGACTCCTGCGTAAAGCTTTGGAGCATAAATGAGGTATATGCTTTTTACTTCTCCCTTGAAGGTGCACTAGCTTGTTCTCTCTCTTGGGTGTATAAAGAACGGAACGTGAATCTACTTTATTAGTTTCTCTCTTGAAACTCAGATGTCATACTCAGAGTGACACTTCCTTATGGGAGAGAGAATAAGGTCCAAACCCAGCCATGATTATCTTCACATGTATATGATATACGACTAGCTTCATGTGACAACAAAAAGGAAGTCCTTATAGATGGTGAGATAGTAGGATGGTGATGATTAGAGCTTAAACAATGAGTCACTCAAATTTCATTGTCCAAGTATAAATATAAGACTAGCTTCATGTGGGACACACCTTAAAGATGGTAAGGTAGTACAATGATGATGATTAGAGCTTTATGAGGCAAGTCATATAACTTCATTGTAGTATATATGAGGCATCAGATACATCCCTAGTAACATTTCAAACATCATTGATATATTAGCGAATTGAATTGAATAGGTATTACAAATGGAAACATGTCCATATCATTTCACTAATACAGTCCACTCTTGCAATCTCGAGTGTAATATGTAGAAAAGTGGTGAAATCTTAATTTATTGCATATACAATTCACTTAGGATGTAGCCAGTGGCAGAATCAGGAATTTTGTTTAGGAAAGACGAAAATATAAAGGAAAAAGATTAGTATATATTTTTAGAAAAATTAGAATTGGCCTCAACGAGTTTCATAATCTGAAAACGATACATGATTGACTCATTAGTTACTTTACCAAGTAAATTATTTTCAATTTAAGTCACTAAATTGTCGTTCAACAAATGATATTGTGCAAAACGTTCTTAACAATATTTATTGCCGAAAATGGTCTTTCAACAGTTGCAGTTGCAACCATTTTTTCTGCTGAAATACCTAATTCTTCCAAGTTAAAAAAGTCATCCGAACTACGCATATCAATGATATATGTCTGAAGCTCGTTAAAAAGTCTGACATAATTTGTAGTTGAGAATTTATTAAGATAATATTCTGTTAAACAAACTAGTTTGGATTTAAGCACGACATGCAAATGAGTAACTCTGTATTTATTTCATTGAAACACTTGTTTAATTGTTGAAGTTTTGTATTTATGACAAAGTAAACAACTAGCACAATGATGATAAAAAATTATGATTTCATGATCCTTTCGGCGTGGTCGGCCATCAAATATAAATTGTTCATCCATAATATGAAACACAATTTTACCTGACACAAAATAAGTGTCCCTTCTTAGTAGGTCATTTGAGTTTTTATCTTACAATTTTGGCCTAGTTTCATTTCAAAATTAAGAGAAAAAGGGAGGCACCCATTCCACGTGATATTTGTTTTACTCTTGGAAAATACATATACGGAAACTAAGAAAGAATTCATCAAAGTAAAGCAATATTAGAAGAACTTTAAAAAAAATAATAAGAAAAATGTTGTATGTTAATGGTTCCTTAAAAATTAAGAAAGAGGAGGGACGCCCAACCCCATGATATTTTGTTATATTCTTTGGGAAATATTATAATAATTCCAAAGTTTCAAAGGGGGGGAACTACCCTATGATTGTTATACTTTTTAGAAAATATTGTATAGTACCATTTTTTATTATAAAAAAAGTCAAAATTCTAGGGAAGCACAATCACATCTTTTGTAAATTTTAAATTTGTACATTGTCATTTAGAATGGTATAAAATTAACAATGACGCGTCCAAAGATATACTAATTTAATTTCACAATCCCTTTTTTGATGCATATCTGTTTATTTGAAGAACTGTGCTAACATTGCAATCATTATGATTATTAACAGAAGAACTCTACTCATACCATCAGAACTGGTGCCAACGTTTGCTGTGTTCAGTTTTCATCTCACTCCAGTTATCTGTTGGCATTTGGTTCTGCTGATTGCAGTACTTACTGTTATGATCTTCGAAATACCAGAACACCTTGGTGCACTTTAGCTGGGCATGGGAAAACTGTAAGCTATGTGAAATTTGTGGACTCCAAGACCATTGTTTCAGCATCAACAGATAATACAATTAAGCTCTGGGACCTAAACAAGAGCAGTTCCAGTGGTTTGTCTAGAAACGCTTGCAGCATGACTTTTAGAGGTCATGCTAATGGGAAGGTTAGTGATCCTTGTCGATGGTTGTCTTACTTCTATCTCCTTTTGTGCTTGCCTTGTTTCATATCATTCTCACAATGCTGTGTTGCTGCAGAATTTTGTAGGTTTATCTGTTTCTAATGGATACATAACTTGTGGTTCAGAAACAAATGATGTGAGTTTTGTTCTCTTTCTGTTACATTGTTTTCCAAAGTTACGTCACCTTTGTCCTGATACAATGTTAAATAAAGTGTTTCAAGGAGTTTTACATCCTAAAAGTTGACCTGTAAGGGAGAGACTTTTTTTTGGAGTAAGGGAGAGACTTGTCAACCTTATAACCCACATATTTAGTTTTACCCGATGTGAGACTATTCCAAAATTGTTGCTTCCTGCAAACCTATCTTTGATTCTATGACAAAGTGAGTTCATACTTCGTTGGTTCAACCTTTTTCTGTCTAAGATCATCTGATATTATTATGTTCATGTAATTTAACAGGATTGTATATCATGATGGAAGATTTGAGAGCATGACAGAAATTCAAAGTGATTTTTTTATGTTCAGTTTAGTTTGCCTTGGTACTCTCACTGTAGTGTGGTCTTGATGTTTAAAGGAGTCACACTCACTGGATCTCTCTACCCTTCACTTCTAGTGGTGTTCGTTTACTAAAACTGCTGTGGATTTTGTGTTTCGTAAACAGCTTTGATATATGTTATATAGCTTTCTAAAATTTATTGATATCTAAGCCTGATTCATGATACTTTCTAGGTTTACGCTTATTATAAATCTCTCCCCATGCCGATAACTTCACACAAGTTTGGCTCTATTGATCCTATGTCGGGCCAAGAGAGCAGTGATGACAACGGCCAGTTTGTCTCAAGTGTTTGTTGGAGACAAAAGTCAGATGTCGTTGTTGCTGCAAGTTCCTCTGGCTGTATAAAGTTGTTGCAAATGGTGTGAATGAACTGTACTTTGTGTAGCCAACAACAATATGGAAAAGCTTTCTGGAGTTGCTACATGCTGTTCATGTGATTTCTGACGTTTATCTGCAAGGCCAATATTATCCCAGAAGGTATTTCTTCTCCCATTCTTGTTACAAGAGGACTCCGAAGGCCAATGTTGTTTGTAGTCCTTAATGATGAAATTGGGCCAACCATCGATTAGGGTCTCCAGCAGCTAACATCAAAATAGCGAAAGGAAGTTGAACGGTCATTCCCCAAACTGCCTGCTCAGTGTTGAATACATTAGCCGTTGCATGTCAGACAGACAGAATATCCATCTGTACTCCTTTTGCTGCAGTTGAATAACAGAATCCAAGTGATGCAAGCAACATAATTTTTGCTGGTTTTGAAATTTTAGCCAGATCTGACAGAACATGTACTATGGATGGCATGCAATGAATAATTAGTGAGAAGTAATGCATGGGGGATGCAAATCTATGTGAATCCCAATAACCAGGGATGAATTGGGTATATGCTGGAGGCTTTGATAGCCTGTTTATAGTTGTTCAATGTTCATACAAGAAAGAAAAGAAGCAATGTTTACAGTTTTACTTCTATAACTGTCTCACAACCAGCAATTGCTATTGTTTTGTTTTTACTAATGTAGTCCTTTGGGGTTCTTCTGGTAATAAAAAATCCTTATGTTGAGCACACTGACATTGTTAACTTCTAACTGTATTTAGAAGATTTTATGAGTTTCATTTTAACAGATGATCCCATGAGTATTGGATTCTTTGAACTTCAGAACAACTTCATGGCTCCTTGGCTTTCTTGAAGATCATATGAATGCACCCTCTCATTTACAGTTGAAAATGACCTGTGGAAAACAATGCAGTAAGAACGTGATTTCTAATAATTTCCAAAAGAATTGTGGTTAAAGGAAAAACTACTACAGGCAGAAACCAAAAGTAGAGATTGCTGGATTGTTGCTGACCTGAAGACCATGCTAGAAAGGAGCACTCTTGCCAGAATGTCAGGTATGCCCCATTGCTTCTCTGTCCATAAAGTTGCATATATCTTTCTTTTGCCGTCTCTTTTAGCTGTTGGACGATAGTTGATTATCATGTTTTTCTTAATAGGACTCTCCATATCCTTATTTTATTTGATTATCATATTTTCTGAGAATGTTATTTGGTTGTCATGTAGCTTTGCTATTACTTAGAGTTCATATCTCTGTTCCACTACGAGACCAAGAGTCAAGACGAGTCAGCACTAAGCATCATCAATATTGTTTATGTGTTTGTCCGCAGTTAACTATTGGTAATCTTCCATCCCAGATTTATATTTTTTGAGTGGTAGTTAAAAATTAAAATGAATCTTCTGAAATGCATGCTCGGATCTGGTGCAGGCTGTTGAAAAATGTATGCTCTATAAGATGAAAATCGTTGAATCATATGTATCCATCTATATGAATTTGTGATTTTGTCCCACTTTTTGTTGAGAACCTTTGAAGTCTTGGGACAGACGGCCTATTTTAATTTAGAACACACATCGTTATGGGAGTTGAATAAGTGTTTTATTCCATCAGTTTGCATGTTACCCACATTATTGTTATTATCAACTGAACAGAAGAACTCAAATCTCTTTCATATCAAGGTTGCTGGGTGAGTTATAGAACACTAAGCAACACCATTGCAGGAGTTGAAAAAGTGCTAAATTCCATTACTTTGTGTTCGACCACCTTATTATCAACTAAAACAGACGAAATCTTTCATATCAAGTTGGCTATGTTGATATTTTTCTCTTTTGTTTATAGCCAAGTTAAGATGCACCTTACATATTAGCAAGCAATCATACATAAATTTTGCATTAGATACTGGAGATTCCTTGTTGCATGATTGCAGGTTGCAAGTTGATAGTCCTGGGTTCATCCAACACATGCAAGTCAGAGACAAAAGTTGCCCAGAATGATACATTAGAGAATCCTATCTGACAACTCAAAATCTCATTGCACATGGAGAGAACTAACCAACAGCATGTCCTTTGGCGTTTGGTATGGACTTCTTTTTGAAAATTTTGCATATTTTAAAATTCAATAAAGTGAAATAACCACCAATCAATAAACCATGTGACCTGCTCTGAGCTGTATAAGATTGTTCTTTAGCCAGTTGCAATACACAGCTAGCCGTTGTGGTAGCATAATTGTCTATTCCGCCAGTTGGAATACCTTTCGCCATCATACCTTCTAAATTTTCTCTCTTTTTTTCCAGTTATTTAATGGCATCCGTGATTATTCTTCAATTCCAATTTTAAACTTTCTAAGTTGTAGTTTTTAGTTTGGGTAAATTACATATAATCTCCCTAGACTATCGGCCAAAATCACTTAATTCTCATGAACTTTTAAAGTTAACACGTAATCCTCTTGGACTTTGGATTCGTAACACTTTACCCATCTGAATTTCAAAAATCGTTAGATTTCACATCTTAACTGTTATTTTATTTTTTTGTGTTATTTTCCTAGAATATTTCATAAATCTAACTTAATAGTAAAGTTCAGATCACATGTCAAATTTGATTGCAATTTGAGTCGAATTTGATAACAATTGGACCCAAATTTCAATCAGATTTGACATATGATATGATTCAAAATTTACCATTAAGTTAGATTTATGAGTATTCTAGGCAAATAACATGAAAATAAAATAAAAGTAAGGGTATAAAACTGAAGCATTTGAAGCATTTGCATTCTAAAAGTAAGGGTATAAACTGAGACAAAACAATCATTTTTGACCCCACCATACGATTCAAAATCCCCTAGCTTAACTTTGACAAGGCAAACTTTTTTTTCTTTCTTCCATTTAATTTATCAATTATTTCCCCTATCTTAACTCAAAGAATGTAAAAACCTACCTTCACAAGTTCACAGCCCTTCAAATTTTAACAAAATTTCCTGGAGAAACAAAAAAGGTAATATTTGCTGTAACTCAACGTAGAATGATAAATACTAAATACATTGAATGTTAAATACATGAAATTTAGTTTTAGTGTTTTACTTATTGCAGTATTTTTTAAAAAAATACCATCTCATGGGCTTCAGATGACACTTGTATTCAACATCAACGGTCACTTAATTCTTTTACCGGTCAAAGTGAAATCAACAGAGCAAAACCGAGCCAGTGAGTTCAATTAGGAAAGGGCAAGGGAGAAACAGAAGATCGGCAAAATTTAGACAATAGAATACAGCTGTCATCACATGGAGTAGTGGTGCCCACAGGACTGATGGGAGCGTTTCTTGGAGACAATGAGCAAATTCCACCATTCGTTCTCCCCGACATCAACTGCTATATATATACATCTCTACATTGCCATCACCACAGCTACTCTTCAGAATTTCTTTCTTTGCTTTCTTTCAGAAGCAGAGGAGAAGGAATGGCGATCCTTAGAGCGTCAAGTGTTGGTTTTTTGGTTGTTTTGTCGCTTATCATCGGCATTGCTCACAGTCAAGCTGAAGTGCCGGCTCCCGCTCCCACCAGCGAAGGTTAGTAGTCTTGCTAAGTCTGTACCTTCCTTGGATCTTATCTGAATTTTCAATGATTTTGTTGGAAGACACTTATGGATCATCATATTTGTCTCAGTTGATTTTACAGGATACATGTTGATTATTTTTATAATAAAAAAGTAGGTTTTTCATCTTCTACCTAGACACTACTACCTAGACACTTATGGATCATCATATTTGTCTCAGTTGATTTTGCAGGATACATGTTGATTATTTTTATAATAAAAAAGTAGGTTTTTCATCTTCTACCTAGACACCCTTGTTTACGTTAGAAGGCAAATATATAGGACAAGAAACAAGATAAGTTCTTTTAAATTTTCCCTTAAATAAGTTAAAATATGGTAATGCGTCTGTGCGAACCAAAATGTATATGTAGCTGTAGGATTTTCTTTTCCAATTTTTGACCAGCAAAAAACTTTAGGGTCTCATAATTATTACTATATATATATATATACAGGAATTCTCAAGTGAACTCAGGACTTAATCAAACTAAATTAAGCCCCCACAATATCCACCACTCATTTCAAAATGTAAGGTAGATTAAGAAAAAAACAGTTATGCTAATGAATGGTGAGATTGACTGTAAATAAGATTCAATTGTGAGATTGTATGAGCCTTAAACTAAATTTGATGAGCCCTGAGCTCATTAGAGCTTGACCCTATATATATATATATATACATATATATATATATACACACGTACTGACAGGAAAAATACTTTCTTTTACCGTCTCAATGGTCTCATCTTTTGTGCCTCTATGCAAAGTGCAAACACCTCATAACATAAGCTGATAAGCTATAAAGAAGTCCACCTTAATTGATTTATTTATTAATTTATTTCCAACCGGAATCACATTTTCGAGTCACCAGCCCAACTTCGAGATAATTGTGGAAACATATAAAGATAGAAATATAATTTTTTAGTTAGTATTTTATCTTAACATGTTTTGGCATCTTTGTACAACAGGAACATCGATTGATCTGGGAGTTGCTTACGTGCTAATGCTGGTGGCACTGATCCTCACATATCTCATCCACCCATTGGATGCCTCTTCCCCCTACAAACTCATCTAAAGGAAATGATACCAACTTTCAAATGGCATCTGTAATACTTCTTTCTTTTTGCCCCTTCGATCTTCTTTCCTCTGTAAATAGGTGACTCTAGTGCTAGATCTGAGTGTGTAAGTTCTTTTGATGAAATGGGGTTTATTTATTTAATTTGTTCGAAGGAGATTAGAATTTTATTTTAGTTTTTTCTCTTAATTCCTTTTGGGTTGTGGAATGAATGCTTATAATTGGACAATGGTCCGTAAGGGTGTGTTCCTTTCTCTCATTAGAGAATTAACTTATCTCACATTGCTTGTATAATTGGATGAGATAAGCTTCTCTTTTTCTTATTCTCTCTTCTCCCTTCTTCCTCGCTCCTTTTCTTTCTCTCTGCCTCTTGGAATGGACATGTGAATTTTGGACCACATGTTTAGTGATTCTTGGGGTTGATGCTTATGAGAGGTGCCAAACAATCTCTACTTACAACCTACAAAGATTACTATCACTTCCAACGAATCCAACCCAACTTCAATTTTTTGTTCCCAAACATATCCAAAAGGTATTATTGCTTTTAAGAAAAGAGTCCCATCGCTTTCAACCAAACTTCAAATCTTTGTTCCCAAACATATCCAAAGAGTATTATTGCTTTAAAGAACCCAACCGACAATCTTCCATGATTTGTTGTTTCCTATATGAATAGTGCTCCAAAAATTGCTTGGGGAGAGTTGTTGCAAATTCTTGAATTTGTTTTATGAGAATGGCCAACGTTTTGCAATCTACAACTAAAAATAACATTAAAATTACGAGTTCCCGTGGATATGAAAGATCTCCTAAAAATCAGTATGTACGAATTTCATCGAATGCAGTTTCATATATTTACAACAAATACACAAAAGCAGGGGCGGATGCATCCTAGTGCCGGGTGGGGGCACGTGTCTCACCATTAAAAAAAATAAAGTTTCAATTTTTTTTACATGAAGAAAATCACTTCATTTAAGGCTAAATTTGACATGAAGATTCCGAATATGGAGGAAAAATATGTTGTCACCGGAAGAATGATGTTTCGAGGTAGTAACCCACAAATGACGAATCTTCATCATTTTCGAGTTGAAGTTTTTCTTAGTGTCATTGATCTACAATTGCAAGAACTTGAAAATCGGTTTAAGGAGGTAAGCAATGAATTACTTGTTTGTATGTCTTATTTCAATCTCGCTAACCGGTTTTCTTCTTTTGACAAAAGGAAATTGGTCCGATTTGCTGAATTCTATCCTAATAAATTTTCAAGTGCCCAATTGATATTCTTTGAATATTCACTTGACAATTCATTGTTTATATTCGATATGATGAGAGATTTTGGAATGTGAAGAATCTTAATGAGCTTTTTATGAAACTTGTTGAGACAAATAAACATGAAACTCATTCAAATGTCTACTTACTATTGAAGTTGATGTTACTTCTTCCCGTAGCAACGACAAGTGTTAAAAAAGTATTTTCCGGAATGACTATATTGAAAGATAAGTTGTGTAATAGCATGACAGATCAAATATAGAATGATTATTTAGTTACTTATCTAGAGAAAAAAATGTTTTTGGGTATTAACATATATGCTATTATAAATCAGTTTCAAAATATGAAAACTCGTCGAGAATAATTGTAATAATTTTAAAATACTATTAAGTTGTAATTTGAATTATTTACAACATTTTGCTTTTAACTTTTTATGAAATATTAATATTTTTGGCTTGTATGACTTTCTTTGGTTCACGCCCTACCATACTTGGAATCCTGAATACGTCACTGCACAAAATGGTGTGAACTATATGTTATGTATGCCATGTACAAGTTGTAAACTCACCTTTCCCGCGTATCTTTTAGATGAAAACAGACTAGTCTCGTAGGTTTGGTGTAACTGAAATAGTTGAAAAATAACAACATATTAAATCAAGGATATATTTAAGATTTAGAAAAACGTAGGAATTTTCCCTCGGAGATTATCAGGTTTAATCCAATGTTTTCTTTGCATATGAATCAATAATAGTGGTTCAAAAGAATCAACAATGTTTCCTTGGGAATTTACAGTGAAATCAATTGATGTCGTTTAAAGTGAACTGCTAAACGTCGTCCACAAATTAATTAAATCGTCTGTGCCAATTACCATTTACCTTATCTCATTTCTACTTGTGTCATCTCTTCATTCCACTCTCCCATCACCGCTCTCTCTTCATCTTCCTCTCAACCACCAAAAACAATGTCCCAGAGACCAGAAAATGTGTCAGCGGACGCAACGTTAGATTCGAATATGGTAAAATTTCTATCCCTTTTTAAAAAATAAAAATAAAATAGAGGAGGCGTCTGGGGGGGGCTGGCTAAGACGCTTCGTCAAATGTTCATTAAATTAATAAGTTTTCTTAATTATTTAGTAATTAGTAATTAATAATTAGTAATTTTGTAAATTTAGTAACTAAATTGATTTAACAAAATTTTATTTCTAAAATGTAATTAATAGTCATCGAGTCACCGTGGAGGAAAAAGAAAATCAATACCATTACACGTTGTGATACCTTATGAAGCTGATTCTGGTCCTCGTCATCCACGTACCCGTGGTATATCTGCTTCGGTTAGGAAAAAGAGTGTGTTCACGTCATCATCAGACGCGTAATGACACGTTTGATGATGAGAACATTTTCAATGATGAGGAGGGTGACGATGAGGAGAGTGATGATGATGGGCGGTATGGGTTGGAGTCGGAGCGGGAGGAGGAGTTTGGTAAAGGACGGGGGTGACGTGGTAGTTCTACGACTGCTATGTATATAGTTTGGAAGGACATAGGTGGTAGGTTTGTGAGTGAGGATACCAGTTCGTGCACTGTGGAGGCCCGAACTCACAAAAAGAAGACAGTTGATGACGATTCTTGGATCGTGACTGATATGATGCCCGATGATCCTATAGATGTGAGTGTAATTCCTAGTTCGGGGGCCACATCGCTACACGCATTTGAGTGGGCGAGAATCAGAAGGTGCTGAAGTGCCATGGTCGAAACAGAGCATGTACTACACTGCAGAGTTTGCGGACATTTTAGAGTGCCGATATCACGGAGACCATTGATGCTAGTAGATTAGGCCACTTGCAGATACACTGCAACTTCCATCCAACAACACTCTGATCTCGAATTTGAAACCACATGGTCGCTATAGGGGTACTGAGAATCCCTCAAATAATTCTAAGCGAATATAATATATGTAACTCCCTAAATGAGCAATGATCAACTCTCTGTATGACTTTGTCATGATGGACGGACTTTCCCAAGGTAGTACTGTAATATACGGATACAATGAACCATTATCTCCAACTCCAAAGCACATAACTGCACACTTGTAAAAGTTAGCAATCCGGAACAAGTCGCAAATAATCTCCATATAGTGATCCTCACCACAATAATCTCCACCCCAATCAATTCACTGACGAGCTTGTACCATGCCGTCATAATAAACGTGTTCATAAATGAGATGTGCCGCTATCTCATTAGAAATCGCACGACGTGCGTATAATCAATTGTCTTCACCACCATTGAAAACATTTGCAACACATCGAAATCCACAGTTGCCATCAGCACGTACATCATTCCAGCGCTCCAGAAATGGTAAGATGATTTTTGGAAGTCTATCCAAATATGGAAAATCATCTACGTCCATCCGTCCAGACACTACAGGAAGAAAATAATAGCAAAATTATATATAATAATTGGAAGTTAGACAATAACAATAACAATAGTGAACATGTCGTCATACCATATCTTGTCGTCATGTTTATGGATGATCGAGACGAACTAGAAGATCGACCACGACCCTTGCTCCGATTACTATCACGACCTCAACCTCGCTCAACATACTCAAAGACGCTCGGGTCTTGTCTTGTCCACAGTTACAATAAAGCTCAAAATGAGAGTTCGAAGAAGCTTTGTAGTACAACACTTAAGAAGAGAGAAACTACAATCAAAGCTAATACTTGTCGTACACATTGTGATCGTAACCAAAACAATCGCGAGACCAACAAGGAAGTAGTGTTGACGAGATAGGGATTGGGTGGTTGTAATGTTGGGCAAAGACTAAATCTGCGAAATAAAACCAAACATATGTTGTGTACAATTTGCAACACTTGAAGGTGTTTTATAACACCCCAAAGTCTAGTCCCACATCAACTAATAAGAAATAATTAGTGTGAAATATAATGACGTGAGTCTACTACAACACTAACCGGCTTAAGCTTTTCTGATAAATTTAGGGAGGGTGTTGTGGGACAATTGACTCATAAGTGACGAATCAGACTCAGGTCAATGCGAGCTCAGGGACGGGACATTACAATTGGTATTAGAGCCTTCATTAGCTGAAATTATGGGAACTAAGTATTACACAAAAGGAGTATGAGTCACCTCTAGAATCCTACACTGATCGATTGATTGATGAGTTTGACTATGACGATGACGTTAGGTGTTCAAGTGGGTTAATTTATAACTAATAACACCCATAGGTTTAGTCTTACATCAGCTAATAAGAAATGATTGATGTGAGATATAATGACATGAATCTACTACTACAACACCTAATCATCTTTAACTTTTGTTTTAAATTCAAGGAGGGTATTGATTCGATCAATTCATGGGTGACGAACCAGACCGGGCTGATATGGGTTGGGGACGGAATGTTACAGATGATATCAAAGTCTTGATCAGCTAGAAAAGTGGGAACCAAATGCTACAATAAGAGGGTGGATCCACCTTTAGAATTCTAGAACGTCAGATCGATTTATTGGAGAGTTTGACCCTGACGAAGACATTAGATGTTCGACTGAGGTAGGTTATTACACCCCAAAGTTTAGTCCCAGATCAACTAATAAGAATTTATTAGTGTGAGATATAATGACATGAGTCTGCTACTACAACACGTAATCGACTTAAACTTTTGTGGCAAATTCAGTGATGATATTGTAAGATAGTCGACTCATGGGTGACGAACCACACTCGGGTCGATGTGGGCTCAGGGGTGGGAACATACATGTTTGCCAGGAAGATGTGGATTTGCAAGACTTAAATAATAGATGAGGTTGAAGGTTTATTCTTCTTCTTTGCAGGATGTAGATGCTCAACCTAAAATTGATGATTTTGTTGATTATAATTTTCAAATCTCTAAGTTGAAAATCTAATTAGAAGGGTTATTGGTTTGTTTTTGCATTTTCCATTATAATTTTTTTTTCTTAATGTTGTAATAGAAAATGCAATTTCAAGGTACTTAGATTGCATAATTGAAGGTTGTAATTTAATTATATTGCGATGTAATCAACTCATTTTAAATTACTAAAACATTAGTAAATCATCAAAACTAAATTTTGAGTTTATTGGAAGTATGTCTGAACTTCGAAAACATCATCGGACATTTGTTGAATTTATTAAATAAAAAACATTTTTTAAAATACACAACAATTTTTGTGCTAAATTCCAATTTTGCTGAACATAGTCTAATTACATGGAATTGAATTCCATAAATTCCGGTGAGCCAAACATGACCTCGCTGTATTTTCAAACACATGTGACGTACATACTTCCACCGTATAAAAGTTGTTTAGATGCTACGCACGACGTAGTGACCCGAAAGCAACTGACCAAATGTATAATTATGATTTGGAGATATAATAATGTCATATTCTTTTTCATTTCATCTAGACATCCATCATTTATCAAAAAAAAAAAAATTGAAAAATTTGAAAGTTCGATTTTTTCAAAGCAAAGAGAGTCCAGAGGAGTGAAGTCCGGTCCACTTAGTTGGGTTCCGAAACCTCAAACCAACCTTTCCTTCCCAAAACCCAAACCCTAATGGCGAAGTGGGAGATGGAGATGGAGATGGAGGAGGTGGAGGCGGTCCTGGAGAGGATCTGGGACCTCCACGACAAGCTCAGCGACGCCATCCACGCCATCTCCCGCTCCCACTTCCTCAACTCCCTCCACCCCGTCCACGCCACCAAAGGCTTCGTCTTCGTCAAGGACGCCGCCGCCTTCCTCAACGCCGACGCCGTCGCCGATGCCCGCAGCCTCGCCTGCATCCGCAACGCTCTCGAGAACCTCGAGGACCACCTCGAGTCCTTCCACGTGAGCCCTCCTCTGACCTCTTCCTCCCTTTGTTTTGAAGTTTGTTATTTCCGTGATTGAGACAGCGAGTTGAGAAGGATTGGTTTTTAAGAAGCTAATGCGGTGAGATCTGGGTTTAACCGATACTCGGTTAGTACTTCGGTCGTGTAAAAAGTAGTTATACTTTGAAGAAAGATGAGGGTGATGTGACTTGCATGCAATGCATAATTAGTTGATTGCGTTTTAAAATCAAACTAGAAGATCCAAGGTGGAAGTTATGGTGCAGAATATTACTTGAATTTCAGACTTCCACTATCACTACACCAACGGAAACAATAGGAATTGGGAAACATATATGAGCTCTTTGTTTACCGTATTTAGGATCGGTAGAAGTTTGAGTTAGCTCCTATGTTGATTACATAGATTTTCCTTTCCTTTGTGTGTTCATAAGAAACTGGATTATGAGTGGGAAGTTTGTAAGAAAAATTGTTGTGGGTGATCGGTTTTTTGAGAATTTATGGAAGTGGATTTACTTGGAATTTTTTCGTCATTTGGCCTCACTATTTCCTGGTTCATAAGTCAGCTAAAATAATTAGAACTCGAAACAAATAAGAACCACATGGCTTATGGTACTTAAGAGTTTAAATTAACCTGACAACATAGACTACTCAGGTTTGTTAATTACTTATTTATCTCCTTGTCTGTTGTCTGTACGTGAGTACATATTATGTTTTCGTAATTAACTAGTTTGGTAGACCGAGTTAATGTTTTTTTTTTGCTGTGGGCGCTGCTGCTTGTAGTGCTTGACGTAGATCCTATTCACAAGTTACAACTGTTTTAGATTATGCAAAAGATATAGCAACATCACATGAGTTTGGAAAAAAAGTGTTTTCCTTGTTGGATCTCATCCTTCACGAACAGGGCATTCTAATACTAATTGTATAGTTCGGTTATCTGATTGTGTTTTATGTGAAGTTTTCTTCTTCAGATTAATGGTCTCTGCTTGTTATATTGTTTTTGAGAATAGGGCTGGTCTCAGTGGATTTTATTGTTTTGGACAAGAGCCAATTTTTGAACATTCTAATTTGACATTTTGTGCTGATGAAAAAATGCTGTTTTGTAATGTATTTGTTTATTGAAGTGAATGAGTGTTCTTTTGAGGAAATGAATGAGTGTAGTTCGTTTTGAAGTTTTATCGATAATATGTTCTCTTAATTGTATGTAATTTGCAACATTTGTACATATTTCTTTTCTCATTAAGGTTTGTCAATTGAGATATCTGAACACCAAATACATATGAATGTATAATGATGGCATTGCTTGTTTCCCAACTGTGTTGCACACGAATGAAGTTTAGTCGTTTATCATAGCTGAACAAAAGAATGCTAAGTTACTAATAACTACTTTCAACATATTCGTTTCCCATTTGCTTGTTGAGGTATATGAACATCAACTATATACATGTTCAATAATACCATTGCTTCCTTTCTGGGTTCCCAACTATGTTTGCGCATACTAATCAAGTTCTGATATCTGAAGGAATATCTTTTTGTAATAAATTCTATAATATATGGGCAGACGATGCAATGCCAACAACAAGCAGAAAGAGATGCTGCCATTGCTCAGCTAGAGCAAAGCCGCATTATTCTGGCAATGAGGTTAGCCGACCATCAAGGCAAAAGGTACCAAGTCATTGAAGAAGCTTTGGCTTTTGTTGGAGGTGCAGATAATGCAGGGCTGGTTGGCAAATTGGAACAACCCTTTGAGAAGCCCTATAACAACTCAGAAGTGAATAACAAGAAGGCTAATAATGTATTCACCCAGGTGCTAATGTCCAGCATGACATTAGCTGAGAAATCCATCAAGCTTATCAGCATTCATAGTTTTCTTGGGAATGCTACTTTGTTTGCTGTAAGCATGCTTGCTTTATTTCAGCTGCATCAAGTGGCTTTCAAAACTGATGATCTTCTTGATGCCCCAAAGATGCAAGAGCAAGCCTTTTCAAGGAAGAATTTCAGAAAATTCAGAAGTCTCTCTGATGGTAATGAAGTGAAGCATCTAGATGTGTTGCTGGCTAGGGGATAGAGCAGAGGAAATAATGTTGGTGTGCAAAATGTGAATATTCAGTTTTCTAGTTTGCTAGCTGATTTTCCAGTGTGATTTCAGATTGGAGACATGCATAGCTTTAGGTGAAATTTGATGTTGAGCCTGGAGCAGCAGTTAACTGGTCAGGAGATATAAGTTTTATATTTCTTGAAATGGCCTCTGGTGGTTTCGACTTGTAAGCTGAGGGGAATTGAGATTCTGTAACATTAATTTTGGGTCACTGAAGGGCCTCAGTCTTAGGTTTGGACCTGGTTTCTTACCCTTTAGCAGATTCAAAACTATCTTTATCAACAAGCAACAAAAGGTTAACCTTCCCTCAATTTTTCGGAACGAACATCCAGTTAATTGGTTGTCGGTTGCCTAGACCGACCACTTCAATAGGATCAATGTAATTAGTTGATGCAATTGTTAGTTAAATCCTAACATTATCTACTAAACATTTGGTTTCAACGCATTTCACGGACAAACTACATAATCTGCCGTGGGACTTTTGCGTTTCGTTTTAGATCTAGCTTCACGCATCTAGTACCACTTCATTAATATCATAATTGCATTGATGAATAATACTAAGGATCCAGAAGTCGTACAACTAACGAACAAATCTTGCAGTTGTACTAAACATGCTTACATGCAGCATGCTTTCAACATTTCTTGATTAAGGGCATCCTTAACGGCCATCCACCGGGTCAACGATCGGGTTGTGTGTGACTTGGCACAACCCGGTTGGGTGGTTTTTTTGTTTTGGTTTTTTTTAAAGTCTTTTTTAATCTTTTTTTTAAAATTTTCAAGATCGACCTCCAAAATGATGTGGAGTAGAGCGTATTCAAAAGTTAAGTTATTTTATTCAATAATAAAACAAATTTAAAATAAAATTTGAAAATATAAACAATTAGAAAATATATTTAAAAAAAGAAGATTTAAAAAACATGTTAGAAATGATTTAAAAAATACCAATACGAGATTTGTTGGTATTTTGGTTTTCCAACTAGATTATTAATGTTTTTGGTAAATATAAATGATTTTGGAATACAATAAAAGTTGATAAGAAAATTAATGATGTTGATGAAAAAAAATGTGATGACTTAGATCATGGTTAATGGATGAATACTAAATGAGAAAGAGGAGGTGGGGTCATGATGACGTGGTAGAGAGAAAAAAAAATGAGCTAGCTGTAAGGAACATGAGATCCTCAAACTGAGTAACTGGAGAGGCTTTAGCGTACGAAATAAAAATAGTGTGAGAAGTTTTTGTTTCCATTGTTTGCAATTGGGTGGATTTCATAGTTTTCCAAAACCATAGTCTTAAAACCTTTAAAGGTCTGTTTTGATAAAACTCGTGCTTTTAAAGTTTAAATTGTGATTTAAAAAAAAGAACTATTTGGGTTGGACGTCCCATCCAAAATCATTGTTACTAAAACCATATTTTTGGGAGTAAAAAGTGTTTGGATAGCACACAGATGAAACCTTCGGTTTACTTGTTCAACAACGAAAAATATTTTTTTTGAATTAAGACTATTGAAATAAAATGGCAAAAAAGTTTTGGAAGGAAAACTGAAACCCTTGTAGAATGAGAAACCACTAAAATCTCACAACTACCACAAAATTTCAAAATTTCGAACAATAGCAGAAAAAAATCAAATCTTCTGGCCGAAAAACTCATTGATATTAGGCCTAACTCCAAAGTTTCGATCGAAACCCATTGTTTCGGACACCGTGAGCATCAAAACAGCAAGGTAAAGGTGCGTGCACATTGGAGAGAGAGATATACAAAAAAGGATAATTCAGTTTGACAACATGAATTATGCATTGCTATCACTTTATACTTCTGAACTTTAAAATGTAACCGTTACACCTCTTAACTTTCATTTTGTAACATTTTACCGATTTAAACTTCAAAATTCATTGATTAAGCACACATTTGTATATTTTTTTTGTAATTTTTTGCGTTGTATCCTTAATACACTCATAAAACTAGTTTTACGTGAAATTTCAGATTGAATCGGATGTGAGATGTGGTTGCAATTTAGGTCCAATTTGTACTTAATCATACCCAAATTCCAACAACATATGACATCTGATTCGATTCAAACTTCCACGTAAAACTAGGTTTATAAGTGTATTAGGGATACAATGTAAAAAATTACAAAAAAAAACTAGAATGTTTGTTTAAATAATGGATTTTTAATGTTCAGGGGGCAAAGTGTTACAAAATGAAACTTCAGGGAGAATAATTGTCACGTTTTAAAGTTTAGGTGTAAAGTTGGGTACCGGCCCTACCTGTTTCCCAAAGTGCCAGGCCGGGGTGGGCCCGGGTTGAAATGAATGTGTTCTAAAAGTATTTTTTTATATGTCTTTTGTTATGAATTGAATGTATTAACATTTTGCTCCTTAATTAATGTATTCGTCTTTTAGAATATAGTTAAAGAAAGAAACTCTTGGTCATTAACTGTAGGGTTCTACAATATAATGATTTATATAAATCAAAGCTAATTCACAATCATGATGATTAACATGAGACATTAATTACCGAGATAAGATTGTCAAGTTGGTTAAAGGATATTGTAATTGTACAAGTATTTAACAATATAAGTATATAAAAGAGAAAATGTTTACTTTTATATATTGAATATACCTATTAAATGAAATATTATGGAATTGTTTACCGAGATAATGAATAGACCAACTAATGAACCAACTAATATCTTTATCACTATACATAATGATAATTTTTATTATAATCAAATTATACATTTCTCATGTGAAAAAATATTTGTACAACTATTACGTCTATTCCATATTTAAAAGAAAATATATTTTACAAACACAATTCCATATTGTTTCTTTTATTAGGTTTATTCAATATATAAAAATAAACATTATCTCTTTTATACTCATGTTGTTAAATATTTGTACAACTACAATATTATTTAACCAACATGATAATCTTATCTCGGTAATTAATGTTTCATGTTAATCACTATAATTGTGAATTAATTTTGATTTATGTAAACTATTATCATTCAAAGTTCTACGGTTAAGGACCAAGAGTATTTTTTAACACTTCTAAAAGGTGAATACATTAAGCGATGAACAATATGTTGATACATTCAATTCATAATAAAAGACATATAAAAGAATACCTTTAGAACACACGTTTCCTTCAATTTAAATATGCAGTGAATTCGTTATGTGTTTTATTTTGTTATAATCTTAATCTTTTCTGATTTAACAAATTCCATTGAAAGTTTTCATCATCTTCATCCACAAGTAGGTGTTGTTGGGATGATCATGAACTAGGAATGCTTGAACCTATTTGATTAACATTATTTAATCGTTCATATAGACTAAAATATCTATTAATGTGTGTTCTAATTTTTTTAAAGTAATCTTCATAACCTTCATAATTCATGTTTTCAAATATAATTTCTTAGTAAATTTGTAAAGCGGTCTTTTAAATCTAGGATCCATTACAAAAGCTAAACAAAAATTTAATGGTGGAGGTTTCCAATATTTATTAAACTTAACCTCCATGAATAAGACATAATATTTTTTTTTGTAAAACCCATGAATTATCTAAAAAATGAGCAGTTACGCAGCAAAATAGAAAATCAGATTATGAGGTCTAAATATCACTTGTTAATGCTATTCAAGGCATTGATGCAATTGTATTAATCAAGTCCATTTTCCCCTTGTCATTTTTTTGTATTTGCAGAAACCTCAAATGTGCGTCGGGAAGATGATTGAAATTGTGGGTTATGGTTACCAAATGCCTTTCTAAGGTTTGAATATTCAACTTCGCTAAATGGTAATTTATCTCTAATTATATAATCACACTGTTGGAAAAAAGGGTTTTCACGTTAGTTTTTTGACCATATCACGTCGGGTTTACAGGTCCGACATACTGATGTGGTATTTGAGGGACGTAATAGAGAACATAAAATCACGTCGGTTGGAAATCTAACATGATATTGGGGTATATCATATCGGATGCAAGAAACCCGACGTGATATTGGCTAAACATCACGTCGGATATATGCAAATCGATGTGATATTTGTTATATATCACGCCGGGTTTCCCAAAACCGAAGTGTTATATAATTTTAAAAAAAACTATCGTGTTAAAGTTCAATTAAAAATGATTCTTTTGTGGCTTAATATACCAAAATTTCCCTACATTAAACACATTAACAATCCAATATACACATTCACAATCATATTCAAATTCACATTAATAATCACATCACATTCACAAACACAATGCAATATACTAAGTGACATTCAAGTCATTAAATCACAATCACAAAAGCATATCACATTCAAACTAACATTCAACAACACATTAATAATCACATCACATTCACAAACACGATGCAATATACTAGGTGACATTCAAGTTATTAATTCACAATCACATAATCACATTTAGGGCTGAGCATCAGTCCGGACCCGGATCAGACCGAACCAAACCGGCTCCGGATGCTCTCCGGGGTTCGGACCGAAGACCGGACCGGTTTGGTTCGGTCCGGACCAAACCGGATTTTTGAGGGGAAATTAGGATTTTGGACCGACTTCGGACCGGACCGAAAACCGAACTTGCCCCGGGGTCCGGACCGAAACCCGGACCGGTCGGATTCGGTCCGGACCGAACCCAGACCAATCGGTCCGGTCCGGTCCAAAAAACCGGGCCGACCTGAATCTTGCACTACCTTAATCACATTCAAACTAACATTTAATGTCTCTATTTCCATTGAAGCAAACAAAACAAGTTAACATTCATATGAAAAATGAGCTTTCATGTAACATAAAACGATCATCAACTTACAAGCATACGTGTAATGAAAAAGAAAAATCACCTCTCTCGTGTTTTGTCGAGCTCGAATTGTGAATTTGGATTCAAATTTTCTCCAAAGACCTATAAATTAAACAAAGACATAACATACAACTTTATCAAAATAAGATGTATATCGCCATATAAGGTATACGATACATATTACCTCTTGTAAATCTTCCTCCTGCAAACCCAACTCCACAATTTCTTCCATATATCTCATGGTGTAGTACCCGCACTCCGTATTTCCAGTTTGTCTACAGTACTACAATCAATACATAATTTATATTACGAAAAAACAAAATTAGTTGAAAATATAGAACTTATCGTTTCAAAAATAATATAATCATCCTACCTTCATATCATACCAAGTTGTTGTCTTTTTTGGCTTCTTTTATGCCCAACCCTGATACAAAGACATTTGATTTTCAGACAACAAACTACTAAGTACTTGAGATTTATCATTAAACTGATTGACAACATCTCAAATCATATCCTCTAACCGTTCTTCATTATTAACATCTTAATTTGAAGGACTATTACTTTCTTCCTTCGTATGTATTTTATTCTCACCATGCCTTCATCAAAACCTTTCTCAAACAGGTGAGCCTCGATCACTTTTACATCTCATAAGAACATGTTAAGACACTTCCTACATTGACATAAGATTTTTCCTTCGTTTCTAATATGTGCATTCTTTTGTGCAAACTCTAGAAATTTACTAACTTCGTACTCATACTCATCATTCAAACAACTTGCAGAATCCAATTTCGATTCATTGTTATCTACACAACAACACAAACAATCGTAATAAAAAATGAACCCAAAACTTAAGAATTTTTCAAATTTTCGGTAGAACCTCCCTTTAAATTTCATAGTAATAAAAAAATTCTTGTGGAAAAAACACAAACATATACACAATTATATATCAAAAACAACAATACAATCATTCACTTAAGTAGTTATTCTTCTAATATTTGAGTTTTCGGAATGTTTTCAACAAAGGATTGCCAATCTTTGAATTTTTTTGAATTAATTTTTTTAACTTCATACTTGTAATAATTTGTTCTGTCATGTGAATCTTACTCAATTTATTATTGTATTATACTCTAAGTTCAATTTCTTAAATTTATTTTGCCATGCATTTAGGTAAACATTTGAATTTCACATAGATAATTATAGCTTGATAATTCAAACACAAAAGGTGGAAAGAAAATGCATCGCTTAAAGAAGAAAATGATGTGTGTGGTGTTATCCATTGTTTACATATACACTATATACTAAGCAAAGATGAATATTACATTTCTCTGATAGTTTTTGATTTTTCAATTTGTTTAATCATCACATAAATTCAACAAATATATAAATACAACATATATAAATTCAACATATATACATCTAACATATATATAAATTCAAAATTTATAAATGCAATTTGTTTGGTTGGGTTGGGGACAGTTCTGTTGTGCTGGAGGGTCGGGTTGGGTTGTAGAGGTTGTTGGGGTGGGAGTTCGAATGTGGGAGGAGGGTTGGGGTCAGGATGGTGGAGGAGAGTGGGGGATGGGGTCAGGGTGGGGGAGGAGGAGGTGGATGGCGAGTAGGGAGGATAGGAGAATGCATGCTACCCGCGAGGAGGTTGGGCGGAGGAGGGAGGTGTGTCGCGCGTGGGGTTGGGCGGAGGAAACAAGGAGCAGGGTCGTGTGTGGGAGTGATAGCGAGAGTGAGTGTGAGATTGAGTGACAACCTTTTGAATAAATAAAATTGACCAAACATGTCGGTTCGTAATATAACTAGCGTGGGAGTTTCACGTCAGTTTTATAAAACTGATGTGGTTTGTTGACTGTTTCACGTCTGTTTTCATAAAACCAACGTGACATGTTATTAAAAATTGGGTTTTATTTTTAAAAAATAAATTTGACCACGTCGGACTTATAAACACCGACGTGAAACATTGACCAAACCACGTAGGTTTTATAAAACCGACATGAAACTTAGGATATCACGTCAATTTTCATAAAACCGACGTGATTTATTAATATTTCACGTCTGTTTATGTTAAACTGACGTGATATGAACGTTTCACGTCGGTTGTTAAATAACCGACATGACATGCCGATGTCGTAGCATGTTTTTCCAACTGTGTCAACAATTACATCTTTACCTTTAATTGTATCATATTTCCTAGTTTTTAATTTTTTAGAACTAGAGTCTAAAATAAATTAATGTCGTGAAGTAGATGCTCTGACATTTCTATGTTTACATTTGTTTGCATGTCTTGTTAGATGAGTAGTTCCTTGACTACCAGTTGCAGTAAGTTCAGTACCACATATTATACATATAACCCATTCTTTCCCATTTTTATCTTGTGATAAGTCAAAATCATTTCAAACCCTACTAGTTCTTCGTCTAGTACTTTTGCCGCTACTTGGTACACGAATATGGGGATTAATATCCACCTCAGGTTCAGGTGATAAATTAATTGATGGGTCAAATGTCATTGAAATTAAAAATTAGGCAAACAAAAATCTAATTATCTAACCAACCAGAAATCCATGATAATTAACTCAAACAAACTAATTATACTAAATAAACTAAAAGAGTGAAGAAATGTAAATAAGAAGGCGAGAAACAGAGAAGATATGGCAGTGTGTCGCCAAATCGAGCGAATCGGGCAGTAGCTTGAGGCTTTTGCTCAAACTCGATCCACTTCTAACACAATGAGAACACTCAGTGAAAGATTAAGAAGATTGGAGGAGAAGAAAAAGATTTGGTGTGAAGAAATGAATGGAATGTGGGGTTTATATAGATTTTTGTAATGGTATTTTTGTCATTTTAAAAAAAACAAAAAAAACAAAAAAGATCTGTTGGTGTGGCGCTGGCGTCAGCAGTGATGTCAGGGCCATGTCCAACGACTCTAAAATGGGCATGACTGGCACTCCATACTGTGCTCCAGCCCAAAAAAATTCTTTCTAATCAACCTCTTCCTAAGCCAGTCATATGCCTTTGCATTTGACAACTATAAATCCCCCATATTCTTACTGAAATCTTCTCGTGTGTATGTCGTGGCAGCACCTCACACCAAATCAATCATTGAATCACCTCCAAAGTGTCTTCTGAAGTTTTTGTTGAGATGCCTCATACATGTCGTATGCTCACAGTGAGGGAAGTACTGAGTAGTTGTTGCCTCAAAACCCTTACCCTTATAAGTTAGCAACACTAATCCATCCACTTCTCCAATGACTTGTTGTAGAAGGGAGCAAAATCATATCCAGTTAGCCTCATTTTCAATCTTTACAACACTACCAACTGTTAAGGGAAATATCTCATTGTTACCAACAACTGCTATTACTGAAAGACATGTACCTCTAAACTTATTCTTCAAGTGTCACCCCTGAAGACCTAAAATTGGTCTACAACAATGAAGAAAATCTTGCCTATATGCACCTACGCATATGAACAACCTTAAGAAGTTGTTATCTTCACCCATCTCCAGCTTTAGGATATATTCTGGATTTCTTTTATGCAACTCAAAAATGAGATGAGGAAGTAACTCATACTGTTATTGCTCAGACTCATGATTTTTTTAAGTGCAAGCTCTCTTCCTCTCCACACCCTACTGTATGGTGCTTCTACATGATACATCTCTGTTAATTTGTCCTTAATATGCTTTACTCTCAATGTCTCATCTACTAGAAACCATTTGTAGCAATGATGTGCTATCCAAGAGTTAGTATCCATTTTGGAGACCACTTAATTTTTTAACACCGGAACAAGTGTGCTCATCATGTAAGCTCCTTATCTGTAAAACTAAACTCTCATCAACCCTGGAGGCATGACACCTCTGTTTGCAGTTGGCATCAACACACTTAGTTATGACCTTAGTAGGATCGCTCTTGTAGAAATTAATGGAGCTCTTAGCTAGAATGGAGTACAATCTAAGTGAGAATTTGAAGGTTTCCTTGTTGGGAATGTCTACACAAGTTTCATCATGTCTACCTCAACAGTTTTAGGGTCGTCCTCTTTAAGCACAACATCTAATTCATCCTCATCTTCCACCTCACAATTATCATCACTACCACTGTCATCTTGCTCAAGCACTTCCCCATCAGAGTTTAAAGTGTAGTGAAGTTCATCATCAGAGTCATCACCTTCACACATCAGGGTCATATTTTGGTCCAATTGGGTCTAACTGTAGCAGGCTCGGGATTTTGGTTAGTTGCAGTAGGTGATTTCAGACCAAGACTGTTCTGTGTTGATCTGATATTGGGTTTCTTTGTAGGAGTCTTCTTGGCACATATCTTTCTTCTACTTGGGTTGGTGGTAGGGCACTTACAACTTGGTTGTGTTGGAGATTGTTGTGTGGGAGAGGTGTGGGTGGTTGAATAGGATTTTGGAGATTGGCTGCTAGAGATTGAGGCAGAAATAGTACCAAATTTTCTAGGGTATACAGTGGCAAGGGGTACAGAAGGGAAGTCCTGGCTAACATAAACTTAAAATTCCCTATTTGGGTTTAGGTATGTTACAACTTCAGCAACATCCTCGTTACACCTTACCCCCCTAATTTCAAACCTCAGAAGCCCAAGTACCTTATAGATGAAACAAATTTGTTCATGTGACCCCCACTTCATGTGTGTTGTGATGCAAGCCCTCACTACTTCATAATTTATGGGGTTGTCAACCACAAATACCTACTTTACCTCTTCAATTTTATGTGAAAATGCCCTACCTTTCCTATTAACCTATTTCCCCCTCTAAATATTTGAAAAGTGTAATGCGTAGGATTCCCCTGATCGTAACAAATAAGAAACTCATAATAAAACTTCATCAACCAACTCAAACCACAAAAAACCAAATTAAAACTAAACCAATAGACATTCATTAAATCTGAAATACAAAAAGTCAAACAAACCAGAAAACAGATCATCTAAACAACTAAATCCAAAAAGTCATGGACCCAAAAGTCATACAAATCGAAAAACAACTATTCTCAAGTAAAAATACAACTATTTTATCAAACAAAAAGTCATACAAATCGAAAAACAAACCGTATAAACAACTAAATCCAACATGCAAGCAAAATGTACATGCAATTCAACCTAAACCTTGTTGGTTTTTAGGCCTTAATCCATGTTTTGATGATTTAATCAACATAATCTTAATAATAATCAATATAGAGTAGCACACATATTGCATAACATATATATTGTTTTGTGTTAACATCTACAGGTGATCAAGACTCAAGGAAGAAAGGAACTCAAGTCAAGACATGTAATCAAACTATTGATGACATGTAGTTTTGCATTTCGTTTGAGTCTTAGGAACTTTGTGTTGGTTTTTTGGCCTTAATCTTATGTTTTGATGATTTAATCAACCGAATCTTAATTAGATTAGCACACACTATGCATTGCATATATATTGTATTGTGCTAACCTCTACAGGTGATCAAGACTAAAGAAAGAAGGAAATGAAGTCAAGACATGTAATTAAAGCTAAATCGAAGACATGTAATCTTGATTTCTTTGAGTCCTAGGAACAAAGTGTAATTGAGCATACTTGAGCTAAAATCAACTTAATCACACACTAGGTTCCCTATAGAAGTCACACACGAAATTTCACATAATTTGGACTTCAATAGATCACCCAAACTTTGACCGGAAAACACTAAACCTGAACCCTTACTGTCTGCCCACATTCGGTCGACCGATACAGGCCGTTCGGTCGACCGGATGATCAAGTAATCCAGTTTGTGTTTCCCTGTCCAGTTTCGGTCGACCGCACCATCTCCTTCGGTCGACCGTTTGAACTTACTGTTCCGACCGTTATTCTTGTCGTATATGCCCAACGGTCGTATTCGTATTAAAACTATATACACCTCCATATACTTAATCAAACGGTCGAACCATTTGCCCAGTTCGGTCGACCGTTTAACCTTGTCAAGAATTCCCTGCTATCGGTCGATACGATTTCGGTCAACCGATCCAAATTTCCCTCTACCGAAACGCTAATTCGGTCGACCGGTAACCATGTTCGGTCGACCGTTTATTTAATGAACTTAAGTGTTCAGTCGACCTATTCATATTTCGGTCGACCGTATCCTTAACGAACCCAAGCGTTCGGTCGACCGTTTCACTTTTCGGTCGACCGTTTTTGGACAGATTTGCAGCCCGATTTTTCTGCTTTGTGTGCTTTACGCAAAACCTAATCAAATCTTGTCCCAACGGATCTGTTCTCTCTAATGCCTATATAAGGAGTTGTAAAACATATTTTAACACAACTCTCCCACTACAAACTTGTCTCAAACATTAGAGAGAATCCCATACACTCAAAGCTACAAACCTTCCACACTTAGTGATCATTTCTTCATCCTACTCAAGTGTGCTCAAAGTTTAGAGAGTGTTGTTCCACTCAAGGTTACAATTGTTGTAAAAGGAAGCAAGGACTTCGGTGAAAGCCCGAAGTGTCCCTCTCGGATTGTGAGAGGAAGATTCCAAGATCGGCGAGGGTTGTTCGCGAGTTTGACGGTTGTAAAGGCATTCTCTCCCGGCCCGGAACGGGGAGTGGTTAGTGAAGTCGTGAGCGGAGCTCGGTGATCCGAGCGGAGCTTGCAAGAGAGGACTAGGACCCGGGTGGGGGTGCCGAACCTCTATAAAAACGCCGAGTCGATTTGTGGTTTGCATATTCCTACACTTGCTTGTTTTAGTTTAAATTTCGCTGCATTTCTTTGATCGAATACACAAGTAGGTAATTAGGTGATTAGCATTAATTGTGGACCCATAAACCCACACGATCCTACACTTTGTGTACCCATACTATAGTTAAATAACTACACACACATATAATAGGTTATTTATAGAAGTCACACACAAAATCTCAGATCATTTGGACTTCAATAGGTCACCCAAACTAAGACCGGAAATCACTTAACAAAACATGAACTTTCTGTGCCAATTCGGTCGACTGAACCACATTCGTTCGACCAATTGATATTTTAACCAATTGTGATTTTAACTGCTCGATCGGCTGACCGTAATCTTTTTCGGTCGACCGTCAACACGTGTCATTTGATCGTTAGACTTGTCGTATTATACCAACGGTTGTATTCACATTTTTATCCATACCCCAGAAATACATTTGACCATCAGTCGACCGTGGACCTAGTTTCGGTTCACCGAACTTAGAAATCTATTGAACCCCGTAGTGTCAGTTTTTATCGGTCGACCGAATAAACGTTTTTGTTCGACCGATTGTCCCTGGACTTTCCTGGACAATAAATCTGGATTGTCTAATCGGTCGACCGTCTCATTCTTGGTTCAACCGATCACTTAAGTTATAGCCATGTTCGTTCAACCGCCTCTAGTTTGGTCGACTGTTTGTTTCTCGATATGTCTGGATGCTTTTCTGGACAGAATCTGGTCGACCGGTTTACCCGTTTCGGTCGACCGAACATAACCAGAACAGTGACCTGTACTTTTCTGTTTTGTGTTTCTCACACATTCCTCTACCACTTTTGTCACAATGACTATAACCTTTTAGGAGCTTATAAATAGATGATTGAATACATTGTTTACACAACTCATACAGACAAATGTCAAATACATTAAAGAGGAGTGGAACGACATTCTGAAAATGTTAATGACACAGACGATGTAGTGATATTTTGTAAAATGAAACAGAATAGTCTTTTAAAATGACATGCAACTAAAAAATTCCGAAAAAAAATCCATGCCATCCAAGCAAAAATACTTTTTCTTAATTGTGAAAAAAAGAAGCGATACCAATGCATCACTTCATTAGTACCCTATACGAATAGTACTTGTGTACGTACATGCAGCGGTGAAAACTGAAACACGCCAGCTTCTTCTGTACATGAGACATGTCTTGAAAACATACGGCAGCAAGAGGCAGACATCAGAACTCAAGCACTTTTCACTAGTCACACCATTCTTCTCCGCAGTTCATTTACTCAAGCACTTACAAGTTACACTTCACCTACACATCTCAACATGGACAGAAACTTTATCTCACTTTAAATTTGTCATCCCTGGAGAGTCGAGAGGCGGCAAACAAACTCAAAGAATGTGTGATCATCGAGTTGCTGTATATAGGGCATCACTTTTTATCTGTTGCAATGACAAAAGTGTCATTTTCGAGCTTCGAGTTTGGTCGGAGGAAGAAGGAACCATTATTGGTTGCTAGTCCGAGGGCTTCCTCTTGACTTCTGACCACTCATGCATCCTCAAATATAATCAAGTTAATTAAGACGTGCTAATTGCCATTAACAGATGCTCTTTTGAAATCACATATTAAGAGACATGTAAACAATAATAGTCTATTAATTTGTCGAAGTTATGTCGTATTTAGTTAAATTTTATGATTAACTCATTTGAGGGTGGCAAAGTAGTTGAAAGAGCTCGTCATTCGAGAAGGGCTAGACTACGCTAGAAGACTAGTTGGAAAAGCACAAAGGAAGATCACACGGTAGGATCCCGAGATGGGACATGAGTGCACTTGTAGTGTTGTGTTTCACCCTTGTAAAATTTTCTATATCAATAAAATTCGTAGTGTGTTAGGCAGGAGATTTCCCCCCTCGAGTTGTGCAGGGAGAGGGTTCCAAGTAAATAATTTTGCTCTTTGTTGTGTGATCAACTCTTGTATCATGGGTGTGTGCTTGTGCATGAAAGTTTTTTGTTGTTGTGGACTTGTGGGTGACTTTGACGGATTTGGAATGACTGAATCCCTATTATTGATCATTTTCACATTAAGTAACAAGTTGTGCATTTGTAGGAGATAAATAATTTATGCTCCGGATAATGAAGTGAAAGGCAACAAAAAAAAAAACATGAGTAGAAGATAAAACTAAAATTTTGAGTTTCAAGAAAACAAGAAGTCAAGAAGCATGCGGATGAATCCATCACACATGAAATCTAATCCTGATATCTTAAAAAATGGATTAAGATCATCATTCGAAGTGGCTCATGATGAAGGATCTTATCCTCTGTTTGCTTAGAACTTAACCCATCAGACGTCCATTATGTTGGAGACGTTGACATAAGTCAGGAAACGGCATGCCAAATAAAGAAACATGAAGAATGATGTTCACCATACGTTTAAAGATCCAGATGCCTCTTTCGTATTGTTTCCTATCAATCCAAGTTGAATTCAAGGTGCAAACAAAGCACGCTATCATGAATAGCACCACTTCTGTACAACATCCACATTAATTAATATGCATGTCGAAGTGTGAAATGCATCCAATAACCATTTCTCTTCTTTTTATTTATTGACAACTTAATTAGTATAACACGCTAATAACAATCATAAGTAGAACAAAAATGTTACCTAATATCAATCTTACTCGTTTAAGTACCTTTAGTAACCATTTCATTTCTATCGTATCCACTGTATTACTCTAATAAAAGTTCGACATGTGATGTGATTGTTTCACTTTGATTTCGAATCATTGTCGTTGTTATTGAAAATTTAAAGATCTACCAACTCAACAACTGTGTTTCTTTGATATCTGAGTATGACCAGAAGACTGGTGGAGAAGAACGGATTGTGAACCCACATTTAGAAAAAAATTGGTCACCTTTTTGGTGACATTTTTATTTGACCATGTGTAACCAGACAGAAGGTAACGAGTGGTGCTCGATGAATATGTGGAGTAAATACTTTAACAAACTTCACCTACAGGTTCAAAGTAGTATACAGTGCTAATGTTGTTTTTTTACATATAAGATGTAATGGTTGTGATGGAGTTGAGTCTTTTTTAAAAGCAATTGTGATAGAGTTAGTTATGCATTGCCCAATGTAGCTGAGCCCTCACCTGCAAAACCCAGACACGTCTGTGCATTTGGTTATGGGTGGACCCTTACGTCTGACTTCGAGATTGTGATTTAGATTTGGGTCCAGCACGTGCCTTCTGAATTGAAGACCATCTTGACCACAACCAAATCAAAAGTTTGGATGTGAGTTCGTATTATCCTTAGCAATGGAGATTACAAGTCCATAAGCATGTGGTCTGCTAAGAACAAACTTTCTCATCTTCACAAATTAAAGATATCCCAAAAGGCAGCTGTTTTTTTCTTCCTCTCATAAAAGCCACTCTCTCTTTTGTAACATGCCAAACTCCCATACTTCGCTTTTCAGCTTTTCCTCTATTCAAACCTCCAGTCCAGCTGACCCATTTAGGCCCAAGAAGGCCCAATTTGGAAAGAAACTTGATGGCCATTAAAGCGAGCACCGAAGGCAGAAGTTAATCTGTGCAGTTACGGTGGACTGAAGGCTTCAGTGGCAGCAGAGTGAAATTAATTAAAAAATGATTAAGTTAAAAGTGACAGCTAAAAAAGGTTAAAGAAAGATAAGAGGTCAGTAACGCTAATCACGGCCCCCCGTGTAATCCCAAGACATGTACTTTGCACGTGCTCGGCCTGTAGCCAAAGTCCGCGTGTTTGGTCGGAAGCAACCAGAGGCCGTCCACGTACCCAAGAAATAGCCGCCACGTACCCGTACCCATACCCATGATAACCAATTTCGAAAAAATTGGTTGATATATTAGCAAATAAGGTTTTCGTGTTCTCATTCACCATAGCCGGTTACATGTTTGTCCACAAACTTACCTCTATGAAGTTCGTATTTCTCATAGACGTGATCACATAAAACTTTTGTGAGCAAGCAAGAACTTCAAGCCAACTCTTTCTTCTTGGTGAATTTAGAGCCTCTTGCCTAATCTTGGCAGGGATATTAAGTTCGAGATTCAACTAATAGTCGTTTTTACGTTTAGAGAAGACATTGAACCATTTTTGTGCCAAAGGAAGATGAAAATTCCATGTAAATAATTTAAAGGAGGAGATGACATTAAGGAGAAACTCCTTAACAAAGTATGATTTGATTTGTAATGGTTGTTCATTTGCAACACAAACAGGGTAATTTAATATAGTCTTCAAATCAAATTAAGAGATGGACGCAAAATATGCAAATTAAAAAAAAAAGATAAAAAAGTGGGGTCCCTTGAATTATGAAACTAAAACGGAGGTATCTACAAAAAAAATTAAAAACTAAAAAAGTAATAAGGTCAACCATCATAGTATCATTATGAAAAAACGGCATCGAAGCTGGTGTTTAAACTCATCCATTAATAAACATTAGCCAAAAAAGTCGGAATACATGCGGGAAAAAAGAGCCCGATTACATCCTATCGTCTTACAAAATCTGCCGGTTTAATCGGCAGCCAACGAATGGAACCCGAACTGGACCCTCTCACATCTATAAGACTATAACATATAATTAATAGTTAATTAATTACTAAAAACCCCGGTCGAGTTAAACCGGTCCGGTCAAGTGGGTCTCACAACAGCGGGAGTGGCTCGAGCGGGAACAAATCGCCGATGTCCTGGAAGTAATCGTCGAAGTCGATTTTGTCATCGCCGAGGAAAACATCGCCCAACACGTCGTCCAACGACCCCAACCCGTCGAGACACATGCCGTTGGCCGACTTGTCGAAAAACATTGGCTCCTCGGGCTCTCCGAACCTCATGAAGCCGTCGAACATTGCCGTGTCCTCGGATTCCATCGGCAAAAACTCGGCAAACAACTCGTCCCCACCAAAACAACTCTCCTCCTTCTTCTCCTCGACTTGCTGGGTCGACTCGTCCTTGGCGGCGTAGCGGAGGACGGAGCGGGGGGAAGGGAGGTTGCGGGAGTCGTCGCCGGACTCGTACCCACCGGAGGTGGACTCCGCCGGTTTGGGGACGGGAAAGTTGAGGAGCGCGTCGGGGCCGCGGAGTCGGAGGGCCGCGGAGTCGTACACTTGGGCGGCCTCCTCAGCGGTGTTGAAAGTGCCGAGCCAGATTCGGCAGTGTCGGGACGGGTCGCGGATCTCGGCCGCCCAACGGCCCCAGGGCCGTTGCCGGACGCCGCGGTACTTCGTCTTCGCCGGCGTCAGGCCGGTAACGGAGACTTTCTGGGTGGGTTTTCTCTTGAGGGTTTTGGAGGGTTTGGGGAGTGATTGCAGGGTTATTTGGTGCTCGTAGCGTTTGATTCTTGGTCGGAGGATGGTGGAGTCGGAGTCGGAGTCGGAGTCGGAGTCGGTGGCGTAGGGGTCGGTATAGACGAGCTTCACCGTTCGGTGGCCGGATTGGGTGGTGGAGTGTTTGGTGGAGTTGGTTTTGTGGATTGTGAACTTCGGTTGGGGTTGGGGTTGCTCCATCTCTTCTTCTTGTTAACAGTGTTGCTCACTGTGTTCGCATTGCACGACAAGGTCTGCTCGGCAAAGGAGATAATAAGTACACCTTATATTATTGTTTGTATCAATATTATATTGAAAAAAGAAGGGGTCCAAAAGGAAATAGAGGAGAGGATGGGGAGAAAAAGGAAAGTTTAACTGTAACAATGGAAGGAGAGGAACATGTTAAATGGGTAATAACTAAGATAACAGATGGTATGGTGGAGGAATATTGGGAAATTTCCACCCAAAGAAACTCTTTATCATCAGAAAAACACCCACCAATCGAACAAAGAAAGTAAAGCAAGTGAAACACAAGGCAAACGAAGAAGAGAAGAAATGCGTGAGAAATGTAAAATTTTGGAAGTTTTGGTTTGGTATTCTTGTTACCTCTGGAGCAGAGAAAAGGCACTGCGCGCAGTACTAATGCTGCAACGGTACTATTTGAAGCAGAATGGGAAGCTTCTTTTCTTATCAACTCAAACAATTTCTCAATCCGTATGAGTTGAACAAAACGCAAGAGAAAGAAAGAAGAGGAAAATGGAAAGAGGAGGAAGTGAGGAGTGGTGGAGCGAAGCGGTGCAGAGCCGGTGAAGTCTATTTTATAGGATTCCAACAGCCGAAATCGGAAATTCCGGCACACCCCCGACATTTAATGCCCACTTTTAATTTATTTCCAATTCACTGCCACCCTCTTTCTCACTTTCCCCTTCTACCCCCACTGCTTCTCTGTAATTCTCGAATTGCCACGCCTGGGGTTTAAGGGTGGGTGTTAGTGTTAAAACTCCAGCTGTGCTAATTGGACGGAGAATAGAGGTTTTAGCTTAGATGAGTACGTTTAGTTGACTCCTAGTCGTCGCGTCGGTTCGTCATCAAGGTGGTGACAGCAGGTGAGGTGGGTCCGACCGGTCGGCTCCCATTTGGAGGGGTTCATACTGGACAGATAGTCACGTGAGGTGAGGTTCTGGTCTGGGTTCTACTCCACTAATAACACGGGGTTTGTGGGTTAATGTAATGGTCAATTCCTTGGTTCAGGTGAACAAATGTCAGTGGATTAGTTCCGTTGTTAATTCTGCAAAAACAATGCACCAGTTTGGTTTTGGTTTCAATCCACTTTTGCCACTACTCGTAGATGCCTCAAATTTGATGGATTTGCTTTGATCTTTGGAACTCAATGCGTTTTGGACAAGAAAAGATATTCAAGATTTTAGCATCTGTTTTTCTGCAGAAAGAAAAAAGAAAGAAATGAATTTAAAATATTTATGGGCGAAATTCAAGTACTACGGGAAACCCATTAGCTTAGCTTGAAACTTGTAAGAATAGCCTTCAAAGGTATGATATCTTTACCAACATTATTATTAAAGAAATCGAACGAGTAAAGCTGTGAATCTAGATTCAGCTAGTATTAACTAAAGCTTCTTGCTTCAATCCTCCAACGAGCGACTTTCATACTTTAAATTTTGTGGAATATTGTATACGTTAAGAATAAGTACCACTATTTTTGTTTGCGAGCTTTTAAAGCCACGACAATTATCTATGCACAATCGTGAAATGAGAAAACAAATCGCATATCTTCAACTAAAGATTGCAGATATGCATCAATATTTTCAATGTGTAGAGCAGGAGATATAGCTATTATTTTGATCTCCAATAACAATTACCAAAATACTGATTTTGTAGCTTGATGGGCCTACATAACAAAAAAACAAGCCCCAACCAATATTCCTTTTCACCAAATATTTTCGAAAACATTTTCAATTAGAAAAACCAAAGGATAACCAGGAAACATGACAACAAAAAAACGGCAGCTGTAATTCACCAAACCATATGGTAATAGATACACTAAAACAGTTCATTATCCTCCACTAATTTGCTTTTAGTTCGTACACCCAGGACCCGTCCCTTCCTTTTCCGGCAAAAAAATCAGAATCCAAAATCTGAAAGGGCGAAATCGTAACTGCGCCACCACGAGGAAGGCACTAAAGAGACCCGAAGGATGGACGGCGGGGATTGATGAAGAGGAGTTCTAGCGAGATCTACGGGATAAAAATAAGCCACGCAACCACGTATAAAGTCGTACAACAGGTGCGTGTGCCATGCAAGACGCGGCACGTAGGTTCGATTATCGCGGGAAATAAACGTACCGTGATACCACGCGATCGTGACCGTTGATTGTTTATGCTGACGGCTGAGATAACTTTTGTAATGGAGCAAGTTGCAAGTGGGTCCCGCTATGACGCCAACTTGCCGCTTTCTTTAACGAACTAAAGTTCACCCATCATTGTGGTAATAACGAAATTACCAAAGCTAGAAAAGGACATTATTTATTATTATTTGATAAAGGACACGATTTATTATTATTGTAATAAAATTTTCAGCGTGTCCAGAATTATAGAATAAGGTTCTTTGAAGTTTGAAGTACAGATTTTAGCAACTACGTTTTCTTGTTAAGAATCGACCAATAAATAAAAAACTCTTCATGTTTTACGGTTAAATTGGTTACGAGTATACTCATCGGATTCCGAAATGCCTATGCACATCCCCACTCATGTTCCCACCCATGTACCTTGTGGCATTCCAACTAGAATCATGAGTGATTTCATAATTTTAATCATTTACAATTTTGCTCGTATCTCTCTTTCGTATTTAGACCTGTCAAAATCAATGCGACATGAACACAACACGAAAATTCGTGTATCAGTACATATATGATATTATTCACGATAAAACGATAAACATACACGACACGATACACGAGCTCTTATCGTGTCAGTTACGTGTATAAGCCCACATACACGATACCCTGATATCATACTCCATAAGGTATCGTGTACTTAGATACACGATAAGACATGTTAATACACGGTCACACAATAAGACACGTAAATACACGATAGACATGATAACAAACTTTACACGAATACACAATTATACTTGGATACATAATAGACACGATAACATATTAATTTAACATATGGCTTTTATTATTACCCTAACGAAGTTAGGGTTGGCAAATAAAAAAAAACCCCAAAAGGCAGAAATTCCCAAATCGCAGAAATCCCTTACCCTCCTTCATCCTTCCGCCGCTCAAACCCTTAGCTCTCACCGTTTAGTATTCAACACTCAACTATCGCCACTCAACAGATGATTAACATCATTTCATGCTTATATTTGTATCTTATATCCATTATCATACACCTAAGCAATGCTACGTGACGAGTTTTATGTTTGAATTTCAGAAATAAAGAGGTTTGAAGAGAAGAGCCATGAAAAAACCCAAAAGTAGGAAAAATGACTTAATTGAGAGACCTGGGGACTAAGATGCAAGGGAGAAGGACCTGAACGTAAGACAAAATGACCTAAGAGCAAAACAGAAAAACTCCACACCATCATGGGGAGTATTTGGACAATTCGATTCGGGCGGAGCTCCAATAAACAAAGTAGATGCATCCAAGACCAAGTAATAGATCAAGCAAAGCCCACAACAAAACTCAACCGGATCTGGAGCTTATAGACCGCCAATTGGCGGTCTGGAACCGCTAATTGGCGGTCCAGATAGCTCTGGATCCGCTTAACTTTTGGGAGCACTTGTATTAGTGTATGCTTAGTCTATTTTTGGTATTTGTTTAGTCTCACATCGGGGAATTGTCCCGGATTAGCTTTTTCCATGCCTATAAATAGAACTCTTCACCTTCCATTGTAATCACTCATTGCTTGGTGGTATTCTCTCTACTAAGGAGTGAGTCTTGAAGCAAAAACTCAAGGTGGAGAAGAATGCTACCTTCAATTTGAGTCATTTGTTAATAAAATAATTCTTCTAGTTTTTTTAATCTTGTCTTTTAATTTGTGCATGTTTGTTTAGTCTTTCCTTTCCTTTTACGTTTTTTTAATATTTCTTGCTTGATTAGTGTAGTTTTATTTCAGTATAATACTTCATTTTGTTAGAGTAGTTAGTTTAAATATGTGTGAGTAGTTTCATCCCCTTTGGGGGTGGAGTAGATGTGTGTACATGTTATGTAGATGGTATGAATACTTGATATAAATGTTTGTGAGAAATATTATTATGCTTGCTTGAATTAATAAGGACTTTACTTGATGATTTCTGTCATAGTTAGGTACACTCCATGCTTGTTATGTTCTTAATAACAACCTTGCATTGCTCATATTAATCACATTAGTCTTAGTGTTGTAAATGATAGGTTTTGTCATTAGGTACCTCTTATGCATGAACAAACACTAACTAACTTGAGCTTATTGTATGCATTCAACACCACACTTATTTCATGTGCACACACACACTCCACCCCTTAGGAGTTTTCATTCCTGTGTTTTTATCTTCTTCATTAGTTGTTTAGCTTAGTTGTTTAGTGATTTCATTTCAGCTTGCTTGTTTACTAGTTTAGATTAGTGTAGTGTAGTGTAATACATCTTTCTTTCCTTTCTTTCCACTCGCCTTCGCACAAACCAAGCGTCGACACACCTCCCAGTGGACGACCCGTATTTGTCACTGCTTCAACGCGGCCGTGCACTTGCGGTTAATATAAAACGATCAATCAGCAGACAGTAGTCAACTTGTCCTTTTGTCGTCGTCCTCTCTGTGGTCTTTTACTCCCATTCTCACACAAAAATCCCCAAATCAACACTTTCGTCCAAAGATCAAACCTAAATGTCTTTTCTTCTTTCTCCTCTCGCTAAGATCACCCCATTGATGTACTTTTTTCGTGTCAGGACCCTCAAAATTGAGTTAATAGCTCGTCATGCGGGCCTCCCATTGGGAGGCCCACAATTAACAATTTGATCCTAACTTTGGTGGTTTTGTTTCCGTTGCAGGACTTAGTGTTCCAAAGATGTGAATTTCCAGTTTTGATCTTCCGTTGGAATAGATTCATTTGGAGTGTTTGATACTCCTAAAGTTGAAAATTTGTGCATTGGAAATTTGGAAGCCGAATTTGTGGTCTAGGGTTTAGTTGTTTTGTGCTTCTGGAAATGGAACTTTAGGTCTCATGTGGGTTTGTTTGTTACTATTGTATTAGGGTTTGTAGATGGTAAGATTGGTAGTTTTTTTATTAATGCAGGAGTTAGGGTTCCGAAGAGGAAAATCTCTGCTAAATTTTTGATCTTTGGTTAGATCCAGATCAGAGACTCTTTACTACCGCATTATGGTTTGTAGAAGAATTTGTTTGTTATTTTTACATCAATTTGATTCAACTTGCTTGTTTGTGAGATGCACCTCAAATATAAATACTATTTGAGTATATAGTAGTTGTGTATTATAAGGGTTGTATTGAAAAACCAATTGTTGATCATCGTATATTCAGGTATTTCCAGTGTCTATTCATGTATTATTTTGTCTCTTTTACACAACACGTAACGATTTGTGTACATATCGTATCATGAGGTGTATACACGATAATTTGTGTGTCGTGTTTGTCTCTGGGTTTGTGTACACAATTCATTATAGTGTTGTGTTCGTGTATACCCAAAACATGTTAACATCAACCCATAGATGACACAATAAGGCACGTACACGACATGATAGACATGACTATTCATATCCTCCAATTCACCAAGGTTGTAATCAAAATTGATGTTGGTGACTATTTTTGTCTTACAGGAACATCGCAAGGAAATTATCTTGACCGAGGTTGTAATCAAAATTGACGTTGGTGATAATTTTGCCTTCGAGGAACATTTATCTTGAACTATGGAAACAAGTTGCTAGTTTCTGGACTGTAAGGCACAAGAGAAATTGAAAATTATGAACTTGAAGTTTAGTAGAAAATAAAAGTAAGAGCTTTATTACCCTGGGGAATGCTCCCCATTGGTGATAGAAACAAACATAGGCCCTATTTAAAAAACTTTATCATATATTCCACACAACAAGGAATAATATCCACAAATAACTCCCAAATACAAAATGTGTAAGTATGAAAAAACCAACATTAGTATAAGCACAACTTAATGAGAATATCCAAATTCTCAAAGACCAAAATGAATAAACCTTGAGATTGTCTCTACCATATTTGTCACCCACATGTAGACCTGGGTAACGGGCCGATTCGGCACACCGACACGACGATCAGGTTTCCGACCTGGTGTGCCCCCAGGCCTATTTGGCCAGGTCGTGTTGGGACAAGGAGCTCGACTGCCGTGTCGTTCGGCATGACACGACAAGGCCAGTCGGGCCGTAATCGGTCGTGTCGTGCCGGCTCAGCACGACTCGTTACCCAGGTCTACCCCATGCATATGCTACTCTAAACATACATGAACATAAGTGTCCCCTGTATGTTTCTCTAATTAAAATTTTGAAAAATGAAATAAGAATTTTATTAGCTGGTTGAGTACCCCTTTGGTGATGAAATATCGAGAGACCCTCATTACAAACTATATCATAATATCCAAAAAAGTGACTTATATCCACAAACATTCTGTTCTCCCACATTACTAAATGTCAAGATTGAAAAATCATATATTTAGTAAGGCACCACAACGATAATACCAAATTGAGAATTGGTGTTTTAAAATACCCAAAAATCTAAATTAAAAAACGGCTATATTGTCTCTATTATACCTCTCGGCTCCCACCCATAAAAATACCTTCCTCAAAAAACCCCAAACATACCAATTAAAAAACATTGCCTTTTGTTCTAAAACTACCCAAACAAATCTATAAAAAAATCGAGTTCAATGATGTATCGTAATAGTAATATCCAAAATAGCACAACACACCAAAATAAACAACTAATATTAATGGATATCAAAAATATCCCAAACCACCAATTTTATCACTCGGCGCTTCATTGACCTCCACCACGACCACATCATGAAACTTTAAAATTGTCTTTCACCTTACCAGCGAGATCTTTAAGATACATAGTCGGTCAATCGATGACCTGGTTTGTTCGAACCATAGAACCTAGAAAAGAGCGAGGTGACGAGGTGAAAAGTTGGCAAACATCTACAAGTTATTTTGAGAGATAAAATGTACGCTTAAAATTTTTCCTATCCAAACCAGTCTACATGAATGGTGAACAAAAGTGAAGTGCAATGTAACAGACCCACCCAAAAATATTTTATTGGGGACCAATAGATATTTTTAAAATGAAGTTTTGAATAGAATCTGGGTGGAATTGGACCACTTATCGGAGGGCGAGCATAGATGAATAGGAAGAATGAATCATGAAATATATATATAAAAAAATTGAAGCACCAAATAGCAAGAACGAAACAAAAAAGAAGAATCAAAGAGACAAGAACACACCAAAAATGAAGTGGTTAACAGATTCTAGGTTCAACATTTACTACGTTGTACAACGAGAAACGTTAAAAAATGAAACCTTTCCGTCGGAGAACGAAACGTACGTACGTGAGTCCACCACCATGAAACAATGGTATAGACCAGACGATCCACTTGAAATCTTTGATTTTTTTGGGGAAAAAGCAAATCAAGGAGCAAAGAAGGCAAAGAAATGGGGAAAAAGACGAAAAAGATCTTTTTTTCTCTCTCTCTAATTTTTATCATCATTCCAAGTGCACCTTAAATTATCCACAGTAAAACTTATAATGAAAAAAAATTGGATCAAATTTTTTGAAACCAAATAATATGAGATCACAGAAATGCTACAAAATTGAACTCAAAGAACTGAGCCTACATGTCACAAATCTTCGGAAAATGTTAAACCTACTCGAAGTATCACAAAATGTAACATGTGTTCTATAGTGCCTTGTAAATAATTACCTTTTTTTCTAGTCCTTTTAGAAGATATGGACCCTTAATATCACCAAACTTTTATGCGTAATTGACCGTCCTTACTTTTAGGGTATTATTATTCGTCGCCCACGAATTACTTGAATCGTCCGCACCAATTATAATTTTGTTATCTCCCCTTTCTACTTATTTCATCTCTTCGTTCCATAGGAGGCGTCTCTGTCAAACGTCTCATCTATCTTTTCTTTTTCTTTTTTGAAAGATGTAGAAATTTTACCGTATTCGAATCTAACAGTGCGTTCGTCGGCACCTTTCCTGACCTCCGACACATTGTTTTTAGTGGTTGAATGGAAAATGAAGAGAATGGTGGTGGAAGAGTATAATGAAGAGAGGAAATAACTAGAAAGGAGATAATGACAATATGATAATTGACGCGAGCGATTTAAGTAATTCGCGGGCGACGTTTAACAATCCACTAATTCTAAGATACAGAAAATGATTTTTCTATTCCTATCTTTTTTTTGTAGTTTCAGAATACAATTCTATTGTTTAGATTGTCAGCATTTTGTTCGAAAGACTCATATTTGATGATCAGGAAACAAAAATAACAAATGCTGGTTCAATTTTCTTAGAAATCAGTTTAATTTGCTACGTCATTAAAGGAAATTTGTGAATTGGGACACTTAATTAGCTTACGTATCCCATGCATCTACCAAGTATGGTTACCAAAAAATATCAAAGCAAAAACCAAGACACCCAAATGGCCACACCTATTGTGTATCCTAAGTTGTTCTTGCACTGCTTAGGTGAAAGAAAGCCACAAGTTCGAATCCACATAATAATAATAATAATTAGCTCTACTAATTATCAATAAAGAAACACAAGAACACTTAAAAATCAATAAAATTTGCCCCATGATGCAACTACTGGTGCACTAAAATTCTATTCTAGTCAAAGAGCAAACAAGCAAACCTCCTTGAAGCAGCGGACCACAACTTAAATGATAAAAGGTGGTTTTAATTGCATCATCTGATTACTTATGTACGTTTGTTTTTTGAATTTCCAGAATAACATTATTTTCTTGTTGGGTCCACTAATTTTAAATTATTTTCTAGTATTGAAAAATGTTTTGCACGCCAAGAAATAGCAGTGAAATCGTTAAAGTTATTTTGTATACACACATATTTTTCAGAATAATAATATAATTCTGCACTTTCATTTTTTATATTTTCAGTTGGAACACTACTTTCAGTACTTTTTTTAATTATTTTGTTCAAGAAAAGCAGTAAAAACTTGGGAAGCCGATGTCTTAGGATTCTGCCCAAATCTTTCTGAACCCATGACAAACTGATCAACATCGATAGTTCCTAGAAAAGCCGTTAAAAACACTTTGATTTTTATATAATAATGGTATGTTGACAAGTAATTAAACTGGTAATATGCACTAATACTCCTGTTGTTGCCTCCCTCTTTGTATGAGATTTGACTCTCCGTATTATTTTCAGTCGTCGAAAGCAAGAATATCTAACACGAAAAAACCCAAAAGCATAGTACACACAACCTAGAAGAATTTATCACACAGAATATATAATAACGAGAAGATTATTCATCTTAGTATGGGTTGCTGTTAAGTTTTGGATGCTATTGTGGAATCATTAAGGTTCTTGTTAGTTGCGAAATGACATTTGCGGATAAGCAATTCCTTTTGGTTTTGAATTGTTAGTTTCATGTAAAAATACGGTATGCAGTATTTACATTCGTAATATAGTAACGATATCCATGAGCCTCAGTAATTGATTATAATATTAAATGTAAGTCTTTTCTGTAATACTTTTAATAACTAAGAAGACAAACTAAAAAAAATCTCAAAATTATGACAAATTATGCGATTTTTTTTACTAATAGAGATAATGAACACGGGTTTTATAAGACTCGTAACGGAAATAATATAAACGACAATTTGTGCTTTCATTTCGAACGTGTACAATATTACTCTCTTCAACTCATTACCGAACGGCCACACTCCAAATAAGAGATACCTCTACGCATTGAAATAATAAAAGGAAACTAGGGCCCACGTTATTTCTCATTTCCATTCCATGCGTACTGACGTGACATTCTGACGTAAACAAAGAGACAAACGTCTCATTCTTTGGTGTATATTCGTATTTATATCATCCTTCCATTTTATATACGATACAAAATACCAAGAAAAATAACAAAATCTGAATAGTGTACTTGAAAAATGAACAATCTCTTTGATTTATATCATCCTTAAGTTTTATTACAGCATGATCTAACCTCTTTGATTTTTTTGTTCAGAATTTAGCTTGTAGAAACGATGAACCTGTCAACGTTAATTTCTTATCATACCCCAAAATACTTCTCAATTTACTTAAAACCCGACGAATGATACCCAGATCACCAACATAAATACCAAGCAAACTTTCAATGTTGATGATGGGGTGGTTGGTGATTGGGATTGGGAGGGTAGTGATTGAGAATGGGAAAAAATCGGAGAGATGATCCAAGTCAAGATAGATAGAGAAGTAGGAGAAGGACAACATGCTTTTTTGGTCACCTTTCGTGTTTTCATTTGGATATTTTTTGTTGTAGTATAAAGATTTCGGAGTTATAGGTTGAGTATTTTCATATTATATTATCCACAATTTTGTATTAATTAATATATGTATTAATTCCTGATTAACCCCCAAAAACAATTGCTCATAAGTGGTGTATGGAGTACAGGTTGTTTTGGATTGTAGAGTAGGTGTTTTCGTCTTGTTGTTTGAATAGTCATATATTATAATCTTTATTTATTTATTTATGTTTTATGGTTTGATTGTACAAGTGATATTATTTAGGTATTTTGATGCTTAGTTTGGTATACAGCGGAATAACCCTGCTACTTCACTAATTGGTGACATGTGAAAAAATTAGTCACAGTAACAAACAAGTAATCATGATGTGAAAGCTGATTAATTTGAAATTCAAATAGAAAAGGAAAGAGTTAACAAGAAACAAAGATGTTTGACAGGGAGGAAAAATGTCAGAGAAAAGAGAAAAAATGTCTCGTGATGTGAGTATTTTCGTATAAAGTTGTAGTTATTTTCGTTTCTTAATGTAGGTGTTTTATTGTTATAGTTTGGGTATTGTAATACCCATAATATTTCACAAAAAACATAATATCACTCAAACAAACATTGAAAAATCCCCCAACAAAACAAAAAGTGCCTAACAAAACATTGAAAAGTAATCAAAAGTTGTCTCATTTCTCTATTATATTATAAATCAATAAACTAATAAATATAAATGAACTACAAACAATGCATATAAACAAACTACCTACTCCTGAAAGAGAAAATACTCAACACATTCTCATAATCTCACTCCTTACATGTAACTCATACAGTCTGTATAAACTACACAACATGTTATATATATAATCAATGGCGTTGTAGGAGCTCATATAAAGAACATGACTATGACACTCAGTTTTAAATCAAACTTAATCACATGTATTATTATCTCTTTGGCTATAACACGTTAAAATTATAGGTCATTTGAAATTAATTTCATTGTTGATCTAAAATGCTCATATTTGAACGACTGAAATCTACTGATTTTGGACGTGTTCGGATCAAAGTCTACGATGTATTATTTGATCTGAATTTTTTTACCACATGTTCTTTATATATGGTATATCTAACCTATAAGTTTTCATAGAAAAAGTAACCGAAAAATGTGGTGCTAAAGCCAAGATGGTTGTAGGCCACCTACAACCTCATTTTTTCACACACACACACATACATACATACATACATACACACACACATTGTAGTTGTAGGAGCTCCTATAGTCAATTTGGTTGTGGCACGGAAAATTAACACATTTTAAGATTACTTTTTTGAATAAAAAACTTAATCACATGTATTGTTATCTCTTAAGTTATAACATGTTAAAATTTTAGGTCAATCGAAGTTAATTTCACCGTTGATCTAAAATATTCATATAAATTTGAATGGTTGAAATTTACTGAATTTTGAAATGATTGGATCAGAGTTTACGATGATCCATCTGATCTGAATTTTTTACCACATGTTCCTTATATACAACCCATAAATATTTATAGAAAAAAATTAACCGAAAGTTGTTGAAATGCGGTGCAACATCCAAGATGGTTGTAGGCCTCCTACATATACATTGTTTTCATATACATACATATATATAAATAATCATATATAGGGTATAGAACTAGTGAGCTCGGGGCTCATCTTATTTGTTTAAACTTCCTACAATTTCACTATTAGATTTAATTACGGTTAATCTACAGTTAATATCCACCGTTAGATTATTTTATTAGCATAACCGTCATATCCTTAATCTATCTTACAATTTAAGATGAATGATGGATATGGTAGGGGCTTAAAATAGTTAGATTAAGCTCCGGACTCACAAGAGAATTATTGTATATATATATATATATTCCTAAGGTTTTTAGTATAACATATCTCATGCCGGCAATTATCCAAATATATCACATATCATACAGTGATATATTTACCCCAAAGGTGCTGACAACCTACGGTCGTAAGAAAACTGTATTCCTACAAATGCGTCTACCTTTATTCGCCCTATATTCGTATAAAAGTACTACCATGACAAAGTGATAATTCTCTCTCCTACACGTACGTGAACCTAGGGCCCTTGTGCGTGGGGTAGAGCATGGAAATGCGATGGGGCGGTGCTAAGATTTAGAGTCAGGGGTTTGTATGACATCTCGAAAAAAGTCTAAGGAGTTCAAGAATTCAGTATCCGTATACTTAACTAGGTAAACTCTTAATTCTAGGGAGGGCAAAAATCTAGGTGGTGTATAATTAACTACATGAAATTCAAAATCCAGGGAAATATAATCCTTACTGGTATACATGTTATCATGCAAATCCAAAATCCAGGGGGGCGTGCCCCCGACCCCCAAGTGGCACCACCACTGGGAATGCGCGTGGACATCCAGAAATCCATAATAAAATATGCGATGTCACTAGACGTTGGGATAAAATGCCCGTCCCACAGCATTGGGTAGCAAACTCCCTGATACAAACACAACAATAAAATCTTCTCATCAAATTTTCAAACAAAAAACAAAGCAAAAACACAATAAATGCTATATTTTATTGGTATGCATGGCTCGAGATTAATTTCAACTTCTAGAGAGAGGTACAAAACTTGATCAAAAGAGAGAGAGAGGGAACGATCAATAGTGCAGTCCAGTTCATGACTACCCAAAACACCCAAAGCTTTCCTCTCCGAAACCATGTTGTTTACTTCAATCTATGCTTTGTAGGTAACAAAGGCTGTAATAGAATTTTTTCTTACAAAATCTGAAAAAAGACATTGAATTGCCCTAGTTGTTCCAAACAATGTCGCGTAGAGTTGGAATTATCATACCTACTTAGATTATTATCACTAGTGTAAAATAGAAAATATACGTCACATATACGACTTTTATACGTCGGTTATTGGCGTTCCATAAACCGACGTCTATCTATAGGTCGTTTATACCTAGACGTCGGTCACTAAGAGTCGACATCTATTCTGGTGAATACACGTCTGTTATCCCTACCGCCAACGTCCATTCTAAGGGAATACATGTTAGTTATACTTACAGTCGACATCTATTCTAAGGAAATACGCGTCGATTATCCAAACAGCTGACGTCTACTCGAAGGGAATACGTGTCAGTTATCACAAAGAAGTTTGATCATATTAAAATAAAAATTATAGTCAAATAATATTAGTTCAATACAAAGAATGTATTTACAAAGAATGTGGTTCCATAAAATTGCACTCATGACATTCTAGTTCAATAACATATTTCTAACAAAGTAGTGAGCCCATCAATCACTCACTCTCTTGTTTAAATGCAATTCTACTAACTAATACGTATTTTCTAATGAATAATGAGCGAAAAAGATTACGTACTTTACGCCAGCAATCTATGACAAAAATTATAAAAGAAAAAATAAATACAATGATTACATACATGGAAAGTCTTATATGATGAATGACTTAGTAAATATTATCTAATATTTTGTTACAAGTTATTAAAGGTCAAGTTACTTAAGGGTCGATGAGTTACTATCATACTACTAGTATATCTACACAATATGTAAATAATATGTAATTTAGTATATATTGCATAATATTTTGTAACCTGAAACAATATGTAAATAATTAACTACAGACAAAGATGTTCATGAACAAGTATTATTAAAAAATAATATAACAAGTTGCATAGGGCATCATCTAAAATCTTACAAACTTTTAAATGATTGTCCTTCAACAATTTTTGAAAGGACAAATTGACATAGAAAATATACAACCAAATTTGATATGTCCAAAATCATTATATTACCAAAATTAATATGTCCAAACATCGTAATATTGTCCAACCTATAATTAATATGTCCAAAATCAAAAGATTATTACCAAACACCATTTGCATGAATTATTACAAAATATATTTATCTTGATCTTCCATTGTATTTACAACTTATATCAAGAGTTGCAACTTCATTTTGATTAAAAGTAAGTCCATGTTAACATTCCAATTGACAAACATTTTGACTTCCACTTGTTTTTTTGTTGTTGTTTGACATTAGTCTGACGATTCTTAAATCTTCAGGAACACAAAAGCTACAAATATGATAAACATCAAGACATTTTACAATATATGCCAACTCTCCTTTAAACACCAATATTTGACAAACATTTCACAACGTACTTCAAAAAAAGTACAAATATTTGAAAATATTCATTTATTCAAACCATCAACACACATTCAAAATAAAAGATTCATATTACCTCTACTCTAATCTAGAGTTAGTTCAAAATGCAGCTAGCAATGGCCATTAGTACTAATCTCCATAATTCTCAAACATGAATTCAAAACCAAAAGCCAGACCGACAAACTCACCCATAAGAATCGATTACTATCGAAAACCACAAGTAGAAAAACAAAGAAAAACTCCTAAACGGAATCTTGGAAATTTTCCACACAGCCAGAAGCCCTAATCCAGCAATGTCGCTCAATCCTCCGCGTGCACAACTACCAAATCAGAAAAAAAAGTCAATCCCAAAACGAATTTGAAACCCTAAATTGATCTCAAAATCTGACCTTCCCGACGGTGGGAGCAAAGTTATATATTTCTAATGATGTTTTCTAACAGAACTTGCAATGATGGTTACGATGGCAGTGGTCATGGTCGTCCTGGAGGTGGGTGATCGAGGTAGGTCGCGGAGGTGGTTGTGGTGGTGGAGGAGGTCAGGGGTCGTAGAGGAGGGTGATCGAGGTCGCGGAGGTGGCTAGGGTTTGTCGTGGTCGGGTTATAAAAGATAATGAAAATGTTTACGCCTGAACGGTTTCATATTAGACCTATAGACGACGGTCATAAGGTCACGCGACGTCTATGGGACTATAGACATTGGTCGATCATAAGGCCTTGCGACGTCTTTGTGACTATAGAGGTCGGTCATTAGTCCACACGACGTCTATACTATGGGGAATAGACGTCGGTCAATTGGAACAACTGACTGCCTATTCTGTTTGGAGTTACAATGACATGGGTTATGTTAGTTTAAATGAGTTTTAACTTTGAAAGTTTGTGAATTTAAAATCGTGGTTCTTTTTTTTATTTTTTAACATTTTTTAAACAAGGTATAAACGTCAGTTATTAAAAAGCCGACGTCTGGATGTGCATATAGACGTTTGCTACCAGTAATCCCGACGTATATAATTATAGACGTCAAATTTATGGGAGACTGATGTGTATTGGGCGTCGTTTATTCTTTATTCTGCACTAGTGTATGCTGAGCCGTTATACTTCAGCGTAGATATGCAACTTCGAGAACCAAATTCTTGTTTCAACGAAACAGATACAAAATTACTCTTATGCACGCAATGGGTAAATACAAGTAGTTGTTTCCGTGGTTTTGATATTCCACAAACCCCAGTTCGTTAGTATTAGTCGTTGTCCCATATATATACTATGTACTTCGGTATATTTTCTATTGTACTTATTTATAATTATACGCATATTAAATCTAATCCAACGGCCAACCTGCATTGCACCAGCGAAGCAGGTGTATGTTCTTGCAAAAGAATCAATGATAAAGCCATATGAGAAAAACAAAGAAACTAATCACTACTACTAATCCACCACCCCCAGCACACCTCAGAAACCACATGAGTTCCATTAAACATGATCACCACTGTTCCATCTCTCAACCTTTAATGATTCATCATGTGGCTAATGACACCATTCGATAATGAATCATTAACTTACTACAAGCATTTATTGTGGCCGACAATCCGACATTGACTAGGGATTCGTCTGAAAAAATCATGGTCATTGATCGCTAAAGTTCAAAGCCTGTGGAATCCAACTTCTCTCCACGTCTCATGCATAATACCTTTTTATCAAATGTAACATGAAGATAACTACCACTTGTGGAAGTACCTACGATGATTAATTGTTTTGATGGAAGTATTTATTATTTATTTACAATAATCCGAGCATGATTTTCTTAATAGTTGTAATAGTTTTTGTAACGTCCCGTCTCCGAATCCGCATCGAGCTCGGGTCCCGGTCCGTCACCCATGTGCCCACTAGCCCACAACACCCACCTATTGCCACAAAACTTAAGTTGGTAAGTGTTATGGTAGTGGGCTCATGTCTTTATATCTCACCCCAACATTCTCATGTTAAGCAATGTGGGACTAAACTTGGGGGTTTTACAACCTACCCCACTTGAACACCTGACGTCCTCGTCCGGGTCAAGCCACTCAATCACCAAGCGTTGTGGGATTATAGAGGTGACTCCCACCCTTTAGGTGTAGCACTTAGTTCTCACAATTCCGGCTGGTTCAGGCTCTGATACCATCTGTAACGTCCCGTCCCCGAACCCGCATCGAGCCCGGGTCCCGGTCCGTCACCCATGTGCCCACTGGCCCACAACACCCACTTATTGCCACAAAACTTAAGTTGGTAAGTGTTATGGTAGTGAGCTCATGTCTTTATATCCCACCCCAACATTCTCATGTTAAGCAATGTGGGACTAAACTTGGGGGTTTTACAACCTACCCCACTTGAACACCTGACGTCCTCGTCAGGGTCAAGCCACTCAATCACCAGGCGTTGTGAGATTCTAGAGGTGGCTCCCACCCTTTAGGTGTAGCACTTAATTCCCACAATTTCGGCTAGTTCAGGCTCTGATACCATCTGTAACGTCCCGTCCTCGAGTCCGCATCGAACCCGGGTCCCGGTCCGTCACCCATGTGCCCACTGGCCCACAACACCCACTTATTGCCACAAAACTTAAGTTGGTAAGTGTTATGGTAGTATGCTCATGTCTTTATATCCCACCCCAACATTCTCATGTTAAGCAATGTGGGACTAAACTTGGGGGTTTTACAGTTTTGGCACTTTGAATTGTTGAAACGTAGTGATTTAATTGGAATACTATTTACATTCGATCTCTTTTATTCAACGGAAGCATGATTTCCTGAACTAATTGTACCCCCATCCTAAATTGAGTAATAACTCGTACACTGTAAAATTATAGGATAATCATTAATATTCTCATAGTTTCCTCAATGATATCTGAATCGTTCACTGTTTTACATTGGAATACATTAGAAACAACTAATTGCATTGCTTTTTTTCCAAAAACATAACATTTTATTTTAGTTATTTGCTAACAATAATAAGAATAAAAATAGTGCAAGGATTGGCGCTATCTTAAACATTAAAAGGTTGGTTTATTTTAAAATTATTGTGAGTTAAAAATTAAGCAAAACATTTAGTCCCCTACACATTAAAAACACAAGACGAGACTTTGACTCTTTTATGAAAAGTTCCATTTATATTCCCATTTGCCCTATGGATTTGGCTTTCTTAAGCTTTGTCACTTTTATGCGGAGGGAAGACACCTTTTCATGCATGAGCATATATAATATCTCCTTTTTAGATGAATCGCTCTCTAAATAAACAAAAAGAATTCAACCAAACTTTGTGAAGTTACGACTCAATTGTAGCTCAAACAACATTGAAATTGTTAATGCAAGACGAAAATAAAAAGTTATGTCATAGTTTATCTTCACCTTCAGAACTTTTACAAGTGCATCTTACTAATTGTTCTTCCGTTGAGATAATAATAAAATTATCGGCTACAAAAAAATCACGATGCAGTAGTGCACCCTTTATTTCCGTAATTTTTTTAAATAATAATCATTTTAAAAAAAATCGAAAACTAATCAAAAAAAAAAAATTCAAAACTACGCAGATCGCGGTTCGAACCCGCGATCCGCGCCCCCACGGATCGCGGGTCCAAACCGCAATCCGTGTTTCATGGATCGCGGATCGGATTCGCGATCCGTGGACACAGATCACGCTATAAAAGCGCGTTCCGTCTGTTTTTTTTTTGTTTTGTTTTTTGATTTCAGTTATTAAGTTTTTGAGTTTTCAGAGGTATTCAATTAATTTTTGAGTTTTCAGATTAACTTTTCAGTTAATTTTTGAGTTTTGAGATTAAATTTTGAGTTAAAATCAGTTAATCTCAACTAGTTTTTATTATCTTCTCGGGTACGGACGACACTTCTCTTCTAGTTTTTCTTCCATTCGGAGCTCGCACAACACTTAATTCCCAGCTTATCTTAGACTCTGTTAAATTTAAATTTTTTGGAATTGTTTTGTTATTTTCTATTATATTTAATTTTAAATATTAGTTGTAATTTTGTATCTGTTTATAATTAAATTAAATGTATATACATTGAAAATTTGTATAACGTACATTTACGAAATTTATTATATAATATAAGTATTTGGAATAGTTATTTATTATTTTCTGTTAAATTAAAATTGTAATATTAATTGTATTTATGTGTTAAATTGTTATAGCTTTCATTATTTCTATAACATGGAAATTGTCATGAAATGTACGAGTAAATTATTTTTTAATTATTATAATTAATTCTGTTTTTATTTTCATGAACAGTTGTTTTGACAAAATGAGTCATTTAAGTAGAAGTCGCTCTGTACAAAACGAACGTGAGTATAATGATGCAGTGGATAGAGAATCTATTTCCCCACTTCTCGGAATACCAAATTGCATGTTCAGAGTCAATGATATTTGCACAAATGTAAGTACCAAAAAAAAATATTGTGTTAATTTTCTAAATATTTAAATTACATTTTTTTAATTGATTTATTTTTCACAATATATTTGAATATATTATAGCCGGAGACTGTTTTAGAATGTCGTGCACATCGTCCAGTAATTCCTTTCCACGATTGTTTTAGTCAAGCACTCAAAAATTTGGGATTATATCAACTTGCCCAAATAAAACATACAAGGACAGACAATAGATTGATTACTGCACTTGTAGAGCGTTGGCGTCCTGAAACTCACACTTTCCACTTACCGGTTGGGGAGGTTGGATTAACATTGCAGGATGTTAGCTGTTTGTGGGGTCTACCTATCAGTGGTATTCCAATAATCGGGCACAGTGATCGAGATAGTCGTGAGTTAATTAGAAATTCCTTCGGGATTGATATAAACGTCGAGATTATGAAAAAAGGTAAAAGAATGGTAGGAGGAGATGAGCCACAAATGTTCAAAGAGTCCGGATTTAGCATCAGTTTGCAATGGTTGCGGGTAAATTACGGGAATCTACCAGAATTTCCCACAGATGAAGAAGTGGCACAATATACACGGGCTTTCATTTTAGATTTGTTTGGATCCATGGTTTTCCCAGATAGCTCTGGGACAGGTGTTCCAGTTATGTATTTGAGGTTTTTGCAGGTGTTGGACAAGTTGATAGTATACAATTGGGGTGCGGCCGTGCTTTCATGTTTATATCGCAACTTGTCTATTTCATGTCAAACTGGAAAAAGGAACATTGGTGGTGCATTGTTACTTCTTCAACACTGGTCTTGGACTCGGTTTCCCGTAGCCCGGCCGAGACACGTGGGTCATGCTGAGTGTTTAGGTGGAGACGACCTAGAATCGCGACCTCCATTTGCTATTAAGTGGCAATACCCACAGACTTATGAGGTTAGTGCCGCATATAATTGTCTTACACATTACAGAAATGAATTTGAATGTATGTTGGATGAGCATGTAAACTGGCAGCCGTATTATGAAAATATGATGTTGCTTCCTGGCCGGGTATTTACTACTGATGCTGCATATTGGCTTGCGAGAGTGCCTTTGATTCATTTCTGGATGATTTCATGGCATTATCCAGAAAGAACTATGAGACAATTTGGATTTTATCAGACGACGCCACCGCCAGAACCTCATCCGTGGACAGAACTCAAAAGACTTGATAAGATTGTACATGCGGCCCGACAGAGAGATGATTGGTCAGCGAAGCATGAAATTTACATACGAATGTGGGACAGACCGCATATTCTTCATGAAGGTCGACCATATGATCCGAGAGAAAATCGACGGTATCGTCAGTGGTTTCAGCATAATGGTATGTACACAGTCTACATACGAGGCCAAATAGAGTTCGGTCTGGAAAGGCCATTGCCACCCCCACGTGATTCTATCGAGGACTTAGGTTACGTTCCTGGTGGACCACGTATTCGACGTATGGTATGTTTTTTGAACTACAATTCGACGTATTCAACGTTCCTTGTTGTGTTTTACTATCTAATTTTCAAACTACAATTGCAGGGCTTACGTGGTATTCAACGGGCTAAATTTGTTATCAAGCAGCTGTACAAACGTGGAACTAAGGGACTCTGTAAAATGTTGCTGAAGAGTCACCAACTCGATGCTGTCGACTGCGATCAGGTGCACGAATTTGAAAGAGTACTGTGTGATGCTGGATTACCTGCAGATGTGGAGTCGATTCCTGAAGATGATGATGGTAATAATGAGATTCGTGATGACTGTCCTGTACCTAGAGTTGCAGACCAAACAACATATAGTTTTAGGCTATCCAATGCATCTTACGATGATTTTGTCCCAGATTCATCGCAGTTTAGAGGTTCATATACATACGATGACATTGGAGCAGGACCATCGCAGCCAACGCAGTTTGGATCTTCTGAAACATATGGTGACATTGGAGCAGGACCATCGCAGCCAACGCAGTTTGGATCTTCTGATAACAGGACGCAGGACCTTCCTTCGTATCTACCTTTAAGAAATGAGGCGTCTATGCTGATAACAGGATGCAGATATTTGAATGCCTGAATACAAGGACCAAAAGCCCATGCTGCACATTTAAACTGACGGACACCAGCGCATGGTAAAGGGTCAGAATGAACTACAACTTTACTTCCAGGATTTGATTGTTTAATAGCATTTAACAATTGAGGCAACAAAGCATATGAACCCGACCAACTTCCAAACATGTATGCAATAGCAATCTCGCGGGCACGCCATAATTTATTGTACTTTGGATTAACACCTGGAAATATTTTTCTTACCAGACCAAACACCTGTTTAATCGGGAGCGAGACATTATTTTCGACATCTTCACGGATGATATCAGCCATCATCTTTGCAGTCAGCTGAGCATGATCAAATCGGGCAGCTGTGGACCTGCATATATGCTTATATGGACATTTTCTTATAGACCATGCATCACCCGAACCGGTCCGTGTAGCGTACAACATCCAGCTACAATTTTCATCTTTACATCTCACCCTATATTTGGTTTTGCTGCTGTCTTGCACCTTGATCTCCCGATTATTGTCAATGTGCCATTTCGATATTGCGTTCTTCAGAGCGTCTTTTGATGAGAATGCTTGATTCTCAGCTAACGGACCTTCAACTATTACGCTGCTTTTTATAAATGATGTATCTGCAGGAACCCAACTAGAACAATCATGAAAGCTTTTAGCAGGGTGAACCGAACCCCTCCCTCTAAATGGGTTGTATTGGCTTAATTGACTCACGTTCGGACCAATATCTTCATCTTCCTCAATCTCATCAGCGTCCTTGTCGTCCTCACCTGATGATTCATTCTCTGTATCTATATTGTAATCTTCGTCATCATTTTCTTCTTCATCATCTGTTGGTATAGGCACGAAATCAGAAGTTCTATTCGCAGGTCGACTGGTTTCTGCTATGGTGTTTGCATCACATGATTGTTGAGATATGAAACCTACACCACTACTACTACCCGGTTGGTTACCTGTAAACATCTCAACCCTCCACTCAATTTCCACAGGATTCAACTGTACATATAACTCCATCATTCCCATTTTGGAATAAGCTGTTTCATAGGCTATTCTCCAAGAATTCTCATCATATACAGACATCACTTTAAAAAAAAGTAACCGGTTGGTGCAATGTTACAACGATATTGAATATTCATCGAGTACTGAGATTCTTCGACATTCAAACCTTGATATATCCAACTCTTAAGTTCTTCTAAGGTTACATTTTCGCTTGTTGAAAGTGTAAGTCTTGGACATATCGTGTACTCTACACCGTAACTTGCATTTTGAACTATTTCACCGCCAAAGTACACACTTACCGCAATCATTTTGTTAACTACAATGAAAAATTCTTTAATCAGTTTTATATTACAAATTATTTCAAGATTTGATATTATTACCAATTATTAATAATTTGACATAAATAGAAATTAAGAATGAAAAAAAAATTACCTCAAATTTCACCAGGAAAAAACACACGGATAACAAAAATTGATATCACCAGGCACAATTTGAAGACTGTGAAAAGAGTAGAATTTCAATATTTGATATTATTACCAATTATTAATAACTATACATATAAGAATGAAAAAAATAATTACCTCAAATACCCCCATGAAAGACACACGGATCAGAAAAAATGTTATCACTAGGCACAATTTGAAGACTGTGAAAAGAGTAGAATTTCAATATTTGATATTATTAACAATTATTAATAACTATAAATATAAGAATGAAAAAAATAATTACCTCAAATAACACCAGGAAAGACAGACGGATCAGAAAAATTGATATCACCAGGCACAATTTGAAGACTGTGAAGAGAGTAGAATTTCAATATTTGATATTATTACCAATTATTAATAACTATAAATATGAGAATGAAAAAAAAATTACCTCAAATAATACCAGGAAATACACACGGATCAGAAAAATTGATATCACCAGGCACAATTTGAAGACTGTGAAGTGAGTAGAATTTCAATATTTGATATTATTACCAATTATTAATAACTATAAATATAAGAATGAAAAAAAATAATTACCTCAAATAACACCAGGAAAGACAAACGGATCAGAAAAATTAATATTACCGACCACAATTTCAAAACTGTGTGGAGAGTAGAAGTGAAAATGTACGAGGAATTGAAAAAATAATTGGATTGAAAAAAAATGGACGAAACGTGTATTTATAAGAACTCGCGCCCACGGATAGCGGGTGCGACCCGCGATCCGTGGTTTCGCGGATCGCGGGTTCGACCCGCAATCTGCGTAGTTTTGAATTTTTTTTTTTGGATTAGTTTTCGAATTTTTTTTAAAATGATTATTATTTAAAAAAATTACGGCTTTATTTGCCATTAAAGGTTTTGTGAGTTGAGCTCAATCCAGTCCATCCATAATCTCTTATATGTTAACATTTTATATTGTTTATCCATATTTACTTACTTAGCAGAACCCACCTATTTGAATAGAAAAATCGTATTACATAAAATATTGGATATTTTATGCCAAAAGCCAAAACTTATGGCATAAAATGCAAAATGATATTTTTAAGCCGTACCGAACAAAATGTCATATTAACTTATTTAACAAGACAACTAGACCTGTGCCAGCCACCGGCTGTCGGGTCCTGCCATCACGGCACTGTCCACAGGCATGAGCTGTGTCGTGCCGGATCTGGGCCGGGTCCGAGGGTGGTCGGTCGGGTTTTCTTCATTTGTTCGGGTGGGTTTTGATTTTTTGGTTGTTTTTTTAAATTTGAAGTAAATATACAATCACAACAATTGAATTAATAAAAACACTATTTTTTTACCCCAAAGTAACCGATTTATTTATTAATAATTGTTGACTCAATTAGAGAAATAATATATTGATTACAAATTAAAAAACCCCCGATGGTTAGCTAAATCTAGGAGTAATGAAAAAATCTTAAGAGGTATTAGGAAAAAAATTACTTTTTAACAGAATGGTTTGACTAATTTGTCTTCAATCTTCGTCGTCGTTGTCGTGAATATTCATGTTCTACATTCTGTTTGCAGCGTCGATCAAATTCGTCAAGCATACGCTCAGAGCTGTTGTTCGATTTGAAATTTGAAATCTTTCAGTTTAGTAAAGAAAGTAACACAATACAATATACAAACAAATTACACATTAGAAATCACACAAAGTAACAAATTCATTACAAATTTCATGTTACAATCAATATCTACTAGGTAACTGCTCCTAATAGCGTCCTCGCTTGCTGGAATTACTTCACGACTTACAAATAATTTGAGATAACACACCCTATAAATTTAAGATTTTTTATTAAAAAAATAGGAGCATTTTTTGCAGACGCTCCGGTCGATTTTTTTACTTTAAAGTTACCACGTCGAATTCAGACGGTTCGCCAAACATTTCTTTGGTGTTGGTACTGATAGAGTGAAAAAAACAGAGAGATAAATTTTCTTTTAAGAGACGAGACGAAATAAGTATTAATGGAAAGTGAACGACGAAATGGTAATTGATGTAGACAATTTAAGTAATTCGCAAGCAACATTTAATCGTTTGGAAAAAAGGTTATCAAAAATTTAATTACCAGAATTCCAAAATTTTATTGTGCATGTATGATGTATCTTTGAACTGTTTTATTTGACTAGATTATAATGACATCGTAATACTACAGGTTAAAAAACTACTGTCAAACACCTCGGAAAGGTACGTGTAATCAATTGATAATAATAACACACATCAAAGTATGAGTGCTTAAGTTTTGTGAGTTGTTTAAGAAGATGGTTTACACGTACGTAGTAGATTTCATAAATAATAGCAAACAAAGCTGTCCCATCTAACCATTCATTGGTTTCAATCTCTACCTAGGTCGCTTCTCATCTTGTCTTAACAATCTTCACACTATATAATTATATATACACACCTACGACCACTCAAATAATAATTAAAAATGCAAGGAGTGTACAGATTGGAAAGCTTCCATATTTATGGGTTGTGGTTTGTGATGTCTCGTGTTAATATAATAATAATAATAAAAGATATGTATAGATACATGTTAGACTTTACGACAAATCACATGGGCCATAAAACTTTAGCCGATTTGGCCACTAGTGACCTTTCGACACAACCTTAAGTGGTCAACATGCAATATTTCTGGTTTAACCATCTAATGGTTACCAAATGTGTATTACTGTATGGAAGTAAGTGATTGCAACATGAAAACAACGTAGAAGAATATTTGAAAACTTGCTTACGCTGACCCATATACCTAAACAATGTCTGTTCTGTTGTGTATGTTATAATAAAAATATACGACATGATTAATGGCAACATTAAACATGTCGGATCATCTGATACCATGATTTATTGTCGCTCAAAGTATATTACAGATATTTTGATAAGTAGTGTTGCCTACAGGACACGATCACACAAAACTTTAACAAGATAGAGATTTTTGTACATGTGGTTATATGTAATTGTAAAGTGACATTATACTTCTTAAACTCAAGTAAGATTATCAATTGTAAGCACGAATGACGGTTGATATTACTAATATAGTGTATATATTACAGTATGAGTTTTGCTTTATATATATATATATATATATATATATATATATATATATATATATATATATTACATGTAGAGCAAATGGATATGTATCACTCTATCCATATCAATATTTGTACCCTTTTTCAAAGATACGTGTATAATTTTCCAATATTTATATTTGCATCTAACCAAAGACAAAAAAAATTATGTTTGCATCATGGCATTCATATTTACCTAAATTCAGGTCAGTTAGTAGTGTTCATCTACCTACTGATACAGAAATTCCTTTTCTTATAATATTGTAATCTTATTTCTAAATCTTAAGTTCTTTTCAAAACATGGATATATACACAAGAACACGAGTGTTATTTGTATTTGATTTTTTGTAAGCGTGAAATTAATATTTAAAGGGTTTTTTTGTTTATAAAAAGATCGTACATAAATCCATTATCATAATTAGCTTAGCAATTTCATTTAGGAATAATTGTTTATGCTGACAAGAATGGAATTTTCGCAAAACAAAGAATTACCTTTGCAAAAGTAGATTTCAAACTACAATAAGAGAGGTGGTTAAGGTAACACAAGCTCCACAATCCATTAAGGAACGTGTGGCTAAGATCTAACGAGTTGGACATCTTCAATTCTACGCCTATTGGAGAGGATCCGATGTGAAGTGTGAAAATAAGAAAGTAATTATTGCACTAGAGTTCCTTTTCCAGAGAAAGGAAAACAAAAGAAATGTTAATGCACCATCGAAGGCCATCTAATATAAGTACGACTGGTAATAAAAAAATAGATAGTTATATCTTAATGGGAAGCAAATTAATGAATATTGCAATTCTGTAAATACAAATCCAATTAAATTTTCCAATCTTTTCTCTAGACCCAGACCATGTTTCAATACTTTCTCCTTCATAAATGTCATACCACACAATGTCCCAAAAATGTTGTGCAAGAATTGCTATTTTCCAACGAAAAGAAATCGTCCGTACCCCCAACACAATCAGAGTGAATGTGGAAGAAATTGCCAAAATATCATAAAAAGCTACCATAATCTCATAATAACTTTTCCAACGATGCTTATGTGTTCGTTTGGAGATTGAAGTATGGGTTAGACTGGGTAGAATAAGAACTCTAGTAGCTTTCAAAAAGAAAGTATACCGAACCTTAGACCACCCTTGATGAGTGGTCTTTTTCGGGCGCCCAAAATGTTCTTCCTTAACGGGAGGGTAATTCCCGGGCGGAACCGTCTGGGTGCCCAATCCGGGGGGTCACGTGGCCTTCCGGATTGGGTTTTTATTGATTTATTGTTTTAAAAATGTTTTAAAAATTATTTAAAAAAATAAAAAAATGGTTTTTTATTTGTTTATATTTTTTAATTTTTTTGACATTTTTTGTGTTTTACCTAAAATTGATCTTTAAATGACGTGGAGATGAGAGAATGTAGGGTATTTGAGTTATTTTTAGGTGTGGTTAAGAAAATTTTAAGAGGTTGGTGTGAGCTGACGCGGCGAAGAGAGAAGCTGACATAGTTAAAAGAGAAAATTGGACGCCCGAAAAATATGATCTTAGTAGATTGTTCACCCTTGTAAACAAGACCGCCCAATTCGAACTTCTTGCTACTTACCCATATGCGGCTTTTGGTGGTCTTCAGCAAAGGAGTTGTTGTTCTTATTTATTGTTAGTTTATGGTTGTAAAGTTGTAGTGGACATGGAATTAAAGGTACCTTGTTTTCTGGGTTTTGGTCTCAGAAAGTTGTGACTCCAAGCTTCCACATGGAACTCTAGGGGTTTGGAAGCTCTTCATTTTGTTTTGAAAATTTATCAATCACGAGGGCCTTTTTGGACTTGGCAAGAATTAATTAATGTAACAGAAACAGATTATATATGCTAACTGAGGGTGGTTTACTGGTTTGCATATCAACTTTTGTAATGCCTTTGTAAACTTCTAACTTTACTATAACACGTACGTACACTTCAAGTGAAGTTATTTTCCGTATGCATTAAATGTGCTTTGATGTATATTATACACTTCAGATTGGTATGCTATTCAAATAACTCTTACACTAATCACAGCTGTTAAGTATAGCTCACATATATAAATTATAGAGCTATAATAAGGTCCAACTAATCAAGACACACCTAATTTAATATAATATGATTTGAAATATGCCCACGTTGGGACATGTACAATTGTTAAGGTGTTGAGGAGTAAAAGTTCAATAAATGTCGGACACAAAGTTTGGGTCTAAAAACACCAGAACCACTGCACCACCCACCAAGTTGAAGTGAAGATATATATAAGAAAGATAGACATGGGTCAGTGGTGGACACCTTAGTTTCCGGGTGCTGCCCCAATAAATTCCACATCCATCTCAATCCTTATTAAGTCCAATTATTTTAGACCACAAACTGAATCTGAGCTGAACTATTAGGTTCCAACCATTGCTACGTAACGTCATCAAGAACGTACATAATATTTTTCAAAGTCAAAAAAGGACCCCTCAGAAATTCACTTTACAAGCCTCACACTTCGCTATTATATAGTTATTTGAAGGGGGGAAAAAGAGCAACTTTACTTGTCAAGTTTCAGCTTCTTTTGCCAATATTCGTACCTCACCATATTGTCATATAAATGCTTACCACCACATAAATAATGTTCATATTGTTATATTAAATATGAAAACAAGTGAGATACGGGGGGATATCACAGTTAGGCCGAGTTCTCGTGTCATATTCAGGTCAAATCTACGTAAAGCCCGACATTAATAGGCTCTACCCAAACAACACCTCATACCTGCCTGGTTGCCTTAATAAACCAGTTGATCAGAAACAAACCTAAATCAAACCCGACTCAGCCACTTTCTACTTGTCTAACTATTAACTTTGACATAATATTGAGAAGAACAATCAGATACTTTTTAGATGATTAAAAGCTATTATTTTCAAAGATACAAATAACCCATAATTTACCATAAATTGTAACATCCCCGAAACAGCGGAAAAATTAAACTTTTAAATAAATGATAATCAAAGGATAAACATCAACACAGGGGACGCTACTCGAAAATATAAATATAATATATATGGTGCTGCACTGTATACAGGAGTTATCAAAAGAATGACTACATCAAAATACAATATACAGATATACAAGTAGTCATAATAACCTCAAAACCGACACGAGAACCCGACTGTAAGATGCACTCGTCCTCAGTCACCACCCAAACAGCTCCCGAAGGGGAACCTGAAAGCAAACAACAATGCCGTGAGTCTCCCGAAGGAAACCCCGTATGCCAAACCCACATATATGCAATGCGAAACATGACCTATCATACTAGTATTATGCCAAACATAAATCATAACTGGTCATTCCCCAAACGGGTCATAAGGTCATAAAAGTCATTTCCCCAACCGGGGTTCATTAGTCATAAGTCTAGTTTTGGACATCCGTAGATACCCACCGCAGGCACATGCAGTCATACGGAAAATACGCGACACACCCCCACTCGCAGCTACACTAGTCATATGGGTTCGGTGAGGGTCGCACGCAATTCCGAGTCATCATCAGATCTGATTAGTGGTCGAAGAACACAATCCGCCAGAGTCGTCGCTCTGGTCGGTCATACTCGCCAGCCGTGCCACAGCTGGACGATCACACTCGCCGGAACAGCATCGGTCGAGCACATCCGTCGGAACAACATCGGTCGGTCATCTCCGTCACCACACAGGCTAAGGCACAGAACTCTGTTGCACAAGGGCTAACAGTCATCTCCGTCGCCACACAGGCTAAGGTCATCTCCTTCGCCACAAAGGCTAAGGTCATCTCTGTCGCCACACAGGCCGACAGCCATCTCTATCGCCACACAGTCCGACAGCCATCTCTATCGCCACACAGTCCGACAGTCATCACATATAGATCATGCAAAGAGGAATATAGTCCCACAGGTCTACTACCTAGGTCTCAATGCACATGTCATATCATGGGAACATAAGCAATAAATGAAATCCACGAACCAACGCGCTCATAAACAACCAATGCAAATACTGGGCTCCAACGGTCGACCGAAAAAGGTCATACGGTCGACCGGTTGGTCGTTAAAACCGGTAAATGGTTCGAACCACAATCCAACGGTCGAACCACAAAAAACATCGAAACGGTCGAACAAAAGTCACTGGACGGTCGACCGTTTAGAAGGTCTACACCACAAATAATATAATAATTAAAACATCCCCAACGGTCGAACGACAATGGGCTTCCGATCGACCGAAAAACATCAGGGACTTCAACATTCTACAAGGTCATTACCGGTCGACCGAAATATGAATCGGTCGAACCACACTTAAGTCGTCTTAAGTCATCGGTCGAACGGGATCTCAGGGCGGTCGACCGTTTAGAAGTCTATACCCCCAACCGACTTAAAACAATACGTCCGGTCGAACTTGGTCAAAGAGGCGGTCGACCGTTTAGAAGGTCAACGCCCCCAACCGACATACAACAGTGCATTCGGTCGACCGACAAAGAGGACCCGGTCGACCGAAAACACACAGGGTATTCATCCTCTCGCTCAAACGTACAATCGGTCGACCACCCATCGGGTATCGTTCGACCGATTCGAGCGAGAGCGCCCGAATTACACTACAACCGGTCGACCGAAATAAGCACCGGTCGACCGAAATAAGCACCGATCGACCGAAACAGAGCAGAAACTCCTGCCACTCTATTCTGACGAGCCATTCGGCCTACCGTCGAACACTCAAACACCCACACAACCTTGGTGAGCGTAAAAGCAAGGCTTGGCATACCTTGGAAGCTTGAAGAAGCTTCCGAAGAGCAACGACGATCCTCCCACGCAAAAAGGGCGTATCTCCGGCGAACTCCACACCTTCCTTGAACTCCGACGACCAGACTTGCCGGCGCACCCGCAGCTCCTCCTTCTTCCACTGACGAACTACAAGGGAGGGAGAGAAAGTGTTGAGGGAGAGAGTGAGATGAAAAAGAGAGAGAAAGAAAGAATGAGAAAAAGGTTTGGTTTGGTTTATATACTCTCACTAATAAGGGTTTAAGGTTCTTAAACTTAATTAACCTTAATCAAGGGATTAGGTTCTCACATCAATTATGTCTGAAAACAACCGCAAGTGCCTCTGAATCAATTTTTATGATTCCTGCTATATATCATTTGGTAAATCATGCACCAAAAGGAAATTGATCAATTATACAAATATCCAAGATATACTCTTTGTAATTCGAAAAGGTTGTTTAAATTGACTAATCAATTAAAGGATCACCTGTTCTTAAAGGAGAAGTGCGAACCAGGATTCCATTTTCTAGGTTGTTCTGGGACTAATTGTGGTACACGTCGTCTTAAGCAAGTATTAGTAAGGTTGATAACACCAATACACAACCCAACCAAGAAGATGAGTCATATGAGTTATATATATATATATATATATATATTTAAAAAAAGCTAAGTTAAACACGGCAAGTTGCATATAACCACAATCCTTTGCATCACTACAAGTAGAGACTTCATATCAGATTGCTGTGTTGTGTTAAAAATTGCCATCTTAATTTATTGTGCACAAGTTGCTTCTAAGGAAATTGAGAGAGAAAAGTGTCCGCGAACTATACACGAGAACTTCTGGTTTTGGAAGCATCTTTCGTAACAAGAACAAGAACAAAAAATGACCAACTACATAAGTTGGACTTGGTCGGACACTTACCAAGGCTTGTCTTCGGACTAATAAATGTGCCAGACGTATTTAAATTGTATCATAATTAGAGAGGGATGTATAGATGGCTCCAATCGAGGCGTTGAAATCCAACTAAGACATCAGTAACGATTATTAGAATATAACTAGTTACTACTTTGTGCATCAAAGATCACAATTTCAATATCCGAACAACAAATTGTTAAAATGTAGTCAAAAAAGTTAAAATGTCAATAATATTTGTTTGATAAATTTTCAAACAAAACTTCAAACGAAAAAACACTTCTAAGAAAATTTTAACATGTATAATATAGAAAACACAATAATAAATTGTAGAGGGGTTATTCTGCAAAATGATCAAAAAATAATTAAAGTTAGAGAAAATATAATGTGATAATTTTTAAACAAAACATAAAAAAGAAAAGGTATTTCTAAAAAGAATTTAGCATTTAAAATATAGACAACATAATAATAACATGTAGAGGGGTGTTTCTGCAAAAATATCATAAATTAATAAAAAATTTGAAGAGCGTTGAAGTCCTACTTTATAAAATTAGTTAGATAAGAGATTGGGTATGATTAATTGTTTTTTTTTATTGTTGTGCACGAATTCGTCTGAAAATTGTCTGTTGGGTATTGGTCCGTCAAGTTACTATAATATTGTGGCAAGAGTAAAATAATGGAAGTAGAAAATTATGGTATGAATGTTTGGTCGATACGTCTGCTCTACGGTTTTGAGTATTTTAACGACATTTATGTTTGGTGGAGGACAACTTAATTATCATAAGAAACCCATATAACCCACATAAATGTGTCCAAAAACTCAAGTTTTCCAACAAAAATTGCGTATGCATGAAGAGTTCATTTACAAATTCCCATTACAAGATATATAGGTGTGCTCGCAACTTCGCATGCATGTATACGGAAGTGCTCACGGGCCTATTGGGTTGGATACTTGGATTATTCTTATTCACGTCCGACCCATAATACATGATAGCTAAATTTCAACCTCAACCGAACTGATAATACATATATAATTTGTGAGTCGTATTATAAGATTATATCTTGTTAAAGAAAAAATTGCGTCGTTGGTTCCCGAATCTAACACAAATACTGTAAGTTGCTAATTGCTATATATCTTTAGAAAAGGTACGAAATTTGGTTATGATAAACTTCTCCATTGGCCGAAGAAGATCACAAAGTCCTGTACGGGATTGGAACCGAGTTAAGAGTAAATTTGTTTGGGACCATCAACCCGACATGCATGTGAAGCTAAAGGATGAGAGTTTCCATTGTACTGTTCCTTTATTGTTGATGTAGGAGCTAATTTTCGAGAACTTCGTTGCACCGTGGGTCCGAGCCAAGGTTCGGGTGGACGGTCGCCTATGCGACCACCCGCACACAACGGTGTGCGGTATCGCCTAGGCCTACATGTGCTGTGCGTAGCACAGCACACAGCAACAACACTTTTTTAATTTTTAAAATATTTTTAAACCTTCCCCCTCTCCCTATCTATTTCTATAAATACCCTTGTTCTCACTCATTTCATTATACTCCTACAACTTTTTCAATCTCTCAAATCTCAATCCCAAATCGCAAACTCTTCCAAGCTCTCAACTTCCAACTCCGCTACTCCGGTGTCCAAGAATATCGGCGTTCAAAGTTCTTTTTTGTATTTGATCAATCAAGTGCACACTTTCTAAATTTTTTCCTTTAGCTTAATTTTTTTTTGTTAATTTAGAATCATAATTAATGGTTTACATACTTGGATCAATTTTTCCAATGACACACAAAGATTATGATCACTTAAGACCTAGTAGAAGTAATGACTACGGTTGAAAATCTGCCCACTACTTAGATTTAAATGAAAAAAATGCATTAGTTTGTGAATTATGTGGTAAAATAACTAAGGGTGGTATTGCTCGCCACAAACGGTAGGATTTCGTGTCCCTGTGTATGTATATATTTTAAATAAATTAATACAAACATACATGATCGATTTCATATTTTCATTGATTTTATGTACATGTATATGTTTATTCTAATATCATGCATTCATACACATATTAAAATAAACAAAAGTGAGAGGATCATAAACAAAGGTTCTCTAAAACCTTTCATAAGATCCGGTGTTCCGTTGCTCGTCGAATCGTTTGCTGATTCGCCTCCAAGTGTTCATCAAACTCAAAACAATGTGAGAGAGAAATGAGCTAGTCAATTAATCTCTAATTAAGCTTAGAATCTAGCTAATAACCCCTCTAAAAGCTCCTGAGATTCTAATCTCCAAAACTTAAAACTATTAAGAGAATTTTCGTGGTAATTAAAGGAGAGAGAATTTTACATTAATTCTTATGAAACAAGTAGGGTGAGATGACATATTTATAGCATCCCAAATCACTCACATCAAGAACTATTCTCTAGTCATGATCTTTTTTCTTCTTCTAAAATTAATCTTAATTTGCCACATAAGCATCCTAAAAACGTTTCATCAAATCTGGAATTAATCCAACCCATGATCTAATTAATCTCTTAATAATTAGGCAAAAATCGTGTTGTTCAGTGAACCGAGATTTCCACTCGATTGACCGAACCATTAGGTTTTACGCAAGTTCGGATGACCATGAGCTAGACGGTCGACCGAATATTCATGATAAAAATTCCCTGGAAAAGTTCGGACGATCCACGTCTCGCTCCGGTTGACCGTTGACTCACCAAAATTTCTCCTGGTAAATTTCATCGGACTACCGTGTCACTTTAGGTCTACCGAAATATCCCAAAGAAAGCTCCTAGATATTTCCTTTCGGTTGACCGTTTACGCCCGGTTGACCGAACCCAATTGTCCAGACACTCTAGATAATTTCGGTCAACCAATCGTATTATCTGATCTTCGTACGGTTGACCATTCCTAAGAAGCCTCTATTGACATCAACGCACGAACCCTCCGTTGTCAGGTCAAAAAGTTCCCTTTCTCGGTGAATTTCTCCACTCGAAAGTTTTGCGCATCCTCCAACATCGTGAGTGCAACCAAAGCTCTGATACCAGCTGTTGGGAGGGGAATCTAACAATGCACTAACACGACTACATATTAAACTCACCATGAAAACGAATATTGATTTGCCAAATATTAACTTCAGACCATCTTCCAATCTTAATCCAACAACAAACACGAATAAGATGGAAATAACAAGCAAACACACAACGCAACTGAAGCAAACCACGACACACGTGATTTTACAAGATTCGGCAAGATGCCTACAAACTTGGGGGTCTTCTGCAGGTTTCCTTTCCTTCAAGCCCTTCTCCAACCAGAGAAGTCTCCAAGATTACAAACGATTGGAAACAATATGTCTCACAAAACACTCTAGATCTCTCTCTAGCCTAATCTCTATGAATGAAATAAGTATTGTAAGTTGTGTTACAAAATTAGGGCGAAAACTCCTTTTAGATTGGGCTAAAACCGTACAAATAAACATGTAGATCGTGGGCAAAACTGTCTTCAACGGTCGACCAGAATTCTCCATCGGTCGATCGACTGTCTGTTTTGCGTGTAACCGCCATCGTTCGGTCTACCGCTCACCCCTAGCCGGTCGACCGTGCCACACTTCTGAACAGCTTCTGGGAGCCCCTGGAAGTTCCCGGTCGACCGTGACTTAAGTTCCGGTCGATCCGCGATGCTGATTCACGACTTGAAGCTCCTTGAAGTTTTCGGTCGACCGCGTGCCCAGCACCGGTCGACCGACTCTTGCTCCAATCCGAGCCTTGAAGGCTCTGGGAGTTTCCGGTTGACTGCGTGCTCAGCATCGGTCGACCAGAACTCATATTTCGACGAATCCTGGACGCTTTGGACTTTTCTGATCGACTGATGCTCCTTGTTTTCCTCTGCTTAACAATTCTACAAACCAAATTTCAACACATATAACTATAAAAATACATATAACTATCACTTGTTAAAAATACATATAACATTAGGTATAAAAATACATGTAACATTAGGTTTTTGATTATTAGATTTTTAATATAAAAATATATACTATATATTAACAATATATCGGTAAACAAGTATGGGTGATGGGTATGCTCGTACCTGACCCGATTATTAACCGAGTAAACATGTACGGGTATATACGAGTAAGAATTTTTAAATGAGTGTATTTTTTGTACCTGTACCTGACCGGAGTGGGTAACCGAGTATATGAGTATTATCCGCGCTGCTTACAACCCTACTTAGGGTGATGGATTCTACCCAATCAAATCCAGATTTGGGCGTTGCGGAGCGTGAAATCCGGCCACGTTTCTCAACTGGCGTTAATTGTTTCAATCAATCATGAAGCAAGGGCCCATGTAAGCATGATATATTCCTCAAAAACAAATCAACTTCCAACTTTGTGAGTATGACTTTGGCTTCAAAATCCAATTCCGTCAAATCCAAAAGTATCTACAAGAATCCATAAGCTCCTTCCAATAAGTAGGGCTGCAAACGGGGCGGGGCGGGTTTGGCTCCGCCCGCTACCCGTCCCACCAAAGTCAGGCGGGCAAACAGGGCGGGGCGGGGCAGGTAAAAAAAAATTGGGCCGCTACCCGCCCCGTTTAGTCCGACGGGTTAACGGGTGGCGGGTTAACGGGTCACGGGTAGGAAAATTTTAATTTTATAAAAAATGTTAGAAGTTTAATGAAATAACGAAAATTTTAATACATAAATATGTATTTTTTTTAATAATTATATTTCTAACGGGTAAACGGGTTGGTAACACATTAACCGCAACCCGCCCCGTTTAGTCCGGCGGGTTAACGGGTCACGGGTAGGAAAATTTTCAACCGCAACCCGCCCTACGTGGAGCGGGTTGGCGGGTCAAACCCGCCTCACAAACAGCCCTACCAATAATTGCTTCTCAAACCAAAGCAAAATCGACGCAAATCCAGGCCTTAAGAAGCGTGATATTGTACAAATCTTGTAGCTGATTTTCTTATCTAACCACCAATACCGCCTTCTTATATATTGTTATCAAGCTGGATTGCTAAACGGACCCTAAGTCGATTACAAATGGGCTCAATAAATCATTGAGAATGTTATTATTACATCTAAAAGTAGAGTAAGCCAACATTGGTGAGCTCTGCGTCTAGTCACTCTCCACCAACAAGCATGCATGCATGGGTGCTATCATCATGTGTAGGATCATGTTCGGCGGGAGGGAGTACTAGTGATAACCGATAACTAAGAACTCAAGTGAAAATGGGGGGGGGGGGGGGGACTGTGGGGTGACACGTGTGAAGCCCAATCACAAGAGTTCCAAGTTTCACCACCACTTGTGGTTGCCTGGTTGGTTTTCCCAAATCTCGAGGTAATTTGGGGCCTCAAAGGGTCACATGGAGCAGTAAATAATAGAGCAGACAAGGAATTCCGTTTGCTACTGCCACTCCAGGCTAGTGGTGTTTTTTTTTTTTTTGCCTCCACTTTGAAGTTGGCTACAGCTCATTGGCATGCACGGGGCGACCGTGTAGATTAGGATTTATTAGGAGGTGGTCGCCGGTGTTCTTGCATGATATTTTATTACTGTCTTCTTTCTTTGTGTTGAGTTAAAAGTTAAAACATATCTTCAAGTCTTACCATGTGTTGACCGTTATCATGTAGCCTCACCGAAATAATCGTCTTATGTGAATGGTACAATTAGTAATGTAGTTTGACGTCTTGTAACAATTTGTAGCACAAACCCCTTGGGAATATCCTAATGATGATGGGAGTGATTTCGAAACTCATGAGGTTACAGTTAGACGACATTAGGTAAAATGATGTTGGTCACTTCCAATTTGGAACCATATGTCAATCACTTCTAATAGTGAGAATAAGTGCTGAAGAAATCTGGTTCATGATAAAATATTTAGTAGCAGGATAAAAGAAATTCGAAGAGTGGTAATGTGGGATTCTGATCCTAATCTTATACTAATTGTGCCTTAATCATGTATTAGGTGGTGATTAGAGTTGGATGGCTGAGATTGAGAGGAGATGGATGGAGGGCTTGGATTGAAGAGGGGTGGATGTGTGGTTGAGATGGAGAGGTGGAATGGATGGTGAGGATTTTGTGTGGAAGAGGTATTTAGGGGAGATTTCTCGCTCTCTCTCTCTCTCTCTCTCTCTCTCTCTCTCTCTCTCTCTCTCTCGCTGATCTCTCTCTCTCTCGCTGATCTCTCTCTCTCTCGCTGATCTCTCTCTCTCCACCAGCAAGCTCCGGCGAGGAAGAAGGTTCTCCGACGAAGTGAAGTTTGGCTCCGGTCGGTTGGTGGCTTGAGGTGAGTGGTGAGTTCTTTAGTTTTCCCGCACGTATGGTTCTGTCCCTCCACCTAACTCGTGTTCTGGGCTGTGGTGGTTCGGTAGAGGTTGCTGGAGATAGTGTGGTTGCTGTGGATCGTCGAGGAGGCGATTGATCTTCGTTTGGACGCGAGATTCGTCGACGGATCGCATTTTGGGGAGACGTACTCGTGGAGGCGTCGTCGTGGTTCTTCAAGGGTCTCTTCAGACCTTTAGGTATGTCAAGCTCACTCACTTAATCACCGTCAGTATTTGGAAGTCGACGGTAGGCCGTTCGGCTCGTCGCGAGCAAATGTGCAGCAGATTTCACTGTCTGATCGGTCGACCGGTTGGTGCAAACGGTCGACCGTTCGTGAAGAGAATTCGGGCTCTGCCTCAAATTGGTCGAACGATGCCTGTGGGGCGGTCGATCGATTGTGCATAGGAGGCAAGTCTGGAGAGATTCGGTCGACCGGGTCCCCTTTGCCGGTCGACCGTGTGCACTGTCTTAAGTCGGTTGGGGGGGCGTAGACTATATAAACGGTCGACCGCCCTTTGATCTTGTCCGACCGTGACTTAAGTGGACCTTGTGGTCGGTTCGACCGAATGAGGGTTCGGTCGACCGGACTTGTGCGCTGAGCGTGGGAAACGCTCTGGTGGGATTCGGTCGACCGAGGTGTGCTCGACGTTCGACCGGATTCGTGGCGCTTGTGAGGGATTATTCCCTGGACAGATTCGGTCGACCGAGGTGTGCTCGGCGTTCGACCAAATTCGTTGTGGAGTTGTGGGATTTGTTCCCTGGTGACTTTCGGTCGACCGGGACCCCTTTTGTCGGTCGACCGATTGGTCGTTTTGTTCGTTGGACCGGGAGTTGACCATCTAAACGGTCGACCGTCCCTTGATTTGGGTTCGACCGAACGAGTGTGGTGTTGGGAATCGGTCGACCGATGGAGTGCCGGTCGAAGTGGATTGCCCTGTATTTGCTTGATTCGGTCGACCGGGACTTTTGGTTCGGTCGACCGTTTGTGTCCTGTTTTGCAATATGGAGGTGTTGTGGTCGTGGTTGCCCGTGTGGGGCGAGTCGTGGTGCCGATGTTCTTCCGGCAAGTGTGCGAGGTGCACGAGGGTTGCGGTGGTTGGTTGAAAATAGACCTGGAGCCCCGTAACCGTGTGAGAGCTGCGGTTGGTTGAAAATAGACCTGGAGCCCAGCTAGTCTGTACGGAGTTGGTTGAAAATAGACCTGGAGCTCCGTAGTGCGTTCGGGTTGGTTGAAAATAGACCTGGAGCCTGAGCAGGGACCGCGTGTAGGGGTTGGTTGAAAATAGACCTGGAGCCCTTATACGTTTGGGTTGGTTGAAAATAGACCTGGAGTCCTTGGTCGTGTCGTGGTAGCTGTGGTTGGTTGAGATTAGACCTGGAGCCCAGCTTGGCGACGTGTGTGAGTCGCGGCGGTTGGTTGAGATTAGACCTGGAGCCCCGTGACTGTGTGGGTGCGGCGGTTGGTTGAGATTAGACCTGGAGCCCCGTACCGGTGGTGTGTCCTGTGATGGAGTTGAGAGCCCTGGTGCTGGGCGTGTTGTGATGCTTTTCTTGTTGAGTAGAATTGCATGCTAGGATGCTTTTATTTCATACATTTAGAGTTTGGTATACGGGGTTTCCTTCTGGAAACTCAGGCATTGTTGCATGTTTACTTTCAGGCCGTGATAGACATTAGGGGGTGGTGACCGAGGAGAGGAGCACCGCTACCGGATCCAGCTTTCTCTCAGTTGAGGTCGTGTGATTACTGTTTCCTTGTATATGCTTTTGATGTAATCACAACTTTTGTATACTCTGATGTTCACATATATATATATGATATATGTCGGTGCACCTGTGTTCTTTTATTGCGTAATATCCTCTGTTGATTTGAGTGTTTAAAATTTTAAATTTTCCGCTGCTTTGAGGATGTTACAACTTGGTATCAGAGCGGTCGGTTCCAGTGTCTTTATCCAAAGAAACCACCCTTAGAGTTTTAGAGTCTGCATTAGTTTATGCATTCATGGTTTTGATGTGTGATGTTCTTTGTGTGTAGATGCCTCCGAGACGCGTGAGACCTCCCTCACGGGACCGTAGCACCAGCGATGAGACTGGGGGCACAGACTGGGCAGAGGAGCGGCGGATGCTCTATGACACAGTGGGGTGACTGGGAGCGATGTTGGATCGCTAGTCAGGCAGAGGAGAGCCAGCAGCGGCAGGAGCGATGCTCGACCGCTTTATGAGACAGCACCCGCATACCTTTGACGGTAGTGGAGAGTCTGAGGCTGGGGAGGATTGGGTCCTGAAGATTCAGGAGATTCTGCAGGCAATTGAGTGCCCGCCTGAGAGGCAGACAGGCTTGGCAGCTTATGTGTTGGGCGGAGACGCGTCCAACTGGTGGAGGACCACATCTGCAGTGGTATTTGAGGGCAGGACTGATGTCAGCTGGGAGGAATTCCTACGGGAGTTCAATGAGCAGTATTTCCCCGAGCATGACAGAGACGGGAGGAGAGAGGAGTTTATGGCTCTCGAGCAGGGAGAGGTGACCCTGGCTGAGTATACCCGGAGGTTCAACGTGCTGGAGCGTTACTGTCTGGAGATCTGTGTGACGTCGCTGCAGAGGGCGAGGAAGTTCATACGGGGGCTGAGGAAGCACCTCCGTACTCAGGTGACCTACAGTATGCCGCAGACGTTAGCTGACGCTGTGCGGTTTGCGACGCTCATTGATCAGGATTACCAGCAGAATTATGCTGAGGCCAGGAGAGCACCGAGGAAGGTCAGTGGACGTCTGGGTGCTCCACTAGCAGGGAACCCGGGCAAGAGGCCCCGGATCGGAGGAGGTGGATCATGCCAGCCTGAGGCGTGCAGAGGTTGTGGCAGAGTTCACTCTGGTGAGTGTTGGGGTCGCGCAGTGTGCCACGGGTGTGGCAAGCCAGGCCATTTTGTGAGAGATTGTCCGAGTGGGCCAGGTGAGTCCAGCAGGCAGTCGGGACAGCCGGCAGGTGGCAGAGGCGGAGGTCGCCGACCTTTTGCTCCGCAGCGACAGCAGGGTCAGAGGACTGGACGGGTCTTTACCATCCAGGCGGATGAGGCGAGAGACGCCAGCACGGTGGTGGAAGGTACGCTTTTTGTTGCTGGGTTGAGTGCGAGAGTGCTGTTTGACTGTGGGGCCACACACTCGTTCATCTCGGAGCGATTTGCGAGCGTGTTGGGCCGTACCCCTGCGATGTTGACTGCCACGTTGGAAGTCAGCACACCCTTGGGTCTGGTGGGCATTGTGGGGAGCTTCCTCCCCGGCGCCACGATTGTTTCGGGAGATCAGGAATTTCCGGCTGACCTGATCTTATTGCCGATGGAGGACTTCGACGTCATACTGGGGATGGATTGGCTGTCCCAGTACGATGTGCGAGTTTTGTGCCGGGAGAAGAAGATTCTGATCCCGAGGAAGGGCCTACCTGATGTGTTGATCAGGGGGGCGAAAGATAGAGGAGGCAGAGTGATTGTATCAGCAATGAGGGCACAGAAGTTGTTGCAGCAGGGTTGCAGAGCTTTTGTGGCCACTTTGGTAGTTCCAGATCCAGAGGCGGAGAGATTGGAGGACATCGAGATTGTTCGGGAGTGTGCAGATGTATTTGCAGATGATGTCACTGGGTTGCCGCCTCACAGAGAGATTGAGTTTGGGATCGATTTGGTAGCTGGGACTACGCCGCAGTCGAAGGCGCCGTATCGGATGGCACCTGCGGAGCTGGCAGAGCTGAAGAGGCAGTTGCAGGATCTGATGGATACATGGTTTATCCGCCCCAGTGTCTCGCCTTAGGGAGCGCCGGTACTCTTCGTGAAGAAGAAGAAGGATGGATCACTGCGGATGTGTATTGATTACAGGATGCTGAACAAGGTTACCGTGAGGAATCGGTATCCCTTGCCCAGGATCGAGGACCTATTTGACCAGTTGCAGTCAGCGCAGGTGTTCTCGAAGATTGATCTGCGATCCGGTTATCATCAGCTGAGGATCAGAGAGGCAGATGTGCAGAAGACAGCTTTCAGGACGAGGTACGGGCATTACGAGTTTTTGGTGATGTCGTTCGGGTTGACGAACGCGCTAGCAGCGTTTATGGATTTGATGAACAGGACGTTCAGTCAGTACCTCGACCGATTCGTGATCGTCTTCGTGGACGATATTTTGGTTTACTCGCCAGATGTGGAGCAGCATCGAGAGCACTTGAGAGTTGTACTTGGCATTTTGCGGGATCATCAGTTGTATGCCAAGCTATCGAAGTGCGAGTTCTGGCTGAGCAGTGTCGCCTTCTTGGGACACATCGTATCTGGTGACGGGATTTCCGTGGATCCAGCGAAGGTCGAGGCCGTTACACAGTGGAGAGCCCCGACGAGTGTAGCAGAGATCAGGAGCTTTGTGGGTCTGGCAGGTTATTATCGCCGCTTCATCCAGGATTTCTCGAGGTTGGCTTCTCCGTTGACGGCTCTGACGCGGAAGGGCGTTGAGTTCGTGTGGTCCCAGAAGTGCGAGGATAGTTTTCAGGAACTGTAGAGTTGGCTGACGACTGCTCCGGTTCTGACACTTCCCAGTGGCAGTGGTGGGTTTGTGATTTACAGTGACGCGTCAGGCGTTGGACTGGGATGCGTACTCATGCAGCACGGGCAGGTGGTTGCATATGCTTCGAGGCAGTTGAAGGTGCACGAGAGGAACTACCCCACTCATGATTTGGAGCTGGCGGCAGTGGTGCACGTTTTGAAGACCTGGAGGCATTACTTGTATGGCGAGCGATTCGAGGTGTTCACCGATCATCAGAGCCTGAAGTATCTGTTTTCGCAGAAGGAGCTGAATATGAGGCAGCGCAGATGGCTCGAGCTGATTAAGGATTATGATTTCACCATCTCGTACCATCCGGGGAAGGCGAATTCGGTTGCTGATGCTTTGAGCAGGAAGGTGGAGGTTACCGCAACAGGTCTTTGTATCGAGGAGTGGAAGCTGCTTGAGGCGTTGACTGAGTGGGGACCGTTCACCGATGAGTCGCAAGGTGCAGTGATCGCAGGGCTGAGAGTGGAGCCTCAGTTGGTCTCGAGTATTGTTCAGGCTCAGAGTATTGATGATGAGTTAGCTGGGTTGCTGCAGTTAGCTGCCAGAGATGGATTAGACTTCAGTATTGGTGTTGATGGTGGACTAAGGTTCAGAGGTCGTGTCTGGGTGCCGAAGGGAGGAAATCTGAGGCAGGACATTCTGGAGGAGGCGCATAGATCCCGTTATTCGATCCACCCGGGCAGCACGAAGATGTTTAGAGATCTTCAGAGGAATTTCTGGTGGAAGAGGATGAAGACGGAGATCGCAGAGTTTGTTGGTAGATGTCTGATTTGTCAGCAGGTGAAGATTGAGCACCAGAGACCTGCAGGGCCGATGCAGAGGATCGAGCTTCCAGAGTGGAAGTGGGAGCACGTGACGATGGATTTTGTCACCGGGCTGCCGAAGACGAAGGGATTCCATGACGCGATTTGGGTTATAGTCGATTGACTGACCAAGTCGGCGCATTTCTTAGCTATCCGGACCACTCTACCTCTGGAGGGTCTAGCTAAGTTGTATATTGAGGAGATCGTCAGACTTCATGGGGTGCCTGTGAGTATTATTTTAGATCGAGATCCGAGGTTCACTTCCAGATTCTGGGGGAGTTTGCAGCAGGCCTTGGGGACTCGGTTGAAGTTCAGTACGGCATTCCATCCGCAGACGGACGGTCAGTCTGAGAGGACCATCCAGACGCTAGAGGATATGTTGCGAGCGTGTACTCTGGATTGGGCAGGGCATTGGGATGAGCATCTTCCATTGATCGAGTTCGCCTACAACAACAGCTACCATTCGAGCATTGGGATGGCACCGTACGAGGCCCTGTACGGGAGACCGTGTAGATCACCGGTATGCTGGAGTGATGTAGGCGAGAGACAGCTAGTTGGTCCTGAGATTGTGCAGATGTATGCTGAGAAGGTTGATGTGATCAGACAGAGACTAGCGACTGCGCAGAGCAGGCAGAAGAGCTACGCAGATAGGCGTAGGCGTGAGCTGAGATTTGAGGCTGGTGACCATGTCTTCCTGAGGATTTCACCATCTCGAGGAGTGATGAGATTCGGGAAGAAGGGGAAGCTCAGTCCGAGGTATGTCGGGCCGTTTGAGATTCTCGATCGGGTTGGAGAGGTCGCCTACAGGGTTGCGTTGCCGCCGCAGTTTTCGGGTCTTCACAACGTCTTCCACGTTTCGATGTTGAGGAAGTACGTAGCAGATCCTTCTCATGTGATTCAGTTGGAGGTTCCAGAGATCCGTCAGGATTTGTCTCTTGAGGAGAGACCGATTGAGATTGTGGATCGGATGGAGCATCAGTTAAGGAGGCGGACCATTCCGATGGTGAAGGTCAGGTGGCAGCACCACAGTGAGCGAGAGGCCACTTGGGAGATCGAGGAGGAGGTCCAGAAGGAGTTCCCGGAGTTATTTGGTGAGCGTCAGTTTTAATTTCGAGGACGAAATTCTTTTAGGAGGGTGGATTGTGGGATTCTGATCCTAATCCTATACTAATTGTGCCTTAATCATGTATTAGGTGGTGATTAGAGTTGGATGGCTGAGATTGAGAGGAGATGGATGGAGGGCTTGGATTGAAGAGGGGTGGATGTGTGGTTGAGATGGAGAGGTGGAATGGATGGTGAGGATTTTGTGTGGAAGAGGTATTTAGGGGAGATTTCTCTCTCTCTCTCTCCCTTACGTCTCTCTCTCTCTCTCTCTCTCGCTGATCTCTCTCTCTCCAGCAGTAAGCTCCGGCGAGGAAGAAGGTTCTCCGGCGAAGTGAAGTTTGGCTCCGGTCGGTTGGTGGCTTGAGGTGAGTGGTGAGTTCTTTAGTTTTCCCGCACGTTTGGTTCTCTCCCTCCACCTAACTCGTGTTCTGGGCTGTGGTGGTTCGGTAGAGGTTGCTGGAGATAGTGTGGTTGCTGTGGATCGTCGAGGGGCGATTGATCTTCGTTTGGACGCGAGATTCGTCGACGGATCGCATTTTGGGGAGACGTGCTCGTGGAGGCGTCGTCGTGGTTCTTCAAGGGTCTCTTCAGACCTTTAGGTATGTCAAGCTCGCTCACTTAATCACCGTGAGTATTTGGAAGTCGACGGTAGGCCGTTCGGCTCGTCGCGACTAAATGTGCAACAGATTTCACTGTCTGATCGGTCGACCGGTTGGTGCAAACGGTCGACCGTTCGTGAAGAGAATTCGGGCTCTGCCTCAAATTGGTCGAACGATGCCTGTGGGGCGGTCGATCGATTGTGCATAGGAGGCAAGTCTGGAGAGATTCGGTCGACCGGGTCCCCTTTGCCGGTCGACCGTGTGCACTGTCTTAAGTCGGTTGGGGGGCGTAGACTATATAAACAGTCGACCGCCCTTTGATCTTGTCCGACCGTGACTTAAGTGGACCTTGTGGTCGGTTCGACCGAATGAGGGTTCGGTCGACCGGACTTGTGCGCTGAGCGTGGGAAACGCTCTGGTGGGATTCGGTCGACCGAGGTGTGCTCGACGTTCGACCGGATTCGTGGCGCTTGTGAGGGATTATTCCCTGGACAGATTCGGTCGACCGAGGTGTGCTCGGCGTTCGACCGAATTCGTTGTGGAGTTGTGGGATTTGTTCCCTGGTGACTTTCGGTCGACCGGGACCCCTTTTGTCGGTCGACCGATTGGTCGTTTTGTTCGTTGGACCGGGAGTTGACCATCTAAACGGTCGACCGTCCCTTGATTTGGGTTCGACCGAACGAGTGTGGTGTTGGGAATCGGTCGACCGATGGAGTGCCGGTCGAAGTGGATTGCCCTGTATTTGCTTGATTCGGTCGACCGGGACTTTTGGTTCGGTCGACCGTTTGTGTCCTGTTTTGCAATATGGCGGTGTTGTGGTCGTAGTTGCCCGTGTGGGGCGAGTCGTGGTGCCGATGTTCTTCCGGCAAGTGTGCGAGGTGCACGAGGGTTGCGGTGGTTGGTTGAAAATAGACCTGGAGCCCCGTAACCGTGTGAGAGCTGCGGTTGGTTGAAAATAGACCTGGAGCCCAGCTAGTCTGTACGGAGTTGGTTGAAAATAGACCTGGAGCTCCGTAGTGCGTTCGGGTTGGTTGAAAATAGACCTGGAGCCTGAGCAGGGACCGCGTGTAGGGGTTGGTTGAAAATAGACCTGGAGCCCTTATACGTTTGGGTTGGTTGAAAATAGACTTGGAGTCCTTGGTCGTGTCGTGGTAGCTGTGGTTGGTTGAGATTAGACCTGGAGCCCAGCTTGGCGACGTGTGTGAGTCGCGGCGGTTGGTTGAGATTAGACCTGGAGCCCCGTGACTGTGTGGGTGCGGCGGTTGGTTGAGATTAGACCTGGAGCCCCGTACCGGTGGTGTGTCCTGTGATGGAGTTGAGAGCCCTGGTGCTGGGCGTGTTGTGATGTTTTTCTTGTTGAGTAGAATTGCATGCTAGGATGCTTTTATTTCATACATTTAGAGTTTGGTATACGGGGTTTCCTTCTGGAAACTCAGGCATTGTTGCATGTTTACTTTCAGGCCGTGATCGGCATTAGGGGGTGGTGACCGAGGAGAGGAGCACCGCTACCGGATCCAGCTTTCTCTCAGTTGAGGTCGTGTGATTACTGTTTACTTGTATATGCTTTTGATGTAATCACAACTTTTGTATACTCTGATGTTCACATATATATATATGATATATGTCGGTGCACCTGTGTTCTTTTATTGCGTAATATCCTCTGTTGATTTGAGTGTTTAAAATTTTAAATTTTCCGCTGCTTTGAGGATGTTACAGGTAATCTTAGTCTACTTCAGGACCATATAGCAAACAAAATTAAATAAGAAAGCGATACACTTCCAATCATGTCAACTTAATTACAAATTGTAAAAAGCATTCAATAATAAGATTTAAGTCAAATTAGTAGCTACACGGTGAAGAATTTATTTCATTTTTTCGGTTTTATGTAAGCTTCAATAATGAAAAGAGTTGCAACAATACCTCTTGGAATAATGCAAACCGCTACACAAGACGTGATGAAATTGTAAGAAAAGATATAATCTTGCCTAATTTTATTAAAACGTACTACGCTTCTGGATCTACTGATACTGTTTCAAACAATACTTGGCAAAAAAAGATAAATCTTGTCTAATTTTATAATAATGTACTGAGCTTCTGGATCTACTGATACAGTCTCAAACCATATATGTGATTTCAAAATTTAGACTAGGTTATCTTTGTGTCTTGTATCTTATATTTTAATGCTTTTTTGTTATGATTTTGGTGAGGTAATTATTCAATATTCAAAGTAGGCAAGAAGCAGATTTGTAAACTAGCTAATATATAGTAGACAATTTTGTTGCATTATTTTAACTCAACATTGTTGTATGCAATTTCATCCAACTATCTTATTTTGACTTACATGTATAAGCCCTTGCTAATATTTTTCAAGAATGACTTGCGCATTATCTTTTTGGTTGGGATCTCTATTTTAGGACTCATCAAAACATATGCCTTTGTAGTGTTTTGTTTGGGACATATACTGTCGTACATATGAAGTTATGAACACAACTAGGGGTGCACATGGGTCGGGTTGGGTCGGGTTTGGGCCTCAACCCGACCCAACCCGAAATTTTCGGGTTGGGAAAAAATCCAACCCGAACCCGAACCGGTTCGGGTTCAACCCAACCAGACCCGAAATTTTCGGGTTGGGTCGGGTTGAACCCGAATTTGGAAATTTTTGGGTTGGGTTGGGTTGAATCGGGGTTATTTTCGGGTTGGGTCGGGTTTATTTTCGGGTTGGGTCGGGTTGGGTCGGGTTGGATCGGGTTTATTTGGGAAAAAATTAAAAAAAAATAAAAAAAAATAAAAAAAAATAAAAATCGGGTTCGGGTTGGGTTGGGTCAACCCGACCCCCTCAACCCGAACCCGACCCGAAAATTCGGGTTTTTGATTTTCCCAACCCGACCCGACCCGAACCCCTCCTCAACCCGACCCAACCCGACCCGACCAGTCGGGTTCGGGTTGGGTTTCGGGTTGAACCCAACCCATGTGCACCCCTAAACACAACCATGCATATATGCCTAAGTAGGTATATAAATTGAAGGAACAAGGAAGGAAAAAGAAGTATCATATTTTGGAAAACTAATTGTTCCTTATACGATGGGCATTTATCTATTTTTATCTACTTTTTGTTATTATATTTGTTTATAAAAAATTGAAAATACGAATTTATATAGAAATATTACATGTTCCCCTACATGTTATATTGCATTGGGAATATATATTTGGTTGGAGATTTTTAAAATAAAAAAAATATGAAATGTCCATATTGGAATATTTTATTTTTGTAAAACAAAATAAATAAAAATATTTATATTTGTTTCTTCATTATATTTAAAAAATTGAAAATATGAAATATCCATATGGCAATATTATACATCTTCAAACAGAATATTTATTAAAATATTCCATGTCTGTAAAAAGAAATATAAGAGATTAAATACCAATATAAAAAATATTCTTTTAAAAATAATAGCATGAGGGTTTGTTTGTTCCTTTTTACTTTAGTTCATTGCTAAATAGATCTTGATAGTGAGAAAACCTGATATTGATTGCTTAGTTTATTAAGAGAAACTCAGACTCATCTCGGGAGTCAGAATGCATTGACGGAGAAGAGTAAATTTGCATATCTAATAATTTTCTTTTTGCAATAAAAGTAGTTTTCAATGTTTGTTAATGTAATAATATTTCTACATAAATATTTGTTTCTTTTAAAACATGTAATGTTTCTACGTAAATATTCCGTTCCTAATATAGTGTTTAGTTTAAGTTTGCCATTAAACTGGTGTGTTTGATTTCAATATGGATTTAACAATTGACCTAACCAATAAGACAATGTGTGGTGAGTTCAATACGCTGGTAATATGATAATTACCAAATACACCATTTTTATTTTTTATTGTCAGCTAAATAGTTAAATTGGCAAAATATTAGGTTTTCGGGTTCAGCTGCCATGGGCTCACACAATCAAACTTGAAATGCAAGTTCTTTAGTATTGATCAGACTGGTAGGTTGACGGAGCATTGATTTAACTGGTTGAAATGGCTGGTCCTCTTCCGCTTTAGAATGGCTGGTCCTCTTCCGCTTTAGAATCCACCAATTATTTCTAATAGATTTTTATCCTTTCTTGGTTGTAATAAGAGAATACTAAGTATCACTTTGAAATTATATCTTCTGTTTTGGTGATTCGGAAAATGTCAATTTCATCTTCCGTAACTCATTTTAGCATAAAGTATAAGCGGAAGGAAATTACAATATTTTTCTATAGACACGTAGACATCTATATTTCGCACCAATTGCAGATTTGTTAAATTATTGAACCAGCCGCTCATAGCACGTTTTCGTAACTAGTAAGAAACCTAATACTATCGTTGTCTTTTGTTTTGATACCATATTGAAGTTTAGGTATCTAATTTAAAACCAATTGTTAATAAATGAAAGTCTGGATAGACACTTCCAACTTATAACCCAAAATAATACCCACAATCCTCTAACGTAAGACTTTTCTCTAACAGATATGTCCACAACTTCATATTTTCTTTGGGTCGGTGATTTGGACCAAATGAATTAGAGCATAAACCATGATGTTCATAAGAAGATTGTAACATTATTAGACTGAAGTCAAGTAATGTGATTTCGAGATCTTAGGTAGAAAGATACATCAATTTGAAGTTGTCGTATAGAAGTTTACTTACGAATTTACAGAATTTTTATTATTCGTTACACTTTGTATATACCTGGCATTCCACAGCTATACTCATCCTATTAAGATATCAATTACCTTTCCTTAAGATTTGACATGTGTGATCGTGAAACTTCCATCTTAACTTCTTATCAAGGTTTTAAAAATCGGACCGCCTGTTAACCCGGTAGGACTAGGAACCGATGGTACAGCTGCCGTTTTAGCTAAAAAATCGAATCTCTAGTCGAACCGTTCTGAACCTCATTGAACTGAGTTGGCCGGACTGACATATAAATATTTAAAATTTTCTTAATTTTTAAAATAAAAAATATGAGGATTTTTTTGCATTTCTTACAAACAAAAACTCACAAACTTGTCACCCACAAACCTACTCTCCCTCACCGAAGTCAAACTTGGTTTCAGATTTTTAATCCAAATAATGATTTCTGTAATTCTTATTCAAGTAAATTTGTTGAGTTAAGTAAAGATAGCAAATTTGCTGAGTTAAGCAAATTATGCTTGATATCATAAATTATATTTAACGTTTGATATGTATATATTAAATAATTTTATAGAAATCGGTTCAAATCGGTCTAACCGTTAACATTTATTTGGTTCAGCTCAACTTCGGGTCTAAAAAATGTTGACGTCGTTAAAGGTTCAACCGTGGCTAAACCATGGTTCGACCACATTGAACCAAAATCAAAGTTTTATAAGTTTGACGACCGTTTCAATTTTGAGAACACCGTTTCTTATAGTGTTGATCTCACGGGATGTAAATTAATATTTTTGACAAATCTTTATTCTGATGAGCTGGACAGATCTCTTTCTCAATTCTTAATGGCCCTACAAATACCCACGATCTATATATTTTTGATGATGCACTGTAATATGGATTTGAATTCTTCACCAATTAGCATTATAGTATTCCATTAGTCATGGGCTGGGCCGACATTGCACCGAATCTCCAATCAATCCACAGAAGTCCAGGATCTAAAATGTTTTGGGAACAATTCCAGTCCATACTATTCGGATTATGGAATATGGACCGGGCTTGTCTGGTCGCGTCCGGCTTGGGACTGAAATTCGGTGCAATCCGGTTAAGGACCAGAATCTATTTAGGGTGTGTTTGGAATGATGAGAGTGATTTCAGCTCCTCCACACTCAAGAAGAGTTGCTACAGTAATTGTAGCGCATCAAAACACTTTTAGGGTAGTCAGAATCTAAGCTCCACGCGTGCATCTTGAGAGTAGTTTTCGTATTGACCGGAGAAACTCAGTTGGTGCTAATTCAGTTTCTCTTGGTGGCCAAAAAATTTGGATTATCCTACCCATGCTGAATTGAGGAAATTACATTTCATTTTTTTATTCATTATTCACAAGTTTGATGTCTTCAATTTTTTATTAAAAACATGCACCTGATTTTGTTAAAAACATTAGGTAGTACTTCAATTTTTTATTACTAATATTTTTCTTTTATTTTGTTGTGTGAACGATAGTTAGGCAAAATCGTTGATACATGATCATATAATTTTGAGTAAGATATTTTACTTCATTGAATAACACTTTAGGGATTTGATTGGACAAGACGGCTAGAAATCCAGAGAGCTTCTCGGTTTCCAAACAACTCCAATTTTAACTGGAAGAAGCAACTTCTGGATTCAAAATCTCAAAAGCTGACTTCCCAACAAAAGCTCACATCTGAGAGTCTCATCTAAACGCACCCTAGTCTATTAGCTCAAATGTTTTTTTGTTCCTGTTTTAAAGTCTTGCAGGAGTCTCAAAGCTCGTCAAGGATTCAAAACAAGTACTAACCAAGTCAACAAAGCAACAAAGCTATCAAAAGTTATGTTGTCCATTGGGCATGGCCATAATAATAGGTCACGGGTCTAGCCTAGAGATAAGTTTTTAATTTTCAAAATTCAAAATAAGTTCTCAAACGAATTATATTTGAAACACAGTCAAAGCACTCTAACATTCTTCCTAAACATTTTAAAACAAAACAAAAGATATCTTGAAAGAAAAGGGCAAATGAGGTCCACCACAAAGAGCTGTCAAAAGAGAGCAAAGAGGCCCTAAGGCTGAAAAACACTGCAATTTGGGGGCTGTTCAAATAAACCACGAACAAGTTAGAGAAAGTAAAAGGTAAAGATAACACAAACAAAACTGCCAACCAGAGCTGCTAAAGAACATGATATATTTTTGGATTATCTGACACGACAAATCCTTAAGGAGATTTCTTAGGAAAAAAATTTGAAAGAGAAGATTAGGGAAACCTAACTTCCGCATTTCAATTCAACATGTCTTTCTTTCCTTTCTGTAGGCCTGTAAACGGGTCGGGGCAAGGTGATTTTTGAACCCACCGCTACCCGACCCGTCTAAGGTAGGCGGGTTGGTGGGTCGGGTCGGGTGAAAATTTTTAAACCACTACCCGACATGTGTAAGATCGAGTAAACGGATTATGCGGGGTGGGTAGATGGATAAATGAATTTTTTATGTCTTTTTTTCTTTCTGCATAACACTGTAAATTAAAAACACGACACATTAGCACCTTAAAAACATTACTAATTTGATGAACACCATAAAATTATAAATAACCTCAACTTTGTAACACTATTAGTAAATTATTGATCAGATAATATGTATATGTATATGGTATATAAGTGTGTGTATATATAATATTTATTATTTAATTTATTAAATTCTTATGCGGGTAATCAGGTAAACGGGACAGGTAGAAAATACAACCGCTACCCGCCCCGTTTATTAGTCAGGTTGACGGGTATTTGGGTAGGCAGGTGGCGGGTTGAGTTTTTTACCCCGTTCCCGACTTTGACGGGTCGGGTTGGCGGGTCAGGGCGGCTTTACCTGCCCCATTTACAACCCTAGCTTTCTGGATGTTTTACGGTTAGAGTTGTTAAGTTATTCACTAAAAATATATATATACATATTTGTGACCGTCACGGTTTCACCTAGGGGTGAGCAACCAGTCTGACCCGAACCGGACCCGGATCGGCTCCGGACACCGAACCGAAGACCCGACCGGTTGGGTCCAGTCCGATCCAATATCGAGTGTTTTTCCTTAAAATTTAAAAAAAAATCAGACCGGTCCGGAACCGAAGACCGGACCAACTGTTGCTCATCCCTGGTTTCACCACTTATATTTGACCACTCAAAACTTTCCTCTCGAAACTAATTTTGATGCAAATAATTCACCTTTTTCAATAAGAAAACTTAGAATCCATTTCGAATCACAATTTGATAATTAGATTTTAATTCTAAAAATGAAGCAAATTTGATTCCAACTTGGCATCTAAAAACTTAGAATCATCTTATTGGGAATAGGATATGTTTGGGAACTATTCTGAGGTTCGGTCAAAGGACTCAAAGCTGGAAAAATATTCTGGAAAAAACTAACCACATTGGGTTTTTTATATAAAAAAATCTAACCACACTGTTAGAAGTAGCGTCAACAACAGAGTTGTTTTGGGATAAAATACATGGCTATTACAAATATTGCAACTACTAAAATGGCTCATGCAATCTGCATGTGAGAACTGCTACACAAAACGTATGATGAAAAGAAAGACAAGGCTGGTTTTGTAAGATTATTTGATGACTCAACTGGCATAAGAGGACGAAGCTTGCCCCTGTTGCGGGGTCGGGGTACCCGAGTCCTCCGATATGGCTTCCGACGAGGTCCGGTTTCCAGTGTACAACTTTCTGACACCTTGAATCAACTTCACAACATCTGTTATCTTCGGTCTTCGATCAGGTACTCTCACAACGCAGGACATGGCGATCTGCAGCATTTCGACCATCTCCTCTTCGATATTTGGGTACTGCATTAGCTCAATATCGAATACCTCGGCGGTCCACTCCTCACGGACGACCGACTGGACCCATCTAACCAAGTGGATGATTTCATCACCACCCCCAATCACCTGAATTGGAGATCGACCAGTAAGAAGCTCGAGGAGGAGCACCCCGAAGCTGTAGACGTCAGATGCTTGAGTTGCCTTGCGTACATCTGAAATTTCTGGGGCACGGTAACCAGCGGAACGGGATATCGGAGAGATCATAGGGTTCATCAAAGTAGACAAGCCGGTATCAGATATGCATCCATGTAGGTGGTGGTTGAGAAACACATTTGAGGATTTTATGTTGCCATGAACAAGTTTGCCACCATTATGCGTGTGTATGTGGGCAATACCTCTTGCAGCTCCAACTGCAATTCTTAATCTGCTCTCCCAATCTAAAGGGGTCCTATCTTCCCCTCTTTTCCCTAAAGATTTTGAGAGAAACATGAAGATATCATATTTACGAAAATTGTGACGAAACAATATTTTATGTCCCCACCGTTGAGTCGGAAAATAAGGAGAAAAAACACTTGATATGTTTTATAGGACGGGCTTCTAAAAAATTGATCAAGAAAACACGAGAACTTAAACAGCAGTATCAAATTTTTCAATGGAAAAAACATCGACCATAACAGCCCCCACTATATGAAAATTAAAGTCTACACCAAGAATCTTTCAAGCATATTACCAGAACAAATTGTGTTTGAAGGGTATACATATATTTATCTAAACATCCTTTTAGAAGTCACATTGGCAAATTTGAGTACTTTGTTCTAGAATAGCAAAGAATATGAAACGTAACCTCTAAGAATAGCAAGTTATTGAGGATCATTTCATCTTTACAACAGAACAATAAATAATTTTATGTGCTGCTCAGTCAAACTATCAACTTATAATTTAAAAAAACATAGATGCCAGCATAAACAATTCAGAAGACATATTCCCCTTATAACTCACAAGCAGCATCTTTTAAGGTGGCTACATGTTTCTCTAAGACAAATTACAACAAAATTAGCATCTACAAATTCAAGTTGGCAGATTATATTTTCATAAAAGCAAATCATAAAGATAAATTAAGGTAAGATCATACCATGCAGCATAGCACAGACACTCCCCAAACTGTGGTAATCGTAAACAATGAGCTTTTCATCCTTGGAGTAGTAATATGCCCTGAGCTCGACAATGTTCTCATGTTTAATCCTCCCCACCACATCCATCTGCTGCTCGAATTCCCTCCTCCCAACACCCACATCCTTAAGCCTCTTCACGACCACCATCGTCGAGTCCTCCAATGCCGCCTTATAAGTTGTCCCGAACATCCCCTTGCCAAGCACTTCGGCAGACGCTCGAAGCAAATCTTCAAGGTCAAAGTCGAAGACACAACCCTCGAAGAACACGAGCCGATTGTCACCATCTTGGATAGCAGAAATCGCCTTCTCCGGCGACCTATCTCCCTTGCCTATCTTCCCGGCAATAGAGCCCTTCTGCTTCCTCTTCGTAAAACAAAGGATCATTAACATAGCAATCGCCACAAATCCAAGCGCACAACCCCCGACAATTATACCCAAGATAACAGACTCATTCCAAATTCTCCGCGAACCGCGGGGCTTACTAGCGACGGGGGACGGTGCCGGAGGAGGGGGCAATGGGGACAATAAGTTTCCGGAGAATGCCGAATCGGGGAAACTCCGCAAAGACTCCGGCACGACTCCTTCCAGCTTGTTGTTAGCCAAATTAAGGATTTTAAGGTTCGGAAGCCGGAAATCAGGGATTCCACCGGTGAACGAGTTGTTGGAGAGATCCAAAGTAGTAAGCGAACTCAACTTAGAAATTGAATCAGGAATGGTACCATTGAAGGAGTTGAAAGACAAGTTAAGCGCCGTGAGATTCGACCACGCGGCGGCGAAATCGATCTTCAGAGGGCCGGAGAAGGAATTGGACTGGACGTGAAGTCCAGTCAGGGCCGTCAGATTCGAGAAGTCCTCCGGGAAGGGCCCGTCAAGGCCGTTGGATCTGAGGCTGAGGATTTGTAACCCCGAAAGACGCGAGAGGGTGTTGGGAGGGATCCGGCCGTGGAGGGACACGCCTGGGAGATGGACGGCCACAATTCGGGATTGGTTCCGGTCGCAACTGACGCCGTTCCAAGCCGTGCAAGGGGACGTGGAGGCGTTCCAGTTTAGGGTTTTGTGGGGTATTCCGGAGATGAACTCCAGCAGAGCCTTCTTGTCCTCCACCGGTTCGGAGACCGAAACGGCCACGATTGACGAAACTACCAAAAGGGTCGTTAGGGCTCGGAACAAAGACCCCATTGGTGGTGGAAAGGTCGGATCTTGCTGAGGCAGTTGGGTTTTCTACCAAACCCTAGTTTTAAGTTTGAGGTTTTGGGGTTAAGAGAGCATGATTTGCTTCCTCTTTTGATTGGCGGGAAGATAAAGAGGAGTGGGACAGGACAAGAACAGGGACAGGGATTGTTATGGTTTCTTTGGGTGCTGAAATGGGGATGGTGTGAAGGGTTCGGTCAGGCAGATTGGGTGGAATGTTTTGTGTTCGCGGAGAGAGTGGGAAGGGAGAGAGATAGTGGTGCTGTTACAAAGTGTGTTGTAGCATGCTTGGGGGAGGTAAGAGGTTCTATGGGCATGTGACATGGAATAGGGACAAAGGGAGGATTTTTTTCTTAGAGAGAGAGGGAGGTGTTTTCAAGCATCCACGCGAGGGATTAGAGAGAGAGGGAACAAACTCTGCGTTGTGTAACGCAAGTACTGTTACCTTTTGTTCTGCAAAATCTACTGGTTAATAAATAGTAGAAAGATGGAATTGTTAGGACGTTAACTGTCCTTGTTTTGCTTATTAGGTACGTGAATTGAAATGGTCCTTTTTTGTTTTGGAGGGAAGAGAGAGAGAGAGAGTTTGTGTTGGGATATGAGAAAGGCATGTCAATTTGCGCAGTACTAGTGATACCTACACGGCTACACATGGGTTTGTCCTCTGCGTCTTTGTTTTGTTTAACAGTTTGACCGGAGTAAGTCCACTGCCCAAATGGGATTTCCGAACCTCAATCTGAACTAATATAATGTATTCGCGTTGGAATGGAATATTTTTAGGGTTAATTACAGTTTACTCCCTGAACTATATTTTGGTATCACTTTGTCCCCTGAAGTTTCAAAGTTAACAGTTACCTTCCCTGAACTTTAATTTTGTAACACTTTGCCTCCTTTAACTTCAAAAACTCATTATTTAACACACATTCGACGTTTGTTTCCTAATTTTCTTGTTGTATCCCTAACACACTCCTAAACCTATATTTACATGAATGTTTGGATCAAAACGGATGTCGGATATGGTTGGAATTTGGGTCGGATTGAGTGTCAACTGACCCAAATTCCAACCATATCTGACATACGTTTCGATCCAAACTTTCACGTAAATATAGGTTTAGGAGTGTATTAGGGATACAACAAAAGAAATTAGGAAAAAAACGTCGAATGTGTGTTAAATAATGAGTTTTTGAAGTTCAAGGGGGCAAAGTGTTACAAAATTAAAATTCAGGGGAGGTAACTGTTAACTTTGAAACTTCAGGGGGGCAAAGTGATATCAAGACATAGTTCAAGGGGGAAAACTGTAATTAACCTTTTTTTTATTCTGATCATTAATGTTCGAGTGGTTTTCTTAATTTCCACATGCAGTTAATGATATGTATTAGAAGTGGATACTCATTAAAAAAGGATCCTTATACACGGACGCGGGCGTTCGTGACGCGCGCTGACATGGACAGTACAGTCAGCAGTTCAGTCATCAAAATTCAAATATCTGTTACTTTTTGAAATTAAATAAATAACATATTTATTTTTTGTGTCACATGCATTTTTTTTATTTTCTCAATACAACATTACGTTCCCAATGCAACATTTCGTTTCCCAATGCAACATTTTCCCGAAGTAACTTATTCTCAACAGAGACACAACTTAATATGGACAGACACACAACTTAATCTGGACAGACACACAACCTATTCTGGACAGACACAGAACATATTCTGGACAGACATAAAACTTATTATGGACAGACACGCAACTTATTCTGGACAGACACACAACCTATTCTGGACAGACACACAACTTATTATGGGCAGACTTTGAACTTATTGTGGACAGACTTTGAACTTATTGTGGACAGACTTTGAACTTATTATGGACAGACACACAACTTATTATGGGCAGATTTTGAACTTATTATGGACAAACTTTGAACTTATTGTGGACAGACTTTGAACTTAATATGGACAGACTTTGAACTTATTGTGAACAGACTTTGAACTTATTCTGGACAGACTTTGAACTTATTGTGGACAAACACACAACTTATTATGGGCAGACTTTGAACTTATTCTGGACAAACTTTGAACTTAATATGGACATACTTTGAACTTATTCTGGACAAACTTTGAACTTATTATGGACACACACACAACTTATTATGGGCAGACTTTGAACTTATTCTGGACAAACACACAACTTATTATGGGCAGACTTTGAACTTATTATGGACAGATTTTGAACTTATTATGGACAAACTTTGAACTTAATATGGACAAACTTTGAACTTATTCTGGACAGGGGGATCTAACAATGCACTAACTCGACACGGATTAAACGCACCACGTATAATAGAATATTGATTGCGGAATTAGCTTCGGACCCTCTCCCAAACTCAATTGCAACAAGAACACTAATAAGAAGGAAATAAACGAGCAAACACAAATGCACACCTGAAACAACCACGACACACGCGATTTACAAGGTTCGGCAACGTGCCTACGTCCTTGGGGGGTCTCCTGCGGGTTTCTTTTCCTTCTTCCGCTTCTCCAACAAGAGAAGCAACCGAGATTACAAATGATTGGAAGCAATGTGTCTCCCAAAGCACTCTAGATCTATCTCTAGCCTTAATCTCTCAACTCACAATGAAGGAAACTATTGATAATTTTCGTGTGTTACGTTGAAGAGCAAACAAGTCCTTTTATAGACTCAAAAAACCGAGCTACAATTAAGCAAAACCGAATAGAACTATTCATGGGGACACGGTTAACCGATGCTCGTTCGGTTAACCGTGACTGCTTCAACAGGAATGATTCCTGTTCCGATTCGGTTAACCGAATCCTTCCCGGTTGACCGAGGGAACGATTCTTGCGCGTCTCGGTGGACCGCGAGAATGATTCTTCCACGAACTAACGAATTCTTCTAACAACCCTCCGGTTGACCGAGTGCCCCTCGGTGATCCGTGCCAACTTGGACAGACACTTTCCAGATTCTCGGAACACCAAAAATCTCCTCAACGGTTTACCGAAACCGTTGTTCCGAAGTGCTTGAAACCTTTGGACGGTAGACCGAATCCAATTCGGTCGTCCGATCCCAGTTGCACACGAAGTGCCTGGGATCCTTGGATCGGTGGACCGAATCCAATTCGGTGGACCGAATCCAATTCGGTAGACCGACCCGTCTTCGCCGAAAGTTTCGTGGGGTGTGCGTCGGTAGACCGAAACCAATCCGGTCGACCAACTTCTTCCTGGATTTCCTTCCTTAACAAATATAAGCCAATTTTCAACAATCAGCTCTTTCTCTTCAAAATCAACTTTCTCTCACTTCCACATCTGCTTTCTTTTTTCTCAACCCACTTTTTTCTCTTTTCTATACTATTCACCTCTTAACCACAACCTACAACAACTTATCTCTTTCCTCCACAACATTTCAGAGTCCATCTTGGTAAAAAATTTAAAAAAACAAAACAATTATAAAACGTATTTTCAAAAAAAATTAAAAAAAAACTCAAACAAAAAATTCAAAAATTAATAAAAAAATAGACGACTCGGTCATCCACGACCTCGGATGCCCTCCCCTTAAGAATGTGATGCCTAGGCATCTTCGACCACGACCCGGTCGTGAGGTAAAAAGAGCACCGTTAGTGGTGCTCTAAGTGACAAAATCTTTTCTCCGATAGGAAGATAAAGTTTGATCTTAGTTCAATTAGGGCAGGGCGTAGTTTTAGAAATTTATATAAACTACAGCAACCATTACTCTCCTATCATAATATACTAATGTGTGCAAGTCGAATGTTTTATTTTCTAATGTGAAAATTGATTTTCCATATTTACTCAAGAAGAATTGAAGAAGTTAAACCAGTTTTGTATTATTATGCAATACGCTACCCAAGAGAATCCTCAATGGGGTCATCCCCGTGGATGACCCCGGACGACCGCGGATGACATCGACCTGGTCGTCGATCGGGTTGTGTGGTTGTTGTTTATTTGTTAAATTTTGTTTTGTTTTGGGTTTTTTAAATCAGTTTTATTTTTTTAATTTTTTTAAATATGTGTTTGTAATTATTTTATTTATAAAAAATAATTAATTAATTTTTATTTTATTTTTTAAAATCGACTCCCAAATGATATAGACGAGAGAGCGTATTGAAAAGTTTGATTATTTTATTCAATAAAAAAATTAAAAAATAAAAACAATTAGAAACAAATTTTAAATAACGAAGATTTTAAAAACAGGTTAAAAATGATTTAAAAAATATCAATATGAGATTTATTTATATTTTGGCTTAGACGACGAATGATGGTTAATCATGATTGTCAGTGTTATATAAATGACAAACTATAGTAAACTTCCCATGAGAACACCATTAACAGCGCCGGACAGTTCTCAGGCGTCTGGTTTTCTCTCTCAGTCACGTCAGCTTCTCTCTCCACCACGTCAGTTCAAACCAAACTCCCTAAATTTTTCTTAACGACACCCAGAAACAATTAAAACGTCATACATTCTCTCCCCTCTACGTTATTTGAGGATCAATTCTATGTAAAATACACAAAAAATTAAAAAGAAATAAACAAATAATAAAACATGTTTTCAAAAATAATAATTGAAAAAATGATTTTAAATAATTTTTAAAACATTTTTGAAAACAATAAATAAAAAACAAACAAAAAAAATTCACCCAATCGGGGGACCACGTGGCCCCCTGATTGGGCGCCCACGTAGACCGGGCGGATACCTGCCCGGATCCGTCTATACCCGCTTGAAAATTCACCCTTACAGATCCCGTCCGGATCCACCCTTCCTTGAAGGGAGGACTTTTGGGGCGCCAAAAAAAAAACCACCGGTCAAGGGTTGTCTGAATAAGCAAACTAACATTCAGTTCACTGTTGTCATTGTACTTATCCCAAGACGAATGTCGAAGCCGTTGGAGTAGGTGGGTGCAAGGTTTTCAGAACTGAACCGGTCATCGAACCGATAAAGCTTCGGTTTTGGTTCAATGTGGTCGAACCACGGTCCAACCACGGTCGGACCGTTGATGACGTCAGCATGACATCAGGATTTTTGAGACCCGAAGTTGGACCGGACCGAATAAATATTAACGGTCGGACCGGTGGTCGGACCAATTTGAACCGATTTTTGTAAAATTATTTAATATATACACACCAAACGTTAAATATAATTCATGATATCAGACACAATTTGCTTAACTCAGTAAGTTTACTATCTTTACTTAACAGAACAAATTTGATTGAATACGAATTAGAGAAAATATTATTTGGATTAAGAATCTAAAATCAAAATCAATCTTCAATATTATCCATGACATCATACTTACGAAGGGATTTGGTGAGGGAGAGAAGAGTTTGTGGGTGGTGGATTTTTGTTTGTAAGAATAAGAAAAAAACCATCATATTTTCTGATTTTAAAATTTAGGAAAATTTAAAATATTTTTATGTCCGGTCCGACCAACCGGTCCGACCCGGTCGGACCGGGTTCAATCCGGTTCAGAACGGTTCGACTAGACGCTCGGTTTTTTAGTTGAACCGGCCGTTGAACCATCGGTTCCCGGTTCGACCGGGTCGAACCGTCCGGTCCGGTCCGGTTTTTAAAACCTTGGGTGGGTGTAAATAATTGGTTTCGTTCCCTGGCTTAATTAGTTTTGAGATTTACATGAGTTTTGCAAATATATTTTGTTGATTCCAAACAATTTTTTTAGGGATTGAGTTTTGAGTTGACATTTTAGCGTATAAATTGTGTCTTGCAAAACAGTCAGACCAGGATCATTGTTTCGCAAAACACAGAATTCATTTCATAATTGTCCCTGATTAATTTCTTTATTTAACACTCCTCACATATGAGTTTTGAGGTTTTAGTATTGAGTTTTCATAAGAGGTACTAAAACTCAATACCCAAACAATAAATCATGGATTTGCAGTTTTGATACGAAACCATGTCGAGTTTTGAAGTTTTCAACTATCCCCGAAACGCTAAGTTTTGATCAAGTTATCAAATAAACCCTATATCTCCATCGCCAACCACACTTTATAGTTTACGGGTTGTTGGAAAACATGACCAAACCCATGTTGAACTCAAAGACAACACCACACTTGAAATTAGAGAACCAAATACTAGTCAGTTTGGAGTGTGAGCTGAATCGTAATGAAATTACTAATAGTATTGTCTATTTTGGTTGGTTTAGTCCCAGACAAAGAGTCTGAGTCGATTGGACCCTAGATTGCATATGAGCTGGTCCTCAGTATTATGAACTCGGCTCTATCTCTACACTCAAACTCGAATATTGTAGACTTGTAAACATTACGAATTATATTGCATTATTGCCGACAAGTAGATCACGAAACAGGTAATCCTATCACAATCTCTATCTATATAAGCCAAAGCAAATGTATCGTTACTTATTCTCTTACGCCGCTAATAAATTAGGATTTACTGGTTTGTTCTTCTTTACCTTCTTCCTTCATTCTGTGTGTGAGATCTTGGAAGATCCAAGAGGATCCGAAGCCGTTTGCTTCGGATCTGAGAGGATCTCCACCCGCGAAGTCTTTTGCTACATTCTTGCCTTCAATCCAATTTCCTGAGGTCCTTTTGGCCTCGATCTAGTCTGGATCTTCAGATCCACCACCAGTCGGAGATTTCTCGCACAGTCTACACCAAGGGTACAATTTAAGAGCATCATTAACAGCGCCCGGACAGATCCCGGGCGCCATGGTTTCTCTCTCCGCAACGTCAGCTCAACCCACCTCCTAAATTTTTCTTAACCACACCCAAAAACACCTCAAGCGCCTACATTCTCTCCCCTACACGTAATTTCGGGATCAATTCTATACAAAACAAAAAAATTCTAGAAAATATAAACAAATAAAAAACTTATTTTCATAATATTTTTTTAAAAAAAATGATTTTAAATTATTTAAAAAAATGTTTAAACAAAAAACACAAAACAAAACGGACCAATGGGGGGCACGTGGCCCCCCGCCCTGGGCACGCCCTCCCGTTAAGGGAGGGCTGCCTGGGCGCCCTCCCGGGTGCCCGGGCGTAGAGCACCCGTTAAGGGTGCTCTAAGGGCACTACTAGGGGTGCACATGGGTCGGGTTGGGTCGGGTTTGGGCCTCAACCCGACCCAACCCGAAATTTTCGGGTTGGGAAAAAATCCAACCCGAACCCGAACCCGAACCGGTTCGGGTTCAACCCAACCCGACCCGAAATTTTCGGGTTGGGTCGGGTTGGGTCGGGTTGAACCCGAATTTGGAAATTTTTGGGTTGGGTTGGGTTGAATCGGGGTTATTTTCGGGTTGGGTCGGGTTTGTTTTCGGGTTGGGTCGGGTTGGATCGGGTTTATTTGGGAAAAAATTAAAAAAAAATAAAAAAAATAAAAAATAAATAAAAAATAAATAAATATCGGGTTCGGGTTGGGTTGGGTCAACCCGACCCCCTCAACCCGAACCCGACCCGAAAATTCGGGTTTTTGATTTTCCCAACCCGACCCGACCCGAACCCCTCCTCAACCCGACCCAACCCGACCCGACCAGTCGGGTTCGGGTTGGGTTTCGGGTTGAACCCAACCCATGTGCACCCCTAGGCACTACAAGTAAGGAGGGTTATATATCTGAATTTTTTAAGGGAACTACTATTCGTCGCCGGAAAACTACTTAAATCGCCCCAAAAATGACCTTTTTGCCCCTAACAAATCAATTAATACCGATTTCGTCCCGTGTCTTTAAACAAGGTGTTTAACTCAGTTTTACTCACATTCTCAGTACAAACACCACGAAAATGTCCGGCGAAGCACCAGAATTCGGCGAGGTAACGGGGGCGGAATTTTTTTTCCGACTCGGGCGTCTGGTTAGGCCGCCTCCACATAGGTGGAGGCGTCTGGCTAAGCCGCCTCCACTTAGGTGGAGGCGGTTTAGACAGACGCCTCCACCTAGCTGGAGGCGGCTTAGATGCACGCCTCCACTATGGTGGAGGCGTCCGTCTAACACGCCTCCACCTATGTGGAGGCGTGTTAGGCAGCCGCCTCCACCAAGGTGGAGGCGGCCTAGCCAGCCGCCCTTTTTTTGTTTTTTTTTAAATTTTTGTTAAATTCAAAATTTTCAGGTTCCGTTGCAAGATTTCGGTGGTGATGGAGTAGATTACAGTGAGCTTTTTGACAGTAAAGAAATATTTACAACAATCGAGGAAGGTTGTAAATGGGCGAAACAAATTGCGATAGGAGCCGGATTTTTTTTGGTTATATCATCGTACAAACCAAAAGCAGATAACCGGATGGATTGTTACCTCATATGCGATCGCAGACGTGAGATGAGTTCTCGTGATACGAGTATTGCACTGCGAAAGAATACGAAAAGAAAAGGTTGCGGTTGTCGGTTTTTGGTAAAAGTGGTGGAGCGACGAGATCGTGATAGATGGGTTATTGTTTCTAGTAGCATGTTTGGGCAGCACAACCACCCATTGACAGTATATTCAGAGGGTCACCGACAGGTCAGCGGACTTAGTGCTGGGGCAAAGCAAATTGTTCGGGATATGACAGAGGCACAAGCAAGGCCCCGTAACATTTTGTTGGCGGTAAAGAAGAAATTTCCGGACGATAATCCTAATCAAAGGCACATTTACAACTTCAGAGAGTACATGAGGAGGACGAAATCTGAAGACAGGAATCCCGCGCAGCAGTTTCTCAGAGAGGCAGTGCAGCATAAGTATTTGCATTGGATTGTGGCAGATGAAGAAACTAATGTCTTGACTCACGCATTTTTGGCACATCCGACTTCAGTTCAGTTGTTGCGTACATACCCATTCGTGATCTGTATGGATTCGACGTATAAGACGAACAAGTACAAGATGCCTTTGTTTGAGATGGTTGGGGTTACTCCAACAAATATGAATTTCCTCGTCGAATATGCGATTTTGCAGGATGAGACCGAGTCTAGTTACCGGTGGGTGTTGGAGAGGTTGCGAGATCTGTTATTGGATATTGTTAGCCCGACAGCAATAATTACGGACCGGGAGATGGGTCTGATGCGACAGCTCATTTACTATGCACCTGGCATATCAACAAAGACGTGTACAACTACGCATACCACGTATTCGGCAAGGAGAAGCAGCTTGCAGAGAGTTTTAGACGTGGAAGATGGAGGAGAGTCATGCTTTCTGATTCACAGACGAATTATGATAGAGCAGTCCGTAATCTGAAGGATTCTTACAGTTCCTGGCCAGTGCTGACGAAGTATGTGGAAGACACGTGGTTGGTGCATAAGGAAAAATTCGTGTTGAATTGGACGAATCAAGTTCTTCATTTCGGCAACACTACGAACTGCAGGGTGGAAAATGCACATTCGGCTCTGAAAGAGTGGATCACTACATCGACTGCCGCTCTCGACACTCTTTTCGACCGCGTGAACTCGTCTATTGAAATGCAGCTGACAAATATTCGGAACTTTCTTGAAGATTCGAGACGTCGAAATTTGGCACATTACATAGGTCCTCTGTTTCAGCATATAAATGGCCGAGTTTCGCATCACTGCTTGTCGTTAATGACTCAGGAGTTGAAGAGAATGCAGGACTTAAGTGATGAAATAGAATATCGTTGTGGGTGTGCTTTCCTGACAACACATGGGATTCCTTGTGCCTGTACCATGTACGAGTGTTTCGCGTCAGGTGATGGAATTTATTTAGAGCAGATTCATCCATTCTGGAAAACACTTGTTATCGGAGAAGGAGTCCAGATGTCAGAGTTTGTTGATCAGTCAGCACAAGACACCGAGCATTTTCGGAAGCTAGTGGATGAGATCTCGCAGAGCGATCCTGCAGTAATTCGTAGTGCCTCTCGTATTTTATACGAACAGTTACACCCCGATCAGTCGAACTATGGAGAACCCGAAGAAAATACTAAGGTACGAGGTCGGCCTAGGGGAAAGTCGACACGTCGGGACCCGAGTGCCTTCGAGTATGCTGAGCGAGGTCGTGGTCGGTCTGGCAGTAGTGGGAGCAGGGGTCGTGGTCGGTCTGCCAGTAGTGGGAGCAGGGGTCGTCGGTCTAATTCGTCTCGATCGTCCTTGAATACGGGCACAAGATCTTCTGGTATGTCGATATCTTTGTTGTTATGTTATTTAATATATATTAGTAATCTAAATGGGGTTGAATATATTATCTCCTAATTTTGTTGTTTTAATGAATTGTTATTTACCTATCTTACAGTGTCCGGACGGGTTGACGTGGACAACTTCCCATATAATGATAGACTGCCAGGAATCATTTTGCCATTTCTGCATAGGTGGAATGACGTACGTGCTGATGGCAACTGTGGATTTCGATGTGTTGCCGATGTCTTTCATGGTGGTCAGGAGAACTGGTCGTACGCCCGTCGTGCGATTTCTAATGAGATAGGTGCACATCCTATTTATGAGACAGTCTATTTCGGCCATGTGAGAGAGGCTCGTCAACGAATTGATTGGGGCGGGGGAGGTTGTGGCGAGGATCATTATATGGAGGTTTGGTCCGACTTGTTTCCTATTGCGAATTTTTACAAGTGTGCGGTCATGTATTTCGCAGTGGGAACGGATGGTTCGTTGTTCCCGTGTCTTACTGTTCTACCCTGGGAGTGTCCCTCTACCATGACGAGGTCTGTCAGAGAGTTGGTCATTGCTCATTTAGGGAGTTACGCTCATTTTATTCGTTTGGAATTACTTGATGATTTCCCAGTACCTCCTATAGCGACCTTATGGTATCAAATGCGAGATGAGAGTGTTGTTGGATGGGAGGATCAGTACCAAAGTAGGATGGAGTATTGGAACCGGTTACGTTGATTGTAATTTGTAATGTATAATATATCGTGTATTTCTACTTATATCGTGTTGTTTTTTTACCGTATTTTAAATTTAAATATTATTTCATATCTAAAGAAATAAGTTGAAAATCTTTTCGTGAAAAATAAATATTAAAAAATACGATAGTCAAAGAAATATGTAGAAGATATGTTCGTCAGAAATAAATAATAAGAGTACACAAATAAACATAAGCATATACCAACAAATGTACTAACAGTACAACAAAACGAATGTAAACGCAAGACAACTACAGCTCAGCATCTGAATCATGGTCTGCAATGCCCAACTGGCTGTTCCAATCCTCGATCAGGCGATCCCAATCTGTACATGCAAGTCTCGTCGCCTCACTCGGCATGACGTCTCTCTCTCGCAAGAACGGCTGCGTACACCGTATCGCCCTACTCATCCACTGTATGTAAAATAAAAATTAGCGTACAATAAAAAAATATACTTTACAATTAAATATAAAATTAGATAAACTTACCGCATCGGCACATGTCCTATCCAGTGCTCTCTCCGGTCTCGGAATGATACCGCGTACGAGTAGTGGATGTGAGCACCTACCGAACCACTGCAAATAATCTGGAGCACAAGTGGAGGGGTCGCGGCTACGACTCAGATCGGCCAGGTGTAGTCTTCCTAGTCTCGGAAATGTCCTCCAAACCGATTAATCAATAATCTGTTACTAAAATCGTACACAACTAATTACTAACATAATAATCAATTTATGTATTAATTAACACATTTTATAATTAATAAACGATTATCTAAACTAATTTAACTCATTATTAACATAATATTCAATTTATTTAAATTTTATCACAATTTATAATCAATTTAAAAACAAATTAAAAAAAATCCAGGCGTCTGCGGGAGACGCCTACCCTACGTGGTAGGCGTCTGCCGGAGACGCCTGCCCTACGTGGGAGACGTCTCCCGCAGACGTCTGTGCCATGGGTCGGGCGACCGCGGGAGCCGCCCGACCCAACGAGAGGGCGGTCGCGGGAACCGCCTCCGCCCTCTCGTTGGGTCGGGCGGCTCCCGCGGTCGCCCGACTCAAAAAAAAAAATTTAAAAAAATTAATTGAAATAAACAAGGTGATTTACCAGATGTGAGTAGTCCGGGGTGTCCGCTGGCTCTTTCCCTGGCCTCCGAGACATCCTATTTGGTGAATAAAAGTGTGATATGAAGAGAAAGTTGTGTTAAAAGAGTGAAATGAGGAGTTATATTAGTAGAAAGTGTAGAGGGGCAAAATGGTAATCTTACGGGCGATTTAAGTAGTTTTACGGCGACGAATAGCAGTTCAGTTTTTTAAATAGTCCACTTATGTATGCACCGATTCATTTTTTTCCCTTCTGGATTTTGAACTTTGCCTAGTTTGGATTCACCAATTCAGTTTTTGTCCCTGCAAAAATGACTTATAATAATGGCAAGTTATATTTTTGACATGTCAATCTCTAATTAATTATATCTACACAAATCTTAGAGATACAACCTATATAGCTACACAATATTTTCATGAATTGATGGCCCAAAAAGCTTAGTAATGACTTACTACAAATTTAGTTTCTTCTCTCTCTGTTTCAACCAAATACATTTGAGCTCTCAAATTTGCAACGTAGAGTTGTTCTAGTAATATTAACTAGGAGTGTGTTCGAAATTCGGAAATTTGTTCGCATCCGGTTCGAAAAATATTCGGTCCGAACAATATCCAATCCGAATAATATTCGATTCGTGTAATATTCGAGACATGCGAATATGGATATTGATACATCCGATCCGAATAACATCTTATCTGAGATTGAATATTTGTATTATAAGATCCGTATCTATATTTGTATCATATACTTATGTAATACACTATTATACCTAGAAGTATTCATCTTTCAACCTTGTGTAGTTATATTATGAATATATAATTTAAATTTATTTATTCAAATAAAAATACATTTACTGATCACATTTATTCAAGCATTGAATATCGTTGTCATTTTCAGAATATGGAGTTAGAAGTTAAGATAAAGTAAATTAATATTTAAAATCAAATAAGTTATAAATGTGTATGTATAAGAATTTGTCTAAGTGAAAATGAAAAAAATATTACAATGTGAGAATTATGTTTACGGATGCAGATATTATCCGTATCCTCTCTGAATTCGTCAAATATCTAACGGATATAGACTTTTCACATCCGCAAACAATCCGTATCCGTAAATTCATGCGAATACGAATATAGATATACTTATATCTGATCCGTATCCGATCCGTTGACACCCCTAATATTGACACACACACACATATATATATAAAGAACATAGAAGTATGATTAAGGAAAGTGTTAGCTTTGTGTCTTGAAAATCTGTGTGAACAGTCGACCAATTGGCCAATAGTAAATTATGGACTTTCTGGACTAGCCAAAGCAGTCGTCCGATTCCAATTCGGTTGATCTATTTTTCCAAGACAGACTCGACTTGAAGTTACTTGAGTTTTAAATTTGGACAACCGATTGGCAAACTGTCGATTGTTTCTTGGCGACAACAGAATTATTAATGGCTATATATTTTGGGCATTTCTTCTCCCCCACTTATGTGTCCTAAGCTAATATATATATATATATATATATATATATATATATATATATATATCATTTTACTCTTTAGAACTTGTGGTACGGAAAACAATCACCCAAAGGTGTGTGAGACTCCATCCTCAGAACCACCACCAAGTATAATTTCCTTCGTCCTACCACCTCCATAAAGTCATCAATGGTGGATTCCTTCATATCTCATGGAGCATCTCCTTAGAGCTACATACCGTGGATTTCATAGGCCAAGGAGTCATCAAGTTGTGGAAGTTGTTGAAACCACCAAAAGAGGAACTTTGAGAGGTTGAAGGAGTCTAATGAATGTGAGAGATTCTTCTCTATATTTAGTATATGTGATCTCTATGTTGCTTAATGATTAAAAACTCATGAGAGATGAGATTGAGTTCCAACCAGTGCTCTTTGGAGGTTTATTCTTCTTTATGTTCTCTCATTTTATCAGAATGCTAGCTTATACCCTTGTCATGGAGATTAGATTAGTGATATTGTTAAGCTTTGAGTTTGTTGATTAGAGATTTATTGTACTCGAATGTGTAACTATGCATCCAGAGTCTCGATCTAGTTTCAAGCTATTATCTTCATGTTGTATTGCCGTTTACACCATAACGAAGGTCAACCGTCTCCCCCGTGGTTTTTCACAAATTGAGTTTCCACACATATCTTGGTGTTTAGGTTGATTGTTGTTGTTTACCTAAAGATATTTGCTTGATTTGGTATATGCATGCAAGGTGTTTGTGAATTGCCTAGTTTAGTTTCCATTAAGTTTTTCCACACTTACTTGTAGGATTTTGACCGATTCTACACGAGAAACGACTACTGGAAGTTTTTGGTCGGACTGAGTCATAAGTCGGTCGACCGATTAGTACCAAGAAGAATTTGCGGAATCCCATGGAAGTTTCCGGTTGAACCACAACTTCTACAGGTAGACCGATCAATCCTAAAAACAATTCATGGAATTTTCGGCAGACCCATGTGTCCTTCCGATCGACCGTCCATACACAATAGCTACTGTGAATTTCCAGTCAATCAATTTCCAAAATCGTTTGATTGTTTTGTACGATTTTTGCCTTTATCAAATTTTGGATTTATATCCAACAAAATTTGATTTTTGAGGTTTTTAGCAAATTCAAATATCTTGTAATATATTATCATATGTAATGACAAATTATTACACCCCATAATACATACATCTCATATAAAAATTTCATGATTCTAAATATGTCATTTTCACAACACATTGATTTTATCGATTCACCACATGTATCATATTTCACATGAAACTCGATATTTATATGAACATAAAACCAAACTTCTTGTTTTCCAGTTTTGTGGTGTAATATATAGGAGAATCTAAGCTAAATTGACAGCGATATTAGACACTCAATATCTCAAATTATAAGCAGTATATAGCTACACATTATAGTTACTCAATTACCATAGATGTCTTGTTCCACTTGAACTAAACACGATCCATTTAGTAATGTAAGTGTATCACTTGTGTTTATCCATTGCCTCATTATATTAAGAATATATACAAAGTAGAAACGTGTTACCTTCGTATTATATTCATTTTTTGATCTCTTTAAGTTAATTATAACTATGTAACTTAACTCAAGTTACATTGTGCACATTTTAATTTTGCTTTATCAAGGGGTCCACTAATATCATTACTAAATTAAGAGAGACAATGATAATCTTTGACTAGTTATCTTTTCCAGTATAAGTCATGTTCAACCAACCATTGTCTTTATCATTATACTTGTTGACAACTTTTGACAATGACCAAATTAAACACTTCCAAAGTGAAAAGTCATAAGTCTCGTGTCTTAGAATTCAAGTCACAGTGAAACATTAATGACACATAACATAATTCCATAATGTTTCACTTGATATGTTTATTCAATATATAAAAGTAACTATTTTCCTCTTTTATATACTCGTATCGTCAAATATTTGCAGAACTACAATAATCGATGTACAAAACGACAATCTTATCTCAGTAATTAATGTTCCATGTCAATTATCATGACTGTGAATAACTTTTGATTTATGTAAATCATTATCTTTTAGAGTTCTACAAGTTAAGGAACAAGAGTCTCTTACTAAACACTTCCAAAAAACAAATACATTAATCAATGAACAAAATGTTTGCACATTCAACTCATAATAATTGACATATAAAAGAATACTTTTATAACACATTTCATTCATTACCGTCAATCGATTTCACATTATAACTCGAGCACTACCGTTCAAATTTTACTAATAGAAAAGTACAAACCAACGTAGTTAAAATGTATCAGTGAAATTCAAATTGAAATAAAAGTCTACGATAGCCCGTTGAAAGATAAAGTTCTAATAAAGATGTCTCTTGTAGTTTTCCAATATTTTTATCATACCCACCGGCCTCCATGAAACCTTTATTGCCTTTCCAGACCCATGTTGGACCTTGTGGTTGGTAATCCGAATCACCAAATCAACCGAATATGTCCACATGATCATGTACAATTTAAGAGTCAAATGACTTTTATAACAAGGTTTCCTAAAATTTAAGGATGACTTTTGCGGCCGGTTTGAGGGATCAATTCTTCAAAGCTATTGATAATAAACTTGTGCGAAGTGCTTTAGAGTGAAAATGCCATCGTCAACGCCTCTATCGGTCCATCCATAATCTATATCAACTAATTACGTTTCATAATCAAACAACACCATATGTCGTTGCAAAAATTGGTTATAACCCAATTTCAAAAAAGAAGTTATAACTAGAAATACTTTATCCGAAAACCAGTTTAACATGAGAACTTTTCACCTCAGACAACCCCCTCCCCTTCTTGCCCATATTGCCATAATGCCATGTACGTTACCTTCTAAGAGCACCACTGACGGTGCAAAAATGCACCTCACGACCGGTCGTCCTACCTCGTGATCGGGTCATCTCCCAGTCATCCCATGCCATCCGAGGTTAAGAACGTCTGGATAGTCGACCTGGGTGTTGAATGTTTTATTGTTTTTTGATTTATTTTTTTGGTTTTGGTTTTGCTTTGAATTTTTTTATTTTTCGTTTGAGTTTTTTTTTTGAAAAGACGTTTTATAATTGTTTTGATTTTTTAGTTTTTTTTTAAAATTTAATTTTTTTTCCAAAATGGACCATGAAATGATATGGATGAGAGAGATAAATTGTTGTGGGTGGTGATTAAGATGTGAATAGTGTAGAAGAAGGTGAGTTGAGAAAAGAAAAAACTGACGTGGAAGAGAGAGATAAGAGAAAAAATGCTAATTACCAGGTCGCCCCGGGTCACGATAACCAAGTAATTTTAATCATTAAGCAGACCTCAGGGGAGTCACATCGTCGCATCCCACTACAGCCCACGTCCAAATCGAAATCAATTATATCATGTCATGCGTGCAACTCATGCCTCTGGTCATGGCTCCGAGCAATTTATTTCTTGTCATATGGCTTTGGAGTTTGGAGGCAATAGCGTTTGTTTCTGCTCCATACTCTTTCGTTGGGACCTCAACAACTTGATGCACGTATATTCTGGTAACTTGTTATCTCCCCAAACGTGGATTTCCTTTTAAATTGCGTTTGCAATCAACAGGAGTTAACTCTGATGTGAAATTGCTGTTCCGGACAGCTACTCTGATGTGAAATTGCTGTTCCGGACAGCTAGCCTTTCAAACACATACAACAATATGACTGATCTGACCGCACCCTGAAGTTGATGATTTAAGGCAATGGTCCCATAATTTTCATGTGAAAAAGGTGGGGGACCGGGGTAAAGTGAAAGAAGATCCACCAGCTCAAAGATCGAGTTATGAGTTATGCAATTGCAAATTATTCTTTTAGTCTCAGTAGAACAGGGTACATTTTTTTAAATTATGTGATGGTATTTGAATATATATGTAATGTTTTTTTGAAGGTAAATATATATGTAATGTTGGTAGTTGGTACCAGAGATTTCTCAAAGTTTACTATGTAACATCCTCAAACAGTGAAAAATTTAAAAAATTTAAAACATACAATTAACTTAAGGATATTTCTCAAGATACAAAAAAACTGGTGCAGCAACATAATATATATATATATCCGAGTATTTCAAAAGTGTGATTACATCAAAATTGTAGGATTTCATGTTTAATTGTACATATATATTTTCGAAATTTTTATGCACAATAAGGAGCATTCATATATTTTCTACGATTTGTTTTTCATGCATGCATCGGTTTGTTTTAATGATTGCTTAAAACACATCAAAACAAATATTGGGCTCTGAAATTCATACCTAAAAGTTCTCTAAAACTTCTTGAAGATCCGGAGATGATGATGATGCTTGTTGCTGCGCCGGATGCCCCCGAATATTCACCAAACTCTAAACAACATCGGAGAGACAAGAGCTAGCCTCTCAATCTCCAATAGGGTTTAGAATCTAACTACTAACCCCTCTTTAGTTCCCTTGAGAAGAAGATATCTGAAAACTAAAACTAAACTCAAGAATTAAGGTGAAATTCGTGGAGAATTATGGAGAGAGATGTTTGCACAAGAAGATAATGAATTAATTAATAATGTAATGAGATAAACATGTATTTATAAGTTCTCTCCAAATTACCTATTCATGTGCAACATCTTGCCCATGATTTCATGCAAACTTCCATCTAACCATCCATTATTTGCTAACAAATAATATTAGCTACAAATTAAATCAGTTATGGACCAATTCCATGCATGATCTAATTAATTCTTAAATTAATTCTAAAGAAAACCGTCTGGACCGGTCGACCGTTTGGAGATTCGGTCGACCGTTCGAACAAAGTTTGGTCGACCGTTCGACATTCGGTCGTCCGTCCACACCAATAAAATATTTCATCGCAATATTCGGTCGACCGACCGATAGATTCGGTCGACCGTTCCGAACAGACGAAAATTCCCTGTTATCGGTCGAGACGTGTCCGGTCGACCGTGCACCGACCGGTCGACCGTGCACCGACCGGTCGACCGTTTACTGTTGTTCGGTCGACCGCTGAGCACTGTTCTGTTGATTGGTCAAATTTCAGTTTTACACCTACAAAATTTGATATTTCGGGATTAGTAGTAAATTCACAACTTATGTAATATATTATCCTATGTAATAATTGACATTTAAAAGTAAAACTTTTAGAACACATTCCTTTCAAAAATGCTACACAAAAATACAAGTAATCACTCCGACCTCAAAATAAGAGAAAGCAAGATCTGGTAGCGACGCTCCCCTCCTCGGTCACTACCCCTATCGTCGGTTACAACCTGAAAGGTTAACATGCAACAATGCCTAAGTTTCCAGAAGGAAATCCCGTATGCCAAACCTCTACAAATACATGAAACTGAAACAGTGTAGCATGCAACTCTAACCACAAAGAAAAGCATAACCACAAGACTGGGCTCCAGGACTTTTTCACTCAACCACAACAACACTCAACGTCGTCTAACTGGGCTTCAGGGTGAAGGGAATGTGTTCTAAAAGTTTTACTTTTAAATGTCAATTATTATGAATTGAATGAGAAATCATTTTGTTCCTTGTTTATGTTATTCGTCTTTTAGAAGTGTTAAGGAAGAGGCTCTTGGTCCTTAACCGTAGAGCTCTAAAAGATATTGGTTTACATAAAATAAAAGATATTCGCAATCATGGTAATTAACATGGAACAATAATTACCGGGTTAAGATTGTCGTGTTGGTCATAGATCATTGTAGCTCTACAAGTGAGTGACAACACGGGTATGCAAAAGAGGAAAATATTACTTTTGTATGCTGAATAGACCTAATAAGTAAAATATTATATAAATGTGTTTCTGTGTCATTAATATTTTACTGTGTCTTTGGTCCTTTGATATGAGACTTATATCTAATCACTTAAGGAATACTTAATTAGATCAGTGTCTTGAATTATCGATCAGTGTAGTGTAAATGCATTGGTTGGTTAAGTACAACTTTTGTTGGAGAAGATAGTTAGTCAAAAGATTATCATTGCCCCTCTTAATTGAGTGATGATATTAGTGGGCCCCTTGATAAAGCAAAGTTATAATGTGCACAATGTGATTTGAGTTAAGTCACATATTTATAACTAGCTTAAAGAGATCAAGAAATGAATACTAATACAAAGATGACACAATACTACTTTGTGTGTATTCTTAATATCATGAGGCAAGGGACGGACACAAGTGGTGCACTCCATCACTAAATGGATCGGGTTTTGGTTTGAGTGGAATTAAGACATCTAACTAATTGGGAGCTATAATGTGTAGCTAGATACCGCTTATAGCTTGTGATATTAAGCTCTTAATATCACTGCCAACTTAGTCTAGATCCTCCCATAGGTCACACCGCAAGAAACCGGGAAACAAGAAACTTGATTTTTGGTTCATATGATGTGTCAGGTTTCTTATAGAAAATAAGACACATGTGGTGAACAAGTAAAATCAATCATGTTATATATAACATAATTAGAATCATGATAAATTCATATGAGATGCATATATTATGGGGTGCAATAATTTATTGTTGCATAGGATAATATATTGCATAAGTTGTGAAATTGCTAAAACCCCCTCAAGTTCAAATTTTGTTGGAAATAAATCCAAAATTTGAAAAAGGTAAAATCGGGTAAAAGTTCGGTAATCCGTTTAAGTTCGGTCGACCGAAGGATCTGTGGATCGGTCAACCGAACATGGAACGGATAGTCATATTTGATTGACCGAACTTGACCAAAGTGCCTGGAACTTTGGTACGGTGTACCGAACCAAAATCGGTCGACCGAATAATGTTAAGTTCTGATATTTTCGGTTAACCGAATGGCACTCGGTCTTAGACGAGAATTCGTCCAATCGGTTAAGGAGAATTTTTCCCTTTAAGAATCGGTCATCCGTCTAGTACTCGGTCAACCAATCGGTTAACCGAATGGGTCTCGGTCGACCGAACAACGATTGATTTTCTGCCTTTGATTATTAAGAGATTAATTTGATTGATGGTTGGATTAGCTCCAAACTTGGTCAAACGTTTTGTGGGTGCATGTAAAACATTAAGGAATTAATTTATGAGAGAAAATGTAAAGAAAACGTGGCTAAAGAATAGTCATGATTAAGAGTAAGATTGGAACCTATAAATAGGCCATTATTCTCCCTAATTGGGTTACACAATTCAATAATTATTTTCTCTCTTAATTCACCACAAAAACCCACGAAAATTCTCTTAGTTTTCTAAGTCTTTGGAAGGAGAAATCTCAGAGGCTAAGGAAGGGGTTTGTAGCTAGATTCTAAGCTTGTTTGGAGATCGATTGGCTAGCTCCTTTCTCTCCAACCTTGTTTAGGGTTTCAGTGAATACTCTGAGGCATCCGGCGCAACGAGAAGCGAAGATTGACTTCCTCAACGTCTCTGAAACGTCAAGAAGTTTTTGAGAACTTCTAGGTATGAATTTCGGAGTCCCTTTATGTTTGTTTTAATAAGTTTTTAAAACTAGTTGTTAAAACAAACCGATGCATGCATAAATAAATCGAAGAAAATTGTAATAGATCCTTATTATACATGAAAATTCGAAAAAATATATATGTATAATTAAACATGAAATCCTACAGTGGTATCAGAGCATAGGGTTCAATTTTCTTATGATTTATGGCTGTAAACGAATTTAGTTTGCCATTTAGGATTTAAACAATTCGGTTTTACCGGTTTTTCGGTGTATGGATGTTTTGTTGATATAATTCTCCATAATAATTCGTCTGAATGTTTTAAGAGTTTTAAAACATGCCATGTGATTATTGGAATTAAGATTAAGGCATTAGTACAACTTACAATAATTTCGTTTTATTTAAAAATAATTATTTTGTAAGAGAATCAACAAAACCGAAAAACTGCAGTTCATCTTTCCATTGGAAATTGGATGGACAGCGGTTCAAAAATAGTTTTGAACTATGGATGAATGAAAATGTTTTTAATGGATTTCAAAATATTTTTCAAAGAATTGTTGAGAATTCTGGATGATTGATAAATTAGATTCTGTAGTTTATAGCAATTGCGTGCATGGATGCTTGAGTTGCTTTGCAGGATTGTGAGTTTATATGTTCCAAATCAGACACTACAAATGTATGTAATTATTATTATACAGGGGCTTATGTATGTAAAAGCCATATTCTCTATTTTCTATCTTTAGAATTGCATTTGCATGTGAGAGGTTTTTACATAGGACTTGCAGTAGTTTGTTTTTATCGAATGTGAGGAGCATGTTTATTTTTCTATAAAATCTACATCTCCGGTGCATGAGGAAGTCACCGAATAGAGCATTGATCGAGGATCGAGGATCATGGATCGAAGATCAAGTATCAAAGGGAACATATAAACTCACGCGATATGGATTGTGTGAATGTTTAATTTCTATTTTTTTTATAATTTCTGCAATGCATGTGATGAATGGTGAATGTTAGGATGTGTATAAATTTTAATATGCATGATAAACTAAAATTCAAAATCACATGTTGATATATGAAATTGTCCAACAAAAATTAAGAATAAATTTCCTTCTTATTTCATCCACTAGCAGCCATTGATCGAGGGATACTCTGCTCGCCCTTAGCGGGAGATAGCTCCCCCTATCTTTGGGAATAGTGGGAGATATAAAGGTTGTCTATTGTTATGCCACAATTAAATATATGAGGTGTGTTTCACCCTAGTGAACCCCAAGTATGTTAAGTTGTGAATACAATAGATAAACGTATCTCGTATCAAATAAAAATAAGTTTTCTTAACATTACCTAGAGCCCTCGCTCGGTTTTGGGAAAAAGTTTTTCTTACGAGGATAGGTCGTATTCCCTCATAATTAAAACGACAAGAGTCACAAGAGTTTGAAGATGCTAAATGTTGCTAAAATTCAAAAAGGTTGTGATTAGAAATGTTTTCTTACCTTGATATTGTAATGTATTCGATAACCCTTAGCTAGTCTATATTACAATTGATGGGATCTTGGATTGTTGCATTTATGGGCAAAACTTTTATTTGCAACATTTACATTTATATATTCGATATATGTATGCATGTGTATTAAAACATAAAATTGGCATTGAAATCTGTATAATTTATTTTGTAGAAATGTCAAATATCCAACCAATTGTGCGATCTATGATCGAAAAGAACCCTTTGCAAAATGATGGCTCAAACTTCATGAAATGGCAACTCAATCTCAATATCGTGTTGAGGTTTGAAAAACTATCTCATATTTTAGATGGTGAAATCCCAAAATTGAATGAGAAGACAACCGATAATGAGAAGGAGGCGATAGCCAAGTGGGAAGACCAAGAGAACCAAGTTCACGGTCTAATGTTGGCATCCATGGGTGACTCGCTTCAAGCGAAATACTTGGATTCAAAACCCAAGAAGACCATGGAGGCTTTAACTAAGATGTTCATGGATAGTGCCCGAAAGGAGTGCTATAAGACCACCATCGCACTCACAAGGTGCCATATGGCGGAGGGAACATCGGTATCTATGCATTTTCTCACGATGCAAGGATACCTTGAGAAATTGTCGAAGCTCTCTTCTCCAATGCCCGAGGACATTGCCGAAGATCTGATTCTTGGCTCTCTAGCCCCGTCCTTCAAGGACTTTGTGATGCACTATCATGTGCGTGAAAAAGGGGTGGGTCTTGAGGAGCTTCACAACGCTCTTAAAACGGCTGAAGTTGACATGGGCAAAAGTCAGGACAATCACGTCCTAGCCGTCCATGAGAGGAGCAAAAAGATCAACAAAGGTAAAGGCAAATTTACCAAAGAAACGTCAATCAAGAGCAAGGGAGTAGGAGGTGCTCATGGGAGTGCCTCAAGGGGGAAATCTTTCAAATCTCCAACTCCCAACACGGAGTGCTTTCACTGCGGTGAAAAGGGACACATCCGACCGAATTGCCCCAAGTACAAGGAAGACCTTGAAAATGGGATGATTGAACGTAGGCGCCCGAGAAGCGCCATAGGTATGTTTGTTATTGAGATAAATTTAATCACCTCTATCCTTGATTTGGTAATGGTTACCAGATCTTGTGCTCACATAATTTTGATGTGCAGCTATTGAAGGATAGGAAGTAACTCGTGAAGAACGAGATGATATTGAAGATTGGAAATAGTACAACCATCGCTGCAATTGTACAAGATTCTATGGAGCTTCAATAGTCTAGTGATTTAAATTTATGCTTTGAAGAATGTTTGTTATATGTCTTCGATTAGCAAGAACATTTCTGTATCAAGTTTTAGATATGGATAAATTTTAATAAATATTTTAATTCTTGCTTGTCTATATCGAAGAATGGAATTTTCTATGCAAATACATTCATATAGAATGATTTCTATTTGCTTGAAATAAATAATAAACAAACTCAAACAAACAATAACAAAAGAGAAACTAAGATAACTCACGTGAATGATACAATCTTGTAGCACTATCGGATTGGTCAAATAAATGACCAAGAGACCTTTCAAGAAGAAAGGAACGAAAACGAATAACTAATTGGATATGATACATTCTAATGTATGTGGTCTGATAAGTACAAGTGCAAGAGACGGTTTAAGGTACTTCATTTTGTTCACGGACAACTATAGTCATTATGACTATATTTGTCTAATGGGAAGCAAAAGTGAATTCTTTGACAAGTTCAAGGAATTCGAGGATGAAGTAATGAACCGACTCAACAAGAATATCGAGTCTCTGTGAACGGTTCGTAGGGGTGAGTGCTTAGGATACCTAATTTGACTCATTCCTAAAGTAGGAATAGGATATTGCTCGACATGGTTCGATCAATAATGAGTCAATTTAAATTGCTGATTTACTTTTGGAATTATGCACTACAAATAATGACAAACTCACTAAATAATGTTCCATCCAAATCCGTGGAGAAAATGGTTTATGAGCTATGGAGTTGAAAGACACCTAAGCTCAACTTTCTCAAGATTTGGGGTTGTGAGGTCTGCGTCAAGAAATTGATGTCGACCAAACTTCAACCAAAAACGGATTAAGTGCTTCTTTATAGGTTATCCTCGTATAACAAGAGGATACTACTTTTGATATATCACCTCCAATCGAAAGATTGTAGAGAGAGATATGTTTTTCTGGAATTTCTGGAAAAGAGAGAAAAGTAGTGGGAGTAGAGTTGAGCTTGAGAAAACTCAAGATACTCTACAAGATCATGATGTGAATGTTGCATTCAAGATCATGAAGGCCCAGCCGAGATTCATTTGGTTAGTGGGAGCATGAGCGAGAAATCCTTACAAGAAATTGTGAGAAAATCTCAATCATCCTCACCTAGTGTGCGTTCGAGAGTCGAACATGAACCTATTCCTCAAGAAATTGTGGAAGAAGTTCGAGAGACACGAGAAGAACCAAAAGAACTAAGAAGGTCAATGAGGGAAAGGAAGAAACCCAATAAGTATGTGGGACTTCATGAGATCATGGTACTAGATACCAAAGATCCCTCGACCTTCCGAGAAGCAATGGAAAAAGACTCCAAACTATGGTTAAAAGCCATGGAATCCGAAGTAGAATCCATGTATGATAATCAAGTATGAAACTTGATTAACCTTCCTCAAGAGAAAATATCATTTGGTATAAATGAGCTTTTAGGAGGAAGATAAACATGGATAGTAACTTGACAACCTACAAAGCAAGGCTTGTAGCAAAAGTTATACTCAAATTCAAGAAATTGACTTTGATGAAATTTTTGAGAAGTTGCCATATTAAAATCTATTCGGATTATGCTCGCTATTACCATATTTCACAATTGAGGGATATGGAAGATGAATATCAAAATGGCGTTCCTTAAACAGGAACTGGGAGGAGGATATGTATATGGTACAACCTTAAGGTTTTGATGATCCAAATAGTAGCGAGAAGAAATGCAAGTTTCGAGAATCCATTTATGGATTGAAGCAAGCATCGAGGTGTTGGAACAAACGCTTTGACGAAGAGGTGAAGAAAATTCACTTCATTCAAAGTAAAGGAGTACGTTGTATATACAAGGAGATTAGTGGGAGCCATGTAGTACTTCTGATCTTATATGTCGATGACATATTGCTCATGAGCAATCATATACCTTTGCATTAGCAAACGAGAAATTTCGTTGAAATCAGTATGTTCAATGAAAAGATGTGAGTGAGGCTCAATACATCTTGATTATCAAGATATAAAGAGATACATCTCATAGACTCATTGGTCTAAGTCAACGTGTATACATTGACAAGGTCTTTGAAATGTTCAAGGTGAACAATTCCGATATGGACAATATGCCAATAAGTATGAGTATAGGTGTGCAACTCAAGAAGTCTCAATGTGCTCAATCACACAAAGACTTGGAGCACATGAAGGTATCCCTTATGCTTCGGCAAAAGGAAGGACCATGTACACAATGACTTGCACAAGACTCAATATCTCGTATGCTCTAAACGTGACAAGAGGTCACTAATCCAATGCAAGTCCTAATCATAGGATTGCGGTCAAGAATATTCTGAAGTACCTCAACCAGACTAAAGATAAGGTTCTTGTTTATGGAAGACAAAGGAGAAAATAGCCGAGGGCTGTTTTGATGCAATTCTTATAGGAATTCTAGACAATAAGAGGTTGGAGTGATGATGCGTCACCATTATCAAAGGTGGAGGTATGAGCTAGTGTAGTTAGGAGTAACATCACTACAGCTAACTAAACCACCAACGAAAGACAAAATAAATGAATAGGTGGACACAACAGTGACACAACTGATCCATTCAACAAACCTTAATACCAAGCTAAGAGACGAAATATATTTCGAGTCCATGGATCTGAGGATCCATGTGGATTGGCTTGATAGGTGATTTAGGAAGGTTACCCTAGTTATTAATGTTTTATACATTGAGAATGTATGTGAAAGAAAACTTTGATAACAAGTGGGAGATTGAAGGGAATGTGTTCTAAAAGTTTTACTTTTAAATGTCAATTATTATGAATTGAATGAGAAATCATTTTGTTCCTTGTTTATGTTATTCGTCTTTTAGAAGTGTTAAGGAAGAGGCTCTTGGTCCTTAACCGTAGAGCTCTAAAAGATATTGGTTTACATAAAACAAAAGATATTCGCAATCATGGTAATTAACATGGAACAATAATTACCGGGTTAAGATTGTCGTGTTGGTCATAGATCATTGTAGCTCTACAAGTGAGTGACAACACGGGTATGCAAAAGAGGAAAATATTACTTTTGTATGCTGAATAGACCTAATAAGTAAAATATTATATAAATGTGTTTCTGTGTCATTAATATTTTACTGTGTCTTTGGTCCTTTGATATGAGACTTATATCTAATCACTTAAGGAATACTTAATTAGATCAGTGTCTTGAATTATCGATCAGTGTAGTGTAAATGCATTGGTTGGTTAAGTACAACTTTTGTTGGAGAAGATAGTTAGTCAAAAGATTATCATTGCCCCTCTTAATTGAGTGATGATATTAGTGGGCCCCTTGATAAAGCAAAGTTATAATGTGCACAATGTGATTTGAGTTAAGTCACATATTTATAACTAGCTTAAAGAGATCAAGAAATGAATACTAATACAAAGATGACACAATACTACTTTGTGTGTATTCTTAATATCATGAGGCAAGGGACGGACACAAGTGGTGCACTCCATCACTAAATGGATCGGGTTTTGGTTTGAGTGGAATTAAGACATCTAACTAATTGGGAGCTATAATGTGTAGCTAGATACCGCTTATAGCTTGTGATATTAAGCTCTTAATATCACTGCCAACTTAGTCTAGATCCTCCCATAGGTCACACCGCAAGAAACCGGGAAACAAGAAACTTGATTTTTGGTTCATATGATGTGTCAGGTTTCTTATAGAAAATAAGACACATGTGGTGAACAAGTAAAATCAATCATGTTATATATAACATAATTAGAATCATGATAAATTCATATGAAATGCATATATTATGGGGTGCAATAATTTATTGTTGCATAGGATAATATATTGCATAAGTTGTGAATTTGCTAAAACCCCCTCAAGTTCAAATTTTGTTGGAAATAAATCCAAAATTTGAAAAAGGCAAAATCGGGTAAAAGTTCGGTAATCCGTTTAAGTTCGGTCGACCGAAGGATCTGTGGATCGGTCAACCGAACATGGAACGGATAGTCATATTTGATTGACCGAACTTGACCAAAGTGCCTGGAACTTTGGTACGGTGTACCGAACCAAAATCGGTCGACCGAATAATGTTAAGTTCCGATATTTTCGGTTAACCGAATGGCACTCGGTCTTAGGCGAGAATTCGTCCGATCGGTTAAGGAGAATTTTCCCTTTAAGAATCGGTCATCTGTCTAGTACTCGGTCAACCAATCGGTTAACCGAATGGGTCTCGGTCAACCGAACAGCGATTGATTTTCTGCCTTTGATTATTAAGAGATTAATTTGATTGATGGTTGGATTAGCTCCAAACTTGGTCAAACGTTTTGTGGGTGCATGTAATACATTAAGGAATTAATTTATGAGAGAAAATGTAAAGAAAACATGGCTAAAGAATAGCCATGATTAAGAGTAAGATTGGAACCTATAAATAAGTCCTTATTCTCCCTAATTGGGTTACACAATTCAATAATTATTTTCTCTCTTAATTCACCACAAAAACCCACGAAAATTCTCTTAGTTTTCTAAGTCTTTGGAAGGAGAAATCTCAGAGGCTAAGGAAGGGGTTTGTAGCTAGATTCTAAGCTTGTTTGGAGATCGATTGGCTAGCTCCTTTCTCTCCAACCTTGTTTAGGGTTTCGGTGAATACTCGGAGGCATCCGGCGCAACGAGAAGCGAAGATTGACTTCCTCAACGTCTCTGAAACGTCAAGAAGTTTTTGAGAACTTCTAGGTATGAATTTCGGAGTCCCTTTATGTTTGTTTTAATAAGTTTTTGAAACTAGTTGTTAAAACAAACCGATGCATGCATAAATAAATCGAAGAAAATTGTAATAGATCCTTATTATACATGAAAATTCGAAAAAATATATATGTATAATTAAACATGAAATCCTACACAGGGCCCTTTCACCCAACCACAACTACCACGACCAAACCAGGGCTCTAGGGCTCTTTCACCCAACCCTTCTCACGTCGTCCTTGCTCGGGTTCCAGGGCTCTTTCACCTAACCGCAACTCTCACAATAGTTACGGGACTCCATGGCTCTTTCACCCAACCACCGCAACACCCGTGCTCACAAGCACACTTGCTGGAAGAACATCGATACAACAACTCGTTTCCCAAGGACGACCACACCAAACGCACCTCACATGTGCAAAACAAAGAAAAATGGTCGAACCAAAGTCAGGGACCGGTCGACCATTTAGAAGGTCACCTCCCAGGTTCAACGAACACAACTACCAATCGGTCGAACGACAAATGGGTCACGTTCGACCGGAAACCTCTAGTAGAATCTTAATAAAATCACACGATCGAACCACCAAGAACACTCGGTCGACCGCAAACACCAGTAAAACCTCCAACGAATCCAAACAACACCGGTCGACCTTACAACCATCGGTCGAACCAACAATAACTTGACTTAAGTCATCGGTCGAACGAAATCAATAAGTGGTCGACCGTTTAGATGGTCTAAGCTCCAACCGACCTACAACAGTGCATACGGTCAAACGACAAAGGAGACCCGTCCGACTAGAAACATCCAGGGCTTGCCTCTAACGCACCACCGGTCGATCGTCGGGAGGCATCGTTCGACCTGCGTGAGGCAAAAACCAAAAATCTCACTAGGAACGGCCGACCGTCGCACCAACCGGTGGACCGGTCCAGAAGACAAATTGTTGCATGTTGCATGTGACGAGCCTTTCGGCCTACCGTCGACTTCCCAAATACTCACACAACATAAGTGAGCTACAACAACAAGTTTGACATACCTTAAGGCTTTAAGAAGCCTTCGAAGAACCTCGACGACGCTTCCACGAGCACTTCTCTCCAAAACACGATCCTCTGACAAACCTCCCTCTCGATCGTCGATCACATCACCTCGTCGATTCACAGCAACCTCAACAAAACGCGTCGATCACCGCTTCCTCGCCGGAGATCACCACCACATCCGTCGGAGATCAGCACTGAGAAAGGGACGAGTGAGTGAGTGAGTGAGTGAGTGAGAGGGTGAAAGAGAGAAACCAACCTAAAAACTCATCTCCCCACCATCCTCATCATCCACCCAACCATCTCCACTCCATCCCAGCCATCCAACCCAAACTCTCCCCAATCACCCACCTAAACAACAATTAAAACCTAATTAGGATTGGGATCTAACACACTGTGTTGGTTTATTAATTGAATCATACTTATTTTCGTAATGTTTCTTTAGTTTAACTCCACCTAACTCATTTTTTGATTCATGACTTAAATCCCATGACAAATACTAGACCATTCGTGAATACATCATATATTGTATATTTTGCACAAATTTCTTATAAATAGGTGATTGAAGTATTCAAGACTCAAAGAGTATAAAATTAAAGTCAACACTTGTAATAAAACTTCAAAGGAAATATGTAATTTTATCTTTAGTTGAGTGATAGAATCATATGTAAGATTCAACACTCGTAGAAATTCATTTGAACCTAACACACTCACAGGACGCTAAACCATATCTTTGGACTTTCTAATCCACCTAGATAGAACACTTAACCTCTTTCCCATTCCAATATCAGATGGTATATTGCCATTCGGACCGTTCAATCATCTAAATCAACACCTAAACCCTCTTGACCCTAACATGATCGGATTGTATGCAATGCTTTGCATTGTCCTATCTGCCTATCCAAACTTGACGGGGGTTGCTTGCTTGCTTGCTTGAGTGCACCTCTAAACGGTCATAATTGGTTTACACTCCCATTTTTACTATTTGCTTGAGTACACCTACATTTCACTACAAATTGCTTGAGTATACCTCCACTGTTTGTGGGACTCACTTTGTTACAATTTCTGTTATTTTTTTCTACAAAAACACCCTCTAAAATTAATTGTCCTTAATATTAAATATAAAAATAAAAATAAAAAATTCAAACCATCTCCCTCCATCTCTGTCTCTCTAGCTCGAGTAATCTCTCTTATGTCTCTCTCCACTTCTTTCCTCACTCTGTCTGATTGCCCAGCCCCACAGTTGTCATCGCCGGGGATGAACAACTGGTCGTTGAGAAAGCCACCCACTCCAGCAGCACCACCAAAAACAACACACCTTCACTACCACCAACAACACACCTTCACCACCACCACCAACATTGTCTTTAGGGATGACAACGGATCAGTTCCGATTCGGGTATTGGGAGAATCAGAATCTGATTCGTTTTTCATTTAGATATCCAGAACCGAACCGGATCCGAGTTGGTTCCCAACTTGGGTATCCAGAACCAGATCCGATGGGATCATAGATACCCTGAACCGGATCTGGTACAAAACTTGTATTTTTCAAGGGATTTTTGCTTATTTGCTCAAGAAAACTCATACTACAAGGATTGTTCAACTCACTTGCCTATTGTGATGTTATATAGGTTGGAGTGGGAGGGAGAAATCCTATTTTTCCGATGTGGGAGTAAATTTTCGACACTTCAATCTTGTTGACAAAACAATATCTATTCAGCAGAACATTAATTAACAAGTCTAGTGAGTTGGTAGAATGGTAAAGGTCATCTACATTCCCCTTCAACCCAAGTTCAATTCCTATGAGTGACAATTTTTTTAGAAAATTCGGTTCCGGATATGCTTCCGAGTCTAGTGGTTAGAACCGTATCCTAACCGGAACCGGGTCGATTCTGAACTTGGATATCTAGATCCGACCCATATCTGTTTTGCTCCGGTTTGGTTTGACCGATTCCGGATACCCATTGTCACCCCTAACTGTCTCCCTCTCGTGTTCTCTCTCTTGAGCTCTCACCCATGCAAGCAAATCACCCTCCGTCTCCACTACCACACCTACTCTCCTTCCCATTCCAACACCACCACCAACAACACGTACCACCTTCGCCACCAACAACACCACTGTCTCCACCACCACGCCTACTCTCCTTCCCACTTCAACACAACCACCATCACCACTGTCGGTGGTGATGGTGGTGTTGGACTGGTTGTGGATGTAAATTTTGGATGGTTGTGGATGGAGGAGTGGAGTGTGCGGTATAGTGGTTTCGTCGCCAGGGACGACAACAATGGGGACAGTGAATGGGTCGAGTAAGGATAGAAGTGGAGTGAGAGAGGGGGGAGAGAGAGGACGACGAAGATGGTTTGTTTTTTTGTTTTCATATTTAATATTAAGGACCTTTGAATTTTAGAGGGTATGTTTTGTAAATGTTCTAACAGAAAAGTTGAATAAGCGGATCCAACAAATGGTAGTTGTGCACCTAAGCAATTTGTAGTGAAATGTAGGTGTACCCAGGTAATAGTAAAAATACGGATATAAAGAGTCAATTACGACCGTTTAGAGGTGCACCCAACCAAATACCTGTAACTTCAAATCTACCCATCGTACAATATATGTCATCTTCAACCATTCAATTGTGTTGTCTTTTGCTAACGACCAAAGCTTGTGTTTATATCAATTATAGTCGTTTTGATTATGTCAGAATCAACTTTAACCCAACGGTTATATCTCTTTTTGTTGCACCTAATAACCTCTCAATCAGATTAATATGCACCGGATGTATCTCCACGGTCCACCCTTACACCCTTACATCGTCCTCATATTTAAGTATCTAACAATGCTTATTGTTAGTCATACTGGACAGTCCACGTTAGTCACATATTTTAATGCTAGGTAAATGTAATATCCATCGTTACGTCGAGTTTCGTGCAATACGTTATCAATTTTATGCTTATAAAGATGGTATTCGCTTTATATTAATTTGTTCAGCAATCTCAAAAAGGTCTACATCATTTTGGGTCTAACACAGATGTGAATTATGAAAAACAAATAAAAATTTAAAAAATATTGTAAATTATAGAAATTATTTTTAATATCGAATCTGGTAAAATATGTCGTTTAGTTTTTTTTAAAATAATTTTTTTAGTCGAACGTCCGTGGAATCCACCAACGGATCAGACATCCGCCGCCTCCGCAAGAATCAAAGAGCGAGAAATTTCATTGATTAAGAAAACAACTTTCAATCACTCTATACCTCATCTGTCACATGCACCTAAAACTCTTCCTATCTTGCACGCTTATTTATTTGGAATAAAAGTCACCATCCTCTCTACCCGTACCATTAATTTTCTTCTCCGTAGGACCATCATTTCTCTACCCGTACCGGGCACCCGATTTTCTCTCTCAGCCACATCAGCTTCTTTCTCCGTCACGTCAGCTCAAATCAACCTCCCAAAATTTTCCTTAACCGCACTTAGAAACAACTCAAAGGTCTTATATTCTCTCTCATTCACGTCATTTGAGATTTAATTTTGGACAAAACACATAAAATATTAATTTTTCGTATAAAATATAAATAAATAAAAAACAAATATTCATAAAAAGTAATTTTAAAAAAAATTATTAACATATTTAAATATTTAAAATAAATAAAAAACCAATCAAGGGGCACGTGCCCCCATCCGGGCCGGTGGAAATTTCCATTTTCGGCCTACGTGGTCGGGCGTGCACTATAGTAGGCCGCTAAGGTGGAAACTAATACAACTATTTGCATTTTTAGTATGTTTAGCTATCGACACAAGGCTAATTTTTCTAAATTCAAGTATGTCAGTGCTCGAAATTCAAGTCATGGGCATTATGTTTGTAAAGATGACGCTAAAAATCAAAATTGTTTGGTTGGATGGGTATGAAGTTTGATTGGGTAGAATTAGATTAATTGGGTAAATTTTCATCCAATTATCTTACTATTGGTATTCTAAGGAATAAAAAAAGTAATTTTTTGCTAAAGTGTCACATAAGATCACTTTATTTCTAATATATCATCATGTTATAGTTATTTTCTTGGATGTCACTCAAAAACATGATTAACATCCAAATACTATTATGTTTTCGGATTATTGCATATTTAACCTTTTCAGCTAGTGATGCCACTGTACTGTTAACGTCGTTAAAAAAAATTAATATTTGATTATAAATTTTACAAATTCATCCTTGAATAACTTAAAATTCTTTTTTCTTTTCTTTTCTCTCTCCTCTATCTGCGGATCTTAGCACTTATAGAGATGATCTTATCATAAGTAGGACAATTACTTTTGAAATTGATGTTCCATCACATATCTACAAATATCTATATGACTTCTACTAATTTTTGGTCCTTCAAATTGATCTTGACAGTCCGTTAATTAATTTTTTGGTCGTCCATCAATATCCCACTAATTTTTGTCCTATAAATTAATCTCAATATTTTATTAAGACTGCTAATTTTGGTCATTTAAATCGATTTTAAAGTTACAACTTTGATCTCTCAAATCAATTATGACCATCAATAAAATATAAAAAAAATATTTGTAGTTTTCAATAATTAACTCATCTACTAATGATCTTCCATGAACTCAATGATTTTACTTTGACTAGATAAAAAAATCCTTATTCATTCAAAAAAAAATAGTATTAATTTTTATCTTCATTTAATGGAACTTGCGATTCTATTAGAAACATCTCTCAAATCGATCTTGACCATCAATAAAATAAAATAATAAATTTTAATTTTCAATAATTAACTCATCAACCCATTATCTTCCGTGAACCCAGTGATTTCATTGGAAAAAAATAGTATTAATTTTAATCTTAATTTAATGAAACTTGCTATCAAATCTTAAGTAACTTTCAAAGGTAAGTTTGGTTGACGTAAGATCGATGTCTTCTCCCTTTTAGAATTAATTTCTTATCTTGAATTTGGTTTTGGTTCTATAAAATTATTCCTTTCGGCACCTTTTTTAAGTTTTGACAAGTAGAACTTGATTGTGAGGCCGGGAATTATTGAAGGTACACTTTTTTTTGAAGTTTTGGGCTCAATTACCATATTTGTTTTTATATTTTGTTTTATCTACTATGCCAAGACAATTTATTAGGGTAATTATTTTATTGAAGCTAAAATATCATTAACTCATGACCTCATGTGAATTTAGTACTTAAATTTCTCTAGAGTGCGCAAATATGGAAATGCATATTCTTGACTCGATTACTTTCTAAGTAGTATTTCAATATTTGTGTCTCTAAATAATTTATATACTTCGTTAAAATCCGTTAAAAAATTAAATTTCTGTTTTTTAAAATGACTTAAGCACTAATTTTTGAAGAAAAAAATCAAAATTTTATGATTTTATTAATACATTTATTTTTTAATACAATTTAAAACTTAGAATTTGTCGTTTAGTTCGTGAAATAAATATTGATAATTTATATCTTTTAATGTGAAAAAATTACAACTTCCACTAATTCCAATATATTTGGTTCCCTTCATGACTCATCATTTGACCCTCAAAATCAATCTTTTTTTTGTTGCTATCTTATAATTTTGATAGATCAACGTACTCAAAGCACGTAGATTGACTTCTCAATAAGTTTACAAGATAAAATGATTCAAAATAATAGAATAAAACCACTAGAAACACTATTATCTATTTTATAGTAACTATCTTCTAATACTCTTTTTTTAGTTTGTTTGTTTGAATTCTTGCTAGTGATAACTATCACCACTATCAATAATCCTAGAGTTTGCGATAATACTAATGTTGTGGTAGGATAAGGGTGCAATCGATCCCCAAACGAGTGATGCGATTATGCTCGAGATCAGCTCGATAAGAAAATGCTCGTAATCGTCGCTCGACCCTGCTCGTAGCGGCTCGGCTCGCTCGAGTGCTCGATAAGGGGAGACGGCAGAGAGGGAAAGGACAATGAAGGACACGAAGACTGAGGCAGCGACAAGGGAGACGACAGAGACAACGACGAGGGAGACGGGGCTGGTGCGGGTGATGGTGATGACCTTAACCTTCTCGCCGATGTCGTTGAATCTGTACACGATGATACATAAAGAACAAAAAAAACTAAAAATTCTTTCTTGAAGCCACCTTCATTGCTCATCACAAGTCAAACCACACAACCAAGCAAGGACAAAATGAAAGAGAACCCTTGACGCCGGAGAGGAAGTTGAAGACGATGGCGTGGTGACCACAGTCGACATTGTAGAGGTTGTTGAAGGTGGCATGTATGTTGATGGCAACTTGGCAAGTCCGGAGGCAGCACTGCCAGGGATGTTGACGTTCTTGAAGTTCATCGTCGTTGAGGGGTTTGGATGAGATTTTGTTGTTTGGAGTCATTTGGGAGAAAAGAAATGAGTGTGGAATGGTTTGGACTATGCTGGGCTGGACCCTTATTAGTCTTCACAAAATTGTTTTTATAGTGTTCTACATGTTGGATGGGCCCATTAGGCCCAATAGAGACGCTTGTATTTTGCCAATTTATGACAGTGGTTTTGGTTTTTCATTCATTCCTTATTTGGATCGTGGCTTTGGTTTTTCGTAGCTATTTGAATTCGGAGGAAAAGTAACGCATTTTTGCATTATGGCATGTCTTAATTCTTACATATGGTGCAAGCCCGTGTGTACTTCTGACTTCTGACCATTGGAATTGCCATTGGTTTAATTTAAACGTTGCTGCCGGAGTTTTGACCTGGAAATTTTGACTTTCAATGTTTAAAGTGCTCTAAAATCGAAAACAATTCTCACTTTAACATAGTCTGAAAAATATATTTATCTTTTCACATCTCCTCAAAATACTACTGCATAAACCGGGAGACTATTCACTTCCAATTATTCACTTTCTCCATCATTCTCTCTCTTTCAACCCTAAAAAATCATGCAGTGAACAGTTCTCCACACCCAAACGATTTGAATTCCGTTTATCATAAAACACCCTCAAATATCGTGTGTTGAAAAAACACAACTTTTCAAAAATCTAAATTATCGAGGTCATATCAAGCGCATTGAAGCTATCGAGTTTACAGTTCTCCACACCTAAACGATTCAAATTTCGTTCGTCATAAAACGTCCTAAAAATCGTAGGGTGAAAATTAGCGATTTTTTCATCGAGCTCTATCGAGTACATAAAAAACAAACTCAACAATAAGTTAGAACAAACTCAACAAATTGTTGTCGAGTTTTATCCAGCTCACATGCAAAAGGAATTAAGTCTATCGAGCACAAATATCGTGTTTCTATCGAATATCTATCAAGCCCATCGAGTTTCGTTGGAAACACAGAAAATCGGTCCAACTTCCATCGATTCAATCCACCTCACAAAACACTCAATCTAATCCTATCGAGCATATCAAGAACAAAAATCGCGTTCCTATCGAACTCATATCGAGTCGATAGAGCTTCGTTGGAAACTAGTTGTTATTCGATCTGGGTTCGACTACGATGAGAAATGATTGCATAAAAGAGAGAGAAGATGCGTGACAAAGAGGGTTTTTGATTTTTTTTTAAAGGTAATGATATTTTGAGTAGAATGGGAAACAAAGTATATTTTTCAAGTGATGTCAAAATGAAATTTTTTTCTCAATTTTATCACTTTGAGCAGAAAATGCCAAATTTTCCTTTGACAATTACTTTGGTTGTGTTGCTTACCAACGAAGGGAGCAATAATATTACTGAGAATGATTAGAAGAACCACCTACTTCTCTTTGCTTTCCTCTTGTAAAATTAAGGAATAACACAAGAAAGTAGCGTGTAAAGGAGACGTCCTCTGATTGCATTGCAGGACCATCTCCAGTCATGACTCGGACGACCTAGTGATGAGTTTTCTCTCCTCTCTTTTAAATCAATTTTCTCTCTCTTCCATGTCAACTTTCTCTCACTCCAACCCACTTTCTTCTCTTTGATATACTATTCACCTCTTAATCACAACCCACCACAACTCATCTCTCTCATTCACATCATTTCGGGGTAAAACTTGGAAAATTTTAAAAAAAAACTTCTTTTTTTTCTAAAAAAGAAAAAATATTAGAAAAAATATTTTCAAAAAATATATATTTAAAAAACATTAAAACTAAATTTAAAAAACAAAACAAAAAATCTCACGCATTGCGTGAACAATGGACGACCGGGTCGACCCGTTAAGGATGCTCTAAGACTAATCAAAGCCTAAAATATATTAAAATACTTATATTAGATCTTGAATGATGATAAACTAGGAACTTACATAATGAGAAAATTTCCGGAACCTACACATTCGACGTACATATTGTTGAAACAATTACAAATATGATCATGTAATACAATGGGTCACATATGTCGAATAAATATTCCGTAAGGATCCAGATAAAGCCAACATACAAAAACATGTATTGGAAAACAAGAAACGTAAGAACAGTGATCAGAGAGGACCTCAAAGACCGAGCCGTCAGAAGACGACTTGTCTCAGAGAAAATATCGGTCCACGTACCAGTACGTTTGATGGTCTGCCGATTTTCTCCCAGGATAGAACAGTCACACCGTCGATCAGGCGCATACCGGAGTCAACGGACCACGAAAGCAGCGCGAAACCTCGCAAGAATCGGTCGCCGGAGAACTCTGGATTCGGAGACCTAAAATCGTCGGAGAGGGACAGTTTTCGTAGAGGGAGAATATGAATAAAACGTGTCTACAGGAGGAAACCGACTGTGATATATATATATATGTATTTAATCTTGTAACCGTCAAAGACTTAATTGAAAAAACAATTAACATGAGGTACAAAAATTAAATACACCCATCACCTTGAGGCTAAAACCTCTAATTTACCCCCCAAAACCCCGTTGCCTCGCCTCACCTCGCCACGCCCCGGACCAGGACGGGCGGACGTGTGTGGAGAATTCTCTCCTCCTCTTTTTCCACCTACAAAGGGTCAAGTGAATAGGATGTTTATCAACATCCTTCAACTTGTTACCTTCACCAATGTGAGACTAAAAGTGAGGTGAACACATGACACATGGGACAATAATTCTCATCTTCATCTCAACATTGGATTTCTTCAATTGAGTTATTCATAGGCCTAGCCCAAACTCAATAATCCAACACATATCTCTCATCTCAAGCGTGATACAAGAATTTAATTACCATATTTACACGATTATCACAAAAAATGAACTTGAATTGTGTCCACTTCACCTTTCTCCTGGTCTTTGTAGAGATAAACGAATTAGGTGAAACGTGCGTGCTTCCACGATAAAAGTTAGCATTAGGTAAACCACATGATAGACAAATATATTATTTCACACTTTTTAAGCAAAACACATTCTCCAGTTGTTCCATGCAGTGGCGGACCAACTTAATACTGAATGTCTCATCCTTTCCTTCCAGGGTAATGCAAACCCTTCAACATACATCTATTATGATGTAATTACCAGTGTAATCATGCCCACCGTGCACCGCAAACAGGAATCATTAAGGGCAATAATTTGTTGTCCACTAAAACACTCTTGACAAATCTCTCGTGGAATATACATTACTATGTCGCCAGTAATACAAAAGACAACCTAACTGGCTTAAGTGTGGAAAAAGAACAGGATTAGTCACATTATTACAAAGTCACATCATAGTTAGAAGAACCCAGTAAACAAAAACCTCTTCCCCTCATCAGTAGAGCTCAAACTCTCGCTCCTAAGCCAAGTTGATTAGTCTGATGGCACCTAAAGATACAAATATAACAACGGCTACTGTTAGTAGTAAAGCTCCAAGCAGATAATATAGCTTGGGGCCATGTGATCAGTAGGGGCTTGAACTCAGCTTGCGGCCACAGCATCTTTTCTGCTACTGGGCTCCAGAAGTTGGTGAAGCTTCATTCTTGAGTTCTCATTAGTCGCGTTCTCCTGTGGCTCATTTCTGTCGCTGGAACTGGAGTTGTTGACACGCGACAACAGATTCTCCAACCCATCGATTGGACCCTTCTCTACGTCGGCGGCAGCTGGAGCTCCCATTGATACACCTCCCAATGGATTCTTCAGCTTGTCCTGAAAAACCGACACAAAGGTGGCTCTGAGAGGCAGACATACCAATTTGATAATGATAAATCCTACCCAAAAGATACTGATAAATGATAACATAATAAGGAAAAGATGTACCATCAGAGCAGAGTTTTCTCCCCTAAGTTTTTCGGACATTTCAGTAAGACGACCAATTTCTGTTTTGAGAGCTACGTTCTCTGAGGTCAAGTTCTCCACTTTGAGGGCAAGTTCCTCTGTCTCCGCCTAGGAAAAGGATCACCAATTGGAGAGAAATTTTAATACCATCACCACAAAGACATACCACTAGTGCCATAACACAAACACATGAAATAGCCACTACATTATAACTTCCTATAGTACCTGTTTCCTCAGCCTAGACCTTCTGGCAGATTCTCTATTTGATTGTTTCCTCCTCTCCCTTTTCAGCTCACGTTCATCCTAGCATTGCAATACAGACAATAGTTATGCAGTAAAATAGTGAGGAAAAACTGTTCCTACCTTAAAGACCACAGTATTGCATGTTTCCCACAAATATTTTCATAGTATGTCATTCAATTAAATCAATAAAATAGGGGTTTCAAATGTGTATTGTTGGGTCAGGGAATGTGGTGTTAACCAACCTTTTACATATTTTAGAGCATATCATGCTATTTGCAGGAAGAAGAATAACTACTATTCTCACAGTAACTTGGGTCTTCTAAGGTAGTCATCAAGTGTTCTCAATTTATCATTTCACACACATCTATTGGTGTCGCATCTTGACTTCAAAAGAAATGTAATGACTAGATGACAAAATAGATAATATATCGTGTAAGTGTAGCACTTCTAAAAACCAACAAAGCACTACATTATTCTCCAATCAAACCAGGGTTGAATAAGAACAGATCAAAGTCATTAACAAGAACACATGATCTTTCAAGTAGAGTTTCATTTCGAAGGACATGCCTGCATCCAGTGTTCAGGTGGTACTCCCTCGCGACCTGCAGGTGTTGTCAAGGGAAGACGAGTTGCAAGTGGCTTAGATTTTGTAGCCATGTTAACTGGGGGAACAGCTACTGCCTTGACACTGATATTTGAATGTGCCAAAGCAACACCCAAAGAAATTTTAGGTGCATCTCCATCTTCGCTGCTGGATTGCATGTCGATCTTCCCATTTTTCCCTGAAAATAATAACTAGTCATTTTGGCATGCAAGAACAACCACATAGAACAATGGCTTTCTTTTATTAACTATCTACAATATAATCTCTTTGCCCACACAAAAGTAACAACGAAGATGAAAAATGTACCTACAACAGCGATAATATCATAAGAATCTGAAACTTACCACTGCCAGGAGCTTCCAGAGAACAAATTCTTTTCTTCTGTGAGTGATTACCCTGGTAAGAAAATAAATTAGTTCAAGTTCCAAACTGCAAATAAAATTTACAAGCATAAACTCCAAGACTCTACTTCTTCTGAGTCATTCCCATCACTCCCATCGCTGGAACCTTCGGTAGCACCTTCTCCACTGTGACATGAATAGACAGAATAAAGTGAGATATAATACAGCTGTTATGCTGAACAAGAAAATTTAAGTGAATCATTATTCAAGTAAAAAGGCACCTTTGACACCTCTTGCTAGCAGAACCTTTGCCACTATCAGTATTTTCATTGTTTGTCGAGACAGCAAGCCCATCAAATCCCTTGAGTTTTTTCATCAAGCCATGCTCTTTACCATTCGAAGGTGTCTTGGGCATGCTAGGGGTAACCATCTGCAAGGAACTCATCAAGGTGATCCAAACCGTCTTACTCTAAAGAATGCAGTTAAGACATGAATATTGAATGATGGTAGCATGACAGAAGTGCCTAATACTGAAATAATATAGCCAATGCATAGGTAAAGCTCCAATGTACCATTGATTCTTTTGAGGTGGATGATGTGGTACTCCCTTGACCTTGGGCAGGTGAACCCTGAAAGCTAGAAATATGTCAAGCACCAGATAAACAAGTATATTGAAGAACACGAAAAAAAAGAAAAAATTAACATGTCTTCGGATTATTTGAGACCACAAGATATCAAAATACACTTTTGAGTTGCTCTCAACAAAGAGCAACAAAACGTTTGCAAGGAATTGAAAGATAACACATACTTACAAGAGGCATGGATGGATGGGAATATGCTCCCCCATGTGGATACATTGGAGGGTATGGGGTTCCGAAAGGTGACATCATGGGCTGATACAAAAAAATCAACGTAAACATCAGGAAAATCGAAACCATAGTATTGACTATTGAACCTTTTAACTATATCATTTCAGACTTCCCCCTCACCCATATATAGCCTCATCAAAAAATAAGGTGAGCACATCATGGACCTACCCTTATGCAAGCAAGCATAAAATTCGCATGAGAATTCATACGACTTTTATTTGTTCCTTTTGCCCATTGATCAAAAAGGAAACAGAAAAAAAAGACATGCAAGTCAAATTCATACGACTTCTTCAATGGTCGTGCAAATTTAGAAGTATCTATAAAATGTTAATAATCTTGTTGAAGTGAAACATCAATTACCTGAGGACCCCACATGTAGGGATGTGGTGCATGACCAGGAACTACTGCAGAACTGAAGTACGGGGGAGGAATTCCAACTCCTGGCCCATAGTATGCCTGTGTATGGAATAACTTTAAGGGTCTGCATTTAATTTATTTAATTAAGCGGCCTCAAGTTAAGAATAAAGGGTGACTCAACCTGCATGGTTGCCCATTCAGGGTATGGATGAACAGCCGGCAGCTCCTGATAAAAATACAATTTTAGCAATTTTCAATAATATATTTTTTGTTTTAGTATACGTAACTTCTATGGTGGATTAATATCTGAAAGCCAACCATGCAATTCATGCCAGCCAAAGTTGCAATATGACACTGGTTACAGGAACAAATAGATGATGAGAGGGAGCTGAGATCATATTTCTTGTTTGATGAAGTGTACATAAGTGTTTCCACAGCCAAGCATGTTAACAATTATATACTCCTGGAGATGGCAGCCTAGTGAATTAGGAGCTACGCTAAATGATAGCATGTAATTTCATGTTCTACAACTAAAATGTAAGAGTTAACAGACATTATTGCCCGAATATTCACTCGAAATATAGTTACCCGAAATTTTGACCTTTCCATTCCCATAACAAGATTTTAAAAGTCACTACCCTTGAGAGTGCAGACAAAAATTACAAATTCTATGTAAAAAAATGACTTTCCAATTTTCTCCTGACCTGCACCGGCGAAGTTGTTTTCTCAGACTTAGGTGGATTCTCGGCTTCATTGTTACCCATCAGCCCTGAAGTTTAAAACAAACTTGTAAGGTTTGCTTTAGGGGACAACTTTTTCATAATGCCTAACTGGCATTATTAAAGATGTCAACGTGTCACATGTGGTGCGCTCTATTAAATTCAGCAGAAACAGATAATCAGGGCGGCACAACTATTATAAAATAAAATGAGAAATTGTTATGTCATATTTACATTGCAAGGAATGAGAACTTAGAACGGTGCTTTTTTCTGTTCTCTGTTTTTTCTTCAACTTATGTAAATTTTTCAATGAGAGCATAAATTACATACCATGATAAGCCTCGAGAAAATTCCAAAATTAAAAGTGCTGCTGAAAAAAAAAACTGAACTTGCAAAAAAAAGGAATTTTTCATCGGCAGTAAATCAAATAATTCAGGAAAGCCAAATCAGAAGTTACAACAGAAGGCCGAAACCAGCAAAAGCCTGAGAAAGTGGACGGATCAAAGAGAACTCATTTCATAGTTTTTTTCCCGTTTACAGTTTACTATTAACCAGCTTACTATAACTTATTTATAACCAAGGCACACGAGCATCACTAGGATGTGATCTCTGGGCAATAACTAGGATCTAACAAATGGACTAACCCTAAAATAGTTCAGTCATCTTTCACTACAAGGATAGAAAAATAAATTACTGATGTCTATATGCATTCTTTACTTATAACTTTCACAATAAGTTTTGACATTCCTCTGATGAGAAAAGACATTCTGAAAAATCTAAATATACATGATTAATGTGAAATTAAGTGAGATTCATTTTTGGGTTGAAATAATGTCGGATGATATGTTCCTGATCACGAAAAACAAGTACAGAGTACAAGTAACAAAATAGATTAAAACCATTCACATGACACATCCACAACATAAAACACCATGAAATCATACTTAGATGGAACCAAGTGGCCTCGATTAAGACAAACCTAGACAATACTTAAAATAGAATAATTATTCTCAGTAATCTTCCTTTGTCATTAGTCAAACATGTAAAATTTCTTTCAATCACTCTTTCTAATCATGGTACGCTTTTCATCTCCATAATCCGACGATTGTTTTTCAACAACAAATTGTAGTAAATTAAAATGTGCGAACAATATAAAACCAACTTTTTTCTGATTTATTTTGCATGTCTAAGTAAACGTTGAACTGAAGTATGATGTCTTGAATCTGTTGAGACAGCAGAACGAGGTCAATTTGTTTAACCTCTGAGATATTTGTCTTTCTATAATCGGAAAACAACAATTTTTGACTTTTATCGGAGAACTGCAAGAAAGAGGAACAATAAAGATCCAAATCATGCTTGAAAACCTAATAATAATATTATAAACCTATGCGAGATTTTTCTGAACATGTTTTTTCCCGCTATTTCTCTTAATATTTTTAAAAACACCAACGCGCTGATGCTTCAAACTATATGAAAACAACCATTATTCAACTGAAAAACTCCAAATAATGTTAAAAAATGTAAATAGTTCGCAATACGAAGACCTGTAAAAATGGGGGGAAAACACACACCACGAACCAGATTAAACTTGGAATTCTATGAACTCCCAAATCTAAAAAAACAGAAACAACAAATTTGCAAATTTACCAATTCAAAAAAAATGAAAATTTCCCTCAATTTTCATCAATCAAAAAATACAAGAAAAACAAAAAAAATTAAATCGTGGAATTACGAATGCGTCAAATAATACGAAAAGCACAAAATTCTCCAACTAAACAGAAAACAAAAAATATTTCCAAAACAGCACAACAACTCAAAATTTGCACCTACCGGAAACAAGCACAGACGGATCCAGATCAAACACGAGATTACACACAAACTCCCAAATTTCACCCCAAAAAAACCAAAAAAAGATGAAAATAAACCCGGACTGCGTAGAATAGCAAAAAACCTAACGTCAGCCATCCAATCACCCCAACAAAACCCCGAAAAATCCTCGAAATGGAAAACCAAATCCAAGAACACGACCAATACCTTCTCGAGGAGGCCGAATCCGAGACCCGCAACAAACCGCGCCGCTTCCAGATCCTTTGAGAGCCCCAAAACCGAACCCTTGTTCTTCTCTGACAGCTCAAAAGGGGGAAACGAGAAATTTAGAAGAAAGGAAGAGGAGAGGAGAGCGCGAAGCGAAGCGTAGGGTCGCTCGGGCGAGGGGCCACGTCACCGAACACGTGGTGGTGGGTCTGGAGGGCAGACACGTACCCAGGTGGAGGGTAGACTGGTAGTGGTGGGAGCGTGGTCGAGGTGGCCACTAGTTCATTGAGGGAGGACACGTGTCGCGGTGGCGGGTCGGGGGAGGAGGACAGCGCATGGGGGGCCATGTGGGGTCTGACGTAGGATTTACTAATCCGGATTTGGTTGTTCCCTCGCGTCCGGAAGGGGCCAAGTCTGGAATTACGGAACTGCCCGGGGGTGGTTGAAACGAGAGCATGCACCGCCTTTACTTAGGTTCATCCAGATGACCACGTCAACAACTTTCTGTTCCTGTACATCATCACAATCTCCTTACTCTACATCATTAATGTTTTTCTCAACTTTTATTCCTTCCAAAATCATTTATATTTACCCAAAACATTAACAATCTATTTGTTTTTCTCAACTTTTATTCTTTCCAAAATCATTTATATTTACCCAAAACATAGGCCTGTAAATGGATTGAAATTTACCCGCAACCCGCCCCGCCCCACCCCACCTAACGCGGGTTGCGGACAAAAAATTGCTACCCGCCAACCCGCCACCTGCACAACCCGCATAATAAGCGGGGCGGGTTGCGGTTTTCTCCCAACCCGCCCCGCATAACCCGCAACATGCATAAGCCTTACATGTTTTTGATTTTTTTGTATTTAGTTATGATTTAGTTTGTATTTAACTTTAATTTTTTTATATATAGCTTTAAAAACATACATTGATTGATTTTTTCCTTCATTTTTGTACTTAACTTTGATTAAAATAGATAATATTAAAGAAAATAAATTAATTTTTGTATTTAGCTTTAATAAAAAGATTAAACCCGCCAACCCGCCCCGCATAGCCTAGTCCATCCTTACACGGGGCGGGTAGCGGAATTTTTTTTTTGAACCCGCCCCGCCTACCCGCTTAACTCTGGCGGGGCGGGTAGCGGTGGGGCGAAAACCCGCCCCGCCCCGCCCCGCCCCGCTTATAGCTCTACCAAAACATTAACAATCTATTTGAAAAAAACAAAATAATAATAAATCTCGTATATCTTTAGTGCATATACTTTATCTATATAACACACATATCTACAGTACGCGCGTGATATCTTATCTTGTCGGGCTAACAATCTACAATACGCATATAAAAATCTTCAAGTAAAACTCTGTCATTTTTTCCAGTTTATGACATATCTTCCATATTTTCAATTTATGACCTATCTTTCCTATTTTCATTTTTAATTTCAGTTTAAGACTTATTTTCCCTATTTATTTTATCAGTTTAGATATGACTTGTTATTTCAGTTTAGTTGTTGTTTTCTACTTTAAATTTAGTAAACAAATTCCTATTTCAAAAAAAGTTGATGTATTTCAGTATAATTTTCGTATTTTAATTATAATGTTTTCAAAATATAATCAACCATAAACCTAATTATTATGAAAATATAAACTACAACTAATTAAATCATAACTATTTATCAAAATATAAATCCCTAATTATTAAAACAAATAACAAACCAAAAACAAAATAAACAAATAAAATCAAAAACCCGGGCCAACCTAGTCGATAGAGTAACCCGGTCGGGGGGGGGGGGGGGGGGGGGGGGGGGGGGGGGGTCTCCAGCCTCGTTAAGACAGGGGGTCGTCCCCAAGTTGTGGGGTGGGGGACGACCCGTTAAACATGCTCTGAAGTTGGTGCCCTGTGCGGCTTGGCGTTTTCTGCGCACCTCCATTTAGTTTTAAAAAAAATAGTTTGCATGCATTAATGTAAAAATGAGACATATGCATCCACAACTCTCACGTCTTTTTAGTTTGATGGTGTGTGAGTTGGTTGGTGAGCTTGACTTTTATTCCTATTAATGATAATGAGGTTTGGTTAAATTTGTAATCAAATTTAGTCACCTTTAAAATTACCGAATTGTTATTCGTCGTCGGATAACTACTTAAATCGTCACTGCGAATTACCGTTTTACCATTCTCTCATTTATATCTATATATCTTTTCATTTTACTCTCCTACCACCGCTCTCTCTTCATCTTCCTCTCATAATCATAAAAAATAATGTTCAGATGTTAGAAAAGTAGTCAACGGACCCCCCGGTGTACTCAAATCTGGTAAAATGTCCAACTTTTTTTAGTATAAAAAATTAATTAAGGGGCGTCCGCCGGAGCCCCCCCTATCGGGAGGCGTTTTTTGCAGACGCCTCCCCCATGGGGTAGGTGTCTGTCTTAGACGCCTTCCCAATGGGGGTGACACCTCGCTTAGTTGCTTCTATTTTTTTAATAAAAAATTTAAAAACAAACAACTGCCTCCCTTATGGGGAGACGTCTTAGCCAGACGTCTCCGTCCATTTTTTTTGTTTTGAAATTCGCGTGATTCATACAATTCGGCAGATATTTCGTGGAGTTGGTAATGGTTAAGTGAGGAAAACGTAAACAGAATCCTTAGTTTAAGAGACGTGATGAAATGTGTATTAAATGAAATGTGAAAGGCGATAATTAGACGGGTGATTTATGTAGTTTTGGGACGATGAATAGTAGTTTCCTAAAATTAAGTTAGGCAACAATGAGGTTGTTGGTTATCCTTAAACTTTCGTTGAGGTAAATTTTCATATCAAGCAATAAATCATGAAGTCAACCAAAAATATTGAAAAATCTTACTAAGATAGTCATCGTTTTGATACAATAACAACCGAGTCCATGATCGTAAAGATATTAATATAACACATTACGCTTTCGTAAAAGATAATGGAAGAGAAAATTTTCAAAAGATACGAAGACTAAAGAGTATGAAAAAGTTAGATGATACAAGTACAAATATACCACTAACCTCCAGTCCGACGTTATTAAAAAGCCCCGTCAAACCGCTACGTGTCGAGTTACAAGAATCTAAGGTCACATCGTGGTGAAGTCGTTGCGGTCCAATTTGAGCGACCAATTTGAGGATCCGGATCCGACCCGGTTAGCAAGGGACGAATGAGTACACGTGGTGGTGTTCGGTTGGTGGAATACTCGGTGCTCACGTGGTGGTGACGTCAAGGGAACACGACAGAGGATCTGACAAGGATGGCGATGGAATGCGTCCCTCTTCCTGTGGGTCTGACGTGGTGCCACCTCTCATTTCCTTTTTCGTTTGATTTTAATTTTAAAACAAATTATGCGTTCGATCAGCTTTGGGCGGCTGATATTCGATGAAGTAGGATATTGATTGTGAATCGTGATGGAGGGAAGTTTTCAAAGAATTTATATTTTTAGAAGAAAAAAATGAGTTAATAATTATTTTTTAAAATGCAAAGGCATGCAAAATTGAAAAATGCCTACAAAAGTCTGCATTCTTTATACGCTTAGAATGATTAAATAGAAATGAATTTTCAAAAAAAATAAATGCAAATGAAATTAAAATTAATCTTCATGGCGGGAGGGGAGGTACCTTAAATGCATAAAAAAACTTTTGTTGGGCTGTGATTATGGAAAGTAGATTGCTTGACTAATAGGAAACATATTTCCAATCAATTTGAGATATCAATATTAGATGCATGTCATATTTTATGAATTCGTGAACTCTACATGAGAAGTCTTTTATGATACGAAGAGAATATTTCTAATTTTCAATTCTTGCATACCTTCTTGTCTCCCACGACCTTACATTGTAATTTCTTATCTGTCCAACCTCTTATCTCTGTACTAATCTTCTACTCCCAATTTATTACCCTTCTTTAGTGCTTTCGTCAACGTTCTCTTGCCATGGCAAACATTGCATGTTTCTAGAATATATTCAAAGAAAATACCATAAGAACAACATCGATTGATCTATAGCAACCAAAGACATGGAGACCAGCTTGACAATACACACTTTGTTTGATCTAGCCACCTTCAATTACGACTACCCAACATCACCAACTGCAAACTTGAGACTCTTACTGATGAATCGACCACCTTCGTATAAGAATTCTTGAAATTTGAGTAATATTTCTGCTTCTTGAGATCAGCTCAAGAAGCTAAACAATGCCTTAATAAGTGGTTGTTTGGATTAGCTTCTAAGAATTAATTCTAGATAATTTGTCAAAATGAATCAAATTTTGCTAGCCAGATACTTTCAAACACAAGTTCATTCTTGAAAATTGATAGTACGCCCTTGAATTGATACGTGCTCTTACATCTCTTTCCTCTCCATAATCTATATTTTCCCTGCTTTTCTAGATTGTTCATGGACTCTTGATATCAGATTACTATATTGCTCACATTGGTTGTTTTATCTACCAAACAACAATTATCAGTTTGCCACTATTTTAAAACAAAAATTATTTGGAAATTATTTTTTATATGTTTAAAGTACGTAACTTAGAATTGGTAACAAGAATACCACTCAGATATGCTAACTTACATATACAACATATCATGCAAATTTTAACTTACACATTCCATTGCCAATTACAAGGAATGTGAACTTTATTGGATTTATTCCATTATATTACTTTTTTCACAATCTGAATGGGATGTAAATTAGTTTAATGAACGAGAAAATCAAAGTATCCAAACATATGACATGAAGAATCAACTTGACATGAAAAATCAGATTCTTATGTTTTTTTTACGTAGAAACTGATTCCTCGATAAAGAATCAACCATTAGGTCATCACTAACCATGACCTGATCATGAGTTCTCTCTCTTCCAAATCATCTTTCTCTTTCCTCTACATCAACTTTCTATTTCTTTAACTCACTTTCTTATCTTTACTCCATTATTTACATCTTAACCACGACCCAACACAACCCACATCTCTCCTCCACATCATCTTTTATTTCCACTAACTTTTATTCAATTCCAAAATCAATTATATTTACCCACAACATTAATAATTCATATATATATATATATATATATATATTAATTAGCAAATAATTATTTTTATCAATAAAAAAACAAAATACATATTTATTTAAACCATTGTACGTAGCGTAATACAATAAAATATTACATTACCTCAATTTCATTAAAATGAAAATGCAAACTACTAAAAAAATTAATTTGAGGTTCCCCTGAATCGTTGCCATATGTGCTCGATCAAGTCATATTTGAGGGCGAGATGTCTATTGTTTTCACGAATGCGTTCTATGATGTCCATGTACGTATCAAGATTGACAACACGACCGACAGAGAACTGATTCGAACATAGAGTTGATGTGCCGCCTAAGTTGGACGGGAGGTCCTGCTCAAACTTTGTTGTATCATAAATAGTGGAATATGAGTCTCGTTCGTCCTCTACTATCATGTTGTACATTATGGTGCACGCAATGATGATCTTGCTCAGGAGGTCAACGTTCCACGCAAGAGCATGACCTTTTATGATTGCCCACCGCGCCTGCAGCACTCCAAATGCACGTTCGACGTCTTTACGCACTCCTTCCTGACATTGTGCAAATAAGTTGTCCTTAGAAGTTTGGGGGCAACGGGATAGACTTCACGAAAATTGTCCACTGCGGATAAATACCATCTGTAAGGTAATATCCCATATTATAAGGATGACCGTTGACAAAGTATTGGACAGTAGGTGCGCGTCCTTCTAACACATTACTAAACACAGGAGACTGCTGAAGGACGTTTAGGTCGTTACAAGACCCTGGAACACCGAAGAAGGAATGCCATATCCAGAGGTCATATGACGCTATGGCCTCTAGGATAACAGTGGGTTTTCCACTTCGTCCTTGGAATTGTCATTTCCAAGCAGCTGAACTTTTCTTCTATTTCCAGTGCATACAGTCGATGCTCCCCAACATTCCCGGAAAGCCTCGTTGCTCACCAACGTGTAGCAGCCTTTCTAAGTCATCTGATGTGGGACTTCGCAGATATTCTTCCTGAAAGTTGACTACCGAGTCAAGAAGCAAAGAGAAAGGTAAAGCGATAGCCGATGATCAAGAGTGCATGCTACAAACTTGACTGCTCGTCTTGCAGAACACACCACCGTAAAAAGACAAAGAACTGACATTCAGAGAACGTAAGTTGGAATTTCAAAGAGAGAAAGAGGACTGACGTGCTAAGGAAAAACTCTATGTTATATACGTACAACTACTGAAGGTTAAAGAACTGTGTTTAATGACTGAGGACGAAATTCAACTAGCAAATGTACGTAAGCAGTTGATGTAATTTATTTTCCGTTTAAGCGTTGTAAATCGTGTTTAATTTCAATGAAGCAGTGTAACGTAGTTTCGTTTCAATCCAAGTGTGTTAATATAGTTTTAATACCAAACTATTTACGAAATAATACCCCAACATATTTAAACCAAATAAAAATTAAACCCAACATCTCCAACAAATAAATAAACCTAACATCTAAAACAATTTTTTAACAAATAAATAAACCTAACATCTAAAACAAATTTAAAAAACCCAACGTGGTCATCTTCGCCCGACCGGGGTCATCTTCGCCCGAGTAGTAGTGCTCTTAGAAGCTTACTCCAAACGATCTCACTTTCGATGATATTGCCAAATCAAATGTTTAAAAAAAACTAGCACTTGTATTTATCTTCTGGTCCATAATATTAAATTTTAATACTTAAGTGGCTCGATTGCAATTTAAAATGTCGGGATAAGAACCAATTACAATTAAAATCTTGAGATCAGCGTAAATTGCGCTTACTTTCATAGCTTCTTGATTATATATATAGAGACTAAGCTAGTCTAACAGACTAAATTCCACACAATTTTGTAAAGGAAGAGTAATTCAACTGTTATCTTAAATATTGGAGTGTCACAACCATATGAGATGTGACCGTGCGACCACCACGTACTTGTCGTTAGGGGTGAGCTTCGGTCCAGGACTGCATCGGACCAAACAGGACCGGATCGAAACCCGAATTTTCGGAAAGTCCGGACCGAAGACCGGACCGAATGAGTTCGGTCCGGTCCGGTCCGGGTCGGTTCAAAACTCGAATTTTCTCCTTAAATTTTCGGTCCGGTCCGGACCGAAGACCGAATTTCCAAAATTTTGTGGTCCGAAGACCGAACCGAAAAAAATTCGGACACTCGGACCAGACCGAATTTTGCTCACTCCTACTTGTCGTTTGTTTACGTTGAGTAGAGGACCACGCAGAATAGAACTTTAACAAGTTACAATGATCGTGTCAGATCGTGTCATGCTCACTAGCCATCTCCCGTCATGATTCATGAGGTCATCACTAACCATGACCTGGACGACCCGGTCATCAGCTCTCTCTCTCTCTTCAAAATCAGTTTTCTCTCTCTTCCACGTCAGCTTTCTCTTTCCTCAACACACATTCTTCTCTTTCCTACACTATTCATCTCTTAACCACAACCCAACACAACCCACAACAACCTACCTCTCTCCTCCACATCATTACGGGGTCCATCTTGGTAAAAATTTTAAAAAATTCTAAAAAATCAAAACAATTTTAAAACGAATTTTCAAAAAATAAATTTATAAAAAAACTCAAACAAAAAAATTAAAAAAATCAAAAAAAAAAATCAAAACAAAAACAAATCAAAAAATAAAATAAAATTCAACCCGGACGCGCCACGTGGCGCGTCCGGGTTGGCTAACCCAGACAACCGGGTCGTCGACCCGGACATTGGAACACCCGGGTCGTCGACCCGGACATTGGAACACCCGGGTCGACGACCCGGGCGAAGATGACCCAGGTCATCTTCGCGTTAAGGCGAAGATGACCTGGGTCATCTTCGACCCAGGTCCCACGACCGGGTATTAGGCCCCGTTAAGGGATGGCCTGAGTATTGTTCTGGGGAAATATTGCCGCATATTTTTTATTTTTTTTGAAAGTTAATGTGAGAATTGTAACCGAATTTGGGAAAATATTTCTCTGGAAAGAACCTAAGTATATATAATGAATGAGAACCATCGAACAAAGGACACGTGTCCATAATACAATGTATGTTTAATAAAGTAAAGCTACTAAACATAATATCTCCGGGGAGGAATGCAACATGAAGTTTGCCACAATGAAAACAAAACAAAAGACGACTCAATGGTTACGTGAGAACATTGGCAAGTTGGTTCTTGGTGGAGACGCATCGAACATCAAGCTCCCGCCTCGACACCATCTCACGAACAAATACTTAGTGCCAATATTATAACGAAACACTGATGGAACAGTGGACTACCGAACCCCTAATTCCCCAAGTAAAGAGGTGATCCACTTCACTTCGGCCACCGCATTTGCAACAGCACGATGTTTTGCTTCAGCGTTGGATCGTGCAACAGTAGTTTGCTTCTTGGAAACCTAGGAAATTAAGTGAGAGCCAAGAAAAATAGCATAACCACAGGTTGAACGTCGATCATCTGGGTAGCCAACCCAATCAGCATCCGCAAATGCGTGAAGCTCAGGATAGGAATGACAAGGGTAGAAGAGAGCATAGTCAATCGTGCCTTTCAAGTAACACAAGAGTCGTTTCACCACAAACGAATACACAATGGTAGGATGATGCATTGTTTGACAAAGTTTATTCACGAAGAAGGCAATGTTCGGCCGAGTAGTAGACAAATACTGCAAAGCTCCTAAGACCTTCCGATAAAGACTGGGATCCTCAAATGAGCAGCCATCTTCCTTGCTCAAACGGTGACCTGTAGACATAGGAGTGTGGCAGTGGCTTAACACCGTCCATACCAAGCTATTGCAACAAGCAAGCATTGTAAGAAGCTTAAGAGAAGTACATCCCATTGGGCTGTCTGCGAATCTATACACCAAGAAAAAGGATGGATGGCCCAGATCACGAACAGGAAGAGTGTTATTCAAGCTTGTCATTTAACGGTCCAATTCGAGATTGGTGTCTTTTTGACGACAAATAAACAAGGAGGAATAACTACGATAGACCACAAAATTCTTAGAGGAAAGAATATGGCGGTTTGGTAAACCAGGCACGTGGAGCATGTTTTAGTCCATACAATCAGTTACATAATCGAACCACACACTCCTTGCGATCAACATCCACAAGCCTACTGGTTGGGTCTTATGGACCTCCTCGTTCAAATCACTATGTAAGAAGGCAATTTGGATGTCTAATTGGCGTAGACACAATCCATGTTGAATAGCAAGAGAGAAGAGAATCGGGACTATTGTTGACTTAATCACAAACCTGAAGGTTTCTTCATAATTAATTCTTTCGTATTGATTGTTGCTTTTGGTGACTAATAAAGCCTTATGTCGAGCAATACTACCATCCGTATTTTTCTTGAGCGCAAAAACCGAACGACTGCCAATAACATTCATCTTCGGACTGCGAGGTACTAATGTCCACATTTGATTACGAAGCAAGGCATTAAACTCAGAGTGCATATATAGCTTCAATCCATCATTAGCATTTTAGGGATACAGTCAACCAACTCCACTGTGAGAGTTTCAGGGAGTCGATATTTGGATGCCACAAAGCACATCTTCTTTGAGATACCACACATAGATCGAGTTTGCATCAGATGAGTCCGCAGCAACAGCAACAGGAGTCGGAGGAGGTGGTTCATTTGGAGGTGGCGTGGGCTCAGGAGGAGTAGGAGAAGGATCAAGAGGCTCCTCAACAGGAGCAGCAGCAACATGCCCAGTAGGAGAAGTCGGCCCGCAAACAGGACCATGCGGCTCAGTATGAGAATGAGGTCGAGCATCAAAGCCTACCGGTAAGATTGACCGGTGTTAGTGGTGCAGAAAGTTCTGGAAAGTGATTTTCGGAGTCAAACGGAAAGCAAAAGAAAACAGAATTTAGTGGAAAACAGTTTTCTTTTGACTAAATTCGGTTGTTTGTATCCATCTCTCGAATCCGACAGAAAACAGATTCTATTGTTTGTGCCTACCATTAGAAAATACGAGAAACATTGTAGTTTCAGTTTAATTTATAAATAAAAATATGTTGTTCTAATCTAATCTCAATAATATTACAATCCAAATCACATTTAATTTATAAATGGATCTCAAGAAAAAGTTAACCTTAAAACCATCTATTAAAATTAACCATACTAATTATTTAAAAATTCTTACACCCACATCAAAGTTACTGGTCTTGACTTCAAAATTTATATGTTCTCTTGTTCTTACCGGATAACAATTACCTCAACAAGCTACTGATTTGCCATCAATACCATTTAGTGAATCCAAAATAAAACTCCATAGAACATTGCAGAGTTTAGACATTTAAAATCTTCCTTTGATGATTTCATTCCATTTTTTCATCTCAATCAGATTTGGTACGTATTTAAAAAGAAAAGAAGCTGACAAATAAACTTTGGATCGTAAACTAAACACATTTCATCAAAATTAATTATCTCTGTAACATTTACATATTATTTCTGTAACATTTACACACAACGTCAAACCACACTTGAACTGTTACATAGAAGTAAGCTGGAATTAAGAAACCAAACTAGACCATATACACATTCCAATAATTTTGTCAACGCTGAGCATTTTTTGTTCAACTGCAAGTTGTGAATGAAACCAATGCTGCTCTTCAAATCTGATGGCTTGTAACTTGGGGACTGATAAAGAACTGGAGTCTGCCATTAGTAAGATGAAATTTGTCAAGACTTGTCCAGCCAACACAACAAACACACGGAGAAATCAACACATTCAAAAAACAGTGGCCACTTCCATGTCAAATCTATAGATCAAGAAACTAAATTATTCAATCACTTAAAGATAATACTAGGTCAAGAAAGCCAACAAGAAACACAGTTAACAGAACTTGGCATGACTGGCATATTGCAGGAACCAATTGGTAGAAGTCTAACACAATTAACATCTAATAATTTACACTTAATGTAACATCCCGAAATAGCAGAAATTTAAAATTTATAATCAAGACACAGAAACTCAATAATTAAAGACAGGACTGTTACTTCTCATAAAACAAATAGCGGTGCACCAAAATTACATCAGAGTTTGTCAAAATGATACATGATTACAACAAAACGACAACAGAAGGTAAAACGTAATCATGTCGACCTCAGCGGTCCGAGAAGAGGATCCAACTCCAAAATGCGCGTGCCCGCCGATCACCACCCAACTAGACCTACTGCGGTCCTGAAAATATATAACAACAATGCCTGAGTTTCCAGAAGGAAACCCCGTATGCCAACTCACCTATATGCATGCATTACACAAATGAACCTATCATACTAGGAACGTGTCATGGCATCGACAGAAATGGAAAGCAGTTCCCCCGAAGGGTAAAACAGGACATCAGTCTGACAATCAACAACGAGTCTCCCGAGGAGACCTACTGCAGGCACATGCAGCCTTACAGCACGTGACATCGTACCCCCCACACGCAGCTACACTACTCAAGGGTTCGGCAGGGAGCCTCTGTTACGCCTGCGCGCCGATAGAATACAGATCTGCAAATCTCAGTGGTCGGAGACACATGGACCAACGGGGCCGTCGCCCGGAAGGTATAACAACAACATCTCGGTAGGTGCCCAGCCGAGGAAAACAACATAGCCGGAACAGCCTCGGCCCAACAATCATCATCGCCGGCACAACCTCGGGGGCATCACCGGCACAACATCGGTGGTCCATCACAACGTCCGGCACAACATCGGACGGATCCAGACCGAAGTCTGCCAGGTCATCAGGCTCCACGAGCCGTAAACACCAACCGCGCCGCTATAAAAGCAGGGCAGCGACCTCCGTAGCCCGAAGGCCGGTAGTCACCTCACCCAACGCCAGTTGCGTGCCCGCACAACATCAACAATGGGATCCGCGATCCCTCAGGCCTGCTATACTACAATGAGTCCAAACAATCCATCACATTAGTCACGCTCCACACATGGAGGCGACGCGTCCCGAACACCCACACTCTTCCCAACGGCGGTACCTGGGCAGGCACGCGGAACGCGCCTACCGTCACCTCCCGGCTCACGCACAAGGCGAGGACACAGGTTTCCGTGGACAAAGTTGGCATTCAAAAAGAGATCCAGGAATTGTGTCCTGGGCCCAAACGGTCGATCGGAAGAGGTGATTCGGTCGACCGTTTCCAGAAAGGAATCGGTCGACCGTACGCCTAACACGGTCTACCGCTGCGCTCAAAACACAATCCCCAACAGTCGAACAAAGGTCTAAAATCGGTCGACCGAACGAGGTCAAAATCTGGAGTCTGGTCAAAATCAAAATCAATCTATCGGTCGACCGACTCAGGGGTCCCGGTCAACCGACAACTAACATGGCATTTCTACATCATTTTAAACGATCGGTCGACCGACTCAGGGGTCCCGGTCGACCGATAACAGATAGGGTCAACCTATTATTCTACGTCATATAATCGGTCGAACGCAACATACAACGGTCGAACAAGCATGCATAGAAAATCAGTACACTTAAGTTCTGGTCGAACGACCCAAGGGACCGGTCGACCGATAACAGACAGAGAGTCTCAACTCACCAGCAAATATGCACTACCGGTCGACCGCCACAAGGCATCGTTCGACCGGTGAAGGTTAAAGTCGGGTAAAACACTACATTCGGTCGACCGCCCGAAGGGACCGGTCGACCGTTGTCCGTCTTCCACCTCGCGTCAGCAGAGGTTTCTCACGGAAGCAACGCCGAAGAGATCTCCGACCTCCCCGTCCGACCAACACAACTCTCCCACGATGGTTAGGAACCACAAAATCACACTAGAGAGCGACATACCTCACGCAAGGACGACGAACCGCCGGAGCTCGCTCACGCATGTCGCCTCCGGTAGACCTCGAGCACGCGCCATGCCTCCCCCGCACGAGCACCTTCCTCCGTCGACGCCTCCGCAGCTGCTCCACCAACACGCGCACCAGCAAGAAGGAAGGAATGAGTGAGGGAAATGAAGGAGAAGAAAAGAAGAAAGGAAAGGAGAGTGTATCCTAAATACATCCTCCGAGCTACAGTGCACGTGTTGAACGTTTTATATTTCTACCGCAAGTGCACGGCCGCGATGAAGCGGTGGCAAGTACGGGTCGTCCTCAGGGAGGTGAGCTTGCTCTTGCTTATCAGAAATCAAATGGCAAAGAAAGATGGAAGAAAGTTGTTTATGCTAACCTAAACTATGGTAACACGAAGAAGCAAATGCGAAGGAAACAAAACAAACGAATACTTCAACTAAGCTAGAGAAACTTGACACTATGGAGAAATCAGTAAGAGAGAGAGACCCCTTAGGGGGTGGAGTGACTACACATACACAATAAGGAGGCAAAAATATCTTCCTATAGGCACAAGTGTAGGTAGTGTTTGCATGTATGGGAGGTGATGAGAATTAAATTTATACCGCAAGTGCACGGTGTCAATGAAGACGTGGCAAATACGGGTCGAACACAAGGAGGGAGAGATTTGTTATTAGTGTGATTTCGATTGGGGGAAAGGAGAGAAGAATAAATTGGGTTTTTGAGATTTTTGGTTTTTATTATCTAAAGCAAGAAACAAGAACAAATAAAACTAAAACAAGAACAAAGATGGTGAATTCCGTTGGGTGGAGGTTTAGATATCGGGTTTAGATTAGAGAATTCTGAAACTTATAATAAATCATATTAGTTATAAAGCATTACATGATAAATGATTTAACATAAACTCAAGTAATCAAAACATACTAATACGAAATTAAAATAATAACATCTTCTCTTCTCATCACCCTAAATCCGTCACCCCCACCATTTGGAAAGAGTTAGAAACTCATAGATGGAGGGAGGGAGAAGGGGTCCTAGAGAAACTAAGAAAAGATAATTAAAAACATAAAATAAAAGAAACAGAATTTTATTGCTAAATTATGGAACAAAAGGAAGAACTCCTCACAACATCGTTCTCGAGGCTATTTATAGCCGATACAAGGGACCTAAGCATGAAATAAGAAAGTACACGCGTCAACACGCAACCGGTAAAATTTTTAGAGCATGAATCTAATTTGGTGCGGCGGATTCGCCGCAATTTGCTCTTGAGGTGCGGCGGAATCGCCACCTTTTTGGCTCAGAATCGACCCGGATTTTTCCTGTGTGTTTATGGTATGATTTCAATGTCATTTGCGCATCTGGATTGATTCTTGCATATCTTTGGAGATCCGAATTAATTTCTTCATATATTTGGAGATCTACATTGATTTTTCTTTATATTTTCTCCATAATAATAAAAGCTACTCGTGATTTGCAATTAGGTCCTTCACTTTTTGCAATTAAGTCCCCGACTACTTTTGTGCTTAAGTCCTTGTTCTTTTCGTAATTAGGTCTTCAATGCTTTTATGCTTGGATACATTTCCATTTGAAGCTCGATAAACTTGAACTTGGTCTTTATGATAGAAACGAGTCTTTTGTACGCGTTTATGCTCGGGATGTGGGTAAATTGCATTCAGGTCCCTGTATTCTGTAAATAAGACTAAACACATACCTTAGTAGCATTTATTGATGTAAAAGTAATTTAAATGAAAGACATATGATGCAATGTATGCAATGCATCAGGAGGTGTCTACTTATCATGGCAAAACCCATCAATTAAATCACTAACCTATTTTGATTAACATTCATAAACACAAGCTGGTTATTTAAGAAACTAAACAAGTATGGGAGGTGTCTACTTATCATGGCAAAACCCATCTAGTGAAGTGTTCTATTCTAACAAGCAAGTATGCATTCATATTAACCAACACATTTTAACATAAACATCCTTCCTTCCTTAATTGCATATATGATAATCATCTCCACCCCCCCAAAAGGGGAGTGGTTTTACTCACTACACATTACCCTAACTATTACATTAAAATAAGAAGGCATATTAACTAAGCTAGATTTAATAAAAGACAATTAAACTAAAACATGCATCAACAATAAAAGAAGCACAAAACAAAGAAAATTTTATTAATTGAAGACTCACAAGACCAGTAGCATCTCCCTATTGAGTTTCTTGCTTCAAGGCTTCCACTTCAATTAGGGAGAATGGCCACAAGCATGGAGTCATTACAATAGAAGGTGAAGAGTTCTATTTATAGCCATGGAAAAAGCTAAACCGGGACAATCCCCCGATGTGGGACTAAACAAATACCATAAATAGAATAAAAACGCTCTAATACACACACCAGAAAAAGCTAAACGGATTCGGATCCACCTGGACCGCCAATTAGCGGTTCCAGACCGCCAATTGGCGGTCTACAGGGTCCGGATTCGTCTGGGCTTTCTTGGAGGCTTTCCTGGATGGTATTGTTGGTCTTGGATGCGGTTACTTGACTTGTTGGAGCTCCGACCCGAATCGAATTGGTAAAATACTCCCCATGATGGTGTGGAGTATTCTGTTTTGCTCTTAGGTCCTTCTATCTTGCAATCAGGTCCTTTTTCCTTGCATCTTGGTCCCCAGATCTCACAATTCAGTCCTTTTTCACAGCTTTTGGGTCCTTTTATGCTTCATCTCTTCAAACCTATTTATTCCTGAAAACTAAACATAAAACTCGTGACATAACATTGTTTAGGTGAAAGATAATGGATATAAGATACAAATATGAGCATGAAATGATGTCAATCAGCACGCCACACCCCTACGTGAACAACAACCGGCCCCCTACACCATCACCATCACTATTCCATCTCCTCTTCCCCATGCTAACCCTCTTCTAATCCATGATTAACCCTAATCAAGGGTTAGGGTTCTAACACTTACATATTCGAAACATGATGCAAAACACAATTCAAAACACTAAAATTTTGAATCGAGGCATAGTTATTCCAAGTGACCATGTTCATCTGAGTGACGCCAAAACCCCACCAATACTGGAAGAAGTGGTTTTGTTGAAGCACAAGATCTTAATTATTTGAAACACAAGATCAGAAATCAATTGTACCCACCTAACTCAAGTACTTGCTATTAATACTTGAGACACCCAACTATAGAATCCAAAGATTGAACTTTTCCCTCGTATGAAAACAAAGAGAACAAGAGTTAAAAAAAGTATAAAATATGGGTCTATTTTGTAGATGAGCAATAACGATCTTGATCACTTTTCACCCTACTCTTTCTTCATCCTTTAAAGATCCAAATATTGAACTAGAGTTACAGCAAAACAAGACAAAAACAACATCAACAAACAAATTAACTCAAATAAATATATTTTTTGAAACTAAACACTGAATCTGGTCATTGGCTGGTTCAAATAGAATGCCCACTCTGCAATAATCATCAGTGTCTTTATACAACAATTATATTTTGATTGACATCATTTCATGCTCATATTTGTATCTTATATCCATTATCTTTCACCTAAACAATGCTATGTTACGAGTTTTATGTTTAGTTTTCAGGAATAATTAGGTTTGAAGAGATGAAGCATAAAAGGACCCAAAAGCTGGGAAAAAGGACTGGATTGTGAGATCTAGGGACCAAGATGCAAGGGAGAAGGACCTGATCGTAAGACAGAGGGACCTAAGAGTAAAACAGAATACTTCACACAATTATGGGGAGTATTTTAGCAATTGGATTCAGGTCGGAGCTTCAACAAACGAAGTAGATGCATCAAAGACCACCAAAAGCATAAAGAAAAGCCCAGAATAAAACTCAACTGGATCCAGACATTTTGGACCGCCAATTGGCGGTCTGGAACCGCCTGGAACCGCCAATTGGCAGTCTGGAACCGCCAATTGGCAGTCTGGATTAGTCCAGATCCGCCAAGATTTCTCCTGGACTTGTATTAATGTTCTTTTAGGCTATTTTTGGTGTTTGTTTAGTCCCACATCGGGGGATTGTCCCGGATTAGCTTTTTACATGCCTATAAATAGAACTCTTCACCTCCTATTGTAATCACTCCATATTTTAAGTGGCTATTCTTCCTACTAGAAGTGAGGCCTTGAAGCACACACTAAATTAGGAGGATGCTACTTTTAATGTGAGTCATTTTATCAATAAAGTTTTATGTTTCTTTCATTGTTTGTTTTATGCTTCTTTTATTGTTGTGCATGTTTTAGTTTAATCATCTTTTAATTCTAGCTTAGTTTTAATATGCTTTCTTTCCATAGTTTAATAATTAGTGTAATATTTAGTGAGTAGTTCCATCCCCTTTGGGGGGTGGAGTAGATGTACATACATGCATTAGAGAATGGGATGAATGCTTTAATTTCAATGTGTTGATTAAACATGAATGTATGCTTGCTTGTTTAGGATAGAATGTATGCTTGCTTGTTTAGGATAGAATTTACAACTTGATGAGTTTTGCCAACATGCTTCTTTCACATTTCATACTTCTTCGCGTAGTGTAGCGTAGGTTAGCATAATCAATCTTTCTCCCCCAATTTTTGCCACTTGATTTCTGATAAACAAGAGGTTGCTCACCTCCCTGAGGACGACCCGTACTTGCCACCGCTTCATCGCGGCCGTGCACTTGCTGTTTAAAATAAAACGTTCAACATATTTCATAACGATTGTATTTCGTTTTCTCCAGTTCCTCACAAAGCCCATATTTCCATTTGCCAAATGTCTTTTTGTGTAAGATACAACCACTGTTCTGAAAATCGGACCGGACCGGCCGGTCGGACCGGTTCGACCGTGAACCGCTGGCCTGTCCGGTCCAGTGAGGGTGCAAAAACTGTTTTTGAAGTGAACCGTGATGAACCGGAGGTTCAACCGTCCGGTCGGACCAGCGGTTCGAAACAATCGGGTAATCGGTCATCCGGATCCGGAAAGGAAAAAAAATCCACATTCCCCTAGTCGGTCTCCCCGAAACCCTCCTCTCCCCAAACCTACGTCTCCCTTACGCCGACCCTCCCCCTCACTCCTCTCTCTTCCGTCGGTCCTTCGGCCACCTCCGACCAAGACTCCCGTCGTCACCGGCCAAGACTTTGACAACACTGAAAAATCGGAGATGAGAGAGAGAGAGAGAGTGGAGAATATAGTGGATCTGGTGTTGGAGGAAGGGAAGGGGAGAGGAGGTGTTGGAGGGGAGGAGATATGGGAGCAGGAAGAGGAGAGGAGAGGAGAGAGGCGTTGGAGGAGAGGAGAGAGGCGTTAGAGGAGAAGAGAGAGGAGAGAGGGGTTTTGTTGGGTGTGATGTTTTATTTGTGGGTCTTTTTTAAAAACACCTTATGAATGTTATTATTGTATACTTTTATATATAATATGTATATATAATATGACTTTTATTATTGTAGACTTTTATAAATAAGACTTTTATATATAATATGTAAATATGACGTCATGCTGACGTCACCGGTTCAACCGGTTCGATTCGGTCCGACCCCGGTTGAACCTTTGAACCTTTGACGTTGCCGGTTCGACGTCCGGTTCGGTTCTGAAAACCTTGGATATAACAATAGATGGAAACAGAAAAAAAACTGAGATTCCAAACGAAATCTAAATCCAAAAGGGTTTTCGAATCGCGAGTAGAAATGCAAAATGAAAAAACACCAAACCAGTTGATATGAAACTAAATTATAATAACTTTCTCATTAAACTTTCACTTTAAAACCAACCGCAACCAATCAACAACATGAAAAGCAGCAACAACAAATTAGAAAATCATCATGATTTCCAAAATTTACAACATCAACAATCTTTTTTATATTTCACTTCCCTCAATTTCTTTGAAATCAAAATCCTCAAATGGAGCAAATTAGGAAACTCAAACAACACTAAATCAAACCCAATTTGCTCGAAATTGAAAACAACCAAACCATAACAAAAAAATAGAGTGAAATTAAATTCCAATAAAAACTTAGAAAGTCATGCCCACCTAAATCACCCATGCCCACTAATACTTGTTAATATGAAGCTGATGAGGTTAGGAAAAATTTGGGGAAGCAATCTTAACAAAAAAATTGAGAAGCAATCTTAACAAAAAATGTACCAAACCCACCAATCTTAACAAAAAATGTACCAAAACCCACCAATCTTAGGCAAAACCAACCAATCTTAACAAAAATGTACCAAAACCATCAGATTTGTAAACAAAAATGTACCCAAAAAATGTATTGTAGACCACTAAACCCTTTAAAAAAATGTACCTCACGATGGTCGAAGATATCGCTGGAGTCATCGAAGAGGTCACTGAAGTCGTCGAAGTTGCGCTAGACCTAACCCCCAATGTTGGAACCTAAAATGAACCCGATTGGCCGCGAGTCGAAGTCAAAACCTTAGTCGTCACGGAAGAAGATGGGGTGGTTGTCGGAGTCGTCGCTGTGGAACACCGGAGCTCCAAGGCCGTTTGATTCGTCGTTGTTGATCACCTCAGAGCACGGTCGGGCAGAAGAGTGTGGAAGAAATCAGGTCGAAGGAAGGAGAAAATCGGCTTTCCTTCGGATTCAGAGGGGTGGAGGAGTGGAAAGTGGGGATAAAATCCCTTTTATACGTCAGAATTCAAAGGAAAGTTGGGATGGATTCTCCAGACCGCACAAACACCTTGTTTTGGTCAGTCAACGAGAATTTTTTTTGCTTTCCTTTCTTTTCAACAGGATTCTGATGGCACAAACATCCCTTAAGAGTTAAATGGGAAAATATTCTCATCAAAGCTAACATGGCATGCAAAATGATTTTACCTGATTTAATGTCCAGGCATTTGTAGCACGAGTGAGAGGGAGTAAATCCAAGATTCACAAACACATTATAGCAAAAATGAAGTTTATGTCGATTGTAGGGACAAAGTAGAGGGAAATAACGACAACCAAACACCCTGAGCAAGGAGTAATCTGCATCACAACCATAGAGCACCGAGAAAGGACTACGAAGTTGAATTGATTTGGAGGGCAACATATTAATGATCTGGACTACCGTAAGAAAAGCAACTACCCCAAAATTGTAGGATTTCGTGTCCCTACGTATGTGTATATTTCAAAAAATTTAATACAATCATACAATATCGATTTCATATTTTCAGCAATTTTATGTACATTGTTTTGTGTTTATTCTAATATCATGCAAACCTACATATATTAAAATAAACAAACAAGAGAGAATCATACCCAAAGGTTCTCTAAAATCTTTTCGAAGATCCAGAGTTCCATTGCCGTCAAGTGCGCAATCACGTAAGGACTTAGAGTACATGAAGGATGTCCCTTATGCTTCGGCAATTGAGTCGATCATGTACGCGATGACTTGCACAACACCCGATGTCTCGTATGTCATCACCAATCCAACGCAGGTCCTGAGCATTGGACTGCGGTCAATAATATCCTGAAGTACCTTAACCGGACTAAGGATAAGATTCTTGTTTATGGAGGACAAAGGGAGTTGATAGCCGAAGGGTACTTGGATGCGAGTTTCATGAGTGATCCAGACGATAGAAGGTCGCAATCAGGATACGTCTTTCTTCTGAATGGTGGAGCTGTGAGTTGGCGTAGCTGGAAGCAAACCACTACAGCCGATTCAACCACCGCTTCCGAAGTAATGGTTGTCGCTGAAGCGAGCAAGGAAGGAGTGTGGATCAAGAAGTTCCTTGAAGAGCTTGGAGTAGTTCCCACGAGCGATAATAGTGCATCTATCTCGCAAATCAAGGATCCTAGATCACACCACAAAGTGAAGTACATGGTGTAGGATTTCATGTTTAATTATACATATATATTTTTGAATTTTTTATGTATAATAAGGATCAATTTTCAATTTTCTATAATTTATTTCATGCATGCATCAATTTGTTTCAATATCTAGTTTCAAAACTTTATTAAAACAAATTTGGACTCCGAAATTCATACCATGTACACATCCTCCTCCAAGTTCCCATTCAGGAACGCCGTTTTGACATCCATTTGCCATATTTCATAATCGTGAAATGCGGCAATAGCGAGCATGATCCGAATAGACTTGAACATGGCAACCGGTGAAAAAGTTTCATCATAGTCAATTCCTTGAACTTGAGTGAAACCCTTCGCTACAAGCCTCGCTTTGTAGGTTGTCAAGTTCCCATCCAAGTCCATCTTCCTCTTAAAAACCCATTTATTATGAATGACATTTTTCCCTTGAGGAAGGTCAACCAAGTCCCATACTTGATTATCATACATGGATTCTATTTCGGATTCCATGGCCTTAAGCCATAGTTTGGAGTCTTCCCTTTCCATTGCCTCTTGGAAGGTTAAGGGATCATTGGTATCTAGTACCATGATTTCATGAAGTCCCAGATACAAATCGGGTTTCTTCCTTTCCATTGTTGACCTTCTAAGTTCTTTTGGTTCTTCTCGTGTCTCTCGAACTTCTTCCACAATTTCTTGAGGAGTGGGTTCACGTTCAACTCTTGAACGTACACTTGGTGGGGATGATTGAGATTCTCTCACAATTTCTTGTGATGGTCTCTCGCTCACACTCCCACTAACCAAAGGAATCTCGATTGGGCCTTCATGATCTTGAATGTCATCATTCATGTCATGATCTTGTAGAGTATCTTGAGTTTCCTCAAGCACAACCCTACTCCCACTACTTTTTATTCTTTCTAGAAATTCCTTTTCCAGAAATGTGGCATCCCTCTCTACAATCACTCGATTGGAGGTGATATGCCAAAATTAGTATCCTCTTGTCTCATGAGGATAACCAATAAAGAAACACTTATCCGCTTTTGGTTGAAGTTTGGTCGACATCAATCTCTTGACGTAAGCCTCACAACCCCAAATCTTGAGAAAACTGAGCTTAGGTGTTTTACCACTCCATAGCTCATAAGGAGTTTTCTCCACGGATTTGGATGGAACATTATTTAGTGTGTAAGCCGCAGTTTGTAGTGCATAACTCCAAAAGTAAAGAGGTAATTCCGCATGACTCATCATTGACCGAACCATGTCGAGCAATGTCCTATTCCTCCTTTCGGATACCCCATTCCACTGAGGTGTACCGGGAGGGGTGAGTTGAGGTACAATACCAACCTCCTTTAGGTATGAGTCAAATTCGGCACTTAAGTACTCACATCCACGATCCGTTCGTAGGGACTTGATTTTCTTGTCGAGTTGGTTCTCTACTTCATTCTTGAATTCTTTGAACTTGTCAAAAGATTCATTTTTTGTTTCTCATTAGATAAACATAGCCATAACGACTATAATCATCCGTGAACGTAATGAAGTACCTGAAACCATCTCGTGCACTAGTACTCATTGGACCACATACATCGGAATGTATCAAATCCAACAAGCCACTCGCCCTTGGGCCTTTCTTCTTGAAAGGCTTTTTGGTCATTTTTCCCATTAGACATGGTTGGCACGTCTCCAATGATTTAAAATCAAGTAGACCAAGAAGGTTAGCTTCTTGCAATTTCTTGATGCGCTTTTCATTTATGTGACCAAGACGATAGTGCCACAAGAGAGTATCATTCTCGTGACTGGTCTTAAGTCTTTTGTTATTGATATTAAAGATTTGTTTATTATCCAATTCAAGCAAATAGAGACCATTCCTTATGAACGCATTTGCATAGAACACACCATTCTTCGATATAGACAAACAAGAATTTGAAATATTTATATTAAAATTATCCATATCCAGACATGATACAGAAATAATATTCTTGCTAATCGAAGGTACATAATAAACATTCTTTAGACATAAATTTAAACCACTACACAATTGAAGCACCACAGAACCTTGTGCAACCGCAGATACATTCGCACCATTTCCTACCTTCAATTCTACCTTGTTCCTTACGAGTTCCTTCCTATCCATGAGTAGCTGCACATTAGAAACTATGTGAGCACAAGATCCGGTATCAATTACCCAATCCTGGACAGAGGTGGCTAAATTTATTTCAATAACAAATATACCTTTGGCCTTTTTGGGGCGCCGACGTTCAATTACTCCGTTGTCAAGGTCTTCCTTGTACTTGGGGCAATTTAGCCGGATGTGTCCTTTTTCACCGCAGTGAAAGCACTCCGTATTGGGAGTTGGAGATTTCTGAGATTTCCCTCTCGAGGCACTTTTATGAGCACCTCATACTCCCTTGCTCTTGATTGAACCACTTTTGGTAGATTTGCCCTTTCCTTTACCAATCTTATGGCCCCTCCCATGGACGGCAAGGACTTGCTTGTCCCTACCCTTGCCCATGTCAACTTCAGCAATTTTGAGAGCGTTGTGAAGCTCCTCAAGACTCACCCATTTTTCACGCACGTGATAGTGCATCACAAAGTCCTTAAAGGACGGGGCTAGAGAGCCAAGAATCATATCTTCAGCAATGTCCTCGGGCATTGGTGAAGAGAGCTTTGCCAACTTCTCAAGGTATCCTTGCATCGTAAGAAAATGCATAAATACCGATGTTCCCTCCGCCATATGGCACCTTGTGAGTGCGATGGTGGTCTTATAGCGCTCCTTTCGGGCACTATCCATGAACGTCTTTGATAAAGCCTCCATGGTCTTCTTGGGTTTTGAATCCAAGTATTTCGCTTGAAGCGAGTCACCCATGGATGCTAGCATAAGACCGTGAACTTGGTTCTCTTGGTCTTCCCACTTGGCTTTAGCCTCTTTCTCTTCATCGGTTAATCTCTCATTCCACTTTGGGATTGGACCTTCCAAAATGTGAGATAGTTTCTCAAACTTTAACACGATGTTGAGTTTGAGTTGCCAACTAATGAAGTTTGAGCCATCATTTGCTAAAGGGTGTTTTTCTATCATGGATCGTATGATAGGTTGGATGTTCGACATTTTTCTACAAAATAAATCATACAGGTTTTAATGCCAATTTTATGTTTTAATACACATGCATACATATATCGAATATATAAATGTAAATGTTGCAAATAAAAATTTTGCCCCTAAATGCAACAATCCAAGATCTCATCAATTGAAATATAGACTAGATAAGGGCTATCGAATACATTACAATATCAAGGTAAGAAAACATTTTCTAATCACAACCTTTTTTGAATTTTAGCAACATTTAGCATCTTCAAACTCTTGTGACTCTTGTCGTTTTAATTATGAGGGAATACGACCTATCCTCGTAAGAAAAACTTTTTTCCCAAAACCGAGCGAGGGCTCTAGGTAATGTTAAGAAAACTTATTTTCATTTGATACGAGATACGTTTATCTATTGTATTCACAACTAAACATACTTGGGGTTCACTAGGGTTAAACACACCTCATATATTTAATTGTGGCACAACAACAGACAACCTTTATATCTCCCACTATTCCCAAAGATAGAGGAAGCTATCTCCCGCTAAGGGCGAGCAGAGTATCCCTCGATCAATGGCTGTTAGTGGATGAAATAAGAAGGAAAACTATTCTTATTTTTTGTTGGACAATTTAACATGTGATTTAGAATTTTAGGTTATCATGCATATTATTAATTATACACATCCTAACATTCAACACATTCATCACATGCATAGCAAGATAAAAACAGAAATTAAACATTCACACAATCCACATCGTGTGAGTTTATATGTTCCCTTCGATCCTTGATCCTCGATCCCCGATCCCCGATCCTCGATCCTCGATCGATGCGCTACAGCGGTGACTTCCTCTTGCACCGGAGATGTAGATTTTACAGAAAATAAACATGCTCCTCACGTTCGATAAAAAACCGACTAGTGCAAGTCCTATGTAAAAACCTCTTATATGCATATGCAATTTATCTAAAAGATGAAAATAGAGAATTTGACTTTTACATACATAAGCCCCTGTATTATAACAATTATAAACATTCATAGCTGCTGATTTGGAACATACAAACTCACAATTCCTGCAAAACAACTCGAGCATCCATGCACGCAATATCGCTATAAACTATCCAACCTAGTTTATCAAGCATCTAGAATCCCAAACAATTCTTTGAAAAACATTTTGAAATCCATTAAAAAACGTTTTTCATGCATCCATAGATCAAAAATTAATTATGAACCGTTGTCCATCCAATTTCCAATGGAAAGATGAAATGCAGTTTTTCGGTTTTGTTGATTCTCTTACAAAATAATCGTTTATACTTAAAACGAAATTATTGCAAGTTAGACTTATGTCTAAATCATAATTCTAGTAATTACATGACATGTTTTAAACATTCAAAACATTTAAAATGAATTATTACAAAGAATTATTTCAACAAACATTCATAGACCGAAAAAACGGTAAATCAAATTGTTTAAATCATAGATGGTAAACTAAATTCGTTTATAGCCTTAAATCATGAGAAAATTGAACCCTAAGCTCTGATACCACTGTAGGATTTCATGTTTAATTATACATATATATTTTCGAATTTTTTATGTATAATAAGGATCAATTTTCAATTTTCTATAATTTATTTCATGCATGCATCAATTGTTTCAATATCTAGTTTCGAAATTTTATTAAAACAAATTTGGACTCCGAAATTCATACCTAGAAGTTCTCTAAAACTTATTGAAGATTCGGAGACGTTGGGGATGCTCCTCGCTGCGCCGGATGCCTCCGAGTATTCACCAAACTCTAAACAAGATCGGAGAGAGGGAAGCTAGTCTCTCGATCTCCGATAGGGTTTAGAATCTAATTACTAACCCCTCTTTAATTCCCTTGAGAAGATGATCTCTTAAGAACTAAAACTAAACTTAAGAATTAAGGGATTTTCGTGGAGAATTATGGAGAGAGAATTTTGCTCAAGAAAATAATGAATGAATTAATTAGGTAATGAGATAAACTTGTATTTATAAGTTCTCTCCAAATTACCTATTCATGTGCAACCTCTTGCCCATGATCTCATGCAAAATTCCATCTAACCATCCATTATTTATTAATAAATAATATTAGCCACGAATTAAATCAATTATGGACAAATTCCATGCATGATCTAATTAATTCTTAAATTAATTCTGCATAAAACCGTCTGACCGGTCGACCGTTTGCGTGGTCCGGTCGACCGTTTCGACCGAGTTTCGGTCGACCGATCCATATTCTCGGTCGACCGTTCATAACAAAAAAGTTCATCGCAATGTTCGGTCGACCGACCGAGAATACTCAGTCGATCGAAAACGAACAGACGAAATTCTCGTTACGCTCGATACACATCCGGTCGACCGTGCAATATTGTGGTCGACCGCGCAACATTCAGTCGACCGTTTATGGTCTAGCGGTCGACCGTTTTTGCACAGTGCATGCAGACTTGTCAAATTTCAGTTTAACCCCTACAAAATTTGACATTTCGGGATTAGTAGTAAATTCACAACTTATGTAACATATTATCCTATGTAATGATCAATCATTACACCCCATAATATTTACATCACATATGAATTTAATTTAGATTCTAATTATGTTATTAATCACAACATAATTTTGATTTTGCTTGTTCACCCCATGTGTCATATTTTCTACATGAAACCCGACACATCTTATGAACTCAAAATCTCCATTTCTTGTTTCCCAGTTTTGCGGTGTGACCTATGGGAGGATCTAAACTAAGTTGACAGTGATATTAAGAGCTTAATATCACAAGCTATAAGTGGTATCTAGCTACACATTATAGCTCCCAATTAGTTAGATGTCTTAATTCCACTCGAACCAAAACCCGATCCAATTAGTGATGGAGTGCACCACTTGTGTCCGTCCCTCGCATGATATTAAGAATACACACAAAGTAGTATTGTGTCATCTTTGTATTAGTATTCATTTCTTGATCTCTTTAAGCTAGTTATAAATATGCGACTTTACTCAAATCACATTGTGCACATTATAACTTTGCTTTATCAAGGGGCCCACTAATATCATCACTCAATTAAGAGGGGCAATGATAGTCTTTTGACTAACTATCTTCTCCAACAAAAGTTGTACTTAACCAACCAATGCCTTTACACTACACTGATCGATAGTTCAAGACACTGATCTAATTAAGTATTCCTTAAGTGATTAGATATAAGTCTCATATCAAATGACCAAAGACACAGTAAAATATTAATGACACAGAAACACATTTCTATAATATTTTACTTATTAGGTCTATTCAGTATACAAAAGTAATATTTTCCTCTTTTGTGTACCCGTGTTGTCACTCACTTGTAGAGCTACAATGATCTATGACCAACACGACAATCTTAACTCGGTAATTAATGTTCCATGTTAATTACCATGATTGCGAATATCTTTTGTTTTATGTAAACCAATATCTTTTAGAGCTCTACGGTTAAGGACCAAGAGCCTCTTTCTTAACACTTCTAAAAGACAAATAACATAAACAAGAAACAAAATGATTTCTCATTCAATTCATAATAATTGACATTTAAAAGTAAAACTTTTAGAACACATTCCCTTCACATGGATCGTAAGTACTTCGTGACGCGTGACCTCATCGACGAAGGCAAAATAAATCTATTATGGGTGGACACCAACAACAACACAGCTGATCCATTCACAAAACTCTTAATCCAAGCCAAGGGCGAAATGCATTTCGAGTCCATGGGATTGAGGAACCATGTAGATTGGCTTGATGATTGATATGTAATGAGGTTTACCCTAGTTATTATTGTTTTATACATTGAGTATGTATGTGAAAGAAAACTTTAATAACAAGTGGGAGATTGAAGGGAATATGTTCTAAAAGTTTTACTTTTAATTGCCAATTATTATGAATTGAATGAGAAATCATTTTGTTCCTTGTTTATGTTATTCGTCTTTTAGAAGTATTAAGGAATAGGCTCTTGGTCCTTAACCGTAGAGCTCTAAAAGATATTGGTTTACATAAAACAAAATATATTCGCAATCATGGTAATAGACATGGAACATTTATTACCGAGTTAAGATTGTCGTGTTGGTCATAGATCATTGTAGCTCTACAAGTGAGTGACAACACAGGTACATAAAAGAGGAAAATATTACTTTTGTATACTGAATAGACCTAATAAGTAAAACATTATAGAATTGTGTTTTCTGTGTCATTAATGTTTTACTGTGTCTTTGGTCCTTTGATATGAGACTTATATCCGATCACTTAAGAATTGCTTAATTAGAATAGTGTCTTGAGCTATCGATGAGTGTAGTGTAAAGGCATTGGTTGGTTAAGTATGACTTTTGTTGGAGAAGATAGTTAGTCAAAAGATTATCATTGCCCCTCTTAATTGAGTGATGATATTAGTGGACCTTTTGATAAAGCAAAGTTATAATGTGCACAATGTGATTTGAGTTAAGTCACATATTTATAACTAGCTTAAAGAGATCAAGAAATGAATACCAATACAAAGATGACACAATACTACTTTGTGTGTATTCTTAATATCATGAGGCAAGAGACGGACACAAGTGGTGCACTCCATCACTGAATGGATCAGGTTTTGGTTCGAGTGGAATTAAGACATCTAACTAATTGGGAGATATAATGTGTAGCTAAATACCGCTTATAGCTTGTGATATTAAGCTCTTAATATCACTGTCAACTTAGTCTAAATCCTCCTATAGGTCACACCGCAAAAACCGGGAAACAAGAAGCTTGATTTTTGGTTCATATGATGCGTCAGGTTTCTTATAGAAAATATGACACATGTGGTGAACAAGTAAAATCAATTATGTTGTATATAACATAATTAGAATCATGATAAATTCATATGAGATGCATATATTATGGGATGCAATAATTTATTATTGCATAGGATAATATATTGCATAAGTTGCGAATTTGCTAAAAACCCCAAAAGTTCAAATTTTGTTGGAAATAAATCCAAAATTTGAAAAGGCAAAATCAGGTAAAAGTTCGGTAATCCGTTATGGTTCGGTTGACCGAAGGATCTGCGGATCGGTCAACCGAACGTGGAACAGATGGTCAAAATTGATTGACCGAACTTGACCAAAGTGCATGGAGTTCTGGTTCGGTGTACCGAACCAGGAACGGTCGATCGAACAATGTCCAGTTCTGATATTTTCGGTTAACCGAATGACACTCGGTTTAGACGCGAATTCGTCCGATCGGTTAAGGAGAATTTTTCTCCTTAAGAATCGGTCATCTGTCTAATACTCGGTTAAACGATCGAGACATATTCGGTTAACCGAGTGGGACTCGGTAAACCGAACCACGATCGATTTTCTGCCTTTGATAATTAAGAGATTAATTTGATCAATGGTTGGATTGGCTCCAAACTTGGTCAAACGTTTTGTCGAACCTTGTTTAGCTACATTCTTAGCTAGTTTGGAGATTTATTGGCTAGCTACTTTCTCTCCAACCTTGTTTAGGGTTTCGGTGAACACTCGGAGGCATCCGGCGCAACGAGAAGCGACGATCGTCTTCCTCAACGTCTCTGGAACATCAAGAAGTTTTAGAGAACTTCTAGGTATGAATTTCGGAGTCCCTTGTGTTTGTTTTAGTAAGTTTTGAAACTAGTTATTAAAACAAACTGATGATGCATGCATGAAATAAATCGTAGAAAATTGTAATTGATCCTTATTATGCATAAAAATTCGAAAAATATATATGCACAATTAAACATGAAATCCTACACTGTTGCCACCCCTAGTTGCAACACACGCCTTCGGTCTCTGAGCATATGCATCCATAGGCTGACCCCTAGCAGGCATGCGGTAGTGGCCACGCCTTGTGGCCTCTTCAAGCAAAAGCTTCATGATGCGACGATCCTTAATAGAAAATGAGTTAGGATGAAACTCGAAAAAGACATCATTTTCAATAGCACATTGACACACGGAGAGGAGATTCTTATCTAAAGTCGGAACATGATAAACACGTGGGAGGCGAAAGGAAGGAAAAGAAGTATGGAACATAGCAGAATGAACAGAAGATGTGGGAAAACCCTTACCATCAACGAGGCGAACATCCTCACCGTTGTACGAAGCAACTTCATCAACTTTGGTCACTGAATTTGTGGGATGATGAGTTGCTCAGTGTTTACAACCCAACATTCTTCTTGATCAAACGAGTTGTCAGCAAGATTTGCCTTTGGTTCAAGTGTAACACTGATAACAAGTGGTTGTTGAATGATTCATCTTGTTGTAGATATGGCAGACGACACCAGCTACTGACGGACGACGAGAAGATTGACCACCACGAGTGCCATCAAAACGACCACCTAAATGACCAGATACTCTCCCTTTACTACAACCTCCAGATCTACCACCACGAATCCCATCTTTAAAAGCAACAATAGCCTAGATTTCAAGAAGTGATTGATGACGAATCAACACCCACTCATGGGTAAGAAGAAGCCTCAACAAGTCATCATATGGAACCGGGGAAGCACAAGAAGTGATCGAGACAACAATCGAATCATACTCAGAAAGCAAACCGTTTGCCAAAGGTTGGGAGATGGGCAGTGAACAACTTCCACTACTACAATACAATGATACATCGACGGTATATATCCGTCGATAGATGTCATTGTTCATCGGAGTTCCATACGTCGGTGTTTCTTAACTCTGACGGATGTACTGCCGGATGGAAGTCATCATTGTTATTTTTTACGTGAATGTTCCCGCCAAAATATTTTGTCTTGTTTCGTCGCATCAGACAACACGATAGATACTAACTGATGAATATTGCGTCTGTATTAGTTTCCGACAGATGTTCATTTGTGTTAGTCACCGACGGACCTATCCCTCTGTGTCAGTTACACCTACTATTAGCTACTTTGACAGATGTGGAAAAGCACCGACAGATACGTACCGTCGGCATGAAATTGGGGTACTCTACATCAACGGATATGTACCCTCGGTGCACGTCTACAACAAACGTCATTACTGTCTTCGACAAATAAAGCCTTCCGACGGATATATTTTGTCAGTGTAGGTTTTGTCCAGTGGGTAACCTATCCGTCAGTGTACAATTCTAAAACACAAATGGACACTATCCGTCGATGAAGGAGAACCTAATCGTCAGTGTGATTTTTTGCACGACAAATTTCATTTTCACGTGGATTGTTTTATCAAAAAGATACACCGACGTCACTTATCTGTCGGTGTAGAGTAATTGACCAACGAATACGTTGGTTTTTCTAGTAATTGACCGTCAGACACTTAAGCGACAGACCGTATCTGCCGGTGTTGGTTTTGTTTCCATCAGTGTAGGTTGACACCAACGATAAGAGATATTCATCGATGCACAGTGACCTACACCAACGAATACGTTGGTTTATCCTCTCTTTTCTGGTAATGTTTGCCTTTCGGACATAATTTGAGATCCCTAAATCACCTTTCCTCAAAGACGTGAGCTCCACCTTGTTTTGAAAGATCCGAGAACAAGATTAAGTCACAAAAGAGTTCTCCAAGAACTCCAAGGTCCGTCGAGCTCCAGTGAAGTTAACAATATGAGATCCAACATTCTCCAAAACCTACAACATGATTCAACTCAGGACGAGTTGATCTTGGTGAATCCATACAAGATATGACAGATTGACCGTAGTATTTGCAGAGGAATCAATAGTTCCATTGCCAGACACGGCATCGAGCCGTAAACGATCCTCATCAAATCATAGGCTCAGAGAAGTGAAACCATTTGCGCTCGCCACAAAGGGAAGTTGGTGCTTACATCCCATTTGAAATTCTTTCTTAAAGCCATCGGTAATTGTTATTTGTCAAAGTTGTAAACGTTCAAATTCAATTTTATTGGGATGGAAATTTTGTAAAAATAAGAATCACAAAACTTCTAAAGGTGATCTTTATTAGGATGAAAATTTCATGAAACCCAACAATTACAAATTGACAAATAAAATGAAAAAATACTTAAATAAAATAGTCATCCAACCAACCATAAAACAAACCATTACTTAACGAACAACACCTCCTCAACTGTCATTTGAAGAAGTCGTCAGTTTGGTGGGAAACTGAAAGAAGAGATTTCAACCAAAGCAACCATCCCGACGACTTTCATTCTTCTAACCCCAAACCCCATCGATCGTCGTCTCCGTCGATGGAGTATAACCACGGGATCAGACCGCCTCCCCTCGCCCAAGCGACCTCCCTTTACCCCCAATTCGACGCACCCACACCCTTCTTGCAACATCCCAAAACAACATAATTTAAAATTTATCATCAAGACATCGGAGACTAATAATCAAAAGACGGGACTGTTACTTATCATAAAAATACTCAAGCGGTGCACCATATTACATCAGTGTTTGTCAAAAAGCTACATGATTACATCAGATATAACAAAAGGAGATGCAAGTAATCATGTCGACCTTAGTGGTTCGAACGAGAGGATCTGATCCCAAAATACGCGCGCCCGCCGACTCCACCCCAATTGGACCTACTGCGGTCCTGCAATAAAGCATGCAACAACAATGCCTGAGTTTCAAAAGGAAACCCCGTATACCAAGCTCACTTATATGCATGTAGTAGTACAAATGACCCTATCATACTAGTAGCATGTCATGTCATCTGTAGTAAGGAAAATAGTTCCCCCGAAGGGTATCGCAGGACATCAATCCGACAATCATTATCAGGTCTCCAAGGAGACCTACCGTAGGCACATACAGTCTAGCGAAACAAGACGTGACGCTCCCCACACGTGACTACACTAAACATGGGGTTTTGCAAAGAGCATCCTCCAGGTCCGCGCCATAAGAAACAGATATGTAACTTCGTGGCCGAAACCACCCAACGGAGTCGTCGCTCGGTCGGTCCATCAATCATCATCTCAGTAGGTGCCCAGCTGAGGAAAACATAGCCGGAACAACATCGGCCCATCAAACATCATAGCCGAAACAACATCGGCCCATCATCGCTGGAACAGCATCGGCGGCATCACCGGCACAACATCGGTGGTCCAACATACGTCCGACACAGCATCAGACGGGTTCAGACCGAAGTCCATCGGGTCATCAGGCTCCACGAGCTGCAAACACCAACTTTGCCGCTAAAGAAGCAGGGCAGCAACATCCGTAGCCATCCAGGCTGGTAGTCACCTCACCCAACGACAGTTACGTGCCCGCACAACATCATACATTGGGATCCAGGATCCCTCAGGCCTGCTACACTACAATGAGTCCATCAATCCATCACATCAAGTCACTATCCATAAATGGAGGTGACATGTCCCGAACACCCACACTCTTCCACACAGCGGTCCCTGAGCAGGCACGCGTAACAGGCCCACCGTCACCTCTCGGCTCACGCACTAGGCGAGGACACAGGTTTCCGTGAACATAGTTGGCATCTTAAAAAGACTGGGAATTCCGTTCTGTGCACAAACGGTCGACCGAAAGAGGCAATCCGGTCGATTGTTCCCATAAGGTTCGGTCGACCAAAAGTTTGCAACGGTCGAACTCTCTGCGCAAAACCTAAGTCACAACGGTCGAACAGAGGTCTAAAACCAGTCGACCGATACGTGGTCAAAATCCCGAGTCTGGTCAAAATCAATCAATACTAACGGTCGACCGAAAACTACCAGAGCATCCTAGCAGTTCTAAGTCATATATCGGTCGAATACATACCAACCATCGGTCGAAGAATCATGCAATATAATCATGTACACTTAAGTTCCGGTCGAACGAATGCATGGAACCAGTCGACCGAAAACCAACATGCAACCCCGACCCACCAGCACAGCACAAAGCACTACCGGTCGACCGCCACAAGGCATCGTCTGACCGGTGTTGGTTAAAGTCAGGCAAAATACATTACATCGATCGATCGCCCGGAGGAACCGGTCGACCGTTGGTCGTCTGCAACCTTGCGTCAGCCAAGGATTTACGCCAAAACTTGTCACCGGTGAGGTCTCCGATCTCCCACAACCGACCAACACATCACCCTCACGCGGATGAGCATCAAAACACACTAATAAACCGGCATACCTTCCAAGACGACGAAAATCGTCGGAACCTCGCTCGCGCAACTTCGCCTCCGGAGATCCTACTCGCGCGACTGCCTCCTCGCCTCGACCTCCGCACCCTCACGTTTGCCACGCCGCCGATGAACACGCCTCCACCACTGCTCATCAGAAAAGGTAAAGGTGAGAGAATGTTTGTGAGGAAGAAGGAGAAGAAGAAAAGAAGATGGAGGAGGTGGGTTGGGTTTTTAAACCAACACCCCACACCCACACCCACGCCCACACCCACCATACCCTCCCTCACCCACGTCCCATACCATCATCCCCCCCATGCCTCCTCTCCTTCCAACGCAAAACCCATTCTTAACCCCACTTAACCTCTAATGAGGGTCAGGGACATTACACTTCTCCTCCGCCGCACCACGTCCTCCCCTCCGCAAATTTCCATCTCAAGCATCATGTACGGCTAAGGCGTGTACTTCAATTTTTTTGTTCTTTCTTTTTGACGTTTTGTATTGTTTAATGGAACAAATCTAAATAAGTTGCAGAAACATTTGCTGGGATTTGATCCTGCTTACAGTTAGAACCATTTCAACTTGCCAACGTTTTCGTGGAAGAATTCAATAAGCTGGTTTAGTTTCAACAGAATTATGGTTCTCTTCGTTTCCTTGATATTTAAGTTTCTCAATATACTTTCACTTTTTATTATAATTGAAAATCCGAACAACACATTTTGATCTATGAAATCAGTTATCCATTTATTTTGAAAATCATAAAATTAGATATGTGTTTTCAACAAGATCAAGACAAAAATGAAAATTAATACATTATATTTTTCGGTCTCTTGATCTTATATAAAATGATTATTAGATTTTTACGATTATCGTCGTGCATGAATAACTTTCGATAAATCTAAATATACAGCTTGGATTCTTAATTATATTAAAAATCAAAAATGTATTTAAAGAACTTGACCCTCAAGTAAATAGAGGAATCGCAGTCTGTTTCATCACGGGCTCGTACGAGTACTAGACTAAGCACATGCATGAAAGTGTGATTGTGCTTGTAATAGAAGACCAGTTGGTTATAATTGGTACATGCGTATACAATTTTTGTTTTACAATTAATTAGAGGAGATTTTGATATCTTTCGAGAGTGAAAATGGGATAGTTCTTTGTAGTCAAATTATAAAATTATGGAACTCTAATTTTAGGATTTGTTTTTAAAATTTTCCTACAAAACAACTATTAAAGATCTAGTTTAACCACTTCTGAAGTTTCTAACAAATTAATCACATTGAAATTAGTATTACTTGTCTTTTTTTTCAATTGCTATCATTTCACTATTCACTGCAATGCCAAAGCCTGTCAGAATAAATTTTGTATCCCTGGGTGTAGTTCCACATTGCCTTATGGTTAAAACTTTCATGAGATTTATTATAAAAATATGGATCCATATCCGAAACAACTTCTCATTGATGTTTTGCGGACGGGATGTTGATATTTTTTTTGCAAGACAATGTCAAAAAATTGATGTTATGTGTTATTGTTTGGCAGCAATAGTTGGCATCAGGGTCACAATGAAGCCAGAATGCTGGTTAACTCCTCCAGTAAGATTTTGTAACATTTTGATTGCAGTGTGTAAGGACATGTCCAATTTGTCTGTTTGGATTTTGCATATATGATGAATGGTTTGATAAAAGATGATTCTAGAAGTTTCTAGTTTATGGTGGATTTGGTTGTTCATGAACTCAAACTTTTTGAAGTGTGGGATTCTTAACCTATCCTTGAGTTATAAGTTTAATATAAGTTCCCTAATAAAGCACATTCATCATCTCATAGTAGTGCATTCCAATTTCCGATGTTATTGCAATGTTTGTTGACTTGTTTCAAAGTTAAGACATAAGTTTTCCTGTTAGCACATAAATGGATGAACCTATCTTAAGATTATTTTTGTTATTACTTGAGGATAATATATTATGTTATATGTAGAAAATAAGATTCTTATAAATCATGTAATATTTTGTCTTTAAAGGAAGAGAATCGAACTGAAGTTCGCAATACCCGGTTTTTCACGCGTGGGGGACGTGGCATGACACGTCATATTTGAGTTGAACTTGTGTGTTCTCCCATTACCTTTGAGCGGGAACTTAGCTTTGTTTTGTTTTTTTGAATGCATTAAATAAGAATCCTTCCAGCCATGATCCACGGCTGAAGACATGAAGCAACAGTGATGGTTTCCTCCTTAAGAGGTTACATAAAGAGCTGGATGGTTCCAAAAGCCGAAGGATATTGCAACAGACAACATAATGCTAGAACATATTAAATAAGGATTTTTATCATAAGCTAAAGATAAACGGTGGAGCAGTAGGACTTAAAGTCCATGTATAGCCGGCAGAGATGAATGCTCATGCGACACCCCCCAACGATCCACGTCAGAGGCAGCTACTTGATTGACCACTTCATTGTCGACGTTGTTAGCCTCCATGGCAGTGGTTCTAATGGTGACTCCCGAGTCTAGATCAACAGCAGCAGAGGGGTTCATAATATCACAGTTCATTGGAATTGCTTCATTTGCTTGTTCACCAAGTGCCAAAGTTCTAGCCTTTTTATTGCCCAAAGTCAGTTGGAGAGTTTCTCGATGTCTCTTCAAGGTGTCTGACTATTGTTCGAAAACATCAAAACAGTTATGCAACAAATGGTCAAAAGAAATTGACTCGCCCCTAAAGATTCTATTATTTCGTTCCTTCCAAGTAGACCAAAGGAATGCATTTATTAGTGTGCTACATTCTTTGGTCCCTAAATCAAGTAGATTTTTGACCAAGTTTCGGAAAAAAAGACTATTATTTCTAACCAAGTTTAGATATGAAGGGGTTACTTTATCCCAAAAGTTTGATGCTTATTCGCATTCATAAAATAAGTGGTCTACCAATTCGAGATAAAAACCACACATCGGGCAAGTAGGGTTTACCAACACCTTTCTTTTTAATTAGATTATCCTTAATCAACAATTTATTATTAGTTGCTAACCAAGTAAAGATCTTGACCTTGTAGAACAAAAGATTTTCCAAACATGTCCCGTAAAAAGGGTTTCCTTTGCCCGGTTGCCCCCCTCACAAAGCAACTTAGCTTTTGTTGGGTGGGAATTCAGTTTCCCGTAACATCTGTGAGTTGCTTTTTATTTGCTTTCTCGGGAGATTGTCCTTGTTATGGACCCCAAATCTGAATATTATAGAAAGTTTGAAATCCATAAGACAATGCTTTGATTTTCTTTTAAACTCTATTATATATTTTTCAAACTCTATTAGATTTAAAGGACAATACCTATCTTCAATAGAACTATTATTTATTTCGATAATTTTTTCAGAGAATACTTGGGTATATTGCTGAAATATATTTAATGAAAGACTTAAATCCGAGTGGTAAGGTTTAGTTTGGCACAAGCTAAAGTATGTTGCTTAAATATTAACCGTAAATAAAGTTAAACCATGGTTTTCATAACCGAATCGGACGACGAACCGGAATTCTTAAAGGTTCGAAGGTGTAGAGGTTCAACTAGGTCGAACCGGTGACGTTATAAATAAATAATTATATATTATATATATATTATATTATATCCTGTTATGCATGTTTATCTCCTGTTTTGCATGTCGATTAACATCTTATATATAAATATTATATATCCATTCCCATTCCAACTTCCACTTCCCAAAGAGTAAGGACCCCACAAAACTCACTCACTACAACCATCACATCCCCATCCCTCCCTCTCACCAAATCTACTTCCCAAGGAACACATATTCACGTTCCTCCCAACCACCCCATCCCTCTTTCTCGTCTCCTCTCTCTTCCGCCTCCTCCACGCCCAAACCCTAACCACCTTCTCGATCCCCAACTCCTACTTTGTCTCCCCCTCCGCCCTTGCCCGCTTCCCCAACCTCGACTCCCTCTTACGTCAAAGGGAAGCCCCACTTCGCCGACTTCAACCTCTTCCCCGACGAGTGGGTCAAGGTCATTGCCGACGGGTGTAAGGGGCTGGAGGAGTTGAGGATGAAGCAGATGGTGGTCACCGATGAGCCAAAAATAGCCAAACCGAACTTGAACCGGGCTAGAACCGGACGGTCTAACCGGTTCAATGTCAAATGCGGTTTTAGGGGGTTCTCCGGACCGGAGTGGCCACCGGTTCGCGGTTGAACTGGTTCGATCGGCCGGTCCGGTCCGGTTTTCATGACCATGAGTTAAACTATAAGTCAGACGAAACTGGTTTGGCACGGACTTGATCAAAATTGAAATTTTAGAAACCTCAAAAATGACAATGAGACCACCTCTGATTCAATCTATATAGACATCATGGGTGGGAATACCGTCAACATTTTTTGAAGTTACCATTCACAACAACTATGCTTTTTGACCGGCAAAGACACTAGCAAGTAGGATTCTTGTTCTAATGTTTTAATATACCCACTTGTTTATTTAAATATCTCTCAATCATTATTGACAATATCTTATTTGAAACATACTCGGTAGTTGCTAAAAATACTTGAACCAAATCACAATAGTATTGCCTCGTACGTGGGTGTGTCGTGGACCATTAAACAATTTAAACCTAACTAATTCGTAGTTGTGGAAATCTGTCCGTACAACTAGGTCCATGACAACTGAAAATCCAGTTGGGTGGTTTTTTTTGGACGTGATGGTTATTGCAATCACCAACCATTTTTTAGTATCTTTTGAGAGTGTTTAATATATTGAAGATAATGGTTTGTAGAAATCGAAATAACAAGTGGATATTTCCATACATCATAATAGGTATCCTATATCTCATGAATTTGTCATTAGGACCCCATAGTAGTGGGCTATGGTAACTACATAAACCGTTGATGGTAATTACCATCGACAACTACTATGTTGTCCTAAATAACAATAAACATGTAACTTACGGTAATTACAACTATAATGTGTAGCTAGATACCGTTTATAGTTTGAGATATTAAGTGGTTAATATCGTTGTCAATTTAACTTAGATTTTCTTATAGGTCACACCACAAAATTGGGAAACAAGAAGCTTAATTTTGAGTTCATATGATGTGTCGGATTTCATGACAAAATGGACACATGTGGTGAATCAATAAAAATCAATATTTTCTGAGAAATGACATAATTAGAGTCATGAATAAATTCATATGAGGTGTATATATTGTGGTGTGTAATAATTTAATATTACATAAGATAACATATTACATAAAATATGAATTTGCTAAAAACCCTAAAAGATCAAATTTTGTTGAATATATATTCAAAATTTGACAAAGGCAAAATCGGGGTCAAAACGGTCCACCATTTTAGGTTTGGTCGACCGATGTTTCTTAGGAACAGTCAACCAAACGAAAATCGGATAACGCAATTGGTTGACCGAAATTGTTTGTAGTGCCTGGACAATTGGGTTCGGTCAACCGAGCGTAAACTGTCAATCGAAAGAAAATATCTATGAGTTTTTTTTGGGATATTTTGGTAGGCCGAAAGTGACACGGTGGTCCAATGAGATTTATCAGGAGAAATTTAGGTGAGTCAACAGTCGACCGGAGCAAGACGTAGATCGTCCGAACATTTCCAGGGAACATACCGTCAAGCTCACAGTCATCCGAACTTGCGTAAAACCGAATGGTTCGGTCGACCGAGTGGAAATCTCGGTGAACCGAACAACACAATTTTTGCCTGAATTATTAAGAGAATAATTAAATCATGGGTTGTATAAATTTCAGATTTGATCAAACGTTTTTAGGATGCTTATGTGGCAAATTGAGATTAATTTTAGAAGAGAAAAAACAAAAGATCATGACTAGAGAATAGTTCCTGATGTAGGTGATTTGGGAGGCTATAAATAGGTCCTCTCACCCTACTTGTTTCATAAGAATTAATGCAAAATTCTCTCTCCCTTAATTATCATGAAAATTCTCTTTATGGTTTTAAGTTTTGGATATTAAAATCTCAGGAGCTTTTAGAGGGTTATTAGCTAGATTATAAGCTTAATTAGAGATTGATTGGCTAGCTCATTTCTCTTTAATCTTGTTTAGAGTTTGGTGAACACTTGGAGCCGAATCGGCGGACGATTCGACGAACAACGGAACATCGAATCTTCTGAAATGTTTTAGAGAACCTTTGGGTATGATCCTTTCTCTTTTGTTTATTTTAATATATGTAGGAATGCATGATATTAGAATAAACATATACTTGTACGTAAAATCAATGAAAATATGAAATCGATCATGTATGTTTGTATTAAAATATTTAAAATATAGACATACATATGGACACAAAATCTTACACACTAATCACACAACATGTGTTGTCGGACGAATTTTCATTGTTCGCATTTCATGCGTTATCGGATGAATCTTCATTGTTCACATTTCATGTGTTGTCAGACGAATCTTAACTGTTCAGACAGCATGCGTTGTCGGACGAATTTTCATTATTCAAACAACATGCGTTGTCGGACGAATCTTCACTGTTCACATTTCATGCATTATCGGACGAATCTTAACTGTTCACATTTCTTAGATCAATCCATACCGTCCATCTTTGTCTGTCGAATCTAAACCGTTGAATGTTGAAAAATGAACAGTTTCATGCCAAGCTTTGAAGAAGATTATATAAACTAAGCCACCATCGCAACTTACACAAAAATGTCTTCCGCTGACCACAACCGTGACTCACTGTGCGGACGAGGCACCCCTCGGCCATTATTTTCCAGTGGTTATGGACATATTCCACTTCCACTCCCCTACCAGTTCGACCCTTACAATCATCCAAGTTCTTCACAAAATCCACCCCCACAATATTTTTCACCACAACAATATCACAATCCATTACCACCTTATGAAATGTATGCGAACATACTTAGTGGATGGACCAGTACTGTTGGCTTTTTGGCCTTAATCTTATGTTTTGATGATTTAATCAACCGAATCTTAATTAGAGTAGCACACACTATGCATTGCATATATATTGTATTGTGCTAACCTCTACAGGTGATCAAGACTCAAGAAAGATGGAAATGAAGTCAAGACATGTAATTAAAGCTAAATCGAAGACATGTAATCTTGATTTCTTTTGAGTCTTAGGAACAAAGTGTAATTGAGCATACTTGAGCTAAAATCAACTTAATCACACACTAGGTTCCCTATAGAAGTTACACACGAAATTTCACATAATTTGGACTTCAATAGATCACCCAAACTTAGACCGGAAAACACCAAAACTTGAATTGCAAAAGTCTGCCCACATTCGGTCGACCGCAACATGCCGTTCGGTCGACCGGATGATCAATTAATCCTGTTTGTGTTTCCCTGTCTAGTGTCGGTCGACCGCACCATATATTTCGGTCGACCGTCAGATCATATTTTCTGGACCGTTACTTTTGTCGTATATACCCAACGGTCGTATTCGTATTAATCAAAATATACCCCTTATACATTTTATGTATCGGTTGACCGAGGACCAAGATCGGTCGACCGAATGAGCGTGTCCAGACAGTCCAGAATCTCCTGTCCAAAATCGGTCGACCGGAAGAACCTGTTTCGGTCGACCGTTCACATATTTGTTGTCAACCCCAAAGTGCCTGGACGAAATCGGTCGACCGAACCCTCTTAGTGTGTTCGACCGATGACTTAAGTTTTCTTAAGTCGTAGCGTTGGGCGGTCGACCGTTGCTTAACCGACCGACCGAACTGAGTGTAAAACTGCTTAACGGTCGACCGATTGTCCCGATCCGGTCGACCGAATTCAGCCAGAATTGGGTTCTGAACTTTCTGTTTTGTGTAATCACACTTCAACTCATACCCAATCAATCCCAACGGCTCTATTCTCTCTAATGCCTATATAAGGAGTTGTAAAACACATTTTAACACAACTCTCCCACTACAAACTTGTCCCAAAACATTAGAGAGAATCCCAAACACTCAAAGCCTCAAATCTCCACACTTAGTCTTAATTCCAATCATACTCAAGTGTGCTCAAGCTTAGAGAGTGTTGCTCCACTCAAATTGTTGTTGTCAAAGGAAGCAAGGACTTCGGTGAAAGCCCGAAGTGTTCCTCTCGGATTGTGAGAGAAGAAAGTCAAGCTCGCGAGGTTGTTCGCGGAGTTTGTTTTGTAAAAGGCGTTCTCTCCCGGCCCGGAACGGGGAGTGGTTAGTGAAGTCGTGAGCGGAGCTCGGTGATCCGAGCGGAGCTTGCAAGAGAGGATTAGGACCCGGGTGGGGTGCCGAACCTCTATAAAAATCCCCCGACTTCTTGTGGTTTGCATTTTCTATTCCTTACTTGCTTGTTTGTTTTAATTCCGCTGCATTTACTCGATTGCTTAAACAAGTAGGTGATTAGATTAAAAAGTGATTAGTGGACCCATAACCCACACGATCCTACAAGTACAACCTTCCCAAATAATACTTCTGATGATGAGGCTCAAAACGACGACCACCCTTACACCAAACCAACACGACACACGCCGTCTTTATCACCAACGCAGTCACCACAACCAAACAAGGTGAAGGCCTGGTCCACGTTAAATGATGAAGCGTTGATCTCAGCTTACATGCAGGTTAGTATGGATGCCATTGTAGGCACTTCGCAGAAAGTCAGAGCTTTATAGGGGTAGAGTGGCACGTGTGTACGAGCAGACCACTCGCTCGAACAAGAAGATAACACCACGCCTCTCGGACTCCTTAAAAGGTCGTTGGAGGAGGTTTGCGCCATTAGTAATGAAGTGGAGTGGTTGCTACGATGAAGTTCTACAACGTAAAATGAGCGAATACAACCATGAAGATGTCATTCATGACGCGCACAACATTTACGAATCCACTGTCGGTACTAAGTTTTCAATCCTCCATGCGTGGGAAATGTTACGCAAGTACCCAAAGTGGGAGTCGTTCGTAAAACCCAGTTCAGGAAAGGGAACATGTGCACGCCCAACAATAATTGAACGAGAGGAAGTAGATAGTATTCCAACATCAAGTAGCGGGGCCAAAAGAAAAGGCATTGAAGGCTATTCGATCTGGTCACCTCCGTCGAACGAAACAACATCAGATGAAACTTCACAATAACCCTTTCAGTGGCCAGAAGGGGTAAAAAAGGCAAATAAGAAGGGAAAAACCCCAACACCAATTCAACTGGACGACCGGGTTGCGGACCTGTGTTCAAAACTTGAACATTGTTCACAAGTTAGAGGTGAAAAATCGAAACGAAAACTTATGTTGAAGCTGGCCACGGAGAAGATAGCATTGATGAACACATTGTTTAAGAAGTTGAACCGCATAGAAGTGGAAGATCACACACTCGCAAAGTTGTTGGATTGGGCAGAGAAAAACGAACATCTTTAATTTCCTTTGATTATCTAAAATTTGGTTTAGTTACGTACTTGGTCGTTAATCAGTTTAACTTTATTTCGAATAATGTACTTGGTTTAAGTAGATTTCCTTCGTATTCCCAATTATGGAAGTAGTCATGTTATGTACGTGTTTATTAAACGGTTTAAGTTAATTTAATTTCTTTTATTTGGGTTATTTACATTTATTTTCTTTAATTACGTACATTTACAATTATTATATATTATGTTACTAAATTTCTTTAAATAAATACATTTTATTTTACTAATTTAGATTAATTATTTACAATTATTTAAACTAATTTTCTTTAATTACTTACATTTATTTTACTTATTTTTGATTAATTATTTACATTTAACTGACTGAATTTGATTTATTTTTTTCATTTATTTTATTTTTTAAGAATTAGTTCTAATTATATATTAATTATCAAATATAAAAAACAGATTTTAAATCATTTATCCAAAAAAATAAAAAAAAATCAACCAACCTGGGTTGGCCACGTGGCCAACCCAGGGGTGCATTCTGTGTCGGGCCCCCGACCCAGGTCGGGACTCGGGAGTCACGTCAGGGTTCAACCCAACACCTACCCCCTTAACGACCCGACCCAAGAGAACACCCGTTAAGAAGATTGATCCATAGGCTGACTAACATGAAACAAAATGTTTACACAAAAAATATCATCATAACAAGGCATAACACTATATTTCCCAAAACACTAGAATAACAAGTTACAATCTACCAACGTCAACCAATATTTCCCGAAGTAACGGAACTTGACAAAACCAATATTTTTTAAAGTTATGATTTCATCCGCCAACAATAAATGGTTTGCTGAAAATCAATCGAAGAACAGATAAATCGCAGGCAACCCAATATCCAAATAACGTTGCACGGTTAACTTTGAACCAACACTTGATATTTCACCACTTTTCAACAAGATGATGTTTGAACTTTAAATGAGTACCATCATCTGACATTGTAGTACCACAAGCAACTGATGTTTTTCTCGATCTTCAAATTGCCTAGTTTATTAGACCTAACTATGATTACTGAGTTTACCGACCCTTACACTAAAATACCTCTATAGTCGAAATTGTGTTCTAACAAACAATTTTGTTAATTTCGCTAAAAATACTGACATCAATGGGTAGGAATGCATCAATAGTTAGACATTCCTCACTATAATGTTTGGATTTACCCACCCCAACACATTTAAAATACTCATTGTGTTGAATCGTGTCTAACTTTCGTTAATTTCGATATAAAAAACCCACATCAATTGGTGGGAATACTATAGAATGTTCATGTCGTTATCATTGTTGATTTTTAGGTCTTAATCCATGTTGATTTTGATGATTAATCAAACTAATCTTAATCAATCAGTCTAGTCGATCAAATGGGAAAACATGATTACATGCATTGCATATACATTTGTATACTTGTAAATCATCTTAATAGGTTGATTAATATCATTAAGAGAAAGAACATTTGGTCAAATACTCAAGATTGTAACAAAACTTTAGACCAAAACCTCTAATTTTCTATTTATTGAGTGCATATGATCGTATGTAAACTTGAGCACTAGAATTTCATCTTACTCCTGTTCGGTTAACCAAACCCCTAACGGATGACTGAACACATCACATCCATAGCTATTAGAATCCTCTCTGGAATTGTTCTCTCAGACAACCGATTGTTATTCGGTCGACCGAATCCCTTTTGACTGGTTTTGAATTACTCCAACGGTCACACTTGTACTTTGCCTTAGAGCCCATTTGCCTTGTCCATTTCCAGACGATCGATATCCTATCAGCCAACCATTTACTTCTTGGTATCTGACGCACAACGACTATTTCCACGTGTCAATATAGCAGTTAGACTCACAACGGATATTTGATTTCCATCTATTTGATTAAAAGACAAACAGCTGATCCGGACTACCGAAATCTTGTTACACAGTCGATTGAATCCTTACTGTTATTTTGGATCGGTCAACCGAAATTAAATCAAAGGAAATTCGACAAAAGTTACTAAAAGTTTGTTATCGGTTAATCGAACCTTATTCGGTCACCCAAAAACTTAATTTTGATCAAGTCAACTCTTAATGTCGGACAACCGTTCTTTAAACGGTTGACCGAACTTGAGCATAATTTTACCTGAGCTCAACTCAAATCTTGTTTCTCATTGATTCAAATCTCACAAACTCTCCCAAACGGCTAGTAGATGTTGAAAGCTTATAAATAGGGTCACATATCTTTGTTTTACATACATTGAATACTCTGTATTGATTCATACCTTATTGCCAACTTCTAGATCTCATTTTCCTACACCCAAAGCCAAATTTCACTACTTGTATATTCATTGCATATCATATCCAAGTGTGCTCAAGTATGTGCGTGTAGCTCAAGTTATAAATCGAAATCCACGGCTCACATTCTTTATTGTAATAAAAAAACTAAATTACATTAAAAAATTGATCCTCAAAAGTAAGTTAAGGAATAGGGACGTAAACGAGTCGAGCCCAACAATAATTTTGAGCCTGGACTATTAACTTATATTATTATTAAATTAAAAAAAATACAAATGGAGCAATAAAATATTCGAGTCGAGCCCCAATTTTTTCGAGTTTGAACAACTCGTTTATCAAACCAAGTTAGAAGATTTTTATTTATTTTTTATCAAGATTCTTCATTTTTCAAGTTAAACTATAGTCGTTTTTCGAGTTGAAGTTCGAGTTTGACCGAGATTTGAACATTAAGAGTTAAAATTTAACTAAACATGTAACTTTAACTCACATGGTAACTAACCTGCATGTTTTGATCACCTCCGAAGACAGCCCAAAACTGCCTTCCCAGACGGTCCTTCCTTCCATCCATCCATCCATCTCCAAACTATAAATACATCAAACCAAATCTCTCTCTCAAACAGACAGATCGAATCGAAGCGAAGATGAACGACGGGGAGGTGTCTAAGCAGATCCACCAGATGGTGCATTTCATCCGCCAGGAAGCCGACGAGAAGGCCAAAGAGATCTCCGCTGCCGCCGACGAGGTACCATCTTTTCATCTCAATAACTAACAACATCCGATCTCTTTACACCCATTCCCAACCAATTCTCTTAACATCTTACCTCGTAATCGTTAGCCGATCGCTAATTACGATGAAACACATGCGTAGGGCGTTATTTGTGATCGGCATTTGGCAGCTTGATTCTGCTTAGTTATCGAGTTTTGGTTCTGTGCTAATTGGATTTGGTTTGTTGTCTCTTCTTTGTTTGGTGATTAGATTTTTATTTTATTTTTTTGTTCAGGAATTTAACATAGAGAAGCTGCAACTCGTTGAAGCGGAAAAAGAAGAAGATTAGGCAAGAATACGAGAGGAAACAGAAGCAAGTTGAGATTCGGAAGAAAATGTGGGTTTGATGTAACGCCCCGAGCCCGGACAATTGCTCACCCGCCCGAACCCGGTGCGTTAAGATACGATCCACGATCCTGACCGCTGCGCACTCTGATATTTAAATCCATGTGATAGACCCATAATAAATCTGAAAAATATAATAAACAAATTGTGAGCTCGACAGCCCGCAAGTACCAATCATCAATCAATCAGAATCATAATCATGTGGAAAATAACATAGAATATGACGTTCAGTCAATGAGCACAATCAAGAGACATGCATCACAAATAATATGTATGCATAACAATTTGGAACCCTCATTCGGATTCGACCACATCCTGTGCTTCTGAAATCTATCAATCAGTCAGACGCACACCTGGTAGCTCCACACTAACGACAGACAGACATTTCCTCTCTCGGGTGGCTCCACGCTGTCCGCTAGGCAGCTCTTTCCTAAGTTGCTCTGCCATAAGCATACACACAGCCACATGACATGTCGACCGAAACACCATCATGCAATCATATGCATATCCATAAAATCAATATTAATGCTCAACATGCAAGCAACTACGAATATCAAGAGAGACAGACATGATATGAAACTGAAAAATAACGAATCAGTACTTGCCTCCTCAAAATCTCCATCTTTTTCTTCTCAATATTCTTCTCAAAATTCTATCTTCTCCTAAAACCACACAATCATCCAACAATCTTAATTAGTCCATTAAGATATTTGATTATTACTTCAACTAAAAAATTCAGGATATTACATTTGATCTTTTCTTGTCTAGATTTCTTCTTACCACCGGAGGTCTTTCTCTTTGCTTTCTTACGTTCTCCAGAAAAAAATGGATCTGGTGATTATGTGTTTGGGGGTATGAAAGTGGGGCAGATCTGTAATGTTTCTTTTGTGGCCGTGGGAAATATACTAAATCTGTTTTTATTGAATGTGAGAGAATTCCGCGACACTCAATCTCTTGTTTTAAAAGATGAAAAGAATGATTACTTCCTAGGAAAACCATAATTTTGAATAATGAGATATCGCTGTTTAATAACTTTATCATTACCATATCAAATGAATGTAGCATAGTCCATAAAAATTAATCAATACTGCCGAGAACGAAGATGTTCTGAATAACAAGCTGAAGTTGTTAAATATAAAACTGCATCTCAAGGTGCTTAACATTTTGCAATAGGTTATACATTGGAGGACAAACCTTTAATTTAGAGTGGAGTTCCTTTAAGTGAGCTTCTTATGGTTTTATATGATCGTATTATGGTAAGATTTACGTGCTATGATTTTTGCAGTGAATACTCCATGCGGCTGAATGCTTCCCGGATCAAGGTTCTCCAGGCGCAAGATGATCTAGTTAGTTCAATGAAGGAATCGACAGGGAAAGAGCTCCTTAATGTTGGCCAAAATGAAGAAGTGTATGGAAATCTTTTGAAAGAGCTCATTGTGCAGGTTATGCAAATTAGTGCAAATTTTAAGTTATTTCAATTTTTTTCTTGAGAAACCGTTTGTCATGATTTGCTGAAATTGTTGTAGCTTAATTTGCTCATTTCCATTTTACAGTGGATCATCATCATTTTGAAAATTATTAGAAAAAGATTGTCAGACTCAAATCACTCAATATGTTTGAGCCTGGCAATTAAAGCATTTGCTAAAACTAGCACATGGCTTTAGACTGAAAGAGCCTGCTGTATTACTTCGTTGTCGAGAGGAGGATGTCAGACACGTGGGTTCCGTATTGGAGTTGGCAAAGGAAATCTATGCAGCAAGGGAAAATGTTCATCCTCCTGAGATAATAAAAGACATCCGTGTATTTCTGCCTCCTGCTCCTAGCAATGATAATGCTCATGGCCCCATCTGGTATTATATCCATTCATCCACTCATTGAATACCATAAATTTGATGAAAATTTTCTTATGTGTCTTGATTGGACTCTTCAGAGTTATTGCCAATAATTAGCCTTCTATGTCATGGTAATATACATTTAGTTTAACTAACTATTGTGAAGGTATATAATTGCACTACTCTTAGTTTTTATCAAATATTTGACTTATCTAACAATACCTGTTACGACGAAAAAGTGGACTTCTCATGCGATTAGCCTTGGTATCAATAACCTGCAAGCGACTAAAAGATAATTCTTGAAAAAGTTAATTTTGTTGCCAATATCATGTTTGTCATCTTAGTGAATCATAATTTCTTTGATTTAAAATTTAAATTTTAAAATGTTATAGTTAAATAGGAAAAACCTCTGGATGTGGTATTCCGGAAGAAGCTACCTGAGGTGAGTTCTCTCAATAAAATCTTCTCTTGGAGATCCATTACGAGTTATGACTCGTCCGAGTCTCTCTTACAATATGTGCTCCATATAACTTGTTTTTATTGAATATCTCCATATTTGTTTTGCTATAAGTTCTTCTGTATCTTCACTTACTAGAACTACTGCCATTAGGGCACAGATGAGTCAACAACTGAAATCTGAATTCCATATACTGTTTAAAAAAATTGAATTCCATATATCATTACTAAATCAATTATTTAATTCACAATATTACAATCCTTTGAAAATATATTATGCTTTCTAGATTGTTCTATGGGTAGTTTTTCTATGTCCAGCATATGATAATGTTTAAACCATTATGCCTGGAAGTTGAAAGTTCATTGTTTGACATTAACATCAATTGACCTGGATAAGAGACGATAACTAGCTGTTTGTATTCTAAGGCAGACTGCAACTCTTACATTGTGCAATATTTTGCTCGTCTAATCATATAATGTAATAGAAAATTTATTCAACGACCATAAATCTTAACATATATTTTCAATTTTGAACCTACCGCTTTAATGTAAAAATCTCAAAGACATTTAGACCATGTATGCAACTGCAAGTTGTTTATAGCTTTTCTGCTCTCTGCTTGTTTCAGATAAGGAGGTGCCTTGTCGGTCAGGTGGAAGCTTGATTGCTTACGGAACGTGGACAACTATTTATTTGCTTGAGCTTCTGAGTGATGGATCTATCACCGGCTGTGGAATTAGAATCAAGTTATGTTGTTGACCTGTTTGCAGGTTCTGTATTTACTCTGTTCTTGCACTACCAATTTATGTCCTCAGCTATTTATTTGACTGCTATAATTGCTATATACCAACAAGGCTCCCAAAACTCGTTTCTCTTGCTCACCTGCAAGTGGAACGACTACCTTGTACTCGTTCAACCGGCCCTATTTTCACCATCGTTGAATAGATTGAATAAACACTATCATGTTCTAGAATTCTGTCAATTGTTATTATAAAATAAACACATACATAGAAAATGGATGCTTGCTTTGGGGATGAATAAAGTTCTTATCAAGTTATTGTTTTGATCCTCTCGATCCCTTCTATTTTCTTGTTAGACTTAAAGAAGCTTCTTCTTTTTGTCTTCGGCCCTCTTGCATCCCTTATATTTTATTTCTTTATTGAACAAAAAAAATTGTTTTTATTTTTCAATCTAAGACCTTGTCTTTGAGATCAACAAGATAAAAGAATCTTCTTGCCTTGGACATTCTAAACTTGAAATGTGATTTGGATTTGTTTGTTTCTGCTTGTCAAGCGCAGGATTTCCTTATGATCTTGAGTTCTCTTAAAAGTTGAATTAAAGACGAGTTAAATGGAGATTCTCGCAATTGTAGTTACTGAAAGGCTCGACTATTGGCAATGGCAAGACTATTGGTCTAGATGCAAGTAGTGCAACCAAACGTTTATTGGAGATTCTTTGGGATGGTAGATAATCCACTCTACACTAAATACTTAAGATTTGCAAGGTTGCATTCCAATAATCTTTTGAAAAAGCCTATCACTGAAAGCTAAGGCAATTAGTATGCTCTAATGTACCACTATCAGAATATTTAATCTCAAACATCTATAACTTTGTAACATTAATACGAAATGCATCAGATAAATTAAACAAATTTTTGAAAAATTGGTGTGGGTAAGGGTTTAGTAGAGTGGATTATCTACCTTGAGAGAAAAGAACCGAAGTTAACAGAACACACACAAAAAAAATCACTCGTGTACTTGCAATTTAATTCATATAATTGCCTAAACTTCATTTACAACGGATTATTATACGTGTGAATTAAATTCCCTCTCTTAGCAGATGACGTTCAGTAGCTACAGAAAAAAAAACAAAGTAGATCTACAACGTGAGATTCTACTATTATGTACTTTCATTTGCACGAGGGAAAAAGAATACATCCGCAAGACCGTTGCTCGTAAGAATAAAATGACAGACTCTCTTCAGTGAACTGCCACTGATTTTCCTCTAAATCATCCATCGGAAACCTAACTTTCTATCCATAATATCTAGTTCCTCGATTCGATGCTTTTCATCATGGACCCCCTAATACAGCATTTTCAATGTCCTCCCTGCTCAATGCATAACTGAATCTCCTCTCTACATCCTTCTCAAGATTGCCAGGTCCACTCTTCAAATATCTGTTTGACAAGTACAAACATGTCATCATCTACAAAGTGAAAAGAACTCGGCTCTTTTGGGCGTAACTTTAGAAGAGAGAAAATCAGGAACAAAAATCACAAAAATATTGCACTAATTTTTGATAATAATAAAATTCCACATTTGTAAACTCAAAATAAGAGATTTCATTCGTAAACAGTACATATTAATTACCTGGTATTTAATTGAAGATTAATTTGAGCTGACAACACAACAGAAATGTAGTTGCGGTTTACGTTAAGTACTTTAGTTCAAACACTTCGGAACTTTTCACAACAAAATTAGGATTTGAACATAATGGAACCACTCAACCAAGCACATGAAATGTTTGGTGGGATGAAAACGAAGAGAATGTCCTTGACCAACCTTTTTATTTTAAACCTTGTGCGTCATTTTACTTTGTTAGAAAAAAGTTTCAACAGGGTACTTCACTAAAAATACATTTGTAAGTGCTTGCATTGGTGTACATGCATAAAGACGGTGAATGCATCTTAGGGCACTGCCTTGAAGTGTTTACAATGAGCCACTCAATACGCAGTGCACGGTGCACATGAATGATGCGATGTACCACATCATTTAGTTTAGTAATTTTATTCAAATTTCACATGACGTGCTACCCTAACTGTTTGGGGGTAAGAACAAGAAGCCTAACCAGCATGGACAAAGAAAAAAATTCTACTTTCCCAGCATCAGTTGATATGCACCTAGATGTAATAACAGCAACACTCCTGCATCCTCATTGTCATCAAAGAGTCACATCTTAGTTTCGATTCTAGGAATATCGAAAGAGAAACCTTATAACTAAACATCCCTATCACATTCTGGGAATATTATGTGATGCTTGAAAAAAGTTAAAAAAGCATCTAGTTACCAAATTCACATCACAATCCAATATTGATATGGTACCATAAAACCTTCTGATGTAAGTACTTCACAAGACCCATTTTCTTAATCTTAATCCAGGACAAAACATTGCCAATCCCAATTCGGTTAGGGGAACATAACAGAATTTACATGGTTTTACTAGAAAATGGAATCCAAAATGCATCTACACTCAACAGGTTAAAAGGGGGGGAAATCCTAGTAATTAGAAATCAGAGCTACTGCAGAGGATACTAAGATTGTTAGCTTGCACTGATGAAATGTCCAATTATGCTCTTACAGCACTTCAAAAACACTACATGCCCTACTATGGTATTGTACTATGGTAAAATATAGTCGTATTATGGATATAGTACACTTCCACAATTTTGGATGAGCAAGAAATATTCACTCACTTCTATAATGCTCTTAGTTCTAGTTTTCTTATGCTTTCATTCAGCAACATTTGTCTAGTTACTACCATGTTTCTATTCAATCTTTCACACCAGTGTTCCAGGACCAGGAGGCCTCCCTCTTCTTTTATGTTTTTTTTCTTCTAAGGAGGCCTGTTTTTAACTTTTTATGTCCACACAAACGAATGTAATCCAAACTCTGAATAACCAGCCTTCTATTTGCATATCCTTTTTTGAGTAACTAAATTTAAATAATAAAAACCAACAAGGAGATAGATAGTTTAAGGTCACTAGTTTGAACACCACAAGTACTCTAGTGTTACTGTTTTTTTATTCATTGAAATTCATTTAAGGTAATTCTCAAGTAACAACCATCAGAGTACCCATACATGGACAGTTGGATGGGTCCTATCCAAGGTCACATGGAATAAATTGAGAGGTACAAAAATACTGAAAAATGTATTTCTTACAGCTAGAAAATGCATTTCTTACAACCAGAGTTCCCGGTGAATTCACGAGACACTAGAATAAGTTACCATTATGAATTCCAAATACCTTTTTTTATCAATCCAAAGAACATGAATTCCAATTTAACAACACACAGAAAGTTCAACGTTTCAGAAATTTTTATTCTAATCAACCAATTACACTTCACCAAACTTCTCCAACAAAAAAGGCAAGAACTTCACAAGAAAACCCCTAAAATGGTATATATACCTAACGTAGAGATCGGTAATGTCGAGCGAGAGCTCGGCGTGCCAGTCGACCTTCTCGACGACCCAAACCGCCCGATAAGCCGCACTCTGCCGGAACCCGAGACTCCGCAGCCAAGCTTCGATGCACAGGAGACTATGCGAGTAGAGAGGCTTCTTCTTGTCGGGGAGCTTTTTGACCCACTCCTCCGACGCCGACAGCGCTGCCGCCGTCAGCCGGCGTCGTTGCGGCCGGAGGGGGAGGTTTCGGGGGCGCGGGAGGGGGAGGGGGAGGGGGAAGGGGATGGAGAGGGTGGAGCGGGTGTGGAGGATGGAGGTTTGGGAGATTGAAATGGCCGCCATTAGAGGGAGTGGAGGAGAGGATGGATAGAGTGGGGTGGAGGTTGTTGGGGGTGAAGGTCGTGTCGGACTCGATTGAGGCCCATTGGGCCTCTTCTGTGGGCTTCTGGAAAGGCCTTTTATCGACATGTCTATCTATGTGGTTATATTACTACTGCTTGTGTTTTTAACAAGGTGTCGTTTGGGTAGTTAAAGGTTTCATTTGCCAGATGCAGTGTCTTAAAACGTACGATTCATATCTCGCATTCTTAAACATTGCATATAACATATTTGAGATTAAAAAAAGTACTACATCTCTTATTCGAGAAACAACTTTTTAGGAAAAACGAAATACAAATTTATAACGTATTGTTAGGGTGATCCAAATGTCCTTGCATTATTGAATTTTTTTTTTTTTTTTTTGATAACGTAGTTTCCTACAAAAAACAAGGTATTTTATGCTATCGAGACATACCCTAATTGTAATATTAATTCTAATTATTAAGTATATTACGTATTTGAATTCTCATGGAACTTGCATCTCCTACGGATCTGAACTGGTACTTAAACCAATTGTGCAGAATACCTTTGTTAAATGGAGAACGCAGCTTTAATATTTCAATGTTAGTTATTAATGGTAAATATCAAGTCGCCGAAATCATGTAAACAGGGTAGGACCTCGTCGATGCCCGACTTTGTTGAACATTTAATTTTAGTTTTTTTTCCTTGTATGAGAGCGTATTAGTGGAAATTTTCAAAAAATGTCATTCTTCATGACAATACAGACATTAAAAGAGCTTTTTATTGACATTCCTGTAACAAGAATATCATGGGAAAAGGCGTACTTGTAGACAAATACGAATCCTATTTCGTAGAACACAAACAATATCATTTTCATATGTAAATCCATGTACAGTTGGGGATAAAAGAAACTATCCACAATATACACACACACACAAAGAACAATAAGCAAAATGAGCAAGAATTTCATAACACGACAACTTTGACAACTTTTGTCGTTGATATTTTTTAGCGACCATTACGACGGCTCCAAAATAGTAGTACTATCCATGAATACAAGCCCTGACCAGTTAGAGCTCAACGCTCATCCAACATCAAAACTAATTAATGTCATACCATCATCGTTAACTCTGTAGATAAACACCAAAGATCAAATTAAATCGACGATATTACCATCAAGCTGAAGTAGAAAGATTGTAGAAAACATCAAAGTATTATCACCTTTAGCGTTGTTGTTGCACCATTAAAGCTGACCTTGCCAAACTTCGATCACAATTCACAACATAAGTACAGATGAAAAAAGACAAGCACATGCATTAATATCCAATGTGAAGTCTTTGACCACTACTTTTTTTTTAAAAGAAATCGAAGTACACGATATCAAAATGCAAACTTAGCTAAACACCCCGACAACAACTATTGAAAACCTATTAGAACCAAAGCAGAAATCACAGTGCAAAATCAGATATAACTCAAGTGAAACATCTTTTCGAAGTGTGTCAAAAAATTCATGATCAAGAGTATTTCAAATCCCATATCTACAAATCATACTTGCAAAAACATGCACACATTGAAAAGAAGTTACAAATAATGAATAAGACATCTATCATGAATGAAACTCACAAAAACATATATAAGAGATAGAGGGAGGTTGAAGCTCCCTTCATTCCAGATAAGGAAGAAGAAGGCAACAACCTTCTACACACCCTAGTCTGGAGTGAGGGGATCCCCAAGCTTCACCAACCCTTAAAACTTTCTCCAACAAAAAACCAAGAAATTAAAAGATGGAATAGATTTGAAGATAGAAACGAAAAGGAAAAAAATGCATGGAGGGCGAATCATGGTGACGTTCGAGTTATTGAAACGAATACAAACCTTTGGTTGGAGTCCGACATGGGAGATCGTGAAAGTGTCCATACTTACACAGATGCATTTGATTGATAATTTTGATTGGTTCGGAGCGTGCCAAAAGACGAGTGGAATATTTTTCAGAAAAAAGGGTAAAAATAGTAATGATGTTGAATATTGATGGATCACCTCGTACGAGAAATAGTCTACGATTCGGTCAGATTTTTTCGTTTCTCACTTTATTTTCCTTCAAGGAATAAACCTATGATTGTCTTTGTGTTTTACTTTCACGTGCCCAATTAATATATAGCCATAAATTAATTTTGTGACAAACCAACCAATTTATTTTATTTCTAGGATATTATTTAAGAAACAAATGTTCAAAAAGAGATTTATGGTGCAGGGATATTAGAAAGTGTCAATTATAAATTACAAAGTAACGGTGAAAACGAGCCGAGCGTCGGAAAATTATCCTCGTGCTCAGCTCACTACTTGCTCTTGAGCTGCTCAACACAACTCACTTGCTCGTGAACACGCTCGGCTTGTTGGCTCCGAAATTATTTTAATCCATGACCAAATTTTTAATTAAAATCATTTGTCCCATAAAAATTTCAATATTCATCATAAAACACGCACCCATAAAAAAAGAGGCAGTCATGCATTAATACACAACATTGATAACTTGGCGTAGAAACTTATAATATAGGGTGTGGTGGAAAGTAAGGTTTTGAATTTTTCGAAGTGGGACTAAATGTCCAACACCTGGTAACACATGTAGATAATTAATATATTTTTAATAATTTTTCTTTACAACTGGAACTCGTGTTTTGTTTATTGTTTGAGTGGGTGATGTCTGGTTCCCAGATAGCGGGTTCCATTCCGGGGGGGTGTCTTTTAGCTTTTACACATAATAATATATAATTTAAAAATAAAGTTGAAGTCCTCTCGAGTTTTGAACTTGTAACCCTAATGAGTAGAACAAGGTCGCAACCACTGCAATATTACACGAATATGTTTTTTTAGTAGACATATATTATATATTCGTGTATATAGTGTAAACAAAGACAATATAAAATGGATAGATGTATATTTGTAGTGTAAATGTCGTGTATTTTAGGGATGTATGTTCGTAGCGTATATATAAGCAACCGAGTCAAGCGAGTGAGCTAACGAGCGAGCAAAGTTTCGCTCAGCTCAACTCATTTATATTTTGGCTTGTGTTTTACTCGTTAACAATCAAGCTGAGTTGTTGAGGAGCAAAACCAAGTAACTCTCGGGCGAGTTAGTGAGCGCAAGTAGAAGCTGATAGTCCTATTAAAAATTCATTATAAATATAATTTAATATAATTAATAAAATATGAAACAATTATAATCGAAACAGGGTATTAGTTCACTTATTTGCAAAATTAGATTCTAGACCTCATAAATAAGATGTGTTTAGTGCAGAGCTGGGTGCAAGGTCAAGGCTCGACCCGTTTTGGGCCCGACCCACAGACGGGTTGTTTAAACGTTTTATTAATAACCGCAAGTGCACGACCGCGTTGAAGCGGTGACATGTACGGGTCGATCCTCAGGGAGGTGAGTAGCATCTGGTTTTTCAGAAATCAAGTGACAACAAAAAGGGAGAAGAGTTTGTCTATGCTAATCTACACTACACTAAACTACTAAGAAGAAAAATGCAAAGTAAAGCAACTAACAATTACTTCGAATCAAAACTAAAAGAATGTAAAACTAAGCTGGAATCAAGAAGAGAAAGACCCCTAGGGGTGGAGTGTGCGCACACATGTAAAAAGATGGTGAAGAATGCATTCTATAGGCATAAATGTATGTAGTGTTTTCATGCACAGGAAGTGTCTAAAGGTTATGGCAAAACCTACCAATCCATTCACTAACCTAGTTGATTAATATTCATATACACAAGCTCGTTATCTCAGAACCTAAACAAGCATGAGAGGTGCCTAAGATGTGCGGCAAAACTCATCAAGTGTAGTATTCTACTATAACAAGTAAACATACATTCACATTTATCAACACAATCAAAATAAAACATCCATATCAATTCTCTAATACATGTATGAACATCATCTCCACCCCCAAAGGGGATGAACCTACTCACTACACATTATTCTAACAATTAAACTAAAGAAGAAAGGAAACATTCTAACTACTTTAGCCTACAATCAAAGAAATACAACTAAGCTAAGCATGCATAAAGAAACAACATAAGAAGAAAGCAATGGAAAAATTATTTTATTAAATGACTCACATCACTAGCAGCATTCTTCTCCACCTTTATATTTTGCTCCAAGACTTACTCCAAGTAGAGAGAATGCCACCAAGCAATGGGTGATTACAATAGAAGGTGAAAAGTTGTATTTATAGCCATAGACAAAGGTAATGGGACTAAACAAATACCAGAAATAGACTAAATACACACTAATACACACTCCACATAAATCTTAGCGGATCTGGACCAAAAGAGATCGCCAATTAGCGGTCTATAGTGTTCGGATCGCTCTGGATTTTCTTCTGGCTTTTTTGGATGACTTTGTTTGTCTTTGATGCATCTACTTCGCTTGTTGGTGCTCCGACCCGAATAGAATAGTCAAAATACTCCCCATGTTGGTGTGAAGTATTCTCGTTTTCTCATTGGTCCTTCGATCTTACATTCAGGTCCTTCGATCTTGCATCTTAGTCCTTGAGTCTCTCAACTCAGTCATTTTTCATGTTTTTAGGTTCTTTTATGCCTCTTCTCTTCAAACCTATTTATTTCTGAAATTTAAACATAAAACTAGATATCCTAATGCATCAAGTTCAAGATAATTTTGGGAGCTTTCTTTTTACTTTGACTTTCAACGGTTTTGCACATGCCAAACACACGCAAAACACATAAAAACATTTTCTTTCGCAAACACATGAAGATTTTGAAAGAAATGTGAAAATTTTATAGCACTAGGCAAGCAAAAGAAGACACGTCACCAAAGGATCATGGCAAGCAGATATATCGATATTAAATGCAGCACACTAACATGACTCTATCAATACACACAAAAGAAAACAAAATCAAAGGAAAAAGACTCGACTATGTACACACGTAAAACACCCACACCTACTTCATGCATTGTCCTCAATGAATGTGAGCATGATACTACATGAATTTATGGATGAAAAAGGGAATATCTCACCAACATGAAGTGCAAGAGGAAGTTCATGGTTATAGTGATGGACACAAACCCGAATTCCCTCAAAACCTGTGAGATACTAAGGAATGGAGACAAATACGTGAAGAAAAATGGCCCAAGTACACAAGGGTTGTGGCCCACAACAATCAATGCTCGCTCATGGAGTAATTAATCGAGTAGTTTTTGGCAAACTTTTTACAACCAGCCTTCTTAGGATGGAGGAGTGGTCAAGTGGATGACAAAATACAAAGAATTGGAAAGGATCTTACTCCCATCACCATCATCCCCCCCCCCCAATTCCATCGCCATATATACTTCGTCGTTGGAAGAAGGACGTCATACGTAGCTATGAAACTCCAACTCCACGTGATAAAACGGACTTCCAAAAGGATGGAAATGCTAGATTTGATGACATTGTTGGTCGATGTGTGTCGTTTGCTGAGAAAACATTTATGTCTCCCAAAAGATACGAAGTAGTGGTGAAGTACTTGGACTACATAAAAGATCAAATCTCTATGCAGTCTCCTCACACCAGTCGGTCTACTAAATTGCCGTCTGAGAATACCAAATCTGATCAAGTGCTGAATCCTCTTCCAATTCGCAAAAAAAGGACGACCACCTTTGAATCAAAGAGTTTCTAAGCAAGAGAAATGACTATAATGCCAGAATCCTTCCACAATTCCTTCCCAGACCATGTCTATATTTTCGCTTACCATGAATGCATTTGGGTAGGGTCCCGATGCGCATATGTGATTTCTCGTTTTAACTACTATAAAAAAGAAAATATAGTTTCTTACTTGAAATTTTTATTCATAGTGTCATTAAAAATACCCAATAATACACGTCACGATTTCAAATCAAGTTAAATTGTTTTGCAACTAACATAAATAAATTGGCAAAAAAATGATTTCCTTTAAGGTTTAATTTTGTCTTACTTTAACCCGTAAGTTGGTAGACGAGATATTTTGTCATTCAAGAGAATTTTCTAAAAGTTCCAATTTTGATTAAATAACATATATATGATATTGTTAATACTTATGTATTTTGTTGTGTTGCGAAAATAGGAAGCAAACTAAAAAATATCACTTTGGGATTTTTACCCATACAAAATCGCTTCGTGCAGACATTTCCTCTTTAAATAAAATAGTTTGAATTATTTTCACATTTATGTAATACCAAACCTTTTCATTTTTCGTTAACTCTTACAAAGAATATCACCATTTAAATTTTGGATTTGGCAATAGTTTGATGAACTTATACTTCGTATTCTAATTTACCTTATTTTAGGTAAGGAGAATTTGCAATATGTATCTAATAAAAATATTAAATTCTTAATAAAGTAGTAATTAATCGGGTAGTTTTTGGCAAACTTTTGTCAACCAGCCTTCTTAGGATGGATGAGTGGTCAAGTGGATGACAAAATACAAAGAATTGGAAAGGATCTTACTCCCATCACCATCACCCCCCCCCCCCCCCCCCCCCAAATTCCATCGCCATATATACTTCGTCGTTGTAAGAAGGTCGTCATACGTAGCTATGAAACTCCAACTCCACGTGATAAAACGGACTTCCAAAAGGATGGAAATGCTAGATTTGATGACATTGTTGGTCGATGTGTGTCGTTTGCTGAGAAAACATTTATGTCTCGCAAAAGATACGAAGTAGTGGTGAAGTACTTGGACTACATAAAAGATCAAATCTCTATGCAGTCTCCTCACACCAGTCGGTCTACTAAATTGCCGTCTGAGAATACCAAATCTGATCAAGTGCTGAATCCTCTTCCAATTCGCAAAAAAAGGACGACCACCTTTGAATCAAAGAGTTTCTAAGCAACAGAAATGACTATAATGCCAGAATCCTTCCACAATTCCTTCCCAGACCATGTCTATATTTTCGCTTACCATGAATGCATTTGGGTAGGGTCCCGATGCGCATATGTGATTTCTCGTTTTACCTACTATAAAAAAGAAAATATAGTTTCTTACTTGAAATTTTTATTCATAGTGTCATTAAAAATACCCAATAATACACGTCACGATTTCAAATCAAGTTAAATTGTTTTGCAACTAACATAAATAAATTGGCAAAAAATGATTTCCTTTAAGGTTTAATTTTGTCTTACTTTAACCCGTAAGTTGGTAGACGAGATATTTTGTCATTCAAGAGAATTTTCTAAAAGTTCCAATTTTGATTAAATAACATATATATGATATTGTTAATACTTATGTATTTTGTTGTGTTGCGAAAATAGGAAGCAAACTAAAAAATATCACTTTGGGATTTTTACCCATACAAAATCGCTTCGTGCAGACATTTCCTCTTTAAATAAAATAGTTTGAATTATTTTCACATTTATGTAATACCAAACCTTTTCATTTTTCGTTAACTCTTACAAAGAATATCACCATTTAAATTTTGGATTTGGCAATAGTTTGATGAACTTATACTTCGTATTCTAATTTACCTTATTTTAGGTAAGGAGAATTTGCCATATGTATCTAATAAAAATATTAAATTCTTAATAAAGTAGTAATTAATCGGGTAGTTTTTGGCAAACTTTTGTCAACCAGCCTTCTTAGGATGGATGAGTGGTCAAGTGGATGACAAAATACAAAGAAATGGAAAGGATCTTACTCCCATCACCATCACCCCCCCCCCAAATTCCATCGCCATATATACTTCGTCGTTGTAAGAAGGACGTCATACGTAGCTTTGAAACTCCAACTCCACGTGATAAAACGGACTTCCAAAAGGATAGAAATGCTAGATTTGATGACATTGTTGGTCGATGTGTGTCGTTTGCTGAGAAAACATTTATGTCTCGCAAAAGATACGAAGTAGTGGTGAAGTACTTGGACTACATAAAAGATCAAATCTCTATGCAGTCTCCTCACACCAGTCGGTCTACTAAATTGCCGTCTGAGAATACCAAATCTGATCAAGTGCTGAATCCTCTTCCAATTCGCAAAAAAAGGACGACCACCTTTGACTCAAAGAGTTTCTAAGCAACAGAAATGACTATAATGCCAGAACCCTTCCAAATTATGTATCTAATTTACCCTTATTTTAAGTAAGGAGAATTTGCAATATGTATCTAATAAAAATATTAAATTCTTAATAAAGTAGTAATTAATCGGGTAGTTTTTGGCAAACTTTTTTCAACCAGCCTTCTTAGGATGGATGAGTGGTCAAGTGGATGACAAAATACAAAGGATCTTACTCCCATCACCATCACCCCCCCCCCCCACACACACACACAGCTAGACCATGCACCCCTAGTGTATATCAGAGTTTACTTGAGTTTGACAAACTAAATTATTATTCATCGTCGGAAAACTACTTAAATCGCCCCTGTGAATTACAATTTTGTCCTTCTGTCCTTTTTACTTATAAACTCTTCATTCACTCTCCTAACACCACTCTCTCTTCATATTACTCTCATACTCATCAAAAAAAATGTCTCAGAGGCCAAGAAAGGAGTCAGCGAATGCCCCGATGTATTCGAATCTGGTAAAATATCTCGTTTACTTCTTCTTTTTAAATTGTTTCGGGCGTCCACGGGAGCCGCCCCCCACTTACCTCACCAGATCCAGTCACTTTCGCCAGACATTTTTGTGGTGTTGGTATTGTCAATGTGAGGAAAACTTACGCAAATACCTTGTTTTAAGACACATGACGAAATTGGTATTAAATGAATTGTGTAGGGCAAAATGGTAATTGTTGGTTCAATTTAAGTAATTTTCCGGCGACGAATAGTAGTTCCCTTTGACAAAACATAAGACTTGTTTGGATTCAATGTTGTAAACGAATCCCATCACCTGTAGTCGCTTGTGTAGACTATATATAGCGATTATAAGGAGATATATTTGGATATTCATAGAATCTTAGATGATCCAATTCATCGTGACCAAATCACTAATCGCATCTCGGTCCGCTTCGTTTACATCTCCACTTCTGTGATAGGAGGCGAAGACATAATAAAAGGGTATATTACAGGTTATCCTCAACTTCTCTTAAACTATACATTGATATCACTTTGCACCCCTAAACATTAAAATGTGACAATTACCTCTTGAACTTTCGTTTTATAACAGTTTACCCCCTGAACTTTAAAAATCAATTATTTTAACACACATTTGTACTAAATCTGAAGCAAATTCCATTTATATCTGACATCTGATTCGTTCTGAACTTTCACGTAAAACTAAGTTTATGAGTATATATTAAGGATATAATGCAAACAATTACATAAAAAACTATGAATGCGTGTTAAAACAATGGATTTTTAAAATTTATGGAGAAAAGTGTAACAACACAAAAGTTCGGGGAGAGAATGTAAGTGTTACCTTTTTAAGTTTAGAAGTGTAAATTGATATCATGATATAGTTCAAAGGGTAAACCGTAATTAACCCATTATATTTGACTTTCTCCAAACCACATTGTTTGGTCTAAGGTCAAAATACATCTAACTCTAAGAAGCCAGAGGTAATCTCATCTTCATCTCTCCCTTGATACTCTTTTAAATATTACAATGTGGCCCGTTGATAGTCACCTACTTCATCTAGGTGCTTAAATCCACGTCGAGGGAAATTTCCATTTTGTTCTTTTCTTACCATAGTCTGTTCAATATAATACAATAACTTCATTGTGGAGGGGAAATGTTGGACATTTTCTCAACACCAAATTTAAGGTCATTTAGCTAACCTATAATATAATACATTATTATAAAGACTAACTGTTAGTAAAATTTTAGTTTTCTAAATTTTAAAATGTCACGTTCACAATTTTTGAAACACTTCAACATATTGGTAACACTTCAACATATTATTCCTCATAAAATTATTTTTTTTTAACATATTTATAATTTTTTCTTAATTGTTTTCATGTTGTTACCAAATTATACTTTCAAACTTTCTTGACGACAAAGTTCATAAAATTTGAAGTTAATTTTTTCTAGTATTTCGGACTGATCTTGTTCTGTTGGACCAACAACGTTTTGGTTTAACAAACCATATATTGCATGATGAAACAGAAATATTATTCCAATAAAAATATGTACTGGTTTTTCGTGTCACTTAAAATATAAGGGTGACCACGATACATAAAGAACTGCATATTTAACGTTTTTCTATTTTTTTGGGTTGTGTTTCATTCGGAGAAGCAAACTTCAGATGGACAAAAAATTTACACGCTTTCGCACAAAAATTTGGGTTGGATAGTTTGGGTTGGATAAACAGGGTGCCCGCCACGTCAACAGATCTCCGGGTATTTGTTGGGTGGGGGCACGTGTGCCTATCCGTTGAATTATTATTATTTATTTCTTAAATATCTTAAAATTTTCATTTTAAATACGTTTTAAATTATTTTTTATTGAAAATATGTTTTTTAATTTGTTTTGATTTTGTAGAATTTTTTGTGATGTTTTTTTATTTTACTCAGGATTGACTTCCAAATGACATGAATGAGAGAAAATATAAGGTGTTTAAAGTATTTCTAGGCATGATTAAGGAGATTTTTTGAATTGATTAAGTGAGTTTACGTGACAGATAAATAAATCAGCCCAGACGTTGTTATTTATGCCATAAGTTTCAAAATTAAAGTAAGATTGGAAATTCCAACAATCTATTTTAGAAGCGGTGATTAGGAACATGTGTGAAAATCTGTTATTAGAATTGTGGTCAGGAACATGTGTGGAAAAATTCAAGTATCAATCAGGTTCGTTGATACGACATAATACATTTTTTCACATTTGATTGTAGTTTATTGTTGTTAATTATGATTGTAGTTTATTATTTTTCTTTTTTATTTATTTGACATTATATCATAGGTCGATCGACAACACTAGGATTTTTTTTATATTAATTGTAGATTTTGAGCCTTGTATTTCACTTACATCTGTAGTGTAACTTTGCTAGGTTTCAATTGCAGCCTAGCTTCGCATGACAAGAGTGTTTAATACCAAATGGGATTAACTTAGTTAAGAAATCAAATTGCCGTTACATTCCAACTTTTGGGATTTTGATTTAAAATGAGGACGAGGACGTTGAGGAGATAAAATAAAAAAACAATATAGATTAACAAAATGGTGTTGGGAACAAAAAACAAAACAAAAAAGTTGTGGCGGTGAAGTTAGACTTCTGGTTGTTATTTTAGGGCACCCTTAACGGGGATGCCCCGCCTGGGCGCCCTGGTCGGGCGCCCGGGTGCACCCCCGTTAACGGGCGAGGCGCCCGTGGGGCGCGTGCCCGGGCGGTGGGCGTCCCGGGCAGACGCCCGGGCGCCCATGCGAGGGGGACATGTGTCCCCCTCCCATTGGTTAATTTTTTTTTTGATTTTTTTTTAGTTTTGGTTTTGTTATTAATGGATTGGGTATTTGTTATAAATGTGGAGTAATAATTTTTTGTAAGTGATTAAAATTAAAAAAATTCCAGAACCAACAATTTCAAGTTAAATAGAAAAAAATTAATACAACAATACCATAACAACAATACATTAATAATACTAAAATACGAAATACAACCAACCACATGAAACATATGTTAAAGGGAAATACAAACCATACGGACTACTACAACCCGAAATACAAACTAAGGGAAATACAAACCATACGAAATACGGACTACATCAAACTACACGTACCCATTCTCTTCTGCCCAGGCGAGAAGTTTATCGATTATTTTTGATCCTTCTCCGTCGGGTTGTCCTTCCTCATCAGAGAGTGAAGCATGTCCAACTTATTTTTTATTAAATGCCTCTGGAAATTCCTTTCCGCTAACTCCTCTTGCTTGGAGAAACCAACTTCTCTGACTTGGGCGGTGTATCGCATCTGTTGTGCAAGTTCTCTAACATCGGTGTCTCTTTCGGGGCGTAATGCACTCTTAGCCTTTTTCTTAGCCTTCTTCACACCTTCTGGGCGTGTAGACGACTCCGGCATCGGCTCTTCTGCATCCGAGGGTGATTGCGTCCTCGAGTCGTCCGTGCTCTTTCTTTTCCCAAGGCTTCCTGACTGGGGACTATTTTCATCGTGCAACTCCGGGGACTCCCAGTCAACACGCACGGCATTAGCTCCGGAGATCACACTCTCCCATTTTGGGTACCTACGCAACATAACCCAAGCATCAAAATAAAGAAATTTACTAGGCCCATGAGTTCGCTCGTAGATCACGTGCGCTTGTCGGACAACATCGTCGTCATTCTGGCCGCTCCTTTTCCGTCGGAATGTCTGATCGAAGCACCCGACCCACTTGTTCACAGCAGGTATAATTCTCCTCCACCGTCCTTTTAAGGACTCTGCGTTCCTTTCGGGTAGGCCTGTGCCTTCCACGGAGATGTCGTACACACGTTTCACTCTAGTCCACAATGAAGTAGACTTCTGGTTTGTCCCTGTCACCGCATTGCAACTGAATTCCATATATGCAGAGACAAGTCTCTCGTCCTCAGCTGTGGTCCACAACTTCGGATTGGCTTTGGCAGTTTGGACTTGCTTGCGGTGACGACGCTGTGGAGGTGGGGATGGTGGTGGGACTCATCGTCGTCGTTACCCTCATCTTCAGTGTTCGCCATACTGTGGCTACTTTTTTGAGACATGGGTCGGCTAAACATCTGGAACTGCGGTTGATTATAAGGAAATGGTGGTGCATATTGAGAGTATTGTGGGAATGGTAAGTTTTGATCTGGGGATGCGTAGTGGGAGAATTGTGGGAATGGTGAGTTTTGGTCAGGTGGTGGGAATGGTGGTGCGTACTGGGAGAAGTCGGGTTGTTGGAATGGTTGTTGGTAAAATGGACGTAAGGGATATGGTTGTGGATAGCGTGGATGCGGATTTGATTGCGGAGGGGGGGGGGGACGATTGTACTCCGGAGAAGACATTGTGGGAGAGATATGGGATGTAAGTTGAGTTTTGAGTTTTGTGGAAGAGATATGAGGTGTAAGTTGATTTTTGTGTAGGGTATATATAGAGAAAAAATCAGACACTGTGCAATCACGCGGATTACTTTTCTTTCACGCGTATACTGTACATTCACGCGGACTACTTTTCTTTCACGCGTATACTGTAGATTCACGCGGACTACTTTTGATTCACGCGTAGACTGTGCAATCACGCGTATACTGTGCAGTCACGCGCGTTTCGAAATTCAAATATTCAAATTTCAAATATTCAAATTTCAAATATTCAAAATTTTGTGTTTAATAGTGTTTAATATTGTTAATTAATTAATAGTAATAATAAGTATATCGCGAATTAAAATTATAATGTAATTAGAATTAGATTTATATATAATGTATTTTGTTAAATGTTGTGTGAGAATTAAATTTGTTTAATTAAGAAATGATGTGGATGAAAGAGAGTGTAGGGTGGGTGGGGGTAGCATGGGCATGGATAAGGAGAATTTTTGGGTGGGTTGGGTGAGCTGACGTGGCAGAGAGAGAAGCTGACGTGGCAGAGAGAGAGTGCAGGGCGCCCGGAGGTAGCCCGGGCGCTGTTAAATATGCTCTTAATGTCGTGGCCTGGAGCGATACTATCGCCAATTCCCCATGCATGGATTCTAATTAACAAATTTTTTGACAGTTTTTACAAATTTCGGTCCCTTGATCTATTCTCTTGGCATGTCCCTTATTGTTGTGCTTATTAACTAAATTCTATATATCATAACGTTACACATTCGTTTGGTAAATGTCATTCGGCAAAAATAAGTATCAATATTGAATCTCCATTCGTTTACATCAGTTTAATGTAATTGGTTAGTCAATCTCAATCTACCATTGGCCAAAATTTTATGTCAATTTTCAAATAATGACTGTTACGTTGCCCTCACGAATGACGAATCACATTTTTTCTGAAATTATTATACAAAATGAACTGGAATTTATATTATTTTCCAATCTTTAAATATCATAATTTTAAAATGATGCAACATTAATATTAGGCTAAATACATTAATTAATATCGTGTGTGTATTTTGGCAGTGTGATTTTACGTGAGAGTTCGCAAAGAGAACTTCATTCTGTCCGCTTGAATTGACTGCCGACTCATTCATCCACATGCATAGTCTCTTTGGGAGGGCTTTGTAAATGAGTGAAAGAAGCGGGAGACGATACGTCTCGGAACTCCCTTGTCTTGAACCATTTTTCCTTGCTCACGGTTACTTCAACATATGGATGTTAATTTGGCTCTGTCTCTCCCGTCTTTGTTTATGCATGGTATTTATGCTTACGTAATGATCATGAAGCTTTTGATTTGAGTCTTGTTTTTTTTATTTTTGCTGTTCATTGGCTTCAAAGATTTTGCTACAGTTTTGTTGGTTGTTTAGCTAGTTTGGTTATTTTGCGAAGTTTTTTTCGGGTGTTGATTTATGTTTAGGGTTGTGGAGTTATGGTCACCTCTTGGTCTTTCCTAGTGTCCGTATTCTCGAACATCATGGTTTCATACGTCTGTTTTTTTCTCACGAAGATTTATTTATTTTCATCCATTTTGTGAATTTGTTACCAGTCTCTTCAATGTTTGCAGATTAGGTTTATTGTGCTTGATCGAGTGTTTCAACTTCATCAGACCTTGTGCTGCAATTTTCTTAGGATTTACGTCTTTGGCATTTCTTTTGGTTTTGTTAACCAAGAGATGGCCGTTTAGTTTTCTGGTCTGCCTCGTAAATCTTTTTCTTTTGTTAATATTTTAAGTTAAACTAAAATCAAATCCTATTGAGCTCAGCATGAGACTAACGTGCAGCCGTAATTTTAATAATTTTGAACAAATTTAATCTCTGCTATCCCATGATGGAATGGTTAAGGACGATTTCTTTTCTTATCCACCGTTAATTATCTGAATTGTTAAACATCATCCCAAAATTACATAAATCGTCCCTTGAAAATTACTATTTTACCTTTCTCTCATTTCTACGGTTATAACGCGACATTTTACCCTCCTATCACACATCTCTCTTCATATTCCTCTTATAATCATAAAAAATAATATTTTAGAGGTCAGTAATGAACCAACGAACGCCCCACTGTACTCGAATCTAGTAAAATATCTAACATCTTTTTAATAAAAAAATAATAAAAAATAATAAAAAATTACGTTTTACGCAGACGTCTTACCCATCGGGAGACGTTTTACCCAGACGCTCCGCCTTTGGGACATGCGTCTTAGCCAGACGCCCGAGTCGGAAAAAAAAATTCGTCTCCATTACTTCGCCTGATCTAGGTGTTTCGCCAGACATTTTCGTGGTGTTGGTAATAGGAATGTTAGTAAAACTGAGTCAAAAACCTTGTTTAAAGACACGGGACGATATGAGTATTAAATATATTGTTAAGGATAATTTTGCTAATTTCAAGGGACGATTTAAGTAGTTTTGGGCGACGTTTAGTGGTTCAGGGTTTTTAACGCGTCAGCTTTTGCACACTGTTTAAGGTTTCAACTTGTTCGAAGATTTACTGCCATCGTTGGGTCTCATCGTAAGATTATCTTTTGTATCGACTTTTCAGGTTGGAATGGTCATCTTCACATGGTTCTTGGTAAACCATCATGACGAATTGACGATTGATGTGTTAGGTGATAGTCGAGTACTATTTTCCGACTGTTCGGTTTCTCCTTGTTTATGCTAGTCGTGCCCGAACTAGTAAACTATAGAAAGCGATCATTTTTTGTGTTTACATGTTACATTCAAAACACGCCGTAATTTGTTTGGCGAGTCTTTTACGATGTGAGAGATATCCTTCTATTTTGACTGTAATCTACCTGCGGTGGTTCAATACTTCAATTGGTAGTCGTTTTGTAGTATGATTTTGTGATTTTAATTGTCCGTTCTTTTGTCAGCTGTTAGTGTAGATTTTTGTTTGTGAATATGTTTTTTTAAGGGTTATTTTCTTGAGTGACATCAAGAAACAACTAAATTGATTTTATGTCACATAGTTTTGACTATTTAGCATAATGCTATAGAAAAATCAAAATATTTATCTTAATCTCATAAGAAAATAAAATATTTACTTCTATATCATTCCGTCGGTAAACCGTTAACTTTTCTGTTAACGTCCGTTAAGTATATTAATATTTAATGGAAATTTTGCAGATTCATCCCGAATAAACCAAAAATTTAAAAAAATTCATTATATGTGTTGAAAAAATTACAAAAAATTATTCAAAAAATTTATATATACACTCTCTCATCTCTATCTTTCAACTTTCATTTCTTCTTTTCTCTCACTAAACTCAATGACTCGATTACTAAACTAATAAAAATTCGATAATTTTTTAATTATAAAAATACAAAATAAATAATTTTTTTATTAAAAAATTCATTTGTCTAATAAAAATTTATTTTTTATATAAAATGTGTTTTTCCAAAAATATTGTTTTTTGTATAAAAAATCTTTTATCAATTATCAGAATCTTGTACTAAAATATTAAAAATAAATAATATTTTTATGATTGTTTGAATGTTTTGTAATTTTTACAACACATATAATGAATTTTATGAATTTTTGGTTTATTAAGGATGAATCTGCAAAATTTTCATTAAATATTAATATACTTAACGGACGTTAACAGAAAAGTTAACGGACGGAACGACATAAAAATAAATATTTTATTTTCTTATGACAATAAGATAAATAGTTTGATTTTTCTATGGTATTAGGCTAAATAGTCAAAATCAGGTGGCACAAAGTCAATTTAGTTGTTTCTTGGTGGCACCCAAGTAAATAACTTTTTTTTAAATCTTGTTTTTTTTAAATTTATTAACTTGACATGCCTACATTGTAGAATCATCTCATGAGAAGATATGTAACATATGTTATTACGTTCATTCTCAATCACATTATTTGTTGTACATTTGTTTTTTTATAATACAATATATGTTTCATTTAACTATATATGTTAAATTCTTAAGAATGTGTTAAATGGTTTATCGGCTCAGACTATTTAATATATTGGGTATGAATTGTTGTTGACTGTCGAGTCTTGAACACTATAAACTGTGAAGTCCCATTACAATAGTCCATTTTAAGCTTTAGATCGTAGAAGTATGTGCTACTCGTCGTGGGATTATTTTTGCGTGTGTTAATTTTATGATTAAATTTTAGGTGAACTGTTGGGAACTATTATCTTTGATTGTGAGAATTATTTCTCAATGCCCCTTCGCGGTGATTGTGTGATTTAATCTCTAGCTAGTGTGTTCTATGTTCTTAATTAAACCGAAGGATCAATAAAGCCAAATTTGTTCAATTAAAGGTACATTTGCATCCCGTTCCCTTCACTTACAAATACAATGTAATTTTTACTCACTTTTATTTGCGATAAGTCGATAACTATCTAAAGATATTCTAATGGTGCTATGATTTAAGTGAATTCCTTCTCTTTCTACGTACCACTTCTCGTTAACGAGAATGATTAGTTTGAACCTTGACGGATTCAAATATGTAGCTAGTGGTACAGTGAAACTGTACTTGTTAAACACAAAAGAAATGTTTATGGTCTTTCTTATCGTTAATTTATTTACGAATACGTTATTAATGTAATTGTTTCAAATAATAACTTAACTAAATTCTACACTAGCTAAAAACTTGGCCATCGAAACGATCAAAAGAGAAGAAGGTCCGCCAATGAAAGATTCCGAGAGAGAAACGAGTCAGTAGAGGAGGGGAATTAAAACTTCGTGACATTGCAGGCAAGGACACTAAGAAAAAGAAACGATAGACGATGAGACTTCTGAGTTGACGCAAGCCAATCTGAAGACCCACCAGACTAGGGTTTTCTTCACCGTGTGAAAACCATAAGAAGACCCACTGGGTGGTTATTTTTTCCGGTTAAATCACGTATAATTCCTCACAGGGGTTAAGTAATTTCGTCTTGCAGTTTAGGGGGTTATATCTAATGTACCCATAATTTTATTTTAATTCTTTGGTGGATTATGTATCTGCATTCTATTTTTTGTGTGCGACTTGTTCTATTGTTTTGAATGAGTCAAAGACTCAATGATTCATCAACATAATAGGGGAGAAAAGATTGATTATGGCAGGGGTCGATAAAGATAAGTTTCAAACAAACAAAATCACTCAAAGATATTACATGCTTGTAGGAAACATAAGACTATAAGACACCACAAAGGGATGTTAGATGCTAAATCTTCAAGGAAAAATATTCATCGAAGTCTCGATGAGGATGATCGTACCCAGAGCATGTTGAAATGCAAAGTAAACGGACACACCTTGAAGCACCAAATCTCGAACAACAACCAAGTTAGATACTGTGAGAGATAACTATAGAAACCAACCTGAAGAGACCATTTACAACATTACAGTTAATTTACAATTTTACATGATCCAACTAACCCGACAACATATAACAGACACATATTAACTTGGATCAAGCACAAAACAACATGATCTAAACAACCATACAACATACGATACACATATATTAGCTACGATCAAGCACCAAGTAACACAACTACGTAACAGTGGGTCTCCTTGATCCAAACAAAATAAGGAAAATTGGTTTTGTGCTACTGAAAAATAATGAAATTATTTTTCTGTCATCGTTGTATTACTATTTCCCATGTGATCATTACAAAGTTATATATATTTTTGACTTATGCCACTAAAAATGCTATTTATTTACGTTTATGACATTTTTTTTGAAATTGTGTCATCCCGTTAACTTTACACTTAACGTCGTTAATATAAATTAATTTTTTATAGTAAATTTTACAAAAATTACCTTCAACTATCCAACAACTAGAAAACACATACATAATCAACTTCTATTATTTTCTAATTGTCTTTCCCCACTCAAGTTATCAACTATGTCTTCTTTATTTTCTCTTTATATCTCTCTTTTCTTTGTTTTCTCTTCCTTTCTCTCTGTATCTTTTTATTTCTCTCTTCACATCTCCTCTCTCTCTTCTCTCAACTATTTGTTATCATGTCTTTTCCCTATTTCTCTTTGTTCTCACCTGCAAATGTTTAATTATTTTTTATTGGATATTTAATATTTAATTTTACAAGGAAAAGACGAGAAAAGTGGGGAAGAAACGAGACAAGAGAGAGAAGTCAAATAAAAAAAATGAGAAGAGAAAAAATATAGAGAAAAAATAGAATAATAACGACGGAAGATGTGATAAAGAGATAAAGAAGTGAGAAAATGAAAATAGAATAGGAGTTGAATGATGTTTTTAGATTGTTTAGAGGTTATTTGTAAATTTGTAATTCAACATTAATTACAAAAAATGTTTAATTGATGGATTGATATGGGTTAATATTGCAAAATTTATAATTAAAAAATAATTTATATTAACAACATTAGTTGTAAGTTAACGGAACGACATAAACGCAAATAAGCAAACTTTTAAGTAGTATAAGCGCAAATATATGATTTTGTAGTGACCACAAGAGAAATAATGATACAATGATGACTGAAAACCAATTTCGTTGTTTTCTATGGTATGCATGCGATTTACCCAACAAAATATACAACACGTACGTATTAACTTGGATCTAACACCAAGCAAGACAATTACATACATACATAATAGATAATAATATCACCTAACACTACAACAATCACTCAAAGATGCAACAAAAAGCAAACGATTCACGTTAACTTTGATAAAATATAGTATCTTATCGAAACATACATCTCTCTTAAAACAACTAATTAACTAGTGATCCATAATTTCAACTCCCGATCTTCGTTGCTTGAATATTTTTTTGTTGCATAGTTGTTTCAACAAATACACCAACATAGAAGCACCATTCTTCCTATGTACTTTTTATTTTTGGGTAGCCAATATTAATTTTAAATTACAAGTAACAAGGGTTTTAGACCCAAAGATCATTCGTTTTTCATCAGTAAAGCAATATAACTTCGTCCTGGTGCAAAAATTGTCACACACAAGTTCTTGATATAAATCGTACAAATATAAATGTGAGGGTTTTGTATGGGTTTGACAATAAATGCGAAATAAATAATGATAATAAAATAAAGGTATTTCTATGTAGCATCGATGCGAAAGTCATTTTTATGAAACATCCCAAAACAACGAAAAATTTAAAAATTCAAACAAACGAGATTTTAAGACAAAAATCATCAAACATGAATATTACTCATATAAATATAACCAGTCGGTGCACTACAATACAACAGAATTTGTCAAAATACATGATTACATCAATACAACGAACGACAAATACAAGTAATCATGAATACCTCGAAGAGTCCGAAGAGGATCCTGACCCCAACATGTGTGCGCCCGCCGTCACCACCCGACAAAACCTACTGTGGTCCTGAAACATGAATCCAACAACAATGTCTGAGTTTCCCATTAGGAAACCCCGTATGCCAAACTCACCTATATGAATGCAACAATACGGTAATGAACATATCATACTAGTAGCATGTAATATCAACATCTGCATGCAACAAATCCCCTCCAAGGGTAAAACATGACGTCAGTCCCACAACAACAAATACTCACAAAGGTTCAACAAGGACATCAGTCCAGCAACAACAACGGGTCTCCTTCGGAAACCTACTGTAGACACATACGGTCTTATGGACAGTACGCGACGTACCCCTACACGTGACTACTCGAGCCAAATGGATCGGTGAGGAACGTCCGCACTTCCGCACAAAGTAACCAAGTGGTCTACACCACCCCAACGGAGTCGTAGCCCGGTCCGTCCAAATATTCCACGATAGGTGCCCAATCGAGGAATCAACGCCGGAACAACATCGACGGTACAACATACGTCTGGCACAACATAAAACGGCATAACCACAAGCCGGAACATCGTCAGCACCATCATCGTCGGCACAACCTCGATGGTACAACATACGTCCGACACAACATCGGACGGGACCAGACCGTAGTCTGCAGGGTCATCATGCTCCACGAGTAATGCATTAACATGCATTGAGATCCGCGATCCATCATGTCTGCTACTCTACAGAGAGTGAAGCAACAACACGTCACACCACAGTCCATCAATAGAGGTGGCACGACCCAAGCATCCACACTATTCCACACGACAGTCTCTAGGTAGGCGCGAGAAACGTACCTGGCTTACGGTCTAAGCGAGGATACGGGTTTCCGTGGACAGAGTTGATACAACACAAGGACTAGGAATTCAGTTATGCGGACTAACGGTCGACCGAAATAGGCTACTTGGTCGACCGTTCCCAATCGGTTCGGTCGACCGAAAGTCTACAACGGTCGAACTCTCTGCACATCACTTAAGTCCCAACGGTCGAACAACAATCTAAAACCGATCGACCGAATACGAGGTCAAAATCCAGAGTCTGGTCAAAACATACAAGTCTATTCGGTCGACCGACTCAGGGGTCCCGGTCGACCGAAAACTACCAGGATCATCCTAATAGTCTAACTCATATAACGGTCGAACAAGATATAAAATCGGTCGAACGACATGCAATAATATGAAGTTCACTTAAATTTCGGTCGAACCCAAAAATAGGAACGGACGACCGAAAACAAAAGGAAAACCTCCGACCCACCAACACACGCACAACCGGTCGACCGCCACATGACATTGTACGACGAGTGATGGTTAGAGTCAGGCAAAACACTAAACCGGTCGACCGCCCGAAGGCACCGATCGACCTTTGGTCGATAGCAACCCTGCGCCAGCCGAGGATTTTACGTCGTTTCTCGTCGCCGGTGAGGTCTCCGACCTGCCGTGGCCAACCACAACTCCACCCCAACGTGGGTGAGCAACAAAAAACAACTAAAGAACTGCCATACCTCAAATGTAAGACGGAGCACGCTGGAGATCCACTCAACATCTCCTGCCGACGCCCGCGCCTCCGCTACTGCAAGCTCGTCCACACTCACTGGAGTTTCCTCCTCCACTGCTGACCGTCGGAAAAGAGAAGAGATTGAAAGTGAGTGGGTTGAGAAAGTGGGAGAGAAAGAGAGAGAGAGAGAGAGAGAGAGAGAGAGAGAGAGAGAGAGAGAGAGAGAAAGAGAGAGAGATAGGTTTTGCTTTTAAAACCCAACACACCCCCATCACCTCACCATCCCCTACACCTATCACCCTACTCCATCCGTTGTTCACGCCTCCAATTCCCATGCAAACCCCTCTCTAATCATGGATTAACCCTAATTAAGGTTAGGGTCCTAACATTTTATCTATGGAGGGTTGCTTGTGACTACCTAGATAATATTTATTTTCAATGCAATTTTATTTTTAAAAAATACAATCCAGGGTAGTTATTAGTTATACTAATAACTATATAAGAATTTGGCTTTTTTAAGTTTCTTTTGGTTGTTAGGTATGGGTTGAAAGTACATTGAAGAAAGAACACTGTGACATCAAAACGATGATTTTGTGTAAGTTTACGAAAGTTTAGGAGGTAGGAGAAGCAAAAGGTCGAGGGAGGTAAGCGTTATGATGAGAATTTTATTTATACCGCAAGTGCATGACGTCAATGAAGACGTGACAAGTACGGGTCGAACACAAGGAGGGAGAGATATTGTTATTTTTGTGATTTTCGATTAAGGAAAGAAAGAGAGAGAAATAAGGTTGGTTTGAGATTTTGGATTTTTAATTTTCTAAAGCAAGAACAACAAAAACAAACTAAGAATAAAGCAAATATGGATGAGAGTCCAGCGGGTGAGGGTTTAGATATCGGGTTTTGTTTAGAGAAATCTGAAACTTATAATAAATCACATTAATTGTAAAGCATTACATGATAAATGACTTAACATAAACTCAAGTAATCAAAATATACTAACACCAAATTAATATAATAACATCATTCTTCTTCTCATCACCCTAAATCCGTCACCCCCACCCTTTGGAGAGAGTTAGAAACTCATGGATGGAGGGAAGAAGAATGGGTCCTAGAGAAACTACGCAAGAAAACTAAAAACACGAAATAAACCAACAGAATTTTATTGCTAAAGGATGGAATAACACAAATTTTTTAGAACATAATTTCGGTGCTATTTATAGCTGATACAAGGGACCCTAGCACAAAAATAGGAACGTACACGCGTCAACACGCAACTGGACAAAAAGCACGACCCAAGGATCCAAAGGGGTGCGGCGGAAACGCCGCAATTTGCATGTAATGTGCGGCGGAATCGCCGTAATTTTGCCTCATATTTGATTTAGATTTTTCCTATTTATTTATGGTATGATTTAGTTGTCCTTTGCGCGTCCGGATTGATTGCTTTCCTTTCTTTTGAGCTCCGAATTAATTTCTTCATATATTTGGAGATCCAAATTGATTTTTCTTTAGAATTTCTCCAAAATAATATTTTGGTACTCGTAATTTGCAGTCGGGTCCTCAGCTTTTTGCAATTAAGTCCCTGACGACTTTTGTGCTTAAGTCCTTGGCCTTTTTGTAATTAGGTCTTTGAATGCTTTTATGCTTGGATGAACCCTGATAATCTTGAACTTGATCTTTATGAAAGAAATGAGTCTCTTGCACGCGTTTTGCCTTCTTAATAGCATGCTATTTCAAGAGAAAAAATGGATCCAAAACCTATGATATTATAAGAATGTCAGAAGCATTCGTATTTGAAAAAAATAAAAGAAGGCGAACAATGTAGAATAAACTCGCCGAATAAATATATTATTCGGACTTGTAGTCATGATTTCAGAAACTATATCCCTGAAGGATACAATACAAATCACAATAACAATGTAATACATTATAAGCGAGAAGTAATATATGGGAATTCGCAGGACCCAACATCCATCGTGATGTTACTCATTCTCTCGTAATATTGATAATACGTTTTTATTACATGATCAATATGATATGCATATAAGATATGTTGTGAGTTTAAAGTTTTATAAGTCACTTAAGATTGATACTTATATGAGAGTCCGTAAAGAACAAAGATGACAAAGTATATTATATAATTTTAAAAATCAAAAGATGCACTATACAAAGATCACTATATGAAGAACAAGTAAGAGTGTGCATATAATATCTTCAATCAAAGTCATCCCGAATAATGATATGAATTTGATCTTAGTCATCCGTATGTTTCACTCAATAATAAAATTTACTATTATTTATTATGTGCAGTCATTATGTGCAGTCATTAAAACTTTATGCAAGTTGGTGAATCAGTTATTGATTCTTACATTCTCATATTACTATGACATCAACATAAATATGAGACATCTTGAAATTGTCCATAAGTAATATCTTTTGAGGTAACATATTCATATTTTGCAAAAGTTATCACAATTTTTGTTACTCCCAGTATATCATTTAAGAAAAATTACGCAAACACATTTCACAAACCTATTATCTAAGTGAAATATAGTAAATATCCATTAATCCGTTAAACTATGATGTATTTGTATATTGAATCCACATGAGCTTTTGTGTTTAAGAACTTTGTAAAATATATCTGTAAGTTTGTTAAACTACGAATCAAAGGGAGCGGATTTGTATTTATCGTCCCAGAAGGACGTATATCCTTGAAGGATAAAGCCCCCGGAAGGCTTGTAGTTGCACTCTTTTATCCTTTTTTCTAATTTTTGTCCTAAAACATTTTATTGATTAAAGTTTTTAATGAGGCAGCTTGTGCAATTTTGTTAGCGTATGTTATGCACTCTTTTTCCTTTAGCTACTTTTTCCCACATGGTTTTGTAACAAAGTTTTTAGCGAGACATAAACATAACACATATTGTCTAAGGGAGTGTTACAAATGTATGTTGAATTGAAGGGGAGAATTATATGTTGCACTATTTTTTTCTCCACCAAGTTTTTGTCCCACAAGGTTTTTTGGCAAGATTTTTAATGAGACAGACCGATCAAGTGACAACTTTGCAGATTTATTCACCAAGTTATTGCCGACCAGAGATTTTGAAAAACTTGTTTTCAAAATTGGTGTTCAGCGTTTGAAAAACGTTTGTTGAAATGAGGGGGAGGATTATACGCTCTTCACATTTTTTTCCCTTTACTATGTTTTTATCCCAATGAGGTTTTTTCTTAATAAGGTTTTTAACGAGGCAGCCTTAAAATCATATGGGTGAAGATCCAAGGAGGAGTGTTGTAAAATATTATGGATGCTTCACCTTCTACTCTCATAACTCCATCAACTTATCATCTTCTCATTTGTTACTCTTGTAATATACATCATTTCATTTGCTTCATTTAGCCTGTAAATATGAGACTATTGTAATACTTTAGTGGTGATAAAATACAATAATTATTCTCTCCTAAATCTTCATCTCATTTGCTTCATGTCTATTTATTTTATAACACTCGGGATAATCATTATAAATATACATAAAGTGTCGTTTAGGTTTGATTTAGATGAGACAATGGAGGTGTAATTAACAACCATCAACTTTTGATACGACACAACGTATACCGCATAAAAGTTGATGGATATGTATTAAAAAATTGTTACAAAATTAGTAAATACTCTACAACGAAGATTGATCGTAAAAAATTACGAAGGTAGCATGAATTTGAAACTAGGCTTTACACCTCCCCTATCAGGTGGTCGGTACATCTGCAAACGTGTTTATCATTTTCTAAACTAGAGATGGTCTACACTGTTTTTACCAGATCGTTTGACATGTGGAGCAGGAATTCGAACATGCATTTTCACGCACTTACCCCTAACCACTCCACTACGGACGACCTCTACACTTCTTGATGCGCAAGTAAGTTGGGTTGTTCTTTCGATGAATGCCTTTTTCTACATGGTGGGTTACACCACAAAATAATGAGCAGATAATACCAGAAAACTAATTGGGTACCTAAGGTATGAGTTTGAGTAATAATATTTTGTTGTAGTTGATGTATTCTAAATTATATTTATTTTTATTGTTATTTTATTGAGTGTGATGTCTCTCCTAGATTACAAATGAGAAGACATATTTATTAGTGTGTTAAATAGGTTGCATCGTACGTGTGTACGCGATTATAAACAGGTTAGGTACGAGTAGGGATTCAACAACACAATTATTTGTTAGAACCTTGCCGTTAAGAGAACCAGCAGTGGTCGGCGAAGTGTAGGCCAATAACACACGCACACAAGCTCACGTGAACAGTAGCACACGATCTCAATATGGTGCTGTACAATTGACAGCCTTTCTATATTCTTTGTATAGCTTAAATAGAAGATTACATGGAAACTAATTAAGACTTACAATTAAGTAACTAAATTACAGCCACACAATCAGCCTACGCTAATTTAGCTAATGCCTAAGGAAAGTAAATCACTAATTTGTGGCACAAGGATTATTCCTACAGTCTCCTCCTAAGCCTTGTGTCCACCGTTGATGTCGATGAGACCAATTTTCCCGCGTAGCTCATGAAACTTGGACTTTCCAAGCGCCTTCGTCAAAATGTCGCTCAGTTGATCTTCGCTTCTAATGAACTCCACGTCAATCAGACCTCCTTCTGCAGCCTCCCGGACGAAGTGATATTTCACTCGAATATGCTTACTTTGCCCGTGGAGAACTGGGTTCTTGATCAAAGCAATGGCGGACTTATTGCCCACCCTCAGCATTGGCGCTCTCGGTGTTGTTCCCTGCACCTCTGCCAGTACACGAGCGAGCCACAATGCTTGACTAGCAGCGTTGGCAGCTGCTATATACTCCGCCTCACAGCTAGACTGAGCCACCACCTTCTGCTTCATGGATTGCCAGGTGATCGGCTGCCGCTGAGGAAGAAGATCACGCCGGTTGTGCTCTTGCTTGCATCCACATCTCCGGCGTAATCACTGTCACTGAAACCCGTCAAACAAGGCTCCTCTTTCTCCCTCCTGCTGAACCAGAGCCCCCAACCTTGAGTCCCGGCCACATAGCGCATGATGCGCTTCACGGCTGCAAGGTGATTCTCGCGTGGATCTTCCAGGAACCGGCTCACATATCCAACCGCAAAGGCTAAATCAGGGCGGGTGTTGACCAGATACCTCAGGCTCCCGACAACGCTCATGTACGCCGTCGCATCGACTGGCGGCTCGGTGCTGAGCTTGCTCAATTTCAAGCGTGGTTCCATGGGCACGTGACAGGGGTTGCACCCTGCCATGCTGCTCTTCTCCAAGATCTTGCCGGCGTAGGCACCCTGGCTCAGCGAGATCCCCCTCGCGCCCTGCTTCACTTCAATGCCGAGGTAGTAATGAAGTAGTCCGAGGTCACTCATTTTGAACGCGGCCGCCATCTGCTTCTTGAATGACTTGATATCGCAGTTGTTCGAGCCGGTGATCACAAGGTCGTCGACATAGACCCCGATCACCAGCTGCTTGCCGTCGTTCTGCCTGATATAGATGGCGTGTTCCGACGGGCTCCTCCTGAACCCGAATGACAACAAAGTGCCGTCCAGCTTCGCGTTCCACGCGCGCGGTGCTTGATGCAGTCCGTACAAGGCCTTCCGCAGCTTGAGCACCTGGTGCTCCTTGCCAGCGACCACGAACCCAGTTGGCTGCTCGACGTAGACTTCCTCCTCAAGGTCGCCGTTCAGAAACGCTGATTTGACATCCATGTGGTGCACCTCCCACCCCTCATGTGCCGCGAGGGCGACGAGAAGGCGCACCGAGTCGAGCCGTGCCACCGACGCGAACACCTCGTCGTAGTCGATGCCTTGCCGCTGCGCGTAGCCCTTCACCACGAGTCTCGCCTTGTGTTTGGACACCGCCCCGCTCTCGTCTCTCTTCACCTTGAAGACCCACTTCAAGCCAATCGCTCGGCGTCCGGGCGGGAGGTCGGTGAGGGACCATGTCTGGTTGTCCTCGATTGACTCCATCTCTTCCATCATCGCCTTTCTCCAGCTGGGGCTGCGCTCCGCCTCGGCGAACGACGCAGGCTCGTCGGAACTTACAGCGTGGAGCTACTTCATGACCAGTGCCCGTGGTACGAAACCACGCGGCGAGCCCGACCCGATGATGTTGTCAATCTTCCGGAATTGGAGAGGCGCGCCGTCGTGGTCGGCGTCTAGGTGCTCGCTGGTCTCACTTGGTGGTGAGGCGAACTCCACCTCGTCGTGTCCTGCAGGTGTTGCGCCTCTGCGAGCATGAGGTGATGCTGGCGGCGTCACCTCGCCCTCCTCGGCCGCAGCTCCAGGTACCTTGGTCACCTGAGGTCTCTAGTTGGCGATGGAGTACTCCATTGTGAACACGTCATTGTCGCCGATCGGCTCGTCGTCGACTTCGCCCGAGCCCCAGTCCCACTGTGCTCCCTCGTCGAACACCACGTCGCGAGTGATGTGTACGCGCTTCATGATGGGGTCGTACGCGCGGTACGCCTTGGAGCCGCGCTCGTAGCCGATGAAGATCATCTTGCGGCCACGGTCCTCGAGCTTCTTTAAGTTCGGTGCCGTGTTCCGGACGTAAACGATGCTGCCAAACGTCCTCAGGTGGTGCACCGCCGACTTCTTCCCGTGCCACGCCTCGAACGACGTCATGTCGTTTACGCTCTTCGTCGGGCAGCGGTTGAGGATATACACCGCGGTGGTCACAGCCTCGCCCCAGAACCACCCCGGCAGCCCTTTCGCTTTTAACATGCTCCTCGCCGTTGACACCACCATCCCGTTCCGCCTCTCGACCACGCCGTTTTGTTGCGGACTGTACGGCGCAGTGTGTTGGCGATGTATCCCTTCTCCCGCGCAGTACTCCGCGAATTCGATCGAGGTAGATTCACCACCACGATCGGTCCGGAGCCCTCCCAACTTCAGCCCGGACTCTCCCTTTGCCCGAGTTTGGAGCTCCTTGATAGCAGCCGCGGCACGATCCTTTGAAGGGATCGCGGCTACCCACATGAAACGGCTGAGGTCGTCGACGAGCAACAAGAAATATTTGTTGTCGCTTGGGGTCGCCGGTGTAATCGGCCCGCACAAATCGCCGTGCACGAGCTCCAGACGCCTCTTCTCCTGGTACTCTGCCTTCGCAGGAAACGGGGCGTGTCTCTGCTTGCCCGCCAGACAAGCCTCGCACAGCTTATCCACCTTCCCGATCTCCGGCAGGCCGCGCACCAGCTCCTCCCGAGCTAGTTTCCGGAGCGCCGCCATGTTGACATGGCCGAACCGCTCGTGCCAACGCCATGCCACCTTGTCGCCGCACTCACGCACCGCCAAGCACCTCGGTGATGCTATATTGATTCAGAACAGGTACAGGCGTTTCGCCTCACGCGTCACCCTTGCCAGCAGCTGACCGCCTGGCTCCCGAATCCGCATTACGCCGGCGTCGATCTCAATCTTGAAGCGGTCCTCGTCGAGCTGGCCTAGACTCACGATGTTCGTCGTCAGCCGGGGAATAAAGTAGACCCCGGCAAACGACCGGAGCTTACCGTTCTTGCACTTGAAGACGACGATGCCCCTCCCCTCGATCCGCGTCACCGAGTCGTCGCCGAAGCGCACGGTACCGCGCAACTCCGGATCCAGCTTCGAGAAGGCAGCTCTGGACCCGGACATGTGATTGGTTGCCCTGGAGTCCAGAACCCACGTCTCCGCCTCCCTCTCCACATCTTCTCCGAGCTGCGCGAACACCTTTTCTTCGTGGATCTCGACCTCGGCCACGGACGGCGCCTGCCCAGATCCTTCGCTGGCATGCCAGTGTGATGTTTTCACCTGCACCGGATAGGTCCTGTTGGGCGGCGCAATCGACGACTGAAGCGGCGGCAATGTCAATTCCGACGGCTGTGGGAAGACAAGGGGGAGCACTTCACCAGACAGAGAGTGGCTTCCTCCTCATCCTGGACCATATGGGCCTGCTCCTTCTTGGGCTTCGATCGGCAATCCCGGGCCCAATGACCCAGCTTCCCACAGTGGCGGCATTCGTCACCAGTGGGCTTAGGTGAGTTTGTTGGTCCCCCCGATGACCCACCAGCACGCCCGCGGCCGCGCCCACGTCGGCCGCCTCCTCCTTTGTGCACGTTGTCGCCTCCTTTCTCCGTGTCACGCTTCTTCCGCCGCGCGTCCCACTCCTCCTCAGTGAGGTACAGCTTCCCCTCATGCTGCAAGGACGCCGGCGGTTCATTGTGTTCTTCTTCCGCTTCCTGTAGCCGCCCGGTGAGATCCGCGACGGTCATGGTGGACGGATCGAGCAGGGTTTTGATTGCGATCGCAATCTGCTTGAACCGGGGGGGAAGGCTTCGTAGCATCTTTTCCACGATCTCCCCTTCCTTTACCTCATTGCCCAGCGTGTTGAGGTGTGCCGCCATGCTATTTAGGCGCAGTGCGGACTCTTCGACGGTCTCGCCGTTGATGAACGTGGCAAGGTTGAATTTCTTGCGTCGTTGTTGCGCCGTCGATTTCTTCACACAATCATCACCGACTCGTATGGTTGCGATCGCATCCCAAGCCTCCTTGGCCGTCTTCTTGGAGCCGATGGTGGACACCATCTCGGGCGGCACCGCGCTCATCAGCGCGTCGAGCGCCATCATTTCCTCCTCCTCGTCGGAGGTACCCTTGTCGATGGCGTTCCACAGTGCCCTAGCCTTCAACTTGACCTTCATCATGAGCGCCCAGTCTGAGTAGTTGGTCTTGGTGAGGACAGGGTAGCTACTCCCGGTTCCCACCTCACGAATTACTCGCTGGACCGTGGCGCCCTTGGTCTTGTCGTCCCCCATGGTCCTTGGAAGAACCTAGCTCTGATGTCATTTGTTAGAACCTTGCCGTTAAGAGAACCAGCAGTGGTCGGCGAAGTGTAGGCCAATAACACACGCACACAAGCTCACGTGAACAGTAGCACACGATCTCAATATGGTGTTGTACAATTGACAGCCTTTCTATATTCTTTGTATAGCTTAAATAGAAGATTACATGGAAACTAATTAAGTCTTACAATTAAGTAACTAAATTACAGCCACACAATCAGCCTACGCTAATTTAGCTAATGCCTAAGGAAAGTAAATCACTAATTTGTGGCACAAGGATTATTCCTACATTATTAATGCCTGAAAAGATATTTCGACTCAAGATATGAGATAAAAGATCTCAGAAAGCTTGATCGGAAAGATTAGAGTTAGTGTTTGCAGGAGGAAGAAGAACAAGAGAGAAGCGGCGACAAGAGCGAGAGAGTTTGGGTTTATGAGGCTGACATTGGTATAAATACATCCTCTCCCCAACTGTGGTGTCCAAGATCCGAATATTAACTGGATCTAATGACCATACAAGGTGATACCAAATAAATCAAGACACATAAGCTGGATTAGGTGCATGCACCGTATAAATCTAAGTCCAGTAGCCATAGTCAATTTGACTTGGGTTGCCTCGTAATTAACCTAATCACGAGCCATGTCTGGTTGAAACAAGTGCCCAAAGTTCCGGTTAAGAGTACCCTCAACAGGGTGCCCAAGTAAATGCTGACCTTAGGTTTACCAGCACCCCCTCAATGGGGTGCATGGAAGTCGTTTGACCTCCAAGTTTCACGACCCGACGGTCCATGGGTGGAGGCCACGTGGTCTCCGCCCATTGGTTTTTTTGTTTTAATTAGTTTTTGTTTTATATGTAGTTATAAATAATTTATTACGATGGATAGGGAAACTTGGTTGTTTTTTTTTTGGAGAAATGAATAGTAGAATAGTAGAAAAAAATAATTCAACTTACCCCTAACACACTAAAAAATAATTTAACCTATTTAACACACTAAAAATAATTCAACTTGTAGAAATGAATAGTAGAAAAAAATATAATTAATGATGTGATGAAAATAGAACGTTGATTGACTAGACAGACACACGTAAAAATGTCACAAAAATTGGCTAAACTAGCATTGAAATTATGTTCATCAACTAGCCAATTTTAATTACCTTTAGAGCATCCCTTAACGCTCTAAAAAGTTCGGTCAACCGAGGTCGAAGACCTCACGACCTGGGATGACCGGGTCATCCCCCTCTTAACGGGGGAGATGACCTGGTCATCTTCGACTGGGCATTGAAACGCCTGGGTCGACGACCCGGTCGTCCAATAAAAAATATTAAAATTTGTTTTTTATTTTTTTTGTTTTGATTTTTAGAATTTTTTGTTTTAGTTTTTTTAATTATTATTTTTTTGAAAATACGTTTTATAATTGTTTAGAATTTTTAGAATTTTTTTAATTTTTTTAAAGTTTTACCAAGATGGACCCCGAAATGACGTGGAGGAGTGAGATAGGTTATTGTGGGTTGTGTTGGGTTGTGGTTAAGAGGTGAATAATATAGGAAAGAGAAGAATGTGGGTTGAGGAAAGAGAAAGCTGATGTGGAAGAGAAAAAAAGCTGATTTTGAAGAGAGAGAGCTGATGATCAGGTCGTCCAGATCATGATAAGTGATGGTGTTAACTTGCACCTCACCTGTGTCTTTATTCATTTGGTTCCATATTCATCGTGAGCTTTATCATCGAGACCAATGCTCAGGACATGATTCTTAACAGTTAAATGGGTACGAAATTGTATATAAGATTGATACTACTAGACAAGTGTACGTGTAAGCTAAGGCGTAAGAGCCTAACAGCTCAGCTTGACATGGCAAGAAATATTAATAAATGGTGTTGGAATTAACAAAAAGAGAGAACAGTTGGCACTGGGGGTGCATTTCTTGTTGTTAATTATTTTAATGCTGTGATTTTAAGAGAGGTTGGTGTCGCCATGCATGGATTTCAATAAATTATTAGGGTGTAGGACAATGGTTAGCATTGGTACTTGTTTCTGTTCCCTTCCATACAGTTTGGTTTGATTCCTTGCTTCCGCCCTAAATATGTGTTCTTCCCGAAGTTTGTTCTTGGACTTCTCACGTACGTCCTCTCCTTAATAAGAAGGTTTACTCTTTCTTTATGAAAGAAAAGGTTTACACTTCGCTTTAATCAAGGAGAGCACTTACCCTATCTTAAACTAAGAGGTTCTGATTCTTATGAGTTATAGAGAATAAAAAAGTTAATAAAGTGAGAGGTTTTAAAATATTGTTCACGACAACGTGTTTTGTTCTTGACCTTTCGAAAATCTTGGGAAGCTGTGATTGGTTTGAAAAAGAATTTTTTTAAGAGAATTGGAACTCCAGATATTTTTTGGTTGATTGGTTAGTCGAAATAGCCAAGGGAATTTTTTTAAGGGTAGCTTCACGACTTCCACAATTTGTATTTGAGATGGGTTCTTCCTATTTATGTTGCAAAATCAAAAGAATCTATTTTCTACAGAGTGTGATTTGTACCGAGGAAGTTTAAGGAAGTTCAAAATTTTACTTCCTTGAACTTAAGTTCCCAGAACTCTACTACTTAAAATTCTATTTTATTGTGATTGATATAACTAGAATTTTAAGTTGAACTGAACTTTTGACTGATTAGTTGACAAGAATTCAGAACTTAAAAAATATAGAAATCATACCTAACAAATATGAAGATAATGTTAATACATTTATCGAACTTAGAAGTCGTAAATAAATAAATAAATAAGTTTAGTTTGACATTAATATCTGTAGAGTGCAAAATACTTAACAACCACAGGAAAGAGAAAAAACAAACATACATTACAATTGAAAAATAAGAATAAAAAAATGATAGTCAATAGTCAAATATCAAATAAAACATTTCATTATATACTAACAATGCTTAATCTTGTAATCGGTTACCAAAAGGTACAAAAAAATCTATGCTAGAATATCGATCAACATGAAAATCAATCACAAAAAATAATTTTTTCCGCAAAAACTCAATACAAAAATCTAAATCAGCTACAAAAACCACACTTCCAAAAAAAATCAAGACTAATCAATTATAGAACAAAACCAAAAACTTCAAATTAGTCACGAAAACCAAACTTTCCCAAAAAACACCACAAAAAAACTTAAATCAGTTACAAAGAACTGCATTACTCTTCATCCGCAAAACTCAAATCAGCTACAAAGAACCACGTTTCCAAAAAAACCAAGACTAATCCATCACATAACAAAACCAAAAACTTCAAATCAGCCACGAAAACCAAACTTTTCCCAAAAAATACCATACAAAAAACTTAAATCAGCTACAAAAAACCATATTCCTCATCCTCCTCGCCTCGAGAAAGACTCAAACGTCGACCACTTCCTCCTCCTCCTCGCCGACCAACTACACCTTGACATCCTAACCAACGTCGTCGGCGTCTCAACCTCCTCAAGACTCACTCCCGCGTCATCTCCTCGGCATCCCTCTTACCGATCTCGTCTTCCATCGGGAGAAAATGATGGAGAATGAAAGGTTTGTGGAAATCCTCAATGTGACAACTCAAGACGTACGTCTAACCGAGGTAATGTAGATCGTTATTCAATTGTATATTCAATTGTAGTTTCAATATTTAGTTATTAATATTCAACACACTTTTATTTTTTTGATAAGTCTTCCCAAAAAGTAGTGATTCTTTCTCGCAATAGGAGCTCGATGAAACTCGCGACCGATTGGCTCGCTATTTTATCAGAAACATGTTGACGAACTAAGATGTTCTCCTGCCACTAGTATTTTTTGTAATTTAGTTAACAAGTGCACTTGTATTACAAACCTACAATTTATGACTTAATATAATCGCCTTAATTTTAGAATGAATTAATTGCAAGTGTGTTCAATGTCAATTGTGTATGCTTGTTTATGCTTGTTTGTGCATGGTTGTATGTTTGTGTTTGTGCATGTATGCTTGTTTGTTTGTGCTTGTATGTACATGTAGATGAAATTGTGAGAATTTGTGAACATATTTATAGGTGAACGAATTTGGTGCAGTTGTATGTACACGAATACGATGACTAAAAACAATTTCGTCGGATGCTATTTTTTTGTCCAGGTTTAGGAATAGACGTCGGCTGTATTAATTAGCCGACGTTTATTCCTCTGAAGAAAGGAATAGACGTCGGCTTTAGTATGAATCCGACGTATATACTTTAGGAATAGACGTCGTCTCTTATTGAACCGGTGTTTATACCTAACGAATAGACGTCGGTCCATATAACGACTGACGTCTATATGTTAAAGAATAGACGTCGTCTTATATATACAGCCGACATATAATCGTTAGGTATAGACGTCAGTCTATATGAAGGCCGACGTCTATGTATAGACGACGCACACATAGACGTCGGATTTGAGAGTGCTTATATCCGACGTATATAGCTACGTACATCCGACGTATATTCAATTTTCTGTAGTAGTGTGAAAACAAAATGTCACGTAGTTCTGCATGCGTGTGATGTGACACAAAATAAATAATAATATGTGATCTAATTAATCTTTGGTTTTTGCTGACTAGATTGACCACGTCAGACGACGTCCCGGACGCCGCGGCCAAAAATACAATTTCCTTCGCAATAATGAACACTCTAGAGACAGATTGTGCAAGTTAGCAATAGATTGAAGAATGTGATGGTCATTTTTCGAGTCTCACCATAATATTCGTGTGAGTAAGATTGTATTATTTATAGCATGTTGAGGTATCAAATATAATTGAAATGAGCAATAGATTGAAGAATGTGATGGTAATTGTTTGGGTCACCATAATAATATTCGTGTGAGTAAGATTGTATTATAGTATGTGGAGGGATCAAATATAATTGAAATCATTGACAATCAATTAACACTCATCCATAATTTCAAGGTTTAACACCTAATGACGAACTAGTCGTTGCTATCGATTTGTGACATAGCCTAAATACACACACAAAATCATAAATAACAATCAACAATTTTAAGATAAAATACGAGCAACTTAATATGCATTCGGCTTTGTAAATTGTAAGTATCAATTTACCATTTCACATCTTATAAAATCGAAAAGAGTATTAAACTCTAAATTTAATTCGATGTGATGTTATAGTCAGAAGTGTACATCAAATTTGAGGGGCGAAAATGATATTATATAGTATTGGAGGAATTTGCATGATAATTTTTAATATAAGGTGGGTGTCTATCAAACCGTAAATCCGTAATGCAATTCTCATGGAAGTATTTATGAAACCCTAAAAACGACATGAAACACTTTCGAGTAGTATCACTCTGGTAAATATAATACTTTTCAAATATGACTAATAAGTTCAATTCATCTAACATTCTAACTTGCAAGAAAACAACATGGTATAAGCCATGATCTCGTCTACCTATCTATATTTATCTAAGCCACTTATCAAAAAAGAAAAGAAAACACCATGGCGTACCTCACGTCCCTCCAATTGCTTTTCGAAAGCAAATTTCTCACGTCGCACGGTTCCATGAGAATTTTTTTGTGTGATATAAAGCAAGTTTTATTAATTAAAAAGCGACTGATGTTCCAACGAGAACTATTGATGTTACATCCAACAATATACTTTCAATAATCTTTCGAAAAAAACCCCGTTCAGTGATCACTTGCCTCCTTCAATCAAGCCATGACCGTTGAGAATCTTGGAGGATATGATCAGGGTTTTGGTTAGTGTCGGTCATGAACAGAAGGGAAAGTACTGATCTTATTTTGGTCTCGTGTTCATGATGAGCCGAACAGCATGACATGTCAAATCTGTCTTCCATTTACGTGAACAACAAAGAAACTCAAGCCAAAATCATGATTAGCTTTAACTAATCAAAACGTTCTCTTGTTTGTTACGAAGGAACATCTCGATTGACGAAACGTCACAACGCATGTCATTTTCGTTGTTGTTGCTTCTGTCTGCAATGCCGCATGTTAATTGGGGCTAATTTACATGAGATAGTCAAATTGCTAGGTCTACTGACGGTCTGATCAAATGTATAAGATTAACGATGTATGAGCAAAAATCAATATTGTTAGTTTGTCACCATCTACACATGGTGTGTTGGATGTCCAAGGAACTTATCAAAATTTTCAAAACACCCTAAGCAAAGAGATAATTTCTTCCCCCAAAGGCTCAAAATATAAGATTTTCTAATTTTCTCCGAGTAATACATTTTTTTCTGCTATTTGAATCAATATTTATAAGACTTTTATATTTGAATGAAAATTTAAGAATGTTAAATCAGACTTTTTCAGAAAAAATCAAGATTTTCACCCTCCACCCTCTCCCATCACATGTCCAGACTATCAGTTGCCACCTCCAATTAGGGTTAGGTTTTGGGTCCCCTCTTAAACGTGTACTAACAATATAATCTTTATTATTATTATAATGTTTAATTGCATTAGATAAGAGGAGAGGATGTAAAACAATATAATCTTGGGCTGGATTCGTACCTCTTCTCCGATAGAATATAGAATAACATCTCGTGGATGAATATCAGACGCATTTCATTTTTTGTAATTTAATGTGTTGTGTGTCGCTATATGTCGAATTTCAGAAAAGAGTATTAGTCAACTGTGAACTGGATTCTCAGGTACCTGAAGGGTACAACTAAGTTATCTCTGAAATTTAATTGATCTTCGTATTCGTTGATGAGATTTGTGGATGCCGATTATGTGGGAGATCGCGATAGACGAAGATTTATAACTAGTTATGTGTTCAATGTTGGGAGCACGACTATTAGCTGGAAGCGACCCTGCAACACACTGTTGCTTTGTCTACAACGGAGGCAGAGTATATGACAGTGACCGACGGTATAAAGGAAGCTATTTGGCTGAAGGGTATATTTGGAGAGCTTAATCCAAGTCAGAATACAGTGGTTGTTTATTGTGATAGTCAAAGTGTCATTCGTCTGATGAAGGATCAGATGTACCACGAGAGAACGAAGCATATTGACGTCCGTTATCACTTCATTCAGGAAGTTATTGATGTAGGATCGTGTATGACCTTAATTCTCTACCTAAACAAGTTATGCAATAGAATTAATTATCAAAACGTAGATTAAGGTAAAAAAACAACAGTTGTTGAAGGAGGTGATTAACATCATTTCATGCTTATATTTGTATCTTATATCCATTATCTTTCACTTAAACAATGCTACGTGACGAGTTTGAAGTTTGAATTTCAGAAATAAATAGGTTTGCATAGAAGAGGCATAAAAGGACCTAAAAACATGAAAAATGACTAAAATGCAAGATCGAATGACCTGAATGCAAGATCGAATGACCAATGAGCAAACAAGAATACTCAAGTGGGGAGATGCTACTGATATTGTGAGTCTGAAATCAATAAAGTTTTCCTTTGTTTTGTTGCTTCTTTTATAGTTCTTTTTATAGTTTTTGCATGTTTAGTTTAATTGTCTTTTATTAAATCTCGCTTAGTTAATATGTTTTCTTATCTTAGTGTAATAGTTAGTTTAATATTTAGTGAGTAAAACCACTCTACTTTTGGGGGTGGAGATGATATTTATATATGCAATTAAGAAAAGAAGAATGTTTTATTTTGAAATGTGTTGATTAATATGAATGCATGCTTGCTTGTTAGAATAGAGCACTTCACTAGATGAGTTTTGTCATACGTTTTAAGACACCTCCCATGTTTGTTTAGTTTCTTAAATAACCAGCTTGTGTTTATGAATATTAATCAAATAGGTTAGTGATTTAATTGATGAGTTTTGCCATGATAAGTAGACATCTCCCATACATGAAAATACTACCTCCATTTGTGCCGATAGGAAGACATTCTTACATCCTTATTGTGTATGTGTAGTCACTCCACCCCCTAAGGGGTCTCTCTCTTACTGATTCCAGCATACTTATAAAGTTCTTAATTCAATTTTTTAGTTCATCGCTTGTTGTTTGCTTGTGCATGTGTTACTTCCTAGTTTAGTGTAGGGTAGATTAGTATAATCAAACTCTCTTTCCTTTTTGTTGCCACTTGATTTCGTGCAAACGAGAGGCTGCTCACCTCCCTGCGGACGACCTGTATTTGTCACGTTTTCACCGACGTCGTGCACTTACGGTATAATTAAAACGTTCAACAGGAGGTGTGGTGGTAAAGAATGTGGGCATAGAAGATATTACGGCTGATATGTTGACGAAGCCCATCATTTCAACTAAGTTCATGGTACGCTTGAATTTGGTTGGTTTGAGCTCCGAGTAGGTGGAGATACAACGACGACACAACGAGGAAGGAAGTGCGTTCCTTCAAGTTTCGGGGGTTATTCAAGGTAAAGGTGGATTGTTGTTGTTTACCTTGAATATGTGAATTAAGTATTTTTGTGGGAAAACAATCAAACGGTCGACCAGTCCCAAGTTCGGTCGACCGGTATTGCAACTTGACGTCCAGGACAAAGTCATGGAAATTTCTGGTCGACCGGTAGTTCTCAACTGGTCTGCGGTTTCAGGATTTGGGGGGCCGGGACAAATTCTTGGAAATTTTCGGTCGACCAAAGGCACGCGACGGTCGACCGGTTGAGCTCCGGATCATGCTATAGTTTAAGTTCGGTTGATCGTTTCACTCGAGCGGTCGACCATTTAGAACGGTTCTGCCCACATTTTGCACTTCTCTCCACCTTGTTTTTGGTGCAACTATTACTTGTATTGGCCTAGTATATAAAGGTAATTTCGTCCCCATTTAGTAAGAACATCTTTAGTATCATCTACTTTGCATTTTGAGAGAAAGAGATACCATTATTGTGTGGATTTGGTAGGAGCTAAATCAACCGTGTTTCTTCGTCGGTTGGTTCGTGTGTTCGGTAAGTTTCTCTTGTAATTTGTTTCTTTATAGCATATTGTGGTTGTGTCGTCCGTGGTTTTTTCCCGTATTGGATTTTCACGTTAATTCATTGTGTCTTGAATGCTTGCATGATTGTGATTTGCATTATTTGTGTTTCTTCTTCAATTGGATTAGTTATTTCGTTCCGCCATGTAATTTGAGATTGATCTTATTACCTGACATAATTGTCTATATGGTAATAATGTGGTAGCAAACTAGATTAAACGGACTTCCTTTGGAAAAACCTATTTCAAACGGACGATAGGTTAAGCAAGGGTTGAGCGAGGTAGCCCAGGACAAAGACGGCAGTTTTATATTTGTGATTAGTTCATGTCTCTGGACAAAGAGAATCTAGATGAAGCCATAATTCATAAAGCATCGTTTCCGACGCGGTTGGAGTCTTCTGTATACCACTGATCTCAAATCTTTTAGTTGCTTTCTTCCAGTCTAATCAATTCCTGAAGATTTGTCCAATTTGAGAATAGGGTTTGTAATTTAGTGGGATTGTTTAGTTCCAAACACTTCGGCTTAAGTAAACTTGAGACCTTAATCAACTCATAGTAGTTGCAGGTTTGTATTATAATGGGGTTTTTGCTTGGAAGACCTGTAAAGATGAGTATTGGTCATTTGAGCATAACTTACTCTCTTGACAAGTATAAATTAATTTGATTTAACCTCACATTTTTCATGCTTCTTGGAGAATCAAATATGAAACTTATTCATCCTCATTTTAGAGACAATATGTCAAAGCTTTTTTGCATTTTATATAGCTATAAATATTGTAATTTTGTGGAGGTACTTAGTCAAACCCATATATATACAGTAATTTTTTTATATAATAAAAAATAAATAAAAATTTCGAAATTTAGGAAAATTTTTTTTCGAAAAGTAGTCGGATCGCGAGTGTGACCCGTGATCCGTCCCCTAAATTTTTTTTTTTGACGGATCGCGGGTCTGAACCGCGATCCGTCAATTTTTATTTTAAAGAAAAAAATTCCACGGATCGCGGTTCAGACCCGCGATCCGTGGGAATTTAAAAAAAAAATTGAAGAAAATTCAAAACATAAAACACTACAACTAAAATCCGCGAATTTATTTATTTTCTTTTATTGTTTTTTTATTTTATGTTTTGATTTTTTTAAAATCATTTTTACTATGTTTTATATATATACATACTTCAAAATATGATTTATAATTTTTATAATTTTTTTTAAAAAATTTAATTGTATTTTTAATTTTTTGCAGTATCGACTTTCAAAACTGTTTGTAATGTGTATCCACTCTACGAATTTTTTACAACGTTACCAATTTTATAATGTACTTATATTGGTATTCGAAATTGAATTTTGTTATTAGGAAAAAATGTACCTAGTTAATAGTATATTCTAAATTTTTAAAATTGGTAACGTTGTCAAAAATTCGTAGGGAGAATACACATTACAAACAGTTTTGAAGGTCGATACTGCAAAAAATTAAAAAGACAATTAATTTTTTTAAAAAAATTATAAAAATTAGAAAACATATTTTGAAGTATGTATATATATAAAACGTTGTTAAAATGATTTTAAAAAAATCAAAACATCAAATCAAAAACAATAAAAGGAAAAAAATAAAAAATAAAGTCGCGGATTTTAGTTGTAGTGTTTTATGTTTTGAATTTTTTTAAATCATTTTAACTAAGTTTTTTTATTATATTTCTTTTCAAAATATGTTTTCTAATTGTTATTATTTTTTTTAAAAAAAAAAATTGTGTTTTTAATTTTTTGCGGTATCGACCTCCAAAACTGTTTGTATTGTATGTACACCCTACAAATTTTCGACAACGTTACCCATTTTTTGTTTTAATTAGTTTTAGTGTTTGTTTAAAATTTAGTTGTAAATAATTTCTTACTCTCGTTAAGAAATTTTATTTTTTTATTGTATAATATACCATAACATTTCAATACGCCCAGTTATCGACTTCATTTGGAGGTCGATTTTTAAAAAAATTAAAAACAAATTTTACCATTTTAAAAAATAATATAAATTAGAAAACATATTTTGAAAAAAAAAAGATTTTAAAAAATATTACAAATAATTATAACTCCCAGCAATATAGTCATCCCTACCCTATCACGTCAATCCCACGAGCCTCTTATCCATTCTCGTTCGATCACGACGGGGAGCAAGTCAAAATGGCAAAACTCACATTGGGCTTAGGGATAATCAGGCTCGAACTGATGACTTCCACCACGTCAAGGTGGAATTTTTTTATAAAAAAAAATTGACGGATCACGGTACAGACCCGTGATCCGTAAAAAAAAATTTGGGGATGGATCCGACTACTTTTCGAAAAAAAAATCTCCTAAATTTCGAACTTTTTATTTATTTTTTATTATATAAAAAATTTACGGTATATATATCAATTGTTAATATAACTTTTCGATGTTGAGGATTTTTTTTAGATTAAACGTGGTTTAACTCCTACCATTAGGCTCACTCGTGACTTGTCATTAACAGTACAGGCAAAGTGCTAATAGTTTTAAAGTTAGAAAAGAAAAGGGTCAAATCAAATGCAACACTTTAAAGATCACAGATGGACGATGCAAACAAGCTTACGAATCGAGGGACAAACGGCAATTATTTTCTTTTTTCCTTATTTCCTTTTTCTTTTTAACCCGCTCTTCTTCTCATAATTATGTTCTTTCCGAAATTTATCAATTTACTTGTTACGAACATTGTGACTTGTGAGACACATGCACTGATGCACGTTGCGAGATTCGGTGGTAATCAGATGCAGTACTTTTTAATGTTGTAATTACTGGTTGGTGATAAAATAATTACTTGTGGAATATAAAAGGCCAGGCCCAGCGCGGCCATCTGATTGGGTGACGTTTGGTGGTGTACATAAAATAACAATAAAAACATTTAATGGTGGGGTTTTAACTTTTAACTCATTAGGGTATGATGTGATGTGAACCTGCATCCTACTTATTTAAAGGCCCTCTTTCACTCCCAGATCCATGGCTTCTTTCACCTGTCACTGCCACTACCACACCACTTCTACAACCCTGGGATTTGCACACTAAGCCTAGGACTCTTTGTGGATTCACTTCAAATCTCTTATTTTGTTGGTTTTCTTTGATTATTCTTGGTGTGTTATTTTGGCGTGTGATTTTACGTGAGAGTTCGCAAAGAGAGCTTCCTTCTGTCCACTTACGGGAAATCACGAGACTGAATTGGCTGCCGACTCATTCATCCACATGCATAGTCTCTTTGGGAGGGCTTTGTAAATGAGTGAATGAAACGGGAGACGATACGTCTCGGGTTGTCTGTGCTTGGACTGAAGGGAGCTCCCTTGTCTTGAACCTTTTTTCCTTATGCCCTAGTACTAATATCCATCCTTCTAGCTATTGTAACGTATGAATTTTTTGTCGCTAGTTTTGATTTGTGTCTCTATGGTTTGTTTATACAAGTTTTGTATGTGATCATGCTCTAAAAGATCAGTTTTTGCTATTGTTATTATTGCGGTTTTTGTCATTTATAGTTTATGGGCTCGTAAGATTTAACCCTTGTTCTGTGCTTTTTTTTGTTACTTATGCCGGTTGTCTTCGATTCCTGATTAGGGTTGTGACTAAGTTTTTGTCTTTCCTTTGATGCATCCTTCAACAGCAAGGTTTGTGTGTTAGTTTTTATTTTTCTCTCTTTTAGATTTAGTTTTTTAGTTTTATTGATTTTTATCCCTTGTATTCATTGCTGTTTTGAAAGTTAGATTTTGTTTAAAGCTTTGAAAATATCTATGCTCTGAGACTTGTCACTTCGAAGACATAGACATCTCTTAAGCTTGAGTAATAATGGAGATATATCTTGTGAATCCATTTATACATGTTAGTTGAATAGTTATCATCACATGGATGGTTGTGTCCTTTATTGGGAAGATGCGAGTCTATTATGTCTGGAGTATGATTTGAGCTTTTTTAAACCTCTACTGTTGAAGGTGATAAAATTTGTGTCATGTCAAATCATAGGAGCGAGAGGTAGGCTCATGGGTTTGAAACTTTGTCTAGCAAGTGATGTGCTTGTGATGTTCTTTATCTACCTCGTCTTACTTCCTTTTCTTTTCTCATGGTGTACGATAAATTTGTGAAACCCTAACTTGGCTAACATGTTATGTGCTCCTTCATGTTATTAAAGGACGTGTTGTTCCCTGTAATAATTGCCATTTTCTTTTGTGTTGATATTTTTTTTTGTACTTTGCCAATTTAACTTTTGTAATTTGTTTTGCAAAGCAATTTTGTAAATATTGTCATGTAAAAAATAACCCCTTTGTTCGTTCTATATTTGTTTTACATATAGGTTAACTTAGTTTCAGTCTACTATCGACTTCCCTCATATGCGTAGTCTATTTTGATGAAGCAACTAATTTACACTCTTTGTGGCCTTGTGGGTTTGTTCTTGCATACCCGTTTGTTCCTTTCGATTTAGTAAAGGGACAGCTAGTGTGAATGGGTTACCGTTTGCAAAGAATGGGCCTGCAGTTCCATTTCTCCCTCACAACATCACCAAGTTCTATTGTTAACCTTTTGCCTTCGCTTAAAACTTATCAGTCCCGTAGATCAAATGTTACATTACTGTAATCTACCATTTATCAAAAAGAAAATGACCGCCTTAATTAAATGATATTATCTATTTTTAACGAAAATCGACTTGCAACTTGCAAGCCAAAATCTATTTTCCTCCTCAACCCCGACAGTCATCTCTTGTATGCACGTCTTCTTAAAACTAAAATTCCGATAAGTGTTTCAGAACTTCTCGAACGTAATACAGAATTTCAGATCCCTTCACTGTCTTAGGTAATATTAGGTAATGAAGTTTTCATTCTTTCCGATCAGGGGCATTAAGTAATGAAATCAAACAATGTTACTACGAAATGATGTATTAAAACGCACCAACTGATCGGAATTAAGCAAAACATCTATCTCTCTCAAACTTAAAAACAACAAAATATACAAAAGATGAAACAAACAATTTGCAAACACAAATAAAACAACCACATGCCAACCTCCATAGAGGGATCTTTTGCGGGTTTTCTTTCTAACTATATGATATTCTCCAATAAGAAAACCAACCAAGATTACAAGGGTGTAGACAATGTGTCTTCCAAAACTCCCCAGAACTCTTTAACTATAATTTCTTTAAAAAAATAATGATGTGTTACATACAAGAAAAGAGTGAACCTCCTAAATACCCGATTCAAAACCGTACAGGAAATGTGGGCAACGATCGATCGGACTTCCCAAACAGTCGACGACTCCACTATTATCTTCAAACTCGCAACCAATTTTCGGTCGACCATTATCTTCATCAGTCGACCGTTCTTGACTTCCAAAAAGTCCCTGATAAATTTAGTTGAACAATTTCCAACATTTGTCGATTGTAATTCAATTCTGAAAGTGCCAGTAAAAATTTGGTCGACCGATGTCCAACATTGGTCAATCGTTTTTCACATTTGAAAGTTTCTGAAAATTTCGATCGACCGAGTTTCACCCCCGGTCGACCGTTTTTGCATGTTCCTACCTCAACAAATTTAAATCAATTTCTAACATTAAAGTCATGTTGTTGATAAGTAAGAATATCAACTAAAGAAGTTGTAGGTCTATTAGGAGTTAAGGACCGTAGTCCCATCCCATCGTCTAGAGGTCTCTAAAATCACAATAAATGGGGTATTTGTAGGTAAACAAATTTAAGAGTGATCCGCCACGGGTATTTGATGAACAACGTATCAATTCTTGGTTCAATAAATGGTACATGATTAAAATTGAAGAAACAACATTGACTCTCCTCTCCCCCTCGTCTCCTTGCCTTAGGGCAGCTCTTGTATGTTTGTTAAGAGGAGGGTGAAGAATACTTCTTGTCATTCATCTTTCTTTTGTAATTCATGTGTTTGTGTTTGTGTTTTTTTTTTCTTTTCCGGATTGTTGATCTTGTGATGGTGAATAAAACTGAAGTTAAAGAGTACTCAATAAGTTGTCTATACGACAAATTGTACCTGTTTTGGGTGTGTTTATACTCGTATGGGCATGTGTGCGCGGTGCCGTCCTTGAGCATTTATCTAGGGCTTTGCTGTAAATGTATCAGATATTTATTTTTTTAAAAGCAATGCATTAGATGTTGTGTGATAGGTTTAGTTTGGGGTTTTTATTTTTTACTAACATCGTGATCCTGGCACTCATTCAAAGTCCATCCGAGCTCCAACACGCAGTCTTTTGACATGCATATATGTCATGGTGAAGACTGCTCCCGAAGATGTGAAGGTTCTTGTGGCGCGTATTCTTATCTTGTTTCACTGCGAACTCAACTTCACGAAAACCAGTATGAATCTCTTGGGTTTTGTATTTGTATTTGTCTTCATCTTTTTGTATGGGACTTATATAGTTTTATCCCTTACTCTTTGATGAAATAAGAGTATGACTTTTTGAGAAAAATAGAACACATAAACCTAATACATTTTTTACAATCCTAATTTCTTCGTTAAACCATATAATATTATTGCCTACGCAAGAATTGTCCCAAATATCCCGAAATTGGACAACAAGCCTTTCACAATCTCTATGACCACCCGATACATCTCTCATCAGTAAAGTATAAAATCGACAACCACTGAGAAAGTTATGCTTATTGTAGGAAGCAACTATCCATATAAACAGAATTGGCATAATAAAGCCTTAAAAAATTAAAAACACCTACTCTCTTGTGACAAGTGACAACAAAATTATAATTTTTCTCGGGTTTAAAAATATACTGTCCCATCCAAATTAACCATTTACGTCTAGATGCATTGTACTTTCCGAAACTTGAAATTCCTATAGAATTTAGCGCAACATCATTTTTGCTTACAGCTTGATCGTCTTGGAATAATTACTAATTTAATTACTTATCCATAAATTGCTATAATATTTCTCAATGGAAGCCAGTGGACAAACTAGTGAATAAATGCAAAGTGTGAATGGTGCCGAGTGGAATTTTATTAATCATTGTTGTCATTTCAAGTAGTTTTAAGTTTTAACCTAAAATTTTGGAAAACTTAAATCAAACTACTAAAGAGATGCTCACTTTAAGCATGATTACTTTGAAAAGTCGAAATTTTGTTCAAGTCTTCGTTCTCATCTCCTTTGAGTAACGAGTCTATATTTATAATAAAAAATTACATTGTTTTTCCATTTTACTCTCATTTTATCACAATTTTTCAATTCACCAGCTACTTTTTGTTTTGAAAAGATTTTATATTTTACTTGTTTTTCTTATTCCTCTCGTAAAACCTATTAGTTTAAGCACCATTTGTAATACATTGCGAGCATCTCAAAATCATGATGTAAATCGAGTCAGCTAATCAATGTTGTCGAGTAAGTTGTTTCTGTTAAAGTGTGAGTATCCAACTCAAAACCAATTGACAACGAGTGGACGAACCTTACAATTTATAACCCAGGAGAATGTCCACGTGTAGACAATGTTAAATTATTCTCTAACACTCCCCCAGCATGACTGGGTAATTCTTCTATATCTACGCGTGGACAACAAAGAGTGAAGTGTCAAACCGGCTGTTGGGCCTTACGGGCTCTGATACCATGTTAAAGTGTATATCCCCAACTCAAAACCAATTGGGAATTAGTGGAGGGACCCTACAACTTACGTGGCTTAAATCTTTTGTAAAAAAAATTTAAACTTGTAAATGTGAGATGTCCAACTGCAAATCAAATAATAATAAGTCGAGTAAAAAAAAGGGTTTGAACTTTGAGTATAACAACACGAAACCCTTTTTACATATTTGGTGGCAATGTGAGTGTTAACATGTCGAACTCAAACGAGATAACTATAATGTGAGTTTGTTTTGTAAAATATTTTTATGTTTGAATTTGATATAGAGTTTGACCCAAACATAATTTGTTGGTTTAACCGATTTAACTTTAATTGTTTTCCATTTCACGTGTCGCAGATTTGTTGGTCGACTGTTGTTCGTGAGCTAGTTGATTCTACTTAAATGGCTAGTTTGGTTGACCCAATTGTCTATATAAGTTATATAAAAGATGATAAAAAGCTATTCTAATCAATAAAATCAACAAATTATACCTTCAAAATTAACACGGTAAGCAATTTTCAATGCTAATAGAACATGCATGTACATGATCTTCTTGGACTTAAAGTTTTTGAAAATCCAAAGAGAGTCTAAGTTCCAAAATCATAGAAATCTTCAAAATTAAAAAATCTTAGAAAATCAAAGTATATTTAAGTCACAAAAACGAAAACAACTCTTACATGCAAATTCAAAAAAAGAAAAAACACAAAATTCCCCAAAAATAAATGTTGACGAGAGAATGAGGAAAATAAAAACACTATATCTAACATTTAAAGCTTCCAACCTAGACCTGGGACTCGTGTCATGCCGGCAGCAAGGCACGACCCACCGGCAAGGGTCGTGTCGTGCCCGATCCGGGTAGGAGTCGGGCAGGATCAGGGGTGGTCGGGTCGGGTTTTTCTTCGTTTGTTCTTGTCGATTTTTTTATTTTTTGGGTGTTTTAAATTGAAGTAAGTATACAACCACAATCGAATTAATAAAATAGAAGCACAATTTCCCCCTCAAAGTAACTAATTTATTTATTAGTATTGTTGACTCAATTAGAGAAACAATATATTTGTTACAAATAAAAGAAGCTTGAAGGCTAGCTAAATCTAAGGAGTAATGAAAAAAATCTAAGGGCTATTAGGAAAAAATACTCCTTTAATAGAATGGTTTAGCTAATTTGTCTTTAATCTTCGTCGTCGCTGCTGTCGTGAATATTAATGTTTTGCATTCTGTCTGCAACGTCGACACAATCCTTGAGGCAGACGCTCATCTTGATTGGCTTGTCAGACAAGTTTTGTTTCTTGTCAGACAAGACTCGTTTACCTGCACTGAAAGCAACCTCCGATGCCACAGTTGACGTCAGAGGACATAATAAGTCTCGCGCCATCTAAGAGACTAGTTGAAACGAACCTAAGTTTTTTCTCGTGTTCAGCCGTACTTAAAAAAAGTTCAGTGTTTAAATATGCAGTTAATTCCTCAGTACTTAAACAAAGTTCAGTGTTTAAAATGGTTTAAATTGTGGATCGTGGTATAGAATTGCTTCCCTAAGTTCTTTAGATTCACATATGTTAAATGGTAGTTCATATCTAATTATGAACCAACAATTATCTTTCTATCTTTAATTGGAAAATATCTTCTGAAATTTAAAGTTCCACTAGCAGTGTATAAAACCGATTGACGTGAATCCACTACCGATGCAGGATTATTCTTAAATTTACATGAAAGTTGATGTCTACCTAAATAACTGCTTCCTCCACTTGACTTACCCGAATATAAACTGCTTTAAAAAAAGCTTTTAACGTTGGTTTTCCCCCATATGACGTCGGTTTTATAGGTCCAATATACCAATCTCGTAATTGGGAGACGTAATAGGGAAGAAGATACAACGTCAGTTGTAAAACCGAGGTGATAAGACCGTTTATTCCAAAACCGACGTGATAAGATAGGCATACCAAGTCGGTTGCAAAATACCTGACGTGACATGCTGATGTCGTAGCCCAATTTTCCAACAGTGATACGTGACCACATCATTTACAAGCAGCAGTTGGATTACCCTTCACATCCTGTCCTTGATCAAAATAAAACCATATTGGACTAGTTTTTTTTTCTACTACCAGTATTACCTTTTGTCTTAGGTGGATTAACCTGAGGGGGAGGTGGTGGGTTATCATTATATTCAGAATCAGATGATAAAACCACAAAAATTACTAAATATGCAAAAAATGATTTCCCCCCATAAATGAGTAAGTAATGATTATGGTTGATTAACTAAAATTAAATATTAAAAATGATTAGAAAAGAATGGGAAATGAAGAGCAGAAATGTTGCAAAATCGACAGTCAGCGGTCCGTTTGTAGTTTTAGGGTTCACGTTTTAGCTCAAATTCGACTCGTCTCTACCAAAATGAGAGCAATTAAAGAAAGATTAGAAATTTTTTGGAGAGATTTGTGTGAAGAGAATGAGAGATGTTGTATTTTGTGTGAAAAGTTCGAGAGGGGTTCGAGGGTTTATATATGATAGAGAGAGGGTAGTTTAGAAATTTAAAAAATAAAATAAAAATTCTCCTTGGTCGGCTGGTTAACCGGCACGACCCGGTTCCAGGTCTATGAATCCAACCTAAGAAATTTGACATTTAGAACTCTTCAGAAGATTATTATTTTATTTTTTGGGGGATGGGTGGGGAAATTAGTGAGTTATCGTCGCATGAAACTCTAGATCGGAGAAGATGACAGTTTTGTTATTTTACGGAAAAGGCAAGGGAAACTTTGGAAGAAAAAAAGTTACGAGACATAAATAAAAATTTGCCTTTCTAAAGAAGTCATGCTAAAAGTGAGGATGTGTTTAGTAAGGGAATTACTATTTGTCGCCGGAAAATTTCTTAAATCGCCCCAAAAATGACATTTTTGCCCTTAACAAGTCAATTAATACCCATTTCGTCCCGTGTCTTTAAACTAGGTGTTTGACTCAGTTTTACTCACATTCCTAGTACCAACACCACGAAAATGTCTGGCGAAGCACCTAGATCAGGCGAGGTAATGGAGGCGGATTTTTTTTTCGACTCGGGCGTCTGACTAAGACGCTTGTACCATCGTGGAGGCGTCTGGCTAAGACGCCTCCACCATGGTTCAGACGTCTTAGCCAGACGCCTCGACCATTGTACATGCGTCTTAGCCAGATGCCTAGACCATGGTATAGGCGTCTGGCTAAGACGCCTACACGTAGGTGGAGGCGTCTTAGCAAGACGCCTCTGCCATGGTCGAGGCTTCTTAGCCAGACGCCCTGCTTTTTTTAATGTTTTTGTCAAATTGAGTTTTCGGTGGTAACGAGTCGGATTACAATGAGTTTTTTTGCAAGTGATGAAGATTCAAAAAATTTCCAGATCCAACAATTTTTGGATTTTGAAATTGTTGGATCTGAAAATTTTTGAATTTTAATCACTTGCAAAAATTCATTGTAAGGTGAGATGTGGGACGATCAACCGTTTGCTTCTCGGTCTACCGAACATGTTCCATGCGGATGACCGAGTTTCCATCGGTCCACCGTGATCGTAGAGACGATAAGTTTTTGATCTTCCTAGAATCATTGGGTCGGTTTACCGATCTCTACCCGGACTTACGAATATTTATTCTCAGTAGCTTCGACATTTCTCTGGAAATCTCTATTCGGTGTACCGAAGGGATATCAGTCATCCGAATATAGTAATTATTAACTTATTAATTAATTTAGCAATTATCTAAATTTATAATGAATTGTCTTTTAAATAAAAAAATATAAAAAATAATAAAAAATCGCGGACATCCGACGGAGCCGCCCTGCGTAGGAGAGGGGCGTCTGGCTAAGACGCTCATCCCATGGGCGAGGCATCTGGATAAAACGCCTCCCCATTGGGGAGGCGTCTTAGCCAGACACCCCTCTCCTACACGGGGCGGCTCCGTCGGATGCCCGTAATTTATTATTATTATTTTATTAAAAAGATGTTGGATATTAATCCAGATTCGAGTACACCGGGGAGTCTGTTGGTTCATTACTGACCTCCAAAACATTATTTTTCATTATTATGAGAGGAAGATGAAGAGAGATGTGTGATAGGAGTGTAAAATGTCGCGTTATAGCAGTAGAATTGAGAGAATGACAAAATGATAATCTGTTGGGGCGATTTAAGTAGTTTTAGGGCGACGAATAGCAGTTCAATTTAGTAACTTGAATTAATTTCTTTATCATTTGTTTGGTCACATCATCATTCTTTCAAAATATAAAAAGAAAGATCGGTTCCTTATACGAATTTAGAATGAACTTTGAAGAACATTTGGAATGAATGCGCAACTTTTGCACCAAGAGATCGATAGTCAGAATAATCTATGAATATGTATGAAGAAGCGAGGCATATGTTCCTGAGCGAATAATTGTTATCACGTGGAAAGGTTTACTGCAGGATTGGTTAGAGAATTGGGTTTTAGTATGGTTTGCATAAATGGATTTTAGTGAACGTATTCAGAAATTCAGGATATATATGTTGGGCTGCTTATGGAGTCAATAATATTAAACGAAATCAATCTAATCCAACGTTTTAAGTTTTTCCTGACAAAAGGTCTCCACGGCCCATCCTTTTACGAACGATGATCACATTCAACACTAAACCTGCTTCCAAATCAAACGTTAAATGTTCTCTTCGAAGTATGACAAATATATTTAATTAATTAAATTTCATCACGTAACTTACTATACCAATCTGACTAAATATTTTTTGATAATAGCGATCTTTCATTCATTCAACCAAAAGAGTTTGAAGTTGTGGAACCACAACCTGCACAAGCATAAGCAGAAGCAAAAGGTATTGAATTTAAAGTTTGAAGTTTAGACTATAAATATTGGTCGACTTTCGTAACCACAGAGAGAGATTTTTTCATCCAATGGTACAATATATGTTACACAAAAAATGTGCACTACATGCACATCAATCTATGATTTTATTTTATTTTTTTATTGTGGGAAGGAAATATTGAATTTCTATTATGATTTTTATCCCAATTCGACTTTCTACCATCACATGTTAACACAAATCGTAGAAGAAACTTGTCTAACCGCGCCCTCATCTCGATAGTCCAAGCCCTGACCCCCTGGGGCTGTCGATTGGTTGTGGAATTTTTCCCACGGTGGTTGATTGGTCCCAAATCCCCAATGGACGGTTGGTTGAACTTGATAAAACTTTATTGAAGTTCAATGTGTCTTATCTGGTCTACAAGATTATAAATGTGAACGATTTTAAAATAGACACAAATTAGATTAACATGTATGGTATACAATATACGAATTTATAGGACACGACTCGGTTGAAAGCCCTAGCTGCACTAATACATTTTTAATTTAGATCCTCAAATTGCGCTTTATTAAATTTTCTTGTGCAACAAGGGGCGTTGATGGTCAGGTTTGAGTTTGTTTTCAGCTGAAGTCGGCATTCCCTTTGAAACAATAGAAAGAAGAAAAAAAATCAAAAAAGGCTGAAGTCCACAATTTCATTTTGCAGGCTGCTGAAGTCCTTGATTGGTCCACTTCCGTGGCTGATATAGGGCGCATCTCCGATTCTCCACCTCAAATATCTTGGCAGGCAAGATGGAACCTACATCTTACTTCTATAAAACATAACCAATATGTCTATTAAATCCAATATGTCTCCTTTCACAAAATAACATTTTATTCTATTAAATCCTTCTATAACTTCCTAGGAGAGATGGAGGTATCCGATTCAAATCTTTGAAACTTATTTGGTGGACCAAATTTCCTTCGAAGATTCTAGCGTTTAACAACCTTATGAAAAGAAGCATCCACGGCCCAAATCGGTGTCCACTTTGTAAGTGTGATCAAGAATCTGTCAAACACATCTTCATAGAATGTCGTATATCATCTCTCATCATCAACAACATTGTTGGAAGTTGGAACCCCCAATGTTATCTCAACATCCAGTGAACCACACGATATTCTATTTCTCAACGGGCCCATTGCTCGGAATTTGGGATATTAGACTTGGTGGACTCTCTTTTTTATTTATTTTCTGGATCATCTGGAAAACAAGAAACAATTGTGTCATGAGATCCACCTCGCCCTCGAGAGAGTTTTTGCAAAACTCACAAACATATAAAAACAAAAATCTTCTGGGCTCCTCTAAGAAAAGCATCCTAGAAAGGGCAGTAGTAGATGATAAGGTAAGTGATGAGTCCCTTGAGTGGTGAAAATTTTGAATGGAAGCCAGAGAGATGGAGAAGAGCACAACAAGACTAGAAGAATTTGAGGTCGGCCCATGCCAAACCTCCCACCACCTCGGCTTCCTCATTGGCCGAAGGTTTCAACGTATGATAAAGAGCAGAGTGACCTCCGACCTTATCCTCCACGACCAACTCCTCCCGTTTGCTCGAACTCCGGAAGCACAACCACTGCTTCAAGCTCTCTATGACGCCAACAAGTCTCTTCCATCCGACCACTTTTCTTTTTTACTATCACAATTGGTATATATGTTGAGTTTGGTTCTACCGGAGTTCTTTTGTGTCGTAACGATTTTACAACGTGTCGTTTTGAATTGATCGTTTAAATGCTCAACTTTGAAGTTGTTGTGGTAGTAAACTCATGTACGTGTTTTTTAACATTTCTTGATTAGGTGACATGATCTTAAGTTGGACCTTCTTTTCATGCTTTACAGGAAGAAGTATCCTAGATATTGGGATGAACTCGTAGGAACAGCTACTGGAAGTGGAGTGCCACTTCTCTCTGTGGGTTTGCACTCTTTTTCCATCTACATTTCATTAGTCCATTTGTTTCTAAAAGGGGTGGGAGGAATATATCAACCATAGTTTAATTTCTTTATTTGATGGGTAATAAGTGATTAACTATAGAAGTTCGTTTCTGTTATACTTACACATAAAACAATTCATATGGTATTGTTGTAGCTATTGTTGCTGAACTTTAGAAAGGAGATTCAACCTTTCATTCCAAAGATCGACACATTAACTCCGGCCGTCAGCACTGCTGATGATGACTGTTCTGATGTCCTTGTTGTTAACGATTCTATCGCCATTGCTGTTCACAATGAGGACGCGAATGTGGCATTAGTTGGTCATACGTGAGCCTTTAATCAGACATATACGTGTGGTATATAGCTGTCTTTCCGCTCATCACCAATTGATTTCGTCAAACTGCAGGTACCTGGTGAAAGTAAAACTAACAAATGGATTGTCGTTCACGGCTTACACTTACGCTGGAGAACTACCAAGCTGCGCCTTCGGTTGCAACAGTCATGGATTAGTAATTAGCTATCAAAATTCAAAACAATGATCAATCTTAGCTTAATCTTCTTTTTTTACATATGATTTATTGTAATTCCATTAGGCATTCACCCTCAACTCTGTACCGCCAATCAATGAGGAAATTGTGGTAGGAGGCGTTGGAAGAAACTTCATATCACGTGATCTGCTTGAAGCCACCAGTCTTGAGGATGCCAAGAATGTATAATTCAGTTAATTTTTTGTTCATTTTTTCAGAATTTGGCGGTGAAAGTTAATTGCGTACCGGTTGGCTGTTGACTTTGAATTTGTTCTGGGCACAGCGTATTTGTTCTGCTAATGCTTCTGCTGGGCACAGTTATAACCTTATTGATGTCAGAAACAGACAGATTGTAAACGTAGAAACTGGTTCTTGTTATCGATTTTCTGTTGCAAGTGTGGGAGCAAAGCCTTTTTTCCATGCAAACATGTATCTTCACCTTCAAATACAGCAGGTAAACATACATAATGTTTTCAATTTTCAACTTGTATATGATCATGCCAATTTTGGAATTAAAGGTACAAGATGAAAACTCCATCAGCCGAGAAAAAAGAGCAGCACAGTTTTATGTGGAATCAGAAGATGATATGCTGCGCCTTCTTGGGGATTCTGAAGATGCAAAATATCCAATTTACATGACAGGTAAACAGGTTTGTCATTCAAACTAGAAGATATGATAATGGTTTTTCACCAACATGGTTTGAATGTGCAAATATTTCAGGACCAGTACTACATACTCTCTGCACTGCAGTAATTGATCTGGACAAGAAAACATTGGTCATACTTCATGGGAATCCTATGAAGAAGGCAATCACCCACGAATTTCAGATACTTTAGGAACGTAGAAGCTGCAACAGAACTCCGCAGCACGTCGACAAATTTGTGGATGTATTGTAACAGCAAAACACCACCAACAAGAACAAATAGAGATTTTATTTTATTAATATGGACGACATTATATATTTTTACACATCCTGGTACAGAAGAAATAAAGGATCAAAAACCCCATCTTATGTGGGCTGGTAGTCAAATTCTTTTGAGTGATCCATCAAAAACAGGACTACCTAGTTCATAATATTAACTAATGCAAAAGGACTTCCTACTTACACGCGATCATGAAACTTTTGATGTTCCAAGACGACCATGTTGTCCCTGTAACCGCGCCTCTAGTAATTTAGCCTTCAAAGAGTTATCTTTCCTACCTCGTGGTGGTTTAGACGATGACTCAGTTACCTCAAAATCAGGGGTTCCTCGGTAATTCCACTGCTGCACTGGACTAGAGACAATATGGATGTCACCTGGATTTTCGGAACCATCCAAAAAGTTATTTCGACCGCTAAGAAAGTTCTCGATTGCTCGGTTAGATTCATCCATACCATTCCACCTGACTTTTACATGGTGACCGTTGCCTCTGGCTTCACCCACACTACCAACTTCGGTTTCCTTTGCACCCCCTCTGTTCCTGGAACTACGCCGCACATGAATTCCTTGTACCGTGTCAGCAAACAAAATATTGTTTCCGCTGCTAAAACTGCTCCTGTCATTGTGTTCCTCGAGGTTCATATTCGAGCTGGATGTTCCTTGGCTGATATACATTTCATGATATCCAGGTCTTTTAGTTGTGGAACTTGAAGCTGTTGCTTCTATTTTTTCTGTCTCCACGTCTTCATTTTGTTTAGGGGTGCCACGTATCTGGCCATTGTTTCCCATTCTAAGCTCAAAGCAGTGCAAGTCACTGGCCACGGAGTCATCATCTTCAGCATCTTGAGGGGCACTTACAGCCTCATTTAAGTGGACTGACTCACGAGATTGACGACGCAGATTGGTATGTCTAGCTTGAAGAAAGTTTTTGATTTCATATCCTAACCTATCCCAAGTAGTGTTTGACTTGGATGAGTCTCCACAAACTTCTGCATACTTCATCTGAATACGTTGATCCAGCCATGCTTCTGAAATGTGGAGTATCAATTTATCGCCTTCTGGAATATAATCTTTTTCATATTTCTTCCTCAAATCCAACAGCTCCTTTTCGTAGTCTCCAATCCCCTTTGCAAATTCATCACAGAGGTTTTCTAACAACTGTCGTGTATTTCTTTCCTTTTCCAGATCTTGATGAGCCAAAGAGTATGAGGATTTCAGTTCACTCAACTCTTTCGCTAACTTCCTGTGCAGGCTCTCTGAATGTTTTCGCACCCTTCTTTCTGCTTCAATTTCACCCTTCACAGATTGAACAACAACTTTGACATTCGCCCGTTCATTGGTCTTCCTAACTGATCTGTCCTCAGCAACCTGCTTCATTAGCTCATCAATTTCGTGCTTGTCTGCAAGCTGCTCTTCTACCAAATCTCGGATTTGTCCATTTGCATGAGCTAGTTCCAACTTTAGTGCTTTCACAAGTGCTAGATTGGATGTATTTTGTTCCTCCAATCTCCAAATACGATTTAACACCTTTAGTAGTTCTGCTGATGTTTTCAAACCATGTCTTGACTCCCGGAGCTTATCTTTGAGGTCAACAGAACTTACAGGAGTAACTGCCTGATTATAATCTGCAACCTGAGAAAAGAAGAATCATTAAGTGGTCAGGTCAACTGCCTAGGTTTTATCCGAAGCCAAGTCAGGTAAGCAAAGAAGTGAGAAAAATGAAGAAAAACAAATATAAAAGCATAAAGAGCCCATATCACAAAAACAAATGTATTAAATTTATTGATTCAAATTCAAAACTACAATCCAAACAGTGGTTTCCAAAACAGGGCAAGCGATTTCAAAAAAAATTAGTTCATGTTCATCAACTGTAATTTATCAACGAAGATAGAAATCATAAGCTCTCCCTTTCTTTCCTTTTCTCACCTTAAATTGTTATCCAAACGAGAGAAAACCCTTTTCTCTTCTTTTTTTCTATCGGTTTCTATCGTTGAGTTGTTATCCAAACATAGCACACAAAGAAGTATAAAGCAGATTTTTTTTCTTTTCTTTTCTTTATCGGTAAGTATAGAGTAGAAACGGATGGTATCAATAAGAAAAGAAATTATTTCTTCAACTCACCAAATGAATACCAAAAACATAAGAAAACAGCATAAACACAACTAACCAATAACTAAAAATTGAAAACATTCACAACAAACAACAAAACCAAATGCTTAAGAGAGAACACAATGTTATTGTTAGAGTCTCGCAATGATCTCACTCACCCCATCCAAGTCGAGACCTTTCACTGTCCTCCTCCGCCCAGTCCCTCTCCGTGGCCCAGCGTGGGCGGAGACCTCCCAGAGATTGGCGGCGAGCCTTCTGGCGGAAACCCTAGCGGCGGGTTGGTCGTCCTCCTCCAGCTTCCAGGACGGTGCCGGGGTGGAGGTCCCGCCCCGCCTGGAGGTGGAGATGGTGGCGCGGAGCTTCGGGCCAATGAGAGGTAAACCCTTGGGGTTGTCCATTGATGATGGGTTTGGGTTTTGGAAAGGGTGGGTAATGGGTGGAGTGGAGTGAGCTTTTTTGGAAGGAAAATGTTTAGTAGACGCGTCAGTGACGCTACTTACGTGGCGGAGAAATTTTGTTCATTCAGCATCCAGTCAGCATGTACACTAAGCTTCTCAGAGTAATGATGTCTTTCTTATTTGTCTTCCCGATGCATTAAATGCATATCTACGGAGATACCACCTTTTCTTTTGGCGCTCAACGGAGATCCACTAAAGATCCCTTAGGGTTTCACGTCACCTAATTTTTTACTCATTTTCCTTTTTTTTCCGGACAAGCGCATGACTCATTCCGGACACAGTTACTATGTAATCCGCAAAGTTGGAACACTTATTCCGGACAAGCGTACTACTTACTCCGGAATGTTGTCTTTTTCTTTTATTTTCCCGATACGTCTACAATCGCATTTAATGTTCCTCAAATCAGCACGTCCTCCATTTCTTCTTTTTTGACGCTTCACGGAGATACAAAATGTTTTGGCTACCTTATTCGGATCCTATGAACCCTTCCTTCTTCTTCCTCCCTTTTTGCTGTACTGTAATGGCACTCGTTAATGTGTCCTCACAGCCGGCGCATGCCTCAAACGTCCCGCAAGAGAAGATGTATTTTCCTTCCTTCGAAGAAGTCAAAGCATTTTACGTTTCCTATGCCGATTTCTGTGGTTTTGGTGTGAAGATAAGGCAATCTCATTACGATCGTGGTGTTGTTATACGGGTCACTCTTACTTGCTCCAAGGAGGGTAATGCTCCGGGAAACCAAGGTGAAGGTAGACCAAAACATAGGTTATCCGGTAGGGTCGAGTGCACTGCTCGGATCAGGGTCTCCGGAAATCCATCCAGAGGCTACGTAATTAACTACGTAGATCTCCAACATAACCACGCCATGCTGTCGGAAGACCAGATGCGCTTCCTCCGACAAAAACGATCCGTCCCGGAGTCCGCCAGAACACGCATTTCGTGCAATGATGCTGCCGGTATATCTGCCGCCAAGACCATGCAATCTTTTGTGGTCGAAGCTGGAGGTCACGATAAATTGTCTTTCAACGAGCGGGACCTAAGGTTATTTATTCTCCACTTAACCTGGTTGAAGTTACGCATTTAGCTTTGTCATAAAAATTATGTTTCGCAGGAATGTTGTGAACGAGGTTAGAAACCTCAAAATGGGACCAGGAGATGCGCAAGCTATCCAAGATTATTTCATCAGGATGCAGAAGAATGATTCCCGCTTCTTTTACGTAATGGATATGGACGACGAAGGCAGACTACAAAATGTGTTCTGGGCCGACAGTCGTTCTCGAGCTGCTTACTCTTACTTTGGAGATGCAATATGTTTCGACACAACATACATAACAAACAAGTATGACATGCCTTTTGCCCCATTTGTGGGGGTAAATCACCACTACCAGTCTGTCCTACTCGGTTGCGCACTCCTCTCTTCCGAGACGACACAAAATTACATTTGGTTGTTCCAAACATGGTTGACGTGCATGAACGGTACGTGTTTTATTTTGTCCGACTTTGTCCGTTTTACGTTATGTGCCTGTCCGGTTACCCTTTACGTCTGTCCGGTTTACGTTATTTGCTCGTCCGGTTTATCCCTTACGTCTGTCCGGTTTACGTTTTTTGCTCGTCCGGTTTATCCCTTACGTCTGTCCGGTTTACGTTTTTTGCTCGTCCGGTTTACCCTTGACGTCTGTCCGGTTTACGTTATTTTTGTCCCGATTAACATATGTTTTTATCTTGATCGCGTTGTGTGCAGATACAAGCCCCCCGACGATCATAACAGACCAATGTAGCGCCATAGCTGCGGCTGTGAGGACTGTGTTCCCTAAAGCGCGACACAGATTTTGTATATGACACATAATGAATAAGGCCCCTGTGAAGCTGCCCACGAAGTACCGGGAGCATACGTTGTTTGACCTCAACAACTGTGTATTCGATTCCAAGACTCCGGCAGAATTCGAGCGGAATTGGCAGGGTTTTCTAGATGATTTCGAGTTCCACGATAATAATTGGCTCCGATCCATTTATGCAATTCGAGAGCGCTGGGTACCTGCATTTTGGCGGGATTGTTTTTCCGCAGGAATGACATCAACCCAGAGAAGTGAGGGTATGAACGCCTTCTTCGATAAGTACCTCACATCAAGGACGACACTTAAGCAGTTCGTTCAACAATACGAACTCGCAGTACGCCACAAGTATGAGAAGGAAGCTCTGTCTGATTTCGATTGACAGCATAAGGCTCCGCAATTGATTTCGAAATATCCATTCGAGAGGCAATTGGGCGAGTTGTATACGGTGGGTGTCTTCAAGAAGGTGCAGTTAGAAATTGGGAAGATGATGTACTGCGACATCAAGGATGAGTTCAACGAGGACGACACATTGCACTTCAACGTGACCGAACATGTATTGACACATATCCTCCCATTGTCGAAACGGTTCACTGTGCAAATTAGAGATGAGAAGTGGGTATGCGATTGCAGAATGTTTGATCACGTCGGTATCCTATGTTGTCACGTTTATGTTGTTATTGCCCGAATACGTCCAAACGCGTTGCTCCCCGAGTCTTACATCGTCCACCGATGGAGGAAGGATATCCGAAGGAGCTATGAAGTCAAGTTTCCCCTTCAAAGTGGCATAACAGGGAACGATGCGCTTCGTCGCCACGACGACATAATGGGTCGTGCGGTTTGGATCGCCGAGGCCGCTTTCGACTCAAACGACAGATATCTTCAGGCGGTAGAGGCACTTGAGTTGCTTAAGGAACATATGCAACGACCTGATCCTGTGTTCGATGGTACATCCGTTCTCAATCCGGATAAGGCAAGACGGAAAGGCAGACCGCCGAGCAAACGACGGATTTCTTTGTCTGAGAAAATAATTAAAAGTAACGTTAAGAAAATCATCAGGAATAAGGTTCTACCCCCGTTACACCCTGCAGCACCCAAACCGGGGGATCACGATTTCGATGACTGGGACATGAATTTGCATTACGAGGGAGTTCCTCCTTGATTATTGTATTTGTCCTTGGTTGGAATTATTCCTATGTAATTTTGTTGAAAGTCATTGTATGTCTGTCCGTATTATTGCATAAGATTCAACTCTTTCTTTGCTTGTTCGTTTGTGAATTAATTTCTGATGGCGACAAATATATTTAAGTAATTTTGGTTTGTTGTATGCCTGTCCGGAATAAGTTATATTTATGTCCGGATTAAGTTACAAGTATGTCCGGATTACGTTATATGTCTGTCCGGATTACGATTCATCCATGTCCGGATTAAGTGTATTTGTTGTTCAGAATAAGTGTATTTGTTGTCCGGTTTAAGAATAAAGTTTGTCCAGAAACGTAACATAAAGTTTTTCCGGAAGAAGTGTATTTGCTGTCCTGAATAAGTGTATTTGGTGTCCGGAATAAGCGTATTTGTTGTCCGGAATAAGTGTATTTCTTGTCCGGTTTAAGAATAAAGTGTGTCCGGAATAAGTTTATTTGTTGTCCGGAATAATTGTATTTGCTGTCCGGAATAAGTGTACTTGCTGTCCGGAATAAGTGTATTTGTTGTCCGGAATAAGTGTCTTTGTTGTCCGGAATAAGTGTAGTTGTTGTCCGGAATATGTGTAGTTGTTGTCCGGTTTAAGAATAAAGTGTGTCCGGAATAAGTGTATTTGCTGTCCGGAATAAGTGTATTTGCTATCCGGAATTAGTGTACTTGCTGTCCGGAATAAGTGTATTTGTTGTCCGGAATAAGTGTATTTGTTGTCCGGTTTAAGAATAAAGTGTGTCCCGAAACGGAACAAAAAGTTTGTCCGGAATAAGTGTATTTGCTGTCCGGAATAAGTGTATTTGTTGTCCGGTTTAAGAATAAAGTGTGTCCCGAAACGGAACAAAAAGTTTGTCCGGAATAAGTGTATTTGCTGTCCGGAATAAGTGTATTTGTTGTCCGGTTTAAGAATAAAGTGTGTCCGGAATAAGTGTATTTGCTGTCCGGAATAAGTGTATTTGTTGTCCGGAATAAGTGTATTTGTTGTCCGGTTTAAGAATAAAGTGTGTCCCGAAACGGAACAAAAAGTTTGTCCGGAATAAGTGTATTTGCTGTCCGGAATAAGTGTATTTGTTGTCCGAAATAAGTGTATTTGTTGTCCGGAATATGTGTAGTTGTTGTCCGGTTTAAGAATAAAGTGTGTCCGGAATAAGTGTATTTGCTGTCCGGAATAAGTGTATTTGCTGTCCGGAATTAGTGTACTTGCTGTCCGGAATAAGTGTAGTTGTTGTCCGGAATAAGTGTATTTGTTGTCCGGTTTAAGAATAAAGTGTGTCCCGAAACGGAACAAAAAGTTTGTCCGGAATAAGTGTATTTGTTGTCCGGAATAAGTGTATTTGTTGTCCGGAATAAGTGTATTTGTTGTCCGGTTTAAGAATAAAGTGTGTCCCGAAACGGAACAAAAAGTTTGTCCGGAATAAGTGTATTTGTTGTCCGGAATAAGTGTATTTGTTGTCCGGAATAAGTGTATTTGTTGTCCGGAATATGTGTATTTGTTGTTCGGAATAAGTGTATTTGCTGTCTGGAATAAGTGTATTTGTTGTCCGGAATAAGTGTATTTGTTGTCCGGAATTAGTGTATTTGCTGTCCGGAATAGGTGTATTTGTTGTCCGGTTTAAGAGTATTGATAATTTATACATGTCCTTGTATTGATAATTTAACCCAACACCAAATGTCATTGTATTGATAAATTATTCAAATAATCTATGTAATTTTAACATGTATACATGTATAACTTTGTAAAAAAAAATTAAAACATGGTTTATTGTTGATCGCACATTCCAGAGTCTTCGAGTAAGAAATTGGCCAAATCGGCTCTAAAACGGTGAATAACCTTGCTCTGCTTCGGCCGAGTCGGATCAGCATTCTCCATCAAACGCTTCATCCAGTACAAAACGTATGGCCCGCAGTCGTTACTCCCCGGTTGCTGTCGTTGGCTACCCTTCCTCTCAACTCTCAGCGGCCAGTCGACCTTCAACAACCCTCGCCAGAATCCCGCTATCTTAGACGCGGTGCATTCATGAGTTCCGACTAAACGGTTAGGATTGTCACCTCTTTTAAGTGTGCGGGAGAGGCTGTTGTACTGAATGAACTCTGATCGAGGTCCGTGGGCAACGAACAGAGTCCAGTGGCCGGCCAAACAGCATGGATGTGCGATGATGACTTCCTCCACATTTATTCCTTCAATTTTTGGGAGTAAATAATCTTTCCTTATATCTTCTCCCTGTCCCTCCACAATCATTTCCGATTCGAAGGATGATAAGCAGACCACCTTTTGTTGCCCTCCTCTTCTGAGGAGTACCTCAATTAGGCCATCAATAGTTTCGTTGGTGAATTCTGTTTTTGCCGAAATCATTTCCTTCAGATCACCCCTGCGGATATTGCTCAGACCCCCCCTCCAGATAATATCTTTGGCTTCTCGTTCGGGAGCCGTTGCATTCAATAAACGACGTACCTCATCATTGGTCAGCGTTCTCAAGGCGGTCGCATCCACATCGGGCCTCGTGGACGAAACATGGGCGGCCAGTTCATCTTTCGCTGTTTCGTCGGCCTCGTATATTTCTTGACTGGCTTCTTCGGCCCCCTTTGTTTTTGTGGTGGCTTCTTCGGCCTCCTTTATTTCTTCTTGTTTTTCTGCGGCATTCTTCTGTGCCTCATCATGGCCAGATTTGCTTTGCGCTTCGTCTATATGTTCTGTGCGCAAGCGTGGTTTAATGGTCCGCATTTTTTGAGGGTGCAAAAGTGGTAGCGATACCACAGCCTTCCTCTTTCTTTCCTGCTGTCTGCTCTTCTCTTCCTCCTCCCTCTTCTTCCTCTCCTCCTCCTCCGCCCTCCTCTTCTTCTCTTCCTCCTCCCTCGTATTCCTCTCTTCCTCCTCCTTCCTCTTCTTCTCATCCTCCTCCCTCCTCTTCTTCTCTTCCTCCTCCCTCTAATTCCTCTCATCCTCCTCCCTCTTCTTCTTCTCTTCCTCCTCCCTCTTCTTCCTCTCTTCCTCCCTCCATTTTTTTCTCTCTTCCTCCTCCCTCCTCATCCTCCTCTTCTTCTCTTCCTCCTCCCTCGTATTCCTCTCATCCTCCTCCCTCTTCTTCTTCTCTTGCTCCTCCATCTTCTTCCTCTCTTCCTCCTCCCTCTTCTTCCTCTCTTCCTCCCTCCGCTTTTTTCTCTCTTCCTCCTCCCTCCTCATCCTCCTCTTCTTCTCATCCTCCTCCCTCTTATTCCTCTCATCCTCCTCCCTCTTATTCCTCTCATCCTCCTCCCTTCTCTTCTTCTCATCCTCCTCCATCTTATTCCTCTCATCCTCCTCCCTCCTCTTCTTCTCATCATCCTCCCTCTTCTTCTTCTCTTGCTCCTCCCTCTTCTTCCTTTCTTCCTCCTCTCTCTTCTCCCTCTCTTTCTCCTCTGTCTTCTTCCTCTCCTCTGCCTCCCTCTTATTTCTCTCTTCCTCCACCTCCCTCTTATTTCTCTCTTCCTCCTCCCTCTTTTCCCTCTCTTCCTCCTCCCCACGGACTCTCAGCCTACGACACTCTTCTTGAGAGATCCGGAGTTCTTCCTCCAGGTTGTTAATTTTAACAGTCGCCTCCCTAAGTGCTGCTTCGGCTCGCAGCCAATTCGTCTTCACCTCACTAAGTTCCAACTCTTGTAGCAGTGGGTCACATGGAATGCTGCATTCACTGAGTTGTACCCTTGGTAGAGTGGATGTTGAAGGTGTTTCCTTCGAGACAACCTTTGCTGCGGGAGTTGCTTCTTCAGTAGGAAATTGATCCTCTGACAACAGTGAATGCTCCCGTGCACTGAGTTTTGGGGTGCCCTTCAACTCAAATTGACCCGAGTAAATCCGGGACAAGTTGATGCCTCGATCTTCCCATTTTCTAAGGATTTGGCGTCTGCTAAACATTTCCGTCCAACACTTGAACCGTGGAAATGCTGACCAGGGATCCCCCAATTTGAACTTCTCGCAAAGCCACACCTGAAAACAGGAATGAGTTAAAAACCAAAAACATAACTTCCCCAGGACAGACACAACTCTTATTCCGGACAGACGCAACACTATTCCGGATAGACACAACTCTTATTCCGGACAGACGCAACTCTTATTCCGGACAGACGCAACACTATTCCGGACAGACACAACTCTTATTCCGGACAGACGCAACTCTTATTCCGGACAGACGCAACACTATTCCGGACAGACAAAATACTTATTCCGGACAGACGCAACTCTTATTCCGGACAGACGCAACACTATTCCGGACAGACAATATACTTATTCCGGACAGACGCAACTCTTATTCCGGACAGACAATCTCAATACGTTTTCCGAAAAGACGCAACACTATTCCAGACAGACAATCTCTTATTCCGGACAGACAAAATTCTTATTCCGGACAGACAAAATACTTAATCCGGACAGACACAATACGTATTCCGGACAAACAAAATACTATTCCGGACAGACAAAACACTTATTCCGGACAGACACAAGACCTATCCCGGACAGACAAAACACTTATTCCGGACATAAACCAACACTACTCCGGACTGACACAACACTCATTCCGGACCAAGATGCTTACTTGTAATACGGCAACACAACCATACACGTAGCCCTGCTTCATAGAGAAGTTCCCTGACAATCTCCTCCTCGAGAGGTCCCGTTGGGCTTCCTCCAGGCCTTCAACCAAGAAAGTGTGAACCGCATTTGCCCACGCATATCTCTTGAGGCGCTTGAGGTTCTTAAGGTGCTTCGTGTACCACGCTTTACTTCGCAGTGATCCATCGAAGAACAAAAAATGATTGAAAATCATAGAAATAAGGAGTCGGACGTGCTCCTCCTCCTCGCCCATCTTGCTCGTGGCGGTAAGATGACCCAGTAGTTGGGTGTTGTCGAGGTTCACCCCGTCACGTTTCTCTACGTACATTGCTTCCATATCCACTCTCTGCCCATGTGCTCTTAGTCCAAGTAGAAGGGCGACGTCTTCTACCGTAAATGGGACCACCCCAGTGGCTATTCTCAGACCGACTTCAGTGGCGTCGAAGTATTCGACGAACCAACCCAGTATCTCGTTGTCAGTTGTGACGTGAGGAAAGGAGAGGAAGTGACCGAAAGGCGTCCGTTGGAAGACATTTTTCTCCTCCTCCTTCATCCGGTCGAACTGCTTGTGAAGGGCCGTGAAACCGCACTTCGTTTCGCGGAAGTAGTACGTGCTTCCCTTAAACCACCAAAAAAAATTGTTAGAGGCCAATAATGAACCTTAAAATGAACCAGAAAGAACGTGGTTGACACAACACCTGCGCGGCTACAATTTCAGGAGCGATGGAGGTTTCAGGTAGAGAAGGATCCATTTTCGCCTTGTTATAATTTTCGTTCGACTAAAACAGGAATGAAGGTTTTGGATGAGCGTATGGAAAGGAACTCCGGCTGAAATGGGGAATGGAAAAGGAGAAGACTTGGGAGGAAAGTTACTCGAATGTTGTCCCGCCGCTAATGATGTACGTGAAGTTTGACCGTCTAATCGTGATTTCGGGAAATGAACCGGCGCACCCAATAATTCGTAATTTACTTTTCCCCGCGCAGAAGTTTTGGCTGACTGGACGCTGAACTGGCAGCTGACTTGTCCGTCCACGTAGGTAGCGTCACGGACGCGCACGTCCGTGTATAACTACTCTTTTTGGAAGTGCTGATGTTCTTCTTCTGTTTGGTCCTTGGGATTTTAGTTTCAGTTTTTGTTTTTCTTTGATTAGGTTCGTTTCTATAACTAAAGGTTTCCATTTTTTTATTTCACAAAAAAAAAATTAAAAAATAAGATTTAGAAAAAATATTTTTAAGCATTTATTTTTGATTTTTTTGGGACCTATGTTTTACATTCAATTTTAACTCATGATTCAAAATTAATTTTTTTTTCAGATCACATCAAATGTTAAATCTGACCTAAAATTTAGACTCAATTCTAACTCATGATTCTGTTTTTTTAATATCTAAAAAACAAGCTTTCAAAACCAAAAAAAAGGTTGGCATCTAATTGGAATAATGTATTTTGAAAACTCATTATTTGTATGTAATATAACATGTTTGGATAAAATTACAGTATCCGTAAAACCATAGGTTTTACTGAGAAATGAGGAGGGAGAAGGAAGATTCACAATATGATTGACAAGAAAAAATGTCTTACTTCATCTTTTTTGGAAAAAAATGCATTTTCAGCACACAAAAATATAGATTTATAATCCATTTTTGGGGCTATCGGAACAACTTGGTAGGTATCTTAATAATGTAAATTACAAGTGAATGTTGATTGTGAACATATGAGACTTGATCCGAATTTGAGTGAGATTTGTAGTGAATCAGATATAAATTCGAGCACAATTTAACATTTGATTTTATTGAAACTTAAACAAACATACAACAACAAAATCAAAACATATCTAGATTCTTAATTTTCAATGGAGCAATGTGTTATAAAAAAAAGTACATGAGATTATCGTATTTTAAAGTTCAAAGACAAGTCCGACGATATATTTCCATAGAACACAGATCCCTACCCCTGGCACCTTGACGGCACTCACTTGTTCTGTTATCTCTTCGCGTGCAATACCTTATAGGCTGGTCCCCCATAATGACACAGATTGTCCTCATGCCGAGTGAGCCAAGGGTTTGAGATTAGGTCACATTCGTTTTGCGGAGTCAGCGCTGCAAATGGTCCCATAATTCCCCTCTGGCTCCCTCGCTTCGTTATTACCTCTCGTCCAGACGGCTTAAGTTAAGGCCTACACTCCTTCCTCAACTGCAACCTCTCGACTTCAAGATGATTGGTTCTTCCATCGATTGGTCCTCCGATTGTCACTCCAGCTATGAAGATGTCATTTCAATAATAGAAGAATCGAAGCTATTGGCCCTATGAAGATGGCATTTCAATAATAGAAGAGAAGCCCTCGACTCCACAGGGTAGGCTCATTGCCTGTCGGTCTTGCCTGCGGCCATTCGTCACTAGGCATCTGCAGTCTCCAATGCCCTTCCCATGCTTAATCAAGGGCTTTGTGAAAGTGAAATCGAAATATAATCGAAGGAAAAAGTGTAATTAACCATTAAAAATGTCATAAACATAAAAATAATATATTCGGTAACTGCACCTGCACCCGAGTGTTATTAAGCTTAAAATTTAACTTTCAGCTGTCTCCTACATGACCGATAAAGTACATGATTAGTAGCATTATATAACTTGATACCTTAACATAGTTTGACCGAACAACTATCCTACATAACAAGCAATAACTCATAAAATAAGAGACAAATTAACAAGATGTTGAAATATCCAAATTAGTTCTACTAGTATATTCTTTCAACCCAAACGCAAACCTTCAAAACGGTATCCCTGACGAATCATGTATTTTATAAGAAACTCACCCGATGTTTTTGAAAAAGAAGTTATATACTTGTACGCGAATCTATCCAATTTTACATCACTTGCACATGCATCTAAATGATGATGATTTGTGCTTCCCTTCTGGTACATAAATAGGTCAGACAACAAAAATATTTGTTATTATGAACGGAGTCAACATGCGGGAAAAAATTCTATAAAATAGCTCAATTATCTTGTGTGCCACGAAAAAGTTACTAAATTTAAGATACAAAACCATTTATTTCTTTCATAACACAGAAAATTCTGACATTTCTTCGGTCATTACTTTTTTACCAGATTTCATTAAGTAAAAAATTTCAAAATAATATTATTTTTAATTTTTTTTGCCAAATAAACCTCGTTTAAAAGTATTTTTCACATTAGACTCGTTGTCACCACGTGGTGACACGTGGTGACGGCGGGTTTTATTTTTTAGTGTCTAGAGAACTCGGCACTGGTGATGCCGAGTTCTGCTTGAGGGAACTCAGCATCACAAGTGTCGAGTTCAATTTAGGTTTTATTGCCAACACTTGACATATTTCGCTCGACACTTAAGATGTCGAGTTCTATGTGAACTTCTCTCCTGGAAACTATGCATGAGACGGAAGGCTAGGAGAACAGTTAATGTGAACTCGACATCATACATGTCGAGTTCTGTTAATGTGAACTCGACATTGATGTCGAGTTCTGTTGAAGAATGCATTTAATTTAGGAACTCGACAACTTCATTTCTTGTTTAAATATATTTTGACAACAAAGACAATCATTCCAATTACAAAAGATTCAGCAACAAAGACGATCTTTCCAATTACAAAAAATTCAACAACAAATACAATCATTCCCAAGTAGCAAAATACAACTAATATCACCATTTCAACACACCAAAAAAATCAAAGTTTAACATAATAAAGATTTTAACATAAAACCAAAAGTAGTGTAATAACAACCAAATAAGTTTAACACAACTAAAAGTCTATCATAAGTGACCTCTCAATCTCTTCTTCCTTTTAGGACGTGCTTGAGCACGTCCTCTCCCACTGCCCTGTCCCCCTCCTCGTGCTGCATTCTCTGTATCCTGAGTCAGACCGCCAGCGTCTTCTTGAGTGTGTGTGGATCTTCTTCTTCAACGACGCGATCCTGACTCAAATTCAATGTTGGTTCTTCAGCACAAAAACACATCAGTCAAGCCTTCATTTTTTTCCTTCAATTTTGCAACCATCGAAGAGCATGTCTTGTGATCTCTGATTGCCTCGTGAATTTGATGGAGTTCTTCGTGGAACTCATAAACTACGTGCACCTACAGATAATTAAACAGATCATCAAATACTAAACACAATTTTAAAACGTGGTAATTGTTAAAATAAACGTTTAGATCTTACCATCTCTCTCTCTACCCGCTCGAGGTCTGTATAAGGTATTAGTCGGAGCCAAGATGTGATAAACAATCCAACGTACGGTGATGCTCCGGTATCATTCCATATACAGATGTGTGCTCTTTTCAGGAGTGACACCTTGGAGTGGTCGCTCAAACTGTAGATGATCTCTTCTATGCGACCAATGCTGAATGAATTGGTGGTTTTCCGCCAACCAATTAACATTCGACCTCCCCTGAGCCGATTGTAGGATTTCATGTTTAATTATACATATATATTTTTCGAATTTTCATGTATAATAAGGATCAATTTTCAATTTTCTAGAATTTATTGCATGCATCGGTTTGTTTTAACAAACTAGTTTCAAAAACTCTATTAAAACAAACATGAAGGAGCTCCGAAATTCATACCTAGAAGTTCTCTAAAACTTCTCGAAGATTCGGAGACGGTTGGGATGCTCCTCGCTGCGTCAGATGCCTCCGAGTATTCACCAAACTCTAAACAAGATCGGAGAGAGGGAAGCTAGTCTCTCAATCTCCGATTGGGTTTAGAATCTAATTACTAACCCCTCTTTAGTTCCCTTTAGAAGATGACCTCTGAAGAACTAAAACTAAACTTAAGAATTAAGGAATTTTCGTGGAGAATTATGGAGAGAGATTTTGCATAAAAAAATAATGAATTAATTAAGGAGGTAATGAGATAACCTTGTATTTATAGGTTCTCTCCAAATTACCTATTCATGTGCAACCTCTTGCCCATGATTCCATGCAAAATTCCATCTAACCATCCATTATTTATTAATAAATAATCTTAGCCACGAATTAAATCAATTATGGACCAATTCCATGCATGATCTAATTAATTCTGCATAAAACCGTCTGATCGGTCGACCGTTTGCGAGGTCCGGTCGACCGCTCAAACCCAATTTCGGTCGACCGTCCGAGACTCGGTCGACCGTTTTCAACAGTAGAATATTTCATCGCAATGTTCGGTCGACCGACCGATCACATTCGGTCGACCGTTCGAACAGACGAAATTCACCTGTTATCGGTCGAGACGCGTTCTGTCGACCGGACACCACCGGTCGACCGTGCACCGATCGGTCGACCGTTTACTTCCAACCGGTCGACCGTTTGTGCACTATTTTACAGACTTGTCAAATTTCGGTTTAACCCCTACAAAATTTGACATTTCGGGATTAGTAATAAATTCACAACTTATGTAACATATTATCCTATGTAATGATCAATCATTACACCCCATAATATTTACATCACATATGAATTTAATTTAGATTCTAATTATGTTATAAATCACAACATAATTTTGATTTTGCTTGTTCACCTCATGTGTCATATTTTCTACATGAAACCTGACACATCCTATGAACTTAAAATCCTCATTTCTTGTTTCCCAGTTTTGTGGTGTGACCTATGGGAGGATCTAAACTAAGTTTGCAGTGATATTAAGAGCTTAATATCACAAGCTATAAGCGGTATCTAGCTACACATTATAGCTCCCAATTAGTTAGATGTCTTAATTCCACTCGAACCAAAACCCGATCCACTTAGTGATGGAGTGCACCACTTGTGTCCGTCCCTTGCCTCATGATATTAAGAATACACACAAAGTAGTATTGTGTCATCTTTGTATTAGTATTCATTTCTTGATCTCTTTAAGCTAGTTATAAATATGTGACTTAACTCAAATCACATTGTGCACATTATAACTTTGCTTTATCAAGGGGCCCACTAATATCATCACTCAATTAAGAGGGGCAATGATAGTCTTTTGACTAACTATCTTCTCCAACAAAAGTTATACTTAACCAACCAATGCCTTTACACTACACTGATCGATAGTTCAAGACACTGATCTAATTAAGTATTCCTTAAGTGATTAGATATAAGTCTCATATCAAAGGACCAAAGACACAGTAAAATATTAATGACATAGAAACACATTTCTATAATATTTTACTTATTAGGTCTATTCAGTATACAAAAGTAATATTTTCCTCTTTTGCATACCTGTGTCGTCACTCACTTGTAGAGCTACAATGATCTATGACCAACACGACAATCTTAACTCGGTAATTAATGTCCCATGTTAATTACCATGATTGCGGATATCTTTTGTTTTATGCAAACCAATATCTTTCAGAGCTCTACGGTTAAGGACCAAGAGCCTCTTCCTTAACACTTCTAAAAGACGAATAACATAAACAAGGAACAAAATGATTTCTCATTCAATTCATAATAATTGACATTTAAAAGTAAAACTTTTAGAACACATTCCCTTCACCGATTTCACTACATGTGTCTTCATCGGCTCTGGAATGTGTTGTTGTAGACCGAACTGTCTCATCACTCGGTCTAGACAATGCATAACTACCTCACCAAAATTTATAAGCCAAGTACGGCTCATCCAGATCTCTGAACCTTCCGTATAGTGGTGATAACTGACTAAGATCCAAATGTGCATAAGGGTCCTAGATCACTTGATCGAATTCCTGCACGTCTAGCTCATTCCGATAAAAATCAAGTGTCGTCGTCTTCGCACTACCCTTGAATGTTCTTGGTCGTCTCCAACGGGCACCTAATGGTGCCCTCTCATCCTCCGGGTATACTAATGGTTTGCTCTTCAAATGTCTCCCAATGTGTATATGTTCTCAGCACTACAACTGCAGGAACGTAAGAAAACCACACAAATGTTTGGTCGGAATCAGTGAAGCTTCGTCTAACATGTGATATAAGAGGTCCAGAGTCGTACTACCCCAACTGTACTCCGATGCGACGACCAAATCTCTGAGCAAAGGCAAATAGTTCAAGTGAACCATCGTGTCACTCTTATCTGCCAAAATACTGCATCCCAGCTGGAACAGAATAAAGACTCTGGTGTGTCGTGTAACTGTCTCCTCGTCAGCATCAAAATGCAACTGCTGAAACTGAGCTTGCAACCAACCCAGAGTTACAGACCCCTTACGACCCAAGTCATCGGGGACCTGATGCATTGCATACATTGCATCATATGTCTTTCATTTAGATTATTTTTATATCAATAACTTCTACTAAGGTATGTGTTTAGTCTTATTTACATAATACATGGACTTGAATGCAAATTACCCATATCCCGAGCATAAATGCGTGCAAGAGACTCATTTCTGTTATAAAGACCAAGTTCAAGATTATCGGGATTCAAATGGAAGTTTCATCCAAGCATAAAAGCATTCAAGGACCTAATTACAAAAAGGCCAAGGACTTAAGCACAAAAGTAGCCAGGGACTTAATTGCAAAAAGCCGAGGACCCGAATGTAAATAAAGTACCTTGGAGAAGTTTTAAAGAAAAAATCAATTTGGATCTCCAAATATATGAAGGAATTAATTCGGAGCTCAAAAGAAAGGAAAAAAATCATCCAGACGCGCAAATGACTTTGAAATCATACCAGAAACACTCAGCAAAAATCCGGATTTAATCAGACTTAATTATGCGGCGTTTCCGCCGCACAACACATATACCTTGCGGCGATTCCGCCGCCCGCCTTGCGATCCGTGTCTCCTATTTTTGTCCAGTCATGTGTTGACGCGTGTACTTTCCTATTTCATATTAGGGTTACTTGTATCTTTCGGCATGTTTCTTATAAATAGGGTGTACTTTCATGTTTCATATTAGGGTTACTGCTATTCCTATAAATAGCCCCGAAACGTTGTGTAGAGGATGTTCTTAGTTTGATGGCTGGTCTTTAGTTCTTAATTTTAGTCCTTAGTTTTAGTAATAAAATTCCGTCTTTTATTTTTTTGTTTTTAGTTTTCTTTTGTAATTCCTCTATCACCCCTTCTCATTCCCTCCATCTATGAGTTTCTAACTCTTTCCAAAGGGTGGAGGTTACGAATTTAGGGTGATGAGAAGAGAATAAAGTTATTATTTTAATTTCGTGATTAGTATATTTTGATTATTTGAGTTTGTGTTAAATCATTTATCATGTAATACTTTACAACTAATATGATTTATTATAAGTTTCTGCATTCTCTAATCTAAACCCGATATCTAAACCTCCACCCAACGGAATTCACCATCTTTGTTCTTATTTTAGTTTTAATTGTTCATGTTTCTTTTTTTAGATAATTGAAACCCAAACATATCAAAACCAACTTATTTCTCTCTCTTCCTTTCCCTTAATCGAAAATCACAAAAATAACAAGATCTCTCCCTCCTTGTGTTCGACCCGTATTTGTCACGTCTTCATTGACGTCGTGCACTTGCGGTATAAATTTAATTCTCATCAAGTTTTTGGCGCCGTTGCCGGGGAGGCGACGCAGATTTTGTTTTTTGTTGATTTCGATTCTATTCTGTTTATCTTGTGTGTGATCTAAGTATTTGGATTTGTGTTTCAGGAAAAAATAGAGCGCGCGGTGAAATCTGAACGCAATCTGAGCAACAAGGGCGGCGGAATCGCCGCATACCAAGAAGAACCTGTGGCGGAATTACCGCACATTTGAAGCATCTGAGCTTCAATTTTTTCTGGGGTCGTCTCCATCTCTGGATGGACGCGTAGAGCATCTGGGAAGTTTCGAGAGCGGGCGGCGAACCCGACTGAGCATTGCATAGGTAACCTTTGTTGCCTCTTTCCTCGTAATTTCTAGTTTCGGAAAATTTCCTTTTGTAGAACTGCACGTGTTAAGCTTAAATTCCATAATTGGCAATAATTCAACTCTGACCTAAAAATTGGCAAAACTAGAAGAACTTAGTGCATGCATCATATAATGTTTTGTTTGCATTATTCTTGTTAAATTCTTGCAAATTAATTCTTGTTGAAGAGTGATGGAGGCAAGGTACGTATCACGGTTTTTATCGATTGCATTTAAGCATATAATCTAATTTGCATACAACCTTGCAATTGCCCCCCACTAAAGACCATTGTTTGACTATCTTTGCTAGATTTAAGTTAAACTATCTTAAGGGCAACTCCGTAGGAAAAGATACGGTGGGGATTTCATCACCCTTCCGTGACCCACAAATCACAATCCTAAAGTGTCACCCAAACCTTAAAATTAAAATCAATTAGACATTGGCCCCTAAGGACTCGGACTCAATTAAGGAGAAGATTGGTTTGACTTGATATGACCTGAAGCTGATCGAATTTAATTTGTTGTCTAGAAAGTATTTTTGTGTTGACGTAAGTCTTCCAAGCGAAGTGGTTGTCTAATTGGCACCGACTCTGTCGGAAGCGCCCCCACTAGCTATACACGGCCTGACCAAGTTGGTTTGATTAGTGAGGGAGGTGAATCAAGCAAATCAACTCGACTCTTAACCAGTTAGGAGTCGTTTAGATTTAAGCGACACTAGGTCTAGGATTGTTTGAACCATGCTTGTTCAGGAAATTTCTGACCGACCCTCTTTTCTATCTTTAGCGTTAAGTTTCCCTTCTCATATGAGTCTTCTTTCTCTTCTCACCTCAATTCTCTAGATTAGGATTTCTTTCTTATCTTTCCCCATTCTATTGTTTGTTTCATTTTCAAAAAAAAACAAAAAAAATTGTAATTAATTCTTGAAATTAAATTTGGAATTTAAATTTGGAATTTGAACTCAAAAATTGATTCAACCCGGTGCAATCAGATTTGGATTCGGGACTTGAGTAATCGACTCTCACGAGTTCATCTAGATTCCAGTCTAGAACTTAGCCGCAATCCATTTGCTGCACCACCTCACCCGGATCCAATGGGTGAGAATGTAGTGGACTCACCTGTTGCACAACCTATAACATGGGACATGCATTACAAGTATGTATCCACAATTGCAAGTAATAACTCATTCTTCAAATTTCACAATGTATTTTTTCTGGTCATTGGCTTCAACGTGATACATCAACTGGTGGTATCGAGTTCCCAAGCAGTACTCGACGCTGGTGATGCCGAGTTCTCTCAAGCATAACTCGACATCACTAGTGCCGAGTTCTCTAGACACTAAAAAAACAAAACCCGCCGCCAGTGTTAAAAATACTTTTAAATGAAGTCTATTTTGACAATTGTTTTAAAAATAATATTATTTTGAAAAGATTTGCTTTCATTAACTTTTTTATCAACCTCCGTTAATTAAATTAATATTTTAATAGAAATTTTGCACGATCACCCTTGGATAAACTTAGAAAAATAAATTTGATTATATATATGATGTAAATTTTGCATACACTCACTCGAATAACTTATTAAATGTATCTCACCTATCTACTTTCTTTCACTTTTCACTTCTCACTTTCTCTCTCTTCTCACGTACTAAAATTAATGACTCCATTATACACAAATCAAAGTCGGTAAATTTTTTTATCTGAAAATAATAAAATAATTAATTGTTTAATTTTTTTGAAATAATAAATAAGTGAATTGTTAAATATAATAAAATTTTTCTAATAAATTAATTTTTTTTAAAATAGAACAAATTGTAAAAATTAAAAGTTTTTTTAATTTATTTCAAAATTTTAAATATAATTTTATTAGTTTGAGTAATTTAATAATCAAACACTTAATTTTAGTGAGAGAAGAGCGGGAGAGAGAAGAGAGAGGCAGAGAGTGAACACAGAGAAATCAGTGAGTAGGTAGGTGAAGAACATTTAATAAGTTATTTGAGTGAGATTTTGTAAAATTTACGACACAAATCATGAATTTTATGTTTCTAAATTTATTCAATGGTAATTATGTAAAATTTCTACTATTTTTTTAAATTAACAGATGTTGAGTAAAAAATAAATTGAGTGGCATTGGGGAAAAAAAGTAATAGCACGAGAGTAAATGTCAGAAGTTGTTTTTGTGTCACGGCAATAAATAGTTAGTTTTCGACGGTGTATATCCAATTGAGTAACTTTTTTGTTGCATGCAAGCAAATCGTCCTAAAAAGATTAGGTAGTTGGATTTTTCTATTTAAATTGAAAATCATTTCTTATCCAAAGTATACAGCAAATGTGCTAATTAAGAATGTGATTAGGATTGGAGTGGAAACACAAACTGCCGGTAGTTTTAGGGAGAAATGTAAGGCCCTGACCTTCGATTACAAACAATGAAGAAAACTTTCACATCATTTCATGAACATGTGTGGTAGATGTGGTAACATTTCTTGAGAAAGTTATTTGGCAGCTTCCCAAACACTAGATATTCGACGGCCACAATCCACAAACCTAATTATAATATAACAACAAAACAATACACATTACAAGAAATATAACTAATAATAATAAATGGTATTCTTCATCAGAACAAGTGGAGAGCTGTCAACAAAAACTTGAATGTAATCAAGCAATCAGCCAAACATTGCAGTGTGTCGTTCTGGTTTGATGATTTGAACAACTATTAGCATAGAAATCTTGCACGAGACTTCTCAAAAGGTCTAATTGGATTATATAAACTTTAACACTCTCCGAACGGTGCAAAGACCCCAACAACCAAGTAATCCAAATTGACAAAAAAAAATTGAAAATCATTTTCAAATTTCAACCCAATCTAACTTACTTCCTTGCAAGTTTGCACTTGACACACCTTAATAATGAAGCATGCTACAATACCTCCATTTTAATTTGATGAAGCTTGTTCTACCAGTAATACGATCATGATTGATTTTCATGCTTTGTATTATGCTTCGACAACAACTAACTCCTAGATGTTCTATTTTGAGAAGAATACAATTGATTTTGATGATAACAAACACTAATTAAGTGCTAATAATTTCTTAAGTGGAGATGTGCTATTTAAATGGAAATCATTACAAAAATATATAATAAACTTGGGATTCAATCTCAAAAGTTTTGATATAGATAAATCAAGTAAAAACAGAAAATCATATCAAGCTCAAATAAAAATGAGTTCGAGTTTAAAGACAAAGTAGGAATCCAATTAAAGCCCAAGATAAATGTTCAAGAGATGAAGATTGAAGGTCATTTGAACAACAATGTTTGTAGTGCTCATTCATCCGAAGATGCTTCAAAGCTACAACTACAAAGTTATATAAGAAGCGTTGTGAGATTGCATAATCAAGTGTTTACCATTGCAATAGCACACCACACAATCACACATTATATTTCCAAGTTAATACGTCAAGTATATAATTAATGTCAAAGTGGGCATTCCTAATTTTATTATTTGCGTTCTACATAATTAATGTCAAATTGGGCATTCATAATTTTAATATTTGCATTCTATTGTATCTAATTATCAGTAAGGGGGTCTCTGTTTGGATCCAATGCTAAAAATATGTGTGAGATCTCTGTTTTCTCCCATAAGTTCATTTGTCCCCTATCTTGGCAGCATATTGCCTTTGCCTCATATCAGTTTGTCCTGCAAGTAGAAGACACAGGTTTTATCATTGCTTTCTGTTCCAACGGACAGAAGGATTACATAAGGAATTTCAGCCAAGATGGCAACCATGTGAATGGCAGTCCACGTTGGCTGCTTTTTTTATGTGAGAAACTGAACAAAAAATTGCTCAACATTGAGCGAAAGTTTTCTCCCTTTTTCTACACACATATAAGTTTGTGATATGATTTTTTTTAAATAATCATTTAAAAATAAAAAATTAAAATAATATAAACACGGAAAACATATTTGACAAACTATGATTCTTAAAATAGACACTTGTGATGTTGTTTTTACCTATGTCAGAAAGGAGTCACCATGCCCCCATCTTCCCCCACTTCTTCCAATAAGAGTATGGTTAACGGGGTTGTCCCCCACCCCACGACGGGACAACATCCACCCGGAGCGATGACCGGGTTGTGCCGCTGCCAACGACGACAACCCGGTTCGTCCGAGATTTTTTTTGATTTTTTGATTTTGGTTTTATTTGTTTTAATAATTAGGGGTTTATATGTTAATAAATAGTTAGGATTTAAGTAGTTTTAGTTTATATTTTAATAATAATTAGGGTTATGGTTTATTATATTTTGATAACGTTATAATTAAAGTTAGCTCAACTTTGTAAACAGGTTATTCAATTTATTAGTTTCCCCAAGATGGTTTGAAGATAATTATATTCTCAGACAAGATTTCAAATTGGTCAGATTAAAGACATCACACACGTACTGTAGACTGTCAGTCTGACAAAATAATGCATCACGCGCGTACTGTAGATTGTCAGTCCGACAAAATAAGGCATCATGCACGTACTGTAGATTGTCAGTTCAACATTATAAAAAAGGAAATGGTAAGACATATCTCGTCAAACATGTCTAATTCAATGAACTTTAATTTAAGATACCCACTGACCTACTCCTCCTCATCTGACGATGCCTTCGACGAGCTTTGGAGGCGAGTAAGCACTGAAGCACTCAAAGAGCTTGAGTGTGGGGCCACTAGTAGGGTGATTCGTGGGCGGAGTCGTGAGGCTCCAAGGCAACGTCGTGATACGACCCAAAACCCAGATAGAGATCAGGAAGAAGGTTACCATCGTCTTATTTCTGATTATTTTGCTGAAAATCCTGTGTATGATCCTCGTATTTTCAGAAGGAGATTCAGAATGAGGAAACATGTATTTCTGCGTATATCAGGTATCGTTGAGACTTCTGATGTGTTCTTCCAATGAAGGTCGTATGTTGTTGGTCGAATGGTATATCGAGACTCCAAAAAACCACTGCAACTCTACGAATGTTAGCCTACGGAGTTGCAGGTGATATCGTTGACGAGTATCTACGACTAAGTGCGACGATGACAAAGATGGCTCTCTTGAAGTTCGTAGAAGGACTGATAGCCAACTTTTGTGTTGAATACCTGAGAAGACCCACAGGAGAAGACATGGCAATGCTACTTCACGTTGGTGCACAACGTGGCTTTCCGGGCATGATAAGGAGCATTGATTGTATGCACTGGCAGTGGAAAAAATGTTCAGCAGCTTGGAAAGGACAACACCAACGCCGGAGCGGCAATGCGACAATTGTGTTAGAGGTCGTAGAGTCATACGACCTCTGGATATGGCATACCTTTTTCGATATTCCCGGCTCAAGTAACGATCTCAACGTACTTCAACGATCTCCCTTTTTTAATGACGTGTTCGACGGACGTGCGCCCCCTTGTCCAGTACGAGGTGAAGGGTCGTCAATATGACATGAGATATTATCTTACAGATGATATTTACCCACAGTGGGCGACATTCATGAGGTTCATCCTGTTTGCATAAACTCTCAATGATAGGTTATTTGCACAACATCAGGAGGTAGTGCGTAAAGACATAGAACACACGTTTGGAGTGTCGTGGGCACAATGTGCAATCATAAAGAGGTCATCTCTTGCGGGGAATGTTGACCTCCTAGACAAAATAATCACAACATGTATCATAATGCACAATATGGTCGTGGAGGATGAGCGTTAATCTTATTCCATGATTTATGATACAACTGAGTTTGAGAAGGATCGCGACATATCGGGTCCGGAACCAACGCCTTACTCCACTACACAGGTTCTGGACATTAATGCCTACATGAACAACTTGTTCGTAACAAAACCCAGCATCTCGGGCTGAGGACAGACTTGATCGAGAACATCCGGTAGCGATTCAACGGAAGTGACACTTAATTGTGTTTTATGTCGTGTAATATTTGAATTATGTCGTGTATTATTTGGTTTATGTCTTGTATTTGGTTTGTCGTGTCCTTTAATGTAAGTGTACGTTTGCTACAAATAATGTAATATTTGCTTTCTTATTATTAATGGTATTTTGTATTTGGTAATTATTTATGGTTAAATAATAAAGTAATTACAAATTGAAAATAAATAGAGTATTAATGTTTTTAGTAAATATAATTGATTTTGGAATAGAATAAAAATTGAGAAGAAAATTAATGATGTGGAGGAAAAAGAGTGGGATGACTTAGGTCATAGTTAATGAGTGAATAGTGAAGGAGAAGTATGAGGTTTAGTGATTATGACGTGGTAGTGAGAGAAAGAAAAGAGTGACGGTGGATGACCTAGCTCATCCGGATTACTTAGGTTATGGTTGTGCATGCTTCAATTGTCCACACCCTCCCCCCGACGATTTTTGAGCTCCCGGTGCCGGTTTCATATTTTTTATCCGTTTTAAGTAAATATGAAATGTAATGCATGTATAGTTAATATATAATTGTTATTTTGATGTATTAATGATTTAGAACACCCGAAGTAATGAGATCCAGTACCGGATTGATTATAGTTTTTTTGATGAAATTATTACATTCGTAGATGACATTCCAGAATATGAAGGTGGGTTATACACTGATGATAAATGTTAATATTGAAATCATGATAATCTTTGTGAAACAGTTTGTCAAGTTTGTGATTTTCGAGACAAATAGTTTGATCTAACGTTAACATGCAAGTGGTCACCGTATGAAAAATACATGTATGCTAATGTGTTTGATAATCAGAGCACGACAATGATTTTATCTTTATTTAATATCACGAATATCGTTGTATTGTTTGTTCAGAAACAACCCAAACATTATACTACTGTGCACTACAGTCATTCGACAGAGGATTATCAAATAACGCCATTAAAATAAATTCATTTGTGAATCTATTGATTTATAAATTCCTTTGGAAAGGGGCATGGTGACCACTTTCTGCCTTAGATAAAAACGACATCACATGTATCGTTTTTAATAATAATATTTTATCAAATAAGTTTTTCAGGTTTATATTCTTCCAAATTTTTATTTTTACATGATTATTTCAAAAAAAAACCTTTGTGATATCTATTGATTTATAAAATTCTGCCTAAAGTTCTAAGTAGATTTGCATTTATGCATTGTCTATGTGCCATTAAAAAACTGCTTGAATGATGAACCAGAAATCGTTATCCAGGTTAGAAAGTCTTTTGTTGTTTCATCTCAACTAAAAAATCACCCCCAAAGGAGATTTAAAGTTTTACAAGTCTGCACCACCATTACAAAACACAGCAGATGCTGCTAAAAGAAACTAGGAGAAAGCAAACAAGTCTCATTAATCGGCCTAGACGCCGAAGGCTGCGGGCCGGAGAACTCCATGTTCATAGAAGTATCGCACTCGGTCTTAGAATGGGCCAAATTTTATAGGCTAAATCTTCTAAGTATTCGTCCCGTAGGTTATTTAATCCTAAAGGTTTGGGATGTCTGATTTTCAAAGCATCTTTCCCAAATAGTATTAACACGAAGTAAGCTTTGGTCTAGAATAGAAATAGGGGGGGTTGTCGATGTACCTTCCCCCAAGGTCTGGCCAAAATTTGACCTTTTAGCTGTCGCCCCATGAGAAGGTTGAGTTGTGTAATACGTTGGTCTTTAGCCAGTGTACCAGTAACAAACCGTATTTCGGCTTAGGAAGAGCTCCTACTGTATTTGAGGTTTTGTGCCATGGTATCCATGATTATGATCGAGAAAGGATTAGATTAGCACCACTTGCCGGTTTTGTCAAAGTTTAGTTTGCCCTCCTTGGAGATTTGTTCTTTAGGATATTGTTTAATTAGTGAAGGGCAGATTGATTTAATGAAAGTTTATGTTAGGATTATGTGATGTCCAATCGATGCAGGCCTACAAGGACCAGCAGCTTCTGGCAAGAGATAACAAAGATTTCGAAGCAGGTCGTGAGAACTCTTTTAACGTTGTACTTGTCAAACTTCTAGCTGCAATCCAATTGACAAAGGTGGTCAGCTGCAAAGTTTTTGCTTGGCTTGGCTTAGTCTTCTTACCTTTGTTTAAAGCGTGATTAATTGGGGTGTTGTCTGGTTTACCGATTTTGTTCGGATTTGGAATTGAATTTTCCTTTCTCTAACGACTTTGAAACAAGAGATGGATTTGGTGCCTCCAAACACGGGTGTGACCAGTATTGAACTGGATTTTCACCCGAAAGTTTTTGTTGGGATGCCCGTTAGAATACGAGCAAGAAAACCAAGGTCCAACTGGAGTTGTTTTGGCTTAGAATCGGACGAGTGTTTCCTGTGGAAACTTGTTAGTGTGTGTTGTCACACTTGGGAAACTTGTTAGTGAGAACTTGAACGTGAGAGAGAGAAAACCAGCTTAAATGTTCAAGAGTCGTACTATAATACAACGTAAGGAGTTGGTCATGTCTTCTCTAAATCTTCGTAGTTGTCAAACACAAACCATCACCACCCCAACCTCCACATGAGTGAAGTCGCTAGAATTAATTGAGAAAGCATATATGCCGAGTTGCAGACTTACAATATTCATGCATATAATACCTTATTATAAACAAACAATATTGATAGGTAAAATTGTAAAAAAGGCACATGAAACACCCATTTTGTCAACAATTGAGCTGTAAAATATCAGAAGAAACTACTGCAGTAGTGCAGTTCTGTCAAAAGTTTGGACTAACCTTCAGCTACATCTACTCTCTAGCTAGCTACGACATATATTACCAGTTTACTGTTGGAGACATTGCTCATTACTACTCTACCAGCTTTGCCATTTGACTTTTAAGGTATAATAACTATTGTCAACTATCAACAACGTAACTGAATCAACAGTAAAGATTTGTAGTAAAACTAAAAAAAATCAATATTGTAGTACAAGCTAAGTTCAGACAAACAGACCAAGAACAAACCAGCCTCCGTGTTATTGTTGGCCCATTCCAAAAATCTAGACATGGGTCAGCTCCAGAAACGCCCAGAGGAGATCTTGGGTGTTTCTCAACAAAATCCAACTTGGGTTTGTGTAAAATTAGTCATTGATTGATAAATAGCTGTCTTCCAGCACTTGTAAAAGAGATCAATGAATTTGGCGGCTGAGAAGTAGGGCCGCAAACGGGGCGGGTTTGGTTCCGCCTGCTACCCGCCCCACCAAAGTCAGGCGGGCAAACGGGGCGGGGTGGGTAAAAAAATTTTAGGCCGCTACCCGCCCCACTTAAGAGCGGGTCATGCGGGATGGGGCGGGTTCACCGGGCGTAACGGGTGAATTCCTGTAAATCTCATTTTAACTTATTACAGCGACACACACACATAAATGCATTTATACAACTCTATAAATAAACTTACATGCATAAAATATTTATACAAGTCCATAAAATTACAAGTCTACGATTTAAAGTGCTTAAATGAATAATTAACAAACACATAAAGTCACAAACCATCACGTAAATGTTAGAAGTTTAATGAAATAATGAAAGTTTTAATACATAAATATATTTTTTTAATAATTATATTTCTAACGGGTTAACGGGCGGGTAACACATTAACCGCAACCCCCCCCCCCCCCCCCCCCCGTTTAGTTCGGCGGGTTAACGAGTGGCGGGTAGGAAAATTTTCAACCGCAACCCACCCCACACGGGGCGGGTTGACGGGTCAAACCCGCCCCACGAAGAGCCCTACTGAGAAGATCGAAGCGGCACGGATAACACAAAGCTAATCAATCAATCACTTAGGTCATCACTGACCATGACCTGGACGACCTGGTCATCATCTCTCTCTCTTCAAAATCATGTTTCTCTCTCTTCCACATCAGTTTTCTCTTTCATCGACTCACTTTCTTTTCTTTCTTATATTATTCAACTCTTAACCACAACCCAACGCAACCAAGAACAATCTATCTCTCTCCTCCACATCATTTCGGGTCCATCTTGGTAAAAATTTAAAAAAATTATATTTAAAAAAAAATCAAAAACAAAACTCAAACAAAAAAACAGAAATTAATAAAATAATAGACGACTGGGTCATCAGGTCGTCGACCGGTCATTCACGGCCTTGATTTTACGGGGTTAAAAAAGTTTTAACCCCGTCATCAGGTCGACGACGTCAAAACACTACCGTTAACAATGCCCTTACAGCTTATGGAAAGACTGACCTCCACATGAGCAACTTGGGTTCTGTGAAATTTATGAATGGTCTGATGTTGCTGCTGCATGCACAGTCAGAAACTTGCCACAGCTGACAGGGCTGTGATAGTGTTAGGTGATATATGTCCCATTGCTCAGTCTTTTATTGCTACACCCAAGGAATGGATTGAAGGTAGGACTTTTAACACGTCAAGCATTAAGGGTGATCCAAATGATCCAGTCAGTTAAAATGTTAGATATGATAGTGGTCATTGAGTTAGAATTTCACATCAACAATCTAACATCAATGTCTCATTTACAGCACAAAACATAACCCAAATAAAATACCCATATAAGATTTACTAATTTTCACCAATCACCAACACATATTACATAGTGTCAAAGTCAACAAGAACTAGAGGTACCGATGTATATTCCAGTAAAGATGATACCAAGAATAAAGTTTGGTTGGGGATGCTTTGTTGTAGAGAAACTCGGAACCAGGCAACCAGCCAAGCCCAACTTTTTTTGTGCCAGATGTAGGATCTTTACTAAATTATGAAGTGAATGATGTTCTAAATACCCTGAGGAAGCAACATCTTCAAGTATATAGCATAGAAACTTCTCAAAACAAGGGATGTTAGTGTTGAACAGAAACAAGGGACACATGTTGATCAACTATGAAGTAGTAATATCGAAATTCTTTTCTGACCACCAATAATACCAACATAAAACCCCACCTACCGTTTGGAACTTTTGCGGAGATAAACAAACAAATGAAAGAAACCTTCTGTAGAATCAATTTTTTTCATAGTTAAAGTGGTTTGGCCGAATTCCTCATTCCTTGGTGCCCTGAGAATGATGGCCGGCTTGCAGAACAGCTTGATCCTATTCAGGGAGAAACCTCAAGTCTTGGTTCGAAACAGAAGCCGGTGAAAAGCTGAAGCGGAAATCTTTTGGTTACTGGGCATTTCTGAGACCATTTCCATTGCTTCTGTTTTATGTTGAAAACCAGCAGAGCGGGAGCACCATAGCTTTGTATGTATATCAGTCCGTCCATCCCACTGCTTGCAAAGACATCGTCAAACTCGCCGAATCCCTGGAAAAACCTCTGTGGCATTCGAGAAACATCCCGCCACTCCCTCTTATCGAGCTCCCAGATACCAATCCCCTTGATTATATCCACCCGATCTTGCTTTCCAATTCCGCCAACCAATACTAGCTTATCATTGATATTCATTAGACGACCACAGGTAAGAGGGCAGGGTACTGGTATGAATGTCGTCATAAGAGAATCCCGGGGAGATCTGTTCGACAAATCACACATGATTAGGGCGTGCCGGAGCTCAAGATTGCCTATAACACCGCCAGCAGAGTAAATCAAGCAGTACAAGACTCCATTACATATTACACTCTCGTCTCCACCCCTCCATCCATTAAAAGCCTCCTTGACATAAGTCACCCACGACCCAATTTCGGAGTTATAAACGTGAATCGAGAAATCCCATTGGCGGAAATCATCAGGAACTTGCTTTGATTTCGCAACAGCAACAAGATAGCCGTGAGAATTCCGATCCACGGCAATAGCGAGTGAGCTGTAATACGAGTGTCTGACACCGGGAGGTTCCTCAAGGCCTTTCCATCGCTTTGTGATCGGGTTGCAAATGAAAATCTTACTCCGGCTGTCGTTGTCCATGAAACAAACCAGCCCGTACGAAGAAGAAATTATCCAACTGCTGGACTCAATGCATGGAAGGTCAATGCCGCCGTACCATTTACGGAGGACGGGGTCGTAAGCATAACCTGCTGCAATCTCATTACAGTTAAACATGAAGTACCAGGGCTTATAAGAGATGCTACTCGATATATTCCAAAGAAACCTCCTTGATTTCACGATTTCGTTCCACCTTTTGCAAACAGATCCTGCTCTGAATATGCTTGCAATAGGCAAACGAGCAAGGATTCTCTCCAAGATATCATCAGGCAGAAGGACATCCATCGGAAACAATGAGGACGGAACACTCTCGTCGTTAATGTCATGAAACTCATCCACACTTGCAACTACAACACTGACACGACGAGCTAAGTGACTAGTCCAATCTGAATTGCCTTCCATGGTTTACAAATAGATATCCTCAAACATGAAATTGTAACCTACCAGAAGAAAACAGAATACAACTAACATATCAGACTCGGAACCGCAATACAATAACAAAAGCATGGCCAAAAAGAACTGCAAATTACTTTATCACAGCAAAACTGGTGGCTATGATAATATCTAGACACCTAGTATTAGTATTAACACCATAAGATCTTAAGATCCAACAAAAATATTATTATATAGACATGAAAAGAATTCAAAGAAACCACATAACCAACAAATAACCTCAAACCAATAAGCCATAGTTCTATTTCGGAGATTCTTTTGAATAAACAGCAAAACCAACATCAAAACAAAACAAACAAAGACCAAAGATGGGGCAAAAATAATTACATGACGGTAGAAGCCATAATCTTCAAGTTAAACACAAAAATACAAAAACACAACAATGGTACTCTATTTGAAGCCAAGATTTCATCTTTCCGCAAACCAAAGGCGCCATTTAGTACCACCATAAACAGATAATGAGCAAGCAAAGGCAGGATGTCTCCATCAAACCCACGCAGCAGGGGCATGTTTGGTAAAAAAAAAGGACAAGAAAAGAACAGCAAACGCCAAAACTGATAAGAACAAAAACAAAGGCCAGAGAAGCAAATGGACAAAGGAGAAGCAGATGAAGGGCATACCTCAAGCAAACATCAAAGGTGAGGCCTTTCACCACTCCCCTTCTTCCCCACCCCTAAAGATCCCACCTTTACTCCAAACCCTCAAAAGGGTCGTTCTCTTTTCCACCAAAAACGCCTCCGAACCCTCCAAAAAAAGGAAAAGAGACGCAGAAAACGAAAACCCAATTGGTAAAAAGTGGAATGGGAGAGGGGGGGAGAGGAATGGTGGAGATTGGTTAGGGCTCTGGACTGGTATATATGTTGGTTTGGTTTGGGAGAGGAACAGAGCAATGTTGGATTTTGTCCACATATCTTATATTTTTATTATTACTTATTGTTATAACAAACAGACAATGCTGTCCTGCTCAACCCATCTCCTCTTGGGCCTGTCTTTTTTGTTTTTTTCCCCACGAGGAAATTACCATAATATTTCTTTTTGTCTTTAATGTTTTTAATTAATATAGCTACTTTAGTATTTGGCAGTTGACACTTTTTGACACACCGTAAATTTTTTATTTAATAAAAAAAAAATTCAAAATTTTAAATTTAGGAAAAAAAAATTCCAAAAATATTACGAACGCGGGTGTGACCCGCGATCCGTTCCAGCAAGAAAAAAAAATTTTAAATTTTTTTGACGGATCGCAGGTTGGAACAGCAATCCGTCTTTTTTTTTAAAAAAAAAAATTCTACGGATCGCCGTTCCCACCCGCGATCAGTGGAAAACAATAAAAAATTAATTTTTTTTTTGCTGAATTTTTTTTAATTTTTTTTTCTGTTTTTCTGGTTTAGTTTTATTTTATTATTTCTGTTTGTATTTTTTATTATAATTATTTGTAATCTTTTTTTAAATCTTTTTTTTCAAAATATGTTTTCTAATTGATATTATTTTTTAAAAATTTTAAAAATTATTTTTAATTTTTTCAATAATCGACCTCCAAATCACTTCGATAACCCGGTGTATTGAAATGTTATGGTATTTTATACAATAAAAAAACAAAATTTCTTAGCAAGATTAATAAATTATTTACACCTGAATATTAAACAAACCATAAAACTAATTAAAACAAAAAATCGGTAACGTTGTCAAAAATTCGTAGGGTGTACACACATTACAAACATTTTGGAGGTCCATACAGCAAAAAATTAAAAACACAATTAAATATTTTTAAAAAATATTAAAAATTACAAAACATATTTTGAAAACAAATATAATAAAAAACATAGTTAAAACGATTTTAAAAAAATCAAAACATCAAACACTACAACTAAAATCTGTGACTTTTTTTTATTTTCTTTTATTGTTTTTGATTTTATGTTTTGTTTTCTTACAAATCATTTTAACTATGTTTTTTATTATATTTGCTTTCAAAATATGTTTTGAAATTTTTAATATTTTTTAAAAATATTTAATTGTGTTTTTAATTTTTTGCTGTATCGACCTCCAAAATGTTTGTAATGTGTGTACACCCTACGAATTTTTGACAACGTTAACAATTTTTTGTTTTAATTAGTTTTATGGTTTGTTTAATATTCAGTTGTAAATAATTTATTATTCTGACTAAGAAATTTTGTTGTTATATTGTATAAAATAGCCTAACAATTCAATACACGTCGAGTTATCGACGGGATTTGAAGGTCGTTTCTTGAAAAAATTAAAAACAAACTTTAATTTTTTTAATAAATAATATCAATTAGAAAACATATTTTGAAAAAAAAAAGATTTTAAAAAAGATTACAAATAATTAAAATAAAAAAGAAAAACAGAAGGAAAAAAAACTTAAACAGAAAACCGAAAAAATCAAAAAAAATAAAAGAAAATAAAAAAATTCCCGGATTTTAGTCGTACTGTTTTATGTTTTGATTTTTTTAAAATCGTTTTAACTATGTTTTTTATTATATTTGTTTTCAAAATATGTTTTGTAATTTTTAATATTTAAAAAAAATTAATTGTGTTTTTAATTTTTTGTTGTATCGACCTCCAAAATGTTTGTAATGTGTGTACACCCTACGAATTTTTGACAACGTTACCAATTTTTTGTTTTAATTAGTTTTATGGTTTGTTTAATATTCAGTTGTAAATAATTTACTAATCTTGCTAAGAAATTTTGTTTTTTTATTGTATAAAATACCATAACATTTCAATACACCGGGTTATCAAAGTGATTTGGAGGTCGATTATTGAAAAAATTAAAAATAATTTTAAAAAATTTGAAAAAATAATATCAATTAGAAAACATATTTTGAAAAAAAAAGATTTAAAAAAAGATTACAAATAATTATAATAAAAAATAAAAACAGAAATAATAAAATAAAACCAAACCAGAAAAACAGAAAAAAATTAAAAAAAATCAGCAAAAAAAAATTAATTTTTTATTGTTTTCCACGGATCGCGGGTGGGAACCGCGATCCGTGGAATTTTTTTTAAAAAAAAATGACGGATCGCGGTTCCAACCCGCGATCCGTCAAAAAATAATAATTTTTTTTTTGCTGGGACGGAACGCGGGTGTGACCCGCGATCCGTGCTCCACGGATTGCTGGTCACACCCGCGTTCGTAGTATTTTTGGAGGAAAAAAAAATTTCTTCCTAAATTTATAATTTTAATTTTTTTTTATTAAATAAAAAAATTAAGTACAAAGAGTACAAAGAGTAATAAGTTTTCTCAGCTTTTTATGTGGCATATCCATTTTGTATTTCTTCCTGGAGGAAATCACAAAAAAAAAAAAAAACTTTTTTTATTATATATTTCCAATAGATATCTATTTGACACGGCTGTTAAGTAAATTAACATGAGTTTTCTCAAATTTATATTTTTTTGTCACTTTCACTTAATTTTAAAGCTTTTTGCATGTCGTACGTCGTTAGACATGTGTCAAATTTATAAAATGAATTGGATGATTTTCAATTTCTCTTACTTGTGTTGTATGTTGTAACTTATGTTGCACTAGTATTGCACATTTATGAACAAATTGGCTTTCGTGTTGTTTCAGTTTCTGTATCAAATGAGATATTTTTTATACCAATATATTATGAAACCAAAAAAATTATATGCAAATATGAACATGTATTTTGTTATAAATTTAATGTTAAAGTAATTATAAAAAACAAAACTAAACTTATTATTAAAAATATATAAAAGTAACAAATTATTAACGAATATCAGCAATATATACAACTTCAAACCAAAAGAACCGCTGAGGTGATTGACACATTATAACCGGAAATTGACATTTTCCTTATCATGTGAGTAACTACTATCGTACCAAGTTTGTGGGAACAAAAAAAATCTAAACAGAAATTACCTAAACAATAAAAACATTACACGTACTTTTCTATTAGAACCTTTTATCTTCAAAATTTGCTTTCTAACCACCCTCGCATGTGACAACAGTTGGATGTTGCTATAGTTTTGGAATGTATTCGAGATTGTTGGGAAGTGAAGTTGATGTGTGTGGGGGTCTTAATCTTAACCACTTTACGACATTACATAGTCTCTCAAACTCAATTAGATCAACCCCACTATCTCTGTTATATCCTTTTATTCCCTTATTTGGTTGCTCTTGGATTTGGTCCAAGCTTTGTCCCATATGTGTCATGGTGTCACTGTGTTCCCACTTCCAACCTAATCCGAATTGTGCACTGTCCTTGACCACTTGGTGATGTTTTTCATTTGGCATGACCTGAATAAATCCACATACTTTCATCATCACTCTGGGTGATAACATGATTAGGCTGTGAGCTTTTGAGAGTGTTTGGGTATTTTTGACCTGATCATGTTTGGGTGCGTTCGCTCTAGATTTGGCTCATTTATTACCATTTTAAAATGTGATGTTTTGGGGTACTACAAAAAGGTTAAAACGAGGAAAGAAATTTCTTCTCTACCACCTCTAAGATATTTGGACCATTTTTTGTTGATTTGCACATCTAAAGCATTCATATTTTAGTTGTAAATTGTAATATTAATGTCCGCCAAGGCGCCACCCACAATTTTTTGTTAATTGCTATCGATGATCATACAGTAGGAAGACAAGTTCAAGTTTTTATTTGATTATCTAATTTTCCCAAGATATTTTAGAACAAAACATTTTGAACTTGAGTTGAATTTATAGAAAAAAAGGAACATAAAAGTAATTTGTATTTGATAATTAACCCGAAATTTGTCGAACTCCCTATCGGCTGGCTCTTGGGAGCATTGGTGATAGTTGGTAACTTGTCCTATCGGAATGTTGTTTTTGGTGTAAAACCAAATAGGCAACGTATTTGCTTTTGTAATTTCTTGGATTGGCTGTAATTTACAACCACATCTTTTATTTTAATAAATAAAATAACTATTTCAAAAAAAAACTACTCGAAATATAAATAGTATTGTTTTTGAAATTTAAAAAAGTTGGCAATAGAAGAAACTTAGAAACCCCAGCACCACCCCTGAGCTATGTAAGCACGCAGTCCATTGCAGGCATGAAGGCTAGACAAAGAAAGAAAGGTGAGAGACTGATAGGAACAGCAGTGTCTATCCCATGTGAGATTGTGGTTAGAGAGAGAAAGATGAGAGAGAGGGAGATGGGTTGGTGTTGCACCTACGTAGGGCTAAAGAGTGTGGGCCCATGGAAAATGATGTGACGTCCACAATCTCTAAAAAGAAAGTCATGGGTCCTCCTCAAAAAATTAAACACGACCTATATATATATCACTTGTGGCCTGTGTGGGGTTCAGAATTTTCCTTTCAAATGATACACTTTCGGCTTTGAGAAGTGTGAATTTTGTTGGTGCCACTACACCTTGGAAACACTTTTTTTCTTCTTTTACAGTCCTTTTCTTTTCTTCTTCCTTTCTTGTGTTTCTTCTGTTATATATTTATAACCGTCCACGTGCACCTTGATTAGTATTACTCTTTTTTTTTGGGTCTTGGGATCTTTACCTTCAATCGTAAGGAAGTCTTGTGTTACACTTTTTTTGCATTAACTCATGAAATCAACAGTCATGACTATCTGTCCCTTGGCTGTAGCTAAGCGGGGGGATGGAAGTAGTTTTAGTTCTGTGAGGTTGCTGGTTAAAATAACGTTTGGCTAAACATGATGTGAATTACTTCAAATTGGAAATGCAGTGCATATATTCCAAAAGGAAAATTTAATTTTCTATGCCTCAAGTGACCTAATTTCTGGGAAAAATCTTAATTTTGACATCATCTAAAAAATATATTTATCTTTTCACTTCTCCCCAAAATACTCCTACCTAATTCGACCCTTCCTCCTTGGAACTCTCTCTTTATTTCTCTCATTCAAAAGCATCGAGCTCAGATTTTTAAGTTTGGATTGAATCTCAGATGGAACCCACGGTATCCATTATCGAGGTGTACTTGTGTTTTATTGGTTTGTTCAAGTTTTGTTTGAATATGACTTTTGTGGAGTAGTTGACTTTATGAATGACAATTTAACGATGACAGACAATACTCGATGGTAATCGAGGATACGAGATAGATTTTCTCGATATTTAAAATTGTTATAGAGTTCGATAAAAGAGTTTTCTTTGTTGGGATTGATGACGCTGATATGCCCTCTATACGATGAGCTCGATATGCACTCGATAGTGACTCAATAATTTACTCGACCCACAACGACACGATTACTGAGAACGTGTTCAACGATTTGGTTTCCTTCCCTCCAGATGTCACGTCAGTAATTAAGAGCGAAACGTGAAAACTGCACAATGATGGTATGATGTGACCTCGATATGATGAAGCAAGTGAGTCATCTTTATTTGGATCGATAGTTTACTCGACCAACAACGACATGATTATTGATGACATTTTTTGACGTTTCACTACCTTATCACCAAACGTCAACTCATCAATTAAGAGAGAAACGTGAAAACTATACCATTGTGTGATTCGAGGTGATGCTATGTTGGGATGGATGAGCTCGATACATACTCGATCTAAGCTCGATAGGTTACGCGACTGTCAATGGTACGTTTTGTACGGTGTTTTTGACGGTCGGGTTTCCTTCTGTCCAAATGTCTCGTCAGTTATGACCAAAGTTTGAAAAACCATACCAGTGGAGGGGCTCGATATGCGCACGGTATGATGAAGAAAAAGAGTTCTCTATGTTGGGATCGATGAGCTCGATATGTACTCGATAGATTACGCAACTGAAACAGTGTGGTATTCGAGGGTGTTTTCGACGGTTTGATTACCTTCTCTCCAAAGGTCGCGTATGTTATCAAGATATTATAAAACGTCTTTTCCTTCTTTCCGCCTTACACCATTACACTTCTCTTGCCAATGCCTTATTATCTCAACCACATTCCAATCCAAGAATGATGCGCAACAACGACATCGCCGAGGTCTCACCCATCGACGACATCCTCTGCTTCTGCGGTTACTCCGCACGACGGGTATGTATCGGGTCCTCAACCGGGGTGGTGCAACAAACATGGCATTGCGGGGCCCCCCACAAAGCCAAAAATGCACATTTTACGTGCATGATGCCATGTCTCCAGTTTGACCCCCCCCCCCCCCCCCCCCCCCCCCCCCCCCCACCCCGAACCACTGAAGGAGGTCAAGCAGACCCTGACGGAACTCCATCGCATGATAGCTGACGTGGAGCACCGTTTGGACTCCGTTAAGATACGGTGGTAGACTTCCTCAACAACAATGGTAGGTTTTACTCGTTTCTTTCTTTATTTTTCAATTACTTGTGGTTATAAGTTAATGTCCACTGATATTTTGTTATTTGGTTTGCGTAGTTTCCACCCCGAGGACACCAACCCCAACACCTCCCTTCCTGTAGCACACCTGCCCCAACAGTGGGGCGACCTGCCATGCCGAGACACTCATCCCTGACCACACGCTCTCCTCATTGCCTGAAGTGTCTCCTGGCTTCGAGGAACACACCAAATGGACTAGCAAGAGGGCAAATTATTTTAGTTAAATATTTTATTCTTTGATGTTTTTGGGTTTTGTTATGTATGTGTTTGTTTGTAAATGTGTAGTCAATACACAACTAGTTATGTTGTTTACGTTGTTTTTTGTTAATATTCGAATGTTGTGAATGGTGTGATTGTTTCAATCTTCCTCATGCAAACAACGTAGTCAAAGAGATAATAGAACAACCATTGACCAACGTCGAGCAACCGTCGAGCTCTATCGAGGTAGAAGGAGAAAATTGACTTGAACTGGCAAAACTGTTCATTTCAAACTGCACAATAACAGAAACTTCGTCTATTGATTTGAAAGATTCAACTAAATGATTGTTCGTTTAAGTCATAGACCATCAAACTATTATCGAACTAAATTTTTATTAAAGCCTAAACCCTAAAACGATTCAAATAAATGATTGTTCGTTTAAGTCGTATACCATCGAGCTATTATCGAATTATTATCAAATTACTATCGAGGTACTAGGAGAGAACAATGCGAGAAACTTCAGAATATTCGTTTGCAAAAGTTCAAATAAATGATTATTCATTTAAGTCATAAATCATCGAGTTATTATCGAACCACTATCGAGGTACAATGAGAGAAACTTCAGACTGTTCGTTTGAAAGATTCAACTAATTGATTGTTCGTTTAAGTAATAGACCATCGAACTAAGAATGAGTTATTATTGAACTATTACCGAGTTACAAGGAGAGAACAATGAGATATCACAAAAAAACACAAAAATTATAAATCTCTTCCAAGTCAATTGGAACAGAATGATCTGCTCAAAATTTGTCTGCAAGCCCAAAAGATAGATTTGTTTATCTCTTGCCTCTGACTCAACTTAGTAGCCTTCCAGAGAAGCTTCCGCACCCCTGGGTCTTTTACGCTCTAGTCGGGTTTATCCACCGGTGGTACCAGTGTTCCATCGTCCCAAACGAAGTACCCACAGTGAAGGGTTGGCTTTGAGGAGCCACATACATAGAACTTTTTGTTAATCTTGTACGGAGTGTTAGACCACACATCTGTTGCCTTCAAACCGCACCTACATGTGTGAAAGGGTAGAGGTAAAACTCCCGATATTTCAACGGGGAGGGGGGGGGGGGGCAACCTCCCCATATTGGTCCACTGAGGATGTGCTCAGCTTCGTCAGAGTAGTCATCGTTGGCATTGTGTTGGAGGACCTTTTTTTGGGTGGGAGCGACGAATTGAATACACAACTAAAATATGGAGGATCAAATACACAACTAAATAGAAGACACCCTAACCTTTGATTTTATAGAGCTTGTAATGAATGGTTGTGTCTCTTCATGCAATAATGAAAGGTTGTGTCCTCAAAAGGAATGAATGTCGAATGGTTGCGTCTCTTCGCATAAAAATGACTCTTCGCTTACCGAAGTGAAACGTCTCATCATGGGACAACCCATCATGGGACGTTTCACTTCAACATGTGAACCTTTATCATCGAGCACAATCGAGCCCATATCGAGTTTTTATATAACACATATCGAGTTCAACCAAATCATAGCCAAGTATAACTATCGAGCATACACATCAACATGCATTATCTATCACGTACCGTCGAGTACATCAAACCCAATCGATTTCTAAATAATTTAAAATATCGAGACATAGAGAGAGAGAGAAAGAGAAAGTTTCAGACACCGGTTGTTCCATGTTAGTGGTCCCACGATTATGGTAGAGGTATTTTGTGAAGAAGTGAAAACATAAACATATTTTTGGAGGATGTCAAAATGTGAGATTTTTCCCCAAGGTTTGACAATTTTGAGCATAATTAGTTAAATTTTCCTTCTAAAATAAGAACAAACATTAGAAAATTCCGAGTCATAAAAAATAATAAAATGGACAATGATGAAAGAGAGATGGGTATGAGAAGATAAGTTTAGAAACAACCTTCTCCAACCAAACCAAGACATTTGATGAGACGAGAACACATGTACCTTTTCATTCATCCACGAGGCTATGACATTCTACAACTAAATAAACATCTCAAATTAAATGCATCCATGATGTTGGGTTGTGTTTGTTATTCGTTTTTGGTGACGCTCCATTAAGACCATCACTGACCATGACCTGGACGACCCGGTAATCAGTTCTTTCTCTCTTCAAAATCAACTTTTTCTCTCTTCAAAATCAACTTTTTCTCTCTTCAAAATCAACTTTCTCTCTCTTCCACATCAACTTTCTTTTTCCTCAACCCACATTCTTCTCTTTCCTACACTATTCACCTCTTAACCACAACCCAACACAACCCACAACAACCTACATCTCTCCTCGACATCATTTCGGGGTACATCTTGGTAAAACTTTAAAAAAAATTAAAAAAAATTCTAAAAATTCTAAAACGTATTTTCAAAAAAAAAATTAAAAAAACTAAAACAAAAAATTTTAAAAATCAAAACAAAAAACACAAAAAACAAAAAATAAAATTTAATATTTTTTTAATGGACGACCGGGTCGTTGACCCGGGCGTTTCAACGCCCAGGTCGATGACCTGGTCATCCACGACCGTAAAAATTCACGGTTAACAAAAAAAAATCTCGGTCATATGTGACCGACCTGCTCATGACCTTAACGTTTCCCGCGTTAAGGGATGCCCTAAGGGTGGTAAAGGAGTTGAAAGAGCTTGTCTAGAAGGCTTGGACGAGAGAAGAAGATTCACGAGAAAAGCACAAAGGAAGATTACATGGCAGGATTGAAGATGCGACGCAAAAAGGACATATAGGTTGAAACTGCCTTAAACTGGTCAACCTCTTTTGGAAAGTGGTTATCCGGTTTGAGGTCTGGATTTTTCAACGAGGCAAACCGGTTGACTAGTCAGGAAAGTGGTCGACCAGTCTAGGTTGCTTGTTGGGAAAATATTTCTTGTTTTGTTGAAATCTTGGAAATTTCTTTCGAATTCTTTGAGATGTAATTTGATTTTAATTAAGGGGTTTTCTTGTGTATTAAAGTCTATACATATGAGGTATTTTCGTGGGTTTAGGCATCCCACATAAGAAACACACATGTAATACATCGGGAGCACAATTCGTATCCTGGCGTGGGTTGTTGATAGAGATGACACAGAAAGGTGTTAAAATTCACTAAATATGATGGAGAGTTAGTTGTGGGGAGGGTGAGCGATCTTGTTATTCACCCGTCTAAACTTTTCTTCGTCAATAAGATTTGTAGCATGTGTGTGTGTTGGGTCGTGGTTTCACATTCCACATTCTCATTTAATATGTTGATCGGTTGTATCATAATGCACATGCTTTTGCAATAGGCAAGAACATTTCACAATATATCTTCACCAAATTCGACTGAAACTTTAGCTTCAAATACCTCATTCCACTCTCTCCATACATGTATTAACAATAATCCTTTATTGTGCACGGGTAATCTATAATCGTATGTAAAACATACAAGGTTATTTATAAACTAACGATGTTAGATTAAAATGCGTAAACAAAAGGCGAAAATTATAGCAACATCTCCAAAAAAATATTACCAAATTAATTCGTAAATGCTAAAATTAGTATAGTAATGTTTGCAAAGTTCTTTTAAATATGATATCAGAGTTTTTATGTTATTCAATTTTCAATGATATCATTTTTTCTGAATTTAAGTATGATAGAAGTTCATTATTGTTGTTTAAGTCCAATATTTTGATTTTATATCGAAGTCAAGTTAAATCCAACACGTCAAACAAATTAATAACAAAAAAATTATAATATCATTTACTACAGCATATAGAGCAACCTTAAACCGAACCCAATTTAAAACACTTGCACTAAGTATGTATCTTACTTAAATTCAATGTTGGGATGTAATTTAAAATGTAAAAACGTACGTAGTGTAACCAATGTTTGCATGCATTGCCATTTGCCAAAAAAAAAACAAGGTAATTGGTTACATGTCCTGCTCTAAGTGGAAGATGAGAAAAAATATTCTCATTACCAGATTGTCCTAACAATTTTAAAAAAACTTGATGAAGAGGATCATCGTTCTTGAAGCCCCATCGTCCTCGCTGCCAAACCGAGCATCAGTAGTGGTGTTTGGGATACCCTAGACATCCAGTATCGACATCAAATTCTCATTTTGTCACGTCTATTTTTCTTTCTGTCACATCATACCTTCCCAAAACACCCCCAACTACTCAAAAAATTACTCTTAACAATAGCCAGACTCACCTAGGAATTCAACATTATATTTCCTCAACGTCATTTCTTTTACTTTTTTTAATTCTTTCACAACAATCAACAAACGAAATAAACAATTATTATTGTAATTACATTAATTAACACTTTTTATTATTAAATCACGAATTAGTACAGGTTTAATCAAATTACATAAATATTTACAAATTACATAACCAAATTAAACTAAATTAATTACAAACATAAACTAAATTAATTACAAAAAACCAAATTAATTACATTTAATATTAAAAAAATTAAATTTGGAAGTGGATTCTCAAGACAAAGATAACATACGAGGTACAAAACTTCTTGCTTCAAACTACACGAATTGGACATGAAGTAGATGTGGCAACATGTTCCTAAGGTGGCTGAAATAATTCAACCGTTAATAACACAATTATTTCCCCATTGGTTCTACAACAAACCACCATTTCCGCCACATCGACCCATGACATTAATTATAATTATAATTATAATTATAATTATTATTATGTTGTCAAAAGAAACACGCTATGAGATATGTGATGTATGATTCCATGCATAATTAAATCATCTTTTGGTGAGAGTGGATGGTGGAGGATGTGAGTGATGTGGAGCACCATATTTTGTCTTTCCTTTTTTAATGTTACCATCTCATGCAATTGGGCAAACCACAGAGTTCCAACTCCACGCAAACAGAAACAAAACCAAATAGTTTATAACTTTATATAGTGAGAACTTTTTATATAGAAAATTAATACTATACTTTCTAATATGCACAAAAATGTTGCTTTCATCATAAAGTAAAGTAAAACGCATGAACTAAATTAATTAAAGATCCAAAAGAGGATACTTAGAGTTTTGAATTTTCAGGTGGTATGGTCGGATCATGACTCACCATTACCACTGTACGTATGCACACCCTTGCCAATATCTATAGATTTTTTATATATAAAAGTACTTTCTTTTTTGGAGAGGGACCAAATCATTTTAATCCTTTCTATCAGGTTAGTGCAAACTGAGGAAATAAAATTTCTAGCAGCCAATAAATTTTGAACCTACAATTTTTTATTTAAGTAATTCTAAATTGTCCGATTGAGCTTCTCAAATTTCACCTAATTGTCACTTGTCTCTCTTTCGTAATCATCTTTAACTTGAATGTAAGAAAATAGGGCTTTACCTTACTTTGAATCTCCACCTTTCTCCGTTGAAATGTGGTCCATGGTTCAAACTGGTGATGTCAAGGCAATAAAGAGGTTTCTATTTAAGGAGCAAAAATAATTAATTTGGATGTCTGAAAGGATTTCAGAAAATAAAACAAATTTTGAATACAATATACATAAAATAAAAACATTTTTATTAAAAAAAATAGTGGTGATAAAAAAGAATGCAGTTTTGTTACATTTGACGGGACAATATGGTCACAATTTGAAACTAGAATTTGCGTAGAGTTGTAAGTCTCAAGGATAGAAAGCGACATTACGAGCTTGCATAAACCCATTCGAGCGATTGTGCTACATTCTATGATGGTGACTTTTTTCTGGACCCAGAATATGCCGGCATCGTTCCACTTTGAAACAGGTAAACTACGATTCCAAACTTGATAATTTACCCATGCTATTTTGCTTGAGGCTAAATTTTTAATATGAAACATGTAAGCATCAATTCTAGACGTGGACTTACCCATGCTATTTGGCTTGAGGATTTAATACTTATGTGTTAGAATCGACGACGTGGAGCTGTCCCAAGAGGGAAGAATAGATAATCCGAATTGCTATTGGTTTGTAGAGGAAGAAGTTGGAGTTGTGACAACTTGTGGAAGGGAGAGTAGTAATGGGTCAATATCCGCTTAATAGTAGCAAGTAGCAACAATTTTGTTAGATCATATTCAGCATCAAGGTTCAGAAATACATGATGCGGATGCAGATGCGATGCGACAAGGTACTGCATCTGACATATGCAGGATGCGGATGTGATGCAGGTGCATATGCGGTTTACAATTTAATAATTAAATAATATATATTAATTAGGAATTATATACATGTAACTAAAATTTTAGGTACTTTTTTTGAATAATTTCTAATATCATTAATTCAATATTAAACAAATCAGAGTAAAAAAAATAAAACAACCAAAAAAACTCGGTGTTTTGAAATGCCATCGGGCCACATATGCGGGCTCGGATGCGGGCCGTATCAGGAAGATGCAATTTCAGAACATTGTTCAGCACTGAGATTTTCATATATGTAACTTATCGAATCAGTATTATCTTTCTTCCACAACATTTTTCTCTCAATCACAACTCATCAATAAATGTCAACTTTTTAATCAACACTCTTTTTTTTCCACATTATTTCTTTTTTCCTCGTTTACAATTTCCAAGAATAATCAATTAATCACTTATTGTATTTACAATAACTTTTTTAAGTAAATATAAACTAGATAATAGTTTTGATTTTTAACCTTCCTCATGAAATGTTTGTTGTTGTTTTTTAAATTATTTATGCAAAATAATTATTAATTCTAACCACATCTCTAAATTATAATAATCAACCAAAATTTAAGAAAATAAATTAGCAAAAAATAAATTATAATTAAAATTGTGTAACTAATTAACATAATTAAACTAAATTTAAATAAAATATTTAACAATATAAATTTAATGAAAATAATTAACAAAATCATTTCATTAAACAATACTAATTAATATAAAAATTAAACTAACTTAAAAAAATAAACAATAAAAAAGGACCAATGGGTGGAGGCACGTGGCCTCCACCCTGAGCAAAGCTCAGTCATAACACCCGATCAACAACCAAAAGTCTGTCCTACAATAATAAACAGGAGGTTGGAATGTTTTTAAATATAACAAAACAATAGTATCTGCATGACTGGTCCGCATCAATCAATCAATTTTTACCAAACATTGAACCTTAAAAAAATCATCTCATGAGTGGAATATGGGTCCATTTCCACACCAAAACCGGCTGTTGTTTCATTACCCACGATTGCTTTCGTCGTGGCAGCCATCAAACATTGGTTGAGTTTTTTTAAGAGAAATGTTTTACGGCCGCGGTGCGTCTGAGATGTCGTCTGACGTGGACAATTCAGTAGTAAAAATTAAAGATTAATTAAATCATATATTATTTATTTATTTTGTGTCACATCACAAGCACGCGGAAATATGTGACATTTGGTTTCCAACATACATATATTCTCAAAATCTTCTATTATCCCCCCAAACCTTTCATTCTCTATCATTTTCTCCTGATGGAAGACGAGATCGGTAAGATGGATGCCGAGGAGATGACGCGAGAGTGAGTCTTAAGGAGGTTGGGACACCGACGTCGTTGGTTAGGACGACATGATGTAGTTGGTCGGCGAGGAAGATGAGGAAATGGTCGGCGTTGGAGTCTTTCTCGAGGCGAGGAGAAGAAATGTGATTTTTCCAACTGATTTTAGTTTTTTGTATTATGTTTTTGGGGGGAAGTTTGGTTTTCGTGGCTGATTTGAAGTTTTGGGGTTTTGTTATGTCATGGATTGGTTTTGAGTTTTTCGGAAACGTGGTTTTTTGTAGCTGATTTGAGTTTTTCTGTGTTGAGTTTTGCGGATGAGAAAGAATGTGGTTTTTTGTAACTGATTTGAGTTTTTTGTGTGGTTGTTTTTGGGGAAAGTTTGATTTTCGTGGTTGATTTGAAGTTTATGGTTTTGTTCTATTATTGATTGGTCTTCATTTTTTTGGAAGTGTGCTTCTTTGTAGCTGATTTAGGTTTTTTGTGTTGAGTTTTTGAGGAAAAGTTTGTTTCTTTGTGGTTGATTTAAAGTTTTTGGTTTTGTTAAAAAGGAAAAACAACAACTTAAAAATGAACAAACATAACTTAAAAAGAAATAACAGAAAATTAAAAAGAAAAACATCAACTTAAAAAGAAACAACAAAAAATTAAAAAGGACGAGACAATACTTAAAAAGGAAAAACAGGAACTTAAAAATGATGAAGTAGTGCCTAAAAAAGAACACCAGATCTTAAAAAGGACGAAACAAAAATTAAAAATGAAAACTTCACACTTAAAAATGTACACTCACTTAAAATGAACAGATTACACTTAAAAAGTACAACTCACAGTTAAAAAGGAGAACCTCAAACATAAAAAGGAACAAGTCTCACTTAAAAAGGAACAGACTACACTTAAAAAGATACAACTCACAGTTAAAAATGAGAACCTTAAACATAAAAAGGAACAAACAATTCTTAAAAAGGAACAGACATCACTTAAAAATGTACAACTCAAAGTTAAAAGAGAGAACCACAAACTTAAAAAGGAACAAAAAACACTAAAAATGAAAACTTCACACTTAAAAATGTACACTCACTTAAAAAAGTACAACTCACAGTTAAAAATGAAAACCTCAAACATAAAAAGGAAAAAACAATTCTTAAAAAGGAACAGACATCACTTAAAAAAGTACAACTCACAGTTAAAAATGTGAACCACAAACTTAAAAATGATAGACGTAGATGTTAAAAAGGAACATGTTTTGCCTTTTTAAGTTGTTTGGGGAAACCAAAAGTTGCATTGGGAAAAGTAAAAGTTGCATAGGGAAACCAAACGTTGCAGTGAGAAAGTAATGTTGCATTGGGAAACTAAAGGTTGCACGTGACACCAATATGTTATTAAATGAATTTCTCTGCTGACTGGATTGCTGACTCAACTGACCACGTCAGCCGCGTCCGAGACACGCGCGACCGTGTATAAGGACCCTTTTTTTAAACGAGTGTTAGCTGTAAAGTTTTTATTTTATTTTATGACTTATAATTTTTCTAATATCACTTGAGTTACGATTCTAAATTAGGCGATCTAATATCATTTTCACCGAAACATAATTAAATATGTTGTGAGGTTCAAACTTGCATTCATAAGGATGTGTTCCATTCTTCTCAACTAACTCTGTCACGGCCTAATATAATTGAATAAGAATATGCTACATGTGAAAGTTCAACGACGTTAGGCGGGCTAAATGAGAGTGAAGATGAATTGGAGTTGACAAAGCAATCTATAGGCTAGTAAGGTTTGCATTCTAAATGGTACTCAACATTGTCGATTTTTTTGGTTAAACCAATTGTTGAAATGGAAGTTGTGAATGATGATTCTAAGTATAATTGAGGTTGTTTGGGAATATTAAATGCTTAAATTTGACATGATATATGGATGTGTCTTGTGGCAAGTGCTTGGAGTGGTGTCTTTGTCACTTTCAAATGAATTCATTAAAATATTGAATCATTCACTAAGATTCCACAATGTCACGGAGCTAGAAAGGTTTAAGTGTTACTAGATGCACGTGACAAGTTTAATTGGGTTGCTTCATGTCAAATATTCTACTAGGTAGTACATTAAGTAGAGCATAACTGTTTATGATCTATATTCATCCTATGATTCTAGAGTAAGATCGTCTCATAATGTAGATTTTGAAGCACAAGGGAGTGGAGTGTTAAGCTTTGACATGACAAATAAATTTAACAAGATTGACACTTGACTTGTTCCTTCATAACAATGAAGTTGGATATGGCAAATGAGTGGAAGTTATTTTGTGTTGCTCTTCGAAATTAAATCCCTTAATAGGAACCTTGGAACTTGGTTGATAAATTGAATTAGATTAAGTGTTGATCTTGTAAACTTCACTCGAAGTGTTGTGAGTTGGTAACGACCACTTGCCATGTTTTATTATCTTGGAGTTTGAGATTATTGAAGGTAAATGACTTTCAAAGAAGAAATATTAGTTCTAGGTTGTCTTTTCATCAGTTTGGACTTCCTAGAAATTATGGTTATAAAAGGTCAACTATGCAAATTTTTGTTGGTCTACTAGAGGAGGTGAATTGCTCATGTGTTGGGAAGATGCATCAATAACCAATGATTATTGCAGCTCCCTTTTTAATTTTAAAGACTAGCTATGCTTGCTTATGGTTTAATGAGATGAACGTTATATCTTAAGGGGATAATTGATTGCTTATCGATTCCACCGGATATAATTGTCTTGAATTGTAGAATGATAGAAAGAAACGTGATTGTAATTGCCATCTTGAGTTTCCTTTGACATAGAAGATAAATGATGAATTTCTTGTCAATATTCATGACTTCATACTCATTTGAGGGGAATAGAATTGGAATGATTGTCTATTATGGTTAAATACTTCTATGAACTTTAGGATTTACCAAAGTTGTTGTAGTCCTAGTGCACTAAGTAAGGTGATTGAGATAGATTTTTATATCACAATGATATGGTAGGACTTTATGTTGGTATTGTGACTCATACTTTGATTGTCGGGTGAACTACAATACTAATTTGATGGTTAAATGCATGGATTGTGTATGCCACTTGAGCATATATATACATAATCACCTCTAACTCATCATCCAGAGTTCCTAAGCCCAATCTTGTAGGTGACTATCTGATAGCGGTAATGCATTGTTTTGCCACTGAGAAATGGGTTAACCATAACTCCTAGTGAAGTTGAGTTAGTACTCTATTTAATATTTTCTATGTCTGCAACTAAGACTGGGTCGCATTGTCCATGTAGACAAATATGTGGTCTGTAATGTTTAAGTGGTATTTAAACTTTAGACTCAGCATTTTGTTTTATAATTGAAGTCGTGCTTTATGCTATGGTGATCATGGATTTAAGCTGTGAGATGCAACGATTTTTCACAAGATCATGTTTTTACGTTCGACTTTTGAGCCTATTGAATATTTGATGTTTTGATCAATTGCTTGCATGACTTCATTGAGATTTGCATTGGTGCTAAGTATGGTGTCATAATTGCTTTCCATAGGTTGTTTAATCTTGATGTTGATTTATAATGTTGATGAAAATGGAAATGATTGTAGAGATGACAAGTGCATTTAATTATTTGTTTGTAATTGTGACCTTGTTAGTTGGTCTTCTTAATGATTGTTTTGACTGGTTGATTGCAAGTCACTACTGAAATTATTGGTATAATGGTGGGCACTATTATTATCCTATTGATTGATGTGATTTGAATCAATTCATTCATATGTGTTAGCATGTATTATTCATTTAATCTAGTAAGTTCTAGTTTAATCATCGTTCAGGATGGACAATAAATATTGAATTGATATCAGGGGTCTTGTTGGATACATGTTTATGAGCTATTTAAAATTTAATTATTATCAAAGACGTGCTAACTAACCAATGAGTTAATGAATATTGATAGACCCAACTGTGAGTTATTCCGATGGGATAACAAGTGTGATAATTACACACTACCGACTTAATACTGAAAAGTAAATGGTGGGTTTCGCATTACTGGGCTCTACGGAGCAAGACTATTCGGAGTATTGGGCCCGACGGGGCAATCTGCGGTTGTAGGACCGCAGATACAGATCTATTATCTATTGTATTGACACAGGTTGGTGTATGGGACCCCACAATGAACTGAATGGAAAGAGATTGAAACTAAAAGTGTTGTAAATTATTAAGATTACATAATGGGTGTGGGGACATGTCATACACTAATTGGAAGACCGCACGTGCCAGCGGTGGGAATTCTTCGGAATTCCCGATACATGTATGTAATGAAATGATTGACTGAATTGAGTTAATAATGACAACTATGATGCATGTTTGTGCTCTAGTTCATTTTGTTTATTGATAGTTATTAATTGAAAAGTGAAATAAGACACATACTTGCTCTAATTCATATTGCTTATTGATTGAAATTGATGAATGCGAACTATGAGATGCAAAGTTGTTCTCTAATTCATATATATGGCCTAATGACTATCATCAATTAGAAATAAGATATAAGATCCATGAATATGCTCTAGTTCATTATGTGATATTGTCAATTGAAGTTCCATATTTTGTGATGCATGCATATTATTTATATTATATGATTTTTGATTATACACGTTAAATGATCGTCATATTTTATATTTCTGGCATGATTATGATTCTGTATGATTAACAGTTGATGCTTGTTGGTTGTCGAGCTCACAATTTTTTTTTTACCATTTATCAGTTTGGTTTAGGCCTACCAGGTTTATTGATTCAGGTGAATTATCAAAGTGCACAGTTGGAAGTGACTGTGGATCGTTTTAACGCACTAGTCCAGGTGGGTAAGTACCTAACCGGGCTTGGGGAGTTACACTTAATGTAGGCACATAGTCATTAAAGATTCCAAATGATTAATTTTGAGGAATATATTCGTGTTAACGTAATCATAATCCCCTGCTTAGTTTGTACTCAGCAATAAGATAACGATCAAATGTTGTCATTAAAGTTTCTTCAATTTATAATGTTCACTATATTATAGGACGAAAAATATCAAAAATATCTATCTATAGATTTACGGGATTTCAGTTGCATAAGTTATATATATATATATATATATATATATATATATATATATATATATATACATGAATTTTACAATGAGACCATGTCTCATTGTAAAAAAATGAGATCTCATATTTTCCTCCCTTAGATCTAGATCTAGATCTAATGACTGATTTATCCAACATGCAATTTATACAACTAAAGGGTAATATGATAATCCCACCACACACAACACAAAACATTGTTTCTTACACAACACACAACACTGATTCTTCTTCCCACCACACACAACATTGATTCTTCTCCCCACCACACACCACACTAATTCCTCTTTTTCTCTGTCGCCGCCCACTCCAGTTTTCGACTCCCCTGTCGCCGGCATCCGTCTCCTACCGCTCTAATGATCTCCTCCTCAACTCGTCGGTCCTCCGTTGCCTCGGACTCGTCATCATTTCCGTCGTCGCCACCCTCTGATTCTTGCCTTCACGACCTTGTTGTCAATGTAAGTCTCCTTTTACTGTGTTTGGGGTTAGGGTTTGGATCGTGGATCCAAAACCACCAACTAATACCCTGTTTGGGGGTTATCCTTCACCGACAAGTAGTGTTGCGTACTAGATGTTGTCTCAAGATATCTCTCATGATTTGTGTTTGAGGTTGTTTCTGATGGTTTCTGGATTTTGATTATTGCTTGGTTTGGTTAGTTGATCGAGTTTGGTGATCTGTTGATTTGATTCTATGTTAGAGCGTTTTGGTTGTAATGGTTACCCGTTTGTGTTGCTCATTGTGGTGGATTTGGTGTCGATCATGATTTGGTTTATTTGACCAGTAACTATGAACAAACACGGCTTCTTGTTGAAAATGGAATCTCTGAAGGGTATTTATTCACTTCTAGACTAACACTATCCTAATCAGAACATCAATGTTTATGATCCAGTATTCTTTCCTAAAGATCATGAAAGATTAGATTCACACACTTCACCGACAGAATAACATACTTCCAATCACAAGGTTACTAAATGAAGTTAAGTGGTAAATTTATGATGATAAGATCTATTAATTTACATGAAGAGTTGAAATTGACATGTGACTTCTTTATTGTTCAATATAAATCTTTTCATTCTTTCTACAGAATTTGGTAAACAACCGAATGACGATAATTTTTGTGGTCATTTTTAACAATTAATGTTTAGATGTGTTGCCAACTTGTTGTCTAAATTAATATCCAATACTTGTTTGGTTCATTTTATTTTACAACTAAGTTTGCAGTTTTTTAGTTTTGAGGATTTGAGTTTGTGGTTCTGATTGTTATGGCTTTGGTTGATTGGTTTATTTGTTGTAATGGTTACCAATTGGAATAAAAAATGTTAACGAATGGTTACCAATTGTTTGTTTGCTGTAATGGTTACCAATTGAATAAAAAAGAGCACAAAAGTTTTGAAAACAAAACCTTCTTCTGAAGGTTTATAAACTTTTTCTTTTCCCAAACAATGGTTCGTGATTAAATTATTATTCTCTCTCTAATTATGATTTTTTTACAGAAAACAGAGAAAGCCAAACTTGAGGGAAAAAAGAATTCAACCCATCCTTTTGGCATCCGTTTGTTATTCTTTTTGCTTGCTAAATATTTCTACATGTGCTATAATTATTTTTAAACTAGGCATTTTTATGTGTAAAGTACTATACTTGTGTAATGGCTCTATAAATTCCAAGCTTTTGTTTTTTTTACATTTGATATACTTGTTAAACTAGTCATTTTTCTGTGTAAAGTACTATACTTGTGTAATATGTTTTATAAATTCCATATATGTATTTAAATTCCTTTGGTATTTGTGTATTAGAATTGTATTTTTTGTAATATACTATTATGCTTTTGTAATAAACTAGTGATGTTTGATAGTATTTAAATTTGCTCTGCTTGTCTAACAAGATTAATTGTATTATTCCCTAATAAACTTTTATGCTTGTTTATTTGCAGTTTATAATTGCATTAATCAACGATGCTTCATAAGTAGTTATTCAAATGTAATTAAGCAGCTACAACCAACGGAAAAAGCAATTTGAAAAGTTAGCAATAACTCCCTTCTCAAGTCTTCATAATATCTCTGCATTCTCAGTTAATGTTAGACTTTTAGAAGACATTTTTTCAAGATACGAAGATAACAATAATTTTCTTGTTGGGGGAAAATTATTAAATTTCTCGGTTAAAGATGTAGCTGACATTCTTTGGTTACCTGATTTTCGTTTACCCATTGAATTAAACAAAAAAAAAGTTCTCATTTCTATTGAATCCATATGGAACAGATGTTTGTGATAGTAAAATGTTAACATTTTTTACGAGTTCCATATCCAAAGATGAAAAATTTATTGATGATTATGTCAGAATGTGGAGTCTTTTGATGTTATCAACATTCATTACTCCAGAAAGTACTACCAAAGCTCACAAGTCAGTTGTTATTTATTTGGAAAATTTAGATCACATTAAGTTCTACAACTGGGCTGAAGCAGTACATCATCTTATAATGGAGAAAGTCACGAAAATTTCCGAAGAGATTAAAGAAAAGAGAAAAGGATTAATAAACAAGGTCTCGATATATATCAATGGATGTACTATCTGCTTAATGGTTAGTATTGAAGTCATGTAGTTATGTATTATAGTAATGTAGTTGTGTATTCTTATATGTTTTTTGTGTATTGAATTGGTGTAATTATGTATTCCACCAAACAAGAAGTGCAAATCCCAAAGATTTCTTCATTTTGCATTAAATATTCTGTATTTATGCTTTATGGGCTTTTGAATGCTGCATCTCAACTTATTAAATATGCACATCTGCATGCTAGTTTTTTTGTATTATTATATCATTTTTGTGTATTGAACTAGTGTAGTTATGTATTCTACTAGTGTCATGTATTGTTATTTTTGCATTGCTATGTATTAAATTGTTATTCTTGTATATTAAACTAGTGTATTTCTGTTTTGCTTATGTGAGCTAATAAATGATTTTATTTTTCATATAGGTTTGGCTATATGAGCATTTGATATTCTTGAAACCAACGTGACATGATTTGCAGCCAAGAATAAAAAGATGGGGAGGCATAAAGTTGACATTGAAAAACTTAGATGATGTTCAAGGGAATGAGGTTTGCATGTGTATTTTCTATATTTTGGTAAGAAAAATATTATTGTAATTATTTTTTTATGACATTAAGTGTTGTTTTTAGTAGGTTATGAGTATTATTGATTTTAAAGAGTCGGAGTTTTTGAAGCTAAAACCTGATGAAAAAGGCATTCTCACTGAAAATATCATCACAATTGTGAAAAGAAAAGCAAAAACAAGAAAACAAGAAACAATTGGTCAAAAAGGAGAAACCGAAAAAGAGGACAAACTCAAAAAATTAAAGGAAGCAATGAATTGGTAAAAGAGAAAAATTTGAAGTTGTTGGAATAAATAAAGAGACTAAATGAAGAGAAGAAAATGTTAAATTCTGAGAACAAGAACCTCAAAGATGAAAATTTGGTTCTGAAAAAATAGAATGTGGAACTAAAGCAACAACTTGAATTCTTGGAGATAGAGAAGGGTCCTCCTGTCTTGGAAACATTTGATCATACAACTGATGTTGAAGTGGTTTGTACTCCAACTGAGAATCATAAATCAACAGGAATTGTGGCACCAACTTTTAGTTTGAGAATTTCTCCAAACTTGTGCCCAGAACTAGTTGTTGAGAAGTTGATTGATCCACCTTCCAAGGTTTTTACCAAGAGAAGAAAGTTAAAGAAATTGGAAGAGAACATTCCTTCAATGGTTCGTCGTTGTAAAGAAAGAGATGATAGGAACAAGAGAATGTTTGATGACTTCAAATTGAAGAAAAAAGACAAAGACAAAGATGAAGAATTTCAAAATAAGAATGCAACAAATGCGCAACTTATCTTTGATAATTTTCCAAAGGATGAGGTTGTAGAGAAAGTGATTGAACAAAACTCAAAGAGATACTACAAAATTGTTGTTTCTGAAGATGGAGTGATTGCAAACGAGGAAAGACAGATTGTTAGCTACTCTCCGGTAAGTAATTTTACCTTTCTAATTTACTTTGTCATGTAAATTTGAAAAATCATATGTACACAACACCTTTTCTACTGAGATTGAGTTAAAAAATTCATATGTATACTAAGATTATAAGCTAATTTGTATTGACTTGTTAATTGTTGGATGTTGTAGTGGTCCATATTTGTGTGCATCTCTTCTGTAGCTTATGAATTCTTTAACTGTGAAATTTTCTTTAATGATGCAGTTGATTGCACCTGAGTTATACAAAGTTACAAAATAGCAGCAACTAATCACTCACTATATTGAAATAACATTTGACATGACTATTAGTGTCGAGGGTATTTTGGTCGGTCAGAATGTCATGCTCATGGAAACAATGAAATGATACGACACTCTTTTTTTTTCAACAAACAATAACATAATTACAATGCACAAACAATGATAATCTCTTTCCTCACCTCTCAGTTTCCATAGAGGAACATAGATCCTACCAGGCTACCAACTACCAACTACCAACCACGGTAGATGTCGATATTTCCTATTTATTAGAATGTCTAATGTAGAACGGTTAAAAAGACATTTCCATAATTTTTGACACATTTGGTTTGGATCATTGGTATTGTTTGCATTTGCTTGTTAATTGTTAGATAGTTGTAGTGATCTTCATAGTTTAGTAATTGATATTGTGATGTAGATTATTATTATCTTTTCTCCACCTTTACAACTGATCATGGACTTTATATATGTCGTAGGAAATGACCCATACTTGTTGTAAGCGTGCCTACTCAAGGAAATGACCCATACTTGTTGTTGTTTGGTACCTAATTATTTTCCTACCGATTCCTTGACTCTTATAACTTATTGTGGGGTCCATCACCAAAACAGTCATTGAACCAAACTCCTGAAAGTCTTAATCAAATAGATTCCCACAAACACGATCACGATCACAATCATAGAGGCAAAGAAAGATGTATCATTTGCTTCCAAGTTTGGTTGTTTAATGTTAATCATCTCCTCCACCGTCGCTACTTTGTCATGTAAATTTGTTTCTATTGTTCTTAAAATTATGAAACTGATTTTTTTATTCCTTTTAGGTCTTTTACGAGACTCGAACTGATTATCCAGGTTATGATCACATCACAATTGAAGAGAGGGACATAATTGAGAAGTTTTTAAGTCTTTTATTACTAAAACTAACCATATTTTTTATACAATATTCTACTTATGTTAGTTAACTTACACTAAATCTTAGATATGGTCATATTTACAAAGCACAAAACAGAGGGTGGTGCGGGGGTTCTGAAATTCACAATTTCCTTTTCAATAAGATGATTAGCAATGAGGTATGTACAACATTCATTTAACATACAGTAAATTCATTTGTTTACTATTGTTTATGATGTTGTACAATTACAATTCTTTGGCAGATTTTTTCCTTTTGTTGTGATGTATTCAGTGAAAGATTTATTCATTCCAAGCTTTATTGCCACTTGATACCTATTGACTTTCAGGTATATGTTTTCAAAAGATTATTTGAATACCTCAACAATTTTTATAGTAGTTTGTGAATTGTGACTTTGAAATCCTCTATTTTTTCCATTTCAGCAAATGCAACAAAGTTTCACAAATGCCAAAGGAAATATAAGGCAAAAGGAATTCAAAGACTCGTATGCCAAACTATTTAAACTTCAAATTTGGTGATGTGGTGATTGATTACTTGAATTTTATGTTCATGATACTTTATGAAGCTAATCATTGGCATCTTTTGGTTATTGACTTCAAGTCATTGTGTTTCAAATCATACAATTCAATTAAAACAAGATCAAAGTCAATGGGCACAGTCAGATTAATGGTTTATGAAATATGGATTTAAGTCTTTTTACTTATTTGATATGTGTTTTTTTTAAAAGCGTATATAAAGTTTTATATTTGATAAACATGTCAAATTGTTGAAGATTTTCTTTCGATACTCTTATGGTATTGATTTTCCGAAATGGAAAACTACACAGGAATTATGCCCACAACAAGATAAAAATTCTCTTGATTGTGCTCTATATGTGGTGAAATATATCATTTGTTTAGTTGATGGAAAACAAATGGATTTCATAGATTTTGACACTCAAATATATAGAGCAGAAATTGCTGCCATGATTTTAAAAGAAGCCCCTACTATAGGGTTTAGTTAAATTTATCTATTGGACCATGTCTATTGTGTCTACAAGTTATTCACTACCAAGAATAAACTAATATTGTTTGGTGCCTAATTTAGAATGATATTTTGAGTTGTAGGATCAAATGTACACTTGATGCACTAAAGGATAAACCCGTCTGCCGCGGTCGACCGTATCCATATCGGTTTACCGAACAAGGTTCCCAACGGATAACCGAGTGTCTCTCGGTGAACCGTTTCTTATAGAGTAAGTAAACCCTTGATCTCCTGGAACCCTTGTGTCGGTATACCGAACCGTATGCGGTCAACCGTTCCCTATAGAGTCAGTAAAACTTGATCTCCTGGAATCCTCGTTTCGGTGTACCGAAATGTGTTCGGTCAACCGTCTTCTTAGAATCAGTAGAAAACTTGATCTCCTGGAAACATTGTTTCGGTGTACCGAACCTTACCCGGTCGACCGTGTCCCTATTCCCAGTAGCTTCGAATACTTCTCTGGACATCTCTATTCGGTCTTCCGAATAGATCTCGGTCATCCGAACTTCTATGTATCTTTAGGCCTAAACCGACTTCATCTTATTGGCCCACGTGGCACAACTAACTCCACCAGACTTATATTTTGTCGTTTAGCCTCATCTTTGAAACATCCATATCGGTCTACCGATGGATTGTCGGATTACCGAGTTGTTCTTAGATATAAGATCGTAACGGCTATTTTTCCACGTAATATTTCGACCGTTATCGATAAACCATTTTCACACACTATGTCAGCCGAAAATCCGCACATGTATCGGTCAACCGAACATATCACGGTCGACCGAACATGTTCACCGAGTCGCACCAAATCTTTACTGTCCACTCTTGAACGGTGCACCGAAGTGATCTCGGTCAACCGAAATTAATTATCCGATATTAGGAAAAAGTTACTGGAAGTTGGTAAACGGTTATCCGACCTATATTCGGTTAACCGAGTTCTTGTTTCTGACCATTGCTTCGGACGACCGTGTTTCCAACGGTCGACCGAATATGTCTCGATTTCTACCCGAGCTTAAGTCACATCTTGTTTTCACTTGGTCCACTCCTCACCAACTTACCATAACGGCTCTATTTGTTTTGAAGGCTATATAAGCTTCACTTAAGAGACACATTCAGTACCTTACTTGCCAAATATCAATCCTACTCTTGTGCTCTCAATCTTCAAGCCTTCAAAGCTCCACCAACTCTCATACTTCCACTTAATTCACTCCAAGCCTAAATCATATCCTTGAGTGCATTCAAGTTAGAGTTCAACAACCACATTCAATTTCCATTGTGTTGTAAAGCTTCGAGGAAGCACCCTCTCGGGTTGTGAGAGGAGATCCGAGCAAGGCGAGGGTGTTCGCAAGGCTCCGATTGTAAGAGGGTTTATCTTCGACCCGGAACGAAGATAATAGTGAATTCTCGAGTAGGGATCGGAGGATCGATCGGAACTTGAGGAGAGGACTAGATCACGGTGGTGTGATCGAACCTCTATAAATCTCCAGAGTCATCTTGTGGTTTGCATTCTTTCCCTTATTGTTTTAATTGTGCAATAGTATAAGAAAATTAGGAGATAATCTATTCACCCCCCTCTAGATTAGTGACCGATTAACTTACATTTGGTATCAGAGCGTAGGTTTACTCATCTAATCCATTTAGCCATGGAGAGTAGCACTAATCAACTTAGAGAAGGATTATCTACCACTAGACCCCCGTTGCTTACCGGAAATAATTATGCACATTGGAAGAATAGAATGAGAATCTACATCCAATCAATTTCCTTAAAAATGTGGATATTCCTTGGTAGTAAATATGTTCCACCCACTAGTGAGCAATTAGCAACATTAACCGATGATATAATTGCTAATGCCGAGATGAATGCAAAACTCATGAACATATTTGCTTGTGGAGTAGATACTCAAGAATATGGTAGGATTAGCGGATGTGATACCGCTTATGAGATATGGAAATTACTTGAATCTCATCATGAAGGATCATCTAGAATGAAAGAAACTAGGGTTGATATATTTGTGCGTAAATATGAATTATTCTCTATGCAACCCGGTGAAAGTATAAGCGAGATGAACACTCGCTTCACCGAGATTACTAACAATTTGAAAAATCTTGGTAAGAAGGTAAATGAAGGTGACAAGGTGAGAAAGATTCTTCGATCTCTCTCAAACGATTGGGAAAAAAAGACAACCGCCATTGAGAAAGCTCAAGATCTCAACACATTATCGATGGAGGATCTCATCGGAAGCCTTATGGCTTATGAGATTCAAATGAATGGGAGAAAAGAGATGGAGAGCTCGAAAAAGAAAGAAAAAGTCATTGCTCTTAAGGCCAACCTTGAATCCGAAAAATCGGATGACGATGAGAGTGATGAAGAGCTTGCAATGATGGTTAAGAGATTCAAGAAGCGATGGATAAAAGACAAATTTCAAAGAAAGAGAAGGGATGATGGAGAAAGCTCAAAAGGTCCTATTTGTTATGGATGTGATAAAATTGGACATATAAAGAAAGATTGTCCCTTAATCCAATCCAAGGAAAGGAAAGAGAAAAAGAGAAGAGAGAATGAAGAAAAGGAAAGGAGATTCAAAAGAAGAGAGAAGAAGTATAAGGAGAAGAAAAAGGCCCTCAAAGCAACTTGGGATGGATCATCCGAGTCATCCTCCGGCTCTTCAAGTGAGTCGGAAAATGAAGAAGCCCATCTATGTCTCTACACTCAAGAAGAAATCGATGGAGAATTAGATGGTGCATCTTCGTCAAGCGAGCAAGACGAACCCAACACTTGCAATGTCGCCAAAGATGGAGAAAATGAGGTAATCTCAACTCATGAATCAAACTCATATGATGAATTACTAGATGATTTTCATGAATTGCTTGAAAAATGTGACATACTAAGGCATAAAAGTAAATTATCTAGGAAAGCTAATCATGATCTAGCTTGTATAAATGAATCATTATCAAATGAAGTTGATAAGCTTGTATTAGAAAATAAAAGCTTAAAAGAACTCAATGTTGAATCTCATGCTAAAGAAATACATGATCTTAGAGAATGCAATAAGCAATTAAGAATTGATCTTGAGAAATTCACCAAAGGGAAGAAGATGCTAGACATGTTACTTGGTAGTCAAATTCAATCTTTAGAAAAGCATGGTTTAGGATACATGAATCAAAAAAAAAACTCTAAGAGTTATTTTGTGCATGCTTTAAATGGTATAGTGAAAAAGAATTTCTTTTCAAATGTTTGGGTACCTACAACCAAACAAGTTTGGGTACCTAAAGCTAACCCCAAAGGATCCAAACAAATATGGGTACCAAAGTTATCTTCTTCTTCTTTGAATGTAGGTGAAAAAGAAGGGGAAGTGGATCGTAGATAGCGGATGTTCGAGGCACATGACGGGAGACCACTCTATGTTCAAAACATTGAAATCAAAGAAAGGTGGAACCGTCACATTTGGGGATAATTCTAAAGGTCACATTATTGGCATCGGCGATGTTGGTAATGACTCTACTACTCAAATTCAAAATGTGCTTCTTGTTGATGGTTTAAAACATAATTTACTTAGTGTTAGTCAATTAACCGATAAAGAATTCTTAGTTGTCTTTGATCAACACATGGTATACATCATTTCTAAAGCTACTTTGAAAACCACTTTTAAAGGATATGGATATGGAAATGTTTATGTTGTGCATGTCGATAGCATTGACTCATTTTCTAAGGAAACATGCTTAGTTGCTTCAAATGACGAATCTTGGTTATGGCATAAGAGGTTAGGCCACATTAGTATGAGCCAACTTCATAAACTTGCTAAATTTGACTTGGTAAGAGGATTGCCCAAATTGGATTTCAAGAAAAATAAACTTTGCAATGCTTGTGAATTTGGAAAACAATTTAAAAGTTCTTTCAAGTCTATTAACATGGTTTCTACTTCAAAACCTTTGGAAGTCTTGCATATGGATCTCTTTGGTCCATCTAGAACGTTAAGTCTAGGTGGCAAGAGATATGCATTTGTCATCATTGACGATTTTACTCGATTTACTTGGGTGTTGTTTCTTGCAAATAAGAATGAAGCTTTCAAGCAATTTGAAAAATTTACAAAACGAATTCAAAGAGAAAAAGGGTCTTTGATTTTGAAAATTCGTAGTGATCATGGTGGTGAATTTGAAAATGAAGGTTTTGAGGAATTTTGTGATTCTAATGGTATAGAACATACATTTTCTTTCCCAAGAACTCCTCAACAAAATGGGGTAGTTGAAAGGAAGAATAGAACTCTTCAAGAAATGTCAAGAACAATGCTTTGTGAAAATGACCTACCAAAGTATTTTTGGTGTGAAGCGGTTAACACGGCTTGTTACATTCTTAACCGTGTTTTGATTCGACCAAATTTAAACAAAACTCCATTTGAACTTTGGTTTGGAAAACCCCCAAAAATTTCATATTTCAAAGCTTTTGGTTCTACATGTTTTGTTCTCAATACCAAAGATAATTTAGACAAATTTGATGCCAAATCCGATGAAGCAATATTTTTAGGATATTCAAGTAAAAGTAAAGCATATCGAGTTTATAACAAGAGAACTAGTTGTGTAGAAGAATCCATGCATGTTCACTTTCAAGAAGAACCATGTAAGAATAATTCTAACATTGATGATGAACTTATTGACCATATTCGTGATATCACAACTCAAGAACAACCAAATGAAACATCTCAAGAAAAACAAGAGTTTCCAAAAGATTGGCAATATAAGAAGGATCATCCTAAGGATCTCGTAATTGGTGATGTATCAAAAGGAATTATTACTATGTCTAATGCTCTTGTTATATGTGACTCATATGCATTTATATCTCAACTTGAACCTAAGAAAATAGAAGATGCATGTGATGATGAATTTTGGTTATTAGCTATGCATGAAGAGCTAAACCAATTCATTCGTAATGATGTTTGGGAGCTTGTTCCGAGACCCAAAGATCAAACGGTAATTGGCACCAAGTGGGTTTTTCGAAACAAACTTGATGAATCCGGGCAAGTGGTTAGAAACAAAGCTCGATTGGTCGCTCAAGGTTACAACCAAGAGGAAGGTATCGACTTTGATGAAACCTATGCTCCGGTAGCTCGATTAGAAGCAATTAGAATGTTATTAGCATATGCATCATACATGGATTTTAAACTCTTTCAAATGGATGTTAAAAGTGCATTTTTAAATGGTTTTATTATGGAAGAAGTTTATGTTAAACAACCACCCGGTTTTGTGAATGAAACATACCCGGATCATGTTTTCAAGCTTAAGAAGGCTCTTTATGGGCTTAAGCAAGCTCCTAGAGCTTGGTATGAAAGGTTGAAGACCTTTTTGCTTGAAAACGGATTCATCATGGGAAAAGTTGACACCACATTATTTACTAAGACCAAAGATAAAGATTTATTAATCGTACAAATATACGTTGACGACATTATCTTCGGTTCTACTAATGATTGTCTATGCCAAGAGTTTTCTAAGTCTATGCAAGGTGAATTTGAAATGAGCTTGATGGGTGAACTCAACTTCTTTCTTGGACTCCAAATCAAGCAAACCTCGGAGGGAAACTTCATCAACCAAACCAAATACACAAAAGAATTACTCAAACGATTTGGATATGAAGATAGCAAACCTCACAATACTCCCATGAGCACAAGCTTGAAGTTGGATAAAGATGAAGAAGGCAAAGAAGTTGACATTAAAAAATATCGAGGTATGATCGGTTCACTTCTTTATTTAACCGCTAGTAGACCCGATATTATGTTTAGTGTTTGTCTTTGTTCTCGTTTTCAATCTTGTCCTAAAGAATCTCACATGCATACATTGAAAAGAATTTTTCGATATTTGAAAACTACTTGTGACTTCGGATTGTTTTATCCCAAGACTCGATCTTTTGATCTCATTGCCTATAGTGATGCCGATTATGCCGGATGCAAATCCGATCGGAAAAGTACTAGTAGGACATGCCAATTCTTGGGAAAATCTTTAGTTTCTTGGTTTAGTAAGAAACAAAATAGTGTTGCACTCTCAACAACCGAAGCCGAGTATGTGGCCGCCGGATGTTGTTGTGCACAAATCCTTTGGATGAGGCAAACCCTCAAGGATTTGAGACTTGAGTTTCAAACTATACCCATTTTTTGTGATAATACAAGTGCTATAAACTTATCTAAAAATCCAATTCTTCATTCAAGAACCAAGCATATAGATGTTCGCCATCACTTTCTTAGAGATCATGCTCTTAAAGGTGATATTGAATTACAATTTATTTCAACACATGATCAATTAGCGGATATATTCACTAAACCATTGAATGTTGATCAATTTGATAAAATTAGACAAGAACTAGGGATGTGTAGTGCAAAAGAAATATTATAATTCATCTCATTTGCTTAAAATTCATTGCATTGTTTGCTGTGTTTGTCTGTCCGCACAAAACGGATGACCGAACATGGCTCGGTACACCGGATTGTGTCTGGACAGGGATTCGGACTTGGTCTGGATTCTCTGTTTCGGTACACCGTGCCTTACACGGTCGACCGACTGTCTTGCTGTGCTTTAATTAGAATTCTTCCCTGTTCCGAATCTATCGGGTATCCGAACCCTGTTCGGACGACCGCGTCTCTTGGATGTGTTTTGAATTCTTCGTTGACCCCTTTTTAAACGAATCTTGTTTTTGAATTCTTGGGTATCCGATTTTTAATCGGATGACCGTTGTGGAAAGATTCTCCCACAACGGATGTCCGAACATGTGTCGGTCATCCGTTCACCTGTTGCAGTATAGCTTTTGAAACTTACTGTTATCTTTGTGACGGTATACCGACGCCTGTTCGGTCGACCGAGAGGCGACATTTTCTAGCCGTTGGAACTGGTCCAACGGTCTTCCGAGGCAATTATGGATGACCATTGGACACGTTTTTCCAAGTTTGCACACCCCTTTATTCTCCCATCTTCTATATTTTTGGCTACCCTCTTTCATTTCTATCATCCCCAAAGCCAAAAATCTTCCTAAGCACACTTTTGCTTCCTCCTTTCTCACTTCAAACCCTTTCCAACTTCAAAACATTTCATCACTTCCTCCATTCCTCTTCATGGGTCCAAGAAAAATTTGCACTTCCAAGAAAGCGGTGGAACCACCGACGAAACCAACAACTAGGAGAGGAAAGAAACCCGCTCCACCGGCAAAGAAGACAAGGCTTAACCCCGACATACCATCTTCTTCTACTAATCCGGCGAGCGAACCCGTCGATGAGTATCTTCGGCCCTACAACAAAGGCATCTTCTACAATCAAAAGGCGGAGGAGCACTACTACACTATTAGTGGTGCAAATCCAATTCCGGAGCGGAAGATCATCCTAAAAGATTTCGAGTCGATTGGTCTATCCACCTATTTCATGGTTGATAATCTTGGCATCTTCTTTCATGACAAACTTCCGGTCCCTTTCTCCGCGGAAGCTTGTCGTCAATTTTATGCAAATCTCCGGGAGACCACCGCTCTTGATGGTACTCAAGCGGCGCTAACGACCCAAGTCGATTCTATCTCTTTTACTCTCACCGCCTCTCTCCTCTCGGAGATCACCGGACTTCCTAGCGCCGGGGAGGACATCTACAATCTTTCTTGGGAGAATGTTTGTGGCTCTATGAGTCAATTTCTGGAGGTGACTCAACCGGAAGTTCCTCACGATGGCAAGCTTTCCATTCCTCATCTTCCGGTTGTTGGCCGTATTCTTTGCCGCTTCATTTCCACCAACCTTTTTGTGCGCAAAGGGCACCTCGACGAGCTTGGACATCAAATGATGAAGTGCCTTTTCAACCTCTCTACCGGAACACGCATAAATTGGCCCTTGTTTATCATCAATCACATGATATACATTTCCCGGAAGAAGCGTAACTTTCTCCCTTTCCCCATGTTGATTTCGCTGGTCATCGATCACTTCAACATCCAATTCGACCGCGATCTCTTCAAATCATCCAAGACGGTCATCGATAAATACACTCTCAAAAGGATGCACTCGGGGAAGCAAGCACATGTCGAAGAAGAAGTGGAAGATGACTCCTCTGAAAATGAGGATGATGATGTCTCTACCGATGCTCCACGTTGGTCTCCTCCTCCATATGATGCCGATGTGAATCCTAATTGGGATCCTCGCTTGTCTCGTGGTCCACGGAGATACGTTCGTCCCGAATGGTCATCCGGCACCGATGCTCAATGGAACCAACCGGCATGGGCCTATCGTCATGAGAAGCTCTTGGACCGGAATTGCGAAGAGATTCACGAAGTTAGGAGTTTGGTAAATCGTAACTATCAAGGTATTCAAGACCTCACCTCCGACTTCCAAAACTTCCAATTATCAACGTCGAACTCGCTGAACGACATCCACAATCAAATTCGTGAGGTTGGAGACTCACGTCAAGCCTTTTTCGACTCGCAAAATGAGATGATGGAACTTCTTCGAAACATGAACAAGCCGGACAACTAGCCTATCTTTGTTGCTTGTTCTTGCTTCTTGTTGTTTGTTGTGTTTGTTTGCTCTGTTATTTGCTTATGTGTGTTTGCTTTTGCATTGGCTTTATGCCTTATCTTCCCTCTTAAGTAATGAAATTTCAAATTTTTTTTTCCATATTGTGTGTCTTTTTGTCCCCAACTTTCATTGCAATGTTCTTTTTTATGGATGTCAAAAGGGGGAGAACAAATGGATACAAATTGCCTAATTCAAATATATGAAACTCATGCATTGAGTAAGGGGGAGTTAACATATATTTTGCATATTGATAGGGGGAGCACTTACACAATTTGACATTAGTTTGTCATCATCAAAAAGGGGGAGATTGTTGGCTTTTTGGCCATTTAATCTTATTTTGATGATTAACAAACTAATAGTATGCATAACTTCAATTACAATATCACACACATCATATTATCAAATTGCATAGATATTGTGTATTCCTAACAATGTAGGTGATCAAACCAAGGGACTAATCAACTTCAAGATCAAGGCTCAAGACTTGTAATCAAAGCTCAAGGACTTCATATGTAATTTTCCATTTATTTGAGTTGTAGGATCAAATGTACACTTGATGCACTAAAGGATAAACCCGTCTGCCGCGGTCGACCGTATCCATATCGGTTTACCGAACAAGGTTCCCAACGGATAACCGAGTGTCTCTCGGTGAACCGTTTCTTATAGAGTAAGTAAACCCTTGATCTCCTGGAACCCTTGTGTCGGTATACCGAACCGTATGCGGTCAACCGTTCCCTATAGAGTCAGTAAAACTTGATCTCCTGGAATCCTCGTTTCGGTGTACCGAAATGTGTTCGGTCAACCGTCTTCTTAGAATCAGTAGAAAACTTGATCTCCTGGAAACATTGTTTCGGTGTACCGAACCTTACCCGGTCGACCGTGTCCCTATTCCCAGTAGCTTCGAATACTTCTCTGGACATCTCTATTCGGTCTTCCGAATAGATCTCGGTCATCCGAACTTCTATGTATCTTTAGGCCTAAACCGACTTCATCTTATTGGCCCACGTGGCACAACTAACTCCACCAGACTTATATTTTGTCGTTTAGCCTCATCTTTGAAACATCCATATCGGTCTACCGATGGATTGTCGGATTACCGAGTTGTTCTTAGATATAAGATCGTAACGGCTATTTTTCCACGTAATATTTCGACCGTTATCGATAAACCATTTTCACACACTATGTCAGCCGAAAATCCGCACATGTATCGGTCAACCGAACATATCACGGTCGACCGAACATGTTCACCGAGTCGCACCAAATCTTTACTGTCCACTCTTGAACGGTGCACCGAAGTGATCTCGGTCAACCGAAATTAATTATCCGATATTAGGAAAAAGTTACTGGAAGTTGGTAAACGGTTATCCGACCTATATTCGGTTAACCGAGTTCTTGTTTCTGACCATTGCTTCGGACGACCGTGTTTCCAACGGTCGACCGAATATGTCTCGATTTCTACCCGAGCTTAAGTCACATCTTGTTTTCACTTGGTCCACTCCTCACCAACTTACCATAACGGCTCTATTTGTTTTGAAGGCTATATAAGCTTCACTTAAGAGACACATTCAGTACCTTACTTGCCAAATATCAATCCTACTCTTGTGCTCTCAATCTTCAAGCCTTCAAAGCTCCACCAACTCTCATACTTCCACTTAATTCACTCCAAGCCTAAATCATATCCTTGAGTGCATTCAAGTTAGAGTTCAACAACCACATTCAATTTCCATTGTGTTGTAAAGCTTCGAGGAAGCACCCTCTCGGGTTGTGAGAGGAGATCCGAGCAAGGCGAGGGTGTTCGCAAGGCTCCGATTGTAAGAGGGTTTATCTTCGACCCGGAACGAAGATAATAGTGAATTCTCGAGTAGGGATCGGAGGATCGATCGGAACTTGAGGAGAGGACTAGATCACGGTGGTGTGATCGAACCTCTATAAATCTCCGGAGTCCTCTTGTGGTTTGCATTCTTTCCCTTATTGTTTTAATTGTGCAATAGTATAAGAAAATTAGGAGATAATCTATTCACCCCCCTCTAGATTAGTGACCGATTAACTTACAATTTTGTCATATCATCAACAAGGAGATTCATGCGGCCCAAGAGTTTGAACTGACACTTATATTACAGGTTTGGAGTTTCATGATTTATTTGTTAAAAAATTTCTTTTCTTGTTCTTAATGTGCCCTATGATGATAGTACAAAAATATTTTCCAGTGTCCCGTTTGAAAGGTTGTTTGCCGTTGAATTAAGTGGGCCTATGTATGCAATAACTTTCAAACAATCATGAAAGTTCTATAATACAAATTATTTTTCTATTCTTTGGCTACCACTGCAACAGGGAAGTGGTCTTAGATCTGAACTATCAACCTTCATGGATGAAGAAGCGTTACAACTTACAACTTGGAGTTGGTCGATGTTGAATGAAATGATAATTAGTATATTTCTTTGTTCCTGGGGAAGGCGACAGACGAATCCGAAGAAGCGTTACAACCTGCATTGTAAATTGTCTCCCAGACTTGTATATTTTGGTGCCTCAAAGGGGTTTCTTCTGAAGTTTTTCCACTGTGGAAGTCAATAGTGATCAGAATTCCAACTGAGATGAAAATCATAATTCAGGTGCTATTTCTTGTAACATGTTAGGTTACAATCAGATGAATGTTGTATAAAGTGGTTGCATATGTTTATCAACTACGGTAGTCTGCATGTTCTTCTTGTAGCGTTTACATGTATATATAGATGAACATGTCATGTCCGTCCACCGTTCATGTTTACAGAGTTCGTGGTTCAACGTGTAGGGTACTATGGTGATGTTAGAGTTCAAGCTAATTAAATCTTATTGCCTTTCCTATCTTATGTGCTTGATTATATGAAATTAAATCGACATTTATGTATTATGACAGGAAGCTTGAATTAACTTGTTAGACGCTTGCAGTTCTTATTCCTACAACATCATTAAGCGATGTAAAAATTCGGAGTGTTTCTTTTTGAAAGTTCCATCCACTCTCCCAACTCATTGAAGTTGAACTTTGAAATTTTACACACTTAGATCTGCTCGTTGAAATGCTTGTTCATCAATTTCACACTGATATGCAACTGTTGCATTGCAATTCCTGGTACATTTCTATATTCAGAGACTAGTGTATATTCCTATTGCTCCAAATTGTTTATTCCGAGTTTGTGACTAATGCCATTTAATCCAACTCAAACTCCTATAATCACAAGAAAAGAAAATCTAAAATCCACAACAAACTTGTCAAACAATCTGTCACATAAGACTAAATTACTATAGTAGGGGATGACTAGGTGAGAGAGATGTGTTGCATTTTTTTTCATAGGAAAGAGAGAGAGGTAAGAGAGATGTTGGAGATAGAAATGACATTGAAGAATCTACAAAACTGCATCACTTTCTTAAATAAAACTTGAAGTCAATACACATCTATATGTGATTGACATCATTTCATGCTTATATTTGTATCTTATATCCATTATCTTACACCTAAGCAATGCTACGTGACGAGTTTTATGTTTGAATTTCAGAAATAAAGAGGTTTGAAGAGAAGAGCCATGAAAGGACCCAAAAGCAGGAAAAAATGACTTAATTGTGAGACCTGGGGACGAAGATGCAAGGGAGAAGGATCTGAACGTAAGACAGAAGGACCTAAGAGCAAAACAGAAAACTCCACACCATCATGGGGAGTATTTTGGCAATTCGATTCGGGGCGGAGCTCCAACAAGTGAAGTAGATGCATCCAAGACCAACAAATACAACAAGTGAAGTAAATACACCCAAGACCAACACTTGTCCCTCGCCTGTTGGTCCAATTTTTTTTTTTTTATTTTATTTTGTGGGGGATTAAGAATTTGTTATTAGATATAATTGATAATGTATTGGGTATTTTTTTTATTAATGTAGGGTAATATTTTTTATTATTGTGGGATAATAGTTCAAGTTCAAAATCCACTCAATCCAACGACAACTAGGCTGAGACATTCAAAAATATTACTGTGGGTAATATTTTTGATTACTATTGAAGTGGCCGCTCGGGATGTGTACGAAAGGAGTACACACCCTAGGCAACATCGAAGGAGAACGACGAACCCATATAAAAATCGTGAGCTTATTTACACACGCCTTATGGCCGATTATTTTTCTGACAACCCTATGTATTCTGATACTCTTTTCAGGAGAAGATTTTGGATGTGAAAGCATGTCTTTCTGTGCATTTCCAATGTCATTGAAGCATCTGATGTTTTCTTCCAACGAACACCTGACACAATTGGTAGAATGAGCATTTCAAACTTACAAAAAGCTACGACAGCAATGAGAATGTTAGCCTATGGCATGACAACTGATGAGATCGATGAGTATCTACGAATGAGTGCAGCAACATCCAAAATACCCTCCTCAAATTCTACGAATGTGTTATTAACAACTTCGGCGATGAGTATCTACGGCGGAAAACTGCAAATGACTTGACACGACTACTTTATGTTGGTGAGCAACGTGGGTTCCTAGATATGATGGAGAGTATCGATTGTATGCACTAGGAGTGGAAAAACTGCTCGGGTGCTTGGAAGGGACAACATCAATAGCGTGTTGGGAAAGCAATCATTGTCCTTGAGGTGGTGACATCGTACGACTTATGGATATAACACTCTTTTTTGGAATATCGGGTTCATCCAATGATTTAAACGCCCTGCAACAATCTTCGATTTTCGACGACATACTAGAAGGTCGAGCTCCACTGTAACCTATGAGGTAAATGGTATTCAATATGATATGGGATACTATCTTATAGATGATATTTATCCACATTAATGGACCGCTTTCATCCAATCCATCCTTCACCCTCAAACCCCCGAAGCACAGGTTGTTTGCTGAAGTCCAGGAGGCAACGCGTAAAGATGTAGAACGTGCTTTCCGAGTCTTGCAAGTGAGATTTGCGATCATCAGAAACCCAGTTCTTGCCTGGAGTAAGGACGTACTATCCAAAATAAGGATAGATTGCATCATCATGCATAACATGATAGTGGAGAATGAACGCGACTGTTACGCTAATTTTGGAGATATTTGCGAATTTATGGAAGATCGATCTGGAATTTTTTAGGAGGAATCAATGCAATATTCGACCAATCGTATATCGGATATTCACGACTTTTTTGCCAATCAAGATTGGGTGTGTGACATGAATCAACATTTGGATCTGAAAGACGATTTAATCAAGCATATGTGGCAACGCTACGGACGATGAGCGGTTTGAAATGGTTTAACGTAATTTTTAATGTACTATTTCGAAGTCCAGTTTATGTAATATGTAATGTTGTTTCTTAATTTTAATGTAATATTTCGGATTTCAAATTATCTAATATGTAACGTGGTTTCCTAATATTTAATAATATTTTCGTGATTTAATAGTAATTATTAAATATTTTTGAGTTAAAGTAATTAAATATAATAATTAGAATTAGAATTATATATAATGTAATTTGTTGAATTTTGTGGAAGAATTAAAATTGTGAAATTAAAAAATGATGTTAAGGAAAGAGAGTGGGGTAACCCGCACGTGGTTAATGAGGTTTTTTGGTGGGTTGAGTGAGCTAACGTGACAGAAAAAGAATAAAGCGCTCAGAGGTACGGAGAGAAAGTCTTACTTTGCTAATATCTTCCATAAGCAAACATTGTATACAATCAAATGTGTATTGCATTACATTACATTACACGGTTTACACCCTCAATTACAGCCAACCAAACATTATCTAAGGCGCACCATTTGTAACATCCTCAACACAACGGAAATTTAAAATTTTAATAACACACAATCAACATAGGATATTACGCAAATACTAAACACAGGTGCACCAACATATATATGAACATCAGAGTATTTCAAAAGTTGTGATTACATCAAAAGACTATACAAATGGAAGCAGTAATCACTCGACCTCAACTGAGAGAAAGCTGGATCTGGTAGCAGTGCTCTTCTCCTCGGTCACCACCCCCTATCGCCGCTCACGGCCTGAAAGTAAACATGCAACAATGCCTGAGTTTCCTGAGGAAACCCCATATGCCAAACTCTACAATACATGAACTGAAAGACACCCTAGCATGCAATTCTACTGAACAAGAAAGCATCTCAATAAAAGGCTGGGCTCCAGGGCTCTTTCATCTAACCACAACACACACCACAGTCACGGGGCTCCAGGTCTAATCTCAACCAACCACCGTACCACACACTCGTCGCCAAGTTGGGCTCCAGGTCTAATCTCAACCAACCGCAGCTACCACGACACGACCAAGGGCTCCAGGTCTATTTTCAACCAACCCAAACACATAAGGGCTCCAGGTCTATTTTCAACCAACCCCTACACGCGGTCCCTGCTCAGGCTCCAGGCCTCTTTCAGCCAACATGAACGCACTACGAAGCTCCAGGTCTAATCTCAACCAACCCCGTACAGACTAGCTGGGCTCCATGTCTATTTTTAACCAACCGCAACTCTCACACCGTCACGGGGCTCCAGGTCTCTTTCAACCAACCGCCGCAACACCACAATTCTAAGCTGGGCCTCAGGCCTATTTCAGCCAATCCCAAGCTCTCACACAGTTACGGGGCTCCAGGTTTATTTTCAACCAACCACCGCAACCCTCGTGCACCCTAGCACACATGCCGGAAGAACATCGACACCGCATTCGCCCCACACGGACGACCACAACGACAACACCTCCATAGTGCAAAACTGGACATAAACGGTGACCGAACCAAAAGTCCCGGTCGACCGAATCAAGCAAATACAGGGCAAATCACCTCGACCGGAACTCCATCGGTCGACCGATTTCCTAAACCACACTCGTTCGATCGAACCAAAGTCAAGGGACGGTCGACCGTTTAGATGGTCAACTCCCAGGTTCAACGAACAAAACGACCATTCGGTCGAACGACAAAGGTGCCCCGTCCGACCGAAAGTCACCAGGGACAAATCCCACAACGAATTCGGTCGAACACCCGAGCACTCTCGGTCGACCGAATCCCACCAGTGAATAATCCCTCACTCGCACCACGAATCTGGTCGAACGCCGAGACCTCCTCGGTCGATCGAATTCCTCCAGAGCGTTCCCTACGCTCAACACACAAGTCCGGTCGACCGAATTCCTCTAGAGCGTTCCCTACGCTCAACACACAAGTCCGATCGACCGAAACTACCTTCGGTCGAACCGACCGCTATTCTCACTTAAGTCATGGTCGGACGAAGTCAATGAGCGGTCGACCGTTTAGATGGCCAATCGCTCCCAACCGAGTTAAAACAGTGCAGACGGTCGAACGACAAAGGGGATCCGTTCGACCGAATCTCACCAGGCTTGCCTCCCATGCATAATCGGTCGACCGCCCCTGGGGCATCGTTCGACCGATTTGAGGCAGAACCCGAATTCTCTTCACGAACGGACGACCATTTGCACCAACCGGTCGACCGATCAGGTAGTGAAATGTGCTGCAAGTTTACTTGCGACGAGCCGAAAGGCCTACCGTCGACTTCCAAATACTCACGCTAACTAAGTGAGCGAGCTTGACATACCGGAAGGCTTGAAGAAGCCTTTGAAGAACCGCGACAATGCCTCCACGAGCACGTCTCCCCAAATCACGATCCATCGACGAACCTCGCGTCCAACCGACGATCAATCGCCTCCTCGACGATCCACAGCCACAACACCACCTCCGGCAACCTCCAACAACCAACCACAACCACCGAAACACGAGTTAGGTAGAGGGAGAGAGGACCAACACGGAAACCACGGGATGAGCTAACAACCGACCAACTCACCTCCGCCACAAACGGCTCCGAACTCGACTCGCCGGAGATCACCTCTTCTTCACCGGAGCACCACTACAGGAGAGAGAGAGAGAGCGAGAGAGAGAGAGAGAGAGAGAGAGAGAGAAATCGCGAGTGAGAGAGAGAGCAACAAGAGAGAGAGATTTCCCCCCAAATATCTCCTCCAATCAAAGCCTCACCATCCATTTCCTTCCTTTCCATCTCCACCACACATCTCATCTCCTCTCCATATCAACCCTCCATCCATCCATCTTCAATCCAAGCCATCCATCACCAACTCCCCCTGATCACCACCTAAACAACAACAAAGCACAATTAGGATTAGGATTAGGATAGAATCCTACAATCCACCATCCTAAAAGAATTTTGTCCTCGAAACTAAGACCGAAGCTCACCAAACAACTCCGGGAACTCCTTCCGGACCTCCTCCTCAATCTCCCAAGTGGTCTCTCGCTCACTGTAGTGCTGCCACCTTACCTTCACCATCAGAATAGTCCTCCTCCTCAACTGATGCTCCATCCGATCCACAATCTCCACCGGTCTCTCCTCAAGAGACAAATCCTGACGGATCTCTGGAACCTCCAACTGAATCACATGAGAAGGATCTTCTACGTACTTCCTCAGCATCGAAACATGGAAGACGTTGTGAAGACCAGAAAACTACGGCGGCAGCGCTATCCTGTAGGCAACCTCTCCAACCCGATCGAGGATCTCAAACGGTCCAACATACCTCGAAGTAGAGACAATTTGTAAGAAGTAGAGACAAGACCATTCTCATAATTACTACGTTAATGCCTTGAAAGATGAGAGGATCGAATATATGCAACCACTCCTCTGGTGATCGCCGAAAGATAATTTTCAATTGACCTATTGTTTCAATACTCCGTTATTATCTATGATTTCATGATAAATAAGAAATATAGATGGTTTAGAGAGTCGTTTGATTTATTCTTTTTTTATCCAAAACGTCAAAGAAAAAAAGGTTTGATTTTTGACTCATTAGAAATGGTCAAGATTATATATCAAACGTAACTCTCTAGAAAAAATCCCTTAAGAAACTACAAAATCCAGGTGTAACACATGATTAAGATTGAGAACCTTGTTTTACTTCCTCGACAGTGAAAAATAACAAAATAGACACACACCCAGCGGATACATATTTCATTTTAAGAACATAAGTTAGATAAAATTAACACGCTCATTATCTCAATTCCTTAACACCAACAAATTACACCGATCTTCCTAAAAACACACAAAACCCTTAACAAATTCCCTTTAGTAGAATACTTTATGAAAACCAAAAAATTATTATTTCCAAGTGCTTCAAAATCAAAATTTTGATCGATTCTTAACACTGTCTATTGGATTCTATGGGTGGGCATATCTCCAACAACAACAAAAGGACAAATATAAAATTTCTAGTCACAATCTTAATTAAGACGACTTTGAATATGATGACCTAACTTCCTAATCAAGTATGTGTTGTGAAAGAGATCTAACAATGCACTAATACGATACATATTAAACGCACTATTTAATACCGAATATTGACTTGCGGAAATAACTTCGGACTATCTCCCAAACTTAAAGCAACAAGAACATAAATAAGATGGAAATAAACAAGCAAACACAAACACACACCTGAAACAACCACGACACACGCGATTTACAAGGTTCGGCAACGTGTATACGTCATTGGGGGGTCTCCTGCGGGTTTCCTTTCCTTTTTTTGCTTCTCCAACAAGAGAAACAACCGAGATTACAAGTATACGAAGGCAATATGTCATCTAAAGCACTCTAGATCTTCCTCTAACCTAATCTCTCAATTCACAATGAAGGAAATATTACACATGTACGTTATATGTGTTGTTTTTAAAACCAAGAGCAAACAAGCCTTTTATAGACTCAAAAAAACCGAGCTAAAATTAAGCAAACTGTGCTGAGAAAACGTGGGCAACGATCGACCGATACTCCTTCGGTCAACCGTCATTGACTAAACATGAACACTTCATGTTGCGATTCGGTTAACCGAATCATTCTCGGTTGACCGCGAGAAAGCTTCTTCGTGCTGCTCGGTAGACCGCGAGAACGCTTCTCCCACGAACTAACTAATTCTCCAACAACCCCACAGTCGACCGAGCACCCATCGGTGGACCGTGTCAATTTGGACAGACACTTTTAGATTCTCAGAACACCAAAAATCTCTCCAACGGTTTACCGAACCCGTTGTTCCGAAGTGTCTGTTGTCCTATGACGGTAGACCGAATCCAATTCGGTCATCCGATCCCAGTTGCACCCGAAGTGCCTAGAATCCTTGGTTCGGTGGACCGAATCCAATTCGGTAGTCTGAACCCTGCATCGTCAAATATAGACCAATATTCAACGGTATGCAAGTATGCAACTGATGAAAAAGTTTGTTGCAGGGATCTACTGGCAAACAACAACAAACATATATAATTAAAAGTACAACTAATGATTAAACAATAGAAGAGATTGCTTCTTAAGAAATAATCTGAAACTAATCCAACCTCTAGTCTCCTTTTACTACTTCAAACTAAACTAACGAAGAGGCAAAGGAAATAATTATGGAACCATGATGATCTCCAGCTAATTCTAATCCAAATCCAACTCAAACATAAATGTTACAACTTGCTTGGTTGCTGATAATTGATGAGATTTATGCTGCCTGAGAAATGTTATTCAATGGGGTTGTCCTTCACATTCCCTTTTTAATGCCATTGAAATTATCAAAACTATTTGCTTGTATTTGTCAACTCATCGTTCACAAACGAAAGTTCGAGGAAATGTACCTTTTCTTGAATATTGTTTTTAATTAAACTCTAACATGTACTAGATGGGTCGAAGATCAAGATGTATCAACTAAGCTAAACCCAACTAACAAAGTTCAGTAAATATGAGAATTTTATCACAAGTTTCGTGTTGATGTTCAACTTTCTGAGTATAGGTGGTTTATCTTTTCGAGTTGTCGAGTTTGTATCTTTATTTTTCCTCGCAATGTGAGTATATGTGATGGTAATGGCTTTTCCGAATAATTGAAAACGAAATCAAATCACTTTTAATAATTGAAAAAATATATAAAATGGTTTCATGTACCGAGAGATTGTTTGACCCATTCTAGTCTTTTAGGACACTCCACGACCATGTTTTTATTACTGACCAATTCAAACACCAAGTCAATATTTTATCTTATATACATACATATATATAATTCTCGATGTCTCTTACGTAGTCATAATACTATTGGTGTTCACGTAAATCCCCACTACTATTATAACACATAGAAACCACCTATCAACTTACGACTTCCTTTAGGATAAAATGCTATTTTATTTCGATTTATACGTAAAAACGTAATTCTGAAATACAAAAAGAAAGAAAATTAATATTGATCCCTTTAATCTCCAGGACAAATACAAAACATGCGAACATCCTATCAATTTTTCTTTTCCATAATAACTAGGCGATTTTTCAAAGTCTCGGGGATCCTTTTATTCCTTTGTAAAATCTGTTGTTATAATTTTTGTGCTACTTCTGTCATCTTTGTTAAACACAACACTTTATGTTAAACACTCATTCTTTTTTTCCAAAATAACTACAATATACACGTTAATATGTATCAACAAAACTTAATATACACCACTATAATAACGGATCTTCTCTCGTTCGTCCCTATGTATGAAGTAGAACTTGCTTGGAAAGAAAAGTATATTATGTTGGACTTTTATGCAAAAGTAGTTTTGAAAAACAGAAAAAGAAGCCCAATATTGTAATCCACCCATCACTTTCACGGAGATGGAAGAGGAAGAGGAAGAGGAAGAGGAAGAAGGAGAAGTGGAAGTAGAGATCAAAACCAAAAATTTAAAGCGATCTTCGCTGATCGATTCCGAATCAAAAGAAGGCCAAGTCGAAGACTCGAAAAAAAAACTTCAGAAAAGCTTAAAGAAGCTTTCGAAAACCCCAAAAATTCGATTCGGAGAATTTGGGGTTTTGCGGCCCCAAATGTTGTTTTTCTGATCCCATTCGGAAGTTGGAGTTTTGGGTTCGAAGTGGTTTCAGGTTTGGAACTCTAAAACCCTAGAAAGATTGGATCTTTTTCGTTGTTTTTGGGAGAATAAAAAAAATGGCGTCTTTTTCCGTTTGATTGCTGGATTCGTTTTTTTGTTCTGGTTTTCGACGTTTGAATCCTCCAAATATTGGATTTTGATTGTCGGGTTTTCGTTCGATTTTGTTTTTGTTGTTGCAAACGACCAAAAGTTGAATTTTTCATTTAATTTTTTTGGATTTAAAATGGCGTTTTTACCATGATTTGATTAATATTTTCGAGTTTTTTCGCTGTTTCGGACGGTTTGATTAATCGACTTCCAGGATAGTAATCATTGGTTTTGTGTTGGACTTTGGTTTAAAATGTTACAAAACCCCAAGATCGATTTTTTAGGATTTTGCTCTATTTTATGATTCTTTGTTTGTGAATCAAATAATGTTTTGTTTCATTTCTCATTCTTCAATTTGGTTCGTGATGGTTTCCATTTCAGTCCCGAAAGATTGGATTTTTAGGGGATAAAGGATGCCGGACGATGCACCATCGACAGTAGGGACGACCAAAGCAGTGGTTCGAGTGGTGCGATGTCCCAGGTGCTTCAAGTTTCTCCCTGAGCTTGCCGGTTACACCGTTTACCGATGTGGTAATTGCAACACCATTCTCCAAGGTAATCAAACCCCTGGAGTTTTTCTTCTTTTTATTATTGAAATATTAAGATCTGTTCTTCTGATACTTTCTGTTAGGCTATGTACGAAAGGTTTATGTATTAGTCTGATTCTTTTTTGTTGATTGTGGCAATGTGTAAATGTATTTCTTGGTTCGAAAGGTTACTACAAAACTTGAAACATCATATGTTTGAATTGGGTTTTGTGTAATTTTAAGAGTGCAATACCTGATTTACCAAGTTTGGTTAAAAGAAACAGGCCGATTTTTCTGTCTTCAGTTAAATTTTGGTGATGGGTAAATGAGGGAGGTGAGAAGTAGAAAAGAAACCCTCGTCAAAACCCTTAAAATGTCTGTCTAAATTGGGTAAGTAAAAAAAGGCATATTTTGTTCTTTTCAGGATATGGTAGTTTGCCATGTTTGATGTCTGGTTTGCTATGTAGTGAAATTGATTGGTTCTATGGGATTTTTAAGTAGATCTTGTCACATCATTATTTTTGACTGACCGTTTCCAGGTTTGAAAAAAGTACAATCTTCAGTGAAGAGGCTGTTGGTTAAATTTGGTATAGGAAAATTTTAGTAGCGTAATGATCAAAAAAATTAAAGTATGTGAGCACATAAGAGGTAGGAATACCTTTAGTGGAGCTGGAAATGAAATTACTAAGATCCCTCTTTTTATCCCTAAATACCTCTCTTTGGATGGTCTATTGCCATGAAGTATGATAAGCAAGTTCCTTACATGGCCAATGCTAAAGGAGTAATCCTGACAACCTCTTCTTTTTTATCGTTAAATTCATAAAATCAACCTTTTAAGTATTGACCGATATACATGTCATTAGCTTGATTGAGGCCTTTAATTCTTATAGACCATTCAAGGTGCCGAAATTGTTTCAAGGTCTTTAGAGGTTTTCTTGTCTTTCTAATGCTTGAAAGATTTGAATTTTTCGTGACAGCAAAAAAACCACATCAGTGACGCAGCCAGCAGTTGAATCTGGTGATGGAGAAGTACCCAAACAAGTGGCAACACCTTCAATGAATAAGGAAACCTCCTCAGATGCTACACCCTCGGTTGGTACAGAAAATGAAAGAGAAAGTTGTACAGATAGTGATAATTTGTGTATTAAAGAAGAAGTTGGAGTTTCAAATCGTAGTGTTTCTCCTAAGGCCGAACCAGATGAACACTCAAGGGATTTTAGCAAAGAAGAAACAGAAAGGTGTAGCCATCCTAGCAAAGAAAGTTGTGTTGATTGTGAAAATGCTCTTGTTAGCATTTGCAGTTCATCTACGGCTGAATCATCCAAGGTATACCCCCAAAAGAGTGTAAAGCAAGGAAGTACAGATGGTGAACAAAATGATCAGAAAAAAGATACAGATAAATATGAGAAAAATGGTGATGTGCTCGAATGCCAGGCTACCCCAACCACCACATCAGTCAAAGCCAACGATGAAAAAACAGAAGTCTTGGGCAAGGTGGAGATGTCTTTGAGTGAAAAGGAAGTTTCTTCCGATACAACTCCGATGCTTGATAAAGTGCATGATGAGGTCCAGTCTAGAGATTATGATGAACTGTTTATTGAAAAACCCGAAGTTCTCCATCACAGTCTTGCATCTGAGACTCGTTCAAATGTTGGCACCAGCGAAAACGAGGAATCTGAGGTGAAAACCTGTGAGGGCCAAATTTGTAGTGACAGAGCCTTGGTTGGTAGTTGCAATTTGCCTGTAGATAAAATGTCCATAACTTCTTCTAACAGGAATGAGGAGGAAGAGAAAACTAAGAATGGACAAAATGATCTGCAAATTGCTACACATAAAGGTGCGAACGAGGGAACGCAGGGGGCAGTTATGCAAACGACCTCTTTGGTAACAGGCTTGTTGGAAAAATCTGGGGACAAGAATGTACCTTCAGACACAGAATCTGAACAAGCGGACTTGCCATCAAGTAATGTCGAAATTGCTTTCAATGATAAAGAGAGTGATCAAGGGAAACTTGAAGATAGCAATGAATTAATATTACAACAGGCTAATGTTTTCAAAGGTACCGTTGTCTCCACAGATGGTCCAAGTGAGAGCACCTCTGGGGAGTACAACAAATGTTTATCTAAGAAGCAGGACTATTCAAGCAAAGAAAGCCCAAGTGATAGTGATAAAGCTCCTACTGACGCTTGCTGTTCAGCAGTGAATGAAGTGTCTACGACATACTTAGATGAGACGGCTGGTAGTGGGACAAACAATCAGCCAAATATGTCACTTATGTGTGGGAATGCTGATGATGCATCGGAGATTGCAGTAAAAAAGTTGGTGCAAAAATCAGATAATGGGACTGCAACAATATCTGATGAAGTAGGAACATCTTATAGCAACAAGGAAACGCCTTCTGTTGGAACTCAACCTCCTGACAAAGAGAAAGATGGAGTAAAGTCCAGAGACGGAGGTGCTTTATATATAGAAACTGCGGATGTTTCTAATGCTAGTCTTGCTTCTGAGTACACTGAAGACCATAGCGAATCCAGCACTAGAAAGCTTAATATTCCGATTGAGGAAAGACTAATTGACTTAGACAGAAGTCTGATTGAGGATTCCAGTTTATCTGCTAATAATTTGTTCAAGGCAAACTCAGATGGAGGTAAAATTATCTCTGATGGTGCAGATGAAGGTTATTCATCTGGTTCCCGTTCCATGCCAAAACCCTCTTCAACAGTTAATCTTAACGGAGATCAGCAATTTCAGAGAGACCCTTATGAGCTCCTTGAAAATTTTGGTACATCAGGGGATCAGACTGGTCAAACTTACAGAACAATAGAAAACCAAAACACCAATTATTTGAAACCGAGGAGCAAAAATTCAAGTTGTGATAGTTCACCTCAACCTCATGTTTTTAACAATAGGTTTCGTGAGGGCAAGGGTTCATCTTTGTCAAGTCAAAGTCCTGCATTGAATGAATGTGATGGTGTTCCTAGATACGGTGAACCCTTCAGATCACGGCCACTTTGGTGCTCATATAACCCACCTTATGAACAAGTCAATCTGAATCATGACCAGACCAACGCTGAAAATGTTGTTTATCGAGAAATTGGTCCCCACAACCAGCACTTGAAAATGTCTTCACAAGGTTCTACTGGTTTCAGGAGCCCTTACAATGCACTCAGCCATGATTTCTACTCCGAGAGTGATTCTGTCGATCTTGGTTCTGGGATTTATAGACCAAAAGGTGTTCGTTCTTCTGTAATCTCTGAAAACCTGGTGTACCCACGTAAAGCCATTGCTAAGAAATTTTACAGAGGTGAGTGTCGACCCTTAGTTGGTGGTGCTCCCTTTGTTGCATGCAAGAAATGCTTCATAGTGCTACAAGTGCCATATTTGCCCATCGGAAGCGACGATGATAAGGTAAAGGTCCGATGTGGGTCGTGTTCTGAGATGATCAGATTTGTAATAAGTGGAAAACCAATGCATGGATCTTCACCAGAATCAAGGATGCATGCATTTTCAGATGGAAGGAATCATGTAGTCAGTGTGGAAGGATCTACGGATATTCATGCCGAAGCAAGTGATTCTCATTCTAGTAAAGAAAATCTGGAAAAGGAGTGATTCTTGAACTCAAGCGAGTCAGAGAATATGGAAGCATCACCGCCATCAACTAGCTCATTCTCAGATGATGAGATCCCTCGAGCTGCAACATATAAGAAAGCTGTACTGAGTTCGTCAGAACGTCCTGAGGAGTTACCTCATGTGCGTTTTCGGGATCCAGTATCTAAGCGAGTGGAAAATGCACTTGGAATAGGAACTGACGAGCTGAAGGAAAATGAGAAAGTATTTCCCGGAAACGACAATATGAAGCAGGAATTCATCACTGAAGAACCTAGTAACCATATCTCAAGGAGAGAAAAAGAGCAGAAGATCTCCTTCTTTTCCGGACTATTAAGGAAGAGTTGTAAAGAGATCTCTAGGCCGGGCCAGTCACCAAGAAAAGGAAAACGGATGGTTACAGTCAATGGATATGACATTCCTGAAAACTTGGTTAAGACTGCTGAAATACAAGTTGGGGCCATTCAATCTGGGGAATATTGGTAAGAATGGAGATGTTTTATAGAGCAATCCTTTGGTGTTTTTGAATATATAGTGCTGCTCAAAGACCTTTTTTTTAAAGTTGGTGTGGTTAAACCAACAAAATGTCCTTGCTAATTGCTTTCACGATATGTCCTTGATGATTAACTTTAGTTTTGATACAGGTACGACTTCCTTGCTGGTTTCTGGGGTGCAACGGGACAGCCATGTCTTGGTATAATTCCGGTGAGCACCTAAATCTTCATTTAACCTGTTAACAAACAATTGGTATTTTTCCACTTTTAATGTTCTTTGTTGTTTTCTTACAGCCATTCATTGAAGAATTTAACTACCCTATGCCGGAGGATTGTTCCGGTGGAAATACTGGAGTAATTGTTAATGGGAGAAAACTTCATCAAAAGGACTTGAATATGCTCGTGCGTCGAGGACTGCCAGCGGCCTATGGGAGATCATATGTAATTGAAATGTCTGGGCGAGTGATAGATGCAAAATCTGGTGAAGAGTTGGATGGCCTTGGTCATCTTGCTCCAACGTACGTGCTGGACTTTTGTTTTATTTTATTTCATTCATCATCTAGAACTACTTTAGTGTGATATATTGGACGGGAGTTTCTGCTTTCTTTTCATCTACTTGGTATCCGTCGTCTTATCCCGATATGGTATCTATGCATATAATTATTTGACAAAAATCCGATAACAATGCACACTTTTTATTAATATACAAGTGTTTAATACTGTAATACTCGTTCTATAATGATATATGTTGTTGTGTAACTTGTACATTTTTGAAACATGGGTCAAGATCACCAATTTTGGTGTCTTATATTTTGATCAGTTTACAAACTTTGACTCCTCTCATCCATCAACATGCATTTGTTCACGACGCTTCATGGATTGGTGATGATTTTATGACGATCTTAAACATGTTCTTGTTAACAATTAAGGACTTCCATGGAGCTAATTGCATGACATTGTCATTGTTTTCTTTTATTTCGAAAAACTTTGGAAGTAATCTTTTGAGTTGGAATTGGAAAGTAAATTTGTAATATATGTTCTGATATTTTTCTCCTTCTATCAGAATTGAGAAGCTAAAGCAGGGCTTTGGCATGCGAGTCCCGAAATTCCCTACAGCCTAACGTCTTTCGAATTGAACATCGTGTCATTTCATCGCATGAAACGCTCACCGTATCTGCCAAACTTCAGAGAAAGAGCAGGAAGAAGACCCCGTTTATCCGAAGGTTTGCTTGCAGCACAACATAATGTTCGTAGAGAATTTTTTGCCTCTTGCTTTGCTTTGCTTTGGTGGTTTTTTGTACATCTTGAAGAGATTCACATCTCCTAGAAGCTAAATAGTGATTCTTTTGTTTCCAGACAATTTTTCTTTTGATTTATTTTTTACATGTTCAAGTTCAACCACGTCTGTGTAAGTTCTGATTAGAGCTGCAGACTCTTGGTTTGTAATTTTACAAATTTCAAATAAATGTGCATATTAATATATTATCTATATCTTGGGTTTGCCTCAAGTCTATTACGACCATTTTTATTGTAAAAACTAAAAACTTCTACCATTTTGTTTCTAAATAGTGATTTATCTCAGAAAACATTATGAAATTAAACACGTTTTGATTAATTATCATCAACCACAATGCGTTTGAGTGGTTTAATGCAACATAAGGCAAAGTACTATAAAGCAAAGAGAAATTGGAAAACATGCGTTATAAGTTATAACGAATACATGCTGATTAATAGGGTAGCAATTAAGAGTGTGAAAGTAAGTTTATAGCCAAATGTTTTGATAATCCTACCAACATCAAGCTTTGGCAATTCATCAAGTTCAAATCTATCCAAGCATGCATGAAAACTCAAACTTGGGAAGAGAGTGAGTGAAGGAAATCGATCCTAATCAGTTTTGTTCTCAAACTTTTATTCTTTCTTCCTTTCCAAACAATTCTTCCTATCCAAAGGAACAATAAATGATCATTTGTTTTGGAATATCATGCAATAGAAAATATGCTGAATTGACGTTACTTCGATCTCTTCTTCTTAGAATATATACCATGACTCATACACCTTACAAAATTTAGATACTTCCAAAAATCTAGAATATATTTAACATTTTGAATATTTTAAACTATCTACACCATTATATCGCCACGCAATTTGATTTTTCACAATTTCTTATACACCATTATCTAACCAAAACTTTTGGTTGTACCTTGATTTTGAGTATTAGTAGAGTCTCACTCTGATGGCACAACGGAACCAAGTCTAATTTGGATCTTAATTAAGGTTCAAATGCACCACAGTATTTAACTGAAAGATCATGACAATTAAATCGAATGGTATTCAATATATTACGAGAACGATACAAAAATATTTGAATATATATATTCAAAAAATTATAGATGATGATGTTTACTGTGGATTATGCAAAAAAATTAGGATTGCTACCAACAACCAAAATTAATTAATTTCAACCATAAATTATGTATTGATAATTAACGAAATAATGTCTGTACTTTGTACTTATGGTTACATTATCAAAATAATATCACTTGAGGTGACATAATGATGTTATGGCTATGAATAAGCGACAGATACTCTATGTTGACGTTGCATTATTTATCATCGATCAATACCTCTTTATAGGGGTCTTATATATATTGATCGAAGTAACGTTGTTGCATGATGCAATACATCAAAGCACTTGTAAATTTCTTTTGTATTCAACTCGAAGTCCGAAACATAACACAAACAACATGAATGAATGCACCACAAATTCTACAAACAACAATGCTATGAAATTCAGATAGAATTGGAACATGAACCATATGAGTTAGTGCTGGTCAGTTCACTGCAAGGCCCCGGCCGGACACCAAGCGCTGCCCCACTTACATCATTACATTTCCATGGAACCTCCTTCGAGCCGACGCCAAACAACTTCACGTTTGAAAGACAGATTCTAGTGAAAGGTGATTTTCTATTCCCCTTTATGTAACCAGGCTGCTGAATGTTAACACCCCATATGTTCCGAACAGTAATGCCATCAACAACTGGGGCGGCGTTCGGGTCAAATCCGTTGTCAGGGTGATCCCCGGCATCACCTGTGATCTTCAGGCCGTACCGGACTTTGTTCATGAGCACATTGGAGAACGTAACGTTCTTTATGTAGCCTCCTCTTCCCATGTTGGTCTTTATGTTGATGCCGATACCGGTGTTGTAAATGTTTATGTTCTCCATCAAAATGTTTTTGACCCCACCTGAGGCTTCACTCCCAATGGAGATTCCGGCAAAGGGAGAGGAACCTGTTACTCGTCGGACGGTTATGTCCTGGCTTGGTCGGCCGTAGGCAATGCCGTATTGGTCCCACCCACTTTTTATGGACACTAGATCGTCGCCCGTGGATATGAATGCATCCTCAATACATACGTTGCTGCTCGAATCTGTGTTGGGACGTTTCATGATGAATTTGTTAGTTTCGTTTAGCCATCAAAGATTGAGATTTAAATTATTAAATTATGAAAACAGTACAAGTAGAAGTACCTGGATCAATTCCATCAGTGTTGGGAGAGTCATGTGGAGCCAAAATTGTTACATTTCTGATGACTATGTTACTAAGGAAAAAAGGTAGCAACATGGTCATTAAAACTCGAAAGGTGAAAAAAAAATGATGTGTGATATGAATATATAATCAAGTGTTTTACCTGGAATACACAGGATGAATATTCCAGAAAGGTGAGTTTCTGAAGACCACATTAGAGATGATAATTTCTCTGGAATGCATCAGCTCGAGAAGGTGTGGTCGGTTGTAACGAAGGGTTCGTTGTCTCCACATGTTCCACCATACGCTGCCTTGTCCATCAATAACCCCACCATCACCTGTCAAACAAACAAAAAATTGTTTTAGAAAACTGTCGTCAGATGTTTACATACACCTCTACGTATTTGATCACGATAATAGCTTTCCTCGTAAACCTAGTCTTGTAATTGTGTAAGTCAGAGACGTTTACTGTTGTGATCGTTTTACCATAACTCCAAGTTAAAAAACATTATTAGATCAAACAGTCTACTTTTACCAGGCATAGTTGCAAAAGAGTCATAAATAAGACTTAAAAAAACTATAATATTAATAAGTGAGCGAGTGGAGTTTAACATGAAAGATCTATTAAGGAGAGGATAACAAAACAATGTTACCTGTTATGATAACATCTCGAAGTTGATGGCCATGAATGAAGCTCGCGTAACGTGCGCCTGGTAGCTCTCTTCCTCTCCCATAAGACGGTAAAGGGCTAACCAATGACCATTTCCACGTATCCTACATGCAAAGAGAGTTCATTTTCCAGTTCTTAATACATAAGTAAATGTCAAGTACATTCCTCCAGAGAAACATTTCCAAAAGTTAAGACCTAAAACCGACTGAAATAATCTAAAAAGAGAGTAGCCGTGATGTGACCAGAGCAGTGAAATAATCTAATTCTACCTAATATTATAGCACAGTGACAGTATAAATAGTGTAGGTAATACGAGAAAGTTTCAGTATCGTACTTGTGTTAGATCTAAACCAGGGCTAGAGAACAATGCCGACCAAAAAAACCGATTTTGTGTCTAGAACACCACCACCAAACTCAAGCAACAATAAACAAATTAGTAGGTAGAAAGCACAGATTTGGTGATAAATTATACCTGAGTGGCCTTAATCACAGCACCCTTAGCAAGATAAAGAGTCATGTGACTTGTAAGATTGAAATTCCCTGTGAGCCAGACTCCTGGAGGAATGTACAGAAGCGTGCCTCCGGGCCTCTTAAGGTGCTCGATTCGGTATATCGCCTTCCGGAATGGCCAAGTGTTGTCCTTCCGGCCATCTCCAACGGCTCCATAGTACGCAATCGATATGGCTTCGGCCCGCTTCCTCATGGGGACAGATCCAGAACAGGATATCTCTGCCAAAACATGTTTGGCTACTACAGTGTAGAGAAGTATGGCAGCCAAAAACCACCAAAATCTCATCTTTATCACAATTAGCTACTTGAGCAACACAAGTGAGAGTGTTTTGCAGAAATTCAGGAAATATTGTTGGCAAAATCTCTGATGGGCACTAAAGTGAGGATCCAGAAAAGCAGAAGTTCCCAAGTTATGCTGCAAAAACCATAAAATCAGAACACCAAAAAAAAAAGGTTTGAAGCAAATGAACCAAAACTTTCAATTTTGATGAGCAGAAACAAACAAAAAACAAAATTTTATTGCTGGGTCACAACAATATTATCCAAAATCCTAAAACTTATGCTGCAGGAAATATAAAAATGAGAATGTTAGCAAAATATCAGAAAATCCATCAAAATCAAATTTCTGGGTTCTCAATCAGTGGATCAAAAAAAAAGGGGGGGGGGGGGGGGGGGGGGGGGGGGGGGGGGGGGGGGTGGGGTGGGATCCCAACGATTGGATTTTTATTGATGGGTCTTAAGCAGAACATCCAAGAGAGAAAAAAACCCAAAAACAAAAAACCCAGATTGGTTAAGAAAAATCCATTTGAGTAGAACAAAAACACCTATATTGCACAAACAACCTAGAGAGAGCAGTTACAGAAGCAAAGTTGGGATTTGTCAACATGCAAATGGAATGGAGTAGAGAAGAAGAAGAGAGCAAACAAACCCTTTTGGTTTGGTTTAGATTCTCTCTCTAGAATTGTGGAGAATGTTTAGTGAAAAGTGAAGTGTGTGTTTGCTTTACACATTGGAATTGAAGAAACATAAAAAGAGGAGAAAGAGCAAAACACTGGTGTGTTTGGTGGACTTGTGTGGGGACATGTCTTTTGGTAAACTGCATTTTGATATCTTCCATAGTGATGTTATGTAAACAACCTCCAAAATCCAAATAGTTTAGATTTCATTAGTTGGCATTTGGAAAGGACGGATTATTATTATTGTGTCTGTGTTCTTTTAAAGTTCTCAAATTGTAACTAATAAAAGAGTTTGCGAGATTAGGTTTTTATACGTAAAAAAAATTAGATCTTGCGATTCTATAACTATTTAAGATGTGATAATTGTTGTGTGTTTCTTCGTATGGTACTCTTGTACGTTTGACATTCATGAAAGTGGTCAAGTTGCTGTTGGCATTTGGTATCATATCAGCATTCAGTTTGTTCACCATTTATGCGGAAATACAAATTAAAACACTTCAGCAGTTCAGTGTAACTAAAACAGACGTGGAATGACAACACTATATTATGATTTGTTACGAGAGACTAACACATCTCATTTCTCAAGTCCAAAATAAGTTCATAAAAAACTCAAGGTATTAAACTACGAACTCCTCAAACAAGAGGGTGAGAAGAGAAAAGGCAAGCATGCTTGATCTCATGGAGATGGAATCTAAATAAACAACATTCATGTCTGAAAAATCTGTCTTTTGAACCCCTCTCTCCAAGCCCACAAGAGATTCCAAAATCTAGTTTATTCTATCAATGTTAAGCAAATAATTGAGCCCACATGATGCCATTAGTGTTGGAACTATTCATCCACATTTCCAAATTCTTTTGGCATCATAGAATGTGGTGATCACATGGTGTTGTACAGTCTTTACTCTTTAGTGGACGACCATTACCACTAACGTGTGTTGGAGATTGAGGCTTCCAATCCAAGGATGATGTTTCTGTTTCTGTTTCCTATCTTTATTTGGAGGATTGAAGCTTTGAAGGATGGTGTTTATTATCTTTTATTTTTATCAACAAAGCCGTGCATGTGATTGTGAGGCCATAGTGTCCTATTTCTTGTCCACGCAAAAAAAGTTTATCCATTGATTATAGAATAGTTACCATAACGATAAGTAATGGCCGTTAGAATTTAATAAAGGTTTAATGATCATTTGTTGTTTGTTAATAATGACTAGATAGCTTGCTATGTTACCTCTACTGGAGGTTAGTTCTCGATGGAAAGGTGAAATTTTGTTTGTGTGTAACTCCAAAACATCAAAATTCCGAAAATACCAATCGGAAATTCATATTTGTTAGAATGCTACCGAGTAAAACTCTCTATTTGGATGTGATTGGACTCAAAATTAATGTCACTCCGTTAAATTTCTTTTAACCTTTTCATTTGGTAGTTACTCTGACCTGTAATAAGTTTCCAGGTTTAAATTATAGCATGAACGTTCTCAACGTGATAGTTGATCACAACTTTACGAATCGTTTTAAGATTTTGCATTTTGATACCAGTGACACAACTTAGTTGCGGCGATAATTAAATATTTCTCGATCGCTTGCTTCTATAACTTATGAACTGGGCATACATGCATGTATCATCAAATTTGGAGATGATTAAGAGTGCATCTAATTGCATCATTTGTAAAACTCGAAGAATTTTGAAAAAAAGAGGTTTAGAAATCAAAGAGATGTAGATGACATGATTTGCATTTCCTTGGTGATGGTGAAATCTTCAGGAAGACGTGATCACCTACCTCAAACCTCAGCTCTCGTCTGCGCCTATCAGCGTAGCTCTTCTGCCTGCTCTAAGCAGTCGCTAGTCTCTGCCTGATCACATCTACTTTCTCAGCATACATCTGCACAATCTCAGGGCCAACTAGCTGCCTCTCGCCTACATCACTCTAGCATACATGTGATCTACACGGCCTCCCGTACAGGGCCTCGTACGGTGTCATTTCAATGCTCGAATGATAGTTGTTGTTGTAGGCGAACTCGATCAACGGCAAATGCTCGTCCCAATGACCTGCCCAATCCAGAGTACACGCTCGCAACATATCCTCTAGCGTCTGGCTGGTCCTCTCAGACTGACCGTCTGTCTGTGGATGAAATGTCGTACTGAACTTCAACCGAGTCCCCAAAGCCTGTTGCAAACTCCCCTAGAATCTGGAAGTGAACCTCGGATCTCGATTCGAAATAATACTCATGGGCACCCCGTGCAGTCTGACGATCTCCTCAATGTACAACTTAGCTAGACCCTCTAAAGGTAAAGTGGTCTGAATAGCTAAGAAGTGCACCGACTTGGTCAGTCGATCGACTATAACCCAAATCGCGTCATGGAATCCTCTCGTCCTCGGCAGCCCGATGACAAAATCCATCGTCACGTGCTCCCACTTCCACTCTGGAAATTCGATCCTCTGCATCGGCCCTGCAGGTCACTGGTGCTCAATCTTCACATGCTGACAAATCAGACATCTGTCAACGAACTCTGCGATCTCCGTCTTCATCCTCTTCCACCAGAAATTCCTCTGAAGATCTCTATACATCTTCGTGCTGCCCGGGTGGATCGAATAACGGGATCTGTGTGCCTCCTCTAGAATGTCCTTCCTCAGGTCGCCTCCCTTCGGCACCCAGACACGACCTCTGAACCTCAGTCCACCATCAACTCCAATACTGAAGTCGGACCCATCTCTGACAGCCAACTGTAACAACCCAGCTAACTCATCATCAGCACTCTGAGCCTGAACAATACTCGAGACCAATTGAGGCTCCACTCTCAGCCCGGCAATCACTGCACCTCGTGACTCATCGGTGAACGGTCTCCACTCGGTCAACGCCTCAAGCAGCTTCCACTCCTCAATACACAGACCTGTTGCGGTGACCTCCACCTTCCTGCTCAAAGCATCAACAACTGAATTTGCCTTCCCCAGATGGTACGAGATGGTGAAATCATAATCCTTAATCAGCTCGAGCCATCTGCGCTGCCTCATATTCAGCTCCTTCTGCGAAAACAGATACTTTAGGCTCTGATGATCAGTGAAAACCTCGAACTGCTCGCCGTACAGGTAGTGCCTCAAAGTCTTCAAAGCGTGCACGACCGCCGCCAACTCCAAATCATGAGTGGGATAATTCCTCTCATTTCATTAAGTAATTTATCCTCGAGGAATTTACCAAAGTATCTCGATTCTTTCAGAGCAAACAGACAAACAAACAAGCCTCTTGGATTCGGTTGAAACTCATGAGCAACAAACATTAAGGTGGAGACACGGAGCCCTACATTTAAACACAAATGCACAATAGCTAGCCAGTAGAAGATATCATGCAACAGTCAGCAGTGCTTCCACTTCTGTTGCTGCCGCCACTACTCGCCTAGCTAGCTTATTAGCCATCAAACAAACATACATACATACATATATCGACTCTGCCTCCACATTTGTCCCTTCCTGATCTGATAGGCTGCCTGCAGTGCAGTGGCTTCTTAATGAGCCAAAAACTGCATGAATGCATGTTACTTACCACAGTGTGCGTAAAATGGTCTGACACTAATCCTTCACACCTCAGATACTTTTAGGTTACTTGTTAATTTGTGTGCGCAGATAAAGTTTGTTACCTTATCTTTCTATTTCTTCTTCTTTTGTTATATATTTGAGACAGATATTTGTGTGGTGAAGCAACGTAGTATAGTTATATGCGTATAATGTAAATGTGGTCCGGACAATATGATACGTAGGGATTGATTCGGGTATTTTTAAGTGGAGTAAAGTACGTGACGATGGTCAAAATTGCATGACTGGTCAAAACGATGATAATATATAAGTAACACAGAGATTATTCTTCTCGGTCTCTAATGAAAGTTAAATGGTTGATATTGTATATCGAAGGACAAAACTAAACAAGGTTAATATTTTTTATTTGAAAGCAAGTAGAATTTATTAATTAAATGACAAATGTCAATATATAAGCTAATACTACAAGCCTAGCTATGCCATTATATGTCGAAAAGGGACGAGCTTCGAAGTACATCTATAAGGAACACATCTATATCATGAGGGACGACCGAATGAAACATAGTTAATAGTAAACTAATCTCAAGTGTACTTTCTCTAATTGAACGGTTAATGAAAGCGTATTTAAGTTTTATCCTTAATTAGTCAAAGCTTTTTACTGTCTCGGTAACTTTAAATCTACGACTATTAGTATTATACCATCAATAATAAAAATTATGAAAATTCATCTTAATATGTGAGCGGAGCGGATACCAATCAGAAATCTTCCATATTCCAAAAATTATCTCAAAATCAAGGGATTGACAAGTAGATTAGTAACACTTATAGAGTTACTCTTTATCTTCAAAAAGATTACAGTTATAATACTCATGGTGCAATTATTTACAACGCTGGGATGCACAAGCACAGTATCATATTGTACATGGCTGAACTTAACTCGAAGGCAGTTCACTTTCAAAAATATATCAAAGGTAATTAATTTTGGTGTACATATATAGAGATATATAGTACAATATTGTCTTTTAACAAAAACTACGTACTTTCTGCAATATTACCTACACAAAAATCCATCAGAGTTTTTGTTATCACAAATCACCCTGCGATACACAAGATTTCTCCACTAACTGTAATTAAGCGTCAGGTGTGTGACTTTGATAAACACACATTGCCCTTGAAAAGCTAAATAACTCATTCAATAACACAATTATATATACATCACTCATAATGCTTGAAATGGTATTGGAAGATCACGTAGAACGTGCATGCATGCAAAGTAGTTAAAAATCTCGCTTACACCTAATTAAATCAAGATACAAACAGATAAACCCAAACGCATAATCAACAACAAAACCAACCCTCCTATCCATAATCCTTCCATAATATACATAACAACAACAAATTAGCAAAACAAGAAGCGCAAAATGAAGACCGAAAAATCAATCTCTGAACTTTCAACGGGAGCTCCAGAACGAATCGCAACCGTCCATCAACCATCCGACCCTGATCCAACGGTCGTCCCCTCAACGTCGTCATCCCAATTCCGTTCCCTCAACACCTCCCCCAACGACCTCCTCACCGGAGCCGACCGCCTTCGCCAGAACCTTCCCGGATCAACATTCTCCCTCCCACAAACCCTAGCCGCGCCCTTCCTCTCCAGCCTCTCCCTCACCACCTTCGCCACCCGTCCATCCGGTACAACCACCATGCCAAGGTTCAACACGCCCTCAAACCTCCCGGAGGGTCTCCGGACTCCGACGGCGGCGAAGGAGGGGGTTCCGGGAGGGGAGGAGAGGAGGCGGTGGTTGTCGACGAGGAAGCGGACGGAGCCGAGGAGGGAGTCGAGGAGGAGGCCGGAGGCGTAGATCTCGACGTGGACGGCGGCGGAGAGGGAAGAGGAAGGGAGGAGGAAAGTTGAGGGGACCTTGAAGATCAGCTTCTCGTTCCATGTTGGGTTCGGGCCGCCGGTCGGGTCGACGTGGGTCCGGAGCTTGCAGGTGGGGTCCACCCAGGCGATGGCGTAGGTGGAGTGGAGCCGCCGGGTCTTGAGGTTTTGGGCTGAGATTAGGGTGAGCTCGAGAAGGTTGGAGGAGTTGGACGACGACATGGAGATGGAAGACAGAGAGAGTGCAAGAACTAGTTTCAGGAGTTGGGAGATAGGAAATGACCGTTGTGCCTCTTTTATAGCCGTTGGGGTTTGAGTCTGAGACGGAAGATGATTTGACTGACTGCCCGTGCCACATATGATATAGGGAATCACTGACTTTGATTTTTTTTTTTCTTATCTTTTTTAAAGAACTGTGTATATTAAAAATTATCATTGCTCTGACCACGTTAAGAATACAAAGGTCTACCGAACATAGTAGTCAAATGGTTCAAATTAAAATTGAGGTGTTACAAACCCAAGCAACAAATTAAAGAGTCAAACGGTTCAAATTAAGTAACTAAAGACAAGTTGTCGATCCAGGATCGTTAGTCATGCTAAGTGTGAATTCTCCTCTTTTAGAGAGCCCAACTGATCTGAAACAACAAGCACCGATAGGGGTCCATTAATACCATTCGAGAGATCAACTATAGCCACAACTTTGTCGTTAGTAATAAACGAGTTCTGATTTCTGATTGTCACTCTTGTCGGTAAGGGAGAGTCTACCAAGGTATCAATATCCATTGGGATACCGACGATTGGGGGTGCCTTGAAAATCAGAGTCATATCCTTTTTCACTTCTTTGGATTGGACTAAGGGTTCTCCATGTCTCTCGAGGGCAGTGGCGGATCCAAGGGTGGGCACATGTAGGCACGTGGTCACCCATGAATTCTATTATCTTTTAAATAGTATACTTGGTGTTCACATGTGGATTCTATTATTCCTTTAAATAGTAGACTTGGTGTCATGTGCCCATTGGGAAAAAAATACTCATATATTATTACTTCCGGTATTTATTAACTTCATTTTTTTAAAACGAAAAAGTCACCGTAATATTATTTACTAGGGAACTACATTCATTTAAAAATCATTTTAAAAATTAAATAAACACAAAAACAAGCCCAATAATAAGACAGCCTAAAACTGAAGTTCAACTTTCATTTGTCTTTAATTCTAAACCCACTTCTTGCTTACCTTTCACATTCCTAAAATATTCATAATTGCCTTTTCGTATTCAACATAAATGTTTATGTTATGTCTTAATCTGTCTTTCAAGTTTCAAGTTTCAACTTTCCAAAATAGCAGTCATTCAACCATCAAACGTGTAGAACAACAATCAACAAGGATCAGTCATTCCGTAAGACAACCAACCACACCACTAGCACTAGAGGTTATCTTTTTTGGGGTTTATTTTACTTTAGAGTTTAGTATATAACATAAATAAGTAATCGATATTGCATTAGTAAATTTGAAATATATATTTCATGGAATGATAGAACTTATGGAGTTATGGTTTGTTTACTTTTTTGGGTTAGTTCTAAGTTCAATTTACAAAGTTATAATAATGTCCAAATGTAGGTCATGGATAAGTTTCTAATAAAAAAATCAAACACCAAGTCCAGAGAAGTGGAATCCTCTCAAAAGTGTAGTCGTGTTGAACTAAATTAAAATGAATTAGTACCAGATCCTGGACAAAGAAAACAAATACTTGATTTTCATGCGAGTTTGCAAGATGAAGTTCTTAAAGAGTATTATTTAAGAGTACCAAGTTAGCCTACATATCCTAAATTTAAATTCCCGCAGACCAAATTTGGTGGAAAAATGCACCAATTTAACGGTCGATGGTTTGAAGAATATAAAGATTGGTTGGAGTACAGTGTCGAAAAAGATGCAGCTTTTGTTTGTTTTGCTACTTGTTCAGCTTTAGTTGTTCTGAAAAGGCTTTTACGGCTGTTCAGAAATTGGAAAGACAAAAACCGTTTTAATCTTCATGTCGAAGATCTTGGCAGTCCACATAATGATGCCCGAATCTTGTGTGAGAGTTTGATGAATGAAAATAGACACATTCAACCAATGATAGAGAAACAGTCAGAGCAGAGTCGTAAAGACTATTGAGTTTGTCTTAATGCGGCCATCACGGCTATACGTTTTCTTCTAAGGCAATGATTGGTTTTTCGTGGTCATGATGAGTCTCATGTTCGCCTCTGTCATAGATGTACTTGAAATAATTGAAGAAACTTCATATTCTGTGGAAAATGGAGAAGCTCTTAATCTAATGGCAATTTTACGAGATTTCGAGTTTGTATTTTGTCTACATCTAATGACAAAAATCTTAGGATTGACACAAGACCGCTTACTAGCACTACAAAGGAAAGATCAAGACATTATAAATGTTATCAGCTTAGTTAAAGTGGCAAAACAAACACTTCAGGAATTGAGAGAATATTGATGGAATTCTCTACTAAAGCAAACTACAATGTTTTGTATTAAGCATGATATTGTGGTTCCTATTATGAATGAAGTGTATCGACCTCGAGGGTGTTCTCGATGATGGCTTCAAGAGATCTCAAATCTACATCATTATCGTGCCAAAGTCTTCAATACAGTAATTGATATACAGCTTCAAGAAATGAACAATCGCTTCACCGAAGTGAGCACAGAGTTACTTTGTTGCTTAGCATGTTTGACTCCGTGCCCGCATCTGACTGCACGTGCCCCCACCCCAAGGGAGTCTAGGCGCGAAATCGGGCACCTTCCAGCCTAATTTTGCGCCTGGTGGGGGGTGCCTGGGGAAAAGGCACTCGTTAAAGGTGCCTTTAGCATTTTGTACCCATGATCTTTACAATGTAGCCAGTGTTTTGAAGTGCAGTCAGATGCGAGGGAGAAGCGCATCTCATCATCCTGATGCGGCCGTATTTCAAAACACCCAACTTTTATTTTTGGTTTTTTAGTTTTTTGGTTTTTTTTAGTTTTTTACTCCGATTTGTTTAATATTGAATTAATGATCTTAAAAATTATTCAAAAATTTCCCTACATTTTTAGTTACATGTATATTATTTATAATTAATATATTTATATTATATTGTTTAATTATTAAATCGCAAATCGGATATGCACATGCATCGTATCCGCATTCCACAATTCTGAACCTTGAGCGTAGTCGTCACACCTCCCTGCCTAAAATCACACCCCCTCTTGATTTGTCCTTTGCTGGCACTTTCACTTTTATCCCTGATCTTGACGCCCGGTGAAAAGGCACTCGTTAAGACCACCTGTAACGGGGGTTGTCCCGCTTGGGACGACCTCGACGACCTGGTCGTCCAGGTCGTCACCACAAGCACGGTTTCAAAGCATTTGTTTTGTTTTTTTTTTGTTTTGATTTTTTTTTAAATTAGATTTAATCTTTTTTTAAATTATTTTTTTAAAAAATACATTTTCTAATTTTTTAATTTTTTAGATTTTTTGTTAATATCGATCCTGAAATGATGTGGATGAGAGATATGTATTGTAGTGGGTTGTAGTTAAGAGTTAGATAGTGTAGAAAAAAGAAGAAAGTGAGTTGGAAAAATAGAAAATGATGTAGAAAAAAAAGAAAACTGATTTGGAAGTGAAAGAGAAAACTTATGACCAGGTCGTCCAAATCATGGTTACAGATGATACCTTTAGCATTTTGTACACATGATCTTTGCAACCTAGCAGTCACACCTCCTGAGTCCCCACCTCACTCGTAAAATCACACCCTTCTTGATTTGTCCTTTGTTGGCACTCTCACTTTTATCCCTGATCTTTAAAAGTATTAAAAAAAATAGGGGTAATTGTTAGGTTGTAAAGGTCACACGTGTCAAGTGCTAACAAGTGAATTGACAGAAGATAAATTGCAATTGACTTAAAAAATATTTGCTATGTACGTAGAAAGATTTGGCCCAAAAATTGAATAATTGGTTCCTTCTCTGCCTTCTTGTATCTATTATACGAAGAGTTGCTTACCTAACTCTTGCTTATTCGTCGAAGACGTCCTCCAAATTTTTAGGAAGAAATGATCCATAAGCCCAAATTTGAATCCTTATTTTTGCCTCTTCCAAAGATGGAAATTGACCGATCGTAGACCTGGAGTTTTACGATCCGACCAGAAAACGATCTTTCGTAACCAAAACATAGTTCCCTGTATTATAACCCGACCACTCATAACCCTCATGTCATCTAAGTCTAAAATCTCATCTAAATAAGTATTTTGCCAAACATTTGATAGAATTGGAATGATGCAACTAAGAAAATTTACCCAATAGGGCATGGGGAAATGGTTACCGACATAAACCTTTAAGCATAGTCATCCAAGTTCAATTCCCACGAGGGTATCTTTATAGTCTCTCTCCTTGATTTACCTCGAGAAGTGATCACAAGATAATTCTCTTCCCTGAGTTTGTATCTCAGTTCGTCCATCACAAAGTAAGAGCAAATGGTGGTAGTTTGTGGTGGCAAAATAAACCATGCAAAGATGGTTTGTTTGGATAACAATGATTAATAGAAAATCGAATGGAGATAAGAGAAAAGAAGAAAGGGTGTATATCTTTTCCATTGTTTCCAATGTTGCACCATATTATTAAAATGCCCATGCTTGGTTTACCATTTTATTTCATTTTAGGGTATTTGGTGAAGATTGGCATGGCAATAAACAATTTTCTCTCAATTTCAATCTAAAATTGGAGAGATTTTTTTTGAAAATTGTTGATGCGATTAAGTATAGGAGTATTATGGAGCCACAACATTCCTGATAGTCAAATACAAAGTTTGTTACCAACCAGTAAGGAATTGAGGTCATAAATGAACTTCTGTATGGGAGTGCTATTCGACCATGAGTCCTTATACACGGCCGCGTGCGTCCCGGACGCGGCTGACGTGGACAATCGAGTCAGCAATCCAGTCAGCAGGTAAATTCATTTAATAACATGTTGGGTTACATGTAACTTTTAGTTTCCCAATTCAACATTACTTTATCACTGCAACATTTGGTTTTCTCATGCAACTTTTACTTTTCCCAACGCAGCTTTTGGTTTCTCCATACAACATTCGAATACCAAAGTAAAATGAAGAGTTACTTTTTGTCATTTTTTCTCCATATAAGCAGGTGATAAAAATGACAAACTTAAAAAGAAAAAAACAACAACTTAAAAAGTCAAAACATGTTCATTTTTAATATCTACGTCTGTCCTTTTTAACAAAAAAATTGTTGTTTTCCTTTTTAAGTATTATTTCATCATTTTTAAGTGATGTTTCTTCATTTTTAAGTTGTTGTTTGTTCCTTTTTAATTTTTCCTTTTTAATTTTCTGTTTTTCCTTTTTAAGTTATATTTGTTCCTTTTTTAATTTTCTGTTTTCCTTTTTAATTTTTGTTTCGTCCATTTTAAGTTATGTTTGTTCCTTTTTAAGTTGATGTTTTTCCTTTTTAATTGTTTGTTGTTCCTTTTTAAGTGATGTTTCTTCCTTTTTAAGTTGTTGTTTGTTCCTTTTTAATTTTCTGTCATTCCTTTTAATTTTCTGTCATTCCTTTTTAAGTTATGTTTGTTTCTTTTAAGGTGTTGTTTTTCCTTTTTAGTTTTCTGTTTTTCCTTTTTAATTTTTGTTTCGTCCTTTTTAAGTTATTTTTGTTCCTTTTTAGGTATTGCTTCATCATTTTTAAGTTGATGTTTTTCCTTTTTAATTGTATGTTGTTCCTTTTTAAGTTATGTTTGTTAATTTTTAAGTTGTTTTTCCTTTTTAATTTTTTACTTTTTAATTGTCTGTTGTTGTTTTAAAGTTATGTTTGTTCATTTTAAAGTTGCTATTTTTCCTTTTTAAGTTCTGTTTGTTCTTTTTTAAGTTCTGTTTGTTCTTTTTTAAGTTGATGTTTTCCTTTTTAATTGTCTGTTGTTCCTTTTTAAGTTATGTTTGTTTATTTTTAATTTTCTATTTTTCCTTTTTAATTTTCTGTTGTTCCTTTTTAAGTTATGTTTCTTCCTTTTTAAGTTGTTGTTTGTTTTTTTTTAATTTTTTGTTTGTTCCTTTTTAATTTTCTATTTTTTTCTTTTTAAGTTATGTTTGTTCCTTTTTAAGTTGTTATTTTTCTTTTTTAATTTTCTGTTTTCCTTTTTAATTTTTGTTTCGTCATTTTTAAGTTATGTTTGTTTCTTTTTAGTTACTGATTCATCTTTTTAAGTTGTTGTTTTTCCTTTTTAAGTATTGTTTCATCCTTTTTAAGTTATGTTTGTTCTTTTTGAAGCTCATGTTTTTCTTTTTTAAGTTTTGTTTCGTCGTTTTCAAGTTATGTTTGTTCCTTTTTTTGATATTGCTTCATCCTTTTTAAGTTGATGTTTTTCATTTTTAAGTATTACTTCATTTTTTTAAGTTATGTGTGTTCCCTTTTAAGTTATGTTTGTTTTTTTAATAAGTAAGTTATGTTTTAACCAAAAACCCTAAAAAATTAATATCAAAGACAAACCAACTTTAAACAAGAACACCACAAATAAACAAGTTTTTCAAAATAACATTGAAAAACCAAGATCGATCCATCACATAACAAAACAAAAAACTTTAAATCAACCACAAAGAAAACAAACTTTTTCGCAAAAACTCAACACGAAAAACCCAAGTCATCTACAAAGAACCACACTTCCAAAAAAATTAAGATCAATCAATCATGGAACAAAACCAAAAACTTCAAATGAGCCACGAAAATCAAACTTTCCCCAAAAAATACGACACAAAAAACTCAAATTAACTACGAAGAACCACATTCTTCATCATCCGCAAAAACTCAACACAAAAAAACTCAAATCAGCTACAAAGAACCACGTTTCCAAAAAACAAGATCAATCCATCACATAATAAAACCAAAAACTTAAAATCAGCCACGAAAACCAAACATTCCCCCAAAAACATCATACAAAAAACTTAAATCAGCTACAAAAAATCACATTCCTCCTCCTCCTCGCATCGAGAAAGAATTCAACACCAACCACTTCCTCCTCTTCCTCGCCGACTAACTACATCGTGACGTCCTAACCAACGTCGTCGGCGTCCAAACCTCCTCAAGATTCATTCCCGCGTCATCTCCTCGGCATCCCTCTTACTGATCTCGTCTTCCATTGGGAGAAAATGATGGAGAATGAAAGGTTTGGGGGGATAATGGAAGGTTTTTAGGATATATGTATGATGGAAACCAAAGGTCACATAGTTCCGTGTGCGTATGATGTGACACAAAATAAATAAATAATATGTGATTTAATTAATCTTTGGTTTTTGCTGACTGGATTGACCACGTCAGACAGCGTCCGGGACGCACCGCGGCCATTAAACATTTTCCTTCGGCCATAGAGCCTGAGTTTTAGACACAGAACCCTAGAAAATATAATTCAATAACCACAAAAGTATTAGCAAGGAAGTCCCAAAAGAGTCTGGGATTCGGAAAAGGACGACGCGACGAGCGATTTCATATTCTCCGGGTTCTCTATTCCATTCCTCCATTTTGCGGCGGCGCTCCTCTTTAGCATCCAACTGAATTTGTGCATTTTACAACTGAACCTGTAAGTATACATAGATAAGATGATTAAAAGTACAAAACATACCACGAAAATATATGATTATTACTTTTGCCACATAAACACCAACAAAAATAGTTAATCAAAAAATAAGTCCGTTGAATTAAGAATTGAACCGCGTAAGGCGTAAGTACTCCAAAATTTGTTTACATAATTGCATTCAAAGAATAAATCCGTTGAATTAAGAATTGAACCGCACATAAGGCAAGCTAAATGCTCGTTTTGTACGAGTTTCTTTTCATTTTTATTTCCTTCTTTTTACTTATCTTTTTCCTAATTAAGTTATTATCCAAACAACGACCGTTTTATTTTTCTCTTTCTCTAGTTATAAGTTGTTATCTTCTTGAACCACAACATTAGATTTGACGAAGAAATGAAAAATGAAAATGTTTAGTTGACGTGGGCATCAAGGACGTCCGTATAAAGGACAACCTCTTATTTAAAAAGGTACCCCAGAATTGATGAAATACTCAGCAAAATGATGAAATATCACGTGTTTAAAAAAAATCCCCCTATGTAAAAAGAAAAAAAATCCCACGAGGGTTTAGTAACAAAAGGTTACACTTAGAGCAAAAATAACGAGGTCGTCCAGGTTGTCACTTCCTCACGGGGGTGACGTCCCGGTCGTGAACGATCAGGTAGTCAATCATTAGCACGTTTTTTAAAGCAATTTTTTTTGATTTTTTTTAAAACTAGTTTGAATATTATTATTTTTGAAAATACGTTTTCTAATTGTTTTGATTTTTAATTTTTTTTCCCAAAATCGATCCCGAAATAATGTGGATAAAGATGAGTTGTAGTATTGTGGTTAAGATGTGAATAATACAGGGAAGTGAGAAAAATTGATTAGGATGATAGAAAATTGAAGTGATATCAAAGAAAATTGATGTAAAAAAGTAAAAAAAAGTATGTCAACTCGCTAACTTAAGTATCGTGAGTATTTGGAAGTCGACGGTAGGCCTTCCGGCTCGTCGCAAGTAAACGTGCAGCAGTTTTTATTGCCTGATCTGTCGACCGGTTGGTGCAAACGGCCGACCGTTCGTGTAGAGAATTCGGGTTCTGCCTCAAATCGGTCGAACGATGCTCCAGGGGAGGTCGACTGATTGTGCGTGGGAGGCAAACTTGTGGAGATTCGGTCGAACGGGTCGACCGCCTCTATGACTTCGTCCGACCGTGACTTAAGTGGATTGAGTGGTCGGTTCGACCGAATGTGGTTTCGGTCGACCGGACATGTTTTTGAGCGTGGGGGAACGCTCTGGTGGAATTTGGTCGACCGAGAGTGCTCGGGCGTTCGACCGGATTCGTGGTGCGTGTGAGGGTTTATTCCCTGGTGGAATTCGGTCGACCGAGAGTGCTCGGGGGTTCGACCGAATTCGTTGTGGACTTTGTTGAATTTAGTCCCTGGTGACTTTCGGTCGAACGGTGCCCCTTTGCCGTTCGACCGAATGGTCGTTGTGTTCGTTGAACCTGGGAGTTGACCATCTAAACGGTCGACCGTCTCTTGACTTTGGTTCGACCGAACGAGTGCGGTTGGTGGGAATCGGTCGACCGATGGAGTGTCGGTCGATGTGATTGCCCTGTATTTGCTTGATTCGGTGGACCGGGACTTTTGGTTCGGTCGACCGTTTGTGTCCAGTTTTGCACTATGGAGGTGTTGTGGTTGTGGTCGTCCGTGTGAGGCGAGTTGTGTTGCCGATGTTCTTCAGGCAAGTGTGCTAGGGTGCACGAGTGTTGTAGTGGTTGGTTGAAAAAGACCTGGAGCCCCGTAACTGTGTGAGAGTTGTGGTTGGTTGAAAAAGACCTGGAGCCCAGCTAGTCTGTGCGGGGTTGGTTGAAAAAGACCTGGAGCTCCGTAGTGCGTTCAGGTTGGTTGAAAAAGACCTGGAGCCTGAGCAGGGACCGCCTGTAGGGTTGGCTGAAAAAGACCTGGAGCCCTTAGACGTTTGAGTTGGTTGAAAAAGACCTGAAACCCTTGGTCGTGTCGTGGTAGCTACGGTTGGTTGAAAAAGACCTGGACCCAGCTTGACGACGAGTGTGTGTTGCGGTGGTTGGGTGAAAAAGCCCTAGAGCCCCGTGACTGTGATGTGTATTGTGGTTGGGTGAAAAAGCCCTGGAGCCCAGCTGGTTTGCGATGTTTTTCTTGTTAGTAGGATTGCATGCTAGGGTGCTTTCATTTCATGCATTTTAGGGTTTGGCATACGGGGTTTCCTTCTGGAAACTCAGGCATTGTTGCATGTTTACTTTCATGCCGTGACCGGCGATAGGGGTGAAGGGAATGTGTTCTAAAAGTTTTACTTTTAAATGTCAATTATTATGAATTGAATGAGAAATTATTTTGTTCCTTGTTTATGTTATTCGTCTTTTGGAAGTGTTAAGGAAGAGGCTCTTGGTCCTTAACCGTAGAGCTCTAAAAGATATTGGTTTAGATAAAACAAAAGATATTCGCAATCATGGTAATTAACATGGAACATTAATTACCAAGTTAAGATTGTCGTCTTGGTCATAGATCATTGTAGCTCTACAAGTGAGTGACAACACGGGTATGCAAAAGAGGAAAATATTACTTTTGTATACTGAATAGACCTAATAAGTAAAATATTATAGAAATGTGTTTCTGTGTCATTAATATTTTACTGTGTCTTTGGTCCTTTGATATGAGACTTATATCTAATCACTTAAGGAGTTCTTAATTAGACTAGTGTCTTGAGCTATCGATGAGTGTAGTGTAAATGCATTAGTTGGTTAAGTACAACTTTTGTTGGAGAAGATAGTTAGTCAAAAGACTATCATTGCCCCTCTTAATTGAGTGATGATATTAGTGGGCCCCTTGATAAAGCAAAGTTATAATGTGCACAATGTGATTTGAGTTAAGTCACATATTTATAACTAGCTTAAAGAGATCAAGAAATGAATACTAATACAAAGATGACACAATACTACTTTGTGTGTATTCTCAATATCATGAGGCAAGGGACGGACACAAGTGGTGCACTCCATCACTAAATGGATCGTGTTTTGGTTCGAGTGGAATTAAGACATCTAACTAATTGGGAGCTATAATGTGTAGCTAGATACCACTTATAGCTTGTGATATTAAGCTCTTAATATCACTGCCAACTTAGTTTAGATCCTCCCATAGGTCACACCGCAAAAACCGTGAAACAAGAAGCTTGATTTTTGGTTCATATGATGTGTCGGGTTTCTCATAGAAAATATGACACATGTGGTGAACAAGTAAAATCAATTATGTTGTATATATAACATAATTAGAATCATGATAAATTCATATGAGATGCATATATTATGGGGTGCAATAATTTATTGTTGCATAGGATAATATATTGCATAAGTTGTGAATTTGCTAAAACCCCCAAGTTCAAATTTTGTTGGAAATAAATCTAAAATTTGAAATAGGCAAAATCGGGTAGAAGTTCGGTAATCCGTTGAGGTTCGGTCGACCGAAGGATCTATGGATCGGTCAACCGAACGTGGAACGGATAATCGTAATTGATTGACCGAACTTGACCAAAGTGCCTGGAACTTTGGTACGGTGTGCCGAACCAAAATCGGTCGACCGAATAATATTAAGTTTCGATATTTTCGGTTAACCGAATGGCACTCGGTCTTAGACGAGAATTCATCCGATCGGTTAAGGAGAATTTTTCCCTTTTAGAATCGGTCATCCGTCTAGTACTCGGTCAACCAATCGTGACATATTCGGTTAACCGAATGGGTCTCGGTCAACCGAACAGCGATTGATTTTCTGCCTTTGATTATTAAGAGATTAATTTGATTGATGGTTGGATTAGCTCCAAACTTAGTCAAACGTTTTGTGGGTGCATGTAATACATGAAGGAATTAATTTATGAGAGAAAATGTAAAGAAAAACGTGGCTAAACAATAGCCATGATTAAGAGTAAGATTGGAACCTATAAATAGGTCCTTATTCTCCCTAATTGGGATACACAATTCAATAATTATTTTCTCTCTTAATTCACCACAAAATCCCACGAAAATTCTCTTAGTTTTCTAAGTCTTTGGAAGGAGAAATCTCAGAGGCTAAGGAAGGGGTTTGTAGCTAGATTCTAAGCTTGTTTGGAGATCGATTGGCTAGCTCCTTTCTCTCCAACCTTGTTTAGGGTTTCGGTGAACACTCGGAGGCATCCGGCGCGGCGAGAAGCATCCCCAACGTCTCCGAATCTTCAAGAAGTTTTTGAGAACTTTTAGGTATGAATTTTGGAGCCCTTGTTTGTTTTAATAGAGTTTTGAAACTAGATGTTAAAACAAACCGATGCATGCATGAAATAAATCAAAGAAAATTGTAATTGATCCTTATTATACATAAAAATTTCGAAAATATATATGTATAATTAAACATGAAATCCTACAGTGGTATCAGAGCTTAGGGTTCAATTTTCTCATGATTTATGGCTGTAAACAAATTTAGTTTACCATCTAGGATTTAAACAATTCGTTTTACCGATTTTTCGGTCTTTAAATGTTTGTTGAAATAGTTCTTTGTAATAATTCGTTTTAAATGTTTTGAATGTTTAAAACATGTCATGAAATTACTAGAATTATGATTTGGACATAAGTCTAACTTGCAATAATTTCGTTTTAAGTATAAACGATTATTTTGTAAGAGAATCAACAAAACCGAAAAACTGCGATTCATCTTTCCATTGGAAAATGGATGGACAGCGGTTCATAATTAATTTTTGAATTATGGATGAATGAAAAATGTTTTTAATGGATTTCAAAATATTTTTCAAAGAATTGTTGAGAATTCTGGATGATTGATAAATTAGATTCTGTAGTTTATAGCAATTGCGTGCATGGATGCTTGAGTTGCTTTGCAGGATTGTGAGTTTATATGTTCCAAAATCAGAAGCTATGAATGTATGTCATTATTATTATTATACAGGGGCTTATGTATGTAAAAGCCATATTCTCTATTTTCTATCTTTAGAATTGCATTTGCATGTGAGAGGTTTTTACATAGGACTTGCACTAGTTTGTTTTTATCGAATGTGAGGAGCATGTTTATTTTTCTGTAAAAATCTACATCTCCGGTGCAAGAGGAAGTCGCCGAATAGAGCATTGATCGAGGATCGAGGATCAGGGATCGAAGATCAAGGATCAAATGGAACATATAAACTCACACGATGTGGATTGTGTGAATGTTTAATTTCTGTTTTTAATTTCTGCTATGCATGTGATGAATGTGTTGAATGTTAGGATGTGTATGATTAATAATATGCATGATAACCTAAAATTCTAAATCACATGTTAAATTGTCCAACAAAAATTAAGAATAAATTTCCTTCTTATTTCATCCACTAGCAGCCATTGATCGAGGGATATTCTGCTCGCCCTTAGCGAGAGATAGCTCCCTCTATCTTTGGGAATAGTGGGAGGTATAAAGGTTGTCTGTTGTTGTGCCACAATTAAATATATGAGGTGTGTCTCACCCTAGTGAACCCCAAGTATGTTTAGTTGTGAATACAATAGATAAACGTATCTCGTATCAAATGAAAATAAGTTTTCTTAACATTACCTAGAGCCCTCGCTCGGTTTTGGGAAAAAGTTTTTCTTACGAGGATAGGTCGCATTCCCTCATAATTAAAACGACAAGAGTCACAAAAGTTTGAAGATGCTAAATGTTGCTAAAATTCAAAAAGGTTGTGATTAGAAAATGTTTTCTTACCTTGATGTTGTAATGTATTCGATAGCCCTTAGCTAGTCTATATTACAATTGATGGGATCTTGGATTACTGCATTTACGGGCAAGATTTTAATTGCAGTATTTACATCATATTCGATATATATATGTATGTATGTATGTATTAAAACATAAAATTGGCATTAAAACCTATATAATTTATTTTGTAGAAATGTCAAATATCCAACCAATTGTGCGATCTATGATCGAAAAGAACCCTTTGCAAAATGATGGCTCAAACTTCATGAAATGGCAACTCAATCTTAATATCGTGTTGAGGTTTGAAAAACTATCTCATATTTTGGATGGTGAAATCCCAAAATTAAATGAGAAGGCAACCGATAAAGAGAAAGAGGCGATAGCCAAGTGGGAAGACCAAGAGAACCAAGTTCACGGTCTTATACTAGCATCCATGGGTGACTCGCTTCAAGCGAAATACTTGGATTCAAAACCCAAGAAGACCATGGAGGCTCTAACCAAGATGTTCATGGATAGTGCCCGAAAGGAGCGCTATAAGACCACCATCGCACTCACAAGGTGCCATATGGCGGAGGGAACATCGGTATCTATGCATTTTCTCACGATGCAAGGATACCTTGAGAAGTTGTCGAAGCTCTCTTCTCCAATGCCAGTAGACATTGCCGAAGATCTGATTCTTGGCTCTCTAGCCCCGTCCTTCAAGGACTTTGTGATGCACTATCATGTGCGTGAAAAAGGGGTGAGTCTTGAGGAGCTTCACAACGCTCTCAAAACGGCTGAAGTTGACATGGGCAAAGGTCAGGACAATCACGTCCTAGCCGTCCATGAGAGGAGCAAAAAGATCAACAAAGGTAAAGGCAAATTTACCAATGATACGTCAATCAAGAGCAAGGGAGTAGGAGGTACTCATGGGAGTGCTTCAAGGGGAAAATCTTTCAAATCTCCAACTCCCAACACAGAGTGCTTTCACTGTGGTGAAAAGGGACACATCCGACCGAATTGCCCCAAGTACAAGGAAGACCTTGAAAATGGGATGATTGAACGTAGGCGCCCGAGAAGCGCCATAGGTATGTTTGTTATTGAGATAAATTTAATCACCTCTATCCTTGATTTGGTAATGGTTACCAGATCTTGAGCTCACATAATTTTGATGTGCAGATATTGAAGGATAGGAAGGAACTCGTTGGGAACGAGATGATATTGAAGATTGGAAATAGTACAACCATCGCTGCGACTGTACAAGATTCTATGGAGCTTCAATAGTCTAGTGATTTAAATTTATGCTTTGAAGAATGTTTGTTATATGCCTTCGATTAGCAAGAACATTTCTGTATCAAGTTTTAGATATGGATAAATTTTAATAAATATTTTAATTCTTGCTTGTCTATATCGAAGAATGGAATTTTCTATGCAAATACATTCATATAGAATGATCTCTATTTGCTTGAAATAAATAATAAACAAACTCAAACAAACAATAACAAAAGAGAAACTAAGACAACTCACGTGAATGATACAGTCTTGTAGCACTATCGGATTGGTCAAATAAATGACCAAGAGACTTTTCAAGAAGAAAGGAACGAAAACGAATAACTAATTGGATATGATACATTCTAATGTATGTGGTCCGATAAGTACAAGTGCAAGAGACGGTTTAAGGTACTTCATTTTGTTCACAGACAACTATAGTCATTATGACTATATTTGTCTAATGGGAAGCAAAAGTGAATTCTTTGACAAGTTCAAAGAATTCGAGGATGAAGTAATGAACCGACTCAACAAGAATATCGAGTCTCTATGAACGGTTCGTAGGGGTGAGTGCTTAGGATACCTAATTTGGCTCATTCCTAAAGTAGGAATAGGATATTGCTCGACATGGTTCGATCAATAATGAGTCAATTTAAATTGCCGATTTACTTTTGGAATTAAGCACTACAAATAATGACAAACTCACTAAATAATGTTCCATCCAAATTCATGGAGAAAATGGTTTATGAGCTATGGAGTTGAAAGACACCTAAGCTCAACTTTCTCAAGATTTGGGGTTGTGAGGTCTACGTCGAGAAATTGATGTTGACCAAACTTCAAGCAAAAACGGATTAAGTGCTTCTTTATAGGTTATCCTCGTATGACAAGAGGATACTACTTTTGATATATCACCTCCAATCGAAAGATTGTAGAGAGAGATATGTTTTTCTGGAATTTCTGGAAAAGAGAGAAAAGTAGTGGGAGTAGAGTTGAGCTTGAGGAAACTCAAGATACTCTACAAGATCATGATGTGAATGTTGCATTCAAAATCATGAAGGCCCAACCGAGATTCATTTGGTTAGTGGGAGCATGAGCGAGAGATCCTTACAAGAAATTGTGAGAGAATCTCAATCATCCTCACCTAGTGTGCGTTCGAGAGTCGAACATGAACCTATTCCTCAAGAAATTGTGGAAGAAGTTCGAGAGACACAAGAAGAACCAAAAGAACTAAGAAGGTCAATGAGGGAAAGGAAGAAACCCAATAAGTATGTGGGACTTCATGAGATCATGGTACTAGATACCAAAGATCCCTCGACCTTCCGAGAAGCAATAGAAAAGACTCCAAACTATGGTTAAAAGCCATGGAATCCGAAGTAGAATCCATGTATGATAATCAAGTATGAAACTTGATTAGCCTTCCTCAAGAGAAAATATCATTTAGAATAAATGAGCTTTCAGGAGGAAGATAGACATGGATAGTAACTTGACAACCTACAAAGCAAGGCTTGTAGCAAAAATTATACTCAAATTCAAGAAATTGACTTTGATGAAATTTTTGAGAAGTTGTCATATTAAAATCTATTCGGATTATGCTCACTATTACCGCATTTCACAATTGTGGGATATGGAAAATGGATATCAAAATGGCGTTCTTTAAACAGGAACTTGGAGGAGGATATGTACATGGTACAACCTCAAGGTTTTGATGATCCAAATAGTAGCGAGAAGAAATGCAAGTTTCGAGAATCCACTTATGGATTGAAGCAAGCATCAGGGAGTTGGAACAAACGCTTTGACGAAGAGGTGAAGAAGATTCACTTCATTCAAAGTAAAGGAGTACCTTGTATATACAAGGAGATTAGTGGGAGTCATGTAGTACTTCTGATCTTATATGTCGATGACATATTGCTCATGAGCAATCATATACCTTTGCATTAGCAGACGAGAAATTTCGTTGAAATCAGTGTATTTAATGAAAAGAAAAGGATGAGGCTCAACACATCTTGAGAATCAAGATACATTGAGATACATCCCGTAGACTCATTGGCTTCAGTCAACGTGCATACATTGACAAGGTCTTTGGAAATGTTCAGGGTGAACAATTCCGATATGGACAATATGCCAATAAGTATGAGTATAGGTGTGCAACTCAAGAAGTCTCAATGTGCTCAATCACACAAAGACTTGGAGTACATGAAGATATCCTTTATGCTTCGGCAAAAGGAAGGACCATGTACACAATGACTTGCACAAGACTCAATATCTCGTATGCTCTAAACGTGACAAGTGGTCACCAATCCAACGAAAGTCCTAATCGTAGGATTGCGGTCAAGAATATTCTGAAGTACCTTAACCGGACTAAAGATAAGGTTCTTGTTTATGGAAGACAAAGGAGAAAATAGCCGAGGGCTGTTTTGATGCAATTCTTATAGGAAATCTAGACAATAAGAGGTTGGAGTGATGATGCGTCATCATTATCGAAGGTGGATGTATGAGCTAGTGTAGTTAGGAGTAATATCACTACAGCTAACTCAACCACCAACGAAAGACAAAATAAATAAATAGGTGGACATAACAGTGGCACAACTGATCCATTCAACAAACCTTCATACCAAGCTAAGAGACGAAATATATTTCGAGTCCATGGATCCGAGGGTCCATGTGGATTGGCTTGATAGGTGATTTGGGAAGGTTACCCTAGTTATTGATGTTTTATGCATTGAGAATGTATGTGAAAGAAAACTTTGATAACAAGTGGGAGATTGAAGGGAATGTGTTCTAAAAGTTTTACTTTTAAATGTCAATTATTATGAATTGAATGAGAAATCATTTTGTTCCTTGTTTATGTTATTCGTCTTTTGGAAGTGTTAAGGAAGAGGCTCTTGGTCCTTAACCGTAGAGCTCTAAAAGATATTGGTTTAGATAAAACAAAAGATATTCGCAATCATGGTAATTAACATGGAACATTAATTACCAAGTTAAGATTGTCGTGTTGGTCATAGATCATTGTAGCTCTACAAGTGAGTGACAACACGGGTATGCAAAAGAGGAAAATATTACTTTTGTATACTGAATAGACCTAATAAGTAAAATATTATAGAAATGTGTTTCTGTGTCATTAATATTTTACTGTGTCTTTGGTCCTTTGATATGAGACTTATATCTAATCACTTAAGGAGTTCTTAATTAGACTAGTGTCTTGAGCTATCGATGAGTGTAGTGTAAAGGCATTAGTTGGTTAAGTACAACTTTTGTTGGAGAAGATAGTTAGTCAAAAGACTATCATTGCCCCTCTTAATTGAGTGATGATATTAGTGGGCCCCTTGATAAAGCAAAGTTATAATGTGCACAATGTGATTTGAGTTAAGTCACATATTTATAACTAGCTTAAAGAGATCAAGAAATGAATACTAATACAAAGATGACACAATACTACTTTGTGTGTATTCTCAATATCATGAGGCAAGGGACGGACACAAGTGGTGCACTCCATCACTAAATGGATCGTGTTTTGGTTCGAGTGGAATTAAGACATCTAACTAATTGGGAGCTATAATGTGTAGCTAGATACCACTTATAGCTTGTGATATTAAGCTCTTAATATCACTGCCAACTTAGTTTAGATCCTCCCATAAGTCACACCGCAAAAACCGTGAAACAAGAAGCTTGATTTTTGGTTCATATGATGTGTCGGGTTTCTCATAGAAAATATGACACATGTGGTGAACAAGTAAAATCAATTATGTTGTATATATAACATAATTAGAATCATGATAAATTCATATGAGATGCATATATTATGGGGTGCAATAATTTATTGTTGCATAGGATAATATATTGCATAAGTTGTGAATTTGCTAAAACCCCCAAGTTCAAATTTTGTTGGAAATAAATCTAAAATTTGAAATAGGCAAAATCGGGTAGAAGTTCGGTAATCCGTTGAGGTTCGGTCGACCGAAGGATCTATGGATCGGTCAACCGAACGTGGAACGGATAATCGTAATTGATTGACCGAACTTGACCAAAGTGCCTGGAACTTTGATACGGTGTACCGAACCAAAATCGGTCGACCGAATAATATTAAGTTCCGATATTTTCGGTTAACCGAATGGCACTCGGTCTTAGACGAGAATTCATCCGATCGGTTAAGGAGAATTTTTCCCTTTTAGAATCGGTCATCCGTCTAGTACTCGGTCAACCAATCGTGACATATTCGGTTAACCGAATGGGTCTCGGTCAACCGAACAGCGATTGATTTTCTGCCTTTGATTATTAAGAGATTAATTTGATTGATGGTTGGATTAGCTCCAAACTTAGTCAAACGTTTTGTGGGTGCATGTAATACATGAAGGAATTAATTTATGAGAGAAAATGTAAAGAAAAACGTGGCTAAACAATAGCCATGATTAAGAGTAAGATTGGAACCTATAAATAGGTCCTTATTCTCCCTAATTGGGATACACAATTCAATAATTATTTTCTCTCTTAATTCACCACAAAATCCCACGAAAATTCTCTTAGTTTTCTAAGTCTTTGGAAGGAGAAATCTCAGAGGCTAAGGAAGGGGTTTGTAGCTAGATTCTAAGCTTGTTTGGAGATCGATTGGCTAGCTCCTTTCTCTCCAACCTTGTTTATGGTTTCGGTGAACACTCGGAGGCATCCGGCGCGGCGAGAAGCATCCCCAACGTCTCCGAATCTTCAAGAAGTTTTTGAGAACTTCTAGGTATGAATTTTGGAGCCCTTGTTTGTTTTAATAGAGTTTTGAAACTAGATGTTAAAACAAACTGATGCATGCATGAAATAAATCAAAGAAAATTGTAATTGATCCTTATTATACATAAAAATTTCGAAAATATATATGTATAATTAAACATGAAATCCTACAAGGGGGTGGTGACCGAGGAGAGAGCACCGCTATCGGATCCAGTTTTCTCTCAGTTGAGGTCGAGTGATTACTGCTTTGTTGGATAGTCTTTTGATGTAATCATAACTTTTGAAATACTCTGATATTCATATATATTATATATGTTGGTGCACTTGTTTTCTGTATTTACGTAATATCCTCTATTGATTGTGTGTTATTAAAAAAATTAAATTTTCCGCTGTGTTGAGGATGTTACACAACAGGCTATCGCTGCCACGGAATTTCTAAGTGTTATTCCGTCTATTTCCTCTTTGGGAGATCTTGGTGATATTAGTTCAGGTTTTGCTTCAGTTACGATATCTTTGTCTTCACTTCATCACCATTAGAAGATTCAAAATTTTATACATAAATATCTTAATCTTGTTAATGAGGCAAAAATATCTGAATTATTAGTTAGTACAAACTGAATTCTTGTTCGCAATGCATTCGTTCCTAACACTTCTAAGCGAAGACATATGTTAAAAGGGACAATTTTCATGTTTCCATACTTGTACTGCATTTAGTTTTTACTTTTAAGTGAACCTTGACTCTGCAACTGTGTTCGGAGGAAAGTAGAGCTATGATTTCTCCATCTCCAAGTACATCTTTATGACCTCTAGTATGCAGCCAGTTAACCATTTCACTGGTTCCATACTCTTGAGTTATCTTCCTTGTAGTTGAAGGAAAAGAACAATCCACTTAAATATGTACTGAATTGATGTATGTGAAATATAACATTTATTCTTCAACAAATTTTGGGTGTTGCCTATTGCTTTAAGAAGAAATCTTTAATTATGTAGCGGAATAGGTTTGTGTGAAAAACATAATCCCTTTTAATGCCTTTTGAAGTCAACTGAAACATTTGTAGAAGTGGCACGACACTAATACAATCTTTCTTAACATATCATTTCAGAATTCAAGAGCTTAAACTTAACAAATTGTATTATTATTTTCGCTTTCATGGTCATTGACCTATAGAAAACTTGTGTATATTGTATTTGCAAATGGAACATGCTAGAAGTTGCATGGCCCTTTTTCTCGTTTTAACATGGTGGGAATGATCTATTTAAATTTCTTTTGGTGGCATAACTACTAATTACCAGCTATAAGTCTCTAACATTTTCCTACCATTGAACCTTCTATGTTGTTAATGTGCAGGCATTCTTGCTAATATTTTTCTCTGAACTGGGGGACAAAACATTTTTATTGCTGTAAGAAGCTTAACTTCATATGAGCTGTTTGTAGCTTGCATATTTCGTTCAGTTCCAAAAATAAAAAGAATCACCCAATGGTAATTTTGGATAATTTGTCCTAGATAACTCATGGTGATATTGTACTAGTTTGCGGTTAGGTGATACTCGGTTGTTATTCCATTAGCAGTTGCAGATAAACAATGAGACTCCTAAGGTAGCTTTGAATCGATTGTGCTACAAGACAAAGACATTGGAGTAGTTTGAAGTTGGTATGACTGCTAGTGATAACAGTAATCTAGTCCTTTGCAAATACAAGGTGTCTTATCAGAACACGGGGTTTTAAAAAACAGCACTTTGTGCAAAATGCAAACTTTTCAAAGCCACATGTTTGAATTTTCAAGTGTAGGAACTTGTTGTATGAGGTGGTGATCAGTTTTCATATACCTTGAGCAGGCTCTTTTAGCTGCACGGAATTCCGGTGCTATTGTCTTCCTTGGCACATTCGGTGCACTTGCGTAAGTAATTATATGAAATTTGAAGTCCTCCTCGTTCCTCATTCATTCATATTCATGTGCCTTTTGTGCTTCAGATGCATGTATCTTTCCCGACAACATAGAACTAAAAGCAGAAAATGATCTCATATATATTTGCTTGTGCAGTTAACTTGGAGTTTCGTATTTTCAGGCTTCAGCTGTAACATCCCGAAACAGCGGAAATTTAAAAATTTATAATCAAGACAAAGAACTCAATAATCAAAGACGTGACTGTTACTTCTCATAAAACAAATAGCGGTGCACCAAAATTACATCAGAGTTTGTCAAAATGATACATGATTACAACAAAACAACAAAAGAAGATAAAACGTAATCATGTCGACCTCAACGGTCCGAGAAGAGGATCCAACTCCAAAATGCGCGTGCCCGCCGATCACCACCCAACTGGACCTACTGCGGTCCTGAAAAATATATAATAACAATGCCTGAGTTTCCAGAAGGAAACCCCGTATGCCAACTCACCTATATGCATGCATTACACAAATGAACTTATCATACTAGTAGCATGTCATGTCATCGACAGAAAGGAAAACAGTTCCCCCGAAGGGTAAAACATGACATCAGTCCGACAGTCAACAACGAGTCTCCCGAGAAGACCTACTGCAGGCACATGCAGCCTTACAGCACGCGACATCGCACCCCCACACGCAGCTACACTACTCAAGGGTTCGGCAGGGAGCCTCTGTCACGCCTGCGCGCCGATAGAATACAGATCTGCAAATCTCTGTGGTCGGAGCCACTGGGACCAACGGGATCGTCGCCTGGAAGGTATAACAACAACATCTCGATAGGTGCCCAGTCGAGGAATCAACATAGCCGGAATAGCCTCGGCCCAACAATCATCATCGCCGGCACAACCTCGGCGGCATCACCGGCACAACATCGGTGGTCCATCACAACGTCCGGCACAACATCGGACGGGTCCAGACCGAAGTCTGCCAGGTCATCAGGCTCCACGAGCCGCAAACACCAACCGCGCCGCTATAAAAGCAGGGCAGCGACCTCCGTAGCCCGAAGGCCGGTAGTCACCTCACCCAACGCCAGTTGCGTGCCCGCACAAACATCAACATTGGGATACGCGATCCCTCAGGCCTACTATACTACAATGAGTCCAATCAATCCATCACATTAGTCACGCTCCATACATGGAAGTGACGCGTCCCGAACACCCACACTCTTCCCAACGGCGGTCCCTGGGCAGGCACGAGGAACGCGCCTACCGTCACCTCCTGGCTCACGCACAAGGCGAGGACACGGGTTTCCGTGGACAAAGTTGGCATTCAAAAAGGGAACCAGGAATTCTGTCCTGGGCCCAAACGGTCGACCGGAAGAGGTGATTCGGTCGACCGGTTCCAGAAAGGAATCGGTCGACCGTACGCCTAACACGGTCTACCGCTGCGCTCAAAACACAATCCCCAACGGTCGAACAAAGGTCTAAAACCGGTCGACCGAACGAGGTCAAAATCTAGAGTCTGGTCAAAAATCAAAATCAATCTATCGGTCGACCGACTCAGGGGTCCCGGTCGACCGAAAACTAACATGGCATTTCTACATCATTTTAAACTATCGATCGACCGACTTAGGGGTCCCGGTCGACCGATAACAGATAGGGTCAACCTATTATTCTACGCCATATAATCGGTCGAACGCAACATACAACGGTCGAACAAGCATGCATAGAAAATCAATACACTTAAGTTCCGGTCGAACGACCCAAGGAACCGGTCGACCGAAAACAGACAGAGAGTCCCAACTCACCAGCAAATACGCACTACCGGTCGACCTCCACAAGGCATCGTTCGACCAGTTAAGGTTAAAGTCGGGTAAAAACACTACATTCGGTCGACCGTTGGTCGTCTTCCACCTCGCGCCAGCCGAGGTTTCTCACGGAAACAACGCCGAAGAGGTCTCCGACCTCCCCGTCCGACCAACACAACCCTCCCACGAGGGTTAGGAACAACAAAATCACACTAGAGAGCGACATACCTCAAACAAAGACGGAGTACGCCGGAGCCTCGCTCACGCACGTCGCCTCCGGTAGACCTCGAGCACGCGTCGCGCCTCCTCTGGACGAGCACCTTCCTCTCGCGCGACGTCCTCGCCTCCTCCGATCGTCACCTCAGCTGGAAGAAGGAGAAGAAGAATGAAATGGAGAGAATGAGAGAGAGAGAAGAAAACACGTTTTAAACCCAACCCTTCTCCACGCTACAGTGCACGCCTCACCTACACCCCTCATCCATCACAGCCCACTGTTCACGCCTCCACCTCTTCCCCATGCACCCACTGTGCAGCACTTCTTCCCCATGCAAAACACCATCTTAACCACCCATTAACCCTTAAACAAGGGTTAGGGTTCTAACAATCCACCCAACTTAAAAGGATTTCGTCCCGAAATCAAAGCACTACTCACCGAAAAGCTCTGGATACTGCCTTCTGACATCCTCCTCGATCTCCCAAGTGGCCTCGCGCTCACTGTGATGCTGCCACCTGACCTTTACCATCGGAATGGTCCTCCTCCTGAGCTGATGATCCATGCGATCGACTATCTCGACTGGTCTCTCCTCGAGCGACAAGTCCTGCTGAATCTCTGGCACCGCTATCTCAATAACGTGAGTTGGATCTGTAACGTACTTCCTCAGCATCGAAACATGGAAGACGTTGTGAAAACCCGAAAACTGCGGCGGCAATGCAATCCGGTAGGCAACCTCTCCAACTCAGTCAAGGATCTCAAACGGCCCAACATACCTCGGACTGAGCTTCCCCTTCTTCCCAAACCTCATCACACCTCTGGCTGGGGAAATCTTCAGAAACACGTGGTCGCCCACCTCGAAACTCAGCACTCGTCTGCGTCGATCTGCATAACTCTTCTGCCTGCTCTGTGCTGTGGCCAATCTCCTCCTGATCACATCCACCTTCTCTGCATACATCTGCACGATCTCTGGCCCCACTAACTGTCTCTCGCCCACATCACTCCAGCATACCGGTGATCTGCAAGGCCTCCCCTACAACGCCTCGTACGGTGTCATCCCAATATTCGAGTGGTAACTGTTGTTGTAGGCGAACTCTATCAGCGGCAAGTGCTCATCCCGGTGCCCTGCCCAATCCAGTGTGCATGCTCTCAGCATATCCTCTAAGGTCTGAATCGTCCTCTCTGACTGGCCATCTGTCTGCGGATGAAACGTTGTACTGAACCTCAGACCACCATCAACCCTCACACTGAAGTCTAATCCATCTCTGGAAGCTAACTGTAGCAGACCAGCTAACTCATCATCCCCCTGCTGAGCCTGAACCACCCGTGAGACTGTCTGCGGCTCCACCTGAAACCCAGCAATCACTGCTCCCTCTGAGCCCTCTGTGAACGGTCTCCAGTCTGACAAAGCCTCGAGTAGACTCCTGGATGCACAGACTCGCAACTGAAACCTCCACCTTCCTGCTCAGCGCGTCTGCGACCGAATTCGCCTTCCCCGGATGATAGGAAATGGTGAAGTCGTAGTCCTTAATGAACTCAAGTCATCTGCGATGCCTCATATTCAGCTCCTTCTGCGAGAACAAATACTTCAGACTCTGATGATTTGTGAAGACCTCGAACTGCTCGCCATACAGATAGTGCCGCCAGGTTTTCAATGCGTGAACTACCGCTGCCAACTCCAGATCGTGAGTAGGGTAGTTCTTCTCGTGCACCTTCAGCTGCCTCGAAGCGTACGCGACCACCTTCCCATGCTGCATCAGAACACAACTCAAGCCTATCCCTGATGCATCGCTGTAAATCACGTAGCCTCCACTGCCACTCGGTAGAGTCAGAATAGGTGTTGTCGTCAATCGCCTCTTCAACTCCTGAAAGCTGTCCTCGCACTTCTGGGACCAAACGAACTTGACGCCCTTCTGCGTCAACGCTGTCAGCGGCGACGCAAGTCTGGAGAAATCCTGAACGAACCGTCTGTAATACCCCGCCAGTCCAACAAAACTCATGATCTCCGTCACGCTCGTCGGGGCTCTCCACTGAGTCACTGCCTCGACCTTCGCCGGATCTACTGATATCCCATCCGCTGACACAATATGCCCCAGAAAAACCACCTGATCCAACCAAAACTCGCACTTCGTGTACTTGGCGTAAAGCTGTTGATCCCTCAAGATGCCAAGCACAATCCTCAGGTGCTCTCGATGCTGCTCCCTGTCCGGCGAGTATACTAAGATGTCATCCACGAACACCACGACAAAACTGTCAAGGTACGGCTGGAAGGTCCTATTCATCAAATCCATGAATGCTGCAGGTGCATTCGTCAGTCCAAATGGCATCACCAAGAACTCGTAGTGGTCGTACCACGTCCTGAAGGCTGTCTTCTGAACATCTGCCTCCCTGATCCGCAACTGGTGATAACCCGAACGCAGATCGATCTTTGAGAACACTCTCACCGTCTGCAACTGAGCAAACAAGTCATCAATCCTGGGCAAAGGGTACCGGTTCCGAACGGTAACCTTATTCAACATCCTGTAGTCAATGCACATCCACAACGATCCATCCTTCTTCTTCACGAAGAGCACAGGCGCTCCCCATGGAGAAACACTCGGTCGAATGAACCCGGACTCCATCAACTCCTTCAACTGCTTCTACAGCTCTGTCAACTCAGCAGGTGCCATACGATAAGATGCCTTCGACTGAGTTGTCGTACCCGCAACCAACTCGATGCTGAACTCGATCTCTCGGTGCGGCGGTAATGCTGGAATCTCTGCTGGAAACACATCTGGGAACTCCTGCACTACCTCTATATCCTCCAGCATCCTCGTCTCAGGATCAGGAACTACCATCGTAGCCACAAACGCTTTGCATCCCTGCTGTATCAGTCTTTGTGCCTTAACCGCAGACACAATCAGACAACCCCCTCTGCTCCTTGCACCTCTGATCAGAACATCTGGTAAGCCCTCCATCGGAATCAGGATCTTCTTCTCACGGCAAAAGACCCGCACGTCGTACTGTGACAGCCAATCCATCCCCAGTATGACGTCGAAATCCTCCATCGGTAACAAGACCAGATCTGCCGGAAAATCATGGTCTCCCGAAGCAACTGTGGTGCCGGGGAAAAAGCTCCCCACAGTGCCCACCTCACCCATGGGCGTGCTGACCTCCAAAACATCAGTCAGCAGCACAGGGGTCCGACCCAACTCGCCAGCAAACTTCTCCGAAATGAAGGAGTGAGTGGCGTCGCAATCAAACAATACACGCGCAATCAAACCAGAAACAGAAAGTGTACCTTCCACGACGGTGTTGGAGTCTCTCGCCTCCTCAGCCTGAATAGTGAAGACTCGCCCGGTCTTCCTGCCCTGGCCCGGTGAAACAACTGATCGGCTGCCTCTGCCTACTGCTGGGGGTCCTGGCCTCCTGCTCGGCCCTCCCTGCCTCTGAGGACAATCACGGACGAAATGTCCCATCTGACCGCAACCCATACACGCTCCAGTCCGACGGGGACACTCCTGTCCTAGATGAAACCTCCCGCAGTAAGTGCACGTTCCTGACTGACGTGCTCCTCCTCCATCAAACCTGGGCCTCTTGCCCTGGTTTCCCGCTCCACGACCGGCTACACGGCTACCGGTGCTCACTGGTGCCTTCCTCGCCTCCTGAAGACACTCCCTCTGGTCCTGCTCCATGATCGTAGCATGCTTCAACGCATCTGCAAGGGTCCACAACATGCTGTTGATCACCCGAGATCGAAGCAGCTGCCTCAGTCCCTTCACGAACTTCCTCGCCTGCTGCTCTGGGGTCACACAAATCTCTGGGCAATAACGCTCTAAGGCGTTGAACCTGCTGATGTAGCTGGCCAGAGTCATCTCCTTCTGCTCGAGCGACATGAACTCCTCCCGCTTCTGATCCCTGACGTGCTGGGGAAAGTACTGCTCATGGAACACCTCTAAGAACTCCTTCCAGCTGACATCCACACGGTCATCAAAAATGAACCTATCATACTACTGCGGTCCTGAAAAATATATAATAACAATGCCTGAGTTTCCAGAAGGAAACCCCGTATGCCAACTCACCTATATGCATGCATTACACAAATGAACCTATCATACTAGTAGCATGTCATGTCATCGACAGAAAGGAAAACAGTTCCCCCGAAGGGTAAAACATGACATCAGTCCGACAGTCAACAACGAGTCTCCCGAGAAGACCTACTGCAGGCACATGCAGCCTTACAGCACGCGACATCGCACCCCCACACGCAGCTACACTACTCAAGGGTTCGGCAGGGAGCCTCTGTCACGCCTGCGCGCCGATAGAATACAGATCTGCAAATCTCTGTGGTCGGAGCCACTGGGACCAACGGGGTCGTCGCCCGGAAGGTATAACAACAACATCTCGATAGGTGCCCAGTCGAGGAATCAACATAGCCGGAATAGCCTCAGCCCAACAATCATCATCGCCGGCACAACCTCGGCGGCATCACCGGCACAGCATCGGTGGTCCATCACAACGTCCGGCACAACATCGGACGGGTCCAGACCGAAGTCTGCCAGGTCATCAGGCTCCACGAGCCGCAAACACCAACCGCACCGCTATAAAAGCAGGGCAGCGACCTCCGTAGCCCGAAGGCCGGTAGTCACATCACCCAACGCCAGTTGCGTGCCCGCACAAACATCAACATTGGGATATGCGATCCCTCAGGCCTGCTATACTACACTTAGTCCAATCAATCCATCACATTAGTCACGCTCCATACATGGAAGTGACGCGTCCCGAACACCCACACATAGGGCCAACCTATTATTCTACGCCATATAATCGGTCGAACGCAACATACAACGGTCGAACAAGCATGCATAGAAAATCAGTACACTTAAGTTCCGGTCGAACGACCCAAGGAACCGGACGACCGAAAACAGACAGAGTCCCAACTCACCAGCAAATACGCACTACCGGTCGACCGCCACAAGGCATCGTTCGACCGGTGAAGGTTAAAGTCGGGTAAAAACACTACATTCTGTCGACCGCCCGAAGGGACCGGTCGACCATTGGTCGTCTTCCACCTCGCGCCAGCCGAGGTTTCTCACGGAAACAACGCCGATGAGGTCTCCGACCTCCCCGTCCGACCAACACAACCCTCCCACGAGGGTTAGGAACAACAAAATCACACTAGAGAGCGGCATACCTCAAACGAAGACGGAGTACGCCGGAGCCTCGCTCACTCACGTCGCCTCCGGTAGACCTCGAGCACGCGTCGCGCCTTCTCTGGACGAGCACTTTCCTCTCGCGCGACGTCCTCGCCTCCTCCGATCGTCGCCTCAGCTGGAAGAAGGAGAAGAAGAATGAAATGGAGAGAATGAGAGAGAGAGAAGAAAACACGTTTTAAACCCAACCCTTCTCCACGCTACAGTGGACGCCTCACCTACACCCCTCATCCATCACAGCCCACTGTTCACGCCTCCACCTCTTCCCCATGCACCCACTGTGCAGCACCTCTTCCCCATGCAAAACACCATCTTAACCACCCATTAACCCTTAAACAAGGGTTAGGGTTCTGACATCAGCAGTTCCAATTGTTACTCGTATGGTGCAGGGCGATGACTGTAGTCTCTGTTCTTCTTGGCCGTACATTTCATTATATTGATGAAATTCTTCCATTCCAGTAATCACGAATTGCTTTTCTGCCAACTCAACATTGAACTTACTGTTGATCAGTGACTTTTCTGTGTGGAGTATGTTTTTTGTTGAACACTTTGAACCGCAGGTTTGGTGAAACGGACTTGCCAATAGATGATATTGCAGCTGTTTTACTTTTGGTAATCAAATTTCATAGCAAGCATGCATTTTAACAAGATTGAGTTTGAGAAAAAAATGGCCGTCATGATTTTCACGGAGAAGCTTCCTTGTGGTTAGTCCACGGAGATAAGTTTTTCAACTCTAGTAGTTTAGACTTTAGAGTTATGTCAGTATTTTACCATATATGCTTTATATATGAAAATTGTAGTACAACTTCAACCGTGAGATCTCTGTGTTACATTTCCCAGAAGATATTCATCCCGGCTTCATTTGTTTCATCATTTTCCTACTATACTGCTAATGCTAATTTAAAGAGATTGATGCAACATGAAAGGTGAGGTAGAAAGCGTACGTCAAGTGGTTAAATTTTATTTCCAGATAATAAACTACCATTTCAGACAAACAGCTTCATCTCCTTCATTAATAGGATGTCGGTCATTTGATGCCCTTGTCTGTTCTTAAGGGAAATTTAATTTTGGTTGTAGGTTTATTTTGGAGTTACAACGTTGATAGATGCGGCTTCATCTGCTGATTCCAAAGCAACGGAAGAGAAAAAGGAGGTCAGTGCTAGATGTAACGTAGCCGAAAAAAGCGGAAATTTAAACAATAATAAAGACCGTCAACGGTTAACACAGGGCACGTCACTGGAAAACAAACCAACATATATATATATATATAAAATATATAAGATACAGACCCACGTGGAAGTCAAAGTATACATAAGAGTCAACTGTGATTACAACAAAAATGAATGTACATGTAATCACTACCTCAACAAAAGAAGTATAAAAGAGGACACAGGATCTAATCCCGGGGGCACCGTCCTCAGTCACCGCCTCAAACTCTAACCCTGCTCGCTACCTGAAATGCAAACAAACAAACATGTCTGAGTTCCCTGCAGGAACCCCGTATACCAAACCTCCTAAAATACGAAAAGGAAAATTAAAGACAATGCAATGCAATACACATGATCATCCGCCTCGGGCCCACAATAATGCCCTCACCGCCTCCGCGGCACTGAACCACTCCTGCCACTAGGGTCAAGTCAGTCCACCGCTGCCTCACAAGGGTCAGTCGACACCACTGCTCCCCAAAAAGTGCAGGAAGGAACCCCCGGTACACGCCGCACTCCAGGAGCGAGTCAGCCCGCCGAATACACAACTCGGGTCAGACGACAGCCGCTGCTCCCCCGAGAGCTGCCAAACGCGCACCCTGCCGGAACATCCTCGGCCTACCGCTAAACCCTCGCAAACTGCCCAAGGTTTACGGTACACATCCATCACACCCCGCTCGGTAAGAGAGGAAACAGTAATACAATAATACGCCTTCGTCGAAGGTGAAATCCGTAGCTCTCAAAGCCGGTAATCAACCGTCGCCTCGGAGCCGGTAGTCGACCTATACTCAACGGATCGCGTGTGGATAAATCCACCAACCTGCGGCAGATCGGTCGACCGGTGTGCTTCTAGCGGTCGACCGGTCCCCCACACAGTACACAGTACTGTACAAACAAGTCTACCGGTCGAACCATGCCAACCGAAATACCGACCAATCGGTCGGACAAAAGTCATCTAGCGGTCGACCGTTTGGATGGTCTACGCTATACAATTTTTATATAATATATATATCCGACCGGTCGAACCAAGGGGTTGTTCAACCGATAACAGGACTTTCCGCATTTTGCCTAAGTGATATTCGGTCGACCGGAACTGCTATACAGTTCGACCGAATCAACACAGGCACTCTACCGCTTAAATAAAATGCTCAGTCGGTCGACCGAAAGTTAAAGAGCGGTCGACCGTTTTGATGGTCAAAGCTCTCAACCGACTAAGCATCGAATGGATCGGTCGAACAAGGTTAAGGACGTTCGACCGTTTGATAAGTCAAAATCCCCAACCGACCCATTCTCTTTGTTATTCGGTCGACCGGCTAAGTGGTCCCGTTCGACCGATAACAGCATAACCCCTTTTTCCCGCACAATTCTGGCATAACGGTCGACCGTCTAACGACATCGTTCGACCGTTCGCGGGTAAAAATCCATATAATAATAGGATCGGTCGACTGCCCACAGGCACCGGTCGACCGATCGTCGTCTTCAACCTCTGAATTGGTTGGAATCCGACGGGGAATTCGACACCAACGTCGATCCCCAACACTCACAAGGCATAAGTGAGTTATATTGAAGATTTGGCATACCTTTTTTACGGTTGTGGAAGCCTCCCAAGCTTTGGCAACCTCAACCCACTTCTTCTTCTTCTCCTCTTCCTCTTCTTCTCTCCTTCTTCTTCTTCACCAAAATCGCCTCTCTCACGCTCTGGTTAACTTAAGAAGTGAAGAAAACGTTTCAATTAATCTAACACCCCTATTTATACAAAAACCCAATCTTATCTTCAACTCACCTCCAAATCCTCCAATCCAAACAAGCCACCTCATACTATACTAATCAAGACTAAATTAGGTTAATTAGGTTTAGTTTAGTTTAATTTAGGTGTTTAGATTAGGTTATTACAATCTACCCTCCTTAAAAGAATTTCGTCCGTGAAATTTGAAACAACTGACTTACCGGAACAACTCTGGATACTGCTTCCTGACATCCTCCTCGATCTCCCAGGTAGCCTCTCTGACACTGTGATGCTGCCACCTGACCTTCACCATTGGAATCGCTCTCCTCCTGAGCTGATGTACCATCTGATCCACAATCTCAACTGGTCTCTCATCTAATGACAAATCCTGCTGGATCTCCGGTACTGATATCTCTATCACATGAGCTGGATCGGCCACGTACTTCCTCAGCATAGAAACATGGAAGACGTTGTGAAGTCCCGCGAACTGTGGCGGTAGCGCAATCCTATATGCCACCTCACCGACCCGATCCAATATCTCAAAAGGTCCAACATACCTCGGACTCAGCTTCCCCTTCTTCCCGAATCTCATCACCCCTCTGGAAGGCGAGATCTTCAGGAAGACATGATCTCCTACCTCAAAAGTCAGCTCACGCCTCCGCGTATCAGCATAACTCTTCTGTCTGCTCTGCGCCGTAGCTAGTCGTCTCTGAATCACGTCAACCTTCTCTGAATACAACTGGATAATGTCAGGTCCAACTAGCTGTCTCTCGCCCACATCACTCCAGCATACCGGCGATCTCCACGGTCTCCCGTATAATGCCTCATATGGTGCCATCCCAATACTCGAGTGGTAGTTGTTGTTGTAGGCGAACTCGATCAGCGGCAAATGCTCGTCCCAATGCCCGGCCCAGTCCAGTGTACACGCTCTCAGCATGTCCTCCAGTGTCTGTATCGTCCGCTCTGACTGGCCATCAGTCTGTGGGTGGAAAGCTGTGCTAAACTTCAGACGTGTCCCCAGTGCTCTGTGTAGACTCTCCCAAAATCTCGAAGTGAATCTGGGATCTCTGTCTGAAATGATACTGACTGGTACGCCATGAAGTCTGACAATCTCATCAATATATAACTTAGCTAGACCCTCCAGAGCAAGAGTGGTCTTAATAGCTAAGAAATGCGCCGACTTGGTCAGTCGATCGACTATAACCCAAATCGCATCGTGGAATCTCCGTGTCTTCGGTAGCCCCGTAACAAAATCCATCGTCACGTGCTCCCACTTCCACTCGGGCAACTCAATCCTCTGCATCTGCCCTGCTGGTCTCTGGTGCTCGATCTTCACCTGCTGACAGACCAAACACCTCGACACGAAGTCTGCAACGTCCTTCTTCATACCTCGCCACCAGAAGTTCCGCTGCAGATCTTTGTACATCTTGGTGCTCCCTGGATGAATGGAATATCTCGATCTGTGTGCCTCCTCCATGATACCATGTCTCAGGTCCTCCGTATTCGGCACCCAGATACGGTCTCTGAATCTCAGACCTCCATCCACTCCAACTCTGAAGTCTGACCCATCTCTAGCAGCTAACTGTAACAAACTGCTCAACTCCTCATCTGTAGTCTGAGCATGAATCACTGTTGATACTGTCTGAGGCTCTACTCTCAATCCTGCAATCACTGCACCCTCAGAGCTATCTGCAAATGGTCTCCACTCTGCTAAAGACTCCAGCAGTCGCCACTCCTGAATGCATAGGCCTGCTACTGATACCTCCACCTTCCGGCTCAAAGCGTCTGCAACTGTGTTCGCCTTCCCCGGATGGTAAGAGATAGTGAAGTCATAGTCCTTAATGAACTCAAGCCATCTGCGCTGCCTCATGTTCAGCTCCTTCTGCGAGAACAGGTACTTCAGACTCTGATGATCTGTAAACACCTCGAACTGCTCGCCATAAAGGTAGTGTCTCCAGGTCTTCAGTGCGTGAACCACTGCTGCTAACTCCAAATCATGTGTCGGGTAATTCCTCTCATGGACCTTCAGCTGTCTGGATGCGTATGCGATCACCCTCCCATGCTGCATAAGTACACATCCTAAGCCAACACCTGAAGCATCGCTATAAATCACGAATCCACCCGTGCCACTCGGCAATGACAAAACTGGTGCAGTGGTCAACAGTCTCTTCAGCTCCTGAAAGCTGTCCTCGCACTTCTGTGACCACACAAAGGTGACTCCCTTCTGCGTCAGAGCCGTCAGTGGTGCTGCCAATCTCGAGAAGTCTTTGATGAAGCGACGGTAATAACCCGCCAGTCCAACAAAGCTCCTAATCTCCGTCACGCTCGTAGGGGTCCTCCACTGTGTCACTGCCTCTACCTTCGCCGGATCCACCGATATCCCCTCTGCCGATACAATGTGTCCGAGGAATGTCACTCTGTCCAACCAAAACTCGCACTTTGAGAACTTAGCATATAACTGCTGAGCCCTCAAGATGCTGAGTACAATCCTCAGATGCTCTCTGTGCTGCTCCACATCTGGTGAATAGATCAAAATGTTATCCACGAAGACAATCACAAATATATCAATATACTGCCTGAATGTCCGGTGCATCAGATCCATGAATGCTGCCGGAGCATTCGTCAATCCAAATGGCATCACCAAGAACTCATAGTGTCCATATCTCGTCCTAAAAGCTGTCTTCTGGATGTCCTCATCTCGGATCCTCAACTGGTGATATCCTGAACGCATGTCAATCTTCGAGAAAACCTTCGCTGACTGCAGCTGGTCAAAGAGGTCCTCGATCCTAGGTAAGGGATACCTATTCTTCACCGTCACCTGGTTCAGCATCCTGTAGTCTATGCACATCCTCAAGGATCTGTCCTTCTTCCTCACAAACAAAACTGGTGCACCCCAAGGCGAGACACTCGGCCTGATAAATCCAGAGTCCATCAAATCCTGCAACTGCTTCTTCAACTCTGTCAACTCAGCAGGTGTCATCCGGTATGGAGCCTTCGACTGTGGTGTAGTGCCAACTACCAACTCAATGCCGAACTCCAACTCCCGGTGTGGTGGTAAACCTGGAATCTCCGCTGGAAAAACATCCGTGAACTCCTGCACCACCTCAATGTCCTCTAGCCTCTGAGACTCTGCCTCCGCAACCACAAGTGTCGCCAGAAATGCTGCACATCCCTGCTGTAACAGTCTCTGAGCTCTCACAGCAGATACGATAATACGACCCCCTCTGCTTCTGATCCCTCTAATCAGAATATCAGGCAAACCCTTCCTCGGAATCAAAATCTTCTTCTCACGGCACAAGACTCGAACATCATATTGGGACAGCCAATCCATCCCAAATATGACATCAAAGTCCTCCATCGGTAGCAAGACCAGGTCTGCCGGAAACTCCTGATCTCCCGAAACAACCGTGGCGCCGGGGACAAATCTCCCCACAGTGCCCACCAGACCCAGGGGTGTGCTGACCTCCAAAGTGGCAGTCAACATCGTAAGGGTACAGCCCAACACTCCCGCAAATCGCTCTGAGATGAACGAGTGTGTCGCGCCACAATCAAAGAGCACCCTAGCTACTGAACCAGCGACAAGAAGTGTACCTTCCACAACAACGCCTCCATCACGAGCCTCCTCTGCCTGGATGGTGAAAACTCTGCCGGTGCGCTGTCCCTGCTGTGGTCTAAAAGGTGGTCTACCTCCGCCTCCACCTCTGCCGGGTGCTGGTAACCCCGGTGGTCTGCTCGGTCGAGCTCCTCGGCCCGGACAGCTCCTAATAAAGTGGCCCAGCTGGCCACAACCATGACATGCTCCAGGGGTGAAGCACGGCCCGGAGTGAAACCTCCCACAACTACCACAAGGCTCAGGTCGTGGTACTGCAACTCCTGCTCCCTCGAATCGGGGCCTCTTGCCCGGATTCCCTCCAGTCTGACCTCCCAGCCTCCCAGAGAACCTACCCGATGGCCTCCTCTCATCCTGGTAGTTCTCTCTGTAGTCACGATCAAGAACAGTAGCACTCTTCACCGCATCAGCTAATGTGCGTGGCATATGTGTCAGCACCTTCGTCCTCAACTGCTTCCGGAGCCCTCGGACGAACTTCCCAGCTCTCTGCTCCTGTGTGATATACATCTCGGGACAGTAACGCTCAAGGGCGTTGAACTTCCCGATGTAGCCTGCCAAAGTCATGTCTCCCTGCTGAAGACTAAGAAACTCCTCCCTCTTCTCATCCTGCACATGCTGCGGAAAATACTGCTCGTTGAACTCGCCAACGAACTCCTCCCAGGCTATATCATCTCTGTCCGCAAACACCACTGCAGATGTGGACCTCCACCAGTTGGACGCAGCACCGCCCAAAACATAAGTAGCCAGGCCCACTCTCGCCTCTGGAGGACAACCAATAGCACTGAAGATCTTCTGCATCGTGAAGATCCACTCCTCCGCAGCCTCTGCGTCGTACTGCCCCAGAAAGGTAGGCGGATGCTGGCGCATAAACCGGTCATGCATAGCGCCAGTCCCCGTCTGCCCAGTCTGTGCCGTCTGCTGCTGTAGCATCTCTGTCAGACGTCCGACCGTATCGAACAACGTCCGACGCTCATCCTCCCAAGCCTCATCCCTCGCAGTCTCACTCTCACCGCGACTATGGGCAACCGCCTTCCCCCGCCTAGGAGGCATCTGCCAAGGGAAACAAGACAATATCAATATAATCTGTGCATGCATGATCCTCTAGACCTAACTCCTAACTCAAAGGTGGTTTCTTTGGACAAGTACGCCGAGATCAATGCTCTGATACCAAATTGTAACGTACCCGAAAACAGCGGAAATTTAAACAATAATAAAGACCGTCAACGGTCAACACAGGGCACGTCACTGGAAAACAAACCAACATATATATATAAAATATATAAGATACAGACCCACGTGGAAGTCAAAGTATACATAAGAGTCAACTGTGATTACAACAAAAATGAATGTACATGTAATCACTACCTCAACAAAAGAAGTATAAAAGAGGACACAGTATCTAATCCCGGGGGCACCGTCCTCAGTCACCGCCTCAAACTCTAACCCTGCTCGCTACCTGAAATGCAAACAAACAAACATGCCTGAGTTCCCTGCAGGAACCCCGTATACCAAACCTCCTAAAATACGAAAAGGAAAATTAAAGACAATGCAATGCAATACACATGATCATCCGCCTCGGGCCCACAATAATGCCCTCACCGCCTCCGCGGCACTAAACCACTCCTGCCACTAGGGTCAAGTCAGTCCACCGCTGCCTCACAAGGGTCAGTCGACACCACTGCTCCCCAAAAAGTGCAGGAAGGAACCCCCGGTACACGCCGCACTCCAGGAGCGAGTCAGCCCGCCGAATACACAACTCGGGTCAGACGACAGCCGCTGCTCCCCCGAGAGCTGCCAAACGCGCACCCTGCCGGAACATCCTCGGCCTACCGCTAAACCCTCGCAAACTGCCCAAGGTTTACGGTACACATCCCTCACACCCCGCTCGGTAAGAGAGGAAACAGTAATACAATAATACGCCTTCGTCGAAGGTGAAATCCGTAGCTCTCAAAGTCGGTAATCAACCGTCGCCTCGGAGACGGTAGTCGACCTATACTCAACGGATCGCGTGTGGATAAATCCACCAACCTGCGGCAGATCGGTCGACCGCTAGAAGCACACCGGTCGACCGGTCCCCCACACAGTACACAGTACTGTACAAACAAGTCTACCGGTCGAACCATGCCAACCGAAATACCGACCAATCGGTCGGACAAAAGTCATCTAGCGGTCGACCGTTTGAATGGTCTACGCTATACAATTTTTATATAATATATATATCCGACCGGTCGAACCAAGGGGTTGTTCAACCGATAACAGGACTTTCCGCATTTTGCCTAAGTGATATTCGGTCGACCGGAACTGCTATACAGTTCGACCGAATCAACACAGACACTCTACCGCTTAAATAAAATGCTCAGTCGGTCGACCGAAAGTTAAAGAGCGGTCGACCGTTTTGATGGTCAAAGCTCCCAACCGACTAAGCATCGAATGGATCGGTCGAACAAGGTTAAGGACGTTCGACCGTTTGATAAGTCAAAATCCCCAACCGACCCATTCTCATTGTTATTCGGTCGACCGGCTAAGTGGTCTCGTTCGACCGATAACAGCATAACCCCTTTTTCCCGCACAATTCTGGCATAGCGGTCGACCGTCTAACGACATCGTTCGACCGTTCGCGGGTAAAAATCCATATAATAATAGGATCGGTCGACTGCCCACAGGCACCGGTCGACCGATCGTCGTCTTCAACCTCTGAATTGGTTGGAATCCGACGGGGAATTTGACACCAACGTCGATCCCCAACACTCACAAGGCATAAGTGAGTTATATTGAAGATTTGGCATACTTTTTTGACGGTTGTGGAAGCCTCCCAAGCTTTGGCAACCTCAACCCACTTCTTCTTCTTCTTCTCCTCTTCCTCTTCTTCTCTCCTTCTTCTTCTTCACCAAAATCGCCTCTCTCATGCTCTGGTTAACTTAAGAAGTGAAGAAAACGTTTCAATTAATCTAACACCCCTATTTATACAAAAATCCAATCTTATCTTCAACTCACCTCCAAATCCTCCAATCCAAACAAGCCACCTCATACTATACTAATCAAGACTAAATTAGGTTAATTAGGTTTAGTTTAGTTTAATTTAGGTGTTTAGATTAGGTTATTACACTAGAGTTGAGGAACATTTAACTTAATGGTTAAGCTGTTTTTACCTTGAAATATTGTCACTGCCACTGGTTCTATGTGTAATGTGATACAGGAAAACATACCTGCAGTTGCAATGTTGACATTAAGATTGTTGTAAGAATTGAAATCGCTATGTTGGGGAGTTAAAATTTTAATGTTGATGTATTCCTACATTTTCCTAAGTTGAGTGACTTAGCCTGAATTCTTCAGGCAGAGTTGGCAGTTTCTGAATTATCAGGTAGTGGTGCTGGAATAATGACAGCGACTAGTACGGTAATTACTAATTAGCACGTTCCTCCTGGTGTTTGTTGCCGAATGGGGTGATAAATCGTTCTTTTCAACTATTGGTAAGTTTCACATTTTTCTCTTTATTCTGGTTTTAAGCCATTCGAAAGTTTATGTTCCTGAAACTTGATTGTTTCGTTTCGTTTTTTCAGCACTTGCTGCTGCTTCTTCACCAATTGGCGTGATTGGAGGAGCACTGGGTGGTCATGCGGTTGCCACTTTATTACGCCTTACGTTCACAACTATGCTGTTATATTTATAGATTCTCATTTTGAGACGTTATTCTTACGGTTATCTATGTTGCTCTCTGGTTTCTGTCATCGGTGGTTCTTTGCTGGGATCGTTCTTCTCAGAAAAAGTGAGTGATTACCATACTCTTTTCCTTTGAAGAAGTGTTCCTTACTTCCTTTGTTAGTTTTAATTAGCACTACTGAGTCTTGTACTTAAATGTTCATTTTGTTCTTCACAAATTTAGTACTTCTTGTTTGAGAAGCAATTAGGTTTTGTGATTTAACGATACAAAATCAGTAAACAGAATCCGAGCAATTAAGCCAAAAAGAATCTGAAACCTATGCAATGACCAACTCGTAATGACGACACATGACTAAGTTGCATAAGGTGTCTTAAGTTTTGTGATTTACTAATAATATGATTTTATAAGAAATATGTGCTTGTAGGGTGTAGCATGTTTCTTATTTTACGGATCAATTATCCGTTATTTATCCAATTTAATCTTTATGTAGGTTATATCCTACGTTGGAGGAACTCTCTTCCTCGTCTTTGCTGCAATAACATTGATGGAGATCGTTAATTAGGTAGCTTATGCAGTCTGAGACAGTATCCAGAAGAGGTCTGGGAAAGCTGTACTTCACAATCAATGTTTTGTTTTAATCTACTACTGGCTAAGTTTCTTGAGCAACCTCAGTTTCTCTTGCAGGTCTTTAAACTTAGGCAGAATTTTTATTTTTATTTTTATTTTGCATACAGGAGGAAGAAGTGTTTAATGCTCTCATCAAATGGAGGTTATAATCAGCTTTTGGAGATGACTGAACTACCAAATTCATTACGACATTTTTTAATATATACACTCATCAGTAGTGGAATCCAACACCTACCCGTTTCCTATTGGCAGATTTAAGAAAGGAGTGTGTGTTTGTAAATCTGTCATTGAGACAAAAAAAATCTCGTTAATGGTTGCTAATAGAGGTCATGTTAAGGACATGACAAACATAAGAACGCAAATGGTTGCTAATTAATAGAGGTGTCCACTTGATTATTTTGTTGCAGACTTCTTCTTTTCTCCTTTCTAGTGGACCAGTGGATGCGACGTTCAATATTTCGGCCTAGTCTTTTTATAGGGTTTTTTGTTGCATGCCCATGGAAAGTAGAGAAATTCGATCTTTGTCCATTAATTTCTGAAAATCAGTATGATACATATGGTTTGTGGCTAAATATATCATACGTCTACAACTAGAGAGTTGTTGACATCAATAGTGTTAAATACTTAAATTTAATATCAGAATGATACTAAATTTTGTTATCTCAAACGCTTGTAGACGTAATTAATTATATAATAACTTGAGTAGGGTTACAACTTACAACCCATATTTCTAAAATTGTAGACGTAATTTTAATATCACAATGATACTAAATTTTGTTATCTCGGATATTTGTTATCTCAAACACATCAAAAATATATACTACACTAAATAACTAATAACTTGTTTCTTTTTCAGGTACGTACGTGCATTAACTAATTATTCGCAAATTATATAACTTATGAGCAGCGATGTCTTTTTTTATAATATAATGTTTTTATATAAAATGCATAACTTTTTATTAAAAAAATAAAATTAACCTATGTTTCAAATTGTCTGATAAATATAAAAGAATAAAAATTTGATAAACAGTATGTGGTACTGTTGATTATTCCTATTTATGTAATGGAAAACATTATCAAGCTTCAAAGAACCAAAACTATTCATATTTGGCTGAAATGTTTGCATGTGGATATAACATATCCATGTTGTCCTTCATAAGATGCACAGCAATATTATTTCATTTGTCCGTCTTTTTAATTTTCAATACTGATTAGTGAGTAGAAACAAGGTCAAAGAATTCAAATTCCACTAGATTTTGTCTTCTTGGAATTTAAGTTCTGAATTCTGATATATTGTTTAGAAGGCAAAACTAGAACCCGAAAATCGCTTTAACTTGCAATTGCATTGAAAAATCCAAGAATTAATTTCCATCCCTTACTTTATACTTTCAGGGAGAATTTCTTATTATTTTTCTTTATCAAAATCCCACAAAAATCGTGGAAAATCAATCACATTGCATGGGTTATAACTTATTAGAACCTTAAGGTGGTGTTAGTGGAGCGGAAAGTGGTGGAAATTGATTTTCGGAGTCAACCGGGAAGCAGATGAAAACAGAATGCAGTGGAAAACAGATTACTTTTGACTGGATTTTGTTGTTTATGCACAATGTAGGAATTCCAACACTTTGGATAGCAAAAACGGACGATCAAACTAGTTTCGGTCGACCGAAATGAGAATTCCAGTGTTTTCTCTGAGCGAACGTAAATGGTCGACCGAACTAATTTCGGTAGTCTGAATTGGGTATTCTAGTTAGAAATTTCGGTGGACCGAAATGTGTTTGGTTGTCCGTTAAAATTATTTCGGTGGACTGAAAAGTTGACGGTCGACCGAAAAAATGTTGTTATCGTTGCTTTTCAACCTCAAACGTTAAGAAAACTCACAGAAAATTTTACACTTACTACGGAATCCGATGAAATCTGAGAAATAGATTCCCATGGTGCACAAACAACCTCCTTTTCAGAATTAACTGAATCTGATTTCTTCTCGCTCGGATTCCGTTACTCTGACCCCACTAAATGTGAGTGTTGTCACGCCATAAACGTCCAACAATAGCTCCCTGGGATCTAATGAGATGGTGGCATCCCATCATGGCAGTTGATTATGCCATGCAAATGCAACTTTGAAGAAAACGTGCACAATGGAACAACAAGTCACTAATAACTTGCTAGTCACTTTTTGATTAGTATAACTACGATTGCTTTTGTTTGATATTAGGATTAGATCACATCTCCTTTTAATCTTTTACAAAAGTGTGGACAACCAAAGAAAGTAAGGGCAGGATTAACGGGAGGGGGTGCTCGGCCGCCCGCCTGGGTGCTTGCTCGGGCGTTGGGCATCCCAGGCAGACGCCTGGGGCGCCCTGGGTGGGGGGCACATGTCCCCCCATTGACCCGATTTTATTTTTTTTATTTTTGTTTAGGGTAAAAAATGTTTATAAATTTGTTTTAAATTGTTTTCTAAAAAAAAAAATTGAAAATGTGTGTTTTATTTGTTTTGCTTTTGTAATTTTTTTGTGATTTTTTTTTATATTCTACACATGATTGATCTCTAAATGACATGGAGGGAAGAGAATGTACAGTGGGTGGGGTAGCATGGGCGTGGTTAAGGGATTTTTTAGGTGGATTGGGTGAGCTGAGGTAGCCCGAACACTGTTATTTCTGCTCTAGAGATCACGTTTCTTGTCCACCCTTTTGGATTACACCAAAATGTAATAACTGAGTGACATCATTTCATGCTTACATTTGTATCTTATATCCATTATATTTCACCTAAACAATGCTACGTAATGAGTTTTATGTTTGAATTTCAGAAATAAATAGGTTTGAGGAGAAGAGACATAAAAGGACCTAAAAACAGAAAAAATGACTGAGTTGAGAGACTCGAGGACTAAGATGCAAGATCGAATGACCTGAATGTAAGATCGAAGGACCAATGAGCAAACAAGAATACTCCACACCATCATGGGGAGTAGTTTTACAATTCTATTCGGGTCGGAGCTCCAACAAGCAAAGTAGATGCATCAAAGACAAACAAAGTCATCCAGAAAAGCCCACAAGAAAGCCCAACGTGATCCAAACCTTGTAGACCGCCAATTAGCTGTCTGGGACCGTTGATTGGCGGTCCGGGTTTCTCCAGATCCGCTAAGATTTCTTTGGGTCGTGTATTAGAGTGTATTTAGTCTATTTGTGGTATATGTTTAGTCTCATACCAGGGGAAGATCCCGGATTACCTTTTTCTATGGCTATAAATAGAACTTTTCACCTTCTATTGTATTGACTCATTGCTTGGTGACATTCTCTCTACTTGGAGTAAATCTTGGAGCAAAATCTCAAGGTGAAGAAGAATGTTGTTAGTAATGTGAGTCATTTAATAAAATAATTTTTTCATTGTTTTGTTCTCATGTTGTTTCTTTATGCATGCTTAGCTTAGTCGTAATTCTTTGATCTTAGGCCAAATTAGTTAGAATGTCTTATTTCTTCTTTAGTTTAATTGTTAGAATAATGTGTAGTGAGTAGATTCATCCCCCTTTGGGGGTGGAGATGATGTTCATACATGCATATAAGAATAAAAATGAATGCTTTATTTTGGAATGAGTTGATAAATGTGAATGTATGCTTGCTTGTTAGAGTAGAATACTACACTTAATGGATTTTGCCACAAATCTTAGACACCTCTCATGTTTGTTTAGGTTCTGAAATAACCAGCTTGTGTATATGAATGTTAATCAACTAGGTTAGTGAATTGATTGATAGGTTTTGTCATAACCTTTAGACACTTCCTATACATGAAAACATTATCTACATTTGTGTCTATGGATTGCATTTTTCACCATCTTTTTACATGTGTACACACACTTCACCCTAAGGGGTCTTTCTCTTCCTGATTCCAGCTTAGTATTAAGTTCTTTTAGTTTTGTCGAAGTAATCATTAGTCTATTTCTTTTACATTTTCTTCTTAGTAGTTTAGTATAGCGTAAATTAGCATAAACAAAACTCTTCCCCCTTTTTGTTGTCACTTGATTTCTGAAAAACCAGAGATTGCTCTCCTCCCCGTGGATCGACCCGTATTTACCACGTATTCACCAATGTCGTGTATTTACGGTAGTTTAAACGATCAATCAATAACCATACATTCATGATGTTTGGTAGCATCATCCTTTTTCTAAATTCTTAGCCCCTGTACATAAGAGAGAGAAACACACCATGCACTTGTCACTTTGGTAAATTCACCGCTTGCATCTACGTGTGCGCATCTCTCTTTGTTAATTTACTTACTACGTACATCCTTTTCGATGGAAAGGAATTAGCAATTGTTCTTGTATTCGACACATACATCCACGCTTATCCCCTGAACATTTCAACTCAAATGTTGATATTGGATCTTTAGTCTACGCTAATTAGGGATAGGGCCGGGTCAGTTTTGTTTTGGTTTTGAAATTAAGGTTTAAAGTTTAAACCAACTATTTTGTAAAATGTTCTAATAAGACCACATTGTTTTAGTACGGATCAGTTTAAACTTCAATTTCCATTATTTGTTGATCGCTTAGAAAATTCAAAAGTTAAAGAATACAAAAAACAACTGAACAACTAAACGTCGTCTCAAAATTATTTAAATCGCTCATGTGAATTATCGTTTTATCCTTCTCTCATTTCTACTTATATATCTCTTCATTTCACTCTCCTACCACCAGTCTCTCTTCATCTTCCTCTCATAATCATCAAGAATAATGTCTCGGAGACCATAAATGAGTCAGCGAACGGCCCGGTGTACTCGAATCTGATAAAATATTCTATTTATTTAAATTTTAAAAAAAATGGGGGGGGGGGGGGGGGGGGGGGGGGGCGCTTACCGCGGACGCCCACCCCCCATGGGGGAGGCGTCTCACGTAGACGCATATATATAATTAGTATTAATTGATAATTAGTTAAAATAATTAATAAATTTGTTAATCCATTTAACAACATTTTATTTCTAAAATTTAATTAATAATCATCGGGTTATCGTGGAGGAAGAGGAAAATTCATACCTTTACGCGATGTACATACTTACGAAGCGGATTCAGCACCTCATCATCCACGTAGAGGGGGTATATCTGCTTCGATTAGAAGGGAAATGGATAGTTTACGTCGTCGTCAGACACGTGAGGATTCTTTCGACGATGACGAGGATTCAGATAAGGTGGAGAGTGATGATGGGGGTCGGTATGGGTTGGAGTTTGAGTTGGAGCGGCGGGAGGAGGAGAGACAACAGTATGGTAGAGGACGAGGGCGACATTGTAGTTCTTCTTCTGCGGAGTGGGTCATTTGGAAGGGTGGAGGTAGTAGATTTGTGACCGGTGATTGGAGTTAGTGCACTGCAGATGCCCGAGCTCAGAAGAAGAAGGGGGTTGACGACGATTCTAGGATCGTGACTGGTGTGATGCCCAATGATCCTTTAGATGACAGCGTCATTCCGAGTTTCGGAGGCCACATCGCCAGACGCATTTGGGAGGACGATGATCGGAAGTTCTAAAGTGTCATAATTGGCACAGAGTTTGTACTACATTGCAAGGTTGGCGCTCAATTTTCAGCGATGATATCACAGGGGTCATTACTGATAGCGGATTGGGTCACTTGCCTTACAACATGTTCTCCTGCCTTGACATGTCGTTGATTTCTGCGTTTGTGGAGCGGTGACAGTTTGACACCAACTATTTCCACTTGTCTTTCGGAGAAATGACGATCATGTTGCATGGCGTCTTCCAGATTTTGCGCATTCCAATTGAGGGTTGTATGGTCAGTGCTCAAACATCGACGCCTGAGCTGAAGAGTTATGTATCAGAATTGCTCGGGGTGAGCGTCGATGGTCTTGGGAGGGATAGCCCATTTTGGAGTGGCGGTGGTATTAACATCGACGTTGTTGACGACTTTTACAGACGGGGAAGACCACCGCAAACTGAAGATACACAGTTGAGTGCCTACATGTTCTTACTGCTCGGATGCTTCTTGTTTGTCGACAAGAGTGATTGCAGAGTCAAATCACGCGACTTATTGGAGGCTAGAGACCCAGATACCATTGGTCAATACTCATGGGGGTCGGCAACGTTGGCATACTTGTATCGTCAGTTGGGGATAACGAGTCGTGCTGATTGTTCTAGTATTGTGGGTTGTCTTACGTTGCTGCATGCTTGGATATATGAGTGTTTTCCTCTTTTCCACCAGCATCGGGAGCGGAAAATTATTGAGTTGGGTCATCCTCATTCGCGTATGTGGGATGTCTGGACCGAGGATAAGAGCGATGGGCGACTCCATTCCATTCGTAGACGGCTAGATTAGATAACTGCATCGCAGGTATAAAACTGTAGGATTTCATGTCCCTATGTATGTATGTATGTATTTAAAAAAAATTAATACAACATACAAGATCGATTTCATACTTTCAATAATTTTATGTACATAACTTTGTGTTTTATTCTAATATCATGCAACCCTACATTTATTAAAATAAACCACAAAGGTAGAATCATACCTAAAGGTTCTCTAAAACCTTTTTGAAGATCCGGAGTCGCGTTGCCCTTTGAATCGTCCACGGATTTGCCTCCGAGTGTTCACCAAACACTAAACAAGATTAGAGAGAAATGAGCTAGTCAATCAATCTCTAATAAGGTTTAGAATCTAGCTAATAACCCCTCTTTGAGCTCCTGAGATTTCTATCTCCTAAACTCAAAATTACTAAGAGAATTTCGTGGTAATTAGATGAGAGATTAATGAAAGAAATAATTTTTGCATTAAAATTAAACAAGTAGGAGGAGATGCCATTTTATAGGCTCCCAAAACATCATCATCAAAAGATATTCTTTAGCCATGATCCCTTGTTTATTCTCTCCTAAAATTAATCTCTAATTTCTACATAAGCACCCTAAAAACATTTTAATTAAATCTAGAATTAATTCACCCATGATTTAATTAATCTCTTAATAATTCAGGCAGAATCGTTCTGTTCGGTGAACTGAGAATTACTCGGTCAATCGAACCATTCGGTTTTAACACGTGTTCGGTGCACTGTAAGCCAGACGATCAACCGAATCCGCATGAGAAAAATTCCCTGGAAAAATTCGGACGAACCACGTCTTTTACTCTGTCGACCGTTGACCCACCAGAATCTCTCCTGGGACATAGTCATCGGATGACCGCGTCACCTTCGGTCTACCGAAATACTCTTTCTCGGTTGACCGTTCACACTCGGTTAACCGAACCCGATTGTCCAGGCACTCCAGATAATTTCGGTCAACCAATTGTGCTTACTCATTCCTCATTCGGTTAACCGATCCGAAGATACCGTGGTCGACCGAACCATGAACGGTTCACCGTATTTGACCCCGATTTTGCCTTTGTCAAATTTTGGATTTATTTCCAACAAAATTTGATCTTTTGGGGTTTTTAGCAAATTCACATATTATGTAATATATTATCCTATGTAATATTAAATTATTACACCCCATAATATATACACCTCATATGAACTTATTCTAATTATGTCAATTCTCATGACATATTGATTTTAGTCCTTCACCACATGTGTCCCATTTTCAAATGAAACCCGACACATCATATGAACTTAAAATCAACCATCTTGTTTCTCAGTTTTGTGGTGTGACCTATAAGAGGATCTAAGCCAAATTGGCAGAGATATCGAACACTTAATATCTCAAACTATAAGCGGTATCTAGCTAGACATTATAGTTACTCAATTAGCATAGATGTCTTTGTTCCACCCGAACCAAAACACGATCCATTTAGTGATGTAAGTGCACCACCTGTGTCTGTCCCTTGCCTAATGATATTAAGAATATATACAAAGTAGAAATGTGTCACCTTTGTATTATATTCATTTCTTGATCTCTTTAAGCTAATTATAAATATGTAACTTAACACAAGTTACATTGTGCACATTATAATTTTGCTTTATCAAGTGGCCCACTAATATCATCACTCAATTAAGAGGGGCAATGTAATTGTTTGACTAGCTATCTTTTCCAGCACAAGTCATGCTCAACCAACTATTGCATTTATCACTACACTCATTGATATTTTTTGACAATAATCAAATTAAGCACTTCTTGAGTGAAAAAATATATGTCTCATATCTTAGGATCCAGGACACAGTAAAAACATTAATGACTCGAAACACAATTCCATAATGTTTTACTTGTTAGGTATATTCAATATATAAAAGTAATTTTTTCATTTTTTATATACTCGTGTCGTCAATTATTTGTAGAGCTACAACAATCGATGACCAACACGACAATCTTATCTCGGTAATTAATGTTCCATGTTATTTACCATGATTGTGAATAACTTTTGATTTATGTAAACCATTATCTTTTAGAGCTTTACGGTTAAGGACCAAGTGTCTCTTCCTTAACACTTCCAAAAGACGAATACCATAATCAAGGAACAAAATGTTTGCACATTCAATTCATAATAATTGAGATATAAAAGTAAAACTTTTAGAACACATTCCTTTCAAACTCTATATCATTAATGTTTTTTTAAAATTTATTTTTATTATTATTAACGTGTAAACGTTTAGGTGGAGTGATTGCCCTATGGTCCTGAGCCTACTGCGGCTGTGCCAAGGACTTTATTGATGGACGTTATTCATTATCGGGATATCATGAAGCTTTATTTGCCTGATCGCGTCTTGCGTCAGTTAGGGTACGTTCAAGTTATCCTAGTTCACATCTCGACGCCAGAGCATGCAGTGCGGTCAGGTACAACGCTTCGAGCGCGGAATCGATTTGGAGGACATTTCCGAGAGGAGGCCAACTTCACCTTGGCGATCTCACACGTAGCCGCGACCCCACCACTTCTCATGCAGATTATTTAGATTGGTTCGATAGGTGCTCACATCCAGTTCTCGTGCACAGTACCACCCCAAGACCTGAGAGACCTCTCGATAGGACATGTGGCGATACGGTAAGTTTTTGTAAATTATTTTTTATTTATATTTTTTATTTTGTTTTTCTTGTTAATGTACACTAATTTTGATGTTATATCCAGTGGATGAGTAGAGTGATACAGCTTGCGCAACCATTTCTGGATTATAGGGACCAGATGCCGAATGAGAAGACGAGATCTGCATGTGAAGGTTGGGATGACTGCATTCAATCGTGGAACAATCTGTTGGCATTTTCGACCACGATTCGGATGATGAGTTGTAGTCGGTTTGTACATTATTTATTTTATTATCTGTTGAACTCTTATTATTTGTATTTGTATTTGCTTACTTGTTGTACTCTTATTATTTATTTCTGACGAACATATCTTCTCCATATTTTACTATATTTGATGCATTTTAAATTTGAAATCTAATAAAAAAACATCACCGTAAGAAACAACACGAACAAATTACACATTAAAAGCACGGTGATTTAACCAATACATTACAAATTACAATCAAAATCTACTACGTAACATGTCCCAATATGCTCTCCTATTTTCGTACTTCACATCTCAACCAGACACACTCTCGTCTCGCATTTGAAACCACAGGGTCGTTATAGGAGGTACTGGAAATCCCTCAGTTAATTCTAAGCGAATCTAATGTATGTAACTCCCTAAATGAGCAATAATGAACTCTCTGCATGGCTTCGTCATGGTAGATGGACTCTCCCAATGTAGCACTATAATACACTGATACAACGAACCATCCGTTCCCACTGAGAAAAACACAACTGCACACTTGTGAAAATTGACGATCGGGAACAAGTCGCACAAAATCTCCATATAGTGATCCTCACCACAAGGATGCACACTTGTAAAAATTGACAATCGGGAACAAGTCCTCGCCCAAATCAATTCGTTGACGAGCTTGTGCCACACATCATAATAAATGTGCTCATAATTGGGATGCGCCCCTATCTCATTAGAAATTGCACAACGGGCGTAAAACCAAATTGTCTTGACCACCATGGAAAATATCGGCAATACATCGAAATCCACAGTTGTCATCAGTACGTACATCATTCCACCTCTCTAGAAATGGTAAGATGAGTCCTAGCAGTCTATCAACATATGCGAAGTTATCTACGTCAATCCGTCTGGATACTATAGGATGAAAAAATAGCAAAGTTATATATAATAACTAGAAGTACATGTTTACTGGAAAAACAACAACGTAGTAATAATAATAACAGCAAACATATCGTCATACCAGATCGTGTACTCATGTTTACGGACGATCGAGACGAACTAGAAGATCGACCACAACCCCTGCTCCGACTACTAGAAGATCGAATATGACTTCGCTCAGCATACTCAAAGGCACTCGGGTCCCGACGTGTCGACTTTCCCCTTGGTCGACCTCGTACCTTAGTATTTTCTGCGGGCTCTAGATGATTCGACTGATCGGGGTATAACTGCGCGTATAAAATACGAGAGACACTACGAATTACTGCATGGTCGCTCCCCAAAATCTCATTGACGAGGTTCCAAAAATGTTCGACATCTTGTGATGACTAATCCACAAACTCTGCCATCTATACTCCTTCTCTAATGGCAAGTGTTTTCCAAAATGGATGAATATGCTCTAAATAAATTCTTTCGCCGGACTCAATACAATCGTGCATGGTACATACACAAGGAATCTCATGTGATGTCATAAAAGCGCACTCATAGCGATATTCAACTTGATTACTTAAGCTCTGCATTCTCTGCAACTCCTCACAATATGACGACAAGCAGTGTTGCGAGATTTGACCATTTATATACTGAAAGAAAGTATTTCTGTAGTTAGTCAAATTTCGACGTCTCGACTCTTTAAGAAAGTTTCGAATATTCATCAGTTGCATTTCAATAGTTGCGTTCACGCGGTCGAAAAGAGTGTCCAGAGCTGCAGTCGATGTAGTGATCCACTCTTTCAGAGCGAATGAGTGTTTTCGACCCTACAGTTCATATTGTTGCCAAAATAAAGGACTTTGTTCGTTCAATTCAACACAAACTTTTCTTTATGCACTAACCATGTGTCTTCCAGATACTCCGTGATAACTGACAAAGAATGAAAAGAATCTTTGAGATTACGGACAACTCTATCATACTCAGGTTCTGAATTAGAAAACATGACTTTTCTCCACTTTCCACACTTCAAGTTCTCTGCAAACTTCTTGTTCTTACCGAATACGTGGTATGCGTAGTTGTATACGTTTTTGTTGATATGTCAGGTGCAAAGTAAATGAGCAGACTCGGGAAAAACCTCTCACTGGTTGCATAAGCCTTAACTCATGATCCGTTATTATTGCAGTCGGGCTGACAATACCCATGAACAGATCTTGCAACTTCTCTAACACCCACCGGTAACTAGACTCGGTCTCATCCTTTATAATCGCATAGCCAACAAGGAAGTTCATGTTTGTTGGTGTCACCCCAACCATCTCGAACAAAGGTATATTGTACTTTTTCGTTTTGTACGTCAAATCCATGCAGATTACGAAAGCGTATGTGCGCAACAACTGAACTGATGTCGGATGTGCCAAATATGCGTGAGTGACGACATTAGTTTCTTCATCCGTCATAATCCAATGTAAGTACTAATACTGCACTGCCTGGTGTAGAAACTGTTGAGCGGGATTCCTGTCTTCAGATTTCATCCTCCTCATGTACTCTTTGAAGTTATAAATGTGTCTCTGATTGAGATTATCCTTCGAGAATGTCTCATTTACCGCCAACAAGATGTTACGTGGTTTCGTTTGTGCCTTAGTCATATCACGAACAATTTTCTTGGCCCCGGGACTAAGACCGTTAATCTGTCAGTGACCCTCTGAATAAACTGCAAGTTTGTGGTTGTGTTGACCATGAGTACTATTAGAAACTACGACACATCCATCATGGTCCCGTCGCTCAACCACCTTTATCAAAAAAGACAACCGCAACTCTTTCTTTTCGTGTTCTTCCGTACTACAATATCCATATCTCGAGAACCATTTCATTTCTGCGTCACATCTTATATAACAATTCATCTGATTATCTGATCATGATTCATAGGATGATATTACCCAAAAAAATCCAACTCCGATGGCAACTTGTCTAGCCCATTTATTCGTGTAATCGATTGTTGGAAATACTTGTGTGCTTACAAAAAGCTCATTGTAATATACTTCATCACCACCGAAATCTTGTAACAGAACCTGAAATAATTTAAAATAACACAACATAAAAAATAAAAAATTTGGGGGGAGGGGGGGGGCGTTTTAATGTGCGACCGCATAAGCGTTTATGCGGTCGCACAAATCGGAAATCTGCTCGGGGTCGCATATGCGACCACCGCACAATCGCACCCAATAATGTGCGATTTGTGCGGCCACTGTGTGGCCGCATATGCTGTCGCACAGGTTGTGGTGAAGGTGGGGTGGGGTGGTGATGGGAGAGGGCTTTGAGAGAAGAAAAAAAAAGTCGAGAGGTTGAAGAAGAAGAAGGAGGAAGAAGAAATGTTAGGTGGGAGACAACTGTTATATGTTGTTTGATTTTTATTTAGACGTCACTCCCATGGGGGAGACGCCCTACCTAGACGCCGGGCACAAGAAAAAATCTAGGCTTACTTCACCGAATCTAGACGTTTCGTCAGACATTTTCGTGGTGTTTGTACTGGTAAAGTGAGGAAAACGTGGACAGAATCCTTAGTTTAAGAGACGATATAAAATGTGTATTAAATGAATTGTGAATGTTAAAATTGTAATTAGATGGACGATTTAAGTAATTTTGGGACGACGAATAATAGTTCCCAAAAACTATCACAAAACTAAATTGTTGCATGTTAATTGAATTTAGCTACTAAGAATCAATTATTAATTAGGTTGTTTCTTGTTTGTCCATACATATTTGTAAATCTTCACTCTTATCTTAATCGCTTTCAAAAGGAAAATAAACAAAACATACTTCCCTTTCCTGCATGAACGCGCCTTCTGGTTGGAGAAAGAAATTTGAAAAAATAACAATGGAAGAGCATAAGATCAATATATTCATGGAATATGCCAAGAAGACCTCATCAATGCATGCAACATACAACTACTATACATAACATCACCTCTGATCTACTTCGATCACACTTTAAAATCATTGTGTAGAAGTGGAAAAGAAAGGAACACAATCTAAAGTTTGTGGAGATTAGGTTGGGTGATTAGTGTCTAGTAAGGATCTTCCATATTCCAAGGCATCATCTTAATATTTTAACTTATCGACTCCCGACCAAGTGAGAAAAGAAAATGGAAAGAAAGAATGTGATGTTCGTGGCGATGTCATTGATGACTTGGAATTGTTTCCCAAAATCTTCAAACATAATTTAGAGAGATAATGAGTGTTGTTTCGAGTAGTAGATTAAATTAAACACTAGTTACCCTTTTCTTTTCTTTTTCTAATTGTTATTTAGCAAATAATTTCATTTACATAGGTGAAATATGAAAATAAATATATATGGTGATTTGTTTCCGTGTCAATAAGAAGTTACTGTCACCGGTTATGTTAGGAGTCCTTCAGAGACTCTCAAATTTCAACTTTTTCGAACTTTGGCCCAGTCAAACGCTCTATCCTCGCAAGGAATAGCCGGAAACACCAACACAACTCTTCGGTTACCCTCAGAGTAGGGAACTAGCGGAATAGCCCCCAGAACAAGCACACGCGGAAACTAAGGTTGCACAACCCTCACAAAATGCCAAGCCCCCAAACGTCCCAAGTTCCCCACACAAGAACACTGAAAGATGATAGCGGAACAATCTCTTTTATTATATATATAAGAAACGTCCCAAAGTGATTACAATAGATTTCTCGCTCACAAGTCTCTCTCACAGAAACTCTCTCACGCCCAAATCTAAACTCAAACTATGACGGGAATCCTATCTGATCCTGGATGATGATCCTGATTCGATTGGTTCTCGAACTTATGAGAGGCGTCCCCTTTTATAGTGCTTCAAAGTCCTACTTTGTAGCACAGTTGGATGTCACCCAACTCACCTTCCTTCGGTTGCAAGAGAATAGCTCTCTATTCTCCCCCCATAACTTGATAATAATCGTGGCTGAATTAATCCTTAGGAATCATTCCCAAACTCCTCCTTTATCACAGATTAATTCCCACAAATAGGCGCCACTTTGTCTTAACCGAACCATTCGGTTTAGGTTGGCTGGAAACGTGGGAATCATGCTGTATTTTGCTGGAATAACTTCTTCAAAACTGTCCCCCCAAGAATAGGAAGTTGCGCAAGTGGGGTTTGACCCGTTCAAATCCCTTGCACATCTCCCGTTCAGTTATGGACCCGTTCCATAACTGAATCCTACTTTTAAGGAAGTGCATCTTCGGTTCCTATTTTCAAGGAATGCATGCACCACGATTTCTACTCCTTCCAAACCAAATACCAACATGTAAGGAAGACATGTGCGTATTGGGACTGACCCATTCGGCCCACGCTTCCCTCTCCCTTCGGTTGGTGGACCAAGTCCATAACCGTCTCCTTCTCCACGAATGTAGCCTCCCTCCTTTGACTTGGTCTCCACGCCTTTGTTGGGCTGCCCACGCCTTGCCTGGTCACCTATCTCGGTCCTTGCTTCGCCCATGGGTAGTCATCGTCGGCCCGCACCATCCACCACCAGTTGACCGGTGTTGACTCGTGTTGACTACGATCCTCACTTGGTCTCCTTGTGTTGACTTGGTGTTGACTCCTGGTCTTTAGCCTCCCAAGCTTCTGCGCCTCCTTCCTAAGCATTGCCCGCTCATGCCCGCCTCCATGGCGCGCCTAAGTGCTGCCCGAGCATGCTCTCGCACTTCCCAAGTGCTATGCATGCGCCTCACTTGCTGATGCCTTCCGTCCTTTCCTTGGGTGTCCCCGGACTCCAAGCCTTGATGCTTTTCCACGCGCCTCGCCGTCCAAGCTACCAATCGTGCTATAGGCTTTAGAACATCCACACCTTTGCCTCGCTTGCTCATGCTCGCGCCCCGCGTGCGCGCATGTTGCCTCAACATAGCCTCCTCGCGCCCGTGCTACGCGCCCGTCCTCGGACTAGGCTTTTCGCTCCATGTTCGTAGCCTCGACTACTTGCCTTCTTGCACGCTCTTTGCCGCTGCCTGCCACTCGATTCCTCCTCCACGCTTCGCCTTGCGTGTGCGCATGCCCGCGCATCTCGAATCTCCTTGGCGCTTGCCCTGCAAACCCAGGGGAGTACTTGGTCTACCCCCGTTGCTTACCTCACGCGCTCGTGTTTGGCTCGCATTGTGTGCTTCTTGGTTCCTTGTGATGCTCCAAGCTCACGAACCCCGCCCGGTATGGCGCACCTCGGGCATCCTCGATCTCAAGGTGGTGACAAATCTCCCCCACCCAACCCATTCGTCGTCCTCGACGAAGAATAGATTGTTGAGATTAACCTCTCGAATCGATTGGCGACAGACCTTATCCTACAAAGGTCTTGTTGCGTCTCCCCGCAACTATGTAGGGCTTGAGGACCTCCCCTCTTGAACTCCTCCAAGAATTCCTTCCTGATTTGGATGATGTCCTCCCTCGTTGCCCCTTGGTGTCTTCGGTGCCTTGTGGGGATACACACCTCGGCCACCGTTTCCAGGTTGCACCTTACCCTTATATGCCTCTTCCTCCGATTCAGCACCTTGGCGCATGTTCCCTTGAACGAGTGCTGAGGGCGCGCTTGCCTCACTGGGTTCCTCCTTAACCCTGCGCTGCCCAAGTTCTCCTCCTCGGAACCTTCGGGTTGCAACAATTTCGTTGCCTCGTGGACGACCCCTTTGTCCTCCTCGTGGTCTGGTAGCATATCTCCTCATCCGCTAGCTGGATGTCCCAAGAGATCCTCGACTATCTCTGTGTCCACCTCCCTGAACACAATAGGGCTCCACACGCCTTCTTCCTCCTCAAATTCCTCCAGGCTCCACAAACCTATGGGTTCCCTAATATCCTTGTTGAGCTCGAGGGGCCCCGCCTCCTCGTGGCCTAGCTCCATCCCTAGGATCCCCCGCGTCTCCTGGCTTAAGGCTGCAAGGTGGCAGACTTGCACCTCTTGTGGTACAGCCTCATCTCCCGTGCACTTCACAAAGCATGGTATTGGACCTTCGGCGATAAAGATCCCCCTTAGATGAGCTGCTATTGATACCTTGGCTTGAACGAGAAAATCCATACCTAGGATTACCTTGAAATCGTCGAGAGGCACTACCATAAACGTGTCTGTGCCGCTCCAATCTCCCACATCTACTCGCGTACGTGCAACTCGGTGGTGGTTGAAGTAACGAAGGAAGGTGGGCTTGAAGAGGAAGAAGAAATAAGAGGGAGGAGGTGGTTGGGTTTGGTGGGAGTGATGGATAGGGGTGGTTATGGGATAATGGGCGGAATATCAAGGGCCAACAGTGTGAAGTTTATGGAAGGTCATGTCTGTAAAAAAGTAACTACATAAAGTTTATGGAACGCATTTCTTGATTTTTCAGTGACATAAATCTAATTCGTTAGAATCAGATGACATAAAGACAATATCGTAACTTCTTGTTGACACACAAACAACTACATGTCTTATTGAAAAACGTTTTACATTATATCTAAAGATGTACAAATGAACGTACTATATTCGTTAAAAAATCTAATTTCTAGATCTCATATGAAACAAATACCAATTTTATGATTTTCGATATCTTTAATCTACATATGTTGTTGATCAAGATCTACGGTTTTGATTTTCAATTTGGAATTCATATTTGATTTTATTAGCAAACGTAACCGTGTGTCAATAAAATTTAAGGATAATGGATCTCTCCTCATATATATATATATATATATATATATATATATGGTCAAGCTCTAGTGAGCCCATGGCTCATCAAATTTAGTTTAAGCCCCCTACAATCTCACCATTGGATCTTATTTACAGTTAATCTCACCATTCATTAGCATAACCGTTTTTTTCTTAATCTACCTTACATTTTGAAATGAGTGGTGAATATTGTGGGGGCTTAATTTAGTTTGATTAAGCACTGAGCTCACTTGAGAATTCATGTATATATATATTCTTTAATTATAACGGAATTAAAATTAAATAATTAACTCACTGAGACTCACTTCATGGAAATAAGAACAAAACAAAAGGAAGTAGAGCATGAGGCTCAATGCATGTAAAGTTATACGTTGCATGACCGCCAAGTGTCAAATTACAACCCTAATCTACATGCATATATTAATATATACTTGTGCACATGGACTTTAGTATTTTTCACATTTTTTGTGGTTTCGATGGGATCGAATTTCAAGACAAATTCAGACATCGAAAACAATATTGTCATTGAATTTAGCATTTTATAGTGAATATAAAATGTCATAGTACAAACATAAAAAAGAACAATTATCAAATCATGTTGTGATCTAGGTTGCTTGAGGTATATTATCTTGGTTTTTATTTATTTATAGTTTTATAAGAAAATTTGAGTTTTATAGATTAATGCATCACTCAACTTGGCTAGATTACCCAAATTAGGAAAAACTTATTCCAAATTATGAGAAATACCAACATCAATGCATGTGTCAAGATGCATATGTCAAGATATTATCTTAGAGATGAACTGATGAATATCCAACAATGGGTATCTTTAATAATATTTTTTCAGCTTCTCTGAGTTGTAGCTTTTTTTAAAATTTCTGTTAGTTATTTTTGTAGGTAAGAAACTTCTATTTAGATATGTAAGTTTTCTCTCTCTATTAATTGTCACCTCTTTAAAAATACTATATATTATATATAAAAAAGATAAATAAAATCAAAACGAGTTAGCTTGCAAATCTCATAGGGGCATTGGCCCACACTCCCATGTACATATGGTTTGGTTTAAACTTTAAACCATATGCTTCTACTAGAATATTCCTCCTTCTAGCTAATTATGTTTTGCAATGGCTAATTTTTTTTATTAAGAATCTTTCCCAAGCAAGTTGTCTTAATATAAATTAAGGTTGGTTTGGTACGAAATGGAATCCATCTCTTTCACACTGTACATGTTTGCCGGAAAAAAAGTATCAAAATTAAACACGTTTCCACATATTTCTTTAATGCAATCTTAATGGATGTTCTTCTCGGTTCTTTTCATTTCAGAATTAATTGGGCCAAATAAATAATAATAATTGTACTCTTTTTTAGCTTTTCTCAACTTTTGTATTTGCATGTGCTATTCTGGAGGACACGTACAATGCTTGTTTGGGAGCATATTAAACTTTGTGACAAGTCAAGATTTGGGATGATATTGTCTCCCTTCAGCTTATAATGGTGGGATTTCAATACATCTAAATTTCAGAAATTGGACTTTTGCCTTCATTTTAGTTTTAAGTTGAAAATTAACTCTGGTGGTTTTGTAGTTTTCGTGCATGAAGGTGTATAGTTAATTTTAAACTAAACCTGCAATGCAATCAGAGTAATATCTTCACTAAATTTAGTTGTTGTTTTTTCTCGAAATAATGGTATTGAGAATTTTTCATTGTCTTACATTTTTAAAGCCACGGAAACTTATTTTGGAACGAAATCATGGGATGAGATTACCTCATTTGGACTTCCAAAGATGCATGCAATATATTAATGTCAAATTCTGTTGAATGAGCTTGATATAAATAATATTTACTTCAATGTTGCTTCAAATATATATGTACTTCAGTGTTGAAGTACATATATATTTGAAGCAATTTTCTAGAATCCCTCACAAACTTGAACTAACCATAAATAATTTCATTGCAATATTTGTTCGTTCCCGTTTGATCTCTGTCATGTTAAGAACTCAAGAATAGTTGTTTCCTTGGAACATGGCTTAATTAGGTGATTATTGGAGCTAATTCTGCAACATACAGAAAGAAGACACGTAATTTTCTCATAAACTTCTTTTCCTCCGTGCTTGGACCACAATTAAATAACATATATGCGTATCATACATCCAGCGTCGTCATGATGTGCATGTACTAAAATTGAAGAATATAATAATTTTGACAGCTACATGATAGTAGTTAACACATGCTTAACTCTAACTATTATTATAGTAGTAAAAAGTGTATACGTACGTGATACCGTATTTTCAATAATTTTTGGTTAATTTTTTTCTATGAAAATTTATGGGTGGTGTATATCATATATAAAGAACATGTTGTAAAATTTTCAAATCAAATAATCATTATAAACTATGATCCGATTACTTTGAAATTCGGTAAATTTCAATCATTCAAATATGAACATTTTATATTAATGGTGAAATTAATTTTGACTGACCTAAAATTTTAACATGTTATAGCTCAAGAGATAACAATACATGTGATTAAATTTGATTTAAAAAGTAATTTTAAAATGTGTTAATTTAAAACCTTATTTGCCTCGTTATAATGATGAAAATATATATTATATTTTATCATAACAGCGGTGCTAATTAACTATTATTCCAGACGTACGTAGGTTTCTCCTTTGGTAGGAGCAGTGACATTTTTCCAAAGATATACAAATTAAATAACTTGATAAGGGATGGATAGATATATTTTTTTGGTAACTATTCTAGGACGAAGCATTGTAGAATTGTAGAAAAAAATGTCAAATATTAAGTGTCGGTCGTTATGACGTACGTCTGAGTGAGCTCCGCACTATTCCCCTTCAATTTGACTAATATGGGTAACCACACTACCATGATATGAGAGTTTTAATTTCGACTTGACTGAACTTTCCGATATATAGTATCATCACGATGAATATTTGTTAGTCTCACATCCTCGACGTTTCTTGCTTGCTTTGACGTTGAACTGGTGAACTAATATTGTAGAGATTTAATTTCAAACTAATCTAACACAAATATATGATTGCCGGTATATACCCTTGTAAATAGTCACTTCAAGGGATAAATAGGTTGTTCCCTTCAACGTTGATCAACCAAACCCTTTCTAGGTGAAGGCATGATGTGATTCTTCCGTAATTTTTATATATAATATATAAAAAAAATTAAAATTAGGAAAAAAACAAAAAAATTCGAAATCTACTCGAATCGTGATTCACACCCGCGATCCGTCAAATTTTTTTACAAGTAACATTTTACAAAAAAATAATAATTTAATTTAATTTAAAAATGTCACGGATCGCAAGTGCGAACCGTGATCCGAGTAAATTTCAATTTTTTTTGTTTTTTTCCTAAATTCCGAATTATATATATTATATATAAAATTTACAGTGATTCTTCTTCTTATTATTATATCACTTCAACCCTTTTTTATACATAACATTGTAGGACGAAATATCTCAATCAGATATTTTATGGTTTCCTCAATTGAAACTTGTATATTTAAATTTTAGTAGTCGCATGACAACTAATTTTTTTTCTTCTTCCCTTTTTTCGGGAGTTTATTAATTTGCATTGAATTAAAGATATCATTAACATAAAAAAACTAGAATAAATAAGAAAAAGGATTTACCATGATAGGTATTAACCAAATTGGAGGTACGAATGAAAGAATATTAGGGAAGCACTGGCATGACTATCTCAATTGTATACTTTTTTTAATTTTGAAAAGTATTTAAATTATATAAGTTGAGGGTCAAAGCCGCAAAAGAAACAAACAAGACCAAACCGGACTCGACAACCTCCACACGCGCAGATCCAACGTCGTACGAGCCCTGGGGCCCACTTGCCCTCCTTCAAACTCAACAATGTCCGTCCACGTACCCCGGTGGATTCCACATCCCTAGGGACCGAGAAACTCGACGCTGCCACGATACCCCTCCCCCCGCTTCGGTCTCACCACGGACGGTGAATATCCGCTGTTCTCTCTGGGCGTACAAGTAGTGGACGTGAGGTTTTCCTCACTCACTTGCCTTCGGGATCGATTTTGGTTGGGTTGTTTCTTCGAGCCTTAATTTGTTAATTTATATTGCATGTACTCTTCCATTTCATAGCTATGTTCAATTATTAAACTAATTACCAACCTTATATAAAGAGAAGTTTTTAAGACCGATGTTGTCCCCCCATATGATGGATACAAGAGCAGTAAAACGTTGCCATTACCACCAGGGTATCATGGGAATGGCAGGTGGTATAAGCTAATATGCATTCAACCCATTAGGGGTGCACATGGGTTGGGTTCAACCCGAAAACCAACCCGAACCCGACTGGTCAGGTCGGGTTGGGGAGGGTTGGGGAGGGGTTCAGGTCGGGTCGGGTTGGGAAAATCAAAAACCTGAATTTTCGGGTCGAGTTCAGGTTGAGGGGATCAGGTTGACCCAACCCGAACCCGATTTTTTTTCCCAAATAAACCGGTCGACCGAACATCACTCGGTCGACCGTTTCCAACCCAAAAATTTCGGGTGTTCAAGCCACCGGTCGACCGTTTAAGCACCGGTCGACCGAACCAGACCAAGTTTGGGAGAAAATTTCCAAATTCGGGTTCAACCCGATCCAACCCGACCCAACCCGAAAATTTCGGGTCGGGTTGAACCTAAACCGGTTCTGGTTCGGATTCGGGTTGGATTTTTTCCCAACCCGAAAATTTCGGGTTGGGTCGGGTTGAGGCCCAAACCCGACCCAACCCGACCCATGTGCACCCCTACAACCCATGCTTGATTTCCATAGGGACAAAAGAATGGTCTCACATCCAAACTTACTTGAATGATGTAATTTTGAGTTTCGCCGTCCTTCATGGATTTGTATCTCCATTCGTTCACCACAAAGTGAGACCAACTGAGGGAGCTCCTTACGTCAAAAAAATGTAAACACAACCATAACCAATGTACGTCTTGAGATCTGTTGGTATGGTCTCAAACCATATTTATTTAGTTGATTTTGTCTTAAATGTGTGACACAATACCTCATATTTTATACTCATCATCCTTATAAAATAAAACTACTTTTTGCACATGGAGAATGATGTTACAAATTTCTTTTACTTTTTATATGTCAGCATTTTTACCCTATCGTAAATTCGCAATAGTATTATTTGTGCTCACGTACATTCCCTAATATGTGAAACCCATACGAGCAAATCCTTGCCCGTATCGTTACACAAGTGGCAATTATTATTCACCAAAAATCAGAAGTGGGACGCATATACCAGAAAAATGGAGGGTAAAGTTGCAAGAGTTCTTTAGTTTATATGCGTCGGCTCTTTCGCCAACATCGCGATAGCTTTCTCTTTCCTCACGTCCGTTCCCTCAGACAAGAAACCCTAGAAACCAGACCTTGCCCGTCCATTTTCGAGGTAAACACCTCGGGAAACCAGACCTGGCCCATTTCTGACGGCTTTAGGGGTAGTAGTTGTGTCTTTGGGCCTTTTGGGTGTTCGTTTTTCGTTTTGCTCCGGCTCTGTTTGATCGATTATTGCCCGAATAGTGTTTGGTAAGGCTAAAGGTTTGATTTTTTATGGCTTTGTGTCTTTTAAGATTTATTTGAGTGCGAATGTTTTTGGGGTTTTTTTTACCCTCTTCGTTTTGGGCCTCAACGTTTTTGTTTTGTTTTTGGGTGTGTAAGTTAGGGCATGTGTATTTACATCTGATGTTGTTTCATGTAATTTGTGCTTATTTCCATTTGATAGGTTTATCTCTTAGTCATGTCTATTCTTTTTTGCAGATTAACTGTTAATATCTTGCTGAAAGTTATCTATATCAGCAAACCTGCTTTATCTGGTTGTGGTACATGCTAATTTTATCACTCTTTTATTATTATTATTATTATTATTATTATTATTTACTAGATATTTTGTGGCTAAATTCTCGTAGCTTAATTAGTGTTTTCGTGGATTACTGCTCTGCCTTGAGGTTAGTCATAACTTCCCTGCGAGGCTGCAACAATGACAATGATAACAAAACGACTTTTTCGTGCTCGCTTTTCTTCTGTTTGATGAAGTTGTAATACGGTGTATGTATTTTTTTCTTAGATTTTGTTAGTTCTTACTTAGACTAGATCGCTACGTTCGCCTTTCTTGCATATATTTATAATACCACTCTATCTTCCTTGTAGTTGTATCTCGCGTCACTTTCTTTTAGTTGCTTGATTCTTTTCACTCTTAGATAGTTGGGATAATATTTTACTTGGCTTCTGGAATTTTAACCGCGTTTTGCTGATTTATTTTGCCCTTTTACGTGATCTGAAACCCGCTTCTGAGTGTAACAGTCTCTTCGTGTAGATGACATGACAAATGGTTTGATGTTCGTCTCCATATTTTAGAAATATAAATATAACAATATCTGCCTCAAGCAGGTGTATCGACAATAAGATAATATTTGGTGTTCTTGATGGCATTTGCAACTGAAGTTTCTTTTAGTTGATATATATCTGGATCGTGAAAGGATTTAAGATATCTTTATTTCTTCTGAAAAGATGTAAAATAGATAGATAAGGGGTATCTATATGCACACATATGCCCCATCCAGAATAGCTTATGTGTTCAAAGTACAAAATAGATCAGACTAACACAAGTGCCAATGCTAACTTTCTCCTGTAGATTTACATTTAAGCATATCTTTTATTATTGTACTTCTTCTGAAGCTCCAATGTGTTTCCCGTTAGAATCAAAGTGTGAAGTTCATGTTCTTATTATCTTTCACATCAATTTTGTTATTTGAAATAAATTTGTGCTCATTTTTACCTCCTATCATAAAAAATTTTATTACCGCAGTATGCCCTTCTGGCATCATCGACAGTTTCTTACAAGGATAAGTTTGTAGAGGCCTATCTGGAAATGGACCATTGCGATACATCAGGATTTGTTAGTGGGGGTGCATGTTCATATGCCGTTGTGTCTTGTAAATATTACTGAATATATGCAAAGTCATCCGAGCTTTGGTTGTTTGTGTCATCGACGCCAGCTGGTGCTTGTTAGCATCCCATATGCCCTCATTTTGTTCATACTGCATAGTCTCGGACGTCATATTGACCTTTTTTGTGTTGGTTGTACAGTTTACAGTTTGATTTAGGCTAAGGGTTTCACCTTCTCCGGTACCATAATGGATAACACCCGCCATCCTGTGGGGATTGATGGTGGTTTGCGGTCCTCAAATGCTTTTACATACTCAAATAAGGTTCCGTTTGAAACTGACCATTGCGTAGATACTACTCTAAGGCTTGAACCCCTTGGCTGTTCAACTATTTCTGATTTTCATCGTGCAAACAAGAGGAAAATGAATGATATTGACAGAGGTAAGGTTCCTCCACCTGGCTTTTCACTAGGACTTGGTTTTGGAGGTTCTCCAAGTTCCTCTGTTATTAGCAAGGTCGCTTCCTCTGCGACGTCTTGTGTAAAAGAATCACAAGTAGGATCTCCCGTCAATTTGGAATTGGATTTCCAGCTTCATCTTGGAAGCAATGTTACTCACAGTTCTAAGAAGTTATCTCCAGCTTCAGTGAAAGTGTCTGAAATGGAACCTCTATGTGATCTGCAACTAAGCCTTTCAGCAGGGCCATCTACCTCTGTCATTACAAATGCATCTACATTCTCTAATCCAAATCAAAATAACTTGGGAATGTCTGTCTCTGTCAATGTGCCGACATTTGTTGACGAAGGATCAACCTCATCGCGTTGGAAATCAGGGATTTCTGCACTACCTCCTCGTTTAAAACCATTAGCTGATAACTATTTTATCCCTTGCCCAGATGCTAGGAAAGATAGTTCACCTGCCAAAATGCAATGTCTTTCTTCAGTTTCAACTCAAATGTCAAAGTGCCCGGCCACCTGCACTTCTGAAACCACTCATTCGCCACAGAAAAACACACAGCTACAACATAACACTAGAACTAAAATTTGTCAGTTCCTAGGTTGTGGGAAAGGAGCAAGAGGTGCTTCTGGCATATGCATAGCCCATGGTGGGGGTAAAAGGTGCCAGAGGGAGGGTTGTCACAAGGGAGCTGAGGGCAGGACTCTGTACTGCAAGGCCCATGGTGGGGGAAGGCGGTGCCAATCATTTGGTTGTACAAAGAGTGCCGAAGGACGCACCGATTTCTGCATTGCCCATGGTGGGGGTCGTCGCTGCAACCATGAAGGTTGCACTCGAGCTGCTAGAGGAAAATCAGGGTTGTGCATCAGGCATGGTGGTGGAAAAAGATGCCAAAAGGAAAATTGCACCAATAGTGCTGAAGGCTATTCAGTTCTCTGCATCTCGCATGGAGGCGGTCGACGCTGCCAGTTTCCTTCTTGTTCCAAGGGTGCTCAAGGAAGCACCATGTTTTGCAAAGCACATGGTGGAGGCAAGAGGTGCACTGCTCCTGGTTGCACGAAAGGAGCGGAAGGGAGCACGCCTTTCTGCAAAGGACATGGTGGAGGGAAAAGATGCTCTTTCCATGGTGGCGGGGTCTGCCCAAAGAGCGTTCATGGTGGGACCCAATTCTGTGTTGCTCATGGTGGTGGCAAAAGATGTGTTGTACCTGGATGCACCAAGAGTGCAAGAGGCCGAACAGATTTTTGCATCCGGCACGGTGGTGGGAAACGCTGCAAGTCAGAAGGGTGTGGTAAGAGTGCGCAGGGCTGCACTGATTTTTGCAAAGCACATGGTGGAGGCAAACGGTGTTTGTGGGAGTCGGAACTTGGTAAAGACGGACCACCGTGTGACAGGTTCGCTCGAGGAAAAAGTGGCCTTTGCACTGCACACGACAGCATGGCTAAGGACAGTGCATTACATAAAGAAGGATCTTCCCCATCTCAAGGTGGTGTTTGCACCCAATTCCTTATGCCTGGTTTCTTTTCCCTTCCAGAAGGACGAGTTCACGACGGGAGTCTCATGGCAATGCTAGAACTAGGAAGCCACCAAAGCAATAGAGTCGTCTCGGCCGACTCGTTTGTCCGATGTACTCCAGCCTCAACTCCTTGCAAATGGATTTAAGAGTGTCATCTCTCTACATATTCCTATCTTCACTTGGTGAATTCGCTTGGTTAGGTTCCTTCTCCTACCAATGGCTTTTAGTTAGGCCTAGTTTAGCGCCACTCTCATTTCATCATTGTATAAAAAATAATAAATGAATGAGCATGGCTTTAAATTAGTTGTTAGATATTATTATTGAGAGGTTCGACTCTAATGTCATTTGATTGCGTCCTTGTGAAAAAATAAATAATGGGATGGAATGTGGGCAGTTTGTTAATGGTCTTGGGCGGGGGGCTTGTGCTCTCTCGACATGTAAATATATGTTTTAAATGTAGACTCTGGTTAGTTTTATCTGAAGTTTTTGTTTCACTTGATTTTGGTTAAGGACCATTTATTGCAAAGTGTTGATTTTGGTTAGCTGCCAAATGTTGTTTTGACTTCTGTCTGAGTTGGCCTGCAGTACTTCTGTTATTTAGCTTGGTAGATATATATGACTTGGTTGTACAGCTATAAGTAACATTTTCCTACCATTGAACCTTCTACGTTGTTAATGTGCAGGCATTTTTGCTAATCTTTTTCTCTGAACTGGGGGACAAAACATTTTTTATTGCTGTAAGAAGCTTAACTTCATATGAGCTGTTTATAGCTTGCATATTTCATTTTTGGTTCCAAAAATAAAAGGAATCACCCAATGGTAATTTTGGATAATTTGTCCTAGATAACTCATGGTGATATTGTACTAGTTTGCGGTTAGGTGATACTCGGTTGTTATTCCACTAGCAGTTGCAGATAAACAATGAGACTCCTAAGGTAGCTTTGAATCGATTGTGCTACAAGACAAAGACATTGGAGTAGTTTGAAGTTGGTATGACTGCTAGTGATAACAGTAATCTAGTCCTTTGCAAATACAAGGTGTCTTATCAGAACACGGGGTTTTAAAAAACAGCACTTTGTGCAAAATGCAAACTTTTCAAAGCCACATGTTTGAATTTTCAAGTGTAGGAACTTGTTGTATGAGGTGGTGATCAGTTTTCATATACCTTGAGCAGGCTCTTTTAGCTGCTCTGAATTCCGGTGCTATTGTCTTCCTTGGCACATTCGGTGCACTTGCGTAAGTAATTATATGAAATTTGAAGTCCTCCTCGTTCCTCATTCATTCACGTGCCTTTTGTGCTTCAGATGCATGTATCTTTCCCGACAACATAGAAATAAAAGCAGAAAATGATCTCATATATATTTGCTTGTGCAGTTAACTTGGAGTTTCGTATTTTCAGGCTTCAGCAGTTTCAATTGTTACTCGTATGGTGCAGGGCGATGACTGTAGTCTCTGTTCTTCTTGGCCGTACATTTCATTCTATTGATGAAATTCTTCCATAACAGTAATCACGAATTGCTTTTCTGCCAACTCAACATTGAACTTACTGTTGATCAGTGACTTTTCTGTGTGGAGTATGATTTTTGTTGAACACTGTGAACCGCAGGTTTGGTGAAATGGACTTGCCAATAGATGATATTGCAGCTGTTTTCCTTTTGGTAATCAAAGTTCATAGCAAGCATGCATTTTAACAAGATTGAGTTTGAGAAAAAAATGGCCATCATGATTTTCACGGAGAAGCTTCCTTGTGATTAGTCCACGGAGATAAGTTTTTCAACTCTAGTAGTTTAGAGTTATGTCAGTATTTTACCATATATGCTTTTTATATGAAAATTGTAGTACAACTTCAACCGTGAGATCTCTGTTACATTTCCCAGAAAATATTCATCCTGGCTTCATTTGTTTCATCATTTTCCTACTATACTGCTAATACTAATTTAAAGAGATTGATGCAACATGAAAGGTGAGGTAGAAAGCGTACGTCAAGTGGTTAAGTCCTCCAAAAATTTATTTCCAGATAATAAACTACCATTTCGGACAAACAACTTCCTCTCCTGCATTAATAGGATGCCGGTCATTTGATGCCCTTGCCTGTTCTTAAGGGAAATGTAATTTTGGTTGTAGGTTTATTTTGGAGTTACAACATTGATAGATGCGGCTTCATCTGCTGATTCAAAGGAACGGAAGAGAAAAAGGTCAGTGCTAGAGTTCAGGAACATTTAACTTAGTGGTTAAGCTGTTTTTACCTTGAAATATTGTCACTGCCACTGATCCTATGTGTAATGTGATATAGGAAAACATGCCTGCAGGTTGCAATGTTGACATTAAGATTGACGTAAGAATTGAAATCGCTATGTTGGGGAGTTAAAATTTTAATGTTGATGTATTCCTACATTTAACTAAGTTGGGTGACTAGCTAAGTGACTAAGTCATTTCTAAAAGGTCAAAGGCCAATCATTTAGTGATATCTTAACAATTCAAGTCAGTTGTTTGATTTATGATAGAAGTACAGCAATTTTCTACTGGGGACTCATGTTTTAATCAAAATCCCGTTTTCATTGATCGTGCCTTCTCCCTGGTTTTGTTTTTCTTAAAATCTATCCATCTTATAATCCAACACTTTGTAGTTGGATATATACCACCTAATTAGTTTCTTAGCCTGAATTCTTCAGGCAGAGTTGGCAGTTTCTGAATTATCAGGTAGTGGTGCTGGAATAATGGCAGCGACTAGTACGGTAATTAGCATAGTTTCCCCTGGTGTTTGTTGCCGAATGGGGTGATAAATCATTCTTTTCAACTATTGGTATGTTCCACATTTTTCTCTTTGTTCTGGTTTTAAGCCTTTCGAAAGTTTATGTTCCTGAGACTTATTGATTCGTTTCGTTTTTTCAGCACTCGCTGCTTCTTCTTCACCAATTGGCGTGATTGGAGGAGCACTAGGTGGTCATGCGGTTGCCACTTTAGTACGCCTTACGACTATGCAGCTATGCTGCTATATTTACAGATTTTCTCATTTTGAGACTTATTCTTACGGTTATCTATGTTGTTTTCAGCTTGCTGTCATCGGCTGTTCTTTGCTGGGATCGTTCTTCTCAGAAAAAGTGAGTGATTACCATCCTCTTTTCCTTTGAAGAAGTGTTCCTTACTTCCTTTGTTAGTTTTAATTAGCACTACTGAGTCTTGTACTTAAATGTTCATTTTGTTCTTCACAAATTTAGTACTTCTTGTTTGAGAAGCAATTAGGCCCCGTGTATAGAGGTTCAACGATACAAAATCAGTAAACAGAATCCGAGCAATTAAACCAAAAAGAATCTGAAACCTATGCAATGACCTACTCGTAATGACGACACATGACTAAGTTGCACAAGGTGTCTTAAGTTTTGTGATTTACTAATAATATGATTTTATAAGAAATATGTGCTTGTAGGGTGTAGCATGTTTCTTATTTTACGATCAATTATCCGTTATTTATCCAATTTTAATCTTTATGTAGGTTATATCCTACGTTGGAGGAACTCTCTTCCTCGTCTTTGCTGCAATAACATTGATGGAGATCGTTAATTAGGTAGCTTATGCAGTCTGAGACAGTATCCAGAAGAGGTCTGGGAAAGCTGTACTTCACAATCTATGTTTTGTTTTAATCTACTACTGGCTAAGTTTCTTGAGCAACCTCGGTTTCTCTTGCAGGTCTTTAAACTTGAGGCAGAATTTTTATTTTTATTTTTATTTTGCATACAGGAGGAAGAAGTGTTTAATGCTCTCATCAAATGGAGGTTATAATCAGCTTTTGGAGATGACTGAACTACCAAATTCATTTCAACAATTTTTAATATATATATTCATTAGTAGTGGAATCCAACACCTACTACCCATTTCCTATTTGCAGATTTAAGAAAGGAGTGTGTTTGTAAATCTGTCATTGAGACTTTTTTCTCTCGTCAAGGACATAAGACATATAAAAGAACGCAAATGGTTGCAAATAGAGGTGTCCACCAAAACTTTTGGTTGCATCTGGACGTGAGGTGCAAAGTTTTTTTTCTTTCTTTCTCGTGGACCAGTGGATGGGTTGTGCAATATTTTGGCTTATTTTCTTTCTATAGGAGTTTTTTGTTGCATGCCCATGGAAAGTGGAGAAATTCGATCTCTGCCCATTAATTTCTTAAAATCAGTATTATACATATGGTTTGTGGCTATATCGTACGTCTACAACTAAAGAGTTGTTGACATCGTTGTAGGCGTGTCAATAGTGTTAAATACTTAAATTTGATATCAGAATAGTACTAAAGTTTGTTTTCTCAAACGCTTCTAGACGTAATTAATTGTATTATAACTTGGGTAGGGTTACAACTTACAACCCATTTCTAAACTTGTAGACGTAATTTATTATCACAATGATACTAATTTGTTATCTCAGATATTTGTTATCTCAAACACATCAAAAATATATACTACACTAAATAACTAATAACTTGTTTCCTTTTCGGCTACGTACATACATTAACTAATTATTCGCAAATTATATAACTTATGAGCAGCGATGTGTTTTTTTACAATATAATGATTTTTATATTAAATGCATAACTTTTTATATAAAAAAAAATTAACTTATGTTTCAAATTGTCTGATAAATATAAAAGAATAAAAAAATGTTTTGGATTTTGAATTTAAATTTAAACCAACTATTCTATTAAAAGTTCTAATAAGACCACATTATTTTTAGTATGGATCGGTTTAAACTTCAATTTTCATTCGTTACCGTTATTTGTTGATCGCTTAGAAAATTCAAAGTTAAAGACTACAAAAAAATTATCACGAAACTAAACTGTTGCATGTTAATTGAATCTAGCTACTAGGAATCAATTATTAGTTAAGTTGTTTGCATGTTAATTTGTCCACACATATTTGTAAATTTTCACTCTTATCTTAATCGCTTTCAAAAGGTAAATAAACAAAACATACTTCCCTTTCATGCATGAACGCGCCTTCTGGTTGGAGAAAGAAATTTGAAAAAATAACAATGGAAGAGCATAAGATCAATATATTCATGGAATTTGCCAAGAAGACATCATCAATGCATGCAACAACTACTATGCATAATATATATCACCTCTGATCTACTTCGATCACACTTTTAAATCATGTTTGTGTAGAAAGTGGAAAAGAAAGGAACACAATCTAAAGTTCGCGAAATGCCGACCGAAGGCGACATAAGTGGTTTAACTTGGGTTTGTGATGTTTGGGTTGAATTTGAGGACCTGAGGTTTAATTTGTGGATTTTGTTGCATGAAGTTGTGATTGGGGTTTGAGTTGTGGATTTTGTTGCATGAGGTTGAATCGGTCGTTTAATGTACGTTGGAGATGATGGTCACGTCGGCCTTTTTTGTTTTTTTTAAATAAAGATTAAATTCTAGTTTTTTTTATTTGTTAAATAATATTTAATTGATATGTATATGTTTTTATATAATTAGAATTAATTTCTGAAAATTAAAATAAACGAAAATAATTAATGAAAATTAGTAAAATAAATGTAAATAATTAATCAAAATTAGTAAAAATAAATGTAAGTAATTAAAGAAAATTAGTAAGATTATTGAAAATAATTGTAAAAGTATATAATTAAAGAAAATTACCTAGCAAAATATAACACACGAATTTACTCAGGTTCAGCAAAAAACACATTAGGGCATCCTTAGCGGGGTCATCCCCGCGGATTACTCCAGATGACCGCGGATGACCCGCGGTCATCACTAAGGAGGACCTGGTCATCCGATGACCTGGTCGTCGACCGGGTCGTGCCACTTGGCACGACCCAGTGGGCCGGAAAAAAAATTGTTGTATTTTTTTTGTTTTGGTTTTTGTTTTAATAATTAGGGAATTATATTTTGATAATAATTAGGGGTTAAGTAGTTGTAGTTTATATTTTGATAATAATCAGGATTACGGTTATGATTTGGAGTATTATTTTGTAAATTGGTGAGTATTTATTAAATTTTATTTAAAAGGAACTTCAATATAAGATAATTATATTTAAAGTAGAATTAAACAACAACCAGACTAAAATAACAACTTAAACTAAAACTGAAAATATGGAAGATATGTCATAAACTGAAAATAGAGAAGACATGTCATAAACTTAAAAAAATAAAACAATAGAGTTCTACTTAAATATTTTGTCACCGATCTGTTCCAGGTTAAATTCGTCTTTCGGGGTCAGGATGCCGAGTTCATTGGCCTTCAGAAGCGAAATATAGAGGTCGCACTTCATAGAAACAAAAATTCTTGTTAAATAAATAAAGTCTTTGTAATTTGAAAATAAATAAATTATTAATGTTTTTGGTAGATATAAATGATTTTGGAATATAATAAAAGTTGAGAATAAAATTAATGATGTGGAGAAAAAAGAGTGGGATGACCTAGGTAATTGTTAATGAGTGGATAGCGAGGGAGAAATAATGAGTTGAGTCATGATGACATGACAGGGAGAGAAAGAAGAAGAGAGTGTGCGGATGACATATGTTATTGTTGCGGGTGCTTTTAGTAACCCAAAAAATTGGTAGAGAATTACTAATAAATCTCAAACCCAAAAAATTCTTTAACGAGACCCCCGACCGACCCGTTGAGGTGGGCATTAAATCTAATTTTTCGAAATTATTCCGCAATTAGCGTAATTTAATCTATCAATCAAATCACTAACCTAGTTGATTAACATTAGCATACACAAACATGAGAGATGTCTAATAGTTGTGACAAAACTCATCAATTTAAATGTTCTAATCTAAACAAACGAGCATGCATTTACATTTATCAACTCATTTCATAATAAAACATTCATTTTCATTCTTTATTACATGTATAAAAATCATCTTCACCCCCAAAAGGGATGAAACTACTCACTAATAATTAAACTAGTAATTTTGTTAAGAGAAGAAAACATTCTAACTAATTTATACTAAGATTAATGAAGCAAGATTAAGCATGCAAGAAGTAAAAGATGCAACATGTAACTAAGAAAAACAGTATTTTATTTCAGACTCACATTACAAATAACATATCTCCACTTGAGTATTTGCTTTAAGGTTTTGCTCTAAGTAGATGGAGGGGTCACTAAGCAAGTAATAATTACAAATGAGGAAGAATGATTCTATTTATATGTATGAAAAAAGATGGGACAATCCCTCGATGTGAGACTAATGAAACTTCTACAAATGCATACAGACAACATAATACAAACCCACGAGAAGTTGGGTCAGATCCTAAGCATATTGGATCGTCAATTGGTTGTCCAGGGCTGCCAATTGGTGGTCACTGAAATATATTTAAGAAGGAGATGAAAGGAATTGAAATAATAAAACCTTAAAATGAGATCTCCGTTTAATCTCACGATTTCAATAGCTGATGATTGCAAAATTTAGAATTAGTGCTCAATAAAATTGAATACCCATAAATATTTAAAATATAATGGTATTGGGTAACGAAAATGGGTACAAACCTTATACCGTAACCATACTCGTTAAATAAAGTAAAAAAATTCAAAATAGATTTTTTTTAAAATTACCAAAATAAATCTCATTCAAAAGTATTTTCACACTAGATTTGTTACCACCACGTGGTAACACGTGACAGCGTCAAGTTTGTTTTTTAGTGTATACAAAACTTTAGAGAACTCGACATCACCAATACCGAGTTCTGCTTTAGAGAACTCAACATCACCAGTGTCGAGTTCTTCTTGAAAGAACTCGACATCACCAGTGTCGAGTTCATTTTGATTTTTATTGCTCAACACTCACCATATTTCTCTCGAAATGAGTTGCCAGGAGAACCTAAGTTCAAATAGAACTCGACAACACAAGTGTCGAGTTCTTCTGAAGAAAACTCGACATCATCAGTGCCGAGTTCACATAAGAGAACTCGACATCACAAGTGCCGAATTCTGTTGAAAAATTGGGGAATTCATTTAAAGAACTCGATAATTTCATTTTTCACTTCCTAAATTTCAACAAACACCATCATTTTCAATAACCAATATTGCAGCAAACACGATCATTTCAACCAGAAAACACAAACAACTACAGTAAAATCAAAATAACATCCACAATAACAAGCTTAACAATTTAATATAAATAAATACAAAACTAGTGTAATAACAACCAAATAAGTTTAATACAACCAAATATCTATTCTAAGTGACCTCTCAATCTCTTCTTCTCAGGCACGTCATCTCCTTCGGTCGCGTCCCCCTTATCGTGTTGCATTCTCTGCCTGTTCTGTATCCCGAGTCAGACTGTCACCGTCTTCTTGTGTGTGTGGATCTTTTTCAACGACGCGATCTTGACTCAAATGTAATGTGAGTTTTTCAACACCAAAACACATTAGTCAAACTTTCATTTTCTTTTCTTCAATTTTCCAACCATCGAAGAGTCTATCTTGTGATCTCTGATCGTCTCATAGATTTGATGGAGTTTTTCGTGGAACTCATAAACTTCGTGCACCTACAGACAATTAAATTGTTTAACAAACACTAAACACAATTTAAAAACATTGTAATTGTTTAATTAAATGTTTAGAATTTACCATCTCCCGCTCTCTACCCGCTCGGGGTCTGTACATGTTATGTTTCAGAGCCAAAGTGTGGTGAACAATCCAACGTACCGTGATATTCCAGTACCATTCCATATATAACTGTGTGCTCTCTTCAGGAGTTACACCTAAGAGTGGTCGCTCAAACTGTAGATAATCTCTTCTATGAGACCAATGCTGGATGAATCTGTGATTTTCCACAAATCAATCCATTTCTAACATATATTATTTAAATTTGAAAATGTGTTCAAGTGAGATGGTTGTTCTATTATAATTAATTAAAATTTTGAAAGTATTAAAAAGTTTTAGAAATTAACTCAATCGAGTGTAGTACCAAATAGTTGTAAACGTCGAGCAATGAGTGTTGTAGCAAAATCAACTACAAGAAAAAACATTTTTAATAATGTTAGAATTTATTTTAAAATTTGACAAAACCTACCATATATTTCAAATTCGTAAATTTTAAACCTACAATATAGAACGAACTGACAATACTACAAATAACATCCTCAAATTCCAAACAATTAAATAACGACGTATTTCACAACTTCAAACGACATGCATTCAAACAACATGCAAATCCTCACATATTTAACGGACATATTTCTCAACTTCAAATCATTTTTTCCATTAAATCGCACATACATTCATTACTCTATTTTTAAGATTTCAAAAATCAAACTTAAATTCCACGTACATTCAAAGTCACATTCAAACCCAAATAAATCATTTTTAAGTTTATATTCTTTAAAACTAACATACATTCAAACCAAAATAACAACTCTAATTTCAATCACAATAATAAAACTTAAATTCAATTATTTTTAAGATTACTACCGTAAACCTACAATCAACAAAAATGAAATCAATAATCAACTAAGAAACAAGAAATAAATAATTTGGCCTAAAAACCCAAAATTAAATCGAGTGCACCAAATGAGTTCCTAAACCAACAAAAACACTACAATCATTCCTAAAACAACAATGTATATCATCATAATACATAAAAAGACAAGAAAACAGTGGAAAACGAAAAAATGAAACCATAACCTCCAAATCGCGAGACTCAGCGTGAGAGAAAAGGGGGGCGTCGGGCTGTATTTATTGCCCGACAAAACTCGGCATTTTAGATGCCGAGTTTTGCCTTTAGAACTCGGCATCCTAGATGTCGAGTTCTATTTCAAACTGTTCTCCTGGGCCACAAACCGTCTCATGCACGATCTGAGTAGTCAGGAGAACAGTTCAAATAGAACTCGACACTTGTGTTGTCGAGTTCTATTTGAACTTCTGTTCTCCTGACAACTCATTTCGAGAGAAATATGACAAGTGTTGTACAATAAAAACCAAAATGAACTTGGCACTGATGATGTCGAGTTCTCTAAAGCAAAACTCGACACTGGTGATGTCGAGTTCTGTATACACTAAAAAAATAAACGCACCGCCATCACGTGGTGGCAGCTGGTCTAGTGTGAAAAATACTTTTGAATGAGGTTTATTTTTTGTATTTTTTTATATAAAAATTGTTTTTAAATTTTTTTCCCTTAAATAAACAGGTAAAAGCGGATAATAAGTAAACTGGTAATTAAAATTCTCGGCTTAAAAAGCTTTAAGCGCATTGGCAGCCTTACCTGTTAACCGTTTTTGGAGGCCTCTCACTGCTTTTTCTTGTCTCTTATTTTTAGCTGAACTGCTAAACATCGCCCCAAAATTACTTAAATCGCCCCTTGAAATTACCAAATTGCCCTTCCTCCTATTTTTGCTTATATATCTCACAATTTCACTCTTTTTTCAAAACTTTCTCTTCCTATACCTACTACACAAGATTACGAATGTCTCGGAGGCCAGGGAAGCAGCCAGCAGTTCCCCCGGTGTACCCGTATGAGGTAACATTACGTTATTTATTTGTTTTTTAAAAAAAAAAAAAAAATGCGTCGGCGTCCGAGGGAGACGCCCCCCGCATGGGGCGGGCGTCCGAGGAAGCCGCTCCCCCCATAGGGGGAGCGTCTTCCGAGGACGCCCGCCCCATGCGGGGGGCGTCTCCCTCGGACGCCGACCCGAAGCGGGAGACGTCTGCGGAAGACGTCTCCCCGATGGGGGAGACGTCTTCCGAAGACGTCTCCCCGTAGGAGGAGGCGTCTCCGACAGACGCCTCCACCTTGCGGGAGGCGTCTGTCGCAGACGCCTCCTCCTTTTTTGTTTTTTTAATTAATAAATATCATAATTACTTTAATAAATAGTGATAAATCAAAAAAATTAATTTAACAAATTCTTATTAAGTTTAACATTTGTGATATTTAGTTTTAACAAATTTTGATTTAGTTTAACAATTGTTTTAATTTAGTTTAACAAATTTTGATTTAGTTTAACAATTTTGATAATTAAGTTTAACAAATTTTGATTTAGTTTAACAATTTTGATAAATATGATAATTTAGTTTAACAAATTTAACAAATTTGTATTTAAAATTTCAATAAATAGTCATCGGGTCACAGTGGAGGGAGAGGCAAGTCGATACCATTACACGCCTTCCGTTCTTTAGAGGATGATTCAGCACCGCGTCATCCACGTAGACGGGGGATATCTGCTTCGGTCAGGAGGGAGAGGGAGGCATTACGTCGTCGTGAGGAGGAGGATGATTCCTTCGATGATGAGCATGTGGATAGTTTTGACGACGAGAGCGACGATGATGGCCCGTATGATGTGCGGCCGGAGGTGGAGAGGCAGGGGGATTATAGCGGAGGACGTGGTCGAGCGGGTACTTCTACTTCCGCCGGATGGATGGTGCGGAAGGGTAGGGGTGGGAGGTTTACGACCGGGGATTCGAGCTCGTGCACTGTTGATCCCCGCGCTCAGAAGAAGAAGAGGGTCCAGGACGATTCTTGGATCGTGAGCAGTATGACGCCTGGTGGTCCTTTAGATGGGAGCGTCATTCCTAGTTTCTGGGGTCACATTGCTAGACGGATCTGGGACGGAGAGGATCGGAAGGTTCTGAAGTGCCAGAATCGGCACAGAGCCTGTACAGCACTACAGGGTTGACGGTCTACACTGAGTGCTGATATCAGAGAGGAGATTAGTGCCACGCATTTGGGGCACTTACCGTACAGCATGTTCCCTTATCTCGACATGCCTTTGATTTCGGCGTTTGTGGAGCGGTGGCAGCCTGACACCAACACTTTCCACATGCCTTTCGGAGAGATGACGATCATGCTTCACGATGTTTTCCAGATCCTGCGACTTCCTGTGGATGGTCGTCTGGTTAGTGCTCAGGGGTCGACGTCTGAGCTGAGGTGTTATGTGGCAGAGTTGCTTGGTGTCACACCTGATGGTCTGGCGAGAGATACAGCTTTATGGAGTGGTGGTGGTGTCGGCATCGACTCCCTTGAGGACCTATGCAGACGGGCACGACCTCCGCGGGCCGATGATACACAGTTGACGGCGTACCTATTCTTGATGCTCGGAGCCGTCTTGTTTGTCGACAAGAGTGGTTGTCGGATCAGACCACGCGATCTACTGGAGGCTAGGGACCCGGAGACCGTTCGTGAGTACTCGTGGGGGTCAGCGACGTTGGCATACCTGTACCGGCAGCTTGGGATAGCTAGCCGTGCGGATTGTTCTGGGATTGCAGGTTGTCTTACGCTGCTGCAGGCGTGGATATACGAGTACTTTCCTGCATTCCGCCCGCATCGTGAGCGGAAGATTATCGACGAGGGTCATCCACGTTCGGGTATGTGGGTTGTCCGGAGCGAGGACAAGAGCGATGGACGATTGCGTTCCATCCGCGCACGGCTAGATCAGATGACTGCATCAGAGGTATCAAACTTTACACCATTTATTTAATTTTAAGATGTATTATTATTAATGTGTTAAACTTTAGGTGGAGTGGTTACCCTATGGTCCTGACCCAGCAGCGGATGTCCCGAGGACTTTATTGATGGGTCTTATTCGTTATCGGGATATCATAGAGCCTTATATGCCCGATCGGGTCTTGCGTCAGTTAGGATATGTTCAGGTGATCCCGGTTGACATTCCGACACCAGAGCATGCGGTGCGGTCTGCGACAGCAGCGACGTACGACGTCAGGTTCCCCGCTTCTACAGCGGAATCGACTTGGCGGACATTTCCGAGATCATGCCGATTGTTCCTTGGCGACTTCAGACGTAGTCGCGACCCCTCCGAGTGTGATGCACGTTATCTTGATTGGTTCGGTAGTTACTCACATCCTATCATCGTCCGTGGTGCCTCCCGGAGAGCAGATCGACCACCAGATAGGACGTGTGGCGATCTGGTAATTTTTTCATTTTATCTAAATTTATTTGTACCGTATAATTTGTTAATGTACGCTAATGTTAATGTTATGTGCAGTGGATGGGTAAGATGATACGGGCTGTAGACCCAATCTTGCAGATGAGGGATGAGCTGCCAGACGATGCCAGAGCTGCATGCGGAGATGTGGATCAGATCATACAGTCATGGCATACTCAGTTAGGCATCTCCGACCATGATTCGGATGATGAGTAGGCTGATCTGTTGTACCGTACTCTTAGTATTTGCATTTATATTTGTTTATCTGTTGTACGCTTAGTATTTGTGTTTGCTTATCTGTGGTACGCTTAGTATTTGCATTTATATTTGTTTATCTGTTGTACGCTTATTATTTATTATTTGTGTTTGTGTTTGCGAACATGTCGTACGCTTATTGTTTGGATTTGTGTTTTGCTTATCTGTTGTACCCTTATTATTTGTATTTGTGTTTGATAACCTTTCGTACTATTATATATAATGCAAATAAAGCAAACATATCAAAACATATTACATAATAAAGCAACACTATATAATGTACAAACATATCAAAACATATTACATAATTATACAAACATATCAAAACATATTACATAATTGTTGCCAATATGCTATCCTATGTTGGTACTCCAGCTCCCATCCAATAACACTCTCATCTCGTATTTGATACCACAGAGTCGCTATAGGAGGTACGGGGAATCCCTCATTCAATTCCAAACGAATGTAATGAGCGTAACTCCCTAAATGAGCAATAATCAACTCTCTGCACGGTCTCGTCACGGTAGGCGGACTCTCCCAAGGTAGAACTGTAAGACATGGGTACAACGAACCATCATTTCCGAGAGAGAAGAACATAACTGCACACTTGTAAAAATTTGCAATGGGAAACAAGTCCGTCCACGTCTCCATATAGTGATTCTCGCCACAAGGTCCCCCGCCCCAATTAATCCGGTGACGAGCCTCCGCCACACCGTCGTAGTATACGTGCTCATAAAAAGATGGGTTCGCAGCTATCTCATTTGAAATCGAACGACGGGCGAGTTGCCAATTGTCTTCACCACCGTGGAAAACATCGGCGACACATCGAAATCCACAGTTTCCATCAGCACGTACATCATTCCACTGGTGTAGGAATGGCATAATGATTCCTGGAATTCTATCTCCATATGGGAAGTCGTCTACGTCAGCCCGCCCAGTCACTACAATATGAACAAAAAATACAGTTAGATATAATAACAAAAGATACATATTTACTGAAATAAATAACAAAATTATAATAATAATAAATGTAAGGATGGTATACCTGATCCTCCTCTCACTGACGAAGAACCAGAAGATCGACCACGACCTTTGCTTCCACTACCGGAAGAACGACCACGACCTCTACTCCCACTACCTGAAGATCGACCACTACCTCGCTCTGCATACTCAAACGCACTAGGGTCCCGTCGTGTCGACTTTCCCCTTGGTCGACCTCGTAGCTTTGTTTTTACTGCAGGCTCTTTCAAATTCGAATGTTCGGGGTGTAGCTGCTCGAATAAAACCCGAGAGGCAGATCGAATTACGGTAGGGTCACTTCCTGCAATCTCATCAACCAGACTGCGAAAATGTTCGGCGTCTTGAGCTGCCTGAGACACAAACTCTGCGTTCCCGGCTCCTTCCCCAATGACAAGTGTCCTCCAGAACGAATGAATCTGCTCTAAGTAAATTCCGTTTTCTGATTCAAGACATCCACGGATGGTACATGCGCAAGGTATCCCATGAGAAGTCAGAAAAGCGCACTCGCAACGATATTCAACTTCATCATCTAACTGTTGCATTCTCTTCACCTCCTGACTCAGCAACTGCAAACAGTGATGCGAAACTCTACCATTTATGTGACGATATAGAGCATGTCCGAAATTAGTCAAATTTCGCCGTCTCGAGTCTTCAAGAAAGTTTCGAATATTCGTCAGCTGCATTTCAGTAGTCGCGTTGACGCGCTCGAAAAGAGTGTCCAGAGCTGCAGTCGATGTAGAAATCCACTCTTTTAGAGCCGAATGAGCACTTTCGACCCTACAATTCGTGGTGTTCCCAAAATGAAGGACTTTGTTCGTCCAATTCAGCACAAACTTTTCTTTATGCACCAACCACGTGGTGTCCAGATACTCCGTGATAGCCGGCCACGATCTATACAAATCTTTCAGAGCATACACAGCTCTATCATACTCGGCTTCTGAAGTAGAAAGCATGATCTTCCTCCATCTTCCACGCCTCAAAGTCTCTGCCATCTCCTTATTCTTGCCGAATACGTGGTATGCGTAATTCAATACGTCTTTGTTGATGTGCCATGTGCAGAGTAAATGAGCAGAGTCAGGAAAAACCTCTCTCACTGGTCGCATAAGGCCTAACTCCCGGTCTGTTATTATTGCAGTCGGGCTGACAGTCCCCAATAACAGATCTCTCAACTTCTCCATCACCCACAAATAACTGGAGTAAGATTCATCCATCAAAATCGCATATCCAATAAGGAAATTCATGTTTGCTGGTGTGACCCCAATCATTTCGAACAAAGGCATCTTATACTTGTTCGTCTTGTAAGTCGAATCCATGCAGATAACGAAAGGATATGTCCGCAACAACTGGACTGACGTCGGATGTGCCAAAAAAGCGTGAGTTACGACATCAGTTTCTGGATCCGCCATAATCCAATGTAAGTACTCACACTGCACTGCTTGGTAGAGAAACTGCTGGACGGGATTCCGATCTTCAGATTTTGTCCTCCTCATGTAATCTCTGAAATTATAAATATGCCTTTGATTTGGATTGTCCTCCGGGAATTTTTCTTTTACTGCCTTCAAGATGTTCCGTGGTTTTGCTTGCGCCTCTGTCATATCACGAACAATCTTCTTCGCCCCAGAACTTAGACCACTAATTTGACGATGACCCTCTGGATAAACTGCCAGTCTGTGGTTGTGATGTCCGTGAGCACTATTATAAACCACAACCCATCCATCACGATCTCGTCGCTCCACCACTTTTATTAAGAAACGGCAACCGCAACCCTTTCTTTTGGTGTTTCTTCGAAGTGCAGTATCCATATCCCGAGACTCCATTTGATTTCGCCGGTCGCATCTCACATAACAATCCATCCGACTATCTGATCTTGTTTTGTACGACGACACGACCAAAAAAAACCCAGCTCCGATAGCTACTTGTTTGGCCCATTTACATGCTTCATCGATTGTTTCAAAGATTTGTGTAGTTTGAAATAACTCACTGTAATCCACTCCATCACCACCGAAATCTGGAACCTACAAAAATATATTCAAAATTAAAAAAATAAAAAAATAAATTCGAAATTAAAAAAATTAAAAAATAAACTCGAAATTAAAAAAACAAAATCAAAATCAAAAAAAAAGGCGTCTGTGTTAGACGCCTGCCCCATGGATGGGGCGTCTGTGTTAAACGCCTTCCCCAACGGTAAGGCGTCTGCGTAGGACGCCTGACCGAAGGGAAGGGCGTCTACTACAGACGCCTTACCCATGGGGAGGACGTCTACATAAGACGCATCTCCCATTGTGTAGGCGTCTGCGTTAGACGCCTCGGCCATGGGGAGGGCGTCCTACGCAGACGCCCTCACCATGGGGGAGGCGTCTAATGCAGACGCTCGGCCCAAAAATTTCCCCGCGCCAGGCTTACCTCACCCGATGCATCACCCTCGCCAGACATTTTCGTGGTGTTTTTACTGATAAATTATGAATATACAAGACCATAGGCCTTATTTATAGACACGGGACGATTTGGGTATTAAATATATTGTTAAGGGCAATTTGGTAATTTCAAGGGGCGATTTAAGTAGTTTTGGGACGACGTTTAGTAGTTCCCATTTTTAGTTGTCTGGGTTTTTTTGGATTTGTCTTTAGTTAACAGGCAAACCCCTACGCAAGCTGGACAACAATGGTTCATAACCCAGGCCTTTTTGAGTAATAAATTAACCGTTTAACAATAAAAAAGCTACACTTAAGAAAGTAAAAAGCGTATATAAAACCACCTAACTATTTATTATACCTAAAACTCCAACAAGTGATACCCCTAAATATGATTACGATTGAATATAATATGTTGAGTCCCAAATCCCAACACACTCAACTCACTTTACGGTACATTGTTAAAGCAACATATTGTCTCCTCGACTCTTCCAATTTCATGTGTTGATCCAGAAACAGATCTCAAATTCCATATCTCACCTTCGTTTTGTGGTTTCCTCTCCGACAATTACAGGTCATTTCTTTCATTTTTCTTTTGATTTGGTGAAAACAATTTGCATGTCTTTTTTATGTGTTCTTTCTTTTCTGCCAACCTTCTTAACAGCTAGATTTATTGTTCTCTTCAAGGATTTTTCGACTTTTTTTTTTATAGATGAAAATGGTAAAGATGTCATGTTCCAAATCTCAAATCACGAGGTTTACGGTTGTAACATAGATTCTGGTAAAACTTAAAATCTTAATTTTAATTTAGAACAAAATCTTAATTTTAAGTTTTACCATGAATATGTTAGCATTTGTTTTTATTGTTTCACTTTAGTTGTGACTTGTCCCACCTCATAATCTGGAGTCATCGTTATTTGAAAGACTCCAGATCTTTGGGTAGTGATTAGGAAAGATGATGAATCTGTGTAATAGATAATGAATGATGATGAAAATTGATTAAAAGTCTTAAAACCACATCACACTCGAATGCCACGAATCCTTCTAGATTTTGGAATTTTACATGGTTTGTAAATTCCAACCTTATCGATTTCTGACCTCTTTATAACCCTTAAGATAGTTCTTACAGATTCAGATTCCTCTGACTTGAATTCTTGACACTACCATTGCACCACCCTCCGTATCATTTTCCTTTACAATCCTCTTCCAAGAAAAAACTTTTCACAATCCAAAATTTACGTCCACTCCAACCTGAATCATAAACATGTGAGAATTTAAGTTCTTCAAAACATAGAAAGAAAAGATTTACACCTTTCATACATCAAGGGTGAGGAACAATGTTACAGTGATGGAGAAAATGAAGAAAAAGAATACAAATCTAGAATGAGGCTTGCACTCTTAAATGCAGCAAAGCCACAAAAGGTAAAAGAAACGCACTTTTAGAATTGAAGTAAAAGAATGAAAATATAATAGCAAAGGTCACTGGACAACGGTTGTATTTGAATCTCCCATTTCTTGGGGGGGTGGCTTTATGTACTTCCCCAATGTTTTTTGACGAGCACGATTCTTAATTCTTCTGATCTTGTCCTTGCTTTGTCGCCTCCTTCGTTCCTTCTCTCGATTCCGCTTTGATCGTTCTCGTTCAAGTATACCTTGCCAAAACACTTCACCAGTCGATGGCCACAACCGTCGTCTTACAGGATGATCTAAATCAAATTCCTCTGCAAGGTCCTCGTCCATCTTCTTTAGCAAAGGAAACGCGAACCATCTGATCCACATATGCCCTCTTCTTCTCTTCAATTTGTGTTGTTCCTCCATTGCTCCTGTTTCAGGATTCACATAGACAATTCGTCGTGCACTGTGGTATGCCCAGACATTAACAATGAGTTCCAAAACTCGAGAATAACAGTACCGATCCTGTAACAAGAGATTACATCAGTCCAAATTACAACATAATAATGCTCTCTATCAGTTACAGTTTAGTCTGTGGTAACACTTGTTGCCTTTTTGTACTCATGAGCATCTTTGGGTAGTAGCAATATCATTTTATTTAAAACATGTGAGAAGGTTACGGAAACGCAAAAGAAACATGATTCAAAATAGTAACCACAAAGAAAGGATGGATGTTATTTTGGTACCTTAGTCAAACTCAAAGGACAAAGGCCGCTTCGGTGATGCTCCTCGTAAATCTGTGAATCCAGTGCATCAACAAACATTCTGCAACATTTGCACAATATATTAGGCATATCTTTACATAGTATGAAAAAAATTTAAAACATGCAGATCTATGATTATGATAAAAGATTGTTTTCTTCTGTTCTCGCCACAGTAGGAAACAAAGATCAATTTTTGCAGTAACATGAAAGTAAAGAGTAGTAAATATAAGGCATTCAGTTTTACTGGATTTTCAATATATAATGTAAATAGATTTGTAGTTTTTGCTCTTCCTCTTCTCCTAAGACAATTCTTAAAAGATTATGCAGATAAGAGAAATAAAGCACCCCTGAGCTCTCTTGTAATGCATCATTGTGGATGTCACATTTTCCTTTTGAGTTAATTTAATTTCATCAACAAACACAGAGTTGATGCATCTTAAATACAAATGTGAACATTGTAAATAGCACAAATAAAAAAGGATTAACCCGGATCCAAAGATGCATGACCCCTTTAACTTTAAAAAATGATTTTTTTTGGCATACCTGGAGAACATGACAAGTTCAAGGAATGATCTGGTTGGTAATGCCCAGCCATGATTAACGGACCATGTATCCCCATCTGCTGCCATTGGGGGCAAAGAATTCCAATCAGGGGGCATGCCGTACATTTGTTGAAGAGCCCGAGAAGTCACAAACCTTCATCAAGGAAAAACCCCACATTTATTCCCAAGGATTAATAGTGGTCTTAGAGAGTAAAAAGTAAAGAACAAAATAAACAAAAAAAGTATACAAGATGCATAATATAGATGCCCATTGATACAAGACCATGCGCATGGTCTGATTTTGATTTCAAGACATCGTGTATTGATAATTTATGTGGACGTGATACATTTTAAACTGTGTTTGCATCAGTTTATGGAACCAATGTATATGCAGTCAGTGGAAAGGGTCTATATTATTAAGAAGTTACTTTTACTATTGATTTGATATTTCATTTATTTGGTTAACCATCGACATTTATAATATCTATACAAAACAAGCATTTAATCCCAAACTAGTTGGGGTAGGCTTGAAATTGAACTCATCAAAAATCATGGTCCCAAAACAAGAATCGCCTTATTACATCTATATGTAATTATAATGGCATAGCTAACCTGCAATTCCCTGCATTAATGGCATCACAAAAGGACCAAAAGTCATTTGCGGCAGGGATCCTTGGGTCTCTGTCCATACGGCTCCAAAAATATAGGGCATCTCCATACTTTTTGGATTCTATGGCCTCCACAAGCATACGCTCGGCTTTCCTTGTTAGAGAAGCCTGTTTATTGAAAATGTTTAGAATACGAGTAGTAAAACAAGAAAACCAAAGAAAATGTATTTTTATCTCTAAAACAAATCATTATCATTTAATCAAGTGTGGGCTTCCAACACAACAATTGTTGTTGAGTTAAAGTGCACAAATTAGAAGAATAGTCTAAATTGTCCAATATGGGCTCAATGCCTCAATGTCCATGTTCCCCCGCATGTATGGCTTACAAGTTTAAAATATGCATGTATATAGATAGATGGGTGAATGTGCTAGGACAAACATCGGACCTTAACAGCTACAATGCCATATTGAAGCATGATCTCAACTAGAAACTAATTGCTGACTTGCTGTTGGATACTTGGATGGAGATACCCAAAATCTAAAAGGTGAAGAGATATTGAGATAATTCAAATTGTGCAACTCTGCTGGATTATTGTCAACATCATCTGAAAATATCTTTTTATGTGAAAATTCCAAAGTCATGAGTTTATGACGTCCCTTCTTCTCTTCTCATAAAAAAACCTACTCTTCTGAGTATGGACCAAATCTGCATATTATAACTATCGTTTCAAGACATATTAACAATCAATTTGGGTGGTTAAATGTGATTGATATGTCACAAGTACGAGAGCAATCTTATCAATCATGCACAAGCGTGGAGATTGATATAGCTTAACTACCCTTTCCTTCTACAGGAGTTCACCGGATGACGAGACAAGCAAATAGTGTCCTTTTTTCTCAAATGATATTGGTGAGTTGATTCAGGAAAGATGTCTGGTATAGTAATACTTTAACGCAATGATGGGGAGAAACGGTCGAAGAATCCACTATCCATTTGTAGCGTTCACTCATGATTCTGATAGATTACTGAAAACCCAATAACATGTGTTCCAAAGAACTAGCTGTCGCACTTGAAACTATGATAGTTGACCCCTACAAAAACATGTGAAAAGAACCGACAAAACAATATACTGGATTCTGAACAAAAGAAATAGTTGATTCTACACTTGTATCAATAAAAACTAAAATACAAGATCATAGATTTCAGTGGTTAATTATAAGAAAAGAAATATTGTAGACAATGGGTACCATTCAAGAAAAAAATTGAATTTGTGCTTTATGATCTGATCATCTTATATGCATTAAGAATATATTAGGTTGAAATCAAATACAGCCACATACCACAGTAAATACCAAATCAACAGGTTTAGATACCTTTCGGGCTGTCAACCTCCAAGATTGAAATCCAATCCAAGCATTTTTATGCACTCGATCAATCTTGTTGGCTAAAGCAAAGAAGGCTCCATGTTCACCTAGAATATCTCGGTAATAAGCATGATTAAGAATTGAAAGACGGGAAGAAGCGTCAATATCATCTCCGCCAGGTCTTCGGCTTCTGCTGGACTGGCACCATGAAAAGCGACTATTAGATTATCAGTCAAACATATAGCAAGCTTGGGTTTTTCAAAGGTAACTCATCAATGCAGAGCGATTTTAAAGTTATAAGAAAAATATTATGGGGTTTATTCAAAGATCAGCACCATGTCGAACTCAAATATTATCAGTCAAACATATAGCAAGCTTGGGTTTTCCACGTGAAAGATGGGTGTAGAAACAAATTATTCATGACTTCTAGGACTAGAACATAAATTTTCAAAGCCAATTCTTATTACTCTGATTTAGATCTTATATCATACAAAGCATACAGAGCATAATTTTTTTGTACTAATTAGAAAATTTTATTTTATTGAGATATCTAGTTATCAATGCAAATAATATCTACTTATTAGGGCAGGTCGTCCTCATTAAATGTGTCCTTCATTACATGCTTCAATTGAATGATTTTTTATATCTCGGTACTCAATTAAGAGCATATTTGATTGATGCATTTTTCCTGTAATGGACTAGCATAAAAGTAAACAAGGAAGCTCACCAAGCCTACTCCACGATAAAGTGATGTATTGTGCAGAAAAGGCCAAGTCCCTTCGCCGAAATAAGGCTCATATATACACAGCGGTTGACCAGTCCTCTCAAGCTCACTTTCATCTCTATCATGCAGCTCATTTTTATACCGCTCAGCTCTTTTCACGCTGCGGTACACTTCCTCCCATGTTCCATGATGCTGTTCAGTCCTATCCTTCAACTGCATCACCAAAATTTATTATCATCAAATTTCAGAATGGGACATATTACTTGCATAGCCACATATACTCACCAGTTACTTCAAATGAAAAATAAAAGAAAATTTACCTCTTCATCTAATAATCTTTTTCTAGCATTTATGAGCTCGGTGGCTCTTTCTTCTGTCCAATTAATCGAGAGGAAAGCCTCATCCACTGTTATGGTATTACTTGTAGGACTTTCTATAGCAGAACTCCAGTACTCATCAAGCCTATCAACTATACTAAACTTCTTCAAATCACTACTTTGATAACTATTTTCTTTAGAGATATTTTCAAAAAATTGCCATTGCCATTCCTCTTTCAGCTTTAAAGGAATTTCTCCAATGCCTTTAGGGATGGAAACTTCTGATGGTAACTTGATCATTTTTTCAAGCAACAAAACATATCCTTCAACAGCTTCCAAAGCCATGAGATTCATGCCAAGTTGTTTACCAGAGGATGCAATATTTTGTGCCGAGGAAGATAACTTTCCATCTGAGATTGTGTCAGCTAGAACCGCAGCCAGCATTCCAATGTTATCTTTTGGGAAGAGATATCCGTTTACCCTGTCATTAACCTGACCACAATTTGGATAACTAATCAATACCATATTAGAAATGAAAAGAAACCATAACATTCCATCAGAAGAAATAAAAGACCTTACGTGTTTTGCGATCATAGCAAGATCAGGAGCAACAACCAACTTCCCAAGATTCATTGCTTGAACCAAAATAGAAGGAAAATACTGTTCCTCAAGAAATGATCCATAGATCACAACATCTGCAATACTAAAGCTGCTCGAATCGCCATCAAGCCCAATTGAGAAAACGTTACCTTGGGGAAAACCAAACTTAAGACCAGTGACCTACATGTACAGAACATTTTCAAACCATGAGAGATAAAAATAATAGAGTGGAAGACTATATATGAGGTAACCCTTCAACGAACCTCCAAAGACATGTTGTAAGCACGAGACGAATTCATAGTTAGTATGCCGACTTTCACGTCGGAGGTAGATGAAAACTCTTGTAGAATTGGTGCCAAGGCTCGCAAAATAAGCGCATGCTCCAGAAACAACCCACTGTACGAAAACTGGCTCCCAACTATTGCAATAAGAAAGTGTTCCGATTCTTGAATCATTCTTTCATGCATTTCATTATGAGAACCAATAAAACTATTAGTTCTCCAGGCTTCAACTGGGGAACCAGGTACGACGTAGTAATTACCAGCGTCATATACAGAATACATCATCTGAGGGAGCAATAATTGGCATGAGTTTGTGGGTAAAGCACAGGGGCTTCAGAATGCAGGCTGAGAAAAAAAATTGAATTACCGCCAATAAATGTGTTGGAAAGACGACAACATCAGCTCTGCTGAAGGCTTGTCTCCAGTCGTTCATAAGGTGCGTCTTTTTGGTTGTGTTGTACTCATCCAGACGCAGAGCAAGCGACTTTTCATGAATGCTCCATATAAGTGGTAGGGATTTGAAAGGCTCCTGCGAAAGGCTGTATCTTGCATAAGTACCTTCATTATTCCAAAATGTTGACATACTTGTTCAATTTGTTTGATACTTTGATATCATTGTTTGTTAATGACAACAATATGAGAAGTTATATACCTGATTAAAGAATAAATCATGAAGTCAAAGCATAGTTGGCCAATAACATTTTCAAGTGTTCAAAGACGAAGAATTTACCAACACAAGTCAATTGACATTGAAAAAACAATAGACATAGTAAGGTTGTCCGTTGTGCTTACCATGAAACAACGGGCTTAGCTTCGAGAGTATTTACAAGGACCCCATTGTAGCTGCAATTACGTACAATTTCATGTAAGACTTACCGAGAAGTAGCAGCCTCAGAAAAATTCATATTTTCTTTTGCTTGTTTCTGAATTTTTTATGAACATCAACTAAAAAAGGAGTATCAATCGTATTGAGGTTCACTTCAATACAAATAAACAAATTCAGGTTTATACAATAGGAAAAATCGGCTCACTTCAACCAATCTACGGCTGCTCCTAGCTTGTCATTGTGTGGCATAATGCTGACGGAAAACCCTGCTTTGGTCCACGCGGCATGAAGTGGACCATCTTCCAATGCATAAATCTGCAAAAGCAAAAGAAAATCACGAAAATTCAACGACCTCCCCTCAAACACTAACTAATCTAAGATAAACCAGTAACCAAGTCGGGTAAGAAAAAATGCAAGGCAACGCTCAAAGACTTACAAACACTAGATATTGTACTTTCTGAAGAAAGCTAATTTAGATTCATTAATCATTATCATATTCATCAACAACCATAAAACCAACAATTTGAAGAAAACCCTTAAAGACTTGGTAAGCTGTGAGACTTTACATAAGAATTGAAAGAGCTCACCTCAAGATCATATTCAATCTCCTTCAAAACAACTGCAATGCTGAGCATATGCAAATGTGTTGCATCCACATACAAATCACCAAGCACCTGCGACAACAAAATTCCACCCCCAAATTAAGCAAAATTAGGACACACACACTCTCTCTCTCTCTCTCTTTCAAAATTCCAACTGCAGACTAGTAAAAAACAGTCAAGTCAACCTCCAAACCAAAAAAAAAACCTACCAAAGCAAGCTTCGGTCTAACAACCGAAGCACGCGTTCCCAGCCGACCGAACAAAGACAAATTGAGCTCCCTCTTCTCCTTCTCAAACCTCTCCAACAGCTTCGACGGCTGGAACCTTATCCCCTCGCCGAAATCCAACCCTCCAATCTCGCCAAACAGCCCATTCACATTCCCCTCCTCCGACACCGTCCCAACACCCAAGTGACCCGACTCCTCGACGACGGTGACGGGGAGAAATGCTTGGAACAATATGACAACAAAGAAGAAGGTGGCGGCCGTGCAAATCCACTGCACGTAATCCACCTTCTCAAACAAAAGGAACCTCGCGAGTCTAGATCTGGGCCTATGGAAGAACGATTTTCCGTTGGTGGCAGGCGAGGACCGGAGCAAAGGGGTCCTCTTTACCGGAACCCCGCTCTCCAAAGATCCCATCTTTACCGGAAATCTTCCATGTAAGGGTACCGAACGAGTGCAAAGATTTCACCTTTTTACCCTTCCGAGTAATGGGTCATCGTCTGAAAGTGGAATGGTCGCCGGAGATTCGTGGGTCGACCGGCTCACCGACAGTGGAACATGTCGAAGTGGGAGCAGCTGTCGCTTGCTTGTGTTCTTTGTGGGAAAGAAAAACGGAAGGTGAAATTACGGAAAAGGACTGAAACAATGAAGAGAGGGGGATTGGATGCAATGTGGAGAAGACGAACGAGTGAGGTAAAGGGATCAGTCTGATTGTCTTCTTTTTTTGTTATATGTTACAAAGAAAAAGAAAGAAAGAAGAAAGCAATTGAAAGTTATATGTTTGTTTGTCTTTTATTTATTATTTTACAGTAAAATGGTTTGTGGATTAAGTAAGACAGACAAAGGCAAAACTGTGTTTTTCAGCTAAATATCCGCGACAATGAGATTTGTTTATTTGGCGGAATGACCTATTTGCCCTCCAGAAGCGGGAACAATGGGCTGGTTAAGAGGGGTAGTCTGGGGATTTAGGAGGTGGATGGAGTATGACGAGGTGTAACTGTTGTGGTTGGTGGGATGGTGATGCTTTTTAGCTTCGTGGGTATCGGAATGACAGGTTCGACCCCGAAATCGAGGGTAATTTACGACGTCATTAGTAGAGTCAAAGCTGTGGTGTAGGGGTAGTTTGGTCTCTCTCCAGGCGGCTGAGAAGTTACTAACTTTTGGGGTCATTTAAGAAAAGCAAAAGTATGTGGGCTCAAGTTGTAAATTTGGAATTGAGCTTTGGGAACATAAATTTAGGGAACTACTAAACGTCGCCCCAAAACTACTTAAATCGTCCCTTGAAATTACCAAATTGCCCTTAACAATATATTTAATACCCATATCGTCCCGTGTCTTTAAACAAGGTTATTGACTCAGTTTTACTAACATTCCTAGTACCAACACCACGAAAATGTCTGGCGAAACACCTAGATCAGGCGAAGTAACGGAGGCGGATTTTTTTTTTCCGACACGGGCGTCTGGCTAAGACGCCTGTACCATCGTGGAGGCGTCTGGCTAAGACGCCTCCACCATCGTTGAGGCGTCTTAGCCAGATGCCTCCACGATGGTACAGGCGTCTTAGCCAGACGCCTATACCATTGTCTAGGCGTCTGGTTAAGACGCCTCGACCATGGTGGAGGCGTCTTAGCCAGACGCCTCCACGATGGTACAGGCGTCTTAGCCAGACGTCCCGTTTTTTTTAATGTTTTTTGTCAAATTAAAATTATACGGTGTGTTATCTCAAATTATTTGACGTTTCTTTGCAAATTTTCGGTGGTAACCGGTCGGATTACAATGAGTTTTTTTGCAAGTGATGAAAATTCAAAAAAATTCCAGATCCAACATTTTTAAAGTTCCAAATCCCCCGGTGGTAAAACATCATGACTTACAAATACCACCTCGACAGGTCGTTCGGGGGTCTCGCTGATTGCACAGTATACGCGTGATTGCACAGTATACGCGTGAATCAAAAGTAGTCCGCGTGAATCTACAGTATACGCGTGAAACAAAATAGTCCGCGTGAATGTACAATATACGCGTGAAAGAAAAGTAATCCGCGTGATTGCACAGTGTCTAATTTTTTCTCTATATATACCCTACACAAAAATCACCTTACACCCCATATCTCTTCCACAAAACTCAACTTACATCCCATATTTCTCCCACAATGTCTTCTCCGGAGTACAATCGTTCCCCCCCTCCTCCACAATCAAATCCGCATCCACGCTATCCACAACCATATCCCTCACGTCCATTTTACCAACAACCATTCCAACAACCCGACTTCTCCCAGTACGCACCACCATTCCCACCACCTGACCAAAACTCACCATTCCCACAATTCTCCCACTACGCATCCCCAGATCAAAACTTACCATTCCCACAATACTCACAATATGCACCACCATTCCCTTATAATCAACCGCAGTTCCAGATGTTTGGCCGACCCTTGTCTCAAAATAGCCGCCAGAGTATGGCGAACACTGAAGATGAGGGTAACGACGACGATGAGTCCCCACCACGACACAAGTCAGAGAAGATGGTTTCTCCAAGCAAGAGGAGTTAGCGGAAAGGAATTTCCAGAGGCATTTAATAAAAAATAAGTTGGACATGCTTCACTCTCTGATGAGGAAGGACAACCCGACGGAGAAGGATCAAAAAGTAATCGATAAACTTCTCGCCTGGGCAGAAGAGAATGGTACGTGTAGTTTGATGTAGTCCGTATTTCGTATGGTTTGTATTTCCCTTAGTTTGTATTTCGGGTTGTAGTAGTCCGTATGGTTTGTATTTCCCTTTAACATATGTTTGTATTTCGGGTTGTAGTAGTCCGTATTTCGTATGGTTTGTATTTCCCGTGGTTGTATTTCGTATTTTAGTATTATTAATGTATTGTTGTTATGGTATTGTTGTATTAATTTTTTTTCTATTTAACTTGAAATTGTTGGTTCTGGAAATTTCTTAATTTTAATCACTTACAAAAAATTATTACCCCACATTTATAACAAACACTCAATCCATTAATAACAAAACCAAAAAAAAAATTCCAAAAAAAAAAAAATTTAACCAATGGGAGGGGGACACGTGTCCCCCTCCCATGGGCGCCCGGGCGGGTGGCCCGGGCGGGCGCCCCACGGGCGCCCCGCCCGTTAACGGGGGTGCGCCCGGGCGCCCGACCAGGGCGCCCGGGCGGGGCACCCCCGTTAAGGGTGCCCTAATGAGATCCAACTCCCAACTTATGATTAAATCTAAGAGTAAAAAATTGTCAATGCAAAAGGTTTGAAACATGTCACCAAAAACTCTCAGATTAGAATTTCTCAAATTCATGAACTTCATTTGAATTAATCAGTCTTAGAAAAAAAAGTTTTCCCAAAGAAAATCACCACACATTTTGATTTTTTTTAACACACCTTAAGTGGTTCTATCATCAATTTATTGCTATTACATTTGTAAAAAAATGTAATATTTGTTTATTACCATCGTACAAATTCAAACTAAAATAAAAGAGAATATAGCTGCACACGAAGAATACTGAATGCAGTTTAATTAAGTACAGCTAAAATGTTCTTTATTTTATTCTAAACAAACCAATTTGAACACGGCTGCGGGGAGACGAATGGTAACTCGTTCCCACTTCTATCTAAGCCGGAAACTATGAAGAATTGCTACAAACGTGCATTAGACCAAACAACAAGTGGTTCCATAAACAAGTATTAGTTTGGCTATATCTTAATATATATGTAGTTACAGTGGCTAATTATTCTCACCCACATGGGTTTGCTTCCTTATCTGTCATCACAGGAATAGGAGTTGAATTTTCTTATCCTATTCTTCAACATGAAATGACCATTATGACACTGTCTTGATTAATACTAATCTAATCTAAAAAACAGACAAAACATAAGTAGGTTTACCTTTGTGATTGTTTTACCATTTCTATCGAAAAACAGACAAAAGCAAAAGACAAGAACACAGTTAACCGTTAGTTCGAAAGTTTCAAAAAAAGGTCTGTTAGAGCAAACACTAACGGGTTATTCCCCCACGTCCGGTCATCATCGTCTGGGTTGTTGACCCGGTCGTTGAATATTTTATTGTTTTTTGATATATATTTTTTTGGTTTTGTTTTTTGTTTTGAATTTTTTGTTTGTGTTTTTTTTGAAAATACGTTTTATAATTGTTTTGATTTTTAAAAAATATTTAATTTTTTTCCTAAATGGATCCCAAAATGATGTGGAGGAGAAATAAGTTGTGGTGAGTTGTGGTTAAGATGTGAATAATGTAGTAGGAGAAGAAAGTGAGTTGGGAAGAGAGAAAACTAACGTGGAAGAGAGAGAAGAAAGAGAACTTTCATGATCAGGTCGTCCAGGGTCATGGTTAGTGATGAACTTAGAATTTTTTGTCCAAGGTTGATGCTTCCCATTATTCACATTTTAAAAAAACACTTTCTAATTTTTTACAAATTTACATTATGTTTCACAATTTCTACATATGGAATGTTTTAAAAAAAACTCTTATACGTTCACAAAACTGTCAATGTCTCCAACATGCAAAAAAACTCTTATACTTTCACAAAACTGTCAATGTCTCCAACGAATTAATTCATATTAATTGGAAAATTACATAAAGATCCTCCAATTTGCTTTGAGCCGTTGTGCCACTACCAAAGTTCCGACAAACATCATTAGCCTCGCAGCCTCAACACATTAAGAAGTGTTTTTGTTGTTATGTAAACTGATTTTGTAATTTGTGCTTGTGCTTGTGGATTTGGCCGAAAAAGAGGTAGGATTTGATTTCGAGGAGTCGTCGTAGAAAAGTGTTTAGGAAAAAAAATTCAGTTTTCAAAACCTATCATCCTTCACAAAGGTGGTTTCAAAAACAAAATCAAGTTTATTTTAAGACAAGTCATCTCCAATGGTTAACGAAGGGGGTTATTGTTTGTCGCCGGAAAACTACTTAAATCGCTCCAAAAATGACATTTTTGTCATTAACAAATCAATTAATACTCATTTCGTCCCGTGTCTTTAATAAAAAAATATAAAAAATTACGGGCGTCTGACGGAGCTGCCCCGCGTAGGAGAGAGACGTCTGGCTAAGACGCCCGTCCCATGGACGGTGCGTCTGGGTAAAACGCCCCCCCCCCATGGGGAGGTGTCTTACCCAGACGCACATCTCCTACGCGGGGCGGCTCCGTCGGACGCCTGCAATTTTTTATTATTTTTTATTAAAAAGATGTTAGATATTTTACCAGATTATAGTACAACGGGGCATTCGTTGGCTCATTACTGACCTCCAAAACATTATTTTTTATGATTATAAGAGAAAGATGAAGAGAGATGTGTGATAGGAGGGTAAAATATCGCGTTATAGCAGTAGAAACGAGAGAATGACAAAATGGTAATCTGTTTGAGCGATTTAAGTAGTTTTAGGACAACGAATAACAGTTCAGTTAATGAAATGTCCATTTTTTTTTGGCATTGTCTTGAAATTACTATTTCTTTACTCATACCCTTTGTCATTAACGTCGTCAACGGGTTGTAAAATCATACTTTTACGAACTTTTCAAGAACAGGTGAAGAACACGAAAAAAATAATGATAAACCAAGAGAAGTATAACAAGGAATGACTAATTTATACTACGCATATAAATTAAGTCGTGTTGGAAATGGTTGTAACTTTGTAGGAAGAGCGCAGGTGTGACTACTTATGTGGATAATTTTTGGTCAAAATGATAAATAATATGTAATGGAACGTCACATTGTCTATTACCAGAATGAAATGACTAATTGGAGGATAGTAGAATGCATGAGAATATGAAAGCTTTTAAAATTGTAGCACACATGGCAAATTGAAATAACAAATACCAAGTATAAACTTGATTGGACAAATACATACATAGGTCATGACTAAACCAACTCACTTATTTAACCGACCAACCACGTCAATCCATTTATAATATAGACTTCATTTTGCCCAAACCCATATTTATATGTTTTTATCGCATTCCTTTGGCTTCACTTACGATGTTGATGTCAAACATTGAGTAATGTAGTAGGATCCTACTAGAATTTGGTACTTGTTTATTTTATAAGACTTCGAGATATTGATCGTTTTCGATTTTTTATGCTTTTAGATTTCAACCTTTTTAAATTTGTCAAGCATCGATAATAAGATAAATAAATGTGAATTTGTCCAATTAATCTAGTGCAAGTGTATCTGTTAAGACACTTATACCTAAAACATCTGATCAAGTACCGAATAAAACTCAATCAATGAATCCCCTTGTGTGATTGGTACCGAGGAGTAAATCTAGAATTTCATTTCTATGATTTCCTTTCATTTTGGAGTAGAAACCGAAGAAGTCACTGTATTTGTAAGGTTTGGAAGTCATTTTGGAACATAAGGTGCAGGAACTTTTAAACTTTATCAAACTCTACCTAGCTATCACCCAAAAGTTAGTTTGAAAGTCAAGTTTTTCACTTTTTAAAAGTTCTGTAGAGTACCTGTCACTTCTTGCAAATTCTGATTGTCCTCGAACTAAATTCCCAACACCACCCACTCCGGGTCACATACGCAGTTGAAGACATGGAACAATACACGGATCCAATTTCACTGTCATGTCTTCCCTAAACAGAATATTTAGGGGTTAGACTGAAACACAGCCGAAATAATACATCACAACCGAACAGTTTGAGACGGACGCGTCCGCAATAAAAGAACAGTTGAATTTCGTGAAACACAACTGTCATATATAAATTAAATATTTTTGGAGCAGCCCATGCGTAGAATGGCATGGAATGGAATGGAGTGGAGCCACCACGCTCGTAATCAATTGCCACACATCCATCACATGCACACAAAACATTCCACAATCCACACTCCCACTCGTGATTCGTTCGTTGTGAATGCGTCTTCAAAACCTTACGGCATCCGCTGCGCCAACAACACCCCTAAAATCACACATATCTATTCATCACGTATAGTGCCTGCCAGTTAATCCACTTTTTTATCCGCCATACCAAAAATATTGTGTGGTAGTAGTTATCATCTTTAACGTGTTTTTGCGTAATTCGTGTATGCAGAAAGTTATTGTTTACTATTTGGTGTTATGTATGGTTCAGATACAAGGTAATCATGTACCTATACCGTTCATGTTTGGATTTTAAGATCAAATCCTTATTGTGTTGTGTTCATACACACAACTTACCTGTTAATGGTACACGAACACGACATGATTCCCTAATGTAATCTCACCACCTCCAATTGATACTTTGATCAGTTTGAATACACGGTTTGGAATGGAAGGCAGTTTAATTGCTGTGTAAAATTGTTTCATGACAGAACTTACAGTGGAAGCCAATTGAATACGTCTGATCGTGGACCCGATTCGTAGAGTGAGTGAAATGACATGAATTTACTGTGGTCGTGGTGCCACCGACACTAGTAGCATTATACTACGCACACAAGATTTCGTTGATACTCCACTGCAATAAAGGAACAGAGAGTTGTTTTCAAGAGTGGGTCGAACAAGCTCAAATGACAAACATGTCTAAATCTTTGGGTTTCTTCGTGGGTGACCACTGTTTAGGAGGAGGATTTCACTTTCACCCATGCATGAGGTCGATTTGGACAGGAAATGTTCCACTTGTTTAACTTTTTTTTCGGAAGGAAATTATTGACGTTATTAATATAGTAACATAAATAAAATATATAGTAATTCAAAATATCACTAATACCCTTCATAGTTTGATAATGTCTTATACGCCTTCTGATTTGACTAAAATTTTCATCCTGAGATCAGTTTTCTGACTCCCGATGTGATAAATAAAAAACAAAATTTTCTGACTCTCTATTAAAATGGATTTAACATGTATTATATATGCATCACAGAGTAGATGTAGATATAAGAAAAGATAATATTTTAACTAAAAGATGACATATACAATAGATACAATCGTCAAAACTCAGTGGATTTCTGCATTAGGTTTAATTTTCATGTAAACAATTAAAAATTAATGGAGGTTTGTTAAGCTTAACAAGGCATGAAGAGAGAGGTGGCACACACCTATCATCCATTCAACAAAAAAGAAAATGTACGTCTTTGAGCGAGTATAATTCGAATGTCAAATGATTACGATGAAATTGTACAAATTGTCTTAATCGTGTGACATCATTGCGGTATCAAATAATTTCTTAAGATGCAGAGGTCCAGAGTGCCACATTAAGAGTGAGAGAGAGTATATTGAATGAGCTCTCGGGATGGGGAGTGGGGACACAACTCTGAATATACAATCATTCCTAACTTTCCAAACTATCCAGAAGTAAGCGAAAGAAGATAGTACGCCAATTCCAGTGACCCAATTCTATGAGAGGTCAAGTCATGGGCAAAGAGTAGGTCGTATGGGCTCCTGAATGCCGGGGTAGCATTAGAAGAAGAAGAAAACAATGATAGGGGAAATGAACTCACATTCTAGGAAAATATGATTGACTGACTCAAGGTTGCGTTTACAGAGTGGGCAACAACTTGGGCCCTCAAAACATCTCTTATTAAGATCGCCAAATGTTAGGATTTTGCACCTGTTGTCTACATTCCTCCTGTAAGGCATCATATATTGTTAACAACTCCACTCCGAATTGGATGCTAAGTGAAGGTTCCACTGGTTCAATATTTCCGAAATTGGTAGCCACATTGCTTGAATTGTCTAGTAGTTTCCAAATGAATTGTCTAGTATTTGTGTTTCAAAAAGTCTAATGAGATCAGGTTTTAATAGATCCCAATTTTTTTGAAAGAACTCTAGACCTGGGGACTTACTACCAACGTAATTCGAAACAACGCATCCTAGAAGCGAGGACAGAGTGACAGACAGCTGGAACCTTGTTTTATATATATTGGCATCCAATATTGTGGGGGGGCCAGGGCATGTTGTCTTTGTCTGCTCTCCTGTGGATTTGGACTGAGAGTCCACGAAAGGGAAGTATGTAGGAGAGAACTGTTGATGATGTCGAATGTCATGTTTATTTAGCCGACTGTGGTGCGTAAAGCCAGTTAAAAACTTGCATGCACAATCTCAAACATCGCCTAATTATAGGTACGGTTCTGAACATGTCCAAGAATGCAGAATTGGAGCAACAGTTGTCCCATGCTTCCAAGTTCCAACAGAATGCCAGTCAGAAATGTTTTATATGGCATAGAGAGTTAGAGACTGATCTATATCAGTCTTTGTAGTTTTGCATTATCAGTGGACCACACCACACATGGCGAAGTAGCATGAAAACAGTTTTTGAAGACCAATTATGAAGTAAAGATGGATAATTTGCATCTTTATCGAACCATATGAAGATGAGAAATGAAATTAGCAGAAACCCTGTGCAATAATCAATTTCCCGTTACAGATGGGGTAGCTGGTCCTGGAAGACAAGAAACAATTTCAATTCTTTAGATGGTATCCACAAGTTCTTTTTCGCACTTGCATCTGCATGGGCCATCAATGGCTAAAGTGGAATCTTTTAGAAACTTGTCGATAGCCTTTTGTCTTTTACCAAGGGACAGCAAGTTCTACATATAACTCTTCAATCATGAATAATATACACGGGACAACCTGACTTAACCGACCAAAGAAGAAACAAGTTCTATATATAACCTTCGAAAATAAGAGCTCCGTAGATGAAGAGCTTTGCTGCTGAACATGGAGATTAGTAATTTCGTCCGACATCTTTACTGCTCATACTTCGTGGAATGATGTTCTGCAGTGCATTAGTCAATGACACGAGAGTTCAAATGCACCCTCAAACGAATAGAATACCGTGCAAACCGGCCACCTGGGCCCAAAGACCGTGATAAGCCTTTGTTTTTACAGATCATAACGATAAGTTTCTTGGTCAAGCACAGGTCGTCAAGTAGGTAACAAAAGGTCCTCACAATCAGACTATTGGGAGAGTACGATTTGATAAATGGCAGGGCGGAAACACTGCATAGATGAAAAGGCAACAAAGTTTTTAACTAATTTAACATATAGCTTAGAAGATTATACACTTTACAACATAAAACTTCTTGTAGTCAACAAGGACCCTGCAGTTTTGTTAACTAGTTAAAATGTGTTAGAAAGCCCAAAATATTCAATGCCGGCTGACCTTACGTCACAAACTACTGTTCCATCCGGAGGCAAATGATTTTTTGAATTTTAGTTGTCAAACAAAATGCACCTACAAGATCTTCACGAGTCTAAAGAAACTCGATACATGCTGGAAGCGTGAAATATGCCGACAGGTAACATATTTACCCGCAGAAATATTCCTCTGGAAGATAAAATTTCAAGCCAATTGCCTGCAATACAGATAGAAAGTGTCATCGTAATGCACAACACAAGGACGTAGTTCAATTCCTGAAAACATCAAAAGATTCAAACAATTTCATCAGAAAAAAAGAAATTTTACAAAACCAAAAAAAGTATAATCAACTCAGTTTCATTATCCTGCTTATAATTTCTTGTATTTCTGGATTTCTAAGCAGATCATAGTATCAGTAAAGTAGAAGAAAACAAATCAAGATGATGACTCTTTCACATCATTTATTATATTACAGATAAATCCACGACACGATGTCGTTAGAAATCAAATTGGCAGATGAATCCACGACACGATGTCTTTAGAAATCAAATTGGATAAGACAAGAAACATCACTGCCCTGGGATGCCAATTCTACCTCAGCTGTTACTTTCAACTATGTTGACTACAATACCTTGTACAAAAATTTGAAATTCTTTCCAGAAGGAGATTGTAATCAGTTGCAAGTCAGCTCATGCTAGAAAACAGTATTTAAAGTAAAAGTGGGGTCAATTAACCTTGTATGTGGTTGGATGGGAAAGATGAATTCAAGATTACTGCAACCAGTGTTCTTAAAACCGGACCGGACCGACCGGTTCAACCGGTTCAACCGTGAACCGGAGGCCTGTCCGGTCTGGTTCACCTTCCAAACCCGTTTTTAGGCTGAACCGGGTTGAACCGGCGGTTCGACCACCGGTTCAGAGAGAAAAATCTGTTTTTTTTGTTTTTTTGAATATTTATAATATGATTTGAATATTTTGAATATTTTTTTACTTAATAAATAATTAAATGTAATTATTATATTTATAATATATATTTATGACGTCATGCTGACGTCACCGGTTCAACCAGTTCGATTCCGGTCCGACCCCGGTCGAACCTCTGAACCTTTGACGTTGCCGGTTCGATATCTGGTTCGGTTCTGAAAACCTTGACTGCAACCCATGGAAAGATTCAAGTGATGGTGGTGAACTTCATACTATAATGGATTTAGGGTAGGCCAACAACAACTATTGAATTATATAAAAAATTCAAAGTTCCATTAGAAGGTGCATTGAAGTTTGAGTCTTCTTCTTGAAATATCATCTTAAATAGTAGAATATGGTTCAAAAGAATACCTGAGCAAATTTGATATCGGCATTGCTATGATCTTTGACTCTCCCAGCAGCATCACCAACATAAAAATACCTAAAATATATACGGAAACTATCTGAGTCATATGTCCCGAAAATGGACTGTGGTAATTTCACATAAGTATAAATGGAACCACTACCAAATATCTACAAGTAATAAATTTTATGCCCAAGAAAGCAAAAGGAAATAACTTGTCCATGTCGATTGGGATCCCTGAATTGAGATGTTCCTTCATTATTTGCCACATTCCAGTATTTGGTTTGCGGTAAGCAGTGTTCTTAAAACCGGACCGGACCGGCCGGTTCAACCGGTTGAACCGTGAACCGGAGGCCTGTCCGGTCCGGTTCACTGTCCAAAACCGTTTTTGGCATGAACAGGGCTGAACCGGGTTGAACCGCCGGTTCAACAAAAAAACCTGTTTTTTTTGTTTTTTTTATATATCGGTACCCGATTATGTATTTAGTTATTCAGATTACTACGTATCCAAAAAAACCAAACCCAAATTTTTACCCAAACCCTAAAAATGTTAATATTGTAGATGTTTTGAATATTTTTTTGCTTAATAAATAATTAAATATTATTATTATATCTATAATATATATTTATGACGTCACCAGTTCGATTCCGGTCCGACCCCGGTCGAACCTCTGAACCTTTGAACATTTGATGTTGCCGGTTCAACGTCCGGTTCGGTTCTGAAAACCTTGGCGGTAAGGATCATCACTTTCACCCTTGCCTTTGCCCAATCCACAAGCAATAAATACCTGCATCAGACAAAGAAAATCATAAGGTCACCAAACCTTTAAAACCATTTTTTATCATTAAGAAGCAGGCCTCTAAAGCCATGATACAGTGAAAAAAGGTTCCCCAATGTTATGGTGATAACTCAGTTGATCGAAGAAAATAAAATATCATCGATAAAGATTATTCAGTATTTCCATGAGCTTGTAATTGGAAATGTTAAAGTCAATTCTTCAGGATGGAGTACCAATTTGTACATGTTTACTTTCTAAAATCTACTTTAAGGAAAGTACCACTATGCTTTATCAGATGTTCGAGCATTGCACTTTTTTCATAAATGCAAGTGGGAAATGAATACCCTACTTGAACAACAATCATGGAAGTAGTAATTAGTGACCTTGATATAGTTTTCAGTTACCTGCATTGGGACATTAACTTTCTCGATGAAATTGTCAAGCCGTCCAACTTTGGAGTCAATAGCTTGCCGCCTCTTGTTCTTCCAACGTTCTATGTTTGACTCGTTGGTGAATATGACCTAATAGTAAAGAGAGAAAAAGAAAAACAGGACATCAGCAGTTCAGCACAATAGAACTCAGTCATATTTTACATTGAGTGGGGATTTTTTTTCCGCTCACTCATAACCCAAGTCATGTTTGATGCAGTTTCATACTAAAAAGTTGATTCCAACCAAACAACCGGAGATATAACATCCATCAGTGATAGAGACAAACCAGCTTATAAACATTTGCATATAAATCTTGCAGTTTCTCTGGAATTGAAGGATATAGAAGAGGCCAAGCATTTGCACCAACTCTGCAATGAAAGCACAATATAGATACAATGTTTAAATGCATCAATTAATCTGACTTTAAAGGAGTAATTGTAACATCCCTGATTTTTAGCACAATGCAGAAGTGAATTTTGTTTCTTTTATACATATATCAAAGGGATGTCACTACAGAAATAATACTGACTAGGCCAACATTTCATTGGTTCCGTGTGTACAATATTAACATTCCTAGCTATGCAATCTGAAACAATGCGCAACCTACTCTTCGAAAAAACCTGCAACAGAAACCAAACAGTGCCTAGGTCCCGAGGGACCTCGTACGCAAGAACTACTACTCTTTAGTTGGTTTAAAATAAAAAAACATTAGACATCAAACACAATTAATATAATCTTAACAATGAAACTATAATACTTTGGCTTACAATAATTAACATGTGAACTCAATGCTTATAATCTTATATAATAATTACTTAGACTTTTGTCAAATCATATGTCTCATCATTTCCACTTATCAATACCATACTTGTGTGATCACCCTTGATCACCTTACCGCAAGCATTACGGTCTTTGGTCAACTTTGAGTCACCCTCACGCCCCTTGGATTCACTTATTCATTCATTAAACTTATTATCAATTTTCATGAGGGTAACAGACTCTACCTTAAACAATACAATAATCAATGAGACGTCAATTCTGAGTCGCGTGGTCTTATTTGCCACATTATTCACTTTGGACCCACAACTCCAAAGAGCCAATGATCCATAATTATTCAATTACTTTCGACTAACCATATTTCTCTTTCGAAAATTAATACTGATTTCAAGACCACTTACCAAAATCATTCCAAACGCAAGACAGAACATAAACCTTAGATGCCTTCAATAATTGAATATAATTCGGTAAACAAACTTCGTTATAACAACGTGAAAATATTATTACCATTGTTGATTACAATTTCCAACTTATGAGTACCACTCAACCGTTGAAATAAAATCAGAGTAGCGATCATGACATCAATCCACTAAATTATCCATAAAACTTCTTACTAAACAACAAACAAGGCAGTCACACTGAATCAAAACAGAGATGCAGTAAACCAGCCTTTACTTTCAATGATTCTCAATGCAGGAAGGAAATGGAAATCAGACTCTGATACAAGTAACAAAAACAACATGTTGCAACTTGCAATCCTATTAACAACTGATATTTACTAAAACAGAATTACTACCGTTCAAAAATGCAGAACTTCAAAACTTGCAGTCCAAGAATCTTCAGCCCACAAAATCGATCAACGAAACATAGGAGCCCACAACTTGATTCTTTAATTAACAAAATATGCATATAAGAAGCTCATACCTATACTATTCAATGATAATTGATTAAACTTCAGAACCAACTTTTAAACAATCAATCCTTTCCAATGAACCAAAAGAACTCAAACCCAGATGGATTTTAGTTCTTAATTTGCGGTAGATTCTTGCATACCTAAAAGACGACCTCAATTACAAACCCGACAATGTCGACGAACACAGCGACGACACGACCCGATGACCCGGCAGCGACCCCGACAGCAACGGCAACACGGCGGCAACAAACACTTCTTCTCCGACCCCTGCCCTCTCTCACCGTTCTCTTCCTCTCATGTACGTCTAGGTTCTCACGAGAGAAACCCTCCTCTCTCTGATTTCCACGATTCTCTCTCTCGTGTTCCCTCTTTTCTAATTTCTCATCTAATTTTCTTTTATTTTTCTTTCCTAAATCTTATTTATATAGTAAAATATCACGTGACCACCACAAGGCCAACTACAGGTGAGGAGTATTTACATGATTGGTAATCAAGTTAATGCAAATGCAGAATATTTCAATATAATCTTCAAAATGGCAATCAAGTCCAAAATTCAATAATCAATTCATTTTAACAATATATCTAAATAAAGCAAAAAGGCTAGGATATTACAGTAATTATTAGGTATTGCAACAAAATACAGTAATCATCAACAACAAATCCTTCAAAGAGGTTGCTTCTTGCTAACATATCAACAAGTGAAGCAGCAAAGGACTGACACACTGAACATCAAATTTATCGTTTTCACTTATTTGACAAAAGCCATTTGTGAGATAAATAAAGTAGATCATAAACGTCATGAATATGGCAGGTCAGCAAAGCATGAACGCAATTATGCTTTCATACTGGTATATGTTAGTGTCAAACAGAAGAAATACTTGATGGATGATCTAATAGCATGCCAACAGTTTCCAGTACGAAGACAATACCTTTTCACTGATGTTTTTGCAAGGCAACCATCAAAGTCAAAAGCTGCTATTTTTTTAGAATCACGATAACCATCATCCTGGTGACATAAAAACACTTTGCCATCAGAATGTGGATATATTTTGTGCGCTTACATTATAAACTTTTGACTTTGTTAAACACACTTATTCTAGGAATGCAACATCAAATGATCTCAGACCTGCTTAATAATTGACAGGGCACCCTATGCAGATATTCAAAGAGAATGCTCCAATCTCAAATGCTGGAATATCTATATGAAACAAAAGGGCAGAGCAAACAAACTTATGATACAAAGCTGTTCTAGGAATTTCCTCCTATTTATAAGAAGTAGAGAAGAAGATTAATGTAGGTTATCCTGTTACACTTCTAAATAAATTGATTTAAACTAGTTATTACATTCACTTTACAACACGACTTCAGCGTCGCAATAGGTTGCACCAGGGCAGTGTTCCTTTACGAACCTTATTGAGCTGGCGTATAGTAGGGTTGTAAATGGGTTGGGTAAAAACCGTTTAACCGTCCTAACCGAACCGACAGGTAGGGTCATGGGTTGAAAAAATCATACTCGTTTAATAAATTGGTAGATAAGGGTTGTGAAAATCGTAACCGTTTAATAAATGAGCGGATAATGTTACATGATTTAACCCATCCGTTTAACCGTTTAACCGCGAAACATAATAAATATATATAATATTTTGTTATATATACTGTATAAATATAATTGTTTGTATTATTATTGTCATTACGTGTGGATGTTTGATGTTGTTTTATATGAATTTGTGGATATTTAGAATATGAATTTTTGAAAGTTCTGATTATAAAATTATGGATGTTATGATGATTTAACAAGTTTGACAAGTTTTTATCTATTTAACCAATTACCCAATTCTTATATCAATTTTAGTATCCATTAAGTTTTAACCATATAACCATTTAACTGCCCAAAACCGTTTATTTTAATTAAACGGGTAGGTTCATGGGTAGAGGTAAAAATAAACGGGTTTCAAACCAAACCGCGAACCGTTTAATTAGGCAGGTAGGGTCATGGGTAAGCCCTGTAACCGCTCACGAACCGCTCATTTACAACCCTAGCGTATAGGGTTTTAATAGATCGTTAGGACTTATGATTGAAAAAACAATTCAAAGCACAATCAAACACAGATATAGAACTTCCTCGAACATTTATCAGCCTGACAAAATTAAATTCTTCAATTTAGTTTAAATACTGATAACGGTAACGTAATGTCACATAAATGTCAGTCTTCAATAATTGAGTATTTCCACACATTCGCTGAAGGTCAATATCGTAACATTTTGGTGCAGTTAAATTAACTGAATTTAAATCAAAGGTACCAAATGTCCATTGCTTCCACTAAAACTGGAAAATAAAGAGTACCTTCTCACGGAAGATAACAGTTTGAAATGCCTTCCACTTTGGAGAAAGCATGGCATCCTAAAGAGGCATACAAAAAAATACTTCAGAATATTTTAACATCAGTTAAGTGCATTGTGGACGGAAAAATTAAGTAAAAAGGAGAATACACACCTTATATGTGTTTTTGTAACGCTCATAATCCGTACTCGGGACACAGCAATAATCACAACACTAAAAGGAGGCGAAAAATGTACATTAACTGAAATAACCAACTCGATGCCTCAATTAAAATTTATAATAAGTTCAAAGTGAAGGTACAATGCGGAAGGAAAATACAATAACTCTGAATCCTACTATATAACTACTGAGAGAAGTATGAAAAATACATGACACTGAACTCAACAGATCCAGTACACGCGTCCCAAGCCCAAGTCGCCTCCAGCCACCTACCGCGTCCCACCTGCACACGAACAGGCACTCCTGAGTCTCAAATAAAGACCCAGTACACCACCCCAACCCGACACCGAACAAGGTCTAGTCGTCCCTGACGACTCACACTGGTCTCGTGTTCCAAGGCGGTCACGCACCCAGTAAGGTCGAGCGTGCACCTCTACCCTCACCGTGCATCCAACCCACAAGACAACACTCAACCCGCTCTCACGGCAGAACTGTCACACGTCCCAAGGCGACCGCGCGCCCAGCCAGGCCGAGCGTGCACCCTCGACCAGACCGCGCATCCGGCCCAAAAGGCAACACCCTATTCCAACCACGCGCCCGAGCCCGTGAGCAACGCTTCCAAACGGCCACCCGTCACAACGCTTGTGAGCTGACCAGTTCCGCATCCGGCTTCGGAAGCCGACCACACGCCCGAGCCCGTGAGCAACGTTCCCTAACAGTCACTCGCCACAACGTGGGTGAACCCTTCTAAACCGCAACAACACAAGGGGGAAACCGACTCCGGGAATCCAACCACAACGCCCGAGCCCGTGAGCAACGCTCCCTAACGGTCACTCGCAACAATGCTGACAATTTATCCCGGACCGCCCCAACAAGGGAACCCCCTACATCTAGTCATACGTGTCTCACGTGTCATCTCCACTACTCGACCACACGCCCGAGTCCGTGAGCAACGCTCCAACGGCCACTCGTAACAACGTGAGTGAACCATCGGTTCCACGAACATCTCACATTCTTGCAATCTCACAAGACAATGGGGTAAAAGCAATTCTTGCAATCCAACAAAATATTTCTTCATAAAAAACAAATGAATGGAACTATGACAACCATGGGTATTCTTCCATGGTACTCAACAATGGCGTCAACCAATGGTGTTGTAAATAAGTATTCTTCACTTGCCATTAATGTTAGGAAATCATGATAAACACTCCTCTACCACATGTAACAAGTTAGTTTTCATTAAGCTGTCAACAGCTATCCTAAGTTGATTTGGTTGTCGTTCATATAGCAAAACATCATAACCACAATCAAACTAATGCCCCCAGTCTTAGCTGGCTATATGGCCCAATCACAGAAGATCGTAAAAAAGTTATTTTACCTAGTCTTCGAGTTATAATATAATCAAGACGTACAAAACTGTGAATCATGTTGCATCTAGAAATAAGATTTTATATTGGTTTTCATTCGGAATGATATTGCCAAAAGAAAACAATTATTACCTTGCCCTTTTTTGCATTTGTTTCCACAAGTTCGAAACCTTCAACTTCACTTACTTTCCTGGCCTGAATCGCCAATAAAAACTTACAGCCATTAACAAGATACCCTTGGCTAAAATGCATATATAAGTTGGTCCAAATACTAGTACATATATCAAGAAACTCGCTCACCTTTAAATCCTTTTGGTTTGTCTGTTTCTCTTTATCAAGGTCTTTGACATCCTACCAATACAAGGTATATACTTAAATGATCAGCCGACTCAGCTTATAAAACATAGCATGATTATTCCAAGGAATAAAACTCACGTTTATATTTATTATAAGATGCAATAAACTACTTGCCTTCTCTCCCAAATCTGAATCGGATCTGCACAAAAATTTCCCCTTAGATGGTTATCGTCATGTATAAAAGATTGACACAACTTATGTACGATCTATTGTTGTCCTTCATGTTGGTTTGCTTTAAAACATGGATAGATATCTTGGTCACCATTGTCACTGTGTTTCCCTTTCAAAACCCGTTTGAATACAAACATCAAATCCAATTTCCACCATCTATTGGAAGCTTTCATGATTTTACAATGCCTTACGAACCCTCACCATCATTAACTGTGAAACTATATACAACAAAATAACAGCTAATCTAGAACATTGAATTCAATTGGACCGGACACAATTTGGGTATCCTAGCAGATTTTACATCGACCTGCAACGAACTACAGTTGAAAGTTCAGTATAGCATATATACACTTCGCGATTATTTTCAGAAATCTGAACGTCTATTAGCAAGCTCATAAAAATCAAAACAGATATCCACTAGTTATTCCAACAGACAATCAAACAAAGAAAACGCCCTCAAACCTCTGGACCGAGTGTGAAAATCTCACTGCCTAATTAGCTTATGAACACACTTAATCAATCACTAACACCAATTTCTGAACTGTATCGTAAAACAGCAGCAACATATATATAAAAAAATCCACCTCAGGAATCTCCTCCGCCAATAATTCATCTTTGGACTCCAGATTCCTCAGTGTCTCCTGATCACAACTCTGAACCCTCCAGAAAAACCAAAATCAATCTCCAAATCAAAAAAAAAAACTTTCGAAACCCGCACCTTGAGGGAAGAGAACCCCTTGACAGCCTCCGTAGCGAAGGAGTCGGGGAAGCAGGAGACGTGGTGCCACCTGGTGGCGTCGAAGCCGCGCGGGTCCCTGGTGGAGACGCCGAGGCGGAGGGAGCCGGAGGGAATGGAGGCGCCGCAGCGCTTGCAGGACGAGCGGCTGGACTTGGCGTGCTCCTCGATCACGTTGGAGGAGGCCATAGTGGAGGAGAAGAGGAGGAGAGATTAGGGTTTAGGAGGTGTTTTGACGAAGATCATTTGGAGGGGAAGGGAGGAGTGGCTTTGGCGGGCCGAAGCTGAGAGGTTGGTAATGATGGTCAAGTAAGAAAGACATATGATATTGGATTACTAGGGTAAGCGGAAGATGTGGGTTTTTTTTTTTTTTTTTGAAGTTGTGACCTCAACTATGTCGGCATTCGAAGTTGTGACCTCTAAAAATACATTTCACTTGGAGACCAAAAACCATTGAGCTACACTACTTGTGTGCTAGAGAAGGTGTGTTTCTCCTTGTGTGTGCGTGATTGCAATTGTTAAGTGTGTGGTTTGCGTGGATTGTAGGTGAGCTTGGAGTGCGCCTATAGCTCAATTGTTAATTACAACAAGATAAAAATACATAAAAGTTTTAAAGTGGCATCAACACAAATGGAGGCGGAGTCAGAACGTATCAGCAATTAAGATTTTATCAAGTGACACCAAAGCGAAAATTCCCCCATAGAAAAATCAACACAAGAAATGTCAAATCGGTAATTTCCATCCAAACACATTTACATATTCAAACTGCAATTGTAGTTTAGCAATTTCCATGAGATCAATAGTGCAAGCTATTAGTTACTGCATATCCGTTTCTCTAGAGAACTAGAAATAACAAAACCACTGGTAAGTGGTAACATCTATATCGGGTCCAGTCCCCAGAAAAGGAATATAAACAAGGAAAACTGTACAAAGAATTATAATGGAGGCCTCAAGCCAGTGTCAAGATTCTGAGTAGCTTCAAACAAGGTCACTTGACATTGTAGATGCTATTCTGAGACCACAAGTCCACAATGATCTGAGTTTAGTCTGTTGAGTGAATGAAGACTGCAGATTTTACAATGTCTAAAATTACAATGCATCCCATAGAGCGGACGAAATTCAATTATCTGAATTAGAGTCTGGATCCGGAGCCTGCAGTGCCAAAGTGCTACTGGGGCCTTCGATTAAACTATGCCTTGGAGGAGGTTCTGGGCCTTCTAATCGAAAGACACCCTTTACCATCTTAAAAGCTGGATGTCATCGGAAAAATAATTAAGGTAAAAATTGCAAGTAATTGACAATGCACGATTTGATTAGAGCATGATTAATGATTAGAAAACATTTGATTTTATAATGACTGACCCCACAAATTTATATTGGAAGTATGCAAGAACTAGACAAAGAATGACAGATGGTTAAGAAGTCATAGAAAGAGAAAACAAACTTAATATTAGACATCAACGATTTTAACACCATCCAAATGATGTTAAAGAAGCAAAAGTATGGACGGCCAGGTGTCATTTCTTAAAACGGATGTAGCCCGAGAGTTGGAGTCCCACTAATCGAGCTCAAGAAGAGAGAAGATCACCACACCAGCTAAGAACATTATTTTTTACCTGCTATTGCAAATTTTCCTAGTAGAGATTTCAGGTAATTGATTTCTTCCATGTGACCACTGGAGAGTTTAGCCTGAAAATGAAAAACACTGATTGTAAACATCATCTAGTCTGTTAGAAAATGAAGAAAATAACCACCACAGCAGAAAATTACGGAACATTTGTCCAGAACAATGGATCCTCATCCTTGGACCAAAAAACCACTAGGTAACCACATTTAACATTTTAAACATAGATCATTTGGCAGAAGAGCCAAAAGCTTACAATTTCCCTAGAGGCAAAGGACAAGAATCGATCAAGACTAGCTTGATGTCTCAACAGAAATGGCCGTAGACATCTTGAATACAACTGCCTGGAACCCTGATACAGTTACAACATATTCCAAGTGATTTACCAAGGACAAAATAATACTTGAGCAAGCATGAACGCAAATTACATTTCCCATCTCAGAATTAAAAAAATATGATAGCAAATTCAAGCGTAACTTTAGGAAGTAAATGCAATTGTGTTATAACCTTATCACACACTGCAATTTGAGAAAAAAGAAAGACAGCTAGGCAAACCACCCACATTATCAATGCTACAAGTCCACAACCTATTCAGCACCTTTGATGTTGTTAGTCATTATTATAATGGGTACCTAAAATCTTATAAATCCAACACAAAAACAGCTTCAAGATCTTGCTTTTCTACCGATTGGGTTAGCTTAGTTGGAAGATCTCTTGTCTCGAGATATTCAAGACCAATGATCAAATCCCAGCAGGGGCATTCGTATGTTTGGGATGTTAGGATTTAAAATGGGGTGGGTAGTAGAGTAGATAAAATTAAAAAAAGATCTTGGTTTTCTTACACTTGAAATTGAAATTTGCATCAAATAAATAATTGAAGAAGAAAAAATCAACCATCCATCAAAATAGTGGTTAGTATGAAAATGTTATTGGTAGCCAATGAACATAAAAATATAGGTTCCAACCCATAAAAGGTCCAAGGTATTGGATTGGTATGCATGTGAAGACAAAAAAACTAAAAAGGTTCTTTAGTAATTTGTGAACATGCAAAAGAAATCATAATACAGAACATTCAGAATGAATCACATGAAGATCCATGGTGATAAATTTTATTAGTAGAAGATGGTACTTATGGACAATATCATGAAAAGTGTCTCATCTTTTTCTATAAAACTATAACAAACACTAATCAGGAGGTCAGAATTAATTCAACCAGATGTCGTACAAGAGGATAACCAATCTCTATCATAGCCGTGTAGAGGAAAAACGAAAAATAAAGAATCAGGAACTTAAACATTTAAACTCAATTAGGCTTGATATTACAGACTGACAGAGAAGCAATTCCTCTTGGAGCTACAAATAAGGAAAAAATAAAACATGAGATTAGTTGTCACTGTGAACATACATCATTGGAGGGGAACTGAAGCCAAATAAGAAAAACAAGCTTCACATGATAGTAGTATGGGATCCTGAAATTTTCAAACAAGAGAAACTTTAAGATTCTTGCAAGTTTAACTAGTTCCTAAACGGTACTTATAGTCGACATCTCATGAAAAATGTAGGAATGCCCGTCTTTTACTATGACAAATAGTAAACAGGATGTGATGCAACAGATGAGAAATGATAGTAAAGTGCAAAGTAAACCGGTAGGTATCACCATTTTCAGCAACCTGTAAGTATGTTGAGATTTATGAGCTTTTACATCTTCAGATGAGGGCCAGCAGTGAAAGAAGAAAAAACCATCTGATTCTATTCAGAGCAATGACATGCACAAGAACCACATCCCTTCTTTAAATGCCAGTGTTTTAATCTGAGGCACATGAAGAGGTGCAAGTTGAGGTGGTCGTGTATGCAACCACCGCTCCAACCCTTTTGCGGTTGAAGCGGCCGCATAAGCAGGTTGTGCCACACACAATCCACTTATGCGGTCTACTGGACACATTATTTATTATTTTTCGGCCCTCCTCTTTCTAAAGCCCCCAAACTCCCCAATATCCTGACACTCGACTCTCCTCAATAGTTTGTTACTTTCTATTCTTTTCCCTATTTTTCCTCTCTTTTTTCTCCTTTTTTACGATTTCGTTATGCTATAAAAATATATTTATAAACGTGTCCAGCCGCATATGTGATTGTGACCCAAGTGTGCACGTGCTTGGCGGCACAGGGTTGCAAATAGACTACCTGAGTGCTGTTAAATGCATCATTACTCATTCTGATGAAACCTCGAGAAGATTTATAAAGAGAAAATGTAGCGGATTTTGAGTTTTAAAACTAAAAGAACCAATAAACGCACCGGGAAATAAGTTTGTCTGAGAAGGTTTCCACAAGGCTGAAAGAACCATAAGCTGCAAATGCAAAGGGAAGCATATTAAAACACTTTTTCTCCTGCGTAATTTCTAATAGGATCCCATCCCACTTGACAAAAAGAAAAAAGAAGACACCAACCTGCCCAATACATAAGCCACTTCTCCTGGTCATTCGGGTCCTTCATTTCAATTGCCTTGAAGGTGGAATACACAGGCAAAGCAACACCCAACGTGCAACTGCACATATGTTCAAATAAAATCAAAATTATGATTACGATCGTACATAAATAGGTACAAATACAAACACACACACACATATGCCCTCGATTCAAACCGTGCGAGAGCTTTATTGAAATTCTATCATGACTGACGCTAAAATGAACACGACGAATCAACAACAATCTCTCGAGTCGTGTTCCGATAACCACAACTAAAGTCAAAACCAAACCGCACCCTGCCGTTCGAAGAACAATGTTGGAACCAAGCGTGCACGGAATCAGCTTCAATCCGACCTGCAAAATCAAACAAGATCAACCAACTCAACAAACACATACACACAAAATCGCATCTTCGAAGCAAGCCAACACTTAAAACTAGAAAAACAAAACCTAAAATTCCCAATCGAAAATCCAAAAAATCAAATCTTTCGAGGTAAAAATGGAACTGAAACTATCCAAAATAAAGGGAGTTGGGAACAGCTAATCGAAGATTTGAATGGAGCGATCAGTACCTCTTGGGCGATGGCGGAGCCGAGAACGGCCATAGAAACCCTAGAAAGGTCGACCTGGAAGGGAGAAGAGGGCGATCGCCGATCGTACTTGCCTGGCTGCGAGGGAGAAAACGGGAACTTGGACTTCTACGGTTCGGATCCAATACTCGATCCGCCTTAATATGTCGTCCCGCCCCGAAAATAAACCCGATACGGAATCCATACCTTGCTTGTTGTCTGAATTCATGTTTCGGTTGAAAGTACGATTTTCTGTTTGGATGTCGCTTTAAAATATTTTATTTGTTGATATTCCATCGAGTTATTCTTATTTTCTTACATGCACCTATGTTAAATCAGATGTCATATTAGAAATTCAATTCTCTCACTTCAGTTTTTCTGCAAACAAATTTTGACTCTCTTATTAGTCATCTAAGAAATATGTGGTTGTGGAGTAGTTGAGTGTGTTTATGTTCTAGGCAATGTTTTAAAAACCGAACCGAAGATTGAACCGAAAACAACTCGATTTGGTTCAAAGTGATCGAACCATCGGTTCAATCTGGTCCAACTGATGATGACGTCAGCATGACATCAGCATTTTGTGAACCGAGGGTTCAACCGAATCGACTCCGTAGCGGCGGTCCAACCGACGGTCCGACCGATTAAACCGATTTTTCCTATTATTTTTTAACATAATAAGTAATAATCAAGTACCTAAACTATAAACAATTCAACAAAATTTATCCATTTGTAAAATAACTTAATTAAAATCAGTAAAAAAAATGAACAAACATGTAACTAAGTAATATTAGTCTTTCTTCTAACAAATGAACAAACATTTACTTCAACATCTAAAGTAGTAGGAGTGGTAGACTGTCCTAGAGATCTGCCGGTCTGCCGGCCTTGGTGGATATCGCGAGCGGTGGCGGTGCGATGAGGGGTGTACCGGTGGAGATCGCGAGGGTGGAGGTGTGGTGAGGGGTTGGGGAAGGAGTAGTAAAAAATAAAAATCTTAGAATTTGGGTCAAAATTGAACAAAAAATAAAACAATAAAAACTAAATTTTGTTTAAATTGAAAAAAACTGGTTTTTTCGGTTCAACCAAACCAAAAAAACCGATCGGTTCGATCGGTTCGCTCCGGTTCATGAGAGAATCCAGTTTTTTGACTGAACCGACCGGTTTGCTACCGGTTCACGGTCCAACCCGGTCCGACCGTCGGTTCGGTTCGGTTTTTAAAACAAAGGTTCTAGGTAGACTTTTTTATGATTGGTGTTGTGATCTGTAAGTTGTAAGCACAAAAAGGAAACACAATATTATCTAGGGTTGAGCATCGGTCCAGTCCCGGACCGGACCCGGATGCTCTTCGGGGTCCGGATAGGTTCGGTCCGAACCGAACCTGGACCGGACTGGATTTTTGAGAGAAAATTAAGATTTTAGACCGACTTCAGACCGGACCGGATTCGGTCCAGACTGAACCCGGACCGGTCGGATTCGGTCTGGATCGAACCCCGACCGATCGGTCCGGTCCAGTCCAAAAAACAGGTCCGACTCGAATCTTGCACAACCCTAATATTAGCTTCGCGTATTGCATGTGCATGGTTCAGAACTTCTTGCTAGCTTTTGCAAAAGTACCAAAATACCAAAGGATGCTTAAGTGTATCGAAGTCTACAATATATATTAATTAGTGGCTAACCATACCGAAGAAGAACGAATCCAAAAGATCGTATAAAGTAACCACGTGACTTAAACAAATCTATCATTGTTGTAATTCAATCATACGAATGGTACAGATGTCCAACCAAATTTTGTCGATATCAATTGCCAGGGTTTTTATCCTCTTCATATATACTATATATGGTTACCAAACTCAAATTGAAGTTGACGAATTAAGAACAAGTTTTGCTGTATCCACATGCATCCAGATTCCAACAGCGATGTGTCTCCAATTTATTGGGAATTGGGACCCGGAAGGACACATGCAGAACCATCAAACACCTTTGATAATCACAAAAGTGAATGATGTCACGGGAGGGATGGTAACTTTGGAAGCCTAATCGTTTAGCGTCGTTATATTTAACTGAAAATTTGATTTAAAGAAGAGAAGAAAGACTTGCTTATGGTTTAAAACTATCTTATGTGTGAACTTATATTCCACGATATTTTTACCGATTTGGATTTTCTATTTCAACAAAACTTTGCATTACAGGATTTTGTCCAGTTTTCTTTAACTTCATGAAAAACTATGGGAAATCTATACGGCTATACCTACGAAATTAAATGAATAAAGTATCTTTTTCCAACTTCAAACCCAATGTTATGTTTGCACCATTATTTGTCTTCACGGAATAGGTCGAGATATTTTTAAATCACGAGGAAAAAAATAAATAGAAACACAATGTTAATGTTTTTCGGACGACCCAAAATTCCCCATAATTCAACTCAACTAGATTCACGCACATCATTTGCAACAAAGATCCAATTTGCAATGCAGGGTTGTATTGTAGGATTCTAGTCTAATCCTAATCCTAATTTGCTTTGGGGTTGATTAGGTGGTGATTAGAGGGGATTAGAGATGGACGGCTGGGATTGAGAGGAGATGGAATGGATGGCTTGGATTGAAGATGGATGGATGGAGGGTTGAGATGGAGAGGGGATGATATGAGTGGTGGAAATGGATTGGATTGGATTGGATGGTGTGGATTGAGGGGAGGAGATATTTGGGGGGAAATCTCTCTCTCTCACTCGTTGCTCTCTCTCTCTCTCTCACTCTCACTCACTCGCGATTCTCTCCCTCATCTGCTGTGGTGAGCTCCGGCGAGTTGGTGATCCCCGGCGAAGGTGGTGGTTGGAGGTGAGTTATTGGTTTTACTCGCTCCTTTGTGTTGGTTCTCTATCCCTCTACCTAACCCGTGTTTTCTGGGGTCGTGGTTGGGTTGTTGAGGTTGGAAGAGGTGGTGTGTGGCTTTGGATCGTCGAGGAGGCGGTTGATCGTCGTTTGGACGCGAGGTTCGTCGACGGATCGTGATTTGGGGAGACGTGCTCGTGGAGGCGTCGTCGTGGTTCTTCTAAGGTCTCTTCAGACCTTTAGGTATGTCAAGCTCGCTCACTTAATTACCGTGAGTATTTGGAAGTCGACAGTAGGCCGTTCGGCTCGTCGCAAGTAAACGTGTAGCAGATTTCACTGCCTGATCGGTTGACCGGTTTGTGCAAACGGTCGACCGTTCGTGAAGAGAATTCGGGCTCTGCCTCAAATCGGTCGAACGATGCCTGTGGGGCGGTCGACCGATTGTGCATTGGAGGCAAGCCTGGTGAGTTTCGGTCGACCGGGTCCCCTTTGCCGGTCGACCGTGTGCACTGTCTTAAGTCGGTTGGGGGCTTAGACCATCTAAACGGTCGACCGCTCGTTGATTTTCGTCCGACCGTGACTTAAGTGAGCATAGTGGTCGGTTCGACCGAATGAGGGTTCGGTCGACCGGACTTGTGCGCTGAGCGTGGGAAACGCTCTGGACAGATTCGGTCGACCGAGATGTGCTCGGCATTCTACCGAATTTATGGCGCGAGTGAGGGATTATTCCCTGGACAGATTCGGTCGACCGAGATGTGCTCGGCGTTCGACCGAATTCGTTGTGGTGTTGTGGGATTTGTTCCCTGGTGACTTTCGGTCGACCGGGACCCCTTTGTCGGTTGACCGATTGGTCATTTTGTTCGTTGAACCGGGAGTTGACCATCTAAACGGTCGACCGTCCCTTGATTTGGGTTCGACCGAACGAGTATGGTGTTGGGAATCAGTCGACCGATGGAGTACCGGTCGAAGTGGATTGCCCTGTATTTGCTTGATTCGGTCGACCATGACTTTTGGTTCGGTCGACCGTTTGTGTCCTGTTTTGCACTATGGAGGTGTTGTGGGTGTGGTCGTCCGTGTGGGGCGAATTGTGGTGCCGATGTTCTTCCGGCAAGTGTGCTAGGTGCACGAGGGTTGCGGTGGTTGGTTGAGATTAGACCTGGAGCCCCGTAACCGTGTGTGAGCTTGGGATTGGCTGAAATAGGCCTGAGGCCCAGCTTAGAATTGTGGTGTTGCGGCGGTTGGTTGAAAGAGACCTGGAGCCCAGTAACTGTGTGAGAGCTGCGGTTGGTTGAAAATAGACCTGGAGCCCAGCTAGTCCGTACGGAGTTGGTTGAAAATAGACCTGGAGCTCCGTAGTGCGTTCGGGTTGGTTGAAAATAGACCTGGAGCCTGAGCAAGGACCGCGTGTAGGGGTTGGTTGAAAATAGACCTGGAGCCCTTAGACGTTTGGGTTGGTTGAAATTAGACCTGGAGCCCCGTGACTGTGGTGTGTGCGGCGGTTGGTTGAGATTAGACCTGGAGCCCCGTACCAGTAGTGTGTCATGTGGTTGAGTTTGAGAGAGCCCTGGTGTTGGGCGTGTTGAGATGCTTTTCTTGGGTGGTAGAATTGCATGCTAGGATGCTTTTATTTCGTACATTTAGAGTTTGGCATACGGGATTTCCTTCTGGAAACTCAGGCATTGTTGCATGTTTACTTTCAGGCCGTGATCGACGTTAGGGGGTGGTGACCGAGGAGAGGAGCGCTGCTACCGGATCCAGCTTTCTCTCAGTTGAGGTCGTGTGATTACTGCTTCCTTTGTATATGCTTTTGATGTAATCACAACTTTTGTATACTCTGATGTTCGGATATATATTATATATGTGTTGGTGCACCTGTGTCCCTTTTATTGCGTAATATCCTCTGTTGATTGAGTGTTTATAAATTTTAAAATTTTCCGCTGCTTTGAGGATGTTACAACTTGGTATCAGAGCGGTCGGTTCCAGTGTCCTTATCCAAAGAAACCACCATTAGAGTTTTAGAGTCTGCATTAGTTCATGCATTCATGGTTTTGATGTGTGTTGTTCTTTGTGTGTAGATGCCTCCGAGATGCGTGAGACCTCCCCCACGGGACCGTGACACCAGTGGGGATACTGGGAGTACAGACTGGGCTGAGGAGCGGCGGATGCTCTATGACACGGTGGGTCAACTGGGAGCGATGTTGGATCGCCAGTCAGGCAGAGGAGAGCCAGCGGCGGCAGGAGCGATGCTCGACCGCTTTATGAGACAGCACTCGCCTACCTTTGATGGTAGAGGAGAGTCTGAGGCTGCGGAGGACTGGGTCCTGAAGATTCAGGAGATCCTTCAGGCGATTGAGTGCCCGCCTGAGAGGCAGACATGCTTGGCAGCTTATGTGTTGGGCGGAGACGCGTCCAACTGGTGGAGGACCACATCCGCGGTGGTGTTTGAGGGCAGGACTGAGATCAGCTGGGAGGAATTCCTGCGGGAGTTCAACGAGCAGTATTTCCCAGAGCATGTCAGAGATGGGAGGCGAGAGGAGTTTATGGCTCTCGAGCAGGGAGATGCGACCCTGGCTGAGTATACCCGGAGGTTCAACGCGCTGGAGAGATACTGTCCGGAGATCTGTGTGACGCCGCTGCAGAGGGCGAGGAAGTTTATACGGGGGCTGAGGAAGCACCTCCATACTCAGGTGACCTACAGTATGCCGCAGACGCTGGCAGATGCGGTGAGATTTGCGACGCTCATTGATCAGGATTACCAGCAGAATTATGCTGAGGCCAGGAGAGCACCAGGGAAGGTCAGTGGACGTCTGGGTGCTCCACTAGCAGGGAACCCGGGCAAGAGGCCCCGGATCGGAGGAGGTGGATCACGCCAGCCAAAGGCGTGCAGAGGTTGTGGCCGAGTTCACTCTGGAGAGTGTTGGGGCCGCGTAGTGTGCCACGGTTGTGGCAAGCCAGGCCATTTTATGAGAGATTGTCCGAGTGGGCCAGGCGGGTCCAGCAGGCAGTCGAGACAGCCGGCAGGTGGCAGAGGCGGAGGTCGCCGACCTTTTGCGCCGCAGCGGCAGCAGGGTCAGAGGACTGGACGGGTCTTTACCATCCAGGCGGATGAGACGAGAGATGCCAGCACGGTGGTGGAAGGTACGTTTTTTGTTGCTGGGTTGAGTGCGAGAGTGTTGTTTGATTGTGGGGCCACACACTCGTTTATCTCGGAGCGATTTGCGAGCGTATTGGGTCGTACCCCTGCGATGTTGACTGCCACGTTGGAAGTCAGCACACCCTTGGGTCTGGTGGGCATTGTGGGGAGCTTCCTTCCCAGCGCCACGATTGTTTCGGGAGATCAGGAGTTTCCGGCTGACCTGATCTTGTTGCCGATGGAGGACTTCGACGTCATACTGGGGATGGATTGGCTGTCCCAGTACGATGTGCGAGTTTTGTGCCGGGAGAAGAAGATTCTGATCCCGAGGAAGGGTCTACCTGATGTGCTGATCAGGGGGACGAAAGATAGAGGAGGCAGAGTGATCGTATCAGCAGTGAGGGCACAGATGTTGTTGCAGCAGGGATGCAGAGCTTTCGTGGCCACTTTGGTAGTTCCAGATCCAGAGGCGAGGATATTAGAGGACATTGAGATTGCTCGGGAGTTCCCATATGTATTTGCAGATGATGTCACTGGGTTGCCGCCTCACAGAGAGATTGAGTTTGGGATCGATTTGGTAGCTGGGACTACGCCGCAGTCGAAGGCGCCGTATCAGATGGCACCTGCGGAGCTGGCAGAGCTGAGGAGGCAGTTGCAGGATCTGATGGATTCGGGATTTATCTGCCCCAGCGTCTCACCTTGGGGAGCGCCAGTATTCTTCGTGAAGAAGAAGGATGGATCACTGCGGATGTGTATAAATTACAGGATGTTGAACAAGGTTACCGTGAGGAATCGGTATCCCTTGCCCAGGATTGAGGACCTGTTTGACCAGTTGCAGTCAGCGCAGGTGTTCTCGAAGATTGATCTGCGATTCGGTTATCATCAGCTGAGGATCAGAGAGGCAGATGTGCAGAAGACAGCATTCAGGACGAGGTACGGGCATTACGAGTTTCTGGTGATGTCGTTCGGGTTGACGAACGCGCCTGCAACGTTTATGGATTTGATGAACAGGACGTTCAGTCAGTACCTCGACCGGTTTGTGATCGTCTTCGTGGACGATATTTTGGTTTACTCGCCAGATGTGGAGCAGCATCGAGAGCACTTGAGAGTTGTACTTGGCATTTTGCGGGATCATCAGTTGTATGCCAAGCTATCGAAGTGCGAGTTCTGGCTGAGCAGTGTCGCCTTCTTGGGACACGTCGTATCTGGTGACGGGATTTCCGTAGATCCAGCGACGGTCGAGGTTGTTACACAGTGGAGAGCCCCGACGAGTGTGGCAGAGGTCAGGAGCTTTGTGGGTCTAGCGGGCTATTATCGCTGCTTTATTCAGGATTTCTCGAGGTTGGCTTCGCCGTTGACGGCTCTGACTCGGAAGGGCGTCGAGTTCGTGTGGTCCCAGAAGTGCGAGGACAGTTTTCAAGAACTGAATAGTCGGCTGACGACTGCTCTAGTTCTGACACTTCCCAGTGGCACTGGTGGTTTTGTGATTTACAGTGACGCGTCAGGCGTTGGGCTGGGATGTGTACTTATGCAGCATGGGCAGGTGGTTGCATACGCTTCAAGGCAGTTGAAGGTGCACGAGAGGAACTACACCACTCATGATTTGGAGTTGGCGGCAGTGGTGCACGCTTTGAAGACCTGGAGGCATTACTTGTATGGCGAGCGATTTGAGGTGTTTACAGACCATCAAAGCCTGAAGTACCTGTTTTCGCAGAAGGAGTTGAATATGAGGCAGCGCAGATGGCTCGAGCTGATTAAGGATTATGATTTCACCATCTCGTACCATCCGGGGAAGGCAAATTCGGTTGCTGATGCTTTGAGCAGGAAGGTGGAGGTCACCGCAGTAGGTCTTTGTATCAAGGAGTGGAAGTTGCTTGAGGCGTTGACTGAGTGGAGACCGTTCACCGATGAGTCGCGAGGTGAAGTGATCGCCGGGCTGAGAGTGGAGTCTCAGTTGGTCTCGAGTATTGTTCAGGCTCAGAGTACTGATGATGAGTTAGCTGGGTTGCTGCAGTTAGCTGCCAGAGATGGATCAGACTTCAGTATTGGAGTTGATGGTGGGCTGAGGTTCAGAGGCCGTGTCTGGGTGCCGAAGGGAGGAGATCTAAGCCAGGACATTCTGGAGGAGGCGCATAGATCCCGTTATTCGATCCACCCGGGCAGCACGAAGGAATTTAGAGATCTTCAGAGGAATTTCTGGTGGAAGAGGATGAAGAAGGAGATTGCAGAGTTTGTTGGCAGATGTCTGATTTGTCAGCAGGTGAAGATTGAGCACCAGAGACCTGCAGGGGCGATGCAGAGGATCGAGCTTCCAGAGTGGAAGTGGGAGCACGTGACGATGGATTTTGTCGCCGGGCTGCCGAAGACGAGAGGATTCCATGACGCGATTTGGGTTATAGTCGATCGACTGACCAAGTCGGCGCACTTCTTAGCTATTCGGACCACTTTACCTCTGGAGGGTCTAGCTAAGTTGTATATTGAGGAGATCGTCAGACTGCACGGGGTGCCCGTGAGTATTATTTCGGATCGAGATCCGAGGTTCACTTCCAGATTCTGGGGGAGTTTGCAGCAGGCCTTAGGGACGCGGTTGAAGTTCAGTACGACATTCCATCCGCAGACAAACGGTTAGTCTGAGAGGACCATCCATACGCTAGAGGATATGTTGCGAGCGTGTACTCTGGATTGGGCAGGTCATTGGGATGATCATCTGCCATTGATCGAGTTCGCCTACAACAACAGCTACCATTCGAGTATTGGGATGACACCGTACGAGGCCCTGTACGGGAGACCGTGTAGATCACCGATATGCTGGAGTGATGTAGGCGAGAGACAGCTAGTTGGCCCTGAGATTGTGCAGATGTATGCTGAGAAGGTTGATGTGATCAGGCAGAGACTAGCGACGGCTCAGAGCAGGCAGAAGAGCTACGCGGATAGGCGTAGGCGAGAGCTGAGATTTGAGGTGGGTGTCCATGTCTTTCTGAGGATTTCATCATCTCGAGGAGTGATGAGGTTCGGGAAGAAGGGGAAGATCAGTCCGAGGTATGTCGGGCCGTTTGAGATTCTCGATCGGGTTGGAGAGGTCGCCTAAAGGGTTGCGTTGCCGCTGCAGTTTTCGGGTCTTCACAACGTCTTCCACGTTTCGATGTTGAGGAAGTACGTAGCAGATCCTTCTCATGTGATTCAGTTGGAGGTTCCAGAGATCCGTCAGGATTTGTCTCTTGAGGAGAGACCGGTGGAGATTGTGGATCGGATGGAGCATCAGTTGAGGAGGAGGACCATTCCGATGGTGAAGGTCAGGTGGCATCACCACAGTGAGCGAGAGGCCACTTGGGAGATCGAGGAGGAGGTCCGGAAGGAGTTCCCGGAGTTGTTTGGTGAGCTTCAGTTTTAATTTCGAGGACAAAATTCTTTTAGGAGGGTGGATTGTAGGATTCTAGCCTAATCCTAATCCTAATTGTGCTTTGGGGTTGATTAGGTGGTGATTAGAGGGGATTAGAGATGGACGGTTGGGATTGAGAGGAGATGGAATGGATGGCTTGGATTGAAGATGGATGGATGGAGGGTTGAGATGGAGAGGGGATGAGATGAGTGGTGGAAATGGATTGGATTGGATTGGATGGTGTGGATTGAGGGGAGGAGATATTTGGGGGGAAATCTCTCTCTCTCTCTCTCACTCGTTGCTCTCTCTCTCTCTCACTCGCGATTCTCTCCCTCATCTGCTGTGGTGAGCTCCGGCGAGTTGGTGATCCCCGGCGAAGGTGGTGGTTGGAGGTGAGTTATTGGTTTTACTCGCTCCTTTGTGTTGGTTCTCTCTCCCTCTACCTAACCCGTGTTTTCTGGGGTCGTGGTTGGGTTGTTGAGGTTGGAAGAGGTGGTGTGTGGCTTTGGATCGTCGAGGAGGCAGTTGATCGTCGTTTGGACGCGAGGTTCGTCGACGGATCGTGATTTGGGGAGACGTGCTCGTGGAGGCGTCGTCGTGGTTCTTCTAAGGTCTCTTCAGACCTTTAGGTATGTCAAGCTCGCTCACTTAATTACCGTGAGTATTTGGAAGTCGACGGTAGGCCGTTCGGCTCGTCACAAGTAAACGTGTAGCAGATTTCACTGCCTGATCGGTCGACCGGTTTGTGCAAACGGTCGACCGTTCGTGAAGAGAATTCGGGCTCTGCCTCAAATCGGTCGAACGATGCATGTGAGGCGGTCGACCGATTGTGCATTGGAGGCAAGCCTGGTGAGTTTCGGTCGACCGTGTGCACTGTCTTAAGTCGGTTGGGGGCTTAGACCATCTAAACGGTCGACCGCTCGTTGATTTTCGTCCGACCGTGACTTAAGTGAGCATAGTGGTCGGTTCGACCGAATGAGGGTTCGGTCGACCGGACTTGTGCGCTGAGCGTGGGAAACGCTCTGGACAGATTCGGTCGACCGAGATGTGCTCGGCGTTCGACCGAATTTATGGCGCGAGTGAGGGATTATTCCCTGGACAGATTCGGTCGACCGAGATGTGCTCGGCGTTCGACCGAATTCGTTGTGGTGTTGTGGGATTTGTTCCCTGGTGACTTTCGGTCGACCGGGACCCCTTTGTCGGTCGACCGATTGGTCGTTTTGTTCGTTGAACCGGGAGTTGACCATCTAAACGGTCGACCGTCCCTTGATTTGGGTTCGACCGAACGAGTGTAGTGTTGGGAATCGGTCGACCGATGGAGTACCGGTCGAAGTGGATTGCCCTGTATTTGCTTGATTCGGTCGACCAGGACTTTTGGTTCGGTCGACCGTTTGTGTCCTGTTTTGCACTATGGAGGTGTTGTGGGTGTGGTCGTCCGTGTGGGGCGAATTGTGGTGCCGATGTTCTTCCGGCAAGTGTGCTAAGTGCACGAGGGTTGCGGTGGTTGATTGAGATTAGACCTGGAGCCCCGTAACCGTGTGTGAGCTTGGGATTGGCTGAAATAGGCCTGAGGCCCAGCTTAGAATTGTGGTGTTGCGGCGGTTGGTTGAAAGAGACCTGGAGCCCCGTAACTGTGTGAGAGCTGTGGTTGGTTGAAAATAGACTTGGAGCCCAGCTAGTCTGTACGGAGTTGGTTGAAAATAGACCTGGAGCTCCGTAGTGCGTTCGGGTTGGTTGAAAATAGACCTGGAGCCCTTAGACGTTTGGGTTGGTTGAAATTAGACCTTGAGCCCCGTGACTGTGGTGTGTGCGGCGGTTGGTTGAGATTAGACCTGGAGCCCCGTACCAGTAGTGTGTCCTGTGGTTGAGTTTGAGAGAGCCCTGGTGTTGGGCGTGTTGAGATGCTTTTCTTGGGTGGTAGAATTGCATGCTAGGATGCTTTTATTTCGTACATTTAGAATTTGGCATACGTGGTTTCCTTCTGGAAACTCAGGCATTGTTGCATGTTTACTTTCAGGTCGTGATCGGCGTTAGGGGGTGGTGACCGAGGAGAGGAGCGCTGCTACCGGATCCAGCTTTCTCTCAGTTGAGGTCGTGTGATTACTGCTTCCTTTGTATATGCTTTTGATGTAATCACAACTTTTGTATACTCTGATGTTCGGATATATATTATATATATGTTGGTGCACCTGTGTCCCTTTTATTGCGTAATATCCTCTGTTGATTGAGTGTTTATAAATTTTAAAATTTTCCGCTGCTTTGAGGATGTTACATGTATAATTGCAAGTCTTATGGGTTGTGGCAGATCAAGATCACCATCTCATCTCAACTTGCCAAACCAGTTTTTTTTCTTTTTCTTCAATAAATATAGAAAAGTCAACAATATCACAAGAATCATGAAAGTATCCGTTCTTTCTCGTGACATTTTTTTATCACCAGCCATTATTAAGCTATTTTGCATGATATCTTCATTTGAACATTGCTATTATATATCTCCACGTCTCCACTACATGCTGGATCCCTTCGTTATGTTTGAGATTATTTATTTAATGCTGGCTGTTTAATGTTCTCCGTTCATGGCAAAACTTGTCTATGCATGAGAGGATAAAGGCTAAAAGTAGTTTTTATAACTAATAAATAAACAAATTAATAAGAGGAATGCCTTCAAATTTTCATTTTCTACATTTTTTTTCTTTTCTAAAAACAATTTAAAAGTTAACTATAACTACAACTCTACATTTCTACAATTTATACAAGAAGAAAATTACGGAATTGTTATACATACATATATAAAAAAAGACAAACTTGTTAGTAGTTATCCATGTAGTCAATGTTTAAAAAATCATAATATATTATTACAATTTTACTTTCCAATTCTTCCTCTGCGTCAGACGTTTAATTTTATATATACAACATTCTCAAAATTTAAATTTCATTCAACGCACCACTGACACCATACTTATTTGAAGGTTTTTTTGGTATAGTATCGCCGTCGACTTTTGAATTCGACCAACGAAAGTATCTAAATAAAGGGTTTTTTTTTTTGCAATATCTTTCGCGTCCTTTAAGCGTTCGATAAGAATATTATTATTTATTATAAGGTTGAACCGAGAAGTGAATTGATGGTGGCTTTTAAAAATAACATTTTTTATATTTTCTTTCCCGTTAACACGAAGGGTCAAAAGCAAGAAACAAAAATCAACTATTTTTTTCAAATAAAAGAGAATATATTAAGGTCATGCTTGGTTCGTCATAATTGGATTTCATAGAAGTGAATTCTATGTAATTAGATAACATTATGAGGAATTGAATTTTATATAATCAAATTACATTATTAAGTAACATTGTAATTCAACACATGAATCTCAATGTAATTTAAAAAATCAATTTGTAATTCAATGGATCTGGTAAATGTCGAAAAAGATTGTTGGAGCTCCGACATGTTTTCGGTAAGATCGAATGAGTTTGATGATACGACAATGTTTGAATTATATTAAATAAGTTGATAACATTACAATTTAATTAGATACTAATCCAATTATCTTGAAAAAAAACTACCCAATGCATAAAGATATCTATTAAGATAGTTTCTCATTCTAGCGAGTATCTCAAGAACGTGACATGGTGAGAAAAACGAAAAGTAGAGTTTGATAAATATGATTTATTTTTTTTGTTTGAATTTTTTTTACAGTGTTTATTTTAAAATAGAAATAAGTAAGAAAAGAAAAGAAAACAGCAAAATAAAAGAACAATCTAATAAACATCTTAATTGAAAAAAACAATTAAGAAACAATTAAGGTATTATATTGTAGAGAATTCATCGAATATCGCATAACCTGTTAGCATATTATGAAATAATCGTCGTATTATCTACATTTTTAAAAGTAATATTGGTAATTATAAAATAAATAAAAAGTAACATTTTTATTTTATTTGAAAAAGTACGTACCTAATTGGACTTGTTTGCAAAAAAGCGCGAACCCAAAGAACAACGTGATAGCAAGTAGGCAAGCAAAGCAAATGCTCAACGAAAACTCAAAACTCAAAAATTCCAAATCCAAATCCAAATCCAAATCGACGACCCGATCCGGATGGGGAACTGCAACGGCATCCCGACCGACGACCCGATCCCACCTCCGTCCACCATCACCTCCCCCCGCGTCCGTCCCCCGACAACCAAACCCCCGTCCACCCGCCGCCACGGCCGTATCCTCAACCGCCCGATGGAGGACGTCCGCTCCACCTACGCCTTCGGCCGCGAGCTCGGCCGCGGCCAGTTCGGAGTCACCTACCTCGTCACCCACAAGGTCACATCCCAGACGTTCGCCTGCAAGTCCATCGCCACCCGGAAGCTCGTCTCCCCCGACGACATCGACGACGTCCGGAGAGAGGTCCAGATCATGCACCACCTCACCGGGCACCGGAACATCGTGGAGTTGAAAGGCGCGTTCGAGGACCGCCAAGGGGTGAATCTGGTCATGGAGCTGTGCGAGGGAGGGGAGTTGTTCGATCAGATTATCGCGAAAGGGCACTACTCGGAGAAGAAGGCGGCCGGGCTTTGTAGGGAGATGGTGACCGTTATTCATAACTGTCATTCCATGGGGGTTGTTCATCGAGATTTGAAACCTGAGAATTTTCTCTTTTTGAATAAGTCTGAGGATTCGCCGCTTAAGGCCACCGACTTTGGCCTCAGCTCCTTCTATAAGCCAGGTGGATTTGTGAATGCTGCTGCTCTTTTTGGAATTGTTTTCGTGTTAAGATATTTAGGTTGGTGGAGTTTAAGGGCTTTTGGATTTTGTTATTGTTGTTTCCTTTTTCTTTTTTGGATGAGATTTTACACTTCCATTTCTTTTTCTTTTTAATCTTTGGTCTTGAACTTGAAAGAAGGTTGGTCTTGATTTGTTGTTGGTGGTAACTGGTGATGTTTTGATTTTTTTTTTTTGAATTTTTTTTTTGATTTTTTGACTGTTATTTATGCTGTGTTTTTGGGGAGGAATAATTGGGTTTTTTGGGGAATATGTTTGGTGTTGATTTGTCATGAGGATGTTGAGATTTTTTTTTTTTTTTTTCCTCTTGTCCTATTTTTGGATTATCTGTGATCTTTGATATGAGGTTGGTGGATATGATTTGGTCTAGGTAAAAACAGAATATTACTTGTGTTACCGGTGTTTGTTCGTTTGGCTTTTATTTTTGCTATCTAGCAGTTAGTTAGCCTGTGCTCGTCAAATCTAGCTTGGATTTGTACTTTTCCGGAGTCCTGTTTTATTGGGTTTCTTGTATAATTTCTCTCTCTTTCTTTCCTGAACAAAATATGTAACTTTACTATAAGAAAAATGTTGCAATTAACTTAGTCAGTAGTGTTTTTATTTGTCAACTTGAGTTACTTCAAGGATGATGCACAATTCTAAGTACATATGCGAAAGCTTGCAAAATGATAACAACTACATGAGACCATAGCTGTATGCTAATGTTGGTGGCCTGTTTTCGGTTGTGACTCTACTTATCGCTTGTATGTGTCAGTAATGGAACACCATGAGTCTCTGACCACTTATTTACCATGATGACATATTGAGTAGCAATTGGTAGTCAGCTGGAATTTGATTCTGATACGGAGATTGGTATGCATCATTTTCAGGAGATGTATTCAAAGATCTAGTTGGTAGTGCATATTATGTGGCTCCTGAAGTTCTTCAACACAGTTATGGACCAGAATGCGATATATGGAGTGCTGGAGTTATTCTGTACATTCTTCTCTCTGGTGCTCCTCCTTTTTGGGCTGGTATGATACTCTCTCGTCTAGTTAGGGAAGTACAAACATCATCATTTATTTTTGTGGAATGGAAAGGAAACGAGGTAGATTGACTAGCATTTTGAATTTTTTTGCAGAGACTGAACGAGGTATATTTGAAGCTATTTTACGTGGCAATTTAGATTTCTCATCGAAGCCTTGGCCCTCTATATCCACTAGTGCCAAGGATTTAGTAAAGAAGATGTTGCAGAAAAATCCCAAGGAACGTCTAACTGCAGTTCAGATTTTGGGTAAGTTTCATGTGTTTATCTTGAAAATGGAAGTTCAATATGATTTCTGTTTTGTTTTTCCAATAGACAAGTATATATAGAAGCACATCATATATAGATAAAACCTTCTCCTAAAAAAATTCTCCTTCATGGACTCCAGAATAATGCATAGATATTAGACAACAATTTCTTAAGCTGGTACATATAATTTATAAAGATAGTATATATAATTTATTTATAGAAAGTTGTACATATGTAAATGTTTGTGTGTTTAGGGGGGCTGATTTGTTCCAAGTACTTTAGCTCACACTTCTGATTACTGATGAAGCCATGAAGGAATTGATGTTAATATCAAGTTACCAACAATATTATCACTTTTCATTATCTTGCACATCTCGGTTCCTAGATATATTAATGTTGTAAATTTTCAAGGCTATTTAGTTCACCAAGTTTTTCAATGCGAAACTATTTTAGGATTTAATGATAAAAAAATATTTTAAGAATTTTAGAAAATATTGAAATGAATGGCTTTTATCAATTGGATTCACAAACTTTGGTTGGGTGTTGACAATTGCATTGGGAATAACATGTAGATCATCCATGGGTTAGAAAAGATGGGGATGCACCTGACAAGCCAATTGACACCACAGTCATGACCAGAATGAAGCAGTTCAGGGCAATGAATAAGCTAAAAAAAGTTGCTTTGAAGGTAAACGGCAGAAAAAAGATCCCACTAGTCTTTTACTCAAATTAACTTTATCTACGTATTTGTGTAGGTTATTGCTGAAAATTTGTCAGAAGAAGAAATTATGGGTCTGAAAGAGATGTTCAAATCGATTGACACCGATAACAGTGGTACCATTACTTATGAAGAACTCAAGGCTGGTCTTCCAAAATTAGGGACCAAACTTTCAGAAGCTGAACTGAAGCAATTGATGGAAGCTGTATGTCACTTTTGTCCAACATCAAACAACTTTGTGTTTTTGGATTCCCACCAGCCTACTCACCTGCTAACCGTTTTGCTAGTGCTAGACGAGAAATTTCAACATTAGTATTGTTACGACATTTTTCTGTTGAATTTTTGACGTAACATCCAAAATTATGATTGTGATAATGCATTAATGTTGTTTATTAACTTTTCAGGCGGACGTAGACGGGAATGGGACGATTGACTACCACGAGTTCATATCAGCGACGATGCACATGAATAGAATGGAGAAGGAAGACCATTTGTACAAGGCATTTGAATACTTTGATGAGGACAAGAGCGGGTAAACATTCGCTCTGTCATGGAAATAAGATCCATCATCTTATCATCGATCATCACTTGACTTATTTCTTATGATTGGGATGTTTGTCTAGGTACATCACAATGCAAGAGTTGGAGCAAGCCCTGACAAAGTATAATATGGGTGATGAGAAAACCATCAAAGAGATCATTGCAGAAGTTGACACTGATAATGTGAGTTCCATCTTTTCACTCTAGTATGCTACCTTTTGTGTAATCATATTCCTCAAACTAGTGTAGCTAGAAATTTACAAGTTATGCACACACACCTTCATATTTTGAAATCTCCAGGACAAAGAACAGCATAAACGCCCAAATAAATGTGCATTGTTAAACTTAGGAAAGAATTGTTAAGAAGTTGCCAGAAATATTAACAATATGACTTGAAACTTAAGGACAATGAGAACCGGCGTAAAATGATTTTTGTCTCCGAGAAAAGTCCTTCCAGAAAAAAACTGATTATGAAAGCTGTATTTCTCAAAGCATATTATGTTTTTAAGTTAAACTCCAGACCGTGATAAATCATGATGGTAGGACTTGGTCTCTGGTTTAAATCTAAGACTAGAAAATCTACCAACTGTTTTGTTTTTCCGTTTGTGCAGGACGGAAGAATTAACTACGAGGAGTTTGTAGCCATGATGAGAAAAGGGAACCCAGAGGTGCCTCCAGCCAGACGAAGGAAGTGAACTTTGAACAGTATTCACCCTACTCAGTTTGGCATTTGACGCCTCGTATGACCAAGGGAATATGATTCTCCATTTTCGGTTTACAGAGTTCCTCTTCAATCGTGAAACAGGCTCCTGATGAAGTACAGATACTAAAGAGAATTATCTTACATTTTTCCTGTAATTTGATTCTTCCTTTGTTGTTTTAATGTTATTGCTTAACAAGAGTGTTGTATCCTTCAACGTTTCTTATTTATGTAAGTTGTCTTTCTTTGTGTCCTGCCAAAAGTTGCCATTTTTTTATTGAATGAAAGACATAAATTTACTGAACTGCTATTCGTCGCCGTAAAACTACTTAAATCGCCCGTAAGATTACCATTTTGTCCTTCTACCATTTCTACTAATATAACTCCTCATTTCATTCTTTTAACACAACTTTCTCTTCATATCATACTTTTATTCACCAAATAGAATGTCTCGGAGATCAGGGAAAGAGCCAGCGGACACCCCTGACTACTCACATCTGGTAAATTACCTTGTTTATTTTAATTAATTTTTTAAATTTTTTTTTTGAGTCGGGCGGTCGCGGGAGACGCCCGACCCAACGATCGGGCGGTCGCACGAACCGCCTCCCCCGATCGGGCGTCTCCCGCGACCGCTCGCTACGCCTACCACGTAGGGTAGGCGTCTCCCGCAGACGCCCATTTTTTTTTTAATTTTATTATAAATTGTGATAAATTTTAAATAAATTGAATATTATGTTAATAATGAGTTAAATTAGTTTAGTAAATCGTTTATTGATTATAAATTGTGATAATTAATAAATAAATCGCTAAATAAATTGATTATTATGTTAGTAATTAGTTGTGTACGATTTTAGTAAAGGATTATTGATTAATTGTGATAATTGCTAAATTAATAGATTATTCAGTTAATAATGAGTTTAATTATTTTAGTAAATTCATTAATAAATTTGTATTTTTAAAATTGAATTAATAGTCATCGGGTTATCGTGGAGGAAAAGGGAAATCAATTCCCTTACGCGCGGTACGTAGTATAGCAGACGAGTCAGATCCTCGTCATCCACGTAGACGTGGTATTTTTGCTTCAGTTAGGAGAGAGAGATATCTGTTACGTCGTCGTCAGACACCTGGAGAGTCTTTCGACGACGAGGATGATTCAGATGAGCTGAGGAGTCACGACGACAGTGACGATGGGGGCCGATACGACTTGGGGCCACAGGAGGAGGCGATACATCAGGCCGGTCGAGGACGGGGGCGACACGGTGGTCCTTCATCTGCCCCATCATTAGGAAGGATCGAGGTGGCCGGTTTGTGACCGGTGATTCAAGTTCGTGCACTGCAGACGCCCGAGCTCAGAAGAAGAAGAGGGGTGATGACGAGTCTTGGATCGTCACGGATATTATTCCGGGTGGTCCTGTAGATGGCAACGTCATTCCGAGTTTCGGAGGCCACGTCACCAGACGCATCTGGGATGGCGAGAAGCGGAAGGTTTTGAAGTGCCATAATCGGCACAGAGCCTGTACGACATTGCAGGCATGACGCTCAGTGATGACTGAGGATATGACGGCGACCGTGGTTGACAGTGGATTGGGTCACTTGCCGTACAACATGTTTTCCTGCATCGACATGCCGTTGATTTCGACATTCGTGGAGCGGTGGCAGCCTGACACCAACACTTTCCACTTGCCGTTCGGAGAGATGACGATCATGTTGCATGACGTCTTTCAGATTCTTCACATTCCTGTTGAGGGTCCCATGGTCAGTGCGCAGGCGCCGACATCTGAGCTGAAGTTATATGTATCTGAGTTGCTGGGTGTCAGCCTGGAGGGTCTTGGGCGGGATAGCTCATTTTGGAGTGGCGGTGGTGTTAGTATCGACGCTGTGGACGAGTGTTGCAGACGGGGGCGACCACCACGGACTGAGGATACGCAGATGACTGCTTATTTCTTCTTACTGCTAGGTTGTGTATTGTTTGTCGACAAGAGCGGTTCCAGACTGAGACCACGCGACTTATTGGAGGCGAGGGACCCAGATACCATTGCTGATTACTCATGGGGGTCGGCGACGTTGGCATATCTGTATCGTCAGCTGGGCATATCTAGTCGTGTTGATTGTGGTCAGATTACGGGTTGTCTTACACTGCTGCAGGCTTGGATATATGAGTATTTTCCTGCTTTCCGCCCACATCGTGAGCGGAAGATTGTTGAGCGTGGCCATCCTCGTTCGCGTATGTGGGCTGTCCGGGCCGAGGATAAAAGCGAGAGTCGACTTATTTTTATTCGTAGACGACTAGATCAGATGACTGCATCGCAGGTATATAATGTATATATCATTCACGTTTATTTAAATTTAATTTTATTATTATTATTAACGTATAAACGTTTATGTGGAGTGGTTACCGTATGGTCCCGAGCCTGCTGTAGCTGTCCCGAGGACTACATTTGCCGGCATTATTCGTTATAGGGATATCACAGAGCCTTATATACCTAATCGCGTGTTACGTCAGTTAGGTTACATTCAGGTGATCCCGGTTGACATCCCAACGCCCGAGCATGCAGTACGGTCTGCGACTGCGACGATGTACGACGTCATGCACAACGTTTCGTCTGCGGAATCGGTTTGGAGGACATTTCCGAGACTAGGACGACTACACCTGGCCGATCTGAGTCGTAGCCGCGACCCCTCCACCCGTGCTCCAGATTATTTGCAGTGGTTCGGTAGGTGCTCACATCCACTGCTCGTACGCGGTATCATTCCGAGACCGGAGAGACCACTGGATAGGACATGTGCCGATGCGGTAAGTTTATCTAATTTTATATTTAATTGTAAAGTATATTTTGTTATTGTACGCTAATTTCTATTTTACATACAGTGGATGAGTAGGGCGATACGATGTACACAACCGTTCTTGCGAGAGAGAGACGTCATGCCGAGTGAGGCGACGAGACTTGCATGTACAGATTGGGATCGCCTGATCGAGGATTGGAACAGCCAGTTGGGCATTTCGAACCATGATTCAAATGCTGAGTTGTAGTTGTCTTACTTTTACTTTCGTTTTGTTGCACTGTTAGTACATTTGTTGGTATATGCTTATGTTTATTTGTGTACTCTTATTATTTATTTCTGACGAACATATCTTCTACATATTTCTTTGACTATCGTATTTTTTAATATTTATTTTTCATGAAACGATTTTCAACTTATTTCTTTAGATATGAAATAATATTTAAATTTAAAATACGGTAAAAAAACAACACGATATAAGTAGAAATACACGATATATTATACATTACAAAACATCGAAATCCACAGTTGTCATCAGCACGTACGTCATTCCACCTTTGCAGAAATGGCAAAATGATTCCTGGCAGTCTATCATTATATGGGAAGTTGTCCACGTCAACCCGTCCGGACACTGTAAGGTAGGTAAATAACAATTCATTAAAACAACAAAATTAGGAGATAATATATTCAACCCCATTTAGATTACTAATATATATTAAATAACATAACAACAAAGATATCGACATACCAGAAGATCATGTGCCCGTATTCAAGGACGATCGAGACGAATTAGACCGACGACCCCTGCTCCCACTACTGCCAGACCGACCACGACCCCTGCTCCCACTACTGCCTGACCGACCATGACCTCGCTCAGCATACTCGAAGGCACTCGGGTCCCGACGTGTCGACTTTCCCCTAGGTCGACTTCGTACCTTAGTATTTTCTTCGGGTTCTCTATAGTTCGACTGATCGGGGTGTAACTGTTCGTATAAAATACGAGAGGCACTACGAATTACTGCAGGATCGCTCTGCGAGATCTCATCCACTAGCTTCCGAAAATGCTCGGTGTCTTGTGCTGACTGATCAACAAACTCTGACATCTGGACTCCTTCTCCGATAACAAGTGTTTTCCAGAATGGATGAATCTGCTCTAAATAAATTCCATCACCTGACGCGAAACACTCGTACATGGTACAGGCACAAGGAATCCCATGTGTTGTCAGGAAAGCACACCCACAACGATATTCAATTTCATCACTTAAATCCTGCATTCTCTTCAACTCCTGAGTCATTAACGACAAGCAGTGATGCGAAACTCGGTCATTTATATGCTGAAACAAAGGACCTATGTAATGTGCCAAATTTCGACGTCTTGAATCTTCAAGAAAGTTCCGAATATTCGTCAGCTGCATTTCAATAGACGAGTTCACGCGGTCGAAAAGAGTGTCGAGAGCGGCAGTCGATGTAGTGATCTACTCTTTCAGAGTCGAATGTGCACTTTCCACCCTGCAGTTCGTAGTGTTGCCGAAATGAAGAACTTGATTCGTCCAATTCAACACGAATTTTTCCTTATGCACCAACCACGTGTCTTCCACATACTTCGTCAGCACTGGCCAGGAACAGTAAGAATCCTTTAGATTACGGACTGCTCTATCATAATCCGTCTGTGAATCAGAAAGCATGACTCTCCTCCTTCTTCCACGTCTAAAACTCTCTGCAAGCTGCTTCTCCTTGCCGAATACGTGGTATGCGTAGTTGTACACGTCTTTGTTGATATGCCAGGTGCATAGTAAATGAGCTGACTCAGGAAAAACCTCTGCCACTGGTCGCATCAGACCCATCTCCCGGTCCGTAATTATTGCTGTCGGGCTAACAATATCCAATAACAGATCTCGCAACCTCTCCAACACCCACCGGTAACTAGACTCGGTCTCATCCTGCAAAATCGCATATCCGACGAGGAAATTCATATTTGTTGGAGTAACCCCAACCATCTCAAACAAAGGCATCTTGTACTTGTTCGTCTTATACATCGAATCCATACAGATCACGAATGGGTATGTATGCAACAACTGAACTGAAGTCGGATGTGCCAAAAATACGTGAGTCAAGACATTAGTTTCTTCATCTGCCACAATCCAATGCAAATACTTATGCTGCACTGCCTCTCTGAGAAACTGCTGCGCGGGATTCTTGTCTTCAGATTTCGTCCTCCTCATGTACTCTCTGAAGTTGTAAATGTGCCTTTGATTAGGATTATCGTCCGGAAATTTCTTCTTTACCGCCAACAAAATGTTACGGGGCCTTGCTTGTGCCTCTGTCATATCCCGAACAATTTGTTTTGCCCCAGCACTAAGTCCGTTGACCTGTCGGTGACCCTCTGAATAAACTGCCAATGGGTGGTTGTGCTGCCCAAACATGCTACTAGAAACAATAACCCATCCATCACGATCTCGTCGCTCCACCACTTTTACCAAAAACCGACAACCACAACCTTTTCTTTTCGTATTCTTTCGCAGTGCAATATTCGTATCACGAGAACTCATCTCACGTCTGCTATCACATCTGAGATAACAATCCATCCGGTTATCTGCTTTCGGTTTGTATGATGATATAACCAAAAAAAATCCGGCTCCTATTGTAACTTGTTTCGCCCATTTACAACCTTCCTCGATTGTTGTAAATATTTCTTTACTGTCAAAAAGCTCACTGTAATCTACTCCATCACCACCGAAATCTTGAAACGGAACCTGAAAAATTTGAATTTAAAAAAATTAAAAAAAAACAAAAAAAAACGGGCGTCTGGCTAAACCGCCTCCACCAAGGTGGAGGCGTCTGCCTAACACGCCTCCACATAGGTGGAGGCGGTTTAGACAGACGCCTCCACCTTTGTGGAGGCGTCCATAGGAGACGCCTGCACAAAGGTGGAGGCGTCTGTCTAAACCGTCTCCACCTATGTGGAGGGCGTCTGTCTAAACCGCCTCCACCTATGCGACGCCTCCACCTTGGTGGAGGCGGTTTAGCCAGACGCCCGAGTCGTGAAAAAAATTCCGCCCCAGTTACCTCGCCGGATTCAGGTGATTCGCCAGACATTTTCGTGGTGTTGGTACTAGGAGTGTGAGTAAAACTGAATCAAACACCTTATTTAAAGACACGAGACGAAATCGATATTAATTGATTTGTTAAGGACAAAAAGATCATTTTTAGGACGATTTAAGTAGTTTTCGGACGACGAGTAGTAGTTCCCTAAATTTATATCTACCCTTCGATACCAATCGCTGACATTGCGTGCAGTGACATACAATAGTTCACTGGCATCTTTCCATGGGAATAACAAATTTAGCCACAACATTCATGGAATATTTTGCAACACATTCATAATATAAAATGTTGCGATAAAGAATGCTTAAAACTAGCATCTTTGTTACAAGAACAGTGACACAAAGCTACAACAACATTTGCTTTTGACACGCTTTAAGATCAGCATGATACACAATCTCATGAAACATGTATACAACCCTGATACTCTCAACTTTTTGTTCACACCGCATATCTTACAGTTTTGGTGGTTGCAGAGACAACCGTACCTCTGGCTGTTATTTAGTGAATCAAATCGAAGTTTTACTAAATGTTAACACCTTGATGCTACAACTTACGAAGGATGAGCGAGAGGAACAGCTACGGAGCTCATAATGCTGCACCAGTAAAGCATGTTGCTCAATGACGTCAATAAAGCTGAGAGATTGTGAACAGATGAAAGCGGGATTCTTTCTTGTGCTTCAAGATGATTATCGTGGACTGATTCTCCACAGAGGAATCAGGATATGAACCAATTGCAAATTGTTCTAGATTATATTCTACCAAGTGGCGATTCCTCTGCATGATCGTCCACCAACCAGAGTCCAAAATCATGGAACCGTTTTATCTTCTTATCGAATCCTGTAATGTAATTGTTGTGAATTATAACATGCATGCCCTTAGTTTCTTCAACCCACGTCTGATTTTTGAAATACAAGCCCCCTGAAGGAAAAGCAGCTTGCGGAAGCAGATACAAATCCACCTACATATAAAACAATATTCACTGTTAAGGGCAAAAGGCACGACAAGTTTTAGCAAATAAGTTCACTATGTACCATATCATTATCTTTCCAACAAATACTATGTGCTCTTAACTTTGCTATATACCATATCAAAACTCAGCTCCCAAGACCTTCAGAAGTATATTCACAAGGTTCTTACTAAGTGTAATGTAATTTGCTTCAAGGAGAAATATTGATAACTGCCCATCTTCTATGGGTGGCTTGGATGGGGGAATTGGACCAATATGACCTTAAAAAATGGGAGAGAACCAGGAAACCCAGTAGAAAGATAAATGTATCTCACATTATAATTAAAATTGGTTTAGAATGTAGCTCTGCATCATCCTTTATTTTGTTGTAACCCATATGGTAGGAAAACGTGGTAAACTGGTATATCAGTTAAACGATAAATTACTTTGAAAGCTACCAGGTCAACTTATCCAGAATGTTAAATAAGAAAACTAGGTCTTCCATTTTGAATGTTGAAAGACAGTTTCACCCTTAAAATGAGCACACCTCACTAGCAGTCTTATTCAAAGCCCAGTTAAATGCCGGTTGGTCATTTGCTTTTCTTTTCTTGGACCATGGTTGATCTTGCAATTCTTCAATCCACTTCCTCATGACCATTTTGGCTCCATTTGTAGGTCGAAGAAAAATCATACAGCTGCAGATATATGTCCGTCCCTTTTTCCCTGGCGGTGGCAAATCATGTGAATGTTTCAAGGGTTTCACCTGATAGTTCACAAGAGATTGCCATATACTAAGGAAAACTCCATTTGAAAAAGAAAAGAAGAAGAAAGTTTGCAATATCTATTTTAGAACAAAAATGGAGTAGGTATGCTGTTTCATCTGTAAAAGTGCATGTCAAGAATGACACATCTGCCGGAAAATGCATGATTTGTGTGATATACTGATACATGCATGTCAAAATAAATATTTCATGTTTGCAACAGGATATTTCTTGTGGATATCTCCCGAGAGGTATATGCTTATAGCATACTGAATACATGATTGCAAATCACATCTTTGGCGGTCGTAGCTGCGTATGACTTTCAGGTTATATAGGAAAAAATACTTAAATGAAATCTACAGGTTGGCAAAATGGCAGAGAAGCCGAATTCCCGTTGACTCATGCTGATCTTTATCTTCATTGCTATAATGCTACGCTAACTGCAGATGAATGCTTGATTTAAATTTCTCACATGTGAGCTACATGAGTTAGACGTATACAGTAAGACCGTGCTAATTGTTTTAGTGAAGGTTGCGGTAATTGCAAACACATGCTCAGTCTAAAATTCTTGTTGATATGAATAAGTTGGACTTCATCAAAACAACCACATGCTGTTCTCGTAAGTTATATTCATGAACATATAACATTACCAAACAAATTCTAATATCTCACATTGAGTAAATTGATTACCACTGTCATGTCGTCCGTGAAGTAGACATCATGATTCCCTTCGAAATATGGGAATGGATCTGCCAACCAGACCATGTCAACATCGTTGTACATCACGTTATATCCTAGCTCCAATATCTGTAGTAAATGGCGAGGCCTGCGGGATGTAAAATTGAAGAATCCCTGTCAAACAATGTGTATACACAATCAGGAACGTTTTAGGCAAGGGAAACATCTAGCAAACTGTACCCAGCATGTATGACGTCCAACGTAGGACTTCATGGTCTACAGCGTGTATCACTAAACCAATAGTGGGTATTAGATCAGCAGTGTAGGTGATATCATGACTTTGTGGTTTTTGCTTTAGACCATCTATCATCTAAGATGAACTGGAGACATAATTGTGGAACTATAGCATATCAATTTCAAGGTTGCTCTGTAGTATTGGTAATGTGATGTGCTTTATGGGTGTGAGCTGCCTCCAGGGCAAGTACAGGGATATCAAGAGTAGTGAGGGATTTTAACTTATTGACGAAAGGAGGAAGATGAACTTGACTTGAAGATTTACTTTAGTGCCACTCATTCTAAGAGGCAAAACTACAACACAAGTGATAAGCCACTACAGCAAGGCTAAAGTCTTCACACAAAGCCTATGCTAACAAGTTGCAAAGTCTTGGAGTCTACTCACTAAAAACACCTCATGTAACATTTGTATTCTCAAGTCTCAACTCTAGCATTTGATAGACGAAGTTATTTTGAAACAGTCGACTAGTTGAAATGTGCATGCTACACTGCATGTAATATTGTAATGTATGAGAGTGAATTTAAACTGAATTAATGAAGGTGGTTAGTGTACTAAATCAATGGAACATGTTTATCTAAGAAGATGCACGCCATTTGTTAAGTCCCTTATATGCGCGATGGAGAATGAAGTGGAGAACTAAATCATTGCATAAGTCTCACAATGAAACACCACGGGCAATATTGTGATTCCCACAGGTGCACTTCTGAATCACCAGATCCATCACTTACTACGAGATGATGAATTCCCAATACATAATTATTGTGAAAATTGGGTTGGTCTGCCACTTCAACAAAATTAAACCACTTAGGTAGTGAATAATCGATCGAACTCACATCTAGTATTTAACAACATGAGACTACATTTCCAACAAAAACTCCTCCACAATTTTGCACTTAAAACCCCGCATTTTCCAGAAAATCATTACTCTCATATCTAGTTCGTGTCCGATCCATCTCACTTTCAATTCCCAGCACACAACGTCAAAAACAAACAAAAAACAGACCTGAGATCCGAACTTATGAGCAGTCTGCGCGTCGGGGGCGGGCGGGACGAGCACAGCATGGCCGGGCCACCTCCGATTGACCTCATACAACGTGGCATAATCCTCCGCCACAACGACGACCTCCTCCGCCCGTCCCTGCCTGGCAATGCTAATCAGCCAATTGTCGAGGAACGGAACGTAGGGTTTGCTAACGGCGCAGACGATGACGGTGCCGTTGCGGGCGGCGAAGGCGGCGGCTTCGGCGAGGGTGTAGTCCCGCCACCTGAGGAGGGGGTCGGAGGAGGGGGAGAGTCCGAGGTTGGATGCGAGGCGGGCCCAGGGGAAGAGGACGCCGAGGACGAGGAGGAAGAGGACGGCCAGCCGGAAGAGGAGCGTCGGGCGGCGGAGGTGGTGGTTGTGGTTCCGGGGTTTGGGCATTGTTGTTAGGGTTTTGGCTGGGGAAGAAGATGATGAGCGGAGGTGGAAGGAAGGTGAGTGAAGTGGTGGTCTTCAGATTTGGATCTCAGATTTGTAATTATGGAAATGAACGAAGGGGATTACGGAGGATAATCAATTTTGTAATTATGTTTGTGACTTTGTGAATGAAAAACGATTAGTTCACGCGGTGCGTCCGGACGTCATCTGACTTAGTCAATTTAGTTACCAAAAATCACATATTTTTTATTATCAAAGATTAATTAAACTATTCGAACTTTGGTTTCTACAGTATATATCTCCTCAAAATCTTTAATTATTCCCCAAAATCTTCAATTCTCCATCATTTTCTCCCGACGTAAAGACCCGTCGCAACTTTTGACGAGGTTGAGGTCGGGATCCACCTCGTTGGCGTCGTCGACGGAGAGGTTGAGGACGGAGACGCCAACAATGTTGGTTAGGACGTCGCGGTGAAGTTGGTCGACTAGGAGGAGGAGGAAATTGTCGGCAGTGGAGCCCGTTCCGAGACCGATGATCATGTTAGATCTCACGAACTCCATGACGTGTTGCGGTCGTCCTATGAGGGAGGGGAAGGGGAGTAGGAGGCGAATGTGTGGTGGGGTTGGGAGAGCTTAGATTGGATGAGGAAGATGATATGAGATAATATGGTTATTGCATTCATCATTTTTAAATGATCATTCCTTTTAAATGTTCATCCTTTGGGAGGGAGGAGAATAATGAGCGGAGGGGAGGGGAGATTGAGGTGGAGTTGGAGTTGGAGGGAAGGACAAACACATATATTAAAAAGAATACACAAGGGATGTCAGAGGTCGAGACCGTGGAATATTGCTCGCATGAATTTAATTTTGGCATGTCAGAGGAGTCTGAGGAGAGTCCTGGACACTCGTTGAATAAGTACATGAATCGATCTGATTCGCCTTTTGAAGTTGATAGGATCCATTTTTATTTCTTATATCTTAAATCCAATTCTCGTTAAAAGTTTTAATCCATGTTTGAAATTTGAAATGAAACGAGGAGAAAAGAAATCAGTTATCTTGGGCTCATGGCTCGTAGAGCTAAATATAATCATTACTTAGATTTTCGTCGTACAAATATGAGATGTAATAATCAAGAAAAAAGAAGAAGATATAATGACCCAACAAGGACTAGTTCAGCTGCTAAAAAAATCCTAATATTAAAATCGCTAAGATGATGAAGATGAAATTGTTCACCCTAATAATAGCAGGTGGCTTCCTGTGTTTAGATATAATAGAGTGGACAGTTATAAAAACAGACACAATAAAGAAATCGACCGATGGATAGTTATTTATGAGCTAAACCACAATCCAGGTAAATTTTCATGAAAGGAAGTTTTTATTATCTTAACAATAGACTATACAAGAACAGATTGTACTCTCAACATACAATTCTCTTACAATCTCGTTGTTATCTCGAGAAACAGCTCTACACACTCGACATATGCATAAGATTATTTTCTTTCGTATTACCTCCATTTGTCATTGCAAAATTCGAATTCAGAACTGATTCGACATCAGCATCAGATTGCCTTCGGTGCAAATACCATCTGGTTGGATTGAGCTTGGATCCTGTGATGGCAATGGAGGTATCATTCGGGAAGAGATCTCGCAGCACGAAGGCGTGGATTATGGTTGAAATCAGCAGTGCTGTCACAGTAAGGGTAGAGATGGCAGAGAGTGCAACAGAGAGAGCTTGAGTGAAAGGATTTTTCACTTCTTTGGAGTATCTGATCGTAGCGATTGCGGCACCGGTCATTGGGAATGTATAAGCCCACCACGCAAGGGAGAATCTGCGAAAGACCGAAACGATAAGCTAAAAAGAACACTGTCCTTCGAAATGATATCACATTATATGAGTTAGTTCACATTTTTCTAGTGGATTTTGTTTGCTGTGAGCTGGGAATACAAGTTCAACTACACTAAATATGAAATGTTCACAAAGTCAGTTTTGCAATTATACCTGAATCCTCGAAAGAAATTAATGCGAACAGCCTGCTTAAGATGTGAATAATCTCATTAGGAATTTGTTAGATAGAAATGTTGTGCTGAATCGATCATTGCAAATTAATAAGAAACACAATTTTCTTGATCAGGGATTTCAAGAAGGAATATTCTAGATTTTGGAAGAAATGATGGTAATCCATTTTAATTAGACGAAGAGAACTTACGAGGGAAAAGTATAAGAAGAGAGCAATGAAGTAAGCAACCTTGGAGCCGTAATCAAAGCTTCCGGTAATATTTGCCCAGGCCATGCATGCAACACTAGGCGCCGCTACGAATAAGAAGAAAACTGGATGAAGCTCCTTTGGAAGTGTTTCATTTGTTGGGAGTCTCTGGTACAAAGTTACAAACAAGACAGTATAGTGGGCTAAACCAATGGCAAAGAAGAAAATTGGTCCTTCTTTAAGCCCCATCGATGCACCTAACAATGCGCCAACGAAATTTCCAACGACCGATAAATGGTTAGAAGGATTGGCCACTTTCGAGAGCCTACGTTGACCGCCAGACATCCACTGGCCGTAGATTTTCAGTTCGAGACACAAAAGTGGGGTCATAAGGGCATACCAAATAGGAGAGTGAAGGTTTACTGCGATCCTTGGTGGAACTCCGAGTACTAAGAAAAGGCAAGCTATCCATGGAGCAAAGAAAAAATTGACTCGAACAGGGTGGTAGTATTCGCGACGGAAGGCTTCGAAGTAGAATACTATCTTCAGGAAATAGACAGAAGACACAATGCATACAAGTGCAATTGAGATGCACCAAAGAACCAGATTAACTGCAAGGCTCACATTGAGGAATTTGGTAGAAGCAGACGTGGCTAACGTCTTCCAAAGAATTGCTTGGCTGCTTACGCCTAGACAAATACCGAATGATGATATCGGAAGCCGAAGAAGGAAAGGCCACTTCTTATCTTTTGGAAGAGCTGATACCTCTGAAGCCTGCACAATTAATAGCACAGATTTCATTGCTACTTGAAGATTGATTTGGAAAGTAACACATAACAAGTAAATTGCAATCGTAGATTTTGGCATGTTCATGAAACTTAAATTTACCATTGCACATTAAGGTGGGAAGAAACATAAAAAAAATCAGTTGTTGTTTGTATTTTGTTGGTATGAGTCATAACAGTAAATTTCCACTTGCAATATTATGTTAACCAAAACAACATGAATAAAGCTGTATGAAGAAATCACTTTCTTATTTTGATTTGTGACATGAGTCATGACACTTGACAATTCTAGTTCAGGATTAAATAGGAAAATACTGTCCAATATACATATACTAGTAATAGAAGTTGGGAAACAATAATGATTAGAACACTATCAAGAAATCATTATGATCATTTCCATGAGTCAAAGATTAAACTATCTTTTGGCTTTTGAAACATTATCATGGACTAGATCAAAATGACTATTTAAACTGTATGCATTTCTTCGCATAAATGAGTCAACCGGAAACAACCTCTATCGTTAGCAGAGGCAAGGCTGGGTACTCCCCCCCCCCCCCCCCCTAGATAGGAGTCTCTTTAAGGCATTAGGATGATGTTGATATGTATAAGTTGCATGAATGGTCATGGAAAAGGTTACATCAAGATTAAGTTGGTGGATAACATGATGAGTAAAAACACGACACCGTTGTTATCTTCTAACTAGAATTACCATTGCAAGATCATTTTTAAATTTTAGAAGATGAATAACTAGAGGAACCGGAGCAGGGTAGTAACATACCTTCAGAGTGTCCAATTCAGGCCCCTCAAGAGCATCAAAGTAGCGATCCACCGGTAAAGGCTCGGTGTCATTAGTCTGGGAGTGATTGGTCTGTGGTTCGATTTCTGGTGGTTTTCCACGAAACGTAGATAGCTGCCTTTCTAGCTTACCTGACCACGTCTTGAAAGAGTCGAAGCGCTTATCCTTTGTGCTGTCAGACATTGAAACTCTTCGATAACTACTTTGAGGGTACATGTTTCTGCCATCACCTAATGGTGATTTTCTCTGTAAATTACTAGTAGATATGGGTTGAGAATGAAATTTCAACTTTGGCTTTTCGTCTTTCGGTCCAGATGGATCGGACGAAAGGTTCGATTTCCCATTAGTGAAGACTTGATTGTTGAACATGACTTTCCTAGAAGCCAATGAGTTGACTTTTGAAGGAGAGGAAGGCACACTAAAGGAAAAAGAGTGTGCATGGTGATGTGATGGATTCAATTGCTCGGCCACACTTCGTTGGGGAACTTCAGCTATATTCTCCGAATTTTCAGAGATAGCTACTTCAATTTCTTGTAATGGACCCTGTAAACGTACAGAAAGAGAGAGCAAATTCTATCAATAATCCTCGACAGTTTTTACTACAAAGATCAAGGAACTTGTCCAATGCAGTAATGCTATTTAGATGCTTTATTGTAGTAGAGTTATGATTATGATGCCCAATATATAGACATGCATATTTATTTCGCCTTATGAATAAAAAAGAATCAACTTACTTTCTCAGATTGGCTTTTTGATCTTGGAAAGTCTACACGAGGTGAATAGTCAATATTATCAAAACCAGCAACAGTTTTCGCGGTAATATATCTGAAAAGAGATGGAAGTTCTTCATGATTAGTACTTGAGGATCCCAAATCCTCTTTATTTTCCATTGCAAATCAACCTGCAAAATGCAAATATATTCAGTAATAATGAAGGGAAAACAACTTCTAAGATAATGCAAGACTACTATGTGACAATATGAAGATTTTACATCAGGAAAACGGAACAAGAAAAGAGTTCACGAAAAATGGAGCTAAATTTAAAATAGAACACAATCAAACACTAATTTCTGATGAATATAAAGAACATGATGTCTTCATTCAAAAAAAATAAAATTGAAGTGTTTTTCCAATCACAGTAAAAGAAGCATAAAAAACATACAAGAAGGGTCAAAAGTCGAAGTTAATTACTCATAAGTTCCTCCCATGTTTAAAACACCTATAACTAGCATCCAACACCAAACAGCCACCACTTACACCAATTCCTTTTACTAACCATCAATTCCATAACTTCAAAAACAATCATAGAACAACTACTCATGTTAACAACTTAGGGTCCAAAACCAAATGATAATACACCAATCACTAGCGTCCAACACCCTCCTAATAACAGGACATCCATTAACCTCATAGCTCCAAAAACCATCATTAAACAATTCATTATGGTTAACAAGAAAGTGTGACACACACACACACACAAAACATACACTTGAGAAAAAAAAGATGGTCTTTCTCTACTTCCACACTTACAAATCCAAACATATTGGCCAAGGACATGTTTTATAGAAAAAAATTGGGGTTCCTGAACTAGAGGTGGAGCTTCTAAAGCATGAGACAGGGATTTCCCTGTCTTTGGAAAAAAACCCCCAAAAGAACGGTTCTGAAATTGGTTAGATTAGCATCACACATGACACAACATGTCATCTATCACAAACCACCTTAGGTGTTATGGCGTGTGGAGTTGGGCACTCCAGCCAACACACACGGAAACAGCATCACATTCCATTGATCAAGGTGGATGGGTATAATTCCCACAGTTTTGGGGAGGTTACACAACAAACATTTAGAACTAAGATGTCTGCTTTCCAATCTTAACATTTTTGATAGCACAAACTTGAAAAAATGTTTGTCAAATTGTTAGTTTCATCCACTTTGTCACGATCTGCTGTACTTAGTTTACTTTCGTCTAACAATCGCAACACGAAATGCTAACACGATAAAAAAGTTCAGCTTAACTTTGAACTACCAATGGAAAACAACAAATTTAATTATTCCATCAGGAAGTGATAATATTTTTTTTTCACACAACAACACATTAGTCATCTTAAGTTCTTTACGACAAAGAAACTTCTATTATTATTTAATTCCCATGAACCACAACAGGTCCCACTAGTACATTTTTAAATCAAACACATCAAACCACTCCAAGTTTTGTACCAAAACTTTTAACGTACCAACTAGAGCTAAGTCAGTCGAAATATTTGTAATCTCTGAAATACTAGAACTACAATCTGTCATTTTTAAGATATACACTGCAGCAACAATAAGATACTTCACCGACGGAAAGTATCCGTCGGTACTTATCGTCTTCCGTAGGTGCAAAAGAACACCGACGGATACAATACTATCAGTGTTACATGAGTCAGGTTTATATCTACTCCGACGGATAATATATATAAAACATTTTTTTTTATTATTATTATAATCCTGACACTCCTCCCAGTTATGAGACGAAAGTGGAGAAAGAACTAACAGAACCAGACCTTCGAAACCACATCCACAAAAGGACAAACATCCGAAACAAACTACCAAAAGTGCAAAGTTCAAACCCACAAAAAGGAGCATGCAAAAGAAAAGCGTCACAACGGGCCCACCACAACGGAAACTTCCCATTCTACCCTCGAACTCTAACAGCTTAAGAAGGACAAGGAAATGAGGAATAGGAGTGGAGTTGGGAGTTCGTTACTTACCTCGATTGCTGCGGTGAGAAAGGAAAGAGAGAGAGAGAGAGGAGGAGAGAAGACGATGGTTTCTGTGTCGGGCCGCGTGATGTCTATTTATAGTTAGAGGAGCTGGACGCGAGGGGGGAACTTAGAAATTTTCCATTTTTTGCATTTTAACCCCTGTATATATTTGTGGTTTTCGTTTTGGCTTCTTTGTGGAAGCGACGAATGGGAGTTGCGATGCTAAGTATGTAAGTATGAAAATATATTTGTAAATGGAGAATTTCGTCTTGTTGTTTTATGTATTGTTGTGTTAAATGATATGCACGGCCAAAAGAAAAGATTCACAGATAATTGTCAATACAAGAATAGATGAATACTACCGGGAGTAACATGGTAATCAATACTCAGTGATAAAAAAAATCTATTTGTGAGTTCATATTGAAACTTATAATCTATATAGAATTACAGTGGTGGATCTAGGATTTTTAAATTGGGTATGCTAAATTGTAAAACAATAAAATCATATAATTTGAAATAACATCCTTTATAGTGAAAAATACAACATATATAATAGTGATGCCCTAAAAATATTAAAATAAAATATCCAAATAAGAATATTGATTGTTTTTGGATGAAGTGAAATTCAAATTCCTTTTGAAGATCGAGTGACTATATTCTGAAAGCATTTTAGAATGTCATCGTTATGACTATTGTACAAATATGATTCATATTTATCTCATCTCACTGATTTTTAAAAATGAAATCGTAATAGATCATGTTCTAGTTTGAGATGGATTATCTTTGTGCATGTTCTACTATCCATAATATAATCTTCTTTACCTTGAAGAATCTTTACTATAAGAAAAATATAAGACTTATAAACAAAATGAATTCTCCAACTATACAAATTAATTTGTGGAAGTTTTCCATCATTAATCTGGTTCCAAAATATACAATACAAGAGCTTATTGAGATGAGACTATTAATACATTGAGATGATATACAAGGGAGTTTTGATATTTTTTCCAAAATATTGGACATGCAATTGCATACCTACGGTGCATGCTACTGATATGTCACTTTATCGTTTCAACTCATTTCAATTTTTGGGATACATTCAAAGCATTTGATGAAATAATGTAAGGATTTTAATGCAATATGAAAATAAGGAGATTTTTTTTGCAAATGAATTTGAAAAAGAGAGATTGGAAGTGGGAAGATGGAATATGAGTTTGTGAACATCAACTTAGTAAATAAAAATACAATGTCACGCCATGTGGTTGGCTTCCATAGATTCCATTAAATTGTATACTTTGAAAATCAACGTGAGAGTATTTTTATTGATTGTGATGGGTTGTTTTGACACTCAACTCATCCCCCACATCATGGAAACGAGTAGAAAATTTCCAACTAATCTTCTTAAAATCGAGTGATGCTTGCATGACTCGTGGCTAACAAAGATTATTTCCTTACCTAAACTAGGATTTAGCCATTTTAGGATATGTCCTTTAATGTCGCTTCTTAATGGAAGGAGTCTAGATGCTCTTATGTAATTATAACTTCTGATTTCAAGAATGCAAATAGTAATAACTAATAACACAGTATTAATGACAAAAATAGCTATCTTGGTTATACTATTTTTCAGTCCTACTACTTTAGCGTGTTCCGAATAAAACTTTAGCGCGAGTCTTGTCCTAAATTTTAAGTAATTGCTATAGCCTTAAGTTGGTTCTTTTCGTCCACGTTGAGATTTCATAAACGGCAGATTATAGTAGTTAATTAATGGTAGCTTAATTTCCAAAAACTCTAAGCTTTTCAATTTGCCTCAAACTTCTAGTACCTACCGAAACGTCTATCTCTGCATAGGATGCATTAGAGACTCAAGTCCACAATTTGTCCTTTGGCTTTCTTCTTTTTTGTTTTGGACATTAAGATCCTTCTAAAAGTAGCTTATATTTGTGGACTCTCATCTTTATTTCTTCTTCTTCTTCTTCTTGATTTTGTATTCACATACAAACATGGGAAAGCTTTCGTTAGTCTTGGACATGTCCTGTAACCTCCACTGCTCTAATTTATAATTAGCATTAGTGCTAACTTTGTAAGTTATTATTGGTATATATCATGACCTACATTAGTGGGACTTATAATGAAAACACAAATGAGAATTAAGTAATTACACACATATGTAGGTGGGGTTAATTTGAGGGGTAGAGAGAGAGGAGTTTAGCGTTGGAGAAGAGCTCATATATCCACGGTGGAGTGGAGGGAGGGGAGAGGCCAAATTCGAATTTGGAGTGAGGGTGGAGGTGAGGAAGGGGAAGGTTGGAGTTGGTGTGAGGAGGGAGTACTGAGTAGGGGTGAGGAGAATCCATGCAGAGAAGAAAGAGAATAGAGAGAGAAGAGAAAAAAGAGGAGAGAAGAGATAGATTTATTATAAGATTATTTAGGTAGGATCTGTATAACTTATAATTAAATATTAATTTTATTAATAGTGTTAACGGAAAAGTGATCGTGAACACGAAATGACATCTCGTAAGACATACTAATACTTAATTGAGACATTAAAACGGTTTTGTAGTGGCATGGGGCCAGATAATTATGCAACGATGACAAAATCACAAAACACCTCTTTTAGAGTGGTATGTAAGAATAAAAAAACACGCCTTATATGAATATCTTAGCTTGTGAGATTACAGAAAGCCTTCAATGTGAAAAATTATCAAACAAAAGTACAAATAATGTATCATCATTCAAGTTTTTAGAGGTACCAATTTCCAAACGAGTTCGATTTGATCGGACGAATCGAATATTATTCAGACCACTTTAAGACCTCTGTCTAGAGTCTTGATCAGGATAAACATAATGCATGAATTGGTGCTTCACATCTCTAGTCAGAAAGTAGAATAACTTGTTTGCTGGACAGTTCAAATATTATTTAGGAACCTACATGCAAAACCCTGCTGGTAATTGATGAGGTTTGTGCGAAAAGGAGAGTTTCACATTTTTCTGATGAACACCAATAGCTTTAAACGAATATGGTTGGAGTCTTCCTATATTAATGCCGCCATCACCTTGACAGACAGAAAGTGAAGTTTGAATTAATAAATATAAGTTATATTTATAACAACAAAAGATGCAACATATGGGGTCTGCACGTACTCAAGGTTGATAACATATGTTTAATTGCCAGACTACAAAAAGGAAAGAATGCTATTGGGTTAAGGAACCTTTGTATTTTATCACAGATAGACAAGTTTGACTTCCCTACCTTTTAGTTTGGTTTACAAATAACAATTCTAACTTGACGTAATGACTATTCCTGATAGCTTATTATAGGGGTAAGGTTTATAATATTGTATATACTCGTTTTTCTTTTCTTTTTTAAACGAGGCCTTTCTTGTTTTCTTATGATCGGAAGAAAATATTGGATTGCAGTAAATATGTGACTTATTCATATGTATAAAAATCAATTCATTTGATTTTTATTCTTGACTATATCACAGCACAAAAATTGCAATAGTGAATATTTACACCAATATAATAAGTAACTTCTGGGTCAAATGTCACATGTTCAATACTTAAGAGTGACATTAGCTCAAGAAATATTTGGAAACTGCAGTAACATTGACTTCTCTTCTCGTTATTAGAAAATAGACATGAATTTGTGTTCAAATTGACTAGCTTGTTAAGCAAATACATGACTTTCTTAAACTTGTATGTAACTTTGGTAAACAAAATATGACTTCGTTAAACAAGTACATGTTATATATATGCTTTAATTAGACAATAAAATGGACCTTACCATATTAAAATGAGGTCAGAAATCATTCTAACCGTGCCTTTTATATAGGGTAATACGATAAATAAATTTTTTACTTAAACTTTTTAATTGAATACTCATCGTGTTCCTCACAATCCGACCGTCAAATGAAATATCCAATAATTAGATTTGATTTACCATGTTAGTTGTACGTATAGATAAATTTTTTTAAAGGACTTGGTGAGTCGGGTGAATAGACGCATCAATTTGATGAAAATTACAAAATAATAATAATAATTTATATTCAATGCACCACATGACATTGTTCTACGAAACGTAGAAATATGACTATCAAACTATCAAAGCCCAATTTGTTCAAGCACTGAAACTATCGCGTCGAAATGCAAAATCTTAATATATATATAAATATATATATAGGGCTAAGCTTTAGTGAGCCCATGACTCATCAAATTTAGTTTAAGTCTCCTACAATCTCACCATTGAATCTTATTTACAGTTAATCTCATCATTCATTAGCATAACCGTTTTTTCTTAATATACCTTACAATTTGAAATGAGTGGTGAATATTGTGGGAGCTTAATTTAGAAAAATTAAACCCTGAGTTCACTATAGAATTCTTGTATATATATGTATATATACGTAGGGGGTTTAAACTAAATTTGATGAGCCGTTGGCTCATTAAAGCTTGACCCTATATATATATACACATATGCGATTGTGGTCGTCGTATAAAACTGGTCAGTAAAAACTATTAATTGCGATTGTGGTTGTCGAATTAGATGTTGTTTTGCTAGGTAGATTCCATAGGTAACGGATGGTCCGTAGACAGATTGTCACATATGATATGATATGGTAGGTGAAGCTTTAACAACAGTCAACAGGAAACATGGAAAGCTTAAATATTATATTTTACAACCTTGTTACAACCTGGATTTCTAAAATATTCTTTACAACAATATAATATAATGCCTAGTCGACATTAAAATATAGTTAAACCATGATAAAGACATCAGGTACGTGTTGAATTGGGGGCCGTATACCCCTAACTATAGCGTCATATTACATAAGAAAAGTTATATGTAATATCAAAGCAACTTTCAATTTAATCGAGGGCTTTAATATAACAAGCCATCCGGAGGTCATTTAGCACAGTTAATTAAGGGAATTACAATTCGTCAACTACAAATTACTTAAATTGTCCTTACAAATTATCATTTTGTCATTCATATTTCATTTAATACTTACGATATTCCGTAAAAAATTAAAAACAATTAGGGCGTCTGCAAAAAAACATCTTCCTCATGTGGGTGTTTGCCTTGGACGCCTCTCATGTGTTTTTTACAGACGGTCCATTTTTTTTAAATCTTGAATTTATACAGTGTGTTTTTTCAAATTATTTCAGGTCCCGTTGCAAGATTTCGGTGATGATAGGGTGGAAAAAAACACAAACATAAATAAATAGATAAACGAATCAATATCCGGAGTACAATAATAGGGGGTCGAAACAAAAAATATCCGCAAAACGTGCTCATTCTGCTCGCTCGCTTTGTGGAGGGACTAACGTCCCCCGCAGGGGTTGCCGCCCCCGTATTTGTACTATGATTTTATTTTTCATGATTATTTTTATATTGTAGTATGAAAAAATGAGAACCTATTGGGAGTAGAAATAAGTAAAAATGAGAGAATGATAAAATGATAATTGACGTTAACGATTTAAGTAATTCACGTGCGACGTTTATCAGTTCAGTTAATTAATTAGATTTTACGGACTAGATATTACAAAATCAACTAGAAATACCAGAAAAACAGTACATGCAACTTTGACAAATAGTTTACCTTTCATACTTTAGAAGATATTCTTAGATCACTTTGATTTAATGATAAGTTCATTGCAACAAGACAAAAAAATCGCATCCTTTATATACGTAATAAATAATCTAAACAATATAATATATAATAATAACCAACGTTGGGCTTGTAAGTTGATTATGACTCGTTACGGTGGTGTGAATCACAATTTTTATGGTCGTATGAGGTCGGACTAGTATTCGAAGATACTAATCAAATTCAACTTGGTGATAGTGGTTAGTCATATATTACTTATTCTTAAATTAGAGGATTTAATAATGTTTAATATATATCACAAAGTTAATCCCAAGGTCATACCAAGGTTTGTTTAGGATTTCATTTTGCTTTCTAATATATTCAATTGAAATATCGTTTTGTGATTTTGCGAATACTCTCCAATTTCATGTTAAACGCCAAGTATGAAGTATGCCCCTCTTATTTGATTAAAATGTAAGATCCAGTATGCCCTCTAATTTTCTCATTTTGCATTGATAAAGTCATTTGTACCCTTTAATCTTATATTTCTAATTGCAATATTCTCTATTTTACCTATATTTATATGGATAATCTCTAAGTGAATTATGTAGTCAATTCTTAATTGTAAAGTTGTCATTTTTGTATGACTTGTTTGATTGTATCCTTGGGATAATCGGATGTCGTAAATCACTTGTCGTAGTTTGAACTGTTTGTGAGTAATAATCAGAATTTTCATTCAACATTTGTTCAATAAGCATAATGTATTTTTTTGTTGTTAAACCGTAATATGAATCAATTATTTGGAATATGACTACTAATATAATAATTAGTTTCGAGGAAAACATAATGTGCATTGTATGCCTGAAGGAAGTGACGAGGCTAATATTCTAGTATGACTCTCTGTATGACAATAATTCACTGCATAGATTATTAGATTAACCAAAAGACATCTTTAACTTTTGGGCATATATATTCATAGCAGTTAGCTCTTGATGATCTTAATTAAGAATACAAGGCGACACAATAAACATAAATCGTGAGTTACACTTGTATTCTTGTGAAATGTTGCATTCATATTATCTCAATATATTCTCAATTTATAAATATGTTCTAAAATTTTCCTCCTTTATGTACATACTCATCATTTCTATAATATCATTAGAATATACAATGGAAAGCTTTCATATAAGAATATAAAAGCTATAAATTCAAGGTTTATTTTGCAAACTTTCATATAAGAATATAAAAGGGAAAGCTCATTAAATCTTCAAATTTGAAGTCGTAATTTCCGTATTAGATTTGTATCAAAACAAAATAATACATCAATTTAGGACTGTCAAGTTCTGCTCGGGATCGATAGATCGCTCGATTTTGCTCCGATTTTGCTCGAAGTTGCTCGGATCGGTTAGTAACGAGCCGAACACGAGCAGACCCGCTCGCTCGGTGCTCGCTCCATTATCGCTCGAAACCTGATTACTATATCCAATTATTTGATTAACCTGAATATTTTATCCAATTACCCAATCGGTAAAGTGTTGAGCTCATTTAATAAACTAATTTACCAAACCCAACAATCAATTTAACAAACCAAACCAAAATACCCATAAGAATCAAAACATTATTAGTCCTAAACTTTTTTTTTCCATTATTGTTATTTCTTTTCTAATTCTTTTCTACACCAAAAGTTCAAATAAATTAAAGTTTAGATCAGGTGGATGATCTTATTTATAAGATGTTGATGTTGTGAGTTGTCCTATAATTTAGGAGATTGTGTTTGATTTTAAGATTGTGTTGATTTTGTTTGATCCAAGTGTATAATCTTATTTATAAGATGCTGTCGTATAATTTATAAGATTGTGTTTTATTTTAGGTGTTAATTTTAAAATTGTGTTAGTAACTATTATTATATTTGTCTTAAGTAATATTATAATTTACTTGTTAGGACAACATTATTAGCAATTCAATACCAAAAACAAAGTCCAGGTTAACGACCCGCTCCTGAGCCGCTCGCGAGCAGGTCGAACCAAGCATGACTAGAATTTTCCGCTCAAAATCCTTAACGAGCCGATCTTTAGCAGGCTCGGATCGCTCGTTTAGAGATCGATTACACCCCTACATCAATTCTAACTTGACAATTGATAACAATGAATAGAAAACATTATTTTATTTTTTGTTTTGCACATACCTTCCAAGAGCATACAACTATATTGTATATTAAAAGAAATATAATTCACATCTAAATAAATAAATATGAAACTACAAATTTAGAAAATACATTACGCTTCTTACATGAAAAATGTATTTTTTTAAATACATACGATATTATTTTAAAAAATGCACAAATTATGTATGCTTCAAATAAAAATGTCACATTCAAATATTTAGATGTAATTTTCATAAGACGAAAAACAATTTTTCTAACTATATCAATAATTAAAAATGTAGACTTAATTTTTAATTATGAAACCATATATCAATAAAAATTATACAAATACAAATAAGGAAAATGTGTTTGCACATGCAATTAATAAGTAGTTTATTTTTAAGTTTATGTAAATTACAAATTTAATTTCAAAATTTAACATATTTATTCTTAAATTAAATTTATACATATTAAGGTTAGAGTTGGGTAACGTGCCTTGCCGGCCTGGCACGACCAAGGACACGATCCAGGTGCGGGCCGGCCTGACACGACACTGTGTCGTGTATATTTTTGTGATGGATTGTGCCAGGCACGGCCCTCCGGGCATGTCATGCCACGTCGAGCACTCCACGACGGTCGTGCCTCTAGCCTGACACGACCTGCTGGCACGCCGGGCCGGACCCTTAGCGGGTTGTGCGGTGCTGAGCCGGGCCCACACGGCCCGTTACCCAAGTCTAATTAAGGTATTCCAAATATGTATCAATCTACCATTAGATTAGAATCCAACAGACTCAAATGATGTTGACATCACCTGAAAATTCATCTATATATATTTTAAGTTATGTTTAATTACTTATAGATTTGTATAATTAAAATTTTCAATCTATGACATTACTTACGATGTTTTGTTGTGTGATTGAGATTCATCTGAAACCACGTAGATATTCAAGAATGACCCTTTTCTCCATCTATATATAGCTATTTACAAAATTAACTACAATTTTTTATGTTTCTTGTGGTCCCATGACGCGGGCTACAACTGGTCAACTTTAAACTAAACTCACGCTTGCATCTTTCATATCTATCCTATAAATTAGGAGCTGAGTATCTCAAGCAGAAATCAAATTCAAATTCCATTCGAATTTCACAAAGTCAGACCACTTCCATCCTCCAAAACCTAAATTAACCTGCCACCTAGCAAGATTCACATCATCTATCCAACAACATCTCCAAAGTCAAAAACAACAACTCATTTGCTCATTGGTCAACTGCTAACCCAGCTTATATAGTCGATCAGACCACGTAAGTCAAGAGACAATCCCACAAAGACATACATGATGTATAGACGCATGCAGAGTAGAAACCATTAATATGAATAATACCCTAATAAATGTCTTGTCATTCATTTAATTAATAGTACCGACTAGTGAGTGGCTTCTCTGGTTTGACTAGCCATGCATCGCCGCCATTTAGAAATTTGTAGACCAATGGGACGGTGTTAGAATTTCAAGGGCATGATAGTGATTTGTAAAGACTATAAAAATAAATTCCAGATGAAAAAATAAATACCAAGGGTGAGACTCCAACAAAGCGGGCTCTTTGCGAGGAATGTAATTGAGTTTGTGTGTGTCGACTACTCCATGCTCGTTAATTGTTTGTTGGACTTCAAATATGAACCAACAACCATTGGCATTGGACTAATTGGGTGGAGGTGGGACGATAATTGGATGCTAATTTCTGTAACAATCTGTGTCTCGTTCGGTGGAATAGAAATATGGAATCCATTTTAATAACTAAAATTAATCAACCACTTATTAAAAAACTATTAGTGGCGGAGTCAAGGAACATCTGCAAAACATGCAAATTAATGACGTTGGGTACTTTCAAAAGCGAGATGACGATCAACACGGGTCCACGGGCCCACTGGGCCCAACATGAGTCGATTTATTTGTACATGTAAATTAGTGGTAGTTGCTTAGATAATCCTATAAATAAATAAATTTAGAATTATATAGCTTAAGTATCTTCCGAAGTCAAACCACAATCTTATTGGTCCGCTGCAATCTGCATTCCAGCTAAGGCAGACCATATAAGTCATATGGTCTCACCTGCCCAAGTTGCAAGACGCATGCAGAGAAGAGAAAACCACTACGAAACCAAACCCTAAAAGATGTTTAGTCATTCTCTTATATACACGGTTGTCAACACCACAAATAAAACATTATTTTATTCTTTGGGTTTTGTTTCCAATCCACGGTTGCCCCCTCCTACTGCTGGTAATCAAGTGCATATTCTGATTTATCTCATATCAGCGGAAAATTTTGAAATTTAGACAATAAAAACTCACAAGTGATCGATCATCAAAGTGGGAATGTTACTCAAATACATAACCAGTCGGTGCACCAAAATACAAAAGAGTTTGTCAAAATACATGATTACATCAATACAACAAAAGATAAATGCAGGTAATCACGGCGACCTCGAATAGTCCGAAGAGGACCCCAAAATGTGCGAACCCGCTGTCATTACCCAACAGAACCTACTGCGGTCCTGAAATGCAAATGTAACAAATAATGCCTGAGTTTCCACAAGGAAATCTCGTATGCGAAGCTCACCTATATGAATGCAATAGTACAATGAAATGAACATATCATACTAGTGACATGTCATGTCATCAACAGTAAAGAAACAGTTCACTCCAAAGGTAAAATCTGGACATCAGTCCCACAATCAACATCGGGTCTCCCTCGGGGACCATACCGTAGGCACATACGGTCTTACAGACCATACCGCGCCAGTAGAATCATATCTGAAACCTCGTGGTCAACACCACACCGACGGAGCCGTCGCTCAGGTCGATCCAATCAATCGCTCAGTAGGTGCCCAACTGAGGTAACATGCCGGAACAACATCAGTAGCAACAATAACCAGAACAACATCGGTAACATCATCGTCGGAACAACATCGACGACACAACATACGTCCGACACAACATCGGACGGTGCAACATACGCCTGACACAACATCGGACGGTTCCAGACCGAAGTACGCCAGGTCATCATGCTTCGTGAGTCGTGCAACATCGTGCAATGAGATCCGCGATCCCTCATGTCTACTAGTTTGATAATGAGTCAAGAAAAGCATCAACTATGCCATAGTCCATAAACCAGACGACACGTCCCGAGTATCCACATTCTTCCACACGACGGTCCCTAGGCAGACATGATCAACGTGTTGGCTTTTTGGCCTAAATCTATGTTTTGATGATTTAATCAACCTAATCTTAATTGTGATCATGTAGAGTAGCACACATGTTGCATTGCATATATATTACTTTGTGCTAACCTCTACAGGTGATCAAGACTAAAGGAAGAAAGGAAATCAAGTCAAGACATGTAATCAAGCTCGTTTGAAGACATGTAATTTGTATTTCTTTAAGTCTTAGGAACTTTGTGTAATTGAACATACTTGAGCTATAAACTACTCAAACAGACACTAGGTTCCCTATAGAAGTCACACACCAAATTTCACATAATTTGGAATTTAATAGATCACCCAAACTTACATCGGAAAACACTAAACTAAAACCTGAGCAGTCTGCCCACATTCGGTCGACCGAAATAGACCGTTCGGTCGACCGAGTGATCAATTATCCTGTTAGTTTTTTCTGGCCAATTTCGGTCGACTGTGTAACACAAAATTCCGACTGTTAGAATTATCGTATTTTTCCAAATACCCCAAAAATGTATGGTCCTATCGGTCGACCGAGGAACTTGTTCGGTCAACCAAACTTATGTTCATTGACAAACCCAAAGTGCCTGTCGATTTTCGGTCGACCGTGAACCTTGTTTTGGTCGACCAAATTTGATCTTGTTTGTCAACCTCGTAGAGCCTGTTATAAATCGGTCGCCCGAACCTATCTCGGTGTTCGACTGATAACTTAAGTGTACCTAGAATATAACCTTGGGCGGTCGACCGTTCCTTTATCGGTCGACGGAACCGTGTCCCAAACTGCCCAACGGTCGACCAAACCGTGTCCCAAACTGCCCAATGGTCGACTGAACTTACCGATCCGGTAGACCAAACTTATGCAGAAATGCATCCTGCAAGTTTCTGTTTTGTGTATCTTCCACAATCTTTTACCAAACTTGTCCCAACGGCTATAATTCACTTAGAGCTTATAAATAGGTTTTTTTGACACAATTACACATCTCTTACACTTCCATTTGTCAAATACACCTAAGAGAAACTCTCAAGTCTCCCATTCCCCAAATCCTACTCTCCAAGCTTAAACTTCCACATCTTAGCATCAATTCCACATCCTAAGCTAAGTGTGCTTAAGTTAGAGAGTGTGTTCCACTTAAGATCTCAGTTGTAAAGAAGCAAAGACTTCGGTGAAAGCCCGAAGTGTTCCTCTCGGATTGTGAGAGAAGAAAGTCAAGCTCACGAGGGTGTTCGTGGAGTTTTTTTTTTGTAAAAGGCTTAATCTTGGCCTGGAACGAGGTTGATAGTGAAGATGCGAGCGAAACTTGAGGGAGATCGTTTGGAGCTTGCAAGAGAGGAAGTAGACGGGAGGCCGAACCTCTATAAAATCTGGTGTCATCATTGTGGTTTATTTTGCTTACTTGTATTTGTTTAAATTCCGCTGTGCATATCTTGATCGATTAAACAAGTAAGTAATTAGCTTAAAAGTGATTAGAATTAGAGACCCTCACGATCCAACACAACGCACCCACCATCACCTCCTGGCTCACGCGCTAGGCGAGTATATGGGTTTCCGTGGACAAAGTTGACACTCCACTAGGACAAATGATTTTGTTATGGGCCAAAACGGTCGATCGAAAAAGGTATAACGGTCGACCGCTTCTCACAAAATCGATCAAACAGACGCATGCATTCTGTCGAACTCCGGGCTCATAACTTAGCCCCAACGGTCGAACAATCAATGAAAACCGGTCGACAACTATAATGTCAAAATACATACTAAGTCAAAATTATGCAAGGCATACGGTTAGACCTGTCAATTTTGGACACAACACGATTACACGACACAGACACGACACGATAAGGAGACACAATATAGACACGACTTTACACGAATTTTTTTGTATGATTGAAATGATTCATTACGATGTTTTGTGCACATATAAATATAAAATAATTGGTACACGATTTGACATGAACACGACACGATACACACGATAAGTTATTTTTATACACGAAACAGACACGAACTACATCTTTTGTTTGATAATCAATTGTTTTTACTTGATTATAGTCAATTAAGATGTTATTTAGAATGAAAATATCAATATAATATGTCACTTAACTATTTTCAATCTAAACATGTTGACATCTTTTCAATTTATACTATACACGATAACCCAAAATCCTGACACGAATGCAGAACTGTCAGACACGATAGTACACGAACACGACCCAATTGACAAGTCTACAAACGGTCGACCGACTCAGAGGTTCTGGTCGATCGAAAACTACTATGGGCAACCTAGAAGTTCTAGTCATCAATCGATCGAACTAACAGTCAATTGGTCGAACAAGAATTAAGTGAACTTAAGGTATCGGTCAGACAAGGTCAAGAGCGGTCGATCGTTTAGATGATCCACACTCTGTCCAAACCAATCCAACAAACAACGGTCTACCGACTTAGGGCTCCCGGTCGATCGAAAGCAACATGCATTCCCGACCCACCATCATAAGCACAACCGGTCGATCGCTACAAGGCATCGTTCGACCGGTGTTGGTTAAAGTCGGGCATTTACACTACATCCGATCGACCGACCGAAGACACCGGTCTACCGTTGGATGACAACTACCTAGCCGAACTAGGTTTGACTTGTTGCATACTCAACGCTGGAGAGATCTCCGACCTCCGCCGACCGGCCAACACCTCACACTAGTAGCAAAACAAACATGCATATATAGAACTGACATACCTTCTTCCGAGGTTGGCAAAGCTCACCGGAGTTCCACCCACACAAGCCTCCAGATAACAATCTCCAGCACGACCTCCTCCTTGCGTTGACCTCTACGCGCCTCAAGCCTTAAGATCACTCTCGCCGCCGCCCACCGGAGCTACTACCACCTCCTCTGGATCGTCGGAAAAGGAGGAAAGAGAGTGAGTAGAAAAGTTGGGATGAAAAGGGAATGGATGAAGAAGAAAAAATAGAAATGGACGTTGGTTTCCTTTAGACCCCAAAGCAAACCCATCATTTCCCGTCACCCTACCCCATCACCCTACACCCCCATCCATCACGTCTTCCTCCTTTCCCATGCAACCCCACCTCCTCCAACAGTAACCAGTCCATTGTAGTTGCACGTTTAAAAGACAAAATGTATGTCTGTATTTCCATGAAATTGAAAGTTCGTTTACTGCAGGTTATATTATATGGTGAGGAAGCTTATTCTAGTTATAATTTTCTGAATTATGGTCTTATGAAACTTCAATTCTAGTATTATTTCTTTAACCTTCAAGTATGAATCGATGTCCTATATCAGAAAAAAACCAGCTTAAGACACAGTAATATAGGTTTGTCTCTGACCCAATTAATTATAGATCTATAGACACAGTATTATAGATTGAATTCCAACAATTCAAAGTTTTATGTCAGAGTTAGAGAAAGACTAGATTAATCTTTGAATAAAATTAAAATTAAAATGAAAAGCTCGTTGAGGAGCTATTAAGCTAGGTCAACTAATAACGTAGTGCGATCATGATCCCAAAAGACAGTTGTGGTTACATAACTAATGACATCCTCTACAACTTCTTAAGAAAGGAAAAATATAAATAAAAAGAGAAGTGTTATGAAATCGATCATGTATTTCCTACCACTACCAAATTGTGAGGTGAAAATTAATATTTCCTACCATTGTCAATTGCTAAGAGATTATAGTTAATTATGGATGTTAGGTTGTACTACTCCTTGAGATTCTTGTCAACCAAGTTAGTTTTTGGCGATGTCAGATCCTAGCATTTTTATAAGGGGAGGCACATTTCAATAAAAATCTGAACCGCTAAACATCGTTCTAAAATTACTTAAATCGTTCCTTGAAATTACCAAATTATCCTTCATCCTATTTTTGCTTATATATCTCACAATTTCACTCTTTTTTCAAAACTTTCTCTTCCTATACCTACTACAGAAGATTAGGAATGTCTCGGAGGCCAGGCAAGCAGCCAGCAGTTCCCCCGGTGTACCCGTATACGGTAACCTTACTTTATTTATTTGTTTTTAAAAAAAAATTAAAAAAAGTGGGGGGCGTCTCCCTCGGACGCCGACCACTAGCGGGAGACGTCTGGGGAAGACGTCTTCCCGATGGAGGAGACGTCTTCGGCAGACGTCTTCCCCAAAGAGGAGGCGTCTCCGACAGACGCCTCCACCATACGGGAGGCGTCTCTCGCAGACGCCTCCACAATTTTTTTTAAATTATTAAATCTGATAATTACTTTAATAAATTGTGATAAATCTGAAAATTTAATTTAACAAATTCTTATTAAGTTTAACATTTGTGATATTTAGTTTTAACAATTTTTGATTTAGTTTAACAATTGTTTTAATTTAGTTTAACAAATTTTGATTTAGTTTAACAATTGTGATAATTTAGTTTAACAAATTTTGATTTAGTTTAACAATTGTGATAAATATGATAATTTAGTTTAACAAATTTAACAAATTTGTAATTAAAATTTCAATTAATAGTCATCGGGTCACAGTGGGGGGAAATGCAAGTCGATACCATTACACGCCTTCCGTTCTTTAGAGGATGATTCAGCACCGCGTCATCCACGTAGACGGGGGATATCTGCTTCGGTCAGGAGGGAGAGAGAGACATTACGTCGTCGTGAGGAGGATGATGATTCCTTCGATGATGAGCATGTGGACAGTCCCGACGACGGGAGCGACGATGATGACCCGTATGAGTTAGAGCGCCCGGAGGTGGAGAGACAGGGGGAGTATAGCAGAGGACGTGGTCGAGCGGGTAGTTCTACTTCCGCCGGATGGATGGTGCGGAAGGGTAGGGGTGGGAGGTTTATGACCGCGGATTCGAGCTCGTGCACTGTAGATCCCCACGCTCAGAAGAAGAAGAGGGTCCAGGACGATTCTTGGATCGTGAGCAGTATGACGCCTGGTGGTCCTTTAGATGGGAGCGTCATTCCTAGTTTCTGGGGTCACATCGCTAGACGGATCTGGGACGGAGAGGATCGGAAGGTTCTGAAGTGCCATAATCGGCACAGATCCTGTACAACACTACAGGGTTGGCGGTCTACACTGAGTGCTGATATCAGAGAGGAGATTAGTGCCACGCATTTGGGGCAGTTACCGTACAACATGTTCCCTTATCTCGACATGCCTTTGATTTTTGCGTTTGTGAAGCGGTGGCAGCCTGACACCAACACTTTCCACATGCCTTTCGGAGAGATGACGATCATGCTTCACAATGTTTTCCAGATCCTGCGCATTCCTGTGGATGGTCGTCTGGTTAGTGCTCAGGGGTCGACGTCTGAGTTGAGGTGTTATGTGGCAGAGTTGCTTGGTGTCACACCTGATGGTCTGGCGAGAGATACAGCTTTATGGAGTGGTGGTGGTGTCGGTATCGACTCCCTTGAGGACCTATGCAGATGGGCACGACCTCCGCGGGCCGATGATACACAGTTGATGGCGTACCTATTCTTGATGCTCGGAGCCGTCTTGTTTGTCGACAAGAGTGGTTGCCGGATCAGACCACGCGATCTACTGGAGGCTAGGGACCCGGACACCGTTCGTGAGTACTCGTGGGGGTCAGCGACGTTGGCATACTGATGCATTGCATACATTGCATCATATGTCTTTCATTTAGATTGCTTTTATATCAATAAATGCTACTAAGGTATGTGTTTAGTCTTATTTACAGAATACAGGGACCTGAATGCAATTTACCCACATCCCGAGCATAAACGCGTGCAAAAGACTCATTTCTATCATAAAGACCAAGCTCAAGATTATCGGGTTTCAAATGGAAATGTATCTAAGCATAAAAGCATTCAAGTCCTAATTGCAAAAAGAACAAGGACTTAAGCACAAAATTAGCCGGAGACTTAATTGCAAAAGGACAAGGACCTAATTGCAATTCACGAGTAGCTTTTATTATCTTGAAGAAAATCTAAAGAAAAATCAATGTGAATCTCCAAATATATGAAGGAATTAATCCGGAGCTCAAAAGAATGGAAAGAATCAATCCAGACGCGTAAAGGAGGATCAAATCATACCATAAACATTCAACCAAAATCTGGACCAAATCAGAGCATGATGTGCGGCGATTCCGCCGCATATCACACATACCATGCGGCGATTCTGCCGCCCCCTAGTCGATCCGTGTGCTCCAATTTTGTCCAGTCGTGTCTGGACACGTGTACTCTCCAATTCTATACTTAGGTCTCTTGTAACAACTATAAATAGCCCCGAGAACGATGTTAGAAGGGTCCTTGGCCTTAGACCTAGTTTTTAGTTGTTGTTTTTATTTGTCTTTATTTTAGTAATAAAATTCTGCCTTTTATTTCTTGTTTTTACTTTTCTTTTGTAATGCCTCTAGGACCCCTTCTTCCTCCCTCCATGAGTTTCTAACTCCTTCCAAAGGGTGGAGGTGACGGATTTAGGGTGATGAGAAGAGAATAAAGTTATTATTTTAATTTCGTATTAGTATGTTTTGATTACTTGAGTTTATGTTAAATCATTTATCATGTAATGCTTTATAGCTAATGTGATTTATTATAAGTTTCAGAATTCTCTAATCTAAACCTTAAATCTAAACCTCCACCCAACGGAATTCACTTCTTTGTTCTTGCTTTAGTTTTAATTGTTTTTGTTTCTTGCTTTAAATAACTAAAACCCAAAAATCTCAAAACCCAATTTATCTCTTCTCTCCTTCTTTCCCACAATCGAAATCACATTAATAACAAATCTCTCCCTCCTTGTGTTCGACCCGTATTTGCCACGTCTTCATTGACGCCATGCACTTGCGGTATAAATTTAATTCTCATCAAGTTTTTGGCACCGTTGCCGGGGAGGCGACGCAGATTTTGTTTTTTTTGTTGATTTCGATTCTGTTATGTTTATCTTGTGCGCGATCTAACTATTTGGATTTGTGTTTCAGGAGACAACAGAGTGCACGGCGAAATCCGAGCACGATCTGAGCTAAACGAGCGGCGAAATCGCCGCACCTATAGAACAACCTGCGGCGGAATCGCCGCACACTTGGAGCTTCTGGGCTTCAAACTTTTCTGGGACGCGCATCATCGTTGGGTGGACGCGTAAAGCTACTGAAATGTCGAGAGCGGGCGGTGAACCCGACTGAGCATTGCTTAGGTAACCTTTGTTGCCTTCTTTCCTCGTAATTTCTATTTTCAAAAAAAAAATCTTTTTATTAGAATTGCACGTGTTAGGGCAAAATTCCATAATTGGCAATAATTCAACTCTGACCTAAAATTGGCAAAATTAGAAAGGCCTTAGTGCATGCATCATTTAGTGTTTTGTATGCATTATTCTTGCTAAATTCTTGCAAATTAATTTTTGTTGAAGAGTACTGGAGTCAAGGTACGTATTGTGTTTTTCATCGCTTGCATTTAAGCATATAATCTAATTTGCATACAACCTTGCAATTGCCCCCAACTAAAGACCAATGTTTGACTATCTTTGCTAGATCTAAGTTAAACTATCTTAAGGGCAACTCCATAGGCAAAGATACGGTGGGGATTTCACCACCCTTCCGTGGCCCACAAATCACAATCCTAAAGTGTCACCCAATCCTTAAATTAAAATCAATTAGACATTGACCCTTAAGGACTCAGACTCAATTAAGGAGAAGAATTGGTTTGACTTGCTATGACCTGAAGCCGATTGAATTTAATTTGGTGTCTAGAAAGTGTTTTTGTGTTGACGAAAGTCTTCCAAGCGAAGTGGTTGTCTAATTGGCACCGACTCTGTCGGAAGCGCCCCCACTAGCTATACACGGCCTGGCCAAGTTGGTTTGATTAGTGAGGGAGGTGAATCAAGCAAATCAATTCGACTCAACCAGTTAGGAGTCGTCTAGATCTAAGTGACACTAGGTCTAGGATTGTTTGAACCGTGCTTGTTTGGGAAACCTCAGACCGACCTTCTTTTCTATCTTTAGAGTTAAGTTTCCCTTCTCTTCTGCGTCATCTTCTTCTCACCTACTTATACGTTCTAGTCTCCTCCCCTTTACATTCTCTATTAGCATTTTAGGGTCGAGTCCAGAACTTGTGCTTGCTTAGCCTCCTAAGGGTAAGAGTACTTGACTCAAGAGTGTTTTGATGGATGGTTACATGAGCAACCATCCATATCATTGTTGGGACCAGGACAATGCTTCCTGGTATTCTAAAGCCATGCAGGCTGGGGTGGCTCAGACTAACACCCCATATGGTTGGGACAATCCTAATTGTATGATTGAGCAATCTTCATATTGGGGTAACATGAGAGAGGCACCGACTGGTAGACCACAATCTAGTTATGTTGGATCATATGCTGGTCAACGAACTGACACATTACAACAAACTTTTGCCTCCTTCATGCGTTGGGCTGACAACATGAGTGCACCGGTGGCTCCAGTAGCCGTACTGTGCGACTGTTGCGGGTTGAGTGGTCATGTTATCAGGGAATGTCCTTATGTTCCCCCAGAGTCTGAGTATAAGCATACCTTTTCCCAAAATGCTCGATATGACCATTACACATCCGCATATAACCCAAGAGTGATGGATTCATGGGGAAACAATTCATATCCAAATTCTTATACGCCCAAATATCCTTCTCCCGAATACCCAGAACTCTACCAACACCCCACTTCAAATCATTGGACTTATTCTCAGCCCACCAACACTTCAACCTAAAAATGTCCCGAGTTCTGACTCGAACCTTATAGTTGACCATATACCTGATACCTTGGAACAAGCTTTCCATACGTTCATGACAACTACTCAACAGTCCGTAGACAATATGGTATTACAATTGAGTCAAATGTCGCAGCAATTAAGTGAGGAAAGTAACTTTTCGTGTCAACATGAGGATTCATCTTTTAGTATCGAACCACCACCACATACACAAATTCAAAGCACAATCTTTCAAAGTCAAATTCCTAGTCGGTCTGAGGGGCTTGGGATTTCAATTCACGATCACTTAGTGGAGGATTCGATTTATATTGAGAAAAACATGGACCAATTTCATTATGAGTCGGCACAGGATTGTGCCCTATCTTCTTGTCCCGTGGCCCTTGAGCCACATGATCTTCATGTTGCATCTCTTAAGGACTCAACTCTGGTGGAGAAAGAGCTCCCTAGCACCCTCAATTTCAAACAACCTGGTGAGAGTCTGCCTCTCACCATTGTTCCTGATCATCTTGGAAATGATGGAACATCAAACAACCACATAGCTCATGAGGGTATTAGAAGTGCCTTAGAAGATACCTTGGGTATGAGACCCACTTTTTGTTCGCATGGTGAGTCGGACTTGCCTGACAAGGCTCTTGACCTCGCTCCGACGCACCAACCAGTTGGTTGGAGAGTTTGGATTGATGATCATAACTTCAACACCGCAACAGGAGAAACTCCTCTTCCGTTGCCCCTTAATTCCCAAACTCTCGAGAGGTTCAAGCTCTTTCAGTTTGATCCGTTGAATGAGACGCCTTTGCGTCCAATTCATGAACCTCTCATTTCATCTTGCGCTTTTTGTGAAGGCGGCCCACACATGCATTTTCTGGCCCCACGTGGTGTCATGTTTCCTTTGCAGGTGCACTGACCCACTCTTGAAGTTTCCATTTGATGTCTCTTGACAAATGAAGATGGAAACTTATGTTTGTACATAGTTATATATGTATAACAATAAATAAATAAATAAAAATTCATCTGTTGTATTTATCCATTCTTTAGCATCTCACAGGTTTTTGAGGGAATTCGGGTTTTTGTCCATCAACAGAGCCATGAACTTTCCTTTGTACTTCACGTTGGTGAGATCTTTCCTTTTTCATGCATAAATCCATGTAGTATCTTGCTCACATTCATTGAGGACAATGCATGATTTAGGTGTGGGGGGGGGGGTGTTTATGTATATATCTATCTATATATCTGTTCTTTTATTTCTAAAAAAATAAAAAAATAAAAAAAATCAATGTTCCATGACATAGCTTAAGATTGAACCACCAAAACCCGAGTACAAATTACATTGAGTTTTTGTTCCTTATTATATAGTTCTACTTGTAGAAATTATGACATAAATCTAAGTTCTAAAGAAATAACCCATTGCCCTTTAAGACATGTATGCACTTAAATTGGATGAATCAAATCTTTGAAGTGGTTGATAAAAAGCAGAGGTTGAGGAAAATATACCGGGAAGTGTGGACTTCTATTAGCAATTAAGCCTTGTGGAAAATAAAATAAAAATAAAGGAATAAAGTGAGGAAACACATTTTGCAAAATGACTACAAAAGCCCAAGCCTTTGAGTCACTGGTCCGTAGGGGTATCTTGAAACCCGGTAACTTGAGTCTACCAGCTCGGGATTATCGACCAAACTCGCTACACGAATGCAAAAATGGTAGAAGTGTCAAAAAAAAGCAAATGTGTTGAATCACGGAAAAAAAATACTCAAGGCCCAAAGCTAAAAGAATGATCCATGCCATGGTTGATCCGAATGATACTTCACCACCAGAGGAGGCGTGCAAAATAATTTAAGTAATATCATGTGTAGAAGGGTTAGTGGTGTGAACGTTGGAAGAACAAAGACCAAGTCATATTTTTAATAAGTTAGATTTATGTAATGAGCATGCAAGAATTCTTAGTGAGATGTATAAGGTTGAGGTGGAGATATTAAGAGCTATTAATGGAATGTTGATTTAAGACTTTGTGGGTGTGTCAACTGAAAACCCTCACGAGACAAAACTCGTCCTCTAAGGAAACTTGGAGGTTTAAAGGCTTGTTGCACATGCTAAGTGCAACCGTGATTCCTACGAAAATAAGTTAGGATTTCCCTGTTTTTATTTTTCTTATTTTCTGTTTTGCTAGGGACTAGCAAAATCTAGGTGTGGGGGTATTTGATGCATTGCATACATTGCATCATATGTCTTTCATTTAGATTGCTTTTATATCAATAAATGCTACTAAGGTATGTGTTTAGTCTTATTTACAGAATACAGGGACCTGAATGCAATTTACCCACATCCCGAGCATAAACGCGTGCAAAAGACTCATTTCTATCATAAAGACCAAGCTCAAGATTATCGGGTTTCAAATGGAAATGTATCTAAGCATAAAAGCATTCAAGTCCTAATTGCAAAAAGAACAAGGACTTAAGCACAAAATTAGCCGGGGACTTAATTGCAAAAGGACAAGGACCTAATTGCAATTCACGAGTAGCTTTTATTATCTTGAAGAAAATCTAAAGAAAAATCAATGTGAATCTCCAAATATATGAAGGAATTAATCCGGAGCTCAAAAGAATGGAAAGAATCAATCCAGACGCGTAAAGGAGGATCAAATCATACCATAAACATTCAACCAAAATCTGGACCAAATCAGAGCATGATGTGCGGCGATTCCGCCGCATATCACACATACCATGCGGCGATTCTGCCGCCCCCTAGTCGATCCGTGTGCTCCAATTTTGTCCAGTCGTGTCTGGACACGTGTACTCTCCAATTCTATACTTAGGTCTCTTGTAACAACTATAAATAGCCCCGAGAACGATGTTAGAAGGGTCCTTGGCCTTAGACCTAGTTTTTAGTTGTTGTTTTTATTTGTCTTTATTTTAGTAATAAAATTCTGCCTTTTATTTCTTGTTTTTACTTTTCTTTTGTAATGCCTCTAGGACCCCTTCTTCCTCCCTCCATGAGTTTCTAACTCCTTCCAAAGGGTGGAGGTGACGGATTTAGGGTGATGAGAAGAGAATAAAGTTATTATTTTAATTTCGTATTAGTATGTTTTGATTACTTGAGTTTATGTTAAATCATTTATCATGTAATGCTTTATAGCTAATGTGATTTATTATAAGTTTCAGAATTCTCTAATCTAAACCTTAAATCTAAACCTCCACCCAACGGAATTCACTTCTTTGTTCTTGCTTTAGTTTTAATTGTTTTTGTTTCTTGCTTTAAATAACTAAAACCCAAAAATCTCAAAACCCAATTTATCTCTTCTCTCCTTCTTTCCCACAATCGAAATCACATTAATAACAAATCTCTCCCTCCTTGTGTTCGACCCGTATTTGCCACGTCTTCATTGACGCCGTGCACTTGCGGTATAAATTTAATTCTCATCACATACCTATACCGTCAGCTTGGGATAGCTAGCCGTGCGGATTGCTCTGGGATTGCAGGTTATCTTACGCTGCTGCAGGCGTGGATATACGAGTACTTTCCCGCATTCCGCCCGCATCGTGAGCGGAAGATTATCGACGAGGGTCATCCACGTTCGGGTATGTGGGCCGTCCGGAGCGAGGACAAGAGCGATGGACGATTGTGTTCCATCCGCGCACGGCTAGATCAGATGACTGCATCAGAGGTATCAAACTTTACACCATTTATTTAATTTTAAGATGTATTATTATTAATGTGTTAAACTTTAGGTGGAGTGGTTACCCTATGGTCTTGACCCAGCAGCGGATGTCCCGAGGACTTTATTGATGGGTCTTATTCGTTATCGGGATATCATAGAGCCTTATATGCCCGATCGGGTCTTGCGTCAGTTAGGATATGTTCAGGTGATCCCGGTTGACATCCCAACACCAGAGCATGCGGTGCGGTCTGCGACAGCAGCGACGTACGACGTCAGGTTCCCCGCTTCTACAGCGGAATCGACTTGGCGGACATTTCCGAGATCATGCTGACTGTTCCTTGGCAACTTCAGACGTAGTCGCGACCCCTCAGAGTGTGATGCACGTTATCTTGATTGGTTCGGTAGTTACTCACATCCTATCATCGTCCGTGGTGCCTCCCGGAGAGCAGATCGACCACCAGATAGGACGTGTGGCGATCTGGTAATTTTTTCATTTTATCTATATTTATTTGTACCGTATATTTTGTTAATGTACGCTAATGTTATTGTTATGTGCAGTGGATGTGTAAGATGATACGGGCTGTAGACCCAATCTTGCAGATGATGGATGAGCTGGCAGACGATGCCAGAGCTGCATGCGGAGATTTGGATGAGATCATACACTCGTGGCATACTCAGTTAGACATCTCCGACCATGATTCAGATGATGAGTAGGTTGATCTGTTGTACCGTACTCTTAGTATTTGCATTTATATTTGTTTATCTGTCGTACGCTTATTATTTGTATTTGTGTTTGTGTTTGCTAACATATCGTACGCTTATTATTTGTATTTGTGTTTGCTTATTTATCATACGCTTATTATTTTTATTTGTGTTTGCTAACGTATCGTACTATTATATATAATGCAAATAAAGCAAACACATCAAAACATATTACATAATAAAGCAACAATATATAGTGTACAAACATATCAAAACATATTACATAATTGTTGCCAAGATGCTATCCTATTTTGGTACTCCAGCTCCCATCCAATAACACTCTCATCTCGTACTTGAAACCACAGAGTCGCTATAGGAGGTACGGGGAATCCCTCATTCAAATCCAAACGAATGTAATGAGCGTAACTCCCTAAATGAGCAATAATCAACTCTCTGCACGGTCTCGTCACGGTAGGTGGACTCTCCCAAGGTAGAACTGTAAGACATGGGTACAACGAACCATCATTTCCGAGAGAGAAGAACATAACTGCACACTTGTAAAAATTTGCAATGGGAAACAAGTCCGTCCACGTCTCCATGTAGTGATTCTCGCCACAAGGTCCCCCGCCCCAATTAATCCGGTGACGAGTCTGCGCCACACCGTCGTAGTATACGTGCTCATAAAAAGATGGGTTCGCAGCTAGCTCATTTGAAATCGAACGACGGGCGAGTTGCCAATTGTCTTCACCACCGTGAAAAACATCGGCGACACATCGAAATCTACAGTTTCCATCAGCACGTACATCATTCCACTGGTGTAGGAATGACATAATGATTCCTGGAATCCTATCCGCATATGGAAAGTCGTCTACGTCAGCCCGCCCAGTCACTACAATATCAACAAAAATACAGTTACATATAATAACAAAAGATACATATTTACTGTAATAAATAACAAAATTATAATAACAATAAATATAGGGATGGTATACCTGATCCTCCCCTCACAGACGAAGAACCAGAAGATCGACCACGACCTTTGCTTCCACTACCGGAAGAACGACCACGACCTCTACTCCCACTACCTGAAGATCGACCACTACCTCGCTCTGCATACTCAAACGCACTAGGGTCCCGTCGTGTCGACTTTCCCCTTGGTCGACCTCGTAGCTTTGTTTTTTCTGCAGGCTCTCTCAAATTTGCATGTTCGGGATGTAGCTGCTCGAATGAAACCCGAGAGGCAGATCGAATTACGGTGGGGTCACTTCCTGCAATCTCATCAACCAGGCTGCGAAAATGTTCGGCGTCTTGAGCTGCCTGAGACACAAACTCTGCGTTCCCGGCTCCTTCCCCAATGACAAGTGTCCTCCAGAACGAATGAATCTGCTCTAAGTAAATTCCGTTGTCTGATTCAAGACATCCGCGGATGGTACATGCGCAAGGTATCCTATGAGAAGTCAGAAAAATGCACTCACAACGATATTCAACTTCATCATCTAACTCTTGCATTCTTTTCACCTCCTGACTCAGCAATTGCAAGCAGTGATGCGAAACTCGACCATTTATGTGACGATATAGAGCATGTCCGAAATTAGTCAAATTTCACCGTCTTGAGTCTTCAAGAGCGTTTCGAATATTCGTCAGCTGCATTTCAATAGCCGCGTTGACGCGCTCGAAAAGAGTGTCCAGAGCTGCAGTCGATGTAGAAATCCACTCTTTTAGAGCCGACTGAGCACTTTCGACCCTACAATTCGTGGTGTTCCCAAAATGAAGGACTTTGTTCATCCAATTCAGCACAAACTTTTCTTTATGCACCAACCACGTGGTGTCCAGATACTCCATGATAGCCGGCCACGATCTATACAAATCTTTCAGAGCATACACAGCTCTATCATACTCGGCTTCTGAAGTAGAAAACATGATTTTCCTCCATCTTCCACGCCTCAAAGTCTCTGCCATCTGCTTATTTTTCCCGAATACGTGGTATGCGTAGTTCAATATGTCTTTGTTGATGTGCCATGTGCAGAGTAAATGAGCAGAGTCAGGAAATACCTCTTTCACTGGTCGCATAAGGCCTAACTCCCGGTCTGTTATTATTGCAGTCGGGCTGACAATCCCCAATAACATATCTCGCAAATTCTCCATCACCCACAGATAACTGGAGTAAGTTTCATCCATCAAAATCGCATATCCAATAAGGAAATTCATGTTTGTTGGTGTGACCCCAATCATTTCGAACAAAGGCATCTTATACTTGTTCGTCTTGTAAGTCGAATCCATGAAGATAACGAAAGGATATGTCCGCAACAACTGGACTGACGTCGGATGTGCCAAAAAAGCGTGAGTGACGACATCAGTTTCTGGATCCGCCATAATCCAATGTAAGTAATCACATTGCACTGCTTGATAGAGAAACTGCTGGACGGGATTCCGGTCTTCAGATTTTGTCCTCCTCATGTAATCTCTGAAATTATAAATATGCATTTGATTTGGATTGTCCTCCGGGAATTTTTCTTTTATGCCTTCAAGATGTTCCGTGGTTTTGCTTGCGCCTCAGTCATATCACGAACAATCTTCTTCGCCCCAGAACTTAGACCACTAATTTGACGATGACCCTCTGGATAAACTGCCAGTCTGTGGTTGTGATGTCCATGAACACTATTAAAAACCACAACCCATCCATCACGATCTCGTCGCTCCACCACTTTTATTAAGAAACGGCAACCGCAACCCTTTCTTTTGGTGTTTCTTCGAAGTGCAGTATCCATATCCCGAGACTCCATTTGATTTCGCCGGTCGCATCTCAAATAACAATCCATCCGACTATCTGATCTTGTTTTGTACGACGACACGCCCAAAAAAAACCCAGCTCCGATAGCTACTTGTTTGGCCCATTTACATGCTTCATCGATTGTTTCAAAGATTTGTGTAGTTTGAAATAACTCACTGTAATCTACTCCATCACCACCGAAATCTTCCAACGGAACCTACAAAAAAAATCGAAATTAAAAAAATCAAAAAAATTCCGGGCGTCTGTATTAAACGCCTACCCCATGGGAGGGGCGTCTGAGTTAAACGCCCTTCCCAAGGGTGAGGCGTCTGCGTAGGACGCCTGACCCTAGGGAAGGGCGTCTACTACAGACGCCTTACCCAAGGGGAGGACGTCTACATAAGACGCCTCTCCCATTGCGTAGGCGTCTGCGTTAGACGCCTCGGCCAAGGGGAGGACGTCCTACGCAGACGCCCTCACCTTGGGGGAGGCGTCTAATGCAGACGCTCGACCCAAAATTTGCCCCGCGCCAGACTTACCTCACCGGATGCATCACCCTCGCCAGACATTTTCGTGGTGTTTTTACTGATAAATTATGAATATACAAGACCGTAGGCCTAATTTATAGACACGAGACGATATGAGTATTAAATATATTGTTAAGGGCAATTTGGTAATTTCAAGGGACGATTTAAGTAGTTTTGGGGCGACGTTTAGTAGTTCCCATAAAAATCAACCAAATAAGTCCATACAAAATTGGAAATTTATATAGTGTTTATAAGTTATAACATACTTTAATAATAACATCAGACAAAATTCCTCTACGGCTTGAGATCCTTCCATCATAATATCATTTTCTATGGTAGAAAATACATCACCCTCAATCTAAATAATCAAAAAAATCACTAATTTATCCCTCGTCCTGTTACAAATTAGTTGACCTTTGATGATCTTCATGGTTGATAACCTGTAACGATCTCTTCTACGTTATTTCTAGCGTTTCTTGCTTGGGTGTGCATCTCCTAGGAGATGTAATTGGCGATATGTACCTACTTTTTCACTATTGTATGTAGTGCACCAGTAAGTCGATCCTAATTGTGCAGAGCAGGTGCACTTGGGGTTCGTGGAGGAGGTGGATGAGATGAGGGTTTTGTTCGTGGTTGAGGTTGGAGGGGTGTTGGGAGTGGAGTATGGGGTGGAGGAGGGGGAGTTGGAGAGGAATGTCAGGACTGTCGTGAGACGATATGAGATTGGAGATTTGTGTCACGAGCCGACGAATTTGAGTGTCGGGGGGAGGGATCCCGGGTTTGTGCTGGAGGAAGGGGAGTTTGTGAGATTGAATTATCATCTTATTTGTGTTCATACATTTGTGTTTGAAGAAAATGTGGTTCTTTATAGCTCAAGTGCTTTCATTAGATCTTAATTGCAAGTTAGATTTTTTTAATCTTAGGTAATTGGTTAGTATGGATTGTTTAACTTGCTTTAAATTGTTGGAAAAGAGATGCCGTGTTTTGCTCGATGATGCTCGATGACGTGGATCTTAATTCTTAGGAGTGCATTGTCGTAATTCTAGTCTAACAACGTAGTAAGTACAATTTCTTACCCATTCTTTCTTGGCTAACAATGAAAAATCAATCTTCTTGCAAATCTTTATTTTTCTTTTCTCTTTAATGTTTTTTATTTTAAGATTAAGGACATTTATACTTTTATGAGATTTAATTTGTATAATTCACAACAATGTTTAATGGAAACAACGACAGAGTTTAGACCCACTAATGACAAATGTATATATGGGCAATTGGATCGACTTACATCGACTTACAGGAGCACTACAAACAATGGTGACAAAACAAGGTTGACTTATTTATTTATTTTGTTAATTTATTTTGGTTTTTATATTTATTATTTAATATATAATTGATATGTATAGTAATTTATATAATTAGAATTTATTTGTGAAAATTAAAATAATTGAAAATAATTAATGAAAATTAGTAAAAATAAATGTAAGTAATTAAAGAAAATTAGTAAGATAAATAAAATTACATAGCAAACTAGAACACATGAATTTAACCAGATTCACCCAAAAACACATTAGTAACCCAAAAAAGGTAGAGAATTATTAATAAATCACAAACCCAAACAATCGAGCGAGACCCCAACCGACCCGTCGGGGTGGGCATTATAATTACAACTAATTAGTAAAATAAAAGAAATTAAATAAATGTAAAAATAATTAGATTAAATCACTGTAGAAGTAAATTATTTAGTAGTTTGTGTATTTTTGTGATGGAATAGAAAATGAAATAAAAAAATGATGTGGATGAGAGAGAGTGTTGAAAGTGGAGTTAATGTTAAGGAGTGAAAAATATATTGGGTTGGGTGGTGAGTTGCATAATATTTTTTGCTGACGTGACGGAAAGAAAATTTGAATTGTGGAAGAATTTTGGGTTAAAATTGTCGATGCTCTAAGCGGACTTGACTGCGTTGTTGTTGAGCAGGTTGACTCATTTATCTTGTCAAATTTTAATTGAAACTTGACCCGATATAGGTATTCCTATATCAACTTTATGTGGGTTTGGCAATCGCAAGATTGGCAGCTCAGAAGAGAGAATGGTAGCGACGGATGAGGAAGTGGATGAGCTTTTCACCTGAATGAATGCTTTTTTGTTTTGAGAAAGAGAGAATAAAAAAAAACAAGCAGCAGCAGAAGAAGAAGAACATGAGGGTCCAGCTTAAGGAAGTAGTTTGATAGGTGGGTCACCAATTAAAAGTTGCAGAACTTATCATATGTGTAAAAAATTAAGTTAGGATATCAAATTTAATACTTCAAACTGTTCAATCGGAAGCCTAATTTTGGGGGAAAAATTCATCATCTTTGAATTTTGTTTTTTCCTTTTACAATCCCTTGCACCTTATTATTGTCGATATGGCTTGTCAGTTTTTTAATGCAAAAAAGGTTTGTCGTTACTCGGTAGATAGTACTTTTGTCGTTAGATACCCTCGAGAATCCAGATGACATGAAATATTTTGAATACTCTCCAATTTTATCTTATATCTACAGTTTCCTCCGATTTCAATTAACCTTTCTTATTTCAGCCTTCTATTTATTAGAGCATCCTTAATGAGGTCATCCCCCGTGGATGACCCCGGACGACCGGATCATCCGCGGTCGTCGACCGGCGGGATCCGGTCGTGGGACGACCTGGTCGTCGACCGGGTTGTGCCGATTTTTTATTTGTTTTGAAATCAGTTTTTTTGGTATTAATTTTAAGCGAATTAATTTGTGGACGCCAAGTGTCACGAACGCTGGTGACGTGGATGAATCATTCGTGTTTAGTGTCACGGAAGCTGGTGATGTGGATAAATCATTTGTGTTTTTTTTCCACCTCAACATATATTCTGACGGGATATGTGTACGTAACGGATACAGTGCAAATGAAGGGAGTCCATCATGTCCCGGGATAATGGTGATGTCTTTGAAATCGCGCAAAGATTGTCCTGAACTAGATTTGCCTATTTAAGTTGATATTTCTTCCCTCAGTTCTTCTCTCCTTTTGTAGTGCGATTTCAATAACCTCTCTTATTTTCCTTCTACATCCATCTTCTTCTCTCCCAATCCCGATGGAAATAATTCCTCACATTCATCAGCAGAATGATAGAGAGACATGTTCTTCTTCTACTCCATACGTGAGAATGAAGTTCAAATCATTCGAAAAGATTCGTGATTTTTACACATCCTTTGCGGATTTTAATGGTTTCATCATCAAAATCAGACATTCTCACTACGTGCATGACGTTATTAACAGATGCACATTGACCTATTCGAAGGAGGGTGCTCCCCCTAACCAGGGCCAGGGTGAAGTCCATTCACGCCTTTCCATGCGTGGTAAATGCTCTGCGCGTATTAGGGTTGCTGGTAACCCTGTAAAAGGTTATGTTCTTACGGATGTTTTTTTGGAACATAATCATGAAATGTTGGATGTTCGTCAACTTTGTTTTCTTCGCGGCAAACGTTAGATTTCAGAGGCCAAGAAAGCTTGAATCGTCACGAACGATGCAACTGGAATTTCAGCTTCAAAGACGATGCAAGCGTTTGTTTCCAAAGCCGGTGGTCATGAAAATGTCACGTTCATTGATAGAGACGTGAGGTAGTGAAAATGTCAGGACCATATTGTAATTGTTTCCAGAACATTGCCGCATAAATTGTTGTTCTGGAATGAGTTCTTTCTGGAAATGTTCTGTAAATGCTCTGGATTTCTTCTGAACTCTGTATGGTCGTTCTAGTGTTACATTTGCACGTGATCCCGAGTTTTTCCAGAATGTGTCAGAGTCCTTCCAGATTTAATTCATACATATTAGAGTCTTGAATTTGTATCAAATTCTCTGGATTTCTTCTAGAAAACGTTCTTACGATACATTGTTGCATTTGCATTTGTTTCATAGTTTATCCATAGTCAGGCCAGACTTAAGCCACACTAAATTCATACTTCTTTTTTGACTGGAAATCATTTGGATTTAATCTGTACTTTTCCTGGAATATGTCTTGTCGATATAGTCTTTCATATGCAATTGTTCCAGAGTGTGTCAACAGTGATTCCAGACTTATGCTAGACTAAATTCATGTTTCTTTTTGTCTGGAAATCATCTAGAACAAGTATGGACTTCTTTTGGAATATGTCTGGTCGAGACAATGTTGCATATGCATGTTGTCCATAGTTTGTCCAGAATCATTCCAGGATGTATCCTGAATCATTTTATATGTGTTTTCACACGCTAATGCGTGGTTTTTATACATATCACGTGCATGTTTTAAACGAAGTTTGTAACACAAAGCTTGGACCGGGAGATGCACAAGCTTTGAAGAACCATTTCACCAAGATGCAGTCTTTGGAGCTAAATTTCTTTCATGCTATGGATCTAGACGATGATGGTCGTTTGAGAAGCGTTTTTTGGGCTGATTCTCGTTCTCGTGCAACCTATGTTATTTTGGAGATGCTATTGGTTTCGACACGACATATCTTACCAACAAATATGATATGTCATTTGTTGGCTTTTTGGCCTTAATCTATGTTTTGATGATTTAATCAACCTAATCTTAATTATGGTCATGTAGAGTAGCACACATGTTTCATTGCATATATATTGCCTTGTGCTAACCTCTACAGGTGATCAAGACTCAAGGAAGAAAGGAAATCAAGTCAAGACATGTAATCAAGCTCATTTGAAGACATGTATTTTGTATTTCTTTGAGTCTTTAGGAACCATGTGTAATTGAGCATACTTGAGCTAAAAACTACTCAACCAGACACTAGGTTCCCTATAGAAGTCACACACAAAATTTCACGTAATTTGGACTTCAATAGACCATCTAAACTAGAACCTGAAAACACCTAAACAAAACTGTCCACAACGGTCGACCGTTTTAACCTTTCCGTTCGACCGTTTACACATTTTTTCAGGCCATTTGTTTTGTCGTATTATTCCCAACGGTCGTATTCGTATTATTCCCAAATACCCCAAAATTACCAAACATCCAGTCGACCGAAACTTTGCTAACGGTCGACCGAACCAACACAATTTGGTCTCCCAGAAGTGGCTGGACTAATTCGGTCGACCGATCCCTTGAGCCCGTTCGACCGTTAACTTAAGTGAACTTAAGTCAAAGCTGGATTTTGACCAAACGGTCGAACGGAATACCAAATTTGGTCGACCGTTTTTAGGCAGAATTGGGTTCTGCAGATTTCTGTTTTGTGTATCACACATCAACTCACACCCAATCAACCCCAACGGCTCTATTCTCTCTAAGGCTTATAAATAGAGTTGTAAAACACATTTTAACACAACTCTCCCACTACAAACTTGTCCCAAACTTTAGAGAGAATCCCAAACACTCAAAGCTACAAACCTTCCACACTTAGTGATCATTTCTTAATCCTACTCAAGTGTGCTCAAGATTTAGAGAGTGTTGCTCCACTCAAGTTCTCATTTGTTGTCAAAAGAGTAAAGGCTCCGGTGAAAGCCCGAAGCATCCTTCTTGGATTGTGAGAAGAAGATTCCAAGCTCGGCGAGGGTTGTTCGCGAGTTTGACGGTTGTAAAGGCGTTCTCTTCTGAGCTTCGCTCACGACTTCACTAACCACTCCCCGTTCCGGGCCGGAAGAGAACGCCTTTACAACCGTCAAACTCGCGAACAACCCTCGCCGAGCTTGGAATCTTCTTCTCACAATCCAAGAAGGATGCTTCGGGCTTTCACCGGAGCCTTTACTCTTTTGACAACAAATGAGAACTTGAGTGGAGCAACACTCTCTAAATCTTGAGCACACTTGAGTAGGATTAAAAAATGATCACTAAGTGTGGAAGGTTTGTAGCTTTGAGTGTTTGGGATTCTCTCTAAAGTTTGGGACAAGTTTGTAGTGGGAGAGTTGTGTTAAAATGTGTTTTACAACTCTATTTATAAGCCTTAGAGAGAATAGAGCCGTTGGGGTTGATTGGGTGTGAATTGATGTGTGATACACAAAACAGAAATCTGCAGAACCCAATTCTGCCTAAAAACGGTCGACCAAATTTGGTATTCCGTTCGACCGTTTGGTCAAAATCCAGCTTTGACTTAAGTTCACTTAAGTTAACGGTCGAACGGGCTCAGGGGATCAGTCGACCGAATTAGTCCAGCCACTTCTGGGAGACCAAATTGTGTTGGTTCGGTCGACCGTTAGCAAAGTTTTGGTCGACCGGATGTTTGGTAATTTTGGGGTATTTGGGAATAATACGAATACGACCGTTGGGAATAATACGACAAAACAAATGGCCTGAAAAAATGTGTAAACGGTCGAACGGAAAGGTTAAAACGGTCGACCGTTGTGGACAGTTTTGTTTAGGTGTTTTCAGGTTCTAGTTTGGATGATCTATTGAAGTCCAAATTACGTGAAATTTTGTGTGTGACTTCTATAGGGAACCTAGTGTGTGGTTGAGTAGTTTTTAGCTCAAGTATGCTCAATTACACAAGGTTCCTAAAGATTCAAAGAAATACAAAATACATGTCTTCAAATGAGCTTGATTACATGTCTTGACTTGATTTCCTTTCTTCCTTGAGTCTTGATCACCTGTAGAGGTTAGCACAAGGCAATATATATGCAATGCAACATGTGTGCTACTCTACATGACCATAATTAAGATTAGGTTGATTAAATCATCAAAACATAGATTAAGGCCAAAAAGCCAACAATTTATTCACTCATCTTACATTTTTTTTTACTTTAACATTATGATTTTCACGTATTTAATAACTTAATTGTATAGGAACCCCTACACCAGCCATCATAACCGATCAATGTCAAGCCATTACGGGCGATGTTCGTAATCTCTTTCCAGATTCTAGGCATAGATTTTGTATCTGGCACATCATGAACAAAACCCCTTTCATGCTACATGTGCCCAATAAATCTCTAATTCTATCTCGATTGAATGAGTTGGTTTATGACACAGATGATGCTTCTGTATTTGAGACAAGATAGATGGAGTTCATTGAAGAATTTTCCTTACATAATAATTCTTGGTTGCAATCCATCTACGATATTCGTCAATACTGGGTGCCTTCCTTCGTTGGAGGGTACTTTTTTGTTGTATGTCTTCCACCCAGAGGAGTGAAAGCATAAATATTTTTTTTGATAAGTATCTCACTTTGAAGACTCCATTGAAGCAATTCGTACAACAATATGCGTCTGCTTTGCATCACAAGCACGAGAAGAAGGCATAGTCTGATTTTGATTCCCGTCAAAAGAGTCCTCAACTTATTTCCCAATTGCCTTTCGAGAAGCAATTGTCACAGTTGTACACAATTGATGCATTCAAAAGATGTCAGTGTCAAATTGGTAGGATCTTGTATTGTGATATTATGCATGGTGAAAACATGAACGAGGTTCTTTATATTTCTAGTCGAGAACGTGTACACTATGACTACACTCCTGATTTCAAGGAGAGGAGGTTTGAAATTCAATACTCACCGGTTGGTCATATTATTTCTTGTAGTTGTCGTCTCTTTGAAAACGAAGGAATTCTATGTTGTCATGCTTTAGTTGTTCTCAATCGATTCAATGTTTCCACAATTCCATCGCCATACATACTTCGTCGTTGGAGGAAGGACGTCAGACGTAGCTATGAAACTCCCACTCCACGTGATAAAACAGACTTCAAAATCGATGGAAATGCTAGATTTGATGACATTGTTGGTCGATGTGTGTCGTTGGCTGAGGAAGCATTTATGTCTCACAAAAGATACAGAGTACTGGTGAAGTACTTGGACTACATAAAAGATCAAATCTCTATGCAGACCCCTCACACCAGTCAGTCTACTAAATTGTCGTCTGATAATAGCAAATTTGATCAAGTGCTGAATCCTCTTCAAGTTCGCAAAAAAGGATGACCACCTTTGAATCGAATAGTTTCTTAGCAAGAGAAAATCTTGAAGTCTATTGTCAAAAAGAAGTCTAAAGATAAAGGCAAGGCCAAATGCAAGATTGATTCCCCAATTCATAAATTCCACGTCCAGAGGATCCAGATTATTCCGATTGGGATATGAGAGTTTATAATCGAAATTCGTAGTCTGAAATATAATCACTTTCGGTTTTTAGTTTGTAAGGAATTCTTTATAAATTTAAAGAATTGTTGCCTTTGATTCGTGTTTAAATGTACGTGTTTACATGTTAATCAATTGTCAAACTATTATGATATTCTTGATGCAAAGAATTTTCCAGACCGTGTTGAAAGATCGGTTTTTAAAACCCTTAAACATCATTTACAGATCGTCTCTGTATATCCATGTGTTTCCAGAGTTGTGTAGCCGTTCTGGCATGACGCTGGATTATCGTTGGATTGAGTATGGAATAACTTTGGACTAATTTTGGACCATGTGTCAACCTAGGGTTCCTTCTCGAATGACTCTGGATGCATTATGAATTCTTTCTGGTACGACACTTGATTACCGCTGGATTGATTCTGGATTCTTTTTGGAATGACATAGGTCTAATTTTAGAATCTGCGACAACCTAGGTTTCATTCTCAAATGACTCTGGATACATTATGGATTCTTTTTGGCACGACGCCGGATTACCCCTGCATTTAGTCTGGATTATTTATGGAATAACTCTGGTCTAATTTTGGACTCTGCTTCATCCTAGGTTGCTTCTCGAATGACTCTGGATACACTATGGATTCTTTCTGACACGACGCTGGATTACCACTGGATTTTGGTTTCATTACATAATGACTCTGGATACATTATGAATACATTCTGGCCTGGACCTGGACTACCGCTGGAGTGACTCTGGAAAGTTAATTTTGGACTTTGCCCAAATGCCCAGATCATGTCTATATTCTCTAGACCCCATCCAGCGTAATGGCTATAATGCCAGAACCCTTCCAGAATTGCTTTACATACCATGTCTATATTTTCGCTGACCATGAGTGCATTGGGGTAGGGTCGCGATGCACATTTGTGATTTCTCATTTTTCCCATCGGTTACTGCGAACAGGAAGAGTAAGTCACGTCCCGAGATCGTGTGGATATCCTTGAAAACCTTTCAGTTCGTGGGGGATATTTTTGGGTCGTATCCATGACGTCGCTCCACTACCAAACACCATTTCCAGCATGAGTGTTCGTTTCCCCCCATTCAATTCACCGTATTTCCAGAATGGATCCAGTCATGTGCCAGAGCATATCCAGCTCGGATCCATATTATTTCCAGAGCTTTCTAGACGACATTCATTCTGGAATCCGGACTTTTTTCCCAGACCTTTTTCCAGACACCATCCAGGCCCATTGTAGGCGTTTTCCAGACCCAATCCAGCCATTCGTAGTGGGAAAACGTTTCCACTCTGATGCTCCCTGTTTAAATCCCCAACTGCTAATCATCCTTCCAAAAGAAAGAACCAACATGTCTTTAGCCATGGAAGTTTGCAGCATCAGCGCTTCTAAGAAGACATTTAATTATTTCCAGCTGACTATGTACTCTTTGGAAGCTGTGGACAAGGAGCTAAAAGACTTGTCAGGCAACCAGATTGCTATGTTCAGGTGTACACCATTTGGTCAATTCGTCAAGATGTCAAAGATATCTGTGGACAACGACATTCTTGACTTTTGGCCGAGAACTTCGATGTTGAAGCTTGCGGTTTCAAGCTCAGAAATGTGATCGTGCCACTCACACCAACCCATGTCTCTTCCATACTTGGGCTCAAAAGGGGAGACATTCAGGTAGACATGATCAGAAACACAACGATTATTCATGGAGGAAAATTGTTACAAAGGAATCACATGACACATCTACTAACAGACATGAAGAGCAGTACGAACGACAATGAGTTCATCCAGTTATAACTATGTCTTCTTTTCTCTCATTTTCATTTTTACGACGGTAGTTGTCGGACGAAGACTTGGTTCCTATTGGTCGTCGAACATCTGCAAGCCCTTCACCAATATGATTGGACGAATGATATTTTTCGATTTCTTGTCGCTGGGTTATCTGAAGCATCCGTCCTACTGAAGAACATAAAATCTGCAGGAAAAATGCGGCTGAAGACTGGTCAGGTAAGTGGATGAGTTGTCGTTTTGCAGGTGTGGCTTCAGGAACATTTAAAGATTAATATTGGGATTCCTCGTTCCATACCCCTTGTAAATAGATGAGTTTCATAGATTGGTGGCATGCAGTTTTCTAAACTACTGTGAATTTGAGGAGATAAACCCAAACAACAATGATCAACCGAAGAGTAGTTACCAATGGTCAGATCCGTAAAGAGAGGATCCACTACATCCTCCCATTCCTGACAAGAGGATTGTTGTCGGTGAACACTTATAATAAAAGACTCACTTCAAGAGGAAGTAAGTTTCATGGAAATGAAATTACGGTGGGTCAAAGCATCACAGACAATTACGGACTTGAGGAAATAATTGTCTGATAAGAAGTCCAATGATTTGTCTCTGGCGGACTGTAAATTGTATGATAACAACTGTCGTTTGGTTGAATTGAATAATCAAATCGTTCAGACGGATGCCCAATTGTCAGAGAAGACTACTCTTTTGGCTGAGAAGATCAACCAACTAAAAGATAAGGATTCCCAAGTAGCAGAAATGAATTCCCAATTAGCCGTGATGGAGGTTTAGTTGGCTGAGTTATCTGCAAAATTGGCTGAACAAAACCACCAACTAACCATGACGGATTCCCTACTGGCAGAGAAGGATGCTCAGCTTGTACTTCGAGATGCCCAATTGGCTGAGAAAGATGTACAACTGACAAAGTTAAATCAACTTCTGATTGAGAAAAACAAAGAGCTATGTCAGCTCAATAATGATTTAGCTACGAAAAATAAAGAGATGGTTGAAGGTCCTGCACCTTTTAATCTTCCGGATGCGTCCATTACGCCTACAGGTCCGAGGTCAGAAAGAAGAAAAATTAGAAGTATACAAAAATTGTTTACAGAGGAGAATGTATTACAAAAGAGGAAGGGTAAAAATAATGAAGAATATTTCATTCAGAAAAGACACAAGTAGTGAATGCGGGTAGAGACAAAGACCTCACAACAATGTCTGGGTTGTCAGCTGATGAACGAAATGTCATTTTGAATTTGGCATCCAGAACTGTGGACGTTGGTCGAAAAATATGGTCGAATGATATTGCACAGCTTAACATTCAAGATTTGAAGGATCTGATTATGAAAGGTTCAAATTTCTCATCCGATGTAAGTATTTTACATCTTCAGACGTTTTTTTCCAATCACTTTTACTGACAGTTGCAAATTTTTTTATTTTACAGCTAATGGATGAACTACTTTGTGTGTTGGAGGAAAGACAACCAAAAAGTTCTGGTTCTAACTATGGAAATGTTATTGTCATTCCATCGACGGCTACCTTAGGAATTGTTTCCCAATGTGAAGCATTATACAAAGATATCATTCAGGGGAAATTATTGGCTTGGGACCCTAACCACTCAGTCATCGCACAACAACTTGTAGCCTCAGGGCATTGGTCCTTGCTCTCTGTGTGCGCGCCAACGCATTCAATCACACATTACAACAACTTATCTCACGTTCTTGACAAAGACGAAGATCCATCTAAAGTAGTCGGATTTTCCAAGGAATTGACTCTTAGTATGACAAAGTTCTGGAGGCAGCATTTTGGTGTCGAATGGAAGCTGACCTTTGAAAGAAAAAAATCCCAATGTCAGGCTCAAGGTACGAATGATTGTGACACATTTGTAGTCCACTGGGTAAGATGCTTAATAGGAGGGGCAGATCCAACCCTTGAAGAGGACGTCAAATATTTGCACTCAGTGAGGGGCGAATTAGCAATGCACTTGATTTCAGATTCAAGATTTAGAAGTCCCTAACTAATATTCACTAGATTTGTTAGTTAGTGACTCTTTTATAAATTGTTCGATATGAACCATATCTGTACAACACTCTTCATAGATTATAGAATTTATTTTATTTTAATCTCCACGTGTCCCTTATGAATCGTTGTTAATGTATCTATTTTGTAACCCTTGTCTCGATCTTGAGTCCATGGATTATCTCTGGGTTAACCCTGGTGTCTATTCTGGAATGACTTTGGATAGATTATGGATCGACTCCGCATACTCTGAATACCCTGGGTTCCTCCTGGAATGAATCTGGATCGATGCTTGATTGACTTTTAATACATTATGGATACTTCAGGAATGACTCTGGAAAGTACTCCGCGTCAACTTAGGTCTGAAAATAATGAATCTGAAAATTTGGACTCTGTTGTGTTTCCTTCTGGAATGAGCCTATTAAAATTTAGACTCTGTATATATTATGGTCCGACTCTGGATACTCCGCATACCCTGGGTGCATCCTGGAATCACTCTGGATCGACTCTGCATCGCTGCTTGATTGAATTTGGATTTTATGGATCGACTCTGGGATCATTCTGGATTGACTTTGTATACATTATGGTTACTTATGGAATGCCTCTGCCAAGTACTCTGCGTCAAACTTCGTCTGAAAATAATGACTCTTGATAATTCTGGAATCACTCTGGATCATACTTTGCGTCATCCAAGGTCTGAAAATACCGATTGTATGGATTGGATCTGCCATGATCACGGTTTCCTTCTGGATTGAGTCTGGATATATTATGGGTTTATTTTGGCGTGGATTACCTGGAATGACACTGGATATTTTATGGATACATTCTAGAATGACTCATGATGCTGGACTACACCTGGATTGAATCTAAATTGACTATGGATACCTCATTACTAGATACATTCTGCCATGACGTTGGATTACAGTTGTATTTAATCTTTATTGTTTCTGGTTGGTCTCACATTTCAAAAGGATCATTATGACTTATTTTCAAAATAAATTATGAAACCCAAAGAAGTAACAACAAAAGGAAAGACGTCCAAAGTTTTAAAAACATTCACAATTTTATTAAGAAGCGAATCTGAAAAGGAAGTACATGTCGACAAACAACAAATTTCCTACAGGTCTGACGTTCCAGATGAAGATCCAAAAGGGAGGGAATAATTCAACATGAAGTCTTCTACCAACCGGCGTCGCTGCTCCTCCAGGTCCTTCAATTCGAAGAAAGATTCTTCAAGGGCTATGCCAGTTGTCTTGTATGTGCCTGGGTTTCCAGTTCGCATCACTATTTTCCAGTCATCCACGCAGTTCGTCATTCTCCACCGGCAGAACATTATGGACGACTACACAGCCTCCAACTCCATACTCGTCTGCGATGTTCATTTTTTACACACTTAGGATGGACTCGGAATTACTATGGATTGACTCTTGACTCATTTGGACTCACGTTTGTTCATTTTTTACACACTTAGGATGGACTCGGAATTACTATGGATTGACTCTTGACTCATTTGGATCTCTTTCAAAGACCGAAAAGTATTTTCGCATTCAAATTCCTTTAGGATACGTATTTTCATGAATTAATGTTAAGTCTAGTTTTCGATGCTCAACAGTCGTTCTCCGCTAATCATGGGAATCTTTGCGCTTCAAATTACAAACGCCTTGCCAAATCAACACCCTTCTGGCTACGTATTTGCTTAGTGGGTGCTGACATGTAGCGCGTCACGGACGCGCAACGTCCGTGTATCAGCTTCGTTGTTTTAATAATTAGGGGTTTATATTTTGATAAATAATTAAGGGTTAAGTAGTTGTAGTTTATATTTTTATAATAACCAGGATTACAGTTATGATTTGGAGTATTATTTTGTAAATTGGTGAGTATTTATTAAATTTTATTTAAAAGAACTTCAGTAGAAGATAATTATATTCCCCAAAATGGTTTGAAGATAATTATATTACCAGACAATATTCAAATTTGGTCAGATTAAAGGTATCACGCGCATACTGTAGATTGTCAGATCGACAAAATAAGACATCACGCGCATACTGTAGATTGTCATATTGACATTATAAGTAAGGAAGTGGTAAGGCATATCTCGTCAAAGATATCTAATTCAATGAACTGTAATTTCAGATACCCAACGACCTACTCCTCCTCCTCCTTTGACGATGCCTTCGACGAGCTTTGGAGGCGAGTAAGCACAGAAGCACTCGAAGAGCTTGAGCGTGGGGCAACTAGTAGGTCAACTCGTGGGCAGAGTCGTGAGGCTCCAAGGCGATGCCACACTACGACTCAAAACCCTGATAGAGATCGGAAAGAAGGTCATCGTCGTCTAATTTCTGATTATTTTGCAGGAAATCTTATGTACGGTCACCATATTTTCAGAAGAAGATTTAGAATGAGGAAACATGTATTTATGCGTATATCAGGTGTCGTTGAGAATTCCGACGTCTTCTTTCAACCAAGATCGGATGGACGGGTCGAATGAGCATATTGGGACTACAAAAAACTACTGCAGCTCTGCGATTGTTAGCCTACGACGTTGCAGGCGATGCCGTTGACGAGTATCTACGCCTTAGTGAGGCGACGACAAAGATGACTCTCCAGAAGTTTGTAGAAGGAGTGATAGCCAACTCCAGTGCTGAATACCTGAGAAGACCCACTCTAGAAGACATGGAAAGACTACTTCACGTTGGTGCACAAATTGGCTTTCCAGGCATGATGGGGAGTATCGATTGTATGCACTGGGAGTAGAAAAATTGCCCAGCATCTTGGAAAGGACAATACCAAGGCCGGAGCGGCAAGACAACAATTGTGTTTGAGGCCGTAGCGTCGTACAACCTTTGGATATATCATAGCTTTTTTGGCATTCCCGGCTCCAGTAACGATATCAACAACTTCAACGATCTCCCCTTTTCAATGACGTGTTCGAAGGACGTGCGCATCCCGTCCAATACGAGGTGAATGGTCGTCAATATGATATGAAATATTATCTTACAGATGGTATCTACCCGCAGTGGACGACATTCATGAGGTCCATCCCGCTTCCACAAACTCCCAAGGATAGGTTATTTGCACAACACCAGGAGGCAGTGCGTAAAGACGTAGAACACGTGTTTGGAGTGTTGCAGGCACGATGGGCAATCCTAAGGAGGTCATCTCTTGCATGGAATGTTGACCTCCTAAACAAAATAATCACTGTGTGCATCATAATGCACAACATGATCGTGGAGGACGAGCGTGAATCTTATTCCATGATTTATGATACAACTGAGTTTGAGCAGGATCGCGACATATCGGGTCCGGAACCAACACCTTATTACACTGCACGACTCCTGGAAATTAATGCCTACATGTACAACAAAGACCGCGTTCGTAATAAAACCGAACATCTCGCGCTGAGGACAGTCTTGATCGAGAACATCTGGCAGCGATTCGGCGGAACCGACGCTTAATTATGTTTTATGTCATGTAATATTTGAATTATATGGTGTGTTATTTGGTTTATGTATTGTATTTGGTTTGTCGTCTTCTTTGGTAAACCGCATGTTTGCTAAAAATAATGTAATATTTGCTTTCTTAATATTAATGATATTTAGTATTTGGTAATCATTAATGTTTTTGTTAAATATAAATGATTTTGGAATATTATAAAAGTTGAGAATAAAATTAATGATGTGGATGAAGGAGAATGTGATGACCTAGGTCATGGTTAATGGGTGAATAATGAAAGAGAAATAAGAAGTTGAGTCATGATAACGTGGCAGGGAGAGAAAGAAGAGAGAGAGAGTAGATGACCTAGGTCATTGCTACGGATGGTCTTAACTTTTGTGGCCTACGTTTATTTACTCTAACCTAGGGTTGAGCATGAGTCGGTTTGGTTCGGAATTCGGGACCAAACTGAAACTAGTTTGATCATTGGTCTTGGATTATTCCCAAATTTGGTTTTGGATTTGAACTTTTCTAGGATCATTCGGTTCGATCAAGTCTGGACTGATAATAATCCACAATCCCCATGCATGTTATGTGACCCGAACTCCCATATGGAAGCACTAGACAAGATGACTTGACATGGCTGAACATTTTTGCCTTTAGGTACCAATAGTCTGGAATGTAGGTTCGATTATCATCCATATAACAATGTAATATCGATTTGATGCGGCTATGTAACCTAATTTACAAAAACTAAAATGAAAAATCAACTTTTTAATGCTCAAAGTGACCTAAAATTGAAAAAGTAGCCACCACATGTCAACGTGGAGGTTTCTTTTTCAATTTTGGTCACTTTTAAGTATATAAAGTTAATTTTTCAACTAAAATTAATGTTACACGTGGGTGTCATCTGTATTCCATTAATTCTAACCTTTTATTTATTGTATGAGTTCTGCTATTGCCTCCTACATAGATCGTATCTTCAAAGTTAAATACACCTTTAGCTTATTCATGCATGCATCCAAAACAATTTCTTTTTAAAAAACATATACAAGATTTTGATGACTTACGTGTGATTATGATAGTTTGTTATTCAGGCCTCCAAAGATGACAATGAATCCCACTTGGGACAAAGAAAAAGACAAATTTGTTTTCTCCAAAGTCCAAACCAATTAGTATGTTGCTGGCCATTTCCCACCAAACAAAATAGACATGACCCTTCTATGTTGGAAGATATTATTTTTAAGTTCGAATTGCTTGTTTATTATAACATCCACAACTCTTCCACTGATGTGTTGGGAAAAAGTGGCATCATGGAATGCTACATCATTTCTCATCTGTCTTCATGCATTCCATTTTTTTACTTAAAATATCAATGTTGAATTGTCAACTTGTAAAAATATAATATCATGTATATTTAGAGCCTCATTTCATGACAATTGACAAATCACTAGATTTTGTTAATAAAAGAATCGCCATTTAAAATTTTACCTCGGGGCCATGATTAAAACCGTACTCACTGAAAAATGTATTTTTGGTAGAATGGTAGTTATGGTAGCGGTGCCATTGAGGAGGGTCTAATGTTCTAGATTTTAAGATTTCTCCTATTTCTTAAGAATGTTTGATATTTTAACCATTTTGTATTTTTTTGGAATTTCTACTCATTGGATTTCCCCGAATACTAAAGTAAGATAGGTAGGTAAAATTTTAGCCAATTATCGTAGTTCAAGAGTATCTATTTAGGAAGTTATTTGTAAAACACCTAACAAAACATTAATTCAAATCCCAAATCAATTCGTCCAACCAATTTTCATTTTTTTGGCATCTTTGTTTACAAATTTCAACCCTTACGACCTAAATTACTATCACCGTCCATGGATTCCTATGCAACAGTACTAAGGTTGATGACAAATAATCTCTTAAATTGCAGTATTTCATCAAAAACACCAAAAGGGGACTTTGTTTTCTTTTTGAGATTGTGTTTTCCCCCCATTTCCTTTGCTTTATTGACATATAAAAAAAATGCATTATCAGCTTATCTATCTTGGTTAAGTCCCAACCCTCATTTCTTGGGGGTTAATCTTGTTTAGGTGGGGAAATTAGAGGCTAATGGGGGGTTTTCTTGGGAAATGGTGGAGGTATGGGTGATGTCATGGGAGTATAGTGGGGATATTAGTGTTGGGTTTAAAAGACAGGAACCACCCATCTCCTTCCTTTTTCCCTCACAATTCAACCCTCTCTCACACCACATCTCCTTCTCCTCCCCCTATTCTCTCCGACGACGTGGTAGTCGGGGCTTGAGCGAGAAATCGGTGGACGGCAGCAAGAGGTGGACGTGTGCGGCTTCGTCGAGTGGCGACGCAGAGATGAAGCGAAGAAAGGTATGCCAAGTTCATTAGGTTACTCACACAAGACGTGTGACAGTTTTGGCTCGTCGTCGGAGGCCGGAGGCCTCGCCAGCGATGAGAGGCGGTGAAGTATCTTCCGAGCATTGCCTGGAGCGGCCAGACAAATTCTAACGAATGGTCGACCGAGGCCTGTTGGCGGTCGACCGGTCGTATTGTAATTCTTCGATTTTTCCCAGCACCGATCGAACGATGCCTAAGGGCGGTCAACCGGTTGTGCATAATTGTTGGGCGAAAGAAGACTCTGTTATTTTTGGTCGGACGGGACTCCTTTGCAGTTTGACCGTTACATCGTTTGATCAGTTTATTTTCGAGCCAAGACCATTTAAACGGTTGACCGCTCAAAGACTTTTGTTTGATCGGTTGTAGAGTTTCCGAACTAGTAAAGTTACTGATATTTTTGGTCGGACAGTTTTCTTGTTACGTTCGATCAGTTGCTGCATAGTGGTGTTTTGACCCTGGCCTAGACCTTCTAAACGGTAGACCACCTTTGACCATGGGCCTGACCGATAACTTAAGTTTAGGCCCAAACGTAGGACCAAAGTGTGTTATTGTTCGAACGTTTCACTATTCATAAGGAAACAACTGAACAATGTGCCACTTCTGATCGATCGTTTGTGTCATGTTCTGTATTTTGTCTTGTGTCTTGTGTCATGCTCATTTCCTCGGAAACTTGTGTCCTAACCTTGTGCGTGAGCTGGGAGGTGACGATGGGTGCAGCGAGCGCGCCGGACAAGGGACCGCTAGACAAAGGGTGTAGACACTTGATACACGTGTCGTTTTATGTTTGTGAGTCATGTTTGACACATTCATTCGTTGAGTCGCACTAGGTAGAAGACCTGAGGGATCATGGATCCCAATGCACTGTGTTGTTACGTAGCTCTATGGGGCGATGTGACTGTCAGCCTTGGTGGTGACGGAGGTCATCGCCCTGCCTTAGTGGCAACAGAGATGACTATCCAGCGTTTGTTCCGGCAGGTAGCTTGGCTGTGGTACAACTAGGTGAGTTGACCGACCGGACTATGTGGCGGCGGAGATGACCGTGCGACATTGATAATGGTGGGGATGACCGACCGATGATGTATTCTGACAGGTAACTTGGCTGGGCACAACCAATCGAGTTGACCGTTTAACGAGCGATGACTCTGGCGGGTGTGGCATTGGCCATGAGATCAGATCTGTATCTATGACGCGGATGTGCGTGTGACCCTCACTGAACCCTCATATTAGTATAGTTGCGAGTGGTGACTAGTCACGTACATCCGTAAGACCGCATGTGCGGTAGGTCCCGTGGGGGACCCCATGATGTTGATGGGAATGTTGTCCTTTGTATTCCTAGATAGGGATGTCGTATTCTTCGTGCCATATGATACTAGTATGATAGGTCATACGTCATATAATTCATGTACATGTAGGGAGCTTAGCATATAGGATTTTCATTATTAAAACTCAAGCATTGTATCATGTTTGTTTTTTTAGGCCATGAGCAACACTGAGTGAGTGGTAACCGAGGACAATTGCACCTGAAGCTGGACTATCTAGTCTTATCGCATATGTTATAGTTAACTGTATTTCGTACTTCCTTTGTATTCGAAGTAAACTTGTTTTGAAACTCCGTGTAACGATGCACCTTCTGAGTATTTGAGAGTAATGTTCCTGTCTTTTCTGATGTTACTGTCTTTGAGAATTGTTTAAATTTTCAGTTATTTTTCGGAGACGTTATAATCTCACTCACCCTCTTTCATCTTTTCTCTTTTTTCTGATCCATTGAATCTATACCACATTAGACAAGTAATTTTGTTGTATTATTTCTTAAAAACAAGAACATTTGCTCAACTGTCCATAACATTTACAATATTTGCTCGGTTGTCAATTTCTTTCTAGTCGACGAAACATATTCAACATCTAAAAACAGTTTTGAATCACGAAATCTTATTAATCAACTCAGCTTGAAGCATTTACACCAAAACCTTCGACTTTCATATAACGTCTGTTACTTCGAAATCGAGAAGAAGGTTACAGGAGACCCGTTAGAACTAACAAGTCCTTCCGTAATCTACATCATCGCTAAGACAGACACTAAGAGGTTTACAGGCTCAGTTGGTGTCCTAGAATGTTCACTGTGATGGCAGCTTCCAAATCCATGGTGTCAATTGAGCTGGAAGTCCTCAGATGTGCCCTTTTCCTGCTCGATTTCGCTCTCCTTTCGGATATTGCGATTGAATTGTCGTTAGGGAAGAGATCTCTTAGCACGAATGCATGAATCACGGTTGAAATTAGCAGGGCCGTAACAGTCATAGTGGAGATTGCAGAGAGTGCAACTGACAATGTCTGTGTCAGGGGGTTCCTAACTTCTTCAGCGTATCGGATTATCGCGATGGATGCCCCGGTCATTGGGAATGTGTATGCCCACCATGCCAAAGAGAACCTACAAGAAAGAAAGAAAAAAGTTAGATACTTCTTTGTTGTAGGTATTAATGAAGGGGTTCTATGGTTCCATGTGTATATTATAAACGAAATTAAATTAGTACCTGAAACCTCGGAAGAAGTTGATCCTCACAGCCTGCATATATAGATGCCAAGCAAAATGGTTAGAAGGACATGGAAGATGTTTAGTTAGGTAGACATGTGAAAATGAAAGATCGGAAAGAGAACTTACCAGAGAAAAGTAGAGGAAGAGGGAGACGAAGAAAGCGATCCTGGAACCATAATCAAAATCTCCTCGAATTTTAGCCCAAGCGGTGCAAGCAACGCTGGGAGCCGCAACAAATAGAAAGAACACAGGATGAAGCTCTTTGGGAAGAGTTTCATTGGTTGGTAGTCTTTGATACAAAGTCACAAACAATACGGTGTAATGAGCCAAACCGACAGCAAAGAAGAAAATCGGTCCTTCTTTGAGCCCCATCGATGCGCCTAACAATGCGCCGACGAAGTTCCCCACGATAGACAGATGGTTTGAAGGATTGGCAACCTTGGAGAGCCTACGCTGGCCACCTGACATCCACTGCCCATATAGTTTGAGCTCAAGGCACAATATGGGGGCCATCAGAACATACCAAAGTGGTGCATGAGGATTGACAGATATCGATGGAGGCACACCAAGTGTTAAGAACAAGCATGCTATCCATGGTGCAAAGAAAAAGTTAACTCGGACCGGATGGTAGTACTCGCGTTTTATTGCCTCGAAGTAAAATATTACTTTGAGAAAATAAACGGATGATACAAGGAGCATCAGTGCAAGTGCCACACACCAGAGGACTAGATTAACTTTGAGGCTAACATGGAGAAATTGCGTCGACGGAGATGTCGCCAATGTCTTCCAGAGGATGGCTTGGCTGCTCACACCGAGGCAGATACCGAAGGAAGATATCGGAAACCGAAGCAAGAAAGGCCACTTCTTGTCTTGGGGAAGCACTGCCACCTCTGAAGCCTGATGACAGTGAATCCAAATTCTACCTACTTTAGAATCGATACCAAATAATTACAAGAAGTTACTTAAAACATGCATGACATGTCTGTAAATACCTTCAGAGTGTCCAATTCAGGCCCTTCCAGTGCATCAAAGTAGCGATCCACCGGTACAGCTTCTGCATCATTATTCGTAGTATTGTTGTTCTCCGGTTCAGGTTCTTGAGGCCTTCCTCGCAGATTCGACAATTGCCTTTCGAGTTTGCCAGACCATGTCTTGAAGGGATCGAAACGCTTATCTCTTGGTTCCTCGTAACCAGAATTTCTGTGCTGGTTATACTGAATAGTGGGATTTCTTTTCTCACCCATTGGCATCGGTTGCGAATGGAATTTCTGATTCGGTTGTTGCAGTTGCAGGCCAACACCAGATGGATCAGCTGAAAGATTCGATTTCCCATTTGAAAATGGCTCATTCGTGAACACGACTCTTTTGGTCCCCTCGATATGTAGGCCGGTAGGGGAACTTGGCATGCTAATAGAAATGGAGCGAGAATGATGAGGCTCATGTGTTCGTAACGACGTATTAATTGAGCCCTGAAAATTATGACGGAACGCGAATGAGTGAAATATGTGAGGGATTTTTATTTATTTAAAAAAGTAGTCGTTGCAAGCAAAGTAGCAAACACAAGCCCCTTATCAAATAAATTTGTGCAAGAGTTTACCCACACTCATCTACATGAACGATTGTCTTGGATGATTAACCTGACACCAAATCCAACACTTTGGTCTGTAAAATTAGGAGTTAATTCACCAAATTGGCGTTCCCTTTTCTATACGTACGATAAAAAAGATGGCCTTCAGTGGGACTTTTTATTCATTGCTCTTAATTATTGATTACTGATTGATGTTTAGTAAAACAACTAAAATTATCAACAAGAAAAAGAATAGTCAGAATCAGAATCAGATAGAAAAAGATATATTCAATGAAATGTAGAGTAAGGTGTAATTGGTGTGTTCTTATATCATCAGAAGTACAATCAAACAAAGGTCCGCAATTTTACCAGAATGAAATGTACTCCAGATGCTAATAAGCTCTACTTCTGTGTAAAAATAGAATCATCATGAGATTTTTTGAATACCCGGTCTTTAAAAAAAAAGATTACATTGAAATCAAGAGAAAAATTTGTTACGCTGTAAAGGTCTGGTAATTTTCTGATAAAGCAATGTTCTAATCTGGAGAGAACTTACTTTGTCCATGGAAAGATTTGGCTCGTCACTTTGGACTCTACGATCGCTCGTGTTTCCAACGAATTCGACGTTATCAAAACCAGAAACTGCTTGGGTTTTTATGTGTTTGATGAGAGATGGTAGTTCTTCAGGTACGCCCTGCTCTGGTGAAACGAGATTCGTTGTGTTTTCCATGACAAATTAGACCTATATCACATTAATTTTTATTAGTTTCTTCTTAGTATGAAATGGAAAGAGAATGATAAATATGCTGAATCATGTTACAGCGGTTGGCGGGGTCATAATTATATCGAACGGGCAAAGCCCGATAAAATTTCTTCATGTTTATCGAAAACAACATAACATGATTAATGTCAATGGACTTTAGACGATCAGCTAATAAAGCAGTTGATTCACATAAAAGCAGTACCAAAATCTAACCTAGAATATATCTTTTGTCCAGGTAAAAAGGAGTCCGAAACACAACTCAGTGATCTTTCCAACAGAGGAATTGATGAGATTTGGTGTTGTGTTTGTATAAACAGATCTTGAGTCCTGAAATCAAAAGCTTCAGTTATGATGCATTCCTATGAATTTAAATGAGCATGCTCCCACACCAGATAAAAGAAAAGATGGAAGTTAAACTAATGGGATTCCATATGCATCAAAGTACTAATGGCTAATGCAGAGTCCAAAAGCCGCCTAGAAGTGAATCAGAATCACTAGAAGAGCACAATTGAATTCTTTGTTGATTTTTTGTATTTTAAAAAAGAAACAAAAAGGGGGAATCTAATTAGTTTCACCAAAACAGAACCAATTCCATTTAATCACCACCTCATCACATTCAAATTCAAACCTACAGAACCAATCTAACAAAGAAAAGGGTACCCTTCAATTCCAAAATTATAAAAAAATAACAACAAGAAAATGAATCTAAATTCGTGCAGATGTTATTGCCAAAAAACTGGCAGCAAAAAGGGGAAGGTTCATTACTGCAGCTACATCAGGGGCCTTAAAGCAAAGAGCTAAAAGGCAGTGCAGTCCCTCTGGAGGTTGAGTCCTCAATAGAATGCAACTCATCTTTGCCACACCTGCTGATTCTTAAAACAAATTGCACACAAACACAGCAACATAAACAAGACAATAATAATCACAACCACAACCACAACCACATATCATGTATATCAACCAACAACATCAAAACAACAAAAACAAAACATAGAATCTGTTTGAAACATACTTTGTTAAGCCAAATGTGGTCTCTGATGTCAATGGAGTTAAGGGGAGAGGGAGGTGGAGATATTTATAGAGACGAAGAGGAGACACCCCCAACAGTTCAAACCCAACACGTAATCTGAGGCCATATACTAGTGTTGGAAACAGGAGGATACTGCCAAATTTCCACGCTGTGACCACAAACCGAAAATTAATTTTCCGAATATACATTTTTTTAGAAAATCACCCGAATTCCAATTTAATTTTCCGAAGCAACCCTCCACCTGCGGGATTGGACTTGGACGTGGGGATCGTTTTGAGTTTGTTTAATATGTATTTTTATTTTTTAATATTGGTGAGATCCATTTCTATTTAATATTGAATTTAATTAAGAGAGAGATATGATTACATTATTTTCAAATGATTATATCTTAGAAAATAAAAAAAATTACAATTTTAAAAATCATTATAATTCTTATAGTTGGTTTTAGGGCTGTGCATCCGGACCGGATTTTTATCCGGGGTCCGGACCGAAGACCGGACCGGATCGGATGTCCGCGGACCGAAGACCGGACCGGATCGAATCGGTCTGGTCCGGTCAAAAACCGATTTTTTTACATTAAAAAAAAAATTGGACCGGTCCGGACCGGACCGGACCGGAAATTTTAAAATTTACCGGACCAAAACCCGGACCGGACCGGATTTTTTCGAAATTTTCCGGACCGAACCCGAACCGACCGGTCCAGTCCGGTCCGATTGACCGTGTCAACCCGGATTTTGCTCTCCCCTAGTTGGTTTGATTGGATAAGTGATTTCCAAAGGAGGAGGTGTTTGGTGAGTGGACCTCAGAGATATCACATCAACATCTTTGGTCACACGCTTTGACTTTAGATCTGGTGAGTACAGGTGTTGATGGTTTGGAGGCTTTGTCGGGTACGTACGGTTGTACGCATTTTGTCTTATTTCCTGTTTATGTTTCTTTTCCTGTGTAATCGTATTCACTGTCCAGTTAGGATACATTATTTGTGTGTTAGGATCATATGTTGGAATTCATGCATTGCATTCTCAATTGGCCATAGTATCACCACTTTTCTTGTTATTCGCAACGTGGATTCATTTTTTTCTCTCGTGTCTATCGACCTATGAGAATGAAATAAAATTTCTCTTCTTTTCCTTTGTTTGTCCCCCTAAGGTATCAAAGTAAATCATAAAAGAATATATATACGAGAAAGTTATCACCGTGCATGATATTGACAAGGAAAAAAACGTGCCTATCCGAAGAGAGATAAGGAAATCAAGTTTTTCTTCTTTATTTCTTTCTCTTGGTTAATTTCTACTTCTTTTTTTAGTCCACGGAATGTATTAAAACGATCTGAAAAATCTAAGAAATAGCCTACTAGGTCGATCCCTAGCCTTCGATTATGAAAATTATAGATTGTGATTTAGCGAACCAGACTATGGTTTTCTCGTAGCTTTCATAAAAATATATGAAAGGCTCTCTACTTCTCTATTGGAAAATAATAATAATAATTATGGACACAATACTCATGTCCATTTCTAAATTCGACCGACCCAAATGGTGCTAACCCGGACGCAAAACTCAAGTTGCTTCAAAACTTAAGGTTATGAAAATAAAATAAAGCTCTTGTTTGTTTTTTTGTTTTTTTGCTAAAATAAAGTTGTTGTAGTGATCCAAAATTTTAAAACACACACAAGAGGATTGTACCTCAAAATCTTATGGCTCTAGTACGAAAGCAGGGGATCCAAGAAGCAGATTCAGGTCTACACAAGTTGTGTTCCAAACTTAAGACCAGTGGAGTGATTTGCTCATGATAGAAGCTTAAGACCGGTGCAATATTTATTTATAAAGCTTAGAAATTGTTGTGGTTGTGGTTTCAACTTTCAAGCTGGAAATGAGATTTATCTATGACCACCAGTCGCTTTAAAATTATAAATAAAAAAAGAAGAGGACGTAGCAAAAGCATGCATGGCTATGCTATTCCATCTACCCTTCTATTTTTTAAACAGTGGAGTAAATTAAAAAATAGATGTTATATTAATTAGTACAGTGATGTTTTTGATCAAATTAATTATTCCAATACCTACGTACGACCCAAAAAATAATAAGGGAAAGACACTGCAAGCAAGAAAGCTGTTGAACAATATTATAATTGCTTTGTAGTTTAATCGCGCATCCACCAGTTTTTTTTAATGTGCAGGAGGAATTCACACACTGGTCACAACTATACCAATAAAACAAAAACACAAAATATTAAAGATTAATTAACTAGAAGGGTACATTCCAACGGAAAATATGATGCCAAGAACTCAATAAGGAATCAAACAAAAGAAGAAAAACAAATTCTAATCAAGCTTTTCCAACTACTAATTTTGGACATTTTGAAGTTTGACACAAATTAGAGGAACTATGTGGTTTTTTTGATTTACTTACCCAATTTAGCGAGGGTCTGAGCAGATCACAAGGGGGAAATCTCCCAACAACAATATGAAGCAAGTTGGTGAAGGTGAAGTGAGAGCATGAGAGCACATAACTCGTATATATATAGACAAGCAAAGGGTGGTGGTGACTTCAAAGTTTGATTTTTTACGGCACGTGTATTGCTTAGTAAGTAGGTGTGGTAAATGGTAATGTTCTCATTTTTTCCTTTGCGTACACATTACTTATGTTGTAACATGTATTACTTCTAAAATGAAAAATGTGACGTGAAGTATTTATATATAGGTACTCAGTATTTATGCATATAGGTGCTCAGTAAATTGGAAATGCATGGAAAATATAGGCAACCTACGTATATAGATTAAGAAAATACATACCCTATAGCTAAACAGATCTAATTAAAACGAATGCAAAAGAATAATTTGCCATTTGCCCCAACCTTCTAGCCGTAGAGCATTTTACACTCCTTTCCTTCTTTATGATATCTTGGCAAATTGCTCCCTCTACAAACTTCCATCCATGCATCAATATTATTTTCAAAATTTTGTTACTTTTCGAAGAAATTACCTTTCACGTACCCCTTCTTTCTGCTATCCTTAATTTTAGTACACTACATCCTACGTTGACAAGTTCGTTAGCTAGAGTTTGTGTTCTCCTCCTCAATTCCGTGATAAGAGAAGACATACTTGTCGGCGTGGTGGCTAGGGATAAGATTTGGTAGTTCAATTTTGATTTTGGTATGAGGGAAGCTTGGGTTTGGTTTTCTTTTTTTGTGGAAGGGATCTATGAGGAAAGGAGGAAGACTGAGGAGATGAACGGAGGTTCGTCTCCGATGATGATCCTCCTAGATCTGAGATCGTTGCTCTGATACCATGTAGAAAAAAGATTAACTTTTGTATTATTGTTCTAATGCGATTACAAATACATGTGATTATATAGTGGCTTATTAATCTAGCCGTTTGAAATGGTAACGGGAAACAATAATGGTCTTTGGGTGATGAGATGCAATAAGTTTTGGGTAGAGTTCCGAGATGAGGCATTGATGATGAATTAAACTATGATGAATTAAACTGAGCCTCGAGTTTTTCAACAACTATCGCAAAGAACCAACCAAACCCGGAAAAAAAATTAAACCAAAAAACACTGTTCTCCCAAACTAATGGTCCAATGAAATTTCAATATGGAGAAATGAGTTGGGAAACCTGTCGAGACCAATCTGAAGTGGACATGCAGGTATAAAGTAGTGTGGGTGGTGGTGTGGTGGGGCTTCTTTCGGTTCACATCTACTTTTGTTCTCCCACTTCAGTGCACTAGTGGGCTCGTGACTACAACATGAATTGAATGAGATCTACCAGCTTTTAAACTCCACTAATAGTGGTGTTCTTGATTGTGACTCATTTAGAACTTAATTAGGGAAAAAGGAGAATGGAGGTGTTTGTTAGCTAGATTACTGTGGAGCCACACTTAGATGTTTGGGATCTGAAAGAAATCAGTGAACTTTATAGTTTCATACCACGTACGTGGTGGTTAGTAATGTAGGTTGCATTTGTACCGCATTTAGGTTCCATATGGTGAGTTAGGAACCGTTCGTTTGGATTTCTCAAGAGTTAAGATGAGATTTAGATCTCTGACCATTGGGTGGAAAAGTGTGGTTTTTCTATGGAAGTGTGGAGAAATAATATTACATTAACTTGTGGAGCAAATAAGGATGCTAAACATCCATTATATGGGACCGTGTTCTTACTATAACATTTGTATATCGTTATCTATGTCTATAAAACAAGACATATAAAATATTTATAGAAATATATATATACTACCTTAATGGTTATATATTTTCTTGATTTAAGTCTTAGAATAGTTTAACTCAATACAACTTTGTTTTAAATTACATATCACATATTCCATGCATTAGTAATTACATGATGTTGGTTAGTTTGAAATTAAGTCATGTTACTATTTTGACTTGCATTTAACTAAAATCTTAACATAATTAAAAAGTAGGATCTGAATTCTAAAATAAAACACCATGATTTCCTCAAACCTTTTGAAGCAAATGCTGATATTCTTGTGAGTAAAATATTTTTATTTAGATGTGAATCTTATTTATTTATACAGGCAATATGGATTCACAATTCAAATAAGAATGCGAATATAGTAATACCTATATCTGTTTAGTACCCGATTTGTTAACACCCAATTTTCATAATGACTTTATGAGCTTAATTGACGAAGAAGAAATGTAGGCACAAACTTGTAAGATCTAGGAGTTCTGCTATGGGAGATTATGAGAAAAAGTGGAAAACTAGTGAATAATAAACATATATGATATGCTGTATATTGTGTTTTAACTTGATTTAGTGTCACAAGAGAAAATGTGCATCACACGTTTACTTAATTAAAACACCTACTCTTTAGCTTTTGAACTTCACACAAATGCAACTTATAAACGGGTATTAGTAGTTTCTGGGCCTAGATAAGCGCATGTAGTTTCAAAAATGTGCTTATTAGATCAAAGATTAGAAATACAGTGGAAACTCTTAATGTTCTCTCATTGGGTTGTTAAATTGGGAAGGCATTTCTCGCCATCCTAGCCTATTTTATATTTAAGAATATAGAGTTGCAAATTTCTGCACAACAGTTTTATTATCAACATCATTTTGGGGGCAAACTTTAAGTAGGCCTCTAACCTTAATTAGATGTCAATTTGCAGGACTTGGTCATTGATAGCTTGAACTGATAGGCTTTCTTCTATACCAAAATTATTCCTATATCCCTTTAGAAACATTAGCTAAACGTCAAGAGAAGTTTATCAATATCTCCATCATCTCATTTTCAAAGTGAAATGGACAATATCGGTGATTATGACTTCATTTCTATAGCACTTATACAGATAATTATAAGTTGATTAATAGGTCAAAACAAATAAAAATAATATACAACAAAACTTAAACTTCAAAATAAAACAAAGAAGTAAATACCTAACTTGGATAAATTATTAATATGGTCGAGAATACATGTGGGCTCAAACTGTTTTCATGTCTTCAAGCTCAAGTAAAATAATCTTCCATATATAATCTTAGATCCTAATCTTAATGATGTTTTATTTGTTGATTAGGAGATTGGAATGGACGGTTGGGATGGAGTGGAGAAGTTTGGACGGATGGTGAGGATGGTGTGGTGGATAGTTTTGAAAGGTTGGTTTCACTCTCTCTCTCTCTTTCTTTTCACTCTCTCATTTCTCGCTCACTCTCACATCTCTCTCTCTCTCATCTCCGTTGCTCCAGCAATCTCCGGCGAGAAGAGGTGTTCGACGAGTGTTGGTCGTGTTGCGAGTGGTTGGTGTGGTGATCGACGATGGCGAATGGGATGTTGTGGATCGACGAGGTGGTGTGATCGTTGATTGAGTGAGAAGTTTGTCAGAAATCGTGTTTTGGAGAGAAATGCTCGTGAAAGCATCGTTCTTCAAAAGTTTTTTCAAACCTTCACGGTATGTCAAACTTGTAGTGGTAGCTCACTTATGTTGTGTGAGTATTTGGGAAGTCGACGGTAGGCCGAAAGGCTCATCGCAGGTAGTGTGCATCAGTTTATCTGCCGGATCGGTCAACCGGTTGGTGCAACGGTCGACTGTTCCTAGTGAGATTTTGGGTTTCTACGTCACGTCGGTCGAACGATGCCTCTAGGCGATCGACCGGTGGTGCGTTAGAGGCAAGCCTTGGTTGTTTGGAGGCGTTGACCATCTAAACGGTTGATCGCCTGTTGACTCGTTCGACTGATCGTACATGTAACTAAGTTGGTTGGAGCCTAGACCATCTAAACGGTCGATCTCTTATTGATTTCGTTCGACCGGTGACTTAAGTTAACTTAATGTTGGTTCAACCGATGGTGGTTTGGTCGACCGGTGTTGTCTGGATTCGTTGGAGGTTTTACTGGTAGTTTATGGTCGACTGAGAGTTCTTGGTGGTTCGACCAGTTGATTATGTGGAGCGATGAGAGATCTTATTGGAGATTTCCAGTCGAACGAGCCCCTTTATCGTTCGACTAATTGATAGTTGTGTTCGTTGAACCTGGGAGGTGACCTTCTAAACGGTCGACCGGTCCCTAACTTTGGTTCGACCGAACGTGGTGTTGTTGGTAGGAGGTGTTCGACTGACGGAGTGTCGGTGTTGGAGGACGGGAGGAGGACGGGGAGCTACTGATCAACCCACCACAGAAGATTACCCGTCTCCTGGGCTACAGGGACCGCTTAATGGCGGTCCCCAACCGCCAATTGGCGGTCTAAAAGGCGCGCCTCGTGTGCTGCCTTAGACCACCCTGATCACCATTCATTTTGCCTTCTTTTGATTCCACTAGATCCATTCTTGATCTATGTTACTGGGGGGCACGAAGGAAAGAAGGTGGCTATCTACTCACAAAGCAAAAAACCGATTTTGCAATGCACACTCTTCTTCTTCTTTCTACTCACATACTCACTCTTTTCTCACACAATTTCATGGCTCAACTTCTAATGCTTGATATATGTTGTTGTTGTGTTGTTGTTGTCTTACAAATGGTGAATTTTAGTGCTTTATATAGGCACTTACATGACCCTACAACTTCTAAACATAAAGATTACATAAACATGATCATTCAAGATCATTACACCCTCTACTTAAATTGCATACATAATTAGGACGAAAATTACTCAAAAAATGAAAAGACTCTTGTCTCTTCCACTCCCTCAACCTTTTGTCTTCTCATGTGTTGACTCTTCACCCCTTGATGAGTCATCAAGCAATGATGATGTGGCGGGTGACTAGGACTCCACATAGGGTTAAGTCGCCACCTAGGATTAAGTTCAATTCTCAATAGTCGGTCGAGGCACTTGCCTGGTTTTGGTGAGAATCGGTCGACCGAGACCCTTGGTTCGGTCGACCGATATTGTTCAGTGTTGCACATGTGTGGTGCGTTTGGTGTGGTCGTGCTTGTGAGACGGGTTGTGGTGCCGAAGTTCTTTCGGCAAGTGTGCTTGTGAGCACGGGTGTTGCGGTGGTTGGGTGAAAGAGCCCTGGAGCCCGAGCAAGAACCGCGGGATAAGGGTTGGGTGAAAAAGTCGTGGAGCCCTTAGAGCGTTTGGGTTGGGTGAAAGAGTCTTGAAGCCCTGGTCGTGTCGTTGTAGTTGTGGTTGGGTGAAAAGCCCTGGAGCCCAGCTTGACGACATTGAGTGTTGTTGTGGTTGGGTGAAAAAGTCCTGAAGCCCAGCTTGACGACGTTAATTGTTGTTGTGGTTGGGTGAAAAGTTCTGGAGCTCAGTCTTGTGTTTATGCTTTTCTTGGTGGATAGAACTGCATGCTAGAGTATTTCACACTTTTAAAATACTCGGATATATATATTATATTTGTTGGTGCACTCGTTTCCTTGTATTTTGAGTAATATCTTATGTTTGGTTGTATGTTTAAAAAGTTTAAAATTATCCGTTGTTGATGATGTTACGTGTAAGCTTCAATGTAGCATGATTTAATCACGAAGATTGCGTCGATCATGAATTGGCCTCAATTTTAGACTTTGGATCTTTCCATACTATTTAAAAATAAATCAAACGTGGAGATCAATATATTCAAACCCAGTACACTTAGTAATAATGGCAACTTCAGAAACTAAACATTATAAAATTCAAGATTTAATTAATGAGTGTAGGAAGCATGGTGGCCAAGGCACTTGTTGCCACTCATCTGGTCCAAGATGGGGGACAAAGACATGAATGCGCGTGAAGATTTGAGATCAAGCATCCACTATTCTTCATGGGTGCAGCTTCCTCATGCGTACTAGAAGCTTCCTCTAGATCTTCTCCTACTTCACTATTCTTCATGGGTGCAGCTTTTTCCAAACACCTTCTATATGGATGCTCAAGAAAAAATTCTGATAATTCATGTACAATATATTGGTGAAGTTAGTCAGTGTGTTACAATTCATCTAATTGAATTTTTAGGTATGTGGTTGAGAGATATTTTTATTATTATTATTTGTGTTTATGTTTCTTGATTTGCATGTGATATTGCATGAAATCACAGAAGGATAATGTGGAAGGAATGGGTGGAGATGAGTTGGGTCTGAGTCAGGTGCAACAAACAAACACAAAAAACGGTAGGTGGTCATCACCAGTGCTTTTGGTTTTAAGGATGCAAAACTATATCTTGATGAACCAGTGCATGTCTGGTCTCACGGATTCTACTTGGATCTTTTTGCCTTTTTAACTAGTTTTTTTCTATTTGATATATAATTCTTAGTTGTCCTTTCATTGCACGCAGCATGCATATAGATGAGAGAAAATTAGTATTCAGACTAAATTGGTAAATGCATTTTTTTTTATCGATGCTCCCTAGCATGTCTATCAAAATTCAGAAAATTTATTTATTGAAATTACTACAGAATCAAATGTGAAATACATGCATTTATGTTTAAAAAAATGAGTATGTTGTGGGTGTATTTATCAAAACAATATTTCCAAAGCAATATCGAGTTATATATCGACGTACCTACCACGATTGCAACTTGGAAAAACTTGATCTTGCTTATGTTGAGATTTTTCTATAACTTTTGTTATAGCCCGAGAATGCAAACGAATAACTACTTGCATCTTATATTTTGGGCCCATGTTTAGGACAATTACTAAGACAAGAATCATCACATTGATTAATTTAAAATGAAAGACAATGCTTTGATTATTGATCAACTTTCTTGATGGTGTAATATTTCCCACTTCTACGTACGGCACTTGTTTGATTGTAACTTAATATTATGATAAGATTATTCTAGCATATCTTTGATCCAACTTATAACTTTGATTTAGAAACACAAGTTTATCCCTATGTAAAACTTGTCCACTAGCTTTTGATATCTATTATCAAATTGAGAAAGCAAAGAATATCCAGGGAGATCAAGCTTTTTGACGAGGGTGGAAAGCAAGATGGATCCATGCATGTACACTGTGGAAGGTAGAGAAAAAGGTGATGGACACACATGGATAATGGGTCACTCTCCACAAACAAGATGGTGGATGATGGGACGAAGTCACTGTCTCTGTGTCTCATTTCAATGGAAGGTGGTGCGATCGATTGGGACGATAGTCAGCTTCTACCACAAAATGTTGTGATATCTACTCATCAGATTCTATGATATTTGGAAAAATAATTCAGAAATGAATGTAACAAACGTGTATGTGTAGACACCCCCGTTGGTTTGTTTCTCGTGTCTTTGAGATCAAGTTTTTCTTTATTTTCCCTAGAGTTTTTCGACGATCACAGTATGCTTATTAGGCCATGAAAAACTTTCACAATGTTGGACCATGGAGGAACTTAGTTGAATAGTTTGCTTTTCTTGAAAATAAAATAAATCCAAGATGTATATATATGTCCAGAGTCCTGTTCAAGTTAATATCTTTATGGAACCAGTTGTAAGCCAATCAATTCGGAATGATCCTAGCAGTCAACATGAAATTAAGCCTTGCTTAAGTATAAATTATTTCGGTTAATCATGGGGAGTAGAATTGGGTGATCAATAGAGTGTGTGCGTATACCAAAACCACTTAATGATAGTTTGGCAATTGGGTTAACGTATTGTTTTTTTAAGGAAAAATATATTAATTAAATAAGGTTAACTAATGTAAACATATTACTATGAAGGTATACATTTAGTAGACAAACATTATGAATGAGTAATGGCATGAGATTATGCCAACTTCTAACAATCCTACAATTTCTATTTTTGTTATAATATTGGTTTTGTGAGAGGAGAAACTCATAAGAGAATTCAGAATTTAGGAGTGAATTTTGAATGGCAAAACCAATTTCCTAAATATATCTAGGAGAATAAAATTTCTGAGAAAATAACACACACTCCCTACCCACCTATTATACGAATGCATGATATCCAATGCCTTCTTACTTTTGTATGTTTTAAAGGGATTTTGCATTGGTAGCCTCCATTAATTTAGTACACCTTCGATTTCTTATGGAAAATATATACTCCATTTATCCGTGTACAATCGCTTTCTGAATTTTCTGTTTTAACTATATATATTTTCATGTTTTTATTGTAAAGTGAAGAAATTATCGTGGATGTGAACATAAAGGTAACATTGTTAAGGTGGTGAACCAGACCGAAAGGTGGATATGATGATGTATTTAGCAAAACCATATCGTTTTTATCAACATAAATAAGAAAAAATTGGTGTTCATGCAGAATGACATAATCAAAGGATATGCGCGTTTGCCACTATGGTATCATACTGTAGTGTTTAATTGACAATTTGGATCTAATTAAAGGGTCAGTGATAATGTTAGGATCCTAATCTTGGTTAGTGGGCTAATCCCGTGATCAGTGGAGGTTTAGCACCGGGAAGGAAAGGAAGAAAAGTGATGGGTAGGGACCGGTTACTGTAGCGAGGAGTGGGTTGTGTTGGGTTTAAAGCAAATCCATCAATCTTTCTCCATCTCTCTCACTTTCTCACTCATCTCTCACCCTTTCTTCTCTTCTTTTCCGGCAACTAGAGGATGTTGCGGTAGCTCCAGAGAAGGGGGGACGAGCTTGGAGCAGCGGAGGTGCGGGCGTAAGGCGCGTGTGATCGGAGGTTACGGTCGGCGAGCGACGTTGAGCGAACTCCGTCGTGCTCCGTCTTTCCTTTGAGGTATGTCGGTTGTTTAGTGTGGTTTTGTTGTTCCCCACGTTGGTGGGAAGTTGTGGTCGGTCAGAGACCTCGCCGGCGACGAGAGAACGACGTAAAATCCTCGGCAGGTGCGAGATTGCTGTCGACCAACGGTCGACCGCCCGAACGGTGCCTTCGGGCGGTCGACCGATTTTACAGTTTTGCTCGACTTTAACCAACACCGGTCGAACGATGTCGTGTGGCGGTCGACCGGTTGCATGTATGCTGGTGGGTTGGAGGTTTTCTGTCGGATTTCGGTCGACCGACTTTAGATCGTTGTCTGACTGTTTGGACTTAAGTGATGCACATACTAGATCGACCGTTACAGACTTTTGGTCGACCGAACCTATTGGGAACAGTCGACCGGTTAGGCTTTTTCGGTCGACCGTTTGTGCGCAGAACTGAATTCCTAGTCCTTGTGTTGTGTCAACGCTGTCCACGGAAACCGTGTCCTCGATTAGAGCGTGAGCCTGGAGGTGACGGTGGGTACTTGTAATAACCTTAATCTAAACAATCTAATTAAACTAAACTAAACCTAATTAACCTTATTAAGCCTTGATTAGTATAGCATGAGGTGGCTTGCTATGGTTGGAAGCTTTGGAGGTGGAGTTGAAGATAAACTTGTTTTCTTCTATAAATAGAGATGAGGTTAAGGAAAAACGTTTGCTTGATAATTTGATTTCTTCAGAGAGTGAGAGAAGTGATTTTGGAGGAGGAGAAGAAGGAGAGAAGGAGAAGGAAAAGAAGTGAAGGAGAAGGAGTTGGGTGGAGTTTGCCAAAGCTTGGGAAGCGTCCACAAACGTCAATAAGGTATGCCAAGTCTTCAATATAACTCACATAAGCTTTGTGAGTGTTGGGGATTGACGTTGGTGTCGAATTCCCCGTCGGATTGCAACCTGTTCAGAGGTTGAAGACGACGATCGGTCGACCGGTGTCTGTGGGCAGTCGACCAATCCTATTATTATATTGATTTGCACCCGCAAACAGTCGAACGATGTCTATGGACGGTCGACCGTTATGCTAGATTTGTGCGGGAAAAAGGGTTTATATTGTTATCGGTCGAACGTGTCCACTTAGCCGGTCGACCGAAAACAATGAGAATGGGTCGGTTGGGTTTTTTGACTTATTAAACGGTCGAACGCCTTTAACCTGGTTCGACCGATCTATTCGATGCTAAGTCGGTTGGGAGCTTTGACCATCAAAACGGTCGACCGCTCTTTAACTTTTGGTCGACCGACTGAGCATTTAATTAAGCAGTAGAGTGCCTGTGTTGTTTTGGTCGAACTGTATTTCAGTTCCGGTCGACCGAATAAGACTTGGGCAAAATGCTGAAATTCCTATTATCGGTTGAACGACCCCTTGGTTCGACCGATCAGATATATATATTATATAAATTTGGTATAGCGTAGACCATCCAAACGGTCGACCGCTAGATGACTTTTGTTCGATCGATTGGTCGGTAATTCGGTTGGCGTGGTTCGACCGATACACTTGTTTGTACAGTACCGAGTACTGTGTGGAAGACCGGTCGACCGGTGTGCTTGTAGCGGTCGACCGATCTGCCGCAGGTTGGTGGATTTATCCACACGCGATCCGTTGAGTATAGGTCGACTACTGGCTCCGAGGCGACGGTCGATTACCGGCCTTGAGAGCGACGGATTTCACCATCAACGAGGGCGTATTATTGTATTATTGTTGCCTCTCATATCGAGCGGGGTGTGAGGGATGAGTGTTGTAAACCTTGAGCTGTTTGCAGGGGTTTGTCGGTAGGCCGAGGATGTTCCGGCAGGGTGCGCGTCTGGCGGCTCTTGGGGGAGCAGCGGTTGTCGTCTGACCCGAGTTGTGTATTCGGCGGGCTGACTCGCTCCTGGGGTGGCGACGTTGTGCCAAGGTTCCTTTCTGCACTTTTGGGGAGTAGTGGTGCCGACTGACCCTTGTGAGGCAGCGGTGGACTGACTTGACCCTAGTGGCAGGAGTGGTTCAGTACCGCGGAGGCGGAGAGGGCATTATTGTGGGCTCGAGGTGGATGATCATGTGCATTGCATTGTCTTTAATTCCATTTTGTATTTTAGGAGGTTTGGCATACGGGGTTCCTACAGAGAACTCAGGCATGTTTCAATTGTTTGCATTTCAGGTAGCGAGCATGTTTAGAGTCGGGGTGGTGACTAAGGAGGGTTCCCTCGGGATCAGATCCTATAGTTGTCAGTCTCTTCCTTTTGAGGTGATTACATATTGTATAGCTGATGCATTGCATACATTGCATCATATGTCTTTCATTTAGATTAGTTTTATATCAATAAATGTTACTAAGGTATGTGTTTAGTCTTATTTACAGAATACAGGGACCTGAATGCAAATTACCCACATCCCGAGCATAAACGCGTGCAAAAGACTCATTTCTATCATAAAGATCAAGCTCAAGATTATCGGGTTTCAAATGGAAATGTATCCAAGCATAAAAGCATTCAAGACCTAATTACAAAAAAAACAAGGACTTAAGCACAAAAGTAGTCGGGGACTTAATTGCAAAAAGACAAGGACATAATTGCAATTAAAGCACCAAAATATTATCTTGGAGAAAATCTAAAGAAAAATTAATGTGGATCTCCAAATATATGAAGGAATTAATCCGGAGCTCAAAAAAATGGAAAAAATCAATCCAGACGCGCAAAGGAGGATCAAATTATACCATAAACACACAGCAAAAATCCGAATCAAATCCGACCTTATTGTGAGGCGATTTAGCCGCACATTACATGTATATTGCGGCGTTTCCGCCGCACCAGAGTCGATCGACTGCTCCAAATTTTGTCCAGTCGTGTCTGGACACGTGTACTCTCCAATTTTATACTTAGGTCCCTTGTAACAGCTATAAATAGCCCCGAGAACGATGTTAAGAGGGTCGTTGGCCTTAGACCTAGTTTTTAGTTGTTGTTTTTATGTCTTTATTTTAGTAATAAAATTCTGTCTTTTATTTCTTGTTTTTACTTTTCTTTTGTAATGCCTCTAGGACCCCTTCTTCCTCCCTCCATGAGTTTCTAACTCTTTCCAAAGGGTGGAGGTGACGGATTTAGGGTGAAGAGAAGAGAATAAATGTTATTATTTTAAGTTCGTGATTAGTATATTTTGATTACTTGAGTTTGTGTTAAATCATTTATCATGTAATGCTTCATAACTAACATGATTTATTATAAGTTTCTGAATTCTCTAATCCAAACCTTAAATCTAAACCTCCACCAAACGGAATTCACTTCTTCGTTCTTGTTTTAGTTTTAATTGTTCTTGTTTCTTGCTTTAGATAAATGAAACCCAAAAATCTCAAAACCCAATTTATTCTTCTCTCCTTCTTCCCCCCAATCGAAATCACACTAATAACAAATCTCTCACTCCTTGTGTTCGACCCGTATTTGTCACATCTTTATTGACGCCGTGCACTTGCGGTATAAATTTAAATCTTCATCAATAGCTTTTGTTGTAATCACAATCAGTTTGTATATTTGAGTTCCACGTGGATCATATTTATATTATATATGTTGGTTTGTTTCCCGTGACGTGCCCAGTGTTGACCGTTGACGGTCTTTATTATTGTTTAAATTTTCCGCTGTTTTCGGGACGTTACAGTACTTGCTCGTGCCTGTCCAGGGACCGACGTGTGGAAGAGTGTGGTCACTTGGGTCGTGCCACCTCCGTGATGGACAATGGTGTGACGAGTTGTTGCTTGACTCTCTGTAGAGTAGCAGACCTGAGGGATCGCGGATCCCAATGCATGTTGACGCTTGGCTCGTGGAGCATAATGACCCTACAGACTACGGTCTTGAGCCATCCGATGTTGTGTCGGTCGTATGTTGTACCGCTGAAGTTGTGTCGGTGATGTCGCCGAGGTTTTTGCCGACGATGTTTCGGCTATTGGTTGTGTCGTCCGATGTTGTGCCGGACGTATGTTGTACCGTCGATGTTGTGTCGACGATGCCGCCGATGTTGTTCCGACGATAATCCCCGATTAAGCACTTATCTTGGGATGTGACCGACCGGGCTACGACTCCGTTGAGGTGGTGTAGGCCACATTGTTACCTTGCGCGGAAGTGCGGACGCTCCTCACCGATCCCTTTGGCTAGAGTAGTCGCGTGTGTGGGGTGCGTCGCGTACTGTCCGTAGGACCGTATGTGCCTACGGTAGGTTTCCGAGGGAGACCCGTTGTTGTTGCTGGACTAATGTCCTTGTGTTGTTGGACTGAGGTCCCGTATACCCTTGGATTGCAGAGTTGATATGACATGCTACTAGTATGATATGTTCATTTACTGTACTGTTGCATGTATATAAGTGAGCTTGGCAAACGGAGTTTCCTAATGGGAAACTCAGACATCGTTGTTTGATTCATGTTTCAGGACCTATGCATAGGCCGTATAGTTTAATTAATGTTTTGAAAACCAGAGGTTACCTTTTGACTAGTAACTGCAATATCAATATTAGACCCATCTATAGGGGTGCACACGGGTCGGGTTGAAACCGAAACCGACCCAAACCCGACTGGTCGGGTCGGGTTGGGAAGAGATTCGGGTTGGGTTGGGTTGAAAAAATCGGAAAACCGAATTTTCGGGTCGGGTTCGGGTTGACCCAACCCAACTCGAACCCGACGATTGTTTTATTATATTTTCCCCCAATAAATCCTGACCGTCCATCAAGGTGTATCTAACCTAACCCTAACAAAAAAAACACATTTCCTCTCCCTCCCTCACGCGGCGCCGACTGTTCCACCTCTCCTCTCCTCTCCCTCACGCGGCGCCGACTGTTCCACCTCTCCTCTCCTCTCCTCTCCCTCACGCGTCGCCGACAGTTCCGACTTCCCGACGAAATCCCCAAACGAAATCCCTTAATCCCCAAACTAAATTCCTCCCGTCTCCGTTTCATCTTCTTCCTCTCCCTCACGCTCTCTCGATCGGCGCTGGGTTGAAGGTTCACCGTATCATCACCGTCAGACGCCGCCGTTAGTCGTCGATCTCCAAATCGACCCGCCGATTTGCGTCGCCCGTTAAGTCTTCGTCGATCCCGCTTCACCAACACGGCGTCGTCTTCGAATTCGATGCAGGTAATACCCATTTCGTCCATTTAGGTATATGTCAGGATGGGAAATGTTCTTGTAGACTTCACGAATTGGGCACCACATAGGTGTTGGTTTGACATTTTTCACCACTTCATGTGCCAATCTTTTGTTCTTAGGGGTGGGATTCGTGGGATTGTTTATTTGTTTGATATGTGAACTTTGAAATGTTAGAAAAAACACACACAATTCAATCCTTTTATGTTTTGGAAACTTCTCCAATCTTACAACATTTCCCGTGTTTTGTTTAATTAGGAAGAAACCAAATGATGCCATCTATCTCTAGATGGGCCATCTATCTCTAGATTTCATGTAGTATATCTCGTTTATCACGGCAATACATATAAAATATAAGAACTGTTTTCATTTGCTTTTATATTTAGTCTCCTTTAGTTTCCTGAATCTCCTAAAATCCCTCTGAGTTTTTTGATGTAATATTTTGCAACCCAACGTCTCATATTTTCTGTACGTTCAAAAGTCTAATTTGAGATTCACCATCAATCTTAATATAATGGCATTTCAACTAGTTACAGTGTTGAAGATAAAATCTTATTATTTATAATGAAATGTAATTCGGTTTTACATCTTATTTGGTTAATTACTTAAGCCGGTTTATTGTACTTATTCAACAATACCCTTGTTTTTTTGTTTTTATTATTATTTTACAATACCCTTTGTTTCGAAACCAAAACGAGAACAGTTTAATGCCACATTGTTTCCTGCAAGATAAGGCTGGACGGGGTTCACATGAAAATTAATAGTCATTAGGTGAATTAATGCAATAAAGTTGACAGTTCTCATAAATGTGGGCCATTGGTGTATTACCAAAACTAAATTGCGTGTTAGCACGATGACCGAATAGTCTAGGTGATCTTCTGAAGAAACTAATTTGACTTACGACCAAAATTATAATGACACTACTTGTTTAGTTTGACTAAGACACCTTCTTAATAGCTTCCTAAAACCATGTGTTTTTCGTAACTTTTATTCAACTTTTATATATATCACGTATATTATATATCTTTCCTAATGTGTTCTGCCGAAAGTCCTTTCATTTTCTTTATTCCTACACTGCAAATATGTTGCTTTCCACTAGACAAAAAAACCCACCACGCACCAGTTCTCGGCAAATAGATGCATTTCTTATATACTAGATTATCCTAATTCATGGTCATTTACATGTGGCCCAAGAGGTGAACTTAGGTCATCCTTAACGGATGACCTTTGGGGTCGGGTTGGGAGTCAACCCGAACCCAACCTCCTTAATGGGGGGCAGACCCAGGTCAAGTCTCGACCAGGGTCGGCGACCTGACCTGACCTGGGTTCCACCCCCGGTTTGGCCACGTGGTCAACCCGGGTTGGTTGGAATTTTTTATTTTTTTGATAAAGGATTTAAAAATTGTTTTTTATATTTGTTAATTAATATATAATTAGAACTAATTCTTGAAAAATAAAATAAATGTAAATAATTAATGAAAAATAGTAAGATAAATGTAAATAATTTATGAAAATTAGTAAATAAATGTAAGTAATTAAAGAAAATTAGTAAGATAATTGAAAATAATTGTAAATGTATATTATTAATGAAAATTATCCAACAAAAAAAGAACACACAAACACGTTCACCCAAGAACACATTAGTAACCCAAAAAATCGGTATAGAATTACTAATAAATCTAAAGCCCAAAAAATACATTGTGCTTGGCCGCCACTCGCTCATCGGTGAGCGAGACTCCCGACCGACCCGTCGGGGGTTTTAAGAAATTTAGTAAAATAAATGTAAAAATAACCCAAATTTAATTAGATTTTTGCAAGTTATTTCATAATTATCGTAATTAAGTTAGATTAAATCATTGTAAAAATAACTTATGTAATAGTTTGTGTATTTTTGTGATGGAATAAAAAATGAGGTAAAAATAAATGATACGTAGGAGGGAGAGTGTGTTGAAAGTGAGGTTGAGATTAATGAGTGAAAAATAGGTTGAGTTGAGTTGTGTTGTGAGTTGAGTAGTGTTTTTTGTTGACGTGTGAGAGAGTGGATTGGGGGATGATGTTGGGCCGGGTGAAACTTTGTGTCCGAAATCCGTCAATCCGACCGATTCCGTATTCGAAATCAAAAAAATTATCCGAGAAAAAAAATCCGCAACCGAATTTGTATTCGGATATAAACATCTGTAAAAAACGAAGCGAATATGGATATTGGTACATCCGATTCGAATAATATCCGGTTCGTATTTTATATGCACATATAAATAAATATATATATATATATACAATATATATTAATTAAATTATGTTATTTATATTATATTTAATATTTTTTCATGTAGGTAGAAAATAAAGGCTGAAATTTATTCTTGTTTAGATCAATCAAAAAATGTTTTTAAGTCTATTCGGATTTTTTAACGAATTCGGATATCCTAATTCGGAATGGATTTTAAACTTAATTCGGATGCGAATTTATTCGAATTCGGATCCGAATTCGACGGATACGAATTCGGATTCCTTTCTCATACATTCGGTCAGATTCGAGAAAAAAAAACGGATATGAATTCGGATACTGGCAGATCCGCTTCGTATCCGCTCCGTTTTTACCCCTATGTTGGGGTTAAGAATGTCCTTAGTCATAGTCTCTGTCGTAGAAAAAAAGTGAGAAAACAACAAATAAATGAAACACCATTTTTATTTTTTAACTAAACAAGCTAAGGCGAAGAGCGGCAAACTGTATTCATCACCAAAAAGTTACGGGAACATTGAAAGCTTTAAGCTCTAACATTGAAGATCATTCATTGTATTATTTCGACTTTAAAGATTTCACATATCAAGACAAATTTATTGAACTTTCAGTTTCAACTACGCTATTATGGAGCTGATATAATTTACTCTTTCTTACTTGTTTATTTACATACATTGGTACTTATGTCATACGAAAATATTTTAACATGACAAAAAAATATTTTTTATATGGAAAACTTTCTTACTAAAAATATAAGTACCAATTTTCCAATGCTTTACGAAATCAAACGTCAGATCAAAGACATCTACCAGTGGCAAGCAATATATGAAGCTCTGTGTAGGTATTATCACTTTATCAGCACATGCTTCAAACAAATGATTCGTATTGTCAACAATAACAAGATTTCGACGGTAATAATGGAAGTTTTTGGTATGGTCAGTTTACTGGATTGCCCAACTCGGTTGATACAGGAGAGGATTGCAGTTGCACCCCTTACGTTTGTAAATACTAACCACGAGGTTCGTAATCCCTGTCCCTTTGTCACGCCATTATGGCATTATTACATGTTTTTATTTGTTGTTACGATTTAAAAGCTATAAAGTTGTGGTTCTAAATAATTATTTGACATTTTATCAATAACCGTTACAGGGGAGAGCCCAATATTGTATTATTAAAATATTGGGCCTATGGCGACAGTGAGATTGTCCTTAATCATGGGCCACTGTGCTATTATTGATAGGAATATTTGAACTTTCCACAGTGGTATATAGACATGCAACTTCGGTCAGTGCCGGCCTGGTGCCGTGCCCATTACCGTAATTTTTTAATATAATAAAAAAAATTAAAAATTCGAAACTTAAGAAAAAAAAATTTTTTTTTCCAAAACTAGGTGGATCGCGGGTGTGACCCGCGATCCGTGGGGGCACGGATCGCGGTTCCGTCCCTCCCGCCAAAAATTTTTTTTTTTTTGAAAATATCACGGATCTTGGTTCTGAACCGCGATCCGTGAAATTTTTTTTTAATTTTTTTTTAATTTCTTTATTTCTGTTTTTCTTTTTTATTATAATTATTTTTAATCTTTTTTAAAATCTTTTTTTTTCAAAAATGTTTTCTAATTTATATTATTTTTTAAAAATTTAAAAATTTGTTTTTAATTTTTTCAAAAATCGACCCCCAAATCACGTCGATAACCCGACGTATTGAATTGTTATGGTATTTTATACAATAAAAAAACAAAATTTATTTGTCAGAATAATAAATTATTTGCAACTAAAAATTAAACAAACACTAAAACTAATTAAAACAAAAAATTGGTAACGTTGTCGAAAATTCGTAGGGTGTACACACATTACAAACAGTTTTGGAGGTCCATACAGCAAAAAATTAAAAACACAATTAATTTTTTTTAAAATAATAACAATTACAAAACATATTTTGGAAAGAAATATAATAAAAAAACTTAGTTAAAATGATTTTAAAAAATTCAAAACATAAAACACTACGACTAAAATCCGTGATTTTATTTATTTTCTTTTATTGTTTTTGATTTTTTCGGTTTTCTGTTTTAGTTTTTTTTTCTTCTGTTTTTCTTTTTTATTTTAATTATTTATAATCTTTTTTAAAATCTTTTTTTTTCAAAATATGTTTTCTAATTGATATTATTTATTAAAAAAATTAATTTTGTTTTTAATTTTTTCAAGAAACGACCTCCAAATCACGTCGATAACTCGGCGTGTATTGAATTGTTAGGGTATTTTATACAATATAAAAACAAAATTTCTTAGTTAGAATAATAAATTATTTACAACTGAATATTAAACAAACCATAAAACTAATTAAAACAAAAAATTGGTAACGTTGTCAAAAATTCGTAAGGTGTACACACATTACAAACATTTTGGAGGTCGATACAGCAAAAAATTAAAAACAAAATTCAAAATTTTTAAAAATTAATAACAATTACAAAACATATTTTGAAATATATATATATATATATAAAACATAGTTCAAATGATTTGTAAAAAAAACAAAACATAAAATCAAAAACAATAAAAGAAAATAAAAAAGTCACGGATTTTGATTTTTTTAAAATCGTTTTAACTATGTTTTTTATTATATTTATTTTCAAAATATGTTTTGTAATTGTTATTATTTTTTAAATTTTTTTAATTGTGTTTTTAATTTTTTGTTATATCGACCTCCAAAAATATTTACAATGTGTGTACACCCTACTAATTTTTGATAACGTTTCGAATTTTTTGTTTTAATTAGTTTTAGTGTTTGTTTAATATTCAGTTGTAAATAATTTATTAATCTGGCTAAAAAAATTGTTTTTTTATTGTATAAAATACCCTAACATTTCAATACGTCGGGTTATCGACGTGATTTAGAGGTCGATTATTGGAAAAATTAAAAATAATTTTAAAAAATTTAGAAAAATAATATAAATTAGAAAACTTATTTTGAAAAAAAAGATTTAAAAAAAGATTACAAATAATTACAATAAAAAATAAAAACAGAAAAGAAAAAACAAAAAACAAAAACAAAAAATCAAAAAAAAAAAACTTTTTGGCGGGAACACGGATCGCGATCCGTGCCCCACGGATCCCGGGTCACACCCGCGATCCACTTAGTTTTGGAAAAAATAAATTCCTAAATTTCGAATTTTTAATTTTTTTTTATTATATTAAAAAATTTCGGGCCCATTACTAATAGCCATTGGGCTTTTTTAATTTACCAAAATACCCCCTCCTTCCCGTATAAATCCCAATTCTCTCTTATTTTCTTCACACTTAATTCCTACTCTTTCTTCCAAATCTTCTTTACTATTTCTCTAATTGCTCTGATTTTGATGGAAACAGATCGATTTTGAGCTAAAACGTAAAGTTAAAGCCACAAGCAAACCGTTAACCGTTCGATTTCACGATTCCTCCGCTCTTCATTTCCCAAGCTTTTCTAATCTTTTTAGTAGTTAATTTTAGTTTATCAATCATTATCATAACTTTCTAATTTATGAAAAAATTACTTTTTGTTTGCATATTTATTAATTTCCATGACTTTAACATCTAATTTTGAAGATAATGATAACCCACCTCCTCTTAATCCACCTAAACTTACATGTACAAGTAGTAGAAAAAAATTAGCAAAGTTTGAAATGATTTTAATGAAGGACAAAATAATGAGGATAACACAACAGCTACTTGTATATGTAGGATCTAAGTAGTCCTAAAATTAGTCTAAATGAAGGTGAATAGACTAAATGCACTCTTAAAACTTAAGCAAGTACATAAGTGGAATAATTATTGGCTTTTTGGCCTTAATCTGTATTTTGATGATTTAATCACCTAATTTTAATCACAATTAATTGTAGAGTAACACACATAATGCATAAAACAATATTGCTTGTGCTAACATCTATAGGTGATCAAGACTAAAAAAGAATTGAATTGAAGTCAAGACATGTAATCAAGCATTTGAAAAACATATAATTTTACTTTATATTGAGTCTTAGGAACTTGTGTAAACTTGAGCATACAAGAGTTAAAAATTACTCACATACACATTAGGTTCATTGTAGAAGTCACATACAAAATTTCACATCAATTGGACTTTCATAGATCACACAAACCTTAACAGGAAAATCACCTAAACTAAAACCCAGATTTCATGTGCCGATCGGTTGACCGAACCAGTTTTTTGTTCGACCGATTATAACATATGACTTCCTAAGTGTATTTTCTCGTTTAATCGGTCAACCATTTTTGACCTTTCGGTCGACTGTTCCCGTATTTTTCAGATGACCGTTAACTTTGTCGTATTATACAACGGTCGTATTCGTATATATATTCCTAACCCATAGAATACAATTGGCCACCGTTCGAACGTTGACCCTAGAACGGTCGAACAGATGAAGACTTTTCTTGTGCATGCAATTAAGCAGTCCAACCATCCAGATAAGGGGGAATCAGTTGGTCCAGCGGTCCAGATGCATGCAATTAAGCAGTCCAGCCATCCAACACTATTCCTCTTCCCCGTTCCTCCCACTGCTCATTTTCTTCGCATTTTATGTGACTTTTCATTAATTTTCTTGTGTGGACAATTAGTAAAATTGAGTGAGTCATTAGCTCGAATTAGTTTGTAATTAGATTAGGGTTGTGGTTTTTCATCTCCTCCACTCTGGAGGAGGCTTTCCCCCAATATAAATATAAAGCAAAATTAGAAAAGGAGCATCGATTATTTTGCCCAAAATTCATGTTATTTGGAGCCAGAGGGGCTCGATCCTTCCACCGGAGCTTAGTGGAGCTCGAATCCACTGTTATTGTTCCCTTTCTCGGAGTCAAGTTGATGACTCTGTCCAAATCCAACTCCCTTGGCGGTGGCATGGAAGGAATGGATCAGATTCCTCTTCGGAAACCTATCAAGATCCAATATAATTCTCTTGGAAGTGCACCCAAACAAAAACCTCAAATACTTTTGGTAGTTTACATTGAAAAACGAATTCATTTATGTCTAGTATATATTGTAGTTAATGGTTTGAAAATATTGAATGCAATACATTTTTAGAAAAACATGTATGTTATTCTAAGCTACCCCAACAAACCCTTAAATTTCATTCATTTGATCTTTAAATATTAGAGGTGCAATGTGCAACCAATTGAATTGCCCATTTAGGTAAAATCACCCATATTGGGCAAGGTTGAAGACATGAGCAAAATTACCCATATAGGTAAAGAAGATCGAGTTGTCTCGGTATTTCGAAAAATTAGATCAGTTCTCTTGTTTGATAAAGAAACCTAGCTAGGCTCGCCTAATCGGAACTGAGCTGAGGTGATCGAAGGGGTCATCCATACAAAATTGGTGTCGTTCATCCATCAAGTGAAGAAATTTAGTTCATGTGCTCCTCTAAAGTTTTTTTTGTTTGTTGAAGTTTATGGGCTCAAGTAAAGTTGAAAAGACTTTATTACTTCCGCATGTCCCCCAACTTAAGCACATGTAATGACAAAGAGGTATGTACCCTACCTTTCTTTCTACGTCATGGAAAATGATTTGTCATGCATGGATTAAAACATTCTAATTGTATATTATTTCGAGTTGGAATAGTGTGGACGTTCTAACAAGTGAGTGTTCCACGTCATTAAGATTTAAGAGTTGGTACGTGGGTTCATGTCATTATAATTCTTGCACAACAATATGACAATACCACATGATTTAGAATGGAGAATTGCGTGGTTTAATTGTGTTTGCTAGGATTTCTAATGCGGAATGTTGTCCTCCGATTGAATGGCGTTGGTGTCATGTAGGTGAAGGGAATGTGTTCTAAAAGTTTTACTTTTAAATGTTAAATATTATGAATTGAATGAGAAATCATTTTGTTCCTTGTTTATGTTATTCGTCTTTTAGAAGTGTTAAGGAAGAGGCTATTGGTCCTGGTTAATATTATTTATTAATAAATAATGGATGGTTAGATGGAATTTTGCATGGGATCATGGGCAAGAGGTTGCACATGAATAGGTAATTTGGAGATAACCTATAAATACAAGGTTATCTCATTACCTCCTTAATTAATTCATTATTTTCTTGAGCAAAATTCTCTCTCCATAATTCTCCACGAAATTCCAGTAATTCTTAAGTTTAGTTTTAGTTCTAGAGATCATCTTCTCAAGGGAACTAAAGAGTGGTTAGTAATTGGATTCTAAACCCTATTGGAGATTGAGAGACTAGCTTTTCTCTCTCCAATCTTGTTTAGAGTTTGGTGAAATACTCGGAGGCATCCGACGCAGCGAGGAGCATCCCAACCGTCTCCGAATCTTCGAGAAGTTTTAGAGAACTTCTAGGTATGAATTTCGGAGCTCCTTCATGTTTGTTTTAATAGAGTTTTTGAAACTAGTTTGTTAAAACAAACCGATGCATGCAATAAATTCTAGAAAATTGAAAATTGATCCTTATTATACATGAAAATTCGAAAAATATATATGTATAATTAAACATGAAATCCCACAGTAGGGTTCCTAAGTAGAGGTGGGTGGTGGGAGTTCCAAACAATGAAATCCAGGTGAAGTCATTAGTTTTCAACATTCTAAGTGTACATACAAGAATAAACTTATTATTTGTGAAATTTAGTTGGTTCGCCACCTCAAGAAAACGTGAACACTTAGGTGAAGGATAGTGGATTTAACTCTATTATAGGGTGTTGCTCACAACTTGTATTTAGTAATGCGGAGACGGAAGAGCTTCACTGTGAGAATGATTGGAGTACAAGAAGAATGAAATCGGAGATGACTTGCTACACGGATTGGGGATTGGATGATTTTCCAACAACATGATTTTCCCAATATCTAAAACGCTAAGGAGTAATGGTGGTTAAACCTACCTCACAACTTGGTGTATATCTCTTCTCTCAAGATTTCAACAATATTAGAGTTATAAGAAACTTAGTAATTTATATGAGAAATTTAGGACAACCCAGAGCATCCTTAATGAAAATTGCTCGCGTCCAGATTTCAGACAATCGTTTGGGAACGGTCAACCATTCTTTAAGTTTCAATGCACTCCCAGTCTGCTATTGTCCACTTGGTTTCGGTCAACCAAACGTCTGAATAGGGTTAAGATGTTCGTTCTCCAGATATCAGTAACTTCCAGGAAGACTGTTGGCTAGGTTTCGGTGGAACCAGGTCCATGTTGAAGAATAAAAGATAAAACAAGGCAAAACATAATTTCCAGCGAACATAACTAAAGTTTATGTTGAGGGAATTGAGAAAAGTACAAGTGAAATAACAGACTTGGGTGTCGGTCACGTGCTGGGTCGGGCCTCACTTCTGCCAAACGGGTCGGGCCTTGGGCTTGACCCGTTAAGGGACACTAGCCCAAGCAGGCTTGTGTGTTGCCGTGCTGGCCCGACCCGTCTAATTTTTTATTTATTATTTTAAAATACCTCAAAACACTTAAAAATAACTAAAATACCAAAAATTACGAAAATACTTTAAAAAATAAAAAATATCGGGCTCGACCCCTGAGAACCAGGTCCATGTCCCGGCCCGGCCCGTTTAAACTTATGGGCTGACGGGCCGTTTAGACTTATGGGCTGGTACCCAAGTCTAAAATAACATTTGAGATGGAAAAGTACTGGTGAATAGGTGATAGTGATACCTCTTCGGCTCTCCAGTCGGAAGGTATTATTAATCACTAAAAGAAATTGAGGTTTTAGCAACGGTAATTAACCTTATGAGAACACCAGCAATTATTAATTATCATGTGTACTCTCTGTGACAATAGTGGAAACATAAATACTAATCCCCACAGCGAAGAAGAAGTTCTGACTTCAACTCAAAAAATAAAAAATAAAAATTGAAGCCCATGTGATCGGTAATTTGTTATACTAATTGCCGACTTGATCTAATCAGTGTCAAGAGTAGTCACTTGTACTTTTAGACGTCTAGTCCGGCGGTCTCCAGTTGTTAATGGGTTGGGCTTCAGGCCACAAATCTTGAGCACTTGTTTCTCAATAAATATTTTTTTGTTTTTTTAACGTGGATTATTATTTCTTGTAGGAGAAATTTTTGTGACGTTGGGTAATTACTTGGGTTGATACTGGTGTTGTTTTTTCAGGAATTTTTTGGCATTTGTGTTATGTTGTGTGTGTGTTTATAATTGTATGAAAAGTAATGTTTATGGAATCATTTTGTTATTCAAAAAAAGTAAATGCAATGAGAATATGATTTCAGGATTCTCATTCATGCATTGGCAGTTAACCAGAAGATTTAGGAAACAAATCAAAGATAAAAAATAAATCGATTACACAAACTGATCCTTGTTTCAGTGTCATCTTAAAACATTTTTTGCTTTAAGCATCCTAACTTAAGAATGCTTTTGGATTTTTGGTATATGCAACAATGCAATATATTATTTTTCCCTTTTTAGCTAAAATACTCGTATGACCATCAGTAACCATGACCTCCACAATGTGTTCATGACTTTTCTCTCTTCCATGTCAGTTTTATTTCTCATCCACATTAATTTTCTCTCTCATCAACCAACATTTTTCTTTTTCCTACATTATTCACTTCTTAACCACAACCTACTGCAACACATCTCTCTCATGTAGACGTATTTTCAAAAAAACAAATAAAAAAATTCAAACTAATTTTAAAAATATCAAAACAAAAAACACAAAAAATTGCTTTAAAAAACGTGTCAATCATTGACGACCTAGACGACCAGGTCGTCAACCCGGTCGTCCACGACCGGGATGTCGGCCCCATTATTGATGTTCTTAGAGCACAAGTAACGGGGGTCGTCCCGCGTGGGACGACCCCGAAGACCGGGTTGGCGACCTGGTCGTCCAGGCCGTCAATTATTGGCACGTTTTTAAAAGTAATTTTTTTGTTTTGATTTTTTTCAAATTAGTTTGAATCTTTTTTCTATTTTTAATTTTGAAAATACGTTTTCCAATTGTTTTCCAATTTTGAAAATACGTTTTCCAATTGTTTTGATTTTTTAGAATTTTTTTAAATATTTTTCCAAGATCGACTCCAAAATGATGTGGAAGAGAGATGAGTTGTGGTTAAGATGTGAATAGTGTAGGAAAGAGAAGAAATTAGGTTGGAGAGAGAGAAAACTGATGTGGAAAAATAAAAGTTGATCTGAAAGAGAGAGAAAACTCATGACCACGTCCTGAAGGTCAGGGTTACGGACGGTCTAAGTCCTGACCAAAATTGTTTTTGGTAATAATGCAACCTTACACTTTATTTCCTTCAAGAAGAAGATATAATTTGGTTCATGCATGTTTTACTTACTATCAACACTAGTACACCACAAACTTTCCAATCCTGCCATCTTTAACTTTACAAGCTAGATTAGATTTTATAGTTCCACTACATCTGGAGCGTGACCCTCTTACTCCATGGGAATAAATTAACTAAACCACCCACTTAACTTGAGCATTCAAAAATTGGGTCAACCTCACTTGTTTGGTAAAGAATCTCTAGTTTGGCCGATGGGTACTGCACTGAGAGGTGGTCTAAGGAGTCACCAACAAAATGAATATTAATACTTTTGAACCCCATAGAGATGGTGCAATAATTTGGGTCATGTGCTGCTAAAAAGTTGAGGAAATCTTTGCTTCATCATTTCCTCCAACTCCTAGTCTCCAACTATAGCATGAAGTGACTGCATAGTGGTATCCTTTCTTTCCACATCATGGAGAATATATTGTTGGTCATTGCATGTGATCCTAATTGTTGCACCACATGGTCTACAGGGTTATTGTATCTTATTATATATCAAAGAAAAGAAATATAAATATATTAGGTTCTTATTCGTCCTTTCGGCATGGGTCGGAACTCGGAATGAATGGCCTTGGTGTGTTGTTCATGGTTGATAGTTAGGTCGAACTAAGAGTCAAGTGTGTTGGAACTTTGTTTATTGTTTAAATAATTTGAGAATGTATGTGTTGGAGCCATCCATATTCCACTAAATAATGTAGGTCCCTATAAGAAAGTTGATTGTCATGAACAATAAATAGACTAAGACATAATATTTATGCTTGCAAAGATTCCATCTTTTGGGTCTCTCCAATAAATTTAATTAGTTTTTTCTTTCCCTAAAGATCTTTAAATACGAATAAAGATAGAAAGTCCTAGAAAAACTTTAATAATTGGGGTTTGTCATGGTTTTGGGAGTTGAAGTCAGACGTATACGATTGCGTAAGTTCGAATAATGTATAAATTATTATACATGAAACTATGACGTGTATTAATTGTTTGCGAAATTCAACTGTTTAAAAAAAATTCAAATTTGCTTGTTTAAAAAAATCAAATCATCTTATAATTAACATGCTTTTGTAGACATGTACGTTATAGTTTCTTTATTAAATTTATATTTTCATTTCCCAACCATAGACTGATATTTCTATTTTTTAAGCATCCCTACAATGTTGTACTTGGTACCAACTATTGGTGAAGTGTTACAATGACAAGCACTAGATGCAGACATCTAGGTTTATGAATTGAATTGTTTTTATTGAAGGTAGCATAAATCATAATCAAATACATGGAGTTTCTTTCCTCTTTAGATCACAATGATATTAAGTGAGCTTCAAAAGATTTTATTTGTTTATTCATTACTAGAAAAATAGGTTTCACAAATTCTCTTTTTGTTTATTATATAAATTTTAATGTCCATATGACGACCCAAAAAATACAGCAAATAAAAAAATCTCATCTATCACAAAAACCTTAGTAATGTTTTATTTTGCAATGTCTAATTCAACTAACCAAATACTATACCGCCCTTTATGAATTCTATTCTAGACACTTTCGAATTTCAAACCAACCAAACCTAACTCATATTTCTTAGTAAAATTGACACATTTTAGCCATATTTTATCCCAAATCCGAGATATTTAATATTTTAGATCACAATATTATCTATCTTTTCACATTATTCACTACTTAATATAATAGTTTTTTTATATTTTCTCTTTATTTTTTATATTATTAAAAAATACAAAATTCTCAGAAATCTGAATTTTTATACTCCATGTTAAGATATTTCTATTCTTCTAATAATTAATGCCAGAATAAGTTATTTTTTACAAAAACTGGTATTGTAAGAATTTTTATTAGATTTATATGCTGCCATGGATATCAAATGAAATAAAACAAGACTCCAAATTCTGCCGATTTGCTAAAAAATATGATGAATTGGCTAAATTCTTTTAACTCAATCATCCATCTAGCAAAAAAGGGTAATATAGTGTTTGTTGTGAATGAGATGAAGCAGCAACTTAAAATCTAACTAAAAAATTACTTTATTTTCTTTGACATTTAGCAAGAAGACTAATTCCAAAACCATCGTGTAAGAAGAAACTGACCATTATGATATCTAATTACCCTACCACCTCCACAAATTCATGTATTACCTTTGCTTTCTCCGTGAGTTTTTTCGATATATCGTAATTTTTTAGTTTATGTTATTTTAAATTTATTAATTTATCAATAATATAATAATATTGTTTTTTAAAAATCGACTAATGTTTAGTTGTTAACTTTTTGTATGGAAGTTGATGGCACGCGTCAGGTCAGCGGGCACGTTAGCAAATGTTGGGGAGGGGGCATCAACAATCTGTGACTCCCAATACACGAGGGAAACTTTGTTTGATTCCAAACAAAGTGTGATTCCCGATAAAGGAGGAAAACATTTGTTTCCAAAAGGGGACACGACTGTTCACATTCGAAATGCACGACTTTGGACCTTCCAAGACACAACAGTTGATAGGCTTGTAAAACAAGTTTGGACGCAATCTAGACAAAAGCGTGGACACAGTCAATCTAGACGTTCCCAGACACAACACTGGACATGCTTGGAAAACAAATCTGGACAATTCTGGACAAATCCTTGGATACGGTCATTTTGTACACCTCTAAACAATTCTGGACAAGGTCATTCTAAACATTCTCGGGCAAATACATTGGACAAGCTTGCAAAACAAGTCTGGACATATTATGGACACATCCCTAGACACGGTCCATGGAAATGGTCATTCTGGACACCACTGGACAAGTCTGGGCAAATCTTTGGACACACGTGATGTTGAGTCCAGACACAATCTGGACATAAGCCGGGACACAGTCATTCTGGAGAAATCCCCGGACACGGTCATTCTGGACATTCCCGGACATAGCACTCGAGAAGCTTGTAAAATAAATTTGGATACATTATAGACAATTCTGGACCAATCTCTGGACACTATGGTTCTTTATACCTCTGGACAAATCCTTACACCTCTGGACAAATCCTTGGACATGGTCATTTTGTACACTTCTGGACAATTCTAGACACATACATTATGGACATTCCTAGGCATATGCACTGGACAAGCTTGCAAAATAAGTCTCGACACATTCTAGACAATTTGGACAAATCCATGCACATGCGTGATGTTGAGTCTGTACACGAATCTGGCCAATCCTGGGCGGAACGTGTATGCTGGGACTGGAGACGAGTATGTCCAGGAGTTTGATTCCCTCCAATATCTTGTAATGAAGAGCGGGGAAATGGTTCACAATTTGCAAAACCCTAAACACTCTCGCAACCCCAATACTTCCGCTAGAATACCACACCTGAAGAATTGTCTTCAAACCAGGAAGGCGCAGGCCCAACAGTTTAAAGAAGGTGAGGTCGTGTACCTGAAGGACCCATTGTGATCTCACTAGACATGTTGTACTTAGGTTTTTTGGGTTTTGTCGATTTTAAATTACTTCCAACTGTTTATGTGTTCACGGACACCATTGGAGAAGAAACTTGAACAATTTACAGACAACCATTTGACTTTGTTCATGAGGATTATGTTCTCTAACTTCCAGAACATTCTTGACTTCAAGGTGGAGAGGTATGAGGTGGAAGAAAGAGGCTTCAGGAATGGTAATGAGCTTGTGAATTCAAAGCCTTGCATGTGCCTGTGATATTAGGACTGAAATCGGGAGGCATTCCAGTCGACATGACCTGAAAAAATACTGACAATCGAGGAGGTCGAAGACTAGAAAATGATGAATTCAAAAAAGAACTTATTGTTGCAAGGTTGGTGAAAGATGACGAAGAGTGTGAAACTTCTCATCTGACTTCTTTTCAATTCATTCATGTTTTGCGATGACAACAATGGTACATGGTTGTTGTGCAAAACCTATCAGACTTAAAAAAATACAGCTGAACTGTATTAGTATAACCGTCATAGTCTTAATCTACCTTACAATTTAAGATGAATGATGGATATGGTAAGACTTTTTCGAGTGATGTTGTTCAATGGAGAAAATGATAACGACTCTTTCGAAGTTGATGATACAACTGAGAATTCTAATAGACGATTTGTACAAAGGATAAGAGAAGTTGAGGTTAAGGAAGCCTTAAAAAGGATGAAAGTTGGTAAGGCTTTAGGACCAGACGAGATCCCGATTGAAGTGTGAAAATGTCTTGGAGATAAAGCAGTAAAATGGTTAACTAAATTGTTTAATATTATCTTTGAGAAAAATAAAATATCAAATGAGTGGAGAATGAGTACTTTGGTGTCAATTTACAAGAATAGATGGGATATTCAAAGTTGTACTAACTATAAAGGTATCAAGCTCATGTGTCATACTATGAAATTATGGGAAAAAGTAATTGAACACCGTCTAAGGAAAGAGACATGTGTTAGAGATATTCAATTTGGTTTCATGCCTGGAAGGTCAACAATAGATGTCATATTCCTTATTAGACAACTTATGGAGAGGTATAGAGAACAAAAGAAAGATCTACACATGACTTTTATTGATTTAGAAAAGACATATGATAGAGCTCCAAGAAATGTCATGTGGTGGGCCGTAGAGAAGAAGAAAGTTCCACAAAATATGTTAATTTAATTAAAGATATGTATGAGGGAGTTGAAACTAGCATTAAAAATTGTGATGGTGTGACTAAAGCTTTTCCGATTAGAATTGGACTTCATCAGGGTTCAGCTTTAAGTCCATATCTCTTTGCTTTAGTAATGGACAAGATAACAAAAGATATACAATGTGAGGTTCCATGGTATATGCTTTTTGCGGATGATGTAGTATTAATTGACGAGAGTAAGGTAGGTATGGAGAGAAAACTAGAGTTTTGGAGAAATACTTTAGAAACAAAAGGTTTTAAACTGAGTAGATCTAAAACTGAATATATGTTTTAGTACCGTAAATACTGAGGAAGATGAGATTATATTAGATGGACAAGTGGTGTGTAGAAAAAATATCTTTAAATATCTTGGATCAATACTTCAAAAAGATGGGGAGATCGATGAAGATGTTAACAATAGCATTAGAGCAGGATGGTTAAAATGACGAGAAGTCTTAGGTGTCTTATGTGACAAGAAAATTCCACTTAAGTTAAAAGGGAAATTTTATAGAACTGCAATAAGACCTGCAATGTTATATGGTGTGGAATGTTGGGCAACTAAAAGACAACATCTACAAAAGATGAGTGTCTCTGCAATGAGGATGTTGAGGTGGATGTGTGGTCATACGCGAATGGATCGGATTAGAAATGAAGACATTCGTAAGAGAGTTGGAGTTACTTCAATAGAAGAGAAAGTTATCCAACACAGATGGCTTAATATCTTATTTTAAGCCCTCACAATATTCATCATTATCCTGAAACTGTATGGTAGATTAAGAGAAAAATTGTTATGCTAATTAATGGTGAGATTAACTGTAAATAAAATCCAATGATGAGATTGTAGTGGACTTAAACTAAATAAGAAAAGTAGTTGGCTCACTACAACTTGACCCTATACAAGAATTATCTAGTGAGCTCGAGGCATAATTTCTTATTTTAAGCCTCCACCATATCCATTATTCATCTGATATATATCTTTTTATGATGCACTATAGATTTTAGAATTTCGTAAGCGTTCGAGGAATTAAAATTACTAAGCTTTAATTATTTTTCAATAACATTAGCTATTTTGAGTTACTATAAAAAAAATTACAACAGTGCGTACTCTGTATATGTTATAAATAGTATTTATAACTTGGTGTTCAAGTAAATAATTAGTATCAACTTTAACAACTAAAGCGCAAAACATAATATTGGCATATGAATTAGTTTTCTGTTTTATCGTTAGATTATACATATATCCAATTTTATCCGTTTTTATGTTCCTAATGTACCCTTTTTCTGCTTGATGCAAAACACGTAATTTCTTGAAAAGACAAGGAGATCGAACATTTGAGATATGCTGGTAATTTATTTATAAAACTTTACTCAATGAAACCTGCAGAGCGTTGCCTCAATAATAATATCATAAGAACATTGGAGACACAAAACACAAAATTATATATAATCATAAAAAGAAAGTGTTATTACATGCGTAAGAGGGAACCCAGCCAGCGAAATAGATGTTTTTTAATTTTTTAGGATTTTACGAAAAAGCCAAGAAATATTTTTGGCAGAATTTATGGACATCTATTGGTCCTCATTTATAATAGCTTCCCATGTATAAGGTCGATCTCCGGATGCAAACACACCGCAGATAGATAAAATTTAGTGCTGTTGGAAATAGAACGTAAATATATGAACAAATTTCCTTAGAACTTTGGGTCTTCATGTACGTATGATTTTACTTGAAGGGCGTGATCTTCTTATCTTAGCATAGTTAATCCATCTCTAGCTAGGAGAAGAGAAACACCACATCAGCACCACATGCATCTTTCTTCCTCATGTAAGCACTGCAAGAAAATAAAAAAGAAAGGAAACATCACTTATAAACTCAAGCGTACTCCAATGAGCTTCCAAGAATCTGAGGAGTCGGCCTTAACAAATACTCCCGTTCAACGTTAGAAGCTTATGTTTGGAGCTACCTATGTTCCATATTATTGTAGCAACATGCGCATCCAATTAAAAAAAGAAACAAAACGGATGTGGATATAATAAGTTATCTAACTGTAAAGAGTACAGACCATTCGTAAGTGAATAAGATAAGTTATCATCTTCCCGAAATGAAAAATAAAATAAACCCAAAGAAATCTATCCCGTGGGGACCGGTCCGACTCAACCTAAGAAAGTCCTGCGACCGATCGACCGCCCTTACTCTTGCCTGGTAGCCTAGGCTAGACCAAACTAAATAATATTAAAAACAAGTAATTATATTAATAACTAAATAATATTAGTTAAATAAAAACAACAACAATAACCACCACAAAATCTTTAATCTCAAACTAATTGGAATAGACTATTAGTCAAATGACTACTGTATATTGCTAATTGTATAATTATTCATGTCGTATAACTATTGTATTACTTTCATAAAGGGTGTGCACAATCAACCCCACAATACGTGTTGAATTTTTTTTTAAACGAAAAAAAATTAATTACTATCTCGAGTGTCTTGGGTCGTGTAAATGCGTTAAAGAGTTGTATAGGTACTGCAATGAGATATTTGGATATGATTTCGGGTCGTATAGCCACAATGATTTGCAGGTCATAGGACATATTTTGCAGTTTGGATTCGGATCGGTACACATCGTATTGACTTATGTCTAGGTTATGATACTCGAAAACGATTAAATAATATTACTCAATTGAAGTTCACTAAAAGATAATTCCAATAAAGTAAACTCCTTAACCATCTAATTAAGCTTGTCAAAAGAATAACTTTGCTTTCCAAATATTTCCTTAATAGCTAACACCTTACCCTCCTTAAATTTGAAATTATTATTCAAATCCCTCTGCTTAATATAAAGATAGGGATAACATATTCAAATGAAGTTCAATCAAAAGTCCTCAAATTGGTACTCTTATTTTTCACAAAATTGAAAATTATTTTTTAAGTAGTGCTCCACGTCGTGATTGTGCATAAGCCGTGTTATTGCAATGGCATGCAAATTTTATTATCCTCCTGTGAGATTATTTTCTAGATTTAGAGATTATAACGACTTACCACGGGATCGTAAATGTTTTTCCCTCTGTTTTAAAAATCGGACCGAATTGGTGGTCAGATGGGGTTGGACCGAGAACCGGAACTAGACCGGTTCGGTCCATGGAAAAACTCACTCCCCACCTGAACCGGAGCGAACCGAAAAAACCCGAAAAAACCGATCGAACCGGTTGGTTTGGTCGGACCGGGTTCGACCGGTTTTCTTTTATTAAACAAAAAATACAAAATCAATAAGTTTCCTAATTTTTTAGCTTCCACCCCCGCCTCCTCCGGTCCCGACTCCACCCCCACCTCCTCACTCCCAACTCCATCCCCACATCCTCTCTCCTCAGTCCCGACTCCACCTACGCCTCCTCAGTCTCGACTCTACCAGTCCACCTCGTCTCCTGTACTTAGTCTCAACTCGGTAAAATTCAAACTTTTTGGGGTTTTTTAATGCTTAGCATGTGTGGTTAATTTTGTTGAATGGTTAGTATATGTGGTTAACTGAATTGGTCACTGAAATGATGGTATTTAGGGTATTAAAAATAATCTTATAGTTATTTCAACGTTCCGAGCAATGTGGTTTCAGTTTTACATCATTTATTGATTATTTTTTCTTCTTCTCATTTTCATCTAAATAGAAACCAAGTGTTCTTGATTCGAAAATGTTGAATATTTTATTTAAAAATTATTATGTGTTTATCTTAAAACCGGTTCAATCGGTCGAACCGTCGGTTGAATCGTCACTATGCAGTCGGTTCGGTTCAACCATCGGTTCACAAAATGCTGATGTCATGTTGACGTCATCATCGGTTCGACCATGTTGAACCGTCGGTTGGACCACTTTGAACCAAACCGAACTATTTTCGGTTCACTCTTCTATTCGATTTTTAGTACCATAGTTCCTCCACGGTGGGTCTTACTGCGACTTGGAATTTGGATTCGGATCCCCAGACATCATATTGACTTATTTAAATGAATTTCAATACAAAATAATTCAAATAAAGTTAATTATCTCCTGAAATATATTTTTTACGAAAATGAGTTGACAAAAGTAATTAAATAATATTACTCAAATAAAAAATAGTTATTACTTTTGCTTAACGTGGTGCAAACTACAACTTTTGTAAGATTCATAAATATTCTTAGCGCATTAACAAACAAAAAAATCAAAAACCGAACGTGAAAGAGAGCACAAGGAAGGATGTGCTGAAAGCTACGATACAAGCATTAGGGGATTGTCACTTAAAATTCAAACAATAGCTCAAATTTTAATGTGACTGAGCCTGTCCTCTATGTTTTGCAGTGTCTACAACATAATTAATCACAAAATCAACATATTACATGTCTATTATTTACATATTTATTTATATACGAAATTAAATATTTAAATAGTTGAATAAGACATACTTGATAAACTTCAATGTTTGAGGGGATTTGAAGAAAACCGGATTTGGGAGATGATGCAAACTCGGTAATGATCAAGAATTAAAGTATTTATATTTTTGAGAGATAATGATGAGATTTAGGCTAAAAGGTGAACATACATAATTAGCATTCTTGGCTTCTCTACAAAAGGTAATATTATAAATTTTGTAATTTAAATTAAGTGAATTCCGTTGTTTTATTTTAAGGAGTTCCCAAGAGACTCCAGCATAAACACATTAGTTTGTAATTTCGTCCATGCAATAGCTCATTACAAACTTCGAAAAAGAAGACGAGGTTTGAATGAACAACATTTGCATGAACAAAATAGAATTCCCGACACAAGTTTAATTAAACCCTAGGCATCTAGAACAAGAATTTTTTCTTCTTCTAATTGGATATAATGTGTTATTCAAACCTAAAGGTACAAATATATATTGGAAGACTAAAAGCGAATAACTCTAGCGTAAAATCTATGTCACACTTGTATTTTTCTAAAATCCAGTTGTCACACTATGTCTCTTAATTAAACAGTTAGAAATATTCATACGTACAAGATTCAAATTAATATCATTGTTTTACATTTAAAGAGTCCGTTGACAGACTCCACCATTAACACCATTATTAATTTCAAATGTGGTCCATCCAGTAGCTTTCCAAGATCAAGGAACCTCTGAACACCACAGGGTGTAGCCACATGTTAGGTTAAGTGCATACTCTAACCAATCGCTACATGCTATTCCCAACTTTATGTTGTTTATAGAGGTACGATTTAGGATTAGATTAGACGGTAAAGATGGAACAAAACTTGTTGTCTTCCAAAGAGGATGCATGTCGGTAATAGATTAAGGTCAGGAGGCTTTGGTATTATAATTCCGTACGTACTAAACTCATGTTGCTATCCTTTTCCTCTGCATGCATGCTTTGGATGGAATGAATGGAACAGTTCCAGATCTGAAAACCACTTGTGTTCGTCAAAAAATATCTACAAACAAAAACTCATCCAATGGTTGAATCGAGCAGTCCTGTCGTAGCTGTCAAACCCTAAATTAATAGGTTGTAAGATAAACTTTAGGTTATTATATTTTAATTAAGATTCGCTTTGCTGCTGTGGCCAGTAATTGTCAACAACCCATTACCATAACTACATTTAAAAATCACTTAGATACCTAGGAAAATGAAGATTCATCAATTCATTACCCTTAATCATGGTAGAAATTATAACCTTGTACCTTGGAATCTTGGATCATAAAACTCAACAATTTTTACTCCTATTTTTATTACCTCGTACTATTGAAAGGTGTACTTAGAAATTATATCATTACCCATTGTTGTATACTGTAGTAATTTTAGAATCTCGAGTTCTCGACCATAATCCTCAAAATTTAGAACGTTTCAGGTTCATACGCCAGCAAGAAAAGCCTTGAAGTTATTAATTTACAAGCAATACATGGAAAAAATTTAACACGATTAAATCCAAATGCAATTTCAATAGTTTGAGATACTAAATTCATATCTCATATCTTAGGCTACCAAAGCGATCGATATCCTCGATCACAGACGTTAAGGATGCTACCTTGCCGAATTTTACATCTTGAAGTGTCAAATATTCCCTTTCAATCTTTGCTTTGGCAACTACAATACAGTATTGACCCGTTTTAGCGTGAAACTAATGCTCGACTATATTTAAAGGTCCCAATGATTAAGAAACAAACAATAAATTCCTCTTATATAGTTTATGAAATATTCAACTCTTTGAAATAGAACTCTTGATCCGGTGCATATTCATCTTTTGCATTGTAAAATCATGTTAACCGTACTCAATTCGGTAGATTTTCTTATAACTTTGTAGTTTATAATGTACGTATCGCGTTAAATTCTTCCCCGTAAAAATACAAAGACGGGTTTAGACTAGAGAGGCACCAATCCTAGGCATTAGGCACTAGTTAAAACGCGCAAGAAACCACCTTTCATCCATATTAATTTGACTTCATGTTAAAACAATACAAAACATATTAATTTCATGGAAAAATCGTTATATCAATTAAAGTTAACCGACGTAAGATTGATGCAAGCGTACAATAGAAATCAGCCAATAATGTCAGTTTCTTTCACATGACATAAGCTCTAAAAGTATGAAACATAACCGAAAAAAGTCTTTTGGAGTGCTTTTAATATGTTAATATTTTACGATTCTGAAAGGGTATTAATCTACACAATCAATCACTAAAACAATTTTCAAACTAATAAACTATCTTTCCGTCGTCCATAAAATACTATGCACCCTTCTCCACTGACCCCTTATATAAGTTGTGGTCCTAGACGTGGAAGAACTATTATTAAACGTGGTAATATTAAATAGAAAGCCATAATGCGCCCATTATACGAAATATTATACGTACATCACGTATATAAAATGGCCATAGAATAGAAGGTACTGTGCTCAGACACGGCTACTGTTATAAAAAAGCTGACCATATATTGGATCGACGGCTTAAAATAGGCTTCTTGGGTGTAAGACTTTTCATTTTTTTGGCAAAGATTTAGGTTTCGAATTGAATAGCATGCACGCATACCATCTTTGGAAACGTAATATATCAGATTGTTAGGTCGACTAGAGCGTATTCTTTGATTGAAATGCCTACATAGGTTTACTAAGTGAATCACTAGGATTCATTAAATTCTTATATGGTTCATACACCGGATGTGTTATGACTTCAAGAATCTAAAAGGGTGAAAATGAAATGGCTCGCAATACCAATATTGATATATAAATGAGTTTTGGGAATATAATACGGATATAGATATGCATTTTTAGGTGAATAAGTACGGTTATTCACAAAGCTTTTGTACACCCAAAAATATGTTAGAAATGTTGATTGAATCATGATCCGTAATTTGGATTTTCTTACTCAATATTTTAGTGTTCAAATTCATATTTTGTTATACTTCCACGTTGTATTTTAAAAGGGGAATTAGTATCGAATTTATAAACTACAATCTGAAGCGTAGTAGGACTAGGACCACATACATTATTGTCTATTACATATCTAGGGCATGTTGGTGCCGGAGAAAATGCTTGGAAATGGATTCTCATAGTCAACATGAAAATAATGGAAAATGAAAACAACAAAAAATATTTTTCTTTTGACCAAGTTTTTGTTATTTATGCATGTTACGTACTGAAACATGTTGAAAATTTAAAAAATTACTTATTTGACTAAGATTTATGAACGAAATAATGATAAGTTTAAGATAAATTATAAAGAGTAATTTCTGTTGCATTTGCATAATTTTGCTATATATTGTTATCAATATTTAAAAATATTATTATTTGATTTTTATACTTTTCATGAACAATTTTATTGTTTTTCTTATTAAACTTTTTATGGAATATTTAAAATTATTATGTTATTTGAAGGTTTATACAGTAATATAGTTTTCCTACATATTTCCTTTGTTTCCTGAGAAGGGACATGAGAAATAGAGGGAAAATATTCTTATACATTCAAAATTGAAAATAGGGTTTGGAAAAGATTTAGCATGACAATGCTCAATCATAAATCTTTAAAATTACTGGGTCGCCTTCGCCTATAACTATCCATGGAGTTGCGTGCTTAAAAACTGATACATGAATTTTAGCAAATTCGACCTGTAAGAGCAATCACATGAATCAACAAGACAAGCACACAACCACGTACAAGACAAAAGATTTATACGAGAAATCATTTCATGGAAAACCACGACCACCGCAAAACTTAATCCACTTTATATTAGCAAAAGGTTACGTGAGACCGTCCACTGTCGCAACCATTAATTTAACCCAATCTAATATTTCTCTGTCTGTGTGTGTCACACCAGCCCAACCTTTTATCCAACATCAATCCAACCCAATATCAAACTCTATCCACTGGACGTCGGATATTCAAACATCCGACGTCTATATGTTTGTATAAATGTCGATTTTTGTAGCATAACCAACGTCTATACCTCTTGAAAAAAGAAAAATATTTTTTGTTTATTTTTTACGATTTATTTCGTATAAGAATTTATGTGAATTTATTTTGGATAAGAATTAATGCAATTTTGTATTTCGTAGAAAGTAATGTGAATTATTTGGATTGATTTAAAAATGGTTACATCAATGTAACTATCCCATGTGTATTGATGTACATATGTGTGTTTATAACCATATATGTTGAAATTTAGTCTTACATTGGAGAATTTTTTTGTTGGTGGAGTTGATGTACTTCACAACTCATTTACTTCAAAATGAGAGTTGAGTGCCACACTACAAAAGACAAGTGAGATACATATATTTAATGATCAAAAGATTGACACTTGGGGCACTTGAGCTTTAAGATATTTGCAATGTATTTTTATTATTATTTAAAGGTATATGCGTCAGTTTTATAGGGTAGCCGACGTCTATAAACCGTCATTTATTATTTATTATTATTTAAATGTATAGACACCAAATTTATAGAGTAGCCAACGTTTATGGGTCGTAATAGTTTAGTCCCACATTGACCAATTTTTTGTTGATAGTGTGGTTGATATACTCCACCACTCCTCTATAGGTGAATGTGCATGAGTTGGGGCACTTGGGCAACTTGGACTTGATGTGCGTGGTTATTGATCAAAAGATTGACACTTGGGGCACTTGGGCAACATCGAGTTTGATTAATGTGCGGGTTGAATGTCTGCTATAGGTTGTAATGAATTTTTTGGAGGTATAATAGATGTCAGTTGTATATAACTGACGTCTATATAGCAGGGCACAAGTGATGGGGAAATATACATCGGGTATTTGGACTGTCAAAATCCGTCGTATATTCCCCTGTATATCCGACGTATATGGACTTTCTGCACTAGTGACATCATTTCTTTTTACTTCAATTTTTATTATTTCACAACAATCCACAAACTACATAATAAATTATTTTTACAATTACTTAATCTATTGAAATAACAAATATTTTGACTAAACCACAAAAATATTATTAATAAATAATAATTGACAACTACATACGACGATAATTAAAATACGTATTACAAAACATTGTTAAATTTCATCATTTCATAGCGTTGTCATATATTCTCGATCAAATCAGATCTCAAACCTAAATATTTCTGTCTATCACGAACTCAGTCTCTATTATCCAGATACTTGTTAATATTCACGATATGATCGGTGGAATAATGAAAATGTTCCTCATTAAAACTTCCGTTGATGTTTCAAGGCCGATCTCGGATAAATCATTTATATCAGCAAAATGATCGTAAGAGATGTGTTCATTCTCCACTCTCATATTGTGCATAATGATACATGCAGTCATTATTTTATTAAGCATGTTAGGATTTCATGCAAGAGATGACATTTTCATGATCGCAAACCTAACTTGAAGCACTCCGAACACGTGTTCCACATCTTTTTGCGCTGCTTCCTGATATTTGAGCTAGTAATCTATCTTTTAGTGTTTGGGGAGGAATGACTGATTGGATAAATGCAGTCAATTTCGGATAAATATCATCTGTGAAATAGTAACTCATATCATACTGAGAATTATTGATCACATGAGTTACATGTGGCGCTCGACCTTCTAGTATATCATTGAAAACCGGAGATCGTTAAATGACATTTAGATCATTACATGAACCCAAGATACCAAAAAAGAAATGTCAGATCCATAGGTCATAAGATGCAACACCTTCAAGAATAAGTGTTGTCTTACCATTTCATCCTTGATATTGTCCCTTCCAAGCAGCTGAACAATTTTTATATTCCCAGTGTATACAATCGATGCTCCACATTATGCCTCGAAACCCTCGTTGCTCACCAACTTGGAGTAGCCTTGCTAAGTCTGTTGGAGTAAGCCTTCGTGGATATTCAGCGCCAAAGTTACTGATGATACTTTCACAGAATTTTTTGATGGTAATTTTTGCTGTTGTTACGCACTGCTGCATTACATTTTGTAGATATGGTAACATTCCAACTGCTTCATTACATTTTTGTAAGCCTGATATACCAAGCCTACCAGCAACGCCAAACACTGGTTGAAAGAAGACATTAGATGCCTCAAAGGCGATTAAAATTCAAAGGAAGATCTATAAGTGTTCCTGCTTATAAAGTTTGCATGCATTAACGCCATCGCAACTGTACGTTGTGGTTGAGAGAGCATTTTGGGCTATGAATTAATATAGTAAAAAATGACTCCGTAGTCAAATAAGTGATTAAGTGATGACAAGCTCTTTGATCACATATTGACAGCAATGTATTTCAGAATATTGAATTGGAAAAAATTACATTGATGTCAAAATATGCGTACTGAGAAAGTAAGTTGTAACGTGTACTTGAAAGCAAAAAAACTAGGACAATTTTTGCATTTCTAATTATATATTTGCTTCAACACTGGATGGATCTCTGGTCCTGGGAAAGAAGAGGGTTTGGAAAGAAGATGATGGATGGTACGTAGGGGTGAGGTGGGTGGTGGTGGTGGTGTTAGACCTTGAGTTGTTGCTTGACTTCTTGCTCTTGAGGTTCAGCTACGGAGCATGAGTGTAGTTGTTGTCGTCCTTTTGTGCTTGATACATGTGCGTGGTGGCGAGGCGGTGGTTGTGGTGGTCGGAGAGGTTGGCAGGAGGGAGGAGTAAGAGTATAAACAACAGCACCCCGATTACATCCGCCTGGGCGCGGGATCGTCTCGCCCACTGCACGATCCGTCGCTCACGCGGGGGGTCGTGGCCAGCGATTTGAACTCTAAGTGAGTGATGAAATACACTTGAAAAGGTTTATGGGCAAAATAGACATTTCACACCCACTTTCGTTTTCCCAATCTATTAATCAAGTATAAGAAAATTCATGAACTATTATTCTAAAGAAGATAAAAGAAAATTCATGAACTTTCATTTCCTACATTTACCCGCACCAACTCATATTACAGTGTAATTTTCTCTACACATCAATACGATATCTTTAAAGCAATTGGTTGTTAACTTTTTATAGTGTTGTCAAAATACTTCGCACTGGCATTACACTTTTTTTGCAGCACAAGAAGACTCTCTCTCTCTCTCTCTCTTCATTGTTGTTTTGAAAAAGCTGCAATGGGCTTCTGAAATAGCGGGAACCAACAGTCTCTTCTCATTCCAAACAAACCCAACACTAAAAACCTCTCTATTCCCTCAAAAAGCTGCGACCTTTCCTACTCTGTTTCCTTCCTCCTCTGTTCCATTTCCATCCACCTCCCTTCCTTATTTTCAATTCCGTCACCTACCCTTTCCAGATTCGGCCTTCTTTTGTCCGTTTCCATCGTCAAAATTCAATCTTGCTGCCTCTGGAGTTCTGGGTCGCTCTCCACCTCGCTTTTTTCCTCCAAAATTTGGACTTCTTTCGTAAGGAATCGGTTGTTTGGTGTTCTTTCATGTTTGGAGAAGTGCGATGGAGAAGAAGCATTTGTTCATATCGGCTCTCAGCGTTGGGGTCGGGCTCGGTCTCGGCCTGGCCTCGAGCCGGGGTGTCGGGAAGTGGGCGGGGAGTTCGGAGTCGGAGCGCGTCGAGGTTGAGTTGATGAAGCAAGTCGTGGAGGCGGAGGAGATTAAGGTTTCGTTTGATGAGTTCCCGTATTATCTCTGGTAATTTCTTTTATCTTCTTGGTCGTTTTGTTTGATTCTTGGGTTTTGGTTTGTGTAACCACTTTTTTTTTGTTTAATGTTGTCATGATTGGTTAGGAGACAGCAGCCCTTTGGATTTTAGTAACTTTGGCATTTTGGTAATTGGTTTTAGTGGGGAAATTATTAAATTGAGAACTCAATTTGTAGAACTTTCATCATGCTCATCCTACATTAGGTTGGATTTGCAAGTAATCGCACTTAAGTAGAAGACTAAATAAGCGGAAGAAACATACTTCTAAACTAACCCTACACTAAGTGTTTTCAGTTATAGTTTGGTGGGTGGTATGCATGTTTATACTGGCATGTTTTTCTGGATGAGTAGACTAGCAGAATACTATATGGACACTTGATTGACTATATTTTGTTAAATATGAACATAAATTTCTGATAAATTTGCATGGAACTTAATCACCATTTTTTGGACTTTGTGTTCCTTTTGCTGAGTAGATCGAGCAAGAATGCATCAGTCACCCATTCAGGAACGTGGGTTGTAGAACCTTGATTTAGTTAATTGATTTACCACAGCATTGACCGCGAATGATCCTCCAAAAAACCCAGAATTTTGCTTTTTTCCATTTGACTAGCTTTACTTCGTATTACCACTTTATAAACATTATATTTTGATTTTTGTTATAGTCTCAGGATTTTACAATGGAAATAACGTGGCTATGAGTCACTTACTGAATTCTAAAATTGCTAGATCAAGGTCTATAATAATCCACTTGGTTTGAAATTTTTACCTCATGTTACTTATGCATGATAGATATAATCCACAAAATTTCTTGAAGAAACAACTCATCGAGAGTACAAAAAAACAAAGTACATAAGAACTTATAGCCCTACTCACACTTTTTTGGTTTTTGGGACAGTGATGTCATGTTTTTGTGTCAATAAACAGTGAACAGACCCGCGTGCTACTCACAAGTGCAGCATATGTGCACTTGAAGCAACCAGATCTTTCCAAGCACATTCGAAATCTTTCTCCTGCCAGTAGAGCAATTCTACTATCTGGGCCTGCTGGTAACTTGCATTGAAGTTGTTTCTCTGCTTGATTATTGCTTTGCAGTTAAGCTAATAATTTTCAATATGATCTCTGAGTGTAGTGAAACTTACTCTTACGTGTGCTCTTGTAGAGCTTTATCACCAAATGCTTGCAAAAGCTCTTGCAAGTAACTTTGATGCCAAGTTGCTCCTGCTAGATGTAACTGACTTCTCATTGAAGGTATAATTTGGGAAAACAATTTTTGCCGAGATAGTTCTGAACTGTGGTTTTAAATGTGCTCTCTCTTTTTGTGTGCAGGTGCAGAGCAAATATGGCACTTTCGGCAAATACCTGGTAGGATTTCTGTACACTACATTTTGGTTTATATGATGCACAATAATTTATTTTCAGAAGTGGTTCCCCCCAAGTTTGTTTGGGTAATTTGATTATCATATAGTCAAACTAAAGTTTTATTTTTTGCAGTCTCTCGAAAGATCAACATCCGAGACAACATTTGAAAAGGTTTCAGGCATGTTAAGATCTATTTCGATGCTTCAACCAAGACAGGAATGGAAAGGTATCGAGCAGATATATTTTTGTTCCAATTCTCAGTATACATGAAATTTCCTGGTCAATTTCGGTGTCCAAATAATTTTCTTTATTTTCTCTAATTCATGTGAAATATGGCATGTATGGTTTGCATGTTATAAAGTCCTTTTGAATGAGGTTCTTTGGAAATGTGGTTACTTTAATGCCTCTAGAACTGGTGTTTGCTTTGAACTTTGGGTATGTATCGCTATTTTGTGATTTTCTATGGATTACAACTTGAGGGTGTCACAATCTTATTATGCTCATATGAGACATCATTATGTTCCTATGGATCGATAAGTTTGTCATGCTAGCGCTCTCTCTTGTTGCTCATTTACTCATTTTAAGTACTATACTCTCAAAGAGATACAAATAGGAAGTAACCTTATATTCTCTCTGTAAAACCTGATTTTGAGTTAGTACCCATCAAAAGCCAGAAATTACACTGGAAATTTTAAGTGCATACCACATCAAATATGCTTACAATACATGATGGTAATACTTCTAAATAATTAAAATTGCAATCCATAAGCTCTAACAATTACTCTTGTGTGGGGTGGACGAGGAGGATTTTATTACTCATTAATAGATGAAGATCAAAATTTTCGCTATAACATTTTAATTATTTTATTTCCCCCATATCAAATTCAAAACAATTAAAATATCTACAAACATATTTAGTTAAGGTTTTCTCTTGCAGGATCATTAAGGAGACAGAACAGCGGTGTTGACATCAGGTCGAGGTATCAATAGTCTTTGGTTTTGCTACTTTGTTATATTAACCTTGAGATCTTGTATTTACATATCCATCTACTTTTAGAGTCTCAGAGGAAGACAAGAGCTCGTCGAAGCTACCAAGGAATGTGTCTTCATCTGCTGATATCAGCAGTCTTGCATCATCTTCAACTGCAAATACAGGTTTGCAGCAAAATGGACCTTCGTTCAAACATATATTGATTAGTTAGTTTCCCTTGCAGCAAAATGGATAATGGAACAGCAGAAAACTATATATTGTTGTCATACATTGTAGTAGTTGTTTTCTTGAGATTACTTACACTTTGACATAATACATTTGCCAAATTTTTTTCAAGGGAGCAGCTTCAGATTGTTTACCCTTTTCAAGGCCAGAGTTTTATTTTGTTTGTGTTCTCAGTTGATTATATTTGGTTGTCTTTTCAGCTTCTCTCAGGGGTGCTAGTAGTTGGGCTTTTGATGAGAAGGTTCTCATGCAATCTCTACATAGGGTAATTTCTTTTCTATTTTCTAAAATATCTTATTTTGTTACTTCATACTTGTCATATATTGCTTTGATTAATTTCTTGTTTACTTTATCAAAATGAATGAAAAATGTTGATATTATTTTTGTAGCACCAAACTGTTGAATGCAGCCTGAAAAGAAAAGAACATCTTCTAGTACTTTAACCAATTTCTTTACCAGGTGTTGGCTTCAGTATCAAAAAGTTGCCCAATTGTGCTCTATGTGAGAGATGTCGAAAACCTGTTATATAGATCAAAAAGGATATATTCCTTGTTCCAGAAAATGTTGAAGAAATTAACAGGACCTGTGTTAGTACTCGGTTCAAGAATACAGGAATCAGAAAATGATTATAAAGACGTTGACGATAAACTCATGGCGTTGTTTCCATTCAATATAGAGATCAAGCCGCCTGAAGACGAGAACAACCTATTAAGCTGGAAGAATAAACTTGAAGAGGACATGAAGACCATCCAGGTTCAGGACAACAGAAATCATATTTCGGAGGTTCTCGCAGCAAACGATCTTGATTGTGATGATTTGGGATCGATATGCATTGACGATACAACGATGCTCAGCAGCTTCATCGAGGAAATCGTGGTGATTGCGGTTTCGCACCACTTGATGAATAACAGAGATACTGAGTATAGAAATGGGAAGCTTGTCATTTCCTCAAAAAGGTCTCAATAGATTACTTTCTTAACATTATTATATTATTATTATTGTTGTTGTTGTTTTTTTAATTCAATATCTCCTTATTGAATTTCTATGCAACAGTTTATCACATGGATTGAGCTTATTTCAAGATGGGAAAGATACATTAAAGCTGGAATCAGATGACGAAGCAGTAAGGGTAAGTTCGTTCTTGACATGAATTAAGATTGGAAAGTATATAAATCTTCCCGAGAAGCTCAATATCGTCTCTCAACAATAATTTTTTGCATCTCAGAATGCACTTGCAAGAAAAAATAGAGCTGCTAAGAAATCTGAGACCACTGTAGCCTCAGGAAAATCGGGTTTTGGGATCAAGGATGGTGAAAATGGGATTTCATCGACAGCATCAAAAATTCCTGTGAGTTTATTCAAAACCACTGTCATTCAAAAAAATTAAAGGGTCTTCCGACCAGCATACATAAGAAAGTTGTTTCTTTCTTTTGGCACACCACATTTAGAGTCTTTGTTGATCAAATTTAATTTTCCAAGTTCAACTTCGTTTAGTGTTTGGTCTTTTGCAAATTTCTCTATATATATCATCATAGAGGGAGTGATAGGCTTCTTAATCATGTGGATAGTATTGCTTGTAGAAGTATTTTGCTAGTTTAAAATTCCTCCATGTAGAAGATTGTATCGATACGAGTTTTGTCATCTACAGGAAGTTCCTCCCGATAATGAATTTGAAAAACGCATGAGACCAGAGGTTATTCAGTCGAGTGAGATCGGGGTGACATTTGATGATATAGGCGCTTTAGATGATATAAAGGAGTCTCTTCAGGAACTAGTGATGCTTCCGCTGCGTAGGCCAGATCTCTTCAAAGGAGGCCTTCTAAAGCCTTGTAGGGGAATATTACTGTTTGGTCCACCAGGTACCGGAAAGACGATGCTCGCAAAAGCCATTGCCAATGAAGCTGGAGCAAGCTTCATAAACGTCTCCATGTCCACAATCACCTCTAAATGGTTCGGGGAAGATGAGAAAAATGTGAGAGCTTTATTTTCTCTGGCTACAAAGGTCTCCCCAACCATAATTTTCGTTGACGAGGTTGATAGTATGCTTGGCCAAAGAACTAGAGTCGGGGAGCACGAAGCGATGCGGAAGATAAAGAATGAGTTCATGACACATTGGGATGGACTCTTGACGAAACAAGGAGAAAAAGTTCTTGTTCTCGCTGCAACGAACCGACCATTTGACCTTGATGAGGCAATCATTCGAAGATTCGAACGAAGGTACGTATTTCTTTCGAAATGTTGTATTATCGAGAAATCACATTTGTTACTTGTTTCTCATTCTCACTATTTTCCCTGAGCAGAGTCATGGTGGGTCTGCCGTCGCTAGAGAATAGGGAAAGGATTTTAAAAACATTCTTGTCGAAAGAGAACATAACAGAAGAGCTTGATTTTAAGGAGCTCGCAATGATGACAGAAGGGTATAGTGGAAGTGATCTCAAGGTCTGTATATCTAGCTTTTGTCAGCTGACAGCAGGATATTGAAATATTTTCTAACATTCCAAACTGAAATTGCAGAATTTATGTATAACGGCAGCATATCGACCGGTCAGAGAGCTTTTACAAAGGGAGAAAGAGGAAGAATTGGTAAACCACTAGGCATTCTCAAGAATTCTATTGCTATTAATAGTCCTTCCTTCAGTTAATTTTCAATTTACATTGTGGGAAGTTAGGTTATCATGTTATCATAAAATTAGTCGATCTTCTAAGATGAGATAACACTATGATTGGAATTTTATGCTTTCTTAAGATCATTTGATTCAGAAAATGACACTGATATTGTCTTTTAGTCTTAATAGTATATCACATTCATGTCTTAATACATTTCTGTTGGAACTAAGTAACTGAAGATGTGATGAATTTATGAAAAAGGTGCCATAAAAGGTGAAAGATGTTATTTGTAAACCATATGAATGGCTCAAAACTCTCACCATCTACGATTTTCCTTGATTATGTTCTATCCTTTTGACAATTTTGAAATATTTGATGGAGATATTTTTCCTGAATTTGATTCTCAATTATATGTGCCAATGAAGAACAAAGATGATTCTGTAAATACCGCACAGGAGATCAGCTTAAACCTCTTAAATACAACTCTCTTATTATTTACAGGACAAGAAGCAGAAAGCTGAGCAAGAAAAGGATGCTGCAGACACCACAAACACCAATAAGAATCAGAAACCTGAACAAGATAAAGACTCAACAGACACCACAGGCGACGAAAACGCCGAGACATCGATCACTCTTAGACCGTTGAACATGGAGGACATGAGGCTCGCGAAGGATCAAGTAAGCCTGATCAAAGCACCTCTCCCTTTGTTACATTCTTGTATATATTAAGATCATGTTTGGTAATTTTATCATCACATCTGCGATTTCAGGTCTCCGCCAGTTTTTCTGGTGAAGGCTGTGTCATGAGTGAACTAAAGCAATGGAATGATTTATATGGGGAAGGAGGCTCAAGAAAGAAGCAACAACTATCATACTTTCTGTGAGACATTTCTCAACTGCATGAGGACCTTATATGTTGCAAATTGCAACTATGTGGAGAAGAGTAGAGAGTGATTTTGAAGGTGCAGCTTTTGTTATGTGAGTTTGAAGTCTGAAAAGAGCATTGGACGTCATCAAACGTGTAGAAATATTTGTTGAGGTCTAAAATTTGTTGTGTTGCTTATATGATGTACTCTGGCATTTAATTATTGTAAGACTAATCCTTTTTGTTACTTATTGATGATTATTTGTTGAGACATGGAAATCAAATATTGTGTGACAGTTCAAGTTTTCTGTTATTTAGATTGGCTCATTTAGTTGAGTATTGAGATTTATTAAAGTATTCAAACTTATTGTTTTGGTTGAAAATCATAGGTTTGTGAGTGCTACGTGACACAAGTATAGGAGAGATATTGATACGTTTCTTTACTTTCATTATTATTCAATCTCCAATCAAGACAAATAATATACACTACAAATCATTTTAGTTATTCTTTCCTAATTATATTACTTCCTTTATTAATTTTGAATTAATATGTTGTTCTTTCATTATGGCTCGGTACCTTTTGGTACTTTGGTCTGTAATATTTATTATTTTGGTATTGTTTTAGTTCACAAGGACCATGATATTGATTGATTCACCGGTCTACCCACCTTGGAATGGAAGTTGAAGTCCTCTCATTTTCTGAAGTCAGATGAGCATTACAGAGGTCTCTCTTCTTTGTCAACAGATACTTCTCAGCGAATACCTCCATTTACATTTGTTAGTGACGCGAAATTTTTGACCCAACCTTCGTGCAACAACAAAAATCAAAACAAAACTAAGGCTTTGTCTGGAAGGGGGCTCCCAGATATGAGCTCCGGTGGGAGGTCAACTTCTAATAATATAGATTCAGGAGTAGCTTCTTTCCCAAATGTTATAAGTTGTTTGGATGGGAACCAGGCTTCTGGAAGCTTCAGATGTCTTGTTGAAACAAATCTCCAAATTGCTCCCACACTTTGATTAAATAAAAACTTATGCAAGTATATGTTGAAATCAATAGAGTTAAAATCGTCACAAAAATCTAACAAGTGGAGGAACTGTCAAAAGTTCCTCCCATGAGCTTCTTCATCCACATGCAAAACATACCTCGGTTGTCGCGGGAGCACAACTCCACGGGATTCACCCCCATGTGTTGGATGACCTTAGTGAACTGTAGCAGTTCCATGATGGGAGAGAAGCTGGATCCTCTCCCATACAAACACAGTCTAAGTTGCAGGAACATAGACCACCACTTTATTTTGGTGCTTGTAGGATGATCCTTCGGCCAACATGTAAATGGGGTGGGTCGAACTCGTCAACCCATAAAACCTGACCTGATGGATATGGGTTATGGTCACCATTTTTATCGACCAATAATCCAAATAAAACCCGTTAACCTGTTTTCTTAGTGGATCGACCAAAAATCCAAACCCCCAACGACCCAACCAGTTAAAAATAAAATAATAATAAATATATAATCTAACTTATTAGTCATAAACTTATTGTTTACCTCGTTATTAATTCTTAATCTAATAAATTGCAACTTAATTTTAAGCATATTATTATCTAGAAGTTATAACTCATGCCTTTTTCCTAAAATATATTGTTATTTTAGGTGGTTTTTCTGATATATATATATAAATAGCACTTTAATTTTTTTTAAATAGGTGACCCACCATCCTGTGAATCCGCCCGTAATTTACCAAGAAGGCGGGTTGCGGGGCGGGACATGAGTTTTCTGGGACGAGTTATTGCCTGACCCGCCCTGAACTCGGCCATTTACCGCCCTAGGCACGACTATTTATACGCCGCTTATAACATTCATGCCTTTTAGTTTTTCTGGTCGACAACTTCTTTTGGTTGGCTACTGAGAGTGACAACATGTATCTAGAACCGGTCAAACTGAACTGAATCCGGTGGTACAGAACCTAGGTAAAACAGATATGGGTCAAATCTGATTACCTAATTTTAGAACCGACCCGGTTTCGGTTCTAGCGACTGAAACCAGATCCAAAACCGAGGTATTATTTACATAAATAAAATTTAACCCTACAAAGTTGTTGTAAGAAATAATAAAAAATAGTTGGTACTGGTAAATTTTGAAAATTTATAGGTTTTGTATCTGATCTTGTTCCAATGGATCTGATTCTAGGTACCCATGATCCCACTGGCTTCGGTTCGGTTTTGGGTATCCAAGTAGAATATGAATCAGATTTTGGTGTTCCTAGTATCAGAACCGGAACCAATCCGTTGCCATCCTTATTGGCTACCTTATACGTTTCTAGCACGATGCTTCTATTTACATTTTTCATAATCCCGTATATTTGGCATTTGGATGCACATTCTTGAAACATATTCTACAACAAAAAAGGTCGATAACACAAGTAGACCTGGGACATGGGTCGTGTCGTGCCGACACGACACGACAGTCAAATCCCCCACCCTGGCACGATCCTAGATCTGGCGTGGGCCGGGTTGAGTTTTTTTTTTGTTCAGTTGGGTGTTAAATTAAGTATACATTCACAAATTAGTTAAATAAAACACAATTGGTTATCCGAAGAGTTTTTCTAGAAAATAATTTAAATTGAGATTATAATAGAGAATTGTTGCCCTTAGGGATTCAGATTCACATTTGTTAAATGTCAATTCATCTCTAATTATGAAATCAACAATTATTTCTCTACCTTTAATTGGATAATATTTCCGAAATGATAAATTTCCACTGGCCGTGTCTAAAACAAATTGACGTGAATCCATTACTGACCCATGATTGTTCTTAACTACACATACTTTTAAATGTCTACCTAAATGACAGGTTCCCCCACTTGACCTACCCGAATATAAATGACCACAATGTTTACAAGTAGTGGTTACTTTAATGGCTTCGTCTCTACCTTCTTGAAAAAATCTTTCCATACTAAGCTAATTTTTTTCCTAAAACCGGTAGTAGTTATTTATGGTGGTATATCAGGAATGGTTGTACGATATCATTATCTTCAGAATATCATGTTGAAGTCATGCAAATTACTAAATATGCAAAGAAAAAAAAATTCCTAAAAGATAACGTCATGATTAACTAAAAAGATTAAAAAACATGGGAAATTAATAACAGAGTCGCTAAATCAGTGATCAACGGTCTGTTTGTAGCTTTAGGCTTCACGCTTTAGCTCAAACTCGACCCGTATCCACCAAAATCAAAGCAATTCAAGAAAGATTAGAAAGGATTGGAAAAGAGTTAGAGAGAATTGTGTGAAAAATGAGAAGGGTTTGAAGGTTTTTATAGGATACGGGAGATGTAGTTTATGATTTTTCTTTTAAAAAAATTCAACGGCTTTAAAAGCCATTGGAACTGACGTTAGCATTCCAACCGTTCTAAAACCCGTTGGAACAGTGCTAGTCACGACATGTGCCGACACCCATGTCTAAACACAAGTATAAAACGACAACAGATGGTACTTGAAGATTCTGCAATTTTTCAATTTACTTAGAGATTAAGAATACACGATAACCAGATACTAACCGTGACTAGACCTGACAATTTCACACGAAACACAATAACACGACACGAACACGACACGAAAAATATGTGCTTGGGTTTACTAATTTTATGTTTCGTGTCGTGTCAGCAGTATACAATTTTTTTCCGTGTCGTGTTCGTGTTTGACTAGTCATGTACACGAAAACCGATTACCCGATTACTGATTACTCGACTATCCGATTACCCAAGTATCCAATTACCCAAATACCAACCTATCAAATTTTCCAAATACCAAATTAACAGTTATCTTATTAACAATTCAGGGAAATCGTTTATCTTCGTGTACAATTCGTGATCAATTTTTCGTGTACAAGTTTCGTGTAACTTCGTGTATAATCGTATATCCGGTCGTGTTGTCGGTACATGATATGTACATGAAAAAAAATTGCGTACAAATTGTATCGTTCATGTTAACATGGTTACAACCATGTAGTATTCGTGTCTCCAAAACGAGACACGAAATCTAATCGGATCGTGTACGTGTCTTCCAAAAAGGTCTAATGTACAGGGAATTACACGGTTTCCGGGCGTCCATGACTGACAAACTTAAACCAGTTTTCCTGATTCCGGTTTGTGGCAGAGCTGAACTTCAATCGAGAGAGGAAGCTCGTGAGATTTCGACCATCACCTCCGATGGGATCGGAGACGGAGACGGAGACGTATAATAGATTGGGCATCGCGGAAGCTCTAATTCGTCCGTACGACTACGCCCCGGCTTGCAAAGAGCTCGCTTTTGTCCTCCGCGGCGCCTACTCTCGCCTCCCTAAGAACCTCCAGAGCCTCGTCTTCGACCACGCCATCGCCGCCTTCCGCCTCCTCCCCAAGTAATTTCCTCGCCCTCTGTTTTTAGGGTTTGTTTTGATTTCAGTGAAGGAAATTGTTTTTGTTAGGAAGATTATTGTTTGGACTTTGGAACTGTATGTATGAATGTATCTGCAAAATCAGTTGTTTTCGGAGGTAAAGGTCGGATTTTGATTTTGTTATATCTGAGGAATTTGAAAAAAATAAAATTGTGCTCGATGTGTTTTCATTTAGAATCACGAAACAGTGCTTCTTTTCCTGAAATTGATGTTAAAGGAGTAAACTTGGTGAAGCATGTCTTTTATTTATTTGATCAGTAATAAAGAATCAAAGCAGATAGAATAGGGAACAGAATGGACAACAGAAGCAAATTGGATAAGCTTCTTGTTAGTGAATCACCGCTACTATTATTGCGTAAAGAAGGTTTAGAAATAAGACCAGCACATCTGAAATATTCCCTTTAGTACTGTTGGTGGTGACAAGAACCCTCAACAGATTCAATTGTCGGCAGCATGTTTAAAATATCTCTATGTTTATGAAGTCGTAGGTGGTGCGAAGCATTTCAGCTCTGTGTCTATATTATTGATATCGGATCAGCTTTAGTTTTATATGCTATTTCAACTTTGTAACAGTAAATCACCACTAGAGGTATCACACATGTATTATTAATCTCTTAGATTTTATTTTTTAATTTTAATGCAGGCTTTATATGCTGTAGAAGAAAATATCGTCCACAATAACTCCCCTTCTATGATAAAGATTTTAAAACCTGCAGATTATCCCGTGTTTTCAGATATGGCCCTGAGTTGTGGCAAATTATCAGCAAAAAACATATTTGGCCGTGTTCAGCTACATGAAACAAGGTGGCAAGAACTCAAAGAGGCCCTTGCTATTGCTATCTTCACTCATTCTCATTCTTTGAAACACCTTTTATGCCTGCATGGTCGGGTTATCGCTTCTGGCTTTAGTAATAACCTGTACCTGTGTAATATCCTCATCAGAAAATACTTCTCCTTCCGTTGCACCAATGATGCCCTCCATGTATTTCATAGTCTGTCCCCAAGACCCACAAAGACCCTTGTCTGGAACACATTGTTACGTGGCGTTTTGGCAAATGGGCAGGCAAGTGTAGCACTTGATATTTACCATGAAATGACAGGAAATTCATCTGGAGATATTCTGCCAGACAACCAGACATTTCACCTTGCTTTGTCTGCTTGCAGCAGAATCTCTGATTTTGAATTAGGATGTCAAATTGCTTCTAGTGTTAGACATAGAAAGCTTGAATCAGATCTTTTGGTAGGCACAGCATTAGTCAACATGTATTGCAGTGTTGGAGATCTGCAAGCTGCACAATGTGTCTTCGACAAACTTGATGGTAGAGATGTTGTGTCATGGAATGCTTTGATTACTGGATATTCTCGAAGCGGTGCTATTTTGGACGCCATTTCTTCATTTAAGCGAATGAGATTAGAGGATGGAGTTGCTCCTTCAGAGGCCACATTTGTGAGCTTGCTATCAGTTTGTGGGTATTTGAGTTGCATTAAGGAAGGGAAGACTATCCACGGGCACATGATTAGGAGTGGGTTTGGATACAATCTTTTCGTCTGTAATTCTCTATTAAACATGTACATTGAATGCAACCTCCTAGGTTTTGCATCCAACTTATTTCATGAAATGATATTGAAGGATGTTGTCTCGTGGAGCACAATTATTGGGGGCTATGTGTCTTATGGACAACCAGATATTGCTATTAAACTGTTTCTTAGAGTGGTTTTACTTGTAGGACTTATGCCTACTAGACCAATTTTACTCAATGTTCTTTTTGCTTGTGCTGATTTGGGAGACTGGCGACTGGGTGAACTCATAAGAAAGAAATACTTAACTTATGGAGATAACAAATTTGAATCCGATCCATACTTGGCGACTGCACTTGTATACATGTATGCAAAGTGTGGTCGACTGGACTTCTCTCTCAGACTATTAGCTGAAGTCAATTTACTTGGAAAAGATGTAATTTCATGGAATGCTGCTATTAAAGCATGTTCTGAACTCAATCAAGTCCCTGAGGCATCAGAAGTCATGTTACTAATGCAAAGAATGTCTCTCTGTCCTGATATTTCTACCTTTTTGATGCTGGTTCCTCTTTACTCACGGGCTCCTTCTCACAGAAAAGGAATGGAGCTTCATGCTCAAATTTTAAGAAGGGGCTTTGGACAGAAAAGGCCAATATCAAATGTGCTAGTTGACATGTACGCAAGAAGTGGAAAGATAGAAGACTCATATATGGTCTTTAATGCAATTATAGACAAAGATGTTGTCTCGTGGAGCTCAATCATAAAAGGGTATGCATGGAATGGTGGTGGGAAAGAAGCTCTGTCACTTTTTAATGAAATGAAGGAAACAACAAAGCCAAACCATATTACCTTTGTAGCTGTGTTGACTGCTTGCAGCCATGCAGGTTATCTCAATGAGGGCAAACAAATATTCGAATCTATGAAACAGGAATATGGCTTACAACCAGATCTGGAGCACTATGTTTGTATTGTTGATCTTTTGTGCCGAGCTGGGCTTCTCTCAGAAGCACACAACTTCTTAGAAGATCAAGTTCCAGATGCTTGTAATAAAGCCATTTTATGGGAAATTTTGTTAAATTCTTGTGAAGTATATGATAATTTGATGGTTAGAGAAAGCACAGAGAGGCATTTGGCTGAATTAAAATCTAGTAGGTCAGGTGACTTAAATATCCTTAAGGAGACTCGTCCTCTAGCAGAAAAATCAAAGGACAGAATTGGCATTGTAGCATCCCTAAAATTGAGGGACCTTGGCAAGAGATCAGGTTATAGTTGGTTGGATGGTGAGTTCTATGCATGATTTGCAGCTGTTTTTTAGATGTTTGCATCTGAAGTATGTTAGAGTTTCTTTTGTTATTGGTGTCATTATGTTCTAGCCTACCCTGGTAGCAATTATATGAGGGAACTGTCTAATAGTTAAATCCATAGAACGATTGTTTGCGGCTTAATTTTGGATAGAAAGGCAGTTAAAAGGCCCACACCAGTTTTAGAAACCTGAACAAGGTTGCAAGCACAATGATTCATCTAGGATGAAGATGCCTCCGAGCAGGAATATTTTGCAGACATCCACCTGACCACCTCCTTCAAAATTAAATGCGTAAGTTTTCTATTGTTCATCTTGGTTCTAAATACTTGTGTTGCACAATGTAACGAAGATTCCTTTTGGCTCAAGAGTGATAACAACGAAAACTACTACACGCTGCCTTAATTCCACTTTGTCAGTGTGATGTTCTTTATGTAGCATTTAAATTTGTGATATATCTTACTGCTAAAAAATTGTGATAGATCTTAGATTCTCTGTAAGAGTAGAAAGCACAGGTGCAATACTACTGAAACAAGCACTTATTTTGATATATTTCTCGTTTTGCCTCTCATTCTACTCCTTCATTGGGTTTGTACATCTTGTTCATTCTTGTGCAAGGAACTATTCTTCTGTTTCTCTTAGTGGAATTGGTCTGCATGAATGAAACTCTTGATGGTCATTGAACTTATACAGGATAGGGACAGTATCTGGTTTATCCTCTGCTAATCTCCTCATTCAAGCAGCAGAGGCAGCACTGCCAAAGCAGCGAAAGGCATTAGCTGTTTCGGAGTTCAAACATGCGGTAGTTTTACACAAGAGGTGCCTGAAAGCTCAACAAGAATTTGAAGGTAATCTTTGAATCATTGAATCTTTTCCTAACTGACAAATCATATTTTGCTTCCTTTGATGTTTCATAAACATTTTATGCACTTTTTATTGACTTGCAAGTGATTGCATTTTTTTAAGATAGTTTTCATTATTCTCTGCAATTATTTCTATTGTTTGTATTTCTTAAGAAAAAATATATTGCTCCCATCATCTTACTATGATGTCTTCCCTTCCTATGATTATCCCACCCCACAACTTCGAAAATGAAACCCTGACCCCTCTGACTCATAATCCATGCTTTCACGCTGAAGAGAAGCTGTCGGTCTTCGAAATTATTTAGTTAGCACTTACTCCACGAAATGAGATATCAAAAGTGGAAACCTGATAATCTATGACCCTTCTTTTACAAGCTATAGTGTTGCCCAAAATTATCTGCATGGGTATATTGTGGCTAAGATTTCTCTTTTTGACTTGGTTCTGCAAATATTTCTGTTCAGTTTGTGTTTCTACTGTTTTGACTTTTTTGTGGGCATATTAACCATCTAAGATTTCTGTATCATTATTTTTCCAGGTTCAATGCAATTACCACATGATGTTCTTGTTCATATCTTTACATTTCTTGATGTACAATCTTTAGCAGCTGTGAGCCTTGTGTGCCGGTAAATTTGTAATTTTACAGTTTCGAATTGTTTGCCCTTTTATACAAATAAACCTTCTTTTCCTTTTAGTAAATTTATTTTCCTACATGTAGGACATGGAAGTCAGCTGCAAGTGATGAAATGCTATGGAAGATCCAATATTGTCTTTATTTTGGTAATTCCAAGGCTTACTTCGAAAACATAGAGCACCAGCATCGATCTTCTTGTGATGGGGTAGGTGCAGAAATTTATCACAACCAAGAATGTGCTGCATCAGTTAACTCAAGTTACCAAAAGAATTTCAGAACCAGATGGGCAGGTATTAGTTTTTATAATTTAGCTGTGGTAGCATAGTTGCTGGCTTCAATTCTCCTGTCCCTCAACTTTCAACCTTTTCCATGTCATATTCATTTATGCTCTACTGTCTATTAAAACAAAAAAATGAATATTTTGACTTGGAATTTCACTAATGACGTTACGAACGTCAATCATACAAGTCATCTATTAGATAGTGAACTTGAAAACATTTACCACAATAAATCTCACCCATAATTTCATTAAGATTTAGGGTAAATTGCAGTTTGCCTCCCCATCTTTTGCCTTGGAGTAGGTTTCAACCTATCCCATGGAACTCGAGAATTACCACCCTAACCTTTGCGATAGTGGAAAGTTGTCCCTCTCCAAAAAAAAAGTCAATTTATTCCAGGGTCACCCTTAAACTCAAGATAAAGCTCTCACCCGACCCGCTTACTCTTGAACCCTGCAAGATAATACTATCAAAATTTCATTTCATTTTTGCTTTATGCTACGACATAAATTGTTTCCACAGTCCCTTATCTTTCTTTCTCAACTCCAATTGGACATATATAGAAGGTATATGAATCATCATCCATAACTGATCTACTAAACGGTGATTATGCTATTTATTATAATATAATAAGAATGCTTTCTTTCAACCTTTTGGGTTCACTTTTATTCACTTGCTTCAATGCCATTAGAAAAGCTGTTTCTAGATGGTATTTCTCTTCTCGACACCAGTCTTTTAACATATAAGTAACGCAATATATTCGAATTTACCATCTATTAACTATTCCAGATTAGAGTATTGATAATGTTTGCTCCAACATATGTTTGTTTAAATTTATGGTATGAGGCAAGTCAATTTCTGGACCCAACTTATTCTTGTTGATCTCAGTTTTGCAATTTCTGACAGTATTCCAAAGGGACTCCTCCATCTTATCTCTTGCTGCTTTTCCATCATTGAACCTTATTACTAGGTGAACTAGTACTAGGTCCTTAAGTCTTGTTCACATGCTTATATTAAATTATGATTGCATGCATATACCTTAACATGTAAGAAACTATGGTAGTCTTTGATTTTTTTCAGTTACATTTCCTTTTCTTTTGTTTGATGTCATGTGTTATTTCAAGTTTCTTTATTATACATGTTGTTTGACCGTTGGGTGAAATGTATCTAACTTTGACCTACAGAAAGCTTGTGGAGTTTTTCAAATAATAGAATATATTGTTGGGACTGCAAAGCAATAATTTGGCTCAGTAGCATGACATGTTATAGTGTGCACAGATGCTTCGACTGTGAGAATGGATCTTCAAATATTAAACCTTTTCCACATTCTAAGGTATATTTTATAAGTGCCGATTCAAAATAGTCACAAGATGATGATCCCTAACCATTTATTTTTTATTTCTTATGTGATGGATTTGCTGCTTGTACTTGCTGACTGTTTAAATCCGATAACTTGGTAATGATGCTCTAGAGTAGGAGCTTAGGATTTGTAAGTTGGACCATTAGTGTTAGTTCTAGAGAAGTTGGGACAATAACTGTTACTACGACTGCTAGTTCTAATTTTGCATAATGCTCTGAAAAGGTTTGTTATTTTTCATTGTAGGAACTTGGTACTAGTTTTGATGTGGGGAGCAATCTTCATGTGTTGCTGATTTTAAATGCAAGTTATTTCATTGTAGGAAAAACTTCATACTAGTTCTGATGTGGGGGACAATCATCATGCATTACTGATTTTAAATGCAAGCGATTTCATTGTAGGAAAAACTTCATACTAGTTCTGATGTGGAGGACAATCATCATGCATTACTGATTTTAAATGCAAGCGATTTCATTGTAGAAGAAACTTCATACTAGTTTTGATGTGGGTCACAATCTTCATGAGTTATCGATTTTAAATGCAAGTGAAACAGGAAGATTACCACAAGAAACCCCTTAATCCCAAAGTAGTTGGGTAGGTTAGTAATCAACTCAAGAATCACAATTGCGACACTCAAATCCCCATGCGCATGTGTCCAAGACCTATTTCTTGGACTTATTCCAATCTTATAGGTCACTATGGAGTGCTTGTTCGAAATCAATTCTGACGGTCTGACCTACACTTGCCTCTTCTTACGCTTTCATTGTGGCTAAAAACTCCCCATCTTATTGGCACATCTAGAGGTATACGATCAGTGTATCCAAACCATATCTACTGATGTTATACAAGTTTCTCTTCAATTGGAATTTCTTTGGCATACTTCTGAATATCCTCACTTCCAATATATCATCTTATGTCCACATACCGACCACAATGTTTGCCTTTTTGCAACACTTATCCTGTGTACATCTTCGAATTGGTAAGATTACTTCCAAAAAAGGAACCATTACACTAGAGCTTCAAAACACCATTTGACTAGAACATTATCTTGCCTTTTTCATATTGTAGTTTGCGGAAACATTGTATGCAAGAAATGATGAAAACAACTTATAAACTTAATTGAGAATTTGACGTTCTCATTCTCCCTTATATCCTGGCTATATCCTCGTTAGACCCAACAAATTATCTCTTATTGCAGGTGAATAAAACATCCAACTCACCAAGACCGGGAAATACAATATTTTGAGATATTTTGTCACTAACAATTTGCCTAACTTTATGTATCTGGTTCCGGACAGGTTATGGAGTATCTTTTCAGTGAAGCCATATTATCTTCTTCCTCAGATAGTGATAGTGATACTGAGGAATCACCACTTCCTTCTCAGAGGCTAGCCAAGTTGTGGGCACTTCCTAAGCACCTAGGAAGCAGCAAACAGCAAAGCTCCGGTTAATTAACAATGCTAGTCCTACAGTATCCACGCTGACACTGAACTCAGGTCAAGAGCTTACATGCATGTCCATGTTTTGATAAGTTTGGAAGACCTACTATCAAACAGAAGGAAATGACAAACTTCGTGTGAAAGACCTGTCGAGTTTGAAGAAAAAAACATGCTTTGTATGATTGTGCAATTCATGATGAAGTTATTAGGCATGGTGTCTGACCATCGTACTCTTGGAGGAACCAGAGTTTCATAGCGGTGGTCACAGTAATGGTCCTTTTTTTTGAAGTCAGTAAATCAAAATGCGAATTTTATATCAGCAATTTGACTTGTAGCACATGTAGAGCTTGTGCAGTTGTGCTTGGTTATTCTGTTGCCTCAGATAAAAAGGGTATTCCTACACCCTACTATTTCCGTTTTGAAACTTTGTCAGAGGCAGTACCCAAACTCTACTTTTGATTGGATTTCTATACATTTTATGTAATGATTCTCCGTGGCACCTGACGAAGTCACATATATGAACGTTTAGGTTTTGCATTCTGAGCAAATTGCTTATGCAGTTGTACAAATTTATCTCCAATCCTGCAGATATTATTGTATGAAGAAGTTTTTTTCGCAATCTAGTTAGCAAGTAAACGCAGGGATAATATAATACGTGGTTGATCAAATCAATACAGTATTTAGACCATGGATTTTGCCTCACCAAGAACATAACGCGTCTGTCATAACTTACGTTCTAAAGAACCGAATCATATTGGGTGCTTCAATCGGATCACAAACCACTGTACAGATTTGATAACCAGGATCAGGTAAAATGGTTCCGACCATCTGTTTAACCTCTCAAAAAAAAAGTAGAAAAAGATCAATTTATGTCGGTCCCACAAACGCTGATGTCATGCTGACATCACAATAGTACCAATTTGATCTTTCGGACTCGTAATCGGCAATTCCTTGGGCCATCGCTAGATTAACATATTTTATTATTATATTCAACAAATAGTACAAAGCTGATCTCAAAATACACAAAATGTCGTCCCGATCACAGACTCAATTGTGATTACTCGGATACGACTAGGATAAAGTTGGATTAAAAGTATACGGTGTATATCTGTGAGATCAGCCCAAGCAACTCTAAAAAGATAAAGGCAGAACAACAAACTAATGGAAACGCAGTCCATGCAACTAAGTTACACGCGTCACATTCGACCAGCCTCGCTAACTAATCAATCATATCTCTATGCCTACCCGCCAAATTATATACCCTAAAAATTCAACATGATCTCAGAAGTACAATACACCTATGCTTCGCTGTTTGATCGTGTCATCCAAAAGACATCAAATTGTAGAAGGAACATTTCAAATTTTCGACATAATTAAAACACCACGCCGTCAGAAAAAAACTATGATCCCAGAAGTAGCTACTTATACAACAATCCACAAGGAAACAGAAATCAAAACACTTCATCAGAAAAAGGTTAGACTTGTACCCAACACGAGAGTCTCCATAACACAATTGGTAACATCTCTAATCTTATGACAGCCGAATTTTGCTACTGAAACCATAAAATAACTTATCATCATCACTTAGTGCTTCTTATCCTTTAATGGCCCCCTGGGGATCTTGCTTAGAACCTTTTCATCCAAAACATCATACTGCTTCTTCAACTCTACCATACCCTTTTCCGCATAGGAGTCGACTTTGTCTTCATACTTTTCGTACATCAAAGGCAGAGTGTGGAGCACAACAAACACTGCATTTGACCACAATATAGAGGAAGTAAGAATATATAGATATGTATACAGGAGGCAACAACAAGAACCAAAGGTCAATTATCGTTAAATTACCGATATAAAACAATGTCAAGAAGTTGCAGCTGCTGCCGATGATTGACAAAACCCACAAGCCGGCAATCACCTGGAATGTCAAAGATTAGAGGTCAGGGGACCACCTCAAGAAACAGCAGGGTATCAATCCTTTGATCTACAAAATGAATCTTCTATGTTCTCAAGAAACAAAAAGAACATACAGCAAGGAACTTCTTAAACTCCCGTCCAGATGCAATTTCCCTTAGCAACACAAGGACCCGATTAATATCAGCCCTCAGAGCAAGAGCAATGTTGACTGCGAGATCTTCAGGGATATGGACATCGGGAATGCGTGGTGGACTCCTAAATGAGAAGCAAATAGTTGAATAAAACCCACATCCTATGCAAATTAGAACTGCATACAAGATGAATTTGGGACGTCGAGTGTGAAGAATGATTAAAGTACTTGTTGATGAAAGCTGAAGCATTGGAATATAGGAATAGCAATGCCACAGGAAGGATCAGGCCATAACACACTAGAGTAAGCAGATGGTATTCAAGTAACTCAAACAAAACCCAGATTGCAGTGGCACCACCAAGAACTGCAACAGAGATTTTCTTGTCCTTCCACAGCAATACATCGGCAGCTGCAAACCAAGGGCTCTCATCACTTACGATTCTTAAAATAGAACATGAATGTGTATATCTCTTGAAGTATTGAGTGAAACACCATTACAAAAGCAAGAAGAAAGACTTTGAATCAAAAGCAATGAGATAAATCCTGGTTTTTGACGAACCCTTTGACTCAAGAAGAAACTAGTACATTCTAATAATTTGAATTCAGACTAGGGTCTGGCCCTTAAGATAATGAGTTAAGGGTAACCCAAAAATGTAAGAAACTGATATATGAATAATCATATCATTTCACAATTTCTAGGAATTGCTAGTTAAACTCATCTCTGAACTCCAAAAACTTTTTTCAATATTTGTAACCATTTGATTCGAAAGGCGGCACCACGGCAGTCACCTTACGGCCTTACCTCGACACACTAGGGCACGAGACATTCCATCTAAATATTAATTTCTGCATGCATAAAATTTCAAGCACATACTAACCATCTAACTGTAAAGAAAGAAAAATTATCGTGGCATCCAAACTCACAATTTCATGCAGAACTTGAGCTAAACTAGCAAGATGTAAGATCTTTCCCGCCCAAAATAATAAAAATAGCCATTAGGTAAGGTACTATCAGGAACAAATTACAGAAATTAACGATTAGGCAATAAAAGGTAGCATGGAACAGATCATGGTGCGGACATATTACGAAATTACGAATCTATACCAACATAGTTGAAGATAAGTCTTTTTTTACAAAGAATAAAAGAAACGTATCAACATAAACGAATAAAAAGCACATTAAAACCAAACAAAATTCCCTACTTTTTAAGTACTTCCGTAAAAAATATTAATCTTTTCACTAAAACCCAACTCCCCCAATCTTTTCAACAAAAACCCTAAAAACCAAAACTTTCCCCATCATACTACATCCCAATCACACCAAACACCTCAAAAACCCAACCTTTTCGAAACAAAACCCTAAAAACCCAAACTTTCCTCTATCAACCACCCAAAGCACCCAATTTTCTCGAAACGAAAATCCCCAAACCCCCCAAAAAAACCAGAAGCAACCGTGACCGCACGTTTTCCTCCGCCGAGGACTTGATGCACAGGCCTCTGGCGTCCGAACAGCCTCCACCTCTTCCTCGACGCCCCGATCTTGCCGTCATCGGAGTCCGACGACGACGACGACGACGACCCGAAGTCGCGCAGCTTCTCGACAATCGTCTCCTGCTCGGCCGCGACTGGGGTCTCCTCGCCGTGCTCCGCCATCGCCCAACCCTAGGTTTCGATTTCGATTTCCAACCAACTCTCTAAACTCCGAAGTGTGTGAGTTGTGGTTTTGTGTGCGAAATGTTTATATTTCTACACATACGGATCGGGCTTTATTGGGAAGGTTTTTGGTGGAGATGGATTCGGGGCCGTTGGATTGGAGCGGCCTCGCTGTCTGACTCCTTGTCTGGAGACCATACCCGAACACGGATCTTGAAGAAACTAAAATATTCGTACTGTTTGGGTTTTTTGTAAAGGAACCCCCGGGTTGTCTAGTTTCGTTGGTCAACCTTGAAGTTCGGATCTTTTAATTTTTTTTGCAAATGATTAGAATTCGTATTCTAGGTTTAGATGAGAAGTTCTATTGTTTAAGTTTGGTCGAATTTGTGATTTATTATGAGCACAACTTAAAAGCTATTGGTGAGACTTGGTAAGCATGCATTAAAGTGTCTAGTTGTTCGTATTATTGTAGATCTTGAGATGAACATTCACAACTTACGACTTCTTTCATCATTTATTTCTCAAACACTACTAAAAAGAGTACTTACAAGAACAATTTATTCCTTTTAGGTATAGTGATTCCTCAGTTAAGATGTTGTAGTCTTCATATATACTATCATAATCTAGAGATTCCAATGTTTGAGTGATACAAACAAGGTATATGCAAGGTTATTTTACTATACGATTGACATAGTAGACCTAAATTTATGAAGTGATCATTAGAGAATCCTAACTCGTCGTCTAAGAAAATAGTTACATTTATGATTTAAGAGGTACCAACGTTGCATCGTAATATTCTATTTGAAGTCTCAATCCATCCAAACAATCAAATATGTATGTTTCTAAAGTTCCCAATGCAAAGACAAGATATTGTTACCTATAAAATTTGACTTAGATGGTAAAATGCAATTATTGTTCACAAAGAACTATGCTTCATTTAATATCTTCACCTAAAAGTCTAAGGCCATCCTTAACGGATGACCTTTTGGGGTCAGATCGGGGCAAGACCCGACCCCAAAGCCCTTAATCGGGGGTGTTGCCCTCTTGCAACCCCCATCACCTCACCGACGAGGTGGACCACCACTTGCTCACCGGGGAGCGAGACCCCCAACTGACCCCTCAAAGTGAAAATCATAAGTATGAGCCAATTATAATCCAAATAAGGAAAATTAATTTTACTTAAACCGATTAACAACCAAAAGTACATAACATAAACTACTTCCATAATTTTAATATGTACTTGTAAAATTTTAATTAAATCTAACTTTGGCGTGTTATTCATAATTATCGTAACTTAATTAGATTAAGTTATTGTAAAAATAACTTATTTAATAGTATGTGTATTATTGTGATGGAATAGAAAATAAGGTAAAAAGAAATGATGTGGACGAAAGAAAGTGTTGAAAGTGACGTTGGGTTGGCTTGTGACTTCATAATATTAAGGAAACCAACACCTAACAAATGCTAATCATGTATATCCACTTATTTGTGAATGCTTGTTGAGTTAATAAAAAGAATGATCTTCTCCTTACGGACCTTACCAAACCTAATGAATCCTTATTCCAGTATTAAGAAATACCAGGATCGTATGCGCAATATACCCCAAAATCGCTTGTTGGATTTGGACGGGAAGCGTTACGGTGTGTACTGCCGACGTTGGGCCCACAACTGACCAGGACACGCCGCGTGGTAACCAAAGGCAAGAACACGTCATTACCCTAGAAGATGCGAAGCAAGAGAACTGCCACGTGTCGAATCCCAGACGCGTGTAACCATCTAGAAGATTCTTGGTGGGCCAAGGCGGCAGCACCGTTTCGCTGGTTTCATGGTGTTTCTTCTCTTCCTTCCTTGGCAAGGAAATAATTAATAACAGAAGAAGAAAAAAACATGTTCCGATTTGGCCTAAGCTTAGCATGGAAGTCATAATACAATATGGCTTAATGTTTTTAAGTGTTTATGTTTACATTTCTCCGCCCATAAAATATGTTAATTACGTACGTCCGCAAGTGGACCATTAGTGAGTCATTATATATATATATATATATATATACTTTTTTTTTGCCAAGTAAGGAGTCATTATATATACTTGCGTTTATTGTCGGACGCATAAGAACGAACCATGGTTTGTCGCGCTGTTACTCAGTTGGGAATTAAACAAATATTTTTGGGTAAGGATTAAGGTAAGTGGACTTCAGTATAATCTCTAAATTTATGGGTTCATTTGCGACACTAGCTTTTGCCGTCTCAAGTTATCTATGATATTTTTTTCCAACTTTTCGAAAGAAAATTCTAGGATGTGTTTGTAATTTATCCAATTTCAAGTATTCGGCATGAACTTTATATAAACGCTACAATTAGACACCTAGTCACAAAAGGTACCCACTAAGCCCACGTTTGGATAAAAAATTCATTTCAAGACGTTGATTTGATTCCGCTGTTTTAAATGTTTTATTAATTAGTGTAAGTATAAAATCGTAACGAAGCGGTGACAAGTATGTGTCGATCTATGATAAGGTGAGTAGTTTCTAGTTTGTCAGAAATCAAGTTACAAAAAAAGTAAAAGATATTTGGTTATGCTAAGCTAAACTACACTAAACTAGTAAGTAAGAATACGAAGAAAGTAACGAAAGATTAGAAATCAAGAAAAGAAACATCTAAGAGGTGGAGTATGTGCACATATGAAGTGAAAATAAGTGATGAATGGGGCATATATGTGTGTGTGTCGTGTGTGTCTTCATGCATAAGAAGTGTCTACAGATGTGGCAAAACTTATCAATCTATTCACACAACATATCAGCAATTAATACTTGATTATCATAAGTTTAGGCTCAACATGAGAAGTGTATTGACGGATCTACTCACTACACATTAAACAATCATTCACAAAAGAAAAGGAGACATTCTAACTAATTTAGACTAAGATTAAAGAAATAAGATTAAACTAAGCATGCAAGAAAAAGAAACAACATGAGAATAAAAATATGAAAAATTATTTTATTAAGTGACTCACATTACAAGTAGCATTCTTCTCGACTTGAGTTTTGCTTCAAGACTTTACTCCAAGTAGAGAGAATGCCACCAAGCAATTGGTGAATACAAAAAGAGATGAGAGTTCTATTTATAGCAATAAAAAAGGTAACCGGGGACAATCCTCCGGTATGAGACTAAACACATACTATAAATGGACATAAAACAACATAATGCACGACCCGACTCAACCATGAAATTTTTGGACCAATTTAGCCCACTAATTGGCGGTCCAGATATCTTTGATTGAGTCTGGATTTCGGTGGTTCGTTGTTGACTTGATTTTTTGATGTTTTATGAACCCGATTTGGTTGTTGATGTTTGGGCCCGGATTTAATTGTCAAAATACTCCTCATAATGGTGTGAAGCTTCTTGATTTCCCCATTAGTCATTTTGGTTTTACATCCGGGTCATTCTCTCTTGCAACTCAGTCCATAAGTCTTGCAACTTAGTTTTTTTTCTTGCTTTTAAGTCATTTTTAGTCTCTTCTTCTCTAACATGTTTATTCCTGAAACTTAAACATAAAAATCGTTACGTAACATTACTTGGGCTAAAAATAAAAAATATAAGACACAAATATATACATGATATGATGTCAATCAACTACAAACGGGTCATTACTTTTAAGTGTGTTTGCAAATAATTTATGTCAAACGCCAAAGCCTAGTGTCCATGATTACACCCTAAAAGTATGGTTAGACGTGGGTTTAGTACATTAAATTTGAATCCCTATCAACAAGAAGAATTAATACAAGTCCTTGCATTAATTTATAAATACCTATTCAAGATTATACATTTCGTCAATATTCTCGTCTTTTTATTCTACATTTTATTTGGAACTTCATCTCTTATTTGGAAATCTGGATGAAAGACATGAACATTCGTGTCAATTCCTAACTACAGCTAGATCAAAGAGACAACAAAAAAAGGAAAAAAAGATTGAGGCTGGCAGCATTCAGATTCTAAGTTTTCCTTCTTGAAGTGGTCCACTGACAAATACTAGTGGGAAAAGAGAGGACTAAAATATACAAATGGTTGGCAAATGGTGTTTCATATTTGTCAAAAAGTTGTGGTAGGCGTAGGTAAGGAGTTAGGAGTTGATGTGATCACGTTTGTGGTATCCTAATCCTTGATTGCTGTTAATTGGTGTTTAGGAAGCTAATTGCTTGTTTGGAGGGAGAAGAAGTGAGGGGCGAGGTGGAGTGTCGTCGTAGGATTTTGTGTTCAGATGTATGTGTGTAGTTAAAAAAATTTAATACAAATATACATGATCAATTTTATAAATTTCAGTAATTTTATTTACATTATTTTGTGTTTATTCTAATATCATGCAATCCTATATATATTAAAAAAATCACAAAAAGATGATCATAACCAAAAGTTCTCTAAAACCTTTAAAAGATTCGGAGTTCCGTTGTACGTCAAATCGTCCGCCGATTCGCCTCCAAGTGTTCACCAAACTCTAAACAAGATTAGAGAGAAATGAGCAAGTCAATCAATCTCTAATTAAGCTTAGAATCTAGCTAATAACCCCTCTAAACCCAAAAACATAAATAATTAAGAGAATTTTCGGATGGATTAATGGGGAGGTTAGGGAGGGAGAGAATTATGCAATCATGCATTGAAACAAGTAGGTGATAGAACTTATTTATAGCCTCACAAATCACACATATCATGAACTATTCTCTAGCCATGATCTCTTGTTTTTCTCACCTTAAAATCAATCACAATTTGTTACATAATCATCCTCAAAACCGTTTGACCAAGTTTGGAATTAATCCAGTCAATGATCTGAATTATTCTCTTAATAATTCAGGCAAAACCGTATCAAACGGTCGACCGATTGTTAGTTAAACTCGATTTTGGTTGGACCATGGAATCCTTCGGTAGACCCATCACACACACCCAAAGTTACTGTGATTTTCTGGTCAAACAGAACACATAAACGGTCAACCGATTCAACGTGAGAATCGTCTACTGGAAATTTCCAGTCAGACTGCGTCACAAGTCGGTCTACCGATCACTACCAAGATCAACATGCGGAATCTCCTGGAAATTTTTGGTCGAACCATGACCCTATTCCGGTCGACCGGGACTACCAATACGAGCTCTCGAAAGCTACTGAAAGTTTTCGGTCGACCAAACAAATCCTTCCGGTCGACCGTTCACACGCTCAACAGCTACTGTGAATTTTCGGTCGACCGGTCTCCGAAAAATGTTTGACTGTTTTGTCTGATTTTTGTCTTTATAAAATTTGGATTTATCTCCAACAAAATTTGATCTTTTGGGGGTTTTTAGCAAATCCATATCTCATGTAATATATTATCCTATGTAATGTTAAATTATTACACCCAATAATATATAAATCATATATGAATTTATTCATGATTCTAATTATGTCAATTTTCGTGACATATTGATTTTATTGATTTTCCACACGTGTCATTTTTCACATGAAAACCCGACACATCATATGAACTCAAAATCAAGTTTCTTGTTTCCCAATTTTGTGGTGTGACCTATAGGAGGATTTAAGCCTAATTGACAGTGATATTAAACACTTAATATCTCAAACTATAAACGGTATATAGTTACACATTATAGTTACACAATTAGCATAGATGTCTTGTTCCACTCGAACTAAACATGATCCATTCAGTGAGGTAAGTGCACCACTTGTATCCGTCTCTTGCCTCATGATATTAAGAATATATACAAAGTAGAAATGTGTCACATTTGTGTCATATTCATTTCTTGATCTCTTTAAGCTAATTATAACTATGTAACGCAACTCAAGTTACATTGTGTACATTATAATTTTACTTTACCAAGCGGCCCAATAATATCATCACTCAATTAAGAGGGGCAATGATAATCTTTTGACTATTTATCTTTTCCAGTACAAGTCATGTTCAACCAACTATCGTCTTTATCACTGTACTCATTGATGTCTTGTTCCACTCAAACTAAACACGGTCCATTTAGTGATGTACGTGCACCACTTGTGTTTATCCTTTGCCTCATGATATTAAGAATATATACAAATAGGGGTGTAAACGGGTCGGGTATGCCCCTACCCGTACCCGTACCCGGCTAAATTAGCGGGTACGGGTATATACCCGGCAAAAAAAATATATACCCGTACCCGACCCGTACCCGTTAAGTTAGCGGGTACGGGGCGGGTAAACGGGTATAATATATAATATATAAAAATATAATATATATTATATAAAATATATATTATATATAAAAAATATATAATATATAACATATAAAATATTAAAAAATATTAAACAAAATATTATATATATAATATAATATAATATATCTTAACGGGTATACGGGTAAACGGGTACGGGTAATGCGTATACCCTACCCGACCCGTTTATTAACCGGGTAAACAGGTACGGGTATACGGGTTTGAATTTTTAAACGGGTATGTATTTTTGTACACATATCCGTACCCGCCCAGGGCGGGTGACCGGGTATACGGGTATTACCCGCCCCGTTTACACCCCTATATACAAAGTATAAATGTGTCACCTTCGTATTATATGCATTTCCTGATATCTTTAAGTTAATTATAACTATATAACTTAACTCAAGTCACATTGTGCGCATTATAATTTTGATTTATCAAGGGGGTCACTAATATCATTACTCAATTACGAGGGACAATGATAATCTTTTGACTACCTATCTTTTCCAGCATAAGTCACGTTCAACCAACTATTGTCTTTATCATTATACTCATTGATAGCTTTTGACAATAATCAAATTCAACACTCCTTATGTGAAAAGATATGTCTCATATCTTAGGATCTAAGACACAGTAAAACATTAATGACACATAACACAATTTCATAATGTTTTACTTGTTTTGTCTATTCAATATATAAAATTAATATTTTCCTCTTTTATATACTCGTGTCGTCAAATATTTGTAGAGTTATAATAATCGATGACCAACGTGACAATCTTATCTCGGTAATTAATGATCCATGTTAATTACCATGATTGTGAGTAACTTTTGATTTATGTAAACCATTATCTTTTAGAGCTCTACGGTTAAGGACCAAGAGTCTCTTCCTTAACACTTCCAAAAGACGAATACAATAATCAATGAACAAAATGATTGCACATTCAATTCGTAATAATTGACATATAAAAGTAAAACTTTTAGAACACATTCCTTTCAGTGATTGGTTGAATTTAAGGTGAGGGGGTACTTAAGCTGCAAATCCTACCTTCTTCTCTTTTCACTCTCTGTACTATCTTTCTCTCTCTCACTCACTCAGCCAGTGAAGCACGGGTGGATTGAGGTGATCGAAGAACTCGAGTGTTGCAGTAGGCGTAGCTAGAGGCGACGAGATCGTTGCTCGGTAGGGCTTCGCTGGAGAATCGTTTGGGAGGAGGAAGTGGTTGTCAAGGTTCTTCAAAGGTTTCTTTAAATCTTTTGGTATGTCAAGCTTTGCTTTTATGCTCACCTAAGTTTGTGTGAGTGTTTGAGTGGTCGACGGTAGGCCGAAAGGCTCGTCAGAGGAGGTGTGCAGTAGAGTTCTGCACTATAACGGTCGACCGGGTCTTGTTTCGGTCGACCGATTGTAGTGTATTTGTGAAGAAGTAAAAGTTTCTAGGTGTTTTCGGTCGAACGAGTCCCCTTTGTCGTTCGACCGAAGGCACTATTTTAAGTCGGTTGGGGGTGTAGACTTCAAAATGGTCGACCACCTTGAGATATTGTTCAACTGATGACTTAAGATAACTTAAAGTTGGTTCGACCAATGTAGTTTCGGTCGACCGGCTTAAATTGATTCAAAATCTGAATTTGCTGCTTTGGTGGGACCAGCGAGGGAGTTGGCGGAGTGTTTGGTGCAGCCGGAGGTGCAAGTTGCTTACCGGAGATCGCAAGAAAGGCATGCCAAGTGTATGGTTTTCGCTCACCCAATGCGTGAGAGGAGTTTAGGCTCGTCGTGGAGGCTGAAAATTGTTCCTAGCGTGGTCAGGTAGTTGTCGGGTAATGATCAACCGATGTCTATTTGGTGGTCGACCGGTTGTAGTGTAATTCCCTTAATCGTGCCCAGCACCGGTCAAACGATGTCATTGGTGGTCAACCCGTTGTGTATAATTATTGGGGGGGGGGGGGGGAGTAAACTCTGTTATTTTCTGTCGAATGAGACCCTTTTGTCGTTTGACCATTGCATAGAATACTTTAATATTAATTTTGGCCTATACCATCTAAACGGTCGACCGTTAATGACCTTCTGTTCGACCATTTGAGCTTGTGTTCGTTCGACTGGTGGGATTGCAGTTTGACCGTCTGTCTGATTTAGGAGGCAACGGTCGACCACTTTGCCTTTTTCGGTCGATCGTTTGTGCCCACTATTGGTTTTCATGTTTTGCTTGTAGTGCCACATTTGTCCACGGAAACTCGTGTCTTTGCATCGTGCGTGTGTTGGGAGGTGACGGTAGGTGCAGTAATCGTGTCTGCTTAGGGACTGCTAGGTGGAAAGGTGTGGATACTTAATGTACGTGCTTGTGGAACTCATTGCATTTGCATTGACCCACCCTATGTAGTAGACCCAAGGGATCATGGATCCTTATGTTTTGCATTGCATGGTACCCGACTCCATGGAGCGGGAGGTTCACTAGGACTTTGGCCAACGCAGGGGGTGGTACAACTTGTGGGAGCAATACCGGGAATACAACTTGTGTGAGCAATACCAGGAGTACAACTTGTGTGAGCGCTTGGAGATCAGATATGTATCTTTTTAGCGGAAGTACGCATAATGCTCACCGAACCCTCATGATTAGTATAGTTGCGAGTGTGGGTGTGTCGCGTACTCTCCGTAAGACCGTTTGTGTTTGCGGTACGTTTCCTCGGGAAACCGATATTATTGTTGGTTGCATTGATGTCCTTTAGTACCCTGAAAATTCTTACTGAAAATTAGCTACAATATTCTTGTATGTCATGATTAATAGTATGATAGGTTCATGACACTGTGTGTTCATATGCATATATGTGGACTTGATATACGGGGTTTCTTTATGGAAGCTCAAGTATTGTTTTATGTTTGCATTTCAGGATCTCAGTAGGTGTTGGTCGGGTGGTGACGGAGGACGAGCGCACTCTGGGACTAGATTCTCCAATCTTTTTTTGAGGTTGTATGATTACCTGTCTTTCTACTTTCACGTATTCTGATGTAATCATACCTTTTTAAACTTTAATGTAATGGCGCACCTTTTGTGGTTTTATTGAGTAACATTTCTGTTCTTTTGGGTTTTATTCACTGTGTTAATTTGTTTAAAATTTTCTACTGTTTCGGGACGTTACAATGTGTTGAGAGGGTTTGAGTTGTGATGTATCCTCAGACACAGTGGTTTACTTCTGTGACATCAAACATTGTTTGATATGATCCAACCGAGAGAGTAGATTAGATTAGTTCGATATTGGTTGGTCTGTCATGGCTCCTGAAAGGGTTGGAGTCATGCGTGATATATAGCGAGAGATTTGGTGTTGGTGGTCGCTTAATTAAGTGTTTTTCACTTGGTTAACCGATAAAATGATTTGCACAACGTAGGTATATATGTAATGCATGAACCATGTTTGAGAAATTTGATTGACGCTTTGATATGAAGATGTAATGTGAGTCAGTTGACGATTGATTATGATTAGGTTAACAATAATCATAAAAAATAAACAAGAAGGCTTAAAAACTAGCATATCTAAGTTGCACCTGGGAGCTTATACAGTCCCTTTTGGTATTGTGGTTACCATGAACTTCAGTTGATCATTTCTTTTAGAGCAAATTTGCTTACATTAATAGAAAACATTCTTCATGTACGTAGCTAGATAAGTTTATGAGGTCACCCATCAAACAAAAAACTAATGTGCAAAATATATACTGATACAAGCATTTTACAAATAACTGATATTTATTGGAAGATAACCATCTCACGAACATTGTAGTATCACTTAATAATTAACCATCACATCAATGCCAAACTCGACTTATGTTTCAACAAGTTCTACAGTAGCAAATGTTATCCAACTCCTTCCAGATCCATCTACACTTGCCTCCATCATAACCTTCAGCAATGCAGACTTGATATATTGCAATTTTTTTGACCCGGACAAGTTTTATATCCCTTAATTGATTCTGGCAATATCCAGCAATCGTCAGTTTTCACTGTATCGAGTTATATAGACAGGTTGAGTTAGTCAATTAACAATAAATTAAACACATGATTTTTAAGGTTGCATACCTGAGTCACCCTTCCGGGTTGGTAGTCTTCCACCTACATCCATGGATCCAGGTTAAGTTATGAAAATGTTCGAAAATATAAAGTCACACAAAATATTGGATTTGAAGAACGAATTCATAACAATTGGCTACTCACCCGAAGATAGCAGAACCATTGGAACAAGGAACAGAAATAGAAAGAAGAATTGCACAACTTTTATTGCCATTTTTCCTGACTGTCATCTAATATTGCAACGTAGGTAAGAAAAAAACATTAATGTGCTTCTCTCTATGAATGGATCTCAGAACTCAAACAAATACAAACCAAATTCATTGTGTAAACGTAGAAATAAGGATACGTTTGGGAATGGATTGTTGGGTATGTGATTATTAAGAATTTGAAAGAAGGAATAATGAAGAAACATATATAACAAGATAAGTTTTTTCTATTTATTACCATTTTTCTAACAATAATCCATTGTAACAATCCACATTACTTATTTATAGAACTTACCATTGACAAAGGATAAGGACCAAATAAATAAGTTTCTCAATACGGATTAATTAAAAACTCACTGAACACAAGATATTTTGACTGACTATAAATTGAAAGAAAGGTTGCGTTTGGTAATTGATTATTGGGTGTCATTGCTAAGAATATGTCAAACATTCTCAATTAGCAAAAAAATAAATAAATTTAGAGGAAATAATTACCTTCCCATAAAGTTCATAATTATTTTCTTAATTTTTTAAATAGTTATATGGTTTTTTCCGTGGGCACCAAATACCTTATCTCTATGTTGTAGCTCCATCCCTGGAGGTGTTTATACAATGTCATAACTGTAGGATTTCTAGTTTAATTGCACATATATATTTTTGGAATTTTTATGCACAATAATGATCACTGTAGTATTTTTCTATGATTTGTTTCATGCATGCATCAGTTTGTTTCAATAACTAGTTTCACAACTTTATTAAAACAAACATGGGTTTCGAATTTCATACCTAGAAGTTTTCTAAAACTTCTTGATGATCCGGAGACGTTGAGGATGACGATCGTTGCTCCCCGTTGCGCCGGATGCCTCCGAGTATTCACCATACCTAAACAAGGTCGGAGAGAAAGGAGCTAGTCAATCAATCTCCGAACTACCTTAGAATCTAGCTACAAACCCCTTCCTTAATCTCTGATATTTCTCCTTCCAAAGTCTTAGAAAACTAAGAGAATTTTCGTGACTTTTTGTGATGAATTAGGAGAGAAAATAATTAGAAAAACATCTAACTTAATTAAGGAGAATAAAGACCTATGTATAGGCTCCAATCTTACTCTCAATCATGACTATTCTTAAGCCATATTTTCTTGACATTTTCTCTCACATACTAATTCCATAATGAATTATTTGCATCCACAAAACGTTTGACCAAGTTTGGAGTTAATCCAACCATTGATCAAATTAATCTCTTAATTATCAAAGGCAGAAAATCGATTGGGCTTCGGTTTACCGAGACATACTCGGTTAACCGAATATGTCACGTTCGTATTACTGTGCACTAGACGGATGACCGATTCTTCAGGAGAAAAATTCTCCTTAACTGATCGGACGAATTCGCGTCTAAAACCGAGTGCCATTCGGTTAACCGAAAATATCGGAATTGGACATTGCTCGGTCGACCGTTACTGGTTCAGTATACCGAACCAGAGTTCTAGGCACTTTAGTCAAGTTCGGTCAATCAACTCTGACCTTCCGTTTCACGTTCGGTTGACCGATCCACAGAACCTTCGGTCAACCGAACCATAAACGGATTACCGAATTGTTACCCGATTTTGCCTTTTCAAATTTTGGATTTATTTCCAACAAAATTTGAACTTTAGGGGTTTTTAGCAAATTCACAACTTATGCAATATATACAATAAATTATTGCACCCCATAATATATGCATTTCATATGAATTTATCATGATTCTAATTATGTTTATATACAAAATAATTGATTTTACTTGTTCACCACATGTATCATATTTTCTATAAGAAACCCGACACATCATATGAACCAAAAATCAAGCTTCTTGTTTCCCGATTTTGCGGTGTGACCTATGAGAGGATCTAGACTAAGTTGACAGTGATATTAAGAGCTTAATATCACAAACTATAAGCGGTATATAGCTACACATTATAGCTCCCAATTAGTTAGATGTCTTAATTCCACTCGAACCAAAACCCGATCCATTTAGTGATGGAGTGCACCACTTGTGTCCGTCCCTTGCCTCATGATATTAAGAATACACATAAAGTAGTATTGTGTCATCTTTGTATTAGTATTCATTTCTTGATCTCTTTAAGCTAGTTACAAATATGTGACTTAACTCATCACATTGTGCACATTATAACTTTGTTTTATCAAGGGGCCCCACTAATATCATCACTCAATTAAGAGGGGGCAATGATAATCTTTTGACTAACTATCTTCTCTAACAAAAGTCATACTTAACCAACTAATGCATTTACACTACACTCATCGATAGCTCAAGACACTAGTCTAATTAAGCAATTCTTAAGTGATTGGATATAAGTCTCATATCAAAGGACCAAGGATACAGTAAAATATTAATGACACAGAAACACATTTCTATAATATTTTACTTATTAGGTCTATTCAGTATACAAAAGTAATATTTTCCTCTTTTGTGTACCCGTGTTGTCACTCACTTGTAGAGCTACAATGATCTATGACCAACACGACAATCTTAACTTGGTAATTAATGTCTCATGTTAATTACCATGATTGCGAATATCTTTTGTTTTATGTAAACCATTATCTTTTAGAGCTCTACGGTTAAGGACCAAGAGCATCTTCCTTAACACTTCCAAAAGACGAATAACATAAACAATGAACAAAATGATTTCTCATTCAATTCATAATAATTGATATTTAAAAGTAAAACTTTTATAACACATTCTCTTCAATAACACCTACCATCATGTATCTTAACTTTTTTTTTTTTTTGAACATATGTAATTTCTCCACTCTTCTCCTTGCAATGTTACTTGCCTTGTTAAAGCGTTCTCCTCAGTTGCCCCTTGAACGTCTAGAAGTAGTGGAAGATCGATTAAATAATTACAGTTTGACCCCCTGAACTATGCATTGATATCACTTTGCCCTCCTGAACTTTCAAAGTTAACAATTACCTCCCCTGAACTTTAATTTTGTAACACTTTGCCCACATGAACTTCAAAAACTCATTATTTAACACACATTCGACATTTTTTCCTAATTGTTTTTGTTGTATCCCTAATACACTCCGAAACCTATATTTACGTGAAAATTTGGATAGAAACAGAGGTCGGATATGGTTGGAATTTGGGTCAGATTGAGTGTTAAACTGACCCAAATTCCAATAATATCCGACCTCCGATTGGATCCAAACTTTCACGTAAATATATGTTTAGGAGTGTATTAGAGATACAACAAAAACATTAGGAAAAAAACGTCGAATGTGTGCTAAATAATGAGTTTTTAAAGTTCAGGGGGCAAAGTGTTACAAAATTAAAGTTCAAGAGATATAACTGTTAACTTTGAAAGTTCAGGAGGACAAAGTGAAACCAATGCATAGTTCAGAGGGCAAATTGTAATTAACTCTAAAATTTTCGTTCCTCTTTTTCTTTCCGGATCCGTAAGAAATGTACCAACTCACGAATCCACAAACTTAATCCCTAAATAATCTAGTTATCTTAGAATAATGCTTCTATGCTGGGTGCATCACAGCATCAGTCAATGTGTGCACGTCATGCATTCATTAAAGGAAATTTTTTCAAAATAAATTTTTTTTTTAAAATTTTTGCCAAAATAAACCTCCACTAAAAATAATTATCAAACTAGACCCGCTGCCACCACGTGGTGACACGTGGCGGCGGCGGGTTTTGTTTTTTTGTGCATAAAGAACTCGGCATCACCAGTGCCGAGTTCTTCTTGAAATAACTCGGCACTGGTGATGCCGAGTTCATTCTGGGAATTCCGGGCTAGTTCCCAGATCAAACTCGGCATCACCAGTGCCGAGTTATTACAAGACGAACTCGGCACTGGTGATGCCGAGTTCAACTTGGTTTTTTATTGGCCAACACTTGACAATTTTAACTGATGTGATTCAAATAGAACTCGGCACTGAGAGTGCCGAGTTCTATATAAGAAACTGTTCTCCTGGCGCTCAGATCGTGCATGAGACGATTGATGCGCCAGGAGAACAGTTACTTAAATAGAACTCGGCACTGAGAGTGCCGAGTTCTAAAGGCATAACTCGTCGTTACTAACGCCGAGTTCACTTAAAAAAAAGTGAACTCGGCGTTTCCAACGCCGAGTTCCGTCGGGCTATAAAAGCAGCCCGACGCCCCCAACTCTCCCCTTCCGCCGAGTTCTCGAGTTTTGAGGTTAGGGTTTCGAATTTTTTTCGTTTTTCACCGTTTTCTTGCATTTTTTATGTATTAGGATGATATACATTGTTGTTTTAGGTATGATTGTGGTGTTTTTGTTGGTTTAGGAACCCGTTTTGGTGCAAAATCGAAATCGAATTTGGGTTTTTAGGCAAAACGTTTTATTTTTTCTTTTTTAGTTGATTATTGAATTTAGTTTTGTTGATCATAGTTCTACGGTAGTCATCTTAAAAAAAGTTCAAATTAAGTATGATTATTGTGATTAAAATTAGATTTTTTGTTGTTATTTATGTTTGAAGGTATGTTAAATTGAATGAATGTAAACCTAAAAGTGCTTTATTTGTGTTTAAATGTATGTGACTTTGAATGTATGTGAGTATTGAAGTTTGTAGTCTTGTTAGTTTTCCCAATTTACCAATATGAAAAATATAGGGGATGTTCTGTCAAAATTTTTAAAAATTCTCTGACATGATTCGTAACGTTGTTTATTGTAGTTGATTTTATTGGAGAGATTGTTCGACGTTTACAGTCATTTGCTTCTACACTCGATTGAGGTAATTCTCAACTTTTAAAGTCATTTAAACTCGGCATTCTCAACTTTTTAAGTAGTAAGTAATGAAGAACAACCATCTCATTTTTTAACGTGTTATGTACAGATGGAGGTTGGTGGTTCCAGTACTGGTTCAGTTAGAGGTAGCTACGCTTCACAGGGTCCGGTAGACAGATCAGTGTTGGTTTTGCAGGCCAACCACAAGTCAGACTTGTTCAAAGATTTTGTAAGTATTTTACATTTTGAAATTAAATATTTGCGTGTGAGTTTCAATATTCTGAAAGTTATCTAAATTTATGCAGAAGGATGTTGATGGTGTAAAATGCGTTGAGCATGGATCGAAGCTCAACGCATGGCAGATCACTGATGAGAGGATGTTGTTCCTGCTAGATATGGCAGGGTTTGACACAGTAACTCGGTTGGGCAGAGTTCAGTTGGATCATACGTTGCTGGGGGCGATGGTCGAGCGTTGGAGACCGGAGACTCATTCATTTCACCTGCGACATGGTGAGATGACGTGCACATTGCGTGACATCTCGATGATTACCGGCTTGCGCGTAGATGGATTGCCGGTGTGCGAGTCTCAGGAGTACGATTGGTCAGAGGTTTGCATGGATTTATTGGGTCAGGTCCCCGATGATTTGGGTCGTAAGGGTTCCGTAACTTTGGGTTGGTTGCAAGCTCAGTTTCAGCACTTGCCTTTTGATGCTGACGAGGAGACAGTTACACGACACACCAGAGCCTTCATTTTGTTCCAGCTGGGATGCAGTATATTGGCAGATAAGAGTGGCACGATGGTTCACTTGAAGTACCTATCCTTGCTTGGAGATTTGGCAGTCGCATCGGAGTACAGTTGGGGTAGTGCGGCTCTGGCCCACTTATATCACATGTTAGACGAAGCCTCACTGATTCTGACGAAACATTTGTGTGGTTTTCTTACGTTCCTGCAGTTGTGGTGTTGGGAACATCTACACATTGGCAGACCTTTGAAGAGGAGACCTTTAGCATACCCGGAGGACGACAGGGCACCATTAGGTGCCCGTTGGAGACGACCAAGAACATTCAAGGGTAGTGCGAAGACGACCACACTTGATTTTTATCGTAATGAGCTGGACGTGCAGGAATTCGATCAAGTGATCTGGGACCCTTATGCAAATTTGCTACTTAATCAGTTACCACCATTATGTACGGAAGGTTCAGAGATCTGGACGAGTCGCACTTGGCTTATAAATTTTGGTGAGGTGGTTATGCATTGTCCAGACCGAGTGATGAGACAGTTCGGTCTACAGCAGCACATTCCAGAGCCAATGGAGAGACATGTAGTGAAATCGGCTCAGGGGAGGTCGGATGTTAATTGGTTGGTGGAAAATCACCAATTCATTCAGCATTGGTCGCACCGAAGAGATCATCTACAGTTTGAGCGACCACTCCTATGTGCCAATCCTGAAGAGAGCACACGACTGTATATGGAATGGTACTGGAGCATCACCGTCCGTTGGATAGTTCAGCACGTCTTGGCTCCAAATAATACATTATATAGACCTCGAGCGGGTAGAGAGCGAGAGATGGTAAGATTTAAACATTTATTTTAATAATGACCATGTATTGAAATTGTGTTTTACTGTTTCATAAACTTTTAATGAACTGTAGGTGCATGGGGTTTATGAGTTTCACGAAGAACTCCATCAAATTCACCAGGTGATCAAAGATCACAAGACAGGCTCTTCGATGGTTGAAAAATTAAAGGAAAAAATGAAGGCTTGGCTTATGTGTTTTGGTGCTGAAGAACCCACATTACATTTGAGTCAAGATCGCGTGGTTGAAGAAGAAGATTCACAGTCTCAAGAAGACGCTGGCGGTCTGACTCAGGATACTGAGAATGCAGCACGAGGAGGGGGACGCGGCAGGGGGAGAGGACGTGCTCAAGCACGTCCTAAAAGGAAGAAGAGATTGAGAGGTCACTTAGGATAGATATGTAGTTGTGAATTTATTTGATTGTTTGTATGGTACTTTTGGATGTATGTTAAAATGTTGAACTTCATATTCCACTCGTAGTTGTATTGTATTTTATCGTACTTGTTTGTGTGTCGTGTTCGAATTGTGTTTTCGTTGATTGTGTCGTGGTTGAATTGTTTTCGTTGATTGTGAAACAGGAAATGAAAAAAAAAAACTCGAGTTCTTAAATCAATGAACTCTACAAGAGAACTCGGCATCCTCAGTGCCGAGTTCTCTTGTTGTGAACACTGCATCACCCCTGCCGAGTTCACACCAATAGAAATCGGCATCTTCAATGCCGAGTTCTATGTAAGTTTTTTATTGGCCCACTTGATATTCCACTCGACTTGAGATTGCTCGACGTTTACAATCGTTTGCTACTACACTCAATTGAGGTAACTTCTAAAACATTTAAGTATTTTCAATTTTTTAAGTATTTAGTAAGAAATTCGATCATCTCACTTGAACACATTTTCAAATATTTAGGTATGGATAAAGATGATGAAGGATCTTTGTTGGTTATGTATAACGGGAAATTAGAATGTGACGGAGATGTGGCAGAATACACAGGATCTGACCGCAAATTGGTAGTTGTTCCGTTGAACATCAAATATGAGGATTTAATTGATGTTATAAGATCTGAATGTTGTTATCCACACAGTATGTTTGATGTCAAGTTGACGGCGAAATTGCCATTAAACAATGATTGGACTTACGTTCCATTAACCAATGATAGGTCGGTTTATGGATTGATGCGTTTGTTTAAACGAATGTCTGTGGTTGGAGTGTATGTGGAAGTTGAACCTAAAGTGCCCGACCCTACGCTGACAACGAACACTCATTCGCCGGAGTATGGTACAGTAAGGTCGACCGGTTGGGACTGTGGAATAGATTTGAATATAAGTCTAAATCCTACAGCCGAAGTTCCAGCATACCAGCAAATTCCATTTTTCCAATCGCATAACTTCCAAACAGGCAACGAATGGTCAGAAAATGTGTGTGACATTCCTTCTAGCAGTGCAAATCCTTATCCTGGTCTGTCGCAATTTGAACCTTCACATTACAGTCATGATGAGTTTGCTGGAGGGGCTGGACCATCTACCTCATATCCTTACCTTGGGCTTGGTTTGTCACCTGTTGAACCAATTCATTTTAGTCGACCAGAAGGCCGGGAACAGATGCATAGCGTTGAAGACGATGACACTGAGGAATTAGGGGATTACAGCACACCTTTCGCTGTAGAAGATGAACCTGAAGGTGTTTCTGCTAATGAAGTCGTTCCGGAGACGCAGGATGTCATATATGCGATGGGTCAATCCATAAACCGTGAAGACGACGACGTTGTTGATGATGCAGTTGCTAACAACGATATGATTCCAACTCTTAATGAACTTCCCGATATCTTCGAGAACGACAACTGGATAGAGAATTCGGTAATTGAACACTCATTCTTCGATGCTGCGAACAATTTTGAACAGAGTGATTGGCATACGCAAGATGGTCGTTCTTTCTGGGATAAACGAATTTTCCCAACCAAAGATGATTTGGTTCATGCTCTGCAATCGTGGCACATTAAAAAGTTTGTTCAGTATTCAGTTGTGGTTTCTTCAACGAAACGGTATACTGTTCATTGTATTCGTCGTGATGAAGATAACTGCAAATGGCGTCTACATGCGTCTGTTCCAAAAGGCTGCAGATATTTTCAAGTTAAAACATACGACGCCGAGCACACTTGTTCCAATCCGATATTGTTAAACGACAACAAACAATGCAGTGCTAATTTTGTATGCGACTTGATAATGCCATCTGTTAGAACTAAGTTCACAATTACTCCTGCTGAAATAATGGAAAGGGTGAAGACCAAATACTCACTTGAAATCGGTTACGCTAAAGCATGGCATGCTAGGCAAAAAGCGTTGAACCGAATATATGGTGCCGAAGAAGACAGTTTTAAAGATTTGCGAAGGTTCGTCACAGTTCTCTGTCAGAATAATGAAGGATCTGTTGTCGAAATAGAGTCTGTCCAGATAAATTCAGACGAGGAGATGTTTAAGCGTGTATTTTGGGCGTTCGGGCCTTCAATTAGTGGGTTTCATTATTGTAGACCCGTTGTCAGTGTGGATGGAACACACCTCTATAGCAAATATAGAGGTTTATTGCTAATTGCTGTGGGCACAGATGCAAACAACGGAATTTTTCCTTTGGCATTTGCTGTTGTAGAGAGCGAGAATACAGAGTCGTGGACGTGGTTCCTTCATTTGCTGGCAAGTAGAGTTACAAGGCGACCCGATTTGTGTATTATCACCGACAGATTTTCGGGAATAAATGCTTGTGTGCGAGCCGCATTTCCACCTTCGGAGGGCCATGTACATCGATTCTGTCTTCGACACATGAAAGCAAATCTTGCTAAACATCGAAATTGCAAGGAAAGATTGGGACAAATCAAGTTTTATGAAGCGGGTAAAACTCATTCATTTATGAAATTTGAAGAGTTAATGAAGGCTATTGCAGAGGAACATAAGCCGATATACGAGTGGATTCAACATCAAGGTCCTTTGGAAAGATGGACTTGTTGTCACGACGGGGGTCGACGTTTCGGATGTATGACAACTAACATGTCAGAAAGCTTCAACAATGTCTTACGAGGGGCACGCGGTATGCCAATTACAACCATGATTTTGATGACCTTTCTCCGCTTGAACAAATTCTTTGTTAAAAGAAGGGACGTCGCCGAGTCGTGGAATGAAACATATGTACCGACAGTCCACACCGTGGTGATGGCAAACAGCAATCTGGCCAGAACACATACAGTAACTCGGTACCACCAGCTGATGTACCAGGTTGAAGCCAATGACCAGAAAAAATACCTCGTGAAATTTGAAGAAGGAGTTATTACTTGCACTTGTGGATACATAATTGCAATGCACGTCCCATGTTCACATGTACTAGCAGTTTGCAGTGGCAGACATGCAAATGTCAACACTTCACATTTGGTGTCCCCGTATTATGAGGTTCAAATGTACAAGGAGGCGTACAAACCGATATTTATCCCAATTCCTGATGTGAGGTATTGGCCAGATCGAGGCACCATCACAATGAAGCCTCCCCAAACCAAAAGACCTCCCGGTCGGCCTAAATCAACGCGAATCCGAAACGAGATGGACGAACACTCTGGAAGAAAGGTAAGGTGTGGGAGATGCGGCGGTATAGGGCATAACCGAAAGCGATGCAAGGAACCTATATAGCAAAATATTTTGTATGTAACTATTTAGTGAGACGAATGAATGTAAGAGTTGATTAATTGTAAGACTTGTAATGTATTTGTAATGTATTTTGTTATGACTTGAATGAATGTACGACTTAAATCCTTTTTAAGAGTTGATCAATTGTAAGACGATAATTGTAAGACGAATGAATGTAATGTATTTTTTAGGACCGCAAATTTGCCTACTTAAGCCTATTGAATTGGACTTCTGCCTATGAAACTCGGCATCTAGAATGCCGAGTTCTATTGTAGACATGGGCCACCTGGCCGTCACCCATTTTCACACAAGATTTGAGTGCCAGGAGAACAGACCAAATAGAACTCGGCATTGTGGATGCCGAGTTCTATCTGAATCACTGTTCTCCTGGCAACTCAATTCGACTGGAATGTCAAGTGTTGGGCGATAAAAAATCAAATCGAACTCGGTATCACCAGTGCCGAGTTCTTCCAAAGCGAACTCGGTATCACCCGTGCCGAGTTCTCTCTGGGAGAACTCGGCATCACCAGTGCCGAGTTCTATTTGAATCACCTCAGAAAACGTCAAGTGTTGGGCAATAAAAAATCAAGTAGAACTCGGCATCACCAGTGCCGAGTTCGTCCAAAGAAAACTCGGCATCACCAGTGACGAGTTCTCTCTGGGAGAACTCGGCATCACCAGTGCCGAGTTCTCTTTGGGAGAACTCGGCACTGGTGATGCCGAGTTCTCTATGCACAAAAAAACAAAACCCGCCGCCGCCACGTGTCACCACGTGGTGGCAGCGGGTCTAGTTTGAGAAATACTTTTGTTTGATGTTTATTTTGAGAATTTTTTTAAAAAAAAATATTATTTTGAAAATTTTTCCTTCATTAAACACGTTTGGGTGTTGGCATTTACCACATCTGGCCAACTACTGCAAACATGTGTTAATTCTTATAATCTTTGAACCAATACAACTAAGTTGACTTTTTGCAAAAGGAAACGCATGACTTTTGTCACAACATCTTAATGTTTCAGACTTGATTTGTTATATCTCTAGCCCTTTTAGGGTGCTAATCGGTATTTAAGGGGTGGATTTGCGTGGGAAAGAGGTGACGTGCACAGTGTTGTGCGTGGGGAAGGAAAGAGTGGTGATGGGTTGGGGTGTAGGTTGTTGTTGTTGTGGAGAGGTTACTGTTGGTTTTGGGTTCTTCAACCAAGCATGTTTTCCTTCTCCATTTCTTGATCCTCCACTCTCTATCACCATTTTCCTCTTCTCTTCCGGCGTCCAGAGGGAGTTGCCGCGAGTGGTGTCGAGCTTGGAGCAGCAGAGGTACGAGTGTGAGGCACGAGATCGGAAGTTGCGGTCGGTGGGCGACGTTGAGCGAACTCGGGCGTGCTCCGTCTTCGTGTTGAGGTATGCCGGTTCTTAGTGTGTTTGGTTGTTGCTCACCCTCGTGGGAGGGTTTTGTTCGTCGGTCGGGGGAGGTCGGAGATCTCCCCGGCGACGAGTTTTCGCGTAAATCCTTGACTGGAGCAAGGTTGAAGACGATCAACGGTCCACCGGGTCCCTTCGGGCGGTCGACCGATGTAGTGTATTTACCCGACTTTAACCTTCACCGGTCGAACGATGCCTTGTAGCGGTCGACCGGTAGTGCATTTTGTTGGTGAGTGGGGACTGCCTGTTGTGTTTCGGTTGACCGGTTCCTTGGGTCGTTCGACCGGAACTTAAGTGTTCTGAATTATTATGCATGATTGTTCGACCGTTGCTATGATTGTGTTCGACCGTTTATGACTTAGAACTGCTAGGATGCCCTGGTAGTTTTCAGTCGACCGGGACCCCTGAGTCGGTCGACTGATAGTTTTGAATTGATGTTGACCAGACTCCGAATTTTGACCTCATATCGGTCGACCGGTTTTAGATTTTTGTTCGACCGTTGGGACTTAAGTTTTGCGCAAAGAGTTCGACCGTTGCAGACTTTCGGTCCACCGATTTCCTTGTGAAAGCGGTCGACCGGGTTGCCTCTTTCAGTTGACCGTTTTTGCACATAACTGAATTCCCGGTCCTTTTAGGATGTCAACTATGTCCACGGAAACCCGTGTCCTCGCATTGTGCGTGAGCCGGGAGGTGATGGTGGGCGCGTTCTGCGTGCTTGCCTAGGGACCGGCGTGTGGAAGAGTGTGAGTGTTCGGGATGCGTCACCTCCATGTATGTATCGTGACTAATATGATGGATTGATTGGACTCGTTGTAGAGTAGCAGGCCTGAGGGATCGCAGATCCCAATGTATGATGATGTGCGGACACGCAACTGTCGTTGGGTGAGGTGACTACCGGCCTATGTGGCTACGGAGGTCGTTGCCCTGCTTTTATAGCGGCGTGGTTGGTGTTTGCGGCTCGTGGAGCCTGATGACCTTGCAGACTTCGGTCTGGACCCGTCCGATGTTGTGCCGGACGTATTGATGGACCACTGATGTTGTTCCAGTGATGCCGCCGATGCTGTTCCGGCGATGATGATTGATGGGCCGATGTTGTTCCGGCTATGTTCCTCAGATAGGCACCTAGTGAGATGATGATTGATGGACCGACCGAGCGACGACTCCGTTGGTGTGGTTTCGACCACGAAGTTACAAATCTGTTTCTTATGGCGCGGACCTAGCGGATGCCCCTTGCCGAACCCCATGATTAGTGTAGCCGTGTTTGGGGTGTCACGTCTTGTTCCGTTAGACCGTATGTGCCTACGGTAGGTCTCCTCGGGAGACCTGACGATGATTGTCGGACTGATGTCCTGTGTTACCCTTCGGGGGAACTGTTTCCCTTACTGTTGATGACATGACATGCTACTAGTATGATATGTTCATTTGTACTACTGCATGCATATAGGTGAGCTTGACATACGGGGTTTCCTTATGGAAACTCAGGCATTGTTGTTGCATGTTTTATTTCAGGACCGCAGTAGGTCCAGTTGGGTGGTGATCAGCGGGCGCGCATCTTGGGATCGGATCCCCTTTTTTGGACTACTGAGGTCGACATGATTATTTTTATCTTCTTTGTTGTTCTGTTGTAATCATGTAGATTTTTGACAAACTCTGACGTAATTTGGTGCACCGCTTATATGTTTTACGAGAAATAACAATCCCGTCTTTGATTTTTGATTTCTGTTGTCTTGATGATAATTTTCAAATTTCCGCTGTTTTGGAAAGTTACATGATTATTTTGGGTCTGAGTCACAATGGCTTCTGTTTTCATGACACGTAGCTCATTCGTTCAAAGTGTTCTCTGTATTTGATCACCAATTCCTGTCCACTTCCTTCTTTTTTTCCTTTTTTACCTTTTGACCTTTCCAAGATATGCCACGGAGCTACCTACTTCCTGTCCAACAAGTTAAGAATTAAAATTACTGCGCCAATTTGCTTTTAGTAGCACAGCCACTCTGAATATTAGTAAGGTATTTGGTTAATGTTTTTCACCAGGCAATATTGTCCTTCAATTTCAGTCATATTTGTGTCATGGTTACAACAACTTTCTGTATATATTACCGAATATACATCTTTATGTGATGTTGCATCAAATATAGTATCCGGCACTTCTCATTGATTGTACGGTACATCTATGGGAAGTTGAAACTTCGAAACTTAAGTAAATATTGAAGTACATTATCTCAAAATTAGGATTAAATTCCTTTAAAAAATTAAAACTACACGCCTAGCTAGTAAAATTGAAAGGTAATATAGAACTACTAGAAAGGTTCTTCTGAAATTGCAAATATTAAATTAGGTAATCGGTTTTTTTCAGTACACCTGCACGTATGAAACCTACCACCATGTTGCGTTTGGGAACTCAAGTACCAACTAGACTATTCGTAATTTCCAAAATTACCGATGATGATTGGTTATCCACGTAACAAGTTCTTGTTAACAAACATTAAGAATGCAAATAAGGTGATGAACCAACAAACCCACCATGATAAGCCACACAATCCTTACAAATCTCTCACGTCAACCAAATAAAAGCAGGTGCAGCTGCAGCTGCAACACTTCCACCACACCAAGGTGGTTGAAACAGCACTACCACCCTCAACTCCCAGATCCCAACACAACCTAATTAAACCCCTCTAAACCTACACAACCACCACCACCCCAACATGAACAACAACAACACACTCCCAGTACTACTCTTGCTCTTAGCAGCAACAATTCTAATCTCATGCAAGCTCACCACCAACGTGGAGTCCCTCTCACTCTCCACCACAGGCCGGTACATTATCGACTCGACAACCGGTAATCGCGTGAAGCTCCGGTGCGTAAACTGGGCGTCCCACATGCCGGTGGTCGTGCCCGAGGGGCTCGACCGCCGTCCCGTATCCACCATTGCCTCCACAATAGCCTCTCTAGGCTTCAACTGCGTGAGGTTAACATGGGCAACGCACATGTTCACACGAAGACGGTACGGGAATTTAATAGTCAAGGGTTCCATGGTCGAACTTGGACTGACAGATGCAGTTGCGGGGGGATGGAGATGATGAGGGTAAGGGAGGCGTTCGAGGAGGTGGTCGGGGCGGTCGGGAAGGCAGGGTTGATGGTGGTACTTGATAATCATGTTAGTAAGACCAAGTGGTGCTGTGGGGAGGATGATGGGAACAGGTTCTTTGGGGACTTGTGGTTTGATGCTGATGAGTGGCTTAGGGGACTTGTTGCTGTTGCTAAGAGGTTCAGAGGTGTTTCTCAGGTTAGTTTCATTTCTTTGTTAATTTCGACTTAATTAAACTAGCTTACTCTGGTTTTAGGAATTAGACTTGTTAGCTGTATTGTAATTCGAGAGTAATTAATGTGAAATTTAATGAATATGTTAAATTGCACCTCCATTGGATGAACTTTTTTGAAACCAACTTATGTTTTTAATCACATTGCCAACTTGTAAATCAAGATAAAAATTAAGTAATCAAAGATCTTGGGATGAAATGTCCCTCCTGGTTAGGTGTATGCATATGCGAAAAAAAATAAAAATTGTTAGGCTCACCTATTCTTCTGGAGTTAGTGTCACCGTCCATCCTGAAAATGTTAATTTGTATTTAAATCTTGCAAAATTTGTCGTACTTTTATTTTGGAGTTTGACAATCGGAGGTTGATCTTGTTCCATTTGAATTCGCTCAAACCCCAATGCCGGTTGGGTAATTGGGTTGACTCGGTCCAAATCAATTACATTTAATTTGCGAATTAGAAATACATCATCATATCACCGACTTATTTTCACGCGGATCAGCCTTACATCGTCTACGTCTATCTCTAATATTTAACAACATCAATAATTACCAAACAAAAAAATCGTTAAACATCAAATCAAAAGGTCAAACACATGAAGCGGTGAGAGCATGAGACTGACACAGACCTGTGGGATGGTTGGTTGGGGCAGGTGGTGGGCATGAGCATGAGGAACGAGCTACGTGGGGCCAACCAGAGCAAGCAAGGGTGGTACGACCACGTCACGCGCGGTGCACGTGTCATCCACGCCGCCAACCCCGACGTCGTCGTCGTCGTCTCCGGCCTCAGCTTCGACTCTGACCTCAGCTTCCTCTCCGACCGCCCCCTAGCGCTTCACTTCGACAAGCTCGTCTACGAGGCCCACTGGTACTCCTTTAGCGAGGGTAGGCGTCGCGACTGGGCGGAACAGTCGCCCAACCATGTCTGCCCCGCCGTCGCCAAAAGGTAACATAACATCATTCATGCATGCATGTCTCTTACAAAATTAATTAAGACAACTCAACTGATTATAATTTTGAAGTTACTTTAAGTAGTTTGCACGTTCAGAATGCGTGCAATTTTTTGACCGGTAAGATGAGCCTTTAATCTTAATATCGATCGAAGAACTAATAATTCTAGTTAGGTTACCTTATTCTTTTCAATAAGATTTGTTTAACACGATGTTTATTGGAGCAGAGCTTAATTGTTCTAACGAGATATCTACTTAAGGGTGTAATGTGATTGGATTGGGTCGAAATAAATTGCAGCTCAAACATGACCTGACTCGGTCCAAATTATTCAAACCTTCACCAGCAGTGTTTAAACTTTAAACCTGATCGAATCCGTATCCGACCCAATAAATCCCTGTTTGGATTGACATACTTTTATGAATACATACATACATAACTAGTACTATTCATAATCCTAAGTAGAACATAATCTCTAATGTCTTAATTTATAGAATATAATTTGGCGAGTTGAGCCCTTCGAATAAGTTCTTTGTTAGTCGTTAATTTGTTAATATCGAGCGAGCGAGTTAAAGTGTTGAATTAATGAAATAAGGGATAAAATGTTCATAGTTGGAAACCAATGGACTTTATTGTTCACAGGTTCGATCAACGAGCAGGGTTCATGCTGTCAGGCAACAGGAGCATGCCGTTGTTCATAACCGAGTTCGGGGTAGACCAACGCGGAGTAAATCGAGGCGACAACCGCTTTCTAAGTTGCTTTCTTGCGTACGCGGCGGACAAGGACGTGGACTGGGCAATGTGGGCGTTGTTGCAAGGGACGTACTATAAGAGGAACGGCCGCGACGGGTTTGAGGAGACGTATGGTGTGCTCAACACCAAATGGGATGGACCCAAGATTGAAAATTTCAGGGAGAGGTTTGGAATCATACAGGACACTATTCTAGGTAATGGTTTCGTCAATATACTCCAATATGTAATGATATTCGAATTTGTCTATAATTTTTATTTATATGTACCTTTTGGAAGTCATCACTATTTATAATTAAGCGCCAAGTCCAATACATCATCAGTGAGACTAACAACCCAATGCGGATCGTGGAAACATGCGTCAAGCGATGGATTCCAACTTACACCCATTGGCTTGCAAGAGAAAAACTTGTGCTTGGATTGGAACTCCACCTTGAATTCTTCTTTGGTCCACACCAAGGAGTGTATATGTTTAGAGGGTTTGAGTTGTGATGTGAATCCTCAGACGCAGTGGTTTACTTTTGTGACATCAAACATTGTTTGATATGATGTAACAGAGAGAGTAGATTAGAGTAGTTCGAGATTGGTTGGTCTGTCATGGCTCCTGAAAGGGTTGGAGTCATGCGTGATAGTGAAAGATTTGGTGTTGGCGTGGTCGCTTAATTATGTGGCCTTCATATTGTTTGGTCTATATATATATATATACACACCTTGCTCCTACACATACTGAAAATCATCAAAGATACTTGAAAAAAGAATAAAAAAGATTGATGTTTACCGTTGAGGTTGCATGCCTAGCTGTTGATTTTCTTTCTCATTCCATTTTTGATTATTGTGATTCTCCCTCTCACGGTAACTGCAGGTCAATACAATACTTATGCCACGAGTATGAATTTTATACATACTATTCAAAAATAAGCTTCAATTTCACCCAAACAATGGTGAAATATGCTTTCACCTGTACCCTTCTATCTGGTTTTCAACATACACTTGGGTCAACTTAACTTTTAAGAGTTTAATTACAAGTTTACATTGTTTCTTCTTTTGGATTTCAAATATAAGTACAATATTAAACTGAGAATTAAGAGATTTTTTTGTTTGAGTTTTCTTGTTTGGGTGTTTACTAAAGATTCGAAGATAGATCTAATATTGTTATTTTTTCTTGCATTTGTTATTTTCTTACGGTAAAAGTTATATATATACATATTGTAACATCCCCGAACAACGGAAAATTTGAACTTTTAAAACCATAGGAATCACAAGGATAAAACCATCAAGAGTGGGGACATTACTGAAAGAAATACATAAATAAGTCTGGTGCACCATAATACAATACGAGTTTGTCAAAAGAGTGATTACATTACAACACGAAACACAAGGTACATGTAATCACGACAACCTAAAAGTAGGCAGACGACAGGATCCAGTCCCAACGTGCAATCTCCCTCGGTCACCACCCGCCGGAACCTAACGCGGTCCTGAAAAAGATGCAACAACAATGCCTGAGTTTCCATAAGGAAACCCCGTATGACAAGCTCACCTATATGCCCTAACATACTAGTATAGCATGACATGGAATACAAAGCAGTAAAACAACAACGCCACCAAGGGCCAAACCGGACATCCGTCCCGCGATCGTTTCCGCTGCCACACAGGCCCCGCGGTCTACCATCGCCACTGCTGCCACACAGGCCTCACGGTCCGCAACATCGCCGTCGCCACACAGGCCGCACGGTCCACAAACACCGGTACCACACAGGCCACACGGTCCAACCCCACCGCCGCCACACAGGCCGCACGGTCCAAACATCAGGTCTCCGTAGAGACCTACCGTAGGCACATACGGTCTAACAGATAATACGCAACACATCCCCACACGCGACTACACAAGCCAATGGATCGGTGAGGATGCGTTCGCACTTCTGCGCAAGGTAGAAATCAGATTTGAATACATCGTGGTCCACCACCACCACACCAACGGAGCCGTCGCTCAGGTCGGTCCATCAACCGGCGCCACACAGACCGCACGAGATATCACTCGATAGGTGCCCAATCGAGCGGTCTGTGTGGCGCCGGTTGATGGACCGACCTGAGCGACGGCTCCGTTGGTGTGGTGGTGGTGGACCACGATGTATTCAAATCTGATTTCTACCTTGCGCGGAAGTGCGAACGCATCCTCACCGATCCCTTGGCTTGTGTAGTCGCGTGTGGGGATGTGTTGCGTATTATCTGTTAGACCGTATGTGCCTACGGTAGGTCTCTACGGAGACCTGATGTTTGGACCGTGCGGCCTGTGTGGCGGCGGTGGGGTTGGACCGTGTGGCCTGTGTGGTACCGGTGTTTGTGGACCGTGCGGCCTGTGTGGCGGCGGTGGGGTTGGACCGTGCGAGCGGTCTGTGTGGTTGCGGCAACCACACAGGCCACGCGCGATCCTCCCTGCCGCCACACAGACCGCACAGGGGCCCTACCGCCGCCACACAGGCCGCACGACACGTGCAATAACTGCCATCAAGGCCAGTCGAACATATCCGCCACACATGGCCAGACAATCGACAGATCCGAACCGAAGTCCGCAGGGTCAACGAGCTCCACGTGCAACACCAACTCCTGCTGCAACGAGCAGGGTCGCGACCTCCGTCGCCGTCAATAGGCCGGTACCTCTCTGGACCTCCGTCGCCAATCCTGGCCGGTAGTCTCTGTGCCTCCGTAGCCATCGGCCGGTAGTCACTGCACCCGTCGGCAGTTGCGTGTTGCTGAAGCAATGTGATCCGTAATCCCTCAGGCCGCTACTCTAACACGAGTCAAACGATCCACCAGATATAGTCACGATCCATACATGGAAGTGACGCGTTCCGGACACCCACACTCTTCAACATGGCGGTCCCTGGGCAGGCACGCATAACACGCCCACTGTCACCTGCCGGCTCACGCACAAGGCGAGGACACGGGTTTCCGTGGACAGAGTTGGCATCCTAAGTGGAACCAGGAATCCTGTCCTGTGCAAAACGGTCGACCGAAAGAGACACAGTCGACCGTTTTCCTCAAGGGAATTCGGTCCACCGAAGTGACAACCGGTCGACTGCTTCCACAAGGGAATCGGTCGACCGAAAGTGACAACTCGGTCAACCGTTTCCACAAGGGAATCGGTCGACCGAAGCGTCTGTCACGGTCGAACTATTTGCGCAACACATAAATCTCAACGGTCTACCGAAGGTCTAAAACCGGTCGACCGAACGATGTCAAAATCCGGAGTCTGGTCAACGCTCAAATCAAATCTATCGGTCGACCGACTCAGGGGTCTCGGTCGACCGAACACTTACAGGGTCAACCTAATATTTTCTATGTCATCAAACGGTCGACCGAAAACGAATATCCTACCGGTACACTCAAGTTCCGGTCGACCGAACGAGGGACGCGGTCGACCGAAACACGACAGACAGTGAAAATACACCACGATCGGTCGACCGTCCAAGGGACCCGGTCGACCGACAGACGTCTTCAACATCGCGCCAGCCGAGGTTTTAACGTCGAAACTCGTCGCCGGCGAGGCCTCCGACCTCGCGCGACCGACCCCAACCTCACCCCAACGTGGGTGATCAACTAAGGCCTCTAATGCAAGAACTTGGCATACCTTTCCTTGAAGATCGACGAAGAACGCCGGACTTCACCGGAGCTCCAACGACGCCTCGATACCGCGACCTCACGCGCACCTCCTCACACCACGCCACGCCCAGCACGCTCGCCTCACGCGCACCTCCACTGCTCGAGCACCACAAAGGAAGAGGAGGGAATGGGTGGAGAGAAGGAAGGTTTGAAGAAGAAGAAGAAAAGAAGAGAAGAGGATCCACGTTTTCTTCTTAAACCCCTCCAAGCCAACCCTCACCTACACTCCAGCCCATCCTCCTCACCACCTCCCACGTCTCCCCACAAATCACCAACAACAACATCAACAGCAACAACAACACAACACTATGCACATCACGTCACCTCCTATTCCTCCTCAACTTCCCATGCAAACCCTTCATCCTAAGCACCCTAATCACCATTTAATCCCTAAGCTAAGTTAGGGTCATTACACATATATATGTGAAATTTATAGGAACAACAAATGGTAAAAATGTAATTTCAAGCTTTAAAAGTTAACTTAATCCAAGTTTATGTCGAGAGATTTGAGAAAAAGCAAATGTGAAAGAAAACTTGAGAGGTATAAACTTGAGAGATTTGGCGAAATAGGATTTTAATTTGAAGGGTATAAATGATAGCCTCTTTATTTGAAGAGTATTAGTGATGTTGAAGTATATTTAAAGGGTATCTATGAAATTTTGCCTTACTAATTATTAGCCTTGATATTACTCATGTTGTCAACTACATTTGCAAAAAAAATAAAAAATCATCAGATCTCTTTGCATCACTTCGGTCTTCTAAAGCACATCGTTAGATAATCCTGGCTTAAAAATCATAGCGACTCAACGTTTGATGTCCATGGGTTTGAAATGCAAGGTGAGTAGGTACGTTGTCCTACAACTTGAAGGTCCATTACTACTGTTTGTGTTTTTCTAGGATCTGCGCTCATCTCTTGGAAGTCAAAGAAATAACTGACACTACGTAACACATTCAGGCACGGAGACGAGTATCGATCTTTCAAAGGTTACTACTTCAGCTGAGTTAAAAGAGAGGGAAAACCTAGTTCAACACTCGATTCGTTTCCGTTGTTAAACATGAGGCAAAACTCAAAACTCAAACACTTGGGTGATGGTTATTGGATCCCATCCAAGTCTACTCTTGATATCTAAGAACTTGAAACTATTTTTTCCAACAGATAAGTGGGGTTGAAAGTCTAGTATTGTGTATAGACGTCCTAACGGGGGAAAAATTGAACAAAACCTAACGAAAGGAGGAAAGTGTCAATGAGTGAAGGTGAAGAAGGATAACTCACTAATAACTGCTATGTCTTATAAGTCAATGGTACGAAATGCCAATGAGAGAAAGAACAAAAGACAAACTGCAATAAACATTATATTTATATATTATGTGGTTGCTACGACATATTTCAATTGTGGTTGGCCTTCCACATAAAAATTAGAGTGTAGGCGAACGATTTCGAAAGCAGCACACATCTTATGAGATCTTTATAAATTTTTAGAAGAAAATATATAAATAAATATTAGAAGAAAATACATAAATAAATATTAGAAGAAAATACATAAATTGGAGGCATTTCACAATAGTAAGGGGAGATGAACTCAACACGATAGAAATATCTCATCTCAACAAGTAAATTTCTATAATAAACTCAAGCCTACAAACCCTTTCCTATTAAAACTAAGCCCAACTTAAATACCAACACCTAATTAGTAAAATCCTTGACAGCAGCATGAGGCAACGCCTCCTTAGCATCCGTTGTGGGCTCCACCTCCAGTGACGGTGGCACAGGAGTCCCCAACAGCTCCTCGGGGAGATCCTTAACACCCTTGATATAAAACGTATAGAAGAGCTTGAACGGGAAAACAATCTGTTGAAGCTTAACTTGGCCATAAGCACCCTCGAACACGCCCGAGCCGCCTCGAATGGCCAAGAAGGTATCCTTGTAAGTCCTATACGGTCCCTGAACCGACAAGTGACCGTACTCGCCAAAGTAGAAGCTGTAGATGGCCTCATATATGTCTCCGTTTTTTTCGGGCACGTTGCGGATGAGTATGCATAGGCCTTGCGTTACACCCAAGCGCTTGTCCAGCTTGCCGTTATAGAGCTGCGTAAGAACGTTATACATCATGATAATGCTACGTCGTCAAAGATTAATAAGTAGTTTGTAGTTGCTAAGGTAACTGTAACACCCCTAGAATAGTTCAACATCGCAGAATGCAGTGAGTTATATGGATATGAGCTTACTAGTATTGAATTTGAACAGTAAAAGATTAATTTTATTTAGGGTTTTGATGTTGTATTTATACAAAGGAATACTAAGAATACCGTTGTTCTTTCCTAATACATTGTTTCCATGATTTCCTTGATTTGGATTGCGAGATTTGGGAGATTTGGAAGATTTGGGAGAATCGTCGTTTCTGGTATGTCTTTTCCAACGTATCTTTCTTTCCATATTTCAACATTCCCCCTCAAGTTGACTCCGGAAGATGTTGAAGGAGCCTAACTTGTGAAGAATGTGTTGGAAGTGTTTCTGATCCAGTGCTTTGGTGAAGATGTCTGCTAGTTGATCATTACTCTGAACATAGGGGACTTCGATTTCTTTATTTTGTATCTTCTCACGAATGAAATGACAATCCACTTCAATGTGTTTGGTTCGTTCGTGAAAGACGGGATTGGAGGCGATATGTCTTGCGGCGTTATTGTCACAGAACATTTGTATTGGATTTTGATTGTCTATATTCATGTCTTTGAGAAGTTGTTTGAGCCAAATTAGCTCACTTGTTGTGGAGGCCATTGCACGATATTCTGCTTCAGCGCTTGATCTAGCCACCACGTTCTGTTTTTTGCTTCTCCAAGTGACTAGGTTTCCACCAACGAAAGTACAAAAGCCAGTAGTGGATTTTCGATCGTGGCTACCTGCCCAATCTGCATCAGAGTAACCAACAATTGTATTAGAGTTGTTTTTCTTCATCCAGAGACCTTGGCCCGGGGTTTTTTTAAGATAGTGCAGGATCCGGTCCACAATCTCTAGATGTCCTTTGTGGGGTGCATGCATAAATTGACTTACTACGCTAACAGCATATGTAATGTCGGGTCTAGTGACAGTGAGGTAGATAAGTTTACCAACTAGTCTTTGAAATTGTCCTATGTCTTGAACCGGTTCACCATCAATAAGACTAACTTTCCTGTTTGTCTCGATTGGGGTGTTGACCGGTTTAGACCCTATCTTTCCAGTTTCATGTAAGAGATCTAGAACGTATTTCCTTTGGGATAGAAATAATCCTTTTTTGGAGTGAGCAATTTCAATTCCAAGAAAATATTTCATGATGCCTAGATCTTTAATATCAAATTTGGTTTTAAGATAATGTTTGACTAAGGATATTTCTTTATCATTGTTTCCGGTTATTATAATGTCATCCACATATACTAAAACAATTATAGTGATTCCATGAGAGTGTTTAGTGAACATGGAAGCATCAGCTGAACTTTTAGAAAACCCATAAAGAAGAAGGGAGTGACTGAGTTTTGCATACCATGCCCGAGGAGATTGTTTGAGCCCATATATGGACTTGTGAAGTCTGCATACCTTGTTTGGATTTGTTTTGTAGCCTGGGGGAGGAGTCATATAGACTTCTTCCTCTAGGTTGCCCTGCAAAAAAGCGTTCCTAACATCCATTTGGAAGAGATTCCATCCTGAGTTAATAGCTACAGAGAGGAGAACACGAACAGTGTTCATCTTTGCAACTGGAGCAAAGGTTTCTTGATAATCTATCCCATAAGTCTGAGTATATCCTTTTGCGACTAATCGGGCTTTAAATCTTTCTATGGTCCCGTTGCTATTATATTTGATCTTGTAAACCCATTTGCAACCTACTGGTTTTGTGCCTTGTGGAGGGGTCACAAGACTCCAAGTTTGGTTAGTTTCTAGAGCTTTTAGTTCATCATCCATAGCTTTAGCCCAGTTTGGGTCTTTAATTGCTTCATGATAGTTGGTGGGTTCCTGAATTTTATCTATTTGGCTTAAGAAGGCATGGTAGGTGGGTTTGATTTGAGAGTAGGACAAGTAGTCCTCGATAGGGTATGTAACATGAGATACCACATAGTCTTGAAGCCGAGGAGGTGGACGAGTAGGACGGGTGGTTCTTCTTTGAGGAAGATGCTCAGCTCCCCCTTGGTCGTCCAGTGGAGGTGTATTTGCTTCATGCGGAGGAGTCTCGATGATAGTATCCGGTGAAGAGGTAACGTCGAAGATATCCGCGACCGGTAGAGGAGCTTCAGATGCAGCGGAAGAGTCTTGATGATTTTTGAAGTATGGAACATTTTCAAAAAAGGACACATCACGAGAAATATAGAGTTTACAACTAATGGGGTCATAACATTTGTACCCTTTTTTTCTAACAGAATATCCTAAAAAAATACATTTGACTGAATTGTGATCAAGCTTGTCTATGCGCTTCCTGTGAACAAAACAAGTACAACCAAATATCCGAAGGTGGTCAAGGCTCATTTTTTTTCCATGTAAAATCTCCAAGGGTTGCTTGTTTTGAATTGTTGGGCTAGGTAAGCGATTTATAAGGTAAGTGGCAGTTAAAATAGCATCAGACCAAAAATATTTTGGAATGTTATTTTGAAAAAGTAAGGATCGTGTAACATTTAACAGATGACGATTTTTTCGTTCGGAAACACCATTTTGTGCAGGAGTGTTTATGCATGTGGTTTGGTGAAAAATCCCTTTTTGTTTCAAAAATTTTTGAAAATTGTTGCTAGTATACTCGGATCCATTATCAGATCTAAGTATTCTAATTTTAGAACCAAGCAAATTTTCAACAAAGGCAACGAATTCACAAAAGACCAAAAAGGCATCGGACTTAGCTTTCAATAAATATAACCAAGTTGTACGAGAAAAATCATCAATAAAAGAAATAAAATAATTGAACCCATTATAGGATTCCAAAGGGGCGGGTCCCCAAATGTCTGAGTGAATCAATTCGAGAACGCGACCTGTTTTATTTTCAGAAGCATAAAAAGGGAGTCTGGTTTGTTTTGATAAACGACACACATCACAAGATAATTCATTTTTTAGAGACGGAAATAGCTTTTGTAAAACCATGTGAGACGGGTGCCCCATTCTTTGGTGCCAGGTATCGTGATTAGGAACATTAACTAGCATTCCTTTTATTTGATTTTCGAGCACATAAAGTCCTTTGGCGAGTTTTCCTCTACCAATCGTCTTCCCTGTGATACGATCCTGAAATATTACATCAAAAGGAGTGAATATAATATTGCAATTTAAATTTTTTGTAAGCCTTGCAACCGACAAAAGGTTAGAATCAAAATTAGGTACATATAAGACATTTTCAGGTATTTGATTATTAAAAAAATGCATTTCTCCTGTACCCTTAATTTGTGCTTTGTTTCCATTAGCGACTGTGACAAATTTATTTAAAAAATTTAAACTTGTTTTTATGTTATTTATCATGGAGGAATCTCCTGTCATGTGATCAGTTGCACCGGAATCTATAATCCAACTAGAGTTATGAGAATTATTTACTAAATATGCTCTGTAAGAGTCGGAGACGGAATTTATACCTGATGTATTACCTTTGCTTGGGGTGTTGGATTGCTGTAAGAAGGCATTTAAGTGGGCCAGAAGTGCACCAAGTTGGGTTGGATCAGCTCCTGTGCTTGTGGATTCGGGCCCAGCTCGGGTGGAATAAAACCCGGATTGCTGAGAACTTGTCGGATTCGGACCAGTGCAATCGGATGCTCCATTTGTTGTGATATAAAACCCGTGCTGATCCGCTACCGACCCGATATGTGCCCATTTGTTTCCTTCCTTGTAAACGCTAGGGTTTCCATCGCCGCCGCCTCCCCCTGTGGAGTATGCCTGGCTGCCGCTCCTCCCATCCCCCCTCCTTTCCGAGCTGTCCTTGGATGGCCGGAGGTGTGGGTAGAGGAAGTAGCAAGTGGATCTGTTGTGTCCCTGTTTTTTACAGTTATCGCAATATTCTTGACTTTTATTTCCATATTTTGTTTTACCTTTGTCGCGGTGGTTTGCGATGTGTTTTGCGGCGACAAACGCCTGATTTTCTTGGTTGTCCGGCTGAGCGGTTTTGGTTTTCCGGAGGGTTTCCTCACGGTTAACCATCGCAATGATGGTCGAGAAGCTAGGTAGTTCCGGCGACATAAGGATGCTGGAACGGAGTGCTTCGTAGCTCGAGTCCAGTCCAACAAGAAATGTGTAGATGCGATCTTGTTCGGTTCGGGCTTGTATGGTTTTTGAATCTGTCGTCGGTGGCTCGTAGATGGCGAGTTCGTCCCATGTTTTCTTTAGCATACCGAGATATTCGGTCACGTTTTTCTGCCCTTGCTTGATCTGCGAGAGGTCTTGTTTTAGTTTGAAAATATGTGCAAAGTTTTGTTGCTTACCATAGTGTTCATGGACGGAGTCCCATAATTCCTTTGCGCTGTTTTTGTACATGAAGATCTCCGCTATTTGGCTTTGCATCGACTGGAGGACCCAAGACATCACGAGGTGGTCAGTGTTCTGCCATTCCTCTTGTTTGGCTTCGGATCCTTGGTCGGTGGGTCTTGCGGTTTTCCCGGTGAGGTGGCCTATCTTCCCCTTGCCACTGAGGGACAGGGAAATGGCCCGCGCCCAGGAGAGAAAGTTGGTCCCATTGAGAGGTTGTGTGGTGAGGCGCTGAGAGTCGCCACCACCGTCCATCATTGCTAGGAGTGGAGGGCGACAGAGGTCGCAACCGCCTGGCTGTCCCGGTCGATGATGAGCTCCGGGGAGCTTCTGAGGCGGAGGTGGGTTTGGGTTGGGGTTTTTTTTTTTTTTTTTTGGTTTTGTTTTTCTCAGAACGCACGCTCTGGTACCATATTGAATTTGAACAGTAAAAGATTAATTTTATTTAGGGTTTTGATGTTGTATTTATACAAAGGAATACTAAGAATACCGTTGTTCTTTCCTAATACATTGTTTCCATGATTTCCTTGATTTGGATTGCGAGATTTGGGAGATTTGGAAGATTTGGGAGAATCGTCGTTTCTGGTATGTCTTTTCCAACGTATCTTTCTTTCCATATTTCAACAACTAGCATAATATCAACCAACTTAAATTTTGTGGCAATCTAAGTAGATATTGTGGTTCAGTGTACTCATAAGTAATGAGATATGGTATTTTCTAAGTCCTTATACAACAGATTACAAAATAATTTTTTTCAACAAAGAAGCGAACCATGTAGAATTGGTGTTGCTCTCACTTCAGACCATATCCATAATCAATCTGAGTATCTATTAGTATATCATTTATATATTTGTTACAACACAATAAAATTTAATGTTCCAATGAAATCCAAGATCGGCTTCAGGACGGGACATTACTGTAATGGTAATGGAGTTTGTACCTTGTTGGTGAATGGAACGAGATCACCCAAGGAGTTGGCATCCTTGTTGCTCAAGGGAAGGTACACTGGGCTTCCCTTGTCTCCCTCGTTGATCTCGTATACATGAAGCTCCTGAACTTTTACGTCATGTCTTTCACCTATCAAAACATCACAATAACACCGTAGTTAGGTTAGCGAGAAACTCTATTAGCAAGCAAAAAAAGAGGGAAGAGTGGCCCCTAAACTCCTAAATCATGTAATGTACACCGTAGTCAGATTAGTGGACAAGAATTTGTGTCTGCTAGTATAAAGAAGTTTGTTGAAGTTAGAGACCTCTAAACTCATATTATGAAACCTTAAGAAATAATTTTGGTTTTATATGTAAATAAGAAATAATTTACATGTGTACATGTACTTTCCATGTACACATGAATTTAGATAATGTTTATTATCTTGACTTATGAAAAGGCTACTAGAAGTTCAATAAGTTTGGAGACCGTTGTATTTGCGTTCTTACCCTCCTAAGTAATCATGATTATGAGTAGTTTTATAAAAAAAAACAATGCTAGTTTAGGAGGGTCACAAAGAGGAATTATCTCTTTAGATGACAATAAAGAAGAAGAAAAAAAGTTGTGGATAGAGAAGATAATCGACTAACAAAATGTACTACGGAGTAGAGGTGAGTGTCCGGCCGGGTCGGGCCTGAAGAAAATAAATAGGTCGGGCTTTAAGCCCGACCAATTTAGGTAAACGGGCCGGTCGACCAACTCGTTAATTTGTTCGCAAGAAGAGGAAGGAAATAAACAGGCAGACCGACCCGTTTAGCTTTGCGGGTCGGTGGGCTCGGGCTGGCCCGACCCGTTACCCACCTTTACTACGGAGAACAAATATAGATGAAAAAATCAAATAAAGTATTAGGTGAATTTACAAAAAAGACCAAAATCATTTTATAATTTTTTGCAAAGAAAAAGAAGTAAATCTTAATTACAGCCTTCAAAGAAAATCCTAGTCGACTAATATTACGTACCCAAAATTAAATGCTAAAGAAAATAAGATCTTACTAGTAAAGTATGGTTGAGTCATTGAAATATTGGTACATAAGTTAACATACTTGGGGTGGAGGAACCCAACTGGGTTCTGGAGGAGAACGCCGACGAGGAAATCCGACGAGGTGCAAACTTAGCAGACATGCCGGAGAAGTGTCGGTGAGTGGGCACCATAACAAGATTCTTCCCCGCAACAAAAGGATTGGAGAGGGAAGTGGGAAGCACAGTGATCGGGGACCGACTCTTCACGGTGGTGGTGGTGGAGGCGGCGGCGATCATGGTGGCCATGGTTGAATCGTTTTTGTTTTGTGGATTTTGAGTTCTAGTCAGGATTCGATGGAGGGGAACTTTGTGCTGGTGGTGTTTATATAGATTTATTGTTGCTAGTCATGTTGCATTACACGTAGTGGGGTTTGGTTGGTGTATGGGAACAAGAAAAGACTAGAGGCATGTTTTGTGGCATGTGGAAAAACAGTCTGGTTTAGGTTTGATTTGAGTTTGAACTCGTGTTATTGAGTCGTACTTGTTATTGACCATGGTCAAGCTTTGACTTTGTATTCTAGTTTAATATCGGAATTGTAACATATATATCCTCCATTTTAGTTATTTGCATTCATGTCCTTCGATTTTAGCTAGTATCAGCTCAACTTCATCCTATTTAAACTTTATTGCCAGTTAAACCATCAAATTTGTTGCTACAATGCTAACTTTGTCATCTAAGTACATCAATACTACCATTCAATTTGATGTGAAAAGTGATCATCTAACCGCATGGAAAACAACACAATTATATTCCATTTAACTCTCTCTTCGAACTGTTACACTTATATTAGTGGTTTTACCCTCAAAATTATGGATCGGAAGGGATCTTTTCACGAGAACATTAGTATTTATTTGACATGATCACACAATGGAACCAAACTGGAAATTACGGGTGAAGACTTGAAGACACATTATTTTCGAGATTATGGATGTGTATACTCAAAATAGAGGGCATAAATGCAAAATCCAAAAAATATTTATGAACCCTCTTCTCCTTCAGTAGTTCAGTGGTGCAACGTGATTCATGTTGCTGAGTAGGATTTGAAGGATTTTTCTTTTTCCCTCGTGGGACCGGTCGGTGCGCAATAATAAAACATCTCACACTTAAGTGGAGAGTACCGTGTATGTCTTGGAAAGGTCAAATTGATTTGCTTTGAACAAATTTGGACGGAAGAAACGAGTGAAATTCATTAATCCGAAAAAGAAAGAAAAACCACTACAATTAGGACGGTTGACAATCACGTACTTCGACTTGAACTTCGATTTAATTTGACATCCTCAACATTAAACTGTGATTATTTATAACTTTATAATGTACAAAAAGAAGGAAAGGTCTCTGGTGTGCCATTTGAAGGTATCTTCCTATTCTAATCATAACCATTAAGGGGTTTGCATGAGTGTACATACAAAAATTGTTTATTAGGCATACATATAAAAAAGTGTATTTTTTTATTACTCCAGAACGCCCACGAATCCAACTAATTGCTTGGGTACACCTCCATCAAACTTCGTCAGTCCATTCCGTACCGTAACACTGTTAGTTACCCCCGTTAAGTTTGAGTTCACCCTACAAATAAATCGATTGAACCCCGAGTCGAGCCTATCTAGCCACCGACCGAGCCTACTTGACTCCCACTTAGACTTCAAATTGGTTCCACTTAGACTCCAAATTTACTTGAAGTCACCAAACCAAATATGCACATTCCAACCTAATTTTGAAATCAACTGAGGTGATCCCCCCCCCCCCCCCCCCCGTCCCTAATCCCCAACATGTCTCGCTGCATTGCATTGTCATCGTCGATAACCCCCGTTGCTTCCCCCTTAAACTCTTCTTGAGAAGCCACTATAGAGAAGGGCACCTGGGGTACCTTGGCCTGGGTTTGTCTGGCTCCCATGTACTCACTATAATAAGAGCTTCTTTCGTTGCCTGGAAATGATGTGCCGGAGGTCTTCTTATATGTTGTTGTTTACCTCGAATATGTGAATTAAGTATTTTTGTGGGAAAAATAGACAGACGGTCGACCGATAGAAGTTCGGTCGACCGATGTAGCTTTACACCCTAAGCAAAGTGCCTGGTTATTTTCGGTCGACCGGTTTATGTCTGAACATATCTGGACGTCACTGGACAAGGCATCTGGACATGTCCAGTCGACTAGATATTCTTAACCAGTCAACTGTGTCTGCATTTGGAGATCCAGGACAAGTACCTCGAAATTTGTAGTCAACTGGTAGTTCTCAATCGGTCGACCGATTGGAGTTCTATGAGACTGCCTGAGAATTTCCAGTCGACCAAAGGCGCGCGACAGTGGACGATGGAGCTCCAGATCAGTTACATGTAGGGGTGAGCAAACTTCGATCGGTCTGGGTACCCAGATTGAATTTTTTCGGTAAGGGGGATACCGAAAATTCGGTCTGGTCCGGTCCCAGACCGAACCAAGATTTGTGAGTAAAATTCGGGTTTTCGACCGGACCGAGCCGAATTTATTCGGTCCGATCTTCGGCCCGGCCTTCCCAAAAATTTGGTCTTCAGTCCGGTACGGTTTAGTCCGGTCTTGGACCGAAGCTCACCCCTAGTTACAGTTTTTAAGTTCGATTGAATGGTTCACCGTTAGGTCGACCGTTCAGAACGGTTCTGCCCACGATTTGCACTTCTCTCCATCCCGTTTTTGGTGCAATTAATACTTGTATTAGCCAGTATATAAAAGCAATTTCGTCCCATTTTGTATGATCATCTTTAGTATCATCTACGTTGCATTTTTTAGAGAAAAAGAGGTGTAATTAATACTTGTATTAGCCTAGTATATAAAGGGAATTTCGTCCCATTTTGTATGATCATCTTTAGTATCATCTACATTGTATCTTGGAGAGAGAGAGAGAGAGAGCATCTTTGTGTGGATTATGTAGGAGCAAATTCAACTGGATTTTCTTCGTCGGTTGGTTTGTATGTTTTGTAAGTTTCTCTTGTAATTCGTCTCTTTATAGCAGATAGGGGTTGTGTCGTCCGTTTTGTGTTTCCATATTGAGTTTCCACGTTGAAATCTTGTGTCTTTCGTGGTTTGGTGTTAGTGATTTGCATTATTTGTGTTGATTTTCTTTAATTGGATTTGCTATTTCATTCCGCGAACATTATACTTGATTGGATTCAACAACAAGATGTGTACTTCGCGCCCATGTACGTTCTTTGTAGGCAAGATGAGGAGACACTTGACGAGTTTCTTCCGATGCCCATTTTCGGCCTTAGTCTGTTGCTAGATGTCGCGACGATAGACCCAATCTAAAGAGGATGGAATGATCGAATTCTTGGGGGAATCATCAATCAAGAAGTCAGTTGAGATTGTTGCGAAAAATATATAATTTATTGATCGGGTCTTGACAGTGGATTTTGGTCGGCGTCCCAAGTGCGATCTCTGTCATACGGTCATACCATATTTTTGTTTTGGAATGCCTCGTTTACTTGTATTGGGGCTGTAGTTTTTGCTTCTGAAGGGATTTAGCGGACACTAATTTGTGAATAGAATACACAGAAAAAACCCAACTTACCTGCAAAAAAAAAAGAAAACCAACAAATTCTACAAGTTTATTAAGCATCGGGAGAAAACTGAGGATAGATGTGTAATCAGCAGACCTGCTGAACACAAAGGCATGCGGAAGCCTAGTCAGAATTAACTTTTATCCACTGAAAATTCGAAACGTTTATCATAACCAGTCAAAATTTAATTTATCATATAACCTAATGTCTCAAGCTTTAGTTTAAAGCAATCAATCAGGAAGAATTGAAGACTGTAGTACAACTAAAAGAACATTAGTAGGAAGCATCACTTTCTTCCTTTATTTTCCACTCATCTCTTTCTAATCCCCACCTGTGCTATGCACCTCTAATTATATTTCCATTCCTGAAGCCTCGGGAAAAAGAATCAACAGAAAATCAACTCAAATTTCATCTATCTTTAACAGTTGAAGCGTATAGTATGCTGGCAAAAAAAGCTATAATCTCTGAGAATAGAAAGAATACTACAGCAGATTATTATTTTAATTGCCAGCTTTCAATTAGCATTTTGTTTCCATTTCACTGGCAACCTTCAAAGACCTAAAGAGCATAACCACAATGAGGTCATGAATGCAAGAAAGAAACATAAATCTATGGTTAATATAAAGGTTCCTTCCTCTCAAATTCCACAAGCCATTCTGTATTACTGCAAATGACCATCAATTTGAGGTACCAACAACCACACAATTTATGAAATTTGGCATATACCAGTCTGCATCAGCACACCAGCAATACCATCCAGCAAATAATTGGAGCACGAAATTAGACAAAAAAAACTTTGTACCTCATACAATAAAAACAAAGAATGTTCAGCTAAATATTCCACTTCTTCTAACCCTTCTGGGATGGATCAGGGACCCATTCGTGAAGGTAGTGAAGAACCGCTGATAATATTGAGGCATCTAACAACAGTTGCACGTAAACATATATTGAAAGGAATCACACGAATATAAAAAATGAACATGTGGATCAAAGTTGAGCTCATAATTTAGATATAATTTTGTTGGAACTACTGAACCATACAATACACAGCATATCTAAAAACCAAACTGTGAATTCCCTTCTGTTTCGAAGAAAAGGCATAAGCTAAAACTTCATAGCGAATAACTCATAAGCAAAAATAAGTGTAAAATCCATGCGGTCTTGGCCATTAAATAGAGTAGTTAACACATGCTTAAAAACTTGGAAGTGTAATCCAAATCAAGGATGTCGATTAATATATTTTTACCCAAATCGAACTAAATTGCAATGCTTTGAGTACAAAATAGTAGAGAAGAAACTTCAACTAGTCTACTAACAGGCTTTGATTGGTCATTGCACCATGTCAATACTAATTTATTCTAATCCATCCAATTTTACCCAAATACATAAACTAAAAGTAGTATCTAAAAGAACCCAAATGCAAGCCCCAAATTAGCACATCTTCAACCCTGAAGGCTCAAATTTCAAACACACGAATGGAAGCTAACAAACAAATAGAACAAATCAAATTAACATCCATCATTCCTAATTCTTCTTCTCATTCAAATTCCCACCAAAATGATTCCTTTTTATAACAACAATAATGCAAAAAAAAGGAAAAAAAATAAAAATTCAACATAAAATATCAGATGAACTACACCAAACCCAAGATCGGATCTTTCTCTAAAACCCGACCTGGAAACCCTAAACCCCGAAAAAGGTCACCTCCTTCTCCTATCCCCAGCATACTGCGAGAGCGGCACGAGCTCCGACAGCGGCGTGGAGAGCGGCGTCGGCATGGGGGACGTCCGGCAAACAGGGCAAGAAGCGTTCAACCTCAACCACGCATCAACACACGTCAAGTGGAAGCAGTGCCTACAATCGGGCATCATCCTAAGCATCTCCCCGTCCCTATACTCGCACAAGCAGATGGAGCAAACGGAGTTGGAGCCGAAGTGGGAAATTGTGTTATTGTCGAAGGGGAACTTGGGGTAGGAGTTGATGGCGGGCTGGTCGAGGCCCGGGATGGGGGAGTTGGAGGGGTCGTCGGAGTCGTCGTCCTCGGCGACGAAGATGACGCGGGAGGGAGGGGGAAGGGAGGCGGGAGGGGAGGAGGGGAGGGAGGGGTTGTGGTGGTGGAAACAGAGGTAGGAGGCGAGGAGGAGGACGGAGAGGAGAACAAGGAAGGCGAGGGCTGTGGCTAAGGCGTAGCCGAGGCCGAGGTGGGAGAGGAAGGACATGTCGGGGACATGTCGGGGTTGGGTTGGATGGTGGTGGTTTTGAGATGGAAGAAGAAAGGGTTTGGGTTTGTTTCCATGTTGGGTCCGGTCCGGGGGTGGGTGGGTGAGGTTTCCTAGTTGGGGCATTTAATGGGGAGGGAATCCATGGCAGGGGACAGTCGAGCGGAGTTAATGCTCTTGCTGGTCATGCTCTGGCAATACTCAACTCAACTGCTGAGGAGAGGAAGGTGGAAGATGGATAAACTTATCATTGGTTGGTTGGTTGCTTGCTTGCTTGCTTGGTGCCTCCGGCTCGGCTCTCGAGTCTGTATTTCTATTGGGTCCGCTAGGGTTGGGTTGGGTTAGGTTTGGGGTGAACGATGGTTTTGATCATATTGAAAATATATATATAATTTTGTGATTTTCAACGTGCACAGAAAACTTATTTTATTTATCAAATGTTGATGAGTTATAAGAGCATCCCTTATCGGGATGTTTTTCCCGGTCGTCTGGGGTGGGTCGAAGATGACCCAGGTCATCTTCGTCTTAACGCGAAGATGACCTCGTTCATCTTCGCCCGGGTTGACGACCCGGTCGTCCCGGGTTAGCCAACCCGGACGTGCCACGAGGCGCGTCCGGGTTGAATTTTATTTTATTTTTTGATTTTTTTTTGTTTTGATTTTTTTAATTTTTTTTGTTTGAGTTTTTTTTTATAATTTTTTTGAAAATTCGTTTTATAATTGTTTTGATTTTTTAGAAATTTTTTAATTTTTTTTAAAAAAATTACCAAGATGAACCTCGAAATGACGTGGAGGAGAGAGGTAGGTTGTGTTGGATTGTGGTTAAGATGTGAATAGTATAGGAAAGAGAAGAAAGTGGGTTGAGGAAAGAGAAAGTTGATGTGGAAGAGAGAGAAAGCTGATTTTGAAGAGAGAAAGCTGATAACCAGGTCGTTTAGGTCATGATTAGTGATAGTCTAAGACTACGTTTGAAAGTATCTGTCCACTTCAAATCAATCACAAAAACAACATTTTGTTTTTGAATCATATTTTTCGTTACGTGTCATGTGAATTAGGGCTGTCAAGTTCTGCTCGGGATCGATAGATCGCTCGATGTCCGCTCGATTTTGCTCCGATTTTGCTCGAAGTTGCTCGGATCGGTTAGTAATGAGCCGAGCACGAGCAGACCCCGCTCGCTCGATGCTCGCTCGGTGCTCGGTAAATTATCGCTCGAAACCTGATTACTATATATAATTATTTGATTAACCTGAATATTCTATCCAAATACCCAATTGGTAAAGTGTTAAACTCGTTTAATAAACTAATTTATCAAACCCAACAATTCATTTAACAAACCAAAGCAAAATCCCCATGAGAATCAAAACCTTATTAGTCCTTCGTTTTTCATCATTATTATTTCTTTTCTTTTTCTCATTCTTTTTTACACCAAAAGTTCAAATAAATTAAGGTTTGGGTCAGGTGTATGATCTTATTTATAAGATGTTGATGTTGTGAGTTGTTCTATAATTTAGGAGATTGTGTTTGATTTTATGATTGTGTTGAATTTGTTTGATCCAAGTGTATAATCTTATTTATAAGATGTTGATGTTGTCGTATAATTTATAAGATTGTGTTGTATTTTAGGTGTTAAATTTAAAATTGTGTTAGTAACTATTATTATATTTGTCTTAAGTAATTTTATAATTTACTTGTTAGGACAACATTATTAGCAATTCAAAATCAAAAAAAAGAAAGATTCAGGTTAACAAGCCGCTCGTGAGCCGCTCGCGAGCATGTCGAACCGAGCACGAGCAGAATTTTCCGCTCGAAACTCTTAACGAGCCGATCTTGAGCAGACTTGGATCGCTCGTTTAGAGATCGATTACACCCCTAATGTGAATTTATGTTATTATGTTGTGTAGAGAATTGAGAAGGAGCTTAATGCGCTTGCTCCTCCAACGATAACTTACGGATCCTTTCTTAGCAACATCAACATATTAGATTACAGTTACGAGATCTAGATATCACAACATTCCTTTATTGTGTCTTGTGATCTCTATAAATGACGTATAAACACACATTGTCAATAACAATAATGATTTCTTTTATTATAGGGTTGGGTGCACTAGCAAAATGGTGTTATTGGATGCATTCCAATAAAAATTGAGTGCACTTGCCTTTATTGTCGTCTTGTTATTGAGTTTCACAACATTCATTTATTGTCGTCTTGTTATTGAGTTTTCAGATTTTACACTTGCATAAAAATCATACTGATTTTGTACGGTCCAATAAAAATTGAGTGTATTTTCCTTTATTGTCGTCTTGTTATTGAGTTTTCACAACATTCCTTTATTGTCGTCTTGTTATTGAGTTTTCACAACATTCCTTTATTGTCGTCTTGTTATTGAGTTATTGGGTGTACTTGCATAAAAATCATATTGATTTTGTGCACTCCAAATTGACAGTATCAAAAGCTCTGACCTCCTTCTGGCAATATATCACCACACCAATGACCCTCTCCGCGAAGACGGATGAGATTTGACAGAGATGACAACCAATTGACGGATGGAAGAGGGAGTAGAACGAGTTGGAGGAGTCGGTGAGGGGGTTGTAATTAATGGAAGTTTGAGTCCATGGGGGTAACAATAACGTAATGGAGGGATAACAATGTATATGAACAGTAAAGTGATGGAGTGAAACGCTGTCAACTTGGAGTGTACAAAATCAATATGATTTTTATGCAAATGCATCCAAGTAAAATCTGAAAACTTAAATACATAGATTTAACATCATCACTTTACAAGTACACCCAAACAAATAACCCTTTATTATATGGAGATCTTTATTGTGACTCTAATTCAAACGATCGCCTTCCTCCACCACCCTACAAGTCGCCGCCTCATTGATCTTTCCGTCTCCACTACTTCCTTCATCGTCCTCACTTCAACAATCTCCCATCCACGGTGAACTCTCCACAGTATTGGCATTAGATATATAACTTCACAAACTATTTTTCTTGGAAAACATGTGTTTGAATCGTTCCTTCACGCATACAACTTTCTTCACATCGTTGATGGCACATCTCATCCGCCACCATTCACAATTAACAAACCAAACGAGAAAGATTGCTGAATCACCAACCTCTCGTGTGGTGCAAGCATTGTCAACTAAGCTCTATTAATGGTAATATTCTTCATCATCATCATCCTATTAATGAGGTTATTTTTCGTTATATCAACAACATCAACAATTCTGTCGAATTGTTGGCTGCCATATATCCCTACTTCAATGCAAATCTGACCTGCACCATTCATGATCAGTAGACATAATTCATGCTCTCAAATCCTGGAGAGACTAATAAGCATTTATACAAAACAGTATTCTCCTTCTTGCACAAATATATTTTTAATTAAGTACTAATTGATAAATTATGATACATTTGTAACCGCTGGTTTGATTTATTTTTTAGTTGATGTTTCCATTCTAACCTCTTATTGAGACTTTTAGTTTGGGACTCTCGATTTTACGTACATCACGATTGCTCGACTTATTTACTGTATGATTGTTAGGTGAAAGTGTTTGAGATTCTAATAATGTTCATGTATCTGAGATACGTAACGGAAAAATAAAAGAAGCGTTTATATATCTGTATTATGTACATGTGTCAATAACACTAGGGTTGTAAATGGGGCAGGTAAAACCCGCCCCAACCCGCCAACCTGACCCGTCGAAGTCGGGTAGCGGGGAAAAAAATTCAACCCGCCACCCGTCAACCCGAATACCCGCCAACCCGACTAATAAACGGGGCGGATAGCGGTTGTATTTTCTACCCGTCCCGTTTACCCAATTACCCGCCTAAGAATTTAATAAATTAAATAATAAATATATACACACTTATATACCATATACATATTCTCTTATCCATAATTCATTAATAGTGTTATAAAGTTGAAGTTATTTATAATTTTATGGTGTTCATTACATTGGTAATGTTTTTAAGGTGCTAATGTGTTATGTTTTTAATTTATAGTGTTATGCAAAAAGAAAGAAAAAATATATAAAAAATTCATTTATCCATCTACCCACCCCGCATAACCCATTTACCCGACCCGCCCTACCCGCGTAACCCATTTACCCGATCTTAGGCAGGTCGGGTAGCGGTTTAAAAAAAATTCACCCGACCCGACCCGACCCGACCCGCCAACCCGTCTACCTTAGACGGGTCGGGTAGCGGTGGGTTCGAAATCCGCCCCGACCCGACCCGTTTACGGGCCTAAATAACACATGCTTCCAATGTACCTCTTCTGCATGTAGGTAATATTAGTTTTAATATGCTCAAGAAGAACATGGAATTCTTCTTCTCCAAACACCAAAGACCGTCCCCCGTCTATCTCTCTCTCTCACTCCTCCTCCTAGCTTGCGAATTCTAATTCTAATTCTAATTCTACTTAACTTTCATTCGGTTGTGAGATGGAAAGACATCCATAGCACTATAATTTCAAGAAGACAAACAATAGTACAATACCCTCTTTAGAATTTCAAAATAAAAAAATGAGGCCATGACCTTTATTCGAGTGGAGCCAGTGATAGTGAAAGTAGGGTTTAGGTCCATCTATCATAGGAAGCAAACGGTACAATTTATAACTTGGGACCAACAATACAGGCCCATACCCTACAGGCCCTGGGAGCTCCAGGGACTACACAATTGCATCTCCCAAGGAAAAGGCCACATAAAAGAAGCACCACATTACCTTTTCTCCTTTTACTCTTCAAAAAAAGTGAAGAAAGAAAGAAAGAATAAAAGGCATCTTGTTTTCTTGTATTTGAAAGTCCAAAGTCTAGCAAAATAATAATAATAATATACATAATCTGGATACATAAGAAAATGGTATTTTAATTATCCTAGGCTTCTGAAGTCGACCCAATAACTCCAACGAAAAGCGATGGGAACAAGACCCTCCAAGGCATAAAAAAAGATGCACACCAAAGAGCATACACTACAGAATATTTTTGTTTGGTTGGTTGGCTTCCATCATCTTTCCTCTGCACCTCTCACTACCCAGTCCCAACCTACATGTCTTTTGGGAAGCTTCCTCCCACCTACCCACCTCTGACTACAAGGTGTTCCTTTGCCATCCTTGGTACTAGAACTTGAATGTTTAGGATAATAATCACTGAAAATGTTGATCTGCATTCATAGATGGCGACATGTCAATCTGCAATTCCTTGCAAGCCATAAACATATAGGGGTATTTGTCATTTTTAGCATCCATCGTATCTTCAGTTCAACATTGGTACTAGTAATTTCAAAAGGTTGACACCCAAATGGACCCTATAACAAATAGATGATTGTCGGACAACATTTGCATGTTTTTTGCAAAATAAACATATTAAAGTTTGTAAATTAATGACATTAAAATGAAAGATCGAATCATTGCAAAGTAGATATTGATTATAAAATAAAATAGACATATGTGTTATACACTTATACTATAACATGTAATGGTCATAATATTATGTTTGATTATTTTTTGTATTTTTTTTATTTTAACCGAGAGGACGTACACACGTCAGTTCCGAAAAAGAGGAAATCGCTCGTGGTGTTTGAATACAGTTAAATAAGGTGTGCATTCCAACCTAAAATTCTTCTTTCAACTTAGTTTTTCTTCTGGTCACGTAGCAAAAATACTATACGTCACCGTCCAATCCAATTTAATTAAGAAATTACGTAACAAAAAAATAATCGGTGGATAGACCAGACGTGGTTAAATGATGCAGCGCGTCTAGGTTGCCCAGGGCTATTAAACATGGTCTTATCCTGTTACAACGAAGTGGTACATTGTAATATCCAGTCAATGTACTTAGACAGAAACCACGTGACCTCTTCTGCTGTATAAATTCATCTTTTAACCCTTCGTTTCTATTTCAAATCAAAAGCTTTCTTTCTTTCTTTCTTGTTGGTGGAACCCATCAAAGAAAGCTTCACTGCTCTGGCTCTCCCAACCATGGAAGCCCTGAGCTTGCTCAAGTACTGGCGCAGCAGCAGCAATCTCTCCCCGACCACAACCTTACGCTGCCCTCCCACCACCGTCCTCAGCACCCTCTCCGACTCCGACTCCGACGACTTCATCGACCTCGACTTCACCATCCTCACCAACCCAAAACACCCACACCAGCATAACTCCCTCTTCTACAAGGGACCCCTCCTCCCCACCAAGTCCCGCACCTTCCCGAAGACGTCCGACGAGGCTCCCCGCCGGTCGGGAGACGGCGGGAGGAGGTTCGTGATGGACGTGTACAGGACCAAGATCAAGCCTTTGTACGTCAAAGTGTCGAGGAGAGCGGATGGAGGAGAGGTCGGGAGGAGGAGGCTCGGGAAGTGCCGGTCGGCGTCGTCTGTTGTTGCTCCGGCGCCGGCGAGGAGGAGGGATGACTCGCTGCTTGTGATGGAGGATGGGATCCAGAGTGCCATTGCTCACTGCAAGAGGTCCTTCAATGGCACCAGAGGTATGTATAACATTTTTTTTTTTTTTTGAGTTTCTGAAAGAAGAGACTGATGGAGGTTTTGTGTTTGTTTGTTTTCTTGGTTTCTTTTGTTCTATTTTTGTTGGTCTGTTTTTACTCCTTTTCAGAAGAAAAGAATTGGTAATTCTTGAATTTTTTCGAATTTTGTTGTTTGTGGTGGTGGTAGTTATTTTGCATTTTTGCTTTGTTTTTTTGGTTGTTGGCATTTTTTTGCTTTGGTTTTTTGTCTTCTTTGTATCAGATAAGCAAAGTTTTTTTGTTTGTTGAGGTTTTGGTTTATTGAATCTGTGAACTAATGTTACTTTTCATCAGAAAGAAAGAAGAGAGTAATGCAGGTTTAGTTGGTTGGTTACTTGTTATAATATATTTTTGGTGGTGTTTTCTAGTCAATGTTGACATTTCGACTCGAAGGAAAAGAATGAGAAACGCTGAATATTTTTGTTTGTTTGCTTTTTTAGAAAAAATGTTTTTTTATGCTGATAATTGTAGTGATTTTTTTGTTGGTGAAAAATAAAGGAGGGATTTTAGTTTGAGTTTTTTGTTTTTAATGTTGCATCTTAGAATTAAGCTTGAAAGTAGAGAGAATAATAATGACGTTGGGTCTTGATTAATTTGTTTACAGATTCGGATTCGGCACTTGCGAGGTCCAAAAGCGATTCCTACGACGAGAGGTCAGCTTGCGTTGAGAAGCGCAAACAAGAGTTCGCCTCAGATTGAACCAAATTGACCAACCAAATTGACCGACCGTGATTTGTAGGAAATCATAGGTGTGTTTTGGCCCAACCATTTTGTAACTGTGGCCACTGTGAAGTTTCTTGTTCTTGTATGTGTTTGGGACTACTACTAATCTTGTGTGAATTGAAGAAGAAAAAAACTGAGTTCGTGTCGATGTGTTAATTTCGATGTTGTTTTGGAAGAGGATGAGAAATATTTCCAAGGAAAGCTACTTTGTGCACATTCAACTCTTGTTGTTTTCTTGCTTTCTAATCACTTCTCTTTTTCTCTGGAAATAAGAGAAAAAGATCTTTTTGGCATCTCTTTATTTGTTGATTGTCAAATGATGTTTAGCTACAGAAGGAAATAAAAGATGGTAACAAATTTCGTCGTCACGTAAATATACCATGATTTTATCAGTCAAACTTGACTGTGTATCTATGTTTAACTACAGTGTCTTTTGTCTTCGTATACTATGAGATTGGTAAAATCATCCTTCAAACAAAATGAATTATCAATTATGCTTTCAATTCTCAAGTTTTAAATTTGTGCGAACGAAAGTTTTAATTGTTAAACACAAAACGTGGTCAACAATATATAATTCCACAACGTATGTGATTTGAGTGGTGAGTTGTGGATCCGTGTCTCACCAACTAAGAGCATATTTAACAGCGCCGGGCTACCCCCGGGCGCCCTGCACTCTCTCTCTGCCACGTCAGCTCACCCAACCCACCCAAAAAAACCCCTTACCCATGCACAGGCTACCCCCACTCACCCTACACTCTCTTTCATCCACATCATTTCTTAATTAAACAAATTTAATTCTCACACAACATTTAACAAATTACATTTTATATAAATATAATTTTAATTACATTATAATTATATTTTAACTCGAAATATTGTTAATAATTACTGGTAAATCACGAAATTATTATTAAATATTACAGAGCCACGTTACATTTAAGACAAACTGAAATAGGAAATATTACAATCAAAGTTAAGAAACAACAGTACATATTACATAAACTAAACTTTTAAATACTACATGACAAACTACGTTAACCGATTTTCAAACCGCTCCTCGTCCGTAGCGTTGCCATATATGCTCAATTAAATCGCCTTTCAGATCCAAATGTTGGTTCCTGTCACGCACTCGATCTTGATTGACAAAAAACTCGTGAATATCCGTTATACGATCGGTCGAATACGACGTTGCCTCAGCTGAAGTTCCAGGACGATCTTCCATAAATTCGCGAATATCTCCAAAATTAGCATAGCAGTCGCGTTCGTCCTCCACTATCATTTTATGCATGATGATACAAGCTGTCATTATTTTGGACAGAACGTCCTTGCTCCAGGCAAGAGCCGGGTTTCTGATGATCGCGAACCTCGCTTGCAACACTCCGAAAGCGCGTTCAACATCTTTACGCGTTGCCTCCTGCACTTCAGCAAACAATTTGTGCTTCGGGGTGTGAGGGTGAAGGATGGATTGGATGAAGGCCGCCCACTGTGGATAAATATCATCAGTAAGATAGTATCTCATATCATATTGAACACCATTTACCTCATAATTAACAGGTGGTGCTCGGCCTTCTAGTATGTCGTCGAAAACTGGAGATTGTTGCAGGACGTTCAAGTCATTGCATGAACCCGGTATTCCGAAGAAGGAGTGCCAGATCCATAAGTCGTACGATGCCACCGCCTCAAGAATCAGAGTTGCTTTCCCAGCACGTCCTTGATGTTGTCCCTTCCAAGCAGCTGGGCAGTTTTTCCACTCCCAGTGCATACAATCGATACTCCCCATCATACCTGGAAACCCACGTTGCTCACCAACGTAAAGTAGGCATGCCAAGTCATTTGCAGTTGGCCGACGTAAATACTCAGGGCCGAAGATGCGAATAACACCTTCACAGAATTTGAGGAGAGCATTTCTGGATGTTGCCGCACTCATTCGTAGGTACTCATCGATCCCATCAGCGGCAACGCCATATGCTAGCATTCGCATTGCTGCCGTACTTTTTTGTAGACCGGAGATGCTCATCCTACCAGTTGCGTCCGGTGTTCGTTGGAAGAAGACATCAGATGCTTCGATGGCATTGTGGATGCGCAGGAAGACATGCTTTCTCATCCGAAATCTTGTCCTGAAAAGAGTATCAGAATACAAAGGGTTGTCAGAGAAATAATCGTCTACAAGGCGTCTGTAACCTAGTTCACGATCTCTATCTGGGTTCGTCGTTCTCCTTCGACGCTGCTTAGGACGTGTAGTCCTTTCGGAAACAGCCTGTCCGGCTAATTCAATAGCACGGTCCATTAGATTTCATGTCTCATTCCAGTTATCATCGTCCGATTGACCGGAGTTTAAACTATTATCCGACATTGATGAGAGAAGAAGCTACAAGTTGAGAAGTTAAGGAAATGTGAGGAATCAGGAGATAAATAGATGTATTTATAGTTGGGAGGGTTTGGATGTATTTGTTGCACTGTTCACGCGTGATTGCACATAGTGTACGCGTGATTGCAAATAGTGCACGCGTGATTGAAAATAGTGCACCCGTGATTAAATATTGCACCCGTGATTAAACAATGTATTGGTTCTGGAAATTTCTTAATTTTAATTACTTACAAAAAATTATTACCCCACATTTATAACAAATACCCAATCCATTAATAACAAAACCAAAACTAAAAAAAATTCAAAAAAAATAATTAATAACCAATGGGAGCCCCCTCCCATGGGCGCCCGGGCGTCTGCCCGGGACGCCCACCGCCCGGGCAAGCGCCCGGGCGGGTGGCCCGGGCGGGCGCCCCACGGGTGCCCCGCCCGTTAACGGGGGTGCGCCCGGGCGCCCGACCAGGGCGCCCGGGCGGGGCACCCCCGTTAAGGGTGCCCTAAGAGCACGCTTGAACGTTGCTCCGGCTACCTTGGCCGTTATGTTTTTTCTTATTTGGAGATCAATCATAAGTAAAATATAAGAAAAAATCACAACAAATTCTACAAAATCAAAACAAATAAAAAATATTTTTTTTCAGAAAAAAAATTAAAAAATCAATTTAAAATATTTTTAACAATTAACAAAATTTTAAAAAAAATCGTAGCAGGAGACACAAGCCCCCCACCCCAGGGCGCCCGGGCAATCGCTCGGGTGGGCACCTGGGAGCCCAGGTCGGACACGTGGGCACGCCCCTCCCCTCCCCGTTAAACGTGCTCTAACCATGGATTTGCATATAGCAGTGGGTTTAGAGTTTTGAAATCCAAGGTTTTAAAAACCGGACCGGACCGGACGGTTCGACCCGGTCGGACTGGGAACCGATGGTTCAACGGTCAGTTCAACTAAAAAACCGAGCGTCTAGTCGAACCGTTATGAACCGGATTGAACCCGGTCCGACCGGGTCGGACCGTTTGGTTGGACCGGTTGGTCGGACCGGACATAAAAATATTTTAAATTTTCCTAAATTTTAAAATCAGAAAATATGATGGTTTTTTTCTTATTCTTACAAAAAAAAATCCACCACCCACAAACTCTTCTCTCCCTCACCAAATCCCTTCGTAAGTATGATGTCATGGATAATATTGAAGATTGATTTTGATTTTAGATTCTTAATCCAAATAATATTTTCTCTAATTCGTATTCAATCAAATTTGTTATGTTAAGTAAAGATAGTAAATTTACTGAGTTAAGCAAATTGTGTCTGATATCATGAATTATATTTAACGTTTGGCGTGTATATATTAAATAATTTTACAAAAATCGGTTCAAATCGGTCCGACCACCGGTCCGACCGTTAATATTTATTCGGTCCGGTCCAACTTCGGGTCTCAAAAATCCTGATGTCATGCTGACGTCATCAACGGTCCGACCGTGGTTGGACCGTGGTTCGACCACATTGAACCAAAACCGAAGTTTTATCGGTTCGATGACCGGTTCAGTTCTGAAAACCTTGTTGAAATCAGCCTTTTATTCACACGTCCCAGTGTCCCACCAACATGTACTAGGCTTAATTGGAATATACCATGGGTGTAATTGTAACCTTAAAACATTGCTTTCTGTTATCGCATGTTCATATATGCATATATCCAAGAAAAAAATTTCAAGCTGAGTAATTGATTATTAATTTGTTTCTCAATTTAAATGGGCAAAGACTTTGGAAGGACCCGATGGTAAGAGACTGCAGAAGTAATAAAGACTGCTGACTCTGATAGGGAAAACTCTTACTCCACTAGTGGAATTGAGAATCCAATGTCCCCATCCATGCTGTTGTGTCAGATGCATAATTAAACAATTGTTTTTTGAAAGCACCACTAAACAATGCTAGTCATTTCATTCCTTCCACACCCTTTTCTGTGTCTTGCCATTTCTTTTTTCTTATATTTTCAGGTGACTTGCACAGTAACATTTGCCCATTGACTGCCAAAATCTTTGATACTCCTTTGTGGAGGCAGGCTTTGGTTAGGTTAGGTTAGGTCTTTTTCAATTGTCACATGCTCCCGATTCAGAGTCCAATGGGGTCGAGGAGTTGAAAATATTTGCAAAGATTTGTAAAAGGTGTTTTACATTTTAATTTTTGGGTCTTGTAGCTTTTCCATTCATACAACTTTAATATATGTATACGTGTCTAAATTTACTTGCGCGGTGATAATGGTAATTAACTAAAAAAAACAACCTATGTATGTAATTTCTTAGTATAAATTTGGTTTTGTGATTACAAATCTCCAATAACACTTACGAAGACAACAATTCCCAAGCATCTTCAAAATTATTCTCGATAAATGTCGTTGCATATATTTGCTTTTCTAATTTTATTTACATTAGTTGCTTCTGTCAAGGGATACTATAATAAGAATATATCATTAATTGATAATTACCTTTTATTTAGATTTCCTAATTGTTTTGCTTGAGTTTTTCTATATAAGTGTGTACTGTCTTGAATGAAGAGGATAAAAAAAATTCAATTTTCTAAAGTATTTTTTGTTTTCATTTTTCTCATTTTGCCAGTTCTAGAACTAGTCTGCCCAAAGAAGAAACACACTTAACATTGGTGCTTTCATTGTCTTCTCCCTCGATGCCAGAAGGCATAAGATTCCCCACTTTCACCAACACCTCTACCGCCCGCAACAACCAATTCTCCATCGTCAATGTCAACCTCAATTTTCTTCTCAATTCTTGTGTCAAAATTGAATCCCTACTTACCCAATAACTCAACAACAACGTTGTTCCACCACCAACCAATCCATCTTAAACCTGACCACTCGTTCATAGCACGTACACAACAAACTCCTAAACCTTTATCCACCTCTCTGGTGATGGATCTTGTCACAGATAACGAGGATACAATCATTGATTCTCGACATCTATCACGTCCAACTCTATATCCAGTGCAGTATATTGCTCCGACGTTCGTTGTCAACGAAATCCTACTACATTATCACCAACAAAATCACAACACCTTGTCTTCCTCTTTGTCATCTCACGATCGTCGAGCAACAAGAGCGTCATGAAAAAGGACTTTATTTTTATGGCAACGAATTTTTTTCCACAACCATCATTGTCAAGAAAAGTTTCATATCCTCTATGTCGATAAAAACCCATCAATTTTCGTGCCGAAAAAAAACTGTCAGATCGTTCTCAAGCGAAGTTCCATATTCTTCTCGTCAATCAACCCCACCACTTTCAAGTTGAAGATAAAGAGCCACTGGATCATCGTGCATCTTCTAGCGTTGATCATGGCTATTTAGAACCTCAAGGACAATGTTCATTTGGAGGAGAGGGTGATGATACGTGCATGAGCAGAGAAGACAACAACTCCCAAGCATCTTCAAGATTATTCTCAATAAATGCCATTACATAGATTTGATTTTCTAATTTTATTTATATTAGTTGCTTCTGTCAAGGCATACTACAAAAAGGATATATCCTTAATTGATAATTACCTTTTATTTAGATTTCCTAATTTCTTTGATTGAGTTTTTCTATATAAGTGTATAATTTCTTGAATGAAGAGGATAATAATAAAAGTTTCAATTTTCTAAAGTATTTCTTGTTTTCATATTTCTTATCTTGCCACGTTCTGGAGGTACTTCGCTCGAAGTAAAAACGATCCTAACAAACACCCTGTACTTCTTAAATTTTATTATTATTTTTATTCCATATCTTATTAATATAGAGAGATGTTTTATACAAGTCATACTTCTCTTGGTTTTTAGAAGGATGGAGTAGAAGTGACCAAATTTATATCATATACCAATGTCCTCCATATCACTCAATTGTTTTCGGTGCACAAGAGATGACAAATGTGTTTAGGTGTATTTTCTCTTGAAGAGATTCTCCAAGAAGTTATTTTGTAGACGTCAAAGTTTGTCCCCCAACTTCTCTATATCTCTTGAGCTTCTAGAAAACAAACTTCATTAGGGTGTGTTTAGAATCTACATCTAGGGGTGCAAATGGTTACCAACTATTTGAGTATTCGATTCGAAAATTTCTATTTAGTTGGTATTTGGTAAGGCCTATCTTACCTATATAATTTCAGATACATATTTGGTTTAAAAAAACCAATTAGAAATCGGATACGAATTCAGATATAATGTGTTTCAAATTCAAATTATTCGGATACATGGCCACATACACACATTAGTATTCGAAAATTAGTATTAGACAATTAATTACAATATACATATATATTCAATTTTGGATATTATCTGAATACCAATTAGTATTTGAAAATTTTGAAGATTCGGATTCAAATTCGAATAGTTCTACTGATTTCGGATTCGAATTCGAATTTGGTAATGGATTATGGAATTCAGATATACTATATATATGAGTCAAAAATATCTGGTTTACACACGTAGTTGCATTCAAACACTCCCGACATCTCCGACCATGAAATGACCATTAAGAAGATTGCAAATTAAACTTGATCAGGAATCGCATCTGTTTAAAGATTGTTGCAAATTTGACATAACATCTCATTATTGCAAATTAAACATCTCAACATCCTAAGTTCAAGTTGGAATTGAATTAAAAGATACTAATGCTTTCAAGAGAGATGATATATACCAGGAATGAGATGAAATGCCCCTCAAATGTTTTCCTTAAGGAAAATGAACCTCTTCTATGCATCCAAACAATGTGTACATTAGCAAGCACATACAAGCCTATGTCCTATTAAATTGTGCTCCCTTGCAATAATGAGATGTTATGTCAAATGAAATAAGATTGTTGCATAATATGTTGAAATAATAATCCATACGTACATACCTAATAAGGCTACGACTCAGTTTTAGCATCCTCGCCATCATCACCACCGATCAAAGAAAACACCCATTCATTGAAGACACATAAGGAAAGCATCCAGACACAATCAATCTTCACCAAATCCGCATAATCAAATGTATTAGGCAACTATGTAACGACTAAATCTCAACGTCTCTATTAGAGGTTAATATATAAACCTCATGTATTTCAAACACAACAATAATCAATAACACAAAATATTAATCTTCATCATTTTCTACATGGTATCAGAGCAACGGTCGTTGATCTCAGAAGTTTGAAGCTCATCATAGATCGGACTTGGCCTCAGAAGCATCACATACCCCATTCCAATCTGAAAAAAATGACCTCTCTTGGTCTCTCGGAGGGCAGCACAAGCCAAAGGATCGTGTCACAATTACTCAACAGGAATAACTTCCTTTCTTGGGCGTGAGCGGTCACCCTATCCCTCAACGGCCGAGGGAGACTCGACTTCATCACCGGGAAAATTTCCAAACCAACTGGAGAAGGCAGTGAAGCCAAACAAGAAGAATGGAACTCAAACAATGGCCTAGTCATGTCCTGACTTCTACAATCAATGCAACCAAACATAACGGAGATCTTCATGTACTCATCCACAACAAAAGAGTTATGGGAGTCCGCTCAGAATCTCTATGGTAAACCAAAAAAAATTGCACATATTTTTAAGCTAAGAATGATATTGCGCAGACCAAGCAAGGAAAGGGCTCCGTCACTATTATGTTGGAACGCTCAAGGGCAAATGGGTCGAGTTAGGGGCTTATGAAGAAACTTTCACACTTGTGGCAAAAATTAACATTGTTCGTGTTCTTCTTTCCATAGTCATCAATAAAGGCTGGAATCTTTATCAGGTGGATGTAAAAAATGCATTCTCCAAGGAACTCTTAAGGAAGAAGTCAATATGACACCTGCTAAGATCAGTCATTCTTTGGTTCTTTATGGTTTCTCAAAATGCTCCGTTGATGCATCCATATTCATAAAGCAACATAATCATATCACCACTATAGTACTCATTTATGCTGATGACATCATCATTACAAGAAATAGTGATATGCATATAGACTTGGTTAAGCAATATTTAAAGTCCAAATTCGATATAAAAGACCTAGGACATTTAAAATACGTTTTAGGTATAGAATTCAGATATTCATCTAAAGGATTATTTTTATCTCAAAGAAAATATATTCTAGACTTATTAAAGGAAACTGGAAAACTAGGATTCAAACCAGTCAACACACCTCTTGAGACCAATCGAAAAGTTGGACCAACAGATGGTGAACCGGTTAAAGGCATAGCTCAATATCAACGTTTAGTGGGAAAACTTATCTACCTCACAGTAACTAGACCTGACATAACATATGCAGTAAGTATTGTTAGTCAATTCATGCATGCACCACACACTCATCATCTAGACATAATTGATAGAATTCATCATTATCTTAAAAAAAACTCCAGGCCAAGGTCTTTGGATGAAACGAAATAATTCTAACACCATTGTGGGCTATTTCGATGCAGATTGGGCCAAAAGTCATGATAGAAATGAACAACAAGATTTTGCACGTTTGTTGGAGGAAATCTTGTTACATGGAGAAGCAAAAAAACAAAATGTGGTCGCTAGGTCGAGTGTCGAAGCTGAATATCGAGCTATGACATCCGCTACTAGTGAACTCGTTTGGCTTAAACAACTTCTCACAGAATTAAAGCAACCCTACCATGAGTCCATAAAGATGTTTTGTGACAACAATGCAGCTCGACACATAGCCACCAATCCCGTATTTCACGAGAGAACAAAACACATCGAAGTCAACTGCCACTTCGTTCGGGAAAAAGTTGAAGCCAAGATAATCGAAGTCCCCTACGTTCAAAGTAAAGAACAACTTGTTGATATATTCACCAAAGTTGTGGACCGAAAGCACTTCGAAGTCATTCTTCACAAGTTAGATTCATTCAACCTTTTCCGGAATCAACTTGAGGGGGAGTGTTGAAATAATAATCCATACGCACATACCTAATAAGGCTCCGGCTTAGTTTTAACATCCTCACCATCATCAGCACCGATCAAAGAAAGCACCCATTCATTGAAGACACATAAGGAATGCATCCAGACACAATCAATCTTCACCAAATCCGCATAATCAAGTTTATTAGGCAACTATGTAACGGTTAAATCTCAACGTCTCTATTAGAGGTTAATATATAAACCTCATGTATTTCAAACACAAACACAACAATAATCAATAACACAAAATATCCATCTTCATCGTTACATGATAGTTATGTATTAGGGGACCAAAATCCATAGAAGATCAAAGTTGTGTTGGAAAAACGCTTTTGCTTTTGTTTTTTAGGTACAAAGTATATTTTTCAATTTAGCTTGGTCAAGTACAACAACAAAGTGAAGGTGAGAAGGTGGGCTTGAACATATACTTCCAAAATACAATTATTTTGAATCATTGCCAAAGTTGACGCAATAGCTAGCTAGTTTAAAGTTGGCTCTGATTGTGAAGTGTAGAACGAAAATCATTACACACATTTGTCCTTGTAAGTTATAAAAGTTTAGAGAACAAGCTGGGTCCACCCATTGGTTCCTTCAAAATTCAAATGTTTGTTTATATGGACGTCAATAATAATTTTGATATTATTGTACCAACATATATGGATTGATAACTCCACTACTTCTATTTCTACTTCAAGCTCTCTGTACTGATCATTACTCGGATCTTTGAATGTGAGATGTTAATAATAACTGGTCCATGCATGTAAATATTTCTTAGACCCACCACTGCCTTTTGTGATTACCTTATGGATCATGATTAAGGGAGTGTAAACAACTTCGTGATTCCATAGCAGGGCCGTCTCGGAAATTTTTGAGGCATTGTGCGAAAATAAACAACGAAACTCCTAAATTTGAAAAAAATTGTCCTCCTAGCTTAAATAATAAAAATTTCACTAACTTATTGCAATATTAATTGAATTTTTTGTCTTCTTAGCAATATTTGAGACAAATTTATCAATGTTTATGTGTTATTTATGTGTTAACACTAATTTTATTCGCAACCCAATAAGCTCATGTGCAATTTTTTTTGTTTTGAGACCCCTTCAAAATGAGACCCGGAGCAGGAGCTCACCCTGCTCCTGCTATTGGGCCGGGCCTGGAATCTAGGCAGGTCCGTTATCCTAACAGTAGGGTTATCCGAAAATAGCAAAACAAGAAGGACAAACAACTATAGGTTAGTAGTGGCTTTCGCTTCAAGTTTATACATCAAAAGCTCGTTCCACTTGTGAACACACTTATGTCTCAATAAGCTGTTTTTAGAAGTTTCTCGTTACTTTAAAAACTTCGTCTTCTCGCTTGTCATGGATTTGCCCTTCTTGTTTTGTTATTTTCGGCGGTACTATTCATAATTCTATTGTGGTTACATTGTAATTCTGATGAAATCTAATGTGATATTAATGACTAGAACAAAAGCTAGCAAAATCCAATAGAAAAGTATGTTTGGCCTTTTAAAACATTGTTTGGTAAATAAGGTAACCACAAGTCATGTTTTTGCTCATAAGCAACTAACAAAAGTCTTGACCAAACGTAGCATAATTCAAAGAATGTAATTGACATTTATATGTAAATCTTTTAGATTTCATATGTTAATGTTGGGAATGTCTCAAATTGAGAAATTTACTTGGTCGACAAATTTCTTGATTTGGAAGATTGAAAACAATTACATCTTAATTTGATATTACTTGTTGTTCATGTTTTAGGGAATAAATTAGGATTTTAATTGGATAGAGATTAGGAAATATGTAACCTATATGTAGAGGTGTTTCCTAAGAATAATATGTGCATTAGGTGTGTGACCATTTTAGGGGTGCAAAGGGTATATCAGGGCTGAGCATCGGTCCGGTGTCCGGACCGGACCGGAAAAAAAATTTAGGTCCAGACCGAAAACCGGACCGGACCGGAAAAAATTCGGATAGGCGGACCGAAGACCGGACCGGACCGGTTCGGTCCGGTCCAAAAATCCGATTTTTTACCTTAAATTAAAAAAAAAAATTGGACCGGTCCGGACCGGACCGAATCAGAAAATTTAAAATTTGCCGGACCGGACCGGATTTTTTCAAAAATTTCCGGACCGAATCTGGACCGACCGGTCCGGTCCGGTTGACCGGTTTGACCCGGTCAATGCACAGCCCTAGGGTATATACCGAAACAAGGAGGAGCCCATTGAATCTACGAGGTGTTGAGAGAGTAAGAGTTGGTGGGGGTGAGGGGTATACCGGTGTGGGTATGTCACTCGTGTGTAAACTCTATTCTAACAATGAAAGACGTAAGCGGGTGGTTTTCCCCTCGGATTGGAGAGGGAATTTTCCATGTATATTCTTGTGTGTGGTTTATTTTCTTCTTCGTAAATGCTTTCATGTTTGATACTCTTGCTTTGTGGGTGATTGAGACGAATTCGGAGAATCCGAATGACTAACCGTTAATATAAAAAGGCTGTTGAAATTCAGTGAATCTTTGCATATATATATGCATGTAAGAAATGAGTTGGTGTATCTTAAATGTAATTAGAACAAAGTGCAAGACACCAACTTAAATTTTGTGGGGGCAACACTACACCATAACTAATGGAAGAGCATTGCATTAGAAAGCACATGTGCAAAGGCATCTAGATACCCTTGGGCATGTGAAGACGTGATTGTGGAATTTAAACTACTTTGTGGGTCTAATTAATTTTTAATACGTTATGTGTTGCAATCTTGAACCAGGCAAAAGACACATGTATTAGTGTTAGTGTTAGTGTGTCTCCTATCCTTGAATCTTGCTTCTTATTGCCATCCTTTAATTTGCTTGGTCAATAGAAGATGATGTTATAGAATTAATCTAGCCATTTTGTTGTACTCCTTGCGGATCCCCCACGTATAAGATAGCACTATGGCAGTAAGAATTAAAGATAATTAAAATATATGTTGAAAAAAGTGTACATTCATACACGACAATTGGGATTTTTTCCCCTTCAAAGCATTAGTTGAGTCCTAAATATGTAATCACATGTTCGATGTTATCCCTGTTTTGAGTTAATGCAAGATTCTGCCGACTGAACTACTTCCACTTGATTAATTATTTCTGTTAAATTTTAAGCTTACAGTAAAATATTTGACAAAAGAAAACTCAATAACAAAATAACATCTTAATTACCTCTCTGTTGGGTATGAAACTACAAAGCACAGAAGTCAATGTGTTCACACCCCAAGATGACCTAAATTTCTAGATCTAGTGCATGAATATTTCATGTAACATAGCAACTTGTTTCTTCCTTTTTAACACGTGAGGCTCCACCATGCACAATAACAATATTATTCATAAAATTCCGAAAACAATATTATCATAAAGCTTGTAGAACTTGCAAGAGACATAGTGAGATGTCCACGGAAGCTGTGTGCATGTCCCAGTGAAAGATATGCAAATCGAAGCTGCTCCCAACACTCAGAAATCAAAGAATAGAAAACCCTAATCACCATCTCTTTGTAGAAAAATTAACTTGTATATATTCCCAAAGCATGCCTTGCTTCTTTTGTTCCTGGGCTTTTAGGAGAGAATCAGAGAACTAGCACAGGACTTTTCCAATGTTGATCATGTCTTTTGCTTACTATCTTTTGCTCCTTTCTCTCCCCATGTTGGCAGGTGCATGTTTGTGGATGGACTTGGATTGTTCTTTAATCTCATCATTAATCCTGTTCTAAAATATTAACTTCTCACTTAAGTCAATGCATGTGCTTCTGAAGTTCTAAAATGAAGTTGGTTTTGATGGCTCAGTCTTGAGGGCCCATGATGGTGGAATCTTAGATTCAAACCATTACGCAGCAAGTCCAAATTTCCAGTTCATAGAATCAATGCAACAATGATGCTTTTAAGAAGGAAACACATTCGATTTGGTGTCCCCAGAGGAGACAATTGTCTCACTAAACAATGGCCAAAAAAGTTTGTTTTTATAACTGGATTGGTTAATTTTTAATTTTACCTGTTAGTTATATTGCGGATTCGTATCCCACCTACTACATGCTATTACATGAGTAAGAATTGAACTTGTATCCCAACCACATCCACTTGGGACACACGATGCGTGTCTAAACTAAGGAAAAGTTAATTGATTCTTGGAAATAAGAAGATCTAAGTCTAGTTTGTTATTGGTTTTGAGTTTCATTAGCAGGACTTTATCCGGGACTCAGTCATATCCAAAACTAAATTCAAATCATTTATGGTGTTTTCTTAAATGACTGTCAACAAAGGACTTCCGACATGCCAAAAGACCAACCTTTTCACATAGGGTGTCATTAAAAGTTATGTTAGGATATATGGTAGATTAGTAGTCCACAAGAGCCTGCGGATCCAGAAAATTTTGAAAGAGAGTCCTAATATTGGTCACACTGACGGATAAACTCACGAGATTCAACAAACGACAGAAACGCAAGCAAACGAATGCAAAAATCAAACTGAAGCAAATGAAATTGGAACATCAAATTGAATCGAGGAACAAACAACCACGTCAAGAAAGCAAACCAACAAAGAGGCTGAAGTCAGGGACTTAAGGTTTGACCAGTCGAGTAGCACGAAGGCTACAGCAACGAGACAACTTAATTCGACCACGCATTTGTTTGCCTCACGTTGATCAGAGTATTATTGTCAATGGTGCGATGAATAATTTGGAGCTCAAGTAGAAAACAACTTTTTTCACAAGCATATAGAAGAGTACATGTATATAAAGCACCCGATGAGTTTGTGAGGAAGCAACCGGATGTTTTGATACCACAAAAGTGAAAACGGACAACGTAAGACCAACATTAACGGGTCGTCCCGCACCCCCGACGAACCGGTCGTCCAACCGGGTTGTTTTTTATTTTTTTGTCGTTTTAAAAAAATAAATTATGTTGAATATTTTTTTTAAATGTTAGGTTTATTTATTTGTTGTAAATGTTGGGTTTAATTATTATTTGTTAAAAGATGATGTGGAAAAGAGAGGTAGTTTGTTGTTAATAGGTGAATAATGTAGGAAATGGAAGAAAGTGGGTTGGAGAAAGAAAATTATTATCATAGTATATAAGGAAAGACTTTGCTTGCTTTAAGCCATGATCCCCCACTCATTATTAATACCAACGTATTGATTGAACTCGTGGGAAAGTTACCACTTTCATACATTCATTGAATCTCAGATATCGATAAGTGCCCGGAGAGGACCCTTTCAAGGTTCAATTCCTCAAGATTCTCCTGGCTCGATATGACACTAGAAGCTTGTTGCATTGCATCTAGGATTCTGAGTCGACTTGACGATCCTGCTCAGACATTTCAAATGAGTTTGTCTATAGGAACCCCTAGCTTAAGCCTTGATTTGACCAATTTGCTTATTGATTGGAGCAATTAATTTTTTTTTGTTCTCGGTGGTATCAAAATATCACTGTGTTTGTGATTGATTGTTTTAATTAACCGCAAGTGCACGACGTCGGTGAAGGCGTGACAAATACGGGTCAAACATCAAGGAGTTGTGAGTGTTGTTGTGACTACCATACTCGACTGGGAAAAGAAAATAGAGATATGAGATCAGAATTACACTACAATGCGTACTAAATCATAAAACAAACGATAAAAATAAACCTCCAAGGGGTTAGAGAAAGAAATGGGAAATGAGAATATGTGTGTGTGTTCATTGATACTCATCACAACATGTAATATATGAAATCCATAAAAATAAAATCCAACTTTGTCTCCACATGAAATAAGATAAAACATTATCATTAAAACATACAAGACAATAATTGAGATGATGCTAACATGAAATGCATAATGACCAAACCCAACTATGTCTCTACATGAAATAAGATTTAACACAATTATTAAACATACAAGACATTAATTAAGATGATGCCAACATGAGCACATGTCATGTTTCCTCATTATCCACTCAATCTTTATCCTCACCATTCCCCATAAAATAGGCTCATTAACCTAAACATGTGTTAACCATCATTCAAGAGCATTAGCACATCAAAAACAAAAGTGAAAAATCTCATTTAATGGTTATGGAACTCATGTGAGGTTCAAATGTTAGGATTAACACACACACACTTAATACATCACATAATCACATCACATTCTTCTCCACCCCCAAATGAGGATGGACTACTTGTTACCCATCTCTAAACTCAAGAAAACATAACAAATACAAAACCATAATGGAAATCACTGCTACAAAAAAGGGTTATCACGTCGGATATTAAGGGAGTACAACGTTGGGTTGACCACCTTCCATGACCGACATGGTACGCACGATACGTTATAAGGGATACCCTTTAACGTCGGTTGGAATACCCGACGTGGTAGGAGCCTCTATAACGTCGGCCATAGTTTTAGTAAAGGGAAGTGCAAGTGGGCTCCTCAATATCCTACCACGTCGGCTTTTTTATAAAGCCAACATGGTTGTATAAACCCTATCATGTCGGCCATTTTATACAACCTACGTGGTAGGGTTCTTTAATAAAAATAAAAAATAACTGAAATATCGTACAACGTCGGTTTTATAAAAAAACTCGACGTGGTAGGATATTGAGGAACCCACTTGCACTTCTCTTTACCACGTAGGTCTTAGTGAATACAACCGACGTGGTAAGGTCATTAATAAAAATAAAAAATAACCGAAATATCCTACAACGTCGGTTGTATTCCCGACCGACGTGGTAAGTTCTTTAATAAAAAAATTAAAAAAAAGAAAAATATACTACAACGTCGGTGGTATTGACAACCGATGTTCTAGATTGTCTACAACGTCAGTTATGTTTTGAGGCCGATGTTGTAGGATATTTTTTTTATTTTTTTTGTTTGATACCTGTATTTCAGACTTGAACCCTGCAGTTCATATTCAATCAAGCAATTTCATAACATTCATATCTACCAAACAAGTAAGTAATTCTCACAACATTCATATTCAGTCCAGCAATAACAACAATCAAACAAATGGACAACATTCAATTCAACATACAAATGCATCTAGTTAATATTACAATATACAAAGAAACTTTAGTTTTGACGTCTTCGTTTTTTGCTCATAGGATCCTCGATACATATTCCTTCTTGATAATCATCTCGGATAATTAAGTTGTCAACAGTTCTATCGTCACCGAGTGATTTAAGTTCAAGTACTTATTATCCACCCACTTGCATTTAAATATCGCAATACTAAATTTAGTAAAATTCAGCTCCCATATTTCTTCAATCTGACCATAATAAGACATATTGGCATATATTAGATTTCTATCTTTCGAACTAGAGATGTGTAACGATTCAACTACCAAAGTGATCCCACTATTCTGCATTGTGCTTTTCTCGTCCTCTATTTTGGTATAGAAAGAAAAACCATTGATATCATAATCATTATAAGATGTTACAATAGGATTTGGTTTGTATGCCAACCACTTCAAATTGTCAAAAAACATTACGATTGTACATAGTATTCCTAAACCAATCAACGAAAGCCTTATTGTGAGCATTAATTACTTGTTGAATCAATGGTTGGACTTCATCAGAATTGTACAACACATAGAAATATGATTTAAAGAGATCCCCACCTTTTGGATTTATCATCTTTAGGTCACGCGTACCTTTAACTTCAAACTTATCTTCATGTCTGTTCTTAGGAAGTCTCATACTCTTAGTATGAGCCTAGTACTCATTACAAAACTCAATTACCTCTTGAGCTATGTAACCTTCAACGATGCTCGCATCTGGCCTTCGTCGGTTCTTACAATAATCTTTCAACTCACCCATCTAACACTCGAAAGGATACATCCACCTCAAAAATACCAGACCGAGAAGCTTAACTTCTCTAACCAGATGAATCACCAAATGAACCATAATGTCAAAAAAAGAAGTGAGAAAGTACATATCCAACTAACATATCGTAACAACTACTTCATTCTGCAACTTATCCAAATATTTTGGATCAATTACTTTTCTGCAAATATTATTGAAGAAAAAATGTGTCTAACGTGTTTCGGAAATATCGATCTAATGGCAACCGGTAACAACTGTTGTATCAACAGATGACAATCATGAGACTTCAAACCAATTAGTTTCAAATCATTCATTGAAAAAAGACTGCTAATATTTGACGAATACCCCTGCGGCACTTTAACACCATGTAGACACCGACACAAAGCTAATTTGTCCTTTCTGGACAGAGTGTAACAGGCTGGTGGGATAAATACTTACGAGTACCTTTTCTCTCTGGTGCCGATTTTGCTCGAATACCAAGTTCAAGTAAATCAAATCTGGTATTATATCCAGCTTTAGTCTTACCCGGTATGTTAAAAAAAGTTCCTAACAAACTGTTACAAGCATTTTTTCCGATATGCATCATATTAATACAATGTCTGACTTCTAAAGTCTCCCAATAAGGAAGGTTACAAAAATGGATTTTTTTTCTAGCTACTCTTATTATTTCCGAGTTTGTAAGGCTTCCCGAATTTGCATTGCATGTTCTTTACCCGTTCAAGAACTTGTCTTGCACTGATTTCTGTAGGAGGTTCTTCGAATTTCTGCTTCCCGTTAAATGTCATTTTCATTTTACGATACAGATGACTCATAGGAAGAAATTTACGATGACCAAGATTCATTGTCTTACTGTCATGCACAAGCTACAAAGAACATGTGTTTTCTTCACATATAGGACACGCTTTGTGTCCTTTCACAGAATAGCCAGACAGATTTCCATTTGCAGGGAAGTCATTAATTGTGCAAAATATCATCGCACACATTAAATTCCTTTTTCATTTTACGATACAGATGACTCATAGGAAGAAATTTACGATGACCAAGATACACTGTCTTACTGTCATGCACAAGCTGCAAAGAACATGTGTTTTCTTCACAAATAGGACACGCTTTGTGCCCTTTCACAGAATAGTCAGACAGATTTCCATATCCAGGTAGGTCATTAATTGTGCAAAATATCATCGCACAGATTGTAAATGAACTGTTGACGGTAAGCATCCCACACTAGCTCGCCATCATTCCATAATTTCTTTAAGTCATCAATTAGGGGAGCCAAATACACATCTATGTCATTGCCTGGTTGTTTTGGAATAGAAATCAATAAAGACAACATCATGTATCTATATTTCATGCTTAACCATGGAGGTAGATTATACATCACTAGTAGAACAGGCCACGAACTATGAATGTTACTCAAACTCTCGTAAGGATTCATTCCATCAGTACACAGACCAAGTCTTAGATTTCTGTAATCTCGACCAAACACCGGAAATTCTGAATCGATCTTCTTCGACTACGGAGAATCAGAAGGATGTCGAAACATCTGGTCATTCGCTTTATCATGATCTGTGTGCCATGTCAGATTCTTTGAATCCGCGGAGCAGGCAAACAAACATTTCAACCTTGGAATGATCGGAAGATACCATAATACCTTCGCAAGCGGCCCTTGCACTAGTATATCACCACTCACAATTTTCTTTTGTTTATACCGTGACGCGTTACAAACCGGACAACAATGCAGATTTTCATATTGGGCCTTATAAAATATGCAATCATTAGGGCATGCATGTATTTTCCTATACTGCATACCCATTGGACACAAGATTTTTTTACCTCATATGTACGGTCTGGAAGTTTGTTGTTTTCTGGAAGAATTTCTTTTAACAACTTAAGTAAGACAGTAAAAATTAACATCACTCCAACCGTTCGAGGCTTTCAAGGTAAATAACTATAGCACAGCAAACAATCTACTGAAATCGTTGCAACCCGGATACAAAGGTTTTTCATTGTCGGACAACAAATTACTAAGTACTTGTGGTTTATCATCAAACTTTTCAACAACATCTCGAATCACATCTTCTAACTGATTATCATCATTAACATCTTTCTGTAAAGGACTATCACTTTCTTTACGTATTTCATTATCACCATGCCATATCCAACGCGTATAACCTTCATCAAAATCTTTCTCAAATAGATGAGTCTTGATTTCTTTTACATCTCTTAAGAACATGTTAAGACACTTCCTACACGGACAGAAGATTTTTCCTTCATTTCTAAAATGGGCATTCTTTTGTGCAAACTCTAGGAATTTATCAACTCCATACTCATACTCATCACTTAATCGACTTGCAAAAATGTAATTTCGATTCATTTTTATCTACACAACAACACAAAAAATCATGATATAAAATGAACCTATATATAGTAATTTTATATTACTCGTTGCCTATTAAAACAAAATTAACCAAATCCAAAATCCACAGGCAAGATAAGTAGATGTAACATCTAACTATCATTACAATACTATTATGCAAGTATGCAACTACACATTTTAAATGTTTGCTTAAAACGGATTGAAAGCAATGCATTCGAAGAGAAAAAAAATTAACACCATTATAGATGACCCAAAATATTATGATTGTTTGATGGAAACTGCATTATTTGGAAAACATTTCAAAATGTAACTTTTTCTCACTCGCTAACTTTTCAAACTGCATTGTTTGATGACACAAGATCCAAAATTCCTGACTCGCAAACTCTTTTCTCTCTCTTCTCTTCACCACAAGATCAAAAAATAACCAGACAAGATCAACAAAATCAACCAAAAAAGAGAAATCAAGAATCGTGTAAAAGAGAGACCTTGTTCGAGTTGATGTGAGCCTGAAGAGGACGGAGAGAGATATATCAGAGTCTGGCTGTGGGATGCTTGGATTGGTGATATGGGGTTTAGGTCTGAGGGGTGAGCCACAAGATCTACAAAATAAGCAACCAAGATCAACAAAATCAACCAAACAAGAGAAAAACAGCAAAAATCGTCTAAAAGAGGGACCTTGTTCGAGTTATTGTGAGCCTCGAGAGGACGGATATCAGATAGATCGGAGGATGTGAGCATGAGAAGCCAAATAAGTTAGTAGATAGATCGGAGGCCGCAGTTTGCTCAGAGAGGTGTCATGGGGTTTATGACTGAGGGTTTGGCTACCTAGGGTTTGACTAAAAAATAACAATTACCACGTCGGATAGGCATGACATCCGACGTGGTAGACCAAATATCAATTTCGGGTTCTATTTTGTTTTGGTTTAGATTCAAACCCCATCCAAGGAAATGTAACTCACATCAAATTTATATAATTGTTCGGCCAAAATAGATATTGGGTCTACCACGTTGGATGTCATGCCTACCTGGCGTGATATTTGATCTACCATGTCGGATATGAAGTAAATCTGACGTGGTAGATCCAATATAAATTTTGGATTCTGTTTTGTTTTGGTTCAGATTCAAACCCGATCTAGGAAAATGGAACTCACATCAAATTTATTTAACTGTTTGGCCAAAATAGATATTGGGTCTACCACATCGGATATGAAGTAAATCCGACGTGGTAGACCCAATATCAATTTCGGGTTGTGTTTTGTTTTGGTTCATATTCAAACCCCATCCAGGGAAATGTAACTCACATCAAATTTATATAACTGTTCGGCCAAAATAGATATTGGGTCTACCACATCGGATATGAAGTAAATCTGACGTGGTAGACCCAATATTAATTTCGGGTTCTGTTATGTTTGGTTCAGATTCAAACCACATCCATAGAAATGTAACTCACATCTAATTTATATAATTGTTCGGCTAAAATAGATATTGGGTCTACCACGTTGGATGTCATGCCTACCTGACGTGATATTGGGTCTACCACGTCGGATATCAAGGAAATCCAACGTGGTAGACCCAATATCAATTTCGGGTTGTCTTTTGTTTTGGTTCAGATTCAAACCACATCCAGGGAAATGTAACTTACATCAAATTTATATAACTGTTCGGCCAAAATAGATATTGGGTCTACTACATCGGATATAAAGTAAATCCGACGTGGTAGACCCAATATAAATTTTGGGTTCTGTTTTGTTTCAGTTCAGATTCAAACCTCATCCAGGGAAATGTAACTCACATCTAATTTATATAACTGTTCAGCCAAAATAGATATTGGGTCTACCACGTCGGATGTCATGCCTACCCGACGTGATATTGGGTCGAACATGTCGGATATGAAGGAAATCTGACGTGGTAGACTCAATATCAATTTCGGGTTCTGTTTTGTTTTGGTTTCAGATTCAAACCCCCTGCACAGAAATATAACTCATTCATCCACTAACTCATTCATCCACTATTCACTCATTCATCCAGTATTAAATACAAAAATGTCCAACGCATATTTAACACACTATTTAACTCATGTCCAACATTGAAATGTAACACAATATTCGTTCACTATTTAAATACAAATTTTTAATGATTGTGATTATACTGGATGTTGTAAAATAAGACTAATAAAGTAAGCAAACCACCTCTCCGTGTTTGATCTCTCTCTCTCTCTTCTTGCGAAAATGGTTGAAGGTCATGTTCAAAAATCTACAAAAATAATTTAAATGTTAAAATAATTAAAATAACCTAAAATGTAGAGTTACATAGCGAAGATACCAGTCGTAAATCATATTCATCCAATCCCAAGTGGACAATTTATTCCATATAAGTCATTACGTAGTAACCACATTCAGTATTTCCAGCTTGTTTACGGTACTACTGTAGGATTTCTAGTTTAATTGCACATATATATTTTCGGAATTTTTATGCACAATAAGAATCAATTACAATTTTTCTATGATTTGTTTCATGCATGCATCAGTTTATTTCAATAACAAGTTTCAAAACTTTATTAAAACAAACATGGGACTCCGAAATTCATACCTAGAAGTTCTCTAAAACTTCTTGATGATCCGGAGATGCTGAAGAAGACGATCGTCGCTTCCCGTTGCGCCGGATGCCTCCGAGTGTTCACCAAACCCTAAACAATGTCTGAGAGAAAGGAGCTAGTCAATCAATCTCCGAACTAGCTTAGAATCTAGCTACAAACCCCTTCCTTAGTCTCTGAGATTTCTCCATCTAAAGACTTAGAAACTTAAGAGAATTTTCGTGGCTTTTGTGGTGAATTAGGAGAGAAAACAATTAACAAAACATCTAACTTAATTAAGGAGAATAATGACCTATTTATAGCCTCCAATCATACTCTCAATCATGGCTATTCTTAAGCCATGTTTTCTTGACATTTTCTCTCACAAACTAATTCCATAATGTATTACATGCATCCACAAAACATTTGACCAAGTTTGGAGCTATTCCAACCATTGATCAAATTAATCTCTTAATTATCAAAGACAGAAAATCAATCGGGCTTCGGTTTACCGAGACATACTCGGTTAACCGAATATGACACGTTTGGCTTACCGTGCATTAGACGGACGACCGATTCTTAAGGAGAAAATTTCTCCTTAACCGATCGGACGAAATCGCGTCTAAAACCGAATGTCATTTGGTTAACCGAAAATATCGGAACTAGACATTATTCGGTCGACCGTTCCTGGTTCGGTATGCCGAACCAGAGTTTTAGGCACTTTGGTCAAGTTCGGTCAATCAACTCTGACCATCCGTTCCACGTTCGGTTCACCGATCCACAGAACATTCAGTCGACCGAACCATAAACGGATTACCGATGTTTTACCCGATTTTGCCTTTTCAAATTTTGGATTTACTTCCATCAAAATTTGAACTTTAGGGGGTTTTAGCAAATTCACAACTTATGCAATATATTATCCTATGCAACAATAAATTATTGCACCCCATAATATATGCATCTCATATGAATTTATCATGATTCTAATTATGTTATATACAACATAATTGATTTTACTTGTTCACCACAAGTGTCATATTTTGTATAAGAAACCCGACACATCATATGAACCAAAAGTCAAGCTTTTTGTTTCCCGGTTTTTGCAGTGTGACCTATGGGAGGATCTAGACTAAGTTGGCAGTGATATTAAGAGCTTAATATCACAATCTATAAGCGGTATCTAGCTACACATTATAGCTCCCAATTAGTTAGATGTCTTAATTCCACTCGAACCAAAACCCGATCCATTTAGTGATGGAGTGCACCACTTGTGTCCGTCCCTTGCCTCATGATATTAAGAATACACACAAAGTAGTATTGTGTCATCTTTGTATTAGTATTCATTTCTTGATCTCTTTAATTTAGTTATAAATATGTGACTTAACTCAAATCACATTGTGCACATTATAACTTTGCTTTATCAAGGGGCCCACTAATATCATTACTCAATTAAGAGGGGCAATGACAATCTTTTGACTAACTATCTTCTCCAACAAAAGTCATACTTAACCAACCAATGTCTTTACACTACACTTATCGATAGCTCAAGACACTAGTCTAATCAAGCATTTCTTAAGTGATCGGACATAAGTCTCATATCAAAGAACCAAGGACACAGTAAAACATTAATGACACAGAAAACACAATTCTATAATGTTTTACTTATTAGGTCTATTCAGTATACAAAAGTAGTATTTTTCTCTTTCGTGTACCCGTGTTGTCACTCACTTGTAGAGCTACAATGATCTATGACCAACACGACAATCTTAACTCGGCAATTAATGTCTCATGTTAATTACCATGATTGCGAATATCTTTTGTTTTATGTAAACCATTGTCTTTTAGAGCTCTACGGTTAAGGACCAAGAGCCTCTTCCTTAACACTTCTAAAAGACGAATAACATAAACAAGGAACAAAATGATTTCTCATTCAATTCATAATAATTGACATTTAAAAGTAAAACTTTTAGAACACATTCCCTTCAACTACAACATTTACACCAAAAAAATCATGATTATATCGGAACGATGAAATGGAAGTAAATTAATTGTTTCACGATTTACTTTAATAATGAACAAATTTACCTTCATGGCATGCCACGTAGTTAGCTTCTTCTTACTCCTTCTTACACCCAACATTTTATATATATATATATATCAATGGCTCTGTCAAAATTACACAAATGGTCAGACATTTAAATTAAATATGCAACTATTGAAAAATTAGTTAATAAAAAAATAAACTATACTAAAAGTAACTTACAACTGAACACTATTTTTAATGATTTCCTTGGTTTATCTCACGCTAGAGGATCAAACCAATATGCAATATTAAGGCTATGAACCAAAACGGTCAACATCCAATGATCACTGTAAATCAAACATGTTAAATAACTTGATTATACATCCTAAAAAATATATAATAAGTAATATAAAATATAATGAAATATCACTTACGCCTCCCAATATGGTGATAGGAAAAAAACTCTCTTTACCAGACATAATCGTAGCAATCTTTTGTCTTTGCTTGAATGGCCTTGAAACATGAATATTGTGGGACACAAATAACCAATTTTTTTCCATGAGGCAATTCGTAAAGAAGCTTATTCAAAAAGAAATATATCATAACTAATATCAAAGAATTGGTAATTGTCATAATTAATATTGAAAGAGGGCTTGAATCTTACTTTAGTTGAACTTGGATGATTGAATTACACAATTTTTCCATCCTCAAAAATTGCATGACATTGGATATTATGACAAACAACGCAGATCCGATGTCAGCGTCCATCTTTTTTCCAACAATTTCTTTATTCATCACACTCTCAACATAAGAATCTTCTTCCTTATGTTGTATTAAATCGTATAACTCTTGACAATTCAGAGGAAATTGTCTCAAATCAAATACAATTTCAATTTCAGATTGCTTGGATGTTGGACCTTCAGCATTCTAAAATTAAAAAACTATATTATTAGAACTCCTTTACATGATTACTATATATCAACCATTTAGGAAATTATTAAATTTATAGTTGATTACTATATATCAACCATTTAGGATATTAAATTACTATATATCAACCACCGTCTGAACTTCAGATTCAGGAATTGGCATGAGTGCATCACCACAGACATATTTATTTAAATTCACCTTCAAATTCTTGGATTGAATTTGTTCACCATGATGAAACTTTAGGGTGTACACCTTCCCATATGCTACAACTCGCATATCTGGATCATTCACAGAGAGTTTACATTGGGATCCATCCTATAAATTTCAAGACAAATTGTCAGATATACTGCAATGCAAAGCAAAAAATAATTACTTAAAATTAATAATTTTACCTCAAAATGAAGGGTTGTTGGCTTTTTGGCCCTTTAATCTTAATTTTGATGATTAACAAATTAATAACATGTATAACTTCAATTACAACATCACACACATCATATTGTCAAATTGCATAGATATTGTGTATTCCTAACAATGTAGGTGATCAAACCAAGGGACTAATCAACTTCAAGATCAAGGCTCAAGACTTGTAATCAAAGCTCAAGGACTTAATATGTAATTTTCCTTTTATTTGAGTTATAGGATCAAATGTACACTTGATGCACAAAAGGATAAACCCGTCTGTCTCGGTCGACCGTATCCCTATCGGTTTACCGAACCAGGTTCCAAACGGATAACCGAGTGTCTATCGGTCAACCGTTCCCTATAGAGTCAGTAACCACTTGATCTCCTGGAACCCTTGTTTCGGTGTACCGAACGTTATTCGGTCAACCGTCTCCTTAGAGTCAGTAGAAAACTTGATCTCCTGGAATCATTGTTTCGGTGTACCGAACCTTACTCGGTCGACCGTGTACCTATTCCCAGTAGCTTCGAAACTTCTCTGGACATCGCTATTCGGTATTCCGAAGCGAGATCGGTCATCCGAACTTCCATGTGTCTTTAGGCCTAAAACCGACTTCATCTTATTGGCCCACGTGGCACAACTAACTCCACCAGACTTATATTTTGTCGTTTAGCCACATCCTTTGAAACTTCACGCCGGTCTACCGATGGAGCTTCGGATTACCGAAGTGTTGTTATATGTAAGATCGTAACGTCTATTTTTCCACGTAATATTTCGATCGTTATCGATAAACCAATTTTCCATACAATGTCAGCCGAAAACCCGCACATGTATCAGTCAACCGAACATACAACGGTCTACCGAACATGATCACCGAGTCACACCAAATTTTTACTGTCCACTCTTGAACGGTGCACCGAAGATGCCTCGGTCCACCGAAGTTTATTATCCAATATTAGGAAAAAGTTACTGGAAGTTGGTGAACGGTTATCCGACCTATATTCAGTTAACCGAGTTCTTATGTCTGACCATTTATTCGGATTACCGTGTTTCTAACGGTCGACCGAATATGTCTCGATTTCTACCCGAGCTTAAGTCACATCTTGTTTTCCTTTGGTCCAATCCTCACCAACTTACCATAACGGCTCTATTTGTTTTGAAGGCTACATAAGCTTCACTTAAGAGACACATTCATTACCTTACTTGCAAAATATCTATCCTACTATTGTGCTCTCAATCTTCAAGCCTTCAAAGCTCCACCAACTCTCATACTTCCACTAAATTCACTCCAAGCATAAATCATATCCTTGAGTGCATTCAAGTTAGAGTTTAACAACCACATTCAATTTCCATTGTATTGTAAAGCTTCGAGAAAGCACCCTCTCGGGTTGTGAGAGGAGATCCGAGCAAGGCGAGGGTGTTCGCAAGGCTCCGATTGTAAGAGGGTTTATCTTCGACCCGGAACGAAGATAATAGTGAATTCTCGAGTAGGGATCGGAGGATCGATCGGAACTTGAGGAGAGGACTAGATCACGGTGGTGTGATCGAACCTCTATAAATCTCCGGAGTCATCTTGTGGTTTGCATTATTTCCCTTATTGTTTAATTGTGCAATTGTTTAAGAAAATTAGGAGATAATCTATTCACCCCCCTCTAAATTAGTGACCGATTAATTTACAAGGGTGTCTTGCTTAGATACTTCATAGGGTAACACATGTGGAGGTTGTACACTGGAGGCAGTAGGGGGTTTGTACATCTGTGGCAATATTGGAAGCAATATCGGTGGAAACTCCAAGGTGTTTATACAAACTCTTAACCAAGTTTTCCAGGCGATGAATCTTCTCGTCGCATATCACGTGATCAACATGGGAATGACATCGTAAGGATGATAATGACCCAAAATATTGACATACTCCTATTCGACTAGCTAGTCCACGTATTCGTCCAGGATGCTCATGCTTACCCAAGGTTGTGGACAATATATCATTTCTTGCATCTGAAACAAATTCTCCTTGGGAAGCTTTCATTGAAAGTTCATCCTATAAAAAATAGTTTTTAATTTTTTTATTAATTAATAACCATAAACGTACACAAAACATAAAAATTAAAGTTAACTTACAATCATGGAGGCAACTAATTCAAACTCTTCATTAATGTAATTGCCTTCCGCAGTAATACGCTCTCGCTTCCACTTTTCTAATCTTGATATTGGAGATGGAGGTGACAAATTACTTGTCTGCTCTTCACTCATACCCGCTTGAACACCTTCTTTTTTTTGTCTGGAAACTTTTTCCATCATCATAGGCTCCTCAAGTTTGCGATAACCGCCTCTGGACAATCTATGCTGAAACTTGTTACTAGATTGTCGTTTTTTGTTCTGCTCTCGTATTTCCTGTAAAAGAATAGGTTTTTTTGCTTGCATGCCATTTCAAAACGCCATATTTCCGTTTATGTCATCACTATATCACTATTTCTGTTAATGTCACTAAAAACTATACAAATTCTATTAATACCACTAAAAACTATACAAATTCCATTAATGTCATTCCACTAACTTTTTCCGTTAATGGCGTTACTATTCCGTTAACGACGTTAAAAATTATTATTTTAATAGTAATATTTACAAATTCTACCATATATAATTTAATAACTTAGTCATTCAAATATGTCATTTTTATTATCTTCACAGCAAATCACTTAAATTCAAAAAATCAAGAATGATAATTTTCACAAGTACAAACGGTGGAGATACAAGTGTTTTCGTGTTTTTTTCCTATAAAATTTAAATTCCAAAACACTTAAAAAAAATTAGACATGTATTATTTTTCAAGCAGAACACTTAAATTCCAAAGGTTATGAATTATAATTTTCATAACAAAAAAACACCAAAACACCGGTATTCCCCGTTTGTACTTGTGAAAGTTAACATTCTTGATTTTTTGAATTTAAGTGTTTTGTTGTGAAAATCATAAAAATGACAGATTTGGTTTTCTAAGTTATTAAATTATATATGGTAGAATTTGTAAATATAACTATTAAAATAATAATTTTTAACGCCGTTAACGGAACAATAATGTCGTTTATGGAAAAAGTTAACGGAATGACATTAATGGAATTTGTATAGTTTTTTAGTGACATTAATACAAATAACGATATAGTGATGGTAGAAACGGAAATACGATGTTTTGAAATGGCATGCAAGCAAAAAACCGAAAACAATATAATGGATTAATTATTAAATTAAAATTATAAATTCGACATATTAAAAAGATTGAGTATATAATACCATAAATTCTGGAGAAAGTATGGTTCTTTTGAACTCAGCCCATGTCTTCGCCGAAATGAAACGGTAAGTAGCACAAGAGTCAGAGTGCTTATATTCCCCAAAGATAAACATGTACGTGAGCTTTGTTTTAAAGTCTTTCCACCGGTTACCAATTAAGGAAATCCACTTCTTATAAAACGCTTTAGTAGATTCAAAAATGAATTTAGCCTACAACCAAAAAAACTTGAAAATTATGATAAAAAGAGAAGAAATTTTAAATAAAACTAATAAACAAATACATACCGTTATATCCTCCCAAATTTGTTCTTTTAGAGAAGAATCAACCAGTGACCAATTTTCAATACACATATCAACCTTGGTTCTGGCGACAGTACCAAATTTAGTAGGCCAATAAATTTTATTCTCTCCGATCGGCTCTAATAGACGATCAAAGTCCAAAGGAAATGGACTTTCACGTTTTACTTTTTGTTGAAATTGTAGCATAAGAGTTGTTCTACGTGGAGGAACCAAAGTGGAGGCTTCATCAGAATTTTGTTGGTGCTTTTTCTTGCTAGGAGTCATTAACCTGAGAGAAGAATTAGATCTTGATTCAAGGTTGGAGCCATTTTGAATATGGTTAATGACTATGAACTCCATAAAGGATGAAAAAATTGCAGAATGATTATCAAACAAAAGCAATCAGAATTCAGACAAAACCAATCAGAATTCTGGGGTGGATGTTTTTTCGAATACCCTACCACGTCGGATAAATTTAACGCCGATGTGGTAGACCCCTTACAACATCGGATAAATTGAACACCGACGTGGGAGACCCCGTACAACTTCGAATAAATTGAACATCGACTCAGAAAACATATAATCAAACTCTAATTTTTGCCTTCCATATGTATGTTTATTCGCCGACGAAAACACGAAACTCGTAATACATTGTCATATGTATGTTAATAGCCAAATAACTTGACATGAAATAAGTTTTCGAGCAAACAAACATTTTTCAACCAAGCAACAAAAGTAATATTGCCGAAAGAAATACAAAAAGAAATGTTATAGTCGAAGACTTACACTTCGGCGTTGGCGGAGGAAGAAGTCGCTCCTGGGATGTAAGGGAAGAGGACGCTCGGGAAGTAAGGAGAGATCGCGTGAGTAAGTGAAGAGGAATGCTTGGCGCGCGTACGGCGAAACGAAGGGTTTTGTGTTTCACGAAGGCTTCGGTTTGAGAATATGAATCGTTATGGGTAACACTACCATGTCGGCTTAACTATGGGCGACGTGATAGGGTTACACTACCACTTCAGATTCGTTTTAGCCGACATGATAGGGTTACACTACCACGTCGGATTAGTTTTACCTGACGTGATAGGGTGCACTACCACGCCGGTCAAGAGGACCGACGTGGTAGTGTATGAATAAGTTAAAAATAATAATAAACTAACCCTTCCACGTTGGTTGGCTTAAACGCTGACGTGGTAGGGTTAAACTACCATGTCAAATTAGTTTTAGCAGACGTGAAAGGGTGCCCTACCACGTCGGTCTAGAGCAAATATGTGGGCAGAATACTACCCGCGCCCACTCAGGCATTTGAGCATCGAAAACTGATCAGCGGGAAATGACTGTTGAGCATTGAAAATTGGACATAACATTAATACGTGAAAAGACACATCTTAAAGGAAATTGAATGCGAAAAAACTTTTCAGTCTTTGAAAGAGATCAAGTTTCTACATAAGGCATACAAGTATTTTGAAACGAACACATGTTATCAAGCAACAAACGTGAGTCCAAATGAGTGAAGAGTCAATCCAGAGTAATTCTGTTGTCTATCCTAAGTGTGCAACAAAAGAACATCGCAAACGATGTAAGGAGTTGGAGGCTGTAGAGTCGTCCATAATGTTCTGCCGGTGGAAAATGACGAACTGCGTGGAGGACTTGAAGAGCACGATGAGAAGCGGAAACCCGATCATATACAAGACAACTGGTGTAGCCCTTGCAGAACCTTTCTTAGAATTGAAGGACCACGAGGAGCAACGACGTCGGTTGGTAGAGGATTTCATGTCGAATTATCCCCTCCCTTTTGGAGCTAACAAATCAGAAACGTCGGACCTGTGGGAAATTTGTTGTTTGTCGACATGTACTCCTTTTCAGATACGCTTGACAATAAAATTGCGAACGTTTTAAAAAAAGTTGGACATCTTTCCTTTGGTTGTTATTTCTTTGGATTTCATAATTTATTTTGCAAATAAGTCATACTTGTCCTTTTGAAATGTGAGACCATCCACAAACAATACAAATTTAATACAACTGTAATCCAATGTCATTCTAAAATGAAATCGGAATCGCAACAGAGTCCAAATTTTGTAGGTTAGATCATCTGGAGTCAATCCAGATTTAATACAATGGTATTCCAGCATCATGCCATAATGAATCCACACTACCACGTCGCATTAGTTTTAGCAGACGTGATAGGGTGCACTACCACATCCCAAGACCAACGTGGTAGTGTATGAATAATTTTAAAAAAATCATAAACTAAACCTTCCACCTCGGTCGACGTAAACGTCGACGTAGCAAACTCTCTGCCACGTTGATTTAGTAAAGTCCAACCCAGGTCGTGCACAGGTCGTGGATGACCCACAACCTCTTAACCCAAGTTTTCCCCGGTTGTCCCAGGTCGTGGATGACCGGGTTGTCGACCCGGTCGTCCATTTTTTATTATTTTTTGATTTTTTTGTTTTTGTTTGAGTTTTTTTTTTTGAAAATACGTTTTATAATTGTTTTGAGTTTTTAGAATTTATTTTATTTTTAAAAAAATTATCAAGATGGACCCCGAAATAATGTGGAGGAGAGAGATAAGTTGTGGTGGGTTGTGGTTAAGATGTGAATAGTGTAGGAAAAAGAAGAAAATTGGTTGGGGAGAAAGAAAGCTAACGTGGAAGAGAGTGAGAAGAGAGAGAATGTTTATGACCAGGTCGTCCGGGGTAATGGTTAGTGATAACCTAATCATCTAAAGGTTACTTTTTTGAATCGGTGGCTTGATCTATTGACTTGTTTCTGTGATTGGTTTTTCTAACCGGTGTGTTTTAGTGTTAATTTGTGGAATAGACTTCAGTGTTCAGTTTCTGTGATTTTACTAGCTGCTTAACTTATTTTGAGTTTTTGCATGGTGATTGAAGGTTGTAGAACTGATAAGCTGGTGTAGTGGTGTTGATAGGGAAAAGGTGGCACCTAGGTTGGAGCTGCATTTATGTTTTTGAGCCTTACCATGCTCAATTCAGTTCCTCTTTTAGTATTATTATTAGGTTGTCTGTTCGAAAAGTGGTATACTTGGATTGACTTTGCGATTGATTCACATTGTTTTTGTTCCCCATTCAGTTCACTTCAGTGTTTATGGTGTAAAGGTTTTCTTGTGTTGTGGCGTGGTTGTGAGATGATAGCTTCTTAGTATCTGCTAGTGTATTTTTGTGTTTAGTCGATGACAACGGGGAAAGGTAGCAACTTGGGGATGATATTACGAGTATTCTCTGTTTTGAAGCAGTGGCAAATGTGTTGTTTTATAGATTTTGCAAGTGCCGATTTTTGCCTTTTTCCACTGCAGGTTAGTTGACATTCCGCCAGTGGAGATAAAAGACAGTCATTTGTGTGTCAAAATGCTTGCTGCACCTGTCAATCCTTTGACATCAATAGAATAGCTTGACAAGTTTAGCATTAAAATGTAAGAAGTATTTTATCACAATCATGTTAGATCATTCGTAATCATGACCTCCACGACCTGGTCTTAAGTTTTCTCTTTCTTCCACATCAACTTTCTTTCTTATCCACGTCAGTTTTCTCTCTCCTCAATCTATTTTCTTCTCTTTCCTACACTATTCACTTCTTAATCATAACTCATCTCTCTCATCCAAATTATTTCGAGGTCGATTTTGGAAAACAAAATTTAAAAATTTAAAAAATCAAAAAAATTAGAAAACATATTTTCAAAAAAAAAAAAAGATTCAAACTAATTTTAAAAAACCAAAACACAAAAATTGCCTTAAAATCCATGCCCAAACTTACGACCAGGTCGACGACCTGGACGTCCACGGGGCGACAACCCGGTCGTCGGGGTCGACCTGCTTGGGATGACCGGTTATTTTTGCTCTTAGTAACCCTTGACTTTTCTGATATAATATTTTTTCTTGACAATAAGGGATTACCCATATTCTTGTTTCATTATCCATAACATAATGAGGTTGTTTCTCCGACAACATGTTGTGTCCGTTCTCCATTACAAGTTGCTGCTCCTGCAAGGCAAAAACTTGTGTCCCTGAAGCTGCCACATCCTTAAGTTTTTAAACAAAAATTTAGGTGGTGAATCTTTCTTTGTAAGTTGTATTATCATTTTGATCTTACTAGTGGTGATCTTAGTTCATCTTATAGTAGCAAAAGGCAGTTATGTGTGTTGTGCGCTTGTATGGAACATACTAATTTATGCCCTTGCAGAATTAATTAAGAAAACTAAATTTATGATCTTGGTGCTTTTCTGATAATAGAATTATAATCATTTGCAGAATAACTAGGTGTTTGTTTGTGTCTACTCCATTGTCTTGCCAGTGCAATCAGATCGTGACTAGATGTTAGTTTGTTCTTTATTTGTATGGCAATTAGAGTTATTTAAGATTGAAACTTTGCCTCTCCTTTGTAGTGGGTGGTTTAAATGAGTTATTTTTTTCTTTATAGTGCTTGAAATATAAGATATATTGATATAAGATTTATATATATATATATATAATATAAGGATTTTTTTTGTTCCGGCATGACTTTTTACGTCGATTATCAGAAAATCGACATGGTATGCTGAACATAACACGTCGGTTTTTGAATAACCGACGTGATATGCCCTCATATCACGTCGGTTTTACAACCGATGTGGTATGTTCTTCCATATTACGTGTTCCAATTAACACGTCAGTATATTGGACCAGTAAAACCGACATGATACAGTCAAAAAAACCGAAGTGAAAATCTTATTTTCCAATAGTGACTAATAATTAAGAAACTAAAACTTATTCTAATAACCAAGAAATATAACATACTCTACTAAACAATAAAGGAAACTAACCTAAGGAGGAAATGAAGGAATAAGAAGAAATGAAGCATTACAAGTTTATTTAAGAAGATTAGAGGTTTTGGATGGATCTGGGCGTAATCGGACGGTTGTAACTCAAATCTGTATGTTGCATATTTCTCTGTCCTGACAACCCAACCCACCAGCAAAATTGTGGCAGAAATGGAGCAAAATGATCGGCCACTGGCAGATCAAAGGGCTCCGATCAGCCTCTACTTTCTCAAGCTGGTTAAGTTTGGTGTTTTGCACGTAGGGTTGAGCCCTGATCCATTGTCTCGAGCCGATTTGATTTTAATTGTTGATTTACTACTCAGGTTATGGACTTTTGTGACACAATATATATTTTTTAAACTTTGATCCCTCTGGGTTTTCACTTCAGTCCAGTCTTTGGTCATTACAAATATGTCCAAAAACTTTCCAAATCAGACTATTCTTCTTGCATTTAGTTTTTTCTCTTCATTTCTTTTCTTTATTCTCTAAATCTTGAAATGGATCAAACAAACACTCGAGTAACACAGATACGGGGTAGAATAAAGGATATATAGCATGAATGCAATGCATGATATGTTACTAATTAAATACATGCACACTTAACTTTTGCTAGTCTCGAGCAAAATAATGAAAGAGAAAGTAAAACATACGAAATGCGGGGAAATCCTAAGTCACTTTTACATGAATCACGGTTGCACTTAACACATGCAACAAACCGTTAAACATATTTGTCGCCAATGATAAGCAATGATGTCTTTTGAGAGTTTTCAACATATATACCTACAAAATCCGAACATTGATGCATTATTCAACCTAGCAACACGAGTTGATGGACTTACTTTTGTCGATCATTGGACACGGTAATCGTACGGGCCGACTCTACATATGTATCCAGTTCACACACCTAACCAAAAGTTTAGTCACACATTGCCTAACATGAATATGTTAGTGTGTGTTATAATGACATGGATCCACTACCACAACACTTATGAACTTATGTTTTGTGGCAATAGGTGGGTGTTGTGGGTCAGTGGACTCGTGGATGACAGATCGTGACTCGGGTCTGGTGCGGAGTCAGGGACAAGACGTTACAGATGGTATCAGAGCCTGAACCAGCGGGAATTGTGGGAACTAAGTGCTACACCAAAATGGTGTGAGTCACCTCTACAATCCCACAATGCCTGATAAATGTGACTTGACTTTAACGATAACGTCAAGTGTTTAAGTAGGGTAAGTTGTAACACTCCAAAAGTTTAGTCCAAAATTACCTAGCATGAAAATGTTAGTGTGAGTTATAATGATATGAATTTACTACCACAACACTTATCAACATAAATTTTATGACAATATGTAAGTGTTGTGAGCTAGAGGACTTGTGAGTGACGAATCTGGACCCAAGCTTGGTGCCGGCTCGGGAACTATACGTTAGAGTTAGAGTTAGAGTTAGAGTTAGAGTTCGAATATCTTGAACTTATTCAAGTTCAACTCGGAACTTAATGTACTGAACATGTATAATTCAATATGGACGATTTGACAGTTTGATGAGATCAACCCGTACTCAACTCGTTTTAAAAATCATAAGCACAAATCAATTTGTTTCTCACCAATTCTATACGGTAAATATAATATCGATTTCGTACGAATCATCAAACCTAGTATAATTCGATTAATGATTACATAGCTCAATTTGATGTTCAAGACGAACCATCAAACCTAACATAGTACGCACATGTTATAAAGAATCAAGCAAATTAAAGTTTGAGTTCACGTTTGGCTCTTTACTGGACAAGCTCTATTCAAATATCAGAACTCATTGGAAAAAGACGAAATAATTAAGCTAAACAAGCTCTACTGAAAAATGAGTTGACCAAAATGATGACAATCTAAACGGAAGTTAAACTTTGATTTGCTCTAATTCTGCTCAATTGGGCATGCCTGATTTTTAGTTTGAGGTAAGATTTGATACGTAATTCATGCCAAAAAGATGTTAAAAGTGTCGTTTATATTTAGTTAATGGTGACACTTGTGACCGCAGTATGAACTATAGGTACATGAATCACATCTGATGAAAACCTTAATGGACAACTACAACACCGTATCTCAAGATTAAAAGATTTCTGTAAGAAGTTCTACGGATTCAAAAAAGAAAAGAAAAAAAGAAGATGAAAATGATTGCTCTTTCACCAAATATTATTCCACTCCTGCCTACAGAACAAGGTACATAACAGCAGACAACATTTAGCTGTTCCAGGAGCTTAACTGTCAAATATCATTTACAATTCAGTTGCTAATCTACCCAACTAATAATAAATATACACTCACTCCCTGTCATTGAGGGAAAAAATACTCTCTACCTGAACATACCTATAAAAGCTTCCAATGCGATCTTAGCAATGGCTCTTAGGTTCTTGATAGGGTTGATAGCCACCCATAGACCAGTACGTCTTCATGAATTTTACTTGGACTCGTCGTATATCACGTATATTTTAAAATGTAGCTGGAAGAGAGGAAACGTATCTGTAGTTCTCTTTTCTCTAATTGTAGATTTTGAGGGGGAAACTATACAATATTTATGTTATGTATCAAGGATTTTAGAAATGTTCCTTGTGGAATTCAAACTTGGTGGAGCCTCTTTGGTTGTACTCCATGCAAAGTTTGCTTAGTTCCTGAGCCAAAACTGGAGCTCCACAATAGAAGACTCCTGTACAAAAACAATCCAAACAAATCAAAGATTATACTTTCAGATTATTTAGATTTTGTTATGTGACACGTTTGAAAATATGAGGTACTTGTGTTTCAGTGAAGTTAAAATACAAACCGATTCTCGAGTTCGGATGTTTTGAACAAGTTCGCGAGAAAACCTTCTTCCAGTTTGGTCTGGCAAAATGTGTCCGGACCTATGAAAGAAAAGGTGTGATCGTTGGCATCTTGAATTTCAGCAACTCAATAATTAATATTGGTCCAAAAAGTAATCACAGAATGTCATCTGCAGTTCGTTTAGAAAATGTAGCGGAGTAATTTAGATAGGAAAATTACTCTGGTTCCAGAGACTACGTCAACACCATTCTTAGCATGGTTAAGAGCTTGGACCATAGTGATGAGAGCAGAACGAGCATCACCTTCTTCGTATACGCTAGTCAAGTAGTTATGCATTTCAATCACACCCTACAAAAATAAAAATAAAAGTGCATAAAAATTAAAAAAATGGATTTAGCTACGAAAGAAATTAAAAAGTACTAAACTACATATGAAAGACAGATTGGTTCTTTTACCCTTTGGTCAAGATCAGCAACCTCATTCATAACTCCTTTAAACCAATCAAAAGATCCCTGTTCACGAGTGACCCAATAGAAGTATGCATTTGTAGTTTTCAACGTCTTCTTTTTCTTGGTGGATCCTGAGCCCGACTCAGCCGATGAAATGCTTGCATCAGTACTCTGACTGAAGTCGGAGATAGAATCCTGAAACAGAGACAAAGAATTATCATGAAATAAGTTTTCTAACAGAAGGAAGGAAGATTAACTATGAGAAAATACATTATCACAATCGATAGCGCACTTACAGCTTGCTCCTCCGATTTCACAATGTTGTTCAACAAATCTTTGAGTATGCTAATGAAAGGTGTTGCACCAATCCCAAGCCCCACAAGCAGGAGGACATCATACTTCTTGTAGTCTTGGGCAGGAGCACCATAAGGCCCATCTATCAAAAGCTTGGGCAAACTGCAATTGTATGTTTGCACGTTTCAATGACAATTTTCTAAGAACCATTTCCACATGGAAGAAAACAATTTTTTAGCCGTCTTTGGAAAGACGAAAATTCTGACTCTACGTGGGAAATAGCACAGGTGGTATTTTAAACAAATGGGAGTCATTCAATAAGTACTAATGATGATGTTGAAGTTTTTTTTTACACTGGGGAAGAGGATATATAAGGCTATACCTCTTTTTGGTGGTCTCATCTGCCCTTAGAAGCCCACTCTTTCCAGCCGACGGTGGTTCACAAGCCTCTGAGAAAACCCTGTTAAGCTCCTGAGTCCAGTCACCAAGCTGTCGAATGTGAACACTGAGGTAGTCATCACCAGGGGCTGATGTAATAGAAAATGGGTGCCTGTGATTTAATAAGTTTATAACTTCATTTTCTTTAAAGAAAATTATATAAAGTAATGAGAAATAAAATGGAAAACCGCATGACAAGCAGAGTATGTTTGTTGCTTACCATTCAAACGGAGAAACAGCTGGACATTGGACAAACATATACTGCCCACTCTTGTACTTGAATGCTGAAGGCCTAGACATTTGCAAGGTCAAAACCTTTCCAGGGTATATAGCAACCTGGATATAGGAAATAATCTCATTTTTGTGTCGCCCCATACTGTCATGCGAAAAATATCAGACGGCTTGTTGTGGCTTATCGACACAGTTTAAGCGTAGAGGAATTGAGTTCAATCCACTTAATTGGTTTATTCGTGTTCCCGGACCCATTTGGTGTTGTGTTAGAAATTAAATGTTTGATATGGTATTACTGCCAAAGGATAAATAAATTAATATATCCACCAACATTTTGTAACTTCAGTTTGTTTGATATATGCACACTTGAAGGGTATTGAATGTAGTTGCACGTATTATTGTGATTGTATGGTCTGTCGAATCGCATCGAAATTTCAGAAAGAAGGTAAACTTACCTTCTGAATCCGAACTGAATAGTGTCCAGACCTGAAGGCCCTCAAGATTCTTTCCCCTGCGTAGAGAAGCACAGGAACAGAGAGATACATCCATGTCTGAAAGACCGAAAAAGGTGTATGAGAAGGATCTGAACAGCCTAATAATCTAGAGATTTCATCAGCAAGCACATAGCTCTAACCGTTTTTTGGTACCACTGGTGCACAAGATATAGGCATACGCCGTGAACCACCAGCAAGATGTAGACTATGACGAAAAGGTGGTGGGAGTACCAAAAGGCATTGAAGCCGGTGATCCTGCTTATCGGCTTCGGCAGCTTGACCACATTTCTTCGGAACCAATGGGTAGCTAGGATGAAGGCAATTGCCATCAGGATAACCATCAAGATGCCAGTCACACCCTCAGCACCACGTAACAATGCACCATAAGTAGGCTTTGGGTTTCCAAAGTCAACCATAATTGGAGAGTATAAACTATCTGGTGCTGCCATCAGGCGGGGGAAGTCACAGCTTAGATGATTCCCAGCATGAAGAATTGTCCCAACAACTATAGCACCTGCAATTGTCTGCAGGGAATTTAAATTAGGAATCCTCCTGGGCTTCGCTGGTTAAAAGCTCATTAAGAAAGAAATGATAATTGTAGAGTTTACACTTAAAACAGAAATTTCTTCTTCACTATCTATCAGGTAAGAGTGAGGAAAGAGAGATTTATTGCTTTCTACAAGTTAACTATTTGGTCTCTTGAAAAACAGCTCACATCACAATGGGAAGACTAAACAACAAACACATATTGACTGATTCTACATGTTAGACAAATTTGAAGAGAAGATAGAGATTCCGCAGGAAACAGCAATTGGTTAATTCAGTGGTATACACATCAAAATGATATGCACGATTACTTCGCAACAATTTTATCGAAATGTTCAAATTATATCTTATTGGTAATTTTTGTGCTTAGTATATTGAAGGGTACTATTGGCATTATTGTTTTCCCGCAACTTAGATCTATCTTGTGTTTGTAACCTTGCCTTTTCTCTTGTTCTTATGTTAATGGCAGAGTAAGTTTTCTTCTTTAATCTACAGCACCTCTAAGGCTGAAACAAGCACCATGTCTGCTATATGATCTCTTCGATCAATGCTAATAGAACATAAACCCTTAATCTTTTCTCTACTCTTTTATACAACACCACAATTAAGCTCCAAGTTATTAGAACAGTTGATGGATAACCATTAAATTTGTTTTGTAAATCATAATCAACAAGGTGCAAAACAGCAAAGCCCATCAAAGAGGTATGAGTAATACTAATAATACCTTTTGGAAGATTGATGCGGGGTGTTATTCCTAACTTATCCAATAAGAGATTACCCTAAAAATCTATCCCAATAAGTTGAACAAAACTTAACTCCTCGCTCTTTTCTGTCCTACTGCTTACACCCAACAACACAACTAAGCACCAATTCACAGAAAACAGTTCATAGGTCATCATTAAACATGTCAGAAGAAGAAGAAAAAATCTTTAAAAGCATAGTACGAAAAAAAGTACCGATAGCCCACCTTGTGGAAGTTGATGTTGTCGTCGAACGGAACAACTTTCCCGACCCTGGTATTCCTCAACCAAGTAATAGTATTCCTACTAACAGGCAGCAGAATGATAGCCATATTGAGCTTAAGCGTCTCGGCAGCTCCCTTAGCAGTGGGCAGGCAGTACCCCATGATCTGGAAGGCATATCGATTCTTGTACTGGAAGAATTTCCACACGAAGAGTCCGACCATGACGGCCACCCACAGCGCCAGCACCCACAGCCTTCTCCAGTTGTCCTCCAAGTAGTAGCAGAGCCTGTTGCCGAGTTTGGTGATGGGGCCTCGATGACGTAGTCCGTAGAGATTTTGGCTCAGAGCTTGACTTGTGCAGCTCAGTGCTTGGCTGTAGTTGAGGTAAGTGTCTTTCTGGAGAAGTAACGTCTCTAACTGCCACAACTGCACGCGCGCATACGAACATGTCGGTTAGATGTCTTTGACCCACTCAAGGTGGTCCGTTTAAGTCTTACTTTGCATCATTGCTAGCGGATGATGCATGTTCTGTTTCTTTTGGGCCAACTATTGCAACTTTGTAAGTGTTTTTGTTTTTTTGTCAGAGAAATTGGGCCTCAACGAACACTTTTCCGTCAAAGTTACAACTATAACTTTAATTTTACCATAGAATTTCTTTGGATAATAGCCGTAGCAGTCTCAAGAATCAAGGTTACACACTCGAATGACGTTAGCCTTAATCGACACCCACGTGGCATACCTTTTGTGTTAAAGCACAAATTATAGTTGGAAATTACATCCATGTCCAAGAAGTATTTAACCTTTATGTAATCATGCTCCAACGAAGGTGCAAAAATAGTAAGAATAAATTATTCTTAGTATTTATGCGTATGTATATTGTATAATGTATATGTAGCTTTTAAGTTATTTTGCTTATGTATCCTCCATGTATATCATATTTGTCTAATTAACTTCATGAGTATTTTGGCGAACCCTCGGGAAGTACCTTTTATTTATTTATATAAATATCGTGAGTGTTTAGCATTTAACTGTTAAATCAAGCTTCATTTAGTCCCACTTTCCAATCTCCTAATGAAACACGAAAAATAATCACATATTCACATAAGAAATGGGGTTCCTATCGTTGAATTTGAGACGATGACAGGCAACGGGGTTGGTTAAAGGGATCTACCGGGCTATTTTGGGGAGCGAAACGGAGACATGGCTTTGTTTCCTCAACTGAAGATGACACCACTCCATGATACTGACAGAAAGACGACCATAATAGCTAAACAAAAAAAGGAAATAAATAAAAGTTGGTGCTGGGAAAAGTATTTATTGACACGTTTGCCATAATTTTATTTTTCTATAAGATGTGGTTTCACCTTCCAAAGTAAAAAAAAAAATTATGTTGATTTTAATTTTAGGTGCGTACCTACTTTTTAGTTTAATAAAATTGTATTGAAATGGGGGTTTTTCAATATTCACCCCTTATTTCTATCATACTTTCAGAAATACCTTTACAATTGATTATTACTTTTCCACCCTCAATATTTTGTCATTGAGCTATATTAAAATGTGTGTGCTTCCTTAACTTATGTCAAACTACGTTGATAATTGTCATCATGTGTTTTCATTTTTTTCATGTTAGATATCCCTTTTTATGAGTTTCCATATAATTGGACATTTTAACACTATTACGAAAAAAAAGATTCACCAAAGTCCATAGGGGACATAAAGGGTCAGATTTTTAGATCAAAATCAAGTTTAGGCTCAAAGTCAAAGAAGCCAAAAGAGCATATTTTGTAGTGGTGTCAAATTGAAAGTATACATAACAATCATTATAAACGGAAATAATTGAAGCAACTAGGTCCAGAATGGAGTCGAAGTGAGACCCAATATCTCTTTATGAACTGTAACCCAAACAAGAAAAGTGCAGAATCCCGAAACTAGGGGTACAGAGAATAAACCTAAAGCTTATATATGTGCAAAGAATAAGTACAAGAAGTTGTGAAGATCATATGATCCCAAGTGTCTTTCCAACATCGTCCGTAAAGTCATAGTTGTTCTTTTCCCACAAGCTAAGATGGGATTGAGGTTAAGACTTGTAAGTTTTGGAGGGTCCGCTCTTGTGTGAGTCGGACTTTCTTTAGGAAGGGTGCAGAATGACTCGTGTCATTGCCTTACGAAAGCCTTACGACTTGTCATTAATTATACATCAGTCAACACTGAAGCAACCACATTTGCAAAAAATATGTTTTTGAGGATAGTCTACTTGGTATGATTGGATATTATATAGGAGTAAAGATAGCTTAACAAATAAATCGGCTAAAGTCAAAAGAAAAAAGAAAAAAACCCAACGACAACGAGGCAACGATATGTAAAAATTACTTAGTCTCCTTCCAAAAAGAAACCGTAGAAATTAAAGTAAGATCAGACCATCACAGGTGGTTGTATTCCACTCGATACGTGGCAAAGGCCATCCGCCTATAATAGCAAACTGAAGATCTCCCAATCCACTACCGTCCGGATATAATACTACTTTATGCTAATGACGCATGACTATTTTCAAAGCATATTTCTAGAGTGCATTTGTAGAGTTGGTCGCATACAAAAGGTAGGACGGTCTACCATAGTGTATCCACCACTATTTGTTTTCTTATCTTTACCAATCCGAAATGATATACTCTAATTATTAAGCTTCAATATATATTACTTAAATATCAGATTTAAGAGCTTGATTAATTACCTCGATATACCCGAGACCTTCAGGGTCCAATTCTTCCATGATAAGAGCTGCGTACTCCTCTGCCTGTTCTTTTAGTCTGGACAACCTATTTGCCGAGGCACTTAGCATGATAATCTACATCACAAAAACATGTTCACTATTAACCCGACAAATACCAGTGAGTATATATCAAAATTATAATGTGGTTCTTTAATATTTTTTAAGCTGATTACGTCAGTTGTATAAAAGTTATCCTCTACCTACTACACAGCATACAAGTTGCTTAAATCGCCATAGCATAGAGTCAAATCAAACCACAACTACTTCCTAGAGTCTTATTACATCATCAAACCTTAAAAAGCTTAAACTTAGAAACTAAGCAAAAAAGGTAAGGAAAATATATGAATTTGAAGGAATCGGCAGGTGAGGGTTGTTGCCGGTGGTGATGCCGGTCACACCAAATGCAAGAATAAAACCTTCATTTTTTTATTAAAGAAAAAGTAAAATAGAGCAATATTATTTAGTAGGAGAATACTATGTGTTCTTAGGGAATATGCGGTAGGTAAAAGGCTAAAAAGCCACGCTAACCACTTAATTACCAACAAATTCCCACCCGTTCAGGGAAAACACGAATATTATCGAATCTCGACTCTCGAGCATGGAGAAGTTGGTGCATCTATAGCAAACTTCCATAGAATACCATTATTTTAATTTAAAGTTGGAACATTAAAAAAATATTAAATATAAAAAATAAAAATCCCTATCCATATATAGAAGCAAATAAAATTAAAAACACACCGAAGTAAAATAATAAAACATCAAAACTCAAAAATTCACATGTCCACGCCACATGAAACACTAACCACCAACTGAAAACGATATAAGTAACTTATAAGTATAGTTTCAAAACATGAACCGTGGAAAATAATAACAACCATAAAAATGGACTTGTGTATACAGTATTCTTATAGTAAACTGAATTGAACTGTAACTAATTCGATCAAACAGAAGTTATTAATTAACTAAACCAATGAACGTACCTCTTTAACCTCGCACTCATTGATTCTCCCATCTTCGTTCTTATCGACCCTGCAACCCAAAGCAAAACAAAACTCAAAACACAAATACAATATAAAAGAAAACAAAACCAAAACCAAAAAAAAAAACATACATATCAAAAAAGATCTGGAGACGAGAATCGAAACTCTGGTCAGTAATCTGAGCCCAGAAATCGTAGAGCTCTTCCTTGCTAATGCTCTCGGCCTTCAGCCTCCGCCGCCGACTCAACGCGTCGAAAAGCTCGAACGCAAACTCTTCGGAATCCTTCATTCCTTCCGACCCCAAAACCAACAGAACCAATCAAAAAAAAAAAAAATCGACTCAAACCAAACGAAAATGAAAAATGAAAAACCAACCAATGCATTTGGCGAACTGCGATCGGGGAAGGAATCCGTCCCGCGACAGCCGATCGAAATCGGCGACGACCTCGTTCCATCTCTCCACTTTCCCATTACTACTCTTCCCACCACCACCACCAGTACTGATGAACCTCAACCCTTTCAGAGCCTTCTCGGCGCCGGATCTCGCCCGATCCATCTGCGCCCTTTGCCTCCTAATCGCCCTGGCAGCCATCGCCGACTCCATACCCGACGAGCCCCACCTCCTCAACCCCTCCCTAAGCTCCTGCGAGAATTGCCTCGCCTTCGCGACCGCCTCGGCTTTCAGCTCCTGGGAGAATTGCCTCAGCCGACTCGAGGAGCTCCTCGCCATGGCGGGGGAGGAGAAACCGGAGAGGGTGTCGGGGTCGGGGGGAGGGAAGGGGTCGACGGAGCGGAGGACGACGGTGTCGTCGTCCTGGAAGTCGAGGGTTACCTCGACGAACTCGCCTGCGTCGGAGGACGCCGGGGAGGTGCCGGAGCTGAAGGCCGATAGGCCCACGTCGGAGGCCCAGCGGCGGAGGTGGGTTCCCATTTGGGTTGGAGGTTGGTTGGGGTTATGATTTTATAAGTTTGGGAGAGAGAGAGAAAAGAAAAAGAAAAAAAAAGAGTATGTATAGAAGGAAGTGGTGGTGGAGGACAGATGGAAGGGAATGTGTGTGGAAGTGGAAAGGGAAGGGAGGAGAGGGGAGTGAAGAAGAGAGGAGTGTTGATTCCGGACGCGTTACGATTGATTGGAATCTGCGGGAAAAAGAGGGCATGCACTCTTTTAAACGCGGGAATACTATCTAATTATAAAATTATTAATTAACTTTAAATACACCTTATTTGATATTTCTCAACCTTTTTTGTATATAGTGCCAAAACTTTCTAAAAATATGTACCTACATTTTTTTAGGATATATATATATATATACATGTGGAGTGGAAGTGGTTTGCTTTCGGTCCACTTGGTTCAGGGCCGTCTCGGAAAATTTTGAGGTCCTGTGCGAAAATCAACAATGAGACTCCTAAATTTGAAAAAAATTATCCTCCTAGTTTAAATAATAAAAAATTTACTAACTTAATGCAATATTAATTGAATTTTTTTGTTCTCTTAGCAATATTTGAGACAAATTTATCAATGTTTAAGTGTTATTTATGTGTTAACACTAATTTTTTTTGCAACCCAATAAGGTCATGTACATTTTTTATTTTTTTTGAGGCCCCCTCAAAGTGAGGCCCGGAGCAGGAGCTCACCCTGCTCCTGCTATTGGGCCGGGCCTGACTTGGTTGTCGGGCGATAGTAATAAATTGTTGGTATGGTGTAATTCATAGTTGATCGTTGCTTCATTCATTGTGTAACACGTACCTTATGTGTAATGTGGGGGTTATTTTAAAAACTAAAACAACCAAAAAAACATGATATAATATTGCTCTTATACAAAGTAAAATCATCAAAATTATAGTAGTATATCCGAAAGTTGTAATACATAGATTCTCACATAAATTACGAGTCACAGCAAGACCGACCAACATTATCGATTTTGGGGGTGGGGCAAATGTTTCTAGGTCTAAATTTGTATTATTGACTTTAATGGAAGCTTGTGTGGAGTCCACATTATGCCAATTCTGATTTTAAGGTTTACTTACATTTTTTTTCAGTCCAGAACATAGAAACCTAATATTACATAATAGTCTTTGATTATTGGATTATGTTCTAGGCTAATTGTAGTTTACCCCTTATACTTGGTATAGTTGCACATTACACTCCTAACCTTTTAAATGTTACTTTTACACTCCTAACATTTGAAGTCTTGACGGTTTGCCACGTTATTTATTTTAGTCTTCGTTAGTTTTTTAACCGCGAAGTTAAAAAATCTACCCAAGTTGCCTTCTACTTGAATCTTATACTCCAGCAGTCCACCATCTTGATCCAAAAACAACAAAAAACTGACTCGAATACCATAGGTGTCTAATGTTGTAGTTTGGCTTGGTTTCAAGCTGGAGGTTTGCAACAGCGAGTCGGAAACCCCTAGTTTGGCCAAGTTTGCCTCAATTTGCAGCCCTAAATGACATTATAGGTCAATTTAAATTGTACTTTTACCATTGTGAAAAATACGTCTACTTTCTAATATCAATTGGTTACACATGAGAAGTTGAGATGGTTAAACTAGTCATATTAAGGTTGTCGACTTGTCGTCAACTAAAATAGTAAGGGACTGAATCTCAAAGGTAGCTTCACAGACCCCTTTTTTCCACTCCTTTTACACGGTTGCTTGTATATACATTATTTTCTAGAGTTAAGTCTCTCCCCAAACGATTAGAAGAACATACAATCGAAGTCTAGTTTGGTTGGTAGAACTAAAATAGGAAAAACTCTGAAAGGTTTGTGTAAGATAATATGTTGTGTGTTATTGATCCTTTTTCTCTTTTTGATAAGTTGTGGTTTAGTTTCTGAATTGCTAAACATCACCCTAAAATTACTTAAATCGGCTCTTGAAATTACCAAATTGTCTTTCTCTCATTTCTACTGCTATAACGCGATATTTTACCCTCCTATCACACATCTCTCTTCATCTTCCTCTTATAATCATAAAAAATAATGTTTTGGAGGTCAGTAATGAGCCAACGGACGCCCCAGTGTACTCGAATCTCGTAAAATATCTAACATCTTTTTAATAAAAAAATAATAAAAAATAACAAAAAATTACGGGCGTCCGACGGAGCCGCCCCCACGTAGGAGGGGGGTAAGACGCCTCCCCCATGGGGGAGGCGTTTTACCCAGACGCCCTGCCCATGGGATGCGCGTCTGTGTAAGACGCCTCCCCCATGGGGGAGGCGTCTTACCAAGACGCCCCCTCCTACGTGTCGGCGGCTCCGTCGAACGCCCGTAATTTTTTATTATTTTTTTAAAAAGATAATTGATTATAAATTTAGATAATTGTTAAATTAATTAATTAATAAGTTAATAATTACTATATTCGAATGACCAATACCCCTTCGGTACACCGAAAATTCAAAAATTTCCAGATCCAACAATTTCAAAATCCAAAAAATTTCCAGGGGGCGCTGCCCCCTTGCCACCCCCGCCACCTCACCGGCAAGGTGGAATGCTGTTCGCTCACCGGTGAGCGAGACCCCCGAACGACCTGTCAAGGTGGTATTTTTGTAAGTCATGATGTTTTGCCACCGGGGGATTTGGGATCTTAAAAAATGTTGGATCTGGAAATTATTTGAATCTTCATCACTTGCAAAAAACTCATTGTAATCCGACCGGTTACCACCAAAAACTTGCAAAGAAACATCAAATAATTTGAGATAACACACCGTATAATTTTAATTTGACAAAAAAACAAAAAAAACGGGACGTCTGGCTAAGACGCCTCCACCATGGTGGAGGCGTCTTATCCAGACGCCTCGACCATGGTACAGGCGTCTGGCTAAGACCCTTGTATGATGGTGGAGGCGTCTGGCTAAGACGCCTCTACCATGGTGGATGCGTCTTAGCCAGACGTCCGAGTCGAAAAAAAAAATCCGCCTCCATTATTTTGCCTGATTTAGGTGTTTCGTCAGACATTTTCGTGGTGTTGGTACTATGAATGTTAGTAACACTGAGTCAAAAATATTGTTTAAAGACACATGACGATATGGGTATTAAATATATTGTTAAGGGCAATTTGGTAATTTCAAAGGACGATTTAAGTAGTTTTGGGACGACGTTTAGTAGTTTAGTAGTCCCTTTTAGTTTTCGTTAACGATGGGACTTTCGCACACAAATTATTTAGTGGCCCTCCTTGTTTCCATATATAGAAAATATGAAAGTAGTTTTCTATAAACTTTCATCAGCTTTATGGAAATTGTTACTTCTATAGACCACGTAGTCACACTTCAATCTCACGTCAGCTTAGGGAAATTGTAGATGAAAAGTTTTAGTTCAACTATTGCACTGTTTTTTTCAATTTGAAGTTAAAGAAGAAGGTAAGGAAAAGAAAGAGGACGTGTTTTGCGTTTAGTTCCTATTTCCAGGCATTGAAAAGAATAAAGTATAGATTCCCTTCAAGCAAATTTTGATTACGCCAGAGACCAGTCAATGATGAGGAAGTTGACCTCGACAGTGATAAGAGAATAAAATGAAATAAAATAATTCATGCAATTATGCAATCCATACGTAGAACATACTATATTAACATGAGCAGGAGTGGTTCGATATTAGAAATAAGTTTGACTATGCTAAAAATGAGACAAACATAGTATTTTACCTGAGATTGTATTCACTACCTCGCAAGAGTCGCAACTAAAAACTTTTGAAGAGGTGTTAAACCAACAAAAGTAGTAAATATAATAATAGAGCAATCCTATTTTTTTACAAGAGATCGCTTCAATTGAAAAAAGAAAATGATTAATTGACGCTTGCATCCGGGACGCGCACTGATGTGGTCAGTCCAGTCAGTAGCAACAGTCTAGTTATCAAAAGTCAAATGTCTTTTTCTTTCAGAATAACAGATTTATTTTGTGTCACATGCAACTTATACTCTAAAAATGCAATATTACGTTTCACAATGCAACATTTCGTTTCCTCATGTAACATTTATTTTCCCAATGTAACTTTTGATTCGCCCACGGAAAAACCCAAACATAAAATGGACAGACGAGCACCTTATTCTGTCCAGAATAAGTTCTGTGATTGTCCAGAATAAGTTTTGTGACTGTCCAGAATAAGTTCTGTTTGTTGTCCATAATAAGTTCAATGTATGTCCAGAATAGGTTATGTGTCTGTCCAGAATAAGTTCAAAGTCTGTCAATAATATGTTGTGTGTCTGTCCATAATAATATCAAAATCTGTCCAGAATAAGTTAAAAGTTTGTCCATAATAAGTTTTGTGTTTGTCCATAATAAGTTCAAAGTCTGTCCAGAATAAGTTCAAAATTTGTCCATAATAAGTTTTGTGTTTGTCCAGAATAAGTTCAAAGTCTGTCTAGAAATAAGTTCTGTGTGAGTCTATAATAAGTTCAAAGTTTGTTCAGAATAGGTTGTGTGTCTGTCCATAATAAGTTCAAAGTTTATCCATGATAAGTTTTGTGTTTGTCCATAATAAGTTCAAAGTCTGTCGGAATAAGTTCAAAGTCTGTCCATAATAAGTTTTGTGTTTGTCCAGAATAAGTTCAAAGTCTGTCCAGAATAAGTTCTGTGTGTCCAGAATAACTTCAAATTCTGTCCAGAATAAGTTCAAAGTATGTTCATAATAAGTTCAAAGTTTGTCCAGAATAAGTTGTGTGTTTATCCAGAATAAGTTCAAAGTCTGTCCAGATTAAATTGTGTGTCTGTTCAGAATAAGTTGCATTGGGAAAAAGTTGCATAAGAATCGAAATGTTGCATCGGAAATCGAAATGTTGCATCGGGAAAGTAAAAATTGCATGTGACACAGAATAAATATGGTACTTAGTTAAGTTCAAAGAGTAAAAGACATTTGAATTTTACTGTCTGGACTGCTGACTGTACTAACCATGTCAGTGCGCGTATCCATTAAAAATTGTCCACGTGTAATGAAACAATAGAGTGATGTTGGTTACGCTGGGAAGAAGTGATTGAAATGATCGTTCTCATGGTTCAAAATTTAGACGTGTAAGTATCTCCAACCTAATTGAGTATTTGGCTTCTAAGTGGTAGACTAATAAACTTTAACTCTTGGTAGTCCATACTATGGGTTCATGTTGGTTTTTTAATGTAGATTTTAGCAAAAAAATAACACTATAATAAACAAAAATACCTCAGAGGGACTACTAGGTTTTTAATTGTGCGAAACAAAAATAACTAGCAAACCTCTTCAGTCATCTTTGTTTTTACTAAACACAATATCATGACTTTCGTCCTCAGACATGAATCTTAACCTTAACTATATTAAATAAGTAAGAACTTGATCAACCATGTTGTGTTCTCAATTACCTTAAATATATTTAAGAAGTAACAACTTGATCAACAACGTAGTGTTCTTAACCTTAACTATATTAATTAACAAGTAACAACTTGATCAACCACGTAGTGTTTTTGTGATTTCTCATGTTCGTGGGTAATGTGGCTAGTCAGCATTGGTGTCTTTATTTCTCTGCTCACCTCGCCATCCTAGCTTGTTCATGCCAACATCATGCTTGTTATGTTCGACAAGTGGCAACAGCATGTTCTACAAAGACACAAGTCAACCTTCATTACGTTTACGGATCTGTGCTAACTGTTAATTTTATTTAGGTGCGTGGTCATTAGTCATAAACACAGTTAATTTATTGAGTGTTGCACATATATTTCTATGCCAAAGATATATATTGTGTTATTGTATTTGGCACATATGTTTCTAGGATTTTGCTAAAGAATCTTATTGGTTTGTTTGATATATAACCAAAACAAAGTAGGACAATTGAACTTCTAATTTGATTTTTGGGTGATTTTTCACAAGAAAAACTTAAAAAGTTTGAAAAAGTTTTTCTACAAATCAATTACCAAAAATATTGTAGAAGTTCAATTCCCCCACTTCCCGTCTATTTTCCTGCATATCTATTACACCCACGAGAAGTTCCGCGGTCAGAACTAAAGGAAGCCCAATGTCGTGTATTTTATCTTAAAAGATCATTTTAGTTATATCAGAAAAATAGATGCTTTTCTTTGCCCAATCATTAAGTACCTGTATGTTGTGAGTTTGGAAAAATAAGTATAATAATAGATCCCAAATTCGTGCTTGGACCAGGTTTAAATTTGGAGGCATTTGCTTGGGTGCACCTGAAAACGGACATAATTGGCTCTATACACCTACATTTCAGGTATTTACTTGGGTGCACCTACATTTACAGTTTAATTACTTGCATGCATCTGATCTGTCTGTGGGTCCCACTTCATTGATTTCTATATTAGAAAATTTACAAAACACACCCTCTAAAATTGAATTGCCCTTAATATTAAATACAAAAATACAAAATAAATATTTCTTTTACAAAACACCCTCTCTTATCTTTCTCTCACTCTCATGTTCTCTCTCTCTCTCATGTTCTCTCTCTCATGTTCTCTCTCACTCTCTCTCCTCTCTCCTGTTCTCTCTCTCTCCTCTTTCTTCTTTCTGCTCTCTCTCATGTTCTCTTTCTCCTCTCTCTCCTAGTTTCTCTCTCCCCCTATTCTCTCTTCTCACACTCAAATTATCTCTCTCCTTTCTCTCTCGAATTCTCTCTCTCCTCTCTCTCTGTCTCTTCTCACACTCGAATTTTTTCTCTCCCATCTCTCTCGAATTCTCTCTCTCTTGTGTCTAATATAGTGATCATACTTGTGTCTAATATAAGTTCAGTTGATCATGTGCATAATAATGAAGTTAATTTGTTATCTTGTTCGAGAGAGAGAGAGAGAGAGAGAGAGAGAATTTAAGTGTGAGAAGAGAGAATATGAGGGAGTGAGAACACGAGAGAGAGAAAGAGAACATAAGAGAGGAGACGGAACGAGAGAGAGAGAGGAGAGAGAGAGAACAAGAGAGAGGAGAGAGAGATGAGAGAGATGAGAGTGAGAGGAGAGAGAGAACAAGAGAGAGAGAGAACATGAGAGAAAGATGAGAGTGAGAGAAAGATAAGAGATGGTGTGTTTGTAAAAGAAATATTTATTTTGTGTTTTTGTATTTAATATTAAGGACAATTCAATTTTAGAGGGTGTATTTTGTAAATTTTCTAATATAAAATCAACGAAGTGGAACCCACCGACGATTAAGTGCATGCAAGCAATTAAACAGCAAATGTAAGTGTACCCAAGTAAATACCTGAAACACAGGTGTATAGAACCAATTATACACGTTTCAGGTGCACTCAAGCAAATGTTCCTTTATATTTTCATCCGTTTTCAGGTGCCACTACTGAAATGCGACAAACATTGAACCAATGTGTATCATAAGTTGATGTCCAAGTAGAGGAAAAAAGACTTTTTTAAGTATTGTGGCGGGTGAGGAGTTAATGTTCTCAAGCAACTTCATTGACAAACAGACCACAAAATATCTAAACAATATCGAACTGTTAGTTGCTCTAGAAGAAGGAACAACTTATTGTCCCATTGTTGGGTCAAACTAAAGTCTCACATTACCAGTGAATAAAAAATGGATATTCAAAAACAGCAATATTATATATGCTTCGGATGGGAGATGGCTGCTGGTTTCGTACTTATTTGATTATTCTCTTTTTTATTCCCAAACTTTGTACTCACATCAATTTGTATGATTATATGATATGGCAGTGGTTAGATATACAACATCTACAGTTTATATTAATTGCCGTCTGTCGTCTATCCTATCCGTCATTAGTGTAATTAGCATGTATATATTATCCAAACCATGATGTTTCCTTTTTTTATCATAATCAAAATAAAAGTCCACGTGACTATATAGAACCAACTACGTAGCCTTCCCACCAGAGGCGTAGACACTGACATAACACATACAAAGCGATGCGAATGCAGAAACTCAAATTTTTTTACATCAAAAGGAGTTTACCAGATATTGAAGTGTGGTATCCAAGTCAAAACCCGACAATGAGTAGAGAAAATCTACAACTTATAGTCTAAAAGAAAATCTTCATTTAGACAATGTGAGATAATTCTCAAACACTTCCCGCACGCGTGACATGATTATTTTATCTGTATCTACGTCTTAACAATAATGATGGATGTGTCACATCATCATTAGACACATAACTCTGATACCATATTGAAGTGTCGGTATTCAAGTCAAAAATAATTGACAATGAATAAAAGGACTCTACAACTTATAGTTTAGGAAAAATTTCTATTTAGACGATGTGAGACTATTCTCTAACACTAAATCACATTAACTCGAATTATTAATTAAATAATAGAGTCTTTTTTTGTGAAATTGTGAAGTAATATGGATATCAAATATATAGCATTGTCAAATTGTGAAATAGTATATCATTAGCCGTGACTTATTTGCTGATTAGTGTTTCCTAGTCCAAAACAAAGAGTGGAATAAAAAAAGATAAAAGGGCGTGTAGAATTGAAAACTTCCAACTTTGTTATATATTCACGGTTGAAGAGTGTTATTGCAACGTTTTAATGTTCATTTGATCAAAGTCAAAAAATGAGCTTATTTGAAATGTGATAGGCTTCCTAGTAAGCCAATCAGTATTATCGATAAGCTTTAAAGAAAGTTATTTTTAGGAAACGATAACGTGTTTCAAAGTATTTGTAATGTAAACTTAAAATTTGATAGTATGTTATTTGTAAGTTATTTGAATTCGATATTTTAACTTGTTATTGTAATAACATCAGTGGTAACTCAAATTGACATATGAATCACAAATACTCCACCAAAAATTTGACCATTTTTTACATCCTTGAATACTTTTGATTTTCATATGATTTGGACTTTTCTAATTTGGAATAATTGTACTTACCTAATAATTAAATATCAGTTTGATGCATTTAATTACCATAATCACACTGGTGGAATGAGGGGCAGTTGTACCCCTAGAATTTTGAATTTGTTTAAAGGACGTAGTACTATACAATATTTCCATGTTATATAACATATGAAGTTGTAATTCATATTATGAATGAACAATTTATACTTGATGACCGACCCCACCAAATAAGTCAACAAATCACAAAATTTTATTATCACCACGCTGAATTGTTTTTCTTTGTCAGAAATACAAAACGTCATGAATGAACAATCATTTTAATGAAAGAAATACATAATTATTTATTTGCATGTTATATTATTAAAACTAGTATGTTTAACCGAATATTTTCCTAATATATTCTGCACAACATATCATGCTTAACTATTTGATGAGATTCTTTGACCTGCATAGTTCGGGTGACTTGTAAGTTGAAAGGAATTGATGCTTTAGAAAAGAAAATTATTGCAACCGTTAAAAGAACTTTTTCGACAATAAATATTTTTAAGACCCGACAATTTGGTGACTAATTATATTGAAAATAATTTACTTGGTAAAATTAACGATGAGTCAATCATGTACTATTTTTAAAATATGAAAACTCGTGTAGGTGATCAATTGCAATTTTCCTGAAAATGTTTTTTTCCCTTTATGTTTTCGCCACCTTAAACAAAATTCTTGGTTCCACTCTTGCATGGTCGCTTTAGAAAAGACAAGGTAGCGACATAAAAATCACATTTTCTGGCAAAATGGATTCCTAAATCTCTCATGTTCTATTTTCTTTGAGAATTTGAAATTACACATTCAAATTCCTTCAATGCCTTTTGATTAGTAAGATACGAAACATTCATCCCATGACATATGTCTATGACTACTAAAGGCACAATCTATACATACTCATGGGAAAACATGTGGAGGAATTTGATATTATGAAACTTGATACATACGATAGTGTTTTATTTTTACATTAGGATGATTCCAATGTTCTTTTACTGGTACAGTGGTGTAATGTACCCAATGTTTTATGCACCCATAGAAAATAATTATTGTTAGATCCTAACCCTTGCTTACTGTTCTTAATTGTGCTTAGGAGAGGATTAGTGATGGATTGAGATGGACGGCTGAGATCGAGTGGGAGAAAAGTATATAAAGGTTGGCTTTACTCTCTCTCCCTCACTCTCTCGCATATCTCTCTCTCACTCCCCCTCTCTCCCTCTAGGCGCGTCTCTCTCTCTCCATCAGAGTTCTCCGGTCGTGTGGAGGTGAGGGTGATGTTGGAGTCGCCGGAGGAGCGAAGATCGTTGTGTTCGCCGGAGTTTGGGTTTATCGTGGAAAAGCTCGCCGTCGTTCTTCAAAGGCTTCTTCAAGCCTTAAGGTATGTCAAACTTGCTTTCAAGCTCACCTATTGTTAGTGTGGGAGCGGTCGACGGTAGGCCGTTTCGGGCTCGTCGGACCTGCACAGCCGTTTCTGAACTATAAACGGTCGACCGGTGTTTTGGTTCGGTCGACCGGTTATAGTGTATTTGGGGCAGAATCCCTCGCACCGGTCGAACGATGCCCTTTTGGGCGGTCGACCGGTTGTGCAATTTTTAGCGAGAGAAAACGTCCTGGGTATTTTTGGTCGAACGGGACCCCTTTGCCGGTCGACCGAAAGTACTGTTGTAGGTCGGTTGGGGCGTTGACCATCTAAACGGTCGACCGCCTGTTTGACTCGTTCGACCGACGTTTAAGTTAACTTAATGGCCGGTCGACCGGAAGTGTGGTTTCGGTCGACCGTGAAGTGTGGACTCTGGATGAGTTCTACTGGTGGTTTTCGGTCGACCGATAGGGTTCGGTTGTTCGACCGTTTTACTGTTGTTTGCGAAAATGGATTTTCTACAGGTGCTTTTCGGTCGACCGGGACCCCTTTGTCGGTCGACCGTTTGGCGGGTTTTTCGGTTGGGTCAGTTCTCTGGGTGAGGATCGGTCGACCGGAAGCCATGTTTTGTTCGACCGTTTTACACTGTTTTTGTGTGGGTGTGTGTTGCTATTGATTGGCTAGAAGGCAACGGGTCTCCGGCCCTTTTGGGGCGACGACACAGACATTCCGGCTCTATAGCGATTAGTGGTGACACATGGGTTGTGATTTGTAGCCGTGGCTCCGGCGAATGAGGCAAAGCCGTGACTCCGACGAATGATGCAAAACCGTGGCTCCGGTAACACTGAGGCAATGAGGGGGTTGTGTGGCCGTGTTTTGGACCGGCGGTGCCTTGTGTGCACGTGTGTTGGTGGGTTGGGGTGAGAGGACCCTTGAGACCCGTGTTGTTGGGCTATGGCCGGGAGAGAGGTCCCGGGAACTTAGCGGGTGTTTCTGTTGTGGTGTTTTACGTTTCTTTGCACATTTCATTTCTGTCCATATATGTGTTAGGGTTTGGCATACTGGGTTTCCTCCTGGAAACTCAGGCATTCATTGTCTGCTTTCAGGCCGAAAGCGACGTTAGGTGGGTGGCGTCGGAGGAGGGAGCGCTCGAGACCTGATCCTGCTTCCCTACATTTTGAGGTGGTTGTGATTACTTGTGTGTATTCTCTGAATATGATCTTTTGATGTAATCACATTCTTTTGTAAACTCGTTCACATATATATTATATGTTGGTGCACCAGTGTGTGTATTTCTTTCGTAATGTCCTCGTTGATTGTATGATTTTAATTTGAAATTTTCCGCTGTGTTTGAGGACGTTACACTTATTCCTCTAGAAGCAACATGAAAGTTAATCGAGTTTAAATTATACTTGTGAACGTTGTACTTATCCCCTGATAAAGGTACGAGTTGTACTGCAAATATATTTGCATCTTGCACTTGTTGAGTTTCTTGAAAGTTATAGTACAGCAAATGTACACATATGAGATAGTGTAGTAATCTTTTCATTTCCTTTCTTTTCACAATTTATATCTGAAGGGTTTGTTTCCTTACCTTCTTCGAACTTGTACATGTTAACATCAGAACGGAAATTTTGAGTTGCTCTCCACTTTACAAAAGGACATGGTAAGCTACTAGAATATATGGTAACCAAACCAGTAGCTTCCTTCTCAAGACAACCAATTCAGAACACCAACTCTCCATAGAAAAATGTTTTTTCTGATAAGTATCACTCACCAACTTCACTTGCCCTTTGATTAATTCTCATGCTAAAACTCTTTCTAGATGCATTATGCCCATGGTTTGATGGTGAAAAATAGGTATACTCTCTCAGTTCAACACAATTTGCTCAACTAAAACCAATAACTTCGAACTCTACTGAGGATGTAATGTGCCAACTCCAACATGGGATGGTGGAATAGACACGTACGTGCAAGCATACTGTTGGTTGGTCTTTATGCAGGATCATTTGCCTGGGGCCTGTTTTCTACGAATAAATAAATATTTACATCAATAGTCTACATATAAGGTAAACTGAATTTTCTCCCGTAATCACTTTGACTCTTATATATTAAAACGTCACAATAAGGGCAGTGAATTTTACACGAAACACGATAACACAACATGAAAACAACACGAATTTAGCAGATATAGATTGAGAATTTGAACACGATTAATAAATATGTTGAATATGACAACACAATTATTAAATGGAATGGATATGAATTTCTGCTGCAAAAACGATTAACACGATTAAGACACGATAAATAATCAGGTAATTAGGTACATGATTACCAATAATACATGACTAATACCGACAACTTTACAAGTATTATATAATTTATAATGAACAAATTCTAAGAACTCAATGACATACTTATAATTTTACGAATTATATATGAACTATGAAGTATTAACTATTAAGTTATTGATTGTCAATTATGTTTATGTTTACTATTGTATTAAGTAGTCAGATACTACTGTTTCATTTGCATGTGGTTTCTATTAATGTTATTGTGGTTGTCCAATATTTTTAGTGGTTGATATTTGTTTGGTACAATAATTTAACATGTAATAATCGTGTCTTAAACGGGTGGCGTGCAATCATGCAATCCGGTAGTCGTGTTAAACGTGTACACGAAGTAACCCGTTTAATAATCGTGTATAAATGGTTTGGATCTGGAAACATAATTATAAATGGGTTGGATATGACATAAATCTAGCAACATGATTATTAAATAGGTCGGATACAAGAAAACACATAGAGCTTATATATACGACTTGACACGACACGATTAGCACACGACATGATTGACATCCCCAGTCACAATTTCACTCATTAAACTTTGAATTTGTAACACTTTGCTCATTTCTTCATCAATAATTCGATGGGATGTTGATGATGAGGGTGTTCATGAGCATCAAAATTTATGAGACAAGATCTTGACCCAACACTGAGATCATATAGTAGACCCTTTATGCGGAACTTAAGGATAGTATTAGGTTGCGGGTTGTAGGACGGACATGTATTCATCACTTTCCCATTTTGTAGTTTTGCTGCCTTCCTTTGTACTTAGTTAAAAATTCAAATTAGCATCATTATTAGTCGTATCAGACCATTAACTATAATCTTTTTAGACTAGGTAGGGGTGTCAGTGGACGTTCGAAAATCGAAAATTCGTTCGTGTCCGGTCCGAACAATATTTGATCTGAATAATATTCGATTTGTGTAATATTCGGGACATGTGAATGCGAATACGGATTGTGATACATCTGATTCGAATAATATCTGATCCGAGATTTAATATCCGAATACGACAACCACATTCAAAACATGTATTTGTATCTGAAACATGTATAAATTTTAAAAATATAATTATATTCTTAATTATTTATATATATATATATATATATATATAATATACATCATCCATCTTTTTATATCATACATAAATATTTGCATGAAGTTATGTTAAAGTTAAATGTATCATTTAAAATATAATATAATATAATTTAATAAATTTCTTTCCCAAATTTAATTTCCCAAAAACCAAAACTCCCACAATCTCACAAGTCACAAGTAAAATTTTGATGTGTATTTGTTTTGGTGACATGATACATAGAGAAATAATACTAGAGTATTTAAGATTATCTAATTTCTTAGTGCTTAAACAAGAATTCAGATCAGATTCTCTAACTCGGATATCTAGCTATCCGAATTTTTATTCAAATGCGGATTAAATCCAAATTCGATTCGAATCCGTCGGATACGGATTCGAATATCCAATATAATATTCGGTCGGATTCGAATTCAAATTCGGATATCCATATGTGCTTTCAAAAGCGGATGCGGATTCTACTACATTCGCTTCGAATTCACTCCGTTGACACCCCTAAGGCTAGGTCATGGATCCTACGGCTTTGAAATCCAGAAATCAAAATAAACTAGAACGAATACGGGAGTATAATGAAACGTCGGTGTCAAACTCATAGCTTAACAAGAGGCACCAAGGCAGATGCATAGCTGTTGTTCACACTTGGGGCGATGGATTAGGGTTCAATTATGTTGGTTTAATGATAGCTTGGTTGTGGTTTTGTAGTGTCATAGCTAAAAAATTCTCTCTTTTTCAGTAACTACAAATACTAACTTTCTCCACTCCTATGAAAAAAACACTTTGACGAAGATATAGGGTGAAGTTTTGGTGAACAACCATGTTCTTCTCTTTTGTAGGTCAATCGTTTTACCATAAGAATGCAAGTTAAAGATGTATTTTATGACCGTGTTAATTTTTGTTTGGTATTAGCTAGGTTTAGTCTAATGATGGTCAAAAGTGAGGTTATAAAGGTCATTAGAAAAGCTAGCTAAGATGGCGGAGTCTTTGAATTTGCATTGTTTCGTGAGTGGGGTATAATATTTGCAATGAGCATGTGGTTGGCAATGAATATAGTTGGCAAGGTTTAATTGTGGTTGATAGGATGTGTGGTTTACAATCAAATTGATTTGGTATTTGATTCACGATCTGGAATAATTAACTTGATGGGTACGTTTTGGATTTTGATTGTGGGAATAGTTTGTAATGAATCTCGATATACAATGAATTGATGTGTACTATTTTAGCACGCATATACAAAGTTCCTAACTTTGTAGTACTTCCAATTTGAATCCCACGATCTCCATACGTCTCGGATTAATATAGAGGGAAACAAAGAGGAAAGTATTTTTCTTTTCCATAATCGGCGCAAATGTATACTTGGAATCTTGCCACTAACCTAGAATTTAAATTGCTTCATGAGCTGATTCCAGAGACATGATACACATATTTTTCCTTCATTTGGTTTCATATTTTTGTTAGGATCTTTCGTGTGATTGTTCATATGCGGAATAATGAATCAAACCAATAGAACTCCAACTAAGCAATCAATCGAATACCTGCACATGCATCAAGTAATCTCACAAGTATTAATCAAGCACAACATTGGATTTACGTGGAAATCCAAAGGAAAAAAATCACGACGGCGGAGACGAATGAGTTTTACTATGAGAATGGTTGCAGTACAATGAGAATTAAATTGAAGATGCTTGCTATGCCGGATTAGGGGTTAGATGATTTTCCAACAACAAGATTTTCTAAAAATCCAAAACCCTAAGGAGTATTGGGGGCTAAACCTACCTCACAACATTGTGACTCTCTTTTCTCTTAAGATTTCAAAAACGTTAAAGTTCTAGGCAACATTAGGGTTATCATATACCAAAAACATTTGGTATATGAGAAGTTTAGGACAAGCCTAAATGACTTAAGAATGCCCAAAGTATCCTTAATAAAATTTGCTCGTGTCCAAATTACGATCGACCAGTTGGGGAACGATCAATCGTTCTTCAGGTTCCGATGTACTCCCAATCTGCTACTATCCAATTGGTTTCGGTCAGCCATTGACCAGACGGTGGACCGGATCCGGACATCCTAATAGAATTTGGATGTTCGTTCTTTAGATTCCAGTAACTCCTAGGAAGACTCTGTTGGCTCAGTATCGGTGGATCGAATGAGGTTCGGTCATCCGTTTATGGGAGCCCATTACGTAAATTCCCAATCTGACTATGATGGATGTGTTCTGATCGACCGAATGGGATTCAAGGTGTTCCTGATGTTGTTCTTCAAGGTGACCTTCTAACATTTTTAAATAAAATCATATTACACATATTTGAATACGGGGTATCATGATCTAGCTGATCAAGAACCTACTGTAATACAGGTCATGTGTTGTTCAAATTTTGCACTCAAGAAATTCTTATTTTGACATGCATGCGTGGGCTGAAGCTAGATATAATTGCAAGAAACATTCCAAAATTTTCTGAATACATCCAAAAGGAGTAAGATAAACTTACGGAGAAGCTCTCTCAATTGTTGACTTTAATATGAAGAAAACTTAATTGATGGAACTTTAGGTAGTAGTTAAATGTCGTTCTAGAAGATATGTTCTAAGCATTTCCATCTGTGTCGCTAATTCATCTTTTGCAACTGCCCAATCCTTGGTCAATATCTTACTGGCTCTCGTAGGTTAGACAAAAATGTATCCATCAAGTTTGTTGAGAACGTTTGCATGCAAGGCGTTATATATATATATATATATAGAGAGAGAGAGAGAGAGAGAGAGAGAGAGAGAGAGAGATCATATGTGAAAGATGGAAGATAATATTAAATTCTTCGTCATGCATCTTATATATATTGACATACTCATATTTCTTTTAGTGTGAAAATGATTATCGCTAAACCCTTATCGTAAAATAATATTGAATTTCAATTTTCAAGTATATGGATGTGCTTTGTAGCATATTATGCCCCATAATTATGTAGGTTTTGAACAGATATTAGTTCTTTTTTGCTTCATAATAGATATAACAGGAAACTTAACAATATGCCTTGTGGTATATGGTAATTTGTTGAGGTTAGTCATCATTTTTTTAGCATTAAAGATATGAATATGAAAACTTTGCCAAAACGCTTATACCAGTGCCACATTTGAAGGATGGTCCTAAATTATCTGATGCGAGCATATTCTCTAACAGTTAGAATTTTCATGAGTATAATACTATAATCTACTCAATGTTTTCCATGGTGTACTGAAACCTATTAAGCATTTGTATTTAATATATCGAGCCTTGTGCTCTTTCGGAAAAAAGAGAGAAAGAAACAAAACCTATTTAAGAAAGCAAGTCCAAAAGACAAAAATGTGTTTGTCGTCGGCTTACAAATGTATGATTAGTTAGATATCATTCCGATTACATTTAGTTAACAATTAAATTGTCTTCTATTCGTTTTTGAATTTCGTATGACTTTCATATCTTCATGAAATAAAATATATTTGTAATATTTATTTATTTCTAAAAGATTATTGAAGTGGAAGAAGACTTCGCGTGTGTTTATTCTTTTGTATTTCAGTCTTTGCCAAGTCTTCGCAGCAGAACCAATCGCCATGCATGTCATTATCCAAAGTTGGTAGGTTTTGTTGATATCACATCCCAAATGACCTCAAAGTTTCCACCTTGGAATCACCATCTAACTTTTTAATCCTCAAATCACTACGTTCACATCTCTTTAATTACCACCTCAACTTTAGTCTTCGCATTAACTTGTACGTGAACGGTATTGAAGCATTCATATACACTTCCGAATATTTTAGGAATACTCCATTGGTGTATTTCCTTTCAATCATGTTAATGTTCTAGAATATTACCAAGTCGTGATTAATTATAACCTAAGTTGGTCCCCTCTTACCAAAGCGAAGTTTTAACTAACAGAAAATGGTATGACAACCACATTATGAAACAATTAAATAATATAAAAATCCGGCATGGACCCAATTTCAAAGGTCTAAATTAAAACAACCCAACAATATGGTGCTGGTAAGCTGAACTTTCACAAACTCACACGTCTTCTAGTAGTGTTTTTTTTATTTAAAAATGAAGTAATGTTGCATATATTAATAAAGTCGATCGACGACTCGCAAGTCTTGTTGTCTTATTTCGGTGTGTCTTTCTAAGTTTTCAAGTGATGATAGAATCTATTTTGGTTTGGATGATTTCTACCTACATAGCTTCTAGATTTGGTGGACGACTTACAGACAGCTGTTGATCACTTGTCACTCTACTTATCTCTTTTCATCTGAGCCAATCGAAAATCTCGTTAAAGGGAGCCACGGGTAGGTTCACGAATGAAGATTAATTATTTAATTCCCACGGGGAATCTTTAAAAAGTTCGAAAACATATAAGTGTGATCTCCTCAGTGTTGTTTCTCATAAGATTTGGTTTTCAAGATTAGTTAATATTATGTTTGCACTTCTTATTTATGTAAAATATGAAAGCCTTCGAAAGGATGGATATTAGTATTCTTGCTTACATAAATGTCATTGAGTATAATTAGTAAATGGAGGTGTAATAACCTAATCTAAAACATCTTAATTAACTAAACCTAAACTTAATTAACTCTAATTAATCATACATGAAGAGCAGGAGGTGTTGGAAGGAGAGAGAGAGAGAGTTGGTTGGTTGTGATTGGAAGGGTTTTAGGTGAATGGTGATCGGAGGAGATGGAGGTGATGAATGTATATATATAGTTAAGATAGGATTTTGTTAAAACGTTTCTTCATCATTTGCATCTAACAGGGAGTGAGAGAGAGAGACTTTCGGAGCAAAAGAAGAAGTAAAGAAGAGGAAGAAGAAGAAGAAGGGAAGAAGAAGAGAAGGGGTGTTGAAGGGAGCTCGGGAGGCTTCTTCAACCATCGAAAAAGGTATGCCAAATCTTCAATATAACTCACTTGTGCCTTGTGAGTGTTGGGGATCGACGTTGGTGTCGAATTCCCCGTCGGATTTCAACCAATTCAGAGGTTGAAGACGACAATCGATCGACCGGTGCCTGTGGGCAGTCGACCGATCCTATTATTATTTGGATTTTTTACCCGCAAACGGTCGAACGATGTCTTAGGACGGTCGACCGTTATGCCAGATTTGTGCGGGAAAAAGGGGTTATGCTGTTATCGGTCGAACGGGACCACTCAGCCGGTCGACCGAATAACGATGAGAATGGGTCGGTTGGGGATTTTGACTTATTAAACGGTCGAACGTCCTTTACCTTGTTCGACCGATCCATTCGATGCTAAGTCGGTTGGGAGCTTTGACCATCAAAACGGTCGACCGCTCTTTAACTCTCGGTCGACCGACTGAGCATTTATTTAAGCGGTATAGTGCTTGTGTTGGTTCGGTTGAACTGTATTTCAGTTCCGGTCGACCGAACGAGACTTGGGCAAAATATTGAAAGTCCTGTTATCGGTCGAACGACCCCTTGGTTCGACCGGTCGGATATATATATTATATAAAATTGTATAGCGTAGACCTTCCAAACGGTCGACCGCTAGATGACTTTTGTTCGACCGATTGGTCGGTAATTCGGTTGGCGTGGTTCGACCGGTAGATTTGTTTGTACAGTACTGTGTACTGTGTGGGGGACCGGTCGACCGGTGTGCTTGTAGCGGTCGACCGATCTGCCGCAGGTTGGTGGATTTATCCACACGCGATCCGTCGATGTCAGGTCGACTACCGGCTCCGAGGCGACGGTTGATTACCGGCTTTGAGAGCTACGGATTTCACCTTCGACGAAGGCGTATTATTGTACTACCATTTTCCTCTCTTACCGAGCGGGGTGTGAGGGATGTGTACCGTAAACCTTGGGCAGTTTGCGAGGGTTTAGCGGTAGGCCGAGGATGTTCCGGCAGGGTGCGCGCTAGGCGACTCTTGGGGGAGCAGTGGCTGTCGTCTGACCCGAGTTGTGTATTCGGCGGGCTGACTCGCTCCTTGGGTGCGGCGTGTACCGGGGGTTCCTTCCTGCACTTGTTGGGGAGCAGTGGTGTCGACTGACCCTTGTGAGGCAGCGGTGGACTGACTTGACCCTAGTGGCAGGAGTGGTTCAGTGTCGCGGAGGCGGTGAGGGCATTATTGTGGGCCCGAGGCGGATGATCATGTGCATAGCATTGCATTGTCTTTAATTCCTTTTTATATTTTTAGGAGGTTTGGTATACGGGGTTCCTACAGGGAACTCAGGCATGTTTGTTGTTTGCATTTCAGGTAGCGAGCAGGGTTAGAGTTTGAGGTGGTGACCGAGGACGGTGCCCCCGAGATCAGATCCTGTAGTTGTCAGTCTCTTCCTTTTGAGGTGATTACATATTGTATAGCTTTTGTCGTAATCACAGTCAGTTTGTATATTTGACTTCTACGTGGATCATATTTATATTATATATGTTGGTTTGTTTCCCGTGACGTGCCCAGTGTTGACCGTTGACGGTCTTTATTATTGTTTAAATTTTCCGCTGTTTTCGGGTACGTTACAATTTGCTATCAGAGCGTTGATCTCGGCGTACTTGTCCAAAGAAACCACCTTGAGTTAGGAGTTAGGTCTAGAGGATCATGCATGCACAGATTATATTGATATTGTCTTGTTTCCTTTGGCAGATGCCTCCTAGACGGGAGAAGGCAGTTGCCCATACTCGCGGTGAGAGTGAGACTGCGAGGGATGAGGCTTGGGAGGATGAGCGTCGGACGTTGTTCGATACGGTCGGACGTCTGACAGAGATGCTACAGCAGCAGACGGCACAGACTGGGCAGACGGGGACTGGCGCTATGCATGACCGGTTTATGCGCCAGCATCCGCCTACCTTTCTGGGGCAGTACGACGCAGAGGCTGCGGAGGAGTGGATCTTCACTATGCAGAAGATCTTCAGTGCTATTGGTTGTCCTCCAGAGGCGAGAGTGGGCCTGACTACTTATGTGTTGGGCGGTGCTGCGTCCAACTGGTGGAGGTCCACATCTGCAGTGGTGTTTGCGGACAGAGATGATATAGCCTGGGAGGAGTTCGTTGGCGAGTTCAACGAGCAGTATTTTCCGCAGCATGTCCAGGATGCAAAGAGGGAGGAGTTTCTGAGTCTTCAGCAGGGAGACATGACCTTGGCAGGCTACATCGGGAAGTTCAACGCCCTTGAGCGTTACTGTCCCGAGATGTATATTACACAGGAGCAGAGAGCAGGGAAGTTCGTCCGAGGGCTCCGGAAGCAGTTGAGGACGAAGGTGCTGACACACATGCCGAGCACATTAGCTGATGCGGTGAAGAGTGCTACTGTTCTTGATCGTGACTACAGGGAGAACTACCAGGATGAGAGGAGGCCATCAGGTAGGTTCTCTGGGAGGCCAGGAGGGCAGACTGGAGGGAATCCGGGCAAGAGGCCCCGATACGAGGGAGCAGGAGTTGCAGTACCACGACCAGAGCCTTGTGGTACTTGTGGGAGGTTTCACTCCGGGCCGTGCTTCACCCCCGGAGCATGTCATGGGTGTGGCCAGCTGGGTCACTTTATTAGGAGCTGTCCGAGCCGAGGAGCTGGACCGAGCAGACCACTGGGTTTACCAGCACCGGGCAGAGGTGGAGGCGGAGGTAGACCACCTGTTAGGCCACAGCAGGGGCAGCGCACAGGCAGAGTTTTCACCATCCAGGCAGAGGAGGCTCGGGATGGAGGCGCTGTCGTGGAAGGTACACTTCTTGTCGCAGGTTCAGTAGCTAGGGTGTTATTTGATTGTGGCGCGACACACTCGTTCATCTCAGAGCGATTTGCGGGAGTGTTGGGCTGTACCCTTGCGATGTTGACTGCCACGTTGGAGGTCAGCACACCCCTGGGTCTGGTGGGCACTGTGGGGAGATTTGTCCCCGGCGCCACGGTTGTTTCGGGAGATCAGGAGTTTCCGGCAGACCTGGTCTTGCTATCGATGGAGGACTTTGATGTCATACTTGGGATGGATTGGCTGTCCCAATATGATGTTCGAGTCTTGTGCCGTGAGAAGAAGATTTTGATCCCGAGGAAGGGTTTGCCTGATATTCTGATTAGAGGGATCAAAAGCAGAGGGGGTCGCATCATTGTATCTGCTGTGAGAGCTCAGAGACTGTTGCAGCAGGGTTGTGCAGCATTTCTGGCGACACTTGTGGTTGCGGAGGCAGAGTCTCAGAGGCTAGAGGACATTGAGGTGGTGCAGGAGTTCGCGGATGTTTTTCCAGCGGAGATTCCAGGTTTACCACCACACCGGGAGTTGGAGTTCGGCATTGAGTTGGTAGCTGGCACTACACCACAGTCGAAGGCTCCATACCGGATGGCACCTGCTGAGTTGACAGAGTTGAAGAAGCAGTTGCAGGAGTTGATGGACTCTGGATTTATCAGACCGAGTGTCTCGCCTTGGGGTGCACCAGTTTTGTTTGTGAAGAAGAAGGACGGATCCTTGAGGATGTGCATAGACTACAGGATGCTGAACCAGGTGACGGTGAAGAATAGGTATCCCTTACCTAGGATCGAGGACCTCTTTGATCAGCTGCAGTCAGCGAAGGTTTTCTCGAAGATTGACCTGCGTTCAGGATATCACCAGTTGAGGATTCGAGATGAGGACATCCAGAAGACAGCCTTCAGGACGAGATATGGACACTATGAGTTTTTGGTGATGCCATTTGGATTGACGAATGCTCCGGCAGCATTCATGGATCTGATGCACCGGACATTCAGGCAGTATATTGACATATTTGTGATTGTCTTCGTGGATGACATTTTGATCTATTCACCCGATGTAGAGCAGCACAGAGAGCATCTGAGGATTGTACTCAGCATCTTGAGGACTCAGCAGTTATATGCTAAGTTCTCAAAGTGCAAGTTTTGGTTGGACAGAGTGGCATTCCTCGGACACATTGTATCGGCAGAGGGGATATCAGTGGATCCGGCGAAGGTAGAGGCGGTGACACAGTGGAGGACCCCTGCGAGTGTGACGGAGATTAGGAGCTTTGTTGGACTGGCGGGTTATTACCGTCGCTTCATCAAAGACTTCTCGAGATTGGCAGCACCACTGACGGCTCTGACGCAGAAGGGAGTCACTTTTGTTTGGTCGCAGAAGTGCGAGGACAGCTTTCAGGAGCTGAAGAGACTGTTGACCACAGCACCAGTTTTATCATTGCCGAGTGGCACGGGTGGATTCGTGATTTATAGCGACGCTTCAGGTGTTGGCTTAGGATGTGTACTTATGCAGCACGGGAGGGTGATCGCGTACGCATCCAGACAGCTGAAGGTCCATGAGAGGAATTACCCGACACATGATTTGGAGTTAGCAGCAGTGGTTCACGCACTGAAGACCTGGAGACACTATCTTTATGGCGAGCAGTTCGAGGTGTTTACAGATCATCAGAGTCTGAAGTACCTGTTCTCGCAGAAGGAGCTGAACATGAGGCAGCGCAGATGGCTTGAGTTCATTAAGGACTATGATTTCACTATCTCTTACCATCCGGGGAAGGCGAACACAGTTGCAGATGCTTTGAGCCGGAAGGTGGAGGTATCAGTAGCAGGCCTATGCATTCAGGAGTGGAGACTGCTAGAGTCCTTGGCAGAGTGGAGGCCATTTACTGATAACTCTGAGGGCGCAGTGATTGCAGGATTGAGAGTAGAGCCTCAGACAGTATCAGCAGTGATTCATGCTCAGACTACAGATGAGGAGTTGAGCAGTTTGTTACAGTTAGCTGCCAGAGATGGGTCAGACTTCAGAGTTGGAGTGGATGGAGGTCTGAGATTCAGAGATCGTATCTGGGTGCCGAGGGCAGGGGATTTGAGACAGGATATCATGGAGGAGGCACACAGATCGAGATATTCCATTCATCCAGGGAGCACCAAGATGTACAAAGACCTGCAGCGGAACTTCTGGTGGCGAGGTATGAAGAAGGACGTTGCAGACTTTGTGTCGAGGTGTTTGGTCTGTCAGCAGGTGAAGATCGAGCATCAGAGACCAGCAGGGCAGATGCAGAGGATTGAGTTGCCCGAGTGGAAGTGGGAGCACGTGACGATGGATTTTGTTACGGGGCTACCGAAGACACGGAGATTCCACGATGCGATTTGGGTTATAGTCGATCGACTGACCAAGTCGGCGCATTTCTTAGCTATTAAGACTACTCTTGCTCTGGAGGGTCTAGCTAAGTTATATATTGAGGAGATTGTCAGACTTCATGGCGTACCAGTCAGTATCATTTCAGACAGAGATCCCAGATTCACTTCGAGATTTTGGGAGAGTCTACACAGAGCACTGGGGACACGTCTGAAGTTTAGCACAGCTTTCCACCCACAGACTGATGGCCAGTCGGAGCGGACGATACACACATTGGAGGACATGCTGAGAGCGTGTACACTGGACTGGGCCGGGCATTGGGATGAGCACTTGCCGTTGATAGAGTTCGCCTACAACAACAGCTACCATTCGAGTATTGGGATGACACCCTATGAGGCATTATACGGGAGACCGTGTAGATCGCCGGTATGCTGGAGTGATGTGGGCGAGAGACAGCTAGTTGGACCTGACATTATTCAGTTGTATTCAGAGAAGGTCGACGTGATTCGGAGACGACTAGCTACGGCGCAGAGCAGGCAGAAGAGTTATGCTGATACGCGGAGGCGTGAGCTGACTTTTGATGTAGGAGATCATGTCTTCCTGAAGATCTCACCTTCCAGAGGTGTGATGAGATTCGGGAAGAAGGGGAAGCTGAGTCCGAGATATGTTGGACCTTTTGAGATATTGGATCGGGTCGGTGAGGTGGCATATAGGATTGCACTACCACCACAGTTTGCAGGACTTCACAACGTCTTCCATGTTTCTATGTTGAGGAAGTACGTGGCCGATCCAGCTCATGTGATAGAGATATCAGTACCGGAGATCCAGCAGGATTTGTCATTAGATGAGAGACCAGTTGAGATTGTGGATCAGATGGTACATCAGCTCAGGAGGAGAGCGATTCCTATGGTGAAGGTCAGGTGGCAGCATCACACTGTCAGAGAGGCTACCTGGGAGATTGAGGAGGATGTTAGGAAGTAGTATCCAGAGTTGTTTCGGTAAGTCTGTTGTTTTGAATTTCGCGGACGAAATTCTTTTAAAGAGGGTAGATTGTAAAAACCTAATCTAAAACATCTTAATTAACTAAACCTAAACTTAATTAACTCTAATTAATCATGCATGAAGAGCAGGAGGTGTTGGAAGGAGAGAGAGAGAGAGTTGGTTGGTTGTGATTGGAAGGGTTTTAGGTGAATGGTGATTGGAGGAGATGGAGGTGATGAATGTATATATATAGTTAAGATAGGATTTTGTTAAAACGTTTCTTCATCATTTGCATCTAACAGGGAGTGAGAGAGAGAGACTTTCGGAGCAAAAGAAGAAGTAAAGAAGAGGAAGAAGAAGAAGAAGGGAAGAAGAAGAGAAGGGGTGTTGAAGGGAGCTCGGGAGGCTTCTTCAACCATCGAAAAAGGTATGCCAAATCTTCAATATAACTCACTTGTGCCTTGTGAGTGTTGGGGATCGACGTTGGTGTCGAATTCCCCGTCGGATTTCAACCAATTCAGAGGTTGAAGACGACAATCGATCGACCGGTGCCTGTGGGCAGTCGACCGATCCTATTATTATTTGGATTTTTTACCCGCAAACGGTCGAACGATGTCTTAGGACGGTCGACCGTTATGCCAGATTTGTGCGGGAAAAAGGGGTTATGCTGTTATCGGTCGAACGGGACCACTCAGCCGGTCGACCGAATAACGATGAGAATGGGTCGGTTGGGGATTTTGACTTATTAAACGGTCGAACGTCCTTTACCTTGTTCGACCGATCCATTCGATGCTAAGTCGGTTGGGAGCTTTGACCATCAAAACGGTCGACCGCTCTTTAACTCTCGGTCGACCGACTGAGCATTTATTTAAGCGGTATAGTGCTTGTGTTGGTTCGGTTGAACTGTATTTCAGTTCCGGTCGACCGAACGAGACTTGGGCAAAATATTGAAAGTCCTGTTATCGGTCGAACGACCCCTTGGTTCGACCGGTCGGATATATATATTATATAAAATTGTATAGCGTAGACCTTCCAAACGGTCGACCGCTAGATGACTTTTGTTCGACCGATTGGTCGGTAATTCGGTTGGCGTGGTTCGACCGGTAGATTTGTTTGTACAGTACTGTGTACTGTGTGGGGGACCGGTCGACCGGTGTGCTTGTAGCGGTCGACCGATCTGCCGCAGGTTGGTGGATTTATCCACACGCGATCCGTCGATGTCAGGTCGACTACCGGCTCCGAGGCGACGGTTGATTACCGGCTTTGAGAGCTACGGATTTCACCTTCGACGAAGGCGTATTATTGTACTACCATTTTCCTCTCTTACCGAGCGGGGTGTGAGGGATGTGTACCGTAAACCTTGGGCAGTTTGCGAGGGTTTAGCGGTAGGCCGAGGATGTTCCGGCAGGGTGCGCGCTAGGCGACTCTTGGGGGAGCAGTGGCTGTCGTCTGACCCGAGTTGTGTATTCGGCGGGTTGACTCGCTCCTTGGGTGCGGCGTGTACCGGGGGTTCCTTCCTGCACTTGTTGGGGAGCAGTGGTGTCGACTGACCCTTGTGAGGCAGCGGTGGACTGACTTGACCCTAGTGGCAGGAGTGGTTCAGTGTCGCGGAGGCGGTGAGGGCATTATTGTGGGCCCGAGGCGGATGATCATGTGCATAACATTGCATTGTCTTTAATTCCTTTTTATATTTTTAGGAGGTTTGGTATACGGGGTTCCTACAGGGAACTCAGGCATGTTTGTTGTTTGCATTTCAGGTAGCGAGCAGGGTTAGAGTTTGAGGTGATGACCGAGGACGGTGCCCCCGAGATCAGATCCTGTAGTTGTCAGTCTCTTCCTTTTGAGGTGATTACATATTGTATAGCTTTTGTCGTAATCACAGTCAGTTTGTATATTTGACTTCCACGTGGATCATATTTATATTATATATGTTGGTTTGTTTCCCGTGACGTGCCCAGTGTTGACCGTTGACGGTCTTTATTATTGTTTAAATTTTCCGCTGTTTTCGGGTACGTTACAGGAGGTCACCCATTTTCAAATTAGTTAGGGTTCAAGACCGAGGATCACTACCAACCCTTAGTTGACTGATCCAGAGATACAATGGAAGTTCGAAGTAGCAATCGACCTCCACTAGACAAATAACACTTTCAATCCGATTGATCAGTTTTCAAGTTCCCAAACGAAAGTTACCACTTGTGGGCTGGTGCATTCAAAAACCAGTTAGTGTTCTTAACTCTTGTAGTAATACATATGACGTATCGTATTTTCTAAGAGGTACGGTAGAGTTTTGTAGACAAGAGAGTTTTTTTATTTTTTGTATATATAAGCAGGTTCTGAGAGGGAGTGAGAAGATCGCCGAATAGGTGGGGGTGAGGGATCAAAAAGCGGTAATAATACCAAATTTTTTGAAAGCGTAATTTCAAATTAACATAGCAAAGTGTGAAAAAGTAATGGAATTTGTGGGTCCTAAGAAAGTAATGACTAAATGATTAAAAAAACTTTAGTGATTCTTGTCTTGTGTATCAATACACAAGAAGTGAAGGTAAAAGATGCACGAAGTCCCTTTCAATAGACACAATGGGCTCGCACTTCTTCCTTTGTCGTATATTTTACTGAATTTTCTTTTAATCCAAACTATTTAATGCATATAAAATTAAAAATACATTATTTGAATTAAATGCTAACTTGAAAAAAAAATGAAATCGAAATTTCAAAATCTTTAATTACCAAAACAAAACCCAAAAAAGTCAAATACATTTAACTCCTCCCGACCCGACATTTTTTAAGAAATGATTGATACCCTTCCTAAGCTTCCTTCTCCTGTGGTCTGAATTAATAACTGCCAATCAAAGTGTTCACAAAAAAATAATTGCTTCAAGTACTTCTACCGTATTGACATTAGAATTTGGAAAGCCCACATGATTGTGCCCTTCTATGAAAATAACCTTGAAGTTTGTGAACAGCAAAGTTCTTTCAACAAATGTTAGGCACTAGCTAGCTTAACGTCTTGATAACATAAGGTATTAAACAACACAAGTATGAGATCATTTCATGATTGTAAACTTCAAGAACACTACTTTCTTGTTTTCTACATGTGACGTTACGTGCATGACTTCATAAGCTAAATCTTACATGCATATCCCACTAATCCCAAGTACTTTATTATGAATTATAAACCCCAGAAAATTAAGATATTATACAATATTTGAGTTAAGAAAAAGAAGCTACAGTAACATTAAATTCAAGATCTTGATCGACAACCAATATAGAAGCGTGAGGAAGAAGTATGGCTGCTCTCTCTTTTGCGATCGAAACTAAAAGGCTGTTAAAAGAACATCTTGTGACGTTTCCAAAAGTGACCACCAACTCGACGTGGTTTTCTAGTGTTTGGTAGCTTTGATCCTTTTTAATTTCAACCTGGTAAGAGGCATTAGGTGCAAAGTAAGATATGGACATACTAATCTTCGAATCAATAGTTTAATTTGTTGGATGAACTTACTTTCGACATGTGTATTTTTTGGGTTATTTGTTTGGGCACGCTTGTAAAACATTGATATTGGATATTTCCACTTGAGTTTTAAATATTTGTTTTGATACACTTGTGACTATGTAATTGTTTTGGAACACCAGCCAACGAGTGGGTCCCAAATCTATATATATATCTATCACTTTTATAATAAACTAATGGAAATTTTTACCTGTAAAGCCAATTGAGAACATGATATTACTCTAGCTAGGATCCCTTAATTTACTTAACTTAGAAATTTTGATAACATTAGTCAAATTTTAATCTTATCCTTAATATTAACAAGATTAAAATTTGCTTAACTTAATATCTTAAATTTCAATTTTTTTTAAATAATTTAAGAATAAGATTGAAATTTAGAATGTTGTAAATATATGAATTTAAAATTTAAGTAATTATATTTAAAATTTTAAGTTAAGTTTAAGGATCCAGGTGTAATATCGTGTTATCAATTGGGTTTGTAAGCAATTGGGTTTGTGTGCACAGTTCTCGATAATACATGATCTTTTGTGTTATAATTGTAAAAATTAATAGTTTTCGCTTTGGTTACTCAATTACTGCGTTTTCGTTGTTGAGAACTAGCTCTATTTAAGTTTTTGTTTTCTTTTCATACCATGAGTTTAAAAGTCGGGTCAGAAAATGGATAAATGAAAAAAGAGTTTTTGTTCTTTTTTCCTTCTGATTTCTATGTTGCCCGATTACATCTAAAAAAGTTGCTTACACAAATCTTTTTTACTCAAGCAAACATAAAATTTGAATCTATATATTTCTCTCAAAATTGCATAATTGCCCTTTGATACTTATTTTTTTTGTTCTTTAAAAATTATTGACAAATTTAGTAGTTGTTCATAACTTAAATTCAAATTCCAAATGAAAAAACTAAATGCTAAATCTTATTTTATAATACAATACTATGCATGTTAAAAATTATAAAATAAAATATTATTTCTGTAAGATAAGTGATTAGACCTAAGAAACAGATTGTGTCGGCCCGGCCCGACCCAGCACGTTTTCCAACACGACATTGTTCCAACAACTCTAAAAGCCGTTGGAGCTAACGTGAGCTCCAACGACTCTCTTTTTTATACCTAAACTATCATCCCTCTACCTTATATAAACCCCGCAACCACACTCATTCCGTACACACAAAATTCAACCTCTCTCATTCTCTTCACACAAATCTCTTCAAATCTTCTCAAATCTTTTTCAGTTTCTCTAATTGCTTTCATTTTGGTGGAGACAGGTCAAGTTCGAACTAACGAGTGAAGCTTAAAGCTACAAATGGACCGCTGATCGCCAACTTTGCGACTTCTCTATTGTTCATTTCCTAAGTTTTTCTAATCTTTTTAGTAGTTAATCAACCATAATCATGATTTACTCATTTATGGAAAAAAATTAAACTTTTTATTTGCATATTTAGTAATTTTTATGACTTCATCATCTAATTCTGACGATAATGATAACTCACCAGTCACCACCTCCCCTTCCTGTTAATCCATCTAAGACAAAAGCTAATACATGTACTAGAAGAAAAAAACTAGTCCAATGTGAGTTGATTTTGAGGAAGGACGGGATGAGTTGGGTAATACAACTGCTACTTGTAAATGGTGTGATCGCGTTTATTCGGCTAAGTCAAGTTGAAATTTTGTATGTAATGGAGGCTAAATTTAATAAATATTGGAATCCTCCTCCATTTAGTTTTTATTTAGCTTTTATATGGATTGTAGATTTAAGATTACTGCTTTACAAGTTTTCTTAGAACAAAATTTTGAAAACAAGAATTATGAAAAATTCCAAAATCATATAGATAGGTGTAGGTCTTTGTTAATCAAATATTTTGAAGAATATAAAAGATTATATAATGTAAATCAAGTAGGTTCAAATGTTGCTAGTTCATTATCACAACCACTTCCAACTGCAGCGGATCCAGATGATGACGACTCCCAGTGGAATTAGTTAAGTCAAAAAAATACAAAAATTAGTGCAAATCGACACCCAAAATTAATTAACTACATATTTAAACACTAAATTTTATTTAAGTACGACTGAGTTAAAATCTTTTGATGTTTTAGTCTGGTGGAGAAAAAACTCAGGTATGTTTCCACTAGTCTTTTTTATGGCGCGAGACTTATTATTTTCTCCGACGTCAACTATGGCGTCAGAGGTTGCTTTTAGTGCAGGTAAACATGTCTTGTCTGATAAGAGACAAAACTTGTCCCACAAGTCAATCGAGATGAGTGTATGCCTGAATAGTGCAGGTAAACAAGTCACGCTGCAAACAGAATGCAAAACATGAATATTCACGGCAGCAACGACGATGAAAATTGAAGACAAATTAGTTAATTCATTCTGTTAAATGAGTAATTTTTTCCTAATACCCCTTAAGTTTTTTTCATTATTTCTTCGGTTTAGCTAGCATTCGGGCTTATTTTATTTGTAATTAATATATTATTTCTCTATTACTAATAAATAAATTGGTTACTTTGGGGCAAAAAAATTGTGTTTTTTATATTAATTCGGTTGTGGTTGTATACTTATTTCAAATTTAAAAAACACCCAAAAATCAAAAACTGACACACACATACAAAGAAAACCCAACCCCGACACGGATCCACAACCCGTGCCTGTGGGTCGTGTCGTGCCGTGTACACCGGCTGGCATGCCTTGCCGGCACGGTACCCTGGTTTACAAGTGATGTCAACTTTATAATATATCTCGTGCATTGGGTTTTTTTATTATTAAAATATCAAATAAATTAACTTTTAAAGATAAAGAGCAAATATTGCACGTTGCTCGACTACATTTTTAATACGTAATTATGACCATAATGGTGTTTTCGGCCATAATTTTGGTGGAAAAATCGACTTCAGAATCGAAATAGAGAACTAATGGAAAAAGACTAATTCCCTTGGACTTTGAATTTCTAATAGTTTGTAAGACCTTTTGTAATCTTAATCGGTTTTGATTCCTGGATTTAATCCCTTAGGATGTCCATCCTTATTGATTATTCCGAATGGAAAGATGAGTTTTTGTCCGATAGTTCTAGCATAAATATTATTCACATGAATATATCTACCCAACATTTATCGTTATTTTACAAAATGTTAACTGCCAACCTAAATTTCCAAAACAACCACTGTTTGCAACCCTATGCTTATCATTTTAGTAATTTAAAAAATAATAATCTTGTGTTCTTGTTCTTCAACATTCAAGCCCAGGTACGAAAATGGGCTCAACTCTCCAGCCTTGGCCCTCGCTAAAGAAATGGAGATCGGGAGAAAAGTACAAATCATTTAAATTTTTAAAAATGATGCTACCAATCTTGCCCTCAACTTTTTGAAAAGCATCGAAGATAATGCCATTATTAACCTATGTTTTTAAAAAAAACCAACTCATTGAAGAATCAACACCTCTTTCAATTCTACATATGAATAATGAACACTAGCTAATTAAAAAAGCATGTGTTAGTTTTAGAAACAATTAAGAAATGTCTCAAACGAAAAAACGCCTTCGGGAAATATTAAACAAAATCGTCCGACTGCTACGGAGAAAGAAAAAAAAACATCACAATTAATTAACCAAATTTTTTAAAACAACATTCATGTGTATCATCACAATGACTAGTGTTTAATAGTTTGATGTTCGAAGCTCCATTTTTTCCCTCGTAGGAATTCAAAAATTCTTGCTGATCCTGAAACATGCCTACAAAATTGGGAAGTTATGAATTGAGCACTCAATAACAAATAAAAATTGATAACCGTATTCAGAAGTCACAAGGGTCTTTTATCACAACTCCCCTTTTTTTTCTTTTTGTAAAAGTAACTACTGTCAAATCTTAAGTAGCAACGTAATAAAATATGTTTAGTAATAGATTACATAGAAATACAATAGAAGCTCTTGAAGAACGATTTATGATATACAACACTAGAACCTTGGAATCATAACCAAAACAGTCGAATACGCAAATCTATTAACCATAACGGAGCAACTTAGGGGGCGTTTGAATGAGACAGATTCTGACTCTGCTACACCATGAGAGTCGTTACAGTGTTTCGAGGTCAACCAAACACTTTTAGGCTTCTCGGAATTTGAGCTCATTGCGCCCATCCAGATGATATTTTTTTGTATTGATGGAAGAAACTTAGTCGGTGAGTTTCTCCGGTTCCCACACCACCTACAAAAAATTAGACCATCATCATTATTTAATGTCATGTTTATGTCTAATTGGAGGACACTTTGAGAATTTCGTTTGACAATATATATGATGATCCGTTGAGATTCTCGTCATCCAAACAATTCTGACTTTTTCTAGGAAGAAACAACTTCTGAGACCAAAAATCCAAGAGTTGACTCCCTAATACAATCTAACATTCATCCAAACACAAAATTAAGAGCTGCACACAGACAACCAAAGTGGCAGTCCCCACCCAGAGGCCCTCTGGTCTGGTCAGGTCAGGTCAGGTCAGATCAGATCACCCGGATCACCAATCGGGTCGTTGTGGGCCCACCAACCGCACGAAGACAAAAGGCAAACAAGTTACAAAAGACAATCCAACACCACCAAAAAAACAAACACCACCACCCAAACGAACATCACACATTTCACACCCCCACCGCACCGCCCCATTATTTTTATTTTTATTTTAATATTTCTAGGGTTTCATTCCGACCACCACCGAACCCTGGAGTTGTGAAGAGATGTCGATCGAGGAGGGCGTGTTGGACGACATGATCCGGAGGCTTCTGGAGGTCAAGAGTGGGAAGATGGGGAAGAAGGTGCAGCTCAGCGAGGCCGAAATCCGCCAGATTTGCGTCGTCTCTAAGGAAATTTTCCTCGCCCAGCCCAATCTCCTCGAGTTGGAAGCTCCTATCAAGATTTGTGGTGATTTTTCGTTTCGTTGCTTCTCCTTCGTGTTCTAGAATCTCGATATGTTGATACATGGAGATCGGATTCCCCTTTAACTTGCGTATGATTGTTTTTATTTATTTCGTCGGGGTCCGTATGATGATTGTGATTGCAAAAGTTACTTTGGATGGATTGCGTGAGGATGATTTTTCTGGTTGGTTACACGTTTACGCATGAATTTGTGGATGTTGAAACTTGTACCAGTGCTTTGAGTGAAACATTGCATTAAATTGATCGCTGCAACACTACGATTTCTATGTATTTATGTTTGTCTCTGAATCAAAATATAATTGATCAAGGTGAAAAGTGTTGTTGAGTGTGTGGGCCTGAAAATGCCAAGAAACCAGATAAAAGGGGAGTCAATTACCTAAGCCAATCAAAACACCTTTATGTTTTAAAAGGCATGGGATATGTTTTCTTATGAAAAATTTCTTAATTCAACTTTCTTTAAAGTTTGGGTTACTATTAGAATCAACATATAGAAAGTTCTATTATGTTTATTAGATTACTCTTAATTTCATATCTGAACGTCTTACAACTGTTATATACTGTGATACTTCTCTTGTACTTTGAGATGCTACTGTCATAAGCAATTGTAGAGTTGCATTTAGCAAAATTAGGAGAGTTACCGTGCCGGTGAATCGGTCAATTTTGTTTGTTTTCTCAGGATTCATGATTCAAGGAGATGTCACCGTACGAATGAACTAATTGATGCAATAACTATGATCCTTAAGAAAGAGACTTCTTGCTTCCTTTTCTTTATCAATAGACTTTTGGCATCCTTGTTCTAGTTCAGTGTTATCTTGTTGTTAATTTTGTAATGTAGATGAATTTGTAAACTTTTAGTTATCATACTTCTACAGCTAATTAGAAATGTCACTGAATCTCCTGCTCTGCGAGGGTGCTTCAGCCTTCAGCATCAAGGAACATGTATTAGGGTGCATGTATACTTATTCAAATACTGAGCTAAAAAATACTAAACATTTTTTTCCGAATAATGTAGGTAAAGAAGAAAAAAAAACCCATTCTAAATACTAATATTGTTGTGTATTGTCCTTGAGACGGAGTCTAAGTTGCTCTGGAACGAGTGAGTGCCCAAGCTTTTGCTTGGTTGGTGCATCAAGACTCAAGAGTCGCACTAGGTGAAGTCCAATTGAAGAAGAGGGCACGACAGTCAGCTAATAGATACCTTTGTGCTTGGAAGTCAAAGAGGATGTCAAGCACTTGTCCTATGAGCATAGCATTTTGGCAGCCTGTTTGAGAAATCTGGCTAGAATATTGAAGGGGCAGTAGATTGGGATCTCAAGCCATGTGACCGGTTCTTGGAATACATGAGACAATGGTGCTAGTTAGGAGGGGGCGAGGAATTCCGGAGGATCTGTCCGTTAGTGGTGTACCAATGTGGTGTAACATTTGGATCCACTGAAACAGAGTCGTTCTGCGAGGAATTTATCTGTAGGAAACAGTCATTTGAGATGAGGTGTTATGAAGTCTCATTTTTTGGGGCAAAAGGGGAACAGGTTGGGGCTTTAAACTGGAATATTGGTTAATCTTAGAGGATTGAAAGAGGTGCTTGGCTGATGTTGGATGAAACAGGTTAAGGGGATTTGTTACTTTAAGAAATTTCTCCTACCGGATTCATTGTAGCACTGCTTTTGGTTTCTGTTTCTGTCTATATGTAGTGGTTTTATTTGGGTGTGGATGGATGTTTCTGATAGCCCTTATGAATTTACTTTGTAATAGTTAAATAAAATTTGCCCATGGGTTTCTAAATCATCAAAAAATTAAAAATATTTCCTTGCATTTTTTTTGATCGGTTGTTTCTTAGCATTATGATCACTTTGTGGCTTGTATATTAGCAGTTTCTCAGGCAGCAGCCTTATTCTATGAATAATTATGCTATAGGTTTTTTTTCCATCTTCACTGTAGCATGTTGTTATGTTTCACCTTGTACATGTTGTTGTGTAATGGTTTATTACCTTAATGGTTGTGATTTATGATAGACTACAAGAGGATGCGATTATGTTGCATGAAGTGTTGAATGAACATGTACTATTTCTACCTCAGCAAGTGAAGTATGATTGTTCTTATGGTTGAATATATTTATGATTTGGTAATTAATTCTGGAGGACATCAACATTAGGATTCATTAATAAGATTTATTTTCACTTCTCCCACAAGCATCATGGCACGCCACTTCACATTTCTAAAGTAACCTACATTTTCTATGTTTAATGTTGAGTGACTTGAGTCTATTTTGTCCTTGTAGGAGATATTCATGGTCAATACACAGACCTTCTCCGACTGTTTGAATATGGGGGTTTCCCTCCAGAAGCCAATTATCTTTTCCTTGGGGACTATGTTGACCGTGGCAAGCAGAGTATCGAGACTATATGCCTTCTACTTGCTTATAAGATAAAATACCCAGAAAATTTCTTTCTTCTAAGGGGCAACCATGAATGTGCGTCAATTAACCGTATTTATGGGTTCTATGATGAGTGCAAAAGGAGGTTTAACGTTCGTCTTTGGAAAATATTTACCGATTCCTTCAACTGTTTACCTGTGGCTGCGCTAGTCGACGAAAAGATATTATGCATGCATGGTGGCTTGTCCCCGGAATTGGACGACTTGGACAAGATCCGAAATATTGCTCGACCAGTGGATGTCCCAGATCAGGGGTTGATTTGTGACTTACTATGGTCTGACCCCGATAATGACATCCAAGGGTGGGGAGAAAATGACAGAGGTGTCTCATACACTTTTGGACCCGACAAGGTTAATGAGTTTCTTCAAAAGCATGACCTTGATCTCATCTGCCGGGCCCATCAGGTACTTTCAAAAGCATGAGTTTCTGATGGAATTAATGCTGGACACCATTATTCATATTTGGACTATTTCACGCACTTATTTTCCTTATAATGTATAATGTCACAATGAATGAAGCCTTTTATATTATTGTATTGTAAAGATAGACTGCTTAGCTTCTTTTCAGCATTTTTAATGATCTAGCAATCTGGTGTTCGTTAGGTTGTAGAAGATGGCTATGAGTTTTTCGCAAAACGACATCTTGTTACTATTTTTTCTGCACCAAATTATTGTGGAGAGTTTGATAATGCTGGAGCTATGATGAGTATTGATGATACCTTGACGTGTTCTTTTCAAATCCTTAAGCCAACTGATAAGAAAGTGAAGTTCGGCTTTGGTAACAAAATGAAACCAGGGACACCTCCAAGAAAGGTACACCTCTTTTATGCCATTCTCAATTATAAATAATTCCAAAACATTTGCAACTGATAAAAAAACATTTGCATCACAAAAAGATAAGTCATTTGTTTTGGGGCTTGGTTTATGTAGACATGATATGAGTGAAAGTTTGAAATTATCATGTTTCTATTCAAGTGTACCCTAATCTAGTTTTGCCATTTGCCTATCCAGTTCCACTAGATAGACCATAATTATTTTCAAGGTAGCTATATTTTAAAAACGGGTTAAGTCTGATGTCATGATATGCCAGAACAGATCACATGTAAACCAAGGCTGGTTGCATTTTCATTTTCTGATTGATCTGACATGTGAAACAGTACCAGTTTTTTGTGGACATGATATCTCGAGCATGTTTGTAACCCTATTGATTTGGTTATCGTTTCTGCATTACTTCACTTATCTATTGACCACTTCATAACGAACTATTTTCAATTGGTTTGAGCTTCTGCTTGCTCGTATCAAAACTGGTCATGATGCTTTTACAAATTTAGTGGTCGTTAAAACCTTCAAATGTTATGTAAAAAGCTATTATTGAAACGAAGGGACAAGAACTGAACCTCTAGGATATTGGTATATGGTAAGCTAAAATGTGTTGAGATTCACCTCCTTTTTTGTGTGTGAGTGGTAGTTACCTTTCTATTGCCCCTGATTTTTTTTGTGTGAGTGGTAGTTACCTTTCTGTTACCCCTGAAATGACATTGCTAGATGATTGTCCCGAACCGCTATCATGACATTTTGAGTCACTCCCAAGAGCTTGTGTAGGAATGAGTTTTGTATCCAAACAGAAGCCATAATCAGTTTTCCCAACATGTTACGCCTCCTCACATGGATGGCATACCCACTTATCAATCTAGGCACCCTCAATTTGTCAAAATAGGTTGGCATGAGTGCTTCGAAGACTCTTTTACCCTTTATTTTTCTTATACTTAGTCTCTGCTTCGATAAAAATGGTCATTTGAAATCATTCTGTTAGGAATTACCCTGCATTGTTTCTAGTTTGGGGAGTAGATACCCATCATGAATCAATCTGCAGTAATTGTGATTGAAAGTTATTTATATCAAAATAAGAATCCCCAATTGCCCAGCCCTTTATGGATATGCAGTTCCTATACTTCAAATGTTATTGCTGCAGCATTTACCTCATTCCTTTTTATATCTATAATAATAGTTTTTTATCAGTACATATCTATGGAATGTAGAACTTCATACCACTAATTGTGTATATTTTGTGTTGGAAATTTTGACAGGGGGGAAGAGGTTATTAAGGCTTGGTGAACGCGTTTAACTTGTTTTCCGACCTGTTGATCCTTCAATCCCCATGGAAATGGTTGTGCCATTTTGATGCTCGGGCTGCTTCTATTTTTACTAACCCTTGGCTTTAAGATATGATTTGAACTATGTCGTTTGCCTGAGAAGTGAGAACTCTTTCTAGTGACCGGTGACACCCGATTGTCTACTGCAACTTGTGGAACACACTACCTGTAAATATGTTTCTGGTGGTCTACAAGCAAGTTGGAGTTCCTTTGCAGTCTTAGCTAATGAGGCTTTCAATATGTTCTCGGATGACATGCCTATCTTATGTTCCTTGGATGGCCTTCATATTATTTTGATGTTTATTAATTTCATGGAATTCTCCAAAATTTGTTTTTTCGAACAAGCAAATTTGCAAGAATCCTTTTTGAGTAGATGATGGTTCACTAGTTTTGTCCCTGCTATTCCTTAATTTATTTGAACTCAGACCTGTTGCCGAACCCACCTTAGACGGTTGGAGGATGTTGGATTGAGTCGAATCATGCCGTGTGGGTCCTGATTTTTTATTGGTGTTTGACGGTCAACTAGTAGGGTTTAAAAGTTGGCAGTACAAGTCATTTTCTCATAAGGCCATAACTGAGTGGACGAAAATAGGAATTTTGAACTTTAAACGTTATCCAGGTCATATTAGAATTAGACCCTAGTATGAGTTGCTTTTCTTTCCAAGTAGATGTTTGCATGTTCTTAAAATTTATTTGTGATTAAAGTGCTCCGTACAACCTAGCTTATTGCTGTTTTGTAGTAAGCAAATTTGATTATTTTTATTGGAGATTATATATAGAGGAAGTTAAAAACTTAATTCTACGGAACACCGCGGTGGACGAACGATGGTGGAGGTAAAAGCTAACGTCAAACAACAACCTAAGGGCCCCACAAGTTAGTGTTGCCTTTCTCCATCACCCAAACATAGATGCATACTTTTCACTTGTGGTCTTGCATGACTTGAGAGATTTTTATTTTTATGACTTAAAGAGTTAAGACCCCACAGGTTATTGTAGTCTTTCTCCATCGTCCAAAACATAGATACATACATTTCACCTGTCGTCTTGCATGTAAAAAGTCATATGATCACGATGAATCTGAGTCACGGAGAACTTTACACATGACAACAATCTAAATTATATTAAAAGTAATTGACTCTCGAATAATGGAAACTAGACCTAATGAAATACAAGTATACAAAAATACAAACAAACATAATAGTACACTTAAAGTATATTCATGAGGTATGCATAACGAATTTGATTGCATTCATGAGGAGAGCTTAACTGATTTTCAATATGAAATTTTGTTACACATAGAGAGCCAACCAACATTGATTAAAAATTTGGTTCTAGATACTCCTTCCTCTGTGTGCCCATGAAGAAAAGTTGTCTTCACGTCCATCTGCTCTAACTTCATGTTTTCTAAAGCCACCATAGCTAACAACACTCTAATAGAGGTTTGCTCTACAACGGGTGAGAAGATCTCGTTGTAATCGACCTATTCCTTCTGAGCATATCATTTTGTCATCAACCTTGCTTTATACTTTATCTCCTCCATAGGAGATGACCCTTCCTTCTTCCTGAAGATCCACTTGCATCCAATCACGTGCTTTCCCTTGGGAAGCTCCGTTAACTCCCAAGTTTGATTCTTATGAAGAGACTCCATCTCTTCGGTCATGACCACCATCCACTTATTCTTGTCCTCCTGCTCAATAACTTCTTCGAATGTGCAAGGGTCCCCACATTTGGTAACAAGTGCAAACACAATACTAGCATCATCGTGACCATACCTCACCGGTGCCTTTGTGATCCTCTTTTGTCTTCCTTGAGCAATACTCTCTTGCTCAGCTTACTCCTCTACTGGTGAGTCAATTGTTTCCTGCTGAACTTCTTGATTTGATTCTCCTCTTGAAGTCGTGACCTCAACTTCAATTTCGTCTTCCCGCATGGGATTCTCTTGCTTCTCTTTCTCCTCAAGGCCCTTGGGCAAACTCGTCTCATCAAAGACCACATTACTCCGTAGGAGTACCTTCTTGCTCACTGGATCCCAAAGCTTATATCCCTTCACCGTCCTATCGTAACCAAGGAATATGCATTCCTTTGATTTCGAATCCAGCTTCGATCGTTGTGTCTCATCGACCAACGCATAGGCTTTGCATCCAAAAATCCTAAGCCTCGAGTAATCAAATAGCCCACTCGTCCACACTTCCTGAGGCGTCTTTAATTCAAGTGCCGATGACGGTGAGATATTTACCAAGTAGCATGCAAGATCTACTGCTTCCGCCTAGAAATCCTACAACAGATTAACATGAAGCCTCATGCTCCTTGCTCGTTAACATAATGTCATGTTCATCCTTTCAGCTACGTTATTTTGTTCCAGACTCCGCGGTGTAGTAAAATGCCTCGTGACGCCTTCTTTCTCACAGAAACTTGCAAACTCCCTTGAGGTGTACTCACATTCGTTATCTGTCCGTAAGTACTTAACAAATTTTCCTGTACTTTTCTCTACTTGGGTCTTCCATGCTTTAAACTTATCAAAAGCATCCAATTTATTTTTCAGAAAATAAACCCATACCTTCCTTGTGAAGTCGTCTATGAATGTGACGAAATATTCGGCTCCATCTTTTTACCGAACCTGAGCCGGTCCCCAGACGTTTGAGTGCACATACTCCAGAATTTCCTTCGTCTTGTGGATAGTCGTCTTGAATCGAATCATGTGTTGTTTACCAAAGACACAATACTTGCAAAAATCCAATTTGCAGCTCTTAACACCCTTCAGCAATCCCTGTTTGTGTAGCTCACACAAACCCTTTTCCGACATATGACCAAACCTCATATGCCAAAGTGCGGTGCTGTCTTCGCGCGTGCAACATTTGCTGCACCTTTTCCTTCTACTGCATTCCCTAGCATCCAATACAAGTTGACCACCTTGATTCCCTTTATCACTGTCATCGTCCCATGAGTGACCTTGATCTTTCCGTCCCCGCCGGACCATCTCCACCCGAGAGTATCAAGCTCTCCTAGAGAAATCAGATTCTTCTTCAACTCCGGTACGTGACACACCCCCGTCAACGTTCGAATGCACCCATCGAACATCTTGAACTGTACGGAACCAATCCCGACGGTGGAGCACGGTGCATCGTTGCCCATAACAACGATCCCTCCTTTCAGTGGCTCATAGGATGTGAACCACTCCTTTACCTGACACATGTGAAAAGATGCTCCTGTATCCAAAATCCATCCAGATGATGATTGGTCGATACCAGAAGCGCAAACTGTTAGAACGTCGACTTCGTTCTTCTCCTCCACCACGCTAGCGGAGTTATACCCGTCTTTCCCTTTCTGCAGCGAATCCTTGAAGGCCCTAGAATCACGCTTCATGTGACCGACCTTCTTGCAGAAAAAAACATTCAAAGGATCTCCCTTTTGATTTGTACCGTCCTTTTCCGTTGTTTCTTCCTTTGTTACTCGTCCTGCCCCTTTCTGATGCTGCGATCAATCATTCACCCTTCTTGAAAGAGCTACTACTCGAATTCTTCCTTGCATCGTAAGAGATCAGCGTGCTCTTGACCTCATCCAACACCAACGAATCCTTGCCATATATGATCGTATTCACCAAGTTCTCATACGAGTCCGGCAGCGACGTCAATAACAACATTGCTTTGTCGACATCCTCCATCTTGTCCTCAAGCTGAGTCAGATCAACTATCAACTTATTGAACACCGAGAGATGCTCAATGAACGGTGTGTTATCCTTCATCCGAAGCATGTACAAAACACGCTTCAGATTCAACTTGTTGTCAAGGATCTTCTTCATGAACCTCTCCTCCAGAAGTTTCCAATATTCTGTCGCGGTCTTTGCCGATTCCTCGAAAAGCAAATCATCCGAGAGGCACAACTCGATGATCCCAATAGCCCGGAGATTCAGACTCTCCCACTTTTTGTCGGTCATCTTCGACGGTTTCTTTTCAACTCCATCCAACGTCAGCAATAGTCCGTCCGTCTGAGACATCAACGCACGAACCCTCCGTTGCCATGTTGAAAAGTTCCCCTTCCCGGTGAATTTCTCCACCCGAAAGTTTCGCGCTTCCTCCCTTATCGAAAGTGCAATCAAAGCTCTGATACCAACTGTTGGGAGGGGAATCTAACAATGCACTTATACGAAACACGAATTAAACGCACCACGTAATAACAAATATTGATTGCGGAAAATAACTTCGGACCCTCTCCCAATCTTAATGCAACAAGTAAACCGAATCTCGATCAATCCTGAGCCCTAAATCTCCTGACGTTTTTTCGGTCGACCGTGTTCCCAGAACCGGTCGATCGAATCTTGATCTGATCCGAACCCAATGTCTCCTGGAGTTATTCGGTCGACTGAGTGTCCCGCACCGGTCGACCGATTCTTCCTGATTTCCTGTACTTAACAATTCTATAAACCAATTCCAACACCACCACCGTAGATAAAGTAGTCTCTCACCATACATGAACGTAACCATACCTATTCATCGATCCTATTCATGTCGTGGTGAATTTTTGACATTTCCCTCCCACCTTGAACACTCATATTTTCTGTTTTGTTGATGGCCGTCAATGAATACTTGTTTTAAGCATGTGATGTAACCATTGGTGGTGGTGGATCATAGTCCCACTAGTTTTGAATAAGACCTTTTTATATATACAAATAAAAAGGGGAGCGAGAAAAGTCAATTGTTCTTCGGAATTGAGCAAAGACCATTGCATTCTCATGTTGTTATCATGTAATAGGACCAAAATGAAAACATGCTTGGACCAAAATGCCTGTATCATATCATTTATTGGATACCCTTGGATCAATCTCCCGGTTGGCCTATTTAACATCAACGCTAGAGCACGTAACACTTGCACCAACATCAACATGGAATCCATAGACAACATTAAGTTTCCACCAACACTCAAAATGAAGGAAGACGAGGAAACCTACTGTTATGCCATCCAATTAGCCACCTTGTCCGCCCTTCCCATGACCCTCAAGGCAGCCATTGAGCTCGACGTCATTGGCATCGTCGCGAGGGCAAGCGCTGAAGGCAAATACCTTTCCGCCAAAGAGATAACCAAAGAGCTCTCCACAAATAACCCTGATGCTTGCCTCTTACTTGAACGCATGCTACGTCTCCTCACAACCTACAAAATCTTTACCTGCATTGATGACAAGAAAGATGGAATTACCGTCGCAAAGCGGTACGGACCGGCCCCTGTGTGCAAGTACTTTAATAAGAATCACGGTGGTGCTTCCTTGGCGCAACTTTGCCTTCTGATTCAAGACAAACATATTATGGAAAGCTGGTAAGTCGTATATATATCAAAGTAGGTTAACATTTTGGTGATTGATTTTAAATATTTAATCATTAATTTAAAGTTCTGGAGTTCATCTAGTTTTGCACTTCTTTTGAAGTTTTTCGTAATTAACTTCTCATGATTTTAATGAGGAAGTTAGGGAACCTTGACATGTCTAAGTAACTAAATTCAGAAAGGTGATCGAGTAACTTATTAGTACCAATCAAGTAAAAGTTAATTTTACCAACACAATTCTACATGTCCAAAACTACATTCTTAGAAATCAATCACAATCATCAGAGGAAACATTTTTATGAAACGAAACTACAGATTCCTAAGAATAAATGACCCAAACAACCCTGCCATACTAGCTAGCTAGCTCTTAGTATACATACAAAAGTTCATATTAATTATCGTTATCTTATGATGAATGCAACTGTGTGACTACTAAGGTACTTTCTAAAGGATGTTGTGATGGAAGGAGGCACTGATCCCTTCTGCAAGGCTCACGGTGCGATGCTCTTTGAGTACTTGGATGAGGATCTAAGGTTTAAGACGATTTTCAATGCCGGTATGTCTTACCACTCAATCATAACTATGGACCAAATCCTCGAGTCCTACTCAGGATTCAAGGAACTTGGTTCGGTTGTGGATGTTGGCGGAGGCGTTGGGACAATATTGAACATGATCGTCTCTAAGTACCCAAGTATCAAAGGAATAAACTTTGATCTACCTCAAGTCATCTCTGAGGCTCCGTCTTTCCCAGGTTCGTCATTAAAATATTATTTGATCAGCATGAGTACAATTATGATGTTTTTGTATCATGTGGAATGTTATTTTTGGATCAGGAGTCGAGCATCGTGCGGGCGATATGTTTGAGAGTGTTCCAAACGGAGATGCCATACTCATGAAGGTGACAAAGATGGATTACAGATTTACGGGATCTTTTTTTTAAAAAACAAATATGATCCTCAAAATCTATTTTCTATATACATTTCCTTCTACTCTCGTAATAGCCATTTTGCCCTTAACTTTGATTCACGATTTTAAGTAGCAACATGGCAAATAATCTACCATTGAAATTGAAGGGTTAATTACTAAGATATACATTGTGAAATTATGAAATACGGGAAGATATTGTTGGAGGATGGGAGGAGGACAGGGAGCTACTGATCAACCCACCACAGGAGAATGCCCGTCTCCTGGGCTACAGGGACCGCTGATTGACGGTCTAAAAGGTGCACCTCGTGCGCTGCCTTAGACCGCCCTAATCGTCATTCCTTTTGCCTTCTTTTGACACCACTAGATCCATTCTTGATCTATTCTACTGGGGGGCACGAAGGAAAGAATGTGGCTCTCTCCTTGACACTCACAAAGCAAAAAAATGATTTTTCAATGCACACTTTTTTTTTCTACTCACATACTCATTTTTTTCTCACACAATTTCGTGACTCAACTTCTAATGCTTGATATATATATATCGTTGTTCTATTACAAATAGGGAATTCTAGTGCTTTATATAGGCATTTACATGACCCTACAACTTCCAAATATAAAGACTACATAAACATGATCATTCAAGATCATTACACCCTCTACTTAAATTGCATACATAATTAGGACGAAAATTACACAAAAAATGAAAAGACTCTTGTCTCTTCCACTCTCTCAACCTTTTGTCTTCTCATGTGTTGACTTTTCACCCCCTTGATGAGTCATCAAGCAATGATAATGTTGCGGGTGACTAGGACACCACATAGGGTTAAGTCGCCACCTAGGATTAAGTTCAATTTTCAATAGATATTAGTGATACTTGGAGTCTTAGAGGATATTTAATTAAGAAATTATCCTCCCGTTTTTTATAAAAACATTTCTAAGAAGACTCGGCTTGCAGTGCATTCTCCATAATTGGAGTGACGAGTGCTGCTTGAAGCTGTTGAACAACTGTTGGAAGGCTTTGCCGGAGACCGGAAAGGTTATTGTGGTTGAGAGCTTGCTTTATCCATCACCTGAACAAAGCCTTGGAGCCAAGAACGCAGCTCAGTCCGACATGATTATGTTGGCAAACACTTCCGGCAAGAAAAGGACTGAGTTGGAGTACAAGTTGATGGCAAAAAAAGCAGGATTCTCAGGATTCAAGGTCGCTTGTGGTGCTGCAAACATGCATGTCCTGGAGTTCTCCAAGTAGATGCATGTTGTTGGATGTTCTCCAATGTCTTAAGAAGTCTCAATTGCTTGGTTATTGTTGTTGTCTTAGGCTAAATTATGAATTTATGCCCACTCATTATGAATTTATGATATGTGATTGCATTGTAAATTGTCTTTACCTGAATTGTTGGACATCAACGATTGACTCTAAAAAAAGGTGTTGTGTTATGTACTTGTATTATATAGCACATTTTGTAGTAATTGGTTTAATTGGATAAGTCTTGTACTTTTGCAGTGTAGGCTTCCTTAGATGATCCACTGTAACGATGAAATCTAAGTACTTAGGTGAAGGTTGCACACAACTTGTATTTAGCTACGTGAGACTAATTGTTCAAACACTCCGACACACACATGATCAGAATTATTTTTTCCGTATTTATGCATGGACAATATGGATTGGAGTACGTCCTCACAGGTCAATCGACCCGTTATGTTACCATGTGAAATTTTGTTGGTCCACAATCTCAACCAAACTTAAGCACTTAACGAAGGGTAATTGTTCGAACTCTAATAATATAAACCCCTAATTATTAAAATAAATACCAAAACAAAAACAAAATTCACAACAAAAAAGAAACCTGGACCAAATTAATAAAACAAAAAACATTAATAATCTATTTATTTACAAATTGCATATACTTTATTTATTTAACACATTTATCTACAGTATGCGCGTTATCAAAATATAATCAACTTTAACCCTTAATTATTTATCAAAATATAAACCCCTAATTATTAAAACAAAAACAAAAAAATCACAACAAAAAAAACCTGGCCAACCGGGTTGTGCCAAGTCGGGCGATAACCCCAGTCGTCTGCGATCGTCGGGGTTCATCAAGAGCGGATGACCCCACTAAGGGTGGCCCAAAGAGACTGCTGACTGCTACAGAAGACATTGGTGGGCAATATAAACATAAATTCAACCATCGAATAATGTGGAGAGATCCTCGCCAAGATGCTAATGATCTGCTATTGGTGTTGCAGTTGTTAAAGATCAAATATATGAGAGAAGAATTGTATTCTGGATTTATCTCTCTATCTAAAGTTAGGTTCAAATTACACAAAGTTGCAGAGTCTCCACATCTTCAGCAAGCTTGTCAGGGAGAGTCTGCTCTGCCATTTCCGTTTGCTTCTTGAGGAAAGGATTTTCTGGCCCCGTAAGTATGTTCTCAAATAATAAAGGTGTTACAGATGCAAAATGAGTATTTTGTTTGGAGCAATGGCTGTTATACAAAATTGCTTGCGGTGTTACTCGTGTTGGAGTTGTTATGAATTTGAGAGAGAGTGGAGAAAAGAAGGACCGGAGAGACAGAAAGAAAGATGAGAGAGAGGGATACCCGAGAAGTGAGGGTTTGAGATTTTTAAATTTTTATTTCACATTAAGAATATTTTTAAATGTAGAATGTGTAAATTGCAAAATTCTTAATAGAATGAGACAAATTTTGTGATGGAGTGAGCGCATCCAAACAAATAAGATGCGAATGTAGATGCATGAGAAGAGTTAAGATAAAAATGTAGGTGCATGTAAACAAATATATAGTTGAAATACATGCATAAAGAACCAATTATGTATCATTTGAGGTACACTAATGATCTTTTTAAAAAAATATTCGCTTGTGAAAAATGTCTTCAAACCATTTGCTTAAAAAATTCAAAATTATTTATTTATATTTTCACTTTATAAAAGAAATATGAAGAGGACTACACCATCAATCGAAGTTGGATGATCCAACTAGACGATATATGAGAGAGAAATGTTTGCATATTTACCCTAAACTCCCATGGAAACTGAGTTTATACTTTATAGAGAATCCGAAACTAACAAACTTGAGAATCAAATGGGATCTAACTAAAAACACCGTTTTAGACTTTGAGTTTTGAAAGCCACGGAGAATATGACCATTTGGTAGCCTTTCGGGTTACTTATAAGAAAATATTTATTAATTTATGCTAAGTTTTTTGCCACAGCCAAATAATGCACAAATAGGTGCATTGTAAGCAATTTCCAGAACTCCGCGAGGAAATGTCCAATATTGCTGTTTGGGGTATGTATTTAAGTAAAAGATATCTTATTCTAAATTCTAATGTGTAGCTTCAGCCCCTTAAACAATGCAAATAGTCTCACGTTGCTAAACATAAGTTGTATGCAAGACTTTATATTATTAGAGTTCGAACAATTATTCTTCGTTAAGTACTTAAGTTTGGTTGAGGTTGTGGACCAACAAAATTTCACATGGTAACATAACGGGTCGATTGACCTGTGAGGACGTACTCCAATCCATATTGTCCATGCATAAATACGGAAAAAATAATTCTGATCATGTGTGTGTCGGAGTGTTTGAACAATTAGTCTCACGTAGCTAAATACAAATTGTGTGCAACCTTCACCTAAGTACTTAGATTTTATCGTTATAGTGGATCATCTAAGGGAGCCTACACTGCAAAAGTACAAGACTTATCCAATTAAACCAATTACTACAAAAAGTGCTATATAATACAAGTACATAACACAACACCTTTTTTTAGAGTCAATCGTTGATGTCCAACAATTCAGGTAAAGACAATTTACAATGCAATCACATATCATAAATTCATAATGAGTGGGCATAAATTCATAATTTAGCCTAAGACAACAACAATAACCAAGCAATTGAGACTTCTTAAGACATTGGAGAACATCCAACAACATGCATCTACTTGGAGAACTCCAGGACATGCATGTTTGCAGCACCACAAGCGACCTTGAATCCTGAGAATCCTGCTTTTTTTGCCATCAACTTGTACTCCAACTCAGTCCTTTTCTTGCCGGAAGTGTTTGCCAACATAATCATGTCGGACTGAGCTGCGTTCTTGGCTCCAAGGCTTTGTTCAGGTGATGGATAAAGCAAGCTCTCAACCACAATAACCTTTCCGGTCTCCGGCAAAGCCTTCCAACAGTTGTTCAACAGCTTCAAGCAGCACTCGTCACTCCAATTATGGAGAATGCACTGCAAGCCGAGTCTTCTTAGAAATGTTTTTATAAAAAACGGGAGGATAATTTCTTAATTAAATATCCTCTAAGACTCCAAGTATCACTAATACCTTCCCGTATTTCATAATTTCACAATGTATATCTTAGTAATTAACCCTTCAATTTCGATGGTAGATTATTTTTGCCATGTTGCTAGTTAAAATCGTGAATCAAAGCTTCTGAATTGAATTTCATCCTAGGTTGAATTTATTGTAGTACATCAAAGTTAAGGTCAAAATGGCTATTGGGAGAGTAGAAGGAAATGTCAAAAGAAAATAGATTTTGAGGATCATATTTGTTTAAAAAAAAAGATCCCGTAAATCTGTAATCCATCTTTGTCACCTTCATGAATATGGCATCTCCGTTTGGAACACTCTCAAACATGTCGCCCGCACGATGCTCGACTCCTGATCCAAAAATAACATTCCACGTGATACAAAAACATCATAATTGTACTCATGCTGACCAAATAATATTTTAATGACGAACCTGGGAAAGATGGAGCCTCAGAGATGACATGAGGTAGATCAAAGTTTATTCCTTTGATACTTGGGTACCTAGAGATGACCATGTTCAATATTGTCCCAACGCCTCCGCCAACATCCACAACCGAACCAAGTTCCTTGAATCCTGAATAGGACTCGAGGATTTGGTCCATAGTTATGATTGAGTGGTTAGACATACCGGCATTGAAAATCGTCTTAAACCTTAGATCCTCATCCAAGTACTCAAAGAGCATCGCACCGTGAGCCTTGCAGAAGGGATCAGTGCCTCCTTCCATCACAACATCCTTTAGAAAGTACCTTAGTAGTCACACAGTTGCATTCATCATAAGATAACGATAATTAATATGAACTTTTGTATGTATACTAAGAGCTAGCTAGCTAGTATGGAAGGGTTGTTTGGGTCATTTATTCTTAGGAATCCCTAGTTTCGTACGTATCGTAAAAATATTTCCCCTGATGATTGTGATTGATTTCTAAGAATGTAGTTTTGGACATGTAGAACTGTGTTTGTAAAATTAACTTTTACTTGGTTAGTATTTATAAGTTACTTAGACATATCAAGGTTCCCTAACCTCCTCATTAAAATCATGAGAAATTAATTATGAAAAAACTTCAAAAGAAATGCAAAACTAGACGAACTCCTGCACTTCTAATTAATGATTAAATATTTTAAAATCAATCACCAAAATGTTAACCTGCTTTTATATATATACGACTTACCAGCTTTCCATAATATGTTTGTCTTGAATCAGAAGGCAAAGTTGCGCCAAGGAAGCACCACCGTGATTCTTATTAAAGTACTTGCACACAGGGGCCGGTCCGTACCGCTTTGCGACGGTAATTCCATCACTCTCCGTCTCGTCGATGCAAGTGAAGATATTGTAGCTTGCAAGGAGATTCAGCATGCGTTGAAGCAATAGAGGAGCATCGGGGTTGTTCGCGGAGAGGTCTTTGGCTATTTCTTTGGTTGAGAGGTATTTGCCTTCGGTTCCGGCCTTGGCAATGATGTCGATCACGCCGAGGTCGATGGCCGCCTTGAGGGTCATGGGGAGGGCGGAGAAGGTGGCCAATTGCATTGCATAGGAGTAAGCTTCCTCCTCTCCATTAAATCTATCTTCTGCTGGAGTGGTGTTTTGTGTGGATGCCATTTTGGCAATGTGTTGTGGGATTCATTGGCTGGTATTTGGATATGGTGGGTGGGTTTCATTCCCTTAGTTGTGTCGTACCTGAGGCTCATTGTTATTTGTAATGGATGTCCCTACTAGGGGCGAGCAAAACCCGGTCCGGTCCGGGTTCGGTCCGGACCGGAACCAACCGGTCCGGTCTGGGTTCGGTCCGGACCGGAACCAACCGGTCCGGGTTCTGGTCTGGACCGAATTTTTTTTTTGGATCCGGTCCGATTTTTTTTTTAATTTAAGGTAAAAAATCGGGTTTTTGGACCGGACCGGTTCGGTCCGGTCTTCGGTCCGCCTATCCGAATTTTTTCCAGTCCGGTCCGATTTCCGGTCCGGACCTAATTTTTTTTCCGGTCCGGTCCGGACCGGACCGATGCTTAGCCCTAGTCCCTACCAACAAGATTATAGATTGTAATGGATGTTTAGTGGTGTTTAATAGACAATTCAATATCATTTGTGTACATATAAAGGGAAACATCCTAAGACATTTGTAGACATTTTTGAAAAAGTATTTTGGAAAATAAGCCTTTAAATACATTTATTACGACATTTGAAAGAAAAAAAGGAAAAAGTTTAGAAAAACAATTGTAATAAAGTGTCTAAAAAAACTAATCAAGACGTTATTTAAAATTGTCTTAAAAAGTAAGTTTTTTCACACCAAGACATTTGTAAGAACGTGTATTGAAATACATATGAAGATGGTTTATAAAAAAAAATTATTTCAGAAATGAAAATTTTAAAGACATTCGAAAACATTTTCAAAGAGGATGTTGGAATATGACGTTTTGAAGATCCTGTGGCCAGCTAAGACTCGCGTAAAAAATGGCTAATAACGTTGGAAGGTATTCTAACAATGTTATTACGAAAACAACGGATTAAACGCACTACGGAACACGAATATTGATTTGCAGTATTAAATCTTCAGTTTCTCTTCAAAACTTTCAAGTAACAAAACCACACAAGATGTTAAACACAACAAAGATGAATGCACACCTAAAACAACCACGACACACGAATTTTACAAGGTTCGGCAACGTGACTAGGTCCTTGGGAGAGTCTCTTACGGGTTTCATTTACTTCTTCTTCCGCTTCTTAAACAAGAGAATCAACCAAGATTACAAGTTGATGGAAGCAATTTGTCCTCTAAAGCACTATAGATCTATTTCTAGCCCCAATCTCTCTCTCAAGGAAATAAATTTGTTCATTAGTTTACAAATTATGTCTGAAAAGCCCTTAAATAGACCTATAAAATCGTATAGAAAAACATACAAAACGTGGGCGAAAATGTGGGCAACGGTCGACCGCTCCACAGTTATCTTCAGTAATTGCTACTTTCGAGTTGACCAGAATGCCTCGTGGGTCGACCGTTCCCGACTTAAAAAAAGTCCCAGATAATTTCGATCGAACGGTGTCCAATACCGGTCGACCGTTCCTCGTCTCTAAATGATCTGATAAATCCGGTTGAACGGTGTCCCACACCGGTCGACGGTTCTACCCTATTTTCTATGTACTTGACAAATTTAAACCAATTTTCAACAATCTCCCCGGAAAACTTGAATCCCCTTCCCTCCCCTCCTAAACATCAAACCCCTCGTCGTTTTGTATCCACCATGTCCGTGTGCATGAAATGAACCCCAACCGCGAGCTGACCCGCAAAATCCTCCACCTCCTCTCCACCCCAACCGACCTCTCCTCGCTCATCCATCATCTCACCCGCTCCGCCGTCCTCCACGCGCTCCTTCCTCTGGTGCCGCCGCCACCTCCCCCTCGACGACGCCCTCCACTACGTCATGCTCCGCGTCCTCACCCGCAACCCCTACCACCTCCCCCTCGCCCGCCGCTTCCTTCTCTCCCTCCATTCCTCCCCTCCCCACGACTCCCTCCTCCTCCTCCACGACCGCTTCTTCAACCTCCTCCTCCGCGCCCACGCCCTCCACGGCCAGATCAGATCCTCCGTCCGTCTCTTCCGGGAGATGAAGTCCACCTTCGGCGTGCCTCCGTCCGTTTTCTCCTACAATTCGCTTTTGGCTGCCTTCTTCTCTCGTGGTCGCACCGTCGCCGCCGCTAAACTGTTCGGCGAAATGACCGCCGAAGGTTCTAGAATATCACCGGATCTGTGCACTTTTAATACTATGATCGGGGGGTTCTGCTTGACTGGAGGGCTTCCACAGGCGTTCCGTTACTTTCGGAAGATGGAGGGGTTCGGTGTTCGGCCGGATGTGCAGACGTATAATACTCTTCTCGATGGGGTCTGCCGGTTCGGGAAGGTTGCGGTTGCCGTGAATTTTTTTGAGGGGATGAAGCGGAAGGAGGTGAGGCCCAATGTAGTGACTTACACAACCTTGATACGAATGTTTTGCGCGAAGGGATGTGTTGAGGATGGGCTGGGGTTGTTCAGGGAGATGGTGGAGGAGAGCGTGAGGCCGAACGATGTTACGTATAATACGATCATTCATGGTCTTTGTGAGGCAGGAGAGATTGGAAGGGCGATGGAAATGTTCGAGGGTGTTTCCTCGGGAGAAGAGGAAAGGGGATTCAGACCGGATGTGTGCACTTTTAATACTTTGATTAATGCTCATTGCAGGGAAGGGAGGGTTGATGATGCTTTGAAGGTGTTTGACACGATGCCGAAGTTGAAGTTGAAGCCTGATTCAGCGTCTTATAGTGTGCTTATTCGTGCGTTATGTGGTGAAGGGGATTATGATGTCGCTGAGAAGTTGTTGGATGACTTGGTTGAAAGACGGGTTTTGCTAAGGAGAGGTGGTTCTAAACCTATCATGGCCGCATATAATCCAATCTTTGAGTACCTTTGTCAGAATGGGAAGACAGGAAAGGCAGGTGTTGTGTTTGCATTGCTTTTGAGCAAGGGCATGTGGATTCGGCATCGTTTAAGACGTTGATACTGGGGCATTGCCGAGAAAGTGCATTTCGGGATGGGTATGATATTTTAATTTCTATGTTGAGAAGAAATCTTGTTCCAGATGAAGAGACGTTTCAAGCATTGTTTGATTGATTTCGAGCGACTGGCGAGATGGAGTTTGCTTGGAAGGTTTTTGAGAAAATGCTTAACAATGGATACCGTCCAAAGACCACAACCTTCCATTCGGTGCTTGCTTGGTTGTTGGACTCTGGTCGTGGAACACGAAAAGCGGGTGATTTGATTGCAGTGATGCTGGAAAGGAAAGTCCTGCAGGACATTAAACTATCGACGGCTACTGTGATTGGTCTTTACAAGGATGGACTGCACAGTAGAGGACTTGAGATCACCCATCTTCTCTACGAGAGTGGGTACTGCTTGGAGATGGAGAAGTTAATCATATCTCTTTGTGACGATCAAAAATTTATCGAGGCTCGAGATTTGCTTCTTCTTAGCTTGGAGAAGCACCCAAATCTACCAGGAGAAATTTATGCTGCTGCCATTCATGGGTTTTGTCAGATCAAGAGAGTAGATGAGGCCTTCAAATTGTTCTTCGAGCTGAATGAGACAGGAAGAGGTCACACTGTTTCTCATTCTTTGGAAGAAGTGGAAATTGGACTTCGGAAGGAAGGGAAGTTAGAAGAGGCTGAGTTCGTCCGTAAAAGAAGAAATTCCTGAAAGTGATAGTGAGACAGATAGTGAGTCTCTAGTCTCGACAGAAGGATATCTGTGTAGCCGTGTAGGTACTCGGGAGATCTGTTTTTCAAATTTCCACAGCATTACCTTGTTTCTAATGTATATATTTGTTGTGTTTTTTTCACAAAGTACTTATTAGTGTATTGTAGCATATACTGCACTAGAACGTCCCATATGCTAATTTTGTAATGCCTATATTAGGTTTGCAAGTTACTAGCTGTTTTTATTATCTGATCCAGGGCATTGGCACAACATGCTATTAGCACCCTTGCAACTCTTAACTCAAAACTTTTTTTATTTGATAAGTATTGATGGTAAATTTGTAATGTTATTTCATCAAATAATTTGCATAAATAACATGACTATGCAAGCTGTGGTCTTTTATTTTACTCTCAAGGAAAGCAATCCTCGTGAAAACGGGCAGAAAGTGTGTAAACCATGTTTGTCCAAGATAAGTTGAGTTCTTTGCAATTTCTTCCTATTGATTTTTTTACTTGTCGAGGAGTATGAACTTTGGATTGTGCTCTTATACTTAACAAATAGACTAGCGTTGGACAGAAATAGTCAGACAGCATTGGCTGGAAACTGGTGATATATGTACCTCTTTTTTCCTTTTAGAATGGCTTGCCAAAATAAGAATAGCTGTATAAGTAACGATGTGCATAACAATAGTAATCATGTTGATATTTCTCTTATTTCAGAACCCTTTTACCACCTCCAGCCACCAATTTTCTCTTATATTTCTTGCTTTTGTTTATTATTCTAATACAGGTAGTTGGGATGACCAGAGGCGTATGTTCCTGTTGTCCTGCCAGTTACAAGGAAGTCTGTTCAGTTATTCAGAATGCATCATGTGAAGCTCCTCGACCATTGGGCCGGACAGGTATTCGACATTCTTTTTTCAACATTACTCAGCGATGATCATTGGAATGACCTCACCCTATTAACCATACATAAATCATATTTCTGCCAAGAGAAGAGGTGCAAGCAGTCCTTATGATTTTAGGCCATTCAGTTTCATGAATGTCCTGCACTAGGAAACATGGATACGGGTATTGGATACGACATGACACTGACACGAGTATACGGTATATTTGTAAAAAGTAAGATACGGATTCAGTGATTAAAATATAAATAATATATTTAATTTTTTATAACTTAGTGTAATAATTAAAATACACATATTACCAAATTAGCAATTGTTAATCCAAACAAAACATTCATAATTCATTGATAAAAATAAACAACGTTTTTACTTCCATAAAAATAAACAATTGTTAATTCAAGATAAATGTCATAAATACATGTTTCTCAATCATTGTTCGACATCCAAAAGATCGTCAAGTGAACATTGTCATCAGCAAAAAGAACAACTTGCATATCTGGTTCATCAAACAAAAAACCCTTAAACATTCAAAGAAAAACCCTTAAACATTTAAAAAACTACACAATCAGTTGTGTTCAACACAGGATACACGTGTCCGTGAAGTATCCGGGCGTATCCACGACGTATCCGATAATGTGAATTTCCCATACTGTCCTGGATACACCATGTAGCGAACACGTATATGTGTGTATCTGACGTGTATTGGTATCCGATACGAGTACGGTACGGGTATGGGAGGTGTTTTGAAGTATCCGTGCTTCCCAAGTCCTGCATCACGATCACTAAGCCACTGGCTCTTAAACTGAACTCTGTTATTCCAATGATAATTCTGTTAATCAGTCAGAATATATTTCTTTTAGTCCAATACCATTTATGTTATCAAACAACATGTGTTCTATTTATAAAAACATCCTAACTGCCAAAGAACTGTTTGACACTAATACACTATGAATCCTACTCCCCCATGTTATTTGTCTTGAAATTTGATATCTTGGAGGTCTTGATAGAATGGATTGTGGATTCTTGAAATCTATTTTTGAAGCCAATGGTTTCTGCTTTCATTTCATTTCTCTGGCCTATTGTTTAATCACGTTTCCTTGTGACCATGTCAACTTCCAAATGCACCAGAGGGCTTCTCCATGGCTGTCCCCTATCAGTTTTTGTTCATCTTTAGCATGGAAGTGTTTTTGTTAGGCACAACCAGGAATATTGATCATGTACTGGGTCCGTTGCCTCTCCTATGACTGCTTGAATGCATTTGCTTTTCTGCAGATGGTCTTTTGGTCTTTGGTATTTGGTGCTTGGGATGAAGGAAGTTCTGGAGTACTACAAAATTTCAGGTCTTTCATTTCAATTAGAATCATATATATTTCAGCAGACTGCAATAAGGTCATGAACTCCTAAATACTTCTTATTTTGGCTTTCTGATTATGTCCAAATCCAATTAATACTTGAGCTCTTTTTTGGGAATACTCTCTTTGGTCATAACGACAAATACTCTTTGGTCAAAATGGCTGAAGTTTCTTGTCAGAATATTGATAATAAAATTTCAGTAGGACTAGTGCTAGAACTTAGAACAACGTCCACTATGATTTCATTTATAGGAACTATAAAGAAATTCTGCTGACTGCTACAGAAGACTTTGGTGGGCAATATAAACATAAATTCAACCATTGAATAATGTGGAGAGATCCTCGCCAAGATGCTAATGATCCGTTATTGGTGTTGCAGTTGTTGAAGATCAAATATGTGAGGAAGAATTGTATTCTGGATTTCTCTCTGTATCTAAAGTTAAGTTCAAATTGCACATCGTTGCAGAGTCTCCACATCTTCAGCAAGTTTGTCAGGGAGAGTCTGCTCTGCCATTTCCGTTTGCTTCTTGAGGAAAGGATTTTTTTTTGGCCCCATCAGTATGTTCTCAATTAACAAAGGTGTTACAGATGCAAAATGAGTATTTTGTTGGTAGTAATGGCTGTTAAGCCTGTAATACGTAATTGTTTGCGGTGTCGTGTTGGAGTAGTTATGAATATTGTGTACTTGTGGCCGACCAAGTTTATACCTGTTGGAGTGAGCAGCACCCTGTGAATCGGTAACTGGAATTGACCGAAGAGTTGGCAATTTTCAGGAACATCTGAAAGTTTTTTATATCGTATGATTTACGTCGTATGAAAGTTTATGGCTTTAAATCGATTCCGTGTGTAACTGGTGTCATCGTATAATCAGAAATGTGTTGTACTTATATCTGGTAATCATCCCTATTATTAGAAATTTGAGCTAGTCATTGGTAGCCATGTGTAGCTTTCTATCAGTTCATTACATCAATAATCAAACGGGACATTGGAGACCTCCTGAAACATTTGTTCTGAATCTTCACATGGATAAGCCAATCATCACGTAGTTGAAATAAAATCCCAATTCTCTAGCTTGTAATTGTATTTCTTATGTTGTACAGTGAAACTCTAATCTCCCTTAAGTTATTATGAAATCTGGTTATGCCTGCAAAGAAACCTTCAACCGTCTGCTTCATGTAACTACTATTTCTGCTCTATAATCTTTATCATTAGGATAGATTCAGCCCCTTTTTTTCTGCATGAGCTTAGAAAGATGTCGTAAGGTTACATGATGCTAAGTTGCTGGTGTTTTCGTTCCTACAAACAACATAAAAGCAGCGTATGTTTCACAATATTTAGAAATCGGTTCTTTCGTTGAGTAAAAGTATATACCTACAAACAAATCCATTCCAGCTTTCTGCCGCATCATCTTAATTTTTTGTTTGGTTTGCAGAATTCTATTCAGAAAGAAAAGGTCTGCACTAGTTAACCAGAAAACCCAGATATGGTGACCTCAAGCTAGAGCAAAATGCCAGCCTACCCATGAGGTGTGGACTGTCATTCTCCCTTCCTTTGGCATGGCTCCAAACTCGGCAGCCCGACGGGGTGACCTTAAGTGTCTACTCCAAGGCCGTTGCAAAAAAAAGATTTTCTCGTTAGATCTCAAGAAGGCTTTTACAGTGACACTCCACATAATTTGGAGAGAGCGGAATGAACGCATCTTTGGGGTTAAAGAGAAATGTGACGAAGTGCCTTGTAATAAAGATTTGGCTCATCCTTAAGAGCTTTGGTTGTTTCACAAAGTGTCAGGTCTAAGTGCAAATTATGTCGTGTGATTTTGGAGTGTTAGAAGTTTTGTTACTTTGTGCATATTAGCTTAAGCATAGTTTACTTTTGAAGGGTTGTAGCGGGGTCTTCTTGCCGTTCATTTTGTTACTCTTCAATTGTGAATAATATACACGGAACAATCCGGCTTATCTGGCAAAAAAAAATAAAACCAACTACCACTTTATTTTGTAGATGAGAAGTGCAAACAATCACAAATATCTTGCTGCAGCTTGATTTACCCAGCAAGATGTGACCATAAGTGGTTAGTTCACAAAGCAAAACAAAACCTGAAAAGTTAGCTTCAAACATAGTTCCCTTCCGTCCGAAATGTCCATGTAGGTTTGAACCATACGACAACTACAAAATACCGACTGTATGAACCAATTTTAATCACGTTAAGTTATTAAAATTTCCACACACCAAAAGTACACATACCCACTAAAAAATGAAAATAGGAGAAGCTACACATTACAGTTTATGAGGCAAACATTCAATCAGAACAGGAAGCAAGAAACCATAAGTAAATAGTCTGATTCAATCCTCTGAAGCCAAAACTCATCATACAGAGTTCTAAGTTTAACATTGGCAAAGCAAGGTTGTAGTAATTATGATACAACATACATTTCTTCTGTTAGTAACAACACCATTACAGCCATGAAAACAAACGTTTTAGGGTAGCATAATTTATGCAACTTCCGTGCAGCAGTAGCAGAATCATGTCACAAGTACATATGCATCACAACCTAATAACATTTACCCTGCAATCAACTTCTCACAGCTGATCAACAACCACGATTGGGTTGTTCAATACATCACCAGGGAGAATCATTTCTTGCTGACGGAGATCTAGACACCAAACTTGCTTCCTTTCCAAGCCTCGTAGAACCCAGATGCGACTTCGGCGTGCCTACAACCGGGCTATTGCCACGGTAACTTGCTCTGAGCGTCTCATCCACACTATGAGAAGACTTGGCAAACGCACTTCTGACAAACTTCTGAGCAGCAGGCGAAAGAGTCCTAGCACTTGGGGTCATACTCCCACTCCTTGAAGGTGACGGCAAAGGTGGTTTGCGGAACATTTTCGACCTCTCCCTAATCTTCCTTGCTGCATCCCTGGACAAAGAATGCGCCTTCACGTCTCTGGAAGGAGCAGACGGTATTGAAAACCGTGGGCCATCACCGCTCCCTCCGATTCCAACAGGCGTGTCTTCCAAATCCAATCGCAAAGGTGTGCCCTCAATCTCACCCCAAGTCATCAAAGGAGACGCATCAACACCAGGAACAGGAGACGGGGTCTTCACAAAACTATACCCGTTCTCAGCCTTCTTACTCGACTCCACGAAAAACGCAGTCCCCAAGGGAGTCTTCCTCAGATCCTCCAGATCATATCTCCTTGCCTTCTCAGCCTCCCTATCAGCAAACGGCCAAGCTGCACCTCCAATTGGAGTACTACTCGGAACAGACTTATAAAGAATAGCAGCATCCGTCTTCTCCGCATCACCCGACTCGCCACCCGATCTCCCATGAAACCTCGTATTCGTCCGGCAGATCTCTTTAGTCATCCCCTTCAACCTCTCCGCCCTCTCCTCGATCGTGAGCACCGGCTCCTCTCTCTCCCCAGCATTATACATAAGAAGATTCTTCGGATCGTAATTCCACCCCTCCAAAGTGCTGGTCGGCTGATCCGACGACCCGTACCCATCTGTAATCCTCCTAACCGGCTCATCCCCGCCGTCACTCCCCAACAAATGGGCGTACTTCTCCTTCCGCTTCCGGTTCACCTTCTCCATTATCCTTGCAAAGCTCTCGTTGTCCTCGCTTGTGTACCGTCTAAAAAACTCGTCCAACGAGACCGAAACATCAACATCGGCGGAGACATCGGGCTCATCCGATCTGGCCAGATCAACGGCCGGATCTCGGAGGGAGGGGGTAGGGGTGGGATCGGAAGATCGGTGGACGGAAGGAGTGGAGCGGCGCTCGAGGATCTTGAGCTGCGCGTCGCGGATGAGGAGGGGGTCGTGGGAGCGGACGGCCTGGAGCCAGTCGAGGCGGTCGCGGAGCTTGGGGATGTCAGGGAAGAAGTCGCGCTCGACGATCTTCTCGATGGCCGCGACGTAGGTGTCCTCGTCGAGGACGGCGGCGCGCCGGCGCTTGGCGGGCGGGGGAGGTTTGTCGGGGGCGGTTAGGGTTTGGGTGGGGGAGATTTCGCGGGGAGAGTGGCCCGGCGATAGGAGCATCGTGGCCGGAACGGAACGAAACCCTAGAGAAGGAAGCGAGAAGGAACTGGGAGAGACGGGTCGGATTGGGTTTTGACGTGTGGGGGTTGGGGGGATTAAATAGGTGGGTTATCACTAAGTTTAACCGAATCGTGTCATTATTGGGTAAATTACATGTATGTTTAACTGAATATTGTTATTATGTAGGTGGTAAGTTTAACCGAATAAAGTTTGTTCCCTGAATTATGGTGCTCTTTCGACTGTTGATTTTTTGGTGTACATCCGGTTCAAACCGGACGGGAACCAGATTTCTGGAATTCCGGGTTTTTTATTTTTTAAAATTCTCGTAAAAAAATAAAATTTATTATTGTTTTATTGTTTAAAAAATTAAAATATTGTTGTAAGTAGGGATGTCAAGTTCTGTTCGGGATCGATACATCGCTCGATGTTCGCTCGATTTTGCTCTGATTTTGTTCGAAATTGCTCGGATCGGTTAGTAACGAGCCGAGCACGAGCAGACCCCGCTCGCTCGATACTCGCTCGATGCTCGCTCAATTATCGCTCGAAACTTGATTACTATATCCAATTATTTGATTAACCTGAATATTCTATCCAATTACCCGATCGGTAAAGTGTTAAACTCATTAAATAAACTAATTTACCAAACCCAAGATAATTCCAAGTGAGATCGATTAGCAGCCGTGCGAGGTCTGCTCTCTCACTCTCCTTTTCTCTACTGGCCGGTATATACCCCATAGTTTAAATCGAAACCTTCGTAGTCAAAGGAAGCGGAGGAGCAACAACCATAGTGAGCGACTGACTGCAAGAGAGACAAGAGTCAGATTCCGATATGTGCTTGGTTGCTCCTGATGGTCTTATTCAAGGGTCCCAAAAAAAAGTCCTTTGGGGGGAGCAGGGGTTGGGATTTGTATCCAGCAAGCAGAAGGGTTAATCCGACCCTCTTTCCCATGCATTTCTTAGGGCTTTCGGGTATGCCACGTCGCATTCCAGATTATCCAGATGCTTACGCCGGATGGAATGCTCTGAGCAGTTTGCCAGCCCGCTGATTCGAGAGAGACCCGTCCGCATGTTGTTTCCCCCACCAAGCAAGAGGAGGCTATCGCCGTTGAGAGCAAAAAGAGCGAGTTACGGCTATACAATCAGGGCTGGCGGTCTAGTTAGGGAAAGCGGTTCGCGGATAGTGAGCAAAGGAAGCACGTTGACTCGAAGAAGCAGATGATGCAATTTCCACATAGGCAGTCAGCGATGCGGGCCCCGGAGAAGATTTGATGACGAGGAAGGATGAAATCAATCAGGATAATGTATTGACAAGAATGCTAGACCATAAGGAAGCCATCATATCTCATTTAAGTTGGGCCAGCGAGTGGAGGATCATTCCTTTCTGTAGGGCGAGGCCTTCCCCTACGAGCTCGTAAGTCAAGCATAGAACGAGCCTTGTCTACGAAGCAAAGCTTCCAATCCATTTAACAAACCAAACCAAAATACTCATTAGAATCAAAACCATATTAGTACTAAACTTTTCATTTTTTTCATTTTTTTTCTCATTCTTTTCTACACCAAAAGTTCAAATAAATTAAGGTTTTGGTCAGGTAGATGATCTTATTTATAAGATGTTGATGTTGTGAGTTGTCCTACAATTTAGAAGATTGTGTTTGATTTTAATATTGTGTTGATTTTGTTTGATCCAAGTGTATAATCTTATTTATAAGATGTTAATGTTGTCGTATAATTTATAAGATTGTGTTTTATTTTAGGTGTTAATTTTAAGATTGTGTTAGTAACTATTATTATATTTGTCTTAAGTAATTTTATAATTTACTTATTAGGACAACATTATTAGGAATTCAATACAAAAAAAAGTTTAGGTTAACAGTCGCTCGTGAGCCGCTCGCGAGCAGATCGAACCGAGCACGAGCAGAATTTTCCGCTCGAAACCCTTAACGAGCCGATCTTGAGCAGACTCGGATCGCTCGTTTAGAGATCGATTACACCCCTAGTTGTAAGATTGGTAATTTATCTTATAAGGATAATGTGGGAAAACATGAGAATACATCAAAAACATTAATTAAAATACATTGGAAATAATTTTAAAAAATTAAAAAAATCCGGTTTTAACAGAAGAGGGATGTCTGGTTCTTTGATTTGGAACCTGAAACCAGACCGGTTCGAACCGAATGAACTGATTCGATCCGGTTAAATTTCACCTGCACTCTTAAATTGTAGCATTGTCTTTCCTCCATGGAAAAAGAGAGATTTAAATGAGATTTAGAGGTGTTTCAAATGGAATAATGAGATATAAAACTTGTTTTGGACCAAATGGTCCAAAAATTAATTTCGCAAACTTCACTTATATAGGTATTAAACACCTAAATTAGTGTTTTCTATTTTTTTTTTATTTCAAAATCATGGTTTGGAAAGTTATCTAATCGGACCTTACTGTTTTTTCTGATGCTAACATAGTAATCATTCTTGAGTTTTTGTGATCGTTTCAACTAGATTATCATGTTTTAATTGAGTTTTTTAGTTTTTTTTAATTTTAAAACTAACTTTTGTCAAACAAACCCAAAGCACATATTTCTTAACATGCCGAATTCAAACAACAAAAATAGGTTCGAGTAAAATTCAATCTCAAACATACAAATATTTGACAATTGAAGCTCCAACTATTCCCAGTTTGTTCTGAGTTTGGATCGTTTACACCCGTAACAAGTAAGAGACCCTAATACTCCCATTTCTTCAACTCCATGCCATCCGGTGGGCTACCTTCTACCTTCTTCTGACCCACCTCTTTCCAATTGGTGGAAAGAACGGTACCATTGGATTCCAACTGCAACAAAGAAGAAGAAAAACACCACAATGAGATGAGTCTCGCAGCAGCAACATCAAAAGAATGCAATGTGGTCATGTTTAAGAAAGAGAAACTTCTTAAGGGTTAAGATGCTCCCCAGCTTAAATAGAAGATATCCAAGTGAAGCAGTGAAGGATATGATCTTACAAAGGATTTCTGCATTGCTCGCCGTGTATCCTCATCAGCATCTTGATATATATCACGGAACATCTTGTTCAGAGCAGCGTCACCTTCAAGTTTTTCGTCTTTCTCCTGGAAAGATGCAACATCCGTCAACACTGAACTTAACAGGACTTCCTACTCCTTCCATGTTCACAAACAAACGTGAAGTTACCTCTTTTTTAACCTGTGCTTCGAGCTTATCCCAATCAACCTTGGACTTTGAAGACGGATAAACTGATCTTGAAGCAGTTGAACCTGAAAACACAAAAGCAGAAACAATAAATCATAACCATCAGGATTGGGCCAAGTTACATAACCATTTTTAACCACGAGACTAAATGTTCCACAGAGCAGCAGAGATGAAATTCCTCAAACGAAGCAAAACTAGTAACAACTATAAGATTTTCCCATGAAACATGCAAAAACAGGAAATTAAGTTCTTGAAGATATGATGATCTACAATGATTTTATCCTATATAGGAAACATGTACTGGGTAAAAGATTACGAAAAAGCCCAAGAATAATGGGTGTGGTGTTAATACGACTAAAAAATTAAATAAGGTCAAAAAATATAAGAACTAGCATATTGTTTCCACAAACTATTGCCACTTAAAGGAGAAGAAAAGCAAGTTTCCTGAAGATTCATTTTATCCTTTCCAGATTCTCACAGATCATATGTTTCTAATATATCTACAAACCTCAAAATCAACTAGGTCTTTTTCGAAGATCACCTAGATTTTTGTGTAAACAAGTTGAACATACATGATTAGGCTGGATAGACACACTAACACAGGTAGCAATGCAGATCAAAGAAGTATCAAGCTAAAACATTCACACTTTTTTTTGGAAAAATGGATGCACAATGGACATGGTAGGACAACCTGAGGAAATGATCTTTTGCGGAACCGCTGTGTTCCTGGTAAACTCCAAAGATGTCCATGTAATTGAGTCGGCTTTGAAGAGATGGATTTCAATCTTGGTAGATAGCACTATGTAACGACATTTGTCCGGTACTATCTGACATAACATCACATTATATTAGCAAAATCAAATGATGGTGCATATTGTCAAACCAATAAGAAAGAAGCCAAGGAGCAAAAGAGAAAGGCAAATGACACATTATCGCTTACAAGATGAATTTGTTGGATTATCAAATAATAACACGTTTAACTCAAATTTCAGGAAATTGTTTTTGCTATGTTTGTCATAAACTAAGAAAATCTTGACCTAGATTTTTCAGTTGCACTAAATATTCAACCACAACTCAAGTTTTAAATAATCCAAGAAGTCACTAATCACTGTACTGAGGAAAGCAGCAAATTTGAAGGAAAGGAAAAATATTTCATTTTCAAATATATTGTGCAAACAAAGCAAGATCATGATTGACAGACAAAATGGAGGGAACCTATAGACTAACAGCTTGACCAGACGCTCAGAAGGAAAACCAAAAACGTGCAAAGAAAATGTGCTATAGGATAACAACTTTAATTTCAATGGGACTTGCCACTTCAAGAACTCGAATCTCCATACTAGAATCATGTCGATAATCTTTAAACTGAAGACTACTCACTTGCACGGACAAAAATCCTTTTTTGGAAAATTTATTCACTTGCATTTGAAAATAATTCATAGTGCTGCAGCATGGTGATCTGCTACATGCCTAGCACGATTTATAAGTTATTGACCTTAAAATTTGGCAACAGGAAATTGTATGCCTTGGATCAAATATTTCCAGCTTTGGCACACATGGCTGGCCAGACCTTGTGGCTGAAGACCAATGCTTACATTTGTCATCATCAAGATCAGTGCTACATATTATTATGTTCTTTCTCAATATTGATAAATCAAAACATGGATCACATTCAGAAACATCCAGAATACCATACACAATTTAGCACCAACATTTCACGTTGCCAAATAAAAGAAACAAGCAAACAAACATCTGATACAATAATGAAGAATACTGACTAGATAAGCAATTAATAATCGGGCGATTTCAATTAACATACCTTCCCAAACAAGCGCGGTTGAAAATGGTACTCTTCTTCATTCGGCAGATCAATTCTCACACTCAACTACAACATTTAGGACAACGTAACAACATGCACAAGATTAGAATGAAGCAATAGATAGAGGAAGTAATACAAGAAAGACAAGCAAACACTAAATGCATCTTACAGTTTGTTCACCAAAGTCAACAGCTACACTCGAGGCTGGTATACCCTTCGCGAAGATTGTCAAAACAACTTCAGTTGCGGAGTTGTAGAAGTCATGCCTGTAGTTTTTCAAGGAAACAAGTTGATTACAGGCTATTATCTACAGAAAAAATATTTTTCGACTATTCCTTTGCCCCCCAATGCTGAGAACTAAACCACTGTAAACTCAGACATTGACTATTAAAAGAGTCCTATAATGGAAAAAAGGGTAAAACATGAAAGTATGAAACTGGACTTGTAAATAACATATTCTACGACAAATGATTTGATAAATAGCTGCCTCATTAAATACTTCAAAGAGAGAGAAAATACAAGTTCTGAATTCTGATGAACAATTCCAAAAACTTTTTTCCACGGAAACATATAGGTATACACAGTTTCTAAAGTTTATGGGAGTGGAAGTAGAAAGAACCCAACAAAACTGTAATGCACAACTAAAGAAATGCTAAAAGTGCAAACACAGGTACTAAATGCCATAGGAAGTAGAAATACATCAAAATATGCATTTATTGACAAATAGCACTACGCAAGGCCTATATGGGCTTCTGTGCAGCCAGACTAAAACAGATATGCTATATCAGACCACGTCAACCAAGTTATTATTGCTTAAGAAAGCTAAAGGAAAATACCTAAATTTTGGCTTGACTGGTTGCGGAGCCTGCACAGAAATTTCAGGGACAGAGTTCAAATCCTTGAGGCTTTCATTGGTGACATTCGATGACTGAGACAAGGTTGATGGATATACAGTTTGGACACCATTTGAGCCTCCATGTGCTGGCAGGCCATTACTCTCCTCTGCAAAAATGTGTAAATAGGTATATTTTTGCATCAATGGTGAAATACAGAACAATAAATCTTCAAGCTAACACAGAATGGTCCCGAAATTGCAAGAAGAAAAAGGAAAATACCTAGAATTAAAAATCAGAGATATGTCTTTTTCATTTTGGACATCTCAATTCTAAACAAAAGGAAGTTCTTGTGCTCAAGGTTTTAAGTACCCTACATGCTTCCCTAAACCATAAGCTCACCAAAGGTCAAGGCCTCTTAAAATAACTGCAGTGGATTGTCCAAAAACTCAAAAGATCACCTACTTACAACAACTAGTTACCATGCTAATCTATAAGGATCAAGGAATTAATAACCTCAAACAAATAAACAATTTAAAGAGAGAGAGAAGAGGGGGGGCGATGTGTTGTCTAAACTCTAAACTGTGAGAACGGTTATTAGGGAGTCAAGAAATCTTACTTTTGTTTTGAGTTAGTGATCACAATCTTGGAGTTTATTATGCTTTTTCTTCTTCTTTTGCACTACAGATTACACCAGAACGTGGAGAGGTACCACAGGAGTCCCTGAATATCTTGTTGCCTTATTAGCAATGAAGCATATGGCCATAGACTTACTCCTCTAGGCATAAGAGCAATTTACGCAAATGAGACGTATGCTATAGCATCAACAACAAAAGAGTTCAAAAATATTTGACAAAATAAACTATGAAGGCCAGATGTAGGTTTGCAGTTTCTCAGTAAAAAAATATATAATTGCATATGACAGGGATAAGCTGTAGGGTAATGATAAAGACTGCAAGCAAGTCAAACAATCTTCTAAAAACGTTGCCTGAATTCTACTTTGATTTAAATTGAGCGAGGTCCCCACCTGCTACAAGGCACTCATCACATTCTTTAATCAGTTTGCTAAACCGTGCATCACCAGGTGCCAAAGAAGCACCTATTTGGAGAGCCGCTTTTGCTGTCTGATACTCTTCAAGCATGACACAAGCAGTTCTGAGAATAAAATAGATCGATGTTGATTAGCAATCAAGTAACCAAATAGAATCAATAATTTCATGCCGAAACATGTGATGAGCTTCTTAAGTACTTTTAGATTTACCCATTCAACACTTTGTGCATTAGCAAAATGACAAAGCAAAGTGAATGCTGCTATGCATTTAAAGTGGCGGTGTTTTGCATGCTTACCCTTTCCTGAAGTATGCCTTGGCCATTGAAGGATCCAACTCAATAGCTCTATTTGCATCAGAAACGGCCTCTGTAACAAGTTACATAAGAAAGCCTTAGACAACAACAGACAATGACTGCATTTCATCTACATGGCCACATGGGAGATAAAAACAAGAACCTACACAAAGATACCAAAAAATTCTCATCAAGATTCCTTGTAACGTTGTAATTCTGTTGATTACTCGTGCTGCCAAATTTCGTTTGTAGTCTGATCATGAAGGTAATAAAAACATGCATCCAGACGAGAGAAACTTTACTTCCAAATGCTTAGCACATTACTTAAACTCAAATCCGCATAAGTAAAAAAATAAATATAACCTCCATAAATTGCTTCTACAACCAAAAAAAAAGGTCAAAATTCTATAAAAATTCACCATTAAAATACAAACTTACCATCAGACGAGATAGTGAAAGCGACGTAAAAAAAACAGAATCTTATCTCATGTTCCTCGTTAGCCATCCGAGTCAGACAACCTAATCCAATCCACAATGCCCCGTGTGAAGTAACCCTAATCTTTTGAATTTTCATCGCATATGCAGGACAGTGAAATTGCTAAACAAATATCATCTTTACAGAAGTTGAAAACCTAATTTGCTATCTGAGGAACAATACAGTCATATTAGTTATTTGTTATTCTCACTTCGATTCCAATCCCGCCCTAAAACACAAACCTATTTCTCGTCCCTTAAACAAAAGGAAGAAGAAAAACAACTTTTCCCCTTCCTTCAACAAAAAAGGCAAAACTCGAACTTCCTAAACCCCCAAACCAACAGAACGCGTGAAACGAAACCAATACGGACAGATTGAAAGGGAGGAAGAAGCATACCAGTGAAGCTCCCGAACTTGATGTTGGCCTGGGCGCGATCGGCGAAGAGGTCGGCGTTGTTGGGGTCGATGGCGATGGCCTGCGTGAGGAGATCAACGGCGAGGTCGAAGTTGTCGTCGACGAACGCCTCCATCGCCCTCTTCGCCAGATCCGAAGAAGAAGAAGAAGAAGAAGAAGCCATTCCTCCGGTCTTGTCTACTCTCGCCGGCGAAGACTGGAATCACGTTTACTTGGGGGGAGAAGAAAGAAACGAGAGATTTTGTGTTGGGGATCCCAAAGGTTTTTTTATTTATAATCCCACAAAAGTACAAAACCAGAAACTTTCCAATCGGTTCACTGAATTAGCACTAAATTCCCCGGATTATTTCGTATTCATCAGAAAAATAATATCTTCGATGACAAATATAAATTGGATGTGATTAGTTCGCTAGAATTGTTGAAAATATTCATAACTGGGTTCCATAATTTCCTAAGAAATTGTGGTAGAAACGGGAGAAGTTATTCACCATGTAATTTTATAAGAGTTTAGAACTCACAAAACTTACTTCCCGGAGTTTTTTTAAATTTCTTGAAAACCAATAATCGGAAAATTAGTCTAAAAGTCAGTTCTCCCGCTTCTAGACTATTTTTCTTCAAACCAATCACACCGTTAGATAAGGGATCACTAGACCACTATCCTCGAAGTATGTTGACACAAATTTATCTATGTAGATAGTCAAAATTTAAATTTTAAATGGAAAATCCGAACTACAATTTTTAATCTATGGTTCAGCTTATTTATGCACGTCGAAAATTAAAAAAAATTATGATTTAATATGAGATCAAGAAATCGAGTTTCTTATTGAATGACTCTCAATGTGTTCATTTTTGCATTTTTTTTGATCTAATATCGAATGACTCAATTTTTATGATTTTTGACATACATGAATAATGAGTCATAAATCAACATCTACTATTTGTATTTTTCAATTTGAAATTTAAAATTTAAGTTACTTATAACAACAAATTTGTGTCAACAAACCTAACGACAATGTATCTTCATATATTAATTATATTATTACTAATTAATGTGGAAGAAAGAGCTTATAGTGGGGAGACTTGGATGCAATATAAGATTTGAATTTAGGTGGTTTTACTAATTTACGGAAAGTCATGGGGTTGGAGGAAAACAAAGCGGCATGATTTGGGAAGGTTCTAGATTTGGGGTGGAATATCTTAGAATCGGTTCTACAGCGCGAATGCGCGATGCTTTGTTGTACGAGTCAATTGTGTCTATTTATTTGTCATAGGCGTTTTTTAATTAGGATTTTACGAATTAAAATTGTTTGTTTTAAATGTTTACGATTTTTACGGTGAAAATAATGATAATCTAGTAAAGTAATAATCTACGGTCAACCTGTAGAATGTAAAGGGATGATTACTTATCTTTTTTTCTTTATTAAATTTCTAAAAGAAGTCGGATGGCTTTGTTCAGCACTTTATTCCCTACCTTAATTATCAGTTAGAAAAGATAAAATAGTTCAAGTGAAAATGGATTCGTTTCGATTATATTCCCGATACCAATTTTTTATGCATGATTTTCGGTTTAAGAGTATATTGAAGTGTCTGGTAACAATTGTATATCGGGATTTGGGTTGTGAAGTGGGTTAGAAGAAGTTTTAGAATTTTAGGAATTCTAATTTGAAAATTGAAATGGTTTGATCCAAATAGTTGACTTTGATGGCGGTTTAGCTTGTTTATTTGATCGGAATTTGTTTTAAGTTAGTTTCATGATGGAATTAGAGCAAGTTTTTCATGACTTTTACCAGGTTTATAAATTTCACTTATAAATTTCTAAGGTTTCTAAGATTTAGAAATTCCTACAAAAGAGTCAAATATTGATTTTGAAACTTTAATGTCAGACGATCACGATAAAACTTGACTATCATAAACTCATAGATAATTCAACATTTGATGATTTTATACATGAATGAAGTAAATTTTTGAAATGAAGTTAACATGCAATCTCATCCTAATATATCATTGAGGTTTTAGTAACACAACATTCAAGTTTTAATATCCAAACTTTCTTTCCTTGATCATTTTTTTCCTTCTACTTCACACTTGAAGTCTGCAGGTGGTTTCCACCTACAAAACAAATTTACAAATACTAATTGCAGCTTGTCGGTCTCCTAAGAGCACCACCCTTAATAGGGTCGTCCGAGCGGGACGACCCCGCGACGACCGGGTCGTCGCCTCCTCACTGGGTTCGTCTTGACCTGGTTGACGACCGGGTCGTGGCAGGGACGTGTCGCGTGGTGCGTCCCTGTTGGGTTTTATTTATTTGTTTTAATTTTTTTTGTAGTATATATAATTAGGTTTGTGGTTAAGAGGTGAATAATGTTGGAAATAGAAGAAAGTGAGTCTGGGAGAAAGAAAATTAATGTGGAAGAGGAAAAAAAACTGATGTGGAAGAAAAAAAAAAGAAAAAAACTAATGATCGAGTTGACCATGGTCATGTTTACGGATGGTCTAAAGGGACCCTAACTTCACTTTTGTGTTAGGTCCACTACTACAAAAATGGATCTTTGTCGACTAACAAATCCATCCGCAAAAGTATCAAATTCCGCCAAGAATACGTATTCCCGACGTAATGTCTATTGGGAACGATCCGTCGGCAATGAGATATTATGGTGCCATTTGTAGGACTTCTTTTTTTGGCGCCAAATTTCTCCATTTTTGCCGACGGATTTGTGATTTTATTTATAAAAAAACATAACCTTTTCCTTGTTTCCGTCGTAGAAAGTAAATAAAAAATCATACCAGAGAGGACTCCAAACACCAAAATTAACTTTCAATATCAAACTTAATATGAATAGCAATCTGGCATGACCATAAATAAAACCAAACATTCGTGTGACACTCATTTAGTGAAGGACACAAATAAAGTGAACATGAGACTGACTGAATACAACAAAATTTATGTAAAGCCCTTGACATCTCTCCTGTTTAACAGGCAAACACAGTTGATAAGAAAAAAAATCTAAGCAAATGAAGTCAAGCTTTTGAAATCTAACATTTTCGGACACCAACGCATCCTTTAGTGCGGCATAACCATTTGCTAGCTAGCTTGAAAGCTGAGATACCTTGCTTGTTGTGCCTAACGAGTGTTGGAAGTGATAGACTATGAAATAATCAATGTAAAATCTTAGTCCAGTTGTCTATGTCCGCTAATCACTGTGAATAATATCAAATGGCATAACAGTAGAAGACATTGAATCAAGAAATGGCAGTTTGATGTGTTTTCCCAAAGGACAAGAATGACAAAATGAAGTTCGAGCTTTATTACATTGAATCAAATCAGTGTTTCGAAGAGAACTAAGAATGACATGTCCCGGATGCCCGAGTCGAGAATGCCATAAATTTGGAGAAGCAGCTATGAAGGTGGATGGTGGTGTGACTTTGTGTATGGCAGTAAGTGGATAGAGTTCCCCTGTGCTTTCACATCTCAGGAAATGGTTCCCCGTTCGTAAATCCTTTACAGAAAACCCAAGAGGATCAAACTCAACGGAAACATTATTATCATTGGTGAATTTACGAATTGAAATAAGGTTTTTAATGAGTTTGGGTGCATGTAATACATTGTTGAGATGCAAAGGAGGATTAGGTGGGGAGAGGGAAGTATGACCATAGCCACGAATTGGAATAGTGCTACCATTGCCAACAACAATGCCAGTATTGTTGCTCAAATTAGAATAAGACATGAGAGTACCTGTATTGGCGGTCATGTGAGAGGTAGCTCCGGTATCCATATACCAATTTTCATCCGGTTGGTGAAGAGAAAGAGTGTGCATTGCGGCTTCAATATTGGTCGGAGCATGACCAGAGGGTGGGGGAGCCTGCATTGCATAAGCCTGATGGCTCCTCGGCTGGAGATTCTTGTGATGATCCTTCTCATTATCGTACACTTGCCGGTGCCCTACAATATCTCACTTTTACACGACCGGACATCTCTTATGCTGTTCAACAAGTGTGCCTCCATATGCATGACCCGAGAGTCGAGCACATGAATGCCCTCAAGCGCATTGTGCGCTACATTCAAGGTACTGTGGTTTTCGGCCTGCATCTATATAAGTCCACCATTAGGTCTCTTGTCTCCTACACAGATGCCGATTGGGGTGGCTGCCCAGATACTCGACGATCCACCTCTGGTTACTGTGTGTTTCTCGGTGATAACTTAATTTCCTGGTCGTCCAAACGTCAACCTACTCTCTCCAAATCGAGTGCTGAAGCCGAATACAGAGGAGTTGCTAATGTAGTATCCGAATCATGTTGGCTCCGCAACCTACTGTTGGAACTCCGTTGTCCTATCAAGAAAGCTACATTAGTTTATTGTGACAATGTCAGTGCCATCTATCTATCCGGCAACCCAGTGCAACACCAACGCACTAAACACATTGAAATGGATATTCATTTCGTACGTGAAAAAGTTGCTCGTGGAGAAGTTCGTGTTCTTCACGTCCCGTCCCGTTACCAGATTGCAGATATCTTCACCAAAGGTCTTCCGCGCGTTCTTTTTGATGATTTCAGGGACAGTCTAAGCGTACGACAACCTCCCACTTCGACTGCGGGGGTGTGATAGACTATGAAATAATCAATGTAAAATCTTAGTCCAGTTGTCTATGTCCGCTAATCATGCCCTTGATAGAATATGGCAATAATCAATGTAAATCTTAGTCCAACTAATTAGGTCCACTAATCTAGCCTAGAATAACGTTGTCAGTTACACAATGAGTCTGTATATATTGATGATGTAATAATCAATACAGGACAGGGAATCATATTTCCTACAGGAAGAAAGAAACAACAGAGAAGATATATCATGACCAGGACACATTGGCAGGTTCAAATATAACTCTAGAAACTTAAAAGAAAATGGTCGTAGATCCATTAGCTCACTATGAAACAAACTCCTAGGAAAATCCAGACTGCATGTTTACATGATAACGCTCCAAAGTGATTTGGTGCGGGAGGTTACATAAGGATCTGAACTGAAATTTGACAGTAGAGGCTCCATGCCATTTGCTTCCATAACAAGTTGTTGGCTCTCGGGGTTGTTTTGGACAATAGTTGTTACCACTTCAGAAGCTTTTGCTCGAATGCCAGCATTGGATTTTTTCAGGTAACCGAGAAGAGGAGGCAAGCCACCAATTGTATGGAGATCTATTACATTAAAAGTAACAAGTAAGAAACTAACAGAAAATAAGAGCCGGGGCTACACAAAATCATGATAATTTTTTAGAGTTACTAACTATCAAGCCAAAATATCTTCATTCTTAGTTTATGTTAAGCATTTACCTTATGAATTTCATCAAACCAAGTTTAAGTTAGAAAAATAATATAATAACAAAGTATAATTCACTATTGCTGACGGAATTTCCGTCGGCCATAGTTATAACAGATGTGTGGCACATGACGTATGTTTAGTCGAGTTGGAATGGAATTTTTCATGTATGTCGACGACGAATGGTAACTATTGCCAACGGAAATTCCGTCGGCAATACTCTCGACGAAATTCCGTCGGCAGGAATCTGTCGGGAAAGGCAACAATTATAGTAGTGGTCTTAAGATGTTTGTTGTATTATTAGCACTATTGTTACTATAATTTCTCTCCACTATATATTGTCGTATTATTAGCACTATTGTTACTATAACTTCTCTCGATCCGCTATTGACTATTGTCGTATTGTTATCACTTTTGTTAGTTTTTATTAATCCACAAGCGTACACGTTGCATTGAATACAGTAGCAAGCGAGTAGGTCCACAAGCAGGCTAAGTAATCAACGCATAAGATTTAAACCACAATCAATTGGTGGAAGAAGGGGAATAATGGAGAGTGATATTTGTTGGTAGGGTATTTAACAATGCACTTATACGTCACGGATTACACGCACCACGAAAACGAATATTGAATGCGGAATAATAACTTCTGACCCTCTCTCAATCTCAATGCAATAAGAAAACACTAATAAGATGAAATAGCAAGCAAGTACACAACACACCTGAAGCAAACCATGACACACGCGATTTTACAAGGTTCGGCAAGATGCCTACATCCTTGGGGGGTCTCCTGCGGGTTTCCTTTCCTTGAAGCTCTTCTCCAACAAGAGAAGTCTCCGAGATTACAAACGTTTGGAAGCAATGTGTCTCCCAAAGCACTCTAGATCTCTCTCTAGCCTAATCTCTCTCAAGGAAATAAGTATTGTATGTTATGTTACAAGATTAGGGCAAAAAATCTATTTATAATGGGTTAAATTCGTACAGAGAATAATTCAGATCGTGCATAACTGCCTCAAAACGGTCGACCAGAATTGCCCATTGGTCGACCGGTGTTCGGTTAGTTCGCGTAACTGCCAACATTCGGTCGACCGCTTGCCCCGAGACGGTCGACCGTTCCGCGCTTCTGAATAGCGCCCGAAGCTCCTGGACGTTTTCGGTCGACCGCGAGTCCAACACCGGTCGACCGATCTGCATGCCGATTTTCATCTCGCATCTACTGTCGCTTTCGGTCGACCGCGTGCCCAGTACCGATCGACCGTATCTCGATCGATCCTGAGCTCCAAATTTACTGACGTTTTTCGGTCGACCAAATTCCCAGAACCGGTCGACCGATCCTCGATCTTTTCCGAGCCTCATGGCTCCTGGAGTAATTCGGTCGACCGTGACTTACGTTTCGGTCGACCGATTCTCCCAGAATTCCTGTATCAACAATTATAAATCAATTCCAACAATATTATGGTACTCTAAACTACACTAAATCTACTTAATACAAATGCAAACGGAGAGAAGTAATATAAAATGAATCCTATAGGGGTGGAGAAATAGTGCGACATGAGAAATTGAGTGTCTGTGCCATTCAAGAATAAGGTGTGCATGCGTGTTTACATGTGAGGGTTGAGTGTGTGTAAAAGCATGGAGGGCATCTCACTAATCTTGGCGGTTGACCATCAAATACTGCATACAACCACCACCACAAAACATGTTTAATATAAAACCACATGAATTAACATACCAATCTTACTTTACACATGGAGCTAGAGTCTATCTAATCGTCTGACAAAATCACAAAATCCATCAAAAAAATTGGGCGTCAACATATCAAAATCAAATGGATTCACATTAGCAGATCAACATGAAGAAGAGAGGTAGAGACCCAACCAAAGGGAGAATCAAGAAACAGCAACAAAACCTTCAAATCAAATGATACAGGATAAGGATAGTGAAAATAAGAATGTCATGCTTCTATCCCAAGTTATTTCTTTCTTAAAAATATTTTATACATCTTTATTTTGTGATTTTTGTAATATAAATATTGACCAACAAGGACAGGTTTTGAATCTTTTGATCTTAATTTTTGTGATTCCAAAACAATGAATCTACCACTTAACAAAAGTTTGCCAGACATTTACCACTAAACTAAATCGCACACGAAATTAAAGGAAAAAACGAGAGATCGCAGAGAGAAAACGAATATCTTGAAGACATACATGGTTACGATCTTAATTAATTAATTTCCCAAGACAATGGACATACAACGAAGAACATATATGCATAATGTTCAGGTAAACGGAATCAATGAAGAGAGTTTTTTTTTTTTTTTGATGACTACATCAGAAGCCGGAGAGGAACTGCAACTGCTTGAGAAGAGGGCCGAGGCATTCCATGAGCTTCTCGCACGGGTGGTTGTGAACCCCCTCGTAGGTTGTCACCACAATGCTTGTGTCCTTGGCCAAGCGCTGCACCTGCTTCTTCACATTACATGTCGGATGCGTGCAACGATAGTAGCTTCTGGGTTGTGTATAAATTACATTACATGCATGCACGTCAAATGAGAATTAATTAATATCAGTACTTGCGCTTTACAAGCTCTTTTCATATGTACATAGGAAGAGGGTTAGAATGAACCAGACAACTAGTTTTATTTTTCTAGCTACATGGAACGTTTTCGGATTTCTCATGATCTGATGAACGTATCGTGGATTGGCTCGTGTTACATATACAATTTTTTTTTGTGAGTTATACACTCTCATCGAGTGACTTCTGGTGTGTTTTTTTCCTCGTAGTTGTTTCTTCCCCTTTTTAAATTATAAGGAAACAAGTGTAAGATATAACTCTGACAAATCGAGTAATGTAAATGTTTCTTCACCCATTATAATTGTTGCCTAAGCTAATCAATAACTTTCATTTTTTAAAATTAACTTTTAGCCTAATACATTTTTGCACCAAACCCAACCTTATAAACCACGACAAAAATGGTTTATCCTTTTCCACCCATGTAGTTGATCGACATAGAAAGTATTGGCAGAGACTCGAAAATTTTCAATTGGCACCTGAAGATTTCTCTTCTTTTTTCTCTGACTCTTGCTATCTAAGCATACCATAAAGCTTTGAATACTAGTTATTACTTTGCGTGGGGCATGTATGTTTCTCTTCTCAGCAAATCAGTGGTGCATCCACCATGGATCAAAACTATTAATACATTTTTCAAGAATCAAGTTATAATATACGAAAGTGTAGTTAAAATGTGTTTCTACTGAATCCTATGATTCAATATATAGATATTGCTATTAATTGGATAAGTTTGGCTACCCTAGCATTCATCTGGAGGCGTCTGACAATAGGAAAATTGTCAAACACCTCCATATGCTAACCTCGTCTCAAAACAACTTTTTGCGTTTGCAGTTGGTGGCGTTTGGCGTCTGAATTTTGTATAGGATTCTAAAAGCAAGGAGAGCTAGTTGAAGCCATATGCTAGCAATTGGGTAAATTTCAAAGACACTCTAGACGCGGCCTATCGATAATTGGATTTTTAGGTGAGAGTGTGAGACGTGGTCATTTGAGCCCCCAACCGCATAAGCTAAGGGCATTCAAATGAGCGTTTAGCCACAAATTTAAGCTTTAGGAAATCAAAATTTGGTGTAGATTTAGTTGCACTCTTGTGTACGATAGCCCAAAAATCTTTCGAAGCATCAGTTTCACACCAATTTGTTTCTCCTTTAGAAGCATCACTTATCATACCACCTTGGTCTGGCATTGGAAAACTCCCTCACACAGACCTTCACTCGTTTATAGCATAACATGGACAGACAGCAATTTTCGCCATGTAATTTTGGGATTTAGTTTTGCTAACTCTCTGCATTTTTGTTTGTTTTTTGTGATGGTTTTGTACTTCACAAAAGTCCAATTTTGTTGTAGCATTATGATGTATATCAATAGATTGTTATAGATTACTATTTATCAACAAATTAGCGCTAATTGAACTAGTTAATAGGATATATACACCTAATCAACGAGATTTTGGACCTCTCTCCTTTGCGTCTGTGATTCGAGGGAATTCACATCCCTCGTTATGCAGATAATATATTTTGAAAACTTTGTGTCGGAGATTTCAAATTTGATTCTAGCTAGCGTTTGGCTCTTACACATGAAATTGAGAATCAGCTTTTACCCTACATCTTGCGTTTGGGGTCTTTTGCCCCCACCCCCACACACAGACACACTAAGCACATAAACAGTCATACACAACCAAATTAATGTGATTATGGTGAAGTGTTCTCGATTCTTCGTACCGCTAGCTTTTCCGAATGCTAAAAGCCCAAACGGACTCTTAGATTGTGGTTGTTTTTAGCTAGAACTAGAACTAGATAGGACTATAGGAGAGAGGGTGAACGTGAACATGTTGAAAACTCCATTTTATAGTAAATTAGCACAATAGAGCTTCGATTAATTATATTATGCGTTTCAAGAATCAAAATGAATTCCCAAATTTTACAAATTCATATTTTGAAAGGCAAGATGTCACTTAATGGATCGACGTGATCTAGACTAACTCTTGAACATCCATCTTTCCAATTTCAGTTGACCTAATTAGGTTAATCCGTCATCTACTCGATCCTCTACCACAATAACGTTTGATAGCCTAATAGTTGCATGGTGAGTACCGAAACCATCTTCATCACCAAATAACGTCCAACATTAATGACAGAATCAAATCAAGAAAATACACCAAAGTAAAAAAAAAAAAACCTGGGATAGTTGCTGTTCTTCACAGCTTTCTGGCCATACTTCCTCCAACGATAACCATCATCAAGAATATCATCAACACTCCTAGTCTGGAACGCAAACCTCTGCCTACTGCTTTCCCCAGTCTTCTTCTTCCTCTTCGCCTCCTCGCCCTTATCGTGCCCACCACCATGACCTATCCATTCCATCCCCACGCTTGCTCCCGCCGTCTGTTGCTGTCCTTTCTGCTGCAGAAACCCTAATCCTCCGGCGGACAACAACAGTCCAGCCCAGTCGAGATCGGAGCCTAGAGAAGGAACCATGTGTTGGTTAGGGTTGAGGTTGGCAGTTAGGAAGAGGGAGGAGTTGAGTGGGGCTTGGTCTGGTGCATGGTCTGCTTGCATGGGGTTCATTGATAAGGAACTTAGATGTTGTGGGAGAAGGAGAGGTGTGGGGATTTATAGTTTTCTCATGAGGGGTAGGTATTGGTGGTGGTTTTAATTAGTCAAGTACAACATGAGTTGTATTTCGAGTCTTTGTTCTTTTTTTCTACTCTCTTTTTGCACAATAAAACTATTTTTCATTAATGTTTGGGCGCCATACAGTACTTTTGTCTGTTAATGGCACCCGAATTTCCGTAATAATACCATTTTGTTTGACAATGTTATAATCAAATGGTTGGCATACCTTCTCTTTATTTTCTACGTATATATAGAAATATTTTTGGTTAAACACCTTAATTGGATAGTTAACCATCAGAATGTCTTCAGAAGCTACAGCTACAACATGCATGTACACTGTCTTTTTGTCTTCGAAACAAAAGGTGTTACATGTGACCATTGTTGCAACAAAATCAAGTTTAGATTTTCACTCCGTTTGACCAATATATTTCCCTGATGTTTCAGACTATACTAATGCACCTTAGCAGTTCTCATAGTAGTAAATTTACTTATTAGTATTGTAAAATTAGAAAGGAAGAAGATGTCATCAAGTAAGCAATTTAACTTACAAGTCATAAGAAAGACAGAGCCAATTCGTCAACAACACCCAACAACCCATATTTCTGCTCAACTGCTTTATCTGTCCTCAAGTAATAACATAATAATAAGATCGTTATTATCTATGCACATGCAGGCATGCCTGCACGTGTATACACAAAAGCAAATTGAGGTTATATAGTATGAGTTTACTAATTCACCATCCAAGGTTATAATAGATTTGATGGATACGTGTTTTGTGAAACTTAATTAGATATTAATGGAGTGTCATTTTCACAATAGAAGGGCAAATGAGGAAATATGGAGAGGTCAACAATCTAGCCACCTAACTCATCTCCCACGATACTTGAAGGCAACATATATAAAAGTAGGGGTGTAAACGGGGCGGGTAATATCCGTATACCCAGTCACCCGCCCCGAGCGGGTACGGGTATGGGTACAAAAATTCATACCCGTTTAAAAATTCAAACCCGTATACCCGTACCCGTTTACCCGCTTAATAAACGGGTCGGGTACGGGTATACGTATTACTCATACCCGTTTACCCGTTAAGATATATTATATATATAATATTTTTTTAATATTTTATATGTTATATATTATATATTATATATTTTTTATATATAATATATATTTTATATAATATATAATATATTTTATATTTTTATATATTATACCCGCTATACCCGTTTACCCGCCCCGTACCCGCTAACTTAACGGGTACGGGTCGGGTACGGGTATATATGTTTTTTGCCGGGTATATACCCGTACCTGTTAATTTAGCAGGGTACGGGTAGGGGCATACCCGACCCGTTTACACCCCTATATAAAAGCCTGTTTCATACACTAGGCAAGTAGGCAACCGAATTCCTCGTATAAGTTGCATGTCCCCCTTGTGTAAACTGATGAATACGAGAATCGAAAGTTTTTCTTGTCATATTTTAAGTTATCAAAGAAACCTAGTGAAGTTCGGCTAAAATAGATCTAGGTTTGAATCGTGCACAATAGATATTGGTGGTTTCCCATATAAACTTTGGATTAATTTCCTATATAAAGAAATCAAGTCTAACCTTTTTACGTAGATCATTGGCTGTTCACCAACTTGCAAGGGAGAGATTTCATGCTGCTATAAGCTTGTTGAGTTTGGAGGAATAACAATTAAATGTTTCGCGGCTATATATCGTGGTAGCCTGGAAGGAACCTTAGAGAAGTTGTACACCTAAAAACTACTCTCAATGCTTAGACAGAAGTTGTACTTTTTTACCGGATGTATAACCTAACGTGAAACATTCGGCATAAAATCAAGGGGGCATTTGCTTGGGTGCACCTGAAAACATACATAATTGACTTTATACACATGCACCTACATTTGCAGTTTAATTGCTTGCATGCACTTGATCCATCTGTGGGTCACACTTTGTTTTTATATTAGAAAATTTACGAAACACACCCTTTAAAATTGAATTTTCCTTAATATTATATTCAAAAACACAAAACAAATATTTCTTTTACAAACACACAATCTCTTCTCCCTCTCCTCTCTCCTCTCTCTCCTCTCTGTCTCTCTCGTTATCTCTCCTATTCTCTTCTCACACTCGAATTATCTCTCTTCTCTCTCTCTCGAATTCTTTCTCTCTCTCTCTCTCTCGAATTCTCCCTCTCTTTCTCTCTCCTATTCTCTCTCTCATGTTCTCTCTCATGTTCTCTCTCTCACATCTCTCTCCCTCACTCTCATTTCTCTATCTCTTGTTCTCTCTCCTAAGTGCAGTCATGTCAATTTAGTTTTGATTTTTTGTGGGGAAGTGTCAGAGAGAGAATTCGAGAGGGAGAAGAGAGAGAGAGAGGAGAGAGATAATTCGAGTGTGAGAAGAGAGAATAGGAAATAGAGAGAACAAAGAGAGAGAGAGAGAGAGAGAGAGAGAGAGAGAGAGTGAGGAGAGAGGAGAGAGAGAACAGTGAGGAGATAGAGAGGAGTGAGAGAGAGAGAGAGATGAGAAAGAGAGTGAGAGAGAGACAGAAGAAATGATGTGTTTGTAAAAGAAATGTTTGTTTTATGTTTTTGTATTTAATATTAAGGACAATTCAATTTTAGAGGGTGTGTTTTATAAATTTTCTAATATAAAATTTTACGAAGTGAGGCTCACAAATGGAGCATGTGCATGCAAGCAATTAAACTGCAAATGTAGGTGCACTCAAGCAAATACCTGAACACAAGTGTATAAAGTCAATTATGCATGTTTTCATGTGCACCCAAAAATGAAAACCCAGGCCCCTCCAACTCACACATGTTATTCACAATTTTCATACTACATACAAGAAGAATGCACCACTGACCAATCTTCTGGGCATACTCAATGGGCTCTTTGCCCATTCATCCAACCGCCAATGGGGATCATGCAACCGTGCATCCCATTCACTATATCACGCAACTATAGTGGGGTTCGTAACTCACGTAGGTAAAAAAATATTTTTTTCTTTATTCTTTGTTATTGTGTTGGTTAAATACTTGTTATTACTTATTAGGATTTGTTTATTGAAAATAATTTAATACGTTTAGAAATTCTAAGTAAATTCAACTAATTTTTTTTCTGAAACTAAAAATTAAATAAAAAAACAAATGAACAACATAAGTAATTAAAATTCATAATATTCTTAAGAGCAACTTAAAATTACATTAAAACAACAATACATAAAGTTGATTTAATAAATAAATCCTACTTATACAGTTTTTTTGCAGAGAGTTGCTCTCAATATGTCCTCATCGGGCGTCAAATTACACTTATCTAGCAACATCATCAACAAGTCTTTCTTATCTTTATTTTCTTGTATTGAACTTTTAATTTCTGATATTCCATAATTTATTTAATCATGTTTTAATTATTTGTATCTCAAATTATTGTAATACATTGTTAGTATTTTAATAATATTTTTGTTTTGAATTTTCCAAATTATTAATTAATTAAGTTATTGTTAATTTTCCTAATTATTAATTAATTACATCAAGTGATGTAAATGAATTAAGTTATATATATATATGTTGTAGAGGAGAAACATAAAATAATGGAGAAGAAAGTGAAGTGGAGGAAAGAGAAAATAGTGAGATAATATCACCATTAAGTGAATAGTATAAAGATTGTGGGAGTAAATATCGTGTTGATGTGAGGGAGAGAGAAACTAATGTGGAGAAGAGAATGAAGAATGTGATCAAAACAAGATCACTGCTAAGGTTGACCTCACCACCAACAAGAAAAGTAACATGCACAAGTATTGTTAATATCAAGGTTCAGAAATGCACGATACGGATGTGATGCGGCAATGCACTGCATCCGACATATGCAAGATGCGGGTGTATATACGGTATGCAATTTAATAATTAAATTATATATATATTAATTATAAATTATATACAAGTAACTAAAATTTTAGGTAATTTTTTGAATAATTTCTAAGATTAATAATTCAATATTAAACAAATTGGGGGTAAAAAACAAAAAAAACAAAAAAAATAAAGAAAATCCCCAAAAAAATAAATTTTTGAGATGTGATAGCATCGATCCGCAGGCCGCATAGGCAGGTCACGATGCGGGCCGCATGATTAAATAATTCTAGAACATAGGTTAAGATTGAATAATAATTATTATAAGACGATAAATCTAACATCCATTAATTCTATGTTTTAACTGACATAAATAGATGAAGATATAAATATATATATATATATATCATTCAGCCTTCCCTCGTCTTGTATTCATCCCTTCTAGGCCATGAGATGTCCAGGTAGGAAGCATTAGTTTTGTAGTAGGGTTTGAAAAGTTTTCCTTGTTAACACTGGCGGCGGACTCAAAGATTTTCAAGAGAGGGCATAAGTCATAGAAAAGTTGCAATTGTAACACTTTGACGTGTAGCTTGAGGTTCTATATATTCAAAACATAAATTTAATTTCAATTATTATAAAAAAATTACATTTTTCTCAAAAAATAATTCCAACAATACATTTGCAAAACATCATACTTTAAAATCCCTGGTCAAACTCACGTTCCAATGGAACCTATAGGCAACCTCATTAAATTTAAGGTTTTTTGCTTGGATGTCGTTACGAAAGACTATATTTATGTTTCTGCCATCGTTATATCTATATTTTTATAAGTGTCATCACTAAACCAATACGATTTCGTTGGTACTATTACTTTTTTGGCATTGACATTCCATTACATGTCCCCACTAAAGTCGTTACCTCCTTTCATTAGTCCATAATAACCCCTTCCACCTGCCAACGACCAATCACTCTCCCCTCCACATTTTCCCACCACCCACTCCTATTTCCCCCCAACTAACTTCGACAGTGGGATTTCACCATTTTCTCTTTCTTTCCTCACCCCTTTCCTTCCATTCCGTAGTCTAAAGTCGATCGGAAGACCTACGAAGATGACCGGAGAGAGCAACGACTCCACTCTCTTGAGCACGAGTATGCCAGTGTGTGGTTGTTGTTGGATCGTATGGGTCGGCTATGCTAATCACTTTTGTCCCTAATTACTCACTTGTTTAACTATCAAAGATAAGCGCAGAGGAATTTAAACAAACAAGCGAGTAGGGAAGGAATATGCAAACCACAATGGAACACGGTGGTTTTTACAGAGGTTCGCCCACCGCCTACGTCCTTTCTTGCAAGCTCCGCTTGACACTTCGAGTTTCGCTCACGACTTCACTAACCACTCCCCGTTCCGGGCCGGGAGAGAACACCTTTACAATCTTCAAGCTCGCGAACAACCCTCGTCGAGCTTGGCTACTCCTTTCACAATCCGAGATGGATCACTTCGGGCTCTCACCGAAGTCTATACTTGTGTCTTGGGCTTTCAACAAGACCATTACTTCTTCCACAAAGATTGAGTGGAACAACACTCTCTAAACTTGAGCACACTTGAGTAGAATATGAATTAAGACTAAAGTGTGGAAGGTTTTGAGCTTTTGAGTGTTTGGATTTTCTCTCTAATGTTGGGGACAAATATGAGTGGGAGAATTGTGTTAAAATGTGTTTTACAACTCTATTTATATGCCTTAGAGAGAATATAGTCGTTGGGGTTGATTGGGTGTAAGTTGATGTGTGATACACAAAACAGAAATCTGCAGGACCCAAATCTGAGTAAATTCGGTCGACCGAATCGGGACGAACGGTCGACCGTTTGGCAGTTTTGAACTAAGTTCGGTGGACCGGTTAGGTAACGGTCGACCGCCCAACGCTATGACTTAGGTACACTTAAGTGATCGGTCGAACTCCACAAAGGAATCGGTCGACCGATTTGTACCAGACACTTTGGGGTTGACAAACAATGATGTATTCGGTCGACCGAAACATGTCTAGCGGTCGACCGTTTTTCAACAGGAGATTTGGGTTTGTCAAGAGATGGACAAACGATCGACCGATCATGGTCCTCGGTCGACCGGTACATGAAATATATTTGGGGTATTTTTGGTTTAATACGAATACCACCGTTGGGTATATACGACAAAAGTAACGGTCGGAAAAATAAGTTCAGGCGGTCGACCGAAAGGTAAAACACGGTCGACTGAGACCGAGCAGTGAAAATACATATAGGATACTTGATCATTCGGTCGACCAAACGACATGTTGCGGTCGACCGAATGTGGGCAAATAGTTAGGGTTCAGGTTTGGTGTTTTCCGGTCTAAGTTTGGGTGATCTATTAAAGTCTAAATTATGTGAATTTTCGTGTGTGACTTCTATAAGGAACCTAGTGTGTGTTTAAGTTGATTTTAGCTCAAGTATGCTCAATATACACAAGTTCCAAAAGACTTAAAGAAATACAAAATACATGTCTTCAAAAGAGCTTGATTACATGTCTTGACTTGATTTTCCTTTATTCCTTGAGTCTTGATCTCCTGTAGAGGTTAGCACAAAGCAATATATATGCAATGCAATATGTGTGCTACTCTACATGATTATAATTAAGATTAGGTTGATTAAATCATCAAAACATAGATTAAGGCCAAAAAGCCAACAGTTGTGGGGTTCCGACAGTTGTGTTCACTTCTGGTAAGCCCAAAAGCTTGGGTAAGAAGTTCTTTCGTTGCTGTCATTTCCGAGTAAGCATCTTTCTTCCTTCTAGATAATTTGGTTTGTCTTGATGACGTTCGATATTTGTTTGTAGAAATGCCTAAGTTTATTCCTTATTTTAGAATGGAGGAGGTTGTATGTTTTTGAGTGGATGACTGGTGCACCCTTACTGGACAACACTTTTACTTCTAAGATGCGAAGAATGTAGTCTTTCATGGCTTCCAAATTTGAAAATATCAAGGGAAAAAATGGAAGCAATGATTGTTGATGGAAGAGCGGTATTGATAGAAGAAATAGAAGCAATGATTGTTGCTCACATGAAATCAGTGTGCAATGTAAACCTTAAACTAAAACTAAATGTGCAATGTACTTTTTAACCTTGCACTTTAGGTTGGTTGACTCTCTACCTCATAGTTTAAAAAAACTTCCAGAACCCAACCTCTTGCTCTAACCTATGTCGAGGAATGCAAACGCCGAAGAGAAAATGCAGACGTCGGTGAGGAAAGCAGACGCTAGTGAGGTATGCAGAAAACATAGGAGACGGGGGTGAGGATTTGAGATTGGATTGGTGGAAGGGACGATTTTGGGGGAAAATGTCTAGATTGGGGATTGGTGGAAGGGACAATTTTAGGGAAAAATGACTAGATTGAGCACGAGAGATTGGGGGATATTTTGGGTTGAGGTGTTCCCGAATTTGCTAATTAGATGGGTAATGAAATATAACCGACTAAATGACAATGAATGAGAAAATGACACGTGGCAATGGGAGAGTACGTAAATACTTATACCAGAAGAGCTTGCCTTTTTAGTTAGTTTACATGAACTTTCCATTGAACGATGGTTTTTGTTACTTTTTTTAATCAAAATCCATCTTTTTTGGGGGGTATAAATATGTTTTTATTTTTAATTTTATTCGTTATATATTATTTTATTCATATTTATATGTTATACACTTTTTTTAGATTTGAATGAAAACCACCTTATTCTATTTCCCTTTTGCATCAATGATATTATTTCGAGAAGGAACCTCTTAAGATGGTGGGTTAAGGTGTTGAAAATATCGGTCGTGAGAAAATATTTACACTACTATACTATCATTTCTAGTATAAGATAATAAGCCGTTGAGAATTTAGTCATAACATAAAATTAGATCTTAAAATTTAAAAAATTGACGCACCGAAAACAGAACCGAATACTAATTGGTTCAGTCCAGTGCGAACTGACCGTAATGTTCGGCCCAAAATCACAAACTACAATTAACACAGCAAAACATTCCCGACAATTACATTAATTAAATTAACTATTCATTAGTATAATTTTTTTTTCTTAATCTACCATACAATTTAAAATGAGTGGTTGATATTGTGGGGATTTAATTTAAAAAAATTATTTTTCGTGCTCACCAGATAATTCCTGAATTAAATTAAACCCATAAATACTCGAAAATACCTCGACTCCCACACTCCCCTATCCCCTCCCGCCATCTCATCTCACCACCCCACCACTTCCGGCGGCACAACGTAAGCAAACATGCTCCGTCACCTGATCCGCCGGACTCCATCCCTCCTCCGAACCCTAAGCAACCTCCCGGAGAGCAGCGTCTACGGCGGCCCCAAACCCCAGAACCCGAACCAACGCGTCACCCTCACCCACCTCCGCCAGAAGCACCGCCGTGGGGACCCCATAACCATGGTCACCGCCTACGATTACCCCTCCGCCGTCCACGTTGACACGGCCGGCATCGACATCTGCCTCGTCGGCGACTCCGCCGCCATGGTCGTCCACGGCCACGACACCACCCTCCCCATCTCCCTCGACGAGATGCTCGTCCACTGCCGCGCCGTCGCCAGAGGGGCAACAAGGCCGCTGCTGGTCGGGGACCTGCCGTTCGGGTCGTACGAGGCGTCGGAAAGGCAGGCCGTCGAGGCCGGGGTTAGGGTTTTGAAGGAAGGCGGGATGGACGCGATTAAGTTAGAGGGGGGCTCGCCGTCTAGGATTGCCGCGGCGAAGGCGATTGTTGAGGCTGGGATTGCGGTTATGGGGCATGTCGGGTTGACGCCGCAGGCGATTAGTGTGCTTGGGGGGTTCCGGCCTCAGGGGAAGAATGTTGCTAGTGCTGTCAAGGTATTTTGTTGTTTTTTAATATATATTTTTTAATATATTCGTTGTGTGTTGTTATATATTGAAATTGTGAAATTATTACAAGTTTACAACAATGTACATGACTACATTCCGTTACTTATTTGTTCGCATTATGGATTAACAACTTATTTTATGCCTTGCATGGAGGGCTCATCATAAACAAATTGAGATTGGGATTATTATACTTGACCCTATTATATTATATAAGAGATGACTAAGTTGACCGATATCTATACTGTTGGTTTTCTCATTTTAAGGATTAAGTTTGATATCAGGCAAACTGCCGATAATTTCCAAATTTATCATGTTTTGCATATGTAACGTATCAGTTTTGTTGTTTTTCCACATTTAGTTGTCTTTCAACATTTTCCCCCTAAAATATATCTGTCATATTAAATTCGTATGCATTCAAAAATCTACTTGCAATCTCTAAACTGGTGGAACCACCGCCCCATTGCCAAAGCTCTGGTCACCAGTAATAGAGCTCTGCTGATCATCATTATTGTAACCTCTGAGTTGTTTTGGTTTCTTTCAGGTTGTGGAGACGGCAATGGCACTGCAGGATGCAGGGTGCTTTGCCGTTGTTCTGGAATGTGTGCCTGCGCCGGTGGCTGCCGCTGCGACAGCTTCGCTACAGATTCCTACCTTTGGGATTGGAGCTGGTCCACATTGTAGTGGTCAGGTTTGTGATTCCCATTTACTGCCATCTCGCATGGAAAATTAGATGATTAGTCCTCTAAAGTCTGTAAATCTGCTAGTAAGTGATTTTTGATCTAAAGGTTCAACATAACTATGATTCTCGAAAGATAAGGTTGTTATGGATGCTTTGTTCAAGTTGTTTGTTATAGAATCGACTTAGCTTCTTACGAGGCTAGGTTGGAAGATTTTAGAGTTGCTTAATTAGTATGCAAATAGTGGGCCAGAAAAATCATATGCAAGTGACAATTGGAGTTACCTCTAAACATTGAAGTGTTAATTTTGTATTAGTGGGTTGCCTCAGCTTGAGTTGCAAGTGTTAATTTTGGTGTTTGGTCTTTTGAAGTTGGTTAGCTTACAAAACCAATTTATTTGACCACTATCATTGTACCCTTAAAAGGTTTTGTAATAATAGTTCTTGTAGTTTGTAGAGACTTTTTTTGCTCTTTTAGATATTGGTGTTTGCTGAACTGTATTTTCTGTTTTATGTTATTTTAAGTGTTCTCATGCTTTTCAAGATCTCTCAATCTCTCATCTTCTGTCTAACCTTTATTATTCCTGAGGCTTCCACATTTCTACATCTTTTCAAGTCCTAAAAAGTGCTAATATTCTTCTAAGTTCATAGTGTGTCGACACTTGATACTGTGTCTGTGTTGACATGCCATAGAAAAAAACAAAATAAACACATCAATTTTGTGGTCTTCGATGCTATTGCACTTCAACATCTAACAAGTCTGTCTAATTACAATTTACAGGTACTAGTTTATCATGACTTGTTGGGCATGCTACAACATCCTCATCATGCAAAGGTTGTCCCTGATTCCAGTTCTTTCCTCTTTTTTTCTATCTATATTTTCAAGGATGTGGCACTTAATTGAATTTTTCTCAATAGGATTGGGTTTCTTGTGTGGTGTAGGTAGCACCAAAGTTCTGTAAGCAATATGGGAGAGTTGGTGATGTCATTAACAAAGCGCTATTGGAATACAAACAAGAGGTAGAAAACAGATCGTTTCCCAGTGATGCTCACATGCCTTACAAGATCAACAAAGCTGATTTTGAGGGATTCCTGAGCGAATTGCAGAAGATGGGTTTGAGTCAAGCAGCTTCTTCAGCAGCTGCAGTTGCTGAGGCATGTTAACCTCACTAAACGTTTAAAGTTACTATTGAGGTTTTTCGTTGTAACTTTATCAATAAAAATATTTAGTTATTAAAAGAAATTTAGAAATTTGGCAGTAAATAGTATCTTTTCAAAAGTTACTACTGAATAATAATTGACAACAATTTCGCTTCTTTTTTGGCTCCCTTTTCTGCTTTTTATATTCAAAACGTAGTTCATAAAATCTATTGGTGGTGTTCTCACTCTTTAGTTTGTGTGTTGAAATCTGTTGAAAACCTCTGATCCTGCAAATTGCAATTGCTATTCTTTTATAAATCATATTGATTTATTTATGTTAAATCATTTAAATTGCTTCCATCCTTGCGATGTTAACACAGAAAACGTGTTGATTACATAGCAAAAAAAGTTTCTTGACGAACAAACGGGAATCATAGTTGTAAATGGGTAAGGACTAAGGAGTAAGGTTTGTAACAAAGGGTAGGGATAGTTCTTTCCACTTAAAGTCGAACTCGTGTTATCAGCCTGACTGGTATTCTAGGTTTTTCAGGGCTGGAGCATTGGGTGTACGCTCATTTTCAAGGATTTGAACTTGTTTTGCTTTTACATATTTGATTTTTTTACTAGGGTATGAAATTGTTTCCTCTTGTTGTGAATACGCCTTAGTCATCATGATTGTATTCTGTGTGGTATTGCGAAAAGGAGAAGCATTCTTTATCAATTGGAGCATCCAACTGGAGTGGAACTATTGTAATAGTAGTCAACATACATCAGGACTCAGGAGTGGAACTATCGTATCTTGTCCCAAATGGATCCAATGTCGTAGATAATTCATGTTACACTTGATTTTTACAAGAAGAAAAACACTTGCTGAAAGATAACTGCACAAACTTTCAAAGATCTTGCACTAAAGTACATGCAAATCCTCCACAAGCTATATCACCACTTCCAGGTCAATTTGCGAATAGAGATTGCAGTAGTATCGTTAGAACAAGCACGTTCGACAAACTTCTGGAACGACCACAAAGAGGAACACAGGTGGACATGCCACCTAGAAGCTGCATAAAAGGTCTCCAGAATTTTTGAGTTTTCGTGAATATCAAAAATTGGTAATCAAATCAACCAGCTACTAAGACCTTCCACTGTGGGTGGAAAAACCTAGGTCGTGACCTGGGTCCAGCCCCTTAATCGGGGTTGGCCCTAGGTTGGGTCGCGACTCAACAAGTGGATTTGGGTCTACTTAGTTTTTTTTGTTTTTTTTTCTAAAATTAGTTTAATTTTTTTTTGATATATTTTGTATTTTTTCTTATTTTTAAAATATTTTTTGATTTTGTTTTTATTCAAGAATGATGTAGAAGAGTGAGTGAGTGATGAATAGTTGGGTTGTTAGTGTTACAATGACGATTTTTTGTGTTGGGTTAGATTTGTAATTGTGCTGACGCGACAGAAAGACAACGGTTGAGTTGGGTTGTATTTGTAGTTGGGATAACAGATGTCTTAATATGATCCAAATTTTTGCTTAGAATTCTTCAACGTTATATAATTCTCTAACGTGACTTCACATACGAGGGTTTCAGATATAGGAATGGCTTTGAAAATAAGCTTAGGGACTTTGGATTTTTTATATTATTTAAATGATGGCTCTGAATCTAAGATGTACAGTAAAATGATTTACACAATAACCATCCCTCTATAAAAAAATGATTTACCCAATATTACCTCTACGATTCAAAATTATAGGTTTAATTTTTTTGTTAATATATATGAATTTGAAGGAGTCGGATATTCAGATGAATAATGTAGCTAATATTTATTTATTGAATATTTTGTAGCTTTCACGTCATTGTTTTGATATATAGCATCTGTGGTTAGTGGTGCAGGGAAAGCAGTAGATTGATGAAGGGGAACGTAACAGGTGGATGCGAGAGAACAGAAGCATGTAAAATATTATATCTATAGACTATAGTTGTGGAGAACATCTTGTTTGTAGAGAGCAAGAAAATCGAAGATATATAATTCGTACTTTTTTGACAATTATATAATTCGTACTCATGGAGTACGACATTTTATTTTCATTTATATTCGGAGGACATAATTAGGATTTAGGACATAAGAATTTCAAACTTCAATAATACATTTAAGAGAGTTCGTTACGAATCATAGAATTATTCTATCAACACGACATTCTCGATCACATTACTTTATAACTGATAAAATAGAAATATTAAGATGTCAACAATGCTCTGATTCTGAATAATAATAATAAAAAGATTGCTCTTCCATGAAAACAATATCTTCTGATGTAGAGCCGTAGTAGAGGTAACAAAAAAATGGCGATCAACTTCATGATTTTGAAAGGGAATCTCTATATTATTATTATTATTTAACTAATATCTCTCGAGTATGACAAAATAACAGACACGTTTTCAATTTTTAGTTATATCCAAAATTACAGTTTCTGCCGCTTATCTTTTGGATTTCTGAGGGAGTTGTGAATTAAACTAGGGGAGCACTCTATGAAAATATATACAAAAAATTAAGCACACATCGGGGAAAAATTGAATTTATATGTTAGCAAAATGCATGAAAAGAAACTAAAGATTTTAATTAAGTTGGATACATCGAGGGTGAGAAACGTAGATTTTTATTTAAATACCACAAGCTAAAAAGTAACTGGAGAGAATATTTTTATAAACATAATACACCTTCATATATCATTAATTTGATACACCTCTTCGGTCTCACTAAGGGTGTAAAAGGATACTCATTATCCGTAAAAGTTCGTATTTAGACCTGTTTTGTTAAGGATACAAACGTCATTTTTATAAATCCAAATGGTTATTTTGTTTTGAAGTAATTTGGTAGAAATCCAAATGGTTATGAATATGAAAAAAAAATCCATATTTACTCTCGATTCATCAGCACCAATAGTCCTCACTCATTCAGACAGACCCATATTATGGATTATACCTTAAACCACTCATTTTTCAGAAGCTTAACTACCCATTTTTCAGAAACACACATCAAGCATTTAAACAAAACTAGAAGTTAACCCAAAATATAGATCTCATATATTCACTCTAAAATTACATTATACAAATCCCCGAGACGGTAAACCTCCTTGGGAGAAGAGAAGAAGACAAATTGCAAAATGTCGAACAAACAAACAAACAAACAACTTTGAGCCGCACATGTTTGTCAACTTTCTCATCTTCCTCCACAAGTTTCCTCCTCAAGCAAGTCACCACCCACCGCCGGAAAACCACTCCGGCGAGCCCTCCTCGAACCCCAAAATCACCATCTCGTCCTCACCCAACACCTCCATGTCACTCACCATCAACGCCTCCTCCTCCACTACCTTCTCCGCCTCTGACATCGAGCTCGACGGTGACAGCCCGGAGCTGGCCGGGAACTTCTGGCGCGTGCTCCCGGCGAGGGAATTCCGATGGGTCGGGATGGGGTGGTTGTGCTCCCCCGTGTAAGTTATGGTGTACAAATCCGGATCTGTTCTGCTTCTCTCGACCTGTTTTCGAGCCGAACACTCCTTCGAACTGCTACACTTGTAGTAACCCCTAAAAAAATCCAAAACCAAACACATCAGGAACTACCGGATTGGAGCAAAAGGTGGGATTTTGATGGGAAGAATGGCACAATACCTTGGAAAAGGCGAGCCTTTGATGGGTTTCTGGCCGTACTTGCGCCACGCCCACATGTCGGAGGAGAGACCGTTAGTGGGGACTTGGCAAACCACCTTCTTCTGCTGCTTCTTTCTGCGAAAATCCAACGACCCATTACTTCAAATCCGGTTTCGAATCGATCTGAGGTGGAAATATTGTATCTTGCTTGGCTTACCTTCGTTTGGAACGAGTGGTTTGAGAGGAGAGTGGTCTGAGAGGTTGCTTGGGCTTGAGGAAGGAGACAGAGGAGGAACGAGAAGGGTTGGGAGTGGAGTTTTGAGGTTGTTGGGATTCTGATTTGAGGAAGAAAGGCTTCCAGAGGTCTTCTTCTACTTCCGCAAGGTTTGGGAAACAAAAGACAAAATCTTTATTGTCTTCCGGAAGTGGTGTCCTCCAACAAGACAAGGGATCATCTGTTCTTGCTTGAGTTGCAGTTGCAGTTGCTCCACAACAACCCCTCACCACTGCTTGCAGATCCCAATCTTCCATTTCAGAACCAAAAATAAAATAAAATCAAAGAGAGGAGTTGTGATCTTTTTGGGTGAGTCTACTCTGTCGTATTTAGAGGGGGAGGTGAGATAAAAGAGGAAGGCACAGACGGGGTCGGCGCTGACTTTTGTTTTCTAGCTTTTGGGGGAATTGGTGGAGAGAGAAAGGGTAGGATTGATGGGGAATCCAATACTATGGTGGATGTTTTTCAGGGGTGTTTTCGTCAATGTCTTTGTCTTTGACATTTTGTTAGATTGTCAAAGGAGTGAGAGAGTATGGATGGATGGATATCTCTCTCTCTCAATCAAGCATTTTATTTTCTAATTTATAAAGCTGTGATGGACAGATAGATGCAATACTGCTGTCAGGAGGTTTCAATGCTCGAGTTATTAAACTAATGCTTGGTTTAACTTTATGTTCACATTTAATTAACTATTTGAGTTGCAATTTGGGACGCTTTTACATGAAGTGGTCCACAACCAAGTTGCATTACTTTTGCAATCAAGACAGAAAGACTTAGAGGTTGGATTTGCTAAATAATCCCACCCATCCAAACCCAATCCAATATTCCAATGCCCATCATTTGTTGTACCTTAGAGTAAACATAGGCCATGTACAATTATAACACACAAAAATTGTAATGGTCAAATTATCACGGTACCTTAATGTTGCAAAAGGTAAAGTCCTTATTAATAATAAAGGTCAAATTCTAATGGTCAAATTCTTATTTATAATGGGCAAGTACAAACGAAAGATCAAATTAAATAACGCTAATCCACGGGAACACGACACATTACTACATTAGGCTATACCGCTGTACATAAAATCAATGGAAAATGATTTATGAACGCAGCGCGTCACGGACGCGCTCTACGTGGACATCCATGTCAGCCCTTAGGTGGCCAAAGCATGAATGTTTTTTTGTTTTTTCTTCCTGATGTCCACTCAAATCACATTAAATGCGTTTCAACTCAGCACGTTCTCTCTCTCCACCCAAATACAAATATGATGACACTCTTTCTTTCTACTTCATTCTTTCTCTCCAGAATAAATCACCATTTCTAGCAAGATATTATGTCGAAGAAGCGTCTGATGCCGACTCCCAGGATTCTTCACAACGTAAGCAGCGTGAATGGGACGGTGCGAAGACTTCCCGATGTTCTTGTCAGCGTTAGCATCGTGAATGTTCTTCCCTATTTTTTTCCTAAACGTAATTCTTGTGGGGTAAAATATACAGTGGGAGGTTTGTTGAGTTTGTGCGAGGGTGGCAGGGGGCGGCAGCCCCTGCGGGGGACGTGAGGGAGCGCGCTTTGCGAACGTTTTTTTGTTTCGACATCATATTATTGCATTCCATATATTGATTCGTTTATTCCGACAATAATGAAGTCATATATTATTCCGGACTGCAAATACACTTATTCCGGACTGCAAATACACTTATTCCGATTCCGGACAGCAAATACACTTATTCCGGACAGCAAATCCACTTATTCCGGACAAACTTTATATTCTGTTTCTGGACACACTTTATTCTTAAACCGGACAACGAATACACTTATTCCGGACAACAAATACACTTATTCCGGACAGCAAATACACTTATTCCGGACAAACTTTCTGTTCCGTTTCTGGACACACTTTCTTCTTATTCTGGACAACTACACTTATTCCGGACTGCAAATACACTTATTCCGGACATCAAATACACTTATTCCGGACAACAAATCAACTTATTCCGGACAAACTTTTTGTTCCGTTTCTGGACACACTTTCTTCTTATTCTGGACAACTACACTTATTCCGGACTGCAAATACACTTATTCCGGACATCAAATACACTTCTTCCGGACTGCAAATACACTTATTCCGGACAACAAATCAACTTATTCCAGACAAACTTTATGTTCCGTTTCTGGACACACTTTATTCTTAAACAGGACAACAAATACACTTATTCCGGACAGCAAATACACTTATTCCGGACAAACTTTCTGTTCCGTTTATGGACACACTTTCTTATTATTCTGGACAACTACACTTATTCTGGACTGCAAATACACTTATTCCGGACATCAAATACACTTATTCCGGACTGCAAATACACTTATTCCGGACAACAAATCAACTTATTCCGGACAAACTTTATGTTCCGTTTCTGGACACACTTTATTCTTAAACCGGACAACAAATACACTTATTCCGGACAGCAAATACACTTATTCCGGACAGCAAATACACTTATTCCGGACAAACTTTATGTTCCGTTTCTGGACACACTTTCTTCTTATTCTGGACAACTACACTTATTCCGGACTGCAAATACACTTATTCCGGACAACAAATACACTTATTCCGGACAGCAAATCAACTTATTCCGGACAAACTTTATGTTCTGTTTCTGGACACACTTTATTCTTAAACCGGACAACAAATACACTTATTCCGGACAACAAATACACTTATTCCGGACAAACTTTATGTTCCGTTTCTGGACACACTTTCTTCTTATTCTGGACAACTACACTTATTCCGGACTGCAAATACACTTATTCCGGACAGCAAATACACTTATTCCGGACAACAAATCAACTTATTCCGGACAAACTTTATGTTCCGTTTCTGGACACACTTTATTCTTAAACCGGACAACAAATACACTTATTCCGGACAACAAATACACTTATTCCGTACAACAATATACACTTATTCTGGACATACACATAACGTAAACAGGACAAACACATAATGTAAACTGCACACACACATAAAGTAAGCTAGACAAATTAAGTTGATCCAACGTAAAACTTAAAAACAAATATTTTATTATGATAAGTGTGGGCTCTGCACGAATAATGAGACTGCACGATGTCCTAGGGTCTGCACACTGTCTTATCTGTGTATTGGGAAATGAATCGTTCAACTTAAAGAACCGGCGTTTTTTAAAAAGACCAAAACGCGCGAAAAGAAATTTCGCTGACTGGACGCTGACTCAAAGAAAAATATCTGAGCTGTACAGATCCACGTAAGGCGCGTCCGTGACGCGCGCGTCCGTCTATCACGGTTCTATTGATAAAGAGTTGAACTCTTGACTCTCTTGTACAACCATTTAGATTTTTACATTTCTCACTATAGAACATAAGTTCGTACAGAAGACAACTGAATCAGGGCTCACGCAGGTTGCATTTCGTTGCACATCCTTCTTATTAAGGGCACCCTTAACGGGGGAGCCCCGCCCGGGTGCCCGGTCGCACCCCGTTAATGGGGCGGGCGCCCCTCGGTTGTCCGCCCGGGGCGCCCTCGAATGGGCGGCACGTGTCTCCCCTCCTATTCGTCGATTTTTTTTAATTTTAATTATTTAGTGGATGTTTTGTTATTAAGAGATTGTGTATTTGTTATTAATGTGGGGTAATAATTTTTTGCAAGTGATGAAATTCAAAATTTTGCAGAACCAACAATTTCAAAATCCAAAACCCCCGAACGACCTGTCGAGGTGGTTTAATAGTATGGTCTAAAATCATGCGTGCACTTTAATCACGCTTCCAATGTTAAATGTTGTGTGAAAATTAAAATTGTTTAATTAAGAAATGATGTGGAGGAAAGAACGTGTAGAGTGGGTGGGGTAGCCCGGGTATAGGTAAGGAGGGGTTTTGGGTGGGTTGAGTGAGCTGACGTGGTAGAGAGAGAGCAAAACGTCCGGGGTAGCCCGGCGCTGTTATTTCTACTGTAAGAGGTTCAATATCTTCCAGCAAGTTTGTCTCATTGGAAGCCCTGACAATCCAACATACACTACGCAATCCACACCTCAGTCCACACGTTCCTAGAGAATGGATAGGCCACACATAGATGATGCAAATCCTCAGCGGTGCATTCTCACACAACGCTCATCTTCAACCATCTGAAGCCTTCTCTGAAAAGGTCCAAATTTGCCGCAATGTGGTATCTTAATTTATGTACAGGTTTTGAATATTTGACTCAAAATCAATTTATAAAGAGTATATCACGTGCTTACGATGTTACAAATCATAAGAATGGATAGTGTCCAGGAGACCATTGTAAGTGCTTCCTTGCATATGTCTCTCATAAGCTTAGAATGTTTATGTTTTTCTTTTCGTTTAAGATGGATGAATGCCTCAGGCCGTGACTAGAAAAGAGAGTGAATATTTAATTCGAAAATGTTTTGAAGTAATTAGAGGTACCGAGAATGTAGTAAGACACAAGCATAGTCTAATTGTCTAAATGTAAAATTACTATGAGGAACTTAAATTTGCTTTTTTTATGGAAATCGTAAAACATTACCGAGTTTAAATAAACACAAGACATTTTCCAACGAATTTTCGTTTTACAACTCATTAAAGAAGACACAGAAAGTTGAATATCCTTTAGATAGGAAGTTGATTCTCGTGAAATCGAATTTTAACTTTCCAAAAAAGTGCAAACCACTCAATCTTTAAGTGCATCGGTTGAAACAATTACAAATATAATCATGTAATATTAGTGCGTTTGATAGTCTGTCGGTTTTCTCCCATGGTAGAACGATATCACCGTCGATCAGATGCACACCGGAGTCGACAGACCAAAACCCCCTCTGCCAACATCACGCCTCGTCCCAGACATGACGGGTGGGTGCGCGTGCAAGTAGAGAATTCTCTCATCATCTCTTTCCACTTACAAAGGGTCAAGTGAAGCGGATGTTTATCAACATCCTCCAACTTTCTAGATTCAACAATGTGAAACTAAGAGTGAGGTGAACACATGACACATGAGACAATAGTTCTATCTTCAAATCAACGTTGAATTTACTCAATTGAGTTGCAATGTTCATGTAGGCGAGGCGACCACCACCTTTCACCCAGTAAAGCTGGGCAAAATGGGCGTTCGTCTCGCCTAGGCGATAGCCGTTGGAGGCATTCCAACGGCTATCATCTTGTTGATTTTTTTCCTTCAAAAATTACAAGTTTGCCACTACCCCAAATCCTATATAAACCCCTTCAAACCTCTTCATTTTTCACACATCTCTCATTCTCTTCTTCTTCATAATTCTATTCTAATCATCAACTTTTCGCGATTAAGTCTCCGGTCTGGTGCTTAGTTAGTTAGCTTGGAATTCTAATTTCTCTGTTATCTGCTATTGTATGTACTCTGAGTTAGTTAACTACCTCTGTAATCGTACTACTAAGCAATAAATTGTATACCTAAGTGTTTAGGTGGGTAGAGGGGGTGCCTAGTGAGACATTGGTCGAGGAACTAGGTGTTTTTTTTATGTCTAAACATGTGTGGTATTTTTAGATAATATTTGTGCATTTTTTCCTATTTTTCCTGATTTTTTTTTATCTATTTCATCAAATTTAATTGAATTCAAATTAAAAAAAAGACTACCCTCGGCAGTCGCACAATTGCTCAGGCGACCAAACGCACCCGGTCGCCTCGGCGTTGCGTGAACATTGATTCATGGGCATAACACAAACTCAATAATCCAACGCAATTTGCTTAATAGTGTATTGGGAATCTCCTTTTCTAGAGACAAGATCCTCCTAGATGTATGTGCTTGAACAACAAAAACTACTCCACGTCACATTAATTTGGGTCCAAACAGGTGTGTATTAATTAGTTCAGAGATGGTGCATTTGGCAAAACGCATGTTTAGAGACCGTATCTCGACTTACGATACGGTACTGTGAATTGGCATTTTCATGGTGCGCTCTACACTACACGTCTTCGTGTTTGTGAACCATTAATCTGAATAGTATACAACACCATGTTGAAGAATCATAATCAGCATTTTCTCTTCCAAGTGGTTTAGGTCTTACAAAGGTGGACAAATCAAGCTTAGTATTGCAGAATAGCAACCTATTCCAACTCATTTATTCAACTGGACTTGAGAAATTATCTTAGTCACACTTCCATCTCTCAAAGAAATCAAAGCACAACAGAAATAATTTCAGGATATGATTGGTACCCAGGAAGTCCAGGGAAGTTCAGAAGTTGAGTTTGTAGAACTTTATTTTCCATAATTCTACTTTTCGGTACACTAGAGTTTTGGATTGAACTAGACTTTTGCTTTGGTTGACAGGAATTGAAAATTTTAAAAATACAATCATCATACCTAATAATGTTAATAGTAATACATTCATCAAACTTAAGAAGTCATAAATATAAAATAATAAAATATTAAATTATTTTAATTTGACAATGCTTATATCTTTAGAGTGCAAATTAAATACTTAACATAGAAAAGAAATATGAAAAAACAAATATATATTACATTGATAACTAAGAAAAAAAATTAAATAAATAAAAACATAATACAGTAGTCAATAGTCAGAAGGTCAAAAGAATGATCACTATTAAAAGATAAATAAATAATCAAAGTTACAAAAAAAATCAAATAAAATATTTCACAACTTACTAATAACACTCACTATAATAACGTCTGGCAATCAATCTACAAGAGCATCCTTATATTTATTAAGATTCGAGAAAGAAAATTCATAATAAAAAGGGAACTACTATTCGTCGTCCCAAAACTACTTAAATTGTCTGTCTAATTACCATTTTGTTATTCACAATTTATTTAATACTCATTTCGTCACGTCTCTTAAACTAAGAATTTTGCATACGTTTTTCTTATTTTACCAGTACCACCACCACGAAAATGTCTGACGAAACGTCTGGATCCAGTGAGTAAGTTAAGCAAAAAAATAAATTTGTCCAGAGCATCTGCGTAAGCGCCCCCCCCCCCCCCCCCCCCCCCCAATGGGGAGGCGGCTCTGACGGGCGCCTGCCCATTGGGGGGGTCCCGCGGACGCTCACCCCAATTTTTATTTATTTAAAAATTTAATTTAAATGAGACATTTTACCAACCAAATTCGAGTACACTGAGACGTTCGCTGACTCATTTCCTGGCCTCCGAGACAATCTTCTTGATGATTATGAGAGAACGATGAAGAGAAAGTGATGATAGTAAAGTGACATGAAGTGATATATAAGTAGAAATGAGAGAAATGCAAAACGATAATCGTACAGACGATTTAAGTAGTTTTCCGACGATGAATAACAATTCCATAAAAACAGACAAATAGTATCTAACTTCATGGCTGGAACTTGTCTTGCTTTGGTTTTGGACTGAAGGTTTTAGAAGTCTATCTATGTATACCTCCGAAGTCATCGAACTAGAAAGTCTCAAAAGTCGGAACTTGACTTCCAGAAATTCAAGAGTATTAATCACAATCACATAGAACTCAACTCAGAATCACTTCTCTACTTTCAATCTAACTTTTTGGGTACCAGTCACACCCTCAAGGTAAAAAATAAACATAATATTTAAAATTGAAAAAAAAACTTTGACTCATATATAATTCTCTGTCATGTTACAATTTTCCTTGACATATTTGCATACTCTGGTATTTTTGACTATTACTTCATTGTTAATTTAATAAAAACAATGCTTTCAAATGCACGTAACCACAATAGTGATCATCCATTCATCTCTCATCCGATTAAGTGATCTATTTTTTAGGGTTATTTGGTTAGATGTGATTATAAAATATTATAATTCTCAATAATCATCACTCCACAACTATTTGCTTATATGTAGACTTGGGTATTGGCCTGGCCCGACCTGGCCCGTTGGTCTTATCATGTTGGGCTCCAGTCAAGCACGACAAGTAGGGTCCCGAGCACGACCCGACTTGATATCTAGGTCTACATATAAGCAAATAGTTGTAGAATGACGATTATTGGAAATTATAATGTTTTATAATGCATCCAAGAAAATATGAGTATATGTATTCAACTGTCTACCGTTAGGGTATATATTTGTCTCAGATACCATATTGAAGTGTGAGTATGTAACTCAAAATCAATTAATAATGATTGAAAATGTCCTTCAATTTACATTGAATGTCATCTATTTTCTTTAATTCGTCGGAATATTTGCTTTTACACCTTAACTAAAACGATAGAATTATGATGTTTTGATTTTCCTTCGTATTGCCAATTACAGTTTGTGAGTACGTTAATCCAAAAATATTTGTCACTAAACGAAACCAAAACAAAAACACAAAATCTTGCCCACTGCCATTACATAAGATCTTTTTTCCCCAAAATTTTGAAGTTTCTTTAATAATTTCATTTGCATCGAGAATAAACCAAACATGATACTTATATTCACCGGGTGCAATACAACGAGAAGAACCACAACGCGTATCACTTGGCCTTTCGAGCAAGTTGTGTTGTTGCTGCTTAGCTCAAACCTGCACCTTGCAAGTGAGCAACTGTGTTGTTAATTGTTTTGTTGTTGCCGACTTGCCTCCCTCATAGGTAGCAAACTACAAATACCGAGTGATTGAGGTATTAAGATTATACGTTCTACAAAAAAAAATGTATCCGTTCGTTATAGGCAAGGTTCACCAAAGTTAACATCAGTTTGTCGAAAAAATGTGATTTTCGAAACACTATCTTTGGGCAAGCGCAGGAGCCGCAGTTGACGGTTTCTTTTCTTGTGTGATGTGTAAGGATCCTGGAAGAGAACCAAAATAAAATAAAATATAAGAATTGAGATGAAAGCATAAGTCAAAGGAAAATAATTCCGGCTAACGCGTTGATTTTCAGAAAACGGTGTGGTTTGACTTTGACTAAGTTGGAAACGTACTGAGAAGGTTAGCTTCTGCTTGCTGACATAATAATAATGGAAGCTGAAAACGAGATGTAATAATCATAATACGTGTGGACAACTGGATATCGCACAGTAGACTATGGGCCATTTGAGGGTGGGCCACCATCCCACTAGGCCCACTATATATCCAAGCTTTTTTCTTCTCTCCCTTGGAGTGTAATTTGTTTGTTGGTGAAAATACTCGAGTTATATAGCCTTATTGTATGTTTATATAGGAACTTTATTTTTTAGAAAAGTGCTACTTCAGATAAAGTTGATTTATATATTTTGTTGGTTGGTTCTATTTTTTTTTGTTGGTTTCACATTCTATTTGTCAATTTTAAGTCATGTCAAATTTTCGAACTTTCGGCTGAGAAATCATATAGAAATACATTTTAAGTTCCAAATACTCACTGAAATTTATTTTGAATGATCCAATCATCCAATCAGATTTTTGGACTTAACGCAACCTAAAGTCCACACTTTTGAATTCCATGCATCCATTACTCCAATGTGGATGTGGTCCTTACTCCTTAGACACAATGCCATCTGCTTGATGCAATGAGATGTATTTAGGTATATATATTTTTTCAAGAAAACAATATTTTTTCTGTTTAAGTGGTTGCGTTGTTCCATCTTATTCTTTGGTGATTGACGTTGAGAGGTTCTATGGAAATATCATCCAATATAACTATATTATTGATATTAAAAGTAATTGCAAGATAATAGATCATATTTTATTTTTTAATTAAAACATTTTATTTTATGAAAATAGTATTTTAACAAAATACCATTATTTTCAAAAAATATAAGTTTCTATATAACAGTTTTTATCTATTAAGGATTAATTTAGTAAGAGAGGAGAGGAATCCGGAATAAGAGAGGAGATGAAAGAAGAAAAAGGAGAAAAGATGTGAATGTAAAGCGAGAAAATATAGAAAAGTGAAAATTTAGAAGAAGATTATGCAAAATTTACCATTAAATAGAGACAATTGTAATCCGTAAATTATTCAAGTTGCAAACGGAAGGGACTATCTTCATGAATCGACGAACACCAATGGTTATTAGATCTCTCATCGCGAAAATCAAAACCATGTTTCATAAGACTTTTGTCGTGCAGATCATACCCACAAAAATAGAACCAACAAACAGTTAATTAACAGGGTATAGGAATAATGCCGTCAATGATCGACTTGCAAAAAAAAAAAGTTTGAGATCCGATCATCCAAAACAAGAACTAGCAGATCACAATTCACAGGTGAAGGGCAATGGAAATATGGGATAAAACTTCGTTTACATGGAACCACTTTGCAAAGTAACAAGAAGACTAACCAATCTCAGGAATAAAATATATGACATAATGAACAGATGACAAATGCGAAAAAGCACATGTTTGGAGAATCCAAGATTACATAATCATGTAAATACCTCTAACCTATGATACAGCCCAGTTTAGGCGTTTAAACACCCTCTAAGCCTCTTAACACGCACACCTCTCTCTGTTCAACTCTCATAGGTTCAATACATGATTTCTTTTTTCTCTCAACTGTAAAGGCCAACTTCATCAACAACGGTCAATTTGATCCCACATACCTTTCATTTTGTTATAGATTACAAAACTCTAGCAACGGACACATTCCATCACCTCTTTTGGACAGGTAATATGCAAAAATTAAGAAATGCACCTTCTATGCTGAACGTACCCTTGTTATGGTGGAGTAATCGCCCACATTTGCTACAAAAAGAGGGTCCTTGTCTTCACTTAACTGTGCCTCTTTTTGACTGTTGCGCTCCAACTCTCGTGTAAGATCCTCCATTCTTTTCTTCAAATTGGCCCTGCTGGCTTTACCAGATTCATGGTTTGAGATGCCCACCATTGTGATAACAGGGAAAAACGGGCTGGGTGGTGCATGGTTTGTGCGTTCCCTGTCCAGTGATGGCCGTTAACAATTGCAAAATGACTTTTGCCCAAAATACACTTGCATTTTACTAGTTACAAGAATAATTTTTTTGATAGCTTAAACGAACCTTGATTCAATAGAATTAAATCTTGATTCAGTACAATTAGATTGATCATGGTCATGACTATGTGGCCTGAACCAACGATCAGAAAGCCAGTCCTTGAAGGGGAAGCGCAAACCATTTTTATTTTTATGATGTTGAAGACATCTTTGAGCAGTTTCGGTGGATGCAACTTCAGTTTTATTACTTTCAGTAACTCTGTAAACATCAGACGAGCTTGTCGATGTTGTAGCTTTTAGAACAGAAGCAGCACTCCTAGATACACCACCAGGAAGGAAATGCAGTTCAGCAGAGTTAATGTCAACATTAAAATATGCTCAGCAGGAAAATAGAACTAATCTTGTGTATTGGTAAAGTCTCCACCAAAACAAGTCAGACCAGAATGTGTGACACAACCACAAACAAATGTAAATATCGCTCTGAAAGTATTTTATCACGGATGCTAGCTCTATCTCATTTTAAGTCATACAATTACTGAATCACATGATCAATCATATGTTGTCAGCTAAGAGTGATGTGGCCATTGACCAAGAAACTAACAGAGCCTCCAATGTAGAGAAAAAAATCTTGCACTTGCAGCCTAGTTTTCCCATTGGTCTTTTACAATATATTCCCCTCCCCGCCACCCCATCTGTCCATACAACCTTATCTACCTCGTTCTATAAATTATGAGTTGTGACGATTCAAATCTCATTTCCTGATTCCTCCTCCTAAATTTCAATTCTGATATTTCTTATAAAAAAGATTACTGAAATTTCAAATTACTTTGGAATTTTTACTGATTTTATTTAAGGAAAATATACTGACGCTAACTGAATGCACAACTCCCCAATCTCATTTGAAAAACAATGAACTAAAATAAAAAATGCATTGCACAACAAAATATAAATACCTCGTTTCAAATGAATCAACTAGATATGGGAACTTTGGCTGAATCCCAGTTGCTTTTCTTAACCATTTGTTCCCTAACATTACCTTATCAACAACATCAAGGAGTTTAATTTCTGCAACCTTGGATATGACACTCAGAGGGATACTTGGGAGATCCATTTCATCAAGCGCTTCCTCTACCTGTAACAAACAAGAGTGGATATTAATTTGACTATAGAAATAACAAGAAGCACATTCCATGATCAATCAAATAGAAGCCCTGTCACTCAATGATGTACCAATGTTACATATAGACAGTAGTCACTATTGCTGTCAAATTTTAGAAGTGAGCAACTGCAATGGTAGCAGGTATACCCTAGGTAAACTATTTTTTAAAAGCGAGAACCCGTGCTAATACAAAGTGTCTTAGAAAATCCCCGACAAAAGAATATTGTCTAATTGAATCGAGGTGTGAAATTTTATAAAGAAAAAAAGGTTTATATTTCCTAATGGATTGTGCCCTTTCAATCACATATGAAACAACCTTCAAATTGACACGGGAAGTTGAAATGGCAACCGGTTCGCTGTTAGGTCTTTCTCAGACTCAAAAAAAGATGTTCAGGTCAACAAATGGGTCTCCATTGACCTGATTTAATGGGTATCCGAAATCCTATGACAACTACCCTTCTCAGCCAGCCCCTTTGAAGTTTCGAACCATTCGATCGAGCCCCCTCCCATCCCCTTCCTGCCAACCGCTGTTGACACTGCCATCTCACTAGAACCATAGGTTAGTTTTTTGGTCTTCATTGCAAAAAATTATGTAACAAATAAAAGTATGCAACACAAAAATCCAGCAAAACGGCGATGTCAGTGTCAATTGGCAACCCACATTCACGTGACTTCACTGGATCTTCTGAGACAAAAAAAAGTGTGGCAGTGTCCAGCAGATAGGAAGGGGGCTGGTTTGGTAGGATAGTGATTGCTTTCTAATATAAAGGGAAAGCAGTAGTTGTCATAGGATTTTCAATACCCATTTAATCTTGTAACGGGTATTACGTATTAGCTTATTGATCCAAACAATAGATTGAATCACCGGTTCACCCCGTTTTTGCAGTTGAACCGTCAGTTCCGTGAGACCGTGGTATGACCTCAAGACATTTTTTAGCCTGCGAAGAACCAAACAAACTAGTTGTTGGTTTAACCGGTTGGTCCGATTTTAGTGACATTGGTATGGTCTCCATTGGGGACTGGTACGGCTGTGCCTCTCCACTGAGAACAACATACCATTTCTGCGTTGGTATGTGAATCCAACATGGGAATACCTATTATCATTATAATATTGGTAGGGTTGGGGCTTCTAAAGAGACATCCAGGACTTAAGGGAATGAGGCATTCAGTAGCAATTCAAGCTGCTCCCTTGATAGAAGGCCAACACCTTGCTAGATATGGGGTGACAAGATGATACACATGCATAGAGTGCTCTGGTCATTGAATTGAATCCATAGAAGTACCTCTGGAGGTTCAAATATATTTTCCCCATTTTCTTCAACAGCTTCAGATGTAAAACTATCACCAAGAGCATCTCCTCGTCGTTCTCCACGTCGAGTCTGAATCATTGTATGAAAATGCTGATCAACTGAAGCCTCAAGTATATTATCCAATAGGCTTTTGTCAAAGAAATAGGGTGTGTACCTAAAATAAAAAAAACAAAGCAGTATTATGTCTACGGCTTCTATAGAAAAGTAAAGGACCTATATTTTATGAACAATTACAAACTAACGTAATTTGTTTTATTATAAGTGTTACTAGAAATTTGGACATTAGGGACATGATGCCCATGGTGGAGAAGAGAGGAGATGGATTTTGCCTCTGAGAATTGTTTAAATGACAGAGACACTGATAATTGAGAAATTCAGGTTGATATACTAGAATCACTAATGAGAAAGATGTAGCACATGCAAAACATGCAACTTCAAACATACTACTGAGTTATATGGGTCAATTTTGTTGGAATAAGGGAATGTACTTTTGAAGTACTACATCCCCACCATGGATATTGTTGGAATTTAAGAACTTGAATTCTGATATCAAAATGGAAGTTCAATATCTAGGAGAAGATCAAGAAAAAAATTAGAAAGAACCTTAATGTTCAACCTAAAACTTTTGGAAACTCCAAAATAGAGGTTTCATATGAAACAGTGGGTTATCAATCCTCACATTAGTAAAAAGAAGTAATTTCATACCCATGCATGCAAAAGATGCCCACATTGACTAATGGCTTACCACTTAATTCCATTATCAGTTGCAACTGCAATGCTTAGGTTCTGTGCTGTAAAAACAGGAACACCATCCAACTTCCTGGGACCAGGTCTGCTTCGATTTTCTTTGAGAAGCTTATTAGCTGCTTTGACCTTTCAAGGAAAATGAAATAAAGAGCAAACATTTTATGAACACATACACACACGTCAAGCCGCACAAAAGTATTTATGGAATCAAAAGCCAGATGGTGGAGTTCCATCATTATGGATAGTATGTACAATGTACCTGTCTTGCATTTGGTACAAATTGGAATCTGTTAGGTTTTTCCTGCAGAGCACGACAGCATTTCAAAATTGCAATTTAATTCCAGTATTCCAAGCTGAATATCATCACACAGAATTTTCTGAATTGAGCATAAAAACAAACAAACAAACAAACCGGATATGGTACAAAGACAAGGACAAGGCAGGTCTCTTGGTATTAGACCAAATACATCAACATTACCCCAAAACCTCAAAAGAGGTCCAACATTAAGCAGGGTAGGGGGGGATGTATGCAACCATATACCCTTATCACCCAGTGACAAAGATGTTTCCGATTGAACCGTCGTCTGATGCCTAGACAACTTTCTGCTAATTCACAATAAATAAGAATCACAGATAGCTTATATGAACATGTTGATTTAGTTCATTGTGATCCATAAGCTAAAAAATTACTTATCTTTTAACTCCAAAAGGAATGGACACTTGGCATTAGACCAAATAATGATGCATAAACTAAAAACTCTAAGATAATAATATCTTTTATAGGTAAAAATGATTAAATTAAAAAAAGGAGAGTACAACAATAGAAAGAGAAGGTGGCCAGAAAAAACATAGAGATCATAAAGAAAAAAGAGAGAGAAACTAGATCATAATGCTGGACTTTCAAGCCCTTCAATAGCCAATAATATTACGTTTCAATCCTGTCTTATATGAAGTAAGTCTTAAAATATATCTGAATGTCACTGTTTTCAGACCCAGCCCGGCCTGGCCTGGCTGGTTCAACTGGTTGGAACATAGAACTAAAATTTTGTAGCAATGCTGCATTAGCATTCTAAACTTTCTAATGGCTAATAACTTAAACATGGCGTAGATGCTAGTAACACCTATATACCATGAAATTTATCATATGCCTGGGAGGTCGATTGGTGAAAGTTAAAAAACCAAATACATATGGTCGATGCTACCAAGTTCTTTGGGCTTTTGAGGAATGGTGTGAAAATTGTTTTACCACGGCCTAAGCAAAATGTTGTTGTAGCGTACTGGCAATATAGAAACTAACGAACAATTTAACAACCCAAGTTTCTTAGCATGAATTGCTTGTAACTTGCCCTCCAAAAAAATCCCTAAGTCCATCTAACCGTTATTTAATACTTGAGCTAGAACATGAATTGCCAACGGGTTTCACTTATAACCTCTCCCAACTAGTTTGGTATTAAAACCTTTGCTGTTGTTGCACATGGCAAGACAAATATTTAATGTAAAGGACATGTAAACTGCAATATACTACTATAAAGGTTCCAAATATCTTCAACTATCATACCTATCAAAAGCATATCATGTAACGTTTTTGTAAAATGCATTAAGTGTACATAAAATGATACATTTATTTCACGTATAACGATTGTACCTTGAAATGCCTATAAGCAACATCAAGGCGACAAGCACCAACTTTGCCGGTTGGAATCTCCAAATGTTTAACATATGCAGCTGCAGCCCGGAATGTGCAAAAAATAAAGCCAAATGAAACAATAGGTTTCGGATTACAAAAATACAAAATAACAACCTTGGGCATGCATTTATTCAATGGGCAAAGGTAAATTTATCTTATTATAATTTTTTTCCTTCACATAAAAGGAATATGTGAATATATGGGATTTGGAACTTCAACGAAAATAGCATGGCTGTGGATTCTTATATTGTAATACAAAGTTTAGTACAAGAAATGCACTTGTTAGGGAATAAAATCAATTTCAAATACGTAGAGGAACGAAATAGCAAATCTAACAGAAGAAAAAACCACAAATAATGCAAATCTCAAACACCAAACCACACAAAACACACAAGAACACAACGTGTAAACTAAATATGAGAAAAACCACGGACGACACAACATCAATCTACTATAGAGAAAACATAATACAAGATAGGCTTACAGAACACACGAACAACCGATAAGAATTCTCAGTTGAATTTGCTCCTACCGAATCCACGAGGATGCTCTCTTTTTTCTCTCAAGAATGCAAAGTAGACAATAGTAAATTGTTCTATTACAAAAATAGACGAAATTGCCTTTATATACTAGGCCAAAACAAGTATTAGTTGCACCAAAATCGGGTGGAGAAACGTTCAAAACGTGGGTAGAACTGTTCCGCACAGTCGACCGAAAGGGTGTCATCGGTCGACCGAACTTCAAACAGTAGCGTGATCCAGAGCTCCACCGGTCGACAGTCACGTTTTTGGTAGACCGGAAATTTTCAGACAATGTCACAATACTCCAACCGGTCAACCGCAACTTAAGAAGTTTACAGGAACTTTTCCTATACGAACAAACGCATACACGGTCGACCGAAATAATCCAGGAAGTTTTCCTGGACGACAATCTACACTACCGGTCGATCGGAACTTAGGTGTCAGTCGACCGTTTGACAGTTTTTCCACGGAAAATACTTAATTCACATATTCAAGGTAAACAACAACAATCTCCACATTTACCTTGAATATCCCCCAAAACTTGAAGGAACACTTCCTTCCTCGTTTGTCGTCGTAACTCCACCTACTCGGAGCTCAAACCAACCAAGTTCAATCATACCATGAACTTAGTTGATATAACTGGTTTCGTCAATATATTAGCCGGATTATCTTCAGTGTCCACCTTCTTCACCACCACACCTCTTTCAGCAACAACTTCCCGAATGAAGTGATAACGGATGTCGATATGTTTCGTCCTTTCGTGGTACATCTGATCGTTCGTCAGATGAATGACACTCTGACTATCACAATAAACAACCACTGTTTCTTCAGCCAAAGAGCTTCTTTTATACCCTCGGTCGCTGTCAGAACCATCATACCTCTTCTCCATATCAAATTTGGAGGAAAGTGTGTTTTTCACATCCACAAGAGAAAAGTTGGTTCTGCTGTACATCGTTGTCTCCACGAAGTGATCATATAAAGAACTCAAAGGCGAAGTAAGAGGATTGCTTGATCATCGTCAGAAAACTTTACATCCACCTTCTCCAAATCCATGATGATTGCATTGAAATCATCTAAGTGTTGCTGAAGAGAAATACCCGACTTCATCTTGAATAAGAACTTCTTCTTCAAGATAATCCAGCTCGCAAGTGACTTATTCATGTAGACTTCCTATACTTCTTCCACATGCTTGCAGCTCTCTTGTCCTTCAACACCTCTCAAAACTTCGTCAGACAAAGACAACTTAATTGTTGACATCGCCTTCTTATCACGTTTCAACTTGTCTTGTTCGGATATTTCATTCGGTGACGACTCCATGCCGTCAAGAACGTCTTTCACCTCTTACTGCACCAGAATTGCGTGCATTTTGACTTAAACCGAAATTAACATCTCAGTTCAACTTCTCGATCTTCCATTGATTCGTCATGTGTATGCTAGAAAATCGATAAAACCCCAAGAATTCGAATCAAAATCTCTGATACCAGTTGTTAGGAAATAAAATCAATCCAAATACGCAACGGAACGAAATAGCAAATCCAACGGAAGAAAGAACAACAAATACTGCAAATTTCAAACACCAAACCACGCAAAACACACAAGAACACAAGATTTAACGTGGAAACACAATGTGCCAAAAACCACGGACGACACGACATCAATCTACTATAGAGAATATGTATTACAAGATATGCTTACAGAACACATGAACAACCGACAAGAATTTCACGTTGAATTTGCTCCTACCGAATCCACAAGGACGCTCTCTTTCTTTTCTCTCAAGAATGCAAAATAGACAATAGTAAATTGTTCTATTACAAAAAGAGACGAAATTGTGTTTATATAGTAGGTCAAAACAAGTATTAATTGTACCAAAATTGGGTGGAGAAAAGTGCAAAACGTGGGCAGAACTATTCCGCACGGTCGACCGAACGGGTGTCATCGGTCGACCGAACTTCAAACAGTAGCGTGATCTGGAGATCCACCGGTCGACCGCCACGTCTTTGCTCGACCGGAAATTTCCAGACAGTGTCACAATACTCCAACCGGTCAACCGCAAAATAAGTATCGGTCGATCGGAAATTTACAGAAAGTTTTCCTGGACGAACAAACGCATACACGGTCGACCGATTGAGACCACCCGATCGATCGAAATAATCCAGGAAGTTTTCCTGGGCGACAAGCTACACTACCGGTCAACCAGAACTTAGGTGTCGGACTGTTTGACTGTTTTTCCACAGAAAATACTTAATTTACATATTGAAGGTAAACAACAACAACACCTAAGAGGGAATCAAATGGCAAAATTTTGACAAGAAAAAATTATAATTCAAGCAGTTATAGCGACATGCATGACCGCAAGACTAATGGATTTTTACAAAACTAACTTTACTCTTATTTTCCAAACAAGTTTTGAAACCTTTGTAGAAGTCTAGTGGTGCCAATTTTCCTTCACTATTTTTTTCATAATAAAACCACAAGTGAACCATAACCTGCAATTTCATAAGCTACAAGTTATTTGGGACGAAGTAAATTCCTACACATTATTGATTTTGTTAGTTTACTAGGATAAAATATGTTAAATAAAATTGGGTAAAGTGGGTAGAAGTGGATAGGCAGGGTGGTTTTAAAACATTAGTAATATGAAAAGATATTTGTGAATACCATATCTTGAAGCATATATTTGCCCTCAAAAAATCAGTTTCAATAACTAAAGAAGCCCCTACACCTTGCATGCCCTTATTTCCTCTTCAGGTTTTTGAAATTTTAAAAGGAATTGAAGGGGCCTTCAAGGAAGAAATATTGTTACCCACAAATTGACAATATTGTTTGCCCCTCTCTCCCAAACAAATCCTTTTCCATTTATCAGATGTATAAAGGCTCATTATGTTATTACCATCGGTACAACTACTTGAAAATTGTTTGAACCAAGAATGCTATTAGAAGGAAAACGTTAAATCGAGGATAACAAATGGATGTTGTTATGTAACCAGGGAGCAGGTGCAAATTGATAACGTAATATTATGTAATTCCATGAAATCCTCTAGAAAGTTATATAAGCTACAACGATATGATAAACATCTCGTTTGTCTTCGAAGACTGCAACTTATGAAACTGTCCACAACGTATATAATTGCAGAATGAAATACCTGCATCACTCAGATCCATGAAAAAGCGAAAAACTGGTCCATTATCTTCGTTTTTGTTGAATGAATCGAGCATATTTTTAATCCATCCAGGCAATCTGCAAAACATGAACCAATATGAAGCAAAACATGTCAAGACAATGATAGGAACCTTGTTGCTTGAGCCCTCGTCAGCCCTTGTTCCAGGAATAAAAATGTAGGACTGTTAATTGTTGTGTCGCTTTGTCCCAGGGAAGTTGTGAATTTCTTCTCCATTGGCATTTCAATCAACTAGCTTAACCACTTCATCAGAAACACAATTAATAATATTGTCAATTCGCGACACTATGAACTCTCCACAGCAAGCTAAACCTCCGAAAAACAAAATTCGAAGCTAGAATTATACTAATGTCTTCTTACCATATTATGTCACTAATCAAGACAAAGATTATTACGTTTCAAATTTCAGTTCAAATTGCAGAAAACAAGCATAAGAACATCAAACTATCTTTCATCCACATAAACTTATCTCTACAACCAAACCGAAACCTCACCTCTCCCGGACAAAAGGCGAGTCAAGCACGGTACCCTCGGTGACGGCCATGAGCCCAGTCCCAGTAGGATCGAGCATACTAAACACCTGCCCGACGAACGCGGGCCCCCCAGCACCCGATCTGGCGCCGGAATTGAGCCCGTCGATCCTCACGATCCTCGAGAGGCTCCCGATGCGGGACTGCGGGGAGGGGGTCGGCGAGAGGAGGGAGGGGTTGCGGACGTGGATGAAGGGGGACGGGAAGCGGGAGAAGAGGCCGGCGGTGAGGGATTGGAAGAGTTGGCCGGCGGTGGGGGAAGGGAGGGATTCCATGTCGCCGGAGTGAGGGGAGTTTGGGTGGACCTGTATTTATACGGTAATACTAATCTGGTATGGGTCTGAGGAGTGGAGTTGGGAGGCCGAGGTAAATATGTGGTGGCCTGGTGGATGTGTTTGGTTTAAAAATTGAGGATTATTTTGTTAATCAAATTGCTAGATGGGTTAAGTGGGCTAAGCACAAACGGATTGGGTATGATTAGTATTTACGCATTCCAGACCCGATATCAGGTTATTCTGATCGTTTAGATATGAATGTCTTCGAATCCAATTTCTCTCTTTTTGTTTGTAGTTTGCTTCTTTAGTTGGTCGCTTTAACATTAGTTGTTCGTGTTATTGGGCCTTTTAAGGTCTTTAGATTTTCTTTGTTCGGTCCATTTATCTTATCAGGCTATGGCTATGTTATGTAAATTATCGGGTAGTGGATTTAATTAGTAGTGAATTTGTGATTTACACCCGAATACGATATCAGAATAATGGGAGCATATACGATACGGGTTTCTTTTTTTCTTTCTTTTTTGATAGAAATAGATTGCATTCGTATTAAGGATTACAGAAATAGATACATTCATTCATTCAAAAGTTTGATACAGTCGGATAGTCAAATACTAGTGGTCTTAAAAACTAAGCAAAATCCACCATCAAGGTCCTCCGGCATCATCAACTTCTGGTTTACCCCCATCAGCTACTTGCTCAAGAGCCAGTAGTGGATCAACAGATTGAGTGAAGTCAGTGTTTTGAATCGAACCTCCCGATTACGCCCTTATTCTGGAGGGTTCCTTGGATGGGAGAATCCAAAACCAGAGGGATAGTTAGTGAAGCTGGCGAGTCCAGCACAGAGGCTCGGGCTCGCTTGAAGCCACCAGTTCGATTGAGGTCTTCTCACTGTCTCTTAAGAGTTCATGTCCAGAATTCAAAGAAGTCAAAGCAAGTGTTAAGGAGCACATTATTTGTGGTGTAGGTTTGCCTGAACATTCTATTATTTCTTTCTAACCAGAGACACCAATTAAAAGTGTTAATTAAAGAGTCTCACTCGGTTGTCCTTAAATCAAGGTGATTTCGGATCGAGTTTCAGAAGAAATTATTGTTATTTTGTATTAAGTTTAAGTCAGGAATAGAAGCTCTATCCCAAAAGGTTGTGGTTACATCACATTCAAAAAATAGGTGATCGATCAATTCTCGTTCGGTCCGCATAAGACACACATCAGGTTAGTGTTGATTCTCATTCGGTTCAACATAAGATACGAGCTTCTTTTCCCTCCGTCTCTATTTTGAAGCAATTTCGAAAGAGGTGTAGGTTTACCAGTTTCTTTGAATTTTTTAGGAGTTTTAGGATTCAAACGTCCTCCTAGCAATCAGACGTTCGTTTCTATTCGATAGTGTCTGGTGAACGTTCTTGGATCTCTAGGATTGGACATTCACCAGGAAATTAGATTTCCGCTTTTGTTTTGACATTAACTTTCTGGGTTTCTAGACTGGCCAAATCGGACAACAATTTCTACACGCTTTTGCACGTAAACAACAACTTACTTAGGCTATTTTGGGTATTTTTAACCCTTTTTCTGTTTTTATATACACTTTCCTTGCCCTGTAGAGTAAGCTTGAGTAAATCACTTGTGGATATTAGGTTTTGGTGGCTGTAAATGAGACGGAATTAACATGTCGTCATGTCTCGTCTAATGTGAGTTGCGGTCAAAAAAATCACTGCCTGCTAACCAGTCACTCGCCAACCCGCTTAATTAATGGGACGGGTTGTAGTTATCTCTTAACTCGCCCCATTTAACCCACAATCTGCATAAAAATATATTTATTTTTAATTAATATATATTATATTATAAATATAATTAAGATTTTATTATTAAGACTTTAAATATAACTTAGTCAAATAACATAACTTAGTCTATATCATGGAGTTATGGAACTGAGGCAATGTGACTGTGGAGTTGTGATTTGTAAATCTTTAGACAAAATGACTATTTATGTGGTTATGCAATGTGTACTTTTTTATTTGTTTTGAATATACACATATATTATCATGTTTGGGCATGAAACTATGAAAGTGTAATGTGTTATGAAAATATGTTATGTTGTATGTATTTTGTTTCGTCAAATATTTTGACGATATATATAAACTTGTTGTAGTTGTACACATTCTAAATCATAAGATTGTACGAGTTTTAATTAATAACTAAAAATAATCTAAAGACAAGTCACTTAACCCACCCTGCACCTACCTAATTCACCCTTAGACAGGGTGGGTAGATGTTAAATTTTTACCCCACCCCGCCATGCTTAGCCAATTAACTTACGTGGGGTGGGTAACGATGGGGCAAAAACCTGTCCCGCCTGCCCCCACCTCATTTACCCCCTGAGGTTTAACCACCATCTTTGCTCAAGGTTTTGAGGATTAGGAATTTATTGTGTCTTGGAAGTGTGAATGCATGCATCTAAGGGCACCCTTAACGGGGGGGGGTGGGGGGGGGTCACGCCCGGGCGCACCCCCATTAACGGGGCGGGCGCCCCTCGGGTGCCTTTCCAGGACGCCCACCCGGGCGCTTGCCCGGGCGTTGGGCGTCCCGGGCAGACACCCGGGGTGCCCTCGGGTGGGGGGCACGTGTCCCCCCCCCCCCCCCCCCCCCCTCATTCGTCAATTTTTTTAAAATTTTAATTATTTAGTGGATGTTTTGTTATTAATGGATTGAGCATTTGTTATTAATGTGGGGTAATAATTTTTTGCAAGTGATGAAAATTCAAAAATTTTCAGAACCAACAACCTGTCGAGGTGGTTTAATAGTATGGTCTAATATCATGCGTGCACTTTAATCACGCTTCCACTGAGCAAACACGTGTGCACTGTTTTCAATCACGCGTGCACTTTAATCACGCTTCCACTGAGCAAACACGCGTGCACTGTTTAATCACGCTTCCGCTGAGTAAACTGTGTAATCACGCGTGAACAGTGCAACGGATACATTCACACCCTCACAACTATAAATACATCTATCTATCTCCTGACTCCTCACATTTCCTTAACTTCTTAACTTTTTCTCTCATTAATGTCGGATAATAGTTTAAACTCTTGTCAATCTGACGATGATAATTGGAATGAGACGTTAAATATAATGGATCGCGCTGTTGAATTGGCTGGTCGGGTTGCTCACGAAAGAACTACACATCCTAAGCAGCGTCGAAGGAGAACGACGAACCCAGATAGAGATCGTGAACTAGGTTACAGACGCCTTATAGATGATTATTTCTCTGACAACCCTGTGTATTCTGATACTCTTTTCAGGACAAGATTTCAGATGAGAAAGCATGTCTTTTTGTGCATCCACAATGCCATCGAAGTATCTGATGTATTCTTCCAACGAACACCGGACGCAACTGGTAGGATGAGCATCTCCGGTATACAAAAAAGTACGACAGCAATACGAATGTTAGAATATGGCATTGCAGCTGATGGGATCGATGAGTACCTACGAATGAGTGTGACAACATCCATAAATGCTCTCCTCATATTCTGTGAAGGTGTTATTCACATCTTCGGCCCTGAGTATTTACGTCGGCCAACTGCAAATGACTTGACACACCTACTTTACGTTGGTGATCAACGTGGGTTTCCAGGTATGATGGGGAGTATCGATTGTATGCACTGGGAGTGGAAAAACTGCCCAGCTGCTTGGAAGGGACAACATCAAGGGCGTGCTGGGAAAGCAACTCTGATCCTTGAGGCGGTGGCATCGTACGACTTATGGATCTGACACTCCTTCTTCGGAATACCGAGTTTATGCAATGACTTGAACGTTCTGCAACAATCTCCGGTTTTCGATGACATACTAGAAGGTCGAGCACCACCTGTAAATTATGAGGTAAATGGTGTTCAATGTGATATGAGATACTATCTTACTGATGGTATTTATCCACAGTGGGCGGACTTCATCCAATCCATCATTCTCCCTCACACCCCGAAGCACAGATTGTTTGTTGAAGTGCAGGAGGCAACACATAAAGATGTTGAACGCGCTTTCGGAGTGTTGTAAGCGAGGTTCGCGATTATCAAAAACCTGGCTCTTGCCTGGAGCAATGACGTTCTGTACAAAATAATGACAACTTGTATCATCATGCATAACATGATAGTGGAGGACAAACGCGACTGTTACGCTAATTTTGGAGATATTCGCGAATTTATGGAAGATCGTCATGGAACTTCAGCTGAGGAAACGCCGTATTCGACCGATCGTATAGCGGATATTCACGAGTTTTTTGTCAATCAAGATCGAGTGTGTGACAGGAACCAACATTTGGATCTGAAAGACGATTTAATCGAGCATATATGGCAACGCTACGGACGAGGAGCGGTTTGAAAATCGGTTAACGTAGTTGCTAATGTAGTATTTGAAAGTTTAGTTTATGTAATATGTATTGTTGTTTCTTAACTGTGAGTGTAATATTTCATATTTCAGTTTATTTTTAATGTAATGTGGTTCCGTAATATTTAATAATAATTTTGTGATTTAGCAGTAATTATTAACAATATTTCGAGTTAAAATAGAATTGTAATGTTATTAGAATTAGAATTATATAAAATGTAATTTGTTGAATGTTGTGTGAAAATTAAAATTGTTTAATTAAGAAATGATGTGGAGGAAAGAGAGTGTAGGGTGGGTGGGGGTAGCTTGGGCATGGGTAATGGTGTTTTTTGGGTGGATTGGGTGAGCTGACGTTACAGAGAAAGAAGCTGACGTGATGGAAAGAGAGTGTAGGGCGCCTGGGATAGCCCGGACGCTGTTATTTCTGCTCTAAGCCCCAATCATTCTTCTGACCTTCGCTCTCCACTTGGTCCTCCTCCTCGTTGTAACTTTCTGTCTCCGTAACAAAGCTTTACTGTCTCTGTCGTATGTTCTTTTCCGATTTGGTTTCCACGTATATTTGATGCCGTAGGTCTGATGCTTTGTGCGTGGTTTGTTTGTTTATTTCTTTCTTAATTGCTTCATTGTTATTTCTCTTATCATTCCACTTTTTTGAAGCACGTAACACTTAAACGGTGAGGAAGATCCACATAAGTGGGGACACTACAAGATGAATAGTACTTTGAGTTCCACTAAGTCCAGGAAAAGCAAAACTACTAATAGCTTGTTTCTACCTGATGTGAGGCCTTCAGAGAAATGTTGGGAATGTGCCTTGGATCCGTTTTGGTTTGGAGTCGTTGTCGTCTACAAAGGCGTAGATGAAGGGAGAAGATTCACTGAAGGAACACAAGAAGACAGTTCAAGAGGATTGACGGGGATCAGAAGGCTTGACCGGGTCATGAGATATGAGTCATATATATGTCCTGATGACCTTATCAAGACTTTGTCCTTGATTCTAGGAGTAGGTTAAGACGTTTTGAAATGGTTTTCTCTTGTGTTTGAGTCTAATAAATAGGCAAAATTCGTGGGATTTGGGCATTCCGGCCGCAAATTAATTACACATGTAACACATTGAGTGCACGATTTGCACCCAAGAGTAACAACTTTGGTAGTCCATGGAGACGGTCTGAGGGGATGTATTAAGGTTTACGGAATGGGGGTTGATTGAGTAAGTTGTGGGTAAGGTGAGTGATGTCTGCGAGAGGAATGTGTTTCACTTATTTAACTTTCTTTTATCAATGAAACCCATAGTGTGTGTTAGGCCATGATTTTTACTCGGTTTGCGGGAGTTTTCTAAGTGTATCTTTTTCTTGTGGTTTGCGATCAATTCTTTTTGGTGGATGTATGCATGCTCTGCGTATAATTATTGTATTGAGGGTTCTTGGGATGAATTAAATGAGGGCCGAATCCCTTTCAAGAGAGGTTAAAGAAGCAACAACCGTGGTTTTCTTGACAAATTAAAGTTGGTCGAATCCCTTGACGATAGATTTGGGAAGCTACAACATGAACCTACAAAAGTGTGTTCACTAGACTTTGAGCAGATGACTCTTTAACACTAATCCCACACTTGTGATTCATGACCACATCCGTAATTTTTTGCAATATTATGCCATATTTATCACCTCCATCCCATCTAAGTAGTTAAATTAATAGTTTGAGCATTTGATCAATAATTTCCATCTTTCTTGATAAACAAGCCAAGTTGCTATTGTAGTACTTTTTTATTTTATTTTGAGAGTTGCCAGTGTAGTGTCATTTTAGTGGTTTTAGTTGGTACTTGGGTCTGTAATTACACCATCAATATTTTCATCACTTTTCTCCAATTGATTATGACTCTACAAAGCTATATTCGGAGAGCATCTTGTAGGAACACAGCCTCACTTTTGCAATTTCACGGTTTCACCAACAGACTTGCGGTTGAATTGAACAAACAATATTGTCCGATAGATCGGACTTGTTGGTATAGTGTGTATATTGGTATTTGTTATGGAAGATGCACCTCCCTTTCCTGAAACCATCTCTAACGTTAACACTAGCACAACTGATAATGATGACTAGAGATGTCAACCGCCTCTATACTCAATATATATAGGTATTAATTAAGATGGCTCCTAACTTGCATTCATTTCTTCATTAAAGATTATATATATAATGGTGGTTGAATATATATATATATATATATATATATATATATATATATATCTTTCACCAACCTAACATATATTAGCATGCATAAAATAAAACACAATATTATCCCAAAGCAACCGATTATTACATACTAATCAAGTACCATATCGTATTAAACAAATATATATCAAGCAAGATCCTGGGTTCCACAATTAACCCACACAACAACATATACACGTACAACTCCATCATGTTTCTACGGTCATATGTCTTTAGGAAGGGTACACATGCATGCATAGTAAAGCAAATGCACCAACACAAGCCGGCCTGGCGCGCTCACTTCTTGGTGCTCCACACAACGTGGTCCTGTGGCAGGAAGTGGCAAACCGGCACGGCCCCGGGCTTCACCTTGAGCACCTGGAAGGCCAGGTGTTTGGGGTTCCATTTCGACGTGTCGGTGTGGCAAACCGCCACGGCGTCAGCCTTGGTCCCGTCCTCGCCCACCATCGGGACGACGTAGGCCTCGGTCTTGGCGGCCTCGTGGCAGTAGAACACGACGTAGATGTATGGCTGGTAGTGGCATGCTACCACTTTGGCGTTGTCCTTGTTGAGCCTCGTGGCGCCGGAGGCCGCGATGGTGTATTGCTGCTTGCCAGGGTTGGAATCGGGCACCGCGGTTGAGACGGCGGTGACGGAGTCGGTGCCGAGGGTTGAGGTGGTGTAGTCGACCATGGATTCCAACGATGTGGCGCAGTATCTGTGGATCACAAGTTATATATAATATATGTGTGGTAGTCTAGTATAGTAGTAAGTATTGTTGACAAAGTACGTACGTGAGATCTAGAGGACTTTATCAGTTAGTTTTTTCCCTAATATATCCTTTAAATTGCATGAAATTTAAAAATAAAACTAATAACTGATCCAGTGATGTTCAATTCTCTTCATGCTTTCTAATTGCACGCATACTCCGGTGATTTTTTTTACATTGCTAATTAATTTCTAAATTCTAATAGTTATGTATGAATAACAAGCTTATCCTAGGCTATCATCCACCATAGTTATAAGGTAATTGACATATATATATCTGAATGAAAAACTATAATTAAAAAAATCCCTACTAAATAAGCAAAAAAATTGATCAATGACTTTAGTATACGAATAGTTTATTTTGCGGAAACTTTTCTCACAATTAAACGTTAGTGCACATAATTTAGAATATTAATGGGACAATTTTTATTTTTATTTTTTTTGAAAACACACTATGAAAAAAAATAAAAAAACCTTGATTCTCCCTCTGCCGCCGGTGCCTCACATTCCTTCACCGTCTTCTTCATCAACTTGGCGTTGTCCGATTCAGGTTCAACCGAGAACCGATCCAAAACCTCCGACATCTTATCCGACGAGAAAGGAATAGCTTTGGCGGTCTGACGGGGGAGGAACGTCGTTTCCCCGCCTCCAGTCTTCCCGAACCGGACACTCATCTTGTTCCCCGCCTTCATGTCCTTCTTCAAGAAGAAGAGCGCGGCGTTGGGGTCGTCGTGGACTTGGTCATCGGTGGCGGCGTACATGTACTTGAAAGAGTTCCAGTTGGGGGACACGTTCACGTTGACCGGCTTCCCGTTGCCCGTCTTGACGTTGACGCCGTGGCCGCCGCTGCCGACTCCCACGTGGGTGCCGCCTCCGGCATTGACGGTGGTGGCGCCTCCTGGACTCACTTTTACGCCTGCCGTGGCCTTCTCGTCGCCGAGGTCTGCATGCGTGCTTGCATGTTATAGTGTGGATGATATGTGTAAGTGTTAATTTCCAAAATGTCATTTTTAGTTAGTTTGGATTTTCAATTATATTAAAAATTGAAAGTATATTAAGAACTTAACTATCAAGTAAATGAAAAAAAAACCAGTTGCTTTTAGTTGAATTAAGTTTTTACATAAGACTGTAACTTTAACAAGTTCGTCAATGTCCTCCAAATAATTCAAAATATTACTAAATTGTCTTCAATATTTCATAGTAGGATTTGCACTGTACCATCTTGTAACTCCACTATAGGTTTGTGCTGTAATTACAATCTTATTTAATATTGACTATATATATTCAATTTTGTGTAAAAGAAATACTAAAAGTAATAATTCGTTGTTTCGTGGTCACGTAGAGTGCATTAAGTAATCGTAGTCCTTAAGTCAAAATTCGATTAAAAATGGTAGAACAATTGAAAGTTCACATCAAATTGAAACATCACTTATGTTTGCATTGTGAGTTTAACCCCACTTTTCTGGAACGTATTATGTACATGTGGTTGTTACAAGCTTCAGCCCGGATTAGCGAAATTTAAATATTATTATTTCAAGTTTAGGTTGGTTTCATAGTAAAAATTAACAACCTTGTAAAGGGCAACCTTGGATGCCTACATTTGATTTATACGGATAATCTAAAGTTAGAGATGGTGTAGATGGAGTAGAAAAATAAGTCATGAAGAATTTTACTAGTAACCATTTCAAAGTTTTAGAACATAGTTGTTTCTTAGATATGTACCGTAAGAATCAAATCAACTAATACTCAAAACACAAAATACTTCACTTCGGTAACGTACTGTCATCCGAAACAAACTTATAATCTTTGAAGTCAACTCAAATAGCTTTTTAATCTCTTTCGATTGTCCAGATCAGAATCTTCAAATATAGTACACATTATAGCTAACTATAATATCGAACTAATCAGACTTATAAGTCAAAGTTTTTGGTGGTGGTGCAAGATAAAAGGAAGGACCTGCAGGGTGCAATAGATCCTGAATGGCACTTGGCATGGGTGTGTTAGGCAAGACCTTCTCCCAATACATCTCTGAGGAAAGCTTTGCATGGCTTGTTCCTACCACGAGCTGCATGCACATGAACATTATTAATTAAGGAAGTAATAGATTAAAAACAATTAACTAGGAAAACCATATATAAGTGGTTCATGCACGATGGTGGAGTAAGATTTTTACCAGCACAAACACTACGGAAAGTAGTGCTTTATCCATTAAGAAGAGAGAGGATGAAGCTAGAACCAGAGCTTCAAGTTAAAGGTTTTTTTTGCTAGTTCAAGTCGAGTAATGACTAATTAAGTGCATGGGATGGATTTTATGAGGGATATATATAATTAAGGTGGAAGCCAATTAGGGTTGGAAGAAATCGCAGGGATACGGTTGAATGAGGTGGGAAGAGGGACTTTCCACCAACAAGGTCGATTATATTAGTATTCAACTCAACTGCACCTTCCAAAAGCTATCGAGTGTTGTTGGTGGAATGGTTGGAGTCATTAGAGTGTTTGGTGGAGTGGTGTTATCATCATATGCGTGCACGAACGCTCCATTTGACTCAGCCCTCGTCAGAGTGTAACTCTCAAGCATATAGTGTGTGCTTATTTGGTGAAGGGTTTTATGACATCGATGTGGAACTTGATATTTGCATCCATGCCAAAGAACAATGCAGAGAATTCTTTAGTTTTGGACATTAAAACATTTTTTATTTTGATGGTTCATAGGAATTGGACCATGATACTTCAAAAAGAAACTATTGTGTTGCTTGATATATATACATTTTATACTTAAATCAAAAAGATATCTATATCATCCATCCTTCCATACTTAAGCACGAAATGAGTTTTAAAGGTAGGGGTTGACAACTTGACATGGTCTTGCTGAAACCGGCTTGCTTAATTAAGGCTTCAAAATTTCCGCAGATTTTTGGTCTAGCTAAGATATAAAGAGGGTTATTTGATTGGGCGCATTGACAAACCGTCGATATCGGAGCAATGCACTTGAGTTTTAGAATTTTATTTCAATGCACTTGTAAAATTCAAAAACTATCTTGGTACACTAGTCAAAAGGTATCTCCGACTTGACATTAGTGTATGTGAGGTAATTGTGCTGATGTATAACATAATCTCAAATTACATACATAATGTTGTTTAGTTGGTTAAAAAGTAATTTAATTACCTTAAACAATTTAATGGAGTTATAAAAGGTTTGTGACCTCGATTATTTGACCAAATAAAGTAAAGAACTACTACTAATCCCCAAATTTCTTTCCCCCCAAATTTAACTCAAATCTTAAGGGAATCAGACCATATATCGAAATCGTACCCCCACCAACTTCATCCCTTCTGGTTATCGTAGGGCGTGCTACATTAGAGCCATGGTCATAAAGATGCACACATTGATCGACATAATTGAAATGAGATGTGGTGACTCTTGTTCTCTTCTTATTCACAGTTATTTGAATTTAGGGTATTGCAATGTCAACAGTTTTTGTTTATTTTTACTTCTATTTCGGTTGTCAGACTTATTTTGTTGTATAATGGTGTCCAACGTCGTCAAACTCAAGTGCACCAAGACAAGTTGTGAATTTTACAAGTGTACCAAAATTAAATCAAAAAACTCAAATGTAGTGCTCAAATATTTATATTTTGCAAGTGCCCCCAAGCAAATAACATTGTCAAGAGTTAGGGGTGGAATGAGACAGGACATGGTAGATTTTTGCCTCATCGTTACCCGTCCCACCTAAGTAAACGGGACGGAGGAACCCCCCCCCCCCAATAGCAGATTAGGGGGGGCGGGGCAATGAGTGTTAATGGGTTATGCTATAATGTCTTAATGCCTTAATGGGTTAATGAGTGTTAATGGGTTAATGCCTTGATGGGTCAATGACTTAATGGGTTAATGAGTTAATGCCTTAATGGGTTTTTCGGCTATCGGGTTATGGACTTATGCGAGTTGCAGGTTATGCGGGGCTGGTTGAGAGAAAATCACAATTCACCCCATTTGTTATGCGCCTTGGCGGGTAATCCGTTTTTGCCGGCAACCCGCATTAGGCGGAGCGAGATAGGACGACGAGTAAACCCGCCCCATTTACAACCCTACCGAGAGTGTAGGCCTGCTAAGTCTGGACCCTTAAAACAACCCTGCCAGCAATTGTATGAAAGCCCAATTCATAAAAAGTAGGGCCTCACGACCTTGGCCTCTTAAGCGCTAGACTCACTTGTAGGCTAGTCAAATAGCTTACATATCAACGTTCCTTGTCTTTTGCCCGTCGTTGTGCATTTCTCAGTTTTCATAGAGTCTTCCCAAGTTTCTTGGGGTAGTTCGGAATGGTTCATCCCCGGGCACTCCACCTTAGTGGGGGTAACACTTGCTGCAGTTCAATCAAACAACAAAAAAGCTAAAAAAATGAGATTTTTACTTGAGTACACTTGAAATGTTTATAATTAATAGATCTTTACTCATAGAAATTAAAAATTTCCTTATATACACCTCTACCATCAATAAATTATTTCAATGCACCTTTGTCTACATGAGTCCCACTTCCCTTAGGCATGGTGTTACTCATATTAAATTTAATTAAGGATATAATCAAGACGAATTCCAGGCGAGTTGTGGCCAATTCAAATCCAACTCACTTTAGGAGCCGTAGGTTTTGGGGTAGGGTCACAATCCTGCTAAAAGTCCATCCACAACCTATCTCGGGACTTGTCCATGAAGCAAGTTGTGGATCATATTCGGGTTGTAAATGGGTATATGGTTGTAACACGATTAATATGGGTCATATATGGATTTAATGGTCAACACGATTAACACGATAGATACACGATAAATACACATAAATTAATTGGGTATTGTGTACACAAATCCAAGTAACACACAGTTACTACACAAGTACACATATACGAGTATTAACCCTTATATTAATAGGCCTAGTATAATACGCTAGTACCACGAAAAATTGCTTGGGCTTTTGTCCCTCACTTTAATTGCTTGGATGTGATCATTACCTGTTTTGTTGTTTTAATCGTTTAATGAGAAGATATTTTTCGTATATTATACAAGTAAAAAATGTATATTAAATAAGTAATAGTCTTGACTCTGTACATGCGTCATGTCTTAGCTTGTGAATGACATGACACTTTAACTAATTGTGTACACACGATTATAAATGGGTCGGATATAGGGGCAAGGATATGAAGACACAACTATTGAATATGTCCGATACGGATTTGGATATAAGGTATATACACGAGTTTACACAACATATATAGTTAGTACACGAGACAACACAATTGACAACCTAACGCAGATCGGAAGGAGGTTGGCCGAATATCGCTTCGGCAGATGAGATAAAATTCAGAATCCATTGGAAGGGGATGAATCTTGAAATTCACCAAGAGAGTGTTGGAGAAACACTAAATTTTACGGCAAATAAAAGTTGTCTTTTTTCATTCATTCTTCTCCTTATACAGTCTCTCATAATTACATAACTTTTGCAAACACACCCTTAAACTATGCTAAAATATAAAACTAAGTGCTAAGATGTCAAAGTAGATACGACACATAAACTCTCAAAGTTTATGAGATAATGCATATTTTTTGAACTCTTATTTAAAATGCAAACTCACGTCTGCAGTCTGCTCTTGCAGCACAACCCTAGCTCAACATCAATCTCCGACCGTTAATTCTTTAATCACCATGCTCCACTGATATGCAGGCTGACGTTTTGGGGGAAATTCGTATAAGACTAATATTGTAATTGAATCTCTTCTCTCGCAATTATTATCGAGATACTAAAATGTTGAAGCAAATGTCTTCGTTGCTTGTGGAAGTGAGCTTAGGAAATTAAGGAAAACAAAAAATAACTTGTTTCTTTGATCAAAATCATTTTGTACCATAAGAATTAAGAAGTATGACAGTATGTTGAGGCTTTATTCACAAAATAAAATTATTTTAAACTGCTGTTTTCATAAGCGTTACTTATGAATCCTTCTCGGGCTTCTTTAGTTTTTTCATACCAGAGTACAATATAGGGCTCATAAATTGAAGCCCATTTCACACATTTGTAGGCTTTTGCCTAATGACCTTTACAAAAATTGCAGCCCGATCTCTTAAGTGCAAACAACGCGTATATTGTTCTTCTCCAAACCTGGGTTGATATGCTGCACAGTTGCACTTTGGTTCCTGATTGTAGACGAACTTTTTTTTTCGTTACAATTATTTTGAAGTTTTATATTATTATGGAGAGAATGTAACATACATGAGTTATGGAAGAAGGAATACGAGAAAATCCCAGCTTCTTTGCATGTGGGGTTAAAACCTGCAACCTTTGGTTGTATTATCCCCAAGGTGACAAATTGATCTATCTCAATTTATCGACAAACAAACAGTGTTTGACGTTAACAAGCCAACAATATTGCTGAGTCCACTAGATAGCAACAACATTAACCAACCAAGTCCAGTTGAATCTTTGTTTTGACTGTGAATTTGAGAAAGCTAACAATCTGAAGCATCTTTGTTTCTTGACAAGCACCGTTGTGTTTTATCTTCAAATTACGCACTACTTGAGTTTTTAGTATCTATTTATCCCTAGGAAAGAGACCTCCACGTTCATTTTCATCCCAATGGCAATTTGTATTTGTGTTCTTATTAGTTGAGGCCGCCCAACAAGCTTTTGTTCTTCGTTCAAAGATACCGTTGTGTCCCAAGACAACGATGGAAACAGTTTGGTGCGACACCACACTATACTACTTACACGATCAAATCTGTTGCACCGGAACGTACTTAAATTTCATTTTGTGGAATGTGAATATCTTCTTTGGTGTTTTTTAAAGGTGCGTTTGTTTCATAGGAAAATATGAAGAGCAATTTGTTGGAGGTGATGGAGCTGTGATTTATTGTAACATTAATTTCCGACCTCGAGCCCATACAGAGTTTGGTTTTCGGTCCATCACCCATGATCTCAGGCCTACAACACTCACCTATTTTGGTCACAAAACTTAAATTGATAAGTGATGTACGTAATAGTGGACTCATGTCATTATATCTCACACTAACATTTTCATGTTAGACAATGTGTGACAAAACTTTTGGGGTGTTACATTTATTGTATGTAAAAATAATGTCTGGATATATGAGCAAAATATCCGAAGATAATATATCTAACGGAGCAATATATACAACATTATTGATATCTTTTTTTCTTGGTCGTAGTCCTACAAATTTTAACTTTCCATTATACTTTCCATGCATCAGTTGTTGGGCTCAAGAAACTAATAGCAAGCAATATCGCAAGGTATAATATTTCAAATGCGTCATCAATTGGCATAATATCGCATGGTCATGCCCTTCTCGGTCGTAGGTCCTAATCACATATTTCAAATTTGGACTTCTTCTGTAACTTTCTGTTCCCGAGTTCACACTGAACTCGGATCTTGGTCCGTCACCCATGAGTCCACCGACTCACAACACCCACATGTTTGACCACAAAACTTAAGTTGGTAAATAGTGCAGTAGTGGACTCATGTTATTATATCTTAGCCCAACATTCTCATATTAGGAGTCAATTAATGTGGGCTAAACTTTGAGGTGTTACAACTTACCCCACTTGAACACCTGACGTCCTCGTCGGGGTCAAGTTAGTCAGTCACAAAGCGTTGTGGAATTCTACAGGTGGCTCCGACCCTGTTGTTGTAGCACACTTGGTTCCCACAATTTTGGATGGTTCAGGCTTAGATGTCACCTGTAACGTCCCGTCTCCGAGCCCACACTGAGCCCCGATCCGTCACCCATGAGCCCACTGACCCACAACACTCACATGTTTGGCCACAAAACATAAGTTGGTAAGTGGTGTAGTAGTGGACTCATGTCACTATATCCCACCTATAAATTCTTATGTTAGGCAGCAATGTGAGACTAAATTTTGGGGTGTTACATCTTCTTCTTTAAACATAGGTGAAGATACAACTATTGCATCACTTCTAGTAGCGTCCCTTGTGTTGTTTCTTCCAAAAGTTATAGAGGTTGTAGGAATCAACTTGTTACCTATCATGATCTTTAACTACTTCTCTGATGATAGAAATAACCTCTCATCTTCACGAAAAACTTGCAAATATTAGTAAGTACCCATTGAATTATGTATTACTTTGCTTCTGCAATTTGACGAGCTTTTGACAGTAGCTTCAACTTGTTGAGTAGAGAAGAAGTAGAGAAGAAATGAGTATGACACTTGTATTGCTTAATGTTATTACAACAACACAACTCAATACAAGACTCTTCTCTTCACAACAAGACTCTCACTCGCACTCTACTACAAAGGACTAGACTACACACTACTACACAAGACTCACTCTTTGTGTTGTGGAGAACTCTTCACTTGAATGGTTTGGAATGAGAGATGACAATCTATTTATGGGTGTGAATGCAAGCTTGTGGAAGAGACGAAGTTTTTATACTTTGAAACTTCTAGGAAGCTCCCCAAGTGTTGGATAGGAAGAAATATCTAAAGTGTGAATTCTGTAGAAATTAAGCTTACTGGGTTTGACTAATAATTAACTTAAGTAATATAACTTCTTGGGCTTGGGTTGGTGTTGGGTCTTTTACACTCCCCCTTAACACCAAACATTCTTCTTACCATCCCAAGTCATTGACAAAGTTCTTCAAACTTTACTTGGTTGAGTCTTTTACTGAAGATATCTTGCACTTGCTCCTTCGTACCAATAGACTTCATAAAAACTGTCTTGTAGAACATTCTCCCTTAAGAAATGGTGATGAACCTCCGTATATTTTGTCCTTGCATGAAAGATTAGATTTTTTGCCAATTGTATGACAAATTCATTATGAGCAGTGATACACGGACGCGGACGTCCACGACTCTCGCTGACATGGTCAATACAGTCAGCAGTACAAACAGTAAAAAGTCAAATGTCTTTTACCTTTTGAAATTAACTAAATAACATATTTATTTTGTGTCACATGCAACTTTACTTTCCTTATGCAACATTATGTTCCCAATGCAACATTTCGTTTCCTAATGCAACATTTGGTTTCATCATGCAACCTTTGATTCTCCCACGGGCAGACCCACAACTTAAAAAGGACAAACTCACACCTTATTTTGTCCAGATTAGGTTGTGTGTCTGTCCAGAATAAGTTGTGGGTCTGTCCCGTTTAAGTTATGTGTGTGTCCAGAATAAGTTGTGTGTTTGTTCAGAATAAGTTGTGGGTCTATGCAGAATAAGTTTTATGTATGTCCAGAATAAGTTTTGTGTCTGTCCAGATTAGGTTGTGTGTCTGTCCAGATTAAGTAGTGGACAGACCCAGACCTTAAACTGGACAGACACACATCTTAAAATGGACAAACCCACAACCTAAAATGGTCAGACTTAAACCTTAAAATGGATAGACGCACAACTAAAAATGGACAGACGCACAACTAAAAATGGACAGACACAACTTATTCTGGTCAGACACAAAATTTATTTTGAACTACACAACTTAATATGGACAGACACAAAACTTATTCTAGACAGACACAAAACTTATTCTAGATAGACCCACAACTTATTCTGAACAAACACATAACTTATTCTGGACAGACACACAACTTAAATGGGACATACCCACAACTTATTCTGGACAGACACAAACTTATTCCGAACAGACACACAACTTAATCTGGACAGACACACAACCTAATCTGGACAGAATAATGTGCGAGTCTGTCCATTTTAAGTTGTGGGTCTGTCCGTGGGGGATCCAAATGTTGCATTGGGAAACAAAATGTTGCATTGGGAACGTAATGTTGCATTGGAAAAGTAAAAGTTGCATATGACACAAAATAAATATGTTATTTAATTAATTTTAGAAAGTAAAATACATTTGACTTTTGATGACTGGACTGACCACATCAGATGCAGCAACACTAGGTAGTCTACTAGCTGATGAAGATCTTTTTAATAGCTGCTTCAATTACGTACTCTCTTGGGCGGTCATCGCTTCCGCTCTATACTCTATATCTATTGTTGACAGTGAGATAATTTGTTGTCTCTTACTACACCAAGAGATGGTGCAGAACCAAGACTAAATACATATCTGGTAGTCCACTTTCATGTGTCGTGGTCCCCCGCACAGTCAACATCGCAATACCTGACTAGTTTTTGATCTTCTGTATTTTTGTATAAAAGACGAAAACCAATAGTACATTTCACGTACCTCAGTATTCTTCTTACTGCTTATAAGTGAGGCTTCTTCGGTGTCTGCATGTATCGACTTACAACTCCAACGACGGAAGAGATATCAGGTCGAGTCATGGTGAGGTAGATCAAACTACCTACTAATTATCGATACATTGTTGTATTCTTCAGATCCTTGCCTTTACATGCACAAAACTTGGGCATTTCCTCCGATGGGGGTAGAATTGGGTTGTAGTCAAGCATATCAACATTCTCTAGAAGATCCTTAGCATACTTTTGTTGGCAAAAAATATACCTTGTTTGCTCCGGTCTACTTCAAGCCCCGAGAAATGCTTAAGCTCTCGAAGCTCCTTCATTTGGAATCTAACCGATAGATTTCTTTTGGTCCTCTGATTTTCTTTCTCTTCTTCATCTCTAGTGATGATCAAATCATCTACGTACACGAGAATTGCAGATACGTGTCATTCTCTAATCTTGACGAGGTTTCTAGACTTTGAAATTTCTAGGAAGCTCCTAAGTGTTGAATAATGAAGAAATATCTAGAGTATGAATTATTTATAAATTAAGCTTAATGGTTGTACTAATAATTAACTTACGTAATTAACTTCTTGGTGTCAGCTATGTTGGTATTGGATTTTTAACACAATTATCTTTATTAACACAACAAGCTGTTACATGGACTATTAATATGCATCACAACTATGTTTGTTGCTCATCACAAGAATAATATCTTGAATTGGTACGTACGTAGGAAGGCTCCATTTAGAATCCATGAAGAGAAGTGAGCATCATATGCATGCCAGGCATATATATGTAAACCTGCCTGAATCTGATACCGACTCCACATTACCATTCCAAAACCTTACAATTTCTTTTACCATTCCATTCTTTTACCGTCCTTATCAATTCATTATCTCATAATATCTAGGGCTAGTGATTTTGATTATTTCATTACCAAACAACTCTTTAAAATTTGTAGCAGTGTAGACTTTTATTAATTGACTGATAAGACAAAAAAAATCTATTGAAGGGTAGACAACCTAAACCTCCAGCATTGACTCGTATATGGAACGTTGGTCTTGAAGTATTCCCATGTGGGAGACAATCTAAAATGCAAACAAAAATCAGACAACCCATGTTTGTGCCACTTTCTCGAAGTTATGTGGTGGTGGAAGTGGTGGAAACATTGGAAATCTATCTGGGTCACTTACCTTTCTTTTCCATTGCTCTCTTTGTCCATCAAAGTGTAACACTACTAGTCTACAATTGCCTCAGCCGTGAAAAGTGTCTTCGATATAGTTCTGATTGAAATCTGATAAGATGTTGGTGATAGCATAAGATTAGACATTCAACGTGAATATTTAGACAACTTTACATTCTTGTCCACTAGAGCCATATTTGGAGATTCTACTCGGAGGATATTCTTGATTCCACTCCGAGGAATTGAAATTTGAGCAATGGTATCAACATATACACTGAAAAATTGCCATTTATTTCCAAGTGGTGAGTGCTGTTGAAGATCCTTCTAGCTATAATGAATCAAATGCATGATACCCACGATCACAATGCAAAAGTGGAACTCATGAAAACTGGGGCGGTAAAATTACATTATTTTTTTTTTTCACTTTTTGGGACCATGTAAAGAAGTGTAAAGAAGTGGATTGGTTCCAAACCCTAAGTTTAATTGTTCCATGCAAAGCTACCTGTGAGAAAGCAACGGGGTGAGATCGATGGTGACTGATTATCAATATGGTTCCAAAAAGAGCACAGGTAAGTCTTATTAGAATTGGTAATATAACAATATCATACGAGCATGAATAATAGGCTTCACCTGCCGTAATTTTTTAATATAATAAAAAAAAAATTAAAAATTCGAAATTTAGGAATTTTTTTTTTCTTCCAAAACTAAGTGGATCGCGGGTGTGACCCGCGATCCGTGGGGGCACGGATCGCGGTTCCCACCCGCGATCCGTCCCTCCCGCCAAAATTTTTTTTTTTTTTTTTTTTTTTTTGAAAATTTCACGGATCGCGGTTCTGAACCGCGATCCGTGAATTTTTTTTTTAATTTTTTTTTAATTTCTTTATTTCTGTTTTTCTTTTTTATTATAATTATTTTTAATCTTTTTTAAAATCTTTTTTTTTCAAAATATGTTTTCTAATTTATATTATTTTTTAAAAATTTAAAAATTTGTTTTTAATTTTTTCAAAAATCGACCTCCAAATCACGTCGATAACCCGACGTATTGAATTGTTAGGGTATTTTATACAATAAAAAAACAAAATTTATTTGTCAGAATAATAAATTATTTGCAACTAAAAATTAAACAAACACTAAAACTAATTAAAACAAAAAATTGGTAACGTTGTCGAAAATTCGTAGGGTGTACACACATTACAAACAGTTTTGGAGGTCGATACAGCAAAAAATTAAAAACACAATTAATTTTTTTTAAAATAATAACAATTACAAAACATATTTTGGAAAGAAATATAATAAAAAAACTTAGTTAAAATGATTTAAAAAAATTCAAAACATAAAACACTACGACTAAAATCCGTGATTTTATTTATTTTCTTTTATTGTTTTTGATTTTTTCGGTTTTCTGTTTTAGTTTTTTTTTCTTCTGTTTTTCTTTTTTATTTTAATTATTTATAATTTTTTTTAAAATCTTTTTTTTTCAAAATATGTTTTCTAATTGATATTATTTATTAAAAAAAATTAATTTTGTTTTTAATTTTTTCAAGAAACGACCTCCAAATCACGTCGATAACTCGGCGTGTATTGAATTGTTAGGGTATTTTATACAATATAAAAACAAAATTTCTTAGTTAGAATAATAAATTATTTACAACTGAATATTAAACAAATCATAAAACTAATTAAAACAAAAAATTGGTAACGTTGTCAAAAATTCGTAAGGTGTACACACATTACAAACATTTTGGAGGTCGATACAGCAAAAAATTAAAAACAAAATTCAAAATTTTTAAAAATTAATAACAATTACAAAACATATTTTGAAATATATATATATATATATATATATATATATATATATATATATATATATAAAACATAGTTCAAATGATTTGTAAAAAAACAAAACATAAAATCAAAAACAATAAAAGAAAATAAAAAAGTCACGGATTTTGATTTTTTTAAAATCGTTTTAACTATGTTTTTTATTATATTTATTTTCAAAATATGTTTTATATTGTTATTATTTTTTAAAATTTTTTAATTGTGTTTTTAATATTTTATTGTATCGACCTCCAAAAATATTTACAATGTGTGTACACCCTACTAATTTTTGATAACGTTTCGAATTTTTTGTTTTAATTAGTTTTAGTGTTTGTTTAATATTCAGTTGTAAATAATTTATTAATCTGGCTAAAAAAATTTGTTTTTTTATTGTATAAAATACCCTAACATTTCAATACGTCGGGTTATCGACGTGATTTAGAGGTCGATTATTGGAAAAATTAAAAATTATTTTAAAAAATTTAGAAAAATAATATAAATTAGAAAACTTATTTTGAAAAAAAAAGATTTAAAAAAAGATTACAAATAATTACAATAAAAAATAAAAACAGAAAAAAAAAACAAAAACAAAAAATCAAAAAAAAAAAACTTTTTGGCGGGAACACGGATCGCGGGTCACACCCGCGATCCACCTAGTTTTGGAAAAATTTTTTTTTTCTCCTAAATTTCGAATTTTTAATTTTTTTTTTATTATATTAAAAAATTTCGGTTCACCTGTCTATATGACATTTATTTTATCAGACCAATTGAGGTCTTTCTCATTTCATTGGAAAATAAAAAGGTCATATTTCTTAGCGAAAACCCAAGAACGTAAAACAACACCATCATAACAAATGGTTTTTACGTCATTATTTATATTTTAACTCACTAGCACGAATTGACTTAATATTCTGTTCTTCAGTAGTGTAAAAACGACCCGATATCACCTTTGTGTACTAGTGTATGTCATTTTCCTTCAATCAATTTCTCTTCTCCTTGAACCCAATTCTAATAGAAACTACATTATTTTCCTTCCTTTAAGATCACCTTTTTCTTACGTAGAAAAGCAAGATTGAGATACTCGACTGTTTGCGATTGACGACATGACTGCCCTTCAACCTTACTTCGACAAGAAGGTGAAACTTTATTCCATTATCACTTCCTTCTGAAGTGGAAATTAAATGCATGTAAGAAACAAACAGTAACGATTAACCACACAAATGGTCCCCAGCCTCCAACCACACTGGACAAGAAAGTGACAGTCTACTACAATTATCAACAGTAATCATTGGAACAAAAACCACGGTTAGTAAGGTGACAACAGTTGAGATATACTCCAATTGTTCACCATCTTGGTAGAATATATGGAAAATGGTCCAGCATATCTACATGATTGAAAAGTGGAACACCCATAATGGGCAATGATAGGGTGAACATCAGTCTCCATCCCTAATCCGATTGACAGATATTGGAAAAATGCATGGTGTGGAACAGCACATGGTGATATTAGTAACAGATACATCAATCATGTTCCAAATCTTTGTCCGCATCCTTCGGCCCCATATGCTTTCTACCATCTCACCATCTGGTCCCCCTTACTACCGTAAGGGTGGAAATTTGAGTCATTACAAGGTGACGTGGTACAAACTCGATAAGAAAAAATACGGAGTTTGAATATGAAATAAATAGATTTGGGATATAATTGGATTTACAAACCCAGTAATTAGAACACTAACTCATTTCTAACCCGTTTATAAATAACTATATAATAAATATACATATTTGTATTACAATATTACAAATAGTTACAAAACTAAAAAAAACTTCATACTTTCCATCTTTTATGTCAGAACATATTAATCAACAATCAAACAACCAATTGCATAACAATTAGTAGCATATCAGACATTACATTCATGCTATATATTCTTTATTTTACCATAAATAACACAACATAAATAATGGGTTAGATTAGTTGGAAATGGTTGAATTGGTTGGGTTTAGGTTTCCTTTTCAACCTGTATAATAAATGAGTCGGATTTGACTTTGTGTAAATTAGGTTGGATTGTAAATGAGTTTCACACTAACACGGCACAACAACCCATATTGCAACCCCTAGCCAAACTGGTTTCATATGAATCCAACACTACAACAAAAACACGTTTTGCCGACAGATTTATCCCGATGGAGTTTCCATCGGACGTGTACCTGACGGATTAGTCGTTAGCATCAGTAAAATTCCGTCGAAAATATGATAACTAGGTCATCTTCCCAACCCCATGCTCTCGCCCTCGAAAACCCTTCCCCAAAATCCCCAACCCCATCGACGCCGAATCACCCCAGAATCCCCCACCTGACGACGCCTACCTCAAGAAATGAACTTCCCTCATTTCCTCGTCGCACCACCACCTTCTCCTTCTGTGAGAATCACAACACACAGAAACATAAACACACTGCACACCCCACAAACCTTAACAACCACCTCAACTCTGGGCATCCATTCCAGCAACTTAACCAACTCCCCTCTCTCGTGAATCCCGACGACCTCCTCCACCCCTCCAACGTAGACCCCTCGAATAAAAACTCTAGGCGGACGAGGGATGGGGTCACTAGTGCAGAAAAACCCATATATGTCGGATATACATGGGTATACACGACAATTTTTGGTGGTCCAATTCAACAACTGTCGTATATGTCCTTGACGCCTATGTCCTGATGTATAGGCATCAGCTATATACAATCGACGTCTATTATACATTTAGATAACTCAAAAAATACATTACAACCTATAGCAGACTTCAACCTGTACAGTAATCAAGCCCAAGTTGCCCAAGTGCCAATTTTTTGACCATTAACCAAGTATATCAAGTCAAAGATGCCCAAGTGCCCAACTCGATTTCTTTCAGCGGTAAAAGAGTGGTGGAGTACATCAACCACACCAACTAAAAAATTCTTCTGATGTGGGACTAAACTACAACACCTACAATAGGCGTCAGCTATATAGGGTGACCGATGTCTATACCTTTAAATAATAATAAAAATACATTACGACCTATAAACGTCAGCTATCCTATAAAACCAACATCTATACCTTTAAATAATAATAATAAAATACATTACGACCTATAGACGTCGGCTACCCTATTATACCTTTAAATAATAATAAAAAATACATTTAATATTTCTAAATACATCCCCAACCATCTTAAGCCTAAGTTGCCAATCTTTTGACCATTAAATATATATATATATATATATATATATATCTTACTTGCCTATTGTAGTATGGTACACAACTCTCATTTAGAAGTAAATGAGTGGTGAAGTACATCAATCCCACCAACCAAATATCTTTCTCCAACATTGGACTAATCTTCAACACATATGAGATGGTTACATTGATGTAACTATTTTTAAATCAATCCAAATAATTCAACTTACTTTCTACAAAGTACAAAATTGCATAATCTCCTCACAACAATTTTAACCCATACGAAAACTGAAGAAAACTATAAATCCACATAAATAACTACGAAAAAGAAAAATATTACGCAAGGAATGGAAATCAATCTAACAGAAAATAAACTACTTGGTAACAATTACCTTTTATACCTCAAGTCGTCAAAGAATTACACGATATAAATGTTGACCTAAAATTGCTTCAAGAGCACAATCTATCGAAAATAACAAATTTATGACCTTTTAAACAAATATGACACAGAGCAAAAAGAAATCCACAAAGAAGAGAAAAATCTCTTTGACTGGATTGCAAAAGTTACAAAGAATCAATAAAACAAATTCTTATACGAAATAAATTTAAAAAAATAAACAATTTTTTCTCTTATTTCAGGTCAATAAATGATTAAGGGGGTATAGACGTCAGTTATACTACAAAAACTGAAATTTATACAAAACCTATAGACGTTGGCTATACAACAACCAGCGTCTATATACCCCATAGGCTTCGGTTACAGTAATACCCGACGTCTATAATATTAGACGTCAGTCGTTTAGGGATCCGATGTATACATCGTGACACCTATTCCCTATTCTGCGCTAGTGGGTCGCCGAGGAGGGAGCATAGTTGGTCACTGTAAGCGGTGTGGAAGGAGACGATGTGGTCAAAGAAGGCGAGGTACGGTTTAGGGTTTTGAGGAGGAGAACGCAGTTGTCGACGTCAGGTATGGTTTCATCTACCACCGTCTAATCATGTGTTGATGCTTGTAATGGATGGATTTGGGGTGGGATCCACAACCACCAGGGACGAGAAGAGGAATTTACGATGCCACATCATCGGATCGCTCCACTTCGCCAACGAAACTTTCCCCGAGAAGATACCCGACCTTATCCAGGTTGTCAAGGGCAAAGACACCCTCTCTTCCACTGCGCCCTAAGTCAAGTACACTTTATTTGTTTTTGACCTTTTTGGATTGGTCACTTATTGTTGTGTTGATTACTTGTGCTTATTGGTATTTTGAAACTGGAAGTAGTCTAGGTTAGTTTAATTCGACTTGTCTGATTGATTGTTATAACTCAAGTGTAATTTCTTTTTAGACTACCTTATATTGAAAGAAGAAATTTTTTTGGTTCACATTTTATTTTGTAAGTAAATTTTTCACTGATATATTCTAAAGGCTTTGTTATTTAAGTATATACTCTGTAAGTTCATTCATAAACTTGTTTGTTATTAATTATAGGTAATGGCTTTGGAGTTTCACAGGTTACACTTTTTTTTGTAAGTAGTTATTTTTTTCCAAATCTATTGCTATGTTATATTATGGATCTGTATATTATTTACATGTGGACGTAGATTAATCTACACATTACTGTATTACATGTTAAGTTGGATATTGAATGTTATTTCTATTATTGGATGCATTAATTGATTTAATTCTAACTTTTTTTGCTTCTAATTTTAATTCTTGGTATATTGAACTTGTAAGCACATATATCTCTTAATGATATTGATGATGTCATTTAAAGCTTCAGAAATGCATTATAGTTGAAAGCAAATGATACTATTATTTCTCCTTCAAGTATTTAATTAGTTGGATATAGTTGTGTTAGTTTGATTTGGTTTCTCCGTATCAATCATATGAAAAAGTTGATGCTTTGATATGGATAATTGAATGTGAAAACTTAGATGCAGATAGTTGATATTATTTTCGATTCTTTTTTAATGATTATGATGTTTAAATGAGTATCAATGTGAATGTTGGATTTCATTTGCGATGTCATGAATTTGGTTGGTCATTTTGTATTATTATTCAATTAGTATGCATTTAAAATAGAATATTTCTAAGGATCTTACTAGTTGGTCAAATTTTGATCTTAATTTTTGTGGTTGAATTTGTAGGATGGACAACAGAGTGGATGTTCCTGGTTTGGTTTTTTTTTGTAGGTTAAGATGTTCATATAGGTATATGGTTATAATATTTATATTAGTATGTTAGATGTATGTTGAATTTTTTTTTTGTGATGTTGGTTTGTATTTAATGTGAAGTTGGATATTGAATGTTATTTCTAGTGTTGGATCAATTTTAATTGCCAAAAAAAATTAGGTGAAAAAATATTTTTTATTTAAAAAAAAATCACTATTGTCTACGGAATTTCCGTCCGCAAAAGTAGGGATTTTTTGACGAAAACTCGACGAAAACGTAGTGGGAATTTTTTTTCAATTCCGATGAAAATTCCGTCAGCAATACTATTGTAGACACTGTTAATACTGACACTGGGTATTCCCGATGGAATTTGACATTATTGTCGGCGGATTTGTCCGTCGGCAAACCCATTTTGTAGTAGTGCGATGGAGAATAAGTTCGAAACACAAACAACAATGCGAACAATATGCAATAATATTTATTAATATAATAACCGCAACTCACCTCATAAAGTGAGGTGAGTTCTGGAGAATTTTGGGCCCTAAAAACCCTTTGAAATCGAAGTACAACTTAATATTTCGGCATATATAATTGCTTATAGGTTCGTTTGTTCCTTCTCGAAGAAGCTGTGAAGGAACTTATTCTTGCTTTGAAAAAATGAATGCATTATATTATAGTCCGTTATATCTAAGAAAAAGGTACACAAACAGATTGGATTAATGATAAATTTCTAATGCAATTTGTTTTACTTTATTCGATAAACTACTTTCATTTTGTTTGATAACGGATATTAATTCTGGCTCTCCGATTTGACCATTTTTTTACTGAACTGTTAAACATCGCTACAAAATTACTTAAATCGTCCCTTGAAATTACCAAATTGCCCTTCATCCTATTTTTGCTTATATATCTTACAATTTCACTCTTTTTTCAAAACTTTCTCTTCCTATACCTACTACAGAAGATTAGGAATGTCTCGGAGGCCAGACAAGCAGCCAACAGTTCCCCCGGTGTACCCGTATACGGTAACCTTACTTTATTTATTTGTTTTTAAAAAAAAATTAAAAAAAGTGGCCGGCGTCCGAGGGAGACGCCCCCCGCATGGAGCGGCTTCCGAGGACGCCTGACCCATGCGGGGGGCGTCTCCCTCGGACGCCGACCACTAGCGGGAGACGTCTGGGGAAGACGTCTTCCCGATGGAGGAGACGTCTTAGGCAGACGTCTCCCCCAAAGAGGAGGGGTCTCCGACAGACGCCTCCACCATACGGAAGGCGTCTCTCGCAGACGCCTCCACAATTTTTTTTTTAAATTATTAAATCTGATAATTACTTTAATAAATTGTGATAAATCTGAAAATTTAATTTAACAAATTCTTATTAAGTTTAACATTTGTGATATTTAGTTTTAACAATTTTTGATTTAGTTTAACAATTGTTTTAATTTAGTTTAACAAATTTTGATTTAGTTTAACAATTGTGATAATTTAGTTTAACAAATTTTGATTTAGTTTAACAATTGTGATAAATATGATAATTTAGTTTAACAAATTTAACAAATTTGTAATTAAAATTTCAATTAATAGTCATCGGGTCACAGTGGAGGGAAAGGCAAGTCGATACCATTACACGCCTTCCGTTCTTTAGAGGATGATTCAGCACCGCATCATCCACGTAGACGGGGGATATCTGCTTCGGTCAGGAGGGAGAGAGAGGCATTACGTCGTCGTGAGGAGGATGATGATTCCTTCGATGATGAGCATGTGGACAGTCCCGACGACGGGAGCGACGATGATGACCCGTATGAGTTAGAGCGCCCGGAGGTGGAGAGGCAGGGGGAGTATAGCAGAGGACGTGGTCGAGCGGGTAGTTCTACTTCCGCCGGATGGATGGTGCGGAAGGGTAGGGGTGGGAGGTTTACGACCGCGGATTCGAGCTCGTGCACTGTAGATCCCCGCGCTCAGAAGAAGAGGGTCCAGGACGATTCTTGGATCGTGAGCAGTATGACGCCTGGTGGTCCTTTAGATGGTAGCGTCATTCCTAGTTTCTGGGGTCACATCGCTAGACGGATCTGGGACGGAGAGGATCGGAAGGTTCTGAAGTGCCATAATCGGCACAGAGCCTGTACATCACTACAGGGTTGGCGGTCTACACTGAGTGCTGATATCAGAGAGGAGATTAGTGCCACGCATTTGGGGCACTTACCGTACAACATGTTCCCTTATCTCGACATGCCTTTGATTTCTGCGTTTGTGGAGCGGTGGCAGCCTGACACCAACACTTTCCACATGCCTTTCGGAGAGATGACGATCATGCTTCACGATGTTTTCCAGATCCTGCGCATTCCTGTGGATGGTCGTCTGGTTAGTGCTCAAGGGTCGACGTCTGAGCTGAGGTGTTATGTGGCAGAGTTGCTTGGTGTCACACCTGATGGTCTGGCGAGAGATACAGCTTTATGGAGTGGTGGTGGTGTCGGCATCGACTCCCTTGAGGACCTATGCAGACGGGCACGACCTCCGCGGGCCGATGATACACAGTTGACGGCGTACCTATTCTTGATGCTCGGAGCCGTCTTGTTTGTCGACAAGAGTGGTTGTCGGATCAGACTACGCGATCTACTGGAGGCTAGGGACCCGGACACCGTTCGTGAGTACTCGTGGGGGTCAGCGACGTTGGCATACCTGTACCATCAGCTTGGGATAGCTAGCCGTGCGGATTGTTCTGGGATTGCAGGTTGTCTTACGCTGCTGCAGGCGTGGATATACGAGTACTTTCCTGCATTCCGCCCGCATCGTGAGCGGAAGATTATCGACGAGGGTCATCACCGTTCGGGTATGTGGGCCGTCCGGAGCGAGGACAAGAGCGATGGACGATTGCGTTCCATCCGCGCACGGCTAGATCAGATGACTGCATCAGAGGTATCAAACTTTACACCATTTATTTAATTTTAAGATGTATTATTATTAATGTGTTAAACTTTAGGTGGAGTGGTTACCCTATGGTCCTGACCCAGCAGCGGATGTCCCGAGGACTTTATTGATGGGTCTTATTCGTTATCGGGATATCATAGAGCCTTATATGCCCGATCGGGTCTTGCGTCAGTTAGGATATGTTCAGGTGATCCCGGTTGACATCCCGACAGCAGAGCATGCGGTGCGGTCTGCGACAGCAGCGACGTACGACGTCAGGTTCCCCGCTTCTACAACGGAATCGACTTGGCGGACATTTCCGAGATCATGCCGACTGTTCCTTGGCGACTTCAGACGTAGTCGCGACCCCTCCGAGTGTGATGCACGTTATCTTGATTGGTTCGGTAGTTACTCACATCCTATCATCGTCCGTGGTGCCTCCCGAAGAGCAGATCGACCACCAGATAGGACGTGTGGCGATCTGGTAATTTTTTCATTTTATCTATATTTATTTGTACCGTATATTTTGTTAATGTACGCTAATGTTATTGTTATGTGCAGTGGATGGGTAAGATGATACAGACTGTAGACCCAATCTTGCAGATCAGGGATGAGCTGCCAGACGATGCCAGAGCTGCATGCGGAGATTTGGATGAGATCATACACTCGTGGCATACTCAGTTAGGCATCTTCGACCATGATTCGGATGATGAGTAGGCTGATCTGTTGTACCGTACTCTTAGTATTTGCATTTATATTTGTTTATCTGTCGTACGCTTATTATTTGTATTTGTGTTTGCTAACATATCGTACGCTTATTATTTGTATTTGTGGTTGCTTATTTGTCATACGCTTATTATTTTTATTTGTGTTTGCTAACGTATCGTACTATTATATATAATGCAAATAAAGCAAACATATCAAAACATATTACATAATAAAGCAACAATATATAGTGTACAAACATATCAAAACATATTACATAATTGTACAAACATATCAAAACCTATTACATAATTGTTGCCAAGATGCTATCCTATTTTGGTACTCCAGCTCCCATCCAATAACACTCTCATCTCGTACTTGAAACCACAGAGTCTCTATAGGAGGTACGGGGAATCCCTCATTCAAATCCAAACGAATGTAATGAGCGTAACTCCCTAAATGAGCAATAATCAACTCTCTGCACGGTCTCGTCACGGTAGGTGGACTCTCCCAAGGTAGAACTGTAAGACATGGGTACAACGAACCATCATTTCCGAGAGAGAAGAACATAACTGCACACTTGTAAAAATTTGCAATGGGAAACAAGTCCGTCCACGTCTCCATGTTGTGATTCTCGCCACAAGGTCCCCCGCCCCAATTAATCCGGTGACGAGCCTGCGCCACACCGTCGTAGTATACGTGCTCATAAAAAGATGGGTTCGCAGCTAGCTCATTTGAAATCGAACGACGGGTGAGTTGCCAATTGTCTTCACCACCGTGAAAAACATCGGCGACACATCGAAATCCACAGTTTCCATCAGCACGTACATCATTCCACTGGTGTAGGAATGACATAATGATTCCTGGAATCCTATCCGCATATGGAAAGTCGTCTACCTCAGCCCGCCCAGTCACTACAATATCAACAAAAAATACAGTTACATATAATAACAAAAGATACATATTTACTGAAATAAATAACAAAATTATAATAACAATAAATATAGGGATGGTATACCTGATCCTCCCCTCACATACGAAGAACCAGAAGATCGACCACGACCTTTGCTTCCACTACCGGAAGAACGACCACGACCTCTACTCCCACTACCTGAAGATCGACCACTACCTCGCTCTGCATACTCAAACGCACTAGGGTCCCGTCGTGTCGACTTTCCCCTTGGTCGACCTCGTAGCTTTGTTTTTTCTGCAGGCTCTCTCAAATTCGCATGTTCGGGGTGTAGCTGCTCGAATAAAACCCGAGAGGCAGATCGAATTACGGTGGGGTCACTTCCTGCAATCTCATCAACCAGGCTGCGAAAATGTTCGGCGTCTTGAGCTGCCTGAGACACAAACTCTGCGTTCCCGGCTCCTTCCCCAATGACAAGTGTCCTCCAGAACGAATGAATCTGCTCTAAGTAAATTCCGTTGTCTTATTCAAGACATCCGCGGATGGTACATGCGCAAGGTATCCCATGAGAAGTCAGAAAAGCGCACTCACAACGATATTCAACTTCATCATCTAACTCTTGCATTCTTTTCACCTCCTGACTCAGCAATTGCAAGCAGTGATGCGAAACTCGACCATTTATGTGACGATATAGAGCATGTCCCAAATTAGTCAAATTTCGCCGTCTCGAGTCTTCAAGAGCGTTTCGAATATTCGTCAGCTGCATTTCAATAGCCACGTTGACGCGCTCGAAAAGAGTGTCCAGAGCTGCAGTCGATGTAGAAATCCACTCTTTTAGAGCCGAATGAGCACTTTCGACCCTACAATTCGTGGTGTTCCCAAAATGAAGGACTTTGTTGGTCCAATTCAGCACAAACTTTTCTTTATGCACCAACCACGTGGTGTCCAGATACTCCGTGATAGCCGGCCACGATCTATACAAATCTTTCAGAGCATACACAACTCTATCATACTCGGCTTCTGAAGTAGAAAGCATGATTTTCCTCCATCTTCCACGCCTCAAAGTCTCTGCCATCTGCTTATTTTTGCCGAATACGTGGTATGCGTAGTTCAATACTTCTTTGTTGATGTGCCATGTGCAGAGTAAATGAGCAGAGTCAGGAAATACCTCTCTCACTGGTCGCATAAGGCCTAACTCCCGGTCTGTTATTATTGCAGTCGGGCTGACAATCCCCAATAACAGATCTCGCAACTTCTCCATCACCCACAGATAACTGGAGTAAGTTTCATCCATCAAAATCGCATATCCAATAAGGAAATTCATGTTTGTTGGTGTGACCCCAATCATTTCGAACAAATGCATCTTATACTTGTTCGTCTTGTAAGTCGAATCCATGTAGATAACGAAAGGATATGTCCGCAACAACTGGACTGACGTCGGATGTGCCAAAAAAGCGTGAGTGACGACATCAGTTTCTGGATCAGCCATAATCCAATGTAAGTACTCACACTGCACTGCTTGATAGAGAAACTGCTGGACGGGATTCCGGTCTTCAGATTTTGTCCTCCTCATGTAATCTCTGAAATTATAAATATGCCTTTGATTTGGATTGTCCTCCGGGAATTTTTCTTTTACTGCCTTCAAGATGTTCCGTGGTTTTGCTTGCGCCTCAGTCATATCACGAACAATCTTCTTCGCCCCAGAACTTAGACCACTAATTTGACGATGACCCTCTGGATAAACTGCCAGTCTGTGGTTGTGATGTCCATGAGCACTATTAAAAACCACAACCCATCCATCACGATCTCGTCGCTCCACCACTTTTATTAAGAAACGACAACCGCAACCCTTTCTTTTGGTGTTTCTTCGAAGTGCAGTATCCATATCCCGAGACTCCATTTGATTTCGCCGGTCGCATCTCAAATAACAATCCATCCGACTATCTGATCTTGTTTTGTACGACGACACGACCAAAAAAAACCCAGCTCCGATAGCTACTTGTTTGGCCTATTTACATGCTTCATCGATTGTTTCAAAGATTTGTGTAGTTTGAAATAACTCACTGTAATCCACTACATCACCACCGAAATCTTCCAACCGAACCTACAAAAAAAAATCGAAATTAAAAAAATCAAAAAAATTCCGGGCGTCTGTATTAAACGCCTACCCCATGGGAGGGGCGTCTGAGTTAAACGCCCTTCCCAAGGGTGAGGCGTCTGCGTAGGACGCCTGACCCTAGGGAAGGGCGTCTACTACAGACGCCTTACCCAAGGGGAGGACGTCTACATAAGACGCCTCTCCCATTGCGTAGGCGTTTGCGTTAGACGCCTCGGCCAAGGGGAGGACGTCCTACGCAGACGCCCTCACCTTGGGGGAGGCGTCTAATGCAGACGCCCGGCCCAAAATTTGCCCCGCGCCAGACTTACCTCACCGGATGCATCACCCTCGCGAGACATTTTCGTGGTATTTTTACTGATAAATTATGAATATACAAGACCGTAGGCCTAATTTATAGACACGGGACGATATGGGTATTAAATATATTGTTAAGGGCAATTTGGTAATTTCAAGGGGCGATTTAAGTAGTTTTGGGGCGACGTTTAGTAGTTTCCTTTTTTTAGAGCCTGTCTGAGTTTGTAAAGTAATTTATGTCATGTCAACTTTTGGCGAGTGAAAGTAATTGTTTTACCTTTTGCCAAAATTATGTTCGTGCGCAGAAAGGGTATGCATCACAATATTCGCCATTGAAGAGACAAAATATCAATACTTTCAAAAGAGTTGGTAATACGACATTATTCCATCGCCACTTGCCTTTATTTTTCATGACTTAGATGTTTAAAAGGAAGACATTGTAACTAATACGGTCTGAGATTCCTTAAGAAGAATAAGTGAAACTGCTTTGTTACTTAGGACGCTTGTTTTTCGATAACTTATGAACAATCTAAAATTTTCAATTAGGGTAGTGGGTTATGTGTTAAGATTCCATGCCATTTTTATGAGAGAGGAGCTTTCGTACCATTACTTTAGGAGTTGCTCGTTGTGAAATAAATAAGCGTCAAAATTGAGTCGAGACAATAATTTTACGAGGAGTTAGGTTAGACTGGTCATTGGTTGAATAAGATAGATATTCAACGAATTGGTCTAAGGTTGGGTTGCAATACTGATATTTTTCCCCGGAAAGGAGCAACCATTTCAATCTAAAGCCTGAAACCTCAAATGTAGTATGTTGAAGTTGATTTTTCTTGGTTGAATGATAGCTCGTTGAATCATACTTCGACTCTTATGGTGCGTTTGGATGCGCCATTTGTAAATTATATTGAGTTTTGAAATGACAGAATTTACAAATTTTTGGATTTTTAAATGACGTCATTTGTTTTTCACATTGTTTTGGTAAGTATGTCATTTCGAAACGATGATATTTACAAAACTCATCATTTGATTTTGCTTTGGGATCTAGTATGAATTTCAAAATCACAAGTGCACAATCACGTTGAAACGGTGACAAGTACGAGTTGTATCCATGAGGAGCGAGTGCAAGTCATCGTCGATCATACTCGAGTGGGAAAAAATGAAGATTGAGTGTATCGAAATTAACTAACTAATACTACGCTAATCAACAAAAGGAACTCAATATGACTAGTCCATATGAGGTGAAGAATGCATACAAAAATATAAATGTGTGATGCATGTGTGTGTAAAATTAAATATTAATGACATGCATAACATGAACATCTTATTATGACCACAATCCTAAGTGTATCTCTACATGGATTAAGATTTATTACTGTCATTAAAACATACAATACACTGCTCAAGATAAAGTCGAAGATAACTAGAAGCTAACGTGTTAATCTTATATTTTTATCCACTCAAATCTTATCTTCACCTCATCATTTTTCATTAAGTGTGTCCACTAACCAAAACATGTGTTAAGCATTCATTAATATCATTAACACATCAAAGGTAAGAGTGAGACCCATCCAAATGACTATGAAAATCATTTGAAACTTCAATATTAAAATTAAAACACATACAAATCTAACTATATCCGCACTTCACATCATACTTCACCCCAATGGGGACAAAAGACTCACTAATCATCTCATTAACAAAGAAAATAACAAAATAGAAACAACACATGAACAAGTAAAGAAAACTAAATCTAAATCTAATCAAAACAAAAATGTAAATAATAACAACCAACCTTTGATTAATGAAAGAAAATACAAATGGTGGTCTTCTCCTCTCCTACACTACTCTACTATGCAAGAAACAAACTTATTCTAAGGAAGAGAAAGAGGAAGAAGAGACAGAAAAGAGAGAAAATGATAGGATTACAAGTTTATTTATAAAATATTGGAAGATTTGGATTGAATTTGGGCAAAATCAGACAGCTGAAAATCAGCTATTGATGCTGCAGAGTACTGTAACATGAATACCCGATTCGCTTGAAAAATCGCACTAGTGCAGAATAAGGAATAAGCGTCGCCCAATACACGTCAATCGCCCATATATTCGACGTCTATAATTATATACGTCGGCCTTCCTAGAAGCTGGCGTCTATGTGCACCTCTAGACGGATCATTAAAATCCACCACTGTCGTATCCAGTGGATCCACGCTTAGCTTGAAATTAGGGCAGCAAGTTAAGTTGACTTTAAAGCACGTGGATGAAGCCATGGTCCATTGTCTCGAGCCGATTTGGTCTTAATTGTAGAATTACTCATCAAGTTCTTGAGATTATGGAATTTTGCAACCAAAATAGTTTCTTTACGTTCAGGTCCCTCTGGGTTTTCAATTAAGTCCTTTCTGACTTGCAGTTAAGTTCTTGGGCACTACAAACATGTCTAGAAAGTTTCCAAATCATTCATTAATTCTTGGATTTGAGTCATTTTTGCTTCATTCATTACCTAAAACTTGAAATACATGTAACAACAACCCGAGTAGCACAAATATGAGGTAAAATAAATGATATATAATATGAATGCGCTGTATGATATATTAATCACTTTGTTTGATAAACCTTGGAATTTTCAAATTCTATGTATGTCTATGCCTACTATACCTACTACTACTCTCTTTCCCATCTTGATTAGAGGTTGAATTTGTTCACTTATCAGACCACATGTTCAGTTAATTCTTGAAACAGAATAAGCAACGCCTCACTCTACAATTTAATAACTCTTAATTATGCTCTTTTACCTAAACTAAACTATAACTCCATTACGTTCTTCTAAATGAAACAACTCCTCACAAAACCAGCCAATCAACCCTAAACACAACTAAATCCCCATCCAAAAACCACATTCCTAACCCAAACCCTAATCTCTAACCTCCCGAAACAACCAAATTTCCCAAAATAATCACCTTCAAACTCATGGATCACTTACCAAACCAACCACAAAACCCTGATTCCCACACTACAAAATCCAAATCTAAGAAACCCCAAAATTGAAGGGGAAGAGGGAGTTATCTGAAGAGGATATGAAAGGTGGCGAACCTCGAGGAGGCGATGGAGCTCGATGGAGGTGGTGAAGTTTGGAGGATATTAAATGTGGAATTTTATTTTGTCACTCTTGTTTGGTGTTGGAATTTCCGAAATTCCACTTGGAATTTACAAATTTAATCTTCAACCTACTAAACATGGTATTTACAAATGCCGTATTTTGAAATTCCACAAAATTTAAAATTTCATGTATGAGCAACACATTGAAACACACCCTTGATTTTTCGTTAACAAAATACATTTCATTCAACATTCACTAGCAATCGAATGGGAGAGGGGTGGTCATATCATCTTACTATATGGTGGTGTCCATGAATGACAAATCCGACAGGGGCAAGAGGTATCCTAACGAGATCAAGGATCTAGCTAGAGACTGAGCCAAGAGGTCTCAGTGCTTGGTTCGAGCGTTGAGAGGGATATTAGAGTTTTGTTGGAAGAAAGAAGAGGTAGTGGGACAGTAGCGGCCGGGGGGAAGTAAAATGTTTATTAAGAATATGAGTAATCATACAAGTACTTAGGATAATCAGAACCCTAAAATAGTCAGGTTGACTTAATTAATATATGCCAGTACTTAGGATAATCAGATCTGTTTGGGTGTGTCGATGTGTGGAGATTGTCATTTTGGGAATAAAGGTGGTAATTGGGTTCGCATGCTCGAATTGCCTTTTGACTGACATGGCTCAGCTTTGATCAGTTTCATTATTAATTTGGATGCCACTCATAAACTGAACCAGGTCACAATTGAGATGAGCCAATTGCACTAGCTAAGTCCAATCCCCAAGCACCAATTCAAGATTCCCAGATCAGTTCATCATTACGTACGTAGGACCTAAATATTTTTAATGTGGTAGTGGACTACTACTATGGATTCGTATGGTTGCTTAAATGGGTAAAGTTTCAATTCAAAGACTCAATCCAATATCAAATTAAGTGGAGGTCGAATTATGATCTACAAAACGTAGAGGAAAATTCTAGCAGTGAAACTTCCGATGGATTCGAATATCCAACCTTTGGATCCACAAGCATCTTGCCATAAACTTGACTTAACATTCCAAATAAATCTCCACATCTAGCAACCCAATCCAAGGATTGGTTTACTACAGTCCACTTGAGGTTGAAAGGTGCACACCCAAGCATATACATGTCAGCATGGTCCACCAAAAGCATTGGGAGAAGGGCAAGACATGCACACCGATGCCAAGTAGGCGAAGTAGTGTGCTATACTTTGCCTGCGGAAGCAGTGACAGTGGCAAGAGATCTGATTTTAGTAAGAACTTTGTCCAACGATCGTCCAGCTATTACCGTGAAAATCTGTTGTTGGTATGTGTTCTACCACAAATGGGACCGCCACTAGTGGGGCTTTCCACATCATGTCTCTTTTCTCAATCATATTGCCTCTGATTCCCACATGCTGCGGGATTCCCAAGTGCATGACGGGACGATCCTCGCATGGATACTTTCTACTCTATATAGGTTGACATCAGCTGGTGCGTATGATATATTTTGTGTTGAGCTTCTGACTCCGAGAGCATCCTTAACGATGCTAAAAATCAGGCGCCCGGAAGCTTTCTCCCGACACGTCCACAAATTGATGAACTTGTCTCCCGTCTGGGAGAGTGGGGGGCACGTGTCCGTCTGATTGGTTTTTTTATTTTTTATTTATATGTAAAATGTTTTAAAATATGTTTAAAATATTTTAAATCGATTTTTTCAAAAAAAATGAAAATATGTTTTTTATTGTTTATATATTTTTTAATTTTAATATTTTTGTGTGTTTTACTCAAATGACGTGGAAGGAAGAGAATATAGGGCGCTTGTGTTGTTTCTGGGTGTGAGTAATGAAAATTTAGGGGAGATTATTTGTGCTGACGTAACTGAGAGAAAAATTGATCTGACTGAGAGAGAAAACATGACACCCGGAAAGTACCTGAACGCTGTTAACGACGGTCTGAACGTGTATTTTTGTGCTGATTTCTGGATCTTTATTTTTTGGGTTATTTACTGGGTTGTACTTGCAAAATATCGTTGGGTTTGGGATGGATTTGTTTTGGATTATTGAAATGTGCTTTTGATTTCATTGATGTTGATATATGTTTATTAACATTACTTGTACCGTGAGTAAAATGGGTTGAACCGGTGTGAGTGGGGTTATAAACGAGTCTACACAAGCAATGATTTCCTAGGTCTAGCTTGGTAAGGTTTTGAGTCTTACCAATTTTCGACTTCTCACCAAAATTCTTGACATCGTCCTTATCTTTGGTGCAATAAAATCATATTCATGAAGAAATTTCCACTTGTGCTATTGTGACCCTCTAATTCGCTTTATAAACGAGACAAGTACGAATAAAGGCTCGTCGTTAACTTGTTTAGCCGTTTATCTGTATATATTTACTTATGATGTCTCTATTTGTACTTACTTTATAACTTATAATTAACGCTTTCTAATAAACTTTAATTTCAAATATTGTTTTTAGTAACCCCCTCCCCCCCCGCACGTGTGAGCAGGGATATGTATTTAGTAAATGATTCACTCTTTCCCCATTCTACCTTAGGAGTCTATAGTACAGGTGCAAATGGTAACCAATGAATATTCAATTTAAAATTTTCTATTCAATTAGTATTTTGTTAGATATTTCTTACCAAAATTGAATTCAAATACGAAAATAACTATATTTTTTGTCATTTACAATTCAAATATGGATTCAGACATACAATGTTCTGAACTCCAGTATCCGAAAATTAAATTAAATTATTTAATTGGCGTGCATATTATACGTATAAAATTACAATAATCTAGTTATTTTCTTCTTAAAATATGAATTTCATTACTCTAAACATACAAGAAGTACCTTTTTCTTCTTGTTAAAGTAGGTCATTTACATTTTATAATTGTAGGAAAAGCTACTGCATTTTTTGGTGAAGTTTAACGATGAATTTTTAAATGGAACAATGTTTAATTTGATTTCGGATGATATCCGAATTTCAATTTGAATTCGACAATAGAAATATTCGAATTTGAATTTTTACAAACAAATTCATTTAAGACACCACTTTGGCTTCCATAACAAGTTTTTAATTTCGAATTCAAATTCATCCATGCATGTTTAGGGACCGGGTCCCTATGCCACATGAAGTCACCAGTCGGTCCTTGAGCGGACCCTATGTTAGCTGTTCGTGGATTGTGCGCGTTGGTTCAATGACGTCCGAGTAATATTTTTCTTTTCAAATGACAAATCAGACTCTGGTTGTCTCTGCACCCCTACATCCTTTATCACTGAGCAGTCAGAAAGGAAACCCTATAGGCTAAATCCGAATCTGGTTCAGAAGGGGATACATTCTATATATCTACGCATCAGATAGTGCGACGACAAATGAGCCATGAAATCTACCCACGCGAACTTTCGATCCATTCTTATATATCCTCTTGCATCCGCTGGTATCTCAAGCAGTATGTGTATGGTTTCAACCTTAACATATTCACTGCGCACATCTCTCTAAGAAAACTTTTTTAATTAATGTCAAAATTTCCCAATCCAGTCAGGACAATAAAGATTATGCTTATCTCTAAGCCCATGAATCAAAATTTTGATTTCATCCTATTACCACCAAGTCAGACAAGTCTTAATGAAAAGTTTAATTAATTGTTTCCTTCAATTTGATATAGTTTACTATATTCGAATAGCAAGCTCTAACATCCTCAATTAGTTTTTTTCTTCTAAAGATCGAGTACCAGATTAAATTAAACGACACATCTATTGCTTTTGATATAGGGTTATAGTAATTAGTTATAATCCAAAAAAATAAATCGAATTTGTCTACTATTGTAGTTTTAGGAGCATACAAAACACTAGTAAAATTCAACACAAATCAAATGCATCCAAACCTCCAAGGGCCATTCCAGGTAGTCCATCTCCGTACTAGTAATTCCCTTATTTAGCAGGGAGTTTGATAAATAGAGCGAGGTTTTATTTTATGAGTATTATTTTCGCATGCCTATCATGGTTGACTTTTTATTTGATGATGATGTTCCAAATGTGTCCTAACCAAAAATATACCAAATATCTTATCTAATGATGCAACCCAAAACTACTTGAAATGGATTGTCAAAAAGATTCGACAAATATGTTTCTGTCAAATGAGATGTTTTCACTTTTCAACAAAAGCACCGTAATCAACATAATCATCCAAATTCAAATGAATGGTTTTTCAAAATAAAATAAAGCAAATGGAACGTCCCGAAACAACAGATAAATTAAAATTTAGAACGAATGATCACAAGAATTAAGATCATCAAGAACAGGAACATTACTCACACAAATACCCAAATATACGGTACACCAATACATAAGAGTTGTCAAAACATATTATTACATCCGAGTATGTGAAAGTATAAAATACAAGTAATCATACAATCTAAGAGAAAGACCGGAGGATCTGATCCCAGAGTACTCCCGTCCTCAGTCGTCACCCACCCAGCACTATTGTTATCCTGAAATGCAAATGAGATACAATATCTGAGTTTCCATAAGAAAATCCCGTATACCAAATCTACCTACATACATGTGAAACTACAATACCATGAAACTATCGTACTCGTGATCATGACATATAAGATTGCAACATGAAACATTCCCTTTACATGGTACGTACTTAAGGACATATGTCATTCCAACAACAATAACGGGTTTCCCGAGGAAACATACCGCAGACACAAGCGGTCTTTCAGAGAGTCTGTGCCCCCCCCCCCCCCCCCCCACACACACACACACACACACACACAACTTTACTAACATGAGGGTTTGGTGAGGATCGCGTGTACTTTCGTGTAAATAGATACATATCTAATATCTAGACGCTCACACAAGCTGTACTCCTGGTAATGCTCACACAAGTTGTAGTCAACGGGCGCTCACACAAGTTGTACTATCCCAGGGGTCGCTCACACAAGCTGTACTACCCCCTCCGTCGGCCAACGCCCGGGCGGGCTTCACGCTCCATGGAGCCGGGTACCATGCAATGCAATGTATCGGGATTCACAATCCCACAGACTACAAAAATAATGTTGACTCATTGCTCTCACGAGCAGACACCAACTCCACCGCCACAAAGGTAGGGCAACTTTCGTAGTCATCAAGGTCGGTAGTCACTTCACCCAACAGAACTACTTGACCACTCAACCATTGAGATCCACGATTCACAGGTATACTACATATGGTGGGTCAATGCAAATGAAATGAGTGCCACATGCACGTACATCAAGTAACCACACTTTTCCACCTAGCGGTCCCTGGACAGACGCGATTACGACACCTACTATCACCTCCCGGCACATTCACGAAGCGAGGACACAGGTTTCCGTAGACAAAGGTGGCACCACAAGCAAAACTTGAAAAGGCAACACTGGGCACCAACGGTCGATCGAAACCGACAGTGTGGTCGATTGTTGCCCCTTAAATCAGAAAGACGGTCGAACTGCAAAACGCACCGATCGAATAAGACAGGCACAAACGGTCGAACAAAAGGCCACTAGTGGTCGACCGTTTAGATGATCTCGGCCAAAATAATATTAAAACATTCATCTCAACGATCGAACGACATTGGGATTTCGGTCGACAAAAAATAACAAAGGCTTCCTACGTTTTCTCAAAGCAATCGCCGGTCGGACGAGAGTCGAGGGTGGTCGACCGTTTAGATGGTCAACACCCAGTCCAGACCAAAATGACAAGGCAACGGTCGAACGACTTAAGCTCGTTCAACCGAAAATAACAGAGACTCTCCAGCCAAATAAATATGCACAACAGGTTGACCGCCGAAATACATCATTCGACCAGTGCTTGGTAAAATCGAAGAATTATTCTACATCCAATCGACCGCCCAAAGGCATTGGTCGACCGTTGGCCGACAACTACCTGACAAAGTCAGTCGCACTTTGCTGCTCCTCATCGCCGACGTGGCCTCCGGCCTTCGGCGACGAGCCTAAACTCCTCACACACCTCGGGTGAGCAAAAACCATAAACTTGGCATACATTCCTTGCGAACTCCAGTGCTCGTCGGAGCTCCGCCTCTCGCGCCTTCTTCGTAGGGCTGCAAACGGGGCGAGGCGAGGCGGGTTTGTCTCCGCCCGCTACCCGCCCCACCAAAGTCAGGCGGGCAAACGGGGCGGGGCGGGTAAAAAAAATTGGGCCGCTACCCGCCCCGTTTAGTCTGGCGGGTTAACGGGTGGCGGGTTAACGGGTCACAGGTAGGAAAATTTTAATTTTAGAAGAAATGTTAGAAGTTTAATGAAATAACGAAAATTTTAATACATAAATATGTATTTTTTTAATAATTATATTTGTAACGGGTAAACGGGTTAACGGGTTGGTAAAACATTAACCGCAACCCGCCCCGTTTAGTCCGGTAGGAAAATTTTCAACCGCAACCCGTTCTACGCGGGGCGGGGCGGGTTGACGAGTCAAACCCGCCCCACGAACAACCCTACTTCTTCAAGCCCCATCCTTGCCTCACGCGTGCCTTGCTCGCTCGTCCCCACCACTCGCTGGAGCCTCCGTCTCCCAGATCGGCGAAGATGAGGAGTGAAGAGGGGAAGAGAGGAATGTGGTGTTGTGAGATAGGAAGAGAGAAAAAGGGAGAAGATGAGTGCATCCGCTCCTCTTAAACCTAAACTCGTACCCCCATCACATCACCATTCCTCCACCGTCACTCCACCACACTCCTCTCCGTACCTCCAAAGTCAAAGAGCCATTAACCTACCTAATCTTCTCCACTAATCACCATTAGCCACCTAGGTTAGGGTCTTAACAGCAAATACCCCCATCAAAACAACAATTAAACGATAAAAAGTAATCATGCATCGAAGACCAAACCAAGCACATATGTTAAGTCCATGAACCCTTGCTTCCTGATCATTGAAGTTAGTCAAACTTGTTCATAAAAATGAGAATATACAAATATATACACAAACACTCATCCTTGTTCACTCTTCCCACACTCTCACCAACTTAAATAATACCTTGCGACTAGGAATTTAACACTGATTTTACCCAGTCACAAATCAAACCCAAATCGAAATTAATAATTTGTTGTATTTGTCGCTAGTCTTGTTTTTCTCTGCAAGACAATGTTTTGTGGTATAGAAAAGGTTGTGGGTTGATTTTCTTCGGTGTTCCAACATTGCTCGATGTCATGAGATATTCTTTTGGCATCCATGGAAGCTCCAAGGATGCCTCTCTTTGTGAATCCGACAGCGTAAAGGCCATTATCCCCTTTCCAACCGCATGGGAATGACTTCCTCGGAAGCCCATCTTTCTTCGAGAAAAAGTCCTGCTCCTGAAATTTCATCTTGGTTAGCACTTGTTTACTCAATATCATGGGAATTTAATTTAATTTCCAAGTAATCCTTTGTAGTGGGATATACAAGTACTTTTCAATTGTCATGGTGTCATACCTTTAACCAGGAAGGTACATTGCTTCGGTAGCCGGTAGCAAAGACGATGGCAGCAAAATCTTGTGATGCTCCATCAACAAATTCGGCCCCGTGCGCTGTCAGTCGTTTGATGGCGGGGGAAACCTGAGATTGATAAGAAATTTGTACAATATTAGAAACATTTAAATTTTTGCATTCACCAATGATAGCTATCTATAGAGTATAGACTATAGTATATATAGTGGTGAATTCGGGTCGAACCTTTATGTCACCGGATTTGATCTTCGCTAGTGTGCCCACATCGAGTACTGGAGTCTTACCGGAGAGGGCCTTGAGCTCTAGAGGTCCGAGCTCCGGGCGATGGAGGCCAATATTGCTTGTATCCCCAAGCATTAAATGGGAGACAAAGAGGAGGAAGTTGTCGACCGTCCGGACCGAGAACCACTTCATGAGCCACATTGATAAGCCAAATGTTGATCTCCCAAGCATCTCTCTTGGAAGTACATGAACCTATTAAGAACAAAAAGACCCACAAAACGTTTATTAGATAAATCCAAATTTCATGATGATAACTCTAATGGTACAATATTATTAAAAAAATATGACAATTTAGCAATCCACAGACAAGAACTACAAAATTTCTAGTTTTCTAATCGTCATGAGACCCTAAACTATGTTTCAACTTGACACTTTACTCTCTGACGTCCATTTAAATTAAGTTAACCGAAACTTTCAGAAACGAATATGTCACTATATAAGGAAATAATATTAAAAGCAAAGTAACATTAAAATTTTAGTTAGTGACAGATATGGATACCATTTTGCGCTGTGGTTAAGTCTCATGGAGTATCTTTCGAATATTAATAGACAGTAATTAATTGGTGCAACCATCAAAAGTCCAACAGTAATATGCCACGATTATTCCTCTTCTAGATTGGGAAAGGAAATACAAAAAGAAGAGAGACAGATAGAAGAAGAAGAAGGATAGTTAGTGTGGCGGAATGGAAAATGATAGAAGCAAAAGTACCAAAAAACACAACCTTGGTTAAAGCGCGACGTAATTAAACACATACAACAACTGTGTAGTAAATTTCAGGGTGGGTTTATGGTTGGAGTCGCGGTGGGACCCACATGGGTGGAATGTGGGCGTATTGTTGATGTTTACTAAACTTAGTGCAACACATTAAAAAATAGGGAGGAAATTAAAGCGATTGGGAGAGTGAAAGAGAGAGCGAGTGAGTGAGCGCGTGCTGACGAGTCCCGAGAAAACATGAGGGTTCGATCAGTACTGGACTTAGCTGCTCACATGCACTTCTGCCTTCTTCGTGTCTTTCCCCGCATGCCTACTTCTAACCTTTGCTTCCTTCTTTTTTGCTAACCAAATTAAAGAGACTCATGTGATTGTGTAGGACTCTCTTGGGTGATTACATAAACGTCGACTAACGGCTAACTGGTGGACTATAGTTCTTACACCAAACAAGCTCAACTTAAGCTTAAGATACAACTTGCAAGTTTTAACTTTCTCGTGCTGATTGTGTATTTTGTTTTATCTAAGTGCATGGTGAGGGTGGGTACTCCATCCTAGTAAGCAACTTGTGATTAGTAAAATGCGAATCCACAACTCACTATTAATAACTCAAAGTAACTCCTACCATTATCGAAAAGGAAGAAAAAAAGTTTAACCTCCGTCAAGTCTCAACCTTTTTCTTTATATTGGATAGAGTGAGATAAATTATCCCGTAAATATGGTTAAAGGTGTAACAATTATATAAAAATTGTCTACACTTTTTTCACTTAAACTAAGGATGTGATCCGTTATCAGTGGTTAAGTGAATGTTCGGGATACGGATGCATGAGATCTGAAGCAGATCACAACTTTATCTCTCTACTTCAAATTCAAACAAGTTTTAACTAACCCCGTAAAAAAATGCTTAATTTTAGTATAAAAAACGAAATTTTGTTAGAAAAATGATATTACTTAGACGAGTTCAACGAACAAAAAAAAAACCAAATACTATTTGCAGCTAAATAAAGCCAAATATCAATTAAAGCGTACCGCTTCTCGGATGACGATAGTAGGGTTTGCATGGAAGTTGCAGAGATCCAAACAGACTTCCATACCAGAATTCCCACAACCAACAACAAGAACGTTCTTTCCGGCGAACACCTCTCCGCTCCGGTACTCACTTGTATGGACAACCGTACCTTGGAATTGGTCGGCGCCTTGAAGCTCCGGCACGACGGTCTCTGCATTCTCTCCCGTGGCAACGACCAGCCACCGGGAGAGGTACTCCATCGTAGTCCCCGTAGCTTTCCCGGTGCCGACCGTCCTGACCCTCCACAACCCGACCGCCTGGTCGAACTCGGCTCGCTCAACGGAGGAGTTAAACACGGGATTGATGTTGAATTTTTCAGCGTAGTCGGCGAGATAGGCCAAGAATTGCTGCTTGGTCGGGTAAGTTGGGAAATTGGGGGGGAAGGGCATGAGTGGGAGCTCGCAGAAGTTCTTGGGGAGGTGGAGGCGGAGGCGGTCGTAAGTCTTGTATTGCCAAAGAGACGCGATGCAATCCGACCGCTCGAGGATTAGGCTGGGGATGTTCTTTTCCTTAAGGCAAGCGGATACCGCAAGGCCGGAAGGACCGGCACCGACGATGATGGGCCCATCCACCAACGTATAATGGGTGTCGTCCATGGCGGGTGTAGGCGATTGGTTGAAGTAGTAGTGGAAGGGATCATGCACCCTCTTGCACTCGGCTTCTCTCCACCAATCCATGGAGTGGTAGGAGAGAATTAAGGGGTGTACTGTGAAGGGAAGAGATAGAGGAAGAGTAGATTAATTAACACTGGACTAGAACTAGAAGCTAGAGCTGTTTAATTTCTTGGGTGGAATGGTTTTGATATATGACGGTGGGTTTCTAGGGTTTTAGATTTATGGAACAACATGGATAGTTTTGGAGATTGGATCTCCTGGTTTGGCGGGGGTGAGTCAGTTGATCTTATCACCAAAAACAAATTTGCGATTAACTCTCCTTTATTTCTCTCTCCACCTCTTGCTATTCTTGTCTTGGTTACACTTTGTTTGCTATACTAGCTAGGTGGTGTTGGTCTTGCGGCAAGAAGGAGAGGGAAGGAGCTGAGGCTTATATGGGGTCGAATGGAAGGGAGAAGGACGAAGAGGGATGAACTATTTATATATTCACTAGGGTCACTAGATTCCATATGCTTTAATTTGTTCTAATTAATCTCCACAAACCCACAACCTAATTTTTTAGTGCAAAAGTGACAGGCTAAGTGCACACCGGCCTCTAATTTTCTTTTGGGCAACTTTCATCAGTTCATGTCGAGCCCACTCTATTGCTGCTAGTAGTACTACTACTAGCTAGTACTAGTATATACATATATGCAACATGATTAATTTCGATTTGAAGTGTGGCATCTAAATTGAACATTTATGTTTGTACAATTTAGTAAAATAACCTTTTGAAAAGTCAAATTATCATCTTCTATCCCTTAACATTTTAGATACTCTCGAATATAGGCTACAAGTTTCAATTCTACCTTTTGTTTACAATCCTAACCATAATTTTGGCTAAAGTCGATTGAGTTCATGAATTATTTCTATGTTTAGATTTTAAACCCCCAATTTACGATTTGAACATCATAGTTATTAGTTAGTTCAAAAGGAGTGCCAAAATCTAAACATACATGTATACTGTGAAAATTGACCAACGGATGCTAGCTCGGTTGAAAGATTTTTTTCTCTTCAGATAGTTAATATCAGAAATCTAATTTCTACTGTGTTAGCCACACGTTCGGATGTTGAGATTCAAAATGATGGTGAGTAGTAGGGTAGATAAAATAAAAAATATATAATATAAGATCTTAGTTGCAAATTTACTTCAGTTGGAATATACATTATTGAGACTATTATTAGATATCAAAGGAAATTATTAACATTTCAAATTACTTGAAAATATTTATTAAATTGTTCTAAGGTATCTTTGGGCAAGTAGTTTTGGAATATTCCACTTACAGGGCAAGAAAATCAAGGGGATCCATGTAACAATCGTTCGCAAGTTGAAAAGTGAATTGAAAGTTGGTAGGAAACTAGAGGGAGGCAGAAGATCCCAATCCAATCAGTTGTTTTGGTGGGATAGACTAGTAGTGTTCCATGCTGGTCTCATAGATCCAACTACTATTTCTCGTCAAAGATTCAGTTCATGCATTTTCATGCATATATCTGTGTACGTGCATATAGTTATTTACAATTTTTTCTTCACCAAATTAGAAGCACTAAAAGAATTTTGGAAAGTGTGTGCAATATTTCCTTTTGTGGATCTTTCCTCAACAAATTTGATAAGGTTTTTTGATTTCCTTTTATGATAACTAGTAGTCCAGAATTTGACACCGATATTCCATTTCCCCTTTTTTACTTATATTTTAATTTGGTTTCTAGTTTGTGTTTTAAAACATCACTTCTATATATTTTAAACATGGTTCTATACCAAATTTGTAAATGACATGAGTTTTTGACTCATTACAGTAGAGTACACTTGACTGAATCTTTCTCTCCTTATTATCATTAATTCCAAACCATTTCTCTGCCATCTAATCTATTCGACATAGTGGTATTTTCCCACTTGTTTGTGATTTTTTGGGTGGAAAACCAATAACTCTCATTTTCCGATTTCGAACCTATTTTGCACACTCACTCACGAGAGCTCCATAGAGTATGGCGACTCGGTGCACTTTCCTTTTCCATGAGGGTCCAGGGATTATGTCAGGAATTAAAGTCAGAAAGTCATAATTTTAAACGACAACCAAAGGGGGTCGGAGTTAAAGATCAAGCGAAATCCCAAAATTAATTTGGAGGAGCAAATCCTTTAAATTAAGGTGTATTGGACTATTTTCGTGTATATCCCTCATTTCTTCATCATTTTATTTATGTACCCTCCATACCTTTGAATTACATTTATGGTTAATTACAAATACCCCTCAATTATACCCTTGTAACAGTTAAAACATCTTGAACATCAAAGCGCTACAATTGCATCCCTTTAACTTTTGTTTGTAACATTTTATCTTGTTTTCATTGATAATTTGTTAGTTTATCATATTTACTGTTATATTTATTTTATTTTTGCATTGCTTTCTATGAATACTCGTAATCTTAGTTTTTAGTAAAATGAAAATTGCATCATATTTGGTTCAGATTTGTATCAAATGTGATATAAATTTGATTCCAAATCAATACAAATTTGAACCAAAGATGATAAAATTTTGTATTCATTTTGTTAAAAAGTTAATATTAGGAGTATTTTGTAAAAAATGCAAAAACAAAAATGGAAATAGCAATGAATACATTAGAAACTATCAAATTATTGATATCAAGGGGAGCAAAATATTATATAATGAAGATACAAGGGTCTAACTAGGATGTTTTAAAATTTTGGAGATTCAATTGTTACAAGAACGTAGTTAAAGGTAATGTTTGTAATTAACCCATACATTTTATTTCCGTTGCCCGTTCTTTGTCTTACAGTCTTACTCATGCAAACCATTCAGTTTAGTTCTGACAACCACATTAGACCAAAGGTGTTATTTTCTCTTTCTTTGTTCCGGTTATCTCTTTTAGTCGAATTGTCTTCCAAATTTGGTCAAAATTTAACCTGATTTTGTCTCGATCTATTTGCCTCTGCTTGATCAAATTCAGAGTACAAACAATCCTAACCAACACAATTAGAAACTAATCCAGCTAAGCTAAGAAAAAACTTTGGAGCAACAAAGGGAAGGTAATTAAGATCGCAAGTCATTCAGCTGTGATGGACGAAAGCCACCTAAACGGGCATGCATTTAAGTAACGGGAACACGGAGAGGTATATAAATAAAATGAAAAATTCAATTACAGAGGGTATGTACGCTTATATGATATGTATAAACGTGAAGATAAAAAGAAATTATAAAATTAGGAAAAAAGAAATAACAGTACAAAAATAATGACATACTCCGGGGGCGTTGTATGAATAAGCAAATTTCTTTAGGTGTATATTTTAGAACTTAATAATTCAATTTAAGTGATCCACCAACCTGCTCCAATCTACTTGATAGGTGTTGGCTGGGTAGTACCTAAATGTTTATAAAGAAATTTGTATTTTTGAAATTAATCTCAATATGTGACTCTTTTGCCTAGTCTAGGTTAAGATTGTTGAGTAAAACTTAAAGATATATAAAATGTAAGTTTGTATTTATAACAACTAATTTTATAATACTACAACATACACACTATATATCTTGTGAGACACACTTACAATTACTTTTTATACTACTAAACTCACTCTTAAACAAGACTCACTTTATTACAATACGCACTTCCTAGTTAACACAACTATAATATTTTCTTTTTGAAGTAATGGAAACTAACTTTTGCTTGAGATTGAACTTGAATCTGGGTTGGTGTTGGATTCTTAACAAACATAAGATTACAAATCTACGTAAAACAAAAATAACCTTGGTTGATAATAAGTACTAATTGTAATTGGTTTGGAAAGTGTTGGGGTCATGATCTGTGAAGCTGCTTGTTCGGATCAATCTTGACCTGGACCTCGGAATCTATAGGGAAATTACAGTTATTTTAGTTTGACATGTTATTTTCGGAGTTTTATTGCTATACCTTTTACTTGCTGTACGTGCTAAGGAAAATTGAATATAAATATTAATCACTGATTATTCAATCAGATCGAAACTAGTTGTTTGGAATATTATAAACCTTGCAAATTTGTATTTCATCAGATATATGTTTGTTCTAGCCGTAGTTCATCCCCCATCCCCCGAATATTCTCATGTTCACTCTTACGTTGAGTGATTGGAATGAATTTGGATGCCTGAATTCCGAAAAACTTTATTAAAACTGGTGCGGGAAGAAGAAAAGAAGAATGAATGTAATATTTTTGTGTGTGTTTTTGTTACATATATGAGAGAGATATTTATACATTGGTTTTATATCCGTTATACATTTATTGTAAGCTTAGATTTCCCAAGCGTTGCCTCTTGATGGAGAGCCATTGTAAAGGTATGTTCTTTTAACACGCCCCCTCAAGTTGTGTCTGGAAAGGGTTGACAGATCCCAACTTGAAGAGAAGATTGGAAAAAGTTCTGTGATCAAGTGCTTTGGTGAAGATGTCTGCGAGTTGTTCTTTGCTTGAGACATAGGGAACTTCAATTTGTTTTGACTGTATTTTCTCCCTGATGAAATGACAGTCAACTTCTATATGCTTGGTCCTTTCGTGGAAGACAGGATTTGTGGAAATGTGACGTGCTGCATTGTTATCACAGAACATCTTTGTAGGTTCCTGAGTTGTGATATTCATGTCTTTGAGGAGTTGCCTGAGCCAGATTAATTCGTTGGTGGTGGATGTCATCCCTCGATATTCTGCTTCTGCACTAGATCGTGCGACGACATTTTGTTTCTTACTTCGCCATGTTACTAAGTTGCCTCCTACAAAAGTGCAAAAACCAGTGGTTGATCTCCGATCATGGCTCCCAGCCCAATCTGCATCGGAATATCCAATTATTGAGTTAGAGTTATTAGGTTTCATCCAGAGTCCTTGTCCAGGGGTTCCTTTAAGATAGCATAGGATTCTGTTTACCAAATCTAAGTGATGAGTGTGAGGAGCATGCATGAATTGACTTATTAGACTAACAGCATAAGTAATGTCGGGTCGAGTAACAGTGAGATAGATGAGCTTTCCTACTAATCTTTGGAATTGTCTAATATTAGTTAGAGGGGTGCCATCTGTTGGTCCTAGTTTTTTGTTGATTTCTATTGGTGTAGTTGTGGGTTTTGATCCTAGTTTCCCAGTTTCTTTGAGTAGATCTAGGGTGTATTTTCGTTGGGAAAGGAATAGACCTTTCTTGGAGTGTGCAATTTTTGTTCCTAAAAAAATATTTCATAAACCCTAAGTCCTTTATGTCAAACTTTGATTTTAGATATTCCTTGACTAAGGTGATTTTGTGATCATTATTTCCGGTTATAATAATATCATCAACATAGATGAGCACGATGATAGTTGTATTATGACTATGTTTTGTAAACATCGATGCATCAGCAGAACTTTTAATGAATCCATAACTAATAAGAGAGAGACTAAATTTGGCGTACCAGGTTCGAGGTGATTGTTTTAGTCCATATATAGACTTATGAAGCTTGCATACCTGATTTGGATGTGTGGTGTAGCCTGGTGGTGGAGTCATATAAACTTCTTCTTCAAGGTTTCCCTGTAGAAAAGCATTTTTAACATCCATTTGGAAGAGATTCCAACCTTGGTTAACTGCAATTGATAGGAGGACCCGAACAATGTTCATTTTGGCTACGGGAGCAAAAGTGTCTAGATAGTCAAGACCATAGGTTTGAGTGTAGCCTTTAGCTACAAGACGGGCTTTATATCTTTCTATTTCGCCATTGCTATGATATTTGATTTTGTAAACCCATATGCAACCAACAGGTTTTATGTCGGGTTGTAGAGGAACCAAAGTCCAAGTTTGGTTGGACTCTAAGGCACGTAACTCATCATTCATGGCTTTCTTCCAATTTTGGTTACCTATAGCCTCTTGATATGTTGTTGGTTCCTTATTTTGTTCTAGCTTTCCTAAGAAGGCCTGATGATTGGATGAGAATTGGTGATAGGATAAGTGGTTCTGAATAGGGTAAGTGACGTGTGAAAGAATATAGTCATTAAATCTAGGAGGGGGGCGCGAAGGACGGGAGGATCTTCTCGGAGGTTCTTCTTCCCTTTGCTCTTCTTCTCCGTCTTCTTCTTCCCTTTGCTCTTCTTCTCCGTCTTCTCCCTCTCTTTGCTCTTCGTCTCCGTCTTCTCCTTCATGGTTTTGTTCGTTTCCTTCCTCGGGAATGGTTGAGGCAGCGGATATCTCTTGAGGAAAGATTGGTAGAACAGAGGTAGTGGAGGTGTTTTCAGTGGTAGAATTTTTAAAGAAAGGTTCAGTTTCAAAGAAGGAAACGTCTCTGGAGACATAAATTTCCTGTCTTTTGGATCATAGCATTTGTATCCTTTCTTCTTGAAGGAATATCCTAAGAAAATGCATTTAACCGAGGTGTAATCAAGTTTGTGTCCACGTTTTTTGTGAACAAAATATGTACATCCAAAGAACTTAGGACTAGGAATGCGATTAATGATATAAGCAGCAGTGAGAATAACATCAGACCAGAATTGTGTGGGAACATTATTCTGAAAAAGGAGAGATCGAGTAACATTTAAAAGGTGTCGATTTTTTCGTTCTGAAAGCCCGTTTTGTTGTGGTGTATTTATACAGGACGTTTGATGAAAAATACCTTTTTTGTTTTAAAAGACTTTGAAACATATTGCTCATATATTCTGAGCCATTATCGGATCTAAAAACTTTAATTTTTGCATCAAACATATTTTCAATAAAACGTAAAAATTCACAAAACACTGGATAAGCATCAGATTTATGTTTTAATAAGTAAATCCAGGTGGTTCTAGAAAAAAACATCAATAAAACTAATAAAATATCGAAAACCATTGTAAGATTCTTTGGGAGCAGGTCCCCAAATATCGGAGTGAATAATGGTAAATGGAACATAAGTTTTTTTGCTAGAATTTGGAAACGGTAATCGGGTTTGTTTGGCAAAACGACACACATCACATAGTAAATTAGATTTAAAACATGGAAAAAGATTTTTTAGCACATTTGATGATGGATGACCCATTCGCCTATGCCAGAGAAGATGATTATCAAGAGTTTGGGTATGATATGCCTTTTTGTTTGTTTCAAGGACATATAAACCATTTGTGAGGATGCCTTTACCAATCATCCTCCTTGTGGTACGATCCTGAAAAAACACATTATTAGGAGAGAAAATTACATTACAATTGAGTTCAGTAGTAATCTTGGTAACCGAAATTAGGTTAGCATTAAGTTTAGGGATATACAAAATATTGTCACATGTGTTATTAATTAAATTTGCTTTTCCTATTCCTTGAATTTGAATTTTATCTCCATTTGCAACGGTAACAAAATTATTTAACAATCTTAAATTTTGGTTAATGTTACTAAGTAGCTTTGGATTACCGGTCATATGATCTGTAGCACCGGTATCAACAATCCAATGTTTATTTTATTTGGTAGATAAGCCAGAAAAATTAGCAATAAATGGATTCTGTTTTATACCTGAGCAATTACCTGAAGCAGGAGGGTTGTTTTGCAACAAAACATTAAGTTGGTCCACCAAGGTGCTTAATTGGTGCGGGTTGATGGATCCACTGGTTGACCCGAGTAAGTCGGATCCGGAAGATCCGGGATCGGAGCGGATATGAGCAATCGGTTGAAGCGGGTCGGCAGATCCAGGCGTGTTGGTATAAAACACATTCTTCTCAACGGAATTCGAAGGGTTAGGGTTTCTGGAGAAGTCGATTCGGCGGCCGCTGCTCCCGTTGGGTTGTGCGATGCTGCCGGCGACTCCCTCCACCAGATTTGCCTTCCCATTTCTTTCGTTTCTTGGTGGTCGGAGGTGTAGGTAGAGGAACCAACAGTTATTTTTGTTGTGTCCAGTTTTCTTGCAGTTTTCGCAGTGTTCTTCCTTGCGATTTCCGAACCTTTTTTTTCCGTTCTAGTTTTGGTTTTTTCCGGCAAAAAAGGCAAGGTTTTCTGCTTCAGTTGTTGTTAAGTTCCCTTGCAGATGAGTCATGGTTCGCCTTCGCGTTTCTTCGCGGAGAACCATGGCGGTGACTGTGGCAAGGGAAGGAAGTTCTGGTGCCATCATCACCTGACTCCTGATGTTTTCGAAGGTTGTATCTAGACCAACCAGAAACTGGTAGATCTGACCTTGTTCTGCTCTTTGTTGGATTGTTTTGATTTCGGTAGTTGGGGGTTCGTAGACCCCTAACTCATCCCAAGCCCTTCTGAGAGTACCAAGGTACTCAGTGACTCCACGGTTATTTTGGCGAGTTTGCGAGATTTCCTGCTTTATTTTGAAGATGTGTGCGAAGTTCTGAGCCTTACCATAGTGCTCTCGAACAGCTTCCCAGAGATCTTTTGCACTTTCTTTGTAGATGAATATTTCAGCAATGTTTGCTTCCATGGACGCCAGGAGCCAGGACATCACCTGGTGGTCCATGGTTTGCCATTCATCTTGATCTTTGTCGGACACATCGGTTTTTGGTTTTTGTGTCTTCCCCGTGATGTGGCCTAGTCTCCCCCGGCCGCTGAGGGAGAGTGTAACGTACCCGAAAACAGCGGAAAATTTAAACAATAATAAAGACCGTCAACGGTCAACACTGGGCACGTCACGGGAAACAAACCAACATATATAATATAAATATGATCCACGTGGAAGTCAAATATACAAACTGACTGTGATTACGACAAAAGCTATACAATATGTAATCACCTCAAAAGAAAGAGACTGACAACTACATGATCTGATCTCGGGGCACCGTCCTCGGTCACCACCTCAAACTCTAACCCTGCTCGCTACCTGAAATGCAAACAACAAACATGCCTGAGTTCCCTGCAGGAACCCCGTATACCAAACCTCCTAAAAATATAAAAAGGAATTAAAGACAATGCAATGCTATGCACATGATCATCCGCCTCGGGCCCACAATAATGCCCTCACCGCCTCCGCGGCACTGAACCACTCCTGCCACTAGGGTCAAGTCAGTCCACCGCTGCCTCACAAGGGTCAGTCGACACCACTGCTCCCCAAAAAGTGCAGGAAGGAACCCCCGGTACACGCCGCACCCAAGGAGCGAGTCAGCCCGCCGAATACACAACTCGGGTCAGACGACAGCCACTGCTCCCCCAAGAGTCGCCTAGCGCGCACCCTGCCGGAACATCCTCGGCCTACCGCTAAACCCTCGCAAACTGCCCAAGGTTTACGGTACACATCCCTCACACCCCGCTCGGTAAGAGAGGAAAAAGTACAACAATAATACGCCTTCGTCGAAGGTGAAATCCGTAGCTCTCAAAGCCGGTAATCAACCGTCGCCTCGGAGCCGGTAGTCGACCTGACATCGACGGATCGCGTGTGGATAAATCCACCAACCTGCGGCAGATCGGTCGACCGCTAAAAGCACACCGGTCGACCGGTCCCCCACACAGTACACAGTACTGTACAAACAAATCTACCGGTCGAACCACGCCAACCGAATTACCGACCAATCGGTCGAACAAAAGTCATCTAGCGGTCGACCGTTTGGAAGGTCTACGCTATACAATTTTATATAATATATATATCCGACCGGTCGAACCAAGGGGCCGTTCGACCGATAACAGGACTTTCAATATTTTGCCCAAGTCTCGTTCGGTCGACCGGAACTGAAATACAGTTCGACCGAATCAACACAAGCACTCTACCGCTTAATTAAATGCTCAGTCGGTCGACCGAGAGTTAAAGAGCGGTCGACCGTTTTGATGGTCAAAGCTCCCAACCGACTTAGCATCGAATGGATCGGTCGAACAAGGTAAAGGACGTTCGACCGTTTAATAAGTCAAAATCCCCAACCGACCCATTCTCATCGTTATTCGGTCGACCGGCTAAGTGGTCCCGTTCGACCGATAACAGCCTATCCCCTTTTTCCCGCACAAATCTGGCATAACGGTCGACCGTCTAACGACATCGTTCGACCGTTCGCGGGTAAACATCAATATAATAATAGGATCGGTCGACTGCCCACAGGCACCGGTCGACCGATCGTCGTCTTCAACCTCTGAATTGGTTGAATTCCGACGGGGAATTCGACACCAACGTCGATCCCCAACACTCACAAGGCACAAGTGAGTTATATTGAAGATTTGGCATACCTTTTCGATGGTTGTAGATGTCTCCCAAGCTTTGGCTACTTCAATCCAACACTTCACCTTCTTCTCCTCTTCTTCTTCTCTCCTTCTTCTTACTGCCTCCTTCTCTTCTCCGAGAATCTCAATCACTCTCTGATAAAAGTAAAAATGAGGGAGAAAACGTTTGCAATTAATCTAACACCCTATTTATACTAAAAACCAAATCTTATCTTCAACTCACCTCTAAATCCTCCAATCACAACCAACCAACTCTCTCTCCTCTCACACTCCCACACCTCCTGCTTCACTGCTCAAAGATTAGATTAGATTAATTAGGTTTTAGGTTTAGTTAATTAAGGTGTTTTAGATTAGGTTATTACAATCTACCCTCCTTAAAAGAATTTCGTCCGCGAAATTCGAAACAACTGACTTACCGGAATAACTCTGGATACTGCTTCCTGACATCCTCCTCGATCTCCCAGGTAGCCTCTCTGACACTGTGATGCTGCCACCTGACCTTCACCATCGGAATCGCTCTCCTCCTGAGCTGATGTACCATCTGATCCACAATCTCAACTGGTCTCTCATCTAATGACAAATCCTGCTGGATCTCCGGTACTGATATCTCTATCACATGAGCTGGATCGGCCACGTACTTCCTCAACATAGAAACATGGAAGACGTTGTGAAGCCCTGCGAACTGTGGTGGTAGTGCAATCCTATATGCCACCTCACCGACCCGATCCAATATCTCAAAAGGTCCAACATATCTCGGACTCAGCTTCCCCTTCTTCCCGAATCTCATCACCCCTCTGGAAGGCGAGATCTTCAGGAAGACATGATCTCCTACCTCAAAAGTCAGCTCACGCCTCCGCGTATCAGCATAACTCTTCTGCCTGCTCTGCGCCGTAGCTAGTCGTCTCCGAATCACGTCGACCTTCTCTGAATACAACTGGATAATGTCAGGTCCAACTAGCTGTCTCTCGCCCACATCACTCCAGCATACCGGCGATCTACACGGCCTCCCGTATAATGCCTCATAGGGTGCCATCCCAATACTCGAGTGGTAGCTGTTGTTGTAGGCGAACTCGATCAACGGCAAATGCTCATCCCAATGTCCGGCCCAGTCAAGTGTACACGCTCTCAGCATGTCCTCCAATGTCTGTATCGTCCGCTCTGACTGGCCATCTGTCTGTGGGTGGAAAGCTGTGCTAAACTTCAGACGTGTCCCCAGTGCTCTGTGTAGACTCTCCCAAAATCTCGAAGTGAATCTGGGATCTCTGTCTGAAATGATACTGACTGGTACGCCATGAAGTCTGACAATCTCCTCAATATATAACTTAGCTAGACCCTCCAGAGCAAGAGTGGTCTTAATAGCTAAGAAATGCGCCGACTTGGTCAGTCGATCGACTATAACCCAAATCGCATCGTGGAATCTCCGTGTCTTCGGTAGCCCCGTAACAAAATCCATCGTCACGTGCTCCCACTTCCACTCGGGCAACTCAATCCTCTGCATCTGCCCTGCTGGTCTCTGGTGCTCGATCTTCACCTGCTGACAGACCAAACACCTCGACACGAAGTCTGCAACGTCCTTCTTCATACCTCGCCACCAGAAGTTCCACTGCAGATCTTTGTACATCTTGGTGCTCCCTGGATGAATGGAATATCTCGATCTGTGTGCCTCCTCCATGATATCATGTCTCAGGTCCTCTGTCTTCGGCACCCAGATACGGTCTCTGAATCTCAGACCTCCGTCCACTCCAACTCTGAAGTCTGACCCATCTCTGGCAGCTAACTGTAACAAACTGCTCAACTCCTCATCTGTAGTCTGAGCACGAATCACTGCTGATACTGTCTGAGGCTCTACTCTCAATCCGGCAATCACTGCGCCCTCAGAGCTATCAGCAAATGGCCTCCACTCTGCCAAAGACTCTAGCAGTCGCCACTCCTGAATGCATAGGCCTGCTACTGATACCTCCACCTTCCGGCTCAAAGCGTCTGCAACTGTGTTCGCCTTCCCCGGATGGTAAGAGATAGTGAAGTCATAGTCCTTAATGAACTCAAGCCATCTGCGCTGCCTTATGTTCAGCTCCTTCTGCGAGAACAGGTACTTCAGACTCTGATGATCTGTAAACACCTCGAACTGCTCGCCATAAAGATAGTGTCTCCAGGTCTTCAGTGCATGAACCACTGCTGCTAACTCCAAATCATGTGTCGGGTAATTCCTCTCATGGACCTTCAGCTGTCTGGATGCGTATGCGATCACCCTCCCGTGCTGCATAAGTACACATCCTAAGCCAACACCTGAAGCGTCGCTATAAATCACGAATCCACCCGTGCCACTCGGCAATGATAAAACTGGTGCTGTGGTCAACAGTCTCTTCAGCTCCTGAAAGCTGTCCTCGCACTTCTGCGACCAAACAAAAGTGACTCCCTTCTGCGTCAGAGCCGTCAGTGGTGCTGCCAATCTCGAGAAGTCTTTGATGAAGCGACGGTAATAACCCGCCAGTCCAACAAAGCTCCTAATCTCCGTCACGCTCGTAGGGGTCCTCCACTGTGTCACCGCCTCTACCTTCGCCGGATCCACTGATATCCCCTCTGCCGATACAATGTGTCCGAGGAATGCCACTCTGTCCAACCAAAACTCGCACTTTGAGAACTTAGCATATAACTGCTGAGCCCTCAAGATGCTGAGTACAATCCTCAGATGCTCTCTGTGCTGCTCCACATCTGGTGAATAGATCAAGATGTCATCCACGAAGACAATCACAAATATATCAATGTACTGCCTGAATGTCCGGTGCATCAGATCCATGAACGCTGCCGGAGCATTCGTCAATCCAAATGGCATCACCAAGAACTCATAGTGTCCATATCTCGTCCTGAAGGCTGTCTTCTGGATGTCCTCATCTCGGATCCTCAACTGGTGATATCCTGAACGCAGGTCAATCTTCGAGAAAACCTTCGCTGACTGCAGCTGGTCAAAGAGGTCCTCAATCCTAGGTAAGGGATACCTATTCTTCACCGTCACCTGGTTCAGCATCCTGTAGTCTATGCACATCCTCAAGGATCCGTCCTTCTTCTTCACAAACAAAACTGGTGCACCCCAAGGCGAGACGCTCGGTCTGATAAATCCAGAGTCCATCAACTCCTGCAACTGCTTCTTCAACTCTGTCAACTCAGCAGGTGCCATCCGGTATGGAGCCTTCGACTGTGGTGTAGTGCCGGCTACCAACTCAATGCCGAACTCCAACTCCCGGTGTGGTGGTAAACCTGGAATCTCCGCTGGAAAAACATCCGCGAACTCCTGCACCACCTCAATGTCCTCTAGCCTCTGAGACTCTGCCTCCGCAACCACAAGTGTCGCCAGAAAAGCTGCACATCCCTGCTGTAACAGTCTCTGAGCTCTCACAGCAGATACAATAATGCGACCCCCTCTGCTTCTGATCCCTCTAATCAGAATATCAGGCAAACCCTTCCTCGGGATCAAAATCTTCTTCTCACGGCACAAGACTCGAACATCATATTGGGACAGCCAATCCATCCCAAGTATGACATCAAAGTCCTCCATCGGTAGCAAGACCAGGTCTGCCGGAAACTCCTGATCTCCCGAAACAACCGTGGCGCCGGGGACAAATCTCCCCACAGTGCCCACCAGACCCAGGGGTGTGCTGACCTCCAAAGTGGCAGTCAACATCGCAAGGGTACAGCCCAACACTCCCGCAAATCGCTCTGAGATGAACGAGTGTGTCGCGCCACAATCAAATAACACCCTAGCTACTGAACCTGCGACAAGAAGTGTACCTTCCACGACAGCGCCTCCATCCCGAGCCTCCTCTGCCTGGATGGTGAAAACTCTGCCAGTGCGCTGCCCCTGCTGTGGTCAGAAAGGTGGTCTACCTCCGCCTCCTCCTCTGCCTGGTGCGGGTAAACCCGGTCCTCGGCTCGGACAGCTCCTGATAAAGTGACCCAGCTGGCCACACCCATGACATGCTCCGGGGGTGAAGCACGGCCCGGAGTGAAACCTCCCACAAGTACCACAAGGCTCTGGTCGTGGTACTGCAACTCCTGCTCCCTCGTATCGGGGCCTCTTGCCCGGATTCCCTCCAGTCTGACCTCCTGGCCTCCCAGAGAACCTACCTGATGGCCTCCTCTCATCCTGGTAGTTCTCTCTGTAGTCGCGATCAAGAACAGAGGCACTCTTCACTGCATCGGCCAACGTGCTCGGCATGTGTGTCAGCACCTTCGTCCTCAACTGCTTCCGGAGCCCCCGGACGAACTTCCCTGCTCTCTGCTCCTGTGTAACATACATCTCGGGACAGTAACGCTCAAGGGCGTTGAACTTCCCGATGTAGCCTGCCAGGATCATGTCTCCCTGCTGAAGACTCAGAAACTCCTCCCTCTTCGCATCCTGGACATGCTGCGGAAAATACTGCTCGTTGAACTCGCCAACGAACTCCTCCCAGGCTATATCATCTCTGTCCGCAAACACCACTGCAGATGTGGACCTCCACCAGTTGGACGCAGCACCGCCCAACACATATGTAGCCAGGCCCACTCTCGCCTCTGGAGGACAACCAATAGCACTGAAGATCTTCTGCATCGTGAAGATCCACTCCTCCGCAGCCTCTGCGTCGTACTGCCCCAGAAAGGTAGGCGGATGCTGGCGCATAAACCGGTCATGCATAGCGCCAGTCCCCGTCTGCCCAGTATGTGTTGTCTGCTGCTGTAGCATCTCTGTCAGACGTCCGACCGTATCGAACAACGTCCGACGCTCATCCTCCCAAACCTCATCCCTCGCAGTCTCACTCTCACCGCGAGTATGGGCAACCGCCTTCCCCCGTCTAGGAGGCATCTGCCAAAGGAAACAAGACAATATCAATATAATCTGTGCATGCATGATCCTCTAGACCTAACTCCTAACTCAAAGGTGGTTTCTTTAGACAAGTATGCCGAGATCAACGCTCTGATACCAAATTGTAACGTACCCGAAAACAGCGGAAAATTTAAACAATAATAAAGACCGTCAACGGTCAACACTGGGCACGTCACGGGAAACAAACCAACATATATAATATAAATATGATCCACGTGGAAGTCAAATATACAAACTGACTGTGATTACGACAAAAGCTATACAATATGTAATCACCTCAAAAGAAAGAGACTGACAACTACAGGATCTGATCTCGGGGCACCGTCCTCGGTCACCACCTCAAACTCTAACCCTGCTCGCTACCTGAAATGCAAACAACAAACATGCCTGAGTTCCCTGCAGGAACCCCGTATACCAAACCTCCTAAAAATATAAAAAGGAATTAAAGACAATGCAATGCTATGCACATGATCATCCGCCTCGGGCCCACAATAATGCCCTCACCGCCTCCGCGGCACTGAACCACTCCTGCCACTAGGGTCAAGTCAGTCCACCGCTGCCTCACAAGGGTCAGTCGACACCACTGCTCCCCAAAAAGTGCAGGAAGGAACCCCCGGTACACGCCGCACCCAAGGAGCGAGTCAGCCCGCCGAATACACAACTCGGGTCAGACGACAGCCACTGCTCCCCCAAGAGTCGCCTAGCGCGCACCCTGCCGGAACATCCTCGGCCTACCGCTAAACCCTCGCAAACTGCCCAAGGTTTACGGTACACATCCCTCACACCCCGCTCGGTAAGAGAGGAAAAAGTACAACAATAATACGCCTTCGTCGAAGGTGAAATCCGTAGCTCTCAAAGCCGGTAATCAACCGTCGCCTCGGAGCCGGTAGTCGACCTGACATCGACGGATCGCGTGTGGATAAATCCACCAACCTGCGGCAGATCGGTCGACCGCTAAAAGCACACCGGTCGACCGGTCCCCCACACAGTACACAGTACTGTACAAACAAATCTACCGGTCGAACCACGCCAACCGAATTACCGACCAATCGGTCGAACAAAAGTCATCTAGCGGTCGACCGTTTGGAAGGTCTACGCTATACAATTTTATATAATATATATATCCGACCGGTCGAACCAAGGGGCCGTTCGACCGATAACAGGACTTTCAATATTTTGCCCAAGTCTCGTTCGGTCGACCGGAACTGAAATACAGTTCGACCGAATCAACACAAGCACTCTACCGCTTAATTAAATGCTCAGTCGGTCGACCGAGAGTTAAAGAGCGGTCGACCGTTTTGATGGTCAAAGCTCCCAACCGACTTAGCATCGAATGGATCGGTCGAACAAGGTAAAGGACGTTCGACCGTTTAATAAGTCAAAATCCCCAACCGACCCATTCTCATCGTTATTCGGTCGACCGGCTAAGTGGTCCCGTTCGACCGATAACAGCCTATCCCCTTTTTCCCGCACAAATCTGGCATAACGGTCGACCGTCTAACGACATCGTTCGACCGTTCGCGGGTAAACATCAATATAATAATAGGATCGGTCGACTGCCCACAGGCACCGGTCGACCGATCGTCGTCTTCAACCTCTGAATTGGTTGAATTCCGACGGGGAATTCGACACCAACGTCGATCCCCAACACTCACAAGGCACAAGTGAGTTATATTGAAGATTTGGCATACCTTTTCGATGGTTGTAGATGTCTCCCAAGCTTTGGCTACTTCAATCCAACACTTCACCTTCTTCTCCTCTTCTTCTTCTCTCCTTCTTCTTACTGCCTCCTTCTCTTCTCCGAGAATCTCAATCACTCTCTGATAAAAGTAAAAATGAGGGAGAAAACGTTTGCAATTAATCTAACACCCTATTTATACTAAAAACCAAATCTTATCTTCAACTCACCTCTAAATCCTCCAATCACAACCAACCAACTCTCTCTCCTCTCACACTCCCACACCTCCTGCTTCACTGCTCAAAGATTAGATTAGATTAATTAGGTTTTAGGTTTAGTTAATTAAGGTGTTTTAGATTAGGTTATTACAGAGAGAGTAGCGGCACGCGCCCATGATAAATAATTGCTGGTATTGAGTAGTGTTGTGACGAGCAGATGGGGGTTGCTTTCTGGTTGGTTTCTTTTGTTGCCGTCAGACATGATTTTGGGTTTGGATGAGGGTTTTGATCAACCTTCAACCCCCTTGATGAGGTGAGGCCGATGATGAACTCCGGGGAGAGTCTGAGGCTAGATTTTTGTGTGGATCAGTGCTCTGATACCATATTAAAACTGGTGCGGGAAGAAGAAAAGAAGAATGAATGTATTATTTTTGTGTGTGTTTTTGTTACATATATGAGAGGGATATTTATACATTGGTTTTATATCCAATATACATTTATTGTAAGCTTAGATTTCCCAAGCGTTGCCTCTTGATGGAGAGCCGTTGTAAAGGTATGTTCTTTTAACAAGCTTAGTATCAAAACTTTTGATCGGGGATCCACGGACAAGAGTTCGAGGTGACAAGAGTTCGAGGTGAAACAGCGGAAGATTTAAAATTTCGAAATAACGAATAAAACTGACAACTCAAGGCGGGAACGTCACTAATATATAAATATATAAATCCGGGTGCACCCAAAATACATGGAGTTTACAAAAGGTGTACAACTACAATCCAGATGAAAGAAATGAAAATACAAGTATTCGTACGATCTCGCAAATGCCGAAGAGGATCCGACTCCAAAGCGCTCCGTCCTCGGTCACCACCCACCCGGACCTACTGTGGTCCTGAAATAAAAAGTGCAACAACAATGCCTGAGTTTCCTGAAAGGAAACCCCGTATACCAAGCCCTAAATGCATGCAAGACTATCAATGAAACCTATCATACTAGTCATCATGGCATGGCATCAATGCGATACATAAAACAATCCCTCAACGGGTAAACAGACCCACTACGGGGTAACCAATCCCACCACGGGGAAACACAGGACCTCTGTCCGCAACTGTAAGGGGTCCCACTCTGAGACCTACCGTAGGCACATACGGTCTAGCAGAAGGTACGCAACGAACCCCACACGCGACTACTCTAGTCAAGGGATCGGTGAGGAGCGTCCGCACGCCTGCGCGAAGTAGAAATCAGCTGAAATCTCGAGGTCAACACCTCACCAACGGGGCCGTCGCCCAGGTCGGTCCACTCATCTGGAGGAGCCCGTCCAGACTACCCTGCCGGAAAAGATCGTCGGCAGTCCATACCCTCACCGGAACAGCATCGGTGGGACACCATCGCCCGGAAACGTCGTCGGACGGCACTTCCGCCGAAACAGCATCGGCAGAACAATCATCACCCGGAACAGCATCGGGTGGAACAATCATCGCCTCGTCTACACGAGCGATCCGAGCTCAAACAGCCCGCAGGGTCAACATGCTCCAACGAGCCGTGCACCTCGTGCACCGGGATCCTCAATCCCTCAGGTCTGCTACTCTACTGTGAGTCAGAACATCAAGGCTACGTCGCCCTCCATCTGTGGAGACGACACGTCCCAGATGCCCACACTCTTCCACACGGCGGTCCCTGGGCAGGCACGCAGAACGCACCCACCGTCACCTCCCGGCTCATGCGCTAAGCGAGGACACGGGTTTCCGTGGACAGAGTTGACATCTCACTAGGACAAGAAAACCAGTACTGTGCCCCATCGGTCGACCGAATCAGGCAAACCGGTCGACCGAAACCAACAGTAACGGTCGAACGGATTTCCTCCAAACGGTCGAACAAAGTGCCCAAAACTCTGTCTCCAATCGGTCGAACCAGCGGGAAGAACCGGTCGACCGGACAGGTCAAAATCCTAGGTCTGACTAAGTCAAAATCAATTCAACTATCGGTCGACCGACTCAAGGGTCCCGGTCGACCGAACATTACAGGGTCAGCCTAGTAATTCTAAGTCATATAATCGGTCGAACGCATATACTAATCGGTCGAACAAACAAGCAGTAAACAACAACAACTTAAGTTCCGGTCGAACCACAAGGCTCGGTCGACCGGAAACAGGCAACATCAAACACGAACCCACGAAATTTGGCATAGCCGGTCGACCGCCCAAGGCATCGTCCGACCGGTTCTGGGCAAAAACATCAATTTAAACAAGCACCGGTCGACCGCCCGAAGGCACCGGTCGACCGTTGGTCGACAGCAACCTTGCACCAGCCAAGGATTTTACGCCGTTTTCTTGTCGCCGGCGAGGTCTCCGACCTCCCGCGACCGACCCAAACTTCCCCCAACATGGAGAACCACAAAACACACTAATGCTTGGCATACCTCAAGAGAAAGACGAATCCGCTGGAGCAACGCTCACGCCCGTCGCCTCCGCACGCGCGACCTCCTCACGCCTGAGCCTCCACGCCGCCTTCTTCCTCCACTGGTCGCCGGAAAAGCAAGGAGAAGGGTGAGGTTTGGGTGGAAAACACGAATGACAACAAAAGATGCAAATGGGTGAGTTTTTGGTTTTTAAAAACAAAACCTAATACCTAACCCATACTTCCACCATACTCTCCACCATACCACCTCACTCCTCTCCCATACTTCCAACCATACACAACCCATACCTCCCCTCTCTCTCTCACGTCCTTACATATAGTCTATGAAGCTAATTTTCAACCAGCTAAGTGCGAACTGAACCTGAGTAATCCCACAGGCCACAAGTTGAAGTAGGGACCGTTCCGGTCGTGGTCGACTCATGATCGTAGCACCACAGTGAAAGCATGAAACACATGCAAGTGGCTAATATTATTCACGCTAGCGGCTAGCTAGCTTTACAAAAAAGTGAGCAGAAGCCCAACCAAATTGATAGAATTGAGGCGTACGTGGTCCATGATCTATCTATACAAATACACCCTCTCAGAATACAAATGCAACACGCAAACAATCTCTTTGGAAGACTCCAATTCGATTACATTTTTATCAAAGATCATTGTCCATCACATAACAATCCGTATTGTTACTCTAGACTAATATAACATATATATTCAATATGGCCTGGTATATATAATAGGACATACATGAACACGTGTGCTGTTTTCTAAAGCCTCTTGAACAAGAGATATATGTCCTCGTCCATCGTAATTGTTTATTGAGAAGGTGTTAGACTGAATGAACGTGTGTTCAAAATCCCATAATAAAATTTTTAGACCCTAATCCTTGCTTAGGGACTAACCCCGTGATTAGTGGATGCTTTGCAAGGGGAAGAGAAGGCGGAACAGTGACGGTGATGGTGTAGGGGGTGGTTACTGTTGGTGGTGTGGTTTGAGGAGAAACCAACTCTTCATGTCTTCATTCCTCTTCTTTTCTTCTTCACACAAACTTCTCCCTCTCACTTTCTTCTTCTCTTCCGGCGACCAGAGGGAGTTGCGGCATCTCCGGCGAGTGGTGTTGAGGGTGGAGTCGAGGAGGCGGACGTGGGGTGCGCGTGATCGGAGGTTGCGGTCGGCGGACGATGTTGAGCAAACTCCGGCATGCTCCGTCTTCATCTTGAGGTATGTCGGCTTCTAGTGTGGTTTTGTTGTTCCCCACGTTGGTGGGAAGTTGTGGTCGGTCGCGGGAGGTCAGAGACCTCGCCGGCGAGGAGAGAACGACGTAAAATCCTTGGCTGGCGCAAGGTTACTGTCAACCAACGATCGACCGGTGCCTTCAGACGGTCGACCAGTTTTACTGTTTTGCCCAACTTTAACCAATACCGGTCGAACGATGTCATGTGGCGGTCGACCGATTGCTTGTGTGCTGGTGAGTTGGAGGCTTACTGTCAGATTTCGATCGACCGTCCATAGTTTTTGGGTCGACAGAAACTTAAGTGTACTTGATAATATTGCATGTTGTTCGACCGATTTCGATATATTGTTCGACCGTAATATGACATAGACTACTAGGATTACACTAGTTGTTTTCGGTCGACCGGGACCCCTGAGTCGGTCGACCGAATAGACTTGTATGATTTTGACCAACTCCGGATTTTGACTTCGTATTCGGTCGACCGGTTTAGATCGTTGTCCGACCGTTGGGACTTATGTGATGCACAAAATAGTTCGACCGTTGTAGACTTTCAGTCGACCGAACCTATTGGGGACGGTCGACCGGTTAGGCTCTTTCAGTCGACCGTTTGTGTGCAGAACTGAATTCCTGGTCTTGTGTTGTGTCAACTCTGTCCACGGAAACCCGTGTCCTCGCGTAGAGCATGAGCCGGGAGGTGATGGCGGATACGTGCTCGTGCCTGCGCAGCGACCGCCGTGTGGAAGTGTGTGGACACTTGGGTCGCGCCACCTTCGTGATGGACCGTGGTGTGACGTGTTGTTGCTTGACTCTCTGTAGAGTAGCAAACCTGAGGGATCGCGGATCCCAATGCGTGTTGACGCATGGCTCGTGGAGCATGATGACCCTGCAGACTGGTCTGGACCCGTCCGATGTTGTGTCGGACGTATGTTGTACCGCCGAGGTTGTGTCGGCGATGCCGCCGAGGTTTTATCTGACCGTTGGGACTTATGTGATGTGCAAAATAGTTTGACCGAACGGGCTACGACCCCGTCGAGATGGTGTAGACCACATGGTTACGTTGCGCGGAAGTGCGGATGCTCCTCGCCGATCCTTTTGCTCGAGTAGTCGCGTGTGGGGGTACGTCGCGTACTGTTCGTAAGACCGTATGTGCCTACGGTAGGTTTCCGAGGGAGACCCGTTGTTATTGCTGGACTGATGTCCTTGTGGACCCTGTTAATGGTACTTTTGTTGTTGGACTGATGTCCCGTTTACCCTTTGAGGGATTTGATGCATTGCAGATGTGATATGACATGCTACTAGTATGATAGGTTCATTTACCGTATTGTTGCATTGATATAGGCGAGCTTGGCATACGTGGTTTCTTAATGGGAAACTCAGGCATCGTTGTTTGATTCATGTTTCAGGACCGCAGTAGGTTCTGTCGGGTGGTGACAGCGGGCGCACACGTTTTGGGGCCAGGATCCTCTTTGGACTCTTCGAGGTCGTCATGATTACTTGTACCTTCTTTTGTAGTATTGTTGTAATCATGTCTTTTGACAAACTCTGTTGTATTATTGATGCACCGACTGTTAATTTATATGAGTAACATTCCCGTTGAGGAGTTTTATCCGATTATCTCTTGATGGTTTAAATTTTTAAATTTTCGTTGTTTCGGGATGTTACAAAAATTATGAGGGTCATGCGTTACATAATATTCGATAACGAAATTAATCAAGTTGAGGTAGTTCAACAAGTTACTTTGGGGGGGGGGGGGGGGGGTCAACCAAAAGGTTGCAGTTTCAAACTACTCCTGCCCACGGTGGTTTGAATTTTCTCATCTTCCCTTCATTTGCGGGGCTTATGTATGTACATTTGTTCCGTTAAAAAATTAAAAAAAGATTTCGTAACGAAATTATGATGTTTGTTTACCTGGAGTGTGCTATGGTACTATATATGGAAGGTCAAGTGACTTCATGACTTCACTAGAGTATAGCAAAGATTTTTCATATAAAATATATGAGCTATAGTAATGGTACATGTGTACACGCTACTTTTTACTTTCCCAGGGGAGATTTCTCATAAGAGTCAGGCAGAGGTTTCTTCTAATCTTTCTCCAAACATGTAGTGTAATGCAATTATATATTGGTGACATGATATTATAGAGTTTGTCATGAGTGATATGCAACATATATTAAATCGTATTATTTCATACTCTTGGTGTAACATCCCGAAACAGTGGAAATTTAAAAATTATCATCAAGACAACAGAGACCAATAATCAAAACACGGGATTGTTACTTCTCATAAATTGTATTTCAACATTGTGATTTCATGGTGCATAAGGATAGTGAGAATAAGTGGTGCACCATATTACATCAGAGTTTGTCAAAAAACTACATGATTACATCAGAAACAAGGGGAAATACAAGTAATCATGTCAACCTCAGTGGTGAGAGGATCTGATCCCAAAATGCGCGCGCCCACTGATTACCACCAAACTGGAGCTACTGCGGTCCTGAAATAAAACATGCAACAACAATGCCTGAGTTTCCATAAGGAAACCTCGTATGCCAAGCTCACCTATATGCATGCAGTAGTACAAATGAACCTATCATACTAGTAGCATGTCATGTCATCAACAGTAAGGAAAACAGTTCCCCCGAAGGATAACACAGGACATCAGTCCGACAATCATCATCAGGTCTCCCAAGGAGACCTACCGTAGGCACATATGGTCTAACGGAACATGACGTGACACTCCCCACACGTGGCTACACTAATCATGGGGTTCGGCAAGGAGCCGCAAAGTCCGCGCCATAAGAAACAGATATGTAACTTCGTGGTCGAAACCACACCAACGGAGCCGTCGCTCGGTCGGTCCATCAATCATCATCTTAGTAGGTGCCCATCTGAGGAACATAACCGGAACAACATCAGCCCATCAGTCATCGTCGTCGGAACAGCATCGGCGGCATCACCAGCACAACATCGATGGTCCATCAATACGTCCGGCACAACATCGGACGGGTCCAGATCGAAGTCTGTCAGGTCATCAGGCTCAACAAGCCGCAAACATGAATCGCGCCGCTATAAAAGCAGGGCAGCGACCTCCGTAGCCATCCAGGCCGGTAGCCACCTCACCCAACGACAGTCGCGTGCTCGCTCAACATCATACACTGGGATCCACGATCCCTCAGGCCTGCTACTCTACAATGAGTCCATCAATCCATCACATCAAGTCACGATCCATAAACAGAGGTGACACGTCCCGGACACCCACGCTCTTCCACACGGCGGTCCCTGGGCAGGCACGCGTAACGCGCCCACCTTAACTTCCAGCTCACGCACGAGGCGAGGACACGAGTTTCCGTGGACAGAGTTGGCATCCTAAAAGGATCGGGAATTCGGTTCTGTGCACAAATGATCGACCGAAAGAGGTAACCCGGTCGACCGCTTCCACAAGGAAATCGGTCGACCGAAAGTCTGCAACGGTCGAACTCTCTGCGCAAAGCCTAAGTCCCAGCGGTCGAACAGAGATCTAAAACCGGTCGACCGATACGAGGTCAAAATCCACAGTCTGGTCAACATCAATTCAATACTACCGGTCGACCGACTCAGGGGTCCCGGTCGACCGAAAACTATCAGTGCATCCTAGCAGTTCTAAGTCATATAACGGTCGAACGCATATGAACAATCGGTCGAACTAGCATGCATTTCTATTCAGTACACTTAATTTCCGGTCGAACGAACCCAAGGAATCGGTCGACCGAAACACGACAGGCAATCCCAACTCACCAACAAAATGCACTACCGGTCAACCGCCACAAGGCATCGTTCAACCGATGAAGGTTAAAGTCGGCAAAATACACTACATCGGTCGACCGCCCGAAGGAAGGAACTCGGTCAATCGTTGGTCGTCTTCAACCTCGCGCCAGCCAAGGATTTACGCAAAACACATCGCCGGAGAGGTCTCCGACCTCCTCCGACCGACCAACACGACCCTCACACGAGGGTGAACAACAAAATCACACTAAGAACCGCATACCTCTTCGCGAAGAATGACGAAGAACACCGGAGCTCCGACGACCACGCCTCCGGTCCGCACCTCACTCACGACCTCCTCCACGCGTCAAACTCTGGCCAGCGCACCTCCACTCACAAGCACACCACCCGCTACCGGAGTTCCCGCGACCTCCTCTGATCCACCGGAACAAAAGGGAGAGAAGATGAGTGCTTGGAGTGAGAAGGGAAATAAAATGAAGAAAAAGAAGAAAAAGAAGAGAGGAAGGAAACGTGAGAGAGAGAGGTGTGATTCTCCTCACCAACTCTACACCAACAGCAACCCTACTCCTCTCACCTCAACACAACACATGACCACTCCACACCATCACCTACACCAAGCTGCCACCACTGTTCATCCATGCCTCCCCATCACGTCCACCACTCTTTCCTCCATTCCCTTGCAAACATCATCATCAACTTCACCTAAACATCATTAGCCTCTAAGTGGGTTTAGGGTTATTACACTTGGTCTTACTGTTGGTGACGGTTCCACTAAAAACGGTTCCATTAATAGAAACGTTATTAATTTGCCGGGGTTTTTGGTTGGTTACACTTGGAAAAGAGCGATATTAGAGGTTTGTACTTGAGCAAGGCGCTGGTTAGCACTAACGAGCAGGATTAAACTAAGCGCAACTAGAGCAAGGCTATGCACATGCTCTTATGAGCAGGGGCAATTTAGACGCAAGAAGGCACACTTGGCACGCTGACACGCAAGCTGGGCAAACAAACTGTAGGATGATTTCCTTAGTACGTAGGAAGTAAATGAGGGAAGGTTTGTACTTCCCTCATTTAAAGTGAATACCAAGGAATTCGCCTTAAGTACAATGTTTACGTCCTTCAACTCCAACTAGAACTCATGATCCATAAATTTCAAGTTTTCCTAACCACCAATACTCACCGAAAAACATTTTAAAAATCCAGTTGTCCCACTTTTTTAAGTTTCCCTAGCAACAATCACACCCTAAAGAGAAATCATCTTGTGTTGATGATGTGGTGAAGACGTTTGCAAGCTGTGCTTTAAACTTTACAAGTTGAGTGATGAGTAAACGTAAGGCAACTCACTCTCTGATAAAATGGTCATCCTGTTTAATCTGTTTAGTTCTGGGATGGAACACTAGATTAACGATTAATTGCAAGAAACTTAGATTGTGCGTGTTTGCCCTTATATTGGAGATAGAACCCGATATTGTTACATTCCGTTTTACCGTTTTAAGGAAATTACTTATCAAAGCTCATATTATCTTAATACAAGATTTTTATGGAAGCAAGTAATTTTATTATATTAAAGGCAGATGTGAACACATTAGCGAGAAGTACAAGTTTTGGCAAGAAAACAATAAGGAAAGTGATCTAAAATTATACATAGTGACGTTACAATTGGAATTGGTTTGTAGAATTGTTAAGTACATGAAAACAGGGAGAATCGGTCGATCGAAACTCTTGTCATGGTCGATCGAATAAGTCCAGGAGCGTCCAAGATTCGTCGAAAGGTCAGGTTCGGTCGACCGGTGCAGGGCACGTGTTCGACCGAAAACCACCAAGAGCGTCAGGACTCGGATCAAAGCATGAATCAGTCGAACGGTGTTGGACACGTGTTCGACCAAAAATCAACAATAGCTTCAAGTCGAGAATCAGCATCGCGGATCGGTCGAACAGTACTTAAGTTAACTTAAGTCATGGTCGACCGAACTATTCCACGGACTCCCAGGCGCTGTTCAGAAGCGCGATTCAGTCGACCAGCTCGGGGTGAGCGGTCGACCGCAAGATGACAGTTACGCGCAAAACAGACAATCGGTCGACCGATGGAGAATTCCGGTTGACCGTTTGCAGACGATTTTGCCCACGCTCTGCACTTTATTTGTACTGTTTTAGCCCATTATAAAAGGGTTTTCCGTTCTAATTTTGTAACACAACATACAATACTTATTTTCTTGAGAGAGATTAGGCTAGAGAGAGATCTAGAGTGCTTTGGGAGACATATTACTTCCAACAGTTTGTAATCTCGGAGACTTCTCTTGTTGGAGAAGGACTTGAAGGAAAGGAAACACACAGGAGACCCCCAAGGACGTAGACATCTTGCCGAACCTTGTAAAATCACGTGTGTCGTGGTTTGCTTCAGGTGTGTTGTGTGATTGCTTGTTATTTCCATCTTATTCGTGTTTACTTGTTGCATTAAGATTGAGAGAGGGTCCGAAGTTACTTTCCGCAATCAATATTCTATTTTCGTGATGCGTTTAATCCGTAGTCGTGTTAGTGCGTCTTATATCCCCCTCCCAACAGTTACATCCTGGAAGAGTAGAGGGGAGCTACTAGGCTCCAATAGCGAGTCGGATGCTGGAGAGCAGCTCGTCGATTGGGCAGATCGGAAGGCAAATGCATTAAGAGTAAATTCACGCATCATAAGCTCTTGTCAAGGGGAAGTGGCCCGGAAGGTGCACTTATTCCTTTTTATCTTAATACAAGGTACAAATGCAATTTATTATCCTAATGTCTAAGGTAGAACATCTAGACTACTATATTTAAAATCTAGGCTACTATAGATCCATGTTTTTAGTCATGCGTGTTTTAGACCTACAAGCTCATCAGTTGGATCGTAGTACAATAATTAATAATCAAAAGATAAAAGACATTAGATTCCACCTTTGATTGGGGTTGTATATTTGCCAACAGAATGATATGGAAGGTATTTTTGCACGACAACAAACGCATTAGGACATTTAAGCAACTATAATACTACGAAAAACATTTTAGCAAAATCGGAACGCATGAAGACAATATTTAAGCAAAAAACTCTACAGAAAAATAGAAAGCTGTTTGTCTCCATTTGGGACCACAAACTCTCGAACAAATCTGTGATAAACATAACACGACACAGCTTCTCTTGTTTATCTTGGCTTTGCTCCCACTCGACATTAGTTTCTTTAATATAACATCTGCAATATTTCATGCTGGGTGTATGCCATAGTGGCATCATGACGTGATCACAAGCTGCGCACCCTATGTTGCACAACATTAAGTCATGAAAAATTATTCTATGAAAATTATATATGATGTATAGATGCTATATCAACAGTCTGCTTTGAGAATGCTTATAAAAAAAGTCTGCTATAAGAAACGATTCCACTGTTTCCATCATTCGATTGGCAGCAAGTAGAAGGACCACATAACATATGACAACAGGCAAATATATGTTGCCCATTCTCAAATATTCTGTCTTGTAATTTGAAACTACATCTAGGTACCCAAAACCATTAACAATAAGGAAAATGTTTGTTGAACGCAGGCGTCACGGACGCGCTCTACGTGGATAACCATGTCAGCCCTTACGTGGCCAAAGCATGAATGTTTTTTTGTTTTTTCTTCCTGATGTCCACTCAAATCACATTAAATGCGTTTCAACTCAGCACGTTTTCTCTCTCCACCCAAATACAAATATGATGACACTCTTTCTTTCTTCTTCATTCTTTCTCTCCAGAATAAATTACCATTTCTAGCAAGATATTATGTCGAAGAAGCGTCTGATGCCGACTCCCAGGATTCTTCACAACGTAAGCAGCGTGAATGGGACGGTGCGAAGACTTCCCGATGTTCTTGTCAGCGTTAGCATCGTGAATGTTCTTCCCTATTTTTTTCCTAAACGTAATTCTTGTGGGGTAAAATATACAGTGGGAGGTTTGTTGAGTTTGTGCGGGGGTGGCAGGGGGTGGCAGCCCCTGCGGGGGAGCGTATTCCGCATGGTGTGGAGCCTCATGAAGTAGATCTGGCTGTACTGCTGCCCCCTGTACTTCTCGTCCTTGATCTCGAACCCCTGCGGGGGTGGCAGGGGGCGGCAGCCCCTGCGGGGGACGTTTTTTTTTTGACATCATATTATTGCATTCCATATATTGATTCGTTTATTCCGACAATAATGAAGTCATATATTATTCCGGACTGCAAATACACTTATTCCGATTCCGGACAGCAAATACACTTATTCCGGACAGCAAATCCACTTATTCCGGACAAACTTTATGTTCTGTTTCTGGACACACTTTATTCTTAAACCGGACAACAAATACACTTATTCCGGACAGCAAATACACTTATTCCGGACAAACTTTCTGTTCCGTTTCTGGACACACTTTCTTCTTATTCTGGACAACTACACTTATTCCGGACTGCAAATACACTTATTCCGGACATCAAATACACTTATTCCGGACAACAAATCAACTTATTCCGGACAAACTTTATGTTCCGTTTCTGGACACACTTTATTCTTAAACCGGACAACAAATACACTTATTCCGGACAAACTTTCTGTTCCGTTTCTGGACACACTTTCTTCTTATTCTGGACAACTACACTTATTCCGGACTGCAAATACACTTATTCCGGACAACAAATACACTTATTCCGGACAACAAATCAACTTATTCCGGACAAACTTTATGTTCCGTTTCTGGACACACTTTATTCTTAAACCGGACAACAAATACACTTATTCCGGACAGCAAATACACTTATTCCGGACAAACTTTCTGTTCCGTTTCTGGACACACTTTCTTCTTATTCTGGACAACTACACTTATTCCGGACTGCAAATACACTTATTCCGGACATCAAATACACTTATTCCGGACAACAAATCAACTTATTCCGAACAAACTTTATGTTTCGTTTCTGGACACACTTTATTCTTAAACCGGACAACAAATACACTTAGTCCGGACAACAAATACACTTATTCCGGACAGCAATATACACTTATTCCGGACATACACATAACGTAAACAGGACAAACACATAATGTAAACTGCACACACACATAAAGTAAGCTAGACAAATTAAGTTGATCCAACGTAAAACTTAAAAACAAATATTTTATTATGATAAGTGTGGGCTCTGCACGAATAATGAGACTGCACGATGTCCTAGGGTATGCACACTGTCTTATCTGTGTATTGGGAAATGAATCGTTCAACTTAAAGAACCGGCGTTTTTTAAAAATACCAAAACGCGCGAAGAGAAATTTCGCTGACTGGACGTTGACTCAAAGAAAAATATCTGAGTTGTACAGATCCACGTAAGGCGCGTCCGTGACGCGCGCGTCCGTCTATCACGGTTCTAACAATAATGTCAAAAAGCATGTTAATATAATCCCAATGTGAATAAACAAAGTAAGTTGTGACCAGCAAACTAAAAACCCAACGCCTAAAGCCTTTTGGTACGGAATATTTAAATTTTCAAGTAATTCTTCAATTGCAAGAGCAAACTTGATGGGCGATGTCACTGGAAGGCCGAAGTTTGGCATGTAGCACAAGGATAAGTGGAGATGGCGAATTGATGCAACCTTTGCAAAAGTTTTACATTATTATTAGAAAAACAACTAGTGGATTATATATCTGTCACTGTCATATCGTTATTTACTTATTTGCTTGGGAACACTTCAAAAGAATGCATAAACTATTGGAGTTTTGCCTGTAGAATTTCATAAATAATCAGGTACCCCCCCCCCCCCCCCCCCCCCCCAAATTGCAAGGATACACCTGAGTTTACATGGATTCCATTTTGTTTAGTTGTTATCATAACTTTAGTACATTTGCAAACAATTCAATTGGACAACAAAACATCACAAGCATATCCAAGATCTTTCTTCAACCTTTCGGCTCACCTCCTCTGCAAACATAACAAAGTAATATAAAAACAACAGTTATAGGTATGCTAAAAACTTAATAAGCTAAAAGAAAGTTGCATGGTTTTGCTGTAAAAATGTTGTTACGGAATAAAATCAATCCTAAAATACGTAGCGGAACGAAAATAGCAAAACTGATGAAGAAATAAAACCACAAATGCAAATCCACAAACACCAATCACGCAAAACACGCAAGAACACAAGATTTAACGTGTAAACTCAATACGGAAAAAAATCACGGACGACACAACCGCAATCTACCATAGAGAAACGTATTACAATAGAAGCTTACAGAACACACGACCAACCGACGAAGGATTCCCGGCTGAATTTGCTCACAAGGATGCTCTCTCTCTCTTTTTCACAAAAATGCAAAGTAGACAATAGTAAATTAGGATTTACAATCTTAGATGTGTTGATTACAAAGGGGTACGAAATTGACTTTATATATTAGGTCAAAACAAGTAATAATTGCACCAAAATCGGGTAGAGAAAATGGCAGAACATGGGCAAAATAAACCAGAATGCTCGACCAATCGGGACGAACGGTCGATCAGACTTAAACTGTAGCACGATCATGAACTGCATCGGTCGACCGTCGATCTCCCTCGATCAACCAAAAATCTCCAGGTAATGTCCTGAACCGTGGAGTGGTCGACCGAATGAAAATCACCGGTCAACCGACAATCTCGAGGCACTTTTTCCAAGACCTCCAACTGCACAACCGGTCGACCGGATAGATCCTATCAGTCAACTGAATATCTCCAGGCACTTCTCTTGGACGAACAAAACGCATACCAGGTCAACCGACTGAGTCCTCCCGGTCGACTGAAATTAGGGTTGAGAATCTGGTCCAGACCGGACCGAATTTTTATCCGGGGTCCAGCTGAAGACCGGATCGGACCGGATTCTCATGGACCGAGGACCGGACCAAATCGGTCTGGTCCAGTCAAAAACCAATTTTTTTTAAACAAAAAGCGGACCGGACCGGACCCAAAAATTTCAAAAGCTCGTGACCGAAACCAGGACCGGGTTTTGCACAACCCTAACTGAAATTGTCCAAACACTTTTCCTAGACAACAAGCTATACCATCGGTCGACCGAACTTTTGGCCCGATAAACCGATTTACTGTTTTCCCACAAATATACTCGATTCACATATTCAAGGTAAAAAAGAACAAATATGTATCAAATAAGTAATTTGATAAATTTCTGACAATTTCTTCCTATATGTCCTCCTTAACCTTTTTGTTTTTGAACCTTAGTATCATGTTACCGAGGCGAATATAAAATGAAGTTCAAAGGTGCAAGCATGGGGAGTGAGAAAATTCAAACTGCATGCTAAAACAGTAGCTAGGATCCGAAGCAGTAATTCTTACTTGAGGTTACTCCTAAGTGACTAACTAAAAATCTAAGATTTTGCAATATCTTTCTGAACCTAGCTACTTTAATAAATATCACCCGTGGAACGTGGCTATTTGCATAACAAAAGTGAAAACCACACAACAAAACCAATGTTGGATCTTTTACGACAACACACAATATTTATTTGTTCACTGCCGCAAAAAGTAACATGTCGACATCCATTGATCATGCAATTACATATTATTTATTTACAATGCAAATTAACAATATTTGAAATAGAAGAAGGTATTACCGCAACCGCCACGACGTATGTACCTTACACACTACTAGAGCTAATCATTTCCAATCTCAGTCCATGATTGATTATAGGGTTAATTATAGTTTACCCCCTTAAATTATGTCTTGATATCATTTTCCACTCATGAATTTTCAAAGTTGACAATTATTCCCTTGAATTTTCGGTTTGTAACATTTTATCCCTCTAAACTTAAAAAAAATAATTACTTAAACAAACATTTGCCATTTTTTAGTAAGTTTTTTCGTTTTATCTCTAATACACTTCTAAACCTATATTTACGTAAAAGTTAATTGAATATGACTCAAATTCCAACAGAATCCGATATCCGTTTCGATCCGAACTTTCACGCAAATATAGTTTTAGGAGTGTATTAGGGATACAACGAAAAAAATACGAAAAACGGAGAATGTATGTTTAAATAATGGATTTTTAAAGTTAATGATGTGGGTAACTGTCAACTTTAAAAGTTCAGGGATGCAAAGTAATATCAAAACATATTTCGGAGGAACAAACTGTAATTAACCCTTGATTATATTATCAATCTTGACTTGGCTAGAATGATTAATCAATAAATTATTGGGATTTTTGCTTGGGTGCACTTCCAAAAGTAAGTTATTGGATCTTTGCTCACGCATAGTTTTGTATTGGTCATATACACTTACAAACTCAATAGTCTTTGTGCACTTCATCACGGTGAACATGTTCTTCTTTTACTTAATATGTTAATTTTATATTAAAATAATGAGAAATTTTGCACATAAATCCAAACTAAAATGTAATGTTACCAAATTCGTAAATTTATACTTTCAAATATGAATTTTGTATACCATGTTTTAACTTTTAAATGTGAAATTTCTTATAGGTTTTGCTAAATAGTAAAACTCAAATTTTGATCCTAAAATGAATCTTTAACTTAATGTTTTCAATTTCATAAGCTTGACTAGTGTTAAAAATGGTTTTTTTTTATGTTATGTACCATCGTGAACATTTCGATCCATTATTCAACACAAAAAGAATTCTTGCAGGATAAGACACGTTCAACGTGAATTGAATTAAACCAATACCAAAATCAAATGTTAACAAGAATACATTCATTTAAGATCACATTATTTCTCAAACAACAAGAGAATCTTCTCCAAATTAAACCCAACCAAACCCTAACCCTCAACATTACGCGTTCCTTTCCTCTCACTCGTCGTCGTCGCCTTCCTCATTGAAGTCGATCTCGTCCTTGTCCTCGAAGTCATTGTCGTCGAAACCATCGTCCAACCCAATGTCGGGATCGAGCTACTCCTTGTCGCGGTCGTTCCCGAACAGGAGGCCAACAAATTTGGAGGGAGTGAGTGGTCTGGCCATCAGATTTGGGATCATGACTTCGAAGACTTGACCACAAACACAAGTCGGTCATCAATGCCGAACTTAAGATAATCGGAAAAACCCAATTGTAACTTTTATACCAAAGCAAATCTAACCGAACGCTTTGCAAATAAAAAACCCAATTCCAAAGCATCAAATGAGTTACAACAACGGACATTATTATCCACGGAATAAAAGACTAACAAAAGAATCAAGTTTTTTTATCCAAGGTAAAAGCGTTGTTGTCGCTGCGAGTCTCATCGAAGCCGCCGTGATTGCTCGGGCAATCTCGATTCGCTCTCGTTGGGGTTCTGTTTGGGATGGGGTTTGGAATGATTCAGTGTTTTTTTTTACTTCTTTCCTAAACAAAATTCATGTGTTAGAGGAAGGTGAATACGGTTATGATTTTGTGTTTGTATGTGTCAAGTGTGTAAAATGTTCAAATATTTAATTATAAAGTTAACAGAATTTGTAACGGGGTTAACTCAGATTGGGGCCCACTAAATGTCAAGTGCACCAAGTCAATTTATTGGGTTTGTAAGTGTAGACAGCCAATAAAAAACTATACGTGAGCAAAAATCCAATAATACACTTTTCGAAGTACATCCAAGCAAAAATCTCATAAATTATTACAAACTCGGCTGTGGTTCCGCACTTAAAGTGTTTCCATCAACTTTTTTCGTAGTATTACCTACGCATCCCTCTTTGTATCACTAATTTTTTTTTACCGAAAATTGGATAAATTTATTTGCTCGTAGTATAAAATGCTCTCTACCTTCTTTTAGCTTTATAGATGCTGACCATTTTTAGGCTCCAAGTAGAATATTTGTACTTAAAAAATCTTAGTTCATTGGCTTTACTTTCCAAGCTTAAGTGACATGGCTCGCACTCTTAAAATTGTCAAATATTGATCAAACAGGTAAACAAGTTGCTTGTTTACTACTGAGTCCACTACCTTAAGTGAGATTTTAAACGGATATATGGTCTCTTTAACTATGCTTCGATTTCATTTTGTACCCCTGAACTTCAAAAGGTGATAGTTACCCCCCATAAACTTTCGTTTTATAATATTTTATTCTCTTAAACTTAAAAAAATCATTATTTAAACACGCATTCACCTTTTAAAAAAATGCAATATATCCCCAATACACTCTTAAACCTAACATTACGTTAAAATTTAGATCAAATCGGAAGTTAAATCTTGTTCGAATTTGGTTGGATTCAGTACCAATCCGACCTAAATTTCAACTATATCTAATACAACATAAACAAATTAAAAAAATACAAATGAGTGTTTAAATAATAAATTTTTAAAATTCAGAGATGCATATTGAAATATTCAAGATATAATTCAATAGGCCAAACTGTAATTAACCCTTTTATTAATATCAAACCAAATCATAAAGATGTCATTCGGTAAGGATGTGCGGTGTTGTAGATAACGTGAAGTAACACTCAAATTGCAGAAAGATGAGTAGTTAAACGCAACTTGGTATCGGGTTCCCTTTTCTGTAAATTACATGTAAGTAGGTTTTTGTTAGGTTTAATTGCTTGGGTGCACCGGCCTCTATCGTTGGCTCGTCGCGTAATTAGGGCTTTGCATTCTATTTTCGATTATTTTCTTAGGTGCATTTAAGTGTCGATGTTATTTGCTTGGGTGCACCTCTACCGTCAATGAGGTACACTTAGTTTTTAACTTCGTAAGTGCACCATTAGGAATTTTGCAATTTACTCCTTCTAAATTTAAAAATGTCATTAATGTTAAATTAAAAACAAAAAAACAAAAATCTCTATCCTTTTCTCTCTCCCGTTCTCTCTCTTCTCTCTCAAAATTTCTCTCTGTAGTCTCTCTCTTCTCTCCTCTCTCTCTAGTCTCTCTCTTTAGTCTCTCTTCCACCGGAGAGAGAGAGAGTGAGGAGAAGAGAGACTGAAGAGAGAGGAGAGAGACTAAAGAGAGATTTGGAGATAGGAGAGAGATTGGAGGGAGGGAGAGAGAACATGTGAGAGAGCGAGGAGAGAGGTTTTCGGGTTTTTTTTTTGGTTTTTTATTTAACATTATGAACATTTTTAAATTTATAGGAGTTAAATTGTAAAATTCATAATTGTACGGTTACAACGTTATAACGTAGTGAGTCTTATTGACGAAAGATGTGCAACTAAGCAAATAACATCGACATGTATGTGTACTCAAGCGAATAGTTGAAAATTAGGTAAAAAGTCACATCGACATCTGGATTATATTTTATATAAGGTTTTTTTTTGCATAATGTTACTGACACACATCTATTTTACGTTTACGTCATTCATCGTTACTTTTATATTAACTTTGATTTCATTATGAAACTACTTTAATTATGTCTACCCATGTCAATCTATCAGTGGGAATCAAATTTCCCTTCTCCCACTTTTAAATTTCATCACCAAACATTCACCTTAATCACAAAAATTAAACCATTCTACTCCAAACCATTGCTAGGTTGGCCCCAAATATATTTGGGTCAAGACACACGAGTCCCTAGGGTTAGACTCACACTTCTCATTGCTACCCATGATCGGTGCACTAGTGGAAAACTCTAACAATGTTTTTAATTTGGTACTTAATTTGCTATCCTTTTCGCTGTGGAGTAATTGTAACGCTATAACAAATATCACAATCCCATTAATATTTCTCAATATATCTTAGGATTTGAAAACGTATCGTTTACAAATGACTTGCTTGTCGTGGACTCGTGGGTTGTAAACATTGCAGGGGTGCTCAGCCAAATTATATAATCGGACTTTTCAACTCATTAAAAATTCGAATCTGGAAAATATGTACTTTTTATAAAATAAAGTTTCCAAACCTCGAGGACATTTGCATCGACCCAAATAATGCATTATACATTTTTGTTTGTCCGCTGTAAATGCATTTTTCATTAAAAAAAGTTCGACTTTTTTCCTTCTAAAAAATACTTTGACCCTTCTTCCTTCCTCATTTCTTATGAGATTTCCAATTTTACTAAGACATAATTTTTTTATTAAAAACCATTATTACATATAAAAATGTGCTTTCAATGTATATGATTGTATTGGGTACTAAGTTGAAAATGTCTGTTGGGTAAATCTTAGTTACCCAAATGGGACCTACTTATTATAGTTTGAAAATGGCATCCTTATCAAAGCATATAAAACACAAGAGGCATGTGACTTTTAATTTTGGAGCAAGTAAGTTGCCCAAAACGATAGACAAATATCTAAATAGGATTTTCCGGAGTATATCAAAGCAAAAACCAAAATCATTTATCCTCCACGCCAAAGTACCTAGCCAGCTAGGACTCTCCTATTCATAAACAGTCAGCACTAGTCATGTACGAAATTAAAATACAATGTAGAATCCATTCCTACGATTTCTTCCACTTCACCCACGAGGCCACGACATACTGGATAAGTTATCGTGTGTGATAATTATTTTTTTCTTAAAAAGTGCAAATTGTGTCGGAAAGAATAGCGAACTTTGTTTGTACCTACTTAGTTAATTGGGTTATTATCTTGGGTACACATCTTTTGTTGCGTAATTGTGGTTTTACACATGGTTTTCGATTATTTACTTGGGTTTACGTTTACCGTCAACGGGGCTTACTCCGTTATAATATTAGGAATTTTGCAATTTACCCACTATAAATTTAAACATGTCCATAATATTAAATAAAAGACAAAAAAATAAAATCTGAAAACGTCTCTCCCTTTCTCTCTCCTCTCTCCCGTTCTCTCCTCTCTCTCCAAATCTCTCTTTCTCTCTCTAGTCTCTCTGTTCTCTCCTCTCTCTTTAGTCCTCTCTCTAGTCTCTCTCTCCTCTCTCCAAATCTCTCTCTAGTTGTGACCCCCTAATCCGCAATCGACATGACACAACAATCGATCACAACTATAACAAACAAAAAAGGATATTAACTAACGATAATCATGTTGAAGAAGATGGAGAGGAGAGAGTGTGGAGGTGATGGATTCGGTGGGGTGAGAGAGAGAGGTGGGGGTGTTGGTGGTGCAACACTAGTCTCTATGCTCTCCCCACTTCTCTCCTCTCTCTTCAATCCACTCTCTCACTTCAGTCTCTCTCTTCTTCTCACTTCTCTCTCTCCAGTGAAGAAGAGAGACTAGAGAGAGAGATGAGAGAAAGAGACAGATTGGGGAGAGAGAGAAGGAGAGAGTGAGGAGAGAGAATGGGAGAGAGGTTTTGAATGTTTTTTTATTTATTTAATATTAAGAATATATTTAAATTTATAAGGGGTAAATTGTAAAATTCTTAACGGTGTGGTTACGACTTTATAACGAAGTGAGCCTCAATGACAGCAGAGGTGCACCCTAACAAATAGTCGAAAACCGAATACAAAGTTCCAATTACGTAACGATAGAGATGCACTCAAGCAAATAACTCCAGTTAATTAAATCATAAATACAAATGGATATGCTGGAGCAGTGCACCACAACCAAATCAAGACATCAAGTTCATGCCCGTTAGGGTAAGCAAGATATAAGTACAACGCCTTTTTCCTTCTTATATTACTTCCACCATTCTATTTTCAACTTGTTGGTATATATAACACGACAATAGGACTAGGGCTGTCAAGTTTGGCTCGGGATCGACGGATCGTTCGATGTTCGCTCGATTTTGCTCGGATCGTGCTCGATTCGATTACTAATGAGCTGAGCACGAGCCAAAAAACCGCTCGACAAATTAAACGAGCCGAGCACGAGCAAACCATGCTCGCTCGATGCTCGCTCGATGCTCGACGTTTGATTGCCCGTTCGCTCGCTCGTTACAATACCCAATTATTATATTTACTATATTCAATTACAATTATCCATAATAGGAGGGGGGGAATACTATTAAACCATTTAATTTTTTAAAAACTAAAATCCTAAATACTAAAAGTACAAAAGACTAATCCCTAAAGCCCTAAAAGTACAAAAGACTAAATCCCTAAATCCTCCACGCCTCCTCTTCTCCCACACATTGAAGCCCTAAAATCTCACCACCGCCTCCTCCACGTTTCCTCTTCTCTGGACGACCACCCCCACGCCTCCTCTTCTCCGGGCCTCCGACGACCACCCCCACGCCTCCTTTTCTCCGAGCCTCCGACGACCTCCTCATTCTCAGCCTCCTTCTTCACAGTCTCTGGGTTCGCAAATCTGATCCTGAGTGCTAGCATTAATTACATCCATGAGTTTTCTAATACCCAAACCTCCACAATCTCTGGGTTCGCAAATCTGATCCCATCCAACCCAGTGCTTTCTGTTCTGATTTGCATCGCCTCCCCAGAGGAAATTTTCCATAGCCATATCAATTTTATGTAGAGTACTATTGGGGATATTGTAGACAGCTAACATGTGTATAGGGATACTGGACAAAACATGTTTAATGAGGATAGTTTACCCCCTTTAGAGAGGAGCTGCAGACCTTTGGGAAACATAAAATCTGCTCTTAGTAGTATTCACCTTCTGACCAGAAGCAAGTTCAGAAACTGTGAAGTTAATTGTTGTTCAATGTGATATTTCCTTTCAGTATGTTTTAATTTAGTTATTTTGTTGGCATGGTCTGAGTTGGCGATCGACATGTTCAGCGAGCAATTTGAAGTTTGAATTTTTTTTTCCTGCTTGGAGAACACAACTAATATCTTATATTTTGTAGTATGATCCAAAAAATGTTGTAGGTGACGACAGGACTCAAACCACAACTTGCTTTATTCCTTGTATGCAATTAAGCATGAGTTCAAGAGTTCGATCTCGATCACCTGAGGGCGTTGGTGAGGAGGAGAATGATGAAATTTCAAGTGGAGACCAACAAGTGGAAGAACCAAAAGTCAAAAGAACAAAAACATCAAGGGCTTGGAAAGACTTTGAGGAGGTCGAGATGATTTTCAAGGGCAAAAAGGAAGTACGAGTGAGATGCAAAGCATGCAAGAAGTCTTACTCAAAGGGGAAAAGTGGCACTACCACTAGCATGAATCGTCACAAAGAAGTATGTTATGCTCTAGGAATGATGAAGAACCAAGCACTCTTGTCCGTTAGTAGTGGAAGCAATGTGATTGAGGTGTCTGAGGGGCCGTATGAACCAAAGAAAGGCAGGGAGATGATTGCAAAGATGATCATTGTACATGAGTACCCGTTCAGAATTGTTGAGCATGAGTGGTTTAACCGGTTGTGCACATATCTAAATCCTCGGTTTGAGAAATGTTCAAGGAACACTATCAAGAAGGTTTGCATGCAAATTCATGAGAACGAGAAAGCAGAGTTGAAAGAGTTTTTCAAGAGAATCGATAAGATTTCTCTAACTTCGGATTGTTGGACCTCCAACCAAATAATTGGTTACATGTGCTTGACTGCACATTTCATTGATGATAATTGGAAGTTGGGAAAGCGAATTATCAGCTTTTATGAGTTGGAGCCACCACATTCTGGGGTCAACATTTGTTATGCAGTCTCACATTGCCTTCAAGAGTGGGGAATTCAGGACAAGGTTCAGTCCATCACGTTGGACAATGCGAAGAACAATGACCTAGCAGCAGAATTTTTGAAAGTGAATTTCCTTTCTCGAAATGCGTTGAAGTTTAATGGGTTGATCTTCCATGTCAGGTGTTGCGCACATATTCTGAATTTGATGGTGCAGGATGGTTTAGAAGAAATTGAGTTTCTACTCCAAAGCATTCGTGAGAGTGTGAAGTACTTGAGGAAGTCAACTGGCCGATTGTTTAGGTTTGGCGAAATATGCAAGCAACTTGCTGTGAGTACCGGTAAGGGATTGTGCAGTCATTGTCCAACTCGATGGAATTCTACTTATACGATGTTAGATCATGCTCTTGGATACAAATCCGTTTTCACACAGTATGCCGCTCAAGATGCCAATTATCAATGGGTACCATCAAATGAAGAATGGGAACGTGCTGAAAAAATTTGTGATTTTTTGGAGATCATCAACGATGTCACTAAGTTGTTCTCTGGGACGACATATGTGACTTCAAATTGTTTCTTGCATCAAGTTTGGTGTGTTTGAAAGTTGTTGCTTACGCATGCGGATTCAGATGATGTCTTCATGAAGAAAATGGCTGTGAAAATGGCGGAGAAATTTGATAAATATTGGGGAGATGAGAATGTTTTGATGGCAATAGCAGCTATTCTGGATCCGAGGTACAAGCTTGAACTTATTCAATTTGTTTATTCTCAAATTCAAGGAACTTCAAAATGTAAAACTCACATCGAGCACATCAAGAATGTTTTGTACAACATTTTTAACATCTATGTTGTGGAAAATGAAGCATTGTTGAATGAGACAAGTTCCCACAACACATCAGTATCTTTTGGAGTTGGGCCTTCTACAAGTGATGCTCGTAGAAAGAAAGTTGTCGATAATGACTTTAGTTCTTACATATTAAACAAAGGGAAGTCCGGCCAACATAACAAATCAGATTTGGATATCTATTTAGAAGAAGGTGTAGACACAACTGGGGACGAGTTTAATGTGCTCAATTGGTGGAAGGGTAATGTTTTGAAGTACAAAATCCTCTCCAAAATGGCTAAAGATATACTAACTATTCCTCTCACAACCGTGGCTTCAGAATCCGCATTTAGTGCCGGTGGTAGAGTTCTAGATCAATATAGGAGTTCTTTAGCTGCTGAAACGGTGAATGCTTTGGTTTGTACATCAAGCTGGCTTCGAAGCAAAGATGCGGTTGTTATTGCCTCACCAAGTGTAAGCATAAATGTATATACTTATTTAGTTTTGTGTTTTCTCATTACTAATGTTGTGTGTTTGTCTTTTCAGTATGATTATTTGGTTGAAGAAGACAAAGCGGTGAAATTCCCAGATAATAGAGAGATTACGATAGTTTGAATCTAATATTGTTCCTGGTTATTTGATTGTAATTTGTGTTGTACTGTTGTTAGTGATTTAATGTTTATTTAAAATACTATTTCAGGTTTATCTACCAAATTCCAAATTTATTTGGGTTTATTTCGTAAATTTCATATTTATTTGTGTTTATATTGTAAAATCCAGGTTTAAACAAAAAAAATAAACGAGCAACCGAGCGAGCGAGCGGTTCGCGAGCACTAGGCGAGCCGAGCACGAGCGTGTTTTTCTGCTCGACTTGCCTATCGAGCGAGCGACGAGCGGGTTAAAAACCTTATCGAGTCGATCTCGATCCGAGCCCGCTCGCTCGATTATGGCTCGTTTACACCCCTAAATAGGACGAGACATAATTTATATGTAAAAAACCCATCAAAGATAATTCCAAATGATGAACTCCACTACCTTAGGTTACACACCGCTTCTGAATTTTTTTAATTTATATTTAATATTTCATCAAAGTGATTTGAAATGATGAATTCCACCGCCTTAGAATGACAAATTGCGCACGCAAATTAAAGTACCACTTTTTAATTGTTTAAATTAAACATTTCATTTATTGTATATCGCATTTGTTATTCTGGCCTATGTCTGTATTTCAATTTGTATCGTTCACATTTAAAAACCCTAAAACCCCCTCTCATATATTGCGTTTGGCAGAGTACTATTAAATTTATAAAGATGATTCCTCTACCGTACGTGGAGCGCGTCACAGCTTGCTGACGAGCTCCAGGCATATATGTTACACTTTCTACTTATAATCTTCATATTTGTTATATACTCCGTATGTTGACTTTCCGGCTAGCAATCGCTAGTGACATACTTACACATTTGAAAATGTCCAAGATTCTAACACCAATCGATGCCCAAGAAATTATTACTTACGCTAAATTTCTAGAGACTCGCACTCTATAGGTATTTCTACCTTCTATATCACTTGGATGGTTCCTAAAAGTTTTAAATTTTAGAAACTTTAACTCTTCTATAAACTTAGATCAACACCTATAAATATGGGTGTCACATTTCAAACCATCTAAGTAAAGTGAGTTCTTTACAACACAAAGAATGAGTTTTGTGTAATATAGTGCATGTGTAGTTTAGTCCTTGTAGTAAAGTGTGAGTGGGTCTTGTAATGAGTTTTATTGTTGTAACAACTAAGGAATACAAGTATTAGAGTCGTGTTCGTGGTGATTGTCAGTTGGAAACCACAAAGTTGAAGTGTTGCCAGAAGATTTGGCTATCACTGTAACGTCCCTGAAACAATAGAAAATTTAAAAAATTAAACACAAGAATCACAATGATGAAACCCCCAAAAAGAGCAGAAACATTACTCATAAAAATACCCAAGATGTGCAACATAATACAACAGAGTTTGTCAAAATGTGTGACTACATCAGAGTACGGAAAAGTGTAAATGATAGGATGATTCGATCCCAGAGTGCCCTCGTCATCGATCGCCATCTGCCAGAACCTACCGCGGTCCTGAAATGCAAATATAACAACAATGTATGAGTTTCCATAAGAAAACCTTGTATACCAAGCTCGCCTAAATGCATGCTAAAGTACAATGAAATGAACTTATCATACTAGTATAACATGGCAAGATATAATGCAATCAGTAAACAATTCCCTCCAAGGGTAAAATAAGGACTTATGTCCCACATCCATCATCGGGTCTCCCACAGAGACCTACTGCAGGCACATACCGTCTTATGGAGAGTACGTGACGCACCCCACACGCGGCTACACTAATCATGAGGTTCGGTGAGGGGCGCTCGCACGTCCGTGTCAGTAGAATTAGCTGAATCTCGAGGTCAACACCTCACCGACAGAGTCGCCGCTCAAGTCGGTCAACTCACTTGGTTGTGCCACAACCAAGTTAACTGTCGGAATACATCGTCCGACAGTTACAGCCGTCATCTAGGTCAAGTGGTCCTCTCCGCCGCCACTTGGTCGCGCAGAGAAATTCTCAGCCTGCTGTCTCTCAGCACAGGCTACCAACATGTACCACTTCCATCAAGGTCGCGTGGGTCACATCATCGCCTTCAAGGCTAGTCAATCATATCAGTAGCCTGCAGGCCAACTAATTGACTCATCGAGACCGAAGTCCGCAGGGTCATCTCGCTCCGCAGAGCCGTGCAACATCGTGCATTGAGATTTGTGCTCCCTTAGGGCTACTACCCTAGAAAAAGGCAAGTAAAGCTCTAAGTTACGCCACAGTCTATAAAACAGAGGTGGCACGTCCCAAGCGTCCACATCCTTCCACTCGATGGTCCTTGAGTAGGCACGATCAACGCACACACTATCACCTCCCGGCTCACGCACTAGGCGATGACATGAGCTTCCGTGGACAAAGTTGGCACTCCACAAGGACAATGATTCAGTCTTGAGCACAAATAGTCGACCAAAAAAGGTAAACCGGTCGACCGTTCCCCAAATGAATAGGAAACGTTCGACCAGACGCCTACAACGGTCAAACCCTTGGGCTCAAGGCTTAAGCCCCAACGGTCGAACAAAAGGTAGAAATCAGTCGACCGATAGATGGTCAACACCAGTCGATGGTGGAGGAGCATGTCCTTCCAGTAAGTACAAGTTTACAATGAATTGAATAGGATAACGATTGGATTATGGACTCCAGTTGCGTCTATCATATGATGGGAGACAAGAAAAAACTGCAAGACTTGTCTGATTATTGAAGAGTTGTGGTGACAACAACAACTTCAAGCTACCCATTACTCACGTTGGCAAGACAATAGTGGTTCCTCGATTTAGTCTAAATCAAGTGCTGCTACAGAATGTGTACTACATGACAAGTATGAAGAAAAAACTCATGTCTGTGACCCAATTAACATCAATCGAGAGGATATTCTGTTCAATCCAGAAGATGTTAGGATTTACCAAACTCTCAAGATAATTGGTTCGTCAATTACGGATGGGAAAAAGTTGAAGTATGTGTATGTGATGTCTACATAATCAGCATATGCAGATAATTAAATTAGAAAGAATGAGACCACCGATTTGTGTCATGTTAGACTTGGACATGTGAGCTACCACAAACTAAAGACAATGATGAAAAAATCAATCTTGGAAGGTCTACCACAATTTGAGATCGTTGGGGATATAACTTTGGTTGGATGTCGTTAATATGGGAAGGCTCGTCACTTTAAGATACACTATTAGGATATAACAGTGGAGGCAAATACATTGTTGTTCTGGTAAACCATGTTCAATGGAACTAAAAATGACACAACAGTGTTTATAGACGTTCGGCACCCCATGCGTCACGGAACCCTTGATCACCGCTTGAGTCCTCCAACAATTTGATCTTCGTTCCAATCAATGTTTTTGTTGGGATTCATCTTAGAAATGTTCTAAGGTGTGTAGAAGATCATAACACCAATTTGCTTAAGTTTAAGTTAGTTTCTAATGACTCAAATAAAGATTAAATATGTCTTCTAAAACTTGATTACATGTTTTAACTTTAATCCATTTGTTCTTCGAGACTCAATATGTCTCCTGAAATGACTACGACCACAACTAAAACAAAACTCAATAACACCTAATGAATACAACTTAACCATACAGATAGATATATCACAACACACCCCAATAGATTGAACACACACTAACTTCCCCACCCACCATGCTCTCTCTACCTTACATTTATGTGCAAACTCCCGCAACTCCTGAAGTGCCAAAAGTTCCATCCATTGTGAGGTTGGCACAACCTCGAACTTGCACTCGAGTAAATCTTCCTTTCCTAACCTTTTTTAACCTTCAGTATCATCAATTTGAGCATCACCTTTCATGCTCTCCACAATCATGCAGTCACCGTCAACGAACCGCTGGAAGAAACCACACCCAGCTTTCTGTTCCTGCAACAACCTAAACATTCAACAAAGGCAATTCATCAAACACTTGTAGAGCAAGCTAAAACCCCAAAAGAATAGCCACAAGCACTACGGGAAAATTAAAAATGTGTGTATTTGAATTTTAAGCACACAATGTTAATTTGGGTCATGAAGGGGTAAGTGTTCAGGAATGGATTTTGTTATTGATCTTATTTTTGATCTACAGATCTAATTAATTACGTTTTTATCGTAAACACCTTTTGATTGAGCTGAAAGTATTGGCAATTAACCGATTTAGCTACCTATACAAACGGTTTAGCTCTACATGGCATGTCCTAGAGGACTTATATATACCTCTCTTTTTTTAACTTTTTGCATGGCTCCACATTTAAAAAGCAAAACGTAACATGTATCTCCTCTCCAGTGAGGAGGGAGTTGTACATTGTTTCCTTCATCCCAATTGAAGCCACATTATGTTCCAAAGCATCATATATTTACAATTTACTCTTACTCTAACATGGAATATTCCACATACACATTGCAATATAGAATTGCTACAACACTTGGAACAAAGAAAAGCATCCAGACAAGGAGGCAGTGCCATCTCAACCAACCACAAATGATCTAACTTTGCACATAGCCTCAATTAATTTATGAAAGAACCACTTATCCATTAGCCTTAAAATTGCCTACTCGATCACGCATGTACCTTATTAGGTACTAATTAAACCCTTTCTTCCTAATGCTAATACTAAACAAACCATGGATTGCCAAATTTTGGAAACAAACAACGGGTGATTTAAGCAATGACGCACAACTTGTATCGCTAGTTTGATCCACACTTAGCAGCTTTATCCAATGACATGGTTTACATTCGAAACTCCATCCAAATATCTACTATACCAAATGACCTAATTTATTTACTAGTTGATTCGACCCCCACTTAGTATCTGTCGACAGAATCTACGAATTGTCTAGAGAATTCATCAACATGTCTCATTTGTCTCTTCACCAATTACTTTTTATTACATATATAATATATAGTATGAGTAGTATAATCAGCAACCTAATAGGAACAAGTGTAATATCGATCACGAGTGTTTTCCTTGTAACCATCAAATACAATGCTTGGGAGAGAAGAGATTTATAAGTTGAAATGGAATGATGTTAAGAACTATAAGTGGTTTAATGGGATGAGTCCACTACTCAACTTGCGATCTAAATTCCACCATCTAACGCAGGCCAACGACAGCATCGAGGTTGGTTGTTACATATGAGTGCGCGTAATAATAGTACAAATAATTAAAACAATCCAAACACTAGAAGTGCAGAAAGGGCTCCAGCTCCCATTTACCAATTAATTAATTAAACTGAAATATACTTGTGCCGTCCAAACTAGAGGTTTAATTAGTGGTTAGGGCCTACGGTGGTGTGAGATGGCAGAAGGAAACGTTGGTCATGTGCACTATATTTCATTCTCCAATGATGGTTGGTTTTGTGAATAGATATCATAATCTTAGTCTCTTATAATTAGATTAGGATTTTTTTATTAGGATTGAAGGCTGAATTGCATAAAGAAAAGAACCTTCCACCATTATCCAATGATGGGTTTAGGTTAAAGTAGGAGATTCTTAACCTGTTTCCAAGTACGTTTTTGATTTTTCGGTTGGCACACATTCATAAAGTTTTGTTGGGATAACATATTAATGTGAAGAACCGTCCAAGAGGTGAGAAAATATTACATGTGGGTTGACGAAGGTAAACTTGATTAAAATTAGGTAGTAAGTAACTAAATTAAGTATTTTAAAGGTTCCTGAATAATATAATCCACTATGTTCTTTTTATATCTTAACCTTTTCTATCATGTTGAACTGTACAATACTTATATATTAATTTTGTAATGTTTTTACTCGCCACTTAGTTGTGGACGGACAGAGGTACGAACTGTGAGAGGACAGCTAAGTCCACAATTTCCTAAGGAAGCCCAAATGGATATTAAACCTATGTAGGATGTGTATTAGGATTCTAGACAAAGCTTCATTCTAGAGAAATTGTCATGATCATTGTCGGCTAATAAATACTCAGTTTGGTGTCTAATCTTCCACAAAGACTTCCTTATAGTCCGAGACTCAGAGGGGCCTCCAACAACTACCAACAACCAACAAAAAATGGAGAAAAGACATGCATGATTTGTTCTTTGTGGGTTTGGAAACCGACATACCAACATGAGCCACTACGTTCTCATACTTCATTCACTATCCCTTCATAACTCTTAACATATAATGCACCTCATAGGAACATATAATCATGGAATTGAAAAGGTTTCCTGCAACCCCCATGTGTCCTTTCACTCATGTTGCTCGCCATCCATTCACCAATTAGAAAAGTGTTTGCACATTATTTTTGAAAAACTTAAAAACTAATTAATATAATAAATATTCCTTATCAAACTCAATGCTACCTACCCTAATATTACACAAATTTTAATAGGACCTGGTAGTACGTACACCATGTAACGATTTGTGGGATCAATATTATTACTATCATTTTAATGTCATGATGTTAGTGATTGCATTAGAAAGCGACATTGTATCCTATTCTTTCAATCATTGCTTAGATTTTACTGTGTCTCAAGAGTTTATAGGATTTTTATGTTTGTGATAAAGCCATACATCCATTAATGATCTAACCAAGATTGCGTGAGAATGACAAGTCATGTACTTGATTTAACATGTGGATAGCTGATCATGAGAATCCAAATTGGTTCATGCATATCATATGTTCATGTCTTTAATTGTTGTCCCACTTATGTCTAAAGTGCACTATGTTTTTTATTTGGAACTTAAACCTTAGTTCAGAATGCAATTTAATCTTACGTTGTGCATATACTAGTTGCGTTAAAGTTGCGTCCTTAGAATAGTTATAGACGATAACATGAAATCCACTGACAATCACAAGAAATTACTTCATGGAATAATATTTAACTGATTTATACTGCTCTGAGAACCTTTTTTGCAAAAAATACAAAACTAAATTATTTTCGTCCGGCCTTTGCCGCCTTCTATCCCAACTAAAAATTCTTAATTTCTTCGGCCCAGATGGTTAAGAGTTCACTACATCAACCAAGAGAATCCCAAAAATGAGGAATGTTATTCATAATCATAATTATAGATTGGCATTCTACCGAATGCACATCACGAGGTCATCTAATCTCTACGGTATCTTAGTTTATTTTTAAAGTACCAAGACCATGATTCTGGGATTCAAATTGACAGAGAATAGAAAAATCTTTCAAAACTAGTTCAGCTTACAAGTAAGAAATTAAGAAGTAAGCCGTCTAGGGAGAAAACTCACAATGATAAATAAACTCCTATTTGAAGTAATATATCATATATGTACATATGTTTATGAAGTATTTAAGCACGCGAACTTTGCGTTTGCACACATGATTTATTAATAATAACAACCAACCACTTCAACACAACTGCTAAAGTGGCTAGCCGGCCCATGGCTGAGTACAATTACTCAGGTCCATCATACCACTAAAACCCAAACCCACCAGGCCACCAATGCTTTATTTGAAGCCGTTTACACCCCCTTCAAACTTGGAACCGATTTTATGACTTCAATTAAGGTTACACTAGTGTAGAAACCACGCCTTAATTTAGAAGGAAAATATTATGATTTGAATATAGGTTTGAATCGTTTATCGCTTATATAATATCATGAAGTTTTTAGGGGGAAAAAACAATAATATAAAGAAAAGGTAAACGCTAGATTGTTGTTGTCACAACTAATGACCAACAACGAAAGCAAAACTATTGACAACAATATAACCCGTGAATAACTGGAAAAAAATTGTGTTTATTGTTAAGAAAGTTACCTATTGAAGATCGACGCATCCTCACCAGGCTGGCTCAGAATCTCCTCTTCATCATTGCGCCTTTCCTTATGAGACAAATCGACCAAAATCTAGAAATCAAATGGAGCAACTAACAAACGGCTCTATTGTTACCTTTCTCGTTCTTCACATTATATATACCAACTTGTAATACAAAATTCAAATAAGAAATATACGATTCATACTTTGAGTCTTCCAAAAACAATATGGTATCAGAGCATCGACTCTGAAATAAACAAACTCGACGCCTCAGAAACTCCAACCACCCCTCGGAGAACTCATCACCGGCAGACCTCAGCTTCCCCAGAAGCTACATCATCGGCCCATACATCAGCCAACATGTCTGATTTGGAGATACACGCTCCTCGTCTTGTCTCCCAACTCCTCAATGGACAGAACTATCTGTCATGGGCGAGGGCTGTCTCGCTTGCCCTCAGTGGCAAGGGGAAGATGAGCCACATCACGGGGACATCAAAAAAACCAACTGGTGAAGGGATTGAATCAAAACAAGAAGAATGGCAAGCAACAGATCATCTCATCATGTCGTGTGTGATCAACTCGATGCAGCCAAAAATCGGGTCGATCTTCTTGTATAAAAACTCCGCGAAGGAACTGTGGGACTCCGTCCAAAGCATATATGGTAAGGCTCAAAACTTTGCTCATATATTCAAACTAAAGCAAGATCTTTCGCAGACTAGACAAAACAACCAACCCATCACCGATTACCTTGGAGCTCTTCAAAGAGGCTGGGATGAGTTGGCAATTTATGAGCCTCCAAGTCAAGACCCAAAGGTCATCCTGGCGCGAATAGAACAAGATCACATCTACCAGTTCCTAATCGGCTTTGACGGAAATGAAGTCATCCGAAGTCAAATCCTGATGACTCCGGAACTCCCAAACCTAGCCTCCATCATCGCAATGGTTCAACGGGAAGAAACCCGTCGGACCACCGCTCAGAGCGGCTCAACCGACACTTCAGAATCTCAGGCACTACTCGCCGGAAAACAACAAGATACCGTTCAAACCAACAAAAACAAAGGTAGATATGGAAAAAAACCGAATGAAACTTGTGATAATTGCAAAAAACAGGGCATAACAGGAACTCATGTTGGTTCCTACATCCTCATCTCCGACCAACAAGGGAAGGAGGAGGAGATCATCGGAACAAAGGAAGAAATGGTGGAGGATCGGAGGGGAACAGGTTCGCAGGTGCGGCGCAAAACCCTAACTGTGATGGAGAAAGAAGGAAATGGGGAGACGTTGGGTATCTCGCGGATCCGAGAGGTCTTATATCCGCACACGAAGGCACGAGTATGCAAGCAACCCGACCCGGATCCGACTCAACCTTCTTCTCCTCTCCTGGTGCAACCGGATCCAGATCCGACCCGCCTCCTCTGGGTCAATTGCTGGTCCACTTGAACAATTATTTGCAGAGCAACCCTCACAGTTCAGGTAATTACTCAGGTATGGTCAAAACCTTAGATAATTATGCTGCAAAATTTTCTACCAATAGCACACATGATACTAAATGGGTTATTGATTCCGGTGCTACAGACCATATGACTGGAGGTTCTTCATGTCTAAATAATATAAAAAATAGTTTGCACTTGCTAAATAAATTTGTAACCATAGCTAATGGAAATCAAGTTGAAATTAAAGGAGTAGGTGACATGCAACTATTAAACAAGTTAGCAAAAAATATCTTGTATGTACCTTCCTTTGATTCTAACCTTCTGTCGGTAGCCAAGATCACTAAGCATTTAAATTGTAATGTCATATTTACACCTATTGATGTGATTTTTAAGGACCGAATTACAGGGATGATGATTGGTAGGGGAATTCTCACCAACGGTCTCTACATCTTAGACTCCCAAAATAAGGCGATGCATGCTTTTAATAAACCCAATCATGAGCTTTGGCACAAGAGTATGGGACACCCATCTCACCATGTTTTGAAAACTTTATTTCCCTTTATTTCCTCTGAATACTCTTGTGATGTTTGTCATTATTCGAAACAAACTAGACTGTCGTTTTCTTATTCTTACAACAAAACTGGTTGCCCTCTCGAACTTATTCACTCCGATATTTGGGGTCCAGGCCCCGTTGACTCATACAACGGTTTTAGATATTTTATCTCATTTATTGACGATTTTTGACGTACTACATGGGTTTACTTGTTGAAAGCCAAATCTGATGCATTTAAAGTTTTTTGTGAATTTGTATCCCTCATTGAAAATATGTATGACTTTAAAATTAAAACGTTGAGATCGGACAATGGTGCGGAATATACTAGTCACAATTTTCAAAAAAATTTGAAAACAAAGGGAATCTTTTGCCAAACTACGTGTATTAACACTCCCGAACAAAACGGTGTTTCCGAAAGGAAAAATCGTCACATATTGAATGTCACTCGATCGTTACTTTTTCAAAATAATGTTCCAAAACTTTTTTGGTCAGATGTCGTTTTAACTGCAGTTTATCTCATAAATCGTCTTCCCAGCAACAGCCTTAAAAAGAGGCAACCTTTGGAAATATTACTTGGAAGAAAACTAATGCTTGATCATCTTAGGATATTTGGTTGTGTTTGTTTTGTTCACAAAAAGGACAGATAAACTCGACTTTAACTCTATCAAATGTATTTTTCTTGGTTATTCCTTTAGCAAAAAAGGGTACAAATGTTATGACCCTATAGATTGTAAATTTTATGTTTCAAGAGATGTATCTTTTATTGAGAGAGATTCGTATTTCAAAAGTAGTGAAGACAAAACTCCAACTCTGGATATTCCTCTCCCAACCTTGGAAACCAACACACCGGAAGAGCACGAAGACAACTCAACCCCACAAGAAGAAATTGAAGAAGAAGAAGAAGGGGGAGGTGAAGGAGGAGAAGGAGAAAATCAAGAAAGACAAAATCAAGCAAACAACCAAGAAGAAACTTCCCAAAGGTGAAGATCAACACGTCCTAATCGTGTTCCCGCCAGGTTAAAAGATTTCATCACTTCCCACGTCACTTACCCAATTGAGGACTACTTGTCCTATAATCAATTAAAACCCACTCACAGAAGTTTTATAACACAAATAGATAATCATAAAGAATCCAACTCCTATCATGAAGCTATTAAAGAACCAAAATGGTGCAAAGCTATGGAAGAGAAACTTAGAGCACTATAATCAAACGGAACTTGGACCATTGTTCCACTACAAGCTGGGATCAAACTGTTGGGTGTAAATGGATTTACAAAATTAAATACACAGCAATGGAACCATTGAAAGATATAAGGCTAGACTCGTTGCTAAAGGGTACACTCAAACATATGACTTAGATTATTTAGAAACTTTCGCTCCAGTAACAAAAATGAACACCGTTCGTGTTCTTCTATCTATAGCCGTTAATAAAGGATGGAAACTATACCAAATGGATGTAAGAAATGCTTTCCTTCATGGAAACCTTGAAGAGGAAGTATATATGACTCCACCTCCAGGATACAACTCTGCTTCAAACCAGGTATGCAAGCTACACAAATCAATCTACGGATTGAAACAGTCTCCACGTGCATGGTATGCAAAACTTAGTCATTTTCTTCTACTTTATGGGTTTGTTAAGTCTTCCGTTGATGCATCCATGTTCATTAAACATCATCATCACATAACCACCATAGTCCTAATTTATGTAGATGATATCATAATCACTGGTGATTGTAACCATGAAATCAACCTAGTCAAAAATTACTTAAAATCTAAATTTGACATCAAAGACCTTGGTTTATTAAAATATTTCTTAGGAATAGAAATTGCATACTCCACAAAAGGATTGTTTTTATCACAAAGAAAGTACACTCTAGACTTACTGAAGGAAACCGGAAAACTCGGGTCTAAACCTACTAACACTCCCATTGAGGCTAATCGCAAGGTTAGTCCCACAGAAGGAGAACCTATTAACGATATTAGTCGGTTTCAAAGACTCGTAGGAAAACTCATATACCTGACTGTAACTAGACCCGATATAACTTATGCAGTTAGCACTATTAGTCAATTTATGCATGCTCCCCATACACATCACTTAGATATTATTGATCGAATACTTAGCTATCTAAAAAACACTCCGGGACAAGGATTATGGATGAAAAACAATCAGTCTAACTCTATAATTGGCTTCTCTGATGCAGATTGGGCAGGAAGCCATGATCGTAAATCTACTACAGGTTTTTGCACATTCGCAGGTGGAAATCTTGTAACTTGGAGAAGCAAGAAACAAAATGTTGTTGCTCGATCAAGTGCTGAAGCAGAGTATCGGGCTATGGCCTCTACCACAAGTGAACTCGTTTGGCTCAAACAACTACTTTTTGACATGAAACAACCCTACAATAAGCCCATGGACATGTTCTGTGACAATAATGCAGCCCCTCACATAGCATCAAATTTAGTGTTCCACGAAAGAACTAAACACATTGAAGTTGATTGTCATTTCATCCGGGAAAAAATTCAAAACAAAGAAATCGAGGTACCATACATTTCAAGTAAAGAACAACTCGCTGATATCTTCACCAAAGCCCTGGATCAGAAACAATTCAAACTCATACTCTCCAAGCTAGGTTCCTTCAACCTCTTCCGGACCCAACTTGAGGGGGAGTGTTAAGAAAGTTACCTATTGAAGATCGACGCATCCTCACCAGGCTGGCTCAGAATCTCCTCTTCATCATTGCGTCTTTCCTTATGAGACAAATCGACCAAAATCTCGGAATCAAATGGAGCAACTAACAAACGGCTCTATTGTTACCTTTCTCGTTCTTCACATTATATATACCAACTTGTAATACAAAATTCAAATAAGAAATATACGATTCATACTTTGAGCCTTCCAAAAACAATATTTATCTTCAATTTATGCTTCAATTCTAGTAAAGTAAAGTTGATCTCTAAGGTGTTCTATTAGGACCATTACGACAAATCCTAGAGAAGTCGATCGATTCTCTTTTGATACTTTTGATTAGACTAAGATCACTCGTAAGTATAGACACGCCCACCTCAAAATTACTTCACAATTAACTCACCTTCTAAACCCAGCTTCTAACTTCATTCCCAGTCAGTCATGGACCTGACCACCACTCTACCCACTTGAGGGCTCTCCTCTCAAACTCATGATCTTGTATGCTCCAAATCTCAAGTTAATATATAGTGGAAGTAACTTTCAACCATAACCAAACTATACATTTTTTTCGTGCAAGTTAACTTCACCATTTTCTCTCCGACCACAGTGGCGTTGAGCATTCGTCACCGACCCACCACATAATTTTCGTCTTTTTCGACAAAGTAGATAATTATTAGAGAATGATCTCACATCGGTTTAGACGATTACTTTCTCCTGGATTATAAGTTGGAGGATTTATCTACTCACCACCAATTAGTTTTAAGTTAGATACTCACACTTTAACATAGGGCTGAGCATCGGTCCGGTCCGGTCCGGACCGAAAACCGGACCGGACCGGAAAAAATTCGGATAGGCGGACCGAGGACCGGACCGGACCGGTTCGGTCTGGTCCGGTCCAAAAACCCGATTTTTTACCTTCAATCTAAATAAAAAAAAAATTGGACCGGTCCGGACCGGACCGGAAAATTTAAAATTTGCCGGACCGAAACCCGGACCGGACCGAATTTTTTCAAAAATTTCCGGACTGAACCCGGACCGACCGGTCCGGTCCGGTCCGGTCCGGTTGACCGGTTTGACCCGGTCAATGCACAACCCTACTTTAACATAGTATCATAGCCTAAAAGGCTCAACGGTCGGCTTGACACATCCACCATTGTTATTATCCACGCGTAGACACGGAAAAAAAATCTCGGTCACTCGTGCAGGGGAGTGTTAGAGAATAGTCTCACATCGGTTAAAATGAGATTTTCTCCTGGGTTATTAGTTGGAAGGTCCCTCCACTCATCACCAATTAGTTTTGAGTTTGATACCCTCATTTTAATAATAATTGTTCGACATCGTTATTTCCTTCTTCGTACTTAGTGCATATGTTCTGAATGCCATCGCAGAGGTGCTGCCTTTTGGGTCAAATTCATCGGCTGCATGCTCCCACTAGGGGTGTAAACGGGTCGGGTATGCCCCTACCGGTACCCGTACCCGGCTAAATTAGCGGGTACGGGTACGAGCACGGGCATATACCCGGCAAAAAACATATATACCCGTACCCGTTAAGTTAGCGGGTACGGGGCGGGTAAACGGGTATAGCGGGTATAATATATAATATATAAAAATATAATATATATTATATAAAATATATATTATATATAAAATATATAACATATAAAATATTAAAAAAATATTATATATATAATATAATATATCTTAACGGGTATACGGGTAAACGGGTATGGGTAATGCGTATACCCGTACCCGACCCGTTTATTAAGCGGGTAAACAGGTACGGGTATACGGGTTTGAATTTTTAAACGGGTATGGATTTTTGTACCCATACCCGTACCCGCCCGGAGCGGGTGACCGGGTATACGGGTATTACCCGCCCCGTTTACACCCCTAGCTCCCACCAAACCTAACCCAGTCACGGATAATCTACTGTAGCCCTTTAAATAGCCTCATTTCACATGCTGGTGATTTGTTATTCAAAAGTTGAGTTTCAACTAAGAAAATGAGAGGAAAAGGCACACCTCCAAGAAAATGAAAGGAAAAAATTAGAGAAGAAAATGAAAGTTGACATGCTAGAAGATGAATTTCGGTTGTAGAAGTAATTTCACATAAGATACTTAGTTTAAAAAATTCAATTAAAATTAATAAAAAAGGAATTTCTAATTTACCTTGACTGAAATGAGGCCTACACGGACTCAGGTATACCACAGTAACTATTCCATGCGATAGATGTACCCAAGATATTTATGAATTTCATAGACAAAGGCCTAATGATGTCACACATTTTCAAGTGAATTCTAGCAAACAAAACCCTTTAAAAATGGTAAAGAAGAGATGACTGAGTGGTTTAGATTTTCTTGGATTTATTTGGTTTATTTAGTAACGTGAAAAATAGAAGTGTGATCTCCTTTATATTAGTATATAGATGGGAGTTAGGCAGTAATACAAGGGGCCACTCTTTTCTAGCACAATGATAATTTAGCTCTGGGTTTTTTGTTTAGATGCACTTCGAAAAGGTGGGTTATTAAACCTTTGCTCTCATGTAATTTATATTGCTCGAGTACATATTTAAAATATTTGAAAAAACAATTTAAACTAATTTTTAAAATAATTATTAACATATTTAAATATATTTTTATATTAAAAAAACAGTACCCAGGGGGGCACCTGCCCCCCACCCACCAACCCAGCCCACCCGGTAGGGTGGAAAATTTCTCATCCGGTCTACGTGGTCGGGCGCACTAAAGTGCCGCCCGGCTATAGTAGCCCGGTTAAGGATGACCTAAAAGTCTTTCGGCCAAGTGTCCATGTCTGCATCTAGTCACTTCTGTAATTTCTTCACCACTCCTTAAATGCTCCATCCCAAACGGAGAGGAGTCTATTTGGAATTATATGAATGCCTTCTAGAGAAAGAGATAATTTTTCGAGAGACAATTTATAGAGAAATGACTTCCTAAATAGAGGTCTACACATAGGGGAGGGGGGGATTTCTAGAACCATAAATTGATTTTCTAGAAGAAAAAAATCTCTCTGTCAGCCGTAATTATATATATAATAAAAAAATTCAAAATTATAATTTTAGTGACTCACGATTGTGAACCGCGATTAGTGACTTTTTTATACTAAAAAAATGCAAGGGGTGTAAAACGCGATCCGTCATTTTTTTTTAAAATTCTCCACGGATTGCGGTTCACACCCGCGATACGTCACCTTTTAAAAAAAAATTGAACCGATTTCCGTCACTTTTAAATAAATAAAAAATCATAGATCGCGGGTGTAAACCTCGATCCGTGACTTTTTTATTTTGTTTGATTTCTATTTTTATTTTTTTTTCGAAATTATTTTAAATCTTTTTTTTCAAAATATGTTTTCTAATTGTTATTATTTTCTAAAATAATTATTTTTTTCTTAATTTTTTCCAGAATCGAACTCCAAATTACATGGATAACTGAGCATGTTGAAAAAATTAGGTTATTTTATACAATAAAAAACAAATTCTCGTACCAAGAATAATAAATTATTTACAACTAAATATTAAACAAACACTAAAACTAATTAAAACAAAAAATTGGTAACTTTGTCAAAAATCCGTAGGGTGTATACACTCATTACAAACATTTTTAGAGGTCGATGCAACAAAAAATTAAAAAAATAATAACAATTTGAAAACATATTTTGAATATATATATATATATACAGGAATTCTCTAGTGAGCTCAGGGTTTAATTTTTCTAAATTAAGCCCCCACAATATCCATCACTCATTTCAAATTGTAAGGTAGATTAAGAAAAACGGTTATAATAATAAATGGTGAGATTAACTGTAAATAAGATACAATGGTGAGATTGTAGGGGGCTTAAACTAAATTTGATGAGCCCTGGGCTCACTAGAGCTTAACCCTATATATTAAAAAACAGATTAAAAATGATTTTAAAAAATCAAACATAAAACACTAAAACTAAAATCACTAAGCCTAAACAATTAATTTTGATTTTTTAAAATCCTTTTTTATCTGTTTTTTAATATATATATATATTTTTCAAAATATGTTTTCTATTTTTTTTTAAAATTAATTTTGTTTTAATTTTTTTGCAATTGAAGGTATGCGATGTAATTTATTCAAGTTAAGCAAGCATGGGATTTACACGAGGCAATATGGATAACCTCTTCGTGGAAACATATCTAAATTCCAAAAAACCATTCATGCTTAAGGACATAAAAAATGCATGGAAATTTACGGCCATTGATCTTGTTGTAGGAAAATACATGTGTCCTATATCCTATGTAACATTTTGCAGGCACTGGATATAAAACAGATAGCAATAACGTAATTTGCATTTATACTGATAAGAAAATGAAATTTGTATTTATATACCTCCCGGCATTTCACCAGTGCCACCGGCAATACCAGCTGATGCATTTGCTACGAGATTTCCATAGAGATTTGGTGTAACCTACGTATGCAAATAGAGTTACGAGTTAAGAGGCAAAAAAAAATTGATTGGGAGGAAGGATGGAGCCCTTCACTGCAAGAGGTGCTATGTGACAAAACAACTGTTAACAAGAAAAACAACCGCAAGAGGTCCCAGATAATAGAACATGATTTTAAAAATATCAAAACATAAAACACTAAAACAAAAATCACTAAACCTAAACAATTAGTTTTGATTTTTGTAATCATTTTTTATCTGTTTTTAATATATATATTTTTCAAAATATGTTTTCTAATTGTTATTATCTTTTAAAAAAATTAATTTTAATTTTTTCCTATATCGATCTCAAAAAATGTTTGTAATGAGTGTACACTCTACGGATTTTTAACAACGTCACCAAATTTTTTTTGTTTTAATTAGTTTTAGTGTTTGTTTAATATTTAGTTGTAAATAATTTATTATTCTGGATACGAGAATTTGTTTTTATTGTATAAAATAACATTATTTTTCAACACGTTAAGTTATTTAGTTAATTTGGAGGTCAATTCTAGAAAAAATTAAAAAAATTAGTTTTTTAGAAAATAATAACAATTAGAAAACATATTTTGAAAAATAAAATAAAAAAAGATTTAAAATAATTTCGAGAAAATAAAAACAGAAATAAAAAATAAAAAAATTCTACCGCAATCCGTAGATTTTTTTAATAAATGGTGACGGGTCCCATGTGTGAACCGCGATCTGTGAAAAAAAATTAAAAAGTGACGGAACGCGGGTGTGAACCGCGATCCAAGTAGAATTCGTTTTTTTTAATCTTAAAAAAAAATTGATTTTTTTTATATATAAAAATTACGACTATGTCAGTGGAAATATTTTTTCCTGTCTCTAGCTAGAAATATATTTCATGCTCTAGAAATCCATCTCTCTCTCTTAAGATTTTTTTCGTTGTTTCCGTGATTTTATTTCTCCCTTTACAATTTCTTCTTTCTATTTCAAGAATTCTTTTTCTTAACTTTGTAACTTTTAGCTTAAATACGATATAACGTCTCTCTAAACTAGAGATGTGTACTCAAACAGACAGATATTAAAGGTACAAAGTGCACCTAAGAGCAAGGTTAACAAGTGGGGCGCCCAGGGGTGGGGGCACGTGTCCCTCTCCCTTTGACTCGATTTTTTTTAATTTTAAATTATTTTGTTTAAGGTTAAAAATGTTTATAAATTCGTTTTAAATTGTTTTTTCATAAAAAAAACTGAAAACATGTGTTTTTATTTGTTTTGATTTTGTAGATTTTTTTTGAATTTTTTTTATATTTTACGCAGGATTGATATCTAAATGACGTAGAGTGAAGAAAATGTATAGTAGATAGGTTAAAGGAGTTTTTGGATGAACTAACGTGACAGAAAGAAAAGCTGACGTGACACTGAGAGGGAGGAGGAGCCCTGCTTTAGTCATGACACTGTTAAAAGTGCTACAAGTAAATATGATGCCGAAAAGGTATATCCAGGTAAAACCCTCATTAGTTTATTAATTTAAAGCCATATCAAATATGTTGGCACGTGATCCATGTGTAGTTGAAGATTTGTGTCAGAATCTTTAACGGCCTACTGTAGCGCGAGCGATACTGTAGTGTGCCTGGTCATGTTGACCGTTTGGGGAATTTTCCACCCGCCCGAATCCCCCCCAAATGAGTGCGTGGGGCATGTGCCCCCTCATTGGGTGTTGATTTTTTTGTAATATTAAAAAATGTTAATAATTATTTTAAATAGTTTTTAAAATTATTTTTTATGAAAATTTGTTTTTTATTTGTTTAAATCTTTTTTTAAAATTAATATATTTTTATGGTTTGTCCAAAATTGATCCCCACATGACATGGAGGGGAGAGAATGCAAGACACTTGAGTTATTTCTGGGTACGGTTAAGGAAAATTTGGACGGATTAGTTTGTGCCGACGTGGTTTCGAGGTGAGACCGCAAGAGGAGTTAGAAGACCGGAGAATGGTCGTTAATAACTTCTTTAGGTCATCTTTACCCATGACATTTTCATATATGTCAACCTAGTCATATCAGTACTCTCTCTTCGTCATGTCAGCATTACATTTTTCTTTTCTCTCTTTCTACTATTCACCCATCAACCATAACTCATTCATAAAATGTCAACATACTCACATCAACACTCTCTCACTTCTACCTCATTTATTTTCCTCTCATTTTTAATTTCCCAAAATTCTCATTAATTATATCACATATTTTACGAAAATTAATTATATCACATAATTTTTTTAAAATAATTACGAAAATGTAATTAAATTTATCACTTTTATCAACATTATTAAAGTAATTACAACAATCTTTTTTGTCTTGTTTTTAAAATCATTTTAAATCTTTTTTTCAAATCTTTCTTTTTCAAAATAATTTTTTATTCGTTTTAAAAAAAATTAATTTTTGATTTATTTTTTTGAATTTTATCTAAGATCGACCTTCAAATGACGTGAATGAGAGAGAATGTTGAAAATTTAGGTATTTTTATCTAATATAAAAAAATAATTTTCACTATCCAACATAATAAATTATTTATAATTAAATATAAAATAAAACTAACTAAAACAAAACACACACAAAAACGAAATTTAAAAAAAAGACTGACCTGGGCGTGATAATGGGCGGCAAACCGCCAAATCCCACGACCTGGTATGATGTAAATTTAGGGAATATATTGTAAATTCAATCCTAATTGGTATAAAGAGTACAGTTAGTTGGAATACAATGAATCGAAGGATGAAACATTTTATATCTATTGCTATTTATTTAGTGGCGAGCTTGGACATGGTGATCATGAAGCACATGTTAAGAAATGTTTCAGGTATTGGAAGGAAGAAAAAAAGGATGACAAACCATATGGGAGATGTCAGAAGCACCCACAATATTTGTTTTATGGCCGCTAAAGATTTGATGAATTGATCTCGACATATTGATATCATCATGTATGATGAATCTGATAAAGCCAAATGAGATTACCACACTAGTCTGAAGGCAAGTGTTGGATGTGTTCGATGACTTCTAGCAAAGGGATGTCCTTTTCGGGGACATGATGAGTCAGAGACCTCATCTAGTTTTGAATGTTTGAATTTTAATGTATTCATGTTTGGAAAAATGTTAAAAATAGGAAGAATATTTTTTATTTTTTTAAATTAATTAATTAATTTAAAGTATTATCTTAAAATTGTAGGTCTTCAAAAAAAATCAACCAAAGTAGAGACAATCTTCAAAAAAAAATTGCCCCTGCACGCCAGGAAAACCCCATACTGTGGACATAATGCATGAGCAAAAGCAATACAATTGTCCAAACTGTGATTCTTAATGAGTTTCATTTCTATTTTACTCTAAAATGTTTGGGATTAAGACTTTGTTGTTGTACATGTTGTATTAATGTGAATGTAATTTCATATGAATTATATGAAAATAAATAAATCATTGTCGATTGATTCAGTGATAAGCTCAACCCAAACTTAAAACAATATGAGATTCAATTCGAATATTTTGATTCAATCTCTAAACTTTGATCTGTATTCATTACAAAATTCATAAATCGATCCAAAGTTTTATCAAATATACAACTATTATGCGTTATAAAAAGAAATACAATTATTCTAAAACTATTCGAAAGTCCAGACAAAAATATTTTACATAGACAAACTTATCTAACCATCAAAGCAGCATCATTCCCACATGATCTGACGCCTCTTGAGCGGCAGTTGCCCTCTCTCCTCCCCTTCTACCAATCGACCTCCACCTTACCCCTATTGATCATGTCTTTCCCCATCAATGGTTCCATGTGGTCGAACCACGGTCATCGAACCGATAAAACTTTGGTTTTGGTTCAATGTGGTCGAACCACGGTCGGACCTTTGATGACGTCAGCATGACATCAGCATTTTTGAGACCCGAAGTTGGACCGGACCGGATAAATATTAACGGTCGGACCGGTTTGAACCGATTTCTGTAAAATTATTTAATATATACACACAAAACATTAAATATAATTCATGATATCAAACACAATTTGCTTAACTCAGTAAATTTGTTATCTTTACTTAACGGAACAAATTTGCTTGAATAAGAATTAGAGAAAGTATTATTTGGATTAAGAATCTAAAACCAAAATCAATCTTCAATATTATCCACGACATTATACTTGCGAATGGATTTGGTGAGGGAGAGAAGAGTTTGTGGGTGATGGATTTTTGTTTGTAAAAATAGAAAAAAAAATCCTCATATTTTCTGATTTTAAAGATTAGGAAAATTTGAAATATTTTTATGTCTGGTCCAACCAGACGGTCCAACCCGATCAGACCGGGTTCAATCCGGTTCAGAACGGTTCGACTAGATGCTCGGTTTTTTAGTTGAACCGGCCGTTGAACCATCGGTTCCTGGTTCGACTAGACCGGGTCGAACCGTCATGTCCGGTCCGGTTTTTAAAACCTTGCTTTGAACAAAAAGTATTCGCACGAGCCCAAGACATCTTGTGCACCAATGCTAATATGCCAAAATTATTGCAAATCCTTCGCATACTTTGTATTAAGCTCAAACCAAACTTAAAACAAAAATAAGTTTCAATTCCATTATTTTGATTCAAATTTTGGTCTCTATTAAGTTCAGAATCCAAAAATTTGACCCAAAGTCAAAATCAGAAGTCTAACTACTTAAAACTCCAAACAAAAATATTTTACACATCTTAACTGTAACTAATCTATCTAAGCAGCACAACACATCCGGCGCCTCTTGATCGTCGGCAGTTGCCCCGTCTTCTCTCCGCTTGCCGGCGATGGCTCCGCCGCCTCTCCCGCACCGATCCGCCTCCCCTTCCCAACCATCCGGGTAAAATCCCTCCCTCCCTTCCTTTCTTCTCTCCTCCCCTAATCCCCTCCTCTCCACTCCTCTCAGCAAGAGCGAGGTCTCAGATCTGAAGCTCCAACTCCGGCAACTCGCCGGAAGTCGCACGCCGGGCACTGACGACTCGAAGCGGGAGCTCTTCAAGAAGGTGATCTCCTACATGACCGTCGGCATCGACGTCTCAGCGCTGTTCAGCGAGATGGTGATGTGCTCCTCCACGTCCGACATCGTCCTGAAGAAGATGTGTTATCTCTACGTCGGGAATTACGCGAAGGGGAACCCCGATCTGGCCCTCCTCACCATCAACTTCCTCCAGAGGGACTGCCAGGACCAGGACCCCATGATCCGGGGGCTCGCGCTGCGGAGTCTCTGCTCTCTTAGGGTTACGAATTTGGTGGAGTATTTGGTCGGGCCGTTGGGAAACGGGCTTAGGGATGGGAGCGCGTATGTGAGGATGGTGGCTGCGATTGGGGTGGCGAAGCTTTACCATATCTCTGGACCGACTTGCATGGATGCGGATTTCCCCGCGGCGCTTAAGAGTTTGATGCTTAACGATCCTGATGCGCAGGTGAGTAGAAATATTTGATTTCGTTTGATTTTGGATTTTGGTTGAATTACTATTTGTTTGTTTCCTACTTGTTTTAATTTGGAAACCTTTGGATAGTTCACCAACAAATGAGCTCTCTTACTGTGGCGAAGATCGCAGGTTCAGTTCCGGGGTGTGGCAATTTTCCCTGGATTTTCTTGGAACCTGCAATTATGGACTTGCCTTTCTGTTGCAAAAAGTTCTATATTAGTGTTATGGTTTGTTTTATAGGGTGTTTGGCAGGCAAATGGTTGTGGAATGTAAACAATTTGCAACACGGGCGATGCTGGCTTCTTGTGTTTTGTAGTTGTTGATTTCAAGGTGGAAGTCTGCTATGTTTATTCTTGTTATGCTGACGGGTAATTTTGAAGTCCTAACATATATTGCTTGCTTGAAAAATGCATGCTTGAGAAGTGTATGTATCTTCAATTGAGGGGAGGGTGATTTCCAGAGAAAAAGTGGAATCATGTTCTGTTTTCTTTTTTCTCTTTCGGTTCAATTTTGTGTAGATGTTTGTTTGTTTCTCTTGTGCAATGCTATTGCTTTAATACACTGAAAAAATTGATCTTTCTTTCTTTTTAACATTTGCATTTCTTATTAGCTAGATTACACGGTATCAAATGGAAAATGTGATTTATGATCCATTGTTTTTTGTTGTCTGGAGCTTTTTTGCATTGATTGTTGTTTGTTTCATGTTTTTCTTTTTTGCATTTCAGGTGGTTGCGAACTGCCTCTCCTCATTGCAGGAGATCTGGAATTTGGAAGCTGCTACTTCTGAAGAAGCAACAGAGCAGATAGAAGCACTGCTCAGCAAGACAGTTGTTTACTACCTATTGAATAGGTACGTGTTTTTCTTGAATGTATTAAAGGAATTAGCTACATGTAACTAACCTTTTCATCTTATCAAGTGTCCAATCGTTTATACTAAAGACTTTATACTAATGTATTAAAGACTTTATACTAATGTCTTTTCGTGATTAGTCTTTTTCCGTGGATTTGTTAAATATTTCAGCACAACAATTTTACAGGATCAAGGAGTTCAGTGAATGGGCACAATGCCTCGTACTTGACTTGGTTTCCAAGTACATCCCATCAGATAACAATGAGATATTTGACGTGATGAATCTCCTTGAAGATAGGCTTCAGCATGCAAATAGTGCTGTTGTTTTGGCCACAATCAAGGTGTTCCTGCATATGACATTGTCCATGACAGATGTTCATCAGCAGGTATGTCTGGTATCTAGGAGTGGGGTATATCATCATAAATTCTCATTTACAAATTTGAAGAGGAAGACCTTACCCTTAAATCTTAGTGATTCATGGCTGTTGTAATAATCATAACACATTTTATTGTTTCAGACGGTTAATTTATCCTCCATTGTTTCAGGTTTATGAACGAATTAAAGCACCTTTGCTCACCCTTGTTAGCACTGGGAGTCCTGAACAATCTTATGCTGTGCTGAGCCACTTGCACCTTTTGGTGATGCGGGCTCCAATGTTGTTTTCTTCGGATTACAAACATTTTTATTGCCAATATAGTCAACCATCATATGTCAAGAAATTGAAACTTGAGATGCTGACAGCCATCGCAAACGAGAGCAATGTATATGAAATTGGTGGGTCATTAACTGAAGTTCATTTTTCATTTTAACATGTTCTGAGAATATATTGTTACGTGTCATTCATTTTGCAGTTTCGGAGTTGTGTGAATATGCTGCAAATGTTGATGTGCCAATTGCTAGAGAGTCAATTAGAGCAGTTGGAAAGATCGCACTTCAGCAGTATGATGTAAATGCGGTTGTGGATAGGCTTCTTCAATTTCTCGAAATGGACAAGGACTATGTCACTGCTGAGACACTGGTCAGTTCGTAGTACATTTACTGAACTGGTCCATGGCTTTTCGATCTTGTCATATGTATTAATACCTTGTTTTTTCCCTTTCATATCAGGTGCTTGTGAAAGATCTCCTCAGGAAATACCCACAATGGAGTCATGATTGCATTGCAGTTGTTGGAAGCATTAGTAGCAAAAATGTTCAAGATCCCAAAGCTAAATCAGCACACATATGGATGTTGGGAGAATATTCTCAAGACATGTCTGATGCTCCTTATCTTTTGGAAAGCCTCATTGACAACTGGGATGATGAGCATTCTCCTGAGGTGCCTAATTCTTACAAATGTCATGTAATATTTATGCTTTTTGTTAAGACAATATGGGGATGATAGTGGTTGTCCTTCCACAAGAGCAACTTCGTTTTTTTTCCTGATATTTCCTAAATAATGTCATAAAACAGTGGTCTGTTGTCTGAAATAAGGAAGAGCGAAACCATGAGTTAGTGTTTCCCTTAGTCTTGAGCCTTTTGTACTTTGGCTCTATAAAGGTCCTATATCTGTAATTGTCCATTTCCAATGGAGGAAACTGGAAATGATTTGTTTTTTTTATGCTAAACCAAAGTGGCTATTATACTCTTTCAACTCCTATTTATTAAGAAATGGAAGATGGGTTTCTGTTCCAAATCGAGTACTAATCAGAAACAACCTCTCTGTTATTGCAGGGGTAAGGTTGCATACATCTAGCCCTGCTTCCCCTTCCAGGCCAGAGCCTCTTTGGCTTTACGAAGTTTAGGGTGATGTTGTTGTTAACAAAGCTTCAAAATATTATAGGTCGTCTCCAAAATATGATTTGAAATGTGTAAAGAATATTTCTGTTTAGATGTTTCTTGATTTGTTCCGACTTTTTGTTGTTAATTCATTCACATCCTACTAAACAGATTTATATTTGCCTGTTTTTTCCAACCTTAGTTCTCTATACTAGTTAATTTTGCTTCTACACAGCAATTAACAAGTGATAAGTTCTAGCCCATACTAGGATATTGACGATCATCTTCTGTTTTTTATACACATTTTTGCCTTCATGTATAGGTCCGTTTGCATCTGCTCACTGCAGTAATGAAGTGTTTCTTTAAAAGACCACCTGAGACACAGAAGCCATTAGGTTCAGCTTTATTTGCTGGCTTGGCTGATACTCATCAGGTTTGTTTGATTTATGTATAGTTCTTGTAAGTAGAAAAAAGCAATTGGGTTTTAGATGTTTGAAATTTTGACGACCATATTGATCACTTCTATTTATATCTCATCACAGGATGTTCATGATAGAGCATTATTCTACTACAGACTTTTGCAATATGATGTATCAAAAGCAGAAAGTGTGGTAAACCCTTTGAAGCAAGCTGTATCGGTCTTCACTGACACTCAAAACAGTGAAATAAAAGATCGGATATTTGACGAGTTTAACAGTCTATCGGTTACATACCAGAAGGTATGTACTTTTCAATGTTATCATTGATATAAATTTACGGGTGGTGAATGTTTAGCTAGGTTTTAATTCAAAAGATCCTACCTACTGACAAAGCTTGCACAAGATTTCCTCACCATTCACACTTCAACGACCTCTAACATCACGATACCGAACTTGAGGTTGCCATCTTGAAACCACATGATGAAAAAGCCTAAGATGATGTTATCTTTATCTTTTTCACCTCATTATCGGCATCAACTTTGTTTAAAATATAAACTTATCCTATTACTTTGATTAACATTGCATGTGCTTTTATGGTGACAAATTTATTAGTTAGTGTGTCTTGTAGTGGTAAGAGTGTTCGTCACTTCGTCTATTTCATTTTTGGACTGTATTTCCAATAATGGTCTGATTCAGTTTTAAACCCCGACAAGGGATTTCTGTTAAGTGTCCAATGATTAACCACAAAAGGTGTTCATTTGTTCAACAATATTTGGTATGCCAGTTGTTGAACAAAAAGCAAAATGCATAACTGAGTATCTCTACACGAGTCTGAACCCATATGAAGAATTTAACATATGATAAGCCGATGAGGTTAGTGGGCTTAACACTTGAAATAGTGTGTTGGTAAGTCAATAACGTAAATGCTTTACCGGCTTGGAGTTTGAGTTTACGTTGTGCTTGCTTGTTGGTTTTAATAGTCATGCCAAAGTCTCCTTTACGTCTGAGTTTCTTTTTATACAAAACATGTGGTCATTGAACTAGAAAACCAAAGAAAACTTCTCGTACAAGTGTACAACCAAAAACCTTCAGTTTTTTTCCTTTTCTTGATTTGGATGCAAAAAAATGTGATGTAAGTCGATTATCTATTTTCATACTTGAACTAAAATCATTCTATTGAAACATAAACATCTCTAGACCATGAAAATTCTATCTTGACTTAGGTGTGCTATTCGCTTATCTTCTTTGGTTTATGTTTGAGATCACGATAATGTACTAAGGTCTACGGTTTCTAAGCAGGAAAAGCATAATACTACGTATATTAGCCTTTTGTGTACTCGAGAAACTTAAATTCTTAGGTCCGTGTTTGCCAAATGGAGTTTGTCTTTCAGTTCTCTTTCCCAAGATGCTGAAGCAGGCAACAGAACTACTTCAAACACAATTAGTTTAACATTCCATATTGACAGAGCACATAGTCTAGTCTAGGACCTCTTGGTTATGGGAACAATATTAACGAAGTATATGTCAATGTTGGTGTGTGATTTTGATAGTGATAATTGACGACAACCATGATGGGCACCAATCCTTCTTTGTGAGAAAGGAATAAAAAGATAAAAGTGAAAAAAGTACTAAAGTGACATGAAATATTGGATGTGATACCAGCATTTTCTCAAGTTTAAGAACGTTTAGCTTGTAGTTTCCAATATCAGTACCCTATCTCATTGTAGAAAATTTTGTGCAATATGTTTGCAGGGATTTGGATTGATCTTAATCCGTTGACTGTTCTAATTTAAAGGAGCTATTGGGATAAAGATCTTGACAGGCAGCAGAATCTCTGGGTTAACTTGGAAGAAGTGGAATTTCTGTCATCTCATCTATTAAATATTTAGTTTTCACTAATTTTTATCTGTCTGACTATTTCTCAAGTGGAAAAGGGTTTAGGCAAGGATACACCATGGTCTCCACTTTAGTATTGTAAATATCTCTCAAGTGTAGCACTTGAGAAATATTTCTCCATCTTAGTTTTGGCTAATGGTTCTCCTGAGTACTCCACATGTTTAAATATTTGGGGGTACTCACAACGCTGCCATGCCATCAATTGCTGGCAACACTTGCTTCGGCTAATGCCTGTTTACCTGTAACTATTCAATATCCCTATGAAAAATTGATCGGGAATCGACAGCCTTCCCCCAAAACCACGCTTTGTCTTTGTTACTGCTTTGGAATGTGAGATAGACTTGGTACTAGTTAGAGATTTGAAATTGGCTTTTCTTGGAGAAACGATATGGTGGATTGTTCTCTTAGTAGTCATCATTATCATGGTGGAAATACTACCGTCTACTGTTGGATAACTGACACACGTGTTTGAGGGGGAAAATCGTGCATGCTGAGGAATTGATGAAAGCGGGAAAAAAGTTGGAGGCGGTTGACGGAAGTGGGATAAATATTTTGGGGCGTTTAGATAATGATAAGCCACATCAATTAGCTTTTGCTTCTCCTTCCGTGCTGTTGGTCTGGAAGGAGTCTTGGATTGAAGATCATTTGGTATGACAAGGTTCTTAAGCCTTATAGCACCTCTCCATTTCTCGTCAGATTTTGGATGGTAAAGCCTTTTGATCTCTGTCAAATTATATTCGCTCTTGAATCTTGGTCTAAGGCGCCTTAGTCACGATTGCATAATGTGGGTTTGCATGGTTAGTCCTCTAAGGCAAAACACTTACTGTAATCACCTTTTAATCCAAAGTCTGGTTAGGGACGAATACAGATGGGCACTTTTGGTTATGAAGAGGACACTGTCCACCTTTGCCTCTAATGTGGTGGTTGCAGACATGGACTCTCTTAATTGGAAGCCGGGAAGATGAGGTTGTGTGTGATGATTTATAGTGAAAATTGAGGCTTCGGCCTAATTGGTCGGCTAAGGGAAATAATTTTTCTTCCCAGAGAGACCATGGTGATTAAAAGAAAATTTATAGTATAGTTTAAAGGAGAAAAATACACTGATACTAGAGTGTAGTTCCTGTTGATGGCGAATCAACTAGTCAAGTGGTTGGCAACCCCTGTGGTGTCATATACTGCAACCTATGGGTCTTATAACATTGTTGACGACTACTTTTGTTCTATAGATTTAAAATGCAATGAAAAAACTAATAAGCAGAAGGATAAATTAGTTGATATGTAACTATTCATCTTTGGATTTTATAACTACAACTCACTCTACCATGTTCAATCAGTTCACACATGAAAGGCTTGGGAAGTGCTCTATTTTAGTGCTTAAAATACATTTTATCATTGAACTGCTGGTCTGACAGGTTCAACCATGTGGAATGGTACTTCGCTAGTTTTCTCGCTGTCAATTGTGATTTGTGAAACAGGTTACCGAGCAGAATTCTTACAGAAACATCAAACATCTTGGTGTAATTTAGTGGAGTACAGTTCTCCCTTTTGAAGCTTGGATTGGACTTCATTCCCCCCAAGCCGTCAAAATGGTTTTGTAAGGCTTGCGATCGTAGTTGTTCTAGATGGACCATTGTGAACTAAGGTTGCTCGACTTGGCTTGTTAAGTCATTGACATGATTGTGATTTTATTCAACCTTGATTACTGATTCAATTATTATTTTATTACTGGTGGTGCACTTGGTGGTATTCTGGAACTTCATGTGCCACCATGGTATAACTTGAGGGGTATCCTTGTGTGAGTACCCCCATCAGACTTGATGTCGGTGTACTTCAGAAGAGCTCACGATTTGTATGGTGAAACATCTTTGTGGGGTCTTGACAAGAAGGCAAGAAGAAAAGGTGACTGAGTGTGAGGACAAGCCAAAAGATGGCTGCTGGCTGGGGTTGCCGTGAGAATGTGGGAAGGGTCATGGTTGGGTTGTATGGAGAAAGAGCTGGTTTCTAGGGTACCCGGAATAGGTTTTATCATTGTTTAGATTTTTAGTCTTAGAGTTACTAATCTGTCTTCAGTTGGGACAGGGTTATATTGTAACTAGTATATGAATTTAGATCATACTTTGCAGATATGTATATGTACATATATACATTTGTATTGTCATTACTGACATTTTCGACCTACCTAGAAAAGATCGAATTCTTGTAGTGATCGTAGTTATCTTGTTAAAGATTTTTGAGCCTGACATGGTGTCCTAGCTTGACTTGTTGATTATGAAAAGAGCCTAGTGAGCTTGTGCTGAGACAAGACCAAGTCGACTCATGAGTACGTGCTAGAATTGACATCCTTCTATACGTGAATCACCTATTACGAGTTTTGAATAGGTCTATTAGGGGCTTGATCTCTAAACAATTGTAAGGATGCATCTTTTCATGCCCTATTTTACTCCGCTATGTATAAATCTGGATTTATTCCATGTTTATGTCCACTTTCCATTTTCTAATAAGTAGATGTATTATCTTTTGTAGTAAGTTTTGTTACTTTGAATTCTCTGACCAAGTGTATTATTCTATATATTGCAGCCTTCTTATATGTTTACTGACAAGGAACATCGAGGCCCATTTCATTTCTCAGAAGAGCTTGAGAATTTGACAGTTGGAATAGAATCCACCAATGATGTTACACATGCTCAAAGATACGAAGCAAATGATAATGATTTGCTTCTCAGCACTTCCGAGAAGGAAGACAATAGAGGGCCAGTCAATAATGGGTCTGCTTACACAGCTCCTGACTACGATAGGTCATCTCTATCTCTCATTGGTTCAGAGGCAGTAGCATCTGAAGCTGCATCCAGTTTGCCAACATATACGGCACAAAGCAGCTCTGGTATTGATGATTTGTTTGATTTGGGTCTTTCTGTTGCTCCTGCGGCTCCTCCTCCACTGAAGCTCAGTGCCAAGGCAGTGTTGGATCCTGGTTCCTTTCAGAAGAAATGGGGTCAACTCACTGTCTCTTCATCTCAGGTTCTCCTTTTCACTGCATTTCATTCCTTTTTTTCACAATTTGTTGTCTTTCCACTTTCTATATATTTTCTCTAACTTATTTAGCTAGTTTATTGAATGGATGACTTCACTTTATTTAGTGGTTATTTGCACCTGTGGGTATGGATACAGGATATGGGTATGTTATTTTTCATAAAAGTGGTATACGAGATGGCATGGATACATTAATATTATATTATCCTATAATTAAAATTATAAACGTTAAATACATATAAAAACATTTGCAAAATGATCTGAAATGAAAGATTAAATTTTTATATGATAAAAAATTTACTTTCAACTTGATTTGAGGCATCTATGGATGCATGTTCTGTAAGCAATACTGTTGTATGTACCTTCTATACTTCAAAATGTTACGCAAACGTGTCTTTAAGTATTTAAGAAGTATCCAAGAGTATCTGAGTATCCATTAGTATCTCATTTCAAAATTATAATTTGTTTATTTAGCATACTCCAAATCAAGTATCATATACATATTTGGAAGTATGAAGTGAGTTCCATTATCCGATGTGGGTATGATACTAGAAGTATCTGCTCTTTTTTTGTATTTGCACCACGTAAATTGACATAGCAGTTCATGTCTATTCAGTTCAATGTAAGTTCTTTTCAGTTTGGAAAGGTGGGAGTTTATCTATGAAACCGAGATGATCTTATTTCATGGGAATGTGCGCAAGGCGCAAGCAATCAAGCTGCTTATATAAGGATCATCTTCTTGGATCATTTAGGATTTTCATTTCTATTTTTGAGGACTAGTACTATAACTGCCTGAACCCAAAAACTAAATTTATGTTTTTACAGGAATGTTCCGTTGATCCTAGAGGTATTGCTGCACTGACAACACCTCAGGCATTGCTTCGGCACATGCAGTGTCATTCTATCCAGTGCATAGCGTCTGGTGGTCAACCACCAAATTTGAAGTTCTTTTTCTTTGCCCAGAAAGCTGAAGAGGCTTCCTTTTATCTTGTCGAGTGTCTTATTAACACTTCCACGGCGAAAGGGCAGCTTAAAATCAAAGCCGACGACAGTGGCACCTCAGAGGCCTTCTTGGCTTTATTTCAGTCCGCGTTGTCAAAATTTGGAATATCCTAATTGTATGATTTTACTATTATTATCCTTGTAGAAGTTTCTTTTACTAGTCTCTGTCCTTCCATCCCTTTGTTAATTTGTGTGTGCTGTTCTAAGTAAATTGTTGCCGATATATTTCGCACCTATTCAAGGTTTTGGGAGTTGTACAAATTCTGATATCTTGTGATTTGGGCTCTACGTTAACCTTGTTAAGTTCTTTTACTTACTATTATACTAAATCACAAATATGATCTTAGATTTTTTGTTAGTTTTTACTCTAAGCAGACATTGTGATCGCAACCGTTAGACAATTTTCAGATACATTTTCATGTGCTTCCAACAAAAAATCGTACCTAGTTTACATGGTAGTTGTTACCTAAGTTATTTTATTGTCTTTTTTGGTATTACATATTTCTGATATTTTACTTAATTCTTATTTGTCGTTGGAAAGCTACTTAAATCGTCCATGCGAATTACCATTTTGTTATTCTTTCATTTCTACCTATATATCTTTTCATTTTACTCTCCTATCATCCATCTCTTCTCATCTTCTTCCTATAATCATCAAAAATAATGTTTCGGATGTCAGGAAATGAACCAATGGACGTCCTAGTGTACTTGAATCTTGTAAAATGTCTAACTTCTTTTTAGTATAAATAAAAATAAAAATGAGGGGCGTCCGTCGGAAGGCCCCCCCTATGGGGAGACATCTGGCTTAGGCGCCTGTCCCATTGTGGTGGCGTCTGGCTTAGACGTTCATATTTTTTTAATAAAAAATCTAAAAATTATACGGTGTGTTATCTCAAACTATTTTAGGTTCCGTTCCTAGTTTTTTGGTATTAATGTGGTGAATTACAATGAGTTTTTTTTGTAAATCAGGAAGTTTTACCAAATACCACATTGATATGTCGATCGGGCGTTTTACCCGGACATCCCGTCCAATTTTTTTTTTTGAAATTCGCGTGATGCAGACGATTCGCCAGACACTTTCGTAGTGTTGATACTGGTAAAGTGAGGAAAACGTAGATATAATCCTTCGTTTAAGAGACGAGACGAAATTGATATTCAAAGAATTATGAATGATAAAATGGTAATTAGACAGACAATTTAAGTAATTTTAAGACGATGAATAGTCATTCCATTTTTTAACGTCAAAAAACATTAGAAGCAATGTCAAGAACTCTCGACACTAAGAGCACCCTTAACGGGTGCTCTTTGCCCGGGCGCCCTCCCTTAACGGGAGGGCGCACCTAGGGCGGGGCGCCCTGGGTGGATTCCCGGGCGGCAGGCCGCCCGGGAATCCGCCCTGGGCGCCCGGGCGGGGGGCCACGTGCCCCCCCATTCGTCCAGTTTTTTTTTGTTTTTGTTTTAAAAAAAGATTATTTTTATAATTAGGATAATGTATTAATTAGGTAAATGGAATTTAATTAATTAGGTATTACAAAATAATTGAAAAAATTATTTTATGATTAATTAACATTTTTATGATTTACTTAGATTTTAAATAATTAAAAAATCATAAATAAATTAAGAAATACAAAATACAACTACAATACATATACACATCGGAAAAAAAATACAATACAAGTACAGAATACGAAATACTGTAGGTCCTCGATGTTTGAGAAGTCCAAGCCTCGATCAAATCACCTCGTCTTTAGTGAGTCACGCGCGTACTGTAAGTTCTCGATGCTTGAGAAGTCCAAGCCTCGATGCAATCGTCTCGTCTTTAGTGAATCACGCGCGTACTGTAGGTCCTCGATGTTTGAGAAGTCCAAGCCTCGATCCAATCGTCTCGTCTTTAGTGAATCACGCGCGTACTGTAGGTCCTCGATGCTTGAGAAGTCTAAGCCTCGATCCAATCGTTTCGTCTTTTGTGAGTCACGCGCGTACTGTAGGTTACTTCTCAGAACTATAAATGTACCCGTCCTGGTTGGTTCTCTCTCATTCATCTACGAACAATGTATTCACCCGATAACTCTTCCAGTTGGAAGTCTTCATCATCTTCAACATCCAATGACGAAGTTTACGACCAAGTGTTGAACTCCTTAACGGAGTATGTCTCCCAAGTGGTGGACCAACGTCCTAAGAGGCGTAGAATGCGAACTTCGAACCCAGATAGAGATAGGGAGCTTGGTTACAACCGTTTGATTGCCGATTATTTTTCTAACGACCATGTTTATCCTGACAACATTTTCAGGAGAAGATTTAGGATGCGAAAACATGTATTTCTTCGCATTGTGAGTGCCATTGAGGCGTCTGATGTCTTCTTCCAACGTAATTCAGACGCCACCGGTAGGATGAGCATCTCTGGCCTGCAAAAATGTACCGCGGCGATTCGTATGCTAGCGTACGGTGTTGCGGCTGATGAGGTGGACGAATACTTGAGGCTAAGTGAATCCACGGCAAGAAACGCACTTGAGAAATTCTGCGATGGTGTAATTAACAACTTCGGCGGTGAGTATCTCCGAAGACCTAATGCAAATGACCTAGCACGACTACTTGAAGTTGGTGAGCAGCGTGGGTTCCCAGGCATGATGGGAAGTATCGATTGCATGCGCTGGGTGTGGAAAAATTACCCTGTTGCGTGGAGGGGCCAATATCAAAGGCGTAGTGGCAATGCCACTTTTGTTCTCGAGGCAGTGGCGTCGGTTGACTTGTGGATATGACACTCGTTTTTTGGCACACCAGGTTCATGCAACGACTTAAATGTCCTGCAACGATCTCCGGTTTTTGACGACGTAATGGAAGGACGAGCTCCACCTGTGAATTTTGAGGTAAATGGTTCTCGATATAATATGGGATATTATCTTACTGATGGTATTTATCCAAAATGGGCAGCATTCATTCCGTCCATCGTTCATCCACAAACACCGAAGGACAGGTTATTTGCTGAACGACAAGAAGCAGCACGCAAAGATGTAGAACGTGCATTTGGAGTCTTGCAAGCGCGATTCGCGATAGTGAAGAAGCCATCTCTTGCATGGAGTAAGATTGTACTTAACAAAATAATAACAGCTTGCATTGTAATGCATAATATGATAGTGGAGGATGAACGTGATTCCTTCGGTAATTTTGGAGATTGGAACGAATTTGTTGAGGATCAACCTGGAAATTCCGTGAACGACGCGGTTCGGTATTCCACTGACCGTGTATTGGATATTACCAGGTACTTGAGAAGGAGAGATCAAGTGCGTGATCGCACCACACATTTGAACCTTCAAGCCGATTTGGTCGACAATATATGGCAACGCTTTGGAGGAAATGCGTCTTGATGTATTTGAAGTTTAGTATTTATGTTTAGTATTTAAGCATGTATTTTTAGTTTTAGTTTCTAAATTTCCGGTTAATGTACTATGTAATGTGGTTTTCTAATTTTTAATAATATTTTCGTATTTATTAATTAAATGTTAATTAAAAACGAATGATTGTTGATATTAAATAATTACAATAATGATTATTAATATATTTTGTTGATTGTTGAAAGAGTTTTGGAGAGAAGAATAAAAATAATGACGTGGCAACAAATACTGTAGCGTGACTGGGTGGATTGGGTAATGGTTAAGGATTTTGTAGGGGGGTTGGTTTGTGCTGACGTGGCAGAAAGAGAAGCTGACGTGGGTGGCTGAGAGAGAAAGTAGGGCGCCCGGGAACTGCCTGGGCGTCGTTAACGATGGTCTAACGAAACAGAAAAGAATATAATAATAATTTATATTTTTGGGATGCGACAAGCACATAAGTTGTCAACAATAGATTCGGTCATAACGATTACGGCTAATAGGAAATGTTGATGAATGTATAAACAAATGGCATGTTCTTAACTCTTAAGCTATAGAACGATAAGAATTATAAAATTAGTTTGTATGATTGACCAACTTTGTTATATTGATAAATTCATGATGTAACTTTTTCGAGAAATATCTTCCAAATCACTGGAGGCTTACGTCATAACTTGTTCTTATTCTAATCTAGAAAATCATTTTTTTCATGAACTGGAAAAGAAATATTAACAAAAGATAACACGTAAACTTACCTTTATTCAGACTTTTTGCGAGTTTTTTAACATTATTTTTTGGATACTTATTTCATCCAACTCATAATTCATTGGACGTAGTTTGTAGAAAAATTCGTGCAAATATCTATTTTCTTACATTCCTTTTGCATTTGCTTCATTAACACGTTTTATGTAGATGCATGTCAGCCTAGTGCTAAACAATTATTGTTATATTTTGTAATCAGGAAAATGTTCACCTTTAATTATTTTTCATTGTATGATTGCAAAGATGTGGAACAGTGGAAACAAAGAAAATGAAACTTGAATTGAATATAACAATAAGAAAGAAAAAAATTGCTAGAAATGCGCAGATACATAACTATGCATATCATTAATGGAAAAAAAATCAATAAATTAAAATTGTCATTTGCATGCACTATATATAAAAAGATGGCAATGGTAGCATAAGATCTTAAGCATCTACAACTTTCCATCCCATTACTTTTAATCTTCTAATGGCTTCAAAATCAACCATTGACTTCTTAACTCTCTTTGTTGCACTAGTATTCATCTCTTTTGAGGTGTAAGCGACCACTGAAAACCTCAACGAGGATTCCACCGGTATGAGTAAATAAAGAGCACAACATATTTAATTGTTGAAAACATTTAATTGTGTTTTTTTGGAATGATTTTATTTTAATTTAGTAACGAATTTCATTTTGTATATCATAAAATGTTTGCAGATGTTACTATACCATGATGTCTGACAATCTCAACGAGTCAATTGGTATGAGTAAATAAAACACACAACAAATTTAATTGTTGAAAGCATTCATTGGTTCTTTGTCAAAGAATTTTGTTTTGTTTCTAAATTATATCTCATTTGTATATCATCCAATGTTTCTAGATGTCACCATGTCGCTTGAAAATTCTGATGAACTCATAGGTGAGCCAACTATTTGTATTATATAATTTTGAGATACGAATGGATTTCGTCTTTAATACTAACATATGCCATATTTATGGTGTAATTGTATTTTTTTTTGTAATAGACGTTCTCTCTTTTAACTAGCACCGAAACTGGTGTGCTACCGTAATGAACATTGCACTCACTGATGTAAGAAGAGGTGCAACTATTGTTGTGGTGGAAATAATTATTATGGAAGTGTTGAAGGCACTGTTGCCATTTTTACTCATCTAAAGTAGACATGAGGATTATAATATCTAAATAAGTTGTTAGCGCAACATGAAGTACACCTTGTAATATTTTGGGTGCTGTGATAAATCCTCATGTTTCACTTAATTAACTTTGTTGTTTGTATTATATATCGTTATATTATGGTATATATGGTCTCCTTTAGTTAGGTGAAAACTTCAAACTAATTCAAAATCTAACTCTGAATGTACGCTCACCTTTCAGAGATATATAACAGATAAGAGCATACCACTTTAATATTTTATATATCACATGGACACATGTGAAAGTTTTATGTTTCGTTCAAATACCTTAGTATATTGCCACTTAGATGTCAAATTAGTTGTTCAAGTGACACAAAATATGATTTAACTGTGCAAACTTTAGGATTTGACTTTCCATGTAAAAAAAGTCATCGTCGCTTTAGAGTTGTTTTGTATGCACACGTACTTTCCTAAATCTTGACCCGCTTCTCTAATGCATGCGGAGTGACTAGCTCAAGCAATTTTTATGTCAATCCCACTTCATTAACTTTAATTAATCGAAAAATCACTTGGGTTGTGTAGCCCTAACAATCTCTTTTCAAATTATCGTGATAGAATATGATGTTTTGATTGGGCATGGTTTATGTTGACCCTCTATCTTTTAGTATAAAATGAATGACAATGACCTAAATGGTAAGATTTTGGTGATGAAATCAATCAAAATTATCAAAAAAAGTGATAAGCTTGTTAACATCATCATTATGTTCATGCAAACCCTAAAACCTAAAATATGAATTGTCTGAAGTTTAGCTAGTTTGATATTCACCTTTTCGTTGTATCACTCCCACTGAATAGGTTCTAATACGGACTATAAAAATCAAAGTGTTGTTGCAACGAAACAAAATCATGTTACTAATTTTACATTAAATTAAGGAAGCTTGATACAGATCTCGTTGCAGTTGGACAAGAAGCATATATAGAGAAAACCAAAACTTAGAAGAAGAAAACTGTACTATTAATCAGGGCCATCAATTCCAACCTGACGAGGTTGAGTGTGTAAATGTAATCATAAATATATTTAATCAATTCATATCTAAGAATATTAATTGTGGTCATCGTAAGTGTTATTAAAACATCAAATACTATAAGAATAACTGAATAAGCAATATGATTACTGGTGGACATAGTATATAGGTGACATTGAGACGGACAAGACTGTTTTGGTCCAAGTAAATTATTTTTCGGTCACCACTAGAGTTTGTGCTTCGACTTCCAACATTCATGAGTTGGATCTTCTTCTTCTTCTTCTTCTTTAATAATAGTAATAATAATAAGCTCGTACACTTAAGAAGTTGTTTATCTTATTGTAAGAAGATATAGAGCTTTTTTATGCTTCTTCTTTTCTTTTTTTTTTGAAAAGCGGGTAGTTATAGAGGTTCCTTGTTGGGTATACTATGAAATGTCAACGACTGGACTTCTTGAATAGATTCGTTCAAAATTATTTGTACACATGCACGTGGTGTCACGCTTAATTAATTACATAAAGGCACTTGTAACATTTACTAAGAATGTACAGAGAGTTATTAAAGATGTACAGAGATCTCTTATCGATCTAGATCTATGTTCTTTTGGAATAGATTTTTGACTATATATGAAATAGTATATCTAGCTAGATCAATGTCACGAGTACGCTTGGATTGGAGACAATAGAAGGGATTGAGTAATTTTTCATCTACCTAATAGTGTTTAATTATGTTAGGAAACGGTGTTCCGTCTCACTTGGACGGCTTTTTCCCCATCCACCAAACAAATCCATGACCAAGCTTGATGTTATTTTGTCATCTATTTAAGTTTCACATTTGTTGGGAGTAGATGGGTAAACGAGTTGAGTCAAGCGAAATTTCCAGTTAAAAGTATTATCTTATGTTATTACTAAATATAAAAAAATAATTATAAATGAAACAATAAAAAATTCAAACCGAACTATCGATCCAAATCTCAATTTTTTCGAGTCGAGCCAACGTTTATGGTCCTAGTTGCGAGTTGAGACAAATTCCAATAAACAGCTATTGTTGCCGTAATTTTTTTAAATAATATTCATTTTAAAAAAAATTCGAAAACTAATCACAAAAAAAAAAATTCAAAAGTACGCAGATCGCGGGTCGAACCCGCGATCCGCGCAACCACGGATCGCGGGTGCGACCCGCGATCCGTGGGCGCGAGTTCTTATAAATACGCGGTTCGTCAATTTTTTTTTAAATCCAATTATTTTTTCAATTCCTCCTACATTTCCACTTCTACTCTCCACAGTTTTGAAATTGTGCCCGGTAATATTAATTTTTCTGATCCGTGTGTCTTTCCTGGTGTTATTTGAGATAAATATTTTTTTCATTCTTATATTTATAGTTATTAATAATTGGTAATAATATCAAATATTGAAATTATACTCTCTTTACAGTCTTCAAATTGTGCCTGGTGATATCAATTTTCTGATCCGTGTGTCTTTCCTGGTGTTATTTGAGATAAATATTTTTTTCATTCTTATATTTATAGTTATTAATAATTGGTAATAATATCAAATATTGAAATTATACTCTCTTTACAGTCTTCAAATTGTGCCTGGTGATATCAATTTTCTGATCCGTGTGTCTTTCCTGGTGTTATTTGAGGTAATTATTTTTTCATTCTTATATTTATAGTTATTAATAATTGGTAATAATATCAAATATTGAAATTATACTCTCTTTACAGTCTTCAAATTGTGCCTGGTGATATCAATTTTCTGATCCGTGTATCTTTCCTGGTGATATTTGAGGTAATTATTTTTTCATTCTTATATTTATAGTTATTAATAATTGTTAATAATATCAAATATTGAAATTCTACTCTCTTCACAGTCTTCAAATTGTGCCTGGTGATAACTATTTTTTCTGATCCGTGTGTCTTTCATGGTGTTATTTTAGGTAATTATTTTTTTCATTCTTATATTTATAGTTATTAATAATTGTTAATAATATCAAATATTGAAATTCTACTCTCTTCACAGTCTTGAAATTGTGCCTAGTGATAACTTTTTTTCTGATCCGTGTGTCTTTCCTGGGGGTATTTGAGGTAATTATTTTTTTCATTCTTATATTTATAGTTACTAATAATTGGTAATAATATCAAATATTGAAATTCTACTCTTTTCACAGTCTTCAAATTGTGCCTGGTGATATCAATTTTTGTTATCCGTGTGTTTTTTCCTGGTAAAATTTGAGGTAATTTTTTATTCATTTTTAATTTCTATTTATGTCACATTATTAATAATTGGTAATAATATCAAATCTTGATATAATTTGTAATATAAAACTGATTAAAGAATTTTTCATTGTAGTTAACAAAATGATTGCGGTAAGTGTGTACTTTGGCGGTGAAATAGTTCAAAATGCAAGTTACGGTGTAGAGTACACGATAGGTCCAAGACTTACACTTTCAACGAGCGAAAATGTAACCTTAGAAGAACTTAAGAGTTGGATATATCAAGGTTTGAATGTCGAAGAATCTCAGTACTCGATGAATATTCAATATCGTTGTAACATTGCACCAACCGGTTACTTTTTTTTAATGTGATGTCTGTATATGATGAGAATTCTTGGAGAATAGCCTATGAAACAGCTTATTCCAAAATGGGAATGATGGAGTTATATGTACAGTTGAATCCTGTGGAAATTGAGTGGAGGGTTGAGATGTTTACAGGTAACCAACCGGGTAGTAGTAGTGGTGCAGGTTTCATATCTCAACAATCATGTGATGCAAACACCATAGCAGAAACCAGTCGACCTGCGAATAGAACTTCTGATTTCGTGCCTATACCAACAGATGATGAAGAAGAAAATGATGACGAAGATTACAATATAGATACAGAGAATGAATCATCAGGTGAGGACGACGAGGATGCTGATGAGATTGAGGAAGATGAAGATATTGGTCCGAACGTGAGTCAGTTAAGCCAATACAACCCATTTAGAGGGAGGGGTTCGGTTCACCCTGCTAAAAGCTTTCATGATTGTTCTAGTTGGGTTCCTGCAGATACATCATTTATAGAAAGCAGCGTAATAGTTGAAGGTCCGTTAGCTGAGAATCAAGCATTCTCATCAAAAGACGCTCTGAAGAACGCAATATCGAAATGGCACATTGACAATAATCGGGAGATCAAGGTGCAAGACAGCAGCAAAACCAAATATAGGGTGAGATGTAAAGATGAAAATTGTAGCTGGATGTTGTACGCTACACGGACCGGTTCGGGTGATGCATGGTCTATAAGAAAATGTCCGTATAAGCATATATGCATGGTCTATAAGAAAATGTCCGTATAAGCATATATGCATGGTCAATCTATTGTCTGTCCTTGTATGTTTTATTTGGGCAAGTTGATATAATCCCAAATTTTTGAGTGCTTGACTAAAACAATCGTGGAAAGGAATTACTGGACGATGTGCACGACATTCCAAAACAGCCTCCGGCTATAATATATTCAAATATATTGTGAAAAATAAATCAATTAAAAAATTGTAATTTAAATATTTACAAAATTAACACAATATACTTTTTTTGTACTTACATTTGTGCAAATATCATTGACTCTGAACATGCAATTTGGTATTCCGAGAAGTGGGGAAATAGACTCTCTATCAACTGCATCATTATACTCACGTTCGTTTTGTACAGAGCGACTTCTACTTAAATGACTCATTTTGTCAAAACAACTGTTCATGAAAATAAAAACAGAATTACTTATAATAATTAAAAAATAATCTACTCGTACATTTCATGACAAATTGCATGTTATAGAAATAATGAAAGTTATAACAATTTAACACATAAATACAACTAATATTACAATTTTAATTTAACAGAAAATAATAAATAACTATTACAAATACTTATATTATATAATAAATTTCGTAAATGTACGTTATACAAATTTTAAATGTATATACAATTAATTTAATTATAAACAGATACATAAATACAACTAATATTTATAATTAAATATAATAGAAAATAACAAAACAATTCCAAATAATTTAAATTTAACAAAGAAATTAAATCTTAATTTAAAATATTCTTAAGTAAAAAAATTGTGTAAAATTTACCTGAGTCCAAGATAAGCTGGGAAATAAGTGTTGTGCGAGCTCCGAATTGTAGAAAAACTAGAAGAGGAGTGTCGTGCGAACCCGAGAAGATAATAAAAACTAGTTGAGATTAACTGATTTTACCTCAAAATTTAATCTGAAAACTCAAACATTAACTGAAAACTCAAAAATTAACTGAATACTTAATCTGAAAACTCAAAAATTAACTGAATACTTAATCTGAAAACTCAAAAACTTAATAACTGAAATAAAAAAAAAGTTAAAAAAAAACCCGACGGATCGCGCTTTTATAGCGCGATCCGTCGCACGGATCGCGGATCCGATCCGCGATCCGTGGACACGGATCGCGGATTGGACCCGCGATCCGTGGTTGCGCGGATCGCGGGTTCGACCCGCGATCGGCGTACTTTTGATTTTTTTTTTTTTTGTGATTAGTTTTCGAATTTTTTTTAAAAGAATATTATTTAAAAAAATTACGGTATTGTTGGGTCCAATCCCTCGTGAAGTGGGTATTTTATAAATAAAAATTTATCAACTAAACTAATCACTTTTAGTTAGACGTCGGTAACGAGCTGGGCCAACACGGCCCGACATGGCACCCAGGTTTACTTCTAATGTGACAATTGTAGGGGGAACACCAACACCAAACATATTCCGGATCAAAGTGGATTCTGGATCTAGAAATCTGATCGAATCAGTCCGGTTTCGAACCGTAGGTTCATTGTTAAAATGGAACTAACTTGGTTCCAACTTGTTTTCTTTAAATTTTTTAATTAGTTTTTGGTTTAAAAGTAGGCCAATTTATCAAAAAAAGTCTACCTTTTTTTTTATCATGTTTGACACTTTTGGACCACTTTAACGAATCTTGCACTTTTAGACCAATTTTAATTTTTCATGCTTAACATACCCCTCATAATACACAAATAAGGATCATGTCACCGTGCTTCTAAATGTACATCGTTCTGACGTCAATGTCACGAGTTCTTAAAATTTCTTGGAGTTGCAAAAACTAAAGAAAAATGTCGATATCAAAAAGTGCTCGCACCGTAGCGAATATGGTACTCAAACTGAATGGTTTAACGAGATATATTAAAATCTATGTTTACGTATCTTTAAAATATTTTACGGTAGGACTGAGCATCCGTCCGGTCCGGTCCGGTCCGGATCGGAAATCGGACCGGAAAAAATTCGAAGGGTCGAACCGGAGACCGGACCGGACCGGACCGGTTCGGTCCGGTATAAAAACTTGATTTTTACCTTAAATTTTAAAAAATAAAATAAAATTGGACCGACCGGATCCAAATTTTTTGTTTCGATCCGGAACCCGGACCGGTTGGTTCCGGTCCGGACCGGACCGGATTTTGCTCACCCAAATTCTATGGTTTAAAGAAAATTATTTGGACGATGAGACAAACAATAAAGTGTTCTTCCACTTGGATGAGCTCCCACTACCCCCAATTAATCACGAGATGACACGCGGCGAGTGTACCGAAACGTCCAAAAAAAGCGCATGTCTTTTTACATATATTTTTTTTCAAAATTGAGTTTATGTGCTCTTGTATTGATGTCTCGTCAAAAAAAAGCGTATGTCTGTAAGTACTCTTTACATTTCTTTCAATATTGAATTCCTGTGCTCTTGAATTGATGTCTCATGCGCTTGTGTGCTTTATTTTTTACGAAATATTGCATCATTTGCATGTATATGGTTAAATTCAATTGTTTAGATGTGTTAAATTCAATTGATGCATCTCTCCAGTGAAATTTTATTTTGGTGGAGTTCGAATAATATTTTTACTTCAACGAAGGCTCTGGTAGTCACTGCCTTTTACTGATTTGAAAGGTTCTTAAGCATAGTTCTTCGGCAAGCGTTATTGCAGGATAGTTCTAATTACTACGATTTATTTTCCGGATTAGTACGGAGCATGATTTCACTTTTCTCAAGGCTTATGAACACTACCAAGAGAGTTCGGCTTTTAAATTTGGAAGGGCACGGATCTTATCTCCTTCGATACAATCTATGGACTTCTCTCCGTGATAAAACCCTCCGCCTCGCCTTTTGTAATAATAAGTTTGATAGTAGATTGATATTGTAGAGCTAGAAAACATGTCTTCAGTCTTCATCTACTATTCGTGTAACATCTCGAAACATTGAAAAAAATTATAACTTTTAACATACAATCAACGCGAGGATATTACCCAAACACAGAACACCAAGTGCACTAATATATATATATATATATATATATATATATAATATCAGAATGTTTTAAAAGAGTGATTACATCAAAAGACAAAAACATAAATATACAAGTAATCACTACAATCTCATGAAAGAGGGGGAAAGTAGGATCTGACCCACATGTGTTCATCCGCAGTCACAACTTCCTAACGCCGCTTACGGTCTGAAATACAAACATAAAACTATACCTGAGTTTCCCATAAGGAAACCTCATATGTCAAACCTCTATCACATATATGAATTAGACAATTACTAGTATGATATAATACAAAATGCAACAAACAAATATCGTCGTCAAACTAGGCTTCCGGGATCTCTCTCCTAGCCACAACAGACACAAACCACAATGAGTCTTGAGGGTCCTCTCACCCATCACCCACACGTGCACACAGTCACCACAGCCGGAAACATCATCGGCCAACAACCAACACGTGCACACTGACACCATAGCCGGAAATATCCTCAGCCAACAACCAACATGTGCACACCAGTGATCACTATCAGGTCGCAATGTCCGTATCTTCGCCCCAAAAAGGTCGAAGAGTCGTTGCCCTCAAGCTGATCCCACAACACAAATCAAAATACCAAAGTGAGCAGAAACGGTCGACCGAAACATGCATGCTGGTAGACCAGTTCCCTTCAGAAACACAAATGCTCAACCGTCTCCTTGACCGATCGAACCAACCAACGAACAAAACGACCAAACGATCAAACAAAAGGTCACGGGCGGTCGACCATTTGGATGGTCTATGCCACCAACAATTAAAATAAACGACCCAATGGTCGAATGACAAAGGGGACCCGGTCGACTAAAACTAACTGGGACTTCAATCTTTTTCTCAATCCACAACCGGTTGAACAAGGCAAGTACCGATCGAACAGAGTTTCAGTTAACTTAAGTAACTGGTCGAACAAGGGTCAAGAGCGGTCGACTTTTTGGATGGTACACGCTAGACCAGTCTAGCAAACATCAGTCGAACAAATTAAAAGGCGGTCGGCCATTTAGTGGTCCAGGTCCCAACCGATTTAGCTACAAGTACAATCCGTCAAACAAATCAAAAGGGCGGTCGACAGTTTTGAAGGTCTACACCCTCAACCGACTTACAACAGTGTAATCGGTCGAACGACAAAGTGGACTCGGTCGACCGAAATACACCAGGGTTTGCCTAAATCACACAACTAGTCGACCGTCCAAGTCATTGTTCGACCGGTGCAAGGTAGAAACCCGAAATTACTCTAGCATCAGTCGACCGTTAATCAGCAGAAATCTGTTGTTCAGCAACCTCTGACATGCCTAACGGCTACTGTTGACTAAATCGACTACTCAAGCACCTCGAGTGAGTCTTAACAAGAAGTTTGACATACCTTGAAGGCTTGAAGAAACCTTTGAAAGCCAATGTCGATCTCCACCGCATGATTGCTTTCTTCTCCGACGAACTCCTTGCTTCGAGATCAACAAAACGAGCTCAACTCTGATCACACCCACACGATCGACCTTCACCTTTGCACTAACCGAAACTGGAAGAGAAAGATGAGTGTGAGAGGGAGTAAGATGAACGAGGGGAAGAAAAATGAGAAGAGATAAGTGATTTCAACATAAATACCCTCACAATTTCTCAACCAACCACAAGCCTCCACCTCATCGACTCAAATCCACTCCTAAACACCCAACCAAAACAAGATTAGCCTTAAGCAAGGATTAGGATCTAACCATTCGATTGGCTGAAAAGGTAGAGTTTTTTTCACATTTAGAGGAATGTGAATCCTATCATGCCATCGGCAGATCCTAATGCGGTACAAGTACTGAAACCAAACTCGGGTATAAAAAAAAGGTGTCTTCAGCCACACAAAAACAGTAGATTTATGATCCATTATTTGGTGTATCCAAATAAGCTTATAGGTTTGCAATACCATTTTTATATATTAAAAACGCATTATTTTAAGGTATTCAAACAGAGCCTAAAGTTTCTTGCAAACTTATATACCTCTCGTCAATAATAAACTCCCTGATGGTTTTATATTTAAATCACATAAAAACCAAACGAACCAACACATATCGGACGACACATCAAGAAGTTTCCAACAGAATATACATTGTTTTACATATCCAATCTCTATGACGTATAGAGTTTATACAAATACGTGTAAACTCCTCTAAGAATTTCATGTCTGTGGAGAGCACAATGTATGCTGTAAATTAAAAGTTTAGTAGATTTTCAAGAATATGGATTTCTCATGAAACATCGACACCACGTTCTGTGTTGGAAATGAACTTCTTCAATTTCTGTAGTAACAACTGAAAATCATCCTCTCTCTTGATAAGACTTAGACGTGTATGTCTATTGCTACCCCCAAACAGTGAACCCTCTCTTGTTATGATACCTGAAGCCCTAAGAACTTGATGGCAATCTTCTCCTTCCTCCAACTTCATCTCACACTTCAACCAACCATATGCTGCAAAATATAACATTCAACTCATTATTATTGGGTCTCATTTTGCATTTAAACCCTTCATCTGGTCCTCCTCTATTAATGAAGTGGTCCAATGATTTTCTATTAAATCAAAATTTGGAATGCAAAATGGGGAAAAACAAAACCAGAAACAAAAAACTTGTGCAATGACAAAGGGGGTCTTTTTGGAAGCGCCAGCCATAATTTTTAAAGGACTTTAATGAAGTGGTCCAATGATTATCTATTAAATCAAATTTTTGAATGCAAAATGAAAAAAAAAACTTGTGCAATGACACAGGGGGGGTCTTTTCGGATGCACCAGCCATAATTTTTAAAGGACTTCAATCGATGTGATTCACAATTCTTGGGTTATCATAAAAATGCCGTGATTTATATTCCCTAGTTGGAATCAGAAATGTCATGGTTTATTTTCCGTAGTTGGAATAAACTTGTCATTTAAAACGACGGTAATTAACTGTTTGATATAATGTTATAATTGGCAACACTTATTCGAACAATAGAATTTAAAATCATGTGCTATCATAAAGAGATATTTTATTGTAAACATTATCATATTTGTAAATAACACGAACACTTTGTGGTAACCTAGAAATGATTGGTATGGGAGGCGTCTCGTGAAATTTCTAACATCAACCTCTCTGCTTGGGAGTTGGGATTGCTTCCAACCATTTCGAAATAACATTATTTTAAGAAAAACATTCCAAAATAAACATATCTTAAACATATTTCTCAGACCAGACCTGCTGTCACAACGTGGCGACACGTGGTGGCAGCGGTTTTTATTTTTTAGTGTCTAGATAACTCGATGTCGAGTTCTGTAGAAAAAGTTCTTCGAAGTTCCTTACAGGGAAAAATGACCACACAAATATTGACTCCAAAAACTTACACAAAATTGTACAAAATCGAACTCGACAACTCCAGTGTCGAGTTCTATCAACACCAATGTCGAGTTATGTTTTAATTTTTATTCGTTTTATTAATTCAAAGGAGATCGTGCATGGTGCGGTTACGTTGAACCGGGGACTACATTAAACACGACGTCTAGGATATCGAGTTCTTAAGGTAGAACTCGACATTCATAACACTGAGTTCACTTTTTTAAGTGAATCCGTCGGGCTATAAAAGCATACCCCCCCCCCTCGAGTTCTCGTGATTTTCATGTTAGGGTTTTGATTTTCTTCGTTTTCACAATTTTTTCTTATTTTATGTGTTATGATGATATACATTGTTGTTTTAGGTATGATTGGAGTGTTTTTGTTGGTTTAAGGGCAAACCCGATTCCGATTTCGGGTTTTTAGGCCAAAATAATTTTTTCTTCCTTCTTAATTTTTGTTGATAGTAGGTTTACAATGGTAATCTTAAAAAATGTGAAATTTAAGATTGATTATTGTGATTGAAATTATATTTGTTGTTGTTAAAACTTAATATTTTGATTTGTTTTAAATTGTTTTTCTATATTTCTATTGATTGTGATATTTCATATGATAATGTTATGAATGATTTGTGGTTGTTTTTAATAAAAAATAAAATGTGATGAGTAATGAATGTATGTGGTTGTTAATAGGATTGGAGTGGTCGACCCAGTCACATGGGATCCGTGTGAACATTCTGATTTTAGTCAGTTACCACTACTATGTAAAGAAGGTTCCGAGATTTGGATGAGCCGTACATGGCTTATAAATTTTGGCGAGATGATTATGCATATCCCAGACCAAGTGGTGAGGCAGTTCGGTCTACAACAACACATTCCAGAGCCAATGGAGTGACATGAAGTGAAATCGGCTCAGGGGAGAGCATGCGTTAATTTTGGTTGGTGGAAAATCACAAATTCATCCAACATTGGTCTCATAGAAGATATCATCTACAGTTTGAGTGACCACTCCTAGGGGTCACTCCTGAAGATAACACACAGTTGTATATGGAATGATACTGGAACATCACGGTACGTTGGATTTTTCACCACACTTTGGCTCCAAAGCATAACTTGTACAGATCCCGAGCGGTTAGAGAGCTGGAGATGGTAACATCTAAACATATAATTAAACAGTTACGATGTTTTTAAATTGTGGGTTTAGTGTTTGTTTAACGACTAAATTGTCTATAAGTGCACGGAGTTTACGAGTTCAACGAAAAACTCCATAAAATCTATGAGGCGATCAAAGATCATAAAACATAATTTTCAATGACTGTAAAGTTGAAGGAACAGATAAATGCTTGACTCATGTGTTTTGGTGTTGAAGAACTCACACTACGGTTGAGTCAATATCGCGTCATTGAAGAAGATGATACTATTAATCCACACACACAAGACGACGGTGGTAGATTGAATCAGGATATGGAACAGACAGAAAATACGGCACGAAAAGGGTGAGAGGACGTGCTCAGGCACGTCCTAAAAATGAAGAAGAGATTGATGAGTCACTTAAGATAGATATTTTGTTGTATTAAACTTATTTTGTTGTTATTACATTAGTATTAGTTTTATGGGTTAATTATAGTTTGCCCCCATGAACTATGCCTTGGTATCACTTTGACCCCTTGAACTTTCAAAGTTAACAGTTACCTCTGTTGAACTTTAATTTTGTAACACTTTGCACTCTGAACTTCAAAATCTCATTATTTAACACACATTCGATGTTTTTTTTCCTAATTTTTTTTGTTGTATCCCTAATACACTCCTAAACCTATATTTACGTTATAGTTTGGATCCAAACGAATGTCGGATATGGTTGGAATTTGGGTCGGTTTGACACTCAATCCGACCCAAATTCCAATCATATCCGACCTCCGTTTCGATCCAAATGTTTCACGTAAATATAGGTTTAGGAGTGTATTAGGGATACAACAAAAAAATTAGGAAAAAAACATCGAATGCGTGTTAAATAATGAGTTTTTGAAGTTCAGGGGGCAAAATGTTACAAAATTAAAGTTCAAGGGAGGTAACTGTTAACTTTGAAAGTTCAGGTGGGCAAAGTGATAACAATGTATAGTTTAGGGGTCAAACTGTAATTAACCCTAGTTTTATTTATGTCAAAATGTTAAACTTGTTCTTTTGGATGTTGTTTTTATTTTATTGTAGTTGTTTGTATTTTGTGGTTGAAATGATTGTGTTTGTTGTTGAAATGTTTTCAAACGGGAAATGAAATTGCCGAGTTGTATTAAATTAAATGAACGAGTCGAGTTCTATTAAACCGAACTCGACGATTAAGGTGTCGATTCCGATTTCTGTTAAACAGAACTCGACACTGGTGTTGTCAAGTTCCATCAAAGAAAATGCAACAACACTAGTGTCGAGTTCTATCAAATAGAACTCGACACTAGTGTTGTAGAGTTCTATCAAAGAAAACATGGCAACACCAGTGTCGAGTTCTATTAAATAGAACTCATCAATTGTGTTGTTGAGTTCTACTAAATCAAACTCCGAAACTTCAGTATCGAGTTCAATTTGGTACAATTTTGTGCAAGTATTTGGAGTCGGCATCTGTGATGTTGTTTTCTTATAAAGAACTCGGTGTTGACAACGGCAAGTTCTTCAAAGATTTTTTTTCTACAGAACTCAGCGTCTCAGTGACCGAGTTCTGTAGACACTAAAAAATAAGATCTGCCGCTGCCACGTGGTGGCAACGGGTGTAGGTTGAGAAATATGTTTGGGAGAGGTTTATTTTGGATTATTTAAAAAAAAATTATTTCGAAACCTTTTCGTTTATCTAAATATACTATAGTAAACGCCAAACGGGATATCAAATTTTCAAGGTAAATCGTTAAACTAATCGGTCGTTCACAAATGAGCTACTTTAAAGTCCCAAACTGAAGTAAAATATCAAAATAAGTGTCTTTTAATAGTATAAAATATTGTTCTGAAATCCTAATATACATATGTACAAAAATGACTCAGAAAATATATTTTCACAAATGACTAGAAGTTGCAAAATAGTGACAAACATGCTTAAATAGAGTTGCCATCTGCAATAAAGGTGCTAACAAACAGTTCAAAGCGTAGAATTTTAAATTGGATATTTTCAAAATGAAACTTATATACCAGTACTCTAGGATAAAAAGGCATGACTATCAATTGAGATTGAATCCAATGTTACCTGGAGTAAGGTATCTAGTGGTGTTGAAATATGTGCAGTAGTATGGAGCCAAAGGCTGAAGAGAAACAAGTTTGGTGGTAGACAACAATTCATTCAACGTCTCCCATCTTCTCTTCATAGTCTCGTATCCAAATCTGAAGATGTCACCTTGTCCCCCTCTCTTCTCCGAGATGATAGCTTTCATGACCGTTAGAGTTCTCAGATGAGTCTCTCGCGAAACACCCATGCTATTCAACGTAATATATCGTGCGACTTTGTTGTACAAAGTCTCGTTCCTTATCAAAACCCACCTGCGAAAATTCAACAAATATATATAACAAGTTGTTTCATGTTGAAGTGCAACTCATTGTCTCTTTGATTCTACCAAACGAGTTCATGCTAAAGAATTCGAATTCCAGCCAAACAAGTTCTCATGTTGACGTGCAAGATGAATTCTTGTTTTCAGGGAACAAATCAAGTTCCGAGTTGATGCTTGCTAAATCACAACCGAAGATCTTTATTGCATTCAATAAAAACAATAACATGGCTAGCTAATAAAGTTTTTTATCAATAGATATCCCATTTTGGATTTTAATTTTCCAAATCCATGTCACAGGATGATATATATAGACATATGGTTAAATTTCGGTGTATGATAGTTATAAATTTAGGTTTGTTACCCGAATCTGCTACCAGCATGACCGGATGCCTTGGACATGCTGAACATCATGATATCTTCATCAGCTGGATACGAGATCGGAGTGAAATGTGGCCAATAATAAGCATGATCATTGATGACATGAGAACCCTGAATAACAGGTTTCTTTAGCTGTCCATCAGGATTGTTTGGAGAAGTGACGAATTCGATGAAATGAGACACAGACGAATTGGAAATGCTAGTCCAGTTGGATGTCACGCCTCGCCAGTCGTATTCCTTCATATCGAAAAGCTCGGTTTGCAACTCATAGACCTGCGTACAAAATAAAATGAGTATGATTGGATTACATAAAAATATTCAAGTCAAACATAAAGTCGCCTTTTTTATAACCGCCTTAAGCATATCTGTCATCACCTCCTAAATAATATAAAATTTTAGAAAATGAGGGTTTATATTTTTCTCGATAACATTATATCTATGTTTTGGAAGCCTAGTTACTAATTTGTTCCGATGTTTATGGGTAACATATTTCTCAGAAACCATTAGTATTTTAACCATGGATATTTGTCTTGGATATTTGTTAAATCGAAATACAAAAAATCCAACGGAGCCACAACAGAAGATGCCAACAAAAAATGATATAAAACAAGCAGTTCCTGCAAATTTACCAACCGGCAATGATCATTACTAAGAGAAGAGAGATCGACTAAACTGGATAGAAAGGAGCAGTGGCAACAACTTTGGCTGTCTTGGAATAGTAGGAAAGAGAGCTGACAATTGCATTAGTGAGCTGAGTTGAGCCAACTCCGAAGACAATAAATTTGTCGTCCGCGATAGCATTACCGACATGAGAGTGGAGGAGTCGTATGTGTTTCTCAAGTTCGATCGATAGGAAGTTGTCACCGTTGGCTTTATAACTCATCCTGTGCCATCCTGCGATCATCACAGCACTTTGGGATGCATGCTGCCTCCAGTATGGCTCCAGGAACAGAGGATCTCCACTGTAATTCAAGAAAAATTGGAGTTTGTTGCAATATTATTTTTTTCTTTGATTATTTACTTAATTTTGTCTGAAATTTCTCTAACCATGTTGTAGAAAATAATATCTTAAACTAATAATTCAACAATTCCTTCTCTTTCAAATCAGCATCTAATTAAGGTTTTTTATTTCTTCTAATTAAGGTTATTTACTAATATATATCTCTTATATTCAATTTGATTTGTACTTTATGGCTAAGAAAAACAAACAAAGCAACCACTAATTAAGAAAATATTGTTCGGAATCAAAGCATTTAGGAATAAAAAATCTATTAATTTACAAGCGAATAAAGAAAAAAATTAGGTGGGGACGTACATGTAAAGCTTCAAGCATCATTTCTTCTTGCATAAATTTTGATAATGTGTGTGCTGATAACTTGGATTCTATGGTCCTAAAAAGGTTATTATTACGTGAAAATTTTGTTTTTCTTTCTTATGTTTCATAAAAATTGTTAGGGCTTATTAAGAACTATTAGTTAGGTAGACACTACTATGAGAGCTACCTTCCATCCAAACTCTGAAGATAACCAATTTATTTGAGGCCAGACATCATCTAAACACAAAAATCAGTATAACACAGACTTCGACAGACAGGAATTCGTGCTTGTATGCAATAATAGAACCTCATTAATTCATGTCGGGTAGGACATTTGGTATCGTTCACAAATGAATAATTACATGTGGGGCAACCATTGGTTAAGGATGGAGAAAGTGTACGGTGTGATATGTACAAAAATCTTACATATCTTTCAATTCACGTTAAACAAAATTATAGTCAATATAATATCTGTAAAAAAGAAGAAGTTTATTTCGAGAAATTACTTTTATACCCTTCCACCAAAATTCCACGACTCCAATTATATAGGACCTGTCCTGATTAAATGCATATGCGGTTATATGTTGCTCTAAAGGCACTATTTTTTTAACTGAAGAAAATCGGCCCGTAAAGTATTTTGGGTTATTTGCTTCGGTGCATTTGTAAAAAGTTTATATTAATGTTTTACTTGATTTTTCAGTACTTGTGTGCAGTTGGGAACTTTCACCATCAGTTTGGTGCATCTGTGACTCTGTGAGGGTCCTACTTCAGTTTAAATATTTGTACTTTTAATTTAAATTAATTCAAAATTTTGCATACAATCCCAACTCAAAATCTAATATTCTATTAAATCCTTAAGCTATTTACATTTGGAAGTAAAATTAATCAAACATTATCACCCCCAAGAGTAGCAACGTTGCGATTTCGAGATTACTTTTGTTCGTGTGTGCCCAAATGAGAACGAATACGTAAACGAAAATTTCGGTTCAATTCCACTTGTTTGGGTGCATATAAACAAGTTAGTTTATCTTAATTTCAAATTTAATCAACTTAAAGGATCTAAGAGGAGCATACTATTCTCACTTGGTTTTATATGTAAAATTTTGAATTAATATAATGTAAAAGTTACTAATATACAAATGGAAACAGATGCACCAAACCAATGGTGTAAATTCACACTTGCAGGCAAGTAAATACCAAAAAATTAAAGTGCAAAATTCTAATATCAACGTTTTGCAAGTGTCCTAACCAAGTAACTGAAGTAGTTGCAACAAAAAAATGAAATCAAAAAAAGGATTTTTGCTTGGGTGCACTTGCAAAAAGATGCTTATTGGACTTTTGATCATGTGAAGTTTTTTATTGCTCCAAAACACTTGCAAAACGGAATATTTACTTTAGTGCAATCTATGTGTAACGTTGTTCACGGCAAACAGACGATGTCTAACATTATTAACCACACGTAACATGATCCTATAGCCGTTACTTCACGTATAGTTCGGTCGACCGTTCCAAAGACGGTAATCTGAACCTGGGATTCGGTAAATTATGTGAGGTCCCTGTCTTCTTGGAAATGGACGTCCGAATGGGATTCGGTTGTCCATTTCTAAGAGTCCAGTAATTCGATGAAGTCTTTGTTGGCTTGGAAACGGACGTCTGAATGGAATTAAGTTGACCGAACATGAAACGTTAGTGAACTTCTTGACCCTTACCCCCTTGGATTGAAATAACTATTTTCTTTGTTTCATCCATCTCCCTAACTTCTATCACATCAAACAATGAGAAACTGAAATTTCATTGTAAAAATGGAAGATAACAGTAATACAAAAACAAATGCATACGAAAAACAAACAAATAAACAAGTAAATAGATAGGTCTAGGTGTTGGCTTGTTAATACGTCTAAGGAAATTTTACTTTCTTATTGTTTGATGAGATATAGGTAAGGATGAGGGGTGAAAGAGATGAAATAATGGTCTCGATTGAACAGGAGGTAAGTGTTAATAAGCTTATTAACGCTTCATGTTCGGTCGATCAAATCTCGTCTGGACGTCCATTTCCAAGCCGACATAGACTATCGAATTATTGGACGCCCATAAATGGACGACCGAATCTTATTCGGACGTATGTTTCCAAGAAAACATGGACCTCACAGAATTTGCTGGACTCCCATATTCGGATTACCTTTGGAAATGTTGACCGAACTATACGTGAAGTAGCAGCTATAGGACCACGTTACGTGTGGTTAACGGGGTTAGACGTTGTTTGTGTGACATTAAAGGTGTTGGGAGAAAACAGAAATTCATCAACGACATTACACATTGAGTCCACCAAAGTAAATATTCCATTTTGCAAGTATTTTGGAGCAATAAAAAATTTAACATGAACAAAATTCCAATAAGCACATTTTGAATGGCACCAATCAAAAATTGCAATCAAGAAACAGCTCGTCGAACTGATTGAGCAGCTACCACGTGGTCCACGCGGTCTGATTATAACAATTAATGAATACATTACATACACACTCAGGTACTCACCATTCCAACAACGTGCACAATAATATAATAACGAATAACATATATTGTAGCTTAATATTCTAAATAAACCGGAGCCTGACTAATACAATTTTCAACAAGAACACCAAATTGTTTACTATTGCTTTGATCAGTTTCCCGCAAATTCAACCCTGTCGGTAAGAATTTTTTTTCTGATAAAAAAAAACTGTTGACGCCATGAGTTGGATCAGAGTATATCAGTTTAATATCAAAAACGTAAAAACTAAAAACTAATGCGGAATCTCAAAGAAACAATGGTGCCAACTACTACCCCAATTCTACCATCTCTCATGGAAAAAAAAACTAAAGCCTTCTTCACCTGCACTCATGGCCCCATCGCTATTCACAATCAGACCAACAATCCAAAATTTATCAAAACAAACAAACCGAAAATACCATGTCTTCACTGGATCTTAACACATAATCAAAACCGCAATAAAGCAACTACGGATAATTTACCTGTCCACGTCAGCAGGGCAGTCCAAGTCAAGCTCCGAGCAATCATCACCAACATAGCAACTGTTGCACTCGCACACCGGCGTTGAGCCGTCGCCGGAGAGCACCCCATCCAAGAAAACACTTCCATGGCCGGAGCACGAGATTCCACCCACCGCTTCGGCAGCCTCAGCTGCCCTCCGGCTCCACCCGAGCTGGGGGGGCTCGAGTAGCTTGCCGGGCAGTAGGAGGGACGAGAAGAAGTAGAGGTTGAGAAGGAGAGAGGCCAAGAGCAAGGGGATAGTGAAGCCAGTGGTGGCGTTGGTCGGAGACATGTCTTCTTCAATTCTTATCCGGACGGTAGGTTGAGGTTTGGTGATTGTTTGCCTTGTGCGTTATAAGTTATAACTCCACCTGCCACAGGGGACCCAGATGATGGGAACTCGTAGAAAGTGTTCACGCCACAGGAGTGTCACCCACCTGCCGGAGCGGCACGCTCCTCGTAAGGATTCAGATGAATATTTTTGAATTTGATATAACTTGTATCCGAATTCAAATATGATATGAATTCCAAATAAACATATCAAATCTGAATTCAAATTCAAATTTTTATAGCTTACCAATTTCATATCCGAATTTGAGAACTTTTGTTGTATAATCTAAATTATTTGGAAAATTGTTTAAAGAGAATTATATTATAATTTGATTTTGCATTTCTATTATGCTTATATTTACATAAGAAATAATTTTGTTTTTATTAACTCACAGTATAAATATTAATAACCATATATATTGGATGTCAAAATTAGTATTTTTGGATATTTGGATATTGTTTGACTTATATCCGAATTCGTATTTGAATTTGAAAACGGTAAAAAAATCAATTTTAATTCCAAATTGTATTTGGTAAAAACTTCTTTACCAAATATCAACCAAATTGTAATTTTCGAATCAGATACTCAGATAATTGGTTGGTATTTGCATCCCTAATTCCTCCTGCTATAGAGATTTCGTCCGAACGTCCGATAAAAGAGTTATAAGGTGTCCACCCTTCCATGATAAATGGGGTCACTAATTGGACATTGGTATTGGTGGTCGTGGTCCTGATTAATTGTTTTTGTAAATTTTGCATCTCTCGTTTTCAAATTTCTCGAGTTACGTACGCAACATAATTACCTAACGATAGTATCAACTTTGTCGGTTTTTGACATGGCACATCAAATGAAACTAGACGATGAGAAAGTTTCATATAGGAATATGACAAAACAGTGATTAATGTTTTGTGACTAATTTGTTTCGCTACGTTGATTTATTCTAAACAATAATTAATTTAGTTTACTCTCAAGGCAAATGCATAACCACATCCAGAAAAAAATTAAAAAATCAAACCTTCGGCCTCACAGCCACGACTTCTAACACCTCTACTTAATTTGTCACGAACCTCTTTCCCACTGAAACAAGAGTTGTGAAATAGTCGAAGGATTTTGGTTCGTATTTCAATATTAATTCGTGAGTACTTACGCCCTTGTGTTGTAGGGAGTTTTTTTCGTATGTATTTGGGAGTTTGTCTTGGTTTTACCAAGGGACTTCGTACCGAGCTAAATGACTCTAAAAATCATTGACCGGGATCCAATAAGTACAGATAGGGCTGAGCAAAACCCGGACCGGTCTGAGTTTTTGGACCGGACCGGACCGGTCGGTCCGGGAAGATTTGGTCAGACCCGGTCCGGTCCGGGTTTCGGTCCGAGAAATTCTTAAAATTTCGGTTTAGTCCGGTCTGGACCGGTCTTTTTTTGTTTTTTATTTAAAAAAATAGGTTTTTGACCGGACCGGACCGGACCGATTCGGTCCGGGGGCATCCGATCCGGTCTGGACCGGATGCTCACCCCTAAGTATAGATCATCGAAAAATGAGGTGGAATTTGTATTATCACCCAAATAGCGTACATGACCCGACAATAAATCACAACACGATCTCTATTTTTAAAGGGACTTCATACCGAGCTAAATGACGCCCAAAATAGTTAATCGGGACCCAATGAGCACGGATCATCCAAAATGGGGTCAAATTCGTACTATCACTCAAATAGCATGGTGACCCAACCATTAATCACAACACCATTGTGACCATTCACAAGGGATGTGGTGCGACGCTAGAGGGTCCGTAAATGAGTTTAATGGGACCTAATGATGAGGGTTTGACACAGATTGGTGTGAGTTGATACTATCACCCAAATAGCATGGGTGACCCGACCGTGAATCACAGCATGGTCTCATTTTATCAAAGGGACTTTGTGTCCATCTAGATACCCCCAAAATAATTGACTGGGACCCAATGAGCACGTATCATCGAAATATGAGGTGAAATTTGTATTATCACATAAATCACATGGATGACCCGACAATTAATAACAACACGATATTGATTCATCAAATGAACTTCCTTATTCTTTATAAAGAATAATTAATTCAAATGATAGTAGAACCTAAATATTAAACGTGACTTCGGGAAGAATCAATACAACACTTCAGAAATTATTGGAATGACTTTGTGTAAATTTACAAGCTCTTGATGTTAATTTATCAGGTCCCCAAAATTACGTTCACCAATAACAAACTTAAAAATGACATTCTTCAAAAGTACAAAAAAACATGGCGAATATGGTACTCAAACGAACCACTTGATGAGAAAAACTCAGATATATGTTTACATAACTCAAAAACATCTTATAACTCTCCAAATAAGAGATTAAATCAAACTAAGTGTATGGTAAGACCTGAAATAGCCAAAAATAGATGGGCTGACATGTAAAAAATTCAGAAACCATTAAAAAAGGAGTATGGTAGGAATCCTCCTAAAATAGCGTACGTTTCCAACTATCCAGGCAAATTTGAGTGTCAATGCTTGAAGTTATTAAATAATTGGAAAAAAAGTTCAGGCTTTGACATAATTAGAGAAATATATTCTAGTTTCTTGTTCTACCCAAAATACTCTTTCTTAAACTATTCTCTTTCGGTTCGATGAGTTCTCGATATGAACTCGATAGTACACTCGAAAGAGTTCGATGAATGTCAATTATTTTATGATTGAAACATATCGATGAATCGGTCCAACTTCTATTGATTCAACCCACTCCACAAAACACTTAATTTAATCTTATCGAGCACACCCCACAACCTCGTTTTCATGGTTTAGGTTGTTCCCATTTCGCTTGCCGTTACCACGGGAATCACTTGTAAAAGGAATCGAGTCTATCAAATTTCGTCAGAAACACAGAAAATCGGTCCGACTTCTCCACAAAACATTGATCAACCCACTCTCTAAAACTGACATTCATCGTCGACTTCAATGGAGGAATTGTTCTCCAATCTAAGTTCAACTACGACGAGAAAGGGTTATGAGAGAGAGAAAGGATGCGTGAGTGAGAGAAACTTTACTTAATCAAATGTAAATGACAGAAAAAACGCGAAAAAAATTCAAACCAAAGACATGGTGATCCGAAATGCAAATCTGCTCTAACATGCATAGCCAAATATCCATTAAACTAACCATTTTCTCTTAGCAATATCACATCTTAAAGAGAAAATGACAAGTGTAATATTTAATCTCAATACATCATTTAACATATAATTTTGACTAAGCACAACATTTTTGTAGAGACACCATAAAATGACATGGATCTAAATTTAAAGTATATATTTAAAAACATTCATGACATGTTTAAACCATTTGGGATAATATCAACTGAAACAACATTTCCCATTCAATGAAAAAGAATGCGGAGGTCAATTTAAATTTGCATCCATGCAGAGGTTTTACACGTTCATCTGGATTAACAATATCCACTTTCAAATCCACTTCTGAAATTCATCGTGTTGATTTTTTTCGATAGGTAATTCATTGTGTTAATAATTTTTTATTTATTTTTAACAATGCATACTATGTTAACTTGATTAAAGATAAGTACAACGGAATAAAGACTAACGTTAAAGTATGTGATAATGGACTAGTGTCTTCCTGATTAGGAGTGGGCATTGTTAGGGATCAACTTTAAGTTCATATGTTTTTGCTTTAGTTATGGATGAGATAACAAAAAATATACAGTTTGAAATCTTATAGTGTATGTTTTTTGCAGATGATGTGGTACTAGTTGACAAGAATATGATAGTTAACGAGAGAAAACTAGAGTTGTGGATGGATACTTTAAAAACAAAATGTTTCAAACTAAGTACGTCTAAAATTGAATATATTAAGTATTGTTTCAGCGCTATCGACACTGATGAAATATATGATATTAGATGGTCAAGTAATGGGCAGGAGGGATATTTTTAGATATTTATGGTTGATACTTCAAAAGGATAGGAAGATCGATTTAGATGTTAGTCATAGGAATAGGTCACGGTAGATGAAATGGCAGAAAACATCAAACATCTTATGTGACAAGAAAATCTCAATCAAGTTATAAAGAATATTTTATAAGACCTATAAGACCTACAAGACCTTTGATATTGTAATCAAGTTATAAAGAATATTCTATAAGACCTACAAGACCTTTGATATTGTATACAACGGAATGTTGAGCTACGAAAATACATGTGAAAGATGAGTGTGCCTAAAATGATGTTGCAGTAGATGTGTGAACATACATAGATGGATCGGATTAGAAATGAGGAAATTCGCGAGAGAGATGGAGTTACCCCAATAGAGGAGAAACTTATATAACATAAACATCAATGGAGATAACTGGTGTCTCCATTGATGTTTATATTATATAAGTTTCTCCTCATCAATGGACACCAGTTAGAAGATGAGTGTTGAGCTGTGATAAAGACAAAAAGGGAGTGACCAAAATTAAATCGGAAAGAAACATTTAAAAAAGACCTAAAAGATTGAAATATTCTCAGAGATTTGTTGTTGAATAGGAGTGCATGGAAGAAAATTATTCAAATGTTCGAACCGTGATTCTTTTAAGTTCATGTCTAGCCTACCCCAACTTGTTTGAGATTAAAGATTTTGCGAGAAAAACATCTGAAAACACAAAACAAATTTAGTGAGAAAAACAAATTAAGTTCATGTCTAACCTGCCCAACTGATTTGCATAAAATTTGAAAACACAACAAATTTAGTGAGAAAAACATCTGATTGAACAGGCAATGATGCCCTCGAGCTACATTTACTTAGTATAATGGAAGATACGTTTCAATTGGGTAATATCATACAGTAGAGTGATCGATTACAATACAAGTATAAAATAATGTAGTTTCCCAAAAAAAATGATGCATTATATAATAGGGTCAAGCTCTAGTGAGCCCAGGGCTCATCAAATTTAATTTAAGCCCCCTACAATCTCACCATTGGATCTTATTTACAGTTAATCTCACCATTCATTATCATAACCGTTTTTTTCTTAATCTACCTTACATTTTGAAATGAATGGTGGATATTGTGGGGGCTTAATTTAGTTTGATTAAGCCCTGGGCTCACTTGAGAATTCCTGTTATATAATATATATACTTTACATGCAAATATATGATAGTGCATATAACGTGGATATGGCAAAATCAATCGCAAAAGGCAATACCTTATGAATTGATATACCAATATCGTTATTGGATTCACAAGTAGAGAAAAATTTGAATTCCAATTTGAATACAGTTTAGTGGATTTAGTCGGGAAAATGTAAGCTCAGATATAAATGCAGTGTAATTGCCAAATTTCATTAAAAAACACTTGAGACATCTACCCAGAGAAGAACTGGCAACTAATAAATAATGCGCAATGGTACGTAGATTTCAACTATTACATGTTATGTCCATGTATACTTCATGAGATCATGTGTCGACGAGTGGTTTCGGAGTTTATAACACGTGGAATGTATTTTTAAAATTTTCAATTGAGCAACCGGCGTGAAGAAATTGTGAATGACATATTCGTAGAGTTGCATACCTCTATAATAGATTCAAGAGAACTTTACCGCAAGATTTACAAATGACTTGGTATGAGTTCTCTGGTTTTCAACGAACATGTCATCTTTTTCTCTTTGCTTTGGATCTGTGAATGAAGATATCATTTTACGTTTACCGTAACAAAAAAATTGTATAACATTGAAACAGTGAATACCTGCTATTAAGTTTCAGGTCATATAATTAGAATGAAACTAATAATAATTAAGAAAAGTAAAGTTAATCACCTCCAATTTAAAATAGTTGAAGTTAGGTTAAGTTATGTGAAATTTCTTCCAACGGGGCAACAATGTATCTAAAATTTGCTTAGGCAAACTGAACCTGTGAATGCTAACATCTAATAGATGTGTAAGACAAACAGGGGATATAAATTTTTGCTTCCTAACATATGGAAAGCTTCAAACTAATAATGAAAAAAAAGGCTAGTTTGTTCATGGAGATAATTTATATCATTCAATCTTGAATTTTTTTTTATCACAGAAGGCAAAGTTGTCAATGATATGAATATTAATACCGAGTTTAAGACTCGTTATATATGACAGGAACACAGAATCATAAGTTTCCAGCAAACGCAGTTTCAAAATAAACCAACGAGAATGACAATGAAGCATACATTACACGAAAAGCCAATTCAACTTTACGACAACCCATAATTTAATCTATCGATACAAATCTAGACACAATTGTTCATAAACATGCGAAACAACCACATCTAATAGTGATCCTATAAGCGAACTGAAACCTATATACGAAAAAAAAACAATTCAAACCAAATCAATAACATGAAACCGAACTTACAACCACATCCAAATTCAATTCCAGCCAGCGTTAGATCTTCTCCATCTTATCAGACTTGACGACCGGATTCGCCTTCGCGATCGCCTCCTGCCCGACGGCCTTATAATCGAACACGCAATTATGCTTCTCGGAGTACCGATGCGCCGAACAGAAGACCCCATCGCACCGGCACATGAACCCCATCAACCCGACCTTCTTATTACAGATCCCGCACCGATTCGCGACCTTCTTCCCCTCCGCTGGGCCGGAAGAAGCCGAAAGATCCCTCGTTTCCTCCTCCGCCGTCTTCTTCCCCGAAACCCTCGGTTCGACAGAGATAGGCTTGGATTTGCTCAGAAGAGTGTCTTTGAAGCATTTGGAGCAGAGGTTGTTGGTGGCGGAGTTTCCGAAGAAGCCACAGTTGTTGGCGCACGTGACGGGGGCGGTGGGGTGTTGGAAGTCCGTCTCCTCCACCTCCATCTCCTGCCGTTGCTGCTCCATTAGATCGAGTTCGGGGTGGAGACGGAGACGGAGACGAGACCTAACGCAGTGGGATCCGGATTTCGGTGGAAGCGGTGGGCGGTTGGATGGGGATGGGTTGGGATGGACGGCTGCGATTCGTTGGGACAACTGGAGGAAGGAGGGGGATTTAGGCGACTTGGAGTTTGGATGTTCGTACGACTCGACTCGATTGCAGGCGAAATAGAGGAGATTCCAATTCGGATTTCGCTGGAATCTGGTTTATAGGTTTGACGGTACTTTTTGACCTCGTAGGTTTTATTTATTTTATTTTTTAAATTGACCTCATAAATGTTTGCTATTACAGTTCTAATGCTCTAAGTTTGTGTTTAAGTGGTTTTTTTTTGTGATAGAATACAAATGTTTAAGTGGTTTTTTTGTGTGTGCTTGTATGCCGTTCGTAGGGGACCCATAACGGGGGGTGTCCCGCTCGGGTGCCTGGGTCGGGCGCCCCTCGGGTGCCCGCCCGGGACGCCCAACGACGCTGGGGGGGAGCACGTGTCCCCCTCCCATTTGTCGAGTTTTTATATATATATTTAGTGGAGGTTTTGTTATTAATGGATTGTGTATTTGTTATTAATGTGGGGTAATATTTTTTGGTGTAATTAATGGAATAAAATTTGAAATATATACATTAAATAAACAAATGTAAATCCATATTTAAGATTTAAAAAAGAATATATATTAATACGACAATACCATAAGAACAATACATTAATAATACTGAAATACGAACTACAATCAACCAAATGAAACAGATGATAAACGAAATACAAACCATACAGACTACAACAACACGAAATACAAACTAATGGAAATACAAATCATACGAAATACAAACTAGAATAAACTACACGTACTCATTCTCTTCTGCCCAGACGAGAAGTTTATCGATTACTTTTTGATCATTCTCCGTCGAGTTGCCCTTCCTCATCAGAGAGTGAAGCATGTCCAACTTAGTTTTTTTAAATGTCTCTAGAAATTCATTTCCGTTAACTCCTCCTGCTTGAAGAAACCATCTTCTCTGACTTGGGCGGTGTATTGAAGATGTTGTGCAAGTTCTCTAACATATGTGTAGCATTCGGGGCGTAATGCACTCTTAGCATTCTTCACACCTTCTGGGCGTGTAGACGACCCCGTCGTCAGCTCTTCTGCATTCGAGGGTGATTGCGTCCTATTAGAATTAGATTTATATAAAATGTAATTTGTTAAATGTTGTGTGAGAATTAAAATTGTTTAATTAAGAAATGACGTGGAGGAAAGAGAGTGTAAGGTGGGTGAGGGTAGCTCGAGCATGGGTAAAGGGTTTTTTGGGTAGGTTGGGTGAGCTGACGTGACAGAGAGAGAGTGCATGGCACTCGAGGTAACCCGGGCGCTGTTAATTGTGCTCTTAGAGAACCCTTAACGGGTGCTCTTTGGGGTCGGGTCTGAGGGTGACCCTACCCCAACTCCCTTAATGGGGGCGGACCTAGGTCAGGGCCCGACGTGGGGGCCACCCAGGTTGGCTTAATTATTTTTTTGTTAATTGTTTTTTGGTTTTTTTATTTTATATTTGTTATTTAATATATAAATGATATATGTATAGTAATTTATATAATTATAATTTATTCGTGAAAATTAAAATAAATAAAATAATTAATGAAAATTAATAAGATAAATGTAAATAATTAATTAAAAATAGTAAAAAATGTAAGTAATTATAGAAAATTGGTAAGATAATTGTAAATGTATATAATTAAAGAAAATTACCTAGCAAAATAGAACACATGAATTTACCGAGTTTCACCTAAAAACGCATTAATAACCCAAAAAATCGGTAGAGAATTACTAATGAATCTCAAAAACAAAAAAATCTTCGAGGGGCGTTGCGCCCTTGCCACCCCCGCCACTTCACTAGCGAGGTGGAACACCGCTCGGTCACCGGGGACCGAGACCCTCGACCGACTCGTTGGAGTGGCTATTATTAAATCTAAAGTTTCGAAAATATATTGCAATTAGCATAATTAAATTAAGTTACTGTAGAAATATATTTTTTAGTAGTTTGTGTATTTTTGTGATAGAATAGAAATAAAGTAATAAAAATGATGTGGATGAGAGAGAGTTGAAAGTGAGGTTGTGGTTAAAGAGTGAAAAATGGGTTGAAGGTAGGTTGTATAGTATTTTTCGCTGACGTGAGAGAAACTAAGTTGGAGGGGGGTTTGGGTTGGGATTAAATGGTTAATGGTGCTCTTAATGTACTTGTTGTTAGATATGCTATTATGCTTCTTTTTTGGTATTTACTTGGATGCTTTTATAAGGTTGATTTTATTTTAGTTTTTGCTTTTATGTCGTTACATTGTCGCCCTGACTTGCAAATATTAAAGAATTTAAAATTAAAATTAGATTAATATTGATATTGTAACTAATCACACACTTTTCTTTTCTCTTACGGCAATCGGGTATAATTTTATTACCCTTTGATATTTCTTTATCCAGATAGATAATCAAATAAAAAAATTCTACATGTTTACAAGGTTACCTTTTCAAGTGTGATCTCTTATTTTTACTGTATTAATTACTTTTTATAAATAATAAATATAGTTATTTGTATATCCGTTACTCGTTCTGCTACACGTTTCGTGTAGGGTAATACGTTTTAATTATCAAGTTAATGGAAACTCTTTTACTCTATCCTTATCCCACCCATTTGTATACTTGGGGGAGAGAGAGACAGATGGCTATATGAGAGTGATAACCGAAAAAGGAAAACAATTATAGGACGGAGGAAGAAAGAGTAGAGAAAAACATTATTTTTAAGGGAAAATTAAATAAGATTTCAAGTTCGTTGGTTAGGCAAAATAATAATTTAAATCCAACTCTAATTTAAAAAAATTAAACACCATTAGGTGGAACTTACGATGCAATGGCATATAATTAAGAAAAATGAACTTTGTAACGACACCAACGTAGATAGCAAAAAAATAATGACATGTCTAACAATAAACCGTTGTTCAGGGAATTGGATTCATTGTTCAATAAGTTTATCCATAATTTAGCCTATTTTATTGATCTACTAATGATGGAGTATCAAGCTAAATTCCATTTCCAACTTCCAAGCTGATTCCAAAATATTAATTGTGAATTGTTATACATTTCGAGTTTACTGATCTACTATGTGATGTGTCATCATGGATTTTCCATTGTGTTAGGTGTTGTGACGTATGGAATTTTGTAAATGGGCGTAAGAAGTTTGGGCTTCAAACAGAATCAGGTTTGGAATTTTGTAAATGGGCTTGAATGGTATTGGTGGATGGGTTATTTGAGTTGGACCAAATTGTGTTGGGTATTGGATCCAATAGATAAATTGCCCAATGAGTAATGAGCTAATTGGATTGGTTCGATGGGGCTATGTTGATTGGTTGTGAGAATCATTGCAAAGCCTCCGAAAGAGAAAGTTGATTGTGTCCAAATCGGGATTTCCAAAGTCGTGGTCAATCATGATCTATTTTATACGAATCTTTATTGGATAAGGTAATCTTCAACTTGGTTTGACTACTTATTGTAATATCAGTACTTATTGGATTAGAAATACAATTAGAATCCCATCAAAACAAGCAAAAGTTAGGGGGCACAAATGAGGAAACAGTGGGGAAAAATGACACAAACAGCAACCTGAAATGCAGAAGAGAAGAACAGAAGGAGCTCAGAGAGAGAACACCTTTAGGCTTTAACTTTTCATTGTGGTGTGGTCTTTCCCCGCGTGAAGATGGCAGAGCCCATCTGGTGACTGGTGCAATGCTAACTGTTCCATGTTATTGTGTTTATGATTCGGAGGAAGAGGAGAGAGAGACAGATGTGATGTGATGCAGGAGTGTCTTGTCATGGACAGCAGTAGGGGTGTTTGTGTTCATGTGTTTTTGACAGACAAGAAAGAAAGAAAGAAAGACATGGATGGTTGGTGGGTGGGGGTGTGGAGTAGGCATCCATGGCGGTGGAATGTAATCATTCCTCTTTGCCATATTGCCCATGATGTTGTCTCTGCAACTTATATTCCGTTTCATGAGCACATTCCTTATTTCATCTGTCACGGAATCTTTTACGACAACTACTTATAAAAATACTATTAATCACAATTTTATTATCATTTTTTCACGATTACAATATTTTATAATAAAAAATTTCTCTTGTCACCGACTCATTTTTCACTTTTCATAAATAAATATATATTATCATTTGATTTTTATATATTAATTTTAATTATGAAGTCGAATTGAGATCCGTCTTACAATAGGCTTTTAATTGTTCTCCCGGAAAACTTATTTTGTAATTTACTTAGTTTTTTACTGAATTAATAAACATCGTCCCAAAATTACATAAATTGTCTCTTGAAATTACCAAATTGCCCTTCCTCCTATTTTTACTTATATATCTCACCATTTCACTCTTTTCTCAAAACTTTCTCTTCCTATACCTACTACAGAAGATTACGAATGTCTCGGAGGCCAGGCAAGCATCCAGCAGTTCCCTCGGTGTACCCGTATACGGTAACGTTGCGTTATTTATTTGTTTTCAAAAAAAAATTAAAAAAATTGGTCGACGTCCGAGGACGCCCGCCCCATGCGGGGGGCGTCTCCCTCGGACGCCGACCCGTAACAGGAGATGTCTGCGGAAGACGTCTCCCCGATGGAGGAGGCGTCTCCGACAGACGCCTCCACAATTTTTGTTTTTTAAATTATTAAATCTGATAATTACTTTAATAAATTGTGATAAATCTGATAATTTAATTTAAGAAATTGTTATTAAGTTTAACATTTGTGATATTTAGTTTTAACAATTTTTGATTTAGTTTAACAATTGTTTTAATTTAGTTTAACAAATTTTGATTTAGTTTAACAATTGTGATAATTTAGTTTAACAAATTTTGATTTAGTTTAACAATTGTGATAAATATGATAATTTAGTTTAACAAATTTAACAAATAAGTCGAATCTATGCAGATAACGAAAGGATATGTCCGCAACAACTGGACTGACGTCGGATGTGCCAAAAAAGCGTGAGTGACGACATTAGTTTCGGGATCCGCCATAATCCAATGTAAGTACTCACACTGCACTGTTTGATAGAGAAACTGCTGGACGGGATTCCGGTCTTGAGATTTTGTCGTTCTCATGTAATCTCTGAAATTATAAATATGCCTTTGATTTGGATTGTCCTCCGGGAATTTTTCTTTTACTGCCTTCAAGATGTTCGGCGGTTTTGCTTGCGCCTCTGTCATATCACGAACAATCTTCTTCGCCCCAGCAGTTAGACCACTAATTTGACGATAACCCTCTGGATAAACTGTCAGTCTGTGGTTGTGATGTCCGTTACCACTATTAAAAACCACAACCCATTCATCACGATCTCGTCGCTCCACCACTTTTGTTAAGAAACGGCAACCGCAACCCTTTCTTTTGGTGTTTCTTCGAAGTGCAGTATCCATATCCCGAGACTCCATTTGATTTCGCCGGTCGCATGTCAAATAAAAATCCATCCGAGTATCTGATCTTGTTTTGTACGACGACACGACCAAAAAAAACCCAGCTCCGATAGCTACTTGTTTGGCCCATTTACTTGTTTCATCGATTGTTGCAAAGATTTGTGTAGTTTGAAATAACTTACTGCAATCCACTCCATCACCACCGAAATCTTCCAACGGAACCTACAAAAATAAAATCAAAGTTAAAAAAATCAAAAAATTTCATGCGTCTGGATTAGCTGCCTACCCCATGGGTGGGGCGTCTGAGTTAAACGCCCTCCCCAAGGGTGAAGCGTCTGTGTAGGACGTCTACTAAAGACGCCTTACCCAAGGGGAGGACGTCTACATAAGACGTCTCTCCCATTGCGTAGGCGTCTGCGTTAGACGCCTCGGCCAAGAGGAGGACGTGCTACGCAGACGCCCTCACCTTGGGGGAGGCGTCTAATGCAGACGTTCGGCCCAAATTTTGCCCCGCGTCAGGCTTACCTCACCAGATGCATCACCCTCGCCAGACATTTTCGTGGTGTTTATGAATCTACAAGACCGTAGGCCTAATTTATAGACACGGGACGATATGGGTATTAAATATATTGTTAAGGGCAATTTTGTAATTTCAATGGACGATTTAAGTAGTTTTGGGACGACGTTTAGTAGTTTCCTTTTTTTAACATACAATGTCTTGGTTTGTTTGTAACTTTTGTATCTTCGGCTATTGTTGATTAATAAATAAAATTTTAATTTTCTTTCAAAAAAAGAGAACGTAGATCCTCATACTTCTTCCCGTTTCCAATCTTTTTAGATGATGTATCATTTTTATTTTCCATTTTAGAAGTACATTCATTTCTAAATTCTAAGTGCTTCTCAATAAGATAGATTTTCAAAAAATCTTTGTTTATATATATGGAACAAAATTAATCTCATATACTATGACGGTAAATCCGTATGAGGTATAGAAGACAAGGTTCATGTCTTATGCGAAGTCTTGTCTTGGATTATCCTCAAAGAAACTTTACGATTTGCATCATTTCTAAAACAAGAGGAGCAAAGTTTTATTTGCCGACTCTAAGGAAATAGGGTAGAGATGGACACGCATTTGTATCCTAGAAGGCCGATTATTGGAATTTGTTTGTTACCTTTTATTGTTTACTTTGGTTCATTAATTATACTACATAGTACATACACGTACATACATATACCTTTGAAATCTCCATAACCTAAGTATATCTAAATAGTCTATAAGATAGCCACTAATTTTGATCCCTCTACCAAATCATGTTCCTACACGTGTCCTTTTCAAAGTAATTTTCAAATATTCCTTTTTCTTAGTGTCTTTGTTGCACGAGAACCGTTAGATTACTAACTTCTATTTAATCTTACGCATTCACCCAAGAGACTCTTAAATCACTCATTTGACGATATCAACAATTGGATCTCTTCTAAATTATAACATCCATTGGATCTTTTGTAACTAACAAGAATGAAAGGATGTTTGATTTGGGAATGAGTGTTAGTGGTTAGGATTTAGCACCTATAAATATGTGTTTCCGTGGTGACTTCGATTCTAACAATTTCATCAACAACTGTTATTCCCCCTTCAATTGCATCTAACCAAAACCAAGACGATGTGACTTCAGCATATCAATAATAGTACAATGGTGGCTCGTAAATTTTTGGTCCTTCTACCTGATATTGATCAATTGTCCAACCCAATTTTTATTCCCCACGATTCATATTTTCCTGGCCCTTCTTAGTCCTCTAAACATATCCTAGCCGTCCGACTTCAACCATCGTCTTCATCCATCTACCGAGCAAACCCTAGATCAAAGTACAACGGCCTAACTGACACGTTGTGTCGGCTGCACTACTCATCGCCAAACACCATCTCCTTTGCCTTTGCAATGCCTTCATCCATCCGCTCACCCACACGCCCCCAAATCACAGATTGGAATTGTAGTCTCTAACGCCGAGTTCTACTCGTGAGTTCTCACAAGTCATAACCACTCTCAATAGTTTGTACCATTAGAACTTATTGAAAACAAGTGTTTAGTTGTCTTTTTCATGTTTCCCAAGTATTAGTTCTTTTGTGCCTCCCTCTCGATTCCTAAGTTAATTTTTATTTTTTTGGGTGTATTTTTTTATTTAATTTTATTGGCTTAATTGCCTCCCTTGATATTCCTCTGAGTTTAAATGATCTTTCGGAGGGGTGTGAGTTTGTAATTATTTTTCTTCCAGAAAGTTCTCCTACGATGTTTCCACTACAGGAGAACTGATATTCACGGATGAAACTACTACAAAATTCACTTTTCCCGATGGGCAATTCCGTCGACAAAAGTCACCTTTCCGTCAGGAATAGGTCGTGTTGTCGGTAAAGCCCCATTTTGTTGTAGCGCAATATACATATCCACCCGTCGGTGTTACGTTACACCGACGAATATACATCCATCGGAGTTACTTGCGTTGGTGTACAATTACACCGACGAATGCATCAACGGACAAGTGTCGTCGGAATAGTTTTTTTGCGCCAATTTTATGTGGTTTTCGTTGGAGGAAAACCCCAACGGATAGACACTGACGGATAGTCCGTCGGTGTACTAGTTCGATGAAAGTATACGTCGGTGTAGGGACACTGACCCATAAATTCATAGGTTCTTATCCCACGAATGAGGATATACACCGACGGATAACTACCCAAGGTGTAAGTCTAGTCGATGAACTCCGACGGATATCCATCAATGTATCAAAACGTCGACTTCGCTTACACCGACGAAAATCTGTCGATGTAAACTCCTATCAAAATTCTAAAAGAGCCAAATGACTCTTCCCAAATTCCAATTTTCCCTGTTCAAAGAAAATCAAATGTGTTTCATTCATTCACAACAACACCCACATTCATCAACGACACAAACATTCATCCACAACCATTCCTAAACATTTAAGAACTCAACGAGTTTGATCATCCACAATCATTCATCCACAACGAATTTGATTTATAAATTAAATTTATAACAATATTTTATACATGATCAAACTAACAAATTAAACGAAACGACTACGCAGTCAAACCTCATTTCCCTACTCCACCTGTATGCTCGTGATCGTCATCTCATCTCGACGGTGGCTGCGGTGTGCAAAGTGGGGGTGACGTCGTGATCATGCGCATTACAAATATTATGTATTGATAAATTATTTGACATAAACTACTAAATGCGACAATTTATCTAAACGATGTGTATATTACCTCGCTCGTGTAACATGTCTTCTCGACCAGAAAGTTCATCTGAAACTGCATCTTACTGAGCTTGGATTCCGTCATCTTCAGCTTATCTTGAGTCATCGCGAGCTCACTGCTGACGCGCTTCAACTCCGCAGTTGTTTCGTCATTCCACTCCACGTCCGCTCTGACACTGCGTTCTGCTATGCTTGGCATCCCACGAGCCTCGTACATATCCGCATGCATGACGTAGCTGTAATACATACAAACTCGTCCATGTCCATCGCCCACCTCGGTGACAACCGGATCATCAGGATTGAGGAGCGACCAAAGCGATAGAGTCTTGAGAGCTCGTCTCACCCGATCCTCTCATAGTCTTAAACTGTTGCTAAAATAAAATATTTCAATAGTTAAACTTCAATACAAACGTGAAACATAGTAATAATTATAAATCACTATACATGTAATTATCTTCCAATGAGTCGAGCGGGCTTCCGGATGGTTCCCATTGTGGAATCCACATGTCTGTCCGTGTGGACTCCGGAACATCCGGGTCTTCTTCAATCTGCAACAAAAATAAAAAAGGTGTTAGATTGCATAAAAATAAATCAAATGAATCCGAATTAGACAAAAAAATAATCACTTACCATCTTCTCCTTGTGTCGCACGATGGACTTCGTACCACACGTATGTGGTATAATTTGGTCCGCCTTGTTTATCATGTTGATCTCACTCTTTTTCTGCATCAAAAATTAAACCACAATGTTAGTTTTCATATTAGTTGAATAACACTAAAATTATTAAAATCAAAGTACACCTGAAAGACCTCGCAGACACAATAATCTAAAAGAGTGGACCAATCCTTGACATAAATACTTTATAGTCATCTGGCCATCCTCTCCTCCTGGGTTTGTGTCGGCTCCACCTGCTTCTTGTAGATGTCAAATTTGTATTCCTTCCACTTCTTGTTTAGAGACCTCAAGACCTTGTCTCTAAATCCCTTAGGAACTGTCCAATGTGCCTGTAAAATAACGTTAGTCCATAATTAAATGAAATAGATAATAAAATAAGTTACGATGGTATGAAAACTTACCAAAATTTGTTGTCATACCACGTCCTTATCCTTTTTGGGCACCAGTCTCTGATCTGCATAACATGGGGGAAGTATTTGCGACCTCCTCGCAAGTGATCAAATTAAGTTCTGGAAACTCTCGGCCATGGGTTCTCTGGGTACCCCCTCTGGTGTGAAATCGATCGGAGATCAGTCCTTCTTTGACCATTTTTCCAAACACTGAGTGGAACCACGTCCCCTACTCTTACTTGTATTGGCTTCACCTGCAGAGGGTGAAGGCTCAATCTTCTCTACGGGAGCCTATTCATCAGACTCCTTCAAATTTGTACATTGACGACGTACAGATGTGACATCTCTGTCCTCCAAACGAGTGTTGCGTCGTCGAGCCATATCTGAACTAAAGAACATAACACTTTACCATACTGTCATTATTGTTTCTATACAGTTTAAAAGTAAGAGCACATTGGTTTTCCTACTCGCTAACTATTGAACTAGTCCACCACAAGTGGCTCTAGATCATGTCTCACAAACTCCACCAAACTAATATCGGCAATTTGAACTCTATCTTGCACAAGATTTTCTCAACCGTACTTTGAATCTTCAGATTCATTGTCATCCATGTTATATGAATCTCTCGGAAACATTCGCACAACCACTAAAATATATATATATATATATATATATATATATATATATATATTAGTCAGTGTTACATATCTTTCACCGACGGATAAGTCAACGACAGATATATATATCCGTCGATGATTCCCATATTTCTAGTAGTGTGACTTTGATCCATTTAAAAAAAACCATGTACGGTCTCGCAATGTCATGGTCGAAAATGATTTCCTACCACTTTTTAATCGCATATTTAAATTTTCATATCATTGTTTTGTTTATGTGATAATTTTGATGAGAGGTTTGAATACGTGGCGAATTGATAATGTGCTTTTGAGGTGTTGTGTGTTTCGACTGTTTTAACAATTTTAGGTAGTTTCTTCTTAAATCTTTTTCCCCTGTGTGTGTTAGAGCATGCTCTGAAAGATTCTGTTATATGATATACTTCCTTCGGCTTCTATTGGTCCAAGTTTTAGTTGTCTACTGAAATAGGTACGATAAGTTTTAAATTTGTCTTTGCTTGGGTAACTTTTGCTTATATATTTTTAAACATTTTCAATTGTAGGCTCATGTCCTCGTGATCTATGTACCAAGGGTATCGGAGGAACACCTTAAGAAAGCAACAAGGCGATGCTACAATTAGCCTCCAAACCCACCCTATATTTGAATCGCTTACGGGGGTGCCCCGCCCGGGGTGCCCCCATTAACGGGCTGAGCGCCCGTGGGGTGCCCGCCCGGGCGCGTGTCCGGGCGTTGGGCGTCCCGGGGAGATGCCCGGGCGCCCAAGGGAGGGGGACACGTGTCCCCCTCCCATTGGGTGATTTTTTTTTAATTTTTTTTATTTAGTGGATGTTTTGTTATTAATGGATTGGGTATTTGTTATAAATGTGGGGTAATAATTTTTTGTAAGTGATTAAAATTAAGAAATTTCCAGAACCAACAATTTCAAAATCTAAAAAAATTACAGGGGACGCTGCCCCCTTGCCACCCCCGCCACCTCACCGGCGAGGTGGAATGCCGCTCGCTTACCGGGGAGCGAGACCCTCGAACGACCTGTCGATGTGGTTTAATAGTATGGTCTAATATCATGCGTGCACTTTAATCATGCTTCCACTGAGGTGGGTCCGTAATATTTAATAATAATTTCGTGATTTAACAGTAATTATTAACAATATGAGTGACTTAAAATAGAATTGTAATGTTATTAGAATTATATAAAATGTAATTTGTTGAATGTTGTGTGAAAATTAAAATGTTTAATTAAGAAATGATGTGGAGGAAAGAGAGTGTAGGGTGGGTGGGGGTAGCCCTGGCATGGGTAAGAGTGTTTTTTGGGTGGGTTGGGTGAGCTGATGTAGCAGAGAAAGAAGCTCACGTGGCGGAGAGAGAGTGCAGGACGCCCGGGGTAGCCCGGGTGCTGTTATTTCTGCTCTTAGGTTACTTAATATACGTGTGTTTGTTTGGATTCCTATATTGGTTTCATTATGTCGTGTGTGGTACCATTCGTTTGAGAATATTGTATCTTAGAAATGTAAGCAATTTAAAAACTTCTGATTTGTCCTTCGATGTACATTACCCTTTCTACTTCGAAATGTATTCTGCATTGATTCTCCCATTTTCTGCTACTTTCTCCAAAAAAAATCTTAGCATTGAAATATAATCTTTTAAAAACCAAGTTACCCTTACCAATTTTGCGTTTGATTTTCATTGAGGTGCTTGAATGGTTTCTTGGATTTCTTATATGCTTAATATTTTCTGGTTTGTGAGTGCTCCCTTTTGTTTTATCCTTCATAATCCATTACTATCACCTCAAGACAACTCAGGTTTGAGGTTTATAAGATTTTTTTCTAAATGTCAAAAGTTAACTCCATCCATGGTTTAAAACAAAAAAAATTGTTCTAGTTGTTTCACAGGAAGTCATTTTAGAATTTGATCTTGCTTATTTTGTATTTGTTCGGAAGGAAAAAAAAAATCGATGTATATATTTTCATTGGTTGTAATTGCAGGCTTGGAGTTGTGGTTGACATCATCCTGATATGGTTCCACGAAAGTTTGAAAGCAATTTTCTATAGTGAATTAATGACGTTAACACATGACAATAGGAGCCTAAATAATATCGTGGTGTCTTATTGGTTGTGCACCTGTTCATGAGACAAGCAAACCAATTTAGAAGACTACATTTGGTATTTATTAATTCATTCAATCTCTTTACATATATCTTATCTTTGTAATATACTCAGTTTTGATTACGAGGAACAGCCTCAAGGGCTTTTGTCACTCATTCTTTGCTATTTTTGTTATGGTTCTTGTACACTGACGCACATGACATGTCAGTCCACTCAGTAAAAGTCAAATATCTTTTTTTCTTTTTAAATTAATTAAATAACATATTTGTGTCACATTCAATCTTTAATTTTCCAATGCAGCATTACTTTTAAGCATGCAACGTTTGGTTTCTCATACAACTTTTATTTTCCCAATGCAACTTTTAGTTTCCTCGTGCAACATTCGAATACAGAGGTAGAACGAAAGGTTCATGTAAAATGAAAAATCCTTACAACATGCGTTTTGTTATTTTAAACATATAAGTTTGTTTTTTTTAATATCTGCGTTTGTCTTTTTTAACATATGAGTTTGTCTTTTTTAATGTACGAGTTTGTCATTTTTAAGTAATGATTTGTCATTTTTAAGTTCGGTTTTGTCCTTTTGAAGTAGTGATTTGTCTTTTTTTAACAATTGGGTCGTTGTTTCGTATGATGGGTTGGCCTTTTTAAATGAGGGTTTATCCTTTTTAAGTACCAGTTGTCCTTTTTATGTTGATGTTTTGTCCTTTTTAAGTAGTTGTTTGTCTTTTTTAAGTATGATTTTGTCATTTTTAACAGTTGAGTCGATCATTCTTATATTGGTGGGTTGTCTTTTTTATGTTGAGATTTTGTCTTTTTTAAGTAGTGGGTTGTCTCTTTTAATTATGGTTTTGTCATTTTAAAAGTTGGGTCGATCATTCTTATATTGGTGAGTTCTCCTTTTTGTGTTGAGGTTTTGTCTTTTTCAGATAGTGGTTTGTCATTTTTAAGTATGAGTTTGTTCTTTTTATCATCTGTGTTTGTCTTTTTATCATATGAGTTTGTCATTCTTAACAACCCAAGTTGAAATTAGCAAACAAGAACACAAAATCAAACTCAAATCCGTGATAACAAATCAGAAACTCTCAAAAAATTAATAGCAAAGACAAACAAACTCTACACAAGAACACCACAAACCGAAATAAATAAAAAAGAACCAAACTTTTCAGACAAACACCAACAACCCAAGAAAAAATCATCACCACAACACATCAAATTAGCTGCAAAGAACCCAAAAAATAACATCAAAAAATCAAGATCAATCAATCACAGAAAAAAACAAAAACTTCAAATCAGCCACAAAGAACCAAACTTTCCCCAAAAACACCACACACAAAACTCAAATTCAGCTATAAAGAACCACATTTCTCCTCCTCCTCCCCTCGGGACGGGTTCCAATGCCAACCACTTCCTCCTCCTCGCCGGCCAACTTCACTGCGACGTCCTACCTCACTCAAGACCTACTCCCGCATCGACACCTCGTCAAAAGCCGTGACATGTCTTTGCACCAGGAGAAATGATGGAGAATAGAAGGTTTTGGGGAATAATGTAAGGTTTTGAGGAGATATACATGATGTAAACCAATGTCACATAATTTAACGTGTGCGTAATGTGACACAAAATCAATACATAATATGTAATTTAATAAATTTTGGTTTTTTGCTGACTAGATTGACCACGTGAAACGGTATCTGAGACACACCACATCAACAAATCATTTTCCTTTTGTTATTTACCCAGCTTTATGTCATGTCAGTGTTGAAGAAACTTCAAGTTATATGTTGGTGGTCAAGAATCAAGACGGTGGAAGAGACAATGCAGTGCTATGAAGAAAAGTTGCAAGTGTGTATTGGCTAGAAGAAGATGCATTTATAAACAAGCAAGTTATATCCCATTCTCTTTTTAGTCAGTTGTATAAAATGATTATTCTTAATCGTCGATATTATGTTAACACTTTTAGGATTGATGACCCTCTAATTTTAAACTAAATGCGGAATTAAAAGTAAATAAGGGATTAAAGATTGCAAACAACAATGGACGTCAGAGATTTTTATAGATGTTTGATCACAACACACGTGATCTAGTCCTCTCCTAGAGTGCTGATTGATCCTCTGATTCCTACTCGAGTATTCACTAATCGATCTGCGTTCTGGGCCGAGATCAACATCTTTACAACACGAGCCTTTGCGAACACCCTTGTCTTACTCAAATTTCTCCTCTCACAATCCGAGTGGGAGCTTGCACAATTTTTTACAACGCTTTAGTGGTTCTTGGATGTTGAAGTTGGAATCACTATCCACACATTGTATACTTGAGCACACTTGGATATGGAATTGGAATTGATGTGCAAGTGGTGAAGATTAAACTTTAAGTGTGTTGGAGCTTTGAATGATTTAGAATATGAGAGCACAAAGAGTATAGATGAATTAAGATAGTTGAGTGTTAGTTCGTGCCTCTTGAATGAGGCTTTTATAGGCTTCAAAAAAATAGTCATTTGGGAGAGTTTGTGAAATTTGGAACGAAGAGAAACAAGATTTGACTTTGAGCTCGAAGAGAAATTTGCACTGGTTCAGTCAAGATGGATGACTTGGTCAAAATAAAGGGTTCAAACACCGAATAAGGTTCGATGAGCCGATCACCAACTTCCAGTAATTTTTTCACATTTTGACCAATTAAAGTTCATTTAATCGAATGGGGTTCAACTCGTCGTTCTAAGATGGATAGTAAGGATATGTCAGGCTTTGATCAGTTGTGTTCGGTCGTCCAAATCAATAGTTTGTCAAGCGTCAACAGATAGAAATCAAAAATCCATTGTGAGTCAAACGACTATTGACACAAGGGAAGAGTCGTTGCGAGCCCGAGGCCAAGAGGTAAATGGTAAATGATTAGTCGTTCAAAAATTGAAAATGTGAATTAGATATAAGACAAAATACAAGTGTTGCTGTTGGACTACGTAAAATCCAAAGAGGTACAAAGGGGATTCCAGAAAGCATCCTAACTACTACTGTAAGATGATTTCGGTCATCCGTCAAGTGTTTGGTTGGCCGAACAGGACCGGAATAAAATCCTAATGCTCAAGTTTACATATAATCATACGGATTGAATAAATAGAAAATTATAAGTCTTGGTCATTACAATTTTGATCCATTTTTGTCTCAATGCTCACTCTCTTGATGCTCTCGATTAACTTATTAAGATGATTTACAAGTATACAAATATATATATGCAATGTATGTAATCATGTTTACACACTTTGATTGATTGATTAATATTAGTTTGATTAATTATGTTTACCCACTTTGATTGAGTATGTTGATTGATTAATATTAGTTTGATTAATCATAAAAATCAACATAGATTAAGACGTAAAGACAAACAAACCCATTGTAAATGATTTCCTTATTTAGTTTTGAGTTCAAAATCCATCTCAATTTGTGTCCTTGTTTTATAATTTGACAATAATTATATTAGCATAAATAAAACTTAAATGTGAACAAGTTATAAACTTACGTGTCCATAATTATCCGGGAAGATGGGAAAATCATGTAACGCACAAGTTGGTTGCTAGTAACTGTATAAACAACCGATCAAGTAAATATCCAAGCTTTTATGTTCTATTGACGGGTCAAGATTGAGAAGCGCGACCGATTCGTTTGTTTTGGTGACGTAAATTCAACGGAAATCAGAATTATGGACGAAGACAAAATAAATTGATGGGTCATATATTCCCAACCGATCACGAATCTCTCCCCATCTAATTAGCAATGATGAACTTCGGGGGTGGACACGGATATATTCGTCCGTACACGACCACCGTAGCAACATCATGCGGACAGCATTCCCTCGTCACCACGTGGCTTGTTATAGCCTGTCCAATACCAAAATACAGCATTCTGGACATATCACATGTGGGCCCAGCAAAAATATCAACAAACTCAACTTTAAGAAAATAAAACATTATTAGAAAAATAAGGCGGATATAGTGAAACATTCATCGGTTTAGATACATTTCCATTGATAGATAAAATTAATCGTCCATGCTAATATACACTGACATATATTCTTATAAACATTGATGGAAAACATCTCTCGGACAATATTTTCGTAGCTTTCGTCAGATCAACATACACTGATGGATATCTACCGTCAATGTACGTTTCTACAAAATTAGATGACATGAAAATATATATTTTGACACAAAAGCCAGCACCAACGGGTAATTTACAATTCTCTAACGAATATATTTGTCGATCTTTACACACAAACATAGACCGACGGATATTATCGTTTGAAAATTAACCGTTATGAACTTAATTTTCTTGTAATCACCAACAGAAAATATAGACATTCACTGATGGATAAGTTTTGTCGGTTAAACTATATATCAATAGTCGGAAACATGTTTCCCTTCTACTATTTTCTTCTCCCAAACTCTCAAATCCTAACCCCTGATCACCGCCGCCACCCCATATCCTCATCGTGTCATCGCCCCCTTGCTGCCGACACTGCCTCCTTCTAGTTGTGTTGTTGTCTCCTTCTCGACGCGCCACCGTCTTCTCAGTGTCTCGTCGTCGCCACTGTTGGTGAGCTTCTCCTCCTCCACTCTCCCTGACCACCACTTCCCCCTCCTCCCCCAACCCCAACCTCCTCCTCCGCGACTCCAACCACCCATTGCCGACACAACCACCTCCGGTCGCCACCCCCACAAACACCACCACCACCCTCTCCACACACAACCGCCACTACCACCACCTTAGCCACCAACCCCACCGTCTCCACCCACCACCCCCTCTAACCACCAAATGAATTTTAGAATAAATTTACATTTTTTATGAATTAAGTTTTGTTTTTGTATGATTAATTAGTTTAAATTTGTGATTTTGTATGATTAAGTTGTGAAATTACTTTTTGAATGATCATTTTGATTCATTAGATCCATTTTGTGAATTTTTGTATTAAATATATTTGTATGATTAACTGGATTTTGTATAATTAGTTAGATTTATTAGATTAATTAAGTTAATTTGAATAAATATTTTTATTTAAAGTTATTGAATTTGTTCGTGAGTTTGTGTTGGATTGGTGACGACGAAGGTGAATTGTGATGATGTCGAAATTGAATTTGAAGAGAATTAAGTAGACTTGGATGTTAGATTATTTGGATCTATTAGTTGTATTTGTTAGTCGGATTGTGTTAGATTGATTTTGGTTAGTTAGATTTTATTGGATTAGTTTGTTGGATTTACTTGGATTGGTTTGTAGGATTTGGGTTTCATTGGTCAATTGATGATGTTAGACTGCGTTGAATTGAAATGACTTGGATGTGTTAGTTGATAATGAGTTGGATGTGCTAGTTGGATTGATTTCAATTTAATTGCTTTGGTTTAGTAAGTGTGAGAAAGTGAAGAAGTTGCGACCGTCGAGAAAATTCAAAACCCAACATAGCGATGTACGTTGTAATTAGGAGTTATATTTGATTTCGGGATTGAATTGAAGTTGTATTTTTTATATTTGTGATGTTTATATGATATAGTGGAAATGAGTATGAATGTTTGATGTTTGTATAGTGGAAAATAATATACATTTTTCTTGTTAATCCTAGGTTTTGAAAAAAAATTACATAGCCAAATTTTCTTCTTAGGACTCTAACAATTCCCACTAAGATCGAGTTTACAACGGAGGGTGTCTCGAAAGGAAGGAACGCAAAATGCTTCCAGATTTCCATTGGAACGATATCCAGGAGGACACACGTTTTACGGATTAGACATTGGTGTCAAAAAAGGACAAAGATGTGACATGACATGAAAACATTTAATGATATTATTACTTATGTACTTGAGTTATATTATTATTAATTTGAATTGAATACTAATTTGTTTTTTACTGGCATACTGGAAAGTTACCTGAGGGATTCAAAGACAAGATTATGAGGTCTCTGGACACAAAATATAAGAAAACAAGCACAAATGTACCTTGATGTGGTGGACTTGGAGACGAGAGAGGAGACCGCCGCATATCTCGATTGAGGATTGGTCCACTCTTCTGGACTACTGGTCTAACGAGACGTTCAACGTACAATTATAATATCTTTTAGTTAATTTATATTCAATGGATGCAAAAACTAACAATTTTGTATTTTTGTGATGCAAAAGAAAAACGAGACCAAAAATAATAGGGCGAATATAATCATACTGCATCAATGTGGTACTAAGTATGTTGTGCGACACAGGTAGAAGATAGTAATACTTTATTATCAATTTGTTAATTTTTATCAATTCAATACATTTTTATATAAATTGAGAAAATTGTTATTTTTAACGATATTGCAAATTACGGAAACTTGGACGCTCACGAGCCTACCCGTACAGATATGAACATTTGACTGCATGACAAGAAGAATCCAAAAACAACAATTGTCATTGTAACTTTATATTTATATTAGTTTTCAATTACTTTATTTTGTTGGGTTGTATTCATTTATAATTTCTGATATTTTTTGCTTGCAGAAAAGATTAGAGACTCTACAATGATTAGGTGAGATGACCTCTCAAGACTCTATTACTTCAATGGTTGTTGTTGAGGACTTGGTCAGGACTCTTCTAGGCGATGGGCACAGACGTGTGAAGATGTATTTTAGTCTTGTCACACCCACAAACATATACGGACATCATGAGACAACATCCCAAGTAGAGCTCAACACTAGATCAAAGGTTGAGCAGAGTATCCGAAAGAGTAAGGAGTTAAAGCAGGCGAGTAAAAAACAAGTGGATGCGCAAGACAAGATCGTGACAATGCAATCGACCATCGACTTTTTGATGGAAAATGGGGTTATAATAGTCAAGTGTTGTAATCGTAATTTAGTAATATGTATTACATTTACTAGGTTTATACGAAGTATCGTCTTAAGGTGTATTGTATTGTAACATGTAGGATATTAATAACAAATCCATTTGCACACCACCACCGCCGCCAAGATGAGATGATGATCAGAAATCATCGAGCGGAGAAAGCATTGAAGGTTTGACGACATAGTGTTTGTGGTTAATTTGTCTACAATCATTGTTAAACTTTGTTAAAAAATTTGTGAATTGAAAACTTCATTTCAATATAGTTACAACTTTTGTGTATGCAATTTGTTGTTTGCATATATGAGTTATTCTGTTTATATGTTTCTGGATGAAAGCATGAATCTGTTGTGGATGAATTATAAAAAATACTACTTCTTTTGATCAGGGAAATCGAAACCCGAAAAGAGTCGATAGGCTTTTTCGGATTCTAGACATGACTTACACCAATACATATCCGTCGGTATAAGTTCTGTTAATTTGTCGGGTAGCCTACACTGACTACACTTATCCGTTGTTGTAGGTTACCCACAAAAAATTGGGACAGAAACTTTTAATCGGATTAATTTCCCCCCAAATGTAATTGGATTAATTTTCCTTTAAACTATTTATTCATTGTTATCTTGATTAAAAGACATCTCATTCAATCTCCCACTTGTCCTTAACAAGTGTGCAATAATAAATTCATTTGTCTCTTATTGTCTTGATCTGAACATTAGGTAAGATAGTTTGTCATCACATTCCGTTCAAACTATTTCTTGAAATCCGAGTTCAAACTGCTGAAACAAATGATTAACTTTTAATCCATTTGAGCACGACCATGCATTTCAGTTTTCACTCTTCAAGAGGCCCAAAGACAACCACCCTATTAAATAGGAGGACAATCCAATCTTGTACCTCCACAATTCTCTATATGATTCATGTCAATTCTGACCTCCGCCTTTATAGCCTCCTTTTACGACGTGACATTTGACAGAGACAAGAATATACCGATTCACATATAAGTAAAGTGATGCACTCATGTTTGAGGAATTTACATAAATAGTCAATGAGAAATCTTATGACATTCCAAATCTCTTAAAGATTCTCATAGCGGGTTAGTCCAATATATATTCTCCAACATATATCGATGTAATTGACTAGACATCAAAATGTCTCTATAGTCAATGAAACGGTGCTATCAATCAACTTAAAAACTAGTCTTTTCAAGTCATTGACGTCCAACTCAATGACTTAGACTATGGACAACAATAAAATATACATTCAAGTTCACATTATAGGGTTTCATTTATCAAATCACGTATTTGACAAACCTATTTGAATTTATAATTTATTTTGGACAATTATTTAATTCTAAACCATAATTAAATAAATACTGAAATTTTATTTCATTTGACAAATATAAACAATACCAATATTCATGAGCTACTTCATAATAATAGATATTACATAATCAAAGTCATTCAGCAATGTGCTTTATTCCTAGTATGACTCTCATGCTTAGGCTGAGGCAATGGTTTAGTTAGCGGATCGGTCACATTGTCATCCGTATGAACCTTGCAAATCTTTACATCTTTCCTTTCAGTGATATCTTGTATTACATGAAACTTCCTGAGAATATGTTTGGATTTCTGGTGAGATCTAGGTTACTTCGCTTGAGCAATGACACCATTATTATCATAATAAAGGTTCACTCCTCTATCAATGATAGGAACTACACCAAGCTCAGTAATGAACTTCTTAATCCAAACCCCTTCCTTTGCAGCTTCTGGAGCTGCAAGGTATTCTGCTTCAGTTGTAGAATCAGCACCAATGTTTTGCTTTGAATTTTTCCAGCTCACTGCTCCTCCATTCAGACGAAAAATGTATCCAAACTGAGACCGGAAATCATCTATGTCAGTTTGGAAGCTCACATCAACATAGCATTCGATAATAAGCTCACTTTCTCCTCCAAACACCAAGAAACTATCATTAGTCCTTCGCAAGTACTTAAGGATGTTCTTAGTTGCAGTCCAATGTGCCTCACCTGGATTTGATTGGAATCAGCTACACATGCTTAGAGCATATGCATCATCTGGGCGAGTACATATTATGGCATACATGATAGATCTGATTGCCAAGGCATAAGGGATCATACTCATACGCTTCCCCTCATCAAGCCCAGATGGACACTGAGTTTTGCTTAGCGTTGAGCCATGAGACATGGGTAGAAATAATCTCTTAGAGTCTTTAATGTTGAATCTTTCAAGTATCTTATCTATAGAAGTTCCTTGACTTAATCCAATCATCCGTTTAGATCTATCTCTATAGATCTTGATGCCTAAGATGTACTCTGCCTCTCCCAGGTCTTTCATTGAAAAACACTTTCCAAGCTAGATCTTTGTAGACTCAACCATTGGAATGTCGTTTCCTATGAGCAGTATGTCATCTACATACAAGACCAAGAAAACAACACAACTCCCACTAACCTTCTTGTAGATACAATATTCTTCTTCATTTCTGAGGAAACCAAACTTTTTGACGGTCTCATTGAAGCGAAGATTCCAGCTCTGTGATGTTTGCTTCAGTCAATAAATGGTCTTCTGAAGCTTACATACTTTCCCAGCATTCATGGAGCCCACAAACCCTCAGGTTGTGTCATATACACATCCTCTTCCAAAACTCCGTTTAGGAAGACATTTATGACATTCATATGCCAAATCTCATGATCATAATGAGCGACAATTTCTTAGAGTATCCGAATGGATTTAGCATGGCGACTGGTGAAAATGTTTCATAATAGTCTATACCATGAACTTGTCGGTAACCTTTCCTACCAGCCTAGCTTTGAAAACGCTCACGTTTCCATCCTTGTATGTTTTCAATTTGAAAATCAATTTGCAGTCTATGGGTGTTACCCCATCTGGCAAATCAAACAAGTTCTTGATTTTCAGACATGGATACCATTGCAGATTTCATGGCTCCAAGTCATTTTTTGGAATATGAACCCGTCGTAACTTCTTTGTAGATGTTAGGCTCTTGACTTTCCAAAAGTAGGATTTCACAACTCTCGGTCAAAAGGAAATCAAGATACATCTTGGGCCGAGATCGTGGCCTATCATATCTACGTAGGACCGAAGCAACAGGAGAAGTGTTCACAATGGTTTGTGAATCTTCGCATGAATTAAATTCGAGTGAACGGTAATAGGGTCGTGTGGTGAATGCACGACCTCGCATGAATTAAATTCGAGTGGAACTGTAATAGAGTCATGTTGATCTACCTCCGGCATAAGTACTCTTGTTAGGATCTATGGCCCTCTAATCGATAGATAAATACGGAATTAAAAATAATAATCGAATGATTAAAGAAGAGACACTTGCAAACCACAAATTCGTCGACACTGGAGTTTAGAGAGGTTCAGCACCCACACCCATACTCGGGTCCTAGTCCTCCTCGCAAGCCTCGCTCGATCCCCTGAGCCTCGCTTACGGTTCCACTAACTGATCTCCGTTCCGGGCCGAGATCAACGTCGTTTACAATACTGAGCCTCGCAAACAATCTCTCCTCGCTCGTGTCTCCTCTCACAACCTGAGAGGGAGCTTCCTCGAAATAATGTTTATTATGTTTATTATGGTCGGCACCACCACCTCCGGTCACAACCCGAGAGGGATCTTCCTTTGGAAAGGCATGTAAACTCAATTTTCTTTTAGGGACTTATGTTTATTATGTTTGTTTATCATGTGAAGTAATAACATAAACATCGAACATTCATAAACATACACAAAGCACGCAAAATAATCGTGATCCTAGTATGACCCCTACTCCTAAAAGATTGTTCTTCATAGGAACACCTTCTTGAACGCCTTGGATCTCCATCCTTGATTCTTCAATCAAGCTTACAAGACAACGAAATAACAATAACAATAATAATCATAATTACTATTACAATACTACATCACGATACACGGATCGTATAAAATGAATACATAATGAAATTAAGATTACAAAATAATGTGCAACGATACACAGGTCGTCTATTGGGTCACACTAGTTATCTCACAAAGTCATACATTCATAACATCACATATTATAAACATACACCATGCATTCACAATAATATCACCCACAATATTATCCACGCGTAATATCACATATCATGCATAATATCATTCATAATATTATATATATAATATTATATGAATGCAAGATATCATTGATCAAATTAATAAATCTTAATTAAACTAATCAAATCAGCCATTTAAATTAGTCAATCAACCTTTTATGTGTTTTAATTAAATAAATCAAACCATGCATATTACATAAATCAAAGTAATCAAGGTTGCATCATATATGGTAAATCTAATTTATCAAGCATATATGTTTAAATTACCATAAACTTGCACATTACCATAAATCAAAGTAATCAAGGTTGCATCATATATGGTAAATCTAATTTATTAAGCATATATGTTTAAATTACCAAAAACATGCATATTACCATAAATCGAAGTAATCAATGTTGCATCATATATGGTAAATCTAATTTATCAAGAATATATGTTTAAATTACCATAAACATGCACATTACCATAAATCAAAGTAATCAAGGTTGCATCATATATGGTAAATCTAATTTATCAAGTATATATGTTTAAATTACCATAAACATGCACATTACCATAAATCAAAGTAATCAAGGTTGCATCATATATGGTAAATCTAATTTATTAAGCATATATGTTTGATACCATAAACATGCACATTATCATAAATCAAAGTAATCAAGGTTGCATCATATATGGTAAATCTATTTTATTAAGCACATATGTTTAAATTACCCTAAACATGCATATTACATATGAAGCATTTATGATTACCATTGACATACATATTACGTATCAAACAAATATGATTAAATTACCACAAAATTTATTGAGCTCCAAGCCCAATCCAAAAACTGGAAACAAAATTCATAACTCTCACTCAAATGCATACATGATCTAATCACATATAAACCCTAAAATCATGCATGTACTTAAAACAACAATTGTTCATATCAAGCATGAATATTTAAACAACTTTCGTCTAAATAGCACGACATAAAAAATATGAAATTATCTTATAATATCAATTTATTAATATGTTATTCATCATTATCACATCATAAATTGAAATTAGGGTTTAACCAATTTGAGTGAATAATCATGAAAATTTTAACCAAAAACAATCTAGAAATACATCATATGGTTCTAGATCAATGATTAAAACATAAAACTTATTCTCATGCAAATTTAATCCAATTAAATCAATCATGTGTTCATGCAACATGCATCTCCACCCAAAGCAAATTTGGTAATACATATATACAAAACGCATAAAAGCAAGAGAAAAGAAAAAAAACATTTTTTTAAATATAATTTCGGAAATACATCAAATGAGAAAAAAATATTTTTCTTTTCAGTCTATCCATTAAAATCATATGCACGAGGCTCCGGTACCACTATTGGGTTATTGGTGAAAAACGCAGCGGAAAAATAACATAGAAACGATCTAAATTCATCAATCACCCAAGATCCATGCACATGATAATAATGAGGAAAACTATTGTACAACCATTTATACCTTTGATGCGTGCCTTTCTTTTGCTCACGGAGGAGGTGTGGATAATCTCAAGTGTGATTCTCTACTCGGGACACACGAACCAAAGACTAAACTCCACCAACATGTTAGCTAGAATGAGAGGGATATAAGAACAAACTTCTTACTTGGTGGTGGAAGGGAGGGTACGACTATGGTTTCTAGGAGAGAAATAGTTGTTCTACTTTTTTCTCTTCTTTTCCATATATGTATAGATCTCTCTTAAGTTAACCATAATCTCATTAGGTAAGTGAGCTTAACGGGCCCCTAGCCATCCATTTGTTTAGCTCATAGATTCCAATGTGTGTAACCCTTATAGGATTCGATTATATTAGTAACGCACACAATAATTGACACGTAGATCGTAATTGGTTTCTAGCTAAACATTATGACCCCTAATGTAATCGGATTAATTTTCCTTTAAACTATTTATTCATTGTTATCTTGATTAAAAGACACCTCCTTCACATAATACACCCAAAAGACCCAATTGCGAGCCTTATTGCTTCAGATGGTTGAATGGTTGATTACATGAGCCAGATTGTTCAAAACCGGCTCCAGAGAGGTTGAGTAATTAACTCGTCCAGTCTGGTTCCCTAGTTTGATGCAACTTACTTAATTTTCCCAACTTTCATCATTAGATGCTCTTGAGGTGTATTGCTAACCCTCCATTTCAAACTGAGTCTTCATATAAGACCCAATTTGATCGGAATATATCGAAACGGGTCCTTTGGTATAGCTTTGGTGAAGATACCAACCAACAGGGATATTGAAGACACAAATTTGATGATCAACAGCCCAAGTCCCACTTTTTCACGAACATAACAATAGTCAAGTTTTACATGCTTAGTCATTGCATGAAAACAGGATTGATAGTCATTTGCAAAGCACTTAAGTTATCACAAAACAAAATAGGAGGATTAGGGAGTGGAATTTGCAAATACTTGAGAACGTAGGTGATTCAAGTGAGTTCAGGAGTGGTCGTGGCCACTGTACGATACTCAGCTTCAACAGTAGATTTTGCAACACTGGATTGCCTCTTTATTTTCCATGAGATACAATTTGCACAACCTGTGAGGTGCAATAACCTGTGGTGGATCTTCTTGTTATTTCACAACTAGCGTAGTCAAGAGTCAGAAAAAGGCATATAAAGACCCAAGTGAGAACTACACAAACTGTAATTAAGATGGAGAAGAAGATAGAAAGGAAATGGAAATTTCTCTCTAGAGTTTTGGTACGACAAAAGACCCCAGTCAGGGCTACATAAACTATACTTCTCACTAACACAAAATTATTTAATATCGAAAACTTTAACACCAAAGATAATATCTGCTGAATTGTGACATCCTTATATTAATTCATTTGGATAAGTATAATATTCATTTGGTTTAATTATTTTTTACTGCTAAATTAATGTAGCACTAGAAACTGCTTTTTAGTAGAGCCACATCTTTGATACTCTTAATAATTTCCTATGTGCCCTATACTACACACATCAAGTGACAAAAGGCACATAGTATCACTTTCTTGTGATCACTTTCATGAATAATTATCATCAATCAACACGTGTGCATGCTTTAAATCAAATGTTTTAGTACATTTTCCCATAAGATCTACCACATTTTAGAGTAAAAATCTTTGAGAAAAAGAGAAATGCTCCTTTTGGTTTAAGTTAAAAGGCGAGGGGCTTTTCGTTGGAGGGCACAGAGTCCAAATAAGGAGGTGAGTTTGATCAATCATGGCGCGGCCGGGCAGCGACTATTGGAAGGGAAAGAGGCACTAGTACTGTGAAAATGATTCTTAAGACCCCCACACACTTTTATTGTCTACTCATCTCGATTCAGTTCATCACTACCACATAATGACAATTATATATGACTTAATTCCAATATTTTCCATCACTACCACGTAATTACAATTATATATGACTTAGTTCCAATACTTTATGTTTATATGTACTTGATGGTTGATTTGATTGCAAAAGTAGTTTTGTTTACCAACTCCGTTATCAAAGTCCTATCACAATGTCTTAAGATTTACTTCAATTTCGATTTTTTTATTATCTGTTGATCTGTTCTTTCATTAATTACCTTTATTCTTTAGATGTAGTCATCACCTTGGAATGTCCATAAGAGAGAGAGAAAACAGTCCTTAAAAAAAGAGGAAAAAAGAGAGAAAACAACTCATGTCGATACACGACACCACCGGATTGTATATATAGGAACTGTCGTTGAGTCAATAGGTAGGATCCAAACCTGGCTCGCTCGGTCCATCAGGCTCGCTCGTCTCTTTCGTTCGCCAGCAATTCATGAGCTACACAGTTTAGCGGTTGTTTGCACTGTAGAAGAGAATGTAATATGGAAAATCATAAGTAGTTGGGCAATGGGCATACATTGCAATAAACGTAATGGTGGTTATGATTCGATAAATATTGAGATGAGAAGAGGTTGAGAGTTAAGGTATAGGGGAAAAAGCATTTAGTTATATCTCAAATAGAAGATAATTTAACGTGTGCATGGTCCCATATATTTAGGTGAAGAAGTTTTGCTAAACCATGTTAAATATCCTTCTTATGGTGGATAATCTCGATAAATCTGCATTATTGACACCATTGGATTTCCCAAAAAATAGTGTCCACACCTCTGCTGAGACTTGGTTAATTTGTTAATTATGTGCAAGGAGGTTAGGTGATGTTGTCGTTTAACTTTTCCTGTCAAGGTTGAGAAGCCTGCAAGACCTCCAGTCGTTTACCAACTTTATTCTTTTTGCCTGCGCGGGCGAGCATATCTGTGACAAGGAATAGTTCCAAATAAAAAAGTGTGACAAAGAAGAGCTAACTAGATTCCAAGGACACGACTAAATTGTGGTGATGGGTACACCAAGGATATGGTGAATCTTTGTATTTTTCCTCTCTTAGGGGCAATTTGGTCATCTATCAACTTTCCATCACAATAGGATTTTCCTAAGATCAAACTTAAGTTTAAGTTCCTACAAATATATACCATGCACATTCTACAACCAAACATACTTTCTTAGGACACAAGCAATATTCTAGGTTTGTTGTGGGTGCAAGCTAGAGATGTTCCCTTCTTCATCAAGCAGTCTGAAGCAAGGGTTGGAACAAGGTGGCATGCCAAGTCCTAACATGGCTTTCTACCACCATGATGATTCTTCTCTTTCTCACTTGGGTTTGCAGCCTTTTGGATGCCAACAACCTCCTAAAGCCCTCCACAACCTTAGTCCTTTGGTTGCTGCCTTTGGTTCTAGAGATAACACTTCCAAAGATGTGAGCTTCAAACATGGGGGTGGTGTAGTGGAGAGAGGAGCTCCTTGTATGCATGGATCAAGAAATATTGCTATGTGGTAATTCCTAAACAATTTGCAGGGAATTTTTTGAATAATATTATTTCTATTATTTGATCCAACTATTTATCTTAAAAATGTTGAAATCACAATTGTATACATATATACCCTAGTTTGGGTTGGTGGAGGATACCTTTCCTGCTCGTTTTTGTTATTTTCTGGTGTTTTTTCCTAAATTGTATTTTTTTTTTGGTGCATAAGGATAGTGAGAATAACAACTTTCTAGGGCATCTCTCATCTAAATAATAAGTTGCCATATGACACAAAAAAATGTAGCATTCTACACTAGTGGGATCTTTTGAATTAGGGATAACTATTATGCAATAAAGTAATAGTTTTCTAGTTTTGGTTAATTATTTTGCTGCTTAGGCCATGGGCTGAAGAAGGACAAGATCTAAGGAATAAGACCTCATCTTTTCCGGTGAACGAACACAATAGCAACACCAAAAACGACAACACTTACAACAACAACAACAATCTCTCGGTTGCCAGCATGAAGATGAAGAAAGTGAAGGCCAGGAGGAAGGTGAGAGAGCCAAGGTTTTGCTTCAAAACCATGAGTGATGTGGATGTGTTGGACGATGGCTACAAGTGGAGGAAGTACGGCCAAAAGGTTGTCAAGAACACTCAACACCCAAGGTGATACTGATACATACGTGACTTGCTACTACATATCTCCACTTTTTTTCTCTGCTTTATGTTATTCTGCCATAACATTTTCTACTTTTTGTTTACCTGTCTTGGCCTGTTGCATGATTATCATTGTGAATCTGTTCGGTGCATGACCCATCATCATTCTAGGATCTATATAATTATTTTGAAGGCTAATATGTGAATCTCAGCTTGGTGTAATTCATGCATTATCTATACTAGATGCTTAAATACTAGTAGCAAGTTAAGAAGATTTAACTACACTTTTATTTGGAAAAACACTTCAAAGCAAATTTGTAATATATGACAAGTCTCAGAACTATATATAGTGAACGTTAGGGGCTAGCTTGACCTACCCACATTCATCTTATAAGAAAAAAAAATTACCTTTCACCTCTTAATAGTCAAGGACCCATTAGATAGAACATGCCCTTGGGAAGATCGAAAACACTAGTTATTCACTATGATTGCTTCAATAAAGAGTTTATAGTCTTATACATGCATAAGCTCAATACCTGAGGGAAAATACAATAATATTGTTTCAATCCGTGTCCTCCATCTTGGTTTTTTCAACCCATATGATAATTTTTCGACTACACAAAGCAAACACAGCTAAATGCAGTTACTTAGAAAATGCAAACACTTTCAAAACATGATAAAATGTTATCAAGCTTGTTAATCACTTTTAGAAAATTAGACTGTGAATATATAGTTTTATTTCATAAAAAACGATTAGAACCCTATTACCAAGTAATCAACACAAAGTGAGAGAAACCTTAATTTTTTTTATTATATAAGTCCAAACTTAGAGAACTCTTCATATTAACTACTTTCACTGTGCAAATTAACCTGCAATTTCTGCCATTAGACAATTCTCCGACGTGAATGGTTCAAATGAGTGAGATGTTGGTTGGGTTTGCAACGTTCAGTGGTGTCCATCCTAGTTCGAACATCTCAATCTTTCTACCGTTGTTGAAGAAGTGTCCAATTACGAAAAGTTGTGGGTTTGCAACGGAAAAGTAGCTAATTTGAAGACTTTTTATGAGTTTCAATGATAAGTGGTTTAGTGATTGTTTTAATTTTAAGTTGTCATTTATTGTGCTTTGATCAAAACGAGAGGTTCGTTGTCGTAATCTATATAGGGAAGTGTTTAATGAAGTTGTTAAAGTTCCTAATGATGTTGTGAAGCGTTTTACGATGCTAAAGGAGAGGGAAAATATCACAAAGAAGGTCTAGACATAGTTTTATTTGGCCTTGTATGGTTGAAGCATTTCCACTTTTCGAATTTTATCATGTTTGTACTTTATGTTATTTTCGTGCACAAGTTAAAGTTAAAAAGCTAAACAATTAGACATAAATGTATTATCCAACATGTATTGAGTTAACCTCATGTATGAATACTTCACTACAATGATAGCACGAAATAATCATACTCATGAATATTTAGTATCTTCAGTCGTCCCCTTGATATGTTTGCCAAAAAATCAGGTTCACGTTCTTGTTTAGATCTAGGATGGTAGCATGAGAGATGTCAAATGTGAGATGAGAGAGTGCTATCAAACATATATTCTTTTCCCATATTTAGATTTACTGTGACTTAATATATACCTTTTCTGGGTAGTGGTGGGCAATTATGCATTGCTTCACCTTTATCTTGAGATCCTGCTGTAGGTGGGTATTTCAGATTTCAGAAAACCCATATCTTATGTTGGATGGTAAGAAAAAGTGACCACTTGAACTGCCAGGCCACTAGTTTGGATAGAAGACTAGAGATTAGTGAAATAATTGCATGCTCTTTAAACCAACATAACTTTCCATCTTTATTGTTGTTCTTCAGTAATTCGATCCGCTCACAAGAACTTAACATTTTCTTCAACTGAAATTCATATTCTGTTCTTATTCTCACATATTACACATTAACATTGAAGAATGGAGTTTACTCTGATTTTGTCAATCTTTTCTTTTAGGCTCGTTTTATCTCAGCTCTTAGGTGTTATTATTTTTTCTACTTTTTAAGTGTAGTTAAACTGAAAAGTTAAAAGTTTCATTTGGTTTTCAATTGCACAGTGTACATCTACTTTGTGGGTGACCATTCAGAATTTCAGATTAATGTGCCATGATTAAGCCATATTCTTCTCTTTAACTAAATAAGGTTTACATATAACTGACTTGCTTATTACACAGATTGAAAAGCAAGCAAAAAAAGTGTCAATCTAACAAATTCCGCATCGAGCACATTTAGTAGATGGGTCATGTGTGAAAAACTGCTCGAATAAACCCATAAAATCTCGAGAGAGAAGATCTAGGGTTTTGATTGGGAGAGTGATGACTGATGAATATAAAATAACTATATCTATAGCTATACCAAACATTTATTATAAAAATATATATTACCAAACTAATAGTGCAACGAGTCGACTAATGAATTTACACATTGGATTGTAGTATAATAAGCACAAGAATTTTTTGTCTAATTTTTAAATATTACATGTACATTTTAAATTAGGAAAATATTTTGTATTTAGAGATAAATAGATTTGGACAAAGGTTATGTGAATTAAATATAAACAAGATACATTTAACCAGCAGGTCAACTGGACTAACCCATTTACGGCTCAAACAAAACCTGCTATTTTCTTGTTGACTTGTAGTGTTATATTGAAACTTAGCAACTCTAACATACATTTACATGCGTGTATATATGTGTGCTGACAGGCAGCAACAAATATGTTGAGAAGTACTTAGTCGCCTATTTGTCAAAATCGTCATTAACAACAATGTTATCATATTATAGAGGTGTGCTTTAGTCACTTATACAGCACTAGATAATCGCAAGTTTTGAATTGGAAATCCATATTTAACTTTAGAATTATGTATTTTTGCAGGAGCTACTACAGATGCACACAAGACAATTGTCGAGTAAAGAAACGCGTTGAGCGACTAGCTGAGGACCCTCGGATGGTGATCACAACCTATGAAGGACGGCATGCTCACTCTCCTTCACAGGATGGTGATGAGCAACAAACTACTTCTCATTTCAACCTTTTCTGGTAGAACTAGTCTCCCTACATGAGCATTAGTTCATTCATATGTATATTAATTTGTTCTCCCCACCTATATTAATAATAATGATATCTCTTCTGGACAATATAGCCGTACGTCTGTCTTTTACTACTAGCAAATCATGCATGTAGCAGATTTTGTCTTCTGAAGCATTCCTATATAATTCTTGTAAACTCAAAAGTATTGCAAACAATGTAGCTGTTCTTAGTACTCAAAAGAGTTGTCAAATTTGTTGAGCCTTTTAAGGAGTTCACAACTCACATCTAAGTTGGCAAATATGATTATATGAAGCCCTCAGGAAGCATTACAGAAATTTATTTTCACCTATTGAGAATTACATTTCCTGTTTTTGTCTTTCCTCTTCCGATATGTAAAAAATATTCGGTAATTGGATTAACTCATTGGAGGTCGTACTTCAATTACATTGTCATGCAACTCATTTCAAATTATTTAAATATTATTACATTGTCTAAACTCATCAAATTATTTAAATATTATTACATTGTCTAAACTCAACTTCGATCGTGCTGCAAGTACGCTGGAACATCAACCTTTTCAGACATTTACTGAATTTATTAAATTACAAAATTATTTTTTGAATCGCATTGTAATTCTTTTTGTGAATTCTAATGGTACCAAACAATGTAATTTTATTACATAAAATCTAATTCATAGGATTGTAATCTAATTACGTAGAATTGAATTTCATGTAATCTAATTACGGCAAACCAAGCAATGCTTAAATTCAATAGTTCCGGTAAATATCCGGAAGGATCATCAGAGCTTTGTTTGGCTTCTAGTATGACCAGGATTAAGTTTCAATAATACAAGAAACTTTGAGTAACCTGGAAAATTTTAATTACAATTTAATGTAATTGGATCATAACCATGCATGCACTCCATAATCTAATTCCTTTGAAAGTGGTGTAATTGAATTACCCATGTAATCTTATTACCGTGTGATTACGACCTCCAACATTTTCCAACCAAACATTGTATTAGATTACATTACAGTACTGATCATTACAACCAACCAAATAGGACCTTTGTGTCAACTATCTTTCACCCCCTTTAGGATATTGAAGATTTGACCTGTCAAATTAACTAGTTAAGGATCAACGAAAAAAATGAAAATAGGATTGAACGAAACTAGTTGGAGGTCAAAAAGAATAGAACATGAATAAGTTCATAGGTAACTTAGATTAAAATTATGTTTTTAATTGATGAAAATTAACATGATAACTATGTAAGTAACTTATCTGAATATTCTTATATATTGAGATGGTTGGGTTCGAAATTAGCAGCTTATGGTAAGAGGTCAATCGCGATATGCTCCATTTAAGAAGCGGGTTGGCAGATTGAATTTTATAAATAGGTTGAAAAACCTAACATTTATTCGCTTTCACCCACCCCACTCGAGCTGACTCGTCCTATTAATTTCCCCACCCTTTGTGATGTTATATTCGAATATTAGTCAAGCCATTTGGATTTGGCTGCCTTATAAAGATACAAGTTATATGTGCAGGATTTGGTTGAACAACTTATATAAGATATAAGTTGTTATCGGTCAGATTTGCATGATTATTTTTAGATATTCATATATCCGTAACTTATAAAAATTTAATTAAAAATATTATCAAATTAGAATTTCAACAAAATAATCGGTTTATCAACGTCATTACCTCACCGACTATCTTGTCTACCCATTTCAATCGATAATGAAAATTTTTTAAGTACAATAAATTTACAAATTATGTAAAACTCATGAATTATCTAAAAAATGAACAGTTACGTAGCGAAATTGGAAGTCAGATTCTGAGGTCCAAATATCATTTGTTAATATTAACTTATAAGACATTGATGCAAATGTATTAATCAGGTTAATTTTTCCCTTGTCATATTTTATATTTGCAGCAATCCAAAATGTGTGTCGGGAAAATTGTTGAAATTGTGGGTTATGGTAACTAAATGTCTTCGAAGGTTTGGAGATTCAACTTGGCTAAACGGTATTTTATCTGTAATTATATAATCAACAATTACTTCTCTACCTTTAATTGAATTATATTCCCTAGTTTTTAATGTTCCAGAACTAGAATCTAAAATAAATTGTTGTGAAGTAGACACTTCAACATTCTAAGTTACTTTTCTTTTCATGTCTTGGTAGATGAGTGGTTCCTTGACTACCAGTTGCAGTAAGTTCAGCACCACATGTTTCACATATAGCTCGTTCTTTTCCATTTTTATCTTGTGGTAAGTCAAAATCATTCCAAACCTTACTAGTTCTTTTTCTAGTACTTTTGACTCTACTTAATGCACTAATAGGTGGATTACTATCCCCTCCCAAGTTCAGATGATGAATTAATGATGTGTCAGATGTCATTGAAATTAAAAAGTAGGTATACAAAAATCTAAATTTTCTAATCAGTGAGAAATTCATGATAATTAACTCAAAAAACTAATTATAATAAATAAACTAAAAGTGTAAAAAAATGCAACCGAGAAGGCGAGAAATAAAAAAATGCGTCAGCGTGTGAATCAGGCAGTGTGTGAAACCAAGAAGGCAAAATCGAACGAATCAGCAGTAGGTTTAGACTTTTACTCAAACTCGACCCACTTCTAACACAATGAGAACATTTAGTGAAAGATTAAGGAGATTAAAATTTGGAAAAGAAGAATAAGAATTAGTGTGAAGAAATGAATGAAACGTGGGGTTTATATAAATTTTTGTTAGGGTATTTTCGTATTTTTTAAAAAAACTAAAAAAATCCTGCTAGTTGACTAAACGGGCTGACCCGGCCAGTTAGAGTCCGTTTCTATTAACAAGCCAGGCCGGCCCACGTTTGGGTGTGCCATCGTCAACGAAGCCTAAATCTCATGCACCATGGTCTAACATAGATAGCACAAAATAGACACGAACCTGCTGCTGCAGCCCAATAGCCCCAGGGGTTTTTAAAAATTTATAGTTTAAATAGCAATAATTTTAAGTGTGACTGTGAAGTCATTTGTTGATTTTGTTTCTCAAACTATATGTATTATCAATTTATCATACTTTTTCTAAAAAGTATCTTTGGCTAGTTGTGAATGTAGTTACAACTATTTTATCAAAGACGACATTAGTGCATAATTTAAAACCTTTTTTTAGTGCTGGTTTCCTGAAAGATTTGTCACTACCATAATCATCTATAATCTACCCTATTACCAAAACATATGGTTGATGTAATGTTTAGATCGTTTGTTCCATAAAACTTGATTCCGTGTTAGTGTTTGTTTACAATGCTTCCAAAATGAATTGACATAGGCTTTGTTCGTTTATGGTTTAAGATTGAAAATTCAAACTCCATCGAAAAAATTTAGACCCACCACAAGTGGCATTACCTACAATAATATTTTTTTCCTCCGAAGCATAGGACACTTCACACTTGGCACGGTTTTTGCAAAATAGGAATATTCTTTGTTTTATACTTCAACATAGTTCGGTGGAAGCTAGTGAGTAGTGAGACCTTACGCTAATGAAAGGGAACATAAACGTAGTTTAGTCTTCGAATTAGTGCATGATCACATCATAGCTCACAGTAGCGATATGCCTACCATAATTGGTCACCGTCCAAAGCATCAGCTCCAAAACCGACCCTCATCTCTTCATTAAATAAACCAAAAGTCAAACACTAATGTCCAAAAATAATTTACCAAAAGATCCACAACTATGGTAATGCTATTTTATTTGATCCCACTATAGAGTCTAGAACCTTCTTTCTGACTTCGATGACAATCACTGGGTTACAATTTGGATGGATATATGCATCGTTGTATTTTGACCATTAGGATATATGCATCGTTGTATTTTGACCATTAGGATATATGCATCGTTGTATTTTGACCATTAGGATATATACTTAATGTGATTTGTATTATAGTGATTATATAAAATCTTATTTTACGTGATTATAATATAGTAATTATGCAAAAAAAAAAAAAGTGTCACATACAATTTGTCAGAAAACACCTGCAGAAAAGGAATAAAACTAGATGTTGATTCTCAGCTTGTTAACTACATGTTTGGAATTCAACTAAAAAATACGTCACTGTTTCGATAAAAAAACATACCAGCATTCCTAAACATAAGCGTGGTAGTTTGATTGTGTCGTAAAGAATAAATTATTTTACTTGTTTGTTTTGTAGATGCTCATTTAACAAATAATAGTGATCGAGTACTCCAATACTCAGATATTTATCATAGTTCTATGGTCATGAACTCTAATATTAATTAGCAACAAACGAGACTGCGACATCTATGCAGTAAATTCAGAAAAATACCTCTTTTAGTTGTATATAGTTTCGAGTTTAAATTAATTTTCAGTTTTCTTTTACATTTATGTAATTATTGTGCAACAGCCATTAGTTTTTTTTTTCACTTGCAAATTTGTAATACGTAGTTTACCCCTTTTTTTTTTTCTGGGAAACTCCCATATTACTTGGTCGACCCATACATACACATGCAATCATGCATACATGGATGATGAACATCCATCACCAAGCCACCATGGGTGGGCCCCACGGGGGAGAAGAGGAGATATATTCCTCGCACCACAGAAGCCCACGTAACGATGTGTGAGATCTCCTCCGGCATTATCTTCATCTGGGAGGCTATTGGACGACGGAGGAAAGTCGTGTCCACTCACGTTTCCGATTTCTCGATTCTTTCACCCTTTCCAACCCTTTTTCTCTCCAACAAACATGACGCTTAAGTAATATACTTTGGCAATTGTGGAGGCAAAGGGGTGGAAATATCGGAAAATATCTTCCTGGTGGGACCCGCGGTCGCCAGGGAGAAATCTCAGCCAAGTGCTTTATTCCTCAAATTAATCTTCCTGGTGGGTGATAGTTTTTTCTCTATTTTCCGTCCTAAAATCAAAATCGAGTAGTGGGATTTGTTGTGATTATCATAATTAAAATCACCGAATGACAGATAGTTGTTGGATTTGATCTACATGTGGATTATATTTACATATTAAAATTCATATAATTCGGTGGTTCACGTAAGAAAATGCGCAATCTTGATAACATTGACAATTTGTTGGATACATATCAGATATCACGGTCATTTCTCCAGTAATATTGTATTATGACATTGTACGCCATATCATCTTTGACATATTTTTTTTTGTATAAGATTCTTAACAAAACCAACTCTAGGTTTATTGTATAAAAACCAAGTTGTTTTATACTTCACCATAGTTCGTTCCATCAAGACAACGTTCTGAAAGGTATTTTTACCTAATAAAAACCAAGTTGGGTCACAAGATGAAGAGAACGACTCCACTCGATTTAATATCACCAGGTTATTAAAATCATGTATCGATGGAAAGTTCTAGATGGAGCCAGAACATCTCATCTACCTAGAATCGTGGCTTCTACTTCTTCCACCGATGAATTTAGTTGGTGGAATTGGAGAGTACATTAAACCACTTGTTACTCCAGGTGGGTCAACTCGACCATAAATATCTATATTTCAAAATTGCAAACATAACATATCATATTAGCAACTGACATGAAGAAGACAGAGCATGGTAAAGGTGAGATAGAATCGGAGGCCACTTGGCTAGTGGGAAGTGCTTTTTTGTGTGGAAAAGCCGGAAGTGCTATTGAATACGAACAATAAGGCTACAAGCTGAATGGGCCCCATGAATAGCACACTTACGATGAGTCTATGGTCTGTGGTAATAGTCTATATAGTAGGTTACAAGGGCACACGAGACTCGGAGAGGTGTGGAAAAAACCTTGATAAGAGCATGTTTGGCGGTGCTCGGGCTATCACAGGCGTCATGTTCTTCCTCTGTCATGTTAGTTTCTCTCTCTGTTACGTAAACTCACTCAACCCACCCAAAAAATTTCCTTAATCACACATAGAAACACCGCAAAACACCATACATTCTCTCTCATCTACGTCGTTTAGAAATCAATCATATAGCTAAAATAAATAAATCACAAAAAAGTCTACAAAATCAAAACAACTAAATAACATTGATAAAATTATTTAAAATGAATTAAAAATGAATTTTATCAGACTTTTAACAAAAAAACTATTCCAACGAATAACCAACAGATGCGTCCTGCCCAAGCGCCAGATCGCAATGCCCACCGCCCGATCATCCGCTCGGGCGGGAGACGTGCGGAGGCATGGTGCGGACGTGGCAGTACAAATTTCTGACGTGGTCGGGCGCCCGACGTGATCCGCCTTCCGTTAAACGTGGTCTAAGAAGCCTAGGCTAAGGTAGCATTTGAATAGAGACTCTTAGCTAGTTTCCAGCAAAAATCGGGTATTAATCCAATTGGGTTTTCCAAACAGAACACCAGCTTCCAGATTTTGTAGGAATCCTTAGATTCCTAACAATGAATTTGTATAAAATGAAGAAGCTGAATTTTTGTAGCTTCTTCCAAGAATCCAAGTTTTGGAGTGACATTTACCATATTATCCTCAGTTGTATTTACCACAAATACCAACATATTTTAATATTTTTATTCGATAAATTTCCAATTAGAAACTATATTTATTAGATAAATGTCATATATATTATATTTAATGATAATTTTTAATATTAGAAACTAATATTAAAGACATATAGTTCTCATTAACATTGAAACATAATATTCTACCATAGTAAGTTTTTTGTACATATCTTATAATGTAACAATATAAAGTTAGTGTTAGGATCGATGACCCTCTAATCGCTAAAAAATGCGGAATTAAAATGCTAAGCAAAGGATTAAAGAAAGAGACAATTGCAAACCACAAATAATGACGACGCTAGAGTTTAGAGAGGTTCGACACCCACACCCGGGTCCTAGTCCTCCTCGTAAGCCTCACTCGATCCCCAGAGTCTCGCTTACGGTTCCACTAACCTATCTCTGTTCTGGGCCGAGATTAACGTCGTTTACAACACCGAGCCTCGCGAACAATCCTCGCCTCGCTCGTGTCTCCTCTCACAACCCGAGAGGGAGCTTCCTCGAAACTTTTACAACTCTTTGATTCTTTGATGTGGAAGTTGAATCACAATCTAACTAACACTCTATACTTGAGCACACTTGGATATTGATATGGAATTGGATATGCAAGTGGTGAAGTTTAGGCTTGAGTGTTGTGGATTGAGAGCTTGAAGATGGAGAGGATTTGGCTTTGAGTATTGGATAGATAAGAAGTGTTCAAGATCTTCAAAACCAACAAATGAGGTCCTATTTATAAGCCTTCAAGCTCAACTAGCCGTTTGGGAGTTGGTGGGGAAATGGATCAATAGGAATGCAAGATGTGACTTGAGCTCAGGAAGAAATCGTGCCAACTTCGGTCGACCGTTATCCAAACGGTAGTCCGAAGTATTGGTCTGAATTAAGAACTCGGTTGACCGATTATATATCGGATCACCGTTCACCAACCTTCCAGTAGCTTTTATCTATTTAGCCCTAATTATATTCGGTTAACCGAAGTCCATTCGTTTCACCGTTTCAAGGTGGACAGTAGAATTGATTGGACTCTAATCTACTCAAGTTCAGTTGACCGTGTATACTTTGGTAGACCGAAGTAGCGCGGGTATTGCGCTGACAAAGCGTGGGAAATTGGTTTACCGTTAACGGTCAAGTGTCACGTGTAAAATAGTCATTGGGCTCCTAAAGCCAATAAGGATTCGGTAGACCAAAGTGTGTGCGGTCGTCCGAAGTGGGTCAAGTTAATTGGGCTCTAGGGACTCGATTCGAATGCGACCGTTGGAGCAAAGTTCGAAACCGGTCCAGGGTTATTCGGTCGACCGAAGGTAGTTCAGTCTTCCGTTGGGGAAATTCCAGAGAACACCTAAGTTTTACTAGTGGGAAGTATTCAGGTATCCGACAGGTGTTCGGTGGACCGAACTAGGTAGGATTCGGTGGACCGAAATAGGTTCGGTTTACCGAGGAATGACGGGACAAAATCCTAGTGCTCAAGTTTACATAAAGCCTTATGGACTCAATAAATATAAATGTTACATGTCTTGGTCCAAAGCTTTGATTACAAGTCTTGAGTCTTGATGTCCTTGTTCCAATGCTCATTTCCTTGATTGTCTTGATCAACCTATTAAGATGATTGCAAGTATACAAAAATATATATGCAATGCATGTTATCGTGTTTGCTCACTTTGATTGATTAGGTTGATTGATTAAGATTAGTTTAATTAATCATCAAAATTAATATAGATTAAGGTCAAAAAGCCAACAATCTCCCCCTTTTTGTTGATGGCAAGTCTATATCTTAAAGCTTGAGTTTCAATTTAAGTTCTCCCCTTTTCTATATGATTGCTCCCCTTTCATATATGTAAACTATGCATGTATAGGATGCTCCCCCTAACAATATGCATAGTATGAGTAAATTGAAGTTCAATCCTTATCATTCTCCCCCTTTGACATCAATCAAATGCAAACAATACAAGCGTATGATGTAAATGTATAGGATTAGATAATTCTCCCCCTTAATTAGATGATATAACATTATATGCTCCCCTATCACTAAGGCCTAAAAGCAATGATGTATCAATTAAGCATGTAATATCCCTAGATTAGAACCAAATGTTAAAATAGTCAAAATTGAGAGGATTGAAAATATTACCCAACTTTTAATCTTCGATTTTGTATTGGTTCCAATCTCATTTCGATAGCGACGACGGCTTTATGAATTTGATCCAAATGATTTCCTTGAAGCTTGGAATCGATCTTTTATTGCTTGAGCCGATCGCTATCGATTCTCCTTCTTCTAAGTACCTACAAGTGAAGATTTTGGTATCCAAACAATCTTGGGTCCTTTGACACTAATTTTTGGCATCCAAACCATTTTGGTCTTAGGTTCCCAAACACTTGAGGAACTTTTATTCACAAAGAAATGCCTTCCATTCATAATAGTGTGAATTACATGGTTTTTGTAGTTGTTAACATAATAGCATACACCATGTTTATCTAAAGATTGCCTTTGACTACCAATAAGCATATCAAGCATTTCTTTCCCCTTAGTAAATCTTTCAAGATCATTTTGTAATTGAACATTCCTAGCAATTAGATCTTGAATATCATCAGTACATGAATGTTTTTCATTTAGAGTTGCAATTTCATCAATCAATTTAGTGTTCTCTAATGCAATTTTATCATGACTAGCAAACAATTCATTCTTTTCATTCATGATAAATTCAATTTGAGATTGTAGCTCATTAATATTTTTTTCCTGCTAGTTTATTCTTTTGACAATTTTTCTCAAAATTTTCAAGCAATTCATTGAATTCACATTGAAGTTCATTATATGCATTTGAATTATTTGAATCAATTGAATCGCGACTAGAGCAAGAAGATACCTCACTATCGTCATCTTCTATTGCCATGAAGCACATCGAGGCGAATTCGCCTTCAATTGATGAAGTGTCCCAAGTAGCTTTGAGAACTTTCTTCTTGTCTTTTCTCTTGCTCTTCTTCTTCTTCTGTTTTCTCCTTTCTTTCTCTTCTTTGAGAAACTCCTTAAATTGATGTGTCGCCAATTGTTCCTCGATGTCACTATCTCCTTTGATCGAATTGGCGACGACGTGTAGCCCTAAAGATTTCTTGACTCCCTTCTCCTTGCGGTCTTTCATTTGTATCTCATATGTCATGAGACTACCCATTAGCTCCTCAACCGATAATTTGGAGAGATCTTGTTATATCTATATAAAGATTATTGGGGTGGGTTCCCAAGGTATATCTATATCAGGAAAGCTCATTTGTTGGGGTGGGTTCCCCAGGTATATCCCTCGGTGGCCCGTGGGGCTCCCGGACGCTACCGTGCGGTCATGGCGGTGTTGGTTGTTAGTCAGTTGCGCGCCCTCACTACCGCCAATTGATTTTAGTCGAGTGGTTAAGTGCATGTTGTATTCTTTCATTTGGTATCAGAGCCGACGCGGGATCGAGTCGCGCCTTTGCCATTGATGGATTTTCCTGGGGGGGGGGGATTGTTGGGGTGGGTTCCCCAGGTATATCCCTCGGTGGCCCGTGGGGCTCCCGGGCGCTACCGTGCGGTCATGTCGATGTTGGTTGTTAGTCAGTTGCGCTCCCTCACTACCGCCAATTGGGTTTAGTCGAGTGGTTAAGTGCACGTTGTATTCCTTCAGTTAGTACTAGGGGTATACTGGTCATTTAACATTTAGAATCATGAGCAAGAATCTATTCCATCAAAATAAAGAATTTGTTTCTCTTGAGAATCATGATTCCTACATTTTTAGTTAGAATATGAATATTGTAAGAATCCTATTAAGGAATCTGTTGCCAAACGGACCATACAACTATTTTAAAAACTTCGCAATGAAAGTAAAAGAAAATGATCAGCCATGATGTTCGTGGCATCTTCCTTATTGTAATAATAATTTTATAATATTGAAAATTTTAAATTTCTGGTGCTAATTCAAACTAGACAATAACCTAATTTCAAATTTTCAACATCTATGTTTTAAAAAATAAAAAATGAAAAACATTAAAAATTACTTTTATTAATAATTAAAATTAATATATAAAACATAAATGATGTCATGATGATGTATATATTTATTTGTAAATAATAAAAAATTGGTTGGACGAAATAAAAAATTTGATTTTACATCGGGATTTTTTAATAAAATGCTATGATTGAGAATATGAAATATAATAAGATTGTGATTAAATGTTGGCAATTGTATCTCGCATTTTTGCAAATGAGGTGATTGATATTTGTTTACTATCATTCTGATTCAACAGGTATATGAGTATATATAATGATATGTGTTTGGAAAAAAATAGGGTTGTGGGAGGCTTACAAGCATCTTGGCTATGACACCACATTTTCAGTCACTTTTGATTAGATTTCTTCTATGAAAATTTATAGGTGAGATATATTGAAAGAAATGTGTTTCTAAAAGTTTTACTTTTATATGTCTTTTATTATGAATTGAATGTATGTAACATTTTGTTCATTGATTAATGTATTCGTCTTTTAGAAGAGTTAATGAAGATACTTTTGGTCCTTAAACGTAAAACTCTAAAAGATAATTGTTTACATAAATCAAAAGTAATTCACAATCATGGTGATTAACATGGAACGTTAATCACCGAGATAATATTGCCATGTTGGTTAAGAGAGATATTGTAGCTCTACAAATATTTAACAACATGAGTATATGAAATGGAGAATATTTCTTTCATATATTGAATTGACCTAACAAATGAAACATTATGGAATTGTGTTTGTATCATTAATGTTTCATTGCGTCTTTGAATCCTAAAATATGAGACCTATCTGTTTTTATATAAGGAGAGTATGATTTGATAATTATCAATGAGTATGGTGATAAATGTATTAGTTGGTTATACATGACTTTTGCTGGAAAAATGATGTGTCAAAAGATTATCATTGTCTCTCCTGACTTGAGTTATGATATTGCTGAGCTCATTGATAAAGTGAAATTATAATGTGCACAATGTAACTTGTGTATAGTAACATATTTATAATTAGCTTGAGAGATCAATAAATGAATATATAATACAAAGATGACACATTTCTAATTTGTATAATATTTTCAAAATCATGAGAAAAAGGATACACACAAGTGATATTTTACATATCACTAAGTGGATCGTGTTTAGTTCGAGTTAGCAAAATATCTTTGTTATTTGGATAACTATAATGTGTAGTTAGATACCAATTATAGTTTATGATATAATGTATTTTATATTATTGTCAACATAACTTATATCATCCTATAGGTCACACCACAAAACTAAGAAACAAGAAATATAATTTTATATTTTATATGATGTATTAAGTGTTATGTGTTATGAAATAATATACATGTGGTAAAATAATAAAATCAATATGCCGTAAAAACAACATGGTTAGAATAATAAATAAATTTGTATGAGATGCATATATATTATGAGTATAATATTTTGATATTATATATGATAATATATTACATGATATAATGTGATTTAAAATATTATAACATATGAATTTGCTAAAACTCCAAAGTCCAAATATTGTTGGATATTAATCCAAATTTTGGTAGAGTCAAAAATAGTTAAAAATGGTCCAACCGTTTGACCACATTTTTGCATATATCAATAAGAGATTTTTTACTGGTTAATGATTGTTTTAATCCACATTGGTCAAATGTAGTTATGGGATGATGATGTGGTAAAATAAACAAAAGATCATGTGCAAAGTTGTTTGCACATGATGTGGTTTGGCGGAAATGTAAACAAGAGATCATGTGTAAGTAGTTTGCACATGATGTGGTTTAGTGGGGAAGTTAATAATGGATCATGTGTAAGTGGTTAGCACATGATGTGGGTTAGAGGAAATCCTATAAATTGGTCTCTCTTTCTTTCCTTGTTAATACTAATGCAAAAATTCTCTCTCCCTAACCTCCTCATTAATCCATCTGAAAAATCTCTTAATTATTCAAGTTTTTAGAGATTAAATTCTTAGGAGCTTTATATGAGTTATTAACTAGATTCTAACATCGATTTAGAGATTGATTGACTAGTTCTTTTCTCTCTAATATTGTTTAGAGTTTGGCGAATACTTGGAGGCGAATTGACGGACGATTCAACGGGCAACGCAACTCCGGATCTTCATAAAGGGTTTACAGAACCTTTGGGTATGATAATCTTCTATTTATTTTAATATATATGTAGATTACATGATATTAGAATAGATATAAAATAATGTACATGAAATCGTTGAAAATATGGAAATCGATCTTGTATGCATGTATAATTTTTTCCAAATACATACATACATAGAGACACAAAATCCTACATATGCCTATATATAAGGAACATGTGGTAAAAAATTCAGATCAAATTGATCATCGTAGACATTGATCTGAACACTTCCAAATTCAGTAAATTCTAGTCGTTTAAATATGATTATTTTAGATCAACGGTGAACATAGTTTCACGGTAAAATTAATTTCGATTAACCTAAAAATTTAACATGTTATAGGTTAAGAGATAAAAATTCATGTAATTAACTTTAATTTTAAAAAAATAACATTAAAATGTCTTAATTTTGAATGTCAGAGTCAAATTGACTATAGGAGTTCGTACAACCACATGGACCTCAATTTGTTTACGGAAAATGATAGATGGCCGCTCTTTAGGACGCTCCTTCGGTGACGCAGCTGAGTTGGCACTATCCATGTCAGCAAAGAAAAAAGTTTCCTTTTTTATTTTATTCCTCAATTCTTAGGTTATACGTACAAATGTCTACATCTCTTCATCCCTCCCTCCATCCCTCATTAATGCGTCTCAAATCACTCCCTTCCTTCATCATTTTGGCGCTCCTACACAGCAGAAGACTTGTTATTCATCTCAAGATGCGTCTTCATTTTTCTTCTTTTCTCTTCTGTGGTCCTTCCTCTGTACTCCAATGGAAATCGTTCATGTGCCCCCCAAGTGGAGCAACCGGCAAACGTTCCTAAGGAGGAGATGTTTTTTCCTTCTTTCGAAGAAGCCAAAACATTTTACGTGGCTTATGCCGATTCTTGTAGTTTTGGTGTTAAGACAAGGCAATCTCATTACGATCGTGGTGTTGTTATACGGGCCACGCTGACTTGCTCCAAGGAGGGCACGACACCAACAAACCAAGGGCAATGAATATTGAAGCCTAGGTTATCCAGTAGAGTCCAATGCACTGCTCGGATAAGGGTCTCCGGAAACCCAGCAAGGGGTTACCACTTTAACTTTGTGGATCTTAAACATAACCACGCCATGCTTGAACAGGAGCAAATGCGTTTTCTCAGACAAAAACGAACCGTTCCTGAGGCCGCCAAAACACGCATATCGTGCAATGATACTGCTGGGATATCGACTGCTAAGACCATGCAATCTTTTGTGGTCGAGGCTGGAGGTCATGACAAATTGACTTTCAACGAAAGGGATTTAAGGTTTGTGTTCTTTCTGCCTAACATAATTGAAGTTGAACATTTTGCGCCTGGTCTTAGTGGTTCCTGTGTGCAGGAATGTTGTAAACGAAGTCAGAAATTTAAAGATGAGACCTGGTGATGCACAAGCTCTTCAGAACTATTTCATTAAGATGCAGAAGATTGATTCCATGTTTTTCTATGTAATGGATATGGATGACGAAGGAAGACTACGGAACGTGTTTTGGGCTGACTGTCGTTCTAGAGCTGCATATTCATACTTTGGAGACGCAATATGTTTCGACACCACCTACATTACAAACAAATACGACATGCCTTTTGCCCCATTTGTAGGAGTTAATCACCATTTCGAGTCAGTTTTGCTAGGTTGCGCTTTGCTGTCTTCTGAGACCACTAAAAATTACATATGGTTGTTCCAAACATGGTTGTCGTGCATGAACGGTAAGGTGTGACTGTTCAGTTTAAGCTATGTATGTGTTCGGTTTAAGTGGTGGAACTGTTGAGTTTAAGTGGTGAAAATGTTCGGTTTAAGTGGTGGGACTGTTCTGTTTAAGGTGTGAATCCGTTCGGTTTAAGTGGTGTGACTGTTCGGTTTAAGTGGTTTGACATTTCAGTTTAAGTGGTGTGACTGTTCGGTTTAAGTTGTGTATGTCTTCAGATTAAGTTGTCTATCTGTTCGGATTTAGTTGTCTGTCTGTTCGGAATAATTTGACTGTCTGTTCGGATTAAGTTGTCTGTCTGTTCGGATTAAGTTGTGGGTCTGTTCGGTTTAAGTTGTGGGTCTGTTCGGTTAAAGTGGTCGGTCTGTTCGGATTAAGTTGTGGGTCTGTTCGGTTAAAGTTTTCAAAGTAGGATTTTGTACCTTTCAATATATGACTCATTCCTTTTAAATTGTCCCCCTTATGCAGATATACCCCCTCAGCCATAATAACAGATCAATGTGGTGTCATTACAGCTGCTGTAAGGAATGTCTTCCCAGATTCAAGACACAGATTCTGTATATGGCACATAATGAACAAAGCTCTCGTGAAGTTGCCGACGCAGTATCGGAAGCACATGTTATTTGATTTGAAATTGCTTGTGTATGATTCCAAAACCCCAGCAAAATTTGATCGTAATTGGCAGGGTTTCCTTCTTGATTTTGACCTGCAGAACCATAGCTGGCTCAAATCGATTTATGCAATCCGAGAGTCGTGGATACCTGCATTTGTTGGTGATAGTTTTTTCGTGGAAATGTCATCTACTCAGAGAAGCGAGAGTATGAACGCCTTTTTCGACAAGTATCTTACTTCGAAGACCACCCTTAAGCAGTTTGTTCAACAATACAAACTTGCGCTCCGCCATAAGTACGAGAAGGAAGCTCAATCAGATTTTGATTGTCTTCATAAGAGACCCCAGTTGGTTTCAATTTATCCATTCGAGAGACAGATGAGCGAGTTTTATACGGTAGGGGTCTACAAGAAAGTGCAGTTAGAAATTGGGAAGATGATATACTGCGATATAACGGAGGAGTTCAATATGAATGACACATTTCAGTACAAGGTATCTGAACGTGTTTTGGCTGGTGAGCAGCTACTGTCGAAACGTTTCCTAGTACAAAACATATCCATGAACTTCACCTGTAATTGTAGAATGTTTCAGCACGTTGGCCTTCTATGCTGCCACGTTTTTGTTGTACTTGGATGCTTAAATCCTAATGCATTGCTCCCAGACTCTTACATCATTAAACGATGGCGGAAGGATATTCGAAGGAGCTATCGAGATAAGATGTACCCAGACGATGGCGTAATGGAGAAGGATGTGTTTCGTCGTCACGACGACATCATGGGTCGTGCCGTTTGGATCGCACAGGAAGCCTTCATTTCCCACGAAAGGTATATTGAGGCCGTGAAGTATATTGAAATGCTTAAGGCACATATGCACACTACCCAGTTCTTGGTTCGACTTGATGAACCTGAGTCTGCGGGTACATCGGTTCTTAATCCAGATAATGTCAGACGTGTAGGAAGACCGCCGACTAGACGTCGAGTGTCTTTAGCTGAGAAGATAATTAAAAAAACCATAAAAAGCACGCCCAACAAGAGAAGAGAAAGTTCAAGATGAAGGTTACATCGTCGCTTCACGAAGTCACACCAAAACCCGGTGATCCTGATTTCTCTGATTGGAACATGAATTTGTATTACGAGGAACTTCCTCCTTAATTTAATATTTCTTGTTATTTTCAGTTCTTGTAAAACCAAGAAACTTCTAATTGTTGATCTGTTTGGATTTGTAAATGGTTGTTATACACATTCAGTTCGTATAAAACTGTGTCCTTGTTCGGAATATGTTATGGGTCTGTTCGGAATATGATGTGTGTCTGTTCGGAATATGTTGTGTGTCTGTTCGGAATATGTTGTTTGTTTGTTGGTAATATGTTGTGGGTTAGTTCGGAATAAGTTGTGTGTCTGTTCGGAATATGATGTGTGTCTGTTCGGTTTAAGTTGTGTGTCTGTTCGGTTTATGTTGTGTGTCTGTTCGGAATACGATTTGTGTCCGCTCGGTTTAAGTTGTGTGTCTGTTCGGTTTAAGTTGTGTGTCTGTTCGGAATATGTTGTGTGTTTGTTCGGAATACGATGTGTGTCCGTTCGGTTTAAGTTGTGTGTCTGTTCGGTTTATGTTGGGTGTCTGTTCGGTTTATGTTGTGTGTCTGTTCGGAATATGTTGTGTGTCTGTTCGGAATATGTTGTTTGTCTGTTGGTAATATGTTGTGGGTTAGTTCAGAATAAGTTGTGTGTCTGTTCGGTTTAGTTGTGTGTTTGTTCGGAATATGATGTGTGTTCGTTCGGTTTAAGTTGTGTGTCTGTTCGGTTTATGTTGTGTGTCCGTTCGGTTTATGTTGTGTGTCTGTTCGGATTAAGTTGTGTGTCTGTTCGGAATATGTTGAGTGTCTGTTCGGAATACGTTGAGTGTCTGTTCGGAATACGTTGAGTGTCTGTTCGGAATAAGTTGTGTGTCTGTTCGGAATAAGTTGTGTATCTGTTCGGAATATGAAGTGTGTCCGTTCGGTTTATGTTGTGTGTTTGTTCGGTTTATGTTGTGTGTCTGTTCGGTTTATGTTGTGTGTCTGTTCGTAATAAGTTGTGTGTCTGTTCGGAATATGTTGTGTGTCTATGTAATTTGAACAAGTATAAGTTTTGTAAAATAATGGTTTATGTAACAATTTAGCAATGGTGTAAAGTAAAACAATTAAAAGGCCGATTATTGTTGACCGCACACCCCAGAGTCTTCAAGTAACCAGTTAGCCAATTCGCCCTTCACACGGTGGATAATCTTGGACTGCTTCGGCTTCGTCGGATCAGCATTCACCATCAAACACTTGATCCAGTACAAAACGTATGTTCCGCAGTCGTTACTCCCGGTTAGTTGTCGTTGGCTAGCCTTCCTCTCAACTATCAGCGGCCAATCGACCTTCAACAATCGTCGCCAAAATTCCATCAACTGAAATGCTGTGCATTCATGAATTCCGACACACTTGGAAGGATCTTCACCTTTTCCCAGCGAACGGGATATACTGTTGTACTGAATGAACTCTGATCTCGGTCCGTGGGCAACGAACAGAGTCCAGTGGCCAGACTTCCAGCATGGCTGTGCGATGATGGTCTCTGCCGCATTTAGTCCTAGAATTTTGGGGAGTAGACAGTCTTCCATTATATCTCCTCCCTGTCCCTCCACAATCCTTCCCGATTCGAAGGTTGATATGCAAACAACCTTTTGCGGCCCTCCTCTTCTAACCAGTACCTCGATTAGGGCGTCAATGGTTTCGTTGCTGAATTCCGATTTTGGCGTTATTATTTCTTTAAGATCTTCACGACTTATATTGCAGCGTTGCCCCCTCCAGATCACCTCTTTTGCGTCGCGTTCGGGAGCCGTGAGATTCAATAAACCTTGTACCTCATCAGGTTTCAACGATCTCAAAGCAGTCGCATCCAGATCAGGTCTCGTCGAGGAAACATGGGTGGCCAGAACATCTTTGGCGGCTTCTTCGGCCTCCTCTATCTCTTTGTTGGCTTCTGCGGCCTTCTTGTCTACCCCCTCTTCGCCAGATTTCCTATACGCTTCGTCTCTATCTTCTGTGCGCAAGCGTGGTCTTTTGGTCCGTAATTTTGTTGGGTGCATTTCCCTCTTGCTCTTCCTCTCTTCCTCCTTCCTCTGTCGTTCCTCCTCCTCCTTCCTCTGTCGTTCCTCCTCCTTCCTCGTCTTCTCTTCCTCATTCCTCTTCCTCTCTTCCTCCTCCCTCTTCAAGTAAATCCTCTTTTCATCTTCCTCCTTTCTCTTCCGTTCCTCCTCCTCCTTCCTCTCTTCCTCCTCTCTCTTCTTCTTAATCCTCTCTTCCTCTTCCTCCATCTTCCGTTCCTCCTCCTTCCTCAGCCTCTCATCCTCATTCATCTTCCTCTCTTCCTCCTCCCTCATCTTCCTCATCCTCATCCTCTCTTCCTCTTCCTCTTCCTCTTCCGTTCCTCCTCCTCCTTCCTCTTCCTCATTCCTTTTCCTCTCTTCCTCCTCCCTCCTTTTCCTCTCTTCCTCCCTCTTCTTCCTCTCTTCCTCCTCTCTCTTCTTCCTCTCTTCCTCCTCTCTCTTCTTCCTCTCTTCCTCCTTCCCACGGAGTCCTTCAAGACCGATTTCGTGTCTCAACCTCCGACACTCCTCTTGAGAGATCCTCAGTTCTTCCTCCAGTGTGTTAATTTTTTCGGTCGCATGCTTAAGGGCTGCTTCAGCTTGTAGCCAATTCGTCTTAACTTCACTCAGTTCCAACTCTTGTAGCAGTGGGTCACATGGAATGCTGCATTCACTAAGTTGTACCCTTGGTAGAGTGGATGTTGAAGGTGTAACCTTCGAGGCGACCTTTTGTGCGGGAGTTGCTTTTGGAGGAGGAATTTGATCCTCTATCATCAGTTCATGCTCCCTTTCACTGAGTGTCGGAGTGCCCTTTAACTCAAATTTGGCCCAGTAAATCCCATGCAAGTTGATGCCGCGTTCCTCCCATTTCCTCAGGATTAGACGTCTCCCAAACAGTTCCGTCCAACATTTGAACCTTGGAAATGTTGGACTGGGATCCCCCAATTTGAACTTCTCGCAAAGCCACACCTGAGAATAAGAATGAGTGAGGAGACAGACACATAACTTTTTCCGGACAACCTCATAACGTAAACCAGACAGGAAATAATAAATTACGGACAGACACATGACTTATTCCGGACAGTCAGAACACGTATCCCGGACAGACACAACACTTATTCCGGACAGACACATGACTTATTCCGGACAGTCACAACACGTATCCCGGACAGACACAACACTTATTCCGGACAGACACATGACTTATTCCGGACAGTCACAACACGTATCCCGTACAGACACAACACTTATTCCGGACAGACACATGACTTATTCCGGACAGACACAACACTTATTCCGGACAGACACAACACGTATTCCGGACAGACACATGACTTATTCCGGACAGACACAACACTTATTCCGGACAGACACATGACTTATTCCGGACAGTCACAACACGTATCCCAGACAGACACAACACTTAGTCCGGACAGACACAACACGTATTCCTGACAGACACAACACGTATCCCAGACCGACACAACACGTATCCCGGACCGACACAACACTTATTCCTGACCGTCAGAACACTTATTCCGGACAGACACAACACTTATTCGGGACAGACACATGACATATTCCGGGCAGTCACAACACGTATCCCGGAAAGACACAACACTTATTCCGGACAGACACAACACACATCAAATAAGTTGCTTACTTGTAATATGGCAACGCATCCAGACACGCAGCCCTGCTTCAGAGTGAAGTTCCCAGTCAATCTCCTCCTCGACAGGTCCCTTTTGGCTTCCTCCAGACCCCTAACCAAACAAGCGTGAACTGCATTTGCCCACACATATCTCTTGAGGCGCTTGAGGTTCTTCAGGTGCCTCGTGTACCACGCTTTAGTTCGCAGGGTTCCATCGAAGAATAAAAAATGATTGAAGATCATACAAATAAGGAGACAGACGTGCTCCTCCTCGTCGCCCATCACACTCGTGGCAGTAAGATGACCCAGTAGCTGAGTGTTGTCGAGGTTAACCTCGTCTCGCTTCTCTACGTACATGGGTTCCATATCAACTCTTAGCCCATGCACTCTTAGCCCCAGTAACAGGGCGACGTCTTCTACCGTAAATGGGACGACCCCAGTTGATATTCTCAACCGACCTCTTAAATCAACACAAAACGCATCCGGGTTGAGGAGAGACCTGCGCGGCTAGAATTTCAGGAGCGATGGAGGTTTCAGGGACATAAGAATCCATTTTCGTCTTGTCTGGGTTTTTCTTCGACTCAAAATGGGACGACGGTTTTGGATGGGAAGAGGAAATGAGGAAGAACTTTTTAGGAATCTGCACAGACAGATACTCGAATGCTCTACATACCTAATGGTGTACATGAAGACTAACCGTCTAATCGTGATTTAGGGAAATGAACCGTCCCACCCAATGAGCCGTCTTTTTTAAAAAAAAAACCCGCACAGAAGAAATAGCTGACTGGACGCTGACTCATCAAATCGAAACTCGTCCACGTAAGACGCGTCACGGACGCGCGCGTCCGTGTATCACGACCCTTTGTTTACCCTCTCTACTCACTTGTCAGCCTAATTCTAACCTTCTTTTTTTATTTTATTACGTGCTCTGTTTTATCTTTAATATGCTTGAAATTGTATTTGAGATGTTCAAAGTCATATGGCGGTGCATTTTATCTCTTTCTATGTTGTGTTTGATGATGTTAAATTTGAATTATTGTTGTGGGATCAGTTGCATAGTCTAAAGGGCGAATAAACTAATATGTTGATAATTTGGAGATAAAAACTAATGCAAGAAAGATTCAAAAAGGGCACTAAATTTGATGTCTGGTCTATATACATTTTTCAGTATTGTTTGACCTTTATATCATGCTCGAAAGTTGCATTATTCAGTATTGTTTGACCTTTATATCATCACCAAGTACAAACATGAGGACATTTCAACATGCAAACAGACAAACAAAGTTTAGTTTTAAGTTTGCGCGAAGATAAGTTGTATTAGGACAAGTGAGAGAGACAATGTTCTGCTTGTAGTGCATGTGAAGCTCAACGACATGTTAAACGATCGGTCTAGTGCAAAAGTATGCAAGCGAATAGATGATAGATGGTAGCCACATACTAGACATGCAAGTGGAGCCATTGATGAAGTGCAGGGAGATCCTTGGTAGAGGAGATTACATGCAAACTAACTAACATTTGTACTCCAGCATGAAAGGTGTAACGTGCCCTCGAAGAGAGCAAAACGGTAAGGATCACCGAGGTGCCAACCAAGTCGTTGACAAAAGTTAGGGAAAAAAACACCCTCAAAGAGTAAAACCAACGTCAAACTACTAAAACTAGCAAAAAAAACTAAGAACTAAAAAACTAAATAGACAAAGGAGCTTGAAAGCACACCAAAAATAGCAAGCATAACGAAGCTCAGCGGTCGAAGCTACACGAATGATGCTCGAGAGAAGAGACATAGGAGCACAACCCAAGGCCACATGCAGTCGAAGAACTAACCCTTGATTGGAAGAATCATAGGAGCATAACCCGTGGCTATTGAGAAATACCTATCTGATCTTTATGTCATCGTTTATTTAGTATTTATTCCTACACAATTGCAAAAATCTCATATTTAATATCATCTCATTTCGAAACCCACGTATTTATACTCCGGGACATTTTGTATTCGTTTTTGTTAGTGACATGACAACTCTTTATAGGATCAATGATAAGCACTAGTAATTTGTTGTCGTTAGTTTAAATTAAATTTGATTCTTATCACTAGTTATTAATTTATATAATATAGTAAACCTTTTCATTATGAGTTATTTAACATATTCTTTAATTTAAGTAGAAAAAAACTATTTTGACTAAGGCGAGTTTAAAGTAGACATGTCAATCATGTCATGTTCGTGTACTATCGTGTCATACATTTCTACAGTTGTGTCAGAATTCGTGTTACCGTCTATAACACAAATTAGAATATTTGTATTTAAACACGTCTATAACAGTTATATTTGTATATTCACAAATCATTATAATAAAATATTTCAATCGTTACAAATAATTTTGTGTAAAGTCGTATTTAAATATTATCACCATATCGTGTCCAGACTTAACGTGCTTAGTTTAATGTTTCAATAATCTTGACAGAGAAAATTACAATAAAGTAAACAAAATCTGACTACATAAACATGAATACGAGGTTTTTTTAATAACATGAAAATAATAAAACAATAAGACAAAGACAAAAGATTAGTGATATGATAAAATCCTTAATCATCGTCCCTTCCTTCCACCGCTCACTGCGAAATCGAGGGGCACTCCAGTCATTCGATTCCCCAACCCCCTCAAGTTACACTTAAAAAAAAAACCCCACGGAGCCGGCCTCCAACCGGAAGTGGAAATCCCACCCACCCATCCCACTAACCCATGGCATCATAACCATGCATGTTGATAGGGGCATACATGTCATTCCGCATCCATTCCCCAAAATATCAAGCTCCACGTGGGCAGGCGGAAGAGATCAGAAACTCGAACGCGAAGGCATCCACCCAATAACATAACCAAAATACCTCCAAAAAAAATAATCCATTTCTTCCTCTCCTCCCAAACTCAAATCCCGATCCAAATTTTCTCCGGATTTTGATTTTCTTCTTCTTGTTTTTTGGTTCCTTTAGTGGTTTTGGGCTTTCTGTGTGTTGAATCGTCGGTTCTGATGCTGTTTTTGCTCTGTTGGCTGAGGGAGTCGGCGAGATTCGCCTGAAAGCTCTGAATCCCAAGAATCAGGTTTTGTTGAACAAATTTGTGGGTTTTCTTCATTTTTCTGTTTTTTAGGTTTTTAGCTCTGTTTTCACACAATTTGGTAGTCAAGATGGTGGAGGTGTTTGCGGTTAAATTTCGAGTTTTTGATGTTTTTTGTGCTGTATTTGGTGCAGAAGGAATTGGAGCGATTTCGGTTTGCTGATCGAATTTCTGTCGCCGGAAGGTATCCTTGTGTGGTGGAAATTGAGTCGGTGCTGTGACTGCTGTCCGGAGAGTTAGATCGGCTATAAACCAAAGTGAAAAATCAGTTTCTTATCGTTCTGTTTTCGTTAGGGAAGTAGAACAGTACTTCGTGTGTTTTGTCGTAAGTGTTTTCGACTCCTGATCTGGAACAGAGAAGTGAAGGCTTCCTGATCTGTGGCTGATTTGTTGAGTGGTTCTTTTTGTGGTCCGGTGACAAGGGTAGTGTGTTTTGGTGAAGTTCTCGATGGCTACTTCGTCAGAAAACTGGATCGACGGGTTGCGGTTCTCGTCCTTGGTCTGGCCTCCACCACATGACAAACATCAGCGGCAGGCAAGTTCATTTAGTTTTCTTTATTATGTTTTTTGCTTAGTTATGATTGTAGGCTTGAATTCTTGATATGGCTAGCTGAATAGTCAGAACCAAAATCTCAAATTAAATGGTTCACACAACAGGTCTGACTGCAGGTTTGTTTGTAAGTTGAAGCCAAGGTTATGATGTTTTGTTTTGTAAGTTACTATGGGGGCCTATGAAGCTTCATTGCTTAATCTTTTTGGAAGTGATGTAATTATAAATTATGTGTAGACATGGTATGGGAATTGGAAGAACAGAAGGGTTCATACCTATGACATATGTTGTTAAGTTTGTGCAAGGGCTAAGAAAATGGATGCTGATTTGAAGATACCGAGAAGGTCACTTCTCTCAATTTCTCTTATGGTGATATGAAACTATCAGCCTTGCCAACTGAAAGAAAGCAAGATAAGGAAAGGGTTGCTTGGACGATCGGGGTTCGTTTGATATGGGCTTAGATGTGTGTGAAAATACATAATCTAATAACAAAGGCAAATAAAAGGGGGAGGACAATAAAAATGTAAAAATACAATAAATGAAAACATTGAGAATGCATGCTACTCGCTTAAAGATCAGAATTTCAATTGCAATGATGCACTTCACTGCAAGGGAAGAAATTTATTTACAACTGAGCAAATATATCATGCCCTAACCAGCTACAACAGCTAGATTTTAGCTTTCTGCATTTTAAAGCTAGACAATGATAAGTGCCTGACGTGAGCCAAATAGACGTGAAAGCTTTTCTTTTGTAGAAGTTTGCAAGTTGTAACTGAAGTGCATACTGAGATATGTACTGTTCCAAGTGTTTAAAGTTATGGAGTAAACACTATTATCTCCCATGCTACATGACTCACATAGAAGCACATAACGATACTAAATGAACAATAGAATGGAATATTGATAGGTGATATCCTTATATCACAAGGTCATTCCCCTCTGTTGGACTTGAAGTCTTGAACTGTTGTCAACTATGCATTTAAAATGCCTGAAAGATGAGATAATGAAAAAGTTTCACCGTATTCCACATTAATAGTCAAGATCAGTGATACAGCTCCACAACCACATCTCAGATTACTTTCAGTGTTTTTTAAATTTGTATGCTTATTACTCTCATTAATGGCTATGCATGACATCATCAACATTTGATGATAATGGATCACAACTTGATGCATCCTTGAACTTCAGCTGCTTTGTTATGCGAGGCTAACTTTTAAACATTGTTGCAAACATGTAAAGAATTTCCTTGGAGAGTGTGAGTTTCAATTACTATTATTTTTTCAATTTGTGGTGTTCTGCTTCCTGTTCTTATGATTTTTTATACTTTGTGTTGAACAAAAAATTGATTTTCCCCCGTCTTCTCAGGCACAAACCTTGGCCTACGTTGAATACTTTGGTCAGTTCACATCTGAGCATTTTCCAGAAGATGTGGCTCAGGTATAATATCAATCATAGGTTAATCTTGTCAAGAAAAGTAATAAAAAAATGACAACCAATTCAAAGAAAATGCATACGTTTGTTATAAGCATGCGGCCTATCATCAATCATCCAATCATGCAAGTTGGCTTTAATGTTATTAACTTTGTTTTGCAGCTAATCCACAACCATTATCCATCAAAATCAGAGCGTCTGTTAGATGAAGTACTGGGTAAAGCAATGACCTCCATGTATTTGACTTTATGTGGTGCAGTCTATTAAATTTACGTGATCTAACCAGTTCTTACCTGAAAGTTTCTTTGATTTCAGCTACCTTTGTTCTTCATCATCCAGAGCACGGGCATGCTGTTGTGCATCCTATTCTTTCCTGCATAATCGATGGGACTTTGGTGTATGATAAGAGTGATCCTCCGTTCAGTTCATTCATTTCATTAGTCAGCCAAAACAGTGAGGTACTGAGCTCTATTTTGTTTCCTCTATGCCCTTCTATACTAAGGATTCACTGGCATGTTTTTGTCTATAAGATGTTCTCTTCTACCAGTTTTAATGTGGACTTAGATTTGCTCTTCCACATGTTATTTCACATGATTTATGCCTTATTTAGTCTTTCTATTGTTTAATATTGCCTTGTGCAGAAAGAATATTCTGAACAGTGGGCTCTAGCTTGTGGAGAGATTTTGCGAGTTTTAACTCACTATAATCGACCCATATACAAGTCCGAACATTATGTCAGTGAAAATGAGAGGAGCGATAGCGGCAGTCATGCCACAACAAGTGGTTCATCAGATGGGGGATCTTGCAGTTCAACCATTAAGGATCATGAAAGGAAGCCATTAAGGCCCTTGACTCCTTGGATTACTGATATATTGTTAGCTGCACCTTTGGGTATCAGGAGCGACTACTTCCGGTGGTATGAAACTTTGTTTAATGAACTGAGCCCTTGCAATTCTTTCATGTCATAACCCATCATTTTTTAATAAATACTATTATCACAATTATTTTTTGTTTGAGGGCATTGTAATAGAGTTTTGTGCCCAGCCATGTATATATCTTAAGAAGTTACATGCACCACATACAAATTCTTTGGCTAGGGAATTCCCAAAATCCATACTTGACATTATGAAGTGCCAATCATGCAATCTTCTTTGTTTTCATCTTTTATACACGTGATATTATTATATTATTATAATCATTATTATCTTCATCATCAACCTTCAATCAGAATCTGGTATTTTGATGTTAGTCTGGAACAACCTTGGATGTATTTCCTGGAGAATATGTTGATCACTTAAATTCTTTTTGATCACTTGCATGTACCTTCTCAAATTCATCACTGAAAAGATAAAGCCTCAGAAAGCAATCCTTGAGAGGACCTGGAGCCACCATAATACTATTTTGCTTTTCATGTCTTCTTTCTCCACTGATTTGGCATTGATTGTAATCTTTGAACCTGTTCAAGAACCAAAATCATATGTAACTCCTAAGTGGAATAAGGAAGTGCCTGTATGGTGGAAAAGCAAATTAAATGATTTTTTTGTAGGATTTCTACTGTACGCAATCAATAATATATTATGGGAATCCTAGATTAGTATACTTTTATAGCTGATTTCTCTTTGTTTACCAGGTGCAGTGGTGTCCTTGGAAAGTATGCAGCTGCTGGTGAACTAAAACCTCCAATTACTGGTGCGTGACAGTTTATTTTCCAACTTCACACGAAAAAGTACCCACGAAATTTTCTTTTAACATTATAACAATTTGTAATTCATTCAACTACTTTAATACAAGATGCACAACAAGTTCATCACAAATGGTTGCCATGTGTGGATCTTTTTCTCAACTAAAATGCAGTAATTTAATTTGGTATCGTCTCATTTTGGAAATGATGTGGTCCAGTACGTGATTTTAGATTCAGTTGGACTGCCAGAAATCTGTGATATCTCTCATGGCGTTGAATTAACTTTTCTCCTTCTGCCTATTCTTTGAGGGCTTATGACTTATAATAGTATTTCATGGTTGTTAGCTTCTAGTCGAGGATCTGGGAAGCACCCTCAACTTATGCCATCCACCCCACGGTGGGCTGTTGCGAATGGAGCTGGTGTCATATTAAGTGTGTGTGATGATGAAGTGGCACGTCATGAAACTGCAAATTTAACAGCTGCAGCTGTTCCAGCGCTCTTGCTTCCTCCTCCAACCACACCTTTAGATGAACATCTTGTTGCTGGTTTACCCGCCCTTGAGCCGTATGCTCGATTATTTCACAGGTGAACTACATTCTTAAATAGATGCCACATTTAAACGTTGTGTAGTCATCTATGCTGCTTCATCCTGTTGTTTGTAGACAGAAAAGAGCTGATTCAAGTGTCTGATCTTGATATAAGATTGTATTTTGAATTATTTTTCTATAGGTACTATGCAATTGCCACTCCAAGTGCAACCCAACGCCTTCTTCTTGGACTTCTGGAAGCACCACCATCGTGGGCACCTGATGCTCTTGATGCTGCTGTACAACTGGTAGAACTTCTACGGGCTGCTGAGGATTATGCAACGGGCATGAGGGTGTGTGAACAAAATCTAAAATATACCTTTTCATCTTATTGTACTTGTTCTTTCTATTAGTTCTCGTTTTGTTATATTTTCTCCGAGTTTGAATAAAATTATATCTCTGGTCCTCTGACATGCATGGTTAAGAAAATTCTTATGCTATGCAACCTTGAAGCTAGTTTGAAGGATTTCAAGAGCTTATTTCATTTTTATGTGTATGAGTGTTGTTAAATTCTCCTGCCGAAATACGTAGAAGATAAAAAAGAGAGGACCACTTGTAGATATTCTTGTGAAATTGTGTAGTCATATGAGATCACAGTTATGTTATTAACGAACTTCACCATGCAATTTAGCTTCTAGATGTTTTTCCGTCGTGCAGCTTCCTAGAAACTGGATGCACTTGCATTTTTTGCGAGCTATTGGAACTGCAATGTCTATGAGAGCTGGCATTGCTGCTGATGCAGCCGCTGCACTGCTTTTCCGCATTCTTTCACAGCCTGCATTGCTTTTTCCACCGTTAAGGCTTGCTGAAGGGTCTGAAGTTCAACATGGATCTTTCATATCTCCTTATAACAAGCAGGTGCTTAAATTAATGCTTTTTAATGGCAAACTCTCATTTGAACTGCTGATGATTATTCTGACCATCACAATTATTATCTCAAATCAGATTGAAGCGCCTTTTGCCGAAGCAACTATTGAGGCCACCGCACAGGGAATTGCTTCTATGCTATGTGCACATGGTCCTGATGTTGAATGGAGAATATGCACAATTTGGGAAGCTGCATATGGACTACTTCCTTTGAGTTCCTCAGCTGTGGATTTGCCTGAAATAATAGTTGCAACTCCATTGCAACCTCCTGCTTTGTCGTGGAATTTATATTTGCCACTGCTTAAAGTACTGGAGTATCTTCCTCGTGGAAGTCCATCTGAAGCATGTTTAATGAGGATCTTTGTTGCTACTGTTGAAGCCATTCTGCAAAGAACATTCCCTCCAGAGTCCTCAGAACAGACAAGAAAGTCAAAAGCACATGGTAGTATTTATTCCACCACCAAGAATCTTGCTGCAGCAGAGCTCCGCACCATGGTTCATTCGTTATTTCTTGAATCATGTGCCTCCATGGACCTTGCATCCCGTCTTCTTTTTGTTGTTTTAACTGTCTGTGTAAGTCACGAGGCTTTGCCAAACGGAAGCAAAAGGACAACTGGTGATATTATGCATTCATCTGATGACCAGACTGCGGAACCACAAGTAGTGAATGGCAAGAGAAATATTAAAAAAAGAACCAGGAAGAAACATGGACCAGTTGCAGCATTTGATTCTTATGTCCTTGCCGCTATTTGTGCTTTAGCATGTGAACTTCAGTTGTTCCCATTGATAATGAAGAACGGGAAAAATTCTAATTCAAAGAACTCCATCAGAATGTCTGAAGATATGCCAGAAAATGGGATCTCCACTGACTTTAAGAATGGCATGGGTTCGGCCATTTGTCATACACGTAGGATTCTAGGAATTTTAGAGGCACTTTTCTCTTTAAAGCCATCATCTGTCGGCACTTCCTGGGGCTATAGTTCAAATGAGATAGTTGCTGCAGCTATGGTCGCGGCTCATGTTTCTGAACTATTTGGGCGATCAAAGGCATGTATGAATGCTCTGTCTGTTTTGATGCGGTGCAAGTGGGATACTGAGATTTCCACCAGAGCATCATCACTTTATAACTTGATAGATTTTCATGGAAAAACTGTTGCATCTATCGTTGACAAGGCTGAGCCTCTAGAAGCACACTTGGTCCAGGTACCTCTATGCAAGGGTACTTCAGAATGCCCCAATGATCGTAAGAGACAAGCAGATTCTACAAAATGCAATGGCTTTGTATTGGAGATTTCGTCTTCCTCAAGCACTAGGGGCCATAACAGTAAAGATAGTTCAGCTATACTCTCCAATTCTGAGAAGGCATTGTTGTTAAATAATGCTGTTATGAATAGCTCTGAAAAGACTATTGCAGGTTTGGCTGTGAATCCCTCTGACTTGGCAAAGTTCCTCACAATGGACAGACATATTGGATTGAATTGCAGTGCGCAGGTTCTTCTAAAATCAGTGCTTGCAGAAAAAAATGAACTATGTTTCTCTGTTGTTTCTTTGTTATGGCATAAACTGCTTGCAGCACCAGAAACACAAATGAGCGCAGAAAGTACATCTGCACAGCAAGGTTGGAGGCAGGTAAAGTTGTACATTATTTTTGGATTTTCCAAACTATTTGGCTCTCATAGCATTCTGTTCATGTGTATGTATCTGTAGATGTCAGTAGACTGCAGTCATTTGGAAATTAAGTATTTAAAACATTTTTTTACTTGCACTGTCGGAGAATAAAACTTAATGTCACATTTTTTGTATGAAAATATTGCTGTACTTAAATGCAACCATTTTTAAATCCCGAGAAATGACAACAATTTAACATTGCAATAAATTACTTTCTGTCATGGGGAATCATGTCTATGCTTTGAACTTGGTTAGGAATTATACATGAAAGGATTAGATCTATGGAGTTCTGTGAAGTGGTAGCACAAAAAAGGAGAGAAGCATATTTTGTTTGTAAGGATTTGTTGAAGTTTTTCTTCTTCTTCCGAACATGTGAAAACAAGTTATGTTCAAGAGAAGTAGACCTACAGGAATCTTGATGCTTGATGTTTAGGTTTTGATGATTCAACCTTTGTCATAGTGGTGCAAAAGGCATTTTGATGCCATCGGTCAGTGTTGAGATGATGATTCCATTGCAAGATGACAAATGCGTTAAGTTCTTTGACATCAAAATTCAAAAGAATGATGGAATGAGCGTGTTGAAGCCATAGTATGACTAATGTTAAATACCAACCCAACTACTAGTTTTCCAATAAATAGTTGAACCTTCTGATCAAGGGTAGGTGAGATGCACTTGCTTGTGTGACTTCAAATTCTATGAATATCACAACGTAGAAAACATGGATGCAAAGGTTAAACATGTCCATATTGTACCCATATCTGACCTGCGTAGGACTTTACTATGGTGTATTTCGCATTTAATTATTTATCACTTAATTAGAACAACCTTGCATCTGATGTAGACTTGATATTCACATGATATGGCTTGCATAGAGCTTCTTTGTTGCAACTGGGTACTCCTATTCATTGTTTTATCATTTTAATGAGCTTTTTGTGCAATTCCTTATATTATAAATACCTTTCAGAAATTTCTTAAAGGGTTGCTAGAATTAGGATGGTTTATTTGATTCTAATATAAGTAACAAAAGAGTCTCTTGTGGTTCGTAAATTATTGTATTTGGTGGCATGTCCTTCAGTTACTAGTCCTTCAGTTGCATGTCATACATTTGTGCCATTTTGCATCCTACTTTTCTGGTTTTCCCCATATATTGATATATCATGCTGTACATGTATTATGTATTCGTGTCTGCTTTAGAGATTTTATCTATCTTGCCATTCTAACAATCTACTGTTGTTATACTTGTGTTTTTCAGGTTGTGGATGCACTTTGCAATGTTGTATTGGCGCTACCTACAAAAGCATCAGCAGCTATTGTCTTGCAGGTTTGGAAAACAGAAAATTTTCTTATATTATGTTTTTTATAGAAATAAGTACATGCTTCTCAATTCAATCCCCTCTAATCAAGTAACAGGCGGAGAGAGACTTGCAGCCTTGGATAGCAAGAGACGACGAGCAAAGCCAAAAAATGTGGACAATTAACCAGCGAATTGTTAAATTGGTCGTAGAGCTTATGAGATGTCATGAAACTCCTGAAGCTGTCATCATCTTGGCCAGTGCATCAGATCTTCTACTCCGTGCAACAGATGGGATGCTTGTTGATGGAGAAGCTTGCACCTTACCACAGCTGGAGGTACTCTTTGAATGATTTTTCATTTCTATTATTATGTTTTGATAAGGATATAGAATTCCTCTTGATTATCATAAACAAAAAAGGATTTAAGTTCTACACTTTCTTTGAGGATATATAAGAATTTCTCTTGATTATCATTAACAAACACAACTTTAGTTTACACTTTCTCTCATGATTTATTTTGATATTTTTATCCATTATATTCTTCACGAATTAGAAGGCTTGATATCTTTTACCTTACAACCATTTCTCCATCAAAATGAACAGCTGTTGGAAGTAACGGCTAGAGCGGTACAACTTGTCCTAGACTGGGGAGAGTCTGGTTTGTCGCTTGCAGATGGTCTTTCAAACCTGTTGAAGGCAAAAATTCTCCCCTTTCATCGTTATCGTAGTTAGTAGTGTTGACATATAGTGTATTGACTATTCCTATTATCTCCTGCATGCAGTGTCGTCTACCTGCTACAATCCGTTGTCTTTCTCATCCAAGTGCGCACGTTCGAGCTCTCAGCACGTCTGTCCTTCGGGATATCCTTCATAGTAGACCAATCAAGTCAAAGAACTTGAAACAAGAGGACATGAAAAGTGTTCGTGACAATACCTCTTACCAATGCTTGAGCGTCAATATTGTAGATTGGCGTGCAGACGTTGTGAAGTGCTTAATGTGGGAAGCACACAGCCGGGTCGCGACTGGTCTTACACTAGTGTTTCTTACTGCAGCAGCGAAGGAGTTGAGTGTGCCGCTTCCAGCTGATATTTGCTCAGTAACATCCTAGCACATATCACTGTTAATATGTACTCCCAATATTAATGTGCATGCTGATCGGTGAACTTTTTCGCAACCCTCCGGCTCTAATAATTATATTTTGTAAGATTAACTGCCTGACGAGGAGAATTAGTAGGCGGAGGCCCTTGTCATATTCTTTCGTTATTATGTAAAGCAGAGGTGACGTCCAAGTCCTCTTATTTGCAGCAGGACATGGTTAAAGCATTTGTGGTTTTGTAAATGTACTATTATTTCTTCCATCTGATGCGTATCGATTAGCCTTTAGATTAACTTTTGATACTTTTCGTGCTGATCGACTTGCAGATACGTGTGACCTAGAATTAATGGTGCTCAATTATACGGTCGATGAAAACTATGAAGTTGCTAAGGGCAAGTACAAAAGATCATCAAATCTCTTACTGCAGATATCAAAATAAGCAATTCATGACACAGAATTTACATGGAACCCTTTTCTAATTTCCATTTTTTGTGTGAGGAAGGGGAATTAGTGGGTAGGCATGTGACATGTCTGGTGAAGGTTTAACAATTAGTACGTAGTAAATAAAGAGTTGAAAGAAGAGGAGACTGCAACAGATGCAACACCAAGTAGTTTGTTAGTTATAGCTGTATGGGCTTGAGAAAGTTCAGATGTAGTTTTTAGCCCAATAAACCCACATGTATTGATAGATATTTGTATCCCTTTGTACTTTTTATCGGGTAAACTCAGGATCCGTGTAGTTTGGTCCAACCCAATTGTAATAATCTTTCCCTATAAATACCAGATCAAACCGAGAGCCCAAAAGTTGGTTGGAGCTTCTCCTTCACCACATTCTGTTTTCTTTTCCGTAGAAGTACAAGAGGTGGAAATTATGAGGATTTGCAACCTTGAACAATAGATGAAATTCGGACTATGAAGATCCTCGAACGAATCTCTCTAAAAATAATAAGAAAAGCTTTTAATATCACCAACAATGGTTACGTTACTCTAGCAAGAATAATAATCTATTTGACAACGGTATTAAATTCTAGAAAACATCCGAAAATATTCATTAATTGTTAAAAACGCGAAACTAGAGGTTTGGTAGGTCACATTATCTTATCAAGGAGACAAGGGTCGATAAAAGTTGGGCCTGACTGCTATGCTAGCCCAGGGTCTACTATGGCAAAATGACATTTTCATTGGACTCTTCAAATATTATTATTATTATTATTGTTGTTGTTGTGGACAAATCTCTTCATATGTAACATGTTGTAGCTAGATTGGTCGATCCGCGATATCTTTAGCTAATATTATACCAATGCTTATTTCTTGGATGTGAAATACATATGCTATTGCTGATTGCTTTAGAAATTTGGACGCATGAAATAAATTTAATACATTAAACTACTAACGAAATATAAGACTCGTTAAACTCTTCCTAGTCATTTTTCAAATCTTTTGTATCCAATAAAATGGGATGTGGTAAGAGGCAGCCTAGTGTAAAGAGACAATGGGAAAGATGAATCGGCACAGAGAAAACAACAAATCTAGTAGGTCGAACAACTTTGTTATTGGCTTTAGATGGGACCAATATTAATTAATGAGGGAGTCGGTTAAGATCAGATAAGGTGAAATTAATCTAAACATAATGGTTCTTACAACCACAACTTATAATATTTTTCTTTGCCAGTAAAATAAATTGTGTCAAAAGAGGGAAATTATTCAAGTTTGGTTTCTTGAATAACAATAACTTCACGTTCATCTGCCCAAACAAGATCTCTTAGTGCCCTTCCTAGCACTAGAATCTAATGCACGAATGTTCGGATTGAAAAGCCGTCTAGAAAAAGATGTGATCTGTAAAACGAAGCCGCATGGTTATGATGTAAGAAACAAAGCAAATGATCTTTCGGTATCAATTCCATAAGTTCATTTATATTTAAGTTTAGCAAGTTATTTAACAATTTTCCTAAGTTTAGACGAGAAAACAATTTGAGCTCTCAAATCGAATGCTTATAAGCATGCAAAATATAGAAGAATCCTTTAGACTGCCAGTAAAGACATTCTACAACTGATATCATGTCACTGCATCTTGAGTTTGGACAATGGTTTTGTGTTTCCTATTAGTAGTATTGTATCAATTTGGGTGTTATTTAAATTTTTTGGTAACTACAATTGTTATATGATAAAATTAGCATCAGCCTCTTAATCATGTATTTAGCTCTTGTATCATGTATTTAACTGTGTGGAATCATGTAAATGTGTAATTGGATTAGTAAATGTGTTATCGGGTTAACTGGATAATCATGTGACCAGTTAACCCAACAACCATGTCCATTTAGCTTAACCCACAGGGGGTTGGGTGACTCATGGATTTTGAGATTTGACATGGTTTGTAAAGACTTTTTTTGAGTTTCGAGACTTAATATTCTTAATTTTTTGTATTCTGACCCTCCTGAATTTTGGCCGGATTTTGACCTCACTAATTTTTTTACTACCAATAAGCAGAGATTAGATATATACACAAAATTTTGACCCCATTAGAATATCCCAATAAATTCAGACCCTCTCGACCTAAAATCCTGATATTGTCCATGTTTACTCCGATACAACCACCTTAATAACTCACACCGCTATAATTCTTTTTGTTAATAAAAATCTAATAAACATTACTTTCCTCGTTTCTTTATCTTTCTCGCACTTTCTGTTAAAAACCAACGACTCAGACTCAACGGTCATCATTGCCAAATCCGTCCGCAATCCATCACGATCCAAATCAATACCATCACCAAGAAGGAAACAAAAATCATACACATAAAATATAATCAAGCCAGCTATAACATCTCATGTATTAGGAAATAATATCATTCACCAACTTCTCTTTCACAAAGCCCATATATGTATCCGTGAATGTAACCTTGCAAGAATAATAATAAAAATATACAAACATAAACTTCAATATGGTATCAGAGCGTTGATCGGACCTCAGATTGGGAGAATCATCGCCGACGGTGAACCTCCGGAGACACCACCTCAGAACTCCTCCCAAAATCATCACAATTCCTTTCACCAAAAAACCAAAACAAAAAAACTACTAATCTCCGACCAATAATCTCCAGAACCCAATTCTGACCACCCCTGTCCATCATCGACCACCGCGGCCCCATATCAACAAAGGGGGTTGAAGCTCAAAGCGACATCCGACCCCATGGCAGAAGGAACTCCCCAACGCCTCACCACCCAACTCCTCAATGGGGTCAATTATCTCTCATGGGCGCGTTCCGTCACCTTCTCCCTCAACGGTAAAGGGAAGTTGGGCAACATTACCGGGAATTCACAAAAACCGGCCACCGACGACAACAAAATAGAATAGTGGAAGACCACCGACCACCGACGACAACAAAATAGAATAGTGGAAGACCACCGACCACCTCGTCATGACGTGGGTGCTCAATTTCATGCAATCACAGATCGGGGAGTTGTTCATTTACTCCAACTCTGCCAAAGAACTATGGGACGTCGTTCATGAGCTCTAGGGGAAACAACAAAACTTTGCCCACATCTTCAAACTTAAACAAGAGATCTCGCAAACCAGGCAAGGACAAAAGACGATCATCGATTATCTTGGTGCACTCAAGGGTCGATAAGACGAACTCAGCACCTACAAGCCCCTGAGCACCGACCAAAAGATCATCAAAGAAAGAATTGAACAAAATTGGATCTACCAGTTTCTAGTCGGTCTCGATCCGAGCTTCGAAGATCTCAAATCTCAAGTGCTGCTTGAAAGGAATGTGTTCTAAAAGTTTTACTTTTATATGTCAATTATTACGAATTGAATGTGCAAACATTTTGTTCATTGATTATGATATTCGTCTTTTGGAAGTGTTAATGAAGAAACGCTTGATCCTTAACCGTAGAGCTCTAAGAGATAATGGTTTACATAGATCAAAAGTTATTCACAATCATGGTAATTAACATAGAACATTAATCACCGAGATAAGATTGTCGTCTTGGTTATCGATTGTTGTAGCTCTACAAATAATTGACGGCACAAGTATATAAACGAGGAAAAAAATACTTTTATATATTGAATTGACCTAACAAGTAAAATATTATGGAATTGTGTTTCATGTCATTAATGTTTTACTGTGTCTTGGATCCTAAGATACGAGACTTATATATTTTCACTCAAGAAGTGCTTAATTTGATTATTGTTAAAAGCTACTTTTATATATTGATTGAACATGACTTGTGCTGGAAAAGATAGCTAGTCAAACGATTATCATTGCCCCTCTTAATTGAGTGATGATATTAGTGAGCCTTGATAAAGCAAAATTATAATGTGCACAATGTAACTTGAGTTAAGTTACATAGTTATAATTAGCTTAGAGAGATCAAGAAATGAATATAATACAAAGATGACACATTTCTACTTTGTATATATTCTTAATATCATGAGGCAAGGGACGGACACAACTGATGCACTTACATCACTAAATGGATCATGTTTTGGTTCGCGTGGAACAAAGACATCTATGCTAATTGTGTAACTATAATGTGTAGCTAGATACCGCTTATAATTTGAGACATTAAGTGTTTAATATCTCTGCCAATTTGACTTAGATCCTCCTATAGGTCACATCACAAAAATGGGAAATAAGAGGCTTGATTTTAAGTTCATATGATGTGTCGGGTTTCATGTGAAAAATGGACACATGTGGTGAATGAATAAAATCAATATGTCATGAGAATTGACATAATTAGAATCATAATAAATTCATATTAGATGTATATATTATGAGGTGTAATAATTTAATGTTACATAAGATAATATATTACAAGAGATGTGAATTTTGCTAAAACCCCCAAAAGATCAAATTTTGTTGGAAATAAATCCAAAATTTGACAAAGGCAAAATCGGGGTCAAACACGGTACACCATTTAGGGTTCGGTCGACCAAGGTGTCTTCGGAACGGTCAACCGAACGGGGAACGAGTAAACACATTTGATTGACCGAAATTGTCTAGAGTGCCTGCACAACTGGGTTTAGTTAACCGAGCGTGAATGGTCAACCGAGAAAGAGTATTTTCGGTAGACCAAAGGTGACACGGTCGTCCGATGATTATGCTCCAGGAGAAATTTTGGTGGGTCAACGGTCGACCGAAGAGAAGACGTGGTTCGTTCGAATTTTTCCGGAGAATTTTTCTCATGCATATTTGGTCGACCGTCTAGCTCACGGTTAACCGAAGAATTCTCGGTCAACCGAACAATGCAATTTCTGCCTGAATTATTAAGAGATTAATTAGGTTATGGGTTGGATTAAATCCAGATTTAATTAAACAATTTTTTAGGATGCTTATGTGGCAATTAGAGATTAATTTTAGGAGAGAATAAGCAAGGATGTTTTGGGAGCCTATAAAATGACCCCTCCTCCTACTTGTTTATGTTAATGCAAAAATTCTTTCTCTCATTAATCTCTCCCTTAATCACCACGAAAATCTCTTAATAATTTTGAGTTTTGGAGATAGAAATCTCAGAAGCTTAAAGATGGGTTATTAGCTAGATTCTAAGCCTAATTAGAGATTGATTGACTAGCTCATTTCTCTCTAATCTTGTTTAGAGTGTGGTGAACACTCGGAGGCAAATCGGCAGGTGATTCAACAGGCAACATGACTCCGAATCTTCGAAAAGGTTTTAGAGAACATTTAGGTATGATTCTCTTTTTGTGATTTATTTTAATATATGTAGGTTGCATGATATTAGAATAAACACAAAGTAATGTACATAAAATTGTTGGAAGTATGAAATCGATCACGTATGCATGTATTAAAATTTTAAAAATATATGTATACATAGGACACAAAATCCTACACTGCTATCATCGGAGTTTCCGCCCCTCATGCACATCGTTGCAATGGTTCAACGGGAAGAAACTCGAAGACATGTCATGCCTCAACAAAACCAACAAACAAGCAAAGAAAACCAAACCTTCGCAACCACACACAACAACAATCAAAGCACAAAAGGAAAAAGGCAGTTCGGAAGAAGGAAAGATGGACACTGCGACAACTGTAAAAAACAAGGGCATAGTTGCGATCGGTGTTGGTTTCTCTACCCACACCTCCGACCATCAAATGACGGTACTGGCGAGAGAAGGGGATGGAAGAGGAAACCCTAGCGGCAGACTCTACCCAAACCCAAGCTTTGGAGAGAAAAAACTCAAATGGTTGCAAAACGGGTCTGATTCGGTGAGTCAGGGTTTTATCTCTGATTCTTTCAGGGATAATGTTGGTTTTTTGGCCTTAATCTATGTTTTGATGATTTAATCAACCAAATCTTAATTGTGATCATGTAGAGTAGCACACATATTGCATTGCATATATATTGATTTGTGGTAACCTCTACACAGTGGCAGAGCGACACACAGGGCAGGTGGGGCACCTGCCCCACCCAGATTTTGGAAAAAAAATCCCAATTTTTTATTTTTATTCAATACCATAGATTTAGGTGTAGTATCTTGAAGTTTGTGGTATAATTGTTTCGTTTAATTTGATGTTTAGGAGGAGTTAAGATAATATTTTGACAACAATTGATTTTAGAGTCAATTTGATACGGTTTGGGAACTTTGAAGTTCTTTTGAACAACTACATTCGGAAGATACACTATAATCTTTTGGACTTGCATTGTTGTGTAAGTTTGATAATTTTTTAGTTGAAAAAAACATTGTATAGATTTTAGCTAGGTGCTGTGGACGTTTGGGATTTGACTTTTTTGATTACGACGTGCAATATTACTTTCCAAGTACAATAATGTTTATTGACATGTTATATCTTACTTTAATACTGTCGAGTTCGTTTGTTGGCTGAAAATGGAATGAAAACTTAAAATAAACTAGCATTTATAGGAAACTTATTCATCAATGTCATTTTATACATAAGAGTCATAGAATTAATAATAAATCTAAAGTCTGCAATCCCATGAACAAAAATAGCAATAAACATAAATAGTAACAATTATTACAAAATGCTTTTGTTATAATTTTAGGTTATACTTATAAACTATTTTGTTCTCTCTATTTGTCTAGATTTTATCGATTTTAAACTTAAGAACGAACATAGTCAATAAATCTTCCCAAACCAATTACTTTGTGTTTGGATATTGGATTTTGAGTTGTAAGAATAAAATCAATTTAACTAATGTGTTGTGTTTTATGGTAGTGAAAATTTCTTTGGGATGTTTGAATTTTAATGTATTTAGGTTTGGAAAAATGTTTAAAATAGGAAGAATATTCTCAATTATTTATTTATTTAAAAAATCGTCTTAAAATTGTGGATCCTCCAAAAAAAATTCGACAATATGAAGACAGTCTGCCCCACCCAAAAATAATTTCTGAATCCGCCCCTGCCTCTACAGGTGATCAAGACTCAAGGAAGGAAGGAAATCAAGTCAAGACATGTAATCAAGCTCATTTGAAGACATATAATTTGTATTTCTTTGAGTATTAAGAACTTTGTGTAACTGAGCATACTTGAGCTAAAAACTACTCAAACACACACTAAGTTCCCTATAGAAGTCACACACGAAATTTCATATACTTTGGACTTCAATAGATCACCCAAACTTAGACCGGAAAACACTAAGCCAAAAACTGAACAATCTGCCCACATTCGGTCGATCGAGTGATCATATATCATGTTAGTATTTTACTGCCCAAGTTCGTTCGACCGTCCAGACCTCTTCGGTCGACCATGTAACAACAAATTTCCGACCGTTAGCTTTTGGTCGTATTCGTATTATCTCCATATACCCCAAATACATTTTGTGTATCGGTCGACCAAACCTAAGAAGACTTGACAAACCCGAACTGCCTGTTAGCTTTTGGTCGACCGAGGAACTTGTTTCGGTCAACCGAATATGATCTTGTTTGTCAACCCCAAAGTGTCTGTTGTGAATCGGTTGACCGAATATATATCGGTGTTCGACCGATCACTTAAGTGTACCAAGATTGTAGCCTTTGGCAGTCGACCGTTCCTTAATCAAAATTGTCAAACGGTCGACCGTTCAACCCGATCTAGTCGACCGAACTTACTCAGAATTGGGAGCAACATCACCACAATCGTTCTTGTATATGTAGATGACATCATAATCACAGGGAGCAACGATAATGAAATTTACCTCTTAAAATCTTATCTAAAATTCAAATTTGACATCAAGGATCTAGAATTCATGAAATATTTTTTGGGCATTGAAATCGCATATTCCAAGAAAGGTTTATTTTTATCTCAACGTAAGTATGTCTTAGACCTTCTAAAATACACCCCCATTGAGATAAACCGGAAGGTGAATCCCACCGAGGGGGGGGGGGGGGGGGGGGCTTACACAACATAGGACAATTCCAAAAACTAGTAGGTAGGAAAACTCATTTATCTCACTATCACCAGACCCGACATCACATATGCGGTTAGCACTATTAGTCATTTCATGCATGCTCCACACACACACCACCTCGACATCATAGATAGAATCCTTAGATATTTAAAGAAAACTCTAGGTCAAGGAATATAGATGAAAAGAAATATTTCTAATTCAATAATTGGTTATTCTGATACCGATTGAGCTGGTAGTCACAATCGCAAGTCCACCGTGGGTTTTTGGACATTTATTGATGGAAATCTCGTCACGTTGAGAAACAAAAAGTAAAATGTGGTTGGGCGGTCCAATGTAGAAGCCGAATACTGGGCCATGACATCCACTACTAACGAACTCGTTTGACTCAAACATCTCCTCAAAGACATGAAACTTCCTTATCACGAACCTATGCAAATGTACTGTGATAATCATGCAGCTCGACACATTGCCTCCAACCCTGTTTTTCACGAATGGACAAATCATATATAAGTCGACTGTCACTTTATCAGAGAAAAAAACCGAAGCCAAGGAAATTGAAGTACCCTACATTCAAAGAAAAGACCAGTTGACAGATATCTTCACTAAACCATTGGATCAAAGACAATTTCATAACATTCTCGACAAGTTGGGATCCTTTAACCTTTTTCGGACCCAACTTGAGGGGGAGTGTTAAAAACCAACGGCTCAGACTCAACGGTCATCATCGCCAAATCCGGCCTCAATCCTTCACGATCCAAATCAGTATCACCACCAAGAAGGAAACAAGAATCATATACATAAAATATAATCAAGCCAACTATAACATCTCATGTATTAGGAAATAATATCATTCACCAACCGTTCTTTCACAAAGTCCATGTATGTATCCGAGAATGTAACCTTTCAAGAATAATAATAAAAAATATACAAACATAAACTTCACCACTTTCCTTCTCCAAATCACCAAATCTCAATCACCGTTAGCACCGTCTCCATGGCTCCATAGGAAGATAAAATCCATCCACCATGCTTTTCTACATTCCAATGGTACCCTACCATATTTTAACTGTTTTGATTCTCTACTCATAGTCCCATATTTAAGAAAATACTAATGTGAGTAAGGAAAATAACTCGAAATTAATGTTATAATTAGTAATCAATCGGTACAAACAAAAGTGTGGCAGTAGATCCGTAGTACTGAGCAACAACCTCTAGTGAGTGTTCATAATCCTAAGGTCGTGAGCAGGTCGGTCACATGTGACTGGGATTTTTTTTGTTAACCGTGAATTTTTACGGTCGTGGATGACCGGGTCATCGACCTGGGCGTTGAAACGCCTGGGTCGACGACCCGGTCGTCCATTAAAAAAATATTAAATTTTATTTTTTGTTTTTTGTGTTTTTTGTTTTGATTTTTAAAATTTTTTGTTTTAGTTTTTTTAATTTTTTTTTTGAAAATACGTTTTACAATTGTTTAGAATTTTTAGAATTTTTTTTAATTTTTTTTAAAGTTTTACCAAGATGGACCCCGAAATGATGTGGAGGAGAGAAGTAGGTTGTTGTGGGTTGTGTTGGGTTGTGGTTAAGAGGTGAATAGTGTAGGAAAGAGAAGAAGGTGAGTTGAGGAAAGAGAAAGTTGACGTGGAAGAGAGAGAAAGTTGATTTTGAAGAGAGAGAGAGCTGATGACCGGGTCGTCCAGGTCATGGTTAGTGATGGTCTAAGGAAGCGCTTAAAACCTACTGATCTTGCCTTATTTAATGCGGAACGGACATAATTAATCCATCCCAACTTATCAAGTGAATAATTAACCAAAATGGATGGATCAAATGGATATCGAATATTGTGCACACAATCAAAACAAACCCCCCCCCCCCCACACGAATGACAACAACTCGAACTCACACCCCACGTGTGTACCCACACGTTCAACACATCTTAAAGTCTCCGATCCCTAGTCCCTACAAGAAGCATGCACGTGCACGCATGACTTCCAGAATTTAAATCACCAAAGTCTTGTAGTCTTATTATTATTATCTCCCCATTAACCCCGGCATCTGTAAGCTGTCGGTAATTCCTTAACTAGCTTTCCTAAATCACATGGTACGTAGTTCGATGTTTAATTAGAGATCCATGTACTTGCATGCTTCCAACATGTCTTCTCAAATCTAGCCGGTCCTCATCGAATACAAAGGTACGATCGTACGGTTTTAATCGAAGTGAAGATGTCGTGTAAACGTTATAAAGACATTTCGAATAGTTTTAAAAATTGGTAGTACTGATGTTTTCTTTATGACAAAACATTATGTGATGTGTTTTACCTGAATTCAGGGTGAGACCTGCTTTCGTTAGGGGTCAATTCCGAACTATTCTAAGAGTTCATTTGAAATTATATATATTATCAATCAGATTTTGATTCTCAAAAATCAAGAATCAAGTGTAAGATATATATCTTAGGCTAGGCTGCGTTTGGAAGGATGATTCTGTTATGTTATCTGACTTTAGAAAATTTGAGAATCCTAAGGCAAAGACGTACCGAATAGGTACTGAATAAACAAAACCAACTGGTAAAACAGTACTAAACACAATCGATCCGTAATTTAACCCCTCTTAATTCCAGACTTCCGTACCAAGACAAGCATGCACACGTGGTTGAGGTAACAACAGTGGAAGTGGGTGCAACTCCTTGTCCTGTGGTATGCATCTGGTGGGAGACACTACTTGGGTGTAGCGCTTAATTTGTTGGTTAGCAGCCATATTATCTGTTGCTATAGCTGTGGATAGCTGTGATTTGATTTGATTGCAAGCTTACATGCATGGCACAACCACGTGCACACCATTAATAAATCTTGACCACTTCGGCATCCAATGGTGACAAAATTAATGGAGGATTGGCAGTTTCAGATCGTAGGGCATGTGCATGGGCTTTGCTGAAGTTGCCAAAAACGTTCTCTCTTTTGCTGGCACCAACAACCAAGTGTCAACTGCATGTGGGATGTTAATGGCAATTTGTTGTATTTTAGCACGACTAATGCTCTTACAATTATTTCTTAATCGGAACTCGTCGCAATCTACTTTTACATCACGAAGAAACAAATATTTATAACATGTTTGAGTTCGAAAGAAAAGTTTTTGTTCTCCATCTCAACTTTAATAATGGTGACCAACGTCTCGAGGACTAATATTCTTAATTTTCATATTCATATTTATTTGCGAAATTATGTTATAAATAATGTTGAAACATTTGAAGAATAACACGTTGATATCGGGCTGTGCCCTGGGGCGTGCCCTTTTTCTAGAATTTTCCAATGAAATAAGTTGATTTAATTATAAAGTACTGCATGATACAAAACTAAAAGGAATAAAAATCGCACATCATGAATTTGTATGTTGTATGATTTAGAGTCAAGAGTTATATTATATATTCTAGACGCCATAAAATATATTCTTGGTATACGTCTATTGTTTGCTATGTTTCCAACATGGTCAGTTAAATACTAAAAATGAACTCCTTAATGAAATCAGACTACCAAATGCTTAATTAACTAGGAAGACGGTCATTTGTGGATAATTTTCCACCAAAATGGGCATCAGCCAAAAGCCAACTGTTAATTGCTTGTAAGAATCACATACTGAAGAATCTTAGTGGTTCGGGGATATGTAATTTACTTGATTTTATATGTTTCTGTTCCATAATGCTTCCTACCTGTTGGAGTTGACATATGCAGCAACAACTAAACAATAATCACCACTTGCTTCATTTTACAAACATGCACGATAATAAACTTGATGTGTTGTCAATCAAAGGCTACATAACTTATCTATAAAGGCTAATACGACGGCAGCATTATTTTCTTTGTGGGGTATCTTAAGCAGGACTTAATTTGATTTCCAAGAAAAGGTACTGGATTCCTTGCTTTATTGTTACATTGACATGACCCAAACGCGAATTAGTTGAATGTACTTGGGATGAGTAATCAACGGAGTTATCATGAAGTCTTAATTGTCTTTTGGAAGAAGCAACCAAGTGGGAATACTTTCACCAAGTTAATTGAGAAGGCAATGCCGTGTTTTTAAAATAAAAATAATAACGTTTATTATTATTTAATGGCACAAATTAAATGTAACATGCATACACAAAAAATCGGAGAAATATATTATACCATGTTAGAGAATATCATTTGTCACCGTCACAATTGGTGCAGAAGGCGTTTATATCTATTCGAATACATTGAATGGTCATATATAGAAGAGTAGGTTGCTATCAATTTTGTTGTAACAAAAATTAAATAGCGTTGCCAACCGGTGCTAGCTTAATTGAGATATTCTTAATGTCGAGATAGTCCAAATCAAGATCGAATTTGAGCAAACGCATTCAAATGTTTGAGATTTAAATTCAAGTAGAATAAAATAGATACAATTTAAAAATGCTTTGAAAAAAATACTATATAAAAACAATTCACCATCTTTGTCAACATCATTTTCTTCCGTAATATTCTTCTTACCTCTACCACCACACACTAGTGCAGAATGCTCAATAGACGTCGGATGTAAAAACATCTGACGTCTATCAATATAGACGTCGTATGTTTGGACATCTGACGTCTATAGGTTTGTAGAAACGTCAGTTGTTTAGTATAACCGGCATCTATACCTCCTCAAAGAAAAAAATATTTTTTGTTTATTTTTTTGGATTTATTTCGTATAAGAATTTATGTTGATTTATTTTGTATCAGAAATAACACAATTTTTTGGGATTTATTTCGTGTAAGAATTAACTCATTTTTTGGAATATATTTTGTATAAGAAATAACGCAATTTTTTAGGATTTATTTCGTGTAAGAATTTATGTGGATTATTTTGTATAAGAATAATGTGGATTTAAAAATAGTTACATCATTATAACTATCACATGTGTGTTGTACACATGTGTGTGTATGGTGACATGTTTAGTCCCACGTTGGAGAATTTTTTTTATTGGTGGAGTTAAAGTACTCCACCACTCCTTTACTTCTAAATGGTAGTTTGGTACCACACTACAAAATGCAAGTGAGATATATATATATATATATATATTTAATGGTCAAAAGATTGGCACTTGGGGCAACTTGAGCTTAAAATGGTTGCAACGTTTTTTTAATATTAACCCATGTATAGACGTCAGTTGTATATGGTAGCCAACGTCTATAGGGTGTATTTTTTTATTAATTATTGTTATTTCAAAGTATAGACGTCGGATGTATAGCATGACCGACGTCTATAGGTCGTGCTGTATGAATAGACGTCGGTTAATCTATAGAGCCGACGTCTATTTGGTGTAATAGTTTCGTCCCACATCGGAGAATTTATTTTTGTTGATGTGGTTGATGTACTCCACCACTCCTTTACTGCTGAACGCGAACGACTTGGGGCATCTGGGCATGTTGGGCTTGATATTCGTGGTTATTTGTCAAAAGATTGGCACTTGGGGCACTTGAGCAGCTTGAGCTTGATTAATGTGAGTGCAGAATGCCCGATATATGTTCCAATTTTTTTTTTGTTAATTAACATATAGAAGACATCGGTCGTATATAGCCGACGTCTATACAACAATGAATAGACGACGGGGAAATAGACGTCGGGTACTTGAACCGTCGAAATCCGACATCTATACCCCTGTATATCCGACGTATATGGACTTTTCTGCACTAGTGACAACGGTACCATGGATAAATGCCGAGAATAAATACCTTTTTAGTTGGTGAACAACCATAGAAGTGATAAATGCTGATCCATAATCAATCTTCCAACAAGGTTTCTCACGCACACAACTTGCCTAAGAAAATGTTTTGCTGCCATGTGGTTGGGTTTTTTCCCTGTATTTTTGGTGGTGGGGCCCACTAATAAGCAAGATCAAAACAAGTTTTTTAATCTATTTATCTTGCTAAATAAAAATTATTAATTTTTCTTTAATTATTCAAGATCTACAAACTGACGCCAATATTGTTATATAAATTTGGTGATTTCAAAATTCCAAATAACAAGTAGTTAATTCAAATATGACAAATACCTGATTTCAAATGGATATATTCCTAACTTACACTCTTCTAACAGTTAGATTCTGGATTAACTTTCAGAGATTTTATTCTCAAATCTTAATTTTCCAGATATTTTATTATCAAATATCACTTTTTCAGAGATTATATTCTTAACCGTAACCTTTTCAAATATTATATTCTCAACTTACTATTCCAAGTTGTCTTTTTCCCAACAACTCTATCTCTCAAACTCTATAAATACACACTCATCTTGTTTTAACCCCACAGACCTTCACAATCTCTTACCTCTCTTAAATTTTCATCTTTTTTGTCTCAATCTTCGAATGATTTACTTCTAATGGATCCTCTGTATTTTGGGAACAATCCATGTCGTCTACCAAATACAAACTCGCAACCAAAATTTTCACAAAATTTTCCATATGATCCTAGTTTTCATTCGTATCAATTTTCCACATGTCATGCAAAGTAACACAAATATGAACTTGTATTTAATTATTTTCCAAATAATTTATCACTCCAAACTTCACAACAATTTCCTTCCCAACCGCCTTTTCCTCCACCAAATCATTCCCAGAACTACCAAATTTTCTGACGTTGTGAAGGGAGTTCTTCTCATTGTCTTGTTGAAGATGATGCTGAAGAGAATGAAGTGGAACCTGGTGATGATGATGTTTCGATTTATCCACAATATTGCACACAACCAAGCTCAACTCCACCATCATAAGCCAAAAAATCATGGTCAATTGCCGAAGATGAAACTCTTTTTTCTTCATTCATGAACATCAATTGTGATGCAGTTGTTGGTACTAATAAAAAAGGATCAACTTTGGACAAAGACAGAAAGTTTATACAAATTGACACGACAAACAAACGTTCATATCATCATTGAAAGAAATATATCTATGTTGAGAGGTTGGTGGAGAAGAATTGGAATGTATGTAATGAAGGAGGTAGGTTGTTACGACGAAGTCGTTACAAGAATGAGCGGAATGAACGACAAATATTTTCTTAGAGAGACTCATTGTATTTACGAGTGAACATATAATTCAAAATTTATGTTCCAACATGCATGAATTTTGTTGAACAAGTACCCTAAATGGAAACCAATAGTGAACTTTTCAATTGAATACTTGACGTGGACGTCCGAAGTCATTTGACCACGTGGAAGATAGTCTTGGTAGTGGTAGCAGTGACAAAAGAATTTGAAGTACTGAAATCAGAGATTTCTCATCACCTTCAAATCCATAAACACCAATTAGTGATGAAGTTGAAACATAAGCCTTTACTTGTCTTGAATGTGTTAAAAAGGCAAAACAAGAGGAGAAAGGGAAATGGAGGATGAAAAGTAAGTCCTCTACCTCGGCAACAAAAGTTGTATATAGTCTAGGTGACTAACATCAGTGGTATAGAGAGGCACGAAATGTAGATATTGTGTTGGAAAATGAGAGGCTTGAAGTTAAAGAGAAAGAGGGAGAAGTAGAAGTGAAAGATGTGGATTTTGCCTTGATAAAAGTAAAATGAGACACGTTTAATAATCTGTTTACTAAGACGACATGCATGCATTAACATCTGAAAAAGAGCATATTAAAAGTAAATTAATGGTTGAACTTACTTTTGTAGTTTCTTGTGCACTTACTTTTAATAATTGTAGTAAAATGTATTGTATGTTGTTGTATTGTTAGCCTACCCCAATTAGTTTGGGATTAAAGACTTACTTATTGTTATGTTCCTTTTCTTGTTAGTTTACCGATTAACTAGTTTTGAAGTAAATGTTTTGTTATTATATGCTTGTTGTTCTCAAGAGAATATATTCAAGATTTTGTTGTATCCCAACTTTCACTTTTCCAGAGAATATATTCTTTACTTTTACTTTTACTTGTATCCCATGGGGGGAGCGGCTGCCGCGGACGCCCGCTCCATGCGGGGTGCGTCTCCCGCGGACGCCCTACAACTGCGGAAGACGTCTTCGGAAGACGTCTCCCCGATGGAGGAGACGTCTTCCGAAGACGTCTTCACCATGCGGGAGGCGTCTCTCGCAGACACCTCCACATTTTTTAATTTTTTAATTATTAAATTTGATAATTACCTTAATAAATTGTGATAAATCTGATAATTTAATTTAACAAATTGTTATTAAGTTTAACAATTGTGATATTTAAGTTTAACAAATTTTGATTTAGTTTAACAATTGTTTTAATTTAGTTTAACAAATTGTGATTGAGTTTAACAATTGTGATAATTTAGTTTAACAAATTTTGATTTAGTTTAACAATTGTGATAAATATGATAATTTAGTTTAACAAATTTAACAAATTTATATTTAAAATTTCAATTAATAGTCATCGGGTCACAGTGGAGGGAAAGGCAAGTCGATACCATTACACGCCTTCCGTTCTTTAGATGATGATTCAGCACCGCGTCATCCACGTAGACGGGAGATATCTGCTTCGGTCAGGAGGGAGAGAGAGGCATTACGTCCTCGTGAGGAGGAGGAGGATTCCTTCGATGATGAGCATGTGGACAGTCCCGACGACGAGAGCAACGATGATGACCCGTATGAGTTAGAGCGCCCGGAGGTGGAGAGGCAGGGGGAGTATAGCAGAGGACGTGGTCGAGCGGGTACTTCTACTTCCGCCGGATAGATGGTGCGGAAGGATAGGGGTGGGAGGTTTACGACCGGGAATTTGAGCTCGTGCACTGTAGATCCCCACGTTCAGAAGAAGAAGAGGGTCCAGGACGATTCTTGGATCGTGAGCAGTATGACGCCCGGTGGTCCTTTAGATGGGAGCGTCATTCCTAGTTTCTGGGGTCACATCGCTAGACGGATCTGGGATGGAGCGGATCAGAAGGTTCTGAAGTGTCATAATCGGCACAGAGCCTGTACAACACTACAAGGTTAGCGGTCTACACTGAGTGCTGATATGAGAGAGGAGATTAGTGCGACGCATTTGGGGCACTTACCGTACAACATGTTCCCTTTTCTCGACATGCCTTTGATTTCTGCGTTTGTGGAGCGGTGGCAGCCTGACAGAAACACTTTTCACATGCCTTTTGGAGAGATGACGATCATGCTTCACGATGTTTTCCAGATCCTGCACATTCCTGTGGAGGGTCGTATGGTTAGTGCTCAGGGGTCGGCGTCTGAGCTGAGGTGTTATCTGGCAGAGTTGCTGGGTGTCACACTTGATGGTCTGGCGAGAGATACAACTTTATGGAGTGGTGGTGGTGTCGGCATCGACGCCCTTGAGGACCTATGCAGACAGGCACGACCTCCGCGGGCCGATGATACACAGTTGACCGCGTACCTGTTCTTGATGCTCGGAGCCGTCTTGTTTGTCGACAAGAGTGGTTGCCGGATCAGACCACGCGATCTATTGGAGGCTAGGGACCCGGACATCGTTCATCAGTACTCGTGGGGCTCAACGACGTTGGCATACCTGTACCGTCAGCTTGGGATAGCTAGCCGTGCGGATTGTTCTGGGATTGCAGGTTGTCTTACGCTGCTGCAGGCGTGGATACACGAGTAGTTTCCCGCATTCCGCCCGCATATATAATGCCAATATAATAAAGAATTTCGATAATAAAGCAACACTATATAATGTACAAACATATCAAAACATATTACATAATTGTTGCCAATTCGCTATCCTATTTTGGTACTCCAGCTCCCATCCAATAACACACTCATCTCGTATTTGAAACCACAGAGTCGCTATAGGAGGTACGGGGAATCCCTCAGTCAATTCCAAACGAATGTAATGAGCGTAACTCCCTAAATGAGCAATAATCAACTCTCTTCATGGTCTCGTCACGGTAGGCGAGCTCTCCCAATGTAGAACTGTAAGACATGGGTACAACGAACCATCATTTCCGAAAGAGAAGAACATAACTGCACACTTGTAAAAATTTGCAATGGGTAACAAGTCCGTCCACGTCTCCATGTAGTGATTCTCGCCACAAGGCCCCCCGCCCCAATTAATCCGGTTACGAGCCTGCGCCACCGTCGTAGTATACGTGCTCATAAATTGATTGGTTCGCAGCTATCTCATTTGAAATCAAACGACGGGCGAGTTGCCAATTGTCTTCACCACCGTGGAAAACATCGGCGACACATCAAAATCCACAGTTTCCATCAGGACGTACATCATTCCACCGCTCTAGGAATGACATAATGATTCCTGGAACTCTATCCACATATGGGAAGTCGTCTACGTCAATCCGTCCAGTCACTACAATATAAACAAAAAATACAGTTACATATAATAACAAAAGATACATATTTACTGAAATAAATAACAAAATTATAATAAGAATGAATATATGGTATACCTGATCCTCCTCTCATGTTTACAGACGAAGAACCAGAAGATCGACCACGACCTTTGCTTCCACTACCGGAAGATCGACCACGACCTCTGCTCCCACTACCTGAAGATCGACCACGACCTCGCTCTGCATACTCAAACGCACTAGGGCCCCGTCGTGTCGACTTTCCCCTTGGTCGACCTCGTAGCTTTGTTTTTTTGCAGGCTCTCTGAAATTCGAATGTTCGGGGTGTAGTTGCTCGAATAAAACCCGAGAGGCAGATCGAATTACGGTAGGGTCACTTCCTGCAATCTCATCAACCAGGCTGCGAAAATGTTCGGCGTCTTGAGCTGCCTGAGACACAAACTCTGGGTTCCCGGCTCCTTCCCCAATGACAAATGTCCTCCAGAACGGATGAATCTGCTCTAAGTAAATTCCGTTGTCTGATTCAAGACATCCGCGGATGGTACATGCGCAAGGTATCCCATGAGAAGTCAGAAAAGCGCACTCACAACGATATTCAACTTCATCATCTAACTGTTGCATTCTCTTCACCTACTGACTCAGCAATTGCAAGCAGTGATGCGAAACTCGACCATTTATGTTACGATATAGAGGATGTCCAAAATTAGTCAAATTTCACCGTCTCGAGTCTTCAAGAAAGTTTCGAATATTCGTCAGCTGCATTTCAATAACCGCGTTGACGCGTTCGAAAAGAGTGTCCAGAGCTGCAGTCGATGTAGAAATCCACTCTTTTAGAGCCGAATGAGCACTTTCGACCCTACAATTCGTGGTGTTCCCAAAATGAAGGACTTTGTTCGTCCAATTCAGCACAAACTTTTCTTTATGCACCAACCACGTGGTGTCCAGATACTCCGTGATAGCCGGCCACGATTTATACAAATCTTTCAGAGCATACAAAGCTCTATCATACTCGGCTTCTGAAGTAGAGAACATGATTTTCCTCCATCTTCCACACCTCAAAGTCTCTGCCATCTGCTTATTCTTGCCGAATACGTGGTATGCGTAGTTGAATACGTCTTTGTTGATGTGCCATGTGCAGAGTAAATGAGCAGAGTCAGGAAAAACCTCTCTCACCGGTCGCATAAGTCCTAACTCCCGGTCTGTTATTATTGCAGTCGGGCTGACAGTCCCCAAAAACAGATCTCGCAACTTCTCCATCACCCACAGGTAACTGGAGTAAGATTCATCCATCAAAATTGCATATCCGATAAGGAAATTCATGTTTGCTGGTGTGACCCCAATCATTTCGAACAAAGGCATCTTATACTTGTTCGTCTTGTAAGTCGAATCCATGCAGATAACGAAAGGATATGTCCGCAACAACTGGACTGACGTCTGATGTGCCAAAAAAGTGTGAGTGGCGACATTAGTTTCTGGATCCGCCATAATCCAATGTAAGTACTCACACTGCACTGCTTGATAGAGAAACTGGACGTGTTGGCAAATGGACCCTCCTGTTGATGGAGTTTGACATTGAATATGTTCTGAGAAAAACGATGAAAAGATAATGATCGTCGGAACTGACAAGGAAGTTGTTTGGGGACTCTACTTTGATGGAGCATGTTGTACAAAGGTCACTGTTGATGGTCCAGTGATTCGAGCTGGGGCTGGAATTGTGTTCTTCACTCCACAACGTTGTATCATTCACTTTTCATGCGCACTTGTCAATGAGAAGTCCAATAATGAAGCTGAATATGAAGCTCTAATAGTTGATTTAGAAATGGCATTCGATATTAACATCAAAACTCTTAAAGCATATGATGATTCTCTACTTGTAAAACAAGTTAACGATGTATATGAAGTTCGAAAAGAAGAGATGATACAATACCATAATGCGGTACTTCGTCTGATTCGAAGGTTTGACAGTTTGGAAATATCACACGTTCTAAGAAGCAATAACTCTCATGCGGATACTCTTGCAGAGTTAACAACCAATCTGACTCTTCCACCCCAAGGAGAAATGGAAGTTATTATAAAAGATCATCGTCTTCGTCCAAGAAAATTGATGTTGTATAAGGATGAGGCAATAGAATAAGTCCTCGTCATAAATGATGAACAAGAAGATGATTGGAGGCAGGTGTTTGCAGACTTCTGCAAACATGATCAACAACTTGTTGATAGAGCCGACCAAATAGAACTCAAAAGGACGAAGCACAAAAAAAATCCTTCAGGAAGTTCATTCAGGAGCATATGGTGGTTATCAAGCCAAACTAAAAATGCGACATCGAATTAAACTTATGGGTTATTATTAGACCAGTATGACTCAAGATTTCTTAGAGTATGCAAAGAAATGTGTCAAATGCCAAGAACATGGCAATATGTCTCGTATGCCACTCGCTAAACTTCATCCAACAATTGCCTCTTGGTCATTCGTGGAGTGGGGAACATATGTCGTTGGACCCTTCACTCCTACATCTCGGGGTTAGAAATTCATACTAGCTGCAACAAATTACTTCTCTAGATGGGCGGAATTGGTTCTTCTCCGCGAAGTCACAGCTGATGCGGTTGTCAAGTCCACAAATAATATTGTTCATCGGTTTGGAATCCCAAATATAGTCCAATCCGATGGTGGAACAAATTTCAAAAGTCAAAAAGTATCTCGCTTTGCAAATAAGTATGACATTAACTGGAATTATTCCACTATATACAATCAATCTGCAAATGGGCTGCCAGAAACTTTCAATAATACTCATTGTTCCATAATAGCCAAAACTATAGAGTCAAATAAGCGAGATTGACATGACCGTATGAATGAAGCACTCTGGGCCTACCAAACCACCTACAAAACTCCAAGTGGTTGTACACCGTATTCCTTGGTATATGGGGCAGAAGCTGTACTACCATTAGAAATTGAAATACCATCCCTCCGTGTAGCGTTGATGGCTAACTTGACTAACGACCTCAACATCAAAGTAAGGCTCGAAGAATTGTTACACGCCGATGAACGAAGACTTAAAGCACAACAAAGCCTTGAGTTATATCGAGCCCGAATGCAAAGAGCTTTTGATAAGAAGGTTCGCCCCCGAGCATTCAAGAAGGGTCAACTTGTTTGGGTGATGTCCAAAGATTGCATGGCTCAGGGTTATGGAAAGAAATTAGACCCAAAATGGAAAGGTTCATATATTGTTGAGCTAGCATATGACAATGGGGCATATCTCTTAACCGATCATGAAGGGAAAAGGCCATACCCCCCACTAAATGGAAAATTCCTCAAACCATATTATTCATAAAAATAAAAATAAAAGGGTTAAAAAAAAGAGACCTTACGGACTTGGCGAAAACCCTAAAGGGCGCTAAGGGTAAAAAAGTCAAAACTCAGCTGTCGGCAACAGGCAAAATTGGGTACCTCTCTACAAGAAAAACCCGAAAGGGCTTGTAGGAAAAAACAAGTGGGGGTCAATTGTGGCGAAAACCCAAAAAGGCGGTGCAATTGATAACAAAAAAAATCCTCCTGAATAAGAGGTGAAACTTTTCGATAAAATCCTCCTGAATAAGAGGTGAAACTTTTCGATAAAATCCTCCTGAATAAGAGGTGAAACTTTCCGATAAAACCTCCTGAATAAGAGGTAAAACTTTTCTATAGAAATGTTCTACAAATCTATGAAGTACATCTGAGATTTGTAAGGACAATAATTATATAAAACTTTCGCTGACGATGGAACGTTCCTCGGGTCACTCTCCCACATATGAGAGTTCTTGAGGCGAAAGGGGTTATCAAAGTTCTACAGATCTATGAAGCATATCTGAGATTTGTAATAACTTTCCAACTTTGTTGGGTGACATTCTGATTGATCGTTTTAAATTTAACCGCAAGTGCACGGCCGCGTTGAAGCGGTGGCAAATACGGGTCGTCCACTGGGAGGTGTGTCGATACTTGATTTATTCGAAGGCGAGAGGTAAAAAGAAGGGAGAAAGATGTATTACACTAATCTAAACTACAAAGCTGAAATGAAATGCAAAGGAAATGAAGATGAGCAATAAAACTAAACCCCAAAGGGGGTAGAGACTGATGTGAACATAAAGATGTGTGTGCGTGTGTGTTCAATTAAGCTCCTCACAACATGTAGTGCATGAAATCATAAAACTACATCCAATCTTGCCTCTACATGAATTAAGATAAGACTACATCATTAAAACATACAAGACAATGATTGGAATGAAACTACATGAACTCAAGTATAAAGACTAGACCCTACTATGCCTCTACATGAATTAAGATGACTACATCATTAAAACATACAAGACATTAGCTAAGGAAAAGGCAACAAGAGTACATACACTACAAATTGTGTTTCCAACATTAACTTCATCCATATCCTAACTTTATCATTCCCCATAAAATAGGTCCACTAATCAAAGCATAAGCTAAGCTTCATTCAAGAGCATTAGCATATCAAAGATAAGAGTGGAGACCCATTAGATGGTTATGGAAATCATATAAAGCTCAAGGGATAAAAATAACACACACTTAATACACTACATTATTATATCACATATTTCTCCACCCCCCAAATGGGGATGGAACTACTCACTACTCATTACACTAACTAATTTAGCAAAGGAAAGCATAATACTGAAATGAAATTTATACTACTTAAGCAAGAAATATTAAAGAAGCATAAAACTAAACAAACAAACAAGCATGCAATAGGAAAGGAAATTAAACTAAGAGAGAAACAACATCATTAAAAGAAAACTTATATTATTAACTCACTCAATTACAAGTAGCTCTTCCTCCACTAGAGTTTTGCTTCAAGGCTTCACTCTTAGTAGGGAAGATGGCCACCAAGAGGGAGATGGATACAATGGGAGGTGAAGAGTTCTATTTATAAGCATGGAAAAAGCTAATCCGGGACAATCCCCCGATGTGGGACTAAACCAATACCAAAAATAGCCTAAATACATGCTAATACAAGTCCAGGAAGAATCTTGGCTGATTTGGGCTTAACCAGACCGCCAATTGGCGGCCTATAAAGCCCAGATCCGGCTGGGTCTTCTGGTGGGCTTGCCTTGGTGTGTTTCTTGGTCTTGGATGCATCTAGCTGGTTTAGTGGAGCTCCGACCCGAATCGAATTGACAAAATACTCCTCATGATGGTGTGGAGTTTCCTGTTTTGCTCTTAGGTCCTTCTGTCTTACGATCAGGTCCTTCCCCCTTGCATCTTGGTCCCCAGGTCTCACAATTAGGTCCTTTTTTCCTGCTTTTGGGTCCTTTCATGGCTCTTCTCTTCAAACCTCTTTATTTCTGAAAACTAAACATAAAACTCGTCACATAGCATTGCTTAGGTGTAAGATAATGGATATAAGGTACAAATATAAGCATGAAATGATGTCAATCAAATACCCCCACACCTAAGTTTTTGCTAGTCTCGAGCAAAACAAAGAAAGGAAAAAGCATACGAAAAAACAAGAAATCCTAACTCACTTTCGTAGGAATCACGGTTGCACTTAGCATGTGCAACAAGCCGTTAAACCTCCTTGTTGCCAAGGAGGAGGAGTGGTGTCTCCTGAGGGTTTTCAGCGGATATACCCACAAAATCCGAACAAGATGCATTAATCAATCTAGCCCTCGACTCGTTGGAAATATTTTGTCGATCAATGGACACGGTAATGCTACGGGCCGACTCTATATAGGTGATCAGTCCACACCTCTACCCTAATGAACCATTCGTGCAAGTTAAATAAGGAATTATGGGAAAGACATGGACAACCTCAACATCCTCAAGTGCTACAAAGTGTAAAGTCCATTAAGGTTCTTATTTGCATTATCATATATTTTTTTCTTTTGTTTCTTTTCACATTTTTTTTTCTTTTACTTTTTATTAGTTGGAGCTTCATTCTCCCAGGGTCAGGTTCCGTGCATCATTGCCCATGAGGACTTACACTATCACGTACACCTTTCCCCACATCTCCACATAGGGCAATCCTTACCACCCGTGTAACGGGAGTTCAGTCGGCGCATCCCAAGTCAGATGACTCGAAAGCACCAGGCACAAAGTCCCCTCAGACCTACTTTCCCGAGTGATAGGAGCCGTGCGAGAAGAGAGAACACCTACTCACTTATTTCTTATCTACACATGAACCAAAACCCCTACACTAATGTCTCACAACAGGATTTAGAGGGTCCTTGACTACAACAAACTTCCTTAAGTTAACAGACACGAATTATTGACTCACTAGGTTCAGGGTGGACTTCATTAAATGTTTGAGCACTGAAACCCTATGATTACTCACCCCCAAGGGAAAACTAGGGTGCATCCTAACGACTCGATAAATCCTAAAGCCACGTACTAGATATCCTAATGCATCAAGTTCAAGACAATTTTGGGAGCTTTCTTTTTACTTTGCCTCTCAACGGTTTTGCACATGCTAAACACACGCAAAACCCACAAAATATTTTCTTTCGCAAACATGTGACAATTTTGAAAGAAATGTGGAAATTTTAAAGCACTAGGCAAGCAAAAGAAGACAAGTCACCCAAGGATCATGGCAAGCAGATATATCGATATTAAATGCAGCACACTAACATGACCCTAAAAATGCAAACAAAAGAAAACAAAATCAAAAGAAAAGACTCGACTATGTACACACGTAAAACACCCCCCACACCTACTTCATGCGTTGTCCTCAGTGAATGCAAGCAAGATACTACATGGATTGATGCATAAAAAGGAGAGATCTCACCAACATGAAGTACAAAGGGAAGTGCAAGGTCATGTTGATGGACATAACCCGAATTCCCTCAAAACCTGTGAGATGCTAAAGAAGGGATACAAATACGTGAAAGAAATGGAGCCCAAATACACAAGGGTTGGGGCTCACAACAATCAATGCTCACTGAAGGAGTCTTTTTTTTTTTTTTTTTTTTTTTTTAACTCTGTACAACAATGGGCTCCCATCTTCATATATCAAGGGACATCAAATGGGAACCCGCCATCTCTCGAGCCAGAAATGCACCTGTATGGGCTCGCAACATACAAAACAGAATTGCTTGACCACCTGACACCCTTATTCGCATTGTGGTCGTTCGATGCCTCTTGAGAGTTAACAAAAGAGGAGGCATGAATGAGAGGTGAACCTCTACCAGGTTGAAGGGTATCAGGTGGTTGATTCTTAACCCACATGGGGTCCTCATCAGATATAGAATGAAGATCATGTGGCCCAGAGGCCATAAAAAGGGTATCTGGTGGCTCAAAAGCCACGTGATCGAAAGGTTGTGGCTCAAGGGCCACGTGATCAAAAGAATGTGGCTCAAGGGCCACAAGATTAGAAGGATGTGGCTCAAGGGCCACAAGATCAGAACATAAGGCACCTTCTTGTGCCAGCCCAGGTGAAACATCTTCACCACCTTCAGGATCTTCATCGAACAATTCTCTGAAGTACTTGAAGGTGCCCTCAACTTCACTCTCATCCATGCCCTGGATAAGGTTAACCCCAACAGGGTCATTGAAGGCATCTGGCTTCTTGCCAATGGTGAAGATGTTGAAATCAGCGCATTGACTACCATAAGTCAAGCGCATCAGACCATTGCGACAATTGATCAAGGCATTGGAAGTCGCAAGAAATGGTCGCCCCAGAATGACAGGAATTTGTCCAAGTGGGTTTGGCACAGGTTCAGTATCCAAGACAAAGAAGTCGACTGGATAAATGAACTCTCCCACTTTGATCAGCACATCTTCCACCACACCCCTCGGTATCTTCATAGACCTATCAGCCAATTGAAGAGTGGTCTTTGTTTGTTTGAGGTCTCCAAGACCGAGGTGGACGTAGACAGAATATGGCAGAAGATTAACAGATGCACCAAGGTCCAGCAAGGCTCGGTGTATGGGCACATCACCAATCACACAAGAGATAGTAGGGCAGCCAGGGTCCTTGTACTTGACTTGCATGGGTTGTGCCAACAAGGAACTCACGTTAGCCGCAAGAAAAGCTTTCTTGGGAACATGAGTTTTTCTCTTCTTAGTGCATAAGTCCTTGAGAACCTTGGCATAAGGTGGCATTTGCTGAATCACCTCCAAAAGAGGGATATTCACCTTAACCTGCCGAAACATCTCAAGCATCTTGTCATGCTGATCAGAGGTTTTCTTTTTAAGGCGCTCAGGGAATGGCGCCTTTGGGGCATAAGGATGCGAAGGCACCCCAGAATTCAGGTCCAAAGAAACATGAGTGGGGACCTCAGAATCTGGTTCCTTCGACACAAGAGGAGACAAGGGGACCTCAAGGTTCGGCCCCTTTGTCGAAGGAAATGTAGAAAGAACCTCAGGATCTGGCTCCTTCCTGGAAGTATTTGTGGAGGGAGCCTCATGATCCGGCTCCCTCAAAGATGGTGATGACAAGGAAGGCACCCCAATGTGGTTGTCCACCTCCTTACCAGACCTCAAAGTATGAATCACATTAATATGATGGGTCGGTTCAGAGGTAGCATGAGGTAAAGGTGTCCTTCCTTGCGAATGGGTACCCTGGGGATTCACCTCAGGTTGACTCGGGAACTGACCTTTCTCGCGTTCATGGAGTTGATGAGCCAACTGGCTAACCTGCATTTCCAAAGCCTTGACTGTACTTTGCAACGCTTGAAAGGTCGGATCACAAGAAGGGTCCTTAGGGTCAACCCGCTGGGGTGGTGGAGTCTGGTTGGAATAACCCGACGATGAGGCATGAGCATGTTGGTAATTTTGGTGCTGCGACCTTTGATGTGGGGGTTGGTAGGTCGCCGATGGGCGTGGAGGTTGATAAGGTGGAGGTTGAGGTTGAGCGTGCGAGCTCTGACCGTGGCCTCCACTAGACCCCCAAGAGAAGTTAGGATGGTTACGCCATCCCGGGTTATAGGAATGACTGTACGGGTCGTTTCGGGGCCTTTGATGATACATCGCATTTGCATGCTCAGTATCTCTTGGAGCGTAAGCGCACTCCAAGTCATCATGTCCCGACAGTCCACACCTAGTACACCCGGGAGTAGCGACCTGAGCTACAGGAGCTCGGTCCATCTCCAAACTCTCTATCCTACGCATGAGAGCAGCCATTTTCGCCTCAGACGCGATAGTCGACTCAACATGATATGATCCAGCTCGACCAGAAGACCTGGCGGCTGGTGGCTCTCTCATGGTGTCCCACTCGAAGGTGCGCTCAGCCATGGATTCAAAAGTGTCCCATGCCTCCTCGATGGGTTTCATTTGGAAGTCACCCTGACACATCGACTCCAACAATGTGCGGGTGTTGTAGTTGATGCCCTCATAAACAATTTGGCACAGCTGCCATAACTCAAATCCATGATGAGGGCACTGCTGGAGAAGGTCCTTGAACCTCTCAAAGAAACCATGAAAAGATTCGGTCTCGGTCTGATACATTTGATGTATCTGGTGCCGTATCTGTTGAGTTTTCCTTTGAGGGAAAAATCTCTTCAGAAAGACGGTCACAAAGTCATCCCAAGACCGAATCGAGCTCGCCGGGAGGCTATACATCCATTTTTTCGCATTATCCTTCAATGCGAAAGAAATCATCCTCAACCGGACAGAATCCTCGTCAAGCTGTTGAAGCTTGAACATGGAGCACACTTCCTCGAATTCGCGTATAAAGATATACGGATCCTCCTTATTGGCAGTGAAGGTCGGAAGCATGCTCACATACTGAGGTTTTAGCTCATAGCTGTTCCCGCGAGCAGGGGGAACAACTATGCAAGAAGGTTGCGCGGCCCGAACAGGATGGGTCCGCTCCCACAAAGTCATCGGTCTATCATGTTGAGCTAAAGGTGGTGGTGCACCTAGAACTCGATCCTGACCGAATCTCCCTTCCTCTCGAGTCAGAGGAGGAGGAGAAGGAGGTCTACGTGGTGGTGGGAACGGACCGAGGTAGTCCATGTATGGAACCCGGTCCCCTTCGCCACCACGAGACGACTCGGCCTCTTGCTCCAAAGGAGCACGAGGCGGAGATGGTCGATCACCAAGATCTTCCATCTCAGAAGTATGCACTCTCTCGAGCCGAGCGCTCTCACCAGAACGAGCCCAACCTCGCATAAAAATGCTCGACTCGACTCTAACAAACACACAACAGAAGGTGTACTAGAGGAGGAGACTAAACGTAGAGAATAGATGAGGAGATGACTCAGATGAGGAGGGAAGAATCCCTAGAGCTAGCGTGGGTAGTGGGATCAGGAAGAAGCCTAACTAGCAAGCACGGCTCAAACAAAGTAAGGCAATGGGTCCTTAAGCTAGACGACGCCTAACTTCGAGGTCACTAGCCTCGACACGTCTCACCTCCCTACAACGAGGACCACAATGCCCAGCAAGTGATACCAGATCCGGAGATCCAGTACCTCCTACTATCGACAAGGTAGGCAACGCCGATCAGGTCATGACGGTCTCAACTAGATTACTCTCCTAGTGCGCCCGCAATCCTAGGGCCAATGTCTACTTGCTTTTAGTTAAGGCTTTATTAAGAGTGATTTTTGGGGCCAAGGAAAGGGTGATGAAATCCCCCACCTTATCTTTTATGGACAGCCCCTCCTTAGTAGCGATTTGATCCTAGATCTAGCAATCAATCGCTCCAATCAAACGCTCTCTCACTCTTGTCCCGATGCACCTTACTAACTAATGCATGAAAGAAACATGCATGAATGAGGGATGTGGGTGCACGTACCTCACGCCAGCAATCAACGACAAAATGTAAAGCAAAGAAAATACAAATGCATGCAAGGTCTACCAATGGTGCATGACCTAGATGGCAAGAAGTCTAATCTTTTGCTTTGAGTTTTATGGTCCAAGTTGATTAAAGGGGGAGTGATTAATGATCTGGGAGCAAATAAGAAGTCAAATCATGCCAAATAGGGCTCCCAGATAACAAAAATTACAAAACTAACTACCAGAAAAAATTTGAAAGAAGGAAGCCCTCACCAGGCCGCCAATTGGCGGTCTCCAACCGCTGATCGGCGGTCCTTTTAGGTCTTCTGTTCCTCAAATTTGTCCAGCAGCCTCCCCTTGATCCAGTGGTTCCCTGAAACTAAGAAAAACTGAAAACAAAAAATTAAAAACCCCTCGAATCGTCCAAACCAAGGTCTGGACAGAGCACCTCCCCGGCAACGGCGCCAAAAACTTGATTGATCGTTTTAAATTTAACCGCAAGTGCACGGCCGCGTTGAAGCGGTGGCAAATACGGGTCGTCCACTGGGAGGTGTGTCGATACTTGGTTTATTCGAAGGCGAGAGGTAAAAAGAAGGGAGAAAGATGTATTACACTAATCTAAACTACAAAGCTGAAATGAAACGCAAAGGAAATGAAGATGAGCAATAAAACTAAACCCCAAAGGGGGTAGAGACTGATGTGAACATAAAGATGTGTGTGTGTGTGTGTTCAATTAAGCTCCTCACAACATGTAGTGCATGAAATCATAAAACTACATCCAATCTTGCCTCTACATGAATTAAGATAAGACTACATCATTAAAACATACAAGACAATGATTGGAATGAAACTACATGAACTCAAGTATAAAGACTAGACCCTACTATGCCTCTACATGAATTAAGATGACTACATCATTAAAACATACAAGACATTAGCTAAGGAAAAGGCAACAAGAGTACATACACTACAAATTGTGTTTCCAACATTAACTTCATCCATATCCTAACTTTATCATTCCCCATAAAATAGGTCCACTAATCAAAGCATAAGCTAAGCTTCATTCAAGAGCATTAGCATATCAAAGATAAGAGTGGAGACCCATTAGATGGTTATGGAAATCATATAAAGCTCAAGGGATAAAAATAACACACACTTAATACACTACATTATTATATCACATATTTCTCCACCCCCCAAATGGGGATGGAACTACTCACTACTCATTACACTAACTAATTTAGCAAAGGAAAGCATAATACTGAAATGAAATTTATACTACTTAAGCAAGAAATATTAAAGAAGCATAAAACTAAACAAACAAACAAGCATGCAATAGGAAAGGAAATTAAACTAAGAGAGAAACAACATCATTAAAAGAAAACTTATATTATTAACTCACTCAATTACAAGTAGCTCTTCCTCCACTAGAGTTTTGCTTCAAGGCTTCACTCTTAGTAGGGAAGATGGCCACCAAGAGGGAGATGGATACAATGGGAGGTGAAGAGTTCTATTTATAAGCATGGAAAAAGCTAATCCGGGACAATCCCCCGATGTGGGACTAAACCAATACCAAAAATAGCCTAAATACATGCTAATACAAGTCCAGGAAGAATCTTGGCTGATTTGGGCTTAACCAGACCGCCAATTGGCGGCCTATAAAGCCCAGATCCGGCTGGGTCTTCTGGTGGGCTTGCCTTGGTGTGTTTCTTGGTCTTGGATGCATCTAGCTGGTTTAGTGGAGCTCCGACCCGAATCGAATTGACAAAATACTCCTCATGATGGTGTGGAGTTTCCTGTTTTGCTCTTAGGTCCTTCTGTCTTACGATCAGGTCCTTCCCCCTTGCATCTTGGTCCCCAGGTCTCACAATTAGGTCCTTTTTTCCTGCTTTTGGGTCCTTTCATGGCTCTTCTCTTCAAACCTCTTTATTTCTGAAAACTAAACATAAAACTCGTCACATAGCATTGCTTAGGTGTAAGATAATGGATATAAGGTACAAATATAAGCATGAAATGATGTCAATCACATCCATATGAAGAGCGAGCATCCGGTACGATTTCAAAGATGAGATCCTTACTGTGGATCCACAGCTGATGGTTGTCATGATGTAAAAAATCATGTCCTCCTGAATAACGAGGCTAAACTTATTCATATATACATACATAGCCCAATCTCTTTTGTAGCCATAATAAGTCCACACACATATTGTAGGATTTCATATTTAATTGTACATATTTATTTTTCGGATTTTTATGCACAATAAGGATCAATTTACAATTTTCTAGGATTTATTTCATACATGCATCAATTTGTTTCAATATCTAGTTTCAAAACTTTATTAAAAAAATATGGGCTCCGAAATTCATACATAGAAGTTCTCTAAAACTTCTTGAAGATTCGGAGACGTTGGGGATGCTTCTCGCTGCGCCGGATGCCTCCGAGTATTCACCAAACTCTAAACAAGATCGGAGAGAGGGAAGCTAGTCTCTCAATCTCCGATAGGGTTTAGAATCCAATTACTAACCCCTCTTTAATTCCCTTGAGAAAATGATCTCTTAAGAACTAAAACTAAACTTAAGAATTAAGGAATTTTCGTGGAGAATTATGGAGAGAGAATTTTTGCATGAGAAAACAATGAATTAATTAATTTTTGGAGGTAATGAGATAAACTTGTATTTATAAGCACTCTCCAAATTACCTATTCGTGTGCAACCCCTTGCCCATGATTTCATGCAAAATTCCATCTAACCATCCATTATTTAATAATAAATAATATTAGCCACGAATTAAATCAATTATGGACCAATTCCATGCATGATCTAATTAATTCTTAAATTAATTCTGCTGAAAACCGTCTTGACCGGTCGATCGTTTGGAGGTTCGGTCGACCGTTCAATAACTCGGTCGACCGTTCGTAACAGGAATTATTCCATCTCGATGTTCGGTCGATCGACCGATTACTTTCGGTCGACCGTTCGAACATATGAAAATTCCCTGTTATCGGTCGAGACATGTCCGGTCGACCGTGCCCGATCGGTCGACCATTTACTGCTAACCGGTCGACCGTTGGAGCACTGTTTTGCAGACTTGTCAAATTTCGGTTTAACCCCTACAAAATTTGACATTTCGGGATTAGTAGTAAATTCACAACTTATGTAACATATTATCCTATGCAATGATCAATCATTACACCCCATAATATTTACATCACATATGAATTTTATTTAGATTCTAATTATGTTATTAATCACAACATAATTTTGATTTTGCTTGTTCTCCCCATGTGTCATATTTTCTACATGAAACCCGACACATCTTATGAACTCAAAATCCCCATTTCTTGTTTCCCAGTTTTGTGGTGTGACCTATGAGAGGATCTAAACTAAGTTGGCAGTGATATTAAGAGCTTAATATCACAAGCTATAAGCGGTATCTAGCCACACATTATAGCTCCCAATTAGTTAGATGTCTTAATTCCACTTGAACCAAAACCCGATCCATTTAGTGATGGAGTGCACCACTTGTGTCCGTCCCTTGCCTCATGATATTAAGAATACACACAAAGTAGTATTGTGTCATCTTTGTATTAGTATTCATTTCTTGATCTCTTTAAGCTAGTTATAAATATGTGACTTAACTCAAATCACATTGTGCACATTATAACTTTGCTTTATCAAGGGGCCCACGAATATCATCACTTAATTAAGAGGGGCAATGATAGTCTTTTGACTAACTATCTTCTCCAACAAAAGTTGTACTTAACCAACCAATGCCTTTACACTACACTTATCGATAGTTCAAGACACTGATCTAATTAAGTATTCCTTAAGTGATCAGATATAAGTCTCATATCAAAGGACCAAAGACACAGTAAAATATTAATGACACAGAAACACATTTCTATAATATTTTACTTATTAGGTCTATTCAGTATACAAAAGTAATATTTTCCTCTTTTGCATACCCGTGTTGTCACTCACTTGTAGAGCTACAATGATCTATGACCAAACACGACAATCTTAACCCGGTAATTAATGTCCCATGTTAATTACCATGATTGCGAATATTTTTTGTTTTATGTAAACCAATATCTTTTAGAGCTCTACGGTTAAGGACCAAGAGCCTCTTCCTTAACACTTTTAAAAGACGAATAACATAAACAAGGAACAAAATAATTTCTCATTCAATTCATAATAATTGACATTTAAAAGTAAAACTTTTAGAACACATTCCCTTCAATCTCCCACTTGTTATTAAAGTTTTCTTTCACATACATACTCAATGTATAAAACAATAATAACTAGGGTAAACCCCATTACATATCAATCATCAAGCCAATCTACATGGTTCCTCAATCCCATGGACTCGAAATGCATTTCGCCCTTGGCTTGGGATAAGGGTTTTTTGAATGGATCAGCTGTGTTGCTGTTGGTGTCCACCCATAAAAGATCTATTTTGCCTTCGTCGATGAGGTCACGCGTCACGAAGTACTTGCGATCCATGTACTTCACTTTGTGGTGTGATTTGGGATCCTTGATTTGCGAGATAGACGCACTATTGTCGCAAAATAGCTCTATTGGTCCCTCGCTCGAGGGAACTACTCCAAGATCTTCAAGGAACTTCTTAATCCACACTCCTTCCTTGCTCGCTTCAGCGACAACCATTACTTCGGAAGCAGTGGTTGAGTCAGCCGTAGTGCTTTGCTTCCAACTACGCCAACTCATAGCTCCACCATTCAGAAGAAAGACGTATCCTGATTGCGACCTTCTTTCGTCTGGATCACTCATGAAACTCGCATCCGAGTACCCTTCGGCTATCAATTCCCTTTGTTCTCCATAAACAAAAATCTTATCCTTAGTCCGGTTAAGGTACTTCAGGATATTCTTGACCGCAGTCCAATGCTCAGGACCTGCGTTGGATTGGTGACGACTTGTCACGCTTAGAGCATACGAGACATCGGGTCTTGTGCAAGTCATCGCGTACATGATCGACCCAATTGCCGAAGCATAAGGGACATCTTTCATGTACTCTAAGTCCTTACGTTATTGCGCACGTTGAGACTTCTTGAGTTGCACACCCATACTCATTGGCACACTGCTCTTTTTGGAGTTGTTCATCTTGAACCTTTCCAAGACCTTGTCAATGTATGTACGTTGACTGAGGCCAATGAGTCTACGAGATCTATCTCGATATATCTTGATTCCCAAGATATATTGAGCCTCACCCATATCTTTCATTGAAAATGCAGATTTCAATGAACTTCTCGTTTGCTCAAGCAAAGGAATATGATTGCCCATAAGCAATATGTCATCGATATATAAGATTAGGAATACTACATGGCTCCCACTAACCTTCTTGTATATACAAGGTTCTTCCTTACTTTGAATGAAGTGAAGCTTTTTCACTTCCTCGTCAAAGCGTTTGTTCCAACTCCTTGATGCTTGCTTCAATCCATAAATGGATCTTTGAAGCTTGCATACCTTTTCGCTATTCTTTGGATCTTCAAAACCTTGAGGCTGTACCATGTACACATCCTCCTCCAAGTTCCCATTAAGGAACGCCGTTTTGACATCCATTTGCCATATTTCATAATCATGAAATGCAGCAATAGCGAGCATTATCCGAATAGACTTGAACATGGCAACCGGTGAAAAAGTTTCATCATAGTCAATTCCTTGAACTTGAGTGAAACCCTTTGCTACAAGCCTCGCTTTGTAGGTTGTTAAGTTCCCATCCATGTCCATCTTCCTCTTGAAGACCCATTTATTTTGAATGACCTTTTTCCCTTGAGGAATGTCAACCAAGTTCCACACTTGATTATCATACATGGATTCTATTTCGGATTCCATGGCCTTAAGCCATAGTTTGGAGTCTTCCCTTTCCATTGCTTCTTGGAAGGTCAAGGGATCATTAGTATCTAGTACCATGATTTCATGAAGTCCCAGATACAAGTCGGATTTCTTCATTTCCCTTGTTGACCTTCTTAGTTCTTTTGGTTCTTCTCGTGTCTCTCGAACTTCTTCCACAATTTCTTGAGGAGTTGGTTCACGTTCAATTCTTGAATGTACACTTGGTGGGGATGATTGAGATTCTCTCACAATTTCTTGTGATGGTCTCTCGCTCACGCTCCCACTAACCAAAGGAATCTCGGTTGGGCCTTCATGATCTTGAACGTCATCATTCGTGTCATGATCTTGTAGAGTATCTTGAGTTTCCTCAAGCACAACCCTTCTCCCACTACTTTTTACTCTTTCTAGAAATTCCTTTTCCAGAAATGTGGCATCCCTCTCTACAATCACTCGATTGGAGGTGATATGCCAAAAGTAGTATCCTCTTGTCTCACGAGGATAACCAATGAAGAAGCACTTATCCGCTTTTGGTTGAAGTTTGGTCGACATCAATTTCTTGACGTAAGCCTCACAACCCCAAATCTTGAGAAAACTGAGCTTAGGTGTTTTACCACTCCATAGCTCATAAGGAGTTTTCTCCACGGATTTGGATGGAACATTATTTAGTGTGTAAGCCGCAGTTTGTAGTGCATAACTCCAAAAGTAAAGAGGTAATTCCGCATGACTCATCATTGACCGAACCATGTCGAGCAATGTCCTATTCCTCCTTTCGGATACCCCATTCCACTGAGGTGTATCGGGAGGGGTGAGTTGAGGTACAATACCAAACTCCTTTAGGTATGAGTCAAATTCGGTACTTAAGTACTCACCTCCACGATCCGTTCGTAGAGACTTGATTTTCTTGTCGAGTTGGTTCTCTACTTCATTCTTGAATTCTTTGAACTTGTCAAAGGACTCACTTTTGTTTCTCATTAGATAAACATAGCCATAACGACTATAATCATCCGTGAACGTAATGAAGTACCTGAAACCATCTCGTGCACTAGTACTCATTGGACCACATACATCAGAATGTATCAAATCCAACAATCCACTCGCCCTTGGTCCTTTCTTCTTGAAAGGCTTTTTGGTCATTTTCCCATTTTACATGGTTGGCACGTCTCCAATGATTTAAAATCAAGTAGACCAAGAAGGTTAGCTTCTTGCAATTTCTTGATGCGTTTTTCATTTATGTGACCAAGATGATAGTGCCACAAGAGAGTATCATTCTCGTGAGTGGTTTTAAGTCTTTTGTTATTGATATTAAAGATTTGTTTATCATTCAATTCAAGCAAATAGATACCATTCCTTATGAATGCATTTGCATAGAAAACATCATTCTTCGATATAGACAAGCAAGAATTTGAAATATTTATATTAAAATTATCCATATCTAAACATGATACAGAAATAATGTTTTTGCTAATCGAAGGCACATAATAAACATTCTTTAGACATAAATTTAAACCACTACATAATTGAAGCACCACAGAACCTTGTGCAACCGCAGACACGTTCGCACCATTTCCGACTTTCAATTCTACCTTGTTCCTTATGAGTTCCTTCCTATCCATGAGTAGCTGCACATTAGAAACTATGTGAGCACAAGATCCGGTATCAATTACCCAATCCTGGACAGAGGTGGCTAAATTTATTTCAATAACAAATATACCTTTGGCCTTTTTGGGGCGCCGACGTTCAATCACTCCATTGTCAAGGTCTTCCTTTTACTTGGGGCAATTTGGCCGGATGTATACATTTTCACCACAGTGAAAGCACTCCGTATTGGGAGTTGGAGATTTCTGATATTTCCCCCTCGAGGCACTCGCACGAGCACCTCCTACTCCCTTGCTCTTGATTGAACCACTTTTGATAGATTTGCCATTTTCTTTACCAATCTTTTGGCTCCTCCCATGGACGGCAAGGACATGCTTGTCCCTACCCTTGCCCATGTCAACTTCAGCAGTTTTGAGAGCGTTGTGCAGCTCCTCAAGACTCACCCTTTTTTCACGCACGTGGTAGTACATCACAAAGTCCTTGAAGGACGGGGCTAGAGAGCCAAGAATCATATCTTCAGCAATGTCCTCGGGCATTGGTGAAGAGAGCTTTGCCAACTTCTCAAGGTACCCTTGCATCGTGAGAAAATGCATGGATACCGATGTTCCCTCCGCCATATGGCACATTGTGAGTGCGATGGTGGTCTTATAGCGCTCCTTTCGGGCACTATCCATGAACATCTTTGATAAAGCCTCCATGGTCTTCTTGGGTTTTGAATCCAAGTATTTCGCTTGGAGCGAGTCACCCATGGATGCTAGCATAAGACCGTGAACTTGGTTCTCTTGGTCTTCCCACTTGGCTTTAGCCTCTTTCTCTTCATCGGTTAAGCTCTCATTCCACTTTGGGATTGGACCTTCCATTCAATCCCACAATGATCTATGACCAAACACGACAATCTTAACCCGGTAATTAACGTCCCATGTTAATTACCATGATTGCGAATATCTTTTGTTTTATGTAAACCAATATCTTTTAGAGCTCTACGGTTAAGGACCAAGAGTCTCTTCCTTAACACTTCTAAAAGACGAATAACATAAACAAGGAACAAAATGATTTCTCATTCAATTCATAATAATTGACATTTAAAAGTAAAACTTTTAGAACACATTCTCTTCACATATATCACCATCCTCCTAATAACGAGGCTAAACTTATTCATACGTATATATCCTAATCTCATGAGTAGCAATAATAAGTCTACTCACATATATCGTCATCACCCTAAACATCAAGTAAAAGGTTTGGCCACATTTGTTCTACAAATTTACAAACCATATAAAAATTTGTATGAACAAAAAAAATGTCGATAAATTATATATATATAATAAAAAAAAGAAATGCAAACAACTCTAATAATAAGAGAGGATGCACGCCAAGCTAGATCTTGGGTTCCCTCTCTCTTGTTGTTAGAGGAGTTTTGTAATGAACAAATAAACGAACAAACAAATTAAAAAAATCAAATAAAAAAAGCCTCCTGGGTAACGAGGCTAAATTTATATGTATGCCCTAATCTTCGAGTAGCAATAATAAGTCTACTCTCATATTTTTATCCTCCTGGGTAACGAGGTTAAACTTATCCATATATCCTAATCGTTTGAGTAGTAATCATAAGGCTACTTTCCGAATATATTCATCCTCGTGAGTAGCGAGGATAAACTTACTCATACAACAAAATCCTCCCGAATAATAAGAATAAACTTATTCAAACGCATTTCATCTCATGAAGAACAAGAATAAATTTACTCATACACTTCAACCTCTGAATCAAGTGGAGAAATTTATTCAGCACACTTCTCATATATATAAAAGAATGCAAACAAATTTAATAATAAGGGAGGATGCACGCCAAGCTCGATCTTGGGTTCACTCTCTCCTGTTGTTAGAGGAGTTTACAAATATATATACACACACATATAATCAGATCAACGACCAAAAAAAAACTCCTGAATAAGAGGTAAAACTTTTCAATAGAAATGTTCTACAAATCTATAAAGTACATCGGAGATTTGTAAGGATAATAATAATATAAAACTTTTGCTGACGATGGAACGTCCCTCGGGTCACTCTCCCACATATAAGAGTTCTTGAGGCGAAAGGGGTTATCAAAGCTCTACATATCTATGAAGCATATCTGAGATTTGTAAGAACTTTCCATCTTTGTTGGGTGACATCCATATGAAGAGCGAGCATCCGGTATGATTTCAAAGATGAGATCCTTACTGTGGCTCCACAGCTGATGGTTGTCATAATGTAAAACAATCTTGTCCTCCTGGGTAACGAGGCTAAACTTATCCATGCGTGTTCTAATGTTCTGAGTAGTAACATAAGTCTACTCACCCCATATATTGTCCTCCTGAATAATGAGTTTAAACCTATTCATATATACATATATATCATAATCTCGTGGGTAGCAACAATAAGTATGCTCACATATATCGGCATTGCTCCAAATATTTGATGAATGTGTCTGCCACATTTGTTCTACAAATTTACAAATCATATAAAAAAGAATTTGTATTAAAAAACGTAGGAAAAAAATTACAAAAAAAAGGATATGCAAACAACTCTAATAGTAAAAGAGGATGCACGCCAAGCAGGATCTTGGGTTCCCACTCTCTTGTTGTTAGAGGAATTTTGTAAAAAATAAATATATAAACAAACAAAAATAACAATCAAATCAACAAAGTCCTCCCGAATAACGAGGCTAAACTTATTCGCATATACATATATATCTTCATCTCATAAGTGACAATGATAAGTCTACCCACATATATCGCCATCCTTCCGGCTAACTAGGCTAAACTTATCCATATGCCCTAATTGTCCGAGTAGTAACCATAAGTCTACCTGCCAAATATATTCAATCTCGAGAGTAACAATGATCAACTTACTCGCATAACAAAGTCCTCCTGCATAACGAGGATAAACTTATCCAAATATATTCGATCTCGCGAGTCACGAGGATAATGCACTCAAAAAATTTCTAACCTCTTGAATAAGAAGTAAAACTTTTCGATAGAAATGTTCTATAAATCTATGAAGTATATCTGAGGTTTGTAAGGACAATAATAATACAAGACTTTCCCTGACGATAGAACGTACCTCGGGTCACTCTCCTATATGTGAGAGTTCTTGAGGCGAAATGGGTTATCAAAGTTCTACAGATTAATGAAGCGTATCTGAAATTTGTAGAAACTTCCCAACTATGTTGGGTGACATCCATATGAAGAGCGAGCATCCGGTACGATTTCAAAGATGAAATCCTTACTGTGGCTCCACAGCTGATGGTTGTTACGATGTAAAAAGATCCCGCCCTTCTAAATATGAGGCAAAACTATATGACAGATTTGTTCCGGGAATTTATGAAACATGTCTAAAATTGGTATGGATAAAAAATCTCTAAAAAGAATATGAAATTAACGTAAATCTCATAAGTCGTATAAATACATGTCAACGAATCTAATAATAAGAGAGGATGCACGCCAAGTTGGATCTTGGGTTCCCTCTCTCTTGTGATTAGAGGAGTTTATAAAAACGTTAAACAAATCAAATATACAAAATCCTCCTGAGAGATTAACTTTTTTCTCAAACACACTCTTCAAATTTATGAAACATATATGGAGTTTATGAGGGGATGACTCAGTTTCTTTTTACCTACGATGAAATATCCTTCAAGTCACCTCTCTACTATAAGAGGGTTCTTGAGGTAAAGAGATGTTAAAATGAAATATTTACTAATCTACAAATCTATTGCACATATATGAGATTTGTAGGAACATATAAGTTGTTGATCAACAACCATATGGAATGCGGAGTACTCAATAAGATTCAAGATAAAAGAATCTTTATTGTCACCCCTACCTTGTTGGTGCTCCAACGTCAAATGTCTCATTGGTTTGAGTACATACCTTTCTACATACTAGCATATTGATATGTAGTAAGATATGACTCATATAAGAGAACTCATTACCCTCATATACAAGTTAAAAAAACTTATTCAAGTTTTACGTGACATCGATAGCCTTGTATATAAACAAATGTGTACTTTTGAAATATTGGGAGTATTTTTCTCAAGAAGTTACGATTCACAATATTCATCATATCTTCTTGAGGGGGCAAACTGTTGACAAAAAAAATACATCTCAAATCAAAATAAAATTTCCAATGATTGTCAACTAATCGTCATCCCAGATTAGTGGAGATGTGTGCAATTTGGAACTATATTGAAATGTAGACTGAGCAATAACATCGAAACGAAAATTAAGAAATTATTGAAGTGCAATTTGATGTAGCATTTTAGTGATTAATCTCTTGATCTATGTCTTATTAAATTGGACATGGAAATAGTCAAAACATGAAGAAATGTGAAATTTCACAATATTCAAAGGAGAAAATGAAAATTTTCCATTGGGAAAGAAAAAATAAATATAAAAGAAATGCATACCCAACGTGAAGGAACTTCTCATGCATACGTGGATTCCAATTCTCACATCCCACTTCTCTTCCAAACCAACGTGACACCTCCACACTACCCACGTCCAACACAACCATGCCCACGTCCAACACCCCACTCCTCATGCAACCACCAATTATATTTACTATAAATACTAATGGAAAATAGAAAAGTTGGTGGCACATATACACGACTAGAACTCCCTAGACAATTCCATACACAACTCCACACACACATATACACGACTACACAATTCCACGCTAACTCCGTACAAAGAAGAAGGAAAGAGACGCATACCCATACAAGAGTTACAAAAATAAAGAGAAAGGCAAAACGAGAAGCAGAGGGAGGAGAAGGCGCGCGACTGTCAACAACGACTCCGACTTCGTAGCCGCTCCAACCTGCAGCAACAACGGCTCCGGCAATAGCGTTGTTTTTGTAACAACTCCACAGCGACTCCGGTTTCGTCCACTCCGGCTTCATTAAACGTTCGTCGACTCCATCTCCGCGTCCTCGTAGCAACTTCACGTCTACTCCGACTTTGTCAACTCCGGCAAGGTGCAACATTAGCGCCGGTGATAGTTTCACCTTAAAATAAAAGAAAAAAAAGCCACTCCGGTCACTGTCCTATTTAGAAAGGAACGGTCTCCGGTTGGCTTCGAAGATCACGTCATTCCGGTCACTATCCTATTTAAAAATGATTGGTCTCCGGTTTGGTCGTTTCTATTTTAACAAATAAAAAAAGGACGCCGGAAGGCTGTCAAAATTGCCGTAGAAATATACAAAAAAAAACTAAGATTTCTATGCATTTGTTTGCATTAACATTCGACTTAGTTTCTATTCAAATAAATAGTTAAAACATAATTATCATCTACATAAATGATACAAACTATTAACCATGAAATAATGTGCAGTATAATGGTACAAGACGTTTGGATTGTTTAGGAACCAAAGAACAAAAATTGGAATAGACTTGGTTTCTGAACGGCGTAAACCCAATTCCATCCTATCGGCTCCACAACTAGCCTTTTAAAGACTCGCCCAAGAACTCATATGGCAACTGCCATCGTCGACTCGCATAAGTGCATATAATCTGATCGATTCTTCACTAAAATAAAGGAAAATTGAAATACAAATATAACCAAATCATGCAGGTTGATATACAGATAGAATTGTGTTTGTATAAATAAATATGACTCCCAAGTCAAAGAGAATGCAAAGTATAGGGACACACATATTGTCTTAATTAAATTCTTCGTACAAATAAAGAAGAATTTGAAAACACAACTCGAACCATTTTCACCTAGGTTGGTTCGTTCACATAAAGAAAATACCACATCGACTTGGTAATAAAATAAATCTGAAGCTTCATGTCAATGGTATTTGCATGAATGAATGCACTCCTTCAAATCATAAATCAACACACTCTACGTGCATTATGCCCCATGCATGTAGTTGGGAAGTTTGCACACTCATCCACATGAAAACATATTTGTGAAAGCCAATAAGTACGTGTTGGTACTTAGTCGATTAAAGAGAGTAGAAGATGAATTTGCATATCGATCCTTACGTAACATGTTGAAGTCTGGATAATTAAGCACACGAGAATCTTATTAAAAAAGAGGACTTAAATGACAATATAGCATTTAGCTTCAATGCGATAAAACATTACGATCGATGTGTAAGATCAACTAAACAAAAATCAATCCAAAGTCTGATATAAGTCTTCAATAGTAAGGTCTTCTACACTCCATGTTAGCATTTTGGGTGTTAAATGAATTAAAAGAACATTTTTTAATACAATTACGAAGGCCATATATGCACATCTCTGTGTGTCCAAGGCGTTAGGGATTTCCATATCCATGCAAATGCAAGTGACGAGATTTTGCAAGTGAAACCCTATACAAATAACTAATTGAAGTAGGGTGGTCATGCTTTGAAAGCAATCAACAATCCAACACTTAAACAAGATCGTAAAAGTGCCCGAAATGGACAAAACTCCAAATCCACCCCTAAATGTGGATAAATTGTAACAATATAATTGGTACAAATTGATTTACAAAATCAATCCTAAAATACAAATAGTCCACCTAAATGGACAAAATCATAAATTCACCTCTCAAGTTGGATAAATTGCAAAAAAATCTTTAAAGTTGTAAAATATGTCAACCAACTTTAAAAGAATGAAAATAAAGTTAAAATATAAACAGTGACTACTTTAATAGTAAGAGAGGATGCACGCCAAGCTTGATCTTGGGTTCCCTCTCTCTTATCGTTGGAGTGGTCAGAAATTAAAATACGGACTACCTTAGTCGTAGGCGAGGATGCACGCCAAGCATGATCTTGGGTTCCCTCTCTCCTACCGACGATGGAGTCTTTATTTAATAAATCAAATGAACAAACCCAAATACAAAAAAACACAATACATATACAAACCCCTCCGGGTCACGAGGCTAAACTGTCCAACATACTTAACAAATTATATACATAAAATATTCTCCTAGTTATGAGATTAAACTAACTATTTGATGATATTTAAATATAAGAATATCGGCAAAAATAACATACATATATACAAAATCTCTCCGGGTTACGAGGATAAACTGACCAACCATTATGATATATGTACCAAAAGAATAAATTGTTTAAACAAAACATATACATAATATTCTCTTAAACAAGAGAATAAACTGTTTACGATGTCCCCTAAATACGAGACTGCACCATACATAGTTTACCTCCTAGGTTATGAGGTTAAACTAACCATATTTACGATATTCTAATATAAGAATTATCGTTGGTAAATCTAATATATATAACTCCTCCTCGTGATGAGGTTAAACTCACTAATATTAGGTTGTCTTTGTGATAAAGTTGAAGCACCAAAACATATATACAAAACCCCTCCGGGTCACGAGGTTAAACTGTCCAACACACATAACAAATTATATACATAAAATATTCTCCCAGTTATGAGATTAAACTAACTATTTGATGATATTCAAATATAAGAATCATCGACAATATAACAAATACATACATATAAAATCCCTCCGGGTTACGAGGCTAAACTAACCAAAACATTATAATATTTATATCAAAAATAATAATTATCCAAACCAGTCAAATACACATAAATATCACCTCCTAGGTTATGAGGCTAAACCAATCCAACTATTGACGATCTTTAGTAACGAAATAAACTAAAGTCGTTAAACCCAAACCATATATACATAATATTCTCCTAAACAAGAGAATAAACTGTTTACAATATCTCCCAAATACGAGACTAAACATATATACATATCCTCCTTGTGATGAGGTTAAACTCACTAATATCAGGTTGTCTTCACGATAAGTTGAAGTACCAAAAAAATATATAAAATTCCTCCTAGGTTACGAGGCTAAACTAACCGTTTGTACGATATTCTAATATAAGAAATATCGTTGATAAGTCATATACATATACAACCCCTCCTAGTTACGAGGCTAAACTAACCATTTGGTGATATTCAAATATAAGAATCATCATCCCCATAACCAAGTATGTGCATATTTCTCTCCGTTATGAGGTTAAACTAATGTTTTGTTCGATGATCTCTCATAATGAGAAACTTGAACAATAACATACAAACTTAAAATTACTCTAATACATAAGAGTAAATTGCTATACACGACGGTCCCCTTCAAATAAATAAGGGAATGAATCGTCAAATCACGTATGGAATATATAAGTCAAATGATTGTCTTGGTTATGAGATTAAAACTAACCATTGTTTGATAATCTCTCCTTATCAGAGATAAACTTGTCAAACGATGGAATATATATACTTGAATCTCTTTGGACAAAAAGCTAAATTACCATAGTAAGATGGTCCCTTTAAATATGAAAAGGAGCAAACCATCAGGCCCCAAAAACTTGAAACCAAATTGTCGCAGCGATACTGTTCCTTGAAATAGAAGAAGGAATAAGTCGTCAAACTCCGACTCTGAACGAGACTCTATACAAGTACATCATCTGTGGCATGAACTCAATTGCCATGTACTCCAAGCTATTTGATATATGATAATAGTTTGAGAAATATGTATCATATATTCATCTTTTGTGCACCATATAAATGTGCTAAAGATCTTGTATTCCTATATCCAATGAAATGGAATATTGAATTTATATCATTTTGTTGTCATTTGTATTTTTTTACTTAGCGTTACAAATGGTGGCATGATCGTGACAATAGTGAGGCATTCTTCTATACGAAGTTGTAAGGTGCGGAATTTCATTATGAATTCTTGAGAGGTCTTCGCAACACCAATATATAAATACAAAGAACAAAAAACCCACGTTAAACACCAGGACACGCCCTCCCGTTAAGGGAGGGCTGCCCGGGCGCCCGGGCAAAGAGCACCCGTTAAGGGTGTTCTTACAACTTACAAGTATCCACATGACATCACAGTAGCTAATAATCCACGACTTCTGTTATTGCTAATTTGCTGTGCGTGAGTATTGCCTGCATCGGACACATTTGGATTATATTATTGACTGAATTATATTAGTATAGTTTAAACCCATGCCAGCTTTAGTCCTGTAGCCTGTAGGTCATCTGTTACGTTCCATGGTATCTTGCTAAAGACAAATCCATCTTTGTTTATGGATAGTTATAATTAAGACAAAACCATCTTTTAACGTTGCATCTCATCTCCAGACCATAGTTGGTACGTACTTAGTCGGCCTCCAACCAGCCTAATCATGTCATGCATGGTATGGATGGTTTAATTGTTTTATGTGTGATTAATGTATTGCTTAACAATCCTAACTCCTAACCATAGGTCACTGTTTACAAATGAATCTCCAAAATAAAAGATTATGTTAGTCAATTGGATAAATAGTTTATGTTAGTATTTTTTTAAAATTGTAGCAAAAATATGACAGAATTTGGTTCAACTGTTATTGGAAGGGTAAAAACGTAAAATGAAAAAATATGGAAGGTATTTTAGTACGAGTGACAGACGCATAAAGGGTATCTAAGTAAATATGAAAACAGTTAAGGTTTTAGCAAAATCAGGATGTATGGAGGGTAATTAAGGGCAAAAACCTTGAAAATATTAACCTGTAAATATATTGACAAAATTTAACACCAACTCAGAATATTTAATACATCTATATTAGTTGTAAATCGCATGCAAATTATTTCTAGCATTAAAAATCAAAATTCCAGTCATTTATCTTAGTATATATACTTATTCCAAAATTTTAGAGGTTGGTATTTATATCATTGTCTTCCAAGATAAGAAAGTCGATAAACTAAAATGGACAAATACATCAACCATCTGTGATTCTGTGGTATGTGAATGACTCATCTTACAAGGAGGCACGAACATCAAGAGATAGAAATCCCATAATCACGTAACCCGATCTGATGAAATAGGATGGATTGAGACTCATATGTGGTTTCGTCTGGCTCATTCTTCTCCGCTCTGCTCTGACTTGGCGCGATGTTCAACGTGAATCCACGTCAAATTTGAACCACAGATAAAATATGGTCAAGTTCTAATCGTTCAGGTTAGTATTTCTTGAGTAATTTATTAAAAAACATTTTTCTTGGTCACCGCATCGAGGGATTTGGCTTTATACACCGCATGGAGGACGAGAGGAGGACGGGGAGCTATTGATCAACCCACCACAGGAGAATGCCCGTGCGCTGCCTTAGACCGCCCTGATCACCATTCCTTTTGCCTTCTTTTGACACCACTAGATCCATTCTTGATCTATTCTACTGGGGGGCACGAATGAAAGAAGGTGACTCTCTCCTTGACACTCACAAAGCAAAAAAACGATTTTGCAATGCACACTCTTCTTCTTTTTTCTACTCACAAACTCATTTTTTCTCACACAATTTCGTGGCTCAACTTCTAATGCTTGATATATATTGTTGTTCTATTACAAATGGTGAATTCTAATGCTTTATATAGACACTTACATGACCCTACAACTTCCAAATATAAAGACTATATAAACATGATCATTCAAGATCGTTACACCCTCTACTTAAATTGCATACATAATTAGGACGCAAATTACACAAAAAAATGAAAAGACTCTTGTCTCTTCCACTCCCTCAACCTTTTGTCTTCTCATGTGTTGACTCTTCACCCCTTGATGAGTCATCAAGCAATGATGATGTGGCGGGTGACTAGGACGCCACATAGGGTTAAGTCGCCACCTAGGATTAAGTTCAATTCTCAATAAGGAGACCTAGAGTATAGGAAAAGCTATGTGAAAAATCAAGATGTAAACACCAAAGGACAATATCCTAAACATTGATTTCAGTTTCAAGTCTTTTGATAAGTATTGGTATGGGAAAGAGAGGAAGAAGCCAAAGAAGTATGCGAAGAAACCTATGAAGCATCAGTTGGAAGACGTGTATCTTTGAAAATTTTACATAGACCAAATTATTTTCTAGAAAATGTTGCAAGATATTCTTAGGTTACCGGGAATTGAGCAAACAAATTGATGAAGTATCACAATATCATAAAGAGAATTTAAATGAACGTATGTGAATATACCATGCTCATGGTTTAAGAGCTGCAAATAATAAAACTAACACATCCCTCCGTGTAGGATCCCTGACCTTAGAATAGACAAGCTAAGGAGCGTGTTTCAACAAATTAGGTACATAGAATTTGAATGTTCCTACTTTCTAGCATATGGACTTCCAAACCAATTGGTAGTTTATATGCAAGGGTGGACTTAGAAATTTAAGTTACGGAGGTCAAAGTTCGAAAGGGCAATCTGGGAGAGTTGGACTTTAAAGAAATTAAAATCCTTATGGGTTATTCATTATAAGTTAGTAAAACAAAATTCTTGTGCGGAAACTCAAGCGACCCCTTTCTCACTGTATCTAGCCGTTCTCCAAATGCCACTCTAAGGTGAAAGAGACTATTGACTGTTACGATGAATTTCTTGTGGATCGAATAACCTTTCCTGGAATATTAATAATGTAAGTAGGAAATGAGTTTGTAGACTGAAAATCAATATCGGTCTTTACAATATATATCTGCACATTGTACTATTTTTAGTAAATTAATTACTATCCATATTTGCATTCTATGACTATTATCAAGTATAATGTAAAAGATCCCCTCGCTGAGTTTGCATTAATATATATTTTCATGCTAATTCAGACAAATACTACGTACCTACTACCTACCAGTAGAGTAGTAGGTAACTTAAGCCAATATATATATTTTAATTATTAACGCGATGAATCTGACCCCAGAATAACATTTTGAGTAGTTTCTTTGTTCAACCGTTGTCAGTTCTTACAAAGACGCGTTTCCAGCTTAATTCTCCTCTTTATGTATTATTCTGATGCACATGTACTTCGGTGTTGGACATCACCAACCTGCAGCTTGCATAGCAAAGTTATCTGGTTTCTACGTTAGATTATCTCTGTCACGTCAGTTTCTCTTTCTATCATATTATATATGACCAAAACCTCTCAATTACTCAAAACATTAGTCTTAACAACGCACATAACTACCATGCAGGAATTCAATACTAAATTAAATAATATAAAAAAACGAAAAATGGACCAACAGGAGGGACACATGGCTCACCCTGCAGGAACTTTCAGATGGGCTAACATCGTTCGATCGAAATTATCAGGCACTTTCGGAATTGAAGATTGGTCGACCGGTGACCGAATTTAACAGTAATTTTTCGAAATCAGGAACGGTCGACCGGAAAGTAGCGGTTACTGAAGATAACTGTGGAGCGGTCGACCGGTGGAGAAGTCTGGTCAACTGTTGCTCACGTTTTCATATATTTTCTATACGATTTTATGAGTCTATTTAAGGGTTTTCAGCATAGTTTGTAACCAAATGCATGACTTTATTTCCTTGAGAGAGATATATATTAGGGCTAGAGATAGATCTAGAGTGCTTTGGATGACAAATTGTCTTCATCAACTTGTAATCTTGGTTACTTCTCTTGTTAGAGAAGCGGAAGAAGGAAATGAAACCCGCAAGAGACCCCCCAAGGATGTAGGCACGTTGCCGAACCTTGTAAAACACATGTGCCGTGGTTGTTTCAGGTGTGTGTTTGTTACTTGAAAGTTTGGGAGAGAGTCATAAGTTAGTTTTTCGTATTCAATATTCATGTTCCGTGTTGCGTTTAATCCGTTATTTTCGTAGTAGCATTGTTAGATTCTCTATCAACAGGACGGGGTAAATGTCACACATTAAGGGTGACCGTATATAAATTATATAGGCGGAGAGTACAATTTTCCTTGATGAGAAGGATATATCCAGTTGTGGATGTGGGATTTAAGATTAGATTTAACAAACAACGTCAATTATTGAAATATAAAGTACTATGAATAGAAAGAAGATCCACATTAGTTCAAGATGCATAATCCAACACATGTTTAAATATCTTAGTATGATCTTCAATTATGAAGGTTGTGGTTATCGATAATTGGAACCGCGAACTCAAGTAATATACACTAGTGCAGAAAAAAGGCATACTCGTCACCCAATAGACGTCGGTCGTCTTAACAGCCAACGTATATGCCAATAGACGTCGGCTGTTAATACGACTAACGTCTATGGTATAAGAGGTCGGGGAATAAACACCGGTTGTATAATAGACTGACGTCTATTGAGCGAGAGGTCAGGGAATAGACGTCGTCTGTGTTGGCTTTTTGGTCTTAATTTATGTTTTGATGATTCAATCAACCTAATCTTAATTATGATCAAGTAGAGTAGCACACATGTTGCATTGCACATATATTGCTTTGTGCTAGCCTCTACAGGTGATCAAGACTCAAGGAAGAAAGGAAAATCAAGTCAAGACATGTAATCAAGCTCTTTTGAAGACATGTATTTTGTATTTTCTTTGAGTCTTAGGAACTTGTGTAAATTGAGAATACTTGAGCTAAAAACTACTTAAACACACACTAGGTTCCTTATAGAAGTCACACACGAAATTTCACATAATTTGGACTTCAATAGATCACCCAAACTCAGACCGGAAAATACTAAACCTGAACCCTAACAGTCTGCCCACATTCGGTCGACCGTAACAGACCGTTCCGTCAACCGAGTGATCAATTATCATGTTTGTGTTTTCACTGCTCGGTTTCGGACGACCGTATATTCCCCTTCGGTCGACCGTATGAACTTATTTTTCCGACCGTTTATTTTGTCGTATTATACCCAACGGTCGTATTCGTATTAAACAAATATACCCCAAATATATTTCATGTATCGGTCGACCGAGGACCTTGTTCGGTCGACCGAATATCTGTCTCTTGACAAACCCGAACCTCCTGGACAAAATCGGTCGACCCCTAGACCTTAGCTCGGTCGACCGAATTGATCATTGTTTGTCAACCCCAAAGTGCCTGGTGCAAATCGGTCGACCGAACCCTTTTCGGAGTTCGACCGATCACTTAAGTGTACCTAAGTCGAAGCATTGGGCGGTCGACTGTTACCTAACCGGTCGACCGAACTGAGTTCAAAACTGCCAAACGGTCGACCGTTCAGACTGATCCGGTCAACCGAATTAACTCAGAATTGGGTCCTACGAGTTTCTGTTTTGTTTATCCTACACCAACACTCACCCAATCAACCCCAACGGATCTATTCTCTCTAATGCCTATATAAAGAGTTGTAAAACACATTTTAAAAAAACTCTCCTACTACTATTTGTCCCCAACATTAGAGAGAAGCTCCACACACTCAAAAGTCCAAAACCTTCCACACTTAGTAATCAATTCCATATTCTACTCAAGTGTGCTCAAGTTTAGAGAGTGTTGTTCCACTCATTGTTTGTGAAAGAAAGCAAGGGTCTTGGTGAAAGCCCAAGACATCTAGTATAGACTTCGGTGAGAGCTCGAAGTGATCCTCTCGGATTGTGAGAGGAGGAGCCAAGCTCAGCGAGGGTTGTTCGTGAGCTTGAAGATTGTAAAGGTGTTCTCTCCCGGCCCGGAACGGGGAGTGGTTAGTGTAGTCGTAAGCGGAGCTCGGTGATCCGGGCAGAACTTGCAAGAGAGGACGTAAGCGGTGGCCGAACCTCTGTAAAACCCCCGTGTTCATTGTGGTTTGCTTATTCCTTCCTTACTTTCTTGTTTGTTAGTTTCATTCCGCTGCATATCTTTGAAAGTTCAAACAAGTAGGTAATTAGGATTAATTGTGATTAGTATTGTGGACCCATAACCCACACAATCCAACAGTCTGTATAATAGTTCGACGTCTATGTGTCGAGAGGTCGGGGTATAAACGTCGGCTATTTGTACAGCCGACGTCTATAGGTCTTTGTACTTGAACCATAATTTTTAATCTTTTAACAACGCAACAAAAACCCCGACCTTTCTCCGCCTCCTCCTCCACCAAACTGTAACCCCATTGCGATCGAACCTCAACTAAATCCATCGCCTTGACTCCGACCAAATCCACCGCAACCACCGCTTAACCCCGACTGAACCCTAGCCCCCTCCTCGACCTCTGTTGAAGCTTCTGCGACCTCCCAGACCTTCACGATGGCCATGTAGGATTTCGTGTCCCTGTGTATGTATATATTTGTAAAATTTTAATACATGCATACATGATCAAGTCCATAATTTCAACAATTTTATGTACATTACTTTGTGTTTATACTAATATCATGCAACCCTACATATATTAAAATAAATCACAAAGTGAGAATCATACCTAAAGGTTCTCTAAAACTTTTGAAGATCCGGAGTCGCGCTGCCCGTTGAATCGCTCGCCTATTTGCCTCCGAGTGTAATCGTGTTTGCTCACTTTGATTGATTAGGTTGAATGATTAAGATTAGTTTAATTAATTATCAAAATTAATATAGATTAAGGCAAAAAAGCCAACAACATCCTCTAAAATGTTTAATTAAATCTGGAATTAATCCAATCCATGATCTAATTAATCTCATAATAATTCAGGCAAAAATCGCATTGTTCGGTCGACCGAGAATTATTCGGTCAACCGAACTGTTCAGTTTTAACACGTGTTCGGTGAGCCGTGAGCTACACGGTAGACCGAATCCGCATGAGAAAAATTCTCTGGAAAAATTCGGACGAACCACGTCTTCTATTCGATCGACCGTTGACTCACCAAAATTTCTCCTGTAACATAGTCATCGGATGACCGTGTCACCTTTGTTCTACCGAAATACTCTTTCTCGGTCGACCGTTCATACTCGGTTAACCGAACCCGATTGTCCAGACACTCTAGACAATTTCGGTCAACCAATTGTGCTTACTTGTTCCCCATTTGGTTAACCGATCCGAAGATATCCCGGTCGACTGGACCCTGAACGGTTCACCGTGTTTGACCTCGATTTTGCCTTTGTCAAATTTTGGATTTATTTCCAACAAAATTTGATCTTTTGGGGGTTTTAGCAAATTCATATCTCATGTAATATATTATCCTATGTAATATTAAATTATTACACCTCATAATATATACATCTCATATGAATTTATTATGATTCTAATTATGTCAATTCTAATGACATATTGATTTTATTAATTCACCACATGTGAGTGCGATGGTGGTCTTATTGCGCTCTTTTCTAGCACTATCCATAAACATCTTTGTTAAAACTTCCATGGTCTTCTTGGGTTTTGAATCTAAGTATTTCGCTTGAAGCGAGTCACCCATGGAGGTCAACATTAGACCGTGAACCTGGTTCTCTTGGTCTTCCCACTTGGCTTTTGCCTCGCTCTCGCTATCGGTTGCCTTCTCATTTAATTTTGGGATTTCACCATCCAAAATATGAGATAGTTTCCCAAACTTCAACACGATATTGAGCTTGAGTTGCCAGCTTATGAAGTCTGAGCCATCATTTGCCAAATGATGTTTTTCAATCATAGATCGCACAATAGGTTGAATATTCGACATTTCTACAAAATAAATTATATGGGATTTAATTTCAATTTTATGTTTTAAAAATCAATACCGTAAATAAAAATTTGTCCACAAATGCAGCAATTCAAGATCCTATCAATTATAATATAAACTAGCTAAGAGATATCAGATATATTATAAAATCAAGGTAAGAAAACATTTTCTAATCATAACCATTTTGAAATATCGCAAGATTCGCATTTTCAAACTCTTATGACTCTTGTCGTTTTAATTAAGAAGAAATTTGATTGGTCCTCGTAAGAAAAACTCTCTTTCTCAAAACCGAGCTAGGGCTCCGGGTCTTGTTAAGAAAACTTATTTTATTTGATATGAGATACGTTTATCCATTGTATTCATGAACAAATATACTCGGTGTCCACTAAGGGTGAATCGCACCTCGTACATCTATTCGTGGCACCAAAACAGAAAACCTTATATCTCTCATTATTCCCAAAGATGAAGGAAGTTATCTCCCGCTAAGGGCGGACAGAATATCCCTCGATCGATGGCTGCTAGTGGATGAAATAAGAAAGAAAGATACTCTTAATTTTTGGTTGGACAATTAAACATTTATGTGTGATTTTAGAATTTAGGTGATCATGCATATTTATCATCTATACACATCCTAACATTCATTCATACAATCACATACATGTCAAGCACACAATCATAAATATATCCATTCACACACACATTGTGTGAGTTTATATGTTTCCGCGTCCTTGATCCTTGCGCTTCTTAAGCGTCTTCGTTTTGCACCATGGATGTTGATATTGAAAAAATATAAATATGCATCTCTCAATTTTCAAAAATTGTCTAGTAGAAGTCGTATGCAAAAACTCTATCATATGCATGCATATACATAGAAATAAAAAAATTGGCTTTCACATATACATAAGCCCCTGTGATTGAATAGTAACAACATACACATTCATTCATTCATTCATTCACACATTGCTTCATCAGAACATACAAACTCACATATCCCTGCATTAGAGAACTCAAGCAACGCATGTACATATACTATATTTTACTCGATTTAGTTTATCATGCATCTCTAAATCAAACAATTCTAAAATCATTTGAAATCTATTAAAAATAATTTTATGCATCCATAGTTCAAAACACAAAATATTTGAACCGTTGTAAATCCAATTTCCAAAAATAAAAATTTAAAGAAAGATAAACATATGCTTTTTTCGTTTTGTTGATTCCTTATAAAATAATCATTTAATTAAAAACGAAAATTTTATATATCAGACATAAGTCTAAATTTTAATTCTAACATTCACACGATGTGTTTCAAAACATTTAAAACTATCAAAAGAATCAATTATAATTAAATCAACAAAATTATCGGAAAACTCGGAAAAGACATAGAACATGAATTGTTTCGATTGTAGATGGTAAACTAAAATTAATTATATAGTCTAATCATTGAAAATATGAACTAACTACTCTGATACCACTGTAGGATTTCGTGTCCCTATGTATTTATATATTTTTAAAATTTTAATACATGCATACATCATCGATTTCTTAATTTCAACAATTTTATGTACATTACTTTGTGTTTATTCTAATATCATGCAACCCTACATATATTAAAATAAATCCCAAAGGGAGAATCATACTTAAATGTTCTCTAAAACTTTTGAAGATCCGGACTCGCGTTGCCCGTTGAATCGTCCGCTGATTTGCCTCCGAGTGTTCACCAAACTCTAAACAAGATTAGAGAGAAATGTGCTAGCCAATCAATCTCTAATTAGACTTAGAATCTAGCTAATAACCTCTCTTTAAGCTTCTGAGATTCTTATCTCCAAAACTTAGAATTACTAAGAGATTTTCGTTGTGATAAGGGGAGAGATTAACGAGAGAAAGAATTTTTGCATTAACATAAACAAGTAGGAGGAATGGTCATTTTATAAGCTCCTAAAAATCTTTATCAAGAACTATTCTTTAGTTATGATTTATTGCTTATTCTCTTTTAAAATTAATCTCTAATTGCCACATAACCAAAACATCCTAAAATTTTAGTGAAGCAAAAAAAAAATTAGAATTTAGAAATATTCTCAATTCGTCCCAAAACTACTTAAATCGCCCCTTGAAATTACCAAATTGCCCTTAACAATATATTTAATACCCAAATCGTCCCGTGTCTATAAATAAGGCCTATGGTCTTGTATATTCATAATTTATCAGTAAAAACACCACGAAAATGTCTGGAGAGGGTGATGCATCGGGTGAGGTAAGCCTGGCGCGGGGAAATTTTTGGGCCGAGCGTCTGCATTAGACGCCTCCCCCATGGTGAGGGCGTCTGCGTAGGACGCCCTCCCCATGGCCGAGGCGTCTAACGCAGACGCCTACACAATGGGAGAGGCGTCTTATGTAGACGTCCTCCCCATGGGTAAGGCGTCTGTAGTAGACGCCCTTCCCTTCGGTCAGGCGTCCTACGCAGACGCCTTACCGTTGGGGAAGGCGTTTAACACAGACGCCCCATCCATGGGGCAGGCGTCTAACACAGACGCCTGTTTTTTTTTTGATTTTGATTTTGTTTTTTTAATTTCGAGTTTATTTTTTAATTTTTTTAATTTCGAATTTATTTTATTATTTTTTTAATTTTGAATATATTTTTGTAGGTTCCAGATTTCGGTGGTGATGGAGTGGATTACAGTGAGTTATTTCAAACTACACAAATCTTTGAAACAATCGATGAAGCATGTAAATGGGCCAAACAAGTAGCTATCGGAGCTGGGTTTTTTTTGGTCGTGTCGTCGTACAAAACAAGATCAGATAGTCGGATGGATTGTTATTTGAGATGCGACCGGCGAAATCAAATGGAGTCTCGGGATATGGATACTGCACTTCGAAGAAACACCAAAAGAAAGGGTTGCGGTTGCCGTTTCTTAATAAAAGTGGTGGAGCGACGAGATCGTGATGGATGGGTTGTGGTTTATAATAGTGCTCACGGACATCACAACCACAGACTGGCAGTTTATCCAGAGGGTCATCGTCAAATTAGTGGTCTAAGTTCTGGGGCGAAGAAGATTGTTCGTGATATGACAGAGGCGCAAGCAAAACCACGGAACATCTTGAAGGCAGTAAAAGAAAAATTCCCGGAGGACAATCCAAATCAAAGGCATATTTATAATTTCAGAGATTACATGAGGAGGACAAAATCTGAAGATCGGAATCCCGTCCAGCAGTTTCTCTACCAAGCAGTGCAGTGTGAGTACTTACATTGGATTATGGCGGATCCAGAAACTGATGTCGTAACTCACGTTTTTTTGGCACATCCGACGTCAGTCCAGTTGTTGCGGACATATCCTTTCGTTATCTGCATGGATTCGACTTACAAGACGAACAAGTATAAGATGCCTTTGTTCGAAATGATTGGGGTCACACCAGCAAACATGAATTTCCTTATTGGATATGCGATTTTGATGGATGAATCTTACTCCAGTTATTTGTGGGTGATGGAGAAGTTGAGAGATCTGTTATTGGGGACTGTCAGCCCGACTGCAATAATAACAGACCGGGAGTTAGGCCTTATGCGACCAGTGAGAGAGGTTTTTCCTGACTCTGCTCATTTACTCTGCACATGGCACATCAACAAAGACGTATTGAATTACGCATACCACGTATTCGGCAAGAATAAGGAGATGGCAGAGACTTTGAGGCGTGGAAGATGGAGGAAGATCATGCTTTCTACTTCAGAAGCCGAGTATGATAGAGCTGTGTATGCTCTGAAAGATTTGTATAGATCGTGGCCGGCTATCACGGAGTATCTGGACACCACGTGGTTGGTGCATAAAGAAAAGTTTGTGCTGAATTGGACGAACAAAGTCCTTCATTTTGGGAACACCACGAATTGTAGGGTCGAAAGTGCTCATTCGGCTCTAAAAGAGTGGATTTCTACATCGACTGCAGCTCTGGACACTCTTTTCGAGCGCGTCAACGCGGCTACTGAAATGCAGCTGACGAATATTCGAAACTTTCTTGAAGACTCGAGACGGCGAAATTTGACTAATTTCGGACATGCTCTATATCGTCACATAAATGGTAGAGTTTCGCATCACTGTTTGCAGTTGCTGAGTCAGGAGGTGAAGAGAATGCAACAGTTAGATGATGAAGTTGAATATCGTTGCGAGTGCGCTTTTCTGACTTCTCATGGGATACCTTGCGCATGTACCATCCGTGGATGTCTTGAATCAGAAAACGGAATTTACTTAGAGCAGATTCATTCGTTCTGGAGGACACTTGTCATTGGGGAAGGAGCCGGGAACGCAGAGTTTGTGTCTCAGGCAGCTCAAGACGCCGAACATTTTCGCGGTCTGGTTGATGAGATTGCAGGAAGTGACCCTACCGTAATTCGATCTGCCTCTCGGGTTTTATTCGAGCAGCTACACCCCGAACATTCGAATTTGAAAGAGCCTGCAGTAAAAACAAAGCTACGAGGTCGACCAAGGGGAAAGTCGACACGACGGGACCCTAGTGCGTTTGAGTATGCAGAGCGAGGTAGTGGTCGATCTTCAGGTAGTGGGAGTAGAGGTCGTGGTCGTTCTTCCGGTAGTGGAAGCAAAGGTCGTGGTCGATCTTCTGGTTCTTCGTCAGTGAGAGGAGGATCAGGTATACCATCCTTACATTTATTATTATTATAATTTTGTTATTTATTTCAGTAAATATGTATATTTTGTTATTATATCTAACTGTATTTTTTGTTCATATTGTAGTGACTGGGCGGGCTGACGTAGACGACTTCCCATATGGAGATAGAATTCCAGGAATCATTATGCCATTCCTACACCAGTGGAATGATGTACGTGCTGATGGAAACTGTGGATTTCGATGTGTCGCCGATGTTTTCCACGGTGGTGAAGACAATTGGCAACTCGCCCGTCGTTCGATTTCAAATGAGATAGCTGCGAACCCATCTTTTTATGAGCACGTATACTACGACGGTGTGGCGGAGGCTCGTCACCGGATTAATTGGGGCGGGGGACCTTGTGGCGAGAATCACTATATGGAGACGTGGACGGACTTGTTTCCCATTGCAAATTTTTACAAGTGTGCAGTTATGTTCTTCTCTCTCGGAAATGATGGTTCGTTGTACCCATGTCTTACAGTTCTACCTTGGGAGAGTCCGCCTACCGTGACGAGACCGTGCAGAGAGTTGATTATTGCTCATTTAGGGAGTTACGCTCATTACATTCGTTTGGAATTGAATGAGGGATTCCCCGTACCTCCTATAGCGACTCTGTGGTATCAAATACGAGATGAGAGTGTTATTGGATGGGAGCTGGAGTACCAACATAGGATAGCATATTGGCAACAATTATGTAATATGTTTTGATATGTTTGTATAATTATGTAATATGTTTTGATATGTTTGTACATTATATAGTGTTGCTTTATTATGTAATATGTTTTGATATGTTTGCTTTATTTGCATTATATATAATAGTACGAAAGGTTATCAAACACAAATACAAATAATAAGGGTACAACAGATAAGCAAAACACAAATACAAACAATAAGCGTACGACATGTTAGCAAAAACAAACACAAATACAAATAATAAGCGTACAACAGATAAACAAATATAAATGCAAATACTAAGCGTACAACAGATAAGGAAACACAAATACTAAGCGTACAACAGATAAACAAATATAAATGCAAATACTAAGAGTACGGTACAACAGATCAACCTACTCATCATCCGAATCATGGTCGGAGATGCCTAACTGAGTATGCCACGAGTGTATGATCTCATCCAAATCTCCGCATGCAGCTCTGGCATCGTCTGGCAGCTCATCCCTCATCTGCAAGATTGGGTCTACAGCCCGTATCATCTTACCCATCCACTGCACATAACAATAACATTAGCGTACATTAACAAATTATACGGTACAAATAAATATAGATAAAATGAAAAAATTACCAGATCGCCACACGTCCTATCTGGTGGTCGATCTGCTCTCCGGGAGGCACCACGGACGATGATAGGATGTGAGTAACTACCGAACCAATCAAGATAACGTGCATCACACTCGGAGGGGTCGCGACTACGTCTGAAGTCGCCAAGGAACAATCGGCATGATCTCGGAAATGTCCGCCAAGTCGATTCCGCTGTAGAAGCGGGGAACCTGACGTCGTACGTCGCTGCTGTCGCAGACCGCACCGCATGCTCTGGTGTCGGAATGTCAACCGGGATCACCTGAACATATCCTAACTGACGCAAGACCCGATCGGGCATATAAGGCTCTATGATATCCCGATAACGAATAAGACCCATCAATAAAGTCCTCGGGACATCCGCTGCTGGGTCAGGACCATAGGGTAACCACTCCACCTAAAGTTTAACACATTAATAATAATACATCTTAAAATTAAATAAATGGTGTAAAGTTTGATACCTCTGATGCAGTCATCTGATCTAGCCGTGCGCGGATGGAACGCAATCGTCCATCGCTCTTGTCCTCGCTCCGGACAACCCACATACCCGAACGTGGATGACCCTCGTCGATAATCTTCCGCTCACGATGCGGGCGGAATGCAGGAAAGTACTCGTATATCCACGCCTGCAGCAGCGTAAGACAACCTGCAATCCCAGAACAATCCGCACGGCTAGCTATCCCAAGCTGCCGGTACAGGTATGCCAACGTCGCTGACCCCCACGAGTACTCACGAACGGTCTCCGGGTCCCTAGCCTCCAGTAGATCGCGTGGTCTGATCCGACAACCACTCTTGTCGACAAACAAGACGGCTCCGAGCATCAAGAATAGGTACGCCGTCAACTGTGTATCATCGGCCCGCGGAGGTCGTGCCCGTCTGCATAGGTCCTCAAGGGAGTCGATGCCGACACCACCACCACTCCATAAAGCTGTATCTCTCGCCAGACCATCAGGTGTGACACCAAGCAACTCTGCCACATAACACCTCAGCTCAGACGTCGACCCCTGAGCACTAACCAGACGACCATCCACAGGAAGTCGCAGGATCTGGAAAACATCGTGAAGCATGATCGTCATCTCTCCGAAAGGCATGTGGAAAGTGTTGGTGTCAGGCTGCCACCGCTCCACAAACGCCGAAATCAAAGGCATGTCGAGATAAGGGAACATGCTGTACGGTAAGTGCCCCAAATGCGTGGCACTAATCTCCTCTCTGATATCAGCACTCAGTGTAGACCGCCAACCCTGTAGTGCTGTACAGGCTCTGTGCCGATTCTGGCACTTCAGAACCTTCCGATCCTCTCCGTCCCAGATCCGTCTAGCAATGTGACCCCAGAAACTAGGAATGACGCTCCCATCTAAAGGACCACCAGGCGTCATACTGCTCACGATCCAAGAATCGTCCTGGACCCTCTTCTTCTTCTGAGCGCGGGGATCAACAGTGCACGAGCTCGAATCCCCGGCCGTAAACCTCCCACCCCTACCCTTCCGCACCATCCATCCGGCGGAAGTAGAAGTACCCGCTCGACCACGTCCTCCGCTATAATCCCCCTGCCTCTCCACCTCCGGCCGCACATCATACGGGCCATCATCGTCGCTCTCGTCGTCAAAACTATCAACATGCTCATCATCGAAGGAATCATCCTCCTCCTCACGACGACGTAATGCCTCCCTCTCCCTCCTGACCGAAGCAGATATCCCCCGTCTACGTGGATGACGCGGTGCTGAATCATCCTCTAAAGAACGGAAGGGGTGTAATGGTATCGACTTGCCTCTCCCTCCACTGTGACCCGATGACTATTTATTGAAATTTTAAATACAAATTTGTTAAATTTGTTAAACTAAATTATCATATTTATCAAAATTGTTAAACTAAATCAAAATTTGTTAAACTTAATTATCAAAATTGTTAAACTAAATCAAAATTTGTTAAACTAAATTAAAACAATTGTTAAACTAAATCAAAATTTGTTAAAACTAAATATCACAAATGTTAAACTTAATAAGAATTTGTTAAATAAATTTTTTTGATTTATCACTATTTATTAAAGTAATTATGATATTTATTAATTAAAAAAACAAAAAAGGAGGAGGCGTCTGCGACAGACGCCTCCCGCAAGGTGGAGACGTCTTCCGCAGACGTCTCCCGCTTCGGGTCGACGTCCGAGGGAGACGCCCCCCGCATGGGGCGGGCGTCCTCGGAAGCCGCTCCCCCCATAGGGGGAGCGGCTTCCGAGGACGCCCGCCCCATGCGGGGGGCGTCTCCCTCGGACGCCGACGCATTTTTTTTTTTTTTTTTTTAAAAAACAAATAAATAACGTAATGTTACCTCATACGGGTACACCGGGGGAACTGCTGGCTGCTTCCCTGGCCTCCGAGACATTCGTAATCTTGTGTAGTAGGTGTAGGAAGAGAAAGTTTTGAAAAAAGAGTGAAATTGTGAGATATATAAGCAAAAATAGGAGGAAGGGCAATTTGGTAATTTCAAGGGGCGATTTAAGTAATTTTGGGGCGATGTTTAGCAGTTCAGATCTAGTAAGGTAAAGAAAATCTCAAAAGGAATTGTAGTAATCCAAAGTTCAAAGTAAGGGTACTGCGTTCGCTTTCCGGCACGAAAGAATACACTTTGTGGCCACTTGTATTTTGTATCAACCACAACATCAGCACGAATTGCCAACTAAACGTCAGAATTAAGCAGAAACCAACCGGACATCAACCACAAGCAGAACTCCTTTTATAAGCAAACCAAACCCATCATGCACATCCAACTTAATTAAGCAGAGAATCACAATTAGTTGTACACATCTGCTTAAAAATCGCCATCTACAGCACGTATGTATCCCATTATCCCTTGTTCCACAACACTTGTTCCACCAAGAACAAATTTATATAAATTATTTCTTCATCCCGTACTTCAATCATGGCATAGGTACGTCGCGAAGACTAAGAGGACAAAATATACTTTTGACTTGTTTTTTTAAGAAGAAATAATGCAATAGATACTTTGTTTTGTTTAATTGCATTGATAACACAATATAATTAATGATATGAAATTTTAGTTGTCCATTATTTTTGAAGGTTTATTGCTTGGCCAACTTCGAAAAAAAGAAAGATAAGTTTTTACGCTTTTGATATGTCACGTGTAAGGCCGTCCCTATTGTTGTTGCCTATTATAACCAATTTGAACTCTCTTTTGCAAAATAAATATGACCACCGAAAAGGGTAAATTCATATAAGATGGAAAATTAATACAAACATATACCAAGAAAACTGAGCTCATTTCTATTTGCATTACTTCCCAATGATTTTTTTTTTTTTGCCTTCATATCAAACCTTGAATTCTCCTTATATCGTTGTCCTCTAGCGAAGTTCATCAAAACTGAGAAGTTATACATGGTCTAAAGTCCTGAATCTCCTGATGTAAAAATTTCAATTTATATGAATCTAAACCAAAGATAAACAAGAAGGTCTACAGAGAAAAACGCTGAAAATGATCTAGGCAAAACAACAAAATAGTCAGAACGTGTCAAAGATGGTAATGTAAAAGCCTTTCACAATGAGACTTTATTATAGATATATACGAAATAAGACTATATATAACTTAGATGATTACGTAGGAATAATTATGAATATGATCTTAAATCAATATGGTGTTGTTGTTACATACTAACCAATTTACCCATTGAATATTATGTATATTGTTAATTTTGTACCTTGAAAAACACTACTTTGGATCGGACGCCTGCCTAGCAATCGCATTTTTGTTTCCTATTTGATAGTATCGGCTTGGAGAGTTACTAGAACTTCGGGATCAAGTGACCAATTATCATTCGGATGGCCATTTCCCGTTTGTAAGAGTTAGTTTTGAAGTTCATGGAAGTTCAACATCGGTTGATTACCTTTTGGTCATTTGGTTCCCAGTTAACATACATTGTTCAAGCTTCATTGGACTTTTTGATATTGGTTGATCGATGGGGATTCGGTCGTCCGATTTCTGAGCGACAACTTGACATATTTAGTGCTACTTTGGACATTTCTTGTTCAGCCCTTCAGTGCCTTAGCCCTTATACATACACACACACATATACATATATATATATGTCCCTTTATGCTTTAAAGGTTTGGGTGTGGTTGGATCCACCATTGTGCGGTCTCCTTTCCATTGAGCCACCTAGTGTAGATTCTTTACTCTTGGAGCCACAAAGTGAAGAAGTTCTTGAGAGGATTAAGTCAATGTATCTTGTTCTTGGGGATTGGGGATTGGGGATTTTGTTGTTCTTGTAGGTCCACCATCCAAGCCCCACATCTCTTATTTCGGGTTTGTATGTTCTCAATTATCATTTACTATCCTATATTATGGATATTGGGTTAGCCACCTTGTTATGCTTATGGTTTTAGATTTTGGGGTCATCATGTTGTCAAAGTCTTATGTAACGTCCCCAAATACGTGGTATAACAATGGAAAATTTAAACAAAGTTTCAAGAATTAAGACCAGAGTGAATGTGGAAAATACTCGTAAAACATTCAAAACAATGTGCATCATTACAAAAAAGATTTGAAGTCTGTCTACATCAATGAAGAGAAAAAACACAATGCATATAAAGACAATAACATAAAGATAAGACTGGAGGATCTGATCTGCGTATACTCTCATCATTTGTCGCCACCCACTCAGCACCTAAAGGCCCTGAAATACAACATGATAAAATGATTGAATTTTCAAAACAAAAAATCTATATACCAAGGCCATCTATACATATATGAATATACAGTACAATGATCCTATCATACTATAGTATCATAAGGCATGACTGTAAGAACATGGAAAACAATCCCCACCCCAGGGTATAAGGTCAAAAGTCCTACAAGCAATAACGGGTTACCTAAGGGCACCCACCTCAGGCACACGCAGTCTTACGGAGAGTACGCGACCCACCCCTACACGCAGCTACATTACATGAGGGTTCGATGAGGGTCGCACGCACTTCCGAGTCATGGATACAAATATGATCTCGTGGTCCTCAGGCCAAAACATCCGTCAGAGTCATCGCTTTGGTCGGTCATATTCGCCGAGTTGTGCCATAGCCCGGACGATCATCTCGCTCCGTGGAGTTGTGTATCAATCAATGCAATGGGATCTATGGTCTCTCAGGTCTACTCCAAAGGGTGACTCAATCAAATGTGTTATGTCACACGAAAAGCATAAAGACGCAAAGATGGCATGTGCGCCAAAGCGCCCACACTCTTTCACTCGACGGTACCTAAGCAGGCGCAATCATTGCAGCTACTATCACCTTACATCTCATGCACGAAATCAGGACACAAGTTTTCGAGGAAATAGTTCGACATATGGCTCCCACGTCAACAGTGTCGCCTTGCCCATGTGTTGTGTGTGCCACACCAGGCAGTGCTTACTGGAGTCTGGGCGTACCTGAGCAACGCCCAGGCACGTATCAGGTTGCGCCTGCTGGCACCTCCTCATTGTGTCGACGTCCAGTTCGTCGTCCACCCTCGCCTGGGCCACGTCGTCGCCACTGCCCCGGCGAGCCTCATTACGCTGATAACCCCAACAAAACCCGACAACACCAGATGGCCGTACATGCCACCACCCGGGCACCCTTGCATGGACAGCCAGCTAGCCTGGCGTCCGGCAGGGACAAACCACAAAAATAGTCCACTGACCGACGCTCGTCGCTGGTGAGGCTTTCGGCCCGCCAACGGTGAATCACCCCCTCACACACCTCATGTAAGTTAAAATGTAAACTTGGCATACCTTTTGAGTTTGTCGGAGCTGCAATCGTTGCCGGCATCGACCTCCCTTGTTGCTGTGTACCCTCGGCCACCACCAAGCCGTCGGTCAACTCCTGACGTAAAGCTCAACGTCAGTCAGGCCACCAAGCCGCACGATCACCGCCAGCCATGCGCATTGCCGCACTTCCTCCTTGTTCCGCCATTCACCACCTCTGGCAACCCTGAAGGAGAGATGGGGTGGGAGAAGAGAGTATTGGAGTGAAGTTATGTTGTGTGTTTTTTCTCCAATAAAACTCACACCAAAACTAACACAAGCATGGTCACCCATGCCTCCCACACCCTACTTATGCCCATCATATCCCCACATGCCCGCCATGTTTTTAACATGTCAAAGTACAATTACCCCAAAACCCAAACATTAAATATGTTTAAGCCACACTAAACCCTTCAAATTTCCCACCTTTCTTAATTGCCTCCAAAACATGATTAACCCTCATTCCATCCAATTCACCGAGTTTTAAGCTACATAAACTCGATTAACCACTTAAATTTGACTAGGTCTTAACATCTTAGCCATCTAGCCCAATATCGTGTTTCGAGCGTTCATCTCTATTATCATTTGACTCCATTATACCAGCGGTTCTCCAATAATGAAGTTTCGCATTCTCCGTCGGTGGTTTTTCCCAATTTGGGTTCACTCGTATATCTTAATGTTATGATTTGCTTTGCTTGTTGGTTTGCTTGAATTATTTGTTAGGTGTTTGTGTAATTACCAAGCTTAGTTTCCTTTCGGATTTCCGCACTCATCTCTTCCGTATTCTTGGGCCCACGGTTTTCCTAACATATATATATAACATCTACAATACTTACTTATAATATATGTTAGTCATATGTAAAATAAATACAATCAATTTAATCTTAATTAGTAGTTTAATCTGTGCACTGAAGTATCTTAAGGTTTCTATGTATAATTAGTTATTTTTGTAAGCAAATAACGATTCTACAGGTTCAGGAGTACCTTTCTTGGAGAGAACCTGTGGCAGCGGAAGGAAGATCGGAGGTCACCTTACGAAATCATTCTCACCGGTCGGTCTCCTACTCTCTTGGATAAGAAGCACGTGCCCACAACCCAAGAGTCTACGGATTAGCTTGGTGGATGTGGAGGGACGAATGGAAGAGAGAGGGAGAGGTGGCGGCTAGGGTTTGGTGGGGCTAGGGTTTGCACACAAGAATTAGTCCATCCAATGGGAGGCTCCCCTCCTTATATAGATGGCTCCACCTTAAACCCTAAATGAGTTGTCCAATAGGGACGCGCCATGTTTCAGTGCTTTGGGCAAATTGCTTATTAATCCCTGATTAATCCAATATCTCCCACTTGCACAACAGTACGATAACAACATGTCATCTTCTTTTGTGTCCCCGACACATATGCATATATCCCTGATACATACAATCACACAATGGCAATATGTCACCTCTCTATGTGTCCCCGACACACACGTATACATCCCTGATATATACAACTATTCCTCTCTCCAAGAACGCATCCACAACACGCAAGTCTCCGATCATGTATCCCTGATACAAGATCATCTATGTCCCTGACACATGCACTCTTCCGATCATACGGACAAATGGGTCGTGCGACCGGTGATGTACCTGCAATTTGGAGTCTCAAACTGGAAACCTTACTAGAAGGCCAGAATGACAACATCCTCAAATACCAATAAATAAGTAGTCAAATGCACATCACAGTTCCCCAGGTTTACTCAGAAACTCACTTGACACGAACGGTATCTCGATCCCTCGGAGAGAATACCTTCTTGTCCTTAAGGTACTTGCTACTGTATCCAATACAGTTGGGCCCAGCAAATACTTTTAGTGCAGTTGAGTCAAACCTTTCCCTTCGCCCCAGATCACCATTACACTCAGAGTTGAGTTCTTTCCCGAAGATGCCTCTTTAGACCGAATCTCTCATGGTCATAGATAACATCCCAAAGTAGCCACATCAACTCTTTGCTTCATGGTGTCGTCGAAGGTCACTGAGGGCAACTAAATGACAATCAAGTCTTGGACTCACACAGTGAAGGAGCAGGGATCCATCCTTTCACTTCCAAATGGTCGCTCAGCACATGTTGTATGACAAACATGCTATGGTGGATCATACTGCACACAACTGTATGTCTGTCTCTCAACACCATACAAGTCTTAGTCCAGTCGCACCCCCTCTGCGCCTGACTCGAGCTTCATCATTGTCGCCTTAACACCATACAGGTGTCACCTGGCGCCACATGTGATGCTCGCACTTGGCTTCTATAGGTCACATGAATCGTGGGAACATTCATGTCAATCCCCACCAACATAGAGGATCTCATCTTGATTCCTAATCAAGGCGACTGTCCTATCATGAACTACTCTGGATCTATCATACAAGATCTCTTCATGATAAGTCTCATCTCTGCTCGCTATCAAAAGGGCCAGAGGCGAATGCTCGTGTGAGTAAGCATTCTTCAGCCTATTGACAGAATAATATTTTATGCTAGAACGACTATATCAAGCAAACAGATACAGTCGAAAGGAAACAACACAATCACTCATAAAAGGAAGTTAGACATGCCAATACATCAAAGTCTGCGTAAGCCTAAGGACTTCACATGACACACAAACGAGTCCTTAGCTATAGCCTTGGTTAGAGGGTCAGCTACCATAAGACTAGTAGACACATGTCTCAACTAAACTTCCTTTCTCGCTATAATGTCCTTCACAAAGTGGAACCTTGTCCATTTTGGTCTTCTCTTCAGGAGTCTCAGGATGCTTATCAAGGCTTAAGTGCAAGCCCTTCTCAACAGGAGTGTCGATTGGTTTGCATTTGTCCATATGGCATTTCTTCAAGATGTTGTTAATGTAAGTCTCTTGAGACAATCCCAGAAGTCTCTTGGACCTATTTCTAACTATCTTGATACCAAGGACGTAGCTAGCTTCACCCATGTCCTTCATATCAAACGTGGAGGACAACCACTCCTTAGTGGATTTCAGCAGCTCTTTGCTATTGCCAGCCATGAGTATGTCATCAACATACAAGGTCAGAATGACAAATTTACCATTGGATCTCTTAACGTACATACAGTGATCTTCCTCAAGCATAGAGAATGCATTCTCTGTTATAGCTTGATGGAAGCGAATGTTCCACTGTCTAGACGCTTGTTTTAAGCCATACAATGACTTGTTGAGCTTGCAGACTTTGCGTTCTTGTCCTTTGGCTTCAAAACCTTGAGGTTGATCCATATAGATCTCCTCCTCAAGTTCTCCATTGAGAAAAGCAGTCTTCACATCCATTTGGTAAAGCTCTAAGTCAATCTGAGCTACAATAGCTAGTAGAAGGCGGATGGAGGCAAACCTAACCACGGGTGAAAAGGTTTCCTCAAAATCCACGCCTTCTCTTTGGGTGTAGCCTTTAGCTACCAGTCTAGCCTTGAATCTATCAATAGATCCATCCGCCTTCCTCTTAATCTTGAGGATCCACTTGGCCCCAATGGCCTTTCGGTTTGGCGGTAAGTCAACCAAGTCCCAGACTCGATTAACTTTCATCGACTCCAACTCTTCCTTTATAACTTCTAACCACTCTTTAGCATTTGGACCTTCCAAAGCCTCTTTCAAGGTCTCCGGTTCTTGCTCATCGATTATTGTCATCCCGGATGATTCATAATCAATTTCTTCTTGAGCTATCATGAGGGCCTCTTCCTCTAAGCGAAATCGCCTACGAGGAATGAACCTGCGTTTACTTCGACGCAGATGGGTATCTGATGGCTCATCCTCCGTGAGAGCTATCGGATCCTCAGCATTGCTGCTCCCACTAGGATCGACTGGTGGAACCTCATGTTCAACTTCCAGATCCTAATCCCGTGGAGTGGCAATGTCCTCATCTTGTTGTTCAAATAAGTCCACTGACTCTTTGATAGCTCCAGCAAGGGTTGGAAAATCATTTTCCAAGAATGTGGCATCCCTAGACTCCAGTTCCGTCCTTCTTTCATTCTCGTCTACCCCGATAAAAACATAACCTTTGGAGAAATCACTGTATTTTACAAAGATACACTTTTTCCCTCTAGGTCCTAGTTTTCCATATCGGTGACTAGTAGAATGAATGTATGACGCGCATCCCCAAGGACGCAGCAGACTAAAATCAGGCTTCCGTCCTGTCCATAACTCATATGGAGTTGAGGGAACCAATTTTGTTGGAACTCTATTGAGGATATAGGCAGTAGTCATTAGAGCATCTCCCCAAAACGAAATTGGTAAGCTCGCATGCGCCATCATGGATCTAACCATGTCTAGCAACGTTCTATTCCTTCTCTCGGCAACACCATTTTGCTGAGGAGTATAAGGCATAGTGAGTTGTCTAGATATCCTCTTTTCATCACATAACTCCTTGAACATTATGGAGAGATATTCACCACATCTATCCGTTCTAAGAGTTTTTATCTTATTATCCAACTGATTCTCAACTAAGCTCGTGAATTTCTTAAAACATTCTAGAGCTTCTGACTTGTGAGAAATAAGATAAATATGACTATATCTAGTGAAGTCATCAACGAATGTGATGAAGTAACTTTGTCCATGTCTAGTACGCACATTCAAAGGTCCACAAATATCTGAGTGAATTAGTTCTAAAGGAGAAGTAGCCCTAATGGCTTTTCCGAACGGTTTTCTAGTTGCCTTTCCAGCTAGACAAGATTCACAGGTCGGCAATTCAAATTTGGAGCATTCTCCTAAAACCCCCTCCTTTGCCAACATGTTCATCCGGTCAACACCAATGTGACCTAGTCTAGTATGCCACATAACTGAATCATTATTCATGGAACTTTGGCTCATAAAGGCACTAGCGTTATGATTGAAATCATAAATTGCGTCCAATACAATAAAACCGTCAGAAAGAAAAGCATGTCCATAATAAATGTTAGAAAGGTATAAACCCATATTATTGTTCTCAAAAACAACTTTAAAACCATGTCTCATCAAGACAACAACAGAAATAATATTTCGCCGTATAGCTGGTGCATACAACACGTCGTGAAGTAATAGGATTCGGCCACTTCGCAAAGCCACTTTGCATGTGTCAACTCCAAGAACTTCAATGCTAGTGTTGTTTGCCATGTTTATTCGCCTCCCACTTGGAACACGGCGATATTCCACGAAGGCAGAACGATCATTTGTTACGTGGTCCGTGGCACCTGAATCCATTATCCACACAGGAGAATGATCAGTGAGCATCACAGAACTAGTCACGTTACAATTCGAGGGATTACACATAGTAATTACCTTTTGCTCAGTGCACTCACGAGCAAAATGTCCAGTCTTTCGGCAGTTAAAACAAGTCACATTAGACTTATCTTTCCCACCTCTGGATCCTCGAGGTCATTTCTTTCCAGCTTTGTTTTCTGTTTTGCTTGCATTTGCACCCTTCTTGCCTTTAAAACCCTGAGCTCTATCTCTTTTGCGCTTAAAACCTGCACTCCTCCGAGGAGCGCCAGCTTCAGCAGCAAACACTTCAGTTAGAGGGGCTTTCGCAAGCATGCGGTCCTCCTCCAGCTCTAGGTGTTTTGCGGCCTGGTCAAATGTCCTGATGTCATCAGCATGGGTCAGATGGACCTTCATATGCTCCCAATTCTTTGAAGGCAATGATCTGATGAGAGCAGACACTTGCTCCTCATCGGTCTTAGCACGACCGGCAGCACTCAGCTCGCTAATCATGTTTGACATTGCGGTAATATGCTGCCTCATTGTGTGACCTTGGCGCATTTTATACCCATCAAACATAAGCCCAAGCTGACGGGCCCTTGTGACGGAGGTCACTCCGTACTGAAACTTCACAGCTTCCCACAAGGCCTTTGCAGTTCGAAACTTTTCGAACCGCAGTAACAGATCGTCCCTCGTTGAACTTAGAATTGTGATTCGAGCAATTCGGTCTTTCTTTTTCCATGCATTATAAACATCTAAGTTTCTGCGATGTTGCGCAGTATTCCCCTCCTCAGGGGGAGACATAGATTGGTTTATGTTTTCTAACATGTCCTAATCCTCTAAGAGATACTCAATTTTACGATGCCACAGATCGTAATTTCTTTCATTGAGTTTATCTCCTCGAGTCAGATCAGCGACAATGCTTTTGGAAGCAGCCATAAAGAATCTAGGACAATCAAAATACATAGCGATACATGAGTTCTAGCATAAAATATAACTAGCTACAATAATCATAAAGAATAAACTGACTTAATAGCTATAGCATTCAGACCAAAAGAAAACATAAAGCATTCGATCAAATCCTCATGTAATAGTTAATAAAGCCATTTTACTAATCTAGATATTGAGCTCCATCATGATTTAATGACCCCAAAAAAACATTTTAAATCATGGTAAATCAGCAAAAAAAAATTGCCGCCGGTTGCAAGGTGGTTTACACAAAACACTTCAACCTTGCAACTCCCACTAGGCATGCGAGTTCCCAAAAAAACGGTTTTCAAAAAAAATAATCAACATCATACAGATATGATTACTACATTACTTCTATATCGAGCTAATGATCCCCATTAGGGATTTAGCCTCGTCGACGGGAACCTGCATGAGTCTTATAGCAATAATATCGCAATAATAAAAATAAAGGAGCCCCTCGTCTCCTTAGGGCAATAAGCAGTCCACAGTCCATAATTATTACAGTCCATAAATATTACAGTCCATTGCGATAACTATTGCAAATGGAAATAAATGAATGAAATTACACTCATCTCTCAATAAGGCAGTAAATAAAATCAGGAATCATTCATTCCACATAGCCACAATCTTTCCATACGTTAGCACAATCCGACGTATGAAAAAAATACCATAAAGTGTGCACCTCATTCAAACAATAAGGAAGTAATACATATGGAAACAATGCATGAATGGGGCACGAAAATAGGCAAAAAAAACGTGTTAGGTAATGACAACCAATCTCCAAAATAATCATTCTCAAAACAGAATTTTTTTTCTTCTTTCCGTAATCAATATAATCATGCAATCAATAATAATTATGTTACTTCTAATGGAAAGGAAAAAATTCGAAATTATATGGTGGAGAACAACACATATTTTTTGCATCAAAGGAAAGCATCCAAACATATTTTTAAGGCAATAAAATTCCAGCCCATAATATCTTTCCAAAAATTTCAGAATTAGCCAATCTTTCCATAATCAATATAAGCATGCAATCAACAATAATTATGCTACTTGTAATGGAAAGAAAAATTCCAAATTCTTTGGTGGATGGCATCACATATATGCACATTTGATGAAAGGGAAATATTTCAAATGAAATGCATGCAATCATCCCAAAAGAAATCTGAAATATCCTTAATGAGATTAACATATATGTGCATTCAATCATAAAGGAAATATTTCAAATGAAATGCATGCAATTATTCCAAAAGAAATCCGAAATATCCTTAATGAGATTAACATATATGTGCATTCAATCATAAAGGAAATATTTCAAATGAAATGAATGCTCTCATTCCAAAAAAACGAAATATACAATATGGTAACTCAATATTCATGTATACATGCTCAAAGATTAGAATAAATAATATCTAACCCTAATTCGTAAAAATCAGGAAAAATAGACATCTTATTTCATGTATACATGTGCATGATTTAGAAGAATCAACATGGAAAATAACTTCTGATTTTATCTAATACATGCACAAAGAATAGAGGAAGAGCACAGAAAAAAACAGAATTCTGGTCACATATATGTATGTGCAATGATAGGAGAGCAACATATCATATTGGCTCGAAATAAAATCAGGAAAAATTCATCTTAAACCATGCACATATGCGCAAGAATGGAGGAGCAAAATCTAACCCTAGATGCATGCTCTAATGAACCATAACATGCGCAACATGTAGAAACTAGTCTAAACCCTAATTGCATGTTAGAAAGAAATCAACAAACATGCACCACTTATATCTCTAAATGAATGATCATATTATTTCATTTAAAGATCAAAAACCTCTGAGTTTTCATTTCCAGAATATGAAAATGAATTTGAAAGAAAAAAATCATGAACAATCAACATATATAACATGCGCATCATGTAAATAAGCAATGCTGATTTTCTGTTTTCTTTCTTTCTCCAAAAACATAACCACCGAATATTTTGTTTTTATCTCAAATCAGATTATCATGAAACAAAAATTCGTCAAGCATGGTGAGGATTCGAAGGTAACCGAGATGGCTCTGGTACCAATGTAAGCAAATAACGATTCTACAGGTTCAGGAGTACCTTTCTTGGAGAGAACCTGTGGCAGCGGAAGGAAGATCGGAGGTCACCTTACGAAATCCTTCTCACCGGTCGGTCTCCTACTCTCTTGGAGAAGAAGCACGTGTCCACAACCCAAGAGTCTACGGATTAGCTTGGTGGATGTGGAGGGACGAATGGGAGAGAGAGGGAGAGGTGGCGGCTAGGGTTTGGTGGGGCTTGGGTTTGCACACAAGAATTAGTCCATCCAATGGGAGGCTCCCCTCCTTATATAGATGGCTCCACCCTAAACCCTAAATGAGTTGTCCAATAGGGACGCGCCATGTGTCAGTGCTTTGGGCAAATTGCTTATTAATCTCTGATTAATCCAATAATTTTTATTGTCATTAATCCGAACTTCGTAAGACTTGGCCTGTGATGTGTAAACCACTAATAATATCTCAAGTTTTGGATGTGTTTGTCATGTTGGATATGTATTAATTGACAATTTGACATTGTTTTCTGTAATTTGGTTTAACAATGTTTATGATATTATACAAGGCACTTTCTTAGAATAATAATATAAATAACCAAGGCTTATCAGTTGCTCGTTGTCGTAACATTTTAATGGCTGGGCAGGTATTGTAATAAACATTCAAGTATGGACCCTGTGTAGTCCATTTTGACAAATAAAGTATTTTACGTTACCTAGTATGTTGTTGTCCTATCAATAACCTAATGTGAGACTAAATTCACACCAGACTAGCAGTTGAATCAAAAGGTCAATAACATTCAAACTTTAAAACTTCGCACATGCGACAATGTTGTTTCGGATCAAAGGAGGTACATAACAATAACTCAAATTGAAAGCAATTTATAACAAAGACATTATAATTAATGAAATACACTTCCTTTAAAATGCATGCTGAGGAGCTTTGGTACTCTAAAATCATTGGCTGGATATACGTTTGATAATTAAAACCGTAGGTGGGGTTGGAAATGGAATACATAAATTACAACAGCAGGGGAGGTATGGATAAGAATTACGATGAGTTGTTATAACTTGTGAACAAAATGCATCTGAATTGTCTAATCTAAGAGGATGACAGTGTAGGGTGTGGATGGGGCAAACCCATTCAACCAACAGCCCCACGTGTAGTTGGAGGGTTAAGCACCATGAAAGCTGTTGATAGATGTGGCTCAACTTGCTTTCAGAAAACAAAATTGATGTGGCTCAACCGTATAAGATTCCAGCTAATCATTAACATGCTACGTTGATATTGTACGTTCACATGCTACATTGATATTGTACGTTTTGGACGGTGGATCCAACTCTATTATAAAATGTTGCATACAATTTGTATTTAGTAACGTGAGATTATTTTCTCAACACTCTTCTGCACGGGTAACCGGGATAATTTTTCTCTGTGACTACGCGTGGACAATATAGGTTGGAGTGAGTCCCCACAGGTCAATCGACCTGCTCTGATACCATATTGATTTTGATACAAGAACGTAAACAGATGTTTGTATTTTTGTATTATTGTATTTCTTTCTATTACATGTGAGTATATAAGGTATTTCTTTCTATTTTTGTATTACATGTGAGTATATTTCTATTACATGTGAGTATATTTCTTTCTATTTTTGTATTATTGTATTTCTTTCTATTACATGTGACTTTCATAGCCGTTGTACATGCGAATATAAGGTAGATGTTGAATATTGATTTCTTTCCTTTAGTTGTGTGCTTGATTGCCAGACGGTTGCCATATTCGGAGGGATGGATTTGACAAGGATGAATTCTGAGCCAATATTCTTAACAGGCCAATTCGACCATCTATATATTTGTTTGTTTTTTCATTGACTCGGAATTTTTCAACACGTGCCTTCACATATTTTTTTCACTTGCTCAAAAAAGAATTTCCAAAAACAAAGTTAGAATTGAGATTAACCCATACGGCAATCTTCACCCATATCCATATCAGAGCATCGAAGATAGACACTTTCTAGAGGATTTGTCACATGTCAACCCCTAATGAGATTTTCGATTTGCATTAATTACATCATGCATTTCGCTATTTTTTTTAAATCACCAATTATTTTAAAATAATTGATGATTTTAAAAAAAACGATCCATGTAAATGCTTGATTTTGGGTTTTCGGTTTGTGAAAAACCTGAAATATTTCCGACCGACGACATGGTTTTTTAAAATAATTTTTTTTCATGGGTGAAATCAGGTCCAAAGTCTGATTTTTTTTAAAATATTTTTTTCCATGGGTTTTCTCACCCATGAAAAAAAATTATTTAAAAAAAATCAAGTCACCGGTCCGGACTGAAATATTACAGGTTTTGCCCGGACCATCAGAAACCCGAAATAAAGCATACCATGGACTCAAGATCGGACCTGAATCCATCGGTATTCCGCTCCATATTTGATTGTGCACACCCCTAGCTGGGTTAGCGTGAGACTCATTGTTAAAATGACATTTGTATAAATAATGATTTAACATAATGACATTACGATAAACATTAATACATTAATGACGTAAAATGGAATTAGTTGTTGTGGAGTGACCTGCAAACAAAAACATATTTAGAACGTCATTAGTAAAGATGATGACATTGTTGATGATGGATAGTAAAGAGGATGGCAGTCGTTAGCACTTTGCACTGCTAATCACCGCTAATCTTTAAAACGGTTTAGTTTGCCCTCAATCGTTAGTAAAATGTGGAACGCAACCTCGTAATTTTCCCACCAATTTAATGGAAACTTAATGATCCCAATTAATCATGTTTCTTTAACTATTAGTAGTTATTGAAGCTTAGCTCGTGTGTGTGTGTATATATATATATATATATATATATATATATATATATATATATATATATATATATATTGGTACCGTAAGCCCAATGATATATTGCAATTACGGTTTCAATGATAATTTATTTATATTAACATGATCAATGTTCCCTCTTCGGATCTTTCTCTACCATCAATTTAAGAAGGCGGTGTTTAGATATTATGAATCGATCTTCAATCACCATTTACCCCCATTTATAACTAACAAGGCTCTTTTTTAATTCCTTGTATTTTATTTTAATTAATTTCCAAGATCTAACTCTGATGATATGACATGATTCCTGATATTGATAAATACAAGACTTAGGAATCTACCAATGGTTGTTTCCGTCACTAGTTCTAGGATTCAAATGCAATAGAATAGATACGATCAACGATCAGTGATTCAGTGATTTATCAAGGCATTTAGCACATTTCATTTACCATCATAAATTCACAAGAGACCTGCCTAGCGCATTTATATTTCCTGTTCTTACGGCACTGTTAATTGTACTGTACAATAAATAAAAGCAAAGGGACCTCCTTGTACCCAACATGTTTCTGAAACAGGACTGCTCATGGAATGCAAAGTGTGCATAATAATAAACGTAATTAGCAAAAAGAAAAGGTTAGCTGTGGTGGGGATGGAGACAAGCGTAAGGGCTGTCAGATAGTGGATACGTACATCAACGACACGAACAAGAATCCGGCCCACAAACACTTCCACATGCATGTGATGAGTTGTGAACCCACGATAAGACACAGATTTTAAAGCCTACCATCATGTGTGCGAGATTATAAGTTAATGATAAGAATTAAAGATTGGAAACATGGAGAGAAGTGGAGAACCTTTGACTGATTAGAAAAATAATGCAAAATACCTGTCCTGTCAGAGGAAGTGGGAACAACTTTGCTTAATACGTGTTAGACAAAATCATGACTCCCTAATGAGATAGAGTCAGGATTGGCAACGTTACATGCGGAAACATAAGACAAAGTTGAGTTCAATTTGTATGTACATGAAAAAAAGGTAAGCATAGAGGATCTAAGCTAAGTAACAATATGTAACATAACTGGAACTTGAAAGGTCTATTGTACAACATTCACCGACGGCCCTAGAGGAAAATTGTCATATATACCACTGGGTCTCTCACTCAATCAATGGTAGATGGGGTGGAAGAAAATATTTTTGGAACTTCGGTTTGTTATGGCCGGAAAGAATTGTGGACTTGTTTTATACCTGCGGCTGCTTGATGATTAAACTTCAAGATTCCTTTTCTTCCTTGCATTCCTTCAGGCTCATTTCAACCATTCCCTCGACCGACCCGGCCATGATGGTTGTTGCCGAATCGACCATTGAACCCGCTTGAATTTCCTTGAACATTGCCATGACTTTGAGCATTGTGGGCCGCCGTAACGGCCGGTCGTCGAGACAAGAGCAAGCGATCTTTAGATGCTCCAATAGCTCGAGCTCGAGGGTGGGGTCCTCCTTAAGAAGTTCTGGGTCAAAGACGTCAGTGATTCGTAGCTTTGAATGCTGCTTCACCCATCCCACCAGATTGTTGTCCCCAAAATCCACCGAATCAGTGGGCTGCCGTCCAGTGAGCAATTCAAGCAACACAACACCATAGCTATAGACATCACCCTTGGTGGAGCACCGGAAGCTCTGATAATACTCGGGCGGGACGTATCCGGGAGTCCCGGCAAGGGTGGACACACTGAGATGAGTGTCCACCGCACTCAATAGTCTAGCCATTCCAAAATCAGACACTCGAGCCTCAAGGCTTTCATCTAGAAGAACGTTGCTAGATTTCATGTCTCTGTGGATTATGTGAGGAATGCAACTGTGGTGGAGGAAGGCCAAGCCCCGTGCGGCACTGACAGCGATCTTCCTTCTGATGGCCCAATTGAGCTTCACCCCGCCCTTCTTCCGGTTGTGAAGCACATCATCTAGACTTCCATACTTCATGTACTCATACACCAAAAGCCTTTCTTCCCCGACCTTGCAGTAACCCAAGAGTGGGACTAAATTCCGGTGCTTGATTTTGCCTATTGTTTCCATTTCAGCAGTGAACTCACGATCACCTTGGCCACTGACATGGATGAGTTTCTTGATTGCGACGACACTGCCATCTTTGAGCTGGGCCTTGTAGACGTCCCCAAACCCACCGGAGCCAATAAGGCTGTCATCGTGAAAGCCATTGGTGGCCTCCAAAAGGTCGGCGAATGTGAGCTTCCGGAGTGGGTTCTCGAATGCGGCCAGGTTGATGCTCATTGCTTCTCTTGTGCTCGTTAGCTTCCACGCTGAGTTCCCAACCACACCGGAGTTCCAATGGCTGTCGAAAAACACATCCCGACCAGCCGGCACATCGTTGGCAGCATTCTCTTTTTTCCTCCTCTGCCTCTTCTTGCTCTCAATCGCGATTATTATCAGCGCGAAAATACAGAATAGGGCAAATAGAAGTCCCATTGCGATGCTCCCTGCAAGAGATGCCTGACGGCGGTGGGACTTTGGGCGACCAGAGCCATCCGAAGTCGAGTTTGCACCGCAGGGCAGCAATGGGAACCCACACAGATCAGGGTTATTTGCATACCGGAAAGGCGGAAACGTTGCAAGCTGCCCAACATCAGGGATCTGCCCGCTGAGGTTGTTGTATGAAAGATCCATCTCAGCAAGCATGGCGCAGGTGGCAAATGATGTCGGTATTGAACCGGTGATAAAATTGTGAGAGAGATCAAGAATTCCTAAGAACTTAAGCCGTCCAAACTCCCGTGGGATCGAGCCAGTGAGAGCATTGTGGCCGAGATTGAGAATGGAGATGTAGTACATGTCTCCAAACTCTTTGGGAATCTCGCCTTCCAATTGATTGTAAGAGAGATCAACAAACAGCATGGAGCCGTTGTTGTTGAAGGTGTACTCTGTGCTCCCCATGTAGACTCTAGTGAAGTTGCAGGACTGTCTAGTGGGGATCCGGTCGAGCTGCTCCTGTCGGATCCCTGCGAACTCGAGGAGATTACCGGAGCCATGGCACTCACTGCTGCCGTCGTTCCGGAGGTAAACATACCTCTTCCCTTTCACCAATCCGACTGCGATCTTCCCGGATTGCTTGGCAATTGTCTGCGGGATAGTTCCATTGAGGTGGTTGCTGTTGAGGTCGAGCCAGACTAAACTCTTGCAGTCACCTATTTCGGGAGGTATCGGGCCGGAGAGCGAGTTGTTGCCCATCTTCAGAATGGCGAGATTCGGCAGGAGCCCAATCCAATGAGGGATTGGTCCAGTGAGGCGGTTGCTGGCGAGCGAAATCCAGTTAAGATTGCTGCAATTCCGCAAGTCGGGAATGGGACCGGAGAGCCCGTTGTTGTCGAGAATCAAATTCTCCAACGTCGTGATGTTATTCAACGCCGGAGGAATCCCGCCTTCAAGCGAATTCTGCCACATGTGAAGATCGCGGAGGCGGGAGAGGCCCCCGACGGAGTCGGGAATAGTGCCGGTGAGGTAATTGAAGCTGAGATCCAGGCAGACGAGCATCCGGCACTCCCCAATAGACGGTGGGATGTGGCCGCGGAAAAGGTTGTTCTGGAGGTAGAGCTCTTTGAGCCCGATGGAAGCCGAGCTCTTACAGATATCGGCGGGGATCGAACCGGAGAGGAGATTCGAGCTCAAGTCCACCACTTGCAGGTTCGGAAGCTTCTCGAAGAGCACGACGGGGAGAGGCCCGGCGAGGTGATTGTAAGCGAACTCGAGGTTATTCAGATTTCCCATCGCCGTGAGCACGTCGACGGGGAGGTTGCCGGAGAAGTTGTTGCTGGAGAGGGAGATGGATTCCAGGGAGGCGCAGGCCGAAAGGTCCTCCGGGAGGTTGCCGGAGAAGTTGTTGAAGGAGAGGTCGAGCTGGTGCAGACTCCTACAAGCCCCAAACATCTTCGCCGGAGCTGCGCCGGAGATGGAGTTTGACGACAGGTTGAACACCCGGAGCTCCTCGCAGGAGGCGAAGAGACCGTCGGAGGCGGTTGATGTGAGGGAGTTGGTGGACAGGTAGAGGAACTGTAGGGAAGAGCAGTTGGAGAAAACCGGGACGGCGCCGGCGAGAAGGTTCCCGGAGAGATCGAGGTGTCGGAGTCCAGTAAAAGACTCGAAAACCCACTTCAAAAACCCCTCGCTGGCGATCTTGTTGAAGGACAGATCGAGAGTCTCGAGTCCGGAACCAGACGACACGTCATTCACGTTCTTCCCGGAAAGTCCGTTCCGGGAAAGATTCAAACTTTTAAGCCCAACGCAGGCCTCGACGAGGTCGGAGACCGGACCGTCGATCGAGTTCCCAGAAAGGTCGAGGGAGGATAGTTGAAACCCACACTTCTTGACGGCGCCGGAGAGACTTCCCGTCACGTTCGCCGACCGGAGGGAGAGTGTCTTGATGGTTTTTATGGAGAGAAGGTAGGAAGACACATGGCGGAAGTCTACGTCGAGGAGGGTATCATCTAAGTCGACAGAGACGACGACGTCGCCGTTGGTGCAGGAGACGCCGGAGAAGGTGTTGCAAGGGTTGCCGGAATGGGTCCAGGAGGGGAGCACGTCGGGGATGGGGAGGGCGGCTTTAAAGGAGAGCAGCTGCTGGACGTCCGACGTGGCGAGTTGGAAGAGCAAAAGGGAAAAGAAGAGTAAGAGAGAGAGAGAGGCCATTTCGGACGGAGTGGGGGAGTTGAAGTTAGGATTCGGCCATGGGTGGGGGGGGCAAAAGGATTGGGTTTGGAGGAGGTAAGTGTTATTTCTAATGGGAGGGGGAGAGGGAGATGAGGACAAGAGAGGAGTGGGGTCGGGCTTCAGAAGTGCATGTGATGGAGAGCTGTGGGATTTTAACGTCTACTATTGTATTGCGCCATACAGTCTTAGGGCACCCTTAACGGGGGTGCCCCGCCCGGGCGCCCTGGTCGGGCGTCCGGGTGCACCCCCGTTAACGGGCGGGGCGCCCGTGGGGCGCCCGCCCGGGCCACCCGCCCGGGCGCTTGCCCGGGCGGTGGGCGTCCCGGGCAGACGCCCGGGCGCCCATGGGAGGGGGACACGTGTCCCCCTCCCATTGGTGATTAATTTTTTTTTTTGAATTTTTTTTGTTTTGATTTTGTTATTAGTGGATTGGGTATTTGTTATAAATGTGGGGTAATAATTTTTTGTAAGTAATTAAAATTAAGAAATTTCCAGAACCAATACACTGTTTAATCACGGGTGCAATATTTAATCACGGGTGCAATATTTAATCACGGGTGCACTATTTTCACGAGTTTTTTGTCAATCAAGATCGAGTGCGTGACAGGAACCAACATTTGGATCTGAAAGGCGATTTAATTGAGCATATATGGCAACGCTACGGACGAGGAGCGGTTTGAAAATCGGTTAACGTAGTTGGTCATGTAGTATTTAAAAGTTGAGTTTATGTAATATGTACTGTTGTTTCTTAACTTTGATTGTAATATTTCCTATTTCAGTTTGTCTTAAATGTAACGTGGCTCCATAATATTTAATAATAATTTCGTGATTTACCAGTAATTATTAACAATATTTCGAGTTAAAATATAATTATAATGTAATTAAACTTAGATTTATATAAAATGTATTTTGTTAAATGTTGTGTGAGAATTAAATTTGTTTAATTAAGAAATGATGTGGATGAAAGAGAGTGTAGGGTGGGTGGGGGTAGCCTGGGCATGGGTAAGGGGATTTTTTGGGTGGGTTGGGTGAGCTGACGTGCCAGAGAGAGAAGCTGACGTGGCAGAGAGAGAGTGCAGGGCGCCCGGGGGTAGCCCGGGCGCTGTTAAATATGCTCTTACTTAACAGGGTACAACCTGTGGGAGGGAGGGAGGAGTCTGTCTTCTCTCTTCTCTCTTATCTTCGTAAATAATAAAGCAGCTATATTCTAGTTTAATGGGTTTCTTTGAAAATTTTGGTAGTTATATTACTGAATAAAAATTTAGAGTAGGGGGTTAACGGGTCGGGCGTACATCGGGCGGGGGGCACGTGTTCCCCTTCTCGGTTGATTTTTTTGGTTTTTTTATATTTTAGCGGAGGTTTTGTTATTATAGTTAATTGATAATGTATTAGGTGTTTTTAGTAATGTGGGGTGATAATTTTTTATTATTGTGGTAACGGGTTGGATTACAATTAGTTTTTTTGTAAGTGATGAATATTCAAAAATTTCCAGATCAAACAATTTCAAGATCTGCACCGGGGAGCGAGACCCCTGAACGATCTGTCGAGTGGTTTAATAGTATGGTTTAAGATGGTTAACCCATGGTCTAAACACATGGTTAGGGTTAATTGATAATGTATTGAGTATTTTTTAGTAATGTGGGGTGACAATTTTTTATTATTGTGGGATCACTGTTTTATCACGCGTGCACTGTGTCATCACGCTTCAACTATTCAATCACGTGTGCATTATGTAGTCACGCTTGCATTGTGCATTCATGCGGGTACTGTGCATTCACGCGTGTACAGTGCAATGGATATCTCTACATACTCTCAACTATAAATACATCTACATATCTCATTTAAATCCTCACATCTACTTAAATTCTTCACTCTTATTAGCTTCTCATCACAATGTCGAATAGTAGTTCAAAATCCGTTCAATCCGACGATGACAATTGCAGTGAGACATTCAATGTGATGGATTGTGCTATTGATTTGGCCGCTCGGGCTATGTATGAACGGAGTACATGTCCTAGGCTTCGTCGAAGGAGAACGACGAACCCAGATAAAGATCGTGAACATGGTTACAGATGCCTTAGGGATGACTATTTTTCTGACAACCCTGTCTATTCTGTTTCTCTTTTCAGGAGAAGATTTCGGATGCGAAAGCATGTCTTTCTGCGCATTCACAATGACGTTGAAGCATTTGATGTCTTCTTCCAACGAACTTCGGATGCAACTAATAGAATGAGCATTTCTGGATTACAACAAAACAACGACAGCAATACGAATGCTAGCATATGGCGTGACAACTGATGGGATCGATGAGTACTTACGAGTAAGTGCAACTACATCTAGAAATGTCCTCCTTAAATTCTGTGAAGGTGTTATTAACATCTTCGGCCCTGAGTATTTACGCCGACCAACTGCTAATGACTTGACACGACTACTCCACGTTGGTAAGCAATGTGGGTTCCCAGGTATGACGGGGAGCATCGATTGTATGCATTGGGTTTGGAAAAATTGCCCGGTTGCTTGGAAGGGACAACATCAAGGGCGTTCTGGGAGAGAAACCATGATCCTTGAAGCGGTGGCATCGTACGACTTATGGATCTGACATTTCTTCTTCGGAATTGCTAGTTCGGCCAACGACTTGAACGTCCTGCAACAATCTCCGATTTTCGACGACATACTGGAAGGATGAGCTCCCTCTGTAAATGATGAGGTAAATGATGTTCAATATGATATGAGATACTATCTTACTGATGGTATTTATCCACAGTGGGTCGTCTTCAATCAATCCATCCTTCATCATCAAACCCCGAAGCATAGGTTGTTTGCTAAAGTGCAGGATGCGACGCGTAAAGATGTAGAACGCACTTTCAAAGTGTTGCAAGCTATGTGGGTGATCATCAAAAATTCTGTTGTCGCATGGAGTAAGGACGTACTATCAAAAATAATGTCAGCTTGCATCATCATGCATAACATGATTGTGGAGGACGAACGGGACTCTTATGCCAATTTTGGAGATATTCGTGATTTTATGGAAGATCAAGTTGGAACTTCTGCTGAGGAAACACGATATTCGACCGATCGTATAGCGATATTCACGATTTTTTGTCAATCAAGATCGGGTGCGTGACAGCTAGACCTGTCAATTGGGTCGTGTTCGTGTACTATCGTGTCTGACAGTTCTGCATTCGTGTCAGGATTTCGTGTAATCGTGTATAGTACGAATTGAAAACATTTCATCATGTTTAGATTGAAATGGCTCTCAGTTTGATCCTTTGAATGAGACGCTTTTGCGTCCAATTCATGAACATCTCATTTCATTTTGTGCTCTTTGTGAAGAGGGCTCATGCATGAGTATTCTGGTCCCACGTGGTGTCATGTTCCCTTTCCAAGTGCATTGACCCACTTTTGAGGTTCCCATTTGATGTCTTTTGACAAATGAAGATGGGAACTTATGTTTGTACATAGTTATATTCAATAAAAAGTACAATAAAAGACTCCTTGAGTGAGCATCGATTGTTGTGGGTTCCAACCCTTGTGTATTTGGGCCCCTTTTCTTTCACGTATTTTTGTCTCCCTTTTTAAGTATCTCACAGGTTTTGAGGGGAATTTGGGCTGTGTCCATCAACATAACCACGAACTTCCTTCTGCGCTTCACGTTGGTGAGATCTATCCTTTTTCATGCATAAGTCCATGTAGTATCTTGTTAGCATTCATTGAGGACAATGCATGAAGTAGGTGTGGGGGGTGTTTTACGTGTGTACATAGTCGAGTCTTTTCCTTTGATTTTTGTTTTCTTTTGTGTGCATTGTTAGGGTCATGTTGGTGTGCTGCATTTAATATCGATATATCTGCTTGTCATGATCCTTAGGTGACTTGTCTTCTTTTGCTTGCCTAGTGCTTAAATTTTTTCACATTTCTTTCAAAATATTCATGTGTTTCGAAAAGAAAATGTTTTGTGGGTTTTGTGTGTGTTTAACATGTGCAAAACCGTTGAAAGGCAAAGTAAAAGAAAACTCCCAAAATTGTCTTGAACTTGATGCATTAGGATATCTAGTACAGTGGCTTTAGGACTTATCTAGTCGTTAGGATGCAACCCAGTTTTCCCTCGGGGGGCGAGTAATCATAAGGTTTCAGTACTCAAACATTTAAAGAAGTCCACCCCGAACCTAGTGAATTAATAATTCGTGTCTGTTAATTTAAGGAAGTTTGTTGTAGTAAATAACCATTTAAATCTTGTTGTGAGACATTAAGTGTAGGGGTTTTGGTTCATGTGTGGATAAGAAATAAGTGAATAGGTGTTCTCTCTTCTCGCACGGCTCCTATCACTCGGGAAAGTAGGTCTGAGAGGACTTTGTGCCTGGTGCTTTCGAGTCATCTGACATGGGATGCACCGACCAAACTCCCGTTACACGGGTGGTAGGGATTGCCTTATGTGGAGATTTGGGGAAAGGTGTGCGTGATATTGTAAGTCCTCATGGGCAATGATGCACAAAATCTGACCCTGGGAGAATGAAGCTCCAACTAATAAAAAGAAGAAAAAAAATTGAGAAAAGAAACAAAAAGAAAAAAAATGGTAATGCAAATAAGAACTTTAATGGACCTTACACTTTGTATCACTTAAGGATGTTGAGGTTGTCCATGTCTTTCACTTCATTCCTTATTTAACTTGCACGAATGGTTCATTAGGTTAAGTGCGTGGACTGATTACCTATATAGAGTCGCCCGTAGGATTACCGCGTCCAATGATCGACAAAATTTGTCCAACGAGTCGAGTGTCTAGATTGAATAATGCATCTTCTTTGGATTTTGTGGGTATATCCGCTGAAAACCCTCAGGAGACAATGTAGAATTTCGTGTCCCTATGTATGTATGTATTTTAAAAAATTATATAACATACAAGATCGATTTTCATATTTTCAGCAATTTTATGTACATCTATTTGTGTTTTATTCTAATAACATGCAACCTACATTTATTAAAATAATCCACAAAGATAGAATCATACCTAAAGGTTCTCTAAAACGTTTTTGATGATCCGGAGTCACGTTGCCCGCTGAATCGCCCACGGAATTGCCTCTGAGTGTTCACCAAACTCTAAACAAGGTTAGAGAGAAATGAGCTAGCAAATCAATCTCTAACAAGGTTTAGAATCAAGTTAATTACCCCTCTTTAAGCTCCTAAGATTCTAATATCCAAACTTAATTTTACTAAGACAAAATTTCGTGGTGATTATGGAGAGATTAATGAGAGAAAGAATTTTGCATTAGTGTTAAAACAAGTAGGAATAGGTGCCCCTTTTATAGGCTCCCAAAATATCCTTATCAAGAGCTATTATTTAGCCATGATCCCTTGTTTTTCTCTCCTAAAACTGATCTCTAAATTCCACTTAATCACCCACAAAAAATGTTTTAATTAAATATGGAAATATTCCACCCATGATTTAATTAATCTCTTAATAATTCACGCAGAATCGTTCTTGTTCGGTAGACCGAGTATTATTCGGTCAACCAAACCATTCGGTTATAACACGTGTTCGGTGCACCGCGAGCTAGACGGTCGACTGAATCTGTTTGAGAAAAATGCCTAGAATAATTCGGACGAACCACGTCTTGTAATCGGTTTACCTTTGACCCACCAAAATCGCTCCTGGAACATAGTCATCGGATGACCGGGTCACCTTCGGTCTACCTAAAATACTACTTCTCGGTTGACCGTTTCCAATCGGTTAACCGAACCCGATTGTCTAGGCACTCTGGGCAATCTCGGTCAACCAATTGCGCTTACCCGTTCCCTATTCGGTTCACCGATTCGAAGATGCCCCGGTTGACCGAACTATGAACGGTTCACCGTGTTTGACCTGGATTTTACCTTTATCAAGTTTTGGATTTATTTCCAACAAAATTTGATCTTTTGGCGTTTTTAGCAATTCACATACTATATATATTATCATATGTAATATTAAATTATTACACCCCATAATATATATACCTCATATGAATTTATTATGATTCCAATTATGTTAATTCTCATAACACATTGATTTTAATTAATTCACCACATGTGTCACATTCCCATAAGAAACCCGACACATCATATGAACATAAAATCAAACCTCTTGTTTCCCAGTTTTGTGGTGTGCCTATATGAGGATCTAAGCCTAATTGGCAGTGATATTAAACACTTAATATCCCATACTATAAGCGGTATCTAGCTACACATTATAGTCATCCAATTAGCATAGATGTCTTTGTTCAACCCGAACCAAAACACGATCCATTTAGTGATGTAAGTGCATCACTTGTGTCCGTCCCTTGCCTCATGATATTAAGAATATATACAAAGTAGAAATGTGTCACCTTTGTATTATATTCATTTCTTGATCTCTCTAAGCTAATTATAACTATGTGACTTAACTCAAGTCACATTGTGCACATTATAATTTTGCTTTATCAATGGACCCACTAATATCATCACTCAATTAAGAGGGACAATGATAATCGTTTGACTAGCTATCTTTTCCAGCACAAGTCATGTTCAACCAACTATTGTCGTTATCACTACACTCATTGGTAGCTTTTGACAATAATCAAATTAAACACTTCTTGAGTGAAAAGATATAAGTCTCATATCTTAGGATCCAAGACACAGTAAAAACATTAATGACACGAAACACAATTCCATAATGTTTTACTTGTTAGGTCTATTCAATATATAAAAGTAATTTTTTCCTCTTTTACATACTCGTCGTCAATTATTTGTAGAGCCACAACAATCGATGACCAACACGACAATCTTATCTCGGTAATTAATGTTGCATGTTAACTACCATGATTGTGAATAACTTTTGATTTATATAAACCATTATCTTTTAGAGCTCTACGGTTAAGGACCAAATGCCTCTTCCTTAACACTTTCAAAAGACGAATACCATAATCAAGGAACAAAATGTTTGCACATTCAATTCATAATAATTGACATATAAAAGTAAAACTTTTAGAACACATTCCTTTCAATCTCCCACTTGTTATCAAAGTTTTCTCTCACATACATTCTCAATGTATAAAACAATAATAACTAGGGTAACCCTCTCTAATCACTCATCAAGCCAATCAACATGGTTCCTTAGACCCATGGACTCGAAATGCATTTCGCCCTTGGCTTGGGATAAGGGTTTGGTGAATGGATCAGTTGTGTTGTTGTTTGTGTCCACCCATAACAGATTTATTTTGCCCTCGTCGATGAAGTCACGTGTGACAAAGTACTTACAATCCATGTACTTCACTTTGTGGTGTGATTTGGGATCCTTGATTTGCGAGATAAATGCACTATTATCGAAAAATAGCTCTACTGGTCCCCCGCTCGAGGGAATTACTCCAAGCTCTTCAAGGAACTTCTTAATCCACACTCCTTCCTTGCTCGCTTCAGCAACAATCATTACTTCGGAAGCGGTGGTTGAGTCGGTCGTAGTGTTTTGCTTCCAACTACGCCAACTCACAACTCTACCATTTAGAAGGTAGACGTATCCTGATTGCGACCTTCTATCGTCGGGATCACTCATGAAACTCGCATCCGAATAGCCCTCGGCTATTAACTCCCTTTGTCCTCTATAAACAAGAAACTTATCTTTGGTCCGGTTAAGGTACCTCAGAATATTCTTGACCGCAATCCAATGCTCAGGACCTGCGTTGGATTGGTGACGACTTGTCACGCTTAGAGCATACGAGACATCGGGTCTTGTGCAAGTCATTGCGTACATGATCGATCATATTGCTGAAGCATAAGGGATATCTTTCATGTACTTCAAGTCTTTACGTGATTCAGCACGTTGAGACTTCTTGAGTTGCACACCCATACTCATTGGCGCACTGCCCTTTTTGGAGTTGTTTATGCTAAACCTTTCCAAGACCTTGTCAATGTATGTACGTTAACTTAGGCCAATGAGTCTACAAGATCTATCTTTATATATCTTGATTCCCAAGATGTATTGAGCCTCACCCATATCTTTCATCGAAAATGTACATTTCAATGAACTTCTCGTTTGCTCAAACAAAGGTATATGATTTCCCATGAGGAGTATGTCATCTACATATAAGATCAAGACACTATGTGGCTCCCACTAACCTTCTTGTATATACAAGGTTCTTCCTTACTTTGGACGAAGTGAATATTTTTGACTTCTTCGTCAAAGCGCTTGTTCCAACTCTTTGATGTTTGCTTCAATCCATAAATGGATCTTTGAAGCTTGCATACTTTCTCGCTATTCTTTGGATCTTCAAAACCTTGAGGATGTACCATGTACACATCCTCCTCCAAGTTCCCATTAAGGAACGTCGTTTTGACATCCATTTGTCATATCTCATAATCATGAAATGGGGCAATAGCGAGTATAATCCGAATAGACTTGCACATGGCAACCGGTGAAAAAGTTTCATCATAGTCAATTCATTGAACTTGAGTGAAACCAATTGCTACAAGCCTCGTCTTGTAGGTTGTAAAGTTCCCATCCATGTCCATCTTCCTCTTGAAAACCCATTTATTTTGAATGACATTTTTCCCTTGAGGAATGTAAACCAAGTTCCACACTTGATTATCATACATGGATTCTATTTCGGATTCCATGGCATTGAGCCATAGTTTGGAGTCCTTTCTTTCCATTGCCTCTTGAAAGGTCGAGGGATCATCGGTATCTAGTACCATGATTTCATGAAGTCCCAAATACATATCGGGTTTCTTCCTTTCCCTCGTTGACCTTCTAAGTTCTTTTGGTTCTACGTGTACTTCTCGAATTTCTTCCACAATTTCTTGTGGAATTGGTTCGTGTTCGATTCTCGAACGTACACTAGGTGTGGAGGATGAAGGGAATGTGTTCTAAAAGTTTTACTTTTAAATGCCAATTATTATGAATTGAATGAGAAATCATTTTGTTCCTTGTTTATGTTATTCGTCTTTTAGAAGTGTTAAGGAAGAGGCTCTTGGTCCTTAACCGTAGAGCTCTAAAAGATATTGGTTTGCATAAAACAAAAGATATTCGCAATCATGGTAATTAACATGGAACATTAATTACCGAGTTAAGATTGTCGTGTTGGTCATAGATCATTGTAGCTCTACAAGTGAGTGACAACACGGGTATGCAAAAGAGGAAAATATTACTTTTGTATACTGAATAGACCTAATAAGTAAAATATTATAGAAATGTGTTTCTGTGTCATTAATATTTTACTGTGTCTTTGGTCCTTTGATATGAGTCTTATATCTAATCACTTAAGGAATACTTAATTAGATCAGTGTCTTGAACTATCGATCAGTGTAGTGTAAAAGCATTGGTTGGTTAAGTACAACTTTTGTTGGAGAAGATAGTTAGTCAAAAGATTATCATTGCCCCTCTTAATTGAGTGATGATATTAGTGGGCCCCTTGATAAAGCAAAGTTATAATGTGCACAATGTGATTTGAGTTAAGTCACATATTTATAACTAGCTTAAAGAGATCAAGAAATGAATACTAATACAAAGATGACACAATACTACTTTGTGTGTATTCTTAATATCATGAGGCAAGGGACGGACACAAGTGGTGCACTCCATCACTAAATGGATCGGGTTTTGGTTCGAGTGGAATTAAGACATCTAACTAATTGGGAGCTATAATGTGTAGCTAGATACCGCTTATAGCTTGTGATATTAAGCTCTTAATATCACTGTCAACTTAGTTTAGATCCTCCCATAGGTCACACCGCAAGAAACCGTGAAACAAGAAGCTTGATTTTTGGTTCATATGATGTGTCGGGTTTCTCATAGAAAATATGACACATGTGGTGAACAAGTAAAATCAATTATGTTGTATATAAACATAATTAGAATCATGATAAATTCATATGAGATGCATATATTATGGGGTGCAATAATTTATTGTTGCATAGGATAATACATTGCATAAGTTGTGAATTTGCTAAAACCCCCTTAAGTTCAAATTTTGTTGGAAATAAATCCAAAATTTGAAATAGGCAAAATCGGGTAGAAGTTCGGTAATCCGTTGAGGTTCGGTCGACCGAAGGATCTATGGATCGGTCAACCGAACGTGGAACCGATAATCGTAATTGATTGACCGAACTTGACCAAAGTGCCTGGAGCTTTGGTACGGTGTACCGAACCAGAAACGGTCGACCGAACAATGTCAAGTTCCGATATTTTCGGTTAACCGAATAGCACTCGGTCTTGGACGAGAATTGGTCCGATCGGTTAAGGAGAATTTTTCCCCTTAAGATTCGGTCATCCGTCACGTACTCGGTTAAACGATCGTGACAAATTCGGTTAACCGAGTGGGACTCGGTAAACCGAACAGCGGTCGATTTTCTGCCTTTGATTATTAAGAGATTAATTTGATCGATGGTTGGATTAACTCCAAATTTGGTCAAACGTTTTGTGGGTGCATATAATGCATTATGGAATTAATTTGTGAGAGAAATTGTCATAAAACCGTGGCTTAAGAATAGCCATGATTAAGAGTAAGATTGGAACCTATAAATAGGTCCTTATTCTCCCTAATTGTGACACACAATTCAATAATTATTTTCTCTCTTAATTCACCACAAAACCCACGAAAATTCTCTTAGTTTTCTAAGTCTTTGGAAGGAGAAATCTCAGAGGCTAAGGAAGGGGTTTGTAACTAGATTCTAAGCTTGTTTGGAGATCGATTGGCTAGCTCCTTTCTCTCCAACCTTGTTTAGGGTTTCGGTGAACACTCGGAGGCATCCGGCGCGGCGAGAAGCATCCCCAACGTCTCCGAATCTTCAAGAAGTTTTTGAGAACTTCTAGGTATGAATTTCAGGAGCCCTTGTTTGTTTTAATAGAGTTTTGAAACTAGATGTTAAAACAAACCAATGCATGCATGAAGTAAATCAAAGAAAATTGTAATTGATCCTTATTATACATAAAAATTTCGAAAATATATATGTATAATTAAACATGAAATCCTACAGTGGTATCAGAGCTTAGGGTTCAATTTTCTCATGATTTATGGCTGTAAACAAATCTAGTTTACCATCTAATTTTTTAAACAATTCGTTTTACCGGTTTTTCGGTCTTTAAATGTTTGTTGAAATAATTCTTTATAATAATTCGTTTTAAATGTTTTGAATGTTTAAAACATGGCATATAATTATTAGAATTATGATTTAGACATAAGTCTAACTTGCAATAATTTCGTTTTAAGTATAAACGATTATTTTGTAAGAGAATCAACAAAACCGAAAAACTGCGATTCATCTTTCCATTGGAAATTGGATGAACAGCGGTTCATAATTAATTTGTGAACTATGGATGTATGAAAAATGTTTTTAATGGATTTCAAAATATTTTTCAAAGAATTGTTGAGAATTCTAGATGATTGATAAATTAGATTCTGTAGTTTATAGCAATTGCGTGCATGGATGCTTGAGTTGCTTTGCAGGATTGTGAGTTTATATGTTCCAAATCAGACACTACAAATGTATGTTATTATTATTATACAGGGGCTTATGTATGTAAAAGCCAAAATTCTCTCTATTTCCATCTTTTAGATAGTTGCATTTGCATATGAGAGGTTTTTACATAGGACTTGCACTAGTCGGTTTTATCGAATGTGAGGAGCATGTTTATTTTCTGTAAAATCTACATCTCTGGTGCAAGAGGAAGTCGCCGCTGTAGCGCATCGATCGAGGATCGAAGATCAGGGATCGAGGATCGAGGATCGAAGGGAACATATAAACTCACACGATGTGGATTGTGTGAATGTTTAATTTCTGTTTTTATCTTGATATGCATGTGTTGAATGTTAGGATGTGTATGATTAATAATATGCATGATAACCTAAAATTCTAAATCACATGTTAAATTGTCCAACAAAAATTAAGAATAAATTTCCTTCTTATTTCATCCACTAGCAGCCATTGATCGAGGGATATTCTGCTCGCCCTTAGCGAGAGATAGCTCCCTCTATCTTTGGGAATAGTGGGAAATATAAAGGTTGTCTGTTGTTGTGCCACAATTGAATATATGAGGTGTGTTTCACCCTAGTGAACCCCAAGTATATTTAGTTGTGAATACAATAGATAAACGTATCTTGTATCAAATGAAAATAAGTTTTCTTAACATTACTTAGAGCCCTCGCTCGGTTTTGGGAAAAAGTTTTTCTTATGAGGATAGGTCGTATTCCCTCATAATTAAAACGACAAGAGTCACAAGAGTTTGAAGATGCTAAATATTGCTAAAATTCAAAAAGGTTGTGATTAGAAAATGTTTTCTTACCTTGATATTGTAATGTATTCGATAGCCCTTAGCTAGTCTATATTACAATTAATAGGATCTTGGATTGTTGCATTTATGGGCAAGATTTTAATTTGCAACATTTACATTTATATATTCGATATATGTATGCATGTGTATTAAAACATAAAATTGGCATTAAAACCTATATGATTTACTTTGTAGAAAAATGTCGAACATCCAACCTATCGTACGATCCATGATAGAAAAACACCCTTTAGCGAATGATGGCTCAAACTTCATTAGTTGGCAACTCAAACTCAACATCGTGTTAAAGTTTGAGAAACTATCTCACATTTTGGAAGGTCCAATCCCAAAGTGGAATGAGAGATTAACCGATGAAGAGAAAGAGGCTAAGGCCAAGTGGGAAGACCAAGAGAACCAGGTTCACGGTCTTATGCTAGCATCCATGGGTGACTCGCTCCAAGCGAAATACTTGGATTCAAAACCCAAGAAGACCATGGAGGCTTTATCTAAGATGTTCATGGATAGTGCCCGAAAGGAGCGCTATAAGACCACCATCGCACTCACAAGGTGCCATATGGCGGAGGGAACATCGGTATCTATGCATTTTCTCACGATGCAAGGATACCTTGAGAAGTTGGCAAAGCTCTCTTCACCAATGCCCGAGGACATTGCTGAAGATATGATTCTTGGCTCTCTAGCCCCGTCCTTTAAGGACTTTGTGATGCACTACCACGTGCGTGAAAAAGGGGTGAGTCTTGAGGAGCTGCACAACGCTCTCAAAACTGCTGAAGTTGACATGGGCAAGGGTAGGGACAAGCAAGTCCTTGCCGTCCATGGGAGGGGCCATAAGATTGGTAAAGGAAAGGGCAAATCTACCAAAAGTGGTTCAATCAAGAGCAAGGGAGTAGGAGGTGCTCGTGCGAGTGCCTCGAGGGGGAAATCTCAGAAATCTCCAACTCCCAATACGGAGTGCTTTCACTGCGGTGAAAAAGGACACATCCGGCCAAATTGCCCCAAGTACAAGGAAGACCTTGACAACGGAGTGATTGAACGTCGACGCCCCAAAAAGGCCAAAAGTATATTTGTTATTGAAATAAATTTAGCCACCTCTGTCCAGGATTGGGTAATTGATACCGGATCTTGTGCTCACATAGTTTCTAATGTGCAGCTACTCATGGATAGGAAGGAACTCGTAAGGAACGAGGTAGAATTGAAGGTCGGAAATGGTGCGAACGTGTCTGCGGTTGCACAAGGTTCTGTGGTGCTTCAATTGTGTAGTGGTTTAAATTTATGTCTAAAGAATGTTTATTATGTACCTTCGATTAGCAAGAATATTATTTCTGTATCATGTCTGGATATGGATAATTTTAATATAAATATTTCAAATTCTTGTTTGTCTATATCGAAGAATGGTGTGTTCTATGCAAATGCGTTCATAAGGAATGGTCTCTATTTGCTTGAATTGGATAATAAACAAATCTTTAATATCAATAACAAAAGACTTAAGACCACTCACGAGAATGATACTCTCTTGTGGCACTATCGTCTTGGTCAGATAAATGAAAAGCGCATCAAGAAATTGCAAGAAGCTAACCTTCTTGGTCTACTTGATTTTAGATCATTGGAGACGTGCCAACCATGTCTAATGGGAAAAATGACCAAAAAGCCTTTCAAGAAGAAAGGCCCAAGGGCGAGTGGCTTGTTGGATTTGATACATTCCGATGTATGTGGTCCAATGAGTACTAGTGCACGAGATGGTTTCAGGTACTTCATTACGTTCACGGATGATTATAGTCGTTATGGCTATGTTTATCTAATGAGAAACAAAAGTGAATCCTTTGACAAGTTCAAAGAATTCAAGAATGAAGTAGAGAACCAACTCGACAAGAAAATCAAGTCTCTACGAACGGATCGTGGAGGTGAGTACTTAAGTGCCGAATTTGACTCATACCTAAAGGAGTTTGGTATTGTACCTCAACTCACCCCTCCTGGTACACCTCAGTGGAATGGGGTATCCGAAAGGAGGAATAGGACATTGCTCGACATGGTTCGGTCAATGATGAGTCATGCGGAATTACCTCTTTACTTTTGGAGTTATGCACTACAAACTGCGGCTTACACACTAAATAATGTTCCATCCAAATCCGTGGAGAAAACTCCTTATGAGCTATGGAGTGGTAAAGCACCTAAGCTCAGTTTTCTCAAGATTTGGGGTTGTGAGGCTTACGTCAAGAGATTGATGTCGACCAAACTTCAACCAAAAGCGGATAAGTGCTTCTTTATTGGTTATCCTTGTGAGACAAGAGGATACTACTTTTGGCATATCACCTCCAATCGAGTGATTGTAGAGAGGGATGCCACATTTCTGGAAAAGGAATTTCTAGAAAGAGTAAAAAGTAGTGGGAGTAGGATTGTGCTTGAGGAAACTCAAGATACTCTACAAGATCATGAAATGAATGATGACATTCAAGATCATGAAGGCCCAACCGAGATTCCTTTGGTTAGTGGGAGCGTGAGTGAGAGACCCTCGCAAGAAATTGTGAGAGAATCTCAATCATCCCCACCAAGTGTACGTTCAAGAGTTGAACGTGAACCCACTCCTCAAGAAATTGTGGAAGAAGTTCGAGAGACACGAGAAGAACCAAAAGAACTTAGAAGGTCAACAAGGGAAAGGAAGAAACCCGATTTATATCTGGGACTTCATGAAATCATGGTACTAGATACCAATGATCCCTTAACCTTCCAAGAAGCAATGGAAAGGGAAGACTCCAAACTATGGCTTAAGGCCATGGAATCCGAAATAGAATCCATGTATGATAATCAAGTATGGGACTTGGTTGACATTCCTCAAGGGAAAAAGGCCATTCATAATAAATGGGTTTTTAAGAGGAAGATGGACATGGATGGGAACTTGACAACCTACAAAGTGAGGCTTGTAGCGAAGGGTTTCACTCAAGTTCAAGGAATTGACTATGATGAAACTTTTTCACCGGTTGCCATGTTCAAGTCTATTCGGATCATGCTCGCTATTGCCTCATTTCACGATTATGAAATATGGCAAATGGATGTCAAAACGGCGTTCCTGAATGGGAACTTGGAGGAGGATGTGTACATGGTACAACCTCAAGGTTTTGAAGATCCAAAGAATAGCGAGAATGTATGCAAGCTTCAAAGATCCATCTATGGATTGAAGCAAGCATCAAGGAGTTGGAACAACGCTTTGACGAGGAAGTGAAGAAGCTTCACTTCATTCAAAGTAAGGAAGAACCTTGTGTATACAAGAAGGTTAGTGGGAGCCATGTAGTATTCCTAATCCTATATGTCGATGACATATTGCTTATGGGCAATCATATTCCTTTGCTTGAGCAAACGAGAAGTTCATTGAAATCTGCATTTTCGATGAAAGACATGGGTGAGGCTCAATACATCTTGGGAATCAAGATATATCGAGATAGATCTCGCAGACTCATTGGCCTCAGTCAACGTGCATACATTGACAAGGTCTTGGAAAGGTTCAAGATGAACAACTCCAAAAAGGGCAGTGTGCCAATGAGTATGGGTGTGCAACTCAAGAAGTCTCAACGTGCGCAATCACGTAAGGACTTAGAGTACATGAAAGATGTCCCTTATGCTTCAGCAATTGGGTCGATCATGTACGCGATGACTTGCATAAGACCCGATGTCTCGTATGCTCTAAGCATGACAAGTCGTCACCAATCCAACGCAGGTCCTGAGCATTGGACTGCGGTCAAGAATATCCTGAAGTACCTTAACCGGACTAAGGATAAGATTCTTGTTTATGGAGGACAAAGGGAATTGATAGCTAAAGGTTACTCGGATGCGAGTTTCATGAGTGATCCAGACGATAGAAGGTCGCAATCATGATACGTCTACCTTCTAAATGGTAGAGTTGTGAGTTGGCGTAGTTGGAAGCAAAACACTACGACCGACTCAACCACCGCTTCCGAAGTAATGACTGTTGCTGAAGCGAGCAAGGAAGGAGTGTGGATTAAGAAGTTCCTTGAAGAGCTTGGAGTAATTCCCTCGAGCGGGGGACCAGTAGAGCTATTTTTCGATAATAGTGCATTTATCTCGCAAATCAAGGATCCCAAATCACACCACAAAGTGAAGTACATGGATCGTAAGTACTTCGTGACGCGTGACCTCGTCGACGAAGGCAAAATAAATCTGTTATGGGTGGACACCAACAGCAACACAACTGATCCATTCACAAAACCCTTATCCCAAGCCAAGGGTGAAATGCATTTCGAGTCCATGGGATTGAGGAACCATGTAGATTGGCTTGATGATTGATATGTAATGGGGTTTACCCTAGTTATTATTGTTTTATGCATTGAGTATGTATGAGAAAGAAAACTTTAATAACAAGTGGGAGATTGAAGGGAATGTGTTCTAAAAGTTTTACTTTTAAATGCCAATTATTGTGAATTGAATGAGAAATCATTTTGTTCCTTGTTTATGTTATTCGTCTTTTAGAAGTGTTAAGGAAGAGGCTCTTGGTCCTTAACCGTAGAGCTCTAAAAGATATTGGTTTGCATAAAACAAAAGATATTCGCAATCATGGTAATTAACATGGAACATTAATTACCGAGTTAAGATTGTCGTGTTGGTCATAGATCATTGTAGCTCTACAAGTGAGTGACAACACGGGTATGCAAAAGAGGAAAATATTACTTTTGTATACTGAATAGACCTAATAAGTAAAATATTATAGAAATGTGTTTCTGTGTCATTAATATTTTACTGTGTCTTTGGTCCTTTGATATGAGACTTATATCTAATCACTTAAGGAATACTTAATTAGATCAGTGTCTTGAACTATCGATCAGTGTAGTGTAAAAGCATTGGTTGGTTAAGTACAACTTTTGTTGGAGAAGATAGTTAGTCAAAAGATTATCATTGCCCCTCTTAATTGAGTGATGATATTAGTGGGCCCCTTGATAAAGCAAAGTTATAATGTGCACAATGTGATTTGAGTTAAGTCACATATTTATAACTAGCTTAAAGAGATCAAGAAATGAATACTAATACAAAGATGACACAATACTACTTTGTGTGTATTCTTAATATCATGAGGCAAGGGACGGACACAAGTGGTGCACTCCATCACTAAATGGATCGGGTTTTGGTTCGAGTGGAATTAAGACATCTAACTAATTGGGAGCTATAATGTGTAGCTAGATACCGCTTATAGCTTGTGATATTAAGCTCTTAATATCACTGTCAACTTAGTTTAGATCCTCCCATAGGTCACACCGCAAGAAACCGTGAAACAAGAAGCTTGATTTTTGGTTCATATGATGTGTCGGGTTTCTCATAGAAAATATGACACATGTGGTGAACAAGTAAAATCAATTATGTTGTATATAAACATAATTAGAATCATGATAAATTCATATGAGATGCATATATTATGGGGTGCAATAATTTATTGTTGCATAGGATAATACATTGCATAAGTTGTGAATTTGCTAAAACCCCCTTAAGTTCAAATTTTGTTGGAAATAAATCCAAAATTTGAAATAGGCAAAATCGGGTAGAAGTTCGGTAATCCGTTGAGGTTCGGTCGACCGAAGGATCTATGGATCGGTCAACCGAACGTGGAACCGATAATCGTAATTGATTGACCGAACTTGACCAAAGTGCCTGGAGCTTTGGTACGGTGTACCGAACCAGAAACGGTCGACCGAACAATGTCAAGTTCCGATATTTTCGGTTAACCGAATAGCACTCGGTCTTGGACGAGAATTGGTCCGATCGGTTAAGGAGAATTTTTCCCCTTAAGATTCGGTCATCCGTCACGTACTCGGTTAAACGATCGTGACAAATTCGGTTAACCGAGTGGGACTCGGTAAACCGAACAGCGGTCGATTTTCTGCCTTTGATTATTAAGAGATTAATTTGATCGATGGTTGGATTAACTCCAAATTTGGTCAAACGTTTTGTGGGTGCATATAATGCATTATGGAATTAATTTGTGAGAGAAATTGTCATAAAACCGTGGCTTAAGAATAGCCATGATTAAGAGTAAGATTGGAACCTATAAATAGGTCCTTATTCTCCCTAATTGTGACACACAATTCAATAATTATTTTCTCTCTTAATTCACCACAAAACCCACGAAAATTCTCTTAGTTTTCTAAGTCTTTGGAAGGAGAAATCTCAGAGGCTAAGGAAAGGGTTTGTAGCTAGATTCTAAGCTTGTTTGGAGATCGATTGGCTAGCTCCTTTCTCTCCAACCTTGTTTAGGGTTTCGGTGAACACTCGGAGGCATCCGGCGCGGCGAGAAGCATCCCCAACGTCTCCGAATCTTTAAGAAGTTTTTGAGAACTTCTTGGTATGAATTTCAGGAGCCCTAGTTTGTTTTAATAGAGTTTTGAAACTAGATGTTAAAACAAACCAATGCATGCATGAAGTAAATCAAAGAAAATTGTAATTGATCCTTATTATACATAAAAATTTCGAAAATATATATGTATAATTAAACATGAAATCCTACAGAGGATTGAGTTTCTCTCACATTTTCTTGCAAATGTCTCTCACTCACGCTCCCACTAGCCAGAGGAATCTCGGTTGGGTCTTCATGATCTTGAATATCATCATTCATATCATGATCTTGTAGAGTATCTTGAGTTTCCTCAAGCACAACTCTACTCACACTACTTTTTATTCTTTCCAGAAATTCCTTTTCTAGAAATACGACATCCCTCTCTACAATCACTCGATTGGGGGTTATATGCCAAAAGTAGTATCCTCTTGTCTCACGAGGATAACCTATAAAGAAGAACTTATCCGCTTTTGGTTGAAGTTTAGTCGACATCAATCTCTTGACGTAGGTCTCACAACCCCAAATCTTGAGAAAATTGAGCTTAGGTGTTTTACCACTCCATAGCTCATAAGCTATTTTCTCTACGGATTTGGATGGAACATTATTTAGTGTCTAAGCCGCAGCTTCTAGTGCATAACTCCAAAAGTAAAGCGACAATTCAGCTTGACTCATCATTGATCGAACCATGTCGAGTAATGTCCTATTCCTCCTTTCGGATACCCCATTCCACTGAGGTGTACTGGGAGGGGTGAGCTGTGGTACAATACCACACTCCTTCAGGAATGAGTCAAATTTGGTACTTAAGTACTCACCTCCACGATCCGTTCGTAGAGACTTGATTTTCTTGTTGAGTTGGTTCTCTACTTCATTCTTGAATTCCTTGAACTTGTCAAAGGATTCACTTTTGTTTCTCATTAGATAAATATAGCCATAACGACTATAGTCATTTGTGAACGTAATGAAGTACCTGAAACTGTCTCTTGCACTAGTACTCATCGGACTACATACATCGGAATGTATCAAATCCAACAAGTCATTCGCTCTTGGTCCTTTCTTCTTGAATGGCGTCTTGGTCATTTTGCCCATTAGGCAAGGTTCGCACGTCTCCAATGATTTAAAATCAAGATGACCAAGAAGGTTAGCTTCATGCAATTTCTTGATGCGTTTTTCATTTATGTGACCAAGACGATAGTGTCACAAGAGTGTATCATTCACGTGAGTAGTTTTAAGTCTTTTGTTATTGATGTTTAATATTTGTTTATTATTCAATTCAAGCAAATAGAGATCATTCCTTACGAATGCATTTGCATAGAAAATACCATTCTTCGATATAGACAAGCAAGAATTTGAAATATTTATATTAAAATTATCCATATCCAAACATGATACAGAAATAATGTTCTTGCTAATCGAAGGCACATAATAAACATTCTTTAAACTTAAATTTAAACCACTAGATAATTAAAGCTCCACAGAACCTTGTGCAATCGCAGCAACGCTTGCACCATTTCCGACCTTCAAAATCATCTCGTTTTTTTACGAGTTCCTTCCTATCCTTTAGTAGCTGCACATTAGAAATTATGTGAGCACAAGATCTGGTGTCAATTACCCAATCATAGATAGAGGTGGCTAAATTTATCTCAATAACAAATATACCTTTGGCCTTTTTGGGGCGCTTACGTTCAGTCACTCCGTTGTCAAGGTCTTCCTTGTACTTGGGGCAATTTGGCCGGATGTGTCCCTTTTCACCGCAGTGAAAGCACTCCGTGTTGGGAATCGGAGATTTCAAAGATTTCCCCCTTGAGGCACTCGCATGAGCACATCCTACTCCCTTGCTCTTGATTGACGTATTTTTGGTGAATTTGCTTTTACCTTTGGTGATCTTCTTGCTCCCTCCATGGACGGGTAGGACGTGTTTGTCCCGACCCTTGCCCATGTCAACTTCAGCCGTTTTGAGAGCGTTGTGAAGTTCCTCAAGACTCACCCCTTTCTCACGCACATGATAGTGCATAATGAAGTCCTTGTAGGACGGGGCTAGAGAGTCAAGAATTAAATCTTCCGCAATGTCATCGGGCATCGGGGAAGAGAGCTTCGACAACTTCTCAAGGTATCCTTGCATCGTGAGAAAATGCATGGCTACCGATGTTACCTCCGCCATGTGGCACCTTGTGAGTGCGATGGTGGTCTTATAACGCTCTTTTCTAGCACTATCCATGAACATCTTTGTTAAAGCTTCCATGGTCTTCTTGGGTTTTGAATCCAAGTATTTCGCCTGAAGCGAGTCACCCATGGAGGCTAACATTAGACCGTGAACCTGGTTCTCTTGGTCTTCCCACTTGGCTTTTGCCTCTCTCTCGCTATCGGTTGCCCTCTCATTTAATTTTGAGATTTCATCATCCAAAATATGAGACAATTTTTCAAACTTTAACACGATATTGAGCTTGAGTTGCCAGCTTATGAAGTTTGAGTCATCATTTGCCAAATGATATTTTTCAATCATAGATTGCACAATAGGTTGAACATTCGACATTTCTACAAAATAAATTATATGGGATTTAATGTCAATTTTATGTTTTAAAAATCAATACCGCAAATAAAAATTTGTCCATAAATGCAGCAATCCAAGATCCTATTAATTATAACATAAACTAGCTAAGGGCTATCAGATATATTATAAAATCAAGGTAAGAAAATATTTTTCTAATCATAACTATTTCGAAATATCGCAACATTTGCATTTTCAAACTCTTATGACTCTTGTCGTTTTATTAGGAGGGAATATGATCAATTCTCGTAAGAAAAACTCTCTTTCCCAAAACCGAGCTAGGGCTCTGGGTCTTGTTAGGAAAACTTATTTCATTTGATACGAGATACGTTTATCCATTGTATTCACAAACAAATACACTCGGTGTCAGCTAAGGGCGAATCGCACCTCGTACATCTATTCGTGGCACAACAATAGACAACCTTATATCTCCCATTATTCCCAAAGATGGAGGAAGTTATCTCCCGCTAAGGGCGAGCAGAATATCCCTTGATCGATGGCTGCTAGTGGATGAAATAAGAAATAAAGATACTCTTAATTTTTTGTTGGACAATTTAAACATTTATATGTGATTTTAGAATTTAGGTGATCATGCATATTTATCATCTATACACATCCTAACATTCATCCATACAATCACATATATATCAAGCACGCAAACATAAATAAATTCATTCACACAAACATTGCGTAAGTTTATATGTTCCCGCGTCCTTGATCCTTGATCCCTGATCCTTGCGCTTCTTCAGCGTCTTCCTCTTGCACCATGGATGTTGATATTGCAAAAATATAAACATGCATCTCTTAATTTTGAAAATTGTCTAGTGCAAGTCCTATGTAAAAATCCTCTCACATGCATGCATATACATAGAAATAAAATTTGACTTTTACATACATAAGCCCATGTGATTGAATAACAATAACATACACATTCATTCATTCATTCAGATATGGCTTCGATGGAACATATAAACTCACATATCCCTACATTAGAGAACTCGAGCAACGCATGTACATATACTATATATTACTCGATTTAGTTTATCATGCATCTCTTAAATCAAACAATTCTAAAATCATTTGAAATCCATTAAAAATGATTTTATGCATCCATAGTTCAATTTATAAAATATTTAAACCGCTGTTTATCCAATTTCTAAAATTAAACATTTAAAAAAAGATAAATATATGCCTTTTTCGTTTTGTTGATTCCTTATAAAATAAAATTTTAATTAAAACGAAAATTCTATAAATCAGACATAAGTCTAAATCTTAATTCTAACATTCATATGATGTGTTTTAAAACATTTAAAACTATTAGAAGAATAAATTTAGAATTAAATCAACAAACCTATCAAAAACTCGAAAAAGACATAAAACATGAATTGTTTTGATTGTAGATGGTAAACTAAAATTAATGATATAGTCTAATTGTAGAAAATATGAACTAAAAGCTCTGATACCACTATAGAATTTCGTGTCCCTATGTATGTATATATTTTAAAAAATTATATAACATACAAGATCGATTTTCATATTTTCAGCAATTTTATGTACATCTATTTGTGTTTTATTCTAATAACATGCAACCTACATTTATTAAAATAATCCACAAAGATAGAATCATATCTAAAGGTTCTCTAAAACGTTTTTGATGATCTGGAGTCGCGTTGCCCGCTGAATCGCCCACGGAATTGCCTCCGAGTGTTCACCAAACTCTAAACAATGTTAGAGAGAAAGGAGCTAGCCAATCAATCTCTAACAAGGTTTAGAATCAAGCTAATTACCCCTCTTTAAGCTCCTGAGATTCTAATATCCAAACTTAATTTTACTAAGAAAAATTTCATGGTGATTAGGGAGAGATTAATGAGAGAAAGAATTTTGCATTAGTGTTAAAATAAGTAGGAATAGGTGCCCCTTTTATAGGCTCTCAAAATATCTTTATCAAGAGCTATTATTTAGCCATGATACCTTGTTTTTCTCTCCTAAAATTAATCTCTAAATTCCACTTAATCACCCACAAAAAACGTTTTAATTAAATCTGGAATTATTCCACCCATGATTTAATTAATCTCTTAATAATTCAGGCAGAATCGTTCTTGTTCGGTAGACCGAGTATTATTCGGTCAACCAAACCATTCGGTTATAACATATGTTCGGTGCACCGCGAGCTAGACGGTCGACTGAATCTGTAAGAGAAAAATTCCTAGAATAATTCGGACGAACCACGTCTTGTAATCGGTTTACCTTTGACCCACCAAAATCGCTCCTGGAACATAGTCATCGGATGACCGGGTCACCTTCGGTCTACCGAAAATACTACTTCTCGGTTAACCGTTTCCAATCGGTTAACCGAACCCGATTGTCTAGGCAATCTGGGCAATCTCGGTCAACCAATTCCGCTTACCCGTTCCCTATTCGGTTCACCGATTCGAAGATGCCCCAATCGACCGAACTATGAACGGTTCACCGTGTTTGACCCTGATTTTACCTTTATCAAATTCTGGATTTATTTCCAACAAAATTTGATCTTTTGGGTTTTTTAGCAATTCACATCCTATATATATTATCATATGTAATATTAAATTATTACACCCCATAATATATATACCTCATATGAATTTATTATGATTCCAATTATGTTAATTCTCATAACACATTGATTTTAATTAATTCACCACATGTGTCTCATTCTTATAAGAAACCCGACACATCATATGAACTTAAAATCAAACCTCTTGTTTCTCAGTTTTGTGGTGTGCCTATAGGAGGATCTAAGCCTAATTGGCAGTGATATTAAACACTTAATATCTCATACTATAAGCGGTATCTAGCTACACATTATAGTTAACCAATTAGCATAGATGTCTTTGTTCAACCTGAACCAAAACACGATCCATTTAGTGATGTAAGTGCATCACTTGTGTCCGTCCTTTGCCTCATGATATTAAGAATATATACAAAGTAGAAATGTGTCACATTTGTATTATATTCATTTCTTGATCTCTCTAAGCTAATTATAACTATGTGACTTAACTCAAGTCACATTGTGCACATTATAATTTTGTTTTATCAAGGGGCCCACTAATATCATCACTCAATTAAGAGCGGCAATGATAATCGTTTGACTAGCTATCTTTTCCAGCACAAGTCATGTTCAACCAACTATTGTCGTTATCACTACACTCATTGGTAGCTTTTGACAATAATCAAATTAAACACTTCTTGAGTGAAAAGATATAAGTCTCATATCTTAGGATCCAAGACACAGTAAAAACATTAATGACACGAAACACAATTCCATAATGTTTTACTTGTTAGGTCTATTCAATATATAAAAGTAATTTTTTCTTCTTTTATATACTCGTGTCGTCATTTATTTGTAGAGCTACAACAATCGATGACCAACACGACAATCTTATCTCGGTAATTAATGTTCCATGTTGACTACCATGATTGTGAATAACTTTTGATTTATGTAAACCATTATCTTTTAGAGCTCTACGGTTAAGGAACAAATGCCTCTTCCTTAACACTTCCAAAAGACGAATACCATAATAAAGGAACAAAATGTTTGCACGTTCAATTCATAATAATTGACATATAAAAGTAAAACTTTTAGAACGCATTCCTTTCAGACAACACTCCTCCTCCTTGGCAACAAGGAGGTTTAACGGCTTGTTGCACGTGCTAAGTGCAACCGTGATTCCTACGAAAGTGAGTTAGGATTTCTTGTTTCTCGTTTGTTTTTCTCTTTCTTTGTTTTGCTCGGGACGAGCAAAAACTTAGGTGTGGGGGTATTTGATTGACATCATTTCATGCTTATATTTGTATCTTATATCCATTATCTTACACGTAAGCAATGCTACGTGACGAGTGTTAAGTTTGAATTTCAGAAATAAATAGGTTTGAAGAGATGAAGCATAAAAAGACCCAAAAGCAGGGGAAAATGACTTAATTGTGAGACCTGGGGACTAAGATGCAAAGGAGAAGGACCTGAACGTAAGACCTAAGAACCAAAGAGCAAAACATAAAACTCCACACCATCATGGGGAGTATTTTGGCAATTCTATTGGGGTCGGAGCTTCAACAAGTGAAGTCGATGCATCAAAGACCAACAAAGATATCCAGAAAAGCCCAGAATAAAATCCAACGTGATCCGGACCATATAGACCGCCAATTGGCGGTCCAAGACCGCTAATTGGCGGTCTGTTTTGGCCCAAATCCGCTAAGATTTTGGTGGGTCGCGTATTAGTGTGTATTTAGTCCATTTCTGGTATTTGTTTAGTCCCACATCGGGGGATTGTCCCGGATTGCCTTTTCCTTTGGCTATAAATAGAACTCTTCACCTTCTATTGTAAACGACCCATTGTTTGGTGGCATTCTCTCTACTAAGGAGTAAGCCTTGAAGTAAAACTCAAGGTGGAGAAGAATGCTACATTCAATGTGAGTCATTGTTAATAAAATAATTGTTCTTAGTTTCTTTTAATCTTGTATTTTAATTCTTCCATGTTTCTTTAGTTTATGTTTATTTCAATTAGTGTCTTTAATGCTCCTTTCTTGCTTAGTTAAATTTCATTTCAGTCTAATGTTTCATTTTGTTAATGTAGGTAGTGTAATGATTAGTGAGTAGTTCCATCCCTTTTGGGGGTGGAATAAATGTAGGTACATGTTATGTAGGTGGTATGAATGCTAGATATTATTGTTTGTGAAAGATATTAGTATGCTTGCTTGAATTAATAAGAACTTTACTTGATGGTTTCTGCCATAGTTAGGTACACTACATGCTCGTTATGTTCTTAATAACAACCTTGCATTGCTCATATTAATCACCTAGGTTAGTGTTGTAAATGATAGGTCTTGCCATGAGGTACTTCTTATGCATTAACAAACACTAACCACACTTGAGCTTATTGTATGCATTCACCACACTTATTTCATGTGCACACACACACACACTCTACCCCTTAGGGGTTTTCCATTCCTGAATTTTATCTCCTTTCATTAGTTTCTTAGTTTAGTTTGTTTTGTCATTTCATTTCATGCTTTCTAGTTTCCTAGTTTAGATTAGTATAGTTTAGTGTAATCAATCTTTCTCTCCTTTCTTTCCCACTCGCATTCACACAAACCAAAAGTCGACACACCTCCCTGTGGATCGACCCGTATTTGTCACCGCTTCAACGCGGTCGTGCACTTGTGGTTTAATATAAAACGAATCAATCACTAAGTGTGCTCAAGTTAGAGTGTTTAGATTGTGATTCAACTTCCATATCAAAGAATCACCAAGTTGTAAAACTTCGATGAAGCTCCCTCTTGGGTTGTGAGAGGAGACACGAGCGATGCGAGGTTGTTCGCGAGGCTCGGTGGTTGTAGAGAGTGTTGATCTCAACCCATAACGGAGATCGATTAGTGAAATTGTAAACGAGACTCGGAGGATCGAGCGAGGCTTGCGAAAAAGACTATTGGGTGCAGCATCAAACCTCTCTGAACTCCAACATCAAATTTGTGGTTTGCATTGTTCACCGGGGAAAAATAGAGATGTCTCTTAATCCCTCATTTATTGTTTTAATTCCACATTTATCTAGTGATTAGAGAGTCATTGATCCTAACAAAGACACGTCAGTGTTAATTGGCGAAAGCACCCTCTACTGCTGCAGCTGATTAATAAAAGTCGACTTTTGCTGCGCGGAGAACACCGCAGCCGAATCTAGATTATCCACTGCAAAATAGTCATCTGAATTTGCCCCCGACTCAATCACATCCCGAGCTTTCAGCGAAGCCCTGAGGCGACTCGGGTACAGATTGTTCAAATTCAAAAGACTCAAATTCAACAAACTCCACCCACCCTCAACCCCATTAGAGGAATGAGGTGATCATGGATTGAACCCTGAGATATCGATCATGCTAACATTAGAGTGTTAAACATGTGTCAACTCCTCTAGAGTATGAGCGAAAAAGCAGACCCTCATGTACTGTGTCGGGTGAAGGAAACACTCGAACACCCCGTGCGCGTAAGCACAAAGGTTCCCTCTCTAGCACACCCCCTTCCAAAAATCGGGGCACGGGACGCAACCGTAGTGGAACTTCCTCGGATCCCTCCGTCGGGTGTTCTCGTCGGGGTGCGCAAACAGACACTCCATTCAGTTGTACGAGCACACCCTCGAGCACAAATGGATCTTGCACGAGTACATCTGGAACTCGTCGGTGACGTAGATCGTGTTCTTTATGTCCGATAACGTCAAATCTGTCAAACTGTTTTCTACGAACAATTCATCTTTCGCTTCGGTAGGGGACTTCGAAGGGTTTTCCTCGTCTCCAGGTTCAAGGCGAATATGATGTCGGGATGTGAGGATTTGTGATTAAAGGTTAGAAGGGAACTAACGAAAGGGGCGATTTCTCTTTTGTTGATGGAGGAATGGTAAATTAGTCTTTTATGTGACTAACAGGATGATTTTGACGGTAGAGTAACGGAAGGGGTGTTTGATGAACTTAAAGATTTAAAGGGCAAATTGATGACATCAACAATTGAGGGGTGCAAAGTGATGTTCCAGTGCATTTGATGGGTGCAAAGTGAAATTTTACCCTATAAAAATCATGGTATGACTAAATAAATAAAGTTATTTGAAATTCCTGGGGTACAACCGTACAAATCAACGGCTGAACAGTTATCCTTACCGGTTGACAACCTTAGTTATTCAAATATTTTTAGTATATAAATCTAAAGAAAATAATAAAAAAATTAAAAACACTTCACGAAACGAAACAAAACAAAACAAAACAAAACAAAAATAAAGAGATAGTGATAGATAGTGTAATAAATATCTATACGGGTCCCTTTTTCGTGTGTATTCCAATTTCCAGTATAATCATTTTACACTTGCTAAAAAAATTAAATTATTAATCCCTATTTACGCCACGTATGGAGAAATAAATCATTTGGAATCCATTCGTCTGAGGTGAGAGTCCAACAACTTAAAAGTTTGGTCAAAATTCCAAAGCTCAAGATGGGGCTAAAAGATCCCATCAGCATTTAAGGTGTACTTTACCTTTTCTCCCCCACGGTTTTGCACAAAAGTCAAACTTTTTACTATTCTTCTGGAAGAAGAAAGCTACATCAAAAAATAACCACATTACTTCCAATATTAGCACTCTTAGATTAGCAACTACTTCCTTACGCCGATATGTATACACATTCAGCTTTACTTTAAAAACTGATATATCGTGACTATCGTTGATCTTAAGCTCAGATAATTTACAAAGATGTTATTTTTCATTCTTTGGTAAGTTTATCTTTTTTTCATATTTAATAAATATTTCCCTACTTGTCTTAATCACCAATTCTGTTTCCACAAACTCGATTCCACCTCAAGCAATAACGAAAGTTTCTTGGTGCAGGGACGGAACCAAGGGGTGAGTCGCCCTCCTGAAAATTTGAAGTTTTATAGAGCAGTAGAAATACACAACATATCCAATTAGGGTTGTGCATGTTTCGGTCCGGTCTGGATCGAATCCGACCGATCCGGGTTCCAGTCCAGATCCCGGGACAAGTTTGGTTTTCGGTCCGGTCTGAATTCGATCCAAAATCCAATTTTTTCCTCATAAACGGTCTGGTCTTTGGTCCGGACCCCAGAGAGCATCCAGGTCAGGTCCAATCCGAGTATGGACTGATGCTCAGCCTTATATCCAATGCACGCAATCAAATATCACGGGAGCGGACACCCCGCACCCTTGTCTTCAAATTTTGCAAACCGTAAGGAGTCAATGAAATCTAATATTTTCCTTAAAATTCGTTATTGTTCCTAATATCTCAAAATTTTAGGTCATATTACTTTTATTAGTTGGAAGTATATCGGTGCTTTAAAAGAGAATAGGTTGAAAGGAAAAATCAACTAATGCTTCCAATAGTAACAGCAAAAGTTAAAATGTCATTTTTGTAAATGAATATTGTTAAGAATCATTTGAGCAATCAAGAGAAAGAAAATTATTGACAGAAATTCGACGGCTTGTATTAAAAAAATGCTTGGTAAAATTAGACACTATGCAATCATGTACCCTTTTCAAAATATGAAATATCATCGATGTCAATTGTATTTCTTTTTTATTTGAAGTATATCTAATGGGTTTTTTTCCTTTATATGCCCCCCCCCCCCCCCCCCCCTAGTTGGAATATCAGAAAAGAAATTGATATGAGTTTGTATCAACATAAAGGAAAACACACAGTAATTAACAAAAATACTTTGACCCCAAATAAGGGAAATACGTGGGAGAAATCCACCGAGGAGGTGAAAGCAACAACGATACACCCTAACTATGGTTGAAAAACCACAACAAGAAACTCTAAGAGGGAGACGAAGGAGGAAGAGAACTAGGGTTAGAGAACCCTGAGGTGGAGGATGTCATTTCTCATATTATTAGGATTTTGAGTTTAGGTTACAATATTTATAGGATCCTATTTGAATTGGGTAATTGAACACTGAATCATAGCAAACACAATTGGGCTAACCGACTAAATACAATACTCTTAGCTAATCACAATTGGGTGATCGACTATGGGTTCAATGCTTTAGTAAACCGGACTTGGATTCATCATATTTGGTGCACCAACTTGGTCATGGGTTGACACCTTGATTAGATATCAGAGCCTAATTAGGTCTCAAACTAGCATATTTCCAAATTGGATCATGGAATGTTTTGATAATACAAACTCTTAATACTCGCACAAATTGGTCGAACATATGCCGGCAAGCAGTATAGTGCATCTTGTCACGAAGCAAGTTAGCTTTATGTCTAAAAAAAGTACAAAAACATTAAAAACTATCAATGTAAAAATATTATATTTGTTTGACATAAAATCTTAACTCAAATTAAATATAATCCAACCATTAACCCTTTTCATGGTTAGGTCCTTAATTCTTCTCCACTCCACAATTTCCATTGTAGAGCAATTCCGAGCAACTTTGCCTTTTCCATTCCCTGGAAAAACATCCAGTCTAGAAGCAAAACTTTATGGCAAAATCATAGGAGCGATTAAAAGTATCAGAAAGAGATGCGGTTGCCATTCCCAAGTCTCTCCACCCACGCGTGTGCGACAAAAGCGATGCGAACGCAACGCAACGCAACTGTCCAACTAAACACTTACCACTCGTGCGTGCGTGATTGCCTCAACCATCAATCAAATAATCCCACACGACAACAACCCAAACACCAAACAGGAACACAACAGAATCTAACTGGTCCTGTGGGCCCCACCGCCCATGTGATGGTGGAACCACCTAACTAAGGATGAGAGTTGGATGGTGACACGTTTATGGAATGGTGTTTCGACCCGTATGGCCTGACAGATTGGGAGATGTTTATAACCGACTAAACGTGGTGGCGTGATGGTTTATCGGATCCGGGAGGTTTGTGTGGTGTTGTGTCCGATTAATAGTCTGGCCCATTGGCCCGGTGATTGGAGGTTAATCAAAGGTCTAAAACCTACTCTTGTATGTTAGGTCTCACCAAAATAATAAAAGTTAATATGATTAGTTCAGAGTAATTAAGGTTCTAATTTAGTATGATTAAATTTTTGGTCACATTTCATTCTTTGGTTAAGAGAATTAAAGATTATAAGGACTCTGAAATCAAATTACGAAGGTAATTCAATCATACCATTTTCAAGGTGGATCTCGTTGGATGTTCTAATCAGATTACATTATGATGTAATTGATTCGTTCCAAAGTACTTAAATCATATCATCAAAACTCGATCATGATCATGCCAGGTGTTTGTCCGAGCTCTAGCAAAACCAGACATATGTGGAAACTTGAAACTATTGAAATATAATTTTATTTTTCTAATTACATTAACATTACATTTGGTAAACTTCAATGCAAGCAAATAATGTTATTTAACTACATGTAGTACAATAAATAGGAATGCCATATGGTTATATAGAATTACATTCTATGGGTCTAATTATATACGCTAAACCAGGTGTAGTCTTAGTTGCTTGAGATTAGCTGAATTGAAGGTTGCTTGAGATTAGCTGAATTGAAGGTTGCTCCAAGGAAAAACAATCATTTGCATTGAGACTTTGATCTTTTAGAAGATTCCCTTCTATCAAAAGAATTTGGAATTTCTGCAATGGAGGACATCACATGTGTGTCCAAAACATGGACAGCGACGCACAATTTTTTGTGATTCTAACTTATGTTGCTAAAATCCCATATGATGGTTATCAACATAATATTTCTTTAAGGGGAAAGTCAATAATTCAGGCTGGGAAAGTCAATAATTCAAGGATAAAAGAGCAGCAAAATAGAGGGAAAGTTAAGATTTCTCTTATTTAAGCAGTACATTAAGGAGAAAAGAAGAAAGATTGAGAGAAATCGAAAGAGAAATATGATTGATACATTTTGATTCAAAACTACCCAGTTTATTCTAAACTAGCAACCTCTATCTATGCTGATCTAAAATCCAAATGAAAATTATGATAATTAACTTGTTGGAACTTATTTCCTTTTTTTCGTTGGTAATTTTTATCTAAAACAAGAAAAGCTGATTTTCTCTCACATCCATCCAAACAGAGTGAAATAAATCAAGTGTGGCTTTTTTTTCTTTTTTCTTTTTTATTCATCTTTTGTATCCAAATCGGTCCATAGTTTTTTGTAGGGCAAAACAGGAGCACTTCAGTCCATTTTTTGGCAACAAAAAATAGATGTCTACATTAGCCCAACTTCCAAAGTATGTTTGGACTAATGCAATCCCAAGTATTGAACTTGTGACATTTCACACTAAAATTTAATGGGGTTCAGATTTGAACCCCATTTATTTTTGGACTAATGCAATCCCAAGCATTTAATTTTAACCCCAAAGGCACCTTCACTCTATATATTTCTCGGAGGGTGGCAGTGGAATTACTTCAAACACCTGCTTCAGGATCCAATAAATGCACACAAAAAACAGGAGAAGTGAACGCGAATGGAACAATTAATGACAAGTAAAAAGTGATGGCTGAAGGTAGATAAAGCAATCAATCTCTGTGTTTTAACGCACAGACAAAGTAGTGACCGGAGAATTGCAGCTGTGGTCCTAAAAAGTGAGTGCAAATGTGGTGGTGAGGAGTCTTTATTTGGAATCACGATAGAGAGAGGGAGGTCAAGGAAAGATGAATTCTAGTGGTCCACCGTCCACTTGCAACTCCAAGATTGAAGAAAGAGGGAATTAACTTCTCACATGATGAAACATCACAGAGAATCAATAGGATAGAGTCTTGGTATATTTGTACTTTTCTGGTGTCCAACTTTTAGCTCAGCAAAGTTCTGTCTTGAGCCTTGAGGTGAAAGCAGGGTTTCATACTCATCCAACTCTTGCAGAGCAAAATTATGTTGTGGAAGATAAAGATTAAGTAATAGGTTTCATGTGATCATAGCGAGTAAATACCACTGAAATAAATTCTTGCAGTCTAAAATTGTTAAGGATATAATATGGAGGATATACTAGTAAAATAAAATTTGGAAAAGCTATAGGACATCATTGCTTGGAAGTTGGAAATTTGAGTTTATTGTGTTTTGAGAAAGACATTTTACTGATTTTAGTTTGTCCTTTCTAGATTTTTGTTTTGGGTGATAGAAAGTAATTTTATTTACCAAGGTCAACTTTTATTTATTACAGGAGTCAGATTTGAACCCCATTGCACCCCCATCAACATGATACTAGAACCTACTGACACATGCATTGGATCTATTGCTCTTTGAAATTAGGTGCGGCTCGTTTCCCATATAAGCTGCCTGGAGAGCGAGATGTACCACCAGAAATATGTGACTCGAAAATGAATTGTTGGAATCATCTCAAGACAACAATCTTTATAGGACATAAGGTCCTGTTATCATGGCCGTCTCGGAAATTTTTGAGGCCCTGTGCAAAAATCAACAACAAGACTCTTAAATTTGAAAAAAATTACCCTCCTAGTTTAAATAATAAAAAATTCACTAACTTAATGCAATATTAATTGAATTTTTTTGTCCTCTTAGCAATATTTGAGACAAATTTATCAATGTTTAAGTGCTATTTATGTGTTAACACTAATTTTCTTTGCAACCCAATAAGACCATGTACATTTTTTTTTTGAGGCCCCCTCAAATTGAGGCCCGGAATGAGGCCCGGAGCAGGAGCTCACCCTGCTCCTGCTATTGGGCCGGGCCTGCCTGTTATACGATGTAGTCGATGTCTCGGTGATCACATTGCCTCGTGAAACATGTTAACTTCCGAATAGCACTTTCAGAATTAAAGTTTTGCATGCTCATTTTTTTCGTGTAAGAGCATTGTTAACGGGTCGGCGCGAGGAGCCCGGGCGCCCTCCTTGTTCCCTCCCCGTTAAGGGGAGGGTGCCCGTCGGGCAGGCGTCCATTCGGGCGTCAGAGCTCCCGAATGGACTCCCGGGCGCACATCGGGTGGGGGCACGTGTCCCCCCCCCCCCCCCTCCCCCTCCCGGTTTGGTCGGATTTTTTTTTTATTTTAGTGGAGGGTTTGTTATTAGAGTTAATTGATAATGTATTGGTTATTTTTTAGTAATGTGCGTGATAATTTTTGATGTTATTAATTTGAAAAATATTTAAAATTTATACAGTACATCTAATTTCATGCTCAAATCAAAGATAAATCCATATTTAGTGCTGAAATTAGAAAAGATATTAATACTAAAACATCATAGAAACAATACATTATGGTACAAAATACAAAGTACACGTAAATACGGAACGGTACGAAATACGAAATACAATAAACTAAACGTAATATAAACTACACAAAATATGAAATACAATAAACTAAACGTAATATAAACTACACGAAATACGAACTAATATGAACTAACAAACTACATGAAATCATTCTCTTCCGCCCAGTCCATGAGTTTCACAATCGTTTTTTATTCCCGTTCCGATGGGTTGTCTTTTTTCATCAGAGTGAAGCATGTCCAGCTTAATTTTTTTAACATGTCTTTCAAAATTACGGTCCGCTAATTCCTCCTGTTTGGAGAAACCTTCTTCTTTCACTTGGGCGTTGTATGTAATTTGTTGTGTAAGTTCCATAACGTCGATGTTGCCTTCAGGGCTTAATGTACTTTTACCCTTATTTTTATCTTCTTCACATCTGGTGGGCGTGCAGACGATCCTGAAGTCATTTCTTCTTCCTACGTTGGTGATTGCGTTCTGCAGTCACCGGTGCTCCTTTTCCCAAGGCTTCCCAAATGGGGACTACTTTCATCGTAAAACTCTGGAGACTCCCGACCAACACGCACGACATTTTCTCCAGATAGCAGGGACTCCCATTTCGGGTACCTACGCAACATGACCCAAGCATCAAAGTAAAAAATTTAGACTTATTAGTGCGCTCGTAGATGTTATGAGCTTGCCGAACGACATCGTCGTCGTTCTGCCCGCTCCTTTTGCGTCGGTACGCCTAATCGAAGCATCTGACTCACTTGTTGACAACATGTATAATTCTCCTCCACCGTCCTTTTAAGGACCCCACATTCCTCTCGAGGAGGCCCGTTTCATCGACGGAGATGTCGTAAACCCGTTACTTTGGTCCACAAGGAAGTAACATTCTGGTTTGTCCCCGTCACCGCATCAGAACTGACCTCCATGTATGCCGACACAAGTCGCTCGTCCTCATGTGTGGTCCACAGCTTTAGATTGCTTTTGACGGCTTGGACTTTGCGACATTGATGTGGACGTGGGGATGGTGGTGTGACGGTCTGGCGTGGTGGGGACTCCTCGTCGTTTTGGTCGTCTTCTTGAGTGTCGTGCATAGTAGGAGAACTTATTTGTGACATGTTACAGCCAAACATCTCAAATTGAGGTTGATTTTGTGGGAATTGTAGTGCGTATTGCGGAAATTGTTGGTTTTGGTCTAATGGTGGGAATGATAATGTGTATTGAGAGAAGTCTGGTTGTTGGAATGACTGAGCGTAATGAGAGAAGTCTGGTTGTGGGAAATATGGAGGGGGTATCCTTGTGGATAGTGTTAACGTGGATTTGATTGGGAATGACGGGGAGAACGATTGTGATCTGGAGAAGACATTTTGAAGTTGTGTTTGTATGAGTTGTATAAAAGGAAAATCGGACATTGTGCATTCATGCGTGTACAGTACATTCACGCGGATATTGTGCGTTCACGCGGACTACTTTATTTGCACGCGTGTACTGTGTATTCACGCGTGTACTGGACATTCACACGGATATTGTGCATTCACACAGACTAATTTCGTTGCACGTGTGTACTACGCATTCACGCATATACTGTGCATTTCTAATTTTAATTAATAAAATTTCACGTGGTTTAATAATTACTGTTAATGTTAATTACTAATTATTAATATTAATCATTTCGTCAATTGCAATTACACCGTAATTAGAATTAGAATTATGTAAAATGTAATTTGTTAAATGTGGTGTAAGAATTAAAAATATTTAATTAAAAAATAACGTGGATGAAAGATATTGTAGGGTGGGTGGGGGTAGCCGGACGTGGTCAAGGAGTTTTTTTGTGGGTGAGGTGAGTTGACGTGGTAAAAATAAGGAGCAAGACACTCAGAGTAGCCTGAGCGTTGTTATTTATGATCTAATCTTGAAGGTAGGAGGTTGTTCATTGCTTGTTAAGTGTTGGTTGGAGAAAGCAATGTTGTTGCTGATTTGGACCCATCACGTTTACAAATAAATGAAAAGTTGAGATAATGTCTTTGTAAGTGATCGGGGATAGGAATATAAATGCCGATGTCACTTCTGTCTCTGGGTGCCAACTAGACTCGGATGATCTACTGACTACTGATGTTTGATCCATAGAAAAAATAATAGTGATACACGGACGGGGGTGTTCAGGATGCGCGTGCGCGCTAACATGATCTGTACAATCAGCAAAAGTCAAATGTCTTTTACTTTTTGAAATTAAATAAATAACATATTTATTTTGTGTTACATATAATTTTTACTTTCCTCATGCAACATTACGTTCTCAATACAATAATTCATTTCCTCATGCAACATTTGATTTCCACATGCAATATTTTTCAAATGCAAATTATTCTGAACAGACAACTTAATCTGGACGGATACAAAACTTATTATTGACAGACACACAACTTATTCTTGACAGATACTCCTTTTTGGACAGATACACACCTTATTCTGGACAATCACACAACATATTCTGGACAGACACATAACTTATTATGGAAAAACACGCAACCTATTATGGACAGACACGCAACATATTCTAGACAGACACAAGTTATTATAGACAATGACATAACTTATTATAGACAAACACATAACCTATTCTGGACAATCACAGAAATTATGCACAGACACAAAAGTTATTTTAGACAATCACATGACTTATTATGGACTGACACATAACTTATTCTAGACAATCATAGAACTTATTATGGACAGACACATAATATATTGTCGACATACACATAACATATTGTGGACAGACACATAACTTATTCTGGACAGACACACAACCTTTTGTGGACAGACACAGAACTTATAATGGACAGACACACAACTTATTATGGACAGACACGTAACTTATTCTGGACAGACACAGAATCTATTGTGGACATACACAGAACCTATTGTGGACATACACAGAACCTATTATGGACATACACACAACCAATTCTGAACAGACACACAACTTATTCTGGAGAGTCACATAACTTATTCTGGACAAATTAAGGTGTTGGTCTGTCCATTTTAAGTTGTGGGTTTATCTGTGGAGGATTCAAATGTTGCATAGGGAAACAAAATGTTGCATTGGGAACATAATGTTCATTGAGAGTATAAGTTGCAACTTGCATGTGACACAAAATAAATATGTTATTCAAATTAATTTCAGAAAGGAAAAGACATTTGATTTTTAATAAGTAGATTGTTGTTGTTGACTGGACTGATGACGTCAGTGTGAGCCCTGGACGCAAGCGTCCATTTATCATTTTCCAAAAAATAAATCAATTTTGTCGAATCTGTTGCTTATCTTGTTATTTTAAAATATAAACATCAATTTCCCAACTTACAACCAATATCATCCCTAACCCAACCTAAAATTCTCCCTCCAACCCAGTTTTCCTCTCCACCATATCAGCAAAAAACACTAGACAACCTACTATCCAACCCAACCTATTTTTCACTCCTCAAATCCAACACTCTCTCTCATCTACATTATATTTTTTTTAACTCATTTTCTATTTCATCACAAAAATACACAAACTAAATAAATTATTTCTAATGTATGTCAAACAATTTTGAAAAATTAGATTTAATGCCCACGCCAACGGGTCGATCAGTTGGTTTTGGGATTTATTAGTAATTGTCTACCGATTGTTGGGTTACTAATGTGTTTTTGGGTGAACTTGGGTAAATTTGTGTGTACTATTTTGTTAGGTAATTTTCTTTAATTATACACATTTACAATTATTTTCAATTTTCTTACTAATTTTCTTTAATTACTTACATTTGTTTTTACTAATTTTGATTAATTATTTACATTTATTTTATTAATTATTTTCGTTTATTTTAATTTTCAGAAATCAATTCTAATTATACAAAACATATACATATCAATTAAATATTATTTAACAAATAAAAAAACTAAATTTAATCTTTATTTTAAAAAATAAAAAAAATCAACTCAGGTCAGAACCAGGTCACGACCCAACCTGGGGCGACCCCGTTATGGGGCGTGGGGTCGGGTCAACCCCAGACCCCAAAAGGCCATCCGTTAAGGATGGCCTAAACAGTCTACAGGAGTCTTATATAAATAAATGTGTCTCAATATCATAATTTGATTAATTTTAGTTAATAATAAGATGGTAGAAATGGGAGTCTGGAGATAGAGGCTCTGGAATGTGGGGGTTGTGGGGTTTTTTATACTTATTCTAATAATATATGTGCATAGGTGATGGATATATGCATCCATACCACAGAGTCAAAAGAGATAATGTGGGGACTAGATTAGCAGTCACAAACCTTAAGATCAATAAATGATAAGTAGAGGAAGCTGGGATATTATGAATCACAAAGATAATCTAAATCTTCAAATATTTTAATATTCCCAACAACGTAATCTACTAGTCTATCATCCCACTCTTAACCCACGCAGAAACTAAAATCTCAAAACAATCTAGCCCAACCCAAACCAATTTCCAAATAAACAGAGCTGAGGTTGTTGGGCAAGTAAACCAGAGATGTACTTCCCATGCACGCCGACTCGTCCGTCTCAATTACAACAGAGCCTTTTATTCCGAAGGCTCGTCTGTCTCAAGATTTGTTCACAATAATGTTTTTCAGTAACCTTTTATATCTTGAATTTTTTGAAATCAAGACAAAATGCATGGAAAACTTAAGAGAAAGATAAAGAAACAACAAAATGTAGCCAGACTAAACCGTGAAATGAAAGCTTGAAGGATTTTAGAGAGATCAAGAAGATGCACATCAAATGCTGCATTACTTGATGTCACAATAAAAATAAAAAAAGAGAAAAGATGAATATGGCGTGGGCATAGAAGTACCTGTGAGAAGAAATCAGTTCCTCAATGTCTTTTGGCTTAAATCTCGGGTTATTGGAAATTCATTTCTGCAAATAAACAACCACCAGGAGTAAATTTAACAAACACCAACATGTATGGCACCCATTCCTGAACATAAAGGTAACCGATCTTCCATTTGAACCTGCCACAAATTAAATTCTCACATATATGCTGATTTACATGCAACGAAAACATAATATTGACCGATCGATCAAATGCCTTAATGAAATACCTACTACTTTAACATGTTTTCACAAACTATAGAACTATCTATAAAAAAGGCAAATGCTTCATTAGCTGAAAGATTCAATTGATTTCTACTAGTAGACAACAATCAACAAGCAGAATTACTTCCATGCCACATCGGACGCATCAAGGTGTAAGGTGAAGCTGAAGCATGGAAGGGACATTCTGTCTTTTCCACTTCATAGACTGCATAAGGCACCACAATATTCTTGATCAATTAATTTGATGGATAGCATTTTTGAGGCACGGGGCATTAATTTGATGGATTCTCTGTCAATAAGATTCATGAGCAGGGCTATCTGAATGCATGTCCATGGTTGTATCTGCAGAACCAACTGAATGGGAATCACGGTTCTGATTTTGACAGCTAATTTCAGAATTCCTGGACTCGTTCCCTGTGGGCGAAATATTGTTTTGGTAGCTCCCTACACCTACTCCCTGTGCAAACTGATAGGGTTGAAGACTCCTCCTGACTGGGCTAGAGAGAGCATTTGAAAAGATCAAATTTTTGGTGCGGTCGGGGGAACATCCAAGACGAGGACCATGGCCGCCAGTCCCTTGGCTTGATAAAACAGAAGACAATTGGAGAGCAGGGTTCCCAAGCTGCATTCCAGGTACAGGCAGATTGTGCTGGGATTGTAACCTCGGTGATGCCGGTGTCTCATCTCCTCCATAGTCAAGTTCATTCTGTAACATCAGAAACAATTAGAATGGTTAATCTCCACCCTTTTGTAACTACTAAGTATCAATATGTTGGCAGTGGGCAAGAGCACAAAATAAAAATATGATTCAAGAAGTTTTCACGCGTGATGTTTTATCCAACTTACCTGAGTATGCCCAAAGACATAAAAAAACAACCCAACGAGAATCAACAACAACAACAACAAAGCTTTTAATCCCAAACTAGTTGGGGTAGGCTAGAAATAAAACTCAAAGAAGTCACGATTCGGACACGTGAATCGTCTTCTTCCATGCGTTTCTATCCAATGCAAATTTCCAAGGCACATTCCAATCTTTTAGATCTCTTTTGATTGTTTTCTTCCCAAGTCAATCGTGGTCTACTTCTTCCTCTTTTTGTTTCTTTGATCCGATTTAATACTCTTCTTATAGGTGTCTCCAGAGGTCTTCTTTGTACATGTCCAAACCATCTCAGTCTGTGTTGTATAACTTACTCTTCCATTGGAACAACTCTAACTCTCTCACGAATGTCTTCGTTTCTAATATGATCCATTCGCGTATGGCCACACATCCTCATTTCAGATACACTCATCTTTTGTATATGTTGTCTTTTAGTGGCCCAACATTCCGCATCATATAGCATTGCAGGTCTTATTGCGGTTCTATAAATTCTCCAACGAGAATAGTAAACAAAATTTGTTCATGTACCCTTGACTTACAAATAGATAGGAGCTGTCGTTACTGTCCACAAGTCATTCCCATGTACCCTTGATTTACAAAGATGAATGCAAAGCCCATCTTCAAAAAGAAGGAATGAAACTAAAAGTGGGATGAGTGAAGGGATTCTACTGTACAAGTATCATCGGCATAATAAGAATTAATTGATATTGTATCATATATCAATGATGACAGTGTGATACATTACCACACGAGCATATGAGATTCTAACATGTTGATGAGATAAATTTTGGAATTTGTGGGGAATCCTCGTAATCATTAATGTTAAATTCCAAAACAACTCGATAACCTAGAATTTCTAGACATGGCGGCGAAAATGGGTTTCTTTAGCACTTTAGCAGTAACTCGTTTTGTTGAATTACAAAAATCATCATATGCTGCGACAGTAAAATGTTTTTTTTACTTGGTTTTTCAGGATGTCATTTTTTTGAGTTGTGGCAAAGGTTCAATGGTTAACCAAAAAAGAACTTATTTTAAGATTGACGAAGAGATGCCAAAGCTAGTTACATGTGTGTGTAAATACATATAGGGTGTGATGAGGGTAGAAAGAGTAGAATCGTGAAATCACTTGGGAGGTGAGAGTGAAACGGTGAAGTAGAGAGAGACTTGAGAACATCAGTGGAGAGAATTCAGAGGTGAGAGAGAGACTTGAGAATCCGAGTGGAGAGAATTCAAAGGTGGGAGAGAGAGGCTCTCGGAGAAATGAATGAGAGGTTCGTGAATTTTTAAAAGGGATTTTCAGAAGATCTGCAAATTATAATAGATAAAGTTCCAAAGCGTCATTGTCCTAGACTTGTCTTGGGTGTGCAGGCCTTAGAAGAGAATGATCCTTGAATCCTAAGGGAGAAACAACCACATAAATCATTTGTCGCTGACATTGTTATGATTTCATAGAGACCCTTATGAGAAGAGTAAAGATCTTTTCTTAAGGTCAGAGATTGGCAAATGGTGAGTCAATGTAGTTTTTTTAAGAATCACGAGGGTTTTCCTTTCTTCATCTCTTGTAACAAAATATTTTTTAACAAAAACAAAAAGGAAAGATGGGATACAATGAGTGAGAACTCTTGCAACGGGGATTATGGTGTTTATGAGAAAGTTGAAATTTTCATAGAAAGACAGGTGCAGCTTCTGAATATTGAAATGCTTGGAGTGATGTCAGATTTTTTCTGTTGGCTTTATAGTGGATCACTTTGGACCTCTAGGAGCTACTCATCTTTCAGAATGCAACCTTCTCTATAACTATAATTTGGAGGGAACACTTAACTGGATGCTACAATGGCGTCAGTTGTCAAGGCTTGGAGTGGGTGAACACCATTACACCAAGGTAACAAAGGGTTAGAAGGGGCTAGGGAACACAGTTCATTAATGTAGCACAGTATCCCAGTATTTAGTTTCACTTGTAGCTCTACTTTAAATCTTTGGTGTGTGTCTGTGTGTGCGCGTGTGTCGGTGCATGTGTGTGTGTGTGTCTCTGTGTGCTTGTGTCTGTGTCTCTGTGTGTGCGTGCGTCTGAGTCTCTGTGTGTGCGTGCGTGCGTCTGTGTCTCTGTGTGTGTGTGCGTGCATCTGTGTCTGTGTCTGTGTGTGTGTGCGTCTGTGTCTCTGTGTGTGCGTGTGTTTGTGTCTCCGTTGAGTATGTGTGTGCGTGTCTCCATGTGTGTGTGTGTGTGATCTATCAGCTTTGCCAGCTAATATCATCTTTATTTCACTTTTTTAATTCAAATAAAAGATAATATGCATATATCTTCTGTTGTATCAATTATGTAGTTGTGCCTATTAGCAAAACAAATATTTGGTACTTGAATAGGTGTTTCAAGTATAGATACAGCCTTACAGATATGATAATACCCATACTTTGCCCATTAAGCCCTATGTAGACGTTAAGTTCATCATATGTATTCGCAATAAGTCTATATATGTGAAGCCTATGTGAAATTCAAAGAGCCCCATACATGCAAGAAATAATCATAGTGCACCACACCATGAACGTGGGAAAATGCATTGTTTCCTTATCACGTGGAATGATATAAAAGCTATACAAAACTAAATTGAAATCAATTGCCAGATATGACCTGCAAGTACGCAACTATATCAGCCAAGCTAAGCCTTGATCCCTCCTCCTGTTGTCGCACAATCCATTGATGAAGCTTCTCCTGAATTACAATATCAGAACAGAAACAACATTAGAGATGAACAAAATCCATTATATCCTATTGCAACACCATGTAAGGATTCATAAGTCACCTAACACATTAAGACAAACAAGATGGAAACTGCACATTTTGATATGAGAACGCCTAAATCCAATCAATATTGGTCAATAAAACACACCAACAAGGATAAAAATGAAAAATCTCCAGAAACCCGAATTGGGAAAAGTTTTAGCTCTAAAAAACTAAGAAAATCACACATATCCGTGAAGCAAACCCCAATTAGACGTTACAGTGTATTAAACAATGGACTAACAGCTTATTGACAAGCTAAACAAACCAAATTACAATTAATTTGTTTCTGAAAAAACAAATAAAATCAATTTACTCTCACCAGAACCTATCCGAATCACACTCAAAGCTTCCACTGGCACAGAAACTACCAAACGAACCAACATCAGAAACCACGGATCCATCAAGAATCACACAACACCAAACGACCAAACTTCCAAACTCCAAACACGCAAAGGCGACACCTTTAATAGAAAAAACCACTCAAACAAGCATCCGTAACAAATCCACTCAGAAACCGAAATTCCACGAAAAACCAAAACAACACGCAAGCGGGACCCAAAAGTTAGGGTTTCCGAATCAAGAATCGAACCAACGCATGGCGTTCTCCGGCCTGGAAAGAGATCTTCTGCTGGTTCATGGCCTGGGTGTAGAGCTGCGAGAGGGAGTTGGCGGCGGTGGAGAAGGTGGAGTACATCGTCCGGTCGACCTCGTCGAGGCGCGAGGCCACGGATTTCCTCCGCTTCGTCATAGGAGGAAGGAAGGGAGAAAACGAAATTCCAAACCCTCGAGAGATGGGAGAAAGAACGGTGGAGACGGGTGGGGATTCAAATGGGTTTGGGGGTGGACGGGTCCCAATACACCCGCCATGGATCCATGTAGAAACGTTAAATGGGTCGGGTCGGGTCGGGTTGGATCGGATTGAGTTGGATTTGCACATGCTCTATTAAGTATAAGTTAAACTCGGTTATTTTAAAATATTTTTAAATTAACATACAGATGTGTTTGACGATAAAACCAGACAAAAATTTCAAATTGAAAATTTGTGTGGTTTCTCTTCAACTAAACTCTTCGTTTTACACTCCAAAGTCGAACACCCACAACAAAATTATTACAATAGTGGATTCCTCCTCTTTAAAAAACAGGTAACGATGTTGTAACTTGTAAAGAAATCTAATGGGTTGTTCGACTTGTTATTCTTTTTCTTTTTCTTGATATAGCTTAGTATAATATATGGGTATCATGTGGTGCTTCGGTGTGTAGAATTTTATAGAACCTACTTAAGTTAAAGTATAAACTATAAACTAAGATGTCAATTCCTACAGCATCCGACTCTGTATCATATTATCACTATCAAAGGATTTTTTTATGTTTTTAAAAGGAACTACGACTGATATTATGTTGTTGAAGTGTGACCCCATTACTCTCGGTGATTTCTCCAATTGAGGCTGCATACGCTTTGATGCTAAACTTTGATCCTGACCTGTTTTTCCTACGTCACTTTTTTTACATGTAAAGCATTAACACCTTATTGTCAAACAGTTAAGGTGCACCTACTTGTGTTTGGGTTGATTTGAGGGGAAAAAAACTTATACCGCTTAATGCCTCGCTGTCTCCTTTAAATGGGCCTTCAGCTCATACTATTATAGAAATTGAGTAGTCTTTTGTTATTTGCCTAAAGATCTTGTGCTTATCCTTAAGGCACTGGTAATCTTCTATAACTATATTATTTTGTTATTGGTCTCACCTTGGATCTTATACATGCTCATACGAACCGCATATTTCTAATTAACATCTCCTCATTTGATGTCAGACCCTTTCCGAGGAGGGCAACATCAAGAAGGATGAACAAGACCAGAAGGCGAAACCAGAATTTCGTGGAAGATTTTACTTGTTTTCTTTGGCTCCTTCGCTCATTTGAATTGGATAAGAACAAGCATGAGCGAGACGCTATGGGACAAATTCCTTCACGTCAGATCACGAATTTGAGAATAACAATCTAATTGATACTAATCACTGCCTATTTTAACTAAAGATAAACGTTATGAAATTAGAGTTTTGAACAATAGAAGAAGAGACAATGGTCGGGGGAGAAGTATCATTCCACTATCGTGTATATAGATGACATTACAAGAGACTCATTTTTACACTATGGAGACAATACATAAAAAGAAGTAACTACAATTGGGAAATACATAAATAAGAAATTACATTGTAGAATTACAATCCAATTGCATGTAGTAAAAGGAAAAATGAATCATCCATAATATATGATTTCTTAACACTCTTCTTGGATGATCATCTTGTAGCATACATTTGTTAAATATGTTTTGTTAAAAAACCTTACTAAGAAAACTCTGTAGGATAAAATTTAGTGAAGGAAAAAAATACATGACGTATAACTCTCCTCTTCATTTCAACATACATTATATTACTCTTCAGAAGTTCCCATCATAATATATATTAGATGCATATTGATATTCATATTTTATTGTCGTATTGATTAAGTATGGAACGTATTATTATACATCATGGGAGAACATCATAAATGATGTTGGGTATTTGCGAGCACTCGTAGTAATTGATTTCTCTTTGTAACATACCACATCATAATCCTAAAGGATAATGATTTTCATGAGTTTGCCCTACATGTCCAAAATATTTACTTAGTAAGCGATTTCCATTGATTGCCTCATTTTTCTTCATTTTGTTTGAATGGTTCATGTTCTTGAAGTACTTTATGTACTAGATTTATATCCTCTTGAGACAGCAAGAGCTGCTTAGAAGGTAAATGAATTGTCGATGCTAATTCTAATTATGTAATATTCATCTCTCACATCAACATAGTTGATTGCAACTTTTTATAATAATAATGATAATATTGTCAAATCATTGTCGTTTCCCAATACAATATGATTTGGTCGTTTCGTATTCATGGGATCATTGCATTTGGTAGCTATACTTATTCTACCGGGTTGCCTTTTTCAGCGTTAACCTCTTCAGAAAGTGCAGTGAGTGACTAATTGTCATTCCGAAAAATTCCGGACCACGTTTCTAGCATTGGCTAAGCTCATATATATCTTATATTGTGGAGATCTCCACTTAACTTATGTGTTTTATGTCTTAGCCACTGTTTGTGATCAATAAACATGAACGCCAATTACCCGTTGCAACTTACAGGTTAACGTTTTTTCTGAACTTTGAGTATTAAGGGTTAGCGTCCTATTTTATAAACAAATCTAGGTAAATCCGGTCTAATAAAGACACAATTCGAAATTTATATACTTGAGAAGTCGCCAACATTGGTGAAGTGGTCACCTTGATAATGGACTGACAGGCAAGATCAATCGCCTGGTGGGAAATTTTAGTACTCTGATTTTGATCTTTGGAATTTCCAGAGTTCAATACCAATTGACTGCTCAACTGTTTGATTGGTCAACATGTGCAAATCTTCTTTGATTAATCTTTAATAGATTCTAATTAGTTCTTAATTAGATCTAATTAAATCCAAACGATCCTTATTTTGTGTTGTTCGTTCACATATTTTGTTAAATATAATATGGCTAAATATAGTCTACAGCTTGAATTTTGACAGGATTTAACTTTGATTCCCTAAACTTGGTAAGTGGTAAGTTGGCTGCTGAACTTTGGTTTTATAACAAGTTACCCTCTTTTGTAGTTTTTTCTTCAAAGTTACCTCAACCGCTTAATTTCTTAACTTTCTCATATTTTCTCCGTTTTCCTCCTTTTTTTATCTTCTTCGTCTTCTTTATTTCATCTCTACTATGAAATCTTAGGGTTCTATATACGGTTCAAAATTATGACATTGTCCTACATTAATTACATTGTAAATTTGTAATCCACCAAAAAAGGGTATAGTAGCTATAGCACATGTAATCCATTACTAACCGACAGCCACTAACTTTCTAACATTTGAATAAACAACTCTCCAATCACTTGTCCCCTGTTGTGTGGTATACCCTTAATTTACATCGTTGGAATCTGAGACCCGTTCCACATAAACTTTTGAAGTTAAAATATCTGAAAATCATAACTATGGAAAGCATTTTATTCTATAATAGATTTTTCTTTCGAAATTCGATTTGCTCTTTGGTATAACTTACTCTTTAGTTACCCATCACCTCAGTTTGGTCTTAGGACATAATGGAATCCATTTCATTCGCATTATCTTTAAAGTAAAGTATGCTGGCATGTTGATTTGGTTAGATTTATATTTTATTCGCATCAAAATTGATATCGTATTTAAAAATTTACACCGACTTTGTCGTAAATAACTAAATATAATCAAACTTAGTTATAAAGTTAGGGTTGCGCTTATTCTCACATAATAAAACAAAAAAAGGTGGACATATATTCAAAGCTAACTTATTATTGATGAAAATAGGTGAAATGTTATCTGTTCAAAGTTTAAGGATGTGTGATTATGACAATGTTTAGGATGTTGCGTTAAAATCTAGTCATAGTTTTGAGGTGGTGGTTGTAATTACTAGTAGAAAACATGTTATGTTAGGGGTTAATTATGAGTACTCTCCTAAAGTATGTCCTTGTAACATTTAGATTTTTTTTGAACTTTGAACTTCACCGTTACACCCCTAAATTTTTTATTTGTAACAATTTGTTTACTTCGCGATGATATTAGTTGGTTTTTGACATTTTCATTATTATTTTTCATTTTTTTTCCATACACTCCTCATATAATTTTTTTAAAACAAAATGAAATTCAAAATTGAGTCACATTTGATTCATATGTATACCGATTTAGAACAAAATTTATATATCATTTTTTTAAATTTGACAAAATTTCGAATTACATTATATATATAAATTATGAGTATAAGAGTATTGTGGAAAACAATACGAAAAAGTATCAAGAAATAATAATAATAATAATAATAATAGAAAACCAGCAATTTTCAAGAAAAATAGGATGAAAATGTTTCGAAAATTCTGAAGTTATATATTTCAAAGTTAAAAAAAGTACAAAGTATTAGAAATGAAGAATTAAGTATATTTGATTATTTGTAATTAACCTTATTAAAAAAATTGTAGCACAACGCACACACGAACAGTGGCGCTCTGCTCGATCTCAAATCCAAACCCCAAACCCCAAACCACCGCCCATTCCCTGAATCTCCTCTTTGACTCCAGTCCAGAACTCACGACCAGGTGACGACCTCTCCTCTCTCTCCCCCTTTCTTTCCACGCGTTTCCCCATTCAAATCCGTTTCTTTTTAGTCCGGAAATAGGAGAAAACGAGTAATTTATTACTAGTGCTCAAATATGCGTGCGTTATGACGAGTTTTAGATGGAGTTTTTGGGTTGATTTGGAGTCTTGGACTACCGGTGTAGAATGTTTGAGAGAGGTCGGTGGAGGAGTGGAGTTCGAGGGTCGAAATCTGAGCTATTGGTGTAGGAGTCGTGGAACTGGAGTTTCAGAAATTAGAACTTTAAATTTATACCTGCCATGCCCATGACTTCTAGTATTTCCGTTCTAAATACATGTGATTTGTCTGTCGGCTATGGTTTGAATGCTCAGAATACAATGCAAAGGTAGTTATTTTTTTACAGTTTTGTAGCACGAAATGTACTTTAGAATCGATCGCTTGGATCTGAATCTACTCTTTGAGTTGGAATTTGTAGAACTCAATCACATTCTCAAAATCAATCATTCCCTTAAGAGAAAGTATTTATTTCTTACTTGAGGTGGTGATCGAACAGATAATGATGTGACCGACTTCTTCTTTTTTAAATTCATTTTGCAGGGAGGGAGTTCATGAGACATTGTGATAGGCTTCAGATACATGCATCTTGTTTCTCTTAATTTGCCAAGTTTGACATCTTGTGATTAGAAAAAAAGTAAAAAAAAACACAGATGCGTGATTGCTCACATCATGCGTGATTGCTCAATGACCAATGACACTATAGGCATGTACCACAAAGATCATGATGTCCCATGTATTGTACCAACTAATTGAGTTGACAAAAAAATGAGTGGTGAAACATCAAAACTATGCTACAATGACACACCAAAATGAAATGAGAAATGAGAATAGCACCAAGAAAAATCATTGAATAACAATTATTACCGAGTGCAATCAAACTTCATAAGCATGAAATAATGGGAGAGAGATATTACAAGTTGATTTTTTCTGTGGTTTGAGTATTTGACAAGTTTTGGGGCATGAAGTGAGGCCATCAGGGTCAAATCATGACCTAACATGTTTAACTGACCTTAATCTTGTGTAGTGAGACTTTGAGCGTCATACTGTGATCACATAGCTTAGCATGTAGGTTTTTTATTTTTATTGGATTGTGGTTTCAATACATTGTTATTTGTATTCTTCTTTCTTTCAAATCCATGCACAACTTTTGGTCACCACCCATATAAAAAACTTAGTCAGCAACTTCACACCATCATAACTAGATATTCATGAAAATAGATATACAAGGGTGGTGATATAGCTCAGTCCAATTGGTGATCGGTGAAATTCTGTAATTACCTATTCAGTGTTAGGCTCCCATATGGATGGATCATCTAGTCAGTTGATGCCGCCAGAATCAGGCCAGATAATTGAGGAGGTTACGTAGTGTTATCTTGCATCTATCAAGGTTGAGCTTGTTCTTCTCTTCCTTGATGCTGTATATTCTTTCCTATCTGTATTAGTTGACAATTTGCTCCACTTTTGATGTTTTGTGATTGTGGACTGTGATTTCATTGTCCTTTTTACATAGTATAAATAGAAGGTATGGTTGCATTAAAAAAAATGATGGCTTGTAGTTCATGACTACAAGCTAGACTTCCAGTTTCAAAGCTATTTCTTTGTTCAAGTTGCAGCAAATGATTACTGCTCATTGTATTTCCATTTCAATATTTGTATTATATTGGAATTCTTTTGCTATTCAATTAACCAGATGCAAAGCATTTCTATGTTCTCTTTTTTTTCTACAGCTATCATGTTTATGTCATGTACTTACCCTCAGATTGATCCTTCCGCTGAGCAGCTACAGGTAAGAGAAGAGCACCTCCATGTTTGGTAAATGATAAGTCAGGATGCTCCTTACCGTGGAAGGAGGGGGTTTCTTCTCTGCTTCGGCATCTGGATATAGCAAATTCCTATCTGTGTTTCTTCTGGGTCGAGGAGATGAAGAAAGACCCATGAGAGTGTTGCCCTGGAATCACTACCAGCTTGTAGAGCAAGATTCTGACAGTGATATTCAGCTAGCTCTCAAGAAAAAGAGGGCTCCCCACAGACGTTCCTTTTTCATCTGCTTTGGACGCCCATCTTCAGGGGTTGATAGAACTTCACCTCCAACGGATCCTGCTCAGTCTGATTTCTTAGAGGACCACTCAGCTGCCGAGAAGGGAAGGGATTCTACCGCAAGTGATGCTGGCGATGAAAATATTACAAAGCTTTTGTTAAAGAGTAGCCTTAAGAAGCATCCCTTGGATTGTTCCAGAGTTGGCGATCACAATGCCAATGGAAATGGGGATGATGCATGTGATATCAGAGAAGATGCTAGAAAACGAAAAATTCAATGGACAGATGCATGTGGGAAGGACCTTGCGGAGATTAGGGAATTTGAGCCCAGGTATGGTTTGGATTGTGAAACTTGACCCAAAAGAAAATACTGTAAATTTTTTACTGATGAAAAACCATTCCAAATTCTTACCAAGTCGTGTCTTCTTTATGCTTGGATTGGTTTAAAATTGAAGTTTATCAAGAATAACGATCATTCTTTGTTTGTATTATGGTCCTACCTTTTATATTTGTCTTACTTTGGGTATCATATGCTTGCAACTCAAGATGCAATGGCTGGCCTTAATTGCCAAGTCTAGGTGTAGACTGTCATTGTTTTATCAAAGATTATACCTAGACATTTTACATTGATGTTAGTTCTTCTGTCCGAGAAAAGGTTATACAATTTAATTTTTGTACTTATAATTAAAGGGCACCGTATTAAATGGCTAGAAAATTGCTTAGCTTCAGCTTCTTCTTCTTCTTCTTACTTTTTTCTTGTTGTTGTGGAAGCTACATCTCACTTTTTATATAATTGTGATATATGAAGGGTAATTATTAGGTAGAGTATGTATATATTTTTTTGATTTTATTAATGAAAAAACAAAATAAGTTTGCCCCAAAAGTATACTGGCATCTTGTCTCTAGGACATAAGCAAACGACGTATTTCCTTAAAAGATTCTGACCATTTATTCCAGTACGAGTATGTTCTCAAACAATTGGGTTTGAGTTCGTTATCAACATTCAATTAAATAAATTAGATCTAAATGTCAATTGATTGAGGAAATGATTTTCAGTTGATGTTGGAAATTCATTTAGTTCTCAATTTTGTATTACTTTTATCATGAGGTACTTCTATTTTTCGGTTTCAAGATGAGGGAAAGTGAATTTTGTTCTAATTTTTGCTTCTAAATGCATTGAAGTAAATTTCTTCATTAGAGTCGTGTGAAACCCTAAGACTGGAAAAAGAGAATCAAATGCATTTCTTTTTGTTTCTACAACCGATAAGGAAATATAAGTATAAGACTCTCTTAGAATGGTTAAGGTCGTCATTGTATGTGCTCCATACAGAAGATCAGTGCTCTTTTTTTTGCAAGTAAAGATCAAGGCTTGCTGAACCGTTTCTTTTATTTTTTGTGATTAGTATGTTTACTTAAAAATATTTGTTATTAATTGTCTATATCTACCCTTCTTATCAAGGTTTCTCTATGTATTACATGCACGGAAAATTAGAACCTTAGAAATGAGTTTTTACTAACTTAAGGGGAAAAACAGAATAAGAATTTTGTACAAACACGATTGATAGGCCATTTTCTTGGTACTTATCTGCAAGACTTAATGAAATCAAGAAAAAGTATCTATTTGGGGAAGGTGATTTTATATGTATGATGTATCATGTCATATTTTCTATTTGTAGTGATTGTTTATTGACCTTTTCGTTGTGACAGTGAGCGTGGAATGTCTGACGATGAATCAGAACGAGAAGGCTACAGACGATGTGAGTGTGTGATCCAATGAATCTGCGGAGAACTCGTAGTCGTACTGGGGCTCTACTTGTTGACAAGTTACTTGCACATCTCGATGGCATAGAAATTGTGTTTATATCTCTCTCTTTTTCCTGTTCCTGGAGTTCACGTATCAATCTTGTCACACTTACTGCTATTCTGATTTTTGTCCTTTTGTTTTTCATTTCTTTTGTTTTTACAGCTTTTTATCTTGCCATTATTTCCTCTTTTTCTTGAACTCGTGAACTGTTTTCCTTATTTATCAGAAATATTTTCATTTTCGTTTGTATCCGTGTTATGTGTGAAATCTATAGTTTTCCCACAAAAGATTTTATTCTTTCTGCTTACCATTCTCTTGACTTATGCACCCTACATAGTACTGATATGTCTTATGTGTGTTATGCCAAATTGATTCGACAATTGCCTTTACAAATGCATTGATCTTTCTGAAGTGCATTTGAGTGAAAGTACAGTAGTACACGATTAAAACTGTCTCAGAAATATGCAGCCCATGCCAGGTCAAACTGCATCATAACATGCCAGCACTTACCACTCCATATCAGTGAGTACCCCTTGTTTTGAAACAAGGAAGAGCCAATCATAAAATCTATATCGATTTGTCTAAGCAACTCAACCTGGTCGATACTCAGCAATACTCATATGTGTGCATAGGAGACGAAGTAACTCCTATCTTGCTCAAGATCCTTCTTCAGAATTCCAACTCCTTGGAACAAGATTGGGTAGATAAAGAAGAGGTGTTATGTAGACCAAGTACTAATCATCACTTATTAATGACTAAACTTAAACATCAACAAACGTGAAACTTGGCAAAACCAAACACTAGTTCTCATCATCAAACATGAAACTTTGCATTTTTTTTTTAATTTCAAAGTTGCTAAAAGAACAAATATTACTATAGAAGTCAATTAACACGTTTTCAATAAGTAAGTAAATATGCATGGAATTATCCAACCTCAATTGACAAGGAAGATAAAACTGATTTGGATGATTACAACAAACAAGAGGATGATTGCATTTGAAGTGGCCTTCTAGTCCAAGTCTATAATTCCGAAATTTGAGAATAGGATCTTCACTTGTTGAACAAAATCTGAACCTGTAGCATACTCTGTCAATAAGCCCACTGCAAATCCAAACATTGCCCACCTGCATCAAAACCCACCAAACAATCATCACAAGCTCACATATGCAACCTCAAAAATAACCACTGAAGTTAGGAAAGAGATACTTCTGAGTTGCAGATGTAATAAGGACACGTGAAACTCGTAAATATTTCCATTGCGACAGCATTCCTACTCTAACCTACACGACACTAGTGATCGAATCTCAACGTGGAATTTAATTAAAAATATAAATGCTTCACGAATTTCCAACTCTAGCATCCACTGAACAATCCATTACATTTACCACTCGATAGTTTTATATCACATATAGATAACTTATATCAGTTCCCTATTATGCATATTGTAATTGAGATTGTCCAAATAAAAATACATTGGCAAATGGTACCAATCTTTATAGCTAAAGGCAATTCAACGTTGCAACCTTATAGATCATGAACGAATTCACAGTTCATAGTTATGAATCTGAAATAATTTGTACGATTTATTTATAAGTTTTTGATGAATATGATAACGTCGCAGAATTATGAACTCGAATGGTACTGGATTTGATTACTAAACTTGGTATAGAGCTAAAGATAAAAAAAGTGCAGCCACCTAATCTCTATGCACTTTGGAAATGTTCATAACTTCATATACGGGACTGAAGGAAAACATATATATCGTAGGAATACTCAAAATAGGTCTCTTCAAAGCGTACGTTGCACTTGAACATTTCATAGCGTTGAGATGCATATTTATGTCATTTGAGGACGATACCTAGTTGAAACTTTGAAAGATACACGTGCACATAACAGAGAAGCAAATGGCAATTTTTATGAGACTTTTTATTATAAAAAGGGGGCAATTATCCGTGTCATGATAAAATCAAATGGAAGTGGTCTTATGAGCTTTTTGATGCAATTCGGAGTTGATGCAAGCAATTATTATACAGATCATGGGGGGAACGAGCGGTGAACCAGATGTTCACACAATTTAAACACAAATTGATAGAGAGAAACATTGAACAAATTGATGAATTTAGAGAACAAATGACACGACTTCACACAAAAATAACACTACACACACTACTTGAACTCTTATACAAACATGACATGTCTAGCATTTGTTTTTAAGTTGTTAAGCCAATCAATTATTTCGTGCTCAACAATAGTCATCATACATAAGTTATTAGTTATTACCAATCGAAACAAGGATATACCACCTTTTGAGATTATGTTTGACACGATTTCCTGTTACAAAGCAAACAGCTATCTGACACGAAAATAACACGACACGACACGATTGAGAGGCACATACCTTCCGTTGGAGATTTCGTTCTTGGGCACGAAGCCGAAGGCGGGGCCCTGGTCGGTCTCCTCCACCTTCTTCATCCTGAAGTAGTCCTGCATCTCTTTGGCCATCTTCCTCTGGAACTCGACCGTCACCGTGGTGGTCCCCACCGGCGTTTTCACCGGCTTCGGGGGTGGGGCCCTGACGACGGAGGACGGCGACGGATAAGACGTGGCGGGGGCGGAGGGCCTCCGGAGGGGCCCCTCGGCGTTGGAGCTGCGGATGGTGGAGGAGAAGTGGGGGCTGGCTCGGATTGGGGGGACGACGGAGTATGCTATGGACATGTTTGTTGAATTGATTTTCTGTTGAGTTTGAGTTTGGATTTGGATGAGTTTGGGTTGGAATGAGAGGGAGGAGGGTGTGGATGTGATGGTGCCAAGTTGAAGGGGGGTTTGGAAGTTAGTTTGTGTCTGCCCGGCGGATCATGTGGGGTCCACCCTCAATTTGGTGTCTATGCAAGTGTTTGTTATACAATACACTTATTCCGGAATGAAGAAGACATTACCAACGTGGTGATGTTTGATTCCACCAATATCCGCAACATGTATGTGTATGACTTTTGTTGTTTGAGACTAGCATCCACTTTACCTCTTTTTCTTCTTCTTCTTCTAATCACTTCCATTTTGAATTCGAACTAAAACTTCAATGAGCGTAAAACTGAAATTCCTGAATGGGTAATTGGTGCACAGTGGAGCTTTAAACAATCTAGAATGTAAGTTTCAAAATAACTTCCAAGACTTAGACATATATACTTGAAATGATTTCTATAATTTCCACCGTAAAATGAGAAGAAGTCGTAGAAGTGAACTTCTAGATTTTCATAAACTTTCTAAATACCAATCAAATCTAGGATATATTCAAAACTTATTTTTTTTGTTCAAATTGGAATTACAGTTTATTAGGGTGTGATTGGTAGTTACGAAGTGGAAGGAAGTCTAAAATTTTAGTTTCACGACTTCATTTCATTTGAAAATAAAAATTGGAGAAATCACTATAACTATATATTTAAGTCACGAAACTCCTACTATTGAACTCAAGTTCCATAATTTTCAAGTTCTTTAGGTTACCAATTGCTTAAAAGTCACGTTGAAAGTTAAGCTTCTCACAAAGAATAACTCTGTCATTTTAAGGCATTAAATTACCATTTAACCCTTATACGTTCTCATTCATGCTATATTGGCATTGGATTAGAGTTGAGCTGAGTTGTTCGATAAAATTATGTCCACAACCTTAAAAAAGTCCAATGGCGAGTCACGTCTTTTATGTTTCTGTTTCATTAATAGTGTTCTTCAAAAATACCGCCACAGGCTTGAAAATTTCCCCCAAAATCTTTCTTTTCCCTCTCTCTCTCTCTCTCTCTCTCTCTCTCTCTTTCTCTCTCTCTCTCTCTCTCTCTCTCTCTCTCTCTCTCTCCAGTAGTTAATTCGTTCGGTCGAGGAATTCCGGTTTCATCCTCTTCAGGTAACCTTCTCGCTTCGATTCCCTTCCCTTCTCCTCATCTTCTTTGCAGGGTCCGGTCGCCAGTTGGGGCACTGTTTCGGAGTCGGGGTTCCGTTAGGGTTTTGAGATTTTCAAGAACTACGCCTCTCTTTTTTCTTTTATTTAACAATTTATGCGTGGCTCGGGATTCTGCTGTGTTTTCTTTCGTTCAGTTTACGTTCCGATTCGGAAACCAATCGGGATTTGCGGGTTTTATGTCTGAGAATTGCACTTTGAGGTAGGGAGGGTTGTTTTGGAATAATTGGCGTACATGTTGAAATCGGGATTTTTCACAAGGAATTGAAGTTTCAAGTGTGGAAATTATGTTTGAGTGAAAATGAAGTAACGTTTGAACTTGGTGTCGAACCCGTATAAAGCTTGAACGAGCACTAGTATTAGCACCTAAAAGATATACACTCCTTAGTTTTTTTTATGTATTGTATAAAAAGATTTGTTTTGTCACTAATTTTTAGAGTGACATTTTTTAATCGTTCATTGCAGGCGCCAGACGGAACTTTATTTGAAAAAAAGCCCATAATTTGCTAGAAGTGGCGTTCACGGTTCACCATGAAACCTGCTTTCAGGAAAGCAAAAGGGGGAGGCACTTCCTCAAAGAAGAAAGTGAATCAAGGAATGAATTGCTTAAAAGGTAGATGATCTTTTTAGTGCTAGCGAAACAAACACAAGTAGTAGTCGTATTCTATCACATCTTTCTTTTGCTTATGTAACCCGAAAGGCTGAAACTTTGGAATCTTTTTACCAACTAAGACATTTAGACAGTGGTTTTCCTCGCAGATTTACTGCAATGGGCAGGACGTCGTATAAAATTAATATACGTGTTTCTATTAATGTCTAGTTGAATTTTGATTGTTGCCGAAAGATTTGTCTTGGGTGGTGGTGCTGTACTGCAGTGACTAGTTCTAAGATACGACCTTATGAAGTTAACCTTGACCGATCACAAAAAGGTTACAATAGCATCTGAATTTGTCTTTCTTGACTCTTGACGGTTTAATATTTTTTACCTGATATTTAGTGGTACTTCCTGGTTGTCCTTCAACTTGTTGATGTTGCAGGGTTTCAATTTCTATGCTCAAAAGTAAATCCTTCATAATATTTGCAATTAATTAGTACTTGTATAGCCAACTTAACTATTAGGTTGTGAATAAAAACACCTGTTTCTAAATAACTGATGTTATTATAACACTCAAGATCGTTTTGCACACAGGAAAGGATGAGAGCCACTCAAGCAAACAGACAAAATCACTTTCCTGTCCAAATTCACCTTTACCTCCCCAATTCGGATCTGGTCCTTTGGATTTGGCCCTTAAAACTTCTATAGTGGAACATGGTATGCCTTCGGAACCCCTTGAAAAATTGAGACTCCAATTATTTCCGATAGATGATGCTACTTGCATGGAATTGGAGAAGGTACTATTCAGTAAGGATGAAGTACGATTTGTTCACTGGCTTATAATTCGACAGTTAGTCCTAATAGCGTCTTATACTGATTGCAGGTTGGACATAACCCTTATCTTGAACTTACATTAGGACCAAAAAAGAAGATTTCTTCAGTTGTGAGACACCTCAATGCCAAGTGGGGCAATTCAAGTGCAGCAGTTGGGGAATTTATTCTGGTTCCCTATGAAGCTCAGCTGGATAAACTTGAATCTAATGCAAGATGGAGTTTAGGTGACACTTCTACTACTACTTTTGACGTTTATGTAGCTGTACAAAGCCCAGCCATTTTTCGTTTGAGGTTTGTTTATTACAATCTTCTACTTGGGAAAGTAGTACAAGTTACTCTACATCATTTTATCCAGGCATTGGTTTTTTGCTGACTCTGGTAGTCTGGTGCATATTCACAGGTATGGCTGGCTCTCATATGACAAACCAGAAACTGCTTCTTTGCTGTTCAAACATCAAGATATGCCACATACAGATAGAGAAGGAAATAATTTTTCCAGTTCAACCCCGGTGCATGGGTCAGAGCCTACTGATAACCGTTTGAAACGAAGTGTGGACAAGACATATTTGGCTCGCTTCGTGGAAAAACAGGTTGTTTCTGCCTGGTTAATCTACTAAAAATTGTAGTTTTACTGTTTTAGTGGTGCAAAGTAATATTGCTAATGCGTTGGATGTACGGTTTTTCCCAGGCTAAATTGAAAAAGAATTGCAATACCATCGATAGATTGGATGGTAACTCGGCAACCATAAACTATGACCATACGCTAGCAAGAAAGTCCTCAACGACCAAGGCTGCCAGTAAGTGTGGCCATCTACTAACTTTGAAGAACACAAATCTTACACAGACATCCTCCCATTGTGATTTATTTAATGCACCTGTTGCTGCTCATGTAGTTTGCAGTCAAGCTCCGATTCCACCCATAGAGGTGCCGTCCGCATCAATTCTTGATGCCGAAGAAACATGCCAACCATTTAAATTTCAGAAGAACAGTGCTCCACCAGGACAAGACAACCCAATCATACAGCTGCAACAATATTCACGTTTCCCTAAGGTTCATGCAATCACATTGAATCAGTGCCTTTGATCCTTTTTTTGGGGTGTAAAATGATACTTGCTGTAGGCTTGCTTTTTTCCAGAATTTCCCTTGACCATCCATTACCTGGGCTATTTTTCAAAAAAAAAAAAACTGCCTTAACATCTTTTAGACTAAACATGGTTTTCTTATGAATTTGTTCTCCGTAGGAACAGGAGCCAGGACCATGTACAGACCTTAGCATTTCGAGAGAACCTGCCACCGTCTCGCGGCCTCAGGCACAAATACAAAATAATAGTGAAAGCAATTTGGGATTGGCTAGCATCAATTGGGTAGGTGATTTTTCGTTTTTTCTCTTTCGGATGAGAAGTAATATCATTTCTACACAACCCTAACTCGTTTACTTTCTCTAGGACTCTTTGGGGCCTTTGGAGTTTGGGATAACACCGAAGCTGGGGATTGGTGACCAGACTATCAGTTTCAGTGGTATTCTAGCAAATAGCCGAGATGCATCGTGGATTTTGAAAAACTGATTCGACATTTTATACTGTTTTCTGTTTTTTCACGTAGAATAATAGATTAAGTAGCAGTAGCTTATTTTTTGTAGAGCTTTTTTCCCATAAAATGTTTTCTCTTTAGGAAGAGTGTTTTTTCAAGTTCGATTGGTGGGGTACTAAAAGCTAATTTCTTTTCTTGTTGCAAAACCTGAACAGAAAGAATTTTCGATATCTAAAAGAACACTTGTGAAATTGTTTTAACTCATAACTCAGTGCGTTTTTGTGAAGTGGGAACAGAAAAATGTAGAGATCGGACTCCTGAGTAATCTTTTCATTAATTTTATGAAGTGAGATTTTGGACGATCACTGTCTGTTTCAGTTGGGTCAAATTCTACTTTGCTCTTGTCCAGCCAAAAAAATACTTTCTATTTCTACGGATCAAAGCGGTCAAAAGAGATTTAAAAGATTAAAATGTTCTTCGAGAATTTGCATGGATATTGATTTGACTAGTCTTTGCCAGGACAATTATTTAAAAAAAATAAAAATGAATTGAAGGGGGAAAAAATAGTTAATTTTGAAAAAAAAGAGTGAGATTAAAGTTTTTTAAAGAGATCAATATCCATGTGGATTATTGTTGAGAAGATAAAAAAAAAAGAAATTGTAGGGTCAATACGATGTAATCTGTTTGTGCGGTTGATGTTTACGTAATGTTATCTGTTTGTGCCAAAGAAATTATCATAAAATAGATTCTTGGAGGCAATACGAAACCAGTGGGAAATTGAGCCTTTCAGAATTTATTTTCCCTAAATCAATTTTTGTTGTGTATGATGTTATTGTTATAATTGAAATTTACTAGATAATATAAAAATGTTATTTTTTTCATGTCCACAAACATAAATAATTATAGGCCCAGTGTATTTGTCCAAATACAAATATCCAATCCAAACGTAAATAATTAATAATATTACATTCCCCGTGAAATCTCAACATGAAACTATTGCTTTAATATTCAACACATAAAATTCCAAACACAAAATCTAAACCTTAGAACCACGACTTGAAGAAAAAAACATATCTCATTTAGCGTTTTCATGCCTATTCTAACTAGTTATTTTGGTTTTTTACTAGTTGCCTCAAAAGAACTTGTGTGAGCATTTCGACAAATACGGAATACACCGAAGTTGAAAGATCTCACATCCTCACACATAGGTTCCTTCTGAACTACAACTTGTCACCAAACAACAAACATAATAATGTAGTGTCTAATTCACTACGCATGTTCACCGCATAACAAAAAAAGACAAACAAATTTTAATAATATTATTATAAATAATTTCGAGTATATAATATTTTGTATATATTATTATAAATAATATAATAATCACGTAGTTTTGTGCTTTTGTTCAAAAGTAATTTGTAGTTTTATAATTAAAAGTTTTATATAAACATATTAGTTCTTAAGTTATTTGACAAGTATGTACATTTTTTTCCCCAGTGGCTTCCGTTTGTTTCTTGAGAGGAGACATCAGAAAATGAATTCCAGAATTTCTATACATTCAGGATTCTGAAGGACAACAGCGGGGGGGGGGGGGGGGGGGGGGGGGGGGGGAATCTGATAAAAAAGAATTTGTTTCTTTTTTAGGTGTATGCACAAATCCCTCTATAAGCTAGAACAGTTACAGGTGGATGCTACTTACAGCGTTTGCAAGGAAGATTACCACAGAAGTATCCCAGCATAATTCAAATAACATAAAATAACACAAAAAAGTACGATCTTATTTGACTAATTACATATGATTTTGAGACACAAATTAGATGTTATTTAAGGAAAACTAGTTCATCGGTCAGTTTCATACAGTTATGAAACTAAACTTGCATTATTCTATGATGTTTAAGCATGCCCGCCAGTTAGTGGAATAATTTCAGAAACTGCAGCTACGCAGCTGACAATCGTGTCTCAAGAGGCTTCAGAATGTTGTGTTGCATGTTTGCAAGGCGGCAGTTGTCGATTTTGATTTTGCATCTCATGTCCAGCAACAAGGAAGAAAGCAGTGTGCCTGATTATAGCACAGACCCAGAAGCAATTATAAGAGAAAGAAAGACAATAAAGAAATTGTGAGAAGGAATACAAGGATGGGAAGCAAGACCTGAAGAAGTTCATAATTTTAACTTTAGAATCAGGATCTATGCTTTGGGTGGTATCTAGTGCTTGTTGCATGTGGTGCAACCACCTTTCTGCAGCTTCACGAGTCACCGGAAAAGGGCGGTGCCGACCAATTAATGCTGGGTGACCTGTGAAATCGACAAAGGAAGGAACACATAAGTTTAGACTTTGGATTAGAAACAAAGTTAGGTGGTGTATATCTTGTAAGTAACAATCCCATCAAAAAATATAATCTTGTAACACTTGGGTTGTTTTTATGTTATATTATAATTATAACGTGAGAACATAACATGCAATGAGTAAGGGTAGAGAACCTGAGGCAAATCAAGTAAATAACATCATAGTGGAGAACTAATTCAATGAAGTTGAGATGAAGTTTTTATTGAATATTCGCCGTTTAAACCATATTAGAAACTTGTGCTAGTTTATGAGAACACCTAAAATTTTAGGTTTCAATATTACAAGATTTGAGTGAGAGGGCTACTATCCGAGCACATCGAAGACCATTCCAGTAACAGAGTAACTGTTTGAGTATAGATAATTCCGTAACAATTAGTTTTGGGTGCAGTATCTGAGGGTTTACGGCTCGCCTACATTTTTCCCATCTATCCTTCATAAGCAGCATATACCAGAGTACATGCCTCTGGGTTCAAATCAAGATTCACACAACATATGAAAAAATGGCAAAAGAAGAGTTTTGGGACTGTCATGTCTAGCTTCTTTTGGTGTCAAACTGTGATCCTTTCATAACATTAAGACTTGGTTATTCAATAAATTTTAAAACTCTGGCAGATATCTACACCAAGTAGAAAAGTCTACACAATTAAGATGATTGCACCACGATATTAAGAAACAATGGTTACAACAAATAAAGCAAAATTCCAAAGAAGACTGTACTCCGGAACCCTGATGGTATCATTGGTTTGTAGAACGCTATGCGAGTAGGATAACCATAACGACTGAAATGGAAGAAATTCTAGAACAGAAGCTGATATTCAGTGGATTTCTGATATCCAGGGTAAAAATATATCAATCCTAAAATCATTCCCAACACTACCTTATGGATTCAATCTCAATGCAAATTTGTTGCTCCAACCATCAGAATTCAAATCAATTTTGGAAACAACAATTCAGACACGGACACCACAACTCCATATTATTATCAATTTCCAAGAGACGTCAATTGCTAGATCCTTGGTCACGGATTAACCGGAACTGGTGATCAAATTAAATTCCATCATCGCGAGTTACTCGTTGGGATTTAATAAAAACTATAAAATGCTTTCGAAAGACAAATCTCATTCTCTCCAAATCAAAAAACCCAAATTCAAGTCAAAAGAGAAAACGAAAACCTCTCCTCTGCGAGAAAAGCGGAGGCCCTCCCATCCTCTGGACAAAGAACTCATACTGATTCCTTATCGCATCCTCCTTGTTGGAGTCCCGGAAAATCTCCCGAAACCACTCCTCCTCGTCCTCGTAAACCCTTCACAACAAAACCAAAACCCAACCCAACCCAACCCAGATCAGCATCGAAATTTCCCAAAAGAAGAGATTTTTTGGAGGAAGCACCACCTGGTGTAGAAGTTGGTGGAGAGGGCGACGAAGGGGTCGAGGCCTCCGAGCTTCTGGAAAAGGTTGGTCTCGTCGATGGCGAAGGCGTCCTCCGCCGCCACTCCACTCCACTCCGACGCCTTCTGCGGTAAAGATTGCATATTTTCTGGTGGAGGAGAGAGAGGAATGGGGTTGGGTTATATATAAACATGTTGGTGATGGGATGTTGTCATGTGACACTCACCCGTGGGCCAACCACCAGATGGAGAATTCGGTTTGGGCGTTTTTGCATTAACCTCCTCCTTAAATCTTGTATTTAGGAATTCTTGTATTTGTGGTGTGCAATTTATTCGTAAATGTTTTTTTTCCATTCATCTTTCTTTTGGAACGGATAGAGTCCGTTTGAATCTTTAGGTTATGCTTTACTATGCATACAATAGTTAGAGAATAAGAATCAAATGGAATGTAGTCAAATAATCACAAAATCGAAATATGTAAAATACGAGTTTATCATGATTTGAAGAACTTTGTTTGCTAATCCTCTTTTTCAAATTCATTGTTTCAGAAAACATGCTACACAACATATTATCTTTCTCAAAATAATTTAGAATATTCACAACCTCTAAAATTATATTTCTTCGTTTGGAGTAGTTATTTTTCATTTCTAAGGTATTGATGCTATATCATTTTCATATCAGAATTATGATATTGTTACATAGTGGATCTTTTTACTCTCTAGTAAGGTAATAACTACGACATGTCAATACTTCTGTCAGTCAACCTAATAAGTGTCCAATTAACACTCATGTGGCCAAGTGATAAACAATGAGTTAGTTACCGATCGTACAGTTTAATCAACCTATTTACCCTGGGTGACCAAATTTGAGATATAAACCTACCACCTAAGATCTTATTTGTTTATCATATAACACAAATAATATGTGTATGCATACTTTTTGTTTCTTTTTTATTATTTTGCACAATCCAAGACACAAAAGTTCTCGTCATCCCACTTTATCCTCTCTAAATATTTATATTTACAATGAGTGGTGTGATTTGATAAATAAAATTTCCTAGAATTTTGAAGTAAGTAGGTGAAAAGTTATTAATTTTGGGGTTGCATATGCAAAACCCCCTTTAGGTATTGGAGTGGGTCGTTTGGCACACGGATTGGTGGAGTTCATGGTTTGGGAATCGGAATGTAATCACTAATCAGGGTTGGAAAAGAACCGAGGATGAGCTAAGCACTTACGAAATGGGATTTGCATGGGGCGTGAGATTACACGGATAATTTACAACATTCTTAAGAATATCTCGTGAAAATGGTTATTAGGAATTGATCACCCTTTCGTGAATCTAACTTATATAATATGCATATACATTTTTCAAATATTACATTATAAATGCAAATTCCTCAACCTGATATTATTATTTTAGTGCATGCTCTTTCAGTGCAAGGGTGGATACCCGTGGAGTTGTTCAATGAACCAAGTTTGGTAAATGAAAAGAACCAGTCTAGCCCGTGATGATATTGAACCCAAGTATTCTCAACAAATTGATCCATACAAACAGATGCTGGAAGTGGTGCTAATTAGAGACCATGGTATCATCTAGGTGTCGGACCATTAGACACCAAATCCATCAGAATTTTGAGTCAAGTAATGATGAAGTGGTGTCATGATCTGACGCAGGCACTAGCCAATTCTCTATCTGGGCTTGTTTAATCGGCTCGATGTTAGATGGACTAGTGACCTAGTTTATTCGGTTGAGTATTGTAAAGCGTTTGATCATACTTGTATATGGCTCAGATCTTACCGACTCCTTGTATAATACATAAAAACTTATTGTACGTTGCACAAACCTTAACAATTGAATTTCTAATGTTCAAGTTTACATTTAATCATATAAACTCAAAAAATAGAAAATCATAAGTTTAGTCTAAAGTTTTGTTACAATTTTGAATTTTTATCCCAATATTTCTTTTCTTGATAATATTCATCAACTGATCATTAAAATGATTTGCACGAATCATAAGTATATATACAATGCATGAAATCATGTTCGACCAATTTGATTGATTATTTGATATTACAATGAATATGAGTTGATCGAACATAAATTAATAATAGTTTGACAATAATCATCAAAACTAAACTAGATTAAAGGCTAAAAACCATCAATCTTGAGGAGAGTTTGGGGAGTTGGAAAGAGAGAAATTGATGGTTTTACAGAGGATCTTGAAGAAATGGAGAAATGTAGGATTTTGTATCATATACTTGTGTATAATTTAAAAAAAAATTAACAAACATTTATGATCGATTTTCATAATTTTCAACAATTTTACATGCACAAAATTCCTTATTGTATTTCAATATATGCAATCAACTATTTAATATTGGAATACGTAGAAATGATCATACCTATGAGATTATTGAATCCATTTTACCAATAAGGATATGTGTTGCACGTCGGATCACCTTGGAATTCCTCCAAGTGTTCGCCAAACTCTAGACGAGATTAGAGAGATCGGAGCTAGCCAATCAATTTCAAAATCAATGCTAGAATCTAACTAATTACCTATTTGATGCTCCTGAGAATTTAATCTCTCAAACACTCAATTAACAAGGGAATTTTCGGATGGATTTTATGGAGAAATATGGATAGGAGAATTTTACATTCATCTGTGTAAACAAAAAAGAGATGAAGAACCTATTTATAGGGTTTCCTCCATCCCATATCATGTGTAACTCACCTACACATGATCCATTGTTTTTAGCTCATCTAAACCAATCATATTTCGACACGTAATCACCCATCAACATCCTCTAACCGAATTGGAACGATTTCAACCCATGATCAAAGAAATTCTCTTATTAATTCAGGCAAAACCATATGCAAAAGGTCAACCGTTCGACCGATTGGTTATAAATCATCAATTTCTGTCGGACAACACATCCAACCGGTCAACCAATTCACCCAACCAAAAGTCCCTGGTTTCGGTCGAGCGACACGTCCAAACGGTCGAGCCACAATGGTCGACCGTCTCTCAATCAGGAAAATCCCTGATTTTGGTCGAACCAAGTTTGTCAAACGGTCGACCGGTGTGACCGATTTATGCCTTCATCAAATTTTGGATTAATATCCAACAAAATCTAATCTTCGGGGTTTTAACAAATTTATATTTTTTAATGTTACGAACCACATTATAATATGCAATATATTATCATATATATCCCATAATATATTTACATATCATATAAATTTATTGATGATTCTAACCATGTCGTAATCACAACACATTTGATTTTAATATTTACCACATGTATCTCAATACATCATATAAAATGTAAAATCAAATTCCATGTTTTCGAGTTATGTTGGAACGATATAAAACACTTTATATCATAAACTATAAGACCATTCCTTACCATAACCTGGACGACCTGGTCATCAACTCTCTCTCTCTCTCTTCAAAATCAGCTTTCTCTCTCTTCCACGTCAGCTTTCTCTTTCCTCAACCCACATTATTCTCTTTCCTATACTATTCACCTCTTAACCACAACCCACGACAACTTATCTCTCTCATCCACATCATTTCGGGGTCCATCTTGGTAAAACTTTAAAAAAATTCTAAAAAAATCAAAACAATTATAAAATGTATTTTCAAAAAAAATCAAACAAAAAATTAAAAAAATCAAAACAAAAAATTCAAAATATAATAAAATAATGGATGACCGGGTCGTCGACCCGGTCATCCATGACCGAAGTTTTTCACAGTTAAAAAATAATAATTCACGACCCGGTCAGGACCCGGTCGTGACCGAGATTTTCACCCCGTTAAGGGGTGCCCTAAGCAGTATCTAACTACACATTACAATTACAAAAATAACAAAGATGTTTCGCTCACTCGAACTAAACACGATCCATTCCGTGATATTTAATATCACTTGTGTCTATCCCTAACCTCATAATATTGGGAATATTATACAAAGTAGAAATGTGTTACCTTTGTTTTATATATTCATTTCTTGATCTCTCAAACTAATTATAAATATGTAACTATACACAAATTACATTGTGTACATTATAATTTTACTTTATCAATGAGCCCAACAATATCATCACTCAAGTCAAGATGAGTAATGATAATCTTTTGACATATCACATTTTCTCCCACAAGTTATGTATAACAACCTAATACTTTTATCATTATACGTATTGATAGCTTTTGATAATAATCAAATTATCCACTCATTGTGTGAAAATATATAAGTCTCGTATCTTTGGATTCAAAGACACGATGAAACATTCATGACACAAACACAATTCCATGATGTTTCATTTGTTAGGTCAATTCAATATATGAAATAAACATTTTCTATTTCACATACTCATGTTGTTAAATATTTATAAAACTACATTATTTTTTTCAACCAACGTGACAATCTTAACTGGGTAATCAATGTTCCATGTTAATTACCATGATTGTGAATTACTTTTGATTTATGTAAATCATTATCTTTTAGAGCTCTACGGTTAATAGTCAAAAGTTTCTTCCTTAATAATTCCAAAAGACGAATACATTTAATAAATGAACAAAATGTTCAATGCATTCAATTCATAATAAAAGACATATAAAAGTAATATTTTTAAAACACGTTCCTTTCAAGAAATAGGTGGAATCGAATATAAAAAGGAAAATAAATGGTTTGCAGGACTTATGGACAATAATTGAATTGCAAAGGTCATAGAATATAACTATAAAATTTAAATGTCTATTCTGTATTTTCCTTAAATTATAACTATTTATTTATACTTGAATTTGAGTGCTATTTATTTATTCAAATATATGATGTTTGGGAGATACCTTAATTAAAAATTAACAAAAAAACCTATAAGTATTTGATAACATAAATCCTATTAACAAATTTTTCTTTAGTTATGTATATTTAATATGGTCAAGTTCTAGTAAACTCAGAGCTCATTTTATTTTGTTTAAACTCTCTACAATCTTACAATTGGATCTCATTTACTGTTAATCTCACTTTTAATTAGCATAATCGTTTTTTATAATCTACCTTACAATTTCAGATGTGTGGTGGAGATTGTGGGGGCTTAAAATAAAAAATTAAGCCCCCAGACTCACTAGATAATTCATGTATTTAAATATTTAAAATATATTGTAATAATAGTTTATTATTAAGCTCCTTGACACGATAATATCGAATTAAAAATTATATGAATGGGTTAGTTTGGTAGTATAGAATTGTGTTTTTATAATTTTTAGGCATATTGTTATGCATTTTTAAAACTAATCATGTGTTTAATTTTAGAAAACTAATTGGTATTTTGTTTTTAAAATTCATGTGTACAAGATGTGATTATTAAGTATTTTAACTGATCTATATTAGAGTTTGTAACTTTCTAGCATATTTTATTTCTTTCTTGAGAGAGGTACGTGAAACTTTATTGAAAGGATTTTTTTTTCAATATATGATAGACTTGAAAGGGAAACAGATGGAAAATAGTTTATGTTTCCTAACCGGCAGATATACCATGAAAAACGTGATTGATACCTTAGAGAAACTATAGAAAACGATAAACTTGACTTCTGTGTAATTAATATTCTGGAAAACTTAAAAAAATTGGAAATCAAGTTCTAGAATGATCAGAACCTAAAAAAAATACTAATAAGAGTGACTTCCACTCTAAATGAAAAGAAGTCTCGAAATTAAGTTCTAAACCTCCCCTGCTTCCTCACTGCTGATCACATCCCAAGTAAAGTGACCAACTAATATAATAATAAATAAAGGGAACTACTATTCGTCGCCCGAAAACTACTTAAATCGCCTTAAAAATGACCATTTTGCCATTAACAAATCAATTAATACCAATTTCGTCCCGTGTCTTTAAATAAGGTGTTTGACTCAGTTTTACTCACATTCCTAGTACCAACACCATGAAAATGTCTGGCGAAGCACCTGAATCCGGCGAGGTAACGGGGGCGGAATTTTTTTCACGACTCGGGCGTCTGGCTAAACCGCCTCCACCAAGGTGGAGACATCTGCCTAACACGCCTCCACATAGGTGGAGGCGGTTTAGACAGACGCCTCCACCTTTGTGCAGACGTCTCCTATGGACGCCTCCACAAAGGTGGAGGCGTCTGTCTAAACCGCCTCCACATAGGTGGAGGCGGTTTAGCCAGACGCCCGTTTTTTGTTTTTTTTAATTTTCTGTTAAATTCAAATTTTTCAGGTTCCGTTGCAAGATTTCGATGGTGATGGAGTAGATTACAGTGAGCTTTTTGACAGTAAAGAAATATTTACAACAATCGAGGAAGGTTGTAAATGGGCGAAACAAGTTGCAATAGGAGCCAGATTTTTTTGGTTATATCATCATACAAACCGAAAGAAGATAACCGGATGGATTGTTACCTCAGATGTGATCGCAGACGTGAGATGAGTTCTCGTGATACGAGTATTGCACTGCGAAAGAATACGAAAAGAAAAGGTTGTGGTTGTCGGTTTTTGGTAAAAGTGGTGGAGCGACGAGATCGTGATGGATGAGTTATTGTTTCTAGTAGCATGTTTGGGCAGCACAACCACCCATTGGCAGTTTATTCAGAGGGTCACCGACAGGTCAGCGGACTTAGTGCTGGGGCAAAGCAAATTGTTCGGGATATGACAGAGACACAAGCAAGGCCTCGTAACATTTTGTTGGCGGTAAAGAAGAAATTTCCGGACGATAATCCGAATCAAATGCACATTTACAACTTCAGAGAGTACATGAGGAGGACGAAATCTGAAGACAGGAATCCCGCGCAGCAGTTTCTCAGAGAGACAGTGCAGCATAAGTATTTGCATTGGATTGTGGCAGATGAAGAAACTAATGTCTTGACTCACGCATTTTTGGCACATCCGACTTCAGTTCAGTTGTTGCGTACATACCCATTCGTGATCTGTATGGATTCCACGTATAAGACGAACAAGTACAAGATGCCTTTGTTTGAGATGGTTGGGGTTACTCCAATAAATATGAATTTCCTCGTCGGATATGCGATTTTGCAGGATGAGACCGAGTCTAGTTACCAGTGGGTGTTGGAGAGGTTGCGAGATCTGTTATTGGATATTGTTAGCCCGACAGCAATAATTACAGACCGGGAGATGGGTCTGATGCGACCAGTGGCAGAGGTTTTTCCTGAGTCAGCTCATTTACTATGCACCTGGCATATCAACAAAGACGTGTACAACTACGCATACCACGTATTCGGGAAGGAGAAGCAGCTTGCAGAGAGTTTTAGACGTGGAAGATGGAGGAGAGTCATGCTTTCTGATTCACAGACGGATTATGATAGAGCAGTCCGTAATCTGAAGGATTCTTACAGTTCCTGGCTAGTGCTGACGAAGTATGTGGAAGACACGTGGTTGGTGCATAAGGAAAAAATCGTGTTGAATTGGACGAATCAAGTTCTTCATTTCGGCAACACTACGAACTGCAGGGTGGAAAGTGCACATTCGACTCTGAAAGAGTGGATCACTACATCGACTGCCGCTCTCGACACTCTTTTCGACCGCGTGAACTCGTCTATTGAAATGCAGCTGACGAATATTCGGAACTTTCTTGAAGATTCGAGACGTCGAAATTTGGCACATTACATAGGTCCTCTGTTTCAGCATATAAATGACCGAGTTTCGCATCACTGCTTGTTGTTAATGACTCAGGAGTTGAAGAGAATGCAGGACTTAAGTGATGAAATTGAATATCGTTGTGGGTGTGCTTTCCTGACAACACATGGAATTCCTTGTGCCTGTACCATGTACGAGTGTTTGGCGTCAGGGATGAAATTTATTTAGAGCAGATTCATCCATTCTGGAAAACACTTGTTATCGGAGAAGGAGTCCAGATGTCAGAGTTTGTTGATCAGTCAGCACAAAACACCGAGCATTTTCGGAAGCTAGTGGATGAGATCTCGCAGAGCGACCCTGTAGTAATTCGTAGTGCATCTCGTATTTTATACGAACAGTTACACCCCGATCAGTCGAACTATGGAGAACCCGAAGAAAATACTAAGGTACGAGGTCGACCTAGGGGAAAGTCGACACGTCGGGATCCGAGTGCCTTCGAGTATGCTGAGCGAGGTCGTGGTCGGTCTGGCAGTAGTGGGAGCAGGGGTCGTGGTCGGTCTGACAGTAGTGGGAGCAGGGGTCGTCGGTCTAATTCGTCTCGATCGTTCTTGAATACGGGCACAAGATCTTCTGGTATGTCGATATCTTTGTTGTTATGTTATTTAATATATATTAGTAATCTAAATGGGGTTGAATATATTATCTCCTAATTTTGTTGTTTTAATGAATTGTTATTTACCTATTTTACAATGTCCGGACGGGTTGACGTGGACAACTTCCCGTATGATGATAGACTGCCAGGAATCATTTTGTCATTTCTGCAAAGGTGGAATGACGTACGTGCTGATGGCAACTGTGGATTTCGATGTGTTGCCGATGTCTTTCATGGTGGTCAAGAGAACTGGTCGTACGTCCGTCGTGCGATTTCTAATGAGATAAGTGCACATTCTATTTATGAGAGTCTATTTCGGCCATGTGAGAGAGGCTCGTCAACGAATTGATTGGGGGCGGGGGAGGTTGTGGTGAGGATCATTATATGGAGGTTTGGTCCGACTTGTTTCCTATTGCGAATTTTTACAAGTGTGCGGTCATGTATTTCACAGTGGGAACGGATGGTTCGTTGTTCCCGTGTCTTACTGTTCTACCCTGGGAGTGTCCATCTACCATGACGAGGTCTGTCAGAGAGTTGGTCATTGCTCATTTAGGGAGTTACGCTCATTTTATTCGTTTGGAATTACTTGATGATTTCCCAGTACCTCCTATGACGATATTATGGTATCAAATGCGAGATGAGAGTGTTGTTGGATGGGAGGATCAATACCAAAGTAGGATGGAGTATTGGAACCGGTTACATTGATTGTAATTTGTAATGTTTTGTAATGTATAATATATCGTGTATTTCTACTTATATCGTGTTGTTTTTTTACCGTATTTTAAATTTAAATATTATTTCATATCTAAAGAAATAAGTTGAAAATCTTTTCGTGAAAAATAAATATTAAAAAATACGATAGTCAAAGAAATATGTAGAAGATATGTTCGTCAGAAATAAATAATAAGAGTACACAAATAAACATAAGCAAATACCAACAAATGTACTAACAGTGCAACAAAACGAAAGTAAAAGCAAGACAACTACAGCTCAACATCTGAATCATGGTCCGAAATGCCCAATTGGCTGTTCCAATCCTCGATCAGGCGATCCATCTGTACATGCAAGTCTCGTCGCCTCAGTCGGCATGAAGTCTCTCTCTCGCAAAAACGGCTGCGTACACCGTATCGCCCTACTCATGCACTGTATGTAAAATAAAAATTAGCGTACAATAACAAAATATACTTTAAAATTAAAAAATAAATTAGATAAACTTACCGCATCGGCACATGTCCTATCTAGTGGTCTCTCCGGTCTCGGAATGATACCGCGTACGAGTAGTGGATGTGAGCACCTACTGAACCACTGCAAATAATCTGGAGCACAAGTGGAGGGGTCGCGACTACCGGCGGTTCCGGCGACCGCCCTCTCGTTGGGTCGGGCGTCTCCCGCGACCGCGCGACTCAAAAATGTTTTTTTTAAATTAATTGAAATAAACAAGGTAATTTACCAGATGTGAGTAGTTAGGGGTCTCCGCGGGTTCTTTTCCTGGCCTCCGAGACATTTTATGTGGGGAATAGAAGAGTGATATGAAGAGAAAATTGTGTTAAAAGAGTGAAATGAGGAGTTATATTAGTAGAAAGGGTAGATGGACAAAATGGTAATCTTACAGACGATTTAAGTAGTTTTACGGCGACGAATAGCAGTTCAGTAAATAAAATCCAAAAAAAAAACCTATCTGGACCATGCTTTACGGACCACACCTTCTCCTTATCGGATCCTTCTCCCGGATCTTCCAACCCGAGTTCGGATCTCCACCCCCGACACCGTCGTGTCGGTAAACACGAAACCCTAGAATTCCACATCCGCACCATTTCCCCTTTCTCGCTCGATCGCAGACCAACCCACCGATCACGACCCGTTTCCCCCATACAAACCCCACCTCTCCGCCCCCGATCGCGCTCGGATGGACGTCTCGAGGTCCCGGAAGCGCCCTCGCCTCTCGCGGGACGTCGCCGCCCAAACCGGGGTACCACTCCCTAGGGTTAGGGTTTTGGGGTTGGGATGTGTGGTTGCATTGGTTTTGATGGTTTGAGGTGGTTTTGGTGTAGGACGAGGTGTCGGCGAGCTCTTCCAGGTTCGCGTCCCCGCCGTGGAGGGAGGATGACAGGGAAGGGCATTATGTGTTCGAGCTCGGGGAGAATCTCACCCCTAGATGTGAGGATTTAGTTTTGGTTCACTTTTTGCGTTTGAATTTGCTGTTTTTTAGTGTCCTGTGGTTAGAGTTGGTTATTTGATTCAAAGGTCCGACCTTTGATGGTTTGTTTGCTTGATTGTTTGTTTGATCTTTTCGTGACGAGCTGTCTGTAGTTTCGAAGTGATCACCTTGAAATTGCACTTGTGGGTTGGATGGTAGTACTCGGGATCAGATCCTAGTGATTTTCTGGTTGGTGAAATTTAATGTTTTTATTTCTGCTAGATCAATGCTGATTAGTTAGTTCAAGTATTGTTGTTGATACAATTTAAGCTTGAGAGTGATACTCACTGCTGATGGCTTGTCGCCTTGTTATCTTTTTGATTGGTGGTATACACACACACACTCATAGCTATTGCACATAAAAATCCTCGTGGTATAAAAAGTGAAGCACTCGGTATTTCAACAGAAAACAACACGTATTGCCTATCAAAAAAGACAAAAAAGAACTGAGAACTTGTATTGCTATGTGCTACGCTAGATTAGATTGTACCGATAAAAAGCATTAGATCAGTTTGTGTTCATATAATCATCTTATTGCACTTGACTATGTTCGACATTTTGAATCTCTACAGATAAAATAATTAGCAAGATGGGAGAAGGTACAGTGTAAAAGTGTCCTGTGTTTCTCAGATACTTCTGATCTTGCCTGCATATGCATCAGAAATTTGCTAGTGTTGTAGGGACCTTTGGGCGTGTCTTGGAATGCTGGGATCGTCACAAACATGAGCTTGTTGCAATTAAAGTGGTTCGAAGCATACGGAAATACCGCCATGCTGCAATGATCGAAGTTGACGTTCTCAAAAAGCTTGCCGAACATGACCAAGGAAAATCTCAGTATGTAAAGTTGCAGTACAGTTTATAAGTGAAATTCATAGTAACGTTTCAGCTTGTCTTTAATTTTTGGTGAGAGAATTTATTTTTGGATTTATACATTTTCAGCTGTTTACAAATCCGGGGTTGGTTCGATTACCGGAATCACATATGCATTGTAAGTGTTTTGTTCTTTTTTGCAGTTTGTATTTGCACTTATTATTCTTCTTCTTGGAATTTATTATTTTCATTTTGCAATTTTGTTCTGCTTTAATGTTTTGTTTGTTTATCGTAACCATAATCATGCCATCTATTTCTTCATCGTAGTATAGAGAGCCCCTTGATATAATTGAAAGCTTTCGTTAGATGAAAATTAATAGGTCAAATGTATGATTTCTGCTGTGGACCTGGGAACTACATTGAACCCTTTCTTTGGATGAATTTGAATGATTTTTTATCAGGTTTGTGAAAAGCTTGGACCGAGCTTATATGATTTTCTAAGGAGAAATAAATACTACCCATTTCCGGTGGATCTTGTCCGGGAGTTCGGGCGTCAGCTTTTGGAATCTGTAGCATGTGTGTGGATTTACTTGAAATATCGGACGCATTTGTTAATTTCCTAACCACTCATGAAATTCTCTTTTTTTCATTTTATTGGGGTTTGACTGTTTTTCTGTCTATTTTTAACGTAGATATGCATGATTTACGCCTAATACACACTGATCTGAAGCCAGAAAACATACTTCTTGTGTCTTCTGAACATGTAAAGGTTCCAACCCACAAGGTATCATATCTTTTGTATTACCTTGGAAATTGCCCCACTGTTCCGCAGATATTTTTGGTCCCTGCAATTCACTTGAATGAGTTGTTGAAATGGTACAGAGAAATCCAAGCAGAAGTTCTCTGGATGACATGCAATTTAGGTGCTTGCCAAAGTCAAGTGCAATAAAGTTGATTGATTTTGGTAGTACTGCGTTTGAGAATCAGGACCGTAGCTCAATTGTTTCCACGAGGCATTACAGAGCCCCAGAGATCATTTTAGGTAAATTGGTTATTCAAAGAAACAGAAAGTGCTGGTCTCAGCATGTTGATTTGACATGGCTGCTTCATATCTATCAGGGCTGTTCTGAAAGTCTACCAGATAAACGTACATTAATTAGCATGCTCTGTATAATACCAGGTCAAATGCTGTTGGGAAACAACATTCCCCTATTTGGCTGACTTGATTGTCTACAAAATTAGGTTTATGGTTTTGTAGTGGAACCATGTTTTCCCAATTAAGAAAAAAGAGAAGTATTTTACAGATAAATAATAAATTGTAATAAACATACACTACTGCTGTATTTCTTGTGCTCTTGTTGGTAGGTAATGTTTTGCAGTTTGAGGCATTGTATTCCTGTTAGTGTTTTGTCATATCTCCTTATGAATAAATATACAAAGGTTAGGGCTTAATCGTTTGGTTTTCTTTTGTGTGTTTGAATCAATCTGTTTGCCTCTTGCAGTCCTGCCAAAATCATTTTAATTTGTACTATCACACATTTTGAGTTAACTTATGTCTGCTACTCGGTTTCTTGAAGCCGTATACAGGTTATTTATTGTTTGTACTTTGTCATGAGTTCATTCTGTGTTTGGTATATATTTCTTGCAATTGTTTGTGCGTTTTTACTTGTTTTTGTTTCCTGGGATTATGATGCTATCGAATGGCTTTAATTTCCTGTGCCATGATAAGAATTTTAAGATAATTTACAACTATCCTCAGCACGTATTTGCCTACAGAAATGTTGAATCTAAGCAATATTATGATTGGTGAAAGACAACCTATGTTCTGCATCTCTTCGTACTGTGTGTCGTTCTATGTAGAATAGTTACCAAACTATTGGTAGTGCTCCTGTTCGGAATGATATTTTGGCAGATGCTTTGCTTAAGACCTCCTAAGAGACCTTCCACAGATTGTATCATTTTCGATTGCCAATTTTGCTTAGTTGTATGTAAATGTGGAAGTTTTTTCCCTTATGATAATGTGCTTGTTTGCAGGTATTGGTTGGGATTATCCTTGCGACCTTTGGAGTGTGGGTTGCATTTTGGTTGAGCTTTGTTTGGTAAGTGTGCCTTAAATCTGAGATTTTATGATGTTAATTTCATACCTAGTTATGTGATTTTAATATGTTTAGGGGGAAGCATTGTTTCAAACTCATGAAAATTTGGAGCATTTAGCTATGATGGAAAGGGTTTTGGGACCATTGCCGGAACACATGATCCGGAAAGCCCAGTAAGTTCTTTGTACAATTTTGCTTCCAGTTTCCAATAGAACTAATGATATATGTGGCTTGTACTTTGTATAACAAAAAAATCATTTGTACCCATCCATTACTCATCAAACAAGCTTATTATACTATTAATAATATCTGTTTAAATTCTTCGTTGGTCTCATCTTAGGGTAAGATTCAGAATGTTCTGTGTGTTGCCCTTGCATGTTTTCTCTTGAATGTCCATTATGTTTGTGTATGGAGTTTTGTTTACACCTTTTTTCTACCTTTATAGGACAAAAATATGTACTAACATTTTTATTGTGATGGATATGAATCTTAATTGTACTTTTATACTAAGTCAAAGGTCACACTATCTTGTCCTGCATGCTACTAAATGTTGATTTAGTTGTTATTTGTTGAAGTAATCCATAAAGGTGCACTAGAAAACTCTTTAAGGTTCTTTTTGCACAACATCTTAATGTTTTTTTGTTTCATCTTAACTAGAAATACAAAATGAGAGATATGAGGAGGCAACCAAATACATAAAATAAAAGAAAAGTCAGAGAACATAAAAGAGGACAAGTGGCCTACAGTAAGTAGAGGCAACAACATACGGAACACCAAATTAACAGATCAGGTCACTAAAACCCCCAGGTCTAACTAGAATAGTGCAGGTTGCATGCTGTAATCAGTTATAAAGGGAAGCTAGTATCCTGAACGACAATCAACGGCAAAAATATGTCTATGGCTGTTTTCGTCCAGATTTTCCCAATCACCCCCTCATTTCCCAATGCGTGCTTATTTCTGTATAGCCAGATGTTCCACCATAGGGCTCGTGGTCCAGCCTTTCTTGCGCTCCCTTTACTACCATGTTCAAGTACCTTGCACCATTCTTTCCAAATGAGAGGAAATCACCATTAAGGTCCACCAAAGTAATACACTGCTACAAAGAGTATCAAAAAACTTAACATCTTAACGTTTACTTAGTGCTTAGTAAGGTCCTGTAAGAATAACTCAGAGAAGTGCGGCTATGAATTATTTATAAAGGTTTAGTACTCTAAATTAGTTTTCTGAATCTTCTCCCTTCTTTTCTTCTATTTTTTTCCCGAAATAGGCATCTAAGATCTCTGCCTGATCAACTGTTAGTCTTGTAGTAGACATTTCATAGCATTTCAACCGTTCAAGTCAAACAAATGCTTGCTACAGTTTGTATTGTTCTGAAATAATCAAAGGGCTCTTTCTGGTCAACTCTTAGTCTTGTACTTAGACATTGTATAGCAGTTTAAGTCAACAAATACTTGCTACTGTTTTCTATTAAGGCTCGCAATTTGGGGATCCTCTTCCACTGTTATTGTGGAATTATTATTTTCTTCAGTATGCATGTTCATGGTATGGCTCACATTTTTATCTAATCAAACCTGCTAAGTGCCAAGCATCTTTCTTGAGTGTTAGGATTTAACCATTTGTGTTTCTGCAGTTCTTCATCGACAAAATATTTTAAGAAGGGTGTGAAGCTGAACTGGCCAGAAGGTGCAGCTTCAAGAGAAAGCATCAGGGCCGTTCGGAAGCTTGATCAATTGAAGGTGTTTCCTACTGTCCAAGTGGCATTTTATCTCTTCATATTCAGGACTTGTTTTTCATTTCTTTTCTTTTGATGAAATATTATTCCTGCTTCTGCTTTTTGGTTCATCATCAGAAGGCAGTTTTTTATAATTTTAATCACTGTTAGGATTACTAACACCCTTATTTTTTTGGATCACAGGATATGATCTATCGGCATGTTGATAATTCAAGAGCAGCTTTGTCAAATTTGTTGTACGGCTTGTTAAAATATGATCCATGCGAAAGGCTCACGGCTCATGAAGCACTAAATCATCCGTTTTTCAAGAATTTCTCATGAAGGTTCTTAACCAGTGGTCATATCTTCGCAGCCAGCTAATGCATTTCCTTCGCATTGGAAGAGATCTTTAAGGGCATGTAGGTGGTACTACACCAGAACAATGGAAATAAGATGTATCTCTGTAGATATGACATTCCCTTAAGATATTAGGTGAACATCAAACTAATGGTTAGCAAAGGTATTGCAATATGCCCTGTTGTATTTTAGTGGATGATGGATGTAACAGGCCATGGCTATTGAGTCACGTGCGATTGTTGTCTTGTACTATCAACGTATTTCATGTCGAAGTAGCTTCTGTCGTTGGATTTGATTTGGCTAATGATGTGTGAAAGTCATTGTTTAAGTCATAAATTGTGGACATATGTCGTGACTTGCAACCTGTATGTTTTCCTCCCCAAGTAAAAGTGTGTTGGAATAGCGTGGGAGATATTGCATCTTAGGTATGGCTTTTATGGTTGGGATATTTACTACGGTGTATCCGGAAAACATCGAAATTTTAGAAATACATTTCAAAAATTTGAATTTACAGTGGTGCATTCGAAATACTTATGAAATTACAATAGTACACTCATAACAGACGTTGATAGTCTCTGTCTAATTTAAGTTTGATTACATATTTTAATTAAAGGGATATTTACAGTAGTGTATTTGGAAAACATTGAAATTACGGAAATACACCATAAAAGTTTGAATGTGCAGTGGTGTACTCGTGTAACTTTTGAAATTACAATGATACACTCTTAACCAACGTTGCTAGACTACGACCAATTTATGTTCGACCGACGTTTGATTACACCTTTTAATTTAACTCGACCTCTTTAGTTACCTTAAATCTCATTTCCATCCACATCCCACTTACATCGTCCCAAGCCTTGACCTCCTACTTCCATTGCTCTTAAATCCCCCATCCACCTCCGACTTACATCGTCCCAAGCCTCGACCTCCTATTTTCATCACTCCTAAATCCTTCATCCACCTCCCACTCGAAATTGGATGTGTACCTAACAAAAATTGAGTCAAATTGCAGTTAAGAATGAGTTGTAAAATTTAAGAAAAATTCAGAGGTAATGTAAGTCAAAGTGAAGCCAAGATTGAGCCCTAAAATGCATCCAAGATTGAGTCAAGTTGCAGTCAATCTTCAACAAAAAAACAACTTAGAAATTAGCCCAAATTACAATAAAAAATGAGTAGTAAAATTCAAGGACAATTCTGTGATAATGCAACCAAGAATAGGTAATAATATTCTAGGAAAATTCAGAAATAATGCACATCAAAGTGCAACAAAAAATGAGCTCTAAAATGCATCGAAGAATGAGTCAAATTGCGGTCAATCTTTAACCAAAAACAACTTAAGAATTTAGCCCAAATTGTAGCCAAGAATGAGTAGTAAATTCAAGAACAATTCAGTGATATTGTAGGTTGAAATATGATAGTACAAGTTTATTAGATAAGTACATGTCTAATTTTCACAGAACCATTGATACATCGCCAATTTCTGAACTTTTGGTTGCAATTTGTCTCAATTTTCGATAGGTACACGACCAATTTTCGAGTGGGAGGTGGATGAGGATTCAAGAGCGATGGAAGTAGGAGGTCGGGGCTTGGGACGATGTAAGTGGGATGTGGATGAAAATGAGATTTGGGGTAACTAAAGGGGTCGAGTTAAATGAAAATGTGTAATCAAACGTCGGTCGAACTTAAATTGGATGGAGTCTAGCGGCGTCAGTTACGAGTGCATTATTGTAATTTCTTAAGTTTCATGAGTGCACCACTGTAAATTCAAACTTTGGTGTGTATTTACATAATTTCGATGTTATCCGAGAACACTACCGTAAATATCCCTTTAATTAAAGGGTAATTAAATGATGTAATCAAACGTCCGTCAAATTTAAATTGGACGGAAGCTATTAACGTCAGTTAATTTCATAAAATTTTCAAGTGTACTACTGTAAATTCAAACTTTTGGAGTGTATTTCTGTAATTTTGATATTTTCTGAGTACACCACTGTAAATATACCTTTATAGTTTTTTAAGTTATACACGTCGCTAACCTCATAACTTGTGCCTGTCTACGCTTTAACTTGATAATAGATACAACAAATGTGAAGTGCTGTTGTATATATGTACATTGACTAATCTATTGGTTCTCCTGGTCATCGTAATTTTCAAGTTCTTAGGCTCTGAGGAACGGATCGATTGATGTCTTTATCTGATCACAAAACTAAGAGCATCCTTAACAGCGCCCGGGCAGTTCTCAGGCGTCCTGCTTTCTCTCTCAGCCACGTCAGCTTCTCTCTCTGCCACGTCAGCACAAACCAACCCCCTTACAAAATCCTTAACCATTACCCAATCCACTCAGTCACGCTACAGTATTTGTTGCCACATCATTATTTTTATTCTTCTCTCCAAAACTCTTTCAACAATCAATAAAATATATTAATAATCATTATCGTAATAATTTAATATCAACAATTCATTCGTTTTTAACTAACATTTAATTAATAAATACGAAAATATTATTAAAATTTAGAAAACCACAAATTAATAAATTTCAAATTTCAAATTTAGGACCTACAGTATGCGCATGACTCACAAAAGACGAGACGAGTGGATCGAGGCTTGGACTTCTATGACATCGAGGAGCTACAGTATGCGCGTGACTCACAAAATACGAGACGAGTGGATCGAGGCTTGGACTTCTATGACATTGAGGAGCTACAGTATGCGCGTGACTAACAAAAGACGAGACGATTGGATCGAGGCTTGGACTTCTATGGCATCGAGGAGCTACAGTACACGCGTGACTACTTCAATATATATTCTCTACTCACCTCTATTCCAATCTTACTTCTTCCACAATAATTCTCTACTCACATCTACTCTCTACTCACAATGTCATCTTCAGAAGGCAATGGTTCACCAGATTACCGACGATCTCCACGTCGTCCACCCCCAAGCCAACATTTTTTCCCTTACCAAAATGTTCCACAACCAGGATTCCACCCGTTATACCAAAGCCAATTTACCACACAACCAGGATTCCACCCGTCCCACCAAAGCCAATTTTTACCACACCCAGGGTTCTACCCACACAATCAATACTAACCGCCAACTCAGGAAGAAGGGCAAACCCAATTCCCAATGGGTATGTATACTCGCCTCCTAAGTGGCGAAAGTAGTGGAAATGCAAGCCGCTATACAGCTGATGTGAATGACGAAACCGCGACCGAGGGAACATGCAAAACCGCGACGATGAGGTCACAAAAATCGTGGTCCGCACAAGAGGATCAACGACTCGTCTCGGCTTACATGGCTGTCAGTGGCGATGCTGTGGTTTGGACAAACCAAAAAATGAAGTCCTTCTGGAAACGTGTGGAGCGCATCTACAATGACTCAGGCGAGCCAGGTGTAGTAGAGCGTAACGATGAATCTTTGAAGGGGCGATGGAGGCGTACATTGCCATCTGTGAACCAATGGGTCGGTTGCTTCGACCAGGCGGTGCGGAGGAAGAGAAGCGGTTACAACGAGGACGATGTCATCCATGAAGCGCACATCATCTACGAACGAACACACAATGCCAAATTTCAGTTCATGCATGTTTGGGTTTTGTTACGCAGGTACCTTAAATGGGAGTCTGTTGCGCTTGTACTTCCCACCGGAAACGTCGCTGCAGAAAGTCCGGAGAGTTTTACCAGCGGGAAAAGAAAAAGCACCGACGACGATGGGAGTAACGCAACACCGTCAGCAGATGAAATGGTGTTCAAAACATGTCCTCATCCTGAAGGTGTTAAAAAAGAAGGGGAAACAACAATTTGAGGCACAACTTGATCCTGATATGTTAGAACTGGGGAAACAAATTGAATATAGCGCAAAAGTGAAAGAGGAAAAGTATTTGCGTTACGAAGAACGGATGGAGAGGAAACGCATCGAAGCTGAGGCGAATTTCCAAAGGAAATTGAACAGCAAGAAACTTGATGTCCTCTTCGCTCTAATGAAGAAGGAAAACAAGGACGAGTTCGATAAAGAAACACTTGCTGAACTCAAGGAGTGGGCTAAAGCACAAGGATATCTGTAAGTGCTTATGTTTTCAATATCTGTGGTACTTTATCAGTATTTTGGTATTTTAAATTCCGTATCGTAGGATGATTGTCTTTCCTTTCCTTATTTCAGTTGTATTTTGTATTTTGTATTGTATTTTGTTTTCGAAATGTATGAGTATTGTACTACTATTTCTTAATTTGTTTATGATTTTTTAAATTTTATTTTAATCTAAATAAGTCAAAAAAAAAAATTAATCATAAAATATTTTTACAATTATTTTTCAATACCTAATTAATTAAATTCAATTTACCTAATTAATACATTATCCTAATTATATATAAATAATTTTTATCTTTAAAAAAACCAAAAAAACAAAATAAAATAAAACGGACGAATTGGGGGGGGGGGGGCACGTGGCCCCCCGCCCAGGCCGCCCGGGAATCTGCCTAGGGCGCCCCGCCCTGGGCGCGCCCTCCCGTTAAGGGAGGGCTGCCCGGGCGCCCTGCAGGGTGCCCGGGCGTAGAGCACCCGTTAAGGGTGCTCTAAGGACTTAAGAATGCAGCTTCAGTGGATTGTCTAGTTGACGTTGATTACTCTTGAAAGCTTACTATGTACGGTAGTAACTACATACTCAGGTTTCCCAATCTCTTGTCCTATCACCAGGGGGTGTGCATCCGGTTTGGACCGGTTTTGTCCGGTCTAAGACCGGATTTTTTAAATTAAAAAAATCCTGGACAGATCTGGACCGGAACTGAATTTTTCAAAAAGTATGGACCGGAACCCAAACCGGTTGGATACGGTCCGGACCGAAAGTTGTAGACCCCTACCTACCACTGCTATACAAAGCTCCAGCAGGGTTACAACCCTTATCGGAAGTGGTCCGGTTCAAGCGCTGAGGTCCCATCTTCCCCTTTTCTGGGGATATTTATTGTGTGGAACAAAACTAAACAAAGTATTATCAATAATTTTTTGGGAATTTCGATTTGTCTCCAATATATCTAACATTTGATCTAAACGTTTTGTTATATAATTTCTTCCATTTGGCTTAGTGTTTCTTAAGCTTAATTCCAGCTTCCATTTGATCAAAACTAATTCCATTTGATCTCCAAAATTAATTAATTTCTAAAAGCATCTGTTAAAATAATTCCAGCTTCCATTGTACTGTTTGTGCATAACACTAAAAAATTCTCCTTAACATAGAATATTTAACTAAGATTTATGTAAAAATAATTTTTGTAAAAAGAACAATCATATTTAAGAATATGTTATATATTTGCGATTATACTTGAAAAGTACAATAGTTCTGTTGCTGCAAGTGCTCGTTCACATAAAATATTTGTTCATACAACTAATACGTCATTTATCATACAAGGAAACAACTAGTAGGATGAGCAAAGTGAATTAAAATGGAAACGTTAACGATGATACGAGTAGATTTTCATTATACAACTCAGTCCATAAGGATTCGTAGAAGCATATTAGGGTTATGTTTGTACCCAAAAACCTGCTGGAGAATTGATTCTTAGGTAGGGTTAGTGCACCCGGAATCCGGGGGAATCCGAGGGAAAAGAAATCAAATTCCGGTTGACTCCGAAATGGACTGCGTTTGTGCATTGTAGGGAATCCATGTCTCGGATTCCGTAGTAAGTGTAAAATTTTCTTTGAGTTTTCTCAACGTTTGATGTCGGAAAGGAACGGAAACCGGATTTTTCGGTCGACCGTCAAGGTTTCGGTTCACCGAATTCGTAACTGGAGTGACCCATTCGGTCCACCGAATTCGTAACTGGAGTGACCCGTTCGGACGACCGAACTTAGTTCGGTCTTCCGTTTACGTTCACTCTGAGAAGTCGCATTTCGGTCGACCGAAACTAGTTCGGTCGTCCGTTTTTCTTATCCGAACTGTTTTCCGACGCAGGCACAAACAACAGAATTCAGTCAAAGGGAAACTATTTTCCACTGGATTCTGTTTTCCTCTGCTTTCCCGTTGACTCCGAAAATCACTTTACGGAGCTTTCCGCGCCACTAACAAATTAGAGTCATCAGGAAACCAGTGAAAATGAAGCTAGCAAAATTTGTTTTCATTTGACCAAGCTTTTGATAGTTGCGTTTGTCACCCAACACTATCGGAAAATACATAAAAAATCTAATTATTTAAGGGAGTTACTTTTCGTTGCCAGAAAACTACTTAAATCGTTCCAACAATTACATTTTTACCCTTAACAAATTACTTAATACTCATTTTGTCCTGAGTCTTTAAATAAGGTTTTTGAATCAGTTTTACTCACATTCCAAGTACCAACACCACGAAATCGTCTAGCGAAGCGCCTGAATCCGGTGAGGTACAGATACAGATTTTTTTTTCCGTCTCTGGCGTCTGGCTAAGACCCAATCCACTATCACTAATGATCGTCGTCATATCATCAGTCATCACTGAACGCCAAGCCTGTAGTGTAATACAGGCTCTGTGCCGATTATGACACTTTAGAACATTCTGATCCTCGCCCTCCCAAATGCGTCTGGCGATGTGGCCTCTGAAACTCAGAATGACGCTGCCATCTAGAGGACCATCGGGCATCATATCCGTCACGATCCAAGAATCGTCCTCATCCCTCTTCTTCTTCTGAGTTCGGGCGTCTGTAGTGCACGAACTCGAATCACCGGTCACAAACTGGCAACCTCGACCCTTCCTAATGACCCACTTAGCTGAAGTGCTACAATGTCGCCCCCGTCCTCGACCATACTGCAGTATCGCCTCCTCCTATGGCTCCAAGCCATACCGGCCCCCATCGTCACTCTCGTCGTGACTCCTCACCTCATCTGAATTATCCTGGTCGTCGAAAGAATCCTCAGGTGTCTGACGACGACGTAAAATATCTCACTCTCTCCTAACTGAAGTAGAAATACCTCGTCTACGTGGATGACGAGGACCTGACTTATCTGCTAAACTACATACAACGCGTAAGGGAATTGATTTTCCTTTTCCTCTACGGTAACCCGATGACTATTAATTCAATTTTAAAAATCATATTTTGTTAATGGATTTACTAAAATAATTTAACTAATTATTAACTTAATAATCAATTTATTTGACAATTATCACAATTTATAATCAATAATCATTTACTAAAATAATTAAACTAATTATTAACTTAATAATCAATTTATTTAGCAATTATCACAATTTATAATCAATAATGGATTTACTAAACTAATTTAACAAATTATTAACTTAATAATCAATTTATTAGCAATTATCACAATTTATAATCAATTTAAATAATTTAAAAAAATCAAAAAAATGGGGCGTCTGTCGGAGACGCCCCATCCCAAGGGGAGGTGGGAGATGCCCGACCCAAAAAAAATTTAAAAATTTTTGGTGAATATGAGAGTAATATGAATATGAGAGTAATATGAAGAAAGAGTGGTGTTAGGATAGTGAAATGAAGAGTTATATAAGTAGAAATGGTAGAATGATAAAATGGTAATTCGTACGGGCAATTTAAGTTGTTTTCCGACGATGAATAACAGTTCAGTTATTTAACTATGATTTATGAATTGAAATAAACGACGGGAAAACATCTAGTGAGAGAGAAATTGTTTTTTCCCTTCTGTTTCTACCCTCTACAACAATTATCGTCAATTTTATCCTCTACAACAATAAAGCAAAAAATGATACTGGATATTGCTCCGAGGTTGAGGCGACACAATTTTTTCTTTTGCTAATTTTCGTAAATTTGGACGATATGTATATAATACAAAATTAACTTATACAAGAACAATACATTAAGTAATATTTAAAATTGAGTTATCAAGAAATAGACAACATAATTTAAAGCTAAACTGAGGTAGATGGATTCTTCTTCTTCCACTGTATATTAACATCGTGATACTCTACTGCCTAGAACAACATGTGTCTAGGGTTGTAAATGGGGCGGGTTCAACACAACCTAACGCGGGTTGAAGATAAAAAAAATGTTATCCACCAACCCGTCACCCGCACAACCCAGGAAATAAGCGGGAAAACCGCAACCCGCCATGCATAACCCGCAACCTGCATAACCCTTGTATTTTGCTGGGTTTTTGTATTTAGCTTTGATTTTTGTGTATTTAGCTTTAATCTTTTTGTATATCGCTTTAAAAACACATTGATTAATTTTTGTTCTTGATTTTTTGTATGTAGATATGACCAAAATGGAAAATGTTAAAGAAAATTGATTGATTTTTTGTATTTAACTTTATTAAAGAACAACCATCAAATCCACCCCCACATAGTCCACTCTTAGGCGGGACAAGTTGTGTTTTTTTAACCCCACCCCACCATGCCTACTCGCTTAACTTAGGCAGGACGGGTAACAGTGGGGCAAAAATTCATCTCGCCCCGCCCGGCTTACACTATACGGTGTCAGAGCTTTAAATATAAAATAATTACTAGAACTTAATAAGATAAGCTGATGTTAACGGAAAACCACGTCAGTGATATCATTAATTATGTTAGGTGTTAAGCCGACACTGCAGACAAAATCCAAAAGGTGCAGTTACAACCAAAACAAAAGGAAAATGATTAATAGACACTTGCGTCCGGGACGCGTGCTGACGTGGTCAGTCCAGTCAGCAACAACAGATTTATTTTGTATCACATGCAACTTATACTCTCTCAATGCAACATTATGTTTCCCAATGCAACATTTTGTTTCCCCATGCAACATTTATTTTCCCAATGCAACTTTTGATTCCCCCACGGAAAAACTCGTAACATAAAATGGAGAGACGAACACCTTATTCTGTCTAGAATAAGTTCTGTGATTGCCAGAATAAGTTGTGTGTCTGTCCAGAATAAATTCTGTTTGTTGTCCATAATAAATTCAAAGTCTGTCCATAATAGGTTGTGTGTCTGTCCATAATAAGTTCAAAGTCTGTCCAGAATAAGTTTTGTGTCTGTCCATAATAAGTTCAAAGTCTGTCCAGAACAAGTTCAAAATCTGTCCATAATAAGTTATGTGTTTGTCCAGAATAAGTTATGTGTGCGTCCATAATAAGTTTAAAGTTTGTCCAGAATAAGTTCAAAGTTTGTCCAGAATAGATTGTGTGTCTGTCCAGAATAGATTGTGTATGTCCATAATATGTTCAAAGTTTGTCCATAATAAGTTCAAAGTCTGTCCAGAATAGGTTGTGTGTCTGTCCATAATTAGTTCAAAGTTTGTCCATAATAAGTTCAAAGTTTGTCCAGAATAAATTGTGTGTTTGTCCATAATAAGTTTTGTGTTTGTCCATAATAAGTTTTGTGTTTGTCCATAATAAGTTCAAAGTCTGTCCAGAATAAGTTCAAAGTTTCCAGAATAAGTTCAAAGTTTGTCCATAATAAGTTCCGTGTTTGTCCAGAATAAGTTCAAAATCTGTCCAGAATAAGTTCTGTGTGTGTCCATAATAAGTTCAAAGTTTGTGCAGAATAAGTTCAAAGTTTGTGCAAAATAAGTTCAAAGTTTGTCCAGAATATGTTGTGTGTCTGTCCAGAATAGGTTGTGTTTGTCCAGAATAGGCTGTGTGTTTGTCCATAATAAGTTCAAAGTTTGTCCATAATAAGTTCAAAGTCTGTCCAGAATAGGTCGTGTGTCTGTCCATAATTAATTCAAAGTTTGTCCATAATAAGTTCAAAGTTTGTACATAATAAATTGTGTCTGTCCATAATAAGTTCAAAGTTTGTCCACAATAAGTTTTGTGTTTGTCCAGAATAAGTTGAAAATCTGTCCAAAATAAGTTCTGTGTGTGTCCATAATAAGTTCAAAGTTTGTCCAGAATAAGTTCAAAGTCTTTACATAATAAGTTCAAAGTTTGTCCAGAATAACTTTTGTGTCTGTCCAGAATAAGTTTTGTGTCTGTCCAGATTAAATTGTGTATCTGTTCAGAATAAGTTGCATAAGGAAATAAAATGTTACATTGAGAATCGAAATGTTGCATCGGAAAAGTAAAAATTGCATGTGACACAAAATAAATATGCTACTTAGTTAAGTTAAAAAAGTTAAAGACATTTGAATTGTGTTGACTGGACTGCTGACTGTACTGACCATGTCAGCACGCGTCACGAACGCCGCGTCTGTGTATAAGGATCCAAAACAAAATAACAAATGCCACACAAAATACATATCACGGATTTTAGGTATTCCAAGCTCTAGTACGTACGGTGGAGACGAGGTGGGAATCCGGATTTCATCTCTATTCTCCAAACTCTCGACCTTAATAATTAAAAAATATCTTTACTACAAAGTATAAAAACAAAAAACAAATATTGTAGCGTTTCCACGTACAATCAACAACGTCATACAAGACATATTAATATTATTACTACTATTTTAATAAGAATATGCAATAATACAAGGCCTATTATAATGAGGCCGCCCCTCATAATGTACTACTCTATATATACATGATAAAGTAAGAGTAACTTAACGAAGAAAACTGTCTTAAAGTCAACTTTACATGCTACGTTGTCGACGTACGTTATCCTCTTTTTATTATTTTATATTTATATATAGCAACCAATATATTTTAGTCGTCGTGGCGGTTATAATAATTGTGTGTGAGTGGTACCTATGGCGGCTAAAGGGTGGTGTGCACATGAATTTGAAAATAGACATTAGATATTGTTTAATACTTGATTACGAAGATAAAAAAGAATTGTGCACGCCGCAACATAAATCACACATATTCGTAAGGAAAAGAAATTAAACAAACTAATACGTAAATATCTATGTCTAGCTTTCGTAAGGATTGAAATTTTAGATGTTTCTGCATCAAATATTGTTAATTTTGAGACGGGAAAAACAATAGAAAGATCTTTTTGTTATATTTTAATTTAGGGTTACAATGATTCTTTTATATTACAATATATGCCCGTTTAGATTTGTAGCCATTTGAGTGTTGCCTGAAAAAGAGAAATACAATCTTGGACTTGATTACATCCGAGATTTGTGGGATGGGATCTTCAAGGAAGGAAAAGGAGGTGATGTTTGAATCTGAGCCGATTAAGGTATGTTTTTAACACACTCCCTCAAGTTGGGCCTGGAAGAGGTTGAAGGTGTCCAACTTGGATAAGATAAGGTTGAACTGCCTTCGATCCAGAGCTCTTGTGAAAACATCATCGACTTGTTCTTTGCTAGAGACGTACCGTCTATTTCCTTAGATTGGATTTTTCCCCCAAATGAAGTGACAGTCGACATTGATATGCTTGGTTCTTTCGTGAAACACTGGATTTGAGGTTATATGTCGGGCAACATTATTATCATAGAACATGTTCATAGGCTTGTTGTATGGTTGTCTCATGTCTAGTAGAAGTTGTTTGAGTCAACGAGTTCACTGGTAGTTGATGTCATGACATGATACTCGGCTTCGGCGCTGGATCGGGCAACGTTTTGTTTTTTTACTTCTCCAAGTCACCAGGGTTCCTCCAACAAATGTGCAAAAACTTGTAGTGGACTTGCAGTCATTACTACCTACCCAATCTGCATCAGAAAAACCAATTATGGAATTAGAGTTGTTATTTTTCATCCATAATCCTTACCCTGGAGTTTGTTTTATGTATCTAAGTATTCGATCAATGATGTCTAAGTGAGGTGTGCGAGGTGCATGCATAAACTGACTAATCGTGCTAACAACATAAATTATGTCTGACCTAGTTACAGTGAGTGAGGTATATGAGTTTTCCTACAAGTCTTTGAAATCTCTGGATGTCTTTGACAGGTTCTTCGTCTGTAAGGCTTACTTTGAGATTGGTTTCAATGTGAGTATTAGCTGGTTTACCCCAAGTTTCCATGTTTATTTTAGAAGATCAGAGCATATTTCCTTTGAGATAGAAACAACCCCTTTTTAGAATGTGCGATTTCTATTCCTAGGAAGTATTTTAAAAAACCAAGATCTTTAATATCAAATTTTGATTTTAAAAAATACTTGACTTGATTGATTTCATGATTATTATTACCAGTAATTATAATGTCATCTACATAGATTAGAACGATGGTGGTAATGTGATGATGATGTTTAGTGAACATGGATGCGTCAGCGGAAGATTTTGTGAAACCATAAACAAAGAGAAAGTGGCTAAGTTTAGCATACCATGTACGAGGAGATTGTTTCAATCCATAGATTGATTTGTTGAGATTGCATACCTAGTTTGTGGTGAAGGTGTACCCTAGTGGAGGAGTCATATACACTTCTTCTTCTTCTTCTTCTTCTTCTTCTTCTTCTTCTTCTTCTTCGAGATATCCCTGAAAAAAGGCATTTCTAACATCTATTTGATAGAGGTTCCAATTTTTGTTAACTGCTATGGAAAGAAGAACACGAACAATGTTCATTTTTGCAACATGAGTATAGTCTTTAGCTACAAGTCTGGCCTTATATCATTCTATTGTCCCGTTACTGTTATATTTAATTTTGTAAACCCATTTACTGAAAGGAATGTGTTCTAAAAGTTTTACTTTTATATGTCAATTATTATGAATTGTATGTGCAAGCATTTTGTTCCTTGATTATGGTATTCGTCTTTTGGAAGTGTTAAGGAAGATGCGCTTGGTTCTTAACCGTAGAGCTCTAAAAGATAATGATTTACATAAATCAAAAGTTGTTCACAATCATGGTAATTAACATGGAACATTAATTATCGAGATAAGATTGTCGTGTTGGTCATCGATTATTGTAGCTCTACAAATAATTGACGACACAAGTATATGAGAGAGGAAAATATTACTTTTATATATTGAACATACCTAACAAGTAAACTATTATGGAATTGTGTTTCGTGTCATTAATGTTTTTACTGTGTCTTGGATCCTAGGATATGAGACTTATATCTTTTCACTCAAGAAGTGCTTAATTTGATTATTGTCATAAGTTATTAATGAGTATAGTGATAAATGCAATAGTTGGTTGAGCATGACTTGTGTTGGAAAAGATAACTAGTCAAACGATTATCATTATCCCTCTTAATTGAGTGATGATATTAGTGGACCCCTTGATAAAGCAAAATTATAATGTACACAATGTAACTTGAGTTAAGTTACATATTTATAATTAGCTTAGAGAGATCAAGAAATGAATATAATACAAATATGACACATTTCTACTTTGTATATATTCTTAATATCATGAGGCAAGGGACAGACACAAGTGGTGCACTTACATCACTAAATGCATCGTGTTTTGGTTCGGGTGGAACAAATACATCTATGCTAATTGGGTAACTATAATGTGTAGCTAGATACCGCTTATAGTTTAAGATATTAAGTGTTTAATATCTCTGTCAATTTGGCTTACATCCTCCTAAAGGTCACACCACAAAACTGGGAAACAAGAGGTTTGATTTTAAGTTCATATGATGTGTCGGGTTTCATGTGAAAATATGACACATGTGGTGAATGAATAAAATCAATATGTCATGAGAATTGACATAATTAGAATCATAATAAATTCATATGAGGTGTATATATTATTGGGTGTAATAATTTAATATTACATAGGATAATATATTACATAAGATGTGAATTGGCTAAAAACCCAAAAAGATCAAATTTTGTTGGAAATAAATCCAAAATTTGACAAAGGCAAAATCGAAGTCAAACACGGTGAACCGTTCATGGTTCGATCGACCGGGGTACCATCGGATCGGTTAACCTAATGGTGAACGGGTAATCACAATTGGTTGACCGAAATTGTGTGGAGTGCCTGGACAATCGGGTTCGGTTAACCGAGTGTGAACGGTCAACCGAGAAAGATTATTTCAGTAGACCGAAGGCGACGCGGTCATCCGATGACTATGTCCCAGGAGAGATTTTGGTGGGTCAACGGTTGACCGAGTAAAAGACGTGGTTCGTCCGAATTTTTCCAGGGATTTTTTCTCATGTGGATTCGGTCGACCGTCTGGCTTACGGTGCACCAAACACGTGTTATAACCGAATGGTTCGGTTGACCGAGTAATTCTCGGTTCACCGAACAGAACGATTCTGCCTGAATTATGAAAAGATTAATTAGATCATGAGTGAATTAATTCCAGATTTAATTAAAACATTTTTAGGGTGCTTATGTAGGTATTAGAGATTAATTTTAAGAGAGAATAAACATGGGATCATGGCTAAAGAATATATCTTGATGAGGATGTTTTGGGAGCCTAAAAGGGTACCTCCTCCTACTTGTTTAATGTTAATGCAAAAATTATTTCTCTCATTAATTTATCCTCTAATCACCACGAAATTCTCTTAATAATTTTGAGTTTAGGAGATAGAACTCAGGAGCTCAAAGGGGGGTTATTAGCTAGATTCTAAATCTTATTAGAGATTGATTGGCTAGCTCATTTCTCTCTAATCTTGTTTAGAGTTTGGTGAACACTCGGAGGCAAATCCGTGGACGATTCAAATGGCAACGCGACTCCGGATCTTCAAAAAGGTTTTAGAGAACCTTTAGGTATGATTCTACCTTTGTAGTTTATTTTAATAAATGTAGGGTTGCATGATATTAGAATAAAACACAAAGTTATGTACATAAAATTATTGAAAGTATGAAATTGATCTTGTATGTTGTATTAAAATTTTAAAATATATACATACATAAGGACACGAAATGTCGAAATCCTACATTTACATCCAACATGTTTGATTCCGTTTTTCATTGGAATGAGGGTCCAAGTGTTATTAGATTCTAGGGTCTTGATTTCTTCTTCCATGACTTTGCACCATTTTGGATCCCTAATGGCTTCATGATAGTTAGCGGGTTCTATTTGATTCTATAGCCCCTAAAAAGGCGTTATGGTTGGTGTTTAGTTGTTGATAGGACAAGTAGTCATGGATAGGATAAGTAACATGGGAGGTGATGTAGTTATGTAAGTAGGTCTGGGGACAAGTAGGTCAGTTGAACCGTCTTTGCATGATGATTTCTCCCACATCGTCCTCTAGGATTTCTCTGTCTTCTTCATGTGGAGTAGTGGTGACAGATGGTCTTGAGATTTCTAGTTCATTGATATTAAGCAGCGGCGCATCAAGTGCTGGTGGTGTAGTGGTGGACTCGGTTCCTTCATCGCCTTCTTGGAAGTAAGATATATTTTCTATAAACTGAACATCATGAGAAACATAAAATTTACAATTTTTTGGGTCATAATATTTGTACCATTTTTCTTTAAGGAATATCCTAAAAAATACATTTGTTTGAGTTGGTCTCAAGTTTGTCGATATTTTTCCTGTGAACAAATAGAACACAACCAAAAACTTTTAGGTGATCAAGAGACATTTTTCTTCCAGTTAGGATTTCTAAAGGTTGTTTATTTTGAAGTCGAGGACACGGTAGATGATTAATAAGGTACGCTATAGTCAAAACGACGTCATACCAAAAATGTTTTGGGACATGATTTTGGAAAGGTAATGATCGAGTCACGCTTAAAAGATGACGATTTTTCCTTTCAGCCACACCATTTTGTTCAGGAGTATTAATGCAAGTAGTTTTATGAAAGTTTCATTTTTGTTTAATTTTTTTTTGAAAATAGTTACTGGTGTATTCAGAACCATTATCAGATCTATCGATTTTTTTTAAAGTCATACATGTTTTCCACAAAAGTGGTAAAGTCACGAAAAACATCAAAAACATTAGATTTTGATTTAAGCAAATAAATCCATGTAGTTCGAGAAAAGTCATCAATAAAGGTAATAAAGTATATGAACCCATTATAAGATTCAGTGGGGACCGGACCCCAGATATCAGAGTGAACCAACTCGAGAGGATGACCTGTTTTAATATATGATAAATGGAAAGGCAGATGAGTTTGTTTAGATAAACTACATACATCACACAAAAATTTGAATTAATAAATGTAAAAAGAGTTTTTAAAACTGAGTGAGATGAGTGTCCTGTTCGTTTATGCCAAAGTTCATGTTTGGGCCGAATTTCAGCATGCAAGGCCTAATTATTTGAGTCTAGAACATAAAGGTTATTGACGAGAGTCCATCTACCAATCGTCTTCCTTGAGATACGATCCTGAAATATGTCATCAAAAGGAGTAAAAATAATGTTGTAATTTAATTTTTTTTGTGATTTTAGCCACACATAGTAAGAGTCAAAGGAAGGTACATACAAAATATCTTTTGCTACTTGGTCCAATAATTTCATGTCACTTATCCTTTTATTTCTACTTGATTTCCATTAGCTACAGTAACAAACTTATTAAGAAGTGATAAGTTGGTTTTAATATTAGTTAACAAGGTAGAATTCCCCGTCATATGATCAGTTGGACCTGAGTCAATAATCCATTTACTACTAGTTTTGTTTCCAGAAAATAAGGCAGTATAATTATCTAAAGCTTTTACCATACCTGCATAATTACCTGAAGGCTGGGATTTGTTCTGCAAAATTGAATTTAAGTGGGTCAGAAGATGATTTTGCTGGTTTTGGTCGGTATTGAGTCCACTTGAAGAATCCGAGCCTGCTAGGCCGATGTTTGGTCGGCTATAAATGCCATCTGTTGGTCCAGTGTTATTCGGGTTGGCAGAACACCTGATTCCTCCAGTCGGATCAACGTTTGTATAAAGGTTGCGCGATCCGATAACCGTCATTCCATATTTGTCCTACGAGAGAAAATTAGGGCTAGGGTTGGTCTGGTGGCCTCCGCCGCCGACGGTGGCGTTGTAGCCGTTGCCTCCTAATGATACCCTGGTGCTCCTCCCGTCCCCTTCTCCTCTTCTATCGTTGTCTCTTGGTGGTCAAAGATGAGGGTAGAGGAACCAACAATTGTTCTTGTTGTGTCCCGTTTTTTTGCAGTTCTCGTAGTGTTCGCCTTTCCGATTTCTGTATCTCTTCTTGTCATTTTGATTTTGGGTTTGGTTTTGAGGCTTTTCGGCGAAAAAAGCTTGGTTTTCTTATGTTTCAGTTTTCGGATTTCCTTGCAGAGGAGTTGTGGTTCTTCGTCCGGTTTCTTCGCGAAGGACAATGGCGGTGACTGCAGCAAGGGAAGGGAGCTCAGGTGCCATGAGCACTTGGTTCCTGATGCTTTCGAAGCTCGCGTCGAGACCTACCAGAAATTGGTTGATCCGATCTTGCTTTGTTCTTTGTTGGGTTATTTTGGCGTTGGTAGTCGGAGGTTTGTAGACTCCCAACTCGTCCCATGCTTTTCTGAGAGTGCCAAGGTACTCAGTGATACCTCTTTGGTTTTGACGAGTATGTGAGATCTCTTGTTTGATTTGGAACACATGTGTGAAGTTGTGCGCCTTCCCGTAGTGCTCGTGGATGGCTTCCCAGAGTTCCTTTGCACAGTCTTTGTAGAGAAAGATCTCCCCGATGTCTGATTGCATAGATGCAATGACACACGACATGACCAGGTGATCCATGTTTTGCCATTCTTCTTGCTTGGTTTTCGTTCATTGCCCCTCTGGGTTTTTTGTAAGCCCGGTGATGTGGCCAACTCTCCATCTGCCATTCAGGAAAATGGTCACCGCACTTGCCCAGGACAAGTAGTTTGTCCCGTTGAAGAGGGTGAAGACGAGTATGGATGAAGAGGTGGTATCATGGTTGCATATGTTTAAGACATGGTTTTGGTGGTTTTGTAGGTTTTGGATGTTGGTTTTGTCGGCCTTCAACCCTCTTGCTTGAGGTGAAGACCGATGATGACCTCTGAGGAGAATCTGAGGTCGGATCGACGCTCTGATACCATGTTAAATTTGAGACGGGTAGAACAGTAGAAAGATCTTTTTGTTATATTTTAATTTAGGATTACAAAGATTCTTTTATATTACAATATATGGCCGTTTAGATTTGTAGCCGTTTGAGTGTTGCCTGAAAAAGAGAAATACAATCTTAGGTTTGATTACATCCGAGATTTGTGGGATGAGATCTTCAAGGAAGGAAAGGAGACAATGATGGAATCTGAGCAGATTAAGGTATGCTTTTAACACATATCCGTAACGAATAACAACGTGTCCTGCATGGGTTTTCTTAAATCCCGTAGAAACCAATATAAAAAAAATGAGTCAGAAAGAAAGCTACACGTAACACATTTCACGTAGCGATATGGAAATGAAGTGCTAAATAAATAAATAAATGGTTTACAATTTGCTTTCAAGGCTTACATGCAATAATACAAATACTTGGTAGTAGTTTGGAGGTTTATGTCATTGGGGTTCCAAGTCAACTATAACCATTAATAAGTGTGTGGGCGGCTGTGCTTATCACAACTAAGTTCATCTTTAACCATTCCTGTGTTACCCTTGAGCGTCGTGGTTTTTCTTTTTGGCACGTCAGATTTTCTATCTATCACGTCGTATCAGCTCATCTACCTCCAAATTATTCTTAACCATGTATATGGTATATAAGTGTATATATATAATTTATTATTAAATTTATTAAATTCTTATGCGGGTAATCGAGTAAACGGCGCATGTAGAAAATACAACCGCTACCCGTCCCGTTTATTAGTCGGGTAGACGGGTATTCGGGTAAACGAGATGCAGGTTGGATTATTTACACCGCTACCCAACTTAAGTGAGTTGAGTTGACAAGTCAGGGAAAGTTTTACCCACCCCATTTATGGTCTTAAAAGGGCACCCTTTAAGGGTACCCTGATGGCCCATTAAAATTAACGAAATCACTACTGAAGTTACTACACAAATCTAGATCGTGTTTAACCCATGTTTAAAATGACCTCACCTACTTACGTAGTTTCCTAATTTTATAATAGATTTCTAAGATTTGTCTGTTAGGTAACTTAGGTTGCATATCACATCTAATTTTGCATTGCTGCACGTCATCTTGATGAAAATAATCAAACGTGTTTTTGACAGATTCAAATCCATTCTCAATAGCTTTACACCTTCCATGATGAGACTGAAGTTATTATTTGATAGCTTTCTTTCGAATTAATACAAAATATCCGAAATACATTTTAAACTTTTTTAATACCCGTAATACACTCCAATGTAAATATATTATCTGTGTAATAACCTAATTTTAACACCTAAATTAAACTAAACTAAACCTAATTAACCTAATTAAGCCTTGATTAGTGAAGCATGAGGTGGCTTGCCTTGGTTGAAAGCTTTGGAGGTGAAGTGAAGATAAGGATTGGGTTTTACTATAAATTAGAGGGTGAGGGTTATCTGAAGCGTTTTCTTCATTTCTTGTGTTTACCAGAGCGTGAAGGAGGTGAATTCGGAGAAGAAGAAGAAGGTGAAGAAGAGAAGGAGAGAAGAAGTGAAGAAGGAGAAGAAGAGGAGTGAAGTGGCTTCTTCACTCGACCAAAAGGTATGCCAAATCTTCATTATAACTCACATGAGCTTTGTGAGTGTTGGGGATCGACGTTGGTGTCGAATTCCTCGTCGGATTGCAACCAATTCAGAGGTTGAAGACGACGATCGGTCGACCGGTGCCTGTGGGCAGTCGACCGATCCTATTATTATATTGTTTTGCACCCGCGAACGGTCGAACGATGTCTTAGGACGGTCGACCGTTATGCCAGATTTGTGCGGGAAAAAGGTGTGATGTTGTTATCGGTCGAACGGGACCACTTAGCCGGTCGACCGAATAACAATGAGAATGGGTCGGTTGGGAGTTTTGACTTATTAAACGGTCGAACGCCCTTAACCTTGTTCGACCGATCTATTCGATGCTAAGTCGGTTGGGAGCTTTGACCATCAAAATGGTCGACCGCTCTTTAACTTTCGGTCGACCAACTGAGCATTTTAATTAAGCGGTAGAGTGCCTGTGATGTTTCGGTCGAACTGTATAGCAGTTCCGGTCGACCGAATACCATTTAGGCAAAATGCTGAAAGTCCTGTTATCGGTTGAACGGCCCCTTGGTTCGACCGATCGGATATATATATTATATAAATTGGTATAGCGTAGACCATCCAAACGGTCGACCGCTAGATGACTTTTGTTCGACCGATTGGTCGGTAATTCGGTTGGCGTGGTTCGACCGGTAGACTTGTTTGTACAGTACTGTGTACTGTGTGGGGGACCGGTCGACCGGTGTGCTTTTAGCGGTCGACCGATCTGCCGCAGGTTGGTGGATTTATCCACACGCGATCCGTTGAGTATAGGTCGACTACCGGCTCCGAGGCGACGGTTGATTACCGGCTTTGAGAGCGACGGATTTCACCTTCGACGAGGGCGTATTATTGTATTACTGTTGCCTCTCTTACCGAGCGGGGTGTGAGGGATGTGTGTCGTCAACCTTGGGCAGTTTGCGAGGGTTTAGCGGTAGGCCGAGGATGTTCCGGCAGGGTGCGCGTCTGGCGGCTCTTGGGGGAGCAGCGGCTGTCGTCTGACCCGAGTTGTGTATTCGGCGGGCTGACTCGCTCCTGGGTGGCGGCGTGTACCAGGGGTTCCTTCCTGCACTTTTGGGGAGCAGTGGTGTCGACTGACCCTTGTGAGGCAGCGGTGGACTGACTTGACCCTAGTGGCAGGAGTGGTTCAGTGCCGCGGAGGAGGTGAGGGCATTATTGTGGGCCCGAGGTGGATGATCATGTGCACTGCATTGCATTCTCTTTAATTTCTTTTTTGTATTTTAGGAGGTTTGGTACGGGGTTCCTTCAGGGAACTCAGGCATGTTTGTTTGTTTTCATTTCAGGTAGCGAGTAGCATTAGAGTCAGGTGGTGACCGAGGAGAGTGCCCCCGGGATCAGATCCTGTTCTCTTTTGTATATCTTTGTTTGAGGTAGTGATTACATGTATATTCACTTTTGTTGTAATCACAATTGACTCATTTGTATAGTTTGACTTCCACGTGGATCTACATCTTATATATTTTATATATATGTTGGTCTGTTTTCTGTGACGTGCCCGGTGTTAACCGTTGACGGTTTTTATTATTGTTTAAATTTTCCGATGTTTTCGGGACGTTACAACGTGAGTGTTTATGTTTGACATTGGAGGGCATTACTAATATAATATAAAGAGGTAGTGAAGCAATGTCAATTTAAAATGTACTGATCTAATCAAACTCTTCGTTTAATGAGTAAGAGAAAAGTCTTCGGTGAACAGGTGAAGACTAGAGCATTAAATGACTTTACATATGACTTTCTATTTTCAACCGATTATTTGTTTGTCCAGTGGACTTAATCACTTAATAATGCCGCAAATTGTTTTAAAAGAAGTTGGGTCAGAGTTTCTCAACCCGCCCAAGATAAAAAAACGTAGAAGAATCCTTTTTCATAAATTAATATAATATTAATAACTGGAATTCATGCAAACTTGTTGAGTTGTTTCAAACTAAAAGATACTCATTTCAAACCACGTAGCGTATGACATCACAAATTATTATTTTTAGTAAGAACTTACTCACATGTCATCTTATTTAAAATTGAAAAAATAGTGTCATTATCATAATATAGTGTAAACTGACTCTTAAATTCCTACAAATAAGTTTCCATCAGAAAAATTCTGCTAAAAATCACTAGAATGAAAAGGATGTATGGATGATTCCTGGAAAGAGTATTTATTCGTATGATAAGGGTTATTTATTAGTCAAGGACTCAAGGGACCATAAGACCGTTTAAACCAGCACTAAATTGTTTGTTATCTTGTTTGCTTTTGTGATGTCTATGTTTAAGGAAAATCCTCAGGACCCATGTTTCTGTTTGAACTGAAACATACTTCTTGTTAACTGCATTTTCTTTAAAAGCTTAGAAGAATAAAATAAAATAAGAAGGATGTCTGGGCTACTCCGGGCATCATACACTCTTTCTCTGACGTCATCTTCTTTCTTTGTCACGTCAGTTCATCCAACTCACTCAAAAAAACTTTTAACCATACCCGAGCTACCCCAACCCACCATACACTCTCTTTCCTCCACATCATTTCTTAATTAAACAATTTTAATTCTTACACCACATTTAACAAATTACATTTTACATAATATTAATTGTAATTACTATTTCTAAATACTTTAACTTGAAAATATTTAATTTTTACTATTAAACCATCTCGACAAGTCGTTCGGGGGTATTGCAAAAAAACTCATTGTAATCCAACCTGTTATCACTGAAATCTTACAACAAAATGCACAGTAATAAAAAATTATCACATCACATTACTAAAAAATACCAAATACATTATCAATTAACTCTAATAACAAAACATCCACTAAAATCAAATAAAAACTGGACCAAGGGGGGAACACGTGCCCCCCACCCGATGGGCGCCCACCCCGTTAAGGGGAGGTCGCCCGTGCACCCGACCCATTAAACATGCTCTAAGATGTGTTAAAACCCTACGAATTTGAGAAGATAAAATGGAAAACGAAATTATTTTAATTTCAAAGCTAAATAAAAATTGATAAACAACATAATTTCACATGGAAAAACAACAAAAAAGGCAGAAGGGCGCACTTTCAAGAGTATAAATACAAACAGGTACCCGAAGTTGATTTGTGATAAATAGAATCTTTTAAGAGGTTATACTGTTATACATAACAGAATAAATCATGTGAAAATTCAAAACTTTGTATTAAAATTGTGAATATAAGAACTTATGAGAGAAATAGTGCAAAGAAACCCCAAAAGAGGACTTAAACTTTTGCTACTTCCAAGTTCCACAGAAATGAAGACTTTCTAAATTAACCTGACACAAATCCAACTACAGGAACGAAAGAGTTCACATGCATCACATCATCTCCGTCCCATTCTTCCAGTTTCCTAGTTCCTCTCTAATTTTTTAATTCTAGACTAGAATCTTTTCCACAAATTTTACATACGTGACAAAAACGAAACCAATATTTTACATACATAATAAACCCTTCCCATCTTCCCACCCTCCATCTATATATAACCTGTCGGCTCGTTTACTTCACAACATCAAGTCGTAGAAAGAACACCAGTCTAAGAGAATTTAGGGAGAGAATTAAAGAGATGAAGAGTGAGAGCAACGGTACATCGCCGGCCGGTGATATGGCGGTGCCGGAGATCAAGTTCACAAAGCTATTTATTAACGGGAAGTTCGTCGATGCCGTTTCGGGTACTTAATACTCTAATTTGTTCTGTGTTTTATTTTTCCAAATTAAACCATTCAAGTACTTTGATGAGCAAGAAATTGAATTTTAACAGTTTTTTTTTTGTTTTTTTGAAATTGCTTCCGCAAGATTGATGAGTCTTGTTTTGAGTCATCTAATCCATTTCTAACAAAAGAAAAAGAAAAGTAAAGAAATACCAGTTTAAGATCGATCCATGAAAATACGGATTGATTGTCCTGATTCCGTTTTGCTTTAAGCAACTCCATTGTATTTTATTTTATATTTTGCTTGAATTCGTCATATTTATGATTTATCTCTTCAATGAACTTCATAGAGCTAATTGAGTTCGAGCTAAAATTGACAGCTTCTGCAAGAATCATTGTGCATTCGTAAAAAAATCTTTCATTAAAGTTTTTTTTTGTCATCGAACATTAATTTTTGTGAAACTATTTGACTCCAGGGAAGACTTTCGAGACGATAGATCCACGAACTGGAGAATCCATAGCAAAGATAGCTGAAGGCGACAAGGAAGACATTGATTTGGCCGTCAAAGCGGCAAGAGAGGCTTTTGACCATGGAAAATGGCCACGCATGTCTGGATTTGTATGTATATTTTAATTATCTTTTAACCTTTTTCTCTATTTGTATTTTATAAATTGTGTTGGTTTCCCGAAATTAGCAAACGGATATTTGGTCATGTGCTAAGCTAAAGTTTTGTATTCAAAAATAGTCTTTGGGTGGTTAGATGCAAGATTGGAGGTAGAATAGATACGTGTTCTTGAAGTCTAGGCCTATTTGTGTGGTTGACTTGCTTATTGATGTTAGGCACCATAATAGTGGCATATTAAAACTAACCACTTCCAAATCATGAGGAAACATAAGGTTTGGAGTATGATTATTTGGTAGTTGAATTGTATTTAAAAAAAATTAGTCAAATCTATTGGACATGATAATTATTGCACAACTGAACCATATAACATATTCATTTGGTCAAGAAGGAACAGAAGACAACACGTTAACACTCGATGTTTTTGTGTCCCTAACATGAGTTGTCAAATATATTTTTTTGGAAAATGTTTTATTTTTTTTGAGGTAATTCATAAAGCGTTTGTTGTCTTCTTCTTCATGAAACTTAAGTGTGTTACATTCGTTGTGTTAATAATAGAAAGTATAATTTTTTTAACAAAATGTTCATTGGTAGGTACACCAGGGAATTAACTTTTTCTACATTCAGATTAGATCGTCAAAGAGATGGATTAAAACAAACAAACTTACTTAGATCAATAAAACTCGCTTTGCTTCAAAAATCCAGATTCCAGGTCAATCTTAGAATTTTCAGGTCAATAACCATGAATTAATTACTCGTGAACTTGGAACAGGCAAGAGGAAGGATCCTAATGAAATTGGCGGACCTAATTGAGGAACACCTGGAAGAACTGGCAGCATTGGACTCCCTTGATGGTGGAAAATTGTACACAGCAGGGAAGGCAATTGACATCCCAGGTTGCATCAACATTATACGTTACTATGCAGGTGCGGCCGATAAGATCCACGGTGAGACGTTGAAGATGTCTAGAGAGCTACAAGGTTACACTCTGCTCGAGCCAATTGGCGTTGCTGGGTTGATCATACCTTGGAATTATCCCTCAACTATGTTTGCTCTCAAGGTCAGCCCTGCCTTGGCTGCTGGGTGCACCGTTGTCGTCAAGCCTGCCGAGCAAACGCCACTTTCCGCTCTATATTACGCCAACTTGGCCAAGCAGGTATCTCAAATTTGGACATCCATCTCAAAACCAATTGATTTAGGAAAAATATGCGGACCGTCTTATAATTGTTTTTTAAGTTTAGTAGACAAATGTTTGGGAAGCAATACTGTTTATTTGACCATCAGATTGTGTTCCTGAATTACATGACTGATTGGACCGCCAAATTGGACTAGGAAAAGTCCACTTTTCTTTGTCAACCAACTTTGACCTTTTGTTATGATTTTACATTTTTACTCCTAATTTTCACCAACAGAATCGATTTTCATTACTAGAGAAGTAATCTTAAATGATTTTTATGGTATGATCGCTAATTGCTGAATGAATATAGAAATACATTTTAGGTATTTAACATCAGGTGAATGATATTAAGACAAAACAGAGCATTCTCCATTTGGGAAATGAGTAGGATTATATTGTAATTAGGAAACGAGACAAAGCAAGAGCAATTTACATTATCTGTTATGTAGAGGAGTTACATCTGTTGATCATTTTATGACTGTGAAGTACAAAAACATGTTCAAACAATTGTCAAATCTCATGTATTTGCTTTTAAATTCAAAAAAGACTTCGCCGAATGAGAACATCGTTTGATAAATAAATCATTGCAGGCCGGTATACCCGATGGAGTGCTCAACGTTGTTCCCGGATTCGGCCACACGGCAGGCGCCACAGTCAGCTCTCACATGGACGTCGATAAGGTAATTTTCTTGGTTTTCGAATTTCAAAATTACTTTCTACCTCAATCTAACTAAGCTCGTTGGAGTCTTTATTATTCCAAATAACTATAATTCTTACTCGTTCATTTGAACACATAAATCTTACCCAAGTTGGTTATTATTTATATATAAGTTGGTCTTTACTATTTTACAGGTTAGCTTCACTGGTTCCACGGAAGTGGGAAGATTGGTGATGGAAGCGTCTGCCAAAAGCAACCTCAAATCCGTGACTCTCGAACTCGGAGGCAAATCGCCCATCATAATTTTCGATGATGCTGACGTAGACATGGCTGTTGAGCTGGCTCGTTTGGCCATATTCTTCAATAAGGTGAGTTCTAATTAACGTAAATTTGTATCGTCTCTTTTAAACTCAAGTACTTTATTTTGAGCGTCATGACATTTGAAATGGTGGCTTGTAGGGAGAAGTATGCGTGGCGGGTTCGCGGGTTTTCGTTCAGGAAGGAATTTATGACGAATTTATAAAGAAATCCGCGGAGAAAGCAAAGAGTTGGAAGGTTGGAGATCCTTTTGATCCCAGCACCAATCAAGGACCACAGGTATCTAGTTAGTTGATTGAGAATTAATATATATTAATTACATGTTATTAAACAGAAAGTGCATTACAGTTTATTCTCAAGAACCAACCAGAGGTAATGGTATGATGGGGGTTCACATGCATGATATGATAGTATGATTGATACCTCCACATACCCGTTGATTTATTTATTTGTGTTATATTCTTGTCATAGGTAATAAAAATAATTACGAACACATTCAAGAATCAATGTAAGTCTAATTTTAGTGAAAAATAGCCTGTATCGGTCGACAATTTGCTTCAATCGAACCAAATCCAATTATATAGATTAGCAATATGTTTCCATGCAACCAGGTTTAGGGGCTTTCCTCTAATAAACAATAGCATTCCTCGTGATATATAGTCAGACCTTATTTTTCATAAGAGGACAAGATAAGGGGATGACTTTATTATTATTATTATTATTATTATTATTATTATTATTTGCCTCTTAAGTAAAATCACTGTCATATGGTTGTACATTTTTTTCTAGTTTCTTGTGCGTTACATGATTCAATCACATCCTCCCTTCATGAAATCGGCTAACTTATGCACTTACAAGTATTGATTTTTGGCTTGTAGATCGACAAGAAACAATTTGAGAAGGTGCTCTCTTATATTGAGCATGGGAAGAGAGAAGGAGCAACACTTCTAACAGGAGGCAAGCCATGCGGAGAGAGAGGATTTTACGTCGAGCCCACAATTTTTACTGATGTTAAGGTTGTAAACTTAATTACTTCAAACAAAAACCCACACCTCAACATCCTTTTTAACCAAACAGCAAGGATTTGTTGAAATTTCGCAGGATAACATGAAGATAGCAACAGACGAAATTTTTGGACCAGTTATGTCAGTCATGAAATTCAAGTAAGTGATCTTTTTTGGAGGAAAACACATTTCACATTCAACATGTTCTTGTGTATATTGAGTTATGTAGTGTATCCCTCCCATTATTTTCTCAACTTGCTTGGGAATAATAAGAACATTAGTAACTACCATAACAATTCCCAACTTAGCATTTTAAGATTCATTTGGTGTTATTTTATAGGAATGTTGTGAGTCTGTGGATTCATACCTTATGGATCGTATACATTAGGCTCTAAGTTGATCTGTTTGATCTTTGTTTGTCTCTGCATTCAACATTACTTTGATAGCTGAAAAGTTGACATCCAAATAAAATCAGCTCAACTATAGCCGAAGACAGATACTATCAAAAAATTCGTATTCATAAACTTTGTGATTTCGTTGATGAAATGGCCACCTAATTTGATTTTATAAGAAGGCATCGTCCAAGTTGGATAGAAATTCAGTCAACAAGGAATAAGATTTTGGGAAGTTTTTCTTCTAAACGATTGTTCACTTACATTGCCAATATCTATGGTAGGACAATTGAGGAGGCAATTGAGAGAGCCAACAGCAGCAGGTACGGGCTGGCAGCTGGAATTGTGACCAACAACCTAAACACCATGAATCGTGTGTCGAGATCGATTCGAGCCGGCTCGATTTGGGTCAATTGTTACTTCGCTTACGATATAGATGCCCCGTTTGGAGGGTACAAGTTAAGTGGCTTTGGGAAAGATCATGGAATGGATTCACTTCACGGTTTCCTTAAGAAGAAGGCTGTGGTCACTCCCATCTATGATTCCCCATGGTTGTAATTATTTTGTCACGACATCTCTATTTGTGGTTCGAACAAATTTAAGTTGCTTCTTGTCAGGAAACGTTTAAGTCTGTGTTTGTCAATTTATTTTGTTTTGAATCTTATTGATGATTTGGTGGTTGTGAACTTCTAAATTAATGTAGTTTGTCCGAATTCAGCTGGAACAGTAGGTCAAAGCTCAGACTCGAACAAAGTTAATTGGAGGGTGGGATTGGGATTATCTCTGATTAATAATCAAATTGGTTTTACGTTTTTAAAACATAAATTACATATATTCAGGTAGCAACAACATTTTAGTAAACAAGTGATGTAAGGTGGCAGAACCAACTAAAAAGATGAGTGTATAAATTCAATTGGTTTTTAAGTGCACATACATGTATCAGAACACAGTATAGAGAATTCGAATCAGTAAAGTTAAAATTTGTAAATACAATTCAAGTTAAATATTCAAAGAGAGATGAATTTCTGTGGTGAAATCTCAAATCTAAGATATTAGAATCCTCGGAAATTCTTACTGACAAAGTAAAATCCCAAAATTCAAGAAGATCATCTGAGCTCCTCACCACCTCGTAGACTACGCATAAAACTATTCGGAAAACTGTGCATAAATGTCCAATTTCAAAGTTTCTTTCTTAGGAAAAATATACCAAGCCAAAAAAAAAGGTGTTGGTGATCTTCATTTAGTCATTAATCATTATGCACGAATGCATACGTCAATGAACACGTCATTCTTTCCTTAAAAAGAGAGCACAGAAATAACCGTGCGACTGTGCGAGTGGTACTGTAAGGACTGGACGTGGGGGAGTGGAGAGAGTAGTGGAGTGGAGTGAGGTGAGGTGAGGAGTATGGTGGGTATGGTGAGGAGTATGGGGGGTAGGTGTAGGTTTTTATATTTAAACCCAATCCAACCCTCTCTTCTCCCTTTCCTTCCCATTTCTTTTCCACCAAAACTCACCACCTCTTCTCCTTGTTTTTCCGGCGACCAGTGGAGGAAGAAGGCGGCGCGGAGGCTCCGACGTGAGGAGGTCGTGCGTGCGGAGACGACGGAGGCGTGAGCGTTGCTCCGGCGGATTCGTCTCTCTCTCGAGGTATGCCGCTCTCTAGTGTGGTTTTGTTGTTGACACTCATGAGATGGTCGTGTTGGTCGGTCGGAGGAGGTCGGAGGCCTCTCCGACGTCGCGTTTGGGCGAAGAAACCTCGGCTGGCGCGAGGTTGAAGACGACCGGACGGTCGACCAGCCCTTGGGCGGTCGACCGATTGCATGTATATTTGTACTGCCTGTTGCGGTTCGGTCGACCGAGGCCTCGTGTTCGGTCGACCGGAACTTAAGTTTATTTGTGTATATTGCATGTTGTTCGGACGTAGGCTTGAGTTCGGTCGACCGTTATATGACGTAGAAATATAGGTTGACCCTAACTGTTGTCGGTCGACCGAGACCCCTGAGTCGGTCGACCGATGGATTTAAAAGATTGAAAATGTTGTACTGTTAGTTTTCGGTCGACCGGGACCCCTTAGTCAGTCGACCGATAGGATGTTTTGAATGTTGACCAACTCCGGATTTTGACCTCGTTCGGTCGACCGGTTTTAGACCTTCGGTAGACCGTTTGGGGGATTGTGTTCTGTGCGCAGCGGTAGACCGTGTTAGGGACGGTCGACCGATTCCTTTCTGGAAACGGTCGACCGAATCACCTTTTACGGTCGACCGTTTGGGCCCAGAACAGAATTCCAGGTTCCCTTTTGAATGTCAACTTTGTCCACGGAAACCCGTGTCCTCGCCTTATGCGTGAGCCGGGAGGTGACGGTGGGCGTGTGATGCGTGCCTGCCCAGGGACCGCCGTTGGGAAGAGTGTGGGTGTTCGGGACGCGTCAGTTCCAGGTATGGAGCGTGACAAATGTGAGGGATTGATTGGACTTATTGTAGTATAGCAGGCCTGAGGGATCGCGGATCCCAGTGTTGATGTTGTGCGGGCACGCAACTGGCGTTGGGTGAGGTGACTACCGGCCTTCGGGCTACGGAGGTCGCCGCCCTGCTTTTATAGCGGCGCAGTTGGTGTTCGCGGCTCGAGGAGCCCGATGACCTGGCAGACTTCGGTCTGGACCGTCCGATGCTGTGCCGGACGTTGTGATGGACCACTGATGCTGTGCAGGTGATGCCGCCGAGGTTGTGCCGGCGATGATGATTGTTGGGCCGAGGCTGTGCCGGCTATGTTGTTTTCCTCGGCTGGGCACCTACCGAGTTGTTGTTGTTATACCTTCCGGGCGACGGCCCCGTTGGTCCCTGTGGCCCCGACCACTGAGATTTACATATCTGTTTCTATCGGCGCGTAGACGTGACAGAGGCTCCCTGCCGAACCCTTGAGTAGTGTAGCCGCGTGTGGGGGGTGCGATGTCGCGGGCTGCTAGACTGCATGTGCCTGCAGTAGGTCTCTTCGGGAGACCCGATGATTGATTGTCGGACTGATGTCCTGTTTTACCCTTCGGGGGAACTGTTTTCCATTTCGGTTGATGCCATGACATGCTACTAGTATGATAGGTTCATTATGTGATGCATGCATATAGGTGAGTTGGCATACGGGGTTTCCTTCTGGAAACTCAGGCATTGTTGTTGCATCTTTTTCAGGACCGCAGTAGGTCCGGGTGGGTGGTGACCGAGGACGGAGTGCTTTGGAGTCGGATCCTCTTCGGCAGTTGCTAGACCGTACGACTACACGTATTCTATTTCATTGTATCGGTATTGTGGTTGTACTTCTTTTGGAAACTCCTTGTATTTTGGGTGCACCCGGATTATATATTTATATATTAGTGACGTTCCCGCGTGAGTTGTCTGCTATGTTGGTTATTTTGAAATTTTAAATCTTCCGCTGTTTCGGGACGTTACAACTTGGTATCAGAGCGGTCGATTCCTGTGTCTTCGTCTAAAGAACCACCCTTAGGAGTAGTGCTAGAGGCATGCATTATTTTTGTAGCTCTTGCATGCATTGTTGCTTATCTGTTGATTGTTGTGGTGACAGATGGCACCTAGGCGGGTGAGGAGTTCTCCACGTGATCGTGATCCCAGTGACGACACTTCAGGTGCTCAGTGGGATAGACTGGGCGAGTTTCTGGAGCGTCAGGCAGCTCAGAGCGCCCAGGGCGGAGTGGGAGCTGAGCACGATCGGTTCATGCGTCAGCACCCACCGACTTTTGATGGCAAGAGGGCCCCAGAGGTTGCGGAGGACTGGATCTTCCGGATGGAGAAGATATTCCGTGCTATTGGAGTAGCACCTGAGAGGATGGTGGAGCTGGCCACCTACGTGTTCGATGGCGAGGCCGCCAACTGGTGGAGGTCCACGTCCACAGTGTTGTTCGATGAGCGTGCGGATATCAGCTGGGAGGAGTTCTTGGAGGTGTTTCATGAGCAGTACTTTCCCCAGCATGTCAGGGATCAGAAGAGGGAGGACTTCATGTCGCTGGAGCAGAAGGACATGACACTGACGAGCTACATCAGCAGGTTCAACGCTTTGGAGCGTTACTGCCCTGAGATTTGTGTGACCCCATCGCAGCGGGCGAGGAAGTTCGTGAAGGGACTGAGACAGCCGCTTCGTTCTCGGGTGATCAACAGCATGCCGCGGACCCTTGCAGATGCGGTGAAGCATGCTACGATCATAGAGCAGGACCAGAGGGAGTGTATTCAGGAGGCGCGGAAGGCGCCAGTGAGCACCGGCAGCAGAGTAGCTGGTCTTGGAGCAGGGAACCCGGGCAAGAGGCCCAGGTTCGATGGAGGAGGAGCACGTCAGTCAGGAGCGTGCACTTACTGCGGGAGGTTCCATCCAGGACAGGAGTGTCCCCGTCGGACTGGAGCATGTATGGGTTGCGGCCAGATGGGACATTTTGTCCGTGATTGTCCTCAAAGGCAGGGAGAGCCGAGCAGGAGGCCAGGACCACCAGCAGTAGGCAGAGGCGGAGGCAGCCGGTCAGTTGTTCCACCGGGCCAGAGCAGGAAGACTGGGCGAGTCTTCACTATCCAGGCTGAGGAGGCGAGAGACTCCAACACCGTCGTGGAAGGTACGCTTTCAGTTTCTGGTTCTGTAGCGCGTGTGTTGTTTGATTGCGGCGCCACACACTCCTTCATTTCGGAGAAGTTTGCTGGCGAGTTGGGTCGGACCCCTGTGCTGCTGACTGATGTTTTGGAGGTCAGCACGCCCATGGGTGAGGTGGGCACTGTGGGGAGCTTTTTCCCCGGCACCACAGTTGCTTCGGGAGACCATGATTTTCCGGCTGATCTGGTCTTGTTACCGATGGTGGATTTCGACGTCATACTGGGAATGGACTGGCTGTCACAGTACGACGTGCGGGTCTTTTGCCGTGAGAAGAAGATCCTGATTCCGATGGAGGGCTTTCCAGATGTTCTGATCAGAGGTGCGAGGAGCAGAGGGGGTCGTCTGATTGTGTCTGCGGTTAAGGCACAGAGACTGATACAGCAGGGATGCAGAGCGTTCGTGGCCACGCTGGTAGTTCCTGATCCTGAGACGAGGAGGCTGGAGGACATAGAGATTGTGCAGGAGTTCCCGGATGTGTTTCCAGCAGAGATTCCAGCGTTACCGCCGCACCGAGAGATCGAGTTCGGCATCGAGTTGGTGGCGGGTACGACACCTCAGTCGAAGGCACCGTATCGTATGGCACCTGCAGAGTTGACAGAGCTGAAGAAGCAGTTGCAGGAGTTGATGGAGTCCGGGTTCATTCGACCGAGTGTTTCTCCATGGGGAGCGCCTGTGCTCTTCGTGAAGAAGAAGGATGGATCGTTGCGGATGTGCATTGACTACAGGATGCTGAACAAGGTTACTGTTCGGAACCGATACCCTTTGCCCAGGATTGATGATTTGTTTGACCAGTTGCAGACGGCGAGAGTGTTCTCGAAGATCGATCTGCGTTCGGGTTATCACCAGTTGCGGATCAGGGAGGCGGATGTTCAGAAGACAGCCTTCAGGACGCGGTACGGCCACTACGAGTTCTTGGTGATGCCATTTGGACTGACGAATGCACCTGCAGCATTCATGGATCTGATGAATAGGACCTTCCAGCCGTACCTTGACAGATTTGTCGTTGTATTCGTAGACGACATCTTGGTATACTCGCCTGACAGAGAGCAGCATCGAGAGCACCTGAGGATTGTGCTTGGCGTCTTGAGGGATCAGCAGCTTTATGCCAAGTACACGAAGTGTGAGTTTTGGTTGGATCAGGTGGCTTTTCTGGGGCATATTGTGTCAGCAGATGGGATTTCAGTGGATCCGGCGAAGGTCGAGGCAGTGACTCAGTGGAGAGCCCCGACGAGCGTGACGGAGATCAGGAGCTTCATAGGTCTGGCAGGGTATTACAGGCGGTTTATCCAGGATTTCTCCAGACTTGCATCGCCGCTGACAGCATTGACGCAGAAGGGCGTCAAGTTCGTTTGGTCCCAGAAGTGCGAGGACAGCTTTCAGGAGCTGAAGAGGCGATTGACGATAGCACCTATTCTGACGCTACCGAGTGGCAGTGGAGGCTACGTGATTTACAGCGATGCATCAGGGATAGGCTTGGGTTGTGTTCTGATGCAGCATGGGAAGGTGGTCGCGTACGCTTCGAGGCAGCTGAGGGTGCACGAGAAGAACTACCCGACTCACGATCTGGAGTTAGCAGCAGTAGTTCACGCGTTGAAGACCTGGCGGCACTATCTGTATGGCGAGCAGTTCGAGGTCTTCACCGATCATCAGAGTCTGAAGTACTTGTTCTCGCAGAAGGAGCTGAATATGAGGCAGCGCAGATGGCTCGAGTTCATTAAGGACTACGACTTCACCATTTCCTATCATCCGGGGAAGGCGAATTCGGTTGCAGATGCGCTGAGCAGGAAGGTGGAGGTTTCTGTCGCGAGTCTGTGCATCCAGGAGTGGAGGCTACTCGAGGCTTTGTCAGAGTGGAGGCCGTTCACAGAGGGCTCAGAGGGAGCAGTGATTGCTGGGCTTCGGGTGGAGCCGCAGACTGTCTCACGGTTGGTTCAGGCTCAGCAGGGGGATGAGGAGTTAGCTGGTCTGCTACAGTTGGCTTCCAGAGATGGATCAGATTTCAGTGTGGGGGTTGTTGGTGGTCTGAGGTTCAGGAGTCGGATCTGGGTGCCGAAGGTTGATGGGCTGAGAGATGACATCATGGAGGAGGCACACAGAGCTAGATACACCATTCACCCGGGGAGCACGAAGATGTATAAGGACCTGCAGCGGAACTTTTGGTGGAAGGGCATGAAGAGGGACATTGCAGAGTTTGTGGAGCGATGTTTGGTCTGTCAGCAGGTGAAGATCGAGCATCAGAGGCCAGCAGGACCGATGCAGTGTATTGAGCTTCCTGAGTGGAAGTGGGAGCACGTGACGATGGATTTTGTCACGGGTTTGCCGAAGACGAGGAGATTCCACGACGCGATTTGGGTGATAGTCGATCGACTGACCAAGTCGGCGCATTTCTTAGCGATCAGGACCACGTTGCCTTTGGAGGGTCTAGCTAAGTTGTACGTGGAGGAGATAGTCAGGTTGCATGGGGTGCCAGTGAGCATCATCTCCGATCGAGATCCTCGTTTCACTTCCAGATTTTGGGGGAGTCTGCAGCAGGCTTTGGGGACGCGTCTGAGATTCAGTACAGCGTTTCATCCGCAGACCGATGGTCAGTCAGAGAGGACGATTCAGACCTTGGAGGATATGCTGAGAGCATGCACATTGGATTGGGCAGGGCACTAGGATGAGCACCTGCCGTTGATAGAGTTCGCCTACAACAACAGCTACCATTCGAGTATTGGGATGGCACCGTACGAGGCGCTGTACGGGAGGCCTTGCAGATCACCGGTATGCTGGAGTGATGTGGGCAAGAGGCAGTTAGTTGGGCCAGAGATCGTGCAGATGTATGCAGAGAAGGTGGATGTGATCAGGAGGAGACTGGCCACAGCGCAGAGCAGGCAGAAGAGTTATGCTGATCGACGCAGACGAGCGTTGAGTTTCGAGGTGGGCGACCATGTGTTTCTGAAGATTTCCCCTGCCCGAGGTGTGATGAGGTTTGGGAAGAAGGGGAAGCTCAGTCCGAGGTATGTTGGGCCGTTCGAGATCCTCGACCGAGTTGGAGAGGTTGCCTACAGGATTGCGTTGCCGCCGCAGTTTTCAGGTCTGCATAATGTCTTCCATGTGTCGATGCTGAGGAAGTATGTGGCAGATCCGTCGCACGTTATTGAGATAGCAGTGCCAGAGATTCAGCAGGACTTGTCGCTCAAGGAGAGACCAGTTGAGATAGTTGATCGCATGGATCATCAGCTCAGGAGGAGGACCATTCCGATGGTGAAGGTCCGGTGGCAGCATCATAGTGAGCGCGAGGCCACTTGGAAGATTGAGGAGGAAGTCAGAAGGCAGTACCGAGAGCTTTTCGGTGAGTAGCTTGCTTTGATTTCGGGACGAAATCCTTTTAAGGAGGGTGGATTGTAAGGACTGGACGTGGGGGAGTGGAGAGAGGAGTGGAGTGGAGTGAGGTGAGGAGTATGGTGGGTATGGTGAGGAGTATGGGGGGTAGGTGTAGGTTTTTATATTTAAACCCAACCCAACCCTCTCTTCTCCCTTTCCTTCCCATTTCTTTTCCACCAAAACTCACCACCTCTTCTGCTTGTTTTTCCGGCGACCAGTGGAGGAAGAAGGCGGCGCGGAGGCTCCGGCGTGAGGAGGTCGTGCGTGCGGAGACGACGGAGGCGTGAGCGTTGCTCCGGCGGATTCGTCTCTCTCTCGAGGTATGCCGCTCTCTAGTGTGGTTTTGTTGTTGACACTCATGAGAGGGTCGTGTTGGTCGGTCGGAGGAGGTCGGAGGCCTCTCCGACGTCGCGTTTGGGCGAAGAAACCTCGGCTGGCGCGAGGTTGAAGACGACCGGACGGTCGACCGGCCCTTGGGCGGTCGACCGATTGCATGTATATTTGTACTGCCTGTTGCGGTTCGGTCGACCGAGGCCTCGTGTTCGGTCGATCGGAACTTAAGTTTATTTGTGTATATTGCACGTTGTTCGGACGTAGGCTTGAGTTCGGTCGACCGTTATATGACGTAGAAATATAGGTTGACCCTAACTGTTGTCGGTCGACCGAGACCCCTGAGTCGGTCGACCGATGGATTTAAAAGATTGAAAATGTTGTACTGTTAGTTTTCGGTCGACCGGGACCCCTGAGTCGGTCGACCGATAGGATGTTTTGAATGTTGACCAACTCCGGATTTTGACCTCGTTCGGTCGACCGGTTTTAGACCTTCGGTAGACCGTTTGGGGGATTGTGTTCTGTGCGCAGCGGTAGACCGTGTTAGGGACGGTCGACCGATTCCTTTCTGGAAACGGTCGACCGAATCACCTTTTACGGTCGACCGTTTCGGCCCAGAACAGAATTCCAGGTTCCCTTTTGAATGCGAACTTTGTCCACGGAAACCCGTGTCCTCGCCTTGTGTGTGAGCCGGGAGGTGACGGTGGGCGTGTGATGCGTGCCTGCCCAGGGCCCGCTGTTGGGAAGAGTGTGGGTGTTCGGGACGCGTCAGTTCCAGGTATGGAGCGTGACAAATGTGAGGGATTGATTGGACTTATTGTAGTATAGCAGGCCTGAGGGATCGCGGATCCCAGTGTTGATGTTGTGCGGGCACGCAACTGGCGTTGGGTGAGGTGACTACCGGCCTTCGGGCTACGGAGGTCGCTGCCCTGCTTTTATAGCGGCGCAGTTGGTGTTCGCGGCTCGAGAAGCCCGATGACCTGGCAGACTTCGGTCTGGACCGTCCGATGCTGTGCCGGACGTTGTGATGGACCACCGATGCTGTGCAGGTGATGCCGCCGAGGCTGTGCCGGCGATGATGATTGTTGGGCCGAGGCTGTGCCGGCTATGTTGTTTTCCTCGGCTGGGCACCTACCGAGTTGTTGTTGTTATACCTTCCGGGCGACGGCCCCGTTGGTCCCTGTGGCCCCGACCACTGAGATTTACAGATCTGTTTCTATCGGCGCGTAGACGTGACAGAGGCTCCCTGCCGAACCCTTGAGTAGTGTAGCCGCGTGTGGGGGGTGCGATGTCGCGGGCTGCTAGACTGCATGTGCCTGCAGTAGGTCTCTTCGGGAGACCCGATGATTGATTGTCGGACTGATGTCCTGTTTTACCCTTCGGGGGAACTGTTTTCCATTTCGGTTAATGTCATGACATGCTACTAGTATGATAGGTTCATTATGTGATGCATGCATATATGTGAGTTGGCATATCAGACATTGTTGTTGCATCTTTTTCAGGACCGCAGTAGGTCCGGGTGGGTGGTGACCGAGGACGGAGTGCTTTGGAGTCGGATCCTCTTCGGCAGTTGCTAGACCGTACGACTACACGTATTCTATTTCATTGTATCGGTATTGTGGTTGTACTTCTTTTGGAAACTCCTTGTATTTTAGGTGCATCCGGATTATATATTTATATATTAGTGACGTTCCCGCGTGAGTTGTCTGTTATGTTGGTTATTTTGAAATTTTAAATCTTTCGCTGTTTCGGGACGTTACAGGTACCCATCCAATTGGTCAACTCTATCTTGAAAATGAGATCCACCTAAGATTGAAGAACCACTTACGAATTCTGCATAACATTCTTTTTTAATCAAAGAAGTGGGGCATGACACATGGATGATGGGAAACGTATATGATAAAATCTCGTAGAAAATGCCTCTCCAAAACTATCGTTGTGGATAGTCTCCACATTTTGTTGATATTATTCTCTAAACTATACTATAAGTATCCAAAGATGTTAAATTTCTCTCCCTGTTTGATGAAGTTATATTATTGTGTTTGAAACTATCTATTTGGTTCATACAAATGAAACGTTTTCACCTTATTCTTGTGGTTGGTTGTATTTAATATCAATATGGTATGATTAATTTTGGGTTGAATTGTTTGGGTTTCATCAAAAAACAACGAAATTAGATTTCTGTCATTTGAAAACAACTATTTTCACTAATACCACGGGAAAATCAAAATATTTGTCTAATATCGTTAACTTTTTTCCAACGTCGCTCTCTTACAAACCATTAACTTTTCTGTTAATGTCCGTTACGTACATTAATATTTAATGAAAATTTTGCAAAATCACCATGCATAAACTTAAAAATTATAAAATTCATTATATATGTTGTACAAATTGTAAAACAATACTCAAATAATTTAACTATACTCTCTCATCTCTATCTTTTGTATCTCATCTTTTCTTTTTCTCTCATTAAACTTAACGTTTCGGTTACTAAACTAATGAAATCCAATAATTTTTTATATTTTTAAAAAACAAAATAATTAAATGTTTTTGATAAAAGCATCAATTTTCCAATAATTTTTTATTTTTTATATAAAATATTGGAAAAAAAATCAAAATAATCAAAAAATAAAAATAAACAATTGGAAAAATATGCACTTCAGAAACTTAATTGGCAAAGTATGCACATTGAAAAACGGCACCACAGGTGCCGTTTTCATTAAGTAAAAACGGCACTGTAGATGGCGTTTTTACCCTTAATGAAAACGGCATCAGAAAACGGCATCAGTGATGCCGTTTTTACTTGGGCAAATTTCTTTTTGGTTTCGAGATGTCGTTTTTATTTAATACATGTTGAACTAGAAACGGATCGGTCGGGGGTCTCGCTTGTCAAATTTTTTTGGATCTTCAAATTGTTTGATCTTCAAATTTTTTGGCAAGTGACGAAGATTCAAAAATTTCCAGATCAAACAATTTGAAGATCCAAAAAATTTCGAGACCCCCGACCGACCAGTTTCTAGTTCAACATGTATTAAATAAAAACGACATCTCGAAACCAAGAAAAAATTTGCCCAAGTAAAAACGGCATCACTGATGCCGTTTTCATTAAGGGTAGAAACGACATCTACATGCCAATTAAGTTTCTGAAATGCATATTTTTCCAATTTTTTATTGTTTTTTTATTATTTTGAAATTTTTTCCTAAAATATTTGTCCAAAAAAATTCTTGAATTTGAAATCACATAAATAAAAATAAAATTTTTTTAGAAAAAATAATGTTTATGAAAAATAAAAAAAATTAGAAAAAATAATGTTTATGAAAAATAAAAAAAAATTAGAAAAAATAATGTTTATGAAAAATAAATATTTTTTCGAAAAAATAATTTATATTAAAAAAATATTTATTAGAAAATATTTTTATAACAAAATAATTAACTATTTTGTATTCATTAGTTTAGTAATGAAACATTAAGTTTAGCAAGAGAAAAAGAAGAGATGAAAGATAAAGATGAGAGTGAGTATAGATAAATTATTTGAGTAATGTTTACACTTTTTACAACACATGTAATGAATTTTATGAACTAAGTTTATTCACAGTGATTTTGCAAAACTTTCATTAAATATAATATACATAACGGACATTAAAGGAAAATTTAACGGTTTGAATGACATTAGAAAAAAGTTAATGACATTATGACAAATATTTTGATTTTTCTGTGGTATTAGTGGAAATAGTTATTTTCAGATGACATGAATCCATTTTCATTATTTCTTAATGACACTCAAACAATCCACCCTTAATTTTGTTATATTATGACAGAATGAGGTATATTTATTGGGTAACGGAAGTTTGGCAAATTTTGAGATTGAAGAGGATTTAAAGCAATATCTCAAATTAAAAGTAGCATTGCTAAATACAATGTCTTTAGTAATAACTTTGCAAAAACTCTACCTAAAATTTGCTACTGCTACAAATATTTTGTAATTTGTAGTTCATTTTTCTAGGAGATTAGTTAGAGTTTTATTCCCTGAACGTGTAACTTCAAGTTATAAAAAGATTACTTCTTGAAGGTTTCAGTTTGGTACACTCCTTTAAAAAAATTGAACTGTTATTCGTCGCCGTAAAACTACTTAAATCGCCCGTAAGATTATCATTTTGCCCCTCTGTCCTTTCTACTAATATAACTCCTCATTTCACTCTTTTAACACAACTTTCTCTTCATATCACACTTTTATTCACCAAATAGAATATCTCGGAGGTAAGGGAAAGAGCCAGCGGAGACCCCTGACTACTCACATCTGGTAAATTACCTTGTTTATTTCAATTAATTTTAAAAAAAAAAATTGCATCGGGCGGTCGCGGGAGACGCCCCACCCAATGAACAGACGTCTGCGGGAGACGTCTCCCACGTACGGTAGGCGTCTCCGGCAGACGCCTACCACGTAGGGTAGGCGTCTCCCGCAGACGCCCGTTTTTTTTTAATTTTATTATAAATTGTGATAAATTTTAAATAAATTGAATATTATGTTAATAATGAGTTAAATTAGTTTAGTAAATCGTTTATTGATTATAAATTGTGATAATTAATAAATAAATCGCTAAATAAATTGATTATTATGTTAGTAATTAGTTGTGTACGATTTTAGTAAAGGATTATTGATTAATTGTGATAATTGCTAAATTAATAGATTATTCAGTTAATAATTAGTTTAATTATTTTAGTAAATTCATTAATAAATTTGTATTTTTAAAATTGAATTAATAGTCATCGGGTTACCGTGGAGGACATTTCCGAGAGTAGGACGACTACACCTGGCCGATTTGAGTCGTAGCCGCGACCCCTCCACCTGTGCTCCAGATTATTTGCAGTGGTTCGGTAGGTGCTTACATCCACTGGTCGTACGCGGTATCATTCCGAGACCGGAGAGACCACTGGATAGGACATGTGCCGATGCGGTAAGTTTATCTAATTTTATATTTAATTGTAAAGTATATTTTGTTATTGTACTCTAATTTCTATTTTACATACAGTGGATGAGTAGGACGATACGGTGTACGCAGCCGTTCTTGCGAGAGAGAGACGTCATGCCGAGTGAGGCGACGAGACTTGCATGTACAGATTGGGATCACCTGATCGGGGATTGGAACAGCCAGTTGGGCATTTCGGACCATGATTCAGATGCTGAGCTGTAGTTGTCTTGTTTTTACTTTCGTTTTGTTACACTGTTAGTACATTTGTTGGTATATACTTATGTTTATTTGTATACTCTTATTATTTATTTCTGACGAACATATCTTCTACATATTTCTTTGACTATCGTATTTTTTAATATTTATTTTTCACGAAAAGATTTTCAACTTATTTCTTTAGATATGAAATAATATTTAAATTTAAAATACGGTAAAAACAACAACACGATATAAGTAGAAATGCACGATATATTATACATTACAAAACATTACAAATTACAATCAACGTAACCGGTTCCAATACTCGTATCACGAGAACTCATCTCACGTCTGCGATCACATCTGAGGTAGCAATCCATCCGGTTATCTGCTTTCGGTTTGTATGATGATATAACCAAAAAAAATCCGACTCCTATTGCAACTTGTTTCGCTCATTTACAACCTTCCTCGATTGTTGTAAATATTTCTTTACTGTCAAAAAGCTTACTGTAATCTACTCCATCACCACCGAAATCTTGAAACGGAACCTGAAAATTTTGAATTTAACCAAAAAAAAAACGGGCATCTGGCTAAATCCTCTCCACCAAGGTGGAGGCGTCTGCCTAACACGCCTCCACATAGGTGGAGGCGGTTTAGACAGACGCCTCCACCTTTGTGGAGGCGTCCATAGGAGACGTCTGCACAAAGGTGGAGGCGTCTGTCTAAACCGCCTCCACCTATGTGGAGGCGTGTTCGGCAGACGCCTCCACCTTGGTGGAGGCGGTTTAGCCAGACGCCGAGTCGTGAAAAAAATTCCGCCCCAGTTACCTCGCCGGATTCAGGTGTTTCGCCTGACATTTTCGTGGTGTTGGTACTAGGAATGTGAGTAAAATTGAGTCAAACACCTTATTTAAAGACACGAGACGAAATCGGTATTAATTGATTTGTTAAGGGCAAAAAGGTCATTTTGGGGACGATTTAAGTAGTTTTCCGGCGACGAATAGTAGTTCCCTTAAAAAAACAATGTACTCTTCTGAGAATTACAATTTTACCCCTAATCTATATTCTTTTTTTCCCATATCTGCTTTCCTCCAAACCATTAGCTATTTTGATGTTGGCCAGAAAATATGGATTTCAAAAATAAAATAGGAAAAATAAGAAAAAATAATTATGGATTGAAATGATGTATAAATTGTTAGTATTGGAAATAATAATAAGAATGATTTCTATAATATAAAAAATGGATGGGATTGGACCTAACTGAATTAACCTCACCGTCAAGTTGGGGCAAAGTTTTATTTTGTTTTATAGTTTAGGACTGCAAAAGACTTACTCGCCATTGTTGAGAGCAAAGTGTAATTTATCTTCTCTGTTTAAGAAATTGTCAGAAAAAAGGGAACGTTTGTTGCAACACTTATTTAATGAAAAGTAGGATGAGGATTGAGGGATGAAATTGTAAAGATAAGTTGAGATCCATTAAGATCATGGGACATAAGAAACCCTCACCTGAAATGGATGCTCAACCATGAATTGACAACTTACAGCAAAAACAAAAAGTGGGAAGTGAAGATTCATCATTCATCCATTCCATTACCTTTAGACCCTAACAATCAATAGTTGATGGTATAATACTTATACACTCCTCACCTCTCCCTCCCACCACTTCACCACCCACTTCCAATCTAACTAACCCCTCACCCATACATACAAACATACATACAGACAAAACACAACACCAAATTCACATCAAACAACATCACTAACAAACATGGGAAAGAGTCTACAAGATTACATCAAAATCTACATCTCAAAGCTCAAAAACACCACCAATACCAATACCAATACGACCACGACCACAACCAATTGGCTTCTGTCAGCATGCAACCACCCCAAGACTCCATCTTTCGCCGACGTCGACCGGACCGCCAAACCACACGAAACCAACCAACTTTTCCTCGAAAACGACGAGGACGCCATCCTCACCGACATCCGGTCATCAAAGCGCTTCTTCGCGACCCCCGCCCTATCCCACTCCCTCATAGAGGAAGCTCGGCTAAGCGCGACCACCACCACTACCACCGCCACAACAACAACCAAGACCACCCCGGACGAGAGTGTGGCGGTGATGACGTTCTCGAAGAGCCCGTACGACGACTTCCGGCAGTCGATGGAGGAGATGATGGAGGTGCGGCAATTCGGTCCATCTCAGCCGTTGGATTGGGACTACATGGAGGAACTCCTCCTCTGCTATTTAGATCTCAACGATAGGGCCGTCCATAAGTACATTCTCGGCGCGTTCGCCGATCTCACGGCAACCTATAGGCGGCCAGAGGAGGGACGTAACAGCATTGTTTCGAGTTAGTTGTGCCACGTGGAGGGACGTGATTGGTCGCAGATGGCGCTGGATGAGAAGGTAAACAGGGTATTCTATGAATATATTGGGAGGGTACTTTTTTTTTTAAAATTGGAGTTTGACATGGGAAAGGGAGACATGGCAACGTAAGATGTGTGATTGTCACATGCCATTACTCTCTTTTTTTCCAAGTTTTTATTCCTAGAATTAAACCATAGGATATGACCTACAACTATTCGGTAGTGAGTGATCTCTGGGTATTGGTTGTTCTGAGATTCAGAATTTGTCAACTCAAATACATGTAAGTAACATAACACATGTAAACTTTTTTTATTCTTTTTAAAACTGTATATAAATACCCTGGAGGACTTAAATGTTTGGGTTGATTCTCATTTTCTTAATTAAAGTTGATTTATTTATACGGTGAGAGATGTGGACTAAGGGATTTTGACATTAGCTTGGATTCTATTGTACATGCTGTGGTCGCGTTGTGTTTATGTGTAGTAATGGATTGTTAGTGGGAGAGACGTATAGTTTTTGCTAATGAAAGAAAGTGCGGCCAACATGTCAGCACATGAAAACAACGTTGTTTTCTTCTAGGATATGAAATGGAAACGACATTGTCTTTGTGCTTCGAATGAGTACTTTAATGATATGATTATTGTAATCACACACTTTTGGTATGAGAAGGAGAGGAAGGTTGATTCTAAAAGACGGACGCATTGGATCGGGAGCTTACTGACTTTAGATGAGTGGAATGACCAAGAAGATGAATGAGACTACAAGACAAGATACAGGTGGCAGGTGTGTGTCTGTGGGGGGGATTTTGGAGAGAAATATGGGAGACGAACTCGGTCCGCCAAACATGCCCAGGAATGGAGATGGGTGGCATTTGGCGAATGGATTATTGCTTGATTGAATGATCCAGAATTCCGTGATCTGCATGTTCAAGCTAGCTCTTAAAATCCCAATTCCTCCTAACAAATTTCCATTGCATTAGAGGTCATTCCATTTCAAAAGAACCTTGATTCTTTGGTGTTGGAACAAGTGAGCGTGCCCATTTCATTGAAACTAAAAGACTCAACGGTGATGGGTACCGATTTTCAAACAAATAGACTCATCGAACCAGGGTAATGATTTCCAAAGCAACATAAAATGGTGAAAATAACTTCCTAAACTGGTAAACATAAATAGATTCATCATTTTCACAGGAGAATGTTCGGTCCTGACTCCTAACTTTCTCACCAACCGTTCAAAAAAAATGCTAGATTAATTGGACCCTAGTAGATAAACAAGGGTCCCAGAAATTCAAAAATTAAGAGGCAAATAGGTCGATCCGAAAATTCTTAGTTTTTTTCATATCTCCATGTCCTCTTGACTCATAATAAGACATGACAGGTCAATCCAGACTCAAGCAAAGGTTTAACAAGATTTTTTCCTTCTTTTTGCCAAGTAAGGTTTAAGAAGACTTAGTTTAGCAAAAGACACTCCCAGCCTACTAAGCTTCCCTTCCCTGAACAAGCATATTATTTCTTTTCCTTCACCGGGACGGCAAAGCATTCTCATCCAATAGATTGTGCTGCACCCGTCTCATCCTCCACTACCAGAACGTAGTGAACATAAAGGGATACATCAAAACGGATTTTCCAATTGAGAACTGACGGGATAACACGTGAAAGCTAAAAAGTATGTTACCAAGATACGCAATCGGAAGGTGACGGGTATTAAAAGTTCAAAACTAGAAGCCAACCCCCATCATTTCCGTCTCTTATCATTCGTGTAGTACCATAATATTTACTAGCTAATACTGAAATGGGAACAACCAGTTAATGTAGAGATGGTGTCTACTGCCTAGTTCGTAGTCCCGTCCTGAAGTTCATGAATGATATGGGCAGGGCAACTTACCTCAGTTCAGGGGCACTAACTTCCAAACTGACCTACAAGGTAGGGTTATCAACTTTTCATTGCCTTCTTTCGGACAATGATGAATGTACCAACAGTCCCATGAAACTTAACATAACTCAGTCAGGGATTTCCATTTGAAACACTACTTATTAATATCTAAACTGTCAGTAACATTTGAAATTGAATCATTTCATAGAAGCAGCGGCAACTTTATTTCTATATTACCATACTTTTCAGAATGGAATGAAATTACAAAACAGAATAAAAAGAGGAAACGTCCAGGACACAGCAGTCCTGCAGCTATTTCAATGGTAGACCCGAGAAGGTGTCTGGCCAAAATATGCAGTCAGAATACCCACAACTAGTTTTAAAACTGTAAACCCTAAAAATTAAATACACATCAAATTTTACATGCTAAATGCTACGGATGGCAAAAAAAAGGTTTTCCGTAGCAACACTTTCCAAATGCCTCTGGATACTATGCTTCAGAAAGAAAATTCAATGACTGCCATTTCAAACAAGGATCAACTGACAGGTCTCGACCAAGGAACTGCCACTCCAAAGCAAAAGGAAAGTTGTAAGTAGTCCAAGCGTTTACTCCAAATCCAAAATCAAACCACAGGAATTCAAAAGGTTAGAAGGAAGATGACATTTATTCACCCTAAAAATATTAAACTTGAATCTTCAGTACAAAGGGTATGGAAGAATCGACAGTCACTCTAATCAATTGCCTGAGATTCAGCATGAACATGGACAAGCCTTCCCCTTTACATACATGAGGCTTACAAGGATAGGCAGGTAGAATCTGTGCAAGAGTGATGTGGTTAAAGATTATTTTTTTCTTCCTAAGATGCCTTCCTGTCAAAACAGGGTGTTCCCAAACCAATATATTACAAGCGTGAGTTATATACAGCTACAATCGAGTCCGCCAATTTGCTCAACATGTACCACCAATAATTGAGCTACAATTTCATTTTTAAACTCCAAGGAAGCATGAATACGGATGAGTGTCGGACACGACAAGACGGGGGGGATACACAGACACGGCAAGGACACAACTATTAAATTGTTGTTTAAGACTAATAAATAAATATTTAATATTTTTTAGCTTGCCGGAAAGAGCTCGGGGATGGTGGAGATGTCTAGTGACGGACGGAGATGACCAGAGATGAATGCAAATCCTCGGGGGAATTTTTTTTTTGTGAAAGAAGTAGACTTATAACTTTATTTTAAGGAAAACCCCTCTAACTTAAAAAAACACCGGACACCTGTGCCCATCGGTCCACGGAAGTCCAGGCATGTCCATGTTGTGTCCAACATTGAGGGCTTCCCAAAATTTCCTAGACACACCATGTGGCGTGTTGGACATGCATCCAAGTGTGCCCAACATGAGTACGACATGGATGTGGAAGCCATTTTGAGGTGTCTCTGCTTCCTAGTCGAACCCGTACCTGTTAAGGATAACTTAAAAATGTGCTACAAATTCTCTTTCAGCCTATAAACGAGAGTTGGACTGAACATACCATAAGCTACCTCTTCTACTTCAAATTTAGGTTTAGTGTCTAACCCATTTACAAATTTCGACCATTGACCCTCTCAAGAATAGGATTGCATCATGGGTCAAATTAAAATCCTTATCGTTTTGCTCAAGTTATGAATGATACCCGAAGGTGATATAAAATGTGATGTGAACTGCAGACCCCAGAAATCCATACTATCCATTAAAACAGAGGATATAAAATGTGCTGTCCAAAGGTGTAAGCTTTTTGTAGATGTTCTCGTGCAAATTAATGAAACACCCTTAGGCTAAGGGTCATGTGTGTGGCGTGAAAAGTGCCCGATAATGATTTTGTAGTCAAAAAAGGTAACGGACATCAAAATCACTCTATTGTCAGTTTGACAACATGTTCCAGTTACCTAACATACATGGTGATATACTCATACCCATGAATAAAATCTACTAAAACAGAGAAATTAACAAATACACTCTCTGGTATGCTTTTCTTCTCTGTGACTCTAGGCTAGTGTTGATGTTATTCAGATGGATATGGATAGGCTTTTCTTTTTTGATCAGTGATGGATAGGCTATTATCCATACCTCTTTAATTCCTATTCTAAACTTTCCTCGTAAAGTCCCAAAGACATAGCATGCATCACCTCTCAAGTAGATGTGAACAACAGACCCTGGAGATCCTTAACTATCAATTAAAACATAAGAGTTAACCATGTGCATGATCTAATAATGTAACCCAACGATCTAAACCATTTAGTAAATCATCTGATCAAATTGCCATATTCTTTGGACCACAAAGAGAACAATAGAACAGATACAAGAGATTCTTCACGATATATTGTCATTAGTTAGTGGCAATGATCTGTCAATCCAACAAGGTGCAACACCAACATAATGTCTACGCATTAAGGGCTTCTGTGAACCTAATCTTCTAAACAAGACGATATACCGTCCTAAAAATCAAAAGGTCAACCAAACTTTACATGGTTATCAATATCACCCAAAAATGCATAAAAATTTGCAAAATTAAGAAGGGGTAACCTCGATGGAATAATTAGATTAATATATTTTTGTATTGCTTCCTGGACTGAAGAATTACAAAAGCACTTCAGAAAAGCAAAAGAGTGTTGTAGCACTTACCTCTTGTAAGGAGATGTAGCAATGTGACCATTTACGTCTGCTGTCATATTTGAACCATAGAAACTGGTACTTCACAGGAAAAACTCTCAACAACAATAGATCTATGGTCAAAAGTATGTTTGATTGACATGGCTATAGCATACCATAAAAACGTAGAGACGTAAGTTTGAAATCCATATCTGCAAACATATTTCTGTCATGTGCAAAAAGAGGTGCATAGCACATAAGGTGAGATGATGTTTAATGACAAGGTTAAAGGTGTAAATTTAAGGGTTTGTACATCATTAGGCATGACTTGAAGAAAACCTATGAGCTGATATTAACTTAGAAAAGCCAAAAACAAAATGTATTCACATGTGCATGCTTTATAGTGTAAGTCTTACTTGATTGACATGGCTATAGCATACCATTTAAATGATGGTTAAGACCCTGACAATTCCCCAGCTGCGACAAACATTGAACTTGGCAATGCCAGAACAATTGACTTAAATCTATAAGATGTTGAACTTGAAGTAGCAAGCATAGCACAGGGTTATGTAATGTATCTATATTTTGTTATGAATGTGAAGTTTGACTTTAGCCATGAGTAGAGACCTTATGTGCTAACAAACTAACGCCAAAATAAAAAGAAACTCAAAGTAAACCAAACTTTAAAGCCATATGAAAGTGCACAATGTAATGTCAAACAATTCATCTCCAAATTTCATTTGCATGAAAATCAAAATTACCAACCTGCAAGAATAGCAAACTGATCTGGATCACATTGTTTATCTGATGACTTATTGACAGGTCTCTTAGACGCAATATCCTTACACTGCTTTGCTTTTGAAACACAGGCAATTACATGAGAAGAAGGCAAATCGAAGAATGCTGCATCTGAACATATTCCTTCCTGAGAGAGAAAAAACAGTGATATGCATATGTGAAATTAATGTCAATCAACAAAGTGATGATAAAGAACAGGAAACAATTCTAGTTAAAATATGTCTGAATAGGGCAAGCACTGATTTGCATCACATGAGGAATATGAATATAGCACCTTGGTTTGTCTAAACAAGGCTAATGATATAATTCAAAAGGTTCAAACTACAAATTCTAGTAATGACTGGGTTTAAACATTCATGTATGAGTTGACGCCAAGATAGGCATTGCTAGAGCAAGTTATTTAGAGCTGCGGGAAATAATGAGCATATTGTAATTAGAATTCTTTGAAAAACAAACCATAAATGCGACTCATCATGCTCACCATGGGAAGTAGAAGTTGACATAAACGTACAAGTTGGTCCTAGTAGTTCCCTAGTGATTAAGCTTAATGTTGTTTTAGTATCATTTTCTTATATAAGTAGAAGACGTATAACATATGCACTTACAGAAAAAATTAAATATCATGAGAGATAAAAATATACAACTTGTAGACCATATGTATTATGTAGCTCACTGGCTTTAGAAGGGTATAATAAGTTAGACATATCTGAAGCCAAAATGTCCACAAGCATCATGGTTATAGCTAGAAAAGAAATTATATGTAAATTGACAAAGTCATTACCAAATTGTGAGCTTCATCAAATATGAGAATTGTCACTCCATAAAATGCCTGTGAGAGAATCCCGTCGTTTGGGATCAACCAGATAATTATAGGGCGCAAAAATAATGTCTGCAACCTTCTGAAGTTCTCGTGATGCATAATAAGGGCATCTGCAATTCAATAAAATTCCACATCATATCAATTTCACATTTGTAATAGTATGTAAATTCTATGATGTGAAATTCATATAACTATGTTGCACAAAGGCCCAAAAAATTCATATGTATAGAGGAAGACCTACGGCCCCTTGCTTCTACCAAAGGTGACCAAATCTTCTATATCAAAGGGCTCATTTCCAAATGCAGGATATCACTTCACAATTTCTGCAAAGCATAGAAGAACACAAATGCACAAAAATCAATGTCAATAATTGAAATAATGGCAGCAATCTAAATTTGGAAATCTTAGATAAGCTGTAAAAATCTCTATCGTGGAGAGGGCTTTGGTAGGATTTTAAGGCATACAAAACATATGAAGAAAAGGTTGCCTACTGATTTAGAAATCTTAGTTAGAAATACAAGGTTGTTCACATCTATTAGAGTTTATTTCTCCACGTTTCATGTCACTATTCATCTACCTGAAATCCCATCTTTGTGTCACTTTTCGAACAAAACGTGCTTCACAAAAATGCTGAATAATGGATTGTTTGGCTAGCAACTTAAGACCAAAAAAAAAGTTGGATACTTCTCTCGTTTGAATAGGATCTTAAGGAAAGGGGGAAAGGGGAAAAAACAAAAAAATAAAGTCGCATATGCAAATGTGATCTTTAATTTTTCTCCTCAAAATAGAAATAAATAGAGAGAAACTTATCAAAATTAACGGTCATCTTAGAATGTTAATTATAAAAAAATTCTTTTCTTTATTTTTAAAACTCTTATTCAAACGAAACAAAAAAAAATCTCATTTCTATCCAAATAAGAGAGAGAAATCAACTCTTTCTCATCCTCTCGTCTTTTGTTTTTCTGTACTTTCCTCCCCACACTTACCCAAGTGGACAATAAGGAATATATAAATGTACTGAATTAAAAGGAAATGAACGCAAGTAAGTTGACCAGGGAAGACAAACACCCAGCAGATTTAAACTGAAGTAGTAGACTGGTATTACACAAAAGGGTTCAAACTATAATCATGAGGGGGAAAATGTCACAAATATTCCTAAAACTTCATAAATGTAAAATATCAACTATATAAGCACATATAATAAGATAATAATAAGAGATTGCAAGATAGCATGGGAAAATAGGATGATTTCGCATTGTACCATTAACACGAGCAAAATTGGTACAAGCACGTTTCTTGCGCATATAATGGCAAGCATTGTCACGCGCTCTTCCATTAAGCATCGTAACCTCATCATGAATACAAAACTGCTCTCTAGAACCCAGTATGGTTATCTTCGGCCTGCGACCACACGAAAAAACACATAACACTAACATCTCTTAACACCAACCGAAACTCGAAGCCAACGAAATCAAGTTCAAAGACCTGTAACTAACTAGTGAGCTTAAGTTCCCGGATGACTTGTTTAAGTTGGCTATGCGTCCGCGAAGTGTAGACGATCTTCGGAACGCACCCGTACCGTTCGAGTTCACTCTCGGTGGCACCGTCAGTTGTCGCAAAGTCGCACACGCTCTTCCGCCACGCCAGCGTGGCGCACAGCAAGCACAGCGTCTTGCCGGTCCCGGTGGGGGACTCCAGCAACGCATTCGACTTCTACACCGCGAAGTAGATCAGATCAAAGGAAACGGAAGAAGAAGAAAAAGATTTTTTGGGGGGTTTGAGGAGACGAACCTGTTGGAGGGATTGGATGACCTTATCCATGTAGACGATCTGGCAGTCGTAGGCTTGGAAGGGAAAGTCGACGTCGATGCCGCGGATGGTGTAGGTCGGCATCGTGGAGTGGAGGGGAATGTGAAACCCTAGAGTTGGATTTGGGGGAGAACGGTGGGCGCGTTTGTCGAAATCGAAGGAAGGGGGCGTTCCCGCGAGTGGAGGGTGTTTTCGGGATTCCGGACTCCGGAATCGGATCCATGGCATACTTGTGTCGAACCCGATAACGTTCGCGTTGTGTGTTGATGAACCAACTCGAAGGTGAAAGTGAAATGCAAGTTAGTTGATTAAAATTAATTCTACCAATTATCAGAAAAACTACAAATTTGATTGCACACACATTTCATTTCTCCCACCATTTCTCGTCCTTCGTTATGAGTTATGACTTCGGTGTTTTCATTTTTTTTAACACACTATCGTTCTAGTATGAATTCAGTTTTTTGTCTTTGGCATCCCAAAATGGTGAACTACCTTTCTCCGTGTGATTGACCTGCAATGGTTGCAAATGGTTGCAAATACTTGCGGAGTGGAAGGAGATTGGTCACTCAATGGAACTTCTTTCCTTCTAATTCAAAAGCTTGAGTTTGTTTAGAAACTAATATCTGCGTAGTTTCTAAGGGTCCAATTATTTTGAAAACTCGTGCGGAAATAATTCAACATTTGCAATTATTAGAAATTGAGCTATGTTCACATAATCTGGCAGTAAGCCGTTTGAAACAAGAAACAATGGGCTTCCCTCAAATCATATATTTCTGGATAAGAAAACAGAACGTAAACATATATTTCTGTGATGAATAGCAGCACATACGTTGTTACTTCCCTCAAATCACAAGCACAACTCACAAGTGTTCGAGCATATAATTCCTCTCAACTATGATATATGATAAGTTGACAACTAACTCAAAGTAATACATTCAGGAAGGATACACATAACAAAAAAGCTCCCTGTGACACTCCCTTTAAGTATGGTACTAAACATCACAAAAACCTGTTAGGAGTCAACTTCAGCATCAACAATGGGCAGAGATTGCCCACATTCAGGCAATATCATTTCCAGCAAATAACTGTCATGTCTACCAAGCTGACTTATCTCTTTCACATGCATTTTCATCCTCGGAATCTAGAACCACAAGTTGCGAGTAGTCAGAGTTACGAGTAGGTCTCTCTCTCAACCTTTTTTTCATCTCTGCAGGACCCATATCCTCCAACTCGAGAGATGGTTTTCCATCGTAAGCAGGGCACAAGTTTCTTGTACTTCGACGTACAGAACCAACTGCAAATCCTCTATCTTTCTTTGGCTTTAGGGAAGGCTTGTCCTTGCCATCCTCAGCGAGTTCGTCAAATTCCTTATCAGAATCACCCAAACGACAACTACCATTTTCATCATCGGCTTCACTTTTCTCGTTGTAGTCTTCATCGTCGTCACCATCACTGTTCTTATCATCATGATCAATCGATTCAATCCCATGAGATGCAGTAGGGGAGCTGTTTCCTGAGAGAGAACCGCCACCATCATCATCGAGATTTGCTTTTTTAGTAGAGCCTTCTGAAACTCCTTCAATAGGCCTTTTCCTGGATCACAATTCCATTTACATGGTCAATAATCTTTTACAGGGACTAACTGCAGAGAGACAGTAGGTCCCACTCATGACTAATCTCTAGAAAGACGACCCATTATTGGAGTCCCTGAATTCTATAAGGAAAAGGAACGCAACTTAAAGGATGGGACCTTTTTACAGAAAAAAAGTTACATTGAATTCCAGTTCAATCTTCAAGATTGAATTTTACAATTTTGTTAAAACGTGCATAAACAACAAGCAAGCAACAAGCAACGTGAAAGACACCATTGTTGTTTTGGCAGTTTACTTACTTGCTTATCTGTATAGCCTCACTGATGGAACGATCGAATTCATCTGCAAGCAACAAGCAAGTTAAAAGTCAAATTATAGGCCAACCAATATTTCGGGAAATATTCTAGATGTCACATGATTCAGTATGAGAAAGGGTGATTTCTGTCGTTTTAAAGGTTTAACACTAGAAACAAACATGAAAAATGTGGTGCTCGGGGTGAGGGATAATTTTATCGATACTTATCAGCATGATAATATGGTCATGCAAAGAACGAGACATAAATAATGACAAAAAACGCCCCATACTCATAAGTGTTTCTACAAGATATATTAGCCATGAGAAGTCATAAGGAAACCATTTGCAGAGGTGAAAGATAAGAATGCTTCGATCATGTATGAAAAGAAAATGAAGATGGAATGTAAATAAGCAAGGAAAAGACATTTAAGTACCAAATGTATAGCACACAGTTCCACGATCACGACAAGAACGCCTACTGACACCAGCACCAAGATATCCAGTTAATAACATGGTCTCCCTGTGCCTTCTTTTTGCTGCTCTTTCCTTTTTCTATTACATGAAAAAACCTCAGTTAAATCCTGGAAATTATGAAGCCAGATTGAAAACAGACCATTGCCTAAATTAGGATTCAGTAACAGTATTCTTTTCGCACATAAAGATCAAAAGGAGAAAAAGAGATAAAAGTCACCTTTTGAAGTTTGTCAAGAACAGGCATAATATCCGTATTTATTACATTGCCAACTTCAACTTCTGATGGGCTTTTACTAGCTGAAAGCCTGGCCTGTAATATTTTTGTGGCAAGAAATGATAATCCGGAATCCAGGACCTGAAATGACAAGTAATGGAGGAACTTACTGATATTTTTTTAAATTCGTCGAAATCAGTGGCAAGTGTTTCCCACAGAAAATCAAATGCTGGGTTGTGCCCCTTCACCTTCATCCTTTGCTTGGAATTGACTATGGTTCCTTGATATAACCTATAGCCAATAACTTGGTCTCCATCAAACCTATATGGGAAGAACAATATTAAGGGTGTTTTGGAATGGACAAATATAAATGGTGAGTATATGACCCATGAACATATATAGATGCAATCATATTTGTGTATGTAAAATTACCAATAAGTTGCTCCATTGATGCCTTGGCCTATCTTATGTTTGCAGAATGTAGAGAAAGGAGAACCACTCTTCAGTGACTGGTCAACATACCGCACTATATCATGTTGCTGTTTAGAACATATCAACATTAAACATATCGGAATTGTAAGGATAAAAATTTGGAAATGCTCTCGGGGGCAACGCTAATCTACTTCGCCCAAATTAACAAGACTGCTGAAATAGTTCACAAACAAAAATCTAAATAAATGAGCAAGGTTTATTACTTCTCCTCTGATTTCACAAAGTGCTTTTAAAATCAATAAACGTGTTGTTGGATCAAATTCCTTGTATTTTGTTATTTCTGACCTGTATATGCAAAATAGTGAGCAATTCATTGTATGTATTATTAGTTCAATAATAAAAATTGAAATATTTCTGCAACCATACCCATGATCTGCTTTAAGTGGAAGATCACCTTCAGCGACCTGCTTTGATTAAATTCAGCATCAGCACATATCCGAGGCATGACATTCAAAACCTTGCAGACTCAGGAACAAAACACTGATACAAATACAAGGGTCCAGCAGCTTTATAGGAAGTAAGAAATGATAATTATTACTTATACTAAGTTACTAACTAGCTATAAGGGAAATATATTTACTTATATGTTCTGTTTTTTCAGCACAAAGTTGAACAGTAAAATGCATGATTCCAAAAGAGAAGAGCTTCATATTTCATTACATATTCATGTTGCCAAAAACAAAGAATGTTTATTTAACTTATAAATTATAATGTCGCAAACAAAAACCTTTGAAATATTTTAAGCATTTTTTAGACAATTCAAAAAATTGCACAATGCACAAGCATATCTAAAGCATTTGTGCTTCTTAACTGCAAACAAGATTTTGAGCAGTCGTAATGAATAAAAGATATGGACTTGGAATGACCTACCCAGGGCCACCACTGCTTGATCTTCTTGCATAAAACTGTCACCCATGCATCGGATACCCCTAGGTTTTTGGTAGCAGGCGGTATACCCTGCAACATTAAAAAAAATCAACAGTCAAGTTAGGAGACGGAGAACAAAAATAAGTGAAAGCAATCACCAATCACTATAAAAACAACAGAAAATGAAATAAAGTGAAAAAATAAAAGCCTCACAGCTAAATAAATCAGACCACTTTGTTTGTCATCTAATAAAGGCAAGGAATCGGATGAAATGAATGGATCAAAAAGTATATATTAACTTTCGTGAGTCCCTAGTAAAAACCTCTTGAACTCCACAATAAATATCTAGATTAAGAATTCATAATTGATCGGTTCATAGCAATAACCTAACATAAAATCCAATTAGTTTCAGCATGATCATTGTCTTCCCCTCGCACAAGCTGACAAGCAGCACAATGCAGGCATACCATCTTCCTTCCTGAAAAACTGTCGAAACCTAAAGTAATCATTAAACCCGTAATATGTAAACCTAAACCAGCTTAACCAACATCTAGGAACCAACTCGGACACGTATTTCGGACTTTACGCAGCGAAATATATAGAAGCTCAAACCGACATTTCCGTTCCACACCATTGTGGCAATTAATGAATATATGCCTTAAACGCTCTGCTGCAAACAAAATCAAATCACTTGAGAAAAAAACCAAAAAAACAAAAACTTCCAAGAAACCTTCAGCAGCGCAATGTGGACTTTGGCCAAAACCCCGTCCGGCTCGATGAGCCCGTCCTCTATCTGCTCCGCGGTGACCCCCAATTTGTCCTCTATCACCGGCTCGAACACCTAAACGCCCAGAAAACACAAAACTAATTAAGATTCAAAACACCATTACTTCACCTTTTTTCCAATAAAAAGGACAAACGGATGGTTGTCTAGGGTTGAGCGGCGCACGTGGAGGAAGTTGAGGACCGACGCGAGCTCCCACCGGTCCCTCAGCCGAGCCCTGGCGGGCGTCGGATCCGCGTCGGCGGGCATTAGAGGAGAGAGAAGGTGGGAAACGGACGGTGGGGATAATGGGGACAAAGGGAGTTGGATGACAGAGAGAGGAAGGGGATGGAGAGAAAGGAGAAGGAGAAGAGGCGCGCTCCCGCCGAAAATTTGGGAGATTTTTTGGGATAAACAGAAGAAAAAAAAAGGTATGGGAAATCTGGAGAGAGAAAAAATATTAGTAATGTGTTTGGGTCGTGTAATGTATTTGGAGGAGGATGAGAGAAATGATGGGATGGTAGATTGGTGATGGCGAATTGCTGCTTTGTGGTGAGAGCTTACGATTTCTTTTTGAAGATTTTTTTCAAAATAATATTTTTTTTAAATATATATTTCAAACTTTATAAGTATTCCTTAGACCCACGTTCTTTAGAAATGAAATTCTTCACAAGACTCGGCATTTGCAACCCCATGTTCTTACACTTCAAATTTTTCACGTACACCTAATATGGTGTACTGTTAGTTTGGACTTCAAAGTGAACTCGACACTAACAACATCGAGTTCATGTCCCAAGATTCAACATTTGTAACGTCAAGTTCTAACATGGAGTCCAAATTAAACTCGGCGTTGCATGTGCAAGGTTCTGGGACTTGAACTCGGCATGTCCAATGCGGAGTTCAAACACATACAATTTTTTACGTGCAGACGGATTTGTTGGTTCCCAATCTGACCCTTCCAAAAAAAGTCAGCTTTAATAAATTAAACTTGATGTCTGCAACGCCGAGTTCACTTAAGAAAAAGAAAACTCAACATCGTGTCGGGTTATATGACCCCACCCCCCCCACCCCCACCGAAATCGGTGTTGGAGCGGCAAAAATAGGTTTGAATTCATACCTAAAATTCGTTTTTTACTTTATTTTTGTAGATTTCTCATTCATTTTCTAGATATTGAATATTAGGCATGTGTTTTATGTTAGTTTGTTTGGTTTTGGTGAATTTAGGATGAAATTCGTGGATTAAGGGTTTGTAGGTTTGGGTGTTGGATTGGTGTTTTGGGTTTGGAATTTAGTTTGATTTGTGTTTTTGTTTTTTAGATTGGTTTGTTTAAACCACAACATTGCAAAATCAAAGATTAATTTAATGTTTGGTTTCTCAACATAGCATCATTTGACACATCCAATTGTTAATGTTTCATTTTATTCGTGATGTTTTTTTTGTTGAATTGCTGTTGATTTTGTTTTCAAGATCATTGGACACTTGCATACGCTTGTTTTCAACACCCAACGAAGGTAAACTCTAGATCCATATGAATTTATGATTAATTTGTAATATGTGTACTTAATTTTAATGTGAACGTATTCATCTTAATTGAAAAAATTATAGGTTAGTAATAAACACGATAATGAGTCTTTATTGGTTATGTATTATTGGGAATTGAAATGTAAGGCCGATGTGGCAAATTTTACAGGGATCGAGTGTAAGATAGTTGTCATGCTATTGAATATCAAATACGTACAATGAATTATTGGATGTATCATATTTGAATGTTGTCATCCAAAGAATATGTTTGATGTCAAGTTGACTGCAAAGTTGTCTTTAAACAACAATTGGACATATGATATGTTAACTAGTGATAAGGTAGTTTATGAAATGAAACGATTGTTTGAATTAATGTCGGTAATTGAAATTTATCTAGAAGCAGAACTCAAAATGTTTGACCCCACGCTGACAACCAATCATAATGTTCGGGAATATGGTACAGCTTTGTCCACCGGATGTGACACTGGATTAGATTTGAATATAAATCCAAACTCTTCTACACAAGTTCCGGTCTATGAAGATGTAAGTTTTTTCCAGTCATAGTGCTTTCATCCTTCAACAAGTATCACTCTCGATCTCGGTCTACCACAGCTAGAACTAAATCTCTATTAGTGGTGGTTCGGTGTATGGTTTTGAAATGTTTTGCATGTTTGTGTGGATGTGATTTTGGTTTTACTTCTGTGGTTTGCATTTGGTATATGTATTCGAAATGTTTCTTAACAGGAAATGACTTATCGCCGAATCAATTATTTGAATTCCGAACATGTCAGGACAAAACTCGATGTTCACGTTACCGAGTTCTATGAAATGAACTCGGCACTTGTAACACTGAGTGCATCAAATTGAAGTCAACACTTGCAAAGCCGAGTTCTATTTGGACTCCATGTTGGAAATCGACGTTGCCAGTGCCGGTGTCTAGGACATGAACTAGGCATTGCAAGGACCAAGTTCAATTTGGAATCCAAATTGGCGGTGAACCCTTCTAGGTGTGCGTAAATTTTTTTAAGTATTAGAACTCAACGTTGCACCCAGAACTCAGTATTATCAGTGTCGAATTCAATTTGGAGCCTAAATTAGCAATGAATCCTACTGGGTGTGCACGAAAAAATCGACGTTACAAGTGCTAAATTCTGTGAAGAATTTCAATTCTACAAAACTCGACGTCTCAGACGTTGAGTGCTCTATATACTAAAATCTAAGACTCGTCGCCACAACGTGTCGCAACGTGGTGGTCGCATGTTTACTTTAAGAAATATTTCTCAATAATGTTTGAAATGATTTTTTAAATATATTATTTTTAAAAAATCCTCTTGTTTTGGTTTCGTTTCTATTTTGTCATTCCAATTATATCGGAGGTGGCCTAGAAAACTTTGGACTTGCGGCTACGTGTTTCCATCGTTTTTAGTTTAGAATTTGTCGAATAGGCTCTCGCAAACGGTGTGGGCTTCAAATCTTTTTGGTCCCGTTTGGGAACAAGGTTTGGGTGGGTCAGTTTCCAAACCCCACTAGATGAAACAATTTGTAGCATCCAAACAAGAATTTGGACACGAAATTTAAGGTCCATTTTTGCCTTCTGTTGGGAAACTCAAGAATAAAGTTTTTGAACACGAGGTGGAGTTTGTAGACGTTAGAAGTTAGATTACGAGGCTACCCCGCATACAATTAGGGGTTTCTCTCACATGCGTGGCCTATAAGACTTAAGAACTTACGATGAGGTGTTCCCCATTGCTTTCGGCTTAAAATTTGTTGAAGGTCTGGCAAATGGGCTCGTATGTCTTAACAATAAATGAAAGGTTCTAATTTGTAAAGGTACATCTATCCCAAAGGCACATTTTGTATGGTAAAAATTCATGTTTGTCAATTTTTATATGGGTTAGCTTCTTAAATTTCTAGTCTGATGAAAAACTAAAATTCTAAGCCTTTGCTAAATCCAATTTCCTATCTTTTAGAATCCCAAATTTTTGTTCTCTAAAATAGACAGTTGTTATAATTTTATAATATTTATATCTTACGTCAACATAGCTAATCAAAAAAAATTAAACAATTTAAACCGGAACATTTTATTTCATGAACCGAACTTTGATTGTGCTTATCCCAAAAAAGATAGGTGCCGAATCACTTGCGGACACCAAATCGATAACCTTGTTAAACAACACATATGAAGTAGTGACAAAAATGGTCGGCTTCCGCTGCAACACTTGTCTCGACAGGGTTATTCACAATACCCAATCAACTTTCCTCAAGGACGACAAATTTTAACAACCAACTATTCCTTGGATGCACAAAACAATGTCTCATCGTCATGTTGAATATAGTGTCGAGTGCGTAGGTTTGATAGGAGATAGTGGGGTTGGTAGGGGGTGGCAACTCCTTGTGGGAAACGAGCGTGCGAGATCAGCTCAATCGTGATTTTTCTGTTTTGAAATCCAATTTTGTATTTTTTCCAGAAGTGTGCTTGCTTACCTTTTTATATGTAAGTTTGTGTACGGTACATATCATAAATACCTGTGTTTCTCTTTCCTTTATTGTAATCTTTGTGACCAAATAATAGATTTGTGAGCTTATGGTGCCCGTAGTAGTTTTCCGGTAAAGATTTTCCACGTAAAATTGTTTATCTCATGGTTTGTGCGTTTTTTTTTTTTTCTGTTTCGTGTGTCTGTTCCTACAATGTCGAATTCCTAACAAGTAGATTTTAGACAAAGCAGATTGGAAGTTTTTGATCTCTAGCCTAGAAGGAATGGAGTGCCCATCTTCTTGGGCATCTTGAATTAATGGATGTATAACTACACCCAATTTCTCGATCTTTGTTAACAAATCTTCTCAAGGTTTGCTCCTAGCCAGCGGTAGCATCCGTCAAGGCAATTCCACCTTACCCTCTTCTTTTCATTATTATAATATATAAACTCACCGACAAATATCCTGAGATATACCAGACTTTAAATTGCTGTTCTTTGGTCTTATGCGACTTACTTTTCTTTGGCGATTGAGCCTTGAATACACATTCTTATGAATGACAATCTTAATTTGATTCGCACTACGATTTATTAGAAATAGTTAATTATCTAGAGTAAATCAGTTGACCCTATCCATAGTAGTTGCCCGCTAGTCCTTATAGTCTTGTGCTCGTGTGCCGATTTGGACATCCATCCTACTATCGACCATTTGGTTCTTGACATCGGTATCTAAAACCTTACTGCCTAACAAAAAGGAATATTGTAATAACCTAATCTAAACACCTTAATTAACTAAACCTAAACCTAATTAACACTAATCTAATCATGGAACAGTGAAGCAGGAGGTGTTGGAGTTTGAAAGGAGAGAGAGGTTGGTGGGGTTTGGTTGGATGGATTGGAGGTGGTTAATTTAAAGAAGATATATATAGTGAAGATAAGATTGAGATAAGTTTGTTTGGTAAAAACGTTCTTCTTCAATTCGTGATTTACCAGAGCGTGAGAGAAGGGTTTAGAGAGAAGAAGAAGAAGAAGGTGAAGAAGAAGAAGAGGAGAAGAAGTGAAGAAAGAGAAGAAGAAGTGGAGTGAAGTGGTGCAAGCTTGGGAGGCTTCTCCACTCGACCTAAAGGTATGCCAAGTCTTCATATTAACTCCCCAAGAGGTGTGGGAGTGTAGAGGACGGCGTTGGTGCCGTTTCTCCGGTGAAAACCCTACGGGACGGAGGTTGAAGACGACTGGTTCGGTCGACCGTTGAGTGTTTCGGTCGACCGAACAGCGTCTAAATGATGCATGTCCAGTGGGAAGATGTATTGTTCGGTCGACCGGTATATGGGTCGGTCGACCGATATTTATAAATATTAACTTACTGCCCGAAAACGGTCGAACGATGTCTGTGTGACGGTCGACCGTTTATGCCAAATTTCGCGGGAAAATAAAGGGTTACATTAGCCGGTCGACCGGTGTTGTTTCGGTCGACCGAACCCAGTAGATAGGTTAGACAGGCCTTCGGCCGACCGAGTGTGTGTCTCGGTCGACCAAACTGCGCAAGGTCGGTTCGAGCGTTGACCATCTAAACGGTCGATCGCTCTAGATCCGGTCGACCGTCCGCGTGTAGTTTTCCTGCAGTGATGTGCCTGTAGATCGGTCGACCGGGAGGTAGGTTTCGGTCGACCGAATGCTGTAGGCAGGATTCAGGCAGTTTTCCTTATCGGTGGAACGGACCCTGGTTTGACCGATTGGATATATATTTATATAAAATGTATAGCGTAGACCTTCCAAACGGTCGACCGCTAGATGACTTTTGTTAGACCGATTGGTCGGTATTTCGGTTGGCATGATTCGACCGATAGACTTGTTTGTACAGTACCGTGTACTGTGTGGGGGACCGGTCGACCGGTGTGCTTTTAGCGGTTGACCGATCTGCCGCAGGTTGGTGGATTTATCCACACGCGATCCGTTGAGTATAGGTCGACTACCGGCTCCGAGGCGACGGTTGATTACCGGCTTTGAGAGCTACAGATTTCACCTTCGACGAAGGCGTATTATTGTACTACTGTTTCCTCTCTTACCGAGCGGGGTGTGAGAGATGTGTGTCGTAAACCTTGGGCAGTTTGCGAGGGTTTAGCGGTAGGCCGAGGATGTTCCGGCAGGGTGCGCGTTTGGCAGCTCTTGGGGGAGCAGCGGCTGCAGCTCTTGGGGGAGCAGCGACTGTCGTCTGACCCGAGTTGTGTATTCGGCGGACTGACTCGCTCCTGGAGTGCGGCGTGTACCGGGGGTTCCTTCCTGCACTTTTTGGGAGCAGTGGTGTCGACTGACCCTTGTGAGGCAGCGATGGACTGACTTGACCCTAGTGGCAGGAGTGGTTCAGTGCCGCGGAGGCGGTGAGGGCATTATTGTGGGCCCGAGGTGGATGATCATGTGCATTGTATTGCATTGTCTTTAATTCCTTTTTATATTTTTAGGAGGCTTGGTATACGGGGTTCCTGCAGGGAACTCAGGCATGTTTGTTTGTTTTCATTTCAGGTAGCGAGTAGCATTAGAGTCAGGTGGTGACCGAGGAGAGTGCCCCCGGGATCAGATCATGTTCTCTTTTATATCATCTTTTGTTGAGGTAGTGATTACATGTATATTCATTTTGTTGTAATCACAGTTGACTCTTATGTATACTTTGACTTCCACGTGGGTCTGTATCTTATATATTATATATATATATATATGTTAGTTTGTTTTCCAGTGACGTGCCCTGTGTTGACCGTTGACGGTCTTTATTATTGTTTAAATTTTCCGCTGTTTTCGGGTACGTTACAAATATGGTTGCTTTAAAAATAGGAAGATCGTGCACTGCCTCTCCTCTAAAGACGATTATGACAATTTCTTTTGACTCGTAACAAGATGCAATGTATCATATGGTTGTCTTCTCTTACAACAAGTATATAAAGTAGTTGTTACTCGATTACAATGAATTTCACCAACCTAACACCCAATTGGCTATTGGCTAGTTGGCTGACTAATGTCGTTGGTAGTGCTTTAAGCCTTTTTTTCTAAAACCCTAATGGAGGATATATAATAGATTCTTGATAGGAATATTACATTCTCTAGACATACTGAGACATGAGTTATTGAAACCGTTAGCGAGTTTTAGATTGTAGGATGCAAGATCTCGATCCGGAACGAGATCCAATCTTAACTCTTAAGAGGGGTCAAAGGCATGACTATGCCGCTATTGAGCCCGAAACTGTATACTTTTTGGGGGTTCTCTTGATTTTTTATTATCATTTATTTACCTAAGATTTTAATTCCTCATTTAGAGGCATATTGGTTCCTTATCTATCTACATTAGGTTATCGATCCTTACACTTTCGATGAATATACTTCATTTATTCTTGATTACTTTTATACGAATTTCAAACTCAATTTAAACTTCAAATATCACATCAATATGATCAAGACTTGGCCAGACTTGATCTCATGCAGTGCATACACACGATATTACGATATGAAAATTTCTCACGTGGGGTCTTAATATCATTTGGTTAAAGTTGTTACTAACATAGTGTTGATACAATTACAAACATGATAATGTAATACAGTGGGTTACATATGCCGAATAATAATCCATAAGGATCCAAATAAAGCCAACATACAAAAACATGTATAAGAAAACAACAAAAGAATGAACAGTGATCAGAGATGACCTCGAAGACCGAGCTGTCGGAAGACGACTTGCCTCAGAGAAAATACCGACCCACATACCAGTGTGTTTGATAGTCTGCCGGTTTTCTCCCAGGATAGAACAGTCTCACCGTCGATCAGGCGCACACCGGAGTCGACGGACCACGAGAACAACGCAGAACATGGATTCGGAGACCTAAATAGCGGGAGAGAGACGGTTTTCGTAGAGATAAGATGAGAATAAAACATGTGTATACAAGAAGAAACCGACTGTATATATATATATATATATATATATATATATATATATATATATATATATAATTTTGTAATCGTCAAGGACTTATTGCAAAAAACAATTAACATGAGGTCCAAAAATTAAATACACTCATCATCCTGAGGCTAAAGCCTCTAATTTTCCCCAAAACCCCCGCTACCTCGCCACGCCACGCCCCAAACGGGAAGAGCGGGCGCGTGCGCGCGCGTGTGGAGAATTCTCTCATCCTCTCTTTCCACCTACAAATGGTCAAGTGAATATGATGTTTATCAACATCCTTCAACTTGTTAGTCTCACCAATGTGTGACTAAAAGTGAGGTGGGCACATGACACATAGAGCAATAATTATCATTTTCGTCTCAACATTGGATTTCTTCAATTGAGTTATTCACGAGCCTAATTCAAATTCAATAATCCAAGACATAGTTGATCATCCAGATCATCCTTATCCCATCTCACGTCAAACTAAACCATTTATTTTCCATTTCTCTAAACGTCTTAGATTTTAATGTACAATCATCACTCATAATGTATGTTGTCATTGTTGCGGCCAACCAAATCAGGCTATGATCTTGAGTTTCTATTCCAATTACTTTTCATGCTTATATCTCATCTTGAATCATGATGTTGTAGGTTCAGTTTCATTATCTTAAAATTTCTCATTGTTTGTGTTACAAATACTTTTCATGCTTATATCTCATCTTAGCTTTAAAGTTCAAATCATAAGATAGAGCCTAGATGTGATCGTTATCATTGAGCACTACTTTGATGATTTTTGTAGCTGGATTCTTAATACGGCAATTTATATTATGAAGTGCAAGTTATACCATTCTGTGTCCTCTGGAAAAACTGCAAACATGTTCAAAAAGACCAAAGACGAGTCTGGTGTTTTTCTCCCAGGATAGAACGATTCATTCGTTGAACGGACGTACACGGGAGTCGACGAACCTCGAAAGTAACGTGGAACCTCGCAAGATCTAACCGCCGAAGAACGTTGGAATCTGGGGAGAAAAATCGCTAGAGAGAAACAATTTTTCTTTTAGAGAGAGATTAAAAAGTGTGTATCATGACAAAAACTAAACGTGATTTATATATATATTGGTAACTGTAAAAGACTTAAATGCAATAAGCAATTAAAGTGGAGAATTCTCTACTTCTCTATTTCTACTAACAAAGGGTTATGGGAAGAGAATGTTTATCAACATTCTCCAACTTCCCAAGTTCCCCCAACGTGAGGCTAAAAGAAAGGTGAGAACATGACACATTACTCAATAAATCTCAATATCTCATCTTCAACTAAACACTGGATTTTCTCAATTTAGTTGTTCATGGGGCCCAACCCAAACTTAATAATCCAACATAATCTTCAATTCAGCGTTAAAAACTACAGAGTTATTTGTTTAGGTGCACTTTAAAAAAATCCATATTAGATCTTTACATTCGAGTTTTTAGATTTTGCTAAGGTACACTTGATTTCTTTCAAAATTAGTTTGATACACTTGCAAAGCCATGAGACCCACTTTGGTTGTTAGATTTATAATATTTTTTAGATATTTTGCAGATTAACCCATGAAAAGACATGAAATTCTTTTTTGAGTAATTGAATTTCATTTTTCTTCAAAACTTTTATTTAATATTGTGGTTGGTTACGTAAACTAGATTAAGTCTTTTACTTTTCGTTTATGTACCCATCAAACCACCTAGTTAAAACTCATTTTTTTACGACTTGTAGGGTACTTCAAGAAAATTCATAATTTTTTAGCAAGATCCATTATTTTGGACATATTGTGATGTATTGCATACATTGCATCATATGTCTTTCATTTAGATTAATTTTATATCAATAAATGCTACTAAGGTATGTGTTTAGTCTTATTTACATAATACAGGGACCTGAATGTAAATTACCCATATCCCGAGCATAAATGCGTGCAAGAGACTCATTTCTATCATAAAGACCAAGTCAAGATTATCGGGATTCAAATGGAAGTTCATCCAAACATAAAAGCATTCAAAGACCTAATTACAAAAAAGCCAAAGACTTAAGCACAAAATTAGCCAGAGACTTAATTGCAAAAGGCCGAGGACCCGAATGCAAATTAAAGTACCAAAAAATTATTTTGGAGAAGTTCTAAAGAAAAATCAATTTGGATCTCCAAATATATGAATGAATTAATTCGGAGCTCAAAAGAAAGGAAAGAAATCAATCCAGACGCGCAAAGGATAGTTAAATCATACCATAAACACACAGGAAAAATCCGGATTAAATCAGAGCAGATATTGCGGCGGAATCGCCGCATCTTACATGTATTGTGCGGCAGAAACGCCGCACTCCTTGCGATCCGTGGCTCCGGATTTTGTCTAGTCGTGTCTTGACAGATGTACTTTCCTATTTTATACTTAGGTCCCTTGTATCGGCTATAAATAGCCCCGAAACGTTGTTGTAAAAGGTCTTAGCTCTCCTCTTCTTTTTAGCAATAAAATTCTGTTCTTTTATTTCTTTTATTTCTTGTTTTTAGTTTTCTTTTTTTGTAGTTTCTCTAGGATCCCTTCTTCTTCCCTCCATCCATGAGTTTCTAACTCTCTCCAAAGGGTGGGGGTGACGGATTTAGGGTGATGAGAAGAAGAATGATGTTATTATTTTAATTTCGTGTTAGTATATTTTGATTACTTGAGTTTATGTTGAATCATTTATCATGTAATGCTTTATAACTAATGTGATTTATTATAAGTTTCAGAATTCTCTAAACAAACCCCGATATCTAATCCTCCACTCACTGGACTCTCATCCATCTTTACTTTATTTTTAATTTGTTTTTGTTGTTCTTGCTTTAGAAATTAATTAAAAAAACCAAAAATCTCAAACCAAACATATTTCTCTCTCTTTCTCCCTAAATCGAAAATCGCAAAAAAATAACAATATCTCTCCCTCCTTGTGTTCGACCCGTACTTGCCACGTCTTTATTGACACCGTGCTCTTGCGGTATAAATTTAATTCTCATCATATTGCATAGCAACCCAAGACAAAACACATTTTTTTAATCAAAATCCGTAAACTTTTTCTATAAATGCATGTTTTGACTAAATGGTGTTTGTTAAGTCTATAAAAGGAAAAAATTAAGTTTATAATCTAAATAAAAATGTGTAACCACCTTTACATTAAATACAAGTTTTGAAAAAAAATTAGAATTTAGGATTAGTATAAAAATTTCTTAAAATGTCTTGGAGTGGTTCGCAAATTGTTCAAAAAATGTATATTTGCCTAAATGTTTGTAAAGAAAAGTAAAAAAATTATTCTATACGGTAAAACCTTTATAATATTGAATTGAACTTTCTGATATGTCTTGGGTTACGTGCAAAATATCTAATTTTTTAAACAGATAATGTCGAGTGTACCAAATTAATTTTAAAAGAAATCAAGTGTGCCTAAGTAAAGTCCAAATATTTAAGTGTAAAGATCTAATATCGATCTTTTTGAAGTGCACTCAAACAAATAACCCAAAACTAAAACACCTGCCATAAGATGAACGGCCCAGATGTGATCCAAGTTCAAGTTCAAATCTCCAAAACGGTTTCTCAAACTCGCGCCTTATAAACCAGCGCGTTTTCCTTCTTGCTCCAACGTCCAACTGAAGGAATCCAGAAATCCGTAATCACCACTAACTCAAGTTTCGCTGCGGACATGGACGGCTCCGATGAGGATCACAACGGCTTAGACGACCAGCACGAGCTTCCTCCTCCCAACCAAGACGCCGATTCGTCTCCGAATAACACAGCACAGAGAAGGAAACTGAACAACTATACTCCGGTTGTCGCCCCTACGGAACCACCTGCGAGTTACATACCTAAGGTTTGGGCCGAGGACGCCACTTTCGCGTTACTTAAGGCGTGGGGGGAGATTTACTTGAGTAACGTGCAGCAGATGAGGTACGACAAGGAATGGTTGGAGATCACAAAGAAGGTTAATGAGGTGCCCGGGATCACACACACGACCACACAATGCATTGGTCGGATCGACTGCCTTAAGAGCCAGTACAAGAAGGAGAAGAATAAAGTGAGGGTGGCCGAGTCGGGGAGTTCAGGCAGCACGTGGGTGTACTTTAAGAAGATGGAGGAGATCTTGGATCCTTTATCCACACAACCGGCGAACGACCATAATTCAAGTGGTGGTTTGGGTGAGATGAAAAAGAATCGCTCAGGCCACGATGGCAACGAGGATGAGTCGGATGGGCTTCCTCCGGAGCTTCCTCCCAAGCTGAGTAAGAAGAAGTGTGCGTCGGATTCGTCTTCATTTACGATGCTTGCCGATTCGATACGGCAGTTCTGTGACATTTACGAGAAGGTTGAGGAGCAGAACAGAAAGCAGATGGCCGAATTGCAGAGAAATTGGATGGAGTTATATAGGGATCTGGAGCTGCAGAGGCAGAACTTTCTGAAGCAACGGATTGCGGAATTTGTGAATTTAGGACTGGAGGAAAGTGATGGTGATGATGATTCTGAAGAAGCAGAGGGTAATGATAGCAATTAGGATCTCGTTGGTTTGTCGACAGAAAGTGCTGGTGGCTAAAGTATGAGAATTTCTTCCATTGTCTCAGTGCTTTTCTCTATCCTAAGCCACTTTGTGCTTAGTTATTTCTAATGATAGGTTGGTTATATATTTTTTAGGTGACACCAAGTTAATCTTGATTACTTGTGGTGTTTAGTACTTTAAGTGTATCTCTGTACAACTGTATGCTCCTATGGTGCAAAATGGATGCATCTTTTTGTTGAATTACCAAAGTATATGTTGCAAAATGGATGCATCTTTTAGTTGAATTACCAAAGTATATGTAAATACAACCGATTTCACATGCACCTTGAATCAGCATAACATGTTAAAGATCTTCAGTTATCGTGGTGAATTGTTTTGTTGTTCAGATGTAATTATGTGAAACAAACAATGAAAAGCTTAGTTCGTTTAGATATTAGGGACGTTGGAGCAAAATATTTGAAATAGTTAGTACATTTTCTGTTTCTAATATATATGTTTACTCCTTATTCACTGTTCATTATCCATATTCCCCCCCCCCCCCCCCCCTCCATTTCTCTCAAACTCCCATAGATGTTTTCTGCATATTGTTTATGTATGTTGTGTCCGGCATGCTTAGGGTATGATCTTGACTAGATTCTCGGCAATTTGCATGTGGTTCATTTTGACCCTTGTAGTGTCATCCTGAGAGTTCTTAATATATACGACTGGAGATATTTACCATGTGTGTTTGTCAACTTTTCGATAGCAAACTTATTTGCTGTAGTCTCAGTTTCTTTAACATCTTTAAGTTTCACATATTTGTTTGGTTCCGAACACAATCCATGCTTACATCTCATCTTCAATGTGTATCGAAGTTCAATATGTAGGCTATATTTGTTAGAACCCAAACCGTGATTAGAGGGTTAAACCCGGATTAGGTGGGGTTGATGTGAGAGGGTATGGGAGGTAAGGGAGGTATGGGCTAGGAGTGTAGGGGATGGTGGGGAGTGTTGCCTTGGGTTGGGTTTTGTTTTAAAAGCAAAAACCTTCTCTCCTCCATTCTTCTTCTCCAACTCTTCTTCCTCACTCACCTTGGTTCTCACTCTTCCTCTTTTCGGCTGCACCAGAGGAGGCGTCACCGGCAACGGAGGAAGGTGCGCGTGCGGGAGAGGCGCGGCGCGTGATCGAGGTCTACCGGAGGCGAGGCGTAGGAGCTCCGACACTGTCGACTTCACGCGGGTGAAAGGTATGCCGCTCATTAGTGTGATTTTGTTGCTCACCCTTGTGGAAGGGTGTTGTTGGTCGGTCGGGGGAGGTCGAGGACCTCTCCGGCGACGCGTTTCTTCGTAAATCCTCGGCTGGCGCGAGGTTGAAGACGACCAACGGTCGACCGGATCCTTCTGGCGGTCGACCGTTTTAGCACTGTTTGCCCGACTTTAACCTTCACCGGTCGAACGATGCCTTGGGGCGGTCGACCGGTAGTGCATTATTGCTGGTGAGTTGGGATTTTCTACCTGTTTTCGGTCGACCGGTCCTTGTTGTGTTCGACCGGAACTTAAGTGTACCTGTTATTATTGTTTGGATTGTTCGACCGATTTATATTGCGTTCGACCGATTGCATGTTTGTTCGACCGGTAGTATGTTTACGTTCGACCGTTTGATGACGTAGAATACTAGGTTGACCCTGTCTGTTTTCGGTCGACCGAGACCCCTGAGTCGGTCGACCGATAGAGTGGAATTTAATGTTGACCAGACTCCGGATTTTGACCTCGTTCGGTCGACCGGTTTTAGACCCTTGTTCGACCGTTGGGGGTTCTGTGTTGAGCGCAGCGGTAGACCGTTTTAGGAGTACGGTCGACCGATTCCTTCCTGGAACCGGTCGACCGAATCACCTCTTCCGGTCGACCGTTTGGGCCCAGGACAGAATTCCTGGTTCCCCTTTTGAACACCAACTTTGTCCACGGAAACCCGTGTCCTCGCCTTGTGCGTGAGCCGGGAGGTGACGGTGGGCGCGTGACGCGTGCCTGCCCAGGGACCGCCGTTGGGAAGAGTGTGGGTGTTCGGGACGCGTCACCTCCATGTATGGACCGTGACTTTTGAGATGATTGTTGGCACTTTGTAGTATAGCAGGCCTGAGGGATCACGGATCCCAGTGTTGATGTTGTGCGGGCACGCAACTGGCGTTGGGTGAGGTGACTACCGGCCCTTGGGGCTACGGAGGTCGCTGCCATGCTTTTATAGCGGCGCGGTTGGTGTTCGCGGCTCGAGGAGCCCGATGACCTGGCAGACTTCGGTCTCGATCTGTCCGATGCTGTGCCGGACTGTTGTGATGGACCACCGATGCTGTGCCGGTGATGCCGCCGAGGTTGTGCCGGCGATGATGATTGTTGGGCCGAGGCTGTGCCGACTTGTTGTTTTCCTCGGCTGGGCACCTACCGAGATGATGTTGTTATACCTTCCGGGCGACGGCCCCGTTGGTCCCTGTGGCCCCGACCACTGAGATTTACAGATCTGTTTCTATCGGCGCGTAGACGTGACAGAGGCTCCCTGCCGAACCCTTGTGTAGTGTAGCTGCGTGTGGGGGGTGCGATGTCGCGGGCTACTAGACTGCATGTGCCTGCAGTAGGTCTCTTCGGGAGACCCGATGATTGATTGTCGGACTGATGTCCTGTTTTACCCTTCGGGGGAACTGTTTTCCATATCTGTTGATGCCATGACATGCTACTAGTATGATAGGTTCATTATGTGATGCATGCATATAGGTGAGTTGGTATACGGGGTTTCCTTCTGGAAACTCAGGCATTGTTGTTGCATCTTTTTCAGGATCGCAGTAGGTCCGGTGGGTGGTGACCGAGGACGGAGCGCTTTGGAGTCGGATCCTCTTCGGCATTTGCGAGATCGTACGGCTACTTGTATTTTCATTTCTTTCATCTGGATTGTAGTTGTACACCTTTTGTAAACTCCATGTATTTTGGGTGCACCCGGATTTCTATATTTATATATTAGTGACGTTCCCGCCTTGAGATGTCAGTTTTATTCGTTATTTCGAAATTTTAAATCTTCCGCTGTTTCGGGACGTTACAACTTGGTATCAGAGCGGTCGATTCCTGTGTCTTCGTCTAAAGAACCACCCTTAGGAGTAGTGCTAGAGGCATGCATTAATTTCGTAGCTCATGCATGCATTGTTGCTTATCTGTTGATTGTTGTGGTGACAGATGGCACCTAGGCGCGTGAGGAGTTCTCCACGCGATCGTGATCCCAGTGACGACACTTCAGGTGCTCAGTGGGACAGGCTGGGCGAGTTTCTGGAGCGTGAGGCTGCTCAGAGCGCTCAGAGCGGGGTGGGAGCTGAGCACGATCGGTTCATGCGTCAGCACCCGCCGACTTTTGATGGCAGGAGGGCCCCAGAGGTTGCAGAGGACTGGGTCTTCAGGATGGAGAAGATCTTCCGCGCTATTGGTGTAGCACCTGGGAGGATGGTGGAGCTGGCCACCTATGTGTTTGATGGCGAGGCCGCCAACTGGTGGAGGTCCACGTCCACAGTATTGTTTGATGATCGTCTGGATGTGAGCTGGGAGGAGTTTTTAGAGGTGTTCCACGAGCAGTACTTTCCCCAGCATGTCAGGGATCAGAAGAGGGAGGAGTTCATGTCGCTGGAGCAGAAGGACATGACACTGACGAGCTACATCAGCAGGTTCAACGCTTTGGAGCGTTACTGCCCTGAGATTTGTGTGACCCCAGAGCAGCGGGCGAGGAAGTTCGTGAAGGGACTGAGGCAGCCGCTTCGTTCTCGGGTGATCAACAGCATGCCGCGGACCCTTGCAGATGCGGTGAAGCATGCTACGATCATCGAGCAGGACCAGAGGGAGTGTATTCAGGAGGCGCGGAAGGCGCCAGTGAGCACCGGCAGCAGAGTAGCTGGTCGTGGAGCAGGGAACTTGGGCAAGAGGCCCAGGTTCGATGGTGGAGGAGCACGTCAGTCAGGAGCGTGCACTTACTGCGGGAGGTTCCATCCAGGACAGGAGTGTCCTCGTCGGACTGGAGCGTGCATGGGTTGCGGCCAGATGGGGCATTTTGTCCGTGAGTGTCCTCAGAGGCAGGGAGAGCCGAGCAGGAGGCCGGGACCACCAGCAGTAGGCAGAGGCGGAGGCAGCCGATCAGTTGTGGCACCGGGGCAGAGCAGGAGGACTGGGCGAGTCTTCACTATCCAGGCTGAGGAGGCGAGGGACTCCAACACCGTCGTGGAAGGTACGCTTTCAGTTTCTGGTTCAGTAGCGCGTGTGTTGTTTGATTGCGGCGCCACTCACTCCTTCATCTCGGAGAAGTTTGCTGGCGAGTTGGGTCGGACCCCTGTGCTGCTGACTGATGTTTTGGAGGTCAGCACGCCCATGGGTGAGGTGGGCACTGTGGGGAGCTTTTTCCCCGGCACCACAGTTGCTTCGGGAGACCACGATTTTCCGGCAGATCTGGTCTTGTTACCGATGGTAGACTTCGACGTCATACTGGGGATGGACTGGCTGTCCCAGTACGACGTGCGGGTCTTTTGCCGTGAGAAGAAGATCCTGATTCCGATGGAGGGCTTGCCAGATGTTCTGATCAGAGGTGCGAGGAGCAGAGGGGGTCGTCTGATTGTGTCTGCGGTTAAGGCACAGAGACTGATACAACAGGGAGGCAGAGCGTTTGTGGCCACGCTGGTAGTTCCTGATCCTGAGACGAGGAGGCTGGAGGACATAGAGATTGTGCAGGAGTTCCCGGATGTGTTTCCAGCGGAGATTCCAGCGTTACCGCCGCACCGAGAGATCGAGTTCGGCATCGAGCTGGTAGCGGGTACGACACCTCAGTCGAAGGCACCGTATCGTATGGCACCTGCAGAGTTGACAGAGCTGAAGAAGCAGTTGCAGGAGTTGATGGAGTCCGGGTTCATTCGACCGAGTGTTTCTCCATGGGGAGCGCCTGTGCTCTTCGTGAAGAAGAAGGATGGATCGTTGCGGATGTGCATCGACTACAGGATGCTGAATAAGGTTACCGTTCGGAACCGGTACCCTTTGCCCAGGATTGATGATTTGTTTGATCAGTTGCAGACGGCGAGAGTGTTCTCGAAGATCGATCTGCGTTCGGGTTATCATCAGTTGCGGATCAGGGAGGCAGATGTTCAGAAGACAGCCTTCAGGACGCGGTACGGCCACTACGAGTTCTTGGTGATGCCATTTGGACTGACGAATGCGCCTGCAGCATTCATGGATCTGATGAATAGGACCTTCCAGCCGTACCTCGACAGATTTGTCGTTGTATTCGTAGACGACATTTTGATATACTCGCCCGACCGGGAGCAGCATCGAGAGCACCTGAGGATTGTGCTTGGCATCTTGAGGGATCAGCAGCTATATGCCAAGTACACGAAGTGCGAGTTTTGGTTGGATCAGGTGGCTTTTCTGGGGCATATTGTGTCAGCGGATGGGATTTCAGTGGATCCGGCGAAGGTCGAGGCAGTGACTCAGTGGAGAGCCCCGACGAGCGTGACGGAGATCAGGAGTTTCGTTGGACTGGCAGGGTATTACAGGCGCTTTATCCAGGATTTCTCCAGACTTGCATCGCCGCTGACAGCATTGACGCAGAAAGGCGTCAAGTTCGTTTGGTCCCAGAAGTGCGAGGACAGCTTTCAGGAGCTGAAGAGGCGATTGACGACAGCACCTATTCTGACGCTACCGAGTGGCAGTGGAGGCTACGTGATTTACAGCGATGCATCCGGGATAGGCTTGGGTTGTGTTCTGATGCAGCATGGGAAGGTGGTCGCGTACGCTTCGAGGCAGCTGAAGGTGCACGAGAAGAACTACCCTACTCACGATCTGGAGTTAGCAGCAGTAGTTCACGCGTTGAAGACCTGGCGGCACTATCTGTATGGCGAGCAGTTCGAGGTCTTCACCGACCATCAGAGTCTGAAGTACTTGTTCTCGCAGAAGGAGCTGAATATGAGGCAGCGCAGATGGCTCGAGTTCATTAAGGACTACGACTTCACCATTTCCTATCATCCGGGGAAGGCGAATTCGGTTGCAGATGCGCTGAGCAGGAAGGTGGAGGTTTCAGTTGCGAGTCTGTGCATCCAGGAGTGGAGGTTACTCGAGGCTTTGTCAGAGTGGAGACCATTCACAGAGGGCTCAGAGGGAGCAGTGATTGCTGGGCTTCGGGTGGAGCCGCAGACTGTCTCACGGTTGGTTCAGGCTCAGCAGGGGGATGAGGAGTTAGCTGGTCTGCTACAGTTGGCTTCCAGAGATGGATCAGATTTCAGTGTGGGGGTTGATGGTGGTCTGAGGTTCAGGAGTCGGATTTGGGTGCCGAAGGTTGATGGGCTGAGAGATGACATCATGGAGGAGGCACACAGAGCTAGATACACCATTCATCCGGGGAGCACGAAGATGTATAAGGACCTGCAGCGGAACTTCTGGTGGAAGGGCATGAAGAAGGATATTGCAGAGTTTGTGGAGCGATGCTTGGTCTGCCAGCAGGTGAAGATTGAGCATCAGAGGCCAGCAGGACCGATGCAGTGTATTGAGCTTCCTGAGTGGAAGTGGGAGCACGTGACGATGGATTTTGTCACGGGATTGCCGAAGACGAGGAGATTCCACGACGCAATTTGGGTGATAGTCGATCGACTGACCAAGTCGGCGCACTTCTTAGCGATCCGGACCACGTTGCCTTTGGAGGGTCTAGCTAAGTTGTACGTGGAGGAGATAGTCAGGTTGCATGGAGTGCCAGTGAGCATCATCTCCGATCCAGATCCTCGATTCACTTCCAGATTTTGGGGGAGTCTGCAGCAGGCTTTGGGGACGCGTCTGAGATTCAGTACAGCGTTCCATCCGCAGACCGATGGTCAGTCAGAGAGGACGATTCAGACCTTGGAGGATATGCTGAGAGCATGCACACTGGACTGGGCAGGGCACTGGGATGAGCACCTGCCGCTGATAGAGTTCGCCTACAACAACAGCTACCACTCGAGTATTGGGATGGCGCCGTACGAGGCATTGTACGGGAGGCCTTGCAGATCACCGGTATGCTGGAGTGATGTGGGCGAGAGGCAGTTAGTTGGGCCAGAGATCGTGCAGATGTATGCAGAGAAGGTGGATGTGATCAGGAGGAGACTGGCCACAGCGCAGAGCAGGCAGAAGAGTTATGCAGATCGACGCAGACGAGCGCTGAGTTTCGAGGTGGGCGACCATGTGTTTCTGAAAATTTCCCCTGCCCGAGGTGTGATGAGGTTTGGGAAGAAGGGGAAGCTCAGTCCGAGGTATGTTGGGCCGTTCGAGATCTTGGACCGGGTTGGAGAGGTTGCCTACAGGATTGCATTGCCACCGCAGTTTTCAGGTCTGCACAATGTCTTCCATGTGTCTATGCTGAGGAAGTATGTGGCAGATCCGTCGCACGTTATTGAGATAGCAGTGCCAGAGATTCAGCAGGACTTGTCGCTCGAGGAGAGGCCGGTCGAGATTGTTGATCGCATGGATCACCAGCTCAGGAGGAGGACCATTCCGATGGTGAAGGTCAGGTGGCAGCATCACAGCGAGCGCGAGGCCACTTGGGAGATTGAGGAGGTGTCAGAAGGCAGTATCCAGAGCTTTTCGGTGAGTGTTTGCTTTGATTTCGGGACGAAATCCTTTTAAGTTGGGTGGATTGTTAGAACCCAAACCGTGATTAGAGGGTTAAACCCGGATTAGGTGGGGTTGATGTGAGAGGGTATGGGAGGTAAGGGAGGTATGGGCTAGGAGTGTAGGGGATGGTGGGGAGTGTTGCCTTGGGTTGGGTTTTGTTTTAAAAGCAAAAACCTTCTCTCCTCCATTCTTCTTCTCCAACTCTTCTTCCTCACTCACCTTGGTTCTCACTCTTCCTCTTTTCGGCTGCACCAGAGGAGGCGTCACCGGCAACGGAGGAAGGTGCGCGTGCGGGAGAGGCGCGGCGCGTGATCGAGGTCTACCGGAGGCGAGGCGTAGGAGCTCCGACACTGTCGACTTCACGCGGGTGAAAGGTATGCCGCTCATTAGTGTGATTTTGTTGCTCACCCTTGTGGAAGGGTGTTGTTGGTCGGTCGGGGGAGGTCGAGGACCTCTCCGGCGACGCGTTTCTTCGTAAATCCTCGGCTGGCGCGAGGTTGAAGACGACCAACGGTCGACCGGATCCTTCTGGCGGTCGACCGTTTTAGCACTGTTTGCCCGACTTTAACCTTCACCGGTCGAACGATGCCTTGGGGCGGTCGACCGGTAGTGCATTATTGCTGGTGAGTTGGGATTTTCTACCTGTTTTCGGTCGACCGGTCCTTGTTGTGTTCGACCGGAACTTAAGTGTACCTGTTATTATTGTTTGGATTGTTCGACCGATTTATATTGCGTTCGACCGATTGCATGTTTGTTCGACCGGTAGTATGTTTACGTTCGACCGTTTGATGACGTAGAATACTAGGTTGACCCTGTCTGTTTTCGGTCGACCGAGACCCCTGAGTCGGTCGACCGATAGAGTGGAATTTAATGTTGACCAGACTCCGGATTTTGACCTCGTTCGGTCGACCGGTTTTAGACCCTTGTTCGACCGTTGGGGGTTCTGTGTTGAGCGCAGCGGTAGACCGTTTTAGGAGTACGGTCGACCGATTCCTTCCTGGAACCGGTCGACCGAATCACCTCTTCCGGTCGACCGTTTGGGCCCAGGACAGAATTCCTGGTTCCCCTTTTGAACACCAACTTTGTCCACGGAAACCCGTGTCCTCGCCTTGTGCGTGAGCCGGGAGGTGACGGTGGGCGCGTGACGCGTGCCTGCCCAGGGACCGCCGTTGGGAAGAGTGTGGGTGTTCGGGACGCGTCACCTCCATGTATGGACCGTGACTTTTGAGATGATTGTTGGCACTTTGTAGTATAGCAGGCCTGAGGGATCGCGGATCCCAGTGTTGATGTTGTGCGGGCACGCAACTGGCGTTGGGTGAGGTGACTACCGGCCCTTGGGGCTACGGAGGTCGCTGCCATGCTTTTATAGCGGCGCGGTTGGTGTTCGCGGCTCGAGGAGCCCGATGACCTGGCAGACTTCGGTCTGGATCTGTCCGATGCTGTGCCGGACTGTTGTGATGGACCACCGATGCTGTGCCGGTGATGCCGCCGAGGTTGTGCCGGCGATGATGATTGTTGGGCTGAGGCTGTGCCGACTTGTTGTTTTCCTCGGCTGGGCACCTACCGAGATGATGTTGTTATACCTTCCGGGCGACGGCCCCGTTGGTCCCTGTGGCCCCGACCACTGAGATTTACAGATCTGTTTCTATCGGCGCGTAGACGTGACAGAGGCTCCCTGCCGAACCCTTGTGTAGTGTAGTTGCGTGTGGGGGGTGCGATGTCGCGGGCTACTAGACTGCATGTGCCTGCAGTAGGTCTCTTCGGGAGACCCGATGATTGATTGTCGGACTGATGTCCTGTTTTACCCTTCGGGGGAACTGTTTTCCATATCTGTTGATGCCATGACATGCTACTAGTATGATAGGTTCATTATGTGATGCATGCATATAGGTGAGTTGGTATACGGGGTTTCCTTCTGGAAACTCAGGCATTGTTGTTGCATCTTTTTCAGGATCGCAGTAGGTCCGGTGGGTGGTGACCGAGGACGGAGCGCTTTGGAGTCGGATCCTCTTCGGCATTTGCGAGATCGTACGGCTACTTGTATTTTCATTTCTTTCATCTGGATTGTAGTTGTACACCTTTTGTAAACTCCATGTATTTTGGGTGCACCCGGATTTCTATATTTATATATTAGTGACGTTCCCGCCTTGAGATGTCAGTTTTATTCGTTATTTCGAAATTTTAAATCTTCCGCTGTTTCGGGACGTTACAATATTGGTTAGTTTCATCAAGCAATATGTTTTTTTGTGTGCTGGAAATGGTAATTTATATCAGGATTCAGGAGTTGCAAATCATACTATTCTGATTGCGTGAGTAACTGTAGACTTGCTTAGAAAGGGGAAAGATGACATTCATATTGTACATACTGAGATGAATGAATCTCTTATTTGTTGTTTGAGAATCTCTTATTTTCTTTAATGATTAGGTAATATTTTATCGAATACTTGTTGTAGTTACAGCTTGTTTGAGCTATTCTTACTCCATCGTATCGAGATGAGTGTCTAAAATCTAAATTCTAAATCCTTACGTACAGGTTTGTGCTTCTGAATCCCAGGGCGAGGGAAGAGAGAATCAACTCAGCACTGGAGGTTGCTGTATACTGAAGTGTTACGGTCATCAAGCTTCATTAAATGCTGTATTACCATGATGATTAGTGTCGACTGTTAGAGTTGCTCTTGCACTAGAAGATAGTACGTGACAGCCATTCTATGTAATTTTATTGATTACTGCATGGCAAATTTATGTATTTCTGCTGTCAAGTAGTTTGTCTGTTTGGTGTGGGTGTGGTATATATCTTCGCTGTAGACTTGTAGGTAATGGTAATTCTTCCTAAATTGTCATCCTCATCCAGTGATAAGTTGGTTTAAATTAACAAGTTTTAGGCTGGTTCCTTCTCTTCAAGTGGTAGGTGATTTCTAACCTAGGAGGTGAGGAGTTAAGCTTGGCATTTGAAGTCTTTTTTGCATTAAGACTTTGAGAGGGTGTCAAAGTCATTGGGCCAGTTCTGTATTCAATGTATACTCGAGGTTGTTTAGGTCCGTTTAGGGGTGTCAACGAATCAAGTCGAGCTAAAATTTCATTTCATGTATATTGTAGTACATATTATTAAATACCAAAAAGTAAATACAAGTTTAACAATAAAATCTCGAGTCCAGCCTCGTCCTAGTCGCCGTATGGTTGTAACCGGTTTCCATTACACCAACTGAAACCCGGATCCTCACTCACATAAATAACAGAGGGGGAAACATTTGTGGGTTTACTCCAAGAAGATGGAGCCCAGGGCATTCATGTGTTTCACGGTAGTTGGAGGAATCGGTGGCCAACAATGAACAATGGTCCGGCTTCCTCCGGAGCCCGATCGAGGAGTGCATCGTATTCGTCTTCGTTTAGGATGCTTGCTGATTCGATATGGAAGTTACGTAAGAAAGGTTGAGGACAAGAACAGACGGCATTCATAAAAAAAGAGGATTGAGTGCTATATGGATTTGGAGGCGCAATAGCGACAAGCAATTACTGGGGAAACTTTTGAAGAAGTAAGTAGGACGGGACAAAAACAAAGATGATTCACCAGAAATGGCAGTATCTGAGGTATGAAAGTTTCCTTCAGTTTCTCAATGCTTTTATTTGTCAAAGTGTTTCATTTCCATTTGGTGATTATTGCTTAAGCTAGGTTTATTATATGCTCCTATCGTGTATATTAATTGAATTACCGAAGAATAAAATGTGACTGAACCTTGAATCGGTATATCAGGTTAATAATCTTCCGTCACTGGAGTGAATTATCTCTTTGTTCAGATGTCATTAAGTAAACAAATGTACAAAATGTCATAAACTAAAGTTCCTTTAGACAACCAACGTTGCAGCAAAATCTTTGGAATAGTCGATACATTTTCTATTATAATATAATATGTTTACACATTTGGCTGTTGGTCATCTAAATTATACGTTACTAGTTTCTTAGAATTTTCAAATTTTAAAATATGAATGACGTCCACCGCCCATGAGTTTTTGTTATGAGTTTTAGAAAATATTATTTTGTCGTGGGACAACTACTCTTGAAAATAATATTTCGGTATTGTTGTGAAACATCATGGATGCTTCACCTTTACCTTCTCCTTTCATAACTTCATCAATCTCTCACATTCTCATTACTCTTGTAACATACACTCTTTCATTTGTCTCCTATAGTCTATAAATAGGAGATCATTGTAAGACCATTGTAATACTTTTGATGGTGATGAAATACTACAAATATTCTCTTCTAATTTTTTTATTTTCTTTGTTCCATGTATATTTATTTTATAACACGTTATCAACACGAAAGTTCTACTACCGACTAAAACCTTTGGTGTCACTCAAGTCTCAAGGTAACAAATTCATGTTTTGATTCTCAATGTGACATACATAATTTCTTCCGTTTATCTGTCAAAAATTGTTTGTTTTATATTGAACTTGAAGTTCATAAGAGAATATACGTACAAGTATGATTGAACCTGAAGTTCATAAAATCATTATCTTGCAATATCTAGCAAGTAATTATCATACATTTGTATTGATCACAAAAGAGTGACTATGCCTTATATTACTAGACATAGACCGCATAATATAAAGTGAAGATCTCCACATGATAAAATATATTTGAGCTCAACCAACGGCAGAAGCGTGGACCATAACATATATTATTTGTGGAAATAAAATAAAAGTTAGTCACTCTCGTTGCACCTCCTGAAGAGGTTATTCCTGAAGAATATAAATTCGTAAAATACATGCAGCTGCTAAACAAAAGATTAATGAAATTACGGGGATACAGAACGGTCAAATCCTAAAATTTTGGGAATCGATGAGGATTTGATTATTATCGACGTAAAACTTGCAATCAACTATATATGTTGATACGAGAGATATTAAATAATTATTAAAATTATTTTCGACAATTCATTCGCCTTCTTAATAGCATGCTATCTCAAGAAAAGAAAAATGGATCCAAAACCTATGATATTATAAGAATGCCAGAAGCATTCATATTTGATATAAACAAAAGAATGAGAACAATATATAATAAACTCGCTGAATAAATATACTATTTGAACCTGTAGTCCTGATTTCTGAAATTATATCCCTGAAGGATAAAAATAGAAATCAGAAAAACATATGATACATTATAAAGCGAGGAGTAATATAAGGGTATTCACAGAAACCAACATCCATCGTGATGTTACTCATTTTCTTGTAATATTGATAATAAGTTCTATTACATGATCAATATGATATGCATATAAGATATGTTGTGACTTTAAAATTTTATAAGTCACTTAATATTGATACTTATATGAGAGTCGCTGAAGGACTAATATGACAAAATATATTATATGATGACAAGAATAAAAAATTCACTATAATTTTTTTTGAAAAGATCACTATATGAAGAAACAAGTAAGAGTGTGCATATAACATTTTCAATCAAAGTCATCATGAAGAATGATGCGAAGTTGATCTTAGTCGTCCATATGTTTCATCCAATAACAGAAGTTACTGTTATTTATTATATTTATAATATGCTTGATGTCATAGGACCTCCATCAGAGTTTTTGAAAACTCATGAAATATTTAATGGACAATTTTTTGGAATAAATGACCAGAGAAAACTCAATTATTTTTCGACCTGAAGTTCGAACATTCTCTAGAAGAGAATTGTACAATGATTCAATTGTAGAAAGTGAATATTGTAGAAAAATATATTCTACTTAATACTCACATTGAAATGACACTAAGAAATGACATCTATTGTGTATTAACAAAGATCCAATTGTAATAGGACCTGAAGTTCCTTATCAAAATGTCATGAACATTTTCTTATAACTTGAAACATGTTAGGAATTAAAACCAATCCCAAATACGCAGCGGAACAGAAAACGACAAATTCAATTGACTAATCTTGAGAACAAAACGCAAATCCAAAATCTAATGCGGGAAACCCAATGCGGGAAAAACCACAGACGACACAACTCAAATCCACTATAGAGAAACATATTACAAGAGATGCTTACAAGGAGACGCGAACGAACCGACGAGATACCCGGCTCAAAATCTCTCCCACTGAATCACAAGGATGCTCTCTCTCTCTCTCTCTCTCTTTTCTCTCTAGAATGCAAAAGAAGACAATAGGAAATTAACCCTAAACAAAAGGGACGAAATTGCCTTTATATAGTAGGCCTAAACTGTTGGCTTTTTGGGCTAATAATCGTTAATCCGTTTTGATGATTAATCAACTTCTCAATAAAAACATGTATCTATTGAAATATTATTACTTGCATATATATATGTGTTATCTAACATTTCAGGATTCAAGTTTGAGTTAAACTAAAGATAAAGATCGAAGAGTAGCTAGGTTTCAATTCCATGTATTTAGGCTCTAAATGTAACTTGGCACTTGAAACTCATGATTCATTGCATTACACATCACTTAGGATACTTATAGAAGTCTCACATTATCTTCCATATATCCTAGACTTCATTAGAAACTCAACCAAACTCATTAGAACCATAGAACAGGAAATCTGCACTTAATCGGTCGACCGCCCGAGCTTTTTGGTTCGACCGTTTTCCACCAGTCTTTTCCAGGCAACGAATATTTGTCCCAAACGGTCGACCGAGTTACCTCATCCGTTCGACCGTTTCGCCTATCCTTTTTGCCTGTTAGGAATCGGTCGACCGACACATACAATTGGTTCGACCGTTTCTTCATATCCTGTTTTACCATCTTATGTCGGTCGACCGATAGTCCATATCTGTTCGACCGTTTATTTTCCGTATTTGTATTTATTATGACCGTTATACTTGTCGTATACTCCAACGGTCGTATACACATTTTTCTAACTAACCTAAGTTTGGATTTAATGTTTCGGTCGACCGGAATTACCTTTACGGTCGACCGAATCTTGATTCCTCCTCGTCTCTGTTTCTACTGGGCATATTCGGTCGAACGTTGCACTTACCTCGTTCGACCGATTACACTTGTTATTATCGGATCTCAAATCAAACATGCCTACCGGTCGACCGAAACTCTTTTCACGGTCGACCGAACCTTAAGTCCTTTCCAGACCCAGAGCTACTGTCTCTTTTCGGTCGAACTGGTATTCGAAATTGTTCGACCGATCACTTAAGTTCCAGCCCAGTTGGATCGACCGTTATCATTTTCGGTCGACCGAATGAAGCACTGCCATGAATCGGTCGACCGTGTGACTCGATCCGGTCGACCGTTAGTCGCCAGAATTCTGTGCTGTCTTTTCTGATTTGTGTTTTCTTACACATCTCTCCATCACTTAATCCCCAATGGCTAGAACTTGTTTGGAGCATATAAATAGAGCTTAGAACACTCATTCAAGAACCCCCAATCTTTCTCTAAGCTCAAAATCTCATTACTACTTCCAAAGTGCTAAAAACCCTTGTGCTCACAAATCTTCTCACTTGAAACCATCCTCATTAGATTGCATCATCATTTTCAAGTGCCAAGATTAGTTGCTGAAGTTTTATTCTTCAAGAGTTGTACAAGCTTCCGGAGTGAAGCTCTTCTCGGGTTGTGAGAAGGTGGTCTAAGCTAGGCGAGGGTGTTCGCAAAGCTTGTGGTGTAAAGGCGTGATCTCGGCCCGCAACGGAGATCGGATTAGTGGAGAACGCGAAGTTGCTCGAGTAAGAGCAATTCGTAAGAGAGGACTAGGATCCGATGGTTGGATCCAAACCTCTATACATCCGGAGTAGTGGTTTGTTTGTTCATCTCTTCTTCATTATTGTCTCATATTTTGAATTTGGCATAGTTATCACTAATACCGTAATTAGTCTATTCACCCCCCCTTTAGACTAAGTTTAGGGGCTAGTAGATCCTACATTTGGTATCAGAGCCTTGTTAATTGCATTTACACAAATTCACGTTTGTAGCAATGGCCCAACAAAGAGAGGGATTTCACACCGGAAGACCTCCTTTGTTTGATGGAACAAACTATGCCTATTGGAAGAAACGTATGAACACATTCATACAATCTTATGATGTTAAATTATGGGTGTTCTTCCAAATACCTTATAAACAAGACAAACCATTAGAACGTATGGATGATGATGAATTAGCCATGATTCAAATGAATGCTAAACTCATGAACATAATTATGTGTGGCTTGACCGAAGAACAATATAGTAGAATTAATGCATGTGATTCCGCATTTGAAGCATGGCATATGTTAGAAAGTCACTTTGAAGGTCGATCATCCGTTAAGGAAACTAGGATAGATTCATTTATGCAAAAATATGAAATGTTTGCTATGAAACCGAATGAATCCATTAGCGAGATGCATACTCGCTTTACTCTTATTACTAACTCTTTGAAGAACCTTGGTAAGGTTGTGATTGAAAGTGATAGGGTACGAAAGTTTCTTAGGTCTTTGACTTTGGATTGGGAGAAAAAGACTACGACTATTGAAGAAGCCAAAGATCTCTCAAAGTTGAAGATGGAGGATCTCATTGGAAGCCTCATGGCGTATGAGATCCAAATGGAAGAAAGAAGAGAGAAGGAGAAGGAACGGGAAGGATATAAGCGTAAAGAAAAACAAATTGCCTTAAAAGCAACCTCGGATTCGGACGCAATCGAAGACGATGACACCGATGAAGATATTGCTTTCCTAACCCGCAACTTCAAGAAGTTTCTCTCCAAGAGAAAAATTGCAAAAGGAAGAGGAGAAACTTCTCGGACATTTACTTGCTATGAGTGCAACAAAACTGGCCACATGAAGAAGGATTGCCCTTTGCTTAGGCCAAGGGATCGTGAACGAAGAGAAGAAAGGAGATATCCTCCTAGAAGAGAAAGGGATGAGAGACTAAGAAAAGATAGAGATGAAAGGCCACCCCGAAAGGAAAAGGAAGAGAGGCCTAAAAGACGTGACGATTACAAGAGAAGAGATTGTCGCGAAAAGGATGGGAAAAAGGCTCTCAAAGCCACTTGGGATGACTCAAGTTCATCAAATGACTCCGACTCCGAATACTCCCAAGAAGAAGAAGCACACATGTGTTTTATGGCATCCAATGTTGATTCCGACTCGACTCCTCCTCCATCACCAAAGACAAGTGATCAACCTCACGTGGTGGAAATCGACGACGATGAGGTATCCCTAAACGAAACACCTCCTTATGATGATCTATTAGATGCTTTTCAAGAACTTGCCGAACGTTATGAAATGATTTGTCATAAAAACAAATTAGCTAGAAAAGTTAATCTAGATCAATCTATCAAATGTGATATGCTAACCAAAGAAATTGAGGTTCTAAATGATGAGATCACAATTCTAAAATCTACAAAAGATAATCATCTAAATGAAGATCTCATTGCCAAGAATATGCAACTCACAAAAAGACTTAGAGAAATTCACCTTAGGTAGAAAAATGCTTGACATGCTTCTTGAAACTCAAACTCAATCTTTAACAAAACATGGTCTAGGCTATAAGGGAGGTAAACAAAAGAAACCCACTTCCTACTTTGTTAAAATGAATAACTCTTTTATTAGGAAAACAAATTATTCAAATGTTTGGGTACCTAAGACTACTCAAGTTTGGGTACCAAAAGCTAACCCTCAAGGACCCAAACAAATTTGGGTACCAAAGTCTTCACTTGTTTCTTTGATTGTAGATAAAAGCAAGGAGAAAAGGGAAGTGGATTCTCGATAGCGGGTGCTCGAGGCATATGACGGGAGACTCCCATGTTCTATCCAACTTAAAGCCTAAGAAGGGAGAAACCGTCACATTTGGAGATAATGCTAAAGGACACATTGTCGGCATCGGCAATGTTGGTAATTCTAATACTCCTAACATTGAAAAAGTTTTATTAGTAGATGGGTTAAAACATAGCTTACTTAGTGTTAGTCAATTGACCGATAAGAATTTTCTAGTTGTATTTGACAAACACACTTGCCATATCATCTCTAAAAATGACATGAAAATTGTCTTTAATGGATATAGATCAAATAACATCTACATTGTTCATGTTGATAATCTTAGAAACCTAGGTGTTGAAACTTGTTTAGTTGCCTCACATGACGAAGCTTGGTTATGGCACAACCGCTTGGGACATATTAGTATGTCACAATTGCACAAATTATCCAAACTTGAATTGGTTAGAGGACTACCAAAAATTAATTTCAAAAAGGACAAACTTTGTGATGCATGCAAATTTGGAAAACAATTTAAATCTTCTTTTAAATCTCTAAATGTGGTGTCAACTTCAAAACCTCTCGAGCTTTTACACTTAGATCTTTTTGGACCCTCAAGGACCGTAAGTCTAGGAGGGAAAAGATATGCATTTGTAATTGTTGATGACTTTTCGAGATTCACTTGGGTTTTATTTTTAGCTAACAAGTATGACGCTTTTGAAAAATTTAAAAGTTTTTGCAAACGTGTTCAAAGAGAAAAAAATTCTAACATAATCACTATTCGTAGTGATCATGGAGGAGAATTTGAAAATGAATCATTTCAAAAGTTTTGTGAAAAGTATGGAATTGAGCACAATTTTTCGTTTCCTCGCACTCCTCAACAAAATGGGGTAGTTGAGAGGAAAAATAGAACTCTTCAAGAAATGGCAAGAACAATGCTTGTGGAAAAAGGACTTCCAAAATATTTTTGGTGCGAAGCCGTTAATACTTCTTGCTATGTGTTGAATCGTGTTCTCATTAGACCTATTTTGAAGAAAACTCCGTTTGAACTTTGGCATGACCGGACTCCTAAAATTTCATATTTTAAAGCTTTTGGTTCAAAATGTTTTGTCCTCAATACTAAAGACAACTTGGATAAATTTGATGCAAAATCTGATGAGGCTATCTTTTTAGGGTATTCCGATAGGAGTAAAGCATATAGAATCTATAATAAACGAACAAGTTGTGTTGAGGAATCTCTACACGTTAACTTTGACGAGTTAGCTTGTGTGGATAACTCCTCTCTTGATGATGATTGCATGGATATAATTAGACATGTATCATCACAAGATGGTCCTCTTGAGTCTCATCAAGAGTCTCCAAGTCTTCCACAAGAGGACGTGGAGGATCTTCCTAAGGATTGGACCTATAGAAAGGATCATCTGAAGGACTTTGTGATTGGAGATGTTTCTCAAGGTGTGACGACACGATCTAAAGCACATGTAGTTTGTGATTCTTATGCATTTATGTCTTCATTAGAACCTAAGAAAGTTGATGAAGCATGTAATGACGAATTTTGGCTAATGGCTATGCATGAAGAGCTAAATCAATTTGTTCGAAATAATGTTTGAGAACTTGTTGAAAAACCTTCTACCCAAACGGTTATTGGAACTAAATGAATATTTCGAAATAAACTTGACGAAGATGGGAATGTAATAAGAAACAAAGCTAGACTCGTCACTCAAGGCTATCGCCAAGAGGAGGTATAGACTTTGATGAAACGTATGCTCCCGTCGCTCGAATGGAAGTCATTCACATGTTATTAGCTTATGCATCTTACATGGACATAAAATTATTTCAAATGGATGTCAAAAGTGCTTTCCTAAATGGCTTTATAAATGAAGAAGTTTTTGTGGCACAACCCCCCGGATTTGTAAATGAAACTTACCCAAACCATGTGTTTAAACTTAAGAAGGCTCTTTACGGCCTCAAGCAAGCTCCTAGAGCTTGGTATGAGCGATTAAAGAACTTCCTAATCGACAAAGGTTTTTGTGTGGGTAAAGTGGATACCACTCTTTTTGTTAAAACATATGATCATGATTTACTAGTGGTACAAATCTATGTTGATGATATAATATTTGGTGCGAGTAACCCGCGTCTTTGCAAAGAATTTTCCAAGTCTATGCAGGGGGAGTTCGAGATGAGCTTAATTGGTGAACTAAACTTTTTCCTCGGACTTCAAATTAAGCAAACTAAAGATGGGAACTTCATACACCAAGCTAAGTACACAAGAGAGCTTTTAAAACGCTTTGGTCTTGAAGATAGCAAACCACATAACACTCCGATGAGCACTAGCACTAAGCTAGACAAAGATGAAAATGGCAAGGAGGTGGATATCAAGAAATATCGAGGTATGATCGGATCCTTGCTTTATCTTACCGCTAGTCGTCCGGATATTATGTTTTCCGTGTGTTTGTGTGCACGTTTTCAAGCTTGTCCTAAAGAATCTCATTTCAATGCTTTAAAACGTATTTTTCGCTATCTTAAAGGTTCTCAAGAATTTGGTTTGTTTTATCCCAAAACTAGAGCTTTTGATCTCGTTGCCTATAGTGACGCCGACTATGCCGGTTGCATCTTAGATCGAAAAAGTACTAGTGGCACTTGCCAATTCTTGGGAAAATCTCTTGTCTCTTGGTTTAGTAAGAAGCAAAATAGTGCTGCATTGTCTACAACCGAGGCCGAATACATTGCCGCCGGTTGTGCATGTGCACAAGTCTTGTGGATGAGGCAAACCCTCAAGGACTTGAAACTTGAGTTTCAAACTACTCCTATATTATGTGATAATACTAGTGCAATAAATCTTTCGAAAAATCCCATATTGCATTCTAGAACTAAACACATTGAGGTTAGACATCATTTTCTTAGAGATCATGCAACAAAGGAAGACATTAAGCTCTTATTTGTTCCCACTAATGATCAACTTGCGTATATCTTCACAAAACCTTTAAACGTTGATCAATTCATTCATATAAGGCTAAATCTAGGCATGTGCAACTTAAATGACGTATAACTTGAACATTTCATGTGACTCTGTCGTATTTTCATTCTTGGTTGTGATTTCTTTCAAATTGCTTGCGGATTTATTGGGTGTTTATCAAATTTGGGCTTTTCAGACGTTATTCGGTCGAACCGAACGCAAGTTTCGTTCGACCGGATTACTATTTTAAATCAAGCAGTTTTTCAAATTTTCTCGGTTTCGGTCGACTGATGTATTTTGTGCGGTCGACCGGTCCCAATGCTGTGTCGTTTTTTTGTTTTCCTGGTGTGTTTCGGTCGACCACTTAGTCCACTTCGTTCGACCGTTTCTCACTTGGTCGACCTGACTTAAGTTCACTTAAGTTTCGGTCGAACCTTTGTTGAGTTTCGGTCGACCGTTGATGTTTTGCGTTCGACCGTTTGTGTGTTTTTGTCCAACCGAAAATCACCCAGCAACTTTCACGGATCGTTCGGTCGACCGAAAGTCTTCTTCCGTCCGACCGAAAATCGTCAGTAGCTTCCCTGGTTTTTAATTTTTTGCTCGTTGTCGACCGTTTCTTTATATTCGTCCGACCGATTTTGACCAGTAGCTGTGCTGTCGTGGGTTTTCAATATTTTTTAACTCACCGGTCGACCGAGTTATGCGAGCGGTCGACCGTTCGTGTTATTTTCTGTGCTTTTAGGGCTTCTGCGAGGCTTTCTCCTCATTTCACCCCTTTCCACTCCTGAAACCCTAAGTGCCGCCCCTCCCATTCCGGTCGACCGCCACCCTCTCCTGCCGTCCTCCTCCACTCGTTCGTCCATCTTTTTCGACTCCTTTCAACCACCTTCTACCTTCTCCACCATCTTCCTCCAATGGTTCGCTCAAAACTCACCATCTCCAAGAAATGTCCCTCTCAAGAGAAGGCTTCCGAGCGTCGCTCCAAGAAGAAACAAGACGCTCAACCTTCCTCTTCTCGTGCTCCGGCTTCTCCGATACCGCACTTGCTTCATTTCTTCCCGGTTGATGACGTCGCTCAGAAAGCTTGGGATGAATACTTTTCCGTTGCCAATGTCATACCCTGTCGGAAAGTTGAGGTAGCCGATTTCACCTCATTTTCGTTAAAATCTCTTTTAGATACAAATCGGTTAACCTATTTACTCACAAAGATTGCATGTAAACCTTACTATCCTTTCCTTGTCCAACAATTTTATTGCAATCTTAGAGAAGTCCCAAATCATCAATATCTTACCACCATGATTAATGGCAAGACTTATTGTGTTACCCCCGCCCTTTTATCCGACGCTCTTCATCTAGATTCGGGGGGCATCCACATTTACCTTGAGCATCCTCTCGGTGCTCTTCCTCTCACTGAACTTGATAAAATTGTCACCGATTTATATACCACTCCACCTCCTTTAGTGAACGGTTGATACAAGCACAATGCCTCATTATTACATCCCGTTCCTCGTATCCTTGCCCAAATCGTCTCATACAATCTTCTTCCTAAATTTGGTCATCGGAATGAGATATCCAACATGGCACTCATGTGCATTTACTATCTCTACAAAGGAATTTTTGTGGATTGGCCAACCTTTATGATTTTACATATGACAAATCGTAGTGGTTCATATCTTCCCTATCCTATGTGGCTCACTGCTGTGTTTGAGCATTGGCAAATCGATGTGACGAAATATCCTTCTTTGGTCTACAAATTTCCTATTTGTAAGACCACTCTTGCCAAAATGAAATCCATTGCTCCTTCTTCTCCATCTCTTTCCTCTGCTGAGGATTCCGACCTTAATTCCGAAGAAGAAGGCGAAGAAGAGGAAGAAGAGGTCTCCGAAGATCCGAGATGGATGCCTCGTAATGTCCCTCGCGTTTCTAGCTCCTGGTGGGGTGAGGGGGACTCTGCTGCTTGGGCTCAAGGGCAGTGGTCATCTTCCTCTTCCATTGATCAGTATCATTTTCAACATCTGTCGGATAAAGTTCAATCTTTCGAGGCCTCCACTTCTGCTCGCTTTGATGCGCTTGAGGCCTCCACTTCTGCTCGCTTCGATGCGTTTGAGGCGTCCACATCCGCTCAGCTTGGCCGGATTGAAGCCTCTCTTGACTCCCTTTCATCGCTGCTGCGTGATCAGAGGCTTGGGTGATTTGATGTTGTGTTTTGTGGAGTGTGTGTGTCGTTTTGTCGTTGTATTTCGGTTTATGATGTTGTTGGTTCAAACTTTGGTTTATTGATGTATTTTGTTTTGAACCTCATTGTAGTATTTGCTTTCGACGTTGTTATTGATGTTTGTTATGAATTCTAAGTAAATTGCATGGTTTATTGTTGTATCTTCTATGTTTTGGCTTGGCTAAATAATCTCGCTTTCGGTACCATATCTTATTTGCTTAAATCGCGTATCACATTATCTTATGGGTCTTTTTGCTTATGCCAAAGGAGGAGAAATAAATACATGCTTATAGATAGGGGGAGCTTTAGTCATTGATTGTGTATGATAAAAATCAAATCTAAACATGTATTTAGGTTGATAAGTTGTCATCATCAAAAAGGGGGAGATTGTTGGCTTTTTGGGCTAATAATCGTTAATCCGTTTTGATGATTAATCAACTTCTCAATAAAAACATGTATCTATTGAAATATTATTACTTGCATATATATATGTGTTATCTAACATTTCAGGATTCAAGTTTGAGTTAAACTAAAGATAAAGATCGAAGAGTAGCTAGGTTTCAATTCCATGTATTTAGGCTCTAAATGTAACTTGGCACTTGAAACTCATGATTCATTGCATTACACATCACTTAGGATACTTATAGAAGTCTCACATTATCTTCCATATATCCTAGACTTCATTAGAAACTCAACCAAACTCATTAGAACCATAAAACAGGAAATCTGCACTTAATCGGTCGACCGCCCGAGCTTTTTGGTTCGACCGTTTTCCACCAGTCTTTTCCAGGCAACGAATATTTTTCCCAAACGGTCGACCAAGTTACCTCATCCGTTCGACCGTTTCGCCTATCCTTTTTGCCTGTTAGGAATCGGTCGACCGACACATACAATTGGTTCGACCGTTTCTTCATATCCTGTTTTACCATCTTATGTCGGTCGACCGATAGTCCATATGTGTTCGACCGTTTATTTTCCGTATTTGTATTTATTATGACCGTTATACTTGTCGTATACTCCAACGGTCGTATACACATTTTTCTAACTAACCTAAGTTTGGATTTAGTGTTTCGGTCGACCGGAATTACCTTTACGGTCGACCAAATCTTGATTCCTCCTCGTCTCTGTTTCTACTGGGCATATTCGGTCGAACGTTGCACTTACCTCGTTCGACCGATTACACTTGTTATTATAGGGTCTCAAATCAAACATGCCTACTGGTCGACCGAAACTCTTTTCACGGTCGACCGAACCTTAAGTCCTTTCCAGACCCAGAGCTACTGTCTCTTTTCGGTCGAACTGGTATTCGAAACCGTTCGACCGATCACTTAAGTTCCAGCCCAGTTGGATCGACCGTTATCATTTTCGGTCGACCGAATGAAGCACTGCCATGAATCGGTCGACCGTGTGACTCGATCCGGTCGACCGTTAGTCGCCAGAATTCTGTGCTGTCTTTTCTGATTTGTGTTTTCTTACACATCTCTCCATCACTTAATCCCCAACGGCTAGAACTTGTTTGGAGCATATAAATAGAGCTTAGAACACTCATTCAAGAACCCCCAATCTTTCTCTAAGCTCAAAATCACATTACTACTTCCAAAGTGCTAAAAACCCTTGTGCTCACAAATCTTCTCACTTGAAACCATCCTCATTAGATTGCATCATCATTTTCAAGTGCCAAGATTAGTTGCTGAACTTTTATTCTTCAAGAGTTGTACAAGCTTCCGGAGTGAAGCTCTTCTCGGGTTGTGAGAAGGTGGTCCAAGCTAGGCGAGGGTGTTCGCAAAGCTTGTGGTGTAAAGGCGTGATCTCGGCCCGCAACGGAGATCGGATTAGTGAAGAACGCGAAGTTGCTCGAGTAAGAGCAATTCGTAAGAGAGGACTAGGATCCGGTGGTTGGATCCAAACCTCTATACATCCGGAGTAGTGGTTTGTTTGTTCATCTCTTCTTCATTATTGTCTCATATTTTGAATTTGGCTTAGTTATCACTAATACCGTAATTAGTCTATTCACCCCCCCTTTAGACTAAGTTTAGGGGCTAGTAGATCCTACATAAACAAATATTAATTGCACCAAAATCACGTGGAGAAATATACAAAACGTGGGCAGAACTTGGTCCAAACGGTCGACCGAACGGTCCAAACGGTCGACCGACCCAATAACTGTATCGCAAACGGTCGACCGATATTGAAGTCTCGTTCGACCGAAAAACGACAGTAACTTTTCTGGCTTGCGCGAATGCATAATCGGTCGACCGTACTCTTAAGTTCCGGTCGACCGAAATTCAACAAGCACTTTTCTCCCAGCTCCTCGAATGTTTCCGGTCGACCGAATCCAAGGTTCCGGTCGACCGAAAACCGACAATAACTTTTTTTGCCCAGCTCCAATTGTGTGCCCGGTCGACCGAATCCTAGATTCCGGTCGACCGAAAAACGACAAGCACTTTGTTGGACAAACCAACACACATTCGGTCGACCGAAACACTCCTTCCGGTCGACCGATCGTCTGTTTTTCTGCACTAATACTTTAAACACATATTCAAGGTAAACAACAATCTCCACCTTTACCTTGAATAGCCCATGTAACTCTTTGAAGGAACATTTCCTTCCTCATTGTGTCGTCGTCTTAGCTCCACCCACTCGGAACTCAAACCAACCAAGTTCACGCATACCATGAACTTAGTCGAAATAACTGGCTTCGTCAACATATCAGCCGGATTATCTTCAGTGCCCACCTTCTTCACCATCACACCTCCTTCAGCAACAACTTCCCGAATGAAGTGATAACGGACGTCGATATGCTTCGTCCTCTCGTGGTACATCTGATCCTTCGTCAGATGAATGACACTCTGACTATCACAATAAACAACCACTGTATTCTGACCTGGAATAAGCTCTCCAAATAAACCTTTCAGCCAAAGAGCTTCCTTGATACCCTTAGTCGCTGCCATATACTCTGCCTCCGTTGTAGACAAAGCAACAGTGTGTTGTAACGTCGCTTTCCAGCTAATAGCCGTGCTCCCAACAGTAAACACATAACCAGTCATAGATCTTCGTCTATCGCGGTCTCCCGCGTAGTCGGCATCAACAAACCCCATTAACGAATACGAAGATCGACCACATTTCAGAGATAGCTTAGTTGTACCTTTTAGATACCGGAGAATCCACTTCACAGTTGACCAATGCTCCTTTCCTGGATTCAACATATACCGGCTCACCACACTAACCGCCTGAGCTATATCTGGACGAGTGCATATCATAGCATACATCAGACTGCCAACTGCACTAGTATAAGGCACACGTGACATGTATGCCTTATCCTCCTCCTCATTGGGACACAAGTCTACCAAGAGCTTAAAATGCGCGGCGAGAGGAATTCTTTCAGACTTGGCATTCTCCATGCCAAAATGATGCAAGACTTTCTCAATATATTGCTGTTGGGAGAGAAACAAACTATTGCATGTACGATCGCGACATATCTCCATACCTAGAATCCTCTTTGCTGATCCGAGATCCTTCATCTCGAACTCAGCCTTTAACAACTCTTTAAGCTCAGAAATCTTAGACTTGTCCTTAGCTGCTATCAACATATCATCTACATAGAGTAATAACAAAACAAGAGAGCCATCTGAAAATACCTTTCGGTAAACGCAGCAGTCATACTGGGACCTGCTGTACCGATGTCCAACCATAAAAGAATTAAATCTTTTATACCATTGTCGAGGCGACTGCTTTAACCCATAAAGCGACTTCTTCAGCAAACAGAACTGATTCTCCTTACCCCCGACCACAAAGCCCTCCGGCTGGGACATGTAAATTTGCTCCTCTAATTCTCCATGTAAGAAAGCGGTCTTCACATCTAGTTGCTCCAACTCTAAATCATGAATTGCAACCAAACTCAACAAAACACGAATAGAAGTATGCTTCACAACGGGTGAAAAAATATCACTATAATCCATACCCTCCACCTGACTAAAACCACGAGCAACCAATCGAGCTTTGTACCACACATCTGAGATACCCTCGATTTTCTTCTTGAAGATCCATTTGCAGCTAACGACCCTTTTTCCTTTTGGAAGTTCTACCAACTTACAAGTTTGGTTCTTATGAAGAGATTCCATCTCTTCATTCATTGCACCCACCCAAGCAGCTGAATCGGGTGCCAAAATTGCCTCTGAATACTTGCTCGGCTCACCAGAGGCTCCAATATCTTCAGCTGCACTAAGAGCATATGCAAGGACTGATTCAGCGTATCTACGGGGTTTCTTGGTCAGCCGCCTCTCTCCGTCCCTTGCCAATAAATACTCTTCATCTTCCTCAGATTTCGAACTCTCTCATTGTGTCACACCGGTATCTTCATCAGCAGTCACTACCGGTGGCTCCACCTGAACTGGAGTCCCACTTGACACGGGAGTAGAAATAACAGTGTCTTTCCTGGAAGGTAACATAGCAAGCTCATTAAAGACAACATTTCTTTCAACCATGATCTTCTGAGATTCTTTCCACCATAAACAATGACCCTTCACACCCAAATCGTAGCCAAGGAATATACACTTCAACGACCGAGCATTCAACTTTCCTTGATCTACATGTGTGTACGCTGGACAACCGAAGACTCTCAACTTGGACAAATCTGAAGCTCCTCCTGTCCAAACTTCTTCCGGTGTTCTCATATCTAAAACGGTGTGAGGTGAACAGTTCACTAAATAACAAGCGGTACACACTGCTTCTGCCCAAAAATCCTTAGTCAGGTCAGCATTCAGAAGCATACATCTAGCTCTCTCCAAGAGAGTTCGATTCAGACGTTCCGCTACTCCGTTCTGTTGTAGCGTGTGATGTACGGTTCAGTGTCTCACGATTCCTTCATCCTTGCAGAAATCGTTAAACTCTGAGGAACAAAACTCCAAACCATTATCCGTCCTAAGAACCTTAATCTTCTTTCCTGTTTGATTCTCAATCATAACCTTCCAGTGCTGAAAATTCTGAAACACATCACTCTTTTGTTTCAGAATATAAACCCAAGTCTTTCTGGAGAAATCATCAATAAATGTGAGCATGTAGCGAGCTCCACCTTTTGATGGAACCTGAGAAGGTCCCCATAAATCAGAGTGGACATAATCTAAAGTGGCCTTGGTGGTGTGCTTAGCTGCTGAGAAGCTAACCATTTTCTGTTTTCCAAAAACACAAAATTCACAGAAGTCCAGACTGCTGATTTTCTGACTTCCAAACAAACAACATTTGTTCAACACCGCCATGCCTTTCTCGCTCATGTGCCCCAACCTCATATGCCAAAGTTGGGCATTTTCCTCACCAGACAACGATGACGTTACAGCTGCGTCACCCACAACAGTTTCTCCTTTAAGCATATAAAGCTTGTCGGGCCCAAGCTTAATCCCCTTCATCAGAATAAGTGATCCTTTGGTGATGGATACACTGTCATCCTCACCACTGAATTTGTAGCCCTTTGTAGTCAGGCTACCTACTGAAATCATATTCTTGCTCGCCTTCAGAACATGTCGCACATCCGATAAAATCTTGACTAGGCCATCATGGGTCCTCAATCTGACAGAACCAATTCTTGCAACCTCGCACCTGTCACCATTGCCCATCACAACCATTCCACCTGACATTGTTTCATAAGATGAAAACCAGTGTTTATTCGGAGTTAAGTGGAATGTACTGCCCGTGTCAATCACCCAACCGTCGGAAGCTTCAGAAGCACCTGTAGCTGCCAACACAAAATCAGAATCGGACTCCGCAACATTCGAACCTGACTGATCACCACTACTAGAACCCCTTTGCTTCTCTCTGTTCTGTAGCTTAAAACATTATGATATCTTGTGACCATTCTTCTTGCAGTAATGACAAATAATATCTTTGTCCTTCGACTTGGTCTTAGAGGTGTTCTTTGAGAAACTCCTCTCTTTATCCTTACCACGAGCAACAAGTGCTTCACTTTTGCTCAACTCAGAACCATCAGACCTCTTCTCCATATCAGATTTGGAGGAGAGTGCGCTTTTGACATCCGCAAGAGAGATGTCGGTCCTGCTATACATCATTGTCTCCACGAAGTGATCATATGAAGAACTTAACGAGCAAAGTAAAAGGATCGCTTGATCCTCATCAGAAAACCTTGCTTCAACCTTCTCCAGGTCCATGATGATTGCATTGAAATCATCCAAGTGTTGCTGAAGGGAGATACCCGACTTCATCTTGAATAAGAATAACTTCTTCTTCAAGATAATCCGGCTCGCAAGTGACTTCTTCATGTAGATTTCCTCTAATTTCTTCCACATACTTGCAGCCGTCTTCTCCTTCAACACTTCTCTCAAAACTTCGTCAGACAACGATAGCTTAAATGTTGACATCGCCTTACAATCAAGTTTTTGCCTATCTTGATCGGACATTTCTTTTGGCAACTTGTCCAAGCCCTCAAGAACGTCCTCCACCTCTTGCTGCACCAGAATTACGTGCATCTTGACTTGCCACAAGCCGAAATTGACATCTCGGCTCAACTTCTCAATCTTCCAATGATTTGCCATGAGTACTTGACAAAAGATCGATGAAAAATCCCCAAATTCGGACCAAAAAGCTCTGATACCAGTTGTTAGGAATTAAAACCAATCCCAAATACGCAGCGGAACAGAAAACGGCAAAATCCAATTGGCTAATCTTTAGAACAAAACGAAAACCAAAATCCAAACCACACAAACACGCAAGATTTAACGTGGAAACCCAATGCGAGAAAAACTACGGACGACATAACTCAAATCCACTATAGAGAAACGTATTACAAGATATGCTTACAAGGAGACGCGAACGAACCGACGAGATACCCGGCTCAAAATCTCTCCCACCGAATCACAAGGATGCTCTCTCTCTTTTCTCTCTAGAATGCAAAAGTGGACAATAGGAAATTAACCCTAAACAAAAGGGACGAAATTGCATTTATATAGTAGGCCTAAACAAGTATTAATTGCATCAAAATCGCGTGGAGAAATATGCAAAACGTGGGCAGAACTGGGTCCAAACGGTCGACCGATCCAATAACTGTATCGCAAACGGTCGACCGATATTGAAGTCCCGTTCGACCGAAAAATGACAGTAACTTTTCTGGCTTGCGCGAGTGCATAATCGGTCGACCGTACACTTAAGTTCCGGTCGACCGAAATTCAACATGCACTTTTCTCCCAGCTCCTCGAATGTTTCCGATCGACCGAATCCAAGGTTTCGGTCGACCAAAAACCGACAGTAACTTTTTTTTGCCCAACTCCAATTGTGTGCCCGGTCGACCGAATCCTAGATTCCGGTCGACCGAAAAACGACAGGCACTTTGTTGGACAAACCAACACACATTCGGTCGACCGATCGTCTGTTTTTCTGCACTAATACTTTAAACACATATTCAAGGCAAACAACAACAAAACATAATAAGGTTCACAGTAAATATTTTATCTAAGCATAATGTTCATCTGAAAACATTTAGATGACGTTCAAGGATCTACCAATTTCTAGTCATGCAATAAAGATTTACGTTAGCAATGTTTCTTATATGTCTGATCCACATCAATTACTATCACAAAATTTTGATGTCGTTGCGTGGAGTCATTACAATTTTATACAAGTTGGTGAATAAGTTATTGATTCTTACATTCTCGTATCGCTAGGACATCAATATAATTATGCGACATCTTTAAATTGTCCATAAGTAATATCTTTTGAGGTAACATATTCATATCAAAAGTTACCACAATTTATATTACTCGCAACATATTATTTGAGAAAAAAATGCAGAAACATATTTCACAGTCTTATTATCTAAGTGAAATATAGTAAATATTCATTAAATCTGTTAAACTATCATGTATTTGTTTATTGAATCCCCATGCAATTTTGTGTTTAAGGACTTCGTAAAATATATTCGTAAGTTTGGTAAACTACGAATAAGGGGAAGCAGATTTGTATTTATCGTCCCTGAAGGACGGATATCCCTGAAGGATAATGCCCAGAAGGCTTGTAGTTGCACTCTTTTCCTTTTTCCAATTTTTGTCCTAAAAGGTTTTATGGGTTAAAAGTTTTTAATAAGTCAACTTGTGCAATTTTGTTAGCGTACGTTATGCACTCATTTCCTTAGCTAATTTTTCCCACAGGGTTTTGTAGCAATGTTTTTAACGAGGCATAAACATAACACATATTATATAAGGGAGTGTTATAAATGTATGTTGAATTGAGGGAGAGAATTATACGATGCACTCTTTCTTTTTTCCTTCACCAAGTTTTGTCCCACATGGTTTTACTTGGCAAGGTTTTTAATGAGACAGACCAATCAAGTGACAACTGATCAGATCCAATCAAGCGAGAATTTGGCGGATTTATTTACAAAGTCATTTGGCACCAAAGTCTTTAAGAAGCTTGTCTTTAAATTTGGTGTTTGTCGTTTGAAGAATATATGTTGAAGTGAGGGGGAGCATCATACACGCTGCACTCTTTTTTCCTTCATCAAGTTTTTATCCAATCGGGTTTTCTTGATAAGGTTTTTAACGAGGCAACATCCCTAGCGTATAAAGGTGAAGATCCAAGGGGGAGTGTTGTGAAACATCATGGATACTTCACCTTCACATTCTCCTCCCATAACTTCATCAACCTCTCACATTCTTATTACTCTTGTAACATACACCATTTCATTTGCCTCCTATAACCTATAAATAGGAGATTATTGTAAGACCATTGTAATACTTTTGGTGATGATGAAATACTACAAATATTCTCCCCCAAATTTTTCATCTTCTTTGTTCCATGTATATTTATTTTATAACAGTTATAACTTTTTTTGAAAAATAACGTGTATTACTAATCTTTTTTTTAAAAATTAAAATTCCAGCGTGGAAGACAACCTCCCATGTCTATCTTGATTCCGCCCGCCCCTACTTGCGACAAAGAAAAGCACCGGGACAATAATGGAGGAAACTCTCGTACCTCTATTAATTCTTGACCCCCATCGCCTTCTTCCGGTCTTAATTTATTAACTTCACAAATTCCGCCATCGAATGCTTCGGAAAGTCCTGCCTTTGCACCTCCAAATCCCTATAGAACTCCAACCTTTGTCTCTCCAATTCAGCCGTAAGTTGTCTGTTATTCTCCGCAGTCCTCCCGTAAATGTCACATAACGTCTGTATCGAATCAGCAAGCATCCTATCCAAAGACATCTGACGTACTCTTCTTCTTACTTAGGAAGCTCCGGAGGAAGCCCATCAGACTTTCTATCGTCTGACTCAAACCACCACTCGACTTTCGATTCCACCAACTGTTGGAAAACATGTACTCTCCGGAATCAATCCGGCACGTAAGCCTCAAGTTCTCAGTGAAGAATCCAAGAGCTGCTCCATCTTCTTGAAGTAAACCCACGTGCCGGCAGAACAAGTATTGCACGGTCCCGGCATTGCGTCGTCGTGTGGGTGATTCTCGGATCACACAAGGAAACAAATCTCTCGTTCATGCTGAAATGAGATGAGAGTTTATGTATTTATAGATTTACTTCATGAGATTAAAACTTGAAGAGCAAGTTAAATATATGACTTGATCATCACAGATACAACGTATATAGCCACATAATGAATTTAGACCGTTTAAAACATCTTTAGTAGCGCCCAGGTGTCCTGTTTTCTCTTTTAGTCACATCAATTTTTCTCTATGTCACGTCAGTAAACGAATCAACCTCCAAATTTTCAGTTTGAATTTGTGGATGTGGTGGTGGTTCGATACTAAAAGATGAGTCCTCATGTTGACACGAAAAATTACTTTCCTCACTTAATTGCTGCGACATCTGACTCAATTGCAGTACCATATTGTCTACGGACTGTTGAGTAGTTGTCATGAACGTATGGAAAGCTTGTTCCAAGGTATCAGGTATGTGGTCAACTATGAGGTTCGAGTCAGAACTCGGGACATTTTTAGGTTGGGTGTTGGTAGACTGAAGATAAGTCCAATGATTTGAAGTGGGTTGTTGGTAGAGTTCTGGGTATTCGGGAGAAGGATATTGGGGCGAAAATGACGTATAAGAATTTGGATATGAATTGTTTCCCCACGAATCCATCACTCTTGGGTTATATGCGGAAGTGTAACAGTCATATCGAGCATTTTGGGAAAAGGTATGCTCATACTCAGGCTCTGGGGGAACATAAGGACATTCCCTGATAACATGACCACTCAACCCGCAACAGTCGCACGGTACGGCTACTGGAGCCACCGGTGCACTCATGTTGTCAGCCCAACGCATGAAGGAGGCAAAAGTTTGTTGTAATGTGTCAGTTCGTTGACCAGCATATGATCCAACATAACTAGATTGTGGTCTAGCAGTCGGTGCCTCTCTCATGTTACCCCAATATGAAGATTGCTCAGTTATACAATTAGGATTGTCCCAACCATATGGGGTGTTAGTCTGAGCCACCCCAGCCTGCATGGCTTTAGAATACCAGGAAGCATTGTCCTGGTCCCAACAATGATATGGATGGTTGCTCATGTAACCATCCATCAAAACACTCTTGAGTCAAGTACTCTTACCCTTAGGAGGCTAAGCAAGCACAAGTTCTCGACTCGACCCTAAAATGCTAATAGAGAATGTAAAGGGGAGGAGACTAGAACGTATAAGTAGGTGAGAAGAAGATGACTCAGAAGAGAAGGGAAACTTAACTCTAAAGATAGAAAAGAAGGTCGGTCAGAGGTTTCCCAAACAAGCACGGTTCAAACAATCCTAGACCTAGTGTCACTTAGATCTAGACGACTCCTAACTGGTTGAGTCGAATTGATTTGCTTGATTCACCTCCCTCACTAATCAAACCAACTTGGCCAGGCCGTGTATAGCTAGTGGGGGCGCTTCCGACAGAGTCGGTGCCAATTAGACAACAACTTCGCTTGGAAGACTTTCGTCAACACAAAAACACTTTCTAGACACCAAATTAAATTCGATCGGCTTCAGGTCATAGCAAGTCAAACCAATTCTTCTCCTTAATTGAGTCCGAGTCCTTAAGGGTCAATGTCTAATTGATTTTAGTTTAAGGCTTAGGTGACACTTTAGGATTGTGATTTGTGGGCCACGGAAGGGTGATGAAATCCCCACCGTATCTTTGCCTACGGAGTTGCCCTTAAGATAGTTTAACTTAGATCTAGCAAAGATAGTCAAACAATGGTCTTTAGAGGGGGCAATTGCAAGGTTATATGCAACTAGATTATATGCTTAAATACAATCGATGAAAACCACGATACGTACCTTGACTTCAGCACTCTTCAACAGAAATTCATTTGCAAGAATTTAGCAAGAATAATGCATACAAAACACTAGATGATGCATACACTAAGGCCTTTCTAATTTTGCCAATTTTAGGTCAGAGCTGAATTATTGCCAATTATGGAATTTTTGCCCTAACACGTGCAATTCTAATAAAAGGAAATTTTCAGAAAATAGAAATTACGAGGAAAAGAGGCAACAAAGGTTACCTACGCAATGCTCAGTCGGGTTCACCGCCCGCTCTCAAAATTTCAGTAGCTTCACGCGTCCACCCAAAGATAAGTCGCGTCCCAAAAAAATTTGAAGCCCAGATGCTTCAAATATGCGGCGATTCCGCCGCAAATTGTTCTTGGTATGCGGCGATTCCGCCGCTCGTTAAGCTCAGAATGTGCCCGGATTTCGCCGTGCACTCTGTTGTCTCCTGAAACACAAATCCAAATATTTAGATCGCGCACAAGATAAACAGGATAAAATCGAAATCAACAAAAAACAAAATCTGCGTCGCCTCCCCGGCAACGGCGCCAAAAACTTGATGAGAATTAAATTTATACCGCAAGTGCACGGCGTCAATGGAGACGTGGCAAATACGGGTCGAACACAAGGAGGGAGAGATTATGTTATTAGTGTGATTTTTGATTAAGGGGAAAGAAGGAGAGAAGAATTAAGTTTGGTTTTGAGATTTTTGGGTTTTAGTTATTTAAAGCAAGAAACAAAAACAATTAAAACTAAAGCAAGAACAAAGAAGTGAATTCCGTTGGGTGGAGGATTAGATTTAAGGTTTAGATTAGAGAATTCAGAAACTTATAATAAATCATATTAGTTATGAAGCATTACATGATAAATGATTTAACATAAACTCAAGTAATCAAAATAAACTAACACGAAATTAAAATAATAACATTCATTCATCTTCTCTTCACCCTAATCCGTCACCTCCACCCTTTGGAAGGAGTTAGAAACTCATAGAGGGAGGAAGAAGGGGTCCTAGAGGCATTACAAAAGAAAACTAAAAACACAAAATAAAAGAAACAGAATTTTATTGCTAAATTATGGAACAAAAGGAAGAACTCCTCACAACATCGTTCTCGGGGCTATTTATAGCCGATACAAGGGACCTAAGCATGAAATAAGAAAGTACACGCGTCAACACGCAACCGGTAAAATTTTTAGAGCATGAATCTAATTTGGTGCGGCGGATTCGCCGCAATTTGCTCTTGAGGTGCGGCGGAATCGCCACCTTTTTGGCTCAAAATCGACCCGGATTTTTCCTGTGTGTTTATGGTATGATTTCAATGTCATTTGCGCGCCTGGATTGATTCTTGCATATCTTTGGAGATCCGAATTAATTTCTTCATATATTTGGAGATCCACATTGATTTTTATTTATATTTTCTCCATAATAATAAAAGCTACTCGTGATTTGCAATTAGGTCCTTGACTTTTTGCAATTAAGTCTCTGGCTACTTTTGTGCTTAAGTCCTTGTTCTTTTCGTAATTAGGTCTTGAATGCTTTTATGCTTGGATACATTTACACTTGAAACCCGATAAACTTGAACTTGGTCTTTATGATAGAAACGAGTCTTTTGTATGCGTTTATGCTCGGGATGTGGGTAATTTGCATTCAGGTCCCTGTATTATGTAAATAAGACTAAACACATACCTTAGTAGCATTTATTGATATAAAAGTAATCTAAATTAAAGACATACGATGCAATGTATGCAATGCATCATAACCCGATAACTATTAATTAAATTTTAGAAATAAAATTTTGTTAAATGGATTTAAACATATAAATTAACAAAATTATTAATTATTGTTAACTAATTACCAATTAATACTAAGTATATTTACTAATTATTACTTATAACTAATTTAAAAAAAATTACAGAGGCGTCTGCGGGAGACGCCTCCCCAATGGGGGGAGGCCCCCCATTTGGGGGGGGGGGCTCCCGTGGAACGCCCACCCTAAAAAATGTTTTTTAATTTTAAACTTGAAATAAATAGGACATTTTACCAGATTCGAGTGCACCGGGGTGTCTGTTGACTCCTTTCTTGGCATACGAGACATTCTTTTTGATAATTATGAGATGAAGATGAAGATGAAGAGAAAGTAGTGGTAGGAGAGTGAAATGAAGAGTATATAAATAAAAATGAGAAAAAGACAAAATGATAATTGGTATTGACGATTTAAGTAATTTTAGAACGAAGTTTCTTACTTCGTTAAAACAAAAAGCAACAACGAGGAAAATTTAAAGTTAGAGCATGGTTAATGGGGAGGGCGCCCACCTGGGCGACCATCGGGCGGGGGACACGTGTTGTCCCCCCGTTCGTCGTTTTTTTTGTTTTTTTATATTTTAGTGGAGGTTTTGTTATTAGAGTTAATTGATAATGCATTGGGTATTTTTTTAGTAATGTGGGGTGATAAATTTTTATTATTGTGGTAACGGGTTGGATTACAATGAGTTTTTTTGCAAGTGATGATGATTCAAAATTTTCCAGATCAAACAATTTCAAGATCAAACAATTTCCAGATCAAATAATTTGAAGATCCAAAAAAATTCCACATGGTTAGGGTTAATTGATAATGTATTTGGTATTTTTTAGTAAAGTGGGGTGATAATTTTTATTATTGTAGGATCAATGTTTTATCACGCGTGTATTGTGTCATCACACTTCAACTATTCAATCACGCGTGCACTATGTAGTCACGCTTGCACTGTGCATTCACGCGTGTACAGTGCAACAGATACCTCTATCTACTCTCAACTATAAATACATCTACCTATCTCATTTAACTCCTCACATATTCTTAAATTCTTCACTCCTATTAGCTTCTCATCTCAATGTCGAATAGTAGTTCAAACTCCGCTCAATCCGACGATGACAATTGCAGTGAGACATTCGATGTGATGGATCGTGCTATTGATTTGGTCGCTCGGGCTGTGTATGAACGGAGTACACGTCCTATGCTTCGTCGAAGGAAAATGACGAACCCAGATAGAGATCGTGAACTTGGTTACAGACGCCTTATGGACGACTATTTTTCTGACAACCCTGTCTATTCTGATTCTCTTTTCAGGAAAAGATTTCGGATGCAAAAACATGTCTTTCTACGCATTCACAATGCCGTTGAAGCATATGATGTCTTCTTCCAACGAACCCCGGATGCAACTGGTAGAATGAGCATTTCTGGATTACAAAAAACAACGGCAGCAATACGAATGCTAGCATATGACGTGGTAGTTGATGGGATCGATGAGTACTTACGACTAAGTGCAACTACATCTAGAAATGCCCTCCTCAAATTCTGTGAAGGTGTTATTAACATCTTCGGCTCTGAGTATTTACGCCGACCAACTGCAAATGACTTGACACGACTACTCCACGTTGGTGAGCAACGTGAGTTCCCAGGTATGAGGGGGAGCATCGATTGTATGCACTGGGTTTGGAAAAACTGTCTGGCTGCTTGGAAGGGACAACATCAAAGACGTTCTGGGAGAGCAACTATGGTCCTTGAAGCGGTGACATCGTACGACTAATGGATCTGACATTCCTTCTTCGGAATTCTTGGTTCGGCCAACGATTTGAACGTCCTGCAACAATCTCCAGTTTTCGACGACATACTGGAAGACCGAGCTCCCTCTGTAAGTTATGAGGTAAATGATGTTCAATATGATATGGGATACTATCTTACTGATGATATTTATCCACAGTGGACCGCCTTTATTCAATCCATCCTTCACCCTCAAACCCGAAGCATAGGTTGTTTGCTGAAGTACAGGAGGCGACACGTAAAGATGTAGAACACGCTTTCGGAGTGTTGCAAGCTAGGCGGGTGATCATCAAAAATCCCGCTCTCGCCTGGAGTAAGGACGTACTATCAAAAATAATGTCAGCTTGCATCATCATGCATAACATGATTGTGGAGGACAAACGCGACTCGTACGCCAATTTTGGAGATATTCGCGAATTTATGGAAGATCAAGCTGAGGAAACACGATATTCGACCGATCGTATAACGAATATTCACGATTTGTTTGCCAATCAAGATTGGGTGCGTGACATGAATCAATATTTGGATCTGAAATGCGATTTAATCGAGCATATATGGCAACACTACGGACGAAGAGCGGTTTGAACATGGGTTTAACATAATTTGTAATGTTCTATTTCGAAGTCCAGTTTATGTAATATGTATTGTCGTTTGTTAACTTTGAATGTAATATTTCGAATTTAAGTTTATGTAATATGTAATATGTATTGTGGTTTCGTAATATTTAATAATAATTTCGTGATTTAATAGTTCGAGTTAAATATTTTCGAGTTAAAGTAATTAGAAGTAGTAATTTCAATTAATATTATGTAAAATGTAATTTGTTAAATGTGGTGTAAGAATTAAAATTATTTAATTAATAAATGATGTGGATGAAAGAGAGTTTAGGGTGTGTGAGGGTAGCCCGAACATGGTTAATGTTTTTTTTTGGTGGATGAAGTGAGCTGACGTGACAGAAAGAGAAGTTGACGTGACAGATAAAGAGAGTAGAACACCCGAACATCGTTAAAGATGACCTTATACCTTCCAACGAGAGGAGATCTGAGAACAACTCCATCCATCCATCAGATAGAAATCCAACGGCCCTTGGGCGTCCGTCCACTAAAACCCACCCACCTTCACCCTTCTTCGTCCTCCTTATAAAAAAGCCAACCGAACCAAACGTCGCGGTTGCTGGCATGGCAATGGAGGGTAGGGATGGGATGATCCCGGCGTGCTCGCACTCGACGGAGGCGCCGCTTCCCGACGCCGAATCCCTCTTCTCCTCCGCCTTGTACGGTACGTACGTCCATCCGATGACTTACTTACTTCTTCCGATCGCCTTCTGAAACTAGTTAAGTTTTTTTTTTCTTTTTCTTCCAGAGATGTCGCAGCAGATTCAGTCCGCCATGGAGAATATGCTTAGGATGACCAGGTTCGATCCTCTTTTTTATTTTTTTGTCTTGTGATTTACGATAACTTGTGGAAAATCGCTCGTTGTTTTGCTGCCTTCTGGAACGAGTTTGCTTGCTTTATCTGTTTTTGTCCTCCAAATGCCCAATCCTAATGTGCTGTTTCGGAGTTCCGGTTGAATTCACATTTTGAATAAGGTTTAGTGGCATAGGATTTGGGATTTTGGATTTTCATGTTGCTCTTTTTAGGTGCTATGTGTATTTCATTTTTTTATTTTTTTTCTTCTAGAGCAATCTTCATACATGATCGAGTTTCAGTGGCCAACTGGAAATTTTGTACATTATTCCTAAGACAAATTACTGTAACGATGTGTGGGTGTGCTATGTCTGTTTCATTTTAGGCATTTAGCGTCTTCTTTTTTGCGATGGATCGCGTTTTATCGAATCTCAGTGGCACACAGTATTGGAGCTTTTGCATATTCTTATACATTTAACCGAAGCCATATAGCGATGCATCACATCACATCGCATGTAATTGATTTTTGCTGTTATCAAAACTTGGATGCATATTCATATAGAATTGACATTTTGCTGTTGTGACGAACTACGTCTATTTGAGTTTGCCGTTATCGTTGTGCATTGAGTCGCATTTCATCAATACTTTGAAGCATATTGAATTGGAATTTTGATGTTTTGATGATGTGATGGCTACGCCCGTCGCCTGTTTCACCGTATTACCCTTAGTTTCAGGCATACCTAGGTAACTTTTAATCACTGCCATGTTTGATTCGTACCGTTTTTGTTTAACGGCATATGGCATTTGTATTAACTTGAGCTTGAAACAGTGAAGTAGATCAAAGTTCGTCTGAGATCACAGAGGAGGTTGAGAAGTGCAAGGAGTCCTGTGCTGCAAGGCAGAAGTTCCTGGAGGAGGAGAGAGAGCGTGTTCAGAAAGCAGCTTATGCTGTGCTCGAGATGCTTCATGGTTGAGGAATCAGATAACACTAGCAACCCTCTGATGTTTGATTTTGTGTTTTTCATATTGCAGTTTTACTGATAATGATTGTGTATGTTAATCCATGGAATCAGAACTGGTAGTAAGATGACGAACTATATGCATGATGGATTGCTTGTAATTAGGTAAAGAATACCTGTCTTCCAAATCAGACACGTGAAGGTTGATTATTTTTGGTAGTTCAATATTTCTAAGCAAAACACAACTTCTCATTATCTGCTGTTCATACATCCAGTTCTGATCCATCTTCCTTTAAGATCTTGATTTGCTTCATTCTGTGATTTTCTTTTTATTTTCCTGATAGACTAATGACCAATCATAAGTAAAACGTTTTCACTCTGTTTTTGGGTTCGAGCTACTCTTTAAAACGCATGGGCTTCTCAACTTTTTTGTTTTATTTTAAGCCTCATCTTTTGCTATTTATGGTGGTATACAACTAGGGATGTAATCGATCTCTAAACGAGCGATCCGAGCCTGCTCAAGATCGGCTCGTTAAGGGTTTCGAGCGGAAAATTCTGCTTGTGCTCAGTTCGATCTGCTCACGAGCGGCTCGTTAACCAAAATCTTTTTTTTGGTATTGAATTTCTAATAATATTGTCATAACAAGTAAATTATAAGATTACTTAAGACAAATATAATAATAGTTACTAACACAATTTTAAAATTAACATCTAAAATAAAACACAATCTTATAAATTATACGACAACATCAACATCTTATAAATAAGATTATACACTTGGATCAAACAAAATCAACACAATATTAAAATTAAACACAATCTCCTAAATTATAGGACAACTCACAACATCAACATCTTATAAATAAGATCATCCACTTGACCCAAACCTTAATTTATTTGAACTTTTGGTGTAGAAAAGAATGAGAAAAAGAAAAGAAATAATAATAATGGAAAAAAGAAAAGTTTATGACTAATAAGGTTTTGATTCTTATGAGTATTTTGGTTTGGTTTGTTAAATGGATTGTTGGGTTTGATAAATTAGTTTATTAAATAAGTTTAACATTTTACCGATTGGGTAATTGGATATAATATTCAGGTTAATCAAATAATTGGATATAGTAATCAGGTTTCGAGCGAGCATCGAGCGAGCATGGTTTGCTCGTGCTCGGCTCGTTACTAACCGATCCGAACAATTTCGATCAAAATTAGAGCAAAATTGAACGAATATCGAGCGATTTATCGATCCCGATCAGAACTTGACAACCCTGTATACAACCTTTGATTGTCTTGCTTTTGCAATTTTTTTCTTCTAATGATGACCATGAACTACACTGCCGTGCAGACAAATAGGTGATGGAACAGTTTGTGCTTGCCTTGTATGAAATGATATTGCTGCAAGTTTTTGTTTCGATAAGCATATGGTGTTTGAGAAGAACGCAGATGACAATTCTTACAAGCAGTCATCTGTGATTTGTTTTAGCAATAACGTTTTGCATATCCAGATGACTTCTTTTTCTTGGACACGATGGACACACTTGTCAGATGCTAATGGACTCTACTTAGCATCGTGATATACGGTCCGGATTCTCTTTGGTAGTGAAGATGCAAGGGTACGTCTTGTTAGATGCATCCTGTGTCTTTTCTCTATAGAAAAATGCTTTTCTACTTTCTCTCTCTCCAATAAAATTCTTGGCTTTGTTGTGTTTCCGAACTGCATTTGGGGTCCAGCTCTGGGAAAAGGTGACGCCTTTTTTTACAATAAATGGTGGCTAGAAACATTTCTCGAACCAAAACCACGTTCAACTACATAGATGAGATTTATGATTCATATTTGAAATTTGCACAAATAATTCCACTCCAAGCATTCTAAAATTCGTAGAGTTTGACCACCATGTATTCTCCATGTTTACCTAAAAGATACTCATTTACTTCCTTACCATCCCCATAGTCTTCATACCAGAGATAAACAGGCAATTTTGTTATTGTCGTGATTCTCACACAAAGTGCACGGACTCACCATTTGTCAACCTTTATAAATTGAAGATGTGTTCCTAACAAAGTCTTATTAAGATATACAAACCAAGTGAAAAACAATCTTGCAAGGAGTATTGCGGTTCCATGCTTTCACCTAAACTAACGATGATCCGGGGCAAAGGCGTAATGAGTTTACAGAAAAACTTTAGAAACCAAGGAGAATTAGACTTCCCAGTCCCCAGATGAATTTTAGATGATTAAATTACAGAAAGAGTTATTTATTTACAAGCCACTCGAAAATACCTTAACTAGATTTATATCATTACTTTTCGAATATTTCTAGTCAGTGTTATTATGTTTTCAATTATGCCACCTTTTTTAGTAAATAATGTAATTTTTTAATTATACCACTTAATTTACCTTTTCCATCATACCAATTACCAAGTCAACTAAATGAATATTTAATTGAGAATTTTGCAGAGCAACCCTTGTACAATCTAAAAATCAAAATTTTGCAAAAAACCTCCCAACTTCTTTATGAAATAATATTTACTAAAAAGAAATGATTCGACGCTAACATACTTGCATCTCACTGATATATTGAGGGATAGTAAAAGAAATTTGAAGTACAAGATTTTCGGATAAATGACCCCCCTTTTTTTTCGTCCAAGTAATTTTTACAACTTTTGCTTCACCACGAACAATCCTTCCTACGACTGCTTGCTTCTTTAGTAAACTTCCAGAACTTCCTTCCACCTAAGGGGAAAGCCAACGGGATGAATTTCTTTGAAGCAGTATGAATGGTAAGCTCGAGAAGATTAGGAATGTATCCACTTCGTAGCACTAAGAACGATCACGCCAAGTTGTACCAGTCCGTGCCACTTTGAAAGTTCACCTTGAACTCGTTCATGTGTACATCCACAAGGGCTCAATTGGGTGGGGGGAAGTTCACCAAATGCCCAGTGCTCAAACGACCATTCTGCAAAAGGCTCACATATACTGAGCCAACCACTGCTTGCACATGTCTAGAACAGGGAGAGCATTTGCATGTAATGCCTGAATCAGTTTAAAGGGAAACAAGCTGCTTAGCATGTGAACCATTTATAAGAAGGTATTAATAAACCAAATGGAAGAAAATTAAGTGGGCGTTCACAATATTATCATCAAGTTTCAATCATGTTTTTTTCTATTTTCAATTTTTCTATCTCAAATTAGTCCTCATGTGCATCAACACTAGAGTTCATTTGCATTAAAGTAAACTGATCTTGCTACTATGTCGGCATTGAAAAACTATATTCTCAGTTTCTATGAAGTTGAGGAATGCAACTCACTTCCATAAATAAAATGAGTAGAACAACATATTCTGTGATTCAAAGACAATTAATTTATGTTTTCATCTCAAGTGTATATACTACTTTTATTTAGTATAGTTTAACCCACGAACTAAACCAACCTTGTTTTTGCAGCCTATGTTTTATTATGGTTTAAGTCCGTTTTCAGAACCAAACCGGGCTTCGAACCGGCAACGTCAAAGGTTCGACCGCGGTCGGACTAAATCGAACCGATTGAACCGATGACGTCAGCATGACATCATAAATATAGAAATAAACAAAAAATAACCATGAAAAATAAAAAAATACCAATCAGAGTGTTGAGTCTATGAGTCTGATTAGGAATGCGGGGGTGACAGGGAGCGGCAACTCTTGTTTCGACACCCTATTATTGTACTCCGGATATTGATCAAGTTACCCGTTTATTTACGTTTGTGTTTTTTTTAGATTTGGGTAAACAGATATGGGTAAACATATATCCGTTTACCCAGAGCCACGGCTGGACCGGCCGGTCGAATCGGTTCGACCGGTTCCACCAACGGTCCGGAACGGTTCTACGCAAAACAGGTTTTTTGCGGGTTATCGGACCGGACAGGCCTCCGGTTCACGGTCCAACCGGCCAGTCCGGTTTTCAAAACAATGGTTTAAGTAATTAAAATCTTACTGCCGACTTCTTCCTTGTAGATTTGATCAGTACTTATCTTTGCTACCATAGTAAAAAAAAGTAAGTATTTGTAAAAGTAGTGTCTTCTCAATTACATGCACAAATACGTGCACAGAGTATGTCTTAGGCACGTCAGAGAACTGCAGATTCAGAGTATTCAACATCAGGAGGAACTGTATTGTTAAAGTGACATACTACTTAGCTAGCCAACTTCCCAAATAACATGAAAGGATTTTCATAAATGCTTTCACAGTAACAGTTAGATATATAACCTGGTGGGCTACATACTGAACATCAGCTACACTTCCGCTGCGAGAAGCTATCTGAAAGGCACTCTTCAGACGTCCACAGATAACACAGGCCAAAACTTTCCTGTCCAGAGAGGATGATAGCATGTAGTTTAGAGAAAAATATAAAATGTTAATGACCTGGATAAAGATTTAAAAAATGATGAGTGATAAGCTAGGTAAAACCACTGCTGATAGAAATTTATGGATGTGGATTTAGATATGATATAATTGTAACGGGAATATTGAAAAGTAGATGCTTATCCTCGGCCTGAGGACATGGTATCACCATGACAAAGATAAAGAACCCAGATAAGAGATGTTGACAAGTTAAGATGGCTGTTATTTGCAGATAAGGAGTACTCTAAGTTGGGTTAGGAGACCATTTTAGAAAATCTATATCTAAATGCTACCCTAGTTTTCAAAAACCAAACCTTTAAAACCAGACTGTTTTGAACAATGGTAACAAATAATTTTGAGATAAAATCATGTAATTTCCACAAATCTTAATTTTCTTTCCCTTTGCTTATGGGAGTTGTTTCTACCACAGTATAGAATGTATAAGATGCAATCACACAAACTAACGCACTCGTGGAATTTTATGTTATATAAATGTAGTTCCATAAGTGGACCTGCTTCAACAAATATGTTTTCTAAAACATTTTTTAAAATCCTATTTACCAAAACATGGCCTTAAATGAACATTCATATGCAGAAAGAAAATCAATTACATCATCAATTTGCTGTAACCGTATAACTAATAACCAAGGAAGTAGAAAATTGCATGAATGTGTTGACCAGTTGCTTTTATATAATATATGTAGTCAATAACCAAGTAGTTCCACTTTAAAGCATTTAAACACGTGCTAATTAGTTCCTAAAACGGAAGTAAACGAGTAGATAGTTTGTTTCTTGTATCTCCAATTGAACAGAATGAGCTTAAAGGAAGTCATAAATGCAAAAAAGAAAAGAAAAAAGGGTCAGTACCTGTGGCTACTGATTAGCATGTCTATAAGACGATCAGGGCGTTCTTTGTGCCGGTTCGCATACACATTAATTGCTGCACCCAAAACCTAAAATTTCAAAACGAAAAAAGTTATTGGGAATTGGAGATTTCATTATCAAATATCAAATATAATAGAATACATGTAGTAGATGCACAACATTAGATTCTGTAGATCTTAAGTGTCGAGTGTAATTCTAGAACTATGCACCATGTATGGAATTCACACAACAAAGATTCACTAAATACTTCACATTTATGACGAGTGAGTTTCCTTCTTATATATGTAAGCATCTCGCAGTCGGTTTTGCTGGCCACGACAAGCACAACCACATGACTCTACAATATAGTCCAATGTGCGCATCAATTGACTCCTCGTAGATTTGAAAATTTACCTAGTTTGCATGGATTCCGGGGTATTTTGACACCCTAATATTGTGACTTCTTATTTTCTTAACACTTCTTTTTGCAAGTAATATGACCATTTAGTAGGTTAATTACATGTACGAAAAGGTGAGGTGTTATCAAGTACGATAGCAAAAACAGTCATATAGGTTGTGTAGACATGCACATATTATAGCGTAAATTACAGTTTACATCTCTTAACTATGGTCGAATAACACTTTTGACCCCTTTGAACTTTAAAATGTTATACTCACTCCTTAAACTTTAATTTATGTAACACATTGACCCATCTCTATTAAAAAAATTATTATTTTTCAACATATTAATCGTTCTCAATTTTTTAGTGTTTGCCAAACAAACTTCTAATATATCTTTGTGCTAAAGTTTCAATCAAATCGGATGTCGAATTTGCTTCAAATTTGGGTCAAATTTTGAATCAATCAGTCTCAAATTCTAACAAAATCTGACTTTTGATTTGATTCAGAATTTATCATCAGATAGATTATAAGCATGTTTAGCAAAAATACAAAAAAAATTGAGGAAAAACTGCAAATATAATAAAAAATAATAAACTTATGATAAAGAAGAAGTCAAAGTGTTACACAAATCATAATTTAAGGGTGTGACCGATGTCAAAATGTTATTCAACCATAGTTGAGAGACGCAAACCGTAATTTCCCTTATATCATATAAGAGCCAAAAGCTCATCTTTAAGAAAATAAGCTTCCCTATATTCCACATGCTTTGATTGTTGTGTGAGAAATTTAACCCTATCTACCATATGAATTTTATCATTTACAGAAAAGATAAATCAAACAATTTGGTAACAAGTATAAAGCAGTGCAAGATCGTAATGACACTAATCAAATGTATGATCAAAATTCACATTCATTCCAAGACGTGACAATATTATAAACATATATCATATTACTTCATGATTTATATTATGGTTTATGATTGTTTTACGTTCCACACAATAGACTCACAAAAAAACAAAATGAGCTCAAGGATCGTTTTATCTTGGCCATATATATGTGTGCAAAGGGCAAAACATAAAATGACAAGTCCAATTCCACACATAGTAACATAGAAGGTGGTCCATATAACACCAGCCAACTAAATATGGATTCTCGAGGAAGTTGACTATCATAGTTTTCAAAGAAAGGTACTGCACATGCAGATGTTTATCGTAATTCTCTGTGAGCATATCACAATATGATTGTTTTTGTGCCCCTACTTGTACCACCTTATATTGAAAAAAAGGTTTACCTGGTCCCAGTCATCATTGTCTATCGTTCCTTTTATATTCCCAAATAAAGTTGTCAGCAGATGAGACCTTTTCTTCTCCGCAAGCACTGCAGCTACAGCAGCATAAATATCAACCGCTGCAAAATTGTGAGGTGTTAGTGATCACAAGTTTTAAAATAATCTGTAAAAATACATGAAAATAAAATACTAATTAAAACAGCAACTCATGATCAGGAAATAGTGATAGGCCCGTGGATCTCTCAAGCCTTAAATCACACACCAAACAGGTGACCCGACCTGAATAGCAACTTCCAGGGATCAGACGGCATCTAATCCACAACTTGAAGTCCATCCAACGGCGTGAGTTTAACCTCCTCACTATGAGAGGGAAAGTTCATTAGCATGAAGGGTGGAGATTCAAGCAAATGAACGGTTGAGATTTGCGCACGAAGGATTCTAACAGATTACGGATTTCATTGGGCCATCTTCCTCCCCGTGTATGTGCTACTGAAGCTCTGATTAGTGGGGGGGGGGGGGGGGGCATTCTTTTCAAGTTGATTAGATGTTAATTCCATTAACTGTAATGATATTTAGTTGTTAATGAACTCATTGATGCAACTAATTGGGGTATAAATAGATCGAGCAGCCCCAATTCGAGAGTTGCGCATTTTTGTGGTGAAAACTGTTTCTGTAAGATTGGAGCTCTGAGGTTGCTCGAAAACCCTAATTGGCTCATCGTAGACGATGAGATCGCTTTAGAGGACGAAACCCCTCTCATTCAGGTGGTGTACAAGCGCCACAACCACCTCCCTCCCGCCGGGAGGGACCGGGAGCCTATCGAATAGGCAGTAAGGTAGACCTTTAGAGGCAAAAAACTAGGAAAGTGATAAAAAGAAGGAAAAAAACAGAAGGGGAAAATGACATTCTAACTTTGCACATACTATTATGAGATCCTAAGCGTCTATGCAACTAGAAAGGGATGATATTTTGGCATGGTTGTCCACTTATCCAGCTAAGATCTGCATCAATTAAAGCACAAACAGGTAGTTGCAATCCAGCTCGTCTTCCGGGACACTCTCATTGTTAAAGAGATGACTGACTCTTGAGGTCCAAATAGCCCACTATGAAGCCAAGGAAATGAGCTCCCTGAGTTTCTTTGGAAATGCACATGAACCGAGGTAAAGTAATCCCTGAAATTAATGCAAATTAGTGCGAGAACAGTAAGCAACCCTAAATAGATTGTCCTTGGATAACTAGGAGTTTGTCTCCTAACATAGGAGGAAAAGTGGGATTCGACCTTGTCATGACGCTTTTGGTTTTAGCCTTTAGGTAGACATGACTGATGACTCAAAGCTCGATCATGATAAATGGACCAACCAGAAAAAATATGTTGAAGGCTATTCCAATCACGAATCAGCGAGGAGGTGTGCAGTTGTGAACCAGGACAAGAAATTATAGAACAGAGAGATTTAATAGTTTCCTTGTTTCCTAATAGGTTACAAGGATATATAATTGTTGGATCTACCTATTAGTGAGATTAAGATAGAAAAATGATTGTCCATCCATGGTCGAGTTCAGCCAGGGTCCAGTAATCAGCAACAGTTGCCCCTTTATTACTGGCAGTAGCATATAAGGCAGAAAAACCCTTCGATTTTTTCCATCCAATTAAATCGCAAATGACACTGGGATTTTGAGAACACCGAATCAGAGTTAGTCTATTACATGATGGAAGGAATTTACGTATCTAACCTCCCAGTCTCCTATCCATTCTCTCAACCAGTAGGGTACACATCTCATATCTGGGATTGACAAGGAATGTGGGAGTCCTAGATGCAATAACTGGAAATTTTCAACTTTGCGAGCCTCATGTCAACCCAATATCACAATTTACACAACTGTACATTAACACCCAAGAAAGAAGATTTGTCTAGATTCACCATAAGGTTCTACACCCACGTGAAGTACGAAGCACTGCACCTTCGTAAGGCCCTTCCATTCATGAAAAACTCACAAGGTGAATTGTCTGCCACTATCGATGATAAGACTTTTGACAATTGACATTATCCATCTTCACAATTTCCCCCCAAAACTCAGGCTTTCATGATTCTGTCAAAAAACCCTCACCCACACAATCATAACCCTTAAGATTTAGCTTAATCATCATACCATTTTGTTTTGATATCTGTAGGCTTTAACAGCCAACACGTTGTGCCACTAGAAACCCATTCCTATAAACATATATTTACAAACGCTAATTGAAATGGGAAGTCAAGCCATTCTATCAGTTTCTTAATCTCATTCCTCAAACTTTTTATGAATATTTTGAAGCAACAGTATAAGAGACTAATCAACCTACAAATCCGTACGAGTTAGATCTCCAGTGCAAAGTTGATTGGTGATTTCTCTAGGGTGAATAAAGATAAAGGTTAACTAGTACCCAGTGTGCTTGAAAATAAAATTCTATGGTTTTGATATAACACTTTTTGGAGAGTGTAGTGTTGGTACAATAAAGTACATATAAAACTATTGTAGGAAATTTTAAAAAAAAACCCAAGACATGTTTTCAAACCCAGAACAGATAAACCAGATAACTAGTTGAATATGAAATAGTTGGCTTGGCAGTCCCAGTCCGATGCCAAAAAGGCCAAATTCATGGTTTAACAAAGTTCGACCACTGGCTTAATGTTTCAACCAAGTAGTTCAGATCTCACACGGATATCCAATTTAGGATCTACAGTTCACGTATTGAAAAATAAGTAAGACTTAAAGCCTAAACACTTGATCCCTCATCCAACACATTGTACACTACTCCCCCTGCCTCTCCTATCAAAGATAAAAGATACCACCACCACCGCCAGCCTATATGTATGGGTGTAAAACCATGATTTATGAAACCATCCAAATATCGATTTTTTAACGTTTATGATCACCACTAATGACCAGAGCTAGAAGGTTCTTATGTAGAAGGTGATGGCCACTAATTCTTTTTAAATTAATAATGGAAAAAATGACAATGTAGAAAAGACATGTAAACTAATGGCTGCTTATTTTTTCTAAATTAATATTGGAAAAAATGACAACGTATAAAAGACATGTAAACTAATTATTTCTGAAAGGGGTCAATAAAGTCAGCTTATATTGTAACAACGCTACAACAGTGAAGACAATACCAGGAAGGTTGAATTGATATATCACCCCGAAAGCTAAGTCAAAGTTCTTCTCAGCCAGAGTTTCTGCAATCACACACCTTCTCCTGAGACAAAAATAAATATAAAATAATTTTTTTAGGAAGGTGGCCGTATAATACTAAAGGTAGTCTGTTAGAAGATATTAGGAAATAATTAAATAGTTGATAAAACTTCTTTATTATTGTTTCCTTATTTATCCTTATAATCTTCATATATATAGAGAATACCTACCTAAACAATAATATGCATTCTCAATTATTATTTCGTCATCACATGGAACCAGAGCTTAGGTTCTAACCCTATCTGCCACCCCCACCCTAACCCTCACCGCCGTTACTGTTCAACAAGCCACTGTTCACCGCCGGTCGGCCATTCCTTAGGCCGCCAGTTCCCAACCTCCACCCTTTCTAGGCGGTTCTTTCCGTGTATGGGCACCCGGTGAATTTTTCAACCTTCATCGGTGATGCTTATGTTCAAGTGCTGAACTTTTATCTCTTCGTTGAGGTTAATGAAATTTTGTGGGTTGTGTTAACCCTTCTGGTATGATCTCTAGATGATCATTGTTGTTTCATAGTTTTTTTATCTTCTTTCATTATTATGTCGTCTATGGATTCGTTAGTAAAGAATCTACAGAGTACCCCGCAGAAGTTGAATGAGAGGATTACTTATTCTGAGCTCAGAATTTTGAGCATTTTTTTCTTGCTCATAAGAAGTTGCATTATCTGACAAAAAATCCTCCGAATGTAAATGATATGAGTTATACAGATTGGGTGGCTGACAATGCCGCTATTCGATCGTGGTTAACTAATATTATGGAGTCTGATATTGCCCAGAGTGTAATGATGTTGAAGTCGGCGAAGGCCATTTGGGAGATGTGTATGCTCACTTATGGAAACGAGAATAATGTTTCTCTTGTTTTTGAGTTGTACGAGCAATTGTTCTCTGTTCGTCAGGGAGATCGTACAACACCACAGTTCTTCACTCAGGTTTGCAGCGTGTTAGATGAGATCGACGTTTATCAGCCACTTGTCCTTGATTTAGTTACACTTCATCGTTATCGGAACGAAATTGCAGTGGTTGCTTATCTTAATGGGTTCAATCTTGAGGTCCAGTAGCAGGTGAAAGGTTCGATTCTTAGTTCTGACAAAGTTCATGACCTTGCCACTGTATATGCTCGTATACTCCGCATTTCTTCTACATCAGTGACCCCTCATGTTGCTCCAGTTTCTGATCACTTTGCCTTGGCGGCATCCCGCGGTACGGGTCATGGATCTTCTCGCGGTGGTCGAGGAAAAGGGTGAGGTGGACGATCGATGTGTACCTTCTGTGGACGAGTCGGTCACCAAGAGGATCGTTGTTGGACTAAGCATGGCAGACCGGTCACGACAAATGTTAGCACTAAGAGGTTGAGAAAGAAATTCCGTCGTATAGTGGTGTTGAGCAGACAATCTCCATCTTTCAGGTGGACTTCGAGCGTTTCCAACAGTTACAGGCTATAACATCCCATGCCACAACCACTCAGGTCATTTCCTTAGGTACTACCTATCTAACATCCAAGGACAGTTCCTGGATAATTGACTCAGGCGCCTCTTCCCATATGTCTGGTACAAGAACATAGTTTTCTAATCTTTCACAGTCTAACTTTCGTTCTGTGGCAATCGCCGATGGACGATCGTGCTTCATGTCCGGAGAAGGGGTTGTGCAAGCCTTCTCTCAGCTTAGACTTGATGATGTCCTTTTTGTACTTGATTTTCCTATTAATCTTTTGTCCATCTCTGCGATCACTAAACACTTACAATGTAGTGTGACATTCTTTCCCTTTCCCTGCACTTCTCAGGATCTGCAGATGGTGCGGAGGATTGGTTTGGGTCGTAATCGTGGTAATGGTGTGTACGTGTTGGTGTGTGACGAGATTCATCGTAGATTGGCAGCATCTGTCTCGACTTAATCATCATCGCACACATGGCACTGTCGACTGGGTCATCCATCTCATCGCCGTCTTCAACATGTACTACCCTCATATTAGTGTTGAGTACTTTGATTGTGAGTCGTGTCAGTTAGGTAAGCATCGTCGTGCCACCTACAAACGTTCTAGTATTGTGTCTAGTAAGTCTATGTTTGAGTTAGTCCATTGTGATATCTGGGGACCCTCTAGGGTCTCGTATGTATCAGGTCATCTTTATTATGCAGTCTTTGTTGATGATTTCTCTCGTGTCTTGGGAATATTTGTTAAAGGATCGTCGCCTTGTGGCAGATGTACTCAAACAGTTCGCTGTTCCATGTAACTTATCGTGTCAGTTAGGCCAAGTTATGCTGTTCCATGTAACTTATCAAAATAACTGCATTCCATAGTTTGGGAAAATAATCCACCAACCTGAAAGTTTCAGGATCGTTTGGATTTCCAAAAAGTGAATGCTTCCATTGAGGGCCATCCATATCATTGAGGCATTTAATTACATCCACCTGCACAGTTCTTGGATCATGTAAGAAAATTGTAATTTTAAAGATTAAACGCTAACTCGATCCAGAGGGTTGGCCATAAATTTATACTATTCAACTAACAGTAAAGTGAATGGATTTGGCACAACTAAAAAGAATATCTTCGTAGCACCTACAAATGTACAGTAACAAATCAAGCAATCAACTGTTATAATTGAATTGCATGTTTAAAGGACTACCGAGCATAAATATGACTAATAAAACTAGGTATATAACTGGAAAAAATGTAGCAGCCTTCAGTTTTATGCCTAGTTCCTTGTAAATGTATGATTCATTTATTACTCAATAAGATATATCAAAGAAAATCAAGCTTCCAAAAATCAACTGATAGGCATAAAGAGACTTGGACACATGCCTCATAACATGACAAAGAGCTTACTTGTCTTTTTAAAGGAATTGTTAAGTGTTAAACAAAAGGTCATCTAATTATCTGGAAGAATGTCACCTGTATGGTCACGCAAGCGGATAATTTGACAAGCACTTCTTGAGAAAGTTTTCCTGTAGTGCTTTTCCCCCGGGCACCATGTGACAGAGGCTTAATATTTTCATCAACTCTTGTGGACAACTCTTCCTCAAAGTGCATCTAGTTTTAGTTTGAAGTTTGAACGAACCCAAAACAATGAAAATTTTAGCACATACTTACATGTAGAATCATTACGAAGGCCGTATGCTATCCTCCATTAGAACAAAAAAAAATAAAAATATAGCGAAGGACAAACATGTTGAAGAAAGAAAAATTCAAGGAAAATAATAAATCCCTCAGCTACAGCCAAAATTATAAATTCCATCATGGCCAAAAGGCTAAACAATTATCAAAATATAATAACACCAATGTGAAGGATGTGGTAATAAGAAAATTTAGTGATGGTCTTTGCTGCGTTTAGCTTTTTATTTAGCTATGAGGAGTCAAACCAATGGAGAATACAAGTCCCATGTCTTCCTGGATTTACCATAAATGCATGTAAGGCCTAATGTTATGCAAGTGTAGATGAGGACAACAAAAATACCATATGGAAATAAGAGGATGTCAGGAGCATGTTTGCATAGAGTTATGAAGACAGAAAACAATGGAATGGAATCCACATAGAAGGGGATCACAGGAGGTAGTTAAGGTGTAGTTTCCATGAGTTCCTTAACATGCTAATGACACCCACCATCTGATTAGCAGTTGGGCAAAATTTAAAACTATGGTGAAAGTTCAAAGGAAAATAAAATAAAATCGCGAAAGAAAAAAAACCTAAGATAATTTTTCTGAAAAATATGAAAATGTTCAAGTAAAAAAATATCAACTCAATTTGACTTCTAATAAAAAACCCTACTTAATTGAGGTTGAAGAAAGCTACCTTGGCATTTTCCAAATGCTTTATTGCTTCCTCCTGAGAAGAAGAATTCATGAATAATTGGATACAACAAAGCCCAGCCGCTACATGGTCACCTTTTATGACCTGTAAAACATGTTAAATTAATGGATATGGAATCCATCTTAATTAAATATAGTACCCATCCAAACATTAACATCAATATGTCAGGTCAAGACAAGTACGAAAAAGAAGAATTTGTGCACCTGAAATTTGTAAAGGAAATTGAAATGACGATGTGTTTCACAATAGTTGCAGATCCGAGAAAGGGCAGAACTGACATACTGGTTGGCAGCTGCATTTTCTGATACACAAGTGGTCCTTGTTGATAGAATTTCTCCCAGGGGTACCATAGCATTGTAGGAAATGCAAAAATCACATAAGTCTTCAATAGTCCCATACTCAGTTGCCAAGGGGTCAGGTCGTTGAGGGGATGGAGAAGCAGGTCTACTTCCATGAGTGGACGTCTGGGGGGGCAATGGCACGGCATTTGGTGGAAAAAATAGCAAACAAGCATCATCAAAATGGCCATGTTTAAACATAAAACTGAGCATGTGCGGTCGAGCATACTGCATGAATACATAAACAAAAAAGTGAGATTGAAAAGTACATATTCAAGTCCTGGGAGTTATGAGACTACAAAATAATTTTCATTCCAAAACAACATAATGAACGCCTGTAAGCGATGAGATCTCGCCCGGCATTAATGTTGCTCGCTTGTTTGGTTGACATCAATTTGGAGTTGGACACAGTTCATCACAAAAGAACTGTTTTCGACGTCTTATTAGTTTCTACTGAAAGCTTACTATTGACCTTACTTTTCAAGGTCTCAGCTGGTTTTTTCTCTGGATTCCACTAATAAAATTCCTTTTACTACTGAAAGATTACTGTAGATTGCGGGAATCAATGCAATGGAAATTCCAGCAAATTCATGGTTACAGGACCCTTTCAGAAATAAGATAGATGGCCTTGGCAACTTTGTACTCCCATATTGGGTTTTTAATTATCTAATTCTTGTCAATGTCTACGTAAGCACAATCATAAAATCTAAACTTCTAAAAAAACTGAATCCCTTCAATTTGCAAACAGAAATAAAAGTTCAAAGCATACAGGTGTTCTGAAGTCAAGTTTCAAAAAGAATGCATCTTGGAAAACTATCAAGATTTTATAGTTGCCAATCTAGTTTCCATAAATCCTCCTATGAAATTCTAAGCCCAAATTCATAACCTTTACTCTTCTACCCAACATCAACATATAAGAAAAATCAAATGAAGTTATTCCTGGTTTGGCTTTAGGAAGGAAATTGCCCCTAAAATTTAATAGACTTAAAAACTTTAGTTAGTAAGTCAAGACAAAAGTAGGAGTCAGGAATTTGGGAAATTGAGAAGAAGATGGAGAATGTAATGATTGAGATTTGGAAAGAGTTCAAGGGCATTATCATCTTTTCAAGGGAAAATACATATGGAACCATCAACTTTTGGACGGAGTAAAACATACTGAAAAAAACTACGATGGTGGAAAAGTGGAAGTCAAAAGGCAAACTTTAATATTTTGAAATAAAAATCAAGAGCTCAAGTAGGATATACTTAACAAACGTAGCACCATGCTGGCCTTTCTAGATGACAAACGCCTAGACAAAAATAAAAACCTATTATTGAAGCATGATTTCAAATCATGAAAGATCTGATGATAGTGTGTATTTCAAAAGTGAACTGTTCATGCTGGGAATATCAAAAAGATAATATCTAAAACATTACTTCTTGCAAATAATGAATGCATTCAGCATATCGAATATTGTCCAAGTTGCTGCGGGGACCATCTTCCAGACCACGGCTTGAGGAATTAGACTGCCCATTTGCCAATTCATAGTAAGTCCTGTTTTTCTCTGAGCGGGGAAAAGTAGAAGGGACGTACAACACATTAAGGTACGAATCAGCTGACAGAGAGTCATCCAAAATAGTAGGTGCGCTTTTCGCCAAATGCTCATACCTGCAAGAATGGGTGAGCTAACAAACTCTAGCCACGATGGCAGACAAAATAACACAACATAATATATGACCTGAAAAAAAGACATGTTTTCCTACGAAAGCATAAATGATGGGGAAAGCCTTAGCATTGCAAATGGTGTTAAATAAGTTGAAAATTTTATTTTCCCTCTTTCCGGGAAGAGGTCCTTAGAGCTTTGTCCTTAGCTGGCAAGACATATAAGAAATTGGAATTCCAGTATAAACAATTAAACAGTATGTATAATATGAGGCTATTAAAAATTCATCATCTAAGTTGCACCTACAAAATTTTAAATGTCCAAGTAGAAAGACCGGACCGACCTCATTTAGTCATTACAAAAGAATATTTTGATTTAGGTTAAAGGGTGCCAACTTACAAGGAAAGAACAGCAGAAACATCTACTGGAGGTCCACCTTCCATTGTTTTGATGATATCCTGAACCACCTGGAATGGATCCGCTTTCTGCAGTTGAAGAGCTTGCCTGAGTTGAAAGAAATTTTTTAAGGCTGAGAATAAAAGAAAAGTTTCAGATCATAGGTTTGCGCACACAGCACAAATACAACAACCTTTAATATCAAGGCAGTGCAACTAAATTTGTCCCTTACTACATGTAAAAAAATAGAACAAATAAGTAAACAAATATTGGAATTGGATTGGTGCTGAAAACTTCTTTAATCTCAATAACAAAGAATATTTACGCATACACGCTGAGCAGGCCAGGCAAATGTTTATTTTGGAGGGCATGGCCATTTCAAATTTTGAGCAACCTAGAATTCAAAAGCTTGGTCACATATTTTACTTACTTGAATTTCACACGGGCTTGAGCATAGTGCTCCATCCGAATTAAAGCAAGACCCCATGCATTCCATACAGGGAAAACATCAATCTGAAATTGAAGCAGAAATATAGTGATAAGCAATGACTACTCATTGCCATAGACAATACTGCTTCAGCACTCTAGGCAATAACTACCTTGCACTTTTTACACGTATAGACAGCCATGCTATACCGCTCGGTTTCGATCAATCTGTGGCGTAAACGACCTGATGAATCCTTGTCAGCAATATCGTCAAGCGATGCAACAATTCCAGATCCAAGTAGACTTTGGAGAAGTTCTGCACGCCCTAACCAAATGTCTGCTTGTGCCTGTAGTTCAGAATATTCATCTCCGTACTGACTACCAACACTAGAACTGCTAGTGTCACCATATGCATCCTCTGTGTCTCTACTCTTTTCAGAACTGGTGGGCAAGTCACTATTCCCAGCAACTTTTTTTAGCAGACCTTTTGCGTAAGTTAGTGCCTGCAGAAGCATAATCATAAGCTGCTCTAACACTGTACTAATACTAAACCTTTGTTTTGATACCTGCACAAACGTTTCGGTTGCATGGTATGCCCGTCCAATAGCATCCATTGATGCATCGAGAGGCAACTTCTGTGAACTTAAGATGTTCTTCATCTGGGCAATACTCATGTCCAGAGCACCCCGGGCTGATACTAGGTCATCCAAACACAATGAAAGTAGACCCTAATGACCAAATAAATTAAAAAAATTATAGTGCCAAAAACTTATTTAGTCCAGGATGATAGTATTTATCATGGTGCTATACGGATATTAGATATTCAAAATATCATTAATTTCTAACAGTATCTTACAATTATTAGTGGATGTGAATATTAGCATGGCAGTATACAATCACATTCGTGGCAGTTATCACTTCATGTTCCAACATTCAACACCTTACTTGTGGAGTAATCAACAACTTCAAGCTCTTGCAACTTGCAAGGGCCAATGAAAGTCCCAATACTATTATTTACCAGCACAGTGAAGAAGTTATGCATTGAGATGTTACAGAAGAAATGTACCTTGAAAAGAACAATATCAGGTGCACTTTCATATCTGTGAGATGATCGAACAACATTGTCCTTATCTGAGTCTCCAGTTAGTACCCATCCTTCAGAAGCAGGTAGAAGTGGAACCCGATCTTGAACATCGTAAGCGTGAAAAGTAGCAGAAACATGCTCTTCCTGGATACCAGACATTGGTTCCCAGGGAACATGCTCAGAGGGTTCCATTACTGAGCCCTTTCTCTTGCGAGGGGCTTCATTAGAAGAAATTTTGTTTCCAGTATCACGAGGAGCCCAAGAAAATGCTTTACGTGCCTCCTTCTGTAAGTTGTTCAAACTGTTTGTTATATTTGATCTTGATAAAACGTTTGCCTTTGGTTTCTGTCTTGTTCTAGGACCAGAAAGATTTGTTCTAGGTTCCCTTGCAGTAGAAATTGCACTAACGGCAATTGCTTTCCTGGAATACGTAAAAATTAAACTGTTCTCTCTCAGGGAAGGAAATTCTTTCAATATCTGAAAGCATGAGATGAAAACGATTAGTACTTCTCTGGACATGAACACGAACAAAAAAGCATAATAAATGACCCTAGAAAGTTGCAAACAAAACATCAAGAGCTTAAGGACTCACCAAGGAAGCATATTGCAATTGCTTCATCATTAGCAAAACCTCAAGAATCAGGTGTGGGTGCTCATGTAATGCAGAACAACGTTGCTGCCATGGTGATGGTAACAAAGCTAGGACTCCAAGACCAGAGGCCCATGAATTAAGGCGAGAAACTTCATCATCCAACAAATTAGCGGACCTACGCTTCAGAAAAAAGTGCACCTGTATGAAAGTAAATCATGAAAAACATATAACATATCCAACATGGTGTTCGTTGGTTTGGTTGAGGGTCCACCAGGAGCTGCTTTGAACGCAAGTCAGGAAGAAGATGCATGGCAGCCATGGCAACAGGTAGAGCATCATCAGGGTCACGTAAGGAAGATAGAAAACGAGAAGCCTGAGCCGGTCCTCCACCACTTAGAGGATGTGCTGTAAGAAGTTTCACGAGCTGCCGACCCTGAAGTTCCCTCCTCAAATCAATTGCTAGTGCAGCACTTTCAGCTACTTCCAAAGCAGCAGAAACAGCCCCTTTACTAGCTAGCCTAAGTGCTAGACCTTCAGGATCGTCTTTGTACTCAGATTCAACCTAGCATAAAATAAACAGTACCCAAAGAAGAAATATAAGAGCCAACATGTTCACACTTTTAAAATATACATTCACCCATTTGAACAAAATGACTGATTGTATACCCCTTGCCAGCTTTGGTGACTGTCATCTGCGGATAAAATATGACTGTATTTTTCTAAAGCCTGCTTCATCTGCAATACCTACAGTGTAACCCAAGAATAAGGTCATGAACAAATAGGGAGAAGTGACTTGAGCATGTACATCAACTAAGCAGCATGTGCCACCTCATTTCTCATAGGATTATTTTGTGCCAGATGACAACTGCACATAGTAAGAACTTCCAGAGCAGCACTTAACTCCCACCGATGTAAATATCTGAAAAAGAACAAACTATTAAGAAATGCTTAACATGCCTAGAATAATAAGCCACATATTAAAAATGTGGAAATCCCAGTCAAAGGCTTATCTGCTGACTTTGAAATAAACTACAACTTTATGAAATACAAGCAAGTGTGCCCATTATTCTATGTGGGTGATACATCTGACTTGGGCACAGAATGATAAAACTGCAACTGCACAAGACTGGCATTTCTTGTACACTGAAGATGAATTTGATAGAAGTTTATAATTTCTGAAATTAAACGCTTACTTAAGAGCAAGTCCGCCAGCAAGTTCCTTGTCTTTCAATCTAAGACAATATTTCCAATTGTTAGAGTAGAAGTGATGTGGCCCAAAGCTAGGAGTTTGAGCGGAAGTCAAAGGACTATCCTCTTCATGTTCAATGAGCAATTGCAGAAGATGATCCGAGGCTCCATCACGTAAACATCGATCAGAAAGAGCAAGTGCATCCACCAACTTCCCTTCATCAATTAACCTGTCAATAGGTGTGTCAAAGATAAAAAGTGAGATGTCTACCAATTTGAGTATTTTGAATTGATAATTACAGATTGAATTCATTGATGAATTACAAGTTAACAACAAAGCTGAGTTCCTTATCAAAAGCAACACATGAATAGAGTGAGACGGGCATGCATCAAGATTATAAAGACCCAATCAGAAGGGAAAAGTTCCAAACTGAGAATAACTAGACCATATAGAGATGATAAGTATTTCGTAATTCGACAAGATATATGACTAAAAACACCGCATACTTTGTTTTTTATGAAATTGAAGAGATGTGGAAAATAGAAACACTGACATCAGAAGGAACTGCTTTGTATTATCAGGAGGATAAAAGGTGTACCTCTCCACGGCCTTCACATATGGGCCTTCATTCTCCAAATCAAGCGAAAGGAGAGATTTTGTATCAATCTCGGCATTATCGCGCGTGGTGGATCTCCGCCATGAGTCTGAAGTGGCATGTGCTTCAGCCTCACTGTTATATATAATTGGAGAAGCATGGCTACCACCACTTATGTCATCAATGTCAGATTCTGTATCAGTCTCAGATTCTCGAGACCGTTTAGCAGAATTTTTTGTCTCGGTTTTAGCATCGTCATCATAGGAAGCTACAATGGTGGACTCTGACACTTTGTGTAGATTTGACTGCATTTGTATCCATCTATTCAATGTTGGAAACCTACTAAAAACTTCAAATGTATCACGAGACAATAATTTCAAAAGACATGAAAACCAGCATATATTAGGAAATAATACCTCTCCGACTGGTCAAGAGCAAACTCATAGAACAGCCTTTCAGCATCAGGTGCTTGATCATTTTCAGCACCGAAACCAGTGGTCGACAATGAGCCAGAATTGTTGGACAATATACTACCAAAAACACATGCCAATATGGCTCTTACAGGCGATACTTTAGCAAGATGTTCGACTATATGTAGCCTAAGAGGGTAAAGAGATCCAGTAGGAAGTCCAGAGTATGAATTGGTTGATTCAGATGTCATTTTGAAAAGATTGGGCAGGAGCGGAATACATGCCCCATGGTCACATTGTGGGGGTAAAACTGGTGGCACACATGCCGAAATAATTTCATGCACAAAATCAGAACCGATGATATCAGCTATCTTTGCAGCTGCATCAATGCTTCCCCTCTCAAATGCTAATCCGATAAGAAGCTGAAAGGATGAAGTAAGAAGAAACGGATAAAAAAATACATACTCAAGAAAGCATCTGTCGAGTAAGAATTATATCTAATCCAGAATCCAGAATGACGATAAGATATTAATTCCACAAAGTACTCGTTTGAGAAAGACACCTCTTTTCATATAAGTATGTAGTATAAATGTAGTGTCCCAAACTGCAGGAAACAATTGCATCATCATGCAACTAAATAGTCAATGACGTTTACTATGAGGAGAGGGACAGGATACAAGGACTTGCTCTTCGGAATTTCTCTTTACAGCCCTACAGTTGTGATATTTAAGCATCACCATTCATTAATAATTACTGGTTGGATTGGTACAAAGAACCTTCTAGGGAGATGTTACAACATTGTAGAAAGCAGAGAAATTTGACAATCTATGATTCTATGGTAACTAGGAAAATAAGGATTATGATATGTAAGTTGTAAGCAACAGACTAATTAGGGGAGACAGGATGAGCCTTACATCTTTTGGCCATTCATACACGAGTGAAAAGAAGTTGAAATCATGAGTTGTATCGACCCCATCGACTATGTCACCAATGGTTGCAATATATATGATAAAAGCTGAGATATAAGTAGATGTTTTGGAACTTAAGGGAGCCAGGAGCCCTTTCCCCTTTTCATTTGTAACATAACCAGCATAGTCACTGCTTTCAACCGATGCTGAGGACTGGGCAGGTCTTAGAGTTTTCAACCCAAGCCCCAACACAACGCCTCTCTCAAAATTCACTTCTTTACTGTCATTACTTCTATCTTCCTCGGTTACAACTCTTGCAAGGTTGTGAAGCTTACCTGGAAGGCACACAAAATAATCTTAGAAGAAACAGTACCAATAAAGATCACAATTCCATATCAATGCTGTGATAGATACCACTGAGAAACTGTCTCTTTCCCTTGTGAGCATCATCTATCATCACATTTAGTAAGACCAGAGCACGCTGTGTATGATCTTGCTTCATGGGTTCCTTTTGTGGATCCATCAAAGTCTCTCTAGCAAACAATTCCTGAATGGATGATACTTTTTCCTGGGAATAAAATTATTTATAGTTTCTAAAAGTCCACAAGAACATTAAACAAGTAACAGTACTATCATTTACCAAGCTCAAGATTGAAAAGGCGGAAATGATACACTTAACATGAAACAAATTAAAGATAGAGGTAAATCAATATTGATTGTACGATGGGTATTCCAAACAATCACAGACCTAGACAAGAAATTGTGTAATTTTTAAAAAAACCCAATAATCCAAGCCAGAACTCAAAGTGACAAAGGCCACCATTCTAAGTTCAAACCAGAAAAGGGGAAACAAAATCATACAAGAAAGAAAGAAAGATGGAAACAGACCTTTAGTATGAATAGCAACTTATAAACAACTAACCTGCTCTAGGAGGTCAGTGAAGTGTTGCAACACACGTCGTACCACAGATATTATGGCAACTTCTTTGATTTGATTCCAATAAGTTGGGCCAGTCTTCGGAGAAGCTCCTGGATAAATCTCGGAAAGAAGTTCTCTTGCCTGCACAACATAAAAAATCAGTACTGTCAATTATAACAACAGATCTTCAGCATGTCACTGAATATAACCTAGTACCCAACTTCTGATCTCGTTTTAGTGAGTTGACGAAAGAACAACATGATCAGACACATAGTCTTGTTTTGTCCCTATCAGGTAGTTTGATTTAGAGTTCTATCTTATATTTGTGCAGGCAACCAACCTAACTTGTGTAACTTAAATCACAGTAATGACATCAGCCCATTTGGAAGAAAAAAAATTGTGACCACAAAAATAAACCCCGTATCATCAGTTATCACCTTAACCAGTCCCACTTACAAATGATGGTTGAATACTGCATGTTCCAACATTTTTGTCGGCAATCCCAGATTTCCCATTACTAGTCCTTTCACTACCATCCCCACCATCTATTTTGCTCAGAATCCTCAACTCCATGATTATCCCTTTTAAGCATGTTATTTTATGGCCTCATTTATTTTTTCCAGTCTTCCAGAACATCTCCAAACCTTCACTCTCAAATTAGCATGTTTGGGCCCCATGGTTGTCAAAAATGTAACTTTTCAACATAACTTTTAATGAAATTGCATGAAATAAAATTCAAAAGAAAACTTGCTATTGTCTGAAACGTTAGATCAAATACCAACAAAATGATAAAATATATGAATTTCCATGTTGACAATATTATGCAAAACATGTAAGACACAAGGCAACTAATACACAACCAAACAGAACAATGCAACACCATGAGAATAATTTTGGGATTGATAACACCATTAGATTTTTTTATCGGTAAGAGTAACTATATTAATAACATCATGAGAATATTGAAAAGAGAATATATTCATTACATACGGAGTAATAGGAAATTGGCACACAAAGACTAGGTAAAATATGACTCCCACTGAGTAGATAGTAGGTGTTCCTAATGTAATCGAGAACATGTATACCCCCCCCCCCCCCCCCCCCCCAAGAGTTCGACAAATAAGGTTGCTACTTCATAATCATAATTGACCACGTTGAACCACTTTCAAGTTCAATTTACATTCAATGGAGCTCAAACATATATGTTAAATAAGGTTAGGTCAGGTCCCATAAAGAGCTTTACACCCTAAAAGTCTACTTGTCAGGGAGAGACTTGTGATGACCCACAAGACATGTTGTTTTACCCACTGTGGGATTATTCCCACAGTATAAGATTTTTTAGTTGAACTCAAGCTACCTCGCTCAAATAGAGGTTGTTCACCTATTTAACAAGTTTTTTGGTTTCGCATTTTATGTACACAAGTTGTTGCAAAATTTAGGTGTTGTCAATTAGATCATGATGTCCACAAATGTTTTGATGTGTTATCTGACACATTATTGCATTAAACATATAGATTTGTTCTAACCAATAGATTTTAAAGAAATTGATGAATAAGCACCCTTGTGTTATCAATCAAAGTAATTTACGTTCATGTTCAGCATGTTCCATTCGCAAGTTGAATGATTATGTCCTCGTCCGTTGGTTTAAATTGCATTAATGTTGATAATAAAGGTCAGTGAAACCAAGTACTGGCATCACCATAGTTCAAATAGCTAAAAGCACATGTCAATAGAGCTGCCTCCAAAAAAAGGGCATGGGTGGAGTAGCTACTACTCTCTCTAAACAATGTAATCTTAAATGTCAAGATTTTAAAAGAATGGCTTCTGAATTTTCAAGAAATCTAGTGTTTGATATGCTCTGAATACCTGAATATTGTGTTTTTTTCTCTTCATTGACAATGTAAAATGATTTGTCTGCAATTGCATTAAGAGAGATGCAGTGTTTTTTTGTCGAAGTAAATATTCAAAATTAGTGTTCAGAGAGCAGCATGAGTTCTTATTGATGCAAACCTGGTTAAGAAGTGGTGAACACATTTCTGCTGATCTGGCAGACACCGCTGCAATATCAATGCAGAGAAGAATCTGACAAGCACAACAGAATTAAGATAAATAGATCACTGCACAAATAAACAACTAACAAGAGGTTTACTTACAGAAACTAATGGACCCAACTGAGATCGCAGTGATGAAAAATCTAACTCCTGAATGGCACCCGACACTCCACGAGTGACACGAGATACAGATTCGTCCATCTAGAAAATAAGAACCATGTTATTTCTAAAAAAAGAACACAAAGGAAAACAAGAAATCCATTACAAATACATCTGCAATATCACTGAAGGCTATATATTAACTATAATTTTGGTTGAAATGCTAGACACTGAAGTTGATGATATCATCAGACAACGTAATACAAAAGAACAATGCACATTCTCTTTTTTACTTTTAATAGTAATACATTAATTTACTGACTGCAGAGATATGTTGCTATCTCATAGCCCCACCCATCTCAACTTGTCAAACATAAGTAACAGAGCTAGGGTACAGGGACTATGTCACGCACAAATGATATGGTAAAATTTAACAGCAATGTTGACTTGTAGAGATTATGGGGCAGAATTAACTATCTCGGATTAGGGAATACAAAAGGAGAAAGAATACATAGCATGGAGTAGCATATGCAGCGTAGCTTGTTGGTTTACTAGTGTGTACACATCGCTTGCAAAGTTTTTTTACAAAAAAAATAATCAATATACGGAGGTTCGACCTACCTTTACTTGCAAAAAAGTACAAAAGGAGATAATAGTTTTAACAATTACAAATGATTCTACATTCTTTTTTGAAGAAAAAAAGCAATGAATTATTATATTATTTATAAATTAACAAAAACCATACAGTTTCCTTTCTAAATGCTCCAGCAACCCACTCGGTAAGCTCAAGAGCTGCTTTGTCTTCTGGAGGTAAAGAAAACCTATGAACAGCTTCTTCCCCAATATTGTATTTTGCCCTTTGCATGCAACTATTCAGACACCAAACAAATAACTGTAAGCAATTAAGAAACATCATTCACGTGCTGACTATAATTGAAGGCATCAATGTTAGGATATGTGAATACCATAGGGGATATCCATGTACTGTAAATATATTACTTTGACTCCCAGAAACCAAGGGATGGCCATATGGATGAAATTTTTAAAAAAGAACTGCTAATTGCAAAATGAAGATGCCAATACTTAAAGAGCTGAAGTTGAGGTAGGCTTGAGATGCTACGTGTCCTATAATTAAGGGTCTCAGTGAAGAAAATAATGGTTGGGTAAAAATTACAAGGGGTATCAACCAAAAATATTTTTTATTTAAACAGGTAATCCTTGTCCCTAACAAGGCACATCAGTGACTAATGATGCGACTCACAAAGAGTCAAACAAAGTGATATTACAACAGAAATTCCAGTTACATCAAAAACTAGCTCTCTGAGGCCTTTCTAGCTGCTCAAAACCATGTCTTACTTGTCCAACCTCAATCCTTGTCCCTAACAACCATGATAACCATCCGAAAGAATTTGCCCAAATCCTACCAACCATATAATAGCGATTCATTCTGGAAGATAAGGAAAATCCCAAAAGTCCAAATAGTCCACCACATCATAACAGGAATAGTGCCCAAATCCGTCAATTATTCTGCTGCAGCAATGCACTAGTCCACTTCTTCCCAAACTCTGCCGACGTGGATCCTGAATCCGAGAACTGCACAACCACATTCCTGGAACTCTATATCCTTGGAATCGCAATCAAAAGAAATATCTCAAGAGTCAGTACTGTTCACCGAATGTTCTGTGATATTTGAGTATTCATCACTGGCAATACTATACAGATTGGGAAATCTATGATGAAAAGATATCCAGACACACCAAATCTGCTCCTAGAAAGAAACACACTCCTATTTATCACCCGCAATGACATACCTCCCCTCTACATCCCCCTTTTGGTGAGCTTCGCCACCATCACCTTGCCTAAGCATGGAGAGACCCATTAATGAGGACCGAGAAACTAGCAGAGGACAACTAGTCTGAATCCACCACCTCCAAACCAACCTGAAATTCATCCTAAGATTCTATCAAGAAAAACTGAATTAACCAAAGACCTTAAAGAAATTGAGTTTAATCACCATTGACCACACCCTTTCTACCCAAACTTTTCCTAACCTCAATATTACTCTTGACCAATTTTGCATGTCATATTTCTTAATTGAAAACCTGAAAGTCTGTTAGATCGCAGAGGGTCATGGACTTGAAACCTAGTAATTTTGAAGTGCACGATGGTTTAAAGAAACCATTATAAAAACAAGTCTCGTGACACCAAAGATTGGCTCAGACAATGTTGAAAAGAAAATTTAAAATGAGAGGCAATTAAGTGGTAACATATTCCAAAAATATTTAAGTCAATTAAACGAACATATACCAGAAGAATTAAAGTAGCAGAATATGGGAAGTAGTAAAATGGGTAACTGGAAATTGGATTTAAAATGAATGTGCTCACATATATGTAGCTAAAAGGAAAAGAAGCAATTTATTAACATTGACAACGACTAACAAAGATCGAATAGGAACAAATTTAGTTGATGTTGCAAAAGGTGATAAATTGATAATAATTTGAAAATACAAGTGGAGTTATAAAAAGAGTATCACCAAAGGTAAAGACAGGTTTTGAAAACCTTGAAGTAGTTAAATCGCTCATAGTAGTGACATTCTACGTGAGGTTATAAAAATGGCCACAATAACCAACTTGATATGTAGTGGTATAGCAGGTGAGTACAACTAAGGTTCCAAATGGCCACAATAACCAACTTGAAGCTTGATATAGCGAGCAATATAAACAACTACGATTGTTTATCTTTCTTTGTTTTCTTGATAATAACATGTAAACAACTACGATCATTTATCTTTCTTTATTTTCTTGATTATTAACATGTAACTTGTTTTTTTTATCATTGATAGAGTAAAAAAAGGGGTACACGGGGAGAGAAAACAAAACAAAGGAAACCCAAAAAACAAAAAAAACAGAGAAAGAGACTCCATCACAACCAAACAGAAAGGAGTTGTCCACAATATACCCACAAGATGTGTGGTAGGCGACGACAACATCACTTAAACCACACCAATACAAGCACGGGAAAAAACATGTTTCTAAAGCAGAAAATATGCATCAATCCCTGAAATTTTAAGCCAAAGATAGGCATCCTGGATAATCTTTTGTCAAATCTCTCGTAATACGATTCTTTTGTTGTCAAAACGCAGTCTATTATGGACCATCCAAATATTCCACCATAAAGCCAGAGAACCAAGAGTTCCAACTTCCATGACGAGACCATTAGGTATGTTCGATATCCAATTCATCCAAAATTCTCTAAAGTCTGCACCCCCGACAAAATTGTCATTGGCAAGCTTAGAAGCAAGCTTTCCCAACATAGCTCTGGTAATGTCACAATCTCTGAAAAGATGATCATTATGCTCTTCCTCCTCCAAACAAAGTGGACATCTACTAGCCAGACACCACCCCCTAGATTTCAGGGCGACCTCCGTCAAAATCTTATCATGAAAAATCAACCAAGCAAGGAAACAAATTTTCGACGAAACTTTCTTGTTCCAAATCAGCGAATCGATGGCTAAGGTTGGTCCTGGGCCAAGTAGAATATGGTAAAGACATTTGACTGAAAAAGAGAGGTTAGAGCGAAATTCCAAATAAGGGAAGTAGGGACAGCATTAGAGATAGAGCACAAGTCTAACAAATTCAGAAGAGAGCAAAATTGAGAGGATTCTCGGTTCGTGAGGGGTCAAGAGAAAGATAGATTCCAAACCGGTGACGAATCCTGCCAAGTCAAGAGATCAACAACATACGCCACCTTATCCACCGCTAACCTGTAGAGTAGGGGGAAAATACACTAAGTGATGATTGGCCCACCCACCTATCTGCCCAAAATCTTATATTCACCTCATCTACCACACCACACTTCATTCGCAATTGAACAACATCTTCCCCACCAATAGCACCACTCCACAACCCTCTTATAGTTTTTATATCTTGAGGGAACCAATCAGCAGAGCCTCGGTAGTGTTTGTCACGAATTACACGTTACCACGAAGGTGGATCGGGGTCAGGCGGACCAGACAATCTCCAAACCCATTTGCCCAATAAAGCTTGGTTAAAAGACTTAATATCTCGAATCCCCAGCCCACCCCTAGATTTTGGTTGACACACTATCTTCCACGGGACAAAAGGATAGCCCGAGTACTTCTCACATTTTCCTCATTTCCAAAGAAAATTTCTTTGTAAACTAACTAATTTATTTGCTACACATGTTGGGACCACAAAAATTGACATAAAATATATAGGTAAGTTAGACAAAACAGAATGGATTAATGTCAATCTAACCCCTCCACGATAGAAATTCCCTTCCAACTTGCAAGTCTAAGATCCATTCTTTCCAAAACCGGGTCTCAATCTTGTTTTCGAATTTTTTTGGGTGAGAGAGGTAGCCCCAGATATTTACACGGGAAGGTCTCAACTCTACACCCAAGCATATTTGCCCGATCAGATATATCTTCAACCCCCATATTTATGCCTATCACAAAAGATTTATTCCAGTTAACAGAAAGTCCCGAAACCCATTCAAAAATCGTGATTAGGCAAAATAAAATTCTAATCGAAGTCTTATCCCCATTACAAAACAACAAAATATCATCCGCATATTGGAGAAAATGGACTTCTTCTCCATTCGACCAACCTTAAAACATTTCCACACGTTATGTCGTTTGATTACCTCACCCCATGCCCCCCAAGTATTTCTCCATAAAGGGTAAAAAGTAGTGTAGAAATTGGGTCCCCTTGTCTAATCCCTCTTGAACTCTTAAAAAACCCACAAGGTGAGCCATTTGCAAGGATAGAGAATTTGACTGTGGACTTCCCAATCCACATCAAGGACTTCCCAATCCACGCAATCATATGTTTTTGCTAGATCCAATTTTAGCACTAGTCCAAGTTTTTTGGACCGAGATCTAACATCTATATATTCTTGAGTCACTAGGAAACCATCAGTAATCAATCTATTTTCAACAAAAGCATACTGGTAGCAAGAAGATAGTTTGGGTAAAACAATTTTTAGTCTAACAGACAGAATTTTAGAGAAGATTTTAAGACAACAATTGAGTATGCTGATAGGTCTAAAGTCATTCACGGTGATTGCCCTGACCAATTTTGGAATTAGGAAAATGAAAGTTGAGTTGGCCAAAGAAAAATGAAACCCATCAAAACAATCCTTAATGAAACCCTCAACCTCGGGAGCCACAATTTGCCAACATTTTTTATAAAACATAATAGGAAACCCGTCAGGTCCAGGAGCACCATCGGCCCTCGTATTAAAAACAATTTCCTTGATTTCTTGTTTGGTAATTGCAACCTCAAGACTCATACGATCCACATCATTCAAAGATTTAAAATTTACATTGTTGACCCACGGGAAAGATCCACTTCTTTTCTCAAAGAGTTTTTTGAATAAATTTGTCATCTCTCGGCATATACCATCCTTATCCGACACAATCCCGAGGTCAGTTTGTAACTTTCGAATACCATTGAAGCGTTTTCGACCGTTTGCATTTGAATGGAAAAACTTTGTATTTTTGTCACCTTCTTTCAACCATTTAACGTGAGACCGTTTCCAAAAAAAATCTTCATTTTTCAACATTTGTTCTCATTCAATTTTTAGTTTCTCACGGTCAATTTTTTGACCCTCAGAAAGTGCTTGTTCCTCTTCTAGAACATCTAACAAATGAAGCTCCTTAAGAATCTTATCTTTATTAGCATTGACATTCCCAAATTCATCTTTGTTCCAAATTTTGATTTGACCTTTAACTTCTTTTAACTTATGGATTAAGGTCAAAATATTATTCTTTTTGGGGAAAGATCCACTTCTTTTCTCAAAGAGTTTTTTGAAAAAACTTGTCATCTCTTGGCAAATACCATCCTTATCCGACACAATCCCGAGGTCAATTTGTAACTTTCGAATACTATTGAAGCGTTTTCGACCGTTTGCATTTGAATGGAAAAACTTTGTATTTTTGTCACCTTCTTTCAACCATTTAACGCGACCGTTGTTTCCAAAAAAATCTTCATATTTCAACATTTGTTCTCATTCAATTTTTAGTTTCTCACGATCAATTTTTTGATCCTCAGAAAGTGGTTGTTCCTCTTCTAGAACATCTAACAAATGAAGCTCCTTAAGAATCTTATCTTTATTAGCATTGACATTCCCAAATTCATCTTTGTTCCAAATTTTGATTTGACCTTTAACTTCTTTTAACTTATGGATTAAGGTCAAGATATTATTCTTTTTGGGGGGCACCATTTTCCACCACACCTCAATTTTCTTAATAAGGTCTGGTTTTTGAAACCACATTTTTTCGAATCGAAAAGGAACCAGACCCCAATTAGGACATTTAGTGTCAAGACAGATAGGCACATTATCAGAAATGACACGAGATAAATCCACAACCCCAGAAAAAGGAAAACGCTTGTCCCACTCAGTACTCACCAGGAATCTATCCAATTCGGAAAGCACAAGAGCATCTCTAAAATTAGACCAGGTAAAATTCTGATTAGACAGAGGAAGGTCGATTAAACTTAGGTCATTGATAAGGTTTGAAAAATTAAACATAGATCTCCCACGTCTACCCACCGAGCTCCTTTCAAACGAAAACCATACGATGTTAAAGTCACCCCCAATTACCCAAGGTTTAGTAAATTGGGTACCCAAATGGATGAGCTCAGCGAAAAAATCCCCTCTATGACATTCCTCACAAGGGCCATAAACATTGGTGAAAACAAACTCGAAATCCAAGGACACACATCCAAAATGAAGAGAATAGAAAACTCCAACCACTAGTTAATCAAATTAAGCTTATTATTATTCCAGAAGGTAATTAAATCACCAGACGCTCCAACTGCACCTTTTTCGACATAACGGATACTTCTATCCCTCCCAATAAAAATAGCAATTCTAAGGTCACCCGTTTGAAATTTTGATTCCTGAATTGACATGATCCAAGGTCTATATTTCACCCAAAATTCATTAATTGATCTACGTTTATCATGATCCCCTAAAACCTCTAACATTCCAAGATATTAAGTTCATTTGGAAACCAAATTTTTCCAACTATTTTTCGCTTTTCTACCCCCTGTTGTTGTGTGATCTAATATCGGTCCAAGCTCACAGTGTTCCCTAAGTCCCCCATGTTTGTTCTTATGAGGTGTGTAATCCAGCTAAGCCTTTTTTCACTTCCTTAGATCTAACCGTTTGGATAATTTTTTGGGTTAATTCTGGATATCTGTCAATAGGGACCCCGAGTAAGTGAGCAACATATTCTAGAGAGTTAATCCATTCTAATTCATCATTCCCAGTAATCACTGATGGGTTAACATCTGAATCCGGAAAAACTACCGCTAATGGCTCCCCATGGTTCCCCTCTTTATTAGTCCTAGCAACATCTATCTCCACTAGTGATAAGTTCCCCTCTACACCACTTAGATGCCCCCTCTCCTGACATGTTCCTTCGATTTCAGTTTCCTTGCTACCCACCCAATCGATACCCCTTCACTTAAGTTTTCGTTATGTGGCTTACCCACCCCATGCAAAACTACCCTGGCATCGGTTCTAACCGCCTCCAATAATTCTCCCGAGTAATTTTCCCCTACTCCATCCACCATATCCTCCTCTAGTGTGGGTTGAAAATTTTGATTAAGGACATTGTCACTGATAAGGGTAGAGGACAACCAAAAGAGGATTCGGAAGTAAAGGAAGCGCTAACAGAGTATACTAACATGTAACTTGTTAAGACTCAAATCACACAAAAAAGTCAAGAATTTCAAGAACCACATCTTAAATCTTAGCAAGAATTCTCGTAAAGCGTAGGAATGGAATTTGAGTTCTGTATATCTAATATTACCCTTAGAATGAGTTTCATCTTAGAGAGTAGGAATTTTTGAGTTCTGTATATCTAATCTAATATATACCATTTCTGTTTAACCTAATAGGAACACCATAAACTAGTATATATATTAAGTATAGGTAGGGAATCAATTCAATTGGACTCGCTTAGAACAATAACTATAGGAAATGAATGAAAGTAAAATATAGAAGGATACAATTGTGTAGAGGGTCAAATAATCCACTTGATCAACTGGTGCATTTTTGTGGTGGTAGTCCCATAATTCGGAATCAATTGATAGTTAGAAGCTACAGAACACTCAAGTGCAAGGATAATACTCACAGATTTAGCAAATTGGAAGGAGCAGCACGCAACACAGTCAGTGCCTCCTTCCAGTTCCAGGGGCGCCCGGATAATGGCAGAAGCTGTTCTAGTATAGATAAGCGCCACTGCCAATCTTCAATAAAATGATTAACATTTGAAACCCTCCATTCTAAGGCCTGTCTTCCAGCATCTGAAATACCACTACAGTTCGAAGCATGATCCATTGCTCCTGCAGATGGTAAACCACAACGCAATATATCAAGTAGAAGACTTGTAAAAGATACCACGAGTGTGTTCCCTCCTTCAACTGAACTAGTAAAATCTTGCTGTCCATGATTGTAAGTAGCCTGACAACTTGAGGTTGAAGGGTGTTTGACTGTGTCAACGGGTAGTTTGTCCATACGTAGAAGAGAAATAACAAGACACAGCATAAAAACCTGGTTAGAACAACAAAATGCCTTTTTCAAAATGAAATAAGACAACCAACTATTTAATTATTATTCATAACATCATAACTTTCCAATTAGAGCAAATAGATACTGTGCAAGGAAGTTAAAAGATGATATGGTAATAGTAATAACAAAAGCATTATGCGGACAGTAGATTTAAGTGGCCTTTTTATAGCTGCAGATGTACACATGGAAATAAACCTATATGTCACTGGCATTTAGTAACTATAACTATATGTTTGAAATCATAACTACATATCTATCATTCAATTATCTAGTTGCACTGGATACTCTTGATAATTTGTCTTGAAATTAACATTAAACTATCCATAAGTCATATTCAAATTATTATATGCAAACACAAACAACAGAATTTTAGTCAAAGGGAAAATAAATTCTAGCATATTCATAACTCCGGGATTTTTTTTGTCAATTTCCTTGGCACAAACAAACTCTAAAAGAAGCAACTAAGCAAGCATTGTGTTGCGTATATAAATTGCCTCCACTTTTTCTCAACCGATTGACTATTTGATTGATGCTATTATACTGGAGACTCTTCAATTTTGTGAAAACATGAGAAACTGTTTCAAGTTCCAGCAGTCAAATGATATCCAATTGAGGCCTCCTAAGGACTGAAAGATTTGAACCTTGTTCCTACATGACCTGATCAATTTGATCAAGCACTCACCACCATTCCAGTGTTGTAGACTTATTTATGTTGAACCAAACAGAGCCTAAGTAGGAAAAACTGTACCAAAGAAAGCCCTAAGAGGCCCCGCGGGCAGGGGGCCAGGACCAAAAAAAGAAAATTGAAACAAATTAACATTTTTAATATTTGGGGTCGAATAACGTAACTAAGAGTGTACAACCATATATGCACATACGAAAAAGATGTTGAACATACAGTGAAAGCGTCATTCAAGGTAACATTTTTATTAAGATTATAAGTTTGTGTGTATCCATGAAATACAAGGACATATATGCAAATATCCAAAAATAAATATGCGTACCTTTCTTGGGAGACTACTCACGGCCTCCAAATGACTCTTCAAGTCTCTTAGGTGCAACAGTGCATGTTGGTGATGGTTCTCCTTTTCATCAGACATGGATTTCTCCATTGCTGCAAGCGAAAGAACTGTTGATTCCACTGCATATCTGAGATGTATAAGTTCAATGTCTTGCAACCTATCAAATCAACACTTCATTAGAACTTTCAAGTGTCAACAAACATGAGAGACAGGTTGATTACCAGCATAAATAATTAAGGATGATAAAAATAATCGAATTGAACGGTAGATATCAATTTCAACATATTTGCGCACGATGATAAGAAATGCCCAGCAAAAGAAATAACAAACATCACAAAGGGGAAATTTTTTCCCTTATCTGCATTTTCTTTTAGAGGTTATCCGTGTTTTATTTTATTTTTTATCATTATTCATATCTTATCCGAATTTTGAATCCACTTTACATTCTGAATATTTGTTGAAGAATATAAGGGGTCACAATTATATGAGGCCAACCGTTGGCCAAAATTTAATGCATAACCCTTGACTTATTTAGTTTTTTTTACTTATTTAGCTTATTAATATTTCTTTAGCGATTGAACTAGTCTATTAAATTAAGAATATAATCAAAAAATAAGAGACCTATTGGGTAATTCTACTTGACCTACAATGGGTTACAAAAATGAAAATGCAACAAAAGGCAAAATGTCACAGTACAAGTATAACTTAATCATGGAATTGCTTTCCAAGTCCCTTTTTTACAAAAATAGAGATATCTATCCTTTTTATTTAAAATAAATAAATAAGGTCCATCCATTCATCCGAAAATTCCATTTCCAATTTTGCCCATGTATGTTAATATATTTGCAAGTAATAAAAATATATGTTGCCAAACCATAATTTGCAACTAATGACATTAAAAACATGAAAACAATATTCACTGAAATTGATTTTGGATGCATCTTTTTGTATTTGCAATGATGTGGGGAGGGAGCCAAGTTCTAACCTCTTCCTTGCTGCATTTCCAGAATTCATAGGTTGCATGCTTATGATCTCAATAGCATCCTGAAATGTTATCTCCGGTACTACATCAAAAATAACCTAAAAAAGAGAAACCATGTAAGAAAACTAAGAAGGAAAACTTTCAAGCATTGATATTTGTTTGGAATATTGATCGCTAGATTGAGAAGTTAGATGCATGTATTATTGAAATCCAAACAAGATAAATCTCTATTATAATAAATGACAAGGCTTTCGCGAAAAATTCAAGGAAATTCACTTCCACATTTCGAATAATGAGATATAAGAATAAGAATTAGAACATCACGACTCAAAAAAAACTAATAATGGGAAATGTCACATGATGTCAATACTTTCATTATTTTGTGAAAAGTAATAAATCTACAAAATCACAAGACACGTTTACTTAGAACAATTTGCATATTTGTGAAAAATCAATAGTGTGGTACTTTAAATATAACAATGATATAATTCAATAGCATAAAACGAAATAATAGTAGGTGTTAAGTACTAAAAAGAGAAACACAGCTTGCATTCGACGTGATTGTAGTCTCCATGTGATCCCAAAAAGTGATTAACCAGATAACACTGTGCAATGCTCATTTATAGCATGATCACATGTGCAAGTAATATCGGACAATGGTTGGGGATGACAGTGATTTGAGTGATCTAAGTCAACCTATAACCAGTGTTGTTGAGCCCAACAATAGCTAATGTCATATTCCTTCTGGCCATTAAGGTCAAGAATGGTTTTAAAATTCAGGTCTGGACTAACATGACCAAAGACATGTGCCAATGGTAGTAATTTCATACACATATAAGAATATGGTGTACTATTTTTATTGCTTATACTATGTATGGCCATTTGGTGCATAAATTCCTATGAAGACTTCGTGAATTCATATTATGACGTACTTTCAATTCTACATTTTTTTCTTTTTTTTTTTTGATAGCAAAGGGACACAACCTACAAATTAGACAAACGGAAAAGAAGGTAATAAAAAAGTTTGCAAATTGGTGGTATAACACTCATCATTCCTCATTTAAAATGTCACCAATTGTTAGATACATCGCATACAATCCTCTAATAGAACGCACAACATTCAATTATTGAATGGTAAATGTTGGAACGGTCCCACATCGGTTAAAAAACTAATTATGTTGTGTGTTACAAGGCTCACAACTCTCTCCCTTACAAACCGATTTTTGGAATGTAAAGCTCCTTGTGGGACCTGACCTTAACATGGTATCAAAGCAGGTTGCATGCGGGATCGATCTAAAACAATATAGAATCTGTGAACCCAATTGTATCCATCTAGGACATGTGTGAACCCCTTGTATCCACCACGTGTGAACCCTGTTGTATCGACCAAGACGTGTGTGGTACCTTGTATCCATTGTGTGTGAACCCCATTGTATCCACATGGGCTTGTGTGAACTTGGTTGTATCCACCTAAAATTTGACATGGGTTCCACACACAAATCATGTAATGGTGACATGTGCAGGGACATGTTGGAATTGGGGTGCAAACGAATCATAATTGGATCGAATATAGATACTACTATGTTTGTATCCGTATTTGTTTCCTGATTTGGCTGATTTTTCACGGTAAGACTCTGACGAAGGTCGTCTTAAAATTTAGGGATTGGAGCTTGGCTAGTAGATGCCCACTATGTTTGGTGGTGAAAGAGCATAATGATCACCTTTTCAAAGATTGTGAGATTACCAGAGCTATGCTGGAAAAGCTTGCTTCCAAGCTTGTCATGGGTATGGTAGACGTGGGTGGGGATTTTAGAGAATTTAGTTAAAATGGATCTCAGATATTCCTAAAGGTATCGTCAAGGAAGTTGGAACTCTTGGCCCCTTGCCTTATGGTGGAATATTTGGGTGACACGTAATATACTACGGTTTGATAACAATAGAATTGTACTTGGGGAGGTTTGGCAAAAGATTGTTCGGGATGCCCACCTGTGGATGAAAACTTCGGGGATCACAGTGGACTTTCTGGTTTAGAATCGTTCGTTGTTGGGTAACTGCGAGTTTTGTTTTTATGTTGTTTTTCCCCACATCTTATCAATTTATTTTAGACATTTCTTTTCTATTGTGGCTTTGTCGGAATCCTATTTCCGATTTGCTGTTTTTTTTTTGTCATCTTTTGTCTTTGTTTTTATCACCTCTTGTATCCCTTTTTACTCTATAAATGATTTTAAAAAAATGTATCCGTATTTGAATTACAAATAGGGTACATGTAAAAAAAGATATGTGAGGTTTAAATATACAATATAAAATGAGTGTATCTTTAGGTAGTTCACATAAATCTTTACCTATTAAATTGGATAAAATTATATCTTAAATATAATATTAGCTTGGAAATCTAATAATTTTCATGTGGTAGTAAAATTTTAAGTAAAAGATAGGGATCATGAATATATAATTAATTTTAACATATATAGGAAAAAATATCATATAAATCTTGCGTATATCCACATTGTTTCTGTATCCGCCCAAAATATGCATATTTGTATCCGTCTCCACAAAATTTAAAAATTGATATCTATATTCATACCGTATCCATTGATATATGTATCCTTAAAAAACGGATATGGAAACGAACTATCTATGTACAGTCCGCATTTGTTCGCACCCCTAGTTGGAATAGTCTCACATTGAGGAAAAATTAAAATATATTGTGGATTATAAAGCTCACGAGTCTCTCCTTACAAATCAACTTTTGGGGTATAGATTCCTCGTGGGACACTAGGACCTAACCTTGCTTAACAAGTAAATCATTATTCTTTAGTAAGTCCCCAATTTCTGATAGTATCAACATATTTCGATGTTAACGTCCCAACCACATCTTTATTGTATCAACTCATGGATGTCTTTGGATATCCATACTAAGTCATTATCACCTCAACTATCAAGCATCACCCAAACAAGTGAACACTAATTTGGTCGTTCATATTTGACATAATGACCAATACACATTTAGGGTGCATTTGGATTGGGGGTCATCCTTACAAGGAAAGACTTCGAGGATAACTATTATAGTATACTTCTAAGTGGGTAATAATTCATCTAATACATGCTTGGTATGCTAAGGGAAATTTTATAGAGGAAAATTTTCAAATTCGGAAAACTCAACCAAACCAACCAAATTTGAATAGTAAATTTAAATGAGTCAGGATATCCCTAAATTCATTCAGCAAGCGACTTTGAATGGATGATTTGTTTTTAGTTTAACTATTTGTTATATCTATAGGATGAGACTTGCCAATGATCCAATTGATGTTTGGACCCCAAAGCCTCACGTAAGTCGGATTCATATGCATCTTTAGAAATGGCTCAACTGTATTCGAAAATGACAAGCACCACAACCAAAGGCCTTAACGTGCAATGCTTTAAAATTTTGAATTTTGCATGTCAAACATAGAAATTGTGCTGCCATGCACATAAATTAGGAAGTCACGATGCACATTGCAAAGAACCACCAAATAGAACTTTTCAATGAAAATGACAAATTATACTAATGTGCATATATTATGTCAGTCACATTCACATGCAAAGCATATAAAAACATTGTCTTGTAGAGAGATTGTACATTTTATGAGAAATTTTTTAAACACCCATGTCATCAATTTACCAATTACAGGTGCAACTTTTGAGTACCTCTAAAATGCTCGGAATGCAGTTTAGATACAACTAGAAATCAAAAGGATTTGTATTTTTCCTGATTGGCTTGTGGTAGACCATCTGAACTCTTGAAAAACACACTTTTATTCAGAATCAATTTTTTCAGCACATACTTTGTTTCAAGACTTCGAATTGTTTGACAAGGCTTGGGGTGGATGGATGCTCAGGGCTACAAGACCGAAAGGGCCAAGAACTTGGTTAACTTTTGAGGTCCCAAGTCTTTATTTGATGTTCTGTTCTTCACTCATTTCAAGACAATCTTTTTGTCTTCTTTGCTGTCTTATAATGGCATTTCCTTAGCCAAAAGAAAAATAAAAAATTGGCAAAACCTATCAAATAAGGTAGTAAGTGGAACTTTAACAAATTACACAAGTTTACGACTCAGGATTTAGGAATCACATGGAAGGAGATAATCATTTCAAGAGGAGTTGAAAGCCTACGACATCTGGTTTACATACAAGTATAAACCCACACATCAAAGTTGAAAAATGTTACTTTTTTTTCAATACGTGAAAAAAACTTACATTCAACAAGGGCAGGGGATGATCAAATATAGTCAACAAACAAGCCCAACAGTTGTCGGCCAGTAGTTGCCATTAAAGGATTTATATTGAATTATTATTTGTACTTTTATCTCCATAATGGGATACGAAAAAATTTCATTTCCAAATAGACAAGCAAGAAAAATCCTACCCCTAAAGAATGGCAATGCTCATCTATCACTTACAGGGCAAAAGCTTTCATCGTATAAATCCTAAATCATATAAGAGTACTTAAACGAACAAATTTCATGTAAATAACATTATTTGTAGTACATACCCGTAGAGGAGTTTGAATGGAAAGACGCTCTAACACAAAGTTTTCAACGAACGGATCTGACTGCTCAGCAACTATTTCACTAGTCAAATCTTGCTGCTTTGAAAAAAGAATTGACGATTTTGAATTCCAATTGTGTCCAGAATTAACACATGCAACAAAACAAGCAACATCCAAATGGAAGCACAGAAGATCACACAGATACTCCACACATGAGATCTGCAGCAAAATTACACAAATCAGTCCATAGAAACAGGTCATGTATACAAGGATGAGAATATTTTGTAAAAATAAACGATGGAGATGCTCTTTCTTGGATAAATAAAATACCTCATCTGATTGTTTTCCATAGAGTGATGATTCTTCCAACCTCAATGCTTGTGATTTACTAACCCATAACATATGCATTAAGCTTTTTCTTGACATCGTTTTACCAGACAATAGGTCCCACCCCATCACAGCCACCAATGGATGAAGAAGAGGAAACAACGAAAGAACCTATAGATATCAACTTGGAATCACTTTCTGTAATGTAGTGCTGAACAGAGCAAAAACTAGAGATGGTTCTTCAAGGCAAGAAATATGGTATATAACCAAAAGTGTTAATAATGCAGCAGAAAAATTAAAGTGCAGGCAGCATTGTACATACATCACAAGCTTCTTGAAGTTTCCCCCCTCTGACGGCAGAAAGAGCCAAATTCATAATACTCCCAAGGATATGTGTCCCAGATATGCGTGCAGAATGGAACATATCTCTTAAGCAAGGTTCAATAATCATGCTTCGTGACGATTGATCATCCATATTTGCAATGTCTTCATGTTTTAGAGAAGCCATGTGCTTTTTAAGGGGAGGTAGAATCCACACGTCATTAGAAACTACTTCTTGTTGAAACTCGTTAGACAAGAGCTCATCTTGAAGGACCTAAAGAAAATATTCATACATCAAAACAATATCTTAAAAAACTTTCCAGCTAGCAAGTCGACAAGTTGGCAAGCGTCAACACAAAGTGACAAGCAACCATAGTCTTCTCGGCCTGTTACTCCTTTCCAAGATCTTGGTAACCTTCTTCGTCATAACGAATTTTAACTCTCCAACTGGTGCAATTTTTTATGGGTAGCATGCTAATTTTCTTTTATTTTATTTTTTTACTGGTAAAGTACTAAAGTATGATCATGTCACTGGCAAAAAAATGTGCAACAAGTTGCAACCATGCTATAGAGCCTGAGCCAAGTTTAACATAACTAAAATTTGTGAAGAATGAAGATAAATACAAATGTAATATGCTTTTCTGAAGAAATATCCACAATCCCTACAAACATACGGAACCCAATATAAGTAGAAAGTAGAAGTGTTATTCTCTAACCTGAATAAGAAGAAGAAGAAGAAGAAATTGGGAGAAGGAAGAACTAAGTCTTTTTAAAGATATCTCACAGCCTTGCTCTACCACAGACCTGCTTTCTTTGGGGAACTCCAGGGAATACTTTCAGGTAGCATGTGTATTTTTTTCTGAAGATTCATGGAATTTTTTAAACTAGTAATTCAAATGATGTTTTCACATCATCTCATATTATGTGGTTTTGGTATTATTTCAAAAACCCACTCCATCAATTTGCTTTTGTTGTCCCAATCTTGTACCAGTTATAAAAATTTCAAGCAGAATCAAGTATGTGCGCTGCAAAACCCATTCCACACCCTAATTGGCATATTATCTTACCAGTCCACATCCCATCCTGGACTGTTACTGCCACCAAGTTGGCTTACTCCTGATTAAACCCTATTGGGAAAATCAGGTAATGGCAACATGTCAGACTCTAATAACATATCATTTGGTGGCACTGGGTTTTAACCACTTAGCATAAGTTTATACAGATCCTAGAATTCATTTCCTTCCAAAATTCTACCCTTTTAGAGAGGTATGAATGTACTTCAAGAAGCTCCCCAAAAAGTTCGACTTGGAATATCAAAAAATTGCAACAATTGTAATAAAATAAAGAAATTTTGAATGGCTTCATTCTAGATTGTGAACTTCAATGAAGATCTAAAGTTAATATCCCATATTACACGGGGTCAAAAAACATATTCCAGTGACAACTTATGCAATCAAAAGCATGTGCTTTTTTCTTGTTTAACATTTGAAATGAAGGCATGCTTTAGGTACTTGTATATGCTAGAACGGTGTGCCTCACACGTGTAATCGTGTCAGCCCACCTTAAAGCCTAAAAATACTCCAAGAATAGAAAGACAAGCTTGAACTAAGATCTACGACATCATATATCCAAACATCGAAAAACAGTATGAAACACAAATAACTTGGAGGCAAGGACACATCTCTCTGTTCCTAGAAACTACTACAGAGTAACAACTAAGATTCTTTACATAAAGTTCTCATACGCAGCCCATCACGTTTTCCTTTTTTTTGGCCAACAACAGTAAATGAACACATGAGAGAAGTATGTGAAAATGTTTATTATGTTTATCTTCTAATAATTCGTAGATGAGGCCAAAATGTTAATAAAACCACAACTTCTGGTTTGTTACTTATCTGTACACAGGATGATGAAGATAATATCTTGCTTTTGTGAAACGTACTCCTCAAATATGCATTATCGCTCGACAAGCATTTATATGATATACTTCTTCGAATGGAAGACATATAAGTCATGATTATGACATCCTCGGGATAAAAACTAGATAACAAAAACCATTTTTAACATTTAGGCATGCTTACAAAATATGGATCAGAATATGATATATCTACCTGATGATTGCCATCTCATAATTTACAGGAAGGCAGAAAGTAGGGAACAACCGTTGTAATTGTGTAATAGATTAACCTAGAACGTACAACTTCACCTGGATAGTCTTCACAGATTGGAGGGAGTTTGCTGAGAGTGCTTCACAGTACATCATTAGCATTTTACTTCGATAGCAATTCCAACTTTCTCCAAAACCAACTTTTTGTGTCCAAAACTTCTTGATGAGAGTTTTCAAAGCCACCCTATAAGGCATGATGCAAGAATCAGACTCTTTCGGGAATAAATTTTTCTAAATTGCTATGGATTGTACTTCCCTCTGTAGTTTGTACTCTTTTTTCTTATCGGTAAATTCCCTTTTTGTACTCTTTAATTTTGTTGAATGAATTTTTGGGTCATTGATGATCAAAGATGAATTTAAAATACAAATAAAAGAAGTACCCATCTAAGATCGAGAATCTACACGAGAATAACATGTCATTTTTTTAAAACATAAAACTCCCTCTAGATGGTAACAATTAATAAAGAAACAATGAAAAGAAAAGAAATATTCATGTTAGTTTATGGAAATGGTAAATAAAGTTATGGTTACAAATATCATTTTTACGTTTTAACCAAGTTATAAAGTGTCTCATTACTTGCAAACTGAAGGTAAGCAAATTTTGATATGTAAACCCAAATCGGATGCTATATAAACCAATGTTAGACTCTATTATAGTATTATGGTTCCCCAAGCCAGCATGAGCAGCCATCTAAAAGAACAGCAATCATCTTTTCTAATTCACACCTCAACATGCTATTTGCTTTGCTCTACTTGTTCAAAATAGCCCTCGGATCAAAAAAAAATGGAAGGACATTTTTGTTCTCTTCGAATCACAAAAATGAGACAAGGATTAAGGAGTGAAATTGCCTGAAGCCTGATGAACAGTCTGATCTTAACCACATTCCTTTTTTTTTAAAACTCCTGAACCACATGAACAAGTAGAATTCATTCCATTCAAAATACAAGAAAGATGCAACTTATGTCGTTTTGGTACCAAACTTATGAATTTTGTACTAATGAATAAGAAGCTCCGGAGGCAGTTAAATTCACTCCATTTCAGAAAGAGAAAGTTACTAGCTACTAACAGGAAGTAGCTCTTTTGCAACGTAATGTAACCAGCTATTTTGTTTGTCAGGTACAAGATTGAGCACAACAGACCTGTACTCGGACTCCTCCACACTAAAATCCTGATGAAGATACCGAATGTGTGAAATGGCTCTTTCCAAATCACCATCATTGATATACTCATTAAGAGCATCCAAATGCGCCATCTGAACACTCATTTGTATCCGAAGCAACATATTTCGTTCCTCCTCCGAAATGGCAACCGTCTCGAACTCTTCGCCCCTAACACTCAAAGCCAACTTCGAATCTGAAGCCTCAACAAACCCATGGATTTGGCCGTGAATGTTCCAACTCAGTGCATCGAAAACTTCGGCATGATCGAGAAAAACCTTCCGCAACCCACCCAACGCCTCCTCTGCGCCCAATAGAGCTTCATCCAGTAGCTCACCGTCGCCACTCCTCAACCCCCTCACTCCCAACTCCAGCATCCATCTCAGATCCCCCAAAACCCTATCCTTATCCTCCCCACCCGCCTCCTCCACGTTCTGGCACGCGAGCTGCACCAGAACCAGAAACTCCACCTTCAACCTCAACAACCCTTGCCCAAACCCCCTCACCGGTCCACCAACGAACTCGAGGAGATCGATCACCGCCAACCAAGCGAGATCGGAAGCGGAGGCGCAGCCTCGGGACCAGAGCACGCCTTCGAACCTCCCGCCCTGGAACACGATCGTCTGCAGAACGGCGACGGCGAGGTCAGGGTCGTGGGCGCGGAGGGCGAGGAGGGAGGCCCGTAAGGGTTCGAACTGACCGAGAAAGAGGTGGTTGGCGGCGACGGTGGAGAGGAGCTTGACCTCGTCAGCCGATCCGTGGCCTCGGTCGGCGTCCATGGGGTATTAGGGTTTGGGGAGGATAGGGAAGAGAGGAAGGGTTGGTTGTGGGTTTGGTGTGGTCGTGTTCATGGAGAAGTGATGGAGTTCGGGGAGGAGATGGAATCGCTTGGGGGAGTTTGCTGCTCTCGCTGGAGTTTATTCGCGGGAGGGTCACGCGATCGTGTGTGGTGTGGCTCTATGGCCGTGAAGCTCGGAAAAGTTGTCCTTTTTTATTTTTTTATAAATATATAGGAAATATAGATTATTTAAGGAACAAAATTATTTCTTAGGATCCGTTTGACCACATCTTCTAAGACATCATCTTCTCCCAAAAGACTTCTCTTCTAAAAGCCCTAGAAGATGCACATCTCCCCCACGTGGGAAGATGTTTGGCCCGGTGACCAGTCGGTTTCCCCTCCATCAATGTGGAATGTCCAACATGCCCTCCATGCTTGTGATTGTCTGTTAGAAATCCTGGTAGGAGATTTATAGAAAACATCAAAACATATACACAACTTGTCATGCATTACGGAATCTTGACTTAACTGCACATCAACTTTGGGAGATATTGTACATGCCTTTGTAGTCAAGATATTTGCCCAAAACTGAAGAACTTAGAAGAGGGGAAACAAACCAGAATTCAATACAGAAGAACAACAAAAGCACCAAATAATTCATCCAGCAAAACACCTTCGTATTTCAGCAATACAGTAACGTCAAGCAAACCTGATACTATGTACAAGAAGTATGGTAGAGATATTTATGTCCTTCCTGAATTACATTTCATGATATTTTTGTGGTATGGACCATGGGAAGAAACATTGTTTATTAACCACCACAATCCCATCTTGATGTTGGAATGCAGCTCAAATGCTGGCAGCAACGACAATAATCATTTCCTATTTCTCCATTGAACAACATCACCAAGCCAACCACAAACCTGTCACAATAAAATCCACTTTTCAAGAACGATCAATTAAAATCCAAACAGAGCGACCAAAGAGGTTTGATTAATGTGTTTTTCAGCAAACAACACTAACTATCTTCCAACCGATAATGATACAAGTTTGATTATATTCAACATTAATGTTAACTACTGAAGAGGTTGTAGATCTTCATGTTAACTTCCCCCTAAATAAATTTGTGGACGTAGATCTTCATGTTAACTACGAAATTTCAGATATAAGATCGTCACCCCCCTCCCTTAACAATAAATCGCGTACCAGATGCAGTGGCGAGAATACCGGAGACACCTGGAGAGGAGAACACAACGATAACGCAGTGGAGGCGGTCTGAAGGTTGGATTTGGGGTAGGGCGGAGAAAGAGATATGATCGTAGAGAGATAGGAGTTTGGATGATGTTTGGTAAAGTTTGTGGTACATTTGTAATTACGTGGTGGTAATCGACGTAATTTCGCAGGGATGTGGGGGCATTTGTGAAACGTAGATGGTGTGGAGATCCGGAAGCACGGTTGTTCGGTCTTCTGGTTCACTATTCATATGTGAGTGGACCAAATATCAACTTCTGATCTGACTTTGAAACTAGAAGATATTTGGGTTTTAAAGAAAACCAGAAGTCAGATTCTGGAATAGAATCTGGACTCAGAAGCCCAATGTCAAACACACCCTTAGTCTAAAAAAAACATAACTCTAAAAAAACTGCTCCGACGATTTTGAGGTATATTTCTTTTTTTCTGTATTTCCTTTCATATTTGTGTATAGAACGAAGATTAATGTTAGATTTGTATGTTTTTATTGGATTAGGATTTGTTTTTGGGCCAAACTCGATTTTGGTTCTGTTTCCTAATCCAAAATTTGCTTTTCTTGAGTAAAGGAGTAGACATATACTTGGTTTATATGCATTATTATCCATGTTAGATGTTAGATTTGGTTTTTTCTTAGAATTTAGGTTTTGATTTGTCGATTTTACCAATAAAGGATTGATTTTTACTCTTTATTATTGTTGATCTTTGATTAGGATTTTAATGTTCAAAACCACAATTGCAAGGCCACGTTGAAGCGGTGGCAAGTACGTGTCGTGTCCACGATGACTGAGTGTGGGTCGTTATCGACCATACTCGAGTGGGGGAAGAAAATGAAAGTTGAGTGTATTTGAATTAACTAACTAATGTGATGCGAGATGCTGAAATTAACTTAATATAACTAGTCTCGTAGGAGGTGAAGAATGTGTGCAACAATGTAGATGTGTGATTTCTATGTGTACAATTGTGCTCTCGTGGCATGAATTATTATGGACATATATAATGGTCATTATCCTAAGTGTGTTTCCACATAGATTAAGATTATCATCATCATTAAAACATTTTAAACACTACTTAAGATAAGGTTAAAGATAACTACATGCTTACATGTCAATCTTATCTCTTTATCCACTCCAATTTTATCCTCACTTCATAAATCCTTATAAAGTGGGTTCACTAACCAAAGCATGTGTTAAGCATCCATTAACACCATTAACACATTTTGTGTGAAAGGTTATTATGACATTTAGTGGTGTTTACTTCTACACCCGACCGATATAATTTCCAAATCCTTGGAGTATTTTCAAATTTTCAATTAATTAGGGATACAAGAACAATCATTTCACTTGAACACGCTTTTAAATTTAATTTATTTAGGTTAGGAATGGATAAGGATGATGACAGATTTTTGTTGGTCATGTATGATGAGAATTAGAATGTAACGGAAATGTGACAGAATATACAATGACCGATGCAAATTAGTTGTAGTTACGTTGAATATCAAATATATGGATTTAGTGGATGTGATTAGATCTGAATGTTGTTATCCAAAAAGTACGTTTGGTGTCAAGTTGACAATGAATGTGTCTTTAAACAATGATTAGACATACACTTCATTAACCGATGATAGGTCAGTTTATGAAATGATGTGTCTGTTCAAACGGATGTTCGTTGTTGAAGGGTATGTAGAAGCTTAACCCAAACGACTGACCCTACGCTGACAACCAACACTCATTTTCGGGAGTATGATACAGTTGGGTCGACCGGTTGGGACTGCGATTGAATATAAATCTAAATCTTACTACCGAAGTTCCGACATACCAAGAAATTCTATTCCCAATCCCAGATTTCCAAACAGACAGTGAATGACCACAAAATGTAGATGACATTCCATCAAGCAGTATCAATCATTATCTTGGTTTGTCGCAACTTGAGGTCATGCACCACGGGAATGATGGGTTTCCCGACATAGTTGAACCGTTAAGTTCATATCCCTTCCTTGGCCTTGGATAGCCACAAGCTAACCCAATTTAGTACCGTCGGAAATTTAACACCCGGAAGAAGAGATGTATAGTGAAGGAGAGGATGACACTAAGGATTTAGGTGATTACAATACACAATTTTCAAGTAGATGATGGGCCCGAAGATATTTCGGCTAATAAAGTGGTTCTTGAGACGTAAGATGTTATATATGCGATGGGTCAATCGATAAAACTGGGAAGACGACGACATTGTTGATGATGCAATTGTTAACAACGACATGATTCCTAGTTTGAATGAACTTCCCGATATTTTTGACGATGACAACTAGATAGAAAATTTCGTCATTGAACACTCATACTATGATGCTGCGAACAATCTCTTGCGAAATGATTGGCAGACCCAAGATGACCATTCTTTCTAGGAGAAATGTATTTTCCTGACGAAAGATGATTTGGTTCATGCTTTGCCGTCGTGGCATATAAAAACATGTTCAGTATTCAGTTGTGGCACATAAAAAAATATGTTCAATCTTCGACGAAACGCTACATTGTTCGTTGTCTTCGTCGTGACGAGGTTAAAATGGCGGCTACATGCGTCTATTCCAAAAGGTTGTAGATATTTTAAAATTAAAATGTACGACGTTGAACACACTTGTTCCAATCTGATGTTGTTGAATGACAATAAATAATGCAATGTAAATTTTATTTGTGACTGATAATGCCTTTTGTTAGAACCAAATTCACAATCGCACCTGCTGAGATAATGGAAATAGTGAAAACTAAATACTCACTTGAAATCGGTTACGCCAAAACATGGCATGTCAGGCAGAAAGCGTTGAACCGAATTTGTGGTATTGAAGAAGACAATTTTAAGCATTTTAATACTTTCAAATTAAATATTCGTTCGTACGTATTAATGTTCTGACATGTATTTTAATTTTTGCAAAAGGATCCGGGGGCGTAAAAAGCATTGAACATGGCTCGAAGCTCAATGCTTGGTCGATTACTGGTCAAAGGATGTGGTTTTTGCTAGATACGACAGTGTTTGACACGGTCAGTCGATTAGGTCGTGTTCATTTTTGGACCATGTCTTGTTGGGGGTGATGGTTAGGGTTGTAAATGGGGCGGATAAAACCTGGCCGACTCGCCAACCCGACCTGTCTAAGTCGGTAGTGGTGTAAAAAATCAAACCTGCGACCCGCCAACCCGACTAATAAACGGGGCGGGTAGCGATTGTATTTTCTACCCGCCTCGTTTACCCAATTACTCGCCTAAGAATTTGATAAATTAAATAATAAATATTATATATATACTTATATACCTTATACAAATCTCTATTCTCTATTCTCTATTCTCTAATCTACTAATAGTGTTATAAAGTTGAAGTTATTTATAATTTTATGGTGTTAATTACATGTGTCATGTTTTTAAGGTGCTAATGTGTCATGTTTTTAATTTATGGTCTTATGCAGAAAAGTAAAAAACATATAAAAAATCAATTTATCCATCTACCCACCCTGCATAACCTGTTTACCCGACCCACCTCACCCGCGTAACCCGTTTACCCGATCTTAGGCGGGTCTGGTAGCGGTTTAAAAAAAATCACCCGACCCGACAACCCGCCTACCTTAGACTGGTCAGGTAGCGGTGGGTTCGAAACCTGACCCGACCTGTTTACAGCCTTAGCAATGGTGGAGTGATGGAGACTGGAGACTCATTCGTTTCACGTACGACATTGTGAGATGACTTGTACATTGCGTGACATCTCCTTTACAGGCTTACGCATAGATGATTTGTCGATATGTAAGTCACACGAGTACGTGTGGTCTGATGTCTGCATAGATTTATTGGGTAAGTGTCCGAAGGACATAGGCGGTAAGAGTTCGGTAACTCTGGGTTGGTTGCAAGATCAGTTTCAAGTGTTGTCAGAAGATGTTGATGACGCCACGGTCATACGGCACACCAGTGCATTCATTCTTTTCCAGCTTGGATGAAGTATTTTGTCTGATAAGAGCGACACAATGATTTACTTGCAGTATTTACCTTTGCTTAGAGATTTGTCTGTGGCATCAGAGTACAATTGGGAAGTGCGACCACTTATATCATAGTTTGGACGATGCTTGCTTGATATCAATCAGACATCTATGCGGTTTTCTTACATTTCTGGAGTTGTGGTGCTGGGAAATTTACACATTAGCAGATCGAGTAAGAGCAAACAGTTAGTATACCCGGAGGACGAGAGAGCACCATTAGGAGCCCATTGAGACCACCACGGTCGTTCATAGGAAGTAGCAAGACGTCAACAATTGTTTTTATCGGAATGAGCTCAACACACAGGAAGTTGACCAGGTTACCTGGGATCCTTATGCACATTTGAATCTCAATCAGTTCCACCCCCTATGTATATATGGCTCAGAGATATGGACGAGTCATACATGGCTTATAAATTTCGGGAAGGTGTCCATTGTCCAGGTCGAGTGATGAGGTGGTTTGATCTACAACTACACATTCTATAGTCGATGGAGAGACGTGTGGTGAAAACGGCTAAGGGGAGAGCATACATGAATTTGTTGATGGGAAATTCATGATTCATTCAGCATTGGTCTCATATAAGAGATCATCTACAGTTCCAGTGTCCACTCCCAGGTGTCATTCTTGAAGAGAGTAGATAATTGTATATGGAATGATACTGGAACATCACAGTACATTGGATTGTTCACCACAGTTTGATTCCAAACCCGAACTTGTAGATACCCCGAGCGGGTAAAGAGCGAGAGATGGTAAGATCTCAATTTACAATTCACTACTTATGATGTTTTTTAAATGTGTTTGATGTTTGCCTAACGTTTAAATTGTGTGTAGGTCCATCAAGTTTACGAGTTCTACGAGGAACTCTTATCAGTATCATATCATTCAATACATTCATGTTATATATCATTTATTTTACCCCATATATGTATTACTCGGGCTTGTGTTGAATGTACTTTTGGCTTTAGGTAATAAAGAAAAAAATGAAGAAAAAAAATCTAAATACAAAACGAAGTGAATGATTTGGAATCCTTTTGGACATGTTTGTAATGCTCAAGGACCAGATTGCAAGTCAATTTTAGGAAGGACCTAGGTGAAAACACGGAGGACCTGATCGTAAGAAAATATGTTGATTGCAAAAGTCCATAATCTCATAAACCTAACGAGTAACTCAACAATTAAGACCAAACAGACTCAAACCAACATCCTCGGGTGCACCCTACATGTTCAATTGATCCGCCATTTGAGGTCGATCCAACCCAAATGATCTGCCATTTGTGGCTCCAAATCCGGTACAGGCGGATCTTGTTGGGAAGTTGATGCCCAATTTCTCCAGTTGGTCGGGTCATCGAAACAGAGCACTCCGGAACATCCAAATCTGATTTGTAGCTATCTGATTGCGCCCAGATTAATCCAGACTCTCTAATCTTCTATAAATATACTTGTAATCCATGTTTTTCCCATCTTCTTCCTTCCCATCTCCTCATTAGGTTAGGTTTATATTTTGTTTAGTAGAATACTGGAGGAGAGGAGAAGAACATGTAATCTTTCTTTTTCATTAATCAAAGTTTTTGGATGTTGTTTACATCTTGCTTTAATTAGATCTAGTTTTCTTTACATGTGGATGTTTTATTATTTCCTTGGTTAACATGTTTATTAGTGAGTAATTCATCCACATTGGGGGTGGAGGATGATGTAAAGTGCGAATGTTGTTAGATTTGTGTGTGTTTTAATCTTAATCATGAAGCTTCAAATGATTTTCATAACCATTTTGACGAGTTTCTCACTCTTGCGTTTGATGTGTTAATGGTCTTAATGGATGTTTAGCACATGTTTTGGTTAGTGTACCCACTGTATTGGGAATGATGATGTGATGATAAGATTGGAGTGAATAAAGAGATAAGATTGACATGTAAGCATGTAGTTACCTTTAACCTTATCTTAAGTAGTGTTTAGTATGTTTTAATGATGATGATAAATCTTAATCTATATGAAAACACACTTAGGATAATGACCATTATAGATGTCCATACTAATTCATGTCATGAGAGCACAATTGTACACACACTGAAATCACACAACTACATTGTTGCACGCATTCTTCACCTCCTACGAGACTAGTTATATTAGGTTAATTTCAGCAACTCACATCACATTAGTTAGTTAATTCAAATACACTCAACTTTCATTTTCTTCCCCCACTCGAGTATGTTCGACGACGACCCACACTCAATCCTCGTGGACACGACCCATACTTGTCACCGCTTCAACGTGGCCGTGCACTTGTGGTTTTGAATGTAATTTCCTAACAAACTCCACAAATTACACGGATGATTAAAGATAATAAGAAAGCCTCCATAGTCGTTGGACGGTCGAATGATAGGATGAAGGTCTTCCTGACATGTTTGGTGCTCAACGATCTTACACTACGTCTGAGTCAGGATCGAGTGGAGGAGGAAAAATATAATGATGATGGTGTTTGAGCTACTTAAGAAGGTGGAAATGGGGGTCTTACTCAAGGAATGAGAGACTGCAAATGTCGGACGAGATGGTGGTCACGATCGTGGTAGAAGACGTGCTAAGACACGTCCTAAGAAGAAGAGGTCGAGGGGTCACCTAGGATAGATATTTGGTTGTATTAAACATCTTTTCTTGTTATTTCAATTGCAAAATGATATTACTATATTAATGTTAGTTTGGTTTATGATTTCAAAATATTTAACTTGTTCTTGTGGATGTTATTTTGGTTTTATTGTAGTTGTTTGTGTTTGATGTATGTCTTCCAGATTTTAGGTAATACTACTATGATTTTAAGTGGGTGCATGTTTTTGAAATGTTTGTGGTTGAAATGTTTATGTTTGTTGTTAAAATGTTTTTTTAACAAGAAATGACTTATTGCCAAATAAATTATCGGAATTCGAAATATGTCTAAACAGAACTTGACACTTGAGTTGCCGAGTTCTAAGTTTACAAAACTCGGCCATGTGGTTGCCGAGTTCTATAAACTTGAACTCAACAACGACAACGTCGAATTCTGTTAAATTGAACTCGGGAAGCAAAGAGTCGAGTTCAGTTGGGACTCTAAACTGGTATTGCACTATACTGGGTGTGCGTAAAATTTTCTTAGTGTTAGAACTCGGTAATGGAGACGTCGAGTTTGTTTATAAATTTTACGAAATTTATTTCTACAGAACTGGCGTCTGTATACAATAAAAAATAAGACCCGCAACCACCACGTGTTGCGACATGGTGGCAATTGGTATAGTTTGGAAAATACTTCTGAGAGAGGTTTAATTTGATTTTTTTACATAATAATTTTAATTCAAAATTTATTCCTATATTTAAATCTCACTCTACCACTGCAACCAAATTACTTGGATGGGGGTTGTGTCCTCCTCCATGAGTTTGTATCTCGTCCACCACAAAGTGAGGGCAATCGAGGCATTCGAGGGTGTTCCTTGTAACAAATACCATACACCTAGTATTTTTAAAGGAACGTTGCACTTGTGGTTGATAACATTTTTAGACCACTTACGTTGTTTTGTGATAAGATGATTGATATTTTCTTTTATAATAACATTAGTAATTGGTGCATCAAGTGGATTGGAATTGAATATGTTGTTGTTAAAGAAAAAATCAAAAATGGTAGTACATAAGTACTCAATCAATGTTAGCTAATTTACCAACGAAAAACTCTACCACTCTGTCTTTAAAGAGAGCATGTTGTCGTTGTGAGTTTCGTTGATATAATGTATTTTTGTTGATGTAAATGTGTATAATATATGTTGAACTTTTCATTTTGTATTGGCTTTAATTTATTAAAGGTTTACTTATTATTCATGGAGTCTAGTTTTATTGATTTAATTTAGCAAACAGTTTCATGTACCCAAATGAATAATGTTGACAAGGCTTGAATATTGCAAATTACTATATTGGTAGGGATAAAACAACAAAGTTAGTCATTTTGACTACGTTAGTTTACTTTGGTACTTCTAACTAAATAAGGTATATGTCGATGCACATCATGTTGGCCAATTTTGAGTGTATGTTTTATTATAGACTTGTGAAAAATAATGTTGGGGAGAATTGAAATAATGTGGGACCCATGTATTTTTCCTTAATTAATCAATTAATTTATTAAAACTCACTCATGTTTCAACCAAAAGCTTGGAGTCAGTGAGTAATTACTTTGATGGAAATTAAGCGAATTGCTAAATGTCGCATGCGAATTACTTAAATCGTCTGTGTTAATTATCATTTCTTTACTATCTCATTTTTCTTTATTTTTTCTCTTCATTTTACTCTCCTACCACCTATCTCTCTTCATTTTCCTCCCAAAATCAAATTTCAGCCACTAAAAACAATGTCACGGAGAACAGGAAAGACCCCGACGGACGCACCTATATTCGAATACAGTAAAATTTCTACATCTAAAAAAATAAAATGGGAGAGGCGTCTGCGGTGGACGCCTCCCCCAATTTATTATTATTATTACTAGTAATTTGTAATTAGTAATTGCTAATTAGTTATTAATAATTAGTAATTTTGTAAATTTGGTAACTTAATTTCATTTAACAAAATGTTATTTCTAAAATGTAATTAATAGTCATCGAGTCACCATGAAGGAAAAAGAAAATCACTACCATTTCGCTTTGTGAGACCTTATGAAGAGGATTCAGATCCTCGTCATCCACGTATATGTGGTATGTCTGCTTCGGTTATGAGAGAGAGGGAGATTTCACATCATCATCAGACACGTAATGACATGTTTGATGATGAGGACGTTTTAGATGATGAGGGGTGGCATGTGTGGGAGTTGGAGCGGGAGGAGTATGATAGAGGAAAGAGACGACATGGTAGTTATTCTGCTGCTGAGTATATAGTTCAGAAAGACAGATATGGTAGGGTTGTCAGTGGTGATACCAGTTCGTGCACTATGGAGGCCCGAAATCACAAAAAGAAGAGGGTTGATGACGATTCCTTGATCGTGATTGATATGATGCCCGGTGGTCTTATAGATGAGAGCGTAATTCCTAGTTTCGGGGGTCACATCGCTAGATGTATTTGGGCGAGCGAGGATCGGAAGGTTCTGGTGTGCCATAATCGAAATAGAGTATGTACTACATTGCAGAGTTGGCAGTCAGTTTTGAGTGTCGATATCACGGAGACCATTTTGCTAGCATATTAGGTCATTTGCCTTGAGCATGTTCACTCACATCGACATGTCGTTGATAACTGCGTTTGTGGAGCAGTGGCAACCTGACACAAACTCTTTCCACCCTTTCGGAGAGATGATGATCATGTTGCATGACGTGGTCCAGATCCTTCGCATTCCTGTTGAGGGTTGTATGGTCGGTACTCAGGCATCGACAGTTGAGCTGAAGGGATATGTAGTTGAGCTACTCGGAGTGACCGTTGCTGGCTTTGGGAAGGATAGCCCATTTTGGAGTGGCGGTGGTGTTACCATTGACTCTGTTGACGAGCTCTGTAGACGTCGACATTCTCCATGGGCCGATGACACGCAATTGACTGTCTACCTCTTCTTATTGCCCGGATGCATGTTGTTTGTCAACAAGAGCAGTTGTAGGGTCAGACCACGTGACATATTGGAGGCTAGGGACCCGGATACCATTGGTGAGTACTTATGGGGGTCAGCGACGTTGACATACTTGTATCGTCAGTTGGGGATAGCTAGCCGTACTAATTGTGGAGGTATTGCAGGTTGTCTTACGTTGCTGCAAGCTTGGATATATGAGTACTTTCCTCCTTTCCATGCGCATCGGGAGCGGAAAATCATTGATTCAGGTTGTCATCGTCCATAGACCGTCCAGAGCGAGAATAAAAGCGAGGGGCGACTACGTTCCATTCGTGGACGGCTAGATCAGCTGACTGCATCGCAGGTATAAAACTCTATATTATTTTCATTTGTTTTTTTTAATTATTAATGTGTCAACGTTTAGGTGGAGTTGTTGCCTTATGATCCTGACCCTGCTGCGGAGGTGCCTAGAACCTTATTGATGGGTGGTTATATTTGTTATCGGGATATCATCGAGCCTTATATGCCTGATTGCGTCTTGCGTCAATTAGGAAACGTTCAGGTGATCCCGATTGACATCCCGACGGCAGAGCATGCAGTGAGGTCTTAGAGTTCAGCTACGTATGACCTGAGATACCTCGTGTCGACTACATAATCGATTTGGCATACATTTTCGAGAGGAGCCCGACTTGTTCTTGCTCGCACGTAGCCACGACCCCTCCAGTTGTGATGCATATTATTTGTCTTGGTTTCATTAGTATTGGCATCCCCTTCTCAACCATTTAGATGCCGAAATAGAATCCCATCAAACATTGTGTCATGTCGGCGCCTCGAATCCTCAAGAAAGTTTTGAATATTCGTAAGCTGCATTTCAATAGCCGCGTTGACACGGTCGAAAAGAGTGTTCAGGGCTGCAGTCGATGAAGTGATCCAATCTTTCATAGCCGAATGAGCGCTTTTGACCCTACAATTCGTAGTGTTGCCGAAGTGAATGACTTTATTGGTCCAATTCAACACAAAAAATTCTTTATGCACTAACGAAGTCTCGTACACATAGTTCGTGATAGCCGGTCAACACATATACGCATATTTCAAAGCAGACACAACTTTATTATACTCATTCTTTGAAGTAGAAAGCATGACTTTCCTCCACTTCCCACACTTAAAATTCTCTACTAACTGTTTGTTCTTGCCGAATGAGTTGTATGTGTAATTGTATACGTCATTGTTAATATGCCACGTGCAAAGTAAATGAGCAAAGTTAGGAAATAACTCTCTCACTAGTCGCATAAGGCCTAACTCCCGATCCGTTATGATTGTTGTAGGGCTGACAATATTGCATGATAAATCTCTTAACTTCTTTAATACCTATTGCTAACTACGTTCGGTCTCATGCTTCATGATTGCATAACCGATAATGAAGTTCATGTTTGTTGGTGTCACCCCAACCATCTCGAACAATGACATCTTGTACTTGTACGTCGCATCTATGCAAATTACCGAAGGCTATGTACGTAACATCTTAATTGACGTCGGATGTGTCAAGAATGCGTAAGTGACAACATTAGTTTCAACGACCATAATCTAATGCAAGTACCGATACTGCACTGCATGATGCAGAAACTGCTGAGCGGGGTTCCTGCCTTCAGAGCTCATCATCCTCATGTAATATCTACAGTTATAAATGTGTCTCTGATTCAGATTGTTCTCTAGAAATTTCACTTTTACGGTCAACAAGATGTTACGTGATTTCTCTTGTGCCTTAGTCATGTCACGAACAATTTTCTTAGCCGTAGGACTAAGACCGTTGATATGTCGGTGACCCCCTAGATAAACAACAAGGTTGTGGTTGTGCTGACCATTTCAACTAACAGTAACTACGAATCATCTATCACGCTCCAGTCGCTCGGCTACCTTTATCAAAAAACGACATTCACAACTCTTCCTTTTCGTGTTCTTCAGTACTACGATATCCATATCCCGGGTTTTTGTTTTCGTTCTGCGATTGCATCTCAGATAACAATTTGTCTGACCATCTCGTTGTGGTTTATAGGAGGATACCAACAAAAAAAAGTCGACTCCGATGGCAACTTACTTCGCCAATTTTATAACGTCCTCAACATGCTGAAAATAATTTCCGACTTACAAAAAACTCATTGTAATCCACATTGTCACCACCGAAATCTAGCAACGAAACGTGAAATAATTCGAAATAATACACCGTATAAATTGAAGATTTTTTAAAAAAAACCCAGGCGTCTACAAAATAGATGCCCCGATCGTTTTTTTTGACTTACCACGCGAGATTCAGACAGTTCGCTACGCATATTCTTGGTGTTGGTACTGGTAGAGTGAGAGAAATTAAGAGAAGATAATTCTTTTAAAAGACGAGAAAGAATGTGAATTAAATGGAAAGTGAAAGACAAAATGTTAATTGAAGCGGATTATTTAAGCAATTCGCGGACGACGTTTATTAATTTTCAAAATTAATAATTGTTAAATCAATTACAAACGGATCCGGTCCCCATGATTGTCTCAACACAATTTAAGCTGTGATTGGAATGGCGACTTGGCCCCTTAGCAGGGCCGTCTCGGAAAATTTTGAGGCTCTGTGCGAAAATCAACAACGAGGCTCCTAAATTTGAAAAAAATTGTCCTCCTAGTTTAAATAATAAAATTTTCACTAACTTAATGCAATATCAATAGAATTTTTTTGTCCTCTTAGCAATATTCGAGACAAATTTATCAATGTTTATGTGATGTTTATGTGTTAAAACTAATTTTCTTTGCAACCCAATAAGTTTATGTACATTTTTTTTTGAGCTCCTTTTTAAAATGAAGCCCAGAATAAGGCCCAGAACAAGAGTTCACCCTGCTCCTGCTATTGGGCCGGGCCTGCCCCTTGGTCGTGCAATTAACGGGGGAATTAGGTCGCCACTACGATTGTACTCCGACTTTGCCTCCGGTAAGAAACCGTAACGGCAAGAAGTCGTAATTTTCCATCCTTTTCGAGCCGCGAGGAAACCTTGCGACTTGAGTTGGGGACTTGGGGGAGAGTAGTTTAGATGACTTTACCGTTTCGTTTTTGAAGGTTTGGGCTGAGAAAGTTGAATTTGGACAGGTTAGTGGTGATGGGGGCATCTAAAAATGTTGGGTTGTTTCTCTCGTTGGGTTTCACGTTGTAGAAGATGAATGACAAATGTAATCTAATATTTGATATAAAATTTGAAATTTTGAACGTAATAATAATTTCCATTAGTTTGTAAAGATGAAATATGTGTGCGACCGTGATGTTCATTCGTTGTTTAACAATATATTTGTTTGTTTTTGTTAAAAATATTGGAATTAAAATGAGGACATTTTTGTCATTTTGCAATTGAATGAAACAAACAAACAAAAAAGTAGTCATCGGAAAAAAAGTCACTTATCCAAAACAAACCGCTGCAACTTCAAGTCTTGCGGCTAATAACCACGCTTGCTAGACGCAGCGTGTCACTGTTTCAATCGTTATCTTATCTTAGTGTTATTTTCAACCCTTCCTCTCTCATTAAGTTAACACAAGGAGAATATCCAAGGCTAAATCATTGAAATTGAAAGCATCAAAGTGACATGACAATTCTGATATATATATATATATATATATATATATATATATATATCTTTGTATTCGACCATGTTCTTAATATTATTGAACACATTTATGTTTACCAAGTAAAAAATGAGATTAGATGGTAGCCTGTGCAAAAGCAGAAATATCTTTTTGAATAAGAGAAACAGAGATATGTCGTAGGAGATGTTGGAAGTATCAAATCCTAGGGTTCGATTTGAAGATGGTAAGCCTGATGTTGGAAGTAACATCGGATAAGAATACGTTGACTTCTCATTAATCTATAGAATTGTTGATCGTATTAGCTGGGCTTTCTATTGGGCTTTATGAAATGGGTCGATTTGTACTTGTATTTGAGGGACGTGTAGAAGGGTAGATGGGCTAAAAGAATTGTAATCGATGGTGAGGTTAGATGGGTAGCGTAAGCCGTAAGGTGCTTTGAAAAATCGACTATAAGAACTTAGTTCAACTTTATCCATTGGACTGCGACAAGCCTTCGGCTTTGGTGTCTCCAGTTACTTTTTTTTGTTGTTGAAAAGTTGATTCGATTACCATAGATAAAACCAAAAGCTATGAAACCACAACTATGGACACAAAATACAAGCCGAAGTCTAGGGATGAGTCTCCCAGGGAAATAAAGATTGGCTATTACATAACATTAAATCATTAATAATCAAAACAGTAGTATGTGGGGTCCACATCGTAGTCGGAGGGTGCTTAGGAATCGGAGGATAGAGGTTCAGGCCTCAAGATAAATGTCCGCCCCCTCTCAGCACGTCTTTCTTCCTGCTCTTCATTATAAGCCTCCATGTCTCTCCTCTCCTCAGAGGTGGGAGAACATAATTACTCGGAATGCTGGGATGCCTTGGATGTTGTATACAATGTTCCGGGCTTTCTTTCTTGATGTGTTTAGAACTAATGGATTCTTCTCCTACTCTTTTGCTTCAAAATTCCAAGAGAGTTATACATTTGTGTATTGACAATGTGAGAGCTCAAACTTTTCAAAGAAATTAATCAAGTTTTGGATGCATCTGATGTTTTAGGGGAAGATGTGGGTTGATTGCAATTTACCCACAACTTTACACATGTTTTGGTTTAAGAGGAGAGAATGATGGTGGACATTGCTGGACTACAAAAGGAGTGGTGTGAGACGTGAGGATTTTGCTAGGAAAGAAGAGTTGGAAGAGTGAGATAAAGGAAACGTGTGAGAGGAGGAGAAGAAGAAATGAGTTTTGAGATTTGGGTTTTGTTTTGTTGAAGAAGAAGTTGGGTCTGAGGAGTGTTGGAGAGAGGATGAGAAGAGTTGAAGGAGATCAAAAGAAAAAGAAGTGAGAGATAAGAGATCAAGTAGAGTTGAGAGAGGAACCAGAAGTGGAAGGAGAAGAGAAGAATGAGGAAGGAGATTCGGTTTTCGTTGAAGTCGAGTTCGTTGTTTGGCTGGAGAAAGCTCGTTGGTGTGAAAGTGATCGTCGTTGTTCTTCGAAGGCTTCTTCAGGCCTTGAAGGTATGCAAAGTTCAATTAATTGGTTTTTATTACACAAGTTGTGTAAGGGGTTGGGCTTGATGCCGGAGGTCAGAGGCCTCATCGTTGATGAGTTGTAGTAGTTATTCTGTCATTTTTAAGTGAAGGTTTTGTCCTTTATAATATGTTATTCTGTCATTTTTAAGTGGAGGCTTTATCCTTTATAATATGTTATTATGTTCTTTTTAAGTGGAGGTTTTGTCCATTATAATATGTTATTCTGTCATTTTTAAGTGAAGACTTGTCCTTTATAATATGTTATTCTGTCCTTTTTAAGTTGATGTTTTGTCTTTTATATTCTGTTATTCTGTCATTTTTAAGTTGATGTTTTGTCCTTTATAATATGTTATCCTGTCATTTTTAAGTGGAGGTTGTCATTTATAATTTGTTACTCTGTCTTTTTTAAGTTGAGGTTTTGTCATTTATAATTTGTTACTCTGTCTTTTTTAAGTTGAGGTTTTGTCATTTATAATTTGTTACTTTGTCCATTTTATTACACTATGGACTTTTGTGTTGTTATAGTTACAAATATGATCATGTAATACAGTGAATTACAAATGTTGAATAAATAAATCAGCAGAATCTAGATTAACTCAACATACAAATTCATGTTTAGAAAAACAAACAAACGAAGAATAATGATCAGAAAACACCTTACAAACCGAGCCGTCGAATTCCGACTTGCCTCGGAGAAAATATCGCCCCCACGTACTGGTGCGATGAGTCTGACACTTTTCTCCCAGGATAGAACGGTTCCTTCGTCGAACGAGCGCACACTGGAGTCCACGATCCTCAAAAGCAGATCAAAATCTCACACGAATTGACTGCCGGAGAACGTTGGAATTCGTGGAGACAAAATCGTCGGAGCGGTTTTTCGTTGAGAGGGAGAGAGAGATAAAAGATGTGTATTATTTTTGTATATTTTATGGGTGGAGTGCACGACATTTTATAGTAGTCTATGCACAAAAATATGACCCCTTAACCCCCACAAACACGGGCACATGACCACCATGTGTGTAATTGTACATGAGTCTAACCACCTCTCAACTCCTTCCACTCTCTCCACTTCTCAATATTGGATTTTCTCAAATAAGTTGTTCATGGGCCTAGCCCAAACTTAATAATCCAATAATCCCCCACAAATCCATTGTTGATCGAGCGACCAAACCTTGCAGCCTAATGCTTTCAGTAATGGTACCTTTCGGGTTTGAACCACTACCCGAGTTCTTCAACTTTACCCCAACATGAACTAAGTGAAACAAAGTCTTGCACTTGAACCTTTGTTGCGAAGATGTCCATAGAGAACAACACCAAGCATGTCATACTGCAATCTACAATGTTGATGCTTTATGGTCATGCATCCATATCCTGTTTCAGGAATGCTTTCAAGAAATGACCCACATTCCTTTAATTACGGCCACACAATTGTATTCACATAGTTGAGCTTCTCAAAAGATGCACTGCTAACATCTTGTCACAAAGACTTGAACTCATTCAGAGTCTACACTCTTACTAAACTTGCAGTTTCAGCAACATATTTATTCTTTGGGGGTATTGACACAGATACAATGTATGACCTACAATGTATCACAAATTAGTTGCACTCAACTCATTCAAGAACGTGTTATTACCACATTAAACCAACTTCATGGGATCTCCACTCAGATTGGTTGAGTTGTCATTCTAGATGAGTTATGAAATGGGTCTCAGTCCCATTCCTAACTTGGATTTAAGAACTTGAGCTAGATCAAGTCCTTTGGTGAAAGGATCAGTTGTATTGTCTTTGGTACCAACAAAATCAACAACTATCACCCTTTCCGAGACTAATTCTCTTACAGACTTCTGTCTGACTTGGATGTGTCTCATTTGTTTGTTATTATACTTTGAGCTTCTTAGCTTTGCAATAGTAGTCATACCATCAGAATGCACAGAAATTGCAGGAACTTGTTTACTAGTCATTGGCAATTCAGAAATGAGTCTTTTCAACTATTCAACTTCCATTTTACTTGTATCCAAGGCACAAAGTTCACCCTCAAAAGTAGATCGAGACAATATGGTCTGTTTTGTAGACCTCTAGGAGATTGCACATCCACCCATAATAAAAACATACCCTGTAACACTGTTACTCCCAGAGTTTTTGGCTATCCAGCCTGCATCACTATACCCTTTTAGTACAGCTGAGAATTTTCCATAATGCAGCCCAATGGTAGAAGTACCTTTCAAGTACTTAAGTACTATGTCCAAAGCCTCATAATGAGTACGATCAAGACAACTTGTGTATATACTAAGTTTGCTCACCGAGAATGAAATATCCGGTCGTGTGCAATTTGCAAGATACATCAAGCTACCTACAATCTGAGAATATCTCAGTTGTGAAACTGGAACACCACTCTTGTTCTTGTACAAAGGTTTTGATGAATCATTTGGGATTTTCACATATCTACAATTTGTATAGTCAAATCTCTCAAGAATCTTCTCAATATAGTGAGATTGAGATATGGAAATATCATCAACTGACCTAGTTAGTTTGATACACAAGATCACATTTGCAATACCCATATCATTCATCTCAAACTTAGTACACAAGAAGGACTTTGTTTCATGTATTATATTAAGGTTAGAGCCAAACAGTAATATGTCATCGACATATGAACACAATGCAATATATGCATTGCCTTGAACTTTGCAATAAACACATTTGTCAGAATCAATAACCTGGAATCCAAATGATAGTATAATTTTGTCAAATCTCATGACAAGCTTTTGGGGCTTTTTTAAGTCCATAAAGAGACTTAACAAGTTTACAAACATTGTTCTCGTTTCCAGAAGCTACAAATCCTTCAGGCTGGTCCATATAAAATTCTTCTTCAAGATCACCATGAAGAAAAATAGTTTTTACAACCATTTGATGGATCGTAAAATCATATATAAGTGTCAATGCTAAAAGCACTCAGATAGTAGTCATACGAGACACTGGAGAATATGTATTGAAATAGTCTATTCCTTCCCTTTGTTTAAACTCATTGACAACTAATCTGGCTTTATACTTATCGATGAAGCCATCTGGTTATAATTTCATTTCAAATATTCATTTACAACCGATCGTTGAAAAACCTGGAGGAAGATTTACCAACTCTCATCTCCCATTAGAGACAATAGAGTCCATTTCGACCTTAACTGCATCTTTCTAATGCTTTGCTTTGGATGAAGCCATAACATCCTTGAAAGTGTTAGGATCACCCTCGATGTGGTATGTGATAAAATCACTTCCCAAATCATTGGCAATTCGAGAATGTTTGCTCTTCCTTGGTTCAATTTCAACTTGAGCTTGAGAATACTCAAAATCGGCAATGGACAAATCTGACCCCACATTTGTCATCATTTCCACATGCTCGTGGACGGAACCAGACGTAGAGGGATCAACTGAAGAAGAAACTTGTTGAGGAACTCCAGATTTCATGGGAAATACATCCTCAAAAAATGTGACATCACGAAATTCACACAATTGTGTTAACACCTATTCCAGATATCTCGGACTTGATTACCAAAAATCTGTACGCATAGCTATTAATCACATATCCGATAAATATTGCATCAACAGTTTTGGGACCAAGCTTTTCCTCTTATGTTCAGGGATTAACACTTTTGCAAGACAACCCCAAACTCTAAGATATTTAAAGCTAGGTTTATGACCACACCTGAGTTCAAATGGACTATCCTCCTTATGTTTCTGAGGAACTTTATTCAGAATATGGCAAGACGTATTCAAAGTTTCTCCTCACATATATTTGGGTAATTCTGAACTCTCCAATAATGCATTAATCATATCAGATAATGTTCTATTTTTCCGTTCAACAATTCCGTTAGATTGTGGAGAATACGACGTCGTCACCTCATGAACTATGTCAGAATCCTGACACACTTGTTCGAACAGGTTAGACGTATATTCACCACATCTATTGGATCTCAACCTCTTAAGTTTCTTTTCAGTTTGTCTCTGCTTCATTCTTAAAAATAAGAAACTTAGATAAAGCTTCATCTTTACTTTTCAAAAGATAAACATAGCAATACTTTGAACTATCATAAATGAAAGTGATAAAATATTTCTTTTTATTCTTAGTTAACATGTCATTGAATTCACAAGTATCAGTGTGTACTAAATCTAAAATACTAGTATTTCTAGTTACAAAATGAAACAGTCTTTTCAGTTGTTTAGCCTGTACACACACTTGACATTTTTTATTCTCAATAACATACTTAGGAATCATATTTAAATTCATCATTCTTTTCAAACATTGATAATTCACATGTCCTAAATGTTTATCTCAAACATCACCAGATTCAATGGAATAAATAGCATGAGAAGACACATCTTTAACAGAAATAACATTGCAATTAGAAGAAGCATATTCAACATGAAATAAAAATGCACCACAAGACAAATACACATTGCCAATGAAAGTACCAGAAAGAGTAATTACAACTTTGTTACATTTGAAAGTCACCTCATAATACTCTACTACCGGACACAGACCACTTATAATATTGCAACTAACAACAGGCACATGATGCGTCCTGTGCAGCGAAAGAACTCGTCATGAAGGTAACTTCAAGTCGATACGTCCAATTCCAAGCACATTTGCAACATTTTCATTGGCTATCGCCACAGATCTACGATCAACAGGCTGGTAAGAGACAAACATGGACTTGTCAGCACATACATGCACCTTAGCCCCAGTATCAACCAACCACTCACATGGTTCATAAATGGAAAATACTCGAGGATTAACAGAAACAAACTTATTGTTGGTCTCGTCCACCCCAGTCAATACATTGACATGTGAAGTCGATTCAGTGGTACCTTGTTGGCGTTTGGTTTTCTTGGAAGGACAATCCTTAACCTAGTGCCCAATCTGTCCACAATTCCAAGATGGTTTGTTTGTTGACTTTTTTTCTGGATTTTGGCCTTAGGTTTTGTCTTATTAGAATATTGTGGTTTTCCTTTAAAATGTGACTTAGATGACGATCCAATTAATACGTTTGCCTTCGTTTGAAACTCTACAGGCATCACTGGTTTTTCACCCTGATGTTCCTCATCTATTGCAATAGCAACCATAAGGTCATCCATAGTCAGTTTTCATCTCCTATGCTTTAGAGACATACCAAAGTCCTCCCAGGATCGATGAAACTTCTTGATAATTAATATTACCAGAAACTTCTTAGGAAGCTTCATGTCAACCTCTTTTAAGCCATGGATCAAGATCATAAACTGATGACCTTGTTCAGTAATTGACTTGCTTTCAACCATCTGAAACTTCAGGAATTTTGCAACATAATATTTTTCATGACCTAAGTCCTCAGTATTATATTTTTTATCCAACTCATCATACAAATCATTTGCAGTTACAGAGGCAGAGGAGGATGAACTATATACATCAAAGAGCACGTTGAACAGAGCCAACAAAATGCAACCTCAACATAGTTTGTCATTCTCTATCCACAACTCCTGTGTTGCTTTGATTTTGGGATCTTTAGTTTCAGAAAGTGGAAAAACATTTCCAATTACATCAATTAAACCAATAGCTGTCCACCAGATTTTCATAAGTTGCCAACGTTTGAAATTCTACCCGGAATTTTTTTCTGGCATGCCTGACATGTCCATTGGTGCAAACAAATTATTAGACGACATGTTTAATATTTTCTCTGAGATTGTTGTTACAATTACAAATATGATCATGTAATACAGTGAGTTACAAATGTCGAATAAATAAATCAGCAGAATCCAGATTAAGCCAACGTACAAATTCATGTTTAGAAAAACAAACAAACAAAAAATAATGGTCAGAAAACACCTTACAAACCGAGCCGTCGAATTCCGACTTGTCTCAGAGAAAATATCGCCCCTACGTACCGGTGCAATGAGTTTGACGCTTTTCTCCCTTCCTTCGTCGAATGACCGCACACCGGAGTCCACGAACCTCGAAAGCATATCAAATCCTCGAACGAATCGACCGCTGGAGAATGTTGGAATTCGTGGAGACAAAAATCGTCGGAGCGGTTTTTCGTTGAGAGGGAGAGAGAGATAAAGACGTGTATTATTTTTGTATATTTTCTGGGTGGAGTGCACAACCTTTTATAGTAGTCTATGCACAAAAATATGACCCCTTAACCCCCACAAACACAGGCACATGACCACCATATGTGTAAGTGTACATGGGTCTAACCACCCCTCTACTCCTTTCACTCTCTCAACTTCTCAATATTGGATTTTCTCAATTAAGTTGTTCATGTGCCTAACCCAAACTTAATAATCCAACATTTTGTTCGACCATTGTGAACCATGCGGCTTGTGTGGCGGCAGTGATGATTGTTTTTGTTGGAGGGACGGGTGTCCTGTGGTACTCTGGTGGGGAAAGATGTTTTATTGCACTGTTACATGTCATGATATACTGGTATGATAATGTTATTTATTGTACGTAGTATGCATGTAGGTGAACTTTTTATACGGGGTTTCCTTATGGAAACTCAAACATTGTTGCATGTTATTTTTCAGGCCGAAAGCGGCTTTAGTAGGTGGTGATTGAGGGCGACTGCACCTGGAGTCGGATCCTCTAGTCTTTTTTATGTTATTATGATTACATGTATATTTGATGTTGTATTTTGATGTAATCATTCGTTTGACAACTCTTGTATACGATGCACCTTTGATGTATATTATCAATAACGTTCTCTGCCATCTGTTGTTGATATATTTTAAAATTTTAAATTTTTGCTGTTTTCGGGGCGTTACAGACAAGATCATTCACTACTTCTTGAAACTCGATCTCCCCCTCCCCGGATAATCCATATAGCTGAGAGAAACCATGAACCTGCATAATAGAAGAGCTTGTTTTGCCCATAATTAAATATTTCGTAGTAGCATCGTTAGATCGTATACCTATCTTGGTGTATCTAGTTGCCTATTTGAGAGAGATCAAAGACATTCATAATCGTGTTAAGGTTATTGGAGTCTTGATTGCGAAAAATACGACTGTTTCTGTCGGTCCAGACACTCCAAAGAAAAGCAATGATAAGCGTGTACCAATCTTTTTTTATCAATTCTATTGAATTGTCCGGTTTTGTCTAGAATTCAGAATTGTTTCCAACAACCAGATTTAGACCAAATCTCGTGGTGTGTTCCCAGAAGTTTGAGCTAACATGGCATTCTATTTCCAAATTGCAGAAAGGACAGTTCTTATAACCGTCCCACCCCAAATCTTCTTGCTAGTTAAGATTTTCTCTCGTAAGTCTTCTATCGTCGAAAGCCAGCCATGCGAATATTGTTCTTCAGAGGGACATATGTTTTCCAGACCTGCACCTGCTTATATAATGGGAATCTTTCCCTCGTGTCATTTAGGAATTTATAAAAAGACCTTACTGTAAAGTTACCTTTTGGGAGAGAAAACCTCAAACCAGGCTGATGAAAGTAGATAATATTATCATGGTTTGCTCATTTGTTAATTATTGGTTAAAGTTCTTTTGTATCCAGTGTTGGTCAATCATTGCTAGTTCAAAGAAATCAGCAATGGAGGAAAATTTGTGTTTTGTCATGTTATAGAGGGCTGGGTGTGCTGTTGCAAGTGGTTTATTATTGAACCACACATCCAAAAGAAGACTTTGGATCTATCTCCTATTGTAACCTTGCTCGAGGAGCAAAGTGTAGGGATCCACTTTATGAATTTTCTCCAAAAAAAAGAATAATGGGCTGGGAGTTGGATAAGAATATATTTGCTTCTTCCATTCCTTGAGGAATATTTGGCTTTTACGATTGTATCCCAGTCTACGGTTACCAACATTACTCACTTATTGTGGTTCTTATTGAGGCACCGGATACGTAACTATATATGAATGAACATGCGTGTTTCTTCTTGTGTGATCCTAATTAGATTTATAATTTCAACCTCACTCTCATTATACTGAATGCTGAAGGAAATGGCTATCCTTCAGCAGCAGAATAATTGTTAAGCGTGGATTTATATATTTGAATCTTCTCGAAGAAGTATAAATCATGAAACGTTTGCAGTATAAGTTGGGGGTAATAGGTAGAATGAGAAAAGAAGAATACAGGTAGAGTTTGAAATTCGGTTGGCCCGGGAAAAGTAAAAAGCTAGTACCATATCGAGCTGGAAGAACTTATACAAAAATGCGAGGAGATATCCTTCAGGCCCAACGTCTAGACATATCATGAACATGCTCTTACAAAATTCTGATTGGCCGAGACTCCAACTCACACTTGACTTTTAAATTTTGTAATGCTATATACATCAAAACATTGCATCATAATTAAGAATGATAATCTTACCAGGGGAAGGACAGCCAATTGTTAAGCTCAAGTGGGGGCAAAAAATCTAAACATATATATGAAAGTGGTAAGTTCTCACAATGGAAATAAAACAATATATAGTTGGACATTAGTTTATTGAGTTATGTGAAGGAATAGCAGCAAACACGATTATTTTACCAACAAGTGGATACTTACTAGCTCGCACAGATGAATATTTTTATATGTCATATATGTGACACCTCACTCAGGGATCCACTATCGTTGTTGTTGTCTTGGTCTTTAGCATCATACTATCATACTTCCCAAGTTCTTTGGGTGGAGAATAGATTTGGCTTAACATGGCTAAGAAGGAAGAAATCATATTATATTTTTCAAGACTAATTAAGCACCAAGTAAATCCTAAGGTCATAACTACACAAGGTGATCTTGTAACATGTTCGAAAGTGGAAGAAAATTAAATTTTTAATTAAACACAACACGATGATATTACCGAAGAAAGTTGACAACTGGTGCACCAACGTATATACAATATATATCTGAGAGTTTTTACAAAAGTGTGATTACAACAAAATTAAGGAAAATATACATGTAATCACTCGGACCTCAAAACAAGGGAAGCAAGATCGGGCCCTGAAAGCGTTCCTCCTCAGTCACCACCTCCTAATGCTGCCTATGACCTGACATAAAACATGAATATACCTGAATTTCCCGAGAGGAAACCCCATATGCCAAACTTCCATCACAATAAATGAACTAGACAGCTAGAACATGTATGATATGAAATGCAATAACCATCCATCGTCTCACTGCCCCCCCAGGAACTCTCTCCCTACCACAGTAGACACCAAACAGTGACGAGTCTCGCGGGTCCTCTAGCCCGACCCTCACACGTGCCCCAGGCACCACAGCCGGAAACATCCTCGGCCACAACACACGTGCCCCAGGCACCACAGCCGAAAACATCCTCGGCTAACACGCTGGATCACTCTCAGGTCGGTATCGTCTGTACCGCTGCCATCTTGAGCTGCTCCAGAAGACCACTCTCAGGCCGACACCGTCACCCCTCTAGGGCCGGAGATCCGTTGCCATCTTGAGCTCGCCCCACACGCGAACCACCCTCAGGCCGACACCGGTCACCCTCAAGGGCCGGAGATCCGTTGCCTTCTTGGGCTGGCCCGACAACACTCATGAACCACTCTCAGGCCGGCACCGGTCACCCTCTAGGGCCGGAGATCCGTTGTCATCTCGAGCTGGCTCCACAACACAAAAACACACAAAAACCATACCAAACGGTCGAAGAAAACCTCCCAACCGGTCGACCGAATCCTCTCCACAGGACTGACCCAACCAACAAAACTGTCAACCGGTCGAACGGCAAAGGGGTCCCGTTCGACCGAATTCAACCAGTGAAAACTCATCCACAGTAAAAAGCACCAACGGTCGAACTACACACAATCACTGGTCGACCCCAAACGGCCAGTACCAAAATCCAATCCGAACATAGTGCAACGGTCGACCGAAACAACACTTCGGGTCGACCAGCCAATAAGTTAACTTAAGTTCCGGTCGGACAAAGTCAACGAGCGGTCGACCAACTTACTACAGTGCTTTCGGTCGACCGGCAAAGGGGTCCCGTTTGACCGAAAACACACAGAGTCTCCATCCCTCGCTCGAAATGTACTATCGGTCGACCACCACCAAGGTATCGTTCGACCAGTACAAGGGATTTCACCCAAAAATACGCTATGACCGGTCGACCGTCCACACTGCAGAACGCTGCTGCACGGGTCCGACGAGCCCTCCGGTCTACCGTCGACCACCCCAACACTCACCAAAGCATATGTGAGCATCAAAGTAAAGCTTGACATATCTTGAAGACTTGAAGAAGCCTTCGAAGACTCAACGACGAGCTTCTCCTCGCAAAACACCTTTTCCGGCGAACTCCAACCGAGCAACGATCTATTCCTCTCCGGTGAACGTCCGAGCTTCACCTCGCCTTCCGAGAACCACTCCTCGAGCGCCTCTACACGCTGAAGATCTGATCAGAGAGAGGGAGAGGGTTTGAGCGGGAGAGAGAGAAAACGCGAGAGAGAGAGAGAGAGTAACACTCACCAACATATACTCTTCTCCTCTAATCTCCACCATCCATCACATCTCTTCCAAATCAATCCCAACCCTCCATCTAAAACCACCAATTAAGCACCTAATCAAGGCCAAAACATGATTAGTCCTAAGTAAGGATTTAGGATATTACATACCTTATGCTAGAGATGATATGCGCAATTTCTGAGAGTGACAAATTACCGGGCTCTCCTTCCCCAACCTCTCGCCCGTCGTGATCAAGCAATTATGATTCTTTTTACCCTACAACTTCAAAAATTATAATGTCAGAGAGAACAAATACAACAATAGAATAATAGAATAGTAGATATGAATACTGTCAAAATAGCATTCGACATGTATTTTCCATTCCTTTCGCAAACAGAAAGAAGTATACAATGGTATTGAACCAATAATATTTCCTTTGGGATATGCTAGAATGGTTTTGAACCATACTCGATTGGTTTTGCTTTCAACGTGAGCTACAAAATCTCATGATTTGCACTCATTTAATTTTCTTTCTTAAAATATTTTCTCTTACAAACACTACTAGAAAAACAACATACACCAACGGATTAGTATCCGTCAGTGCAAAGAACGCTTCACTTACGTATATATTGTTTCGTCAGACATGACAACCAACAAACCTATACCGACGGATAACAATGACTACACTGATGGATTTGTTCCGTCGCTTAATATTTTCGCAACATTCATCGATCAATTACTCTACACCGACAGGATGTGTAGAGTTTAGACAAAACAATAAGCCGGAAAATGATATTTGTCGCGTTAAAAACCACACTGACGGTTAGATGAATATACTTCGACAAATGTATCTGTCGGTGTACGTGTTTTGGGATTTACTCCGACGGATGTAATGTTTGAAAAAGAGACGTTTACACATTAATCTCGTTACACCACAGTGACAGTACAATTACCTTACATCGACGGATATCGACCGTCGGTGTAGGGTTATATCAGTAACCCCTTGATCAAGTCCGATCATTTCTGCGAAAACAACCCTAATTCCTAATGGATGTATATGTACACCGACGGTTAATGTCTGTCGGTGAAAACCATAGTTCTAGTAGTGAAATGAGTGTGTATTACTTGTTGAAACAAGTAACAACCAAGTGTGAAAACAAATCATACTAGGAGATACCACTTTGTAATATTTGAAACAAAGGTCATTTTGTGTGTCGATGAGGTGGTGACCGGTGGTTACCCGAAGATCTTGATATTCGATGTTATGTTAATTCATGATTTCTTCGTGGTATATATTATAATAATAATATGAGCAATAGTATTTACATATATACATACTGAATAAACTACCTATTTTACCAATGATGAAAGTCATGGCTGGTTGCTTTGAAACAAGCAACAACTATGTCTATGGAGTGTGGATACACAATGCAATGCTCCACAAACAAACAACATAAGAGGCAAAATAATTTTTCATGACATGCGTGTTCCATTGTGGTATTTTTGACACACTATTATATGCATGATCTGTATCTGTCCTATTTTATGCATCAAACACAAGCCAATTAGCCAAACTTAAAATAGTAACCGTCAGGGTGGGTGGGTGGGCAAGATTTGCAAGAAAAATATGTTGTAAGATAAAGGTTTGGAGAGAGCTGACGGTTCTTGGGACCCCCAAACAAAAAAATAATAACAAAATTGTGCTTCCACTTTCCCATCATCTTTGAGTTCACCAACGAAATGACACCGAAAGTATACAATCATGTCGTACTCTGGTAGTTTCCAGGCTTCAATTGTCACTATGGACGTGCAACCACTTCGTCAAAAGATACTACCAAAATAATCAAATTAATAGATGTTAATTTAAACTCCTCTCCATTATCGCAGATCTTTCCTTTATAATGCATGCTAAGTTCTAACCACTTCCTTCAATGACACACAAAAGAAAAGAAATATATAGTAGGCTGTGTCAATGTTCCCTGTTGGTTGGCATTTTGTTATTTTGTAGGGAAGCATCAGCAGCTCTAGTTATTGTTATCAACTTAATTTACTATTTGCATAAATATCTATAGCTCTGCTCTATTGTGCTCGTATTGGATCACTACCTCCTTAAAGAAATGCAACATGTTAGTGAGCTTTGTCTACTCCAGTAGAAGTACATATAATGAATTTTTATTAGGAAAAAAATACAACTTAACAAATATACTAACAATAAAGAAAACTTCTTATGAGTATGACCTGGGCCACTCTCAGCTCTGTGACAGTCCTTTCTGATTAATTTCAAATCCTAACACAATCCCAGCACTAAGTTTTGTTTATGCTTGTGCCAAATCCGAAGTCCTCTTCTTTTGTGCAGTTCAGCCTATTGGTTATAAATGGGCGTGCTTGATTAAATCAAGAAATGGACTTCTATGGCAGAAAATTGGTAGTACGTGTTGCCTCGTTTTCCTATATTAAAGACATTGTTGTTTGATTTAAGAACCCAATTAGATTAGGTTATGTACATCTCAGGGATTAAGAAAGATACCCCGACTGCAAATTTTGAGAACCCATATTACACATCCCAAGGGTTGACAATGTATTAATTGTGGCAACCAAGAATACGACCTATTTTACTAATTTAATAGTCAGGACATGGTAGAGAGCGGAGGATCCTGTCATGTTTTCCGAGCATAAGTTGGTAAGCTGCTTTGTGAAAAAGTTTTTACTTGAGAAGTTCCGATTTTCTTAACATTCCTTTTTTGTCATCTGAATTTGATTATGTCTTTTGCTAAATAATGTCAAAAATATATTGCTTAATCAGTTAATCCCAACTCTATCTGTGATTGCAGCAATTAGGTGAGCACAGCAGCACATCTGAAATCCGAGGGAAAATAATTCAAATTCCGGTTGACTCCGAAACTGTGGCCGTTTGTGCACTGAGAGTCGGATTCCGTGATATGTATAAAATTTTCTTTGAGTTTTCCGTCGGTTTGAGGTCGGAAAGCCACGGAAATTGAATTTTTTCGGTCTACCGTCAACCATTCGGTCAATCGAAATGATTTTAATAGATGACCGAACAAATTTTGGTCCACCAAAATTCGTTACTGGAATGACCAGTTCGGTCGACCATTTAACGTTCGCTCAGAGAAATCACTGGAACTATCATTCCGGTTGACCGAACCTACTTCGGTCGTCCGTTTTTGGTATCCAAATTGTTAGATATCAAGACCGATACAGAATTATTAATAAATCTCTAAACCCAAAAAACATTGTGCAAAAAAGTGAAATGTTTAAATAGTACAAGAAGCATCCCGTAAAAACAGAAGACAATAAGTAAAACAAGGTTGACATTAGAACTTTCGACATACCCTCACGGACCCATCTTCCAGCATCCAAGAGAGTAGGGACGGATTCATAGGGGCCATTACCCCAAGGATTTGGAAAAACCTACAATGTGTAGGACATACTCTGAAAGCCTATTATAGTATGGGTTAATTACAGATTGACACTCAATCCGACCCAAATTCCAACCATATCCGACTTCCGTTTCGATCCAAACTTTCACGTAAATATAAGTTTAGGAGTGTATTAGGGATACAACAAAAAAATTAGGAAAAAACGTCGAATGTGTGTTAAATAATGAGTTTTTGAAGTTCAAGGGGGCAAAGTGTTACAAAATTAAAGTTCAGGGGAGATAACTGTTAACTTTGAAACTTCAGGGGGGCAAAGTGATACCAATGCATAGTTCAGGGGAGCAAACTGTAATTAACCCTTATAGTATTATTGGATTCAAAATATATGAGGTATAAGTGAATAAGTCTAGTGATTTCTGGAAGCATCCCTGAAGAACCAAATATTTCATGTATTTTGAATCCAATACTTGTTTTAGTCTTTGTTTGCGGTGACATAAGTCCCTCCCTACAACTCATGAATTAAGAATTCTCACAATAACAAGGTCTACTCGACATGGAATAGGCATGAACAGAATCTTTGCAAAAAATTCCAAAATTTTCAATTAAACTAATATTATCAACTAATTGAATTAGTATTTGATTCACCAAATACATCATTATTGTATACTCTTTGATATGTATGACGCAATCCAATATTTATTTTGCAAGTTTTTAATTTATTAAAAACCAAAAAACCAACTAGATTGACCCAGTGGATAAATCAAGAATACAGAAACAAACAAAAAGTGAGATTGGTGGCTTTTGCAAAGATCATCTATATATATCCAATTCAATCCAGTAAAGAGTGTTTTGACGTCAAGAAACGTCCACAATTCTTGAAAATAATGGATCTGTTCACGACACAATTTTTGATGGTTTTTGACGATTTGCATTCTGACTGTTTGGGTGACAAAACTGGATTTTAGTTTTTGGATATCTAATCTGGATGAAAAGATGCATTAGCCGCTCCCCTCGTGTTATAAAATTTGGTCCTCAATTGAGAATAATAGACTAGTAATGACTTTAATCATGCATATTTTGTTGAAAATGGTGGATTATGGGTTTGTCTTAAAGGTGAAGTGTAATTTTGGGATGATGGATTAGTTTCTAACAATGGTATTCAATGAAATAATCTAATAAAGTCAAACGTATAACAGTAAAAATATAGTGGCAAAATATGTAATTAATTGTACATAAAACGATATCCTAACAACAAACATTTTACGTGGTTCTCACCCAAAAACTGGAAAAACTAAAGTTTATCCATTTTTGAAACAATGAAACATAGTGTTAAATGCTAAAAACTAGATACAATTTTTTAGGAAAGTGATGTCTGACCATTTTTATTTGGATGTCCAAAATAAAAAATTGAGTTTTTTATCAAAAAAATGTATCTATTTTTAAGGCATTCAAACGCACCCAAAATCAGTATGCATGACATGAGTTCATGCATATGTCAGACTTTCCTTTAGAAACATGTACAAATTCTCACTCAATACCACAATGCTACTCATATCATAGTCTGCAAAAAATAATAACTTAATTTCACAAGTTAATAACATCCAAATTTTATGTTATCCTATTGAGATTTGAGAGTAAAAGTCATTGCACTCTTTTAGGATAGGAAGTGTGGAGCCTGGTATTGCGTTCAAGAACAGACTCAAACTGAACCTCCAAGTCGGATTGATTTGTTCTTAGTCAACGATTTACCTTTGGAAAAAATTGAACTACCTCTCATTTAATTAGTTAGTAGAGCCTTGTGAAGTTTCCCAAAATTTCTTTGTTTTTTTCTCCAAACGAGAAGAAGCTTACAATTAAATTCGTAGGTTTGAAAAGGAAAAATAATAATACAACATTCGTGATTTGAAAAAAAATGGCTGATCCATTTTTTTTCTATGGGAGCCAACTTAAGCTCTCAAATCACAAGCCTAATTATTTTTTTCACGAAGCAACACCAAAAAACGACATCAACTGATTTGTTCCAAACGAGACAATACCTATTAAAAGAATTCAAAAATGAAACCCAAATGTTTATATATACAAGGAATTTTCAAAACAATGGTACATAAATAGTTCCTCTCACGGAGCTACCACAAAACTACAACTTTTACCATAAGAACCACTCTAAGCGCGAGTAAACAACCGAAAGACAACAATCTCCTGAACCAGTAAACTACCCGTAGCGTTCAAACTCCAAACCCAATTCGATAAATCCCAGTCCAATTCAGCAGTCAAACTTGGTTAGCTGTTAGTATCAGTTGCAAGAAAAAGGCAAGAAGTCCCCAAGGACGTGGTGTAGTGGATAAATGGGAGGTTGTGTTGGCAAATGACGTATGATCGAATTTCAGTTTCGTTTAATTAAAAATTACGTCCTAGTGCAAACGGTAATGACCACCTTGAGATTTGTAACCGGACCGACCTCCAAAAAGCAATGGTTCTCAATTCATTCAAAGTTAACCCGCGGTTAAAGCTGGTGTGGTTTGGTTTGGTTCTGTAACCGACCCTCACTCACAGTCTCAAAAAGCAGCACACCAAATACGCACTTGGCGTTGTCCCAACTTGCGTTACGTTCTCACCCGTGAGTTTGTGAGAAGCCACACGTGCGGTGGGCCATACCTTCCTCGCTTCCCACTTCTGCGCCATCCTCAGCCGTCCGATCGAGGACACGATGAGAGGGTTTTGCGGAATGAACGTGAAAGAAAAGGTGGGAGTTAACTATAAAAGTGCTTTAACCCTTTCTGTCACTTTAAACTGGGACGACGGACTTCCGGTTTAATTTAACTGCCACCACACATTGCAAAAGCTGGTGGTTTGGTGTATTAGTATTAGTAACGTAATGAAACAGAAGTTAGTTTGCCAATCAGTTTGTATGCCGACGTTAATTGTTTTATTCACGTGTTGTGCGTACATAAGTGTAGTGTTAGGAATTAGTTGAGGATGGTCGAAATGTGTACGGACGACACACTAATATTTTGTAAATTGGTCGATTTGAAGCTTAATTAGATGTTTTATTTATGTGTGGATAAATAGATGGTCTTGTACAAAACTAATTGGATGTTATTTCATCTACGTATCGGTGCCCGAACTTTCCCCCCTAAAGAGTCAAAAAATTAAGAATATATATATATATAGTCAAACTCTAGTGAGCTTACGGCTCATCAAATTTAGTTTAAGCCCCCTACAATCTCACCATTGGATCTTATTTACAGTTATTCTCACCATTCATTAGCATAACCGTTTTTTTTAATCTACCTTACAATTTAAAATGAGTAGTGGATATTGTGGGGGCTTAATTTAGAAAAGTTGAACCATGAGCTCACTAGAGAATTACTATATATATATATATATATATATATATATATATATATATATATGAACACATTCTTCTATGACTTGTATTCGTTGTATAGTTGTATCAACTCTCAAGATTTATGACCACTAGAGTCTGGAGTTGATTGAGAGCTTAAAACTATAGACTTATCATGCAATTGAATGCTCACAACTTAGTGTCTCATTATTTAAACAGTCCTACTCTAACACAAGCCTTAAATACTACCTATATGAATGTTGACAAATTCTACCAAATTTTTTCCAACACTATTGTCGCGAGACTTGTGTCCTCCATTTGAATTACCCATTCAACAGTCCCAGTCTTCGTCGAACGTGCAATGGGACCTCTCGTGTTGTCCTCTGTTGTGTCCCTCCACCAGATTCCACTCCACTCCATCATTGCAACAGGTGAAGACGCCCACATTATTACTCGTATCAAATCTTAATCAAATCCCAGCAAATAATTCACCCCTCTCCCCAACTGACACCTGTCTAAACAAGGCGATTAAATTATGCCCCATTATACCTTTCAGGGAAAGGAGGGTCGGGTGCATGATCTTTTGGGAAGATACTACTGTCTCCCTACATGTTTTTTAAGAGACTTGGGGTTTATTGCTTTGACTATTGAACAGTTGGTGTGTATTTATAACTTGACTGTGGGTAGCATGAAATTTGTGTGGAACCCCACCAAACAAACATGAGCACGTCGTATCATTGTCGTCTCGTTAAGTAAAAAAAAGAATGGGTTAAGTATACCTGCAGGTTGATTAATTTGGAGCCCCACCCTTTGTGGGTTACAATTACACGTTCGACACCACCCGCTGGAGTCACCTCCACCATCTCTGGTCGCTGGAAAGGAAGTAAAAGAAACGAGAGAGAGATTGAGTGAAAGAAAATGAAGAAGAAAAAGAAAGTCTCTAAACACCCCACTCAAAACCCATCATCACAGCCACCTCCAACCCATCACCCTACCCCTCAGACCACTGTTCACGTCTTCTCTTCCCTTCCCATGCAAACCCCCACTAATCACAGGATTAAACCACTAATCACGGGTTAGGATCTAACATAAACATCACAGATGCGTTGGGTCAAAAGATCAGCAGCAGTGACATTAATATTGTTATTGGGTGTGTTCTTTCAATAGAATATTTAAATCCGTAAATAAAGGCAAAAATCGTGTCCTAATCGCCATATATAGCTTGATGCGAGCCCATGAGAGTCACATATTTATTTATCTGGAGATAACCCATGATATAGTTGACATATCATGCAAGGAATTAAACCGTTCTGCCGTTTCGGCAGATCTCATCAATTGCTGAAACTTGCAGCACCATTTGAAATGGAAATAATAAATGAAAAGGAAGGAACTATATTAATGCAATGAAATGACATTAGTTTTTTCACATTTTCTAGACAAATTAGTTGTATACAGAAGCCAGAAGCACTTTGGAAATCAAAGTACTGTGTTTTTTTTTGTGACCCGGGAAATCACCAAACAACCGCCGACGCCGGTGGTCAAGTTGTAAACCCAAGAGTGAAGTGATACTCATCTTTTTTATTATCCTTGGCCTAATAAGAGCCAACTTACCAGAAAAAGAGGCACCAGTAAGATTCAAACTGACGACCTCACGAACCGGCGAGGTCTTAGACACCTGAGCCGATCCAATTTAATCAAACAATTTATAGTTACCAAAGCGATCTAATTAGATGTCAATTTTTATTTTATTTTTCGAATTGAATGGAACTCAGCTTGACTGCAAGTCTGCATCATCTGAAGAACTAATTAATTCTGTTCAAAAACTATTATTTTCAATATCATGGACTCACAAGTCCATGTTAATGTTGTGGGGGTGTATCGAGATAGAGGTACGGCTGTGTCACTCGCCGACGTGAATTTTCTTAAAAATTATAATATTGGTATCCATATTTCGTAATTTTTTTATTTAACAAAAAAAAATCTAAAATTCGAAATTTAGGAATTTTTTTTCTCCAAAAACTACTCGCATCGCGGGTCACACCCGCGATCCGTTTTCCCGCCAATTTTTTTTTTTGATTTTCTGTTTTTGTTTTGATTTTCTGTTTTTATTTTTTATTATAATTATTTGTAATCTTTTTTTAAATCTTTTTTTTTCAAAATAAGTTTTCTAATTTATATTATTTTTCTAAATTTTTTAAAATTATTTTTAATTTTTCCAATAATCGACCTCCAAATCACGTCGATAACCCGACATATTGAAATGTTAGTGTATTTTGTACAATAAAAAAACAATTTTTTTAGCCAGATTAATAAATTATTTACAACTGAATATTAAACAAACACTAAAACTAATTAAAACAAAAAATTGGAAACGTTATCAAAAATTAGTAGGGTTTACACACATTGTAAATATTTTTGGAGGTCGATACAACAAAAAATTTAAAACACAATTAATTTTTTTTAAAAAATAATAAAAATTACAAAACATATTATGAAAACAAATATAATAAAAAACATAGTTAAAACATAAATATATTAATTTTAAAAATATATTAATTTAATTTTTAAAAATATATTAATTTTAACATAAATATGTTATTTATTTAATTTCAAAAGGTAAAAGACATTTGACTTTTGTTGACTGTATTGACCATGTCAGCGTACATCCCCGCACACTTCGGTGTATCACTACTCCAAAAGTAAATATACATTCGAGGGATTGTTGGACCAGGAGTCTAGGAATCAAATCATCATCAGTGATTTGTAAGGGTGTGTTGTCCATCGTTTAAAAACGCAAACATAAATTAAATGTTCATTCTAGTTTCAAGCAACTATGATATTTCAAAGTAGTAATTGCACTTTTTACTATAAAAATAACACGAAAATTAGTTGAAGAAAACTAAAAGAAGATAATTTGTTGTTAAATCAATTTCAAAAAATATATATATTTTTCTGATATTGCCCACGTGGTCAACCGTGCCCACCGTCTCTTTGTTTTCTGGCGAGCGTTAATGTTACGAACCATTTTATCTATTGAAAATATACAATAAGGTCAAGGAACAATAGATTATTTATTTAAAGATCATTGACTTTTCGTGGTCTTAAAAATCTAAATATTACATTTACCTTTGTTATTTTTGTCTTAATTACAAATCATATCATTCTCATTCCCAACATCCATATTTCTCACAATTCTCTCTTTCAACATATTTCTTCCTTAAATCCTACAACATCACTCCAACCATCCTACCTACACCGGTCGTGATATTTTTTCGGTTAACTCAACGATCCATCCGACGTGGCCGACCAACTTGTGATCCGTCATACCTCGGTAACCACCTCCGACGATCCAATCTTCACATATTCCACCTACTCTGTGACTATTTTGTACATTCACCGTTAGATTCAAATTTAATCCAGACAAACGAGTTGATAACATTACAAACCAACTTGTGACAAGTTAACTTGTACGCACACGAACATTGAGACGAGACAAACCGATTTGTTGCATGAACACATTGAATCAATATATATGAGTTGTAAAAATCACCAAACAAGCTGGTCATTCTACCAAACGAGTTGACTTGTTTTTACATGACTCGTTGCAACTTAATTAACAACCTGATTCATTTTAATATATATATAAATTTCTCTCTAAGACATGTGATAAATATCATAATTTATCATTTTTATCTTTATTATTATATATTACTTTTGTATTTAAATACTCAAACTATAAAATATGAAAGTTTAGGTAAGGAAAGTCTGGATTGACAGCACATGCCACTTGATTTATTCATAACATCCACATTCAAATACAGAATTTGATGATTATAGATCCATTGGAAAGACAATTGAAATGAGCACATATTCGTTTATCTTGCAACTTGCCCAATTCTGATGTTACAAGTGTGAAAAACGTGTGTCGATACACACCGTATTTGAAAACTGGACAATCAACATATCATCAATAATTTGCGTATAACTCTCTCCTCTAATATCTAAATTAAGAATCTAATGGGCTCATAAAGGACATGAAAAATTGCAGATTTGAGAGGACAGAAAACGAGTTGAGTCGTTTTTACACCAAACAAGCTGGGATGCACCCGTTTCGCTTTGGGATGGCAGGGCACGACACTTGGGGGAGATGGATCTTGGGGGGAGGGGCTGAAGCAGCTGGGGTGGTGGTTCAAGGGGAGGGGTTGGGTTGCCGGCGATGTTGGAATGTTTGAGATTTGTTGTTGGAATAATTGAGAGGATTTGGTGTTGGAACGTGAGAGATTTGGTAGTTTTGTTTGGGATGTCGGTGATGTAATGTTATAATATTTTTGGAGGTGGTGAGGGTATTTTGGGGATAAAATTTAAACGAATTAAAATAAGTTTTTATTCTTCAAAAGAATTACTACAGTCTTGTAGAACATTTGACTTCCCTACTTTAGTCTTTTAATTTAATCTCCTTTTTATATAAGTGTGAAATTTGGTTTTAAGAATTTATGCAATTTACTCAAAATATATATATTTTAGTTCCGGTATCCATCTATGGATCCCAAACAAAGAACACATGAAATCCAAAATCTTACTGTGAAAAAAAGACTCGAAATTAATGTAAACGTCTTGACTTCCATTATCTTTGACTCAAAATTAAATTACGAACAATCACCAAAATATCAAAAATACTTCGCCAAATCATACTCCTTCGAGAAAAGATTAAAATTCCAATCTTTCAGATACTTATTTCCTAGGCAAAATGATAAATATGTTAGTAGAAGCTAGGAAACAACAATCACCATCCTCGAAAGATGTAGACTGTGTTTGGATGTTCTCAATGTCTCATCTTGTTTCCCAGGAATCAACGAAAACCATATTTTTCCGCAGTGTAAGTTTTGTGTAGGTTTTTCAATTGAAAACTTTGCATGTTTGGATGATCTTGCTTTTGGTAAAACACAAACATCCAATTAAATCCAAATTACCTGCATAACCCTCACTTCCCACTTCTCATGAAAACCCTTCACTTTCCCTCCCTCCATCCCAACGCATTCAGCTCAGTCAACCCCAAATTAAATTACATGAAACTAAAGGGAATGAATCATAAAGACAACAAACGGGAAATTAGGGAAATGTGAAAAATTTCTGGAGAGATGGACTTGGACAACTCCGACGACATTGGGAAAGGGTAACACGAGAGAGAGGCAGAAAGGTAGAAGACCTTCTCCAGTGGAATGGATGAGGTTTGGCAAGTGACATCGTTTCTGTTGAAACGAAGGTAGAGAAGAAGAAGAATTTTTGTATATATTTTTTGTGTGTGTATTACATGATTTGTGTTGTATTTATACAAATACAATAGATTCGTTGGGGCCTCATAAATATAGAATTAATGTTTGTGGGAAACTGGAAGGGATGCCTGACTGAAGATGGATCGTCTGAGGAGATAACGGTAAGATGTTTTCAACACGCCCCCTCAAGTTGGATCTGGAAGGGATTGATAGATCCTAACTTGTAAAGAAGTGTAGAGAAGGATTTGTGATCGAGAGCTTTGGTGAATATGTCCGCAAGTTGTTCTTTGCTGGGAACGTAGGGAACTTCTATTTCTTTTGACTGAATTTTTTCTCGGATAAAGTGGCAATCAACTTCGATATGTTTAGTTCGTTCATGGAAGACAGGATTTGTTGCGAGTGTCGAGCTGCATTATTGCCACAAAACATTTTCATCGGGCCTTGGGTTGTGATGTTCATGTCTTTGAGGAGCTGACTGAGCCAGATTAACTCGTTGGTAGTGGATGTCATTCCACGATATTCTGCTTCTGCACTGGAGCGAGCAACGACATTTTGTTTCTTAGATCGCCAGGTAACAAGGTTACCACCAACAAATGTGCAGAAGCCAGTGGTAGATTTCCGATCATGACTTCCAGCCCAGTCTGCATCAGAATAACCAATAATTGAGTTAGACTTGTTAGGTTTCATCCAAAGTCCTTGCCCAGGTGTGCCCTTTAGGTAACATAAGATTCTGTTTACCAAGTCCAAGTGATGTGTGTGAGGAGCATGCATAAATTGACTTATAAGGCTTACAACATAGGTGATATCTGGTCGAGTAACTGTGAGATAGATAAGTTTTCCTACTAATCTTTGAAATTGTCCGATATTGGTTAATGGCGTGCCATCTGTGGGTCCTATCTTCCTGTTAGTTTCTATTAGTGTGGTGGTAGGTTTTGATCCTAGTTTTTCAGTTTCCTTAAGAAGGTCTATGGTGTATTTTCGTTGTGAAATGAATAACCCTTTCTTGGAATGAGCAATTTCTATGCCTAAGAAATATTTCATGATTCCTAAGTCCTTTATATCAAATTTAGATTTTAGATAGTCTTTAACTAAATTTATTTGGTGATCATTATTACCGATTATTATAATATCATCAACATAAATGAGTATAATGGTAGTGATTTTATGATCATGTTTTGTAAACATGGAGGCATCTACAGAAGTCTTAATAAAGCCATACTTAAGGAGAGAGAGACTGAGTTTGGCATACCAGGCTCGAGGCGATTGTTTTAGTCCGTATATAGATTTGTGAAGCTTGCATACCTGGTTGGGATGAGTAGTGTATCCAGGGGGTGGAGTCATATAGACTTCTTCTTCTTCCAGATTTCCCTGTAAAAAGGCATTTTTGACATCCATTTGGAATAGATTTCATCCATGGTTAACGGCGACAGAGAGAAGAACACGAACAGTGTTCATTTTGCTACGGGGGCAAAGGTTTCAAGATAGTCAAGACCGTAGGTTTGAGTATATCCTTTAGCAACGAGTCGAGCTTTGTACCTTTCTATTTTTTCATCGCTATGATACTTGATTTTGTAAATCCACCTGCAACCAACCGGTTTTATGCCTGGTTGGAGAGGGACTAAAGTCCAGGTGTGGTTGGTTTCTAGGGCCTGTAATTCTTCATCCATGGCTTTGACCCAATATTTGTTTTGTGTGGCTTCATGATAAGAAATGGGTTCTTTGGTTTTTTCTAATTCTCCTAAGAAGGCTTGGTGTTTCTGTGAAAATTGGTGGTAGGATAGGTGGTTTTGAATAGGATAAGTGGTGCGAGAAAGAAAATAATCATTAAATCTAGGAGGGGGTCGACTTTGACGAGAGGATCTTCTTGGGATCTCTTGTTCTCTTTGGTCATTGTCTCCTCCTTCAGTGTTATCTTCGTCTTGGGTGTTATCCTCGTCATCTCATCCTTGGTCTCCTCCTCCTTGGTCTCCTCCGAGTCCAGATGTAGTATTTGGAATTTGAGGAAGAGAGGTTGGTAGTGGAACGGAAGCGTCTTTAGTGGAGTGTTTAAAAGAGGGTTCAGTCTCAAAGAAAGTGACATCTCTTGAAACAAGCATTCTTTTATTTTTGGGATCATAACATTTATATCCCTTTTTCCGAAAAGAATACCCCAAAAACCACATTTAATGGAGTTGTAGTCGAGTTTGTCATTACGTTTTTTGTGAACAAAATAGATGCACCCAAAAACTATAAGGTGGTCAAGATTAATCTCTTTATTGTATAAAATTTCGAGAGGTTTTTTATTGTTAATTGTAGGACTAAGAAGACGGTTTATGATGTAAGTAGAAGTAAGAACAACGTCAGACCAGAATTGTTTTGGGACATTGTTTTGAAAAAGAAGTGATCGTGTGACATTTAAAAGATGTTGATTTTTTCTTTCTGAAAGTCCATTTTGTTGCGGAGTATTAACACACGAAGTTTGATGAAAAATACCTTTTTATTTTAAAAGATTTTGAAACAAATTGCTCATATATTCAGAGTCGTTGTCAGATTGAAAGACACGAATTTTTGCATCAAACATATTTTCAATAAAACATAAAAAATCACAAAAGACTGAGTAAGTAGCAGACTTGTTTTTTAGCAAGTAAATCCAAGTTGTTCGAGAAAAATCATCAATAAAACTTATAAAGTATCGAAAGCCATTATGAGATTCAACAGGAGCAGGTCCCCAAATGTCAGAATGAATTATCTCAAATGGAATATAAGTTTTTGTGCTAGATTTTGAAAAGGGCAATCGAGTTTGTTTAGCAAAACGGCATACATCACATAATAATTCAGAAGAAAAAACAGGAAATAAAGATTTTAACACATTTGAAGATGGATGACCCATTCTTCGGTGCCAGAGATTATGATCAATTTTAATATGATATGCTTTTTGATTGGTTTCCAGAACATAAAGACCATTTTGGAGGATACCTTTACCAATCATCCTCCCTGTGATACGATCCTGAAAAAATATGTTGTTAGGAGTGAATACAACGTTACAATTTAAATTACTAGTAATTTTGGCTACCGAAATTAGGTTAGCATCAAGATTAGGAATATATAAAATATTATCTCCAGTATTATTGACTAATTTTGCTTTTCCTATTCCTTCAATTTGTATTTTATTTCCATTAGCAACAGTAACAAATTTATTTAATAGTTGCATATTGTGAGTAATGTTATCAAGCAAAGACGGGTCTCCGGTCATATGATCTGTGGCCCCGGTATCAATAATCCAAGGTTTATTTGTAGAATTAGTAGACAATCCAGAAAAAAGTGCGATATCAGACATTATTTTACTACCTGCATAATTACCAGTTGCAGGGGGGTAGTCTGCAAATATTCATTTAGATGATCCACCAACCGGCGTATCGGATCCTGATGCATTGCATACATTGCATCATATGTCTTTCATTTAGATTACTTTTATATCAATAAATGCTACTAAGGTATGTGTTTAGTCGTATTTACAGAATACAGGGACCTGAATGCAAATTACCCACATTCCGAGCATAAACGCGTGCAAAAGATTCATTTCTATCATAAAGACCGAGTTCAAGTTTATCGGGTTCCGAATGGAAATGAATCCAAGCATAAAAGCATTCAAGGAGCTAATCACAAAAAGGCCAAGGACCTAATTGCAAAATGCCAAGGACCTGATTGCAAAAGAAAAGGATCAAGTTATTTTGTTGGAAAAGTCAAAAGAAAAGTCAAAAAGAAATCCCCAACAATGGAAGGAATAATCCGGAGTTCAAGACAATGGAAAGAATCATCCAGACACGTAAATAAAGATCAAATCATACCATAAACACATGACCAAAATCCGGACCCGAGCAGACCTGATTGTGCGGCGTTTTCGCCGCACAACACCTTCAATATGCGGCGTTTCTGCCGCCCAGTCATTGATCTATGTGCCCGATTTTTGTCCAGTGTCGGGTCGACACGTGTACTATCCTTTTATGTATTGGTATCCCCTGTATCGGCTATAAATAGCCCTGTAGGACGAATGTAACACATCTTTGAACCTTTGGTCTTGGATCATTAGTAATAAAATTCTGTTTTAATTTGTTTTGTTTTAACTTTCTTTTCTTAATGTCTCTAGGATCCCTTCTTCTTCCTCCCTCCATGAGTTTCTAACTCTTTCCAAAGGGTGGAGGTGATGGAATTAGGGGTAGAGAAGATGAATGCATGTTATTGTTTTAAGTTCGTGATTAGTATATTTTGATTACTTGAGTTTATGTTAAATCATTTATCTTGTAATGCTTCATAACTAACATGATTTATTTCAAGTTTCTCCATTCTCCAATCTAAACCTAAGTCTAGACCTCCACCCGACGGAATTCTCCATCTTTATTCTTGTTTTTAGTTTTTAATTGTTCTTGTTTCTTGCTTAGATAATTAAATCAAAAATACCAAAAACCCAACTTATTTCTTCTCCCTTCTTCCTCTTAATCGAAAATAACATCAACTACGAAATCTCTCCCTCCTTGTGTTCGACCCGTACTTGCCACGTCTTCATAGACGCCGTGCACTTGCGGTATAAATTTAAATCTCCATCAAGTTTTTGGCGCCGTTGCCGGGGAGGCGACGCAGATTTTGTGTTTTCGTGTTTTCGATTTTATCCTGTCTACCTTTTGCGCGATCTAAGTATTTTAATTTGTGTAGCAGGAGACAACAGAGCGCGCGGCGAAATCCGGGAGCGTTCTAAGACACTTGGGCGGCGGAATCGCCGCATCTTCAAGAGGATTTGCGGCGGAATCGCCGCACAAGCTAGGGCTCTGGTCTTCATTTTTCTCTGGGGTCGTCGGCATCTCTGGGTGGTCGCATTGAGCTACTGGAATCTCCGAGAGCGGGCGGCGAACCCGACTGAGCATTGCAGAGGTAACTTTTCTTGCCTTTCTCGTAAAATCTGAATAGTTGAAAAGTTTCCTTTCGTAGAATTGCACGTGTTAGGGTTACAATTCCATAATTGGCAATAATTCAACTCTGACCTAAAATTGGCAAAATTAGAAAGACCTTAGTGCATGCATCATATAATGTTTTGCTTGCATTATTCTTGCTAAATTCTTGCAAATTAATACTTGTTGAAGATTGCTGGAGGCAAGGTACGTATCGAGGTTTTTATCGATTGCATTAGAGCATATAATTTAGTTGCATACAACCTTGCAATTGCCCCCCATTAAAAGAACCATTGTTTGACTATCTTTGCTAGATTTAAGTTAAACTATCTTAAGGGCAACTCCGTAGGAAAAGATACGGTGGGGATTTCATCACCCTCCCGTAGCCCACAAACCACAATCCTGAAGTGTCGCCTAAGCCTAAAATTTAAAATCAATTAGACATTGGCCCCTAAGGACTCGGACTCAATTAAGGAGGAGATTGGTTTGACTTGCTATGACCTGAAGCTAATTGAATTCAATTTGGTGTCTAGAAAGTGTTTTTGTGTCGACGAAAGTCTTCCAAGCGACGTGGTTGTCTAATTGGCACCGACTCTGTCGGAAGCGCCCCCACTAGCTCTACACTAACTGGCCAACTTGGTTTGATTGGTGAGGGAGGTGAATCAAGCAAATCAATTCGACTCAACCAGTTAGGAGTCGTCTAGATCTAAGTGACACTAGGTCTAGGATTGTTTTGACCGTGCTTATTCAGGAAATTTCTGACCAACCCTAATTTTTATCCTTTAGAGTTAAGTTTCCCTTCTCGTCTGAGTCTTCTTTCCCTTCTCATCTTTACCTTTCTATTGTTTGTTTTCTTAAAAAAAAAAAAAATTTAAAATTCAAAAATTCAAAAAAATTGTAATTAATTTTTGAAATTAAATTTGGAATTTAAATTTCGAATTTGAATTCAAAAATTGATTCAACCCGGTGCACTCAGATTTGGATTCGGGACTTGAGTAATCGACTCTCACGAGTTAATCTAGATTCCAGTCTGGAACTTAACCCCATTCCACCTGTTGCACCACCTCACCCGGATCTAATGGGTGAGAACGTAGTGGACCCGCCTGTTGCACAACCTATAACTCTGAGGGATCGGTGCTACCCAACGATGGCTGCTCAGCCATCGTGCATCGTTATGCCCACTATACCGGGTCGCGACTTCGAACTTAAGGCACAATACATGAGTATGCTGCCTAAGTTCACCTCTAGGGAAGACCCATATCTCTTCCTTAGATAATTTGAAGAAATCTGCTCTCTTATGCAATACCAGCATATCCCTGAAGAGGCAGTGCGTCTGAAATTCGTGCCTCTAGCACTGAAGGACGACGCTAAGAAATGGCTATATAGTCTAGCCGAAAGATCTATTAGAAGTTGGGCCGAATTTGTTCAAGTTTTCCTAAAAAAATATTTCCCCAACCATAAGACTATGAAGATTAGGAATGAAATTGTTGCATTCGTTCAGTCTGAGAGCGAGCCGTTCTATTCCTATCTTGAGAGATTTAAGAGTGTCTTGACCCAATGCCCTCATCACGGAATTCCGAAGTGGCAATTATGCCAAATTATTTATGAGGGATTGACACCCACATCTAGGGTTATGCTAGAATCTGTGAGCCAAGGGAACTTTATGTCCAAAAATGAAAATGATGCCTGGACTTTTCTTGAGGATTTAGCTGAAAATAGTATGCAATGGGACAATACTAGAACACCCATCAACCCGAGTATTGGATCTAGAATAGCGAGTCAACCCCGACCAGGTGTCTTAGCTATAGACTCCAACATAGCGGTTGAGGCAAAACTAGCCACCCTTATGCGTAGAATGGAAAGTTTAGAGCTGCAAAACCAAACCCGACAAGCATCCCCTACCCCTTGCTCTAGATGTGGTCAGACTGGTCATTTAATGGAGGACTGTGTGAACCTGGAACATGTTAACCTATAACCCAGGTTGGCGTAATCATCCCAATTTTTCGTGGACCCAACAAGGACAACCTCCTAGACAACAACCAACCCCATATAATCAAAATAATACATCATCTGGGGGTAATAATGGAAATCATGAGGTTAGGTTGACAAAATTAGAAAATTTAATGACAACTTTTATACAAACAACCAACCAATCATTCCAAAGGCTAGAGACACAGGTCAGTCAATTAGCACAGATAATAGGTGAAAGAGAAAAGGGCCAATTTCCAAGTCAACCTGAGGTAAACCCCAGAACTAATAATCAATATCAATCTTATCAACCACCTTCAGGAAATAACAACCCTAGACCGGTTCAAATGGTTAATGAGGAAGGACCGTTCCAACAAATCAATGCTGTAGTATCATTACGGTCCGGAAGACAAATTGACAATAATGTGGTAAACCCTAGAATGACTAATCAATCTAGCCATCAAACACCCACATATGACTTGACCATTGAACCCGACGTCCAAATTGAAAAGCCTCATCCACCTACCCAACATGAACCTGTAGCTCAACCTGAACCTGAGCGAGTCTATGTGCCTAAAGCCCCATTTCCCAATAGACTCAAAAAGAACTCTAGTGCACAAATAGAGAAAATCTTGGAAGTATTTAAGCAAGTTAAGGTAAACATTCCACTCTTAGACATGATTCAACAAATACCTGCTTATGCTAAATTCTTAAAAGATTTGTGCACTAAGAAGAGAAAAACGAATGTACCAAAGAAGGCATTCTTAACTGCAAACATATGCTCAATTCTTTCCAACACATCTCCTATAAAATATAAGGACCCGGGGTGTCCCACAATTTCATGTTCAATAGGAGATACGTTTATCAATAAAGCCCTTCTAGACCTTGGTGCAAGCGTTAACTTGCTCCCATTTTCTGTCTACGAGCAACTCAACCTTGGTCCACTGAAACCCTCTAGGACAACCCTCCAATTCGCTGATTGTTCTGTTAAGAAACCGAGAGGTATAGTAGAGGACGTTTTGATTAAGGTTGGTGACTTCATTTATCCAGTGGATTTTGTCGTACTTGATACTGAACCTGTTGTAAATCCTAATCGACAAATCCCTGTAATTCTAGGTAGACCCTTTTTAGCCACTTCGGAAGCATTAATAAACTGTCGAAATGGGCTCATGCAATTATCTTTCGGGAACTTAAAAGCAGAATTTAATATCTTCCATATTGATAATGAGCCAGAAATAATATGCAACCCAAGTGATGTTGTGATGAGAGCACGTATTTATCAGAATTCTGAATCAAATAAATCATCACATAAGCAAAAAGGAAGTAAGAAAAAAGGGAGTGATTCATTTACTCAACCACCATCACTCGAGCAAATAAGCGAACCAATTCAAGTGAGAAGAGTGGAATCTTTTCCTCAAGTCAACATGGGGAACAATTCAACTGGATACATGCACCAATATGGTGTCATTCAATCCAGTTCTGATTACGGTTGACTCTGAGCAAACTCAACCCCTCTACTGCAAGCCGACTCAGGTAATAAGTGCATTTATTGTATCTGTGCATACATTGAGGACAATGCATGATTTAGGTGTGAGGGGGTGTTTATATATGTACATATCTATCTATTTGATTTTCTGTTCTGCTGTATAAAAAAAAATCAATATTCTATGACATAGCTTAAGATTGAACTGCCAAAACCCGTGTACAAATTGCATTAAGTTTTTGTTCCTTATTATATAGTTCTGCTTGTAGAATTATGACATAAATCTAAGTTTCAAAGAAATAACCCATGACCCTTGTAAGACATGTATGCACTTAAATTGGATGAATCAAATCTTTGAAGTGGTTGATAAAAAGCAGAGGTTGAGGAAAATATACCGGGAAGTGTGGACTTCTAATAGCAATTAAGCCTTGAGGAAAATAAAAGTAAAATAAAATAAAAATAAAGTGAGGAAAACACATTTTGCAAAATGATTACAAAAGCCCAAGCCTTTGAGTCACTGGTCCGTAGGGGTATTTTGAAACCCGGTAACTTGAGTCTACCAGCTCGGGATTATCGACCAAACTCGCTACACGAATGCAAAAAGGGTATAAGTGTCAAAAAGAAAAGCAAATGTGTTGAATCACGGAAAAAGGACAAAAATAAATAAATACTTTAAGATACTCAAGGCCCAAAGCTAAAGGAATGATCCATGCCATGGTTGATCCGAATGATACTTCACCACCAAAGGAGGCGTGCAAAATAATTCAAGTGATAAACATGTGTAGAAGGGTTAGTGGTGTGAATGTTGGAGGAACAAAGACCAAGTCATATTTTTAATGAGTTAGATTTATATAATGAGCATGCAAGAATTCTCAGTGAGATGTATAAGGTTGAGGTAGGGATATTGAGAACTATTAATGAAATGTTGATTCAGGATTTTGTGGGTATATCCGCTGAAAACCCTCAGGAGACAACACTCCTCCCCCTTGGCAACAAGGAGGTTTAAAGGCTTGTTGCACATGCTAAGTGCAACCGTGATTCCTACGAAAGTGAGTTAGGATTTCCCTGCTTTCATTTTCTTATATTCTGCTTTGCTAGGGACTAGCAAAATCTAGGTGTGGGGGTATTTGATGCATTGCATACATTGCATCATATGTCTTTCATTTAGATTACTTTTATATCAATAAATGCTACTAAGGTATGTGTTTAGTCGTATTTACAGAATACAGGGACCTGAATGCAAATTACCCACATTCCGAGCATAAACGCGTGCAAAAGATTCATTTCTATCATAAAGACCGAGTTCAAGTTTATCGGGTTCCGAATGGAAATGAATCCAAGCATAAAAGCATTCAAGGAGCTAATCACAAAAAGGCCAAGGACCTAATTGCAAAATGCCAAGGACCTGATTGCAAAAGAAAAGTATCAAGTTATTTTGTTGGAAAAGTCAAAAAGAAATCCCCAACAATGGAAGGAATAATCCGGAGTTCAAGACAATGGAAAGAATCATCCAGACGCGTAAATAAAGATCAAATCATACCATAAACACATGACCAAAATCCGGACCCGAGCAGACCTGATTGTGCGGCGTTTTCGCCGCACAACACCTTCAATATGCGGCGTTTCCGCCGCCCAGTCATTGATCTGTGTGCCCGATTTTTGTCCAGTGTCGGGTCGACACGTGTACTATCCTTTTATGTATTGGTATCACCTGTATCGGCTATAAATAGCCCTGTAGGACGAATGTAACACATCTTTGAACCTTTGGTCTTGGATCATTAGTAATAAAATTCTGTTTTAATTTGTTTTGTTTTAACTTTCTTTTCTTAATGTCTCTAGGATCCCTTCTTCTTCCTCCCTCCATGAGTTTCTAACTCTTTCCAAAGGGTGGAGGTGATGGAATTAGGGGTAGAGAAGATGAATGCATGTTATTGTTTTAAGTTCGTGATTAGTATATTTTGATTACTTGAGTTTATGTTAAATCATTTATCTTGTAATGCTTCATAACTAACATGATTTATTTCAAGTTTCTCCATTCTCCAATCTAAACCTAAGTCTAGACCTCCACCCGACGGAATTCTCCATCTTTATTCTTGTTTTTAGTTTTTAATTGTTCTTGTTTCTTGCTTAGATAATTAAATCAAAAATACCAAAAACCCAACTTATTTCTTCTCCCTTCTTCCTCTTAATCGAAAATAACATCAACTACGAAATCTCTCCCTCCTTGTGTTCGACCCGTACTTGCCACGTCTTCATAGACGCCGTGCACTTGCGGTATAAATTTAAATCTCCATCAGATCCGGGTCGGGTGTTCCATTACTAGATCCGAAAAAGGCAGACCCGTTGGAATCAGATAACGCGGATCTTCTGGATCCGCACTGGATTCGGTTGTCTTCGTTTCGGATCGGGTCGCGATATCCGGATTTGCTGGGACTATTTAAACCTGCATTTTTTCGCAAACAAGAGAAAGTTAGGGTTTTCTTTGTCGCTTCGGCTGCCGCCGCTCCCGCTTCCACCGGGCTGCTGGCTGGCGCTGCTGCCGACGATGCTCTCCACCATATTTGCTTGTCTGTTCTTGTTGTTTCTTTGAGGTCGGAGGTGTGGGTGGAGAAACCAATAGTTGTTGGAGTTGTGTCCGATCTTCTTGCAATTTTCGCAGTGTTCTTCTTTGTGTTTTCCGAAAGATTTTGTGTTGTTTTGGCTTCGGTTTTGGTTTTTTCCGGCGAAAAAAGCTTGGTTTTCATTCTCTTCCTTTTGCTGATGAGCCATGGTTAATCTTCGGGATTCTTCCCGGAGAACCATTGCAGTGATAGTAGCGAAACAAGGAAGCTCTGGTGATAATAGCACCTGACTTCTGATATTTTCAAAAGAAGAGTTCAGTCCCGCTAGGAACTGATAGATGCGGTTTTGTTCTGTCCTTTGTTGAATGATGCCCGCGTTGGTTGTCGGAGGTTCATAAACTCCCAACTCATCCCACGCCCGTCTGAGAGTACCGAGGTACTCAGTGATGCTCCGGGTGTTTTGTTGGTTTTGTGCGATTTCTTGCTTGATCCGGAAGATGTGTGCAAAGTTTTGATTTTTTCCGAAGTGCTCTTGAATGGCTTCCCAGAGCTCCTTTGCGCTGTCTTTGTAGATGAATATTTCTGCGATTTTGGCTTCCATAGACGCGATGATCCAGGACATGACCTGGTGATCCGCGGTTTGCCATTCGTCCAGGGCTTTGTTATCAGATCCTTCCTCTGGTTTTGGTGTTCGTCCAGTGATGTGGCCGATCCTCCCTCGACCGCTGAGGGAAAGGGTCACGACACGTGCCCAGGAGAGATAGTTCGCCTCGTTCAGGGGGGTGGAAACCAGGCGGTGTATGGCTCCTTGGAGGTGACCTTTTTCCGACATGCTTTTTATTTTTCTTCTCCTCCTTTTGGGTATGGATGTGGGTGTATCGACCTGCAACCCCTTAGATGAGGTGAGGCCGATGAGGACAGTAGGGAGGTCTGAGGCTTGCGGATTACTGCTCTGATACCATGTTGAAACGAAGGAGGTGGAGAAGAAGAAGAATTTTTGTATATATTTTTTGTGTGTGTATTACATGATTTGCGTTGTATTTATACAAATAAAATAGATTCGTTGGGGCCTCATAAATATGGAATTAGTGTTTGTGGGAAACTGGAATGGATGCCTGGCTGAAGATGGATCGTCTGAGGAGATAACGGTAAGATGTTTTCAACAGTTTCAAATCTAAGATGATATTTGGGTTGAGAGAGTGAGACATAGTGAGAATTAACTTCCGTTTCAACGGTGAAATCGTCGTATTCGGGATGACAAATAATGTAAATTAAGTGAATACTAAGATTACGTTTCAAATGAGGATGTGAGACCTAACAAAAAACAACGAGAAACACCCCCACCATGTTTTTCACATTCCTATACAAATTACGGAAACCATTAAAAACAAGTTCAGAAACAGTAACTTGTTTTTAGCAGATTGTAACATGTTTGGATGCAGGTTTTCAGAATTCCGGGTTTTGTCAAAAACTTACTCTTGTACACACACATCCAAACATAGTCGTGGAGGCAAACATAGAGTTTGGTGATTTTGTTAGGGTATAATCACTTAGGGTTGTTTGAATGATCCGAAATACTATGATTTTCAAGAAAACTTGATTATTCAGAAAAAAACAGTTTTTATTCCTACATGTATTTGGATAATCCTAAATAAACATCTGAAACTGTTTTTTTGTTGTTGATAAAATACGAGTTTTGAATAAAGAGGTAGTATTTTTTGTCTCAATTATGTTGTGTTTGTTCTTTCTTCTTTATTTCTCGTGAAACCTTTGATTTTACGAAAAACACATTTTTTAGCGAATTACATTATTATGTATGATACTGTATTTTTGAAATTGAAGGTTTGAAACCTTTAGTTACCGGGGACGTTATTCCGAATCACGTTACTCAAAATATCATTGGATTTTTTTCGTGAAAAAGTGCCATGAAACTTAAGATTCCAATGTCTTTTAGGCTTTTACGATCTTCGAAATATGAGATACACAATCTTTTTCTGCGTTATTGGGGGAATCTGGAATTTAATTAAATGCGCGAGGACTCCGCGTCTTTAGATGTCGGTTCTCGAACTGTTGAACATTTTTCACCATCAGAAATATAAAAAAACTGTTTGAGTAAATTGTACTCTAATTTCTACCATGTTATTAGAGTCAACAACAATGAGACATGCTAATATTAGAAATCCCATTTTTGCCCCTACTTTTGAAAGTGTAATTCACCATGGTTCTTCTACTATCCACCTTACGCATGCTTTTCTGGAAGAATATGCCGTTAATATTGTTTTAGTAGTTTTTAATGTGGTTAAAGATTGTCTAAAGGTGGCAAAAAAGAAGGTCGAGTTCAGAAATTATAACACCAAATATACACCAAGCTGTGGGTTGTTTCAGTTCGTGTTTCAATAGTCTTCTAATTAGAATAATTAATTCCCTTTGTTATTTATTGGATTAAGTTAGATTTTTAGTAGATACTACATGTATATCCGAATCAAAGTGTCATTGTACAAAACCAAGTGCTGAGGTGAACCTTGAAAATTTGATAAAGATATAGTTAATTCTTTCTTTGTCATATCGTAACAATCGATGCAAACAATTCGTTGCGAAAACAGGAAATTTCTACGATCACTACACGATACTAGCAAAAAATTTCTTATCTAGTTGAGAGTGATAGGAGTGACACCATCAAGAATAAACAATACAACTATTTTGTTATGCTATGCAATTACAATGTGGGGTTGGTTATAATGATCCTTCGTTATTTTATCATGGAGAAGGCTAGAATCATTTGCAATTTGATTATAGTAATGACAATATTGACAATTTTATGGCAACTAATATTTATTATTGTTTAGATCAATCAAAAAATATTTTATGGAAAAATAAAGGGATGTAGGCAAAAAAATCGCAACAATTTTATGGAAAAATTCTCATAACAAAAATAATTTTAATGGAAGATAAATGTGATAAATAGACTATCAAATTTGTGAAATATTTTAGTTCTAATAACACAAGGATTCCTCAAACACTAGCATCGTTGCGTCGGTTGTAGATCACCCATGTTTGGAGCAAAGGGTTCGTTTACGAGGGAAAGCAACTTGGGTTGGAATGAAGGATTTATCTGTTGCAGAGGATATCTTCGAAATACAAATTAAGTAGGTAATTGAGTTTTTCAAATTGCAGCAAACTTTGATATTGAAATTGAAATGGGAAACTTCTCAAAGTTGGCATATGCTGTCTTTACTCTTTACTGATAAAATAGTTCAGAGCTTAAATATTAACTAGTCAATATCTTCCCAGAATAATAAATTATTGATAATGTTTGTCCCATGTATGATTAAATTCTTAATTATTGCACAAATTTTAATCAGTTTGTGACAATATGTGAAAGATGAAGATACAAATCATATGATCGGTAACGTATCTCCTAATCTATTTAAGTTTGCATTTAGGACATGTGACATGCTCAAACAATGTCATTGTAGTTAGGTGGATAATGTATATATTAATTTTGACAAGGAGAAAGATGCAAAAGCCTAAAAAAGAGAGTCTTGGGTCCACTCTCGATCTGTCTTCTTCTGCTCGAATGACTTGGTGACAAAGCAAGCCATTAGCTCGTATTTATTTCAGCTTTTCTTTGTTTCCTCTTCACCACACAAAAGAAAATTTGCGGGAGGATTGCATTCCAGTCCACTCGAAACCATAAAAACAGAAAGGGAATCACTTTTCTTCTTGACACCCTATTTATTTACCACAACGTCAATTTTGTAGGGAGTAAAATGTCAATAAGAATTTGAAGTTGCACTTTTTCCATTGTCCCTTCATTCCCATCCTACACAAGCTACTCTATTTTCTTGAATGCAACTAATAAATTTGCAAATCAGTAGCTTACGCATTTATTGGGAAAAATTGCACGCATACCATTTCTTAGGAAATTTGCAAGTGGCGTCTTAATATCAACGTATTTAGTTTAACTACCATGTCACTAGGTATAACAATGCTCAAGACGGCAACTGCAGTTGCTTCAACACGAACTAAGGGGTCGTTTGGATTTCCAATTCACTGGTAGATTTTTCATGGAGGTAGTCATGGTTTGCTAAATAAAATGTGTGTGTGTTGGGGTAAGAACAATTTTTTTCTTGTTAGATTGAATCAGTTAAGCTTTAATTATTAACTAGGATTGTGTTATGATCTTATAGGCCATGACATAGATCAGAATCATAATCATTCTCAACAAATTTATAAGAAGTGATCCAATTTTTATCTTTTTATCGAGTCCGAGTGAAGACTAAAGATCTTGAGCGACTGATCCGTAAGAACAACTCAAAAGATAAACTAATTGGATCACCTGTTTAAATCTCCTATACCAACACTGCAATCATAGTGTGAAGAATCATCATAAAATTTGAAATTCCAACTACACTTTTGTCCAAAACTATAAAATGACATTATCTTTTGTGTCTGACATAAATACGCATTATTTTGAACAAAGTTGTATATGTAGACATCCACATTTATATTGTTGAAACATCACAACTATCACTGATTTTGATGGGCTAGATCACCTTCAAACAAATCCACAAAAGATTAGTTACTACCATCAACGACACACAAAGTGTGTAGTCCTAAAAGGGAATACAATAAATCTCTAGGTTGTCTTTGTAAAATCACAATTTTCAGTGCAAATAGATGTCTTAATATAAGCGTATCCAACAATAAATTCCTTGCGATATGTTAAAGTGCAACCCCTCGTAAAAAATCTTCCAATATTAGTATGGTACCATAAGCAACATGGAGAATGGATACCCCTAGAATCAAATACAACAAATCCCCAAAATTAGTTGAGGAATGAGTCTGATACTTCGAGGCAATTGGATTCCTACCACATTCATCTTTCTCGGCTGCCACTTAAAATAGTACCGTAGTAGATTTTGTGTTATTTTTTGTAATATCAAACTTGACCATTATGGTTTAACTTTCAGGCTTAAAGTAGGCTTATACACTTTATCACTATCATGTAGACTCTTTTATGCACGATGACTGTGCTTATGCCTGTCTTTATTCTTATTCTAATCTACCAAAATTTTCAAAAAATAAAAAAACCCAAAACATATCTGCAAAAAAAATTATGCCTTGGTATTACTTTGTCCCCCTGAACTTTCAAAGTTAACAGTTACCTCCCCTGAACTTTAATTTTGTAACACTTTGTACTCTTAAACTTCAAAAACTCATTATTTAACACACATTCGACGTTTTTTTTCCTAATTTTTTTTGTTGTATCACTAATACACTCCTAAACCTATATTTACGTGAAAGTTTGGATCCAAACGGAGGTCGTATATGGTTGTAATTTGGGTCGGTTTGACAGTCAATCCGACCCAAATTCTAACCATATCCGACCTCCGTTTCGATCCAAATTTTCACGTAAATGTAGGTTTAGGAGTGTATTAGGGATACAACAAAAAATATTAGGAAAACAAATGTCGAATGTGTGTTAAATAATGAGTTTTTGAAGTTCAGGGGGCAAAGTGTTATAAAATTAAAGTTCAGGGGAGGTAACTGTTAACTTTGAAAGTTTAGAGGGGCAAAGTGATACCAATGTATAGTTCAGAGGGGCAAACTATAATTAACCCAAAAAAAAAACCCCCAAATTAATGTTGAGCAGTGGTTTGTAGTCGTAGATAGCTATAATGTACAGCAGCATAGAGAGGAATAACGTGGATTTTGAGCCTGTGCCCCTAAAAAAGATTAATCTCTGACAGTCATGAAAGGGAGGAGGAGCATTTCAGAGGCCTCTCTGATTTCCACGCATTGGGAAGATAGAAAATCAAAAAAAAAATATTAAATAGAAAAAATAAACATTTCTTTTAATTATTAATTAATTTATATAAATCAAGGAAAGGGCAGCAATGTGGTACTGCAGCAGTGCTAGTGTGATATAGAGAGGGAGCTCCTGGAAAGAATAAGAAAAGAAACCTCAACTTTTCCTTCTCCTCTCCTCCTTTCTATTTCTGCTGGAATTTGGAATCGAAAGAGGTGGATTTCTCGCACTACCACTTAAAGATCCCACCTTCCCCATGATTCCGCTCTTTGGACCCTCTCGGAGCTTTCTTTTGTGGTTTTTGTTATTTTTTGAGGGATGGAGGGCTATGGTTTTGATCGGAGACCCAGAAAGAAAAGAAAAAAAAAAAATCCGATTATGAGTTTTCGGTGTTCTTGGTTTGGACGATCGGAGAAGGATATTTTAGATATTTGTTAAAACTTTATTTTTTCTTGAGAAAATCTCATCCTTTGATCCGAAATTCCGATCGAAATGTTTGCGATCGTGGTTTTGACGCGTATTTTGATTGGTTTTTGGTGTTGTGTAAGTCATCTGAGTAGAGGATTGATCGGAAAGTTTTTTGTTTTTTTTTGTTGAGATATTCTTTCCATGCAAAAGAAAGTGAATGGCATCGACAAATACTAGTTGTTTGATGTCAATGTTATTGGATTGCGATGGTGGTTTTGTCTCTTTCCGTTACCACCGCAAAATATTCCATCTTTTCTTTTCCTTTCGCACATCACAGCCATCTCTCATTCATGTGGTCTCATCGTTGGTGGTGGGAAAAAGAATTGAATTTGGTTTGTTTTTTTTTGGCTTTTAATGTTGGGGTTTGGTTGGTTCAGGTGTTGAGGGGTGAGGTTTGACTGCAGCATGATGCTGAGGAAGAGGAGCAGATCGGCTAAGAAGGAGTCGATGTTCGATTCCGGTTCGGATTCCAGCTTGTCGTCACACAAGGCCAGGAACACTTCCATCTTCAGTGTTCCTGGTTTGTTTGTCGAATTCAGTACCAAGTCGTCGTCGTCGTCGTCGGAGGTTGATTCCGCTAGGAGCCCGACGTCTCCGCTGGATTACAAGGTTTTCTCAGGTTGGAGCAATGCTTTCATTAGGTCCCCGATATCGATGTCTTCGGGCATGGAGAGCCCCAGGAAAAGTTGGATTAATTGCGACAGGGTCGGCCTTGGTCTTGTGGACACTCTTGCTGATGACTCGACCAACCTCAACGGGAAGGTGGTCGGAGGTTTCCCTTATAATAAGAACATTATCTTCGGATCGAAGATGAGAATGAGCATTCCATCTGCTAAGTCTTTGTTGGGTCCTAATGTAATTGGTACTTTGGCGTCGTCGCCCAAATCTTCTGCTAAAAGCTATGAAAAATTGCCCGGTTTATCGCTTTTCCGATCGGCTTCCCCTACTGGCGAGGCCCAGAATGGGAAGACTCAATCTTGTTCTGCCGAGATCGGTAGAGCATCGTTCCCAACGGATTTCTTTTACCTGAATCCAAAGTCCAATTCCGAGGAGATTTTGTTGGCGACTCAGAACACCGGACTTTATACTCAAGTTGGAGACAAGAATTTTGTCAATCGACTTGGTTCTCTGCCTGTTTCATCCACCTCTTTTCATGGATTCATGGGCTCCCTATCCGCCAGCGACATAGAAAGCTCCGAGGACTACACTCGGATCATTACCCATGGACCCAATCCCAAAACAACTCATATTTTCGGAGACTGCATCCTAGAAAGCCATGGAAGTGAACTGAAAGATTTCATCAATAACTACAAAGAAGGGGAGCAAGAAGAGCAAGTGTCTTCTTGGATGGTGAAATTCCCTAATGATCCATTGCCTTCTCAAGACAATAACTTCTTAAGCTTTTGTCACTTTTGCAGAAAGAAATTGATGGAAGGGAAAGACATCTACATGTATAGGTCTCATTTTCATTCCATTCTATATATGTCTATTTGTTATTCAATATAACCATTACGTGCAAGCAATTTAGATGCTTTTGGTTACTTAAGATGATGTTGGTTTCTTGTTTTCTGACTTGTATGTGTAATCACAGGGGCGAGAAGGCATTTTGTAGCTGTGATTGCCGCGAAAAAGAGATTTTGATGGACGAGGAAGCTGAAAAACCGAAGGTGGAGTCCTGTCCTCAGGCATCCGCAAATGATGCGGTTTTTTTTGGTACTGGTATGTTTATCACCACGTAAAGTGGTGAATTTTCTTCGCATTCTCTCAGAATGATCAATGAAACAGCGAGGATGAAGAGCTCGATCATCTGTTCAAAGAGCTGTATCTGTTAATCCTTTGGCAGCCATGGGTGATCTATGTACAATTTTTTTCTTTTCTTTTTAGAAACTATAGTATTTCAGCATTCATGATATATGGGTTGGTTTGTTTGGTGAAAGACCTTCTTGCTGACCTTCTTTGGCAGAATCCCCAAGGGTCTGGATCAAATAGAGACCATTAGCCAATGTTTTGCCCTCAAGATTTTACCCTTTTTTTCTTGGCCGGGTACCATGTAATGTAATGGTCTTTTGAGTCTGAACAATGTTATCTCATGAATATCATCTGCTGCTTTTTGGAACCATATTTGGTGTTTTGTGAAATATATGTGATCTTGTTTACTGCCAATGACTAGATTCCTTTGCTGTGTTTTCAAAGGAGAAATTTGGTACAAGTTATTTTCAGAGGAAAAAGTTGGTTTTGAGATGATGCTATTAAAACTTTTTTGTATAAAATATCAGGAAGAGCTCACAACAGTTTATATCAGATCATATTTCTAAAAGATTGTCAATTTGTAACGTATGGAACTCTATGTTCATGGTGAAGTATCTTTCTTCTCTTGGGCTATTTTGCATTCTCCAAGGTCTCCTCCTCTGCTCACTGATATAGTGCTATGTGCAAGAGTCTGCCTTTTTCTTTTGAACTTTTACAAATCCAATCAGTGGAAGTGATGGATGATGCTGTTTACAGTACAATCCATTATTGTCCTGAGCATTTTATTGATGAAAAATTGTGCCATTCCAATTCTGCCTTGGTGGGTACCATTGTTTATCATCTGGCCTTACAACTGCTACAAAACGATCTGGAATTGCATTTAACACTATTTATCCTTTGAATAAAAGACAAAACCCACATCTGCAAAGCTTGTACATGGCCTACCAAAAATGAATTTACTGCTAATAATGGTCCTCCTTCATTCTCATGATTCATGATCCATACCCTTTCACTGAACTTTCAATTACACCTACATAAATTACTGTCTTTTACCCGCATTACTTTTTTCATAAGCTTAAAAATGATCTCTACGCTTTTGTAACAAAGATATGTCTTCTGACCCAGATACTAAAATTTTGTACTTAACAAATTGCAATACCATTTGATAGTGGAGTTAGAATTCGGTAATTATAAACAAGGTAAGTTGAACTTGGAGTATGAGACATTGGGACTCACTAACTAATGTCATTTATTCTAATTAGTGGTAGGATTTGATTTTAAAGGGGTGTCGTGGATTTGCTTCCCTCAAATCCACTCTCACCATTTAGTTCTCAGACCAATAGGTGCATTCACTTATTGATAAGTTCAATAACAGAAGATGGAAAACACTACAATTTACAAACCCATCACACAAATTGATATTACTATTTAAAATACACTCACAAAGTGCTAAGCAAACACTTGTCTTCTGTAAAACATATAATCTAAATGATGTATTCTTCCTAATCACACATATACTTAAGCATTCACCATTGACATGGGGAAGCACTTTCACTTCTCAGACACCTACATTTTCCAAGATGCGTAACCTTACTGGTTTAAATATTAATTCGATGGGATGAGAATGTATTTTCGATCTACAACCCCTAATAATGGAACTTCCTTGATAATTAAATTTAACCCTATCAAGTATATTAAAAAATCCATATTTTCCAAACTTTGCTTGAGGGCCAATGATTATGAGTGAACCGACAAACGTAAAATCGATGATAGAGTGCTCCACAATTATTGGGTAAGTTGGGTCACATTCATAGCAAAGCTGCTGCAGCGTGCATGTTATATTGTTCTCAGATGAATGCTCATGAATCATGATGTGATGTACACCCTCATCAACGGCTACACTGTTGTTTGGGCCACACTATGTGTGTCTCAATAAGAACCACATGTGATGTGATGTGATCATTAGCCGAAACAGAAACAAGAACACAGCATATGTGTCAATATTTCTGTTTATTTTCCTGTTTTGGATGTTCATCTAATTTTTCATTAAAAAAATTAGACTTGTTTTTATAACCTAAAACTCACTCAGTTGGTGTAAGTTCCTTATAAGTTGAGTTCAGTATTTTTTTTGATGACCTGGAATTCTTCGACACTCATTCTTACTTTGGGACGGATTGACTGCAAATTTAAACTGAGAGTGACTTACGTCATTTTCACCAGAACAGATGATGGAATTTGAACTCACGAACAAAGTTGCGAAACCGCTTCCCCTACCATTATTCGTTAGGTTTTTTTTGAGTTGAGTAGTTGAAGCATGTTTGGAAATAAGATTTTTTGTCAGGTTTTTTTTATAAAAATTGAGTCCAACCAATGGAATCTTTTGGGAGATGAGGTGTCTAAACATGGGGCCTATTGGTATCTCAAATTGTCTGGATGGACGTTTTTGTGCACAGTGGGTGAGACAATGATATATAACTGATTTTACCGGACACCAAACTACGTAGTTTGGACAAATTTTTGACATGGCCGAACACTCCAAATTTCGGTTTAGGCAACATCTCTTCTAGCATACAATGACACAAGGATTTGGATTTTTGAGTTAGTCGTAATCGTCTCATCGTGTTATACAAGGATTAAGCGAATAATCGACACGTTCAAATTCAGTGGGGACAATTATAACACGATTGTACCATATGTGATCTCATGACCTCCTCACAACTAACACCCATTTTGCATGCAAATGATTTATAATTTTATTTTGTACAATAGCCAAAAAGTAAATAATTCTATCCATTTATCTTAGAATTATTTATTGTTGAGCAAAAGAAAAGTTATATATTAATTGTGGCATCTTATTCCATTACATATGGCAATATCAGCAAACAATTTTTTTGATTTTTTTCTTCTTCAAATTCTTTTTCTGACAAGTGACAATGCTTTATTGTTGTCGTCGTCATCCTTGTATAGTGCTCCATTGCAAATAAACCCTCAGTGGATATTTGCTGATCCCCCAACTGACTTGCATTAGAACAATACAATCGTCAAAATTAACGACATATGATTATTGTACGGAAAATAGAGCATATTAACGAACATGTGGAGGGTAGTCATGCAAATGTAAGAATATGTAAGATATATGGTTCATTCAAATGGCAGATATCTTAACAAAATCACAATTACATGCAATTGTAAGACTTAAGGCCTACTGTATTAGCTTGCATTTTGTTTCGGTTGAGAAACCTTTCCAAACCGTCAGCCGGTTATTTGGCTTGTGAACTTTCTACTTAATCTATTAGATAATAATCCGGTTAAATTTAGAATTTTTTCTTAAGTTATAACTTGTAGAGTCTTTCCACTCATCATCAATTTATTTTGAGTTTCATACTTACACTTCAATATGAACCGTGATCATGATTCTTCGGTGGTTGCTTTATTCAATCAATCTACAAACTTTTCCAAACAAAAGGAGGAGGATGATGCCCAAGAGCGGCCAACAACAAAGGAGTCTAGGAGGCCTGCGGTAGAAGAAGGGAGCCGCAATCATGAGAATTTTGGCATGCCACCACAGCAGGGTGATTCGTCCGAGATTTAGCATCTTTATTTTAGTCTCTCTTTCCTGTCCTTTGGTGTTCTTCCTTCCGGACTTTGTTGTGAATTTTCAGACCTTCGGTATTTTGATTGTTGTGACTCATAACAATCAAACCTTTTAGGGTTAATTGTTTAAATGTCATTTTAAAAGATTGTAATTCCTAACAACCATCAAATACTCCACACATATTTGCTAATGTCAATGAAAAACCAACACCAAATGCCATTAAATTTGTAGGCAACCCACTACTTTGATGAATTCCGTGGATGACGACATCATTTACGTCGATGATATCATCGCCTCAACAAAAAAATAAATTTTAATTGTAAAATTTACAAATTCTACATTGTATAATCTAATAAATTGTTTAAACTACTTGTCTCTTTTTATCCTTCTATCCTTTCTCCCTCTCCACTCTTTCATTCTCTCTCAACTCTCACACACAACCTCTCCTTTTTTCTCTCATCCATTTCTCTCTCTCTCTTGATTCAAGAGAGAGAGAAAAGAGGGATGAGAGAAAGAAAGGAGAGTGCTTGTTTGAGAGTGGAGAGGGAGAAACGATAGGGAGAAAAGAAAGATAAGGGAGAGGGAGAGACGTTTTAAAAAATATTAAATTATATAAGGAAGAATTTGTAAATTGTACAACTAAAATTTAATTTTTTTTATTGAGACGATGACGTCATCGCCGATATTTGTCAAAAGAGTGGTATGCGTGAATATTTAATGACATTTGGGATTGTTGATTTTTCGATAGTATATGAGCAAATGAATGTAGAGTGATGACAAAAATTAGGATCTTTAAAAATGGCATCCAAATAATTAATCTAACTTTTCATGAACGAAATACCTTTATTGCAAAATACTTTTCCAAACAAAAGTACTTTTATATTATTTTTGATATTCCTAGGGTCGTACCTAGACCTCGGTAATGTCGAGCCATTGGGTTTTTTATTTTTTTACTAAACTACCCCTCCTCCCGATATAAACCCCCAAACTCTTTTTATTTTCTCCAGACAATTTCTACTCTTCTTCTAAATCTCCCCAAATCTTCTATACTCTTTCACTATTTACTCTGATTTTGGTGAAACTGGTCGATTTTGAGCTAAAACGTGAAGCCTAAAACTACAAGCAGACAACTTACTGCCGATTCCACGACTCCTCCCCTCTTCATTTCACAGGATTTTCAAACATTTTTAGTAGTTAATTTTAGTTAATAAATCATCATCACAACTTTCTCATTTATGAAAAAAAATTACTTTTTATTTACTAGTTTCCATGACTTTAACATCTAATTCTGAAGATAATAATAACATCTTCCGTTCTTGTTAATCCACCTACACCTAAGGGTAGAAGTACTAGGAAAAAAACATTTCCAGTATGGGATGATTTTAATAAAGGACAAGATGAAAATGATAGCCCAACTACTATTTGTAAACATTGTCGTCGTGTATATTCGGTTAAGTCGAGTGGAAGAACCGATCGTCTAAGTAGACATTTACTTGTATGTAAAACAAAGAATAATTTAGCATCGCCAGTGTATTCACGTCAATCGGTTTTAGACACAACTAGTGAAAATTTAAATTAAAATATATTATCCAATTAAAGGTAGAGAGATAATTGTTGACTTCATAATTATAGATAAACTACTATTTAACGTATGTGAATCTAAAAGCCTTACGAAAGCAATTCTCTACAATAATCCACAATTTAAACCATTTTTCTAGAAAAAACACTTAAAAATATTGCATTTTATAATTTGGGTGAAGAAAAAGAAATCATGATTAGTTATTTTTCATCAATGAACAATAAAATAGCATTAACTAGTGATATTTGGATCGGTCCAAATAATTATCATTATTGTTGCGTAACTGCTCATTATCTAGATGATTCATGGTTTTTAAATAAATTCACGGTGTTTACCTATTTTGCATCCGTATACTATGAAGGTTATATTTAATCACATTAAAAAACTCATCGTAGCTCATACTTGAAAATAAAGTTTGTGCAATTGCATTTTATAATGCTACTAATAATAGTTCAACAATACAAATGCTTATTAATTATTGTCATCCACCTATAAATGATTCACTCTTTCATATTAGATGTGTTTGTCATACTTTGAACTAGGTGGTACAAGATAGACTTGAAATAATTAAACCTTATTTAGAAAATACTAGGAATGCAAGTTGTACAAATGTTAGGAAGATTACGATATCATTTTGTAGTGAAAAAAAGTGGAAGTGAATTATAATAGGACAAATTTGGATATAGCCGTTCGATTAAAGTTTGATTCTGATAAATAATAGTGGTTATATTTTGTTGGAGGTAAAATGTTTTGGGTTTATGGTGCTTGAAGTATTACACTGTGGGAATACATTGAGTCATTGAGTGTAAATACATGTTACCGGGTTCAAGCCTAGTTGGGCCCAATACACATGTTGTCACCTACAAGCTTGTATGTGAACATAATAATTGGATACAACACTGAATATCTAAATAATACATATGAATATATCCAACAATTTCCCCTTATGTTCACCATACAACATAATACATATAGGTGAATAACAACTGTCATCAATCTGTTTCAAGATCAAGTAAATATATATAAAGAGTTTTAGAGTCCATCTAAACTCCTATAATCCCAACATCAAAAAATATATCTTGAAATCAGTTCACAACCAACATATGCATATCATGACAATATAAGTAGACATGTCAAACAAACCATAGTCTTATAAATATTAGATATGCCTAGTGAACTTCCATATATGTTAGCAACATACACAATATATATGTAAGTCTGGAATAAAATGGACTCCATTAAAATTGGGCATTGCAAGTGAACTTCAAAGTCCCCTACACAAATTGCAAATGATATGATCATTCACCAAGCAGGTCATCCTGGTCAGGATCCCATTCAAGTTCTCCTCTATCTCTACCATCCACTGTAGAATGTAAAACCATGAATTTCATGTAAGTATGAATTCAATCAATTTAATTCTACCAATAGTGTCTAGTTCTAAGAGATGAACTTAGCACAACATCAAGTAGAGAAAACATGTGTCAGACTTAAACAAATATCATGTTTTTATAAGCATCAAACTAGTTTCATATACAATGAACAAGGTTGTAGGCTTGTAGCAATTTGAATTACAAAGAGTCATCCACTTAAGCTTATTAGTATTGTAATATTATTGTCCAGTTTCAATTAAGAACATGACCAACAATCACTCACCTTACCATAGCCAAACATATAACATTAAACCTAGAACTTGGTAGTACAAAATGTTAGGAATGTAGGTTGTAGTAGGACATCTTGATATCAGGAATTTAGAATTTTTTGTACATATAATGATATTAAACCTAAGAAATTTAAATTAGATGTCCCCTATAGATGGAATTCGACACATGAAATGTTAAAATGTTGTCATACTTATCATCTTGCAATTTTAACCCATTTATAATGAAAAACAAAATGAGTGCATGTTAACCAATTTTGATTGGAATAATTGTCAAATTATGCACGATTTTTTAAAACTTTTTTCACATTTACTACCACATTAAGTAGACTATATAACTCCACCTCTAACATATTTCTATGAATTACTTCCAATTACTAAAGTATTTGCAAAATATAGGCAAAATACTGGTTTTGTTGAATTTTTAACTGTGATGGAGGCTATGTTTAATAAATATTGGAATCCCCATCCATTTAGTTTTTGTTTAGCTTTTGTTATGGACTATAGATTTAAGATTACTGGTTTACAAGTTTTCTTGGAACAAAATTTTGAAAATATGAATTATGAAAATTTCCAAAATCATGTAGATAGGTGTAGGTCTCTCTTAATCAAATATTTTGAAGAATATGAAAGACTATATAATGTAAATCAAATGAGTTCAAATGTTGCTAGTTCATCATCACAACCACCTCCAACTAAAATGGATCTATGATGACGACTCCCATTGGAATTTGTTAAGTCAAAAAATGCAAAATTAGTGCAAATTGACTCCCAAAATGAATTAACTAGATAGTTAAACACTAAGCTTTACTTTAGTACAACTGAGTTAAAATCTTTTGATGTTTTAGGATGGTGGAGAAAGAACTCAGGTAGGTTTTCAATAGTATCCTTGATGGCGCGAGACTTATTATGTCATCCGACGTCAACTGTGGCGTTGAAAACTGGTTTTAGTGCAGGTAAACGTGTTATGTCTGACAAGAGGCAAAACTTGTCTGACAAATTAATCAAGATGAGCGTTTGTCTGAAGGATTTGATCGACACTGCAGACAGAATACAAAACATGAATATTCGCGACAACAACGCTGATGAAGATCGAAGAGGAATTAACTAAGCCATTATGTTAAAAGAGTAATTTTTTCCTAATTCTCTTATGTTTTTTCATTACTTAGATTTGGCTAGCCTTTAGACTTTTTTTATATGTGACAAATATATTGGTTCTCGATTTGAGTCAACAATCATTAATAAATAAATTAGTGACTTTGACGAAAAATTAATTATTTTTTATTTTTGTTAATTCAATTGTGATTGTATACTTATTTCAAATTAAAAAAAAACAATTGAAAAATCAAAACCCGACCCGACTAAAGAAAACCTGACCTCACACCCCTCAAATCCGGCACGACACAGACTCGTGTTGTGGGCCGTGCCGGACTGAGGAGCCGGTCTGCCGTGCCGACACAACACGACTAGACGGTCACGACAAGTTACCCACCTCTAGTCGTACTTTTGTGAATGGTTTTATCAGTTGCGAGCTTATTTCTTTACTGAAGGACCAGGATCCGTTGAAGCCTTGAAGGTGGCAGTTTGATGGGCCTTTTGATATAAAAAATATGTTGGGGGGTAATGATATTAATAAAAGGATTTTTTTGAAATAATGGTTAAAAAAATGGAAGAATATAACGGAGCAAAACTTATTTGGCACACTATGATTAGTGAAAACTCAACTACAATGTTGTTTTCATTATAGGAAAACGGCACTGACAATGCCGTTTTTTGTCCTTACTAAAAACGACATCAGTGATGCCATTTTTACTAGACACAGATTTCTGGACGGATTCGAGGCAAAATGACAACACTAGTGTCATTTTCATTCAAGGAAAAACGGTACTGGTAGTGCCGTTTTAGCAAAAGACAAACTTTTGTCTAGTTCACTGCCTGAATTTTTGTTTTCATGTTTTCAACTAAACTAAGATGTTTGGTTTTCATAATTTCTATGAAAGTAGGCAATTTCATAAGATAAAACTTCTTCTTAAAGTCGTAATCAACGTGAAATATTGTTTCCCCTATGTTGCCCTTTTGACCTTAATCTATGTTTTGATGATTTAATCAATGTAATCGTAATTATAATAAATGTAGTGTAACACACATATTGTATAACATATACATTGCTTTTGTAGGATCGTGCATGACACTAATTTTCTAATCACTTTTAGGGTTAATTACCTACTTGCTTAAGCAATAAAAAATGCACAGCGGAATTTAAGACAAAGCAAACAAGTAAAATAATAGGCAAACCACAAAGGAAGACTCAGTGATTTTTATAGAGGTTCGCCTTCCACCTACTTCCTCTTTTGCAAGCTCTGCTCGATCTCCCTCGAGCTCCGCCTACGTCTTCACTATCAATCTCGTTTCGGGCCGAGATTAAGCCTTTACAACACAAGCTTCCGTGAACAACCCTCGCTAGCTTGATTTCTTCCTCTCACAATCCGAGAGGGAACACTTCAGGCTTTCATCGAAATCCTTGCTTCTTGAACAACAATTGAGTGGGTCAACACTCTCTAAATCTTGAGCACACTTTGAGTATGATTTGGTTATGATCAAATGTGTGGAATTTAGGTTTAGAGTGTAGGATTGAGAATTTCAAAGCTTGAGAGTTTCTCTTAGATGTGTTGGACAATATGAAGTGGACAATATGAAGTGTAAGAGATGTGTAATTGTGTCTTGGTAACATCTATTTATAAGCTCCTAACGGGTTATAGCTGTTGGGATTAAATTAGAAATTATTTGTGTAAGAAATACAAAACAGAAAACTGCAACACATATTTCAGGACAAGTTCGATCGACCGAATCGGGTCAAACGGTCGACCGGTAGGTAGTTCAGAACATGCAACGGACCCAACGGTCAACCGAACGGGGAATGATCGGCCGAAAACAGACTAACACTTAGTTCACTTAAGTTAACGGTCGTACAAGAAAGTGGAACGGTCGACCGAAATTCGGCAGGGAATCTGAGGTTCTATGTTCGGTCGGACAAACGGATTTTGACGGTCGATCGAGAAAAGGCAGGAAATTGGGTTTCAAAAAAACGTCTTGGAACAATCTACCAAGGCCAAGGTAGCGGTCAACCGAAAGGCAAAGTATTTTGGGATTTGATTGGCTTTATACAAATACGACCATTGGTATAATACGATAGGTCTAATTGTCAAATGATACGTGTAGACGGTCGACCAAAGAGGTCTGAACGGTCGACCGGTAGGGTAGTAAAATTCACTATTTGCTAAAGGAAACAGACGGTCGACCGAAGGTCTGAATGATCGACCGAAATGGCTATGGTAGTAAAGGTTTAGTGAATTTCGGTCTATGTTTGGGTGATCTATTGAAATTTTGTGTGTGACTTCTGTAGGGAACCTAGTGTGTTTTTAAGTTGTTTTTAACTCTTGTATGCTCAAGAACACATAGTTCATAAGACTCACAATAAATCAAGATTACATGTCTTCAAATGAGCTTTATTACATGTCTTGACTTGATTTACTTTCTTTCTTAAGTCTTGATCACATGTAGAAGTTAGCACAAACAATATATATACTATGCATAATGTGTGCTACTCTACATTGATTGTAATTAAGATTAGGTTGATTAAATCATCAAAACATAGATTAAGGCAAAAAAACCAACAACTTTGTGTTAACATCTACAAGTGATCAAGACTTAAGAAAGAAATGATTCAAGGCAAGACATGTAATCAAAGCTCATTTGAAGAAATGTAATCTTAATTTATTTTGAGTCTTAAGAACTATGTGTACTTGAGCATACAAGAGTTAAAAAACTTCTTAAACACATACTAGGTTCCTAATAGAAGTCACATAAAATCTCAGATCCTTTGGACTTCAATAGATCACCCAAACCAAGACCGGAATTCACTAAACCTAAACCAACATTTCCTGTGTCTTTGCGATCGACCGAAATGCCTCCGGTCGACCGTTTGATCCTTTATCAAATAGTGGATTTTACCGCCCGATCGGTCGACCGTTTAGACCTCCTCGGTTGACCGTCTACACATGTCATTTGACCATTAGACTTGTCGTATTATACCAACAGTCGTATTTGTATAAGCTTAACCAAACCCCAAAATGCTTTGTCCTTCGGTCGACCGTTACCTTGACCTCGGTCGATCGTTCCGAGATGTTTCTTGAAACCCAATTTTCCTGCCTTTCATCCGTCGACCGCCCAAATCCTTTTGTTCGAATGAACTAAAAACCCAAATTTCCCTGCCATTTTTCGGTCGACCGATCCACCTTTTGGCCGACCGATAACCTAAATGGTCTTTAGTTATAGCCTATTTTCGATCGACCGTTCCCTATTCGGTCGACCGATCTTTGTTCAGAACCGTCTAACGGTTGACCGTTAGACCCGATCTGGTCGACCGAACTTGCACTTAAATGTGTGCTGCAGTTTTCTGTTTTGTGTTTCTTGCACAACCCTTCACCACACTTAACCCCAACGACTACAACTCTTCTAGAGCTTATAAATAGATGTTACCAAGACACAATTAGACAACTCTTACAATTCATGTTGTCATATACATCTAAAAGAAAACTCCAAGTTTAATTCCCTATATCCTACTCTCTAAGCCAATCTTCCGCACTTTAGTTTCAAATCCTGTCATACTATAAGTGTGCTCAAGTTAGAGAGTGACTGATCCATTCAAACATTGTCTGTAAAGAAGCAATGACTTCGGTGAAATCCCGAAGTATTCCCTCTCGGATTGTAAGAGGAAGAAATCAAGCTAGCGAGGTTGTTCGCGAAGCTTGTGGTGTAAAAGACTTGATCTCGGCCCGGAACGAGATTGATAGTGAAGACGTAGGCGGAACTCGAGGGAGACTGAGCGGAGCTTACAAGAGAGGAAGTAGGCGGGAGACTGAACCTCTATAAAATCTTTCGGGTCATCTTGTAGTTTGCATATTTCCTTCTTTACTTGCTTGTCTGTTTTAATTTCCGCTGCACACCTTTGATTGAGCAAGTAGAGTTTAATTAACCCTAAAAATGATTAGATAATCCGACGATACCGTAAAAGTGATTAGATAATCCGACCATACACGATCCTACATGGGTTAACTTAAGCTAAAATAAACAAACCAAAATGAGCGTACTAAATATTCTCTTTACATGTCTTTCTGTTGTGACCTAACTTATGACATCGCCCACATTGTATTACTCGACCACTTTGTTCGTCCATGTTGTTTCTGATTCTTTTAGTTTTCTTGAAACTCTTCTTCTCGAAAACTACAAACTCGACAAACTGTTTTACAAATATCATCATATCGTATTTCAGTATTAACATTCATCATCCGTCTGTAACCACCTTCGTATTCTTGAATGTCATCTAGGAAAGTAATAATTCCATCGAAAAAACTATAATCAATCCGGTACCGGTTACTTCGTGTGTATGAAATCTACATTTCAAAACAACAATCACACATTAACTATACATGCATTACATTTCATATCGAAATCATAAAAACCAATTTGTTTTAAAAACCAACTTGAACTTTGCTTGTGGCCGGGTAGAGGGAGTAATGAGTTATTTGGAGGTGGGACGAGGAAGATGGTGGTTGGCTGTCCATTTATGCTTCAGGTAAAAACGGTATTTCGGATGTCGTTTTTCTTTGAATGAAAACTGCACTAGTGTTGCCGTTTTTCTTTGAATTCGTCCAGAAACCCGAGTCCTGAAATTTGTGTCCAGTAAAAGAAACATTAGTGATGCCGTTTTTGGACTAAAAACGGCGTTGCCAGTGTTGCTTTTCTATAATGAAAACGACATTATAGTTGTCGTTTTCAATAATCATAGTTTGCCAAATAAGTTTTGCACATTTATTTTCTTCCAATTGTTTTTTTAACCATTATTTCAAAAACAAATCCTTAATTAAACCTTGTTTACCATGACATTTTATAAGTTAAAGATAAACTACTATAAAAAAATTATCAAAAGATGATAGATTCTATTGTCAGGTACGCAAGCGTATGAGTAATTTGGACTTTGTGGAAAACTAGTCTCATGCAAACCAAAGACATGACCCTCGGTTCTGAATGCGCCGTTTTGTTTGAACAACCGGGTTTTGATGATTTACGGTTCTTTACGTTCGTTACAATGTTTTGTTGGGTTATCATGGGAAAACAGAATTAGAGTTTGGAGTCATAATCTGAATTGGTTATTTGGAAATGTCTATTAAAATAGAAAACATTGGACCGCATAGCGCAGTGGATTAGCGCGTTTGACTTCGAATCAAAAGGTCGTGGGTTCGACTCCCACTGTGGTCGTTTGTATGACAAATATAATTTAAACCTTTTGGTTTTGAAAAGCCTCCAAGGACTATATAAAGTTATAAACGTCGTCAGAATGTCTAGTATTTTGGTATTGAAATAATGCTACCAAACATGAGACATCATAGTAAGTTAGTAACTCAGCAAGTAGTTCAGCTGGCGTATTGTAATTCAGTTTCAATTTCACCTTTTGGTTTTGAAAAGCCTCCAAGGACTATATAAAGTTATAAACGTCGTCTGAATGTCTAGTATTTTGGTATTGAAATAATGCTACCAAACATGAGACATCATAGTAACTCAGCAAGTAGTTCAGCTGGCGTATTGTAATTCAGTTTCAATTATAAAAAAAAATTTGTTTGGTGGATTACTAAGGAAAATTTTCGTAACAGTTAAAAATTTAATTTATATCAGCAGAGGTAACCAAAGAGTTATAATTACAATTTACAATGGGTTGGGAAAAAATAATTACACAAATGCAAAAACACAAGAGCTTTTGATAGCATAAATGCAAAAAAAGACTTTGCAATGAGATCATTGCAAACTGCGTAAGCACAACTCACGTACTCCATTTACCTGTTTTATTGGGTGAATACGAATATGGATTTTGCAAGTTGGATATACATCGATATTGTACTAGTTCGTTAGTTGAGTATAGGCATGGATATGACCGTAGCAGCCATCCCATATTTGTTCCAATTATAAACCAGATGAAAATAGTACTTTTCGAATGACATGTGTTTTATGAAACATATGATAAAAATAAATTATTTTTCTGTATTGAGTGCACAAAATAAATACCCATAAGTTGGAGTCCTGGAGAGCATAATTAATGTACATTTTTGTAATTAAATCCAGTTAACACACAAACATAATTTCATTTCACTCCTAAACCCAGCAGTCAACCACTAACTTCACCAAGTTTTGTAACCAGATAGAATTGTCACCACACCAACCGATCCCCGAAAAAAAAGAGTTTCACCTCGAAGAATCCCAACCCCGAACAAAATCTCCTCTCCTCCGAAACTAGGGTTCCGCCCAATCCCAAATTCCCCTTCCAGATCTATGGTAGATGTGCCGAAGCAACTCACTTGGGTTGGTTGGTGGGATTAAGCGATGTTCTATGGGGCGATCGTGTGGGATCCGTGGCTGAAAGTGTCGCAGATCGTGTGCCTCCAGTGCCTCTTCTACGTCGCCTTGGGACTGTTCACGTCGCTGCTGGTGGGGACGCGCGTGCCTCGTCTCTCCCTCGTCTACTTCTTCGACTATTCCACCCTCACCATCTCCACCGTCACCGGATGGTGCGTCGTCTTCTCCTTCCTCCTCGCCGCTCTCGCCGGGTTAGAGTCGCTTCTCTTTTGCTTTGGAATTTGGCCTTTTGAATGACTAGTGAGTGGTTGAATTGTGGGGAGATTTAGAAAAAAAACGTTTTATCCCAAATCAGTTCGGGAAACTTAGACATTGTAACTGAAACTACGAAGCCTTCAGTCCCAAACGAGTTGGGAAAACTTAAAATATCGAAGAAGTGGAGTTCCATAACTTGAAAATTTCTAATTGGGTCAGGTCTGTAGCTTCCACTCTAGAAGTTATGGAAGTTAAGTTCTCATCACGTGATATCACAAAAATGGATGATTCCCCCTCCAATTCGACATAAATATACAGCCATGCTGATTGTGTGGAAGTTAATTGGGGATTTAAGAGTTATTCCCACTTAGATACTTGTTGTTGTCTAACCCTTATGATCGTGGTGAATTGGTGAGTTTTGCCATAAATTGGTTAGGGTTTAGAGAATCGGAAGAATGAGAGTGGTAGATATGCAGCAGGGAAAGTTGATTAGAATGATGAGATAATTCTTTGAAACTCTTCTCTTAGGTCAAATTGTCCACGAAGTTGCATGATTTGCAAGAGTTGTTACCTGAAATGGTTGGGGAATCTGTCTTCCTTTGATATGCTCTTGGGTTTTACACCAATTATTTTCCTTTGACAATTTGTTATTTTAGTGGAAATGACGACATGTGTTCCTGTCGAGCTCTTATGCCCTCCCCATCTTGTGAACCGGTGACACAAATTGCCAGAGTTTCAACTACCACTTAAATTGTATTAGGTTTTTTGCACGTAGGGTTTATTAGAATGTACATAATATCTGTATTTTTAATTTTGATATAGCAAATTATAATATTATAGTGTGTGTGCTATATGACATTACTTTTGAAGATATGGTTTCATATTTGAAATATTGTATCACTATAAAATAGGTTTCATATGATCTCTTAATTATTATTATAATAGTAATGATAATAATTATACCTTGTTGTCTTGCAACATTCATATAAGCCAAACTATCAAAATATGTCTTCTTAAAAGAATGTTCATTGAGCAGGGTGGGCTTTCTACTTTATCTAATTGAGAGAGCTAAGAATTGTCTAGACTTCTCAGCGACTCTGTACATCATCCATCTTTTTATATGTATCATCTATGGAGGTTGGCCATCCTCAATCACATGGTGGGTCGTAAATGGTACTGGTTTTGCATTGATGGCATTATTAGGTGAATGGTTGTTCATGAGACGTGAGATGCGGGAAATTCCTATCACACGATTTCGTGCAAGTGAGTATGTTTATACTTTTCGTAATATTATTCAATGCTTCAATCAGAACGATCCTTTCATCTCTTAAGTTAAATATTAATAGATGCCTAGTAATGTTCTCACTTGGAAATTATGAGGAAAGATGTCTTATTTTTTTTTGAATGAATACAAGGTTCTTTTAAAGAGAGCAATTACAACTAAAAAGGAAACTAATTAAAGGCTAATACTTGACATCTTCTACTTTCTTATTCTCTCTGATTTTACAAGTTTAACTATATATATTTACACAGAAATAATTCTAAAATATTATGTAATTATGACTAAAAACCATAGCCTTTAGTGACTAAATTTCCAACACTCTCCCTCAAGCTGGTTTGAAGATATCTTCCATAACTAGCTTGCTATTTAGCTTATCAAATTGCTTCTTGTGCAGTCCTTTCGTCAATATATCAGCTAATTGTTCATCCGTTGGAAGATATGCCATACATATTATTCCAGCATTGAGTTTCTCCTTGAAGTGTTTATCCACTTCTATATGTTTTTTTGTGATCATAAAGAATTGGATTTTGAGCTATAGAAATAGCGGCTTTGTTGTCACAATAGACCTTCATAGGAGTTGAGTAAGGAAACTTCAATTCTTCGAGTGTTCTTTTTATCCACACCACTTCGCAAAATTCCATGGGCGACAACTCTAAATTCTACTTCAGCACTGTTTCTAGCTACTACGTTTTGTTTTTTACTTCACCACTTAACTAGGTTCCCACCAACAAAGGAACAATAGCCACATGTGGATCTCCTGTCAATAACGCTTCATGCCCAGTCTGCATCTGTGTATACTTCCACTTGGAGATGTCCATGTTTCTTGAACAGTAGGCCTCTCCCTGGAGTTCCTTTCAGATATCTTAAGATCCTATAGACAGCTTCAAAATGCTCTGCTCCTGGTGAATGCATGAATTGACTTACCATACTAACTGCAAAAGTGATGTCTGACCGTGTATGAAACAAGTAGATCAATTTTCCTATGAGTCTTTGATATTGTTTTGTATCATTTACTTCTTCAACCTTAGCAGCTTGTAACTTCAAGTTAGGCTCAATTGGAGTATTTACCGTCTTACAAACAAGTAAACATGTTTCTCCAAGGAGATCAAGAACATATTTCCTTTGGTTAACAAATCTACCTTGGATTTAGCAAATTCCATTCCAAGAAAATACTTGACTCCCAGATCCTTGATTTGAAACTCTTTTGCGACTTTCTTTTTTAAACCTACAAACTCAGTTTCAGTTTCATCATAAATAGTTAAAATGACGTCATTAACATAAACAATCAAAATCACAATTTTACCATTTTTTGAATCTTTATAAAATATTGTGTGATCTGCTTGACTCTGCAAGAAGCCATAATTGATAACTGCCTTTCCAAAGTGTTCAAACCATACTCTTGGTGACTGTTTAAGTCCATATAAAGACTTATTCAGTCTGCATACTTTGTCAGTACCAAGTCTCCTCTCAAATCTTGGCGGTAGGTTCATGAATACCTCCTCTTCAAGATCACCATCGAGAAATGAGTTTTTTTATGTCAAATTGATGTAGAGGCCAATCTGAATTCACTGCAAGAGATAACAAAACTATGTTAGAATTTATTTTCACAACAGGGGCAAAAGTCTCCTGATGGTCAATCCCATAAGTCAGAGTAAAACCTTTAGCCACCAGTTTCGCCTTGTATCTCTCAACACTTCCATCAGCTTTACATTTTATTGTAAACACCCATTTACATCCAACTACTTTCTTGCCTTTCGGTAGAACAACTATCTCCGAAGTACCACTTCTCCTTTGAGCATTCATCTCCTCCATGACTGCTAACATCCAATTCATATAACCCAATGCTTCCTATATATTCCTTGGAACAAACAAGTGGGAAACCCTGAAGTGAAGGCTTTATGTTTTTTTTGAGTCTTTGATGGGAAAGATAATTTGCAATAGGATGTTTATTGCCATTTCGAACACCTTTCCTAATAGCTATAGGAACATCAATATCAGGAAAAAAGGAGAATTGTTGGATAAAGTATGAGGAATTAAAGCTGGAGTTGGAAAAGGATTACTTGAAATGTTGATGCCAGAACTCGGATTTTCAGATTGAATTTGTGCAGGGTTGTCATTCAGGTCTTTATTTCTTTGATGAAATTTCTTGCTAGTATAAACCTGAAGCTCATAATTCATATCAGATTGATCATTTTGTAGTACTTCTCCCCCTGAATGAGAATCTCCATTACTAGGCAACAAAGAACTTGGTTCTCCTAAGCGATCTTTATCAGAAACATCAGGATTTGGATTTCCTAAGTGACCATTCTCAGATATATGTGAATCCTGTGTAGGAAGAATGATATTTGGAAGTTGGATAAAAGTGTCCCAAGAATGGTCTTCTAAGTCACTTATCCTTTGAAGAGAATATTTGGTGAAATAGGAATTTGTTTCTAAAAATGTTACATCCATGCTCACATAGAATTTTTTTCCTTTGCGGATCAAAACATTTATACCTTTTTTTGTTTGATGAATAACCCCAAAAAAAACATTTTGTAGCCCGTGGCTTGATGTTTGAACGAAATTGACTTGCAACATGCATTTAGACAGTACATCCAAAATCCTTGAGAGGTAAATCAGAAACAATCTTGTTTCAGAAAAAAAATGTTTTAGGCAATCAAGAGGTGTTTTATATTTTAACACCTTAGTAAACATCCTGTTTATCAAATAAGATGTTAAAACTGCTTCACCCCATAAATACTTAGGAACATGCATGTAAAACATTATGACACATGCAACTTCAGCAAATGTTTATTTTTTCGTTCTGCAATGCCATTTTGTTGAGGGGTATCCCTACATGTAGATTGGTGGAAAATTCCTTTGGTTTTTAAAAATCACCCAAGTATTCATTGAAATATTCCGTTCCATTGTCAGAATGTAAAATACTATCTTTGCTATGGAATTGGTTTTCGATCAGAGTAAAAAATTTCAAACGGATGTCATAGCATTATTTTTTCTCGAACAGAAATTGAACTAGTACTATAAAAGCTGAGTTTTTTTATTACTAATAGGTATTTCATCAAAGTAGTAAACACCTTCAATCATCCTAGCATGTCCAATCATCATCCCCGAGTTCTGGTCCTGAAATTCATAATGGGATTCAAAAAGGGAATATGACAATTAGAATCTCTAAATAGTTTACTGACAGATACAAGATTGCAGGCTAATTTAGGTACATGAAGAACAGAATTGAGATTATTTTTCTCGGTTAGTTTAATAAGTCCTTTTCCTGCAATAGGTGAGAAGCTACCATCGGCAACTCTAATTTTTATTTATTTCCAGAACAAGGGGAATAAGTTTCATATAAATGAGAAAAACTGGTCATGTGATCGGAGGCTCCAGAATCTATGATCCATGGAGAGGAGTTTAAACAAGAAAGGGCTTTGGGATGTCTACCTGTTTGTGCCAAGGAAACACTAGGAATACCAGATGTAGAGTTGGATTTTATCATCTTTAAGAGTTGATCAAACTACTCCTTGTTGAAGAGATCAAGGTCCTACCACAACCTTTTCAAAGAGTTGGAGTGGGTCGACAGGGTTTCGGATGTTTTGACTACGTAAACACAAGTATCTGAGAAAGCTGAAGAGCATATCATTTGCAAAACCTCATAAGTGGATAAAACACATATTACCTAGATTAGGATGAGGCTGGACTTTTGTGGAGGATGCACTGAAAATATTTCTCTATCACTTTTCTTTACTTCACTTTGTACTTCCCTAGCTTATCAGTGTGGTTCATGTGACATGACACACCTTCATGACACATGTTATACATATTTAGACCACTTTTCTACATTGGTTATACTTCTTTAACTAAATTTAGGCTTATTATTACAGATATAGCTTGCTTTTGATTCATAATTTTCTGGGTAGTTCACAGTTGTAATATTGGTTAATAATTGTTTTCATGTTTTTGTATCCTTTGATTATTAAATCTTTGAAGTTATATTTTCCAAAACAATATTGAAAACTGTGAAGTTCACATTTTTCATAATTCTTATTCAATTTTTTAGCTGGTGGGTCTGCAGGCATTTGAAACTTGTACATCTGTTTTTTGCTTTTATGCTTTGCGAACTATGGGTAAATGTGAATTTTGGGAATTTGCTTAAATGTTACTTTGCAGATGCTCTTTGAAATTGTTTTAGCATTATTATGATTATGCTTTAAACCTGCACAATGCACAAACAGTTTATTACGGAAAAAATGCTTAACAGTTCATTGCAGAGCTTTCTTCCTTCATTTTCCATATGGTGAGCTTTTGTTAGATCTTGTTTGTTTCAGTCTGTGATGTACCAAGCTTTTTCAACCTTTATAATTATTTGCTATGTGCTTGTTGCAGATGTTTAACAATAAAGACAAAACAATCAGTGTGTTAGCAATTGATCATCAAGTTGAAGTCGGATTTCAGAGATTTATAGAAACTGTGCAAAGTTGACGGTCCTATATTTGTTTCGTTCTGGAGTTGATTTTATTACTAAAGGAGCAGAAGAGGCAAGTTGGAGCAAGAGCAATTGAAGTCATTTCATTAGCCCATTGCGATCCAGTAAGGAATGCGATATGTACCTCTCTTTTTTTACCTTTTTTATGTAACGGTGTAACCCAATTAATGACTCACACGGAAAACATTCTACACTTCTATTCAGTCTTCTGGAAATCTAATCGGAGTGAGATCATCTGTATTCAATACATTTTCTTATTATTTCCCTTTATAGAGATATGATAGATTCAAAAAAATTCAGCATAACTTTTTAGCAGCTTACGTTCTGAAGGCAGCTTTTCAGCTTATTTTGCACTATATGCAGTCTTGAAAGATCTAAGTGTTATAGTCGTATGCCGTAACAATAGAGAGTGGATTCTGGTACCCGACGAGGCTTTTGAGTGAGCAAGTATTGATGGAAGAATAGTCTGAGATGCGACTTGTAGATGTTGAACTTCCTTTAAGGTGTGGTGACTGTTGCCGCCCGGCCGTCGAAAGGGAAGAGGGAAAGCTGGATAGTTAGATATTTTTCTTTTAAGTGTATTTTCCCCTTTGCTCGTCTTTCGTCAATGCTCCACCAGTGCTGCACATGCTGCAGCTTACCAGTTACTTTTATCAACATCAATTTGTTGATAACAAGTTTGTTTTTGTTAGTGTCATTATTTCTAGCTTCATGCTTTTTGAGGAGTTCTTCTCAAGTGTAGATGCTCTTGTTTAGTGCTATGAAATATGTACTTAGGAAGTTGCTTCCAGTTTACGACTTGTGATAATGTTGCTGTTTTTTCAGACTGAGTCACAGTTCAATGCATAGCTGCTATCTTGATGATTCGTGCTGCTAGTTTATGACCCAAAGTCGAAATTTTTGTTACAAAATTTCACCACATCGTGGAAATACATTGATTTCCAATGAATTTTTTATATTTTCCTCAAAATCTCCTCTAAGGAGCTCTGCCTTGAGGCGTGTTAGTAACATACCAACTTTCAATAATCGTAGAAAAACATCCTATTTTGCCTTTTTCGGCTTATAATGGACTTGGCGTTTCCTAAAACATAACTATTAGTCAAGCGGTTAAGCCTGTGGTTGTTTTGACATTGATGAAATATCACCAACGGCCTCCGCAACTGTCATGTACACACCATTTGGTCCGAACTTCTCTAATGCTTCGGACTGGTAGAGTTTCTCCATCACTTCTCCAGAAAGACTGGCCAATGCAATCTACAATAAAACAAAACCCACATAATAAAATTTCTGCACTTGGACATGTATCCTGTGTTCATTACTGCAAGTTTTAATACCTGAAGCGCTCTATTGTCCATGGTCTTCTTTAGCTCTGTTAGTGTTTCTATTCCACTGGTGTCCATCGCAGTTACAGCTGAAATGGAAGTCTGAATATAGCCACTTCATGATTCAAAACATAACCAGATTCGGTTTCAAGTGTAATAACAAGTACACATCGATTACCGGCCATGTCTAAAACGACACAGTTGAGGCTACTATCCTTTGTCCTAATTATTCTTTCCTCTTCCTCTCTGATCCATCTCAAGATCCTGAGCAAATAACATTTCATTAGACAAAGAAGGGGTGTAACAAAAGTTTGATAGTTTAGAAAAAATCTCTTACTAAAACTTTGTTTCACAACCAACCTTTCTTGAAGATACAGCGAGTTCGCAAAGTAGATCGGAGATTCAACTCGGACGATTAAGAACGATGGCACCCTCGAGGCGTCATGGTAATGGCCAAGATTCTGATAGCATTGTGTTCCAGGTATGTTCCCAAGGATCACTGTGTTTGGCCTTGTCACATGTATGAAGATTTTCAAAACAGAGATGCACAACCACATATGACATACATTCACATAATTAAGCAATTACTAAGCAAACATTAAATATGGATGTGTCTCTAACAATCTCATATTTAACTTGGTACTATTGCTTACTGCTATTAAGAGGCCCATCTGAACTGAGATAAAGAGGACTCCAAAGAAAACACTTAGGCAGGCGAGGAAGTCAAATTTATCAACCTTCCAGAGTCGAATTGCGGCACTATAATCGATAAGCCCAATGACAGCCGCTGTGATAATGGCTGATAGTATGAGATTGGGGGTGTAGTGGAACAATGGTATCAAAAACAGCATTGTAACGAGAACTGCCGAAGCCATCACTATGTTGGACAATGCTGTTTTACAACCCGCATTGTAGTTTATTGCCGATCGAGAAAATGATCCTACAAAATGTACCGAAGAAGTCAGTTAGTGAGTGTAAGTTTCATAAGATGTTTTAACTAGAATTTTTTTTGTGACATGTTATGTACCTGTTGTGACATAACAAGAAGTACAAGAACCAGCCATGTTCATTAGGCCAATGGCAATCATCTCTTTGTTCCCATCAATCTGATAGTTCTTAAGAGAAGCAAAGGTCCTTACAACTGCAATTCCTTCCTGTGGACATTCAAAAATTTGCTTCAGTAACAAATCCATCTTGATCTTAAGGCGTTTGAAAAGAGTTTCGGGAAATCATTTTGGCTTCAGTCGAGTTTGACTTTTGACTTCTACTAACAAATTTCAGCATAAGAAGACAGAAAATTATACACCACTTTTCAAAAGTTTTTCTCTTCAGACCCTTAATTTTAATTTTTAAAACCTAATCAGTAGCTAAGTGAATGTGACAGTCTATGGAACTTACTGTGAGGGATAAAATTCCGGTAACAACTCCAGTTTTAATAGCAAGGCTCAAGTGCTGGCCTTGGAAGTACAGCATGTTAAGTGAAGGTGGATTCAACCCTTGTTGCAAATCCCCAATCTGTACAAGTTGAAACTTAAATAAGTTACGTTCTAAAACATGCAAATTCCAGACTATATGGAGGTGTATGAGCTAAGTGTGTATTACAATTTTGATTCCTTGGTTCTGAGCTTTGAAGGCAAAGACAAGGATGGTTGAGAGAAACACTGATGCCAGTGGTGCAGCTGCTGATACCCAGAACAGGTTTGGCCTTTTTATGCTCTGAAACAGAAAAAATGTATTTGAGAAGTACATACTGAAACAGCTACGTGATATAATATGGAGGTTGGTTGGAATTTGGGTTTATGCATTAAATATAGGGTTAATTACAGTTTGCCCTCCTGAACTATGACTTGGTATCACTTTACCCCCCTGAGGTTTCAAAGTTAACAGTTACCTCCCCTAAATTTTAATTTTGTAACACTTTGTCTTCTTGAACTTCAAAAACTCATTATTTGACACACATTCGACGTTTTTTCCTAATTTTTTTTGTATCTCTAATACATTCCTAAACATATATTTACGTGAAAGTTTGAATCAAAACGGAAGTCGGATATGGTTGGAATTTGTGTCAGATTGACACTCAATCCGACCCAAATTCCAACCATATCCGACCTCCGTTTTGATCCAAATTTTCACGTAAATATAGGTTTAAGAGTGTATTAGGGATACAACAACAAAAATTAGGAAAAAAACGTCGAATGTGTGTTAAATAATGAGTTTTTGAATTTCAAGGGGTCAAATTGTTACAAAATTAAAGTTCAGGGGAGATAACTGTTAACTTTGAAACTTCAGGAGGGCAAAGTGATACCAAGTCATAGTTCAGGGGGGGCAAACTGTAATTATCCCTTAAATATATATACACACACGTTATCTAATCCAATTTAACAAAATGGATCAGAAATTGAATGTCACTAAAAATTGATGCGATAAACTTACAATATATCTTGCAATCAGTAGAAAAGCCCACTGTAAGCCACAACAGAAACGTTTTAGTTAGTTAAGAACCACGAATCAAGCATTAAATGTTTTAACATCACTCTTCTAAGTAGAGAATGTTACCTCATTCTCGTGGTTGAAGACAGAGAACATGACGGCCATGAAACCCATCTGAGTTGTGAAATGAACGATTCCAAGTAGGATTGCAACTCGGATAATTTAACTCGGATACCTGTTATATCCGAATTCGAATCCGAATACCATATTCCATTACCAAATCCGAATTCGAATCCGAATTCAGTATAACTATCCGAATCCGAATCCGAAACTTCAAAATTTTCAAATACTAATTGGTATTCGGATATTATCCGAAATTGAATAGATATATATATATATATATATATATATATATTATAATTAATTTTCGAATCAAAATTTTCGAATGCTAAATTTTCGTATTAAAATTTTCGAATACTAATTTGTGTATTTGACTATGTATTCGAATAATTCGAATTTTAAATAGCTTGTATCCGAATCCGTATCCGAATTTTAATTGGTAAATTTTTTTAAACCAAATTCGTATCCGAAATTAAATTGGTATCATTGAACTTACCAAATACCAACTAAATAGAAATTTTCAAATCGGATACTCGGTAACCATTTGTCCCCCTAATTCCAAGCAACCCCTTCAGTTGTTGCAAAGACACTATAATTGCTGCCCCCACCCATGAATCCAATCAATGTCGGTTTTGACAAGAAATCTACCACAAATCCCAACCTGGAAGTAATTATCGAATCCATCACTTTCATTTCCACTTTGGAAAATATCACCTTTTCATTAATTCATTAAACAAATATGATATGATCAAGGTCTACGGTTTGAATTTTCAATTTGGAATTTAAATTTAATTTTATTTAATTTTCAATAAAATTTAAGGTTAGTGAATCCCTCGTATCTCTCTCTATATATATAAAGTCAAGATCTAGTGACCTCAGAGCTCATATTACTGATTTAAGTTCCCTTCAATCTCACTGTTAGATCTAAATTATGGTTAATCTATGGTTAATATCTACCATTAAATCATTTATTAGCATAATTACCCATAATCTTAATCTACTATACAATTTTAAATGAGTGATGGATACTGTGGGCGGTTTAAAATGAAAAAAGTAAGTCCGGACTCATTAGAAAATTTATGTATATATATAATATTAAAAATATATTACGTGTATTAAACAAATATTACATAATTTCAGCCATAAGCTACTTGAGTTAAAAGTAATACATGAAGCTAAACATATGTTACGTGAGTTCAGATAAATAGTGCGTCAGTTTTATAGCATTAGTTTAGATAAATAATACATAAGTTCAAAATTGTTCCAAATCTCACAGACCTCTCTAAGCTGATGAGACATGCGCTTAAATTCAACCTTTATAGAGATGGGATTTTTTTTTTTTGTTATAACACTTTAACTTGTCCAAATAAACAAGAATGAAAAATAGAAAATATAATCTCAATTTATACAAAAGCACAATATTTTGCCAAAATTACCCCAAAAAAAGAAGACGAAAAATATTGTGACGTCTTTGGCTGCGTTTGGATGGAACTCCCAGCTACGAGCTTCTGGTAGGAATCCAGCTCTTGGGTTTGTAAATCCAGAAGTTGCTTCTTTCCGGTCTAAATGGGGAGCCATTTGGATGTCAAGAAGGTATATGATCCCCACATGTCTTGTCGGAAGAAATTCCGAAATTGCCCTCCAACCTTCTCATCAAAGCAGCAACCTTCATTGTGTATAGTTTAGATTATGTTCTTATTTAACATAATTGCTAAGTAAAAAAATTACTTCACACAATGATTTTTTTCAGGTAACAAAGTAAAAACATTATATTGCTGAAGTACTTGTTCGGCACAAAACTATGAGTAACAAAATTCACTACTTGTACTATGGAATTCTCATACACTAAACAGTTTCACCCTGCAGAAACTAAAAGCAAACTAAACTGTCATTTTGTGCAAGCAAACGACAACAAATTGATAGCACAAAACTTGAATTAAAACATCACTAAAATCACAGCCGAATCGAACTGCAATTGTAGTTGCAAATGAGAATGCACAACATCAAGAGAGGATAAAAAAGGAGTCTATCTGCACAGCAACTCAGCAAGTTAGAATGTACAACAAGGGAGAAATACATGCATTCACGAAACTGCACAAAATGAAGGCAAAGTTGTAAAGAAAATTCCAAAAACATATATAGCCGAAGTCCTGAAGCAAATTCCTCAACATGCATTCACCTCAACCAACTGATCATCTGAAACAGGCAAGTAATCTAACATCCATTTACTCCAACTCATTACCATAACAATTACGTTACAAACACAAACATTCCACAAATCACTAAACAACTCACGGAATGCTAACAACGTCTAAATTCAAGGTGAAAAATACTCAAGGGACATGACATAATATTTATCATCACTAAGAACTAAATAAAACAAAATTGCTATTTCCACTTAAAGGAGTCACTATCCCAATTCACCTGAAACTTAGTGTGCCCACTCCAATATCTTCTAAATGGTTGATAATAAAGTATAAGGAACATATTGCAGCAAAATTGGATAACTCTTAAGTAAGTCTCAAACTTCAGAAGCCACCGTACATCGACATCAAAGGTAAAATTCACAAGGATCGATGACTATGTAATTGACGCATAACTGAACGGTCAGAGGAGAAGGGGTGAACTCACTTGCGGCGACCAACTCCAGATAACGGCGCGCGGGAAGGAGTGGCGAGAACTCCAACGGGTATGGACAGAAGCTGCGGGAGGGAGAGGCGTAATTTTTCTTCATGCAGGACATGTGATCTACAAGTAATCCCTAGTGGCATGATCTGTAATTTTCGACCTGGCATATGCTTAATTGAGCAGGGTATTATTGTCCTAAAAAAACCATCATCAACCCACCATGTGCAGGAGCTGCGAGAAGCTCATCACCTGAGCTTCTCCCTCCAGGCAAAAAATATGCCTCGACTTGCGGGTTGGGAGCTCAGCTCCCTGGGATCCCTCTACATGTTTGGATCACCTATTTTCACTGTAGTAGCTCCGGAGGGCTTGGGGAGCTGGATCCCCTCCTATCCAAACGCCCCCTTATCACTGAAATAGAACGTTGTATTTATTTTTTCACATTTTGATTGTTTGAAGAGTGGCGTAGAATATATCAAGAAATATGTACCTCAAAAACCCCAAGGAAGCCTGGAAGACACCAGCAAAGAGGGTGGCAGTGAAGGCCAATTGGAGGTAAAGGATTGGTTCCTTATCAGGAGAAACGGCTTCCCTGAGCATTGACCCCATCACCAAAGAGGCTATGGACACTGGTCCGACAGCCAAGTCCCTCGAGCTCCCAAGAATCGCATAGACCAATGGTGGAACAAAGCTCGAATCTACAACATGATTACGAATTAATGACAACAACAACAACAACAACATGCATGTGGTTAGTGCATGCATGGCGACCTTCTCCATATATATATGTTATCACAAGAAGACATGATTTACTAATTAAGATGCTACTTGTCGAATTTTTACATGGATATGATTACAAAAATGGAACACACCAACATGATACGTCGACAATTTTTTACGTCGAATAAAATAGTCTGAACTTAATTAATGCAAATATATTTGAGGCAAAACCAAATTAGTAGATACCATTTTTTCTGTGTACAAAATTACAATGAAACAACAAGTTCCCGACCATGCGTATGTGTCATGCAAAGGTCATGAATATTTGTATACGATTTCCTTCAATAAAAGAAATTTGAGAAAATTAAAAGAAGATAATTCTACGTACATCTCTACACCATACTTCAGTTGCATTGGCCTTCATATGCATATATTCATGGTTAATTCAATACTAGACGTTACAAAATTAATTATGGAACTTACACAATCCAATTATGGGAGGCAAGTTGGCCAACTTTGCATAGCTGATGCCCTGATCAAACAAACAAACAAACTCAACAATATTAGACATCAATCACACATTAACACCATGCATGAATCCAAAGTTGCAAAGACATATAATGAACTCGATCAGTGCTAGCTAGCTAGCTAGCTGGAAGTACATAGAAACTATACATAAATGTATATGGTATATTTTTTATGTTGTTGCGCACCTGTGGGATGGCCAAGCTTGCAATGGTGAGACCAGAAACCAAATCAGCCTTGAGAAGATTCAATTTGTACTCACAGCCCCATTGGAAGACCGGGAAGAAGTACTGGAGCCCAAGCACAAGCTTCCTCATTGCACTTTGACCCTTGAACTGGTGAAGCGGGTCGTCGGGGAAGAACACCTCCCCTAGCTTTTGCTTAAGAGCTTGGAGAGTTGTTCTTTGTGGTGGGAGTGAAACATTGTGGATTTCCATTGGTTGAGGAGGAAAGGATAGGGAGGACTCAATGTCCTCCGGAGGAAAATCGGAGAAGCTCTCGATTCTATTCGATCCGGTACCCCCACCCATGTTGGTGTTTTCCTTTTTGCATGGAAAATAATTGAACATTGAGTTTATTTTTTTTTAGCATTGACTATTATTTGATTGATATCGATCGTGAAGTTCAAAGTACAATATGCTCTTCCTACGATACGAAAGATCACAGATTCACAGTTCATGATTCATTATGTGTCATTTTCTTGAGAAGATAAGTACTTATACTTTAACAAATTGCAATTCGTAGAACTGTATTTCTAAACAAAAGAGAAGATGACATACGGGAGTACAAACACGACGAACCGTGAGATAAAAGGAGGGTAAAAACATTACTTCTCTATGTTTTGGGGCTATATGACCGTCGATTAGAAGTACGAGGGGCATTAAAAAAAAGTGCGAGGAAGCATCACACCATAAAGCCCAATGGGTTTTATCCCGTTTTTGAGAAATTTTATGTAAATGTCTATGAAAGACAATATCTAAATTAATATGCTACGCAATGGCATTTAAAAACTAGTATAATGTTATTCCAAAAGGAAAATGATTCGTAGAGACTATTTAGTAGCTCATTTTAAGCTACCACTATTCAAAATCTTACGAAATTGATTGGTTTCACCTTTGGCTCATGAATAATGGGATTTCTGGATATTTTTATTAGCGATTCGATATTTACTACACATGTTAAGCACATTTCTTTATCGGAAGTTAATTCAATTTTTGTTACCAAGTAGTTATTAAATATCACTAACCCGGCAACATTTTGTGGGTACGTCATGATGAGTCCATGTGGTTTCTTTTGGCATACACACCGCTAGGCCAGACAATTTGACACGAAACACGATAACACGACACGAACACGACACGAAAAATCCGTGTTTGGGTTTACAAATTTCGTGTTTCGTGTCGTGTTCGTGTCGTGTCATGGGTACACGAAATGTTTTTCGTGTCGGTTTCGTGTCTCCGTAGTCGGGTACCCGAAAGTACACGCAAGTACACGAAATTTATTTACCCTAATACCCGATTAATGATTACCCATTTACCCTATTACCGATTACTTCCCACCCGATTAAATTACCCTCACAGCAGCACCCTAAGCCCCTAACCCTAACCGAACAGCAGCACTCCCTCTCCTCTCCCACGTCTCCTTCTCCTACCGTCTCCTTCTCCAACCGGCTCTCTCTCCCACAGCCAAAACCAGCGGCGTCGCCCTCTCCTACCGTCTCCTTCTCCTACCGTCTTCTTTTCCTCGCATCTCCCTCTCCTCTCCTATAGGCCACGCTGCCACAGGCCCACGACAACTCCTACCGTCTCTCTCTCTCACAACCACAACCACAGGTAACACTTCTTCTTCTTGTTTTCGAATTTCAAGTGATTTTCTGTTATTGTTTTGTTGCATTTGTTTTGGGATTTTATGGTTTGGTGTGGTATTTGAGTGTGATTATGTTCATTTCAGTTTGGGAATTTAAGCCTTTTTGTTTTGCATTTTTGTGATTTTGTGGTTTGGTGTCGTATTTGAGAGTGCTTCTGTTCGTTTTGGTTTGGGAATTTCACTGTTTCTGTTCGTTTTGGTTTGGGAATTTCACTATTTTTTATTTTTTATTTTAATTTTTGTTGCATGTGATGTGATGGTGAACAAAGAGAAGGTTTGGGGTTTCACGTTTAGGGGTGAATTGGGAAGATAATGGTGTTTCTTGGTGGAATTTTTAGTTTTTATTTTGGTTTTTGTTGCATGTGATGGTAGAATGAGATATGGATCACGTGAGGTTTGATTTGGTTATGTTGGTTTCTGGTTTTGTAGTTCATATGCCAACCTGAAGTGAACCTTTAGAGTTGTGATATTTATTTAATTACATGTTCTAACCTTACAAGTTACATCTAAGATATTTACTTGTCAACCCTTGGAATAACTTATAATGTATTTTATCCTTAATTGACATAATTTTATTGTTAGGCCTGATAGAAGTCATGTGGACACTTAATAAGTCATGCAATCATATTCTGAGTTTTACAAGTAATGTGGACACTTAATAAGCTGATAGAAGTCATGCAATCATATTCTGAGTTCAAGACCACAACCAAGTACTACAAAACTACAAGTTGCATATGGGAATCAATTGCAGCTTTTGCATATAAAACTAGTAAATTAAACAAAATCACAACTGCACAACCATTAAGGCTACAAGTAAATTCAGATTACATATTCACCACAACACCACAACCAAATGTGTCATCTTGGGTAGCTGATTACATAATCTACATTGAGGTTACGACAAAAAGGGATAACATGAAGACCAAAAGGAACATTTTGCCAGGAAGCGTAAACAGAACAGTTTTTTAATCAAACACTTGCATTATATTAAAGACAATTGTATTTCCCACAATGGATTCTGAATTTCTGATAGACATGTTTCTCAACAACATGAGAATAATATGAGTTTGTTGTTAGAATAACTACTAATCCAATAGTATTTGATGGACTAATATGTTCCTTTTTGATAGATTGCATTCAGCCACAGTCTTCCGAAGCACCGGGGTCCGTGGGTTGCGAACTTGTTATTGGAATCGTCTACTGATCTAGCTATTCGATGGACTAATCTAATCTAATTTTGTATCTATAATAGTCTTATCTCTTACGTGATAAGCTAAACTTATACGGTGATACTTGTTACCTTGTTGGTAGATGATGATTGAATGTCTACATCTACATGTTATTATTTTGGAGATCAATTGCAACCATTTAGAAGTTCATGTTTAATTTTTGGATCTTATGCATGTATTTTAATTTTTAGGTGATCAAATGTGTTTTAATGAATGTATTTTATTTTTAAATTTTGTTCTATTCTATTTTATGTATACTGTTTTCGTGTAAATCGTGTACAGGTCTCGTGTAAATCGTGTACAGGGTTCGTGTAAATCGTGTACAGGGTTCATGTAAATCGTGTACAAGGTTCGTGTATATCCGTGTATCGTGTCGTGTAGTTATTACACGATATGTACACGAACAATTTCGTGTACATATCGTGTCGTGTCGTGTATAAGTTATTTATTTCGTGTCGTGTTCGTGTACCCAAAAGCAGACACGAAAATAAACCGTGTCGTGTCCGTGTTTAGGAAAAACGACTAGTGTACACGAAATTACATGACACGAAAGTACACGACACGATTGCCAGGCCTACACACCGCTATAAACTGTAGGCAATCCTAACTTCTTTTCTATATCAAGACTAACCACCACCACAAACCTCTTCTTCCCTTAATTCCCATGGTCTAAGATCACATAGTTCTTAAGCATATTCGGATATCCTTCACAAAAGCACAACCTCAAACGGCTTTGATTTTCATTTTCTTAAAGCAACTCCAATAAGAAGTCTTTAGAAACACTCTAGTTAACCATCACACACTTTAATTAAACTTGTTAATTTTAATAGACAAAAGAGCACTAAGATCTAACACATAGCACAAAGAGGCACAGTAGAAGGTAGAGAGATCTAATCGATGTTTGTACTCCATGACTACAAACGCCATGTTCTCTGCACTATGGGATTTGTTGTACATGACAATCATTTTCCCATCACATCACCTGAAAAGTTGACCGATTTAAGTTAGGTCCGTCGGACCTTGTTTCTGTCTATTCGATCTTAGTGGTTGTCTACGAGGACAGTGGTCAAAAGGTCTACTATGGTATGACTTTGTGGGGGTCTATTCTTGAGATTAGAGTACGTGGACGTTGACATGCGATGTGGATTCGAATCAAACGTGGAAATTGCACGATTCGTGGTGAAGAAGCATGCAGATATTGCAGGGAGGAAGTTGTGCGAACGTGCCATTACGCACGCTTTGGAAACTTTGTGGTATGAATGTACAACAAGGGTGTTGATTAAGAAACATTGCAGTACGGAGGAATAAGTCGCGCGAATCAGACATTTGGGTACGTTTCCGAGTTGGACGTCACACTTGTATTAGGGTAGTACTTAGAGTGTTTTTGTTACGGAATAAAATCAATTCCAAATACGCAGCGGATCAAAAATAACAAATCCAATGGAGGAAATAAAAACACATGCAAATCCAAACACCAAATCACACAAACACGCAAGATTTAACGTGGAAACCCAATGCGGAAAAAACTACGGACGACACAATATGTATACGAAATTGTTCGTGTACTATAGAAAAAATGAATTACAAAGAGAAGCTTACATGACACAAGAAAAACCGACGAGAATACCTAATTAAATTTACTCACACCGAATCTACAAGAATGTTCTCTCTCTTTTCTCTCAAGAATGCAAAAAAAGACAATATAAATTAATCTAATTCTTGTTAGACAAAGAGGATGAAATTGTCTTTATATAGTAGGTCAAAACAAGTATTAATTGCACCAAAATCGCGTAGAGACAAGTGCAAAACGTGGGCGAAACTGGAACAGACGGTCGATCGAACGTGTGTTTCGGTCAACCGAACTTCAAACTGAACGAGTAATATCCTATGTTGGTTGATGTTACAAACGCCAACCTATCGCAATACGAGTCAACAACAGAAACACCACCTGCGCTCATAATTAAACCATGTACGGATTCAAAAGATTACTCGATCATGAATTACAAATAAACATAAGAATTAATTAGTTGCTAAATCAAGCCATGAGATGAATCAAGTACTAGCAAACTAAATCGCCAACCCGGTCCGCTGCTGCTCAACAACCCACTACACCACCGCTGCAACCTACTAGCAACATCACTTACAGGTCGGCGGGAGATCCAACTGAAGAAGAAACAGTTGAAATACAACGTCTAGCTTGCTGAAATAGATGAAGAAATGCTGTGCGGCTCACTTTTTCTAAGTAACGGGGAAAGGACCGAAACATGCCATCGAAAGACACGAAGACTACGGTGTCATATGTCAATACCCTGAGTCGTCCAACAGTTAGATCTTGCGTTAACTGGTGTTGTATGTATATATATTAAGAACTCCGGCTATTGTATCAAAACTTAAATAGGCTCTTCCGATTGATGACCTGTCACTAGACTGAGTTGGTCGGAGTTTCCCCACGTGGGAAAAAAAACTGATCTTGAGAGTTAGGAGTACAAAAGTGTGATTTTGAAAAATCTAACACGAGCAACGTCCTTCAAATGTCTCAGCATCGGTTGTCTCGGTGGCCGTGAGGACATCAGAAGTGATGAGCATAAAGGTGGCCATCACAACTACAAGCACAAGGATTGGCTTCGAGGCCATTGATGGTTGCATTGGCTGATTAAAACTTGAAAGTAGTTGGTTTTCGATCTTAAGATGTGATGCCAAGTTTTGGTTTGAGATGTAGGAGCTATGCCGCTGGTCCTATTTATACTAAGCAATAGAGATTTTGTAATTGATTTCATGTTGTATGGGGTCATTGGAGGCTATGGTGTAATACTTCCAAGATAATTAAAATGTGGAGATCAACAAGTCAGTGTTTTGATTATGACAAAGTCTAGAGTACATGTCAGCCATTTTTGATTTCTTGTTTGTTTAATTAATCACATAGAGAAGTTAATTAACCATCTAAAGAAAGAATGGTGGTGATTGATTAAGGTGGAGTAGAGAAACATTTTGGCATAACTATATAATGATATATGGAGATAATATTACCCTTTTATTAACTGAGATACGTGTAGTTACTTGTGGTTCAACAAGTATACACTACACCAGTTGGTTTACACCAGTTCTCTATATCCATAGGTGCAAAGTATTTATTCTAATAAAACCAACCCTTGTAAAATGACACCCAATCTCATGGAGACTACTCAATATTGGATGAAAGCAAAAGCCTAACATGTTAAAAGACAGGCTTTAATGGCCTATAAGAATTTCTTAGATCTGAAGGTGAAATAGATGGGCTTTTCATTCTGGAAGTTAGTAGCTAATCCAAGATTGAAGCCACAAAGGAAGTAAGAAATCTCCATGACAACAGATGAAAACCCAATCCCAGAAAAAATATAAATAAAGAAAGCCACCACAAAAAATTTAAAGAATATTCTCCAAAAATTACTGTATTTTTATATTTTGTAATGAAACTAGATGATGGTGGAAGTCAGAAGGTTTTGATGGTTAATTCATGATGATATAGTATTAACATTGTTCCAGCTGGATTCTTAATTGTTGCGAACCTTTTGTCAGTGATCAGTTCAATTATTAAAGTGCATAACCTTGAATTCTTTCCGTTAGTAACATTATAAGTGCATCATTCTTAAGAAGGGAAGGTACTGGTAGAGTTATAGACACGATTGACAGGCTTGATGTTAGAAACCAAACCCTAGATTAGAGTTAAACAGGGATTAGAGGAGGATTAGGGTTGGATTTGCATGGGGTTGTGTGGTTGCATGGGGTTGTGTGGTTGCATGGGGAAGTGGGGTTGCTGGTGTTTGCATGGGAAGGTGAAGAGGGGGGTTACTGTAGCATCCGAGTTAAATAGGGCTTTTCCTTCATCTTCTTCTCTCTTCTCCTTTCTCATTTCTCCTTCCTCATTTCTTCTTCCTTCCTTGCTGGTGCGCGCGGTGGGAGCAGTTGTCGCAGAGGGGGCGGACGAGGAAGACTTTCGCGCGGAGGCTTAGCGCGAGGAGACCGGAGGAGGCGACGTGCGTGAGCGGAGCTCCGGCGTTTCGTCGTCGTGGTTGAGGTATGCCGCTCCTTAGTGTGGTTTGTTTATTACCCTCATGTGAGGGATGCGTTGGTCGAGTCGGGGGAGGTCGGAGACCTCTCCGGCGACGCGTTTCTTCTAAAATCCTCGGCTGGCGCGAGGTTGAAGACGACCAACGGTCGACCGGACCCTTCGGGCGGTCGACCGTTTTAGCACTGTTTGCCCGACTTTAACCTTCACCGGTCGAACGATGCCTTGAGGCGGTCGACCGGTAGTGCATTATTGCTGGTGAGTTGGGATTTTTCTACCTGTTATCGGTCGACCGGTCCTTGTTGTGTTCGACCAGAACTTAAGTGTACCTGTTAGTTTGCATGTTTCGTTCGACCGATCGTTTGTTGTTCGACCGATTGTATGTTGCGTTCGACCGATTATATGACTTAGAATAATAGGTTGACCCTGTCTGTTTTCGGTCGACCGAGACCCCTGAGTCGGTCGACCGATAGAGTGGATTTCAATGTTGACCAGACTCCAGATTTTGACCTCGTTCGGTCGACCGGTTTTAGACCCTTGTTCGACCGTTGGGGGTTCTATTTTGAGCGCAGCGGTAGACCATTTTAGGAGTACGGTCGACCGATTCCTTCCTGGAACCGGTCGACCGAATCACCTCTTCCGGTCGACCGTTTGGGCCCAGGACAGAATTCCTGGTTCCCTTTTTGAACGCCAACTTTGTCCACGGAAACCCGTGTCCTCGCCTTGTGCGTGAGCCGGGAGGTGACGGTGGGCGCGTGATGCGTGCCTGCCCAGGGACCGCCGTTGGGAAGAGTGTGGGTGTTCGGGACGCGTCACCTCCATGTATGGACCGTGACTTTTGAGTTGATTATTGGCACTTTGTAGTATAGCAGGCCTGAGGGATCACGGATCCCAGTGTTGATGTTGTGCGGGCACGCAACTGGCGTTGGGTGAGGTGACTACCGGCCCACGGGCTACGGAGGTCGCTGCCCTGCTTTTATAGCGGCGCTGTTGGTGTTCGCGGCTCGAGGAGCCTGATGACCTGGCAGACTTCGGTCTGGTTTTGTCCGATGCTGTGCCGGACTGTTGTGATGGACCACCGATGCTGTGCCGGTGATGCCGCCGAGGTTGTGCCGGCGATGATGATTGTTGAGCCGAGGCTGTTCCGGCTATGTTGTTTTCCTCGGCTGGGCACCTACCGAGATGTTGTTGTTATACCTTCCGGGCGACGGCCCCGTTGGTCCCTGTGGCTCCGACCACTGAGATTTGCAGATCTGTATTCTATCGGCCCGCAGGCGTGACAGAGGCTCCCTGCCGAACCCTTGAGTAGTGTAGCTGCGTGTGGGGGGTGCGATGTCGCGTGCTGTAAGACTGCATGTGCCTGCAGTAGGTCTCCTCGGGAGACTCGTTGTTGATTGTCGGACTGATGTCCTGTTTTACCCTTCGGGGGAACTGTTTTCCATTTCTGTCGATGCCATGACATGCTATTAGTATGATAGGTTCATTATGTAATGCATGCATATATAGGTGAGTTGGCATACGGGGTTTCCTTCTGGAAACTCAGGCATTGTTGTTATATATTTTCAGGACCGCAGTAGGTCCAGTGGGGTGGTGATCGGCGGGCGCGCGCGTTTGGAGTCGGATCCTCTAGTCAGACCACTGAGGTCCACATGATTACGTTTATCTTCCCTTGTCGTTTTGTTGTAATCATGTTTTCATTTTGGCAAACTCTGATGTATTATGGTGCACCGCTTATTTATTTATGAAAAGTAACAGTCCCGCCTTGATTATTGTGCTCTTGGTCTTGTTTATGAATTTTTAAATTTTCCGCTGTTTCGGGATGTTACACTTGATCTTATGTTAAAATAAATTGCAGTCCTCACGAAACCTAGTTTGCGGGATGTCCCATGTAGTCATGTGTTGATGAATTACTCGAAGGGTATCCTAACTCCTAAGGAACCTTAAGGGATCTAAAAATTTCTTTTTGAAAACTACCTTTTGCAAACGGAAACGAAGGCAAGCCTCCAAATAACAAAAGTAAAAAGGATTACAATACATGCAGCCAAACACAATGGAAATACAAAACCGTCTGATCTCAGACGCATCAAACTAACTGATGGAAAAAACTTGTTCAAGCGCTTCCCAAAAAAGAAGAAGAAGAAAACTTGTTCAAGCATTCCAAAGATATTAATGTCCAAAACAAGTCTAGATGCACAATAAATTGCAATGCTCCTTTGGGTTGGGCCATCACATATCCTCCAATAGTAACCAAATAAATTTCGTACATGTTCAGTCAGTTCAGACAAGATTGTATATCTAAATTGTGTGGCAGCAAACTGTAAACATTAAATTTTGTTAAGTTGAAGGGACCAACTTAATAACTTTTTCTTTAACCACTTCTACGTATTGGGTTCCCACTTCCCATTGTTAGGCTTGGTGGTCGGCCATTCCTGGGCAAGATAGAGAACTTAACTATTAACAACTTATAACAATGGAGGAACACTACAAAAGGCATGGCGTGAGCCTTGATGGATCATTATTGGGAGCGGATCGAGCAAATGTTTAGAAACGAAAGCCCAGTAGTAGTCGTCAAAATCCCCAAACTCCTCTTTTCCACCTCAATCAACCCCCACTAGACACCACTTGGATCTCTCCTCTGAAGCCGCATCCCGACGCCGTCCTCCAACTGGCCAATCGCTACGCCCTCACCGAACCTGCAGAATTTTCGGACAAAAAGCTTGAATTTCTCCTCCAACAGCGTCGGAAACGTGTGAAAACCGTGTCGACTCAGCGGTCAAACCGCGTCGACTCCGCGGCCCGACCGGGTCGATTCCGCATCCACTCCGTGGCCGAACCGCGTCGATTCCGCTGCCCGACCGTGTCCACTCCTCCGCGGCCCAACCGCGGCGAAACCGCGTCCCGACCACGTCGATTCCGCGGTCAAACCGTGTCCATTCCGCGGCCCAACCGTGTCCCCTCCGCGGCCAGACCGTGTCCATTCCGCGGCCCAATCGTGTCCCCTCCGCGGCCAGACCGCGTCGATTCCGCGGTATAACCGTGTCCATTCCGCGGCTCAACCGTGTCGACTCCGCGGCCAGACCGTGTCCATTGCGCGGCCCAATTGTGTCCCAACCGTATCCCGACCGTGTCGACTCCGCGTAGATTCCGCGGTCTAACCGTGTCCATTCCGCGGCCCCCCTCCGCGTCCCGACCGTGTCGACTCCGCGGCCAGACCGAGTCCCCTCCGCGTCCCGACCGTGTCCACTCCGCGGCCCAACCGCGTCGATTCCGCGGTCTAACCGTGTCCATTCCGCGGCTCAATCGTGTCCCCTCCGCGTCGATTCCGCGGCCAAACCACGTCCATTCCGCGGTCTAACCGTGTCCATTCCGCGTCGATTCCGCGCTCCAACCGTGTCCACTCCGCGGCCCAACCGCGTCGATTCCGCGGTCTAACAGTGTCCACTCCGCGGCCCGACCGTGTTGATTCCGCGGTCGAACCGTGTTCCCTCCGCGGCCCAACCGCGGTTGAACCGTATCCATTCCGCAGCCCAACCGCGTCTTATCTACGGTCGAACCGTGTCCAGTCCGCGTCGACTCCGCGGCCCAACCGCGTCAATTCCGCGTCTTGACCGTGTCGACTCCGCGTCGACTCGGCGACCACAGCGCATTCCAACCGCGTCCCATACGGGTCGATGCTACGTCGAAATCGCCTTAAGTGCGCGTGCCAACCGTATCGACTCCGCGTCCAAATCGTGGTTTTCGCGGCGTTAGAACCGCATGGATTCCACGTCGAAACCGCGTTGGTTTCGCGTGCAATATTGTGGGACAGCGTCAAAATGACGTGAACCCCGGGTCATTTTTCCGTGAAGAACCCCCTAACCGTCTCAATTTCGCGTCAATAAACCTTCGAAAGAACCTACCCTTCCCGTCGAAAAAACGATTATTTATCGTGAAAATCCGGTTGTTCTCGCCAAGCGCCGTCAAGGGTTAGCTTACGTTTAACCCGGAAACGACGAAAGGGTTGTTTCTTGGCTGCTACTGGAGACTTTGCACTATTTAGGTTATCTAAAATATATTTGTGAACAAAACTATAGTTTTTAAGTTCATCAAAATATTGCATAAACCTAAAATTGTTCCAGTGATGTGCTGCCACGGAGATATTACTAATACGGTAATAGTGTTTTACTATCCTGCTAGTTTGTAGCACGTGCGAATCAATTTTTTTTGTGTTCAATCAATATTAGCTTATAAGTTATATAACACATTAAATCAAGTTGAGATATAAAAAGACATTAAATCGAGATATTTACCTGCATTTGTGTCAAATATATACATATTTAAAAATACACAAGACACTGATGTAGATTTGTTGTAACGTCCCGATATAACGGAAAAATTAAAACTTTAAAGGATAGATATATTAATGGATAAATCACCGGGACCCTACGAAAACCACACATATATAGAGTGGTGCACCGTATAATACATGGTGTCAAAAATATGATCACATCAACAAAAGATATACAAATATAATCATATCAACCTTAAAAGCAAGAAATCAGGATTCGGTCCGGGTGCGCTTACCCTCAGTCACCTCCTCCTATCGACGCTCACGTCCTGAAATGCAAACATAAAACTATGTTTAAGTTTCCGATAAGGAAATCTCGTATGTCAAACTCCTAAATGCACAAATTAAACAATAACATAAATATGGTATGAAAATGCAATACATCACTCACCGTCCAACTGGATTCCTTGGACCTCTCTCTCAACCACAGCTGACACAACCAACACGGGTCTCAAGAGTCCTCTCACCCCAACCCCTCAACCACTCGTGCACACAAGGCACCCGTCAAAAAATCATCGGCCAACAATCACACGTGCACACAAGGCACCCGCTCCGTAGAGCCACATCCAAGATCGCTATCAAGCAGGATTGTCCTTCCCGTTGTCCCAAAAAGGCCGACGAATTCGTTGCCTCCAGACCGATCACAACCACAAACAAAACAAGCAACAAATACAAAATTAGGCAGAAACGGTCGACCGAATCGAACTCGCAGTTGACTGAACCCCACACAAAGGCCTGGTCCAACCGAAATAACAACCAACCGGTTGAACGACAAAGGGGGCCCGTTCGACTGAAAACAACAAGTGAAATCCACCTCTCGCTCAAAAGCACAAACGATATGAACAAACAAGACATAACGGTCGACCGAAAAAAGGCAGCAAATTCAGATTTCGAATCAAATTATATCGGTCGACCGAAACTACATTGGGTCGAACAATTTTAAGTTATCTTAAGTCATCGGTCGAACAAGATCTCAGGGCGGTCGACCGTTTTGAAGTCTACACCCTCAACCGACTTAATACAGTGCATTCGGTCGAACAACAAAGGGGACCCGTTCGACCGAAAAAACCAAGTCCTCTTCCCCTTCACAAATACACTACAACCGGTCGACCGAAACAAGAATCAGTCGACCATTCCAGTGCAAAACTTTGTTGCACACCTCTTCCAACGAGTCTTTCGGCCTACCGTCGACCACTCAAACACTCACATTATCTTAGCTGAGCATAAAAACAAAACTTGACATACCTTTAAGGCTTGAAGAAACCTTTGAGGAACCACGACGAATGTCTCCACCCGAAAAGCCCTATCTCCGGCTAACACGATCTTCAAGCAACGATTGCAACAACATCAGCTACGCCCCTGCGATACTCCTGCTCGTCGATCACCGCACCTCGCTGACTCTTTAATTTGCTGAAAGAGAAATGGGTTTGAGGGAGAGAACGAGCAGGAGAGAGTAAGAGAGTCAACCTTATATACTCCTCTCCCCCACCAATCCCAAACCACCACCTCACCATTCCCAAATCCTTCCCTAAACCCTCGTAAGCCACCTAAACACAATTAAACCACTAATTAGGGTTTAGGATCTCACATTTGTAGCCAAATTATATAACATATATTTGTAAATCAAATTGAAGATGACATGTAGCTATAATTATTAAAAGAAAGAAGAACATTTAAAGTGCGAGTCCTTGGTTTATTGAAAGCAATAGGTTTGGATCTAAAGTGGCAATTGCTAGTTTTGGTTTGAGATGGCTGAGCTATGCCGCTAGTCCTCTTTATACTGAGCGATATAGGTTTGTAATTAATTTCGTGTTACGTGGGATCATTGGAGGCTACGGTGTACTACTTCCAAGATAAGTAAAATGTGGAGAACAAGTCAATGTGTTTTGATTATGACAAAGTCTAGAGTACATGTCAACCGTTGTTTATTTCTTATTTAATTCGATCAATCACATAGAGGATTTAATTATCTATCTACGTTACTAAAGGTGGTGATTGATTTATGTGAAACAGAGAAACATGTGGACAACAGTCAACAGTATGTTAAGTTAGGATAGATAGAGACAATATGGACCATTTCAAAGGATTGGCAAGTTGATTGAGATATGATCCTTTTATTAACTAAGATATATGTATGTACTTATACTTGTGGTTCAACAAGAATTCTCTACCATAGTTGGTATCGCCCCAGTTCTCTACATCCATAACTCCATAAGTGCAAAATAATTATTCTAATAAAACCTACCCTTGTAAAATAACACCAAATCTCATGGAGAGTAGTCAATATTGGAGTAAGACAGTAAGGGCCCATTAGAGTTTCTAAGATCTGAAGTTGGACGGGCTTCATTCTGGGAAGTTGGTGGCTGGTCCAAGACTAGAGCCCATAGAGAATTAAGATACTAACAGATTTCCATGACAACAGGTGAAAACCTGTTAGAGCATAAAGCCCAGCCCAGTCCATTGGCACAACTTAACCTACCTAGATAATGTTTCACTCACAAATGTATCTTATATAATATTAGAATTTAATCCCACACTGTCTAAACATATTATTGTATCTCAAACTCTTCGTATAAATACAATACCCCTCACTCTCTTTAGATCAAGAGTAGAGTTTTATTTTCTTAATCACTTTTCACTCAATAGTTCTAACATAACCCAATCCCAGAAAAATAAAAATAAAGCAAGCCACCACATATTTTTAAAGAACATGCACACCAGGACCGGATCCTCCAATTTTATCCTTAGGTTTTTGTCTTTACCTGCATTATATCATTTTTACATCCTTGATGTAATTAACTTGAAATCTTTTATAATAGTGCACATTGATGAATCTTATACGAGTAATTTCTCCATTTTTCTGGTCTTTTTCCTTATTGAAATTTAATTTAATTTTTTTCCTGTTTTGGGGACGTTACAACAAGTGGTGATGAGAAGTTTATAATGACATATGGAAGGGAACTCAACTCTCCAAGGCGTGTTGTTCTCCTCTTCTTTTGTTTGGTTGGCTTCCATCGTAAATCATTATTTACTTTTCCACCCCCATTAGTGTATGTTTATTGAAATGTATACAAAAACTAAGAAAGTTATTTGCCTAACTAAGGTAACAACCCAATTACAGATTTACTGTAACATCCCGAAACAACGAAATTTAAAAAAATGTAGTCAAGACATCAGAGACCAATAATCAAAAGACGGGACTGTTATTTCTCATCAAACATTTAAGCGGTGCACCATATTACATCAGAGTTTTGTCAAAAAGCTACATGATTACATCAGAAACAACAAAATGAGATACAAGTAATCATGTCGACCTTAGTGGTCCGAGTGAGAGGATCCGATCCCAAGATGCACGCGCCCGCTGATGACCACTCAACTGGACCTACTACGGTCCTGAAATAAAACATGCAACAACAATGCCTGAGTTTCCATAAGGAAACCCCGAATGCCAAGCTCACCTATATGCATGCAGTAGTACAAATGGACTTATCATACTAGTAGCATGACATGTCATCAACAGTAACTAAAACAGTTCCCCCGAAGGGTAACACAGGACATCAGTCCGACAATCATCATCGGGTCTCCCAAGGAGACCTACCGTAGGCACATACGGTCTAGCGGAACAAGACATGACGCTCCTCACACGCGACTATACTAATCATGGGGTTCGGCAAGGAGCATCCGCCAAGTCCGCTCCATAAGAAACAGATCTGTAACTTCGTGGTCGAAACCACCCCAACGGAGCCGTCCTCGGTCGGTCCATCAATCATCATCTCAGTAGGTGCCCAACTGAGGAAAACAATCAATAAAAAATTCTCAACGTTTTCCTACCCACCTTAACGAGTGAAAAGGTGATGAAAAAGTCTTTGATCACATATTTGAGAGTAGTGTATTTTGAAATATTGAAACGGAAAAAAATTTCACATCAATTCGAAAATATGCATAGTTGAGAACTAAGTTGAAATGTGTACTAGAAATTTGATTTGGTCATTTAGGTTTTGATTTGGTATTTTGCATATAATGTGAGTAAATAGATACTATAGCTAGGCTAATTGCACATCATGTTATTGGTATTTTGAAAGATGTAATACGGTCAGAATTCAAAAGGATAAAAAATCCAGAGTGATCAAATAAATATTAACTTGGTAAAATTCCGAAACTCACGAGGTCGCAACTCCATGTACTTTGTTTCTTAATTGAATGGACATGGCTTCCATGCAGACATGTAACCCGAGCTATATACTGACATATATAAGCAACCTTTGGAACTTGGAAGCAAGTAACCACATTGTCAACGACATGTGTTTCTAACTAAAATAGACCAACATGAATTACACAATATATGCTCTTGCATTATTTGAATAAAATCTATCAAGCTTGGTTTGGTGAAAGCAACACGATTCTGACCTGAAGACCATATCTAACCTTGAGTTCGAATCCTGGAACAAGTCCGCGTTCATGGTATTTGTCATTAATTAGAAACGTATACTTTACAATCATTTATTATGATACGCGCCTTTCTTTGGACGAGTTCAGTAGCGACTCACGCCAACTTTGGTTGTGCAGAGTTGTTATAAGCTACTTAAATATTATCCAGGCAATATATGTTTCTAATATTTATCCATCAAAGTGGTCGACGCACAATTAATTATAACGAAACACACGGTTTCAACCTAATGATTGGAGCAAAATGAAGGAAATATAGCTACGCCTACCAAGATATCTTCAGAGGAGCCGTTCGGGAATCCAAGAGGCCTCGAACTGACTAACAATTATAGTTGCAGTCAGACTGGATTGAGGTATTAAACATTGTTTACTTAATGTTGGCTGAGATTCCTCACCATTTACATCTAATTCTAATGTGATTTGGTTGCGAGCTGCTTAAATTGTAGCTCAACACACACTACATAAGAGACTCTCACGCATCCCAACTGAGTGAGGGTGCGACGCAATTCCTGCCTTCATAACAACATATGGTTGGTACGTAGTGATACAGATCCGGTACGGTATCCACCAAACTAACAATTAAAATTAACCCTACCACTAATCAAAAGATTACATAGCGTTACATAATAGGATATGTAAGGGTACATAGCATTACATTTATAGGATATGTTTTGGTTGGTGAAAGCAGCATATATGATTGTGTGTTTTGGACCATAATAAAGCGAGAGAGTGGACTTCTTCTAGTAACTAATATCACATCTATTATTTCAGACGTTCAAGGAAAATCTGCGTTCTAGGTATTTTGTCACTGGAAACGTATACATTCAGATAATGCTATATTCCTTTCTAGGAAGACTTCAGTAATGACTTGCACCTACTTTGGTTGGCGCATTGTTTGTCATGAGCTTCTTATTCTCATTTCAACGGTTCCAACGATTTATTTATGTCGAATTGGTTGAGACTTGAGATTGGAAGACAGCCACAGCCACATATAACGAATCTCACGGTTTCTATTTCTAACTAATGATTGGAGCACATCAGAAGCCTCGTTTTCAAACATATCTGATTCTTTTCTTCGATCACTTTGCTTTGCTTTATTGCAATATTTTGGTAATTAGTTGAGTTCTTGGTCGTCATGGGAGTAAAAAAAGAGTATAGTTGATATCCCTTTGTTCACCTGCTCAGCAGCTAACAAACACTGAAACTAATCTAATAACTATCTGTTCTGTTCTCCTTTTTGTAATCTCTAAAGTTGATATTTGGTAAAGATTTTCTCTCTCTTTAAGTTCCCCATTTTGCATGGCGAGTCGGGACATGGAAATTTAATTCCTTTTAAGGCACCAACTACGACATATGGTCCGGGGAAATTAAAAGATGGATTATTTTTTTACTTTATCTACATCATCGTGTTTTCAATCTATAACATGCATTTTGTAACATCCCGAAACAACGAAAAATTTAAAAATTGTAATCAAGACACAAGAACTCAACAATCAAAGACGGGACTGTTACTTCTCATAAACAAATAGCGGTGCACCAAAATTACATCAGAGTTTGTCAAAATAATACATGATTACAACAAAACGACAACAGAAGATAAAACGTAATCATGCCGACCTCAGCGGTCCGAGAAGAGGATCCGACTCCAAAATGCGCGTGCCCGCCGATCACCACCCAACTGGACCAACTGCGGTCCTGAAAAAGATGCAACAACAATGCCTGAGTTTCCAGAAAGGAAACCCCGTACGCCAACTCACCTATATGCATGCATTACACAATGAACCTATCATACTAGTAGCGTGTCATGACATCGACAGAATGGAAAACAGTTCCCCGAAGGGTAAAACAGGACATCAGTCCGACAGTCAACAACGAGTCTCCCGATGAGACCTACTGCAGGCACATGCAGCCTTACAGCACGCGACATCGCACCCCCCACACGCGGCTACACTACTCAAGGGTTCGGCAAGGAGCCTCTGTCACGCATGCGCGCCGATAGAATACAGATCTGCAAATCTCAGTGGTCGGAGCCACAAGGACCAACGAGGTCGTCGCCCGGAAGGTATAACAACATCATCTCGATAGGTGCCCAGTCGAGGAATCAACATAGCCGGAACAGCCTCGGCCCAACAATCATCATCGCCGGCACAACCTCGGCGGCATCACCGGCACAGCATCGGTGGTCCATCACAACGTCCGGCACAACATCGGACGGGTCCAGACCGAAGTCTGCCAGGTCATCAGGCTCCTCGAGCCGCAACACCAACCGCGACGCTATAAAAGCAGGGCAGCGACCTCCGTAGCCCGTGGGCTGGTAGTCACCTCACCCAACGCCAGTTGCGTGCCCGCACAAACATCAACACTGGGATCCGCGATCCCTCAGGCCTGCTATACTACAAAGTGCCCAAAAATCCATCTCAGGTCACGGTCCATACACGGAGGTGACGCGTCCCGAACACCCACACTCTTCCCAACGGCGGTCCGTGGGCAGGCACGCATCACGCGCCCACCGTCACCTCCCGGCTAACGCACAAGGTGAGGACACGAGTTTCCGTGGACAAAGTTGGCATTCAAAAAGGGATCCAGGAATTCTGTCCTGGGCCCAAACGGTCGACCGGAAGAGGTGATTCGGTCGACCGGTTCCCGAAAGGAATCGGTCGACCGTACTCCTAAAACGGTCTACCGCTGCGCTCAAAACAGAACCCCCCAACGGTCGAACAAAGGTCTAAAACCGGTCGACCGAACGAGGTCAAAATCCGGAGTTTGGTCAACATTAAATTCAAATCTATCGGTCGACCGACTCAGGGGTCTCGGTCGACCGAAAACAGACAGGGTCAACCTATTATTCTAAGTCATATAATCGGTCGAACGCAAACCTCCAACGGTCAAACAACATACCAACCGGTCGAACGCAATATAAAAACGGTCGAACAAATCATGCAAATCAACTCAGTACACTTAAGTTCCGGTCGAACGACCTAAAGCACCGGTCGACCGACAACAGGCAGAAAAGTCCCAACTCACCAGCAATATGCCCTACCGGTCGACCGCCACCAGGCATCGTTCGACCGGTGAAGGTTAAAGTCGGGAAAAAACACTACATTTGGTCAACCGCCCGAAGGGACCGGTCGACCGTTGGTCGTCTTCCACCTCGCACCAGACGAGGTTTTCCACGGAAAACAACGCCGAGGAGGTCTCCGACCTCCCCGTCCGACCAACACAACCCTTCACAAGGGTTAACAACACAAAACCACACTAATGAGTCGACATACCTCAACCAACGACGACGAACCGCCGGAGCTCGCTCACGCACGTCGCCTCCGGTAGACCTTGAGCACACGCCGCGTCTCCTCTGGACGAGCACCTTCCTCAGCCAATGCCTCCGCCGCTGCTCCACCAACACGCATACCAGCAAGAAAGGAAGGGAGGAATGAGATTCAAAATGAGAGTGAAAGAGAGAGAGAGAGAGAGAGAGAGAGAGAGAGAAAACCACTCTTATAACCCTAACCCAACTCCTCTCCACAGCAGCCTACACCACCAAGCCATCACCTCCCCCGCAGCCACTGTTCACGCCCCTCCTCTTCCCCACGCGGCCACTGTAGCGCCTCTTCCCCATGCAAACCCCTCACTAATCCACCACTAATCCAAGTTTAACCCTAATCTAGGTTTGGGTTCTAACACATTTCCTGGTCTTTGATATCTGGTCTTGAAATACTCAATATCCAAAACCTTCCAAGATCAGCATGTTTTAGAAAAAAGTGAACACAGAGTATAGAAATGTGTTTCCCAACAGATCCTCGAACTAGTTAGGTGAAGATAGAATGCAACTTCTGTAACATCCTCAACAGCGGAAAAAATTTAATTTTTTAACATAAACACAAACATGATGATATCACGGAAGAAACAAGCAACTGATGCACCAACATATATACAATATATATATCTGAGAGTTCAAGAGTGTTATTACAACAAAAGATAAAGGAAAATGTACATGTAATCACTAAGACCTCAAAAACAGGATCTAGCTCCAGACACACTCCTCCTCGGTCACCACCTCCTAGCGTCGCTCACGACCTGAAATAAAACATGACTATGCCTGAGTTTCCTATAAGGAAACCATGTATGCCAAACTCCTGTCACAATAAATGAACTAGACATCTATAAGCATGTATGATATGAAATGCAGTAAACAAACATCAACGTCTCACTGCTCCTCAGGGAACTCTCTCCCTGCCACAGTAGACACAAAATAGGAACGAGTCTCGTGGGTCCTCTAGCCCAACCCTCACACGTGCCCCAAGCACTACAACCGGAAATATCCTCGGCTACAACACAACTCTGGATCATTATCTGGCCGGCAATGTCCGTATTGTTGCCCTTCAAGGCTGGGGACCTGTTGCCCTCAAAGCTGATCCGACGAACCACTCTCAGGCCGGCAATGTACGTACCGTTGCCCTCCAAGGCTGGGGACCCCTTGCCTTCAAGCTGGTTCCACCACACCACAACACCAACGAACCACTCTCAGGCTGGCAATGTCTGTACCGTTGCCCTCAAGTTGGTTCCACAACACCAAAACAACACCACACTGCACCGAAACGGTCGAACAAAAACATCATACCGATCGACCGAATCCCCATCCAGAGGATTGACCAAACCGAAAAACTCGTCAATCGGTCGAACGACAAAGGGGACCCGTTCGACCGAAAACCACCAGTAAAAACCCCTTGTCGCACAAAAAACACAAACGGTCGAACAATACAAGATCGACGGTCGACCGAAAAAGGACAGTAAAATTCGATTTATAGCAAATTACACCGGTCGGCCGAAACAACGAAAAGGTCGAACGAACTTTAAGTTAACTTAAGTCATCAGTCGAACGAGATCTCAGGGCGGTAGACCGTTTTGTGGTCTACACCCCCAACTGACTTAAAACAGTGTTTCAGTCGAATGACAAAGGGGACTCGTTCGACCTAAAACCACTAGTAGCTCCATCTTCTCGCTTAACATGGACCACCGGTCGACCACCCAATGGTAATGTTCGACCAGTGCGAGAGATAAACGCCAAAATTACACTGCAACCGGTCGACCGATTCAGTGCTGAACTTTGCTGCACAAGTCCGACGAGCCTTTAGTCCTACCGTCGACTACTCAAACACTCACTCTAGCTTAGGTGAGCATGAAAATAAAGTTTGACATACCTTGAAGGCTTGAAAAAGTCTTTGAAGATCCAATGGCGAGTTTTTCCTTCAAGAACCCAAACTCCGGCGACGATCCAACAGAGCAACGATCAACCCAAACCCGACGAACGCCTGAGCTTCACCTCGCTTCACCGCTTTCACCCTATCCGGAGCTTCCGATTTGTTGAGGAATAGGGTAGAGAGAGAGAGAGAATTTGAGAGAGAGAGAGAGAGAGATAACCACCAACCTTATGCTCTTCTCTTCTCCATCTCCACCATCCACCTTATCTGTAGGATCGTGTGGGTTATGGGTCCACTAATCACTTTTACGCTAATCACCTACTTGTTTAAGCAATCAAGATGCGCAGCGGAATTTTAAACAAAACAAGCAAGTAACGAAAGCGAAAATGCAAACCACAAAGACGCGTTGGTTTTTATAGAGGTTCGGCACCCCACCCGGGTCCTAGTCCTCTCTTGCAAGCTCCGCTCGACTCCGCGAACTCCGCCTACGTACACTAACCACTCCCCATTCCAGGCCGGGAGCAACGCCTTTTACACTTCTTCAAGCTCGCGAACAACCCTCGCCGAGCTTGACACCACCTCTCACAATCCGAGAGGATCACTTCGGGCTTTCACCGAAGTCCTTGCTTCTTCTTCGGAATTTCACCGAAGCCTTTGCTTTGACAACTCAATGAGTGGGGACACACTCTTCTCTAATTGAGCACAACAATTGCTAAATGTGTGAGTGATGAATAATGTGGAGATTTGAGCTTAAGATCACTAAATGAGAGCTTTGAGGATTTGGGATTTCTCTCTATGAATTTGACTATGAGGAATTGGAGAGTTGTATGTAAAACTGAGTTTGATCCTCTATTTGTAAGCTCCAAAAGATTTCTAGCCGTTTGGACAAGATTTGATTGGGGTTTGTGCAAAGCACACAAAACAGAAAATCGGATTCAGAAATCTGTCCAGCAACGGTCGACCGAAAGGTGTATCGGTCGACCGAACCCTTCAGTAAGTTAATGGATCGGTTGACCGAACAAAGGTACTGGTCGACCTAACACTTAAGTTCTATAAGTCACTGGTCGACCGAACAGGTACCGGTCGACCGAACTACAGGGTTCGGTAGAGGGAAAACTCGATCGGTTGAACTAAACTTGTGTCGACCGATAGCAGGTAGATTTTCCCTAATGGAACGGTCGACCGAACAAGGTATTTTGTTCGACCGTTTCAAAAGTATTTGGGGGTGTATTAGGAGAAAAATGTGTATACGACCGTTGTATAATACGACAAATATAACGGTCGTATTTTTACCAGAAATAGCAAACTAAACGGTCGACCGAAGGTCTACCGGTCGACCGAACAGGTCTGGGTAAATGCTAAACAGAAGTGTGATCGGTTGAACTGATTGGTCTGGTATAACAAATATTGTGTATAAACGGTCGACCGAAAGGTGAACGGTCGACCCAACTCAGGCAGACTGGCGACCAATGTTTTTAGGTGTTTAGGTGATCTAATGGAGTCCAAATGATATGATATTTTGTGTGTGACTCCTACAAGGAACCTAGTGTGTGAATGCATGCATATTAGCTTAAGTTATGCTCAATTCACATAAGTTCCTAATACTCAAAGAAAGGTAAAATTACGTCTTCAATCCTAGCTTGATTACATGTCTTGACTTGATTTTTCTTCTTTCTTGAGTCTTGATCACCTGTAGATGTTAGCACAATACAACATGTATACCATTATACTACATGTGCTAATCTACATGTCCTAATTAAGATTAGGTTGAATTACATCATCAAAATACGGATTAAGGCCAAAAAGTCAACATTATCTCCACCAACTCATCCTAACCATCCATCCAAATCCTCCAATTAGCCACCTAAAAACCAATTAACCCATTAAATAAGGGTCTAGGATATTACAACTTCAATCCTCACCTTTTTTTAACTAACTAATAGTCATGCGGTTACGCAACTCATCTTTACAATTAAAATAAACTCTACCAGTTATCCAAAGAAAATGTATTGAAACTTTAAGGGTGAAAATTGCTGGAGGAGGATCAAAGTATGGAGGAACTGTGCAAACCTCTTCAAATTAAATGATACTGAAATTTTATGCAAGCCCATAAATGGATGGTACATAATTGAGTGTAAATAGTGTTGAACTATTAAATTTGGATTAAGTCTATGAACAATTTAATTGAGAAATTCAATGTTGAGAATGAGAGTTATTGAGCAATGTGCTCATCTCTCTTTAGTCTTACATTAGGGAACTTGAGAAGTTTGAGAATGTTGATAAACATTCTTTTCCTATGACCATTTATAGCTACGTGTGTGTGCCTGTCCCGTCCGAGGCGAGACGAGGCGGCGATTATATTATCTTACCCTTTATAGCTAGAAAGAGATAATGAGAGAATTCTTTACGCGTGTGTGTCTGTCCCGTCCGAGGCGAGACGATTTGTTTATTGCATTTAAGTCCTTGACGGTTTCAATATATATATATATATATATATATATATATATATATATATATATATATCATGTTCGTTTTTCTCCATGAAACACACATCCTTTTTACTCTCTCTCAAAAACAAAAACCGTTCTCTGACGATTTTTGATCATCCAAAATCCAGCGTTCTCCGACGGTTGATTCTTGCGAGGTTTTGATATGCTTTCGTGGTTCGTCGGGTTCAGTGTGCGCATGCTCGACGAATGAACAATTATATCCTGTGGGGAAAACGTCAGACTCATCGTACTGGTACGTGTGAGTGATATTTTCTCTAAGGCAAGTCGTGAATCGACTGATCGGTTGGAAGGTTTTTTTGATCACTACTAATTTGTTGTTTGTTTGTTTCCTAAATATAATTTTGGTTGTTGGCTTTGTCTAGATTGTGTTATATATTTTATTCGACATGTGTAACTCACTGTATTACATGATAATATTCGTCAATGTTACGATAGTCGTAGGTGCACACACGTGTGGTTGTATAATGTTGATGGGTTGCTTCATTGATGGTAAATATTTTGGAGGTGTAAATTAATGTGAGAGAGTACATGAGTATGTACTACTACAGAAAAGGGAATATACGTCGGATGTAAGGGGCTATACACGTCGGATTTATGCACACCCCTATCCGACGTCTAGGTGTGCGTCGTCTATACATAGACGTCGGCCATAGAATAGCCGACGTCTGTACCTAACGTATATAAGTCGGCTATAATTAGACGCTGACGTGTATTATTTAATGTATAGACGTCGGTTAACTAGAATACGACGCCTATACTTTAGGGATAGACGTCGGTTAGATAACATACGTCGCCTATACTTTAGAGATAGACGTCGGTTAGATAACATACGTCGTTTATACTTTAGGGATAGACGTCGGATTCAATAGAAAGCCGACGTCTATTCCTTTCTTCAGAGAAATAGACGTCGGCTTATAGATACAGCCGACGTCTATTCGCAAACCTGGAACAAAAAAAATAAATAGCATCCGACGAAATTGTTTTTAGTCATCGTCGTCGTGTACAACTGCACCAAATTCGTTCACCTATAAATTTGTTCACAAATACTCACAATTTCATCCACATACATCCATATACATCCACAAGCATACATGCACAAACACAAACACAAAGATACAACCATACATGCACAAACATACAAAGCATACACAATTGACATTCAACACACTTGCAATTAATTCATTCTAAAATTAAGGCGATTATATTAAGGCATAAAGTGTAGGTTATACAAGTGCACTTGTTAACTAAATTACAAAAAATACAATTGGCAGGAGAACCTCTTAGTTCGTCAGCATGTTTCTGATGAAATAGCGAGCCCATTGGTCGCGAGTTTCATCGAGCTCCTGTTGCGAGAATGGATCACTACTTTTTGGGAAAACCTATCAAAAAAATACAAGTGTGTTGAATATTAACAACTAAATATTGAAACTACACAACTATACAATTGAATAATGATGTACATTACCTCGGATAGGCATACGTCTTGAGTTGCCAATTCGAGGATTTCCTCCATGTATCTCATCACGTAGTAACTGCATTCCGTATTTCCAACCTGCTTCCGGTACAACAAACATAGGAATTCGCTAAATATTTGTTCCTAACTTAATTAACAAAAATGAGATATAACGTACTCTCATTCCATGCCATGTTATTCCTGATTTTGTGGTTGTTCTCCTACCACCTAAAGCTCTGTAAACCTTAATTGTCCTGAGTAGCACAAGTTAAAATATCAATCAATAATACTAATAAAAATCCACGAATTACTTTATTCACGACTAAACGAACTTACATATTTAGAAGTTTCTTTATTGAGTCCCTTGGTTTAATCGACCCCAACGAATCAAACCAATATGCCGAATTAGTCGTTGGGCATACAACGACAAGCATCCAATGAGCCATGTGTTATATATATAATTAGAAGTTTATTACAAAATAAAATTTCACTTTGAATTACAAAGTTTACCTCTCATGATAAGGGAGCAGATAATATTTCTTTTCTTCTTTAAAGAATGTCCCTAGTTGACCCGATTTATCGTCATTCCCGTATATATATGTAGATGGACTGATAAATCCAAATACTTGATCCTCGGGAAAGATTGACCTTCTGGCGTCGTAAAGATGTCTACAAGTATAAAAATTATAATTTATTACAGTTTTGATAAAATTATTCAATACTTTTCATTGTATACAAAAGAACACTTACTTCACTTGCACGTCGATAATCATGATACACAACGAATCCATCGCCATGAACTGCATGATATCCTCTTTGGTGACGTACAAAGCCGGAGGCAACCCTTTATCCCCCACCCCCTCCAAGTCCCAGGTACTTAACGATTGTGCCTCCCTACCTACCATACATTGATACAACATTTTGCACCTACTTGGAAGCGAATTAATGTTGATCGGAGATTGGTTGTTTGACCCTTTGCTCCGGGGGCTTGACACCTTACAAAGATGTATAGAACCGTTAAAATACAATTGTTAACAAATTTGAAGTTTAAAGTCTTTCAAAGTTAAACTATACCTCATGTTTGTCGTTTAGCTCTACTAAATAACTAGGCCAACGCACGAACCCACCGATAGCATCGCCGAGAGTAACAATCTCTTCTTCCGGAAATGGCACAAAAGCAGCAGGATCTAAGCAACTCTCAACTGCAACCTTCAATTCTCCCTCTCCTACCTCTGTGAAGTGGTGTCTGGAGATGTTATAAACTTTCTCGTGTCCCACCAATCTTCGATCAGGGTCTTCGACAAATAAAGCACATCTAGATCCATCCGCGAACTTTCCAAACGAGGGACCGTCGACGAGGGCCAATTCTCGAGAATGAGACACGAAATCATCATGTCGATGAGGGTGGAACACTGGCGGAACTGGAGTAGTCTCCGCGGAAGAACCGGTCTTACGACGGGTAGGAGAAGTAGGCAAATCACGATCCAATCTCTCCGTAAGAAGTTGCAAAGACTTCTTCAAATCTGTGATCTCTTCCTGGCATTTGGTATGACCAGTCGTCGTAGTAGACCGTTGAGTCTTCCCATAATATTGTCGAAGTCCAACTCTACTCCCTACCCCTCGCACACGACCGGGGTGTTCGTCGTTTCCCAAGGCCTCGCGTAGAATATCATTCCGACCATCGGAAGCAAATTCGCCTTGAGATTCTCTCAACTTCAGAGAGTCCTAAGTTTAAAACAATATTTACTATCATTTGAGCAATATAAAATTAATGATTCTGAATTAATAACATATATATAAGTGATGCAACTTACTATCTTCGAGCCGATAACTTGCGACTCGTCTGTGACGTACTCCCCTCTGGAGTTTACTCTCGCTCTCTTCCAAGAATCACAACGAGCTACGGGAGAAGGAGGAGATAGGTTACTTGCTTGCTCCTCACTCATACCGGAGTCAATTGCCTCCTGTCTCTTCTGAGCAATTTTTTCAGCCATCATTTGTGCTTCTAACTTGTGGTACCTCGCTCGAGACATACGATGGGTATACTTGTTAGAAGATCTAATCTTTTGGTTTTTTGCTCGGATGGCCTAAAATCAAGTTTATTAGATTGTCACTAAAATCAATAACTAACAAGTTTGTTTTGAAACTCAGTTACTATATTATAAATTAAACTTAGTTACCTCAAACTCCGGGCTATCTCTGGATTTTCTGAATAGCTCCCATTGATTCGGAGTGATAAAGTTATAGACATCGCATGGATTTCTATCCTGGTAGTCTCCGAATATGTACTTGTTCGTTAAATTTGTTTTGAAATCCCTCCAACGAACTGACATGTATGTCATCCACTTCTTCTTCAACTTGTCAGTGGATTGGAACTCAAAAGATTCCTACAACACGTTAACTTTTTATATATCAAATGTTCAACTAAAACTATAGAAATCTATAATGGAACCATTACCTGCACATTATCCCATATTGTGTTCTTCAACTTCTCATCTACATCAGCCCAACTGGATAAACAAATGTCAACTATGGCCCTCGCTAAGATACCACAAAATCTTAGCAGGAGGTCCTTTGATTTTCATCTCATCAACCTCTTCATTGTGGTTTGGTCCACTACGTTTCATTTTGTATCTTGAAACATTACACCTGGGACAGGAATGTAAGTTTTCAAACTCACCCATATACAATATACAATCGTTCGGGCATGCGTGTATCTTCCTATATTCCATTCCCATAGGGCACAACACTTTCTTTGCATCATAAGTTCTATCTGGCAACTCATTATCATCTGGAAGCATCTCTTTCACTAACTTCAACATTGATGTGAAACTCACATCGGACCAACCATTTCCAGCTTTTAAATTGTACAACTTCAACACCGCTGACAATCTAGTGAATTTGGTACAATTCTTATACAACGGCTTCTCATTGTCACTCAACAAATTACCAAGTAAATCGGGGTTGGACGAAAACTTTTCAGCCATATCCTGAACCATTTCCTCTAAGTGATCTTCCACACTAACATCTTCTCCATCATTCTTGGAACGACTACATGATTCATTTTCGCCGTGCCATATCCATCGTCTGTAATTTGGGTCGAAACCTTTCTCAAACAAATGATCTTTCATTTTCCGAAAAGTCAACACTGACATATTATGACACTTATTGCACGGACAATACGCCATGTCGCTGTCTTTCATTTTCTTAGAATGTTTTTTGGCAACCTCTAAGAACATATTCACTCCGTTCTCATAGTCATCACTCAATCTGTTTGAAACTATCCACTCTCGATCCATTTCAATCTAAACAGAGGCAAAAATGATAGTTATTATTGTAGAAAATAAATAAAATTTTTAATTTAAAAGAATGTGTTCGTAGATGAGAAGATTCGGAGACATTAAGATGAGAAAAGAATGACTCAGAGGAGAAGAGATGAAGTCCTTAATCTAGCGTGGAATAAGGAAGGTTAGAAATCTAACTAAACAATCAAGGCCAAAACAAACCTAAAGTCCACTATAGGTCCTTAGTAATAGACGACGCCTAACTTCGAGGTCTCACCGAGGACCACTAGTCTGTAGGAAATCAAGAACCCGGAGGTGCCTAATATCTCAGGGAGACTAGATGGGCAACGACGTTCAGGCCGAAACGGTCTTAAATATCGAGGACCACTAATCTATAGGATATCAAGAACCCGGAGGTTCCTAAAATCTCAGGGAGACTAGATGGGCAACGACATTCAGGCCATAACGGTCTTAAACGGTTTCCTCTCCTTAATGCGTCCGAAAATCCTAGGGGCCAACGTCTAATTGATTTTATTAAGGCTCTTTTATTAAGTGGTTTTTGGGCCAAGGAAAGGGTGATGAAATCCCCCACCTCATCTCCTATAGGTGACTGCCCCCTAAGTGTTTTTCATACCTTAATCTAACAAACAACACACCAAACAAACACTCACCTCACTCTTGTTCCAATGCAAGTCCTACTAACTAATGCGTGCTTTCTAATGAATGATGAATGAAAGATAGTATGTACCTTACGCCAACAATCTACGACAGAAATCGTAAATAATAGAAAAATACAATGCATGCAAATCCTATATGATGAATGACTTAACAAATATTGTCTAATCTTTTGCTTTGGGTTATTAAAGGCCAAGTTGTTTAAGGGGGGCAATGAGTTATTATCATAATATTAAAAATTCAAAAAATTAAGGCAATAAACATTTAAAATATTAAAAGCAAGTATTAAAAATAATTACTTGAATTGACATAAAAACATTTTAAACACAAACTATCATGTTATTAATAATAATTGGGAATAAAATTTTATTGAAATTTTGGCAGAACCTCCACTTAAAATTTGATATGTAAAATTCTTCAAATCCTGAAATCAACAAGAAAATGTATATCTAGTTATCTAATCACATTCACATCATGTATTTCTCTACTCAATCCAAACCAAATTCTTAACATAATCCAAACCAAATCAATCCAATGAAAACAAAGTTTGGTTAAATCATCCAACCAACCCAACTCAATCCAAACCAAATCAATCCAATGAATATGTTTATCAAATATCAACACATAACACACATGCAAAAAAACTCCGAGAAGAAGTTGCTTATCACGTCTACATGTCAAGAGTGTACATCCACATCAAGACCATACAACTCATGCCATTACACATCATCAATCCATAATTTTGATTTCTTTTTTTCTACTTTGGAAATCATTTGCTACACACCAACAAATTGAATCATTAATTAATTTGGAAAATAAAAGGAATTCTAAATGTTGATATTTGCATCAATACACTTAGATTATCACATTAACCAATAATGATTATCACATTAACCAATATTTGCATCAATACGTTATTATTGTGAACTAATCCTAATTTGGCGTTGGATTCTTGGTCTAAACTAATCCTAAATTAAGGATCTAAAATTGAGCACGAACCAGAGGAGCTCTTTGTGATGCCGGAGGAGCTCGTTTACAGCGGAGGAGACGGCTGTAAACGACACGAGGAAGCTACATGCGGAGGAGGCTAAGTTAGAGAGAATATGTGGAGAAAGACGAACTTAAAACAACCAAAAACGAACTTAAAACCTACATGTGGAGAGAGACGGAGGAAGACGGAGGAAGAAGGAGAAGAGGGCCGGAGAAGTGGAGGAGCGCTTGGGAGCTCGCTGCGGTGCCGGAGACAGCGCAGATCGGTCGGAGGATGGTCGCGGAGGAGAGTTCAGTCGCGGGACGGCTAGGGTTTGGGTGGGTTTCGACTGAAATGAATGAAAGAAAGTGCGTCTGTCCGATTTCTTTAAGACCTATATACGTCGGATGTTCCATAACGCCGACGTCTATACCTCGACGTCTATATGGTTGGAGTATAGACGTCGGCCTTACATTACGTCCGACGTTTATAGGCCGACGTCTATACCCTATAGACGTCGGATTCACAAGGTACTAAAACACCGACGTCTAAATGTCGACGTCTATACACTATAGACGTCGGTTAAATGTGTTATTCCCACCTCCGACGCCTATAGTGTCGCATAGACGTCGTCTTCCATTCCAGCCGACGTCTATTCTGTCATCTCCACACTAGACGTCGGTTGTTGTAACGACCGACGTCTATTTGGCGACGAGTAAAGCCAATTCTGCACTAGTGATGGGTGTGATCATGTGAAACGTTTTTACCCAACTACCAACTTTTCCCGTAGTTTTGAGTAGTTGTCTGCCAGTACCATATTGGATGGCCCTTGAAGCAGATTTGGAGAGATGCAGATGAAAATGTGACCAGGAGTACTTTGGATTCTTTTTTTTAAGTTGCTGCAGGAGCTGATGTTGATTCGGGGTTCCTCTTGGGAAAATATTAGTAGATCTTTGAGGGAGGCCAAAGAAAACGGTTCTTGCGTAATGACAAGTGGTTATGAGATGTTCATTTGATTCCGGGTGTGTCACAAAGTATACATTGAGTGAGACCGCCTGCATCAAGCACTCCAAGTTTCTGGAGTGTGGTAAGCCAGGATAGACCATTGTGGAGCTATTTCCATATGAAAATCCATATATGCGGCATTAGCGCTTGCTTCGTTTTATCCAATCTTTGATACTTAATAATGCTATGATCTGGAGAATGTGGTTGATAGGAGTTGTTTATGAGTATCTGATATGCTTCTTTCACTGTGTAATTTGGGCCAGAGCCATTGAAAATGAGTGTATTAAGGAGGTTATTGATTTGTTGCGCAATCTGAGGTTCAAATACAGTATCAAGTAAAGGAAGATTCCAATGGCCAACCTGTAGGCAGACGAGTTGTGCTGGGTGTAATAGTGTTATGTCCCTAACCCGGTTTAGGGTTTAATTAGTGGTTAAGTGAGGTTTGACTTGGAGGAGAGAGGGAGGTATGGTGTGTTGTGAGGTGAAGTGATGGAGGTAAGGTGGGGGTGTAAGGGAGGTATGGTGGGGTGTGCTTGGGGTGTGAGGTTTGGGTTTTTAAGGAGAGGAAACCCACTTCATCTTCTTTTCTTTTCCCACTCCATTCTCACCACCTTCCTCACACTCTCCTTTCATTTTCGACGGCAGCGGAGGAGAACGGAGCTCGCGAGGTCTGTGACGGAGGCGGAAGATCGGCTCCGGCGTGAGGAGGTCATCGCGGGAAGGAGGTCGCGCGTGCGGCGGTGACGGAGGCGCGAGCGTTGCTCCGGCGGTTCGTCGTCGTTGGTTGAGGTATGCCGCTCCTTAGTGTGGTTTGTTGTTGACCCTCATGTGAGGGATGCGTTGGTCGAGTCGGGGGAGGTCGGAGGCCTCTCCGGCGACGCGTTTCTTCGTAAAACCTCGGCTGGCGCGAGGTTGAAGACGACCAACGGTCGACCGGATCCTTCGGGCGGTCGACCGTTTTAGCACTGTTTGCCCGACTTTAACCTTCACCGGTCGAACGATGCCTTGGGGCGGTCGACCGGTAGTGCATTATTGCTGGTGAGTTGGGATTTTTCTACCTGTTGTCGGTCGACCGGTCCTTGTTGTGTTCGACCGGAACTTAAGTGTACCTGTTAGTGTTGCTTGATTTGTTCGACCGATTCCATGTGGCGTTCGACCGATCATTTGGTGTTCGACCGTGGGAAGTTTGCGTTCGACCGATTATATGACTTAGAATGCTAGGTTGACCCTGTCTGTTATCGGTCGACCGAGACCCCTGAGTCGGTCGACCGATAGAGTGGAAGTTAATGTTGACCAAACTCCGGATTTTGACCTCGTTCGGTCGACCGGTTTTAGACTTTTGTTCGACCGTTTGGGAATTAGTGTTGCGCAGTGAGTTCTACCGATTCAGACTTTCGGTCGATCGAATTCCTCGTGGAAACGGTCGACCGGTTAGACTATTCCGGTCGACCGAATCTGCTCAGAACTGAATTCCTGGTTCCCTTTTTGAACGCCAACTTTGTCCACGGAAACCCGTGTCCTCGCCTTGTGCGTGAGCCGGGAGGTGACGGTGGGCGCGGGATGCGTGCCTGCCCAGGGACCGCCGTTGGGAAGAGTGTGGGTGTTCGGGACGCGTCACCTCCATGTATGGACCGTGACTTTTGAGATGATTGTTGGCACTTTGTAGTATAGCAGGCCTGAGGGATCGTGGATCCCAGTGTTGATGTTGTGCGGGCACGCAACTGGCGTTGGGTGAGGTGACTACCGGCCCACGGGCTACGGAGGTCGCTGCCCTGCTTTTATAGCGGCGCGGTTGGTGTTCGCGGCTCGAGGAGCCTGATGACCTGGCAGACTTCGGTCTGGACCGTCCGATGCTGTGCCGGACGTTGTGATGGACCACCGATGCTGTGCCGGTGATGCCGCCGAGGTTGTGCCGGCGATGATGATTGTTGGGCCGAGGCTGTGCCGGCTTGTTGTTTTCCTCGGCTGGGCACCTACCGAGATGATGTTGTTATACCTTCCGGGCGACGGCCCCGTTGGTCCCTGTGGCCCCGACCACTGAGATTTACATATCAGTTTCTATCGGCACGTAGACGTGACAGAGGCTCCCTGCCGAACCCTTGAGTAGTGTAGCTGCGTGTGGGGGGTGCGATGTCGCGGGCTGCTAGACTGCATGTGCCTGCAGTAGGTCTCTTCGGGAGACCCGATGATTGATTGTCGGACTGATGTCCTGTTTTACCCTTCGGGGGAACTGTTTTCCATTTCTGTTGATGCCATGACATGCTACTAGTATGATAGGTTCATTATGTGATGCATGCATATAGGTGGGTTGGCATACGGGGTTTCCTTCTGGAAACTCAGGCATTGTTGTTGCATCTTTTTCAGGACCGCAGTAGGTCCGGGTGGGTGGTGACCGAGGACGGAGCGCTTTGGAGTCGGATCCTCTTCGGCAGTTGCTAGATCGTACGACTACATGTATTCTATTTCATTGTATCATTATTGTAGTTGTACTTCTTTTGAAAACTCGTATTTTGGGTGCACCCGGATTTATATATTTATATATTAGTGACGTTCCCGCGTGAGTTGTCTGTTATGTTGGTTATTTTGAAATTTTAAATCTTCCGCTGTTTCGGGACGTTACAACTTGGTATCAGAGCGGTCGATTCCTGTGTCTTCGTCTAAAGAACCACCCTTAGGAGTAGTGCTAGAGGCATGCATTAATTTCGTAGCTCATGCATGCATTGTTGCTTATCTGTTGATTGTTGTGGTGACAGATGGCACCTAGGCGCGTGAGGAGTTCTCCACGCGATCGTGATCCCAGTGACGACACTTCGGGTGCTCAGTGGGACAGGTTGGGCGAGTTTCTGGAGCGTCAGGCAGCTCAGAGCGCCCAGGGCGGAGTGGGGGCTGAGCACGATCGGTTCATGCGTCAGCACCCGCCGACTTTCGATGGCAGGAGGGCCCCAGAGGTTGCAGAAGACTGGGTCTTCAGGATGGAGAAGATTTTCCGTGCTATTGGTGTAGCACCTGAGAGGATGGTGGAGCAGGCCACCTACGTGTTCGATGGCGAGGCCGCCAACTGGTGGAGATCTACGTCCACAGTTCTGTTTGATGACCGTGCAGATGTCAGCTGGGAGGAGTTCTTGGAGGTGTTTCATGAGCAGTACTTCCCCCAGCATGTCAGAGATCAGAAGAGGGAGGAGTTCATGTCGCTGGAGCAGAAGGACATGACACTGACGAGCTACATCAGCAGGTTCAACGCTTTGGAGCGTTACTGCCCTGAGATTTGTGTGACCCCAGAGCAGCGGGCGAGGAAGTTCGTGAAGGGACTGAGGCAGCCGCTTCGTTCTCGGGTGATCAACAGCATGCCGCGGACCCTTGCAGATGCGGTGAAGCATGCTACGATCATCGAGCAGGACCAGAGGGAGTGTATTCAGGAGGCGCGGAAGGCGCCAGTGAGCACCGGCAGCAGAGTAGCTGGTCGTGGAGCAGGGAACTCGGGCAAGAGGCCCAGGTTCGATGGTGGAGGAGCACGTCAGTCAGGAGCGTGCACTTACTGCGGGAGGTTCCATCCAGGGCAGGAGTGTCCCCGTCGGACTGGAGCGTGCATGGGTTGCGGCCAGATGGGGCATTTTGTCCGTGAGTGTCCTCAGAGGCAGGGAGAGCCGAGCAGGAGGCCAGGACCACCAGCAGTAGGCAGAGGCGGAGGCAGCAGATCAGTTGTTCCACAGGGCCAGAGCAGGAGGATCGGGCGAGTCTTCACTATCCAAGCTGAGGAGGCGAGGGACTCCAACACCGTCGTGGAAGGTACGCTTTCAGTTTCTGGTTCAGTAGCGCGTGTGTTGTTTGATTGCGGCGCCACTCACTCCTTCATTTCGGAGAAGTTTGCTGGCGAGTTGGGTCGGACCCCTGTGCTGCTGACTGATGTTTTGGAGGTCAGCACGCCCATGGGTGAGGTGGGCACTGTGGGGAGCTTTTTCCCCGGCACCACAGTTGCTTCGGGAGACCACGATTTTCCGGCAGATCTGGTCTTGTTACCGATGGTGGACTTCGACGTCATACTGGGGATGGACTGGCTGTCCCGGTACGACGTGCGGGTCTTTTGCCGTGAGAAGAAGATCCTGATTCCGATGGAGGGCGTGCCAGATGTTCTGATCAGAGGTGCGAGGAGCAGAGGGGGTCGTCTGATTGTGTCTGCGGTTAAGGCACAGAGACTGATACAGCAGGGATGCAGAGCATTTGTGGCCACGCTGGTAGTTCCTGATCCTGAGACGAGGAGGCTGGAGGACATAGAGATTGTGCAGGAGTTCCCGGATGTGTTTCCAGCGGAGATTCCAGCGTTACCGCCGCACCAAGAGGTCGAGTTCAGCATCGAGTTGGTAGTGGGTACGACACCTCAGTCAAAGGCACCGTATCGTATGGCACCTGCTGAGTTGGCAGAGTTGAAGAAGCAGTTGCAGGAGTTGATGGAGTTCGGGTTCATTCGACCGAGTGTTTCTCCATGGGGAGCGCCTGTGCTCTTCGTGAAGAAGAAGGATGGGTCGTTGCGGATGTGCATCGACTACAGGATGCTGAATAAGGTTACCGTTCGGAACCGGTACCCTTTGCCCAGGATTGATGATTTGTTTGATCAGTTGCAGACGGCGAGAGTGTTCTCGAAGATCGATCTGCGTTCGGGTTATCATCAGTTGCGGATCAGGGAGGCAGATGTTCAGAAGACAGCCTTCAGGACGCGGTACGGCCACTACGAGTTCTTGGTGATGCCATTTGGATTGACGAATGCGCCTGCAGCATTCATGGATCTGATGAATAGGACCTTCCAGCCGTACCTCGACAGATTTGTCGTTGTATTCGTAGACGACATTTTGATATACTCGCCTGACAGGGAGCAGCATCGAGAGCACCTGAGAATTGTGCTTGGCATCTTGAGGGATCAGCAGCTTTATGCCAAGTACGCGAAGTGTGAGTTTTGGTTGGATCAGGTGGCTTTTCTGGGGCATATTGTGTCAGCAGATGGGATTTCAGTGGATCCGGCGAAGGTCGAGGCAGTGACTCAGTGGAGAGCCCCGACGAGCGTGACGGAGATCAGGAGTTTCGTAGGTCTGGCAGGGTATTACAGGCGCTTTATCCAGGATTTCTCCAGACTTGCATCGCCGCTGACAGCATTGACGCAGAAAGGCGTCAAGTTCGTTTGGTCCCAGAAGTGCGAGGACAGTTTTCAGGAGCTGAAGAGGCGATTGACGACAGCACCTATTCTGACGCTACCGAGTGGCAGTGGAGGCTACGTGATTTACAGCGATGCATCAGGGATAGGCTTGGGTTGTGTTCTGATGCAGCATGGGAAGGTGGTCGCGTACGCTTCGAGGCAGCTGAAGGTGCACGAGAAGAACTACCCTACTCATGATCTGGAGTTGGCGGCGGTAGTTCACGCGTTGAAGACCTGGCGGCACTATCTGTATGGCGAGCAGTTCGAGGTCTTCACCGATCATCAGAGTCTGAAGTACTTGTTCTCGCAGAAGGAGCTGAATATGAGGCAACGCAGATGGCTCGAGTTCATTAAGGACTACGACTTCACCATTTCCTATCATCCGGGGAAGGCGAATTCGGTTGCAGATGCGCTGAGCAGGAAGGTGGAGGTTTCAGTTGCGAGTCTGTGCATCCAGGAGTGGAGGCTACTCGAGGCCTTGTCAGAGTGGAGACCGTTCACAGAGGGTACAAAGGGAGCAGTGATTGCTGGGCTTCGGGTAGAGCCGCAGACGGTCTCACGGTTGGTTCAGGCTCAGCAGCGGGATGAGGAGTTAGCTGGTCTGCTACAGTTGGCTTCCAGAGATGGGTCAGATTTCAGTGTGGGGGTTGATGGTGGTTTGAGGTTCAGGAGTCGGATCTGGGTGCCGAAGAGCGATGGGCTGAGAAATGACATCATGGAGGAGGCACACAGAGCTAGATACACCATTCATCCGGGGAGCACGAAGATGTATAAGGACCTGCAGCGGAACTTCTGGTGGAAGGGCATGAAGAAGGATATTGCAGAGTTTGTGGAGCGATGTTTGGTCTGCCAGCAGGTGAAGATTGAGCATCAGAGGCCAGCAGGACCGATGCAGTGTATTGAGCTTCCTGAGTGGAAGTGGGAGCACGTGACGATGGATTTTGTCACGGGATTGCCGAAGACGAGGAGATTCCACGACGCGATTTGGGTGATAGTCGATCGACTGACCAAGTCGGCGCACTTCTTAGCGATCCGGACCACGTTGCCTTTGGAGGGTCTGGCTAAGTTGTACGTGGAGGAGATAGTCAGGTTGCATGGGGGTGCCAGTGAGCATCATCTCTGATCGAGATCCTCGTTTCACTTCCAGATTTTGGGGGAGTCTGCAGTAGGCTTTGGGGACGCGTCTGAGATTCAGTACAGCGTTTCATCCGCAGACCGATGGTCAGTCAGAGAGGACGATTCAGACCTTGGAGGATATGCTGAGAGCATGCATGCTGGACTGGGCAGGGCACTGGGATGAGCACCTGCCGCTGATAGAGTTCGCCTACAACAACAGCTACCACTCGAGTATTGGGATGGCACCGTACGAGGCATTGTACGGGAGGCCTTGCAGATCACCGGTATGCTGGAGTGATGTGGGCGAGAGGCAGTTAGTTGGGCCAGAGATCGTGCAGATGTATGCAGAGAAGGTGGATGTGATCAGGAGGAGATTGGCCACAGCGCAGAGCAGGCAGAAGAGTTATGCAGATCGACGCAGACGAGTGCTGAGTTTCGAGGTGGGCGACCATGTGTTTCTGAAGATTTCCCCAGCCAGAGGTGTGATGAGGTTTGGGAAGAAGGGGAAGCTCAGTCCGAGATATGTTGGACCGTTTGAGATCCTCGACCGAGTTGGAGAGGTTGCCTACCGGATTGCATTGCCGCCGCAGTTTTCGGGTCTGCATAATGTCTTCCATGTGTCGATGCTGAGGAAGTATGTGGCAGATCCGTCGCACGTTATTGAGATAGCAGTGCCAGAGATTCAGCAGGACTTGTCGCTCGAGGAGAGGTCGGTCGAGATTGTTGATCGCATGGATCACCAGCTCAGGAGGAGGACCATTCCGATGGTGAAGGTCAGGTGGCAGCATCACAGCGAGCGCGAGGCCACTTGGGAGATTGAGGAGGATGTCAGAAGGCAATATCCAGAGCTTTTCGGTGAGTAGTTGCTTGATTTCGGGACGAAATCCTTTTAAGTTGGGTGGATTGTTATGTCCCTAACCCGGTTTAGGGTTTAATTAGTGGTTAAGTGAGGTTTGACTTGGAGGAGAGAGGGAGGTATGGTGTGTTGTGAGGTGAAGTGATGGAGGTAAGGTGGGGGTGTAAGGGAGGTATGGTGGGGTGTGCTTGGGGTGTGAGGTTTGGGTTTTTAAGGAGAGGAAACCCACTTCATCTTCTTTTCTTTTCCCACTCCATTCTCACCACCTTCCTCACACTCTCCTTTCATTTTCGGCGGCAGCGGAGGAGAACGGAGCTCGCGAGGTCTGTGACGGAGGCGGAAGATCGGCTCCGGCGTGAGGAGGTCATCGCGGGAAGGAGGTCGCGCGTGCGGCGGTGACGGAGGCGCGAGCGTTGCTCCGGCGGTTCGTCGTCGTTGGTTGAGGTATGTCGCTCCTTAGTGTGGTTTGTTGTTGACCCTCATGTGAGGGATGCGTTGGTCGAGTCGGGGGAGGTCGGAGGCCTCTCCGGCGACGCGTTTCTTCGTAAAACCTCGGCTGGCGCGAGGTTGAAGACGACCAACGGTCGACCGGATCCTTCGGGCGGTCGACCGTTTTAGCACTGTTTGCCCGACTTTAACCTTCACCGGTCGAACGATGCCTTGGGGCGGTCGACCGGTAGTGCATTATTGCTGGTGAGTTGGGATTTTTCTACCTGTTGTCGGTCGACCGGTCCTTGTTGTGTTCGACCGGAACTTAAGTGTACCTGTTAGTGTTGCTTGATTTGTTCGACCGATTCCATGTGGCGTTCGACCGATCATTTGGTGTTCGACCGTGGGAAGTTTGCGTTCGACCGATTATATGACTTAGAATGCTAGGTTGACCCTGTCTGTTATCGGTCGACCGAGACCCCTGAGTCGGTCGACCGATAGAGTGGAAGTTAATGTTGACCAAACTCCGGATTTTGACCTCGTTCGGTCGACCGGTTTTAGACTTTTGTTCGACCGTTTGGGAATTAGTGTTGCGCAGTGAGTTCTACCGATTCAGACTTTCGGTCGATCGAATTCCTCGTGGAAACGGTCGACCGGTTAGACTATTCCGGTCGACCGAATCTGCTCAGAACTGAATTCCTGGTTCCCTTTTTGAACGCCAACTTTGTCCACGGAAACCCGTGTCCTCGCCTTGTGCGTGAGCCGGGAGGTGACGGTGGGCGCGGGATGCGTGCCTGCCCAGGGACCGCCGTTGGGAAGAGTGTGGGTGTTCGGGACGCGTCACCTCCATGTATGGACCGTGACTTTTGAGATGATTGTTGGCACTTTGTAGTATAGCAGGCCTGAGGGATCGTGGATCCCAGTGTTGATGTTGTGCGGGCACGCAACTGGCGTTGGGTGAGGTGACTACCGGCCCACGGGCTACGGAGGTCGCTGCCCTGCTTTTATAGCGGCGCGGTTGGTGTTCGCGACTCGAGGAGCCTGATGACCTGGCAGACTTCGGTCTGGACCGTCCGATGCTGTGCCGGACGTTGTGATGGACCACCGATGCTGTGCCGGTGATGCCGCCGAGGTTGTGCCGGCGATGATGATTGTTGGGCCAAGGCTGTGCCGGCTTGTTGTTTTCCTCGGCTGGGCACCTACCGAGATGATGTTGTTATATCTTCCGGGCGACGGCCCCGTTGGTCCCTGTGGCCCCGACCACTGAGATTTACAGATCTGTTTCTATCGGCGCGTAGACGTGACAGAGGCTCCCTGCCGAACCCTTGAGTAGTGTAGCTGCGTGTGGGGGGTGCGATGTCGCGGGCTGCTAGACTGCATGTGCCTGCAGTAGGTCTCTTCGGGAGACCCGATGATTGATTGTCGGACTGATGTCCTGTTTTACCCTTCGGGGGAACTGTTTTCCATTTCTGTTGATGCCATGACATGCTACTAGTATGATAGGTTCATTATGTGATGCATGCATATAGGTGGGTTGGCATACGGGGTTTCCTTCTGGAAACTCAGGCATTGTTGTTGCATCTTTTTCAGGACCGCAGTAGGTCCGGGTGGGTGGTGACCGAGGACGGAGCGCTTTGGAGTCGGATCCTCTTCGGCAGTTGCTAGATCGTACGACTACATGTATTCTATTTCATTGTATCATTATTGTAGTTGTACTTCTTTTGAAAACTCGTATTTTGGGTGCACCCGGATTTATATATTTATATATTAGTGACGTTCCCGCGTGAGTTGTCTGTTATGTTGGTTATTTTGAAATTTTAAATCTTCCGCTGTTTCGGGACGTTACAAATAGTGTCGTAGATTTTCGTTGGATTGGAAACTTTAGATTCACTAGTTGGTTTCACACCACCATGATAAAGAAAAGGTTGAGTGCATAGAAAATTGTTTGAGGAATTGATAACAAATTACGTAGACATGATCTGCAGAGTAGTGAGTGTAACACACAAGTGCAAATAAGAAGTTTAGCCTTGTCATTTATTTGTGGTTAAATTTCATTTTGAAATGAAGATTATGATCGGCATTGCTTTTTTAGCTTGTTTACTATTGGTTTATTTTCAATGCATTCATATTATCTTAATTAAATCCCAATATGTAACTTCAATGTTGAGATTTGATTTCTTAACTGAACACATCCAAGATTATGAATCCCAATCTGCTTTGGTTTTGCTTTTGTCTTCTCAATCCTTACCACTATATCCATATCTTTGATTGCTTTATTGGGATGACTAGTGAAATTTTGCTGGAAAGATACATCTAATAAGTTTGGTTCAGAGTGTAACGTTGAAAATCACTATAGTGAATTATAGTTTGTCTCTCTTAATTATGATTGTGTTTCACTATGATCCTTTAATTATTTTATATCACATTTACACCCTCCAACTATCTATTAGTAACAAAATAATCATCTCCCTCGTGTGACCTTCGTAATTAATACGGTTCTTTTGCTCTAAAAGTACATTTCAATCGCTATACCTTTTTATACTGATTTACTATTCGTCGTCGGAAAACTACTTAAATCGTCCGTTCGAATTACCGTTTTACCATTCTCTCATTTCTACTCATATATCCGACATTCACTTTTCTACCACCCCTCTCCCTTCATCTTCCTCTCATAATCATAAAAAAAATGTTTCGGAGGTCAAGAAATGAGCCAACGGACGCCCCGGTGTACTCGAATCTCGTAAAATGTCCAACTTCTTTTTAATAAAAATAAATAAATTAGGAGGCGTCCGTCGGAACACCCCCCCCCCCCCCCCCACCACATGGGACAGATGTCTGCAACAGGCGCCTCCCCCATTGAGGGGGCTTCTTAGCCAGACGCCCCCATTGGGGAGGCGTCTCACTTAGACGCCATTTTTTTAATAAAAAATTTAAAAATTATACGGTGTGTTATCTCAAATTATTTCAGGTTCCGTTCCAAGTTTTTTGGTATTAATAGGGTGCATTATAGTGAGTTTTTTTTGTAAGTCGGGAAGTTCTACCAAATACTACCTCGACAGGTCGGTCAGGGGTCTCGCTTGCAAATAAATTCATTGTAATCCAACCCGTTACCACCAAAATCTTGCAACGGAACCTCAAATAATTTGACATAACAGACCGTATAAATTTAATATTTTTTTTTAAATTTTTTCAGGGGAAGCGTATTAGGCAGACACCCCCTCCATGAGGGAGGCGTCTCGGTAAAACGCCCCCCTATGGGGGAGGCGTCTGGACGCCTCCCCAATGGTGGCGGTTTACCTAGATGCTCGACCTGATTTTTTTTTTGTGTTTACTTCACCGAATTCAGACGCTACGCCAGACATTTTCGTGGTGTTAGTACTGAGAAAATGAGGAAAATGTAGGTAGAAACGTTATTTTAAGAGACATGACGAAATGTGTATTAAATGAATTGTGAAGGGCAAAATGGTAATTGTTGGGGCGATTTAAGTAGTTTTCTGGCGACGAATAGTAATTCCCTTTTTATAACTATTAATTTTGGTACGCAGATTGATGAAGAATAAATCTGAATGTTTTGTTTATTGTTTTTGTTGTGTAATACATGTGAGGTACAATTTGGGTATATATATGAATGGTATGAAAGACATAGCCATTGGTTGGTGATTTGGGAGAGTATTTCTTTCCTTGTGAAGTTGTTGCCATAGAGGATGATCCGGCGATGATGGATTCTTAGCCAACGGTCATGTCCAGGTTAAGTAACTTTCTTAACACGCCCCCTCAAGTTGAGTCTGAAATAAGTTGATGGATCCCAACTTAGGAAGAATGTTTGAGAAGGTTTGGTGATCCAGGACTTTTGTGAAGATGTCTGCGAGTTGGTCCTTGTTGGAAACGTATGAAACTTCTATTTGCTTTGACTGGATTTTTTTTCCTAAGGAAATGACAGTCCACCTCTATGTGTTTGGTCATTTCATGAAAAACTGTATTTGAGGTGATGTGTCATGCTGCATTGTTATCACATAACATATTCATTGGTCCCTGAGAGTTGATGTTCATATCTTTGAGCAATTGTTGATCCATATTAACTCACTGGTGGTGGAAGTCATAGCGCGATATTCTGCTTCTGCGCTTGATCGGGTGACAACGTTTTGCTTTTTGCTTCTCCATGTTACTAGGTTGCCTCCCACAAATGTGCAAAAGCCAGTGGTGGATCTCCGTGAAGGGAATGTGTTCTAAAAGTTTCTAAAAGTTTTACTTTTAAATGTCAATTATTATGAATTGAATGAGAAATCATTTTGTTCCTTGATTATGTTATTCGTCTTTTAGAAGTGTTAAGGAAGATGCTCTTGGTCCTTAACCGTAGAGCTCTAAAAGATATTGGTTTACATAAAACAAAAGATATTCGCAATCATGGTAATTAACATGGAACATTAATTACCGAGTTAAGATTGTCGTGTTGGTCATAGATCATTGTAGCTCTACAAGTGAGTGACAACACGGGTATGCAAAAGAGGAAAATATTACTTTTGTATACTGAATAGACCTAATAAGTAAAATATTATAGAAATGTGTTTCTGTGTCATTAATATTTTACTGTGTCTTTGGTCCTTTGATATGAGACTTATATCTAATCACTTAAGAAATACTTAATTAGATCAGTATCTTGAACTATCGATCAGTGTAGTGTAAAGGCATTGGTTGGTTAAGTACAACTTTCGTTGGAGAAGATAGTTAGTCAAAAGATTATCATTGCCCCTCTTAATTGAGTGATGATATTAGTGGGCCCCTTGATAAAGCAAAGTTATAATGTGCACAATGTGATTTGAGTTAAGTCACATATTTATAACTAGCTTAAAGAGATCAAGAAATGAATGCTAAGACAAAGATGACACAACACTACTTTGTGTGTATTCTTAATATCATGAGGCAAAGGACGGACACAAGCGGTGCACGCCATCACTAAATGGATCGGGTTTTGGTTCGAGTGGAATTAAGACATCTAACTAATTGGGAGCTATAATGTGTAGCTAGATACCACTTATAGCTTATGATATTAAGCTTTTAATATCACTGCCAACTTAGTTTAGATCCTCCCATAGGTCACACCACAAAACTGGGAAACAAGAAATAGGGATTTTGAGTTCATAAGATGTGTCGGGTTTCATGTAGAAAATATGACACATGGGGTGAACAAGCAAAATCAAAATTATGTTGTGATTAATAACATAATTAGAATCTAAATTAAATTCATATGTGATGTAAATATTATGGGGTGTAATGATTGATCATTACATAGGATAATATGTTACATAAGTTGTGGATTTACTACTAATCCCGAAATGTCAAATTTTGTAGGGGTTAAACCGAAATTTGACAAGTCTGCAAAACAGTGCTCAAACGGTCGACCGGTTAGCAGTAAACGGTCGACCGGTAGGGCACGATCGACCGGACATGTCTCGACCGATAACAGGGAATTTTCATCTGTTCGAACGGTTGACCGAAAGTGATCGGTCGGTCGACCGAACATTGCGATGGAATAGTTCCTGTTACGAACGGTCGACCGAGCTATTGAACGGTCGACCGAAACTGGTTCGAGCGGTCGACCGAACCTCCAAAAACGGTCGACCGGTCCAGACGGTTTATGCAAAATTAATTTAAGAATTAATTAGATCATGCATGGAATTGGTCCATAATTGATTTAATTCGTGGCTAATATTATTTATTAATAAATAATGGATGGTTAGATGGAATTTTGCATGAAATCATGGGCAAGAGGTTGCACATGAATAAGTAATTTGGAGAGAACCTATAAATAGAGGTTATCTCATTGCCTTCCTACATCTTAATTAATATTGTTTTTCATGCAAAATCTCTCTCCTTAATTCTCCACGAAAATTCCACAAATTCTTAAGTTTAGTTTAGTTCTTAAGAGATCTTCTTCTCAAGGGAATTAAAGAGGGGTTAGTAATTGGATTCTAAACCCTATCGGAGATTGAGAGACTAGCTTCCCTCTCTCCGATCTTGTTTAGAGTTTGGTGAATACTCGGAGGCATCCGGCGCAGCGAGGAGCATCCCCAACGTCTCCGAATCTTCAAGAAGTTTTAGAGAACTTCTAGATATGAATTTCGGAGCCCTTGTTTGTTTTAATAGGGTTTTGAAACTAGATGTTAAAACAAACCGATGCATGCATGAAATAAATCAAAGAAAATTGTAATTGATCCTTATTATACATAAAAATTTCGAAAATATATATGTATAATTAAACATGAAATCCTACACTCCGATCGTGACTTCCTGCCAAATTTGCATCAGAGTAACCAATTATGGAATTAGAAAAAAAATCCATCCAAAGTCCTATCCTGGAGTTTTTTTAAGATAACACAAGATTCTGTTTACGATGTTTACATGATGAGTATGAGGAGTGATGAGAATTTTATTTATACCGCAAGTGCACGGCGTCTATGAAGACGTGGCAAGTACGGGTCGAACACAAGGAGGGAGAGATTTCGTAGTTGATGTTATTTTCGATTAAGAGGAAGAAGAAGAGAAGAATCAATTGGGTTTTTAGGTTTTTTGGATTATAATTATCTAAAGCAAGAACAAGAACAAATAGACTAAAACAAGAACAAAAAGAGAAATCCGTTGGATGGAGGTTTAGATTTAGGTTTAGATCAGAGAATTACTGAAACTTATTGTAAATGAAGTTAGTTATGAAGCATTACAAGATAAATGACTTAACATAAACTCAAGTAATCAAAATATACTAATCATGAACTTAAAATAATAACATGCAATTCATCTTCTCTAACCCTAATTCCATCACCTCCACCCATTGGAAAGAGTTAGAAACTCATGGAGGGAGGAAGAAGAAGGGATCCTAGAGACATTAAGAGAAAAGAGAAACACAACAAAATAAAACAGAAATTTATTACTAATGATCCAAGACCAAAGGTTCAAAGATGTGTTACATTCGTCCTACAGGGCTATTTATAGCCGATACAGGGGATACCAATACATAAAAGGATAGTACACGCGTCGACCCGACACTGGACGAAAATCGGGCACACAGATCACCTCTGGTGCGGCGAAATCGCCGCACAATGCATGGGAGGTGCGGCTAATTCGCCGCCCAGGTTGATGGGATCGGGTCCGGATTTCTGCGGTGCGTTTATGGCATGATTTGATCTTTATTTGCGCGTCTGGATGATTTGTTTCCATTCTTTTGAGCTCCGGATTAATTCCTTCCATTGTTGGAGATTTATATTTGATTTTTCTTTTGACTTTCTCCACACAATAACTTGGTCCTTTTATTTTGCAATTAGGTCCTTGGCATTTTGCAATTAAGTCCTTGACCTTTTTATAATTAGCTCCTTGAATGCTTGTATGCTTGGATGCATTTCTATTTGAAACCCGATAAACTTGAACTCGGTCTTTATGATAGAAATGAATCTTTTGCACGCGTTTATGCTCGGAATGTGGGTAATTTGCATCCAGGTCCCCGTATTCTGTAAATACGACTAAACACATACCTTAGTAGCATTTATTGATATAAAAGTAATCTAAATGAAAGACATATGATGCAATGTATGCAATGCATCAAGGAGAATGCATGAATTGACTAATTATACTTACAACATAAGTGATGTCAGGACGAGTGACAGTGAGATAAATTAATTTTCCTACTAATCTTTGGAATTGACCGATGTCACTTAGGGGTGTACCATCAGTAGGTCCTACCTTTTTGTTGGTTTCGATAGGTGTGTTAACGAGTTTAGCACCTATTTTACATGTTTATTTGATAAGGTCTAAGATGTATTTTCTTTGGGAGAGAAAAATACCCTTTTCGAATAGGTAATTTCTATTCTGAGAAAATATTTCATATATCCTAAATCTTTTATGTCAAATTTAGATTTTAAGTAATTCTTAACTACATTTATTTCTTGATCACCGTCTCCTGTTATTATGATGTCATCAACATATATAAGTACTATAGTGGTAATATTCTGACTATGTCTAGTAAACATGGAAGCATCAGTGGAACTCTTTGCAAAACCGTAAAGGAGGAGCGAGTGACTAAGTTTGGCATACCATTTTCTAGGTGACTGCTTTAGTCCATATATAGATTTATGAAGCTTGCATACCTGATGAGGAGTCGTGGTGTAGCCTGAAGGAGGAGTCATATAGACTTCTTCTTCAAGAGTTCCCTGTAAGAAGACATTTTTGACATCCATTTGAAAGAGATTCGGCCCTTTGTTTACAACTAACGATAAGAGAACACGAACAATGTTCATTTTGGCAACAAGCGCAAAAGTTTCTACGTAATCAAGGCCATATGTTTGTGTATATCCTTTAGCTACAAGGTGAACTTTATATCTCTCAATTTTCCCATTACTATGATATTTTATCTTATAGACCCATTTACATCCAACGGGTTTTATGCCAGAGTGTAATGGAACTAAAGACCACATTTTATTGTTTTCTAGAGCTCTTAGTTCTTCTTTCATGGCATTATTCCAATTTGTATTTCCTATAACTTCATGGTAGGAGGTGGGTTCCTTATTTTTATCTATTTGAGTTAAGAATGTTTGAAATTTATGAGATAGTTGGTTATAGGACAAGTAGTCCTGAATGGGGTAGGTGACCTATGACACAAGATAATCGTTAAGTCTAACAGGAGGACGAGTGGACCTCCTTAGTGGAAGTTCATCTTCATTCCCCTCCCCCCCCCTCGTCGCCAGCAGGAGGATTGTCTTAAGGTGCGTCTTCGACTTGTTAAGGAGGATCTTGCGGAATGCGAAGGAGATTTAGAGTTGTGTCAAGTAGGTGTATGGTGGGAAGCGGAACCGTAGTGGAAGTCTCATAGTCTTCATCAATTTGAAAAAAAGATTCATTCTCAAAAAAAGACACATCTCTTGAAACATACATTTTATAATTTTTGGGGTCATAACATTTCTACCTTTTTTTCTAAAAGAATATCCTAAAAAATACATTTGATAGAATTCATAGAACTATAGTCAAGCTTGTTCCCTTTTTTTCCTGTGGACAAAACAAACGCAACCAAAGATTTTAAAGTGATCAATGGTTATTTTCTTATTATGTAGAATTTCTAGGGGTTGTTTGTTACCAATAGTGCAACTAGGAAGACGATTTATAATATAAGTTGCAGCAAGAATAGCACCGGACCCAAAAAATTTAGGAACATTATTTTGGAAAAGAAGAGAGCGAGTAACATTTAAAAGGTGTCTATTTTTTGTTCAGCAATTCCATTTTGTTGAGGTGTATTAATACACGTAGTTTGATGAAAAATTCCTTTTTGTTTTAACAAATTTGAAACATATTACTCATATATTCCGAGTCATTGTTAGATCTAAAAACACGAACTTTAGCATTATAAATGTTTTCAACAAATGCAAGAAATTCACAAAAATTAGTGTAAGCATGAGATATTATTTTTAACAAGTAAATCCAAGTAGTCCGGGAAAAATCATCGATAAAGCTAATGAAATAACGAAAACCATTGTGAGAGTTCACGGGAGCAGGTCCCCAAATATCCGAATGAACTAATTCAAAAGGAATTTGAGTTTTAGTAGTAGAACTAGAAAAAGGCAGTCGAGTTTGTTTTGATAAATGACAGATGTCGCAAAATAGTTCAGAATTAATGAAGGGAAATAAGCATTTTAACACACTAGAAGATGGGTGTCCCATCCTTTTGTGCCAGAGTTCGTGATTTGTTGAAGACCCAACATGTAAGGCTTTGTTAGGCGGTTCAAGAACGTATAATCCATTTAAGAGAATGCCCTTACCAATCATCCTCCCTGTGGTACAGTCCTGAAAGATAACATCGTGAGGAGTAAAAATAACATTACAATTAAGCATTCTAGTTATCCTGACGATAGATAGCAAGTTTATGTCAAAATTAGGAACATACAAGATTTTGTCATGAATACTATTAAGTAATTCTGCATCTCCTGTACCTTTAATTTCAACTTGATTTTCATTTGCTACAGTAACAAACTTATTTAATAAATTTAGATTGTTTTTCATATTACTAAGCATAGTAGAGTCCCCAGTTATATGATCGGTAACCCCAGAATCGATAATCCAATTTTTTATGTTAGATTTAGCTCCTGAAAGGGCACGAATATGAAAATCAGGGTTATGTTCCATACCTGATAGATTACCTGTTGTGGAGGTGCTCTTTTGCAAAATCTCATTCAGGTGGCCCACCAGAGCACTTATATGGTGCGGATCCGGATGCCCACCCGTTAGCCCATCTCGCAATCCATATGTATTCGGGTTGGGAGAGAATCCAGTTGTGCGATCCGGGGTATAAAGCATCTTGTTGTTTCCGTTTTTGTCATTTACGTTAGGGTTAGGGTTTTGATTGTCTGAGTGGCTGTCGCCGCCTCCGGGCTGGCTGGTGCTGCCACCGATGATCCCGTACACCATATTTGCTTTGACGTTCCTTTCTCCGTTCTTGGGTGGACTAAGATGAGGAAAAAGAAACTAGCAAGCATTTTTATTATGTCATTGTTTCTTACAGTTTTTGCAGTGTTCATTTGTTTTGTTGCCGAATCGCCTTTTTGTGTTGTTGTTGTTGCCCTGAGCCTGGTTTCGACCGGCGGTGAAGGCATGGTTTTCGGAGTTTGCGCTGATGTTGTTGTTGGTCATGATTCTCCTCCGTGTTTCCTCGCGCTGAATGAGACTAGTGATGGTTGCGAGGCTCGGTAGCTCTGATGCCATGAGGATCTGAGATCGTATGACTTCATAGCTAGAGTTTAACCCCACCAAAAACTGATAGATCTGATTTTGTTCTTGTCTGATTTGGATGGTTTTGGCGTCTGTGGTTGGAGGTTCATAAATCCTCAGCTCATCCCATCGTCTTCTGAGAGTACCAAGGTACTCAGTGATGGAAGCGACGTTCTGTCGTGTCTGGGAGATTTCTTGTTTGATTTTGAATATGTGTGCAAAATTCTCCTTCTTCCCATAGTGATCACGAGCAGAATCCCAAAGTTTTTTTGCGCTTTCCTTGTATATGAAGATCTCGGCGATACTGGGTTGCATGGATGCGATGAGCCAGGACATGACCTGGTGGTCCATCATTTGTCATTCTTCTTGCTTTTTTCTGTCCATGCTCCTTCAGGTTTTGCGATCTTCCCCGTGATGTGGTCAACCCTCCCTCGGCCACTGAGGGAAAGGGTCACTCCCTTGCCTATGAGAGGTAGTTGGTCTAGTTCAGAGGAGTCGAGACGCTGGGATATGGCCGCCTCGAGGTGGCTGGCTCCAGTGTCGTATGACATGTTTTTGGTTTTTAGGGTCTGAATGTTGGTTGTAATCGGCCTTCAACCCCCTTGTGTGAGGTGACACCGAAGATGACCTCCGGGAGGTTCTGAGGTTGGGAGTTTGTGGATCAATGCTCTGATATCAAATTTATTTTGGTACGCAGATTGCAGAAGAAGAAGAAGAAGAAATATGAAGGTTTTGTTTATTATTTTTGTTGTGTATTACATGTGAGGTACAATTTGTGTATATATATGAATGGTATGGAAGACATAGCCGTTGGTTGGTGATTTGGGAGAGTATTTTTTCCTTGTGGAGTTGTTGTCATAGAGGATGATCTGGCGATAATGGATTCTGAGCCAACGGTCTTGTCCAGGTTAGGTAACTTTCTTAACAACAACGGATGCTTAATTTAGGGGTGGTATGTCAGAAATTCTAACAAGAGATATATAAAAAATCTAATGAGGTCAAATTTGAAGGTGGTTAACTCAGTTCCCAAAATGAAAAAAAACTAGTTGGACTCTCATTTGGACTCATGGTGTGGAAGACCGCCCCTACTCACCAACAACGTGGTAAATTTACATTTGTGCAAGGTCTACTCATTTTAGAAATGACAACTAGCGATCGTCATGATATGTAATCCAAATGTTAACCTTAAATTGGATGGATGTCCATTTGGACCTTTATTCCAAGCTTTTTTCAAAGCAAAAGCGGAAAAAAAACAAAGAATCTTTCTTTTACATAAAAATGCCATATATTTCCAAGATAATCCTGGAATCCCGCCGTGTATTCATGCCAAGCTTTATGTTTCAAACCTTCCAATCAAATCCCAGCCGTCCATAATGACAACTGATGATTGTTCTTCGGTCCTATGATGATTAGGGAATAAAATGTGATTGGAACATGATTTGTGGTTCCCACGAGCCAAAGAATTAGATTCACTTTGAGAGCTTCGTGTTCACGAAACTGAAAATTTGTATGGTTTTGTTACCCATCTTTAAAGCCCTTTTATAAACGAAATGTTTTCATAGTTTGTAGGTGGATTCCGGAATATTATAGCGACCGACACTTCTCATTCATTGCCAATTTGCCATGTCTTTAGTTGTACCAACCTATAGGCCAATGCAACTCCTGTAGCCTCTCCTACTTCATCAACTTTGTCTCCAATCTAACCTTCACTTTAATTTCCCTCGACATGATATTAACATAAATTTTTATATCTTTGTTAGGTGCAATGGCTTCACTTCTTTTTTGCGTGTCTAATTCGGAAGTGATTGCTGCATTATCGCAATTTAATTAGCATCAAATGACAGCTCATTGTTGGAATGTTGGCCCCAAAACATGTTTGCTTACAATACACTTAGCAAGAGGTATTATGTCAGGATCGGTTTACACTCTTTTGGGATCTTGAATTAGTAAATCCACAATGAGTGCCACTACTGCAACACCAAATTTTTACTAAATTAGTTAGTTGTCTATACAAGAATAGTCGATTTTGTTCATGTGACACTAGATTGAATGTTTTCTCACGAGGAGGTCTAGTCCCCATTTATTTCGGCATCTCTATCAAACTTAGGGCACTAGGCAAATAAAATTTACTTTCGAGGTGGCAATTTTGGAAATAATGAGGAAAGAGAATCTCATACCTGAACATGGCATTTGATATTTGACCTCATAAATGAAAAGCATCATCACATGAGATCCATTGACACAGTAAAGTCCAAAACTGAAGATTAAAGTTTGCAATCTAGAAGGCAAATGCGACAGTTCTTTTGTGTTCTTGCAGGTAAGATGGTTTGATTTCGAAACCTGTCGGTGGAGGGAGCAGCAGCCCCCACCTCCACTTCTTATCTCTGCCCAATGCCTAAACTTTACACATTTGTTTCTGGGGGTAAAGACGTAAAGTGTGAGAAACAAAATCACACTTATCAGTTAGAGAAAGAAAATTGCATTTGAGAGAGCAAAAGTTTCTTTTGCACCTTCTCCATATGTCTTGTATCGGTTTGTAACATTATAAAAACGAATAGAAAAAGATAAAATCTGGTCAATCATCGAGTCTGCGACAAACGATCACTAGATAAGCTTAGGATTAGAATCTGAGTACGAATGAGAATATCACAATCCTCTTTAAGACCATTGCGACCGGGCCTTGTGGTTGTGAGTGAGAGAATTGGGTGAGAGGCCAGAGCTGATACAATTAGCCAACCAAACTAGTTCCTTGGAGTTGCATAGTGGTTGGCTGGTTGCTTTCGACACGTGTCGACAAAGATTCCAGCTCATCCATCAGAATGCCTTAATCCTCCATTTCACCGTCCGAAAAATACAGATTCTTCTCAATAAGAAAACAAAGACGTGTTCCAATTAATCTTACTTCACTTGCATTACTTTCAGAAAAATTAAAAAAAAAAAAATTCTCATTTCCACTTCCAACTAACGTGTTTTTTTCTTATAATAGAAATAGAACAGGCAACTAACTTCCAAACACTAACGAGTATAATAATGAAGCATAAGCGGTGACGCAAATTTGTTTAACGGCACAAAAAAATAGTGCGTAATGATTTCAAATCAAAAGCTGGAACATGTACTGTGGCGACTAGTCTCATGTCTTCTCGGGTAATCCACTGGAATCAAATCCTATGGTTCTCGTTCTCTACCATTTTGATATTATCATTAAAATACATATTGCCTCGCCCTAATCTGATTTTAGATATTAATTCACATTTGATGTGAACAGTTGAAACTTGAGGTCGTATGTGTGGTGGGCTCTGTTGGGCCGGAAGAGAAGTCTCCATGGGCCTTCCGTCTTTAGTTGTTAACAGCTGTGTTCCTAATGACGTGGAACCAAAATCAAACCAAGAGAGGTGTGACGTGGCATGTGGGGTCCACTCACGGGGACGCGGTGTGTGTGCGCACCCACCCCCGTATTGGTGCTCCGCCGACGAGCACAGAAGTGCCGGACGTGACACGTGGGGCCCACTCACATGTCCATGCGGTGTTTTGGTTTTTTGCCTTCCCCGGACGTGGGGACCACCTCGAACGACCACATGATCCGGCCTTCCATCGGTTTCCATCCCCATCCAACGTATTGCTGTTCCCCACGAGAGAGGCGTTTTGACGGAAATACCCTCGTTCCTAAGTTTTGGCATCTTACGTTACGGGAGTTCAGTGGAAGCGTGATTACGCTTTAATTAGGAGGGTTTGGTGTAAGAGTAGGGTTTAATTGTTGTTCCTAAAAAACTGTGGTGTTAGAGCTGACTGGGGGGGGGAATGCTTTGTAAACGCGTTAAGCTAATGGACCCCAGTTGTCCCAAATTCGAACTCTATTCCGAACTTCCATTCCAATCTTTTCTTTCTCTTCCAGTGGTAAGCTAAGGATCTTATCATTTTTGCAATCAACTTGTGCTGTAAAATTAAACAAATCCTTCGGATTAAAAAAAACTTGTTTTGTAAAAAATAGATGTGATTGAGAATGTGAAGTAATAATAATAATATTATTAAGCACAAGGCACGAGTTATCTGATCTCCAGGTCCGCCGCCGGCAATCATTCCCATGCGAATCGATTAGTCTCTGGAAATGGCTATTTTGGCGCTTGGATTTCGAATCCTGCAGTAGGTGACGTGGAAAATTAAAAAAATCAGATGACAAATGGAAGAAGGAGAGCCGCTAAGTAGCAATACCAATTAACAAACCCAACGGAAAAAGGAAAAAAAAAGCCGCATAGGAGGAAGAAGTCAGCAAAAGCATATTTTTCTCTCTCTTTCTCTACATAAGTCGCTTTCCATAATCCTTATCTCCATAACCACTGCTCTCCCCCTTTGAGCTGTGATTTAGCTGTCCCTCTTCTATTTCTTACATCACCACCACCACCGAAAACCCAAAACCAACCCTCATCTTCTCTCTCTTCTCTCCTCCATTCCAGACCAAACTCCAGAGGATGAAATGAAGAAAAACAAGCTACATTTCGCTTTGTTATTCCTTCCATTTTTCTTCCTTTCCTTCGCCTCCGCCGCTCTGACCGACGCCGAAGCGGGCATCATACGCCAACGCCAGCTCCTCTACTACCGCGACGAGTTCTGCGACGGTGGGGACCATGTCCACGTCGACCCCTCCTTCACCTTCGAAAATCCCCGCCTCCGCAACGCCTACATTGCCCTGCAAGCATGGAAGAAGGCCATCATCTCCGACCCGAGGAATCTCACCGGCGACTGGGTCGGCTCCGAGGTTTGTAACTACACCGGTATCTTCTGCTCTCCGTCGCTGTCCGACCCCAACGTGACCGTCGTCGCCGGGGTCGATCTCAACCACGGTGACATCGCCGGGTACCTCCCGGAGGAGCTGGGGCTGTTGGAGGACATTGCGCTGTTCCACGTCAACTCGAACCGGTTCTGCGGGACGGTGCCGCACAAGTTCGAGAAGCTGAAGTTGTTGTTCGAGCTCGATCTTAGTAATAACCGCTTCGCCGGGAAGTTCCCGGAGGTGGTTCTCCGGCTGCCGATGCTGAAGTTTCTCGATCTTCGATTTAACGAGTTCGAGGGGAAGGTACCGAAGGAGCTGTTCGATAAGGATCTCGATGCCATTTTCATTAATCATAATCGGTTCGCGTTCGAGATCCCAGATAACATCGGGAACTCGCCGGTGTCGGTGATTGTTCTCGCCGGGAATAAGTTCCACGGCTGCGTCCCGGCCAGCTTGGGGAATATGTCGGAGACGCTTAATGAAATTATACTCATGAATAATGGGCTGAGGTCGTGTTTGCCTCCCGAGATCGGGTTGCTGAAAAACGTGACGGTGTTCGACGTGAGCTTTAACGAGCTCATGGGGCCGTTGCCGAAGACAATCGAGGATATGGTGAGTCTGGAGCAGTTGAATGTGGCGCATAATATGCTGACGGGGAAGATCCCCGAGGGTATATGTGCTCTTCCGAGATTGGAGAATTTCACCTTCTCGTATAACTTCTTTTACGGTGAGCCGCCCAAGTGTCTTCAGCTTCCGTCGTTTAGCGATCGGAGGAATTGTATTGCCAAGAGACCGGCGCAGCGGTCGGCCAAGCAATGCCGGACGTTCTTGTCTCGTCGGGTCGATTGCTCTTCTTTCCGGTGTGCTCCTTTTGTTCCATCGTTGCCACCTCCTCCTCCTTCGCCTCCGCCGGTACCTGTCTACTCTTCTCCTCCGCCGGTACCTGTCTACTCTCCTCCTCCTCCGCCGCCGCCGGTACCTGTCTACTCTTCTCCTCCGCCGGTACCTGTCTACTCTCCTCCTCCTCCTCCTCCGCCGCCGCCGCCAGTCTATTCACCTCCACCACCTCCGCCACCGGTTTATTCACCTCCGCCACCGCCTCCACCTGTCTATTCCCCACCTCCGCCATCTCCACCACCACCGGCGCCAGTCTACTGCGTTCGCTCACCGCCGCCGCCGCCCCCCAATTCTCCACCGCCGCCTCCACCATTTTATTCGCCACCACCACCGGTGTACTCTCCACCTCCACCCCCTGGCTCACCACCGCCACCCCCATCACCTTCGCCGCCTCCACCAGAATATTCTCCGCCTCCACCGCCCAACTCGCCACCTCCACCAGTGTACACCTACAATTCACCACCTCCTCCCCCACTCTACTCTCCGCCTCCGCCGCCCAATTCCCCATCCCCGCCGCCTCCTTGCATCGAGCCACCTCCACCGCCCCCACCCTGCATTGAGCCACCGCCGGAGTCATCCCCCCCACCGCCAACCGTCTACTTACCGCCACCGTCTCCTTCACCTCCTCCGCCACCACCGACTCCGGTTTACGAGTATTCCTCTCCCCCACCTCCATCGCCCCCACCGCCAACACCAGTTTACGAGTACTCGTCCCCACCACCGCCTTCTCCTCCCCCACCGGCCCCTGTTTACGAGTACTGGTCTCCACCGCCACCTTCTCCGCCTCCACCAACGCCGGTTTATGAATATAATTCTCCACCACCACCTTCTCCGCCCCCACCAGCTACAGTATACGAGTACAATTCACCACCTCCGCCTTCTTCACCACCACCAACACCGGTCTACGAATACAATTCTCCTCCTCCGCCATCTCCGCCACCACCAACTCCGGTCTACGAATACAATTCTCCACCTCCACCTTCTCCACCACCTCCCGCCCCAATCTACGAGTACTCTTCCCCACCTCCACCTTCGTCGCCCTCACCGAAACCTCCCTGTGATGAGTCACCACCTCCACCACCACCACCAAAGAAACCCTGCGACGAGCCCCATCCCCCGCCAGCGCCCATTTTTGAAGGCCCATTGCCGCCAATCGGCGGGTTTGATTACGCCTCACCACCTCCACCACCCTTCTATTGATTATTTCTACCCACAGCGGAAGCCAAAGTGAAATTGAATTGATTGGGGTCGTCAAGAGTTGTTCGTTCTCATTCTTCTGCTCTCCTCCACCATCTCCACCACCACCTACCAAAACCAAAGCTCAAAGCAAAGACAGGAGGTGGAATGGGAAGAGAAGGAAGGAAGCAGGCGGTTAGTCTCTGAATTTGTTTCAAGTATGGATATTTGAGTTGTGAATAAAATGGTAGAGCCGGAGTGGTGCGGAAATGGTTGTATAAAGCATAAGTAAGATTGTTAGACCGATTCTGGTGTTATCATTCTCTTGTTATACGTTCTTCTTTTACTTTTGTTTGCGCTTATAGTACAATATATAGTTTCATATCATCAATTCGCTTATTGCTTCTTCTTGTTCTTGTTATCTTTTCTTGCTTCTTTGTTCATGTTAGCTGCTGATGAGTTTCCATGAAAAATAGTTTCTTCTTTTTTCTCTTCATTTTGAGCTTGATGTGTGGTGTTTTGAATTGTTGTTTCTAAATTTCAGGGAAAAAAGATATGTGGTTTGATTGCTATTGACATGATGATGTGTTTTTGCAATGGCTAATTTGGCTTCATGCTCTCATATGTTTATATTTTTGCTTTGGAGGTTAAAACTTTCAGATGTTGAATTCATTTTGGATTGATTTCCTGTACTGGGTATTGTATTTGATTTGGTGGGGTTTGAACAAATTTGAAAGAAATTCTTCATTCTGAAACACACCCTGGGAGGAGTAGGATTCATTAGAGAATAGGAAACAGAGTTCTCTGGCAGTGATGTTTGGAGACTTTGGACTGGTATGATTGGTTGCTGGAGAACATAGGAACTGAAGTCTGGAACTGACGCCTTCGCCATTGGCGTGCACTGTGTTGTAGTTTCTTGTTTGGGAGCCTATAATGCAGTAAAGTTTTGAACTGAACCCAGCATGATCTAGCATTTTAAGTGTCATTTTACTACCAACTTTTGAAGTTTGAAATTGTTTAAATTGTAATGCTGTAGAGATCATAATTACGTAACCTCTACCAAACAAGTAAACAACTATGTTTATTCAGGTGGACCCTAGTCATGCCTCATTGTTTTTTTTTAATAATTTGTCATTATTTCCCTTTTTTAAGTGAAGTAGAGAAGACATGTTCGTTGAGCATATGTAATTTAGATGATGTTTTTGGTGTCTTCGAAGAAAATAATATGTTTAGGGTTCTTATACACGGTTGCGCGCGTTTAGGACGCGGTTTACGTGACATCTAGTCAGCAGCTCAGTCAGCTGTCCAATCAGCGAAAATTAAAGCGTGTGTTTTTTCGAAAAATGGAAAAACAGTTGCGGCTTTCGTGCGACGGTTCCCTCTCTGACGTATCGATAAGACCGCGAAGGGACATCAGACGCGCTTGTTCACATCCCGACTTGCGAAAGAAAACCAAAAACGTTTCTGATCTTTCTCACATTCTCTTTCTCAACTTTTCTCCGATTCATCACCCCAGTTCTTCACCGTAACCCTAGATATCCGTCGACCAAATGGATTCTACACTAAAAGCTTCTATTTCGGGGGTTGTGGTGCACCAGGTTTGTTGTTTTTACCGTAACATTGAATTGCGATACTCTAACAAGGAATGTTCTCATACGGTTGATGTCTTCCTAGGCTTCTACGCATTACTTCCAGCCCTCCAAATGTTCGTGGACCCCAATAGAGAAGGTCTTTGGGAAGTTGAGGGACGTAGAGAAAGATGCCTTCTAGGCTACCCCCTTCGGTCACTTCATCAACCTCTCCAACGTTCCTGTCGATAATGACATTATCGACTGGTTCGTGGAACACTATGACCCCGAGGAGGTGGGGTTGAGGATCGGCTCTGGGGTAGTACACTTTACCGCCGAAGACGTTGTCCTAATTTTGGGGCTCAGATTACATAGGAAGACTGTCAGAATGCATCCGAAGGAAGTCGCAACCCGACATGGGGAGATTCTGAACAACACCCAACTATCTGCCCAGATGATGGCTACGAGATATTTGGTTGATGAGGAGGAGTACGTCTGGCTACTCATTTGTTACATCTTCAACCATTTTTTTGTTCTGCGATGTCACCCATCGAACCAAAATTTGGTTCCTCGACCACTTGATCGACTTCACTAGACTACACAAGTACGCGTGGGCCGAGGCTGTTCACCAGGCACTTGTGACGGGTCTGAATAAGGCAAACAGGGATCTACGTGATAGGAGATCTACCGGTTCTTCTATTTTAAGAAGGGGATACGTCGAGGGGTGTGTTGCTGTACTACAGGTAATCCAGTTGTTACTCTTTAAGTTTCGCTTGTTCCTTTTTAAGTTTCGCTTGTTCCTTTTTAAGTTTCGTTTGTTACTTTTTAAGCTGAAGTTGTTCCTTTTTAATTTCAAGTTGTTCCTTTTTAAGTTCAAGTTGTTCCATTTTAAGTTTCGTTTGTTCCTTTTTAAGTTTCGCTTATTCGTTTTTATGTTTCGTTTGTTTCTTTTTATTTTCAAGAATTTTATTTTCTGTTACAGTTGATCCTTTTTAAGATTCGTTTGTCCATTTTAAGTTTCGTTTGTTCCTTTTTAAGTTCAAGTTGTTCCTTTTTAAGTTTCGCTTATTCCTTTTTAAGTTTCGTTTCTTCCTTTTTATGTTGAAGTTGTTCCTTTTTAAGTCCAAGTTATTCCTTTTTAAGTTTCGCTTTTTCCTTTTTAAGTTTCGTTTGTTCCTTTTTATGTTCAAGTTGTTCCTTTTTAAGTTTCGCTTTTCTTTTTTAAGTTTCGCTTGTTCCTTTTTAAGCTGAAGTTGTTCCTTTTTAAGTTCAAGTTCTTTTTTAAGTTTCGCTTGTTCCTTTTTAAGTTTCGCTTGTTCCTTTTTAAGTCTCGCTTGTTCTTTTTAAGTTCAAGTCGTTTTTTTTAAGTTTCGTTGTACATTTTTACGTTTCGTTTGTTTCTTTTTATGTTCAAGAATTTCCTTTCTGTTACAGTTGATCCTTTTTAAGATTCGTTTGTTCTTTTTAAGTTTCGTTTGTTCCTTTTTATGTTGAAGTTGTTCATTTTTAAGTTCAAGTTGTTCCTTTTTAAGTTTCTCTTATTCTTTTTTAAGTTTCGTTTGTTCCTTTTTATGTTGAAGTTGTTCCTTTTTAAGTTTTGCTTGTTCCTTTTTAAGTTTCGCTTGTTATTTTTTATGTTGAAGTTGTTCCTTTTTAAGTTTCGGTAGTTCCTTTTTAAGTTTCGCTAGTTCGTTTTTAAGTTTCGCTTGTTCTTTATTAGGTATGGTTGTGCGAGAAGTTCAACCTGGCAGAGCCTAAAATGGGAGGCCATCCTTGGTGGAATCGTTTGTCGAGCATGTTTGGAAAATGGCTTATCCTGAAGAAATGGGAGGAAAGGAGCATCACCCTTTCAAAAATTTACGAGGGAGACTTCAATCAGACTCAGTCGACGACCCTGACTCAGAAATAGAAGGGAAATCATTGGTCAGGCTGAAAAAACTCAGCGAACCAATAGTGATTGCCAGTCAACAAGCAGGGAACCTAGGCTGCATTTGAGGGACTGCAGCATCCCTCGGGACCCACTACGGGAAGAATTGGAGTTTGCAATGTTGAAGACAAAATGGCTTCAAGCAGAAGTTGCACTGAATGAGGCAAATGAAGAGGTTAAGAGGCTGAATGAGGCAAATGAAGAGGTTAAGAGGCTGAATGAGGAACTTAGGAAGTCCAGGGAGGAAAATGAAACCCTAAGAGAAGAGATTGCATCTCTTCGAGGATATTGTATAGAAGGTGGACATGAAGGAAGAGAGGATGAAAGGAGGGATGAAGAGCAGGAAAGAGAGGAGGAGAATAGGAGGGAAATACAGAATGAGATTGAGAGGGAAAGAGAAAGAGAAAGAGAAAAAGAAGAGAGCAGGAGAGAGGAGAAAAGGAGAGAGGAGAGGGAAAGAGAAGAGAAGAGGAAAGAGGAGGAGAAAAGGATAGAGGAGAGGGAAAGAGAAGAGAAGAGGAAAGAGGAGGAGGAGAAAAAGAGAGAGGATATGGAAAGAGAAGAGAAGAGGAAAGAGGAGGAGGAGAAAAGGAGAGAGGAGAGGGAAAGAGAAGAGAAGAGGAAAGTGGAGGAGGAGAAAAGGAGAGAGGAGAGGGAAAGAGAAGAGAAGAGGAAAGAGGAGGAGGAGAAAAGGAAAGAGGAGAGGGAAAGAGAAGAGAAGAGGAAAGAGGAGGAGGAGAAAAGGCGAGAGGAGAGGGAAAGAGAAGAGAAGAGGAAAGAGGAGGAGAAAAAGAGGGAGAGAGAGCAGAAGAGAATAGAAGAGGAGAAGAGGAAGGAGGAGGAGAAAAGGAGAGAGGAGAGGGAAAGAGAAGAGAAGAGGAAAGAGGAGGAGAAAATGAGAGAGGAGAGGGAAAGAGAAGAGAATAGGAAAGAGGAGGAGAAAATGAGAGAGGAGAGGGAAAGAGAAGAGAAGAGGAAAGAGGAGGAGAAAAAAAGGGAGAGAGAGCAGAAGAGAATAGAAGAGGAAAAGAGGAGGGAGGAAGAGGAAAGAGAGAGGAAAGAAGACGAGAAGAGAGACAGGGAGAGAAGAGAGAAGAGGAAAGCTAATGATAAAAGGAGGGAGGCCGAAGCTTCAAAGAAGAGGTTGAGGAAAGAGGTAAAAAGAAAGGAGGTAGAGGAGGAAAATGAGAAAGAGAAGGAGAGGGAGAAAGATGAGAAACGAACACAGGAGAGAAGAGAGGGGGATAAGCAGAAGGAGAAAAAGGAGGATGAGGGAAAGGAAAAACCCCTCAGGGTAGACTGGGGGGGCCAAAGAATCACGCTCAACGGCCAAAAAACAAGAAGATGAGGTGAAAGAAAGGAAGAAAAAAGAAGAGGAGCGGAAAAGGGGAGAAAGAAGGCTCCAGAGGAGCATGAACAAAAAAAGAAAGCGGGATGGGAATGACGATTTCAAGTTGGCTCATCACGGGAGAGAGAATAGGCCAGACGTTGACATGGATGCATTGACCACATTGAGCCCCGATGAGCTGAACATTGTACTGAAGGTGACCGCACCTACACATAACCAACGGGTGGTGATCTGGAGAGGTGATTCATGTTTCTTCACACGTTCCGACCTGAAGGAGCTAATGACGAAGGGGATCGATTTGACCAACGAGGCGATAGACAGTATGCTTTGTGTACTTGAAGAGCGCCAAAAAAAAGAAAACTACCCCCAAGAGGTAATTTGTATTCCAAAGCGAGTACGAACTCTACATACGTACCTCCCATACACGAAAGTCACGTCTGAAAGAGCCATATGTAGTTTTCAGTGGTCTCGGAAGACAGCAAAGCGCAACCGAGCAACACAGACTCGAAATGATGATTAACTCCCACAAATGGTGCAAAGGGCATGTCGTATTTGTTTGTGAGGTACGTAGAGTCGAAACATATAGCATCCCCAAAGTATGAATAAGCAGCCCTGGAACGACAGTCAGCCCAGAAAACGTTCCTTAGTCTTCCCTCGTCATCCATATCCACGACATAGAAAAACATTGCATCAATCTTCTGCATCTTAATGAAATAGTTCTGAAGAGCTTATGCATCGTCGGGTCCCATTTTCAAATTCCTTACTTCGGTTATAACATTCCTGCACACACAAAAAATATTAAGGCCGCAGATTTCTATAAACAAAATAACGTACAAAAGTCTTCAAACCTTAGGTCTCTATCGTTAAAAGTAAGTTTGTCATGCCCCCCAGCCTCAACAACAAACGATTGCATGGTTTTAGCAGCAGAGATCCCAGAAGCATCATTGCACGCTATTCGTGCTATGGCGGCCTCAGGTACAAATTGTTTCTGTCTTAGAAAACGCATCTGGTTCCAGAAACCCTCTGATGCGAGCCGTGCACTGAACTCTACTAGATAAACGTGACTTCATTATGCCTTGACCTTGGTCTGTTGGTGCGTTACCCTCCTTGGAACAAGTAAGAGTAGCCCGGGTAACCACACCAGCGTCGTAATGAGTATGTCGTAGCTTAACACCAAAACCACAAACATCAGCATAGTCATTGTAAAAGGCTCTTGCTCCTTCGAAAGAGGGGAAAATCATCTTCTCCTTAGGAACGTTTAACGTCATTTCCATTTGAGTGAAGATTTCTCTATAAACGAAGAGAAATGAACGAAAATGAAAAAGAAAGGAAGAAGTGTTGGTGGTCATTCCGTGCATCTTCGTCAAAAAGAGGTATGGAGCAGGTGGGAGCGCCAAAATGAATGATATGATTTGGAGCACGTCTGATTTGAGATGCATTAAATGCGGCTGCCCCTCTGCCCGCCAAAAATATTAAACTTTGGCTGAGCTTGATTTGTCCAACTCAGCAGCGTCCCGCCACAGCGTCCCGGAGAGCGGCTACTAAACATTTCCCATATCTTTATGCTCCTTTAAAAAATCATTATTATTTTAAAATGGTATAACTAGCTTACTCGGTAGGGTTTTGCCTTGAACTAGTCATGACTCATGAATCAGTGTTGTATGTACCCTAGTGTTAAGATATAACAGATATTGAAATTAAAAAATACACACACGAAAAAAGCACAGTAGGAAAACAAATAAAAATCAAACATGGTAGGAATTGTTGGGTGGGGTTCTAAGATGTATTAACATGATTACAGATTAAACGCACCACGAAAATAGAATATTTATTGCGGAAAATAACTTCGAACACTCTCTCAATCTTAATGCAACAAGAAAACACAAATAATATGAAAATCACAAGCAATCACACAACACACCTGAATCAAATCACGACACACGCGATTTTACAAGGTTCGGCAAGATGCCTACGTTCTTGGGGGTCTCTTGCGGGTTTACTTTCCTTCAAACATTTCTCCAACAAGAGAAGTCTCCAAGATTAGAAATTGTTGGAATGAATGTCTCCAAAAGCACTCTAGATCTCTCTCTAGGAAATAAATATTGTATGTTATGTTACAAAATTAGGACGAAGAACTCCTTTATAATGGGCTAAAATTGTACAAATTAAGTGTCGATCGTGGGCAAAACCGACTGCAAACGGTGGACCATAATTCTCTATCGGTCGATCGATTGTCTGTTTTGCGCATAATTGTCATCTGGCGGTCGACCGCTCACCCCAGCCGGTCGACCGAATCGCGCTTCTGAACAACGGTTGTGAGTCTCTGGAATGTTTCGGTCGACCGTGACTTAAGTACCGGTCGACCGATCTGCGATGCTGGTTCTCGACTTGAAGCTACTGTTGGTTTTCGGTCGAACACGTGCCCAACACCGGTCGACCGATTCTTGCTTCGATCTGAGCCCTGACGCTCCTGGTGGTTTTCGGTCGAACGTGTGCCCGCACCGGTCGACCGAACCTGACCTTTCGACGAATCCTGGATACTCCTGGACTTATTCGGTGGACCATGACAAGAGTTTCGGTCGACCGATTCTCTCTGTTTTTCTGTAATTAACAATTCTACAAACCAATTCCAACAGGAATCGCAATCAAGATTGCAATATAAGTGATCCGAAGAAGACAGTATATGGAATTAGATGGCAGTCATTCAAGAAAAATGGAAGGGATTCAAGGGATTGCTTGGGATCAGAATGTTTATGTCCTATGTCTTGTTTAGTTCATGTGGAACCTTGTTCTTTGCATTGTTTTTTCTTAGGTGATATGATTAATCTGAATTATCACGGGGGATCGTATCAACAAAGTTTTTACAGAAGATGTTGTTCGAATCGACGTCCTATTCCTACTAAGCTAGGGCTTATTCTTTGTTTTGTTCTTCCGCTTTCGGCCACCATTATTGTTCCCTCTTTGAACAGTTTTTTTTGTTTGTTTTGGTTTTCTCAATCTCGAACCGGATGGATAAAAATGACTTGATCATAATTTCGGAACATTTCACAAGCAAGCAGATTCTCACCACAGTGATATAGATCCAGGAAACCAGAATACAGCCTGATTTTTCCATACTCGGTTGGTAGAATGAATAAATACTACGGTCCACCGATCTGTTTAGCGAATGAGCATCTCAAACGGAATTTCTCTTGATAATGCAGTGGCACTTGTGTGATTGGTTCAAAGAATCTCTGTTTGCGACAAAAGTGTTCCACAGAGTCTCTTCCCCTTTGGTCACGTTTGTTGAAATTACAGCAGTCATATATAAAATTATAATGTTAGATCAGATTAAGATGCAAGCTCGACCTAAAGTAGTGATACATAAAACTAGTACATTAAATTGAGTTAGAATGCAAGTTCAATCTCTACTCTCGTATTACCTTGCGGTTTGTCGGATGTAAATCGTAACCTACATTTATAGCCAAAATTAGCTCTTATGACTTATTAAAAAAAACTACCCAACACAACATGCATAAATCCAGAGCACCATTTCCGTGCACCACAAATTGTAACTATAAATAATACATGGAGCACATGTGTTCCGCGTATTGGATTTCAAGGTCAGAAGAACATTCAAAATCGAATGTTTTTATTTTTATTTTTGTCAGCATGTTTTATAATAATAGCCTCAAACCATTGGAACAAAAAATACCATTAACTATTGTTATTATATTTAAAAATAAACATCAAGTTCACACTTAGTTTTTAATGATTGAAGCTCTCTTTGCTTTCATCTTCTACCACGATGTTTTGTCGGAGATGATGTGCTGCACTTGCAGTAATGGCAACCAACAATTGATGAAATACTGTATTATATATGTGATTTAAATCTGAAACTCAGTATCTTGTATTGAATCACACGACTCTACGAGTTGCGATAGTGATATGACTTTCTTATCTTATGGTTTTTGCTATGAAGAATTCTAATTAAAAAAAATAGTTGAGATCAACTGTTAACAGACACCCATGCTCTAAAATTTTAATCTCTCCCCATGACTAAAGCAGGCGCACATGCCCATCTCTTTCATTCTCTTTATCTCCCTGTATTTTATTCTCTGTACCAACCAAGAATCATACAACAAAATAGATATTCTATAGGTAGGAGTAGGACTTTAACTTGTTAATTTCTGCTTGATGCCACTAATGCTTTGAACGTTAACATGGAAATTTATTTGCACGAACCAACCTTGACATGTGATTCTCCACAAATTTTCAAAATGTTGGTAAAAAAGAAAAGAAAAGCAAAAGGACTTCATCTGACATGGCCATTGAAAGCTAGCTCTTTCAAAGGAGAAAAAGGAAACAACAAATGTAGAAAATGGGCTATCTAGTCACTGCCCAGTAAATCATCTACGTACGTAAAAATTGTAGGTTATAATTAACTGAACTGATATTAATCATCGAAAACTACTTAAATCGTTCTAACAAATTACCATTTTATTCTTCTCTGATTTCTACTCATATATCCCGACATTTCACCATCATATCACCCATCTCTATTCATCTTCCTCTCATAATCATAAAAAATAATGTTTTGGAGGTCAGTAATGAGTCAACGGACGCCCCGGTGTACTCGAATCTGGTAAAATGTTCAACGTCTTTTTAATAATAATATAATAAAAATTAAAAAAAATTAACGGGCGTCTCGCAAAGACGCATCCCAATGTGGGGCGTTTTTTCCCTGACGCCACCCCATTGGGGGTTACCCAGACGCCTTAGACAGACACCCCCTACATAGGGGAGGCGGCTCCGGCGGACGTCCACTAATTTTTTTTATTTTTTTATTATTAAAAAGATAATTGATTATATTTAGATTATTACTAAATAAATTAATTATTAAGTTAATAATTACTATATTCGGATTACTGATATCCCTTCGGTACACCGAATAGAGATTTCCAGAGAAATGTCGAAGCTACTGAGGATAAATATTCGGATGATCGGGTAGAGGTAGGTAAACCGACCCAAGGATTCCAGGAAGATCAAAAACCTACTGTCTCTACGATCACGGTGGACCGAAGGAAACTCGGTCATCCGTATGGAACATGTTCGGTAGACCGAGAAACAAATAGTCGACCGTCCAACACCTCACCACCTCACTAAATCCTACACCCGTGGTTAATTATACGGGTTGGATTACAACGAGTTTTTGCAAGTGATGAAGATTCAAAAATTTCTTGATCCAACAATTTCAAAATCCAATTTTTTTCAAGTGAGACCCCTGAACGACCCGTTTCCACCGAACAATTGCAACGGAACCTCAAATAATTTGAGATAACACACCGTATAATTTTAAGAATTTTTTTGGACGGGCGTCTTAGCGAGACGCCCCTCTATCAGTTGTTGTAAATATTTGTTTACTATCAAAAAACTCACTGTAATCTACTTCATCATCACCGAAATCTTACAACGGAACATGGAAAAAAAATTAACACAAATAAATAAAAATAAAAAATGGGTCGTCTGGCTAAAACGCCTCGCCCATAGCTGAGGCGTCTTAGCCAGACGCCAGAGTCGGAAAAACATCCGTCTCCGTTACGTCACCGGATCCAAGCGTTTCGCCAGACATTTTCGTGGTACTGGTTATGGGAATGTGAGTAAAACTGAGTCAAAATCTTGTTTTAAGACACGGGACGAAATGAGTATTAAGTGATTTGTTAAGGGTAAAAAAGTAATTGTTAGGACAATTTAAGTAATTTTCCGACGACGACCATGATTAATGGCTTAGAATAAGAACTTTGCGGTGGTCGTGGTGGAAGGGAACTATTCCTTGTCCATGATGATGTGAAATGTGGACTTTAGAAACGGCATCTACTTGTGGAAAAATGATAGAGGTGGTTTGCATGTCATGCAAATCAATAATGTGAATTTGGAAGTATCTAGTCAGTGGAACCTCAATTGCCTTTTTAGCTACATCTGGTCTACACTAAAAGGAAAAATAAAAAAAGGTCGTCCACAAACCCAAAGGCTTTGGTCGTCTTGCTTAAATAGGTGTCATGTTGTTGTGGTTTCATATTATTACTGTAAGTGTATGACCAAGTTCACAGGAGTAGCAAATATGGATTGATCCATAGAAAGAATAAAATTTAATTCACTCATCGTACTCGTATGGAAAAAAAGATGAGTTCCTAAACTAGTTGTTTTATAAATGCAAAAATTAAAATAATTAATCTAATTTAGTTAAAGCTTATAGAAATTTAGAATTAAAACCCTTAAGAGTAGATAATAATCGAGATAAAAAAAATTATTCATACATGTCACTGTTGTTGGCTTTTTGGCCTTAATCTATGTTTTGATGATTTAATCAACCTAATCTTAATTATGATCATGTAGAGTAGCAAACATATTGCATTGCATATATATTGCTTTGTGCTAACCTCTACAGGTGATCAAGACTCAAGGAAGAAATGAATTCAAGTCAAGACATGTAATCAAGCTCGTTTGAAGACATGTATTTTGTATTTCTTTGAGTCTTTAGGAACTTTATGTAATTGAGCATACTTGAGTTAAAAACTACTCAAACACATACTAGGTTCCCTATAGAAGTCACACACGAAATTTCACATAATTTGTGTAGGATCGTATTGGTCGGTTATGCTAATCACAATTAATCCTAAATACCCACTTGTTTAACTATCAAAGATAAGTGCAACGGAATTTAAGCAAACAAACGAGTAAAGGAAAAGAATGCAAACCACAATGACACGGGGGGTTTTATAGAGGTTCGGCACCCCACCCGGGTCCTAGTCCTCTCTTGCAAATTCCGCTCGACTCCGCGAGCTCCGCCTACGACTTCACTATCCGCTCCCATTTCCGGGCTGGGAGACAACGACTTACAACCGTCAAACTCGCGAACAACCCTCGCCGAGCTTGGAATTCTCTTCTCACAATCCGAGAAGGATCACTTTGGGCTCTCACCGAAGTCTATACTTGTGTCTTGGGTTTTCACCAAGACCCTTGCTCTCTTGACAACAAATGTAACTGAGTGAGATTCTCTCTCTAATTGAGCACACTTTGAGTAGGATGAGTGATTGAACAAATGTGTGTAGTTTAGGCTTATGGAGTGTAGAAATGGGAGCTTTGAGAATTGAGGTTTCTCTCTAATGTATTGGGACATTTGGAGTTGGAGAGTTGTGTTAACAACAAGTCTTGATCCTCTATTTATAAGCTCCTAAGGTATTCTAGCCGTTGGGGATAGATTTGGTTGGGTTTTGTGTAAGATACACAAAGCAGAAAATCGGGCTGCAAATCTGTCCAGAACCGGTCGACCGAAACTAAAAAACCGGTTGATTGTTCACTTGATTTCAAAGAGAACGGTCGAACAAATGAATATTCGGTCGGACAAACGAGCTAGAACTTAACTCTACTTATGTGAATCGGTCGACCAAAGTATGGGGCGGTCGACCGTTAAGGGGATTCGGTTGAGACAAAGTTGGATCGGTCGAACGAAGAGTGTGTCGACCGATAGCAGGGATATTATAAGTGTTCCACCGGTCGACCGAAACAAGATCGTCGTTCGACCAGTTACCGAATGTATTTTGGGGTTAAGTTTGTTTTATACGAATATGACCGTTATAGGAATACGACAAAGGTAACGGCCATAAGAAAATCTGGGATCGGTCGACCGAAACTGTAGAACCGGTCGACCGGTATAGTTTGGTAAAATTACTGAGGAGAGTCTGTTATAAACCGGTCGAACTGAGAACTGGTTCGGTCGACCGTTTCACACAGGAATTCTGGGTTTAGGTTTTAAGTGATTTCCGACTAAGGTTTGGGTGATCTAATGAAGTCCAAATAAGGTGAAATTTTGTGTGTGACTTCTCTAAGGAACCTAGTGTGTATGTGATAGGTTTTTAACTCTTGTATGCTCAATTTACACACGTTCCTAAGACTCAAAATAAAATAAAGATTACAAGTCTTCATATAGCTTTATTACAAATCTTGACTTGATTTCTTTCCTTCCATGAGTCTTGATCACCTGTAGAGGTTAGCACATGCAATATATATGCAATGCAATATGTGTGCTACTCTACATTACTTATGATTAAGATTAGGTTGATTAAATAATCAAAACAAGGATTAAGGCAAAAAAGCCAGCAATTTGGACTTCAATAGATCACCCAAACTTAGACCGGAAAATTCTACACCTGATTCCAAACAGTCTGCCCACATTCGGTCGACCGAAACAGACCGTTCGGTCGACAGAAACAGACCGTTCGGTCGACCGAGTGATCAATTATTCTGTTATGTGTTTAACAGCCTAACTTCGGTCGACGGACCAGACCATTTCGGTCGACCGAGTCTCAATTATTGTCCGACCGTTAGTTTTGTCGTATATACCCAACGATCGTATTCATATAAACCACAAATACCCCAAATACATTTTCATGTATTGGTCGACCGAGGACCTAGTTCGGTCGACAGAATATTTGTCTCTTGACAAACCCGAACTTCCTGTTGGAATTTGGTCGATCGTGTACCTTGTTTCGGTCGACCGAATATGATCTTGTTTGTCAACCCCTTAGAGTCTGTTGTGAATCGGTCGACCAAACCATTTGCGATGTTCGACTGATCACTTAAGTGTACCTAAGTCGTAGCGTTGGGAGGTCGACTGTTCCTTAACCGGTCGACTGAACTGAGTTCAAAACTGTCAAACGGTCGACCGAACAACCCGATCCGGTCGATCGAATTAGCTCAGAATTGGGTCCTGCGAGTTTTTGTTTTGTGTATCCTACACCAACACTCACCCAATCAACCTCAACGGCTATATTCTCTCTAATGCCTATATAAAGAGTTGTAAAACACATTTTAACACAATTCTCCCACTCCATATTGTCAAATACATTGGAGAGAAAGATCTAAACACTCCAAGTCTCAAACCTTCCACACTTTAGTCATAATTCTTATTCTCACTCAAGTGTGCTCAAGAATTAGAGAGTGTTGTCTCACTCATTGTTGTCAAAGAAGCAAGGGTCTTGGTGAAAGCCCAAGACAAACGAGTATAGACTTCGGTGAGAGCCCGAAGTGATCCATCTCGGATTGTGAGAGGAGGAGCCAAGCTCGACGATGGTTGTTCGCGAGCTTGAAGATTGTAAAGACGTTCTCTCCCCACCTTGAACGGGGAGTGGATAGTGAAGTCGTGAGCGGAGCTCGAAGTGTCGAGCGGAGCTTGCAAGAGATGACGTAGGCAAGAGACCGAACCTCTGTAAAAAAACCCGAGTCTATTGTGGTTTGCATATTCCTTCCTTACTTGCTTGTTTGTTTAAATTCTGTTGCACATAACTTGATCGATCAAACAAGTTGGTAATTAGGGATAAAAGTGATTAGAATTGAAGACCCTCATGTTCCCAACAACTGTGTGTATTTAATTAGACACAAATTATTTTGAACATCATTTACATTAGGATTTTGAATTTATCATGATCGACCTACAATTTGAGCATAAGAGAAGAACTTCATGGGACATTCATGTATCAAAGACAAATATTGCTAGAATTAAGATAATTCTCACGAACTAATACAATTCTATTGAAATATAATTAATTCGAGTTTATTTGATTAATATTTCAGAAATTTATAACATCAAATTTATGTCATACTTAAATCAGAGTAAAATAAAAATCATTTCACGTAACTCCCTATCCAACGTTCTCTTCTCCACTTCCTTTTTCAATTTTTTAATATAAAAATAGTGATTTGCAATCAAGTCCCTACTTTCCATTGATTTGTCATAAAATCACGTATTTTGCTTCGTTTGGTCCTCCTTCCATGTATTTGCAATAATCTTGTCTAATTCCTGAAATTACACAATAACACATAGAGTAGCATTTTTATTGGATAATATATTAATATAACACACGTTAAAGTAGAAGGTATCTCGTCGTGCAACTTTACAAAGTATTTTTTAAATAAGTCATCAAATTATCTTTTAACTAATGAATTTACATTTGATTGCACAAACAATTCTTAACAATATTCATCGCAAAAAAGATCTTTCGACTATTACAATTGCAACTAAAAACGTTAAAATCAATCTTAGTAGTACCTAAAGTATGAGTACAATGTTTTTCCCCTTTTTGAACCAGTTCTCCGTTGAAGCACTAACATCTTCGAACTTACTAAAGTAAATGAGCTACACATGTCAAATATATATGTATGAAACTCAATGGAAAGTTTGACGGGCTCTGAATTAGATAATATATTAGGATAATATTCTGATAAGTAAACTAATTTGTGTAGACCAAAACTAAAAGAAAAATTACTTGATAAGTAAACTAATGAGTAATTATATGTTTGTATAACTGAAACGATTATTTTTGAAAATACATATCCAGGATTAAGTAAAACATCTCAGCACGACAGTGATCAAGATTTTTGATTTGTTGAATGGTTTTCGACCACCAAGTATAAGTTGTCCATCTTTATTCTAGGATTCCTCCTATTTGTGGGTCATTTATGGCATGCGGGAAGAGCTCGCGCAGCTGCAGCAGGATTTGAAAAATGAATCGATCGTGATTTGGAACCTGTTCTTTTCATGACCTCGTTTAGCTGAGATTTATTTATCTATTGTTTTTTTCTGGCTCCATTTTCCCATTGAGGCCGAACCTAAGCTTGTGCTCGAGAGATAACTGCCCATACACTGATAAGGGATGTATGGATTCTCGAGAAGAGAGGAGCCGCGGTGGTCCCCTCCGGACCGTCCGGATCCCACGAGTGAATAGAAAGTTGGATCTATATTGGATCTCACCTTAATCGCCCCATCTATCCTCCTGAGGAGAAGTTTGGTTTCAAACTCCAATTCGAACAGGAGTACTCCATGCCAATGTGCCTTGGATGATCCACATCTCCGGGTCAGGCGCTGATGAGCACATTGAACTATCCATGTGGCTGAGAGCCCTCACAACCCAGGCACAATCATGCAATTATCAGGGGCGTGCTCTACCACTGAGCTAATAGCCCGTCGTGTGGGCCTCCCACTGGGAGGCCCACAATTCTAAAAGCAAGAGAAACCCCACCCCTCTCTTTCCTTTTTGCACCCCATCATGTCTCTACACGGGAGGGACATGGGGACGTAAAAAGGAGATCCTATTAACTTGTTCTGACCTAGGATAATAAGCTCATGGCTTGGTCTTACTTCACCGTCGAGAAACGAAAGAAGACTTTCGTATCCAAGCTTAGCTCAGACGTAGCTCGCTTCTTTTCTTCTTCTTTTGGTGTGAAGCAGTGTCAAACCAAAATGCTCAACAAGAATTAGCTCTCCCTGAAAATTACAAGTCATATTTTTTCAAAATATTGGTATTACCATATGGAAAATGCGTATATTAAAATATATGAGACATGGGGGCCCACTTCCTGTAATATTGGTTTCACCTTATGGAAAATACGTATATTATAAAGTTGAGAGAATTGATCAAAGTAGAGAAAGATTAGGACGAATGAGTTGCTTAAAGAAAAATATTGTGGTTTATATTGGTTTGCCTAAAATTTTCAAAAAAAAACAGGCAGGAGGGGCGGCGCCACCGCCGCTTTGAAAATTATATATAATGAAACGACGAGAAAATTCATAAAACTAGAGAAATATTTGGAGGAATACAGAATTGTTTAATGAAAAATTGTGTAACATCCTTGAAAACTTTAAACTTTTAAAAAGATAATCAATAGAGTCAAAAACACAACACACGAGGATATTACTAAAAGTACAAACACGATGTACACCACTATATAAAGCATATATCCGTGTTTTTAAAAATATGATTACATCAAAAGATTAAAAATAATAATACAAGTAATTACTACAACCTCCAAAATGAGGGACAATGAGGATTTGGTCCCAAGTGTGCTCATCCTCGGTCACCACCCCCTAACGCTGTCACGCCCTGAAAAATAAACATGCAACTATACCTGAGTTTCTATAAGTAAACCTCGTATGCCAAATATTGGATTTCGTGTCCCTATGTATGTGTATATTTTAAATTTTTTAATACAAGCATACATGATCGATTTCATATATTCAGCAATTTTATGTACAATGTTTTGTGTTTATTCTAATATCATGCAATCCAAGATATATTAAATAAATCACAGAGAGAGGATCATACCCAAAGGTTCTCTAAAACCTTTTCGAAGACCCGGAGTTCAGTTGCACATCGAATCGTCCACCGATTCGCCTCCAAGTATCACCAAACTCTAAATAAGATTAGTGAGAAATGAGTTAGTCAATCAATCTCTAATTAAACTTAGAATCTCGCTAATAACTCATCTAAAGCTTCTTGAGAATTTATTCTCCAAAAACTTGAATAATTAAGAGAATTTTTGGATAGATTAATGAGGTGGTAATGGAGAGAAAGAATTTTTGCATTAATTAAAGAAAAGAGGGAGAGAAGACTTATTTATATGGTCTCCCAACACCCACATCATGGGCTAACCACTAATTCATGGTCTCTTGTTTTTCTCTCCCTAAAATCAATCACAATTTAACACATAATCATCCACATCCACATTTAATCATAATTGGAATAATTCCAATACATGATTAATACTAATTCCTTATTAATTCGGGCAAAACCGAATTAACCGTTTTTTACTTTTTACCAAAATTTGGATTTATATCCAACAAAATTTGATCTTTGGGTTTTTTAGCAAATTCATATATCATGTAATATATTATCATATGTAATGTTAAATTATTACACCCCATGATATACATCTTATATGAATTTATTCATGATTCTAATTATGTCAATTTTCGTGACATATTGATTTTATTGATTCACCACATGTGTCCATTTTCATATGAAACCCGACACATCATATAAAGTCAAAAATCAAGCTTCTTGTTTCCATTTTTTGTGGTGTGACCTATAGGAGGATCTAAACTAATTTGACAGTGATATTAAACACTCAATATCTCAAAATATAAGCGGTATCTAGCTACACATTATAGTTACCCAATTAGCATAGATGTTTTATTCCACTCGAACTAAATACGATCCATTTAGTGGTGTAAGTACACCACTTGTGTTTATCCCTTGCATCATGATATTAAGAATATATACAAAGTAGAAATATGTCACATTTGTATTATATTCATTTTTTGATATCTTTAAGCTAATTATAACTATGTAATTTCACTCAAGTTACATTGTACACATTATAATTTTATTTTATCAAGGGCCCACTAATATCATCACTCAATTAAGATGGACAATGATAATCTTTTGACTGACTATCTTTTCCAACACAAGTCAAGCTCAACTAACTATTGCATTTATCACTATACTCATTCATAGCTTTTGACAATAATCAAATTTAACACTCCTTGTGTGAAAAGATATAAGTCTTATATCTTAGATCCAAGACACATTAAAATATTAATGACACGTAACAAAATTCCATAATGTTTTACTTGTTAGGTCTATTCAATATATAAAAGTAATATTTTCCTCTTTTATATACTCGTGTCGTCAAATATTTGTAGAGCTACAATAATCGATGTCCAACCCGACAATCTTATCTCGGTAACAAATGTTCCATATTAATTACCATGATTGTGAATTACTTTTGATTTATGTAAACTATTATCTTTTAGAGATCTATGGTTATGGACCATGAGTCTATTCCTTAACACTTCCAAAATACGAATACAATCATCAATAAACAAAATGTTTGCACATCCAATTCATAACAATTGACATATAAAAGTAAAATTTTTAAAACACATTCCTCTCACCAAACCCCTAACAAATAAATGAACCAGACAACAATAAGAAAAACATGGCACAAATGCATCAACATTAAAATATCATCGTCGATACTGGACTCCAAGGACCTCTCTCCTAACCATAACAGACATGATACACAAACTAGGGCTTTAGGGTCCTCTCACCTAACCCTCACATCAATCGTGCACACAAGGCACCCGCCAGAACATTGTCGGCCAACAAATCCCGCCTTATAGACGGTTGCTCCCACAACCAGAGCCACAACTAGTTCCCTAGAGCAACCACTTGCTCCGTAGAGCCACCACTCCCCACTGATCGCTATCAGGCCGACCTGTCTTTTCTGTTGCCCCCCAAAAGGTCCAGTGAACTTGTTGCCCTAAAAGCCGATCACACACACCTAAATCACAAAACAAGGCAACAATGATCGACCGAAAACATCACATCGGTCGACCGACTCCTCCAGAAACCCGCATGGTTCAACTGACACCTAGCTGGTCGAACGAAAACAAACATACAATGGTTGAACCAAATGTCATGGATGGTCGACCGTTTGGAAGGTCTACGACAAAATTAACATCAAAACAGTCGTCCCAACGGTCGAACGGCAAAGGGGACCCAGTTGGCCGAACACAACAGAGACTTCCTACGTTTTCCAATTCCACAACCGGTCGAACAAGGCATGCTCCAGTCGAACTGATTTTTTAGTTAACTTAAGCTATCGGTCGAACAAATCTCTAGGCGGTCGACCGTTTAGAAGGTCTAGGCCCCAACCGACTTAGCTACATGTACAATCGCTCGAACGGATCGCAAGGCGGTTGACCGTTTAGATGGTCTATGTCCCCAACCGAGATACATACAAAGTAATCGGTCGAACGACAAAAGGAGACCCGTTCGACCAAAACTAACAGGGCTTGCCTAAAACACACAAATTGTCGACCGCCTAAAGACATCGTTTGACCGGTGCATGGAAGAAACTCGTAATTACATTAGCATCGATCGACCATGACATTCGTTGGTCGATCATCAATCAGCAGCAACCTGCTGCACAACAACCTTCGACTAGCCTAACGGCCACCATCGACTAAACCAACCACTCACACACCTCAGGTGAGTAAAAAAAAGAAACTTGACATACATTCACTAGTGCAGAATAGGCTTTACTCGTCGCACAATAGACGTCGGCCTTTATAACCACCGACGTCTTGTGGGGAGGGGACAGAATGGACGTCGGTCTTAATTGAGACCGACGTCTATGTAGTACTATAGACGTCGGGTTTTGGAATAACACGGTTAGCCGACGTCTATAGGGTATATACGTCGACCTATAGACGTCGGCTGTTTGTGTACCTTATGAATCCGACGTCTATAGGGTATAGACGTCTCCATATAGACGTCAGACGTAATGTATGTCCGACGTCTATACTCCATCCACATAGACGTCGAGTTATAGATGTCGGCGTTATATAACATCCAACGTCTATAGGTCTTAAAGAAATCGGACAGACGCATTTTCTTTTATTCATTTCAGACGAAACCCACCCAAACCCTAGCCGTCCCGCGACCGAACTCTCCTCCGCGACCGATATCCGACCGATCCGCACCGTCTCCGGCACCGCAAAGAGCTCCCAAGCTCTCCTCCACTTCTTCGGCCCTCTTCTCCTTCTTCCTCCGTCTTTCTCCACATGTAAGTTTTAAGTTTATTTTTGTTGTTTAAGTTCGTCTTCCTTCGTCCTCCGTCTTTCTCCACATATTCTTTCTAAGTTAGCCTTCATCTCGTGTCGTTTACAGCCGTCACTGCACCATCTCGTGTCACCGAAGCACAAAGAGCTCCTCCGGCATCACATCTTTCCCCTCCTCTGGTTCGTGCTTAATGTTGAGATTTTTATTTATACCGCAAGTGCACGGCCGCGTTGAAGCGGTGGCAAGTACGGGTCGAACACAAGGAGGGAGAGATTCTTGTATTTTTGTGATTTTCTTTGATTAAGAAAAGCAAAAGAGAAAAAGTGTTGGTTTGAGATTTTTGGATTTATATTTTTTTTTATCTTTCTAAAGCAAGAACAACAAGAACAAAAATTAAGAAGAAATAACTATGGATGAGAGTCCAGTGGATGGGAGTTATGAATCTTCAAGTTAGATTAGAGATTACGAAAATTATTATAAATCAAGTGAGATATTAAGCATCATATGATAATTGATTTAACAAAAACTCATATGATCAAAACACTAACAAGAAATTAAAATAAAAACGATCTCTCTTCTCTAACCCTAAATCCGTCACCCCCACCCTTTAGAGGGTTTTAGAAACCCATGGGGAGAAGATGAGGAGAAGGGGTCATGGAGATCATCGAGAGAATACGAAAAAAAAGGAAATATTATACTAAACTACGATCTACGAAAGTAAAAGCAATTATTCTAAGCACGCAACAAATTATTCTAAGAGAAAAATAAAGAACAACTAAATTACTCTACTGGAATTAAGAACAAGAAACATTAATCTAAAACTAAGCTTACAAAAGACAAAGATAATGGAGAATTAAAAGGGCAGAATTTTATTGCTTTAAAATCTAATACAAAAAACTCCTCTTACACAATATTTCGGGGCTATTTATAGCCAATACAAGAAACCCTAAGTATGCATCGGGAAGGACACGTGTTACTACACAATTGGACGAAAATAGGAGGCACGGATCGCAACCCATGCGGCGATTCCTCCGCATATTGACCGTTAGATGCGGCGATTCCGCCGCATGGATGGTCCAGATTACTTCGTGCTTTTGTGGGTGTGTTTTTGGTATGTTGTAGGTGGCCTCCACGTGTATAAATCAATTATTGCATATCTTTGGAGATCCGAATTTGATTTCTTCTTGAATATTCCTCCAAAATAACTTTTTAGTCCTTCCAATTTGCGATCAAGTCCCTGACTTCTTATGCAATCAATTGGACTTCAACTTGAGCTTGAATCTCTATCTAATTGGTCTTTGTGATCCATCTAAGTCCATTGCACGCGTTTTAGCTCGAATATTGGTAAATTGCATTGTAACTCCTGAATTCTGCACAATTGCTCAAAACAATACCTTAGTAGCATTTATTTATATAAAAACACTCTAAATGAAAGACATATGATGCAATGTATGCAATGCATCAAATACCCCTACACCTAGATTTTGCTAGTCTCGAGCAAAACAAAACATGAGAAATATAGGTATGAAAGCACAGAAATCCTAACTCATTTTCGTAGGAATCACGGTTGCACTTAGCATGTGCAACAAGCCTTTAAACCTCCAAGTTTCCTTAGAGGACGAGTTTTGTCTCGTGAGGGTTTTCAGTTGACACACCCACAAAGTCTTAATTCAATATTCCATTAATAGCTCTCGATATCTCCACCTCAACCTTATACATCTCACTTAGAATTCTTGCATGCTCATTATACAAATCTAACTTATAAAAAGTTTGACTTGGTCTTTGTTCCTCCAACATTCACACCACTAACCCTTCTACACATGTTATCACTTAAATTATTTTGCACGCCTCCTCTGGTGGTGAAGTATCATTCGGATCAACCATGACATGGATCATTCTTTTAGCTTTGGGCCTTGAGTATATTTATTTTTTTTTTCTTCCATGATTCAACACATTTGCTTTTTCTGACACTTTTACCTTTTTTGCATTCGTGTAGCGAGTTTGGTCGATAATCCCGAGCTGGCAGACTCAAGTTACCGGGTTTTAAGATACCCCTACGGACCAGTGACTCAAAGGCTTGGGCTTTTGTAATCATTTTGCAAAATGTGCTTTCCTCACTTTATTCCTTTATTTTTACTTTTATTTTCCTCAAGGCTTAATTGCTATTAGAAGTCCACACTTCCCGGTATATTTTCCTCAACCTCTGCTTTTTATCAACCACTTCAAAGATTTGATTCATCCAATTTAAGTGCATACATGTCTTAAGGGTAATGTGTTATTTCTTTGGAACTTAGATTTATGTCATAGTTTCTACAAGCATAACTATATAATAAGGAACAAAGACTCAATGCAATTTGTACTCGGGTTTTGGTGGTTCAATCTTAAGCTATGTCATGAAACATTGATTTTTTTTTTGGGAAATAAAAAACAAAACAAAACAGATAGGTAGATAACTAGTCACCCCCTACACCTATTTCATGCATTGTCCTCAATGTATGCAAAATTGAATATATAGGAAATGCAAGAATTAATAAAGTTACCGCCTTCGGGATGACGACTCTCCACGGTCGGAGAGTGCTTTGTTCAGTTTGCTATTGAGGCGCTTCATCCCGCCCCACATTCGGGACCTATGCTCGTCAGAGTTTTCTGGGGTTGACTGAGCCCAGAATGTTGCGGAGTCTTCAGACGACTCACTTGATTGCATAGCATCCTCCATTTCTGGAGGTGTCCACAGGTCCGCTATAGTGCCACGGTAGGAGGATGTCTCTCGTTCCACCGTACAAGGGAGCATGTCGGCTTCGTACACCCAGAAAGACTCATAGGCCATAAAGTGCTTGCAGATAGTGGTGACGAGGCATGGCAGAGATTGGGAGTTGCGTTGGTGGCCTTCTGCAATGGTGGTCAGAAGCCGTCGGCACATACAGTAAGTGCGATCACGGGTCATCAGGGAGTGAACGATGCCCATCTCAACGGTGCGAAAAGAGGTGTTGTGGGTATTACTCGTGACATTTTGGCATGCCCACCTACATGCTGTAAAGACATTCCGGTACATGGATGTGCCCTTGATACCCCGATCACGGCTAAGCACACAATCTGGTCCCATGAGTGACCGATAGAAACTGAGTTCCTCGGATGGCAAAGTGGAGGCCCCTTGTGGTATGTCAGTCAAGTTGGAGATGATGTTGAGGTCAATCGCCCAGACTTTGTTTCTCCAATTCAGTAAAATGTACCCACTGTCCAGGTCTATGTTAGTGATACTGCTATAGAACTCCTCCACTAAGCTAGGGCAGTACACATCATCGTTATTATGGACCAAGTAGCTCCAACTCCGTGCTATGATTTCTTCGTAAAAGTGGGTGCCGTTTTGATCACTAACAAGCAACGGGTGGAAGTTCTTCTCAGGAAACACCATGGTGATAGAATACTGCTAAAGTGGTATATGTTAGATTTAGAAAAATAAGTCATGTACTTCCACCGTTTTCCAAAATAAGTCATGTACCAATTATTGAATTTTTTTTTTCGTTTTTTTTTCGTTTTTTTTTGAGAAATAAACTAAAACTTAATCAGAATGAGGAATTACGTGTAAAAACACGACTTCCTCTGCAACATTGGAGGGACGATTTAAGTAGGGCTTCAATCGATGCCCGTTAACTTTAAAGTTTTCACCGTTCTCCGGATTACTGATCTCGACCGCTCCGTGAGGGAAAACAGTTTTGATCATGAAAGGGCCGGTCCAACGACTCTTTAGTTTGCCGGAAAAGAGATGAAGGCGAGAGTTATAGAGAAGGACCAACTGTCCAGGAGAAAAAGATTTCCTAACGATGGATTTATCATGAAAAACCTTGGTCTTTTCCTTATAAATTTTAGCATTCTCATAAGCCTCATTTCTTATTTCCTCAAGCTCAACTAAATCCAATTTTCGAGCATTACCAGCTGCCTCTAAATCCATATTTAGTTGCTTAATAGCCCAAAGGGCTCTATGCTCCAATTCGACCGGTAAGTGGCACGTTTTTCCAAAGACTAACCGGTAAGGGGACATTCCTAAATTGGTCTTGAAAGCGGTCCGATAGGCCCACAACGCATCATTAATTTTTACAGACCAATCCTTACGTGAGGCATTAACCGTTTTTTCCAGAATTTGCTTGATTTGTCTATTGGAGACCTCAACTTGTCCACTTGTTTGAGGGTGATACGGGGTAGCTAACTTATGAGTTATGGAATATTTTCTCATCAAAGCTTCAAATGATCGATTACAAAAATGAGTACCCCGGTCACTGATAATGGTACGTGGAGTACCGAATCGGGAGAAAATATTCTGCTTCAGAAATTTGACAACTTTGTTGTCATTGGATTTTGTGGGGATAGCCTCAACCCACTTGGACACATAGTCCACAGCTAGCAAGATATACTCCTTCCCAAAAGACATTGGAAACGGGCCCATAAAATCGATACCCCAAACATCGAAGATATCAACTATGAGAATAGGGTGCAGAGGCATCATGTCTCTACGAGAGAGTTTTCCTAGCATTTGACATCTAGAGCAAGAATTACAAAATGCAAATGCATCCTTAAATAGGGTGGGCCAATAAAATCCACACTGTAAACTTTGACCGCAGTTTTCTTAGCTCCAAAATGTCCTCCACATGCTTGGTCATGACAAAAAGATAGAATACTTGCAAATTCCTCCTCAGGAACACATCTTCTAATGATTTGATCCGAACAATACTTGAAAAGATATGGGTCATCCCAATAAAAATTCTTTACTAGGGACCTAAATTTGGCTTGATCGTTCTTAGACCATTCAGTCAGGGTCACACCAGTTACTAAGAAATTGACTATATCGGCGAACCATGGTTCGCCAGACACAGCCATAATCTGTTCATCCGGAAAGTTCTCATTCACTGGTGTGTTATTCACTGGGATAAGAGGAATTCTAGACAAGTGATCGGCGACTACATTTTCACAACCCTTTTTATCACGGATTTCGACATCAAATTCTTGCAGTAGTAAGATCCAACGCAATAAACGCGGCTTGGCATCCTTTTTGTTCACTAAATGTCTTATTGCCGCATGATCCGTGTAAATAATCACATGTGTGCCTATCAAATATTGTCGAAATTTTTCCAAGGCAAAAATGACTGCTAGAAATTCTTTCTCAGTTACCGTGTAGTTCAATTGGGCATCATTCAATGTTTTACTAGCATAATATATCACGTGAGGCTTCTTTTCAATTTTCTGACCCAACACCGCTCCTATGGCGTAATCCGATGCATCACACATTATCTCAAAGGGTTGGGTCCAATCGGGTGAATGAATAATGGGTGCCGACGTTAATTCCCTTGTAAGGTGGTTAAAGGACTCCAAACATTTATCAGAAAATTCAAACTTAGAGTCCTTCGCTAATAATTCAGTCAATGGTCTAGCCACCTTACTAAAGTCCTTGATAAACCTTCGATAGAATCCGGCATGCCCTAAAAATGAACGAATCTCTTTGACATTTGTTGGTGGAGGGAGATGCTTAATCAAATCCACCTTGGCTTTATCCACTTGAATGCCATCCTTAGACACAATGTGACCAAGTACTATTCCATTCTTAACCATGAAATGACATTTTTCCCAATTTAAGGTCAAGTTCTTCTCCTTACACCTTACTAGTACTAATTCCAAATGGTTCAAACAATTGGCAAAAGTGGGACCAAAGACAGAGAAATCATCCATGAAAATTTCCATGAAGTTATCCACCATATCAGAGAAGATGCTAACCATACATCTTTGAAATGTGGCAGGAGCATTGCACAAGCCAAAGGGCATGCGACGGAAAGCAAACGTGCCGAATGGGCACGTGAAGGTAGTTTTCTCCTGATCCTCAGGAGCGATAGGAATTTGGTTATAGCCGGAATATCCATCCAGAAAACAATAATACTCATATCCGGCCAACCGTTCTAACATTTGATCTATGAAAGGAAGAGGGAAGTGGTCCTTACGGGTTGCAGAATTCAGTTTCCTATAGTCAATGCAAATCCTCCAACCTGTTTGGATACGGGTCGGGACTAACTCATTAAGCTCATTCTCAACTACCGTAACTCCAGATTTCTTAGGGACAACCTGAACAGGACTAACCCACGCACTATCGGATATAGGGTATATAATTCCATTGTCCAACCACTTAAGTATTTCCTTTTTGACCGCCTCAGTTAGGACCGGGTTAAGCCGCCTTTGCGGATCCCTACGAGGTTGAGTATTATCTTCCAAATGGATCCTATGTTGGACTATAGATGGGTTAATCCCCTTGATATCGGCCATGGTCCATCCAATAGCTTCTTTATTCCTACTGAGGACTCTCAACAATTCATTCTCTTGATTGGGGGTCAAATCCGATGCTATGTTAACTAGGAGGGTGGATGAGGGTCCTAAAAATGCATACTTCAATGTAGTAGGGAGGGGCTTCAACTCTAGTGATGGTGGTTCTTGTAGTGAGGGTTTGGATTGAGGTCTTGGTTCGGCTAAAAGTCCACTTAAGGCTGACCAATTGGGTGAAGATCGATTCGAACCTATATAATTGATTTGGTCACAAATTGTGCCCTCACCACTCAGGTTCTTTTGAAAATCAACTTCATCCAATTGGGTGAAATTTAAGTAATCCGAAATCAGCTCATCTTCACTACAATCCTGAATGTAATTCAATTCACTCGATTCATCAGAGAAAATTCCAGGTTGCTTCCCTAAGTTAAAAATATTTAGCTCAGCTGTCAAATTCCCAAATGACAATTTCATCAATTCATTCCTACAATTGATTAGGGCATTGGAAGTGGCTAAAAAAGGTCTTCCTAAGATCACAGGAATTTGATTGCTAGGGTTAGCAACAGGCTCCGTGTCTAAGACAACAAAGTCCATAGGAAATATGAATTCACCCACTTTGATCAGAACATCATCAACCACACCTCTAGGAATCTTAACAGATCTATCAGCCAATTGGAGTGTGGTCCTAGTCTGTTTAAGGTCTCCTATATCCAATTCTTTATATACAGAGTAGGGAAGCAGATTAACACTAGCACCCAAATCCAGCAAGGCCCTATTGATTAAGGTGTTACCAATTACACATGAAATAGTCGGACAACCAGGGTCTTTATATTTGATTTGTGTAGGTTGGGTTAACACAGAGCTTATATTTGCAGTTAAGAATGCTCTTTTTGGTACTTGTGTTTTCCTCTTCTTGGTGCATAAGTCTTTTAAGAATCTTGCATAAGGTGGAATTTGTTGAATAGCTTCTAATAAGGGGATGTTTACCTTTACTTGCTTAAAGACTTCCAACATTTTCTCCATTTGATTTGTATGATTCTTATTAAGTCTATTAGGGAATGGTGCTTTAGCAATGAATACTCTTTCAGGTTCAGTGGGTTCAATTTCAATTGGTTCCTCAGATTGAATTGGTGGCTCGTTGGATGGCTCAGGTGTGACAGAATTATTAGACTCATTAGCCAAGGGGTGAGTGACATTGTTATTAACAGATTTTCTAGATCTTAATGTAAGTATAGCATTAATGTGTTGATTTTGCTCTTCTTCTTGAACCATATGAACTGGTCTGTTGTTATTGTTCACATTAGGAGGTGGTGCATTATGTGGTACATTAGGTGGAGGCCTAATGTGTTGAGGATTGAATGGTTGAGGATTAAATGGTTGAGGTGGTTGATATGGCATATGTTGATGTGGTTGATATGCCATATGTTGATTATGTGGATTGTTAATTCTTGGGTTCACCTCGGGTTGGCTTGGGAATCTTCCTCTTTCTCTTTCACCTACAACTTGTGCTAATTGACTTACTTGAGTCTCTAGCTTTTGAAAAGATTGAGTAGTTGTTTGAACAAATGTTTTCATTAAGTTTTCCAAATCAGTTAATCGGCCATCACTATTATTGTTGTTGTTGTTTGAATACATTTGTTGTCTAGGTGGTTGGCCTTGCTGAGGCATGGGTGCAGGATTTGAACTCCCTTGGCTCCATGAAAAATTGGGATGGTTGCGCCAACCTGGATTATAGGTTGACGAATAAGGGTCATTCCTAGGACGATTAAATGCAGCATTAACTTGTTCCATGTCCGAAGAAATGTGTGCACACTCCTCCAAAACATGACCAGTTTGACCACACCTAGAGCAAGAAACAGAAGAGATTTGATTTACTAGGGGTCGGGTTTGAAGCTCTAGGGTTTCCATCCTACGCATAAGGGTGGCTAATTTCGCTTCAGCAGCTATAGAAGCATCTACAGCTAAGACACCTGATCTGGATTGATTTGCTATTCTAGATCCAATACTTGGGTTGGTCGGTGCCCTAGCAGTGTCCCATTGCATACTATTATCAGTCAAGTCTTCAAGAAAAATCCAAGCATCATTCTCATTTTTGGACATAAAGCTTCCTTGGCTTACAGATTCTAGCATAACTCTAGATGTAGGTGTCAATCCCTCATAGATAATTTGGCACAATTGCCATCTTGGGATTCCATGATGAGGGCATTGGGTCAGAAGGTGCTTAAATCTTTCTAAATAGGAATAGAATAACTCGCTCTCAGATTGAACGAATGCACAAATTTCATTCCTAATCCTAATAGTCTTATGGTTGGGGAAATATTTCTTTAAAAACACTTGAACAAACGCAACCCAACTCCTAATGGATCTTTCGGCTAGACTATATAGCCATTTTTTAGCGTCGTCCTTCAGTGCTAGAGGCACGAATTTAAGACGCACTGCCTCCTCAGGGATATGCTGGTAATGCATAAGGGAGCAGATTTCCTCAAATTCTCTAAGGAAGAGATATGGATCTTCCTTAGAGGTGAACTTGGGCAACATACTCAGGTATTGTGCTTTGAGTTCGAAGTCGCGACCCGGTATGGTGGGCATAACGATGCACGATGGCTGAGCAGCCATCGTTGGGTAGCACCGATCCCTCAGAGTCATAGGTGGTGCAACAGGTGGGTCCACTACATTCTCACACATTGGATCCGGGTGAGGTGGTGCAACAGGTGGATTGGGGCTAAGCTCTAGACTGGAATCTAGATGAACTCGTGAGAGTCGATTGCTCAAGTCCCGAACCCAAATCTGAGTGCACCGGTTTGAATTAATTTTTTTTTTATATTTTTTTTTCAAAAAAAAAGGAAAAAGAAAAAAAACAAACAATAGAAGGGGAAAAGATGAGAAAGGAATCCTAATCTAGAGAATTGAGGTGAGAAGAGAAAGAAGACTCAGATGAGAATGGAAACTTAACTCTAAAAGATAGATGAGAGGGTTGGTCAGAAGTTTCCTAAACAAGCACGGTTCAAACAATCCTAGACCTAGTGTAGCTTAAGTCTAGACGACTCCTAACTGGTTGAGTCGAATTGATTTGCTTGATTCACCTCCCTCACTAATCAAACCAACTTGGCCAGGCCGTGTATAGCTAGTGGGGGCGCTTCCGACAGAGTCGGTGCCAATTAGACAACCACTTCGCTTGGAAGACTTACGTCAACACAAAAACACTTTCTAGACACCAAATTAAATTCGATCAGCTTCAAGTCATAGCAAGTCAAACCAATCTTCTCCTTAATTGAGTCTGAATCCTTAGGGGCCAATGTCTAATTGATTTTAATTTTAAAGTTTGGGTGACACTTTAGGATTGTTATTTGTGGGTCACGGAAGGGTGATGAAATCCCCACCGTATCTTTTCCTACGGAGTTGCCCTTAAGATAGTTTAACTTAAATCTAGCAAAGATAGTCAAACATTGGTCTTTAGTGGGGGACAATTGCAAGGGTTATATGCAACTAATTTGTATGCTTAAATGCAATCGATAAAAACTGCGCACGTACCTTGCCTCCAGCACTCTTCAACAATGAATTGATTTGCAAAATTTAGCATGCATAATGCGAGAAAATCTCTAAATGATGCATGCACTAAGGCCTTTCTAATTTTGCAAAAAATTTAGGTCACAAGTTGAATTAGTGTCAATTATGGAAGTTTGCCCTACACATGCAATTCTACCAAGAAGGAAATTTTTCGAAAATAGAAATTTCGAGGAAAAGGCAACAAAGGTTACCTACGCACGCTCAGTCGGGTGCGCCGCCCGCTCTCGACAATTTCCAGCTTCTCTACGCGTCCACCCAGAGATAGTTCGCGTCCAGGAAAAATTTCAGGCTCAGATCTCCAACCTGTGCGGCGTTTCCGCCGCAAAATACACTGCTGGTGCGGCGATTTCGTCGCTTGGTCACCTTGGATTGCGTCTGGATTTTTGCGTCGTCTCTAATACTTCCTGCAAAGCACAGAGAAAACGTTAGATCGCGCAAAACCAAGATCCAAACAAACCAAACAAAAATCACAAAAAACAACTTGGAATTCTCGTCGCCTCCCCGGCAACGGCGCCAAAAACTTGTTGAGATTTTTATTTATACCGCAAGTGCACGGCCGCGTTGAAGCGGTGGCAAGTACGGGTCGAACACAAGGAAGGAGAGATTCTTGTATTTTTGTGATTTTCTTTGATTAAGGAAAGCAAAAGAGAAATAGTGTTGGTTTGAGATTTTTGGATTTATATTTTTTTTTATCTTTCTAAAGCAAGAACAACAAGAACAAAAATTAAGAAGAAATAACTATGGATGAGAGTCCAGTGGATGGGAGTTATGAATCTTCAAGTTAGATTAGAGATTACGAAAATTATTATAAATCAAGTGAGATATTAAGCATCATATGATAATTGATTTAACAAAAACTCATATGATCAAAACACTAACAAGAAATTAAAATAAAAACGATCTCTCTTCTCTAACCCTAAATCCGTCACCCCCACCCTTTGGAGGGTTTTAGAAACCCATGGGGAGAAGATGAGGAGAAGGGGTCATGGAGATCATCGAGAGAATACGAAAAAAAAGGAAATATTATACTAAACTACGATCTACGAAAGTAAAAGCAATTATTCTAAGAGAAAAATAAAGAACAACTAAATTACTCTACTGGAATTAAGAACAAGAAACATTAATCTAAAACTAAGCTTACAAAAGACAAAGATAATGGAGAATTAAAAGGGCAGAATTTTATTGCTTTAAAATCTAATACAAAAAACTCCTCTTACACAATATTTCGGGGCTATTTATAGCCGATACAAGAAACCCTAAGTATGCATCGGGAAGGACACCTGTTACTACACAATTGGACGAAAATAGGAGGCACGGATCGCAACCCATGCGGCGATTCCGCCGCATATTGACCGTTAGATGCGGCGATTCCGCCGCATGGATGGTCCAGATTACTTCGTGCCTTTGTGGGTGTGTTTTTGGTATGTTGTAGGTGGCCTCCACGTGTATAAATCAATTATTGCATATCTTTGGAGATCCGAATTTGATTTCTTCTTGAATATTCCTCCAAAATAACTTTTTAGTCCTTCCAATTTGCGATCAAGTCCCTGACTTCTTATGCAATCAATTGGACTTCAACTTGAGCTTGAATCTCTATCTAATTGGTCTTTGTGATCCATCTAAGTCCATTGCACGCGTTTTAGCTCGAATATTGGTAAATTGCATTGTAACTCCTGAATTCTGCACAATTGCTCAAAACAATACCTTAGTAGCATTTATTTATATAAAAACACTCTAAATGAAAGACATATGATGCAATGTATGCAATGCATCACTTAACCACCGTAGATAATAACTCTCAACTAGTATATTTTAACAACTCGGTTGTGTAACAAAACTTATTAAGGATTTTTGCGTAAAAGACAAGTTTATAAGCTCTCTCGGTGTACTGTGTTCTGCAGCATCTTTTTCATCTAATAGCAAAATTTTATCCAAAACAAATTTACTCTCAACTATGACCATTCCACATAAATCATTTGAATATTTGATTGATTTCTTGCTTTGTAGCGGATAGTAATTTTAAAGCTCGAAGGCAAAGTTTCCACAGTTGGTCTACTCTGAACTACAAATAATTGAACCTTCAAGCATCTGCTATGTCAAAATTCACTTTGTTATTTCTACTTACATAAAACACATCATTTTGGTATCAAATCACTTTTTTTATAGATCTTAAACTATGGAGTTATCAATTCAGCACCTTAAACTATAGAACAAAAATGTATTTAAAACTATTAAGACATCTTATTGGAGTTTTTTTATTTTTGAACTAAACTAGAGTTTTTGAAATAAGGTAAAGTATTTACAGATATTTTAAGTTCATTTCGTCAAAATACAAGTTCCAATAGTTTATGTACTGAATTGGTGGTTGATTTTTAGATTAAGGTACTTATAGTTTGTGTTTAAAATGTTTTTCTGTCAATCCAAATAATTATTTTTAATACTTGCTTTTAATATTTTAAATGCTTACTGCCTTAATTTTTTGAATTTTTAATATTATGATAATAACTCATTGCCCCCCTTAAACAACTTGGCCTTTAATAACCCAAAGCAAAAGATTAGACAATATTTGCTTAGTCATTCATCATATAGGATTTGCATGCATTGTATTTTTCTATTATTTACGATTTCTGTCGTAGATTGCTGGCGTAAGGTACATACTATCTTTCACTCATCATTCATTAGAAAGTACGCATTAGTTAGTAGGACTTGCATTGGAACAAGAGTGAGGTGAGTGTTTGTTTGGTGTGTTGTTTGTTAGATTAAGGTATGAAAAACACTTAGGGGGCAGTCACCTATAGGAGATGAGGTGGGGGATTTCATCACCCTTTCCTTGGCCCAGAAACCACTTAATAAAAGAGCCTTAATAAAATCAATTAGACGTTGGCCCCTAGGATTTTCGGACGCATTAAGGAGAGGAAACCGTTTAAGACCGTTATGGCCTGAATGCCGTTGCCCATCTAGTCTCCCTGAGATTTTAGGAACCTCCGGGTTCTTGATTTCCTATAGATTAGTGGTCCTCTATGTTTAAGACCGTTTCGGCCTGAACGTCGTTGCCCATCTAGTCTCCCTGAGATATTAGGGACCTCCGGGTTCTTGATTTCCTACAGACTAGTGGGACCTCGAAGTTAGGCGTCGTCTATTACTAAGGACATATAGTGGACTTTAGGTTTGTTTTGGCCTTGATTGCTTACTTAGATTTCTAACCTTCCTTATTCCACGCTAGATTAAGGATCTCATCTCTTCTCCTCTGAGTCATTCTTTTCTCATCTTAATGTCTCCGAATCTTCTCATCTACGAACACATTCTTTTAAATTGAAATTTTATTTATTTTCTGCAATAATAACTATCATTTTTGCCTCTGTTTAGATTGAAATGGATCGAGAGTGGATTGTTTCAAACAGATTGAGTGATGAATATGAGAACGGAGTGAATATGTTCTTAGAGGTTGCCAAAAAACATTCTAAGAAAATGAAAGACAACGACATGGCGTATTGTCCGTGCAATAAGTGTCATAATATGTCAGTGTTGACTTTTCGGAAAATGAGGAAGGTTTGTATGTTATAATCATTTGTTTGAGAAAGGTTTCGACCCAAATTACAGACGGTGGATATGGCACGGTGAAAATGAATCATTTAGTCGTTCCAAGAATGATGGAGAAGATATTAGTGTGGAAGATCACTTAGAGGAAATGGTTCAGGATATGGCTGAAAAGTTTTCTTCCAACCCCGATTTACTTGGTAATTTGTTGAGTGACAATGAGAAGCCGTTGTATAAGAATTGTACCAAATTCACTAGATTGTCAGCGGTGTTGAAGTTGTATAATTTAAAAGCTGGAAATGGTTGGTTCGATGTGAGTTTCACATCAATGCTGAAGTTAGTGAAAGAGATGCTTCCAGATGACAATGAGTTGCCAGATAAAACTTATGATGCAAAGAAAGTGTTGTGCCCTATGGGAATGGAATATAGGAAGATACACGCATGTCCTAACGATTGTATATTGTATAGGGGTGAGTTTGAAAACTTACATTCTTGTCCCAGGTGTAATGTTTCAAGATACAAAATGAAACGTAGTGGACCAAACCACAATGAAGAGGCTGATGAGATGAAAATCAAAGGACCTCCTGCTAAGATTTTGTGGTATCTTCCGATAATACCAAGGCTTAAACGTTTGTTTGCGGGTAAAGAGGATTCCAAGAACATGACATGGTATGCTGATCGTGAGAAACCAAATGATCAGTTGTTACGTCACCCTGCAGATTCACCTCAGTGGAAAAAAAATAAATGTCGAATTTCCTGTGTTTGGTGAAGAATCCAGGAATGTACGACTTGGACTATGTACTGACGGAATGAATCTTTTCGGTAGTTTGAGTAGCATTCACAGTTCTTGGCCTGTTCTGCTTGTAATTTACAATCTGCCCCGTGGTTATGCATGAAACACAAACATATCATGTTGTCCTTAATGATTTCTGGTCCGAAACAACCTGGAAACGACATCGATGTGTATTTAAGACCTTTAATTGATGACCTAAAGATATTGTGGGATGACGGAGAGTCGGTTTTTTATTCTTATCGTCAGGAGTCGTTCGTAATGCGGGCAATGATATTTTGCACAATTAATGACTTTCCAGCTTATGGTAATTTGTCTGGATATTCAGTCAAATGTCATAAAGCTTGTCCCATTTGCGAGGAAAATATATGTTCTTTGCAACTAGTTAATGGTTCTAAGACTGTCTATCTCGGTCATCGGAGATTTTTGCCGAACTCTCATCCTTATCGTAGGTTGAAGAAGACATTTAACGGAAAACAGGAGTTTCAGAATCCGTCAGTTGAAATCAGCGTCGAAAAGGTGTATGAACGTGTAAAGAACATTGAATGTGAATTTGGAAAACCGTACAAACGAGCAAACGACAAAAGTAGTTGGAAAAAAAGATCCATATTTTTTGATCTCCCTTACTGGAAAACTTTAGAAGTTAGACATTGTATTGACGTGATGCACGTAGAGAAAAATGTTTGTGATAGTCTTGTTGGCACTCTGTTGAACATACCTGGTAAAACCAAAGATGGATATAATGCAAGACTTGATCTTATTGATATTGGTATACGAGCAATGTTGGCACCAGAGAAGAAAGGAGATCGGAATTACTTACCTCCAGCTAGTTATACATTGTCTAGAAAGGAGAAAAGAATTCTCTGTCAGTGTTTGCACGATGTAAGGGTTCCACAAGGTTATTCTTCAAATATCAGTTGTCTTGTTGTTATGAAGGATTTGAAACTTGTGGGGATGAAGTCTCACGATTGTCACACTTTAATGCAGCAGTTGTTACCTGTAGCACTGAGATCCATATTACCGAAAGATGTTAGACAAGCAATAATAAAGTTGTGTTCCTTTTTCAATAAGATTTGCAGTAAAGTGGTCGATCATGTGCAGTTAGATAAGTTACAGAATGAAATTGTGGTCACATTATGTCAGTTGGAGATGTTTTTCCCCCCTGAAATTGTGGTCACAATCATTAATTTTATATTTTTCAAATGTTAGTAAATATTGTTTTAAACTTAGGACTCCCTGAAGTTGAGAGAATCTCAAGGTGAATTTGCTTCCGATGGTCGGAATGATATTCTACGCGAGGCCTTGGGAAACGACGAACACCCCGGTCGTGTGCGAGGGGTAGTGATGCATTGCATACATTGCATCATATGTCTTTCATTTAGATTGCTTTTAATTCAATAAATGCTACTAAGGTATGTGTTTAGCCTTGTTTACAGAATACAGGGACCTGAATGCAAATTACCCACATCCCGAGCATAAACGCGTGCAAAAGATTCATTTCTATCATAAAGACAAGTTCAAGTTTATCGAGTTTCAAATGGAAATGCATCGAAGCACAAAAACATTCAAGGAGCTAATCACAAAAAGGTCAGGGGCTTAAGTGCAAAATGTCAAGGACCTGACTACAAAATAAAATGGCAAAGTTATTGTTGGAGAAGTCAAAAGAAAAGTCAAAAATAAATCCCCAACAATGGAAGGAATTAATCCGGAGCTCAAGACAATTGAAAGAATCAATCCAGACGTGCAAAGGAGGATCAAATCATACCATAAACGCACAGCCAAAATCCGGACCTGATCCGAGCATCGTGTGAGGCGAATCCGCCACACATTACACATGATCTGCGGCGAATTCGCCGCCCCCCTTGATCATCCGGCGTTCAAATTTCCTTCAGTCCGGTAGCAACGCGTGTACTTTCCTTTCATATATTGGTATCCTTTGTATCAGCTATAAATAGCCTCGTAGCACGAATGTAACACATCTTTGAACCTTTGGTCTTGGATCATTAGTAATAAATTTCTGTTTTATTTTGTTTTGTTTCTCTTTTCTTTTAATGTCTCTAGGATCCCTTCTTCTTCCTCCCTCCATGAGTTTCTAACTCTTTCCAAAGGGTGGAGGTGACGGATTTAGGGTTAGAGAAGATGGATTGCATGTTATTATTTTAAGTTCATGATTAGTATATTTTGATTACTTGAGTTTATGTTAAGTCATTTATCTTGTAATGCTTCATAACTAACATGATTTACAATAAGTTTCAGTAATTCTCTGATCTAAACCTAAATCTAAACCTCCATCCAACGGATTTCTCTCTTATTCCTTGTTTCAGTTTTATTTGTGCATGTTTAGCTACTTAATCCAAAAACCTAAAAACCCAATTGATTCTTCTCTCCTTCTTCCTCTTAATCAAAAATAACATCAACTACGAAATCTCTCCCTCCTTGTGTTCGACCCGTACTTGCCACGTCTTCATAGACGTCGTGCACTTGCGGTATAAATTTAATTCTCAACAAGTTTTTGGCGACGTTGCCGGGGAGGCGACGCAGATTTTGTGTTTTTGTGTTTTCGATTTTATCCTGTCTACCTTGTGCGCGATCTAAGTATTTGAATTTGTGTAGCAGGAGACATCAGAGATCGCGGCAAAATCCGGGAGCATTCTGAGACACTTGGGCGGCGGAATCGCCGCATCTACAAGGTGGCTTGCGGCGGAATCGCCGCACCAGTGTGGGTTCTGGTCTTCAAATTTCTGGGGCATCGTCGGCATCTCTGGGTGGTCGCATTAAGCTACTGGAATCTCCGAGAGCGGGCGGCGAACCCGACTGAGCATTGCGGAGGTAACTTTTCTTGCCTTTCTCGTAAAATCTGAATTGTTGAAAAGTTTCCTTTCGTAGAATTGCATGTGTTAGGGTTTACAATTCCATAATTGGCAATAATTCAACTCGGACCTAAAATTGGCAAAATTAGAAAGACCTTAGTGCATGCATCATATAATGTTTTGCTTGCATTATTCTTGCTAAATTCTTGCAAATTATTTTTTATTGTTGAAGAGTGCTGGAGGCAAGGTACGTATCGCGGTTTTAACGATTGCATTTAAGCATATACTTTAGTTTGCATACAACCTTGAAATTGCCCCCATTAAAAAGATCATTGTTTGACTATCTTTGTTAGACCTAAGTTAAACTATCTTAAGGGCAACTCCGTAGGAAAAGATACGGTGGGGATTTCATCACCCTTCCGTGGCCCACAAATCACAATCCTAAAGTGTCACCCAAGCCTTAAAAATTTAAAATCAATTAGACATTGGCCCCTAAGGACTCGGACTCAATTAAGGAGAAGAATTGGTTTGACTTGCTATGACCTGAAGTCGATCGAATTCAATTTGGTGTCTAGGAAGTGTTTTTGTGTTGACGAAAGTCTTCCAAGCGAAGTGGTTGTCTAATTGGCACCGACTCTGTCGGAAGCGCCCCCACTAGCTATACACTACCTGGCCAATTTGGTTTGATTAGTGAGGGAGGTGAATCAAGCGAATCAATTCGACTCAACCAGTTAGGAGTCGTCTAGATTTAAGTGACACTAGGTCTACGATTGTTTGAACCGCGCTTTCTTAGGAAATTTCTGACCAACCCTCTTTTCTATCTTTAGAGTTAAGTTTCCTTTCTCATCTGAGTCTTCTTTCTCTTCTCACCTAAATTCTCTAGATTAGGATTCCTTTCTCATCTTGCCCCATTCTATTGTTTGTTTCCCTTTTGAAAAAAAAACATAAAAAAAACGAAAATTAAAAATAAAAAAAAATTGTAATTAATTCTTGAAATTAAATTTGGAATTTAAATTTCGAATTTGAATTCAAAAATTGATTCAACCCGGTGCACTCAGATTTGGATTCGGGACTTGAGTAATCGACTCTCACGAGTTCATCTAGATTCCAGTCTGGAGCTTAACCGGAATCCATCTGTTGCACCACCTCACCCGGATCTAATGGGTGAGAATGTTGTGAACCCGCCTATGACTCTGAGGGATCGGTGCTACCCAACGATGGCTGCTCAGCCATCGTGCATCGTCATGCCCACCATACCGGGTCGCGATTTCGAACTTAAGGCACAATACATGAGTATGCTGCCTAAGTTCACCTCTAGGGAAGATTCATATCTCTTCCTTAGAGAATTTGAGGAAATCTGCTCTCTTATGCAATACCAGCATATCCCTGAGGAGGCAGTGCGTCTGAAATTCGTGCCTCTAGCACTGAAGGACGACGCTAAGAAATGGCTATATAGTCTAGCCGAAAGATCTATTAGGAGTTGGGCTGAGTTTGTTCAAGTGTTTCTAAAAAAATATTTCCCCAACCATAAGACTATGAAGATTAGGAATGAAATTGTTGCATTCGTTCAGTCTGAGAGTGAGCCGTTCTATTCCTATTTTGAAAGATTTAAAAGTGTCTTGACCCAATGCCCTCATCACGGAATTCCAAAATGGCAATTATGCCAAATTATTTATGAGGGATTGACACCCACATCTAGAGTTATGCTAGAATCTGTGAGCCAAGGGAATTTCATGTCGAAAAACGAAAATGATGCCTGGACTTTTCTTGAGGATTTAGCTGAAAACAGTATGCAATGGGACAATGCTAGAACACCCATCAACCCGAGTATTGGATCTAGAATAGCAAGTCAACCCCGACCAGGTGTCTTAGCTATAGATGCCAACATAGCGGCTGAGGCAAAACTAGCCACCCTTATGCGCAGAATGGAAAGTTTAGAGCTGCAAAACCAAACCCGACAAGCATCCCCTACCCCTTGCTCTAGATGTGGTCAGACTGGTCATTTAATGGAGGACTGTGTAGACTTGGAACATGTTAATGCCACGTTTAACCATTCTAGAAATGATCCTTATGCATCAACCTACAACCCGGGTTGGCGTAATCATCCCAATTTTTCGTGGAACCAACAAGGTCAACCTCCTAGACAACAACCAAACCCATATAACCAAAATAATACATCATCTGGGGGTAATAACAATGGAAATCATGAAGTTAGGTTGACAAACTTGGAAAATTTAATGAAAACTTTTATACAAACAACCAACCAATCATTCCAAAGGCTAGAGACACAAGTCAGTCAATTAGCGCAAATAGTAGGTGAAAGAGAAAAGGGTCAATTTCCAAGTCAACCTGAGGTGAACCCAAGAACTAATAATCAATATCAATCTTATCAACCACCCTCAGGAAATAACAACCCCAGACCGGTTCAAATGATTAACGAGGAAGGACCGTTCCAACAAATCAATGCAGTAGTGTCATTACGGTCCGGACGACAAGTTGATAACAATGTGGTAAACCCTAGAATGTCTAATCAATCTATCCATCAAGCAACCACATATGACCTGACCATTGAACCTGACGTCCAAATTGAAAAGCCCAACCCACCTACACAACCTGAACCCATAGCTCAACCTGAACCTGAGCGAGTCTATGTTCCTAAAGCCCCATTTCCCAATAGACTCAAGAAGAGCTCAAGTGCACAAATGGAGAAAATCTTAGAAGTATTTAAGCAAGTTAAGGTGAATATTCCACTCTTAGATATGATTCAACAAATACCTGCTTAGGCTAAATTCTTGAAAGATTTGTGCACTAAAAAGAGAAAAACGAATGTACCAAAGAAAGCATTCTTAACTGCAAACATATGCTCTATTCTTTCCAACACATCTCCTATAAAATATAAGGACCCTGGGTGTCCCACCATTTCATGTTCAATAGGAGATACCTTTATCAATAAAGCCCTTCTAGACCTAGGTGCAAGTGTTAACTTACTCCCATTTTCTGTCTACGAGCAACTCAACCTTGGTCCACTGAAACCCTCTAAGACAACCCTCCAATTCGCTGATTGTTCTGTTAAGAAACCGAGAGGTATAGTAGAGGACGTTTTGATTAAGGTTGGTGACTTCATTTATCCAGTGGATTTTGTCGTACTTGATACTGAACCTGTTGTAAATCCTAATCGACAAATCCCTGTAATTCTAGGTAGACCCTTTTTAGCCACTTCGGAAGCATTAATAAACTGTCGAAATGGGCTCATGCAATTATCTTTCGGGAACTTAAAAGCAGAATTTAATATCTTCCATATTGATAATGAGCCAGAAATAATATGCAACCCAAGTGATGTTGTGATGAGAGCACGTATTTATCAGAATTCTGAATCAAATAAATCATCACATAAGCAAAAAGGAAGTAAGAAAAAAGGAAGTGATTCATTTACTCAACCACCATCACTCGAGCAAATAAGCGAACCAATTCAAGTGAGAAGAGTGGAATCTTTTCCTCAAGACAACATGGGGAACAATTCAACTGGATACATGCACCAATATGGTGTCATTCAATCCAGTTCTGATTACGGTTGACTCTGAGCAAACTCAACCCCTCTACCGCAAGCCAACTCAGGTAATAAGTGCATTTATTTTATCTATGCATACATTGAGGACAATGCATGATTTAGGTGTGGGGGTTGTTTATGTATATATTTATCTATAGATCTGTCTTTTATTATTTAAAAAAAAATCAATGTTTCATGACATAGCTTAAGATTGAACTGCTAAAACCCGTGTACAAATTGCATTGAGTTTTTGTTCCTTATTATATAGTTCTGCTTGTAGAAATTGTGACATAAATCTAAGTTCCAAAGAAATAACCCATTGCCCTTTAAGACATGTATGCACTTAAATTGGATGAATCAAATCTTTGAAGTGGTTGATAAAAAGCAGAGGTTGAGGAAAATATACCGGGAAGTGTGGACTTCTAATAGCAATTAAGCCTTGAGGAAAATAAAAATAAAAAGAATAAAGTGAGGAAAACACATTCTGCAAAATGATTACAAAAGCCCAAGCCTTTGAGTCACTGGTCCGTAGGGGTATCTTGAAACCCGGTAACTTGAGTCTACCAGCTCGGGATTATCGACCAAACTCGCTACACGAATGCAAAAGGGTAAAAGTGTCAAAAAGCAAATGTGTTGAATCACGGAAGAAAAGAAAAAAAAAGAAAAAAAATAATAATACTCAAGGCCTAAAGCTAAAAGAATGATCCATGCCATGTTTGATCTGAATGATACTTCACCACCAGAGGAGGCGTGCAAAATAATTCAAGTGATAAACATGTGAAAAAGGGTTAGTGGTGTGAATGTTGGCGGAATAAAGACCAAGTCATATTTTTAATGAGTTAGATTCATATAATGAGCATACAAGAATTCTAAGTGAGATGTATAAGGTTAAGGTGGAGATATTAAGAGCTATTAATGGAAATGTTGATTTAAGACTTTGTGGGTGTGTCAACTGAAAACCCTCACGAGACAAAACTCGTCCCCCTTGGCAACAAGGAGGTTTAAAGGCTTGTTGCACATGCTAAGTGCAACCGTGATTCCTACGAAAGTGAGTTAGGATTTCCCTGTTTTTATTTTTCGTATCTTCTGTTTTGCTAGGGACTAGCAAAATCTAGGTGTGGGGGTATTTGATGCATTGCATACATTGCATCATATGTCTTTCATTTAGATTGCTTTTAATTCAATAAATGCTACTAAGGTATGTGTTTAGCCTTGTTTACAGAATACAGGGACCTGAATGCAAATTACCCACATCCCGAGCATAAACGCGTGCAAAAGATTCATTTCTATCATAAAGACAAGTTCAAGTTTATCGAGTTTCAAATGGAAATGCATCCAAGCACAAAAACATTCAAGGAGCTAATCACAAAAAGGTCAGGGGCTTAAGTGCAAAATGTCAAGGACCTGACTACAAAATAAAAGGGCAAAGTTATTGTTGGAGAAGTCAAAAGAAAAGTCAAAAATAAATCCCCAACAATGGAAGGAATTAATCCGGAGCTCAAGACAATGGAAAGAATCAATCCAGACGCGCAAAGGAGGATCAAATCATACCATAAACGCACAGCCAAAATCCGGACCTGATCCGAGCATCGTGTGAGGCGAATCCGCCGCACATTACACATGATCTGCGGCGAATTCGCCGCCCCCCTTGATCATCCGGCGTTCAAATTTCCTCCAGTCCGGTAGCAACGCGTGTACTTTCCTTTCATATACTGGTATCCTTTGTATCGGCTATAAATAGCCTCGTAGCACGAATGTAACACATCTTTGAACCTTTGGTCTTGGATCATTAGTAATAAATTTCTGTTTTATTTTGTTTTGTTTCTCTTTTCTTTTAATGTCTCTAGGATCCCTTCTTCTTCCTCCCTCCATGAGTTTCTAACTCTTTCCAAAGGGTGGAGGTGACGGATTTAGGGTTAGAGAAGATGGATTGTATGTTATTATTTTAAGTTCATGATTAGTATATTTTGATTACTTGAGTTTATGTTAAGTCATTTATCTTGTAATGCTTCATAACTAACATGATTTACAATAAGTTTCAGTAATTCTCTGATCTAAACCTAAATCTAAACCTCCATCCAACGGATTTCTCTCTTATTCCTTGTTTCAGTTTTATTTGTGCATGTTTAGCTACTTAATCCAAAAACCTAAAAACCCAATTGATTCTTCTCTCCTTCTTCCTCTTAATCAAAAATAACATCAACTACGAAATCTCTCCCTCCTTGTGTTCGACCCGTACTTGCCACGTCTTCATAGAAGCCGTGCACTTGCGGTATAAATTTAATTCTCAACAGGTAGGGAGTAGAGTTGGACTTCGACAATATTATAGGAAGACTCAACGGTCTACTTTGTCGATTGGTCATACCAAATGCCAGCAAGAGATCGTAGATTTGAAGAATACGTTGCAACTGGTTTTGGAGAGATTGGATCGTTTGCCTACTTCTCCTACCCGTCGTAAGACCGGTTCTTCCGCGGAGACTACTCCAATTCCGCCAGTGTTCCACCCTGATCGACAAGATGATTTCGTGTCTCATTCTCGAGAATTGGCCCTGGTCGACGGTCCCTCGTTTGGAAAGTTCGCGGATGGATCTAGATGTGCTTTATTTGTCGAAGACCCTGATCGAAGATTGGTGGGACACGGGAAAGTTTATAACATCTCCCGGCACCACTTCACAGAGGTAGGAGAGGGAGAATTGAAGGTTGCAGTTGAGAGTTGCTTAGATCCTGGTGCTTTTGTGTCATTTCCGGAAGAAGAGATTGTTACTCTCGGTGATGCTATCGGTGGGTTTGTGCGGTGGCCTGGTTATTTAGTATAGCTAAACGACAAACATGAGGTATAGTTTAACTTTGAAAGACTTTAAACTTCAGATTTGTTAACAATTGTATTTTAACAGTTGTATACATATCTGTAAGGTGTCAAGCCCCCGGAGCAAAGGGTCAAACAACCAATTTCCGATCAACATTAATTCGCTTCCAAGTATGTGCAAAATGTTGTATCAATGTATGGTAGGTAGGGAAGCACAATCCCTAAATACCTGGGACTTGGAGGGGGAGGGGGGTAAAGGGTTGCCTCCCGCTTTGTATGTCACCAAAGAGGATATCATGCAGTTCATGACGATGGATTCGTTGTGTATCATGATTATCGACGTGCAAGTGAAGTAAGTGTTTTTTGTATACAATGAAAAGTATTGAATAATTTTATCAAAACTGTAATAAATTATAATTTTTATACTTGTAGACATCTTTACGACGCCAGAAGATCAATCTTTCCCGAGGATCAAGTATTTGGATTTATCAGTCCATCTACATATATATACGGGAATGACGATAAATCGGGTCAACTTGGGACATTCTTTAAAGAAGAAGACAAAAGATATTATCTGCTCCCTTATCATGAGAGGTAAACTTTGTAATTCAAAGTAAAATTTTATTTTGTAATAAGCTTCTAATTATATATATAACACAAGGCTCATTGGATGCTTGTCGGTGTATGCCCCGCGACTAATTCGGCATATTGGTTTGATCCGTTGGGGTCGAATAAACCAAGGGACTCAATAAAGAAACTTCTAAATATGTAAGTTCGTTTAGTCGTGAATAAAGTAATTCGTGGATTTTTATTAGTATTATTGAATGATATTTTAACTTGTACTACTCAGGGCAATTAAGGTTTACAGAGCTTTAGGTGGTAGGAGAACAACCACAAAAGCAGGAATAATATGGCATGGAATGAGAGTACGTTCTATCCTATTTTTGTTAATTAAGTTAGGAAAAAATATGTAATGTAAGTTAGGAACAAATATGAGAGTACGTTCTATCCCATTTTTGTTAATTAAGTTAGGAACAAATATTTAGTGAATTCCTATGTTTGTAGTACCGGAAGTAGGTTGGAAATACGGAATGCGGTTACTACGTGATGAGATACATGAAGGAAATCCTCGAATTGGCAACTCAAGACGTATGCCTATCCGAGGTAATGTAGATCGTTATTCAATTTATAGTTGTGTAGTTTCAATATTTAGTTATTAATATTCAACACACTTGTATTTTTTTGATAGGTTTTCCCAAAAAGTAGTGATCCATTCTCGCAACAGGAGCTCGATGAAACTAAGAGGCTCGCTATTTCATCAGAAACACGCTGACGAACTAAGAGGTTCTCCTGCCAATAGTATTTTTTGTAATTTAGTTAACAAGTGCACTTGTACAAACCTACACTTTATGCCTTAATATAATCGCCTTAATTTTAGAATGAATTAATTGCAAGTGTGTTGAATGTCAATTGTGTATGCTTTGTATGTTTGTGCATGTATGGTTGTATGTTTGTGGTGCATGTATGCTTGTTTGTTTGTGCTTGTATATGTGGATGAAATTGTGAGTATTTGTGAACAAATTGATAGGTGAACGAATTTTGTGCAGTTGTATGTACACGAACACGATAACTAAAAACAATTTCGTCGGATGCTATTTTTTTGTCCAGGTTTAGGAATAGACGACGGTTGTTTCTATTAGCCGACGTCTATTCCTCCGAAGAAAGGAATAGACGTCGGTTTATGTAGAATCCGACGTATATTCATTAGGAATGGACGTCGCATGTTAGTTCACCGACGTCTATCCATAACGAATATACGTCGTCTTTTATATCACCGACGTCTATCCCTAACGAATATACGTCGGGTGTTGGAGAAACCGACGTCTATACGTTAACGAATAAACGTCGTCTACTACGTATAGCCGACGTATATTCGTTAGGTATAGACGTCGGTGATACGATAGCCGACGTCTATGTATAGACGACGCACAGATAGACGTCGAATCGGGGAGTGCTTATATCCGATGTTTATAGCCTCGTACATCCGACGTATATTCCATTTTCTGTAGTAGTGATTTAAGGCTTAAAGAAGCTTCTGAAGACCAACGACGATCACCACCACACCAAAAGCTCTTCTCCGACGAACTTCCATCCGAGCAACGATCACACCTCCCCTGATCGCGCCTTGTTGAACTCGGCTTACTCTCCTTCACCTTCACACACCGGACTCAGAGAGTGAGATGAGCTGAGTACAGAGAGAGAATGAGTGAGAAGAGAAGAGAGGAAAAAAATGGTTTGTTTAAATAACCCTCGCACCAACCACACACACATCTCCACCCTACACCTCACCACCTACCTATCACATCAACCTAAAGCAAGATTAGTAAAAACTAAAAATGATTAGGATCTAACACATTATATTTCACAAATTCCTTAAACTTTCAAAATTTAGAGAGGGGCACCCACTCCTTTTGATATTTGGTAAACATACAAAAAAAATATAGGAGAATAGTCTCAAGGTCATCTATAACCATGATTCGGACGACCTGGTCATTAACTTTCTCTCTCTTCTCTCTCTTCCAAATCAGTTTTCTCTCTTTCACATCAGTTTTTTCTCTCCCCAACTCACTTTCTTCTCTTTCTTACAATATTCACCTCTTAACCACAACCCATTATAATATATCTCTCTCATCCACATCATTTCGGGATCAATCTTGAAAAAAAAATTATAAAAAATCAAAACAATTTTAAAACGTATTTTCAAAACATAAATAAAAAAGATTCAAAGAAAATTTTAAAAAAATCAAAACAAAAAAAAACAAAAAAATAATAAAACATTACAACAACCCGGTTAACGGGGGAGACGGGGGATGACCTCCCGTTACTGTAACCCCTAATGGAACTCACCGGTACGATTTTATGCGAACGAGTGTTCACAATAAGACCAAACAGTGTATGATGGTGAGTACGTCTTCAAAGATATGACACTTAAATATGGTACTGAAGCTTGAATATCTTAGAATCAACTCTAGATATCCATTTGTCTTTGAAAATACATATAAAATATTGACAATGGGCTTATGAAATGCAACGTTTGTCTAAACCATGTTTTTCTAAGTCTATAATTCCTAGACCTCCCAATTCTTTTAGTTGGCCGACTTCATTCCACGAAAATCGATTTTTGAGTCTACCATATTCATGAGAGTTGTTCCAAAGGAAGTTTCTTCTAATTTTGTCTGCCTTTTTGGTAACTCCCAATGGTAGTTTCCTGTATCCCATGTGGTAAGCTCCCATTGGTGTAATTACGGAGTTAATCATCATAAGTTACTCACCAATTGACATATTTTTTTACTTCTAATTGCCAACTTTCTTTTCCATTTCTGGGAGAATCAGCTGCCAACGGGGGCGGTCCCACGACGATATTTAAGGGTGGGCACGCCTAGGTCCGCCCCTGGCTGCCAAGATGTGTCCGATCCCTTTTGAGATAACGGAATATCAAGGTAGTCAAATGGAAGTTTGCCTGTTTGGCAACCAAGAAAGAGTTTAAACTGGACTAATTCTTGTGGAGAGCAGTTTGTACCAGATAGACTAGATTTGTCGTAGTTTATTTTAGTCTGGAAATAGGTTCAAAGATTGTCAAGATTCTTTTAATGTTTGTTAAGTTGGCAAAACTTGGTTCCAGGAACAACAGAGTGTCGTCTGGAAATTGCAAGTTTAGGATATTTAATTCACTGCATACGTAGATGTCGCAGATGAGCATATGTAGAAGCCTATGTTGAACCCATCCGATCCTGGTGATTTACCCTGGGGTAAGGCAAAGAGTGCTTATTTGATCTCCAAGCACGATAATTGTTTGGTTAGGTCATTTGGGTCCACGATTTTTCTATTGATTAATCTGTCTCAATCGATTGTTATTTTGAATCTTTATCCGCATTGAAGTCTTGTAAAATGCCCAATAATTCCATTAGTAATGGCGGACGGAGTATTAGAGCTTCCCATTAATGATTAATTAAAGAGGCAATTTTGTTTTGTTCTCGCCTGTCGTCGGGCTACGGGGTGAAAGAATTTAGTATTTCCATTACCGCAACCATTGGATATGCAATAATTGTATATTGAAGCTCCTATCATCGGAAAACTACTTAAATCGTTCCAATAATTACTATTTTGTCTTTCACAATTTATTTAATACATATTTCGTCACGTGTCTTAAAATAAAGTTTTTTTCTGAGTTTTTCTCACATTCTCAGTACCAACACCACGAAAATATCTGACGAAACACCTGAATCTGATAATGTAAGTTGGGAAAAAAAATTTCCGCCTCGAACGTCTGGCTACCCCCCCCAAGGAACCAGACGCCCCAGCCGACCCATAATGCAAAATTAGGAGTACAAACATAAAGCATGAACACAATTGGAAGCAAGAAGAAAAACTATGCCCTCTGGATCGGAAAACCTACTACCACCACTAACAGCCCAGGCCCATAATTTGTTGGGTACTTGAAGCGGTGGCACTGCGTAGACAACTTGTGTAAACAATATCTCGTAGAGATTGTTATTTTGAGTCAGCTTCTTGATCCTCTAGCTGCGTAGACAACTTGTGTAAACAATATCTCGTAGAGATTGTTATGTTAAGTCAGCGATTACGTCAGATTTCTTGATGGAAATTAAGGTCAAATCACATATTCCAACGTTTTGTTCCATTATAGAACGTCTCTTGCTTGTGTGTCAAAGAAGCTAGAGGATCAAAAAGGAAGAAGATATAATTAGGGTTCAAGATCAAAGAACTTCATGCAAAAAGAATCTCACATGCACAAGATCACTACTTGCAAATGTTAGTCTAGCTGTACGATATGTTGTGACAAATATATGGTTGAGAATCTTGTTATCCAAAACTATAAAGTCATCAATTTACTAGTTTTAACTTTTGGTAATTCAATGTAGGAATTGAGATGCTCCATTTAAGATTGAAGTCAAATTACAAATACAAGGAAAGTTGGTTAAATAAATTAACGTTCATAGTATGACAACATGAAAAGTATATTTGAAAAGATTATACAAAAAAAATAAAAAAGCAACTGCGATAACTTAGTTAATCAAAACGTAGTTTCAACGGAGTACAACCAGTATAGGGTACACGTACTATTTTGCAGTACATAAAGCCTATTAATTAACCCAAATATCCCTTCAAAGATTCGAGGTTATATACCCCCTCTGCGAACATGATAATCTAACTATCTCGACCGTCAAAGTCACCCGTCGCACTCAACAAAATCATACAAGACAAACTACCAGGTGGTTATTATACTTAAAAGTCAATATCCCACAACTAGTAGCTGACATTGTCCTATACCACACAATAATTTCACATTAACAACCCAAATTACTCCTAAACCTTCAAAAACCAAGGGAAATATTACAATATACCCTTGCATCTATTTATATATATATGATCCCTCCACCACCCTACTAGTCCACTAACCTCAAATCCTCCCTTTGATCAGAATCACATTCCAATGGAGAATCCAGAGAGAAATCCGTCACCGGAGTCCGTCAATCTGCTGGGGAAGGTGAAATCCAACCTGACCTTCCGGTCGAAATGGGCGGAGCTCAACGGAGCGATGGGCGACTTAGGAACGTACATACCTATAGTCCTGGCTCTCGCCCTCGCCAACGATATCGATCTCGGCACAACTCTTATCTTCACTGGCGTTTACAACTTCATAACTGGTGCCATATACGGCGTGCCGATGCCCGTCCAGCCAATGAAGTCGATCGCTGCGGTTGCGATATCTAGCGGTCCGGATAAGTTCGGGAAACCGGAGATCATGGCGGCCGGTATTTGCACGGCCGGGATTGTTTTCGTGCTGGCCGTCACCGGCCTCATACGATACGCTTACCGCCTCGTTCCGCTATCGGTGGTTCGGGGAATACAGTTGGCTCAGGGGCTGTCGTTTGGGCTCACTGCCGTTAAGTATGTAAGGAATGTCCAAGACTTAGCTAAGGTGCGTAATTTATTTTTTAATTTGATTTGTCCATTAAATCTTTAAACCGAAGTACTTTGATGAAATGTTGGTTTTTCTTTTTAAAAAAAGAAAATATGAAGTCAATGTATGCAATTTTATTGTATATTATTATTGTACGTAGTCGTTTTAACTTTTAAGCATGATCGAAGGTGGGAGTATACTTTCAACGTTCGTTTTTCGTAGTAGGACTGCAGCTATCGGCATTTAGAAATGAAGATTATTATTGTGTGTATATGTCTATGAACAATATGGGTTGGAGAAGATTTGACGAATTGACTAGCCAGGTTTCAGTCCGTAATTTTTTTATTTAATAAAAAAAATTCAAATTTCGAAATTTAGGAAGAAAAAAAATTCCAAAAATACTAGGAACGCGGGTGTGACCCGCGATCCGTGCCACGGATCGCGGGTCACACCCGCGTTCCGTCCAAGCAAAAAAAAAAAAAAAATTTACGCGGGTGGGAACCGCGATCCTTGAAAAAAAATTTGCTGATTTTTTTTTTAATTTTTTTTTGTTTTTTTGTTTTAGTTTTATTTTATTATTTCTGTTTTTATTTTTTATTATAATTATTTGTAATCTTTTTTAAAAAAAAATTCAAAATATATTTTCTAATTGATATTATTTTTTCAAATTTTTTAAAATTATTTTTAATTTTTTCAATAATCGACCTCCAAATCACTTCGATAACCCGGCGTATTGAAATGTTATGGTATTTTATACAACAAAAAACAAAATTTCTTAGCCAGATTAACAAATTATTTACAACTGATATTAAACAAACCTTAAAACTAATTAAAACAAAAAATTGAAACCGTTGTCGAAAATTCGTAGGGTGTACACACATTACAAATATTTTTGGAGGTCGATACAGCAAAAAACTAAAAACACAATTAAATTTTTTTTAAACATCTTAACAACTACAAAACATATTTTGAAAACAAATATAATAAAAAACATAGTTAAAACGATTTTAAAAAAATCAAAACATAAAACGCTAGGATTAAAATCCGGGACTTTTTTATTTTCTTTTATTGTTTTTTTTCGGTTTTCTGTTTTAGTTTTATTTTTCTTCTGTTTTTCTTTTTTATTTTAATTATTTGTAATCTTTTTTAAAATCTTTTTTTTCAAAATATGTTTTCTAATTGACATTATTTATTAAAAAAATTTAAATTTGTTTTTAATTTTTTCAAGAAACGAACTCCAAATCACGTCCATAACTGACGTGTATTGAATTGTCAGGGTATTTTATACAATATAAAAACAAAATTTTTTAGTCAGAATAATAAATTATTTACAACTGAATATTAAACAAACCATAAAACTAATTAAAACAAAAAATTGGTAACGTTGTCAAAAATTCGTAGGGTGTACACACATTACAAACATTTTGGAGGTCGATACAGCAAAAAATTAAAAACATAATTAATTTTTTTTAAAATATTTATAAAAATTAGGAAACATATTTTGAAATATATATATAAAACATAGTTAAAATGATTTGTAAAAAAACAAAACATAAAATCAAAAACAATAAAAGAAAAAAAATCACGGATTTTAGTTGTAGTGTTTGATGTTTTGATTTTTTTTAAATCGTTTTAACTATGTTTTTTATTATATTTGCTTTCAAAATATGTTTTGTAATTTTTAATATTTTAAAAAAAATTAATTGTGTTTTAATTTTTTTGTTGTATCGACCTCCAAACATGTTTGTAATGTGTGTACACCCTACGAATTTTTGACAGTGTTTCCAATTTTTTGTTTTAATTAATTTTAGTGTTTGTTTAATATTTTGTTGTAAATAATTTATTATTCTGACAAAGAATTTTTTGTTTTTTTATTGTATAAAATACCCTAACAATTCAATACGTCGGGTTATCGACGTGATTTGGAGGTTGATTCTTGAAAAAATTAAAAACAATTTTAAATCTTTTTAAAAAATAATATTAATTAGAAAACATATTTTGAAAAAAAAAGATTTTAAAAAAGATTACAAATAATTAAAATAAAAAAGAAAACAGAAAACAAAATAACACTAAAAGAGAAAACAAATTATTTAAAAAAAATGAAAATTTCCTCGGATCGCGGATCGCGGGTCACCCCTGCGATCGGAGTATTCTTCGAAAAAAAAATTTCTTCCTAAAATTCGAAATTTCAATTTTTTTTTATTAAATAAAAAAATTACGGGTTTCAGTACCATTTTAGTCTAGTTCGTCCAAGACTTGTCTTGGGCTGTAATACTTAAATGAGAAGCAATTTCTTTTTTTGGTTATAAGTAAGGGAAGGTCAGTAACTTTCGATATTAGAGATTTTTCATGTTGAGAGAGGTGGGCATAGAATCTCAGCAATTGTTTGATTATAATAATATCAATTATCTATTGAATTTTTTCATAATTGTTTCTATCTTTGTAATTATATGATCATACTCGATCACTAGAATAATGGTATAGAATTCCATTCTTCTTCCAATTACAATTGAACGTCAAATGACGATATTTGTGGACTACTAGGCAAGGGGGTCCAGAACTTCAAACCTGACAAGCAAGAAATTTGTCAACGGACAATATTTGTATGCCTTGTCTTAGCCTTTATCTTACATTAAATAACTAAATGTATATCTGAAGTCAAATCTGAATTCTGGCCAATACGAATCCATACAGTACCAATTGATATATTCCCAAGAGGTGTTTTTTTTTTGAAACATCCTAGAGGTTGATCAATAAATACTCTGATTTAGTAAGCTATATATGATTATATGATCAAAATACGTTTTAAATAAATAAATAAATATCTCCACGTGGGTTGGCTCAAAAGGTATACGAGTTAGCCAATGGGAAACGATCCAGTGCTACCAGACAAGATGTTGGATCTCATGCAGAGACCATATGGTTGACCGAGAATAATATATGCAGATTTCTTTTGAAAGACAATTAGTAATACACTAATACATGCGTATTAAATGAACTGTTATTACCATTTTGTCGTTCTCTCGTTTCTACTCATATATCGTGACATTTGACCCTTCTATCACCAAACTCTCTTCATCTTCCTCTCATAATCATAAAAAATAATGTTTTGGAAGTCAATAATGAGCCAACGGACGCCCCCGGATACTCGAATCTGGTAAAATGTCCAATTTCTTTTTCATAATAACAAAATAAAAAATAAAAAAATTAGCGAGCATCCGCCGAAGCCGCTCCCCATCGGGGAGACGTCTGGCTAAGACTCCTCCCCCATTGGGGGTGTTTTACTCAAACGTCACTCCAATGGGGGAGACGGCTCCGGCGTACGCCCAATAATTTTTTTATTTTCTTATTATTAAAAAGATAATTGATTATAAATTTAGATAATGACTAAATAAATTAATTATTAAGTTAATAATTACTATATTTGGATGATTGATACCCCTTCGGTACACCGAATAGAGATTTTCGGATAAATGTCGAAGCTACTGAGGATAAAAATTCGGATGACCGGATAGAGGTCGGTAAACCGACCCAAGGATTCCAGGAAGATCAAAAACTTAATGTTTCTACGATCACGGTGGACCGATGGAAACTCGGTAATCCGCATGGAACATGTTCGGTAGACCGAGAAGCAAACGGTCGACCGTCCGACACCTCACCACCTCACCAGATCTTGCGCCTGTGGTTAATTATACGGGTTGGATTACAACGAGTTTTTGCAAGTGATGAAGATTCAAAATTTTCCAAACCCAACAATTTCAAAATCCAAAAATTTCCAGATCGAGCGAGACCCCCGAACGACCCGTTTCCACTGAAAACTTGCAACGGAACCTCAAATAATTTGAGATAACACATTGTATAATTTTAAGATTTTTTTAATTTTTTTTGGACAGGCGTCTTAGTGAGACATGTGTTGTAAAAATTAAACGGGTAGGTTCATGTTGAAAAAATTAAACTTGTACATCACATCGGTTGTTGTAAAAATTTGTTTACTATCAAAAAGCTTACTGTAATCTACTTCATCACCACCGAAATCTTACAACGGAACCTGAAAAAAATTAATTTAACACAAAATAAATAATTAAAAAAAATGGGGCATCTCGCTAAGACGCCTCAGCCATGGGCGAGGCGTCTTAGCCAGACGCCCGAGTCAGAAAAAAAACTCAGATCCAGGTGCTTCGCCAGACATTTTCATGGTGTTGGTACTGGGAATGTGAGTAAAACTGAGTCAAAAACCTTGTTTTAAGACATTTGACGAAATGTGTATTAAGTGATTTGTTAAGGGGCAAAAATGTAATTGTTGGGGCGATTTAAATAATTTCCCGGTTACGAATAGTAACTCCTCAACGAAACTGGGATTTTTCTGGGTTTTCTCGGGATCTCAATACAATCTAAGAATCACAAAATTTGACCGAGCTTTCTTTGCAATTACATTACATCATTACATTATAAAACAAAATTAAATAATTTTATAAATTAAACAAGTCCATTTTTTTCCGTGCAACCTCACGTAGCAGTGAGGCCTTTTGCCAGCTGAGCTAACCGATAGGGAGGGAGAAAGCTACTTTCACACACACACAAAAACCCAACGAATAACCTATTAGGGTTATGGTCGATCAATAAATAGACTCTTAGTCTTCAAATAGCCCCATAAGTTAGATATTATGATTTAATTAAAAAATAAAATTCTCAATTGACAATCTCCCATATGCATAATACACAATGGAGAATAATTAGTTGGTTTTTTATCATGTTTTTTTTTAAAAAAAATATTGACTAAAAAACAAATCAAATACTCTCTAACATAACATACTCTTCAACCTAGCATCACAAATAGCTTTCAAGTTGAATAAAAAATTCAATCCCACCCTTTTCTTGAATTTCGTTTTGGACTTGTCGATCCATGAGTGGTGATTAAGGAGTTGAGTATATTTGAAATGCAAGTTAACGCTCAATCGAATTTTGTGATCAATTTGAATTACCCAAGGGCCAAGGTATGGGTGATCTTGCTATATATTTTGATACAATAAAAACCAACTCATCTTATTATATGAAATCAAAAGTTTGTGACGAATATACATTTGCTTATGAACCAATTAACCATAAAAAAAACTGAATTGATGACAAGCAGGCGAAGTCACTGGAAAAGCGACCGTGGCTGGGCCTCGACGGTCTCCTCCTGGCGATAATCGCGGCCTGCTTCATAATAATCGTGAACGGTGCCGGCGAAGCCCACGAAACCGACACCGCCACCGACTCCACCATCCCTCCCCGCCGCCGCTCCCGTCTCACCCGCATAATCTTCTCCCTCCCCTCCGCCTTCCTAACCTTCCTCGTTGGCCTCGTCCTCGCGATAATCCGCAAGCCGTCCTTCGCAAAAAACTTCCGCTTCGGCCCCTCCTCGATCCACGTCGTCTCCATCTCCCGCCAGGCCTGAAAAAACGGCTTCCTCAAAGGCACAATCCCCCAACTCCCCCTAACCCTCCTCAACTCCGTCATCGCCGTCTGCCGCCTCTCCTCCGACCTCTTCCCGGAGAAGACAGAAGTCACGGCCACATCCGTCGCCGTCACCGTCGCGCTCATGAACTTAGCAGGCTGCTGGTTCGGCGCCCTCCCGTCCTGCCATGGCGCCGGGGGGCTAGCCGGGCTGTAAGAACGTGGGACGTGAGAGAGTGGGAGGAGTGGGGTGGGTATGGTTGAGGTGTAGGTGGAGTGGGTGGAGGTATGGAGGGGAGTTGGGGGTAGGTATAGGTTTTGCTTATTTAAACCCAAACCCAACCATCTCTTCTTTTTTTCCTTCCCCATTTCTTTCCCACCCAATCTCACCACCTTCCCCTTGTTGTCCGGCGACCAGAGGAGGAGGAGGAGACCCGGCGACGTGGCGGAGGCGCGCGCGAGGGAGAAGAAGCAAGTTTCGACGCCGGAGGAGGAGGAGCTCGCGGGACGCGGTTTCTTCGCGGTGAAAGGTATGCCAAGTCTTCATAGTAACTCCCCAAGAGGTGTGGGAGTGTAGGGGGCGGCGTTGGTGCCGTTTTCCCCGGCAAAATCCCACTGAACCAAGGTTGAAGACGACTGGTTCGGTCGACCGTTGTGTGTCTCGGTCGACCGAACAACGTCTAAATGATGCCTGTTCAGTGCGATATTGTAGTGTTTCGGTCGACCGTGTGAGGTTCGGTCGACCGATATTTTATAAAAATAACTTGCTGCCCGAAAACGGTCGAACGACGTCTGTGTGACGGTCGACCGTTTATGCCAAATTTTAGCGGGAATATTTTATAAGGGTTATATTAGTCCGGTCGACCGGTGGTTGTTCGGTCGACCGATCCCAGTAGATAGGGTAGACAGACCTTCGGCCGACCGAGTGTGTGTCTCGGTCGACCGAACTGCGCAAGGTCGGTCAAGAGCGTTGACCATCTAAACGGTCGACCGCTCTGGATCCGGTCGACCGATCGCGTGCAGATTTCCTGTAGTGAAGTGCCTGTTGATCCGGTCGACCGGAAGAGTTTCGGTCGACCGAATGCAGTGGGCAGGATTCATGCAGTTTTCCTTATCGGTTGAACGGACCCTGGTTCGACCGACAGGATATATATGTATATAAAACGTATAGCGTAGACCTTCCAAACGGTCGACCGCTAGATTTGACCTTGTTCGACTGGTGGGTCGAATTATCTTTCCTTGGTGGATTTATCCACATACGTGACGTCGAGCAGAGGCGACTACCGGCTGCCGAGCCCACGGTCGATCACCGGACCTCGGAGCTACGGATTTCACCTACGACGAGAGCGTATCTTCTGTTGGACCCCTCGTGGATGCCGGTGCGGCAGAGGGATGCCTGCCATGCCTGTGTGGGTGGTAGATGCCTTCTTCCCTGGTGGGGGAAGGAGATGCACTTTCCCTGTGGAGGAAAGCCGAGACCTCCTCGTGTGGGCCTGGATTGGCAGGGGGGATGCCTCCCTTTGCCCCTGTGTGCGGCTGGGAGATGAGTGCGGCGACCCCCCTCGTGTGGGCCTGGATTGGCAGGGTGGGGGATGTTTCCCATGCCCCTGGCGCGGCTGGGAGATGGTCCGCAGCGGTTGGGGCATGTATGGGCCCGAGGTGGATTGCATTGCATGTGCATTCTTGGCATTTTCATCTGTTTTTCTGTATATATAGGAGATGTTGGCATACGGGGTTCCTTTCGGGAACTCAGGCAGATTTTATGTTGCATTTTCAGGTAGCAGGCAGTCTTAGGTTGGTGGTGACCGAGGGGAGTGCCTCCGGGATCGGGTCCTGTTCTTCCGATCTTTTTGTAGAGGTAGTGATTACAGTAGTTATGTAGTAGTTATGTATTAGTTGTAATCACTCTTTTGACAACTCTGTATTATGACTTCCACGTGGAGATATTTTATATATTATTATGTTGACTTTTCTAGTAACGTGCCCGTGTTGACCGTTGACGGTCGTATGTTGTATGTTTAATTTTGAAAATTTTCTTCCGCTGTTTCGGGACGTTACAACTTGGTATCAGAGCCTTGATCCCGGCGTATTTTCCCAAAGAAACCACCATCGAGTTAGGATTAGAGTCTAGAGGTCCATTGCATGCATTCATGATCATTCTGATGTGAGTCTTTTTGTTCTGTAGAGTGATGCCTCCGAGACGGGTGGTGCCTGCGGCTGAGACTCGCAGTTCGAGTGAGTCTGCGAGAGAGGAGGCCCGGGAGGCAGAGCGCAGAGTCTTGTTCGACACCGTGGAGCGGTTGAGCGGGATGTTAGAGCGCCAGGCAGCGCAGAGTGCGCAGGCGGGGGCCGGTGCGATGCACGACCGGTTCATGAGGCAGCACCCTCCGACTTTTGCTGGGCAGATGGATGCAGAGGCAGCTGAGGAGTGGATCCTCACTATGCAGACGATCTTCAGGGCTATCGACTGTACTCCGGAGAAGAAGGTGGACCTGGCCACCTATGTGCATAGAGGAGCTGCAGCGAACTGGTGGAGGTCGACTTCAGCAGTTGTGTTCACCGGTCGAGAGGATGTGTCATGGGAGGAGTTCGTTGAGGAGTTCAACGAGCAGTACTTTCCTGAGCATGTGCGAGACGGGAAGCGGGTGGAGTTCCTGGCCCTGGAGCAGGGGAGCATGACACTGGAGGAGTACATTGGGAAGTTTAACGCCCTTGAGCGTTACTGTCCGGGGATTTTCGTCACTCAGGCGCAGAGGTCGATGAAGTTTGTCGGGGGACTCCGGAAGCATCTGAGGACCCGAGTGTTGTCGAGCATGCCACGCACCTTGGCGGACGCAGTGAGGAGCGCCACTATCATGGAGAGGGACTACCGGGAGAATTATCAGGATGATAGGAGGTCGGTAGGGAGATCCTCAGGGAGGCCAGGAGGGCAGAGTTCGGGGAAGTCGGGCAAGAGGCCCCGGATCGAGGCAGCAGGGGCGCCGCAGCCAGAGGCGTGCAGGAGCTGTGGCAGAGTGCACACTGGGCGCTGCTTTGGGTCGATTACTTGTCATGGTTGTGGTCAGCAGGGCCACATCGTCAGGAACTGCCCTAGCAAGGGCGCTGGACCGAGCAGACCTCCGGGACTTCCGAGTGTCAGTGGCGGCGGAGCTAGGAGACCTGCAGCACCGCAGCAGGGTCAGCGCACTGGACGAGTCTTCACTGTCCAGGCAGAGGAGGCGAGGGACGCCAGCACCGTCGTGGAAGGTACACTTCTTGTGGCAGGTTTAGAGGCTAGAGTGCTTTTTGATTGTGGCGCGACACACTCGTTCATCTCGGAGCGATTTGCGGGAGTGTTGGGCTGTACCCCTGCGATGTTGACTGCCACTTTGGAGGTCAGCACACCCCTGGGTCTGGTGGGCACTGTGGGGAGCTTCATCCCCGGCGCCACGATTGGTTCGGGAGACCAAGATTTTCCGGCAGATCTGGTCTTGCTACCGATGGAGGATTTCGACGTTATTCTTGGGATGGACTGGCTGTCCCGGCATGACGTGCGTGTCCTTTGCCGTGAGAGGAAGGTTTTGATTCCGAGGTTGGGGTTGCCTGATATCATGATTAGAGGAGTCAGGAACAAAGGAGGCCGCATTGTGGTGTCAGCTTTGAGGGCTCAGAAGTTGATGCAGCAGGGTTGCAGAGCGTTTCTGGCGACGCTGGTTGTTCCAGAGGCTGAGTCTCCGAGGCTGGACGAGATAGATGTGGTACGGGAGTTTACAGAGGTGTTTCCAGATGATATTCCAGGATTGCCACCTCCGCGAGAGATGGAGTTTTGCATTGAGCTGGCAGCAGACACCTCACCGCAGTCGAAGGCCCCGTACAGGATGGCGCCTGCAGAGTTGGCAGAGTTGAAGAAGCAGCTACAGGAGCTGATGGAGGCTGGATTCATCAGACCGAGTGTCTCACCTTGGGGCGCGCCAGTGCTGTTTGTGAAGAAGAAGGACGGGTCTTTGCGGATGTGCATTGACTATAGGATGCTGAACAAGGTCACCATCAAGAATAGGTATCCCCTACCTAGGATTGAGGACATGTTCGATCAGTTGCAGTCAGCGAAGGTCTTCTCTAAGATCGACCTACGCTCAGGATACCATCAGCTGAGGATCCGAGAGGAGGATGTCCAGAAGACAGCATTCAGGACCAGATATGGGCACTATGAGTTTTTGGTGATGCCTTTTGGGTTGACGAACGCTCCGGCGGCTTTCATGGATCTGATGAACCGGACGTTCAGGCAGTACTTGGATAGTTGTGTCGTGGTCTTTGTGGATGATATCCTGATTTACTCACCCGATGTGGAGCAGCACAGAGAGCACCTGCGGATTGTACTTAGCATTTTGAGAGACCAGAGGTTGTATGCTAAGTTTTCGAAGTGCGAATTCTGGTTGGACAGAGTCGCATTTCTGGGTCACATCGTTTCTGCAGAGGGGATTTCGGTGGATCCGGCGAAGGTAGAGGCAGTGACTGAGTGGAGAGCCCCTACGAGCGTGACGGAGATCAGGAGCTTTGTTGGATTGGCGGGTTACTACCGTCGCTTCATCAAAGACTTCTCGAGGTTAGCTGCACCTCTGACTGCCCTGACGCAGAAGGGAGTCACTTTTGTTTGGTCCCAGAAGTGCGAGGACAACTTTCAGGAGCTGAAGAGGCGACTGACGACAGCTCCAGTTTTGACTTTGCCGTACGGCACAGGAGGTTTTGTGGTCTACAGTGATGCGTCTGGCATTGGTTTGGGTTGCGTGTTGATGCAGCACGGGAGGGTGATTGCATACGCTTCGAGGCAGCTGAAGACTCATGAGAGGAATTACCCGACGCATGACTTGGAGTTGGCAGCCGTTGTGCACGCACTGAAGACATGGAGACACTACTTGTATGGTGAGCAGTTTGAGGTGTTCACCGACCACCAGAGTCTGAAGTACCTCTTCTCCCAGAAGGAGTTGAATATGAGACAGCGTCGTTGGTTGGAGTTCATTAAGGACTACGATTTCACCATCTCTTACCATCCGGGGAAGGCGAATTCAGTTGCAGACGCCTTGAGTAGGAGAGTGGAGCTATCAGTTGCTGGCATGTGCCTTCAGGAGTGGAGACTGCTTGAGTCATTGGCAGAGTGGAGGCCGTTCACTGGGGACTCTGAGGGAGCAGTGATAGCTGGGTTGCGGGTAGAGCCACAGACCGTTTCACAGGTAGTACAGGCGCAGCATGAGGATGATGAGTTGGCCAGTTTGCTGGAGTTGACAGCCAGAGAGGGGTCAGATTTCAGTGTTGGGGTCGATGGAGGTCTGAGATTCAGAGGGCGGATCTGGGTGCCGAGGGTTGATGGGATGAGAGATGACATCATGGAGGAGGCACACAGAGCGAAGTACACCATCCATCCAGGGAGCACGAAGATGTATAAGGACCTGCAGCGGAACTTCTGGTGGAGAGGCATGAAGAAGGACATTGCAGAGTTCGTGAGTCGGTGTTTGGTCTGTCAGCAGGTGAAGATCGAGCACCAGAGGCCAGCTGGGCCTATGCAGAGCATCGAGCTTCCAGAGTGGAAGTGGGAGCACGTGACGATGGACTTCGTTACGGGGCTACCGAAGACGAGGCGGTTCCATGACGCGATTTGGGTGATAGTCGATAGACTGACCAAGTCGGCGCACTTTCTGGCCATTAGGACCACCTTGCCTTTGGAGAGTCTGGCGAAGTTGTATGTAGAGGAGATCGTCAGATTGCACGGAGTACCGGTGAGCATCATCTCTGACAGAGATCCGAGGTTCACATCCAGATTTTGGGGGAGTCTGCAGCAGGCACTGGGGACACGTCTGAGATTCAGTACAGCTTTTCACCCTCAGACAGACGGTCAGTCAGAGAGGACTATCCAGACTTTGGAGGATATGCTGAGGGCTTGCACGCTGGACTGGGCTGGACACTAGGATGAGCATCTACCTCTGATTGAGTTCGCCTACAACAACAGCTACCATGCTAGTATTGGGATGGCACCGTATGAGGCATTGTACGGGAGGCCGTGCAGATCGCCGGTATGCTGGAGTGACGTAGGCGAGAGGCAGTTAGTGGGTCCAGAGCTTGTGCAGATGTACGCAGAGAAGGTTGACCTGATCAGGAGGAGGTTGGCTACAGCACAGAGCAGACAGAAGAGTTATGCTGACCGACGCAGACGGACTTTGAGCTTCGAGGTTGGAGATCACGTCTTCCTAAAGATTTCACCAGCTCGGGGAGTGATGAGGTTCGGGAAGAAGGGGAAGCTCAGTCCGAGGTATGTCGGGCCTTTTGAGATCTTGGACCGTGTCGGGGAGGTCGCCTACAGAGTTGCTTTGCCACCTCAGTTCTCTGGCCTTCACAACGTCTTCCATGTTTCTATGTTGAGGAAGTACGTTGCAGACCCGACGCATGTGATAGAGATTTCAGTGCCTGAGATCCAGCAGGACTTGTCACTTGAGGAGAGGCCAGTTGAGATCATCGATCGGATGGACCATCAGCTCAGGAGGAGGACCATTCCGATGGTTAAGGTCAGATGGCAGCATCACAGTGAGCGCGAGGCCACCTGGGAGATTGAGGAGGATGTTCGGAAGCAGTATCCAGAGCTTTTCGGTGAGTTACCCTTCTGATTTCGGGGCGAAATCCTTTTAAGGAGGGTGGATTGTAAGAACGTGGGACGTGAGAGAGTGGGAGGAGTGGGGTGGGTATGGTTGAGGTGTAGGTGGAGTGGGTGGAGGTATGGAGGGGAGTTGGGGGTAGGTATAGGTTTTGCTTATTTAAACCCAAACCCAACCATCTCTTCTTTTTTTCCTTCCCCATTTCTTTCCCACCCAATCTCACCACCTTCCCCTTGTTGTCCGGCGACCAGAGGAGGAGGAGGAGACCCGGCGACGTGGCGGAGGCGCGCGCGAGGGAGAAGAAGCAAGTTTCGACGCCGGAGGAGGAGGAGCTCGCGGGACGCGGTTTCTTCGCGGTGAAAGGTATGCCAAGTCTTCATAGTAACTCCCCAAGAGGTGTGGGAGTGTAGGGGGCGGCGTTGGTGCCGTTTTCCCCGGCAAAATCCCACTGAACCAAGGTTGAAGACGACTGGTTCGGTCGACCGTTGTGTGTCTCGGTGTTTCGGGACGTTACACGGGCAGTACAAGTTCGGGGGGAGGAGCGGCGGGTGCGTCGCTATGCTCGGCGTCGCTAAGCTGGTTATAGGATTGGTATTCGGGAGCTCGTTGTTGAGGTTGTTTGTGGAGTTTCCGGTTGGACTTCTGGGGGTGTTGTTGCTGTTTGCTGGGATCGAGTTGGCGATGTCGTGTAGGGATATGGCGTCGAAGGAGGAGGCGTTTGTGATGCTCGTTTGCACCGCCGTGTCGCTCGTCGGATCGAGTGCCGCTTGGGGGTTTGTGTCTGGGATGCTTGTGTTTGGGCTGCTTTGGGTAAGGAAGATTGTTGCAGCTGGAAGGCGCCATGGGTGATTGATTGCGAGATTTTTTAAATGTCTAGTAAGACGAGGGCTGTTGGTTTGTGTATTTGGATTTGACCTTTGATTAATTTGTGAAAATCGGTTGACGATTCAGTTGTGTTTTTATTTTGTCATGTGTGTGTTTTTATTAATATGTCATGTGTGTGTTTTTATTTTATTTTTCGGGTACATTTCATCATCCATGACGTCTTTTTGTTCAGTTCTGATTTGGAGCTCCCCAATTTAATGTATATAATAAGTTTGTGGGGACTTCAAAAAGCCTAACATAAAACTTATCACTTAGGTACATGTATTTCTGGAAATTAATTGTATGCACTTATAAATTTCGTAGGTTTTCTCAACATAGTCAACCGTCAGCGCGCGTGCCACTCCTTTACCAATTACAATTCCGTTGCAGTTAAAATAATTGAAATTTTGCAAATAGTCCTTATGATTATAAGTATTTAGCTTCAAATTCTCAAATTTATTACAAAAAACTTATAAAAACTACCGTTGCTCTTCTCTCAAATTTGTATGTAAGGTTACAAGCGTCGAATTAGAGTATGTGAATGTATGGTGTGATGACATTAGGGCTATCAATTTTGATTCGAGCTCAAATCGACTAGTAATGGGTCGTCCAACTGAAGTCATGTTGTCTAGCTGACATAGACAGGGCCTTTATTGCGCTATTGTAGGTTTGAGCAATGTTAATAAAACCCGTCAAATAAATGTGTAATTAGATAATGAGTTCAACAAGTTTACTTGTCGAAAATGGCTAGAAAACCTCACTACAAGGTTGTTTGACTTGGCGGATTGAATCACCCATTTTCGATCCTAGACTCAAAGTATCAATATGCAAAGAAGTAATAAGTACCAACCTACCATAGCTATCGAGGGATGTTAGGAATTCGATTTGTAGGAACAAACAAATGAAAAACACACAAATCACGAGACAAACAATTTTTATGTGGAGACCCTTACAGAAAAAACAACCACCAGACGCTCACAAATCCACTATTTGTCAGAATGTTACAACAATGGGAGGAGAGACACAAATATTTATAGGAAACTCTACTCAAACCCTAAATCCAGTGCGATCTGCACTGTACATCAAATTACAGATAAACAGGTAAACAAGCATACATCTGGAATATGAAATTAGATCTCAAATTTTCGGAAGCACACTCATTCACTACAGGGCCGGCCACACCCTTGCCACCCACATTGCTATCTTTGATCAGGCCCACATGCTTAACATGGAGCTCTATTTTAAAAACTGAGCTGATGGTTGGACCGAGGTTCGAGCAAAAGGTAGGCGAGGGGAATGGGGATTCCCCCGTACACGAAGTTGACCAGTCGTTCATTGAGAAAATTGAAGTCCTCATCAAACCAAATTGAACCGGATTGGACCGAAAACCCCCAAAAAAGGTTGATTTGGTCACAAGTTGAAGTCAGACCAAAAAAGGTTAAACTACAATTTTCACCATATACTATAAAATGTAACAATTTACCCTAAAAACAATTATTTTATTTCAATTTAGCCAAAATTATAATTTTGTCTTAATCATTAAAAATTTCAAATATAATCAATTATTTTTGGGTTTGTGAAAAGATAGATTATAACAATGAAATAAAATTAATTAACATTATATATCCTTAAACTTCATGTGTTTCCTATTTGTTGATGATCGTTATATAATAACTAATATATTTCATTGTTTTTAAAACTTCATCATTAATTTTAGTTACATATTGTATAAAGACTTTAAAAGCTTAAATATTTAGTAAAGTACATGTAAACTTCAATTCAATCGGTAAGATCATTGGTTGAACCATCATCTTGTAATCAGTTCGGTTCAACAATCAGTTCACAAAAATACTGACATCATCGTCCGTTGAACCATCAGTTAACACATCGGTTGAACCATTTTAAACCTCGAGACCTTGCACATCAGCATTTTGAACCATCGGCATTTACGGGTTCATTCTCCAGGTTAAGTTTCAAATACCTTGACATTGAGGTCTTGCACATGAAGCTAGGGGTTGACCGAGGTCTTGCGTTGTTGTTTCTGGCTAGTAAAGTTCATGCTTCTTCAGACGCCAAAGCCCACATAAATATGCAATGTAAGGACAAAAGACAAAGTCTCCTCTGCTTTGCAAACCAGAGCCTCCGCCAATGTTAAAAATTGCTAAGCAACACAACTGTCTTTTTGTGTGCTGTTATTTGATCAGAAACTTTGATCATTATCTAACTTTGTGTTGTAACTCCCTACAACGGGATTAACTACTAGACTTTGGATCGTTTTAGTCCAGCTGTGGTTCATAGCTTGGACTTTTTTATTTAATCGCATATCAACTTTCTCAACGAAAAAAAAACTCCATGCAACACAAGACGAAGAAAGGCACTGTTCTTTGTAGTAGGTGGCAGCTAAACATTTCATGATTGATATGTGGGTCCCCGACTTATAATTGAACGACACGACTTGTTGCCACAAGAATATATTCTCTATTGCTAACCACAATATGATTCTTGTGGTTTAGCACTTTCTCTTCAAAGTGCATGCCTATGTCTTTTTATGCAGTCCTGATGTATGTCTTTTACCTTCCAACTAGAGAATTGGTGATCAGTTGAACAACATAATTAGTTTTGTTCTATAAGCATGATTGCATTAAACACAAATGATCTACATGTTTGGGCTAACTACTGCGCATCTACCACCTTACCAGCTAATCCCAAGAAGATAACAAAATGACACTGATTTGGTTAAGTCATGCAGGTTGAATTTATAATTAATCCCGGTTCAGTTTACAAAAAAATGCTTACAACTGCGATACAAATTTGATGTCAAAATGATGTATATCTGAACAAATCTTATGCATATCTATTTTTTTATACATAAAGTAAGTGTTAAAGTTTTTGAAAAACAACATAAAAAATAAAAATTTAACTGTGAAAATGTTGGAAACTACTAAAATATTTATACAAGGGAGATGAAGTGCTAACATTCGAAGTGGATACACATGCTAGGGGTGGCCTTGTATTACAACTTTCACGTTTTAGCTTTCAATTCCGATACATGCTATATGTGTTTTTCATTCTTCGATATTTAGATTGAAAATTTTCAATTTCAATGGAAAAAAAGTTTAACCAGTGTCGGCGCAAATGGCGATTTAAGTAACCACAAGAGACCTATTCTTGACACAAGACTAATATGATAATAGTGCTCATGTTCCAGTTTAAATGGAACAGTTGGTAATAATGGGATTATGTCCCCCAACCAATGCTGTCACGCTTGGATTCGATTAATAATACTGAATTGGAGTTTTCTTTGGTGGATCGTACTAATGAGCTGGAGCATTCGTTCCAATATGTCCTGTTTTATGATTAGCCATATGAATGTGGTTAACATTCCACCTGGAAAGCCTCATCATGTTAGCAATACAGTTTTTTCATTATTGCTCAAAAGCACATGGTAAGGGACCTACTCGTTTCTTGTCCTCCACTTTTAACTAATACCCACTTTGAATCTTGCAATGTTATCAACATATGGGATGATCACATGAAGTGATTAAACAAGAGGTTAACAAGTCATTCTTTGTGTCTGTCTATATTAGAAGCAAAAAAATTGTTCTTCAACTTCTACAAGTTTGTCTTTAGCAAGTAGAGTGATGGGGAAGCTGGGATTGGAGAAAGTCTTGGATTGCTTTTCTCTTTCTACTTGCATGAATTCATGTGTTTGCATGAGTTCTGCTGAAGTTGAGGATGAGTTTGAAGGACAGGCTTTGATTGGAAGTGACCAGATGAGTCAACTCAAGGAGTTCTTTGAAGGCAAAAAGACCCTGGCTTTCCACCTTGAGCCAAAGGTGATTTGACTCTAATTCTCTATTAAATCTATGGTTCCTATTTTATGTTACAACTTCTGTTGGTGTGTGACTTTTGTAATTGGTAAATGGTGTATGCAGACTGTCACTTTGAGGGTCTCCATGCATTGTAATGGTTGTGCGAAAAAAATCCAGAAACACATATCAAAGATTGAAGGTAAAGTATTCACAACTTTTTTTTAATTTCGCAAACTAACTTAACTCCAGAATGCAATTTGCTATCGTCAGATTTTGATATCTATCTTGGCATATACAATGACTAGATATCTATTAATTGAACGCGACACGGTTCACAAACTAACCCTCTAAATATAAATTCTTGTGAATGATGATTTATTTCTCTTTAGGCGTGACGTCGTTTGAAGTGGATCTGGAGAGCAAAAAGGTGGTGGTTGTAGGAGACATTACTCCTTTTGAAGTGTTGCAGAGTGTTTCCAAGGTGAAGTTTGTAGAACTGTTGGTTGCTCCTTCTCCACATTCATCACCACCACACATGAGAAAAGCTTTGCTGGGTTGAAATATTCTTACCAACTTCAAGCAAACCAGTAAAGTTGTTCTTCATGTTCAAGTTCAACTCTTGATTTGAAGGAAGAGAAGAGTAGGAATAGAAATGATTGGGAATTCATATTAGTTTCTCAATGATTCTTGGAATTATATCATTGTTTCCAATTATTTGCCCATAAAATGTGCCCGGATAAATTTATTGGGTCTTTTAGTGTTCTATAACGTTATATTGATTAGAATATGACAACATTAATGAATACCTTGTTCAGAATTGTTGACTCTATTCGAAATTTTTGACAAACATCCCAACAGCAGTCCGTTGATTTCTGATTCTCTGATTCAGCATGATCTGATTGTGTTGACTGAGGGGAAACTAGCATGTGTGCTGCTCAAATTTAAGTACTTGTACATGATGTTCTTCACTTTGTTCGCAGTTCCAATATGCATGTTCAGTTATACTGTGTAGCATATATTTCACTCCAAAACTAGCAGTGCATGGTTTCATCATTCTTAGAAATTGGCATCAAAGAAACATAGTTTGAAAGTGATATATCTGAGGTCCCTCCAGATGCAGTGGAGTGGTTAGGGGCAGGTGTGTTGATTGACACAGGTTCGAAATCCTGTTCTATAGTAAGTCAAGCGTTTCGTAAAAACGACGTGGACAACTTTGAGATTTGTAGTCTGACTAGTATCCAAATGACAGTTGTCTGAAAGAGGATAGTCTGACGTTAGTCTGCACCAGATTGAACCCGAATTCCTGAAAAGACCCAAACATATGATCGGACCAAATTCCATGAAATTTGAATCCGAAATTTCAGCCCGAACCTAATTTGACTCAACCCTGAAAATCTGCAACCAACAACTTACAATTAACCAATTCCACGTCGCCAAATAAAAAACCCAAACAAATACTCCTCGGATTCCCACACGTCTCACCTTATCTACACACAATCAGTGACCCCCCGAAAATCAGAATCCCCAAACCATGGCCTCAACCCCCGTCTTCTTCTTCTTCCTCCTCCTTCTCCCTTCCACCCTCTCCCACTCCGCTCCGACCGCCTACACCGAGCTCAAATCCAACAACTTCCCTGCCGGCCTCCTCCCCGCCAACGTCCTCTCCTACGCCCTCAACCGCACCTCCGGTCGCTTCGCCGTCCGCCTCGACGACAACTGCCGCATCACCCTCCCTCCCGACAACTACCTCGCCGCGTATTCCCCCACCGTCACCGGGACCCTCCTCCACGGCCGGATCGCCGATCTCGACGGCATCAAGGTCTGGGCGTTCTTCCGCTGGTGGTCCATCACCGGGATTAGGGCTGACGGGGACGATCTGGTGTTCGAGGTTGGGGTCGCGTCGGCAAAGTACTCCAAGAGGAACTTCGGGGAGAGTCCCGTGTGCGAGGGAAGGAGCCGGAAGGCGGCCGTGTGAGAGGTACGGTTTCCGGCTTGGTTTTGGAATTTTAGGTGTTGAATTCAATGTGTTTACCTAATTAGAGTTTGAAGTCTGTTCAAATTCTTGGTTTTTTGTGAAGATTAGAATTTACCTCCATCGATCCACTATGGACCTTGTTTTGAAGTCACTAGCTTTTAACTTATGATTGGTACCCTTGGAAACTTCAAGGAATTGAGAAACTAGACTTAGAAGGACTTCTAAAATGACTCCGAAAGGACTTCCAAGTTCCAAGACTTAGAAAAATGTACTTTGAGGGTGTGTTTGGATGCGTCATTTGTAAATTTCATGGACCTTTGAAATGACGGAATTTGCAAATCCTGGGATTTCTAAATGACGGAATTTGCAAATCCTGGGATTTCTAAATGACGGAATTTGTTTTCACCTTGTTTGGGTTGGGTAAGTATGTCGTTCCAAATGACGTCATTTATAAATCCCATTATTTGATTTTGCTTTGATTGGAAGAATTTTGGAATATTCAACTTCTATGTATATACTAAAATCGACATTACACAGACATATCCGGTCGTAGGTATACATAATAAAAAAATATTTGATTATCAACCCATCATACATGATGAAAAGCAAGATCCACTAAATCGTTAGATAATTTTTTATATCAACCTACATCAATAATAATATGATAATGAAATAAACACATCAAAATAGAATAACAAACAAATAGTAGAACCTGGTATCTGAGATTATAACAAACAAATGGTAGAATCGTGAGACTTGAAATTGTTCTAACATCCAAGACTTTAACTACACCTAATAGTTGTTGGGAGGGGGATCTAACGATGCACTAACTCGACACGGATTAAGCGCACTACGTAAAATAAAATATTGATTGCGGAATTAACTTCGGACCCTCTCCCAAACACAATTGCAACAAGAACACAAGCAAGATGGAAATAAAACAAGCAAAGAACACATGCACACCTGAAACAACCACGACACACGCGTTTTACAAGGTTCGGCAACGTGCCTACGTCCTTGGGGGGTCTCCTGCGGGTTTCCTTTCCTTCTTCCGCTTCTCCAACAAGAGAAGCAACCGAGATTACAAACGCTTGGAGGCAATAGGTCCTCCAAATCACTCTAGATCTATCTCTAGCCTTAATCTCTCAACTCACAATGAAGGAAACTAACTTGTATGCAATGTTATGAAAGAGCAAGTACAAACAAACTCTTTTATACTCAAAAAACCGAGCTAAAATTAAGCAATAACCGAGCAGAACTATTCATGCGCACGGTTAACCGACGCTCGCTCGGTTAACCGTGAATGCTTCAACAGGAACTATTCCTGTTCCGATTCGGTTAACCGAATCCTTCTCGGTTGGCCGAGGGAACTATTCTCGCGCGTCTCGGTAGACCGCGAGAACGCTTCTTGCACGAACTAACGAACTATTCCAACAACCCTTCGGTAGACCGAGTAACCCTCGGTAATCCGTTCCAACTTGGACAGGCACTTTACAGATTCTCGGAACACCAAAAATCCCCTCAACGGTTTACCGAACCGTTGTTCCGAAGTGCTTGAAACCTTCTGACGGTAGACCGAATCCAATTCGGTCGTCCGATCCCAGTTGCACACGTAGTGCCTGGAATCCTCGGGTCGGTGGACCGAATCCAATTCGGTAGACCGACCCGTCTTCGCCGAAAATCTCCTGGGTTGTGCGTCGGTGAACCGAATCCAATTCGGTCGACCGACTCTTCCTGGTTTTGCTTCCTTAACAAATATAAGCCAATATTCAACAATCTCCACCTTGGTTTAGATTTGTTACCTGAGTCTTCTTCTAGCCCGCATCTTTCGTGTCTACACGAGACACCACTTGGCGCTACCCCCGGAGCGCCCTCCTTCTCACCTTCTGAGGACATTGAGAAGCTTTGAGCACAACTCGAACTTCTCCCGATTGATGACCTTAGTCATCATATCCGCAGGATTCTCACTTGTGTCGATTTTCTGGAGAACAACCTGCCCTTCTTCGATCCACTCTCGGATCCTATGGTACCTTACTTCAATATGTTTGGTCCTTCAATGGAACGTGTGATCCTTGGCTAGATAAATTGCACTTTGACTATCGCAATGCAATTTGGTCACTTCTTGTTCCATCCCCAAAGAGCTAACCAAACCCTTCAACCATATAGCTTCTTTTCCGGCATCGACAACAGCCATGTACTCCGCTTCCGTTGTTGACAACGCGGTAGTATGTTGGAGAACCGATCTCCAACTCATTGGACCTCCACCCAAAGTGAACACATACCCTGTTGTGGACCTCCGCTTATCCAGATCTCCAGCGTAATCTGAATTGACGTACCCCTCCACCTGCCTTTGTGCTCCATCTTTGGTGAACTTCAAGCTAACATCTATGGTTCCCTTCAGGTACCTCAGCAGCCACTTCAACGCTTCCCAATGCTCTTTTCCTGGGTTAGCCATATAACGACTCACGAGGCTAACTGCGTGTGAAATGTCTGGCCTAGTGCAGATCATAGCATACATAACGGATCCGACTGCACTCGCATATGGAACTTTCTCCATATCTCTCCTTTCCTTTTCAGTAGAGGGGCTGCACTTCAACGAGAGTTTGAAGTGAGCACTCATAGGTGTGGCCACCTGCTTGGCATTCTCGAGATTGTACCTCTCGAGTATCTTCCGGATAAAACTCCTTTGAGTGAGCAGAATTTCACCTTTCTCGGTATCCCTTGAGGTCTCCATACCGAGAATCTTCTTTGCACTCCCGAGGTCTTTCATCTCAAACTCCCCGTGAAGCTTCAGTTTGAGATCATCTATATGCTTCATCTCCTTAGCCGCGATCAACATATCAACGACATATAAAAACAAGAACACGTGTGTGCCGTCTCCAAGACTCCGCAAGTATACACAACTATCATAATCGCAACGTACAAAACCATTATTAATCATAAATAAATCGAACCTTTTGTACCATTGCCTCGGCGATTGTTTAAGTCCATAGATGGACTTCTTCAGCTTGCATACTTGTCATTCCTTGCCTCGTGTGATGAACCCGTCTGGCTGCCTCATATAGATCTCCTCCTCTATGTGCCCGTGAAGAAAAGTTGTCTTCACGTCCATCTGCTCTAACTCCATGTTATCCATAGCTACCATAGCTAACAACACTCTAATAGAGGTATGCTTTACAACGGGTGAGAAGATGTCGTTGTAATCGACCCCTTCCTTCTGAGCATATCCTTTTGCCACCAACCTTGCTTTATACTTTATCTCCTCCATAAGAGATGACCCTTCCTTCTTCCTGAAGATCCACTTGCACCCAATCGCGCGCTTTCCCTTGGGGAGCTCCGTTAACTCCCAAGTTTGATTCTTATGAAGAGACTCCATCTCTTCGGTCATGGCCACCATCCACTTGTTCTTGTCCTCCTGCTCAATAGCTTCTTCGAATGTGCAAGGGTCCCCACATTCGGTAACAAGTGCAAACGCAATACTAGCATCATTGTGACCATACCTCACCGGTGCCTTTGTGATCCTCCTTTGTCTTCCTTGAGCAATACTCTCTTGCTCAGCTTCCTCCTCTACTCGTGAGTCAATTGTTTCCTGCTGAACCTCTTGATTCGATTCTTCCCTTGAAGTCGTGACCCCAACTTCGATTTCGTCTTCCTGCATGGGAACCTCTTGCTGCTCTTTCTCCTCAAGGCCCTTGAGCAAACTTGTCTAGTCAAAGACCACATTACTCCGTAGGAGTACCTTCTTGCTCACCGGATCCCAAAGCTTATATCCTTTCACCGTCCTATCGTAACCAAGGAATATGCACTCCTTTGATTTCGAATCCAGCTTCGACCGTTGTGTCTCATCGACCAACGCATAGGCTTTGCATCCAAATATCCTAAGCCTTGAGTAATCAAATAGCTCATCCGTCCACACTTCCTGAGGCGTCTTTAATTCAAGTGCTGATGACGGTGAGATATTTACTAAATAGCATGCAAGATCTACTGCTTCCGCCCAGAAATCCTTCGACAGATTTGCATGAAGCCTCATGCTCCTTGTCCGTTCGCATAGTGTCCTGTTCATCCTTTCAGCTACGTCGTTTTGTTCCGGACTCCGCGGTGTAGTGAAATGCCTCGTGACGCCTTCTTTCTAAATCGTTAGATAATTTTTTATATCAACCTACATCAATAATAATATGATAATGAAATAAACACATCAAAATAGAATAACAAACAAATAGTAGAACCTGGTATCTGAGATTATAACAAACAAATGGTAGAATCGTGAGACTTGAAATTATTCTAACATCCAAGACTTTAACTACACCTAATAGTTGTTGGGAGGGGGATCTAACAATGCACTAACTCGACACGGATTAAGCGCACCACGTAAAATGGAATATTGATTGCGGAATTAACTTCGGACCCTCTCCCAAACACAATTGCAACAAGAACACAAGCAAGATGGAAATAAAACAAGCAAAGAACACATGCACACCTGAAACAACCACGACACACGCGTTTTACAAGGTTCGGCAACGTGCCTACGTCCTTGGGGGGTCTCCTGCGGGTTTCCTTTCCTTCTTCCGCTTCTCCAACAAGAGAAGCAACCGAGATTACAAACGCTTGGAGGCAATAGGTCTTCCAAATCACTCTAGATCTATCTCTAGCCTTAATCTCTCAACTCACAATGAAGGAAACTAACTTGTATGCAATGTTATGAAAGAGCAAGTACAAACAAACTCTTTTATAGACTCAAAAAACCGAGCTAAAATTAAGCAATAACCGAGCAGAACTATTCATGCGCACGGTTAACCGACGCTCGCTCGGTTAACCGTGAATGCTTCAACAGGAACTATTCCTGTTCCGATTCGGTTAACCGAATCCTTCTCGGTTGGCCGAGGGAACTATTCTCGCGCGTCTCGGTAGACCGCGAGAACGCTTCTTGCACGAACTAACGAACTATTCCAACAACCCTTCGATAGACCGAGTAACCCTCGGTAATCCGTTCCAACTTGGACAGGCACTTTCCAGATTCTCGGAACACCAAAATTCCCCTCAACGGTTTACCGAACCGTTGTTCCGAAGTGCTTGAAACCTTCTGACGGTAGACCGAATCCAATTCGGTCGTCCGATCCCAGTTGCACACGGAGTGCCTGGAATCCTCGGGTCGGTGGACCGAATCCAATTCGGTAGACCGACCCGTCTTCGCCAAAAATCTTCTGGGTTGTGCGTCGGTGAACCGAATCCAATTCGGTCGACCGACTCTTCCTGGTTTTGCTTCCTTAACAAATATAAGCCAATATTCAACAATAGTGTCTCAACATATACTAACAACTTTCATCTTCTTCTTTTGTTCTTCTTCAACAACACGTTTCTGATGTAAACGTGCAAGTATGTTATCCATTTTAGGCATGCTATACAAATAATGTATAAAGGATAATGTTAACATCCATGTAATCATACTATATAAGCAAAACTAATGATCAAAAAAATTATATAAGAAAAACTTATTATCTAAGCATAATACAACAAAAAACAAACAACCAAACAAACAATGCATATTCTCCAATCAAACTAGAAACTACACATGAAAAATGCATGAAATCCAAGTTCTATGACAAAATTGCGTCCTTGAGAAAAATCCAAAATGTGAAATAAATATTAGATCCAATTGCAGTTAGAAACAAGAAAAAAATAGATCTTGTGGCATCAAAAACCACAAAGGATCGTAAGTTCATCTACAATCAATTCAGCCACTGACTATTGCATCCGAATTGAACCCCTTCTTTGAAGTCCATTTATAAGTCAAACTATTTTAATTTCCTCATGCATCACATATATACATCACAATTCACAAGAAACACTTCAAGACACACAAGAGTTGTATTGCTTCGAGCATCATGCGACATATGTCTTAATCACAGTGCTCATGACACCGTTTCCAATGAAGACATTTCATCGAACAAGCCCCGTGCGTCCTCCAACGACCAACATTTCAACACTCACTCGCTACATTCCACTCCGGCATCCCATCAAACACCTGTCGTGCCTATTCTAACAACGAGTATTTCAACACCCACAAATCATCTCAATTATCTCGGTGGGGGAGTCATTACACCACAAATGCCAACAAAAGAAGCAATTTGGAGTTACAAATGATATTCGAAAATGTGTACATAGGAGGCCGGAATCCACCTCCAAAGCCTCCACTTCCAAAAAAATCGCAACTTTCTGCATTTTCACTTTTAAAAACCTACAATCCCAAAACCAAAACCTCAAAAAACCCCAAATTCCAGCCTTTCCATCCAAATTCACCACCGAAACGTCAAACGCAACTTCTGACAATCTACCTCCTAAACCAACCTTGGAAAATTTGCAACCTCGAAGGCAACCCTAGAAAGCGAGTAAAGGAGGGGAAGCGAACCGTGGGGATTGGAGAGGTCCCTGAGGGAGAGGAAGTTGTAGGAGGCGAGGGAGTGGAAGTTGGAGTGGGTTCCGCCGACTAGAGAGGTCAATCCGTCGTCGTACACCACCATACCAGAGAAACCTGCTTGAGCTCACAACTGGAATTTGGGTTGGGAATTAGGGTGAGGATTTGTAAATTCCACCTAAAAATGTGGAATTTTGTTTTGTCATTTTTGTATAGGGGTGAAATTTCTAAAATACCACTTGGAATTTACAAATTCCAATCTTCAACTTACCAAACATGGTATTTACAAATGACGAATTTTGAAATTCCACAAAATTTGAAATTCCATGTATGAGCGACTCATCCAAACACACCCTAAAGGACTTCTCAAACTTTCACTCTAAAATGATCCAACGTCATGGAAATTAAGTTCTAGACTTTCCTCAACTTCTTAGATACCAATCACACCTAAGGAACATTTTAGTCCCAAATAAGGAAAGATTGTGTAATCACAGGAGTGGAACCTGAAAGAACATGATAAACGTTTTTATTGGAAGCTTGAAATGAGAAGAATATTCTGACCCATATCACAACATGTTTTGAACCTCCTCAAATCCCAGTGTGTAATGAAGTCATAATGAGGAAAACTTGGACCTACCTGACAAAAATTGGCCAGAATAAGTAATGTCCCACCTAGTACAGGTTTCAATAGCATCAAGTTTGGAAAAAAATGTTATTAAGACCGTTCCTTTCGCACCATTCCTTACTCCGAAGAAAGACCCTACTTCCATCTCCTACACTTAATCGCATCCTAGAAGACATAACCTCCTTAGCCTCAAAATGCCTCTACGTAGTGTCAAGGCTATCTCTATTTTTTCAAAGGAAACCAATTGGAATCACCTCTTTACCTTTCCTGTATAATGAACTAGCACCAAAAAGGACCCTAGTTATCCATTAGCTAAAATTTTACAAAATTTGAAATTGAACTCTACCCACCATGAATGTCTGAAGCGATGTCAAAGAGGAGGGAAATGAAAAGCGATCGGTGGAAGAAGCCAACAAGGATATTTTCAGCCCATCAAAAACAGTTTTAATGTTAAAATTAAAGGTTACTAGGTGGAGAGGGTCCTTGTGGTGTTTCCTTTTTAGAAATTTAAGGCAGTACTTGAAGTTGGGTGATTTTCTAGCTTGAACGTATTTACGGTTCCTTTTTTAATATAGTTAGTTGATCTCTTTTTTCATGACTATCAAAATGTGTTCTTGATCTAGTGTAATTGGAAACAAGTTGACACTTAAGTTGGCAATTTACAAGTAGTAGACAAAAGCTAGAAAATGAAGCCTTGTTTAACTTATCTATTTCAGCTGATATTTGGAAAACCACGAGATTTTTTTTCAATCACTAATAGATAAGAAAAAATGGAATACAAGGGGAAATGTACACGAGATTTGCTTTACCAATTTTCTTTCCTTTCATGTTTGAAGAGACCCAAAAATCCAATCGTTCGTTGCTATTTTAACGGTTGAAGTTGTGTATCACTAGCAGTCTGGTGCAAGTACAAGGATTTTTCTTTGCTAGCTTAATTTGATATTGATTGTAGATTTTATCGAAATAACCGTCTTCTTGTATTGTGATTCATGACTTTGGAGCTAGTTTTCTAACTTGCCACCCTTTGAAGATTATAGATAATTTCTGAAGTTTCTTAAGTTTATACTTTATACTTACTACAGTGTTTCAGATATGCTTTTCGTGTTGTGCTGCTAGACTAGTTTTATACTTTTATTTGATACGTTTGCGTAACTATGTAAAATGGAGATTTGTGATCTTCTAATGGTTTATAATTAGCAGAGATTCAAAGTTACTAACTGATGATTCATTTGTCTTCTCTGGACAATAAGTTTTGATCAACAATTTAGCTGTCATGATATTACCCGTGATAGGTATGTATGTGCAGCATCATAGGAATTTCTTGGGTTGATAATTAAAAGATATGGGCAAAGATTCACTATTTCGTGACATCATAGCAATTTCTTAGTGTTTTTTGGCTTTTGGATTATAATTGGGTAAATTAAAATTGCTTATTAGACTATCTGCACATCTCTATTGTGAAATTAGCAGACAATTGTTGTGTTTTTGGATCACGATTTATCATAAATAGCCTCTCTGTTACCTTAGAAGGTTGTGTACATCTTACCCCTTACCGTGCCTTAGGTGGGGCGCCCCATGGGAGGCTATGGGGTTGTGATGTATTTGGAAACCTGGGGAAAAATAATGGCTTTAAGGAATATGGAGCTCTCCCATTCAGAAGTAGAACTATTTTAGATTTAAGTAGAATAATTACATGAGATTGAGCCCGTTTTACTGCGAAAGCTGTGTTTTAAGATTTTTCTTTGCAACATTTGCACATGTAAAGGCCATTGTGGGTTATAAATCCTCTATCGAAGGTCTATCAAGTATTATTATTTAACAGAGGAACTCAACCTTACTCTCCTTCTGGCAAGTGTAGACGAGGGATCTGTTTCTTATTTTGTGTGGGGACTGCATTTCTAGATAGTTTGTCTGATTTTGTTTTCTAAGTTTACCTAATTATGCGCTCAATTTACTCGACGCTCAAGGTGCAAACAATTTTTTAGTGGAAAATTTGCCTTTGAAATACTAATGCATTGGTTTAAATATTTGAACAAACAAAAATGTGGATTGGTGGGTTATGTGATCTTTTTCCGTTTTCTTTTCAGATGCGTGGGTTGTGTGATCCTTTTCCTTTTCTTTTCAAATGCGTTGTGGTTTACTTCATGCTGTTTAGCATGCACTTTTGTTTTTCAGGACATGAACAAGTGGGAGGAGTTGAGGACCAAAAATATTGCCATCTCTCCTCCATGCTGCCACCGGGCGAATTTCACATGGTTAATGCTTTCGTGGACGAATTCTATCACTATTATCTCACTTGTGCTTGTGATATGTAATTGTAATTATAATTATAATTACTGTAGATAGATCTTGACTCCAGTTTGTTGGCCAAATTTTACACATGCTGATATTAGTTGGAGCATTAATACAGAGACCAGTTACCCAATAAAGCGTATGCTGCTTTCAGCTTAGCAGCATAATTTTATTTGTTAGGTACACCAAAGATTTCCAGTGTAGTATATTGCAAGGTTATTATTACAGTTAACTTTAGCATTGGCTATAACCAGCGGCAGATCTAGAGCAAAATGAGAGGGTGCATCTTATAAAATTACATCAAATCGAAGAAATTATACTTAAAAAAAATTAAAATTACATTCAAATAGGTATGATTAGGAATGCATGGGTGGAAGTGTAGTGTTTTTTTTTGTTCCGACAACTTATTATTGAATTCCGGATATTGAATTCCTATACTTAAATCTACCACTGGCTATAACTATGATACTAATTAGCCACTCATTTTGTGAAATGAAAAGGCATGATGTAATGTACACGGACAACAATCTTTAAAAAATAATAATTATACGGGTAACGATCTTTAAAAAAAGATCAGGCAGCAGGTCAATAACAGGAAAATTAAGTGCTGAACATTTTTAGTAGCAATTGATTAGGTATTACATGATAGAATGATGTCATTGTTGAGAAATCAAGGATCAAAGTTTGCAACAATTAACCACTGGTGGTCGATGAGAACAATGTTGAAAATGTACCAAGACAGTTTGATTCACTGTGTTTTACATTATTACTTAGGTTTTGCACAGTTTGTTTTACCGACGTAACCAGAACCAAACGGATGTTAAAAAGGGTGCCAATGCGCTAACGACATGTAAATAAATAAATGGAGCGTATAACAGAAAATACACACACACATGAAGAGTATTATTGGTATCGGGACGGTAACGAAGGGTATTGATGCAAAAAAAAACTATATATATATATATATATATATATATATATATATATATATATATATATATCCGATTAGGTCGATTTTTCCTTCGCGGCGGATGAACCTCTGCTTGATTCTTTTGTCTGCTGCGTTTCCCGTTCGTTTATTAATCGAAGTTTGTTTCTCTTGGTTTCACAATTTTGTGTTTTATCAGTGTAACATATTTTTTTCTCATTATGATGATTTAGATATCATTTGAACAATAATAAATGGAGTAACTGTCATGTCCGTTCGTGAATCTGGAGTGATTACTGCTTTTGTAGATAATCATATTAAACACATTTTTATTGAGAATGTCCGTTCGATTATTATATAAGGTACACTTTGATTATTGTAATCTTTGGAACAATCTGGTTGTTATCAAATATAGCATTTGTTTAAACATATGATGCTCAGCAGTCACACTTTCTCCACTCACACCAAATCTTTAGCATGTTTATCATTTGTAAAGTTATTAAGAGTTTTATGTTGGATTGTCAATTTGTGACATCATATTTCTAAACATATACTAAAAATATGTAATGTGTCTAAACTAAATGAAGAGCATGATATGAAGATGCCTACACTTTTCTGACTTCCGGGAGTGAGCCTCTTGGCTTGTTAACTAGAAGCATGTTGTAGGCAATTATATAAGGAAAAAAAAGAAGCATGTTGTAGGCCAGCAGATAGCAGAGGGAATAGCCTAATGTATTTGGTACCGGTACTCTATGCTTTGGTATAGTTTGATAAATACTTTCAAATAGTTTTTTATATAGTTTATGTTATACAATTTTCTTATTTTTATCATAATATTTCAAAAAAAAAATCTAAAAAAAAACTCTAAGAAACTCAGTTTTTGGCTTTCTTCGAATATTAGTTTGTTCTTATTTTACGTGCATGTTTGCTATCTTCCAGAATCCACAATTTATTGGAATTACTGTGACATCACCTGTCATCGAAAATGGTATGTTGTCTTTGCAATCACGCCAATAATTTTAACGTGTCTATTTCACAAAATGATTTTAACATGAAATACCCAATTGATTTCATTGTTTTCCGAAATGTTTCGACAAATTTTCGTGTTTTAATGCTTAATAGCTTTGATTTAATTTTGAGTTGGGGAAGTACAAAGAAACAAGGGATCACACTTCAAAATGAGTGTGAACAACGCAAAATTGAATTTCATGAATATGGTCACTGCAATTGCATCGGGCCATTGAACCATAGCCCATGGTGAATGCTGATCGCTGACTTTAGTGGGACTTTTAGCATTAATCCAATGTTGGTTGTTGATCTTCAGGGTTCCTTTTTCAAAGATTTGTCTGTTATTTGCTTTTGGACATCTTCTTATAACTCATTTTGAACCATGGGCTGTAGTTCCATAGCTCAATGGATTTTATTTTAATGCAAGCTTATTGTTACTCATAATAAAAAGGAAGAAATAAGTGGTGAACACGTGAAATAGCAAGAACAGACCATGTGCTAGAATGATGCCATTGTTTAGAAATGGAGGCTCAGAATTTGTAACAATCCACAGTTGGTGGTTGAGGAATTAGGTTCAAGACAAAAGGTTTAGAAAAATTATAATGGAGTTTGGTTCTAGCCTTCTAGGTCTTGTTAAAGTGGTACACCAGTTAAATTTTTACATGGTATACCGACAGTTTGATTGACTTGTTGATACTAACTTCAACTCATGACTTAGCTACAATGCTACATGACATGAAGGTCTCCAACAGTGATGCAATGATATATTCTGCAGATGGAACAACAAAGAACACACTCACACTCCATACCTAAGCCTACAACAAATTAAAGGTCAAGGGTAGTATCTAAGAAGAGTTGCAGTCGAAAGATTTCCGGAGGAGAAAAATGCAACTTTGACAATAACACTGAGGCTATGTTTGGTACGTCGTAATTTGATTTCATGAAATTAAATAACGATAGCATGAATGACAACGCTCGAAGCATTGAAATTCAACACACAAATTATTAGGGGTGCACATGGGTTGGGTTTAACCCAACCCAACCCGAATTTTTTGGGTTTTCGAAAAACCCAACCCGAACCCGAACCGATTCGGGTTCAGCCCAATCCGACCTGAAATTTTCGGATTGGGTTGGACCCGAATCAACAAGGCATAATCAACTTTCACCTATAAAATCAAAATGTCTTCCAATTTTCAGATAGAGCATAATTAGATAGAGCTACCATCAACGAAAATGAGAAACAAATGGCGAAGAAAGGAAATGGGAAGTAAAGCACAGCAACGTCTTTCAGATAAGTCACCTGGATGCTCAAATTTAAGCCTACGTGATTTTGTAATGACGTACTGTATTTGCATGGCAACGAGGGCAACGTTTTATTGTAATATCATGCTTTACATGGTTAGCATAAAGATTTAAATTAATGCACATCTAAGATTGATGCATCCACAATCTTGATCAATTCAAAATTTATCAAAATTGTTATGTATTAACTAAATAGTGGACGTATCGACTTCATAATGTCTAACAGCAGAGAACGTAGTGACAACTCAAGCCGAAACATGCGTGTTAACGCATTTGCAAATCACGTTTTCGTTTTCTATTCACTTGGAAACTAACAGACTATTTAACAATCCAGTTTGGGCAATACGCCAACCCTGTTTTCTAACTGCACAAAAAAAGTTGGTTTCTACTTTCAATATCAGAGAACTTGGACTACCAAGTGAATGCTGCAGTTAAAAATAAAAATACTCCCAAGTGAACCCAACGGAAAAAAAACATTACAAATATTCTTCGGGTTCGGGTTGGGTCAACCCGACCCCTCAACCCGAATCCGACCCAAAAATTCGGGTTTCAAATTTTTTGAATCCAACCCAACCCGAACTCTTTCCCAACCCGACCCAACCCGACCCGACCCGACCAGTCGGGTTTGGGTCGGTTTTCGGGTTCAATCTGACCCATGTGCACCCCTACAAATTATAATGTATCTCAAAAACAATTTAATAATTTTAATACTTCAGGTAAATGTTTCGTGTGATCTTCAGAATTTTGGTAAACTTTCGGCATAACTAGTGTTAAGATTCAATAATATGACATGCTTTGAGTAAATTGGAGACATTTAATTACAATATAATGTGATTAGATTACAATCACACACTTCATAATCCAGTCACTTCGATTACCTCTATAATTTAATTACAGAGTAATTATGTCCTCCAATATTTTGAACGAAACACTGTAATATAACCAAGAACGAAATTAGATTACATTACCCTCAATTACAACCAACTGAACATGTCCTTGGATTTTTTTAGAAAGGGAAACAAAAAGGCTTAGTTTGCTTCCCTATCTTGATGTTGAGTCTTTTGTTAGACCATCTGTAATCATGATCAGGTTCAATTCCGTCATGAGCTTTCTCTCTCTTCAACCTATTTTCTTCTTTTTCTAATATTATTCATCTCTTAATCATAACTCATCTCTCTCATTCACATCATTTCGAGGTCAATCCTGAATAAATTTAAAAAAATAATTTTTTTTAAAATTAAAACAATTAGAAAACGTATTTTAAAAATAAAATAAAAAAGATTAAAACTAATTTTAAAAATATCAAAAGAACAAAAAATAAATAAATTTAACAAACATGGACTCGCCAAGTGGCACGTCCCTGCGACGACCAGGTCGACCCCAATCCGGTTGTCGCGACCCCAGTGAGGGGATGACCCACGACCCCGTTACGGGTGGTCTTAGTCCAGCATATCTCTCCAACTCGTCAAATTCCACCGCAAGGCCATTGAGCAACAGGAGAGAGAGTAAGAGTCTAGTCTAGTGGTGGCGTTGGGCTTGCTCCAGAACAGATAGAGCAGTGAAGAGAGAGAAAGGAAGAGATTAAGTTAACTCTATTATTTCAATTAACAATAACTAAAATATTAATCACTAACTAATCTACTTAAACTTGAAAACTTTTAATTTTATTATCAAACAATAGTTGAATGACACGTAGCTAAGGTAATGATCGATACTTAATGGGGTGGAAAAAACTAAAAAAATCAATAACCTAATGGCACCATCCTAAATGGTAAAACAGAGTGCGATAAGTTCTCTAAGTAACACACAAGCAAAAAATAGACAAAAAATTCCCTTTTATTTCTCCATTTCTGTTGTTTTGCTATCCAAACACACCACATGTCCACAAAGAGACACCTACTTCACAAGAAGTAAGAACAAATAAATGAACATCAAACTATAACCTATATATTTCTTACGAAATTGATATTCACCTTTGTTGGTCAAAGCTGACATTTCTTTTTTGTTGAAAAGCTTGCATATATTACTTGGAAATAAAGAAGATTTAACAATGATCCACGGGTAGGTCCAAGTACATAAGAGTTTAGTGCATGATTACAAGTGTGGCATTGTGGCCATTTAGTACAAATCTAAGATTCAAAGTAATTTTCCTACGAGGTATACCTCATTTAAGTAAATATGAGTTACAAATGTTTGTAACCGTCAGATTAAACAACATTATTTTTTACCGTTAGATGCACTCCAAACTCTCACAAACACCACTCTCAAATCCCCAAAACCTTCAACTTCACTCAAAACCCACGAAACCCAACCCAACCTAAAACATTCTCTTCCACTCCAAAACCTTCAAACCCTAGAAATTTTCATTTCCGGCGACAACATCATTTACGACGAGCTATTCCACCGTTTCTGGAGATGGAGACTAGGTCTTCTCCTAGATTGCATCCAACGATGAAGAGTATAACTTCTCCTAGATTGCATCCAACAATGATTCCATATGTTTGTTTAGTATTGTGTACACGTGGTTTGTATGCATATATCTCCTGAGGTGATTCCCACCTTATTGCTCCATTTCGTTAGTTCTCCATTTCCAAAATTTACTAATGTTTTTTTTCTGGAGATTTTGTGTTATTACCTAAAATTTATCATTGTGTTGTTATATATATAGTAACATGATTTCTAACTTTCCTATAAAAAAGTGATTGAATAATGATTTACAATGATGTAAAAGTTAGAAAGGACAGAAATGAAAATTGTAGATTTGAAGTTGTTAGTTGTCTACATCTAATGGGGTTTAGATATTCAATTTAGAGGTTTTTATACCCATTTAAATTAATGAGACCTTCAAAGAGGCACATTGGAGGTGATGTTGGTGTCCAGAATTCGGAATGGTAATTGCCTTTTCGAAAGGGACCGACTGAACAGAGGCTTAGGCATTGGCCCCACCTTGAATAGATATTTGCAACTTCAGGTTGTTTCAGTTGTTTCTTGTCCTGCATATTTCCCATCTCTATTTCTGTGTTTTACATTGAATCCAATTTGGATTTTATTAAACTGCATTCTATGATTATTTTGTTTGTGACTAATAAAAAATGATTGGCTTGTTGTTGTTTGTAATTTGGTTAGTTAAGAAAGAGATGGTTGTTGTTCGTGGTCGTTTCATTTGATCAGCTAAACCATGTTATGAGTGGTTAAGTGTCTCCTTCACACAACGTATAGTTTCTTTGTCATATTTTAGAGATCTTACAAACAATCAGTTTTGTGTCGCTTAACTAAGTGTATTCTAAGTATTGTAATTTAAATACTTATTTGTGTATTTTAAGCTTCAAACAATGTATTTTAAATATAGTTTAATTTGATACCTACAGTTTTATAGTTTGATTATCGTTGTATGTAATCCACATCTTTCAATTTATTTGACATAATTTTAGCTCATTTTATTGTACATTTGATATTGTACATATTTTTATAATAAGATATAGGTTTAGCTAACAGTTAAATTTGATCTCCTAATGAAAGTATATTTCTTTTGTAGTGCCTCTGCCATCATTTAGTTTAGGATTGAGTCATATTGAATCTCAGAGAACTCCAAGTCCAAGGAAAAAATCATCTACAATGTCAGGCAATGTGGAGGGGATTAAAGTAAAGGAAACCGAAGTACATGGAATAGAGAAAGTAAATGAAACTAAAGAGAAGGAAACAATAACGAAAAAAAGAAATAAAATGAAAGCAAAAAAGAAAGACATGTATTTCTATGTATTTCAGTCATTTTTGTGTTGATTTTTTTAGAAATTTTGTTTTTATTTTAATTATTAATTTATGTTAGGTGTTTCACAAGAGTTGGTTTTTCACCACATACTTATGCTCACAAGAATGCCAGGAGAATGAGGAGGTCAAAATATATTTCTTAATTGTAAAACTTTTTACTTATTTTTTGAGAAGCAAATAGTTGTGACTTCTGAATATTTCATTGTAGCTTAAACCACATTCAAGATAGATGTAGTGTGACTGCATACAAGAAAATAATGGATAATGTTGACCTTGATGAAAAATAAATACTAGTCATTTCTTCTACATGTTTCAACGAAGTTTTGGAGATGGAATATTTCATTGTAGATAGATACATGATCGACGATTTATTTCAAAATTACATTGGTGGAAACATATTTTTGGTACTTGGTGTTAAATTTTGGTTGGTCCACCACCTCAACAAAATCTAAGCACTTAGGTGAAGGGTAGTGGATCCAACTTTATTATAGAATGTTGTACATTTTTTGTGTTTAGCAATGTGAGACTATTTTCCCAACACTCCCCCGCACGCGTGACCGGGATAATTTTTCTCCGTGTCTACGCGTGAACAATATAGGTTGGAGTGAGCCCCCACAGGTCAATCGACCTGTTCTGATACCATGTTTCAATTTAATGCAACGGCTCCCATTGAATGCAACGGCTCTCCATTAAGAGGCACCTCTTGGGAGATCCAACCCAGAATAAATGTATAACGGATATAAACTCAATGTATAAGTATCTCTCATGTATTAGCAAACGTATTAATCATAAAAAATATACACTTATCTTCCTCCCGCACCGTTTTAATCATCAACAATATAGGTTTGATGATTAATACGTTTGCTAATACATGAGAGATACTTATACATTGAGTTTATATCCGTTATACATTTATTCTGGGTTGGATCTCCCAAGAGGTGCCTCTTAATGGAGAGCCGTTGCATTCAATGGGAGCCGTTGCATTCAATGGGAGCCGTTGCATTAAAGGTATGTTCTTTAACACGCCCCCTCAAGTTGTGTCTGGAACGGGTTGACAGATCCCAACTTGAAGAGAAGATTGGAGAAGGTTCTGCGATCAAGAGCTTTGGTGAAGATATCTGCAAGTTGTTCTTTGCTTGAAACATAGGGAACTTCTATTTGTTTTGACTGTATTTTTTCTCTGATGAAATGACAGTCAACTTCTATATGCTTGGTCCTTTCGTGGAAGACAGGATTTGTGGCAATGTGTCGTGCTGCATTGTTATCACAGAACATTTTTGTTGGTTCCTGAGTTATGATATTCATGTCTTTGAGGAGTTGTCGGAGCCAGATTAATTCGCTGGTGGTGGATGCCATCCCTCGATATTCAGCTTCTGCACTAGATCGTGCAACAACATTTTGCTTCTTACTTCGCCATGTTACCAAGTTGCCTCCTACAAAGGTGCAAAAACCGGTAGTTGATCTTCGATCATGGCTTCCAGCCCAATCTGCATCGGAATATCCAATTATTGAGTTAGAGTTATTAGGTTTCATTAAAAGTCCTTGTCCAGGGGTTCCTTTAAGGTAGCATAAGATTCTTTTTACCAGATCTAAGTGATGAGTGTGAGGGGCATGCATGAATTGGCTTATTTGACTAACAGCATAAGTAATGTCGGGTCGAGTAACAGTGAGATAGATGAGCTTTCCTACTAATCTTTGAAATTGTCTAATATTGGTTAGAGGGGTGCCATCTGTTGGTCCTAGTTTTTTGTTGATTTCTATTGGAGTAGTTATGGGTTTTGATCCTAGTTTTCCAGTTTCTTTGAGTAGGTCTAGGGTGTATTTGCGTTGGGAAAGAAACAGACCTTTCTTGGAGTGTGCAATTTCTATTCCTAAAAAATATCTCATAAACCCTAAGTCTTTGATGTCAAATTTAGATTTTAGATATTCCTTGACTAAGGTGATTTTGTGGTCATTATTCCCGGTTATAATAATGTCATCCACATAAATGAGTACGATGATAGTGGTATTATGACTATGTTTTGTAAACATTGATGCATCAGCAGAACTTTTAATGAATCCATAACTAATAAGAGAGAGACTAAGTTTGGCATACCATGTTCGAGGTGATTGTTTTAGTCCATATATAGACTTATGAAGCTTGCATACCTGATTTGGATGTGTGGTGTAGCCAGGCGGTGGAGTCATATAAACTTCTTCTTCAAGGTTTCCCTGTAGAAAAGCATTTTTAACATCCATTTGGAAGAGATTCCAACCTTGATTAACTGCAATTGATAGGAGAACTCTAACAGTGTTCATTTTGGCTACGGGAGCAAAGGTTTCTTGATAGTCAAGACCATAGGTTTGAGTGTAGCCTTTAGCTACAAGACGGGCTTTATACCTTTCTATGTTGCCATTGCTATGATATTTGATTTTGTAGACCCATCTGCAGCCGACAGGCTTTATGTTGGGTTGTAGAGGAACTAGAGTCCAAGTTTGATTGGATTCTAAGGCACGTAACTCATCTTTCATGGCTTTCTTCCAATTTTGGTTTCCTATAGCCTCTTGATATGTTGTTGGTTCCTTATTTTGATCTAGCTTTCCTAAGAAGGCCTGATGGTTGGATGAGAATTGGTGATAGGATAAGTGATTCTGAATAGGATACGTGACGTGTGAAAGAATATAGTCATTAAATCTAGGGGGAGGTCGTGAAGTACGAGAGGATCTTCACGGAAGTTCTTCTTCTCCGTCTTCTCCCTCTCTTTGTTTGTTTTCTTCCTCCCGTTGTTCGTTTTCTTCCTCCAGAATGGGTGAGGCAGCGGATATCTCTTGAGGAAAGTTTGGTAGAACAGAGGAAGAGGAGGAGTTTTCAGGGATGGAATTTTTAAAGAAGGGTTCAGCTTCGAAGAAGGAAACGTCTCTGGAGATATAGAATTTCCTATTTGCTGGATCATAACATTTGTATCCTTTCTTCTTGAAGGAATATCCTAAGAAAATGCATTTAACCGAGGTGTAGTCAAGTTTGTGTTCACGTTTTTTGTGAACAAAACATGTACACCCAAAGACTTTAAGATGATTAATACTAATTTCTTTATCGTACAAGAGTTCTAGAGGTTTTTTATTATTAATTGTAGGACTAGGAATGCGATTAATTATATAAGCAACAGTGAAAACAGCATCAGACCAGAAATGTGTTGGAACATTATTCTGAAAAAGAAGAGATCGGGTAACATTTAAAAGGTGTCGATTTTTTCGTTCTGAAAGCCCATTTTGTTGTGGTGTATTTATACAAGATGTTTGGTGAAGAATACCTTTTTGTTTTAAAAGGTTTTGAAACATATTGCTCATATATTCAGAGCCATTATCAGATCGAAAAAACTTAATCTTTGCATCAAACATATTTTCAATAAAACGTAAAAATTCACAAAACACTGGATAAGCATCAGATTTATGTTTTAATAAGTAAATCCAGGTGGTTCTAGAAAAATCATCAATAAAACTAATAAAATATCGAAAACCATTGTAGGATTCTTTGGGAGCAGGTCCCCAAATATCGGAGTGAATAATGGTAAATGGAACATAAGTTTTTGTACTGGAATTTGAAAACGGTAGTCGGGTTTGTTTAGCAAAACGACACACATCACATAGTAAATTAGATTTAAAAGAGGGAAAAAGACTTTTTAGAACATTTGATGAGGGATGACCCATCCGCTTATGCCAGAGAAGGTGATTATCAAGAGTTTGGGTATGATATGCCCTTTTGTTTGTTTCAAGGACATATAAACCATTTGTGAGGATGCCTTTACCAATCATCCTCCCTGTGGTACGATCCTGAAAAAGCACATTATTAGGGGAAAAAATCACATTACAATTGAGTTCAGTAGTAATTTTAGCAACTGAAATTAGGTTAGCATTAAGATTGGGAATATACAAAATATTGTCACATGTGTTATTTATCAAGTTTGCTTTTCCTATTCCTTGAATTTGAATTTTATCTCCATTTGCAACGGTAACAAAATTATTTAACCATCTTAAATTTTGGTTAATGTTACTAAGAAGTTTTGGATTACCGGTCATATGATCTGTAGCACCGGTATCAACAATCCAATTTTCATTTGATTTAGTAAATAAGCTAGAGACATTAGCAAAAAAAGGATTCTGTTTCATACCTGAGTAATTACCTGAAGCAGGAGGGTTGTTTTGCAATAAAACATTAAGCTGGTCCACCAGGTTGCTTAACTGGATCGGGTTAATGGATCCATTGGTGGACCCGAGAAACTCGGATCTGGAAGATCCGACTTCTGAGCGGGTATGGGTTGGCGGGCGGAGCGGGTCAGCGGATCCGGATGCGTTAGTATAAAACGCGTTTTTTCAGCGGAATCCGAAGGGTTAGGGTTTTGTGAGAAGATGATTCGGCGGTCGCCGCTCCCGTTGTGTTGCGCGGTGCTGCCGGCGACTCCCTCCACCAGATTAGCCTTCCCATTTCTTTTGTTTCTTGGTGGTCGGAGATGTGGGTAGAGGAACCAACAGTTATTTTTGTTGTGCCCAGTTTTCTTGCAGTTTTCGCAGTTCTCTTCCTTGCGATTTCCGAACCTTTTTTTCCCGTTCTGGTTTTGATTTTTTCCGGCAAAAAAGGCATGGTTTTCTGCTTCAGTGGTTGTTGGGGTCCCTTGCGGATGAGTCATGGTTCGCCTTCGTGTTTCTTCGCGAAGAACCATGGCGGTGACTGACGCAAGGGAAGGGAGTTCTGGTGCCATCATCACCTGACTCCTGATGTTTTCGTAGCTTGTGTCTAGACCTACCAGGAACTGGTAGATCCGGTCTTGTTCTGCTCTTTGTTGGATTATTTTGACTTCGGTAGTTGGGGGTTCGTAAACCCCTAACTCATCCCAAGCCCTTCTGAGAGTGCCAAGGTACTCAGTGACTCCGCGGCTATTTTGGCGAGTTTGTGAAATTTCCTGCTTTATTTTGAAGATATGTGCGAAGTTCTGAGCTTTTCCATAGTGCTCTCGAACCGCTTCCCAGAGGTCTTTTGCACTTTCTTTGTAGATGAATATGTCAGCAATGTTGGCCTCCATGGACGCCAGGAGCCAGGACATTACTTGGTGGTCCATGGTTTGCCACTCATCTTGGTCTTTGTCTGAGGCGTCGGTTTCTGGTTTTTGTGTTTTCCCGGTGATGTGGCCTAATCTCCCCCGGCCGCTGAGGGAGAGAGAAACGGCACGCGCCCATGATAGATAGTTGTTGGTATTGAGGAGCGTTGTGACAAGGCGACGGGGGTTGCTTTCTGATTGGTTTCTTCTGTTGTCGTCCGACATTTTTGGGGTTTGGATGAGGGTTTTGATCGACCTTCAACCCCCTTGATGAGGTGAGGCCGATGATGAACTCCGGGGGAGTCTGAGGCTGTTTTTGAGTGGATCAGTGCTCTGATACCATATTAAATTTTGGTTGGTCCACCACCTCAACAAAATCTAAGCACTTAGGTGAAGGGTAGTGGATCCAACTTTATTATAGAATGTTGTACATTTTTTGTGTTTAGCAATGTGAGACTATTTTCCCAACACTTGGCGAGAAGTTAAAGTTTGAAGTTCAAGTTGTTGCAGACATTTTAGGTGTTCCGGATGGAGGCATTGACATATTAGAAGTAAGAGACTTGTTAAGAGAAACTGACCTTGCACAAACTTTGTTCGTAATTGATGAAGATGTCTTGAGGGAAAAATTGGAATATTGTTTGAACAAACGGTTAAAAGACATGATGATTCTGAAATTGATCTTGTGGTGAAGTTGTGGCTGATCGTATTAGAGGGGAGATGACAACAAGAATCATTGAAGTCACGTTTCTTCAAAATAAGACATGAGCAAACATTTCAGTCATAGGTTTTCATGTGTGACAAGATCTACTCTGTTTTGTTCAAAAACGTAAACTTGTTTGGATTTTGATCAAATGAAATCGAAGAAATATTTTACATTTTGAAATAACAGTTCTTGTAATTTTGGTAGAGTTCCGTTTGATGTATTTAGGTGATTGTGGATAATGTGGTCTCACAAGGTGTGTATTTTCAACATGGATTGATGTATTTAGAATATCATTTTGTGTGTTTTTAGAACGTATTTGTGTATTTTAAACATGAATTAATGTATTTAGAATATCGTTTTGTGTATTTTTAGAATGCGTTTGTATATTTTAGCTATGATTGTTTGCATTTTAAAAGAGGTAGAGATGATTTATTCCATTTACGCCCCTAAAAAACAACCCACGTAATTCCTTTCCCGTCCTATTTACAGCACGTTTCAAGAATCAAAGGAGCAATGCCAATACTGATTTGCTTGTGTGCCTTTAGCATTTCGTATTTTAAGATCTAAACAAAGAACTTTTTTAGGCAATTGTAAATTTGCAACAACCGATGACAAAGTATCACTTCAATATAACTCCTAACTAGTTTTGATCTCCATAATTAAATACATTTTAAAATCATTACCAAGTATACCATGCCGACATATATTTTAGTGCAAACATCATAAATTATTCCAAACATAAGTGTAAATTAAATGTTTGAAATAACAATTTAGATTTTGAATAGTTCCCACATTTGCAGCTATAATCAAAACAATAAAACTCATGGAACCCTCTTAATTTTGCCAATATCCAACATTCGACTACCCAAGCAGAATTGCAGAAAGAGTATATCAAGGAAGCTCAAAACTAAGAACAAAATATCTGCAAAATCAGTAGAGCTGATAGTGTCGTTTCTTGTGCTCTACCGGAATAACCTCTGCATACTTGACACCAGAAACAGGTGAAAGACAACTCGAAAGAACAATTATCTTCCAAAACAATGGCTTCAAGATATAAGATCGTATAAATCATCATCATAAGAAATAATACATGAACTAACTTGCACTTGCAAGGTAGTCCTTTATCGCACTGGTAGACCAATTACTGGAACTCCAAGTCGTCTGAGCTCTCACCATAAGCTGCAACGTGGACATTGTTTTCCTCATCATTGTCGCTTCCTTGATCACTAGTATAGCTGCTCTCAGAAGAAGTCGCAAAAGAATCAAGTGTCATCGGGGAAGGAAAACTTGTATCACTGTATAGTTCCTCTTCAACAAGTTCTTCAGTTCCAAAACATCTGAAACAAAACATGCACGGTCAGGAACATGTTAGAATTTTCTCTTTTGTCAACACATTTTAAGAAAGATAGAGAGAGACCCTTTCTCAGAGGGGAACTCGACTATCAAACATATGGCAGGTCTCTCCTCATTGATACTTGATATCAGACTGCTACTGCAGGAATACGTGTATGATGTCAAGCAGGTTGCAATAGCAAGGTTGAAAGAGATCAGCTAAGAAGTAGCATGAGAACTAATTGCATTTTTGTCACCTTAGCTCATAACATCGATCATACCAATCATCTTCTGTTGATAATTCATCTCTATTTGAGATGTCCTATTCATAAACAAACAAAACCACGTGCTACAGATTTGTTGAAGGAGGACACCATATATCGAGTTCCAAGTTTCGTACTAGAAATGCAAGTGATATATATTCCCCGGTTAGGCAAGTTGACAAGAATCGACTTACTTCAACTGGACAAATGATTAGGTTAATGATAAATGAGCCACAAGCTTAACATGAAATATGAGAACCTCCAAGCCATTCAAAACAACACCAAGGTTCCTACAAACAAAAATAAGGACATGATTTAGGAAAAGGAATCTCTATGTCAATTTTCAAAAAGTGCAAGACACACCTTAAGAAAAAACCCGTAATGGCACAAGAGGTTGAGAAGTCAACTTTTTTTAGTTTGTGGAAACCATAAACATTCAAAATAGACAAATTAAAAATAAGAAAGATAACAAGGTAAAGAAAGTTCAACATGTTCATATCAGTACATTTTTATCACACTGAAGGATTCATAAATTGAACAAACAATAGCAAAAACATAAAATACATAAAGGACTGACATTCCCATCATTTGAAATATAAACTCACCTTTACAAATATACGTACCTCGTGATCATTTAGCTTGAAATCCTTGAGTGCCAATGTGGTTATATCATGACAGCCATTAACCATATTAGTACAGATTGGGGATTTCAAGCTATCATCCATGACTGGCATTTAAGATGGACAATTAGGCACATAAATGATTAACATAAAACAGAATATGTGCAGAGAACACCAAAGACCGACCATAATCTCACCCCAAATCACATCGTTGGAAGCTCTCGTTGCTAGAGAGGAGGACACCACCAGAGATTCAAGTCGTTTCGTGAATGAACCTGGATAGCAAAAATAGGAGAAAGTGGGTTGGAGAGAGTAGAAGAAAAGATTTTAGGAAGAAGATGAATTTTATCACGTGAGAGAGATGATGGTTCAAACACAACCATTGGATGCAAGTTACAAAAGATCTGACAATTGAGGATATTTGTACCTTATTTGACATTAGGTGAGGTATACCCATAGGAAAATTTACCCTAAGTTTCAATTGATCACTTTTGATTTGGCTTACGTCACCCTTGGTCTAGCCTATAAACCGAGCTAATGCTGATTGTGGTTGGTCGAGAACATGAGATTTCATAATTGGCATCCGTCCAATCTTCTTTGGTCACTGTGTTCTGATTAGGGTTGTCAAATTCGTGCTTCGAGTCGTGTTCATGTCGACACGAATTGACACGAATTTATTTTTGCTCAACTTGAACACGAAATTAAAAAAACCCGACCCGAACCCGAACACGAAATTCTACACCTAAACACGAACACAAAATTAGTACACGAACACGACCCGAATTGACACAATTTTTTTTCGTGTTTGTCGAATTTGTGTTTCGGGTCGTGTTCGTGTCGACACGAATTAACACGAATTCTTTTTGTCAACCTAAAAACAAAATATTCATGATTAATCATCGCAAACTCTTTTAAAATATGAAAGGCTACAATGATACATCTGTAAACATTCGGAGGCTTGGAGATATGGATCGGAGATGTGGATCAGAGATTTGGAGGAGTTGGAGACGGTTGGAGGCTTTAGAAGTTGAGATTATTTATTTTAGTTAGGGTTTTTTACTATCTATTTGAAATTCGGGTATTTCGTGTCGACATGAATTACACGAAACCCGAATTTGATAAACCCGAACCCGACCCGAATTACACTTCGTGTTGTTCGTGTCGACCTGAATTTGACGCGAACCCGAAATATGTCAACCCGAACCCGAAATTTCGTGTCGTGTTCGGGTTCGAATTTCGTGTCATGACCCGAATTGACAGCCCTAGTTCTGATCACCAAGGCTTGGGGGAAGTTTGCTTCTATAAATGGACATAAATACAGTACTCTGACGTGAATCGGGAAAAGTAGAAGCAGTCACAATTAATACATAATGTTAAACTCAAGAGACAACAAAAGAAGCACCGCTTCTTGGTAATTATCTTTTTTGGGTGCTATCGTACAAGACTAAAGCACCGGATCCCATCAGAAATTTGGTTTTCAGGGACGCAGCCAAGTTGGTTGGGTATGTGGTTTCACACACCCTAGGTCACAAAATCGAATCCCAACAATGTATTTTATTTAATACAAATACGTTCAGGTGAAAACAATGTTGGACCACCCCCAATTTGTAATTGCATTCCGTTTAGGTCATCCAAAAAAAAAACACCGCCCAATCAATGCTGGTGCTTTTCTTTTACTAGGCTGCTTCTGGACAAATCTTTTCTTTCTAATGCAGATGGCGACTTAACATGGAAGGCGATCATACACAAGCTAATTTGATTTTGGACAGCTTCACCAACATGGCATCATATTTATTATTTTGCTGGGTCTTGGGAATTTACATGTTAATGGTCCCCCCTTTTTTTGCTACGTGATTTTGTTTGAGATAAGGGTCGTGTTAAGCAACTTAAAGGTGTCCTTCAGTGTATATTCTATAAAATGTTCTTATTATGATGTATGTTGACTAGTGAGACCTTGTGATTGTTGAATATTGGCTTATATTTGTTAAGGAAGCAAAACCAGGAAGAGTCGGTCGACCGAATTGGATTCGGTTCACCGACGCACAACCCAGGAGATTTTCGGCGAAGACGGGTCGGTCGACCGAATTGGATTCGGTCCACCGACCCGAGGATTCCAGGCACTCCGTGTGCAGCTGGGATCGGACGATCGAATTGGATTCGGTCTACCGTCAGAAGGTTTCAAGCACTTCGGAACAACGGTTCGGTAAACCGTTGAGGGGATTTTTGGTGTTCCGAGAATCTGGAAAGTGCCTGTCCAAGTTGGAACGGATTACCGAGGGTTACTCGGTCTACCGAAGGGTTGTTGGAATAGTTCGTTAGTTCGTGCAAGAAGCGTTCTCGCGGTCTACCGAGACGCACGAGAATAGTTCCCTCGGCCAACCGAGAAGAATTCGGTTAACCGAATCGGAACAGGAATAGTTCCTGTTGAAGCATTCACGGTTAACCGAGCGAGCGTCGGTTAACCGTGCGCATGAATAGTTCTGCTCGGTTATTGCTTAATTTTAGCTCGGTTTTTTGAGTCTATAAAAGAGTTTGTTTGTACTTGCTCTTTAATAACATTGCATACAAGTTAGTTTCCTTCATTGTGAGTTGAGAGATTAAGGCTAGAGATAGATCTAGAGTGATTTGGAGGACATATTGCCTCCAAGCGTTTGTAATCTCGGTTGCTTCTCTTGTTGGAGAAGCGGAAGAAGGAAATGAAACCCGCAGGAGACCCCCCAAGGACGTAGGCACGTTGCCGAACCTTGTAAAACGTGTGTGTCGTGGTTGTTTCAGGTGTGCATGTGTTCTTTGCTTGTTTTATTTCCATCTTGCTTGTGTTCTTGTTGCAATTGTGTTTGGGAGAGGGTCCGAAGTTAATTCCGCAATCAATATTCTATTTTACGTGGTGCGTTTAATCCGTGTCGAGTTAGTGCATTGTTAGATCCCCCTCCCAACAGCTGGTATCAGAGCTTTGGTTGCACTTTCGATGGCGGAGGAAGCGCGGAACTTTCGGGTGGAGAAATTCACCGGGAAAGGGAACTTCTCAACATGGCAACGGAGGGTTCGTGCGTTGATGTCTCAGACGGACGGGCTACTGCTGACGTTGGATGGAGTGAAGAAGAAGCCGTCGAAGATGACCGACGAAAAGTGGGAGAGTCTGAATCTCCGGGCTATTGGAATCATCGAGCTGTGCCTCTCGGATGATTTGCTTTTCGAGGAATCAGCGAAGACCGCAGCAGAATATTGGAAACTTCTGGAGGAAAGGTTCATGAAGAAGAACCTTAGCAACAAGTTGAATCTGAAGCGTCAACTGTACATGCTTCGGATGAAGGAGAACACGCCGTTCATTGAGCATCTCTCGGTGTTCAATAAGTTGATAGCTGATCTAACTCAGCTTGAGGACAAGATGGAGGATGTAGACAAAGCAATGTTGTTATTGACGTCGCTGCCAGACTCGTATGAGAACTTGGTGAACACGATCATATATGACAAGGATTCGTTGGTATTAGAGGAGGTCAAGGGCACGCTGATCTCCTACGATGCAAGGAAGAATTCGAGTAGTAGCTCTTTCGAGAAGGGTGAAGGATTGATCGCAGCACCGGAAAGGGGCAGGACGGGTAACAAAGGAAGAAACAACGGTAAAGGGCGGTCCAAATCAAAGGGGAGATCCTTTGAATGTTTTTTCTGCAAGAAGGTTGGTCATATGAAGCGTGATTGTAGGGCCTTCAAGGAGTCGCTGCAGAAAGGGAAAGACGGGTACAACTTCGCTAGCGTCGTGGAGGAGAAGAACGAAGTCGACGTTCTAACGGTTTGCGCTGCAGGTATTGACAAATCATCATCTGGATGGATTTTGGATACAGGAGCATCTTTTCACATGTGCCTGGATAAGGAGTGGTTCACATCCTATGAGCCACTGAAAGGAGGGATCGTTGTTATGGGCAACGATGTGCCGTCAACTACCGTTGGTATTGGTTCCGTACAGTTCAAGATGTTCGATGGGTGCATTCGAACGCTGACGGGTGTGCGTCACGTACCGGAGTTGAAGAAGAATCTGATTTCTCTAGGAGAGCTTGATACTCTCGGGTGGAGATGGTCCGGCGGGGACGGGAAAATCAAGGCCACTCATGGTGCGATGACAGTGATAAAGGGAACCAAGGTGGGCAACTTGTATTGGATGCTCGGGAATGCAGTAGCAGGAAAAGGTGCATCAAATGTTGCACACGACGAAGACAACACCGTACTTTGGCATATGAGGCTTGGTCATATGTCGGAAAAGGGTTTGTGTGAGCTACACAAACAAGGATTGCTGAAGGGTGTTAGGAGCTGCAAATTGGATTTTTGCAAGTATTGTGTCTTCGGTAAACAGCACAGGATTCGATTCAAGACGGCTATCCACAAGACGAAGGAAATTCTGGAGTATGTGCACTCAGACGTCTGGGGACCGGCTCAGGTTCGGTCAAAGGGTGGAGCCGAATATTTCGTCACATTCATAGACGACTTCTCAAGGAAGGTATGGGTTTATTTTCTGAAAAATAAATTTGATGTCTTTGATAAGTTTAAAGCATGGAAGGCCCAAGTAGAGAAGAGTACAAGAAAATTTGTGAAGTACTTACGGACAGATAACGGAGGTGAGTACACCTCAAGGGAGTTTGCAAGTTTCTGTGAGAAAGAAGGCGTCACGAGGCATTTCACTACACCGCGGAGTCCGGAACAAAACGACGTAGCTGAAAGGATGAACAGGACACTATGCGAACGGGCAAGGAGCATGAGGCTTCATGCAAATCTGTCGAAGGATTTCTGGGCGGAAGCAGTAGATCTTGCATGCTATTTAGTAAATATCTCACCGTCATCAGCACTTGAATTAAAGACGCCTCAGGAAGTGTGGACGGGTGAGCTATTTGATTACTCAAGGCTTAGGATATTTGGATGCAAAGCCTATGCGTTGGTCGATGAGACACAACGGTCGAAGCTGGATTCGAAATCAAAGGAGTGCATATTCCTTGGTTACGATAGGACGGTGAAAGGATATAAGCTTTGGGATCCAGTGAGCAAGAAGGTACTCCTACGGAGTAATGTGGTCTTTGACGAGACAAGTTTGCTCAAGGGCCTTGAGGAGAAAGAGCAGCAAGAGGTTCCCATGCAGGAAGACGAAATCGAAGTTGGGGTCACGACTTCAAGGGAAGAATCGAATCAAGAGGTGCAGCAGGAAACAATTGACTCACGAGTAGAGGAGGAAGCTGAGCAAGAGAGTATTGCTCAAGGAAGACAAAGGAGGATCACAAAGGCACCGGTGAGGTATGGTCACAATGATGCTAGTATTGTGTTTGCACTTGTTACCGAATGTGGGGACCCTTGCACATTCGAAGAAGCTATTGAGCAGGAGGACAGGAACAAGTGGATGGTGGCCATGACCGAAGAGATGGAGTCTCTTCATAAGAATCAAACTTGGGAGTTAACGGAGCTCCCCAAGGGAAAGCGCGCGATTGGGTGCAAGTGGATCTTCAGGAAGAAGGAAGGGTTATCTCCTATGGAGGAGATAAAGTATAAAGCAAGGTTGGTGGCAAAAGGATATGCTCAGAAGGAAGGGGTCGATTACAACGAGATCTTCTCACCCGTTGTAAAGCATACCTCTATTAGAGTGTTGTTAGCTATGGTAGCTATGGATAACATGGAGTTAGAGCAGATGGACGTGAAGACAGCTTTTCTTCACGGGCACATAGAGGAGGAGATCTATATGAGGCAGCCGGACGGGTTCATCACACGAGGCAAGGAATGACAAGTATGCAAGCTGAAGAAGTCCCTCTATGGACTTAAACAATCGCCGAGGCAATGGTACAAAAGGTTCGATTTATTTATGATTAATAATGGTTTTGTACGTTGCGATTATGATAGTTGTGTATACTTGCGGAGTCTTGGAGACGGCACACACGTGTTCTTGCTTTTATATGTCGATGATATGTTGATCGCGGCTAAGGAGATGAAGCATATAGATGATCTCAAACTGAAACTTCACGAGGAGTTTGAGATGAAAGACCTCGGGAGTGCAAAGAAGATTCTCGGTATGGAGATCTCAAGGGATACCGAGAAAGGTAAAATTCTGCTCACTCAAAGAAGTTATATCCGGAAGATACTCGAGAGGTACAATCTCGAGAACGCCAAGCAGGTGGCCACACCTATGAGTGCTCACTTCAAACTCTCGTTGAAGTGCAGCCCCTCTACTGAAAAGGAAAGGAGAGATATGGAGAAAGTTCCATATGCTAGTGCAGTCGGATCCGTTATGTATGCTATGATCTGCACTAGGCCAGACATTTCACACGCAGTTAGCCTCGTGAGTCGTTATATGGCTAACCCAGGAAAAGAGCATTGGGAAGCGTTGAAGTGGCTGCTGAGGTACCTGAAGGGAACCATGGATGTTAGCTTGAAGTTCACTAAAGATGGAGCACAAAGGCAGGTGGAGGGGTACGTCGATTCAGATTACGCTGGAGATCTGGATAAGCGGAGGTCCACAACAGGGTACGTGTTCACTTTGGGTGGAGGTCCAGTGAGTTGGAGATCGGTTCTCCAACATACTACCGCGTTGTCAACAACGGAAGCGGAGTACATGGCTGTTGTCGATGCCGGAAAAGAAGCTATATGGTTGAAGGGTTTGGTTAGCTCTTTGGGGATGGAACAAGAAGTGACCAAATTGCATTGCGATAGTCAAAGTGCAATTTATCTAGCCAAGGATCAGACGTTCCATTCAAGGACCAAACATATTGAAGTAAGGTACCATAGGATCCGAGAGTGGATCGAAGAAGGGCAGGTTGTTCTCCAGAAAATCGACACAAGTGAGAATCATGCGGATATGATGACCAAGGTCGTCAATCGGGAGAAGTTCGAGTTGTGCTCAAAGCTTCTCAATGTCCTCAGAAGGTGAGAAGGAGGGCGCTCCGGGGGTAGCGCCAAGTGGTGTCTCGTGTAGACACGAAGGATGCGGGTTAGAAGAAGACTCAGGTAACAAATCTAAACCAAGGTGGAGATTGTTGAATATTGGCTTATATTTGTTAAGGAAGCAAAACCAGGAAGAGTCGGTCGACCGAATTGGATTCGGTTCACCGACGCACAGCCCAGGAGATTTTCGACGAAGACGGGTCGGTCGACCGAATTGGATTCGGTCCACCGACCCGAGGATTCCAGGCACTCCGTGTGCAGCTGGGATCGGACGACCGAATTGGATTCGATCTACCGTCAGAAGGTTTCAAGCACTTCGGAACAACGGTTCGGTAAACCGTTGAGGGGATTTTTGGTGTTCCGAGAATTTGGAAAGTGCATGTCCAAGTTGGAACGGATTACCGAGGGTTACTCGGTCTACCGAAGGGTTGTTGGAATAGTTCGTTAGTTCGTGCAAGAAGCGTTCTCGCGGTCTACCGAGACGCGCGAGAATAGTTCCCTCGGCCAACCGAGAAGAATTCGGTTAACCGAATCGGAACAGGAATAGTTCCTGTTGAAGCATTCACGGTTAACCGAGCGAGCGTCGGTTAACCGTGCGCATGAATAGTTCTGCTCGGTTATTGCTTAATTTTAGCTCGGTTTTTTGAGTCTATAAAAGAGTTTGTTTGTACTTGCTCTTTAATAACATTGCATACAAGTTAGTTTCCTTCATTGTGAGTTGAGAGATTAAGGCTAGAGATAGATCTAGAGTGATTTGGAGGACCTATTGCCTCCAAGCGTTTGTAATCTCGGTTGCTTCTCTTGTTGGAGAAGTGGAAGAAGGAAAGGAAACCCGCAGGAGACCCCCCAAGGACGTAAGCACGTTGCCGAACCTTGTAAAACGTGTGTGTCGTGGTTGTTTCAGGTGTGCATGTGTTCTTTGCTTGTTTTATTTCCATTTTGCTTGTGTTCTTGTTGCAATTGTGTTTGGGAGAGGGTCCGAAGTTAATTCCGCAATCAATATTCTATTTTACGTGGTGCGTTTAATCCGTGTCGAGTTAGTGCATTGTTAGATCCCCTCCCAAAAGTGATGATATTATCAAATAGTGTCTAAGATATCCCAAAGAATATAAAATTCAAATTGTAGAGTGGACTTCTGTTTGACAAATACAATTTGAAAATTGTCACTCAAAATGTGGCTCTGCATAGACCTTTATTTGGTTGCGCTACTGCAAGTTAGATATATTGACAGATATTCAAATGACACTCGAATGACAGATACTCTGTTTTATCTTTTGTATTCCTATTTCATTAATTTCTTCGCTTTCAGTTCATGACTTATCTGGGAACAACGAAATTCTCGAGAATTTCACATTTTCCTTGTGTTTAGAATATAGATATCTAAGATCGTAAATAACAGTGTCCGACTGCCCGGGGTAGTTCTGCTCCCTCTCTCCACCACATTAGCTTATCTTATACACATAAATAACGGTTAACGGGTGCTCTAAACACATATTTGACTTCTCTTACGTTACATCTTATACATGCGTGAGATTACCTCTATCAAGTCTCTTTCACCTTGATAAGGACCATCGTAAATATGGATACTGACATCTCAACTTCTCTATTTCCTATTCTAAGAGATTATATCCATCAATATTTGGATGAAAAATGAGATGGAGAAGAAGAAAATATCAGAGAAGAAGACGACATGCAGCGAATCCGTATTCAATAATCAGTTGAGGCAACTTTAATGCAAAAAGGTGATTGCTTGTTTTCACTTGCAGGCGCCAACCTGTCCAACATATTTTCAATTAGGCGTAATTTCATCTATTCTGAATGAGTTCCAATATCATGAATGCCCTCCAATTTGAGGGTTCAGACAATCACTAACCATGACCTGGACGACCTGATCATCATCACTCTCTTTCTTCAAAATCAGTTTTCTCTTTCTTTCACATCAGCTTTCTCTTTCTTCCACATCAGTTTTCTCTTTTCTACACTATTCACCTCTTAACCACAACCCAACACAATCCACAACAACATATCTCTCTCATCCACATCATTTCGGGGTCTATCTTGGTAAAATTTTAAAAAAAGTTAAAAAAAATTCTAAAAAATCTAAACAATTATAAAACGTATTTTCAAAAAAAAACTTAAAAAACTAAAACAAAAAATTCTAAAAATCAAAACAAAAAAAATAAAAAACAAAAAACAAAATTTATTATTTTTTTATTCGACGACCCGGAATTCCGGATCGTCGACCCGGACGTTTCAACGCCCGGGTTACTGACCTGGTCGAAGATGACCAGGTCATCTCCCCCGTTAAGGGAGAGATGACCCGGGTCATCAACCGTGAAACATCCCTGTTAAGGGATGCCCTCATCATGTATGCATTCCAAGTTCCAACTTCCAACTTCCAACTACAAAATTGATTTGAAGCATACACTTTCCCCCCGTTCTCTAACCCAAGTTGGGTTAACATATATAACTGATAACTGTAATGTTTTGATTTCACTCTAACCTTTTCATTTTGTTGCTAATTAAAGGACGTTGTAGGAAATTCTCAATAGCCATTCAAAACTTTCCAACCCTGTGTGTGGCCTTTCATTTTCCCACTCATCATGAACACCCAAACGGTCATATATGTTAAGTTGCTGATTTTTTCCACTATTCAGTATTCACGTTGCTTATACGTTGCATGTTGAATTTTATTTTTATGTTTGACTTGTTTTATTTTGTTTCTCAGTTGTTTATGTGATGTTTCTACGTTTGATTCTAAATTCTAGAGAATGATATATCAATATTATGACTACCATGGAACACACTTTCGTTGACATTTTATTATTTGTGTTTGGAGAATCAAAGGAGTATTAAGCCTGTTGACTTGATGCGCAGGCCATGTTTTGCAATTAAATTGTTTTTCCCCCAGTTATTTAGGCGGTATTTGTGCTATGTTGTTTTGTTCATTCAAGAGAGGTGTTATTTAGGAGGTTTTAAGTATAGTAGGTAATTTCATGAAATAGCATGTTTATTATCACATTAAAATTTATGATATGACATGAATATAAACTCTAACTAATGAGATACACAATGGGGGAGGGTAAAATGGGAATTTTAGATAAACGAGTTAAATTAACCCAATTTAAGTTAAATAATGCGAATGAAATCATATTTGTAATTGGAGGATATACATGATAGTGCATCTAATTGGAGGGTATCGGTGAGATTAAAAGTCATTTGGAGTACACATATAAATTACACCTTCCAATAAATGTCAAGAGGGCACATATGAAATTACACCTTTCCATTAATGTCAAAAGTCGTCCATGTTGGACGTAGGCACATTGCATAACATTGTAAAACGCATGTGTCATGATTTGCTTCATGTATGTGTTCGTCTATTGATTGTTTATTTATTTTGTGTGTTTTGTTGTATTTAATGTTTGGGAGAGAGCCAGAAGGTAGTTGACTCTGAGCGCAATATTTATTTTTTGTATTCCGCTGGGCATCTTAACTCGTTGTTGTGTAAAGCATCGTTAGAACCTCTCCCAACATCATATGTATCCTCGTTGGCTGAACATGCGATCAGAGTTTTGTGTAGATATCCTCGACCGTAGTTATTTTTCATCATGACTTTATAAATATCGAAAAGTTAAATTTAAAGGAAATATTTGTTAGGAGAGATTCTAACAATGCTACTACGAAAATAATGGATTAAACGCACCACAGAACACGAATATTGATTTGTGGAATTAAATCTTTTGTTTCTCTCCCAAACTTTCAAGCAACAAACACACACAAGATATAAAACACAAGCAAAAATGAATGCACACCTAAAACAACCAGGACACACAGGTTTTACAAGGTTCAGCAACGTGCCTACGTCCTTTGGGGGTCTCCTGCGACCTTCCTTCACTTTTGTTTCTCCATCATCTGAAGCGTGTACAGCTGACGCTTCAGATTCAATTTGTTGCTCAGCCTTTTCTTCACAAACCTATCCTCTAGAAGTTTTCAATATCCAGTTGTTGTTGCCGCCGATTACTCGAAGAGAATATCATCGGAAAGACACAATTCGATGATCCCTATCACTTGAAGATTCAACATCTTCCACTTCTCCCACTTCTCCTCGGTAATCTTCGACGACTTCTTCTCCTCACCTCCCAAAGTGTTTAAGAGTTCATCTGTTTGCGACATCAACACACGGACCCTCCTTTGCCAGGTGGAAAATTTTCATTTTCCGATGAATTTCTCCACACGGAAGTTATTTGCGTCATCTGACATGTCTGACAGCAAACAAAGCTCTGATACTAGTTGTTGGGCTAGCAATGCTACTACGAAAATAACATATTAAATGCATCACAGAACACGAATATTGATTTGTGGAATTAAATCTTCTGTTTCTCCTTTAAACTTTAAATGCAACAAAACACACACAAGATAAATAAACAATCAATAGACGAATGCACACCTGAAACAACCACGACACACGGGTTTTACAAGGTTCGGCAACGTGCTTACGTCATTGGGGGGTCTCTTGCGGGTTTCTTTTTCTTCTTCCACTTCTCCAACAAGAGAAGCAACCGAGATTACAAGTTGATGGATGCAAATTGTCCTCCAAAACACTCTAGATCTATCTCTAGTCCTAATTTCTCTCTCAAGGATATAAATTCATGCATTAGTTTACAAACTAGGGCTGAAAGTACTTAAATAGACTCATAAAACCGTACAGGAAAAAAATGCAAAATGTGGGGAAAAATGTAGGCAATGGTCGACCGCTCCACAATTATCTTCAGTAACCGCTACTTTCCGGTCGACCGGAATGCCTCGTCGGTCGACCGTTCCTGACTTCGAAAAAGTCCCTGATAAATTTGATCACATCGGTGCCTCGTCTATCCCATCTGAAAGTGCCTGATAATTTTGGTCGAACGGTGTCGAACACCGGTCGACAGTTCCTTGCCTCTTAATGATCCTGATAAATCCGGTCGAACGGTGTCCCACACTGGTCGACCGTTTTACCCTGTTTTTCTACATACTTGACAAATTTAAATCAATTTTCAACAATATATTTATATGCCGAACGGGGGAAATTATTATTATTGGATTGAGTTAATATCCAGTAGTGGTGTTCAGAAACATAATTAACGTAAACGTATATAATAACAGGATGAAAAATAAAAGTTAACCGGATGAAATAAAGCTCGATACCTTCGTTTGAAAGTGTTTTGGTTTGGTTCTGGGTTTGCTTTGTTGTTGTTAGCATTAATTGAAGTTTTAGATTCAGAGAAAACCTCAAATTCGACCTTAAATTGATACCATATAAACCTTGAAAAGAACCTTAAGATAAACATTTGAACACAAGGTTTTCCGTTACAAGTTTCAAAACCATTTTTTGAAAACCAATAAACACTTTTTATCCTTTTAATTTTAAATACACTTCCGTGTCAAACAAACTAACCAGACCTCCCTTATATAAACATAAACCAATCCACAAATTAAACACCACTCCATAGCAACTCATCTCCCCCACTTCAAAAAACAAACTCTTTCAATCTCCTCACTCCTCCTAATATTCTCAATGGTGGTGATGGAGAAAAGCCTTTCCGGCGCCTTGAACGCGACGATTCATGGCTCCGGCGACACAACTCTAGTTCTTGCCCATGGGTATGGAGGGGACCAGTCTATCTGGGGCAAGTTAGTCCCTCACCTCAGCCTTCGCTATCGTGTTATCGTCTTCGACTGGTGCTTCTCTGGTGCTGTTGATAACACAAGTTTGTTTAGCTACGACGTGAAGAAACACTCCTCTTTGGAAGCTTTCTCCGAAGATTTCATCGACTTGGCGGATGAGTTGGGCCTCAAAGATATTGTGTACGTTGGCCATTCAATGGCGGCCATGATCGGCTGCGTCGCCTCCATCAGACGGTCGGATATCTTCCGCCATCTCATTCTTGTTGGAGCATCCGCTAGGTAAAGAGTTGCTCAAGTACTGCTACTGTATATTTATGGTGATTACAGTAGTTAATTTTAAGAAAGCGTTACGTATTTTTTGGTTAAATTGCAATAAGCATGTAACTCACATGTTCGGATCGATCTTTAAGCATGACTAATTCAAGGCTAGTCCCAGCTGCATGTTATCATAACAATACTTAGACATTAATTAGCTTTCCTTAGATGAGTTAAAAATAGTGGTTTTCTTTGTGCTCATCTCATGCTAGATTTTTTTTGAAAGACTATTTGGCACAATCATATTAGGCTTCGGATGTGCCCATAGTCGTTGGGATCACAAGTCAGAACTCTTATCTTGATTACTTCTGTAACGTCCTCGAACAGCGAAAAATTTAAAATTTTAAAACATACAATCAATGAAGGACATTACCAAGATAGACACAAGATGCACCGAGTATATATATAAATATACAAATCTGAGTTTACAACAAGAGGTGATTACATCAAAAGCTATAAGGTAAAATATACAATGTAATCACAACAACCTCAAAAAGAGGGGGAAGCAGGATCTGGTCCCAGAAACTCTCCTCCGCAGACACCACCCACTACCGCTGCTCACGGCCTGAAAGCAGACATAAAATGCATGAGTTTCCAGAAGGAAACCCAGTGTGTCAAACCCTAACACATATATGGACAATAATGAAAATGCAATGAATAATGAATAGCACGATCCAATACAACCAGGTCTCAAGGGTCATCTCACCCCAACCCACCAACACACGTGCACACACGGCACCGCCGGTACAGTCACGACCACACACCCGGGTCTCAAGGGTCCTCTCACCCCAACCCACCAACACACGTGCACACACGGCACCGCCGAAAAAAATTATCAGCCACGGGTCACAAGGGTCCTCTCACCCCAACCCCACAAGACACGTGCACACACGGAACCGCCGGTACAGTCACGACCACACAACCGGGTCTCAAGGGTCCTCTCACCCCAACCCCACTACACTCGTACAAATATCGAGCGACACTCCGTGTCGTTACCCAAGAGGGCGAGAGATGAGCCGCTTTCAAGCGTACAAGCACAGCACTATCAGGCGCCAGTCCGTGTCGTTGCCTCCCGTGGGGCCGGAGAGACGAGGTGTCGTCAAGTGTACTCATAAAACCACGAATCCACCAAAAACGGTAGAAACGGTCGAACGAAAACTGTTTAACGGTCGACCGATCCTCACCTAGAGAACTGACCCAACCGAAAAACCCGTCAAACGGTCGACCGGCTAAGGGGGATCGATCGACCGAAAAGCACCAGTAAGAAAAAACATTTTCGCAAACCAAACTCCAACGGTCGAACAACCAAACACCATCGGTCGACCAAAAACCTCCAGTACAAAACTTCCAACAAATCACATTACACGGTCGAACCACAAAACACTATCGGTCGACCGAAATCCACCAGTGCAATTCCTTCGACAAATCATTCTACACGGTCGACCGAATCCTCACTTCGGGTCGACCGGACATTAAGTTACTTAAGTCATCGGTCGGACGAGTCAAACGGGCGGTCGACCGTTTGGATGGTCAACGCCCCAACCGACCTACAACGATACTTTCGGTCGACCGGCAAAAGGGGTCCCGTTCGACCGAAAATACCCAGAGCATCAATCTCTCGATAGAATTGTACCACCGGTCGACCACCACGAAGGTATCGTTCGACCGGTGCGAGGGATTTTGCCCAAAATACACTATAACCGGTCGACCGAACCCATACACTGGTCGACCGTTTACAGTTCAGAAACTGTTGTGCAGGTCCGACGAGCCAATCGGCCTATCGTCGACCGCTCCCACTCCAACACTAATAATAGGTGAGCTTGAAAGCAAGTTTGACATACCTTAAGGCCTGAAGAAGCCTTGGAAGAACAATGACGAGCGCTTCCTTTCAACCCCTTCTTCTCCGGAGAACTCTACGAACGACGATCTTCGCTCCTCCGACGACTCCAACAGCAACCCTCGCCTCCACAAACACCGAAGAAACACTGAGGGGAAGAGTGGCGAGTGAGAGAGTGAAAGACGCGAGTGAGAGAGAGAACGGGGGGGGGGGGGGGGGGGGGGGGGGGGGGGGAAACCAATCCTTATATATATCTCCCCGAAACGATCTCAGCCGTCTATCACAATCCTCACTAATCCACCCCTAAACATCATTAGCACAATAAGGAAGGGTTAGGATATTACAACTTCAAGATCAAAGAATTATAATCTAGCTTAATCAATTTATTTGCATTCTCTTTATTCTATCTCACCCGTATAATAACGTGTTTGGTTACACATCTCCAGAGACAGTTGGAATTACCCAATTAAGACGAATATTTCTTGAAAACTTATAATGAAGTTGCTTGTTTTTGAGGTCCCCTCCTCTCTCCTATAACTAGTACAATTTGTTTCTGTGGTCCTTAATTCATCTTAACTATGTTGTTATAATACTTATGACAGAGACTTTTTTTGAGAGTTGCTTATATTTAATTATGTGTTGGTAAGCCCTCTTAGCTATTAGTATGTGCTTCTCTCAAGATGTTAAACTGTTTTACTGTAATTTTTCTCCTCAACAACGAGAGTAAAGTAGCATACAAAAATGGAGGGAAGGAATTAGTAGTTAGTAGTAGTTAACATAATCAGGTAAAGAAATGATAACAAAACAAAACATTACTAAATTTTTCCTAGGAAGATTTCTTAGTTTGTACGCTGAAATCAACATAAATAATTCAAAAGTGATGGGGAAGAACTAAAATAAATTCGTGCATAAAAGAAGCCATTTGCATTTTCCAACCAATTTTAATTAGAAAAATTGCAATAGACACCCCCATATTGTTGGTATTGCTGTTTTCGTTGTACTAATTGGTAGACATACTTTCGAAATATTTCTTCCAACTACAACAATTAAAATTATTACCATTCAACTTGAAGCATGTTGAATTGAACGATTTAGGTACCTAAACTCTGAAGACTACGAGGGAGGATTTGACAAGGAAGCCGTCGAGAACATATTCACAGACATAGAGACCAACTACGACCAGTGGGCTCAAGGCTTTGCCGCACTCACTATTGGCACCAACGACCTCGCATCCACAGACATGTTTGCCAAAATGCTACAAAAGATGGGGGGAAAGGTGGCACTTGCGTTGGCCAGAACAATATTTCTATGTGACCACAGACCAAACCTTGAGAAAATTGAGATCCCTTGCAGCATAATCCAGACCTCCAACGATATCGTTGTTCCAATGGCAGCCGCGGACTTCCTGAGGACTAACATGAAGGGAAAAGTGTCGTTCGAGGTCATCGAGACCGATGGGCACTTCCCGATGCTCACCGTCCCTCAGAGGCTTATCGACGTGATTGAGGGAATTGTGGAATGTTGCGAGTGATCAAACCTTGTAGGTTCCGACTTGCAATGTGTGTTGTAAGATTGGCTTGGCTAATGGTTATGACGTGTTTGTGTTTGTGTTTGGATACGAGAGCAAACCAAGAGGAGGGAAGATACAAAGATGTTGAGAATCAAAACATGTTTATTCCCGTCGTTGGTGCTGTCGTACATTAGTCGTTCATGTCTTGTACTTGTTTAGTTGTTGTAATGGAAAATTATATATTAATGGTAGCGATTATATTGACCCCATAAATATAATTTTGACTAGTTCATGTAGGAAAAAAAAGGGCAGGAATTAACAGTGTTTTCCAGTTAGTAACGTGTGATCTCCATTATGATGTAAGAACTTATTTTGGATGATAATTAGTCTACTTATAAATTCGAAAAGGGTGAGAAAGAGTCATCTAAGATTTATCGAATTGCCCTCAATTATGGTCATGATGCTCCTTTCGTGTCTAATGTCCCCAAAGCTATGGTTGTTCTATATTTTCTGAGAGTTCCTTCAAGGAATGGTGTTTATGAGGACGTCTTCTTATAATAAGTAATGCTGTAAACAAGCTTGTCTGGGTGCAATTGTGGGCGTTGTACAATTATATCACTTAAGAGTGCAAATGGTTTTTCTAATCATTTGTGCTACTGTTTATTTTTCAGTCCATCTTGTAAGGATACACATCATTTTTGCATATGCAGTTGGAAATAGATACAAATATTGATTTAAAACTTATCACTGCTATTGCAAACATGGACACAAATATTGAATTTCAAAATTTGATGGATACAAATAATAAGCATCCAATGGACCGATTCCAGTCAACTCCCTGATCATCACTTATGCCAAAACAGTCGCATGTGTTACCAAGTGTGACTGCTAAATTTCTGATCGACTAAACATCATCCATGGACTTAAAATCGTCAGTAACGATTACCGTTTTGTCATTCTCTCATTTCTACTAGTATCTCTCTTAATTTCACTCTCCCACAATCATTCTTTCTTCATCTTCCTCTTAATTATCAAAAATAATATCTCGGATGCCAAGAAAAGAACCAACGGATGCCCCGGTACACTCAAAAACGGTTAAATTTCCAACTTTTTTTAGTAAATAAAAAATAAAAAATTAGAGGGCGTCCGCCGGAGTCCCCCATGGGGGAGGCGTCTAAGTTAGACGCCATTATATTTTTAATATAAAATATACGGTGTGTTATCTCAAATTATTTCAGGTTATGTTCCAAGATTTTCGGCATTAATAGGGGTGGATTACAACGAGTTTTTTTGTAACTCAGGAAGTTTTACCAAATACCACATTGACAGGTCGGTCGGGGGGTCTCACTCCCCGGTGAGCGAGCGGCATTCCAACTCGCTGGTGAGATGGGGGTGGCAATGGGGCAACACCCCTGGAAAAATTTTGGATCTTGAAATTTTTAGATCTTCATCACTTACAAAAAAAACTCATTGTAATCTAATCTGTTACCATCGAATAATTTGAGATAACACAACGCATAATTTTAAAATTTTATTATTATTTTGGACGGGGCGTCTACAACAGACATCTCCCCCATGGGGGGACATTTTACCCAGACGCCCCGCCCAAATTTATTTTTTTAAAATTCACATGATACATACGTTTCGTGATGTTGGTACTACTAATAGAAAATTTTGTTTAAAAGACAAGATGAAATGAGTATTAAATGGAGTGTACAAGATAAAATGATAATTAAACGAACGATTTAATTAAAAATCGAATGACAAACGGTAATTTCCACCGACCAGCGACACTAAACCACCAAACAGTTCCCAAGGTCATCAGACATAAAATAGACAAAAAGTCAAAAATTGACAGTTCCCAAGGTCAGAAATCACACGTTACCAACCAACTGGAAACACACTGTCAACTAGTGTTAATTAACATTCCTTCCAACAAATACTCCTATCATGTATATATTCACTTTACCCACCGACGGTCGGTAAGATGGTCAACCAGTAGATTCCACTGGACAATCTTGTCCTACTCCAACCCAGATCTCCCATCTCATTCCTCCAAACCCTAATTCCCACCAAACCCATTCCTTTCCTTTCCCTTCCCTTCCCTTCCACCATTGCCTGTAAGATTCCTTCCCACTCCTTTCCTTCACTCTTAAAGTAGTGTAGTAGTTTCATTGATTAATGCTGTTCTTATGGAGTGATTAACTGATTTTTTGCTTAATGCTTGCTTGATCTGGGTTTTGTGTCAACTGGGGTTTTGGGTTTTGGTGTTGTGAAGGTTTTTTGGTGAAAAAGGTGGTGTTTGGTGATGGTGGATAGGAAGGGGAGGGTTTGGGACACGTTATGTCAGGGTGGTGTTAGAAATTCAGGTCACGAGGTCAGAATTTGTAGAGATAATCCAAGGGTGGGTCGGGAAATTAAAGGGATCGGAATGCCAATGGGTCTTAAAAAACTAGCCACCACCCTTGCACTATGTTGTGTAGATCTACCATGGAAGTCGGTGATGCGAGGCTTGAAGTTGGATGAGCAAACCATGTTTCTTGAAACCTTACTTTGTCATCGTAATCTACTTGTTTTTTCCCCTTCTTTTTGAAATGTAGACATATTGTAATTTTGAGAATTTTTTGTTTATTTGGTAGATATGTTCGTACTAAGGTGGTAGTTCCAAGTGTTGGATTAGTGGATTGTTAATGGAGGAAGCAACTAGTATTGCTGATGTTCCTGGAAAAGTGACAAGGCCGAGCCCCTTGAGGCCGTCCGGAAGCTTTAAGTTTAGCCCGTCGGGAAGATATACTCCTCGGAGCTCACCTTCGTCTCGGAGGTTATATTCCAGTAGGCTTTTGCGTAGGGAATCTAGAGGTGGTGGCTTGAGGAATTCCATGTGGTTCCGAGGGAATTGCTTGTTGTTTTTGCTTGCTCTGATTGCCCTTTGGGCGTATATAGGGTTTCATGTCCAATCACAGTGGGCACATAATGAACACAATAAGTCGGATTTCATTGGTCATAAGAATGAGTTTGGGGGCGCAAAGGAAGTGGAGGATTTGATCAGAGTTTCTGATGTTAATGCTGCCAAATCAACTCTTGGTGATTCCCTATTTTTAAATGGTGCTGAAGTGGGAACATCCAAGATACGTCTGGGTTTATCTAGAAAAGGAAGACGGATATCATCGCGTAAGAATGCTATCCGCAAGAAGAATAGCAAAAGAATGATGATGGAACATAGTCAGAATAGCGTCCCTGTGGTGCCAAAATTGATGGAGATGGAAAACAGAACTGCAGGTTTGGATGTGGGAGTAGCAAGGAGAAACACTTCTTATGGGCTGCTTGTTGGTTCATTCGTGAAAACGCAGGATGAAATTTTGGGTTGGAGTCCTGATAAACGCAGAGGAACTTGTGACAGAAAAGGTGATTTTGCTCGCCTTGTTTGGTCCAGGAGGTTTACATTGGTAGTTCATGATCTCTCTATGACAGATGCTCCTCTTGTAATGATGGAATTGGCAACAGAGCTCTTGAGTTGTGGAGGGACTGTAACTGTCGTCACTCTTAGCGGGAAAGGTGGGCTGATGGGAGAGTTCCAACGAAGAGGAATTAAAGTGATGGACAATGGGGAGCTTAGCTTGAAAAAAGCCATGAGCACTGATCTTATAATAGCAGGATCAACTTCCTGTTCACCATGGATCCGTAAGTACTTTTGTTGTCATTTGATGATAAACTAAATTATTAGCATCTTTTTCCATCAAAAGAGCTCTCAGCATTCGTCTACTATGCTATTACAGAACAATATTTTTCACGAGCTGCAGCTGGATCAAGTCAAATTTTATGGTGGATCATGGAAAGTGAGAAGGAATCCTTTGATAAATCCAAGCATTTGCTGAATCAAGTGAAGGTGCTGACATTTTTATCAGAATCCCAGTCCAAACAGTGGCGCACTTGGTGTGAAGAAGAAAAAATACAACTGAAAGCGCAGCCTGAGGTTGTACACCTTTCTATTAATGATGAGACAGCATTTGCAGCGGGAATTTCTTGCTCCCTCAACACTCCTTCGTTTGGAGTTGAAAAAATGCAGGAGAAGAAAACTTCACTAAGAATGGCAATCAGAAAGGAAATGGGGATATCTGATGATGATATGCTTGTCTTGTCGCTCGGTAGTATTTGTCCTGCAAAAGGGCAGTTGCTTCTCCTTGAATCAACTCTTCAAGTGACTGACCAGGACCTTTCTTTAATAGATGTGAAAATCAATAACTTGCCTGAAGAGCGGAACATGTCCATGATGTCTATCGAGGATAATAAAAACCAACATGGTAATCGCAGTATTAAGCTGGAGGCTGATACCCTCCGCCCTAGCACCAATAAAAAGAAGAAGAACAAACGTTCCAAAGGTAAGAAATCTGCTATGCGTCAGGATGCTCGTCGGAAGCTACTGTCAAGTACCGAAGAAAATAATTCTTCTCTGAAAATTTTGATTGGTTATGTTGGATCGAAAAGTAATAAAGGGCTTTATATCAAAGGAATGCTCAGATTTTTGTCTCACCATTCAAACCTATCAAAATCGTTGTTGTGGACTCCAGCAACAACACATGTTTCTTCACTCTATTCCGCAGCAGATGTTTATGTTAAAAACACACAGGTACTGGCAGTGGCACCCTTTCTTCACTTTACTATTTTACAGTTATTTTGCAATAAGATCCCTATGCATTTTATGACTCCAAACTCCTAACCAAGAAGTTTTTTGTTTGATTATCTGCTGGTGTTACATCAAGCAGCTAGTTGTTATTAAAAATAAAGTTCACACTAACATGGATTTATGTCAGTCAATCTTATGGTACAGTTACCTTCCAAAACTACTTTCAGCATATTTATTTTCTAGCAAGGATGTGCCATCACATTTACTAAGTTAGGTTTATGTTTAGAGACTCTATTTCAAATATGTTACCATAGGGGAAGTAATTAAATTTTATATGTTTTAATATAACCCAGAAAAGTATCTTGATTAACCTATCCAACTATGACTAGCATTATGCTCCTTTTCAGGGGAATGGAGAAACATTTGACAGAGGAACAATCGAAGCAATGGCTTATGGCCTCCCGGTATTTTCCATGATCGCTTCTTATTTCTTCAATGCAGTAAATCACCACGCTAGGCTTTAAAAAAACTTGTTATTTCATCAATTACATCGAGTTGGTTTGACGCTTAACATCTCTCCAAGTCGACAATAATGATATTCCATAGCAACTAAAGAATATTATTTCAAAGTTGCTTGGTAGGCTGTTATGAGCTGGATGACGTTTCCTAAACAAATGGAACGGAACGGAACATCCTTAACCAATTCTTGAAGAGAGAAACAAGGCAAATGATTTCGATTTGTTTTACGTTATTTGCCATCTTTCAGGTCCTTGGAACAGATGTTGAGGGCATTAGGGAAATCGTACACGATTCTGTGACAGGCCTTCTTCACCCTGTTGGTCGTGAAGGCATCGTGCGTTTAGCTCAGAATATTAGATTTTTACAAAGCAATCCATCGGCAAGGGAGCAACTGGGAAAGAATGGACAGTTGGTAGTTGAGAGGAAGTTCATGAAGCGTCATATGTACAAAAGGCTTGCACAGGTTTTTGTCCAATGCATGAAAATCAAGTAGTAAAGATTAACGAGGATCTCTACCCACCAATTAAGAGGTGAGTGTTTCCCTAATAATTAATTAACCTGGTTATTGGTTCCCTGTCCACAAAGAAGATTACGTCGATCATTGAGCTTAGTCTTCAGTCTGGAGCTGGATTACAATGTAATGAATAAGTCAATTGTAGTTCAAGTGAGATGCATAATGTGTAATGGCTTTATTGGTTGAAACAGAATGTCCTTACTGTCGACTAGTTTCTTAACCATCTTGTGACCTTACAAAATAATGGCTTTTTATTTGTAGTTAAGACCTTTTTTCTTCTACATATCCTTCTTTCTCCAGGTTCTTAATAAATCAAACATAAACTTCAAGAAAAATTGAAGAGCATATCTGATTGGAAGCACATCTGCAAGTATCCATTAGAATAGGGGGGAAATAATGGTTCATAAACATAATACAGTTAAAACAAGCAAATTTAAGAAATAATACTATTGGATTCAGAAAAATAACTATCAGACCAGCGTCCTATGTGAACCGGTCAACTAAAGTAGGAAATAACTACGGTGAAGCCAAGAACTGTTACAAGCTACGTGTAAGAAGAAAAATGTACTAGACCATAAACCCTGCACAACAAAGCACTCCAGCCTACATGAAGCTTCAGAATAGTAAGCGCCCGTGATGCACCGCAATTACTTAGTAGTTAAGAATACATGACATTCAGAGAGAACTTTGGCTATGGTGTTATTTTGGATCAAACTTCTTTTCTTGGTCATTGGCAAATATTTGCAATAGGGTAAAGAGTAGAAGAAATTCTGTACAAAGAACTGTAAGGAGAAAAACCAACAACGTCGCGGATGGAGTTCAGTCGACATCCAAGCATCAGGCGAGTAAATGCCCGTATTAACCAAAACTGCATAAGATAATTTATCCAACTTCGGTGCCTTTTGAGATTTCATACACAATGCCTTGTAAGTCCCCTCTCAAAAATAGACTGGTTCCACCGAGGGAAGAGCCTTTCCACCGAAATATTTGCCAAAAAAGCCTGATAAGCTTATACTGGTCAAAATAGCCTTGATGCATCTCTTATAGTATTTATCCCTCGTCAATGTAGTCAGTCATCTTCGGAAGCTTTCATGGCCTCAGCAGTCATGAGAGCAACCATGGCTTTGTGTAGGGCAAGATCAGCCTTGTGTAGCAGCCACTGAGCTTTCTCTCTCTTCAGCTTAGCCATGTTTGATGCATGCTGAGCTGCACTGGATGCGTCACGCAACCTGAACTCCTCAATGTCAGCATGGTGCTGCTCAAAGCCATCGGATTGGATCTGCTTACGACCGGTCCAGTCGACAAATCCATTATTTGGGCGGGGAGATTCGATTCTCCTTCTTTGGCCATTTGATGCTGATGCAATGTGGAAGTTTCTATGAGATGGGAACGTCCCTACTCTTCTGAAATTCCTCTGAAGTTTCATGTATTTTCTATCAGGTCTGCTTGTTGCCATGAAGGTATTTGCTGTATCCCTAGGGGAAAATCCTGTCGGTGACTTAACCCAGATGCCAGAATCAGAAACTTCTTGGTTAGGGACAAAGACAGAAGCCTTCTCATCTCCTGCATAATATCCATTTGTCTTCCTACCTAATACCAAATCATACTCAAAAGTGAATAACCCAAAACATAACCTTCGGGATAAAATATTAAAATTTACTAGATTGGAAGAGAGAAAATGGAGAGCGTAAATACCAAAGTTTTGGAGGCTGTCATGCTCTCTAGGCATGCTATGGTGTCCAACCACGAATTTCTTATGAGACCTTTGCTTCGAGCCTTTATTAGGTGCATCCAGTCCTCGTGGTTTCAAACAGAAGGCAAACATTGGCGGTTTCCCAGCCAATAATCCATTCCCTTGAGAGCCATTGGAATTGGTGAGTTTGCTCATAGTGGATTCCCATTCTTTTAGTTTTTTTTGGTACTGCTCCCATAGAGGAGGCTGCAGAGAGTAAGATAATAAATAAGTTATGGTATTGCTGGAAAAAAAATCAGGACAAGAATCAAACTTTCAAGAATACACGAAATTCCCATGATTAACAATGTCAAATGAAAATATCATCCATTTTATGAACCAGTTACGAGAAACAAATTTTGATTAGAATCAAAAGTTAAGATCATAAACAGTTAATCTAAACTATGACTCTTGAAATTCTCTCGGAAAGTTGATACTATAATTTGAGGTTACTTCCTGCATAAAGCATAACCATTTTTATCACTGATAGATAGAAAAAGGGATAAAGCAAAACCACCCTACCAGAATGGCGTTAACAGTGTGGTTCATAACATAAAAGTGCACGAAAGTTACCTAGATAAATTCACATTTATTTTAATACGTGTTCCATTCGAAAACCAACTCATTAGAAGCAGAGTATGCAACTAATGTTCATTACAGGGAACTCAAGTTGCAACTTGCAAGAGTTTGTGGAAATGAATAATTAAATAAATTACCTGGAATTGCTGAATCAAAGGCAACCCTTTCTTCTGACGTTTTGAGAACCAGTATTCGTGAATAGACTTGACAGCGTCCAAAGGTACAATTTCTTCCATATAACTCTCAATTTCAGAATCAGTGAACTCATCACATTGTTGGGCATAAGCAAATTTCTCCAACATGTCAATAGCCTTCTCAAATGTGTCGTCTGAGATTTCAGTAAATGTGTTCCCATCATTATCTGCCAAGCTTCTGCACTTTGATATCCATTCCTCATCATCGCTGTCCAGGTCATATATGACCCGCAAAGGATCCATTGCCATGTCAACCTCGGTCCCAATTTGATGGAAGTACCTAGGGAAACTAGGGATAAAAGGCACGTCAACGGTAGAATCGGTAACATCCTCAATCAGTCGGACTCCAGGGATAGGGATGTTTTTGATAGAAGCAGCCCTGAGGTTCCGGTTATAACATTCTTCATGCATCTCCTTGAAGAGTGCCCAGTGACTACGGTCACTGAACTCCAAGGTCCAATTCTTCCCACCTTTCCACATCATAGCATGCGTAAATCGGTTTGTCAAACCAGGCTGTAAAAACTGGTGTGCCTTAAATGAGTATTTTGTAACCCCTGATAGTTTTACCAGAATTTTCCAGTCCTGGTCATCAGAGTCTAGTACAACCTGAGCACCATGTTCTCTCCACCCTCTATCACAATCAGTCACCAAGACATTTGCTTCACAAACCATTGAAGATATATTCCTCTGAGGGAGTCCAGCACCCATTGAGATCTTTTTTGAATTATCAGTTCTCATTTTCTTGTAAGGGTGTCCCTTCTGACCACGGCAGTGGGAGTCTGTGCCAGGAGGATGCCCTCCAATTGGTGAAGAATATGAAACCCGTGTTCTAGGCTTTCTGTAACCACCAACAAAACCATCCCTAATAAAATCTTCAGACTGCATTTGAGACTGATAACCAAAAGGAGATAAAACAGATGTAAGCCCATTTTGTGGTTCTCTGGGTCTAAAACGTGGGCTGGAATCCTGAAGACTGGATCCATTCACTTTATGAATATGGTTAGACGTTGATACAGCTTTATCTTCCCTATCAAGAACCTGATCTTCCTCTTCAAAGGATTCATGTTTCACATAAGTGGGAGAGGAACAAGGTACGTCTGCACCTTTGTCTAGTGAAGAGATGCCCTCCAAGCAAGAAGAATCAGCAGTGATGGAGCAGACAGCATCCACTACCATTTTGCAACTTTTCTCTTCATAAGCTAGTGCAGGTACAGCCCTTCGATTTTCAGAGCCAATAGAAGATGTCTCATTCTTCAACAGCAAGTTCAGATGCCTTTTGACCAGCAAATTACTGTCCACATCCTAGAAGGTAGAGAGGAAAAAAATCAATTTCAAAACATTCAGACAAACATATTTACATCAAACTAGCACCATTCAAGCAGAAGGCATGATAACGTAGCCTGAAATTTTTAATATATATATATAAGGTAATAGTTGATACTATCATGGCGGGAACTCCAAATTTTCAGTTTCTTCTCAAATCAATCCTATATTGCACTTAATATACATACCTCAATGCATGACATCAGATCATTTCTTTCAAGATCCATAATGCCTGTCAAAGTGCACTCTGATATAGGAACTTCACTTGTCAAAAGACAGTTCTGTTTCAGTGTATGATTCAGATTTATCCATTTCGAACTGTCAAGCTCCAAGAAGTATTGCACTGCAAATAAAATATGTCTATCACGTCGTTTAAGGCCTGAAAACTGAAATCCAATGGATGTAACAGGCATTTGCATTCCTACAGGCTTTCTACGCTCTCCAGAATTATAAAATATTCTGAGGATTAGGCATACAAGGGCAACAGCATGCCTCAAGTCTCCTTCATACGATACAATTTTTAAGCCCGTAATATTGTCCAGGAAAAAAACTTTCATGCAGACTTTTGGAAACGTGGTGATCAATCTACCATAATGAAGCAAGACAAATCTCCCACACAACCAGATATTTTCTTCTACAAATTGTGACTTATGATACTCAGGCACTAATATACTCCAATCTGAACTCCCTAGTTTTAGTTTCACTGTCTTCGGTTTTAAGTCAAGTTCAAGGAGTCCTGAAATTCCATAAGTGCCAAGGCCCCTCTCTGTAGGATTCTCTGCCACAACATTATTAAAGAGCTTCCTTGACCTGCGAAAGCGCTTCCTCGAATAGAAAAAAGAGAACCTTCTGTCAAAGATGTCTTCTTCACCCTTTACGACTGGAGCATGTTTAACACCCTTGGAAACAGGATGAGGTGCTGTACTACGAGTATTCCTGTTCAAGTGCACAGCAGCCAACGAGCGCACATTTCTTTGCTCTTCTTTCCCTAGCAATGATGAAGTAGAATGTTTTCTTAAACGGGATCTTTTTTCCTTCAAGATATTCAACGGAGACAGCTTTAGTCGATGAGTTGATCGAGCTAGCCAAGATATTATAGGCTCAGACTCGGTAAAATGGCTTGTATCTTTATCATCTGAAGCATTCTCTCCAACTTCTACAGTTTTCTGTCCCCCATCTGAATTATGCTCTTGCTTACCTAACTTGCCTATAAATTCACTAGGGAACATCAGCAACTTGAACCTCTCATTTTGCAGGTTGACCCATTCTTCCTCACGATCATCATATTTGACATGGTGTAGACATGTGATGGGATTGTAATCTGTAACGAGACCAAAATACCATACTTCATCCAGTGGCCAAAAGATCCTGATTCTTCTCTTCAAAACCCAATGGGGGTCCATATCCTTTGCATGAACCTCATAAAAATGCCGACGTTTCCGAACAGAATTCCTATCTTTTCCTCGTCTTGGCCTCAGAATTCTGCTGGCATCAAAAGACGAACTTCTGGAATCCAAAACACCAGAATCAGCACAAAATGACTCCGCATACACAGCACATCCATTTACTGGTTTTGGAGGTGTCTTGTTCCCAGAAAAACCTGTACAACTGGGATCAAATCGAGAAGAAAGCATTCGAGCAGCATTTTCCTCAAGATTTTCCTCCTCATCGTCATGAGTGCCTTCAAAAGATTCACTGGATTTCTGCAAATAAGGAGTCCCATTCTCCAAATCCACATGTCCTTCTGAAGTGGAGTACCTCCTCTTCCTATGATTCCTAACAACCTTGCTACGGATGATTTTTCCCAAGGGTGTTTCTTCCTCTTCATTAGTTGGAACCTCAGCTAGAACTTCTCTTTTAAAACTGTTAGGTTCACTTTCCTTGTGTTCACTTAAAACTTTCTTGTTCTTAACCATAGAAACATGAGGTGTTGTAACCGAGTCAACTGATAACATGCTACTGGGATCATCGTTATTGTTTGTACGATTACAACTAGAGACTCCAGGGATTGTACCATCTGCCAAAGAACAATAGCTGGCCTTCTTCCGCCGTGAGGCACCACGAGGTCGCTTGGGAACTACAAATCCATTTGCCAGACTTGAAAGGTCCTGAGCATTTTCAGCATGAATGACAGATTTATCTTCCTTTTGTACAACAGATTGGTCGCTAGAAGTATGTGAAATGCTACTTAAACCATTGCCATCATGCAAAACACTGCCAGAGCCATTAGAGAGTGGTTTCTGTGGAGTTTCAGTACCAGTCACACCCACATTAGACTTCACCAAGGAAATGTCCGTACTAACATTTTGTTTCTCAACAGTAGCATTTGAACTGGTAGTGGAAATTTTACTCTTGCTTTTGCTCCTCCTGCTGTTTCCGGAAAAACTCCTCCCACCACTCCTATCCCGACGTCTACGCTTCAAGGTGCAACCGTTTTCAGGTAGCAATTTTCCCGAAGAACCACACGACTGCTCCTGACACCACCCGTGGGCATCCGAAGACCTTGACCTTTTCGAAACACTTGGACCTTCATGTTTCACTATGCTATCTTCCATTTACTAAACCTCAAATCACAAGTAAAAACCCGAAAACTCGAAATCCCATCTTCTACCACATGAGCGTGGAAACTCAAAGCAGATCTAAACCCACTGTTACAACAACAAGATCCGACAAAAACCCTCCAATAGAACCCTAGAAGACATGCAAACCGTGAGAAACCCTCTCCACCACAGATCCGTACAACAGAATCAGACGATCGAGCGGAAAGAGGGATTGGAACCGTACCTACGCGAAGATCGCCTGAGAAGCCGATTCCACCCACCGATCGGCGGAGAATCGCACGGGGGATCTCGATTTCAGGTCGAATTCGGGATTGGAAGTGGCGCGGCGATCCGATTTGGGGGATTTCGGATTTGGGGATGGAAACCCTAGGCGACGACAGGCTAGGGTTCGTTCGGTTTCGCGAAATCTAGGGTTTAGACGGGGAAAAGGGGGAAAATAGAAAAACGGAAAAGGGGCAACTTTGTTCCGCGATGGTGTCGAGAAAAGTGAACTGTCGGATGGGGATCAGACGGTTGAGAAAATTTCCTGGAAATAGGAGAGATGGATGCAAATTAAACACAAGGATTTCGGAGGTAACGAGGAGGCGTTCGACGGTGGATGTTGGATGGAGTGGTGACATGGACGGTTGGGATGGCGTGGGAGGTGAAAGGGTGCGCTGGAGGTGCGACCACTACCCGGATTTTGCCCTTTTATGATTTCAGATTGGTGAAGTTTGTATTTTTTGGTCCAAGGACGGATATTATCTGGAATTGGACAAACAATCTTACTTTTTTTTAAAAGTTCCCCTGCCAAATGCCCAATGCTATTGAACCTTCATTTATGTGATTAATCAGTTTTCTGTTCTTTTTTGTTTTTATTTATCAAAGGATTTTTTGTTACAGTGCATCTTTCAGGATACGTGATTGGCTACATGCACCCACATTTTTACTATTGTCTCATGTATACATGCGAGTCAATACTAATTGCGTATATGCACATCTACCGTTAGTGGGTCACACTCTGTCACTATTTCCGTTAAAACACCGTTAAGAATTTTCCAAATCAAACATCGTAAAATTCAAATGTTGTTAATATAAAAAACAAAAATAAAAAAGTAAAAAAACTTAAAAAAAACTTTCCTCCCGCCTCCACCACCCTCTCATCTTGCCTCCTCTCCCTCCTTTCCACTGCCCTCAGTCATATATTCTCCTCCTCTTCCCACCCCAACCCCTCCCGCCCTTACAGCTTCCTCCGCGCCTCCCTTCTTGCCGCTCTCCTCCTCCTCTCTATCGAGCTCCTCGCCTATCTCAAAGGTTGGCATTTCTCCCCTCCCCCCGGGATGATCTCTAGGAGGAGATCTATGTCAGGTGGCTAAAGGTAAGGCAGGTTTATCTCGCCTCGCCGCTGCAGGGGGTGGATCTTGAATTGTGTTTGATTAGTCATTTGGTTTGAGGTTGTCAGTTACTTCTGGTTTGGAATGCCAGTCTTGCTTCTTGATTTGTGTCTATTTGGTTTTGGTTTTGGTGTTGATTGGAATTATTAGTTTGTGTGTATGTTTGAGATAGGTTAAGAATGAAATTGATGAAAGTAATGTGTTCTAAAAGTTTTACTTTTATGTGTCAATTATTATGAATTAGATGTGCAAACATTTTGTTCCTTGATTATGGTATTCGTCTTTTGGAAGTGTTAAGGAAAAGGTGTTTGGTACTTAACCGTAAAGCTCTAAAAGATAATGGTTTACATAAATCAAAAGTTATTCACAATCATAGTGATTAATGTTCCATGTTAATTACTTTTCCTTAACACTAATCACCGAGATAAGATTGTCGTGTTGGTCATCGATTGTTGTAGCTCTACAAATAATTGACGACACGAGTATATAAAAGAGGAAAAAATTACTTTTATATATTGAATAGACCTAACAAGTAAAACATTATGAAATTTTGTTTCGTGTCATTAATGTTTTACTATGTCTTGGATCCTAAGATATGAGACTTATGTCTTTTCACTCAAGAAGTGTTTAATTTGATTATTGTCAAAAGCTATCAATGAGTATACTGAAAAAGACAATAGTTTGTTGAATATGACTTGTGCTGGAAAAGATAGCTAGTCAAACGATTATCGTTGTCCCTCTTAATTGAGTGATGATATTAGTGGACCCCTTGATAAAGCAAAATTATAATGTGCACAATGTAACTTGAGTTAAGTTACATGATTATAATTAGCTTAAAGATATCAAGAAATTAATATAATACAAATGTGACATATTTCTACTTTCTATATATTCTTAATATCATGAAGCAATGGACGGACACAAGTGGTGCACTTACATCACTAAATGGATCGTGTTTTAGTTCGAGTGGAACAAAGACATCTATACTATATGGCGATATTATGTACATTTTTGTGTACGTATACTATGTAATTTTTGTGTACATATAGTATATGTACATCTATACATATTTTTCCATAGAATTCCATAGTAAAAAAATATGTACATATCGCCAATTACACCTCCGAATAGGTGCAATGTTGCAAAAAAACCTTTTTAAAAATTATAGTTGGTAGTCGGCTCATTCTTTTGTAACTTGTAAGTTTTTACTTTGTTTTGCATGAGTTGTCCTCCTAAATCTAGCTAATGTCCCGTAAATCAAAGGATTCTTACAAAAATATTCATTATAAATTTATGGATTTTTCATTAGCTTTTGGTATTGTTTCAAGAATCTTCTCCCAATCGTACATATTTTCAGTATATTTCTCACCTCGATATTTACATACTTTGGCCTAAGAGTCATCGATTTTAACCATACTCACCTTAAAAATAATCAACTGCTAACTCTGCAAGGGATAGTTGTATCTTGTATACACATGTTCAACCAACTTCAATAGCCTCAGTCGACGTCATGTTGATGTCATAGTCACCCACCCACGTTGTTGCCCGTGAGCGGTGGATGTAGTTGAAGGCTCTCTTGGTCTGAAGCTAAAGCTTTGTCGAATAGGGTTTAGAAACTAATAAGATTTTGAGGTATAGATGTCACTTTGGTTCTTGTAACCGAATAATAGTATTAAGAGCATGAGTTATCATGACCTAGGTCATTCACTCTTTCTTCTTTTCACTCTATGTCACGTCATAATGACCAATCTTCTATTTTTCCTTTACTATTCACCAATTTACCATGACTTAGGTCATCACACTCAATTTCCTCCACATTATTAATTTCCTTATCAACTTTTATTTTATTTCAAAATCATTTATATTTACCAAAAATATTAATAATGTATTTGAAAAAACCAAAATACCAATAAATCTCGTATTTCCAAATTACATATAATTTTTTTATTTAACCCCCTGATTATTATAACAAATACCAAAACCAAACCAAAAATAAAAAAACAAAACCAAAATACCAATAAATATTGTATTTTTATTTTTATCATTTTTAATCTGTTTTTTAAATCTTATTTTTTAAAATATGTTTTCTAATTGTTTTTATTTAAAAAAATGTTTTTAATTTTTTTCCTGAATCGACATCCACAAATGAGTATAGTGAGTGTGCACACCTCATAGACTTGACAACCTCACCTATTTTTGTTTTAATTAGTTTTAATTTTTGTTTAATATTTAGTTGTAAATAATTCATTATGGTGGATAAGAGAATTTATTTTTTATTGAATAAAATAACTCAACTTTTCAATACGCTCTCTCTTATACATCATTTGGAGGTAGATTAAAAATAAAAAAAATATTAATTTTTTTAAAAAATTAAAAATAATTATAAAAAAATAATTTTAAAAAAATAATTAAAAAAGATTATAAATCATTTATAAAAAAAACAAAAACAAAATTAAAACCAACGACCAACCTCCACTGGGTCGGTCATCGCCTATGTGGCGACCTCCACTAGGTCGGTCATCGCATAGTGGATGGTCTAAGTTTGTGGTTATAGAAAGTAATGGACTTCGTATGCTTCCATGGGGGGGGGGGGGGTTGTTAATTATTTTCAATCAAAAAGGTTAATTGTGAATTAGAAAGGATGCAAACTAGTTTTCTTTCTCTTTGTTAAAATGAATCGTGGGATTTAATAGTCGTATCTTTTGAAAATTTACCTTCAAAAAAGTTCAATTAGCATACACTATTTAAAGTTAGAAGAAGTATGCACAATTAAGGGTGTAAACGGGTCAAATATGGGTCGGATATGCCCCTACCCGTACCTGCTAAATTAGTGGGTACGGGTATATACCCAGTCAAAAAAAATTATACCCGGTCAAAAGTAGCAGGTACGGGGCGGGTAAACTGGTAGTGTGGGTATAATATATTATATATAAATATATAATATTTCTTAATGGGTATACGGGTAAATACGTACAAGTATGTAAATATAAATTTTTAAATGGGTATGATTTTTCTACCTATACCTGTACTCGATGGGAGTGGGTGGTGTGGTATACGAGTATTACCCACCCTGTTTACACCCCTATGCGCAATCGATTGGATGAGTATTCCTTCTTTCCGTCCATGGATTATTTTGGATAAAAACTTTGATTTTTAATTAGTAAGGATGAAACTTAATTACTTATTTTCATATAAATTTAATGATGGAATTTAATACTGAAAATTCAACTCTTTAAAGTTTGATTAAGTACTTGAAATAGTCTAATGAGTTTTCCTTTTTCCCTCTTGGCTAGATTTTATTAATGGAATCTAATTTAATGTTCATGGGTATGCAAAAATTACTTTATCAAATTTCAAGAAAAAATTGTTATTTGTATCTTGTTAATACGTGTGTTTCACGTTTGAGTGATTATATTAACTTTTATAACAAAAATTACTTTGATCTGAATGGATTTCCTTTTCCATTTGATGGATCTGTATTGAAAGGTTAAGGGTGGTGTATCTAACGACTAACGGTTGTTGGAATAAAAAATCATTATTGAAATTTGATAGTGTTACAATAGTGTTAAAAATTATGTAAAATAATAATTGTCTCCGGTAACTGATTTGATTATTATTGTTGAAGGGAGAAAGATGAGATTAGGTTTGCTTAGTATTATATTTTTGGAGGAGATTTTGAGAAAATAAAAATACATGATGCATGTTTGTTTAATGAGAAAGAATCCAATGCCCTAAAAGTTGTTGACATTTGTTTAGTCCAAACAGTATATCTTGACAAATAAAGCACGTATGTTGAAAGTAATAAAACTTAGAGCTTTTTGTATAGCATTCAGAGACTAAAAAAATCAACACACCAAATTTATTAAAAACAAAGCAATTAATATATAAAAAAACTCTAATTCATCAATTGCCTAATTTTCTTCTCATGTTGTTTGGAAGGTTATCAAAACTAAAAAGAGATTGTTACTCTCTACTATTGTTGTAGTAGAAACCATGGTTTACTCCAAAGTTGCATAAACAAATATGTTAATTTAACATTTTTATTAGCCTAACAACAATACAAGGTCACGAGATTTTTGTGTGGATTCAATAGATAATATATTCTCAGAACATTAACAATGGTCGAAACAATTGTATTGACTAAAGTTAGAGGGGTCCAAATGCTCTACCATAAATCATGCATTTGCATCAACAAACCAGTCGGTGGTGCAGGTGAGACATTACTTACTACACAGATATTGGCTACTGGAATTGGGACTATACGTAGAAAGCATATTGACATTTTCCAAAGTTTGTGTTTCAACGTTCAATATTGACATATTGGTTATTCCAACTTCCAACCACATGTGGCGGGAGTTGGTGACTGTTTTTTACAAACTTGTGTTTACATGATGTATTGGACTTTGTGCCATTACTATTTGTCGTCCAAAAGTAATTAAATCGTTCTAACAACTATCATTTTATACTTCACAGTTCATTTAATACTAATTTCATCCAATGTCTTAAAATAAGGGTTTTCCCCGAGTTTTCCTCACATTCTCAGTATCAACACCACGAAAATGTCTAGCGAATTTCTATATCTGGTGAGGTAAGTGGGAGGGATTTTTTTCCGTCTAAGACGTCTGGCTAAACCGCATCCCCCAAGGGCGGTGCGTCTATCTGAGACGCCTCCTCTTTGGTGGGGCGGCTTAGCTAGACGCCACATCCTTGGACGATGCGCCTCTCTAAGCCGTCGTGCCCAAGGAGGGGGTGTCTCAGCCAGACGCCCCACTCCAAGGAAGGGGCGTCCTAGCCAGACGTCCTTTTTTATTTTAAGTTTATTAATTTTGTGTTATTTTAAATTATTTCAGGTTCCGTTGCAAGATTTCGATAGTGATGAAGAAGATTACAATGAGTTTTTTGATAGTAAACAAGTATTTACAACAATCGAGGAGACGACTCCGACGGGCGGCTCCCGTGGACGCCAGACCCAAAAAAATTATTTAAAAACAAAACAAAACTAAACATTGCATTTTACCAGATTTAAGTAGTCTGGGGCATATGCTAGCTCTTTTCCTGACATCCGAGACATGCTTTTGGATGAATATGAGAGTAATATGAAGAGAAAGTGATGTTAGGAAAGTGAAATGAAGAGTTGTATAAGTAGAAAGGACAGAAGGACAAAATAATAATTCACACGGCCGATTCAAGTAGTTTTCCGGCGATGTTTAACAATTCAGTTACTAAATTCCAAGAGGTAGGTGATATTGTTTGTTGTTGGTCTCCCACTAACATTCACCCCTGAAATGGTAAATCTATTGCATGCCACTGGAAAACAACGAAGTTGTTTTTCTACCATCGATCTATTAATATTTTTCGTGTGACCGTTACAAAATCATATATCTACAACTAACGTAGTTAATATAAATTATTTTTTAATTGTAAATTTTGCAAAATTATTGCTTAGCAATACGACAATTAAACAAAAAAATTGTAATTAATATTGAATTACAAATTTGCAAAAAATACCCTAAATAATCTAAGAAAAATATTCAACTCCCATTCTTTCTCATTTTTTCACTTCTCTCTCTTTTTCGCGTCTTCTCTACTTACTCATGTTCATGTATCTTTTTTTTCTTCTCATTTTTTCTATCTCATTTCTCTCTCTCGTATCGTCTCTTCCTAACTTCTCTCGTATCTTCCTTGCAAAATTTAAATATTTAAAATCCAATAAAAAATTATTAAACATTTGCAGGTGAGAGAGAAGTTATCTAGAAAATAGAGAGAAACAAGGAAGAGACGTGATGAGAGAGAGAGAGAGAAGTGTTGAGAGAAGAGAGAAAGAAGACATGGAGAGAGAGAGAGAGAAATAAAGAAGAGAGAGAGATATATATAGAGATAAAATAAAGAAGACAAAAAATGAGAACATGAGTGGAGAAAGACAATGAGAAAATAATAGAAGTTGATTATGTATGTGTTTTCTAGTTGTTGAGTTGTTAAATGTCAATTTTACAAAATTTACAATTAAAAACAATTTATTTAACGGAGTTAAGCGTAAAGTTAACAAAATGACACTGTTTGTAAAATAATGACACAAACACACACAAAAAAAGATTTTTAGTGACGTAATTGTAAATATATGATTTTGTATGACCGTACGAGAAATAGTGACACAACGATAGTAGAAAAATAATTTCGTTATTTTTCAGCAGCACAAAATCAATTTCCATTTCAAATACGTTTTTTCTTCATAATTAAAATACCACTTTCGGTCAAATGTGAACTGGCTTTTATATGTGCAAATAAGGGTGGTGATATTGGCTGAACTCTCTCCAGCTTGTTTGTAAAGTGTAATCTTATGCTTTGCCTTCTTATTTTTTAGTTTCTACTTTGAGATAATGATGATTTGTCTTCTGAGAATTGTAGTTAGGACCATGGGCCGTAGACAACACAGCTTTAAGGCCCATGCGCTGATTTGAAAATACATATGGGCTAATGGGCTCGATAAGGGATTGAGTTGGAAAGAGCAGAACGAAGAAAATTAAGCGACATAATGAGAATCTCCCAACTTCAACACCCTGGTAATACCTTAACTTATATTTTACTCATCAAATTGTTTTCATCTGGGTTTTCAACACCACCGCCTTTCATTATCATATTGTAATTCCGTCAAACGTAGATTCAAACTACAACGTTTTGATTTTCAAAGTAATTGAAGATATTTGTATTCCTTTTGACAAGTTCTATGAATCTAGTATTGCTTTGGTATTACCCTTATTGTAATTAAGGGTAACAACTTTGCTCAGGATCAGCTCCCAATTTATGAGTGTCTCCTCTCCATTCCTGAGCTGATTTTTGACTTCTCAACGCATACTCTTGTTTTTTTTCTGAAATCTAACTTCATAGTCAATAGATTCTCGCACAGCTGTAATTTATGGTCCTCTTTGCTTCCATATCAAAATAACGTAAGCGATGAAATCGATCGACTAGGTCCTTGATTTGAATTTTAGTTATGATTTGAATTTCAAAGAGCGATTCATTTTGGTTGATTAAATGCGTTGAAATCGTTAGTTATAGTCAAATGACTGATTTGTATGCGTACAACACTAACGTCAAAATGGAATTAGGTTCAAATGTGTCTTCTTCTTCTTCCCTTGTAAATCTGTAATTAAGTCGGATGATAGAAATTAAACTTCATTGTTCTGCTTCACAGAGACCTAAGGTGAGCTAACTGACTTGACTGCGGGCAATCAAATCAAAAATTCAAAAACGTGGAATGGATTAGAAAATGTGCTTATCCCAGTCCTACTCAGAATGGAATTTGGAGATTTGCTACGTCTCTGTGGTCGAAGGTGTCAGAGGAATTACTAAACACGTTGAAAATACTAAAAGTGCAACACTTTATATTTTATAATATGTTAGGGCACCCTCACACTTTAATTCCGCCATTTGCTGCACCCCATTGATGGGGTGCAGGTCGCGACGGTTGGGTGGAGGTCACGTAGTCGCCCTGTCGGTTTTTTTTTTTTTTATATTTAGTTGTAAATACTTTATTACGTTGGAAATATATATTTGTTTTTTTTGATATTTTTATTAGAGATTTAGTAATATTGTTGACAAAAAAGTAATACATTTAATAAAATTTAAATAAACAATTTTTGAGGGGTAATTTAGAAAACTTTGCGATTTGGTAGAAAATAAAATCCATTGGCCAATACGTGTGTTACAAATTCAAGGAAAAGGAAATTGAATTGGTCCTGGTAGTGGATCGTGCTTGGATAATTGATTCTGCTGAAATATATATATTTACTAGGATGTAAGATGGGAAATGTTCGTGAATGAAGACTTGATTCCTACCCAACCTCTCAAAACTTAAATCCTCGACAACCAATTCCAAAAAAAAGGAAATTACTGTTCGTCGCCGGAAAAATACTTAAATCGATCCAACAATTACAATTTTGTCATTCACAATTCATTTAATATACATTTCATCATGTGTCTTAAAACAAGATTTTTACCTCAGTTTTACTCACATTCTCAATACCAACACCACGAAAATGTCTGACGAAACGCCTGAATCCAGTGAGGTAAAGGAGGCGGAATTTTTTTCCGTATCGGGTGTCTGACTAAGCCGCCTCGCCCATGGTGGGTGCGTCTGGCTAAGAAGAGTGGGATTGAAAGTCTAATAAATCCTCAAACACAAAAAAACATTGTGTTTGGCTCACACTTGCGGTTTCCACGTCGGTTTTGAAGTTGTTGGGGAACATGGGGGGCAAATTCTGGTTGTGTGGGGGTTGATGAAGAAGAGTGGGATTGAAAGTCTTTGTTGTAGTACAACTTGTTGGGGTTTCGTCCTGTAGGAGACAGACAGTCACACGACACAAAAACGAAGAAAAACACGCAACAACACAAAACGATTTTACATGAAAATCCTTGCGGGAAAAACCACGACCGCCTCTCTAAACCTAATCCACTATTTCGTAATCAGGTTACAGAAAGGAGAGAGTTCCAGGTATTTAAACCCTAACAGAACCCTAACCCAAGTGTGATATGCACCGTACATCAAATGTAGATGAACGAGTAAACAGATCAATATCCGGAATACAATTATAAGTTGTCGGAACAAAAAAGACACCTCATGTCACCCCCGCATTCCTAATCAGACATATAGACTCAACATAATTGTCTTTGCATGGTTGTTCGAGTCAGGTGAGGAGGAGAGAGAACCAAAAGAGAGAGGAGAGTGTTTTAGGATTTTCCTCTTTTTATTTTATTTTTTGTTATTGACATTAAAGAATTTTACTATTTCATGATGTGTTATTTGTAAAATTTCTATAGAAAATAGTCCTGCAAAAATAGAAGTGCATGCAAATAAAAAACTTGAATTTCAAGATACACACAATTGAATAAAAGAAATACAAGTGTAATTGACCAATTATAACTAATTTAATGTACATAAAATATATGCATAGCCGATATCCCAATATACGCACCCTGTCATATTTCATATCATCAGTAGAAAACATTTCAGTCTAATATATGCATAGCCGGTGTCCCAATTATTGCTGCTGTTGATTTTTTATTTATTTCTGACCGGTTGCTAATTAATGATTTTTTTATGGATAGGATTTATCTACACAATTTTTATCTGCAGATAAGATAAGTCGGTGGACAGGACAATGACATCCAACGTGAAGGCGTTGGTCCGAACAGTAAACTATGAGATAAGACTTATCCACTCCATCCACATCTTAACATTTTCATCCGTCCACATCTTAACGTTTTGAGCCAAAACACATCCTAACGTTACTTCTTGTACATTTCTGATTAAGGTACTTTTTTTTTGAAAATTGATTAAAGTACAGTGATTAAGGTACGATGATTATACAACAAGAAGGTAAACTGGTAGTTCTAGTCCAATAATTAGTAAGTTTTTTTATTTTAAAAAATATGACAAAATAAAAGGATCCTGAACTATGCGTTGATTTAGGAATACATTTAGCCAGGTATGCATAAGTTTATAGTGATATGACGATGTTTTAGAAGTTCTATATATGGGAGGGTTGATACAGTCTTCGCTGCCTCCGTATGCTTCATTTAATTAAATTACCAGTTTTTCAAAAAAAAAAAAAACACAAGAAGTTGACTTTCAGGCTGCAGAGAAAGGTGGGTTTCACCTTTCCAACGTCGCCCTGGATACCCAAACACGTCCTAATGGGGTTCAATGGTTGATTATGATTAATCAAAGGTTCAAAGCCAAGATGTTACCAATCAAATTCGGTATACTTTAGAAAACTCAACTTGACTCGACAAAATTAGTACAAATTGGATGAGATATCGTTTTTAGTCATCCTATAAAAAAATCTACCAAACAGACGTGTTACATGTGGAAAAATGAAATTCCATTTTTTCACATTCTAACTCATTTCTAAGTATACTTGATTTTTATTTTTTATTCTTCACCGTTACACCCTTATCATTACATTTATGGTAGAGTAAGAGTGCACTACTGGTGGTTACGTTACCCATACTCAAGAAAACCTAATCCGAAACGCTTCTAGAAGCAGACTCAACACATCGTTGGGTCCGACAATCAACGAAAATGAGACGGAAGGAATCCAAAGGATCAATCAGGATGACCGAATACAACAACAGAACAAAAACACTGCTACTATTGCAGAACAGACAACAGCATATATTCATATCTCCAGATCAAACACTCCCCCCCTTTTTTTATTAAAAGTAAAAAAAAAACTGGTATTTCATCCAGTGGACACCAACGGTTTTCTTTCTCCACCTCACGTCCCATCCCTATTCGCCATCCCAACTCACAAGTGGACCCGACAAGGACTCCAACCCTTATCCTTTAATTTTAATCCCACAAGATTTTTCCCCAAGTAAATAAACTAATATAATCCTATAAATGTCCACTTCCACATTCCTCAGTCCTCACAAATCACAATTGAAAAGTTCAAACCCAAACTTTTGGTTTAATTGCGAATGGGTCCTTTGATCCCCGGACTTCCCGACGAGATAGCTCGGGAGTGCCTCGCCCGAGTGCACCACACCCGCTTCCAAGCCGTCCGGGCGGTTAGCCGGACGTGGAAAAGCGAGATCGATTCGGCCGAATTTCACCACCTCAGGAAGGCCAACAACTTGACTAAACCTCTTATAGCCTTAACTCAGGCCGAACCGGTCCCCGTCCCGACCGGTCCGGCCACCAAATACGCCTTCACTCCGGCCTACCGTCTCGTCCTCCTCGAACCGGAAACCGGTTCATGTCTCTCTCTCCCGCCGCTCCCCTCCACTCCCGGTCTCCCACTCTTCTGCCAGATCGCCCGCTCCGACGGGGAACTCGTCGTCGTCGGCGGGTGGAGCCCCGACACGTGGATCGCGTCCAACAAGGTCTTCGTATACGACTTCTACTCCGCCACGTGGCGGAAGGGGGCCCCACTCCCCGGCCGGAGGAGGTCCTTCTTCGCCTGCGCGTCGTCGGAGCGGGACCGGATGGTGTTCGTTGCCGGAGGCCACGACGAGGACAAGAACGCGCTGAAATCCGCGTGGGCCTACGACGTCGCACGTGACGAGTGGGTCCCGATGCCGGACATGGCACGTGAGAGGGACGAGTGCAAGGGAGTGTTCGTCGCCGGGAAGTTCGAGGTCGTCGGAGGGTACGGCACGGAGTCGCAGGGGCAATTCGGGAAATGCTCCGAAACATTCGACGTCGCCACGTGGAGATGGGAGAACATAGACGACGACGCGTTGGATACGGCCACGTGTCCCCGCACGTGCTTGGTGGGTCCCTGTGGGAGGATGTACAGGTGTCGTGGTGGGAAGGTGGCCGTGAGGGAGGGTAAGGCGTGGAGGGACGTGGTGGAGGTGCCAAAAAGCGCCGTCGTGGCGCCTCGGCTGGTGACGTGGAAAGGTGACCTGGCGGTGATCGGGTCGGTCGGACACGGTGGGCCCCACAGCTGTTATGTTGTGAGTATGGAAGGGAAGGTGGGGCCGTGGAGGAGGGTCGACTTGCCGGAGGACTATTCGGGTCCGATCCAGGCGTCGTGTTCTATGGAGATCTAGAGTTCTATAAATTGCTTGTCTTCGTTTTTGTAAGCGTTCAATCCATGAAACAGGGAATATATCACAATGTGAACTGTGGATGTGTAGAACTCCGAGCATTCATTCTGTTCCATCCAATGTTATCTTTTTCACTAGTCAAGGAGTAGTTGACTATTGAGTTTTAACTCATAAAATATAACCCAAGTCTTGTATACATTGCACACACAAGTTTTTGTGGTCTATCTCGCAACGTTAATTACCGATCCATACATTTGATTGTCGCTATATTTTCACTGTTTACTTGACAAATGACTCGGTGAACCGACCATTAAATGCATGATTTTGAGTTCCCAACTGATCGGTTGAGCTACCGTCTAAGACCATCACTAACCATGATCTGGACGACCCAGTCATCAGCTCTCTCTCTTCAAAATCAACTTTCTCTCTCTTCCACATCAGCTTTCTCTTTCCTCAACCCACCTTCTTCTCTTTCCTACACTATTCACCTCTTAACCACGACCCAACACAACCCACAACAACCTACATCTCTCCTCCACATCATTTCGGGGTCTATCTTGGTAAAACTTTAAAAAAAATTAAAAACAATTCTAAAAATTCTAAACAATTGTAAAACGTATTTTCAAAAAAAAAATTTAAAAAAACTAAAACAAAAAATTTTAAAAATCAAAACAAAAAAACAAAAAACAAAAAACAAAAAATTTAATATTTTTTTAATGGACGACCGGGTCGTCGACCCGGGCGTTTCAACGCCCAGGTCGATGACCTGGTCATCCACGACCTTGGATGACCCACCGTTAAGAGCATAAATGCTCAGGTCACATGTGACCGGTCGTTCACGACCGAGAAAAATCCCCGTTAAGGGATGCCGAGCAATCAAAAAGGGATTTCAGTGGTCATCCTCCAAAGGCGTATTTGGTTCAAACACAAGGAATGGGTAAATGTTGGAGCGTAGGTGGGGGAATCAGGACGTTCCATCGACGTTCAAATTCTAGAGAGATTATTTTTTTTCGTTTTGACTTACCTTGAGGAAAGTGGTTATGAAATTTAATTAGAGCCGTGATAGACGGACGCGCGCGTCACGGACGCGCCTTACGTGGATCTGTACAGCTCAAATATTTTTCTTTGAGTCAGCGTTCAGTCAGCGAAATTTCTCTTCGCGCGTTTTGGTCTTTTTAAAAAACGCCGGTTCTTTAAGTTGAACGATTCATTTCCCAATACACAGATAAGACAGTGTGCAGACCCTAGGATATCGTGCAGTCTCATTATTCGTGCAGCAAATACACTTATTCCGGACACACTTTATTCATAATAAAATATTTGTTTTTAAGTTTTACGTTGGAATAAGTGTATTTGTTGTCCGGTTCAAGAATAAAGTGTGTCCAGAAACGGAACATAAAGTTTGTCCGGAATAAGTTGATTTCTTGTCCGGAATAAGTGTATTTGCTGTCCGGAATAAGTGTATTTGCAGTCCAGAATAAGTGTAGTTGTCCAGAATAAGAAGAAAGTGTGTCCAGAAACGGAACAGAAAGTTTGTCCGGAATAAGTGTATTTGCTGTCCGGAATAAGTGTATTTGTTGTCCGGACTAAGTGTATTTGTTGTCCGGTTTAAGAATAAAGTGTGTCCAGAAACGGAACATAAAGTTTGTCCGGAATAAGTTGATTTCTTGTCCGGAATAAGTGTATTTGCTGTCCGGAATAAGTGTATTTGCAGTCCGGAATAAGTGTAGTTGTCCAGAATAAGAAGAAAGTGTGTCCAGAAACGGAACAGAAAGTTTGTCCGGAATAAGTGTATTTGTTGTCCGGAATAAGTGTATTTGTTGTCCGGACTAAGTTTATTTGTTGTCCGGTTTAAGAATAAAGTGTGTCCAGAAACGGAACATAAAGTTTGTCCGGAATAAGTTGATTTCTTGTCCGGAGTAAGTGTATTTGCTGTCCGGAATAAGTGTATTTGCAGTCCGGAATAAGTGTAGTTGACCAGAATAAGAAGAAAGTGTGTCCAGAAACAGAACAGAAAGTTTGTCCGGAATAAGTGTATTTGCTGTCCGGAATAAGTGTATTTGTTGTCCGGTTTAAGAATAAAGTGTGTCCTGAAACGGAACATAAAGTTTGTCCGGAATAAGTGGATTTGCTGTCCGGAATAAGTGTATTTGCTGTCTGGAATCGGAATAAGTGTATTTGCAGTCCAGAATAAGTGTATTTGCAGTCCGGAATAATATATGGCTTCATTATTGTCGGAATAAACGAATCAATATATGGAATGCAATAATATGATGTCGAAACAAAAAAACGTCCGCAAAGCGCGCTCCCTCTGTCTGCTCGCTTTGCGAGGGGGACTCACGTCCCCCGCAGGGGCTGCCGCCCCTGCCACACCCGCACAAACTCAACAAACCTCCCACTGTGTATTTTACCCCACAAGAATTACGTTTAGGAAAAAAATAGCATCTCAGATTTCCTGTTTATGTAGAACATCGGGAAGTCTTCGCACCGTCCCATTCACGTTGCTTACGTTGTGAAGAATCCTGGGAGTCGGCATCAGACGCTTCTTCGACCTAATATCTTGCTCGAAATGGTGATTTATTCTGGAGAGAAAGAATGAAGAAGAAAGAAAGAGTGTCATCATATTTGTATTTGGGTGGAGAGAGAGAACTGAGTTGAAACGCATTTAATGTGATTTGAGTGGACATCAGGAAGAAAAAACAAAAAAACATTCATGTTTTGGCCACGTAAGGGTTGACATGGATGTCCACGTAGAGCGCGTCCGTGACGCGCTGCGTTCATAAATCATTTCCCATTTAATTATTCTCTCATCTTTCGGGTAGATTGAGAGAATTTGTGCCAAACTGTTTTTTTCTGAAAATTTTAAAGGATTTTATCTCAATAGTATAAATTTAATATAGCCACATTACTTGGAGGTACTAGGGTTACTACACTTCGTGTAATTTACGTCTATAGATGAAATGGAAGAGAGAACTACTAGTAATGGGTTTTTTCTTCTTCTTCTTTATCATGCTAGAGTCTTGGTATCCTTCGGTGGGGGTGATTATTCAAATGTCAAAACTACACCTGCCTTTCTCAAAAGATTTACGGCCTAGAATTAAGCATAAGCGATAGTCAACTTTAACACGATCCGGCGTCCGGGTTGCTATCAACGAATATAAAAAGGACGTGGAAAAAGAAGTGATTAGTTAATGAAATGACTTGTTATTTTGACAAAAACCCAAACAACTATGCAATTGGACTTTTGATATACTACATCTACAATCCCCCGTCTCTAAAGTAATTAATTACGTAGATGACAAAACAATAACAGACAGCGAATATAGACCACTCAAGTGTCCCTACATTATCAACAACAGTCCGCATGCAGGGTAACGTAATAGATGCCTTCCCAAATATCTAAAATAATAATTGAGATTCTAGAACCCAACTTTTTCATGGATTCCTCCAGAAAGAAACTCAAAACCATCCACGATTTCTCTGTTCAGCTGCATATAGTATAATATAATAAGTAGCCATTAGAATGGTCCCCATCCGTCACAAAACATCAAAACTAATCAGAGTTTCTAGAAGACCTCTAAGCAGAGCCCCACACACCACTTTTGATGTGCAAACTTACTCCACTCTTCCGGTAACATGTCCTGTTTCGGCTTATTTATATATATATATATATATATATATATATATATATATATATATATATATATATATATAGGAATTCTCTAGTGAGCACATGACTCAACTTTTCTAAATTAAGCCCCCACAATATCCACCACTCAATTTAAATTGTAAGGTAGATTAAGAAAAAAACAGTTATGCTAATGAATGGTGAGATCAACGGTAAATAAGATCCAACGGTGAGATTGTAGGGGGCTTAAACTAAACTTGATGAGTCTTGGGCTCACTAGAGCTTGACCCTATATATATATATATAAAGACAATTACACTTATTTGTTGATGCTTAAAGGTGTCGTTAAGTAACTTATTTGGGTGACACCTCAGCGCCTCGATTAACATAACTGCAAGTGAGGTGACACTTTCGCTTTGTAGTTCGAATTTTTGTTCCCCTTTCTTTGTCGTCTAGAAGGAAGACTAGAACTAGAAGCATCGTTAATTAAAATTTGCAGTAGATTTGTGGTTCGAATTTTCTTCCTCGTCGTTTTGTGCATTGTAATTAAAGCTTGATAGCAGATTACGACTACATATGTCTAGGTAGTGGATTATTCTACTTTATTCCCACGTAGCACAGTTTAAGCACGTCTAGAATATGTTTTCCAACCAAAAAAAGTTCATAATTGGGATATCACACATGATATATGTTTTTTTTTTCGAATTTAAAACACAAAAAGTACTTTAAAGTAAAACCATGTAAATTTCCAAATGCCGGCCCTTGCCTTGTTCCTTCCTTATCCCAAACCTTGAAATACAGTGTTTGGGATATCACTTAAAGGTAACGTTGCCCATACATAGTATGAGCGTCTTGCAAGATCAACCAACTAGCGTAGTCCAGTTGCACGAATCCAAATCGAATTTGTGTCGAGATAGGGATGGTGACAGATATTTAAGTTGGGAGGTTGGAATTCACAAGAACAAATATGAAGGATTCGTAAGTTAAAGGGGTTGGAAATTCAAGACTGATTCCCAGAAGCTCTTTACTAATTAAGCTAAATCTCAAAATTTAAGGTATCGTCCAGCAGACTCTTGTGGCATATTTCTTCTCTTCCAACAACTCTCCCAAAGTCAACTAACCAGATTTTACTTTCACCTAAATTGTATCTGTTAACAACTGCACGACAGGATGGTATTATAGGTATGGATAATGGAGTAAACTAAACAGTTGCTAGTTTCAATTATACGGAGAGGTGTAATAACAAACAGATTAGCAAAATACCATGATAAACAATGCTAACCTTATCCGGTTAATAAATATGCGTTACATGACTTACATCTCTATAGCCACATTCATAAGTTAAAATGACACATCAATCATTATTATTCGTAAACTTGGTCAAAAAATGAGGTAAATAATGAAGCTTTATCCTATGAGAATGATAACGTGCTATCAGGTAACAAGTATCGGGTCCCAAAAATCCCATCCATTCTTATCTAGTTATCTGATTCATTAGAATTGGACAACATATTATATAGTTTTTTTTTCTGAACTGCTGTTCGTCGTCGTAAAACTACTTAAATCGTACCAACAGATTACAATTTTGCCCATCTACCCTTTCTACTTATATAACTCTTCATTTCACTTTTTTAATACAACTTTCTCTCCATATCACTCTTCTATTCACCAGATATAATGTCTCAGAGGTCAGGAAAAGAACCAGCGGACACCCCGGACTACTCACATCTGGTAAATTGTCTTGTTTATTTTAATTATTATTTTTTTAAAAAAATTTTAGGTCGGGCGTCCGCGAGAGAGGCACGAACATTGGCTAAGACGTCTGCGGGAGACGCCTCCCACGTAGGGTAGACGTCTCCCGCAGACGCCCTGAATTTATTTATTTATTTATTTACATTGATTATAAATTGTGATAAATTTAAAATAAATTGAATATTATGTTAATAATGAGTTAAATTAGTTTAGTAAATCATTTATTGATTATAAATTGTGAAAATTAATAAATAAATCGATCATTAAGTTAATTAGTTTAATTATTTTAGTAATGAATTATTGATTAAAAGTTGTGATAATAGCTGCCCTGAACTATGCCTTGGTATCACTTTGCTCCCCTGAAGTTTCAAAATTAACAGTTACCTCCCCTGAACTTTAATTTTGTAACACTTTGCCCCATTGAACTTCAAAAACTCATTATTTAACACACATTCGACGTTTTTTCCTAATTTTTTTGTTGTATTCCTAATACACTCCTAAACCTATATTTACGTGAAAGTTTGGATCGAAACGAAGGTCGGATATGGTTGGAATTTGGGTCGGATTGAGTGTCAACTAATAATTAGTTGTGTACGAATTTTGTAAATGATTATTGATTAATTGTGATAATTGCTAAATAAATCGATTATTAAGTTAATAATGAGTTTAATTATTTTAGTAAATCCATTAATAAAATTTTATTTTTAAAATTGAATTAATAGTCATCGAGTTACCGTGGAGGAAAAGGGAAATCAATTACCTTACACGCGGTACGTAGTGTAGCAGACGAGTCAGGTCCTCGTCATCCATGTACACGTGGTATTTCTGCTTCAGTTAGGAGAGAGAGAACTCTGTTACGTCGTCGTCAGACACCTGAGGATTCTTTCGACGACGAGGATGATTCAGATGAGTTGAGGAGTCACGACAAGAGTGACGATGGGGTCCGGTATGACTTGGGGCCACAGGAGGAGGCGATACATCAGTCCGGTCGAGGACGGGGGCGACATTGTGGTCCTTCGGCTGAGTGGGTCATTAGGAAGGATCGAGGTGGCCGATTTGTGAACGGTGATTCGAGTTCGTGCACTGCAGACGCCCGAGCTCAAAAGAAGAAGAGGGGCGAGGACGACTCTTGGATCGTCACAAATATTATGCCCGGTGGTCCTGTAGATGGCAGCGTCATTCCGAGTTTCGGAGGCCACATCGCCAAACGCATCTGGGATGACGAGGATCGGAAGGTTTTGAAGTGCCATAATCGGCAAAGAGCCTGTACGACATTGCAGGCATGGCGTTCAATGATGACTGATGATATGACGGCGACCGTGGTTGACAGTGGATTGGGTCACTTGCAGTACACCATGTTTTTCTGCATTGACATGCCGTTGATTTCGGCTTTCGTGGAGCGGTGACAGCCTGACACCAACACTTTCCACTTGCCGTTCGGAGAGATGACGATCATGTTGCATGACGACTTTCAAATTCTGCACATTCCTGTTGAGGGTCTTATGGTCAGTGCGCATGCGCCGACATCTGAGCTGAAGTTATATGTATCTGAGTTGCTGGGTGTCAGCTTGGAGGGTCTTGGGCGGGATAGCTCATTTTGGAGTGACGGTGGTGTTAGTATTGGTGCTGTGGACGAGTGTTGCAGATGGGGGCGACCACCACGGACCGAGGATACGCAGATGACTGCTTACATCTTCTTACTGCTAGGCTGCGTGTTGTTTGTCGACAAGAGCGGTTCCAGAGTTAAACCACGCGACCTACTGGAGGCGAGGGACCCAGATACCATTGGTCAGTACTCATGGGGTCGGCGACGTTGGCATATCTGTATCGCCAGCTGGGTATATCTAGTCGTGCTGATTGTTCTGTGATTACTGGTTGTCTTACACTGTTGTAGGCTTGGATCTATGAGTATTTTCCTGCTTTCCGTAGACGGCTAGATCAGATGAATGCATCGCAGATATATAATGTATATATCATTCACGTTTATTTAAATTTTAACTTTATTATTATTAACGTATAAACGTTTAGGTGGAGTGGTTGCCGTATGGTCCCAAGCCTGCTGTAGTTGTGCCGAGGACTAAATTTATGAGCGTTATTCGTTATAGGGATATCACAGAGCCTCATTTACCTGATCGCGTGTTACGTCAGTTAGGTTACGTTCAGGTGATCCCGGTTGACATCCCGACTCCCGAGGATGCAGTACGGTTTGCAACTGTGACGACGTACGACGTCAGGCATAACGTTTCGTTCGCGGAATCGGTTTGGAGGACATTTCCGAGAGTAGGACGACTATAGCTGCACGATCTGAGTCGTAGCCGCGACCCCTCCACTTGTGTTGCAGATTATTTGCAGTGGTCGGTAGGTGCTCACATCCACTTATCGTACACGGTATCATTCCGAAACCGGAGAGACCACTGGATAGGACATGTGCCGATGCGGTAAGTTTATCTAATTTTATTTTTAATTGTAATGTATATTTTGTTATTATTGTTAATGTATGCTAATTTTTATTTTACATACAGTGGATGAGTAGGGCGATACAGTGTACGCAGCCGTTCTTGCGACAGAGAGACATGATGCCGACTGAGGATACGAGACTTGCATGTACAGATTGTGATCACCTCATCGAGGATTGGAACAACCAGTTGGACATTTCAGACCATTATTCAGATGCTGAGCTGTAGTTGACTTACTTTTACTATCGTTTTGTTATATGTTGCACTGTTACTACATTTGTTGGTATTTGCTTATGCTTATTTGTGTACTCTTATTATTTATTTCTTACGAACATATCTTCTACGTATTTCTTTGATTATCGTATTTTAAAAAAAATTTGTCACGAAAATATCTTCAACTTATTTCTTTAGATATCAAATAATATTTAAATTTAAGATACGGTAAAAGAAGAACACGACATAAGTACAAATACACGATATATTATACATTACAAAAACATTACAAATTACAAATACACGAACCATCCGTTCCCATTGCGAAATACATGACCGCACACTTGTAAAAATTAGCAATAGGAAACAAGTCGGCCCAAACCTCCATATAATGATCCTCGTCACAAGCTCCCCCGCCCCAATCAATTCGTTGACGAGTCTCTCCCACATTGCCGAAATAGACACTCTCATAAATAAGATGTGCACCTATCTCATTAGAAATCGTACGATGGGCGTACGACCAGTTCTCTTGACCATCATGGAAGACATCGGCAACACATCGAAATCCACAGTTGTCATCAGCACGTACGTCATTCCACCTTTCCAGAAATGGAAAAATGATTCATGACAGTTTATCAACATATGAGAAGGTATCCACGTCAATCCGTCCGGACACTGTAAGATAGGTAAATAACAATTCAATAAAACAACAAAATTAGGAGATAATATATTCAACCACATCTAGATTACTGATATATATTAAATAACAACAAATATATCGTCATACCAGAAGATCCTATGCCCGTGTTCACGGACGATCGTGACGAATTGGAAGACCGACCACGACCCCTGCTCCCACTACTGCCAGACCAACCACGACCTCGCTCAGGATACTCGAAGGCACTCGGGTCCCGACGTGTCGACTTTCCCCTAGGTCGACCTCATACCTTAATATTTTCTGCGGGTTCTCCATAGTTCGACTGATCGGGGTGTAACTATTTGTATAAAATACGAGAGACACTACGAATTACTGCAGGGTCGCTCTCCGAAATCTCATCAACTAGCTTCTGAAAATGCTTGACGTCTTGTGCTGACTGATCCATAAACTCTGACATCTGGACTCCTTCTCCAATGACAAGTGTTTTCCAGAATGGATGAATCTGCTCTAAATAAATTTCATCACCTGACGTAAAACACTCGTATATGGTACATGCACAAGGAATCCCATGTGTTGTCCGGAAAGCACACCCACAACGATATTCAATTTCATCACTTAAGTCATGCATTCTCTTCAACTCCTGAGTCAATAACGACAAGCAGAGATGTGAAACTCAGTCATTTATATGCTGAAATAAAGGACTTATGTAGTTTGTCACAATTCGATGTCTCGAATCTTCAAGAAAGTTACGAATATTCGTCAGCTGCATTTCAATAGCCGAGTTCACGCGGTCGAAAAGAGTGTCGAGAGCGGCAGTCGATGTAGTGATCCACTCTTTCAGAGCCGAATGTGCACTTTCCACCATGCAGTTAGTAGTGTTGCCGAAATGAAAAACTTTATTCGTCCAATTCAACACAATTTTTTCCTTATGCACCAACCACGTGTCTTCCACATAGTCCGTCAGCACTGGCCAGGACTTGTAAGAATCTTTCAAATTACGGATTGCTCTATCATAATCCGTCTGTGAATCAGAAAACATGACTCTCCTCCACCTTCCACGCCTATAACTCTCTGCAAACTGCTTGTCCTTGCCGAATACGTGGTATGCGTAGTTGTACACGTCTTTGTTGATATGTCAGGTGCATAGTAAATGAGCTGACTCAGGAAAAACCTCTGCCACGGGTCGCATCAGACTTATCTCTCGATCCGTTATTATTGCAGTCGGGCTAACAATATCCAATAACAGATCTCGCAGCCTCTCCAACGTCCACCGGTAGCTAGACTCGGTCTCATCCTGCAAAATCGCATATTCGACGAGAAAATTCATGTTTGTTGGAGTAACCTCAACCATCTCAAACAAAAGCATTTTGTACTTGTTCGTCTTAAACGTCGAATCCATACAGATTACGAATGAGTATCTACGCAACAACTGAACTGAAGTCGGATGTGCAAAAAATGCGTGAGTGAGGACATTAGTTTCTTCATCTGCCACAATCTAATGCCAATACTTATGCTGCATTGCCTCCCTGAGAAACTGCTGCGCGGGATTCCTGTCTTCAGATTTCGTCCTCCTCATGTACACTCTGAAGTTATAAATGTATTTGATTAGGATTATCGTCCGTGAATTTCTCATTTACCACCAACAAAATGTTACGTGGTCTTCCTTGTACCTCTGTCATATCACGAACAATTTGCTTTGCCCCAGCACTAAGTCCGTTGACTTGTCGGTGACCCTCTGAATAAACTGCAAGGGGGTGGTTGTGTTGCCCATAGATGCTAATAGAAACAATGACTCATCCATCACGATCTCGTCGCTCCACCACTTTTACCAAAAACCGACAACCGCAAACTTTTCTTTTGTATTCTTTCGTAGTGCAATACTCGTATCACGAGAACTCATTTCACGTCTGCGATCACATCTCAGGTAACATTCCATCCGGTTATCTGCTTTTGGTTTGTATGATGATATAACCAAAAAAAATTCAACTCCTAGTGCAACTTGTTTCACCCATTTACAAGCTTCATCGATTGTTGTAAATTTTTTTTACTGTCAAAAAGCTCACTGTAATTTACTCCATCACCACCGAAATCTTGCAACGAAACCTGAAAAAATTGAATTTAACAGAAAATTAAAAAAAACAGGCGTTTGACCAAGGTGGAGGCGTCTGGCTAACACGCCTCCACCTATGTGGAGACGGCTTAGTCAGACGTCCGAGGCGGGAAAAAAATTCCGTCCCCGTTACCTCGCCGGATTCAGGTGTTTCGCCAGACATTTTTGTGGTGTTGGTACTACGAATGTGAGTAAAACTGAGACAAACACCTTGTTTAAAGACACGTGACGAAATGTGTATTAATTGATTTGTTAAGGGCAAAAATGTCATTTTTTGGATGATTTAAGTAATTTTCCGACGACGAATAGTAACTTTTTTTTGTTGAAAGCAACATATTATTTGGTTTTTAGACGAGGATATTTTATGAGCATTAATTGCCACTTTGTTGTGTCCGCGCAATAGTCAATTAATCAAATAATATAGACAACAATTTATTTGTAGAGCCTTTGCAATAGGCCTATATGATAAGTTGTAACATAACCTTTCCTAGAATATTAATACAAAATAGTGAAGTATAGATGTGGGAGGTTGTAGTGAACTCTTAGCTCGGCCTAGTTGGGGTTATAAATTAGATCGAGTTGAAGGTTACCCAATCCACACCCAAAGGTTACTTTCGACTTTGAGATTTTTTTAGCACAAAAGTGACATCAAACTAAGATAGTTATTCCAGCTGTGTTCATTGAATAGACTATGAAGTCTCCCCACATTGGGAAATCAACGAAGAATCCAGCGGTGCAACACTACAAGAATCTAATACATAATTAAGTTAACCATCTAGATCATCTTGCATTTTTTTGCACAATATTAAAACAACAAATAACTGAAGCAATCTACTCTACATCCTACAGCCGTATTCATTGCATGTAAGCTCCCTAATTTAATATACCTAATAGAAAAACAAAACCAATGTCATTATTGTCAAATTATCATAATCCCATTCTATCTCTGTCTTGTAGCTGCCTCGTGCCTATAATAATAAAAAAGAGGCGGACCCATCACGACTTGCAATATCACAATCCCAAAGAGTGATATGAATGCATTCATTAAGTGGATTGACTTTACCAACAGAAAAATAAAAAATATATGACGATCAAACAGTTAAATTTTTACTTCTACTCTAGTTACTAACCAACCTTCAAAGTACCCAGAGCAGGGTAGTTAGTTTTAATCAAGTGCACCTTCAGATATCCTGTCACTAGAAAAGAAAAAAGTGAAAGAATAGTTATACAAGTTGTTGGAGCAAAATAAGCACCACGTTAGAAGGAAACAATACTGTAAATAATGAACAGCCAGTGACGCTTGCACATATTACAATCAATATTTTGGATATCAATGTTATATTTTGGCCAATCTAGAGTACAAAATTTATGTCGTCTTTCTTGAAGAGGTTCACCCATAACAACGGAGCTTGCCAGGTTTCACCGGAATATGGCTGCCAGATTGCCAAAAAACATCCATATTGAAGAACAGATCATAAAAATGCATTAATTACCAGACATTCCATGGCTAAGGAAATGCTCTGCAACAGAATAAAAACTATATCCTACTGGCTACGGCTGAAAGAAGAATGACAAACTCATATTCCACAGTGCACCTAGAAATGAAACGCGTAATGAATTGCTCGCATGTAAGACTTCGCTATTTTATTCTTGTAAGATTGCATTGTCAATTTACATGCACATATTCACATAAAATTACTTGACAAGCGATCATGGTTTGGAAATGGTTCACCTTCTCTAGCATTTATAATCAGCAATAGAACAAGCTCAGTCAACCCCAAGAAAAAGCTCACCCTAGAAATCTTAAGGACAATGATTGATTGATAGCTAAAAGAAATTCGAGTGCGACAATAGGGAAAATGACTGGGTTCGTTAAATTATTGTTTTGAATAGGCATACTATCCTTATAATCCCAAAGAGAACAGAAGTACTTAGAGACAATATTTCTTCTACAGCACATCAGAAGAGAATATGTATGTATCAAATAATGCTATCATCAGTCACGCAATTCATTTCTGAACCTTAATTTTGTGAGTTCATATAGGTAATTTTCTTGATGTGATACAACTTAAGCTACCAATCATCATCCTGAATGAAAAAAAATCCTCAAAAACCTGAATCACTGATTACCAACGTCATGAACACCAAGAAGTATCTTATGAAATATCATGTCATAATGCTATCAGCCATAAAATCCCCCTTGACCCCTTCGTTGCAAAGCTAACATCAAAAGGTGGTTTCCAGTGGAAATATGTTCATTGCCACAAGGCATTTCCCACAAATCACAGGCTACTGTCAGTTTAACTAATTTTTTTCTTTCAATTATTCACTATTTTACTGCAAAATGTGACCTTAAAAACCCAGCTCTGAATAAACCAAAATTTTATCAAGTGTAACAAAACCACGGTTCATAAGTAATAATTAACTTATCAAGTTCAAAAAAGAAACTACCACACATGCGACTAGATAAGCATCTATTCTAAATTTCATGAATCCCCCTTTTCTACAGTTTCAGCTTGCAATAATTTTCACTTCAGCCTGATAAAAAAAATTCAACAGTCATAGATCACAGGATTCATTGGAGAAGGTCATCGATCAGTTATCTTCATAAGATCAACCATATGGAGCCAAAAGTCAGATTTTATAAAACTCTGTGTTGCCAGCTTGTCAGTTAATGCTAGGAAACACCAAATGTAAGATAAAATACTATAGAACACATATAGCAAAAGTTATAATTATATTTCAAGCCAGATTACTTAGCATTCTTCCTATGGTCTTTCCTTACTCTATTTTCGTAGTTCTTACACTCTATGTGAAAGAAATATAAGACCTATTGTTAGAGATATTGATATAATATTTTCCTTCTCTAATGCATCAACGTGGTACAGAGTTACTTTACATGATCCATAAGAGAACTGGAAAGCATCATCTGTGAAAGACCAATGCACCACCCTAGGAAACGTTCAAACTTGCACGGCACCTGCCTTTGGCACAAGCATCATGCTATCATGTTATATATATCTTCTGGGATTAATCTATCCAGTATTCTGCTGTCAATCGCTGAATCTCTTTATTTTCTTATGGATTAGGAACTCCTCACCACTTAATTGTTTGGATGTTCTTGTTTGTCACCACGTTTTATGTGTCACTTCACATCATTGATGTCCAGGTTTTGTGCCTCTTTACTTTCGGTGGGGTGTATGTTAGTAGCATTTTCTGAGTTTCATCTACAGGAAACAACAATAACACCCTGTAGCTTCAACATCGTAGGCATTTACGACATTTAAGTGATTTTGTTTGTTTTCTGATGTTTTCATCATCATGAGTGGTTTAGAACTGTTGTTTGAAAAGTTTGTGATTGTTTTTTGTTCGTAGCTTTACAATGTCACAATTGTACATGTAGATTCTTTTCCCTCTCTTTCTTCCACCGAGGGCCTACTTGTTTCATAGGTAATGAGGCTGCTGACACTGCAATTTTGGACTAAGTATTAGAATATACAATGTTATATCAAAGATTTGGATAATATATGAATAGATGTTATCTAGAAAGATGGATATACAATGTTATATCAAATATTTGGATAATATATGAATAGATGTGTCCAGAATAGATCTAGTTATCATACTTTTTCTTATTTGTAGTTTCATATTTCTTATACTTCCTCCTTTATATGAAGGAATATGAGCCTTATACTTAAGATATCGATAAGGTATTTTCCTTCTATATGCATCAATCAATAACAATAAAATAGTATTATTATCATATTGATGATGATGATATTATACTAGATTACTATGCTTGCAACTTTTAAGCAGACACCATTTTTAACATCTCGACGCTCATTACACCAATACATAGATGCACATTTTTATATTCGTCAAGTGATGTCAATTGAATTTTATTTAATCGGGATATCAATAGAATATAATCTGGCAAGTTATTTTGAAAAATAAGAAGTTGAGGTTTTCTTTCATCTTATATTTCATGTCCGATCAACAGACACAAACCATTCAATAAAATTGCGAAGAAAATAAAGTGCTGTGCAACTCCACATAATGGTATTTAATGCCTTGCAATAGTTTAAGAAAGTAGAGGTGTTAGACAAATTACTCTGTTGGGTTTAAAACAACAAAAGCTTAATAAAGTGTACCATATAGCTTTATTATATATACTTCAAAAGTTTGAAAATTGTATAAGAAAGAGTACCTGTTAGCGGGGAAAAACTGTAATGAAATGTAACGTACCTAAACACATTTCGAACTAATAATCGAAAACAATATCAGAAAGAAAGGTGATTTACCTTGTAACTCATACAAGGGCAGCAGGAGTAAAAATGCTTCTTGGTTTCGTGCTTTGACATCGTAAGAGGGAAAATAGTTCAAATTTTCTGCTTGTAACCTTAAAGCATGCCAACTTCAAGTTTTTGAGCTCTTATGCTGCAAAAACATTAAAATATAATACAATAATTGCTTGCATCAACACAAGCAATAGAAAGATGTAGGAGATAACCAGTAAGGCAAGCAAATTTTGTGTGAAGTTGTGACCCTTATTACCTTATTTTTCTTGTGCATCTTGTTATCAATATCAGCACCACCTTCATGTTTCCTTTTCTAAAAATAGATGAAGCAACGCTAACTGCTTAAGTGCTAATGCTCAAGAAGAACTAAAAAACAGATAAGAGTAAGATGGCATCTGGGCAAGGGCATATACCTTGTCATGGTGCTTCGGAGATTGGTTGCTACCAAGATTGTGGTGCCCAGCCTTCTCCATATCCTTGGTTCGGTCTTTGTGCCTATGCTTGTGCTTCTTATGCTCACCTTTATCATCCTTGTCTTTGTGTTTCTTGTGCTTCTTCTCTTTGTCCTTGGAAACCTTCACTTTTCCACTAATAGTTGGTATCCCCAGGTGGGCCAGGTTTGCCTGTTTTAGAGTGTATGGTGATTTAACAATCTGAAATCATATGATGTGGCAAGGAAACAAAGAGAATGCAACACTATATTTCTCACAGGCGCCAATTCAACATGATTCATTTCTTGCATCCGAAAAGCCTCCCCAAGTGTACTGAGGTTGAATGGTTGGATGCGAGCAGCTGTAGTTCTCAAGTAAGATACGTTCTGAAAGAGCTGATCCAGCTCCATTCCCTCCCCTTTTCGTATTTCTGTGTCTCCCACAACATTGTGAAGATAATGTGTTTTTGATAATGGCAAAGGGAGTGACTTTTTACAAAAGAAATGATGGTGCCCCTGCAATCTGTAGTGATTTATAAGATCTACGGAACCAGAGAGCTCCCTAGGTCCTGAAAACCCAAACAACTCAACATCAGGTACTGATAATGGCTCACCCGCAAATACACATCGGGTGAACAGGGGCAAAAAACGATTGTCGACAAATTCAGTCAGTGTTGCGGATTGCCTAATTGGTTTGTGTGCATCACAAAAACTGAGAAAAATCATGGGAAAATGATCCTGCAAAAGGTGCATCATTAGCTAAACATGCTCACCCGCAAATCTAAAATGGAGGAATGGGTATGATGTGATCATAATTAAGATTGACCAAAGTGCCTACAAATAACTCATCCCATTGCAAAAATAATAATAATTCATTTGAACAGTGAATTGAGAGGCAATACCATTGTTGTGTTTTTCATGCAAGAGATCCAATTCCAAGTAAATTATGTGACTTGTGAGTGTTGTCTGTCTACCTAGTGTTTCAATCATTGAATATTTTGATCCTAAAGTTACTTTTGGTATGAGTCAATCAAGGGTGTAATTAATTTCCATTTTTGGGTTATTAAAAATTAAACATCATAATCATTCCATAATCAAGTCACAACTATAACCCAACCACACAATTTAAATGTTATTGGATTAATTATTTACCTCAATATATGTTGCAACTCATAATCCAACTCATTACAACACATCAACTTATTTCAACTATAGAAACGTTACTGCAGCTTGGCTTGACATCAAGAGTTGAGCTTATCGAAGCTTTACCAGAGTAGCCCAACAACCTCGCCCAGATGTTTACTGGAACTCCAGCAACGCGATTGAAAATTTCTCAAGACTGTATCGACCTTGCTAGCAAATTATTAATGGATTTCTGAATTCCATAGGGATTCATAAGGATGGTTCCTTAGTGCTAATTGTTACCAAACGATGTAATTAAATTACATGGAAATACATTTTTGAGGAAAATGATATTACACGTCCAATTGAAGCAAAACAAAAAATGGCTTAAGAGGCGTGCAGTTTTATCTAGTAACCAAACATAACAACTATAGTAATTATGAGGGATGTAGAGCAAATCTTCTAGCAGTACTAATTCATCGAAAGAAAAATAACCCACGTCATTGACCCCACATGACCGTATTAAGATCTTAATATGGTAGCGACACGAATACAAATTCTTAGAATGTGATTTGAAATTGATTTTCCAAACTTCAAATTTACAACCAAATGGTCATTCTGGAATTTATTTGGAATTGCAATGTTTGAGGCTTTTGAGCAATAAAATTATACTGAGAAGTATATATGTGCAATTGCAATGGCTTCAGGGATCGATTTCACAATGCATTTGATTCTCGGAAATCGAAGCTACTTAAACTTATCCCCCCCTAACACCAAAAAGACATAAACGGGAAAGATAATAAGTTTCCTAATTAAAACTAACAATGCTATAATAATAACGAACTAAATCGACATCACCAACCTAACAATGCTATAATAATAACGAACTAAATCGACATCACCAACAAAAGAATCACGAATTCGGAAGACACACATCATTCAGATCATATCAAAAGAAGAAACCAAATAACGAACAGACGATGAGACGTCCACCTCTTCCGAACTTCCTGCGATCGGAGTCCATCAAATCGGGATACACACCAGAAACAACTCCCACTTCGAATTAGGGTTTCGAGGCGAGACGCAAGTTGGAGAAAGAAGAGAATATGGGGACGGGAAGAGGAAGGTGAGTGTTCGGGTGGAGGATTCGATGATTAGGGTTTCGATCGCCAGAGAGAGGGAGGAGTTCGTTAGCGGTTCGCCAGAATGGGAATTTGGGATCTTTCTTGTGATTGGCAGATTTAACACTTGGCTTAGTTGGCTTATGTAATTTTTAATGTACCTTTTTTTTCTCCATTAAACATGTGGCCTTATTTTTAAGTCTAAGTTTTTTTTTGATATTGTTTACTTATTCCCATGTCACTACAAACCTACTTATTATGTTTATGTCGTTTTTTTAATTTAGATTGATTCCTATTTGTCGTTTAGGTGATTGTGTTTATTGGATTGGTACGTGAGAAATAAGTGAGTTTTGAGAAACTTCGTAAAGCTTTCAAAATAGTTGAAGTTGATGGCAAACTTTACGGTGTTGTAACGTCTTATTGGATTGGACAAAGATATTATCATTACGTCAGAGAGAAGGTTGCTTTGGGTTTATTGGTACCCATATTTGTTCCTTCTAAAAAGCAATTAGCTGATGTCTTAACTATGGCTCTTGTTGGACCTTCTAGGCTTCTACACATGCCTACTTTGAGGGTGAATAATAAAGCATGTGATGGCAGGCCTAAGTCCATGAAGAATTTGAGAATGGATGACGTGGAGGGAAAGTTGGTGTGAGCTATCACTGTCGAGTTGAGCTATAGCCGCAACAATAACTGTGTGAGCCTGTTGTAGTGAAGCCCACACGTGTAGCGGCCACACCTTTACTCTTTCTGTTATAATCTGTTGTAACAAACTCTTAACGTATGAAGATTGAGTATAGATAGAAAATCTCTCCGGCCATCTCCTTCATGCAGAGAGAGATTGAGAATTATTTTAGATTCTGCACTCTTTATTCTTCATGAACTTGGCTCTGCCATCATATGCCTTAACACACGTACAAGTGTCAGTAGTGAGTGATATTGAATTCCCAAAACCGAGTCATGAAGAGAACCGTCGGAAATTTCTGCGCTTCTCACCACAACGTACTCGTCCTTCCTCTGTGACAGTTTATCTCAATAGTGAATGCTTTGCAGCGGCTTACGGCATGCGTCGTCGCCTACGAGATATTAACCAACCTTTTAAGAATATGGATTCGCTAGATGCATGAGGATTGGTAGTAAGGGTGTAAATGAGTCGAGGCTCTCCCAGCCCGAGCTCGGCTAGATTTGTTAGAACCTTAATCATAAATCTTACTTAAGAGACTAAACATGTTGGGTGATTAATTAGGTTAATGAATTAGTTAATGATTTGCTTGGTAGTTATCTCCTTGTTTGGAGGGAAATGTGGCGTGATGTGTTGGAATCTAGTTGGAGGATATAGAGGTGTTGAGTTAAAATGTATATATATAATGAGATAATGTTAAGCTAAATAATGTTTTTGCTGGAGCGTGAAGGAAACGTTGGGGAGAGTGAGTGGAGAGAGAATAAGCAGCTGGAGGTTGAGAGGGGAAGGGAAATAAGTTGAAGGAGGTGAGGTTTCTAGCTAAATAGTTAATCCACCTTATTTTTATGTTAAAATTGTACTGATTTGGTTAAGAACACCAAAGATAATGATTTAGATGATGATCTCTATATTTGACTAGGTTTTTCTGGTGCAAAAGATATAAACAAAAATATGGAGATTAGAAGTGATTTGTGGAAGTAATATTGTGGTTGCGAGACATGCAAGTACTGATTCGTTATTCTTCAGTTTCATGTCATGTCTGTCTCTGTTGATATTCGTACGTAGTTGCATGCATGCTGAGTAATGATGTTGAATTCATTGATATGCATATGATTGCATGATGATGTTTCGATCGACATGTCTTGTGGTTGTATGTATGTTTCTGGCTGAGCCACTTAGAAAAGAGCTACCTAGCGGGCAACGTGGAGCCACCCGAGAGAGGAAATGGCTACCTGTCGTTAGTGTGGAGCTACCAGGTGTGCGTCTGACTGATTGATAGATTTCAGAAGCACATGATGTGGTCGAATCCGAATGGGAGTTCCATATTGTTATGCATGCATATTATTTGTGATGCATGTCTCTTGATTGTGCTTATCGACTGAATGTCATATCCTATGTTATTTTCCACATGATTATGATTCTGATTGATTGATGGTTGATACTTGCGGGTTGTCGAGCTCACAATTTGTTGATTATATTTTTCAGATTATTATGAACCTATCAGATGGATATAAATATCAGAGTGCGCAGCGATCAGGATCATTGATCATATCTTAACGCACCGGGTTCGGACGGGTAAGCACCTGTCTGGGCTAGGGGCGTTACAAGAACAGAGTCATCGAGCCGGCTCGACTCAGACACGAGACTCGACTCAATAAAAAGACTCGATTTGAGTTCAAATTATTTTCACATAAATCACCTACTAAAAACCTAGAAGTAGTAAAGTTTCATAAACGTACAATAAAATATAATTTGAAATCGAAACTTAACTTAAATTTCCAGAGTTTAGACACATTAAATTATAAGTTTAAATTACTGAGTAGTTATAGAATTATCAACTATTTTGCGATTACGAATTGGGCAAGTTAGAATTTCTTATGTTTATTTTTATAATTGTTTTCAATATTTATATTTATTTATGTCATTATTAAAAGCACTCCGTACTAACTCCCATGTCAATGCAAACTTAATATTATACTTATTATATCGTCTTGTTTGTTCCGTTAATGAAGTGAAAACTTATAGTCGTAGCTATGAGCAATCTGTTTTTGTTAATTTTAAATAATTTTAATAATATTATTATTTGTTATTAATACAAATTAGCATTAATTCCTTTATTATGAGTTACTTATTTTGCTCTCTTGATTCTTATCGTTTTAAGTATTTTTATTGTCTTTCATTATTTAATACAACGAGTATGTTTTTTCCTTATATAATTAATGTCCTTATTTAGGTTTGAACTAAAATTTACATTTTGTTATTTTTATTTTTCATGTATTTACTTTATTTTCCACGTTTTTAGTATTGTTTTATAGATCATAAGTGAAATTGCATTGCCAAAATCTAAAAATGTTTTTGGTGGACTAACAAATAAAAGTATGGCTAAGACCTAAGACGAAGAAATTGGATATTTCCAAATCTTGGATGTAGGAATGGACAGGATCCAAGTTCCAAATCTATCCGAGTAATACCGGAGGAGGCAATAGTACAAGTGCGACAATGCGAGGATGCACGATTGAGATATTGAAGTATAAAATTAAACAATCACCTCTAAGGCTCTAAGAACGTGACCTATTTTATAGTTTGTAATATTATATCAAGGTGATCTTATTAACGGAGTTGGTAAACACATCTTTTTGCAAGCTAATTTCGGAAATAATAGGTGTCCGGTGTAACTTAGACATTTACAAGATTTTATATACAAATATCTTATATCAACAATTTTTTTAAGTATGCTTAAGCCAAACACCCTAAAAATGGGAGATTAGGGTTTTCACCATTGCCGCATGTGTTAGGGTTTCTACAACCTGATTTCTCTCTCTCTCTCTCTCTCTCTAACATAATAAGAGCTCCTATTTCTCTTTTGTTTCACTCTAGTTTTCTCTCCCAATCAACAATGCCCTTCAGCTCCATCGAGCCACCAAAATCGCTACCTGAAAAGCCGAAGTACTTCCCCAAATACGCTGTGAAGAAGTTCTTCATCGTGGCCGCATGCCTACTCGCCTTTTACGTTTTGTGGTATTCTTGTTCGGCAGTAATCCGGTTGTATTGTCGTCGTTGCGGAAGAAGGTCTTCACCTCCTGAAGAGGAACCAAAAACTTCGGGTGACGGAGCGACGGCTACCGGATGTCAACCTGATGTTACCGTAATTGCAGGAGGGTCAAAGACTGCCGGAGAACAACCGAATGTTGGTAAGGAAGGGACGTCGTATAGCTGATGCTTATTAAAACCTTAATGGTGTTGTGATGTTACTTCTATAACTTATGCGATTGTTAGTTTTCATTCTTCTTTTTCTTTGTTTTTTATTTTTTGTATTTGTTCATGTGTAAGGGTGATTGTGATTCTCATCGATCAAGGGGTTAACTTTGTAATTTTTTCTTCTTCTGTTTGGAAAACATTAGACATCAATGGTGTATATATGAATGATGAAAGGGTGTGCATTGTGTTATGGGTCAAACACTCACATCTTAGCAATTCATTTATCAAAGACGGCTTAGATTTTATTGGTCATTAACCATGATTAATTTATGTGTAATTCTACCAACAAAAATGTACAATAAAATCTTTCAATCACACCACACATTCTATTGTATTTAATGCTTTCAAGTCATCGACCCTTGTGATTTTGAAATGATTTTAATCAATGTATTAAATATGAATATTATAAGTTAAAAGTAAAACATAAACCACCACAATAAAAAGTACAATAACATTTAGGGTTAATTACAGTTTACTCTTTTGAATTATGCTCTAATTTCATTTTGTCCATTTGAACTTTAAAATGCAACAATCACCTCTTTATAATTTCAGTTTGTAACACATTGCTCCACATAAACTTTAAGAATTTAATGTTTTTCCACATATTTGCCATTATTTTTTGAATTTTTTGTTGTTTTAAAATACGACAATCATCTCTTTATACTATCAGTTTGTAACACATACGATGAGATTCCCTTGCTTTCCAACCCCAAATATTGAGAAAAGAAAATGAACATTTTGTACATTTATCCCAGTTTCTCAATCCTCCAATTTGAGATTGATACGTTAATAAAGGAAACTTTTCTCTAGTAATTCCACCAAGGCATAACAGAAATCTAACCAATTTTTAAACAATTGTATTTTAATTAAATCCAAATATGAAACTCACAATTTCTCAATTCGTTTCGTGGTTTAACTGATCCAAAATCAAAGATCTACAACGAAATTGAACAAGTGAGCTAGTCTAGTGAATGTAAACACATAACTCTATTAGTTAAGGCGTCAATCCACATTGTGGTTTGCATGCATAGATAAACAAAAAAAAAGGAAATTATGAAAAATTCCATAAATCGATGCCCTTTAGCTTAGTTCCAGAAGATGATGAACTCCGAATATGCAGTACTCGTTGATGAACTCCTATGCAGAACTCGTCTCGATCGGAGATTCCGAGCGAAACTAGGGTTGAAGCCAGTGGTGTAGAGAGAGAGAGAGAAGAGGGATGAGAGAGAATGAATGATTGGAGAGGGAGAAAGGAGAGAGAGTGTGAAAGATTGGAGAGGGAGAAAGGAGAGAGAGTAAAAGAGTGGAGAGGGAGAAAAGAGAGAGAAAGAAGGATGAGAGAGAGTAATAGAGTGGAGAGAGTGATGAGAGAGAGAGAAAGTGGGATGAGAGAGAGAGTGAAAGATTAGAGAGAGAAAGGAGAGAGAGTATGGTGTGTAACTCTTGTCTCGATCTTGAATGTCCATGGATTATCTCTGGTTTAACCATGGAGTCCTTTCTGACTAACTCTGGATTGGTTATGGTTCCACTCTGGATACTCAGCGTATCCTTAATGCATCCTGTAATCACTCTGGATTAACTCTAGATAGAGTATGGTGCACCTCTGGATTCTCCGCGTACCCTTCATGCATCCTGGAATCACTCTGGATCGACTCTGGATCGTTGCTTGATTGAATCTATAATCTCTGGATCGACACTGGATTCACTCTGGATCGACTCTGGATCGACACTGGATCGACTCAGAGTTAGTCCAGAGTGGATCTAGAGTTAGTCAAGAGTCGATCCAGAGTCGATCCAGAGTTAGTCCAGAGTCGATCAAGCAATGATCCAAAGTCGATCCAGAGTGATTCCAGATTCAATCAAGCAGCGACCCAGAGTCAATCCGGAGAGATTTCAGGATGCACGTGAGGGTACGTGGAGTGTCTAAAGTTGAACCATAATCTATCCAGAGATGATGCAATAATTCCATGTTCAATCAAGCAACGATCCAGAGTGATTCCAGAGTCGATCTATAAATTCCAGATTAAATCAAGCAACAATCCAGAGTCGATCCAGAGTGATTCCAGGATGCACGAAGGGTACGCGGAGATTCTAGAGGTGCACCATACTCTATCCAGAGTTAATCCAGAGTGATTTAAGAGAGAGAGAGAGAGAGAGAAAGAGGGATGAGAGAGAGAAAGAGAAAGATTCAAGAAAGAGAAAAGGGGAGGAGAGAGAGAAAGATCCAAGCAACGATCAAGAGACGATCCGGAGAGATTCAAGAGAGAGAAAGAGGGAGGAGAGAGAGAGAGAAAGAGAGAGAGGGATGAGAGAGAGAGAAAGATGGAGGAGAGAAAGAGTGAATGAGTGGAGAAAGGAGAAAAGAGGGAGGAGAGAGAGAAAGATGGATAAGAGAGAGATTCAAGAGAGAGAAAGAAGGAGGAGGGGAGAAAGATTCAAGAAAGAGAAAGATGGAGGAGAGAGAGGGAGGAGAGAAAGGGAGGAAAGAGAGTGAAAGAGTATAAAGGGAAAAATGAGAGAGATTGAAGAGAGAGTGAAATAGTGGAGAGATAGAAGGGAGAGAGATTCAAGAGAGAGAGAGAGAGAAAAGGATGAAGAGAGATGGAGAAAGGAGAGAGTGAGATATTCAAGGGAGAAAGAGAGAGAAGAAAAAAATGGATGAAAGAGAGAGAGTGAAAGAGTGGAGTTTGTTAGACAATTTGATTTTTTTGAGGTTATTTGTGTCTAGAATTAAGGACAATTCTATTTTACGAGGTTTAACTTGCAAATTGTCTAAAATCGTTAGACTTTAACTATAACGGAGTGAGATACAGTAACATCATATGTGTATATGTGTAAATTAATTCAAATCGTAGGTGTATATGAGGTAATATCAAAAAACCGGGTGTATATTGCCAATTTGGACAGCTGAGAGGTGTACTGTAGCAAAAAATCCTAATTTAGAACTGCATTTAGTTATTTCATCTCTAAGATGAACTTAATTAGGGTAATGCATCGCTTCCATTGATGTTTTAAAACTACTTAAGTGCTTTCATTCGAAACCCACTTGATTTTACAGAATAAATATAATAGATTAATGTTTTAGATTTACTTGTGCTTTTAGGTATGTAATAACTTTTTTTAAGGTAACGAGCTATTCCCCAGTAGAGTTTGATTAGTTATATATATACATAAAGTCTTCATTTCCAAGGCTCCATACGTTCGAAGAATACACATGAAATTCAAAAGAACAATTTATTAAGCACAAGTGAAACAATATTAATATCGTGGACAACGGTCTGGCCTTCACTTTATTATTTCTTTCCATCTTAACTTTCAAAAAAAAAATCCACCTTAACTCTTGTTGAATTGTATTTTAAGCTTCATCGGCCTATTACTCTAGATAGAATCACCAAAGCATCTGTCCAAGTCCAATAATATATAAGAAGACGAATAAGTTCAACGTCAGATTTAGACTGGAAAAGGACGTACGTGACATTTACGCCAGAAACCCATCCAAATGTGAAATGGAATCCCAACAAACAAACGAAGCTTCGGCCGTTGCGATCCGTAACAGAAATAACGGCACATCACACGTGTCCGCACCAGAATGAATCACGTGGTCACGAACGCCCTATATAAATGCCCCATACGTCCATCTCTCTCGCTCATAGCAGCAATGGACATCGCACTCAAATTCCTCATAATATTACTTTCAGCCGCCGGCGGAATGATGATGTTCCCCATCCGGATGGGTCGCCTCTGGGAAATGTTCCGGCGTCTCCAAGGACGGAATGGCCAGCAGCAACACCACCCTGGGCCAAACCAGGTCGTCCAGCCGGAGTTTCCACAGGTTCATGGAGTCGTTTCTGGACCACCGGACGAGGAAGGAGTATCGGGTGGCGGAGGTGGAGATGGTGGTTCCGGATTTCAAGGACTTTCCGTTTTGGAGTTGGGAGACAGAGGAGCTTCCGTTTTGAGAGGAGGTGGAGGTCCGTCAGGTTCGGAAAGTAGAGGAGCAGCGGTGTCGCGCAGGAAGAAGTTCCCGGGGTTCAGAAATATAGGCTCCGGTCCGATGCAGTAATGCGTCGAGGATTTGGAGTCTCGCTCGATTGATCTCGTTTTGATCTGTTAGTGGACGTTGATTGTTGGTGTGGTGTGGGGATCTGTTAGTGTACGTACGTAGGTTGGTTTAGTGTTGTGATGAATAAAGGAAGAGTCGACTGGTGTATTCTTACTGAAATCAATGAATGATAGTTCTTGTTTTGGTGCCTTTACAAATATATTTCTTGCCGTGCTTCAGTTCATCTTTAATTCTCTAACAAATATATTAGCAAACGAGCTAGCTAGCTGCATGATTCGTGTGTACGTATATATAGTAGACTATCCCAATCCTTCCCTAAATCATCCCAATCTTCGAGAGGAGAAAGAGAAAACCATCCAAATTGAAACCGAATACCAACAAACGCGCGAAGCTTCGACCGTTAAGATTCGTAACAGAAATAACGGCACCATCACACGTGTCAGCACTAGAAAGGCTCCTTATAAATACCCCTTCGTCGCTCTCACTTCAAAACTCTCTCTCTCTCTCTCCCGATCGCAGCGATGAATCCTTTACTCAAAGTCGCCGTAATATCCTTTCGATTGCCGCCGGAGTGGTGATCGTCGGGAGTTTGTTTTTCCGCGTCTGGGTAGACTACTTGCAGGTCGTCGAGCAGGAGTTGCCGTAGGTTCGTGGAGGACGATTGGATGGTGGAGGTGGAGGCGGAGGGGGAAGTTCAGGTTCCGGAGGTCAAACAGGTCCGGGGTCAAACAGGTCGGGAGGTAAAAGAGCTTCTGGTTCGGGTTCGGAAGGTGGAGGACCATCTGGTTAGATCGATGTTGGTTGTAATCGGTAGTCTGCATAGCTAACGTCGGAGTATCCCGGTAGTAGTGTGGGGTTTCTTAGTTGGTTGTTAGTGTGGTTAATTAGTTCTTAATTGTTTCTTTTAATTTCAGTTTCGGGGAAGACGTTGGATATATGGGTTATATATGTAATAACCTAATCTAAACACCTTAATTAACTAAACCTAAACCTAATTAACACTAATCTAATCATGGAACAGTGAAGCAGGAGGTGTTGGAGTTTGAAAGGAGAGAGAGGTTGGTGGGGTTTGGTTGGAGGATTTGGAGGTGAGTTGAAGATAAGTTTGGGTTTATGTATAAATAGGGGTGTTAGATAAATTGAAACGTTTTCTTCACTTCTTAAGTTAACCAGAGCGTGAGAGAGGCGATTTTGGTGAAGAAGAAGAAGGAGAGAAGAAGAGGAAGAGGAGGAGAAGAAGAAGAAGTGGGTTGAGGTTGCCAAAGCTTGGGAGGTCTCCACAACCGTCGAAAAGGTATGCCAAATCTTCATTATAACTCACATATGCCTTGTGAGTGTTGGGGATCGACGTTGGTGTCGAATTCCCCGTCGGATTTCAACCAATTCAGAGGTTGAAGACGACGATCGGTCGACCGGTGCCTGTGGGCAGTCGACCGATCCTATTATTATATGGATTTTTACCCGCGAACAGTCGAACGATGTCGTTAGACGGTCGACCGTTATGCTAGATTTGTGCGGGAAAAAGGGAGATACTGTTATCGGTCGAACGGGGCCACTTAGCCGGTCGACCGAAAAACAATGAGAATGGGTCGGTTGGGGATTTTGACTTATTAAACGGTCGAACGTCCTTAACCTTGTTCGACCGATCCATTCGATGCTTAGTCGGTTGGGAGCTTTGACCATCAAAACGGTCGACCGCTCTTTAACTTTCGGTCGACCGACTGAGCATTTTATTTAAGCGGTAGAGTGCCTGTGTTGATTCGGTCGAACTGTATAGCAGTTCCGGTCGACCGAATATCACTTAGGCAAAATGTGGAAAGTCCTGTTATCGGTTGAACGACCCCTTGGTTCGACCGGTCGGATATATATATTATATAAAATTGTATAGCGTAGACCATCCAAACGGTCGACCGCTAGATGACTTTTGTTCGACCGATTGGTCGGTAATTCGGTTGGCGTGGTTCGACCGGTAGACTTGTTTGTACAGTACTGTGTACTGTGTGGGGGACCGGTCGACCGGTGTGCTTTTAGCGGTCGACCGATCTGCCGCAGGTTGGTGGATTTATCCACACGCGATCCGTTGAGTATAGGTCGACTACCGGCTCCGAGGCGACGGTTGATTACCGGCTTTGAGAGCTACGGATTTCACCTTCGACGAAGGCGTATTATTGTACTACTGTTTCCTCTCTTACCGAGCGGGGTGTGAGGGATGTGTACCGTAAACCTTGGGCAGTTTGCGAGGGTTTAGCGGTTGGCCGAGGATGTTCCGGCAGGGTGCACGCTTGGCGGCTCTTGGGGGAGCAGCGGTTGTCGTCTGACCCGAGTTGTGTATTCGGCGGGCTGACTCGCTCCTTGGGTGGCGGCGTGTACCGGGGGTTCCTTCCTGCACTTTTTGGGGAGCAGTGGTGTCGACTGACCCTTGTGAGGCAGCGGTGGACTGACTTGACCCTAGTGGCAGGAGTGGTTCAGTGTCGCGGAGGCGGTGAGGGCATTATTGTGGGCCCGAGGCGGATGATCATGTGTATTGCATTGCATTGTCTTTAATTTTCCTTTTCGTATTTTAGGAGGTTTGGTATACGGGGTTCCTGCAGGGAACTCAGGCATGTTTGTTTGTTTGCATTTCAGGTAGCGAGCATGGTTAGAGTTTGAGGTGGTGACTGAGGACGGTGCCCCCGGGATCAGATCCTGTGTCCTCTTTTATACTTCTTTGTTGAGGTAGTGATTACATGTACATTCATTTTTGTTGTAATCACAGTTGACTCTTATGTATACTTTGACTTCCACGTGGGTCTGTATCTTATATATTTTATATATATATGTTGGTTTGTTTTCCAGTGACGTGCACTGTATTGACCGTTGACGGTCTTTATTATTATTTAAATTTCCGCTGTTTTCGGGTACGTTACAATATATATGTGTTTGAATGGAAGTAACTAGAACGTGTATGTTTACTGAAACCAATCAATGATAATACTTCTTTTGGATATGATAATACCTTCTTGCTTTTTCGTGCATCTCCAAAACATAATCCTTGTTAATTTGTGTTCATGATAATTTCTCTCATTAATTTGAACCTAGTTTTGGATTCCATCAAACGGCAAATCACAACAATTAGTAAACGAGTTGCATGGTCCGTATATTAATTAGCTAATTACTTTATTGAATACGGTATATGGCCATATTTCAACCTTTGTTATATTTATAATAGTTTTGTTATGGTACATATTTTTAGCAGGTGTACTTTGTAACTCTCTTCCAGGCATTTATTTATACCAGTAATCTATCTTTATACATGATTAAGTCAAACCCAGCTTAGACTCGTGGGTATAGTACGTCAGTTGATAAATATTTTGGATCAATTTTTAATTTTAGGTATCACACCTAAAGGTGCTCCAATGACGTGTTGATAGAAAGTCTTGTGATTCCACACAAACAACATTCAATATGATTAATTTTTCAATCAAACCAAGTTAATTTCAATTAACTTATATATAATTGCATTTCAATAAAAACTTATATATAATCGAAATGTTGTTAATCACTGTTCACTTAATTCAAACTTATCGGTTCGGGGATCATATATAATCCCTTGAATGATCTTTTAATTAGCAAAGATAACTACCTGTATCAGAAACGAATCTAATACCTACATCAAACCATGCCAATTTTAACCACTCTCCACTTAATTGCCAATTAAACCAAGAGATACAGTTTTTCCTATAAAAAAGGAACTGTTCATCAAATTAATGTCAGTAAATCTATAGGACTGAGTGACTTTTCCACGTCGGGAATTAAAGTGGAAAATAACACCACAACCAAAAGCTCTAAATTAAACTAAAAGTATATATCTATAAAAAATCAAAACCATTGCAGGACATATGTGACATTTACACTATTTATAAGGGCATCCCGAAATTATCCCAAATTGAAACCGAATGCTAACAAGTAACAAACGCGCGAAGCTTCGGCCGTTACGATTCGTAACAGAAATAACGGCACCATCACACGTGTCAGCACTAGAAAGGCTCCTTATAAATACCCCTTCGTCGCTCTCACTTCCACACTCTCTCTTCTCCCTCCTCTCTCTCTCTCCTTTCCCGAGCGATGGCCCTCTCACCACTCCAAATCTTCGCAATATGCATTGCAGTTGCTGCCGGGGTGTTCGTCTTCACCGCTTCGGTTTGTCATGTCTATCACGAGAACCGGCGCCGACGAGAACAACAAGAGAACGCCCAGCAGCAACACCAGCCCGTGCCGGCCCAGGTCGTCCAGCAGGCGCAGCAGGAGTTGCTGCAGGTTCACGACGTCGTTCCACCACCACCGGAAGGTGGAGGTGGAGGCGAAGGAGGTTCTGGTTCGGCAGCTGGAGCACTACCAGTTGTGGAAGGCGGAGGAGCTTCCGGTTCGGGAGGTTCTGGCGGAGGTTCAATTTCTGGAGGTTCTAGTTCGGGAGGTGGAGGAGCTTCGGGTTCGGGAGGCGGAGGAAAAATGTGAAGCTAAGGTTTGCGTATGGGTTCCTCCCAGTCAGAGAGCAGGCTCTGATGCATCCGGTTCGATCGGGCGAGGAGTTTGGGTCTTTATCGGTTCTTTACTTCTCGATCGATAATTTTCTTTCGGAAGTTGGTAGTGTAGTTAGATTTTGCTTGTTGATTGCTTGCTGGTATATATCTGTGGGTAGGGTTATTAGTTTGATATATTTCTGAGTTCCATTTGTTGTTGTTTTGTTGTTTTGACATGGGGAAGTGTATTTGGGTTTATTCTTCAGTTTCTGGGAATTAAGGGGTTGGATATGTGGGTGATGTATTTGAATGGAGGAAGAGACTGGTTTGATCTTACTGAATTCAATGGATGATACTTCTTGCATGCATGTTTTGGTGCCTTTGGAAAATACAATATTACTTGCTGCGCATCTGGTTCATGTTTCTCCCGTTTGGGTTAATCCAGGCTTATGGTTATTATTCAAACCATTACGATGCAATGAACTTGCTTTGAGATCACAAGAATAATTAGTTTACTATCCATAGCTAGTTGAGCCATTCAAAGTAAACGAGTTGCATGGCCATTGCATGCTCCATCCCTAGTCAAAAGATAATCTTCGATAGGATTAGCTAAAATTATTGAATATGGTAATATCACAATACGGAGGGCAGAGGAGATAGATCGGGAAGAAGACAATGGTTTGTTGAGACTTGAGAAGATTATTATTGTGTTGGATCTGATCACACACACCTTAAATCGTGTGATGTGTGGGCAAAAGTCATGTACATAATCGGGTCACATAAATGGGTCATACACAAACCCATAGAGAACACATTGGATTATGATGAAAACTAGTTGTTAACTATCTCAATACTCTGTCTCAAGTTGAGAATGTAATTCTCAAATTCCCAACTTGTTCTTCAAATACTGGAACTGTTTTTTGTTTATGCATTTTGTAAACAAGTCTGCAACATGTTCAGAACTCTGTATGTAAGATGTATTTGTTGGATTATTGAGTTTGGGCAAGACCCATGAATAACTCAATTGAAGAAATCCAATGTTGAGATGAAGATGAGAACTATGGCCCCATGTGTCATGTGCTCACCTCACTTTTAGTCTCACATTGGTGAAGCTAACAAGTTGAAGGATGTTGATAAACATCCTATTCACTTGACCCTTTGTAGGTAGAAAGAGAAGAGGAGAGAATTCTCCACACGCACGCGCCCGTCCCGTCCCGGTTCGGGACGTGGCGAGACAGCGAGGGTTTTGGGGGAAATTAGGGGTTTTAGCCTCAGGGTGATGGGTGTATTTAATTTTTGGACCTCATGTTAATTGTTTTTGCAATTAAGTCTTTGACGGTTACAAGATTAAATACATACATATATACATACATACATATATATATATCACAGTCGGTTTCCTCCTATATACACACGTTTTATTCTCATCCTCTCTCTACGAAAATCGTCCCTCTTCGGCGATTTTAGGTCTCCGAATCCAGAGTTCTCCGGCGACCGATTCTTGCGAGGTTCCACGCTGCTTTCGTGGTCCGTCGACTCCGGTGTGCGCCTGATCGACGGTGTGACCGTTCTATCATGGAAGAAAACCGGCAGACCATCAAAGACACTAGTATGTGGGTCGATATTTTCTCTGAGGCAAGTCGCCTTCCGACGGCTCGGCCTTCGAGGTCGTCTCTGATCATTAATCCTTCGTTTCTTGTTTTCCTATACATGTTTTTGTATGTTGGCTTTATCTGGATCCTTACAGAATATTTATTTGACATATGTAACTCACTGTATTACATGAACATATTTGTAATTGTATCTTCAGTATTGACTACTCCTTTGATCTTATCTCTGATTAGATGGAAATCAAGTTCAATGTGTTAAGTCCTCTCGTGGAAGACTGGGTTTGCTGTTATATGCATTGCTGCTTGATTGTCACAACACAGGGTTGATGGTGATGCTTGGTTTATGTTGAGATCATTAAGCAAGAATCTTAGCCATGTAATCTCGCATGTTGTTGTTGTTGTTGCCATTGACCTGTACTCAGCTTCTGCTGATGATCTAGATATGGTGTGTTGTTTCTTTGTTTTCCACGATACGAGAGATTTCCCTAGAAACATGGCATAACCTGTTATAATTCTCCTAGTTGTTTGACAAGTTGCCCAATCAGCATCACTATAAGCATCAATCTTTATTTCAAAATTTGCAGGGTATAACAATCCTTGTCCTGGTGCTATTTTCAGGTATTTGACAACCTTCAATGCAGCTTCAAGGTGATGTTTGCATGGTTCCTGCATGTGCTGGCTGACTTGGTTGATCATGTAAGTCAACTCATGTCTAGTTATCGTCAGGTAAAGCAGCTTTCCAACTAATCTTCTGTAAGTTGCAGGTTCCTTTAGCTTTTCTCCTTCAACAACTAATTTATGTTGTTCCAAGGGATAATCAAGAGGTTTGCATCCTAGCAGACCACAGTCATGCAAAATTTCCAAGACATATATTTTCTGAGATAGATGTATGCTCTCCTTAGATCTTGCAGCTTCAATACCTAAGAAATATCTCAGTTTTCCCAAATCCTTGATGTGAAATTCATTCTTCAACAGTTGCTTGACAATTTCAATCTTGGAAAGGTTATTTCCTGTGACTAAGATGTCATCAACATATACAAAAATAATGGTAGTATATGTGTCTGTATGAGAGTGAAACAAGAAATAATCTGCAGCTGATTGTGAGAAACCACTGTGAATGAGGAATTGAGAGAGTCTTTCAAACCAAACTCTCGAAGCATGTTTCAAACCGTATATTGATTTAAGTAGACGACATACTTACTTCTTCCCCTGTCGTTTGAGACCTGGTGGGAGTTCCATGTAAACTTCCTCATTCAAATGCCCATGTAGAAAGGCATTGTGAACATCTAGTTGATGTACAGTCCATGTTTTAGTTGCAGCTACTACGATAGTGATTCGAAGGGTCGACATTTTAGCCACTGGAGCAAAAGTCTCTTGATAATCCATCCCCTCGATTTGGCTAAAACCCTTGGCAACTAGTCTTGCCTATATCTCTCTACACTCCCATCAGCCTTCAATTTGGTCTTGTACACCCACCTGCAGCCAATTGCTTTCTTGCCATGGGGTAAGTCAACTAAAGTCCATGTTTTATTTGATTCTAATGCTTTAAGTTCAGAGTTCATAGCTTCATTCCATTTGGGGTCAAGAGAAACTTGACGATAAGTGGAAGGTTTAGAAAAGGTCATTAGTTTGGTGGTGTATGTGGAATAAGTTTGAGATAGATGTTTATTGGAGATGTAATTACTCAAGAGATATCTGGTTTTAAGGTTCTCAATGGTGGGACAAATGAAGTCTTTCAGGTTGGTAGGAGGATGTACAGTTCTGGTTGTTCTCGTAAGTGTTGGTGGTTGGATTTCAGAAGTGGTAGTAGGTTTTCTCTCTCCCCTCTCTTGCTACTATCTCTCTTGTTCTCTCTCTCCTCTCTCTCGAAGGGCAGGGCGTAGCAGGTAGGGGTGTAAATGAGCCTAAACGAGCCGAGCCCATAGTGTTTGAACTTGGCTCGTTTAATAAACAAGCCAGATGTCATGTTTGGACTTGGCTTGTTTATTAAACGAGCCGAGCTCGAGCTTGACTCGTTTGCTCGTTTAAAATTTCAACAAGTTTTTCAGCCTGTTTAAGCTTATTTAAGGCTTGATTAACTTGTTGTAAAATATAATAATTACAATTTATAAATATCGTTAGCATATAAATGGAAAATTATATAAATTATATGTTATACTTTTAGGTAATTGAGATATAGAAAATAATATGTTTATTTATGACATATATGTAATATGTGTATAAACTTAAACGAGCCAAACGAGCTCTTATCGAGCTAACCGAGCCGAGCTAGGGCTTGACTCGTTTATTAAACGAGCAGATTTTGGTGTTTGAGCTTGACTCGTTTAATAAATTAACCGAGCTCGAGTTGAGCTTTATCGAGCCGAGCTCGAGCGAGCTCACGAGCTCGAGCAGAATTTGACAGCCCTAGTAGCAGGTTCCCTTCAATGACAATTCACATCCTCTTCAACAACATGGCAGAGCTGTTGAAATGTTTGATGATCTTACGACAACTTCCTACTGGCAAGTACGTACGTGGCGACGTTGTCGGTGACCACCTGAACAACGTGTTCTTCGCCAATCTCGCCAACTACCTTGTCCATCAGCTTGTACAGGTAGCCTGCGATGTGAGAGTGACCAGAAGCATCTACAGACCTCATGAACATGATACCTGTTGGACAATTTACAAGAAAATTGATTATATTCCTATCAGACCTATCAGTCCAGCCATCTGTCATCAACGTGCACCCGTATGTTGCCCAATCTTGTCTGTACGACTCTAGTATACCTCTAGTGTAGTCAATTTCCTATTTAAGGCACGAGTCACTAACTTCATGATACGTCATGGGTTTAAATCCGGGTCCGTAAGTACAAGTAGCGGATATTGCTTCCTTCCATTCAGACGTCCTTACAGTGTTGAATGATATACCACATCTATAGAAAAGCCTACACCATTTTTGATTAATTGTTTTCCTATCTTCTTGTTTAAAGGTTCTTTCGATGGTTGTTTGTTGGGCGCCAGAAACCACATTCTTCCCACGTCTGCAAAATGGTCCCCACAAACGTTGTTTTTGTCTCTTTCGACCAGGAACGAGGCGAGGACGGGAGGTTGGGGTCCGAGCAGAACCGGAACCCGACCCGGTTTCCAGATCAAATTCTATGTTTTCTCTGTCTACATAATCATGAAGACATACATTTTCGGTTTGTATTGTCCTACTATTTCGAATCATGTATGCAGTTATGTCTTGTTTAACAGATTCAGGAACTCTATCACAAGGTCTAACATTGCTACCGGGTGTGTGTGCAAGATGTTGTTTGTGACGAGCTATACCACCTCTAGTTTCCTTACCACATAACTCACAGACAATGCAGTTTTTATCATTAACACTAATGTAATGGGCAGTATTCCAACCGGGGTCATTTGTACGGGTAGGTCTTAGGTCATTGTAACTCTCGTGATGCATGTGGAGACTAGTGCCGGGTACATAGGTCATATCTTAAAACTAGACTAATATAAAAATTTAGACTAATATGAAAATGAAATACTAATTAATTTAATTCTAAAGAGAAGTTAGAAAGAGTGCACTTGATTTTGGCGGTTGAAAAATGAAGAACCGGATCAGAGACTTCACTTTCCAACTTCAAAACTAAGCAACAGACCGGAGACTTAATCGCGAAAACTTGATGATTAGGAAACTTGATGATTAGAATATAATTATGAAGAAGAAGAGAATGAGAGATGTGTGAAAAATGAAGAGATTGGAAGGGGTTTATATAGGATTTGGGGTAGTGACAAACTTGTAATTTTTGAAAAAAAAATCAAAAAAAGATAGCCGTTGGAATGCCTCCAACGGCTATCGCCTGGGCGTTCGCCTACGTGAACATTGGTGTTAGTGAATTAATTTGAGTGTTAAATCAATATGAGGTAGATGTCGTCTAAAAGCAAATATACTGAACTCATACAAATCATATAATTTCACAACCCAAAAATACTATTGAAATGGAATGAAAACTACTTTGGACTTAACAAGAGAAAAATCAATTGCACATGCATAATCATTTTACAAGTATAATTACTGATCCGAAAATGGGGAATGCAAATGCATAATCATTTTACAAGTAAAATATGTGATCTGAAAATGGGGAATGCACATGCATAATCATTTTACAAGTAAAATATGTGATCCGAAAATGGTGAAACGCAACGATTTGTGGTTTGACTAATGAGGAGCGATCATTATAAAAAGAAGGGTCATTTGCTTGGGTAGACCCCAAAAGGTGCACAATTGGCGAAATACACTTGGATTTTTACTATTCACTTGGGTGCACCTCATTTCAAACATAATTGCTTGCATACCCTCAGACCGTTTATGGGCCCCACTCCGTTAAATTTTCTGTTGGTTTATTTACAAAACACACCCTTTAAAATTCAAATATCCTTAATATTAAATATAAAAACACAAAACAAATATTTTCTTTACAAACACACCCTTCTTCTCATTCTCTCTCTACTCTCTCTCTCTCCCCACTCTCTCTCTTCTTTTCTCTCTCCTCTTTCTAACACAGACTCGAAATGATGATTAACTCCCACAAATGGTGCAAAGGGCATGTCGTATTTGTTTGTGAGGTATGTAGTGTCGAAACATATAGCATCCCCAAAGTATGAATATGTAGCCCTGGAACGGCAGTCAGCCCAGAAAACGTTACTTAGTCTTCCCTCGTCATCCATATCCACGACATAGAAAAACATTGCATCAATCTTCTGCATCTTAATGAAATAGTTCTGAAGAGCTTGTGCATCGCCGGGTCCCATTTTCAAATTCCTTACTTCGGTTATAACATTCCTGCACACACAAAAAATATTAAGGCCGCAGATTTCTACAAACAAAATAACGTACAAAAGTATTCAAACCTTAGGTCTCTATCGTTAAAAGTAAGTTTGTCATGCCCCCCAGCCTCAACAACAAACGATTGCATGGTCTTAGTAGCAGAGATCCCAGAAGCATCATTGCACGCTATTCGTGTTATGGCGGCCTCAGGTACAAATCGTTTCTGTCTTAGAAAACGCATCTGGTACTCCTGCAGCATTTCATGGTTATGATTGAGATCGACAAAGTTAATCTGGTATCTCCTTGCTGGGTTTCCAGAAACCCTGATGTGAGCCGTGCACTGAACTCTACTAGATAAACGTGGCTTCATTATGCCTTGACCTTGGTTTGTTGGTGCGTTACCCTCCTTGGAACAAGTAAGAGTAGCCCGGGTAACCACACCAGCGTCGTAATGAGTATGTCGTAGCTTAACACCAAAACCACAAGCATCAGCATAGTCGTTGTAAAATGCTCTTGCTCCTTCGAAAGAGGGGAAAATCATCTTCTCATTAGGAACGTTTGACGTCATTTCCATTTGAGTGAAGATTTCTCTCAAAACGAAGAGAAATGAACGAAAATGAAATAGAAAGGAAGAAGTGACGGTGGTCATTCCGTGCATCTTCGTCAAAAAGAGGTACAGAGCAGGTAGGAGTGCCAAAAGGAATGATATGATTTGGAGCACGTCTGATTTGAGATGCATTAAATGCGGCTGCCCCTCTGCCCGCCAAAAATATTAATCTTTGGCTGAGCTGGATTTGTCCAACTCAGCAGCGTCCCGCCATAGCGTCCCAGAGAGCGGCTACTAAACATTTCCCCATACAAAACGTGTCTGGTCGGGGTAGCCAACCTACTATCTCTAATTATCTACTTTTAATTCTGGATATTTTCTCCATTAAAATTGTCAACATGTAAGCAATTGACGAAGTGAAATTCTGTTAATGAGCAGGCGTTCAGCACCGGAATCGGAGATTTTGACGATCGACGTGAAGCCAGGATGGAAGAGGAACGAAGATTACGTTTCCAGACAAAGGAATCGAGGAGGCGAGGGAACCTGACGATCAATTTTGATGTTAATTTTCCCGTTAGATTGACTGCCGAGTCAGCGTGCAAGCATCAAGCGCATACTCAGTGGGTGAAAATGACTTGTGGAGTTCTGTCAAATTTTGTGTTTACTGGATTTCTTGTTCTTGCTGGATATATGCACTTAATGTTTGCATTATTCGGCCGAAGCAGAGGTCATCCATAAGTTACTATTGTTCGGTTTGACATAGTGATTGGTCATAAAGGAGGTTGATTCGGGAGTATAGGTTGTCTGGAAATTTAGACCATGAAATTGGTATCGAAGTAATTTAAAGCAAAATAGATGTAACTTACATTCTGAACTCACTATAATTAGATAAGAGGAGCCCCTTCGAATCAGCGAATATCACTTGCAGTACGTGCAAAAATATTGAAACTTATGATGTCTCGTGAAGGTGCCTGCTCAATTTTTATTTTTATTTTGTCAATAATCATCAAATTTGGATCCTAAACAAGAAGAAATGGTAATGCTACTGATTAAGGGGAGAAATGCCATACCCCTTTTCTTGATTCACCTGCATCCAATTTCACATCGTAATTTTGAAGGAACAAAGCATCTGCATCAGGAAAATGAAACATGATGGCTCTCTCAAACAGAACCTAGCAAAAAACCACATTCAAGAGAAGCAAGGCATTCTTTTTTGCAACTTTATATGCCTTTTGCCTCTGCTCGCCGACGGGAAATTCCATTCATGCTTTTTGCCTCTGCTCGCCAATGAGAAATCCCATTCATGCGATAGATTGAGTTTGGCTGAGCCTTCTGCATCTGGGTGCTGGAACACGGTCACTTGAGGGTTCTCAAGGTCAGCCCTGTAAATATATCAGTAAGAGGATACACACTGACTATGGTATTGGCCAAACCAACCCTTAATGAATAGTTTCTTCCAACTTTGCTCTGGTTACGAACAACTCGGACTCTTGCTAGTTGCTACAAAGTCCCAACATAATGAGAAGAATGTAGAAATAAGGGTATGATCGCAAGGGCCAGGGCCATTCTAAACTTGCTGGAAGTATATTTCAAACGCAATATGACCTGTGGTGTTTCTTCGGCTCATTTATTTTCAACAAACAGGAAGGGGAGTCCAAACCTATATGATAACTTTTCTTCAGCTCACTGCTTCATATGATTACAAGTCCAAAAGCATAACAATGGAAGATGATCATGATAGCAACTTTGCTTGCACAAAAGAACTCACAAAGCATTTAATATTGTATCATTATCTCCACAATTTTCAACCAAGGATGAGCATACTATCCTTTTTCAAACAATTCGCTATTTTTTAGGGGAAAACAATTAGGGATCATGGTTTTGGCAACTTCATGACCAACACTAATCCGCTACCTGCCGAAGCGTATAGGCAAAACATACAATGCAAATACTATGTACAGCAACTACAACAAATGAAAGCTTATTTTCTACGGTTTCTCAAACTTCGAGGGTTTCGTGGCACACTTACAGACTGTTGGATGCCTTATAACCATGGACATGTTGGAAGGTCTTATGACTGAGGCTGTCATTAGATATTAAGAGAATATCACTGCACGACTTAGATATGGCTTGGTGTTTGTAGCAGTTTGTACAAGGACAAAATCATGTGACCCCAACCTCAGCCTTGCAGAGTGGGCAAGTAGAGTTAATATTAAGCCATTTATCCACGCATTCCATGTGGAAGAAATGAGAACATGTAAGTTCACGTATTACGTCATTGTCCACATACTTTGCAAGACAAATGGAGCAAACCTACAAAGACAACAAATAGGAAGAGAAACAGTAAATATCAAATTTCAGCATTTTGCTCAAAACTGTTTTGGCATAGAATAAGATGCAGCCCGAAAAAATCTTCTCTTAACTACAGAAAAGGTCTACTTTGTTTGGAAAGATAATAGGATGATTAAGAAATCTACTTTACGTCATGCTTCCAGTAATAATAAATCACCCTGTTTCTATACATCATTTTCTCAACACTGTTTAAGATTACCAACAATCATTTCTCTAGCCATTTCTTCCCGAATCTAAGCATTCCTTGTGCTTTCTTCTTAAATTAAAATCATTCCAGTTTCGCAATTACATACCACATTTTTTTTCTTTTTCTGTAATGCAATAACAATAGCTTTCAAGCACGATAAGTCAATAACTAATGACAAATGCATCAGAAACAAATTAGACTTTTCCCCCTAATTACCTGTTTCTTTCTGCAAAATTGTCAAAATTAATTGAAAGCAGTTAAAGGGAAAAAACAACAATATGAGCAAAGCACATCATAAATGCATGAAAACATACAGCATCTTCAGCAGAAATTGCCCGCTCTTTGTTGGTGCCAGCAGCTAATAAACCACCCTCTCCTGTACCTAATGCTCCAATTTCACCATCTTCTTTGCTCTTGGTTCTCGCCGACTTATACTTGTATGTTGGTAGAGCATTTATTATATCTGTAGCAGCTCCTCCATTGTGATTGAGATCCTCCCGGAGGCCAAATACAGCAATGATGCATGGCAAGCAACAACAAACGGTTGCACACAAAATGAATGGCATGGCATATCCAATACAACTGAAAGCAAGAAACACTATACATAACCTGCAACAGAGGAAAAGATAGTCATTTTGAGTTGACTCTAGGCTGTTCTGAAGGTAATGGCTGTGTTACACCCCTCAGGTGCTGTTTGAGAATCCTAATTATTGGTGAAAGGAGCAATACCTATATAAATTGGGAGCACTGGATGCAGAAGAGTGCCCACCAAATATCCACACATTTCCAACTACGAACCACACCGCAAAGAAACAGTCTATGGCCATTTTAATGTGATCAACAAGTGAATTCAACCTGCCAAACATTCAGGCAAGCATTTACTCAATCAGGTAGCACTTATTTTTCATGTATTGTGTATGTGAGCCCCCCTCATCTACTAAAAGATCCTCGTTTAGAGTAGGCTGGTTGTGCTAACAGATAAAAAAACAGCCATTTTAAGAGATAACATAACCAAACTACAATGCATAAATATTTCGAAGACATCTGAAAACTTCATCAGTCAAAGTAGATGGATTAGCAAATGATATTTGACATCACCCATGTAATGCTTCGCAATAAACTTGGTCATTTCTATGAGGATGTCAAAGTGCTTTACATATCAGAACTAGTAGATCAATGGATGATTATCTGTGAGAAGTGAGAAACATCAATCGACCAATGAAATTCCTCTTTGCCAGAGGTAGTCAAAATGTCCGTGCCTTTGTGGAAACAAAAGCATTGATGGATGGAAACAGTGTAAAATTTAATTTGATATTTGCACAGGAGGATTCTTCTTGTACTTCAAAAAATTCCCTAGAAAGTGCACATAAGTTATGTGATGGCAACAGAGTTTTAAAATGGAGTGAGATTAAAGCCCTAGTGAATGTCAGCATTGCGCTATTAGCCTATTACTATTTACTTTGTAGAACGTACCTTCGATTTCGATTTCCCAAGTCTAGCCCAGGTACTGCTGAGGGTACTTGAGCTACTGGAGCTGCAGGAAAAGAAACTGAAAAATTATTACTCGACGAAATTGATTGCCTGCGAGGTGAACCCTGTGCAGCATTCTGACTGTTTCGATGAGCATAACGCCAATAAAGATGAGGAATCGTAATAACACAGCCAGATGTATAAACTACAATCCATGCAAATAGTGGAGTTTTTGGTTTCTCGTGTCTTGAACAAGATATAACAGTAACAGCTGCAATTATTTGGCTCAAATTCACCAATAGCTCAATTGAAATCCACAAGCCAGAGTTCAGTGGACTTCTGCCATGTTGACCATTGTTATCCCCTCTTCTGCGGAAAGGAGTGTTTCTTGCAGTAGATCCCGTGACAGATGATTCGGAGTGGGAAGGTTGACTGCTGCTTGGAGGTGGATCCTCACGCTGCAAATTTGAAGGATTGCCGATGGCATCTCCACTGGTGGTCGATGATGCGATTGTACCATCCCCAGTAACAACAATGACGTGTTCTTCTGGACATGCATTTACATTTCTTGTGCGCTCCATTGCCGTTGAATGTTCACCAACGTGGTTCTGGTGATGGAACTGCCCTCAAAGACCAACTCAGATCTTGGGAAAATGAAAAGCATATAAAAGTAGGTGTTCATACAACAATCAATTTGAATGCCCTTGTACGGAGATTGATAAAGTCAATAATGTTTCTGCGAATAGCCTACACAAACATCCACCCCAGCTTCCAATAGAGAGAGCAGGAAACTAAAAGATAATTATGCTTCAAGACACCCCACCACCAACAAGGTCCGAAAATGATACACTTCGAATAACATATTTATGCTCTTAGCAGCAAGCATAGAGAATCAGGTGTCAATTCTAATAAAACCCGATGTTGTTTCTCTGCTCCCAGAAGGTTAATCTGGTCTCAATAATCTGCAAGGTAATAAAGCATAACCTGATGAGTCACTTCAGCAACTAACATCAAGCTTGTTTTCAGATGATATCCAAGAATATAAACTTTTAGCAGAAAATTCACTAATTAGAAAACATTCACTTCCCCAAAGATAGATCAGTAAAGATGAAAAGAGGACAATACAGAATTAATGTACCTATACATAAGAAATGTATTATACAACAAACTAACAACTCCACAGCCTCTTTCCGTGACGAAAAGACCAAGGTGGTAACTCTTAACAGCTAATGGAATCTAAATGGTACAACCAAAACACACATCTAAAGGTGAGATGAAGCTTGAAGCTAATACACCTGTTCATCCAAAGACAACCGTCTCACTCGTTCGTAACTACATATACGTCGAAATATCCTGACGATCGCCAAGTGAGAATTTCGGCACCGATCAGTCGACCAAATTCAAGTAAAACCACCAAATTAAACCTACTCAAAAGAGACAATTTCCAATCCCGAACCACGGAAACAACAAGAACGTCACGCGAACTTTCGACCCAAAATCATCTCCGTCGGATCGACCTCGGATCCGAGCAATCGCCTCCGACTCGAAAAAAAAAAAGTCCACGCACGAAAGAACCCACCTTTCCCTCCAATCCCAACGAATACAAACCACTCCACCCAAGAATCGATCCTCAACCACGAAAACCCTAACGAAATCCGAAATCCAACAACTTCAACAAACGGAGACCGAAATCGAGGAAAAGAAGGTTAATTATTCTGGGAATCCGAAAGGCTTACTTACAGATAGAGAAGTGAGGTGGGAGCAGAAGTATCGGTGGAAAGGGGATTTTGGGGGTTTCGACGACAAACAGATAGCGGCTCACTGCGGTCGGACGTCGTTTTTTTTTTTTGCTTGGAAGGTGTCACAATATATGTTTCATTATTCTACTGAATTGCTAAACATCGCCCCAAAATTACTTAAATCGCCCCTTAAAATTACCAAATTGCCCTTCTCTCATTTCTACTGCTATAACGCGACATTTTACCCTCCTATCACACATTTCTCTTCATCTTCCTCTTATAATCATAAAAAATAATGTTTTGAAGGTCAGTAATGAGCCAACAGACGCCCCAGTGTACTCGAATCTGGTAAAATATCTAACATCTTTTTAATAAAAAAATAAAAAAAAATAATAAAAAATTACGGGCGTCCGACGGAGCCGCCCCCACGTAGGAGGGGGCGTCTGGGTAAGACGCCTCCCCCATGGGGGAGGCGTTTTACCCAGACGCCTCCCCCATAAGGGAGGCGTGTTACCCAGACGCCCCGCCCAAGGGGGAGGCGTCTGGGTAAAACGCCTCCCCCATGGGGGAGGCGTCTTACCCAGACGCCCCCTCCTACGTGGGGGCGGCCTCGTCGGACGCCCGTAAATTTTTTTATTATTATTATTAAGATAATTGATTATAATTTTAGATAATTGTTAAATTAATTAATTAATAAGTTAATAATTACTATATTCGGGTGACTGATACCCCTTCGGTACACCGAAAATTCAAAAATTTCCAGAACCAACAATTTCAAAATCCAAAAAATTTCCAGGGGGCGCTGCCCCCTTGCCACCCCCGCCACCTCACCGGCGAGGTGGAATGCCGCTCGCTCACCGGGGAGCGAGACCCCCGACCGACCTGTCGAGGTGGTATTTGTAAGTAAGGATGTTTTACCGCCAGGGGATTTTGGATCTTAAAAAATGTTGAATCTGAAAATTATTTGAATCTTCATCACTTGCAAAAAACTCATTGTAATCCGACCGGTTACCACCAAAAACTTGCAAAGAAACGTCAAATAATTTGAGATAACACACCGTATAATTTTAATTTAACAAAAAAATTAAAAAAAAACGGGACGTCTGGCTAAGACGCCTCCACCATGGTTGAGGCGTCTGGCTAAGACGCCTGTACCATGGTGGAGGCGTCTTAGCCAGACGCCTGCACCATGGTCGGGACGTCTGGCTAAGACGCCTGTACCATGGTGGAGGCGTCTGGCTAAGACGCCTGTACCATGGTGGAGGCGTCTTAGCCAGACGCCTCCACCATGGTACAGGCGTCTTAGCCAGACGCCCGAGTCGGAAAAAAAAATCCGCCTCCGTTATTTCGCCTAATCTAGGTGGTTCGTCAGATATTTTCGTGGTGTTGGTACTAGGAATGTTAGTAAAACTGAGTCAAAAACCTTGTTTAAAGACACGGGACGATATGGGTATTAAATATATTGTTAAGGGTAATTTGGTAATTTCAAGGGGCGATTTAAGTAGTTTTGGGGCGACGTTTAGTAGTTCCCTTATTCTATTGACCAGACATAAAATAAAATGGTGTGGAACGGTTCCAAGTTTTCAAAATTATCTTCGGTTTCTCTCGTTTGAATATTATTTGTTCGACTACTACACTACATACTCCGAATTGAGGTGGTAGAAAATGTGGAATTGACCTACGAATTTATTTGAATTATATTACAATTTTTCTAATTTTAAACCTTCCAAGAAATATAAATATCTTATTAGGGTTTCAATCAACATAAATATCTTCTTTGAATATATTCAGATTAATTTTGAATTTTAATACATTAGATATTCTCATCGTAAAACCTTTCGTAAGTTATTTTAAACGAATTACTATTCGTCGTCCAGTTTTTACTTAAATCTTCAATCTCAATTATCTTTTTGCCATTCACAATCCATTTAATGCTCATTATGTCCCGTAAAAAATAAAATAATAATCAGGGCGTCCTATTTTTTTTAAAATCTTAAATTTATACAATGTGTTATCTCAGATTATCTCATGTTCCATTGCAAGGTTTTGGTGGTAACAAGTTGAATTACATTGAGTTTTTTTTGTAAATGAGGAGAATTTCCAACATACGGTTGGAAAATTCCAACTTTATCTTAAGCCCAAGTGCATCAAGTGTCAATCTTTTGAACATTAAATATAAGAGTTTATATTTTGATAATAGTTAGGATTTAATAGTTTTAGTTAATATTTTGATAATAATCAGGGTTAGAGTTTATTATATTTTTAACAACGTTAGATTTTCAAGATCTCATAGGAGCGAGACTCCTGACCGACCGGTCGAGGTGTTATTTGGTAAAACATCCTGACTTATAAAAAAAACTCACTGTAATCCACCTCATTAATACTGAAATTGTGGAACGAATTCTGAAATAATTTAAGATAACACAACGTATGATTTTTAGATTTTTTATTAAAAAAAATAGGGGCCTCTGGCTTAGACGTCTCCCCCATGGGGGCGGCTCCGGCGGATGCCCCCTCAAATATATTTTTTTAAAATTGAAATAAATGAGACATTTTACCAGATTCGAGTGCACCGGGGCGTCGGCTGGCTTCTTTTCTGACCACCGAGACATTATTTTTTATGATTATGAGAGGAATATGAAGAGAAAATGGTGGTAGGAGAGTGAAATGAAGAATATATAAGTAAAAATGAGAGAATAATAAAATGATAATCCGTACGGACGATTTAAGTAATTTTCGGACGACGTTTAACAATTCAGTATTTTAAAATCATAAAAATTTCTTCTTCATTTTCTCTTCCCAAAACCTAATCTCAAATCCCTAACTGAAGTCTAATTTCAGTCGTGGTGGTGATATAGGAGAATTAAGAACACAACGATAATCAGAGTAAAATTTATCTCTTCGTCTCTCTTATTCGGACAAAAACTAGTTCCTTTGGTGATTGGAACGAATATAGTTGAAGGGGTAGGGTTGGCCGACTTTTTTTTTTTTGCAAATTCTTTTAATGAAATTTGGAAAACACATAAAAGTATTACGGATTTGGAGCGCATTGTTTCTTTGGACACATTTGAACTGATTTGAATTTTAGGACCTAAGATAATAAGATACTCCACTCTTCAGACTTGATTTTATACCAATTATACTTTAACATGTGTTAATTGGAAGAAAAAAAACTCGAAATTAGGATTCACGGATTGTGGATTGGGCATCGCTTGTAAAAAGCCTCCTTTTACGGCATATGAAGTGGGTTAAGGATCGAATTTGTGGGCTTGGGAGTTACTGTCTCAATAATTAGCATTTACCAAAACAAATCATCACGTACAAATCCTAAACGAATAATCATTTTTCCTGGACAACGTGATCACTTGACTTGTACACAGACAAACATGATTCCTAAACAACCACAATAGTAAAGTTCCAAACGTAATTGTTATAACATGGAATATTATGTAGAGGTCACGGGCTTGGGTTAATCTTGATCCTAATCTAACTCGTTAAGAAAGCAGATTGGTAGGTTCAATTTTTCATATTAGTTCAAAATTTGAACCTAACTCAGATCTAACAGGACGGATTGACCGGCTCAACCGTCCCATTTACAAAAGGTTCACACCCCTGCTCATAAGAACTTATGGGATCGGTTTATAACACTATTATACTGATCATTAAAGAACACTTAGGCGCAGTGACCACATGGGGCACTGCAAAATATGATGATATGATTAGTCTGAGGCTCAACTATGCTTTAGTCGATTCTGACTGAGTTTGGATGGTAGGAGATCCAACTCCCCTCCCATCATGGAGTTATTACAATTCACTTGGGTCATCCAAACATGGAGTTTTAGATGGAGAAGCTCGTGGGAGGAGTTTCTGACAGTTCTTCCAGTTGTTGGATTTTTGTGATGATTTTACTTACATTTAATTTCAACATATACTTGTATAAGCTTTTATTTAATCACAATTTAAAGATATTTTGGTAATTTACTTCGACAAAACATTTGAAACTCCCAAAAGATCGTCTCCCATAGTCCCATCCAAACCAAACCTCTATCAGATATCAATGAAACTTGAGGCCCAGATGTAGTCTTACTTTAATCTAGACATTTAATGACAATGAGGCCCCAGTATTTTAAGTTTGTAAGATACCCTTTTTAAACTAGTACTGGGAGGACCAGGTTGGGTTGGATTTATTTGTGGTCCAATCTTGTATTCTCAACCATATTACATCCTGTTTGTCCAGCTTAGTTGGATTTTGATTTTTCCCAAAGAATACAACCATAAGCCTACGTAAATTAGGTGCAAAATCGAGAGCAACAATCACTTTCAACTCTAATATTACTATGTTAACGAGACAGACCAGGTGAAATCGCTTTACTATGACATATGCGTGAAAGAGTAAGGTGCAATATTATAATTTGCAAAGATGTAATTGTTTGATTTAGTTTAAATTTTCTCAATGAAATTTCACAGGAAACGTGTTTCATGTCAAGGATGGACCTGCATGAGACTAGAGTCTAGACCCAGACTCCAATTCCCAGTAGGCCCATGGACCATAGAGAATGTTATAATTGGGTGATATAAGCGTTCCACCCATTTATTCTTGTTATTTCCACATATTATTTTTTGCTCCACTTCACCCATATCGATGTTTTACCTGTTGTTCTATAAGGTTACTGAGCGACTTTTATCCTGCTATGTTTTTAATTTTTACCAATAAGCAATGATCATATAATAATTTTTCACAAGTTTCTTATGTTTATGGGTAATCATATCTTAGCTTGTTATAAATTAACTAATACGAGACGCGCCTTCGTGGAAATAGAGAACCATAATTTTCGTATATCATGACATTAGTGATATATTCCATAATAAATAATATCATGTAATTCTTGTAGTCACACATAAAATTAACATAGAATTTGAAATGCATGGCTAAAAACTTATACATTAAAACCTACGTTTAAACCCTATACTTGTTCAAATGGGGTCTAATCTGTTTTTAACCTGAATTATAGGTGCACAGCCCATGCTTTAGACGACATTAGTGATCGAATTTTACATTGTAAAGTAAAAGCATTGATGGTGGTATACGTCAACTAAATAGTGAAAAACTCAAAACAGAAATCGAAGTTATAAATTTGAAATTCCAAAACAAACCTTTTTCTGTGTAGAAGTGGCAATAGATCTCTCATGTATAGGTAAAATGTTGAGTTACACCTCATTCCTTAATGTGCTTTTCCTTTTGCCTCTCAAACCCTTTGACTCTCCTTTTCCAAAAGAGGTTGGCAACCAACCCTCACCTGCTTCTGCTTTTTCTTTCATCATCACTCAATACCCAACCAAGGCTTTGTTGGAAGAAACCAAGAAATTGTTTGGATACCCATTATTAATTATAGTTTTGGATGTATGTCCTTTTCTCCAACAGAAGAAGAAGAAAGATGTAACACTCTTCACAGTTTACAGTTGGAAAATAAGCCTCATCAATTCATAGGTATTATTACTCAATGTACCAGCTGGTTTTATAGTTGCCAACTTAAATTGCAATTTACTCAGGCAGCCAGAGAGGACCAGCTCTGCTCTTGTTTTGCTGCACCAATCCGTGGAGAAAGAAGAAGGTTAACGATGATTGTCATTTTTTCCGGAAATTCATTTATTTATTTTGATGGTCCAGAATTTTGTGTGATTCCTAACTGAGGATGACTTGCACCGTTTTTACCGCCCGTATTTCATTCTTTTTACCTTATGTGACCCTTGAGCTTGAACATACGACCTCATGGGTGTGAAACAGTTATAATTGCCAGTTGAGCTATACTCGAGCGGCATTTGTTTTTGTTTTTAATTTTTTATTGCAAAATTCTCATTGAAATTTAGAAGAAACTTTGACAAACATTATAAGCATGGCGCGAGCTGAAAGGTAAAACATCTGAAGTATCCGATTTCAGCTGTTCGTGTCACCGGACAACACGTACGTTGCGAAAACTGTAAAATACCGGACAAGTTGCAGCTTTGTTAACGTTTGAAACTCATTTGGTAGCTAGATCTACATTATTCAGAAGTGTGTGTAGTTAATAATGTTAGTACTATAGTTTGGAATTTGAGGAATCTGGAAGAAGTAGTTGATGAAACTGAATAAGAAATGTGGATGTATTTAAGTTGTGCCTTGCAAGCCATCATCACATCCAGCTGTTGACATTAATTTCCTACGGTTTATTATAGATGGGGAACTGAATGAACTACTTTTTGGTTCCTCATATCAGTTTGAAAGTTTTTTTTTTTTTTTTTTTGAGCATCTCTAAGTTCCTCACATCCTTTTCAAAAGATAATTGGTTTGCTCTTATGGGCTACTCACATTTAAATTGATATGATATGATGATCTTCAAACTCAAAGTTTTGAGTGTTGTGGAAAGCAAGTTGTGGTTTGCGAACTCGGGTGGTGCCTGAAAATTTAGTTGAGAAGATCAGAAATTTATAAAGCTAAAAATGATAAAACCCTACGTACGTGAATCTTATCGCATTATGTAACTTTTATGCTCGTACCATACGTTGGAATTCAGAAGGAAAAAATTGCGATTCCCTTTTTCATTCTATTCATATATTTGTTCAGTCTTCAATGAGTGAAATGTAAATTCCAAAAGAATCACTAATTTTCTCGTACAAATGAATGATCCTTCCTTTCAACTCATAAAGAATATCTGTTTCCTTCTATCTGAGCGTTGGAAATTATATTAATTTCATGTTAGGGAAAAAATACTCACACGTATCTATGATTTTATTATTTCTTGGTCTTAACATGACATCAGTGCCCACATCATCTCACCACCCAATACGTGTATATATCCTGCATCTGCGGGGGTTTCTTTTCTTCAGCGTATTGTGATGAGGAAGTATGATAGTAGGAAGGCAAGTCATCAAACTCCAGGAAAAAAATTAGTGTTGTTTACCAAACTAAAAACAAAAATTGTCGACGTGTATAGATACTACGAGTTGAATACAACATTTTGTTGACGAATTTTGCATGTACGTTGTTCGACAAAGAAACAAATTAGTGATTGTAACACAACTTTCCCGATCATATATACCACATCAACCACTTTGTTTCAGCTATCCTTGTAAAGAAACATGACACTTGTCATAAGGAGGGAGTTCTATTAATCTATGTTTTCATTGGAAATATCCACTACGTTACGTTGACGACAAAATTTGAAGTCGGCCACCATGTCAAATGGAAGCCTTGTGGATTTGGATGGATGGGACGTGCAGGTCTAATTAATTGCAAATAATAATGGTGGTTGATGGTAGAATGATATCATTCCATTTCCAGTTGTCACACGTGGGAGGTGAATGAAGAGCATTATTTCATTTTTTTAATAATTTGAATTCCAATTAAGAAGCACATAAAATTGAATTCCAAAAAAAAAACCCACATAACTATTAATAGTCACAGTATTTCTTCCGACAATAGGTGACTCTTTTTGGAAAAGGTCATCCATATGCGAAAAGATGGAATGCAAGAATAGTGTTATGTAATTACTCATTTTTATAATAGTATATTGTAATTACTCATCTTCGACTTCAATAGTATATATTAAATGTAAGTTTTCATAAAGGAATAAATTATGAGATTTAAATTATAATTTTGAAATGTAAAAAGAACATAAACTTGTATTTGGTAAAAAGATTTGGTAAATTGAACAAGGGAGAATATGTTCTACGTAACATTGCCCCTCTGTAACACTTACAAATTAATACAACGATGGATCCACCACCATATATTCAAACATCTTGAAAGTGTATGGTTCAAACTATTAATGCATGTTAAAAATCATATTATTTGAAATATATCTATAATTACTTAATGCAATATGCAAGTGAGGGATATACACCTCCTTGCCTTGGCTCTTCAAAGTTGCTTAGGTGATTTTTGTCTTTCCATTGTCTGGATTAATATGTTGTAAAAACCACTAAGAACATGTTTTGAGCCCAAAAAATGAATCTCATAACCTTCTTTAAATACCAAACGGTAATTTCTAACGTGAATAATCAATTTGCCTCCGAAACCACATTGAAACCCCTCGTAGAAACACATGAAAAGAAAATCCAAGTTGGAAGTTCAAACCTTTGCATATCCAAGGGATGCATTTTTTGTGAAATTTGGTTGGTCAATCACATTAACAAAATCTAAGCACTTGAGGTGAAGGGTAATTGATCTAACTCTATTATAGAGTGTCATATGCAACTTGTGTTTAACAATGTGTGACTATTTGCTCAACACTCTTATCATCTACAAGTTGAATATTATTCTTCTTTAAGTTCACATTCTGTTAAAATCGGTGTGGAACAACAAATCCAAACCAAAAAGAAAAGTGATTTTATCCCAATCAGATAAGTTGGGGGAAAACCCCTAAAACTAGCTCAACTGATTCAACTTGGTTTTACAATGGGGACTCCTCTTCTTATATTCCTTCTAATTGGATTCATAAACCATCTACCTGATTAAGTTCATTACATCCATCTGGGCCACACGGCTCAATACAAGTGTGGTCATTAAGGTGAGAACCACAAATACAATTATACAATAGTTGATATAGTAAAGGAAATTTTGACTTTCTATGCCTTAAGTGACCCAACCTCTAGATTTTTTTTGATGATTAACCTAATCTATCTTAATTATGCTACTTCAACAACTGATGTAAACTTCAGGAAATGATGTTGGATCTCTATACACATACATTAAATTAATTGTAGGACATTTGGGTGAGAACAAATCTGACGGTGGTCGTCGAAATGTGTCTAATATTAACATTAGGTTACTATATCTAAAAAAAGTGTCTTTATGTCATTTAGGTCATCTTTAACCCCAACTCCAAATTACTCTCCAATCATGTTTCTCTCTCTATCACGACAGCAAAAATACGATGTAATATACAACCAAATCTAACTCATTTTTCACTCAAAACTCCAATCTCACTTTCAGCATACTCTTTCCTCCGAATTATTTCTTTTTACATCTTTTTCTCAATTTATTTTTCAAATCTTTATTAATAATAGTTACTGATTTTCTTTATTTATATACATTTAAAATTATTTCCAAATAATAATAGTTAATAATGTTAATATATTTATTTTAAAATCATGTTAAATCTTCTTTTTAAATCTTTTTTTTTCTGAAAATATGTTTTTATTTGTTATTATTTTTTAAATTGTTCCCAAGATTGATCTCCAAATGACGCGAATGGTAGAAAATGTAAGGTGTTTTGGGATTCCAGAGCACGATTAATTTTCAAAAATTTATTCTAGTTATATAAAATAATATACATATCAATTAAATATTATTAAACATATAAAAACTGATTTTTAATCATTTATTACAAATAAAAAAACAAAAATAAACTGGGTCGCAACCCAGGTCGGGTCCCGACCTGAGTTTTTCCCACGTTAAGGGAGCTGGGGTCGGGTGAACTCCCGACCCGACCCCAACTGGTCATCCGTTAAGGATGGCCTTATGACTCTTAAAGACCATTATTTATATTTTGTCAGTCCAATTTCGTTAGTACGAACGATCTGTTACTGTCTCACGAAATAAAACTGGGTTTTTTGCTTGTATGTCATTTTAAAACACTATATTTTTAATTTCTGTCATCATTCTATAACTATTTGTATTATTGATAGTTAGTTACTAAAAAACTATACAAATTCTATTAATACTATTACCTTTTCTCGCATGTCTCCAGTAACGTTTTCAATTAACGTCGTTACTGTTCCGTTAACAATGTTAAAAATTATTATTTTAATAATAATATTTATAAATTCTACAATATATAATCTAAAAACTTAGTAATCTAAATTTGTAATTTTTATGATTTTCAGAGCAAAACACTTGAATTCTTAAAATCAATGATTTTAATTTTCACAACAAAAAAACCCAAAACATTCGTATCACCATCGTTTGTACTCATGAGATTAAAAACCTTGACTTTCGGAATTTACGTGTTTTGTTGTGAAGATTATAAAAATGACAGATTTGGATTACCAAATCATTAGATTATATATGATAGAATTTGTAAATATTACTATTTAAATTTATTTTTTTACATCGTTAACGGAATAGTAACGACGTTAACAAAAAAATTACTGCACGAAAAGCTTATGACATCATTAGAATTTGTGTAGTTTTTAGTGACAATAGTACAAATAGCTATGAAGTAATGAGAGGAACAGAAATATAATGTTTTAAAATGAGACGCAAGCGAAAAACCCAATAAAATTTATTTTAACTTTTTTGCTATTAATTTTGTATACATTAGCAACTAAACCTCTGATTTAACAAATATAATTCTTAAGTATATCATCACTTATGTTGACATTTTTATGTAATAACACTTTTTGCATTGTTTTTGAAAAGCCAATTATATGTAAATTTATCGTATGGATTTGTTTTCAAAATAGTGATGAAAAAAAGTGGAAGAATATAAACATATGAAAGTCATTTGGCAAAAAACGACACATGTGATACTTTTTAATTAACAAAAAATGGCATCAAAAGAAGAAGAAAAATAATCCAAAATGACTTAATTAGTTGTTAATCCGCCTTGATTAATCTTGGTTTTTAATTTGTGGTGTGCAAAAAACAACATCTTGGATGTATTTTTTTCTTTTCTGAAAAATGGCATCACTGAAAACATTGGCCTTTTTTTGTTAACGAAAATGATATCACAATTGTCGTGTTTTTCCCTCATATTTGTCAAAAAACATTCACATGTTTATATTCTTCTTATTCTTTTTTCCCATCATTATTTTGAAATTCTTGTAGGATTGTGTACGATGGCTTCTAATCCTTATTAATGCTCTTAATTAGCTACTGGCATAAGCAAAAGGAATACGCAACGGAAACAACAATCAAATGCAAGTAAAGGGAATAATTAAGCAAATCACAAGGAAGACGGGGGATTTTTATAGAGGTTTGGCACCCCACTCGGGTTGTAGTCTTCTCTTGCGAATTCCGCTCGGAATATCGAGCTCCGCTCAGGAATTCACTAACCACTCCCCGTTTCGGGCCAGCAGATAACGCTTTTACAATCTTCAAGCTCGCGAACAACCCTTGTCGATCTTGACTCCTCCTTTCACAATCCGAGAGGATCACTTCGGGCTCCCACCGAAGTCTATACTCTTGTGTTGGGCTTTCACCAAGACCTTTGCTACTTTGACAATGTTTGACTACACTCTTTAATCTGGAGCACACTTGAGTAAGAATAAGATTGATGACTAAAGTGTGGAAGGTTTGAGACTTGGAGTGTGTGAAACTTTCTCTCTAATGTAGGAGACAATACGGAGTGGGAGAGTTGTGTGAAAATGTGTTGGACAACTCTATTTATAAGCTCCTAAGGTGTTATAGTCGTTGTAGTTAATTGGGTAAGTGTTTGTGTAAGATACACAAAATAGAAACCTGTATGATGCAATTCTGAATAAGTTCGGTTGACCGAATCGAGCAGCACGGTCGACCGTTGGGCAATTTTGAACAAGGTTCGGTTGACCGATAAAGGAATGGTCGACCGGATCAGGCTATAACTTAGGTACACTTAAGTTAACGATCGAACACCGAATAAGACTCGGTTTACCGAAAATAAACAGGCTCTACGGGTTGATAAAAATGACCAAGTTCAGTCAATCGATCCAAAGTCTTCGGTCGACCGGAAACGTCCAGGTAGTTGCACGATTTGAAGACATTTAAGTTCGGTCAACCGAATAGGTCCATGGTCGACCGATAGGCAATTATGTATTTTGGGGTATTTGTGAATAATTCGAATACGACATGTCTAACGGTCGGAAAATTATGTTGATTCGGTCAACCGAAAAGGTTTGCACGGTCGACCGAATGTGGGCAGTTGAAAACACTACAGGATAATTGATCACTCGGTAGACCAAAAGGTTTGGTTCGGTCGACCGGATGTGGGCAGACAGTTCGGGTTTAGTTTTAGTATTTTCCGGTCTAAGTTTGGGTGATCTATTGAAGTTCAAATGATGTGAATTTTTGTGTGTGATTTCTATAGGGAACCTAGTGTGTTTTTGAGTTGATTTTAGCTCAAGTATGCTCAATTACACGAAATTCTTAAGATTCAAAAGAAATGCAAATTACATGTCTTCAAAAGAGTTTGATTACATGTCTTGACTTGAATCATTTCTTCTTTGAGTCTTTATCACCTATAGAAGTCAACACAAAGTAATATATATGTTATACAATATGTGTGCTACTCTACGTTGATTACAATTACGATTAGATTAATGCAAAAAAGCTAACAATTCTTTTCCTTATCAAAGTGCATATTTGGGTAGAAAAAATGTGTGTAAAATAAAATTGTAGTTAATTTATCACTAATGAATATATTAAAATATAAAGTTTCAAGATAATGTTTTTATTATTATCAATATATAAAATGTTATTGATACACAACTTTTTTTTAATTTACCAGTTTTTAAGTACTTAGTCACTTTTTCATTAGAAAAAAGATTTAGCAGCTAATTATTTTTAAAACTTTAAATATTTAGATATAAACTAAACCAAATCAAAGTAATTATTTGATTTTTTATTTATTTGAACATTATTTACATGCATTTATTTAAACACATTTACAATCATTTTGATAAAAAAACTAAAATAAACTCCAAAATATTTCTCCCACGAGTCCAAGCAAAGCAAATGTAACTTTCCCTCTTACTTTTTCAAAATTTAAAACATAAAGTTCATAATTCGCCAGTTCGACTTATGGATTATGATCCAAAACACACAAACACTTGAACATCAATTTTATTTAAATATTTTTTAACGTCTTTACTATTTAGCGGGACCAAAGAAAACACATGGAAACCCGCTACCTCAACTTGTTTAACATCTATTTTGCACTTTATTTATTTATTTGAAATTGTGAAACGGAAAATGGATAGTGGCTGGCAAGTTGAGGGCTTGCGTTCATAAATAAGGAGAAGAGGAGAAAAGAAAAGAGAAGAAAAGAAAAGAAAAGAGGGTAGAGGAAGCTCAGCTGCTACCGAACCGGATACGTGATTCTCTCCTTATTCCTCTCTCCTCTCCAAACAAGACCAAGACATTCCTCCAACAACTCACACACATCTGTACCTCTCTTCTTTCTGCTTATGCTCTGGATCTATGTCGTGTTCCTGTCGATCAGAATTAGTTTTTTTTCATTTTTTTCGCGTTTCGGAGTTGGATCTGTAAAAAAACGGATTCTTCGTCAAGTTTGCCTGGCGATCTGATGACTTTTTTTCTTCTAGATTTTGCTGTTGTTTGTTAGGTCATCTGCTTTTCTGACTCCTCTAATGTCAACATTTTCCCCGTTTTTCTATTTGCTTCTGCAAATCTGCATACCAACTAAACGCGTCTCCCCATTTTAGAATCCCAAATTAGAATGTTTTTTTTATAAAAAAAACCAAACATTTTGATATCTGACTTTTGGTTTTTGCTTTCTGGGTTTCTTAGAAGGAAATTGAGTTGGTTAGACTCCATCATGGTTGCTTCCGCCGCGGCCGCCACCTCGGCTTTCAACCCTGTCCCTCCGAGTTCCTCCAGACCATCAGTCCCATTCTCCGGCGGACCGGAGAATCTCGACACCAAGGGGCTCAAGCCGAAATTCGCCTCCGGTGCCATGCAAGTGAAGGCGAATGTGCAGGCCCTTCCCAAGGTGAATGGCACCAAGGTCCTAAAATCGGATGTTGCCAAGGCGGAGGAGGGTGTGTTGCCATCCAGAACGTTCTATAACCAGTTGCCCGACTGGAGCGTCCTTCTTGCCGCCATAACGACCATTTTTTTGGCGGCTGAGAAGCAGTGGACTTTCCTCGATTGGAAGCCGAGGCGACCGGATATGTTGAGCGATGTGTTTAACAATGGGAAGATCATTCAGGATGATCTTGTGTTCCGGCAGAATTTTTCTATCAGGTCATATGAGATTGGGGCAGACGGAACCGCGTCTATTGAGACGTTGATGAATCATCTGCAGGTTCGAGGACGTGCCTAGAGATTGCGGTTTGTGGCTTTGGTCGTGTGTCTGATGGATATGATTGTTTATTTGTAGGAGACAGCTCTTAATCATGTTAAGAGTGCAGGCCTTCTTGGTCATGGTTTTGGTGCGACGCCGGAGATGAGCAAGAGGAATTTGATATGGGTTGTGACTAAGATGCAAGTTCTCGTGGATCGGTACCCTTCATGGTAATGGCCTCTAAATTAATACCTTCTCTTAAGAAATTTTGACTAGAGATATAACGGGAACAACACGAGAGCTATAGACAAGCAAAGCAAAAATATTTTGTCACTCAATTCCATAATCAATACCTTGAAAGGAGAGATAAGAAAACCGAAAAATTCATTACGCCTTTGTGATTTTTGGTTGTGCTATAACTTTTGGCTAGCAATTCCGTATCCTTAGTTCTGCAGGAGCAGCATTGTACTAGATTCTCCGTAAACTCTCAACCAAATATCTTATATCCAAAATTATTGCCCGTCTTCCCCTTTTAGTTGCTTTTACTAATTTGTAATGGGTGAATGAGCTAGTTGAGCTTTATATTTAAGAGCAATTGAGATAACAACAAGAATTAGTGCTGCAAGACATTTGCTATGTGTCATTTAGATAGATATGACATTCGCAACCCAATGATTCAACTTAAAATTCCATTTTATTGATTATTTTGAAATCTGACATTTTTTGCTTAAAACACAAGAATGCCAAAGTTTCGGCATGTTTTTCTTTCATTCTTTTCCAACAGGAAGCTTTGAATTGAAAATTAAATTTTGCCATATTGTTGGTTTTTAGGATAGCCTTCAACATGACTTCAGACCGAACTTCCATATCAATCACCTATCACCTTGTGATTGCAGTTGTTATTTGAACACCTGATTTCCTATCTGTATATCTAACTGAGATCAAACGTGTGATCCTGTGTGGCATGTATATTTGACAAGCGTAATCACATCTGTAAGACTAATAATTTCAATTTACAGGGGTGACATCGTTGAGGTTGACACTTGGGCTACAGCATCTGGTAAGAATGGGATGCGTCGTGATTGGCATGTCCGTGATGGCAGGACAGGACAGACCATTACAAGAGCTACAAGGTTGGTCATTGAGGCTTTTCAAAATTGTTTAAAATAGACATGCCTTATGCCCTGTCTTCTGTGCATGCCTCTATTTTGTCCCATGCTGATGCCCAAATTTATTGTTGCAGTGTTTGGGTGATGATGAATAAACACACTAGAAAGCTTTCAAAAATACCAGATGAAGTTAGAGCCGAAATAGAACCTTACTTTATTGACCGGGTTGCTATCCCTAATGAGGATAGTGGAAGACTTCCAAAGGTTGACGATAAATCCGCAGATTATGTTCGCAAAGGATTAACAGTATGTATTATATGTTATATTTGAAACAATTAATTGTTCGTATTTATTCTTAGACTTTATCATATTTTGTCATCCCTTGATGTTCAGCCTCGTTGGAGTGACATGGATGTCAATCAGCACGTCAACAATGTTAAGTATATTGGCTGGATTCTTGAGGTATTCCATGCATCAGTTGTTCATGGTTGATGAAACGAATCTTTCTTCATTGATGTCATTTTTTTCTTATAAGCAATTTCTTAAACATGAGCTGCAAAACTATCTTATTTGCATTGTTTGTCTAAGTTTCCCAAGCTCTGTTTATTTGTAGTTTTAATCATTGGACAGTAAAACGTGGTAGCTTTAGTAGTATCATATTCTTTTCTGGTTTCTGTCAACATTCACACGATTAAATGTGTAAACTTGATTACATATAGTTATCATATGTCTATTGTTTTGAATTATAGTCACCATTGTTCAGAAATATTAAACCAATTTATGACAAATTGGGGCCATAAGTTTAAATACAAGCACTTGAAATTGATACTTAGATAAAAGTGGCTCTTCAGAAAAGTAATTATGATGTCAAGGTGGTTGGAGATCCCCTTTGACGGAGTACTAACTCCGAGCTACTTCCTATGTTACCTTGTGCCTTGTGTTAGTTCAGCAATTTTGGTGTTTTTTACTCACCTAACCGTGAAAAAATTCAAAAAAATTGGTTTAAATAAGAAATGCTCTACACATGGTCCATATGAGAGCAAAAGCTACTCCAACCACCAAAGGTTGTTATAAAAGCCACAGGATTTTAATGCATGATGTAAATGAAGGTATATTTTTGCGTGTGGGACACCTTAATTATGCCATAAAATAGGCATGGCTTATGAACTCATGATAGTTGCTGTTTTAGTCCTATAAGCAACTAGATGTTAACTAATTACAGTTAGTGGTGTCCAAAATAATAGCTTTTGTTCCTTATTTTGCAGAGTGCTCCAGTGTCAATTCCTGAGAATCATGAGCTTGCCAGCATGACTCTCGAATACAGAAGGGAGTGCGAAAGAGACAGCATTCTGCAGTCTCTTACTGCCATCTCTGACTGTTCTAGCTCGTCTGGAGCCAGTGTCGAATGTACGCACCTCCTTCGACTTGAGAGTGGGGCTGAGATCTTACGAGGTCGAACTGAATGGAGGCCAAAGCCTGCTCGGAACTTTGGTCATGTCGACCAGATTTCCGCAAAAGATACTTGATGGAAACAAGAAACGGATAGTCGCATGAGTTCATTCGAAAATCGACATTTATATCCTGACTGCTCAGCTAGGTGTACCCTTTTTAATGTTTAATGTGTACCCTTTTTAGACAGATTCAGTGTGCTATTTTTATTAGGTATATATTTTTTATTAGTTTATTTTTCCTGGATTGGGGTTTGGATTCTGTGGGCTCATCCATATGTGCAGCTTACCGGCTCATTGTAATTAATTTGTACTCGCCACTCATGTTCCTCCATGTTTATGTAAAAAAATAATGACTGTTCAAGATGTTTATGATTTTTTCTCAATCATTCTTTGTTGTTTTCTTATCAGTTGGTTTGCCAATGCTTTTATTCTTTATTGCTCACCAGTGCATTTTCAGGCATTTTACGGTGGAATGTTTGGATGCATACAGCTCTAACTTCAACGATCAGCAATTGCATATTATTTACTGTTCTATGTTTTGAAATTGCATATATGCCACAAATTTTCTCTGTAAGGGCTTAAAGTGTATATAAATAAAATTGTATTATCATGTAAGGAGGAAACTCCTTAGCTTGAAAATGATTGACACATTCTCATTTGACACTTCTCATTATTTGTAAATTTAAACAAGCAATAAATCCAAACCATTAATCTCAGTCTATGAAACATGCTAAGCATGTACAACGAAATTTGTTAAATTAGGAGGTCATTTGATGTGGGAGACGTTAATAGTACGTGGGAGAGTATGTCATCTTACATTCGACGAGTGACTAAAGAAATTTGTGGGGGAGAGTAGAGGAGGTAGACTAGATTCGAGAGACACGTGGTGGTGGAATGATGATGTACAACAGACAATTAAACTAAGAAAAAATATTATAAGATGTGACTTAAAGATAAAAATGAAACTAACTTAGAAGAATATAAGTTGACTAATAAAAAAAACTAAGAAAGTAGTAAGAGAGGCTAGAGGGGTTGTTTATGAGAATTTTTACCAAAAGTTTGGATCAAAAGATGGAGATGTTGAAATATATAAGTTGACTAAAATAAGAGAGAAGAAAACTAGAGACCTTAATCAAGTTAAATGCATTAAAGATGATAATAATAACATTTTAGTTAAGACGGAGGATATCAATGAAATGTGGAGAGGGTATTTGATAAATTGTTCAATTGAGAAAATGATAACGACATTTTTGAAGTAAATGATACAATTGAGGAATCTAATAAACGATTTGTACGGATGATAAGAGAAGTTGAGGTTAAGGAAACCTTAAAAAAGATGAAAGTTGATAAGGTTTTAGGACCAGACGAGATCCCGATTGAGGTGTGGTAATGTCTTGGGGATAAAGCAGTAACGTTGTTAACTAAATTGTTTAGTAGTATCTTTAAGAAAAATAAAATATCAAATGAGTAGAGAATGCGTACTTTGGTGTCAATTTACAAGAATAAATGAGATATTCAAAGTTGCACTAACTATAGAGGTATCAAACTCATGTATCATACTATAAAATTGTAGGAAAGAGTAATTGAGCACCGTTTAAGAAAAGATACATGTGTTAGAGATAATCAAGTGACTCAAACTCCCTACCCAAAGCTCAATTAAGACACTTTTCAACAACAACAACGAAAAACAAAACAAATTAAGACCTCTTAATTTCTCTCAAAAACAAAAGAAGATCAAAGATATTTTTAAGGTCAATGCCGACGGCGCCAACTGATTTAGGCGAAAAGATACAACCAACAAAAATAGTCAAAATAACTACGGGTGCGTTTAGATGTCAATAAACGACCACATTTTTTGAAAAAAAACCGCAACTGTTTATGACACGATTTTTGATGGAGTTTTTGACAATATGCATTCTCACCGATTTTTGATGGAGTTTTTGATGGAGTTTGGGTGTAAAAACCGAGTTTTAGTTTTTGGATGTCTAATCAGATGAAAAGACAGATTAACCATTCCTTTCGTGTTATAAATTTTAGTTATAAATTTTGATCTTCAATTGAGAAGAATGGACTAATAGTGGCTTTAATCACACATATATTTGGAAAAAGTGGTGGATTTTGGGTTGATCTCGATGGAAGGTTTAATTTTGGAACGGTGGATTAATTTCTAGCAACCTAATTAGCACCTTAATTTTGAAATAATTGCTTGGAACGATGGTATTCAATGAAATAATCTAATAAAGTCAGGTTTATAACAGTAAAAAAATTAGTGACAAAATATGTAATAGTACGGAAAATAATATCCCAACGACAAACTTTTTACGTAAAAAATCACATTCTTTATTTTTTAAATGCATTGTAAATGACAAAAAATTAAACACGATTTTTCACGTGACTCGGGCCTGACAAAAAAACGTTTGGATGCCAAAAAAACGCAACCAGTTTTCAATGCATCCAATCGCACCCTACGAGTATATGACTATGAGATTCCACGGTAATTAAGTAATTTTCCCAAGAACACCAATAAGCGTTGGTAGCTTATTAAATAGTAATAATAGCCGTGGAAAAGACGTCAGCATCTGCGGGGCCCGCCCGACAGCACGTCCCCACAGAGAGCCGACAAGAGCGGGCCCCACAGATTCGAGGGAACATCCAACAGCACCCAAACGGCTGCCGTGTCTACGCGTCCTCCTCCACTCCAACTCCAACTCCAACTCCAAACCCCATCCAACCAACCAATCTATAAGAGAAGAGAAGAATCAAACAACATCCAACCATCCACAACACAACTCAAACACCAACACCAACCACTACTACTTGAATTACTGTTTGATATGGGGGAATATCAAGTTTCGGGTCTGGATTTCGACGACACCGAGCTCATGCTCGGGCTGCCCGGAGATAGGAGGAAGAGGGCCTACGAGTTGGCGCTCGGAGATGGATCCACGGACTCGAGGGATTCCAAGGTCGAGGTTGCCGACGTCAAGCCTCGCCCTTCCAAGTTAGTGCTCTTCTTTTCTACTTGAAATTTGATGTTTTGTGTTTCTGCCAGAGGCGGTGCCAAGAATTTAGATTTCGTTTGATTTTGTAAAGAAGTGACAGAGTCAGGATCGGATCCTTATCATGTGAGGCTGTACTTCTCCATCAAACAACAGAAACTCTAGTTTTTTGTTGGAATTGAATGTCTTTTCTATTCTCGTTCATAGGTATTTATCAAGTAACTATGCAAACTAATGCGTGCAAAATTACATAAAAGAAATGCAACAATAAAATTTGCAAAATAATCCAATTCTAACTTTAGGTAATCTTTATCGAGAAGGTTCAAAAATATTTGAGAAATTGTTTAGTTTGGTTTGGTTAGGAGTCGGAATAGGGTGTTTTGCTCGTAAATAGGTAAATAGATCAATACTCTTGTACTAGACTAATTTAGAAAATATCATCTACCTGTCTTATTATTGTCATTCGGAAATATTCAATTCAAAGGGGTTGAAATTTCGAGGGTACTTAAAGGTCGAGGACTTGAGGGTGTTGAAGTCCTAAAAGGTCTTTCAATAATATGAATCGAAATTCCTCGGAGATCTGCGACAACTATATGTTAGAGCGTCCTGATTTTGTTTTATTAGTGTTGGAAGAGATTTTTTTTTCCGTTTCTATTGACTTGGATCTGTCTTAATTTGGTTTGGGGATGCTGATGTGAGTGGAGTTTTTTAAGTGTTTTTAGTCAATTTTGGATATTTCCATTTGTTTGTGATATCCGATGTCTTACATATTGTGTCTAAATTTGGTTTGCTATGCGTTAGTTTAGGGCGCAAGTTGTGGGATGGCCTCCAGTGAGATTTTTCAGGAAGAATGTTTCGAAGAGTTGTACTTATGTGAAGGTTGCGGTTGACGGGGTGCCGTTCCTAAAGAAGGTTGATTTGGAAGTTTATACTGGCTACCAGCAGCTCGTGTCTGCTCTAGAGGAGCTTTTCTGTTGCTTCAAGATCCGTATGCAGTTTGATCTTGCCTTAATTTCCTCTAAGGTTGGATGGGATTTTGGTAGATTTTAATGAAGATTTCGCTTGCTTGCAGGTTATTATGGGAACGATAGGAAGCTTGTAGATCTTGTGAATGGAACCGAGTACGTACCAACCTACAAGGACAAGGATGGTGATTGGATGCTGGTTGGAGATGTTCCATGGAAGTAAGCTTTCGTATCTATACTATACTCTGAAATATTGTGAGTTTTTATTATTATAAAATTTATTGGATCTGAGAAATAGTTATTAGAAGTATTTTACAAAGGAAACAAATTATGGAGGTAGTTTTATGTGGTTTAGTATGAACAAAGTCCAATTATGCTATAGATGAGATTGGTAGTTTCTTTATTATTTGCTTCAAGCAAGGGTAATTTTGCACTTGAAATCGTCTGTTGTGTGCCCACAATTTTGCATTGACCTAACGATTTGAATTGTTAAGATGGTCTCCACTCAAATGTATGTCTATTGTTTTCTATTCGTAGTAGATATGTTCGGATTCTAAACATCAGTGGTAGGATAATTGTTTTTTCATGTTCATTTTTCATCAATCTTTTGGTTGTCTTTGAAATTAATTCAGTAATTTGACATTCATATCTTAGAAGGGCATCCTTTCTTCCAGGAATTAAGTTCTAATCGATGTCTTGCCCTTGCAGGATGTTTATTGAATCTTGCAAGCGTATCCGGCTGATGAAAGGTTCTGATGCTATCGATCTAGGTAATCATCCGTTGTTCTTGCCTTATTCCATACTTGCTTTTTTGTGAATTGATGATGTTAGTCTCTCTAAATTCTTTCCTTGCTTGGGATATGCTCTTTAGCCATCTTTCTGTAGTTGGTATCAAACAAGTTGAGCCTGTTTATTGGCCGATAAAACGAGGACCATCCCCTTATGAATATAGAAGAGCATGTGTATGATACTTATTTGGCTTATGTGTTGTCATTAGGGTTTATCTATCCTTTCCAATTAAACTAAAAAAACTTTCCAACAACAAATAACACTTCTTCAGCTTGTAGTTGTACCTATCCCATATGTTCAGCTCTTGCAACCATCATGCGTCTTTTTTCTTGTCCGTGATCGCAGTGATTAATTTAGTTCTGATTCATGCATTTGCGTGTGATTGTTTACTGAATTATGAATTCACTTAGATGCAGTTCCCCGAGCGACATAAAAATCCAGCCAGACGAGGTGAATTGGGGAAACAACATCTCAAGTTTGGTCTAAACAAAGTCATGTACAGCGGATTGTTTTTTTCTTTTCTTTCCATATATGTTTTTGTCGGGGCTAAGTTGAGTAGGAAATAAGGACTGCTATTATGTTTTAGTCTTAGCAAAGTTGGATTGGTGCTGTGTCATACTCAAAACAGTTTTTTCACTCTGTTGCTATAAGAGCAAGTAGCTACCACTTGGCCCCATTGTTTTGTACCTTTTCGGCTTATGTCCCAGAATTGGGTCTTATCCTTTCTTTGATAATTGATGTGTCAGTGGTAATTTTTTCTTTCAAAACTTCTCCGTCGAAATTATTGACTATGTTACTATGCATGTTTCATTTCAAAGTTTTGAGGTGTTGTGATAATATGAAATAAAAGATTATTGTAGAGCATCCCTTAGATTTGGCTTCCTGTGAGAACTGAGAAGTTTTGTTTTCCCTCTTCTATGTGAACTGTATTTATGGTCATGGAAATTTGGATGAAACTGAATCGACCAATTTTGCGGAAAAATCAAATTAAAACATCATAAATCGTTTTCAAAGGATTTGACTTTTGAGAGTTGAGGATTTAGATTTGATTACAATTTTTTTAAGTTTAGTGTTAACAACGTAATAAATAATTCAACTTCTTTAGCGGACTGATATAAAAATGAAAAATAAAAATGTTTCCGTGGTCTATATTTATTCCAAGTTTAGACTGGAGTGGACTCGAATTTGGGAAAAACCAGAGACCAGGCCGATCTGTTTACATGGTCCAAACTCAGAGATGTAAACCTCTAATCACAATGAATTTTGAACCGACGAATATACTCTTACATATTCTTATAATTCCTCCATTTTACACCCAACGGCTGACGTTGTTGCAAGAGACGATGACTCTTGCTTTCGGAGACCATTGGCAAAAAACTAGGGAGTAGGGGAGAAAACCCAAGAAGGCGTCATTGGTTCAGTGGTTGGTGTGAAACCCCTGTAGGATGATTACACAGCTCATAATCCCCTAACGTTATGATCAACCAACCCTTTATGGATTATAATTTCTATTAAAAAAAACTCTTATGGATTACAATCTTGGTCTGGTCATCATCAGTGTGCTACAAGCCTTCCTGCTGGACTTGACTCCCAATAAAAAGAAAATCAAGATGCATTAACAATTTAACCGGATAGTACTTAATCAGTTCAAACAAATCATTCTCATCTTAAAAGTTAAAACAAACATGAATAGCATCATTAAGTTTATCAAATTTAGTAATTAAACCACTTAGAAAGTCAGCTATAGATCGTCTCAAACACAAAGCAGTAGTAATTATTGTTGCTCCTTTGTAGTGACCATTGTAGCTAAGGTCTTTTAAAAAAAATCCAATAAAAAATTTGATGTCAAATTACCTAACAAAGAATAATTAATAGGAAGCAGAAATTAATATCTTTCCTTATCCGAGCTTTCCTATTTTGTTTCGTCCAATCAATTAAAAAAATTCAAATAAAAAACCCTCCAAATAAGAGAACACCAGCTTTGATATCTTCTCCGTTGATTTAATATATTTCAGTAGCAAATGAATGTTCAATTTGAATTTGAATCCATGTCTCAACATGTTCTTGACCACTCTGAAATTTTATAGTACTAAAATAGAGGAGTTGTTGTAACTGAAATTACAAGACCACAGAACTGTTTAATTATAGCAGAGTTGATCTTCTGAAAATGATATCATTACTGCTGAAAACATTGGATGGAGGTTAAGCAGATTAGTGAAATTACAGGGAGCGTATCTGGAATTTCGAATTAGTGAAATTACAGGACAAAAGGTTAAGAAAATACAATTCCGCAACTCAACACAAATAAGTGAAAATCCAATAATAGAAAGAAAAAAAAGTTGGGTGTGGGCCGAAATTTTTTAATATAATAAAAAAAAATTTAAAAATTCGAAATTTAGGAAAAATTTTTTTTTTTCCAAAACTAGGTGGATCGCGGGTAAGACCCGCGATCCGTGGGGCACGGATCGCGGTTCCCACCCGCGATCCGTGGAGCACGGATCACACCCGCGATCCGTGTTCCCGCCAAAAAGTTTTTTTTTTTTTTTTGATTTTTTGTTTTTGTTTTTTCTTTTCTGTTTTTATTTTTTATTGTAATTATTTGTAATCTTTTTTTAAATCTTTTTTTTTCAAAATAAGTTTTCTAATTTATATTATTTTTCTAAATTTTTTAAAATTATTTTTAATTTTTCCAATAATCAACCTCTAAATCACGTCGATAACCCGACGTATTGAAATGTTAGGGTATTTTATACAATAAAAAAACAAATTTTTTTAGCCAGATTAATAAATTATTTACAACTGAATATTAAACAAACACTAAAACTAATTAAAACAAAAAATTCGAAACGTTATCAAAAATTAGTAGGGTGTACACACATTGTAATATTTTTGGAGGTCGATACAGCAAAAAATTAAAAACACAATTAAAAAATTTTAAAAAATAATAACAATTACAAAACATATTTTGAAAATAAATATAATAAAAAACATAGTTAAAACAGCAGTAACGTGATTTGGAGGTCGATTTTTGAAAAAATTAAAAACAAATTTTTAAATTTTTAAAAAATAATATAAATTAGAAAACATATTTTGAAAAAAAAAGATTCTAAAAAAGATTAAAAATAATTATAATAAAAAAGAAAAACAGAAATAAAGAAATTAAAAAAATCGTTTTAACTATGTTTTTTATTATATTTATTTTCAAATTATGTTTTGTAATTGTTATTATTTTTTAAAATTTTTTAATTGTGTTTTTAATTTTTTGCTGTATCGACCTCAAAAAATATTTACAATGTGTGTACACCCTACTAATTTTTGATAACGTTTCGAATTTTTTGTTTTAATTAGTTTTAGTGTTTGTTTAATATTCAGTTGTAAATAATTTATTAATCTGGCTAAAAAAATTTGTTTTTTTATTGTATAAAATACCCTAACATTTCAATACGTCGGGTTATCGACGTGATTTAGAGGTCGATTATTGGAAAAATTAAAAATAATTTTAAAAAATTTAGAAAAATAATATAAATTAGAAAACTTATTTTGAAAAAAAAAGATTTAAAAAAAGATTACAAATAATTACAATAAAAAATAAAAACAGAAAAGAAAAAACAAAAACAAAAAATCAAAAAATTTTTTTTTTTTGGCGGGAACACGGATCGCGGGTCACACCCGCGATCCACCTAGTTTTGGAAATTTTTTTTTTTTTCCTAAATTTCGAATTTTTAAATTTTTTTTATTATATTAAAAAATTACCACCTAGTTTTGGAAATTTTTTTTTTTTTCCTAAATTTCGAATTTTTAAATTTTTTTTTATTATATTAAAAAATTACGGGGTGTGGGGAAGGTTAAGTAATGTTGAAGGGAAAGAGATTTAGATGTGGGGTGCAAGTGCAACCAAACCAAAAAAATAGGGATGGAATTGTGCAATCAACAGAGATCAAGTTACTGACCCAATCAAATATGGAAATAACATAGATTTAGTTCAAAAACAAGGTCATTAACTATAAAATGAGTTATGAGGTGTTAAATGCAAGAAAAACTATTAGTAAAAGTTAGAAACTACAAGATCAACTATAATATGGAACTCTACAAGAGCCGTTTTCCTTAAACACATCTATCTAATCTATAATCATAACAACCATAAACCAATTCATTACATCCTCGAACCTCAGATGATGTTCCAAGCGATCGCATTTAATTTCCAACCGTCTAATTCCGCCACTATTTATATTTCTAAACAAAAACCAAATCCAAAGTCGCCCTCCATAAATAGCTAAATACTCGTGGGGAGTGGGGACGGAGGCAGGAATGCAAAATTCACCAGCAAACTTCTGGATCAGAGGCGAAAGTGCAAATTTCCTCGTTTTCGTCTTCTTTTCCTCCTCTCCGCGTCTGGTGGTGGCGATGGCGATCGGACGCGTCGGAGTCTTCCATTCCGCCTCGAAAACGCCGGGATAGCTTCGCCTGCGCCTCTACTCTACCGATCTTTGGTTTTTCCACTGCTCGGTCCCGTTCTAGGATTTGGTGTGGTCGGAACAAGATCTCCAAGGGTTTCCAAGAAAGTTCGTTTTTTTACCGGATTTGAGCTGGTTTAGTGTTCTGTGAAGAGAAGAGCGATTTTGGTCCCAAAGGTGGGATTTTTATCCATTTTACCGTGAAAAAGGGGCGGTTTGGCGCTTTTTTGAACCTTTTTTTGCTTTAAATTTGCCTTTTTTTCTTCTTCCAACCAAGTCGTGGCGTAATCGATAAAGTTTGAATCTTTGAGCCCTAATGATCTTTCCATAAAGTTCGGGATTAGAGAAATCGCCATGTGGAAGCAAATTCTTAGCAAATTGCCGCGGAAATCCCCAAGATCTGACTTTCCGTCCGATCCTAATGCCGGACATTGCAATGGGAATGGGAATAGCAATGCTGCCGGTTCGGATGGCTTGATGCATCTTGCGAACACCGTGAGCGACATCTCTAATAAGTCTGTGGACACGATTAAGCGCATGTCTTCTGCGGTTTTTCCTTCAAGTGTGGTTTCCGGGATTGAGCCGTTACTTTCGTTCAAGGATGTGCCCAAGCAGGAGAAGCAAAACCTCCTTATTAGCAAGTTGAATCTCTGTTGTTTGGTTTTCGACTTCAGTGACTCCGCTAACAACTCGGTCGAGAAGGACGTGAAACGCCAGTCTCTTATTGAGCTTGTGGAGTATGTTTCCACTAGCTCGTCTAAGTTCAGCGAACCTGTGATTGCTGCAAGCTGTAGGATGTTTGCTGCCAATCTTTTTAGGGCTTTTCCACCAAATTGTCATTCTGGTGCTTCGGGTGGAGAGAACGATGATGACGAGCCGATGTTTGATCCTGCATGGTTTCACTTGCAACTAGTATATGAGCTGCTTCTCAAATTTGTGGCATCCTCGTTGCTTGATGCAAGGGTTGCTAAAAAGTATGTTGATCATACGTTTATTATGAAGCTGCTTGATCTCTTTGATTCCGAGGATCCTAGAGAAAGGGATTGCTTGAAGACAATCCTGCACAGAATATATGGGAAATTCATGGTTCACAGGCCATTCGTCCGTAAATCAGTGAGCAATATTTTCTACAGATTTGTCTTTGAGACGGAGCGGCATAATGGGATAGCTGAGGTGTTAGAGGTTTTTGGGAGTGTAATCAGTGGATTTGCTTTGCCTCTGAAGGAGGAACATAAAATGTTCCTTTGGAGGGCATTGATGCCATTACACAAACCCAAATCTGTTGGAGTCTATATTCAGCAGTTGACTTATTGTGTGATACAGTTTATTGAGAAGGATCCTAAATTGGTGGGCACAGTTATACAGGGATTGTTGAGGTATTGGCCGGTGACCAATAGTCAGAAGGAGGTCTTGTTTCTAAGTGAGATGGAGGAAATATTGGAAGCTTCCGACATGGTTGAGTTCCAGAAAATCATGGTTCCAATGTTCCGTCGTATCGGTTGTTGCATTAACAGTTCTCACTTTCAGGTTCTTCACCTCCTTCTATTTATATTACTTATCTACTTATGAATTTTTTTGATTAGTTATCTACTTATGAATTATGATACTTTAATGTATAGTTTCTTTCCATAGTTTATCATATGCCAAGATTGCATGTTCAATAAGGCTTACATATGTTATGTACTTATGTTCTTACTACATTCTAAAAGTTGATGGCTGTTACCATACTTGTTCAACCGTCTGCCATGTTGAAAGCACAAACAGTATACTGAAACTGAACAATATTAGCATCGAAGATTTCATTCAATCCTTTTACCATAACTTCATACAAGTACATAGTGTACTAAATAATAAAATAGTTCATTCATCTATTTAATTTAGAAACAAGTCGTGGTTATATGGAGCAGAAAATGTCCATGTTGGATTACTTATATTCTACTTATTGGTGCAATAAACTCTTTCTCCACGTATGTTTTTCATCAACTAATGGCAGGGCAAGGGTAGGTTTTTAAATGGATTGTTCTCTTCCATTTTCGTATTGGCAACACTAGTAGAGTTTACTATCCTTGATTTAATTTCTAGAAAACTAGAATGACAATATTAATCCATAAAATTTGTTTACGGCTGGAAATGAGAAAAAGGGTTATAAATAACTATTACAAACTATAACTTAATGAATTACTACAGTAGGAAGGATGTAATGTTTAAGGATGGCGTCATCCACTTTGTTGTATGTTCTCTTCTACAGTGGAGGTAAATGTGGATTTGTTGTGAATGAATGACAAATGTACGTCGTTAGTAGTTGAGCCAGTTGTCGTTAGTAGTTGAGCCAGTTGTCATTACCTAGTGAGTGAAAAGGACTACTGCATAAGAAAGTTTTTTTTTGAAACACCATAATGATATGCACATTTGTTTTGTCTGTGGATGCTGATCTTCAGAACTGGTACATGATTCAGATGAGGTATCTTTTCTGCATAGCAAGCTTCTTAGGAGTGTGCACACACATGTGTCTACACATTTGGTGTCAGCGTTTGTGTAGTGTCTGTGCATGTATATGCTTTTCAATATGTTTGTTTGTACTTTTTTCTTTCTGATACAATTATACAACACTTCAGCTTTCCCCATCGCTACGGTCTGCAATAATCTTCTAAATTGTGCTTCATATCCATTTATTTGACTTTGAAAGACTCAGACGTGACAAGTGACAAATGTCGCATGTCATTTGGTTAGTTACCCTGAAGACTCCTTTAAGAAACAGATGATTTGATTGCTTGATATTGCCATGCTAATGGATGCTACCTAACATGTGAACATATCATATGGCTGTCCTTAATATCTTTCTTACTATGATTTTTTTCCCCTCTCAGGTTGCGGAACGAGCATTATTTTTGTGGAACAATGACAATATTGTGAACCTGATAGCACAGAATCGTGGTGCAATTTTACCTATAATTTTCCCAGTTCTAGAAAGGAACACTCGGAACCATTGGAGCCAAGCTGTTCTGAACGTCACTCTGAATGTGCGGAAGATATTCTCTGATATGGATGAAGAGCTTTTCTCCACTTGCCAAAAGAAATATGAAGAAGAAGAAGAGCAACGTGCAGCCACACAAGAGAAGCGTCGGAGGGTTTGGTTGCAGCTTGAGTCGGTCGCAGCCTTTCAGCCAGTAACCGGCAATACGCCAGTGCTGGTTACGCCAGTGGCAGCTCCCTTTTGATGATATCGGATGATTGCCATATCTCTGATGACCTGGGTGGCACTTAAGAGTGCCTTACAGTGTCCCTTGTATACCCTTCGTTGTAGGATGTTTTTATTGTGCCTATATGGAATTTGTTTTTTTGCTCTGGGGCCTTGTATAAGAGTAATGATGCGCCCTTCAATGTATTACAACTTCTGACTGCGAACGTTGATGCTGCCTCAGCTCTCTTATAATGATGGCAAGCACCTTTCACTTTCATGACAATTATTGGCATTGTCAAGTACCTCTCAGTTTCATGACCAATTGGGATTGCACTCTATAGAATCGCATGCTCCTGTCATTTAAGCTCATCATTTATTTGTTTATTTACATGCCAAAATATTTATCCTTTTCTCACTCTAAGAAAATTGAAATTTAGATTACGATGAAATAAATGGGAACGCTAATTTTGGACACGGGTCAAGCAGTGTAGCTAGGAATATTAGTATTATAAAAATATAAAAAAACCTGGTTATCATAATTACATATGCACTATTTAAATACTTTGAAAAGGCATCAATACCCTTTAGTATCTCCTAATATTTTCGGATTTCACTTATTAAAAATTTCAGTTGTGTCATAATCTTGGACCATATTTGGATTTATATAGCCCTCTCATATCCATTTTAAAGTCAGCAAGGATGAACTCATCATTTCTAATGTTTCTTTGAAGAACATTTCTAAAGTTAACATCATGTATAGTTAAACTTATTGTACAGCAAATTGCGGCTAATGGATTTTAAAAAAGGTACAATTAACCTAATCAGAAGGTACCTAATAAATTGATTGTTAGTGTTGGTAGTTTGACGATTAATAAGGACTCTGTCTAACATCTGCGTTGGAGGTCAATTTAATCGTCGTACTAAGTTAGTAATCAAAAAAAATGTTTTGCGTTAATCGTAATAAATGCCATAGCGAAATACGGGACCATTGATATGTCACTCCATTAATTCACATCCCCGATACTGAAGGTTAATTAACAGAATTAGTTCGATTGGTTCAAGCCCCTGACCCTGAGTGTGGACTTCACGGGGTATATTTAGAGCATCTATACATCCTCAAGAACTTGTGTTTTACCACCAGAGATTTGTTGAGTACCAACTCTCTGGAGCACCCAATTCTTCTGGTATTCTCAGAAGCTCCTCCGATGCAGAAATTTGGAACAAATACTAACCAAACACTCGAGGCTCGATCGTAAAGCACCGACGGTTGGTGATTGGGTCCAAGCAATGTTTGATTTCAGCGAGCTCCATTCAATCCACAATGTTACCACTTTCCTTGTTCCTAATAGGCTTAACTCGGCGCAATCAAATCATTTCAGACGTACTAAAATCACCAACACTATCTACAGGTTGTTACCAAATTGGTGGTAAGCAGCTCAGGCCTCACCACCAACACCACCTAATTTGTCCATGAAATATCAAATCGTGTTTGTATAAAAACTCCATTCCTTCCATACATATTAATCCCTGGGAGACTCGCCCACTAGACCAATATGTCAAAAGCCTTTGATCAACTGGAGTGACCTTTCATTTACATATGGGTTTCAATGAGTTGACAACCACTTCTCAAGGGATAGACGACTCAACACTTCGACCTCCACTATCAAAATAAAAACGATACCATATGCCCGTACTTTCAACCTCATTGTTGCATCATCTATCAAGGGTGTCCATCGTTGCCTTACATGTTTACTTTGCGGATAGAGATCCCATCTATCTACTTGGATACATTGGAACATTAATGCGGTTGGACTCATGTCATATCCGACAATGATTTACTTGTTCTAGGCGAAGTCTCTTGTAAAATCCCTAATGGGATTAGGTGGAGGCTAAATGGTTGCTTTGACTTGGAAGTATGGTGGAGTGATGGTAGAGGAATGGGTGATGTGATGGAGGGTAAGGTGAGGGTGAGGGTGAGTGTTAGATCCCTAACCTAGGGTTAGTGGACTAATGATGGTTAAGGTATGGTTTGCATGAGAAGTGGGTGTGCAGGAGTTGCATGGGAAGGTGAAGGGTTGGGGTTACTGTAGCATCCGAGTTTAATAAGGCCATTCTCTCTCCTTTTTCTTCTTTCATCTCCTTCCTCATTTCTTCTTCCTCCATTCTCACCCAACACACACCTTCTTCCTCAGTCGCTCAAGCTCAAGCGGAGGAGGTTGCGTCGGCGTAAGGTGTGAGGCGGTCCAGGCAGGAGAGGTGCGGAGTTGAGCGCACGAGGAGATCACCGGAGGTGACGTGCGCGAGCGGAGCTCCGGCGTTTTCGTCGTTTCTTTTGAGGTATGCCGCTCTCTAGTGTGGTTTTGTTGTTGACACTCATGAGAGGGTCGTGTTGGTCGGTCGGAGGAGGTCGGAGGCCTCTCCGACGTCGCGTTTGGGCGAAGAAACCTCGGCTGGCGCGAGGTTGAAGACGACCGGACGGTCGACCGGCCCTTGGGCGGTCGACCGATTGCATGTATATCTGTACTGCCTGTTGCGTTTCGGTCGACCGAGGCCTCGTGTTCGGTCGACCGGAACTTAAGTTTATTTGTGTATATTGCATGTTGTTCGGACGTAGGCTTGAGTTCGGTCGACCGTTATATGACGTAGAAATATAGGTTGACCCTAACTGTTGTCGGTCGACCGAGACCCCTGAGTCGGTCGACCGATGGATTAAAAGATTGAAAATTTTTTACTGTAAGTTTTCGGTCGACCGGGACCCCTGAGTCGGTCGACCGATAGGATGTTTTGAATGTTGACCAAACTCCGGATTTTGACCTCGTTCGGTCGACCGGTTTTAGACCTTCGGTAGACCGTTGGGGGGATTGTGTTCTGTGCGCAGCGGTAGACCGTGTTAGAAACGGTCGACCGAATCACCTCTTACGGTCGACCGTTTGGGCCCAGGACAGAATTCCTGGTTCCCTTTTTGAACGCCAACTTTGCCACGGAAACCCGTGTCCTCGCCTTGTGCGTGAGCCGGGAGGTGACGGTGGGCGCGTGATGCGTGCCTACCCAGGGACCGCCGTTGGGAAGAGTGTGGGCGTTCGGGACGCGTCAGTTCCAGGTATGGAGCGTGACAAATGTGATGGATTGATTGGACTTATTGTAGTATAGCAGGCCTGAGGGATCGCGGATCCCAGTGTTGATGTTGTGCGGGCACGCAACTGGCGTTGGGTGAGGTGACTACCGGCCCACGGGCTACGGAGGTCGCTGCCCTGCTTTTATAGCGGCGCGGTTGGTGTTTGCGGCTCGAGGAGCCTGATGACCTGGCAGACTTCGGTCTGGTTTTGTCCGATGCTGTGCCGGACTGTTGTGATGGACCACCGATGCTGTGCCGGTGATGCCGCCGAGGTTGTGCCGGCGATGGTGATTGTTGAGCCGAGGCTGTTCCGGCTATGTTGTTTTCCTCGGTTGGGCACCTACCGAGATGTTGTTGTTATACCTTCCGGGCGACGGCCCCGTTGGTCCCTGTGGCTCCGACCACTGAGATTTGCAGATCTGTATTCTATCGGCCCGCAGGCGTGACAGAGGCTCTCTGCCGAACCCTTGAGTAGTGTAGCTGCGTGTGGGGGGTGCGATGTCGCGTGCTGTAAGACTGCATGTGCCTGCAGTAGGTCTCCTCGGGAGACTCGTTGTTGATTGTCGGACTGATGTCCTGTTTTACCCTTCGGGGGAACTGTTTTCCATTCCCGTCGATGCCATGACATGCTACTAGTATGATAGGTTTATTGTGTAATGCATGCATATATAGGTGAGTTGGCATACGGGGTTTCCTTCTGGAAACTCAGGCATTGTTGTTATATATTTTCAGGACCGCAGTAGGTCCAGTGGGGTGGTGATCGGCGGGCGCGCGCGTTTGGAGTCGGATCCTCTAGTCAGACCACTGAGGTCCACATGATTACATTTATCTTCCCTTATCGTTTTGTTGTAATCATGTATTCATTTTGGCAAACTCTGATGTATTATGGTGCACCGCTTTATTGTTTATGAGAAGTAACAGTCCCGCCTTGATTATTGTGCTCTGTGTCTTGATTATGAATTTTTAAATTGTCCGCTGTTTCGGGATGTTACAGTGAGGGTGTAGGTGTTGGTTTTGGAAAGGAAGGAAAGAATCACTCTTCTCACATCTCTCCCTCTCTCAAGTTTCTCTCTTCTTCTTCCCTCGTCTCTTCCTCTCCTTGGCTGGTTTATGGTGGTTTGTGGGTTGCCGGAGGTGGTGTGGAGGTTGCTTTCGGTGGTGGAGTGAAGAGGAAGAACGGTGCAGTGGTGTGGTTGAAGTGGACAAGGCGTGCAAGCGGGTGTGTTCGGCTTGGAGCGACGCAAGGAGGCCGACGTGGTGTGGGGAGGGCGAAAGTGTGCGTGTGGCGAGAAGTTGTCGGAGGTGCTCGGGTGTGGAAGAAGGTAGTTCCGACGAACTACGACGAGCTCGTGAAAAGGAGGTATGCCAAGTTCAATAGTTGCATTAGTTTTGCTCACACCGTGGTGTGTAAGGTTTGGCTTGTCGCCAGAGGTCGGAGACCTCGTCGGCGACGAGCGGTGATCGGTCCCTGTCGGACGTTGGACTAGCCAGCGGTCCGTGCAAGGGTGACTGGGTTTTGTGAGGAGTGTTGGAAGGAGAGACAACATTGGTGGACTGCGTGGACGCTGGACTGCTAGACGTGGACGCTGGACTACTGGACGTTGGACTGCTGGACAACGTGGACAAAGTTTCTGGACAGCGTGGACAACTTTCTAGACAGAGTTTCTGGACAGCGTGAACAAATTTCTGGATAAAGTTTCTGGTGTTTCAGGACAACTTTCTGGACGGATTGCTTGGCAGAGTTGCTGGACTTGGTTGCAAGTATCACCTTTGATTCCTGCTCTTGTTTAGTGTCAACTCTGTCCACGGAAACCTATGTCATCGCCTAGTGCATGAGTCAAGAGATGACGGTGGGTGCGCTGCTCGTGCCTGCCCAGGGACCACTTTGTGAAAGAGTGTGGATACTTGGAGCGTGCCACATCTGTGTTATGGATTGTGGCGTAGTATGTGCTTTACTTGACTCTTATTAGAATAGCAGACCTGTGGGGTTGCAGATCCCAATGCTTTCAGTGGGCACGCAACTTCCGTTGAGTGAAATGACTACCGACATTGATGACTACAGAGGCCGCTGCCCTGCTTTTATAACGACGGAGTTGGCGTCTGCACGTGGAGCACGATGACCCCGCAGACTTCGGTCTGGATCTGTCGATTGTCTGACCATTTGGGTAATGGATATCTTCGACTGACCTTGATAGACGGTGATTTCACGAGCCCGTGCGGCCTATGTGGCCGGAGGGAGGACCGCACAACCTGTGTGCTTGTGGCGGTGGACTGCCTATGATGTTTTCCGGCAGGGTAGCTCAGTTGAGCATTTACTGAGTGAGTTGGACCGACCTGAGCGACGACTCCGTCGGTGTGGTGGTGGACCACGATGTTTTCATATCTGATTCTACCAGCGCGGATGTGCAAACGCTTCTCACTGATCCCTTTGGCTAGTGTAGCCGCGTGTGGATTGCGTTGCGTACTGTCCGTAAGACCGTATCTGCCTACGGTAGGTCTCCACGGAGACCCGATGATGATTGCAAACAATACGAGCTGTGTGACGGCGGTGAGGTTTGTGGACCGTGCGACCTGTGTGACGACGGTGACGATTGTGGACCATGCGGTCTGTGTGAGGACAGTGACGATTGTGGGACGAATGTTCGATTTTACCGTTGGAGGGAATGTTTTATTGTTTTGTATCATGTCATGATATACTAGTATGATAGGTACATATAAGTGAGCTAGGCATACGAGATTTCCTTATGGAAACTCAGACATTGTTGTTGTGTTTACTTTTCAAGACCACGGTAGGTTCTGACGGGTGGTGACTGAGAGAGATTGCACTTTGAGATAAAATTCTCTTATCTGCATATTTTAGGTTGTTGTGATTACGTGTGTTATGTATTTCATGTCTTGATGTAATCACTATTTTGGCAAACTCTTATGTAATGTGGTGTACCAGATATATTTAGGTATTTGATGAGATATCCCCACTCTTGATGGTTTTAATCTTGATAATCTTTTATCGTTAAAATTTTAAATTTTCCGATGTTACATCTCTCCCACCGACCCTTCTTGAATGCAACAAAGCCTGAATAAGAACAAACCAAGCATCTTTAGCGCAAACATCGCCCACCAATGGTAGGAGCCTCGTCAAGTCACTTCCCGTTTGTTGAAAGAGAGCTTTAGCAAATCTCCAAGCATGGAAACAAAAAGTCTTACACAAATGCTTTGAGATGTTCAGTGATACAGCAGCAAGAAGTTCTCTTGTTTTACTTCTGCAAGAAGTGTTCATAGGATCCTTAACTTACTCACACATGGCAGATACAAAACATGAGTAACACTAACACTGGTCCAGTTTAAATAGCAAAATAAGACAGGATCGATTGCACTTGCAGTTCCATTCTCTGTGTTCAGCGTACTGTGGTGAGTAGAACTAAATGACATAATTACTGACGGTATTTGTAACTCAGAAGATATGCGAGAAAGCAATTCCAGCCAGTATGGTTGTCAAAATAACTGAAACAAAATTCACACCGTTGTTGTTTAGGATGTCCGCACCTGAGATCCTTGTCACAGTTGGTGCAGGTTTTCCAACCACCTTCATGACAATACGGAAAATGTAAGAAAGAAGAAACGCAAACATAATTTTAGATGGCAATCTGATCTAACAATGTTGCCCAAGTAGCTACCTGACGATATATTTCTAAAAAACAAAAAGAAAATTGATGGCATGGGGGATCTACCTTTTTACGAAGTTTACAGTATCCGCTGAACTGAAGCGTGGCGCCAAGCAAAGAATCTATTAAACTTCCCAACAATCCTGCTGCAGCTGCTACTGGTATAACCAAAAGTTGCTTCAGGGCAATGTCAGAAGAACACGTAGCTGTTACTAATCCAACAACATAAAACGTCACACCAATAAGTGTCCCAGCCACAACAGCTGCCCCAAGTCCATCTGTTGTAACACCACCATTTGTACCCTTTGGCACCTTCTGCAGCACAGAATAATAAACAACTGGACCCAGTCACTTGACATGTCAAGGGAAGAAAAATACCATGGCCAAATGACAAGATGACAGTAATAGAGGACTCCAAAAGAAAGGTGATAGAAGCTATTGTGGGAAGAAAATGAGGAAATTCCCATAAAGCACTCCTCACTGATTGGATAGATTTTATTAACTGAACCTTACAAAAGAAGTGACTTTTCTAGAAGTGACTTTTCTTAGGACAAATTATACCTAAGACAATAGAATACTAATTCAATTTAGCATATTATAAAGAAAATGATAAAGATATCATACCACTTAAGAAAGAAGATAGATTAATACCTTGAAGCTTGTGATAAGTCGAGGCTGCACATTGCTGAGAACCCCATATTCTGAGGACCATGTGTCCCCATTGCAGCAGGCATAATGCCCAATGATACCACCAACTAGACTTGTAACAAGAGCCGAGTCATTATTATCCAAACATTTATCCTGCCACCTGGTCATCTTTCCAACCAACACAACTAATATAGTTGCAAGTCCACTATTAGCCAAAACTTGCACCCTGCACGGTCATTGAAATAATATGTGAAGAAGTTACACAACTCACCCTTACATACATGAAATCTTGACCTATGATATGTTGCAGTGTGCTCGCAGGTTATTCAGATGACAAAAAACTCCACCAAATGTTCATCTATGCTGCAGGTATGTGTTTGTGAAGAATGACTTGGCAGTATATATTTTTGCTTGATATTACCAGAGTATAGAATTTAAACATACTCGTAAAATACAAAAGGAGGATCCCAGAGATAACATTAACAGGCCAAAAATGCATCAACTTATTTAATGAGACAGTTGTCACATGAACAATGACATCAAAATAAAGTTGAAATGAATAGCCAACTGTTGGAAGAAAAAAACCCAATGAATTTATCAAGATACTGGCTACATGTTTTAAACAATATTAAGATGTTTCTAGATTGAAACAGATAACATATTGAATCTCATTCTGGTGGAACCATTTTGTGTCATTTCATCTAGAGTAAATAAATAGCTATATTAGTAGTATATTAAGCCAAAATTTCCAACAGAAACTAAGTTACTAACTAAAATTTTCAACAGTAAATAAAATAAGAGAAATTGGCTATGAAGTATAAACTGTAAGAACTTCAATAGCAATCTTTTACTAAAAGAATCTGGTCTACATACAACATTGTTTTAACTACTTAAAACATAAAGAGCAGCTTTTCTAATTGATGAAAACATTCATGAGAATAATGAAAAAGTGCTTCTAATAGAAGCACATATCAACACCAGTCTATAACTCTGCAAGCTCATTTATCTGCAAATACAAAGGCAAAAAGTGTTGTCACATAAGATCTATTTGGAATTGCATTTGGAAAAATTGAGTTTTACATGTCATGTTTTTTATGTGATTGCAGTCCTCACATATATGTGATTACATACTCTGCATTTTTATCCCAAAACCACCAACTCCTTTAAAACTCAAAATATAATCGAGGAACATGGACCGTAGGAAGTATGTTTCATTATTAATATGATTAAAACTGCTGGTAACTCCAGAATGTATAGTTAAACCCCAAGCAGAACTTATATCATAGATACTCTAGTAATCACTGGACTCTGAAAGTAGCAAAAAAATCTGGCTTTCCTGACCAAGATTTGAAGAGTACTTTTTTAACATAAACAAATCCCCTCTTTTGAAACTCAGAGGCATTTGTAACTCAGTTACGGTCTGGCCAGGGGACCTGGTGCCAAATATACATTAGTGGAAAGATTTTGGGATGTGAAAAGGCTGACGGAGGAAAGTGATTTGGTATTTCATTTCCTTTTGTTTCAAAACTAATTTCTGACTCACATGGTTGATTCCAAAATCTCTCAAATCAAAAGAGATTTTTTTTTGAGATAAATCATCTCTAATAGTTTGTAAAAAAAAATAAAACTCGTGTTTTCTACACATGTTTTTAAAATTACTACCATTATTCACTGCTGTATATGAGAAAATAACACTACGATCAAACGCTGGTGAAAACCGAAAAGTCTTCTTGTCCCCCACCTTTACTTAAAATCACTACTTTTATGAGTCTATCAAAGGCTGATGAAAACCGAAAAGTCTTCTTGTGAGTTGTGGCCTCCACCTTTTCTTATGGCATCGGATCACGGGTCAATCGAAACAACATACATACACCACCCCCCAATGCTGGAGTCTCTTTTTTGATTATGGGGTATTGTTGATTTTGTTATGAGTCGATCAACTGCTATAAGAGACAATGACATTGTCATCAATAATCGGTGAAAAGTCTTCATTGTCCTCTACCTTTTCTTGATTTTTGACATTGAGATTGAGAGTAGAATGGTAATTGTCCTGATTTTCAATTCTAAGTGGGAAACAAGATTTAGAAATTGAAACTAAGAAACCATATATATATTTACAAAAAATCACCAACAAACGTACCCCAAAATCACTAAACGAAGGAAAAAGCAGAGCCAAAACTACCAACCGAAAATGGGTCCTCACCAGTCCCTCTGGCCTCCGGGCTTGAACTCCACATCGACCGCCCTCTTATTCTCCTCCCCGTACTTGGTCAACTTCGACGACGAGAAGAAGAAGGCCAGTATGAGAGCCCCATACCTGAAACCGGCAGCGATGTGGACGCCGACGACGAGGAAGCCGGCGACGGCGCCGGAGCGGCTGAGGGAGTTGCGCCTGCGGGCCCGGAAGGCGATCGCGGCGGAGGCGAGGAGAGCGAGGAGGGCGCGGAAGAGAAGTGGGTCCATTAGGGTTCCGGTAGTGGTCGGAGGAGATTCTTGTCCAACTGACGTGCGGTTTTTACTTGTGTTTAAGCCGATGTTGTCAACTCAACTCGACTTGAGATCCTGTTATGAATCCTGTTAATTCCGTCAACTAGTCCGCCAGCGACGACGAATCGGATCGGGTCAACAGCTTGCCCCTTTCCTTAGGGTAATTGTTATATCCTAACCTTGCTTACTGTTCTTAATCCTGTGCTTAATGGACGGCTGAGATCGAGTGAGAGATTTGTATATAAAGGTTGGTTTTACTCTCTCTCTCTTTTTCTCACGACCTCCTCTCTCTCATTCACTCTCTCTCCCTCTAAACTCGTCTCTCTCTCGACAGTGGAAGAGCCGGCGTCGTGCGTGGAGTTGGAGTCGCCGAAGGAGCTCGGGTTGCTCCCGAGTTGAGTTGATCGGAGGTTCGTCGGAGTTAGAGCCTTTTCGTGGAGGAGCTCGCCGTTGTTTCTTCAAAGGCTTCTTCAAGCCTTAAGGTATGTCAAACTTGCTTTCAAGCTCACCTATTGTTAGTGTGGGAGTGTGAGCGGTCGACGGTAGGCCGTTTCGGGCTCGTCGGACCTGCACAGCCGTTTCTGAACTATAAACGGTCGACCGGTGTTTTGGTTCGGTCGACCGGTTGTAGTGTATTTTGGGCGAATCCCTCGCACCGGTCGAACGATGCCCTTTGGGCGGTCGACCGGTTGTGCAATTTTAGCGAGAGAAAGACGTCCTGTGTATTTTCGGTCGAACGGGACCCCTTTGCCGGTCGACCGAAAGTACTGTTGTATGTCGGTTGGGGCGTTGACCATCTAAACGGTCGACCGCCTGTTTGACTCGTTCGACCGACGTTTAAGTTAACTTAATGGCCGGTTGACCGGACGTGTGGTGTCGGTCGACCGTGAAGTGTGGACTCTGGATGAGTTCTACTGGTGGTTTTCGGTCGACCGATAGGGTTCGGTTGTTCGACCGTTTTACTGTTGTTTGCGACCGGGACCCCTTTGTCGGTCGACCGTTTGACGGGTTTTTCGGTTGGGTCAGTTCTCTGAGTGAGGATCGGTCGACCGGAAGCCAGTTTTCGTTCGACCGTTTTGCACGGTTTTTGTGTGTGTGTTGCTATTGATTGGCTAGAAGGTAACGGGTCTCCGGCCCTTTTGGGGCGACGACACAGACATTCCGACCCTATAGCGATTAGTGGTGACACGTGGAGGTGGATTGTGATTTTGTGGTCGTGGCTCCGGCGAATGAGGCAAAACCGTGGCTCCGGCTAATGATGCAAAACCGTGGCTCCGGTAACACTGAGGCAATGAGGGGGTTGTGTGTTGGTGGGTTTGGCCGTGTTTTGGACCGGCGGTGCCTTGTGTGCACGTGTGTTGGTGGGTTGGGGTGAGAGGACCCTTGAGACCCGTGTTGTTGGGCTATGGCCGGGAGAGAGGTCCCGGGAACTTAGCGGGTGTATCAGTTGTGGTGTTTTACGTTTCTTTGCACATTTCATTCTGTCCATATATGTGTTAGGGTTTGGCATACTGGGTTTCCTCCTGGAAACTCAGGCATTCATTGTCTGCTTTCAGGCCGAGAGCGACGTTAGGTGGGTGACGACGGCGGAGGGAGCGCTCGAGACCTGATCATGCTTCCCTATATTTTGAGGTGGTTGTGATTACTTGTGTATATTTTATGTATATGATCTTTTGATGTAATCACATTCTTTTGTAAACTCGTTCACATATATATATTATATGTTGGTGCACCAGTGTGTGTATTTCTTTCGTAATGTCCTCGTTGATTGTATGATTTAAATTTGAAATTTTCCGCTGTGTTTGAGGACGTTACAGTAATTAACGTGTATTCGAGCTACACGAGGCTCCAAGCGAGGTGTTCTCCTCAAGTTCCATTTGACGTGCAATTTAGGACTAAAAATTAACGTACCCTTTTCTCATTTCATATAGTATTTATATTCAAGGAAAAACTCTATTATGAAAAAACTCCGGTTAATCGGTTTTCTTCACTTTAGTAGTCGTACGATCAACCATAAGTCACATAAATTCATCTGTCAGATCTTAACGAATTTCTCCACTAAATCCAGCCGTTGAATCTAACAGAAATTACCAACAGAAAACGACTCCTCACAACATAGTAACGACGAGCCTCCTGACCTTGCGATTCTCATCCGACGGCTCTTAACACCCTCTCCCCCTTAAGTCAATCCTTGTCCTCAAGGACAAAGGAGGGAAACCTCCTTCTGAACCTTTCTAACTCCTCCCAAGTCACATCTTCCTCTTCCTTATCCTTCCATTGAATCAGCACTTCAACCCCAGCTTTGTTTCCCTTCTTGCATAACCTCCTGCCTATGACTTTTGCTGGTTCAATTCTCTTCTCAAGTTCTTTTGGATTTGGTTGAAGTACAGTAATCACCGGGTGATTTCCATGGGATTTCTTCAGCTGAGAGATATGGAAGACATCATGGATTTCTGGATTGCATAGGGAGTTGAAGTTTATAATCTACTAACCTAATCTTCTTAAGAATCAGATATGGACCACAATATTTTGCTGCCAACTTATGGTTTAGCCTCCTAACTACTGAGTCTTGGCGATAGGGTTGCAATTTCAAGTAAACTCGATCCCCCACTTCAAGGTTTCTCTCAGTTCTATTTGCATATGCTTGTTGTTTCATCCTGATTTGTGCTTGTTCCAGATGAAACTTAAGCTCTTTGAGGATATCATCCCGGGATCTCAGTGACAAGGCCACATTTTCCACCTTGGTTGTTCCAGCCACATAGGAGAGTAAGGTGAGGAGGTCTGCTATATACTGCCTCAAATGGTGTAGTATGGGTGGAGGTATGGTAGTTGGTGTTATGCCAGAATTCTGCCCAAGCTAACCACTTACTCCACTCATTATGTTGTGAATAACAGAAGCATTTGAGATATGATTCAAGACACCTATTAACCACTTCTGTTTGTCCATCAGATTGGGGGTGATAGGTTGTGCTCATGTTGAGTTGGTTACATTGAAGTCTGAATAATTCTTGCCAAAACAGACTGGTAAACACTACATCTCGATCACTTACAATGGTTTTAGGAATCCCATGCAATTTATCAAAAGAATTGATGAACTCCTGAGCCACCATTGAAGCAGTATAAGGGTGTTTGAGTGCTATAAAATGGGCATACTTGCTTAATCTGTCCACTACAACCAAGATACAATTTTTGTGATGTGAATGAGGGAGACTTTCAATAAAATCCATGAAAATGTCTTCCCAAATTTGCTCAGGTATAGGTAGGGACTGGAGTAAGCCAGCTGGGGAGAGGGTTTTCCCTTTGCACCTCTGACATGTGTCACATTTTTTGATATGCTCTTTTACATCCTTAGACATACCCCTCCAAAAGAAGTTTAGTTTTAATATGTATATGGTTTTCAGATACCCTGAGTGACCAACTAAAGGTGTATCATGAAATTCCTCCAGAATTTTGGGAATTATCTGTGATTCTTTGAGTAAGAAGACTCTGCCAGTGTAGTACAAGATTTCACCTTGCATCTTGTATTTCAGATGGTCTAGCTCACCTCTTTTCCACTGCTGATGAGCTCCTGATAAGCTGGGTCTTGCTCATATAATTTTCTGATCTCTTGGAACCAACTAGGGGCGATATGGGTGATAACTGCTACTGATTGATTGTGCTCCACAACTTCCTTTTCTTCTGCTAGTATGTATTCCACCTTAAAATCCAACCTCATCAACTTAACAAGTCACTTGTGTTGAGAAGGGTGTTGAATCCTTTGCTCTAAAAGATATTTAGAGCTTGATGATCAGTTCTAAAAACAAAGGAGTTGCTTAGGAGGTATGACTTCCACTTTAGCACAAGTGCTTCCAACTCCTTTTCATATGTAGACAGATTCAATTTCTTCCTTTTTAGTCCTTTACTCATATAGGCAATAGACTTACCCCCCTTGCATTAGCACAACACCCACTCCCACACCACATGCATCACATTCTATTTCAAATGGTTTTTGAAAGTCAGGTGCCCAGGACAGGAGCCTTCATCATAGCAGATATTAAATGTCTTATGAGCTGCTTCATTCCAAGTAAATTTCTCTAACTTCAGCAATTGGATCAATGGTGAGGCAATCACCCCATAAAACTTGATGAATTTTCTGTAATAACCAGTAAGCCCCAAAAACCCTCTCAACCCCTTGAGAGATTTAAGGGTAGGCCAAACCTGCATGACTTCAATTTTCCCTGGATCAACTGAAACCCCATTGACTGATATGATGTGACCCAAGTACCCTACTTGTTGTTTCCCAAATGCACATTTAGAGAGCTTCACACATAGTTGATTCTCTTGTAATAACTTCAGGGTTTCAGTCAAATGTTGCAAGTGCTTCTCCCAATCTGAGTTATATATTAGTATATCATCAAAGAAGACCAGGATAAACTTTCTCAAGTAAGGCATAAATACATCATTCATCAAGTGTTGGAAGGTTGAAGGAGCATTACTTAATCCAAATGACATAACCAAATACTCGTAGTGGCCATCATGAGTTCTAAAGGCATTTTTGTGGATGTTACTCTTCTTCATCCTAATTTGGTGGTAACCAGATCTGAGATCCAGCTTGGTAAAGTAGGTTGCTCCATGCAATTCATCCAACAATTCATCAATGAGAGGAATATGGTATCTATCTTTCAAAGTATTCAAGTTGAGTGCTTTGTAGTCCACACACATTCTTCACCCCCCATCATGCTTCTTGACTAATAATGTTGGTTCTGATATGGTTCTGATAATGTCATTCCTCAACCCTTCTTTTATGGTTTCTTTTATAATGTTTTTCTGTGGTGAATGCCTATAAGGAGGTAGCTTGACTGTCTTAGACTCATCCATCAGTGGAATGTTGTGGTCATAGCTTCTACAAGGTGGTAGACCCTTGTGTTCAGCAAACACTTCAACATATTGCAGCAATACCTCTCTCAACTCTTTAGGTTGTATCTCTTGCAGTTGATCTCTACTACCTTCTTCTGGCTTTTGAACCCCATCTATGGCATGTACTTGCAGTAAGTACAGTTGAATAGATTGCCTAATCTCTCTTTGACAACTTCCCTGATTTATTCCCCAAGAATTGGATTTTTCATGCCTTTTAATTCATATATTTTGTTGTTCAGGTGAAACTGCAAAGTTTTGCTCTTCAATTCCCATACTACTTAACCAATCAGCTCCCAAAACAACCCCATAAACTCCTAAGGCTAGCACAAGTAACTCCATAGAGACGTCAACACCTTGTAGTTTAAGGGTGGTTAGTTCAGTTAAACCTAACCCATGTACATTTTCTCCTGAAGCTACCATAACAAATTGTGTTCCCCCTGACTGCAGTCTTAAGCCCAGCCTTTTCACTACCTTTTGATCCAGAAAGCTTGTTGTGATCCCAGAGTCAATTAACACTGTCACTTGCTTCTAGTGGATAGTGCTCATCATTCTCATGGTTGAGTCTCTCATCCGACCACCTATGGCATAAAGAGAGATATGAGGAACTTCTTCTTCACCCTCCACTGAGTGGACTTCTTCCACATCCACTTCTTCATCAATTACATGACAAACATCTTGCTATGGTCACATTTATGATTTCTATGCCACTTATCATCACAGTAATAACATAAACCCTTCTTCTTTCTCTCATCTTGATGGGCTAAGGTTAACCTCCTAGCAGGGGACAACCATTTTTCATCATTAGGCTTGTTGAAGGTACTCGTGATCATAGGAATAATTCCTCCTGGTTTAGCGTATAAAATGTGGACCTTAGAACTGCTCTGGTTAGGGCTGAACTTGAGTGATTCTCTCAGATATTTTAATTTCTTCTCTTGTAGCACAACTAAGCTCATAGCCCTACATAAAGTATCTAGCTTATAGGATTCCACTTCAGCTTTAATATCTTGCTTAAGCCCTCCCAAGAATAGCCCAATCTGGTCTGACTCCACTAGACAACATTTCACACTTAGTCTCCTGAACTCCTTGTGGTACTCGTCTACTCTTCCTACTTGGCTTAATTGCTTAAGAGACGTGGCTGCATTTTCATATGGTGTTGCATAGTTTTTCTCCAATTCACAACAACAAAAATTCCAATCCATACTAGGGTGGTTTTTCATCATCCACCAGTACCATTCTAATGCATCACCATAGAGGTAGTTAGAGGCACAAAACACCCTTTGAAGATGAGAGATGGAGTTCACTAAAAAGTACATATTGCATATGAAGATCCACTGATTAGGATTTGTAGATCTGTCATAATCCAGCATCTTGCCCCTCCCTTCAGCGTGGATTGGTCTTCCATACGAACAACCTTTCATATCTGAGTTCTGGTGTAGCTGATCTTCCTCCTAATAGACATGAGGAGTTTGAGTTTCTATAGCATTGAGCTTGCTAGAGATGGTGAGAAGGTCCCCCATTAAATTGACGAGAGAGATTGCTCATCTTATGCTCCATTCCGTCGATCCTCCCACTCTGGAGTGTCATCAAGCGCAAGATCTCGCTATTCTGATTTACAAGCCTCTCAAGCTCATTCCTCAAGTGTTGCTTCATATCTGACTCTCCATCCTCTTCACTGCTTCGTTCCGCCATCCCACTGGTTCCAGATAGCTCCGATACCAATTTGATAGGATTTCGTCAACTAGACCGTTGACGACGGCGGATCGGGATCGGGTCAACAACTTGACCCTTTCCCGAGGGGAATTAACGTGTATTCGAGCTACACGAGATCCAAGTGAGGTGTTCGAGCTCCTTAAGCTCTGTTTGACGCGCAATTTAGGGCTAAAATTGGTGTACCCTTTTCTCATTTCATATAGTATTTATACTCAGGGGAAAACCCTCTCCAATGAAGAGATGATGAAAAAAATCCGTCCTAATCTAACTACATTCAAATGCAAGCTAATGATGTTCTCAATTTGACTAATCGTCTCTTACAAGTAATTAACAGGAAAATGCAGAGAAAATAGGAAGGTTGTTGGGGAGAAGAAGCTGAACAGTGTCGGTTGGCTTCACGGATCTGGTTAATCAGTTTTCTTCACTCACGCTTTAATAACTTCACGATCAACCATAAGTCACATAAATCCATTCGTCAGATCTTAACAAATTTCTCCACTAAATCCAGTTGTTGGATCTAACAGAAAACTACCAACAAAAAATGGCTCCTCACAGCAAAGTAACGACAAGCTTCCTGACCTTGTGATTCTCATCCGACGACTCTTAACAATGTTGTCAACTCAATGCAACTCAACTGAAATCCAAAATCATAAGGAAAGTAAAGTACAAACTTCATAGGCAACTCAACTCAACTAAGATCCGACTCAATAATGTTTATTTTAGATTGTAGGTCCAAAATCAACTTTATTTAGGGACTAATGATGGACAAATTCTTATGCATTCCATTCCCAAGTATGGAATGAGCAAAATAATAGAATTTCAAGGGCGACATCCCTATATTACGATGACTTTCTTAATAAATGTTTTGATCTATTGGAATGTTGGACAAACGGTTTAAAGAGATGAGGTAAACTTCTTCAGCGAACCCTTGGAATCAAGAGAGCACACACAGCAGTACTAATCACTTTAGCTGACAGTGCAATACCAATGCAATGGGACTCCCCTATTGTTACTCCTAGTGTGACATCACAAAACCAGGGAGTGACGATCAACTATCGACTAGTAGTCTAGTACTTCAATTATGCACGCTTGTTCTTGCTTATATTTTGGATGTTGTTTGTGCTACATTTTGGTACCCCTACCATGGGAAAACATTTCCATTTTGGCTGCAGATTTATGTCCCTATTTTGTAACCCCACAAGGGAAAAATCTGGATGTAAACTTCGAATCAAGTTGTGGTTCACGGCTTGGTTCTTTAATTTAATCGCATCTACCTTATTAAAAATAATTCAAATAAGATCCAATGGAAATTTCAAGTTCGGTTTTGGGATCGATTTGAATTTATTGAGCTTCTTTGTTAACCCAATTGGATTTTTTATATATATTTCTATGGTATAAAGACTCCAGCATAAAAATATATTAAATCAATCCCTCAAATCTGAATTTAACATTACCAACTATGCTTATATTATAAACGGAACATGAGTTTATTGGGTACAATACAATTTGAACTACTTACTTTTGACTCATTTTCATCATCTCTCCCTGCAGGGAAAACTGAAGTTTGTACTTTGCTTTCATAGCATTTCGCCTCTCTTATAGTTTTTATTTGCCCTTATGTTTTTTCTTTTTTCTCTGGATTTTTTGCTTTCGTGCCACTACAAAATATTATATTTCGATCATCGTTACGTTACTATTTCTATTTGTGCTACTGAAAAACTACACTCATTCCATGGATGACATTACATTTTTGTGCATGTTACTCCATTAGCACCCTTTATTCGGATTTCAAATTTTCATTACCATTTGCCACACGTATTTAAGTAGGATCAAACATTAATCTAGAAGGTAGTGAATAGATTAATATACCATAATCTCAAATAATACGGAATTAAAAAGTAAAGTAAGAGAATTGCAGACCACAAATTGACTACGACGATTTTTATAGATGTTCGGTTACAACCATCGTGATATAATCCTTTCATCGAGTTCAGATCGATCCTCTGATCCCTACTTCAATATCCACTAATCTCTTCGTTCCAGGTTGAAAATAAACCATCTACAATCCGAGCTTTGAAAACACCATCGTCTTGCTTGATTCGCCTCTCACAACCCGAGCGGGAGCTTTCTCGAAGTTTTACAACACTTGAAAATTGATTGAAGGTTGTTAAACTCTAACTTGAATGCATTCAAAGGATTTGAATTGGGATTGGAGTGTGTTGAATGAAATTTGAGATTTGTTGGAGATTTGAAGACTTGAGAGCACAAAGAGTATGGATGTTTGGAGTAAGTTGTGTGCGTTTGTGTCTCTTGAATGAGGGTTCTATAGGCTTCAAAGCAGATAGAGCCGTTTGAGTGAGTTGGTGAGATATTGACCAATGAGAGATATGTTTTGACTTAAGATCGGGCAGAAATATGCACAAATTCAGTCAATTGTTTAGCACACGGTCGTCCAACATAAAAGGGTTGACTTGGTCAAAATAATGTGTTCAGATGACCGAATAAAGTTCGGATAACCGATCACCAACTTCTAGTAACTTTTTTCAATTTCGACCAATTAAACTTCGGTCCACCAAATTGGATTCGGTTAGCCGTTCCAAAGTAGACAGTAAGAATTGATCGGGCTTTAATCAAATTGATTCAATTGACTGAATGGCATTCAGTTGTTCGATATGTTAGTTGTGTCAAAGTCAAGAATTACGTTAATGGTTGAAAATTAAATATCCATTGAGAGCCCAACGACTATATTGACTCGTGGAAAAATTTGTTGGGCATTAGCAACCAACAAAGAAAACAATCGATCGAGAAAGAATGAGTATATAGACCGAAATATCTGAGCTTTCAAAGATTTGTGTTTGACGACAAAAAATAAGTCTGTTGAGAATTCTCAACAGAACTTTGCCATGTGGGCCACTGAGAGCAGGTCATGTCAGATTTGATTGTTAGAAAGACTCGGATGACCGAATGAACGACAATTGATCAAAATGAGAATTTCAGTAAAAAATGGAATTTCACTAAGTAAATGTTTCGGATGACCGAACGGATTTCGGTCGTCCGAACTAATGATTCCAGTAAGGATTTGAAGTTACTGACTCAAGGGTTTTGGTTGCCCGAAATGAGTTCAGTCATCTGTTCAGAGAATTTTGGTTGACTGAAAGTTTGGTGGTCGACCGATAAAGTCGGATATGCCTTTGGTGCATCAAGTATACATTTGATTCTAAGACTCAAGTAACGAAAATTACATGTTTTCTCATTAAGATTTGATGACAAGTCTTGAACCTTGATCTTGAAGTTAATTGATTCTTCAGCTTGAGCACCTATAATGTTAGCAATATACAATATATATACAATTTAACAATATGAAATATGTTTTATGTCATGCATAATATTAGTTTGTTAATCATCAAAATTAAGAGTATAGATGCCAAAAAACCAACACGTCAACATCACATTGCTTTTATTTTTATTTAGACTAGTTGATATAATGACAACTACTAATGATATTATCTTCCGACTTAGTGATTAATCACCAAATTAGCTTGTTAAAGAGAAAACCATACCCCTTCGACCTACGAAACCAATTTTCCCAAATCCTTCCTCCCTTCCCATCGGCAAGCTCTAACTCCCAAATCTGCCCTCCACACAATGCCATTCTTAAAATCTCTCTCTCTAGCAAGGCATTTTGAAGTCCAAACCCCTTATTCCTCTCAGCACGCTCCTAGGCTCCTCCCTTCATCACATTTACATCTGAGGTATCGACTTTGTTCAAAAGAGGCTTGTTTGCAATTTCAGTAGACGATAACAATGAGATTTTACCACTACCTTTTAGCTTTATCAATGTTGAAGAAGATCCTAATCGGAAGTGATTCTACTCACACTTGAAAGAAGCAATTGGTGATGTCCCTGGCCTTGTTTTGCTTAGTGATGGATGTAAGGGAATGGAAGTAGCCATTTGTCAATACTTACCTAATTGTGAGACAAAACATGCATGAGACATCTCTACAAAAAAATTAAAAGACATTTTGGTGCTGATTTAATGATTGTGGGTGCTGCAAGAGCAAAAAGAGAGGAGGGGTTTACTAGGTTGATGGTGGAGTTGCAATTTGCAAACAAGGATGCATATGATTACCTAAAGAATGTGGAGTTCAAGGACAAATGTTGGGCTAGATCTCAATTTGGAGTGATTGTTAAGTGTGACAGTGTAACCACTCAACATTCCAGAAAACTCCAATTACTGGAAATCTGATCCAAGACATAAACCAGCTTTCATGTTTGTGGACACAGTTAGACAGAAGCTGATGAAGTTGTTTTATGAGAGAGAGAAGAAATCAAGGGATTGGGAGAACATTTTGGTGCCATATGCTAGGAAGTGGTTGACTGAAAAGTCGAGGGGCTTGGTGGGTATGTAGTGCATAAGTCAAGTGATGTGGGGGCATAGGTGCATAACCTAACAAGGAGATGCATTGTTGAGCTAAATGTGGTGGCATGTAGTTGTAGGATATGACAAATGATTGAGCTGTCATGCGACCATGCAGCAACATTCATAGGTACCATTAGAAAGGTTGTTTATGAAGATTATGTCCATCCTTCTACTACACTGAGAAGTATATAATAACTTATTCAAGTTCAATAACTCCACTTCCAGATAAAAGTCAGAGGAAATGTGTGTAACCTGGCATATTAGTGAAGCACCATATGCAGTTAAACCACCTGGTAGACCTAGGAAGAAGAGGGTGAGGCATGTCGATGAGCCAAACAGAATCACTAGGACACACAAGTGCAAGAGATATCAAAAAATGGGGCACCAAACTAGAACATGCAAGGAACCAATACAAGGTGTAGAACAAGCATCAAGGTACCATTCATAGTTAAAGTACTTCCATTTATATCATTTCACATAAATTTCTATCATAATTGAATTTCTTACTTCTTCCACCTTTGCAGTGCTACTCCAACACAACATCTAACAACCCCAGTTGAAAGTCAAAAAGGATGAAAAAGTAAGAAGTCTTTGTAATGTTTATTTCTGCTTGTTGAGTTCATTAGCATTTTAATGTCTTTGTAATTGTTTATGTATGCAACTTCATTATAGGAAGCCAAGGGCTGCAGCAGGTCCATCACATGTAGAAACTCCTCAACCACCACCTTCTCAAGCAACAATTCATGAACCAACACTCCCTCAAGCAACAAACCATGAACCACCACCACCTGGAGAAGAAGCAGAAGCAGCATCACAAGCATCAACATTCAACCCTCATGCACCCCGGTGAGTTCCAGCAAATGCAGCAGATGCTGGAGCTACACCATCCCAAAGCACATCAATTTTGGATCACCTAACTCTTGAGAGGCTAATTACATACAACGACTTGATAGAATCTGGGTACTTAGAAGGAGGCATTAAATGCCCTTAAATAGAAGGAAAGTGCAACATTAGTGTCAGGGTTACTTTTGTTGTGTATTATATAATTAACTTAGCCTGTGTAAAAGGTTTGATGTTTACTGGTTTACTAATGGTTGTGTGGTAGGATAAGTACTAATTTACTTACCTATTCTACAACATTGTCTTTCTTGTTGTTGTTAAACTCTGTTTACTCGGTGATGTTAACATTCTCCTTTGGTGATGTTAAATTTCTCATTTGCAAACTTTGATAGTGAATGTTACAATTTGCTTAATGTTTATGTACTACTCAGGTCTATTAGACTCAAATTATTGACATGAGCATAAATAGAAGGAAAGTGCAACATAAACAGGTGCATTATAATTCCACACCAAAGCATTGTTCACAAATTCACACGAAACTCAAAACAAACAACTCGACAACACAAAAGCAACATACAACCAAACACAGAGCATGCTAACAACTCACAATAGACTACTTCACAACCATCAACATAACCAACACACATCCAATTCAACTACTCATTTCCAAACACATAATTCAACACAACATACAACTCACCACCGCAGGTCCACATTGTCCACCACACATTGTCCACCAACTTTGCATGCCAACTCGGCTTCGATATTTTGCTCAAGACATTCGAACTTGCCCAACCAAATTTGTTCGAATTTGTGCATCTCATCCCTAATGTCGCTTCCGATGGTGGGACAAATAAAGAGATATTTCAACAAAGAAGAGGGAAGTGTGGCAGCGTGGGAAATTAGTAAACCAATTAAGGGTAATTTAATGAAAGGGTAACGGGGGGGGGGGTGTTAACGAAGACACAATGCGCAAAAAAATAATGATATGCATGGAATAACTGTAATTTTTTAGTGACACAAATTAAAACAGTAACGTAACACAAAAATATAGCGTTTTGCAGTAGCACGTAAGTAAAAAAACCTTTTTTTCTTTTCCACGTGTTCTTTCTTCCCATCATTTTCCTTCTCATTATGGAACCCTAAGATTTATGAGAGTAGTGAAAGAGGGGGGAAAAAAGAACATCGGTTCTTCTATTATACAGAATTTTTTCCTCAAAGTTAAGGTTAAATATAACTAAATGTATGACAATATGACATAGCTAAAAACGTAATGACAAAAAGATAAACAACCCAATCTTACAATGACACCAGAAAAAAAAGTTAAGTAAATGCAAATATTTTAGGAAGTCAATCATTTCTGTCTAGACGTAGATAATTAATGTATCCACTTTGAATCAGTCAGGTACGGATAACAATGTTGAAATCCATAGGTAGAATGATAATATCTCTATCATATTAATTATAAAAAAATATTCCTATCATATTGATATTTGTTATCCTTATTTGGCCAGTAGACAATTCAAGGGAGAAAAACAGGAATATATACTAAAGCGTCGTCATAATTAACAGGCAAATACTGTTGATACAATTACAAATATGATCATGTAATACAGTGAGTTACATATGTCGAATAAATATTCTGTAAGAATCCAGATAAAACCAACATACAAAAAACATGTATAGAAAAACAAGAAACGAAGGAACAGTGATCAGAGACGACCTCAAAGACCGAGTCGTCGAAAGACGACTTGCCTCAGAGAAAATATCGACCCACATACCAGTGCGTTTGATGGTCTGCCGGTTTTCTCGCAGAATAGAACGGTCACACCGTCGATCAGGCGCACACCGGAGTCGACGGACCACGAAAGCATTGCCCCTCTTAATTGAGTGATGATATTAGTGGGCTCATTGATAAAGCAAAGTTATAATGTGCACAATGTGATTTGAGTTAAGTCACATATTTATAACTAGCTTAAAGAGATCAAGAAATGAATACTAAGAGGTCTGGAGAGAATGGTTGCACATGAATAGGTAATTTGGAGAGAACTTATAAATACAAGTTTATCTCATTACCTAATCAATTAATTCATTATCTTTTTGTGCAAACTTCTCTCTACATAATTCTCCACGAATTTCACCTTAATTCTTGAGTTTAGTTTTAGTTTTCGGAGATCTTCTTCTCAAGGGAACTAAAGAGGGGTTAGTAGTTAGATTCTAAACCCTATTGGAGATTGAGAGGCTAGCTCTTCTCTCTCCGATCTTGTTTAGAGTTTGGTGAATACTCGGGGGCATCCGGCGCAGCAACAAGCATCCTCAACGTCTCCGGATCTTCAAGAAGTTTTAGAGAACTTCTAGGTAGGGGTGAGCAAAATTCGGTCCGGTCCGGGTACCCGGACCGAACCGAATTTTTCGGTCCGGACCGAACCGGACCGAATTTTTTCGGTCCGGTCTTCGGTCCTCAAAATTTTGAAAATTCGGTCTTCGGTCCGGACCGGACCGAAAATTTAAGGTAAAAATTCGGGTTTTGGACCGACCCGGACCGGACCGGACCTATTCGGTCCGGTCTTCGGTCCGGACTTTCCGAAAATTCGGGTTTCGGTCCGGTCCGGTTCGGTCCGGTTCGGTCCGGGTTTGGACCGAAGCTCACCCCTACTTCTAGGTATGAATTTCGGAGCTCAATGTTTGTTTTGATGTGTTTTAAGCAATCATTAAAACAAACTGATGCATGCATGAAAAACAAATCGTAGAAAATATATGAATGATCCTTATTGTGCATAAAAATTTCTAAAATATATATGTACAATTAAACATGAAATCCTACATGTTGTTCCACTCAACCATTGTGAAAGAAGCAAGGGTCTTGGTGAAAGCCCAAGACAAAGAGTATAGACTTCGGTGAGAGCCCGAAGTATCCCTCTCGGATTGTGAGAGGAGGAGCCAAGCTCGGCGAGGGTTGTTCGCGAGCTTGAAGATTGTAAAGGCGTTCTCTCCCGGCCAGGAACGGGGAGTGGATAGTGAAGTCGTGAGCGGAACTCGAAGTGTCGACCAGAGCTTGCAAGAGAGGACGTAGGCGGGAGGCCGAACCTCTGTAAAAACCTTGTGTTCCTTGTGGTTTGCATTTTCTATTCCTTACTTGCTTGTTTAGTTTTAAATTCCACTGCATATCTTTGATCGTTAAACAAGTAGGTAATTAGGGATAAAAGTGATTTGTATTGTAGACCCTCAAGATCCTACAGTTTGGAGTAAGTTGTGTGCGTTTGTGTCTCTTGAACGAGGGTTCTATAGGCTTCAAAGCAGATAGAGCCGTTTGAGAGAGTTGGTGAGATATTGACCAATGAGATATATGATTTGACTTAAGATCGGGCAGAAATCTGCACAAATTCAGTCAATTGTTTAGCACACGGTCGTCCAAAATAAAAGGGTTGACTTGGTCAAAATAATGTGTTCAGATGACCGAATAAAGTTCGGATAACTGATCACCAACTTCTAGTAACTTTTTCAATTTCGACCAATTAAACTCCGGTCCACCAAATTGGATTTTGTTAGCCGTTCCAAAGTAGACAGTAAGAATTGATCGGACTCTTATCAAATTGATTCGATTGACTGAATGACATTCAGTTGTCCGATATGTTAGTTGTGTCAAAGTCATGAATTACGTTAATTGTTCAAAATCATTGCCCCTCTTAATTGAGTGATGATATTAGTGGGCTCATTGATAAAGCAAAGTTATAATGTGCACAATGTGATTTGAGTTAAGTCACATATTTATAACTAGCTTAAAGAGATCAAGAAATGAATACTAAGAGGTCTGGAGAGAATGGTTGCACATGAATAGGTAATTTGGAGAGAACTTATAAATACAAGTTTATCTCATTACCTAATCAATTAATTCATTATCTTTTTGTGCAAACTTCTCTCTGCATAATTCTCCACGAATTTCACCTTAATTCTTGAGTTTAGTTTTAGTTTTCGGAGATCTTCTTCTCAAGGGAACTAAAGAGGGGTTAGTAGTTAGATTCTAAACCCTATTGGAGATTGAGAGGCTAGCTCTTCTCTCTCCGATCTTGTTTAGAGTTTGGTGAATACTCGGGGGCATCCGACGCAGCAACAAGCATCCTCAACGTCGATCAGGCGCACACCGGAGTTGACGGACCACGAAAGCAGCACGGAATCGATCGCCGGAGAACTCTGGATTCGGAGACCTAAAATCGCTGGAGATGGACGATTTTCGTAGAGAGATGATAGGAAAAACGTGTGTATACAAGAAGAAACCGACTGTGATATATATATATATGTATTTTATCTTGTAACCGTCAAGGACTTAATTGCAAAAACAATTAACATGAGGTCCAAAAATCTAAATACACTCATCACCCTGAGACTAAAGCTTCTAATTTCCCCCAAAACCCTCGCTGTCTCGCCACACCCCGGGACAGGCGGACGCGCATGTGGAGAATTCTCTCATCCTCTCTTTCCACCTACAAAGATACAAGTGAATATGATGTTTATCAACATCTTTCAACTTATTAGCTTCACCAATGTGTGACTAAAAGTGAGGTGAACACATAACACATGGGACAATAGTTCTCATCTTCATCTCAACATTGGATTTCTTTAATTAAGTTATTCATAGGCCTAACCCAAACTCAATAATCCAACAAATACCATAAAAATCACTTTACAAAAAAACAAATACCACAATACTAGCGAAAATTTTACAATTGTGCAAAACAAAATTAATAACAGAAGAGAAGAACGAGTCAACGAACTATTCGATTTGCATGTGTTGGATATTTGAGGTCCACTACCAAAAACCTTTCCCGAGTGAAGGCCACGATCAAGAAGCATAGAGAACTCATCTTTTTATCTCCTTCATCATAGTTAGGAGCTCTCCTGAGTGACTGAGTCCTGCCAACTATATAGCAGATATAATAACATCAGTTTAAGAGATCAAAATTACAGCTATTGGTGAAAATTCTTACATGATGGAGCTTACTTTTCCAAGGCCAGGTTCAGCTTTCTGCAGGCCATTCAGCTCAACGGTGCATATACGCTGAAACTAAATATGGTAACACAGTTACAGAATGAAACTTATTTACAACTACAACATGAAAATATTTTTTTTATAAATTACAAGATGAAAATAAAATAATTTTCAATTTTAACCAATAAAAGGATTAGCCTATTCAAACGCTACAAAATGGTGAGAGGTGCCTCCTTTTAACAAACAAATATTAGAACATGATTGATAACTTGAACATGGTAAAAATTTGGATTAAAAAACATATCTTTCAAGAATGTTACCATCAGATGAACTATTAACATGTATAGTGATTAATCAAACTCCTGGGAACTCTACCGATAAAAATAAATAAAAAAGTCCTGGCAACTCAATTACATGAAATACAGACAGGATGAACTATACAAAACGATGGGAGAAAAAGATACCTTCAATGTTCAATCATAGGCAAATTCAGCTACACAAGGGGTGTCAACCAAATCTCCTCCCCCTTCCCCTTCCTCCTCTTCCTCTACCCCTACCTCTTCCTCTTGATCCCCCTCTTCCACCCGTATATTCCTCAGCCCTTTCAAAACAAAACATGTTCATTCTTATCCTTTCTGCCTCCGTCTGCTGACCTGCTTGCACCTGCAAAAACGTTTTTTTCTTAAATGTGTGACATGCTAAATGGTAGAGACTAAAACATTTGTTGTATATCAATAGGTTGATAAAGCTTACATGGTTGTCTTCCATATCTAACTGCCTCTGTAACTGCTGGGCTAGCTCCTCATCACGGCTAACATCTGGCTTGACATCTGAAAATTTGGTCCGTGAAGCACCAGTTTTTCTTTTTTCCCACTCATCCAGTGTAAAAACAGGAACCTCGTCTTGTCTATCTTTTCCTTTATGCCGGTTCCCCCTGTAGTACCTAGATTCTTGGCTTGGTTGACTCATTTTTTGCAAAAGTTTCTGAGAAGCAGCTTGATTCTGTATGGGCATTACTTCAATAACTGGTGTTGGGAAGAACAGAAATAAGAACATTATTTCAAAACTGACAAAAATTAAGATCTAAATTCCAGATCATAGAGTGTGGTAGAAAGAACCTTCTTTTGCTCTACTTTCACCAGCACTCGTACTGTTCTTGTTCTGGTCATCTGCAGAAGCCATCGACTTCCCATCATTATCAGAGGTCAGATTATCAAGCTGCCTTCCTTTTCCCTGAACTTGGCTATCCAGCAAACCCGGCCTTTTCCTGGCCTTAGAAGTAGAGGGTAACAAAGTTTTTGAAGAGGAATCGGGATCAGCTGCAAAGAGGAAGCATCAGAATCAGTATGATAGCAGAACATCCTAAATTGCTATAAATTTGTTGCAGTATTACTAGTCAGAATATTAGTTACCAATGCCAATGAGCTGTCAACTTTGAAATATTTAATTTCGATACTTGCACATCTAAGAGGTATGAGTTAGTCGAATTTGAGGAAAAGGCAGGAGCTTCCAATACTCATTCAAATAACATAAGATGAATTTATATCATTCTATGGTGCTAATGTTAGGTCAGAAATTTATATTTTTGGAAGAGTGAGACGTTGTAAGAGGAAAGCATTGAAGAAAAAAATCCTACCAAAACAAGCAAAAGATAAAAATGAAAGTAGAGATAAGCGAAACATGAAGTAGGAAGAAAGCTTGAAACTACCATAATGACTGCCTCGAAGATTCTGGTGCTGAGAAGCCATGGATGAGTGTTCATTGAGACGCAATTTCTCAAATGGTGGGGGCCCAGCACCCTCGCCATTGTGTGGTTGTTTAAAAGCCGTACGAGAAATGACAGAATATTTCCGATCCAACTCCCACTCTTCAAAAAGTGATTGGACAAGCCCTCCTAATATAGTCACCGCTTTAGGATTTAAACATAATATTCCATTATGTACTGCAATTTTGTTTTCCAGGCGAATCTGTAGGGCCATCAGCAAGCACATGACTACACATACATATCTATATCATACAAATCATAAGGTGATTGTCATTTAAAAATATTAATCTTACCAAAAATTAACTAAACTTGATTAGTAACACAAACTATAAGAGTGAGTGTAACACACAATTTAGTCATTAATAGTGAGTAAATTGCTACAGGCCTAAAAAAAGGAACAAATACCATAAAAATTACTGCATTGCAATTTACAAGTTCAACATCTATATTTACTAGGAACCACCATACTAATGTCTAAATTCAGCACTACTTCCTTTTTTTGTGATTACAATCTTTACTTCTTGAATGAGCCAATTGGTGATTTCAATTTCAAAATACTGGATCTACAAGAATGAATTAAAAAACAGCTTTCATCCTCAAACTGTTGCATAGACCCATTTTTTGCACTTGCATATGTTTGCCTCCATAACTAAAAGGTGATTCAAGCACTTCATTCATTTCTCTTTTAGTTTTTCCAATTCAAATATATCTGCAAAAATGCAAGAATATCATATATCAGCAAACCTTGGACCCAGGTATGATCTCTTCACTAATCAATGGGATTGGAGAGTACTCAATAGCCATAGCTTCACCATTCCCATCAGTAAGAACCAATCTAAGAAGACGTCTACTGTGCTGTGAACCATGAAAAGAGGCATCTATCCTGCTCTTATATATATCCTTTGCAGAAACCACCTGAATCCAAGTAAAAGACATGCAAAAGAAACAATTAATTTTCAAAGAAGAAACGTACCCGCACTTACCACTTAAAGAAATTGTTGAAAATGATGAAGGGGGGATCAAAATTTGTAGTTATGTCTATATGCAAAGAGAGAACATGACCTCTTAGCACATGTTTCTTAGATTGACTCCAAGTAATAGCAAATTTAATTTCTTTTAAAGTATACTACTAGCTGAAGTGAGTGAGACTTTACTAAAAATTCAAAATAACCTTGTGAACACCCTGCAACATTAGAAAATGGCGAAAGAAAAGGAGGAAGAACAAACTAACCCAATTTGTAAAATTTGAAGCATCTAATGTAGGCTTGTTTGAAGCTGAAATTGCAAACTAAAGCCTTATTAACGTTGTGGGTAGGTACTTAGGTATGGATGTTGAATTTCCCAAACTAATTTACTCTTCACTTGATAACCGAGAATAAACATTTTTTGTAGTGGAATTCATGGACTTAGGAGAGCAGGTCATCAGCATTTAGCGAGATACTCTTTTTGTAGGTATATGAGCTCTAAATATGAAGATAACAATCGTGTTTGGGAAAGCAGTAAAATTTGTTTTTTTTCCTTCTAAATTTGAATTGCAAGAGTGATTTTGTAAGTAACATTGATAGCCTTACAAGGAACAGTAGAACATACTGAAGTTTTGTGTACCAAACCCTTTTTGCCTAATCCATCATTAGAAATCCACTAATGCACACAAAAAAAAGAACAGGACGCCACTCTCTCTTCCCTACAATTCTCTCAAACTCTTTAAACCTCTTCAACTTGTACACACTCTCTCTCATTCCTCTCTCAATTGTGTGGTTATAAGGGAGCAGTCAATACTCAAAACCAACTGCTCTCCAATAAGCTAACTGTCACCGCAATCCACTGTTCGGGCAGTCAATCAACAATCTCATTGTCGACTAAGCCAGTCCATCCACTAAGTCAACCCATGGATTATCTACTAAGGACAAGAGAACCCCATACAACAATATAACTACCTACCGGCGTCGAGGCTCTGGTTAGCTCTTCTCCACCTTCAATCTCTTAATCTACACTTTCCAAGTTTCCATAGCTACTCCTTTCAACCTATTCACCCCACCCAACTTGATCAAACACATGGGTGATTGGTTTGCAGGAAGTGAATGCATGTTTAAAACTCCAGTGACATAACTCTAGTTTCCACAACTCCGATTCTAAAACTTCAGTTCGAAAACTCCGAATTCAGAACTTTTAAGTTTTTTCTGCAAACTAATCACCTCGAAGTCATATCAGAATTCCAGTTCTCTTCCACATTTGTAGCGAACAAAAAACAAAACTTTGCGTTCGTATAATACCTGCAAAACCTTGGGACCTTGCAGGTGCGAGGACTTCCGCAAAGAGGCGGCGTCGGGGAGGGATTTGCCCCCGAAGGACCTCAGATCGGAGCTCAACAGCTCCGACTCCACCGCATCGGCGGTCGGTCGGTCGCGTGACGTCACCAGCTGGCGCGCGAGGTCGGGAGACCTGAAGCACCAGCCTCGGGAGATTAGGGTTTCCACGACGGCCTCGGCGGGGTCGGTTCTGTCCCTCTCCATTGGCGTCCGTACGCGACGGCTCCTCCAATGGACGACGGTGTAATAATCTTTTTTTGCGAGGAAAAATGACAATGATGAATAATAATATGAGATTAGACCATTACTAACCATGACCTGGACGACCCGGTTATCAGCTCTCTCTCTCTTCAAAATCAGCTTTCTCTCTCTTCCACATCAGCTTTCTCTTTCATCAACCCACTTTCTTTTCTTTCCTGTACTATTCACATCTTAACCACAACCTAACACAACCCACAACAACCTACATCTCTCCTCCACATCATTTCGGGGTCCATTTTGATAAAAATTTAAAAAATATAAAAAAAAATTCTAAAAAATCAAAACAATTATAAAACGTATTTTCGGAAAAAAAATTAAAAAAAAACTCAAACAAAAAATTAAAAAAATTAAAACAAAAACAAAAAAAAATCAAAAAATAATAAAATATTTGATGACCGGGTCGACGACCCGGTCATCTTCGACCGGAGTTTTCAAACCAAAAAAATATGTTTTAATGGTATGACCCTGCCACGACCTATACTTTTATCCCGTCAAGGGATGGCCTTAGAGAACGTGATAACTGATAAGTGTTAATTGTGTTTTTAGTTTTTCTTAAAACATATGTTTTTAGATAGTATGGAGATGGTAAATTTATTGGTTGACTAATTTAGGTCGTGAGTTGTGAGAGATAAAGATACAAAATCATATGTTTTTTTTTTCAAATTGGTTCTTGAAAACCAACTCTGATGTCTCGATAGCTATATTGTTCGTGATTTCTCTTTTATAGATAATGTATGTTTAAAAAGATTATGAACGAACCATGACAAAATACGGAACAATCTCTTATGAAGTGTTAATTGTTTCCTACTACAATAAAGGAAGAAAAAAAGTACCCCACGACAACGATTATTTGTTTTAAGAGGCCTAAAGATCTAGTGTTGATAACATCCTTGCAATTGACTCATCATTTACTCGTCATTGAGGGCTACCTCAACTTGGCTTTAGATTTTTTGTCATTGTTAATTGTTTACTTTACCTTTTCAATTTAATAGGCGTAGTTTTGGAATTTTTCCACTGAATTTAAAATGCTATAAGATTTTGTCTATAGTTTAAATTAGTATTTTAATTAGGGGATGAATAGCAATGAACAACTAAATATGGAAAAGAGTTTCAAAAGATGACTAACTTTTATTAAAAAAATCCACTACATTTTCCAATAAAATTTCCCACATATAAACAAGTACCCTCCTTATCGATTTTGAAAATCTAAAACACATACCTACATTCATATTGCACAACCAACAAGTTTCACATTAATATATTTGTGAAACTTTAATGCCTTGGTTGTATAATTGTAAATTGTTTAATAGAATCGTATATAAATATCTCACCAACTGTGTGATCAAAGTACCAATTGAGAGTAAGACAGTATTTCGATTCACACATTGTAATAACTTGTAATTGTAATTTGTAAGATATTTTTTACACCTCGCCTTAAATAATTAATTTTTATACCTATAAAAAATAATATATCATACTCTTTTTATGGTAATATCACATTTTAATGATATGACTTTTATTTATGTTTCAAACAAAAAAAAGTTAATTACAGTTTGCCTCCTGAACTATGCATTGGTATCACTTTGTCCCTTGAAGTTTCAAAATTAGCAGTTACATCTCTTGAGTTTTAATTTTGTAACACTTTGCTCATTTAAACTTCAAAAACTCATTATTTAACACATATTCGACGTTTTTTTTCCTAATTTTTTTGTTGTGTCCATAATACACTCATAAACCTATATTTACGTGAAAGTTTGGATCGAAAGGGAAGTCAGATATGGTTGAAATTTGGGTCAGATTGACACTCAAAAAAAAAACGTGCGTGAAAGCCATACTCCGAAACCCTCAGATTTTATTTTATTATCCCATCACCCCCTTTCCGGTGTTGCCCTTATATTTTCCGCCGCCCCTTTCCTATCCTTCCAGTCCCTCCCCTTTTATCTCCAGTCCCTAATTTTCCTCCCCAATTTGTAAAAAAAACCCACCAATTTCCCCAAAAGGGACAAACCCTGGTTCGGATCTCGTCACCGTGTGGATCGAAGAGGTAAATCGTCGCCACGCCTCTCTTTTTCCCTTTTCCGCTGCTGTCGAAACCCTAGACAAAGTCTTTTAAGGGGGGTTTCGGGTTTCGCCGGGGAAAATTTTGTTTTCGGCCGTGGATTTTAGGGTTTTCGTTTTTGGGTCCTTGGATTTTGGAGAAAAAAAGGTCCGAACTTTGGGTGGAATTCGATTTGGGTTTTGATGTGGGATGATTTGGTCGTGGATTTGGCATGTTTGTGGAGGATGTTGTGCTTAAGTTGAGTTTGATTTTGGAAAAATTCGTTATTGATTGTTATAATTATGGGTCAAAACTCAAAACCATCATTCCAAACTCTTGGTCGACATATTAATTGGAGGTTCAAAGGGGAATTGTGTAATGGTAGAGGAAGTGTAATGCACCCTTCAAACATGAGATCGAGTCCCATCCTTACAGTGAAGGGTGGTTGTTGTGTCGGATTCGTGCTTGGGTTTGTATCTTTGTTTATCCTTCGCATTGCCTCGGATCGGGCATTTTTATTTTGGCAAAGAGGAAGAGTAAGTCTACAATTGTAGCTTCGAAGGCTTGGGAAATTGCCACACCCAGTAATTAAACTTTGACCTCGTGTGCCGGTGAACTACCTCTAGGTGTTCAGGTCAAGCAAGTTTATGTTTTCTTTCAATCAGCAGGAAGTTGTTTGCCCACAAGCAAACTTCCTGTTGAAACTGTCATTTCACAAGGTAAAACTCACTATACACAGGGCTGTCTATTTCTCAGCTTAAAGTGGGTTTATACTAGTTTTCTTAAATTTTGAAACTGGGAGTTTGATCTTTGTCGCATTGTGCTTGTTTAATTTGAAGTTGAGGACTACAAAGAATATGTTAGCTACGATGCATGTCTATGTTGGCTTTGGATGAGAAACCTCAAAAAATTGCTAACAATCTCAATGTGGTCTGTAAATATATCATAAATCTAGCAATCTGAATGTGTTCTGCCGTATTTGCAAATCGTATAGTGATATTTTGTGCATTTTATTTCTTACTTTTAGTACCCTTTGGCATCAATTAGATGGAAGTAGAGTTCTTTTTTAAGTAGAATGTAGGTAAATCTAATTGTTCATTGCGCTTGCTAGGGTAAGAGGCAAGTGCCCATTTCACAATTCACAAGTTCTATTATATAGGAAACCAAATATTTTGATATTTTAGACTACATGCTGAAATGAAATTGGTGCTTTATTTATCACACTTCTTTATGAATTAACAATTTAACATCAGAATTCTGGTGGCATTTCGGTGAGCAAAAGGTAACTGTGGCCACACCATGGATGGCAAGGTTGTTGCTATCTGCCAGTTGGGTGGTGATTTTGTGACAAATAGTGATGGGACATTGTCCTACAGCGGAGGAGAAGCTCATGCAATAGATGTAGATCGGGGTATGAAACTTGATGATTTCAAATCAGAGATGGCCAACATGTTCACATGTGAAACTTCTCCTTTCATTATCAAGTACCTTCTTCCAAGCAACAGGAGAACACTTATCACAGTATCCAATGACAAAGACTTGCAGCGAATGGTGGACTTCAGTGCAGGCTCGGTCACAACAGATGTTTTTCTTGTGGACAAAGCTGAGAAAAAGTAAAATCCCCTACTCATTATGGTGTTCTAGTTGAGTCAGATGTTATACTTATGCATATGATTGGATCACTATTTTGCAGGTCAAATAAGAAGGCTTTAGTTCTTGTTGAGGATTCGCCTACTGCTGGTGCAATGACTGCTTTTGCTACACCTGAGAGTGTCAAGAAACAGAAAGTATCTGATGGATGGGAGAAACTTATCACAGGCGTAGGACAGCAGTTTGATAGCGTGAAGGATTTCCGAGATGCGTTGCATAAGTTTGCTATTGCAAAAGGGTTTGCATACAAGTTTCTGAAAAATGATGGAACTCGAGTGACAGCTGTGTGCAGTGGGGAGGACTGTCAATGGAGGATACATGCTTCAATAGCATCACCCAAAGGCAAGCTACTGATAAAGACACTTAATGACACACATACATGTGAATTTTTTGGTAAAGACGGTCATCGCCTTGCAAATCAAAAGTGGGTGGCTAGCATCATAAAAGATAAACTGCGAGAATCTCCTGATTACAGGCCAAGAGATATTGCAAATGACCTTCAAAGAGATTATGGCCTGAATTTGAATTACACGCAAGCTTGGCGGGGGAAATCATTTGCCAAAAAAGAACTCCTCAACTCAGATGAGGAAGTCTGCAGTCAGTTACCTTGGTACTGTGAGAGGATCAGGAAAACAAATCCTGGCAGTACTGCAGTATTGGTCACATCGGATGATTCAAGATTTGAACGTCTTTTTGTTTCTTTCTATGCTTCTATCCATGGTTTTGAGCATGGTTGCCGCCCTCTAATATTTCTTGATGGAATCTCTCTTAAAGTGAGCCGGCAATGGAAGTTGTTGGCTGCAACATCGGTTGATGCAGAGAACGATGCTTTTCCAGTTGCTTTTGCCATAGTGTTGATAGAGAATGAGGAGAACTGGGTTTGGTTTCTAGAACAATTAAAATCTGTATTATCAAATTCAAGGACTATAACATTTGTATCTAACCGACAAAATGGATTGGCAGAAGCAGTTCCACAAGTGTTCGAAGACAGCTACCATGGTCATTGCTTGTTTGATCTCATGGAAGAATTCAAGACACAACTGGAGGAGTCAATGACTGAAGAGACACTAACAGAGACCGTGAAGGATGCAATGATAGCTGATTTTAAACGAGCTGCCCATGCTTACAAAGCTGATGAATTCAATGAATGCATCGAGAATATAAAGAACGTCTCTAAAGAAGTTGCTGAATGGGTTCTTGACAGCCAACCTGAACTGTGGTCGAACGCATCCTTTAAGGGATTGCGCTATGATACTTTATCATCCAATGCTGCTGATTTGTTCAACACTTGGTTAGGGAAAGTCGGAAGGCAGGAACCAACAGTAATCCAAATAATCGATTGGATACGTTGTAAGCTTATGGAGATGATATACACACACAGGGAATCTTCTAATGCATGGTCGGAGACACTCACACCATCTGCAAATCAAAAGTTGCAGCTGGAGTCAACTAAATTAATCTCCCTTGAACTTATATCCTCAAATGGCAGTGTCTATGAAGTACGCGATACCATCGTGAATGTTGTTAATATTGAGACATGGGAATGCACTTGCCGCAAGTGGCAGGTCAGTGGGCTTCCTTGCATGCATGCCATTTCAGTCTTCAATCAAATTGAGGGCTCCTTGTATGATTATTGCTCGAAGTATTTCACCACGGAATGCTACAGGATGACATATTCGCAGTCCATCAATCCAATACCGGATGTTGGCAGACCTATACTGCTTGATTCTCCCAACAAGTATCCTCTTCGTACCCCTCGACTCCCTGGCCGTCCGAAGCAAAGGCCTATTGAACCTCAGAGGATAATAAGTAAAAGAACAGTCCAGTGTAGCAAGTGCAAAGAGTATGGTCACAACAAAGCAACTTGCAAACCACCAGCATAGGTACGCAAAGATGTATTCAAAGATATGGAATTTTCTTTGTGGGCTATGCGTTTGGCCGACAGTCACCTTGTCCTAGTAAGACGTAATAGTTAGATTGCACTAATAATGGTCAGTTTTCTTAGTACGGACTTGTTTGTTTTTTTCTCATGAAGTTGGAGTTTGTGCAATTTGAGGTTTTGAATCCTATGTATATGCATGTTTATGTACACTTGAAGATTTCATAAGCTATGGTCATATTTATCACCGTGATTGGGATGCAAATTTGTGAATGGGAAGTGGCCTGAGCTGAAGTGAAAGGAAGTAAGCAAGAGGAATAGCCGAATAGGGGATTGGATCTTGATCTTGTCTGGAGCTCTTTCCATGGTATTCATTACAGCCTCTTGTTTGAATCTGAAGCAGTGTAAAATTCGTTTCTATTACATTTTCAATGTTTCCGCTTGTCTACTGGGTGTAACCCGAGAAAGATTCGACCTGGAAATAATCAGGTTTATGGTGGTGCAAACATGTTTATCGAGAGAAAAAAATTGTGCACCCGAATTTTGTTTTTCGTTGTAAGATAAAGTTACTTAGTTGAATCTAACAGCAATTTGACGTGGCATAAGGATAAACAAGTGTTTCTCGGTGGTATGCATGCAAAACCCTTCTTATTTGCAAAGTTTATAAGGAAATATTTATGGTGATGGAACTAAATATTTTTTTCTTTTGGTTAATGAATAGATTCAACTATCTTTATAACCCGGAATTCCCGAGGATGTTGTGTTGCAGAATTTGATTACATACTCACGTGGTGGTGTCATCATTTTTTTTTTCATTGTTCGTTTTATGGGAAATTTAAGGTAAATGATGTTAAGTGTGATAATTTGGAAATTCGTATAAAGATTTATGTAAGAAGATGGTTTGTTTTATTTTAGTCCATTGATTTCGAGAATATAAGATAATTATTTTATAAAGGTATTTTTGATATTTTAAGGTATTTTTAAGTGGAACATTTAAATTTAAGTCTTTTTCAAAGAATATAACAAATTATTAAATTTTCAGATAATTTTGATGTTTTATATCATGAATGGAATATGTATTTTTGTTATGCTATTATCAGGAAATCAAAGTTAACCTGATAGGATCATAGGAGTAACATTCGAGGTGTCTTTAGGCGCTGAGGCGTTCAATTTTTTTGCAAGTAGCATGCTAGCACGACATTCGAAAAAAATAGTTTGATCGGAGACGACGGAGAGTAATCACTTGTTCATACTTTCCGTAGCAAAGATCAGGTCTGAGCATCCGGACCGAACTCGACCAAATTTTTGTTCGGGGTCCGGACTAAAGACCCATTCCTAAGGACCAAATACCGATTTTTTTAAAATAAAAAACCAAAAAAGACCGATCCGGACCGAAATTTTAAAATTCTCTGGCCCGAAATTGGACCGGACTGAAACAAAACTTTCCGGACCGAACCCGGACCGACCGGTCCGGTTCAGTCCAAAAACCCAGACCAGTTCCAGTTTGGCTCAGCCCTAGCAAAGATGAATAGTTTTACAGATTTTACCGAAACTTTTACATAATTTGTTATCACGGAATTAAACTTTTCACAGCTTTCACACCAGGCGGGGTATTACAAAAAATATGGACAAATACGTAGATATTTAAGCAAAAAAAAAAAATGCATGTAGGCTATTCAAGCAGATATCAGAGTTTAGTAGGTGTTTTGGCAATTAAAAGAAACAGTAAGAATATTAAGCAAAACCCTAAAAGATACGGACTATGCATGTAGGCTATCCAATCCTGGCGCTTTCTATGCTCGGTTTTGCCAAGAAAATAGGTCATGCTACCAGGAAAATTTTCTGGCTGCTGACGTGTTTAGCTTTAGGGGGTGTTAGTTGCGCGGAAAGCTCCGGAAAGTGATTTTCGGAGTCAATGGGAAAGCAGAGGAAAACAGAATCCAGTGGAAAACAGTTTCCATTTGACTGAATTCTGTTATTTGTGTCTGCTTCGGAAAACAATTTGGATAAGAAAAACGGACGACCGAACTAGTTTCGGTCGACCGAAATGCGACTTCCTCATAGTGAACGTAAACGGAAGACCGAACTAAGTTCGGTCGTCCGAACGGGTCATTCTAGTTACGAATTCGGTAGACCGAAATATGTTCGGTCGTCCGTTATATTCATTTTCGGTGGACCGAATGTTTGACAGTCGACCGAAAAAATTCGGTTTCCGTGGTTTTCCAACCTCAAAGTGACGGAAAACTCAAAGAAAATTTTATACATACCACAGAATCCGACGGAATCCGACGGAATCCGTGTTTTCGTGCACAAACGCCCCATTTCCGGAGTCAACCGGAATCCAAATTCCGTTTCCGTCGGATTCCCTCGGAATCCATGTGCACAAACCCCCCCTTAGGATGCCTTTTTTTCTTTCTCAAGTTTCAAATCTTCTTATCTACAAACTTTATCTATGATTTGATTTTGCTCCAAGGTTGTGGTTGGTTAATAATAGCCTTGGTTATTAATATGAATCTACCAACCATTCTCTAACAAACTTTACATGGAAGCTATAAAATAAGAATAAAAGCGTGAGATGTGCTGGACAATTTTTTGTACCAAGTTTACTTTATAATTAGTTTTCGCCACTAAAGATGCGATTGATTTACATGAAGTTAAAATATACCTAAAACTTTACTTTCGGAGAATTCATTCCATGTAGGCTTTTTAAGTCATTGAATTTTCAAAGTCCAATTATTTAATTTTTTATAAGATTTTTTCCCTCAAAATAAACGATTATAAATATTGTTTGACAAGCAATAACCATAATTCTAATTATTAAGTGGATTGAATATCTGCATTCAATTAACAATGATTTGTTATAATGTGAGGATCACTTACGTTCCATGCATTCCAACTAGTGGAATACAACGACCATAAGTCGTTATGAATTTTTTAAGGTATAATACTCATGTGATCTTGTCTGGCCTTGTATCATAACGTCAATCTAATATAATTTTTAATCTAAAAAACTTTGGCCTCCGAAAAAAAGAAGAAAGTATATTACGGTTTTCGTTTTATTCTTTCCGGTGAGAAAGTAAAAATGGTGGAGCTCCTCCTAATGTTTTGTCAAGAAAAATCTCGATACTACCTTCCATTCTTTTCTTTTCATTCTTCGTGAACCTAATCGTCAACCCTAACCATTACCACCCATGCATTTGCGTTCGTCTCTTCTTGATCAGAATGGGTAGCTGAGCAACAATCAAGTCCTGAATCGCCAGCACTAGGGGACACCAACCTCAACTTGAAACCACCAACTTCCTCCTCTAATAGGCGGTCGATTGTGTCTTCGGATGGAAGAAAGATGAGGTCAATTGTTAGGTGAGAGAGTTCATTAATTTCAGGTGGCATGGATTGTAAAATTCAGATTGGTATTGTTGGTAGTTATCTGTTGTGGTTAGTCCAATTTCGGAAACAAGAACTAGACTTGATGAGGTATTACATTGAAAGACTGTAGGCATATTTGTTTAAAAAAACCACATAGACCAGTGAAATTACTAGGAGTTACTGGAAGCTCATCCTATTAGCTTCTGCAAGAAAATGATCCACCGGGATGCAGACTAGGAGCTGGATTTTTTGTGCTCCGGATTTTGTTTGGATGACCTAAAATTATTGTGACAGCTCTTACGTGGTTAAGGTCATCACTAATCATGATCCCGGATGACCTGGTCATGAACGTTCTCTCTTTTCTATCTCTTCCACATCAGTTTTCTCTCTCTCCAACCAACTTTTTTCTCTTTCCTACACTATTCACATCTTAACTACAACTCATAACAATTTATCTCTCTCATCCACATCATTTCGGGGTCCATCTTGGAAAAAATTTAAAAAATTTAAAAAATTTAAAACAATTATAAAACGTATTTTCAAAAAATTTCGAAAATTCAAAACAAAACAAAAAAAACACAAAAACTTAATTTTAGATTTGACGACCGGATCGTCGACCCCATTAAGGGGGAGATCTGTCCAAAAAGCACCGTTAGTGGTGCTCTAGGAAGCTAAGATCGGTTGTATCTCATCTGAACCTAAATAACCAAGGTATTACTTCCAGATATTAGTCGGCCCGTTTACATGCGTATCCCATCCACGACAAGACACCACTTACTTCCAAGAGAAAAAATAATAATCAGAAAATGTGGTGGGAAAAGGCATGAATCTGCCGTCCCTTTTCTCCAACAACCTCCTGATGGAAAGAAAGAGTCGGCGAAACGCCTCTCCTTATCTTTTCTCCTCTCCTCTGTCTATATATGGACTTGTACCTCTAAGTCTGTACTGGTACTAGTGGTGAGAGGGGGATGGGTTCGTACGCCAAGCTTGCCAGGAGGGTTCTGGAGACCGAAACTCCGGTTATGGTTCAGGTGGAGCCCCAAAGATTCCATCTTTGACTTCGATTTGGTTTGGATCTGCTTTTTTGTTTATTTTTATTTTTTTTGTCGGTTCAGATTCAGGAGCTGATGCGGGGGACTAACGATGCCATGTCTCTTGCGCAGGTTTGGATTTTTTTATTTTTATTTTTGGGTTTTGCTTTCAGAGTTTCGATTTTGTTGTTGTTGTGGAGATTGGCCAATTTCCATTGATTCGATTTTTATCGGTCGGTTACTTGGTAAAGTTAAGATGGTCATGGTAGGGGTTGATTTTCATGTGGTATGTTGTGTGGAATCTATTGAGGATGCAGGAAGATCTTTCAATACTGCCATTACTTTTTATTCTTGAAAACACACTACATCAAATGTGTGTGTGTGTGCGCGCACTTCTTTTATGGTGTTAAGTTTGAATTCTAAGGAACGATGTGTAAATTGTAAAGCGCTATGTTTGTTGCTGCTACTGGAGCTATATATAGAGCAACGGGGGGCTATGGTCTCTGTACAAACTTAAAACTGTCGTGTTTTACTTACATTAGTTCTGTAGACATAGAAGTAGACCATTCGCTATAGAATTCTGCATGATTAAGATGTCAATTGACAGGTGATTGTATTCCCCATCTTATGATATTATCATGGACTTCAAGTTTTGACAGAAGACTTGAGAGGAAAAGAGAGTTTTATTCAGTATTACCATATTACAGATAATGAGATGCGTTTGTCAAGGAGCGTTCAAGAAACATCAAGACATGAAGTAATTTTTCTGTGTTTGTTGTGGATCTTAGTTTTGGAATTATGATGATTTCCCTTATTCTTTACCATGTCGCTTCCTGCCTTCTCTCTTCACAGTGCAAACCTTAGCTTAGCACTCCTATGTGTTATAGTGATGAAGTTGTAATGGTGTTTAGATAAATCTCCTATTTGATGTTATATCTTCTTGGTCTTACAATTCCTTTTATATTTAGCAGAATTTTGTATACCTATCCAATATAAATATCTGAACCATTTGGTCCCCTGCAAATGAAATCCTGACAGCACCCTGTGTGGCTTGAGTGCACTTGAATATCATGTTTTGTGGTTCTTCTCTGTTGGTTTCATCTGATTGTTTGTGTAAGCTCCTTCTCAAATTTCAAAAAGATAATTATCTGTGAAGTATAACAGGTCATCTTAAACATCGTCTGATTGATTTCCTAATAAACACAGGGTGTGGTTCATTGGCAACCACCTGCACAAGCTCTGCAAAAGATCAAGGAAGCCATATGGGAACCTTTAGTTAGTCGTTATGGTGCTGACGAAGGTCTTACAGAACTCAGGCAGGCGTTACTTGAAAAGGTACTTATCTCAAATTTATATCTTTCTCCAACTGGTGTTTTATCATTTAGTGACAGTCAACTTGTTATATTGACATGGAAAGTCATTGGCTTAGCCTTTATTATATGGATGCACAGAAAAGAAGAGCTTCTGAGTTATGGTAATTTAGGGAATTAGGTAAATAATACATTATTATGATTTATGAAAATTAAGGTGTAAGGAACACATTTTCAAAACTATTGCTTTGCCGCACCACTCTGGTGGCTATGGGTTGCATGATGCTATTTTTTCTCATGGAAAAGTGATGTCAGCATTGCAACTTATAAGTTTTGATTTGTTTCATAAAGAAAAGAGTTTTGAGCTTTTGATTTGTTAAGAATTTGAAAGGAAGAAAAGTATACTGCCATTAATTTGACCGGACTCTGTATTGATTGATGAATTCACTCAGTTGAACATGAGACCCTTGTTTGAAAGTTCAATTTCTACAAATAGTTTCTGTGGGTGTTCTGAAGACGTGTATAATTGCTTTATCATGACACTCGGAAATCACTGTTTGCTCCCTTCCCTTTTAAAATTTTCGATTTGCCTGTGCATGGTTTTTCTTAAAATATGTGTTGTTTCTTGAACTGTTTTTGCAACTTTTGCTGAGCTTCCTTAATCATTATACTACTGTAATTGTTGTCTAACAGGGATCCATGAAGATATCAGCACATAATTCCAATTCTTTAAGACAGATTGTTTGGTGATCAAAGTTGTAGTGCCATAATCAAGTTCCAGTATTTATGACCTAGGATTCATGAGTTGTACCCACAAACAATTTCTAAATTCAGATTATTGAGATCTAAATTTATTTTTCAGTTTTTCTTCTTTTTACGTACAGTTCTACATTTTTTATGCAGTTACGTCAAGAAAATAAATTAATCAAATCATCAGTTATGGTCACAGCTGGTGCAAATCAGGTAATTGTCATTTTGTAGTTACTATAATAGAAATAAGCTCATTTCAAATTTAATATGTCATGTTTATCATCCAAGACAACCTTCTCTTAAATTAAATGATGAGACGGCTATAGAAAATGAGAAAATAGGCTCTTCACATCAGCATTTTTAGTTTGCTGCTCACTTCTTGTCTAATTCCAGGAAGACTTAATTCAAGAAAACATCTTTATTTAATTGCCTACTTAATTCCTCGCATAATTTTTGTATATTGTGTTTAATCTGGTACCTTTCAGGCCTATATCCATTTGTTTCATAATATGCATAATGACTGCCATTTGAAATTGCAAGAATAACAATTCTCACTACTTAAGTCGTGTATCATCTTTTTCCCCCTGAAGTTGAGTTTTGTACATGTAATTTGTCAGGGTTTCGTAAATCTTGTGCTGACGCTATGTGATGCCGGTGATTCGGTGGTTATGTTTGCACCATACTACTTCAACGCATATATGTCATTCCAGATGACTGGCATCACTGATATACGAGTTGGACCTAGCCATCCGAAGACATTGCATCCGGATATAGGTACAAATAATTTAACTTGATCAGCGGGAAATATACAAATGTCCTTTGAAATTTTCTTTTTTATGATAATTTGTGAACATAGTCTCAATGATATTATAATTTGCATCATCTGTCATCCAGTTTGTTACCTTTTAATCTAATGATTTTTTATTGCTATTGTGATGCGTTGATTCAAATTTCCTTCGTTCAAAATTTTCCTCAAGTTGCTTAAGTCAATATGCTTAGATAGGGTCAAGTTCTAGTGAGTCCAGGGCTTATCAAATTTAATTTAAGCCCCCTACAATCTCACCATTGGATCTTATTTACAGTTAATCTTACCATTCATCAGCATAACCGTTTTTTTCTTAATCTACCTTACAATTTGAAATGAGTGGTGGATATTGTGGGAGATTAATTTAGAAAAATTAAGCCCTAGGCTCACTAGAGAATTCTGCTTAGATATTACAATAACATAAACGTTTTGTAGCAACAACACATTTTAGAATATATCTCAAAACCTTGATCCTGGAGAATCTAGATTCGTGCGCGTTATGCAGTTCTGGTGTTGCCAATCAAGAACTAAGCAGGAATTAGATTCTAAAGGAACTTGATTCCCGCTAAATATGCTTTCCAATTCTACTTAATGTTTTGGGTCCTTGAAGCATTCCTTCAAAATATTTCCCTCATAAACATGTCCATGAGTTGCTCAAATAAATCCATTATCTTTAAGTACTAGAATGTTATAAAAAAAAATTATTGAAGAAGAAATTGTGAAAATTCGAAGTGCAAGATTCTGAAGATACTACTGCAATTTCATAGTGAGACTGGATTAGTAAATGCTACCTGGGTATGAACTCAGCATTGTCTTCCTTTGTAGATTGGTTGGAAAATGTCTTAACCACGAAAGACAAAGAACCATCACCAAAGCTTGTTACCGTTGTAAATCCCGGCAACCCATCAGGGGCCTACATTCCCAAGCCAGTCCTTCAGGTATTTCAATGAACCCTCACTGTGCAAATCTGCTAACTTTTGCAAATACCAATTTCAATTCTTAAACATACTAACCCACCCTTTCCGGCGTTCACGTAGAGAATTTCAGATCTTTGCAAAAGCGCTGGTGCTTGGCTTGTTGTCGATAATACTTACGAGTAAGTGTGTACATCATATTCCATACTATTGTAAAGAAATGAGGGAACAAATTATGTTAATTGTAAACAAAAAAATCCCCATAAGCCAATTGTTTTGCCTGTTTCTTGTTGTGGACTTCAGTCAAACACCATAATGCCTTATGGGCTCTGTTTTTTCACTTCTTTTTTTCTTTTGTTTTGCAGGTATTTTATGTATGATGATCGGAAACATTACTGCTTAGAGGATAACCATATCGTTAACCTTTTCTCCTTCTCCAAAGTTTACGGAATGATGGGTTGGCGAGTCGGATATGTAAGTCTTGGCTTTGTAATAATCTTCCATATAAAGATGACTTCCCCTGCTACGTGTTACACAAGTTGTCTTCGTAATATCTTCCCTAGATTCCAATTTGTGCAGATAGCATATCCATCAGAGGTGGAGGGTTTGGGAGCTCAACTCCTTAAAGTTCAGGACAACATCCCAATCTGTGCGTCCGTAATCAGCCAGCGTCTCGCTCTCTACTGTCTAGAATTGGGGCCTGAATGGATCAGAGAGAAAGTCCAAAGCCTAGTTAGAAACCAAGAAATCCTCAGGGAGGCGCTTTCTCCTCTCGGAGAAGGCTCGGTAATGGGCGGTGAAGGTGCAATTTACCTCTGGGCAAAGCTCCCAGAGAAATTTTCCAACGATTTCGACGTTGTAAGGTGGCTGGTGAAGCGGCATGGTATCGTCACGATCCCGGGGTGTGCGAGTGGCGGTAACGGCTACATTCGGATTTCATTTGGAGGGTTGAAAGAGGCTGATTGTGAAGTTGCTGCTAAGAGGTTGAGAAAAGGATTGGAAGAGCTAATGAAAGATGGAATGGTCCATTGATTTCTCCGTAGACTCGAGGCTAAATTTCTTGAAGCAGCTTTATCTATAGAAGCTGTAGTCCCAAATGTGTCCAAACATCACTACAGAACTTTATTCGTCAACCGAATCAGGTCTGATTTAACCTTAGGTTATTTTCCGAATCTATTTAAACACAACGAATATGGAAGTTATGTATATTGAAATGTATTCTCATTGCAGTTTGAGATCTCTTGAACGCGATTTTTTTAAATAAAGTTGGCGATGGTATTTCAGACAAATCAATAAAGTTGGTTTCTGTGAAAAGGTTAGCGAACCGGTTATGGCTTTTGGTAAATCGCTAACAAAGTGGAAATCAATCTTTATGAATATTTGAAACTCTCCATGTTTGTGCTTGCAACATGTTGATCCAAAGAATTTTGGCATTATCTTGCCACACTCCAACAATCAATAATCTATTTTAAATTAAAGACCAGGCATGATCAGGTAAACTAAGTCTTTTTGTGTAGTAATCGTCCAAAAGGAAGCCATAATAGCAAAAAGACACAAGCTAGCTAAAATATGACTTCAACTATTACATTGATGGATACATTTAAAATATTAGATCCAAACGATATTAAATTCAGATTGGGTGCGTATGTTACCTTTCTAATGTGAAGGGGGTGGTTGCTTAACAGTTTGCTTGCTTTTGAGTTATCCGCTGGAAAATGTGGTTGTCGTTATAAAGTTGTCTCAGCTGTCACACGAAAAGGCATAGCAATTGACTCGGCTTTTTAAAATGGAAACTGCTAAACGTCGTCCCAAAACTACTTAAATTGTCCCTTGAAATTACCAAATTACCCTTAACAATATATTTAATACTCATATCGTCCCGTGTCTTTAAACAAGGTTTTTGACTCAGTTTTACTAACATTCCTAGTACCAACACCACGAAAATGTCTGGCGAAACACCTAGATCAGGCAAAGTAACGGAGACGAATTTTTTTTTCCGACTCGGGCGTCTGGCTAAGACGCCTGTACCATCGTGGAGGCGTCTGGCTAAGACGCCTCCACCATGGTTAAGGGGTCTTAGCCAGACGCCTCCATGATGGTACATGCGTCTTAGCCAAACGCCTATACCATGGTCTAAGCGTCTCGCTAAGACGCCTCAACCATGGTGGAGGCGTCTTAGCCAGACGCCTCCACGATGGTACAACCGTCTTAGCTAGACGTCCCGTTTTTTTTAATTTTTTTGTCAAATTAAAATTATACGGTGTGTTATCTCAAATTATTTGACGTAAACCTTTGCAAGTTTTCGGTGGTAACCGGTCGGATTACAATGAGTTTTTTTGCAAGTGATGAAGATTCAAAAAAATTCCAGATCCAACATTTTTTAAGTTCCAAAATCCCCCGGTGGTAAAACATCCTGACTTACAAATACCACCTCGACAGGTCGTTCGGTGGAAATTTTTTGGATTTTGAAATTGTTGGATTTGGAAATTTTTTAATTTTCGGTGTACCGAAGGGGTATCGGTCATCCGAATATAGTAATTATTAACTTATTAATTAATTAATTTAACAATTATCTAAATTTATAATCAATTATCTTTTTAAAAAAATAATAAAAAATAATAAAAAATTACTGGCGTCCGACGGAGCCGCCCCCACGTAGGAGGGGGCGTTTGGCTAAGATGCCTCCCCCATGGGGACGCGTTTTACCCAGACGCCCTTCCAATGGGGCGGAGCGTCTAGGTAAAACGCCTCCCTGATGGGTAAGGCGTCTGGGTAAAACGCGTCCCCCATGGGGGAGGCGTCTTAGCCAGACGCCTCCTCCTACGTGGGGCGGCTCCGTCGGACGCCCGTAATTTTTTATTATTTATTATTATTTTTTTATTAAAAAGATAGATATTTTACTAGATTCGAGTACACTGGGGCGTCCGTTGGCTCATTACTGACTTCCAAAACATTATTTTTTATGATTATAAGAGGAATATGAAGAGAGATGTGTGATAGGAGGGTAAAATGTCGCGTTATTGCAGTAGAAATGAGAGAAGGGCAAAATGGTAATTTCAAGGGGCGATTTAAGTAATTTTGGGGCGATGTTTAGCAATTCAGTTAAAATGTGGTTGTCGTTATCGTTTACCTATTTCATTGTATGCCACTGGAAAAATATTTTTTTGTGCAGAAGTGTCATTAATTATGTTTTCAACAATCCGCCGACACTTTCCATCCACCATGGGTTAACCAAGGATGTTAAAAATATTAATATTTAATCGTTAAATTTGTAAAAAAACTCATTTTTTTGTTAATAAATTAATAAATAGCAACCTAATTTATTAACTTTTATTCTATTTCTCTTATCTGTCCTTCCTCGTATCTTCTCTCTCTTCTATCTACCACGTTCACTTTTCTCTCTTCTTTCTTCTCCCTTCTCGCTCCAAAACCAACACCAACGAAACCAAAGACCTCATCTTTCTCAATGAGCACCTCCGGCTCCCATGCAAACAACGAAGGAAGGCAACAACGAAGAAGACCCGAGACGAATGTCCACTGGGATCGAGCGTGGTTGCGACACAGATGGCGGGGTTATAGACAGTGAGGGAGATCAGATGTGAGGGGTGTGAGGGGCTTCTTTGCATTAGATTTTACTAACACAATGTGTGAGTAGTGTCTCGTCGTTGGCCGGCCCGGGGCTTCGCAGACGAAGAGCGGTGGTCGATGGACCGCCGGAGTGGTCTGTCCCTGTCGGACGTCGGGCTAGCTGGCTGTCCGGGTTTTATGTAGAGTATTGTTGGAAACGTCTGGACAAATGGAAGAAATCTGCTAGACAAATGGACTAACGGCTGAACGAATGGACTAACGACTGGACGTGGACTAACGTCTGGACGCTGACAGAAGTGTTGGGTGAGCCCTGGATAGGTTTCTGGACGAGTTCTGGATGGATTTCTGGACGTGTTTCTGGACGAATTTGTGGACGTGTTTTGGACAGGTTTCTGGATAAATATATGGACGAATTTTTGGACGGATTTCTGGATGTGTTTATGGACAAGTTTCTGGACGTGTTTATGGACAGGTTTCTAGACGTGTTTCTGAATGAATTTTCTAGATGTGTTTATGGACAGATTTCTGGACGACTTTCTGGACGAATTGCTTGGCAGAGCTGCTAGATTTGGTGCAAATATCACCCTTGGTTCTTGCCCTTGTGTCAACTCTGTCTACGGATGCTTGTGTCCTTGCATAGTGCGTGACCCGGAGGTGACGGTGGGTGTGTGGATCGCGTCTACCTAGGGACCGCGAGTGGAAGGGTGTGGGCACTTGGGGGCGTGTGATTGATCGTTTTATTTTAACCGCAAGTAGGGCTGAGCATCGGTCCGGTCCGGACCGGACCGGAAAAAATTCGAAGGGTCGGACCGGATCCGGTCCGGTCCGGTCCAAAAACTCGATTTTTTACCTTAAATTAAAAAAAAATTGGACCGGACCGGATCCAATTTTTTTGTTTCGGTCCGGACCGGACCGGGTTTTGCTCACCCCTAACCGCAAGTGCACGACCGCGTTGAAGCGGTGGCAAATACGGGTCATCCACTGGGAGGTGTGTCGACGTTTGGTTTGTGCGAAGGCGAGTGGAAAGAAATGGAAGAGAGATGTATTACACTACACTACATTAATCTAAACTAGTAAACAAGCAAGCTGAAATGAAATCACTTAAACAACTAAGCTAAACAATTAATGAAGAAGATAAAACACAGGAATGAAAACCCCTAAGGGGTGGAGTGTGTGTGTGTGCACATGAAATAAGTGTGGTGTTGAATGCATACAATAAGCTCAAGTGTGGTTAGTGTTTGTTCTTGCATAAGAAGTACCTCATGACAAGACCTATCATTTACAACACTAACCTAGATGATTAATATGGGCAATGCAAGGTTGTTATTAAGAACATAACGAGCATGGAGTGTACCTAACTATGGCAGAAACCATCAAGTAAAGTTCTTATTAATTCAAGCAAGCATACTAATATCTCTCACAAACAATAAAATCTAGCATTCATACCACCTACATAACATGTACATACATCTACTCCATCCACAAAGGGGATGGAACTACTCACACATATTTAAACTAACTACTCTAACAAAATGAAGCATTATACTGAAATAAAACTACACTAATCAAGCAAGAAATATTAAAGAAGCATAAAATGAAAGGAAAGACTAAACAAACATGCACAAATTAAAAGACAAGATTAAAAGAAACTAGAAGAATTATTTTATTAACAAATGACTCACATTGAAGGTAACATTCTTCTCCACCTTGAGTTTTTGCTTCAAGGCTCACTCCTTAGTAGAGAGAATGTCACTAAGCAATGGGTGATTACAATGGAAGGTGAAGAGTTCTATTTATAGGCATGGAAAAAACTAATCCGGGACAATCCCCCGATGTGAGACTAAACAAATACCACAAATAGACTAAGCATACACTAATACACGTGCTCCCAAAAGTTAAGCGGATCCAGAACTATCTGGACCGCCAATTAGCGGTTTCAGACCGCCAATTGGTGGTCTATAAGCTCCAGATCCGGTTGAGTTTTGTCGTGGGCTTTGCTTGATCTATTACTTGGTCTTGGATGCATCTACTTTGTTTATTGGAGCTCCGACCCGAAACGAATTGCCAAAATACTCCCCATGATGGTGTGGAGTTTTCTGTTTTGCTCTTAGGTCCTTCTGTCTTACGTTCGGGCCCTTCTCCCTTGCATCTTAGTCCCCAGGTCTCACAATTAAGTCATTTTTCCTACTTTTGGGTCCTTTCATGGCTCTTCTCTTCAAACCTCTTTATTTCTGAAATTCAAACATAAAACTCGTCACGTAGCATTGCTTAGGTGTAAGATAATGAATATAAGATACAAATATAAGCATAAAATGATGTCAATCAGCGTGCCACCTCTGACTTATGGACGGTGGCGTAGCTTAGAGCTTTACTTGACTTTTACTAGAGTAGTAGCCTTGAGGGGTCATGGATCCCAATGCACGATGTTGCACGACTCTACGGAGTAGGATAAACCCTGCGGTTTTCGGTCCAGATGAGTCGATTGGCCGGCCTTATGGGCGACAGATACCTTCGACTGGCCTTGATGGCGATGTTGTACCGTCCGATGTTGTTCCGGACGAGATGTCCCAGTCGATGTTCCGGCGGGAGTGTCATCCGATGTTTGTTTCGGATGTGATTGAAATGTGGATCTTCATAGTTGACATGGCCAAACCTAGAGCAATAATAAATAGTACAAGGTGACATGAATAACTGACTTGCAAACACAGAATCATAATATTGAAATCAATAAATTAATGAAGTACATGTTTAAGAAGTTAAGTGTCTGATCACTGAACACTTGGCCACAACCACTACAACAGCAATGGGAAAAAACTCAGTAGAACAGCAAAAATGCATTTGAAACCTGTGAAGGAAGAAAGAGACATAATTAAATCCAAAATTTGGCCACAACCAACACGCGATTTGATTTGATTCCATTCCATTCCACCACCTTCAAAACCAAACCAAACCAAACCAAATGGATTCCGACTCAATCGCCTTCTTCGACGTTGAGACCATTGTGCTATCCCGCCCAAGGCAGGGCTACTCTCTCCTCGAGTTCGACTCCATCCTCGTCTACCCCCGTCGCCTCGCCGAGCTCACCGCCTACTCCGGTTGAGACGCCAAAGGTGGGGGTTCCGAGGGGGCGATGGAGGGTGATGTGGTTGTCCTCGATCTTCCAGGACCGGTGTCCGACGACCGCAAGCAGACGACGACATAGATTTTTTCCATGGATTTGGGGTTTAGGGTTTGAGAGAGAAGATTTCTATTTTGAATTGGAATGGACTGTTTAAAAATATATATATTAAAAACACTCTTTCCACGTTGGTGAACTAACAAACCGACGTTGTTGCTTTGAATTTTTTTCTAAAACTATTAAAAAATATTTAAAAAATCCCTTCCACGTCGGTTTTACTAAAACGGACGTGGAAGACCCCATACCACGTCAGTTAACTAAAATCGACGTGGTAGGGTTTGAATTTTGAAAAATGTATATTAAAAAGCCCCCTACCATGTCAGTTTACTAAAACCGACGTGGTAGGGGGTCTTCCACGTCGATTTTAGTACAACCGAAGTGGTAGGGAGGTCTTTCACGGCAGTTTTAATTAAACGACATTGTAGGGGCGACGTGGTAGACTGATTTTCCAGCAATGTATAAAATATAGTATGATGTATATTATTCAAATTCTTCTATGTTGAATTTTTATAGGCTTGAAGAACAGGAGAATGGAGGATTGCAAGTTTGCAACATGAGTAATCACAGTCCGCGAAGACTGAATTGTATTTGGACATGTTCTCTTAATTTTAATTGTTTTTAAAACTCTTTCAACATGTATTTGGTTGTGTTTTAAATTGAAGATGTATGAAGTAGCTAAACTTGGTGTTTAGAAACATATTGCATTTAAAATTAGATGAATGGAGTAGTTAAAGTTTTTGTGGAAATGAAAAAAGCACATGTACATGTAAATTCAGGTAAATTGAGAAAAGTAGGTTTTGTACCGGATCCGGTTCATGGTACCCAAGATGAGAAATGACCCGTCAGTTCGATCTGGGTACCCAATTATAATATGGATCCGATTTCGGTTCTCCTAGTACCCAAACCAGAACCGATATGTTGCCACCCCTATCCCCAACCCCAACACCACCCAACAAAACTCGCCTAAGTCCTCACCTACAACGACCACTGCTACAAGGACATGCAACGCAACCCGGGCGCGCACACGATCGAATGCAACCTCCTAACCTCCCTCCTCCTCCGCCCCAAACCCTCACCCCGAGGAAGGTTCCAGGGGTGGTCGGGAGGAGGGTCAGGAAAGATGGGGAGGTCGAAAGGGTTGGATCTTGATTTGGAGAATGGTAGGTTCGATGAGAGAAGAGATGTGTTGTTGTCGAAAGGTTGTGTCTTAATTTTGAGGCTAATATTGTGATTTGTATAGATGGAATTGAGTTTGTGAAATATGAGATTTTTTGGAAGAGTTTCATGATTCAACCATTGTGGATTAGATTGGTAGTCGGAAGAACTTGAAGCGTGGTTGGGCACGAGTTGTTGCCGGCATCCAACCACTGTTGGATGGAGTCGCAATCGTAGGTGACGCCAGTGGAGAAGCTCACGGGGACTTCATCATGGTGGAGGGTGTTTTTTTTGGGGGGGGGGGGGATTTGGAGGGTTAAGTAGTGTAAATGTTATTAATTAGAGGTAATCATGTAGAGATAACGTTTAATAATGGTACAACACTAACAAAATGAATTTATAAATCATAATGGCAATTTGGACATTATCCTCTTTAAATAGTTGCTCCTAAGTAAATAGTCATAACTGTTAACATTTTAGCAAATCAATGGTTTTTGAGTGGTACAATAGCAAAAAAACCCAATTATTTATGAGAACTTCTATAAAGCTACACTCTAGTATGACTATTATTAGATTTTAGGGTATTTTTGCAAATTTAATAATTAAATATTATTGTCTTTAACGTTGTGGACGAAAAGTTAACACTTCTACATAAGAATTGTTTTTCTAGTGACATTCAAGGAAATAGGTAAACAACGATGACATTATTATAATTCAACTGTTTTCGAATATCATATATGAAAAAAAGTAAAAAAAATCAAAAAAATGACAAATATATGCTAAAATAATGAATTCTAAAAATTCGGACATGAGATGAGGGTAAAATATTAAAAAATGAAAATATAAGGGACGTGATTGTTGTCTTTTATAGTTCAGGGGGCAAAGTCAAATTATAATATAATTCAGGAGAGAAACTTTAGTTAGCCCGAAAAAGAAGTTGAATAGAGGGATCACTATTGAAGCAATTAATTAGATTGGAATTTATCTGTCATCTAAAGAGATGCCGGTATGCTTAAAAAATGTCAATACTCCTTTTCCCCAATGAAAATGGATTTTCAGTTTGTTGAAACAATGTAACTATAGTGGTCCTTCACCATTTTTGATAGAGCTGGTCACATGTTCATCTCCGAAATGAATTTCAAGTAATGTGTTGGAGTATAGAACGGCCTGGAATTAACATGATAATGATGTATCATCGTGTCCGTGAAACAATACAACATATACGATGTGATGTTTTTTCTATAAAATAAATGTTAACAAATGTCGTAAAACCCCTAACTGCCAGAGGTGCACACATACACGTGCCACGTCCAGGTCAATTTGCATGTCCATTTCATGTATAATTTTTATTTTGAAATTAATATAATATATTGAAATTAAACATAAACCGGCATGTTTTTACTGGAATTTGAACGGATAACCTCAAAATATATTTCAATTATATATTAGAGACCACCAATTAAGCTGCATTATTTGTGTTCCATTTCATGAATAGTTGTATGTATAATTGTTATTATTGTACATTTCAAGTACATTTAAATGTCGTAAACATGTAATTAAGTTATGTTGACTTTATAAATGATAAGATCTACTATTATAAGATCTATAAATGACGAGGAATGTCACCCGGTGTCATATTAAGACTTGCACGAAACAATGCATAAACATAGCAGAAAGCTCCGCAAACATGCATAGATTTGGGTGTTATTAACAAAAACCATAAATTTATATGTACTCCAAACAAATTCTACAGTAAACACTTCTTCTAATCTTCCTTCAAGTTTATCAAGGCAATAAAAAAACAACCAAACAAGTTGGTCCCCTCCAAGGCTCCAACTCCAACTTCTGCCAAACCATGCATTGAGCACTGTTGAGAAGCATTCAAAGGCAAACACAAGGAGGAACTAATGGCAGCACAAGAAAACAGATGAGTGAAATGAAAGAAAACTAAACATAACTCCTCAATTATTACCTACCATTTCCTCCTCTCTATATGTCACATTAACTACTGCTAGCTGCCCCCCTCACTACTTTTTCCTTACTAACCAGTTTTTAATAGCCACCAAATTTGGTTTTGAATGGGATGCCTTTCAATTCACATGTTTCTTATCATGTCAGCAACATGGGTCAAATTCAGTCATCCCCCATTTGTATTTACAGTTATATATGTGCCTTTAATTTGCTCCCTCATGTTTTAGGCTTTTCTCTCCGATCCATTGATTTGTATTCTAGAACATGCTCAATTTAGCATTTTAGTGATAAAATATTTCTCTTGAACTATAACAAACTCAAATCGAATAAAGAGGGAAAGTATAATCTTTTCAAGAAAATTAAAAAAATGTAGTTTTGAGCATTCAAACTCTAAGAAGCAAAGACCAATTTGTGTACCCAGCTTGTCAAAGTATCAACTAAGTTGAGGTAGGATGCAAGTTTTATTCTCATTCCTTTAATAATGAGTGATAGGTGGAATGTCGATCTACAATCCGACTTGATAATTAAATTATCTCCTACCACTTATCGAAAAAAGATAAAAAATACTTAAAGAAGAAAAGACTCATATATAGTTACAACTTACAAGGGGATTTGCGAAAATGGCATTTATGAAGATGATAACTTGCAATATTTCCTTGTCATCTTTTAGGATAAGTTGTTACTAATTACTAAATGTAACTGAAGCATTAAGTTGAGTTGAGCTGCCCCTATTCTCGAAATGTAAGTGATGAAGCAGTTGGGCATGAAGTAAGAAGAAGAAGAAAATCTAGACCATCTAAATTTGTTATTTTCTCTCCTGTCCCGCTTGGATTCATGTGGTGAAGAAGTACCCTATGAAACTATGACACAGAAGGATCTTAGATGCTGATGTATTTCATGCCAATGGCTTTCTCCTAGAGAAGGAAACAAAAGAAAAAGAAAGGTTGTGGCTGTGATAAAATATTGGTTTCATGTGCAACAGTCTTTCATGAGTGAGGCATTTATGAATTGGATGCAATTCCACATGGTGACAGCCCCACCTCTTTAACTTATAATCTTGCTTTTCACTCAAATCTTTAGGAGTTTTGGTTGTGTTCATGTGTGGTGTTGTGCTGTAAGATTTAACATCTTATAGATGAACATTTTCACGCATGGGATTACTTCTCACACGTAAGTCTTAAATGAAACTAGCATTTGTACATAAAATTGGATGCATGTCTTGGATCAAAAGCACGATCTTTTGTTATATATAATAATATAATATATACCATAATGAATCAACTTGCAGTTGATCCACCAACATCTACTTTAGACTTAAGAGGTGGTGAATACAACCTTTTGGTTTTCTTTATCAGAAACGTCATACTGCATATGTATTCCCCATCATTTGGACTACTACTATTCAAATGCATTTCTTTTTAAGAACCTTCTTCTTCTTCTTCTTCAATGACTTAAATTACCCAGAACATTTTTAAAAAACAAAACAGTTACATATGTCAATGCGTAACCAATGTGTGACTAAACATCTTATGTCCAACTGGTTTTGTTGGTTGGAAGTTGAAGGAAAGCATGTTATGTAACAAAACTTTTGACTTGTAGCTGTAGTCTCACAGACATACAGTGATGGAATGCTTTGATCAGTTTTGGTCGTATCCGAGTCTTTGGGATCCGACTATCATTGTGGGGCCGACACGTAGTAGAGCATTATGTTTTCCTTTTTGCAATTTTATCCTTCTAATCTCTCAGTTTGTGTTTCTGTGAGAAAATATTCCGGAGTAGATGAAGAGGAGGCCGTGTTCGTAGTGTGTTGATTTCTCGGGGACATATACTTGTGGAGAACATGAGTTCTTGGGTGTTTCTTCCTATTTTTGTTATGCATTTGTCTTCAAATTTTTTTAGTATAATTATGTTAAGATGTTAAAGAAATCAAAAAATATTTTTTGTAAGAGTTGTCAAAATAATTGGAGAAGTACAAGAGTGCTTTGTCGTGTGGTATCACTAGATTCTTTTATCACGAAAAATGAAATAGGTGCTCAATGTCATGTTTTGGGATTTATCTCGCTACTTGCAGGAACACGTACGACACATGAACCTTAGAAGAATATGTCATGTTGACATGCTTATGGCATGTTCGTAGCAAGAAAAATAGTAGCTTCACTATTGCAATCCGCTCAGTTAAAAGTGTGACAACCCCACTATTTAGTTTTTACTCGACTCTATCGTAAGATGTAACATAATTTTGACGTGAGCGTCCCACATGACATGCTTCCCATCAAGTGTTGTTTCATTATGCAATATTTGTCATGCATAAAAGTATTTTGTTTTCTCCAAAACATTTTGCGTCCTTCTCCTTTCCTTTTTCGGATTATATGGGATCCAATGGTATAATCAATGTTTTATTAACCAAAATGACAATTCCCACTATTATTTCTCACATGTTTACAAGGGAGGCAGGGACCAAGAACAAAATCCTAAAGCTTAAATTCTTAAACTCTAAAACGATTTGACAATATTTTTTCATTTTTATAAAACGTCTAGACATTTCCTTTTGGTTAAATATATAATACCTAGAAGATTGAAATTTTGAACTAAATGAGTATTCCTCATTTTCATAAAACGCTAGAAATTTTGGTTACAACAATCGAGACCATCAACAAAACCTAGGGCCAAAAATCCTAAACTCTAAACCTAAATTTTTTTTGCTAAGGTTTTTAATATTTATGAAATGCACCTCATAATTGTTTTAGTTAACAATTGTCTTTAATAACCTTTTGATTTATTGTGTTATGGGACACAAAAGAATAAAAACATTATTGTATAAAATTAAAAGAAAAATCATTCTATAAAACCAAACGACACAAAATAAGAGATTATGGTTTTAAAAACCCAAGTAACCAACCTAATTACGAAATTGGGTCTCGCAAGGGCTTCCTTCTTTAACTTGAGTTTCGTCTGAAAATGACTTGTGACTCTATTATGGTCATCCTTCATACTTTCCATCTGGACTGTATAACCAACTACGATACAGAGGAAACAAACTTCCCTCTTTCGAAGAATCAAATTCAGTCCAATTAGAAGAAAAAAAATCTCAAACACATGTTGTACCAAAAACCCGTTTGGATCCCACAAAAATTGATTTGAGTTTTACCAAACAAGAACTGAAACATAATTTCCATCTATATTATATAACCATTTATGGTATAGAGGAAATGAACTCCCCTTTTGGAAGAATGCAAATTCAGTTAAACAAGAAAACCATATTTATCGGAAATTATTTTCTGAATTCTCCAAGGTCATCTCCACAAAACATCCAAAAAGAAAAAAAAGAAGCATTAAACAAAATTTGATTTGAAACCCAGCTAAACCCCACTTGCCAACCGTTTCAAGCCATCCCTTCCCTCTCTTTCCAAAACCAGCACCATTAACCTCTCTCTCTCTAACCCTCTTCTTTCGATCTTCTCGTGTTTTAGAGAGAGAATTTTAGAGAGAGAGAGAGAGATGGGAATTGAATGCACCCTCACCAACCCGTCCCACACCGTCGTCCAACCCACCCACACCCACCGCCCCCATATAAATACCAACCCCCACTCCCCCCTCCAACCCCAACCTAGGGTTTCGCCTCGCCATGTGGAACGCCGACGACCCCGCCTTCTCCCGCTCCAGCTCCTTCCGCGACGACGACGAGGAGGCGCTCCGCTGGGCCGCGCTCGAGCGCCTCCCCACCTTTGCGCGCGTCCGGAGAGGGATTCTCTGTAGCTCCGATGGCGGCTATGCCGAGGTTGACGTGTCCGGGCTCGGGATGGTCGACCGGGTTGCCGTGATCGAGAGGCTGATTAGCGATGGCGACTCCGAGGGGTTCTTTAGGAGGATTAGGAGGAGATTCGATGCGTGAGTTTGGTTGCCGAACTCTTTTCGTCGATTCGGTGGTGTGTTTGTTTTGGTTTTTGGAGCTGTTGGACGCTTGGTTTCAGTGTTCACATTGCATGTTGATGTCTTGTATTTTGCTTTGCATGTGTGTCTTTTTTTGTGTGGAAATGAAGTGTTTGATTAAGTGCATTTTGATGTGGGGTTTTGGTATTTTTGTCGTGAGTTAGTTTGTTGAAGTTCATTTGGTTTTTAGTTGCTTCTGACGAGGGTATGATCGGTTTGTAGGAAGTGGTGGGAAGTCTTGCCTTAAGAGGGAAAATGGGGAAGTCATTGCAAGTTTATAACTAATTTTAAGTCACAAAACTCCAATTAGAAATCCAATTCCAGATTTTGTTTTGAAGTTTCCTTGCAAACCAATCACACCTTCAGTTAGATCTATGTGGAGTTGTTTTGTTGCGTATTTTTATCACGTTTTCAACTGGTTCCATGGAGATGTCAAGCTCAAGTATTCAAGCTTTTTTTTACACAATTTTAAAAATGTTGTTTAATTTTGTCACAAGGCAGATTCCTGTTATTGTTCTTATATACACTTCAAAGCACGTGGTAACTAAATAACCCTTCTTCTGTTGTTTACATTTGCAACCAATATATACTTGCGCCTAGCTTCGCTTTGTTGGCATCGGTTTCAAGTTTCAACTTATTTGTAGTCTGGATGTAGAACTCCGTGCTCCATCTTATTTGTTTGTTTCTGATTTTTCGTAACTGGTTCCACAGGGTTGATTTGGAATTTCCAAAGATTGAGGTTCGGTATCAGAATCTTAATGTGGATGCGTATATTCATGTCGGAAGCAGAGCATTACCTACTATTCCCAATTTCATGTATAATATGTCAGAGGTATAATTACTTGCCTTGGAATATCTTGTTACTATCTTCTTTAGCAAAATCCAAGTGAATTGCATTTTTTTGTTTTTCCGATAAATGACTAACTGAGCAGAGGATCATTGCCATTTCTTCTCAACACTAGTTGATCAATGGGAAAGAAATAATATTGGATTATGGTTAAATATAATTTCACTGACAAACTTAATACTTCACAAAAGTAAGTTCTATGGACTTATCTAACTGCCATTGCTTGCTCTTGCAAGGCATTCTTAAGGACACTGAGGATTTTTCCGGGTAAGAGGCACAAGCTGTCCATCTTGAACAACATTAGTGGGGTAATTCGTCCATCCAGGTAAGTATCACAAAATTGTTCTCTCTCTTTATCATTTCGTGACACAAAATAAATGTTCTTCTCTTTGACGTTGTTCAAATTTCGATGCAGAATGACCCTTCTACTGGGCCCTCCTAGTTCTGGGAAAACCACTCTGCTCATGGCTCTTGCTGGGAGACTTGGAGATGGTTTGCAGGTATTATATTTGGCATAATTATTGGTTACAGCTTCATTGTATAGTAACTTGATGGTTTAATATATCCTTTATCTTTATCTCATAGATTCTAAGTATTCTACTCAATGACGACTGAAAATAAACTGCCCAATCCCATTTATTTGAGTACATATCAGCAAATCTGTCTTCTTTCCATAAAATTGTCCGTGGATATTTACTAGGCGAGCTTGCAAATGTATACATGAATTGCCCTTTCCAAAGATCATGTTCTGTCATCTTTCAGTTGTTCAACTAACTGGCTGCTAGAATATTGACATTAAAATCCATCAACTGATGTACTGTTCTGTTAGAATGAACTGGTGGATCATTTTTTCTACAATGTCCCAACAAGAAAAGAAGTTGGACTATGCATTTCTATTCATACATAACCAGAATTCATAGACGAGATCATGCGTTATTTTCCATATAGTGAAGTTGTTTTGAATTGCCATAGGAATATATGGTTATTGATCAACAACTGCGGAAGAATATATCTTTATTTTCTTTAAAAAAATAAGACCTATTCTGTAGCATTTGGAATTTGGAAACATAGGTTAGCAATTCTTAGGTTTCAAATACCATGGTTGTGAAAATTTAAAATTCCATTTAGTGTTTGGATGAGGGTTAATACTATAGTTTTATCCCTCAGTTTCAGTTTCAAAAGACATGTTCAAAAGAATTTCATACCTCATTTTCACAAAAAACAATGCTTTACGTGGAATCCTATTGGTTTTATTAGACCAATATCCATTTTATGGATTCATGTTTCATGATTCTCTTTTTTTCTATGTTGGAATTATTAACCTTTTAACTCTATGTGCTTTCATGCATTGGCATCTCTACTCGTGTAGATTTCAGGGAATATTACCTATAATGGACACAAGCTAAATGAGTTCGTTCCTCAAAGAACATCAGCTTATGTTAGTCAGCAGGACTGTCATATTGCGGAAACGACTGTAAGAGAAACTCTTAATTTTTCAGGGCGCTGTCAAGGTGTTGGATACTTATACGGTAATTCCTTCAGTTGTTTCTTTTGTAGATATGCTTATGCTTTGTTATCTCAACTAGTACTTACTCGTATCAGTAATATACAGATATACTTTTGGAGCTGTCAAGGCGAGAGAAAATTGCACAAATAAAACCTGATGAGGACATTGATATCTTCTTGAAGGTAACATTGAATTTTAGTTACATTATTGATAATAATTGAAATTATTGTTACTAGTTGCTCTTGAATTTGTTAGATGAAATGGCGATATCTGAAGAGAACTAGGATTTAAGAGTGTTGTTTTAACATTCTTATCTGTCTAATAAGTGTGTCCTTGGCTCACAATCCACTGCTAATCAATTGGCTGTTTACTGTGTCCTTTTAGCTTTCCTGAATTCTGGAGTTCATAATTGTACCTCAATTCATTTTGCTGAACTCATTGTTTTATTTGATATGTAAATCCTGTGATAATTGGTTTATGATGATTTTCTTTCTTCTTGTTGCAAGGGTTTAGCTGTCGAGGGGCAAGAGACAAGTCTTGTTGTGGAGTATATTTTAAAGGTACACCAGCCCAAATATCTTAAGTCATCCAATTGAAAATGTATTTTTTCCCATTAAGTTTTGTACACTTGGTGACCCCCTAATGTGAACAACTGCATATGCATTATCTCCCATCTATTTTAGGGCGTGTTAGGTTGTTCACAGTGCATTATAAAGTTTGGGTTGTGTAAAATTTGGAAAGGAGAAATATGTTTAGATTTCAACCAGAAGGGTGATTCCAGGATGTATTTGGCTAGCAGCAAGTACGGTTAAACTCTGGGTTTTAGGTGCTTGTTTTGATGTGCAAATTCTGATGGAGTGATTGTGGACCTCTACCTAAATGGAACTTCTTTTAGTGAACCTACTACCCACTGGTTACACTCCCTGTAGGTGTTGTGGTGATAGTGCTTTTGTTCTTTTTATATTTTTCCTTTATTTTGAACCTTTTTGGTGTACCTCTTTCTGTAGCTAATGTATTCTCCTTTCTACTGATAAAAAATCAAATTGCATCAGTTGTCTGAATATTAATCTTTGTTTTCTGTTGAATTGTGGGTGCCTGGTGGTATGTTTCTTAACTGATTATGTGCATGGTTTCCTGATAATTTATTGTGGTAAAGATTCTAGGTTTGGATGTGTGTGCTGACACTCTGGTAGGAAATGAAGTGATCAAGGGCATCTCAGGCGGACAAAAGAAACGCCTGACCACTGGTAAATCGTGTTTTTTGAATTTGCTCTTGTTTAAGAATATGTTTGGACGTCTCAGTTTTTCAAAGACATGGCAGATATGCTGTTTTGACAGGTGAATTGCTAGTCGGGCCAGCTAGAGTGCTGTTCATGGATGAAATTTCGAATGGGTTGGACAGCTCAACTACTCACCAAATCATCAAATATTTCAGGCATTCGACCCATGCATTGGATGGAACAACTATCATATCTCTACTGCAGCCTGCTCCTGAGACCTACGAGTTATTTGATGATGTAATTCTTATATCTGAAGGTCATATCGTGTACCAAGGGCCTCGTGATGCTGCTCTTGATTTCTTTGCCGTTATGGGCTTTAGGTGTCCAGATAGAAAAAATGTGGCGGATTTTCTGCAAGAGGTAGGCAGTGTTAATCCCATTTGATAATTGATGCCGCACCTTCCCAACCTGGGCCAGGGAAGTCCATTCTCATTTTTTATTATCTTGTTACAGGTTACCTCTAAGAAAGATCAGAAACAATATTGGTATGCTCCTGACTGCCCTTACCATTATGTGCCTGTGGCCAAGTTTGCAGAGGCTTTCCGCTCATTTCGAGTTGGAAAACTTCTGTCTGTGGAACTTGCCAGGCCATACAACAAAGAAAGTAATCACCCTGCAGCACTATCAACTTCTTGCTATGGTGTAAAGAGATCTGAGCTTCTCAAAGCTAATTTCTCATGGCAGTTGTTGCTAATGAAAAGGAACTCATTTATTTATATCTTCAAATTCGTACAGGTATTTAATCTTTAACTGTTTATACAAATTTCATCTAAATTGTGCTGCATTCTCCTACAGATTAGATTATTAATGTAACACCTTTGGAAGTTTATAAGAACTGTTGGCAAACTTTTGCCCAACTCCTGAATGGATTCCATGAATAAAAATTTAGTATGTCACTGCTCTGAAAATGGATCTACTCTGGAATTACCAGATCTCATGCATTGGTGGATATTGGTCACTACAACATATAAATAATGAAATTTTTAGAAATATGATATAAACTATTCATAAAAAGTTTCATACTATATATTTAGTCCACAAAAGAAAAGAAAATATAACAATAGTTGAATTAGAAGTTTAGAACAATGGTATTTGTTATTGGATGGAGTAGCAATTAAAATTGAATCAGAGAAAGCTTCATCTTGTTTTTGTTTTAAATGATAACCTTTTCTTTACTTGAATCACATATGAGGATCGTTAATTCGACGATGGCAATCCATACTTTTCTAAGAGATGGATCTGGTTTGCAATTGCAAAATTCATGTTTTCAACTTTGAGAAATGTTATGTAACTAATTGAATCAGAGGTGAAAGGTGTGGCAATTGCTAATTTGGGTTCATTCTGGTCTGAATAGTGTGTCAAACCCAAATTCAAGCATGTCAATTGACAACTAAATTCCAACTTATGGAAAATTCTTTTCTCAATGTTGTTTTCTCCTACTATGTTCTAATGTTTTTTTTTTTGCAGCTTTTTCTTGTCGCGCTAATAACAATGACAGTGTTCTCTCGAGCAGTCATGCATCACAACTCTATAGATGATGGATTTATATATCTCGGTTCTCTGTACTTTGCCATGATAATGATTCTGTTTAATGGATTTACTGAAGTATCAATGTTGATAATGAAGCTTCCTGTGCTTTACAAGCACAGAGATCTGCATTTTTATCCACCATGGGCTTATACTATTCCTGCATGGCTTCTAAGCATTCCCACTTCGCTTGTAGAATCTGGTATGTGGGTGGCTGTCACCTACTATGTTGTTGGATATGATCCCCAGATAACCAGGTGAATCTGTCTATTGATTTATTTGCAATGATGAAGTTCTGTAATTTTGACATTGAATTCACCATCATAATGGCTTGATAACCTTTGCAGATTTCTCTCTCAATTTTTGCTGCTATTTTGTTTGCATCAAATGTCCTTGGCACTGTTTCGTGTGATGGGATCGTTGGGCAGAAATATGATAGTTGCCAATACATTTGGCTCTTTCTCAATGCTTGTTGTTATGCTTCTTGGAGGATTTATCATTTCAAAAGGTTCTATTTTTTATCAGTGGTTTTATAGACAATGAACTTACTGTGTTTGGTTTGACATCTTTCTTTTCTTGTGCCAGATAGTATTCCTGATTGGTGGATATGGGGTTATTGGTTTTCTCCTCTGATGTATGCTCAGAATGCAATTTCTGTAAATGAGTTTCTTGGACATTCATGGGATAAGGTGATTTTTCTATTGGTTCTCGGTGATGTTCTAAAGGGCTTTTACTTTTGGGCTACCTATTTACTCCTGCCAGTTTTCTGTTGCATGCATAATCTTAATTCTTTAAGAATGATAAGATCCTGCTTGTATATCGAGAATCACCGTGCACATGTTGTTCCTCTTGGTATGATACTTTTTAATGATGACCTGTATGTTCAAATCGCAATTAGCGTTAAGTGGTGGTACCCAGCATTATAACACTACTCTCAACTCTCCCTCACACGTGATGCTTTTAAGTTTTAAGTCCAACGTGTGTATATTTAAGGATGAGTCATGTATATTTCAAGAATTCTCCAGATTGTCTAATATGGGACTAATGATACCCAAGATGTTATATATTTCAAGAGCTATCCAAATTATCCAAACAATCTAATATGTGACTAATTACAAAAAAATAAAAATGTTATTGAATATAAATTTACAAAAACATGACATTTCGACTCTTTAGAGAGCTTGGACTTGGCTGTGGGCACTAATAAATATGATAAATGTAATCTGAATACTTTCACTAGTTACCTAACACCATTAAAAGAAAAGAGATACAAACCCTGTTTTTTTAAAGATATACTAACTTTTCCCTTTTGTCTTCTAGTCATTCATTAACTTCAACTTAATTATGATATTTTTTTCTTCCCTTTCCTTTTTAGTTTTTCTATTATTATTGAAGAGGGTTAAACTTAGTCTGTTAGCTCTTTTTTGTCATCTGAATATATTTTGGCACCAACTCAGCAAGCGATGTTTGCCTTTCTTAAATTGGTACTTAAAGAACTTTGTAGGGAGATTAAAAAAAGAATGTTTTTCTTCCTTCTTGAATTGCCGATTAAGAAAGAATTCTGACATACCGTCTTCCATAATTTTGTTCTTATACTCTATAATGACTTTTTGTTCGCAACTGCCACAGAAATTTGGAACAGTCAAGGATTCAACTTTGGGAGAAATCATTCTGAAAGCATATGGGTTGTCGGCGAAAACTTACTGGTTTTGGATTGGTGTTGGTGCTTTATTGGGCTACACAATACTTTTCAACACCCTCTTCACTGTGTTTTTAACTTGCCTCAATCGTAAGTGTTTTACAGTTTTGTTCCAGCTTGTTGATGCCTAAAGTGTTGCTTCTGATGCAAATTAAGATAACACTCCAAATTTCATTATAGCCTATGGAAAGCAGCAAGCAGTTGCGTCTAAGGATGATATTCTGGAGGGGGACGAGAGTCAGGGAGATGAGCACATTGAGCTGAGACAGTACCTGCGTTCTGGCTCCCTAGCAGGCAAGTTAGAATCATATTTTTATCTGAAATCCGCAAGAGAATCGTAATCCAAATACCTTATTAGTCACTACCATGAATCATATAAACATTCTGGTTAAGGTTGAGGCCATTTTTTTCTATATGCAAATGACAGCCTTACCTTGCTTTTGGGTTTTGCCATTACTTTATTGGTGATTAGTTTCTTGCTTCAATTTTCTTGTGTAAAGGTAGCAGTAAGATAACTTGTTATGGTATCTCTAAAGCTGATTTTCCAGTTTGCTGATACCAAGAACAAATCTTTGTGGTTACTAGGAAGGAACTAATGGACAGTATTGTTGTAGCAGTCAGTCATTTCATGGATGTGTTTTTGAATATTGTATGCTATGATAATTTATATTGTCTGGTTGCCATCTACTATCGGAAGTTCATTTAACATTATCTTTCACCACAAACTCTGACAGTAGGAAATCATAAAGAACGGAGAGGCATGGTCCTTCCATTTCAACCTCTTTCGATGTCTTTCAGCAACATCAATTACTATGTAGATGTACCTGTGGTATGTAATTGATTCTCTCGTTCATTTGTTCTTTCTGTTTCTATAAAGCTAATATTTTTCTGTATTTCTAATAGGAGCTAAGACAAAACGGTATTGCAGAAGATCGATTACAGCTATTAGTTAATGTTACTGGAGCATTTAGGCCCGGAATTTTAACTGCACTGGTGGGAGTGAGTGGTGCTGGTAAAACTACTCTCATGGATGTTTTAGCTGGGCGAAAGACTGGTGGTTACGTAGAGGGAAGCATTAGTATTTCTGGATACGCCAAAAATCAAGAAACATTTGCTAGAGTATCTGGATATTGTGAGCAAAATGACATTCATTCTCCATGTGTGACTGTTCATGAGTCACTTTTGTACTCTGCATGGCTTCGATTGCCAGCAGTGGTTGACCTGGCCACTCAAAAGGTGGGCTCAGCAAGTGTTTTTTTCCTTCTATCTTTTGTACAATGGTTTTTGTTGATTGACATTTTTGATCTTCATGAATGGATTCACAGGCTTTTGTGGATGAAGTGATGGAGCTAGTGGAGCTTACTTCATTAAGTGGTGCCCTTGTTGGACTACCGGGCACAAATGGATTGTCCACAGAACAAAGGAAAAGATTGACAATTGCCGTGGAGCTTGTGGCCAATCCATCTATTGTTTTCATGGATGAACCAACATCTGGACTTGATGCTAGGGCGGCAGCAATAGTGATGAGAACTGTACGTAACATTGTAAATACCGGGCGAACAATTGTTTGCACTATTCATCAGCCAAGTATAGACATCTTTGAGTCTTTCGATGAGGTTTCTATTTATTTCCAATCTGTTCCATTGTTTTACCATATCTTTGTTGTGTGACAATCTTACCCTATCTTGGTCTATATGCAGCTACTATTTATGAAACGTGGTGGTGAGCTTATTTATGCTGGTCCTTTGGGCTACAATTCTCGCAAGCTCATTCAGTTCCTTGAGGTTTTTATCCGCATGTTAAGCTTTGACTGCTTTCTTTATCGGATTACTGAAATTGTCGTCAATTTGTAGGCCATTGATGGTATTCCGAAAATTAAGGATGGATATAATCCAGCTGCATGGATGCTTGAGGTGACCTCTCCTGCAATGGAGCGCGTACTTGGTCTAGATTTCGCTGAATATTATCGAACATCGAAATTATTCCGGTATGTTTATAGTATTTTAGATTTTGTTTTTGTGACGGCTTTGACATGCATTTCATTAACACCCTTTCTAATTAGGCAAAATAAAGAATTGGTGGAAAGGTTAAGTAAGCCAAATCATGATGTAAAAGACCTAAGTTTTCCGACGAAGTATTCTCGGTCTTTTCTTTCTCAATTTGTCACCTGCCTGTGGAAGCAAAACCTTTCTTACTGGAGAAATCCACAGTATACTGCTGTCCGTTTCTTCTATACTGTCATCATCTCTCTGATGTTTGGAACCATATGTTGGAAATTTGGGTCTCGAAGGTACTTCAATTTTTCTTATTTGTGTTGTTTTCTCTGCATTGTGTTAAGATGTAATTTCAATTTTAAAATCTTAAAATTGTGCAAAAACAAAAAAGCTGCAACACTGGAATATGAATCGGCTTAGAGCCCACCTAGGTTAGTACTTAGTAGGTTTAACATGTGAGCAAAGGAGCAATCAAGAGGAATGCATACAACTCATTTTCTTGGGAGGTACTTTTCATGGTTGTTTACTTCAAGGTTCTACTGTTCTAGTGCCACTTCATGGGGCATAAATTATGTTGATGTTTTACAGTCTAATTAAAATATTCATGTTGCTTCAGAGCAACTCTACATATTAACTTATCTAGAACTGATTTGGCAACACTATTACAGTAACACTATTCACTTGTATCTGTCCTTTATCAGAGCAACTCTAATATTAACTAATCTAGAAACTGATTTGGCAACACTATTGCAATATTACTATTCACTTGTATTTGTCCTTTATCCTACGTCTATTTGGGTAAGATTTTGATATCTATTTTAGAAAACTGGTGCGTTGAGAGCTTGGTGTAAACTTTGTTGTTTATTTGGCTATTTGGATTCTTACAAACACCTTTTATTTTAGTGAGATAAGGATTCAATTATAGTATCAGGTGAACACAAGGGTGATATTAACGGAGTGCTGGCCTCTTTTCTTTCTTTCTTATTTTTATCACTCCTAGTATCTATCGATCAATTCTGTAAGTATTTTCCCTATATATATACCTATGCAGAGATTCCCAACAAGATATATTCAACGCTATGGGAGCTATGTATGCTGCAGTGCTATTTATTGGCATCACGAATGCCACTTCAGTTCAGCCTGTGGTATCAGTTGAAAGGTTTGTCTCTTACCGAGAGAGAGCAGCAGGAATGTACTCAGCTATGGCATTTGCATTTGCTCAGGTATGAGAATTTTCCCCTCTTCAAAGTTGAATTGCCAAGGCATTATCCTACTCCTATGATCTAAGGTTGATGACATTTATATTCCAGGTTGCCATTGAATTCCCTTACGTAGTCGTGCAGACACTAATTTATGGGACCATTTTTTATTCAATGGCTGCATTTGAGTGGTCCGCTGCAAAATTCTTATGGTACATATTTTGCATGTATTTTACCTTGCTATACTTCACATTTTTTGGGATGATGACGATTGCTATCACACCCAATCAAACTGTCGCTCCAATCGTTGCTGCTCCATTCTATACTCTCTGGAACCTCTTCAGTGGATTTATGATCCCACTTCGGGTAAGAAAACTGGGAGTGTGCAATATTTGGTTGGTTATATTTGACAGTAATACACAGCATTGACAAACTTGTCTTTTAGTTGGTACGTAGTAGGCCACTCTAAGCACACCTAGATGTTTCTTGAGAGCCCCACATAAACCACTTATTCACTTAGGTCAGATTGGACTTAACCTTTTGGTTTGACGAGTCTAGTGATGTTATTGGGTTGTCACTGGGGTTAGGTCTATAATGTGACTTCAATTAGTAGCTGTACATGTCAAGAAGAGTGTGATATGGAATGATGTCATTGTCATGCAAAATTTCATTAAATTATTACCAAGTTTCACTCATGCGTCACATACACACACAAAAGAGCTAGTTTGTAGTGTCATGGTTTTTCCAAATCGTTCCATCAAATAAATATTAGTTAAACTAATTAATTGCCTTATTTCCTTATGATTTACTTGGTTTCTATTGCAGAGAATACCTGGATGGTGGAGGTGGTACTACTGGGCAAATCCCATAGCATGGAGCTTAAATGGGCTTCTAACATCCCAGCTTGGTGACATCGAGAAACCCATAAAACTAGCCGATGGTGTTAACTCCGTTAGTGTCAGAATATTTCTGAAAGAGCATTACGGTTTTCATCGTGATCGCTTACCTCTTTCTGTAGCCATGATTGCTGCTTTCTCCGTCTTGTTCGCCATGGTCTTTGCTTTGGCGATAAAAACCTTGACTTTCCAAAGGAGATAATCGAGGTTCTCTGTTGCTGTTATTACTATTTAAGTGCAGATGAGAGCTCCAATAAACTATTTCTTGCGGAAAAGAACAAAACAATAACAAACTTGTATAGTACACCATTATATAAATTGTAAGATGTAAATTTTCAGGTTAAATTCTTATGAAGAGTTAGCACCATGTTCTGAAGCTTCCATTTTCTGTTTCTCGGACTTGAGGTAAGTTAACTAACTAGGTGAATTTATTCCCAAAATAAAAAATTATGTGTTTGAAGGAAATAAACTTTCATTGTATAGCCAAAATACTGGTTCGTGGCTACTGAGGTTTGCTTATCACCTAATCCCTGTGTTATGGCAGTAACTTCTGTAATTAGTAACTTTTTTTTGGCATGATTGGCCTTTAAGGTTGATATTTTAACTGATCTTAATTGAGTTGTACCATTTTAAGCTCTTACAATAATTGTTTGTTACGCATTGAAAAGAAGTAGAATTTCCGATGGTCCATCGACAACCATTTCCGAGGAGAAAATTATAAGAATGGTTGGAGTAGTTCTATTTTGAGACGCTATTCAGACCGGCATGAACCCAAATCAGCAACATCCATGACCATTTGCCACACCTTTGATCACTAATTCAAGTAGTATATTGCACAGTTGAAAACATGGATCTTGCAACTGCTAATACCAGATCATTGTTGTGGAAGTTTGGATGAAAAGTGGAGACAGTTTAACAAGCAAGATTATGTGGTTTTTAAGATAATTAATGGGAGTGGGTGTGTTTTTACTTCTTTTGGCGACAACTGCTGACTTAACCAAAATGATAGTAATCTCATAGCATTTTTTATTAAAAAAACGAGTTCCTAATGCCATTGTTATAATTTCATATTTGTCTCTTTTCGAAGTATTTCATATTTTAATTAAATCCTAAGATGTAACTCAGTAACTCACAATCCTTGATCCATGGCTCCATGCTTAACTGTGGCATGAGGAAGCGAAGGTAAACAAATAGAATAAAAATGGGATAGAATGCTTTGCAGTCACGCAGGCAAAAAATCCCGATTAAAACACAGAAACACTCCTATTATTAGGTAGTGCTGATTTTAATTCAGTTCAAATATATTTTGAACAATCAGGTGGTCGCCCCATTATTACTAGTGCAAACCAACGATTTCACATATTATCTGGAAAGATAGATGCAGAGATGCATACTTTTTTAATCATTTTGGAGTGGACTGCAATGATTATAAGGTGAGGTTGAATTATTGAATCACTTTCATCCTCCCACCATTTAATTAAGTAGCATCATTTTCCTCCATCATAATCATCACTAACAAGAAGAAGATGATCACCATCTCTGATAACTCTAATGTCATCAACCTCGACTCCATCTTTGGTCACGACTTTAGTTGGAGCAATACCAAACTTCTTTGCACCAACTTGAAGCAACTCCTGAATTGAATCCGGCAGAACAACCATTTTTTTCATTGCGTTTCTCTTCTCGGGACAAACGACGGTTATTCGGAAAGTCTGATGGACGGGATGACGCTCGGGAATAACCGGGGAGAGAGGCTGGACAGGTCCCTCACTCATCCCAGCAACTGACATTATGCCAAACAGGGAATTATGAAAGGTGCTGGTCTTCCTTCTCCGGTAACTCCTCCCGATTGGTTCCTGATCAGGTAACGTCGCGGTCATTTCGCGGGAAGCAGGCTGCATTGTGGGCTCACTGCGGAATCTGCCCATGAACCGAATTACAGGCGTGGGTAGTACCGCTGGACTAGATGGGAAGGACACATTGCCTTTCTTGCTCTGGAAAAGCTCCTTTATCTCGTCATGGCCTTGTTGGACCGCGAGACTCCGTGGAGTCCAGCCGTGGATGTCGGTTGCGTCTGGGTCGGCTCCACGGTCCAGCAGGAACCTGACCATTTGGACGTTCTCCTCGCAGACGGCATGGTGCAAGGCGGTGTAACCGTTGCTGCAGTGCAACGTTACGTCTCCGCCGCACCGGATTATGTCCTCCAGCATCTCCATGCTGTTCTGCTCTGCTGCTGTGCAGGCGTACTGACCGACGTCACAGGAAGGGAACGTTGCACCGTTATCGAGTAGCATCTGGATGACTTCTTTGTGCCTCCCTATTATGGCCTCCCACAGTGGGCAGCTACCTTCTGAATCTGCACAAGGTTTAAAGAGTGCAGAAGAATCATAGTAATTACTTTTGATTGGAGGAAATTTGATTTTGCAAACTGTGAGTAGTAACACAGGAATAACAATATAAAGCTTTGCAAAGTACGATTAGTAATTTGGAGCAGAAGTGCGTGTTCAGTGGAAACAAGACATAAGAGGAGTGATGGTAAATGTGCTTTGATGAGTTTTTGAAATTTTTATTTAACTGAAATGGTACTTAAGTACAGCAAAGAGTTACATTTTAGCATGACAACTGTGATGCAAAAAGGATCTTCTAAAGAAATAGCTGCAACATATGGATTGACAATATAAAGCGTGAGACATACCAGTAATCTTTGGATCAGCACCATAATCCAGGAGAAGAGTGACACAGTTGTGATTTCCATTTGATGCTGCTATATGCTGATCATCAGAAAAGAAGAAAACAGAAATCAGCACAAAATTATCGATTGATGGAGAAAGAAAAAAACAACATGAAACGGGTACGTATTTGGCAGTGTGTAAATCCATTTGATATACTTTAGTAGAATGATCAGAACTAAGAAATGAATATCAGAACAGGTGGATGAAGAAAATGCTATTTCATACCAGAGCAGTACGACCATTAGCGTCGGTTTCATTTGCATCCAAACCACGCCGAAGAAGCTGATGCATCAACAAATCATCTCCCCTGGTTGCAGCAAAACACAGAGTTAATGGCAAATCCATCCGACCACGAGCCAGCATGCTTTCTGTCTCCTTCAAAACATCTTTCATCATGGGGTCGTCCGATCGCTCTTTCAGATACTGCACAAAGGAAAATGCGAATAAGTTTTATATTACCATAATCTGGTGAGCTGAAACCGTTAACATTAAAAATGTGACCTTAGAAATGCCAAATTAAAGTTTACTCGTCTTGAAATGATATGTTTCTTTCTCAGCAAATGAATTCAATCAAATATCTAAACCGATAGAAACTAAGAAGTGGTAAAAAGCTGTTCAAGTCATGGACCTCTAGTAGATTGTTCATGATTATGGTTCCATCCCCCACATTTGCTTGAATAATACTCAAGAAGGCCGTGCGATTCAACCGTAATAACTGACATAAACGTTTCGTGCGAACTGTTAATAACTGTGGTCTGTAACAAAGCACACCGATTTCCCCACAGAGCTCTCCAGTTCTCGCCTCGCGAGCAACCTGAAGATGTTAAAGTACCACAATATTGTTCTATTGAAAAAGAACCACACCTGATTTAACCATAGAAATGTCTAATTCAATGCACGCTTTATGTACCTGTTCGCTTCCATTCTGGCTGTCTATCAGATCCTACAAAATAACAAGTTACCGTTAGGACATTCGACTGCCTCCAACACAGACAAAATTGAAGCTTATGTTTACCACAGCACCCGACACGAGTACATAGAAATCCGTCGGAGCTTCGTTCTGCAAGATGACATCTTCTTTCGGAGGAAAATATTCAGCTTTCATCTCAGAAACCTGATCTCAACGTAATAAACTTTATCTCTTGAGGAGTAGAGAAACCAATCTAATTGTACATTTATGCAGTGCAAAGCGACATACCAGCTGAAAGAGCATGTCGTTCGATACTCCGCGAAACAAGTAAACTTTGTCTACGAGTGAGTAAAAAAGATAATGAGAAATGCTAGATTTGATGGCTTTTGGAAGAGAATCTATTATTTCTTGCTGTTGAAGTCCCTCAGAATCTGCCCTGAACTTCAGACAAAGGTGTGCCAACATCTGATCTTGAAGGCGGAGCGGAAGGTGATTTCTTTGCGCAAAACTTGAAGCTGCATGAATTGTATCCCTCTGCCAAATGGAGAAGAACTCAATAAATAATGCTATTGGAAGCAACTTTTTTTTTTGTTTGTAAAAGAACTATATAGTCGATAAACATCGGCATTCAGACTTTCCATATTCATCATTTTGTCAAGTAAATTGAGTATAGAGGCTTACGAATTGTCGAGTTCGGCTAGTCCTATGGACAACCAAACTTGTCATGTTTCCGATCAAATAAGAAGTCATGCCAAGGTTGAAAAGCATGTAAAATATGTCAAAAAGCATTTCTCTTGTGTTATATGGATGGAAGTCTCCATAGCCAACGGTTGTCAAAGTGGTGATCGACCAATACATCGTAGTCACGTATCGAACCCAGATGCTTGCCTGCAAGAAGTTTTCTGATTGGACCCCGATCCATGTCTTGCTAGGGTCAGGGTAACTCGCTGCTAATAGATAGTAGAAGCATCCGGCGGCATGAACTGCTAAGAGAGTTACCTATAAGCCAAAAGTCGTTAACTACGTTAGAGAAATAGCCTCGCTTTGCTCGATGCAGAAGTTGTATGACACACTATAACAAAGTTGGTTGCAATATGTCTCAACTAAGTGCTTAGGTTTTTATTTAAAGAGATAATTGATCAACTAAATTTCACATGATACCAGAGCAAGTCAATTGACACGTGGAAGCCCATTCTAGTCCATACTGTTCATGCTCTGACATGAAAGAGGCACTTGCAATCACACTTGCATGAAAATGTTGAAAAGATAGTCTCACGTCGCTTAAAATGAAAAGTTTTTAACAACATAATTAAAGAGAAAATGTAGTGAGGATTAGTCGACTATCAGGAGGATGCTTACACAAACAAGTTTCGCACATCGAACCCAGAAGTAGTTGAAATTTTTGTCTTTCTCTAATCTGCATTACCCAAAATGTACCAATGTTTAGACGTATATATATTCAGTATTTGGTCAGTAATAAGGGATGCCTGTCATGTTAAGCATTCCAACAAGGGATGGTCAATCATAACACCACCTATATTGAGGGTATTACATCATCAAGAAGTGGATCAAAGTAGATAAATCGAAAAGTTCAATCCACAACAACTTTCAGTATAAGCATTTTAATGACATAACTAATGATGATGATTCATGAAGAAATTCTTGTGGCCTGGTAGACTCATGCGCGGTGCATGAATTTTGGTACAGGTACTTACTCAGGATATATCTCTACTGAGGATTGTTTGAAGCGTTGAAGGTTGTTATTATAACAACAATAACCGTATGTATTAGGCGGTAGACTTAGCAAGCTAATGTTATGCGAAATGATGAATATTACCTAGCAAAAAAAGTGCTGACCCTTCGAAGACGCCAAAGGCGAAGTAAGTTGAAGAATCCATAAGTCCTCGCCTTTGGAGGTAGAACTCTCCTGTAAAACTCAGAGGGGATAGTGGAAACAACATCAAACACCAACCATGACCTACAATACTTCCAAGCTATTTCCTTGCGATCGTCGATCAAAAGGTATGTCGTCTTGTCGAGGTAAGCCACGAAGAAGGTCAAAATGATATCCACAAGAAAGAAAGCATTGACAATGTTGTCGGCAATTGCTAGTCCGCCGCGCACATGCCTGATGAAACCAACCTCGAACAGAGATGCCCAAGCTGAGTAGACGACTAACGCCACTAGAAACGTCTCCCATGCTCTGTTGTGCATTACAAACCAAACAAGTTAATTAGAGCAGAACCATTTTCTGGATGTAAAATCCAGAAGATAACTTATTTCGAATTGTTTTCATAGAACTTATGTTACTGAACTTTCTGACTTAAAAATTGAAAAATTCCAAATTAAAAGGTCGAAAACTTCCTCCATTTCTAATTGACGACCAAATTCGACTAAAGGTTCAAAAGTCATGAAAAAAAATTCAAATCAAGAAATCACTGAATTTGCTTCCCACGTGAAATCATATTTGTATAATTAAAGTTTCGCTATAGGTGGCCGACCTCATAGTAAACTCAATTTTTTGACATTACTTAGAATTACCAGTAGATACAACACAAAAGTCGGATTTTATAAAACATTGTTGTTGATTTCCATGCTCTGCCTAAACAAAATATATAAACCAATATACAATTCAAAGCAAACTTTGCTTTAAAAATTAACATAAAAAATCTAAGGTTTCAAAACTTTTCTCGGTTTCACAACTTTGATTGTTAGATAACAAGCTCAGATAGATCAGTGGTCAGTATAGGAGTACTTCAACAAATAGATCTGTGGTCAGTTGCAAAACTTTGAAGTGTAGCTTATGTACGTTTTCGTTCCGTTATAAACTTCGACCAAAGCAAATTTAGAAAACTTTAATGTTTCCCTCCCAACTTCATCATCAAGCAACACAAAACTAAATCATTTTAAAAGCATGAGTTAGGACCCAAAGATCTATATCTTGACCTACCACCTTAACTGTTAGATCCCTAACCTAGGGTTAGTGGGCTAATGATGTTTAAGGAGGGGGTTTGCATAGGGAAGGTGTGCGTGAACAGTGGGGTCGTGGGAGGTATGGGTCGTGGGTAGGGTGATGGTGTAGGGTTGTGGTGAGGTGAGAGGGGTGGGTTTTTATAACGAAAATCTCTCTCTCTCTCTTCCATTCGTTGCTCCCTCTCACTCACTCCTTCCCTTTCCTTTCTGACGACCAGAGGAGGAGGCATCGGTGTGAAGCTCCAGGAGGCGATCGTGCGAGGAGGTGGACGCGCGGGGAGGTCACCGGAGACGGCGTGCGCGAGCGGTGCTCCGGCTTTGTTCGTCGTTCTCGTGAGGTATGCCGCTCTCTAGTGTGGTTTTGTTGTTGACACTCATGAGAGGGTCGTGTTGGTCGGTCGGAGGAGGTCGGAGTCCTCTCCGACGTCGCGTTTGGGCGAAGAAACCTCGGCTGGCGCGAGGTTGAAGACGACCGGACGGTCGACCGGCCTTTGGGCGGTCGACCGAATGCATGTGTATTTTTACTGCCTGTTGCGTTTCGGTCGACCGAGGCCTTGTGTTCGGTCGACCGGAACTTAAATATATTGGATTTTATAAGCATGTGGTTCGACCGTGGTATATGTTCGGTCGACCGTTATATGACGTAGAAATATTAAGTTGACCCTGTAAGTTCGGTCGACCGAGACCCCTGAGTCGGTCGACCGATAGATTAAATTGATGTAGAAGATGTACTGTTAGTTTTCGGTCGTCCGGGACCTGAGTCGGTCGACCGATAGACTGGATTGTAATGTTGACCAGACTCCGGATTTTGACCTCGTTCGGTCGACCGGTTTTAGACCTTCGGTAGACCGTTGGGGGATTGTGTTCTGTGCGCAGCGGTAGACCGTGTTAGGGACGGTCGACCGATTCCTTTCTGGAAACGGTCGACCGAATTACCTCTTACGGTCGACCGTTTGGGCCCAGGACAGAATTCCTGGTTCCCTTTTTGAACGCCAACTTTGCCACGGAAACCCGTGTCCTCGCCTTGTGCGTGAGCCGGGAGGTGACGGTGGGCGCGTGATGCGTGCCTGCCCAGGGACCGCCGTTGGGAAGAGTGTGGGCGTTCGGGACGCGTCACCTCCATGTATGGACCGTGACTTTTGAGATGATTGTTGGCACTTTGTAGTATAGCAGGCCTGAGGGATCGCGGATCCCAGTGTTGATGTTGTGCGGGCACGCAACTGGCGTTGGGTGAGGTGACTACCGGCCCACGGGCTACGGAGGTCGCTGCCCTGCTTTTATAGCGGCACGGTTGGTGTTCGCGGCTCGAGGAGCCCGATGACCTGGCAGACTTCGGTCTGGATCTGTCCGATGTTGTGCCGGACTGTTGTGATGGACCACCGATGCTGTGCCGGTGATGCCGCCGAGGTTGTGCCGGCGATGATGATTGTTGGGCCGAGGCTGTGCCGGCTATGTTGTTTTCCTCGGCTAGGCACCTACCGAGATGATGTTGTTATACCTTCCGGGCGACGGCCCCGTTGGTCCCTGTGGCCCCGACCACTGAGATTTACAGATCTGTTTCTATCGGCGCGTAGACGTGACAGAGGCTCCCTGCCGAACCCTTGAGTAGTGTAGCCGCGTGTGGGGGGTGCGATGTCGCGGGTTGCTAGATTGCATGTGCCTGCAGTAGGTCTCTTCGGGAGACCCGATGATTGATTGTCGGACTGATGTCCTGTTTTACCCTTCGGGGGAACTGTTTTCCATTTCTGTTGATGTCATGACATGCTACTAGTATGATAGGTTCATTATGTGATGCATGCATATAGGTGAGTTGGCATACGGGGTTTCCTTCTGGAAACTCAGGCATTGTTGTTGCATCTTTTTCAGGATCGCAGTAGGTCCGGGTGGGTGGTGACCGAGGACGGAAAGCTTTGGAGTCGGATCCTCTTCGGCAGTTGCTAGACCGTACGACTACTTGCATTCTATTCCATTGTATCAGTATTGTAGTTGTATTTCTTTTGGAAAACTCCTTGTATTTTGGGTGCACCCGGATTTATATATTTATATATTAGTGACGTTCCCGCGTGAGTTGTCTGTTATGCTGGTTATTTTGAAATTTTAAATCTTCCGTTGTTTCGGGACGTTACAACTTGGTATCAGAGCGGTCGATTCCTGTGTCTTCGTCTAAAGAACCACCCTTAGGAGTAGTGCTAGAGGCATGCATTAGTTCCGTAGCTCATGCATGCATTGTTGCTTATCTGTTGATTATTGTGGTGACAGATGGCACCTAGGCGCGTGAGGAGTTCTCCACGCGATCGTGATCCCAGTGACGACACTTCAGGTGCTTAGTGGGACAGGTTGGGCGAGTTTCTGGAGCGTCAGGCAGCTCAGAGCGCCCAGGGCGGAGTGGGAGCTGAGCACGATCGGTTCATGCGTCAGCACCCGCCGACTTTCGATGGCAGGAGGGCCCCAGAGGTTGCAGAGGACTGGGTCTTCAGGATGGAGAAGATCTTCCGCGCTATTGGAGTAGCACCTGAGAGGATGGTGGAGCTGGCCACCTATGTATTCGATGGCGAGGCCACCAACTGGTGGAGATCTACGTCCACGGTGTTGTTTGATGATCGTGTGGATGTGAGCTGGGAGGAGTTCTTGGAGGTGTTTCATGAGCAGTACTTCCCCCAGCATGTCAGGGATCAGAAGAGGGAGGAGTTCATGTCGCTGGAGCAGAATGACATGACACTGACGAGCTACATCAGCAGGTTCAACGCTTTGGAGCGTTACTGCCCTGAGATTTGTGTGACCCCAGAGCAGCGGGCGAGGAAGTTCGTGAAGGGACTGAGACAGCCGCTTCGATCTCGGGTGATCAACATCATGCCGCGGACCCTTGTAGATGCAGTGAAGCATGCTACGATCATCGAGCAGGACCAGAGGGAGTGTATTCAGGAGGCGCGGAAGGCGCCAGTGAGCACCGGCAGTAGAGTAGCTGGTCGTGGAGCAGGGAACCCGGGCAAGAGGCCCAGGTTCGATGGAGGAGGAGCACGTCAGTCAGGAGCGTGCACTTACTGCGGGAGGTTCCATCCAGGACAGGAGTGTCCCCGTCGGACTGGAGCGTGTATGGGTTGCGGCCAGATGGGACATTTTGTCCGTGATTGTCCTCAGAGGCAGGGAGAGCCGAGCAAGAGGCCAGGACCACCAGCAGTAGGCAGAGGCGGAGGCAGCCGGTCAGTTGTTCCACCGGGCCAGAGCAGGAGGACCGGGCGAGTCTTCACTATCCAGGCTGAGGAGGCGAGGGACTCCAACACCGGCGTGGAAGGTACGCTTTCAGTTTCTGGTTCAGTAGCGCGTGTGTTGTTTGATTGCGGCGCCACTCACTCTTTCATTTCGGAGAAGTTTGCTGGCGAGTTGGGTCGGACCCCTGTGCTGCTGACTGATGTTTTGGAGGTCAGCACGCCCATGGGTGAGGTGGGCACTGTGGGGAGCTTTTTCCCCGGCACCACAGTTGCTTCGGGAGACCACGATTTTCCGGCAGATCTGGTCTTGTTACCGATGGTGGACTTCGACGTCATACTGGGGATGGACTAGTTGTCACAGTACGACGTGCGGGTCTTTTGCCGTGAGAAGAAGATCCTGATTCCGATGGAGGGCATGCCAGATGTTCTGATCAGAGGTGCGAGGAGCAGAGGGGGTCGTCTGATTGTGTCTGCGGTTAAGGCACAGAGACTGATACAACAGGGATGCAGAGCGTTTGTGGCCACGCTGGTAGTTCCTGATCCTGAGACGAGGAGGCTGGAGGACATAGAGATCGTGCAGGAATTTCCGGATGTGTTTCCAACAGAGATTCCAGCGTTACCGCCGCACCGAGAGGTCGAGTTCAGCATCGAGTTGGTTGCGGGTACGACACCTCAGTCGAAGGCACCTTATCGGATGGCACCTGCTGAGTTGACAGAGTTGAAGAAGCAGTTGCAGGAGTTGATGGAGTCTGGGTTCATTCGACCGAGCGTCTCTCCTTGAGGAGCGCCTGTGCTCTTCGTGAAGAAGAAGGATGAGTCGTTGCGGATGTGCATTGACTACAGGATGTTGAATAAGGTTACCGTTCGGAACCGGTACCCTTTGCCCAGGATTGATGATTTGTTTGATCAGTTGCAGACGGCGAGAGTGTTCTCGAAGATCGATCTGCGTTCGGGTTATCACCAGTTGCGGATCAGGGAGGCAGATGTTCAGAAGACAGCCTTCAGGACGCGGTACGGCCACTACGAGTTCTTGGTGATGCCATTTGGACTGACGAATGCACCTGCAGCATTCATGGATCTGATGAATAGGACCTTCCAGCCGTACCTTGACAGATTTGTCATTGTATTCGTAGACGACATCTTGGTATACTCGCCTGACAGGGAGCAGCATCGAGAGCACCTGAGGATTGTGCTTGGCATCTTGAGGGATCGGCAGCTTTATGCCAAGTACACGAAGTGTGAGTTTTGGTTGGATCAGGTGGCTTTTCTGGGGCATATTGTGTCAGCAGATGGGATTTCAGTGGATCCGGCGAAGGTCGAGGCAGTGACTCAGTGGAGAGCCCCGACGAGCGTGACGGAGATCAGGAGCTTCATAGGTCTGGCAGGGTATTACAGGCGGTTTATCCAGGATTTCTCCAGACTTGCATCGCCGCTGACAGCGTTGACGCAGAAGGGCGTCAAGTTCGTTTGGTCCCAGAAGAGCGAGGACAGCTTTCAGGAGCTGAAGAGGCGATTGACGACAGCACCTATTCTGACGCTACCGAGTGGCAGTGGAGGCTACGTGATTTACAGCGATGCATCAGGGATAGGCTTGGGTTGTGTTCTGATGCAGCATGGGAAGGTGGTCGCGTACGCTTCGAGGCAGCTGAAGGTGCACGAGAAGAACTACCCGACTCACGATCTGGAGTTAGCAGCAGTAGTTCACGCGTTGAAGACCTGGCGGCACTATCTGTATGGCGAGCAGTTCGAGGTCTTCACCGATCATCAGAGTCTGAAGTACTTGTTCTCGCAGAAGGAGCTGAATATGAGGCAGCGCAGATGGCTCGAGTTCATTAAGGACTACGACTTCACCATTTCCTATCATCCGGGGAAGGCGAATTCGGTTGCAGATGCGCTGAGCCAGAAGGTGGAGGTTTCTGTTGCGAGTCTGTGCATCCAGGAGTGGAGGCTACTCGAGGCTCTGTCAGAGTGGAGACCGTTCACAGAGGGCTCAGAGGGAGCAATGATTGCTGGGCTTCGGGTGGAGCCGCAGACCGTCTCACGGTTGGTTCAGGCTCAGCAGGGGGATGATGAGTTAGCTGGTCTGCTACAGTTGGCTTCCAGAGATGGATCAGATTTCAGTGTGGGGGTTGATGGTGGTCTGAGGTTCAGGAGTCGGATTTGGGTGCCGAAGGTTGATGGGCTGAGAGATGACATCATGGAGGAGGCACACAGAGCTAGATACACCATTCATCCAGGGAGCACGAAGATGTATAAGGACCTGCAGCGGAACTTCTGGTGGAAGGGCATGAAGAAGGATATTGCAGAGTTTGTGGAGCGATGCTTGGTCTGCCAGCAGGTGAAGATTGAGCATCAGAGGCCAGCAGGACCGATGCAGTGTATTGAGCTTCCTGAGTGGAAGTGGGAGCACGTGACGATGGATTTTGTCACGGGTTTGCCGAAGACGAGGAGATTCCACGACGTGATTTGGGTGATAGTCGATCGACTGACCAAGTCGGCGCATTTCTTAGCGATCAGGACCACGTTACCTTTGGAGGGTCTGGCTAAGTTGTACGTGGAGGAGATAGTCAGGTTGCATGGAGTGCCAGTGAGCATCATCTCCGATCGAGATCCTCGATTCACTTCCAGATTTTGGGGGAGTCTGCAGCAGGCTTTGGGGACGCGTCTGAGATTCAGTACAGCGTTTCATCCGCAGACCGATGGTCAGTCAGAGAGGACGATTCAGACCCTGGAGGATATGCTGAGAGCATGCACACTGGATTGGGCAGGGCACTGGGATGAGCATCTGCCGCTGATAGAGTTCGCCTACAACAACAGCTACCACTCGAGTATTGGGATGACACCGTACGAGGCATTGTACGGGAGGCCTTGCAGATCACCGGTATGCTGGAGTGATGTGGGCGAGAGGCAGTTAGTTGGGCCAGAGATCGTGCAGATGTATGCAGAGAAGGTGGATGTGATCAGGAGGAGACTGGCCACAGCGCAGAGCAGGAAGAAGAGTTATGCAGATCGACGCAGACGAGTGCTGAGTTTCGAGGTGGGCGACCATGTGTTTCTGAAGATTTCCCCAGCCAGAGGTGTGATGAGGTTTGGGAAGAAGGGGAAGCTCAGTCCGAGATATGTTGGACCGTTTGAGATCCTCGACCGAGTTGGAGAGGTTGCCTACCGGATTGCATTGCCACCGCAGTTTTCGGGTCTGCATGATGTCTTCCATGTGTCCATGTTGAGGAAGTATGTGGCAGATCCGTCGCACGTTATTGAGATAGCAGTGCCAGAGATTCAGCAGGACTTGTCGCTCGAGGAGAGGCCAGTCGAGATTGTTGATCGCATGGATCACCAGCTCAGGAGGAGGACCATCCCGATGGTGAAGGTCAAGTGGCAGCATCACAGTGAGCGCGAGGCCACATGGGAGATTGAGGAGGACGTCAGAAGGCAGTATCCAGAGCTTTTCGGTGAGTGGTTGCTTTGATTTTGGGACGAAATCCTTTTAAGTTGGGTGGATTGTTAGATCCCTAACCTAGGGTTAGTGGGCTAATGATGTTTAAGGAGGGGGTTTGCATAGGGAAGGTGTGCGTGAACAGTGGGGTCGTGGGAGGTATGGGTCGTGGGTAGGGTGATGGTGTAGGGTTGTGGTGAGGTGAGAGGGGTGAGTTTTTATAACAAAAATCTCTCTCTCTCTCTCTCTCTTCCATTCGTTGCTCCCTCTCACTCACTCCTTCCCTTTCCTTTCTGACGACCAGAGGAGGAGGCATCGGTGTGAAGCTCCAGGAGGCGATCGTGCGAGGAGGTGGACGCGCGGGGAGGTCACCGGAGACGGCGTGCGTGAGCGGTGCTCCGGCTTTGTTCGTCGTTCTCGTGAGGTATGCCGCTCTCTAGTGTGGTTTTGTTGTTGACACTCATGAGAGGGTCGTGTTGGTCGGTCGGAGGAGGTCGGAGGCCTCTCCGACGTCGCGTTTGGGCGAAGAAACCTCGGCTGGCGCGAGGTTGAAGACGACCGGACGGTCGACCGACCTTTGGGCGGTCGACCGAATGCATGTGTATTGTTACTGCCTGTTGCGTTTCGGTCGACCGAGGCCTTGTGTTCGGTCGACCGGAACTTAAATATATTGGATTTTATAAGCATGTGGTTCGACCGTGGTATATGTTCGGTCGACCGTTATATGACGTAGAAATATTAAGTTGACCCTGTAAGTTCGGTCGACCGAGACCCCTGAGTCGGTCGACCGATGGATTAAATTGATGTAGAAGATGTACTGTTAGTTTTCGGTCGACCGGGACCTGAGTCGGTCGACCGATAGACTGGATTATAATGTTGACCAGACTCCGGATTTTGACCTCGTTCGGTCGACCGGTTTTAGACCTTCGGTAGACCGTTGGGGGATTGTGTTCTGTGCGCAGCGGTAGACCGTGTTAGGGACGGTCGACCGATTCCTTTCTGGAAACGGTCGACCGAATTACCTCTTACGGTCGACCGTTTGGGCCCAGGACAGAATTCCTGGTTCCCTTTTTGAACGCCAACTTTGCCACGGAAACCCGTGTCCTCGCCTTGTGCGTGAGCCGGGAGGTGACGGTGGGCGCGTGATGCGTGCCTGCCCAGGGACCGCCGTTGGGAAGAGTGTGGGCGTTCGGGACGCGTCACCTCCATGTATGGACCGTGACTTTTGAGATGATTGTTGGCACTTTGTAGTATAGCAGGCCTGAGGGATCGCGGATCCCAGTGTTGATGTTGTGCGGGCACGCAACTGGCGTTGGGTGAGGTGACTACCGGCCCACGGGCTACGGAGGTCGCTGCCCTGCTTTTATAGCGGCGCGGTTGGTGTTCGCGGCTCGAGGAGCCCGATGACCTGGCAGACTTCGGTCTGGATCTGTCCGATGTTGTGCCGGACTGTTGTGATGGACCACCGATGCTGTGCCGGTGATGCCGCCGAGGTTGTGCCGGCGATGATGATTGTTGGGCCTAGGGGTGCACATGGGTCGGGTTGGGTCGGGTTTGGGCCTCAACCCGACCCAACCCGAAATTTTCGGGTTGGGAAAAAATCCAACCCGAACCCGAACCCGACCCGGTTCGGGTTCAACCCAACCCGACCCGAAATTTTCGGGTTGGGTCGGGTTGGGTCGGGTTGAACCCGAATTTGGAAATTTTTGGGTTGGGTTGGGTTGAATCGGGGTTATTTTCGGGTTGGGTCGGGTTTATTTTCGGGTTGGGTCGGGTTGGATCGGGTTTATTTGGGAAAAAATTAAAAAAAAAATAAAAAAAAATAAAAAAAAATAAAAAAAAAATAAAAATCGGGTTCGGGTTGGGTCAACCCGACCCCTCAACCCGAACCCGACCCGAAAATTCGGGTTTTTGATTTTCCCAACCCGACCCGACCCGAACCCCTCCTCAACCCGACCCAACCCGACCCGACCAGTCGGGTTCGGGTTGGGTTTCGGGTTGAACCCAACCCATGTGCACCCCTAGTTGGGCCGAGGCTGTGCCGGCTATGTTGTTTTCCTCGGCTGGGCACCTACCGAGATGATGTTGTTATACCTTCCGGGCGACGGCCCCGTTGGTCCCTGTGGCCCCGACCACTGAGATTTACAGATCTGTTTCTATCGGCGCGTAGACGTGACAGAGGCTCCCTGCCGAACCCTTGAGTAGTGTAGCCGCGTGTGGGGGGTGCGATGTCGCGGGTTGCTAGATTGCATGTGCCTGCAGTAGGTCTCTTCGGGAGACCCGATGATTGATTGTCGGACTGATGTCCTGTTTTACCCTTCGGGGGAACTGTTTTCCATTTCTGTTGATGCCATGACATGCTACTAGTATGATAGGTTCATTATGTGATGCATGCATATAGGTGAGTTGGCATACGGGGTTTCCTTCTGGAAACTCAGGCATTGTTGTTGCATCTTTTTCAGGATCGCAGTAGGTCCGGGTGGGTGGTGACCGAGGACGGAAAGCTTTGGAGTCGGATCCTCTTCGGCAATTGCTAGACCGTACAACTACTTGCATTCTATTCCATTGTATCAGTATTGTAGTTGTATTTCTTTTGGAAAACTCCTTGTATTTTGGGTGCACCCGGATTTATATATTTATATATTAGTGACGTTCCCGCGTGAGTTGTCTGTTATGTTGGTTATTTTGAAATTTTAAATCTTCCGCTGTTTCGGGACGTTACATTAACAAAATTCAAATACTTAGGTAATAGATAGCTGATCCTACTTCATTATTATAGAATCTTTGATATTTAGTATTGTAGGAGTGTGTTTTCTTAAGGAAAAAACCAAACAAAAGACACTCTTTCAGAACTTTTGTTGGGCCACCCTAAAGTTTGTACATGAAAGAAATTAAAAGTTTTAACAACTTCTTGCTGGGTCCTCAAAACTCGCAATAGAAATCAAAGGAATCAAGCAATCACAAGAACAAAAATTCATTGGTTTTGACTCGGGATTTGTAGTTTTCTGCATATTCCATTTCAAGGTAGGGTACAGAAGAAAGTTCTGACAGACGTGGCGAAACATCGTAAAAAATTAAAATATTCTAATGAAAATGGAACTCAAGAATTTCATCGAGCACAACCATCTTAGCAACATGTTATACCGGAATACATGGAAAAATCCGAGTACTTTCGAGAATTATTCTTTCCATAGCAGTGCATGGAAATGCAACGATTCAAGATTAGTTTCATTTCTAACATATCCCAATCGATTTCAATTTAAAAACTTTATCGTTGTCGTGGCATGGTTAGCCAAACAAAGAACTCAAATGGCTCTTGCAAACTCCTCATCACAAAACTAAATAACTTCAAAAATAAAGAAAACCAATCAAAAGAACCTGTATCGCCGATCCGTGGGGGAGACGATGAACGATCGGAGATTGACTCTGCGAGAGCTGCGAGCGCCGAGAGACGGGAGGATAGCATGAGAGATGCTATAGTGGCTTCCGTCTCTCGACAACTCGTGTTCGATATCTTCCCCGCACACCAGCTTATTGTTAAGAAAACCTCCCTTCCCCTCCTTCATGCTCTCTTAATTATTAATCCCACTCCTCCTAAGGCATTTCCATCTTCTTCTTCCTCTCTTGTTTCGTTTTAGAGACGAAGCTATGTGTTGACTTGATCCAACCGGGTTTGTCGTTACCACGACAATTTATAGTCCCACGACCATTTTAATTAAATACATCTTAATTAATTGTCCTTCTTAACCATTGTCTAATCATAATTCTCATGTGAACTCCAAAACGTACAAGTTGTCTTGTTAGATTTTTATTTGCAACTAAAACTAATATCTAGTTTTAGCTTTCACGTGAATCTATTTATAACATTGAGGGTGGGGATTATGTTGAGTTGGTTATTAAGAGGGAGGAGGAGAGTCTTTGGAGGAGGATATTGACGTTCGAAATATCAAACCTTTTCTTTAAACGTCGGCAATAGCAAACTTTTAGTTTAAGGTGACGAACTTATAGCAAACCTTATAGAAAACGTTAATCGTAGGCTCGGTTGTACATTGCACATTTGATATTTAAAAGATTGTGTTTATTCTATTCATCTGGTAGTTTACCTCACTTTAGTTTTTTACCGTTAAGTTAAAAAAATCTTCCCGAACTATCATCTACTCGAATTGTTACAATACTACTCCAAACGGATTGGGTTGGAAAATAAGTGACTAACGGATTTTTACTTGGGAATTAAGTGTCGGTTTATTAGTAAACTACAATTTGCATTTTTAATTCAGGAACACATGGAAAATGACAGTTTTTCCCTAGAACATAGTTGCCAATTTGTCATTGTGCTTTGACTTATCGAAGATAACATGTTTGAACGCAAATCTTATAAATAAATGTGCATCGATCCTTAAAAAAAATGTTCAGGGTGGCAGGTAAGAGATCAAATACGACAACAGTCAGCGATGGCACCTCGGGGATTTTAAAAAAGTTTTTTTGGTTCCGGAGACGTAATTGGTGATATACTTTCGATTTTTTTATTATTATTGTATCAAATGCACCTGCAAGTCAATACTGATTGCACGTATGCACCTCTATCGTTAGTGAGTCACGTTCTATGAACAATTTGCAAATTAAATATCATAAAATAAAAATATTTTTAATATTAAAAATAAAAATTAAAAACATGAAAACACAAAAAACTCTCTCTCCATTACTTCCTCTATTCCTCCTGTTAAGGAGTGGCCTTTTATGATCATGTCCAAGTGGCAACCTCTGTTTGGTCCACATATAATGTGTAACAAACTTCTCTATATAAATCTTTGATGGATCCCAAATCACATAAGGGGAAACCATCGTTATTTACGTCTTGGTCAAGATTCCATCATGGTATCATGAGCCATTAGCTTTCCCCATTTCCATCTCCCTCCTCTTCCCCCATCAATCCAGGGTTCTTTTTCGATCTTTGAGACGAGGGCGGTGTTCCGACGCTGCTTACGTCGATGATCTGAAACTCTACGATGATGGTCTCTTCGGGATTTGGAGGTTCCTCGGTGGCATCGTCGGGGGCTGGAACGTCCATGTTACCTCTGCCTGTAACGATCCACCAAAGTGTGTCCACCCCACTCACATCAACAAACTACCGACTGTGGAGATCTCAAATTGTTCCGTTTCTCCGAGCGTACGACCTCATGACCATTGTTGATGGGTCCAAATCACTACCGACGCAGGAAATCACGGCAACAGATGGATCCACCATCATCAATCCAGATTTCTTGATCTAGCATGTCTCGAGTAGCCTCCACTCCTGCATGCATAAACTCACAACCGACACCTCAACCTTCCTGCTCAATGCATCTGCAACCGAATTCGCTTTCCCCGGATGATAGGAGATGGTGAAGTCGTAATCCTTAAGGAACTCGAGCCATCTGCGTTGCCTCATATTCAGCTCCTTCTGCGAGAATAAATACTTCAGGCTCTGATGATCTGTGAAAATCTCGAACTGCTCTTCGTAAAGATAATGTCGTCAGGTTTTCAACGCGTGAATCACCGCTGCTAACTCTAGATCATGAGTAGGGTAGTTCTTCTCGTGCACCTTCAGCTGTCTCGAAGCGTACGCCACCACCTTCCCGTGCTGCATCATAACACAACCCAAACCAATCTCTGATGCATCACTGTAAATGACAAAGCCTCCGCTGCCACTCGGTAGCGTCATAATCGGCACTGTCGTCAGTCGCCTCTTCAGCTCCTGGAAACTGTCCTCACACTTCTGGGACCAAACGAACTTGACGCCTTTCTGCGTCAACACTGTCAGCGGCTAAGCAAGTCTGGAGAAATCCTAAATGAATCGTCTGTAATACCCACCTAGTCCCACGAAGCTCCTGATCTCAGTCACTCTCGTCGGGGCTCTCCACTGAGTCACAGCCTCAACCTTCACCGGGTCCACTAAATCTCATCTGCTGACACAATATGCCCCAGAAATGTCACCTGATCCAACCAAAACTCGCACTTCGTGTACTTGGCATAGAGTTGTTGATCCCTCAAGATGCCAAGCACAATCCTCAGGTGCTCCCGATGTTGCTCCCTGTCAGGCGAGTACACCAAGATGTCATCCACAAAGACAACAAATATGTCAAGGTACGGTTGAAAGGTCATATTCATCAGGTCCATGAATATTGTTGGTGCATTTGTCAGTCCAAACAGCATCACCAAGAACTCGTAGTGCCCGTACCGCGTCCTGAAGGCTGTCTTCTGAATATCTGTCTCTCTGATCCGCAACTGGTGATAACCCGAACGTAGATTAATCTTCGAGAACACTCTCGCCATTTGCAACTGGTCAAACAAATCATCTATCATGGGCAAAGGGTATCGGTTCCTGACGGTAACCTTATTCAGCATCCTGTAGTCGATGCACATCCGCAACGACTCATCATTCTTCTTTACAAACAACACAGGCGCTCCTCAAGGAGAGACGCTCGGTCGGATAAACCCGGAGTGCATCAACTCCTGCAACTGCTTCTTCAGCTCTGTCAACTCAGCAGATGTCATCCGATAAGGTGCCTTCGACTGGGGTGTCGTGCCAACCACTAACTCAATACCGAACTAGATCTCTCGGTGTGGCGGTAGACGAGGAATCTATGCAGGTGACACCTCTGCAAACTCTCGTACAACCTCTATATCCTCCAACGTCCTCGTCTCAGGATCATGAACAACCAAGGTCGCCACAAACGCTCTGCAACCCTGATGCATCAGCCTCTGTGCCTTAACCGCAAACACAATCAAATGACCCCCTCTACTCCTCGTCCCTCTGATCAACACATCAGGCACGTCCTTCCTCGGAATAAGGATCTTCTTTTCACGGCAAAAGACTCGCACATCGTACTGTGATAGCCAATCCATCCCCAGTATGACGTTGAAGTCCTCCATCGGTAGCAATACCAGATCTGCCGGAAAATCATGGTCTCCCAAAACAACTGTGGTGCAGCAATCAAATAAAACACGAGCAACCAAACCTGAAACGACAATGGTACCTTTCATGACAGTGTTGGAGTCATTCGCCTCCTCAGCCCGGATGGTGAAGACTCGCCCTCTTTCCTGGCCTGGTCCTGCGGAACAACGGACCTGCTGCCTCCGCTCCTCCCTGAGACCGGTGGTCCTGGCCTCTTGCTCGTCTCGCCCTGCCTGCTCGAGCACTCCCGGATAAAATGGCTCATCTGGCCGCATCCCAAGCATGCACCTGTACGCCGGGGGCATTCCTGACCTGGATGAGATCTCCCGCAGGTACTGCATGAACCAGACTGGAGTGCTCCTCCTCCATCAACCCGGGGCCTCTTGCTCGGGTTCCCAGTGGAATATCCAACTGCACGTCCTCCCGTGCTCACTGGAGGCTTTCATGCCTCCTGGTAATGCTCCTGATAGTCCTTATCGATGATATTCGCAAACTTCACCGCATCCTCCAGGGTCTGCGGCATGTTGGCACGCACGACCGGAGCTGCTTCCTCAGTCCCTTGATGAACTTCCGCGCTCTCTGCTCGGGTGTCACATATGTCTCAGAACAATAACGCTCCAGGGCGGGTATAACTGCTGATGCAGCTAACCAATGACATCTCCTTCTGCTCGAGGGCCAAGAACTCGTCCTTCTTCATGTCTGTGACGTGCTGCGGAAAGAACTGTTGGTTGAACTCCTCAAGGAATTCCTCCCAGCTCACGTCATCTCGGTCAGCAAACACCAGCGCAGATGTGGTCCTCCACCAGTTTGTTGCCTCTCCAACTAGCACATAGGTGGCCAGGTCCACCATCCGCTCCGGTACACAGCTAATCGCCCGGAAAATCCTCTAGATCTTAAAGCCTCAGTCCTCTTCAGCATCAGGATCACTCCTGCCGTCAAAACTAGGCGGGTGCTACCTCATGAAGCGATCATGCTCCGCATCAGTCTCTGTCTGCTCTACCCTCGCCGCCTGACGCTCAAGGAACTCACCCAACCTATCCCAGGTAGCACCCTCAGTGGCATCACTAGCACTGCGCTCATTCGCGGCGTTCCTGACACGTCTCAGAGGCATCTGACACAAGAAACAACTCAAGATTAGCCATGAATGCATGCTAATTGTAAAGTGCAACTAACACTACTACACTGAGGTGATTTTCTTTGGGAGCCACACATAGGAACCTACCGCTCTGATACCAAGTTGTAACATCCCGAAACAGCGGAAATTTAAAAATTTAAACAACCAAGAGATACCAGATAAAACTCATCAACGGGAATGTTACTCATATAAATCAACAGTCGGTGCACCAAAATACAACAGAGTTTGTCAAAATGCATGATTACAACAATACTACGAAAGAAAGGTACAAGTAATCATGACGAACTCGAAGAGTCCGAAGAGTATCCTGCCCCGAAATGTGTGTGCCCGCAGTCACCACCCGACAGAACCTACTGTGGTCCTCAAACATGAATCAAACAACGATGCCTGAGTTTCCCATTGGGAAACCCCGTATGCCAAGCTCTCCTATATGAATGCAACAGTACGGTAAATGAACCTATCATACTAGTAACATGTCAAATCAACATCTGCAATGCATCAAATCCCTCCAAGGGTAAACGTGAAGGGAATGTGTTCTAAAAGTTTTACTTTTAAATGTCAATTATTATGAATTGAATGAGAAATCATTTTGTTCATTGTTTATGTTATTCGTCTTTTAGAAGTGTTAAGGAAGAGGCTCTTGGTCCTTAACCGTAGAGCTCTAAAAGATATTGGTTTACATAAAACAAAAGATATTCGCAATCATGGTAATTAACATGGAACATTAATTACCGAGTTAAGATTGTCGTGTTGGTCATAGATCATTGTAGCTCTACAAGTGAGTGACAACACGGGTATGCAAAAGAGGAAAATATTACTTTTGTATACTGAATAGACCTAATAAGTAAAATATTATAGAAATATGTTTCTGTGTCATTAATATTTTACTGTGTCTTTGGTCCTTTGATATGAGACTTATATCTAATCACTTAAGGAATACTTAATTAGATCAGTGTCTTGAACTATCGATCAGTGTAGTATAAAGGCATTGGTTGGTTAAGTATAACTTTCGTTGGAGAAGATAGTTAGTCAAAAGATTATCATTGCCCCTCTTAATTGAGTGATGATATTAGTGGGCCCCTTGATAAAGCAAAGTTATAATGTGCACAATGTGATTTGAGTTAAGTCACATATTTATAACTAGCTTAAAGAGATCAAGAAATGAATACTAATACAAAGATGACACAATACTACTTTGTGTGTATTCTTAATATCATGAGGCAAGGGACGGACACAAGTGGTGCACTCCATCACTAAGTGGATCGGGTTTTGGTTCGAGTGGAATTAAGACACCTAACTAATTGGGAGCTATAATGTGTAGCTAGATACCGCTTATAGCTTGTGATATTAAGCTCTTAATATCACTGCCAACTTAGTTTAGATCCTCCCATAGTTCACACCACAAAACTGGGAAACAAGAAATGAGAATTTTGAGTTCATAGGATGTGTCGGGTTTCATGTGAAAATATGACACATGGGTGAACAAGCAAAATCAAAATTATGATGTGATTAATAACATAATTAGAATCTAAATTGAATTCATATGTGATGTAAATATTAAGGGGTGTAATGTATTATCATTACATAGGATAATATGTTACATAAGTTGTGAATTTATTACTAATCCCGAAATGTCAAATTTTGTAGGGGTTAAACCGAAATTTGACAAGTCTGCAACACAGTGCACAAACGGTCGACCTCTAAACAGTAAACGGTCGACCGGATGTGGGACGGTCGACTGCAATATTGCACGGTCGACCGGATGTGTGCACATCGTAACAGGGATTTCGTCTGTTCGTTTTCGGTCGACCGAACATTGTGATGAAATATTTTAATGTTGCGAACGATCGACCGAGTGTCTAAACGGTCGACCGAAACCAGGTCTAAACGGTCGACCGGACCTCGCAGACGGTCGACCGGTCAGACGGTTTTGTGTAGAATTAATTTAAGAATTAATTAGATCATGCATGGAATTGGTCCATAATTGATTTAATTCGTGGCTAAGATTATTTATTAATAAATAATGGATGGTTAGATGGAATTTTGCATGGAATCATGGGCAAGAGGTTGCACATGAATAGGTAATTTGGAGAGAACCTATAAATACAAGGTTATCTCATTACCTCCTTAATTCATTCATTATTTTCTTGAGCAAAATTCTCTCTCCATAATTCTCCACGAAAATCTCTTAATTCTTAAGTTTAGTTTTAGTTCTTAAGAGATCATCTTCTCAAAGGAATTAAAGAGGGGTTAGTAATTAGATTCTAAACCCTATCGGAGATCGAGAGACTAGCTTCCCTCTCTCCGATCTTGTTTAGAGTTTGGTGAATACTCGGAGGCATCCGGCGCGGCGAGAAGCATCCCCAACGTCTCCGAATCTTCAAGAAGTTTTTGAGAACTTCTAGGTATGAATTTCGGAGCCCTTGTTTGTTTTAATAGAGTTTTGAAACTAGATGTTAAAACAAACTGATGCATGCATGAAATAAATCAAAGAAAATTGTAATTGATCCTTATTATACATAAAAATTTCGAAAATATATATGTATAATTAAACATGAAATCCTACAAAACGGGACCTCAGTCCAACAACACAAGTACCCTCACACGGGTCAACAAGGACATCAGTCCAGCAACAACAATGGTTTCCCTCGGAAACCTACCGTAGGCACATACGGTCTTATGGTCAGTACGCGACGCACCCCCACACGCGACTACTCGAGCCAAGGGATCGGTGAGGAGCGTCCGCACTTCCGTGCAAAGTAACCACGTGGTCTACACCACCTCGACAGAGTTGTAGCCCGGTCGATCAACATCCCAAAATAGGTGCACAATCGGGGATCATCGCCGGAACAACATTGGCGGCATCGCCGGCACAACATCGGCGGTACAACATACGTCTGGCACAACATCGGACGACACCACCACAAGTCGGAACATCGTCAGCACCATCATCGCCGACAAAAAACCTTGGCAACATCGCCGACACAACCTCGGCAGTACAACATCGGACGGGTCCAGACCGTAGTTTGCAGGGTCATCATGCTCCACGAGTCATGCATCAACATACATTGGGATCTGCGATCCCTCAGGTCTGCAACTCTACAGAGAGTCAAACAACAACACGTCACACCACTGTCCATCAACGGAGGTGGCGCGACCCAAGTGTCTACACTCCTCCACACGGCGGTCCCTGGGCAGGCACAAGCACGTACCCGTCGTCACCTCCCGGCTCACGCTCTAAGCGAGGACACGGGTTTCAGTGGACAGAGTTGACACAACACAATGACCAGGAATTCTGTTCTGCGCACAAACGGTCGACCGAAAGAGCCTAACCAGTCGATCGTTCCCAATAGGTTCGGTCGACCAAAAGTCTGCAACGGTCGAACTCTCTGCACATCACTTAAGTCCAAACGGTCAGACAACAATCTAAAACTGATCGACCGAATACGAGGTTAAAATCCGGAGTCGGTCAAAATCACACAAGACTATTCGGTCGACCGACTCAAGGGTCCCGGTCGACCGAAAACTACCATGGTCATCCTAATAGTCTACGTCATATAACGGTCGAACAATATGTCAAAATCGGTCGAACATCATGCATAATAATCAAGTTCACTTAAGTTCCGGTCGAACCTAAAGCTAGGAACGGTCGACCGAAATTCAACAGGAAGCCTCCAACCTACCAGCACACATGCAACCGGTCGACCGCCACACGGCATCATTCGACCGGTGTTGGTTAAATCGTTAATGTCACTACGACACCAATATTTATCTTAATGTCATTATATTAAATCGTTATTTATACTAATGTCATTTTGACATTGGATCTCACGCCACAATTGATCCGGACCTAAATTTAGACATGAACCAGACCAGATTGGACCAGTCTAGACCAGATCGATGGATTCAGGTTCGGTCTCCGATTCAGGGAAATGCTTGATTCTGGGTTTCCAATCTGGACCAGACTAGTGACCTGGTTTTTATAATAATTTTTTTTCAATGGTGAAACCAAATCCAAATTCCGAGTTTTCTAAAATAATTTTTTTTCATGATTTTTCTCACCCATGAAAACAATCTATTTTAAATAATCGGGTCACAAGCCTATAATATTCCGAATTTTCCCGAGGACCTAGGGGTGCAAACCAGATATTTTGACTCGGATATATAGTAGAACTATCTGAGTTTGTATCCGATTTCTAATCTGAATACTAAATGCCGCCTCAAAATTACTTAAATCGCCAGTGCGAATTACCGTTTTGTCATTCTCTCATTTCTACTTATATATCTCTTCATTTCACTTTTCTACCACCACTCTCTCTTCATCTTCCTCTCTTAATCATCAAGAAGAATGTCTCGGATGCCAGGAAAGGAGTCAGCAGATGCCCCAGTGTACTCGAATCTGGTAAAGTATCTCATTTAATTTATTTATTTTTAAAAATAAAAAATTAGGGTGGACATCCGCAGGAATCGCCTCCCCCAAGGGGGCTTACAAAGACACCCGACATGAATTTTTTTTTCCTGGGCTTACTTTACCGGATTCAGACGCTTCGATAGACATTTTCGTGGTGTTGGTACTGGTAAAGTGAGGAAAACGTAGACAAGATCCTTAGTTTAAGAGATGAGTATTAAATGAATTGTGAATGAAAAAATGGTAATTAGACAGACGATTTAAGTAGTTTTGGGACTACGAATAGTAGTTCTCTTTCTATTGGTAATTTTTGTAAACCAAATTTCGTATCCAAAATTAAATTGGTAAGATGAAACTTACCAAATACCAACTAAATATAATGGTAATAAGATAAATATTGGTGTAATGATGACATAAAGTGAAATTAATTGTTTTAAAGTGACATCTAAGTAAATACATATTTAATATAATGACATTATGATAAATATTGGTGCACTAATAACATAAAATGAAATTTGTTGTTTTGGAGTGTCGTTCAAGCAAAACCCCCTTATTTTTAACATATTTTTTTTGGTAATGTGTTTTTTAAAAGAATTCGGTGCTAACTTTGGAATTTCAAGGTGAGAGCAATTTGAACATTTTTTGGGTCAACTAACGTAAACGGTAAAGTTGCAACCATTAAAAGAACTAAGTGCAAATTGTAACATTTTAATGGTCAGAACGTAGAATACCAATGATTGAAAGGACAAAGAACAAACTGCAACCAATAATAGTAATAATAATTTCATGAGTATATGTTTGATGTATCATTAAATCTCAATTAAAATTCGAATCTCAAAGTATGGCATTTGCAAGTCAATAACATGCTTGATTGACAATATATAGGAATTTTTCAAATCTTGTATGATATTTTGAACTTCACTTTGTTACAAAATTGTTGAAACCAATTCCATGTTAAGAGGTGGAATTTGCAAATTCCTTGTGACTTTGTTACTTTTGATGTAAAATGTTACTATCATGCTCTAAATATGATATTATACACAATAGTAACGAGTAGTATGTGTTTTTTTTATGGTTAATAGGTCGTCATATGATATTTTTGAAGTTATCGTTTTATAGCAGTGTCTATCAAAACATGGTGAATTCAAATCATGAAAATCATAAATAAATAAATTGGTGAATTCAAATCATGAAAATCATAAATAAATAAATAAATAATGGATTTATAAATAGCGTAAACTGAAAATTTCACGGAATTTAATAATATTGTATCCAGATTCCAGGAGGACGACATTGTCAAAATCATCAATCCCACAGGGCTCCGACTTGCCAGACCCGACAAAGGTGTGGTCGGGCAAACCATCGCATGGTATGTTTGATTAGATTGAACCAGTCCAGCCGCATCGTGCTTTCGGACCGGAACCAATTACATGTTTTGGATAAAGAAACCAACCACATGGTGTTTAGTGTTGCTGCTTTTCGACCAATAACCTTGACTTAATGTAGTTAGCTTTTAGTCTTCTCATGTCTTTAAGTCTTAACTTTGCCTACATTGTCACACTGTCGCCGTCTAGTCTTTAACCTTATGTGATAACAAATCAGATTTTTTTTCTTCCTTGATATTAATACGTGGTCAATTTCACTTTATACATGAGCACATCAACTTATGTTTTTTGAAACCACTTTATACTTTATAATGATCATCTATTTAATAACTTACTTGTTACGCATTACAATGAGTCTAACAATGAGTCAATCAGCAAATGAAATACTAGTTATCCACCTTTTGAAACCACATTGTGACATTCCTATCTCAATTTATCTGGAATCGTACACGATTTCCAATAATTAAACGAAAACATAAGTTGAAGAATTTCATTATTTATTATCTCCAATCCACTTGCATATATAGTTAGATGAAAGAATGGCGTTTGTCAAAACTCAAACAACGGAATGGATTATATAATTGTCATGCATGCTTCATAAGAATAATCATGATCTTCAATTACAAGGATACTGGAAATACCACTTCAAAACTCGGAACAAAAGACCAACGAAAACATAAACCTTGAATATGCTTTCGTAAATATAAAATTTGAAAATTAGCCCCAGAGATTAGTTAATTCTGGGATAACTATTCTTTTTCTTTCTCTTCTTTTTCTTTCAGACGAAACCTATACTTGTAATAAATGGATTTTAATTTTTATGAACAGGAAAATGAGAAAAGGAGATTCATAAGTGCATTATCATAATTCCACTGTGCTTCTTTATGCTCGCCCTTAGAATTGATTTCATGCAGTGATTTCTGGAACTTCATTTTGTCAGCATAGAATTGAAGATGATTGGATCTTTCTGCTCACGCTGAGTGTTTCCATGCTCAGGATAAACCTGCAATTTATTGGACAAGATAATTATACTAATCTTTGTATATGCTTTTATTCAATGTAATTAATCACAAGCAAAACAGTAAAATGTGATGTCATAGTAAAAGATAGAATGCTTACCGTTCAGTGTCGGTCCTCCGAGAAGCTTCTGGTTCTAAGCTTTACTTCGCCCCTGTTAGTGGTGAATCGATCCAAGATCTCATCATCTAATTGGTCCCCGCAATCGCAACTGCTGTCCTCACTGTCTCCAGCAGAGGATTCTCGTTCCTGTAAATTATATCGACAATATCTCGGATCAGATAACAAAGCCAAAATGTTAACGATAAGTAACAATAATAGATCATTTGAAATTGATGCAAGCAACAGTACAATATATTCTACCATCTCTCCAATCATTATTTTTCTTCATGAGTTTATGAGTTATGACAGACGAAAAACTGATTCTACCATTTATGCAGCATACATTCAGGGGAAAAAAAAGTATGATACCTTGAACGAGACATTGATGGTTTGACGAGAGACCCCAATAAGTTCCTCGTACTCGGCCGCATCTAACTCATAGAGGTGGCGAGGTTGGAAGATTTTAGGGAGAAGATACTGTCTAATTACGATAAGGATAAAGAAGGGCACTGGGAACAAAATTCCAGCAATGGGGATCCACGTCACTCCGAAGCAAAGCAAGAAGTAGACGATCTGGAAGAGAGTGAATGTAGCTACATACTTGTAGGGAACTGTCTCCACAAAAGAAGCATGGTCTCCTTCTAATACCCTGCAAAAAATATCACACCAATTAATGACAAAACCAAAGTGCTGCGGCTTCTAAGAATGGCTTATTAAGATTTTACGGTAGTTTTAACTGGTATTACATATGATGTCTAGAACTGAATGCTGTGTTCTGGAGTAGCATGTTGGAATAAGCTAAATCAACATTTAAACTTCTATAGGGCTTGAAGAAATTAAGTTCTTTATGCAAGATAGAAGTTTTGTTCATAGCCTAACAAAAAATGGAGTTGAAATAAGCGCAGTTAACTTTCTATTTTATTCTTATAACACCCAGCGACAAAGTTCCGGTACTATATTCTACAGGTTACATAACATGTTAATAAATTTGCTTCCACGGCTCATTTGTTATATGACATTTCTCTTGCTACTTACTGAAAAATTGTAACCTCAGCAAACATAAAAGAATCAATTGAGTTTATTGGCATGCATGTTCATCTTGAAAGATTGACTGAATAATTAACACAAATGAGGAGATAAACTTACTTGAAACGACGTCCAGGAGTAATAAACAGAAGCAATATTCTTTCCCAGAACTGATTCCCAGGCAAGCTATCAATAGCCATGTAGGCAAAGTAACCCCAAAGAACAGATGAAGGAATCATCTTGATGATTGGCATGGCCGCAACGCAACCACCAACTAGAAGAGATTGAAGTAGGTTGGACACCCTTTGTTCATTAACCCGGACTGGCAGGTGTGCATCAATGTGCTTCTCAGGGTCAAATGAGATCTCTGTCTTTCCTTGTTCTGTGTCTCCTTTGATAACTGCATCCTTCAAGTTCTCCAGCTCCTTCTCTACCGAGGGGTCCTATGAAGTACATAAGACTAAAGATTATAAAAATTACTGCTCACAATTCTTAAACTAAATACTAAATTTACGATAGTCTTTCTTATTATATTTGAATTCACCAAATTTCGATTAAGTACAAAAAACAAGAACTTGATTTTACGTATTCATGAATAACAAAGTTAAGTGCACTTACATGTTGGCTTTTGTCTAAATCAATGAACACCTCTTGCATCTTGCCATATATTTCAATGTTGGTAGCTTGCTGTTTCATACACTGCTTTGCACTTTTAACCATCTTCTTGCGAATAAACTGTTAGAAAATGCAAGGATATAAGAAAGTAAGTTAATATATTTCAAGAGTCAAAATCACACACCATTTAATACAAAAATTGAAGCTGAAAGCATCAGTTCACCTGTTTCTTAAGAACAGCTAGACTCTTGGTGTGCATGGGGGACTGTGGAAGGACTCCATTTGAGGGAGGGAGACCGAGCAGTCCACAGACTAGAACCTGAAGAAGTGGATTGGCACGATATGGTAAACAAATTGTATCAAATAGAGTTAACAAGGTGAATGTAATTTACTATTTACCATGATGCCGAGGATTAGGAGGTCATAGTGGTATGCTGATGGATTTTTAAGGTTGAACTCCTTTTGTTGTGCCAATTGTGAAGCAACACTATGATCAAAAAAGTACAAGCCAGCAATCATAACAGCAGGTATAATAGCAATGAAGATGTATACAGGTGGGACTCGAAACAAATCCTGCAATGATAATCAAAGATAGGTGTCAAATGTCAGAAAAGTAACTCACAACTTAGGAAATAATTTGATCTTTTAGAGTAACTTAGCTACAAAAGTAGAGACAAGATGTATCATTTAACTTAGCAAGCATAACTCTATAACATAGAAATCAAGTATTAAAAAAACCAGAGAAAAAAAAGATACATAACTCTGAATCTAGAATAGGTAAAGATAATATTTTATCATTATTCACTAGAGATTAAATATAAAATTTGAAAGGAAAAGGAAAATGTAAGATAAAGAGAAAAAATTGGAGAACAATTACCTTAGCGACTGTCCAGTGATACAATGAGCTTTCTTCCCATGGAAGAGGGCTAAACAACCTCCTGGGGACTCCTGTTACAATCTTCCCTGGAATTGCATAGGATAATAATGTCCAAAGAACCACCATAAGAGGGACACCGTAATCCGCAATAAAACTTCTAAACCACCCTGCATGCACCAGTAAAAAATAGACAAAAACCCAATCATTTATTTGATGGAAACACTAATTAAGAATCAAAGCCACTTGACAAGAAGCACACAAACCTGTGCCGTATCGCCATGTTCTCGCCCTCCGACTTTTGAGTGCCGTATAGAGCAAACCAAAGGAGAAGATAACCCCCAACAAGCCATTCATGTAGAGCCATTGGAACTGGTACCTTGGCAAATTTGAGTCTTCATTATCAGGTATTTTGAATTCACTCACCACTCCCTGAGCACATACATAACAATCGAAACATCAGTAATTCATGACCGTTCACGGTTAAGACACTGGTAGTGGCAATACAAAAAAACATACCTTGATTGCTTCTTGCAGAAAAAGAACAGTTATCAGCATGCCGAATAGCTCCCCTGCAATCCTTGTAAATCGGCTGATAATCGTACAAGCATTGAAAATAGCCAGAAGGAAAAGCATCAAAGCAGTCCAGATGCAAACCCTACACAATAACATTAACAGCATCTTAATTAGAAACATAATCATTATAAAAAGGGGAGGTTCTTGTTGTAAAGCTGCAGTAAGTACTACCATCCAGCCCAAGCCAAGAAAAGGTGTCCCCCCAAATCTTCTCTCCCTTTAGCGAAATTGTACAGATAAGAGTACATAATAACAGTCGGTTCCGCGATTCCTAAGATCAATAGGGGCTGCCCACCAAGTATTGCATGTAGGATACCACACAGAGCAGTGGAAGCTAATGTCTCCGCTGTGCCCAATCTTCCCTCTACATTTAGAAACCACACATAACCAAAATTACACAAACCATCACCTTTAAATGAGCCAATTAGAATTTAAAATACTCACCGGTGTCTCTTCTTAATTGCTCCCCGAATGCGATAACCGGAAGCGCCGAAGCGAAAAATATGTACGCGGTCGGCGCCAGTATTCTAAATAACAAACAGATCAAAACATCAAAATGAAAACATCATCCATTTTAATAAATAAAAATGTATAAAACGTAACGGATTTTTTTTATTTTAAAAAAAAACATACTTGATTCCGGAGCAAATTCCGCTAATCCAGTCTTGCTTGTAACACGCTGCTCTGCCTTTGACATCTTTAACGATGCCCTTGAACGGGGTTCGGATGTGTTCCATTCCTATATCACACCTTCAAAATCAGCATCCGTAGGCATTAAATAAAAATCTTCTTAAACCACTTTTAATAGAAGAAAATAACGAGGACGATATGATGAATGACACGAATCCATAGCGGTCAACAAAGCAGGAAATTACGTGAATCGTATGATAACCGACCAATTCAAATACCCCAACCAATAAAAAATCTCCCGGCCTTCCAAACATACGGAGCGAAAATCACGAAAACACGTTAAAACGAAGACATTAAATCTTCATACTCGTCGTGTGAAAAAGAGTTCACAAAAATACAAAAAAAAAGAAAGAAGCAAAGCTCGACTCGAACTCGACTTAGACAACAAAGTAGGGTGAGGGAGGGAATGACAATACCTAAGATCGATGTCAATCCCTTATTGTTGTTTCGGATTTCGGTTTTTGGTTTCTCCCGACTCGACGAAGGGATCGAGTGGGGGGAGAGAGAGAGAGAGAGAGAGAGAGAGAGAGAGAGGAAGAAGAAGAAGGGATGGGAGAGAGGCGTTGGTTACGATTGGGGTTTGTTTGGGCTTCTCCTCTCGTTCAAAAAAAAAAAAAAGCCGCGGCGGCCTCTGCGGGGCCCACCGAGTGGTGTGGGTCCGTGACACGTGGGGTTGCATCATTGGTCCGATGTCCTTTTCCTCTTCCCTTCCTCCCCCGCGTTGATGTCTGTCGTCTTCCGCGATCTGAAACGGTGCGTGGCTTCTGGGCGTTCGATGGGGATATATTACGGTTTGGGGAACTTGCATTGCATGGGATCTGTGAGATTGCTTTTGGTGTTTTGCAGATTTTGTGCCCTATTGGTGTTTATTTGAATGGTTTTTTGTTTGTTTGTGGGAAGTTAGGCTTTTGGACCCTATCTTAAGAATTGATTTGTAATTGCTTTAATTAATGATAATTGATTAAGTGAATCTTTCATTTTCAGTTGATTTAGTAAGAAATGATGAAATAAATATTTGTCATTGATAATTCAAGTTCACAACTTCTACGAACAATTCATTTGTTGCAGCGTGTTGGACTTGAATTGGAAAATGGAAGCTGCGCTGTTCGTCTTCTCTTACAATTTCGGACCATTAGTAGTCTGTGGTGCCTAATTTAAATATTTTAATAGGGTGGATCACTTTCCAAGTAATGCAATATTATTGTTTGGCACGGGCATCAGTAGGTAGCACAGCCTGGAGTACTCTGGTTGTTGGTCACTGGCAGAGTGGCATTGGTCAATGCATCAAGTGCCAAGAACTTGGAATCCCAACAACTTCCGTATGGATATCATCATTTGATTTTGTCAGGTTTTATATAACTCCGAAAAGCATACTTCATTGGATGTGTTTCGAATATGAGTCACAAAACCTTATATTTTACATTTATTTTTTCTTTAAAATAATTATTTTTTGCAAACCACTATCGGTCCGTTTGGTACACTGAAGTATGGCGCCTAAGTCCCGGATATTTGCAATTTCCCCCCAAACCAGAAAAATAACATCCAAACAATTTTGATATGCGTCTACGTCTGGGCTGTGTATCAAGATTTTGTTTACAAAAGAAGAAACAAACTCCTTGTGGTTTCTCAACGTCTGGGAATTTTTCAAATTCACCCCAGACGTTGTCAGACGACGTTTCCACCCAAATTCACCCCCAAAATCATGAGTCTAGATGAGACGCTAACGTACGTCAGTTTACAAAACACACCTTATGTATCACTCTTGAAACAAGTATTAGCAAATATGGAAAAAAAACTCATACTAACAATTCATTGTCTACTGCTAACCACAGAAGCTCGACTAATACTAAGCAAAAATCATACCACATCATGCCAGCTGCATCATGAATCCAGCCTTCTCAACATAAAAATTAACTTTAACACCATATTTTTGTCTCTATTTTCATGGTACGTTATGGTACATAATATCTTCAATCATTACGCTTTTGTCCTCTTAAAATCATGCATCTATTAAAGATGTATTTCCAAAATGTGGTCCTGTCATATACATCGCGTTAGCTTCTAATCTGGCTAGTTTTGATGTTTGTTCCTGTAACATCCCCGAACAGCGGAAAATTTAAACTTTTAACACCAAAGGAATCACAAGGATAAAACCATCAAGAGTGGGGACATTACTGAAAGAAATACATAAATAAGTCTGGTGCACCATAATACAATACGAGTTTGTCAAAAGAGTGATTACATTACAACACGAAACACAAGGTACATGTAATCACGACAACCTAAAAGTAGGCAGACGACAGGATCCAGTCCCAAAGTGCAATCTCCCTCGGTCACCACCCGTCGGAACCTAACGCGGTCCTGAAAATAATCATAACAACAATGCCTGAGTTTCCATAAGAAAACCCGTATGACAAGCTCACCTATATGCCCTAACATACTAGTATAGCATGGCATGGAATACAAAGCAGTAAAACAACAACGCCACGAAGGGCCAAACCGGACATCCGTCCCGCGATCGTTTCCGCTGCCACACAGGCCCCGCGGTCTACAATCGCCACCGCTGCCACACAGGCCTCACGGTCCGCAACATCGCCGTCGCCACACAGGTCGCACGGTCCACAAACACCGGTACCACACAGGCCACGCGGTCCAACCTCACCGCTGCCTCACAGGCCGCACGGTCCAAACATCACCGCCGCCACACAGGCCGCACGGTCCAAACATCGGGTCTCCGTAGAGACCTACCGTAGGCACATACGGTCTAACGGACAATACGCAACACATCCCCACACGCGACTACACGAGTCAAGGGATCGGTGAGGATGTGTTCGCACTTCCACGCAAGGTAGAAATCAGATCTGAATACATCGTGGTCCACCACCACCACACCAACGGAGTCGTCGCTCAGGTCGGTCCATCAACCGGCGCCACACAGACCGCACGGGATATCACTCGATAGGTGCCCAATCGAGCTACCTGCCGGAACACATCATCGGCAGTCCATCGCCGCAACCACACAGGCTACGCGCGATCCTCCCTGCCGCCACACAGACCGCACAGGGGGCCTACTGTCGCCACACAGGCCGCACGACACGTGCAATAACTGCCATCAAGGCCAGTCGAACATATCCGCCACACAATGCCAGACAATCGACAGATCCGAACCGAAGTCCGCAGGGTCAACGAGCTCCACGTGCAACACCAACTCCGGCTCCAACGAGCAGGGTCGCGACCTCCGTCGCCGTCAATAGGCCGGTACCTCTCTGGACCTCCGTCGTCAATCCTGGCCGGTAGTCTCTGTGCCTCCGTAGCCATCGGCCGGTAGTCAATGCACCCGTCGGCAGTTGCGTGTTACTGAAGCAATGGGATCCGTAATCCCTCAGGCCGCTACTCTAACGCGAGTCGAACGATCCACCAGATATAGTCACGATCCATACATGGAAGTGACGCGTTCCGGACACCCACACTCTTCCACACGGCGGTCCCTGGGCAGGCACGCATAACGCGCCCACCGTCACCTCCCGGCTCACGCACAAGGCGAGGACACGGGTTTCCGTGGACAGAGTTGGCATCCTAAGTGGAACCAGGAATCATGTCCTGTGCAAAACGGTCGACCGAAAGAGACACGGTCGACCGTTTTCCTCAAGGGAATTCGGTCAACCGAAGTGACAACCGGTCGACCGCTTCCACAAGGGAATCGGTCGACCGAAAGTGACAACTCGGTCGACCGTTTCCACAAGGGAATCGGTCGACCGAAGCTTCTGTCACGGTCGAACTATTTGCGCAACACATAAATCCCAACGGTCTACCAAAGGTCTAAAACCGGTCGACCGAACGAGGTCAAAATCCGGAGTCTGGTCAACGCTCAAATCAAATCTATCGGTCGACCGACTCAGGGGTCTCGGTCGACCGAACACTTACAGGGTCAACCTAATATTTTCTATGTCATCAAACGGTCGACCGAAGCTTACGTATCCTACCGGTACACTCAAGTTCCGGTCGACCGAACGAGGGACGCGGTCGACCGAAACACGACAGACAGTGAAAAATACACCACGATCGGTCGACCGTCCAAGGGACCCGGTCGACCGACAGACGTCTTCAACCTCGCGCCAGCCGAGGTTTTGACGTCGAAACTCGTCGCCGGCGAGGCCTCCGACCTCGTGCGACCGACCCCAACCTCACCCCAACGTGGGTGATCAACTAAGGCCTCTAATGCAAGAACTTTGCATACCTTTCCTTGAAGATCGACGAAGAACGTCGGACTTCACCGGAGCTCCAACGACGCCTCGATACCGCGACCTCACGCGCACCTCCTCGCACCACGCCACGCCCAGCACGCTTGCCTCACGCGCACCTCCACTGCTCGAGCACCACAAAGGAAGAGGAAGGAATGGGTGGAGAGAAGGAAGGTTTGAAGAAGAAGAAGAAAAGAAGAGAAGAGGATCCACGTTTTCTTCTTAAACCCCTCCAAGCCAACCCTCACCTACACTCCAGCCCATCCTCCTCACCACCTCCCACGTCTCCCCACACATCACCAACAGCAACATCAACAGCAACAACAACACAACACTATGCACATCACGTCACCTCCTATTCCTCCTCAACTTCCCATGCAAACCCTTCATCCTAAGCACCCTAATCACCATTTAATCCCTAAGCTAAGTTAGGGTCATTACAGTTACAACAGTAATTTTGTACCAGCATTCGATCATCTGCGTGTCATACCTAAAAGCATAAGAGCATTACATTCAAACATAATATCTCGTATTAGTTATATATGTACCACAATTTTTGTTACGAAACTTACTACATATCACTCTTTTATTGTATTAAAACTGTTGTAGTAGTATGTCTTTGTTTGCATCTATATTGTAACGTCCCGAAAACAGTGGAAAATTTAAACAATAATAAAGACCGTCAACGGTCAACACCGGGCACGTCACGGGAAGACAAACCAACATATATATAAAATATATAAGATATAGATTCACGTGGAAGTCAAACTATACAAATGAGTCAACTGTGATTACAACAAAACTGAATATACGTGCAATCACTACCTCAACAAAAGAAGATATAAAAGATGACAGGATCTGATCCCGGGGGCACCGTCCTCAGTCACCACCTCAACTCTAAACCTCCTCGCTACCTGAAATGCAAACAATTGAAACATGCCTGAGTTCCCTGCAGGAACCCCGTATACCAAACCTCTTAAAAATACAAAAAGGAATTAAAAACAATGCAATACAATGCACATGATCATCCACCTCGGGCCCACAATAATGCCCTCACCGCCTCCGCGGCACTGAACCACTCCTGCCACTAGGGTCAAGTCAGTCCACCGCTGCCTCACAAGGGTCAGTCGACACCACTGCTCCCCAAAAGTGCAGGAAGGAACCCCTGGTACACGCCACCACCCCAGGAGCGAGTCAGCCCGCCGAATACACAACTCGGGTCAGACGACAGCCGCTGATCCCCCAAGAGCCGCCAGACGCGCACCCTGACGGAACATCCTCGGCCTACCGCTAAACCCTCGCAAACTGCCCAAGGTTTACGACACACATCCCTCACACCCCGCTCGGTAAGAGAGGCAACAGTAATACAATAATACACCCTCGTCGAAGGTGAAATCCGTAGCTCTCAAGGCCGGTAATCGACCGTCGCCTCGAAGCCGGTAGTCGACCTATACTCAACGGATCGCGTGTGGATAAATCCACCAACCTGCGGCAGATCGGTCGACCGCTACAAGCACACCGGTCGACCGGTCCTCCAAGGGTCAGTCGGCACCACCGCTCCCCAAGAGTGCAGAAAGGAACCCTGCCACTAGGGTCAAGTCAGTCCACCGCTGCCTCACAAGGGTCAGTCGGCACCACCGCTCCCCAAGAGTGCAGAAAGGAATCCTGACACTACGCCGCCACCCCAGGAGCGAGTCAGCCCGCCGAATACACAACTCGGGTCAGACGACAGCCGCTGCTCCCCCAAGAGCCGCCAGACGCGCACCCTGTCGGAATATCCTCGGCCTACCGACAAACCCCAGCAAACAGCCCAAGGTTTACGACACTCATCTCTCACACCCCGCTCGATATGAGAGGCCAACAATAATACGCCCTCGTCGAAGGTGAAATCCGTCGCTCTCAAGGCCGGTAATCGACCGTCGCCTCGGAGCCGGTAGTCGACCTATACTCAACGGGTGGCGTGTGGATAAATCCACCAACCTGCGGCAGATCGGTCGACCGCTACAAGCACACCGGTCGACCGGTCTTCCACACAGTACTCGGTACTGTACAAACAAGTCTATCGGTCGAACCACGCCAACCGAATTACCGACCAATCCGTCGAACAAAAGTCATCTAGCGGTCGACCGTTTGGATGGTCTATGCTATACAAATTTATATAAATATATATATATATCCTATCGGTCGAACCAGGGTCCGTTCAACCGATAAGAAAAACTGCCTGAATCCTGCCTACAACATTCGGTCGACCGAACCTCTCTTCCGGTCGACCGATCTACAGGCACTTCACTGCAGGAAAACTACACGCGGTCGGTCGACCGGATCACAACGAGCGGTCGACCGTTTAGATGGTCAACGTTCTGACCGACTTTGCGCAGTTCGGTCGACCGAGACACACACTAGGTCGGCTGAAGGCCTGTCTAACCTATCTACTGGGTTCGGTCGACCGAAACAACACCGGTCGACCGGCTAATGTAACCCTTTCTTTCCCGCGAAATTTGGCATAAACGGTCGACCGTCACACAGACATCGTTCGACCGTTTTCGGGCAGTAAGTTAATATTTATAAATATCGGTCGACCGACCCATATACCGGTCGACCGAACAATACATAATCGCCACTGTACAGGCATCATTTAGACGATGTTCGGTCGACCGAAACACACAACGGTCGACCGAACCAGTCGTCTTCAACCTTGGTTCAGTGGGTTTCTCGCCGGGGAAACGGCACCAACGCCGCCCCCTACACTCCCACACCACTTGGGGAGTTACTATGAAGACTTGGCATACCTTTTGGTCGAGTGAAGAAGCCTCCCGAGCTCCCTTCAACACATCTTCTCTTCTTCTTCCCTTCTTCTTCTTCTTCTTCTTCTTCTCCTTCACAATCACCTCTCTCACTCTCAGTTCACTCTACTCACGTATCCTTCACACTCCAGCAAAACATTCCTTAGCTTAACCTTATCTTCACTATATATATCTCCTTTAATTAACCACCTCCAAATCTTCCAACCATAACAAGTCACCTCATCTCCCCCATGTCTATCACCTCCATTTCATCCAATCATACACCTTTGGCTTAAGTCTTATCTCTTCATAGATCAAACCAAACCAAACCAAAACATAATTAATTCTTAAGTAGGTTTATTTAGGTTTAGTTTAATTAGGGTGTTTAGATTAGGTTATTACATATATATTTATAAATAAGTGGGAATATGTTTGGAATCTACCTTTTCCTTTTGAAGTAGAGATGGATATGCGCCTTTTAATTGATTGTCTAAGTGGATATTTTTTGTTTTATACACATGCAATTAAACATGAACCACAACTATCAGAATTCCTAAATATCAAACCAATCCGTCTACACGTACGTCCACACACTATACCTAGTTAGTTGTTCGACTCCAACACATACACAAGGAAAAAGATTCATGCATGAAATCATCCATTACGTAGGGTAGGTTTGTGTGATTGATTGGTGTTTTGTCTTTCATGCACTTTTTTTGTTTGTTTTCATCCTTTTATTTACGTGACCATTAAAATCTGTGGTTAGGGTTATTTAGGAATATTGATGTTTCGGCCATATGCCGAAGATATTGCTGGAGACTGACTCGATAGAGAAGTCAATGGTAGCATTGCACCAGGTGTCCGCAACCTCTTGTGTAACTTTCCTCGTCACTTTGATTTGTGGACAATTTCATTTGGTTATATGATAAGATAACAGTACCGTGATATACTTACTTACAGTGCAACAAGTTTTGACAACAGAGTGGGTTGTGGGACCACAATCAAGTCATCGGTTCTAATATCATGTTGAAACAAAGACAAATGAGGATCATTACTAAAAAATGTGTTTATAACTCAGAGAGTTCAAATGTATTATGATTTACTCGTTGGAAGATCAATATTGTAGATGTCATAGTCTAGTTTCTGTCAGAAAAAAAGTGTTCACAATTTGATTCGACCATACAAATAACAAAGTGTTATTGGAGTTTCGAACCTATGCGCAAAACTTCATTTTAAATCCTAGAAACTTTACATGAACTCCTCCTTTGAACTACTGATTTGACAGAATATGGATTTCAACCAAGCATGTGAAATCTCTTTTTATTTTATTTTATATACTTTAGTATTCACTCCATTTTAAATCTTAAGCATAACAAACATGTGAAATGAGATTGTTATTGTTAGAACCTTATTCATAAAACTAATCTAAACTCTAGTTAGAGGAATTAATCAAATTAAATGGGGTTAATGAGGGTTTACCCTTTCACGAAGGGAAAATATAGAGTTTGTAAAGGGTGTTGAAGGATGATTGGAGGAGATGGAGGTGGAGTAAAAATAAAAAGTATATAATTGTGTTGGTGTTTATCGGATGGGAATCACCTGAAACGTGAAAATTAAAGAGAGAGAGAGAGAAGAGTTCGTGAGGGTAGAAGCTCAGAAAGAAGTTGGGGTTGATCGGATGGATTGGAATTAGGCAAAGGAACTGAGGAGACTGATTTCTATCAACCAATTCAACGTCAACTAAGGCTATAAGGTATGTCAAGTTCGAATTAGTGGCTCACACTAGGTGTGTGAGGGTTTAAATGGGTCGCCAGATGTCTGAAACCTCGTTGGCGAAAAGCTCAGCTAAAAATACATGGTAGAATTGTCGACCGGTATGGGTTTCGGTCAACTGAATGAAGTGTAAAAGTTAAGATTTATCCCTCACCGGTCGAACAACGCGTTTAGCGGTCGACCGGTTAAATGTGATTTGGGAAGAAGATGAAGACTCTGATCCTTTCCGGTTGGACGTGACTCCTTTGTCGTTCGACCGTTTGAATGTAAATAAGTTGGTTTGAATTTCTAGTGTGAGACGGTCGACCGAATTGATGTGATGTTCGACCATTAACTTAAATAACTAAGTGAAATGTTCGACCGATTGTTAAGTGTGTTCGACTGATTGATGACTAGAATTTCTATGTTGCCCCTGGTAAATTTCGGTCGGACGGGACCTATTTGGTTGATGATATTTCCAACCAAATGAATGTTACGGGAGACCTTGTAGGACCCACATTTATTTATAATATGTATGTTTTCTATCATGTTAAGTTATGTTATTGTATTGTATGTCATGTATACTAGCATGTTAAGTTTTGTGAATATATGATGACTGTATTCGCAAAACTTAACATGCTAGTATACATGACATACGATACAATAACATAACTTAACATGATAGAAACCCTCACACACCTAGAATTGATAAATGGGTCGCCAGAGGTATATAGGTGAATTTGGCATACGGGGTTTCCTTATGGAAACTCGGGAATAGTTCCGTGTTTATTTTCAGGCCTAGAGCGGCAGTGACTGGGTAGGGACTGAGGACGAGTACACTGTTACCGGATCCTGTTATCTTATTTTGAGATTGTTATGATTACATATGTATAATCCATCTTGTCATTTTAAATGTAATCATACTCTTGACAAACTCCTGTATAGTGTGCACATTTGTTATGTTTATAAGTATCATCCTCAGGTGTTTGAGTTGAATCTTAGTGTTCAATTTTTTTTTAATTTTCACTGTATTTTTTGGACGTTATAGTTATGATTCGATCTCTTGTTTTATCTATCTTAAGACAAAAGATCTCACAACTTAACTTATCTCAATTGGTAAATCGGAAATTCTATGGACCTATAAAGGAAATCCTTGTCTCAATTGGTAAATCGGAAATTCTATGGACTTATAAAGGACATCCAAAAGAGCCTGATTAAGAACATGATGACACAAAACGCCTTCGTTCTGCTCCCATGATGCCATCATGTGCGACTCACAAAGACTACGTACTTGGCACCGTAATCCAGCTGGTGGTGTAAGAATGTCCACTGCGAGGGTAATCACCACCGCAAGCCAATCTTTAATAAATTTCAGTAAGGCGGACCACAAACACATGAAGACGAGTTGTGATGTATAGGTGTAGCAAATTCAACATCATAATCCCGAAGCAATAACATTAATTCAAGGTGGTGAAAACTACAACTTCTTAGAACATTGATGTGCTCTTCAAGTAGCTGATTGCTTTATAGAGGATCAAAACGGTATATATCTTTGTTAAATTACGTGAAGGATTGGACGATATCATAAAGCTATACGGGAGGTCACCCGGGGCTCTCTCGGGGGTGGGAGACTTGTGTCCCCGTTAGAAATTTGTTTTTATTTCTTAAAAAACTTAAAAAAATTATTTTAAATTCATTTATCAATTTGTTTCCTTAATATGTTTTTTATTTGTTTTGATTTAAAAAAAATTATATTTTACTCATGATTGATCTTCAAATGACATGAAATGGAGAGATTATATGGTGTTTGGGTTTTTCTGGACGTGGTTAAGGAGATTTTTTGGATCGGTTGGGTGAGAGCTTACATGACAGAGATAGAAGTTTACATGTCATAAAGAGAAAGCAGAACGTTTGAGGTAGTCCCGGTGTTGTTATTTATGCTGTCAGTCTCCCAACCGAAGATTAACAAATAATGACGTACGTAGGAATTACAATTGGCATCTTAATTTGGACTCCCATATTCTTAGTTAGTGTTATGTTATGCGCAATATGGCTCACATTTAGCTAGATTCTTAAATATTTACGGAACAACAAGCCTTATGCTTCACAGATTAACTTTTGCCACCTCCACCTATCAATCGGTACAGGAAGATAGTAATCGTTGACGATTACATGTTGCCTTATTAGCAGTCAATGTGATTTTTTCACGTGAAAGTGTGTAGATTGTTTGTTAAGAAAGTCTCTTTACGTTTTGTCACGAAAAGTACTTGTCTAGGCATTGAAGGCACAAATGCCGTACGTCGTAAGCAAATCACACTATCACAGATTCACAGTCATACAAACATTACTCGTGCAAACTTTACATTTTTACTTTACCCGTGCAAACTTAGACGTATTCACTTTATCATTTTAAAACCTGTTTGGTAGTAACTTCTTTAAATAATGACATTGTATGTAATATTTTTCTTAGGTTAGGATGTATTCATCTTACCTAACATTTAGTGATTTTAATTTTTATTCCAGGATAAAATTAGTTAGGTTCATTACGGCCAATGCTACTCGTAAATATATGGATTTGATTATACAATCAGGTCAAATTTAATTTCAGGATTTGGTTAAATTTATATCAATGATTAGTTTGTTAACTATATTGCCATATTGGGTTAAAGACTATGGATAGGTTTCTTTCAAAAAGACTATTGATAAAAGTCGTAAGCTGATTAAAGAAGAGTTCTGATTTATGAAGCTCATCATCAAACAGAGAACTGAAGCCCATTAAGCCCATCAAACGCTAGCCCACGTATGATGCCAATCGGTTGAACTCATAAGCTGAAGCCCACATGTTCAGTATGAGTACTGGACCGGACAGGATCGGTATATACAAATCACTTGACCGAGGAATGACCAAATAAGTTTCTGGTCTTGTCAATTTTGATTTGTTAGAAATGGTGTCTCAAAAACAAGTCCGAAATGGTCGACTGCTTCTCAATCGGTGTCGTCGTTAAGATTCGGGAAGATACAGCAGGAACGGTCAATCGCTCAACCAAGGCAAAAGATACTGATTTCATTGAGTTTGAAACGTACACAGTGGGTTATATTGATCTTATATTTGAAGATTAGAGATTAGCCAACTTCCCATAACAAAGACCGATCGACTGGTGCTCTACTGGTGTACTATTACTTGGACTGAGCAGTTTTAGTTTAAGGGCACTTTGGTGGGGGGAATTAGAGAGATTTGCCCTAAACTACTATAAATAGTCTTATTGTATTTAGAACCTAAGAGTCATTCTTAAGAGCAAAGAGAATCACAATTTGGAGATGTAGATTTTAGTCACCACCAAATGTTAGTGTTTCAAGATTTGGGGATAATCTTGTTGTTAGGTTTCACCATCCACCCTCAATACCCTCAAGATGTAAATTTTGGACTTGTGTTTGCTCTTTGTAATTGATTGCTTGTGTGTTACGTGCTTACCAGAAGTATGTGGTCGAATTGTCTAGCTTGAGTTCGGTGTCGTCGTTTCTTTGTGATTGAGCACTACCAATAATCCTAACACACACATATATATAAATACCCGAAGACAATGACGTAATAGCACCATGGAATTTTTCTCATATGAAATCGTCAAAATGTGGATACAACATTGCAGTCAAATACCCCTAACAAATGCATATCCGAGCTAATTATTTCATTAAAAAAAATCACAAGTTGGTATAACTGTGAATCCAATCATGATCAATTTAATCATTCTTTTTAATTTTTTATTATACACTCTAAAAGTCGTGAAGCCATGTCTATCTTGATAACGAATTAATATCCCATGCATGTAAAGGTACTACGAGTGGAAACCATGTTTAAATTCACAAATGGACGTGGCTACCTCAAACTTAAATACAAACCATCCAAGTCGTTACAGATCTCTCATGCGTGCAATCTATAAATAGTGAGTAGTAGCTAACTCAATTCATAACATCTTCATACAATATTTTCGTTCAAAATGGCTAATTCTAAGGTTTTGGCAATTGCTGTCCTTGTCTTGCTCTGTGTGAGCATGACAGCAGCATTGAGAGTTTTGGGTGAAGGTTATGGAAGTGGTTCAGGATATGGACATGGAGGAGGTAAAAATGGTGGAGGAGGAGGTGGTGGTGGAGGAGGTGGAGGAGGTGGAGGTGGAAAGAACGGATATGGCAGTGGGTCAGGATATGGATATGGTTCCGGAGGTGGATACGGTAAGGGTGGAGGTGGAGGAGGTGGTGGTGGAGGAGGAGGAGGAGGTGGTGGAGGAGGAAAAGGATCTGGAAGTGGTTATGGATACGGATCCGGAGGTGGATACGGTAAGGGTGGTGGTGGAGGAGGAGGTGGCGGTGGAGGCGGTGGAGGAGGTGGAGGAAAAGGAGCTGGAAGTGGTTACGGATATGGTTCCGGAGGCGGATACGGTAAGGGTGGAGGTGGAGGCGGTGGTGGAGGAGGAGGTGGTGGTGGTGGTGGAGGAAAAGGATCTGGAGGTGGTTATGGATATGGATCTGGTGGTGGATACGGTAAAGGTGGAGGCGGTGGTGGAGGAGGAGGAGGAGGAGGTGGTGGTGGTGGTGGAGGAAAAGGATCCGGAAGTGGAAGTGGAAGTGGTTATGGATATGGATCGGGTGGTGGAGGCGGAGGTGGTGGAGGAGGAGGAGGAGGTGGAGGTGGTGGTGGAAAGTAATAAGTATGATAAATAAAAAAACTAGGTGGAGGTTGGATGTGCTCCAAATTTGCTGATTTTGTTGTAGTGTTCATCATACTGAATGCTATCTAAATAAGTGTTATGATCACATAGTGCTCCATACTATCTGATATGTGTGTTTTTTCTTGATTTTATCATTATCCAATAAAAGATTTATTTACTTTATATATTCAGTAGCGATGGTCTCATTCGTTGCATAGGTGGCGGCGTGGCGCCAACTTGGTATTACGTAGGTAAGTATAGTCATGGAGGATTTGAGTCGTGGGGGGATGTGAATTTATATTAAACGCTTCGTATGAATCAATTCCAAAATAGACATGGGTAAACATGTCAAAAGGAAAAACGAAGTAAAATTAAAGTACATCAAAATTAAAATTAAGACTAACATTTCTTAATATTACAAATTTATATATATATATATATATATATATATATATATATTGCAATATTCATTAAAAATTTAGACAACCATAGAATTCATTAGAAATTCATCATCCATTCTGTTTTGAAGTTTTGTTTTAATTTTTTTTATAGTTCAGTTGTTACTGTAGAAACAAGTTAATATAGTATCAATCAGTAATTTTGATTATCCAAATGTAATTTCTAAGCGCGCGTCTCCGTCTCGTGTCTCCTCAAGAACATTGAAAGTTGTTTTTGTTTAGAAGTCAAATATTAAACGTTTATCTTTAGTTTGATTAAATTTTAACTTCTCACAAGAACAACTTAAACTCTTGGGCAACTTCATGCGACAACAAGCTGTTGGATTATTGAGTTTGGACTAAGCCTATGAATAGCTCAATTGAAGAAATCCAATGTTGAGATGAAGATGAGAATTATTGTCTTATGTGCCATGTGCTCACCTCTACTTTTAGTCACACATTGGTAAAGCTAACAAGTTGAAGGATGTTGATAAACATACTATTCACTTGTCACTTGTCACTTTGGCGTGGCGTGACGTGGCAGCCCCCACTTTGGGGGAAATTAGAGGCTTTAGCCTCAGGGTGATTGGTGTATTTATTTTTGGACCTCAAGATAATTGTTTTTTTTTTGCAATTAAGTCCTTGACGGTTACAAGAATAAATATATATATATATATATATCATGACGGTTTCCTCCTGTATACACACGATTTATTTTCCCATCATCTCTACGGAATCCGTCCCTCTCCGGCGATTTCCTATCTCCGAATCCAAAGTTGTTCAACGCCCGATTCTTGCGAGGTTCCGCGCTGCTTTCGTGGTCCGTCGACTCCGGTGTGCGCTTACCTATTTTGGAAACATACATGAACGTATTACTTATAATTATCGAAGTAAAATTTTCTTATTTGTGAATAATCAAGTTGTCGTTCATGACATTGTCCTTCGTTCGATTCGGCGTAAAATTACTCCATCAAAAGTGCAACTTAATTATTATAATTTCCAAATGATAAAACAAACAATATTTTTCAAAATTTCGAACCAAGGCTATTAGTTTCTACTCGTGCTTGATAACTCACCTGAAACTCACTCGGTTTCGCTCGCTCAGCCGTTTGGCTCAATTATTAACGAGTCAAGCACGAGCCAAAAAATCTGTTCGGAAAAATAAACAAGTCGAGTTGAGCAAAACCCTGCTCTCGCTTGACTCGGTTGCTCGTATAAATATGCATACATCCCTATAAATACACAACATGTTACGTTACAAATATACATCTTTATACATGGAAAATAAATGGAAAGTAAAGATTAATTTCTGCAATATTATTGTAAGATAATATTATTTTGGAAAAAAAATAAGATGATTAATTACATAAAAAATCGTCTTAGAATTCTTTAAATATGAGATTAAAAGAAATTAGTTTGAAATAAGTAAATTGTATTAGACAAAAACACATTAGTTAAACGGTAAAATCCCAAAACAATTAAAAATTGAAGTAACATATCCACGTGACCAAAATTGAAATATCATCCTCGAAACCAAATATTAGTCGGCAACAATGTAATGTTTGCTCGTTGTTTTGACTAATGTGATGACATCAAAGCGTTGAGATGATTGGTAGCAAAAAATATTAACTTCTGAAATCTATTTTGAACCGTTGATTAATTTGATTATAAAAGACACCAACCAACCGGATAATCGATACCGGTGGTAAGTCACATCGTCGGATCTCAATGCAACAGCGATGAAAGTGTGACCCGCTCACAACCACCGATCCGACAAATCAAGCACAGCTCTGTCGCCTGGTTGGGTTCGAAACAGATTCGAAGTGGGAGGAGAGGAAGATGGGGTTGTTGTCCTCCTCCCTTCTTCTCGCCCATCTACTCCTACTCGCACCCCACCTCTCCTCCGGCCTTCCTTCCCACAGTAACCACTCGATCTCTTGCTATTGGTTGCCGGTAATTGTTTACAGGATTGTTCTTGTTTTTGGAGTTGTCTGTTGGGGATGATAGAATTGGAGGTGGATTGGATCCGGATGTGGTTGGTTTGTAGGAAAATAGTCTGAAAGTGGGAGGATCGAAGTTCCGGAATGATTTCTAATGATCGTTTGTAGGGACACGGAATAAAGTTTTGGGAAGTGAGAGTTCTACAACCTTATAAAAAATGTATTTTGAATGATTTTCCTTACTTCCACTTTGAACTATAGGAAAGTTCATTCACTTCCTGCAAACCAATCGGGAAATGTAGTTTCCATTGGTTGTTAATTTGAAATGCATAGATATTATTGATTTTCTTTGGACCGCTGTGGAATGTGGACTTGCGTTTTGTTTCAAAATACTGAACTTCCACAAATATTCAAGTGATGAGTTTTTCCTTGTTTGAATCACCTATATTTAAGTTTTCGACTTTATTTTGCTAATACAAATGTCATACCAATGGAAAATATTGGTGTGGCCTTTTAACTACAGCAACAAAATGGGATGTGCTACAAACAGAAATGAAAATTTCAAGATCAGTGCAAAACTTCAGGCGTTTTGCATTTAATTGTCATCAGTTGCTTATTATTTAATTCATTTGGTTCAAACTTTTTTTGTTCAAATGAAATATCATGTAAAGGTGGAGGATACAAGTTGAGTGATACTAATAGTAAAAAAACTAACATACCCTCAATGAAAGGATTAACAACAAATATAAGACTATAAGTACTCAAGGTGGAGGATACAAGGGAAGATATATAATAGAGAAAAGGAAAAGAGAGGAAGAGTTGATGTCAGTCTTGCGTATAATACTATAACCGGATGCATAAGAAAGAAGTTAGATTTCTTGTTAGATAAAGTCAGTGATTGGACTGTAACTGAGTAGATCTAGTTTGCCCATCATGTTACCAAATTACAATGGATCTTCACTCTTTGTATTTCAGCTGAATTTATTTTTGGAAAAGAAAATCTTACTTGCTTTCTAAGTTAGAAAGAAGTTTAGAAGAAGTATTCGGCTTCAAATCCAGTTCTCTTATTTCTTTGAACAATGGACTTTATCTCCTAAGCTTCTCATTCTTAGTCTCCCCTCTTTCAAGTTGCTTTTGCAAAGCACTAGAGTAGATATGTTCTTATATACATAATCGTAGTTAATCACGCGAGTGTAGTATTTGTAATACAAAAGTGTAGAAATAATCGCTTTCTCTATAATTTATTTTGTTGAGATTTGTATCTTTACGAGTTCAATATCACCAGAATAGAAAGAAAAACATGGAATTTTTGTTCTTAAATGTTGGTCGTCGCAATTGTTTCTATACAAAATTTGTTTAGTTTTGTATTAGTATGTTCTTCTGTTTTGTCTTAATTATAGGTTGCTACTGGACTGAATCATGTCAAAGCAAGTGGTTTGGGGGATGTGGTGCGGGTCACACGATGATTGAGCAATCAGATGAGTGCAATGGGTTGTGTCCCGAACCAAACTATCATCCATGCCTTCCATTTCATACACATTTCCATTGCTGCAAACCAGGTAAATCTTGACATTTAAGTTAAAAGAGAGCCTGCACATTATATGGACGTGATTGTTTTTGTTCACATGCAGTAGACTTGTGTAATTTATGTAAAGAAACGTATTAGACTTCTGGAGACATAATGTTTACTCTACCTGAGTGATAGAACATTTGCACAAGGTGTTTCACCTATTTACAGTACTATGTTTACGTAGATGACAGTTTGGCATACTCATAACTTTGCTTTGGTCACACAACCGAACCAATGCTCCAATTTGGTAAAAGGCCATTATTTTTTTCATGCAGTACTGCATTTAATTCTTAGTAGTTCTCATAACTTGACATTACACTTTTCCTGTTATGATTAAGAACAAATTTTTGTATTCAAATACCTTCTATCTTTTACTTCATGCAGATATACCAAGGCTCAGTGAGAACTGTTTAGAATGCCAAAACAAAATGGATTTTGGTGATGAATACATATGTTGCACAGATTGCTCAGAGCCAGTAATAGTTGACAAAAATGTCAAATCTGGTTACTGCAAGACTGGAGCAGATTTGGCTTGTGCAATTAAAACCCTTTGGTATTCATCTAGCAGCTGTTTTAGCCTGATTAAATCCTCCAATGGCTTTATATCCACAATTTCTTGTAAAATTATGATATTGTCTGCAGTTCATTACAAAACGTTTTTCTTGCAGAGACTTTTAGATGGGTTGCTGGTCCATGGATGAAGTGTTCCTCTCCTTGTGATGGTGGAATTCGGTACCGGGATGTCGGTTGTTATGGTAGTTCTGAAGATACCTCCATTCAACATTATCCTGTCAGTAATGTGAAGTGCTCTGCAGAACAACAGATGGTGAGTGTAACTCTTGCCAATCATGCTCTTACTAGATTGTTCTGAACTTTATTTGTGTCTGCATATGCTGATACGCATGAAGGCGAGTTTATCTCATGGACTGAAAGTTTTAGCTCATGTAGTTATTTCATTTAGCCATCCTTCAAATATCAAAGCATTTTTTGGCAAGTGGAACCTGTCATTTGTGCTACTTATATTTTTCTTCCATTTGGTATTTCCCACCATTTGAGATTCAACAAAGATGTCATAATGTAAATAAATATTTTCGTTTTCGTTCTACCAGCCTGCTCGGCAGGAGTCCTGTAACACGAGAAGTGTAGAAAATGTGATTATTTGTTGTATTATTCTTAATTTGTGATTACAGATACAAGAGTTTATATAGTAGATAGTAATCTAGCCGTTCGGAAGGGTAACGGGAAACAATTATGATTTTTGGATGAAGAGATGTAATAAGTTGTATTTGTGGTTCCGAGAGGAGGCATTGATGATGTATTAATGTCTGAGCCTCAATTTCTTTGATTTCTTCAACATTCCCCCTCAAGTTGTGTCCGGAAGAGATTGAAGGAACCCAACTTGTGAAGAATGGTATCAAACTGTTTTTGATCCAAGGGTTTGGTGAAGATATCTGCGAGTTGGTCTTTGCTTGTGACGAAGGGGACATCGATTTCTTTGGTCTGAATTTTTTCTCTGATGAAGTGACAGTCAACTTCTATGTGCTTTGTTCGTTCGTGGAACACGGGATTGGTGGCGATGTGACGAGCAGCCTGATTGTCGCAGAACATGTGCATAGGTTCATGATATGGAACCATCATTTCTTTGAGGAGTTGTTTGAGCCAAATCAGCTCACTGGTGGTGGATGCCATGGCACGATATTCTGCTTCGGCGCTTGATCTTGCCACAACGTTTTGTTTCTTGCTTCTCCAAGTGACGAGGTTTCCTCCAACGAATGTGCAGAACCCAGTGGTAGATTTGCGATTGTAACTACCCGCCCAATCTGCATCAGAGTAACCTATGATTGAGTTAGATTGGTTTTGTTTCATCCAAATACCTTGCCCTGGTGTTTTCTTTAAATACCTGAGTATTCTATCAATGATGTCTAGATGGTGGGTGTGTGGCGCATGCATGAATTGACTTACAGTGCTAACTGCATAAGTTATGTCAGGTCTAGTGACGGTTAGATAGATGAGTTTCCCTACCAATCGTTGAAATTGACTTTTATCGCTTAATGGTTCCCCATCAGTGGGACCAACTTTTTGGTTGGTCTCGATAGGTGTGTTGGCAGGTTTAGATCCTAATTTTCCTGTTTCTTTAAGTAGATCAAGGACATACTTTCGTTGAGATAAAAAAAGACCTTTTTTTGAGTAAGCAATTTCAATACCCAAAAAATATTTCATGAATCCTAAATCCTTGATGTCAAATTTGTTTTTTAGATATGACTTAACCCTATTAATTTCTTTGTCATTATTTCCGGTGATTATGATGTCGTCTACATATACTAAGACAATGATGGTAATATTGTGATCATGTTTGATAAACATAGAAGCATCGGCAGAACATTTTGAAAAACCAAATTGACTAAGAGATAGACTGAGTTTTGCATACCAGGCTCGGGGTGATTGCTTTAATCCGTAGATTGATTTGTGAAGTTTGCAAACCTGAGTGGTGTTATAACCTGGAGGCGGAGTCATGTAGACATCTTCTTCTAAGGCTCCTTGTAAGAAGGCATTTCGGACGTCCATCTGAAAGAGATTCCATCCATAGTTGACAGCTATAGATAGGAGAACACGAACAGTATTCATTTTTGCAACCGGGGCAAAAGTTTCTTGGTAGTCGATGCCGTAGGTTTGAGTGTATCATTTGGCAACTAATCTAGCTTTATATCGCTCTATTGATCCGTTGCTATTATATTTGATTTTATAGATCCATTTACAGCCTACGGGTTTGATTCCGGGTTTTGGGCTGATCATGGTCCAAGTTTGATTTTTTTCTAAGGCTTCTAGTTCTTCTTTCATTGCTCTTGTCCAATTTGGGTTGCTAAGGGCTTCTTGGTAGGAGGTTGGTTCTTTAGTTTTTTCAAGGGATTCTAGGAATGTTCGGTGGGAATTTGCTATGGCTTTGTAGGATACGTAGTTTTGGATTGGGTATGTAACATTATAAGTGACAAAGTCTTGAAGATGAGATGGGGGACGTGTTGGTCTTGTAGATTTTCTTGTGGGGGCTACTTCGTGAGTTGTTTGTGTGTGGTGCTCTCCTTGTTCCTCCGGAGTGTTGTTTTCTCCCCCTCCTTGGGGACCGTTTTCTTCTTCTTGAGGAATAGGATTGTCTTCAAGGAGAGAAAAATCGTTTGGATGCAAGTCGACGGATGGAAGAGAGCCGGTTGATCCTGCAGAAGTGTTAGTCATAGATTCGAAGTATGATTCTTTTTCAGAGAATGCAACGTCCCTGGAAATATAGAGTTTGCAATTCGTAGGGTCATCGCATTTGTAGCCCTTTTTGTGACTAGAGTACCCAAAAAAGACAGTTTTAACTGAGTGAGAGTCAAATTTATCGTGTCGTCTTTTTTGGACATAACACACACAGCCAAACACTTTGAGGTGATCAACGCTCATCTCCCTATTGTTTAGAATCCCCAAGGGTTGTTTGTGGTCTAGAATGGGGCTAGGTAGACGATTGATAAGGTAAACAGCGGTTAAGATGGCTTCAGACCAAAAGACAGTGGGAACTTTGGTCTGAAAAAGCAGGGATCGGGTGACATTTAGAAGATGTCGGTTTTTCCTTTCAGAGACACCGTTTTGCTCTGGGGTATTAATACATGTAGTTTGGTGATGAATACCTTTTTCTTTTAAGAAGGTTTGAAATATGGAGCTAGTGTATTCAGCGCCATTATCTGACCTAAAAGTTTTAATTTTTGTGTCATACATGTTTTCAACTAAAACAACATATTCACAAAAAATAGAGAAAACTTCAGATTTGGATTTAAGCAGATATAACCAAGTAGTGCGAGAAAAATCATCGATAAAGGTGATAAAGTATTTAAAACCGTTATATGACTCAATGGGAGCTGGTCCCCAAATGTCAGAATGGACCAGTTCCAAAGGGTTCCTAGTCTTAGTGGTGGAAGAGTAAAACGGTAATCTAGTTTGTTTTGCAAGGCGGCAAGTCTCACAACATAATTCCATGTTTGGTATGATGCTAGGAAATAATTTTTTTAAAACAGGAAAAGACGGATGTCCCAAACGTTTATGTAGAAGGTCGGGTGTATAACGGGATGCGTTATTTGCATGGAAGGTATTGTCCGTTTTTTCTAGTATGTAAAGACCATTGACGAGGGTGCCTCTACCAATCATCTTCCCTGATATACGATCCTGAAACAACACATCAGAAGGTGAGAAAATAGCATTACAATTAAAATTTTTTGTTATCCTTGCAATAGATAGAAGGTTAGACGTAAACTCGGGCACATATAATATATTTTCGGGTGTGTTATTTAGGACTGTAGATTGTCCTATACCTCCAATTTTTACTCGGTTTCCATTTGCTACAGTAACGAAATTGTTTATGTTTGGGTTATTTTGAATATTGCATATAAGCTCCTTGTTTCCGGTCATATGATCAGTAGCACCAGTGTCTAAAATCCATGAATTAGAGGTAAAAGTATGATTGCAAGAGATGTGAGTTGAAATAATACCTGACCCATTACCTTGCGGTGTCTGATTTTGACCGGATTTATTTAGAAGACTGTCTGAAGCACATGACCCAAATCTGGGTGCAAAGATTCTGGTCCAAGGTTATTTGATGAGTGAAGCCCACGATGAGCTGGATTGGGCCCGTGACCAGCAGACAGAAGCTCTCCTCTGTCTCGCGGATCAAGATCCGACCCGAACATGAAACCCGGTTTGTTGGTAAGCGGAGGATCCGCGAACTCAGAGGATAAATATCCTCGACTCCCGGATCCAGACCCGGATGTCCATTTTGTTTTTTCGCCTCCGTTGTTAGGGTTTTGCGGGGTGACGTTTGGTCTGCCGCCGGGGTTAGGGTTTCCTCTGCTGTCGCCCCCTCTTTCTCCGGTTCCATCCTTTGGTGGTCGGAGGTGCGGGTAGAGGAACCAGCACCGGTCGCGACTGTGTCCCTTTTTCTTGCAGTTGTCACAGTGCTCGTCTTTGTGTTTTCCGAAGTATCCTTTTCCTTTCTGGTTTTGATGTTGTGTTGTGACGAAAGCTTGGTTTTCTCCGTTGTTTTCTCTGGTGTTTTGTGGCATAGCATGTCTTCGAGATTCCTCTCGTTGAACCATTGCGATGATCTGAGTGAGGGGCGGAAGCTCCGATGATAGTAGGATCTGAGATTTTAGGGGCTCGTAGCTAGGATCGAGACCTACCAGGAACTGGTAGACTCGGTTCTGCTCGTCCCTTTCTTTGATGACTTTAGGGTCGGTGCTCGGTGGTTCATACACGCCGAGCTCGTCCCATCGGCTTTTGAGCGTACCGAGAAACTCGGTGACCGATCTGGACCCTTGTTTGGTTTGCGCAAGTTCTTGTTTAATCTTGAAAATGTGGGCGAAGTTCTGTTGCTTACCATACAGAGCGTGGATGGAGTCCCACAGCTCTTTGGCTGAGTCGGAGTATAGAAATAGCTCGGCAATCTGAGGTTGAATGGAGTTCAACACCCAGGTCATCACCAGATGGTCGGAGGTTTGCCATTCCTCGAATTTTTCGTCGTCGGTGTCTGGTTTTGGTATGCGACCTGAGATATGGCCAAGTTTCCCTTTGCCGCTGAGTGATAATGTGACCGACCGAGACCAGGGCAGATAATTTGCCCCGGTGAGGAGTTGGGTGGTGAGGCGTTGAGGCGTGGATCCTTCTGAAGTCATGGCGAGCTTTTTCTGAGGTTAGTAACCGATGATGTTTTTTTTGGATTTGGGTGATTCTGATGAGAACAAACGGTGTCTGAGGTCAGATGACCGGTGATGGGATTTTTGGATTTTTGGATGAGGGGAGCTTGGTTTTGGGGTTTTTTTGTTTTTGGAAGGGGTCTATGAGGAAAGGAGGAAGGCAGAGGAGGTGAAAGGGTGTTTGCCTCCGATGATGATCCTCCTAGATCTGAGATCGACGCTCTGATACCATGTAGAAAATGTGATTATTTGTTGTATTATTCTTAATTTGTGATTACAGATACAAGAGTTTATATAGTAGATAGTAATCTAGCCGTTCGGAAGGGTAACGGGAAACAATATGATTTTTGGATGAAGAGATGTAATAAGTTGTATTTGTGGTTCCGAGAGGAGGCATTGATGATGTATTAATGTCTGAGCCTCAATTTCTTTGATTTCTTCAACAAGAAGCTGTGGAGATTATGGTGACAGCAATCTGAAAAGTTCTGAAAGTAACGGGATGTCAGGTTGGCTGATTGCCTTGCTTGTGCTCATAGGGGTTGTGGCTGCTGGGGGACTCAGTTTTGCCGGGTATACTTATTATAAAAGGTGCATGTTCCCCAGATTTTATAATGTTATGATATTCCTGAGATTTACAAACATCAATTTCAGTATATTCGGTTTAAAGTAGAACTTTTGAACATCCAACATAAACATTTTGGATTTTGATATTATGCGTAAGCTTCTAGTCACTATCCATTACACCACATCGTTATCACCTTCATTGATTTGTGTGAATCGTGTTGGCATTCGTGCTTTGTTCTTATTTTGCTGATACAATCACACAAAGTCTTTGTTTACGATACATTTTTGGTGAAATTCTTGTTTATTATGTTGGTATTGCATTTGCAAATTGAGATATGGTTACTTCTTACTCTGGTTTGAGAACTAATTACTTATTTGGTACATACAGGAAGACTGCAGCTCCAAGTGGATTTGTGTATATCATGTTGGAAGGATATTCTTGAACATTCATTGGATTTCTCATTCCAGTTTGCAATTAAAACTATATACATTGTAATATCTCGCTTCACGTTATTTGAAAAAAATGTAAAGTTTGCTTCACATTTGAAAATATTGTGGATTTTTAGCCACCGTCTGGCAAAGATCATCCCTGCATTTTAACTTTTGTGGATCTCTTCCTTTTCATGCTTTCCGTATCGGTATCGTTTTCGTGTGTGTAATTCTTTGTTATGAATAAAATTGCCAGCTACAAGTAAATCTATCTGACCAGACCTATCTGAAACTGCTTCGACTAAGGGCCTGAAGCTACCAGCCATCTACATCCACAAGTGAGGTGGGGATTATTTTAGTAGTATTAGAGGATAAAATCAATCACAAATACGTAGTGAAATTGAAATAGTAAATCTAATAGACGGAATAAAGAACAAATGCAAATCCAAACACCAAATCACACAAAACACGCAAGGTTTAACGTAGAAACTCAATGCGGGAAAAATCACGGACGACACAACTCCAATCTACTATAGAGAAAACGTATTACAAAGAGAGACTTACAGGATACACGAACAACCGGCGAGAATACCCAGTTAGATTTGCTCCCACCGAATCAAGAAGGATGCTCTCTCTTTTTTCTCTCAAGAATGCAAAGTAGACAATAACAATTAATCTAATTGTTCTCTATAACAAATGGGGACAAGATTGTCTTTATATAGTAGGCCAAAACAAGTATAAATTGCACCAAAATCGTGTAGAGAAATGTGCAAATCGTGAGCAGGACTGGGTCCAACGGTCGACCGAATGGGTGCTTCGGACGACTGATCTTCCAACCGTAGCGCAAACCAGGTTCCATCGGTCGACCGAAACTTAATTACAGGTCGACCGAAAAGGGACAAACACTTTTCCTGTTTGCTCAAAGTGCATACTCGGTCGACCGAATCACTTAAGTTTCGGTCGACCGAAAACCAACAGACGTTTCCTCGTGTGCATCCGGTCGACCGAACCACTCCTCTCGGTCGACCGAAAATTGACAGACACTTTTGCCCAGCTCCCACATATGTGCCCGGTCGACCGAACAACCCCTCTCGGTCGACCGAAAAACGACAGACACTTTTGCTGGACAAAATTGAACACACGTTCGGTCGACCGAACTCCTTCCGGTCGACCGAATGTCTGTTTTATACCACAAATACTTTAATCTCATATTCAAGGTAAACAACAACAATAGTTTTATCGTTATATATTTGTTTAATTATTTATATTATCCTCTATAAGTATCATTCTTGGGTAAAACTTGTGGACTAGTGTAGCTCAAGGAAGATAGACCATCAGCTAATCTGTAGACTATGATGAAGGTAGTGATGTACCAAATGCAGGTGGATTAGTCAGAAGATCGAATCCTGGTTTTGAAGATTATCTTCATATCTGTTATGTATCTTAACATATGTTTCTCAACGTTCAAGAGCGATGTGATTTAGACTAAATATTTGTACATAAACAAATGTGTGTGTATAGCAAATCTAGATTAATGAAAGAGTTGCGGATGCACGGTCCACATACTATTGGTCGTCAAAGGTGGGATGTTGACTTACGTCCCAACGGGCTAACGGAGGGAGTTATATACTAAGGGTTCATCTAGAACACTCAGTAGTCATCGTTGGGCTTCCAAATATTGCCATTAGCAATGGGTAGGATTCTTAGGCGATTGATTAGACCTGTCAATTGGGTCGTGTTCGTGTACTATCTTGTCTGACAGTTCTGCATTCGTGTCAGGATTTCGTGTTATCGTGTATAGGTTAAATTGAAAAGATTTCATCATGTTTAGATTGAAAATAGTCAAGTGACATGTTATATTGATATTTTTTCATTCTAAATAACATCTTAATTGACTATAATCAAGTAAAACAATTGATTATCTAACAAAAGATGCAGTTCGTGTCTGTTTCGTGTACAAAAATAACTTATCGTGTGTATCGTGTCGTGTTCGCGTCAAATCGTGTACCAATTATTTTATATTTATATGTTCACAAAACATCGTAATAAATCATTTCAATCATACAAAAAATTTCGTATAAAGTCGTGTCTATATCGTGTCTCCTTATCGTGTCGTGTAATCGTATCGTGTCCAAAATTGACAGGTCTACGATTGAAGGAGTTCAATTCGACAATTTTCTTGTTTGGAAACTAATGTCCACGTACCTAGTTGTGTTATCTTTTTATGTTTATCTATTCTACATTTCTACCCCATTACATTTTAAATCTCAAATAGGCAAATGAGATGCTTAGGATTCATTCCGGTTTAGACTTTAGACTACTTTCGATGCGTTAAGAAATATGCACACAGAAGGTCACTTATAAGTTATAACCCATTTGAGATTGATTAATAACCAGAAAAAGTTCAAACCGTTGGATCCTTACAACAACAATCCAACGGCCAGGCCAAACTCCAATCGCAGTCTTCCCTCTCCTCCACCGCCTCCCTCTCCACCACCACCACCACCACCACCACCTCCGCTCCACCTTCCCCCCGTCTATGCTCTCCATCCTCAAACACCTCTCCCGCCGGCCAACTACCAACCCCTTCAAACCCCTCTCCACCACTCCCCAAATCCCCAAACCCTCCCACCACCTCGCCGCTGAACCCCGCCACTTCAACGCCCTCATCGCTGCCAGCTGCCGCGCCGGAGACGCCGCCGCCGCCTTCGCCGTCCTCCATCAAATGAAGATTTCGAGCTGCCGACCCAACGCCGACTCATACAATTACCTCCTCGGATGGCTGTTCAAGAACGGTATGTTCGCCGAAGGATGCGATTTGCTCAGGGAGATGGAGGCGGAGACGGCGCCGGACGCGGTCACGTTCGAGGTGCTGGTGTTTCAGGCGTGCCGGATTGGGAGGATGGATTGCGCGGAGGAGTTGGTTGGGAGGATGGTGGGAAGTGGGGTTAGGCCGAGGTTGGCAACGCATGGGAAGGTTATTAAGAGTTATTTTGAGATTGGGAGGGCGGCGGAGGCGAGGGATTATGTGATTGGTGTTAGTCAGAAGGACGGTGGGTCGGCGAATTGGTGCTATAGTTTGCTCGCGAGGTTGTTATGTGCGGCCGGACGGTTGGAGGAGGCGAGTCGTTTCCTGAGGGAGATGATGGATAAGGGACTTAAGCCGGAGTTCCGTGTTTATTTGAGGATTGTGAGAGGTCTGCATATGGTCGGCAGAAGAGATGTTGCATTTGAATTGAGGAACAAATTTTCGGAGTTTCCGAAACCTCTACATTGTAGATGACGGTGCAGACTTCGGTTGGAGATTGAGATGATGTCGTCCCCGATGATGTTTTGTAAGTATTGTGGAAATGAGTTGTTCAGAATCGTAATATCTGCCTAACGTGGTTTTCTTTGGTTCTATTTGTTCAATACCATTGTCTTTCATGTAGTTTTTGGATTTTGTTTACTGCAACTTGGAACCTTAATGATAATTTGTCAACTGTTTTCATAACACGAAACCTGTATTTTGTACTTTACCAAACAACCGATATTTTTTGTTGTGTATTGATCGTTAGGGTTGTTTCGCTTTTGTTTACTTTGTCTGATTGCTTGCTTGATTGTAGCACAAAAATATGAATGGGTTAGCTTTCTCATAATAGGGTCAACAAAGAATTATTCAGTAACATGGCTAGGGTTGGTGCATCACATGATTCATGCTAAAGTTGAGGGTCAACTTGTACTGCTGTGCTACATGCTATCATGTATGGATGGTATCCTTTTTCATACGCGTCTGTTTCAGATGTTCAATGTTCAGTTCAGCGAAGTAATCTGTTGTTTTATTATATAACAAAATGATAGGTATCGTGTGATCGTATCCACCCAACTTATTCTCAATAACAAATTGGTTCCATTGTTCTAAAGTCCTGGAAACAGTTCCTATTCTGCTTATATATGATGAACTGTGCTATGTTATATGGTTAAAAACTTGTGAAGTCCCATTGACTCAATGTTGAGGTTGTGAATTGTGTTTAACCTTTTTTTTCTTCTGGAAGTGATTTTTTTCCTCAATATGTATGGTGTGTTTTATTTTGATCAAGTTACAATTGCTACCATCTACCTTTGTTCAGAAAGAAACATTTTATGCCGTCTTGATTTTTCATTTTAATTTTCTAGGAGCTTCAATTTGTTTTCACACTTTGTGCATGACTTCAGTTGGTTGGTACTAGTTCCGCTTTAGTTTTATTATTATTAGTATTCCCTCTTTAGTTATCTTTCCAGGCTGCCGTGTTTTGCTTTTAGATTAGATGTCTTGCGTGCCTTTTGTTTGATGCCATTATCTGATAGGTGCACCTAACTGCATGCATGCTTTGAAAGCTGAAACTTTAACCCATAAGCTCCAACATCATCCCAAAGATCAGATTACACTCTTAACCTTTATGGTGCTCTATTTTACTTGGTTATTTTTCCAGATCGGAGATGTACTCGTTGGCCACCTTATAGTTTGAAGTCTAAGATATATGAAAAAGGGAAAACAAAAAAGAGAGTACATAAAAACTTTGGGATCATCTTAAACCACCTAACTAAAAACATTGGACACTGGTACTGAAACTACCCTTTCCTGCTCCAGTAAAAGCTTCTCCAAGTATTCTTCGTTATTAGTCTAATTTAAAGCAAGTGTACACTCTTCAGTTAAAACATCTAATAAGAGGAAGTGATGAACATCGATATATGCTGGTGGTGGAGCAGAAAGATTTCTATTCTGCGATTGCTGTTTCGTGTGGTTTGGTTCATCCGTACCTCATGGTAACGATAGTTGGATGTCCTTGGAAGACTACCACCGTTTTGCGTTCATGTTTATAAAATTTCATTCATGAATACTAAAATCTATTATGCTGTGGACTTTTCATGAGGTTAATCATGCGTTCGCTGTCAGGCCTTCAGTTATTATCTCATCATTGAAAGTCATCTTTACATGAGCGGCTTCTCTTTTTCACATTGCGTAGGTTTCACCTTCACCATTTCCCCTTCCAGTGCGGCTGTGTCTACATGGATTTTGTTGGTTGTGTCGATCTGCATGTGACCGATAAAAAATAATTGATATCCTATTGAAGTTTGTGCAATTTTGTTTGTAGTTGCAACAAAATCATTTTGATGCGTTCCGATGAAAATAGTGTTTGATCACTTCCAATTTGGAACCGCAGTCTGTTTGTCCCAAGTGAAAGCGGATACCAGAGAATTCTAGGTCATAAAAAAACATTTTGATGGCCGGTGATGGTCGCATGTTTATTACCCTTAATGGTTACACTTTATTTTCTTCTGTTGTTGGAGTCAATTGTAAACTCTAATATAGTTCTACGATGTGACAATCTTAAGGAAGTATGGTTGACTTTCAGAATACATTTAAGAAGGATCAAGATGCCTTGTGCCATCTTCTATGTAAGTTCCTTTGACACGTCTCCATATGCTTCTTTCAGGGAAAACATGTCCAGGCCTCAACCTTCTCTCTTCTTTTCTTTGTTCTCCCTTGTGTTGCTGTTCCGTTTCTCTAGTGCTGATGTAGGGACCTGTGCCTTCTATGACCCTCCTTACCTGCGTATGTGCCTCGAGAAGATGGATGTCATTGCTTTTTCCCCATAATTCGTTTTCTCATTGGTTTCATGTTTGCTTGTACAGCAACTGCTTGCTACGGCAACAACCCGGATCAGTTCCCAGCGGGTAATTTGTTTGCGGCTGCTGGTGAGGGGATATGGGACAACGGTGCAGCCTGTGGGCGGGTGTACCTGGTGAGGTGCCTCAGTTCTGCTCCAAGCGCATGCATTTCCGGTCAGACCGTCCAGGTGAAAATTGTCCACAAGGCGTCCCAGAGTAGAACAACCATGGTGTTGTCGTCCGCTGCCTTCAAAGAAATTGCCAATCCGTCTACTGGCGTGAAAGACATAAACATAGAATTTACACAGTAAGTTTTATTTCTCCATGTTTCATTTGTCAAACCAAGCAGATTAGTACTATATATTTCAAACCCATGTACATGCTCTCGGTCTCGGATTGGAAGGGCTGTTATCATGTTCATGGCTACTTCGATGATGAATAAAAAACGCTTTCTTAATTCTTATGAGTTCAGCGAGTTTGTCCTCTGACATGATTTGGTTTGAACTTTGAATATATAAAAGGGTTACAGTTTGTCTGAACTATACTTTGGTATCACTTTATCCGTTGAAATTTCAAAGTTAACAGTTACCTCGCCTGAGTTTTAATTTTGTAACACTTTGTCCTTTTGAACTTCAAAAACTCATTATTTAACACACATTCGACGTTTTTTTCTTAATTTTTTTGTTGTATCCCTAATACACTTCTAAACATATATTTACGTGAAAGCTTGGATCGAAACGGATGTCAGATATGGTTGGAATTTGGGTCGGATTGAGTGTCAATCGGGATACAACAACTGTAATTAACCCTATATAAAAATCATGGCCATTGGGATAAAATATGGAACGCCTGCCTAACTCCTAACGCCTGCCTAACTTGATTGGTCTTATGGTCTATTCCTCTTGTTTACATATTCTCACAAGCTTGTCAATTTATTGCAGAGTTTGAATTTGACCAGCCGAGTTGGCTTACTAGCAGACTCATTTCATGTACCATCACTTCTGCTGTTCACCTGGAAAATTCTCAGAGTATTTTTTTTGCTATATTCTTATTTGGTCTGTCTAAATCATCATTGTCTTATGTCAAACTTGGTTGTTGCAATAAAATTTGGTCTTCTCGACTTCTGGGTGTGATTGATGGTTATTTTGTAGCATGCATTGTTGGTTGTCGGTCCGCGACTTTGTCGGCAGAATTCTTGCGTGGGGCCCCATGTCATGAGTATGTTGATTTTCTTTTATATGTTTTATGTTAGGATGTTAAGTGTTTAGTTTTGTGGTTGGCAAGTGGAATTGATGAATAAACTATTACAACTTAAGTTAGTCAATCTATTGAACGACTGGTATGTATTTAACAATCTTACAAGCAATCAAGCAAGCGCAACACCAGATTTACGTGAAAACATAATTGGAAAAAATCATAACAGTGGAGACGGATGAGTTTCACTATGAAAGCGGTTGGAAACTTGGAATACAAGGAGAATAGAACCGGAGATAGCTTGCTCGGACCAGAATAGGGGTGGAAGATTCTCCAACAACAATATTTCCCCCAAAATCCAAAACCTCGAGGAATATGGTGGTTAAACGTACCTCTCTTTGGTGGTTCTCCTTTCTCTCAAGATTTCAATAACATTGGGGTTTTAAGCAACTTAGGTGTTTATAGGAGATGATTATGGCAATCCTAAATGGCTTAGGAGTGCCCAAAATGTCCTTAATGAAAATTGCTCGAGTCTAGATTTCGATCTACCGTTTGCGGAACAGTATCTGTTCTTCACATTCCAATAAACTCTACCAACTACCGTCCAATTGGGTTCGGTCAACCGTTGGTCAGATGGATAACCTGATTCGGATGACCGAATAGGAATCGAACGTCTGAACCTAAAGCTCCAGTAAGTTCCTGGGAAGCTCTATTCAATTGGCATCAGTGGACATAGTGATATTCGAGCAATCGATTATGGGACTCCAGTAAAATTCCATCCGACTATGTTGGATGCAAACCAGTTGACCAAACTGGGTCGTGTTAATTGTTCCTGATGTTGTTTTCGAGGTAACTTTCTAACAATCTCCACATTAACTTGAAAACCCTTTCTATTACAAGACTCGTGCATTCATCTATATTTGAGGTGTCACATGTCTTCACCTTTGCTCCATCTGTTTGGAGCTCAAATTGACAAAAGTCAAACAATATTTGAACTTGGTCAATGTTACCGGTTTTGTTAGCACATCAGCTGGATTGTCTTCAGTACCAATATTCACCATCACCACACTCCCTTCAATGATCATCTCCCTAATGAAATGATACCTCACATCAATGTGTTTGATTCTCTCGTGGTGCAAATCTTTCGTCAAGTGAATGACACTTTGACTGGTGCAAAAGATGCTAATTGTCTTCTGATTCTTCTCTTTGATGATTGGATGAATCATTGTCACCAAAAAACTTGATTCCTAGATTTCCACCCTTCTAGAACCCCTAAAATGTATATTGAAAATTTGAATTTAAGGGGATGGATTCCTAATTAATCCCTTTGATCACGTGGAGATGAAGACCAACTGAGGGTAGTTCAGTTAAGATCTATTGTCTCGAGATAGTCAAGACTAGAAATCGAATTTCAACAGGGAGGATAGTAAAGTAGAATAATTGTCTTGATATTTAAAATAGAAGTGTGATAGTAAAGTAGATAAATTAAAAAAGGGTTAATTACAGTTTGACCCCCTGAACTATGCTTTGATATCACTTTGCCCCCCTGAACTTTCAAAGTTAACAGTTACCTCCCCTGAACTTTAATTTTGTAACATTTTGTCTCACTGAACTTCAAAAACTCATTATTTAACACACATTCGACGTTTTTTTTTCCTAATTTTTTTTGTTGTATCCCTAATACACTCCTAAACTTATATTTACGTGAAAGTTTGGATCCAAACGGAGGTCGGATATGGTTGGAATTTGGGTCGGATTGAGTGTCAAACTGACCCAAATTCCAACCATATCCGATCTCCGTTTGGATCCAAACTTTCACGTAAATATAGGTTTAGGAGTGTATTAGGGATACAAAAAAAAAATAGGAAAAAAACGTCGAATGTCTGTTAAATAATGAGTTTTTGAAGTTCAAGGGGGCAAAGTGTTACAAAATTAAAGTTCATGGGAGGTAACTGTCAACTTTGAAAGTTCAGGGGGGCAAAGTGATACCAAGGCATAGTTCAGGGGGTCAAACTGTAATTAACCCATTAAAAAATATGTAGGGAGATGGAGTGGATTCTAATCGAATCATAATTTCCCACTATACGTTAAAAAGTGGACTAGACTGTTATTGCCAAAAAGTGTCAAAAGACTAGAGCTTTTTAGACCATTCACAGCAATAACCTAGGTCATCCCGACGACCTAGATCATGCACATTCTCCATCTTCTTTTTCTCTCTACCGCGTCATCATGATTCAACATCATATTTCTCCTTCACTATTCACCCCTTAATCATGACCTAGGTCATCTCACTCTTTTTATTCCACATCATTAATTTTTTTCTCAATTTTTATTACATTTCAAAATTATTTATTTTTATCAAAAACATTAATAATAATCTATTTGGAAAACAAAAATTCCAATAAATCTCGTATTGGTATTTTTTTAAATCATTTCTAACTTGTTTTTAAAATCATCTTTTTTTTAAATATATTTTCTAATTGTTTTTATTTTTAAAAAATTATTGAATAAAATAACCAAACTTTTCAATATGTTCTCTCCATGTATCATTTTGGGGTTCAACTTTGACAAAATTAAAAAAACAATTAAAAAATAAAAAAATAAAAACAATTACAAAACATATTTTAAAAAAGATTTTAAAAAAGATTAAAATTAATTTAAAAAACGAAACCAAAACAAAAAATAATAAAATAAAAAACCCACCCAACTGGGTTGTGCAAAGTGGCACAACCCGGTCAACGAGCAGGTTGGTCGGCCAACCTGATCGTCGGACGACCACAAGTGTCGTCCCACGACCGGGTCCTCAGCAGGGCCATCCGCACGGATGACCCCACTAAGGATGCTCTTAGGGTCAACTTGTTGGAATTTTGTAGAGATAGATCATAGAATTAGCGGGCATGAGCTTTGGTTCTGGAAAAAAAATCGATTTGTTTGGATGGAAACATCAATTCCAAACAAATTACGGCTCAAACATTTTTTCATTATGTTCTCAAAACTTCTTTTTTTCTTACGGGTGCCAATTTATTTGTATTTGCTCCTGTAAGTTTGCCCGAGCGAGGTTTCCGCAAGTTTTATGAAGCGTAATGGAGAATAAGTGTCATACTTTTTTTGGACGGCAACATTAATTCTATACAAAATTTAATTCATTATGGGCTCAATCATTTTCAACAGGAACTCAAATTTTTTTAGGGTTAATTACAGTTTGACCCCTTGAACTATGCATTGGTATCGCTTTGCCCCCCCCCCCCCCCCCCCCCCCCCCCCCCCCCCCCCGAACTTTCAAAGTTAACAGTTACCTCCCCTGAACTTTAATTTTGTAACACTTTGTCTCACTGAACTTCAAAAACTCATTATTTAACACACATTCGACATTTTTTTCTTAATTGTTTTTGTTGTATCCCTAATACACTCCTAAACCTATATTTACGTGAAAGTTTGGATCCAAACGGAGGTCAGATATGGTTTGCAATTTAGTCCTTAGGTCATTAGTTGGTTCGTTGTAATTGGATTATATGAAATCTGATACCAAGCAAATATATTACATTCCCGTGAATTAGATTCCGTGTAATCAAATTACTTCATTTTGTAATGCTGAAATTCACCACAGGAATTGTAATGTAATAAATTAATAAATATGATAAATGTACATAAAGATTTTCGGAGTTTCGAAATACTTCTGATAAGATCGAGATTTAATTTTGACTATGTGACAATGTTTGAGTAATTTGAAATAACTTGATTGTATTGCAATTTAATTAGATTATGATCCTCAATTAGTAATCCAATCATCTTAAAATGGATGTAATTGTATTACCTCCTCAATTAGATTACGTAGTAATTACAAGTTTCAATTTTCTAAATCAATCAAGATGAAATAATCAAAGTTGTAATGAAACTACATTACACTCTTGATTACGACTAAACAACTATGATTCTAGAGTTAGATTTAGAAGAACGTATCCGAAAGGTTGAAATACCACGTCTATAATTTAGAACTTAATAATGAAAACATAAGTCGAAACTAGTAATGAGTTGAGAATAGGGTGAGCATCCGGTCCGGATCGGACCGGACCGGACCAGATTTTTATCCGGGGTCCGGACCGAAGACCGGACCGGACCGGACTGGATGCTCTTGGACCGAAGACCGGACCGGACCGGATCGGTCTGGTCCGGTCAAAAACCGGATTTTTATAAAGAAAAAAACAAAAAAAGACTGGTCCGGACCGGACCAGACCGGACCGAACCCAAACTTCCCGGACCGAACCCGGACCCGGACCGACGGGTCCGGTCCGGTCCAAAAACCCGGACCGGACCGGGTTTTGCTCTCCCCTAGTTGAGATGGACAAACACCAAATCCCCCGTAATAGTAGTAGGTCAAGCAAACACAACACAACCCCAAAATAGTAGTAGGTCAAGCAAACACAACGACACTTCCCCCCTTTCCTTCCTCCTCCCCTATAAAATCCCCCATCCCTCTAGCAACTCTTTCCCTTCACCAAATCCATCACCACAACCCCCAAAACACACACAGACACAACACTAGGGTTTGCTTTGCTTTGCTTTGCTTTGCTTTCTCCGATCTCCAATCTCCGATCCATGGAGAAGAAGAAGGCCGCCGTCCCCCTCGTCTGCCACGGCCACTCCCGCCCGGTTGTGGACCTCTTCTACAGCCCCGTCACTCCCGACGGCTACTTCCTCATCAGCGCCAGCAAGGGTAAAACTAACTAATGTGGATCCGCTCCATCTCCAATTCGGTTTCCTAACGATGAATTAATTGTGAACTGTTTCAGATTCTCGGCCGATGCTGAGGAACGGCGAGAGTGGGGACTGGATTGGGACCTTCGAAGGCCATAAAGGTGCTGTCTGGAGCTGTTGTTTGGACACCAATGCGTTGAGGGCCGCTTCCGCTTCAGCCGATTTTTCAGCGTATGTTTAGGGCTTTGTACTTATGTTGGTGCATTTTCTTTTACATCGTCAGCAGGCATTTTATTTAGGCTACTTGTTTTTGTAGTATCGTATTTGTAATTTCTAAGGAAAGTTTTGTTCTTTTGCTTCTTCTAAGTTTTTCCTTTTGTTTCCTGCTTTCTACGAATGAACTAAATCCATCTATGTGAATTTTGATGGATCTTTTAGCTTTTCCTGTGATCAAGTCGTTTGATTTCTTCAATACATTTCACCAAACATCTTTGCATCACGACAATCAAACCGTTATGTGGATATGCCACATTGAACATAGTGGAGCTGGAGTGGGTGGTAGATTATGAGGAATGAGAGGTCCACACAGAATTCGAATTTATGTTTCAGTATTTCACTTAACAGATGAGTCATACTCGAAATTATGTTGGATAGCCTTTTCTATGATGTTCATCACTTCAGATACCAACCGAAACAAGTTACTGAACATTTTTTGTACTATATGATCGGATTTCATTAGTGTTCGAAGAAGGGTGTGACAGTAAAGAGGGAAAGAAACTCGCTTTCCTGCTGCCAGTAATAATGTTGCAGTGTCACTCATGATGCTTCATTGCTTCCAGTTCTTAGCAATCTTACAGGAACTCTTCCATGTTTTTTTCCTTTTCCACCTCATTCCACCTTCTTTTGGTTGGAGTTCATTGTTTATGTCCAGGTTAGATGCTAAACGGAACTTCCCCCATTGACTTGCCTGATGCCTCAAACATCCAAAAAGCCTCTTCAGAAATGTGGCTATCAATTTTCGAAATCCATTTCGATCTTTTTTCTGTTTTTCGTTTCATGTCTAACGGAAATATTGAAGTGGTTCTTCTGCTGCTTTTACATGGGCTTTCTGGTCATTGCTTGCCCAGCTAATTCATTCGGCATATAGTTACATCTTTTTGTTTGTAATGCTTTTTTATTTTTGTCTACAAGTTGGGCTTAATATCTTGCACCTGCAATGACATATATTGTATGTAATGGTAGTTTCTATTTGCAGGAAAATTTGGGATGCCTTAACAGGAAATGAGTTGCATTCATTTGAACACAAGCACATAGTAAAAGCATGTGCTTTCTCTGAGGTAGTCTTTGCCTTTTAACTTTTAAGCCCCTGCTCATGCCTGTTGCATATGGGTTAACTTTTTGTATGATTCATTAAACTTATACAAATTATATAATTGTATCTGATGGCAACCAAATTTTATGTATACATAATACATGTAAACGAATTAAGATGAATCATATTAACTTGTAAATTTGAATTTGACCTTAGGCGAATAGTTTGCAGTACATGACTTATTTAATTTGCTCGTTTTTAAAGGAGATGACTCACTAAAAGGGCATCATCTTTTCTGCTATCTTTTGTAATCTAGACTGATTTCCTCTCTATCATGCACTCGTAGTTGGTAGCTGTGGACAATAATCTTCTTTGCCTGCAAAGATTAAATAAAATATAAAAAGTGCCTCAGTGTTGCTTGAATCTCTTTTCTTTTAGCAGAAGAGTTTAAAAAATTAATTATTACTCTTTAAACAGTTACTTAAGGTTTCTTATCATTTGTATCGTGTCTGCTGGATCCACTCATTTTTCTTTTCAATCTCTATGAAGGACACCCATCTTCTACTTACAGGGGGGTTTGAAAAGGTTTTGCGTATATTTGACTTAAATCGTCCAGAGGCTCCTCCAAGGGAAGTTGACACATCTCCTGGTTCTATTAGAACTGTTGCTTGGCTTCACAGTGACCAGACAATTCTAAGCTCTTGCAATGATATAGGAGGTGTAAGGTGAGTTTCAGAGTTTGTTTCTTAGCAATTGCCATGATGTTGCTCTTATGTCATGTTGCGATCAAAAGAAAAGCATATAGGGTAGCAAATAAAATAAGCAAATGAAAGATCATTTTTGAATTATCATGTGAAAATATTTTAAAGTTGCTGCCTGTGTGTCGTTCGTGGTTGCCTTAACTTTCAACTTCCAGTAATTTTGCGGACATATCTCCGTGCAGGCTATTAGATTTGAGAAGTGGCAAAATAATCCAAAAATTGGAGACTACGTCACCTGTAACCAGTGCTGAAGTAAGTCAAGATGGTCGCTACATTACAACTGCTGATGGTTCCACTGTTAAGTTTTGGGATGCAAATCAGTAAGTTATGTTACAAATATTTGAGTTAGTTGCTATTCTGTGTTCAATTATTTATTATAGCTCTCAACATATATCTTGGTGGTAGAGACCATTAACTTCTTTCCTGAATCCAGTTTTGGCTTAGTGAGGAGCTATGACATGCCATGCAATGTGGAGTCAGCGTCGCTTGAACCGAAATTTGGCAACAAGTTTGTTGCTGGTGGAGAAGATATGTGGGTTCGTCTCTTCGATTTTGCCACTGGTGAAGAAATCGGTAAGTGCTCTAACATCAAACCTAATATGTGAAGGACTGGAAGATCAAACCGAAATTTGTCATGATTTCATTATCAAACATCAATAGCTAACTCCGCACTGTGCCTCATGCAGCATGCAACAAGGGTCATCATGGACCTGTTCACTGTGTGCGATTTTCACCAGAGGGTGAGTCATATGTTTCGGGATCCGAAGACGGTACCATCAGGATTTGGCAGATGGCTTCCTTGGATGACAATGCGGTTCCTCCGACAAACGGGCCTCCTGCAAAAGCAAAGGCTGGGGTGGATGAGGTGGCACGAAAAATTGAAGGTTTCCACGTCAACAAGGATGGATCGCCAGAAGAGAGAGAAGACACACCCAATGATGCTTGATTTGGCATGGAACAGTGGGTAGTGATGTGCTTTAAATGACCAGGAATAAGGTAGCAAAATCTTTTTACTTGGCTGTGTTGATTTTGTTGTACGCTGGTAAATGAATTATACAGCTATAACTATCTGTGAAGATTTTGGTGTATTATTGACGGTGGTAGTTTTATTGAACACAGGAATTACGTTGTTCTTCTACTTCGTCAGCTTACACAATTGTAACTTCATAAATAAGTTGCAAATGATACTTGCCCAATCCGAGACTGGAATATACTCAAGAACACCTATCAATTGACATTTCTGCTAGTGACGTTAATGTCTTGAATGAGCTAGTTTTAGCTTGGGACTCGAAAGTACGATGCTTTCAAGTGATCGCCCGGAATAATTCATTTTTATAGTGTGTAAATTCAAGGATGTGTTTTGATATCTTATTCCATAGCAAACAAATTTCAGAATTCGGAATTTGCAATTTTATGACTTTAAACTAGACATTTTTTTTAGTGTCCACTCCTAATGGAATCAAAGGGTAAATTATTATTTTATTATTGGGTTACAACGACCTAAATAGTTCATATAAGATGTCTATGATTCTTATATACTGTGAATTAGCAGAAAATTATCTAGACATCAGATTATGAATTAGTTACACAGTGATAAGGGTATTGCGTAATCCGACCTCCTTTTACTGTACTTAATGTTAAAGCCTCTTCTGAGATTTTGGTTAGTGTTGTTGTTTATTGATGAAGTACGGTTTTTTCATTAGTAAAAGTTGAACAGGCGTAGCCACCTCAATCCCCAGCCAGTACAAGCAGATAACCACGTCCAAAATATCACCGGAAGGAATCTAATGGTTCAAAAACAACATTACAATATCAGAAAAACGTGTCAAAGATATAATAGAGTTTGCCGCTCCAAAAAAACCGTTGGGTACGTCTAGTTAGAATTGTGTAGTTTCTTTCGATCATGTTGCGTTTGGATAATAACGATGGAGAGAAAAGAAATGGATATAAAAGAATAAAAAAATAAGTATTTTTTTATTTGGATATAATAATTAGAAGAAAAAAAGAAAAAAAGTTGCATCATATTACCAGAATATTATGTTCATTTAACCATGTTATTTTATTTTGAGGTATTTTGGGAAGAATGGATACAAATCATATTTCTCTTCATTTATCTTCATTTTAGTAAAGAAAGTTAATAACACATATTATATGGTTGACGAAAAATCAAACTTTTTTTCTTGTTCTCTCTGTAAGTTGGTTTTCTATTAACAAAATATATCATAAGAAAATATTCAAAAATAAATAACTGGTTTGTTTTATAGATTATAATATGAGGACTTGGCTATTGTGCAAACTTAGCATATAGTCCATATGTTTATCCATTTTTTAAGGATATGAATATTATTTTTCCATATCCAGACGGATTCTATAGATTTTTAAGATTTTTCGGATATGGATACATTAATATAATGTTTTCCTTATATATCTTTAAATTGGTGTTTTTTCATGATTTTTTTTAACTTTTACTTAAAATTTTACTATCACACGTAAAATTTGTTACATTTTTAAACTAATATAGTTACAATATAAATTTATCTAATTTAAGAGATAAAAATTATGTGATTTACCATGATATACACTAGTGGTGTCAACGGATCTGATACGGATCAAATATAGTTATATCCATATTCGTATCCGCATGAAATTTCCGGATTCAGATACGGATATAGATTGTTGCGGATATGAAGTTTAGCATATCCGTTCGGATATTTGACGGATTCAAATAATATCCACATCCGTAAACACAATTTCCCACATTATAACATTTTCATTTTCACTTAGACAAATTATTATACATAGTCACATTTATAACTTTATTTGTTTCAAATATTAATTTACTTTCTCTTAACTTTTAACTCCATATTCTGAAAATGATAACAATATTCAATGCTTGAAATATGAATACTTATAGGTATAATAATTGTATTGCTTAAGTATATGATACAAATATAGATACGGATGTTGAAATACAGATATGTAGTTCTGAAGCAGATATTATTCGGATCGGATACAACAATATCCATATTCACCCCTCAAATTGATGGATATTCCATCCTGGATACGAACACGGATTTTGGATATAATTTTTTCCGGATTAAGTTACAATTAATTACCAACTAGGTACAAATTATAAAATTTTAATAAATATATACATATATATGTTATGTATGATATTAAGAGAATATGGATACATATACAGATATGGATACAGATATTATAATACAGACATTCAATCTCGGATCGTATGTTATACGGATATGATGTATCAATATTCAAATTCACTCCGCGAGTTCCAGAATATCAAGTTTCGGATACCAATACAGTTTTACAGATAACTGATTCTCGGATAAAACGAATACGAACGCGAACGGATACTTAGATTTCGGAATACCCCTAATATACACTCATTTTATATTGTATATGCACATTGTATATATTCTTTTTATCTATATTCGTTTATAAAATATTTGTTCCATATCTGTATATGTTTTTTAAGGATATTGATACTCATTTTTCATATTCAAGATGATTTGTATCATTATTTGCAAATCACATATAGATATGGATATGATAATATCCATATCCAATCTGTTTACATTCTTACTTGGTACTCATGAGTGTTCCACTATTCATTTCAAATTACGGTTGGGTACCAGGCCGACCTTGGACTAAAGCTCAGCCCGGCCCGCCAGACCTGTTTGTTCATAGACGAATTGGGTATTAAGTCGGCCTGACCTGGTACCTAGCTTTATTTCAAATGCAATCCACTGCAATTTGCCCTCTCGATACATCAATTCCACTCTGCACTTTAGATATTCGTTTTGTCACACCTTGCTCTCTTAAACTTTAAATATTCATTAGTTATAGACCCATTTGTTTTTATTTTTTGAGCCTTTTGTGTTGTTTGGCTAACACACTACTAACTTTTTATTAAAGTCAGATCAAATCGAATGTCAGATCTGTTTCAAATTTAAGTTGGATTGATATTAGATCGGATCCAAATTCGAATCAAATCTGACATCCGATTTGATTCGAACTTTAACGTTAAATGAGACCAAATGTAATTAACCCTTTAAAAACATTACTAAATTAGTAACGACCTTGCTAATCATCTTTATCTATCTACCATGTAATATACGGCGGATGACTCGTGAATATTTAAAATTTAAAAGTTGTCAAATCCTCCTCGTTATTTATTTATTTATTAATAGTATAAATTTGCAAATTTCAAAAATCACATAATAAGACAAGAAAAGCCACATTGCCACGGTTTGATTAGCTTCCTTTGGATCGCGTGCGTGGCCGATCTATTCTATCCACACCATATCGATTGGCGTCGATGTCCGGGAAAGGAGCGAAAGGGTTTCTGTCAGCCAAATCTCCGGCGTCGGCCGCCGGAAAGGACAAGAAGAAATCCGTCTCTCGCTCTTCGCGAGCCGGCCTTCAGGTCCGTCAGTCACTCCCATCTCCCCTCGTCGTCCTCATTTCCTTTTCCGTTTCGATGTTTGCTGGAGTTTGATTGATTGTACGTTAATTTAGAATAAAAATAAAATGATCTTTTTGCGGTGAAGTCGGAAATGAAGTTACGGTAGTGTGGAGAAAGATAGTGGGATGATGAGGTGAGATTTGATATTGTGGTATCAAACCATATTTCGGTGTGTTTGGATAGAAATGTAGGAGAAAAAAGAGAGGTGAAGAGAAAATGTGTATTTTCCACTTTTTAGATAGACGTGAGTTAAAAGAGGAGAAAAAAGTATTGTATTATATTACCCGAATACTCATTCTTTTTAACCGTCTTATTTCATTTTGGGATATTTTGTGAAGTTCTGAGCACCTTATCTCCAAATCGGAGAGGAAGTCTGGGAGTTTGTTTTTGATAAAAGAGTTTCTCTTGATTTCTCTATTTCTCTACTTAAGTTATCCAAACACAACACACCTTTCACTCGGGTTACATTTACTATGTATCAAAATTTGATCCAATACAATAACACGATACAAACATGATTCAAGTTTGTGTAGGGGTAAACTTGTATATGTCTTGTATGGGAAACATGATAGAGTAACTTGTGCATTGATACACAAGTACATGGACAACTCGAGAGGGAACTTTCACGAAGTTTTACAACGTTTTGGTGATTCTTCGATATGAATTTGGAATCACTATCAAACAGTTTATACTTGAGCACACTTGGATATGAAATTAGAATTGATATGCAAGTGGTAAATATTAATCTAAGCGTGTTAGAATTGGAATTTAAGAGCACAAAAAGTACAGATGATTTGAGAAAGTAGTAGTTATGTTTGTGTCTCTTGAACAAGGTTTTTATAAGTTTCAAAGTAAATAAAGTCGTTTGGAAGAGTTTGTGAAATTTGGACCAATAAGAAACAAGATTTGACTTGAGCTCGGACAGAAATATGCACATGTTTGTTCGACCGTTTGAAAAACAATTGCCTGAAATAAGATGGTTGACTTGGTCAGAATTAAGCATTCGGTTGACCAAACAAATGTCGGATAACTGATCACCAACTTTCAGTATTTTTTGTAAAATTTCTTCTAATTTAATTTCGGTTGACCGAACTGGATTTGGTTGGCCGATCCAAAATAACAATAAAGATTCAATCGACTTTATTACGAGACTTCAATCGTCCGAATCAGCAGTTTGTCATTTAGCGCTAACAGTTGGAAATCAAATATCCATTGTGAATGCAGATATATTGACACGTGGAAAAAGCTGTTGCACGCCAGAGGTGAACAAGTAAACAATTGACCGATAGAAGATCGGTCGTCCAAAAATGGAAAAGTAAATGGACTCTAAAACAAAATACAAGTGTGCATGTTGGAGTAAAATTCAAAATCAGTCCAAGGGGATTCGGTCGATCGAATAACAATTGGTCGTCCGAGAGGATAATTCCAGAGAGCATCCTAACGACTACTGATGAGATGATTTTTGTCATCTATTAGGTGTTTGGTTGACCGAACATAACCAGTACAGAATCTTAGTGCTCAACTTTACATATGATCTCATGGACTCAATAAATAGAAAATTACAAGTTTGATATAAAATTTTGTTACAATTTCGTGTCTTTTTGTCTCAATGCTTATTCTCTTGATAAACATATTAAGATGATTTGCAAGTATACAAGTGTATACAATGTATGTAATCATGTTTGTTCATTTTGATTGACTAGGTTGATTGATTAGTATTAGTCATCAAAATCAATATAGATTAAGACCTAAAAGTCAATAATAATTTTCACTAATACGTGAGATTGTGTACTCTTGAGAGAAGTTGACACGTTTTTGGCCATTCGATTTTTGTTTTTTTATATTTGATTTGTCCTATAAATGCTACTCATAGTCATAAGATACCAATTATTGGTTTCTGTATCTTTTTATCTCTCTAGCTTTTCAGTTTGCTTTTGTATCATTTTTTCTGTATCTTTGTATATTTGATTTTGTTTGCCTTTTAGGTGATGTTAGGTCAACCAACGTCACATGGATGTTTTGATCTTGTTTCTTAGAGAGCACATTCAGGTTTAGATTATGTTATTAGCAGTTTATGGAGATCCCTATCCTTTCATGCTGAAACAAAATTATCACTGTTCACGACGTTATTGATAATTTGTTGTTCTCATGAATTTGATTGTCTGTGTCACAGATTCTTCCTCTGCTAAATAACAACACTGTTCTTTCTTCACTTCATTTCAGGCAATGATACTAGGATTCTTACGGATATATTAGGAAATTATCATTGTGAATCCTTTTTCATAGCATAACCGAAGGTAATTCTAATGTGTGGAAAAATGAGTAGAAGGCAAGGCTGCTAAATATCATCATTATTTATTTATCTGTTGAATTTGACCTTCATATCTTGAAAAAATCCTCTGCTAGTCTGTCAACATTTTTTACTCTGCGGTATGACATGTCCTTATAATCCTGCTGCAAAAATGGTGTTTCTACAAAACGAGTTCCGGTTGCGATTTTACAAAACTAACTGTAATGAACTGTCATTGTAAATGTAAGAACCCTAACCCTTGATTAGGGTTAATCTTGGTTTAGGAAGTGGTTTGCATGGGGAAGGGGTGGCACAGTAGAGGCATGGGTTGTGCGTGAACAGTGGGCTGTGATGGATGAGGGGTGTAGGGTTGCGGGCACTGTAGAGGGGAGAGGGGTTGGGTATTTTAACGTGTTTTCTTCTCTCTCTCTCTCTCTTATTCTCTCCATTCACTCACTTGCACTCTTTCTTTTCTTTCCCTTCCGGCGATCAGAGGAGGAAGAAGGCTTGGAGACTCCGGCGTGAGGAGGTCGTCGCGAGGAGGAGGTCGCGCGCGAGGAGGTGGCGGAGGCGTGAGCGTTGCTCCGGCGTTTCTCCGTTTTCGTTGAGGTATGCCGCTCTCTAGTGTGGTTTGTTGTTGACACTCATGAGAGGGTCGTGTTGGTCGGTCGAAGGAGGTCGGAGGCCTCTCCGACGTCGCGTTTGGGCGAAGAAACCTCGGCTGGCGCGAGGTTGAAGACGACCGGGCGGTCGACCGGTCCTTGGACGGTCGACCGAATGCATGTATATCTTTACTGTCTGTTGCGTTTCGGTCGACCGAGGTCTTGTGTTCGGTCGACCGGAACTTAAATATATTGGTTTATGTTGCATGATGTTCGGACTTTGGAGTATGTTCGGTCGACCGTTATATGACGTAGAAATATAGGTTGATCCTAACTGTTGTCGGTCGACCGATGGAATAAAATGTTGTAGAAGTTGTACTGTTAGTTTTCGGTCGACCGGGACCTGAGTCGGTCGACCGATAGACTGGATTGTAATGTTGACCAGACTCCGGATTTTGACCTCGTTCGGTCGACCGGTTTTAGACCTTCGGTAGACCGTTTGGGGGATTGTGTTCTGTGCGCAGCGGTAGACCGTGTTAGGGACGGTCGACCGATTCCTTTCTGGAAACGGTCGACCGAGTCACCTTTTACAGTCGACCGTTTGGGCCCAGAACAGAATTCCAGGTTCCCTTTTGAATGCCAACTTTGTCCACGGAAACCCGTGTCCTCGTCTTGTGCGTGAGCCGGGAGGTGACGGTGGGCGCGTGATGCGTGCCTGCCCAGGGACCGCCGTTGGGAAGAGTGTGGGTGTTCGGGACGCGTCAGTTCCCGGTATGGAGCGTGACAATTGTGATGGATTGATTGGACTTATTGTAGTATAGCAGGCCTGAGGGATCGCGGATCCCAGTGTTGATGTTGTGCGGGCACGCAACTGGCGTTGGGTGAGGTGACTACCGGCCTTCGGGCTACGGAGGTCGCTGCCCTGCTTTTATAGCGGCGCAGTTGGTGTTCGCGGCTCGAGGAGCCCGATGACCTGGCAGACTTCGGTCTGGACCGTCCGATGCTGTGCCGGACGTTGTGATGGACCACCGATGCTGTGCCGGTGATGCCGCCGAGGTTGTGCCGGCGATGATGATTGTTGGGCCGAGGCTGTGCCGGCTATGTTGTTTTCCTCGGCTGGGCACCTACCGAGATGTTGTTGTTATACCTTCCGGGCGACGGCCCCGTTGGTCCCTGTGACCCCGACCACTGAGATTTACAGATCTGTTTCTATCGGCGCGTAGACGTGACAGAGGCTCCCTGCCGAACCCTTGAGTAGTGTAGCTGCGTGTGGGGGGTGCGATGTCGCGGGCTACTAGACTGCATGTGCCTGTAGTAGGTCTCTTCGGGAGACCCGATGATTGATTGTCGGACTGATGTCCTGTTTTACCCTTCGGGGGAACTGTTTTCCATATCTGTTGATGTCATGACATGCTACTAGTATGATAGGTTCATTATGTGATGCATGCATATAGGTGAGTTGGTATACGGGGTTTCCTTCTGGAAATTCAGGCATTGTTGTTGCATCTTTTTCAGGACCGCAGTAGGTCCGGGTGGGTGGTGACCGAGGACGGAGCGCTTTGGAGTCGGATCCTCTTCGGCAGTTGCTAGACCGTACGACTACTTGTATTCTCTTCCATTGTATCAGTATTGTAGTTGTATTTCTTTTGGAAAACTCCTTGTATTTTGGGTGCACCCGGATTTATATATTTATATATTAGTGACGTTCCCGCGTGAGTTGTCTGTTATGTTGGTTATTTTGAAATATTAAATCTTCCGCTGTTTGGGACGTTACAGTAAATGTTTAGTTTCCAGTTGGTCGAGTGCATCGTCTGCTGAAGTCTAGGATTGCTGCAAATGGAAGAGTGGGAGCTACAGCTGCTGTGTACACTGCTGCTATTCTGGAATACCTGACTGCAGAGGTGTTGGAATTGGCTGGCAATGCAAGCAAAGATCTGAAAGTCAAGCGTATAACACCAAGGCATTTACAACTTGCAATCCGTGGGGACGAAGAGCTTGATACTCTAATTAAAGGAACAATTGCTGGAGGAGGTGTGATCCCCCACATCCACAAGTCCCTTATCAACAAGTCTTCAAAGGAATGAACCATAATTTTTATGGCATCTCTTCAACCTCCCCTAGTTTGATGTTTTTCTTATAAACTGGTGATGAACCAACTATGTGACCATTGCTTCTGCGTCATGTATATCTTGCTTGAACAATCACAGACATAGCTAAAAAATGCATTTGAGAAATGAAACCAGTTGTTCATCTAATTATCATTGTTACTTCTCTTGTTCTATAAGTTCCCCCGGGAGGATGGGAGCGAAGATCCAAAACAAAATGCATGGTTCCTTTGGAAAAATTTCTACTCTTAACTAAATCCTAGGTATTACCTGCTTCACTTTTACAGGTTCTGTGCTCTCGGCCATTCCAACTGGCCATCCCTGGTCGGTGAAAGCATGGTTTTCAACAAGATGTCTTTTCACGACATACATATCAAATAGCAGTTATCGGCATTATATATATTTGAAAAAAAAAGTTATCAGTAGGCCGCTGCAGATAGCTCAAAAACTCAAGTGATTTTATGTCAAGGAATGAACATCGGGCAAGGAAGTGAACAAATGTGGATATGATTTCCAATCAGCTCAACAAGACCTGATACGGTGATACCCATTTCAGAAGATCAACCCACATGAGTAAACTGTTGGAATATTGAGTTTGGGCTAGGCCCATGAATAGCTCAATTGAAGAAATCCAATGTTGAGATGAAGATGAGAACTATTGTCCCATGTGCCATGTGCTCACCTCTACTTTTTAGTCCCACGTTGGTAAAGCTAACAAGTTGAAGGATGTTGATAAACATACTATTCACTTGTCACTTTGTAGGTGGAAAGAGAGGAGAAGAGAATTCTCCACACACGCGCGCGCGCCCGTCCCGGTCCGGGTCGGGGCGTGGCTTGGCTTGGCGTGGCGTGACAGCGGGGGATTTGGGGGAAATTAGAGGTTTTAGCCTCAGGGTGATGGGTGTATTTATTTTTGGACCTCAAGGTAATTATTTTTGCAATTAAGTCCTTGATGGTTACAAGAATACATATATATATCATGACAGTTTCCTCCTAAAAATACACACGTTCTATTTTCCCATCATCTCTACGGAAACGGAAACCGACCCTCTCCGCCGATTTCCCCTCCCCGAATCCATGGTATGTGGGCCGATATTTTCTCTGAGGCAAGTCGCCTTCCGACGGCTCGGTGTATTGAGGTCGTTTCTGATTCATGTTCCTTCGTTTCTTGTTTTCCTTTACAAAAGGAATGAATAGACTATTTCGATACCTATTCTCCAGTGTCTCGTATGACTACTATCCGAGTGCTCTTGGCATTGGCGTCTGTATATGATTTTACAATCCATCAAATGGATGTAAAAACTGCTTTTCTTCATGGTGACCTTGAAGAAGAAATTTATATGGACCAACCTGAAGGATTTGTAGCTTCTGGAAACGAGAACAAAGTTTGTAAACTTGTTAAGTCTCTTTATGGACTTAAACAAGCCCCAAAAGCTTGGCATGAGAAATTTGACAAAATTATATTATCATTTGAATTCCAGGTTATTGATTCTGATAAATGTGTCTATTGCAAAGTTCAAAGTAATGCGTGTATTGCATTGTGTTTATATGTTGATGACATTTTACTGTTTGGATCTAATTTGAATATAATACATGAAACTAAGTCCTTCTTGTGTACTAAGTTTGAGATGAAAGATATGGGTGTTGCAAATGTGATCTTGGGTATCAATCTGACTAGGTCAGTTGATGGTATTTCCATATCTCAATCTCACTATGTTGAGAAGATTCTTGAGAGATTTGGCTATACGAATTGTAGATATGTGAAAACCCCATATGATTCATCAAAACCTTTGTACAAGAACAAGAGTGGTGTTCCAGTTTCACAACTGAGATATTCTCAGATTATAGGTAGCTTGATGTATCTTGCAAATTGCACACGACCAGATATTTCATTCTCGGTGAGCAAACTTAGTAGATACACAAGTTGTCCTGATCGTACTCACTGGGAGGCTTTGGATAGAGTACTTAAGTACTTGAAGGGTACTTCTACCCTTGGGCTGCATTATGGGAAATTCCCAGCTGTACTAGAAGGGTACAGTGATGCAAGCTGGATAGCCAAAAACTCTGGGAGTAACGGTGTTACAGGGTATGTTTTTACTCTGGGTGGAGGCGCAGTCTCCTGGAGGTCTACAAAACAGACCATATTGTCTCGATCTACATTTGAGGCTGAACTTTGTGCTTTGGATACAAGTGGAATGGAAGCTGAATGGCTGAAAGGACTCCTTTCTGAATTGTCAATGACTAGCAAACCAGTTCCTGCAATATCTGTACATTGTGATAGTATGACTACTATTGCAAAGTTAAGAAGCTCAAAGTATAACCACAAACAAAGGAGACACATCCAAGTCAGACTGAAGTATGTAAGGGAATTGATCTCGGAAAGGGTGATAATTGTTGATTTTGTTGGTACCAAAGACAATACAGCTGATCCTTTCACCAAAGGACTTGATCTAGTTCAAGTTCTGAAATCCAAGTTGGGGATGGGACTGAGACCCATTACATAACTCATCTAGAGTGGCAACCCAACCAATCTGAGTGGATATCCCACGAAGTTGGTTCAATGCGGTAATAACAAGTTCTTGAGTGAGTCAAGTGCAACTCATTGGTGATACATTGTAGGTCATACATTGTATCCGTGTCAATACCCCAAAGAATGGATATGTTGCTGAAACTGCAAGTTTAGTAAGAGTGTAGACTCTGAATGAATTCAAGTCTTTGAGACAAGATGTTAGCAGTGCATCTTTGGAGAAGCCCAACTATGTGAATGCAATTGTGTGGCCGCAATTAGAGGAATGAGGTCATTCCTTGAAAGCATTCATGAAACAGGATACGGATGCATGGTCGTAAAGCATCAACCCTGTAGATTGCAGCATAACCTGCTTAGTGTTGTTCTCAATGGACATCTCCACACAAAAGGTTCAAGTTCAAGACTTCGTTTCACTTAGTTCCTGTGGGGGTAAAGTTGAAGGACTCAGGTCATGGTTCAAACCCGAAAGGTACCATTACTGAAAGCACTAGGCTGCAAGGTTTGGTCGCTCGATCAACAATGGATTTGTGGGGGATTGTTGGAATATTGAGTTTGGGCTAGGCCCATGAATAGCTCAATTGAAGAAATCCAATGTTGAGATGAAGATGAGAACTATTGCCCCATGTGCCATGTGCTCACCTCTACTTTTTAGTCCCACATTGGTAAAGCTAACAAGTTGAAGGATGTTGATAAACATACTATTCACTTGTCACTTTGTAGGTGGAAAGAGAAGAGGAGAGAATTCTCCAAACACACGCGCGCGCGCGCCCGTCCCGTCCCGGTCCGGGTCGGGGCGTGGCGAGGCCAAGCTTGGCTTGGCGTGACGTGACGTGACGTGGCAGCGGGGGATTTGGGGGAAATTAGAGGCTTTAGCCTCAGGGTGATGGGTGTATTTATTTTTGGACCTCAAGGTAATTGTTTTTGCAATTAAGTCCTTGACGGTTACAAGAATAAATACATATATATCATGACAGTTTCCTCCTAAAAATACACACGTTCTATTTTCCCATCATCTCTACGGAAACGGAAACCGTCCCTCTCCGGCGATTTCCCCTCCCCGAATCCAAAGTTGTTCAACGTCTGATTCTTGCGAGGTTTCGCGCTGTTTTCGAGGTCCGTCGACTCCGGTGTGCGCCTGTTCGACGGTGAGACCGTTCTATCCTGGGAGAAAACCGGCAGACCATCAAACGCACTGGTATGTGGGCCGATATTTTCTCTGAGGCAAGTCGCCTTCCGACGGCTCGGTCTATGAGGTCGTTTCTGATTCATGTTCCTTCGTTTCTTGTTTTCCTTTACATGTTTTTGTATGTTGCCTTTATCTGGATCCTTATGGAATATTTATACGACATATGTAACACACTGTATTACATGATCATATTTGTAATTGTATCAACATAAACATAATCTTTTGCAACCATAGAAATAAAAAAATGTAAGTTTACAGTAAGGATGTGCTTGGTATGGGGGTAACAGGGGGTGAAAAAATTAAGAGAGATGTATTGCATGACAACTAAAATCAAAATTTTATCCTATTTGTACTAATTTTGTCAGGTCGGGTTGAATTTTCCCAAATTTTAAGATCATTACTCAATGAAACTTTCTCTTGACATACCAAACAAACCTAAGGAAAAGTAATTATTACCTTCCTAAAAAGTTACTTCCATAGTTGTTACTTCAAAAAAATCTCCTTTTAATTTTTACCCCAATTCTAAAAGCACCCTAAGATTTTTTTATTCGAATATGTCATGTCAAAAGCGTAATTCCCTGAGATGAAAAGCTCCAAACATAGAATTAGTAGCCAACATGCGGCAAATTAATTAGAAAGTAGCAACAAGATATCACAACCCCTTAGAATGATGGTTACAGCCCGACCTACAAACTTGCAACCACTTCAAATTCTTACATTCCACACTCTCCTCCATTACTGAACATCACAAATACTTACCATCCAAGACCAATTAATCCTCAAAAACTAGACAATTTCAGACTTGAAATGAATAACAGAGAAGAGAAGATTACAGGAACAAGAAGATATCATCCATCATTCAGCATAAAGGAATTTCAAATAGAGGAAACCTTGGGGACCTGAACAGGGAACTGATGGATTTCATCCATCCAAGGATTCTTCTCCTTGGCTGGATTGATGGTCCTGAGAGCCTTCCACACTGCACTGTTGCATTTGAATCCAGACCCAAATGCTATCTGCCATGTCCTGTCTCCCTTCTTGATCCTCCCCTTCCCCTCGGTGTACGCCAACTCGTACCAAAGCGAGCTGCTTGATGTGTTCCCGAATCTGTGCAGTGTCATTCTTGACGGCTCCATGTGCCACTCGGATAGCTGGAGATTCTTCTCAAGCTCATCCAGCACAGCCCTTCCACCTGCGTGGATGCAGAAGTGCTCGAACGCCAGCTTGAAGTCGGGTATGTAGGGCTTGATCTTCATCTTCAAGAGCTTCCTTCCCACGAGCGTCGCGAAGAAAAGAAGCTGCTCCGACATGGGCAACACAAGAGGCCCTAAAGTCGTGATGTTGGTCTTGAGCGCATCTCCTGCGACTCCCATGAGGTCTTTCGAAAGAGCAACTCCGATCTTCCCGGTCACATCCTCCTCCTGAGTGACGCAGCTGAAGCACTTGTCGTCCGCACCTTTGTGGGTGCGGACAGTGTGAACCAACCGGTACTTGGACCGCCGACGATCGGACGACTTGTTGGACAGCAAAATGGCAGCCCCTCCCATCCGAAACAAACAATTGGATACCAGCATGGACCGGTTGTTCCCAAAGTACCAATTCAAGGTGATATTCTCCATGCTAACAATCAAGGCGTAAGAATTGGGGTGCACTTGTAAAAGATCTTTGGCTAGATCGAGCGAAATCAACCCAGCACTGCATCCCATCCCACCAAGATTATAACTCACAATGTTCCCCCTAAGCTTGTAATGATTCACAATCATAGCCGACAGCGACGGGGTCGGGTTGAACAAGCTACAATTCACAATCAAAATCCCAACATCCTTAGGTTTGACATTGGTCTTAGCGAACAACTCATCAACCGCACCGAACATAACCATCTCAGCCTCCTTCCTCGCCTCGGCCATACACGGATTAGGCGGAATTCTGAGAACCGCATCGGGAAGATAAGTTGACTCGCCAAGGCCCGACCTATCCAAGATCTTCCTCTGGAACTCCAAATTCTCATCTGTAAAAGATCCGGTAAGTTTGGACCTCTCCATGAAAATCTGTCGAGTGCACTTCCTCTCCTCCTCCGGCTTATAGCAAGCGAAATCGAGCAAATAGACGGGGCGGGGACGGGTGAGGAAGTAGAGAGTGAGTAGGAAGACGAAGAGGGCGGAGCAGAGGACGACGGAGATGAGGTTGTAGCGGAGGTTGTTCCACAGGTCGAGGAGGTTCTGGAGGGAGAAGGTGGAGAGATGGGCTACGATTATGGCAAGGCAAGGCGTCAGGAGGAGGTACATGCCGTGGGTTATAAGGTAGTGGTACCCCAGCTTAACGTACTTCAGTTTCACCGATTGCTTGAAGTCCGGCAGCTTGTAGCTCGCCCGCTGCATCACTGGGGCGCCCTTCCTGTTTGCCTCCTCCGCCATCTTTTTGTTCGATCCGAATTATTGCCTTCGTGGTGGTCAATGCTACAATACAATCGTCATTTGGTCCATGTTTTTTGGTGCTTTTAAAATGGATTGGTTTGTGATGATCGGAAAAACAAACAATAACGATCTCAGATCCGATTTTTTTTTTAAATTTTTTTCATTCAAACACTCGCTGGAAATGACAAAAAATGAAGATGATTTCCTACGGATCAAGGAGAAAAAAAAAGTTCTTTGGTTTTGGTTTTGGTTTTGGGTTTTACCTGCAGAAGGAGAGGTTAGAACAGGCAGACACGACCCAAATCCCTCCTCCTCGGCTTGGCTGCGAAACAAACACAAATACACCACGCGGTGAGGGTGAGGGTGAGGGGTGAATGGTTTGGATTCCGCGGAATCCGTCAGCTTTTAAGCTTGTCAGCTGGACAGCTGGACGATGGTTAATGGCCACTCGTTCCCTTTCAAAATTAAGGAAATTGCTTCCTTTTCTTCTGAATTGCTAAACATCGCCCCAAAATTACTTAAATCGCCCCTTGAAATTACCATTTTGCCCTTCTCTCATTTCTACTGCTATAACGCGACATTTTACCCTCCTATCACACATCTCTCTTCATATTCCTCTTATAATCATAAAAAATAATGTTTTGGAGGTCAGTAATGAACCAACGGACGCCCCAGTGTACTCGAATCTGGTAAAACATCTAACATCTTTTTAATAAAAAAATAATAAAAAATAATAAAAAATTACGGGCGTCTGACGGAGCCGCCCCCACGTAGGAGGGGGCGTCTGGCTAAGACGCCTTCCCCATGGGGGCGGCGTTTTACCCAGACGCCTTACCCATCGGGGAGGCGTTTTACCCAGACGTTCCGCCCTTGGGACAGGCGTCTGTGTAAGACGCCTCCTCCATGGGGGAGGCGTCTTAGCCAGACGCCCCCTCCTACGTGGGGGCGGCTCCGTCAGACGCCCGTAATTTTTTATTAATTTTTAAAAAAATAATTGATTATAAATTTAGATAATTGTTAAATTAATTAATAAGTTAATAATTACTATATTCGGATGACCGATACCTCTTCGGTACACCGAAAATTCAAAAATTTCCAGATCCAACAATTTCAAAATCCAAAAAATTTCCAGGGGGCGCTGCCCCCTTGCCACCCCTGCCACCTCACCGGCGAGGTGGAATGCCGCTCGCTCACCGGGGAGCGAGACCCCCGAACGACCTGTCGAGGTGGTATTTGTAAGTCATGATGTTTTACCACCGGGGGATTTGGAACTTTAAAAATGTTGGATCTGGAATTTTTTTGAATCTTCATCACTTGCAAAAAAACTCATTGTAATCCGACCGGTTACCACCGAAAATTTGCAAAGAAACGTCAAATAATTTGAGATAACACACCGTATAATTTTAATTTGACAAAAAACATTAAAAAAAACGGGACGTCTGGCTAAGACGCCTGTACCATCGTGGAGGCGTCTGGCTAAGACGCCTCCACCATGGTCGAGGCGTCTTAACCAGACGCCTAGACAATGGTATAGGCGTCTGGCTAAGACGCCTCCACCATCGTTGAGGCGTCTTAGCCAGACGCCTCCACGATGGTACAGGCGTCTTAGCCAGACGCCTCCACGATGGTACAGGCGTCTTAGCCAGACGCCCGTGTCGGAAAAAAAAATCCGCCTCCGTTACTTCGCCTGATCTAGGTGTTTCGCCAGACATTTTCGTGGTGTTGGTACTAGGAATGTTAGTAAAACTGAGTCAATAACCTTGTTTAAAGACACGGGACGATATGGGTATTAAATATATTGTTAAGGGCAATTTGGTAATTTCAAGGGGCGATTTAAGTAGTTTTGGGGCGACGTTTAGTAGTTCCCTTTTTCTTTTGTGGCATTATTTCTTTTTCCCAAATCGTGTAATTAAAATTTTCCATGCAAGTTGTGTTAAGGAAGTTGAAATGGTAACCAACATCAGTAATGCAGCTATTGTAACATCAATGGATTGTAACATCTCTTATTTCTAGGTAATATGTATATACTTATGTGATATTTGCCCAAACAAAAACATAAGACAGAATATGTGGCACGACGAATATATTTAGGGGTGTTAGTTGCGCAGAAAGTGATTTTCTGAGTAAATCAGAAAGTAGAATTCAGTAGAAAACGGTCATCCTTTGACTGATTTTTATTGTTTGTGCATGCTTGAAAAAATGATTTCGGGAGGTTCAGATATCAAAAAACGGACGACCGAACTAGTTTCGATCGACCAAAATGAGAATTCCAGTGATTTCTTTGAGCTGACATTAAGGGGGGGTTTGTGCCCTCAGGATCTGAAGGAAAAGAAAGGAAAGGAAAAATCTCCGGTTGACTAACTAAAACAGGGTGTTTGTGCAAGATGGGGAATGCATCTCAACTTTCTCTCGGATTCCGACGTATATAATAGATTTATCCTCGCTTTTCTCCCCTTCACCCCTCCAAATCCGAAGAAAAACTGATTTCCTCCTTCCTTCCCCACCTGATATCTTCCTTCCGCCCTCTTCCGCCCAACAGTGCTCTGAGGTGATCGGAGACGACGAATCAAAACAAAAACTCTCTACTCCAATGGCGGCGACGCTTCGCGTCCACCATTCCATTCTCCATCACCCTTTGCTCCCCCGCCGCTCCCGCCTCTCCCCTCGCGCATCCCTTCCCGACGCCGAGCGGACGTCGAAGACGCGGTGCGAGATGATGACTGAGAGCGCTGGAGCGCTGCTGGTGGCTCCGCTTCTCGGGTTCTCGGACTCGATGATGTCAGAGGAGCCCGCGCTGTCGGAATGGGAGAGGGTCTTCCTCCCCATCGACCCCGGCGTTGTTCTCCTCGACGTCGCCTTCGTGACCGATGACACCGATCACGGTATCACTTTTCTTTTCTGGGTTGGTTGATGTGGAGCTTTTAATGTAATTTGATTAAAAATTGTTTCTTTTTTAATGGTGTCTTTGATTGTGTAGTGATTCAGTTTCCTACTCTACTCATGAATCGAGTATTGGTTTGTTTCTTTTTAAGGCTTTGTTCGTTTTCGGATTACTCGTATGTATGTTTTATATGGTTTGTGGAAGTACTGGAGATTGATGAAGTCATGCATTTTATAGCATCAATTTGTATAAGTAAAGGTAAGAGTGATGTGTTCCCGAACGTAGCAACAATTTGTATGTTTGAGGTGATTGTTTGGTTTAGAAGTTTGTGACTCAAATGGGTATTGTAGATTTTATATTTTCTGAAACAAAGCCTCAATTTAGCGCACCTAAGTTTAAACAATTTAAGTCAGTATGTGTAATAACCTAATCTAAAACATCTTAATTAACTAAACCGAAACTTAATTAACTCTAGTTAATCATGCATGAAGAGCAGGAGGTGTTGGAAGGAGAGAGAGAGAGAGTTGGTTGGTTGTGATTGGAAGGGTTTTAGGTGAATGGTGATTGGAGGAGATGGAGGTGATGAATGTATATATATAGTTAAGATAGGATTTTGTTAAAACGTTTCTTCATCATTTGCATCTAACAGAGAGTGAGAGAGAGAGACTTTCGGAGCAAAAGAAGGAGGAAAGAAGAAGTAAAGAAGAGGAAGAAGAAGAAGAAGGGAAGAAGAAGAGAAGGGGTGTTGAAGGGAGCTCGGGAGGCTTCTTCAACCATCGAAAAGGTATGCCAAATCTTCATTATAACTCACATAAGCCTTGTGAGTGTTGGGGATCGACGTTGGTGTCGAATTCCCCGTCGGAATTCAACCAATTCAGAGGTTGAAGACGACGATCGGTCGACCGGTGCCTGTGGGCAGTCGACCGATCCTATTATTATATTGATGTTTACCCGCGAACGGTCGAACGATGTCGTTAGACGGTCGACCGTTATGCCAGATTTGTGCGGGAAAAAGGGGATATGCTGTTATCGGTCGAACGGGACCACTTAGCCGGTCGACCGAATAACGATGAGAATGGGTCGGTTGGGGATTTTGACTTATTAAACGGTCGAACGTCCTTTACCTTGTTCGACCGATCCATTCGATGCTAAGTCGGTTGGGAGCTTTGACCATCAAAACGGTCGACCGCTCTTTAACTCTCGGTCGACCGACTGAGCATTTAATTAAGCGGTAGAGTGCTTGTGTTGATTCGGTCGAACTGTATTTCAGTTCCGGTCGACCGAACGAGACTTGAGCAAATTATTGAAATCCCTGTTATCGGTCGAACGGCCCCTTGGTTCGACCGGTCGGATATATATATTATATAAAATGGTATAGCGTAGACCTTCCAAACGGTCGACCGCTAGATGACTTTTGTTCGACCGATTGGTCGGTAATTCGGTTGGCGTGGTTCGACCGGTAGATTTGTTTGTACAGTACTGTGTACTGTGTGGGGGACCGGTCGACCGGTGTGCTTGTAGCGGTCGACCGATCTACCGCAGGTTGGTGGATTTATCCACACGCGATCCGTCGATGTCAGGTCGACTACCGGCTCCGAGGCGACGGTTGATTACCGGCTTTGAGAGCTACGGATTTCACCTTCGACGAAGGCGTATTATTGTTGTACTTTTTCCTCTCTTACCGAGCGGGGTGTGAGGGATGTGTACCGTAAACCTTGGGCTGTTTGCGAGGGTTTAGCGGTAGGCCGAGGATGTTCCGGCAGGGTGCGCGCTAGGCGACTCTTGGGGGAGCAGTGGCTGTCGTCTGACCCGAGTTGTGTATTCGGCAGGCTGACTCGCTCCTTGGGTGCGGCGTGTACCGGGGGTTCCTTCCTGCACTTTTTGGGGAGCAGTGGTGTCGACTGACCCTTGTGAGGCAGCGGTGGACTGACTTGACCCTAGTGGCAGGAGTGGTTCAGTGCCGCGGAGGCGGTGAGGGCATTATTGTGGGCCCGAGGCGGATGATCACGTGCATAGCATTGCATTGTCTTTAATTCCTTTTTATATTTTTAGGAGGTTTGGTATACGGGGTTCCTGCAGGGAACTCAGGCATGTTTGTTTGTTTTCATTTCAGGTAGCGAGCAGGTTTAGAGTCAGGTGGTGACCGAGGACGGTGCCCCCGGGATTAGATCCTGTTCTCTTTAGTAGCTTCTTTTGTTTGAGGTAGTGATTACATGTACATTCACTTTTGTTGTAATCACAGTTGACTCGTTTATATAGTTGACTTCCACGTGGGTCTGTATCTTATATATTTTATATATATGTTAGTTTGTTTTCCCGTGACGTGCCCTGTGTTGACCGTTGACGGTCCTTATTATTGTTTAAATTTTCCGCTGTTTTCGGGTACGTTACAATTTGGTATCAGAGCGTTGATCTCGGCGTACTTGTCCAAAGAAACCACCTTTGAGTTAGGAGTTAGGTCTAGAGGATCATGCATGCACAGATTATATTGATATTGTCTTGTTTCCTTTGGCAGATGCCTCCTAGACGGGGAAAGGCGGTTGCCCATACTCGCGGTGAGAGTGAGACTGCGAGGGATGAGGCTTGGGAGGATGAGCGTCGGACGTTGTTCGATACGGTCGGACGTCTGACAGAGATACTACAGCAGCAGACGGCACAGACTGGGCAGACGGGGACTGGCGCTATGCATGACCGGTTTATGCGCCAGCATCCGCCTACCTTTCTGGGGCAGTACGACGCAGAGGCTGCGGAGGAGTGGATCTTCACGATGCAGAAGATCTTCGGTGCTATTGGTTGTCCTCCAGAGGCGAGAGTGGGCCTGGCTACTTATGTTTTGGGCGGTGCTGCGTCCAACTGGTGGAGGTCCACATCTGCAGTGGTGTTTGCGGACAGAGATGATATAGCCTGGGAGGAGTTCGTTGGCGAGTTCAACGAGCAGTATTTTCCGCAGCATGTCCAGGATCAGAAGAGGGAGGAGTTTCTGAGTCTTCAGCAGGGAGACATGACCCTGGCAGGCTACATCGGGAAGTTCAACGCCCTTGAGCGTTACTGTCCCGAGATGTATGTCACACAGGAGCAGAGGGCTGGGAAGTTCGTCCGGGGGCTCCGGAAGCAGTTGAGGACGAAGGTGCTGACACACATGCCGAGCACGTTGGCCGATGCAGTGAAGAGTGCCTCTGTTCTTGATCGTGACTACAGGGAGAACTACCAGGATGAGAGGAGGCCATCAGGTAGGTTCTCTGGGAGGCCAGGAGGTCAGACTGGAGGGAATCCGGGCAAGAGGCCCCGATACGAGGGAGCAGGAGTTGCAGTACCACGACCTGAGCCTTGTGGTACTTGTGGGAGGTTTCACTCCGGGCCGTGCTTCGCCCCCGGAGCATGTCATGGGTGTGGCCAGCTGGGTCACTTTATCAGGAGTTGTCCGAGCCGAGGAGCTGGGCCGAGCAGACCACCGGGTTTACCCGCACCAGGCAGAGGAGGAGGCGGAGGTAGACCACCTTTCCGACCACAGCAGGGGCAGCGCACTGGCAGAGTTTTCACCATCCAGGCAGAGGAGGCTCGGGATGGAGGCGCTGTCGTGGAAGGTACACTTCTTGTCGCAGGTTCAGTAGCTAGGGTGTTATTTGATTGTGGCGCGACACACTCGTTTATCTCAGAGCGATTTGCGGGAGTGTTGGGCTGTACCCTTGCGATGTTGACTGCCACTTTGGAGGTCAGCACACCCCTGGGTCTGGTGGGCACTGTGGGGAGATTTGTCCCCGGCGCCACGGTTGTTTCGGGAGATCAGGAGTTTCCGGCAGACCTGGTCTTGCTACCGATGGAGGACTTTGATGTCATACTTGGGATGGATTGGCTGTCCCAATATGATGTTCGAGTCTTGTGCCGTGAGAAGAAGATTTTGATCCCGAGGAAGGGTTTGCCTGATATTCTGATTAGAGGGATCAGAAGCAGAGGGGGTCGCATTATTGTATCTGATGTGAGAGCTCAGAGACTGTTACAGCAGGGATGTGCAGCATTTCTGGCGACGCTTGTGGTTGCGGAGGCAGAGTCCCAGAGGCTAGAGGACATTGAGGTGGTGCAGGAGTTCGTGGATGTTTTTCCAGCGGAGATTCCAGGTTTACCACCACACCGGGAGTTGGAGTTCGGCATTGAGTTGGTAGCCGACACTACACCACAGTCGAAGGCTCCATACCGGATGGCACCTGCTGAGTTGACAGAGTTGAAGAAGCAGTTGCAGGAGTTGATGGACTCTGGATTTATCAGACCGAGCGTCTCGCCTTGGGGTGCACCAGTTTTGTTTGTAAAGAAGAAGGACGGATCCTTGACGATGTGCATAGACTACAGGATGCTGAACCAGGTGACGGTAAAGAATAGGTATCCCTTACCTAGGATTGAGGACCTCTTTGACCAGCTGCAGTCAGCGAAGGTTTTCTCGAAGATTGACCTGCGTTCAGGATATCACCAGTTGAGGATCCGAGATGAGGACATCCAGAAGACAGCCTTCAGGACGAGATATGGACACTATGAGTTCTTGGTGATGCCATTTGGATTGACGAATGCTCCGGCAGCGTTCATGGATCTGATGCACCGGACATTCAGGCAGTACATTGATATATTTGTGATTGTCTTCGTGGATGACATCTTGATCTATTCACCAGATGTGGAGCAGCACAGAGAGCATCTGAGGATTGTACTCAACATCTTGAGGGCTCAGCAGTTATATGCTAAGTTCTCAAAGTGCGAGTTTTGGTTGGACAGAGTGGCATTCCTCGGACACATTGTATCGGCAGAGGGGATATCAGTGGATCCGGCGAAGGTAGAGGCGGTGACACAGTGGAGGACCCCTACGAGCGTGACGGAGATTAGGAGCTTTGTTGGACTGGCGGGTTATTACCGTCGCTTCATCAAAGACTTCTCGAGATTGGCAGCACCACTGACAGCTCTGACGCAGAAGGGAGTCACTTTTGTTTGGTCGCAGAAGTGCGAGGACAGCTTTCAGGAGCTGAAGAGACTGTTGACCACAGCACCAGTTTTATCATTGCCAAGTGGCACGGGTGGATTCGTGATTTATAGCGACGCTTCAGGTGTTGGCTTAGGATGTGTACTTATGCAGCACGGGAGGGTGATCGCATACGCATCCAGACAGCTGAAGGTCCATGAGAGGAATTACCCGACACATGATTTGGAGTTAGCAGCAGTGGTTCATGCACTGAAGACCTGGAGACACTATCTTTATGGCGAGCAGTTCGAGGTGTTTACAGATCATCAGAGTCTGAAGTACCTGTTCTCGCAGAAGGAGCTGAATATGAGGGAGCGCAGATGGCTTGAGTTCATTAAGGACTATGACTTCACTATCTCTTACCATCCGGGGAAGGCGAACATAGTTGCAGACGCTTTGAGCCGGAAGGTGGAGGTATCAGTAGCAGGTCTATGCATTCAGGAGTGGCGACTGCTAGAGTCTTTGGCAGAGTGGAGGCCATTTGCTGATAGCTCTGAGGGCGCAGTGATTGCCGGATTGAGAGTAGAGCCTCAGACAGTATCAACAGTGATTCATGCTCAGACTACAGATGAGGAGTTGAGCAGTTTGTTACAGTTAGCTGCCAGAGATGGGTCAGATTTCAGAGTTGGAGTGGACGGAGGTCTGAGATTCAGAGATCGTATCTGGGTGCCGAAGACAGAGGACCTGAGACATGATATCATGGAGGAGGCACACAGATCGAGATATTCCATTCATCCAGGGAGCACCAAGATGTACAAGGATTTGCAGCGGAACTTCTGGTGGCGAGGTATGAAGAAGGACGTTGCAGACTTCGTGTCGAGGTGTTTGGTCTGTCAGCAGGTGAAGATCGAGCACCAGAGACCAGTAGGGCAGATGCAGAGGATTGAGTTGCCCGAGTGGAAGTGGGAGCACGTGACGATGGATTTTGTTACGGGGCTACCGAAGACACGGAGATTTCACGATGCGATTTGGGTTATAGTCGATCGACTGACCAAGTCGGCGCATTTCTTAGCTATTAAGACCACTCTTGCTCTGGAGGGTCTAGCTAAGTTATATATTGAGGAGATTGTCAGACTTCATGGCGTGCCGGTCAGTATCATTTCAGACAGAGATCCCAGATTCACTTCGAGATTTTGGGAGAGTCTACACAGAGCACTGGGGACACGTCTGAAGTTTAGCACAGCTTTCCACCCACAGACAGATGGCCAGTCAGAGCGGACGATACAGACATTGGAGGACATGCTGAGAGCGTGTACACTTGACTGGGCCGGGCATTGGGATGAGCATTTGTCGTTGATCGAGTTCGCCTACAACAACAGCTACCACTCGAGTATTGGGATGGCACCCTATGAGGCATTATACGGGAGACCGTGTAGATCGCCGGTATGCTGGAGTGATGTGGGCGAGAGACAGCTAGTTGGACCTGACATTATCCAGTTGTATTCAGAGAAGGTCGACGTGATTCGGAGACGACTAGCTACGGCGCAGAGCAGGCAGAAGAGTTATGCTGATACGCGGAGGCGTGAGCTGACTTTTGAGGTAGGAGATCATGTCTTCCTGAAGATCTCGCCTTCCAGAGGGGTGATGAGATTCGGGAAGAAGGGGAAGTTGAGTCCGAGATATGTCGGACCGTTTGAGATATTGGATCGGGTTGGTGAGGTGGCGTATAGGATTGCTTTACCGCCACAGTTTGCAGGACTTCACAACGTCTTCCATGTTTCTATGTTGAGGAAGTACGTGGCCGATCCAGCTCATGTGATAGAGATATCAGTACCGGAGATCCAGCAGGATTTGTCATTAGATGAGAGACCAGTTGAGATTGTGGATCAGATGGTACACCAGCTCAGGAGGAGGGCGATTCCTATGGTGAAGGTCAGGTGGCAGCATCACACTGACAGAGAGGCTACCTGGGAGATTGAGGAGGATGTCAGGAGGCAGTATCCAGAGTTATTCCGGTAAGTCAATTGTTTCGAATTTCGCAGACGAAATTCTTTTAAGGAGGGTAGATTGTAATAACCTAATCTAAAACATCTTAATTAACTAAACCTAAACTTAATTAACTCTAGTTAATCATGCATGAAGAGCAGGAGGTGTTGGAAGGAGAGAGAGAGAGAGTTGGTTGGTTGTGATTGGAAGGGTTTTAGGTGAATGGTGATTGGAGGAGATGGAGGTGATGAATGTATATATATAGTTAAGATAGGATTTTGTTAAAACGTTTCTTCATCATTTGCATCTAACAGAGAGTGAGAGAGAGAGACTTTCGGAGCAAAAGAAGGAGGAAAGAAGAAGTAAAGAAGAGGAAGAAGAAGAAGAAGGGAAGAAGAAGAGAAGGGGTGTTGAAGGGAGCTCGGGAGGCTTCTTCAACCATCGAAAAGGTATGCCAAATCTTCATTATAACTCACATAAGCCTTGTGAGTGTTGGGGATCGACGTTGGTGTCGAATTCCCCGTCGGAATTCAACCAATTCAGAGGTTGAAGACGACGATCGGTCGACCGGTGCCTGTGGGCAGTCGACCGATCCTATTATTATATTGATGTTTACCCGCGAACGGTCGAACGATGTCGTTAGACGGTCGACCGTTATGCCAGATTTGTGCGGGAAAAAGGGGATATGCTGTTATCGGTCGAACGGGACCACTTAGCCGGTCGACCGAATAACGATGAGAATGGGTCGGTTGGGGATTTTGACTTATTAAACGGTCGAACGTCCTTTACCTTGTTCGACCGATCCATTCGATGCTAAGTCGGTTGGGAGCTTTGACCATCAAAACGGTCGACCGCTCTTTAACTCTCGGTCGACCGACTGAGCATTTAATTAAGCGGTAGAGTGCTTGTGTTGATTCGGTCGAACTGTATTTCAGTTCCGGTCGACCGAACGAGACTTGAGCAAATTATTGAAATCCCTGTTATCGGTCGAACGGCCCCTTGGTTCGACCGGTCGGATATATATATTATATAAAATGGTATAGCGTAGACCTTCCAAACGGTCGACCGCTAGATGACTTTTGTTCGACCGATTGGTCGGTAATTCGGTTGGCGTGGTTCGACCGGTAGATTTGTTTGTACAGTACTGTGTACTGTGTGGGGGACCGGTCGACCGGTGTGCTTGTAGCGGTCGACCGATCTACCGCAGGTTGGTGGATTTATCCACACGCGATCCGTCGATGTCAGGTCGACTACCGGCTCCGAGGCGACGGTTGATTACCGGCTTTGAGAGCTACGGATTTCACCTTCGACGAAGGCGTATTATTGTTGTACTTTTTCCTCTCTTACCGAGCGGGGTGTGAGGGATGTGTACCGTAAACCTTGGGCTGTTTGCGAGGGTTTAGCGGTAGGCCGAGGATGTTCCGGCAGGGTGCGCGCTAGGCGACTCTTGGGGGAGCAGTGGCTGTCGTCTGACCCGAGTTGTGTATTCGGCGGGCTGACTCGCTCCTTGGGTGCGGCGTGTACCGGGGGTTCCTTCCTGCACTTTTTGGGGAGCAGTGGTGTCGACTGACCCTTGTGAGGCAGCGGTGGACTGACTTGACCCTAGTGGCAGGAGTGGTTCAGTGCCGCGGAGGCGGTGAGGGCATTATTGTGGGCCCGAGGCGGATGATCACGTGCATAGCATTGCATTGTCTTTAATTCCTTTTTATATTTTTAGGAGGTTTGGTATACGGGGTTCCTGCAGGGAACTCAGGCATGTTTGTTTGTTTTCATTTCAGGTAGCGAGCAGGTTTAGAGTCAGGTGGTGACCGAGGACGGTGCCCCCGGGATTAGATCCTGTTCTCTTTAGTAGCTTCTTTTGTTTGAGGTAGTGATTACATGTACATTCACTTTTGTTGTAATCACAGTTGACTCGTTTATATAGTTGACTTCCACGTGGGTCTGTATCTTATATATTTTATATATATGTTAGTTTGTTTTCCCGTGACGTGCCCTGTGTTGACCGTTGACGGTCCTTATTATTGTTTAAATTTTCCGCTGTTTTCGGGTACGTTACAGTATTCTAGTTGTATTGTAGTATTCAAATTTTAATTACTTGGGTTCCTTTTTAAGGTTTTGGTTGAAGAGAAATGTATGTTACTATGTTAGGATAAAATAACATAGAATTACTTTACTGTGTGATTTATTAATGTACACAATATCTCAAGCGCTGCAGAGAACAAATTTAACAACTTTGTTTACTTTTTGGAGTTGAACAAACAACAAAATCTATTTTCTGTCGGATTCCAGAGACAGACACAAACAACAAAATCTATTTTCTGTGGGATTCCAGAAACAGACACAAACAACAGAATTCAGTCAAAAGGAAATTGATTTCCACTGGATTCTGTTTTCTTCCGCTTTCCGGTTGACTCCGAAAATCGTTTTCCGACATATTCCGTGCCACTAACACCCCCTAATGGTCGACCAAACTAATTTCGGTCATCCGAACTGGTTATTCCAGTTACGAATTTCGGTACACCGAAATTTGCTTGGTCATCTGTTAGAATCATTTCGGTGGACCGAATAGTTGACGATTGACCGAAAAAATTCGGTTTTCGTTGCTTTCCGACCTCAAACCGACGGGAAACTCAAAGAAAATTTTATACATACCACAGAATCTGACCCTTAATGCACAAACAACATTCTTTTCAGAGTCAACTGGAATCCAGATTCAAATTCTCCCGGAATGTAGCTTTAACTGATATAAAGATACATTATAAATAAAAGGGAAAAAATGCAAATTAGTATGCAAATGTTATTTCTAATTATCGGTTATTTTTAAGCAAGAAAGACAATAGAAAATGCCGAGTTTAGTGTAATGAGGAAGTAAAATAGTTAATTTAGGACATTTTTGTGACATCGAAATTCAACTGAAGGTATCTGAATTGATAGGTTTCAGCCTAGTTAATTATCATGATTTAGTATCACAATTTTACTCAAAAAGATTTTAGTATCATTGTTTTTACTCAAAAAAGATATTCAGTATTATAGTTAACTTAAGCAAGTAGAGTAGTGTCGTCCAAATAAATAAAATTTTACGTAAGAATTCATTCGGGGTTGACTTGGACTTTTGTTAGGTAGCGGTTAGTATGCTGCGGATTTGACGAGTATGATCCCAACATCCAACATTCCCAAATGATCTGTGAACTTTCTTGGAAATGACGTTTTCAAGTCGGCTACGGGTCTCATTTGACCATAATCAAACATTAGAAGACGGTTGGTTACTAGGTTCAGAATTGTGTTGCTTAAACCGAAAGATTTCTTCTAGATAAGAGAGGTTAAAACAGGTCATTTTTTGTTATTTCTTGAAAAAGATAACTAACTTATAGTTATAATAAGAGTATATCTACTAACTTCAAAAACTTAAAAAGGATATTGTGTTTTGTTTGATGCGCCAGAAAAACTTCTAATTCCAAAAGGTGTTTCTTTCTATTATCAGTTGTGTTACTGATTTGGTATTGGCGTATTGCATTATTTAACTGAAACAAACTATGAGTGGTTAATTTTTTTTCCATTTTCTAGTGCAATTACCTTTCTCGCTTGAGGGTTTGTTTGGTTTAGTGAGAACATCACTATGAGGGGATTTTAATTTTTAACTGCTCAGAATTTTGAGGTGCTGCAATATATATTTCCTTCCCAAAGAGATCAGTCGTTTGGCAAATGAAGTTCATAAAACACCGAATGATTTGGTGCGTTTGTTACTCCTTTTTCTACAGTATATTGCTCGACACGTGTTATATGTCAATGAATTTCTTATCAACCACATATCCAATTGGGCGATTACATACGTTTTGGATTTCTTGAAAATGACTTGCTACTGGGCATCTACAAATGTTCACAATAAGATCGAACCGAGTCATGGATCCCCAAAATTGGCGAACCAGTACAATCATATTTGACTCAATCTTGAAACTGATCTCTCCAAATGTCAATTCATGTAATATTGTAAGAATATGAGATTGGAGAGTTATCTGTATGTTTTGAAATCTGTGTTACTTTTGAAATGCTGAAAAATTAAGATTCTTCGTTTTAAGTGTAAAATTTAGAATCTTGATTATCATAGAGACCAGATACTGAAGAATTCAGGTGGTGTTTGGATGCAATTTTTTTGAAACATACGTCCAAATGCACCAAATGTGGCCAGCCGAATTGCCAGCCCATCTCGGTAATAATCAATATAAATGCAAATGGAATGGACTTTCTGACTAACACAGGCACACAGCTCACGATCACGTGACCCCTCGGTATTGCTGTAGAACATGCTTCAAATCACAACCACGTGACGTCTAGTTCTTAAAGTTTTTTTCTTACGAAAATAGTCAAATAGATGATTGCATTAATTAGAATATCCCGTCGTTCTTATTAAAGTTTCCTCATAGTTAATGAGGGTGGCTTGGATGTAGGCTTCATTCATGGGGAGCACGATCGTTGCTTCCATGCAAATTTTCTCATCTTCAGGTGTGAACGCAGGAAAACGTTTTCTTCACCTCATTTCTCGAAAAATTTCTTAACTATATATTTGAAGCGTTAGAATAAGGTTTTCAGAACCAAACCGGTCATCGAACCGACAAAACTTTAGTTTTGGTTCAATATGGTCGGACCGTTGATGACGTCATCATTTTTTAGACCCGAAGTTTGACCAAATCGAATAAATATTAACGATCGGACCGGTTTGACCGATTTCTGTAGAATTATTTAATATATACATACCAAACATTAAATATAATTCATGATATTAATCACAATTTGCTTAATTCAGTAAATTTGTTATCTTTAGTTAACTCAACAAATTTGTTATTTTTACTTAACTCGACAAATTTGCTTGAATAAGAATTAGAGAAATCAATATTTGGATTAAGAATCTAAAATCCTCATATTTTCTAATTTTAAAAAATTAAAAATATTAAAAATATTTTTATGTCCGGTCCGACCAACCGGTCCGACCACCCAGTCCAACCCGGTCCGACCCGGTCCAATCCGGTTTCAGAACGGTTCGACTAAGGGCTCAATTTTTTGGCTGAACCGGTCGCCGGACCATCGGTTCTCGGTCCGACCGGGTCGAATCGTCCGGTCCGGTTTTTAAAACCATGGTTAGAATAGGCGTTGCTGTCTCAAGAACGATGAACCGCAAGAAACAAACGTTTTCTTTTACAAGAAGCAGCAGTGTATCTGGCAAGAATTTTAGTAATATAATTGTCAAAGTTAGGGCTGTAAATGGGTTAAAATTTACCCGCAACCCGCCCCGCCCCGCCCCGCCTAACGCAGGTTGCGGACAAAAAATTACTACCCGCCAACCCGCAAACCCGCCACCCGCACAACCCGCATAATAAGCGGGGCGGGTTGCGGTTTTCTCCCAATCCACCCCGCATAACCCGCAACCCGCATAAGCCTTATATGTTTTTAATTTTTTTGTATTTAGTTATGATTTAGTTTGTATTTAGCTTTAATTTTTTTATATATAGCTTTAAAAACATACATTGATTGATTTTTTCCTTCATTTTTGTACTTAGCTTTTGATTAAAATAGATAATATTAAAGAAAATAAATTAATTTTTGTATTTAGCTTTAATAAAAAGATTAAACCCGCCAAACCCGCCAACCCGCCCCGCATAGTCTAGTCCATTCTTACGCGGGGCGGGTAGCGGAATTTTTTTTTTGACCCCGCCCCGCCTACCCGCTTATCTTTGGCGGGGCAGGTAGCGGTTGGACGAAAACCCGCCCCGCCCCACTTACAGCCCTAGTCAAAGTAGAGATTTGATCATTTGATTTCGTTTGGTGAATCTAACCCGACTTAACGAGTGACATCAGCCTCATTTGACCAAATCTTTGGGCACCGAAGCAACCAATTAATTAGATGTACAAGACAACCAAAGCAACTTCGTATGTACGATGTTGTGAATACATAAAGTCCACCGACTAGGGTAGTTAAGTTGTAGATTTTTATGTTTTAAGATAATCAAGATTGTACATTGAAATTACAGATTTATTCCTATGTTTGAGATGTGAAGATTTAAATTGATGTGGGTGGTAGAGTAAATAAAAAAAACATAAAGTTCGGAATAATGAATAGGATTGGTTGGTGGGAGTAGCATGTATTCGATGCTTACAGAAGGAATGCAAAAAATTGAAATTGTAGGAGTATTCTTTTCGTCTTTATCATTAATTACTAAGTGCGTTTTTGGTTTTTATATCTTAATTAATGAAGAGGGATATCAGTCACTAGTTAAATATTGGAGCTCAACTTCTTCTCTCAACAAGGCTAGATATGTGGTGGAAGCTAATCTGAACATGTAACGTCCCGAAAACAACGGAAAATTTGAACAATATAAAGACCGTCAACGGTCAACACTGGGCACGTCACGGGAAGACAAACCAACATATATAATATATATAAGATATAGATCCACGTGGAAGTCAAAATATACATAAGAGTCAACTGTGATTACAACAAAATGTATACAACAGGTAATCACTACCTCAACAAAAAGATATACAATGAAGACAAGATCAGATCCCGGGGGCACCCTCCTCGGTCACCGCCTCGACTCTAAATCTGCTCGCTACCTGAAATGCAAACAATTGAAACATGCCTGAGTTTCCTGAAGGAACCTCGTATACCAAACCTCCTAAAATACAAAATGGAATTAAAGACAATGCAATGCATTGCACATGATCATCCACCTCGGGCCCACAATAATGTCATCTCCGCCTCTGCGGTACTGAACCACTCCTGCCACCACTAGGTCAAGTCAGTCCACCGCTGCCTCACAAGGGTCAGTCGGCACCACCGCTCCCCAAGAGTGCAGAAAGGAACCCTGGCACTACACCACCACCCCAGGAGCGAGTCAGCCCGCCGAATACACAACTCGGGTCAGACGACAGCCGCTGCTCCCCCAAGAGCCGCCAGACGCGCACCCTGCCGGAACATCCTCAGCCTACCGACAAACCCCAACAAACAGCCCAAGTTTTACGACACTCATCTCTCACACCCCGCTCGATATGAGAGGCCAACAATAATACGCCCTCGTCGAAGGTGAAATCCGTCGCTCTCAAGGCCGGTAATCGACCGTCGCCTCGGAGCCGGTAGTCGACCTATACTCAACGGGTGGCGTGTGGATAAATCCACCAACCTGCAGCAGATCGGTCGACCGCTACAAGCACACCGGTCGACCGGTCTTCCACACAGTACTCGGTACTGTACAAACAAGTGTATCGGTCGAACCACGCCAACCGAATTACCGACCAATCGGTCGAACAAAAGTCATCTAGCGGTCGACCGTTTGGATGGTCTACGCTATACCAATTTTATAATATATATATCCGATCGGTCGAACCAAGGGGTCGTTCAACCGATAACAGGGATTTCAGCATTTTGCCCAAGTCTTATTCGGTCGACCGGAACTGAAATACAGTTTGACCGAAACAACACAGGCACTCTACTGCTTAATTAAATGCTCAGTCGGTCGACCGAAAGTTAAAGAGCGGTCGACCGTTTTGATGGTCAAAACTCCCAACCGACTTGGCATCGAATAGATCGGTCGAACCAGGTTAAGGATGTTCGACCGTTTAATAAGTCAAAATCCCCAACCGACCTATTCTCATTGTTTCGGTCGACCGGCTAAGTGGACCCGTTCGACCGATAACAGCATCAACCCTTTTTCCCGCACAAATCTGGCATAACGGTCGACCGTCCATAGACATCGTTCGACCGTTTGCGGGTGCAAATCAATATAATAATAGGATCGGTCGACTGCCCACAGGCACCGGTCGACCGATCGTCGTCTTCAACCTCTGAACAGGTTGCAATCCGACGGGGAATTCGACACCAACGTCGATCCCCAACACTCACAAAGCTTAAGTGAGTTATATTGAAGACTTGGCATACCTTTTTGGAGCTCGTGGATGCCTCCCAAGCTTTGGCAAACTCCACCCAACTTCTTCCTCTTCTCCTCTTCTTCTTCTTCTTCACTTCTTCTCCTCTCCAAAACTCCTTTCTCACTCTCTGTTTGTTCAACTGAAGAAAATGTTTTAGGTAAAATCTTATCTAACTATATATATTTACATTTTAACTTACCACCTCCTCAAATCCTACACCAACACCTCATCTCCCAAATCTTATCCCCTCACATCTAAGTAGTATACTTAATTAGGTTAATTAGGTTTAGTTTAGTTTAATTAAGGTGTTTATGTTAAGGTTATTACAGAACATGCCTCCTCCTCCGCCACCGGACTTCACGAAGGAAAGGATTTAAAAAAGGGGACATAATGATTACAAGAATATTAAGCAGTAAATTTGGGGGTCCTTAGAGTTTGTAGTCTTCAAACTATCTTCATTTCTTGTCGTTAAGAAAATATAAAAATGGTTTGCTTTAGTTTATTTTTTTTAGGTGTAACTACATTAATGAAATTTTAGTCGGTCTTACTGTGTGAATTTGGTTTGTAGATTGATAGAGTTATGCTTACATCTATGTTGAGATTTGGCTAGTATCGATGGTATGGATATGCCACTTATTCTTTATTCAATTCAATATAGCGTTATTTGATTATATGCACTTGCAAAGCGGTGATATTAGATTTGTGCACTTAAATTTTCAGATTTTACTTGGATGCAATTGCATAAAAACTATATTGATTTTGTACACTCCAAATTGACGATGTTCTATTTAGTTATGTTACTGTTCCAAGATATCGTTATCCATCTGTCACGTTACTGTTCTCAACTACCTCCTCCAGCAAAAAAAACCTCATGGACCTTCCCTTAATTGCAACTCCCTCCCATACTCCTCTAACTCGCTCTACGCCTTCTTCCGTCCGTCAGTTGATCGTTACCACCGCTTAAACCTGGTTACCGGGTTGGGCCTAGTCGAAATAAATGGGTGGGCTTTCAGCCCGACCCGTTAATCGAAATAAATGGGTTGGTCCGTTTGTTTAAAAAAACTAAAAAAAACTCAGGCCGGAGTCCGACCCGTTTAACTTAACGGGCCCGAGGGCTTGAGCCGGCCCAATACCCACCTTTACCACCGCTGAATCCCCTCGTCTTCGAGGTTTTCACCGTGAGAGTCATCGATGTGGTGATATGTTGCTAGAATGATGTCAGGACTCTTGATGCCGACTGCGTCACCCACCACCACCTCTTCCTCGGCCTTGTCGTCGTAAACGAGCATCTATCTAGTGGAAGAGCAAGCACAACCTCGAATTCAATTCCAATTAGTTGGAATTATGTGTATTTTGGAATTTTTGGTGTGATATCAAAGTGTTAGACGCATTGACAACCATATATGCATGTCCGTGGGTGATTCTGTTTTGTGAGAGGATGTGTTTTGTGTGTGGATGATTTGTATGTGAATGTGTGGTGTGGTTGTGTGCGGTGAAATGTTCTATTTTATGATAGATTGAAATTGTTTTAAATGTTCGATTTTAAATGTTTGAGATGAGATAGATATGGTCTGTGTTGTTTAATGACTTGCTTCCATTCTGAATAATATATATGGCCTGTGATGTTTCCATTAGATAGTATGACTTGAAACATGTAACGCAATATTTTGAAGAAATAAAACACTTTATTACAAGATAACAATGAGTTCTGACATAACCATAATATCCAAACAGACAATACTTCATTACAATTCATATTTCTGAACATCCACAATAGAGTAGTTTCATACCAAAGTCACTAAACACTGTTAAAGTCACACACACTCAATATATCAAGTCCCAACACAACCATAACATAACTAAAGTTATTGCTAATATCATTAGGCCAGGAGTTGGTTGTCTCTTGTGGATCACCTGGTTGTGTTCCTTGTGGTGCTTGTGAACTTGAAGCCGAAGTTGATGGTGTCAAACTTTTCCTAGCACTACTTGTCTACTTTCTTTGAGTCCGTGACCTGCATTACAAGATGATATCCAAAATATCAACAACTACTGGTTGGGCATCCTCCTGAAAACCACTTGGTCTTCTTCTACCATTCTTATTAATCCATTTCAGCATTGACATTTAAAAATAAACAAAAGCATATATTTCTGTACAACTCTAATTAAATGAAATAAGGCAAAAAAAAATACGAAAACATCATAAACTGAACAATGAAACATAATTAAACAAAAAACAACAAAAAAGCATCCAAATAACAGTAGCAATCGAAGATGCCAAATCGATGGAGGAGATCCAAAGGGGGGACTTAAAACCACATGCCACCACCGAACGCATTCCACTTCGAGTGTGCATCATACAACAACGAGGAGGGGTTGGCGAAAAATTCTGGCCGGAGCTGCGACGAACGACGAGAAATACCTAAGACCATCTGTAACCATGACCATAACAACCGGTTATGAGTTTTCTCTCTCTATTCCACATTAACTTTCTTTCTCAACTACATCAATTTTCTCTCTCCCAAATTCACTTTCATTTTCTTCCCAACATTGTTTACCTCTTAACCACGACCCATATCTCTCATCCACAAAATAATATCCAAAAAATATAAGAAATTATTATTCGTCACCGAAAAACTACTTAAATCGTACGTCTAATTACCATTTTGTCATTTACAATCTATTTAATACACATTTCGTCTCGTCTCTTAAACTAAAACTTCTATCTAAGTTTTCCTCGCTTTACTAGTACCAATACCACAAAAATGTCTAGTGAATCATCTGAATCACGCGAATTTCAAAAACAAAAACAAAATTTGGGTTGGGCGTCTGGCATGGGGAATGTGTCTATTGCAAACGTTCTTTCCAAAAAAAATCTTAAATTTATACGGTATGTTATCTCAAATTATTTGAGGTTCAATTAGATTACATTTCGGTGGTAACGGGTTGGATTACACTCCCACCCCATTAATATTGAAAATCTTGGAACGAAACCTGAAATAATTTGAGATAACACACGACATAATTTTAAAAAAAAATATTTTAAAAAAGTGGCGTCTAAGCCAGACGCCACCCCCAGGGGGTTCCGACGGACGCCTCCTAATTTTTTATTTTTTATTTATTAAAAAGAAGTTGGACATTTACCAGATTGTGTGCACCGAGACGTCCGTTGACTCTTTTCCTGGCGTCCGAGACATTCTTTTTTATGATTATGAGAGGATGTAGAGAGAGTGGTGGTAGGAGAGTGAAATGAAGAGATATATAAGTAGAAATTAGAGAATGACAAAATGATTTAAATAATTTTCCGACAATTCCTAAAATATAATTAAAAAAATAATTAACCAACCCGGACTCACATGGACGATTTTTGCTCACGACCTCGTTATTTTTATGACCGGCCTCACGACCCCGTTATTTTTGCTATAAGGATTTCGTTAGATTCTCGAAATACGGTAAGGTAAAATGTAAAAAAACGATGTGTAAAAATGACCGGTTAATGTTAACGTCAGGCAACTAACTAACGAGACCAATCCAGCACGCCCTCCTCCTCTCCACTCCCCACCTCTCGCCGCCGACCAAGCCATGACCACCCTCTCCGGCGTCACCTCGCCGGAACACTAATCCCACACCATGCCACTCCGTCCACTCCCAACCCCATGCTTCTCAACCTCCAACCTCACCATGTCGTCTTCACGCTCAAACGTGCTTCCTCACCCACTCCCCTTCTTCCAACCCCCGACAAGCCCTAAACTCCCCTTCGTTTTTGCAGGCACGAGGTCGAGGTCACCCCTGGCGACGCGGTTTTTCCGACCGCACGGACAACCTGGATCCGCGTGTTAGGCCGTTTAGGCCCCGATCAGAAGATTCGGATTTCCGACGACCACCGCCTCAGTCGGTTCGCGGTGGGTCTCCTTCTGGGTTTCGTCCCTCTCCACGTGTTAATCACAACCCGAATCATGGTTTTTATCCAGCACCGCGTGGTCATCAAAATCCGAGGCCCGGCTTCTCAAGACGGAGTCCGGAGTTCCGTCCGCGGTCCCTTCCTAGGCCTGCGGATTACCGGGAGTGGGTTTCATCTTCGTTCCAGCTGCCACCTCATTGTGGTATGGCAAGTTTGATGGCGTTCTGTTTTGGATAAGGCTGTGTCATGTGAATCTGATGTTACTATGTTAGCAAGATGACATTAACAGAAACGTGAAATTGTTCGGCTAAACAAGTATTATGTACTTGTACACTCAAATATGAGTAGATTTGAGTAAAACAAGGCTCTTTAATCTTGTCTTGATAAAACTTCAAACATTCCTGTGATGGTGATTTATTGATTGGTAGAATTTTACAAGAAAAATTCATCCAACGATTTGGTCTTCATCCATGCTGGTTTGGAGCTGACAATTTAGCGATAGAATTGGCATAAAATGAATCATAACTTAATGAATCATAACTTACAAACATTTGATGTTTTCTTAAACATGAGCCATGTAATGTGAGTCTTATCTTGTTTGAGCTCTGTTTGCCAACCTGATTTGTAGTTGCACAACATAAACATTGTTCTCCATTTATCTTTAAGAGGATGAATCCTTAGTTGGTGCAATAAAAATTTAATGTGCAGTTTTAAGATTTTTTGCCCTTGTAAATGCCTCAAGGCTCCACCGTTTACTGCTTTACAACTCGAATTTGGGGATTATGTGAAAATTGAGTTTAAACTTTCGTCATATTTGATTGGATGTCTTCATTTCTCATTTACAAGTTTGATTACCTCATTTTGTTCATCTTCTTCCCCCCTTCGTTTAGAACGTTTCAAAGTGGTGTCTTATAACATCCTAGCGGATTATCTTGCAATGGATCATCGATTGAAACTTTATTCTCATATACCCCCACGGGTCTTGGATTGGGAATGGAGAAAAAGAAGAATACTTGTCGAGCTTGGGTTGTGGTCCCCTGACATCATGTGTCTTCAGGTTTGTAGAGAAAAGATCTATTTCCATATGTGCCGACTATATATCATGTTACAATATACACAGTGATATTTCAAGTGCAAGTGTGTTCCTTGCTGATCTCTCCAAATGTATTACAGTGTTATTTTGATAGTCGAACCTACTTGAAATAAAGTGATATGCTATTTTAATGGTTATTTTGTTGCATTTAACCTCAGGAAGTTGATAGATTTGGGGACATGGAGAAAGAACTAGATGTTCGAGGATATCGTGGCATTTGGAAGGTCTCTAGTCACAAGCTTCTTTCTTTCTATCCAATGCTACAGTTGTCAAAACAATTTTTTGGCACAATGTAGCTGAGTAGGCCTCTGGATGTGGACAATCGTGTTGTATTATAGTGTTTTTCTTTGGGTAGATCCACTACAAGTCTGCAGTACCTTTCTCAACCTCTTCTGCATTTATTTACAGATGCGTACTGGCCATGCTATTGATGGATGTGCAATATTTTGGCGGGTCAATAGGTATGTGTTTTACTTGTCTACTCACCTTTGAACCTTATACATAAGAACACATATTGATGGTTGTGGCTTCTTTAGGTGTGCCGTCTAGCTATCTTTTGATTTGTCTAGAGTCTTTACTCTTTTGAATTAAATAATATGCCCCTTACATCCACTCTCGTTTATTTGGTCCATCTTTCATTCTATCAAGTCATGAAACATTACCTCCATTATAATCTGCATTTTGGTCTTGGGGCCCCCACCTGTAGGGCTGCTCGGTTGTGTTTTCTTGTACAGTTTTCCGTTACTAATGTAATTATTACTTTATCCGATCAAAAAAAGCATCCATCTTAATCTTACAAACCTCGTCAAGTAGACGATTCCAGAAATTTGTTAAGACCCACAATTGAACAATGACTCGATGGTGATGCTTTTTTAGCAAAAAATTAGTAATTAGATTACTTGAATTGCAGTCTTAAAGATTTGATACTGAAATGATATCAAATTTCATTAAAAGGAAGTTGTAATAAAAAATTTATATGAATCAAAGTTACCTAAAATGGAAAAGGGATATATTTTTTCAAAGCTCTCTGTAGTTTTCCTCTATGTACTTTTGACTCTCCTAATGCCTTAGGTTCCTTCTTCGCCATGAAGAATCAATCGAATTTAATAAACTTGGGCTTCGGGATAATGTTGCTCAGATTTGTGTTTTGGAGGTATATCTGTTTTATATTACTGTCTCAACCTATGTTCATATATGATTGCTCTCAAGATTTTATTTTTGGTTCTTACCCAATTAAATTGTGCTCATAAAAATGTAGTGGTGTTCTTTTTTTTTGCCAGTCACGGGCTCAAGGGCGTGTTGAACCAAATTCTGCAGTTTCATCTTTGAGGTAGTAACAAAAGATCTCCATTTCGTTATCCTTGCATTACTTCATCCCAATACTTTGGGTGGTTTCTCCCATACATGATACATATGTGATAACATTATGACTATATGTTGTTCTCAAATCACACTATAGGATGACATTGTCCTATTGGTTAGTGTGCAATTAGTAATAAAATTGTTATAATTTCTTCTTCTTCTTCTTCTTCATTTGACAAAAATGTTGCTTTTGCAGTCTAAATCAACCACATGGTGCTAATCAAATTGTTGTCTGTAATATTCATGTGCTTTACAACCCAAAGAGAGGAGAAATTAAACTTGGTCAGGTGTATTTCTCCTCTAGTACTCCATAAATTTCACCATTATCCGTTAGTATTATGTCATGAAATTATGATAGTGTTCTTAAAGATGCAGCTCTCTTGAATCTTAAGTTTTCTTTAATTTGTACGTATCTTGTTTTGGGACTGTATTCTGATTATATTTTGAAGGTCAAATTGCAGCTACTTCATTCTTATTTTAAGATTATTCAATCACATCCTAATTCAATGAAACAACAATTAGTACAGAATGGAAGAGGCCCTACACTGATAATCTTGACCGATTAGTCAGTGCATTTCTTAAATACCAAGACATCTTGCATATGCTTCCGACTTCACCTTATCTGAGTTTGTACAGCTCAGCAGTCTGGATAAATCATTTATATCACCAATTGACAGGTTTCTGCAGAACTACGTAATCTACCTATGCCAATTGTAGTTTTAACTCATTTCATCTCATACTGGGTAAAATGATGAAGATTTTAGTGGTTATCGAGCATATAAGAGATTGTCAGATTGGTGGCAATGCTAATTTCCCACTAGATCAATGATGAATTGCAAGTGAGATGCAAGAACGGTACGTCGGTATCACACATGCCTTAAGCGAAAATTCTCATGCAAGTAGAGGACAAGTGCATAGCATGATGTGTATCTGAAAATAATAATCAGTTCTGCATTTCGAAGGGTGGATCAACGAGGATTTGTTGATATATTAGGGAATTGGCAAATGTTTACTAGAAAATCACAAGGGTAGAAACTTCAAGAAAACTAATATTACGTATGACAATTGGGTCATGTTGTGTACTGATTGAGGATATTCATGTACAATGTTGAAAATGATAACGGCAAAAGAAAGAATGGCCTATCTAGCAAATATGATCATGTGCAGGTGAAGTGAAGCCAAATAAGCTCATTAACGATGCTACACGTGTAGCTAGCATGTTAGGAAAGGAGAACCATGTACTGTGATGTCCTTTTCATGTACAATTGTGCCATTATTATATTGTCATTCATCATAAAGCACATAGCTAATCACTAATACAAACTTCAATAATCTTTTCCTTGTTAAGCTTTATCTAGTCTCTTATTTGTTGAGGCTTTTCTTCTAGCCATATCATGTCCAAAATTGTGGGCTTGATATCATAGTTAGAAGAAACATAAAATGTCTTTAGTGAAAAAAGTTGATGCGACTTTCTTTTATTATTAGTAGTAGACTAGTAGTTGTATTTATGATTTCATAGGCTCATGTCTGTTTATAATTTTAACAGATAAGAGTACTTCTTGACAGAGCATTTTCAGTTTCTAGGTTGTGGCACAACGCTCCAGTTATAATTTGTGGAGATTTTAATACCACCCCGAAGGTCAGTTTCTTTACTTTACTAGTTTACTTATTGGAGCAATCCTGTGAAATAAACTTCTTTGAGTTGTCTACCTTGTTCTTGGGTTCACTCAAAAGCACTGGAGAATAATCATCGTTCTATTTTTTGTTTTTATTGCAGAGTTCATTATACAACTTTATATCAGAGCGAAAGGTACACTAAGACTAGATGTCTTTATATGCTATTTGGTTGTCATAAGTTTGGAGCATTTCTGTCTTGCAGTTAGATCTGTCAGGGCTTGCTAGAGATCAGGTCTCAGGGCAATATTCTGCTCGCATAGCTCAATCTTATCGTGGTTGTGGTTTGCCCCGGTAATAATTTGTACTTCTGTACATAATTTTAATATATGACAGTGTCTACAGACACCTTGACAAAAAAAAATCTAATCCCTGTGCAGTGCTGGACCTCCTGGAGTTGGTAACAATGCGAACACTAGTGTTTCTGGTGGGGCGAAATGCCAGGATGCTGTAACTGACACTCGTTCTGCTTCTCCTCAAAGCACAGTAACTGATTTGTCTGGTAGTTTGCATCAAGATTTGCTCCCAAAAGACAAACATAGTGATGACAATATGAGATATGAAGATGTTAACATGCATCTTGATGAGAACTCCAGCAAGCTGACTGTGACAGCTCTGACATCGAGATCTGATGGTGGACAAGAGCAGCAGTTCTCTAATGAGGGAGATTTTGATACCCAACTTTCCGGAGAAGCTGGTAAGGTTGAAATTTATTTTTCCGATGGCCAATCATTACTTGGCAAGTCTTCAAAACCAGTCCTTGATGTGAACACTGAGAAGCTTTCTTCTTTAGTGATCTCAGAAGAAGACCAAGTCAGTTCCAACATCTGCAAAGATCATGGAGCTATTAGTATTTCTGACGACTCTGCGGTTATGATTACTTCTGAGACTACTGCTGCTACTGTTGATTTTTCCTCCCCTCAAATGGTGGATGAATTGTCCAGTTCTGTCATAAATTCATCTATTAATACTGCATCAACTTCAGAAAAGTGGTTGGCCCCTCCAATTAATGAAACAGAAACTGGAGTGAGGTATGACAGAAATATTAACGATGATAGCTGGCATTCAGGAACTTCGACGGATGTGTTTCTGAATGTACCTGATAACCAACAGAGAAATGCTGATGGTTCTGATGGTTTAAATATATTTTCCTCAGAAAACACGGCAGAAGGGATTTTTGATTGTGATAAAGATTTTAAGTCCAGCGAGAATGTTGATAAAGATTTTCTGGAAGGGCTGCTTGGGCCATCTATTGAAGAAAATGAACCTATTGGGTTAGATACTCCCCATCAAACAGAATCAGATCTGTCTAGTAACCAGATACAGAGAAACTATACCTACAACCCTTATTTGTGGACTCCAAGCGAAATTGAGGCTGCATCAGGAAATGCAGCTTGCACTTTGCTTGAGCATAAATTGAACCTTAGGAGTGCCTATACTGAAGTTAAGGTATAAAATGAAACTGCTAACATTTTTTTTGTGATTATTTTATCTACCAATGATCTCTATGAGCATTTGATGTAATGTTAATGAACTTTTAGTGGGAATTCGATCATCATTTCTTCATCATTGTGCACTACTAAATTCTTGGTTGTCATTTGTTTTTTGTCTTTACAGGATGATAATTCCACAACGAGGGACTCAAATGGAGAGCCCCAAGTTACCAGTTATAATAAACAATTTATGGGCACTGTCGACTACATATGGTTGGCAATATTTTCACATTTTACAATACATTAGTAGATAGCTTGTCGACAACTTTAACTTCAGAAACTTTACCCTTTTTCTATTTTCCACTTAATTTATTCAAAAGTAAATTCTAAGTTGCTTTTAGTCCAGCACCTTCTAAAAGAATGACATGATATTTAGTTGTGCCAAAAAGAAAAAAGAATGACATGGTAGTGTTGCGTGAATTTTTTTGTTGCTTGGTGAAAAAATTACATAGATATTTAGTTGGACGGAAAAACCCCCTCTATTTGCCACTTATTGTGATTGTCTGGTGTTCTTAATTTCAATGTTTGCGGTTTCAATTTTCTTTAATTTGTTGCTTACATTCAAGGTAGAGTCATGATGCCGATAATTTTCATGGTCTATATGAATCTTGGTATTTTGTTGCTCAAGTGAAAGTTGATGTTCAGGTGCTCTGAAGGTGTCCGAACTGTTAAAGTGCTTGAAACTATAAGAAAAGATGTCATGCAATTGACACCTGGATTTCCGACCCCGGTAATGGTTTGTAGCATTGTTCATGTTTCTTAACTCTGCATGTACTGCTGTCTGCTGAGCATGGTATCCTTTTCTAAAAACAGCAAATAAGCCCGTCAGTATTGCTACTTTCTCTCCCTGATTATAGCTGAGTAGCTTGTTCAGTAGTTTGCCATCCATTATCTGTCCGTCAAAGAAATTCATATCCTCTTTACTCATTTGTTGTCTTCATTTTTTTGGATTTTTAAGTAGAAGGTGCCGCTTTGAGGCTTCTAACTTCTAACCTTGAATTTGCAGAAGTGGGGCAGCGACCACCTTGCAATTGCTTGTGAGTTGGTATTCACGAAGGGCACAGAGCATGCTTGATCTCGTTAAAATTTCTTATATGTCTTTGTTTCTTCTTCTTCTCCTTTGAGATCATGCTCTTTAATCTGAGCAAATTCAATGTAGATTTTTCCCCCTTGAGATGGAGAGCAAGTTGTGCCTGTTCTTGGCAAACAAATTTTGTTCTGTGGCCTGCGCTGCCTGCCAAGTTCCCTGGTACTGCTTCGAATCATTAGCAATACAATAATGATTTGCTCTGTAGTTGTTAACTGTCTTATTTCGAGTTTATTTACCTTCGGAAGACTTAAAACTTGGTGTCTGAATGATTTTTAATAGAGCCTACCCACTCTGTCGTTTTGCACGATCACTGACTCACCGAGGATCTGTTTGGTAAACGAAGGCAGTAGATTTTAGTTTAGTTTTCCGTGGTTTTCAGCATGGCGTTCATTTGAGACCTTCAGTTAAACTAAAATTTCTTCTAGACACACCCTGGGGGGGGGGTCTGTTCACTTCAAATAGTTGTGTCCAAACCAGGAGTTTACATCTTTTTTATAGTTTTTTTAGATGGTAATTAGCCGCTCTCTTGTGACTTAGGTAGTTTTTTAAAGGGTTAATTACAGTTTGCCCCTCTGAACTATGCATTTGTATCACTTTACCTCCATGAAGTTTCAAAGTTAAGAGTTACCTCCACTGAGCTTTAATTTTGTAACACTTTGCCCCCTTGAACTTCAAAAACTCATTATTTAACACACATTCGACGTTTGCATTCAAAAACCCTTTAAATATAGGTTTATGAGTGTATTAGGGATACAACAAAAAAAAATAGGAAAAAAAACGTCGAATGTGTGTTAAATAACGAGTTTTTGAAGTTCAAAGGACAAAGTGTTACAAAATTAAAGCTCATGGGAGATAACTGTTAACTTTGAAACCAAGTCATAGTTCAGGGGGACAAACTGTAATTAAACTTTTTTAAAATTATGTGTTTGGGAGGATTTTTTGTTTTTATGTCTTTATAAGCTGAAAAATGGATTTTCGCACTATATAATTTTTTTAAAATGTTTCAACACAGATAATAACACCATTCGAGTTTTTAAAAAAAACATACATGTCGAGTACATTTCTCATATTTCCAAATCTTAATCGTGAAAAGGCATCTCTAAAAAACTGACGACTTGCTTTCATGAACCAACGACCAACCTCTTCTCTAGCAAACAACTTCGAATGAAAGAAAAAAACTACGCAACTGATTTTCCAAAAAACAATTAAACAATAGACTGTACTCCTGCCTATAAGAATTAACAACCGTGAACCTTATTTAGTTAACTAATAAAATCAACCCCTACCAACTAAAAATGTTATTTTTGTTTCTGGAGTGCACCTCTAAAAGATTTCAATATCCGAAATACATCTACTTTTCTATTTTTACTTAGTTGCACATTGTATTTTCGTTTTCTTACTACGATACACCTCGACTGTCGAGTTCAAATATTCAATCTGTTACGATTTATGTTAGGAAAATTACAAAAAACTCCTAAAATAAAAACATCTTTGATGTTAATAACAAAAATTAAAAAGGATAACAAGAAAAAACCTCACCCCTCTCTCGCACCCCATTCTCTCCTCTCTATTCGGTTCTCACTCATGTTCTCTCTCTCTCTTCTTCAATATTGAGAGAGGAGAGAGAAGTGAGAGAGAGGGGAGAGAAATGGAGATAGTGGAGAGAGATATGAGTAGAAGATAAAGGAGAGAGAAGTGAGAACACGGTGAGAGACAATGGTTGGGTTTTTTCTTTTTAATTTGTATTAATTACAATTTATCCTTCTGAATTATCATTGATATCACTTTGCACAACTGAACATTCAAAGTTGACAGTTACCCCCTCTCTTTTCCTAACATTTCATTTTGTAATATTATGTCTCCCTGAATTTTAAAAAAATATTATTTAAACACACATTTACTTTTTTTGAATTTTTTCCCGTTGTATCCTTAATACACTCTTAAACCTATATTTACGTAAAAGTTCAGATCGAAACAGATATCAGATAGTCGGAATTTGGGTCAGATTTGTACTAAATCCGACCCAAATTCCAACCAAATCTGATATTCGTTCGATCTGAACTGTAATATAAATATAGGTTTAGGTATATATTAAGGATACAACAAAAAATATTGCAAAAAACGACGAATGTGTGTTTAAATAACTGAACTGCTAAACGTCCCCCTTAAATTACTTAAATCCCCCGTCTGAATTATCATATTGTCATTCTCTCATTTCTATTCATATTTCTTTTCATTCACTATCCCACCACCACTCTCTTCATCTTCCTCTTAATCATCAAAAATAATGTCTCGGAAGCCAGGAAAAAATGAGCGGATGCCCCAGTTAACTCGAATATGGTAAAATTTTCAACTTCTTTTTAATAAAAAATATATAATAATAAAAAATTAAGCTGTCTGGCTAAGACGCCTCGTTTAAAAAAAATATACGGTGTGTTATCTCAAATTATTTTAGTTTTCGTTCCAAGGTTTCAGTATTAATGTGGTGGATTACTGTGAGTTTTTTTTGTAAGTCGGGAAGTTTTACTAAATACCACCTCGACAGGTAGGTCGGGGGTCTTGCTCCCCGGTGAGGTGGGGGGTGGCAACGGGACAACGCCCCTTGGAAAAAAAATTGAATCTTGAAAATCTAACGTTATCAAAATATAATAAACCCCAATCCTAATTATTATCAAAATATCAATTAAAACTATACGGGGTGGCAGGGGACGACAACCTCTGTTTTTTTTTGTTTTGACACATTATTATTATACTTCAGATATTGATCCGTTTACCCGTTTATTTACGTTCGTATTTTTTTTCTGACAATGTCACCATCAAAATTTTGCAATGGAACCTAAAATAATACACCTTATGAATTCAAATTTAAAAAAAACAAAAATGGGTCGTCTAAGGCAAACGCCCCACCATGGGGAAGGCGTTATAGTCTGACGCCCTGATTTTTTTTTTAATTTTTACGGGACATAATGGGTATTAAATGAATTGTGAATGGTAAAATGATAATTGACACGGGCGATTTAAGTAAAAGTTGGGCGATGTTTAGTAATTCCCTTAAATAATGGATTTTTATAGCTTAGGGGAATAAAGTGTTGCAAAACGAAAATTCCCGGGACAAATTGTTAACTTTGAAAGTTCTAGAGTGCAAAGTGATATGAAGTCATAATTATTGAGATAAATTGTAATTAACTCTTTTAATTATTGTTATTAACAATAAGTATATTTTTATTTTAAGAGTAGTTTTTTTTATTTTTTTTCTAACAAAAAAGGTGACAGAGTGTGTTCGTTCGACGGTCGAGATGTATTACGGTGAAAAATGGAAATGCAACGTAATTTTTTTAAAAATAGGTATATTTCGAATATTAGCATTTTCAAAAGGTACACCGAAGAAAAAGAAAAAGAAAAGGCAAGAAGTTGCTACGGAGAAATCTCAACTTAAATCCGACGGCGGACAACTTCCCCACAAAAATCGGAACGACCAGAACCAGAATCACGTCACGTCCGTGGACTGTGCAGGCCATCTTGGCCGTTGAGGAAACCACAAAGTCGGGTAAAACCGCAGTGACTCCTCAAAGGAAACGGAACCAAGCAAGGATGGCATTGGCGCCGCCCAACTCCATCTCTCTCCTCTTCTCCAAACCCTTCCACGCCCGAACCCAATCCAGACCCTCTTCTTCTTCTTCTTCTTCTTCTTCTTCTTCCATCAGAGCGTCTTCCGATGCTTCCGTCCCCGATTTCCTTTCCTCCCACTGGTACGCAACTCCACATCCTTGGAGACCCATTGATTTTCTTTTAAAGGAATAGTTTTTAAGGAATTATTTACTCTGGTCTACTTAAATTCAAGATGTGACCTGCTAATTATTCTAAAATTATGATTCTTCCAACCAATTTTAACTCACTCGATGGGTGCCCAGTAGGATATGTTGTCATGGTGTTTCCCAAAGTTTTGTTGTTTTTACCACTTTTGTTAAACACAACACCATATGTTAAACACGCATCTCTTTTTTAAAAATAACTACCGTGTACATGTAGGTATGCGTCACATGTCGAAGGTAACACCAACAAAACTTGGTAAACAACTCCCTTGATTGGTAGATAATAATTGAACATCCTATATCTACACTCGTTGAGAACCTAATCAGATCCGTTATCAGGGGTGGTGCCAGGAATTTATACCAGGGGTCAGAGTTTTTAAAGATAATCCAAAAATAATTGAAAATTCATTGGTTTGGTTTGATTCTAAGTATGATTAAGTGCTTTACTCTTTTGTAGGTATATAGATACTCTTGTACTATATTGGACAAGTTTTCATCTACTTTTGGTATTCGAAAATATTCAGGAGGGTCAAAATCTTAAGCGATCGGAAATCCATGGGGTCGAAATCCCATAAAGTCTTTAGAAAGTATGTGAGGTACCGAAATTCAGGAGACAAATGGTCCAAAACTAAAGGGATCGAAAATCTAAGGAGGTCTCACGCACCCCTGCTCACCATGTGCCACCACCACTGTCTGTTACCCAATTGGTCTAATGACAGATACCAACATTATAAAGTTTAATTCAAATGAGCTTTTAAAATGCTTAAACTCGAAATCATTGTAGCAGTAGACTAACGTCTTTATAACCCCCATTGTGCTACTAGGGCGTATCTCAAATTGGTAGAGGCAGTGGTTTCACAGCCTCATGATGTTGGTTTTGAACCCTAAGCATTAGGTCAATGTGGAAAACTATGTGGATCACTCTGCCATTTAGGGGTGCAACTCGGATAATATGACTCGGATACCTACTGTATCCGAATTCGAATCCGAATACCATATTTCATTACCAAATTCGAATTCGAATCCGAATTCAGCAGAACTATCCGAATCCGAATCTGAAACTTCAAAATTTTCGAATACTAATTGGTATTCGGATATTATCTGAAATTGAATATATATATATATATATATATTGTAATTAATTTTCGAATTAAAATTTTCGAATACTAAATTTCCGTATTAAAATTTTGGAATACTAAATTTTGGAATACTAATTTGTGTATTTGACCATGTATTCGAATAATTCGGATAATTCGGATAATTCGAATTTTAAATAGCTTGTATCCGAATTCGTATCCGAATTCTAATTGGTAATTTTTTTTAAACCAAATTCGTATCCGAAATTAAATTGGTAACATTGAACTTACTAAATACCAACTAAATAGAAATTTTCGAATCGAATACTCGGATAGTTGGTAACTATTTGCACCCTACTGCTGTTGAGAAAATAGTCCCACATTGCTAAACACAAAAAGTGTACAACACTATATAATAAAGTTGGATTCACTACCCTTCACCTAAGTGCTTAGGTTTTCTTGAGGTGGTGGACCAACCAAATTTAACAATGCTTATGCTGGACTATCTCTCACCTAAAATTTTGGAATACTAAATTTTGGAATACTAATTTGTGTATTTGACCATGTATTCGAATAATTCGGATAATTCGGATAATTCGAATTTTAAATAGCTTGTATCCGAATTCGTATCCGAATTCTAATTGGTAATTTTTTTTAAACCAAATTCGTATCCGAAATTAAATTGGTAACATTGAACTTACTAAATACCAACTAAATAGAAATTTTCGAATCGAATACTCGGATAGTTGGTAACTATTTGCACCCTACTGCTGTTGAGAAAATAGTCCCACATTGCTAAACACAAAAAGTGTACAACACTATATAATAAAGTTGGATTCACTACCCTTCACCTAAGTGCTTAGGTTTTCTTGAGGTGGTGGACCAACCAAATTTAACAACTGCCATTATAGAATTTGGATGTGTGTATAAATTTCTTAGATTTTCAAAATGCTTGGATTAAAATTCTTAGATTTGTATGGATAGGGATTCTTTTTCCACTTGTTTAGAGAAACATGTTTTTACATGCCACAACAACTAAAAACATTATATTGGTGTATGAATATCAAGTTGTATGTAACCACGCATACTATGTGTGTTATATCATTTTGAGTCGATTAAAATTAAAGTATTGTTTGCAGGTATTTTAAAAATGAAGGATGTTAAAACCCTCAATTACCACTACTCAAACAACTCATTTGTAAATTGTGTGATTTCAAATTTCATGTGATTAATTTAAAGTTTAAACAACCAGATTTTAGCGCAACCTTAATTAGAACTCTAAAGCTCCTCCTTTCTCTCACAAGCTTTGTCTCCTGCTCTTGCTACTGTTAGGCTTCTATTGAATGGATTCTTTTTGTTAGTGTTTATTAACTAGATTGAAACTTGGGCAGTTTGTTATGTTTATGTGATCTGTTAACACAGGCTTGAAGCTCGCAGGAAGCGACCATTTGGTCCCAGGTTGGAAGTAAGTAAATAACCATGATTGTTGCACTGCAAAGTACAGATGATATTTGTTTGTTCTTTTCTTTTTTAATTTGCTTCTGCAAATGAGCTAATGTTTTGTTGGCACGTTCTGCTCTTTAGTTTAGTGCAGAAGAAGCAGTGCAGCACCAGCTCGATTCTTTGAAATACAACAACCAACCTCGTCCAGATTATGGAGTGGAGGTCATGTACAGGGTAAGTTTACTTCCAGTTCTACTCCTACCTAAAGTTTAGGAGGCTCATACACTGCCTCAAAGATAAGGCGTCAGTGCGTCACCAAAACTATCATTTTTCCCTTAAAACATATTTTTCGTAGATTAAGAAATAACATGACAATTACTATTCAAAGAGGTGAAAAAATGTACTATCTAATGTGATTGATCTGATAAGGTTTTTTTTTGGGAAAATGGCAATTGCCCTGTCCATCTTCTGCATGCTAGTGCCCTTGACTAGAACTACTACTGTCTCATTTGTTTTATATATTTTCACTCATCTAGAGCTACGACAAAGAACATAAATAAGTCATTAAACTGAGGGAATACAAGAAAGTAAATAGGGACGAAGTTCAACTTGAAATGTTATGAAAAAGCAAGGGGTGAACATGAGGTTTCATGTGCATGCCAATTAAAAGGTGGTGCGTGGCTGACGAAAATAGCTTGTTATGAAGTTAAAACCATTTAGTGACATAATATATATATTTTATTGTAGAAGGGTGCTTTCATTTTAATTCCATATGTCTGCATTTTAGAATCATTGAGTTGGATGAATGGATGATGGTGTAATCTAGCAAAAACTTGCCAACTGCTCTCTGATTGGTACAAAATGCTGATTTTCATTATTACTATTTTTGGTATCCAGTTTGCAGGGTTTGATCCCTTTGAGAGATCCACCTATTTTGGACCATTCTTTGATTTAGGACAGGTAACATTCAACTATCATTCTCATTCAGTATCTACTTAAAAGATGTTTTCAGGAATTACCTGATTTCGTGATCGTCTTATTAGATAACAGACCCTAGCCTCAAACATGTGTTTTGATTTTCAACAGTTCGAAAGATTTAGACGAATATTCCACCATTCAAATTATCGGGTTCTTCTTGGGCACAAGGATCGGAAGATATTGAGTAGCTTCTCCGTAGAAGAGGTACGCGAATTTACTTGGAAAAGATGCTGATCGCTCAGCATATCAAGATTTTTACAGGACTTCAATGTTCTTATGTAATATATGATGTCTTGAATAGAGCCGTTTCAAACAGAGGGTTTGGATACGAGGATCTCGTCCAGAAGAGGAAGAAATCTTCCAATTCACAATGGTTCAGGTTCGTTCGCGATCCCCCATCGCTCATCATCCATCGTGATTTTTGTTCAGCTATGTCACACTAATCTGTCTAAGCATTTGATCTCAGAGGATAGGTGGTTCATGGGATGGATATTGGTTGACAGAGAGCGTACTTCACGACGGTGATGGATTTTCCGGTGGTGTTGCTTACTGAAATGTGCGTCGAAGCACCCAATGCTTTGTATACCCAAGAATGTAATTATCAAACAAAACCCGAGTAACCTACTGTATAGTGGAATGGAACTGCCTGAGTTCTGTATTTAGCTTGCTGGTACATGCTCGGATTCAGATAATTAGTAACAAATGTAATATTGTTGTCCCCTCTTTTGTCTATGGATGGTTGTTTTGTTCACTTCAACCTGTGGTTTCGGGATGGCATATTCAGTCTAGAGATCACTTAATTGCTTATTTCTTCTGTTTAATCTATGATTTCATATCCTCATTTTCCATGTTCCAATTGAATCATGCTCGGATTCAGATAAATTAGTAACTTTAAGTTGAAAATATTAATAATTAGATATTTTAAAATTCAGATGAAAATTTTAATGGGGAACTTGTTCTCGTAAAAGAAATCGTAAAATTTGAAAGCCATTTTCAAATGATAAGAAAATGAACACTCCAAATGTAAATGTTAGATGAGGATTCTCTGATCTTCTGATCCTTTATCTTTCAATATTATTTTGAGCATATATGCATAATTTGTGATAGAAAGCAAGATCTACATTTAGATCTTTCAAGCACGAATTTTAACTTATTAATGAATGTTAGATATTTCCTACTTTTAATATTAAATGTCGATTTAAACTTCACCATAGAGCATGTTATTGAGTTAGTCTACTATGCTGTGAAAGTCAGACCCCATATTAACTGGGCTTTGTATGTGGCCTTTAGGCCCAACCCATGTATATGATAGGGGGTGTGGGTTGTTACGATTGTAACTAACTTCTGTTCATCTTCTATCTAAAAGAAGGGCTTTTGCCCCTCCACTTGAGGATTATTAAATTCTTCACATGACACCAACTTCTTTAATCCGAGATTATTTTTAATTCGAAGCTCACATCTTTTTCTGGAGAGTCCAATATGTAAAGGTTGAAATATATGGCGAATGTGTTGGGTTAGTTATCAAGTTTCATATAGCCACGTGATGCAATTAGCTACTGGTTTTAGGGCTGTAAATCGTGTCGTGTCAATACGTATATATAAGTTCTATGTGTTGTGTCGTATCTGACTCATTTAATAATCGTGTTGCTAGACTTCTGCCGTATCCAACTCGTTTATACATGATTATTAAACGGGTTACTTTGAGTACACGTTTAACACGACTACCGTTACACCATTAAATAATAATTCATACATAATTAGTTCTGTTTATTACACGAATACCGGATTGCATGATTACACGCCACCCATTTAACACACGATTATTACCTATTAAAGTATTGTACCAAACAAATATCAACCACTAAAAGCATTAGACAATCACAATAACGTTAATAGAAACGACATGCAGATGAAACAATAGTACCTGACTACTTAAAACAATATTAAACATAAACACATAGTTAACAATCAATAAATTAATAGTTAATATTTCATAATCGTGTACCTAATTACCTGATTACTTATCGGGTTTTATCGTGTTAATTGTTATTGCAACAGAAATCTATATTCAACTCATTTAATAATTGTGTTGTCATATTCAACACATTTATTAACCGTGTTCAAATTCTCAATTCAAATCTGTTAACTTCGTGTCGTTTTCGTATCGTGTAATCATGTTTTGTGTAAAATTGACAGCCCTAACTGGTATCGAGTAAAGTGCCTTACAATTTTTGTATTTTAGAGATTTCCTTTTTTTACTTACATAAAGATTTGATTATGTTTTGAATATTTCCTTGTCTGATTCCCTAGCTAAGTCCATATGGATTGAGGGTGACAAAGGGTATCCAAAACCAGTCAAATCGAGCCAAAACTAGTGGTACCAAACCGAACCAGAACCAAACGGATATGGGTTAGAACTGAATATCTAATTTTAGAATTGACAGGTTTCGCTTCGGATCCGGTATATTATTAAGAAAAAAAACTCTAACCTAACTACAACCACAACAAACGAGACTAAGGTTGTTCGTGGGGCGGGTTTGACCTGCCAACCCACCTTGCCCCGTCCCGCGTGGGGTGGGTTGCGGTGATATTTTTTGCTACCGCGACCCATTAACCTGTCACCTGCCTACCCGTCAGACCAAACGGGGCGGGTTGCGGTTGAAGTTTAACCCACCCCGCTACCCTGTTTTACCTGTTACAAGTCTCATTTTGCTTATATTTGGGACTTTATGTGTTTGTTAATTGTTTATTTAAGCACTTTAAATCGTAGACTTGTAATTTTATGGACTTGTATGAATGTTTTATACATGTAAGCTTAATTATAGACTTGTAGAAATGCATATATATGTGTTTATGTGTGTATGCGTCAATGTAATACGTTAAAATGAGTGTTTTTAGCCCGTTCGACCCACAAAACCCACCCCGCCCCGCCTAACCCGCCCTTAAGTGGGCAAGTAGCGGTTGATTTTTTTTTAAGCTGCCCCGTTTGCCCACTAAACTTCGACGGGGTGGGTAGCGGTACATGCCAAACCCGCTCCGTCCCGTTTGCAGCCCTAGACGAGACCAACACAAGTTACATAACACATTTCCTTCACCCGCTGCCTCCCGCCCTCTCCCTCTCCCAAGTCTCCACTGTCCATTCTCACTCGTTGTCGCCTCCACTCCCAATCCCTCTCCCAAGTCTGACTCTCCTGACCGCCTCCACTCACCGTCGTTGTTGCCGCCTCTACTCCCCCTCCGGTCTTCTCCACGCCTCTCCAACCACTAACAGAAAGTGTCTGATTTGGGGCTGAAGGGTTTTGATTTGTCGGCTCGACAACTCTGATGACCAACGATTTCTTCTCTGACGACGACCAGGAGGTACCTTTACATCGTCCTTTGAGAAGATTTTGGGCTAGGGTTCCAACGACATAGTCTATTGTTTTGGATTTGGGGCTAGTGTTTATAATTGAAAAGAACAATCACACTTTTTTAGGAGTTTCATGGTACCCACTCCATCGTCTAGTATATCACTCTTGTATTTATTTTTTTGTACAAATTCGTCTAGTAAATTGTGTGTGTGGTTGTCACCATGTTGATATTACTCCAGTGTATAAAATATGAGTAGTTATACACGGACGCGCGCGTCCGTTACGCTCCCTACGTGGACGGCCAACTTAGCTGCCAGTTCAGCGTCCAGTCAGCCAAAACTTCTGCGCGGGGAAAAGTAAATTACGAATTATTGGGTGCGACGGTTCATTTCCCGAAATCACGATTAGACGGTTCATTTCCCGAAATCACGATTAGACGGTTAAACTTCACGTACATCATTAGCGGCGGGACAGCATTCAAGTAACTTTCCTCCCAAGTCTTCTCCTTTTCCATTCCCCATTTCAGCCGGAGTTCCTTTCCAGACGCTCATCCAAAACATTCATTCCTGTTTTAGTCGAACGAAATTTATAACCAGGCGAAAATGGATTCTTCTCTACCTGAAACCTCCATCGCTCCTAAAATTGTAGCCGCGCAGGTGTTGTGTCAACCACGTTCTTTCTGGTTCATTTTAAGGTTCATTATTGGCCTCTAACAATTTTTTTTGGTGGTTTAAGGGAAGCACGTACTACTTCCGCGAAACCAAGTGCGGTTTCACGACCCTTCACAAGCAGTTCGACCGGATGAAGGAGGAGGAGAAAAATGTCTTCCAACGGACGCCTTTCGGTCACTTCCTCTCCTTTCCTCACGTCACAACTGACAACGAGATACTGGGTTGGTTCGTCGAACACTTCGACGCCACTGAAGTCGGTCTGAGAATAGCCATTGCGGTGGTCCCATTTACGGTAGAAGACGTCGCCCTTCTACTTGGACTAAGAGCACATGGGCAGAGAGTGGATATGGAAGCAATGTACGTAGAGAAACGTGACGGGGTGAACCTCGACAACACCCAACTACTGGGTCATCTTACCGCCACGAGCAAGATGGGCGAGGAGGAGGAGCACGTCCGACTCCTTATTTCTATGATTTTCAATCATTTTTTGTTCTTCGATGGATCACTGCGAAGTAAAGCGTGGTACACGAAGCACCTTAAGAACCTCAAGCGCCTCAAGAGATATGCGTGGGCAAAAGCGGTTCACACTTTCTTGGTTTAAGGACTGGAGGAAGCCCAACGAGACCTCTCGAGGAGGAGATTGTCAGGAAACTTCTCTATGAAGCAGGGCTACGTGTATGGTTGCGTTGCCGTATTACAAGTAAGCATCTTGGTCCGGAATGAGTGTTGTGTCAGTCCGGAGTAGTGTTGGTTTATGTCCGGAATAAGTGTTTTGTCTGTCCGGGATAGGTCTTGTGTCTGTCCGGAATAGTGTTGTCTCTGTCCGGAATAAGTGTCTTGAGGTTATCCGGGAAAAGTGTTACGTATGTCCGGAATAGTATTTTATCTGTCCGGAATAAGAGTTGCGTCTGTCCGGAATAAGTATATTGTCTGTCCGGAATAGTGTTGCGTCTGTCCGGAATAAGTATTTTGTCTGTCCGGAATAGTGTTGTGTCTGTCCGGAATAAGAGTTGGTTTATGTCCGAATAAGTATTTTGTCTGTCCGGAATAGTGTTGCGTTTGTCCGGAATAAGAGTTGCGTCTGTCCCGAATAAGAGTTGTGTCTGTCCGGAATAGTGTTGAGTCTGTCCGGAATAAGTATATTGTCTGTCCGGAATAAGAGTTGCGTCTGTCCGGAATAAGAGTTGTGTCTGTCCGGAATAGTATTAAGTCTGTCCGGAATAAGAGTTGCGTCTGTCCGGAATAAGTATATTGTCTGTCCGGAATAGTGTTGCGTCTGTCCGGAATAAGAGTTGTGTATGTCCTGGGGAAGTTATGTTTCTGGTTTTTAACTCATTCATGTTTTCAGGTGTGGCTTTGCGAGAAGTTCAAATTGGGGGATCCCCGGTCAGCATTTCCACGGTTCAAGTGTTGGACGGAAATGTTTAGCAGACGCCAAATCCTGAGAAAATGGGAAGATCGAGGCATCAACTTGTCCCGGATTTACTCGGGTCAATTTGAGTTGAAGGGCACCCCAAAACTCAGTGCACGGGAGCATTCACTGTTGTCAGAGGATCAATTTCCTACTGCAGAAGCAACTCCCGCAGCAAAGGTTGCCTCGAAGGAAACACCTTCAACATCCACTCTACCAAGGGTACAACTCAGTGAATGCAACATTCCATGTGACCCACTGCTACAAGAGTTGGAACTTAGTGAGGTGAAGACGAATTGGCTGCGAGCCGAAGCAGCACTTAGGGAGGCGACCGCTAAAATTAACAACCTGGAGGAAGAACTCCGGATCTCTCAAGAAGAGTGTCGTAGGCTGAGAGTCCGTGGGGAGGAGGAAGAGAGGGAAAAGAGGGAGGAGGAAGAGAGAAATAAGAGGGAGGCAGAGGAGAGGGAAAAGAGGGAGGAAGAGAGAAATAAGAGGGAGGCGGAGGAGAGGAAGAAGACAGAGGAGAAAGAGAGGGAGAAGAGAGAGGAGGAAGAAAGGAAGAAGAGGGAGGAGCAAGAGAAGAAGAAGAGGGAGGATGATGAGAAGAGGAGGGAGGAGGATGAGAGGAATAAGAGGGAGGAGGATGAGAAGAAGAGAAGGGAGGAGGATGAGAGGAATAAGAGGGAGGAGGATGCGAGGAAGAGGAGGGAGGAGGATGAGAAGAAGAGGAGGATGAGGAGGGAGGAGGAAGAGAGAAAAAAACGGAGGGAGGAAGAGAGGAAGAAGAGGGAGGAGGAAGAGAGGAAGAAGAGGGAGGAGCAAGAGAAGAAGAAGAGGGAGGAGGATGAAAGGAATAAGAGGGAGGAGGAAGAGAAGAAGAGGAGGATGAGGAGGGAGGAGGAAGAGAGAAAAAAGCGGAGGGAGGAAGAGAGGAAGAGAGAAAAAAGCGGAGGGAGGAAGAGAGGAAGAAGAGGGAGGAGGAAGAGAGGAAGAGGAGGGAGGAGGATGAGAAGAAGAGGAGGGAGGAGGAAGAGAAGAAGAGGAGGGAGGAGGAAGAGAGGAATACGAGGGAGGAGGAAGAGAAGAAGAGGAGGGCGGAGGAGGAGGAGAGGAAGAAAAGGGAGGAGGAAGAGAAGAGGAGACAGCAGGAAAGAAAGAGGAAGGCTGTGGTATCGCTACTGCTTTTGCACCCTCAAAAAATGCGGACCATTAAACCACGCTTGCGCACAGAACATATAGACGAAGCGCAAAGCAAATCTGGCCAAGATGAGGCACAGAAGAATGCCGCAGAACAACTACAAGAAATAAAGGAGGCCGAAGAAGCCACCACAAAAACAAAGGGGGCCGAAGAAGCCAGTGAAGAAATATACGAGGCCGACGAAACAGCGAAAGATGAACTGGCCGCCCATGTTTCGTCCACGATGCCCGATGTGGATGCGACCGCCTTGAGAACGCTGACCAATGATGAGGTACGTCGTTTATTGAATGCAACGGCTCCCGAACGAGAAGCCAAAGATATTATCTGGAGGGGGGGTCTGAGCAATATCCGCAGGGGTGATTTGAAGGAAATGATTTCGGCAAAAACAGAATTCACCAACGAAACTATTGATGCCCTAATTGAGGTACTCCTGAGAAGAGGAGGGCAACAAAAGGTGGTCTGCTTATCATCCTTCGAATCGGAAATGATTGTGGAGGGACAGGGAGAAGATATAAGGAAAGATTATTTACTCCCAAAAATTGAAGGAATAAATGTGGAGGAAGTCATCATCGCACAACCATGCTGTTTGGCCGGCCACTGGACTCTATTCGTTGCCCACGGACCTCGATCAGAGTTCATTCAGTACAACAGCCTCTCCCGCACACTTAAAAGAGGTGACAATCCTGACCGTTTAGTCGGAACTCATGAATGCACCGCGTCTAAGATAGCGGGATTCTGGCGAGGGTTGTTGAAGGTCGACTGGCCGCTGAGAGTTGAGAGGAAGGGTAGCCAACGACAGCAACCGGGGAGTAACGACTGCGGGCCATACGTTTTGTACTGGATGAAGCGTTTGATGGAGAATGCTGACCCGACTCAGCCGAAGCAGAGCAAGGTTATTCACCGTTTTAGAGGCGATTTGGCCAATTTCTTACTCGAAGACTCTGGGATGTGCGATCAACAATAAACGACTCTGGATTTTTTAATTTTTTTTACAAAGTTATACATGTATACATGTTAAAATTACATAGACTATTTGAATGATTTATCAATACAAGGACATTTGGTGTTGGGTTAAATTATCAATACAAGGACATGTATAAATTATCAATACTCTTAAACCGGACAACAAATAAACCTATTCCGGACAGCAAATACACTAATTCCGGACAACAAATACACTTATTCCGGACAGCAAATACACTTATTCCGGAAAAACTTAATGTTCCGTTTCTGGAAAAAATTTATTCTTAAACCGGACAACAAATACACTTACTCCGAACAACAAATACACTTATTCCGGACAGCAAATACACTTCTTCCGAACAACAAATACACATATTCCGGACAACAAATACACATATTCCGGACAGCAAATACACTTATTCCGGACAACAAATACACTTATTCCGAACAGCAAATACACTTATTCCGGACAACTTTTTGTTCCGTTTCGGGACACACTTTATTCTTAAACCGGACAACAATTACATTTATTCCGGACAACAAATACGCTTATTCCGGACAACAAATACACTTATTCCGGACAGCAAATACACTTATTCCGGACAAACTATTTGTTCCGTTTCGGGACACACTTTATTCTTAAACCGGACAACAAATACACTTATTCCGGACAACAAATACACTTATTCCGGACAAACTTTTTGTTCCGTTTGGGGACACACTTTATTCTTAAACCGGACAACAAATACACTTATTCCGGACAGCAAGTACACTTATTCCGGACACACTTTATTCTTAAACCGGACAACAAATACATTTATTCCGGACAACAAATACGCTTATTCCGGACAACAAATACACTTATTCCGGACAGCAAATACACTTATTCCGGACAAACTTTTTGTTCCGTTTCGGGACACACTTTATTCTTAAACCGGACAACAAATACACTTATTCCGGACAACAAATACACTTATTCCGGACAAACTTTTTGTTCCGTTTGGGGACACACTTTATTCTTAAACCGGACAACAAATACACTTATTCCGGACAGCAAGTACACTTATTCCGGACACACTTTATTCTTAAACCGGACAACAAATACACTTATTCCGGACACACTTTATTCTTAAACCGGACAACAAATACACTTATTCCGGACAACAAATACGCTTATTCCGGACAACAAATACACTTATTCCGGACAGCAAATACACTTATTCCGGACAAACTTTTTGTTCCGTTTCGGGACACACTTTATTCTTAAACCGGACAACAAATACACTTATTCCGGACAGCAAGTATACTTATTCAGGACACACTATATTCTTAAACCGGACAACAAATACACTTATTCCGGACAACAAATACGCTTATTCCGGACAGCAAATACACTTATTCCGGACAAACTTTTTGTTCCGTTTCGGGACACACTTTATTCTTAAACCGGACAACAAATACACTTATTCCGGACAGCAAGTATACTTATTCCGGACACACTATATTCTTAAACCGGACAACAAATACACTTATTCCGAACGGACATATAACGTAATCCGGACATACTTGTAACTTAATCCGGACATAAATATAACTTATTCCGGACAGACATACAACAAACCAAAATTACTTAAATATATTTGTCGCCATCAGAAATTAATTCACAAACGAACAAGAAAAAAAAGAGTTGAATCTTATGCAATAATACGGACAGACATACAATGACTTTCAACAAAATTACATAGGAATAATTACAACCAAGGACAAATACAATAATCAAGGAGGAACTCCCTCGTAATGCAAATTCATGTCCCAGTCATCGAAATCGTGATCCCCCGGTTTGGGTGCTGCAGGGTGTAACGGGGGTAGAACCTTATTCCTGCTGATTTTATTTACGTTACTTTTAATTATTTTCTCAGACAAAGAAATCCGTCGTTTGCTCGGCGGTCTGCCTTTCCGTCTTGCCTTATCCGGATTGAGAACGGATGTACCATCGAACACAGGATCAGGTCGTTGCATACGTTCCTTAAGCAACTCAAGTGCCTCTACCGCCTGAAGATATCTGTCGTTTGAGTCGAAAGCGGCCTCGGCGATCCAAACCGCACGACCCATTATGTCGTCGTGGCGCCGAAGCGCATCGCTCCCCGTTATGCCACTTTGAAGGGGAAACTTGACTCCATAGCTCCTTCGGATATCCTTCCTCCATCGGTGGACGATGTAAGACTCGGGGAGCAACGCGTTTGGACGTATTCGGGCAATAACAACATAAACGTGACAACATAGGATGCCGACGTGATCAAACATTCTGCAATCGCATACCCACTTCTCATCTCTAATTTGCACTGTGAACCGTTTCGACAATGGGAGGATATGTGTCAATACATGTTCGGTCACGTTGAAGTGCAATGTGTCGTCCTCGTTGAACTCATCCTTGATGTCGCAGTACATCATCTTCCCAATTTCTAACTGCACCTTCTTGAAGACACCCACCGTATACAACTCGCCCAATTGCCTCTCGAATGGATATTTTGAAATCAATTGAGGAGCCTTATGCTCACAATCGAAATCAGACAGAGCTTCCTTCTCATACTTGTGGCGTACTGCGAGTTCGTATTGTTGAACGAACTGCTTAAGTGTCGTCCTTGATGTGAGGTACTTATCGAAGAAGGCGTTCATACCCTCACTTCTCTGGGTTGATGTCATTCCTGCGGAAAAACAATCCCGCCAGAATGCAGGTACCCAGCGCTCTCGAATTGCATAAATGGATCGGAGCCAATTATTGTCGTGGAACTCGAAATCATCTAGAAAACCCTGCCAATTCCGCTCGAATTCTGCCGGAGTCTTGGAATCGAATACACAGTTGTTGAGGTCAAACAACGTATGCTCCCGGTACTTCGTGGGCAGCTTCACAGGGGCCTTATTCATTATGTGCCATATACAAAATCTGTGTCGCGCTTTAGGGAACACAGTCCTCACAGCCGCAGCTATGGCGCCACATTGGTCTGTTATGATCGTCGGGGGGCTTGTATCTGCACACAACGCGATCAAGATAAAAACATATGTTAATCGGGATAAAAATAACGTAAACCGGACAGACGTCAAGGGTAAACCGGACGAGCAAAAAACGTAAACCGGACAGACGTAAGGGATAAACCGGACGAGCAAAAAACGTAAACCGGACAGACGTCAAGGGTAAACCGGACGAGCAAAAGACGTAAACCGGACAGACGTAAGGGATAAACCGGACGAGCAAAAAACGTAAACCGGACAGACGTAAGGGATAAACCGGACGAGCAAAAGACGTAAACCGGACAGACGTAAAGGGTAACCGGACAGGCACATAACGTAAAACGGACAAAGCCGGACAAAATAAAACACGTACCGTTCATGCACGTCAACCATGTTTGGAACAACCAAATGTAATTTTGTGTCGTCTCGGAAGAGAGGAGTGCGCAACCGAGTAGGACAGACTGGTAGTGGTGATTTACCCCCACAAATGGGGCAAAAGGCATGTCATACTTGTTTGTTATGTATGTTGTGTCGAAACATATTGCATCTCCAAAGTAAGAGTAAGCAGCTCGAGAACGACTGTCGGCCCAGAACACATTTCGAAGTCTGCCTTCGTCGTCCATATCCATTACGTAAAAGAAGCGGGAATCATTCTTCTGCATCCTGATGAAATAATCTTGGATAGCTTGCGCATCTCCTGGTCCCATTTTGAGGTTTCTAACCTCGTTCACAACATTCCTGCGAAACATAATTTTTATGACAAAGCTAAATGCGTAACTTCAGCCAGGTTAAGTGGAGAATAAATAACCTTAGGACTCGCTCGTTGAAAGACAATTTATCGTGACCTCCAGCTTCGACCACAAAAGATTGCATGGTCTTGGCGGCAGATATACCGGCAGCATCATTGCACGAAATGCGTGCTCTGGCGGACTCCGGGACGGATCGTTTTTGTCGGAGGAAGCGCATCTGGTCTTCCGACAGCATGGCGTGGTTATGTTGGAGATCTACGTAGTTAATTACGTAGCCTCTGGATGGATTTCCGGAGACCCTGATTCGAGCAGTGCACTCGACCCTACCGGATAACCTATGTTTTGGTCTACCTTCACCTTGGTTTCCCGGAGCATTACCCTCCTTGGAGCAAGTAAGAGTGGCCCGTATAACAACACCACGATCGTAATGAGATTGTCTTATCTTCACACCAAAACCACAGGAATCGGCATAGGAAACGTAAAATGTTTTGGCTTCTTCGAAGGAAGGAAAATACATCTTCTCTTGCGGGACGTTCGAGGCATGCGCCGACTGTGAGGACACATTAACGAGTGCCATTACAGTACAGCAAAAAGGGAGGAAGAAGAAGGAAGAGTTCATAGGATCCGAATAAGGTAGCCAAAACATTTTGTATCTCCGTGAAGCGCCAAAAAAGAAGAAATGGAGGACGTGCTGATTTGAGGAGCATTAAATGCGATTGTGGACGTATCGGGAAAATAAAAGAAAAAGACAACATTCCGAAGTAAGTAGTACGCTTGTCCGGAATAAGTGTTCCAACTATGCGGATTACATAGTAACTGTGTCCGGAATGAGTCATGCGCTTGTCCGGAAAAAAAAAATGAGTAAAAAATTAGGTGACGTGAAACCCTAAGGGATCTTTAGTGGATCTCCGTTGAGCGCCAAAAGAAAAGGTGGTATCTCCATAGATACGCATTTAATGCATAGGGAAGACAAATAAGAAAGACATCATTGCTCTGAGAAGCTTAGTGTACATGCTGACTGGTTGCTGAATGGACAAAATTTCTCCGCCACGTAAGTAGCGTCAGTGACGCGCGCGTCTACTAAACATTTTCCATAAAATATTTGGGAATTGGAGTGGTTTGTGATAAACTATGAGTGATCAAGTTGCATAAGGTTGAATGTAATCCTGTGTACAAACACCAAGTTATGCTGAATTTCTAGTTGTATTTTCTATTTTGGAGGTTGAATTTAAGAGTTTGGTTATCAAATTCTTAATTTGCAACTTTGTCTTAATGTGGTTTTTCTTAGGTTGTCAACTTATTTTGGTGCTCAAATCAGTCTGCTTATTAATTGCAACTAGGTTTTAATATGATTCCTTTCCTGATGGTGGTCATGGTGTAGAATTAGATTGTGTAATCATGCACCAGATCCCGTTCCAACGAGTCTAGTTCTGGGCATATGTGATCCGACCGGATCTGATTTCCTGGGTCTCCAATTCCAATATGGATCCGGTTCTGATTCTCCTAATACCCAATACGGAACCGATCCATCGCCACTTAACAGGGATGGTTGGAATCATCCATCATTAATTACCAAGGAATCTTCAAAGTGGTAGAGAACTGAACATTATTCCCACCACCCACTTGATTTTTTATCACCAACTAAGACTTTCCTAATTGGATAAGCACCACGAAATATTTAAGATTGGAAATCGAACTAAAAGAGACGTCCACATTGCGGATGCTACGTGTGTTTGGAAGTTTGAACTTCAAGGAAGGAACAACCTACCCAGTCGCAATAAGTGAGACTGGACTTCATGCACACAACCTCCTTAAAAAAGATAATGATGAAAACTAAAATATTCATAGTGCTTAGCATAGGTGCATATTTCGTTGGGTGTGCTTATTATAATAGAATATGGGAACTACTATTCGTCGCCGGAAAATTACTTAAATCGCCCCAAAAATTACCTTTTTGCCCTTAACAAATCAATTAATACACATTTCGTCCCGTATCTTTAAACAAGGTATTTGACTCAGTTTTACTCACAATCCTAGTACCAACACCACGAAAATGTCTGGCGAAACACCTGAATCCGGCTAGGTAACGGAGGCGGATTTTTTTTTCCGACTCGGGCGTCTAGCTAAGACGCTTCCACCTAGGTGGAGGAGTCTGGATACGACGCCTACACCATGGTGGAGGCGTCTTAGCCAGACGCCTCCACGTTGGTGGAGGCGTCTGGCTAAGACGCCTCCACATAGGTGGAGGCGTGATAGCCAGACACCTCCACGTTGGTGGAGGCGTGTTAGTCAGACGTCCGTATTTTTTAATAATAAAAAATAAAAAATAAAATATAAATAAATTCTTAAAATTATACGGTGTGTTATCTCAAATTATTTGAGGTTCTGTTGCAAGATTTTTGATGGTAACGGGGTCAAATTACAATAAGTTTTTTTGCAAGTAATTAATTTTTCAAAAAATTTAAGATTCAAAATCCCCGGTGGTAAAACCTCCCGACTTACAAATACCACATCGACAGGTCCGTTCGGGGGTCTGAATTTTTTTGGATTTTGAAATTGTTGGATCTGAATTTTTTTTGAATTTTCATCAATTGCAAAAACTCGTTGTAAGGTGATGTCGGACGGTCGACCGTTTGCTTCTCGGTCTACCGAACATGTTCCATGCGGATGACCGAGTTTCCATCGGTCCACCGTGATCGTAAATACAGTAAGTTTTTGATCTTCCTAGAATCATTGTGTCGGTTTACCGATCTCTACCCGGTTATCCGAATATTTATTCTCAGTAGCTTCGACATTTCTCTGGAAATCTCTATTCGGTGTACCGAAAGGGTATCGGTCATCCGAATATAGTAATTATTAACTTATTAATTAATTAATTTAGTAATTATCTAAATTTATAATCAATTATCTTTTTAATAAAAAATAATAAAAAATTGCGGGCGTCTGTGTAAAACGCCCAGCGTAGGAGAGAGGCGTCTGGCTAAGCCGCCCAGCGTAGGAGAGAGGCGTCTTAGCCAGACGCCCGTCCCATGGGCGGGGCGTCTGTGTAAAACGCCGCCCCCTAGGGGGAGGCGTCTTACCTAGACGCCCCTCTCCTACGCTGGGCGGCTCCGCCAGACGCCCGCAATTTATTATTATTTTTTTATTAAAAAGATGTTGGATATTTTACCAGATTCGAGTACACCAGGGCGTCTGTTGGCTCATTACTGACCTCCAAAACATTATTTTTTATGAATATAAGAGGAAGATGAAGAGAGATGTGTGATAGGAGGGTAAAATGTCGCGCTATAGCAGTAGAAATGAGAGAAGGGCAAAATGGTAATCTGTTGGGGCGATTTAAGTAGTTTTAGGGCGACGAATAGCAATTCAGTAGAATATACCTTTTCGTCGAAGATCTAACGGGTCTCCTGTAACCTTCTTCTCGATTTCGAAGTAACAGACGTTATATGAAAGTCGAAGGTTTTGGTGTAAATGCTTCAAGCTGAGTTGATTAATAAGATTCTGTGATTCAAAACTATGTTTTTAGATGTTGAATATGTTTCGTCGACTAGAAAGAAATTGACAACCGAGCAAATATTGTAAATGTTATGGACAGTTGAGCAAATGTTCTTGTTTTTAAGAAATAATACAACAAAATTACTTGTCTAATGTGGTATAGATTCAATAGATCAGAAAAAAGAGAAAAGATGAAAGAGGGTGAGTGAGATTGTAACGTTCCCGAAAAATAGCTGAAAATTTAAACAATTCTCAAAGACAGTAAGATCAGAAAAGACAAGAACATTACTCTCAAATACTCAGAAGGTGCACCGTTACACGGAGTTTCAAAACAAGATTACATCGAATACAAAGGAACTACGAAGTACAGATAACTATAACATATGTGATAAGACTAGATAGTCCAGCTCCAGGTGCAATTGTCCTCGGTCACCACCCACTCAATGTTGCTCATGGCCTAAAAAAACAAACATGATACAATGCTTGAGTTTTAATAATGAAAATCCTATATGCTAAGCTCCCTACATGTACATGAATTATATGACATATGACCTATCATACTAGTATCATATGGCACGAAGAATACGACATCCCTATCTAGGAATATAAAGGACAACATTCCCATCAACATCATGGGGTCCCCCACGGGACCTACCGCACATGCGGTCTTACGGATGTACGTGACTAATCACCACTCGCAACTATACTAATATGAGGGCTCGGTGAGGGTCACACGCACATCCGCGTCATAGATACAGATCTGATCTCATGGCCAATGCCACACCCGCCAGAGTCATCGCTCGTTAAACGGTCAACTCGATTGGTTGTGCCCAGCCAAGTTACCTGTCAGAATACATCATCGGTCGGTCATCCCCACCATTATCAATGTCGCACGGTCATCTCCGCCGCCACATAGTCTGGTCGGTCAACTCACCTGGTTGTACCACAGCCAAGCTACCTGCCGGAACAAACGCTGGATAGTCATCTCTGTTGCCACTAAGGCAGGGCGATGACCTCCGTCACCACCAAGGCTGACAGTCACATCGCCCCATGGAGCTACGTAACAACACAGTGCATTGGGATCCATGATCCCTCAGGTCTTCTACCTAGTGCGACTCAACGAATGAATGTGCCAAACATGACTCACAAACATAAAACGACACGTGTATCAAGTGTCTACACCCTTTGTCTAGCGGTCCCATGTCCGGCGCGCTCGCTGCACCCATCGTCACCTCCCAGCTCACGCACAAGGTTAGGACACAAGTTTCCGAGGAAATGAGCATGACACAAGACACAAGACAAAATACAGAACATGACACAAACGATCGATCAGAAGTGGCACATTGTTCAGTTGTTTCCTTATGAATAGTGAAACGTTCGAACAATAACACACTTTGGTCCTACGTTTGGGCCTAAACTTAAGTTATCGGTCAGGCCCATGGTCAAAGGTGGTCTACCGTTTAGAAGGTCTAGGCCAGGGTCAAAACACCACTATGCAGCAACTGATCGAACGTAACAAGAAAACTGTCCGACCAAAAATATCATTAACTTTACTAGTTCGGAAACTCTACAACCGGTCAAACAAAAGTCTTTGAGCGGTCAACCGTTTAAATGGTCTTGGCTCGAAAATAAACTGATCAAACGATGTAACGGTCAAACTGCAAAGGAGTCCCGTCCGACCAAAAATAACAGAGTCTTCTTTCGCCCAACAATTATGCACAACCGGTCGACCGCCCTTAGGCATCGTTCGATCGGTGCTGGGAAAAATCGAAGAATTACAATACGACCGGTCGACCGCCAACAGGCCTCGGTCGACCATTCGTTAGAATTTGTCTGGCCGCTCCAGGCAATGCTCGGAAGATACTTCACCGCCTCTCATCGCTGGCGAGGCCTCCGGCCTCCGACGACGAGCCAAAACTGTCACACGTCTTGTGTGAGTAACCTAACGAACTTGGCATACCTTTCTTCGCTTCATCTCTGCGTCGCCACTCGACGAAGCCGCACACATCCACCTCTTGCTGCCGTCCACCGATTTCTCGCTCAAGCCCCGACTACCACGTCGTCGGAGAGAATAGGGGGAGGAGAAGGAGATGTGGTGTGAGAGAGGGTTGAGTTGTGAGGGAAAAAGGAAGGAGATGGGTGGTTCCTCTCTTTTAAACCCAACACTAATATCCCCACTATACTCCCATGACATCACCCATACCTCCACCATTTCCCAAGAAAACCCCCATTAGCCTCTAATTTCCCCACCTAAACAAGATTAACCCCCAAGAAATGAGGGTTGGGACTTAACCAAGATAGATAAGCTGATAATGCATTTTTTTGATATGTCAATAAAGCAAAGGAAATGGGGAAAAACACAATCTCAAAAAGAAAACAAAGTCCCCTTTTGGTGTTTTTGATGAAATACTGCAATTTAAGAGATTATTTGTCATCAACCTTAGTACTGTTGCATAGGAATCCATGGACGGTGATAGTAATTTAGGTCGTAAGGGTTGAAATTTGTAAACAAAGATGCCAAAAAAATGAAAATTGGTTGGACGAATTGATTTGGGATTTGAATTAATGTTTTGTTAGGTGTTTTACAAATAACTTCCTAAATAGATACTCTTGAACTACGATAATTGGCTAAAATTTTACCTACCTGTCTTACTTTAGTATTCGGGGAAATCCAATGAGTAGAAATTCCAAAAAAATACAAAATGGTTAAAATATCAAACATTCTTAAGAAATAGGAGAAATCTTAAAATCTAGAACATTAGACCCTCCTCAATGGCACCACTACCATAACTACCATTCTACCAAAAATACATTTTTCAGTGAGTACGGTTTTAATCATGGCCCCGAGGTAAAATTTTAAATGGCGATTCTTTTATTAACAAAATCTAGTGATTTGTCAATTGTCACGAAATGAGGCTCTAAATATACATGATATTATATTTTTACAAGTTGACAATTCAACATTGATATTTTAAGTAAAAAAATGGAATGCGTGAAGACAGATAAGAAATGATGTAGCATTCCATGATGCCACTTTTTCCCAACACATCAGTGGAAGAGTTGTGGATGTTATAATAAACAAGCAATTCGAACTTAAAAATAATATCTTCCAACATAGAAGGGTCATGTCAATTTGGTTTGGTGGGAAATGGCCAGCAACATACTAATTGGTTTGGTTTGGGAACTACTATTCGTCGTCGGAAAATTACTTAAATCGCCCCAAAAATTACCTTTTTGCCCTTAACAAATCAATTAATACACATTTCGTCCCGCATCTTTAAACAAGGTATTTGACTCAGTTTTACTCACATTCCTAGTACCAACACCACGAAAATGTCTAGCGAAACACCTGAATCCGGCTAGGTAACGGAGGCGGATTTTTTTATCCGACTCGGGCGTCTGGCTAAGACGCCTACACCATGGTGGAGGTGTCTTAGCCAGACGCCTCCACCAAGGTGAAGGCGTCTTAGCGAGGCGCCTCCACGAACGTGGAGGCGTGATAGCCAGACGCCCGTATTTTTTAATAATAAAAAATAAAAAATAAATAAATTCTTAAAATTATACGGTGTGTTATCTCAAATTATTTGAGGTTCTGTTGCAAGATTTTTGGTGGTAACGGGGTCAAATTACAATGACTTTTTTTGCAAGTGATTAAATTTTCAAAAAATTTAAGATCCAAAATCCCCGGTGGTAAAACCTCCGGACTTACAAATACCACATCGACAGGTCCGTTCGGGGGTCTGAATTTTTTTGGATTTTGAAATTGTTGGATCTGAATTTTTTTTGAATTTTCATCAATTGCAAAAACTCGTTGTAAGGTGATGTCGGACGGTCGACCGTTTGCTTCTCGGTCTACCGAACATGTTCCATGCGGATGACCGAGTTTCCATCGGTCCACCGTGATCGTAAATACAGTAAGTTTTTGATCTTCCTAGAATCATTGTGTCGGTTTACCGATCTCTACCCGGTTATCCGAATATTTATTCTCAGCAGCTTCGACATTTCTCTGGAAATCTCTATTCGGTGTACCGAAAGGGTATCGGTCATCCGAATATAGTAATTATTAACTTATTAATTAATTAATTTAGTAATTATCTAAATTTATAATCAATTATCTTTTTAATAAAAAATAATAAAAAATTGCGGGCATCTGTGTAAAACGCCCAGCGTAGGAGAGAGGCGTCTCGCTAAGCCGCCCGTCCCATGGGCGGGGCATCTGTGTAAAACGCCGCCCCCTAGGGGGAGGCGTCTTACCCAGATGCCCCTCTCCTACGCTGGGGGGCTCCGCCAGACGCCCGCAATTTTTTATTATTTTTTATTATTTTTTTATTAAAAAGATGTTGGATATTTTACCAGATTCGAGTACACCGGGGCGTCTGTTGGCTCATTACTGACCTCCAAAACATTATTTTTTATGAATATAAGAGGAAGATGAAGAGAGATGTGTGATATGAGGGTAAAATGTCGCGTTATAGCAGTAGAAATGAGAGAAGGGCAAAATGGTAATCTGTTGGGACGATTTAAGTAGTTTTAGGGCGACGAATAGCAATTCAGTAGAATATACCTTTTCGTCGAAGATCAAGACCAACAATTAGCTTATGTTAGCACAAGTTCTGTCTACGCAAAAGGATCAAAGACGAGCAATTACTACTGTTATCTGTTTAACCAAAAGCGTTTTATTTTGTTCATATTAATCAACGTTAATATATTCATTTTGATTTCGACACATTCCAGAGAAGTGAGCTTCCACTACATTCCGAGATAAAAATTAGGGTTAATTACAATTTCTCCTCTTGACCTATGTTTTGGTATCACGTTGTCCCCTTGAAGTTTCAAAGTTATCCGTTATCTCTCCTGAGTTTTAATTTTGTAACAATTTGTCCCCTTGAACTTCAAAAATTCATTATTTAACACACATTCGATGTTGTTTTTCCTAAAAAAAATTGTTTTATCTCTAATACACTCCTAATCTTATATTTACGTGAAAGTTTGGATAGAAACGGAATGCGAAAAGAATACGTAATCAAATTGGTTATTGCTTTCAAGTCAAAATTTGCCCAATGCACGAGTGGACCTCTCTTACTGCTACACGTGTTTATTTATGATCTCAAACAATTCAATCTTACATTTATATTCTGTTGACATCAAACTTATCTCTCTTTTTTAAAGGATATTGCAATTATCTAATGTTAGTACATGAAATGTGAATTCTTCGTGCATAAAAAACTCAGGGATTTATGGCTACAGACGATTATATTTGACCTTTATAAATCTTTTATTTATTAATTTTATCTACTCTATTTTGTTTTCATTTTAAATCTCAAAAGCGTATGTTAAGATCGATTTGATCACTCGCATCTGAATATATTAAGAAACTTAAGAATTCTACGTATGAATTGTGAAGAGGCGAACTTAATTCGAATCCAAACCAACGGGCATGATTCCCCTAGCTAGGGATTCAATCTTTGGGATTATGATTAATCTTTTATATTCCAATTGTTTCGTTTTACACATACTTGTTTTTGTTATTAGTGTTTTACTCAAACTCTTTTTGAAGTGTTTATTGGTTGTATGGTCTTTTCTTAAATTTCCAAAGGATTACAACTTTCGAAAACAAAATTGCATTTTCTTAGGCGGGTAGAGTAATACACTTGCAGATTTTTTACACAAAGTAGGTAGTCCAAAGAAAATATGTCTATTCTTACGAATTATTATTATCAAACGTATTTTTTAAACGTATCGTTTAGTTATTATGTCATCACAATTTTTCAAATTAAAGCAATCAATTATTAAACCCCACATTCCCTATTTCAAATTGATACTAGTTTGCAAAGTCAATATAAGATCGACATTGTCGATTTTCGTAATAGATGATAAACAATGATTGATCCATGCAATAATCGTAAACAGTCATAGATGTGATGAAATCATCCTTGTATTTTAACTGCACTTCTAAATGTTAGAGAGGGCATGGGAGATGTATGTTGTTCATCAACCAAAACAACTTTTTCATTATCAATGTTCTTAGGTGACATAATTAAAGAAAGATCTTAAGTCAAAGAGTCCAGCCAGATAAGTTTACTCCATCGCAGTTGCTGATAGGTTTTTTAATTTATCGTTAAGGTTAATTTAATTGTCAAGGTGTGATGCGGTAACAGGTTGGTCTGGAGGTTGGGTTCGAACTAGTTGCAAGTTCTATTTTAAAAATTGAGCCGAACTAGCTGTCAGATCAAGGTTCGACCGAAAATCAGAAGTTTATTAGTCGATTACCTGAAAACCCCGAAGTCCTCGTCAAACTGGATTAGATCGGAAAAAGTGTTCGATTTAGTCTTTGGTTGAACCGTGGTCCGACCAAACAAATGTTAAACTGCAGGTTAACTATAAAAAATAACTTTTATTCCAAATAAAAAAATGTTTCAATTTAACACAAAAATATTATTATGTTTCTGTTACTAAACTTTTCAAATATAATCAATATTTTTGGGTTTGTCAAAATGTAGATTATGATAGAGAAATAACATTATGTAATCCTAAATTACATCTTTTTCTTTTTTATGCATGGTTGACGATCACCGTAAAATAACTAACATGTTTTAATATTTTTGTAAATTTTGTAGTTAATTTTAATTATATGTAACTTTAAGAGCTTAAATATTCAATAAAGTATATGTAAAATTCGGTTCAATCGATAAGACCATCAGTTGGATTGTCATCCTTAAGTCAGTTTGGTTCACAAAATGATGATGTTATGTTGATGTTACACCAGTTAGATCAGGTTGAACCATCGGTCAAACCATTTTGAAATAAATCAAGCACTTATGATGATGTTATGTTGATGTCATTATTGGTTGAACCATCGATTAAACCATTTTGAAACAAATCGAGTATTTATCCATTCATTTTTTGGTTCGGTTTCAAAAACCATTGGTTGCAAGTAGTACTTGTGCACGAATCTTTCAATTTGCCTACGTCATGATTTTGGTAATGTCCGTATAGAAATACGTATTCTCCTTGTATAATGATCATATATCACTTAAGAGTTAACTGGATTCAATTATTTAGTTACAACTTCTAGTTATTGAGCTAGAAGTTATAAAAATGACTGTAAAAGTGAAATAACTGCAAAAATTAAAATGGAATTTCATATATTTTATTTTGTATCTTCAATGACGTAATTCGCCGTTACATTTTTTTGGGCTTCTTCTTGGAACCATACAAGTTATCCTCAATTTCACTAGTTAATAAGAGGTTTAAGCGACTCAGATATTGGAGTTAGAGATCTAAAAGTGAAATATATCCATACTTGAATTCACCATCACAAACGAGTTTTTGCTTAGGTTTAACTGAAAAGGATTTGACGTTTGAATATTACCCATGGTTTTGGATAAAATGCTTATGCTAGCACTTTCATGGATGCACAAAAGTTTAAATGGCTATTCCAAAAAATCCTCTTCCCTCGTTAATGTAATATTTGTGAGAACCAAATATGACAACATAACAAATGAAATCATGTAGCGTCTCCAAACCCTATTATTCTCTCCCTCCTAATATAACCGAAATCTCATTTCACCCTGCCTAATATACTCTAACGTAATGTCTTTACTTTTCAATTTATTACCTATCCTAACATTGGTTACGCGTGCTTACTGAAGTCATGTTTAAAGAGCACGATATGATATCTTTTGGATCCTACACCTAATGATATTAAATTGCAAAGAGTTGGACACTTGATGAAAAGTAGCTACGTTGTTGGCGATTAATTATATATTAATATAGAAACGAGTAATCCCAGTTATTTAGAACAACCCGTCCTTTACACGTACGGAAGCACTACGAAATACGAATCCACCAACACAACATTTAATAGTAAAATTAATTAATCACCACCTACCCAAAAAAAAATCAATACAGGATCCCCACCTCGACCACCATCTTATATTTTTATTAAAATAGTGTAATAAGATCAGCATCTTATCATATAATGCCAACTTCCATCGGATAAACCAAGGTGTAACTTCTCGTGGAAAGTCAGTTTCTAAAAATATGAACGTAGGAACAATTTTTTGTTCAAAATTGGAAGTTATTTGGATACACAAAAGTTTTCTGCTAACAGGTGATGTCTTGTAAAAGTAAATTCATAAATTTTTCTCAATTTTTTTATTAAATAAAAATTCCATTTAAATTAGTTTTAAATATTTTTTTCAAAAAAATCTGAAAATATGTTTTTTATTTGTTTATATTTAAAAAATTAATTTATTTTAACACATAATTGATCTCCAAATAAGGTTATGGTAAATTGGACCAAAAAACCTAGAAATACGAAAAAACCGAGAAACTCCTCCACCCCAGCTTCTCCAATGCAGTCTAAATGCTGCCTTATTTTACGTGCCGAAATTCCATATTGTTGGGATTAACTTGTTGTTTGTATATCCACATGCACTGTAGCAGTATCAACTAGCACCGGGGAGGTGTATATCCACATCTTTCCTGACATTCAAACAGGGTCTTTGTAACTTTTTTGGGAAATAAGAGGATAAGCGTCCTGATTAATTTTCTAATTAAACATCATTTAAGCAAGCAAGGTATACATAGTAGTTTCAAAATGAAAAATGCTCACGAAAGATGACCCCAGTGGAGAATATGCATGCAAAACTCTTAAGATAATGAGGCGTGAACCACTGATGATCTAAAAGTCCAATACAACCTCACAATATTAGAACATTATTACATACTTAAATGTTGGAAAGATATGTCCGTATTTTATGCAAAAGAGAACGACAATAATTGATGCATGTCGTGCGGGAAATTGAGATTCGACTGTTTGGCAGTTCGGCTACAAAGGCAACATATTGTACATATGACTTCGAGAAATGGATAATAAATTATATTTTCTCTAGGTATAAGATATAAATTATAGGACCACAGAAAACAAGAAGAAGCACAAGTTGTCAAACAAAATCCAAAGAAATAACTGAAACTTGATATCAAATCTCTCATGTTTATTATCACTTATCAGCCACAAGAGGAGACCTCATATTATACACGGGAATAAGTAAACTATTACTCAATGTCCCCTTGGAATATCTTGATTTCATTTTCGATCCCCTCGAGTTTCAAACTTTGTAATTTAGACCATCACTAACCATGACCTAGACGATCAGGTCATCAGCTCTCTCTCTTCAAAATCAACTATCTCTCTCTTCCACATCAGTTTCTCTCTCCTCAACCCACTTTCTTCTCTTTCCTATACTATTCACATCTTAACCACAACCCAACACAACCCACAACAACATATATCTCCCTCCACATCATTTCGGGGTCCATCTTGGTAAAATTTTAAAAAAAATTAAAAAAATTTCTAAAAAATCAAAACAATTATAAAACGTATTTTCATCAAAAAAAAATTTAAAAAAAGTTAACAAAAAATTAAAAAAAAATAAAACAAAAAAATAAAAAATAAAATAAAATAATGGACGACCGGGTCGACGACTCGGTCATTCTCAACTTCAGTTTTTTAGCCGTTAACAAAAAAAAATCGGACACCCACGACCGACCTGCTGATGACCTTGAATTTATAACGTTAAGGGATGCTCTTGATGCCTTAGACTCTATCTCTTATTGCTCAAAATGTCTACTTAAGTGCCAATCTTAATAAATATTCAACCTCACAAGGACAGGATGTGACTGTAGCAATCAAACGTCAAGATTTGCAAGAAATGTAAAACTGATTAGAATTTGACAACATTAATTACAATAGAATCTAGACAATTTTCGAAGTCAATGACTTTTTTGCCTTTAATAAAACGTCACAAAACGCTCTCTGAAATTTTACATATCAATCAATCATATTCGTAGGTTTTGTTAAACTCAAACTAATTAATTACATATCAATCAATCAATGTGCACGTATCATTTAATTTGGAGTCCTTATACACGGACGCGGGCGTCACGGACGCGCCTTACGTGGACGTGTTGAGTCAGCGTCCAGTCAGCAAAATTTCTCTTCACGTGCTTTGGTCTTCTTAAAAACGCCGGTTCTTTAGGTTGAACGATTCTTTTCCCAATACACAGATAGTGCAGACCCTAGGACAGCGTGCAGACCCTAGGACAGCGTGCAGACCCTTTATTCGTGCAGAGTCCAGACTTATCATAATAAAATATTGTTTTTAACTTTTAGGTTGGATCAACTTAATCCAAACAGACACACAACATATTCCGAACAGACAATCTTCTTATTCCGAACAGACGCACAACTTAATCCGAACAAACAGACTTCTTATTCCGAACAGACACACAACTTAATCCGAACAGACACACAACATATTCCGAACAGACACACAACTTAATCCGAACAGACACACAACTTAATCCGAACAGACACATAACTTAATCCGAACAGACACACAACATATTCCGAACAGACAGACTACTTATTCCGAACAGACATACTTCTTATTCCGAACAGAAAGACTTCTTATTCCGAACAGACAGACTTCTTATTCCGAACAGACACACAACATATTCCGAACAGACAAACAACATATTCCGAACAGACAGACTTCTTATTCCGAACAGACGCACAACTTAATCCGAACAGACACACAACATATTCCGAACAGACAGACTTCTTATTCCGAACAGACGCACAACTTAATCCAAACAGACAGACTTCTTATTCCGAACAGAAAGACTTCTTATTCCGAACAGACAGACTTCTTATTCCGAACAGACACACAACATATTCCGAACAGACAGACTTCTTATTCCGAACAGACGCACAACTTAATCCGAACAGACACACAACATATTCCGAACAGATAGACTTCTTATTCCGAACTGACATACAACTGTTATACATGAAGAAAATGAAGAAGAATGTGATCATTCCTACATTTTTAAGGATGACTTTGGTCTTGTTTGTTGTATATGTGGAATTACACGCAAAAGCATAGAAAGTGTGTCCAGAAACGGAACAGAAAGTTTGTATTATTTATGTAGAAAGATTGTCTTGTTTATGTAGAAAACTTGTCTTGTTTATGTAAAAAGTTTGTCCAGTTTATGTAAAATGTTTGTCCAGATTATGTTGAAAATTTGTGCAGAAATGGAACAGAAAGTATTCCGAACATACACACCACTTAATCCGAACAAACAGACTTCTTATTCCGAACAGACACACAACATATTCCGAACAGACTGACTTCTTATTCCGAACAGACATACAACTGCTGTACATGAAGAAAATGAAGAAGAATGTGATCATTCCTACATTCTTAAGGATGACTTTGGTCTTGTTTGTTGTATATGTGGAATTATACGCAAAAGCATAGAACTTTCTGATTGAACTTTTAACAGTAGAACATCACGCCAAAATCCTCGGAAGCTTTGACACCATTGCATCTCGTTCCAGCACATTAACACCTGACCCAGAGGTAGCAAACAAACGGGTGTGATGCCTTTTCTTAACACAAAAACCACAACAATCGGCATAAGCAACGTAAAATGTTTGGGCTTCTTCGAAAGAGGGGAAAAACATCCCCTCCTTAGGAACGTTTGTCGGCTGCTCCACTTGGAAAGACACATGAACGATTTCCATCAAAGCACAGAGGTAGGACCACAGAAGAGAAAGGAAGAAAAAGGAAGACGCATGTTGAGATTTATAATAAGTTTCCTGTGCTGTGTAGGAGAGCCAAAATGTTCATGGAAAATGAGTGATTTGAGACGCATTAATGAGGGATGGAGGGATGTAGACATTTGTACGAAACGAGGAATAAAATAAAAAATAAACTTTTTCTGTGGAGACTGCCAACTCAAACGCGTCTGCTGACTGGGCTGACCACATAAGCGCGCGTCCCGAACGCTAGCGTCCACTAATCGTTTTCCTTGTATTATTATGTATATAAATGAGCACAAGCCCCACTTAAAACTGAATGTCTTGTCCTCACCCGACCCATATTCCTATAAAACAAATAATCCCCCAAACTCCACTTCCTCTTTCAAACAACCCCACCCAAACCAACAACACAACACACGTCCTCTCCAACCCAAAATGCTCTAAAAATTAAAATAAAATCTCCATTTTCCCTTATTTTCCCCTCTTTTCCTCTCCATGAAACGCTTCTCCGGCTTCCACCTCGGACGCCGGCTGGCCCACGTCTGCCGCCGGATCCGCTCCTCCCTCCTGCGCCGACGCCGTCCCAACCTCTCCTCCTACCACCGCCTCGAACCCATCACCCCCTCCCTCCCAAACCGCCTCCTCCGCCTCTTCTCCGCCCCCAAGCCTTCTGCCCTCACCCCCAAAGGCCACCTTGCCGTCTACGTCCCCGGAGACGACGGCGGCCTCCACCGCGTCCTCGTCCCGGTCATCCACTTCAACCACCCCTTGTTCGGGGAGCTGCTCCGGGAGGCGGAGGAGAAGTTCGGGTTTCAGCATCCCGGGGGGATCACGATCCCCTGCCCGATCGAGGACTTCGAGAGGGTCCGGAGTCGCGTCGCCGCCGATGGGGGGAAGGAGAGGAGGAGGAAGATGCTGGCTTTGTGATGGTGGGATATTTGCGGGTTGGTCCTTCGGGTTTGGGAGTTTTCGACCCCGGTGTATGTATATTGGATGTGTGGTGTGGAGTGTAGTAGTAGCTGTGGTTATTTGTTTTTTTCATTGGAAGATTAGAGTTAGAGAGAGTTGATTATGAGTTCTGACCAGTAGTTGGTCATTTACAAGTTACGACACACTTTTGGGATTATGAAGTTGATCGTGGAATCTTTGCTCTGTGATTTTTGATTTTGTGTTTTCCGATTTTTTTTTGTGAGAATGTTGGAAGTGATTAGGTTAAATCATACATGCCGTACAATTTTTAGGAGCTATTAGTTGGTTCATTTGTTTGTTATGCTTATGATCTCTTTTTTTATTGCTTGAGCTGCATAGGAATGGAAGTTGAAGCCTTGAAGGTGAGAGACTCGTGGAAACTGTACGGAGACATGAGGTAGGAGGAGATTGGGAACAGATTGGCTGGTTGGACGGCCCTGAGGTGTCTCTTGTGTGCAACTTCAAGATCATTTACTTAAGATAATCTTACTTACTTGGCATAATCTCACTTATGGACTTACTGGCCTCCTTTTTCAAGAAAAGAAAACGTAGGTCACCAGCCTTAAGGAAAATAGAAACAAATTCATGAATATTTCGTAAATGAGGAAACAATAAAGTTAGCATATTGATTTACTCTTTTATTTAATATACTTTACCTCATCTCCCTTTTAAATCTTAAAAATCGTAACAAGCAATTATGCGATCTCTAATCCTAACTATATATCTTATAATAAGGGATTTCCAAACTGAACTAACCTTATTAGCTAGTAGATAGGAGGAGATTGATTATATTGTTTTTCCTAAGTATATTGATTTACTCAGAATCATCCTTAAAGTGCATTATTTATGTGCAATTCTTTAATTTGTCACTTTTGTACTTCAAATTTCAAATGGAAAGTCAAGATGGTTAAAGTAAAACGATGCAATCTATCGTAGAAAAAATAGCAAGAAAAATATATTATTTAGGTACATTTTTTTATTAGTAGTTGTGAACTACAAATTTTGGATAGGACAAACTCCCAACAGAACCTTTTCAGTTTCCCAATCCTGTAGTACATCAGGACAAGTCTAACCCTGACCCGTGTGGGAAACGAGAACATTACTTCCAGTACTGTTAGATGATTCTCCTCTTTTTGGTTGTTACTTTCGTAATCGTTTCGCGTCCTTTATTAGTCAAAAGGAGGCATCAGTGACAATAGCCTCGTTGGTCCAAAGTTGAAGTAATCACGGATCCCGATACGAACGCCGAAACATCACGACAACATTTGTCCCACCGTCAACACAAATACACAATCTACGTTCACAACAAAGAGGTAAGAAAATGACATGTTAATTGTTATTGCACACTAGTTTCGACCGAGTTGTTTTCTCCCAAGTTGCATATAAACAAGCTACCAAAGGTTATAGATAACCATGGCACCTTAGAGCACCAGTAACGGGGTTGTGCACGATGCCCCAGGTCGTCGACACAGGCGTTCGAATGTCCGGGTCATCTGACTTTTTAAATATTTTTTCGTTTTGTTTTGTTTTGATTTTTTTTGATTTTTTTTGAAAATTCATTTTATAATTGTTTTGATTATTTTGTATTTTTTAAAAATATTTTAATTTTTTTTCCAAAATGACGTGGATAAGAAATAAGTTGTTGTAGTTAAGATGTGAATATTATAAGAAAAAGAAAAAAAGTGTGTTGAGGAAAGAGAAAAATGATAAGGAAAAGATAGAAATGTGATTTGAAATAGAGCTCGTGACTAGATCGTTTGGCTTGTGACTAGATGATCCTATAAATATTTCAAATTCAAGATTCCAAATGGTTTCATTTTTTTATGATTGCATTTTTTTTATTTAAGACCCCAAAGAAGAAAAGGAGAACTGAGAAATTCCTAGATGCTTCACATTTATCAAGGCTTGCTCCAACGAAAGTTTTTTTTTATATAACCAACGAAAGATTATCATATCACGTTTTATTAACGCCATGTACGAAAAACCAATAAATGAATTCTGGTGTAAAAAACCCTTCCCGCTCTTATTTCCACTCCATCTCTAAAAAGTTCATTGAGCTTCTATTGCCAAAAACTACGAAATTAAGCTCAATGTGTATCGAAGCCTACCTTCCATTTTTCACGTATAATCGTATTATTCATTACCAAAAGTGATTAAATCAGTACAAAGCTATTTATGGTATTGTTGTTGTTTACCTTGAATATATGATTAAAGTATTCGTGGAATAAAACAGACGTTCGGTCGACCGGAAGACGTTCAGTCGACCGGGTGTGTGTTCTGATTTGTCCAGCAACAACGTCTGGAGTATTTCGGTCGACCGAGAAGAGTTGTTTGGTCGACCGGGCACACACGAGGAGCTGGGCAAAAATGTATGTCCATTTTCTGTCGACTGGAACTTAAGTGTTCGGTCGACCGGACACACACGAGGAGCTGGGCAAAAGTGTATGTCCATTTTCGGTCGACCGGAACTTAAGTGTTCGGTCGACCGAGAAAACCTGGTTTGCGTTACGGTTAGAGGATCGGTCAACCGACACACACGTTCGATCGATCGTTTGACACAGTCCTGCCCACGATTTGCACATTTCTCCAGGCGATTTTGGTGCAACTTATACTTGTTTTGGCATACTATATAAAGTCAATTTCGTCCCCCTTTGTTATAGAGAACAATTAGATTAATTGTTATTGTCTACTTTGCATTCTTGAGAAAAAAGAGAGAGAGCATCCTTATCGATTCGGTGAGAGCAAATTTAACCGGGTATTCTCGTCGGTTGTTCGTGTCTCCTGTAAGCATGTCCTTGTAATATGTTTCTCTATAGTATATTTGGAGTTGCGTCGTCTGTGGTTTTTCCCGCGTTGGGTTTCCACGTTAAATCTTGCGTGTTTTGCGTGGTTTGGTGTTTTGGATTTGCAATTGTGGTTTCTTGTTCCATTAGATTTGTTATTTTCGATTTCGCTGCGTACTTGGAATTGGTTTTAATTCCTAACCGGTACACATTTTTTCTAGACGAAATTAGAGAAGCGTGAGAAAGAAGAACATGCGTGGAAATAGTAATGAAAGTTACAAATTTGTCCTGTTGAAACATATATCACTGTCATGTGGTGCGCATGCAAATTGACAATCGTTAGACTAGTCTTCAACATGGAAGTTTCAGTCCAACCAAACTCTACAGTATAATATCGAAATCTACTTTTAAAAAAAGTATAATATTGAAATCCATCAACCGATTTTTCTTTTTCTTTTCAGAAAAAAACCCAATCCATCAACAAACTTAATATGACTGCCAATGGTATTTTAGTTGTTTATGATAATTGTTCCCGTCCACAATTATTGATTTGGACGACAATTCAGTAGTATTTTACATGCCATAATCGTCGAATATGTTAATTAACGTCTCAAAATCTCATTAGCTTTCCAAAAAAATATACATACATATTTGTCATGAATCGTCGTCAAAGCACATTTGTTGACCTCACACAAGAAATGATGGACTCTTGTCTAAAGATTTTACAATCTATCCCTAATCATGGAGTGTCTTTAGAAGAAAAAAAAGGAAATATCAATACATGATTGTTCCTTCCATTATTCTATTTGTCAGTCCAACACAAAAGATCTCATTAACTTTCACCAATACATGGTAGATTAAGGTTTGACAGAGTTGGTTAAGTCTTACTACCAAAAATATCTGGTAATTTGTGTTTTAAATAATAATGTCGTTTTCTTTATCAATGTGTTTATGTCATATATGTGATGTGTGGGGTGGAGGTTTATCTGGCTGGCCAGATCTTGTATGTAATCAAATGGCATGGACTTCTTTGGAGTTTATTTCCTGGAGACTTCTGAACTTATTATTCTTTTTTTCTTCGTCAATCCATCCCCACCTGTGAAAACATAGGCAACCTTTTGGAGATTTTTTGTTGGAATTCTGATTTTTTAAGAGCAATCTATTATTCCGTACGACACAAATGATCAACCGTTGAATTATTTTTATTTTCTAATCAACAGTTTGTAATAAATTTGTGTTGCATATTACAAAGACCATCCAAAATAAGACAGTTAAATCAAAGTCACTCATTTTCTCTAGCAACCAATTGAAGATTCCACTTGCATCATTTTCAATAGGCAACATAGGCATAGATTTTGAAATATGGAGAAAGATGCCAATATTTCGTATCTTTAGCTACTTGCACCACCTCCTATATCATCTACTCCAAACCGGAGTTACGATTTATGTCTCGTATTTTAATTATATATAAGGGTTCAAATCAAGAAACTTAGGCTTTACATGCACTCATGCAAGCCTCCTTCATGGCATCCAATGTGACACCACCATAGTTGCAAATGTTTGCAAAAGCACGCATGTACTTCTTCCCATATTGTTTCAGGGGCCCACATTGATCCTCGAACACTCCAACCTGCATTTATTTCCAAAGTCATAACAATTCTGGATCAAAGGTTTAGTGGTAATTAGAATTCAGTTTTACATAAAATTGAGTGGTATGAAATCAAGATTAAACTACAGTTAAGACGAGAGATTGATTCTCATCATGTGAATTACAAATTTGTAACACGTAATGCTTTGAAAATAATTGTAAGAGGTACGTACCAAGCCTCTCAAGCAATCCCAGTCATCAACAAGTGGTTGGCCGGAAGATCTATTTGCACTGAGAACTGAATTAGCACCTTGCTCTGATCCAAACAACATCTTCCCTATATTTTCTACACTGCTATCGACGTGCAACCTTTGCATCTTTATGTCTCTTATCTTTTTCAGAATAGTTGCTTTGTTCGAGTTGTCCTTCGCCTTCTTGTACTAGAGAACGATAACCAATTATTATATATATATGAAGGAGAAAAATGAAAAAAAATTAAGTTCAATTAGTAGTGTAAATTGATTATAATAATTAAGAAGACTTGGGCTAGATTTCAATTCAAAATAGATTGCCATTAGTGGAGATACTTGTGATAATTATAAATGGTAACACTTAAGTACTCCAACATACATTTGTTTACCTATTGGTGGATGTGTTCAACTAGTCATCATGCCTTTGCATTCTAATACCATATTAAAATGTGTGTTTTTTAACAAAATCAATCGATGTTGAATGTAAAAACTCATGATTTTATAGGTCACGAGAATAGTTAAAATTCTCTAATCTTGACGACTAGTAGTGGATTAAGTCATGTTTATGTATGTGTTACCCTTTGCCGTAGGAAGAGAAGTTGAACATCCCTCCCATCGACAAGGTTGGTGGCCTTAAATTGTGGTAGAGCTGCCTCGGTTATGTTGGCGTTGGCCGGATTGAATCCTTGGTAGAGGTAGAGCTGGTTGGACCACAATTGGGATGTCCCATACTCCATAACATGAGACCCTTGATCGTATGTCTTGTTGACTGAGGTCCTATTTTTAACCTGTAAGCAACCATTTATAAGCAAAAAAATTAATTTATATATATGTGAAAAATTACATGAGGATTGCGTATTATCAGTTTTACTCATTAAGGAGATCGTTTTAAGAAGTTAATATAAGACAAAACACGGTTTGGGAATACTTTTAATATGGTTAGCAGAATATGGTAGTGATTCACCTTCTCATACTGCTTCTTGATGGTCTCCTTCTTGAGATTATGTGCTTCACTGAAATACAATATTAAGGTGAGATAAAATTAAGGAAATTAAACTATGGGTACGAACATATATATTGATACAAACAATTATGTTTCACGGTTCGATTGGTTTGTTTTATTTACAAGGACCCATCTTTGCTCCAAGATATGCTGTTTCAAATTGATTAATTTTACTTGCATGTGAGGTCCATTATCCTTGTATTTTCACTCATCCTGATTATAATTTTCAAAATAACTACTTATTACACGTAAGATATGTGACATCTAATAAATTAAGTACCGATTAAGTATGTTTCAAACTCATATCAGCGGATCCTCTCTTATCTCATATATAAACGAGAAGATGTGCCCTGCAACCATAAAATATAACTCCCACAAATAGATGATTGGCAACCATTAAATTAAGCTGACCATCTATGAGATAAAAAAGGGGGATAAACCGAATCAAATTGTTCAAAGTTAAAAAAACATCACCTATCCTCCAACCAAGAAACACTGAAAAGATCACCAAGACAGGTATCGAATCCAGGCGGTAGCTGTGAATCTTTGTCTGGGCAATAGGTTGCCCAGCTGCTCTCTTCAGCATTCGACGCTGTCATGGCGTATATATTGAGGTCTGTTGGTAGTAGTCCTTCAAACAAACTTCCACTCTCACATGCCTCAACATAGATCACCTGTTCAATGTTGGAATTATAGTCCTAAATTGTTCGATATGAAAAGTTCACAACACTCCGTCCACAATTGTACTACTTATGTTTTGAAGGGTGGTCGACCAACCAAATTCCACATGCATTTCCCTTGAAGGCATGCAGACATACTAAAAAGAAACACAGACTTCCGAGTTGGTTAAGACATACCATTTCCTTGTAGGTGCGCATTTTGTGTTTCTTTTTCAGCACCTTGATGAAGTCATCGGCATAAAGCATCGGTCCCGACGGCATAGCTTAAAAAAAGAAAATCATGTCAAATTTAGTATCTACTTCAACAAAAGGAGATTTGATTTTCCTTGAGACCATTCGTAATCATGACCTCCATATCCTCGTCATGAACTCTCTTTTTTTCCTCTCTTTTACATCAGTTTTCTTTTTCATCCATATCAATTCTCTCTCTTCCCAACTCACTTTCTTCTCTTTCCTACATTATTCACATTTTAACTACAACTCATCTCTCTCCTCCACGTCATTTCATTGTCGATTTTGGAAAAAATTCTAAAAAATCAAAAAAAAATAGAAAATGTATTTTCAAATAGTAATAAAAAAAGATTAAAACTAATTTTAAAAAAATCAAAACAAAAAAGAAGAAAAAAGTGCTTTGAAAACCATGCCCACACGACCGGGTCGGGTCGTCCGGCGGGACGACCCCCGTTAATAACGCTGTGAGTTTTACTACATTGGTCAAGCTAAATTATTGATGTGATCTTTTTCGTTGGGACGCCAATAAATGAGCTTACCAAGCGATCCGGCGGCACCATGGTCAGCATAGTAGAGAAAGATTCGATCTCCTGGTTTGCTGTCAACAACTTTCCCACTTCCACCTTTAGTTCCATTCTTGTCTCCCAGCAAAACAGCATACAGATTTTTGGTGTTGGTCGAATTTCCGGTGTAATCCTATCATATGTATAATCATTATCAACTTGTGAATCGATATAGTGGCGGTCCAAGTAAATTGATGTTATATATATTTTCATGTAATATTATGAGTACCTTTGGGACACCAGCATAGACATCCGGACCTCCAGGTTTGTTAATGATGACGCCGGGTTTCGGATTCATGGGGTTATTGGCTATGTCGTCGTACATGAACACCACGATGTTCTCGTCTTTCAGACCTCCCTTCTTCAACAACTGGTATGCATGGCAAACGTCCGCCTGCATGCAAAATTAATGATATATGATTTAATTCCACATGAATGTATCTCTTTTAAATGTTTTTAGCCTATACAAGATTTTGTCCACTACACTGCCTCGTGTAACAAGTGATCACACCGTAAAACAAGAACAAGCATTAGTTCAATATAAGAAATGGCTTGATGACATACGATTTTGAATAATATTATGATTATTTGTTTGGTTAAGTAAAAAAAAATCTCAAACCCGTTTGAAGTTTTTAATGCAATTTTGGAAACCAATAGTTTTTTTATCCGTTTTCGAAATGTTCCTTTTTGAGATATTATAGGTTATAGCAAGTCAATTTATTATCTCTTTATGTTTTTATCAGAAGCAATACAGCCAGCTCATCATGTACGAAAAAACACAGCATAAAATGTTGAAAATTTGATATTAATTAAAGTAAATAAAAGAGATTTTATTACAGTGAAATCTTGAAGATTTAGACAGTGATTTTGCTATACGTACATGTACAACAAATATGATTAATGTCAAGATTCAATTGGAATACAGTTATCCAGATCATAATAATATCCAGATTAAAAATAAATATACATATATATATAGTACAAAAATCAATAGTGAAACTTTCCAATCAAAATTTTAATTTAACATAACAATTAAAAAATGGAACTTTGTCTGAAAGCAATACAAAAGGGAACTTACAACGAGTTGCACCAGTTTACAAATCTAATTACTAATTAAATCATGTAGAAAACTTGTGATCTTAAACCATTTTGTATATGAACGTACGTACCTGGTGCCGGTAGTTGTCAAAATCAGAAGAACCAGCAACGAGCACGGCCCATGTCGTTCCATTAGACGTCGACGTCCCCTCTTTTTCAGAACTATTATTCGCTAAGTCGTCGAGAAGGATACCTCTTGCATAGATTCCGCGAACTACGATTGAATGTAAAAGTGCAACAACAAAGAGAGGAACAAATACCATAATCTTTCCCATTGCCACATAGACTACAAGAAAAAAAACGAATTAAGAGAGGTGATGCTGAGAAAATGGCAGCCATGGAAAGGTATATAAAGGGCGATTGACGGTGCATGCATGCTGAGCTGACGGTTGTAGAATTTCCCTGATTAAGAATGCTCATTACTACAAGCAAACAAGTGATTTGGAAGGCACTTAATTTTGATACTGTCAGTTTAATGGTTCGTTGACATGTGTGAGTTGTTACTTTTTTTTTGTTAATGTTGAAACGGTTGAGGGAATGTTTGGAGAGCAATAACATGGCCGGAGGACTCATCCTAACATCAGCTAATTACTTTTGGTTTATAATTTTTTGGGAATGACCTAATTAGTGTTCTAAATTGCAATCTTTTGCTTAATTTGGAAATTAGGAATACATGTTAATGGGCTCTATACAAAATGGAATGTATGTGTGTATATTCATTTCTTGAATTCAAATACCGACACCGAGATCATGAAAATCATAAAACATTAAGGTCCGATTCTTAGTATGTGTGAGTGTTGAGTCAGAAAGGTCCTAACTATATATCTACACAAAAGCGGAACACTTCTAAAGTTCAAGTCCACTGTCCCAAGGCATTATCTGCATTTCTACTTCAGCATGTTGTGCACAGCTACAAGTTCTGGAAGGAGAAAAAAATTCATGCCCTAAATAGAAGAATAAACTATAAATTTTCTTGCTAACAGAATAAAACATAAATGTTGTTGGCAGCAAGTTGTTCATGCTAAGCTTCCCTAATTTCTACTAAGCCAACACCATTAACACCAAAAACATCGCTTCTAAATTGGCAGATGCAAGGTGTTCATGTTAAGTTTTCCTAAATTCTGCTCGGGCAACTCCATTAACATGCGCTTGACACATCGATCACCTCTATATTTATCATAATTTTCTATATATGGCAATTAACCTTTTTATCTGCGGTCTATTTTAAAATGTGATGAACATGCAAATGGTCCAATACAAGTAGTGTTAATAAGACTCAATGGTGAAGCTCCTCTGAATTTTATTTTTTTTGGTTGGCATTACTTGTATAGGGGGTCACTTCCTAGGTAAACCACATTAATCGACCATATTCTATCACAGTACTCAAGAGGAAATGAAAGTTAGTTGATCGATCTATAACATTAAAACAGTTAAGATAAAAGATTGAGCTTCGATATTAACAACTCCATCCTGAGATTTAGTTAGAGTGAGTGCAAAATGCCTTGGGAAAAATACTAATAAGGAAGGCATGGAGAGCACGCTAATCTGACATCCGATATATATGTGTTGGGAGGGGGATCTAATATGCACTAACACAACAACGAATTAAACGCATCACGAAAAACAAATATTGATTGCGGAAAGTAACTTCGGATCCTCTCTCAATCTTAATGCAACAAGAACACACGAATAAGATGGAAATCACAAGCAATCACACAACACACCTGAAACAAACCACGACACACGATATTACAAGGTTCGGCAAGATGCCTACGTCTTTGGGGGTTTCCTACGAGTTTTCTTTCCTTCAAGCCCTTCTCTAACAAGAGAAGTTTCCGAGATTACAAACGGTTGGAAGTAATATGTCTCCCAAAACACTCTAGATCTCTCTCTAGCCTAATATTTCTCAAAGAAATAAGTAAATTACGTTGTGTTACAAAATTAGGGCGAAAAAGCCTTTTTATAATGGGCTAAAACCGTACAAATAAAGTGTAGATCGTGGGCAAAACTGTCTGCAAACAGTCAACCGGAATTCTCCATCGGTCGACCGATTGTCTGTTTTGTGCATAACTGTCATCTTGCGGTCGACCGCTCACCCCGAGTCGGTCGACCTAATCATGCTTCTGAACAACGCCTGGGAGTCCCTGGAATATTCCGGTCGACCGTGACTTAAGTTAACTTAAGTTCCGGTCGACCGATTCGCGATGCTGATTCTTGACTTGAAGCTAATGTTGGTTTTCGGTCGAACGCGTACCCAACACTGGTCGACCGATACTTGCTTCGATCGGAGCCATGACGCTCCTGGTGATTTTCGGTCGAACGCGTTCCCCGCACTTGTCGACCGAAACTCACCTTTCGACGAATCCTAGACGCTCTTGGACGTTTTCGGTCGACCGTGACGGGAGTTTCGGTCGACCGATTCTCCCTGCTTTCCTGTACTTAACAATTCTACAAACCAATTCCAACAATCTCCACCTTGGTTTAGAATTGTTACCTTAGCCATCTCTGACCCCATCCTTTGTGCTTCATAGAAGCACCTTTGGCGCTACCCCCCGGAGCGCTCCTTCTCAGTTTCTGAGGACATTGAGAAGCTTTGAGCACAACTCGAACTTCTCCCGATTGACCACCTTGGTCATCATATCTGCAAGATTCTCACTCGTGTCGATTTTCTGGAGAACAACATGCCCTTCCTCGATCCACTTTCGGATGTTATGGTACCCTACTTCAATATGTTTGGTCCTTGAATGGAACGTCTGATCCTTGGCTAGATAAATTTCACTTTGACTATCGCAATGCAATTTGGTCACTTCATGTTCCATCCCCAAAGAGCTAACAAACCCTTCAACCATATAACTTTTTTCCGGCATCGACAACTGCCATGTACTCTGCTTCCATCGTAGACAATGCAGTAGGTATTTCATCTCAAACTCCCCGTGAAACTTCAGTTTGAGATCATCTATATGCTTTATATCCTTGGCGGCGATTAACATGTCATCCACATACAAAAGCAAGAACACGTGTTTTCCGTTTCCAAGACTCCGCAAGTAAACACAGTTATCATAGTCGCAACGTACAAAACCACTATCAATCATGAATGAATCGAACCTTTTGTACCACTGCCTCGACAACTGCTTAAGTCCATAGAGGGACTTCAGTAGCTTGCAAACTTGCTCTTCCTTGCCTCGTGCGATGAACCCATTCGGTTGCCTCATATAGATCTCTTCCTCTATGTGCCCGTGAAGAAAAGTTGTCTTCACATCCATTTGCTCTACCTCCATGTTGTCCATAGCCATCATGGCTAACAACACTCTAATAGATTATGTTTTACAACGGGTGAGAAGATCTCGTTGTAATCGACCTCTTCCTTCTAAGCATATTCGTTTGCCACCAACCTCGCTTTATATTTTAACTCCTATGGACTCCTCCATAGGAGTTGACCCTTCCTTCTTCCTGAAGATCCACTTGCACCCAATCGCGCACTTTCCCTGGGAAGCTCTGTTAACTCCCAAGTTTGATTCTTATGAAGAGACTCTATCTCTTTGGTCATGGTCATCATCCACTTGTTCCCGTCCTCCTGCTCAATGGCTTCTTCGAATGTGCAAGGGTCCCCACATTCGATAACAAGTGCAAATGCAATACTAGCATCATCGTGACCATACCTTACCGGTGCCTTTGTAATCTTCCTTTGGTTTCCTTGAGCAATACTCTCTTGCTCAGCTTCTTCCTCTACTTGTAAGTCAGTTGTTTCCTGCTGAACTTCTTGATTTGATTCATCCTTTGAAATTGTGACCTCAACTTTGATTTCATCTTCCCGCACGAAACTCTCTTGTTGCTCTTTCTCCTCAAGGCTCTTGAGCAAACTTGTCTCATCAAAGACCACGTTAATCCGTAGGAGTACCTTCTTGCTTACCGGATCCCAAAGCTTATATCCTTTCACTGCCCTATCGTAACCAAGGAATATGCATTCCTTTGATTTTGAATTCAGCTTCGACTGTTGTGTCTCATCGACCAACGCATAGGCTTTGCATCCAAATATCATAAGCCTTGTATAATCAAATGGCTCACCCGTCCACACTTCCTGAGGCGTCTTTAATTCAAGTGCCGATGACGGTGAGATATTTACCAAGTAGCACGCAAGATCTACTGTTTCAGCCCAGAAATCCTTCGACGGATCCGCATGGGGCCTCATGCTCCTTGCTCGTTCACACAATGGTTTGTTCATCCTTTCAGCTACGCCATTTTGTTCCGGACTCCACGGTGTAGTGAAATGCCTCCTGACGCCTTCTTTCTCACAGAAGTTTGTGAAGTCCTTTGAGGTGTACTTACCTCCGTTATTTGTCTGTAAGTACTTAACAAATTTTCCAGTACTTTTCTCTGCTTGGGCATTCCATGCTTTAAACTTCTCAAAAACTTCAAATTTATTTTTCAGAAAATAAACCCATACCTTCCTTGAGAAGTCATCTATAAATGTGACAAAATATTTGGCTCCACCTTTTGACCAAACCTGCGCCGATCCCCAGACGTCTGAGTGCATATACTCCAGTATTTCCTTCATCTTGTGGATAGCCGTCTTGAATTGAATCTTGTGTTGTTTACCGAAGATACAATACTTGCAAAAATCCAATTTGCAGCTTTTAACACCCTTCAACAGTCCTTGTTTGTGTAGTTCACACAGACCCTTTTCCGCCATATGGGCAAGCCTCATATGCCAAAGTGTCGTGTTGTCTTCATCACGTGCAACATTTGTTGCACCCTTTCCTACTACTACATTTCCTTGCATCCAGTACAAGTTGCCCACCTTGGCTCCTTTTATCACTGTCACTCCTTTTATCACTCCGTGAGTGACCTTAATTTTTTTGTCCCCGTCGGACCATCTCCACCCAAGAGTATCAAGCTCTTCTAGAGAAATTAGATTATTCTTCAACTTCGGTACGTGACACACACCCGTCAGCATTCGAATGCACTCATCGAACATTTTAAACTGTATGGAACCAATCCCGACGGTAGTTCATGGTGCATCATTTCCCATAACAACGATCCCTTCTTTTAGTGGTTCATAGGATGTAAACCACTACTTAACCAGGCACATGTGAAATGATGCTCCTGTATCCAAAATCCACCCAGATGATGATTTGTCGTTACCTGCAGCGCAGACCGTTAGAACGTCAGCTTTGTTTTTTCCCTCCACCACACTAGTGGAATTATACATGTCTTTCCCGTTCCGTTGCGCCTCCTTGAAGGCCCTACAATCACGTTTCATATGACACTTCTTCTTGCAAAAAAACATTCAAATGTCCTCCCCTTTAATTTCGACTGGCCCCTTCCATTGATTCTTCCTTTGTTACCCTTCCTGCCCCTTTCCGGTGCTACGATCAACCATTCGCCCTTGTCGAAAGAGATACTACCATAATTCTTCCTTGTATCGTAAGAGATCAACGTGCCCTTGACCTCCTCCAACACCAACGAATCATTGTCATATATGATCGTGTTCACCAAATTCTCATACGAGTCCGGCAGTGACGTCAATAACAACATTGTTTTGTCAACGTCCTCCATCTTGTCATCTAGCTGAGTCAGATCAGCTATCAATTATTAAACACCGAGAGATGCTCAATGAACGACGTGTTCTCCTTCATTCGAAGCATGTACAGCTGACGCTTCAGATTCAACTTGTTGCTCAGGTTCTTCTTTATGAATCTCTCCTCCAGAAGTTGCCAATATTCAGTCGTGGACTTCGTCGACTCCTCGAAAAGCAGATCACCCGAGAGACACAACTCGATGATCCTTATAGCCTGGAGATTCAGACTCTTCCACTTTTCGTTGGTCATCTTTGACGGCTTCTTTTCGACTCCATCCAACGTCAACAAGAGTACGTCCGTCTGCGACATCAACGCACGAACCCTCCGTTGCCATGTCGAAAAATTTCCTTTCCCGGGAAACTTCTCCATCGGAAAGTTCCGCACAGCCTCTGACATCGTGTGTGCAACCTGCTCTGATACCAGTTGTTGGGAGGGTTATGTAATATGTACTAACACAACAACGAATTAAACGCATCACGAAAAACAAATATTGATTGCGGAAAGTAACTTCGGATCCTCTCTCAATCTTAATGCAACAAGAACACACGAATAAGATGGAAATCACAAGCAATCACACAACACACCTGAAACAAACCACGACACACACGATATTACAAGGTTCGGCAAGATGCCTACGTCTTTGGGGGTTTCCTACGAGTTTTCTTTCCTTCAAGCCCTTCTCTAACAAGAGAAGTTTCCGAGATTACAAACGGTTGGAAGTAATATGTCTCCCAAAACACTCTAGATCTCTCTCTAGCCTAATATTTCTCAAAGAAATAAGTAAATTACGTTGTGTTACAAAATTAGGGCGAAAAAGCCTTTTTATAATGGGCTAAAACCGTACAAATAAAGTGCAGATCGTGGGAAAAACCGTCTGCAAACGGTCGATCGGAATTCTCCATCGGTCGACTGATTGTCTGTTTTGCGCATAACTGTCATCTTGCGGTCGACCGCTCACCCTGAGATGGTCGACAGAATCGCGCTTCTGAATAGTGTCTGGGAGTCCCTGGAATATTTCGGTGGACCGTGACTCAAGTTAGCTTAAGTACCGGTCGACCGATCCGCGATGTTGATTCTCGACTTGAAACTACTGTTTGGTTTTCAGTCGAACGCGTGCCCAGCACCGGTCGACCGATTCTTGCTTCGATCTGAGCCATGACGCTCCTGGTGGTTTTCGGTTGAACGCGTGCCCCGCACTGGTCGGCCGAAACTCACCTTTCGACGAATCTTGGACGCTCTTGGACTTTTTTCCTGTATTTAACAATTCTACAAACCAATTCCAACAATATGGACACTATATTGTTTTGGAGGTTTGATTTTTAGGCTTATTAATGGTGAACCACCTCGGAAGGCAACAAATTTATTTACAAGTTTTGATATATATATTTTTTCGACTTGTATAGAGGTTAATTGTGGGATGCTTGACTACTTAGTAGTGATATCTATTTAATTTAGAGATTTTCTGGTCGTTTTGGTATTTGTTTGGCGCAATACATTGCTCTTTTTTGACCCTAGAAAGATTTCTTTGACTAGTGATATCAATTTTGGAGTTTTTGTGGTCGTTTCGCGCATTTGCTTGGCGCAATACTCTGCTCTTTTCGTAACCCTAGAAAGATTTGTTTTCGGATCAACATTTGCATATCTGACTTCTACAAAACCTAGAAAATACCCAAGTTGCGAAACAACATGTGTGTGTGTTTAGATTGAATTGCGTATAATATCGACGTATTGGACTCAGGTGAATCGAGTTCATTCTCTAAGAATTTAAGGTCATTAATTAGACTCAGTTTGAACTGCTTATTCAATAGATGTACATTCAGAATTGCCTCAAGAGATGCAAGATGTTAGGTGTCAAACCAATGAAATTAATCCATCTTTTTCTCCGGATTATCAGCTTCTCAAAAGAAAATTCCAGATGCCATGAGCCACGCGATGACTGTAACGTCCCCGAAAACAACGGAAAATTTAAACAATAATAAAGACCGTCAATGGTCAACACAGGGCACGTCACGAGAAATCAAACCAACATATATAATATATAAAGATATAGATCCACGTGGAAGTCAAAATATACATATGAGTCAACTGTGATTACAACAGAAAGGAATATACATGTAATCACTACCTCAACAAAAGATACAAAAGAAGACAGGATTAGATCCTGGGGGCACCCTCCTCGGTCACCACCTCGATTCTAATGCTGCTCGCTACCTGAAATGCAAACAATTGAAACATGCCTGATTTCCCTGAAGGAACCCCGTATACCAAACCTCCTAAATTACAAAATGGAATTAAAGACAATGCAATGCAATGCAGATGATCATCCGCCTCGGGTCCACAATAATACCCATCTCCGCCTCCCGGTACTAAACCACTCCTGCCACCACGAGGTCAAGTCAGTCCACCACTGCCTCACAAGGGTCAGTCGGCACCACTGCTCCCCAAGAGTGCAGAAAGGAACCCTGACATTACGTCGCCACCCCAGGAGCGAGTCAGCCCGCCGAATGCACAACTCGGGCCAGACGACAACCGCTGCTCCCCCAAGGGCCGTCAGACGCGCACCCTGCCGGAACATCCCCGGCCTACCGACAAACCCCAGCAAACAGCCCAAGGTTTACAGCACTCATCTCTCACACCCCGCTCGATATGAGAGGCCAACAATAATACGCCATCGTCGAAGGTGAAATTCGTCGCTCTCAAGGCCGGTAATCGACCGTCGCCTCGGAGCCGGTAGTCGACCTATACTCGACGGCTCGCGTGTGGATAAATCCACCAACCTGCGGCAGATCGGTCGACCGCTACAAGCACACCGGTCGACCGGTCCTCCGCACAGTACTCTGTACTGTACAAATAAGTGTATCGGTCGAACTACGCCAACCGAATTACCGACCCATCGGTCGAACAAAAGTCATCTAGCGGTCGACCGTTTGGATGGTCTACGTTATACGATATTTATAATATTTATATATCTGACCGGTCGAACCAAGGGGTCGTTCAACCGATAACAGGGATTTCAGCATTTTGCCTAAGGAATATTCGGTCGACCGGAACTGAGATACAGTTCGACCGAAACATCACAGGCACTCTACTGCTTAATTAAAATGCTCCGTCGGTCGACCAAAAGTTAAAGAGCGGTCGACCATTTTAATGGTCAAAACTCCCAACCGACTTAGCATCGAATAGATCGGTCGAACAAAGTTAAGGATGTTCGACCGTTTAATAAGTCAAAATCCCTAACCGACCTATTCTCATTGTTTCGGTCGACCGGCTAAGTGGACCTGTTCGACCGATAACAACATCAACTTTTTTCCCGCACAAATCTGGCATAACGGTCGACCGTCCTCAGACATCGTTCGACCGTTTGCGGGTGCAAATCAATATAATAATAGCATCGGTCGACTGCCCACAGGCACCGGTCGACCGATCGTCGTCTTCAACCTCTGAATAGGTTGCAATCCGACGGGGAATTCGACACCAACGTCGATCCCAACCACTCACAAAGCTTATGTGAGTTATAATGAAGATTTGGCATACCTTATTGACGTTTGTGGAAGCTTCCCAAGCTTTGGCAAACCTAACACAACTCTTCTCCTTCACTTCTTCTCCTTCTCCTTTTCTCCTTCTTCTCCAAATTCGCCTCTCACACTCTCTGATTAACTTGAGGAAGAAGAGAACGTTTCAGATAAATCTTACTCTCCTATTTAAAGCAAAACCCAAAACTTATCCAAACCTCCACCTCATGTTTCACTGTTCACGGCTTAATTAGGTTTAGTTTAGGTTAATTAGGGTGTTTTAGATTAAGGTTATTACAATGACCAATACTGCTTTAGAAGGATATTATTTACTATCCGTAGAAGTATCGATCGTTGGATCATTTGAACACTTAGAATTTACCATACCATATTTATGTTTAGTTCTCGATCAAATTATGTACACCAATTAATTCTTCAAAAATGAATGGCCGGTGTCTCGTTGGCGCAATATATAGCCAAGCTTATATATCTTGAGGTATCTAAGTGGCTCCTCTTCCTTGGGAGTTCTTCTGAGATGGAATTCTAGCTAGTTTCGTTTTATAGGTTTTCTTCTATTCGTATTAAGGATGTCAAGCTATAAGAATGTGCACTTGTAGTTTTGTCACCTTAATTTATTGGATCCAATCGTGTCATGCATGGAAAACCAAGAAACACCCAATTGTTGCAAGGTCAAGTGTTGAAGCCGAGTACATAGCAATGGTTGTGGCTACACTTGAATTGACCTAGGTAGCTTACATCCTTCAAGATATATATGTAAAGATAAGTCAGCTGACTTGCTTGTTATGAGATAATTTGAGTACTCTATAACTAACAAAGTTACAATTAATGCGTGCATGCAGTAGTTTTCCACTCTCGCACAAACCCTGTTGAATTGGGACACCATTATGTTAGGGATCGAATAATTAGTTGCCTTGTATCTTTCTGTTACTTGATCGTTCAATCGGAGATGCAACCAGCATATATGATTACCAAGCCAGTTGCACATGCAGAAGGTCTTCTCTTCATTAATGTGTGCAAATTAACTTGCTCTTCAGCTGAGGTTCGTTTCACAGGAGAATTGTAAGGACGTGAGAGAGAGAGAGGGGAGGTATGGGTTGTGTATGGTTGGAGGTATGGGAGAGGAGTGAGGTGGTATGGTGGAGAGTATGGTGGAAGTATGGGTTAGGTATTAGGTTTTGTTTTTAAAAACCAAAAACTCACCCATTTGCATCTCTTGTTGCCATTCGTGTTTTCCACCCAAACCTCACCCTTCTCCTTGCTTTTCCGGCGACCAGTGGAGGAAGAAGGCGGCGTGGAGGCTCCGGCGTGAGGAGGTCGCGCGTGCGGAGGCGACGGGCGTGAGCGTTGCTCCGGCGGATTCGTCTTTCTCTTGAGGTATGCCAAGCATTAGTGTGTTTTGTGGTTCTCCATGTTGGGGAAAGTTTGGGTCGGTCGCGGGAGGTCGGAGACCTCGCCGGCGACAAGAAAACATCGTAAAATCCTTGGCTGGTGCAAGGTTGCTGTCGACCAACGGTCGACCGGTGCCTTCGGGCGGTCGACCGGTGATAGTGTAAATGGATGTTTTTGCCCAGAACCGGTCGGACGATGCCTTGGGGCGGTCGACCGGTTATGCCAAATTTCGTGGGTTCGTGTTTGATGTTGCCTGTTTCCGGTCGACCGAGCCTTGTGGTTCGACCGGAACTTAAGTTGTTGTTGTTTACTGCTTGTTGGTTCGACCGATTAGTATATGCGTTCGACCGATTATATGACTTAGAATTACTAGGCTGACCCTGTAATGTTCGGTCGACCGGGACCCTTGAGTCGGTCGACCGATAGTTGAATTGATTTTGACTTAGTCAGACCTAGGATTTTGACTTGTCCGGTCGACCGGTTCTTCCCGCTGGTTCGACCGATTGGAGACAGAGTTTTGGGCACTTTGTTCGACCGTTTGGAGGAAATCCGTTCGACCGTTACTGTTGGTTTCGGTCGACCGGTTTGCCTGATTCGGTCGACCGATGGGGCACAGTACTGGTTTTCTTGTCCTAGTGAGATGTCAACTCTGTCCACGGAAACCCGTGTCCTCGCTTAGCGCGTGAGCCGGGAGGTGACGGTGGGTGCGTTCTGCGTGCCTGCCCAGGGACCGCCGTGTGGAAGAGTGTGGGCATCTGGGACGTGTCGTCTCCACAGATGGAGGGCGACGTAGCCTTGATGTTCTGACTCACAGTAGAGTAGCAGGCCTGGGGGATTGAGGATCCCGGTGCACGAGGTGCACGGCTCGTTGGAGCATGTTGACCCTGCGGGCTGTTTGAGCTCGGATCGCTCGTGTAGACGAGGCGATGATCGTTCCACCCGATGCTGTTCCGGGTGATGATTGTTCTGCCGATGTTGTTCCGGCGGAAGTGCCGTCCGACGACGTTTCCGGGCGATGGTGTCCCACCGATGCTGTTCCGGTGAGGGTATGGACTGCCGACGATCTTTTCCGGCAGGGTAGTCTGGACGGGCTCCTCCAGATGAGTGGACCGACCTGGGCGACGACCCCGTTGGTGAGGTGTTGACCTCGAGATTTCAGCTGATTTCTACTTCGCGCAGGCGTGCGGACGCTCCTCACCGATCCCTTGACTAGAGTAGTCGCGTGTGGGGTTCGTTGCGTACCTTCTGCTAGACCGTATGTGCCTACGGTAGGTCTCAGAGTGGGCCCCCTTACAGTTTGCGGACAGAGGTCCTGTGTTTCCCCGTGGTGGGATTGGTTACCCCGTGGTGGGTCTGTTTACCCGTTGAGGGATTGTTTATGTATCGCATTGATGTCATGCCATGATGACTAGTATGATAGGTTTCATTGATAGTCTTGCATGCATTTAGGGCTTGGTATACGGGGTTTCCTTTCAGGAAACTCAGGCATTGTTGTTGCACTTTTTATTTCAGGACCACAGTAGGTCCGGGTGGGTGGTGACCGAGGACGGAGCGCTTTGGAGTCGGATCCTCTTCGGCATTTGCGAGATCGTACGACTACTTGTATTTTCATTTCTTTCATCTGGATTGTAGTTGTATACCTTTTGTAAACTCCATGTATTTTGGGTGCACCCAGATCTATATATTTATATATTAGTGACGTTCCCGCCTTGAGTTGTCAGTTTTATTCGTTATTTCGAAATTTTAAATCTTCCGCTGTTTCGGGACGTTACAACTTGGTATCAGAGCGGTCGATTCCTGTGTCTTCGTCTAAAGAACCACCCTTAGGAGTAGTGTTAGAGGCATGCATTACTTTCTGTAGCTCATGCATGCATTGTTGCTTATCTGTTGATTGTTGTGGTGGCAGATGCCTCCGAGGCGTGTGAGAGGTACGCCCCTGCCGCGTTGTTCCAGTGAGGGGACGGGAGGCGCAGCATGGGAGGAGGAGCGGCGTACGCTCTATGGCACTATGGACAGGCTGGGCGAGTTTCTGGAGCGCCAGGCTGCCCGAGCTGAGCAGGTAGGACCTGGTGCGGTGCACGACAGGTTCATGAGGCAGCATCCTCCGACTTTTGAGGGCGGAGTGGATCCTGAGCTGGCTGAGGACTGGATCTTCACGATTCAGAAGATCTTCCGTGCGATTGGATGTGCACCGGAGCTGCAGGTAGGTCTGGCTACCTACGTGCTGAGAGGTCAGGCGTCGAGCTGGTGGAGGAGTACATCTGCAGTCGTGTTCGCCGACCGAGATGATGTGACTTGGGAGGAGTTTCTGGAGGAGTTTAATCAGAAATACTTCCCGCCGCATGTCAGAGATGCGAAGAGAGAGGAGTTCCTGGCGTTGGAGCAGAGGGATATGACGTTAGCTGCCTACGTCGATCGGTACAACGCCCTGGAGCGCTACTGTCCAGAGATTTATGTTACTCAGGAGCAGAGAGCGAGGAAGTTTGTGAGGGGACTGAGGAAGCAGTTGAGGTCTCGTGTTCTCACCAGTATGCCGCGGACTCTGGCAGATGCAGTGGAGTGCGCAACGGTTCTTGATCGGGACTTCCAGGAGAACTACCAGGAGGCTAGGAGACCTCAGGGTAGTGCAGTGGGGCGTGCAGCTGGCCGTTCCGCAGTGGTGGCCGGCAAGAGGCCTCGGTCTGATGGGGGAGGAGCACGTCGGCCCGGGATGTGCGGTTCTTGTGGTGGAGCTCATCCGGGGCAGGAGTGTCCCCGTCGTACTGGAGCATGTCTGGGTTGCGGTCAGATGGGGCACTTCATTCGAGATTGTCCGCAGAGGCGGGGAGAGCCGAGTAGGAGGCCAGGACCGCCAGCAGCAGGCAGGAGCGGAGGCAGTCGCGCAGTTGCACCACCGGGACCGAGCAGAGTCGCCGGGCGGGTTTTCACCATCCAGGCTGAGGAGGCGAGGGACTCCAATACTGTGGTGGAAGGTACTCTTTCTGTTTCTGGTCGTGTTGCTAGAGTCCTTTTTGATTGCGGTGCCACTCACTCCTTCATTTCGGAGAAGTTTGCTGGCGAGTTGGGTCGGACCCCTGAGCTGCTGACAGTGTGTTTGGAAGTCAGTACGCCCATGGGTGAGGTGGGCACTGTGGGGAGCTTCCTCCTCGGCACCACCGTTGTTTCGGGAGACCAAGATTTTCCGGCAGATCTGGTCTTGCTACCGATGGAGGATTTCGACGTCATACTTGGGATGGATTGGCTGTCCCAGTACGATGTTCGGGTCTTTTGCCGCGAGAAGAAGATTCTGATTCCGAGGGAGGACCTGCCAGATGTTGTGATCAGAGGGCTGAGAGGCAGAGGTCGGATTATGGTCTCGGCAGTGAAGGCACAGAGATTGATCCAGCAGGGATGCAGAGCTTATGTGGCTACACTGGTAGTGTCAGATTCTGAGTCGAGGAGTCTGGAGGACATAGAGGTGGTACGGGATTTCGCAGATGTGTTTCCAGTGGATATCCAGGGGCTACCGCCACACAGAGAGATCGAGTTCGGCATCGACTTGGTGGAGGGTGCGACTCCGCAGTCGAAGGCTCCGTATAGGATGGCACCTGCAGAGTTGGCTGAGCTGAAGAAGCAGTTGCAGGAGTTGATGGATACTGGGTTCATCCGACCTAGCGTCTCGCCATGGGGAGCGCCAGTCTTGTTCGTGAAGAAGAAGGATGGGTCGTTGCGGATGTGCATCGACTACAGGATGCTGAATAAGGTTACCGTTAGGAACCGGTATCCCTTACCCAGGATCGAGGACCTGTTTGATCAGTTACAGACGGCGAAGGTCTTCTCGAAGATTGATTTGAGATCTGGGTATCATCAGCTGAGGATCAGGGAGGCAGATGTTCAGAAGACAGCCTTCAGGACACGGTACGGGCACTACGAGTTTCTGGTGATGCCGTTTGGATTGACGAATGCCCCTGCAGCATTCATGGACCTGATGAACAGAACGTTCAAGCCGTACCTTGACAGTTTTGTGATTGTGTTCGTCGACGACATCTTGGTGTACTCGCCGGACTGGGAGCAGCACCGAGAGCACTTGAGGATTGTGCTTGGCATCTTGAGGGATCAGCAGTTGTATGCCAAGTACAAGAAGTGCGAGTTTTGGTTGGATCAGGTGGCATTCTTGGGACACATCGTGTCAAAGGACGGGATCTCAGTGGACCCAGCGAAGGTGGAGGCAGTGACGCAGTGGAAGGCTCCGACGAGCGTGACTGAGATCAGGAGTTTTCTGGGGTTAGCAGGCTACTACAGGCGATTCATTCAGGATTTCTCCCGACTTGCTTCTCCGCTCACGGCTTTGACGCGGAAAGGAGTTAGGTTTGCTTGGTCCCAGAAGTGCGAGGACAGTTTTCTTGAGTTGAAGCGACGGCTGACGACAGCACCGATCCTGACACTTCCGAGCGGCAGCGGAGGGTTTGTGATTTACAGTGATGCATCAGGGATCGGTTTGGGTTGCGTACTTATGCAGCACGGGAAGGTCGTGGCATACGCTTCGAGACAGTTGAAGGATCATGAGAGGAACTACCCCACTCATGACTTGGAGTTGGCGGCGGTGGTTCATGCACTGAAGACTTGGTGGCATTATCTGTACGGGGAGCAGTTCGAGGTTTTCACCGATCACCAGAGCTTGAAGTACCTATTTTCGCAGAAGGAGCTGAATATGAGGCAGAGGAGGTGGCTCGAGTTCATTAAGGACTACGACTTCACCATATCCTATCATCCGGGGAAGGCCAATTCAGTTGCTGATGCACTGAGCAGGAGAGTTGAGGTGTCGGTAGCGAGCCTCTGCGTTCAGGAGTGGAGATTGCTTGAGTCCCTGTCAGAGTGGAGGCCGTTTGCTGGGTCAGCAGAGGGGGCAGTGATTGCTGGTTTGAGAGTTGAGCCGCAGACTGTCTCGAGAGTTGTGCAGGCTCAGGGTACCGATGCAGAGTTGGCTGGTCTGGTGCAGTTGTCTGCTCAGGAGGGATCTGATTTCAGCATTGGAGCAGATGGTGGTCTGAGGTTCAGAAGCCGTATTTGGGTGCCGAGGGTGGATGAGCTGAGAGAGGAGATCATGGAGGAGGCACACCGAGCACGATATTCCATTCACCCGGGGAGCACGAAGATGTATAAGGACATGCAGCGTAATTTCTGGTGGAAGGGGATGAAGCGAGACATAGCGGAGTTTGTGAGCAGATGCTTGGTCTGCCAGCAGGTGAAGATCGAGCATCAGCGACCAGCAGGACCGATGCAGTGTATCGAGCTTCCCGAGTGGAAGTGGGAGCACGTGACTATGAATTTTGTCACAGGATTGCCGAAGACGAGGAGATTCCACGACGCGATTTGGGTGATAGTCGATCGACTGACCAAGTCGGCGCATTTCTTAGCGATCAGGACCACGTTGCCTTTGGAGGGTCTAGCTAAGTTGTACGTGGAGGAGATAGTCAGGTTGCATGGGGTGCCAGTGAGCATCATCTCCGATCGAGATCCTCGTTTCACTTCCAGATTTTGGGGGAGTCTGCAGCAGGCTTTGGGGACGCGTCTGAGATTCAGTACAGCGTTTCATCCGCAGACCGATGGTCAGTCAGAGAGGACGATACAGACCCTGGAGGATATGCTGAGAGCATGCACACTGGATTGGGCAGGGCACTGGGATGAGCACTTGCCGCTGATAGAGTTCGCCTACAACAACAGCTACCACTCGAGTATTGGGATGGCACCGTAGGAGGCATTGTACGGGAGGCCTTGCAGATCACCGGTATGCTGGAGTGATGTGGGCGAGAGGCAGTTAGTGGGGCCAGAGATCGTGCAGATGTATGCAGAGAAGGTGGATGTGATCAGGAGGAGACTGGCCACAGCACAGAGCAGACAGAAGAGTTATGCTGATCGACGCAGGCGGGCGTTGAGTTTCGAGGTGGGCGACCATGTGTTTCTGAAGATCTCTCCTGCCCGAGGAGTCATGAGGTTCGGGAAGAAGGGGAAGCTTAGTCCGAGATATGTTGGACCTTTCGAGATCTTGGACCGAGTTGGTGAGGTCGCCTACCGGATTGCTTTGCCGCCGCAGTTTTCGGGTCTGCATAATGTCTTCCATGTGTCGATGCTGAGGAAGTATGTGGCAGATCCGTCGCATGTCATTGAGATTGCAGTTCCAGAGATTCAGCAGGACTTGTCGCTCGAGGAGAGGCCGGTCGAGATTGTTGATCGCATGGATCATCAGCTCAGGAGGAGGACCATTCCGATGGTGAAGGTCAGGTGGCAGCATCACAGCGAGCGCGAGGCCACTTGGGAGATCGAGGAGGATGTCAGAAGGCGGTATCCAGAGCTTTTCGGTGAGTGTTTGCTTTGATTTCGGGACGAAATCCTTTTAAGGAGGGTGGATTGTAAGGACGTGAGAGAGAGAGGGGAGGTATGGGTTGTGTATGGTTGGAGGTATGGGAGAGGAGTGAGGTGGTATGGTGGAGAGTATGGTGGAAGTATGGGTTAGGTATTAGGTTTTGTTTTTAAAAACCAAAAACTCACCCATTTGCATCTCTTGTTGCCATTCGTGTTTTCCACCCAAACCTCACCCTTCTCCTTGCTTTTCCGGCGACCAGTGGAGGAAGAAGGCGGCGTGGAGGCTCCGGCGTGAGGAGGTCGCGCGTGCGGAGGCGACGGGCGTGAGCGTTGCTCCGGCGGATTCGTCTTTCTCTTGAGGTATGCCAAGCATTAGTGTGTTTTGTGGTTCTCCATGTTGGGGAAAGTTTGGGTCGGTCGCGGGAGGTCGGAGACCTCGCCGGCGACAAGAAAACAGCGTAAAATCCTTGGCTGGTGCAAGGTTGTTGTCGACCAACGGTCGACCGGTGCCTTCGGGCGGTCGACCGGTGATAGTGTAAATGGATGTTTTTGCCCAGAACCGGTCGGACGATGCCTTGGGGCGGTCGACCGGTTATGCCAAATTTCGTGGGTTCGTGTTTGATGTTGCCTGTTTCCGGTCGACCGAGCCTTGTGGTTCGACCGGAACTTAAGTTGTTGTTGTTTACTGCTTGTTGGTTCGACCGATTAGTATATGCGTTCGACCGATTATATGACTTAGAATTACTAGGCTGACCCTGTAATGTTCGGTCGACCGGGACCCTTGAGTCGGTCGACCGATAGTTGAATTGATTTTGACTTAGTCAGACCTAGGATTTTGACCTGTCCGGTCGACCGGTTCTTCCCGCTGGTTCGACCGATTGGAGACAGAGTTTTGGGCACTTTGTTCGACCGTTTGGAGGAAATCCGTTCGACCGTTACTGTTGGTTTCGGTCGACCGGTTTGCCTGATTCGGTCGACCGATGGGGCACAGTACTGGTTTTCTTGTCCTAGTGAGATGTCAACTCTGTCCACGGAAACCCGTGTCCTCGCTTAGCGCGTGAGCCGGGAGGTGACGGTGGGTGTGTTCTGCGTGCCTGCCCAGGGACCGCCGTGTGGAAGAGTGTGGGCATCTGGGACGTGTCGTCTCCACAGATGGAGGGCGACGTAGCCTTGATGTTCTGACTCACAGTAGAGTAGCAGGCCTGGGGGATTGAGGATCCCGGTGCACGAGGTGCACGGCTCGTTGGAGCATGTTGACCCTGCGGGCTGTTTGAGCTCGGATCGCTCGTGTAGACGAGGCGATGATCGTTCCACCCGATGCTGTTCCGGGTGATGATTGTTCTGCCGATGCTGTTCCGGCGGAAGTGCCGTCCGACGACGTTTCCGGGCGATGGTGTCCCACCGATGCTGTTCCGGTGAGGGTATGGACTGCCGACGATCTTTTCCGGCAGGGTAGTCTGGACGGGCTCCTCCAGATGAGTGGACCGACCTGGGCGACGGCCCCGTTGGTGAGGTGTTGACCTCGAGATTTCAGCTGATTTCTACTTCGCGCAGGCGTGCGGACGCTCCTCACCGATCCCTTGACTAGAGTAGTCGCGTGTGGGGTTCGTTGCGTACCTTCTGCTAGACCGTATGTGCCTACGGTAGGTCTCAGAGTGGGCCCCCTTACAGTTTGCGGACAGAGGTCCTGTGTTTCCCCGTGGTGGGATTGGTTACCCCGTGGTGGGTCTGTTTACCCGTTGAGGGATTGTTTATGTATCGCATTGATGTCATGCCATGATGACTAGTATGATAGGTTTCATTGATAGTCTTGCATGCATTTAGGGCTTGGTATACGGGGTTTCCTTTCAGGAAACTCAGGCATTGTTGTTGCACTTTTTATTTCAGGACCACAGTAGGTCCGGGTGGGTGGTGACCGAGGACGGAGCGCTTTGGAGTCGGATCCTCTTCGGCATTTGCGAGATCGTACGACTACTTGTATTTTCATTTCTTTCATCTGGATTGTAGTTGTATACCTTTTGTAAACTCCATGTACTTTGGGTGCACCCAGATCTATATATTTATATATTAGTGACGTTCCCGCCTTGAGTTGTCAGTTTTATTCGTTATTTCGAAATTTTAAATCTTCCGCTGTTTCGGGACGTTACAAGAATAATATAGAGAGTAGAAGAAAGCCTATCATGCTTACAAGAGCAATGTGTAATCTAACTTTGTAATTAGATTAGATAGACCCGTTGTAAACTCATCGTCGTGATTAGGTATAGGTAAGGTTGTTGGGGTTATTTAAGTTGTAACGACTCCTCCATCTCTTGTACGAGCTAGTGTCGAAAAGATAAGTTCAACTGTCGATCAAATGCACACAACCTTCTCACTTTCACCGCAACTGAGTCTCTAATCCTTATTGTCGGAGCTTCGTATGTCGACGTAGACCTATTCTAGCCTTTTCAGTCATTATACACATTTCAAAAGCCTACTCACGAGTCATTATAGACTTGTTGGCGGTTTTTCATGCAGATTCTTCAATATACATAATTAAATTTTATATAATAAGTGCTAAAACAATAAGACTTGGCTAGTGCTTTCTGAATTATCAAAAAATGTTCTATTTTATATATCTGTATTCTGAAACAACAATAATTGTCTAAATGCATGCATAAAAATTGATATATGGTATATTTTCTGGACAACGTGGATATATGATCTTATAATTTTTTGAACAGTGTGAAATCAAGTAATCCGTTTTTCAAGTTTTACTTTAAGAGAGAAGTTGCTTGTTCCAAAAATTTCATAACGTCAATTGTTTAGGTTTTTAAAAGGAAACCTCATTCTCACTTTAGACTATTATTCCAACTTTGATTCCTTAATCCGCATTGAAGTTTGTAATTGTCTTTAGAATATGGATGACGCGCGAGATGATGATACATGATTATCTATCGGAAAGTCCACATGATCTAATGATATCTAATAACATCTAAATATTATCACAATCACTTCTTTTTTATCTACTCCACCACTCCACCTCATTTTTAATCTCAACATCTCAAACTGGAATCTGATTTCTGATTTTCACCATCTCAAGACAAGTAATCTTCCAAACTGACATAGCTTTAATTAGTCACATACCACTCTTGTACTTGTATATTCTCATTAACTAATTAATGTGATAAAAATGAGATCTAATAAAGTCATGTGCGCTCTGTTAAAATGTAGGCTTCTATTTATTTGCAAGGGTAGCTCAACCAGCGTAGTGCAAAGGAATGTGCATTTTTATTTTTGGCTGAAAAAAAACCCGTTTGGTGTGTGAATTTTAGCTGAAGGAGAACGAAATATACTACCTTATGTTATTTGATGCTAAATGGAAAAACTGTGAAATATTTGATTAACTGTTCATTTAATATTGTAGACGCGGCAATTTATACAAGTGGTTAGTAGGGACTGAATTGGAAGTGTGCTATAATGTTATCTTCTCACCACATTATTTAGGATTAATTTCTAAAATACCCTACAAATACTCAAATTAAGTATCTTAACTACCTTCCACTTTGTAATTAATTTTCAATCATACTGTAAACATGAACCAAATTAAGAATTTATTACGCTCCTCTGGTGTTCACTGTGAGACTAAACGAAGACGTGAAGCCCTTAAAGTTGATCTCATTAAAATTGGATCTACTTTATACCAAATTAAAGTTAGAATGAACAACAAAATGATACGATTTATCCCTTTTAAAGACAATATTTGCATTTCCTCTGCATCAAAAAAATATTGAAAACAAGTGTTCCAGATATTTATCAACTGGAGGCTGGAGTTTGAAACAAACTAATGCCATGAAGAAAATTCGGTGTATTTTTTTCTTCTAAAAAACAGCACGGATGTTATTAATTGGTTTATACATTTTAAAAGTGTCATGCCACAATAATTAATCCCTAAAAAAATTTACACTAATTAATCATCTCGAGCCTGCCATATGATACTGGATTCAAACCCCATGTGATTTAAGACTTGACAAACCCTAGGGTGTTGATACATGCACGCATGTGGATCCCCATGGGGTCGTGTGCATTTCTTATTCTCCTCCTTACTCAGATCTTATAACAAGAAAAAAATGGTATGTTTAGAGGAAACAGTTGTATCCTTCGGTTTTGCTGCAGCGTGTTTGGAGGAAGACTTTGGATCAATGAACACAATACTCTCAGAAGTACATAAGATAACATATATATCTAGTTATCTACACACGATCCATCTTTTTTTCCCTTGAGGTCTTATATATGTTTATTTATCTTTGAGCCTTTCAAGAAAATGATGAAGTAATTTGGAAGTACAGCAAACTTGACATGTTAATGTTGTCAAAATTAAAGAAAGGAAACATCACATGAGATATCAAGCATTTTCAAAATTTCCATTTTGTAATTAATTCTTTATTGACAAAAAAAGGTTCAGCTGCAAGACTGCAAGTCCTAATCGTAAAATTTATACTACCAAGAGATAATGTATAAAAAAAACTCTAGTACGTACCTGTATTGGACTCGTGTCATATATAGCTTTGTAGAGTAAAGCGTGACTTTAAGGAAAAGGTAACTCATTCGTAATAGCATTGCTTCAACCACTTTCTTGCGTACGTATTAGTGAAACCTTCTTTTCTACCATTTTTGAGCTTTCGTGCAAGCATTGATAAGTATAGTTTCTTCGGTCTTAATTTGTCGGTTATCACATACATACATAAAAATAGGGCACGTCTAGTTGTATATGGTTGCTGAGTATGTAATTGGTATATCTTGACCCTATAAATCTCCACATTTGAAGGGGGTATTGACACGGCCATGTGCAGAGACGTAGGGGGTCCATGTAGAATCTCCATGATAAATGACTCTATGAATGGTCGACGAACAAGTTTTTTATTTTATTTTGAATGTGAAACCTTGTAAAGTTTCTTGGATTTTGGCAATTTTGAAGATTTTCTACCTAGTGTAGGTAAGGATATTCAATTTTGATGCGAAAACTCTCAGTAAGTTAATCAGTTTTATCTATTAATTAAATTTGAATAAGAGGAGAAATTCATTATTCTTAAAAAAGTTGACATTAATTACCATTATCGATAACTTAAAAATTAAAGTAATATGAATAAGTGGTCTCATTGGTAATATGAATAATAAGAGTAATATGAGTAATTGGAGTTGTGGTTTGCAGGTTTAAGTTGGCCGAATAGAAGAAGAAAAAAGTTTTGTACCCGCCCCTCCCAGTCATTATGATCCCAACAACAAATGTCGCACAAGGAAAAAAAAGAGGGAACAGAACTAGTATGTGCAAGAAAATAATTAGTATAATTTCTAAAACATCTTGTAAATATTTTTAAATATTTTTATCGTTTTCAGAGTAATATTCGGTGATACCTCACCACCAATTTGGCAAAACTTTCATTTCCAGACTTCGGGTAGCTTTTGTAAATTTGTAACATGTTTAAGTTTTGATCTTATAAGAAGATTAAGTTTAGATCTAATAAGAAATAAGTCTCAAATTTTTTATTTTTGACATTCAGATAACATGAGTTATATATCAAGTTCTAGGATTTGAATTCCCTTCTCTTGATGATCTTATAACCAATGTCTCCTCGCATATACACAAAATTCATGCTAGACAGACTTTACAAGATTCAATTCACCATTTTATTACGTGCAATATTGAACAGGCTATTGAGCAGGATTTTCAAACTACACACATAACTAACATGATTATAAAATATGCATTAAAATGTTGATCAGGTTGTAAGGTGTCTAAAATCTAATCAAACATTAAATTAGTGGATGCTGGTGAATCACTTTGAAACATGTTTTCCAAAATTATTACATTTAATTTAAAATTGGTTCCTCGTACAAATGGCATAACCAAGCTTACTGCAGCGGTTATTGAGTAGCAAGGCTGAGCGGTTAGAATTAAGTTGATCATATGTGCTCATGGTTAATTAGCCGTGGTGGTGTAAACGGGTCGGATATGGGGTGGGTACGGTCATACATGTATCCATATCTGCCTAATTAAACGGATACGGGTACGAGTATATACATGTTTAAATATTGTTGTGCATGTGTCATATCCGTTTAATAAACGGGTATGAGGCGGCTATAACAGATATTGTAGTATATTTTTGCTAACAAAATTAGTACTTTTGCTAACAAAACTCAACTTAAAAGAACATAATCATTGGATGAGAATGATTTAAGTCAAAGAAATGTTAAATTTACGATTTTTGAGATTAGAAATTAAACCAAAATGATAGAAATCACTAATTTTCTCACAAACAAGCCTCGAAACAACACTCCTGCCAACAAAAACTTCATTTTTATTATTTTAACTATATATTATATATTAATTAAATAATTAAACGGATAAATAGGTAAACGGATATGGGTAGAGGTATACCCGTACTCATCCCATTTATTAAACGGGTAAAATGGGTATGGGTAAATGAGTATAATTTTTTAAATATATACAAAAATCGTACATGTACCCTCTTATTAAATGAGGTGGATAAACTGATAATACTCGTCCCGTTTACACCCTAATTAGTGGCAATAGTGCCCAGCCGTTGTGCTAATCTCTGATACAAGAGTGAAGCCTTTTAAGTAATTTGGCATCTCAAAAATCAAGCATTTTCATTCGGCCACGTTGGACTCGGATCACATATAAATGGTCTAATAAGATTACACGTGTTCACATCTACGTATTTAAGTAGTTGGTTAGGAAATCAAACTATTTTGAGTCCATAATAACATGCGCCCCTCCAATGGGCAGCAGATACCCATTGAAAGTCAGATTTCGCCTCATCCGTGACTACACAATCGTGTGACCATGAGTTCAAGATTACTAAAACAGAAGAATGTGGCTAACTCAAATTAATTGGTTATGCATGAACGTACTCAAAATTTTACAATTGATAAAAATAGTTTTAATTATTCATTACAATTTTAATATTCTTCTTCACATATGGCGTCTAATAAATTTAAAATGTGTTCTAAAGATGGATACATTGTTTAGCTGTTACAAAATAGTCTATATCATCCAACATTGACCATTCTCAATACTTTCGTGTTCAAGTAGCATGTTGAAAGATTGAGTACGTTCATATCTATCTAAACTTTTTATAGATTTTTCCTTGGATTCTTATTAAATCATAACATACAGCTTGATATTGATCGGTTTCGATCATTGATCTTAGATAATTATTAGTTAAATAATTTAGAGTATACTAAATGAAGCACGTAATACGATTAAATAATACATCTATGCAGGGGCAGACCCACAAGGGGTCCACTGGGGCATGGGCTCCACTGAGTTTTAAAACTCTATTAATCATATAATCAATTAATCAAAGCAGTATTTGCTACCACTTTTGTATATATTTATTTTGAAGATCGAGTCTCACTCGGTGAAGATAGCAAAAAAACTGGCTCCATTACATAAAAACTTCTATTAGGCCTTGCGGGCTTCAATTGGGTTTTACTTAGGAAACAATGATACTCGTAGTCTTAACATATTCAGATGAATCTCTAAAATCAATAGGGTGCAAATTGCAATTTTAAAAATAAAAAACATATTTCACATCTCTGGATAACTAGATTCTCTACCAATAAACATGTGTTTTTTCGTTAAGCTGGTTGACCGAAAATTCTAAAATACATGGGAAATTCTGTTTAAAAAATTTAGTTATGTTTTGGACTACACTCTAAATTTTTGGGTTAATTACAGTTAAACTATGTCTTAATTTAACTTTGCATACTTGAATTTTTATTTTGTTACATTTTACTTCTTAAACACATTCGCAGTTTTTTTGTATTTTTTTACGTTGTTTCTCTATTACACTCATAAACATAGTTTTATGTAAATTTTTGAATCGAATCAGATGTCAGACATAGTTGGAATTTGATTCGGATTGGATAACGCAAAAAATACAAAAATAACTTCGAATGTGTGTGGAAATCGTTATAAAATGAAAGTTCGAGTGTGTAACTTTCATTTTTTAAAATTAAGGGATGCAAAGTGAAATCAATACATAGTTCACGAGGATAAATTGTAATTAATCCTTTTTTGCGTCCACAAGTGCACCTATGTATATATAATTGAGGCAAAGTCAAATTCAAACTAATTATGTTGCATGTTGAATTACAATTGGGAGGTTGAAAATAGATATTGGCATTACAAATTCATATGCAGTCCTTTTAACTCCGTAACACTTCAAATCTCTAATCCCAATTATATTATATATATATATATAGGGTCAAGCTCTAGTGAGCCCAGGGCTCATCAAATTTAGTTTAAGCTCCCTACAATCTCATCATTGGATCTTATTTACAGTTAATCTCACTATTCATTAGCATAACCGTTTTTTTCTTAATCTACCTTACATTTTGAAATGAGCGGTGGATATTGTGGGGGTTTAATTTAGTTTGATTAAGTCCTGGACTCACTTGAGAATTCCTATATATATATATATATATATATATATATATATATATATATATATTCCCCGTGACCGATGAATACACCCTTCCCACCCTCACCACAGTCAATTATACACCATGCATCAATACCTCCTCCCACTCCTCCTCCTCTTCCTCCTCACTCTCACCACCTCTGCCGACATCGGCATCGACATTGACGAAACCCCCAAACCCCTCCAAGAGTGGTGCAACACCACTCCCCACCCCCACGCATGCTCCCACTACCTCCCCTCCTTCTCCTCCTCTCTCTCCCTCCCCACCTTCAACAAACTCTCCCTCGAGGCGGCCCTCTCGCGAGCCGTACGTGCTCGCAGGCGCCTCCGCCACATCCAACACCGTCATCCGGACGCCACGGGTCTCTCCGACTGCGAGACCCTCTACGCCAACACCGTCCTCCAGATCAACCGCACCCTCCTATCCCCCTCCCGGACCACCTACGACTTCCAAACCTGGCTCAGCGCCGCCCTCACTAACCTCAACATGTGCAACCGCAACTTCGCCAACACCCCTCCCACCCTCACCTCATCTCTAGGCCTCTACAACGTCTCCGATCTCATCAGCAACTGCTTGGCCATAAACGGACCGCTCGTCCCGGATGAGGACTCGACTGAGTCCAACATGAGCTACCCCAACTGGGTCGGGACAAGCGAGAGAAAGCTGCTGGGGGTGTCGCCTGAGGCGGTTAGGAGGAAGCTGGTGGTGGCGGCGGACGGGTCGGGAAACCATCGGACGATAAAGAGCGCGATGGAGTGGGCCCTTCGGTTGCGGAAGAAGCTGAGGAGGAGGCTTGTGGTGCATGTGAAAGCTGGAGTTTATAGGGAGAACGTTCAAGTTGTGAGTGGTTTGAAGGATTTGATGCTTGTTGGGGATGGAAAGGGGAAGACTATCATCACTGGGAGTAATAGTGTTGCTGGTGGCCACACTCTCATCACTTCAGCCACCTTAGGTGAGAATTCATTAATGTGCTTTTCTTTTTAGTATATATTGATATATAATTGTACGTGTTCCATAATTAGTAAGAGTTTGGTATATATGGATAGTTAAGATGGATGACTTCATTTGTTGAAAAACTAAAAAGTGTGGTGGATCTAAATCTAAGGTTTTGTTGATTTGAAGATTTTAGTTAGCAGCACTGTATGAGCTGACAGCTAGTTCTTTTTTATGTTACTGGGATTGCACTCGTTGTTGCTTGCATTCATGTTGTAGTTAATAATTAGTTCATGGGGAATGATGTTGACTAACCTAATCAATTAATGATGATTAATGAGTCTATGACAAGTAAATCTTGACTTAAAATACAGAAATTCTAGGGATTGATGATTTGATTGTGGTGCAATTTATAAGTTTAGACCATTTTTTTTATAAATGGGGATTTTTGATGTATTAAGAGTTTCCAGGCATGATTTATTGTGGTCGCAAAAATATGTTGGTTCTACTCTGATATGTTTTTGTTTACCATCAATACCAAATGTTCTGGTCACTTTTTTTGTCAATAGCATCGAATTGCTGTTATTTTTCGATTTATAATATATTTATCTGTTAAATGAAAGATTGAAATGGAGATGTGATTAGAACTTAATTTATCTGTTAAATGAAATAATAAAATGGAGAAGTTGTTAGACCTCTATCAGAGCGGTTTGAAAATGCTGAAGGTTAAATTCAAGGGTTCATAACAAATGATCTCGGATTTTGGTTAATTGGCCCCATACTTCGTTATGTGAATTACATTTAATTCTCCAATTTTTCAACCGGCCAGTATATTGTTTAGAATAGTCAATAAGTTAATATATACCTGAAATAATAGATTTAAATCTCAAGCTGATTCGTCGGTGGATGGAACACTTACCGGTTTATACGTAAATATGCACATGCAAGTGTGATTTTCAAAATATTATAGATTTGTTTATTGATTTTCGACAGATATCTTGAAAAAATCAGATTATTCTTAAACTTATACCAAAAATCTTTCTCCTTGCCACCTCTATCTTACATTTTGTTTACTTGATTTAATGATATAATTTTTTTGTATTGGAGCAATATTAATATATATTAATAACCGATTTTTTTTCTAACTGATTTGTATTTTTCAGTAAAATTCAAAATATCTCCAAACCCTATTTATTAAAAATGTCAATATATAGTTATTATAAATTACAGTGACATACATGGACTCGTTATATGGTTAAATTATTGAAGTAAAATCAACGTATTTAAGATTGGAGTAAAAACTAAAATTGAAGTGATAAAAATCAGCTAGTACAAAACTAGAGAATAATTACCACGTGGCAAGAAGTTAGAAACGTGTATTTTGGGGAGATTTTCGACGGTCGAAATGTTTTTTAGAAGGGTGGATGATCTCTGTATATTTACATATAATGTCAAGTTCCAGTGAGCATAGGACTCATTAAATTTAGTTTAAACTCCGTACAATCTCACAATTGAATTTTATTTACAATTAATCTCATCATTCATTAGCATAACCGTTTTTTTAATCTATCTTACAATTTGAAATGAGTGGTGGATATTGTGGGGGCTTAATTTAGAAAAATTAAACCTGACTCACTAGAGAATTCATCTTTACGTATAAATATATAGTAACGTCCGTACGTGAGAAATAATAGAGTTGTTTTTCATTTGGAACTCAGCCGTCTTTGGCGACGGGTTCATAGGCAGAGACCTGACGATCCGCAATACCTACGGCCCGGGCAGCCAAGCGCTGGCCCTCCTCCTTGCTTCCGACCGGTCGGTGATCTACCGCACAAGCTTGGAAGGCTACCAAGACACCCTCTGCGCCTTCTCCCAGCGCCAATTCTACCGCGAGTGCGACATCTCCGGCACCATCGACTTCATCTTCGGCAACGCAGCTGCCGTCATCCAGAAGTCCAACATCATCCTCCGCCGGCCCCGAAAGGGCGAGTCGAACGTCATAACGGCCCAGGGTCGGACCGACCCGAACCAGAACACCGGCATAGTCATCCACTCCAGTAACATCGTATCCTCCCCGGAGTTTCGGCCGGTGCACCGGAGCGTCAAAACCTTCCTGGGGAGGCCTTGGATGAAGTACTCGAGGACGGTGTACATGCGGAATCACATGAGTAGCATCGTCCACCCGGACGGGTGGATGCCGTGGCGCGGCAGTTTCGCGTTGAACACGTTGTACTATGCCGAGTTCCAGAACACCGGGCCGGGGTCCCGGATGTCGCGCAGGGTGAAGTGGCCCGGGTACCACGTCATCGTCAAACCTTCCCTCGTTAGGCAATTTACCGTTGCCAAGTTTATCGCCGGCACCATGTGGATTCCGGCCACCGGGACTCCCTTCTCCGCCAACTTCTGATTTTTATGATTAAATCAATTAACGTCCAGGTTTGTTGATTAATTAATGGTTTAAGTTTGTAGTTAAAACATTTTACTTGAAGTTGATTAATTAATAACCCGTACGTGTTTGTTCGAGATGATGAGTTGGGGTGGTGGAGAGGGATTGACCGGAAGGATCCGTTCAGGATCGAAAAATTATAAGTTGGACGTGTTCTTGTTGGTGGAGTGCCGTACGTAGGCAACTGCTTCTTGTGTTTTTATGATAGGGGAATGCTTAATTGTTGTGTTTTATTTGTTGAATTGAATTTATATATTAAACTTCAATTATTAGAATACACACTTAAAAAAACAAATTAGTATTGTTGTATTTTTTAACAATATTTTCTGGTTTATTCAGTTCTAACTGAACTTTAGATCCAAGGCCGTTCGTACGTACGGGGATCTTAATTTAAATGGTCCAATTTCATAAATCATACCAACTATCTAGGCAGTTAAATTCATTAACTAGCTTTGCTGAGTACTTTTTTTGATAGGCGTTAGGGTTTATTTTAATTAATAATGTGGGTCGAGTAACCACATTTTACGGACTACGGGTTGTTAGTTGTTACAAGGTGTGAATCAAAGTCGGGTCCCTATCATACCCAATTAGTCCTTGGACCCGTCGCCATACACTCCTTGTATTGTTCATGAGGGAAAAATATATGGATCCGTATCCGCTCTCATGAACATGTGAATATGTTAGTGCATCCAATCTAGTTCAAAGTGCTCAAACCCTAGCCACGTTAATACTGCCCAATAGTTTGACTTTGACCAGAGAAATAGAAAACCCAGAAATGCACATGTTCGATTGGCATTTGCTAAAGGAAGATGATTGATTATATAGTAGCTAGTCTCGTTTTATTAATTGTGCATTGGATTCTAGTAACTTGCTTGGTTACTAATTATGTCATGTAATGCGTGGTGATAATCACCCAATTTGTAAGTCTTATTGACTTATTGTCAATATCCGACTAAACTATAACGCCATTGCTCGTGCGGTCGTGCCCTACAGGCAGAACTAGAATAAATTAGAATTTCTTTCAAAATGTTGAAATGATATATTAGGCCGAATTGCCAATAGACGTCGAAGGAAGTTTTGCACGTGAATTTCATCTTCTGGTTGTGGTTGCAAACGCAACCTCGAATTCAACCATTTTGACGTACGTATTTTTCAACTTCAAGCAATTGTTGTGAAAAATTAACGTTTCCAACTTCTCGTACTTGTCTTGTTGTTGTTTACCTCGAATACGTGAATTAAGTATGTGTGGGAGAAGAAAACAGACATTCGGTCGACCGGTAGGAGTTCGGTCGACCGGTAATGCGTTTTCTTTGTCTAGGAGAAATTCCTAGAAGTTTCCGGTCGACTGATGGGACCTATTCGGTTGATCGGGTGCGTATTCGAAGGTTTTGCAGAAGTTCCTGGAAATTTTTCGGTCGACCGGTAATTAAGTTGTGGTCGACCGGTTGGAGTTTTGTGACATTGTCTGAAAATTTCTGGTCGACCAAAGGCACGACGGTTGACCGGTGGAGCTCCAGATTGCACTACGGTTTTAAGTTCGGTCGACCGATTGCGTCTGTTCGGTCGACCGTTCGGGACAGTTTTGCCCACGTTTTGCACTTCTCTCCACTCGATTTTAGTGCAATTAATACTTGTTTTGGCCTACTATATAAAGACAATTTCGTTCCCCTTTGTAATAGAACAATTACTATTGTCTATTTTACATTCTATAGAGAAAGAGAGAGAACATCCTCGTGTGGATTTGATAGAAGCAATTTCAGCCGGGTCTTTCAACGCTAGTTGGTTCGTGTGTTCTGTAAGCCTCTCGTGTAATTCGTTTCTCTATAGTAGATTGAGGTTGTGTCGTCAGTAATTTTTTCCGCATTGAGTTTCCACGTTAAATCACGTGTTCTTGTGTGTTTTTGCGTGGTTGGTGATTGTGGATTTTCAATTGTGATTTCATTTTTCAATTGGATTTGATATTTTTCGTTCCGCTACGTATTTGAAATTGATTTTATTCCCTAACATCTCTCGTACGCAAAAGGTGGGATATTTTAAATGTAAACATTTAACATAACTTTGGATACAAATCTCCTATGAAAAGAGATAAAAAAAACTTTACATACTAACAAGCTTAAAATCCTCCTTACTAAGATATTTAGCTAACGAGGAAGATTATGGTTTAGGATTTGTCGTTCACCAATGAAATCACGGTGAGGTGACGAGATAACAACAATTATTAATTTCGGTAATGCAGGTTAATATTAAGAATCCAACACCAACCACCAAGCAGGTTAATTTCGTCATGAGTTGCAGTTAATATTAAGAATCCAACACCAACCAAATCCAAGAAAGAAATAGTCAAGATGATTAGTTGAGCCAATCCAATATACCAAATTCTAGAGTTTTATCACTCTAAAATTCTCCATTTCCTCCGTCAGGAAATTCAAAAACTTTTGTTGACTTTTTTGTCTTGATCTATATTAATTTTGATAATTAATTAAACTAATCTTAATCAATCAACATAATCACTCAAAGTGAGCAAACACAATTATATGCATTGCATACATACTTGTACACTTGCAATCATCTTAATAGGTTGATCAAGATAATCAATAAATGAGCATTGAGACAAAGACATCAAGACTCAAGACTTATAATTAAAGCGAATATGCTAACAGTCACATCTTGCATCGAAATTTCTAAAACTTATAATTATGCTAACAGTCGACCGAATATGCATCGAAATCTGCCCGAGCCTAAGTCACATCTTGCATTCTTATTTGCCTATTTCCCTACCAACTCCCCAACGGATCTAAGCTTTGAAGCTTATTTAAACACCACTCTAGAGACACAAACTAACTCTTTACACCATCTATTCATCAACTATCTTTGTGCTCTCAATTCCCAAACCTTCAAAGCTTATTCTTCAACACTCAAGCTTAAATTTCACCACTTGCTTATCCAATTCTATATCCATATCCAAGTGTGCTCAAGTATATAATGTTAGATTGTGATTCCATCTCCATATTCAAAGAATCACCAATTTGTAAAGCTTCGAGGAAGCTTCCTCTTTGGTTGTGAGAGGAGACACGAGCGATGCAAGAATTTTTCGCGAGGCTCGGAGTTCTAAACGACGTTGATCTCGGTCCGGAATGGATATCGGTTAGTGGAACCGTAAGCGGGGCTCGGGGGATCGAGCGAGGCTTGCGAGGAGGACTAACCCGGGTGTGGGTGTCGAACCTCTCTAAACTCCGGTGTCGTCGATTTTGTGGTTTGCATTGTCTCTTCCCTTAATCTTTCGATTATTATTTTTAATTCCGCATTTATCTAACGATTAGAGGGTCATAGATCCTAACAATTGGTATCAGAGCATTAGGATGCAAATTTCATTTACTTAATCGTAATTTAGCATGACGTCTACTTCTAATCATTGTGAAGGATTATCCACAACTAAGTCACATTTGTTTAATGAGTACTGTGACTATTGGAAGAAAAGAATGAGAATTTATTTGCAATCCAATGACTTAAAATTTTGGACATTCATCTTAAACCCATACACACCTCCAAACGATGTTGAAATTGTATCCTAAACTAAAGCCAAAATTAAGGAAGCGGAGATGAATTCCCGCATTATGAACATCTTGTATTGTGGGTTAAATGAATGGGAATACAATATGATAAGAGGTTATGAAAGTGCTTATGACATTTTGCATACATTAGAAATGCATCGTGAGGGTTCAACTAGATTGAAAGAAACTAGGATTAATTTGCTAATGCATAAATATGAATTATTTCATATGCAATCCGGTGAGAACATAAGCGAGATGTACACTCGCTTCACCGAGATCATTAACTCTCTTAAAGCACTTAACAATGACTTTAGCAAGGGAGAAATGACTCGAAAGATTCTTTGGTCACTTACTGACGATTGGGAGGAGAAGACGACCGATATCGAAAAAACACAAGATCTCACCAAATTGTCGGTTGAGGAGCTTATGGGTAGTCTCATGACATATGAGATACAAATGAAAGACCGCACGGAGAAGGGATCCAAGAAATCTTTGGGGTTACACGTCGTCACCAATTCCAACAAAGAAGATAGTGACAATGAAGAGTTGGTGACACAATAATTCAAGGAGTTTCTCAAAGAAGAGAAAGAAAACAGAAAATAGAAGAAGAAGAGCAAGAGAAAAGAGAAGAAGAAAGCTCTCAAAGCAACTTGGGACACTTCATCATCTTCATCAATTGAAGGCGAATTCGTTTCGATGTGCTTCATGGCAATAGAAGATGACGATAATGAGGTATCTTCTTGCTCTAGTCGCGATTCAATTGATTTAACTCGTTCAAATGCGTATAATGAACTTCAATATGAATTGCTTGAAAATCTTGAGAAAATTTGTCAAAGAAACAAAGTAGCTAAAAAGAAAATCAATGAACTACAATATCAAATTGAATCTATCATGAATGAGAAGAATGAATTGCTTGTTAGTCACGATAAAATTGCATTAGAGAACACTCATTTGATTGATGAAATTGCTACTCTAAATGCAAACTTTTATGTAGTGGTGATATGCAAGATCTAATTGCTAAGAATGTTCAATTACAAAAGGATCTTGATAGATTTACAAATGGAAAAGAAATGCTTGATATACTTATTGGTAGTCAAAGACAATCTTTAAATAAACATGGTTTAGGCTATTGTGTTAACAACTACAAAAACCATGTTAATCACACTACATTGAATGGAAATCATTTCTTTTTGAATGTGTTCCTCAAGTGTTTGGGCACCTAAGACCAAAATTGTTTGGGTACCAAAAACTAATGTCAAATGACCCAATGTTGTTTGGGTACCGAAATGTTCACTTGTAGGTACTTAGAAGGAGGAGAATCGGTAGCGATCGACTCAAGCAATAAAAGATCGATTACAAGCTTCAAGGAAATCAATCCGATCGAATTCATAAAGCCGTCGTCGCTATCGAAAGGAGATTGAAACCAATGTCGAATCGAGGATTAAAAGTTTGGTGATATTATCAATCCTCTTAAGCTTTAACATTTGGTTCCTAGGATTGTTGCATGCTTAATTGATATCATACATCATTGCTTTTAGGCCTTAATGATAGGAGGAGCATATGATGTTATATTATCTAATTAAGGGGGAGAATTATGTATTCCTATACCTTTTACATCATATGCTTGTATTGTTTGCATTTGATTGGTGTCAAAGGGGGAGAATGATAAGGATTGAGCTTCAATTTACTCATACTATGCATATTGTTAGGGGGACTATCTTATACATACATAGTTTGCATATATGAAGGGGGAGCAATCATATAAAAAATGGGAGAACTTAAATTGAATCTCAAGTATTAAGATATAGATTTGTCATCATAAAAAATTGGGAGATTGTTTTTGGTTTTTGGCCTTAATCTATATTAATTTTGATGATTAATTAAACTAATCTTAATCAATCAACCTAATCATTCTAAGTGAGCAAACACGATTACACGCATTGCATACATACTTGTACACTTGCAATCATCTTAATAGGTTGATCAAGATAATCAACAAAAGGAGCATTGAGACAAAGACATCAAGACTCAATACTTATAATTAAAGCTTTGGACCAAGACATGTAATTTTGTATTTATTGAGTTCATAAGGTTTAATGTAAAATTGAGCGCTAGGATTCTGTCCTGTCAAGATTCGGTAAACTGAACCCCCGACTGTCAACCAAAACTTATAGTTCGGTCCACCGAACACCTATCGGTAACCCGAATTCTTCCCACCAGTAAAACTTAGGTGTTATCTGGAATTGCCCCGACGGAAGACCGAACCACATTAGGTCGACCGAATAGCCCTAGACTGATTTTGGATTTTGCTCCAACAGTCGCTTTTGAACCAAGTCCCTAGAGCCCAATTGATTTGTCCTAATTCAGACGACCGAATGTCTATCGGTCAACCGAGTCCTTTTTGGCTTTAGGCACCCAACGACTATTTATAGACATATGAGAAGTTATCGACGTCAATCCGTCCGTACACTACAAGATGAAAAAAAGTAAAGTTATATATAATAACTGGAAGAACATGTTTACTGAAAATACAACAACGAAATAATAATAATAACAGAAAACATGTCGTCATACCAGATCTTGTACTCATGTTTATGGACGATCGAGACGAACTAGAAGATCGACCACGACCCCTGCTCTGACTACTAGAAAATCGATCACGACCTCGTTCAGCATACTTAAAGGCACTCGGGCCCCGACGTGTCGACTTTCCCCGTGGTCGACCTCGTACCTTAGTATTTTATGCGGGCTCTAGATAGTGACCACAACCTCACACCTCGTATTAGTATTTTCTGCGAGCTCTAGATAATAATCTACTCCATCACCACCGAAAAATTGCAATGGAACCTGAAATAATTTAAAATAACACAACATTAAAAAACAAAAAAACAAAATTGGGCGCCTGGTTATGACGCCCCCTAAGGGGAGGCGCCATAGACAGACGCCCAGAACAATTTTTTTTGGTGGGCATCATTTTCCGGATCTAGTCGTTTCGCTAGACATTTTTGTGGTGTTGGTACTGGTAAAATAAGGAAAACTTAGACAAAAGTCTTAGTTTAAGAGATGTGACGAAATATGTATTAAATTGATTATAAATGATAAAATTGTAATTAGACGCGATTTAAGTAGTTTTCGAGACGAATAATTCTTCACGTGAGTTTTTAGTTTTGTCGGATAATAAATAAATAAATATATATATAGTGAGGTCAGGTGGTCTTCCATTTCCACCGCCTCTTTCTCGTTTCGACTGCGCCCAGTCTAGGGCTCCTCCCTCCCGTCTTCCCCTCCCGCTCACACCTTCAGGTCCCCTTCTCCCTCGAAACAAACTCCAACCATCCCATTCTCACGCCCATCCATTTCCGCTTATCAGCGCAGCGAAGTGAACACCTGTCGATTTCGGGAGGATGGAGGAAGGTTCGAAGGAGTCAACTCTTTCCTGCGCCCGCTGCGGTAGTCCCGCTAACCTTCAGTACGTTTATGGTTTGTTGTATGTTCAAGTGTCGATGGTTGGTTCTTTAAGTCGAATTTAGGTTTAAGTTTCGGTTTAGAAGTTTTTCGGATCAAAATTGCGCCGCTGTTTGTGGTACGGTGGTAAAATGTTGAATTTGCAAAATGGTTTGATTTATCGGGGCGCTGTCTTTAGGCCCAAAACCAACAGTTTGTTCCTTGCTATGTACATACTAATTCAAATGCTCTGTTTAGATTCCACGTTTAGGATGATAGTGTATGTTATTGGAATAACAGCTAGAATAACACATGTATTTGACATTAACATTAGCAATTGTGCACATGCTTTCTTTTAAATGTTGGTATTAGGATACAACTTATTTGCATGAAAGCGACCAATTTCTAGCTTATTGAGTGAATTAAGTTCTTTTCACCCTTGTATCTTTATTTTCTGCTGTGAAGATTTTTCACAGGGTTTCGTTGAATATTTTCTAGTTACTCGACATACTTTGCTTGCTGAATTGTTGTTTACTTATATGAGATGCTCACTTGTTGGTGTTTGTATCTAATAATGACAAATACTTTGTTTTCAATTAATTGACAAACCCATCTTACGTACTTACGAGGAGCTCAACACTAAGAATTTGATTAACACACATGTATACACACACATTACTTTATTTGTAGGTTTAAGTGTTACCTTCAGTGGGTTTCATTAGAATTCGGCACTTTCTGTATTTACTCTATTATTTCTTGCAGATGTCCAAAATGCGTAGAATTGAAATTGCCTCGAGAAGGATCTGCGTTCTGGTTTGTAGCACTTTCCTTTATTTCTTTAGCGTATAGCATTTTCCTTTGTTATGAAACTTGAAAATGATTTGATTGCAATCTAGAGGAAAACATGGTTCTTTCAATTTTAGAACTATTTACCTGTCAATACATATCCTAGACAAATGTAATGCAGCTGTGGGTACTGAAGTAGTTCCTGATTGAATTTGAGCAATTGAAACTTGAGTTGAAAAAAACTAAATTTTGATTAAAAAAGTAAAGTGAGAAAGGCAGGAGTCGTGTGCTTTTATTACACAGTTAAACGAACCATAACTCGTAAAATCTGAACTACAATTTTTTGTGTTTTTGCACCTACTTGGGAGCATAACTCTGAAAGTAACTGCCACTAAGTGAAATACAGTACATTATGGTTATAGAAAACAAAGTTTCTACAGTCAGATATGAGTCATATCTGTAGAACCAAACGTGCGCAGCAATTAATATCTTACATAAGTTTCAAATTTGACAAATAAGGAAATTAAATCAGCTTTCTTTAATAACGTATCACATGAAAAATGCAAACTAAATGTCCAAAAAGTCAAAGTTAAAGAATAAGCAACTAAACATCAACCACAGACTTATATTATTGCATCCTGTACATCTATTGATTGTGGGTTTAAACATTTGTTGTGCTGGATTGTGAATTTGATTATGGTCTTTGTTCTCCAATATTATTATCACCTAGTAAGTTCTCAATTATATCTAGTCTAGTTCCATGAGACCATGACTAAATGTCTGCAAACAGCACACAGGAATGTTTTAAGGCATCTTGGAGTTCTCACAAAACAGTGCATAGAAAACCAGTGTCCACCATTGTGACGGATATCTCTGACTTGCAAATTCAAGACGGTTGGCAGTACTGCCTAAAAAAAGGTCGAACTCGGACATCAGAACTTCCTCGTTTTAGTTGGACTGGGTAATAATTATGTTTCTTATTTTTTATTTTTGCCACTCTACAGGCAATTGCTATCATGTTATAAAGTTGCAATTTGCACAAATGTATCCCGACTTCTATTTGACTAATCACTACCATTTAAATTTCACCATCTTTGCAGCAAAGTACCCATTTTAACTTGTGCAAGAAGAATTTCATTCGCCCCTCTTCATGTAGTTCCTTTTCAAGTCTAATAAAATTTAAGACGAAATAAACTAAATTTTCTTTGGCAAGAAAAAACTTGTGACGGATTTTGGGTTAAGCTCGCCTCTATTCCTCTTGTTTGATAGAACTGGCAGTAATTTTGAAGTGTTGAAACCAGACCAGCTTACCCAACACACAATAGTGTAGTATTTGTGGGTTTGATGAGAAACAAATTGGTCCTTTGTGGTGTTTTGGATAAATGAATGTTAACTTTTAACTTTTGCTAGTTTCTCTAGCCTATTGCTAAAACAAGATTATTTATGCGCCCGGTGTCATGGAGTCGACAATATTTTCTTTTCCCGACATATATACCCTCGCAAATTTAACTGAATGTAAGATAATTGTTGGTTGGTAACAACATAAGAAACACCCGAGATTTAGATTCTTGTGCCATTTTTAGGATGCCACAAAGAATGTGGTTATATTCAAAGCAAATTCAATTAATGTAGTATTAGCAGTGGCAACAAATCAACAATAGTAGCAGTAATAACTGATAACGATATATAATCAAGGTTCATGTTGAAAGGATTGTTTTATTGTTTATAAAAGACCACCAACTTGATGTTAATATATTTATTTTTTGATCTGTAACTCAAAGTTAATTCTTAGTAGTTTGAAGTTTGAATATCATAGCTACCTTGATATCTTGAGTCCTCATGCTAATTTTTTGAAGGTTGAGTTAGTTTTTATAATATTTTATCACTGTAATTTTTTTTGTTTTTGAAATTAAGCTCATAAAGGAGAAAATTGTTACGTATTTTTTTTCAAGATTACCCGTGTCATATAAATTATATTTGCTCAAATGATAAGTCATTATGATTATCTACTAATTACAAACTATTTTTTTATCTCCATAATGTTCATGCGTGAAAATTGAAACACATTGCCATCACTAGAGCTTTGAGAAGTTATAGATTAACATTATAATGTTTTGACTTATTGTATGTTTGTGGTCATGTTTGTTTATTTGGTCGTGTTCATGTATGTAAATACGTAACATAGGTACTAATAGTGAAGTTCTTTTACTCTTTTAGTTGTTTGGTTACTACCACTCTTTTTAAAAATTTGACAACATATCATTGTGTACATACAGACCACTGAAACCTTTTCCGATTTCCAAGAAGCGTCTGGTGCCTGATAGCATTGAAAAGCCAGATTGGGCCCTCGATGTGAGTAATGTTTTTTAATATTGAATATTTTCTCTTCATAATCACATGATAGGAGTTCCAATGGATGGTAGCGTCAAATGTTGGCTTCCCCATGAAGCAAATTGCCTTAATAAATTTATACCGTGGCTTTTATCTTGCTAGGTTGTGGCTTTCATCTTATGTACTACTTATCTTCATTAGTAAATTAGTCAAGTGAGAAAATATTTGGAGTTCTTTTAAAGGATTTTTGCTTGGGTGCACTTCCAAAACTGGTATATTGGATCTTTGCACATGCGAAGTTCAAAATTGGCCCGGTACACTTACGAATCAGAAGAATTGTTCTGGTACACTTCCATTTGTTGCTCCTTCACGCCGTTCCATAACTATTCGTTAAGTATGACGAATTCCGTCAGCTAAATGTTAAGAACTCCCGCCATAACTTCCTGCCAATGTCACCTCCATTAACCCCCCAACAACCTGGATGACCCCCACTTCTTCTCAAGCTACCAAGCTGCCGCCCTCCATATAACTGAGTATTATATAAAAAACTACTCATTTATATAATCTCCCTACAAATCGATGAGTGATTGCACACGATTGGCCTATTGGGATTCAAAATAGTAGCTCGATTTTGTTAATCGAGACATAGACAATTATTTATATTGAAAGACAAGACATGCATAATGTTAAAGAACCCATAATGTTTTCATCTTTGTGTATGTATCTCATTAATTTGGTCTTCATGTATTCATCTAACATTGCCTAATTTGTTCTAACCTCACACGAACTGCCGTTGATCCATTTCGTGTGTGCATCTCCTCAACTGCTGTTTTTCACAATTTCTGCCCTCGCCTCATAGAAAGAAGTACCCAATGCGTCCCATTGGGGTTTCCCATCGTCGATTGGGTTTTGGTGGGAGATTTCAGGTTCGAAGAGGGGGCAGTCGGGTGAGAAGGGGGTTAGGGTTTTGGCCAGATTTGGGATTTTAGGGAGAACGAGGCTTTGGGTTCGGACAAGGGTTGGACCAACTTGGAGTTGGGTCTAACTAAAGTTGGTGTGTTTCCATTAACGAAAATAGTAATTAGGACATAAGTGCCATGTTAAACATCAACTAATCACAATGATAAACATTTCCCGTCACGACAGATGAAACGATGTGAAGGAGCAACAAACGGAGGTGCACTAGAACAATTGTTCCCATTCGCAAGTGTACCAGACTAATTTTGAATTTCGCATGTGCAAAGATCTAATATACTGGTTTGGAAGTGCACCCAAGCAAAAATAGTTAATGATGTTCCAATTGTTCTCCATATGTTCATGTTTGTCAGTAAAGACACATACTCTACGATATGGTTACACCCATAACCAACTAAAGCTTAACACAGATAATCATAAAATACATGTAGTCGCTAGCTAGCATGTGATCCTGTATGCCATGGTTGACAAAAATAACACAATTAAATATCTACTATTTTAATGAATGGTTTTTTCTATCAACAAGAAGAACGAGCTCTCTTAATGTATTTGACTTGCTAACATTTAAAATTTGTATTTCCTAACATTCCAAACCAGTAATTTTACAGACCTCACTTGTTATCAATAAAATATCGGGAGGTTGGATAATAACAAAGGCAATAATTGTGAATAATGATAAATACTGATGTCTACTTGCATTATTACTAAAACACTAGACCTCTAAATGCCTAATGTCCTTGTATAGCTATTAGCTTAGGGATAGTCCAACTTGGTGTCTTAATGTATTGGGAGTATCAATGTATACATCCTTGAATATCTGGAATTTTTCCTAGAGGCGTGGTGACATCACATAACCTATCCCAACTAGTTTGGGATTACATATTTCGTTGTTGTTGTTGTTGTGGTGGTGGTGACATCACATAACCTATCCCAACTAGTTTGGGATTACATATTTCATTGTTGTTGTTGTTGTGGTGGTGGTGACATTTCCTTGATATTCAGGTTTAGATGCTATTGCAAAACGATTCTCTTGCCGATTATTTCTCTTGCAAGTGATTTTAGCAGTCATAATTTTTCTCAATTGACAGGGAATTCCCAAAGTCGAACCGAGTAGTTACTTGCAAAGCTACGTGGAGGTAAAATTGCAGTAGAACATTTGCCAGGTTGACTTCAAAAGTGATCTTCACTTTCATGATGATTCTTTCTTGTTATTGCTATCTCCAGATCAAAACACCAGAACAGATCAAGAGGATGAGAGAAACATGTCAAGTAAGTGCCTCACAATTTGCAAACTTGATGAATGAACAAATTGACATATTGTCGTAGCTTCTATGTGAGTTAATAATTTTGTAAGTTTTTTAAAGTTTGTTTCTCAGCAATTATGCTTTGTTAACCCGTAAATTTTAGTTCACCAGTGGCAGCTGGATTATTAAAGTTGGTTTTGCTAATTGTTTCACGTAAAAATAAATATCCTTAAGGCTGAGCATCGGTCCGGACCCAGACCGAACCAAGACCGGACCCGGATGCTCTACGGGGTCCGTACCGAAGACCGGACCGGTCAGATTCGTTCCGGACCGAACCGAACCTGGACCGGACCGGATTTTTGTTGGAAAATTTGGGTTTTGGACCGTGTTCGGACTTGACCGGTTGGATTCGTCCGGACCGAACCCGGACTGATCGGTCCGGTTTGGTCCAAAAAACTGGACCGGACCAAAAAATGCTCTCCCCTAAATATCCTTGTGGACTGCTGGATTGCCTTTTGATGAATTGCCATGGGTAAATGTTAGAAAGTTGCCTTGAAAACAAGCATCGGGAACGGTTGACCGGATCCCATTTGGTCGACCGGAATGAATCCAACATAGTTAGATGGAGATTTACTGGACTTCCAGATCGGTTGTCCGAATCCCACTCGGTCCATCCGACACCCATCCGACAGAGTCTTCCTAGGAACTTATTGGAGCTTTAGGTTCGGATGTTGTCCGGATCCAGTCATCCTTCTGGCCAACGGTTGACCGAACTCAAGTGGACAGTAGCTACTGGAACAAATATTGTTGTTGGAGAATCATCCGACCCCAATCCGGTCCGAGCAAGTCATCTCTTGTTTCATTCTTCTTGTGCTTCAACCGTTCTCGTAATGAAGCTCCTTCGTCTCCGTCGTTTTTTTTACAATTGGGTTTCCATGTAAATCCGGAGTTATGCTTGTTTGTGTTTGTTTGATTGCTTATGAGATTGCTAGATGCATGCTAGGTGTTTGATAGATTGCCTAGCTTGAGTTGTATTGGTTTATTCATCAATTCCGCATGCAAGCCACTGCACTAAAGATCCTAACAATACAAGTGTTGATTTCTTTTTGAGAATTGCAGATGAATGTGTTCTTATAATTACCTTAGGTTATTACTACGACTTCTCTCCTATGGTAAGTTAATGAAGAAATCCTACTAAAACTTTGTTGGTGCACAGATTGCAAGGGAAGTTTTGGATGCTGCTGCCCGAGTAATTCGACCAGGAATAACCACCGATGAAATAGACGAAGTAGTGCACCAGGCAACGATTGCTGCTGGTTAGTTGATCGTGCATGATAATATTTGATATTGTTTTGTTTGCTAGTATGCTAGGATAAATTCAAATCGTTAAGGTTTTTGTCCCATTTTTAATTGACCGGAAGTGTTTTTGTCATCTTGTGTTTCAACACATTTGGTTTAGGCCTTAGGGTTTTAAAAACTCCTGAAATGCGTTGGGCAAGCAAATGTGTAGATATTTTGGATTTGGGTGTTATTACTACCCTAAACTGCATTAATTTTAGGTTGAGCCCAATTACTGAAGTTACAACTTAGTACCCAAACTGTGATTTCGATTAGTCAAGTTTTCTTATGATAGGCAATCTGCACTCTTAAATGTTCCGCTTTCCGTTCGAAGATGCACATGGTGGACATACGTGTCATAGTGCATATTACTATTTTCGCCATCCATCCTAGTGATGCTGATTGTGAAGTTTATTGGCTTCCATTGGCATTTATTAAGTAACTACAGGCATTAAGGTCCTCAGTGAACAGTTGCTGGACAGAGTGTATTGGTTAGGTTTTTTACCTTATTTGCTGAGGAGTAGGTACAGAGCTAATTTGCTTTGTAAATTTGTGCCTTAGCGATATTAGTGTTTGGTAAAGTTTCTGGCAGAACTGGAAGGCAAATGGTTACATTTAGTTATTGAACAGCCAGCTTGTGTTTCATTATGGATATATGGTGAATTTATGGAATTTATTTAACCCGTTTCTTTTTTTATATTTGTTGCTTATATCTTAAAAGTGGATGAGAAACGTGACCTTTTCGAAAAGATGATCTTTTTAAAGCTTATGATAATTACTTATTGAAACTTCAAATTCAAATAGGCAGATCTGATTTGATGTGCATTTCATGGGCTCTCTGTCTTGTATAATTATGCTAAATATTGTTTGGCTATTTGGTATGTTCAATAATCTTATCTATTTGGTGATTTCTGTAATCAACAGATAGATTTTCTAATTCTGTATAGAAAATTTGCCATACAAGAAATTATGTCTTCATCTGGTCTAACAGTGTTGTGTTGCCTTTCCTGTTCTCTTTGCTAACCTTTTTTTGTTTGCTCATTTTTCAGGTGCATACCCTTCTCCTTTGAATTATCACTTCTTCCCAAAGTCTTGCTGCACGTATGTACTTGGTGTTATGCTTTTGTGAACTTGGACCTGCAGTATCTATAGATTGCCTATTTTTGAAACCTAACATGTTACTTTTATGGAGGGCCAGATCTGTGAATGAGGTCGTTTGCCATGGAATCCCAGATGCCAGGTATGTATATATCATAAAAAGTTTCAGTGATATTTAAGCTTGAACGTTATTATCTTCCCTATTTTGCTTGTTTTGTATGTTACTCGATGACTGCTCGAGATATCATTCATTCGCCAAATTCCCTTAAAAAGTCACTTCCCAAACCTTCTCTTAATATGAAGTCAGACGTTCTTGTTCCATTGGTGCATATGGTTTGTCATTATGATTATGTTAATTGATCTGCAAACAACAAAGGTTGAGGCTGGAGCAGCCTATCAACTCGTAATTAGATGTATATTGGTCCTGCTTTTTGGAGACCTTTCCTTCAAGCAGTTGACAAGTTCACAAGGTTTTTAATCCGACTTCTTTTGTGGCAAATAGCATCTTTGCCAGGCACATGAGTTATTAATCTGTCGCATTGTGAACGCATGGTGTGCGGAATGTGGTTCAGAACTTGCCAGTTTCGAAAAAATGTATATGTATTAAATTTCTTTTGGAAAAGAAGCTTTTTTTGGTGAACTATGCTAAAGTATGCAATGGTCTTAATACGATGTAGATTCTTTTACAAGTTAGTACCCTTGCGTCGACCTAAACATATTTCAATTATCAATATATCAACTGTTAGTTTCTTAGACCACACTGCAGCAACAATTTGGTTTATTTTTTTATTATCATATGCGGAATTATTGGAAAAAAGAAAATGAGGACCAAAAAAAGGGCAATCTTGGTGCGCAAGGCTCCTAACTTTGTGAGGGTCAGAGGAGGGTATATTAGTATATTCACATACAGCCTAAAAGGGCACAGAAAAAAGACAAAAGAAATGCCTAGTCAGATGCAATGTAGTCAGGTCATGCCACTTGAAGCTGAAGAACCATGTCCTTGTTAATAGATGCTGCTGCTATTGCTGAAGAAAACACCCATCTTTCCCTCGTGTTGTACCCTTTTGAAATTTATTTATTTCCGATTCTCCATACTCCAGCCTTGATATTGTGACTGAATTTAAATTGCAGGAAATTGGAAGATGGGGACATTGTAAACGTTGATGTCACAGTATGTTTCAACGGTGTACATGGTAAGACAATGAATATTCAATGTTGTTTCTAGCTTATCTTCAACATGGCAAGTAATGATTCAGAGAAAAACATGCAGGTGATCTCAATGAAACATTTTTTGTGGGAAAAGTTGATGAGGCATCTCAGCACCTTGTGAAGTGTACATATGAGTGCCTTGAAAAAGCTATCTCCATAGGTGACAAGCTTGATGTCCGACATTCTGTTTATACGTCAGAAAATATTATCAATTGTTACTAGCTTATTAGTTAAAGACGTTAATGTCTTGAACAATCATCTTCCTGTTAAGAGTTTTGCAGGATATTTTACTTACTAGGTCGAAGTAATCATCTTAATGTTTCATCTCTATGAGTTTTATTTTCTTATTTCCAGTCAAACCTGGTGTTCGGTTTCGTGAAGTTGGTGAGGTCATTAGCCGCCATGCATCAATGTCTGGGTTGTCTGTGGTAATTTCTGATTGATCCTTCGTTACATATGAACTTCAGTCTTTCTCATATTGTATTATCTTACCAGTATCCTGCTGTTGCAGGTGAAATCATACTGTGGTCATGGTATTGGAGAGCTATTTCATTGTGCCCCTAATATACCGCATTACGCAAGTATCCTTGATAATTGTATCATGTCCACATAATTTATATTGCAGTATGAAGAGATATTGTCTTATTAAACAATGAAAGCCATAAGTTTTTTGTTGTTTGGTTCTTCCTATTATGTATTGCAAGGTCTGATACTTAAATCCATTTCATTTTATATGACCATCCAAATTCGTGTCATTTGAATTTTTTCTTACAACTCTCTCTGTCAATTAATTTCTTTTTCTTAAAATGTGTTCAAGAAGATGCTCATACTAAGTAAGATATTGAAGTTTGAAGTTTGTTCTGTTGATATTATTAGTTGATATCTTTTTTACCTGTATACTGCTTACAGTACAAGTGCACCACAAGTGGATAAAGTGGGGTCTGAATATCCTTGTTCTTGAATTTTACTTTTGCGGATCTCTAGATATTGTTTAGCCTCCTTGACATGCAACAGAAAACAAAGCTGTAGGTATCATGAAAGCAGGGCAAACCTTTACGATCGAACCCATGATAAATGCAGGTTCTTGTATATTTCCTTTGAAAAGCCAGATTTCAGTAGGGCATGCCATTATCTTTGTTGGAGATGTGATGCTTTTCCCTTTTTACTTTTCAGGAACATGGCGTGATATGTTGTGGCCTGATGGATGGACTGCGGTTACTGCCGATGGCAGAAGGAGTGCCCAATTTGAACACACACTTTTGGTAAGTGCAGCAATTCTTTAGTTCCATAATTGCTGAAACTATTTTGCCATGCTACGTCAATATTTTTGTGATGACCATACTCTGTTCTTTTATAGGAGTCTTGTATTTATTATAATCTGTCTTTTATGTTTCGGGGAGCAATTTTTTGCCTAGTGGTTTCGTATCACTTGCGTAATAATAAAAACTTATCCACTGGTTTCACACATGCAAACCCGATCGTTTTTTGAGTGTACCGAGCATGAAGTATGTGGATATTTGGGTGTTCTGAAAAGTACATCTCATTTGATACTGCATTGTTATGCAAACTTTAGTTTCTAAAATTAGTTGGTGTGTTTTTTGCGTTTTGAAGCTTTGATTGTCTCGATTGATATTTATTTTAATTTTATTTAAGTCCATGTTTCCATGTTTCCATGTAAAATGTACCAAGACTGATGCATTATCTTTTCTTGACAGCATTTTGGTACATTACATATTTTTGAGCTCTTATTGTTTTTATTTTACTTTTTTTTATTGTTAAACACCACAGGTGACAGAAACAGGGGTTGAGGTACTAACAGCACGACTTCCGACTTCTCCTGATGTCTTCCCCTGGTTGAAGAAATAAGTAAGACATTCATCTACCTTGAATCCAGTGATATCTGTGGTTCAGAACTCGAGACGAATTTGCAACAATCTGTGAAATCAAACTACCAGAAGTACATTGTTCGCGGTCACCGTGGAAGCTTCTGGTTTTTAGTGTAATATTATTATTTTATTTTTAGAGTCAGTGATGTTGTGGGTTACATACTTACATTGTAGCTGACTAGCCATACGGGTGGTGAAACTTTTGGAGATTTTGCTTAGAACGTGAACATTTGTAAACTAGAATTTCTTCGAAATTGTTTGAATCCATTACGCTAGAAATTTATGAAATAAGTTGTGTCAAGATGTCGTGTCCGCAGAAGTTTGTTCTTTAGAGCGAATGCTGAAGTTGGGTTTTTTTTTGTTGTGTTGATTTCAGGTTAGATATAATACCTGCAGTGTCATTGCGAACTTGGGTTTGCTCTCTTTTTGGCTATTCGTTCTCGAACTTGACATTAGCCTTCAAGATCCTATCAAGCATCAATTATATCTCCCCCAATGTACCGGGAGCTTATTTAGATGCTTATGGTGATCGGTGTTTCGCTTGTCGAAGAACTAAGGGGGTGTTTGGTTGGCTGGAATGGAATGAGAATCTCATACCAGGTTGGAATGAATTCTCATTCTATGGTAGGTAGGTAAGGTTCTAATTCCTAGGTATGAGCTGGAATGGATTCTAATTCTGGGTCCAAAATAAACAAACCAAACACCAGAATGGAATGAAATCCATTCCATTCCAGGTACCCCCAGCCAAACACCCCCTAAATGGACTGTCGTTTTTTAGCATGGCTTCTTTTAAATCATACCAGTCGTAACATAGTAATGTATAATATCCAGCTCCCTACTACGTTAAAAGCGTAAATCTACGCCTGTGGTACGTTGTCTGATTATATTCCAGTTTCAGCTAGGAGTGTAAACGAGTCGAGTCCACAGTGTTTGAACTTGACTCGCTTATTAAGTCTGCAGATGTCATGTTTGGGCTTTACTCGTTTATTAAATGAGCCGAGCTCGAGCTTGGTTCGTTTGCTCATTTAAAAATTTCAACAAGTTTTCCAACGCGTTTAAGCTTGTTTAAGGTTTGAATAACTTGTTGTAAAATATAATAATTACATTTTATAAATATCGTTAGCATATAAATGATTTTTTTTATAAATTATATGTTCTGCTTTTAGGTAATTGAGATATAAAAAATAATATGTTTATTTGTGACATATATGTAATATGTGTATAAACTTAAACGAGCCAAACAAGTTCTTATCGAGCTAACCGAGCCGAACTAGGACTTGACTCATTTATTAAACGAGCAGATTTTGGTGTTTAAGTTTGACTCGTTTAATAAATGAATCGAGCTCGAGTCGAGCTTTATCGAGTTGAGCGAGCTCACGAGCTCGAACAGAATTTGACAACACTAGTTCCAACCCCCGGAAGGAGTGTGGGGTGGCAGAGTCTGGTTTGATTCAACCTTCCCATTATTTTTATAATACTTTTGTTAGTGCATATTTAGAAAGCTTCTTTGATTGGCTCATCATAATTTATAGGCATGGACATACTCGATTTTAAATTTGCAAATTTTTATTGACATTTTGGAGAGAATTCATACGCGATGTTGATTTTTATTTTTACTTTTTTTACAGGCACATCTTTAATTTAAAAGCAATAACTTCCTGGGGGCGATCGACAAGTTACTTTCCCCTTTCTCATAGCTAATGGTCCATGCTAGAACTTAGCAAGTCTAATAAGATATGATGACAAGTAAAACTCGAATAAATGTTGTTGAAATAGTCTTATTGGGAAATTTAAAAAACAATCACACGGTTTTTATAGGTTATATAACATTATGATCACATGGTTATGGTCTTTTTGGAGGATATATCTAATCTAATATAATCTAATCTGTAAAATTCCCAAAAACTAAACCGCAAATATTTTCGGTTATCCAATATTTCAGCCCAAACGGAGTCCACTAAAAACCGCGGCCCAAATGGAACATGTTATAATCTTGGAAAAAGAAGAAGAAAAAGAGAGAGTAGTCGAAGAAGAAGGGGGGGATGCAGCAGAGAAGGGGGGGAGGCATGTCGGGGCGTCCATCCGGAACGGACGGCTCCGATTTCTCCTATCGGATGGTCGTCGATACCCGTAATAATATATATATTTATATTTATCGTACCACTCCACTCGTCGTAAAACTCCACTACTAATCCCCTCCTAATTTTCTGCTTTGAAGGGTACACCAAAGTAGCGAAGGGCAAATCCCGACTTGGCTCTCTAATTGCCCTTCAGGTTCGCAACCTTTCCCTTCTTTTCTGTTTGTTTTTCCTTTGCCTGACCGTGAATTGTGGGTTTCCGGAAGGGTTATTATGTCCAACTATTCCAATGTTTGAGTAATTCCAAGGATCGGATCGGATTGGATTGTTCTGTGATGTTGTGTTTGCGGTCATCGGGTCAAACCATTATGCCAATTGGTTGTTGTTATTGACACTCGAAGAGATCTGTAATTTTGTTTTCTCAGTCAATTTGCTTGTTAAACACTAAGAAGTAATTTACTTTGCTTAAATTTTTGTTATTTACTTGTTTAGTGGTTTATGTATTAGTGGATACGTATAGAAGAATACATGTTTAGTGAAATTAGTAATTTTTATGATTACCAAGAGAGATGCCTTTTGAAGTTGGAAGTATACATGTACCGTCATACCTGTATTAAATTATGCGTACCACTTTCATTGTTGTCTTTCTTTCAATGTGTTCTAGTTGTGGACTCATGTGCGCAACAGGAGATCGTTCACTTACGTAGCTCGAGATTGGAATTTTTCGTGCAGGCTATTAGTCAAGTGATTGTTGCTCTGTCGGTACTTTTCTTTGCATCCAAAGGAAGGGATATCAATCGATTTTCTCTCTTATCTCTTGCTATCGGGTTCGTATCTCTCGTGATAGGAGAATTAGGTTAGTCATGCTTTGCTTGATGCCCCTAATTTTATTATTCAATAGTTGCACCTTGTTTTTTGTTAGGCTTATCTTATTTTCTTTTGAAATTGTAAGGTCGAAGACGCAGTTTAGTTGTTTTATTGAGACTTTACACCACTGCATCGTCAATGGCTGCGGCTCTTTCAGTTGCATGTCTGGTTAGAAATGATTTCTTTTTTGAGGTAATACATTGGTTATTTTCTTTTTTATTTAGATATGTATATTGTTTTAAATGCCTACCCCAACTAATTTGGGATTATAGGCTTTGTTGTTATTGTTGTTGTATGTATATCGTTTTAAATAGGAGCTCAGATATGCAGACTATTCACACCATGAGATCGTTAAGGCAACACACTTTCACTTCGTCATTTAGTGTATAAAATATGTCGTCTAATTTAGTCTAGGACTAGAAACCCTGTTTATTTTTAAATTTTGGGAATATAAGCTGCCTTATTGTTTATAGACCAATCAACCTATTTTGTTATTATCTATAATTCACAAAAGCTATCTTTCTGTTTAACTTGATTAAAAACCATGGTCATATGGCATATAAAAAAGATATTCCCATATTGTCGTAGGGTGCATTTTGCTCTATTACATTACTGCAAATATGATTTTGGCGTCCAAACAAGAGTAGTGCCGCAGCATTTGAGAGTCACTACCCACTTCTCTAGGTTCTGTCAGTAATTGAGCTGGAAGGCTGAAAACAATTGCATATGCAAAATGATTTATTTTTCCCCACTTAACCCCCAAGAAGTAACTATATGACATTCTATAAACTCCACTTGATCCCCAAGAAGTAAAACTGTTGACATACAATACATCCCATGATACTCACCCATGACATACTGTGAGACTGATCCCTCTCACTGCCACCAAACCATAATATCTCTTCTGAACCTGAGATGTATCCTTTTGGTCTAAACATGTGTGATGAATTGGTCCATCCCATTTGCATACATTTTAAGTGTGCCAAATTTAGAGTGAGCAGGAGTATAATTGAATGCTATGGAAACATCTGCCAGTTATTTTGTGAGTGTATGGTGTTACAGTAGGTGAGGCAATCTGGCATTTTGTTTTCAGACGCTTCAGAATAGCTCGACTCCTGAGCTGATGTCTGCCTTTTTATTCAACGTACGAAATATTATCCTGCTTTCTAGCACAATAGCACTTGATATTGGTCTAGTGTGCAATCTCAAACTTTCTCCTTAACAGCATTGAAACATTTTGGAATTGCGAGTTCAGCCTTCATTTACTTTGTGTAGGTGGTCCAAAGTAAGAGTATCTCATCGGTAAATAGCTACGAACTAGTTGAGATTGCTCGTGTGTTGTTTGGTGAGTTGATGTTCTCATCAAAAAATTATTTCCTTCTGTCTGCAACGTGACTCAATATAGAACTATCTTGTAATTTTGTCTAAATCAGGTGTCATACTGCAACTGTTTGTCATCATCACGACAGTTGGTTTGGTGCAGAACATGTCTCCAAAGAGATCTTCTTGAAGCTCATCTTAGGTTCTGATTACTTTTTTGTTGATTTATTTTGTATTCTGACATCCCAAGTTATGCGATACTTATGTTGGAAAGCAAGCTTCTAGTCTTTGAGACATTTTTTTACAATATAGTGTACAATATTGAATATTTAATCAGTGGTTTTTTTCGTTGTTGACTTACACGCTATAAATCATGTTTCCTGTTGAGCCTTATGGTTTGGTGTTAGGCGCTTCAACATCATTATTGCTTCTAAGAGAAACTTAATATTCAAATGGAGCTCCGTGATAGCTTGTGTATAAACACGGTTGAATACATTATACATGTGAAGTGCTTTTGATAGATGAAATCCTTGATGTTTTTATCATGTCGATATTTGAATATGTTCTTTGCATATATATATTTAAGTTCCGATTTGCAGATAATGGATGTACCATCCTGTGTTATTGACAGAAAAAATACTATCAGTAATAGATTTACTTATAACTATATAATTATATTATTTTTCATGTATAATTGGAAGACCCATCTTTTCCCCCCTTTGAAATCATTAGTATTTTCACATTTAGAAACCCACAAATGGGAGAAACGAGCGGTATGAAATTTGTTTTCTGGTGCAAAGCAAGAACCTTCTTTTCATACAAGAAAGATAAATTAGATTTTATGAAAGGCGTTCGTGCAACCACCAAACTCAACGAAGTACTAGGGTTAATAAGTTTGGAAGTGCAGTTCTGTCACTGGTGGAACAGAAATCGGGAGGATGTTATTTTACTGGAAAATAAAAATTCAAGAAGAGAGATCATCCTATATAATCACTTTCGAATCTCTCTGAAATTGAAGAAAACTTGACTTCTTTCATAATTTATAACAAGTCAAAATGAAATTAACTTAATTAAGAAATCAACAGTACCAACTACCAAGACAGTATTTTGTAATATATACCACATGCTTCTTTTCTTTCCTTCTATTTGTTTTCTTTTCTCTTGTGCATCTGGAATCCGAGGGAAATGAATTCAGATTTTGGCATCTGAAATCCGAGGGAAAGGAATTCAGATTCTGGTTGACTCCGAAAAAGAAAGTTATTTGTGCATATTGATGAATTTTCCGTCGGTTTTCATGGTGTATACAAATTTTCATTTGAGTTTTCTTACCGCTTTTGGTCGGAAAGCAACGGAAATTGAATTTTTTGGTCGACCAAAATTAGTTCAAGCCCTTCCGAAATCACTTTCCAAATATACACAAACAACAAAATGCAGTAAAATAAACTACTTTCCGTTGAATTTTATTTTTCTCTATTTTATGATTGACCCGCATTCTGAGACAAAATCTTTCAGTTTCTCTCTTCGCTTTTGATTTTAAACCGATTTAGAAACGGAAGTTCAGTAAAACTCTGATTTGCGGACTTAAGTAAACCTCATGGTAAATTGTGCAAGAACTTCCACCTTCTCAACGGACAATAAGTCAAATAACCTCTTGGACGAGTCCCTTTCTTATATTTTCTTTACCGAATCTTTTAATCACGAACGTAAATTCTCTTCAAGTAATTTTCGAACAGAAGTACGCCATGTATGATAAAAAGAATTTCAACTCAAATTGCTTCTTATAGGGAAAATTTATGTTACCACAGTTCACAGAAGTGCCGAGCCTGAATGTCTTTTCAGAAAATTCCGAGGAGCAAAAATACACACAATTTTGTATTCTGAAAACAACTTCAACTAATGGTCTAAATAATGATGCTTTGGCAGAAAAAAACTACCTCCATTGGTATGGAATCAAGCAGCGACAGATTCTTCTTTGGAGGAGAGCTGGTTCTGAATGTGTTGGGGAACAACTTCAAACTTCTCTAGTCGCATGGTATAAGAGGCTCTTCCTTTCGTCATTCCTCGTAGTGTGCTAACGTATTGGAACATCTCAGCCAGCGGAACCATAGAATCAACAACCTGCATTGATCCCCAAGCTATAGGGTTAGGCAGAAACAAAAATGAAAGACAAATATTTTCTATTGTGAAGGTAGAAAATTTTGATATGATAATCACAATATTTTAGATAGCATTTGAAGTTAGAACCTATGGTATGATTTCTATTGTTCAGTTACCCTCTTGTTTAAGAATCGAAATTAATGTTTGTCTTGGCCTTAACAGAGCAAAACTACCCTCAAACTACAGGGTTCCCGTACCACCAAATAATTCAGAAGTGAATCTAATGAAATTTTGAAGCAATGGAGTACGAACACACCTTCAGCCCACCAGGCTTATCGCCAAAGCTGATAATTTGTCCTCTTCTTGAGTTCAGATCGCCGATTACATCACCCAAGTGCTCTTCTGGTGTAACAACTTCAACCCTCATTATTGGCTCTAACAATCTTGGCCCTGCTTTTCTCATGCCCTCACGAAAAGCACCTCTTGCAGCCAGCTGGAATGCTAACACACTGGAATCAACATCGTGATACGAACCATCGACTAATGCAGCACGGACATCCACAACAGGGTAACCTGCAAGTACACCATTGCTCATGCATTCCTCCAAACCCTTCATCACACCAGGAATGTATTCTCTGGGGACAGCCCCTCCTTTTATTTCACTCTTGAACTCATAACCGGAACCTGATTCCATGGGCTCAAACCTTACTGTGATGTCTGCAAACTGCCCTTGCCCTCCAGACTGTTTCTTGTGCACATATTTAACTTCTGAAACCTTTGATATGCTCTCACGGTAGTTTACTTGAGGAGCACCTACATTTGCTTCAACCTTTCCAACACACACAAAGGTTTTAGTGGGGATTGTTTAAGGAAGAGTTCATGGAAACTTATGCATGTGCATCATAATAATCAGTTACCTAAAAATAAACCTAGATGTAAAAAAGTAAGGTCACGGTTGTAGTTTGCAAAATAAAATAACACAAATAACACTAAGCTTCAACAAATGGCATTCTTTAGCATCCAAACTTTTTTTTCTTGTCACAATCAACAACAGTGTATACTTCATGTGAAAGTAAGTCATTTCCAACAACACAAGGAATCCGCCGTGTATTTAAAAAACATACCTTAAATTCCCTCTTTAGCCGATCCACAATAATTTCAAGGTGCAATTCACCCATTCCTTCAATAACAGTTTGGTTGATTTCCTCATCTCTTGAAAAGTGGAACGATGGATCTTCTTGTGCAAGCTTGATTAGTCCAACTGCCATCTTATCAATATCAGCTTTTGTCTTCGGTTCTATTGCAACCTTAATAACGGGATCAGGGAAATCCATACGCTCAAGCACAATAGGTTTCTCTGGATCACATAATGTTTCACCTGTAATTGTATCTTTCAACCCTCCAAGGGCAACTATATCACCTGCCAGAGCTGTCTTAACATCTTCCCTACTATTAGCATGCATCTCTAACAGCCTTCCAATCCTTTCCTTCTTCCCTTTGTTTGCATTAAGGACATAAGTTCCTGCACTTAATTTCCCTGCATATATTCTTACAAAAGTGAGGGACCCGACAAATGGATCACTCATGATCTTAAATGCAAGTCCAGCAAATGGTTCGTCATCACTCGCAGATCTCTCAATAATTAGTTCAGGGTCTTCAGGGTCAGTACCCTTCATTGGTGGCAACTCAATTGGAGATGGTAAATAATCCACGACAGCATCAAGCAAAGGCTGAACACCTTTGTTTTTAAATGCTGATCCACATAACACGGGCACAAACTTTGCAGATATGGTTCCCTTCCTAATTAACCTCTTCGTCGTAGCCTCATCAGGTTCAACTCCTTCAAGGTAATCTTCCATTACTTTATCATCAAACTCAACAATTGTCTCTATCATCGTTGATCTGTATTCCTCGGCCAATTCCTGGAGATCAGCGGGTATATCCTCATAAGCAAATTTTGCACCTAATTCTTCACCAGACCAAACCACTGCTTTCATTTTTACAAGATCAACTATCCCTTTGAATGAATCCTCTGCACCAATTGGGATCTGGAGAACAAGAGGCTTGGCACCTAGATTTGTCACTATCATATCCCGTGTTCTGAAAAAATTAGCTCCAAGTCGATCCATTTTATTGACAAAGCAGATTCGGGGGACTCCATATTTATCAGCTTGTCTCCAGACAGTTTCAGATTGTGGTTCCACACCAGCAACACTGTCAAACAGGCATATAGCACCATCCAGTACTCTGAGAGCTCGTTCCACCTCGAGCGTGAAGTCAACGTGACCAGGAGTATCAATAATGTTAATCCTGTGATTATTCCAGAAAGTTGTGGTTGCTGCGGAAGTTATAGTAATTCCTCTTTCCTGTTCTTGTTCCATCCAGTCCATTGTAGCAGTTCCCTCATGAACTTCTCCAATCTTGTAATTCCTTCCAGTATAGAACAATATACGTTCGGTTGTAGTTGTCTTTCCAGCATCTATATGGGCCATAATTCCAATATTACGATAATCCCCAAGTGGTACTGCTCTCTTCGTTTCTGACATGCAAGAATCAAAAGACCACATAAGCAAGCTATGCTATTGGACACTTAAATACCACATAAGAGAGAGCAGAAAGAAAAATTGCAGATATTTCACCTATATTTTTATATTAACATATTTACGCCAAAATTTAGTGAAGAAATAAAGTAAAGCTCGCAATGAGATGATTTGAGATTTGAGTTTAGTAAATCATACTGCTCTGGGGGACCATAACTTGCCTTAGATACTTTGTACAAATTGGCAAGAAAATATGCTGAAAAGAACTAAGCATCAAAAGAAAACTATGAACCAACGTAGTTTATAGATTGCAAAAACCAACACCAAAGCTAGAAACCGGGACAGTTGATTTTTTTTGGATCTCTAAGTCATTTATGAGATTTCAGACCGGAATAATCTTTTACACTTGGTCCGCCTCTTGATTATCTCTCCTTCAAGATTGAGTCACCAACAACCGAGACCAATTTCCCATTACATGTAAATATATTCACAAATTCTCTTTAATTTTAGTGACTTTTTCAGCAGATAACATAATCTCCCGAGGTTCCGATAAGCTTTAAAGGGAAAAATTTCAGTCCAAGAAGAGCACGAGAGAATAAAAAAACATCGTTTGCATTAAGATATCATAATTGCAAAGCTAGGTTAATCTCACGAGATGATAAAAAAAGGCAAATTTACGTATAAGATTTGACTCTACCTTTATAGCAAATTAACCTTGTTTTCCGTTGTTTTAGAGCGAAGGTGATGGGAATCATCTCCACTACAACTCCTATAAACTCGAATTCGAACTCGTGGAATCGCTACTCATGTAAGAACTCCAGTCCTCCACTTCAACATCACTCTCCAGTTTCTATCTCAAATCTCACTTAAACTTGACTTGCCAATTTCAATTCCAATTCCAATTCCAAAGTTTCAACATATCTTCCAATAACAAAAACATCAACTCCAAACTTAACCACACCAATCACCAAACCCAAACACAAAAAAGCAAGAAAAAGGCGAGACTTTTAAGGTCAAAACCAACCATCGGCAGCCATGGCGACGACGGGGGACGCCATCCCGGCCCTCCCTCTCGAGACGGCCACCATCAGCTTCTCCCTAACAGTTCCATCTCCAAAGAACTCTGAGCGGTGGGTGGAGAGGAAGGCGTTGCGGGCGAGGGAGCGGCGGCGGGGGGCGGAGACGGGGAGAGGCAGCGGGTGCCGGCGGCGGGAGGCGAGGAAGAAGGCTCCGGAAGCGGAGGGGGAGGTTAACCTGATTGTCTCTCCCGCCATTGATGGGGAGATAAGAGATTTTGGGGTTTGGAAGAGGTGTGAGAGGTGGAGACGACGACAGTGGTGACTGAGTGCTCTCTGGAAGATATAGTTGTGATTTTCTGTTGCAATTTTGCCTTTTAGTTTCGTTTATTGGATAAAGGTACCCCAAGTTTTTATTATTAGATGCTTAATAGGGATCGATCGAATCGTTTTGAGTACCATCGTTGGAGGTGGTGGGAAAAATTACGAAGAAAACTTCATCGTTACGTTAACGTAGGTCCCGAAATAAGTTTTTAGTGGAGACGAGATGAATTACTGAATTGCTAGACATCACTCCAAAATTACTTAAATCGTCCCTTGAAATTACCATTTTGCCCTTCTCTCATTTCTACTGCTATAACGCAACATTTTACCCTCCTATCACACATCTCTCTTCATCTTCCTCTTATAATCATAAAAAATAATGTTTTGGAGGTCAGTAATGAGCCAACGGACGCCCCAGTGTACTCGAATCTGGTAAAATGTCTAACATCTTTTTAATAAAAAAATAATAAAAAATTACGGGCGTCCGACGGAGCCGCCCCACGTAGGAGGTGCGCGAGACCCCCGAACAACCGGTCGAGGTGGTATTTGTAAGTCAGGATGTTTTACCGCCGGGAGATTTTGGATCTTAAAAAATGTTGGATCTGGAATTTTTTTGAATCTTCATCACTTGCAAAAAACTCATTGTAATCCGACCGGTTACCACCGAAAACTTGCAAAGAAACGTCAAATAATTTGAGATAACACACCGTATAATTTTAATTTGACAAAAAAATTAAAAAAAAACGGGACGTCTGGCTAATACGCCTGTACAATCGTGGAGGCGTCTGGCTAAGACGCCTCAACCATGGTGGAGGCGTCTTAGCCAGACGTCTCCACGATGGTACAGGCGTCTTAGTCAGACGCCTCCACGATGGTACAGGCGTCTTAGCCAGACGCCCGAGTCGGAAAAAAAAAATCCACCTCCGTTACTTCGCCTGATCTAGGTGCTTCGCCAGATATTTTCGTGGTGTTGGTACTAGGAATGCTAGTAAAACTGAGTCAAAAATCTTGTTTAAAGACACGTGACGATATGAGTATTAAATATATTGTTAAGGGCAATTTGGTAATTTTAAGAGGCGATTTAAGTAGTTTTGGGGCGACATTTAGTAGTTCGCATGAATTATCACACAACAATGATATTTTACACGTGAAAAAGTATTGAGCGAGAGACTAAGAATTAAGAAACTAGAGTTGGAATGTCGAAACTCAAAAGCATGTTACATTCTTTTCTCACTGTTGCGGTGGGATATTTTCCGTATCTTTTTGGGTCACCGAAATGCCAACATCTTAGTAACGAAATAGACCTATATGACTCCAATTCCAGAATATCAATTCTCAACACTCAAATTTGTAGTTATTGAAATAAATGTATGTTATGTTAGGGTCAAAGAAAATCATAAACTTACATGTTGAAATAGATGAATAGAGAATACATGGAATGTCACTTACCTTTTGGGGTGGATGTGAGGAAACTCCTCTCAAGTACATTTTTTGAAAGTCATAAAACATAACTTCCAAATTTTCATTTTTTTCTTGAAATCTATTACGCAAGAGTTGTCTTAGAATTCTAATTTCACCACTTAAGTTTTTCAGCAAACTGAACCAGTCACGCTTCCATTATAGGTGTCATAGCATGTAGGGAAACTTGAAATCTTAGAACTTGGGTTCCAGTAGGAACTTCATGATTTATTTATTTATTATTCAAAGTGAGTTCTTCAGTTCCACACAAACAAAGCAGAGTAGTGAAAATAAATTTGTAAAACCTTCCTTCCATTTCCTATAGACCGGTTACCAATCACACCTGCATGTCAGGATCTCAACTCATATTTGCATTAGTTTATGACACTATAAAGATAGAAAGAAGTACATAACATTGTGCATCCTAGTTGGGTGAGGATGAAACTTTAATTCGATTCTCTCTCTCGTGACAATACGTGGCTGGTGCAATACAAAGATCACAACTTATTTTAATAATTAAAATTATACTTATCAAATAAAACTACCAAAAGAAGTAAAAAATCAAAAACGAACTACCTTCGTTGGAGATAGGATTGTTAATCGTGTCGTGTCAAGTCATATATATGAGTTCTAGGTGTTGCGTCGTATTCGACTCATTTAATAATCGTGTTGCTAGACTTCTGCCGTATCCAACTCGTTTATACACGATTATTAAACGAGTTACTTCGTGTATATGATTAACACGACTATCGTTTACATCATTAAACAATAATCCATACACAATTAGTTCCGTTTATTACATGAATACCGGATTGCATGATTGCACGTCACTCGTTCATTATAATTTATAACTTCTATATTACTTGTAGATTTGTCGGTATTAGTCATGTAATATTCGTAATCGTGTACCTAATTACTTATTGTGTTTTATCGTGTCTTAATCGTGTTAATGGTTTTTGCAACAGAAATCCATATCCAACTCATTTAATAATTGTGTTGTCATATCCAACATATTTATTAATCGTGTTCAAATTCTCAATCCATATCCACTAATTTTGTGTCGTTTTCATGTCGTGTAAAATTGACCATGGAGGCACAAAAACTGCAGCCATTAAAATGGGCCTAATTGAGTAATTAGGATGCAGTTAGCTGGTCCAGATGCCGCAGCAATGGCTCCAAAAGGTGCACGTCTGTATTTCACACCCACAAGCAATGGATAAATGTTTAGGTTGGGCCTGGACTTTGGAGACATGTTATTCACAAATCCCTTCAAGTCGTGGACATTTTCTTGTCCAAGTAGAGAAGCTTTCTGTGCTCGAAACACAACTGTCTTCGACCCTAGAGTCACTTTCATATACAAATATATATACCAATATGGGTCGTGGGTTTGTTGTCTTTATTTCAGGTTCCTTAGATATAAACGTTCATTTCCGTTGGATTTTGGATGATTTACTTATTCTTGAAGATTATTGAAGAAGAGGTGAATTATGTTGCCTGCTCATTAACTTGTATTTGGCAACTCAAATTCGATCGGTATTTTATGCGTATGAACTAGTTTCTTGTGCTGCTGTGCTTTATTTTTCAAATGAATGAACCTCATATCCTTGACAAAAAAGTATATCTTTTTCCATTTTTATTTCAAATCCCTCTCTAAAGTTTAAACCCTTGGTTCATGGTAGAGAGGAGGACATTTTGCCCTTGTTAGCTGAACCATTGGTAAACACCACAACGAACAGCAGATCGATGAGGAGATGTGAAAATTAATTGAGGATAGTATTTTCACAAGTAATTAATAAATTTTGAAAAATGACAGACACTCATTTCATATTTGTTGCAGTCTTTTGACTTCCATCCCAACATCTCACTCTATTTCAAAAAAAAATAAAAATAAAAACATCTCACTCTTTTGACTTCCATTCTTAAAACACCTCTCATCTCATTTCACCCGGTTAACAATTTGGTCCAACACCGAAAGCACGACTTTGCTCTAAGTTCTCAAATTCGAAGATCATTGACAGAAGACCAACTCCATATCTATTCACTTTGCAATTAATTTTTTATTATTTAATATTTGGTTCAATTGTAAAGTTATTTGAAGTTCTACAAAATGCGACCATGTTTCATTGCTCCGATCATTGAACGTGCAAAATATAGGAAATACACTTATGACATGTTCATATATAGTTACTTTGTAAAATACTACTGTGATGCGTATGTTTAAATTGTCTTGTTATTTTCTAATGTGGAGTAGATTGATACACATTGAAGAATTGCAGTTGCCTATGATGATATATATTGTTCTTTTTAGTACATGGAATAGTAAAATTACAATTACCTTTGTCAGCGATCGTTCTTTGATTCGATGTCATGGATTGGATTATTTTTTAAAATATTTGATTATATACTAATTGTCTAACAGTTAGTTACGAGTTGGTTTGCAATCTCTAGATACAAGTAGTTCAATCACCAACTGAGAGACACATGGACTCGGCTGTCTTGGTCCGCCAAAGAAAATGAATTTTTCTTCTTCTATCAGTTTATTGTATTGATCGAATATTAATGTATTTTCCGTGCAAAGCACGGGATTTGTGCTAGTATTTCTATAATCTTGGTTCATCATTTCACAACTTCCAATAGTCCAATCCACAGTTGGTCGGTATATCAAAAAGTAGTTCAAAACCTTCGGAAATCTTAGTCCGAATAGCGCTTTATGGGCTGGACTACCAACATTAGTATTACAACAGACCGATATTACGGCCGTCAACAGGTGCTTTATACCAGTCTACCACACATCGATTAGCCCAAAAATAAAATTGAAAACAATTATAATTGATATCCCTATGCTACCATCGTTTTTTTCTTCTTCCCAAGAAACAATAATATTCTTATCAAAAATAAAATAGTAATTATCATTAATGCCGAAATTGACACGTCTCAGTCGGGATTTTTGTGTAGCAGCAATATTTTTTCTCATGCTTGGTTGGATGATCAAATCTTCAACTATGATTGTTATTTGCGATGTGTACGTAATCGCATGATATATATACTTCACCTTCACTGTCTAAAATTTGATGGGTGATTGTATGTTTTTTTGTCGAATCCAAGTTCATCTCTATTATAGCGACTGTACGTAGCCAAACCATTATATATTGAATACACTAAAATACTAAAAAATTACCTTGTATAGTATAACTATGAAAATTCGCTTTCCCACACGAATGTTCCTTGTATAGTATCTTAGATGAATGTTCTCAATTCTATTTATAATCTCTCAACTAGTTCTAGCCGCTGGGATTGAAAGCAAAATGTTATGCAAGAAAACACAAGTCAAGAAGTGACATGACACATTTCAGGACACGAACGGTTGACCGGATTGGGTCCATCGGTCGAACGGTATGCAAGAATAATTGGTTCGGTCGAGCTAAGGTGCAGACTGTCGGACCAACTGGGCTAGAACTTAAGTGATCGATCGAACGGATTGGATCACCAGTTCGACCGGAAAAGATCAATAAGACTTGATCTGGAAAAGATGCATGTATCGATCGACCGTGAAGAGAGTTTCGGTCGACCGTTTGACGTGTTAGATTTCAGACACGATAAAGCCTAATGCAATCGGTCGAACAGAATGAATTGAGGGTTCGATCGAAAACTCCCAGTAAAATTGGGTATGAGAAGTTTTTCTAGATTCGGTCTTCCGTTAAGGAACTTTCGGTCGACCGGACGACCAAATCCAAAATAGGGGTTAGGTGACAAATGTGTATACGACCCTTGGAAAATATGACAAGTATAATGGTCATATTTAATACGAATACGGAAATGCAATCGGTCGAACAAAAGTTAAGTTTCGGTCGACCGAAAGTCTCACTAACCAGGACACATGTCAACAACTGATAGACTGGAGGATTTGTATCGGCTGAACTAATTCCTATCACTTGACAAGGTCAAACGGTCAAACATAATGTGTATGCCGGTCGATCGATTTCAGACAGACAAAACAGATTGAAGGAACGGTCGAACGGGAAATGTATGTTGGTCAACCGTTTTGGACAAAATAGGCTTTCTGGGACAGTCTGTTGAAATCCGGTCGAACCAAATGGTTCTACTAGTCGACCGTTTGAGTGCAGAATTCAAGTTCTAGGTTTCTAATGAGTTTCAATGATTTCTTATTGAAGTCTAAAGATAATTGGAATGTTATGTGAGACTTTTATAGCTTTTCTAAGTGTCATGCAATGACTCAAAGATTTCAAGTGCCAAGTTACATTTGTAACCTAAATACATAGAATTTAAACCTAACTACGCTTCAATCTTCATCTCTCAATTCAACTTAAACTTGATACATGTGTTTAATTGATACATACAAATATATGCAAGCAATGATCTTTAATTGATACATGTGTTTATTGATATGTTGATTAATCATCAAAACGGATTAACGATTATTAGTCAAAAAGCCAACAATCTCCCCCTTTTTGATGATGACAACTTATCAATCTAAATACATGTTTGATTTTAAATTTTATCATTGATAACCAATATCTAAAACCACGAATAGATGTATGAAAAATTATCGCTATAATCCACACCTTCCACCTGACTAAAACCACGAGCAACTAGTCGAGCCTTGTACATCACATCTGAGAGACTCTCGATTTTCTTCTTGAAGACCCATTTGCAGCTAACGACCCTTTTTTCTTTTGGAAGTTCTACCAGCTTCCACGTTTCGTTCTTATGAAGAGACTTCATCTCTTCATTCATTGCACCCAACTAAGCAGCTGAATCGGGTGTCAAAATTACCTTTAAATATTTGCTCGGCTTACCAGAGACTCTAATATCTTCAGCTGCACTAATAGCATATGCAAGGACTGATTCGGAGTATCTACGAGGTTTCTTGGTCAGACGCCTCTCTCTATCCCCTGCCAACAAATACTCTCCATCTTCCTCAGATTTTGAACTCTCCCATTGTGTCACACTGGAGTCCTCATCAACATTCACTACCGGTGGCTACACCAGAACCAGAGCACCACTCGACACAGGAGTCGAAATAACAGTGAATTTCTTGGAAGGTAACATAACAAGCTCATTAAAGACAATATTTCTTTCAACCATGAGCTTTTGAGATTCCTTACACTACATACGATAACCCTTCACACCCAAATCGTAACCAAGGAATATATACTTCAACGACCGAGCATTCAACTTTCCTTGATCTACATGTGCGTACGCTGAACAACCGAAAATTCTCAACTTGGACAAATCTGAAGCTCCACTTGACCCAACTTCTTCCGGTGTTTTCATATCCAAAACGGTGTGAGGAGAACAGTTCACTAAATTACAAGCGGTACACACTGCTTCTGCCCGAAAATCCTTAGTCAGGTCAGCATTCAGAAGCATACATCTAGCTCTCCAAGAGAGTTCGATTCAGACGTTCCGCTACTCTGTTCTATTGTGGTGTATGACGTACGGTTTGGTGTCTCAGGATTCCTTCATCCGGGTAGAAATCGTTAAACTCTAAGGAACAAAACTCCAAACAATTATCCGTCATTAGAATCTTAATCTTCTTTTCTGTTTGATTCTCAATCATAGCCTTCCAGTGCTGAAAATTCTGAAACACGTCACTCTTTTGTTTCATAATATAAATCCAAGTCTTCCTAGAGAAATCATCAATAAATGTGATCATGTAGCGAGCTCCACCTTTTGATGGAACCTGTGAGGAGAAGTGGATGTAATCTAAAGTGGCCTCAGTGGTGTGCTTTGCTGCAGAGAATCTAACTCTATTTTGCTTCCCCATCACATAATATTCACAGAAGTCCAGACTGCTGATTTTTTGATTTCAAAACAAACCACGTTTGTTCAACACCGTCATGCCTTTCTCGCTCATGTGCCCCAACCTCATATGCCAAAGTTGGGCATTCTCCTCACCAGACAACGATAATGCTAAAACTGCGTCACCCACCACAGTTTATCCTTTAAGCATATAAACTTTACCGGGCCCAAGCTTCTTCCCCTTCATCAGAATAAGTGAACCTTTGGTGATGGATATGCTATCATCCTCACCACTGAATTTGTAGCCCTTTGCAGTTAGAGTACCTACTGAAATCAGATACTTACTCGCCTTTGGAACATGTCGCACATCCGACAAAATCTTGACTAGGCCATCATGGGTCCTCAATTTGACAGAGTCAATTCCTGCAACCTCACACCTGTCACCATTGCCCATCACAACCATTCCACCTGACATTGGTTCATAAGATGAAAATCACTGCTTGTTCGGAGTTAAGTGGAATGTTCTGCTTGTGTCAATCACCCAACCATAGGAAGCTTCAGACGAACCTGTAGCTACAAACACATAATCAAAATCGGACTCGGCAACATTCGAACCTGACTAATCACCACTACTAGAACCCCTCTGCTTCTCTATGTTCTGTAGCTTAAAACATTCTGATATTTTATGACCATTCTTCTTACAGTAATGACAAATAATATCTTTGTCATTCGACTTGGTCTTAGAGGTGTTCTTTGAGAAACTTCTCTCCTTTCCCTTACCACGAGCAATAAGTGCTTCACTTTTGCTCGAATCAGAACCATCTGACCTCTTCTCCATATCAGATTTGGAGGTAAAGTGTGTTTTTGACATCCGCAAGAGAGATGTCGGTCCTGCTATACATCATTGTCTCCACGAAGTGATCATATGAAGAACTCAACGAGTAAAGTAAAATGATTGCTTGATCCTCATCAGAAAACTTAGCATCCACCTTCTCCAAATCCACGATGATTGCATTAAATCATCCAAGTGTTGCTGAAGGGAAATACCCAACTTCATCTTGAATATGAACAATTTTTTCTTCAAGATAATCCGGCTAGCAAGTGATTCTTTCATGTAGACTTCCTCTAACTTTTTCCACATACTTGTAGCCGTCTTCTCCTTCAACCCTTCTCGCAGAACTTCGTCAGACAAAGACAACTTGATAGTTGACATAGCCTTCTTGTCGCACTTCAACTTATCTTGTTCGGACATTTCTTTCAGAAATGTTTTCATGCCCTCAAGAACGCCCTCCACCTCTTGCCGCACCAGAATTGCGTGCATCTTGACTTGCCACAAGCCGAAATTAACATTTTGGCTCAACTTCTCGATCTTCCATTGATTCGTCATGTGTATTTGCAAGAAAGATCGATAAAATCCCAAGAATTTGGACAAAAAAGCTCTAATACTAGTTGTTAGGGAATAAAATCAATCCTAAATACGCACTGAAACGAAAATAGGAAATCCAATGGAGAAAAGAAATCACAATTGCAAATCCACAATCACCAACCACGCAAACACGCAAGAACACAGGATTTAACGTGGAACCTCAATGCGGGAAAACCACGGACGATACAACCTTAATCTTCTATAGAGAAACAAATTACACTAGATGCTTACAGAACACACGAACCAACTGACATTGAAAGACTTGGATGAAATTGCTCCTATCGAATCCACACGAGGACGCTCTCTCTCTTTCTCTCTAGAATGTAAAGTGGACAATAGTAATTGTTCTATTACAAAGGGGAACGAAATTGCCTTTATATAGTAGGCCAAAATAAGTATTAATTGCACCAAAATCGCGTGGAGAAAAGTGCTGGACGTGGGCAAAATTGTCCCGAACGGTCGACTGAACAGACGCAATCGGTCGATCGAACTTAAAACCGTAGTGCAATCTGGAGCTTCACCGGTCGACCGTTGCGCCTTTTGTCGACCGGAAATTTCCAGACAGTGTCGCAATACTCTAACCGGTCGATCACAACTTAAGTACCAGTCGACCAGAAATTTTCAGGAAGTTTTCCTGGACCTCCAAATGCATACTCGATTGATCGGAAATTTCCCGGAACTTCTGCCAAACCCTCGAATGTGCACCCGGTCGACCGAATATGTCTCATCGGTCGACCGGAAACTTCCAGGAACTTTTCTTGGACAAATAAAACGCAATACCGGTCGACCGAATGTATGTGTGCTTCTCCCACACATAATTAATTCCCATATTCAAGGCAAATAACAACAATATCTATAAAATTGAATTAGATTAAAAAGAACCTGACGTGACGTGGCAATGAACTAGAACAAAAAACCTCCATTTTCATGAACCAAACCAAAATAGTATATATATATATACTATTTCCTATTCACTCATTTGCACACAAGTGCGATGTTTGTTTGAAGCAATATCAAACACAATCCCATCGTTTAGTCGGATTCCATGCCAGCAATGTTGAGATGGGTCCCAATAGGAAAGATCCGGTTATGGCCGATTCCTTCGTCTCAAGTTGCATGGACTTGATTACGATCCTTATCTTCATCCCGTTCATTCAATAGTGTAGGGACTGCATTTTTTTTCATGATAATTGGTTGATAAACAATTGGTAATGTCACTATAAAACAGCAAGACCAAGATATGCTACAATCTCAGAATGGATATTTCTGTTGGGAATTGGAAATGCGTACAAATTTTGAAAGTGTTTATGTATTGTTCATTGATGCACCCGTGAAGTTAGAGGTCTACGGTCATAAGTTGTGGTACTAGGCAAAATTTAAGAAGATAAAATTAGATTATATTTAAGTCTTATCCATAAACCATGGATATGTTGATACCCGTGAAAAATCTAGTGATGTTGTGTGACCAAACATAATTTTGATGGATATTCTTTCGTCGAAGATTTCTTGTTATTATCCTTAAGTATATTACATTGAAAGAAAAACCGGAATATTCATAAGGGACCATGTACCATTGGTAAAAAAATCAGAATATTTAAACGGGACGCAAGATATAATATATATATATATATATATAACTGATTATAACATATATATATATATATTGTTATGTGTATATATATTTATATATATATAGACACACACTAATTTTTCAGTGAGTCCGGAGCTTAATCTAATTATTTTAAGCCTCTACAATATTCATCGTTCATCTTGAATTTTAAGGTAGATTAAGGTTATGACGGTTATACTAATAAAATGATTTAACAGTGGATATTAACTGTAATTAAATCTAATGTTGAGATTGTAATGGACTTAAACAAATAAGATGAGTCCTGAGCTCACTAGATCTTGACGATATATATATATATATATATATATATATATATATATATATATATAATGTCGAACTTGATGGTGACTTTATATCTTCGTAGGTTTTGTTTTCAAGATCAAAAGTTTTTATCAAGATTCAAGTTTTTGTATCGTGTTATTAAATGTATGGTCAAGTTAGGACAAATTTTAAGGGGTAAAAATAGGTAATTTGAACCATATGGTTGATAAGTAAATGGAAACTAAGTATTTCTTATCTTAGTAGATGTGTGTAATGCATGTGTTATTTATAGGCGTGTTGGGATTTGGGATCAGAGGAGACAAACTTTCAAAAGTTAGAAAATGCCCAATGTCCTAGAACATGGGAATTGGAATTGGAATCGGCTTCAGCTGAGCTGTGTCACCAGTGATCAAATACTTAGATTTATCAAAGGACCATTTAACTACATACTTTTTAAAATATAAAACAGAATAATCCAGTAACGCATCGAGGGTATTAAAAACTAACGAAATGTTTACATCCACGGTCTGATGCATGCTCGGATCTCGTCTACATTCGATCTAGAAAGTCCCCCATGCGTAGTTAAGTTGGTTAGTGGTGTGTAGAACATACATCTCGAGTTCAAAGTCCAGCGATAACACATCAAATGTCTCAGTGAAAATGATGTTGGATCACTTCCAGTTTGAAGTCATAACCCGTTTGTTCCAAGTGGGCAAGTGTCGGAGAATTCCGAGTCATCCAAAAAAAAAACCATTGGATCCAGAAAACGAGAAGTCATCGGTGAGTCCGAATAATTCACTTGCTTGCAGATGTGTGCTGTGTGGAAGGAAGGGACTTAACATATGACGTGGTGCATGTCGCGCAATTGTAATATCTATCAGCACACTCAATCATTATTTCTTTTGTAGTTTTGTGATCAATCAAAATTCCATTATTAGTTGATCTTATGCATTATGAGCTTGGTATGGGTTGCTTGTTTCAATACTCTATTTGGTTATAAGTGATAATTCACTTACCCACATCCACATGTAATGAGTAATTTTTATCAAAGTACTGAGACTTAGAAATCATGAGGTTATACCACATACTAACTGCTCTTATACCAATATCGATCATGGTCATCTAACTCTATCTAATTAGCTGCAGTCACCATTTCCACCTCAACAAAAAAAAAACAATTAAAATACAGTGTACATGATCAGTTGTTCTCAATTGGGTACTTCAAAACGAGAAAAAAATCTAGCCGACATGAATGATATTTGAATATCAATGTAGCTTTCGTTTCGTATAGTATGAAGTATGAACACAATTATTTGGGATTTCTGCATGGACAATTATTTGGGATTTCTGCATGGACAATTGCCGCTCGTGGTGCCACAGTCTAATTAAAATATAATTAGATTACAGACTATCTTCTTAAAATATATGGTTTGATATTTCCTTTCCTCGCTGATTTGCTTAAATTTTTAATGATCGATGTGAATTGGTCTTAACTCGGTTGATCATGGAACAGGGCCCTCAAGCAACTCCACATGTGAATCACATTTTGGGGAAATCGAAACCTTGAAAAAACAATCTGATAGTAATTATCTATTGTATTTTACTAATGAAAACCTAAACGAGCATAAGGATTAACAGGAAGCTCCCAAACTATGCAAATGTGGCAAGAAGTCCATGTGGATGGAGAAGTTGCGAACAAATTCCAAATTTTTGATGTTGTATTGCATGAAGTAAACTCTACAGGATGTGTTTAGACATAAGATTTTGTAACGTCCTCAAAAACAACGGAAAATTTAAAAAAATTAAACTCAAAGATTAACCAAAAAACTCGATGACGATACTCATATAACATATCAAATGTGCATCATTTATACAGGAGTTTTCAAAAGTATGATTACATCAAAAGATACAACTGACAATATACAAGTAATCATATCAACCACAAAACAAGACTACAAGATCCGATCCTGGTATGATCGTCCTCTGTCCCCACCCACTCAAAGCTGTTCTGGACCTGAAAAACAACAATAAACAATATCTGAGCTTCCATAAGAAAACCTCATATACCAAGTTTACCTACATGCATATGAAGTATTGTACATGAAACTTATCATACTAATATTCATGGCATAAAATAATGTAATAATATAAAGCTTCCCCTAACATGGTAACGAAAGACATATCATCAATAACATCGGGCCCCACAGGGTCACCCATCACATCCACATACTGTAACATAAGTTGTAAAACTCATGTCGGAATCAATCGTCAGCCAATAACTCCCACCTCATGGGATCAAATGCCCACACAAGCTGTAATACATCTGCCAGAATAAATCGTCGGCCAATAACTCCTACCTCTTGGGATCAAAAGCTCACACAAGCCAACATAGCATATAAGCTGACATAACCCCTATTGGATAGCGATCCAACCGTCAACTCTGCCGCCATAAAGGTTGGGCAACAACCTCATCTCACGGAGTTTGTCTACTCTACCGCCATAAAGGCTAGGCAGTCTCCTCACCCCCACAGAGTTGCACAATACAACACAACACATCATAATATGTATATAAAATAACATGCACCAATACTCGTAAAACAAAAAAAACACAATCTGGGCATCACTGGTCGACCGAAAATGGTCGAGTGGTCGACCAATTGGTAGTTGTACAAGCATTCATCATTGAGTCAACGGTCGAACAAAATCATGCAAACGGTCGAACCACAATACCAAAAGGTCGAACAAAACAATAATAATGGTCGACCGTTTGGAACTAATAAACATTATAATATTCATCTCAATGGTCGAACGACAAAAGAGTCCGTCCGACCGAAAATATCAAGAACCACCTAGTGTGAGATACTAAATCGAACTTGGCATACCGCGTGCGATCATTGGAGTTCCCAAACTTTGCCGGCGATCACCTCCGCACCAACTTGCACCCGGTTGAAGAACTTGAACTCTTCTTCCAACTTCTCCTCTTCTCCAATTCTCACGTCTACAACAACACTTCTCTCCCTCACCCTCTTTCTTGTTTCCACGCGGTTGAGTAAAACCTTCTTCTCCCGATAAACACCAACGTAACCCTTATATACATTCACTTCAACCCTTCACATCTCCATCCTCCAATCACTTTTCAACATCTCATTTCCTTACAAACCCACATGTCACTTTACCTTTTCCCACCACGAAAGGCCAATCCCCACTAACCATGATTAATTCTGTTAATTAGGTTTAGGCTTTAAGGTTCTAACAATCCACCATCCTTAAAGAAATTTCGTCCACAAAATTTAAAACAAGCTACTCACCAAAAAACTCCAGATACATCTTCCGAACTTCCACATCGATCTCTCAGGTGGCTTCACGCACAATGTGGTGCTGCCATCGAACCTTTACCATCGGGATGGTTCTCTTTCTGAGTTGATGCTCCATGCCATCCACAATCTCTACAGGTTTCTCCCCTAGTGACAAATCCTGTTGGATTTCCAGAACCTCTATCTCAATAAAGTGGGATGGGTCTGACACATACTGAAGGGAATGTGTTCTAAAAGTTTTACTTTTAAATGTCAATAATTATGAATTGAATGAGAAATCATTTTGTTCATTGTTTATGTTATTCGTCTTTTAGAAGTGTTAAGGAAGAGACTCTTGGTCCTTAACCGTAGAGCTCTAAAAGATATTGGTTTGCATAAAACAAAAGACATTCGTAATCATGGTAATAAACATGAGACATTTATTACCGAGTTAAGATTGTCGTGTTGGTCATAGATCATTGTAGCTCTAGAAGTGAGTAACAACACGGGTACGCAAAAGAGGAAAATATTACTTTTGTATACTGAATAGACCTAATAAGTAAAATATTATAGAAATGTGTTTCTGTGTCATTAATATTTTACTGTGTCATTGGTCATTTGATATGAGACTTATATCCGATCACTTAAGAAATACTTGATTAGACTAATGTTTTAAGCTATCGATAAGTGTAGTGTAAAGGCATTGGTTGGTCAAGTATGACTTTCGTTGGAAAAGATAATTAGTCAAAAGATTATCATTGCCCTCTTAATTGAGTAATGATATTAATGTGTCCCTTGATAAAGCAAAGTTATAATGTGCACAATGTGATTTGAGTTAAGTCACATATTTATAACTAGCTTAAAGAGATCAAGAAATGAATACTAACACAAAGATGACACAATACTACTTTGTGTGTATTGTTAATATCATGAGGCAAGGGACGGACACAAGTGGTGCACTCCATCACTAAATGGATCGGGTTTTGATTCAAGTGGAATTAAGACATCTAACTAATTGGGAGCTATAATGTGTAGCTACATACCGCTTATAGCTTGTGCTATTAAGTTCTTAATATCATTGCCAACTTAGTTTAAATCCTCCTATAGGTCACACCACAAAACTGGGAAACGAGAAATGAGGATTTTGAGTTCATAAGATGTGTCGGGTTTCATGTAGAAAATATGACACATGGGGTGAACAAGCAAAATCAAACTTATGTTGTGATTAATAACATAATTAGAATCTAAATTAAATTCATATGTGATGTAAATATTATGGGGTGTAATGATTTATCATTACATAGGATAATATGTTACATAAGTTATGAATTTACTACTAATCCCGAGTCAAATTTTGTGGGGGTTAAACCAAAATTTGACAAGTTTGCAGTACTGTGCACAAACGGTCGACCGAACGTGCACGGTCGACCGGACACGTCTCGACCGATAACAGGGAATTTTCGTCTGTTCGGAACGGTCGACCGAATCTATCGGTCGGTCGACCGAATCTATCGGTCGGTCGACCGAACATTGTGATAAATATTTTATTGTTGCGAGCGGTCGACCGAATGTTGAACGGTCGACTGAAACTTGGTTCGAGCGGTCGACCGAACCTCCAAACGGTCGACCGGTCCAGACGGTTTTATCCAGAATTAATTTAAGAATTAATTAGATCATGCATGGAATTGGTCTATAATTGATTTAATTCGTAGCTGAGATTATTTATTAGTAAATAATGGATGGTTAGATGGAAGTTTGCATAAAATCATGGGCAAGAGGTTGCACATGAATAAGTAATTTGGAGAGAACTTATAAATACAAGTTTATCTCATTACCTCATTAATTAATTCATTGTTTTTCTCATGCAAAAACTCTCTCCATAATTCTCCACAAAAATTCTTTAATTCTTAAGTTTAGTTTTAGTTTTTAAGAGATCATCTTCTCAAGGGAACTAAAGAGGGGTTAGTAATTAGATTCTAAACCCTATTGGAGATTGAGAGGCTAGCTCTTCTCTCTCCAATATCGTTTAGAGTTTGGTGAATACTCGGAGGCAATCCGCCGGGCGATTCAACCGTCAACGCAACTCCGGATCTTCGAGAGGTTTTAGAGAACCTCTAGGTATGATCCTCTTTACAATTGTTTGTTTATTCTAATGCATGTTAAACAATTAGGATAAACAAATACATGTCTATATGAAAATCGAAGAAAATATGAATACTACGATCCTATATGTTTATAAAATTTCGAAAATATATACATACTATAGGGCACGAAATCCAACACATACTTCCTCAACATCGATACATGGAAGACATTGTGAAGACCCGAAAACTACGGTGGTAAGGCAATTCGATAAGCAACTTCTCCGACATGATCAAAAATCTCGAATGGTCCGATATACCTCGGGTTGAGCTTTCCCTTCTTCCAGAACCTCATCCCTCCCTGAAATGGAGAGATCTTCAAAAACACGTGATCACCAACCTCAAGGCTCAACTCCTGTCTACGCTTATCAACGTAACTCTTTTGTCTTCTCTCTGCGGTTGGCCATCTCTTCTGAATCACACCTACTTTTTCTGCATACATTTGTACCAACCCTGGACCAACCAATTGTCATTTGCCTACATTGCTCCAACATACTGGCGATCTGCAAGGTCTCCTGTATAATGCCTCATACGGTGTCATCCCAATACTAGCGTGAAAATTGTTGTTATAGGGGAACTCGATCAGCGACAAATGATCATCACAATGTCCTGCCCAATCCAGAGTGCAAGCTTTTAGCATATCTTCTAACGTCTTGATCGTCATCTCAGATTGACCTTCAATCTGTGGGTGAAAAACAGTTCTGAACTTCAACTGCGTCCCCAACGCCCTCTGCAGAGTTCCCCAAAATCTGGATGTAAACCTGGAGTCTCAATCAGAGATGATGCTCAGAGGCACTCCATGCAGTCAGACTATGTCTTCAATGTATAGCTTGGTTAGACCCTCCAGAGGCAAAGTCGTCTTGATCGCCAAGAAATGTGCCAACTTGTCCAGTCGATCAACGATGACCCAAATTGCGTCATGAAACATTCTCGTCTTTGGCAGACCGGTGACAAAATTCATCGCCACATGCTCCCAAAATCCACCTCCTGATATGAAATTTAATTTTAACCAATTTTGTATAGGTTTCAAAATACCACAAATGATTTGCAAGGTACATTGTCAACCAAACACGATATATATCTTCAAATGTCACATTTTGAATTATTGCACCGTAAAAGAACTGAATTGTTATTCGTCGCCGGAAAACTACTTAAATCGCCCGTGCGAATTACTATTTAGTCATTCTCTCATTTCTACTCATATATCTCGACATTTAACTCTCCTACCACCCATCTTTCTTCATCTTCCTCTCATAATCATAAAAAACAATGTTTCAGAGATCAGGAAATGAGCCAATGGACATTCCGGTGTACTCGATTCTGGTAAAATGTACAACTTCTTTTTAATAATAAAAAATAAAAAAAATAAAAATTGGAGGGCGTTTGCCGGAGCCGCCTCCCCATAGGGGCGTCTTAGCGAGACTCCCATATTTTTTTAATATATTTTTTTAAAATTATACAGTTTGTTATCTCAAATTATTTCAGGTTTCGTTCCAAGTTTTTTGGTATTCATTGGTAATTCAAATGGTTGGATTACAATGAGATTTTGCAAGTAATGAAGATTCAAAAAAATTCAGATCTCGAACGACATGTCGATGTGGTATTTGTAAGTCAGGAAGTTTTACCACCGAATTTTTTTTGATCTTGAAATTGTTGGATCTGGAAATTTTTGAATCTTCATCACTTGCAAAAAATATTGTAATCCAACCCGTTACCACCAAAATCTTGCAAGGGAACCTCAAATAATTTAAGATAACACACCATATAAATTTAAGATTTGTTTTGATTTTTTTTCGACGGGCGTCTTAGACAGACACCCTCTCCATGGGGGAGACATCTAGTTAAAACGCCGCCCTGGGGGTGGCGTCTGGCTAAGACGCTTTCCCCCAATGGGGGAGGTATTTGGCTAAGACGCCTCCCCCATGGAGGATGCGTTTTACTCAGACGCTCAACTCGATTTTTTTGCTGGGTATACTTCACCGAATCCAGGCGCTTCGCTAGACATTTTCGTGGTGTTTGTACTGAGAAAATGAGGAAAACGTGGGCAGAAACCTTATTTTAAGAGACGAGACGAAATGTGTATTAAATGAATTGTGAAGGGCAAAATAGTGATTATTGGGACGATTTAAGTAATTTTTCAACGTGTTAACAGTAACTCCCAAAAGAAATTAATCTTAACCACCATTCATTCTATTTGTAATGTACATCAATATATAGCTCCTAGCCACCTTACCAAAAAAATTCAAATAATATTAGGACTTGAATTTGAAATCCCTAAGACAGCCATGCATTGTTCACATCTAAATTAATGTAACCACGTAGCCATATCTTGTCACCTTTCTCTCCACCTACTATAAATCGAACTCCCATTCCCTTCTAGTCCTTCAACCATCAATATTTCTCTTCTACTTCTTTCTCACAACAAATTAATTAAATGGCATCATTTCACCCAACAAGCAGATTATCTTCCCTAACCATCACCATTATCCTCCTTTCTCTCTTCTCCCCTCTCCCGATCACCGGCCGATCAACTCCGGAGACTTCCTCCAATGTGGAGTTCATAAGAACCTCTTGCAAGAAAACAACGTACCCGGCACTATGTGTTTCCTCTTTGTCCTCCTACGCAAGTGCCATCAAGACCAGCCCCACGCAACTCGCCAGCACTGCCCTCGCCGTGAGCCTCTCCGGCGCTAAGTCCACGTCGGCGGACATGGAGAGGATGTGCTCCGAGCAGGGCATGAACCCACGTGAGAAGGCTGCCATGAAGGACTGCCTTGAGAACGTCCGGTGAGTCAAATGCGTGGTATTATTAGTTTGTAGGAGATCATAAGAAATAATTAGGTTTCTGAGACTACTTCTGGGTTGTTGGTCTGTATGGAAAAAAATAATAATATGGAATTCCATGACTTCCAGGAATTCCCAAAAAAATAAAATGTATTAAAAAAAATTGTGTTACATACACCCACTCAAAAAACAAAATAAGTCTTCAATATTTAGCTTTTTAAAAAATTGGACAAGATTCCAACTATTCCCTTCAAATTATTCAAAATTAATTCTGACCACTCTAGATATTCTTTGCTACTCATGATATCTTAGTTACCCTTCAATTTGAAGTGAATTATCAATTGGCCGTAATGTTGAATCATACTATGAGCTGACACTTCAAACATCAATTTTACATGAAGTTGAATTTATTTTAGGTCAATATTAATTATTGTTAAATACGGTTTATATATACATGGGTGTGACTGAAAATTTAGTTAAAAGGGAGACGTATTGTTGGTTATTTTTATTATTTAATCATATATTTTCCCTAAATGTATCCCTTTTAAGAACCCAATTATATGATGATATTATTGGACTTTCAAGGTTGTGAGTTGTGACTCAACTAGACTCTAGGTAGCTCTTACTACACATCATTAAGCAAATCCTGGCACATTTAATTCCATATATATACAAATTTAAAAAAAACGATTGTTCTCTCATAAGTAACGTGAGAAAATATTTTCCATCACATGCACAGATGCTCAGTAGACGAGCTCCGGCGGTCGACGGCTGAGATGACTCAATTGGGAGGGCAAGACTTGGGATTCCACATCCGCAACATACAGACGTGGGTGAGCGCGGCGTTGACGGACGAGAACACGTGCATGGATGGGTTGTTAAAGATCCAACACCAACCCAAGCCCAATAAATTATTACTTAAGCTAATTAATAAGTCCAACCCACTAAGCCCAATTTCTAGAGAATTCATACTCTAGATGTTTCTTCCTTATCCATCACTATGAAACTTCGTAGAAGATTCAAAGTGAAGAAATCTCAACTCTTCTATAAGCTTCCATTCACACCTATAAATAGGAGTGTGATCTCCCATTTCAATTCATCCAAGAGAAGAGTTCTCCACCACACAAAGAGTGAGTCTTGTGTAGTAGTGTGAGTAAGTAGTGTAGTCCTTTGTAGTAGAGTGTGAGTAAGAGTCTTGTAGTGAGGAGAAAAGTCTTGTAGTGAGCTGTATTGTTGTAACAACTTTAGTTGTGCAATATAAGTCTCATTATCATTTCCTTTTACTACTTCTTTACTCAACAATTGGTATCAGAGCCGTGTTTGTGGTGATCGTCCGTCGAAAACCACAAAGTCGAAGCCCTGTTGGAGGAGTTGAAGATCACGCTGAAGGAGTTGGTTCGATTAGTTCGAAACCAAAAGGTGATGGCGGATTTATCAAACCCATGCAGCGGAATCGAGAAGCTCAATGGCGAAAACTACAGGTATTGGAGTCTTTACATAGAACCATATTTGCAAGGGCAGGATCTATGGGAAGTTGTTGCTGGGAATGAAACCACATCACCTCCTGTAGAGAATGCTGATGCAAATAGGAAGTGGAAGATAAAGGCTGGGAAGGCCATGTACGTGCTCAGGACAACCATTGAGAAGGATTTGCTTGAGCATGTACGTGAGGCTACTACGCCTAAGGAGGTATGGGACACACTTAAGTCGCTCTTCACGCAAAAGCATGATGCCCGACTTCAACTTTTGGAAAATGAGTTGATGTCTGTTAAGCAAGGAGGTATGTCCGTTAATCAATACTTTACAAAGGTTAAAGGGCTTTGTCGTGACATATCTCAATTAGATTCGGAGTCTAGAATTAGTGAGCCCAGGATGAGAAGGATTATTATCCATGGGCTAAGGCCAGAATATAGTGCCTTTATCACAGCAGTACAAGGGTGGCCGACTCCTCCTTCCATCTCAGAGCTAGAAAGTCTACTTGTCAATCAAGAAACTCTCACCAAGCAGATGACTGGAGTTTCTACGAAGAGTGGAGAAGAAGCTCTCTTTAGTGGAAGAAAGAATGGTGGCCCTAAGAAACAAGAGCGGAGGAGTTCACAACAAGGGGGAGCACTTAAAAGGGAGCAAATGAAGAAGAACCTCAAATGCTACAACTGTGGCAAGAGAGGTCACTTTGCGAGGGAATGCTGGTCGAAGAAGAAGATTGCAGAAGGAAATGCTGCAACACAGAGTCACAAGGAGTGTGACAGCGAAGAAGAATGGGACGTAGAGGCATCTATGACAATGATAGAGGAGCATGCTCTTGCAGTCAGCACAAGTTCAGTGCGAATTGACTATGATAATGATTGGATCGTGGACTCCGGTTGCGCCAACCATATGACAGGAGATAAGAAGAAATTACAAAAATTGTCTGAGTATAAAGGTGGTAGAGTTGTAGTGACAGCAGATAACTCAAAACTACCAATCACCCACATCGGGAAGACAGTGGTGGTGCCTCGATTTAGCCCAAATCAAGTACAACTGCAGAATGTCTACCATGTGCCAGGTATGAAGAAGAATCTCATGTCTGTGTCCCAACTAACATCAATCGGGAAGTATGTTTTGTTTGGACCAGAAGATGTGATGGTGTACCAAACTCTCAAGATAATTGGTTCACCAATCATGGAGGGACAAAAGCTGGAGTCTGTGTACGTGATGTCTGCAGAATCAGCATATGCAGACAAAACAAGAAAGAACGAGACTGTTGATCTGTGGCACGCTAGACTTGGACATGTGGGCTATCACAAACTAAAGGCAATGATGAAGAAGTCGATGATAAAGGGTCTACCGCAACTTGAGATTGTTGGAGATATAGTATGTGCTGGATGCCAATATGGGAAGGCTCATCAACTCCCTTATGAAGAATTGTTTATGTATATATTTATCTATATATTCTGTTCTTTTAAAAAAAATGTTTCATGACATAGCTAAGATTGAACTGCTAAAACCCGTGTACAAATTGCATTGAGTTTTTGTTCCTTATTATATAGTTCTGCTTGTAGAAATTGTGACATAAATCTAAGTTCCAAAGAAATAACTCATTGCCCTTTAAGACATGTATGCACTTAAATTGGATGAATCAAATCTTTGAAGTGGTTGATAAAAAGCAGAGGTTGAGGAAAATATACCGGGAAGTGTGGACTTCTAATAGTAATTAAGCCTTGAGGAAAATAAAAATAAAAATAAAAGAATAAAGTGAAGAAAACACATTTTGCAAAATGATTACAAAAGCCCAAGCCTTTGAGTCACTGGTCCGTAGGGGTATCTTGAAACCCGGTAACTTGAGTCTACCAGCTCGGGATTATCGACCAAACTCGCTACACGAATGCAAAAAGGGTAAAAGTGTCAAAAAGCAAATGTGTTGAATCACGAAAAAAAAAAAAAAAAAATAAGAATACTCAAGGCCCAAAGCTAAAAGAATGATCCATACCATGGTTGATCCGAATGATACTTCACCACCAGAGGAGGCGTGCAAAATAATTCAAGTGATAAACATGTGTAGAAGGGTTAGTGGTGTGAATGTTGGAGGAACAAAGACCAAATCATATTTTTAATGAGTTAGATTTATATAATGAGCATGCAAAAATTCTTAGTGAGATGTATATGGTTGAGGTAGGGATATTGAGAACTATTAATGAAACGTTGATTCAGGATTTTGTGGGTATATCCGCTGAAAACCCTCAGGAGACAACACTCCTCCTCCTAGGAAACGTGGAGGTTTAAAGGCTTGTTGCACATGCTAAGTGCAACCGTGATTCCTACGAAAGTGAGTTAGGATTTCCCTGTTTTTATTTTTCTTATCTTCCGTTTTGCTAGGGACTAGCAAAATCTAGGTGTGGGGGTATTTGATGCATTGCATACATTGCATCATATGTCTTTCATTTAGATTACTTTTACATCAATAAATGCTACTAAGGTATGTGTTTAGTCTTATTTACAGAATACAGGGACCTGAATGCAATTTACCCACATCCCGAGCATAAACGCGTGCAAAAGACTCATTTCTATCATAAAGACCAAGTTCAAGATTATCGGGTTACGAATGGAAATGTATCCAAGCATAAAAGCATTCAAGTCCTAATTGCAAAAAGAACAAGGACTTAAGCACAAAAGTAGCCGGGGATTTAACTGCAAAAAGTCAAGGACCTAAGTGCAAATCACGAGTAGCTTTTATTCTCTTGGAGAAAATATATAGAAAAATCAATTATAAATCTCCAACAATGGAAGGAATTAATCCGGAGCTCAAGAGATTGGAAAGAAAGCATCCAGACGCGCAAAGGAGGATCAAATCATACCATAAACATTCAACCAAAATCCGGATTAAATCTGAGGAGATCATGCGGCGAAATCGCCGCACATTACATGCATCATGCGGCGGAAACGCCGCCCCCTAGTCGATCCGTGTGCTCCAATTTTGACCAGTCGTGTCTGGACACGTGTACTCTCCAATTCTATACTTAGGTCTCTTGTAACAACTATAAATAGACCCGAGAACGATGTTAGAAGGGTCCTTGGTCCTTAGTCTTAGGTTTTTATTTTTAGTCTTTGTCTTGTAATCTTCTTTTTAGCAATAAAATTCTGTTCTTTTAATTCTTGTTTTTATTTTATTTTAATGTCTCTAGGATCCCTTCTTCTTCCTCCCTCCATGAGTTTCTAACTCTTTCCAAAGGGTGGAGGTGATGGAATTAGGGGTAGAGAAGATGAATGCATGTTATTGTTTTAAGTTCGTGATTAGTATATTTTGATTACTTGAGTTTATGTTAAATCATTTATCTTGTAATGCTTCATAACTAACATGATTTATTTCAAGTTTCTCCATTCTTCAATCTAAACCTAAGTCTAGACCTCCACCCAACGGATTTTTCTTCTTATTTCTTGTGTTAGTTCTAATTGCTTTTGTTTCTTGCTTTAGATAATCAAATCAAAAATACCAAAAACCCAATTTATTTCTTCCCCCGTCTTCCCCTTAATCGAAAATAACATTAACAACGAAATCTCTCCCTCCTTGTGTTCGACCCGTATTTGCCACGTCTTCATTGACGCCGTGCACTTGCGGTATAAATTTAATTCTCATCAAGTTTTGTGGGCTATCACAAACTAAAGGCAATGATGAAGAAGTCGATGATAAAGGGTCTACCGCAACTTGAGATTGTTGGAGATATAGTATGTGCTGGATGCCAATATGGGAAGGCTCATCAACTCCCTTATGAAGAATCCAGCTTTCAAGCAAGAGAGCCACTGGAGTTAATTCACTCAGATGTCTTTGGACCGGCAAAACATCCATCCATTAGCGGGACTAAGTACATGGTGACGTTCATCGATGATTACTCAAGGTATGTTTGGGTAGACTTTCTTCAAGAAAAATCAGAAGTCATTTTAAAATTCAAAGAGTATCGGGAGAAGGCTGAAAGAGAACTTGGAAGGCGTATACAGTGCTTGCGCACTGATAATGGAGGTGAATACACATCCAAGGAGTTTGCAGCATACCTAAAGGAGCACAATATTAGACGTCAATTAACATGCCCCAACACTCCTCAGCAAAATGGTGTGGCTGAGAGAAAGAATCGACATCTAGCAGATACTTGCAGAAGCATGATGCACGCAAAGAATATACCTGCAAGATTTTGGGCAGAATGCATGAGAACAGCGGCACATATAATCAACAGACTACCACAAGCAAGGTTGGAGTTCGTCTCACCATATGAGAAGCTATGGAAAACAAAGCCCGTTGTAAGTCACTTCCGCGTGTTCGGTTGTGTATGTTACGTATTTGTACCAGACAATCAACGAAGTAAGTTTGACAAGAAGGCAATTCGGTGCATCTTTGTTGGGTACGACAATGAGAGAAAAGGATGGAGGTGCTGCGACCCAACAACCGATCGATGTCATACTTCAAGGAATGTGATCTTTGATGAAGCTTCATCTTGGTGGTCCTCAGATAAGGTAGTGCTTCCAGATTCTGGAGAATTGGAAAGCATGGTACAAGAGAAGCTCGGTGAGCAAGATTCAAGCGATTAAGGAGTAGAATCCGAAGAATGCTCATCAAAACTATCAAAATACTCTAAAGATCCTTGGAAGAGTGGAGTATATGGGAAGAGTTCAGAGGAGACTCGGCCATCTCAGATGGAGGTCGAAGAAGAATCTGGAAGCAAGATACGACGATCCAACAGAGAAAGGAAGCCAAATCCAAGGTACGCAAATGCAGCTCTAGCAGGAGAAGAAGAAATCAAGGAGCATGTTAAATATGAAGAAGCTTCGAGAAGTAAACAATGGATGAGTGCCATGAAGGAAGAATACAAAGCTTTAAAAGAGAATGAGACATGGGAGTTGGTCCCAAGACCTGCAGATATTAAACCTATCTCTTGCAAGTGGGTCTACAAGTTGAAGACACACCCTGATGGATCCATAGAAAGGTACAAAGCTCGTCTCGTTGCTCGAGGATTTTCACAACAATATGGTATGGATTATGATGAGACCTTCAGCCCAGTAGCCAAGATTACCACAGTTAGAGTCTTAATTGCTGTAGCAGCAATTAAGTCATGGAAGTTGTGGCAAATGGATGTGAAGAATGCATTTCTTCATGGAGAGTTGGATCGATCAATATACATGGAACAACCACAGGGATTTGAGAGCACTGATCATCCAAACTACCTATGCAAGTTAAAGAAGGCACTATACGGGTTGAAACAAGCTCCAAGGGCATGGTATGGGAAGATAGCAGAGTTCTTACTTGGGTGTGGCTACAACATTGCTCCTGCAGACTCGAGTCTTTTCGTAAAGAATAGAGAAGAACAAATATCTGCAGTTCTCGTGTACGTGGATGATTTGATCATCACAGGAGATGATGATGAGGAAAATCAAAGGACCAAAAGAAATCTATCAGTTAGATTCCAAATGAAGGAGCTTGGAGAGCTTAAGCATTTCTTGGGGCTTGAAGTAGACCGAAGCAAACAAGGTATATTTCTCTGCCAACAAAAGTATGCTAAGGATCTTCTGCAGAAGGTTGGTATGCTTGACTGCAAGTCAATATCTACCCCAATGGAGGAAAGAGCCAAATTGTGTGCATATGAAGGCAATGATCTGAAGGATGCAACAATGTATCGACAATTAGTAGGTAGTTTGATCTACCTAACCATGACTCGACCTGATATATCTTTCGCCGTTGGAGTTGTAAGTCGATACATGCAGACACCGAAGAAGCCTCACTTAGAAGCAGTAAGAAGAATACTGAGGTACGTGAAAGGTACTATTGATCTTGGTCTTTTATACAAAAATAGAAAAGATCAAAAGCTAGTTGGGTATTGCGATGCTGACTATGCGGGAGACCACGACACACGAAGGTCGACTACTGGATATGCATTCAGTCTTGGTTCTGCACCAATCTCTTGGTGTAGTAAGAGACAATCAAATGTCTCATTATCAACCACAGAAGCAGAGTATAGAGCGGGAGCGATGGCCGCCCAAGAGAGTACGTGGTTGAAGCAGTTACTAGAAGATCTTCATCAGCAAGTAGATTATCCAGTGTTGTTGCACTGTGATAATGAATCTGCCATACGTCTGGCAGAAAATCCAGTCTTTCATGCAAGGACGAAACATGTGGAGGTTCATCACCATTTTCTAAGGGAGAAGGTTCTGAAAGACGAAGTTCTTATGAAGTCTATTGGTACGAAGGAGCAAGTGGCAGATATCTTCACTAAAGGACTACACCAAGTAAAGTTTGAAGAACTTCGTCAACGACTTGGGATGGTAAGAAGAATGGTTGGTGTTGAGGGGGAGTGTTAAAGATCCAACACCAACCCAAGCCCAATAAATTATTACTTAAGCTAATTAATAAGTCCAACCCACTAAGCCCAATTTCTAGAGAATTCATACTCTAGATGTTTCTTCCTTATCCATCACTATGAAACTTCCTAGAAGATTCAAAGTGAAGAAATCTCAACTCTTCTACAAGCTTCCATTCACACCTATAAATAGGGGTGTGATCTCCCATTTCAATTCATCCAAGAGAAGAGTTCTCCACCACACAAAGAGTGAGTCTTGTGTAGTAGTGTGAGTAAGTAGTGTAGTCCTTTGTAGTAGAGTGTGAGTAAGAGTCTTGTAGTGAGGAGAAAAGTCTTGTAGTGAGCTGTATTGTTGTAACAACTTTAGTTGTGCAATATAAGTCTCATTATCATTTCCTTTTACTACTTCTTTACTCAACATGGGTTTGGTGGTAAGGCTATGGATGGGCGCGTGAAGGAGGTGGTCAGGGGTAAGATCTTGAAGGTGGCTCACTTGATCAGTAACGCTTTGGCTCTCGTTAATGGCCTCGTTAATTCCACCTAATCAATCATCTGCTTGCTTGTCCAATTATTATGATATATAATTGAGGATTAGCTACCTAGTGGTGGGTCATGTTGTGTTTATTGAAATCATGTGTGTGTGTACTGGAGGACTCACGTGTGATGTTTTTTTCTTTTCCTTTTTTCTTGGAGCGTCGATCGAGGTCTGTGTATAGATCTTTATATATATAGTTAAGTTAGTTGTTTGTGTCGTGAGTTTTAATAAATAAATAAATATATAATGTATTGAAATTAAACATACATCGGTCCCCATTGTGATTCTAACAGTTGATCACAGAGCATGTTTCACTGTGAGACCAACCGTTGAGATACACAACTTTGTGTTATGTCGTGAGATTGTCGAAGTGGTGTTTTTTTTTTATCTTCCCGGGGAATCTGAGACGGTAATGTTGTGTACGGTAGCAATAGCTAATTAATTTTGACTGTTGTGAATTGTGATAAAGATAGATACTTTCCTTTTGTACAAGTTTTATTTTCTGTATGCTAACTTAATTTTTATACGTGATTTTTCTTATTGTTGAGAAAATATTTTCTTCCTTGATGTTTGAGGATAGAGATATATGAATTATAGTTTCAGTTATATTAGTTGAGGTGTGCGTTTTTTGACATTTCACTTACTAGATGATTTTTCAATTATGTTTATGTGAAATTCATATCAACGTCGTCAACGAATGAGTTGCGTCCATTCGTAGTTTTCGTTTAACGAATACAATGAGTCCAAGTGTTGTGAGAACTGAACAAACTGAAAGCATGGGCGAGTATAATTATGTTCCAAGTATTACGCAAGGTTTCCGAAAATTATTAGATTAGGCGCGGCTTGTTATTAAACAAGGGAAAATTAAAAAAATACATCGCAACTTATGTTATGGAAGCATTTGGATTGGTTCCATGATTCAAAGAAATGCATGAATCATGATTCGAGAAACAAATTATTTTGATAGATCAGACGTTTTCCTGATTTTTTTTATGTTAAATGACAAGTATGACTTTAGTATTTCTTTATATTGTTGAATTATATAAATGGTTAATTTAGGGTATAATGGTAACACATTTTTTCAGTGAGACTATAACAAAAATTGATTAATTGAGGAGCTATCTATAAAAGTACCACAATGTGACGATATATAAAATGGTAAATATAAGTTTAAAAAAATCAATTCTTCAAAAAATTGATAAATAACTTCTTCGTCCTGTACAAAATCTGGCCGATGAGTTTAAGATTTCGTGGGGATCTGGAACTGTTTTATGTTTTGGAAGCGCAAATGGTTCTTATTCTTGACCAATTCTTTCGGGAATCGTGGGAGGAATGCCTTCCCAAAACAATGCCTATATGAATAAATCAAATTGGCGGCTAACCGACAGGAAGACGTAGATGAGGACATCTAATCTAAGAAATTTAAATCCAACAATGCATGATTTATTCAAACTAATTCCTACTGCATGCGACATTTGGGCGACAATACAACCAATCAATGTCAGTAAGTGTTAAAGTGTGTATCCAACTCAAAATCAATTGTGATTTTTTAGTAGGATCTACAATTTATAACCAAGAAGAATGCCCACATTTAGACGATACAAAGTTATTCTCTAACACTCCCCCGCACACGTGACCGAGTAATTTCTTCCATGTCTACACATGGACAACAAAAGTTGAAATGTCAAGCCACTATTAGATATAAATGACTCTGATATAATGTTAAAGTGTGAGTATCAACTCAAAATCAATTGACATAAATGACCCTACAACTTACAACAATTGACATAAATGCATACGTTTATATTAGCCAACCAAAAAAATCCAACCCAGCGAGATTTAATTAAAACCACAAAATACTTTCCAAAAAATAATAATCAAGTGACGTCACATGATCATGTGAGTAGCCGCAGAAGAAGATAAGATTTGCAGAATCGTAGGAGAAGGCAATGGCCAACGGGCCACACTGCCCCCACATCGCCATGCACTCCGACAACACTAACTTCGTCACCCACGTTGCCTTTCAACAGACATGCCAAAACTTTCAAACCTATCATATCAATAATATAAGTTGAGCATAATAAGATACAATATACAGTACTACACAGAAAATAGAATAACAATAAATTTGTATCCATTTATAAGAAGAGAAAAATGATGTAACATATCACGAGAAAGCATGTCGGCCGAGCGAGGCCAAATTTTGCTATTGGTCTCATGTGACTGTACGTACAAAGCAACTTATATGTGTAACGCGAACCAAGTTAAAATAGTTCTAATTGGTTATTCTAAGGTTTCCCTCAATCAAAGGTTGTAGGTTCAAAGTTCAAATCCTATTAGCCCAGTGGTTGAAATCTTTTCTAGTGTTTATGTGTGTATATTCGTTCTGTAAATAATAATAATAATATTATTATCAAAAAAACATGTGTAACGTGAACTTCAACTAAATGGTCTTAGGACGTACGTAAGAATCCTCATGTGCTAAAGTCTACCTATGCTCTTGTTGATTAATTTCTTGAAGTAGAGGTCTTTCAGGATAGTAAATTTGGGGTTGTTCACTGGTTCAAAACTAAACCAACCTCGAAATGTAATTCAAGTTTTCGGCTTGTGATCATTTTAAAATATCAATATAAGAAATGTAATCAGCAGCAAGATTAGCATCTAGTTCATATATATTAAGATACAATATTTGAACAAGTCACTGACACACAACGATATTCAACATCTAGTTTGTTTTGAATTAGTCTAGAGTTCATCCCACAATAATGTGAATGTTTTTCTTGGAACTTCCTAGACCTTTTGAATGATTCTAGGAGTTGTTCTCCTTTTATTTTTGAGTGATTAATCTAAGAAAAATGTTTAGTAGACGCGGACGTCCTTGACGTCCGTAAAAAGAACAACCCCAAAGTATAAAAATGGTCCACCGTAAGTATAAAAGTGTATTACCAGAAGTGATGAAATACACTATAAATGATGGAATACCTCGTGTTTCAAAAGATATGATCGTAAATATAAAATGACAAACATCATGTTTAAATTTTTTGTGCGTACACCTACAAAGGTTCTTAATCTAATTAATCCATCTTCGACCAAGAGTTTTAGCTCAATTGATAACAAGAGTATCGTCGACCTGAAATCTTCCAAAACATTACAACCTCTAGAAAAGTCAAAAGTTTGACTCTAAATCAAAACTATTTCTTCACAATCCCTTAAATGTCAAGCGGAAGCCATGCTGGCTTCCGTCCATCAATGTCGGACTAGTAGGTTTAGATTATATATTTTTCCCTCACTTTTCTCGCAAGTGCTATGAATGTGAAAATAAGACTTCTTTGTGAATGACAAAAGTCACAAAATGGTACAAAATTCTTGTCTGTAGACGTCAGATAATCATTGACCTAATTTACCCCAACCAACACGATTGAATTGCTTCCCTTCAAGAGACATTTTGATTATACCTTCCCGACCAAAATATCGGGGTACCTTATTGAAGTTGAATTACATGACTCAAGAGAACCAATTTCTTCTTCAGCTGTGTCTCAAAATTTGTACCGAGTCCAATGACAGGAGTTTGGCAAATCTGGCCAGTTTTTGTGACCTGTGGGCATGCATCATTGAATGCTTCTCCTAGGTATAGTGAGAAATGTCATTGGTGCACTCCTTAGAGCCTTATCTTCTTCATCTGCAACCTTTGCAAATAAGGAGGGATGGTTCGGGCGACAGGGTTTATTTGTTACAAGTAAGATTCGAACTAAGGTGATTTAACTTCTTCTTTTTGTATGTCCGACAAGAAGAGAAGTCTACTTTACTTCCAATGTTTTCTAGGTTCAAAGAAAATAATTTATATACCAATGGGCAATGACCTGCCCTAAGTGTTCTGATTGAAACTTTTACTATACCACCCTAACCTTCACGTCTGGTGGAGGCTTATTTTTCAAAAAAAAAAAAAAAAACAGAAGTCATGCATTGTTGAGGCTAGGGCTGTGCAAGATTCGGGTCGGTCCGGTTTTTTGGACCGGACCGAATCCAACCGGTCGACCGAATCCAACCGGTCCGGGTTTGGGTCTGGACCTCGGGAAAAGTTCGGTTTCGGTCCGGTCCGAAGTCGGTCCAAAATCTTAATTTCCCTTCAAAAATCCGGTCCGGTCCGGGTTTTTGGACCGGATCGATCGGTCCGGTCTTCGGTCCGGACCCCGGAGAGCATCTAGGTCTGGTCCGATCAGGTCCGATCCGATGCTCAGCCTAGTTGAGGCATAGTCCCCTCTTTTTGTTTCTTCTAGATCTATGAAATCATGAGCCTTCGTTGGGGTTGAAACAGTTTAAAGTGCACCATAAATGTTGCAATTTAAAGCCCACCAAACATGTTTCCTTCTACTGTGGGCTCCCAAGCGGCCCATACCATTTATTTAGTCTACTTTGGTTGCCCCTCACAGCAACCCATGATTGGTGGTGCTCTTTGGTTGATTTCAAGTGTTCACATTGTTACGAAAAAGGGTTCACACTATTCTAGAATCACATTCAAATTAGATGCCAAAGCTCAGGAGACCCACCTCAATTAATAGGTGAGGTACATCTAGAACCTTCTTTGAGACTGTGTGAACTTGTGATTTCTGCAGCTGTCTTCTTAGGACTCTATTGGGAGCATCCATTAGTCAAAAGAAATGGTGGACTGTGAAGCAATTTGGTATTAATCTCATCACTACCTATTGGTTTACATCACGATGATCAATGATTCTCGCAGTTAGGAACATGGGTCAATTGCAGTCATAGAATAATAATAATAATAATAATAATAATATATACATTGTGCTGCATATTTTTAAAAATGGCAGCAGGTGGAAAAGAAGACAGAGGTCAGCACTCACGTGGTCTGTCATTGTAATTGTAATCAAAGCTGGGGATCTAATTTTTAAATCATGTGATGATGTTCCAAGTCTTCACATCTCCTTCAACACTTTTCGACCAATCACATGCTCACTTCTTCCGATGAATTAACTAATTTGATTACCTATTGTTTAAGGGGATTTTTAGTTCTTTTATTTGGTGATGCAAACACCCAGGAATTCGTGATGAAACCTCAGATATACTTTATAGGCTAGAACTTTGAAAGCCTAAGAGCACCCTTAACGGGTGCTCTACGCCTGGGCGCCCGGGAGGGCACGCCCAGGGCAGGGCGCCTTCGACGGATTCCTGGGTTGCAGGCCGTGCGAGAATCCGCACTGGGTGCCCGGGCGGGGCTCCACGTGGCCCCCTTAGCCCGAATTTTTTGTTTTGTTTTTTTTGTGTTTTTGTTTTAACAAATGTTTTAAAAATAATTTAAAATCGTTTTTTTCAAATATATTTTTATGAAAATAGTTTTTTATTTGTTTATATTTTCTAAATTTTTTTGATAATTTTTCGTGTTTTGCCTAGAATTGATCCTGAAATTACGTGTATGGGAGAGAATGTAGGACGCTTGAGGTGTTTTTGGGCGTGATTAAGAAAACTTTATGGGGGTTGGTTTGAACCGACGTGACAGAGATTGAAGCTGACGTGGCGGAGAGGAAAACCAGGACGCCCGAGAACTACCCGGACGCTGTTAACGATGCTCTTAGTGCCCCGAGAACTCTCGTATGATGGTGAATTGATCCGAAGGATATTGGATTTCTCACCTACATAGGTGTCCAATGTAAATGACCATGTTTTAGCAGATGGTGAAATCTAAATTTCTTTACAAATGATGACATTTTTATATACAAGAAGTAGAGTTTAATTTTAATTATTAATTTGAATTATGAATTTGCATCTCACCGATCACTTAGAAAAGTAAGAATTGAATTTATGTCTTATCTCCACTGAGCGTGTGCTTTGACTAGTTTGATTACACAATGGGTGTAAAAAATGATGGTGCAATTAGATTTCATGTTTGGTGTGAATTTGTTAATCCAAATTATTTTTTAAAATTTAAATAGAAGAAAAGCCAAATCGTATGCCCCAAAAATCGCCCATGAAAACAAAATCCAAGTCAAAATAGTAAGACTAAGCACTTAAGAAATCAGGAGACGTCCTTATCTTCTTAAAACCGCAAAACATCGTCCGAAGCTTGAAGTAGACGTCAATAGAAGTGTAGTTAATAAGTCCTCACACGTCCTTATCTCCTCTTAAGACAACAAAATAATAATAATAATGTCTTGTTAGTTGAGTCCGACGTGAACCTGCAAAATCGTGATTTTGATATGTGGTTTGGTGAGCCTTTTTTGGTTCCATTTGTGTCTGCATGCATGCGTGGCAGTTGAGTTCCACACGTGAGAATCCAAGGCGTAATTCGCGGACTCATGTCTTCTTACTATTATAATTATACTTGTGGTCTTTAACTCTTTAAGAGAATAGTTGATATAAAAGCCTCATTAATTATCATATATAACGGATTTTTGTCTGTTTTGGAACATCGTATGGTTGCACCCCCAGTGAGTAACAATGTGTGTTCCATACGTTTCCCAGTGCAGTTGGTAGAATTAGAAATATTTTAAGGTCCACATTACCACGTGGTTTGAGCTACTCAAATAGAGGTATTACATGATTGAGTCCAAGGATTTTTGTGTTTCATCTATCTTTCTTCGAATGGTAAGTTTCTTATTGATATCTTTCATAAAACATTATTATAGTATCTTCGTCTGCAGAACTCATCAACTAAGCATTCTAAATTGTTGTTGTCGTTCACCCTGGCCCTTTGAACCATAAAATTCATCGATTAGTATCGTCACATGTGGACAATATCTATTTTGTTACTGTAAGTTATAAAACTATACGATTATGTATCTAAAACTACAAGGACGAAAGATTTTGATTCATGATCAAGTATAGTATCCGCGTGCCCTTAGTTATTTCAGGGTGATATTGAATTTTTAAAGGAGTTTTGTCTCCCAGACTAGGATGTGGTTTCCAAGTAAGAGATGTGGTATTTATATCGTCCGGTTGGTTGCTTGCTTGCTTGCTTGTTCGAGCCATGTCAAGCCTGTTGATGAGAATGGTATTAAATCACGTTAAATTTAGAATTGAAACTCATTTGTGGCATGTAAAAATGAAGATCGGGAAATCCTGGGACTTAAAAAAAATCAAGAGAGTTTGGTCCTCCTATATATCCTAAGTCTAGACACTAGAGGAAGGATTTACAAGAAGGGAGCTGGCACGAGGTTAGATATATAGCTTAAACTCTACCTTGAAGTAAAGTAAAAGAACATCATGGACCAAAAGGGAACATCAATGGTCCACACCTTGCCCAAGGCAAATTTGATGAATTCTATCCCATCCTCGGCCAAATCCATTGTTTGTTTGTTTTTCCTTATAAAATATCCACTGTCAACAACAGTGATGGGTCTCACCGGCATTTACCTACACCATTAAAATAGTTATTGGTCTCGGGCAGTGATCAGTACTGGCCTTGCTCAGTTGTTCTCACCCACTTCACTATTAATGATTACAACAATATGGAGCAATGGAAGTGTCGAAGTTGTGTCGAATGAGAGATGTATAGTTATCACTGCATGGTGAAAAACTGAAAACACCTGATGGTTGATGTTTTTTTCTCTTTACTCAGTTGTTAATGCTAACCAAGTCATTAAAGGTTAAGAAACCTACTAAGTTTATCTCCACTTGTTCTCAGATTTTTGACCTTTCAGATAGATAATAGATGGTAATTGTAACAAGCTTCTCTATAAGACAATGTTTTAATCATTTGAACATGGTCATGTGATATCAATCTCTGGACATTATGCGATCTTTTTATTCTCAAAATTCAACTCTAACTTACCCCTAATAGAAAAGCAAATTCTCCTCCACAGGTTGAGGCTAACTCATGGCACATTGGCAAGGTTTACATCTGTTTACATTCACTACATTCAAATGACTGGTAGCACAATAATTGATTCAAATGGGCGCATTTCCAAACATCTATTATCCGTACAGAGAGAAGTTATTCCCTCGTTCATTAACCAACTGAACTGCAATGTTTAGTGCATTCTCTCAGAGACGAATAAAAAAGAAACAGCAGAAAACGATCAAAACTAGCCAACCAAGCGAGCAAGCAAAGTTCTTACATACTCCTACACTTGTAGTACCATACATAAACACCTCCTGCCTTGATAATTACATGCACATTCCGACATTATTACGGACCAAACAAACAAAACACACAACACACAACAAGTCCAGCTCTAATCAACCCTGTTGACGAGAGCAAGAGCATTGCTCGTGACTCTGGCAACAGCAGCAATCTTCCTCCTAACGGCAGCCTTCATCTTAGGGTCAACGTCGGTGCCGGCGAAGCTGTCGAGGCAGGTGGTCTCGTCGGTGAGAGCTGCGCTCACCCACGTCTGGATGTTGCTGACGTGGTAGGAGTAAGAGGCGCTGCCTCGCTTGCCCAAGTGGCCCATCTCCTTTATCGAGCGCCGGATCCGGTCAACGCTGTCCCTCATCGTCTCCATGCAGTCGCGGACCGCACCGGCCTGCCGAGATCTATCACAAACCATAACATAACATAAAATTCAATTTGCTACAACATTGCCGAATTTTCAAATTGGAAAATTAACAGGTAATGAATAACGAATGAAGCGTTGAGCAAATATGGTTTCAAATTATGTCGGCACATTCCACTTTCCACATATCCAGCCGGACTTGTATGCTAACGCCCGATCCCAACGGCTGAATAAAATTTGATTGGTCCCCAATTTCAACAAAAAATCAACTACTTTGGCAATGGATATGCGGGTAATATAAATAGCGTATAAGTTTATTATAGAATGTTGCACGTTTTTTTCGAGAATATATAATTGCAGCTCTCTTTACATCATCAGACTGAGCTTTCGAAATAAGTTTTGTTTAAATAGTTTGCTGAGAAACCATCACCTCCATTGAGTGAACTGCAGATCAATATTATGCCTACTACCGTATTAAAAAAAAAGAGAAAAAGAGAGAAGCTAAAAAAATGTTTCCAAAAAAACTATATTTCCACTAAAAAAATGAAATGAATTTCAGATCCACGTCTTGCAAGCAAAATGGACAGAACAAGTTCAACAAGAAAACAGAGCAAGAAGTTAAAGATAGAAAGGGACGTGCAGTTACAAAACCTGACGGTCTTGAAGTCGGAGGAGAGGTTGGCGACGAAGGAGGAGGCGGAGAGGACGTGGTGGAGGGAGACGGAGAGGGCGGTTTTGGCAAGAACCCTCGGGCTGCGCCGGACAGTGGAGGCGTAGCGGCACAGGGATTGCTCGCACACCTGCGGGTACCTCGTCGAGCGGCACGACGACCGGATGAAGTCGCTGGAGTAGAGCTTGCCTTGGCCGGCGCCGGCTCCGGCGACGACAACCACGGCGAGGAGGAGAGAGTAGAAGAAGAAGAGGGGTTTTGCCATGTTTTGGGGAGAGAGTTGGTTGGGGTGACCGATGTTCGTTCGAATAAATAGGGGGATATGTATGGGGCTTTGTTTTGGAAGTGGGATTTGGATTCCTCCACCGGGCTTAAATACATTGTGAGTGTAACAATCATCGGTAATTAGTACATGTTAAAATATCTAGTCTTAATAAAAATATATAAAAGAACTGCGATACTTTTTGGACATACAGCAATATGTCTACTAGGATCAGAAAAATATGACTACATGTAATATAAGCACTTGGAAAATAGATTTGAGATATGTTATGTTTTCGAGCGATAAAATCATCTTACTAAACTTGGTCTGAGTACTCAATTTTTACTAATAAAAGGTTATATGTGTTCAGTTTACAATAGTAAGTGTTATGATATGGTGAGTTCAAATGAGTTCTTGTTATCTCTACCGGTTTGCCCTTATAAAGTTGACTACTAGACTAGATCATTATCGTGGTGTGGCATCATTTTGATTTTGGAGATCTTAAAATTATCAGTATAGATCCTTGCGGACTTATAAAATCTTCATGAAAATTGATTTAGCCTCAACATCCATTTCGAATTAACTTGAGCATCGATAACAAATCACCTCTGAAAACTCATCACCGTCACCACCGAAACGTAACAAAATTGTCTTTGAAAGCTGCTCTGTATACCTACCTCAGAAAACATTCTGACGTGTACATTAAGTATTGTTTGGTTGCTTTGAGCCAACATCTTTTGTTTTGGAAGCTGAAAACAACAAATATTACGAAACGGATTAGCTAATCAAATATTGAGAATGATTGTTGAATTATTACACCGACATTGCAGATAAACATATAGCAATAGGTTTGGATTATGGGCGCCCTACTAGAATTGAAACTGTCTATCCGCAAATCAAATATGAATATAGTAATATGAGAACTTACATTTTTCAAGGACACCGTTTGGTACACTACATGATATATTTGCGTCGTATGGGAATTTTGCATTTCCACCCCAGATGTACGTGGACGAGCTAAGCTTGATAAGCGGGCGACCAATCCCATAGAAACGGATCCTAAGCCGCCCACTAAATTTCAACCTGATGATGCAACCAATGTCCAAAATTAGCACCACGCGAAACAAGGGATCGATTGTTTCAAGTTAGTAATAAATCTCAATCTCCCACTCCCTACGTCAATTATCAGTCCAACAAATGTTACAATTTGCATAACGCCGATGAAGGAGGAAAAGCGGTGAGGGGCGGAATTAATGAATACCTACTTTTGCATGGAAATATTCATCATTTTATTTTGTCAACTGGCATGCCATAGCAGCAAGAAAAGAAATCCACTCTATGCTCGCATGGGATTTGAAAAGAGACCGACAAGGAAATATGATTTTGTAAAAGCGACAGAATTAGAGATGACATGCGTTTCATGGTTCATCGGTTGCCGGATCTTCCTTTTGAATCAGCTTTTTACATTGTGGATTCAGAACTACCAAATAACGATGGCATCGCACCGACTTTGTAGTCGATCCATCCTTATACCACTATCCGTGGTTACATTAATTAATAGTTGAAAAATAAAACCCTACAATTTATAAAATAAAATAAGGTTAAGATTGACACGTCCCAGCATACGTAGGTAGAACTACAATTGATTTTGTGATAAAAGGAAAATAATAAGTACAAGAACTCAAAATATCACTTGAAATGAAAGTCACAAGGGAAATGTTAAGGTAAAAAAAACTACAATTTTCCGTATCAAACATTTACTCGTAGTCGCAGAAGTTAGAACTAACAATGCAATAAAATTGATGCTAATTACAATTTAATCCCTCAACCGTGGCTACGAAAGTCTAGAAATATCTTAAAACATCCAATTCGGAACAAATCATTGGCCTCGTTTATGGTTTGCTAAACTACTTACGAAATCAAAACAAAAGACAACAATAGATAAATCCAAGGACAGGGGCTAGTTATGTGGTTCAGCATATGCAAGATCTTATTTACCAGGTGAATCTCTTATGCAAGAAATCAGCGAAGTACCTCAGAAAGTACTAAGACTTCTTAAGGATATATAAGCATAAGAGATATTGCAGTGTTAAATGTAAACTACAGGATGAGTAAGAGATTTTCCTGCATATCCATGTAATCATGTAAGAGAAAAGGGTCACTTCTAACCAATAACACAAAATAGATGGAACAACAATAATCCAAATATTTTTTTAGCAAGCGGTACAAATAGAAATCTAATTCAACCATTGACACACACATCTTGGAGATTACATTGAAGCGTAAGCATTAGATTTTCAGTCTATATCTACAGGAAACAGGAGCTTATACAACTTCCATTTAGAATAAGCATTATAATAAGGGCATCAAGGCTATGAAATAAAAAGAATAAAACTACAATTCCAATTACCTGAAGTAAAACCCAGTTCAGATTCTTCAGCATGTCTGGTTATCACTAACATTTTCCAAAAGAACTTTGCCAAAAGTTCGAGCCAGGAAGGTGAAGCAGCAAAACAAGAAATGCTGTTTGAAGCTCAATTGGCTAAGAGAAATTGAATGTTAGCATTCAGTGCCACATGTGGCCTGAAAGATAAACCTGGCTTTGTATGACACTGGATCCGATCATGAAACCTGGCATGACCATGAGACCAACCTTCGGCTTGTGGTTGCCTTCATGGAAAACCATGTCTTTTACTATGCTTTGCATGTATAACCCTGAGAACTCACTGCCCACTTTCACCTGGAATATTTTCACCTCTGGCTCAAAAGAATAAGCCAGTCTGTACAGCCGCCACACAGACTTGGCCATTTTCAGGAAAGACAAGTAGAAAGGTGTTCTTGGATGACCACCATTTGCCACATAGTTCCTCTGATCCAAGTTACCAAAGAGCGAGCTTTCCATCTTCGGATGCATGATCAGGAGATACTTGCATCTGCAAAATTTTCCGAATTCCGAATCCGGATCCTTGCTCAACGTCTCTAGAGGGTCCATTGATCTGATTGCAACAAACTGATGGAAGAAATTGTTATTGAAGATTGTTTGGGTGCTTGGCTCAATTAAGAAATTCTCTTCCTGAAATCCACCAAAAATTCTTTTGCAGATGTTTGATGTAAATGCATATTTCATGTGGGTCTTTTTGGAGTAGGAAACAGATGGTTCTATGGAATTTGCTGCAGCACCAAGATCCCATCCAGCAGACTTCATCATGTTAATAAGGGCTTTCGAAAATTCACTAACAGCTTTCTGAGCTTCATCAACAGCAGACGAAAACAAACTAGGAGTTAATTCTACAGAGACAGAGCTGTCTTTGGCTTTATCTGACACTTTAGAAAGCATATCTCTTTGCCTAAGTTTCTTTTCAAGTTTCATCTTCTTCTGACGTGAATCCTGGATTTGCTGCTGCAAGCGCAGGATTTCAGAATCTGTATTCTGAATCTGTAATTGGAACTTTTTCACCATAACCTCGTAAGTTTTCAACAAATTCTGCTGGTCTTGAATTTCAAGAGCCAAACGAGCATCTTGAGGTGATGTCGGCAATGGCTTGGGATATTTGTCCCTGTAAAATGCTTAAGTTCCGAGAGCTTCACGAGCTCTTCAACAACAACTTTATCTGCTGTTTGGATCTTGTCTGCATCATAAGGAGTATGAGCACCCTGGATCTGGATATACGCAGCTTTTAAGGAGGAAATGTTCTTGAAGACCTTGGATACCAGGGATTCCATTGAATCTTGTCCATCTTTCATGTTTTCTTCTGTAGGTTGTGGATGGACCTTCTGAATGCTGTTTTCACGACTTTGGTCTTTGTTTCCTGCAGGTTGCATTGCTGCCCCTCCAAGATGATGGTTAACAGAGGGGGCTAAAATATTTGCCAGTTGCCAATATTATCCAGCATTACCTAAAAGACAAGTTGAGCAACATGAGTTGATAGCTAACAAATGTCTCTTTTCATCACCTTTCCGAAGAAATAATCATCTCTGATCGCCCTCAGAGAGAGGCAAAGAATAGCAAGGCATAGCATGAGCCAAAATGAGAAGAAGAAAAATGATGGGAAGATGAGAATCAGATAAATTCTCAACGTTGCATGAGTCACATTAAAAACCAATGAAAACATTGTCCATCAATAACATCGATGACTACCCTACATCATCTATTATACCTCATTCACGGTAGCGTTGTGCTTAACATTTGTTTCATGGTTATTATGGGTAAAGGATTTTTTTCTCGGAGGCAATATGGTCATTGATAGCATTGAATTATATGGCTAACAGAAGCAAAACAAATTCTGCTCCCACACATAGGAACTTAGCATTCCTTCCTAAATGCGACTGAGATAGGTAATTTTCGTCTTGCAAATAAATTTAGACTCGGATGTTGGATAAAACAAAAATCTACGGCGCATCAAGTTAAAGCAGCCTTTATTAAGCCAGTTCCAGACACCCAAATTATTTACAACAAACAATCTACGAAGATAAGCAGATAAACTCTATCAACCATGTGTCATAATCAATCAATCTCAGAACAAGTGTGGCAACGATAAAACGATTATACGGTTTCATTTTTTAGGCAAATCTAGAAATGTAGGAATATAATAGACACTCTACTGTTTCCCAACAGAGCAATAGCACAATAAATATCACAAGCCAAAAAAACAAAACAAAAACTCTAACAAAAGTAGAACAAATTCATAATCTCAACAAACAAACATAAAAAATCAAAACAAACAGCAAGAGCAACACTACGATATCTTAAAAACAAAAGAGAACACTAGGGTTTTCCACAGTAGTAGATCTTCACCTGCAAGTTAGCCAAACAAAAACAAAAACAAAAAAATGCGGAAAGAGTGGAGAAACAAAACAACCTTAGGGTTTCAGTTTAGCCCTCGATCTCCAGCTTCTCCACACTACTGGTACTGGCGTTGGGAATGAAGCAGAGGAAAATGGGATTGCACGCGTCTGTCTCCTTCTTCGATCCGTCCGATCAGAAATGGACGGTGGATGTACCATGAAGTTGAGGTGGCCTTTAAAAAACGAAAATTTTGCTTGAATGTCGCTAAAACACATTATTTCCATTCAGTTATGACTATTTTATCACTTAAAAACATGATTAACATCTGAAATGTGGTTTCTGAATATTATAAATTTATTATTTCGTTAACTTTTTGGTTAGTGATGTAATTATTCTGTTGACCTCGTTAAAAAATTAATATTTAATTATAAATTTTACAAAATCATCTTTAAATAATTTAACAAACATTTCATTTCTTCCTTATCTTCTCTATCTGTGCTCTCTCCTCTCTTTACTTTTCCTCTCTCGTCTCTTTAATCTCTTCTCTATCTTTTCTCTCTCTTCTCCTTCTTCTCTCTAGACAGGAGAGATTAGAGGGAGAAAGATGGAGGAAAGAGAATAAAGAGAGAGATAAATGTTTGTTAAGTTATTTAGGAGTGGATTTGTAAAATATTATATTTAAATATTAATTTTCTAACGTTACTAACAGAATAGTAAATCTACATAATCAGAAAACATAATGATATTTTGAATGTTAACCTTATTTATTGAATGACATCTAAGAAAATAGTCATAACTAGATGGTAGATTGGAAAATAAGGTATTTCTAAGTGACAGTTTAGTAAAACAAAGCCCCAAATAATAATAACATGGCAGAGGAACATACAATGAGGCCATCCCTTAACGCAGTAAAACTGCGGTCATCCTGCGGTCATCACCCGGTCGTTGATTAAAATACTAATTTTTTAACAGAAAACTTTCGGTTGTAGATGACCGGGTCGTCGACCCGGTCGTTCAAACGACCGGGTCGACGACCCGGTCATCAAATATTTTATTATTTTTTGATTTTTTGATTTTTTTTTGTTTTTGTTTTGATTTTTTTAATTTTTTTGTTTGAGTTTTTTTATAAATTTTTTTTTTGAAAATTCGTTTTATAATTGTTTTGATTTTTTAGAAATTTTTTAAATTTTTTTTAAAATTTTACCAAGATGGACCCCGAAATGATGTGGAGGAGAGAGGTAGGTTGTTGTGGGTTGTGTTGGGTTGTGGTTAAGAGATGAATAGTGTAGGAAAGAGAAGAAGGTGGGTTGAGGAAAGAGAAAGCTGATGTGGAAGAGAGAGAAAGCTGATTTTGAAGAGAGAGAGAGCTGATGACCGGGTCGTCCAGGTCATGGTTAGTGATGGCCTGAGGATGTCCCGTAATAATTAAGTTATGTTTATCGTGGGTGTAAAAAAGTGGGTGATCTGACGAGCTGGCACTTAATCAGTAACAGTCTCTTGTTTAATGCATGATTTGGTCGTAATTTGGAGACTTGTTAATAGAATCTGCATCAAAGGATGCGAGCCAGGTGTGCTGTTTACTACCGACAAATGAACTTTTCGAATATAATATTGAGGATGTCCCGCAATCAACATTCGAATACCTTCAGATGTACTTCAACATCGTGGCCGAGTAATCTTTCTCAAGGTAAAGATTCAGAAAAGTATCAAAAGTTATAAGTTGGATCCTCATTGGCAACTTTAACATTAGTGACCAATGAATAAGATATTGATACAAATCTACTTCTGCTTGTATATCAAACCAAGGCAATCTAGTGGATAATCTTCAAATGGCTCACAGATACTAGCTCGGTTTGTATAGAATCAACTTACTCAAAAGTCAAAACTGAGAGTAAATCAAACTGATTCCTACAATACCTCTTAGATGAAATCCTGCAACATAATGTGCACAGAATTTCTTTTTATTTTGCAATTCCTTCCCGACAGTCATCATGTCCATTCACCGTATCAGTTCCTCTCTAAGTCATTACCTTCTCCAGTGAGATTAGTATTAAAGATTACAACAAAAAATCATTTTACCCCGATGCATGAAAGGTTAGGGGTGTAAATGGGACGAGATGAGATGATTTTTAGCCCCACTGCTACCCTACTTGCCCTGCCTAAGTTAATCGGGTAAGGAAGGCGAGACGAAGAGGCAAAAATTTAACAATTGTTACTCGCCCCGCCTAAAGGTGTTAGGTTAGATAGGTTAAGTGGGTTACATGACTTGAGTCTTTAGATTTTTATAAATTAGAACACATACAATCTTATGACTTAAAACTACAACCACAAGTTTGTATATATCAATAAAATATACGGAGAAACAAAATACATACAACATAACATATTTTCATAACATGTAACATTTTCATAATTTCATGTCCAAAATATGATAATATGTATTTCCAAAACAAATAAAAAACATACATAAAATGCATACACATAAATAGTATTTTAGTCCAAATACTACCGATCACAAGTCCTCAATAGCATTGGCATAAGCCCACAACTCCATGATATAGAGTAAGATATGTCATTTGACTGAATTAGATTTTAAGTCGTAATAATGAGATCTTAATTGTATTTATAATATAAAAATATTAATTAAAAATAAATATTTTATACGGATTGTAGGTTGAGTTGAGAAATAACCGCAACCCACATCATTTATTAAATAGATTTGCAGGTAAGAAAGTTTTGACGAGACTGGACAACGAGTTAAACCCCCCATTTGGGGCCTGTGAAAGGTGAATTATCTAAGTATAAAGTATAAACTTGTTCTACGCATTTGCACTATGTAGATGAGAACCAAATTTGCACACCAGCCGATACAGAAAAACATATTAAGTTCGTCGGCTCGTATAGAGGTACAATCATCCAAAGAAAAAAAGCCCATGAACTTATTTGCATGTACAGCAGCAAACTTACACGGTGCCGAATGCCGATAACACGATCAGAATACTCATAAAATGTGTAAACAGTAGGCAACCATATATTTACTCTTCTCAGACTTCATGTAGGCAACTCCGTATAAATGTACAACTCCCTATCGTATGTTTTTGCGTCCACCGACAGATATAACCATAATATAGTTAAGCGTCTATTTCTGGACCTGGATAGGCAGGCAAACTCATGATTCTCTTGTCCAACACTGGGCTTCCCACTGTGAAGTGATAAAGACTCTGGAATTCCTTCCCTCTCAATCCAAGAATGTCATGCACTGCATTAAGGAAAAGGAAACGGAGATCTTATCACTACTGACGATGGAGTTTGAGGCTTTATCATTTGAAGTAATGAAAAGATAACAGACAAAAAAGTGAAAAAAGACATGATATATAATCAAATGAGCATTCAACCATCCTAATCAATAAATGGGATGATGTGTTCGAATTCACATGGCGATATCTTTTCTTTATCATGTGATAACATCTAAATGTGTACTCGAAATAAATGATGTTGAAATAGTCAAGCATGGTATGTGAAGACAATCCGAAAGAGTTGTGAACATTTTGTTGTCTAGAAAAGACATACCAGCGTCATCAAAATAGCAGCCAATTCCAGTGGCAGATATGCCAACTGCATGAGCTTCGAGATACAACAGTTGACCAAGGACTCCAGTCTCCCAAAATAATCGGGGATACATCCAAGCATTCTTTTCACGTAAAGCTGGCTCGAAACGTGCTATCATGCCAAGACTGAAGCATCCATCGGAAGCAATATCCTGAGAGTTCAGTAGCAAAAAAGAGATGCACTGTCATATGTCTATACTCTATATTCATTGGGAATCTGAGATGTTTGATCATATTAACAGTGGGGAACAATGTCAAATGATGATTCTTAATATAAAAAAAGAAGTAATTGATGATCGAAATGAATCATGATGTCTTAGAAACCATAAAGTGCCTATTCTCTGCAAAAAATCTAAATTGTGTCCCTCAACATTGTTGAGAATGAATACATGAACAAAAAGCAAAGAAAATCTCAGCCTTATCAGGATTAGTGACTACGAAAATTGTTAGGAACGCAAGAACACGTGACTGGGAGAATTTCTTAAAGGTAACAGAGTTATACAAGTTATTTTGCTGTGTAAGATCCCCAATAACCAAGTTTTCTTTCGTTCAATGAAGATGTTTACTTCAGAAATAAGCAATCAAGAAATAATCTGGGAACCAAATTCATAAAAGGTAAACTTTGAACTTCACAGTTGGATGACTTAATGATCATGTTACACGACAAGTATGATCATATATACATTAACATATATTTTTGAGTTTCACAAATGATCATCAATTCCACGTGAGTTCGAGAAAGTTATATTAATACAAAACCATATGAAAATTTTAATAACTGGTGTTTGACATTGACATGTTTATCCAAAATCCAAACAAGGGAAGCATACACAAATAATGCCAATTGCATATCTTGGATTGTGTCTTGTTTTTTGAAGATTCTATAGAATTTAAAAATGACGTCAACCTCCAAGACAAGGCAAGTAACAAGATAGAAGTCACAAAACAAGAAATTATACCTGATGGCATGAAACCTGTTTCGAGAGCCTTCTGCAATCTCCTGCTGCCAATCTATACAGAGGCAATTCAGCAGGACAACCATCAGGTTTCTCCCATTCAAACTCTGACTTCATTGCTCTTTTAAGATTATCAAAGTGATCTTCATTTCTCACCAAGAAATATAAGCCTCTCGGCAAATCTGCTACCCTATGAACAAACAGTACAGCATGGACCTCCGAATCCCACGGCAGCACTCTAAATGGCAATGCGAACTGCTTCCCTTGCTTCTTCCCTGGACCAAGCTTTCCCGAAGGAAGGCAACGGAGCAAAACCTGATAAAATGTATCTCTACCCATGACATAAACTCCGTCCATATCCACCGCACTCCTTCGCTTCCTAACAAGCTCTCTGACCGTGAAATCCTTATACAATCCTTCCGAAATCAACCCACTGCTCCGAAACGGATTGATCGAGAAAACATCATCAGGCGTCAACGGCTTCTCGACGGCCTTGGCCGTCCTATAAATGATGTCCCAACAAACATGCTCCTTGCTAAGCAAATTCGGCTTCCCAGCCCACTCCAAAGACCTGAATTTCGCAATCTCATCGCTCAAGTCGGCGTAATCAACCGAAACCTCCATTCCTGCGGGAAAAACAAGAAGAACGCAATCGGGATGCTCCAACTCAACCCAAGGCATACAACCCATCACCGGGCGAGACGGCAACGCCTCCGGTCTTCCACCATCAAACCCCATCCCAATCCCCAACAAAGTCCTCACCTCCTCCCCACCCAGCCCATCCAAAACCCTAACGTCCCACCCCAACGCAGCCGCAGCAACAGCAACAGCCCCAATGGCATGCCCGACGTCATGATTACAGTACCGGAACGCGCGTTCTCCGTACTTCCAGGCCTCCCGCCACAGAACCGACGAGAAGCCAACAAGAAAGGCGCCACCTTGAGGCGAAATCCGGTGAAAAAACCGAGCGTCCAGCTCCGCCCTGACCTCCAAAGCATGTTCCTTGGGCGCGTAGTGGGCGACGAAGCCGGAGGGGGTTTCGGGGAGGGGAGGGGAGAGGAGGTAGGCCTCGGTGGGGTGGAGGTTTCCGGAGCTGGGGTTGACGCGGAGGGACCAGGTGGAGGAGGGGATGGACTTCCAGGCGGAGAGGGAGAGGGAGTCGAAGAGGAGAGAGGAGAGAGAGGAGAGGGAGAGGGGTTGGGGATTGGAGAAGAGGGAGGTGTAGGGTGGGGAGTGGTTGGGGGAAGGGTGGAGGAGAGGGAGGAGAGACGAGGGATGGAAGCGGAGGAAGGGGTTGGGTTGGTTCGACCAGTCTAGGCCGCGGGGCCCACGGGCGTACCGGGTTAGGGAGTGCTTCGTTTGCTCGTGGTAGTGTTGTGAGGGGGAGGAGGTCATTGTGGTGGTGGTGGTGGTGGTGGAGAAGGTTTTGGGTTTTGGTTTGGGTTTGGGTTTGTAGAGGAAGGAATTGTAGTGGGTGGAAGAGAGGAGAAGGTGCTGGAGGAAAACCGGCATTGCCACTCCCATGCGTCGTCTTTCTTTCGATTTTTTGTTGGATTGAAAATGAAATGAGTTTTAGATTTTTTGAAGTTCAGGAGTGAGTAGGAAAATTGAGTTTTTTTGCGAGTCCTTATACACGGACGCGGGCGTCACGGACGCGGGCGTCACGGACGCGCCCTACGTGGCTTCAAAAAGTGGAGGAGTCAGCGTCTACTCGGATTGCCATGTCACGCTTTTCTTCCGAACGCGGCTTAAATTGTTTTCAAATTTTTTTGACGGTTTTCGAAGAAGGACGGTTCGTTTCCAGATTAGACAGCGGCAGACACCCTACGAACGACGGTTCGGATACCGAGGAAGATAACATATCCAGACCTAAAGGGAGACTCTCGCTTTCTTTCTTTCTTACCTGTGAACGTAGGAAGCGCACCTGTGAAGCTTTCCCGACTTTCTTTCCCTGTGAAGCGCACCTTCTAAACGATAATAGAATCTTCAACTCCGGCCGTCGATATCGAACACGTCCCAGAAGCGGTGGGTCTCTAATTTTTTCTTTCCCTGGGTCGTTATTTTTTCTTTCCCTGGGTCGTTTATTAAATTTTTGGTTTTAGGGAACCACGTACTACTTCCGGGAATCACGATGCTCCTGGAAGGCCATCCGAAAGCAGTTTGACCGGATGAATAAGGTGGAGAAGGAGGCTTTCCGTAGCACCCCATTCGGTCACTTCCTAAACCTTCCTAACATTACGACGGACAACGAAATAGTCGGTTGGTTCGTCGAGCACTACGATACGGAGGAGGTGGGGCTGAGAATAGGATCAGGGGTAGTTCCCCTTACACCGGAAGACATCGCCCTAATTTTGGGGTTACGTACGCATGGGAAGGCCGTGGTGATGGAACCATTGCGCGTCCAGAAGCGAGACGGGGTGAACCTTGACAACACCCAACTTTTAGTTCATCTCATGGCAAACAGTACCATGGGCGAGACGGAGGAGTACGTTCGTCTCCTGATTTCTTTCATATTCAACAATTTTTTGTTCTATGATGGAACGCTGCGACCGAAGGAATGGTTCATGCACCCTATGAGGAACATCAAACGCCTAAGCAGCTACGCATGGGCAAGTGCAGTTCACGAAACCCTGGTTGGAGGCCTCGAGAAAGCAAGTTTAGAACTGCAGGAGAGGAAAAAGGCAGGGAATTTCATAATGAGGCAGGGGAACGTCGAAGGTTGTGTTGTCATACTACACGTAAGTTTTTGTTCCTGCTTCACACTTCCTCTCTTCCTCTTTTTTTGTTTTTGTTCTTTTCGGAAGACGATGTGTGTCTGTTCGGAATACGTTGTGAGTCTGTTCGGATTAAGTGGTGGGTCTGTTCGGATTAAATGGTGGGTTTGTTCGGGTTAAGTGTTCGGTCTGTTCGGATTAAGTGGTGGGTCTGTTCGGATTAAGTGGTGAGTCTGTTCGGAATAAGTGGTGCGTCTGTTCGGATTAAGTTGGGTGTCTGTTCGGATTAAGTGGTGGGTCTGTTCGGATTAAGTGTTGCGTCTGTTCGGATTAAGTTGGGTGTCTGTTCGGATTAAGTGGTGCGTCTGTTCGGATTAAGTTGGGTGTCTGTTCGGATTAAGTGGTGCGTCTGTTCGGATTAAGTGGTGCGTCTGTTCGGGTGAGGTGGTGCGTCTGTTCGGATTAAGTGGTGGGTCTGTTCGGAATACGTTGTGAGTCTGTTCGGAATACGTTGTGGGTCTGTTCGGATTAAGTGGTGGGGCTGTTCGGAATATGTGGTGGGGTTGTTCGGATTAAGTGTTGGGTCTGTTCGGAATACATTGTGAGTCAGTTCGGAATACATTGTGAGTCTGTTCGAAATACATTGTGAGTCTGTTCGCATTAAGGGGTGGGTCTGTTCGGATTAAGTTGTGGGTCTGTTCGGAATAAGACGTGTGTCTGTTCGGAATAAGAAGTCCGTCTGTTCGGATTAAGTTGGGTGTCTGTTCGGTTTACGTTTAATGTATGTTCGGATTCAGTTGTTTTTCGAATATGAAGGTACGTTGGTATAGTAGTTCTCATTTTTTTCCTTTCCATTTGAAGGTGTGGCTTTGTGAGAAATTTAAATTGGGGGAACCCAGAACTGGAGTTTTCCCACGGATGAAAAGATGGACGGAGATGTTTGGGAAACGATTAACCCTGAGGAAATGGGAGGAACGTGGAATTACCTTACATCGGATTTACGACGGCACGTTCGACCTGATGGGGGCTCCATCAATGAGTGAAAGGGAGCTGCAACTTATTGGTCCTGTTCGAAAGAGCTCAACTTCAACCGTCAGTTTGCCAAGGCTCCAACTGGCAGACTGCAGCATTCCATGCGACCCGCTACCCTTAAGAAGGCCACAGAACAGGTACACGACCTCAGGGAAGAACTGAGGATTTCCCAGGAAGAGTGTGGGAGGCTCAGGAAAGATATTATATATCTTCGAGGGACGGACAACTGGAGTCCCTGGTGGGGAGAACGAGCGAGAGCAAGAGGAGGAGAATAGGAAGAAGAGGGAGGCGGAGGAAGAAGAGAATAGGAAGAGGAAGGAGGATGAAGAAGAAGAAGAAGAAGAAAAAAAGAGGAAGGAGGAGGAAGAAGAAAAGAGGAGGGAGGAGGAGGAAGAAGAAAAGAGGAGGGAGGAGGAAGAAGAAGAGAAGAAGAGGAAGGAGGAGGAGGAACGAGAAAAGAAGAAGAGGAAGGAGGAGGAGGAACGAGAAAAGAGGAAGAGGGAGGAGGAGGAATGTGAGAGAAAAAGGGAGGAAAGGACAAAGGAAGAAGAGGAGAAGAAGAGGAAGGAGGAGGAGGAACGAGAAAAGAGAAAGAGGGAGGAGGAGGAATGTGAGAGAAAAAGGGAGGAGGAAAGGAAGAAGGAAGAAGAGGAGAAGAGGGAGGAGGAGAGGAAGATGGGAGAAAAGAGGAAAATAGTGGAGAAGGAGGAAGAGAAGAAGAGGGAAGAGAAGAAGAAGAAGGAGAAGGAAGAAGAAAGCAAGGCCCAGATAGCAAACTGGGTCGCGAAAAGAAAACGCTCGACGGCCACCGTTGAGCAGCAGCTGAAGGAAGGCGAACATCTGGCCAAGAAGAATAAGAAGGAAGAGCAAAAAAGAAAAGATAGAGCGGCTCAAAGGAGCCTGAAGAAAAAAAGGCCGGATGTTGACATGCCTGCATTGGGCACGTTGTCAGTTGATGAGGTCAAAATGCTACTGAACCTGACCGAACCCAACAAGGACAATAGGGAGGTCATCTGGAGAGGCGATATGTGCAGTTTAAAATGCTCCGACCTGAAGGAGCTTATAACGCCTAGGATGGATATTAGCGATGAAACTATCGACGCTATGCTATCGGTGCTCGAAGAAAGACGCCACCCAGAAAAAGTTATATGCATATCCACATTCGAGTCGGGGCGAATTCTTGGAGGGCAAGGCAGAGAAGTTGATGATTTTATCCTCCCTAAAATCGTAGGTGCGTCTCCAACACAGACCGTGATCGCACAACCATGCTGGTCTTCAGGTCATTGGACACTGGTGGTTGTCTATGGCCCGTCCAAAGAGATTTTGGCATTCAACAGTCTCTCTAGAAAGCTAGGCGAAGGTGATGATCCGGAGCAGACTGTAGGCCTACATGAATGTGCAGCAGCGGATGCGGCTGTATACTGGAGGGATCTACTCAAGGTCGACTGACCCCTGAGAATCCTGAGGAAAGAGAGCCAACAACAACCACCGGGGAGCAACGATTGCGGCGCCTTCGTTTTATACTGGATAAGGTGCCTAATGTTCAATCTTGACCCTACGAAGGAGAAGGACCCCAATACCATCCACTCTATCAAGGGTGAATTGGCGGTCATGTTACTTAGGGATCGTCGGTCGTGTGTGCAGGTCTAAACAGACAAAGATATTTTAAGTTTTGTTTATTTTTTGGTTTACATGTACAAAATGTTTACATATTCAGTTCACAAACTATTTACATGTAAAAATACAAACATTACCAATGTCATTCTTAACCTAACTTTATTCCGAACAGACAGTCTTCTTATTCCGAACAGACCCACCACTTATTCCGAACAGACTCACAACTTAATCCGAACAGACGCAACACTTAATCCGAACAGACTCACAACTTAATCCGAACAAACGCAACATTTAATCCAAACAGGCTCACAACTTATTCCGAACAGACAGTCTTCTTATTCCGAACAGACCCAACACAGAATCCGAACAGACGCAACACTTAATCCGAACAGACTCACAACTTAATCCGAACAACCGCAACATTTAATCCGAACAGGCTCACAAATTATTCCGAACACAGTCTTCTTATTCCGAACAGATCCACCACTTATTCCGAACAGACCCAACACTTAATCCGAACAGACTCACAACTTAATCCGAACAAACGCAACATTTAATCCAAACAGGCTCACAACTTATTCCGAACAGACAGTCTTCTTATTCCGAACAGACGCAACACTTAATCCGAACAGACTCACAACTTAATCCGAACAGGCAGTCTTCTTATTCCGAACAGACGCAACACTTAATCCGAACAGACTCACAACTTAATCCGAACACACACAACATTTAATCCAAACAGGCTCACAACTTATTCCGAACAGACAATCTTCTTATTCCGAACAGACGCAACACTTAATCCGAACAGACTCACAACTTATTCCGAACAGACAGTCTTCTTATTCCGAACAGACGCAACACTTAATCCGAACAGACTCACAACTTAATCCGAACACACGCAACATTTAATCCAAACAGGCTCACAACTTATTCCGAACAGACAGTCTTCTTATTCCGAACAGACCCACCACTTATTCCGAACAGACGCAACACTTAATCCGAACAGACTCACAACTTAATCCGAACAAATCCAACATTTAATCCGAACAGAACCACCACTTATTCCGAACAGACCGAACACTTAATCAGAACAGACCCAACACTTAATCCGAACAGACTCACAACTTAATCGGAACAGAACCACCACTTATTCCGAACAGACCGAACACTTAATCCGAACAGACTCACAACTTAATCCGAACAGAACCACCACTTATTCCGAACAGACCGAACACTTAATCAGAACAGACCCAACACTTAATCCGAACAGACTCACAACTTAATCAGAACAGAACCACCACTTATTCCAAACAGACTCACAACTTATTCCGAACAGACACACCACTTAATCCGAACACACACAACTTATTCCCAACACACCCACAACATATTCCGGACAGGGAAAACTTATTTCGATCAGACACAAGTAAATCTGAACTGAACTTGTATAACAACCATTTACAGATCAAAACAGATCAACAATTACAAGTTTCTTGGTTTTACAAGAACGGGAAAAAACAAAAAAATGTAAATTAAGGAGGAAATTCCTCGTAATACAAACTCATGTCCCAATCGGAGAAATCAGGATCCGCGGGTTTTGGTGCTACTTCGTGAAGCGGCGAAGTAACCTTCATCTTCCACTTTCCCTTCTCTTGTTGGGCGTGTTTTTTATGGCTCTTTTTAATTATCTTCTCAGCTAAAGACACTCGACGTCTAGTCGGCGGTCTTCCTATACGTCTGACCTTTTCCGGATTAAGGACCGATGTACCCGAAGACTCAGGTTCATCAGGTCGAACCAAGTTTTGTGTAGTGTGCATACGTGCCTTAAGCATTTCAATACACTTCACGGCCTCAATATACCTTTTGTGGGAGATGAAGGTTTCCTGTGCGATCCAAACGGCACGACCCATGATGTCGTCGTGACGACGTAACGCATCCTTCGCCATTACACCATCGTCTGGGTACGTCTTATCTCGATAGCTCCTTCGAATATCCTTCCGCCATCGATTAAGGATGTAAGAGTCTGGAAGCAATGCATTAGGATTCAAGCGTGCAAGTACAACAAAAACGTGGCAGCATAGAAGCCCAACGTGCTGAAACATTCTGCAATCACATGTAAAATTCATGGATGTGTTTTGTACTAGGAAACGTTTCGACAGTAGCTGCTCACCAGCCAAAACACGTTCAGATACCTTGTACTGGAATGTTTCATTCGTATTGAACTCCTCCGTTATATCGTAGTATATCATCTTCCCAATTTGTAACTGCACTTTTTTGAAGACCCCTACGGTATACAACTCGCTCAACTGACTCTCGAATGGATAAATTGAAACCAACTGGGGTTTTTTATGAAGACAATCAAATTCTGATTGAGCTTCCTTCTCGTACTTGTGGCGGAGCGCAAGTTCGTATTGTTGAACAAACTGCTTAAGGGTGGTCTTCGAAGTAAGATACTTGTCGAAGAAGGCGTTCATACTCTCGCTCCTCTGAGTAGATGTCATTCCCGCGAAAAAAAAATTACCAATAAATGCAGGGATCCACGACTCTCGGATTGCATAAATGGATTTGAGCTAGTTGTGGTTCTGCAGGTCAAAATCAAGAAGGAAACCCTGCCAATTACGATCAAATTCTGCTGGGGTTTTGGAATCATATACAATCAATTTCAGATCAAATAATATGTGATCCCGATACTGCGTCGGCAACTTCACGGGAGCTTTGTTCATTATGTGCCATATACAGAATCTGTGTCTTGAATCTGGGAAGACATTCCTTACAGCAGCAGTAATGGCACCACATTGATCTGTTATTATAGCTGGGGGGGGGGGGTATATCTGCATAAGGGACCCAATTCGAAAGGAGTGAGACATTATTCCGAACAGACAGACTTCTTAATCCAAACAGACAGTCTTCTTCTTCCGAACAGACACAACACTTAATCCGAACAGTCAGGCCACTTATTCCGAACAGACACAACACTTAATCCGAACAGTCAGACTTCTTATTCCGAACAGACACAACACTTAATCCGAACAGTCCGACTTCTTATTCCGAACAGACACAACACTTAATCCGAACAGAACCACCACTTATTCCGAACAGACCGAACACTGAATCAGAACAGTCAGACTTCTTATTCCGAACAGACACAACACTTAATCCGAACAGTCAGGCCACTTATTCCGAACAGACACAACACTTAATCCGAACAGTCAGACTTCTTATTCCGAACAGACAGACTACTTATTCCGAACAGTCAAACTTCTTATTCCGAACAGACACAACACTTAATCCGAACAGTCAGACCACTTATTCCGAACAGACACAATACTTAATCCGAACAGTCAGACTTCTTATTCCGAACAGACACAACACTTAATCCGAACAGTCCGACTTCTTATTCCGAACAGACACAACACTTAATCCGAACAGAACCACCACTTATTCCGAACAGACCGAACACTGAATCAGAACAGACCCAACACTTAATCCAAACAGACCCACCACTTATTCCGAACAGACTCACAACTTATTCCGAACAGACTCACAACTTATTCCGAACCGACACAACACTTAATCCGAACAGTTAGACCACTTATTCCGAACAGACACAACACTTAATCCGAACAGTCAAACTTCTTATTCCGAACAGACACAACACTTAATCCGAACAATCCGACTTCTTATTCCGAACAAACACCACACTTAATCCGAACAGAGAGACTTCTTAATACGAACAGACAGACTTCTTATTCCGAACATACACTCTTCTTATTCCGAACAGACAGACTTTTTATTACGAATAGACAAACAAAAAAGAGGAAGATATGAAGAGGGAAGAAGGAAAAAAACTTACCGTTCATGCACGACAACCAGGTTTGGAACAACCATATGTAATTTTCAGTAGTCTCATAGGACAGCAAAGCGCAACCGAGCAAAACTGATTCGAAATAGTGATTGACTCCTACAAATGGGGTGAATGGCATGTCGTATTTGTTGGTAATGTAGATTGTGTCGAAACATATTGCGTCTCCAAAGTATGAATATGCAGCTCTAGAACGACTGTCAGCCCAAAAAACGTTGCGTAGTATTCCTTCGTCATCCATATCTATTACATAAAAAAAACATGGAATCAATCTTCTGCATCCTAATGAAATAGTCCTGAAGAGCTTGTGCATCACCAGGTCCCATCTTCAAATTTCTGACTTGGTTTACAACATTCCTGCAAACAGGAACCAATAAGACCAGGCGCAAAATGTTCAACTTCAATTATGTTAGACGGAAAGAACACAAACCTTAAATCCCTTTCGTTGAAAGTCAATTTGTCATAACCTCCAGCCTCGACCACAAGAGATTGCATGGTCTTAGCAGCCGATATCCCAGCTTCATCATTAACTGATATCCGTGCTACGACGACCTTAGGGACGGTTCGTTTTTGCCTGAGAAATCGCATTTGCTCCGGGTCAAGCATGAGATGGTTATGGTTAAGATCCACAAAGTTAACGTTGTAACCCCTTGCTGTGTTTCCGGATACCCTTATCCGAGCAGTGCATTGTACTCTGCTGGATAACCTAGGCTTCAATTTTCCTTGCCCTTGGTCCGTTGGTGCGGTGCCCTCCTTGGAGCAAGTCAGCGTGGCCCGTATAACAACACCACGATCGTAATGAGATTGTCTTGTCTTAACGCCAAAACCACAATAATCGGCATAGGCCACGTAAAATGCTTTGGCTTCTTCGAAAGAGGGGAAAAACATCCCCTCATGGGGAACGTTTGATGGCTGCTCCACTAGGGAAGGCACGGGAACGATTTCCATTTGGTACAGAGGAATAACCACAGAAGAGAAGGGAAGGAAAAGGAAGAGGCATCTTGAGATTGATAACAAGTCTTCTGTGCCGTGTAGGAGCGCCGAGCGCCAAAATGATGAAGGAAGAGAGTGATTTGAGTCGCATTAATGAGGGATGGAGAGAAGGATGGTGGAAATGATGAAGGTACGAAAATAGAGGAATAAAAAAACAAAAAACTTTTCATATCCCATCACGCCAACTAAGCAACGTCTGCTGAGTGGACTGGCCACATCAGCGCGCGTCCCGGACGCGCGCGTCCACTAAACATTTTCCTTTTTTTGCTCGAAGTTCGGATCGATAGGTTTAATGTCGCCTTTCATCTTTGCTTGTCTGATGTCATTCAAGTTTTGTGTTTCGTTTGTTGTTCCAGACAGAGTGGGATCGGTATTAACTTTGATTCGACTCGAAAATGTTCTGATTCTAGTTTAACTTAAAAATGAAAGATTTTAATTAAAAACAAAAATTCTTTAAATTTGATTCGATAAACGAAACACTCGAATTCGAAAAAAATTGATGTTCGACTCATAACTCGTTTGAATTTTTTATTGCTTCGTTTATATATATATATATATATATATATATATATATATATATATATATTGTATTTAGTAATAACTTAAGAGGATACTTATTGGTCAAAATTTCACTAAACTTGGATTGTTTACACTCCTACTTCAGAACGATTAGAACCTGAAGAACTTTAAAAATCTGAAACTTAATTTCCCAAAGGACTTCAAGATTCAAAAAAATTATTTAAAATGACTTCTAGAACTTCCGCTGTAAAATGAATGAAAGTCATGGAAACGAAGCTTCCAGACTTCCATTAACTTCCTGGGTACTAAATACTAATCAATAATCACCCCTTACATAGAGAGAATTGGAGCACCATACAGTTAGATTGGTGCTTAGTCATCATCATTTGCTACTCTAGTCTTGCGTACAGCACCACATGTACCTGTACCATCTCGCTAGATGAACAAGGCTACTGAAGAAGAATAAGAGGAAGAAAAACCCCTAGATCAACATCTGTCATTTGTTAATTTTCAAAAGGAAAAACATGTCATTTGTTTTTCATCAAAAAATAATTTGACATTTGTTCGATTAATACTCATGTGCGTAGTACTTATCTAGTGTTTTTTTCTTCTAAGCTAAACCTATGCAATCAATGTATATGTTGGTTGAGTTTGGATCTTCATGTTTTTTTTGTAATAGCGTTTGTGCTCTTGTTTTCGTCCTTGTAGTTTTTGTTTCAAAAATAAAATAAAAATGAAAGATTTAAATGTGTCGTGAATTTTAGACTTTTCAATTGAAAGTTCTATGTACTACACTGCCGTATCGTAAATATCCACTTCGGGTTTTGAACAAGATATTGATATTCATAACATATTTATTACACAATACAAATTGTTCTCTCTCCCGTACAAGCATGTGGGGGAAAAACTCAATATTACTTATTAATATCGAAAAAATGGCATTGTTCAAATGAAATTCGTGAAGAAGAAAAAAATTGCGGGAAAAGCAGAGAAACAAGAGGTTTATCGTCACATTTTGAAACATAACCCCCCCCCCCCCCCCCCCCCCCCAATCCCCGGCTCCTTCATTTAGAAAAATACTTTCGTTTTTTACAAACAAAAAAGAGCATTTTAAAAAAATGATGCGTGCAACGAGTCCATTTACCATCAGCATGAATTACGTAAATAGAAATGAAATCCAGATGTACAAAATTTTAAGGTACGTATATATAACGTTAAAGGAAGCCAACATGATGACTGAACAATTGAACTCATAAAAAGGAATGTACTTGTTGATCATTTGGTCATGTACTTGAGCATCGTCGATCGAATATCCTGCATGTAATCTGCAGCTTCTTTCTGTCAAGGATGAAATAATAAAACTGAGGTTAAAGCAACGAATGAAAAATATATTAGCCAACTTAAAAACGAACAGAATGACAATTACCGAAAGTTCCTACCTGGTTACTTCTTCGTGCACTTGCTATGTTCTCATCAAGAAGGGCCAAAATAGACATGCTGAGCTCGTTATGCTCAACCATCTCCAATAGCTGCCCAAAGTACAAACATAAGCAATGTATTATGCAACAACAAGCATTACAAGATCTTGTCTTAAGTTTCATACTGTTGATTTCCTGTCCTTGGATTGCAATATTTTGGCCAACCTTTGCTTTGCCAGTACGAGGTCAGCTTGCATTTTGTCATATGCCTCTATACAGAACAAAAGGCACAATCACAACTGACAAACAATAGAAGAATAATTAGATCCTGCCACAACCAACAACTAGTAAACCTGTTCCTTCCAGCAAAACCTTTTGCATTGCTTCTAACTCGATCAACCTATCCTCCATCTCCTGTAAAGTAACTTAAGCATCAGAATGCTCTCCTTCGAAAAGAAAACTAGCAATGAAGTAATGAACTACCAACAAGAGTACAAGACCAAACCTTGGTCTTAGATACTGCAAAGCGAAGTTGACTGAGTTCAATTTGCACATGGTCAAAAAATTCCTTTGTTAACCTGACGATTTAATGTATCATTGGACGATGAAAATAAATAGAAGACAGATGCCTCTAAAAGAGTTGAAAGGTCAGCTGGAACTACCACGTAATTTTTCTTCACAAAATAGGCATAAGAATTGTTGGCAAGCACGAGGTTAAGAGGATGTTGGAAACTCACAATCCACAGCCCAATGGAATAATTTTTGAAGCTAATCATAAGTATAACTATCTTTACCATATTGTGCCTAATAATAAATAATAATTATAAAACAAACTCTGCAAACTACAAGTTCTAAAAGTTTAGGAACCATGCCTACATCGACATATGCTAGTTCAACTTGACTATGGATCAATGTAAACTACACCAAATACACTAGACCAGATCATGAACACTTATTTCCTTTCTGGAAAACAAAGTTCAACAACAAATTCCAATGAACAAGCGAACCTGAAGCAAAACCGCAAAAAACAGAATCACTCCTTCCATAACCATTAAAAATCAATGTTCATCATCGCATACCAAAATCAAACCACCGATCGAAAACCTCTAGCGGGAATATAGTCTCACATTGCTTAAAATAAAATAAGAAATGCAAAGAAATTCATAATAAAGTTAGACTCAGTACTCTCGATTAAGTGCTTAGGTTGGCAAGAGGTGGTGAACCAACCAAATTTTCACGGACTCACCTCGTTCTTATTCTAGCGATCTCAAACTCCAGATCCTGCGCCTCCGTGTCCAGAAAGTACTCCACCAACCCCGCCATCGTCTCCGGCACAACTCGAGACTAAACCACCAAAAATCTTAAAAACGAAACTCCAAAAAAATTAAAAAATCAGAACTTTTCTTTGTCCTCACCTCCCGGAGCTTCCGGCGCCGCTCCTGCTCCTCCCGGACCTGCCGCTCGAACGCCTCCCTCGCATCGGCGTCCTTCTCGAGGCGCCTCTTGAACTCTATCCTCGCGATGTGGCCTCCGCTGGGAGGTCCGAGGATCCCCTCCGGGTCCTTGCAAGTATTCGAGCACGGTGAGGGAAACCCTAGTGGGGTGGAGTGGGAAGGGGAAGAAGGGTTGGGGTTTGGTTCTTACCCATCCTACGCAGGAGATTCGGGTTGGGGGGCTTCGCCGGGAGGTTGGGGTTTTGGTAGTCTTCCAAGTTCTTCCGGCGGCGGTGGAGAGGGCGGCGGCGACGGTGGTCGTCGCCATTGGTTTGGAGTTGAGGGATTAGTGCAGTTGTGGGCGTGGCGTTATCTGTTATCTCGCCGCATTTTCTCTTATCCTTTTCGTTTTATAATATTGAGTTTGTCGTTCGTAAGATTGAGTTTTTCGTTTTAATTAAGATCTCTGTTGTATATTTTTCACGTCAGTTTCTTTCTCTGTCATATCAGCTCACTCAACTCACCCAAAAAACTCTTTTATTCATGCTCGGGTTACCCTCACCCACCCTACACTCTCTTTCCTCCACATCATTTCTTAATTAAACAAATTTAATTCTCACACAACATTTAACAAATTACATTTTATATAAATCTAATTCTAATTACATTATAATTCTAATTCACGATATAATTATTATTACTATTAATTAATTAACAATAATAATTATTCATTAATAATATTAATCACTATTAAACCACGAACATTTGAATATTTGAAATTTAAATATTTGACTTTTGAATCACGCGTGAATGCACAGTGTACACGTGAATGTATAGTATACGCGTGCGTGAAAGGTAATCTGCGTGATTGCACAGTATACGCGTGAAAGAAAAGTAGTCTGCGTGAATGTACAGTATACACGTGCGTGAAAAGTAATCCGCGTGATTGCACAGTATACACGTGAAAAAAAAGTAGTCCGCGTGAATGTACAGTATACGCGTGCGCGAAAAGTGATCCGCGTGACTGCACAGTGTCTAATTTTTTCTCTATATATAACTTACACAAAGCCCAACTTACATATCATATTTCTTCCACAAAACACAACGTTGCAAATGTCTTCTCCGAATTACAATCGTTCACTCACTCGTCCACAATCAAATCCGCGTCCACGCTATCCACAAGGATACACCTCACGTCCATTTTACCAACAACCATTCCCACAATTCTCCCACTACGCACAACCAGATCAAAACTCATCATTCCCACAATTCTCTCAATATGCACCACCATTCCCACATAATCAACCGCAATTCCAGATGTTTGGCTGACACATGTCTCAACAAAGTAGTCAGAGTATGGCGGACACTGAAAAAGAGGGTCACAACGACGATGAGTCCCCACCACGACACACCACCATCCCCACCTCCACAGCGCCGCCGCCGCAAGGAAGTCCAAACTGTCAAAGACAATCCAAAGATGTGGACGAGAGACTTGTCTCTGCATATATGGAAATCAGTTGTGATGCGATGACAGAGACAAACCAGAATTCTACTTCATTGTGGGCTAGAGTGAAACGTGTGTACGACATCTCCGTGGAAGACACAGACCTCCCCGAGAGGAATGCAGAGTCCTTAAAAGGACGGTGGAGAAGAATTGTACCTGCTGTGAACAAGTGGGTCGGGTGCTTCGATCAGGCATTCCGACAGAAAAGGAGCGGCCAGAATGACAATGATGTTGTCCGACAAGCGCACGTGATCTACGAACGAACTCATGAGTCTAAATTTCTTTATTTTGATGCTTGGGTTATGTTGCGTATGTACCCAAAATGAGAGTCTGTGATATCCGGAGCTAATGCCGTGCGTGTTGACTGAGAGTCCCCGGAGTTGCACGATGAAAATAGTCCCCAGTCAGGAAGCCTTGGGAAAAGAAATAGCACGGATGGCTCCAGGACGCAATCAACCTCGGATGCAGAAGAGCTGATGCCGGGGTCGTCTACACGCCCAGAAGGTGTGAAGAATGCCAAGAAAAAGACTAAGAGTGCATTACGCCCCGAAGGCGACACCGATGTTAGAGAACTTGCACAGTAGCTTCGATACACCGCCCAAGTCAGAGAAGATGGTTTCTCCAAGTAAGAGGAGTGGATCTTGAAATTGTTGGTTGTGGAAAATTTTGAATCTTCATCACTTGCAAAAATTTATTACCCATTTTAATAACAAATACTCAATCCATTAATAACAAAACATCCACTAAATAATTAAAAATTTTAAAAAAAATCGACGAATGGGGGGACACGTGCCCCCCACCCGAGGGCGCCCCCGGCGTCTGCCCGGGACGCCCAACGCCCGGGCAAGCGCCTGAGTGGGCGTCCCGAGCGGGCGCCCGACCAGGGCGCCCGGGCGGGGCACCCCCGTTAAGGGTGCCCTAAGACTTTACAAACGGTGATTTTTAACCACCTTAGTCTGTTCCATTTCAGTTTGGAATGTCTTTTTATATTTACGGTCGAACATTTATAAACAGATTGATTTGTGTTTTGAAATACATTTGTTTGTCTTTTTTAAATAATTAGTTTTTTTAAGAGCGTCACACAATTAACGTCTTAAGAGCGATCACTAATCATTTTGCTTTTAACAATTCATTCAATCTTTTAAGAAAAGATAAATATAATATAATATAATGATAATGATACTTTCGGCGTTAATTCAGGTTGTTCAGTAAGGTGTCCATGTATTTATTTCCTAAATAACAATTTTATTTTGCTTTGGAAGGCAGGATTAAAAGATTTAAGGTTCCTAATAAAGGTAAAACTCGTTGATATATTATCTGTTTTTTTTTCCTTTTGGATTTTATCCTCCTTACTACCCATCCAGTTTTAAATATCAAACATTCCAAATATGTGAGTGGGACTAAGATTTTATTTTTGGTCTGTACAATACAAGAAAGTATCCAACCAAGTTGTCCTGGGTTGGTAGTACCTTATTTGTCAAGATCATCAAAAATGTTTATGAATAAGTTCACAAGATTTTTAACAACACTAACATTCTAATGATGTCCACAATTTAATTTTTGACTGCTGGTTTATGATTTTGACTTTATCCATCAACGAAGATGTTTTTACGACAATTTAATTATTTTGTTTAAATTTTTATGTGAACGTTGGAAAATGTAATTAACTACTCACACAAACATGTATTAAGACTTAAGAGGACGAACAATGACTAGTTAGAAGAACATAATTCATTTTTTAAAAATTGAGCAGCTTTAACTTAAATATGTTGCCGAGTAGTGAAGGGGAAACCAAGAGTACATTATTAAAACCATAATAGTGATCAGAGAAGATGAACGGAGAATACTCAGGGGAATCCAGGGAAAACCCTCCAAACCTGAACATATTTGTTCGATTTGTTTGGTGGGGAAAAACTCCTATCATGTTGCTTGAATCCTAATCAGGTGTGGGAGAAGGACTCAGTTAGGAACTTAGGATGAGTTACATGGTTTACTTAATCGGATGACAACCAAATAACTGGTTAAGCAATACCAGGCTTATTATATCAATCGACTTAGCTTAATCCACTCATACAAAAGTAAATGTAAAAACCCGAGTAAGTTATCGTACAATATTAATCTATTTGAAATAAGATTTTTTTGAATGGTAAAATTGATTTTTCTCACAAAAATCAAAACAATTAGTAAGTAGACAAGATTTTGTGATATGTCTTACTATTTAGGGACAAGAATCCAGATTCTAGTAACATATCGAATCATATTTTTTTAATGAGAATCCAGAACAGAAAATTGCACATCCAAATTCTGTCAATGTGTATATTAATCTTTAGTGTATTCCTTGTAAACATTCACCAGATTTTCCCGGAGAAAGTAGAAAACAATCACGGACCAGTAATAGACAAACCGTTAATCCGCGAATGTGATCCATGACTTTTTCTTCTTCTTTCGCTTGCAATAACCACGTTAAAATATGAATCTCAATGTAGTACACCATTCCTTTCACACACGTACACCCAAAGTAGAGTCGTATATTCCAAATATGGTTGTTTCCAAAGAATTTCCCCAGATCGCTTCAACTATTCTCGAAACATTTGTATGTTTCTTTCTGTTGATACAAAATCCAACACTTTCAAAATTCACTTGGAATCCATGTTTGTGAGAAAGAAGAGAACGCAAAACTTGACCATCCTCTTGAAAAAAACTACATTACGACTAAGTTTGATGAAATTTTGCTCCAGTTTTGACTTTTAGAGAAGTGCAATATTGTTACGCATATAATTCCATGTATTTAGTTAACTTTATGGAGACGAGAAGGAAAGGTAGATGAAATTAGGCTTTGTTGGATTTGAGATAATAGATTATGGCAAGTTATTTCTACCACCTCAAGTAAATGTGTTTCGATTTTTGAAGAAGTGGTTGATCAATCAATTTTTCACATGATAACAAAACAAACATTTTGAATTGGAGCCTAATCGACATTCACATGCCCTATGGACCAACACGAAACTAATAGAGGTAGTTGGTACTTGCGAATATTATAAATAAGATTCACATTTCCCAATTAGAATTATGTGAATCCATTAGTATTCAGTAATCAACCATTACTCAAATACTTAAGAGCCAATATATTGGGATCGGAAGTTGGACACTCAACCCGACAACTTTTTCTAAAATCCACAATCCACATACTGGATTATTTGGTTTGTACTACTGAGTTTATCAATAAAAACTCCTTCCAAACAAAAAAAGAGGCAATATATTAAAATGCAAAAGGAATGCCACATTTGCAACACATTCCTATCAAATAAATAAATAAATAACCCCCACATTTGCATTTGCATTTGCAGCCGTCTAAAGAAAGGAATCTTCGACGTTGACGCCATACCTGCCGGTTTTGGATGCCCGCTTATGACGCCATCCTGGGATTTGGAATATATCACCATTCATTGAAGATCTAACCAATAATTTAGATATTGTCCTATTATTTTGTATGTTTATGGAAAAGCATCAATTTAAGAAATTAGACACAATTACGAATAAGATATTATCATGAATCTTTTAGACCCATCGAATTTGATGAAGTTCGGAAATTTCTCTCTTCCCACTCCCAATTGCTCGCTTTTCCAAACGCAAGAGTTAGATGAGAAACACCGAAAAATATCAAAAGTTACGGTTCCCAATCAGACTATATTTTTTAAATTGTGTTTTCTTTCTCATTATCTTTGACCGCTGGTTTTTCCAAATGTCTAGTTACAAAACAACAAATTGAAGTTAATTTTATGATTTCAACGAATATATATGAATGTTGAGTTATATTAAAAATCAAAAGTATATAAAAAGAAATTTACCATGAATAAAATGGAGATAATTCTGATGTAGGGTTGTTCGTGGGGCGGGTTTGACCCGCCAATTTACCCGACAAACGCCCCTCCCTCAGTCTCTCATTGTAATCTCCAGTCAATAAAGTTACCATTTTTTTTGGGTTCTTATACACGGACGCGCGCGTCCAAGACGCAGCTTACGTGACATCTAGTCAACAGTCCAGTCAGCTGTCCAATCAGCGAAAATAAAAGCGCGCGTTGTTTCGAAAAATGGGAAAACAGCTGCGGCTTTCGTGCGACGGTTCCTTCTCTGACGTATCGATAAGACCGGGAAGGGACATCAGACGCGCCTGTTCACATCCCGACTTGCGAAAGAAAACCAAAAACATTTCTGATCTTTCTCACATTCCCTTTCTCAACTTTTCTCCGATTCATCACCCCAGTTCTTCACCGTAACCCTAGATATCCGTCGACCAAATGGATTCTACACTTCAAGCTTCTATTTCGGGGGTTGTGGTGCACCAGGTTTGTCGTTTTTACTGTAACATTGAATTGCGATACTCTAAAAAGGAATGTTCTCATACGGTTGATGTCTTCCTAGGCTTCTACGCATTACTTCCAGCCCTCCAAATGTTCGTGGACCCCAATAGAGAAAGTCTTTGGGAAGTTGAGGGACGCAGAGAAAGATGCCTTCCGGGCTACACCCTTCGGTCGCTTCATCAACCTCTCCAACGTTCCTGTCGATAATGACATTATCAACTGGTTCGTGGAATACTATGACCCCGAGGAGGTGGGGTTGAGGATCGGCTCTGGGGTAGTACACTTCACCGCCGAAGACGTTGCCCTAATTTTGGGGCTCAGATTACATGGGAAGGCTGTCAGAATGCAGCCGAAGGAAGTCGCAACCCGACAGGGGGAGATTCTGAACAACACCCAACTATCTGCCCAGATGATGGCTACGAGATATTTGGTTGATGAGGAGGAGGAGTACGTCCGGCTACTCATTTGTTACATCTTCAGCCATTTTTTGTTCTGCGATGGCACCCTTCGAACCAAAATTTGGTTCCTCGACCACTTCGCCGACTTCACTAGGCTACACAAGTACGCGTGGGCCGAGGCTGTTCACCAGGCACTTGTGAGGGGCCTGAAGAAGGCAAACCGGGATCTACGCGATAGGAGATCTACCGGTTCTTCTATTTTAAGAAGGGGATACGTCGAGGGGTGTGTTGCTGTACTACAGGTAATGAAGTTGTTCCTTTTTATGTTATGTTTGTTCCTTTTTAAGTTTCGCTTGTTCCTTTTTAAGTTTCGTTTGTTCCTTTTTAAGTTGAAGTTGTTCCTTTTTAAGTTTCGCTTGTTCCTTTTTAAGTTTCGCTTTTTCCTTTTTAAGTTTCGCTTGTTCCTTTTTATGTTCATGTTGTTCCTTTTTATGTTTCGTTTTTTTCCTTTTTATGTTCAAGAATTTCCTTTCTGTTACAGTTGATCCTTTTTAAGATTCGTTTGTCCTTTTTAAGTTTCGTTTGTTCCTATTTATGTTGAAGTTCTTCCTTTTTATGTTGAAGTTGTTCCTTTTTAAGTTCAAGTTGTTCCTTTTTAAGTTTCGCTTGTTCCTTTTTAAGTTTCGCTTTTTCCTTTTTATGTTATGTCTGTTCCTTTTTAAGTTGAAGTTGTTCCTTTATAAGTTTCGCTTGTTCCTTTTTAAGTTTCGTTTGTTACTTTTTAAGTTGAAGTTGTTCCTTTTTAAGTTTCGTTTGTTCCTTTTTAAGTTTCGTTTGTTCCTTTTTAAGCTGAAGTTGTTCCTTTTTAAGTTCAAGTTGTTCCTTTTTAAGTTTCGTTTGTTCCTTTTTAAGTTTCGCTTATTCCTTTTTATGTTCAAGTTGTTCCTTTTTATGTTTCGCTTGTTCCTTTTTATGTTCAAGAATTTCCTTTCTGTTACAGTTGATCCTTTTAAGATTCGTTTGTCCTTTTTAAGTTTCGTTTGTTTCTTTTTATGTTGAAGTTCTTCCTTTTTATGTTGAAGTTGTTCTTTTTTAAGTTCATGTTGTTCCTTTTTAAGTTTCGCTAGTTCTTTTTTAAGTTTCGCTTTTTCTTTTTTATGTTTCGTTTGTTACTTTTTAAGTTGAAGTTGTTCCTTTTTAAGTTTCGCTTGTTCCTTTTTAAGTTTTGTCTGTTCCTTTTTATGGTGAAGTTGTTCCTTTTTAAGTTCAAGTTGTTCATTTATAAGTTTCGTTTGTTCCTTTATAAGTTTCGCTTGTTCCTTTTTAAGCTGAAGTTGTTCCTTTTTAAGTTTTGCTTGTTCCTTTTTAAGTTTCGCTTGTTCCTTTTTATGTTGAAGTTGATCCTTTTTAAGTTCGAGTTGTTCCTTTATAAGTTACGCTTGTTCCTTTTTAAGTTTCGTTTGTTCCTTTTTAAGTTTCGTTTGTCCTTTTTATGTTGAAGTTCCTTTTTAAGTTGAAGTTGTTCCTTTTTAAGTTTCGCTTGTTCCTTTTTAAGTTTCGTTTGTTCCTTTTTATGTTGAAGTTGTTCCTTTTTAAGTTGAAGTTGTTCATTTTTAAGATTAGTTTGTCCTTCTTAAGTTTCGTTTGTTCCTTTTTATGTTGAAGTTGTTCCTTTTTAAGTTCAAGTTGTTCCTTTTTAAGTTTCGCTTGTTCTTTATTAGGTATGGCTGTGCGAGAAGTTCAACCTGGCAGAGCCTAAAATGGGAGGCCATTCTAGGTGGAATCGTTGGTCTAGCATGTTTGGAAAACGGCTCATCCTGAAGAAATGGGAGGAAAGGGGTATCACCCTTTCAAAAATTTACGAGGGAGACTTCAATAAGACTGAGTCGACGACCCTGACTCAGAAAGAGAGGGAAATCATTGGTCAGGCTGAAAAATCTCAGCCAACCCTACGAACCAATAGTGATTGCCAGTCAACAAGCAGCGAACCTAGCCTGCAATTGAGGGACTGCAGCATCCCTCGGGACCCACTACGGGAAGAATTGGAGTTTGCAATGTTGAAGACAAAATGACTTCAAGCAGAAGTTGCACTGAATGAGGCAAATGAAGAGGTTAAGAGGCTGAATGAGGAACTTAGGAAGTCCAGGGAGGAAAATGAGACCCTAAGGGAAGAGATTGCATCTCTTCGAGGATATTGTATAGAAGGTGGACAGGAAGGAAGAGATGATGAAAGGAGGGATGAAGAGCAGGAAAGAGAGGAGAATAGGAGGGAAATAGAGAATGAGATTGAGAGGGAGAGAGAAAGAGAAAAAGAAGAGAGCAGGAGAGAGGAGAAAAGGAGAGAGGAGGAGGAGAAAAGGAGAGAGGAGAGGGAAGAGGAGGAGGAGAAAAAGAGAGAGGAGAGGGAAAGAGAAGAGAAGAGGAAAGATGAGGAGGAGAAAAGGAGAGAGGAGAGGGAAAGAGAAGAGAAGAGGAAAGATGAGGAGGAGAAAAGGAGAGAGGAGAGGGAAAGAGAAGAGAAGAGGAAAGAGGAGGAGGAGAAAAGGAGAGAGGAGAGGGAAAGAGAAGAGAAGATGAAAGAGGAGGAGGAGAAAAAAAGAGAGGAGAGGGAAAGAGAAGAGAAGGGGAAAAAGGAGGAGGAGAAAAGGAGAGAGGAGAGGGAAAGAGAGGAGAAGAGGAAAGAGGAGGAGAAAAAGAGGGAGAGAGAGCAGAAGAGAATAGAAGAGGAGAAAAGGAAAGAGGAGGAGAAAAGGAGAGAGGAGAGGGAAAGAGAAGAGAAGAGGAAAGAGGAGGAGAAAAAGAGGGAGAGAGAGCAGAAGAGAATAGAAGAGAAGAAGAGGAGGAGAAAAGGAGAGAGGAGAGGGAAAGAGAAGAGAAGAGGAAAGAGGAGGAGAAAAAGAGGGAGAGAGAGCAGAAGAGAATAGAAGAGGAGAAGAGGAAAGATGAGGACAAAAGGAGGGAGGAAAGGGAAAAAGAAGAGAAAAGGAAAGAGGAGGAGAAAAAGAAGGAGAGAGAGCAGAAGAGAATAGAAGAGGAAAAGAGGAGGGAGGAAGAGGAAAGAGAGAGGAAAGAAGACGAGAAGAGAGACAGGGAGAGAAGAGAGAAGAGGAAAATCGATGATAAAAGGAGGGAGGCCGAAGCTTCAAAGAAGAGGTTGAGGGAAGAGGTAGAAAGAAAGAGGGTAGAGGAGGATGAGGGAAAGGAAAAACCCCTCAGGGCAGACTGAGGGGCCAAAGGATCACGCTCAATGGCCAAAAAACAAGAAGACGAGGTGAAAGAAAGGAAGAAAAAAGAAGAGGAGCGGAAAAGGGAAGATAGAAGGCTCCAGAGGAGCATGAACAAAAAAAGAAAGCGGGATGGGAATGACGATTTCAAGTTGGCTCATCACGGGAGAGAGGATAGGCCAGACGTTGACATGGATGCATTGGGCACATTGAGCCCCGATGAGCTGAACATTGTACTGAAGGTGACCGCACCTACACATAACCAACGGGAGGTGATCTGGAGAGGTGATTCATGTTTCTTCACACGTTCCGACCTGAAGGAGCTAATGACGAAGGGGATGGATTTGACCAACGAGGCGATAGACAGTATGCTTTGTGTACTGGAAGAGCGCCAAAAAACAGAAAACTACCCCCAAGAGGTAATTTGTATTCCAAGCTTCTATTCGGAAAGAATTATGATCGATCAAGAGAATACCATGATTGAAGAGTGGCTGACGCCCAAATTACAAGGCCAGGAAACGGGAAGCCTCGTCATTGCACAACCATTGCTGGTGTCAGAACACTGGACCCTTGTAGTTGTTAATGGCTTAGACAAGGAGATCCTGCATTACAACAGTTGCAGTAGGGAGCTGGTACCAGATGAGGATCCTGACAATGCGGTAGGGGTACATGAATGTTCGGCCAAAGATGTGGGTGAATTCTGGAGAAACCGCCTTAAGTTGAACTGGCCATTGAGATACCTCAGGGAAACGTGCCAAAGACAAATGCCGGGAAGCAACGACTGCGGTGTTTTTCTATACTACTGGATCAAATGTCTCATGCAAAAGGTCAACCCAACGGAAACGAAAAACCCCAAGACACTTCACTCCATCAGGGGTGAAATGACCATTACTTTATTGAGGGACTCCCGCTGCTGTGTCGAATTCAAGTAGTGCATAGTTGTAAATTAAAACATGAACAAATACATTTTATAGTTGTTGTAATTAAAACTTTTCCAAACTTTTCCAAACTTTTCCATAGTTGTAATTAAAACTTTTCCACACGTGTTGCATACTTTAACATAAAAAGGAACAGACATCACATAAAAATGAACAAAAATCACTTAAAAGGAACAGACATCAGTTAAAAAGGAACAGAAATCACTTAAAAAGGGACAGTCATCGCTTAAAAAGGAACAAACTTCACATAAAAAGGAACAGACTTCACTTAAAAAGGGACAGTCATCGCTTAAAAAGGAACAGACTTCACATAAAAAGGAACAGACTTCACTTAAAAAGTAAACTAGGTCAGTTAAAAAGGAACCGACTACACATAAAAAGGAACAGAAATCACTTAAAAAGGAACAGATTTAACTTAAAAAGAGACAGTCATCGCTTAAAAAAGAACAGACTTCACTTAAGAAGGAACATACTTCACTTAAAAAGAGACAGACATCACTTAAAAAGGAACAGACTTCACTTAAAAAGTAACAGACTACACTTAAAAAGGAAAACAGACCACTTAAAAAGAGACAGACATCATTTAAAAAGGAACGGACTTCACTTAAAAATGAACAAACTTCACTTAAAAAGAGACAGACATCACTTAAAAAGGAACCAAAATAACATAAAAAGGAACATAAATAATTTAAAAAGGAACAGACAATAACATAAAAAGGAACAGAAATCACTTAAAAAGGGACAGTCATCGCTTAAAAAGGAACAGACTTCACATAAAAAGGAACAGACTTCACTTAAAAAGTAAACGAGGTCACTTAAAAAGGAACCGACTACACATAAAAAGGAACAGAAATCACTTAAAAAGGAACAGATTTAACTTAAAAATGGACAGTCATCGCTTAAAAAGGAACAGATTTCACTTAAGAAGGAACAAACTTCACTTAAAAAGAGACAAACATCACTTAAAAAGGAACATACTTCACTTAAAAAGTAACAGACTACACTTAAAAAGGAACAGACTTCACTTAAAAAGAGACAGACATCAGTTAAAAAGGAACAGACTTCACTTAAGAAGAACAAACTTCACTTAAAAAGAGACAGAAATCACTTAAAAAGGAACAAATTTAACTTAAAAATGGACAGTCATCGCTTAAAAAGGAACAGACTTCACTTAAGAAGGAACATACTTCACTTAAAAAGAGAAAGACATCACTTAAAAAGGAACAGACTTCACTTAAAAAATAACAGACTACACTTAAAAAGGAACAGACTTCACTTAAAAAGAGACAGACATCACTTAAAAAGGAACGGACTTCACTTAAAAAGGAACATACTTCACTTAAAAAGAGTCAGACATCACTTAAAAAGGAACATACTTCACTTAAAAAGTAACAGACTACACTTAAAAAGGAAAAGACTTCACTTAAAAAGAGACAGACATCAGTTAAAAAGGAACAAACTTCACTTAAGAAGGAACATACTTCACTTAAAAAGAGAAAGACATCACTTAAAAAGGAACAGACTTCACTTAAAAAGTAACAGACTACACTTAAAAAGGAACAAACTTCACTTAAAAAGAGACAGACATCACTTAAAAAGGAACGGACTTCACTTAAAAAGGAACAGACTTCACTTAAAAAGAGTCAGACATCACTTAAAAAGGAACAGACTTCACTTAAAAAGTAACAGACTACACTTAAAAAGGAACATACTTCACTTAAAAAGAGACAGACATCAGTTAAAAAGGAACGGACTTCACTTAAAAAGGAACAGACTTCACTTAAAAAGAGACATACATCACTTAAAAAGGAACCAAAATAACATAAAAAAGGATCAGAAATAATTTAAAAAGGAACATACAATAACATAAAAAAGAACAGAAATCACTTAAAAAGGGACAGTCATCGCTTAAAAAGGAACAAACTTCACATAAAAAGGAACAAACTTCACTTAAAAAGTAAACGAGGTCACTTAAAAAGGAACCGACTTCACATAAAAAGAAACAGAAATCACTTAAAAGGGACAATTATCGCTTAAAAAGGAACAGACTTCACATAAAAAGGAACATACTTCACTTAAAAAGTAAACGAGGTCACTTAAAAAGGAACCGACTTCACATAAAAAGGAACAGAAATCACTTAAAAAGGAACAGATTTAACTTAAAAAGGGACAGAAATAACTTAAAAATGAACAGACAATAACATAAAAAGGAACACACATCAGTTAAAAAGGAACAAACTTAACTTAAGAAGGAACAAATATCACTTAAAAAGGATCAGACTTCACTTAAAAAGGAACAAACAACACTTAAGTAGGAACAGACAACACAAAAAATCAACAGACTACACTTAAAAAGGAACAGACAACACTTAAAAAGATACAAGTCACAGTTAAAAAGGAGAACCGTAAACTTAAAAAGGAACTTTACACTCACAATTAAAAGGGAACTTTACACTTAAGAATAACTGTTGTCTTACAAAAATGTACAAAATTCAAAGATTAAGCCTTGGTGCATAATTAAGGAGCAATTTGGTCGTAATACAACTTCATGTCCCAATCGTTAAAATCTGGATCCTCTGGTCTAGGTGCGACCTCATGCATAGGTGATTTGCCCTTCCTTCGATACTTGCTTTTTTCTGTTGTGAGGTGTTTTTTTTGGCTTCTTTGAAGAATTCTCTCGGCTAAGGAAACCCGACGTCTAGTAGGCGGTCTTTCTGGACGGGTTACTGTGTCTGGATTGCGCAAAGAGGTACCGCCGGCCACAACTTCATCAACTATGGGAGGGGCGTGGGGAATGTTAATACGAGACCTGAGCCACTCCATACACTTCACGGCCTTAAGATACCTTTCATGAGAAATGAATGCTTCCTGTGCAATCCAAAGAGCGCGACCCATTATGTCGGCGTGACGACTCAGCGCATCCTTCTCCAATACGCCATCGGCTTGGTACACCTTTTCTCCATAGCTCCGACGAATATCCTTCCGCCATCGATCGGTGATGTAAGATGGCGGGAGTAATGCATTAGGATCTAGCCGTGCAAATACGACCAGGAGGTGACAACAAAGAATACCAACACGCTTAAACAGTTTACAATCGCATGTCAAGTTCAGACCTGTCTTCTCTACAAGGAAACATTTCGATAATAGTTGCTCACCGACCCGTACACGTTCAGTCACCTTGTAATGAAACGCGTCGGCTGATTGCAACTCCTCGGTTAGGTCGCAGTTCATCATCTTACCAATTTGTAACTGTACTTTCTTGAAAACCCCTACGGTATACAACTCGCTCATTTGACTCTCGAAGGGATATATTGAAACCATTTGGGGTTTCTTATGCAGGCAATCGAAATCCGATTGAGCTTCCTTCTCGTACTTGTGACGTAGAGCAAGTTCGTATTGTTGAACGAACTGCTTAAGGGTGGTTCTAGAAGATAAGTACTTGTCAAAGAAGGAGTTCATACTTTCGCTTCTTTGGGTAGAAGTCATTACAGCGAAAAAACAATCACACAAGTAAGCATGTACCCAAGACTCACGGATACCGTAAATTGTTTGGAGCCAACTATGTTCTTGAAGGTCAAAATCAACCAGGAAACCGTGCCAATTCCGCTCAAATTCAGCTGGGTTCTTTGAGTCATAGACAATCAAATTTAGATCAAATAACATGTGATGTCGATACTTCGTCGGCAACTTCACGGGAGCTTTGTTCATTATATGCCAAATGCAAAATCGGTGTCTGGCATTTGGGAAGACATTCCTTACAGCAGCAGTAATGACCCCACATTGGTCCGTTATGATGGCTAGTGGAGGGATATCTGCAAGGAAAAAGAAAAAACGTTAAAGGAAACGAGGTCACTTAAAAAGCAACTGACATCAATTAAAAAGGAACATACTTCATTTAAGAAGGAACAGAAATCACTTAAAAAGGAACATAAATCACTTAAAAAGGAACATACATCTCTTAAAAAGGAACAGACATCCCCTAAAAAGGAACATACATCACTTAAAAATGAACAGACTACACTTAAAAAGGAACAGACTACACATAACAAGGAACAAACTTCACTTAAAAAGGAACATACATCTATTAAAAAGGAACAAACATCTCTTAAAAAGGAACAGACAACACTAAAAAGGAACAGACTACACATAAGAAGGAACAGACTACACTTAAAAAGGAACAGACATAACTTAAAAATGAACAGACTACACATAAAAAGGAACAGACTTCACTTAAAAAGGAACAGACATCTCTTAAAAAGGAACATACATCTCTTAAAAAGGAACAGACATCACTTAAAAAGGAACAAACAACACTAAAAAGGAACAGACTACACTTAAGAAAGAACAGAAATCACTTAAAAAGGAACAGACTTCACGTAAAAGGGGACACACATCACTTAAAAAGGAACAGACAACACTAAAAAGGAACAGACACCAGTTAAAAAGGAAACAGACTTCACTTAAGAAGGAATAGACATAAGTTAAAAAGGAACACACATCACTTAAAAAGGAACACACATCACTTAAAAAGGAAAACCAATAACTCAAAAATCATAAAGGACAACTCTACATACGTACCTCCCATACACGAAAGCCACGTCTGAAAGAGCCATATGTAGTTTTCAGTGGTCTCGGAAGACAGCAAAGCGCAACCGAGCAACACAGACTCGAAATGGTGATTAACTCCTACAAATGGTGCAAAGGGCATGTCGTATTTCTTTGTGAGGTACGTAGTGTCGAAACATATAGCATCCCCAAAGTATGAATAGGCAGCCCTGGAACGGCAGTCGGCCCAGAAAACGTTCCTTAGTCTTCCCTCGTCATCCATATCCACGACATAGAAAAAACATTGCATCAATCTTCTGCATCTTAATGAAATAGTTCTGAAGAGCTTGTGCATCGTCGGGTCCCATTTTCAAATTCCTTACTTCGGTTATAACATTCCTGCACACACAAAAAATATTAAGGCCGCAGATTTCTACAAACAAAATAACGTACAAAAGTCTTCAAACCTTAGGTCTCTATCGTTAAAAGTAAGTTTGTCATGCCCCCCAGCCTCAACAACAAACGATTGCATGGTCTTAGCAGCAGAGATCCCAGAAGCATCGTTGCACGCTATTCGTGCTATGACGGCCTCAGGTACACATCGTTTCTGTCTTAGAAAACGCATCTGGTGCTCCTGCAGCATTTCATGGTTATGATTGAGATCGACAAAGTTAATCTGGTATCCCCTTGCTGGGTTTCCAGAAACCCTGATGCGAGCCGTGCACTGAACTCTACTAGATAAACGTGGCTTCATTATGCCTTGACATTGGTCTGTTGGTGCGTTACCCTCCTTGGAACAAGTAAGAGTAGTCCGGGTAACCACACCAGCGTCGTAATGAGTATGTCGTAGCTTAACACCAAAACCACAAACATCAGCATATTCGTTGTAAAAAACTCTTGCTCCTTCGAAAGAGGGGAAAATCATTTTCTCCTTAGGAACGTTTGACGTCATTTCCATTTGAGCGAAGATTTCTCTCGAAACGAAGAGAAATGAACGAAAATGAAAAAGAAAGGAAGAAGTGACGGTGGCCATTCCGTGCATCTTCGTCAAAAAGAGGTATGGAGCAGGTTGGAGCGCCAAAATGAATGATATGATTTGAAGCACGTCTGATTTGAGATGCATTAAATGCGACTGCCCCCTCTGCCCGCCAAAAATATTAAACTTTGGCTGAGCTAGATTTGTCCAACTCAACAGCGTCCCGGAAAACGGCTACTAAACATTTCCTTTTTTTTTTCTTCCATTCATACCCACATTAGAACCACCATAAAACCCACTCTTCACACTCCAACCCAAACCCCAATGGAGAAAACCCTCGTCTCTCTTCTCCTCCTCCTCCTCCTCCTCCTGGCCATCTCCGCCGCTGCCCAACCTTCCACCGACGCCCCGACGTGCGTCCAGAACCTGATCCCCTGCGCGGCTTTCATCAACTCCACTACCCCGCCCGAGTCCTGCTGCAAGCCCCTCGTCGACGCCATCAAGACCCAGCTCCCCTGCCTTTGCTCCCTCTTCAAAAACAAGCAGCTCATCCAGGCCTTCAAGGTGAACCTCACCCAGGCGCTCGAGGTCCCCAAGCACTGCGGGGTCACCTCCGGGGCTAGTATCTGCGATGACTTTAAGGCCGATTCCCGTGAGTTCTGGAATCTGGAGCTTCGGATCTGTTGTGTCGAAGTTGTTTTTGGATCTGTTTTGTTTGCGCGTTTTTTTTGTAGAATTTTTGGTTCCGATGTTGTGGTGGATAGTTTTTGTTTGCTTTTATTTGATCAGAAGTTATTGAGTTAGTGTGAGTTAGATTAGATTATTATTATTAGATATTGTGGTTCCGATCTTAGCGCATGATAGTGGCGTGTGTTTCTGGTTATGGATTCGTTAGCGCGTTTTTTTTTTGGTAAAAAAAATTATGGGTTTTTAGATATTTTGGTTACGATATTATGGTGTCATCTGTTGGTTGCGTTGGACTCAGTTGCTTGTGGATCGTTTTTGTTTGTGCGTTTTTTTTGTTGAAGAGAAGTTAGTGAGTTGGCCGATCATAACGCATGATGTGTGGCGTTGCATTTTTGGACGTGGATTTTGGATTTCTTGTTGTTGACGAAATGGTGTATTTTCCATGGCTTAAAGTGATTTGTTTTAAAAATTTAATGCAGTTTTTATGATGCTTATTGGTATATTAGATAGTGATGCTGATGTTCGACCGACCTGTCGGAGTGGGCACAAGGTGTGTGAGTCAATCCCAACAGTAATGAATTGTATTCGTTTGTGTTTGCTTTTTTTGAAGAAATATTGCGGTTTAGTGGACGTTAGATGGGATTCCTATATGGTAATTAGTCCCCGTTTTTAGCGCATGTTGTTCAGCTTTCTGTTTTGCTTCATGGATTTTTATTGTTTCATTTTATTTTATTTTTCCGAGAAAACTGTGAATTTTATGCATTGGTTTCTTAAACCGATTAGTGCGGAAGTTTTGTTTTGTTTTGTTTTAATTTCTCCTATTATTATTGGATATGTATCTTTCAGCGTGGCATATGCATTTTGAATTTTTCTGAAATTTACGAGTTTATAATTTTGATTAGCCTTCACACGTTGTTTATTAGCTGTTTGCTATTTTTGCTGTGGCGGATAATAATTCTGATTCCCCTCCTTGTTTCTTCTTTGCTCTCCAGCTACATCTAGTCCTGGCGCCACGTCCGCACCTTCCGCACCTTCCCAAGGTACGTTAGCATCTGCCATTTCATTAATACTAGTTCTGTGCTGATATTTTGTCTCCATTAAACCTGAAATAAGCTTAGATTGATCAATGGGTGTCTGTGCATTTTATTATTGAATGATTTTTAAGTGGTATGGATATGATATTATATCTTTTGCTGGTGGTAACTGATCTGGACAATTGTTCTCACTTCGTTATCATTTTGCATTTAAATGCCACATTCTGCTTAGTTGTATACTTGATTGCTTAGGCTTGAAGTTGACCTTCTACGATTCTTTTTTTGATAATGGACATTACCAAAGGTTGAGGGATCCCTGGGGTTTTAGAAATATCTGTGCTGAAATTTCACACTGGTGCTATTTAATTGTTTAAAATATAATTTTCAACCCACGTGACTTTTCCCACATTGTTGTCATCATCAGTTTTGCTGCATATCATTGCATTTCAAGCTGTCTCACTAGTTACAATCCTGAAAGCTACCTTTGCACCCTAATGTATGAAAGAGTTTCATTACAACTACCCTTGTTATCCTCTAAATCTTCCTCGCTGTGGTATGTAATGTATCATCTTTGTGAAGCTAATGATGCATGAGGAGATATGGTGGCACGTATGGGGAATGTGTTGGGAGGGGATTTAAGATGTACTAACATAACTACGGATTAAACGTACCATGAAAATGGAATATTGATTGCGGAAAATAACTTCGGACCATCTCTCAATCTTAATGCAACAAGTAAACACGAATAAGATGGAAATGACAAACAATCACACAACACACCTGAAGTAAACCACGACACACGCGATTTTAAAAGGTTCGGCAAGATGCATACGTCCTTAGCGAGGGTCTCCTGCAGGTTTCCTTTCCTTGAGGTTCTTCTCCAACAAGAAAGTCTTTGAAATTACAAACGATTGGAAGTAATATATCTCTCAAAGCACTCTAGATTTCTCTCTAGCCTAATCTCTCTCAAGGAAATAAGTATTGTATGTTGTCTTACAAAATTAGGACGAAAATCCTATTTATAATAGGATAAAACCGTACAATAAATCATTCAGATCGTGTATAACCGTCGGAAAACGGGTCGACCAGAATTCTCCATCGGTCGATTGGTTTTCGGTTAGTTCATGTAACTGTCATTATTCGGTCGACCGCTCACCTCGAGCTGTTCGACCGTTCTGAAGCTTCTGGACGTTTTCGGTCGACCACGTGTCCAACACCGGTCGACCGATCTGCATGCTGATGCACCGGGGGCTGCAGCCCTTTGTAGGGAGATTGGAGATCCAATTTCGTATTATGGATGTATGCCCATTTACCCGTTTATCTGTAATTTGATATACAGTGCAGACCACACCGGGTTTAGGGTTTTAGTAGGGTTTCCTATAAATACTTGTGTTTTCCCTACCCTTGTTGTAACCTTCTGACGAATAGTGGGTTTGTAAGCGTGTGGTGACCTTGATTTTTTCCGCAAGGGTTTTCCACGTAAAATTATTTGTCTCGTGATTTGTATGTTTTTCGTTTGTCTGCTCTTAGAGGTTGAATTCCTAACATAATGAGGCTTATATATAGAGTTTCTATACTAAGATTTGCATGGTTGGACCAAGTTGAAGATCCATGTCTCTATTGCCCTAATTATGAGTATGGTTAGCCAAATTCTCGATTTATTTCACCACCATTTTGCCTTCTGTTCCTCTGTAAGCTTGAGCAGTGTCACCAATCCTTGGCGTATATTGTTTTAATATTAGATGACTAGCCAGTGAACTACACATTCAACAGTTGATTATTGTTCAAGATTTTTCCATTTCCAAGGCAACTTTGACACCATTGGTCATTTGCAATATCTGATGGAACAAACTCAATTGTATAGTTACCGTGATGCTTGAAGTTATTTTGGTCTATAGGGATTTTCCCCATACATTGAAATGCTTGTAGCAACTCTTATTGTTTCGATTTATTACTCTTATTGGAAGCTTTATTCAAAAATCTTGTAAACACCAGATGGAAGAGTATTTTGTTGGGTAATTAAGTTGGGGTTTTAGGATTTTGGGTAGTCATCGACATGTTTGACAGCTTGTTTTTGTTTTGATGTTCAGCTCTTCCAACGACCAAGAATGACAGTGGTGCCTGTGGGATCCAATGCATGAGACCCTCTGTGACAATGAGCTTGTTCTTATTCTTATGGTCGGCTATGCTGGTGATGGTGTAGAAGAACGGAGTTGATAGTTGATGTTTTCCCTTTCTTTCTATGAGTTCTTATTGTGTTTTCGTGTCGGCCGTGTTTTAACTATTTATCATGCAAGCGTAGCTGGACATTGTGCATCAGTACATATTTATTTTGTTGGTAATAAATTATGTATGGCGATTTGTTACTTCAGCGGGTCTAATAAATTTATTGTTATCGTCCCTTTTAATGTGATTTATTTGTTGAAGGACAATTAAAATTTTGGATTGCAAATTACTGAAAGATGTAGATACTTAATTTTCAAAATGCTGAACTTTGTTCATTTTTTAGGGTGTTTTTATTTTAAAATTTATTTTGGCTTCCATCCAGAGTAAGACAAATTTCTCTCCATCTCCCTTCAATTCTTGAGCTTGATTGTCCTGTCTCCCCGTCGCACCACTTTGCCTACCTTTGGCACGAGGTGGCGACTGGCGAGGCCATATGACAGGAGTCATGGTTGGGTAATATTTAAGGTTATAAGATGGACAGCCAAATATGTAAAATTCATTCGTGTATACATTTCCTGGGTATGAATAAAAAATCCAATAGGTTTAACTTCACATGTTCCACCCATACGACCATACGTAATCCAATAGGTTTAACTTCAATATGATTTTACTTGTGCATTTTTACCGACTTGCCCATTTAATGGTTTGGAGGGGTGGAGGGGGGAGAGGTCTTCAGATTTTGGTTGGATGAAAATCGTTCTTGCTTTCGAAGGTGTCGATGCCAACTACAAACTATCGCTGAAGTTGAGGTTTAGCAAATACCAAGACGCGGTTACCCATTGAAACTAGATTTTACCAACTGAAATAGCATTTTGACTTGGACGTTACCTGCAAACTGATCACTAAAGTTGAAAGAAGTTTAGAAACCACATAGATGTAGATGGTCACTTAATACAAAGAGTAGCAGGCAACATAATTCGGAACTTCATCTTGATTAAGTGATTTTTGTAAGTTGTAACAATTCTAGCCGCAGTAGAGAGATAATCAGCACAATTCTAGACTTGTTCTTTTTTTTGTCAACTTTGGATCCAAAATTAGTCAAAAAGTTATAAAATGTACACTCATGTATACGAGTACCTAAACCTACTTCACAGCTCCGTTTATTTGGTAAATAAACTAGTTTTCCAGAAAACCACAAGTCGGAATTAGAAATCTAGAGTGTTAGCACCTGGATCTACACCGGCACGATGATCGTTCTTCGCACCCCGTCGACGGTGATACACTGCCGTCGTGGTGGGGGAAACGCTCGGAGATCACCTCCGAAGCTTTCTAACGAACTAATTTCGAGTTTTGAGCAGTCATGAGGTCCAATCAACCAAAAGGAGAAATGTGACCCAAAATAATCATCAACCCAAATTCGACGGTGATGAACTATTTATATTGCTCTATTGACACATATGAGGTAGTTACAATCTAACGAACCTTCCTCTACAAACAATTACAAAATTCAAACTAACTCTAATGAATCGCTCAAATCATAACATGAATTTGGGGAAGAACAGTTACGACAAACCCTAGCCCTTGACAACTTAAATCCCTTGTCTTGTGTACTGAACTTTTGAATTTGGGTCTTTTGATGCTTCTGCCATCATCTCTTCAATTTTCAGACCGTCTGATTCGTACTGCTTCACACATAACCGGGTTGTGCCTGATGACCGGATTAGGCGCCCAATTTAAGGGGAGCTAGTTGGAGCTGCTATTAGAGTGCCCTGCTTAGTCCTAACAATCGTGTCGTGTAATTGTATGTGCATTAGATATTTTTGGTAGACACGAACACGACACGATTTGTACACGATTTTTTGACAAGAACCAACATTTAGCCCATGATGAAATTGAATCCAATTTCATTAGCCAAGTGGATTCCTACATTGATGTTGGATGCAATGTGTAATGGAGGTTCTTGGTATCAATCACTTTGGTGCCGTCCCCATACACATCAGCAACCCATCAGAGTTAACTCCAACAAAGATGAATTGATTCATAACCTGAGGCAAATCTAAACCTTTGGGCTAGATGAGGATAATTGCTACAGTGTCTCTTGATCAGATGTATAACAACATGTAATATACTTGCATTACAGCTAGGATCCGACCCGATTAAGAGTTGGATCAGCCCGTTACCGGCTACCCTCAAGAGTTGTATAAAAACTTGTGTGCGCCGCACAAACCGATCACTTGTGAAATAAAAACCCTAAATCTTTCTTGCTTCCATCTTCACTTTCTTCTTCTTCCTCTTCCGCTACTCAATCCAGCCCATTGCTGGGTTTGCATATGGTATCAGAGCCTCTCCTGCTACGATCTACCATCTAGATCACCATGGCATCGCTAGGGCTCATCGAGGGAACCAGAAGCTTCCCCTATCCAACGAATCTGAACGTTGGAAACTTTGTCTCCGTCAAACTCAACTCCTCCAACTATCTGTTATGGGAGATGCAAATCTTGGGACTCATCGAGTCTCAAGGCATGCGAGGATTCATCGACGAGACCATTCCCGCTCCTGAGAAGGTGATCAAAATCACCAAGGAAGGATCTGAGATGGCAGAGACCCCAAATCCGGAGTATGATGTGTGGAAAAGGTCTGATCACCTCCTTAAGGCGTGGATCATCAGTACGCTTGGAGAAGATGCTCTTAGCATCGTTGTGCAGCTCAACACCTCCATTGAAGTATGGTCAGCTTTAAGGTTTTCCTTCATGCAAAACTCAGAGGAGCGAGGGTTCTACTTGCTCCAACAACTTCAGATGCTTCGAAGGGAAAACTGCAAAGACTTACAAGAATACCTTAGAGAATTTAAACTGAGGTGCGACGAACTTGCAGCGATTGGGAGGCCGGTTCTTGACGAAACGAAGGTGTTCTGGATGCTCAACAACTTGGGTATGGAATGTAACCCCTTCACTACTGTGCATCTTAAACCTCCTATGCCTTCCTATGGTGAGATTGTACCTATGCTGCAAAGTTATGAGATGCGGACTCGTTTGCACTCAAGTGCAAATCCCTATATGGTATTCTTTGGGCAAAAACAGAACAATAAAGGCAAAAATCAAGGGAAGGATAAGAGGGATGGAGGGTTTTCCTCGAAAGGACGTGAGTTTCAACCTACAAATCAAGGACATCAACCCCCTCTCATCCAAAACTCCCAAGACTCCAACCCTGACGGCAAGAATAGCGGAGAACCTGATGGGACCAATCTTGGAACCAAAAGGGCCATCATTTCATGCCAAATCTGCAACAAGCCAGGGCATGATGCTTTACGTTGTTGGCACCGTTTTAATCATTCATACCAACCAAAAGAGCTTCCCCAAGCACTGGCTGCCCTTAGAATCTCAGAGTCAGATGTTGATTGGTACCCCGACTCTGGAGCCTCCACTCATGTGACAGGTAACCCAGGTATCTTGACATCTCTGAAACCCTATAATGGTTGCGATAAAATCATGGTAGGTGATGACACTTTACTTGATGTTACACATAAAGGCACTGCCACAATAGGTCACAAACAAGGTAAGTTCACCTTGAAAGATGTCTTGCTAGCTCCCAAAATGAAAAAGAATTTGCTTTCTGTTAGAAAATTCACAAAAGACCTTCCATACAATATTGAGTTCTCTAATGACATCTTCTTTGTTAAAAACAGACGAACAGACATAGTTGTAGCTACTGGAGACTTAAAAGGTGACTTATATTGTTTTGAAGATAATAATCAAAAGGTTTTCTTCTCAAATAGACATAAAAATGTAGACTCTCACACTTGGCATTGTAGCTTGGTCACCCTAGCTCTAAGGTTGTCCAACTGCTTCATGATCAAGGATGCATCTCTGTGTCCAGCCAGACTTCTCATAATTCCATTTGCAGCAGCTGCCAATTAGGAAAATCTATCAAACTTCCATTTTTTGACTGTACTTCCCTTACTGAGAAACCATTTGATAAAATACATTGTGATTTGTGGGGTCCAACCCCTGTTGTAAGTAGGAATAATTACAAGTACAATGCTTGTTTTGTTGATGACTTTACCAAGTTCACTTGGCTTTTCCCTTTAAAATCAAAATCTGACTTCTTTGAATGCTTTAAGATATTTGAAAATTATATTCACAGACAATTTGAATCTGTTATAAAGGTGTTTCAATGTGATGGTGGTGGTGAGTTCTCTTCTAAGAAATTTGAAACTCATCTACATTCCAGTGGGATTCACCTTCAAATGTCGTGCCCCCACACTCCACAACAAATTGGAGTTGCTGAGAGGAGACATAGGCTCATAAGGGACATGGGACTTACTTTAGTAGCTACTAGTAGTGTTCCAAAACGGTTTTGGGTGGAAGCGTTCAGTATCTCATTTTTTTTGTTAAATAGAATACCTGATTCAAATGGTCAAGACCCTTATTTTTGCTTGTTTTCAAAGAAACCAAACTATAGTTGTTTACGAGTTTTTGGCTGCCAATGTTTTCCTTGCTTAAGAGATTATGTTCCAGACAAGTTATCTGATAGATCTGTTGCTTGTGTATTTTTAGGATATAGTATTAGGCATAAGGGTTACATGTGTCTAGACCCTTTAAAAAATAAAGTATATATGTCTCGACATGTTATTTTCAATGAACATTCCTTTCCCTATGTCAAGACACCTGTTTTACCCTTGCCTACTGATTCTGGACCTTCATTGTCATCAAATCATAAAAAATAAAATACATTTGTAAAGTTAACCATAATTTGAGCTCCAAAATTTTCACATTTTGGCAACCGATGATCCAATCATCACCCTCCAACAAAAAAACAAGTAGTCCTATACAAGTTAAGTTTGTCGCTTAAGAGAAAAGACTATAATAGTATTAAAGTATAGTAGATTAGTTTATCGAATGACAGGAACAATATACTTACACATTATTCCAATCGCAAGTTCGCATCCATAGTGCTTTGGAAGACATTGTCTTTGTGGGTGAATGCAATCTACCAAAAGAGAACAAAACCTCGATCGAATAGCTGGATAAGTTGACATTAATTTAGAATGAATACACAAAATTATCATTTAACTAATTATACGTCATATCTCACCAACCTTGAACTCACCTTAAACTCTTAGAAGCCATTACTGGATAGAATGATTTGAACATTAATCTGAATCTTCCTCAAGTATCGCTTCCACAATGTCTTCTTTAAGTTCTTCCCAAGTTAAACCACAAGCATCTGTGATAGGAAAGATATAAAGTGTAAATAAATTATGTCGAGTTGAAATGAAATTTGATTTAAAAAATGTATTACCTTGACAAGTGAACTTCCAATCTCGAGCGTATTCAACAACATTATGGGCTAACGAACTACGGTATTGATCAAGCACCCTTCCTCCAATACTAAAAATCGACTCAGAGGCCACACTTGATATTGGAATGGACAACTCATCTTGAGCCATAACGGCAAGATTGGGGTACCTATACTGATTGGTTTTTCAATATGCTCAAACATCAATTTTGTCATTCATATTAAGTCTCTTTTCTTCCAAGTACTTATCAAAGTTAGTTTTTTCCACAACCAAGTAGAGATCCTGATCTTCTTTATCAAGTTCCTTAAAAAAGGAACATAGCAAAAATATTATTTTTTATGGTTTGAAACTTGATTTACAAAGAACAAAACAAACTTTAACGAAAACTAATCAAAATATCATAGCACCCGCATCCCGTATATGTCGGATACAGTGTCTCACCGCACCGAATCTGCATCTCGTATTTTTAAATCTTGCTTGAGATTTGGTTCTTATAGACTTATAGTGCTGATTCAAACTCAACAATCAACTCCACTGTATTGGACTATCGCGTCAACAAACTTAAGCACACGTCTTTAAAGTTTAAAGTGAGGATCCGGATAATCAAAAAATAAAAATAAAAATATGTTTCTTAAGGATTAAGATGATAAATTCACCTGATCTCCTCAGACCATCCACAATGGGAGGTCATCCTTCAATGATCGACCTAGTGGAGGTCACCGACACCACCCCAGTGACCGACCTGGTCATGGGGAGGATGACCCGGACATCCATCGACCAGGTCATCGATTAGATCGCTGGAGCGACCTGGTCATGACCTTGGTCGGTTGTGTTTTTTTTAATTTTTTGATTTGGTTTTGTTTGTTTTAAATCCTTTTTTTAAATGTGTTTTATAATTGTTTATATTTTTTTAAATTTTAATTATTTTTTTAATTAATTGCAAAATCTACCTCCAAATGATGTGTAAAAGGTAGCAATATTGAAAAGTTGGGTCCATTTAGAAAAAAAATAGAATTTAGAAAATAAAAAATAATTAGAAAACATATTTTAAGAAAATAAGATTTAAAAACAAATTAAAAATGATAAAAAATAACAATACAAGAATTATTGGTATTTGTTATAATAATTAAGGTTTTATATTTTTATAAATAGTTCGGATTTAAGTACGAAATTTATACTGAAATACACTAATTTTTTTGAAATAGAAAATATTATACTAAATTTAAAGTAGAAAACAACAATTAAACTAAAATAACAACAACTAAAACTAATCATGAAAATAGGAAAGATAAGTCTTAAACTGAAATAAAAATCATAACTACAAATTAGGGAAGATAGATTATAAACTGAAAAAATTAAAACCACAAAATTCTACTTAAATATTTGGTCACTGTTCTTTTTCAAATTAATTTAATCCTGCGGTGGTCAGGATGTCTTTTTCTTTGGCTTTCCGAAGTGAAATATAAAAATCGTACTTTATAGAAGCTCGACGGGTTTCTTCTTTCTCCCTTTCCAACGTTATTTTCTCTCGCTGCAACGTAATTGCATCCGGTTTTACAGAGGCCGCGACCTGAAAAGCCTGTAAGTGTGCGTCGTTTTGTGGTTTTTGTCGTTTAATATTTGATTTATGTCGTGTGTTATTTTGTTTATGTCGTGTATTTGGTTTATCATTTCGGGTAATGTAAGTGTACATTTGTTTAATTTAATGTAATATTTGGTTTATTAATATTAATGATATTTACTATTTGTTAATCAGTGATGGTTAAATAAAAAAGTATATGTAATTTGAAAATACGATATTTATTTGTATTTTGGTTTTTTTAAATAGATTATTAATATTTTTGGTAATATAAATGATTTTGGAATATAATAAAAATTAGTAAGAAAATTAACGACGTGTATGAAAATTAATGATTTACTTATATCACGGTAAATTGATAAATATTAAAAGAAAAAGAAAATATTAAAAAAATAAAAAGTGTCGTCAGGATGACTTACTTAGACAAACAGCGCACAGAACCTACTAGAACTTCCCCAAACCACCGCTCCAAATCCCCGCACTATAAAACCGCCCCCCACGCCATCTTCCAACCCTACTCTCTCTCCTCTTCTCCAAATCCACCTCCGATCCAAATGGACGCCACGAAGCTGAAGGAACTCAAGCTGTTCGTCGAGCAGTGCAAGTCTGACCCTTCCATCCTCGCCTCTCCCTCCCTCTCCTTCTTCCGCGACTACCTCGAGAGGTGAGAATCTGATCTCTTCGCGTCCGTTTTGGTGTTGGATCGGTTGGAGTTGGGCTGATCCGTTCGGTTTCAGCTTGGGGTGCAAGCTTCCTGATGCTGCTTACGGTGCCGGGGAATCCGCTAAGGCTCGCGATCATGTACGTTGATCTTGTGTTTCGTGTGAAGATTTGGTTTTTGATGGGAAGTGGGATTTTAGCTGGTTTTCGGATTGTTGTTGTGAAGTTCTGCTGGATGGTTTTGGCTTTTCGATTGTGATTTATCGATTATTGTTCGAAGCACGCCGTCTTTCGAATTGCAAGGGATATCACTGCATTATGTTTTGGTAATGCTTTTCTGGTCTTTCGGACACTTGATTGGAGAAGGTGACATTTTCATTAGCATTGCAATGGTTAGAAAAAGGTTGAAAATTTAATTGATTGGAGGAGTTTCAGAAATATGATTGGCTTTTTGACTTGTAAAAGTCTGATTTTGAGTATTTGGTTTTTGAGGCATGTTGTTGAGATCTTGATATAAATTGACCTCGTTCGTCATTGGGTTCTGATTCGTAAATTTCTGTAATTGGATAGCTTTTTATTGTTTCTGCATTTAGTTGGATGTAGTCTGCTTACATGAAATCTACTCTGCCTGAGGCAGAAGCCTCATGTTGTAGATGACAGTGATGATGATATGGAGGATGAAGGCGTCCATGTCAGTGTTCCCGAGGAGCCTGAAGAGGAGCTAGTGGAATCCGACATTGAGCTAGAGGGAGAAACTGTTGAGCCTGATAATGATCCCCCACAAAAGGTGGCTGTGATGACATCCCAGTATTATGAAAATTGCTCGTTCTTGCATTCAGTTCCGTAATTTATCGACTTTTTGGGTTGCATTTTTGTTCTCTCTTAGATGGGAGACCCTTCTGTTGAGGTAACAGAGGAGAGTCGTGATGCTGCTCAAGCTGCAAAGGGACAATCCATGGAGGCCATTTCTGAAGGTGCACCGTTTCTCTGTCGAAATAAACAAACAAGATTAGCAATAGCAATGTGCATGATAAGTTTGGCTTCTCTGATTTACTAAATGACGTGCTTTCTTTAGGAAAGTTTGAGGAAGCAATTGAGCACCTGACCAAGGCCATACTTCTCAACCCAACTTCAGCAATTATGTATGCTACAAGAGGTTGGCAATTGGCATCAATACCTGTTTTCTTAATTTTATGACGAGTCTTATGCACCTTTATTTGCTTATTTATTTCTTATTTTTTTGTATCATGCAGCTTCTGTTTTTATTAAAATGAAGAAACCAAATGCTGCAATTCGAGATGCAAATGCTGCTTTAGAGGTGTGTTTTAATTTCTGTAGTATCCAGTGTTCTCGTAAGTCATTTCCAAAGCATTTCTAATTTATAATGATTCTAGATTATAGTTTCTGCAGAGCCCAATAGGAATTTAATATATTCTGAATAATTTCCAATCTTTTGTTATACAATATAACTACATTTAGAGTCACATGTAATAATGATGAGACACCTTATTATTTAGTGGGAAGAAATGTTTTATCATGTTCTCTGTCATCTGTCTAAGACATGGATGATGAGGCTTATTGTTTTTTGTTATTTCTTTTCTCACTTAGATCAATCCCGACTCTGCAAAAGGTTATAAATCCCGTGGAATGGCTTTTACTATGCTCGGTAAGTGGGAAGAAGCTGCGAAGGACCTGCATGTTGCTTCTAAACTGGATTTTGACGAGGAGATAAGTGAAGTTCTTAAAAAGGTTAGATTTAGGTTGAACGCTTCTTCGGACATGTAAATTATTACTTCATGCCAATGGCCCCTGTTACAATTTACTTGCAGGTTGAGCCAAATGCTCATAAGATTGAAGAACATCATCGTAAATATGAGCGTCTAAGGAAGGAAAGAGAAGAGAAAAAGTTACAGCATGAGAGGCTGCGCCGCAAAGCAGAGGCTCAGGTATTTATATGCTTCTATTTGTATTGTAGAATTTACCTGGTAAATCCGTATCATAGTACTGCTAGTATCTCTGCATTATACAATTGCTTAGCTGCTGCATACTTCGACAGGCTGCATATGAGAAGGCCAAGAAGAAAGAACAATCCTCCTCCTGTGGACCATCTGGCTGTATGCCTGGTGGATTCCCAGGAGGTATGCCTGGTGGATTCCCGGGTGGAATGCCTGGAGGGTTTCCAGGTGGTATGCCAGGGGGATTTGCTGGTGGCATGCCGGGAGGAATGCCAGGGGGATTTGCTGGTGGCATGCCGGGAGGAATGCCAGGCGGAGCTGCAGGTGGTATGCCAGATATGAGCAAGATTCTTAATGTAAGTGGTGCTGTTTGCTTTGCGTTATGTAGCTTCCAGTCTTCCATTCCATGATCAATTTTTTTAACATCAGGGCAAGTTATATTGTATATCTAATGACTAATACTATTTGACATGTTCTGTTTGGACTAGGATCCTGAACTGATGGCAGCATTTAAAGATCCGGAGGTCATGGGTGCTCTTCAAGATGGTATCATTCAACTTGGTTCTTTTATAGTCTAAACTTATTACTAGCAAGCTGTTACCTTTTGATATCATAACCATGCTCTAAAGATACCCGTAATAAAAGGTTCTAAAGAGAGGTAAACAAAGGTTACCAATTGATTAGACAGTCTATAATTTCATACAACAAAACTAGTGGTAGGTGCAAATCTGATTTTATTATCATCAAATTCAAACCAGATGTTTCTTGGTAAGACACAGCATGAGCTGTCATATGCTGTGGTGCTAATGTATATATCGTTTCTTTTCAGTCATGAAGAACCCTGCTAATTTTGCGAAGTACCAAAGCAACCCCAAGGTTGCACCAGTGATTGAAAAGATGATGGGCAAGTTTGGAGCTCCTAAGTAATCTACCTTCGGATTTTGTAGTCTGCTTGGAAGTTGTTGCAAAGACGAGCTTGATGAGTGTGTTAGTGGTAAATTAACATGGGTGTCTTGTTGGTTTTGTTATTCGGTGCTTTGTGATTGTTTCGTTTGATCGTACATTTCCAATTTCCATGATGTCATTCAGGCCTACCGTTGTTGCATATGTTACATTCTGATGGAGGAACTTTTAGCAAAATATAAATTGCCACATGGGAATTCATGCATTCATCCTTTTCGGATCGTGTGTTCTTTTTTTTGTTCCTTTTTTTTAACTTTAGCATATTAGCATAAAAATAATTTTCTAGGGTGTAAACGAGCGAATGAACATAAGTATTATCTTATGTTATTAACAAATATAAAAAATTAATTATGAATGGAGTAATAAAAAAATTGACCGAGTTATTGAGTTGAGTATTAATTTTTTTCGAGTTTGAGCGGTTTGTTTATTTAATCGAGTTTAATTTTTTTTTTGGTTTTTTTTATCAAAATCTTTTATTTTTCAAGTTAAATTACAGTTCGAATCGAACTATCAAGTCGAACTAAAGTTGACAACTCTAGTTAGAGTACTACCAATGGGGATTGTGTAATAAAAAATATTTTTTGTACTATCTTCTTTTTCTTTTTAATTTTCTAATAATAGTAGGATCTACTTCTATTTTATAATAAATATAATTAAGAAAAAATTGTATTGTTAAAATAGGGATATTTTAGGATAAAAAACATTTTTTTAAGAAAATTACAATAATTTTTATCTTCCCATTTTTCAATAATACCCTCACTGTTATATATTTATATGCATATTGTAATTTTGAAATAGTAGATTTTCAATACTTACCATTATCAATTTTGAAATGCTTATATTTTAATCTTTTTCACTTTTTCAACAGTTATGTTTATTATCATCTTAAAAAAAATCTTCATTTTCTTACTTTTTAATGGTTTGTATCCAATTTTATTAATAATTTATACATAAAATATATAAATCATGATATATTTTTTAAAATGTAAATGATATATATATTTAACATGTAAGAAATAAGTTGAAAGAAAGATAATAATTGATTTGATAAGGTCTTATGGTTGAGTCGGTGAAATAAAAAAAATATTCCGTAGTGTAAAAGAAAACCGGAATGATTCATGGTCGTGGATGCTCTAAGATGATTCTTAGGGGGTGTTAGTGACTCGGAAAGTTCCGGAAAGTAATTTTCGGAATTAAACGGAAAGCAGAAGAAAACAAAATCCAATGGAAAACACTTTCCTTTGACCAAATCTTGTTGTTTGTGTCTGTCTATGGAATCCAATTGAAAACAGTTTCAGTCGTTTCTGCTAACAACAGAAACCAAAAGAAATTTTGTAAATGTGTTTACTTTATAAATGAATATTTGTTGCCTTAAAAGTGCCAACAAGTTTAATTTAAACACATGTAAACATCATATAAATTTCAATTTAACATGTATTTAGTTGATGATGACATCCACAATCATACAATTGTCATGGTACATTAACAACCCATTCAAATCATACAATTGTTATCCTGTTTAAACGAAGCATAACATTAACAACACAAACATTCAAATCATACAATAACATATCACTCAACCAATCACCCTGCATTTCATGTGGTAGACACAAGGACTTACTCTTCTTGTCACACTCCAACAGCTTCATTGCTTTGAATACTTCATGTCGTTCAAATCCTGGAAATGAAAATATAGTGTCCAACAACTCCTTGAATTCTTATTTCTCCTTGTGAGTTTTCAACCTCTAACAACCTTCTAAAAATCATGAAATGAGTTTGTGTTATTAAGTAATGAACCAGGAAAACCAAGAACTAGGTGTTAGCAATTTTCACTTCCAATAGTTTTCAAGAAGTCACTTATGTTGTAACATCTCGAAATAGTGGAAATTTAAAAATTTAAACAATCAAAAGATTATCAGAATAGACTCATCAGCGGGAATGTTACTCAAATAAATCAACAGTCGGTGCACCAATAATACAACAGAGTTTGTCAAAATACGTGATTACAATAATACAATGAAAAGACAAGTACAAGCAATCACGACGACATCGAAGAGTCCGAAGTGGATCTTGACCCCAAAATATGTGCGCCAGCTGTCACCACCCGACAGAACCTACTGTGGTTCTGAAACATGAATCAAACAACGATGCCTGAGTTTCCCATTAGGAAACCCCGTATGCCAAGCTCGCCTATATAAATGCAACAGTACGGTAAATGAACCTATCATACTAGTAACATGTCATATAACATCCGCAATGCATCAAATCCCTCCAAGGGTAAACGAGACCTCATTCCAACAACAACGACCCTCAACAGGGTCCACAAGGACATCAGTCCAGCAACAACAATGAGTCTCCCTCGGAAACCTACCGTAGGCACATATAGTCTTACAGACAGCACGCGACGCACCCCCACACACGACTACTCGAGCCAAAGGGATCGCTGAGAAGCGTCCGCACTTCCGCACAAAGTAACCACGTGGTCTACATCACCCTCGACAGAGTCGTAGCCCGGTCGGTCAACATCCCAGGATAGGTGCCCAAACGGGGATCATCACCGGAACAACATCGCTGGCATCGCCGACACAACATCGGCCGTACAACATACATCCGGCACAACCATCAGCCGAAACATCGTCGGCACCATCATCGCTGGCAAAAACCTCGGTGGCATCGCCGGCACAATCTCGACGGTACAACACACGCCCGACACAACATTGGACGGGTCCAGACCGTAGTCTGCAGGGTCATCATGCTCCACGAGCCAAGCATCAACACGCATTAGGATCCGCGATCCCTCAGGTCTGCTACTCAACATAGAGTAAGGCAACAACACGTCACACCACGGTCCATCATGGAGGCGGCGCGACCCAAGTGTCCACACTCTTCCACACGACGGTCCGTGGGCAGGCATGAGCACGTACCCGTCGTCACCTCCCGGCTCACGCTCTAAGCGAGGACACATGTTTCTGTGGACAGAGTTGATACAACACAAGGACCAGGAATTCAGTTCTGCACACAAACGGTTGACCGAAAGAGCCTAACCGGTCGACCGTCCTCAATAGGTTCGGTCGACCAAAAGTCTGCAACGGTCGAACTATTCTGCGCGTCACTTAAGTCCAAACGGTCGAAAAACAGTCTAAAACCGGTCGACCGAACACGAGGTCAAAATCCGGAGTTGGTTAAAATCATACAAGTCTATTCGGTCGACCGACTGAGGGGTCTCGGTCGACCGAAAACTACCATGGTCATCCTAATAGTCTACGTCATATCACGGTCGAACAATATATATAAATCTGTCGAACAACATGCAATAATATCAAGTACACTTAAGTTCCGGTCGACCTAAAAACCAGGAACAGTCGGCCGAAAACTGACAGTAAGCCTCCAACTCACCAGCACATATGCAACCGGTCGACCGCCACAATGACATCATTCGACCGGTGTAGGTTAAAGTCGGGCAAAAAGGTAAAACTGGTCGATCGCCCGAAGGCACCGGTCGACCGTTGGTCGACAGTAACCTTGCACCAGCCAAAGATTTTACGTCGTTTCTCGTCGCCGGCGAGGTCTCCGACCTCCCGCGACCGACCACAACTTCCCACCAACGTGGAGAACAACAAAACCAGACTAAAAGCCGACATACCTCAAGTGTGTGGTCACCAGAGAAGGTTAGAGGTTCAAACCACACTCCCTTCTCAGCAGCCGTCTGAGTCTCGTGCGCGCCGCATTCTTCCGCCAACTCTTTGCTGCTGCTGGCCGGAGCTCCGCTCGACGGTGGACATGAGAACTGAGGAGAAGAGTAGGTGAGTCGGAGGTGGAGTGAGGAGTGGAACGAATGGAAGAAGAATAGAAGAAAGGAAGAAGAAACACAACCTTTTCATGCAACGTAAGGAGTCGGAGATGGAGGATTATCTACATCTAAGCCACCTTTGTTTAATGGGTTAAACTATGACTATTGGAAGAAAAAAATGAGAATATATTTGCAATCAAATGATTTGAAATATTGGACATTCATATTAAACTCATACACACCTCCAAATGATGATGAAATTGTGTCCTTAACAAAACCCAAAATTAAGGAAGCGGAGATGAATTCCCGCATTATGAATATCTTGTATTGTGGGTTAAATGAAGGGGAATACAATAGAGTAAGAGGTTGTGCAAGTGCTTATGATATTTGGCATACATTAGAGATGCATCATGAGGGTTCAACTAGATTGAAAGAAACTAGGATTAATTTGCTTATGCATAAATATGAATTATTTCGTATGCAATCCGGTGAAAACATAAGCGAGATGCACACTCGTTTCACCGAGATCATTAACTCTCTTAAAGCACTTGGCAATGATTTTAGCAAGGGAGAAATGACTCGAAAGATTCATCGGTCACTCACCGTCGATTGGGAGGAGAAGACGACCGCCATCGAAGAAGCACAAGATTTCACCAAATTATCGGTCGAGGAGCTAATGGGTAGTCTCATGACATATGAGATACAAATGAAAGACCACAATGAGAAGAGAGTCAAGAAATCCTTGGGGCTACATGTCGTCGCCAATTCGATCAAAGGAGATAGTGACATCGAGGAACAATTGATGACACATCAATTTAAGGAGTTTCTCAAAGAAGAGAAAGAAATGAGAAAAGAGAAGAAGAAGAGCAAGAGAAAAGAGAAGAAGAAGAAAGCGCTCAAATTTACTTGGGACACTTCATCATATTCATAAATTGAAGGTGAATTCGTCTCGATGTGATTCATGGCAATAGAAGATGACGAAAGTGAGGTATCTTCTTTCTCTAGTCGCGATTCAATTGATTCAAAAAATTCAAATGCATATAATGAACTTCAATGTGAATTCAATGAATTGCTTGAAAATTCTGAGAAAATTTGTCAAAAGAATAAATTAGCAAGAAAGAAAATCAATGAGCTACAATCTCAAATTGAATCTAACATGAATGAGAAGAATGAATTGCTAGCTAGTCATGATAAAATTGCATTAGAGAACACTCAATTGATTGATGAAATTACAACTCTAAATGCAAAACCTTAATGTAGTAATGATATTCAAGATCTAATTGCTAAGAATGTTTTCAATTACAAAAGGATCTTGAAAAATTCACAAGAGGAAAGAAAATGCTTGATATGCTCATAGGGAGTCAAAAACAATCTTTAGATAAGCATAGTGTAGGCTATTTTATTAACAACTACAAAAACCATGTTATTCACACTACTATGAATGGAAAGCATTTCTTTGTGAATAAAAGTTCTTCAAGTGTTTGGGCACCTAAGACCAAAATGGCTTGGGTACCAAAGATTAATGTCAAAGGACCCAAAGTTATTTGGGTACCAAAATCTTCATTTGTAGGTACTTAGAGAAAGGAGAATCGATAGTGATTGGCTCAAGTAACAAAAGATCGATTCCAAGCTTCAAGGAAATCATTTGGATCGAATTTATAAAGCCCTTGTCGCTATCAAAAGAGGATTGAAACCAATACAATATCGAGGATCAAAAGTTGGCTAATATTTTCAATCCTCTCAATCGTGTCTATTTTAACATTTGGTTCTAATCTAGGGATATTACATGCTTAATTGATATCATACATCATTGCTTTTAGGCCTTATTGATAGGGGGAGCATATAATGTTATATCATCTAATTAATGGAGAGAATTATGAAATCATATACTTTTACATCATATGCTTGTATTGTTTGCATTTGATTGTTGTCAAATGGGGAGAATGATAAGGATTGAGCTTCAATTTACTCATACTATGCACATTGTTAGGGGGAGCATCTTATACATGCATAGTTTACATATATAAAGGGGGAGCAATCATATAGAATAGGGGAGAACTTAAATTGAAACTCAAGCATTAAGATATAGATTTGTCATCATCAAAAAGGGGGAGATTGTTGGCTTTTTGGCCTTAATCTATATTAATTTTGATGATTAATTAAACTAATCTTAATCAATCAACCTAATCAATCAAAGTGAGCAAACACGATTACATGCATTGCATATATTTGTATACTTGCAATCATCTTAATAGGTTGATCAAGACAATCAAGGAGATGAGCATTTGGACAAGGTCATCAAGACTCACGACTCAAGACTTGTAATCAAAGCTTTTGACTAAGACATGTAACTTTATATTTATTGAGTCTATAAGGTTTTATGTAAGTTTGAGCACTAGGATTCCGTCCTGTCATTTCTCGGTAAACCGAACCTATTTCGGTTAACCTAAATCTACCCAGTTCGGTCCACCGAATACCTATCGAATAACCGAATACTTCCCAACAGTGAAACTTAGGTGTTCTCTGGAATTGCCCCAACGGAAGACCAAAACACCTGCGGTCGACCGAATAGCCCTGGATCAGTTTTGGACTTTGCTCCAACGGTCGCATTCAAATCAAGACCCTAAAGCCAAATTAACTTGACCCACTTCGGACGACCGTACACACTTTGGTCTACCGAATTCTTATTGGCTTTAGGAGCCCAACGACTATTTAACTTGACCGTTATCGATAAAACAATTTCCCACGCATTGTCAGCGGAATACCCGCGCTACTTTGGTCTACCGAAGTATACACGGTCAACCGAACTTGAGTGGATCAGAGCCCAATCAATTCTACTGTCCACCTTGGAACGGTGAACCGAATAGACTTCGGTGAACCGAATTTAATTAGGGCTAAATAGATAAAAGTTACTGGAGGTTAGTGAACGGTGATCCGATACATAATCGGTCAACCGAGTTCATAGTTCAGACCAATGTTTCGGACTACCGTGTGGATAACGGTCGACCGAATCTGTCTCGATTTCTGCCCGAACTTAAGTCACATCTTGCTTTCTCATTGGTCCATTCACCACCAACTCCCAAACGGCTATATGAGCTTGAAGGCTTATAAAAAGGACCTGATTTGGTTGCTTTGGATCTCTTGAATACTTCCTATCTATCCAATACTCAAAGCCAAATCCTCTCCATCTTCAAGCTCTCAATCCACAACACTCAAGCCTAAACTTCACCACTTGCATATCCAATTCAATGTCATATCCAAGTGTGCTTAAGTATATAGTGTTAGTTAGAGTGTGATTCAACTTCCACATCAAAGAATCAAAGAGTTGTAAAAGCTTCAAGGAAGCTCCCTCTCGGGTTGTGAGAGGAGACACGAGCGAGGCAAGGATTGTTCGCGAGGCTCAGTGTTGTAAACGACGTTGATCTCGGCCCGGAACGAAGATTAGTTAGTGGAACCGTAAGCGAGGCTCGGGGGATCGAGCGAAACTTGCGAGGAGGACTAGGACCCGGGTGTGGGTGTCGAACCTCTCTAAACTCCGGCGTCGTCATTTTTGTGGTTTGCAATTGTCTCTTCCTTAATCCTTCACTTAGCATTTTAATTCTGCATTTTTATAGCGATTAGAGGGTCATAGATCCTAACAATTATATTATCACGAGTTGAAAATCATATACCGAAAGAAGTCCCATTTTGTTACTTATAACTACAAGTTTGACCTTAAATTCCCCTGCATTTGCAGCCTGATTGTTTGGTTCACGACTTATTCAAAAATTAAAATTGTCTTTGAGTTAATATGGTTGAATGTGTTTGTTTGGTTGGCCATGAAGTGTGAGCATGGTTCCCCAGCCTCTTTACGAACTTAACACTTTGAAGCTGGAGAACATCGGATTCAAGTTACATATGCTTCAACTTAAGTAGAAATTGATCAAATACAAATCATGACATAAATCAAGAAAAACGCAAACCAGACATAAACCCTAATAAATTATCTGAAATTTATGGTATGTTTGGATAACAATTTAGGAGAGAAATGGAGAGAAAAGAAAGGAAAAGAAATGTGTTTCTTTTCTTTTCTTTTCTTTTCTCTTGTTTGGATACTCATTATGACAAATAAGTTTCTCTCGTTTGGTTAACATCTTACGAGAGAAAAGAAAAGAAACAATCTAAAATACAAAAATATCCTTTTATTTGTATTATACAATAACATACATCGTTCTACATTTTTTTAATATTGTTCAGAATTATAAATTATTACAAATAAAATATATCACCAAACCTGGAAATTTGAAGCTATAGAAACTTAGTAACATTATAAACAAGGTAGTATGCAAAATATAAAAAAATCTCATGTAAAATTAAAAAAGTAAAGATACAAATTATTCGGAAATACTTCAAATGAACGTTTTTTGTTCTTCCAAAACAATGACGTTTGTTGTAACAAAAAATTTATTTAGGAATTCTATAAAAACACTTGAAAGATAACATCCTCTCACCGTTCTAACATGAATAGTATCTAAAATAAATTAAAAGTCACGCATCATCATATCCAAATAATCTCTTCTATCTTCTCGGGGACAACAAAAAAAAACACGAACATTTCTTTCCAATTCTTTTCTTTTCTTTTCTCTCCTTAAGTCGTTATACAAACGAGAGAAAAACCCAACTTTCTTTTCTTTTCTTTCCTCAAGTTGTTAACCAAACATACCCTTAGAGAGTTTATACTGCATAATCTTCGCTGGAGAAGATTACACAAACCAAACATAAACCCTAACCCCGTCAGAAAACGAGACATCAGCCATTCTGCATATTCTTCGCCGGAGAAGATTACACAGACCAGACACAAACCATTATCCCATCAGAAGTTACCAAAATGACATAAATCCAACCCCGACGGAGAAGAAACCCCCAAATTACCAGAGAATAGGGTCATCATCGGAGATGTGGTGGTTGTCGGAGTTGTCACCGCGGAACACCAGACCCCCAACCCCCGTCGGAGACGTCGCCAGACTGGAGGGAGGAGGATTGCTTTCGTTTGGACTGGAGAGGGAGGATGGGTTTGCTTTCCCTTGCTTTCCGGAGTCGAGTGGAATTTAGTTTTATAGGAGGGAAACCGAGGGATGTTTTCCGAAATTGCACAAACAAGTTCAATTTCAACGGTCAAACGGATTTTTTTTACTTTCCCCTGGATTCTTTCGTATTCTCAACGCACAAACCACCCCTTACTTTCAAAAGAAATGTATATTTTATTGTTTTAAGGATGATTTGAAGGAAATGTATATTTATTGGTTCAGCAGCCACCACTATCCAACAGAAGAAAAGAAGTTAAGCTGATGGTTTTGAGAAAGTGTTGTACACTTGTTTTGAGAAAGTTTTGAGAAAATGTTAAGCTGATGGTTTCCAACTTATATCAAAAGGCAACAATATCAAGTTATTTGGTCTGAGAAAGTGTTGTAGACTTGTAGCAGCTGTAGAAGTAAGCGCCATCTTTCCATTAGGTTTTGTATCTCTAGAAAAATGGTTGAAGCATAAGCCTGAGAACTGATCTATATTTGTGTGTAGAATGTTCTGCAGTTGTAAAATTTAATATGTTCCTTCCAACAAAATATAGTTTCCGAATTTAAGTGCACGACTGAGATAGACGGAAAGGGAGAAAAACGTGGAAGTGCGATCTTTTCACTTGCAGCATAGGTTGATGTACAAAGATTTACTGCAGATTTACATTCCAACGTGAAGATGTTGGTCGGGATGAAGTCAGAAGCCACAATTCACAAATGACCATGCCATGCCATGCCATGCCTTTAAGGCAACACATTAGATTGAGAATGAGAGAGTGGGAAAACAATCTGAAGTTCCGAAGTCCAAGCCAATGAAAACGAAACTTAACATGACACCAATTGCATTGTGCACTCAACCAAGACACCAACGGTCCACCTTTCATCACATCAAGCTGGGTTAAGCAAGGCTGATACTAATAAAGGTACAATTCAAAGCCCATTACAAATAACCTTGTTAAGAAGTCTAAGGAAGTTCTCCTAGTTATAAGTTCTTAGCTTCTTTCATTTGTCACTAACTGAATTTGAATTGGATACCCATATTTCAATAGATTTCGATCATATCCATGTAAGAAACTCGTGGTAATAATTGTGTACAAAAAAAAACATAAACATGATCGAAGGTAAAAACAAATTAGCAATTCCATGTAAATTGACAAAAGCAATTCGTTTATGCTCCACAAGTAGTCACTCTTTAGTTAATATCAAAATGGTTTTCGAATCATAACAGCAAGCCCAGTCCCAGAATAGATAGTTCCGGGGTTTAGGTGTTTGTTTTTCAAAAATAACCAGAACGTTCTACCAAAAGCATTGGTTTGCCTTCTTGGAGGTGGTAGCTAAGCTAGGAACATTATAGTTCATAATTGTTTTTTTCTTCTTCTGCAAGCCGTTTATGAATATGGGATTTTCAAATACACTGGTATATATTTTTACATGGAACCATCTTAAGACACACAAACAACTAATTTTGGGAATTATCAGTTTTGCTTGGGCTGAGTTTGATTTTAAAATTTTAGTGTGATGATAAGGATATTGACTGGTTCGCATTCTTGTTAGAAATCGTAGATGAGTTATTACTGTTAAGTCCCTAAACCGGATTAGGGGTTAATGGGTGGTTAGGTGGAGTTTGACTTGGAGGAGAGAGAGAGGTATGGTGGAGGTATGGGTGAGGTGAGGGATAGGGTGTAAGGGGATGGTGGGGGTGTAGGGTTTGGGAGTTAAATACACCCAACTCTTCTTCCTCTTCTTTTCTTCTTTCCTTCTCTTCACATCATCCTCACCATCTTCTCTCTTTGGTCGGCGAGCAGCTCCGGCGGACGGTGACGGAGGGACGCGAGCTCAGGCGGAGGAGGTTGTTTTGGCGTGAGGCTCGCGGAGGTCGTGCGTGAGGAGGTGACGGAGGCGTGAGCGTTGCTCCGGCGGATTGGTCTCTCTCTCGAGGTATGCCGCTCTCTAGTGTGGTTTTGTTGTTGACACTCATGAGAGGGTCGTGTTGGTCGGTCGGAGGAGGTCGGAGGCCTCTCCGACGTCGCGTTTGGGCGGAGAAACCTCGGCTGGCGCAAGGTTGAAGACGACCGGACGGTCGACCGGCCCTTGGGCGGTCGACCGATTGCATGTATATTTGTACTGCCTGTTGCGTTTCGGTCGACCGAGGCCTCGTGTTCGGTCGACCGGAACTTAAGTTTATTTGTGTATATTGCATGTTGTTCGGACGTAGGCTTGAGTTCGGTCGACCGTTATATGACGTAGAAAATATAGGTTGACCCTAACTGTTGTCGGTCGACCGAGACCCCTGAGTCGGTCGACCGATGGATTAAAAGATTGAAAATGTTTTACTGTTAGTTGTCGGTCGACCGGGACCCCTGAGTCGGTCGACCGATAGGATGTTTTGAATGTTGACCAACTCCGGATTTTGACCTCGTTCGGTCGACCGGTTTTAGACCTTCGGTAGACCGTTTGGGGGATTGTGTTCTGTGCGCAGCGGTAGACCGTGTTAGGGACGGTCGACCGATTCCTTTCTGGAAACGGTCGACCGAATCACCTTTTACGGTCGACCGTTTGGGCCCAGAACAGAATTCCAGGTTCCCTTTTGAATGCCAACTTTGTCCACGGAAACCCGTGTCCTCGCCTTGTGCGTGAGCCGGGAGGTGACGGTGGGCGTGTGATGCGTGCCTGCCCAGGGACCGCCGTTGGGAAGAGTGTGGGTGTTCGGGACGTGTCAGTTCCAGGTATGGAGCGTGACAAATGTGATGGATTGATTGGGCACTTTGTAGTATAGCAGGCCTGAGGGATCGCGAATCCCAGTGTTGTGCGGGCACGCAACTGGCGTTGGGTGAGGTGACTACCGGCCTTCGGGCTACGGAGGTCGCTGCCCTGCTTTTATAGCGGCGCAGTTGGTGTTCGCGGCTCGAGGAGCCCGATGACCTGGCAGACTTCGGTCTGGACCGTCCGATGCTGTGACGGACGTTGTGAAGGACCACCGATGTTGTGCCGGTGATGCCGCCGAGGCTGTGCCGGCGATGATGATTGTTGAGCCGAGGCTGTGCCGGCTATGTTGTTTTCCTCGGCTGGGCACCTACCGAGATGTTGTTGTTATACCTTCCGGGCGACGGCCCCGTTGGTCCCTGTGGCCCCGACCACTGAGATTTACAGATCTGTTTCTATCGGCGCGTAGACGTGACAGAGGCTCCCTGCCGAACCCTTGAGTAGTGTAGCCGCGTGTGGGGGGTGCGATGTCGCGGGGTGCTAGACTGCATGTGCCTGCAGTAGGTCTCTTCGGGAGACCCGATGATTGATTGTCGGACTGATGTCCTGTTTTACCCTTCGGGGGAACTGTTTTCCATTTCGGTTGATGCCATGACATGCTACTAGTATGATAGGTTCATTATGTGATGCATGCATGTAGGTGAGTTGGCATACGGGGTTTCCTTCTGGAAACTCAGGCATTGTTGTTGCATCTTTTTCAGGACCGCAGTAGGTCCGGGTGGGTGGTGACCGAGGACGGAGCGCTTTGGAGTCGGATCCTCTTCGGCAGTTGCTAGACCGTACGACTACATGTATTCTATTCCATTGTATCAGTATTGTAGTTGTATTTCTTTTGGAAAACTCCTTGTATTTTGGGTGCACCCGGATTATATATTTATATATTAGTGACGTTCCCGCGTGAGTTGTCTGTTATGTTGGTTATTTTGAAATTTTAAATCTTCCGCTATTTCGGGACGTTACAATTACTCAGGTTTATTATCCTAATAATGAGCTACAATTACCAATTAATATAAATATTACACAAAAAGTAAAAAAAATAGTTATTAACATTAATTTATGTTAATATGTATCGATTTGTTAATTTATAAGGATTCCAGCAGACATGGAACTACTTGTATCTTAGACATTTTTTGGTATGTATGTCAGTATGTGCTATCCGTTATGAAAATGACAACGATTTAAGTGGATTTAACACAAAACCTAAACGTAGAAATCAAATTCATTGAAAATAGCCTTCATACTTGATACTACTCCAAGATACATATACGTGCATAATATTTTGTTATAGTAACGTTATGCATCTTACTTTGACTGATGGAGTTCATCCTCGGGAAAAAAGTAGAAACAAATGACAAAAAATTATTCATCATGCATCAGTCTTTACTTTAACACTTAAGAATGTCTTTGTGAATCACAACAGTGCCCTCAAAGAGTCTCAGGCAGGCTACATATTTCGCGGGTTTGGATGCCGTTTCTCAAGATAGTCTCGAACCCTTATGGTATCCATTATAAAGGGAAACATTTGTGGCAACATCGTGGCCGCGATGAGTTTGTTAAGCCTGAACCCCTCTATATCGAACTCAAACGGTATACCTGCAGGGCCTGCATGTCGCTTATGAATATAAGCAACAACATCGCCAATAACAGCTCTTTCGCCATACGGTCCTGGAATTATCAGGTGTACTGGTATACCTGGAACCAGACACAGACACACATACATCGGAGCGGGAGGTTGGAGTGTGTCTTCTTCTTTAACACTTAATTTCTTCAAATAAATCTTTAACGAGTTCATTCGAGAAGACTCAGCATCACTTTCAGGTCTCAGTTTCTCTACCAATGCACCCCCACCCAGTAATTTCTCTGAAAGCACCTTACCCAAGTCTTTTTCTGAAAATTTAGCACCACTGTCGTGTCTCAATGCCTCTAGCAATCCACTTTGTATCACATTTCGTTTGTTTGCGAAATCTCTGCTCTTTGTTAGCCATTCCGAGAGAAGATACCCAACTTTTGTTTCCTGCATGTTAACAATATATGGTTTCGAAGACAACGTTGTAACTTTCAGGAAAATGAAACGAATGAATATAGAACACAATATCATAAGTAATATTCTCTCACATCATTAGCTCTGCTTAAGATGATATCCTTCGATTCACTTTGTAACTTTCGAGACAACGCCACATCCAAAATCTGTATGTTGAAAGTTCCAATTTTAAAAGTTGGCTTAGTAATACTTGGGTGGAAAGTTGAAGCAAAACTTACATCGTTGCATAGTTCATCTTCCATTATGGACAACACCTTCTCAAGTAAATGGAAGTAATATGTCTTTGTATGATTTTTCTGCAAGGAAAGAAAATCTTAACTACTGCCGGAACATCCACGCAGAGCGTAAAGGAAGTATAAAGTGATAATCAGGATTTTGTTCACGTTTTTATTCAGCTCCAGTTCCAATGCCCGAAGAGTCACGTATCTCCTCAGCTGCATGCATACATTTGGATTTTGGTTAGATTCATGTGTTGCAGAGGGTAACTAATTGCAGGATGAAAATGAACCACAATAACAGGCAAACATTGAAGTTGTGCTTACAGTTATCCCCATCTGCCTTTTCTGGTCTCTCTCATATTTGGAAGCAACAAGCAATAGATTGTATTGTTTGCCTACTCAAAAATTTAAAAAATAAAAATCGCACAATCATCCCCATTTTACAAAAAAACAAACAAACTATGAATGTCATGTTAGCTTTACCTTTTGACATAAGGTACTCTCGTCCTTCAGAAATTCCTGACCACCAAAACAGCAGAGACAAGCAAAAAAATAGATGAAATCAAAACCAGGGATCTTGATTTTTTTTGGGATCATATCGATGAGAATCAAGAGAAGAGAGAAATCACTCAATCATGAACTAACTGAAGGGTTGGACTAGTTACGGGTTTGGTACACAATCCAATTAAGCTTTTGCCATTGATTATATTCTTGATTAGTTTGATTTCAATCAAATGGTTTTGGTGCTATTACCATACAAACTAGACTTCAAAACTCATATTGTATATGGACACTAGGATTTCCTTTACCAGATACACTATTAATTCTAAGACACTACAAATTAGTTCTGTTGTAGACTTAAAAATATGCGACCAGGAGCAATTGCCTGTTCCTCCAAGATCCAGTGCATAAAATAATCATCTCTTTAACAAAGAAACGTATCAATAAAAACATATCGGTTCCAAGAAGTGGACGAACTCAACAGTGAGAACACACACTCAACCTTAGCAGCTAAGCAAATATATTTGAACTAAACTGCAACTGTTGATTTAATAGGTCCATTACCTCTGTAAAACACGACTTAGGTGAAAGGTATTGTGTTAGAACCCAAACCTAGATTAGGGTTAAACTTGGATTAATGGTGGATTAGTGAGGGGTTTGCATGGGGAAGAGGCACTACAGTGGCCGCGTGAGGAAGAGGAGGGGCGTGAACAGTGGCTGCGGGGGAGGTGATGGCTTGGTGGTGTAGGCTACTGTGGAGAGGAGATGGGTTGGGGGTTTAAAACGTGTTTTTTTTTCTCTCTCTCTCATTCTCTCCATTTCATCCTTCTTCTCCTTCTTCCAGCTAAGGCGCCGATCGGAGGAGACGAGGACGACGCGCGGGCAGAGGTCGGACGTCCAGAGGAGGCGCGGCGCGTGCTCGAGGTCTACGGGAGGCGACGTGCGTGAGCGAGCGAGCTCCGGCGTTTCGTCGTCGTTGGTTGAGGTATGTCGACTCATTAGTGTGGTTTTGTGTTGTTAATCATTGTGAAGGGTTGTGTTGGTCGGACGGGGAGGTCGGAGACCTCCTCGGCGTTGTTTCTTCGTAAAACCTCGGCTGACGCGAGGTTGAAGACGACCAACGGTCGACCGGTCCCTTCGGGCGGTCGACCGAATGTAATGTTTTACCCGACTTTAACCTTCACCGGTCGGACGATGCCGTGTGGCGGTCGACCGGTAGTGCGTATTTGCTGGTGAGTTGGGACTGCCTGTTGTGTTTCGGTCGACTGGAGTCTTGTGTTCGGTCGACCGGAACTTAAGTGTACTGGATTTTATTGCATGCTGGTTCGACCGATTGTTGGTTGCGTTCGACCGTTTATGACATAGAAATGCTAGGTTGACCCTGTAGGATTTCGGTCGACCGGGACCCCTGAGTCGGTCGACCGATAGATCCGATTTTGATGTTGACCAGACTCCGGATTTTGACCTCGTTCGGTCGACCGGTTTTAGACCTTTGTTCGACCGTTGGGGGGTTCTGTTTTGAGCGCAGCGATAGACCGTTTTAGGAGTACGGTCGACCGATTCCTTTCTAGAACCGGTCGACCGAATCACCTCTTCCGGTCGACCGTTTGGGCCCAGGACAGAATTCCTGGTTCCCTTTTTGAACGCCAACTTTGTCCACGGAAACCCGTGTCCTCGCCTTGTGCGTGAGCCGGGAGGTGACGGTGGGCGCGTGATACGTGCCTGCCCAGGGACCGCCGTTGGGAAGAGTGTGGGTGTTCGGGACGCGTCACCTCCGTGTATGGACCGTGACTTGAGATGGATTGATTGGGCACTTTGTAGTATAGCAGGTCTGAGGGATCGCGAATCCCAGTGTTGATGTTTGTGCGGGCACGCAACTGGCGTTGGGTGAGGTGACTACCGGCCCACGGGCTACGGAGGTCGCTGCCCTGCTTTTATAGCGACGCGGTTGGTGTTTGCGGCTCGAGGAGCCTGATGACCTGGCAGACTTCGGTCTGGACCGTCCGATGTTGTGCCGGACGTTGTGATGGACCACCGATGTTGTGCCGGTGATGCCGCCGAGGTTGTGCCGGCGATGATGATTGTTGGGCCGAGGCTGTTCCGGCTATGTTGATTCCTCGACTGGGCACCTATCGAGATGTTGTTGTTATACCTTCCGGGCGACGGCCCCGTTGGTCCCTGTGGCTCCGACTACTGAGATTTGCAGATCTGTATTCTATCGGCGCGCAGACGTGACAGAGGCTCCCTGCCGAACCCTTGAGTAGTGTAGCTGCGTGTGGGGGGTGCGATGTCGCGTGCTGTAAGGCTGCATGTGCCTGCAGTAGGTCTCCTCGGGAGACTCGTTGTTGACTGTCGGACTGATGTCCTGTTTTACCCTTCGGGGGAACTGTTTTCCATTTCTGTCGATGACATGACATGCTACTAGTATGATAGGTTCATTATGTAATGCATGCATGTATAGGTGAGTTGGCATACAGGGTTTCCTTCTGGAAACTCAGGCATTGTTGTTATATATTTTTCAGGACCACAGTAGGTCCAGTGGGGTGGTGATCGGCGGACGCGCGCATTTGGAGTCGGATCCTGTAGTCGGACCACTGAGGTCAACATGATTACGTTTATCTTCTTTTGTCGTTTTGTTGTAATCATGTATTCATTTGGCAAACTCTGATGTATTCTGGTGCACCGCTATTGTTTATGAGAAGTAACAGTCCCGCCTTTGATTATTGTGTTATTTGTCTTAATTATGAATTTTTAAATTTTCCGCTGTTTCGGGATGTTACATATTGGGCACAACTCTAAAAAGTGGTGTACATGTTTACTTGTGAGACTATACTTCGAACAATAACACTCAATTTTTTGTAAAGTATGGAGTATAAAATTATCCCATTTGGTTTCTCTAAGTTAACAATCTAATTATAGCAAGATAAAATTGACCACTGAAGAATGACCAGCATCTGGTCTAGCATTATGCAAATGGTGAACAACCTGGGAAATTAAAAAAACAGAATAACTTCTAACCAGAATTAGTATTCTATTTCAGAAAGTAAATGAAAATTAAGAATATTTGTTCATTTTCGTTAATATTTCGTGCATATGATGACTACAGTCACCTTTATAGGATTCAAGTTTCATTATTGCAAATTTGTGCATCCTGCTTGTTCTTACATCTAGTCAGCTTTGTGAATTGAGTTTGTAGTACATGATATGAACCAGTTACGAACGATTTAGAGCTTTTATCGGTAGGATCAGTAAGCCGACTGATTTGATATGGCTTTACAGTGTTTTCAATGAAAATATTAGCGATTAATGAAAAAAAACTTAATGATGTATTTGTTTTCCAAGAAAGAACTTATATATAATGCTGCGTATATAACCGAAAGGATAATGCAAGTAACCGAAGAGCGTTGGAGGTTGTTACATATTTTCAGTGTCAATTTTGTTAGTAGTAAATATTGTCTCATAATGAAACAGTTGCTAAAATTCATATCTGTAATAACCTAATCTAAATCACTTAATTAACTAAACCTAAACCTAATTAACGTAATTAAACCATGTTTAGTGAAGGATAAGGTGGAGAATTGGATAAGAATTGAGAGATGAGGTGTTGGAATAGGATTGGAGGAGATAGAGGTGTTGAGTTTTGAGGTAAATATATATAGTAAAGATAAGATTTTGTTTGAAACGTTTTGCTTCTTTGTTTTGAACAACCAGAGCGTGAGAGAAGGGTTTAGAGAGAAGAAGAAGAAGGTGAAGAGGAAGAAGAGGAGAAGAAGTGAAGAAAGAGAAGAAGAAGTGGAGTGAAGTGGTGCAAGCTTGGGAGGCTTCTTCACTCGACCAAAAGGTATGCCAAGTCTTCATACTAACTCCCCAAGAGGTGTGGGAGTGTAGAGGACGGCGTTGGTGCCGTTTCTCCGGTGAAAACCCTACTGGACGGAGGTTGAAGACGACTGGTTCGGTCGACCGTTGAGTGTTTCGGTCGACCGAACAGCGTCTAAATGATGCCTGTACAGTGGGAATATGCATTGTTCGGTCGACCGGTATATGGGTCGGTCGACCGATATATATAAATATTAGCTTACTGCCCGAAAACGGTCGAACGATGTCTGTGTGACGGTCGACCGTTTATGCCAAATTTCGCGGGAAAATAAAGGGTTACATTAGCCGGTCGACCGGTGTTGTTTCGGTCGACCGAACCCAGTAGATAGGTTAGACAGGCCTTCGGCCGACCGAGTGTGTGTCTCGGTCGACCAAACTGCGCAAGGTCGGTTCGAGCATTGACCATCTAAACGGTCGACCGCTCTGGATCCGGTAGACCGACCGCGTGCAGTTTTCCTGCAGTGATGTGCATGTAGATCGGTCAACCGGGAGGTAGGTTTCGGTCGACCGAATGTTGTAGGCAGGATTCAGGCAGTTTTCCTTATCGGCCGACCGAGTGATATATATTTATATAAAATGTATAGCGCAGACCTTCCAAATGGTCGACCGCTAGATGACTTTAGTTAGACCGAGTGGTTAGTATTTCGGTTGGCGTGGTTCGACCGGTAGACTTGTTTGTACAGTACCGTGTACTGTGTGGGGGACCGGTTGAACGGTGTGCTTTTAGCGGTTGACCGATCTGCCGCAGGTTGGTGGATTTATCCACACGCGATCCGTTGAGTATAGGTCGACTACCGGCTCCGAGGCGACGGTTGATTACCGGCTTTGAGAGCTACGGATTTCACCTTCGACGAAGGCGTATTATTGTACTACTGTTTCCTCTCTTACCGAGCGGGGTGTGAGGGATGTGAACCGTAAACCTTGGGCAGTTTGCGAGGGTTTAGCGGTAGGCCGAGGATGTTCCGGCAGGGTGCGCGCTAGGCGACTCTTGGGGGAGCAGTGGTTGTCGTCTGACCCGAGTTGTGTATTCGGCGGGCTGACTCGCTCCTTGGGTGCGGCGTGTACCGGGGGTTCCTTCCTGCACTTTTGGGGAGCAGTGGTGTCGACTGACCCTTGTGAGGCAGCGGTGGACTGACTTGACCCTAGTGGCAGGAGTGGTTCAGTGCCGCGGAGGCGGTGAGGGCATTATTGTGGGCCCGAGGTGGATGATCATGTGCATTGTATTGCATTGTCTTTAATTCCTTTTTATATTTTTAGGAGGCTTGGTATACGGGGTTCCTTCAGGGAACTCAGACATGTTTGTTTGTTTTCATTTCAGGTAGCAAGTAGCATTAGAGTCAGGTGGTGACCGAGGAGAGTGCCCCCGGGATTAGATCATGTTCTCTTTTATATCATCTTTTGGTTGAGGTAGTGATTACGTGTATATCCACTTTTGTTGTAATCACAGTTGACTCATTTATATCGTTTGACTTCCACGTGGGTCTGTATCTTATATATTTTATATATATGTTGGTTTGTTTTCCCCGTGACGTGCCCTGTGTTGACCGTTGACGGTCTTTATTATTGTTTAAATATTCCGCTGTTTTCGGGACGTTACAATTCGCTTTTATATTGTCCAGTAGGAATTTTAAAGATTACAGTTCCAGATAGGAAGCATGAGAATGAAGTGAACATTCCATAGCATCTGCCCAATAGCTATTGTGATTTCATAACGATGTTATTCTCTATACACATAGACATCAAAAGAAAATCATAATCAAGTACAACTTAGTAAGCAGCAGTTACCTCCTAAAACAACAGATGCTATTCCAGAGACAGTTTTCCAAACAGACGATTGCGGTTGGGGTCGGTGTGGGAAGCTAGAGTGGGCATTGCAGAAACCCCTGATCCCATTCCCAGGACGCTTAGCCACACATCCCCCTATTCCATTTTCAGTTCAACAAACAAAAACATCTGTTTTTACCCATATATTGTCTTTAAGGGATAATGAAACGTAACATACCTTTGGCGTGACGCAACAGTTGCAGAGCTCGGCAACCAGGAAACATTGTTCTACTGCCCCAAAAAATTCGCTTCTAGCTAGTCTAGGGTTTGGTCTGGTTTTGGAAGATGAATAGAAACAAAAGGCGTGATGGTGGTGGTGTCGGGTGAGTGGGGAGAGAAGAGAGTCTCACGCTTTTTTCCTTTCTAACCAACTTTTGTTTTATTCGTAACTAACTCTGAGGCAATTGTTGCCATTTACCAACTTACCCCTGCCACTCTTACTAAAGTTAAATTAGCTTTAATCAAGTTGGATTCTCGTGTTAGGCTGGGTTGGATCATCTTCGTCTCGGAAGAAAAGACGTCAAATAATATTTAGGTGCAGAGGACATGAGATGGTGTTCAAGTATTATGAAATTTTGGTTTTAAGTACGATATTTTAGCATAACAGAACAATTTTGGAGGATATATTAGCTTAATGAATGGCAAAGCACACGGAGAGTATTCAAGCAAAATTGAGAAACACTGCTTTCATGTCTTAACTCCTCTAACAAACGACTCCTTATTGCACTCCTTTCATTTGCATTCTCTCTTCCTCTTTTTCCTGCATATCAACCTAGGATTAGAACCACCGTTTGCGTGGGATTATGAAATGAATACATGAGAAACACAACATGACTAGCTAGTATTTCTCACATCATTATCTTTGTGTAAAATGATATGTTTCGACTCGTTTGGGAACACTTTTGCTAACCCTGATCTACGATCTGCATGTTAAAAGTTCCAATTTTTTTAAAATAGTTCAGCCATACTGGAATGGAATATGTTGGTCAAGTAGACTTACATGGTGGCATATTACATCTTCCATCTTGGCATGTTATTTTTTTGCAATTAAGGGACTCTCAACTTTTTATCTTTCTTCCCTAACTTTATTTATTTATTTTAAGTTAACATAAAAACATTTAAAATTTAAATAATTTCATGTTTCGTTTCTTATGGAATTATTTGAATAAAATAAAATACTTGTTTAATAATTTTACAACTCCATAAACATTGGTAAACATTTGAACTATTTTCATATCGTTTTTAACAAATAAAAACTTAACATTCTAATGAATTCAATGAAATGCACAAACAACAAATTTTGATTCCATTTTATTTCATTAACGTGCACAAAACAACAAAATTCAGTTAAAGAAAAACTGATTTCTCTTGGATTCTGCTCTCCATTGGTTTTCATTTGACTGCTAAAACAATTTTCCTTCGGTTTCATGGTCACTAACACCCTTAGTGTTTTACTCCAATAAAACTTGGAGTTCAAGGCTTCAAACCTTGAGGTACTGATAATGGTTACATCACTAATGCTACCGACTTCATCTTTTCCTACCATCTCTAGCCGAAAAAATGCAGTTGTTGCAGAGACAGTAGTGTCAATTTTCACTCGAAAACCTAAAGCAAAACTTCGGTGGCATTTATTGGTTGCTCGCTCCCTTTTAGGTTCTAATTGGTAGACTTGTGACAAGAGAAAATCCCCAAGTGACATGGATGTATGGCGAGGCCATTCTGGTCATCAACTTCATCCTCAACAACTGGTCTTGCTACTACCTGGAAATTATCAGTTGTCACGAAAGACCTCCGGAATTTTGATAAGCATAATGTAATGAGATACGACTTCAACTGCACATCCTTCAATTTGCCTTCAGCATCTCCTCGTCAATTTCCGAATGGTAACAAACCAATTTTAGCGCCTCGGTAATCTCAACCAGTATCGACATTATTTCTTCCAGAGCAACATTTGTTGCACCCTGCACTGAGAATTCGTATACAATCCCATTTACCTCCATCATGCTACATCCAGCAGACGTTTTCCTGATTCCACGCTCCTCCATAAATTTCCTTACCCTCTTTGCATCATTAAATCTACCAGACTTGGCATAAATATCCGAAAGAGTTACATAAAAAGCATGATTATGAGGGTCTAATTCCATCAAGTGTTCGGCCAATTCAATCCCCAATTCTACATTTCCATGCATTCGGCATCCACCGAGTAATGCCCCCAAGATGTAAACATCTGGTCTCATAGGCATGCGTTGAATAAGTCCGATGGCTTCTTCAAACAGCCCCGCCCGACCTAGCAAATCAACCATGCAAGCGTAATGTTGTGCATTCGGTTCAATACCATACTCCCGCTTCATGACATCAAAACACTCCCACCCTTCACTCAACAACCCAGAATGCGCACACGCACTCAGCAGCGCTCCGAACGTAACATAATTTGGCCTCAGCCCACACCTCTCCATCTCCGGTAAAAGTGTGAGTGCCTGCTCGCCATGCCCATTAACAGCTAGCGCCGAAATCATAGCAGTCCAAGCCAACACATCCTTCCTGCCCATCCCTCCAAACACTTGCACTGCTCTCTCAACACACCCACACTTCCCGTACATATCAACAAGTGCGGTCCCAACCGCCGCATCAACCTCCAAACCCCTCCTCACCAAATATCCCCTCACCCACTCACCCTGCTCCAAGGCGCCCAACAAAGCGCACGCCGAAACAACGCTCGCGATCGTGATCTTATCAGGCTGAGCCGACCCATACCCTGACCGCAACCATTCCTCAAAAAGCCCCAACGCCTCCTTCGCCCTCCCGCCCCTCGTCAACCCGGTAATAACCAAATTCCAACTAACCACACTGCTCACCTTCATCTCCCTAAACAACCCCAGACCCTCCTCCAACTCCCCGCACCTCAAACACCCAACCAAAACCGAGTTCCACGAGACGACATCCCGGTCCGGCATTTTCTCGAACACCTTCCTCCCGCAACCCGACAACCCGAAAGACCCGTAGAACCCAATCAAATTGTTCCCAACGAACACGTCGGAGCCGAACCCGAGCTTGAGCACGTGCGCTTGGACGGACTCGCCGGGCTCCGCGCGTGCGAGGGTTGAGCAGTGCTTGATAATAATTTTGACTTTAACCATTCATTTAATACTCATTTCGCCCGTCTCTTTTAATAAGGTTTCTACCTACGTTTTTCTCATTTTCCCAGTACAAACACCACTAAAATGTCTGACGAAACGCCTGAATTCGTTGAAATAAGCCCAGCAAAAAAAAATCGAGTCGGACATTTAGGTAAAACACCCCCCATAGGGGGGAGGAGTCTTAGCCAGACGCTACCCCCAAGGGGGGCGTTTTACCCAGACGCTTGCCGCATGGAGGAGGCGTCCGTCTAAGACGTCTCACCCAAGGGGGGCGTCTGGCTAAGACGTCCCGTCCTAAAAAAATAAAAAATAAATCTTAAAATTATACGGTGTGTTATCTCAAATTAGTTGACGTTCCTTTACAAGTTTCGGTGGTAACGGGTTGGATTATAATGACTTTTTTTGCAAGTGATGAATATTCAAAATTTTCTAGATCCAACAATTTCAAGATCCAAAATTTCCCGATGGTAAAACTTCCCGACTTACAAATACCACATCGACAGGTCGTTCAGGGTCTCTCTTGCAAAAACTCGTTGTAAGGTGAGATGTCGGACGGTCGACCGTTGCTTCTCGGTCTACCGACATGTTCCATGCGGATGGCCGAGTTTCCATCGTTTCACCGTGATCGTAAAGACAGTAAGTTTTTGATCTTCCTGAAATCATTGGGTCGGTTTACCAATCTCTACCCGGTCATCTGAATATTTATCATCAGTAGCTTCGACATGTTTCTGGAAATCTCTATTCGGTGTACCGAATGAGTATTGGTCATCCGAATATAATAATTATTAACTTAATAATTAATTAATTTAGCAAATATCTAAATTTATAATCAATTATCTTTTTAATAAAAAATAGTGGGCGTCCGACGAAGCCGTCCCTCACATTGGGGGGCGTCTGGGTAAAACGCCCCCCATGGGGAGGCGTCTTAGCCAGACGCCGCCCCCATAGGAGGGGCGGCTCCGGCGAACACCCATTATTTTTTATTATTTTTTATTATTTTTTTATTAAAAAGATGTTGGATATTTTACCATATTCGAGTACACCTGGGCGTCCGTTGGCTCATTACTGATCTCCAAAACATTATTTTTTATTATTATGAGAGGAAGATGAAGAGAGATGTGTGATAGGATGGTGAAATGTCGCGTTATAGGAGTAGAAATAAGAGAAGTGTAAAATGGTAATCTGTACGGACGATTTAAGTAGTTTTCCGGCGATGAATAACATGTCAAATCGTAATTTTCACACAAACAATGTTTTTTTTTTAAAGTTGTCATTTTGCATTAAATAAAAAAATTCAAATAATCAAATGGGTATAACATTTACATAATGATAACGTAACGTGAAAATGCAATTTTGGTTGGACAACTGTTATGCAAATTCACATACCATACCTCTCTAGTAAGTGTCACCGAAAATAAGATGCGTTGAAAGGAGTTGGTCACTTCAACCACTTTCACAAAATTTGGATTTTTTTTTGAAAATTTGTTTGCATTGAATAAAATTTATCAAATCATCCCACGGATTTACCTAATGTAATGTAAAAATGCAACTTTGGTGGTGCAACTACTAAGATTGAATTACAATAACAATCTCACATGCCGTACCCATTTATGTAATGTAAAAAAAACTGAACTGCTAAACATCGCCCCAAAATTACTTAAATCGCTCCTTGAAATTACCAAATTGCCCTTCATCCTATTTTTGCTTATATATCTCACAATTTCACTCTTTTTTCAAAACTTTCTCTTCCTATACCTACTACAGAAGATTAGGAATGTCTCGAAGGCCAGGCAAGCAGCCAGCAGTTCCCCCGGTGTACCCGTATACGGTAACCTTACTTTATTTATTTGTTTTTAAAAATAAAAAAAAATTAAAAAAAGTGGCCGGCGTCCGAGAGAGACGCCCACCGCATGGGGCGGGCGTCCGAGGAAGCCGGCCACTAGCGGGAGACGTCTGGGGAAGACGTCTTCCCGATGGAGGAGACGTCTTCGGCAGACGTCTCCCCCAAAGAGGAGGCGTCTCCGACAGACGCCTCCACAAATTTTTTTTAAAAAATTATTAAATCTGATAATTACTTTAATAAATTGTGATAAATCTGAAAATTTAATTTAACAAATTCTTATTAAGTTTAACATTTGTGATATTTAGTTTTAACAATTTTTGATTTAGTTTAACAATTGTTTTAATTTAGTTTAACAAATTTTGATTTAGTTTAACAATTGTGATAAATTTAGTTTAACAAATTTTGATTTAGTTTAACAATTGTGATAAATATGATAATTTAGTTTAACAAATTTAACAAATTTGTAATTAAAATTTCAATTAATAGTCATCGGGTCACAGTGGAGGGAAAGGCAAGTCGATACCATTACACGCCTTCCGTTCTTTAGAGGATGATTCAGCACCGCGTCATCCACGTAGACGGGGGATATCTGCTTCGGTCAGGAGGGAGAGAGAGGCATTACGTCGTCGTGAGGAGGATGATGATTCCTTCGATGATGAGCATGTGGACAGTCCCGACGACGGGAGCGACGATGATGACCCGTATGAGTTAGAGCGCCCGGAGGTGGAGAGGCAGGGGGAGTATAGCAGAGGACGTGGTCGAGCGGGTAGTTCTACTTCCGCGGGATGGATGGTGCGGAAGGGTAGGGGTGGGAGGTTTACGACCGGGGATTCGAGCTCGTGCACTGTTGATCCCCGCGCTCAGAAGTAGAAGAGGGTCCAGGACGATTCTTGGATCGTGAGCAGTATGACGCCTGGTGGTCCTTTAGATGGGAGCGTCATTCCTAGTTTCTGGGGTCACATCGCTAGACGGATCTGGGACGGAGAGGATCGGAAGGTTCTGAAGTGCCATAATCGGCACAGAGCCTGTACAGCACTACAGGGTTGGCGGTCTACACTGAGTGCTGATATCAGAGAGGAGATTAGTGCCACGCATTTGGGGCACTTACCGTACAACATGTTCCCTTATCTCGACATGCCTTTGATTTCTGCGTTTGTGGAGCGGTGGCAGCCTGACACCAACACTTTCCACATGCCTTTCAGAGAGATGACGATAATGCTTCACGATGTTTTCCAGATCCTGCGCATTCCTGTGGATGGTCGTCTGGTTAGTGCTCAGGGTCGATGTAGAAATCCACTCTTTTAGAGCCGAATGAGCACTTTCGACCCTACAATTCGTGGTGTTCCCAAAATGAAGGACTTTGTTCGTCCAATTCAGCACAAACTTTTCTTTATGCACCAACCACGTGGTGTCCAGATACTCCGTGATAGCCGGCCACGATCTATACAAATCTTTCAGAGCATACACAGCTCTATCATACTCGGCTTCTGAAGTAGAAAGCATGATTTTCCTCCATCTTCCACGCCTCAAAGTCTCTGCCATCTGCTTATTTTTCCCGAATACGTGGTATGCGTAGTTCAATACGTCTTTGTTGATGTGCCATGTGCAGAGTAAATGAGCAGAGTCAGGAAATACCTCTCTCATTGGTCGCATAAGGCCTAACTCCCGGTCTGTTATTATTGCAGTCGGGCTGACAATCCCCAATAACAGATCTCGCAACTTCTCCATCACCCACAGATAACTGGAGTAAGTTTCATCCATCAAAATCGCATATCCAATAAGGAAATTCATGTTTGTTGGTGTGACCCCAATCATTTCGAACAAAGACATCTTATACTTGTTCGTCTTGTAAGTCGAATCCATGCAGATAACGAAAGGATATGTCCGCAACAACTGGACTGACGTCGGATGTGCCAAAAAAGCGTGAGTGACGACATCAGTTTCTGGATCCGCCATAATCCAATGTAAGTACTCACACTGCACTGCTTGATAGAGAAACTGCTGGACGGGATTCCGGTCTTCAGATTTTGTCCTCCTCATGTAATCTCTGAAATTATAAATATGCCTTTGATTTGGATTGTCCTCCGGGAATTTTTCTTTTACTGCCTTCAAGATGTTCCGTGGTTTTGCTTGCGCCTCAGTCATATCACGAACAATCTTCTTCGCCCCAGAACTTAGACCACTAATTTGACGATGACCCTCTGGATAAACTGTCAGTCTGTGGTTGTGATGTCCGTGAGCACTATTAAAAACCACAACCCATCCATCACGATCTCGTCGCTCCACCACTTTTATTAAGAAACGGCAACCGCAACCCTTTCTTTTGGTGTTTCTTCGAAGTGAAGTATCCATATCCCGAGACTCCATTTGATTTCGCCGGTCGCATCTCAAATAACAATCCATCCGACTATCTGATCTTGTTTTGTACGACGACACGACCAAAAAAAACCCAGCTCCGATAGCTACTTGTTTGGCCCATTTACATGCTTCATCGATTGTTTCAAAGATTTGTGTAGTTTGAAATAACTCACTGTAATCCACTCCATCACCACCGAAATCTTCCAACGGAACCTACAAAAATAAAATCGAAATTAAAAAAATCAAAAAAAATTCGGGCGTCTGTATTAAACGCCTACCCCATGGGGGGCGTCTGAGTTAAACGCCCTTCCCATGGGTGAGGCGTCTGCGTAGGACGCCTGACCCTAGGGAAGGGCGTCTACTACAGATGCCTTACCCAAGGGGAGGACGTCTACATAAGACGCCTCTCCCATTGCGTAGGCGTCTGCGTTAGACGCCTCGGCCAAGGGGAGGACGTCCTACGCAGACGCCCTCACCTTGGGGGAGGCGTCTAATGCAGACGCCCGACCCAAAATTTGCCCCGCGCCAGACTTACCTCACCGGATGCATCACCTTCACCAGACATTTTCGTGGTATTTTTACTGATAAATTATGAATATACAAGACCGTATGCCTTATTTATAGACACGGGACGATATGGGTATTAAATATATTGTTAAGGGCACTTTGGTAATTTCAAGTGGCGATTTAAGTAGTTTTGGCGCGACGTTTAGTAGTTCCCAAAAAAAATGCAACCTTGGTTGTACAACTACTAAGGGTCTATCTGGATGGTTGGTTTAAACAGTGATTTGTTTGGTGAAACTACTATTCACTGTGAACCCATCCAAACAACCCACTTTCGATAACACTATGAACTACTATTCACCGTGACACTCCCATTTAGCAAGTAGGTGTTCACTAAAGATAAAAATGTATTGAAGGAAGTCGGTCGCAGCACTCTCACTCTTTTCTCTAACTACAGTTGCCCACACATCGCGCTTATTCTTGAACGAGTTCCTCCTCACGTGGATGCATCTCCCTCCGTGCACTATCTGTATGATCATTGTGTGTTGCATTTGTGGGCTCTATGTGCGGTTGACATGGTGACATTGAGTTGACAAAATTTGGATTGCAACTGTGGATTTTGACTTGAGTGTTATGATTTGTGACAAAATTTGGATTGCAATTGTTTCAGCACGTTGGCCTTCTCTGCTGTCACGTTTTGATTGTACTTGGACGCATAGATCTTAATACATTCCTCCTGCCGTCTTACATCGTTAATCGATGGCGGAAGGATATTCGAATGAGCTATCGAGATAAGATGTTCCCAGACAATGGCGTAATGGAGAAGGATGTGCTTCGTCGTCACGACAACATCATGGGTTGTGCCGTTTGGATCGCACAGGAAGCATTCATTTCCCACGAAAGGTATCTTCAGGCCGTGAAGTGTATTGAATTGCTTAAGGTATGTATGCACACTACGGAGGTCCCTACACAATTTGATGAACCTGTGACTGCGGGTACATTTGTTCTCAATCCAGATAAAGTCAAATGTCCAGGAAGACTGCCGACCAGAGGTCGCATTTATTTAGCTAAGAAGATAATTAAAAAAAGCAATAAAAACACGACCAAGAAGAGAAGAGAAAGTTCAAGAGGAAGGTTACATCACCGCTGCACGAAGTCACGCCGAAACCTAGGGATCCTGATTTCTGTAATTGGGACATGAATCTGTATTACGAGGAACTTCCTCCTTAATTTTGGATTTGTTGTTTTTTATCAGTCCTTGAAAAACAATGAAACCTCTACTTTGGTATGTGATTTGCACAAAGAAAATTAAACATTTGTACTGCAGACCCACAACTTAAACTGGACAGACCAGATTCCTTAAACTGGACAGACCCACACCTTAAACTGGACAGACCCACACCTTAAACTGGTCAGCTACACACCTTATACTGGAAAGACTCACAACTTAAACTGGACAACTACACACCTTAAATGGACAAACATACACCTTAAGGTTGTGGGTCTGTCCAGTTTAAGGAATCAGGTCTGTCCATTTTAAGGTGTGAGTCTGTCCACAAGTATTTTCACTTGTCCCCGTTCCTCGAAGAGATACAATATCTTCCCTCAGCCTCCCACACTCTTCTTGGGACATCCTCAGTTCTTCCTTCAGACTATTAACCTCTTCAGTCGCCTCTTAAGGGAAGCTTCGGCTTGCAGTCATTTTGTCTTCACCTCACTCAGTTCAAACTCTTGTAGCAGCAGGTCACATGGAATGTTGCAGTCTCTTAATTGTAGCCTTGACGAGGTGTTTGTCGAAGCACATCCCTTTGTTGGACGCCTTGTCGGAACAAGAATTAGATATGAACTAATAAGTTCCAGCTCCTTTTGACTGAGTGATGGAGGCCCCCTCAAGGTGAAATTGTCGTTGTAAATTTGAGGTAGAGTGATTCCGCGTTCCTCCCATTTCCTCAGGATTATTTGTTTGCCAAACATTTCAGTCCAACTTTTTATCTGTGGATAGGCTCCCCGTTGGGTTCCCCCAATCTGAACTTCTCACAAAGCCACACCTTCAAATGGAAAAAATGTCAATGGTTAAACAAGATTATCTGAATCTTAAACTGTACAAACCTACACCTTAAAATGGACAGCTACACACCTTAAACTGGACAGGCCCACACCTTAAACTGGACAGCCCACATCTTAAAAACTAGGTAGATCAACAACTTAAACTGGACAGACCTAACCCTTAAACTGGACATACCCACATCTTAAAAACTAGATAGATCAACAACTTAAACTGGACAGACCTAACCCTTAAACTGGACAGACCTACAACTTAAACAGGACAACTAGTCAACTACACACCTTAAACTGGACAGACCCACACCTTAAACTAGACATACTCACAACTTAAACTGGATAGACCTAAACCTTAAACTGAACATACCTACAACTTAAACTAGACAAACCTAAACCTTAAACTGGACAGACCCACAACTTAAACTGGACAGACCCACACATTAAAGTGGACAACTACACACCTTAAACTGGATAGACCTACACCTTAAACTCGACATACCCACAACTTAAACTGGACAGACTTAAACCTTAAACTGGACAGACTCACACCTTAAACTGGATAGCTACACACCTTAAACTGGACAACTACACATGTTAGACTGGACAGACCAAAAACTTAAAAAGGACACCCACAACTTAAAAAGGTCAAACCAAAATCTTAAAAGGGGCAAACCCTTACTTGTAGTAGGGCAACACAACCGTCGACGTTCCCCTGCTTCATAATGAAGTTCCCGACCGTTCTCCTTTCCTGGAGTTCTAAGCATGCTTTCTTCAGCCCCTGAACCAGGGCTGCGTGAACTACAGGTGCTCATGCGTATCTATTGATGTGTTTGATGTCCTTCAAATGGTTCATGAACCATATCTTGGTTCGAAGTGTTCCATCAAAGAACAAAAAATGGTTGAAGATGAAACAAATCAGGACACGAATGTGAAGGGAATGTGTTCTAAAAGTTTTACTTTTAAATGTCAATTATTATGAATTGAATGAGAAATCATTTTGTTCCTTGTTTATGTTATTCGTCTTTTAGAAGTGTTAAGGAAGAGGCTCTTGGTCCTTAACCGTAGAGCTCTAAAAGATATTGGTTTACATAAAATAAAAGATATTCGCAATCATGGTAATTAACATGGGACATTAATTACCGAGTTAAGATTGTCGTGTTGGTCATAGATCATTGTAGCTCTACAAGTGAGTGACAACACGGGTACACAAAAGAGGAAAATAGTACTTTTGTATACCGAATTGACCTAACAAGTAAAATATTATAGAAATGTGTTTCTGTGTCATTAATATTTTACTGTGTCCTTAGGTCCTTTGATATGAGACTTATATCCGATCGCTTAAGAAATACTTAATTAGATTAGTGTCTTGAGCTATCGATAAGTGTAGTGCAAAGGCATTGGTTGGTTAAGTACAACTTTTGTTGGAGAAGATAGTTAGTCAAAAGACTATCATTGCCCCTCTTAATTGAGTGATGATATTAGTGGGCCCCTTGATAAAGCAAAGTTGTAATGTGCACAATGTGATTTGAGTTAAGTCACATATTTATAACTAGCTTAAAGAGATCAAGAAATGAATACTAAGACAAAGATGACACAATACTACGTTGTGTGTATTCTTAATATCATGAGGCAAGGGACGGACAAAAGTGGTGCACTCCATCACTAAATGGATCGGGTTTTGGTTCGAGTGGAATTAAGACATCTAACTAATTGGGAGTTATAATGTGTAGCTAGATACCGCTTATAGCTTGTGATATTAAGCTCTTAATATCACTGCCAACTTAGTTTAGATCCTCCCATAGGTCACACCACAAAACTGGGAAACAAGGAATGGGGATTTTGAGTTCATAAGATGTGTTGGGTTTCATGTAGAAAATATGACACATGGGGTGAACGAGCAAAATCAAGATTATGTTGTGATTAATAACATAATTAGAATCTAAATTAAATTCATATGAGATGTAAATATTATGGGGTGTAATGATTGATCATTACATAGGATAATATGTTACATAAGTTGTGAATTTACTACTAATCCCGAAATGTCAAATTTTGTAGGGGTTAAACCGAAATTTGACAAGTCTGCAAAATAGTGCACAAACGGTCGACCAGTTGGAAGTAAACGGTCGACCGATCGGTGCACGGTCGACCGGTGGTGTCCGGTCGACAGAACGCGTCTCGACCGATAACAGGTGAATTTCGTCTGTTCGAACGGTCGACCGAATGTGATCGGTCGGTCAACCGAACATTGCGATGAAATATTCTACTGTTGAGAACGGTCGACCGAGTCTCAGACGGTCGACCGAAATCGGGTTTGAGCGGTCGACCGGACCTCGCAAACGGTCGACCGATCAGACGGTTTTATGCAGAATTAATTTAAGAATTAATTAGATCATGCATGGAATTGGTCCATAATTGATTTAATTCGTGGCTAATATTATTTATTAATAAATAATGGATGGTTAGATGGAATTTTGCATGGGATCATGGGCAAGAGGTTGCACATGAATAGGTAATTTGGAGAGAACCTATAAATACAAGGTTATCTCATTACCTCCTTAATTTAATTCATTATTTTTCTTATGCAAAATCTCTCTCCATAATTCTCCACGAAAATTCCTTAATTCTTAAGTTTAGTTTTAGTTCTTCAGAGGTCATCTTCTAAAGGGAACTAAAGAGGGGTTAGTAATTAGATTCTAAACCCAATCGGAGATTGAGAGACTAGCTTCCCTCTCTCCGATCTTGTTTAGAGTTTGGTGAATACTCGGAGGCATCCGGCGCAGCGAGGAGCATCCCAACCGTCTCCGAATCTTCGAGAAGTTTTAGAGAACTTCTAGGTATGAATTTCGGAGCTCCTTCATGTTTGTTTTAATAGAGTTTTTGAAACTAGTTTGTTAAAACAAACCGATGCATGCAATAAATTCTAGAAAATTGAAAATTGATCCTTATTATACATGAAAATTTGAAAAATATATATGTATAATTAAACATGAAATCCTACAGAATGTACTCCTCCGTCTCGCCCATCTCACTGGTAGCAGTCAGATGACCTGCCAGTTGAGTGTTGTCAAGGTTCACCCCTTCTTGCCTTTGTACGCCCATGTGTTCCATCACAACGGTCTTCCCACGCATGCTTAGGCCCAAAATTAAGGCAACGTCTTCAGGTGTAAAAGGTACTACCTGTAGGATCGTGTGGGTTATGGGTTCACTAATCACTATTACGCTAATCCCTAATTAATCAAACAATAAACGCAGCGGAAACAATTTGAAGAAAAGTAGGGAAATAACATGCAAACCACAAGAAGACACGGCGATTTTATAGAGGTTCAGCACCCCACCCGGGTCCTAGTCCTCTCTTGTAAGCTCCGCTCGACTCCGCGAGCTCCGCCTACGTCTTCACTAATCACTCCCCGTTCCGGGCCGGGAGAGAACGCCTTTACACCACAAGCAACGCGAACAACCCTCGCTTGCTTGAATTCTTCCTCTCACATACTCATGCTCCGACTACAAGAAGATCGACCACAACCCATGCTCCGACTACAAGAAGATCGACCACGACTTCGCTCAGCATACTCAAAGGCACTCGGGTCCTGACGTGTCGAATTTCCCCTTGGTCGACCTCGTACCTTAGTATTTTCTGCGGGCTCTAAATAGTTCGACTAATCGGGATGTAACTGCACGTATAAAATACGAGAGACACTACGAATTACTGCAGGTCGCTCCCCGAAATCTCATCAACGAGGTTCCGAAAATGCTCAACGTCTTGTGATGACTAATCCACAAACTTTGGCATGTCGACTCCTTCTCCAATGACAAGTATTTTCCAGAATGGATGAATCTACTCTAAATAAATTCATTCGCCAGACTCAATACAACCGTGGATGGTACGTGCACAAGGAATTACATGTGATGTCAGAAAAGCGTACCCACAACGATATTCAACTTGATTGCTTAAGTCCTGCATTTCAACTCATCACTCAATAACGACAAGCAGTGATGCGAAATTCAACCATTTATATGCTGATATAAGGTATTTCTGTAGTTAGTCAAATTTCGACGTCTCGACTCTTCAAGAAAGTTTCTAATATTCGTCAGCTGCATTTTAGTAGCGGCGTTGGCGCGGTAGAAAAGAGTCTTCAGAGCTGCAGTCGATGAAGTGATCCACTCTTTCAGAGTCGAATGAGCACTTTCGACCCAACAGTTCGTAGTGTTGCCGAAATGAAGGACTTTGTTCGTCCAATTCAACACAAACTTTTCTTTATGCATCAACCACGTGTCGTCCAGATACTCCGTGATAGCCGGTCAAGACATATACGAATCTTTCAAATTACGCACAACTCTATTTTAATCGGATTCTGAAGTAGAAAACATGATTTTCCTCCAGTTTCCACACTTATAGTCTCTACGAACTGCTTGTTCTTGCCGAATGCGTGGTATGCGTAGTTGTATACATCTTTGTTGATATGCCAAATGCAAAGTAAATGAGTAGAGTTAGGAAAAACCTCTCTCACTGGTCGCATAAGCCCTAACTCCCGGTCCGTTATTATTACAGTCGGACTGACAGTACCCAATAACAGTTCTCGCAACATCTCCAACACCCATCGATAACTAGATTTGATCTCATCCTTCATAATCGCATAGCCGACAAAGAAGTTCATGTTTGTTGGTGTCACCCCAACCATCTCGAACAAAGACATATTGTACTTATTCGTTTTGTACGTCGAATCCATGCAGATTACGAAAAGGTATGTGCGCAACAACTAAACTGACGTCGGATGTGCCAAAAATGCGTGAGTGGCGACATTAGTTTTTCATCCGCCATAATCCAATGCAAGTACTGATACTGCACTACCTGATGCAGAAACTGCTGAGCGGGATTTCTGTCTTCAGATTTCATCATCGTGTACTCTCTGAAGTTATAAATGTGTCTTTGATTCAGATTATCCTCCGGGAATTTCTTCTTTACTGCAAACAAAATGTTATGTGGTCTCGCTTGTGTCTCATTCATATCACGAACAATTTTCTTAGACCCAGAACTAAGACCGTTGATCTGTCGGTGACCCTCTGGATAAACTGCAAGTCTGTGGTTGTGTTGCCCATGAGTACTATTAGAAACTACGACTCATCCATCACGCTCTCATAGCTCGACCACCTTTATCAAAAAACGACAACCGCATCCCTTTCTTTTCGTGTTCTTCCTTACTGCAATATCCATATCCCGAGAACTCATATCATTTCTGCGATCACATCTTAGATAACAATTCATCCGATTATCTGCTTGTGATTTATATGATGATATTACCCCCAAAAAATCCAGCTCCGATGACAACTTGTTTCACTCATTTATTCGCGTAATCGATTGTTGGAAATACTTGTGTACTTACAAAAAGCTCACTGTAATTTACTCCATCACCACCAAAATCTTGCAACGGAACATGAAATAATTTAAAATAACACAACATAAATAAAAAATTGGGCGTCTGGCTAGGGCGCCTACCCCGTGGACACCCAGCACGATTTTTTTGCAGGGCTTACTTCATCGGATACAGACGCTTCGTCAGACATTTCCGTGGTGTTGGTAATGGTAAAGTGAGGAAAATTTAGACAGAAGTCTTAGTTTAAGAGACAGACAAAATGTTTATTAAATGGATTGTAACAGGCAAAATGGTAATTAGAAGGGTGATTTAAGTAAAAACCGGAAGACAAATAGTAATTCCTTTTTTTACTCACTCAGGACGTTTTTCACTTGACTTGATAGTGATTCGTTGGGTGCTTATTAAAGAGGTGTCAAGTTGGCGTTATTGGTTTAATTAGTGGGATTTGGATATGATAGCATGGTTCCAGACTATATCTGATTGGTTCTACCGTATACATATGACTACGTGATTTATAATATTCCACACAAGCATATTCTATCTCTAGTGGTAAGTAACTGTCTTACATCACAATAACAAGAAGAGCGATTGGGTAATTTCTCATTGATTTAATGTTTTCATTTTCCCAAAGATCAAAATTATTATTTTATGTGATTTGGGATTGAGAGAGTTTCTTATTCATTAAAGAATTTTTTTCCTATGGGCAAAGATTATTATTTTATGTGATTTTTGCAATAAATAGAGAATCTTGAGTGTGATAAAATAAACCAAGTATTAACAAATACCACAAATCGAAGGATGTAAGTGCAAAAACAAAGTTATAAAGCATAATTAAATCATTAATGCGTGTGAAAATTACAATCCCAGTCTTCCCGACTCCGCAATTCCCATCGACTTCCTTCTCCTCCAACAAACGCAACCTCACGTCGCCATCCAATCAATGACGAACGCCTCCGACGAGGTAACCCTAATCCTAATCCCAAATCCTAATCACCCCAAATCCCCGCAGGCATGAGCGACCTCTGGAAATCCCTCTCCAATCTCGTCGACTCCTTCCTCTCCTCCACCTCCCCCGACCCCCGATCCCCGATGGACGCCGCGGCGCCGTCGATTGCCGTCCCCAACGAGCGGGTCGCGTCGAAGCTCAAGGGGTACTTCGAGTTGGCCACGGAGGAGATCAACAAGGCCGTGCGGGCGGAGGAGTGGGGATTGCCCGACGACGCCGTCGCGCACTACCGTAACGCCCATAGGATACTCCAGGAAGCTAAATCTACTCTTGTTCCTTCCACCATTTCGGCCAGGTGTGTGAGTTTCTTTGTTTTTTTTTGTCTTTGGTGGTGATGGTTTGAGGTTGATAATTGTGGGGTTTGGCAGTGAGAAGAGGAAGGTGCAGTCTTTACGGGAGAAGATATGGAAATGGCACGATAATGTGTCGGAGAGACTTCAAGTGCTTGACCGGCGTGAAGGTAGGTACCTCTTCTTTAGGGTGAAATTGATCAATTTGATCAATGATTTCAAAGTTGGTTGAGTAATGCGAGTAGTCACCGATCAGTTCCAACACTACTTGCCGACTAGTTAGTCTGATTAGCCCCACTAATTTTGTCTGTTTTTCTGCACGTATACTTTAAACACTTATTAACTTTTTTATAAATAGGAATTGAAGTATACGTGCAGAAAAACAGACAAAATTAACGAATTGAATTTATTAGTCGTCGATTTGGCATCTTGGAGCCTTGGACAGACTAGTCTCTAACTGGATGAAACTGATTAGTTTGATTCTTTTTTTTTTATCAGTTGATTTGTTTGATTCAATGATTTAAAAGTTGGCCTACTAGTCCCATTCACTAGTCAGCTTCAACACAACAAGCGGGCTAGTCCAAATAGTTAACTAGCTTACTTTAAATCCTTGGCTTGTTTTGTTTTAGTTTATAATTTATTGCCTTTTGCATGATTAATTGTCTGCTTTGATGAGGTGCGAAGTTGTGACATTGTCATTTCCTCTATGATCCAGCTGCAGCGTCGGCGAAGAGGGTATGTTCTGATCTGTTGAATTAGTATAAGTAGGTGGTTGATAGCTTTTTATCAAGTCATTTGTCTTGGTAAAATGATTTAGCTCAGAAAATAAACATACAAAGATGTAAGTGCCTCTACTTTAAGATAAATACAGAATGGAAGGAACAAGCATAGCCATTTTGATTAGCTGCTTTTGAGACCTATAAGACTTTCAATATCTCATAATGAGCCGTTGATAATTTTTAGCGTGTAGTCTGGCATTTTCATAGGAAGACACTTTTGATCCAAAATGTTTCCACAGGTTTCTCCGATTTCCCTACAAACTCGAAGAGTGTCTAAAGTACCTGCTGCAGGAAAGTCAAAATCTCATCTCCATAATCAACGGGCAGATACCAACGTAGAAGGCAATCACAAAAGTAATCTGGGAAGTTCAAAACCTTCTCAAGGATCTTTAAGTGGTTCTGATGACAAGTTAGTTGAGATGATAAATACTGCCATAGTTGATAAGAGTCCTTCTATTAAGTGGGATGATGTTGGTAAGCATCAATGACTTATATTTCACATGGGTTGTGACATGTTTTTCCTGCTGAAGTTTTTTTTATCTAATCCACATGTAGCTGGTCTTGAGAAAGCAAAGCAAACTCTTATGGAGATGATCATTTTGCCAACTAAAAGAAGAGATTTGTTTACAGGCCTTCGGAAGCCAGCAAGAGGTAAATTTCTTTTACTCTACATCTTCAATGGATTTTTATTATTCAACAATCAAGATAAGTGTTATGATCCAACTTTATGCAAGTCTAGGATTGCTTCTGTTTGGCCCACCTGGTAATGGAAAAACAATGCTGGCTAAAGCTGTTGCCTCAGAATCAGAGGCTACTTTTTTCAATGTTTCTGCATCTTCCTTAACATCAAAATGGGTGTGTATGTGTTGCTAATAATATTTATGCTACAATATTCAAAAAATTCAACATGATCTTGTGAAAGTCTTTTCCCCTATAACAGGTAGGAGAGGCTGAGAAGCTTGTGCGGACACTCTTTATGGTTGCTATCTCAAAGCAGCCATCTGTGATTTTCATGGACGAGGTCAGTTTTTAATTGCGCAAAATCATTTTCCTATCACATCTCTAACATATTATTATCATTAAAGGAATATAAATATATTATTATGTACTTTTATTTCTATTACCAAAACTCATCGTCTTTTTATACCAGTTTATGCTTATCTGGCATGAGGTTCTCATTGTTCTGGACACAGTTTGGTAGTGTTACTCTTGTATCTTGAAACTGGATTGCTGTTCACTAGTCACAACAATAAAAAAACTGACTTAATTCATTTTAATTCTTAACCATGCTTCTGTCTTGATAACTTGGATCTTGTAACATCTTTCCATCTGTGATTGCTTCAGGAGTAAAATATCAATTGAATTCATTCTTTGTTGCTGGTATCATCTTATACTTGGCACAGATCAGATCATAAATGCACTGTTCATCTCTTTTACAGATTGATAGTGTTATGTCTACAAGAACGGCAAATGAGAACGACGCTAGCAGAAGGTTGAAGTCAGAATTCCTTGTCCAATTTGATGGGGTGACCTCCAATCCAGATGACTTGGTGATTGTTATCGGTAATTTATTTAGCATGCTACTGTGCTGTACTGCTGCTCTCAAGCACAACTATCCTACATTTGTAGGTTTTGATTTAAAAGGAGTCTCTTGCCTTGGATGTCCATCTGTCAATTCACATTCTTCTTGACTGAAGTGAATGTGGTGTCTCCGTTGACATTGCATTTTACTTCATTAAGATCTATCTTGTATTGATTAGAGGAAACATTTAATGACATAAATTTATGTAAACATGTGCTTAAATATGACAGGATTAACTTAATGTTTACTTGTTTCCATGCCCCCAATCATGTCTTCTCTGTTGATTGATGGCTTAACTATTGTTTAGTAAGTTGATAAATAACTTCTGAAATTCATGATGAAATTCTGAGTTACAATTCCTATCTTTGTTGATCCTCTTTTATTTGGTTTATCCAAATAAACCATTAGATTATAAGCACAGAAGAGGGGGTTTATCCAGAGAAATCATTAGATTATCAGGTTTTTAGTTCCGTTTACCAACATTAAGGCAAAATCGGAACCTAACAACGTTAAGTTGCAATCAATAAAAAAAATGTTGAGTTGCAGAGAAAGAGACTAATGACTTAAGAGTGGACATATTGAGATTTAATTGTAACGGGTCCTTGAAATTTGGCAAAAAAAAAAAATCTTTACCTTTTATGGAGACATGTTATGGTGATTGTTGTTCTCAAGTTTCAGTTTAGTTTAGCACCGATCAAAAAAAAGTTTCACTTTAGTTTATTATCTTCTTACAATATTCACACTTAAACATGTTTCCTTCAACTTTTGTTCAAATCTCTCAGACTGTGGTCTTTCCTGAATTATCTCCCAGGTGCAACCAATAAGCCTCAGGAAATTGATGATGCTGTGCTGCGACGACTAGTGAGTTTTGTTCAGTCTTTTATTACCATCTGAAGCACAATTACATATCGTAGTCTCTCCTTATAGTTGGTACTCTATTTTACTTGGATTTTGTAACCAGTGCCCACTCCAAGATGGGGAATATTTCGGGAGAAAGCTTCTTTTTATGTGCCTATATGACGCCTGAAAGAAAAATGTAACCTTTTAATAGCAACTGCTATCAGATTACACATCAACTAAAGAGAACTTAGGCTTCCACCCTCTTATGTGTGAAACAAGTTGAACTAATCTGCTAACCACACCTATCGGTCATCATGTTCCACATGTATAAAATAACATTTTTTGCAGCACTAGCTGCCTGATCTTTTCTGACAAAATGCCAGTTATACTTCTTCATCATGTGGAACTTGTGATACTAATTGAAGTCCTTGAATTCTGAAGGTTGTCTTTAAACTTAGGTTACAAATACCACTTTTACCTACTCGGAAACAACTCATGTGTATGGATATCTACAAATTAAAATCATATACAGATGACTAATTCGGTATATCCATATTTTTTGTGAAGTTTATTGACTTACAAATATATGATGCTCATGTTGGTCCTTCTAATTAATTTTCCAACTAATAAATATCATTTTTCACATCCTTCACATAGACCTATCTTTATGCTTGCCCTATTATAGTTTGTTTCTCAATTTATGCTATTCACTTCAATCAGGTAAAGAGAATATATATACCTTTGCCAGATGAAAATGTAAGAAGGCTTCTTCTGAAGCACCAACTTAAGGGTCGGGCGTTTTCATTACCTGGTAAGCAAGGTTCGGTAAATTTGTATTCTGTTGACTTGATAATATAGTCATAAATTTTAAGTCATCCCACACTAGGATAGTTTTTTTTCTACAAAGAAAATATTATCTCCTTTCCAGCAGCAAGAATAATCACATCATGGTCATATATCAGTTGTTAATTACATGTTCAGATAATTAGATGAGAATGCTCAAGTATCTCAAGTGATCACTTCATTGGTTTGGTTATGTTGTCATTAATATAACTTCTCTTCCGTAGGCGCAGTTGAAGACATGAGTAGCTTGTCACCGTGAATACATGAACTTAAGTCTTGCAACTATGACTACTGCATGTATCGATAATGAGATGTCGAGGGAGTACCAGTTTCATCATACACTTAGATGATATGTGATTGTTTTTTGAATTGTAAAAATAAAAGATACCTAGCTTTGATGTCGACTGCACAGTTTGAAATCTGACGTAAACTAAAAATGATTTCCTACCCAGAAATATTTATCTTCTACTGATATAAGTTATCACTTCACTTAGGAATTTTCCTGTTTTATTTTCTCAATTAGTGCAAAATCCTTCATAAATCTTGATGAAATATTATTCATTTCTACCGATAAAAAAACGTTATTCATTTCCTCGTTTTTTGTCAAGATCAAACAAGACATCTCACTATTTCTTAGATTCATGGAGAAAATTTGATTCAGTGGGATCTTTCACTCACTTTTTTCCCACCAAGAACGTTTTATGAAACTCTTTGACCCCCGTACTTGGAGTATCCTACTTTCACCGTTTGACGAAGTCACGAAACTATTAATTCCTTGGTCAAAGTAATTCAGGAATTAGTTTACCTACTAGAATCGACACTTTTTTATGGTTTGCACTCTTACCTTGAATTAGTTAGAACATTCGCTTTTAAACCTTCACTTTTATGTTAAAGGTATTTTTCCTTGATCTGAAACCTACCTTCCGGCTTCCTCTATATAAGGTTCCCATAATGTAGACGTTAATGACCTACCTTACTCTATATAAGGTTCACATAATGTAGTCCTTAATGTCCTACATTTAAGGATCGCTTGCAGCAAGTATTAGTCAGTTTCATATGGTAGTGAATTGGTTTTCCTTTAAATCTAACCTTGGTTTTGGGCAAATTATCCAGTAGTTACACAATGTGTATTCAGCAGGAATGAATTCAAACTTAAAGTTCAATGGACTTTCAATTATTTGTGTTGTTTTCCATGTTTGTTTTCTTGAGTAGTGCAAGATCCTCCATATATACTCAACTGACCAATCATATTATAGTTAACCAATCGTATTGTATTACTTTTCATGCATCAAGAATACTTGTACCGTAGTCATGAATTTTGTGTTTCATGAAATTAGAATTGGAGCTAAAAAGGTTTGACTCAAATATAGTTTTCATGGAAGATATTCCTTCAAATATTTATTGGGACCAAGGATAACATACAAAACGACAAATGCATTTTCAACTTCGTCCCTTTTTTTGGAATATATCACCTTGTTCATTGCTCCCAACAGGGCAACTCCATGAGGCATTTCCTCAGACATCCCATGACAAAATTAAAGGTTTCAGTTGCTTTTGTTTTTAAATGGATTACAAACTTAATTTTATGTACAGGTGGTGAAATAGAAAGACTGGTGAAGGACACAGAAGGTGAGCTACATTATCATATAAATAGTAGTTGTCTTACCCTAGGCTTGGGTTTGTTTTTTCTGAATTTCTTGTCAACATAGGCTATTCCGGTAGTGACCTTCAAGCTTTGTGCGAGGAAGCTGCTATGATGCCAATAAGGGAACTAGGATCTAAAGTTCTCACCGTGAAGGCGAATCAGGTTGGCCTTGTCTTTGCACTTTAACCAGATCTACATGCCTTTGTTATTTTAGGTTAGATATTTGAAGGATTTTACAGAATCCACATGGATAATGATCTATTTCACACATTTTATTATTTTAAGTTCCAGGCCTCCACAGTAAGGTTATATTCCAATGCATCCTTGTTGTGTTTCTGTTTTGAATAACTCCGAAAAAACTATATATAATATTATGATAGCGCAAAATAACTTTTACCATACTACGCTAAAATGAATGAGTTGATTGTGACTTCACTTTCTTTTTTCCTGAAAGCAAAGTCAAACCAATGAACTTTATATCAGAACAAAATATTAACAAGTATGGCCTTTTTTCGCCAAGGTACGACCACTGAGGTATGAGGACTTTAGAAATGCTATGGCTGTCATAAGACCAAGTCTACAGAAGAGCAGATGGAAAGAGCTTGAGGAATGGAACAATGAGTTTGGATCCAATTGATTGCAGTGGTCTGATACAGAAACAAGAGTTGCTCCTGCATGGCAACTTGGGCGATCAGATTGGTTTTTGGAGAGGTTTTCTTATCACTAAGTGTTGTAAGAAACCAACTCCGCGGGCGTGGGGCACTCCGTTATCTCAGAAAGTTTTGTTGATTAATTCCTAGAGATTTATGGCACAACCCAGGAGCTTCTGGCATGAGTCATCGCCTTACCAGAATACCAGGTGTAAGTATCTTTTAGTTGCTGGAATACTCGCAAATTGTGACAAATTATACTTGTAAAGCCCGGGATTTGTAATATCGTCTGCACAGAATTTATATTATTATTGGAGAGACGAGCTATAAATAGAATGGCTGGGGTTATATCGATCAAGCGCGTTTTTATTTTGTATAATTCCGGGCGCCTTTTATTTTTGTACCTCAGCATGTTTGCTGTAGTGAGGCACTGGTCTCGCGTGATTATTACAGAGGCACCGCTAAACTTTTGAATGGTAGGTCCGTAGGTTACCGTCAGAATAAAGCTTCGGTAACAGTTAGCGCTCAAGATTCGCAGAATGGTACATGCCTAGCTACATCAATCTTCCGATCCACAAGAATGATCCAACCACATGCCACAATCTTTAATTTCCAAAACGAAATGGAATGTAAGCGCGCTACAACATGATGAGCACTCTGGGGCTCTATTTAGTGGACTATTTATTTCCACAGCCCTGTCAATATCCAACCGATTTTTTTTTAATGAAAGAAAACTCCAAAAAAGAAACAGTTAGACTTCCGATTAGATTTTAAATTTGCAATCTCCCTCATTCAATCACCATAAGAATTGATCAAAATAAGTTGGTAATTAATAATTTTTAGCCATCCCTACCAGGCTACCACTACCTTCTAGGCTTCTACCGTGAAAACACTAGTAAATTGCCCGTTCCTTTTCCGTAAATAACGGGGCAAAAGTTCACGTTGAATAGAACATTGTTTGCCTCGCCAATGTTTCACCTCATTTTTTGTGATTTTAAGGATCTGACCAGATATGTAACTGAAAACACGATATTGGTTACGCCATGGCGTTTCAATAGCTTTCTCTGTTCAATATCCTCAGAAAAGCATGATGAGCAATTCTTCAATCGCTTCCACAAATGTTTAACGTAATTCTGGGGAGGAAATGCTGTCGCAATTCACAAATGCTTTTCATGAGTACAAATAACATGCATCGAGCACTAACACGAGTAGATATGTGAAACAATTATACATCCACATTAACTTTCGAAAGAGTTGAATACTGTGACAAGATACAATTAGAGAAAACATGGAAATACTTAAGCTCCAGTTGAAGTCAACAAAATTAATATTACTAATACTTATTGTTATACATATAAAATATGCACCTTATACCAAAACTTTTGCAGATTGTGTTGCGTCCCCACTCTCGTAAGGGGAGACCAAAGAATCCAACATGTAAGACCTGAGATAAGTATGCTTCAAAATTTTCGACCTGACCATTGGCCCCGACCACCTCCCCTGCTATGTCCTCGACCACCACCACCACCACCAAACCTTCTCCCATAAGAATTACCACCTCTGCCTCCAAATCTTCCCCGTCCATTGCCTCTCTCATCATCTCTTTCTTGCAAAGGGGGGATTTCTTGTGCCACGTTAATGCTGGCCATGTTTGTGTTTTTCATCCCTGGAAATCCAAAGCATGCATTATCAAATAAACACACGAACATTAAGGAAGGTCTTTTTTCCCATGGTGGGCAGAAATTACAAAATGGCGATCCCTGCTGATATTCAGGATTCTATGATGTATTTGGTAAACATGAAAGTTGAATAAGCAACTACAAATGAAGCTATTCACACGAAAATAAATTGTGACTATTAATGTGATATGAGACCAGAAAAAGGACAGACAGGTATAGCATAGAAAATGACCTTAAGGGAGATGAGTGTCAGGAGAAGTGGAGAACCACATCCGGTATAGGATTTTATTATCAGAAGCAATATTTTAAACCCAATGTTGCACAAAGTAACAGATGTAAAGAAAATAATAGGTAGCTAAATAAATAAATGAATATCCATCGAGGCATACCTACAGTGGAACCTATTACTAAGAAGATTTCATGTTTGCAAAACAAATACTAAACTGAGAATAAAAGCTAGCTGTCATAAAAAACACATCCACGGCTGGCAGAGTTGGCGTAGTACCAGGGGAAAAGGCCGTTGTCAAAAAATACTGTCTCCTTAAAAATGGCATGTGGATGGTGCAATGACATCATGCTCAGAAGATCAAGAAGAAACTGACAAAAGTACGTCAGGGAATGAAAGATAACAAATGGAACAGTTTCTCTTTTCCAAAATACAATAGTTATAGTGGAGATTGAGAGAACAAGAATTGGGAAGGCTTTTCTTAGAAGCATGAAATTAATCATAATCAGGCAGAGGCTCCTACCCAGTGAAGATATGTAATAAAGTTAGTGTGACGGGTTTATAATTTTTTGTAGATGCAATTTAGTTGGTCCTACAATTTATACCTTCTAGAAAAAGGTCCACATCACTAGCAGGAACATCAAACACAACACCCTTCCCATCAGCTGTGAGGGAAAGACTTTTAACACCACTAATCTTGTCATCAGGGAGGAACTTTCTCAAAATACCAAATGCATATCTGAGCCAAAATGAAAACAATTATCCATCAGAACAAGTGCCATGCAATTCCCAAAATTGAATATCAATTTATCTTGCGGGTAAAGAATATCAATTTTAGCAGCAACCACATCTTCAGTCAATTTTGGTACTCACGATGGCGAGTACATGGAAGTTCCCGTCCTGAGAAGTAGGGTTGCATAATTTTCCATGGCAGATAACAAAGACCTCTTTTTGATATCAGTGTAGCCCTAAATAAAATAAAAACTAGCATAAGTAATGACATTCCATACCTAATTAGGCGCTCAAGTGGAAATAAGTGGGTACTTACAGCAGCCTTCGCAATAGCTTTTGCAAGGCAATCCACTGCAGATAAACCAGAAGAAGCCAAAAGGTGCTCAGCTTGTGATTGAAAGACAGGGATTACACTGCACATAGATGAAATTTAAAAAAAACAATTCGAAAAAGGATCTGAAAGATCCACAACAAACCAAATGTATTTTCACAGTTCAGAGTGGTACTTACCTATCAGAGATATCTGAAATAGCATCAGCTGCAGCTGAACCTGCTAATTCAGCAATATCCGCAGGCTGAGGAGCAGCAATGCGCTCAAATTGAAAACCAGACTGCTTCTCAATTTTGGAGATGCTACGCGAATATTTAGGATCATATAATAGTATAGCAACACCAGTATTGCCTGTAAGGATCAGAGCCTATTAGCTGCAAATAAATCTTCACTAATAGTTACAGCATAGTAAGAAGAAATACCTGCTCTTCCAGTACGCCCAGATCGGTGGATATAATCTTCAACATCACGTGGCGGCTCACACTGAAAAACCAGCACCATTACCAAAAGATAAGATGTGAAAAGACAATATATACGTATCAAGATAGACCACTACAAGAAAATAACCAGTTTACAGTTCCATTTCTATTAATCCCGACAACTACCCTAAGAAAGTACAAAATCTTTTAGCTGATAGAAGTATAAAATCATATCTTAAATCAGAAACGGACCTGAATGATCAGTTGGACATCATTGATATCCAAACCACGAGCAGCAACATTGGTAGCCACCAAAGTGTAGAATCTTCCAGACCTAAATCCAGCAAGTATAACCTGCATTTCACGGAACTTCTTAACACAAGCAAAGTAGAAGAATGCCTTCATTTTTTCTTATTTCAGATCAACCATTGATGCTTACATTCAAGTTATAGGTTTAGGAAACCACAGATTGTGCAGGCAATCCTAATGTTTACCCCCAAAAAAAACACTACTTACTTCACGCTGAGCCTGTACAATATCTCCATGCAAAGCTCGTGCACCAGGTAAGGAGCCAGCCACCCCTGAAGCAGAGTCTTTAGTTTCAGTGAAAATAATGGTTCGACCACCCCTACATAAAACCACAGATAACTCATAAACTAAGAAATGATGTGATATTGACTTCAACAAGTTGAGAAAAGGGACTTACCGACTGTAACAGCGAATAATATCTGGAATAAGCTGTGCTCTTGCATCAGGGGAGCAAGGAAGCACGAGATGTCTGACACTTGCACTGGCCTTCATTTTCTCATTACCCACCAGATCCACAGTTTTTTTAGTAGGCTTGAGAAACTTAGCTGATATCTGGCATTTTAGACGCAGATGATATCAAGGGGCAAGTAGACTGAAGAAATTAAAAATGTGGTTTCAAGACAGAAAAAACACCTTCTTCACCCAGTCAGGTAAAGTAGCACTAAACAAAAGTGTTTGAACTTTGTTTGCATCCTCCACTTTTTCTACAAGGACAAAGTACAAATCAATAACACATGAGGGTGAATTCTGTAGAAACAATATAATGATAAGCTAAAAATATCAGCATCTCCTCCAAATTGCATACTAGTATCTCCTCACACATCAATACTAAAAGAAAAGTACAACCGTTCCAAACACTACAACATTGACATACATACATAAAAAGAATTAAGATACGAGTACAACAACAAAGCCTTTGGTCCCAAACTAGTTTAGGTAGGCACAACATACTGGATATTTTGTGGACACTACACAGTAGATTAGCTTAATCTAGACTACAGCAAGCCTTTGACAAGGCTGCTATCTCCGCGGAATCACTCACCTACTAACTGTACTGAAAATAATAGGGTGCTTCCGTCCCTACTGTCCATTGAACCCACTCTGACTTGTCAAGTCACTTTAAACGGGAAAATCAAGTCTACTCAGAAAGAAGAACCATCAGCGACAAATCTGTTTTAGGATCATTACACTCGTACAAGCAGGTGTGGACAAAGCAAAAGACAAATGCGCGGAGGACCAGAATCAGGATTGGGCAATCACCCCAATTTACCAAAGAAAATAGAAAGTAGATAAGGATTATTGTTTGCTTAATAGGCATTTATCTAGCTACCAAGTTTGAAGTTCTACGTAACATTTAAACTGGAGACAAATAGCTGAAATGACCAATTCTCTTGTGTTTCTATTTTCTACAGATATACATTACTAATGTAAGGAAATTGGATGATCACAAAACAAGGCAGGTAGAATCATTTATGGATCCATATTGTCCCATCCCTTCTACAAGAAAATAATATAATACCTTCTAGAAAATAGTGAAGCAGGTAATAACTCAACACAATTAAAAACCATAAACAAAAGGAAATACATACTTAGTATAAGCTCGACATCATCGACAAAACCCATTTTCAGCATTTCATCAGCCTCGTCAAGGACACGGAATTTCAGTGATTTCAAATCTAGTGTTTCTCTTTCTAAATGATCCTGCAAATTTTAGAATTGGTAGTGTTGATATATATTTCAAGGATCGGTAATGAGTAATGCCTTTCATGACTTAAAAGAATTAGCAGTAACAAAAAAATAGAAGAACCTTAATTCTTCCAGGAGTCCCAATAACTATATCAACCCCTCTCCTCAAAGCATATTCTTGATCACGAAAAGAGGAACCTCCGTATAAACAGCATGCAGATAGTGCAACCGCCTCACCACAAAATACAAAATCCGAATGAACCTGACAATGCCAAAAAATGAAAAAATAAAATAAAAAACCAACAGCAGACAAAAGACTGAAACTTTTTGCAACATGCACACCATTACAATGACTTACCTGCTTGGCAAGCTCTCTCGTCGGGAGAAGGACCAAAACACTAGGAGATCTTCTATCACCATTCCTCCTAACCGCCTTATTTTGCCCATTTACCAAGGATTCCAAAATTGGTAGCACAAAAGCCAAAGTTTTACCCTAAACACATAGTGACCAATCTCAATTCCCAAACAAACATCTCATCATCAATAAACACACACCAAATCAACAAACAAAGATGAATCGCCTAACCTGACCAGTCCGCGCCCGACCGACCATATCGGAACCATCGAGTATGATATTGTAAGTCATGGCCTGGATCGGAAACAACGCCTCTATACCTTTCGACCTCAGCTTCGTCCTCAACGCCTCTGAAATCCTGAACTTCGACAGCGCGTTAGGGTTCTCGACGACCTCCTCCACAACATCGCTCCGATCATTCGAGACGTTCCCGTTCTCGTCGTCTTCGCTTTCGACTTTCTTCGCCTTCTTCGCGGGAACCGCGACTCCCTCCTCCTCTTCATTTCTCCTCTTCTTCTTCCTCTTCTCCTCTGAATCGAGGTTTCGGAGCTTCTTCTCCTTCTTCGGGGACGCGGACTTGAGCTTCTTGGAGTTGGAGTTGGGGAGGGCGAGGGAAGGCATGATTGGTTGGTTGGTTGTGGGGGTGGTGATGGTGGATCGCCTCCTGCAGAGATGGGAATTAGGGTTAGGGTTTGTGGCGCGGCTGCTGCAGGAGGGAAAGAGGAGGAGGGAAGGTTAGGGTTTTGGATATTTATACGGGGGAGAAGAGACGGGTGCTCCGAGTTTTTCGGGATGGCTTTGATTCTTCCAGGTGGATGTGGGGCCCATGTGGTGTCGTCGCTTTTTCTTTTAGATATCAAAAGCAGAAGAATTGGAATTTGGAATGGTTAAACTTCATTTCTTATATTATTATTCTCCAATACTGTTTTCGTTAAAAGTTGATATCATTTTTAGTTTAAAATGATACTTGAGGTGTCAATTATTAATCTTATATTTTGTCAAATAAGTTTCAATTACTTTTCATGATTATTTTGAAAATAAAATCCTAAGAAAAAATTATAATTTCTGATTTCTTAGTTATTAGTAGCTAGAAAATTTTGAAGAAGTTGAAACTTGAGTTGTATACAGTATACTTCTAGTAGAAGTTCCAATTAAAATGTTGTGATTTTAGTGAGTTCGATCGTTTTTACTCTAAAAATGAAGAAAATCATGTAATAGAGTTTCAACTTTCTCCTTACTTTCTACCTAACAATCACATCCTTATACAATTTAAAAACTTATTAATATTTAAAAAGCAACTATACTGTAGATTTTTAAATTAAAAAATCACTAGTGTCACGCTTTTTTCGGATAGAAAAATTAAATAACCACCAATGTTTGGGTAGTGCGAGGCAATTCATTTCATTTCTTTTTATGCAAATCAAGGAAGAAAAACATACTATATCTACTTCTCTTTTCTTTCTATCCTACATTTCCTCTTATTTTCTGTTCTTTCTTCCATTTCGTTCCGAACATACCATGAACATCAAGATAAAATAGCATGTGTAAAGCGTGAGCACTAGGGATTCTACAACATGAGTTATCGCCAACCCTTGCGAAGTTACAAGATCCATTTGTGATATTTATGATGATAAATATAAGATGTTATGGAGTAAAATTACAACCAAATACGTATACCAATGGCTTTTCTCGGTTTTAAATAAGCGTGAGGCTATGTCAAGGCTAGAGTGACATGAATCAAGTTTGTTTCGCATTAGCAACAGTGGAAAAGCGAATAGCAGACAGACTTCACAGTTCACAGGCAAACAGTTCAGAAAGAGAAGGCCTAAAAACAGCAATCAGCATTTGAAATCAACAATTGATTGCTAGAGTTTATACATCCTAACCTCACTTTTTTTATAAGCTGTTTCTGCATTAATTAGAAAAGATTGCCGCTAACCGCAGCAACCCCAAGATCAAAATTGTTTCCGGCTATAGCCTATAGGAAACTTCGTCCCAACCAGCCAACATGCTGTCTGACGAGTGACGATCACCTGTGTTAAGTTCGGATACATAGCCCAAAAGTTTCATTACATCAAAACCAAGTTCTCGGAGAAGGTAATTGTCAGACGACGACATCCTAACCTCACTTTATGTGAACATTTCGGAGCCCAGTCTTTCTTGGATACAAAAGGTGGACATTTCATGACAATCATTTCCATCTTCCCATGTACAACAAAAACAGATACCATCTTCCATCTTAATATAGAGGATTTAGTCATCCAAGATCATCAACTCTCATTGCAGCAACCTGAAGGATCAGCATTTCGGATGATCCAGGGATGCTCCAATATCTTATCAAGGGGGAGTCTCTTCGATGAATCCTTCACTAGAAGCTGCACAGATTGAGATAAATGTCAAACAACATTTCAGTGTTCTTGTTTACTGTATAATCCCCAAAACTACAACCGAATCTTACTTTTTGAATGAGATCCTTTGCCTCGGAAGATACGTGAGGAGTTGAAGGGAAATTCATATCAACCCTTACAATCCTGTGATAAATATAAGCAAAAGGCATGAATAAGTGGTTTATAAGTATGCATCGTAATTAAAATTCAATTTATACCTTCTTAACGTAGTAACCTGGTCATCATCTTCAAATGGAGGGACACCGTAGAGGAACTCGTAACACAAAATCCCTATCGTCCAGTTATCAACAGAATGGTCATGCTCTCTTCTCTCCACCATTTCAGGTGCAAGATAGTCAATAGTGCCACACACGGTCTGCCTCTTAAGATTAGACTGCACGGCCCACCCAAAGTCGGCAATTTTAAGCTTCCCCTGCAAGATAATAATTCACATGAATGAAAATACTTCCTGGTACACATTAAGAGAGTTAGGTACTTCTTCAAGCAATAAATTTTCATCAAGTCAGACCAAACTGAGGAAAAAAACACATGCAAAATTGAACAGCAAAGGTGTAAACATATGCTCCAATTATGACACATGATATACAGGGGTTTAGCTTATTTGCTTATGAGAAATGAGAATTACATATGCAAAATATAGAAAAATAGGTGTTGATCTATTTATTGGATAACATCTACAGCAATTAGGATTTGGAGACTTTATTTCCTGGAATATATTATTCAAACAAGATCCATTCCATAAAATTATGGCAAAGTGATTTCAACGAGTAGCACCAAAAATCTTAATATGAGTGTACAAACTACAGATATATAGCGTGAAGGATGTGTCCTTTAATCAAGATGACAATGAATAAATAGTTTAAAGGAAAATTAATCCGATTACATTAGGGGTCGGAATGTTTAGCTAGAAAGTAATTACGATCTACGTGTCAATTATTGTATGTGTTACTAATATAGTCTATGGGCTAAACAAATGGGTGGCTAAGGGTCCATTAAGCTCACTTACCTAATGAGATTAGGGTTAGCTTAAGAGATGTCTATAAATATATGGAAAAGAAGATAAAATGTGTGCAATCTATTTCTCTCCTAAAACCCTAGTCGTCCCCTCTTCTACCACCAAGAAAGAAGTTTGTTCTTCCATCTCTCTCGGTCTAGCTAACGTGTTGGTGGAGTTTAGTTCGTGGTTCGTGTGTCCCGAGTAGAGGAATCACATTTGGGATTCTACGTACCTCCTCCGTGAGTGAAAGAAAGACACGCATCAAAGGTATAAATGATTGTACATTAGTCTTCCTCATTATTATCATGTGCATGGATCTTGGGTGGTTGATGAATTTAGAAATCGTTTCTATGTTATTTTTTCGCTATGTTTTTCATTGTAACCCAACGTAGCGAACACGTGAAAATAAAAAATCTCAGTGGTAGCATTCAAATTCACAATTGAAATAAAACTAACAACCATTCACACAATTCAACTCATAGTTGTAGACTTGTAGACTTGCAGCAAATGTTTTGAGGAAGTCCATTAAAAATGTGAAGATTCGCTCACTTTTTTTTGTATTTCACTATTTATTAAAAAAGCTTAAATTCAAGCAGGAAAACTGATCCTTGGCCGATAGAGAAATATGTGTTTTTTTTTTGTCTTAGTTTAGTTCAGAAAGAATAAAACAGTAAAGCACTGCACAACTTGCTCAGCTAAAAGAAATTTAACTTCCACAGAATGTGTATTTCATCCTTGCAGAATTTCAACAGCTAAACAACTATTACTCCATTGCTTGATAGGAGATTCACAAATTTAGCCTCCTAACACTGTATTTGTTTTATGGATAGTGAGTTTTATGAAAATACCCAAGAAAATCATAGCACAAAGAAGCGTTAAAAATTTAAATCGGACTGTGAACAAAGAGGAGAGCACAAGAAACAAATACCTCCAAATCAAGCAATAAGTTCTCTGGCTTGATATCTCTGTGAATCACATTCTTTTCATGGAGATACGCTAACACTCGAGCGAGACTAGCGATAAGCTGCACCACAAACACATGAACTGTAAATAGCCTTCAAGGATTCTAACAAGGTCCTAACACTGATCACGTGTGTCCCTTTATAAATTATGTGAGCAAATTTTCCGTCCGGTAAAATTTACATTATCAGCCTATGAACTTCATTAAAACTAATGCACCCACTGGCATGCTTTCCTTCAAACATACGCACAACACAAGATATACCAACGATTAGAACACGAACAAATTCGCAGCGATGTTGCAATTACAAGATTTCAAAAAAAGGTACAATTATTCGGAGGAACAAAAAGGCATGAAAGATAATTTCAGAAACTCACAGTGGCAGAGCGTCTTTCAGAGAAATGGCCATAACTCTGCAACAGCTTATACACCTCACCTCCCACCGCATACTCCAGAACAAGGAAAATCCTGGTCTCGTCGTGAAACCAAGCGTAGAGACCAAGCACATTGGGGTGATCGAGACCGCTCTGGATCTCGATCTCGCGGTGCAATTGCTCGTGGTAGTGGTACTTCTCCAGCTTCTCCTTGAACAGCATCTTCAAGGCCACAACGTACCCACTCTGACGGAAACAGAAACCACTCAAAATTCCAAAAATCGAAAACGACACTTTCTGTTCGGAAAATAGGAAAGTTTAGTTTTACCTCTTTCTCTCGGGCCAAGTAGACTTTTCCGAACTTGCCCTCGCCGAGGGGCTTCCCGATCTCGAAGTCGGAGAGGGACCACTCCTCTTGCGGGATTGGAGAGGGAAGGGTGGTTGTTACTGGTGGTTGCGGTCGTTGCGGGGGTTCCATCGTGGAGTCGACCACCGGAGGAGGGACGGGGGCGGAAATTTGGGTTTTGAGGCGACCACCGACCGGACTCGATTGGGAGTAGTGGTGGAACCCCCAAATAACCATCGTTTTGATTTTGGGGGGAAAGAATTTCGAATTCAGATTATTATTATTATTATTATACAGTGATCTCTGCGGTTAAATTCAGGTTGACGTGTGAGTCTGGATTTATTAATCTTGACTCTCACCTAATTTCAAATTCAGGTTGGCGCTCTGTTCTTGCATATGAATTGAGAAGCAACTCCCACCTTGTTTAAGGCAGGCCTACCGGTTTTGTCGAACAACCATCCAACTGAAAGCGGGCTCGAGGAGATTCATCAGTATGCTCGAATGGAGGATGTGGCAAATGAGCATGTAGAACTTGAGGCAGCAGAGGTGGTTGCGAAGGAGGAGCGTGTTCGAGCGCTCAAAGCCACTTGGTTTTCTGCCATGCTCGGAGCAGGCCCGGCCCAATAGCAGGAGCAAGGTGAGCTCCTGCTCCGGGTCTCATTCCGGGCCTCACTTTGAGGGGACCTCAAAAAAAAATGTACATGGTCTTATTGGGTTGTAAAGAAAATTAATGTTAACACATAAATAACACTTAAACATTGATAAATTTGTCTCAAATATTGCTAAGAGGACAAAAAAATTCAATTAATATTGCATTAAGTTAGTGAATTTTTTATTATTTAAAATAGGAGGATAATTTTTTTCAAATTTAGGAGTCTCGTTGTTGATTTTTGCACAGGACCTCAAAAATTTCCGAGACGGCCCTGGCTCGGAGCACACTTACCACTCATCAGCGGACGCTTGAGAGTTAGGTGTGGCAACTTGTAAGGGTTGATTTCTAATCACCAAGTAATAATCAATCATAAAGGTCACTAACCCAAGCTTCATATCTAGGTGTTGTGCTATTTGGATTCACTAAGGTGTCTTTTAATTAATACAATCTATCAACTTTCAGAAAGAAAACTCTCACCTTGCTTAGACCATCACTAACCATGACCTGGACGACCCGATCATCAGCTCTCTCTCTTCAAAATCAGCTTTCTCTCTCTTCCAGATCAGTTTTCTCTTTCCTCAACTCACTTTCTTTTCTTTCCTGTACTATTCACATCTTAACCACAATCCAACACAACCCACAACAACCTACCTCTCTCCTCCACATCATTTCGGGGTCAATTTTGATAAAAATTTAAAATAAAAAAAAATTATAAAAAATCAAAACAATTATAAAACGTATTTTCGGAAAAAAAATTTAAAAAAACTCAAACAAAAAATTAAAAAAATCAAAACAAAAACAAAAAAATCAAAAAATCAAAAAATAATAAATTATTTCAAACGACCCGGTCATCTTCGACCGAAGTTTTCAAACCAAAAAAATATTTTTTTAATTTATGACACTTTCACGACCTTGGGATGACCCGAGTTTTTAAGCGTTAAGGGATGCTCTTATTGTGTTTGGACTTTGGAGTTTGTTCCGTTGTCCTCAAAATGTAGTTTCTAGTTAAATCTGACATGTTTTCCATAATTTTTTATTGACCATGAACTTCTCCGACCATCTCCAGTCAAACGCGTGGGTTCAGAATAGACTATTTGAATGAATTTAAACGGGTACGTGTTAGAAATTAATGTGACTGTGAATCTGTGATGGTCGTTTTAGGAAAGAAGTTACTATGGCCATGGGATGGTGGATTCGGAAATAAAGCGTTGTATTTCAAAAGCACCAATGACAATAGTGAAGCTCCCTTGCAAGAAGAGTTTGTTTGAAAGTCAACATTATGATGATTATTTATTGTTTTCATTGCACATCCTCTATTTTTCTATACGTTTACGAGCTATTTCGTGATTGGGAAATGTTTGTTGAACGCTTCGCGTCACGGACGCTGCAAACCCAGTCAGCAGAATGACTGATGTGGGCAACCCAGTCAGCAGACGCGGCTGAGTTCGCTCTCTCCCCAGAAACAATTTCTTTGTTTAGTTTATTCCTCGTTTCGTACAAATTTCGTCATCCCTCGCCATCCCTCGCCATCCCTCATTAATGCGTCTCAAATCACTCCATTCTTTCATCATGTTGGCGCTCCTACACTCAACATTCGTCCTCCTATTTCTTCCCTTCTCTTTATTAAATTCATTTTTTTCCGGACACACACATCATTCATTTTCTTTAGTTTCTGGACAAGCACGTAACTTATTCCGGACACAGTTACTATTTATTCCGGACAGTTGGAATACTTATTCCGGACAGACGGAACACTTATTCCGGACAGACGAACTACTTACTCCTGATTTTTTGTTGCTGTTGTTTTATTTTCCCGATGCGTCCACCATCGCATTTAATGCTTTTCAAATCAGCACGTCCTCCGTCTTCTTTCTTATTGTTTGGCGCGTCACGGAGATACAAATATGAGTGTCTAGGTTATTCCGATCCTACGAACCATTCCTTCTTCTCTCCTTCCTCCATTTTTGTTGTACTGTAATGGCACTCGTAAATGTGTCCTCACAGCCGGCTCATGCCTCCAACGTCCCTCAAGTGATGATGAATTTTCCTTCCTTCGAAGAAGCCAAAGCATTTTACGTTTCATACGCCGATTCCTGTGGTTTTGGTGTGAAGATAAGGCAATCTCATTACGGTCATGGTGTTGTAATACGGGCCACTCTTACTTGCTCAAAGGAAGGTAATGCTCCCGGAAACCAAGGTGAAGGTAGACCGAAACATAGGTTATCCGGTAGGGTCGAATGCACTGCGCGGATTAGGGTCTCCGGTAATCCATCCAGAGGCTACGTAATTAACTACGTAGATCTCGAACATAATCACGCCATGCTGTCGGAAGACCAGATGCGCTTCCTCCGACAAAAACGATCCGTCCCGGAGTCCGCCAGAGCACGCATTTCGTGCAATGATGCTGCCGGTATATCTGCCGCCAAGACCATGCAATCTTTTGTGGTCGAAGCTGGAGGTCACGATAAATTGTCTTTCAACGAGCGGGACCTAAGGTTATTTATTCTCCACTTAACCTGGTTGAAGTTACGCATTTAGCTTTGTCATAAAAATTATGTTTCGCAGGAATGTTGTGAACGAGGTTAGAAACCTCAAAATGGGACCAGGAGATGCGCAAGCTATCCAAGATTATTTCATCAGGATGCAGAAGAATGATTCCCGCTTCTTTTACGTAATGGATATGGACGACGAAGGCAGACTACGAAATGTGTTCTGGGCCGACAGTCGTTCTCGAGCTGCTTACTCTTACTTTGGAGATGCAATATGTTTCGACACAACATACATAACAAACAAGTATGACATGCCTTTTGCCCCATTTGTGGGGGTAAATCACCACTACCAGTCCGTCCTACTCGGTTGCGCACTCCTCTCTTCCGAGACGACACAAAATTACATTTGGTTGTTCCAAACATGGTTGACGTGCATGAACGGTACGTGTTTTATTTTGTCCGGCTTTGTCCATTTTACGTTGTGTGCCTGTCCGGTTACTCCCTTACGTCTGTCCGTTTTACGTCTTTTGCTCGTCCGGTTTAAATGTTACGTCTGTCCGGTTTACGTATTTTGCTCGTCCGGTTTATCTCTTACGTCTGTCCTGTTCACATCTTTTGCTCGTCCTGTTTATCCCTTACGTCTGTCCGGTTTACGTTTTTTGCGCGTCCGGTTTATCCCTTACGTCTGTCCGGTTTACCCTTGACGCCTGTCCGGTTTACGTCTTTTGCTCGTCCGGTTTATCCCTTACGTCTGTCCGGTTTACGTTATTTCTGTCCGGATTAACATATGTTTTAATCTTGATCGCGTTGTGTGCAGATAGAAGCCCCCCGGCGATCATAACAGACCAATGTGGCGCCATAGCTTCGGCTGTGAGGATTGTGTTCCCTGAAGCGCGGCACAGATTTTGTATATGGCACATAATGAATAAGGCCCCTGTGAAGCTGCCCAAGAAGTACCGGGAGCATACGTTGTTTGACCTCAACAACTGTGTATTCGATTCCAAGACTCCGGCAGAATTCGAGCGGAATTGGCAGGGATTTCTAGATGATTTCGAGTTGCACGACAATAATTGGCTCTGATCCATTTATGCAATTCGAGAGCACTGGGTACCTGCATTTTCGCGGGATTGTTTTTCCGCCGGAATGGCATCAACCCAGAGAAGTGAGGGTATGAACGCCTTCTTCGATAAGTACCTCACATCAAGGACGACACTTAAGCAGTTCGTTCAACAATACGAACTCGCACTACGCCACAAGTATGAGAAGGAAGCTCAGTCTGATTTCGATTGTCAGCATAAGGCTCCGCAATTGATTTCGAAATATCCATTCGAGAGGCAATTGAGCGAGTTGTATACGGTGGGTGTCTTCAAGAAGGTGCAGTTAGAAATTGGGAAGATAATGTACTGCGACATCAAGGATGAGTTCAACGAGGACGACACATTGCACTTGAACGTGACCGAACATGTATTGACACATATCCTCCCATTGTCGAAACGGTTCACAGTGCAAATTAGAGATGAGAAGTGGGTATGCGATTGCAGAATGTTTGATCACGTCGGTATCCTATGTTGTAACGTTTATGTTGTTATTGCCCGAATACGTCCAAACGCGTTGCTCCCCGAGTCTTACATCGTCCACCGATGGAGGAAGGATATCCGAAGGAGCTATGGAGTCAAGTTTCCTCTTCAAAGCGGCATAACGGGGAACGATGCGCTTCGTCGCCACGACGACATAATGGGTCGTGCGCTTTGGATCGCCGAGGCCGCTTTCGACTCAAACGACAGATATCTTCAGGCGGTAGAGGCACTTGAGTTGCTTAAGGAACGTATGCAACGACCTGATCCTGTGTTCGCTGGTACATCCGTTCTCAATCCGGATAAGACAATACGGAAAGGCAGACCGCCGAGCAAACGACGAATTTCTTTGTCTGAGAAAATAATTAAAAGTAACGTTAAGAAAATCAACAGGAAGAAGGCTCTACCCCCGTTACACCCTGCAGCACCCAAACCGGGGGATCACGATTTCGATGACTGGGACATGAATTTGCATTACGAGGGAGTTCCTCCTTGATTATTGTATTTGTCCTTGGTTGGAATTATTCCTATGTAATTTTGTTGAAAGTCATTGTATGTAATTTTGTTGAAAGTCATTGTATGTAATTTTGTTGAAAGTCATTGTATTATTGCATAAGATTCAACCCTTTCTTTGCTTGATCGTTTGTGAATTAATTTCTCATGGCGACAAATATATTAAGTAATTTTGGTTTGTTGTATGTCTGTCCGGAATACGTAATTAGGCCGTCCGGATTACATTGTTTGTCTGTCCGGATTACGTTATATATCGGTCCGGAATAAGTTTTATTTATGTCCGGATTAAGTTAACAGTATGTCCGGTTTATGTTTTATTTATGTCCGGATTAAGTGACCAGTATGTCCAGTATTTAACAGTAAGTGTATTTGTTGTCCGGAATAAGTGTATTTGTTGTCCGGTTTAAGACTAAAGTGTGTCCCGAAACGGAACAAGAAGTTTGTCCGGAATAAGTGTATTTGCTGTCCGGAATAAGTGTATTTGTTGTCCGGAATAAGCGTATTTGTTGTCCGGAATAAATGTATTTGTTGTCCGGTTTAAGAATAAAGTTTGTCCGGAATAAGTGTATTTTCTGTCCAGAATAAGTGTACTTGCTGTCCGGAATAAGTGTATTTGCTGTCCGGAATAAGTGTATTTGTTGTCCGGTTTAAGACTAAAGTGTGTCCCGAAACGGAACAAAAAGTTTGTCCGGAATAAGTGTATTTGCTGTCCGGAATAAGTGTATTTGTTGTCCGGAATAAGCGTATTTGTTGTCCGGAATAAATGTATTTGTTGTCCGGTTTAAGAATAAAGTGTGTCCGGAATAAGTGTATTTGCTGTCCGGAATAAGTGTACTTGCTGTCCGGAATAAGTGTATTTGCTGTCCGGAATAAGAATAAAGTGTGTCCCGAAACGGAACAAAAAGTTTGTCCGGAATAAGTGTATTTGTTGTCCAGAATAAGTGTATTTGTTGTCCGGAATAAGTGTATTTGTTGTCCGGTTTAAGAATAAAGTGTGTCCCGAAACGGAACAAAAAGTTTGTCCGGAATAAGTGTATTTCCTGTCCGGAATAAGTGTATTTGCTGTCCGGCATAAGTGTATTTGCTGTCCGGAATATGTGTATTTGTTGTCCGGAATATGTGTATTTGTTGTGAGGAATAAGTGTATTTGCTGTCCGGAATAAGTGTATTTGTTGTTCGGAGTAAGTGTATTTGTTGTCCGGTTTAAGAATAAATTTTGTCCAGAAACAGAACATTAAGTTTTTCCGGAATAAGTGTATTTGCTGTCCGGAATAAGTGTATTTGTTGTCCGGAATTAGTGTATTTGCTGTCCGGAATAGGTGTATTTGTTGTCTGGTTTAAGAGTATTGATAATTTATACATGTCCTTGTATTGATAATTTAACCCAACACCAAATGTCATTGTATTGATAAATCATTCAAATAGTCTATGTAATTTTAATATGTATACATGTATAACTTTGTAAAAAAAATTAAAACATCCAGAGTCGTTTATTGTTGATCGCACATCCCAGAGTCTTCGAGTAAGAAATTGGCCAAATCGCCTCTAAAACGGTGAAGAACCTTGCTCTGCTTCGGCTGAGTCGGATCAGCATTCTCCATCAAACGCTTGATCCAGTACAAAACGTATGGCCCGCAGTCGTTACTCCCCGCTAGCTGTCGTTGGCTACCCTTCCTGTCAACTCTCAGTGGCCATTCGACCGCCAAAAACCCTCGCCAGAATCCCGCTATCTTAGACGCGGTGCATTCATGAGTTCCGACTAAACGGTTAGGATTTTCACCTCTTTTCAGCGTGCGGGAGATGCTGTTGTACTGAATGAACTCTGATCGAGGTCCGTGGGCAACGAACAGAGTCCAGTGGCCGGACAAACAGCATGGTTGTGCGATGACGACTTCCTCCACATTAAGTCCTTCTATTTTTGGGAGTAAATAATCTTTCTTTATATCTTCTCCCTGTCCCTCCACAATCATTTCCGATTCGAAGGTTGATAAGCAGACCACCTTTTTTTGCCCTCCTCTTCTGACGAGTACCTCAATTAGGCCGTCAAGAGTTTCGTTGGTGATTTCTGTGTCTCGCGAAATTATTTCCTTGAGATCACCCCTGCTGATAATGCTGAGAACCCCCCTCCAGATAATATCTTTTGCTTCTCGCTCGGGAGCCGTTGCATTCAATAAACGATGTACCTCATCATTGGTCAGCGTTCTCAAGGCGGTCTCATCCACATCTGGCCTCGTGGACGAAACATGGGCGGCTAGTTCATCTTTCGCTGTTTCTTCACTAGCTTCTTCGGGCCCTTTTGTTTTTGTGGTGGCTTCTTCGGCCTCCTTTATTTCTTCTTGTTTTTCTGCGGCAATCTTCTGTGCCTCATCTTGGCCAGATTTGCTTTGCGCTTCGTCTATGTGTTCTGTGCGCAAGCGTGGTTTAATAGTCCGCATTTTTTGAGGGTGCAAAAGCGGAAGCGCAACCCCAGCCTTCCTCTTTCTTTCCTCCTGTCTCCTCATAACTTCCTCCTTCCTTTCTTCCTCCTTCCTCTTCTCTCCCTCTTCCTCCCTCCGCTTATTTCTCTCTTCCTCCTCCCTCTTTTCCCCCTCTTCCTCCTTCCTCTTCTTCCTGTCTTCCTCCTCCCTCTTCTTCCTCTCTTCCTCCCTCCGCCTTTTTCTCTCTTCCTCCTTCCTCGTCTTCCTCTCTTCCTCATCCCTCTTATTCCTCTCATCCTCCTCCTCCCTCCTCTTTTTTCTCTCTTCCTCCTTCCTCTTCCTCCTCTCTTCCTCCTCCCTCTTATTCCTCTCATCCTCCTCCCTCCTCTTCTTCTCATCCTCCTCCTCCCTTCTCTTCCTCTCTTCCTCCTCCCTCGTCTTCCTCTCTTCCTCCTCCCTCTTATGCTTCTCATCCTCCTCCATCTTCTTCTTCTCATCCTCCTCCCTCTTATTCCTCTCATTCTCCTCCCTCTTCTTCTTCTCTTCCTCCTCCCTCTTCTCCCTCTCTTCCTCGTTCCTCTTCTTCCTTTCTTCCTCCTCTCTCTTCTCCCTCTCTTCCTCCTCTCTCTTCTCCCTCTCCTCCGCCTCCCTCTTACTTCTCTCTTCCTCCTCCCTCTTTTCCCTCTCCTCCGCCTCCCTCTTATTTCTCTCTTCCTCCTCCCTCTCTTCCCTCTCCTCCGCCTCCCTCTTATTTCTCTCTTCCTCCTCCCTCTTTTCCCTCTCTTCCTCCTCCCCACGGACTCTCAGCTCACGACACTCTTCTTGAGAGATCCGGAGTTCTTCCTCCAGGTTGTTAATTTTAACGGTCGCCTCCCTAAGTGCTGCTTCGGCTCGCAGCCATTTCGTCTTCACCTCACTAAGTTCCAACTCTTGTAGCAGTGGGTCACATGGAATGCTGCATTCACTGAGTTGTATCCTTGGTAGAGTGGATGTTGAAGGTGTTTCCTTCGAGGCGACTGTTGCTTCTGCAGGAGTTGAAGGTGTTTCCTTCGCTGCAGGAGTTGCTACTGCAGGAGGAAATTGATCCTCTGACAACAGTGAATGCTCCCGTGCACTGAGTTTTGGGGTGCCCTTCAACTCAAATTGGCCCGAGTATATCCGGGATAAGTTGATGCCTCGATCTTCCCATTTTCTAAGGATTTGGCGTCTGCTAAACATTTCGGTCCAACACTTGAACCGTGGAAATGCTGACCGGGGATCCCCCAATTTGAACTTCTCGCAAAGCCACACCTGAAAACAGGAATGAGTTAAAAAACAGAAACATAACATCCCCAGGACAGTCTCATAACGTTAATCAGAAAGACCAAACACTAATTCCGGACAGACACAACTCTTATTCCGGACAGACACAACTCTTATTCCGGACAGACGCAGACGTATTCCGGACATACAAATTACTTATTCCGGACAGACACAAGACGTATTCCGGACAGACAAGACACTCATTCCGGACACATACAGGACTATTCCGGACTGACAACACACTTATTCCGGACAGACACAACTCTTATTCCGGACAGACACAACTCTTATTCCGGACAGACGCAGACGTATTCCGGACATACAAATTACTTATTCCGGACAGACACAAGACGTATTCCGGACAGACAAGACACTCATTCCGGACACATACAGGACTATTCCGGACTGGCAACACACTTATTCCGGACAGACACAACTCTTATTCCGGACAGACACAACTCTTATTCCGGACAGACGCAGACGTATTCCGGACATACAAATTACTTATTCCGGACAGACACAAGACGTATTCCGGACAGACAAGACACTCATTCCGGACACATACAGGACTATTCCGGACTGGTAACACACTTATTCCGGACAGGCAACACACTTATTCCGGACAGAGACAACACTCATTCCGGACAACCTCAAGACACTTATTCCGGACAGAGACAACACTATTGAGGACAGACACAAAACTTATCCCGGACAGACACAAGACTTATTCCGGACAGAGACAACACTATTCAGGACAGACACAAGACTTATCCCGGACAGACACAAGACTTATTCCGGACAGACAAGACAATCATTCCGGACACATACAGGACTATTCCGGACAGGAAACACACTTATTCCGGACATAAACCAACACTACTCCGGACTGACACAACACTCATTCCGGACAACCACAAGACACTTATTCCGGACAACCTCAAGACACTTATTCCGGACAGAGACAACACTATTCAGGACAGACACAAGACGTATTCCGGACAGACACAAGACGTATTCCGGACAGGCAAGACAATCATTCCGGACACATACAGGACTATTCCGGACAGGCAACACACTTATTCCGGACATAAACCAACACTACTCCGGACTGACACAACACTCATTCCGGACCAAGATGCTTACTTGTAATACGGCAACGCAACCAGACACGTAGCCCTGCTTCATAGAGAAGTTCGCTGACGATCTCCTCCTCGAGAGGTCCCGTTGGGCTTCCTCCAGGCCTTCAACCAAGAAAGTGTGAACCGCATTTGCCCACGCATATCTCTTGAGGCGCTTGAGGTTCTTAAGGTGTTTCGTGTACCATGCTTTAGTTTGCAGTGATCCATCGAAGAACAAAAAATGATTGAAAATCATAGAAATAAGGAGTCGGACGTGCTCCTCCTCCTCGCCCATCTTGCTCGTGGCGGTAAGATGACCCAGTAGCTGGGTGTTGTCGAGGTTAACCCCGTCACGTTTCTCTACGTACATGGCATCCATATCCACTCTCTGCCCATGTACTCTTAGTCCAAGTAGAAGGGCGACGTCTTCTACCGTAAATGGGACCACCCCAGTGGCTATTCTCAGACCGACTTCATTGGCGTCGAAGTGTTCGACGAACCAACCTAGTATCTCGTTGTCAGTTGTGACGTGAGGAAAGCTGAGGAAGTGACCGAAAGGCGTCCGTTGGAAGACATTTTTCTCCTCCTCCTTCATCCGGTCGAACTGCTTGTGAAGGGCCGCGAAACCGCACTTGGTTTCGCGGAAGTAGTACGTGCTTCCCTTAAACCACACAAAAAAATTGTTAGAGGCCAATAATGAACCTTAAAATGAACCAGAAAGAACATGGTTGACAAAACACCTGCGCGGCTACAATTTCAGGAGCAATGGAGGTTTCAGGTAGAGAAGGATCCATTTTCGCCTTGTCTTGGTTTTCGTTACTGGAATGGAAAGGTTTTGGAGGAATGAAGGTTTTGGATGAGCGTATGGAAAGGAACTCCGGGTGAAATGGGGAAAGTTACTCCAATGCTGTACCGCCGCTACTGATGTACGTGAAGTCGAACCGTCTAATCGTGATTTAGGGAAATGAACCGTCGCACGGAAATGAACCGTCGCACCCAACAAATCGTGATTTAGGGAAATGAACCGTCGCACCCAACAATTCGTAATTTTCATTTCCCCGCGCAGAAGTTTTGGTTGACTGGACGCTGAACTGGCAGCTGACGTGTTATTCCACGTAGGACGCGTCACGGACGCTCGCGTCCGTATATAACTGGATCTGTACAGCTCACGGACGCGCGCGTCACGGACGCGCCTTACGTGGATCTGTACAGCTCAGATATTTTTCTTTGAGTCAGCGTCCAGTCAGCGAAATTTCTCTTCGCGCGTTTTGGTCTTTTTAAAAAACGCCGGTTCTTTAAGTTGAACGATTCATTTCCCAATACACAGATAAGACAGTGTGCAGACCCTAGGACATCGTGCAGTCTCATTATTCGTGCAGAGCCCACACTTATCATAATAAAATATTTGTTTTTAAGTTTTACGTTGGATCAACTTAATTTGTCTAGCTTACTTTATGTGTGTGTGCAGTTTACATTATGTGTTTGTCCTGTTTACGTTATGTGTCTGTCCGGAATAAGTGTATATTGTTGTACGGAATAAGTGTATTTGCAGTCCGGAATAAGTGTATTTGTTGTCCGGTTTAAGAATAAAGTGTGTCCAGAAACGGAACATAAAGTTTGTCCGGAATAAGTGTATTTGCAGTCCGGAATAAGTATAGTTGTCCAGAATAAGAAGAAAGTGTGTCCAGAAACGGAACAGAAAGTTTGTCCGGAATAAGTGTATTTGCTGTCCGGAATAAGTGTATTTGTTGTCCGGAATAAGTGTATTTGTTGTCCGGTTTAAGAATAAAGTGTGTCAAGAAACGGAACATAAAGTTTGTCCGGAATAAGTTGATTTGTTGTCCGGAATAAGTGTATTTGCTGTCCGGAATAAGTGTATTTGCAGTCCGGAATAAGTGTAGTTGTCCAGAATAAGAAGAAAGTGTGTCCAGAAACGGAACAGAAAGTTTGTCCGGAATAAGTGTATTTGTTGTCCGGAATAAGTGTATTTGTTGTCCGGAATAAGTGTATTTGTTGTCCGGTTTAAGAATAAAGTGTGTCCAGAAACGGAACATAAAGTTTGTCCGGAATAAGTTGATTTGTTGTCCGGAATAAGTGTATTTGCTGTCCGGAATAAGTGTATTTGCAGTCCGAAATAAGTGTAGTTGTCCAGAATAAGAAGAAAGTGTGTCCAGAAACGGAACAGAAAGTTTGTCCGGAATAAGTGTATTTGCTGTCCGGAATAAGTGTATTTGTTGTCCGGAATAAGTGTATTTGTTGTCCGGTTTAAGAATAAAGTGTGTCCAGAAACGGAACATAAAGTTTGTCCGGAATAAGTTAATTTGTTGTCCGGAATAAGTGTATTTGCTGTCCGGAATAAGTGTATTTGCAGTCCGGAATAAGTGTAGTTGTCCAGAATAAGAAGAAAATGTGACCAGAAACGGAACAGAAAGTTTGTCCGGAATAAGTGTATTTGTTGTCCGGAATAAGTGTATTTGTTGTCCGGTTTAAGAATAAAGTGTGTCCAGAAACGGAACATAAAGTTTGTCCGGAATAAGTGTATTTGCAATCCGGAATAAGTGTATTTGTTGTCCGGAATAAGTGTATTTGTTGTCCGGTTTAAGAATAAAGTGTGTCCAGAAACGGAACATAAAGTTTGTCCGGAATAAGTGGACTTGTTGTCCGGAATAAGTGTATTTGCTGTTCGGAATAAGTGTATTTGCAGTCCGGAATAAGTGTATTTGCAGTCCGGAATAATATATGGCTTCATTATTGTCGGAATAAACGAATCAATATATGGAATGCAATAATATGATGTCGAAACAAAAACTCAACAAATCTCGACACTGCTACCCCCGCACAAACTCAACAAATCTCCCACTGTATATTTTACCCCACAAGAATTACGTTTAGGAAAAAAATAGCATCTCAGATTTCCATTACAAACACAAACACACACAAATTACAAAAATAATATATATTTTCCCAGTAAATCGGAAAGAAGATGTAAGACTTAAACATGACTGTCTCATTCACGCTGCTTACGTTGTGAAGAACCTTGGGAGTCGGCATCAGACACTTCTTCGACGTAATATCTTACTCGAAATGGTGATTTATTACGGAGAGATGTACAACATAAACCGAACAGACGTAAGTCTTCACCACGGAGCGTTGACAAGAACATCGGGAAGTCTTCGCACCGTCCCATTCACGCTGCTTACGTTGTGAAGAATCCTGGGAGTCGGCATCAGACGCTTCTTCGAAATGGTGATTTATTCTGGAGAGAAAGAATGAAGAAGAAAGAAAGAGTGTAATCATATTTGTATTTGGGTGGAGAGAGAGAACGTGCTGAGTTGAAACGCATTTAATGTGATTTGAGTGGACATCAGGAAGAAAAAACAAAAAAACATTCATGTTTTGGCCACGTAAGGGCTGACATGGATGTCCACGTAGAACGCGTCCGTGACGCGCTGCGTTCAACAAACATTTCCCTTTTGTCATTCACTTTCCATTTAATTCACATTTTGTCCCGTTACACTCACTCTACCAGTACTAACACCAAGGAAATGTCTGACAAAACGTCTGAATCCGGCGTGATAAGTCTAAAAAAATATATCGACCGGGGCGTCTTATCCAGACGTGTGTGTGTGTGTGGGGGGGGGGGGTGTTTACTCAGACGACCCACCCAAGGGAGGGGCATTTTTTTTGCAGACGCCCGGTTTGTTTGTTTTTTAATCTTGAATTTATACGGTGTGTTATTTCAAATTATTTTAGGTTCCATTGCAAGATTTCAGTGGTGACGGGTGGATTACAGTGAGTTTTTTTGTAAATCATGAAGTATTTCTAACATGCGATGATGTTATAATATGGGTGAAACAAGTTGTCATCGGAGCCGGCATTTTTGTGTAGTATCCTCTTATAAACCACAATGAGATAGTCAGACAAATTGTTATCTGAAATGCGAACAAAGTCCTTCACTTCGGCAACACTACGAACTATACGGTCGAAAACGCTCATTCGACTCTGAAAGATTGAATCACTTCATCGACTGCAGTTCTGGACACTATTTTTGAAATGCTCCGAAGCAGGATCAGAAATGCACAACTGACTGTCAACATGCTTATGAGTTCATCACACTCTGCACATGCAGCTCTCGTCTCCAAGACATATTTTGTGGTTGAAATTTGATGTGTGTGTGTGTGTGGGGGGGGGGGGATGAAGAGAAAGTGGTGGTGGGAGAGTGAAATGAAGAGAGAAAATAAGTAGATAGAGAGAATGACAAAATGATAATTGGCGCGGGCGATTTAAGTAATTCGCGGGCGACGTTTAGCGGTCCACATTTTATATCAAGGATTTTCCTTAAAATTTTATCTATTTATTTTGTTTTTTGTTTTTTTCGTTGTATTTTTTTATTGAATTCACAATTATATTTGTGTTTCGATGTATTGATCACAGTTTGAAAGAGCCTTCGATTTCATGTGTTTTGGCATGCACTATTTGTATAAATGCAGTTGTATTCATTGTAGTTCCTAGTGTTCAAAAGATGAAAACTTGTCAATTGAAACTTTATTTTCTTTTAGCATTTAGTTATTGCTCTTGCAGCGTCTTTAAACCACATGTGTTGAACGTTTTCTCTTGTCTTAAGCTCCTCTAGATGACATTCCTACAAAAAATCGAGACTAAGAGATGCTTGGATCATAGGTGCAAGAAGTAGAGAGAAGGGAGATTACAACTATTCAGATTAACAAGAACAAGGCTTTCGGGTGCAAATAGCTCTAATCGGATTTGGGCACATGCGGTCTTGTGTTCAATTTGGTTCGTATCCAATTGAACATGGCTCAACAGATGACTTTAATAATGTTGTGCAAATCAACAATCCACGGCTCACCGCATTGGTGCACCCACTACTACAGAAAAGGGAATATACGTCGGATGTAAGGGGTTATACACGTCGGATATCAGCACACCCCAATCCGACGTATATGTGTGCGTCGTCTATACATAGACGTCAGTCATAGTATAGCCGACGTCTATACCTAACGGATATACGTCGGCTTTCATTAGACTCCGACATAGTAACGGATATACCTAAAGAATACACGTCGGTTAACTAACATACGACGCCTATACTTTAGGTATACACGTCGGTTAACTAACATACGACGCCTATACTTTAGGGATAGACGTCGGATTACATAGAAAGCCGACGTCTATGCCTTTCTTCAGAGGAATAGACGTCGGCTTATAGAGACAGCCGACGTCTATTCCCAAACCTGGACAAAAAAAAAAGGATCCGACGAAATTGTTTTTAGTCATCGTCGTCGTGTACATACAACTGCACCAAATTCGTTCACCTATAAATTTCATCCACATACATCCATATACATCCCACATACATCCATACAATTGACATTCACAAGCATACATCCACATACATCCACAAGCATACATGCACAAACACAAACACAAAAATACAACCACACAATTGACATTCAACACACTTGCAATTAATTCATTCTAAAATTAAGGCGATTATATTAAGGCATAAAGTGTAGGTTTGTAATACAAGTGCACTTGTTAACTAAATTACAAAAAATACAATTGGCAGTAGAACCTCTTAGTTCGTCAGCATGTTTCTGACGAAATAGCGAGTCCATCGGTCGCGAGTTTCATCGAGCTCTTGTTGCGAGAATGGATCACTACTTTTTGGGAAAACCTATCAAAAAATTACAAGTGTGTTGAATATTAATAACTAAATATTGAAACTACAATTGAATATACAATTGAATAACGATCTACATTACCTCGGTTAGACATACGTCTTGAGTTGCCACATCGAGGATTTCCTCCATGTATCTCATCACGTAGTAACCGCATTCCGTATTTCCAACTTGCTTCCGGTACTACAAACATAGGAATTCGCTAAATATTTGTTCATAACTTAATTAACAAAAATGGGATAGAACGTACTCTCATTCCATGCCATGTTATTCCTGATTTTGTGGTTGTTCTCCTACCACCTAAAGCTCTGTAAACCTTAATTGCCCTGAGTAGCACAAGTTAAAATATCAATCAATAATACTAATAAAAATCCACAAATTACTTTATTCACGACTAAACGAACTTACATATTTAGAAGTTTCTTTATTGAGTCCCTTGGTTTATTCGACCCCAACGGATCAAACCAATATGCCGAATTAGTCGTTGGACATACAACGACAAGCATCCAATGAGCCATGTGTTATATATATAATTAGAAGTTTATTACAAAATAAAATTTCACTTTGAATTACAAAGTTTACCTCTCATGATAAGGGAGCAGATAATATTTCCTGTCCTCTTCTTTAAAGAATGTCCCTAGTTGACCCGATTTATCGCCATTCCCGTATATATATGTAGATGGACTGATAAATCCAAATACTTGATCCTCGGGAAAGATTGACCTTTTGGCGTCGTAAAGATGTCTACAAGTATAAAAATTATAATTTATTACAGTTTTGATAAAATTATTCAATACTTTTCATTGTATACAAAAGAACACTTACTTTACTTGCACGTCGATAATCATGATACACAACGAAATCCATCGCCATGAACTGCATGATATCCTCTTTGGTGACGTACAAAGCCGGAGGCAACCCTTTATCCCCCTCCAACTCCAAGGTACTTAACGATTGTGCCTCCCTACCTACCATACATTGATACAACATTTTGCACCTACTTGGAAGCGAATTAATGTTGATCGGAGATTGGTTGTTTGACCCTTTGCTCCGGGGGCTTGACACCTTACAAAGATGTATAGAACCGTTAAAATACAATTGTTAACAAATTTGAAGTTTAAAGTCTTTCAAAGTTAAACTATACCTCATGTTTGTCGTTTAGCTCTACTAAATAACTAGGCCAACGCACGAACCCACCGATAGCATCGCCGAGAGTAACAATCTCTTCTTCCGGAAATGGCACAAAAACATCAGGATCTAAGCAACTCTCAACTGCAACCTTCAATTCTCCCTCTCCTACCTCTGTGAAGTGGTGTCTGGAGATGTTATAAACTTTCACGTGTCCCACCAATCTTCGATCATGGTCTTCGACAAATAAAGCACATCTAGATCCATCCACGAACTTTCCAAACGAGGGACCGTCGACGAGGGCCAATTCTCGAGAATGAGACACGAAATCATCATGTTGATGATGGTGGAACACTGGCGGAACTGGAGTAGTCTCCGTGGAAGAACCGGTCTTACGACGGGTAGGAGAAGTAGGCAAAGCACGATCCAATCTCTCCGTAAGAAGCTGCAAAGACTTCTTCAAATCTGCAATCTCCTGCTGGCATTTGGTATGACCAGTCGTCGAAGTAGACCGTTGAGTCTTCCCAAAATATTGTCGAAGTCCAACTCTACTCCCTACCCCTCGCACACGACCGGGGTGTTCGTCGTTTCCCAAGGCCTCGCGTAGAATATCATTCCGACCATCGGAAGCAAATTCGCCTTGAGATTCTCTCAACTTCAGAGAGTCCTAAGTTTAAAATAATATTTACTATCATTTGAGCAATATAAAATTAATGATTCTGAATTAATAACATATATATAAGTGATGCAACTTACTATCTTCGAGCCGATAGCTTGCGACTCGTCTGTGACGTACTCCCCTCTGGAGTTTACTCTCGCTCTCTTCCAAGAATCACAACGAGCTATGGGAGAAGGAGGAGATAGGTTACTTGCTTGCTCCTCACTCATACCGGAGTCAATTGCCTCCTGTCTCTTCTGAGCAAATTTTTCAGCCATCATTTGTGCTTCCAACTTGTGGTACCCCGCTCGAGACATACGATGGGTATACTTGTTAGAAGATCTAATCTTTTGGTTTTTTGCTCGGATGGCCTAAAATCAAGTTTATTAGATTGTCACTAAAATCAATAACTAACAAGTTTGTTTTGAAACTCAATTACTATATTATAAATTAAACTCAGTATACCTCAAACTCCAGGCTATCTCTGGATTTTCTGAATAGCTCCCATTGATTCAGAGTGATAAAGTTATAGACATCGCATGGATTTCTATCCTGGTAGTCTCCGAATATGTACTTGTTCGTTAAATTTGTTTTGAAATCCCTCCAACGAATTGACATGTATGTCATCCACTTCTTCTTCAACTTGTCAGTGGATTGGAACTCAAAAGATTCCTACAACACATTAACTTTATATATATATCAAAAGTTCAACTAAAACTATAGAAATCTATAATGGAACCATTACCTGCACATTATCCCATATTGTGTCCTTCAACTTCTCATCTACATCAGCCCAACTGGATAAACAAATGTCAACTTTGGCCCTCGCTAAGCTACCCAGAAAACTTTTCCAATTATCAGACAGCATGCCTAAGAGCTCAAGACGGTCATCAAACTGGATTGGAATTCTACCGTCTCTAGTTCTTCTGCCCACGAATTCTTTCATGAGACAAGGACCTCGTGTACTGTATGTCTTCGAACCTTCAGACTCGGAGGAAGTGGATTTCTTTTTCGGAGCCATTATACTATAAAAGATAAATTCAAGTAATTAAATAAGGTAAAGACATGGATTAAATGTCTATTACAATGTGTTACAACAGAAAATTTGCACCTTTACTGTTTTTTTCCTTAATGGATTTTCAATCCATATACCTTCACCGTGGTCATCTCTAAACATACAAGTCTCAACATTTATTTCTTCATCTACTGAGTTCAACTCAGGTGCTTGCTTAGAGAAAGGTGGTGTTTCTTCATACTCGATCAGACTATCATCTGATACAATTTTTTTCTTCCCTTCCAAAATTACTGCCCATTTCTTATCACACGAATCAGCCACATAGAAGACTTGTTTCGCTTGGGAAGCAAGAATAAAAGGCTCTCCTTTATACCCTTGTTTTGAAAAATCAATTAAAGTGAAGCCATAGTCATCCACTCGAACTCCTGTTTTATTATCAGCCCACTTGCATCTAAATATAGGTACTTTGAATTTAACAAAGTCTAGCTCCCATATATCTTCAATTACACCGTAATAGGACATGTCGGCGTATACAGGATTCTTGTCTTTAGAACTAGACACATGCAAAGACTCTGCTATTAAGGTGACGCCACTGTTCTGAACAGCACTTTTCGCATCTTCACAAACTGTGTAGAAAGAATATCCATTGATATCATAACCACTGTAACTTATAACAACAGAATGCGGACCGTAAGCCAACCACTGCATTGTCTCAGAAACATCACGCTTGTATGCTAGATTTTTGAACCAAGAGATGAAATTCTTATTGTGACTATTAATTACTTGTTGATCACTCCACAAAGGATTTCTTTCCTTTAGAAACTTCATGTGTTCATTTAGGTATGGTTGAACTTCATTCGAATTGCACAACACATAAAAATATGCTGTCATTAAGTCATCGCCATTTGGATTTAACATTTTCATCCCACGTGTCCCTTTACCATCAACACGATTATCATGACGATTCTTCGGAAGTCCAACAGTTTTGGTGTTTGCTAGGTATCCAGTGCAAAACTCGATAACCTCCTCAGCTATGTATCCTTCAACAATACTAGCATCTGGTCTTTGACGATTTTTGCAATAACCTTTCAACACTTTCATATAACGCTCGAAAGGATACATCCACCTTAAGAAAACTGGTCCGCACAATTTAACTTCTCTAACCAAATGAATAACAAGATGAATCATAATGTCGAAAAAAGCCGGGGGGAAGAACATCTCCAACTGACATAATGTGACCACAATTTCATTCTGTAACTTGTCTAACTGCACATGATCGACCACCTTACTGCAAATCTTATTGAAAAAGGAACACAACTTTATTATTGCTTGTCTAACATCTTTCGGTAATATGGATCTCAGTGCTACAGGTAACAACTGCTGCATTAAAGTGTGACAATCGTGAGACTTCATCCCCACAAGTTTCAAATCCTTCATAACAACAAGATTACTGATATTTGAAGAATAACCTTGTGGAACCCTTACATCGTGCAAACACTGACAGAGAATTCTTTTTTTCCTTTCTAAACAATGTATAACTAGCTGGAGGTAAGTAATTCCGATCTCCTTTCTTCTCTGGTGCCAACATTGCTCGTATACCAATATCAACAAGATCAAGTCTTGCATTATATCCATCTTTGGTTTTACCAGGTATGTTCAACAGAGTGCCAACAAGACTATCACAAACATTTTTCTCTGCGTGCATCACATCAATACAATGTCTAACTTCTAAAGTTTTCCAGTAAGGGAGATCAAAAAATATTGATCTTTTTTTCCAACTACTTTTGTCGTTTGCTCGTTTGTACGGTTTTCCAAATTCACATTCAATGTTCATTACACGTTCATACACCTTTTCGACGCTGATTTCAACTGGCGGATTCTGAAACTCCTGTTTTCCGTTAAATGCCTTCTTCAACCTACGATAAGGATGAGAGTTCGGCAAAAATCTCCGATGACCGAGATAGACAGTCTTAGAACCATTAACTAGTTGCAAAGAACATGTATTTTCCTCGCAAATTGGACAAGCTTTATGACCTTTAACTGAATATCCAGACAGATTACCATAAGCTGGAAAGTCATTAATCGTGCAAAATATCATTGCCCGCATTACGAACGACTCCTGACGATAAGAATCAAAAACTGACTCTCCGTCACCCCACAATTTCTTTAGGTCATCAATTAAAGGTCTTAAATACACATCGATGTCGTTTCCAGGTTGTTTCGGACCAGAAATCATTAAGGACAACATGATATATTTGCGTTTCATGCATAACCACGGGGGCAGATTGTAAATTACAAGCAGAACGGGCCAAGAACTGTGAATGCTACTCAAACTACCAAAAGGATTCATTCCGTCAGTACAGAGCCCAAGTCGTACATTCCTCGATTCTTCACCAAACACAGGAAAGTCGACATTTATTTTTTTCCACTGAGGAGAATCTGCAGGGTGACGTAGCAACTGATCATTTGGTTTCTCACGATCAGCATGCCATGTCATGTTCTTGGAATCCTCTTTACCCGCAAACGAACGTTTAAGCCTTGGTATTATCGGAAGATACCACAAAATCTTAGCAGGAGGTCCTTTGATTTTCATCTCATCAGCCTCTTCATTGTGGTTTGGTCCACTACGTTTCATTTTGTATCTTGAAACATTACACCTGGGACAGGAATGTAAGTTTTCAAACTCACCCCTATACAATATACAATCGTTCGGGCATGCGTGTATCTTCCTATATTCCATTCCCATAGGGCACAACACTTTCTTTGCATCATAAGTTCTATCTGGCAACTCATTGTCATTTGGAAGCATCTCTTTCACTAACTTCAACATTGATGTGAAACTCACATCGGACCAACCATTTCCAGCTTTTAAATTGTACAACTTCAACACCGCTGACAATCTAGTGAATTTGGTACAATTCTTATACAACGGCTTCTCATTGTCACTCAACAAATTACCAAGTAAATCGGGGTTGGACGAAAACTTTTCAGCCATATCCTGAACCATTTCCTCTAAGTGATCTTCCACACTAACATCTTCTCCATCATTCTTGGAACGACTACATGATTCATTTTCGTTGTGCCATATCCACCGTCTGTAATTTGGGTCGAAACCTTTCTCAAACAAATGATCTTTCATTTTCCGAAAAGTCAACACTGACATATTATGACACTTATTGCACGGACAATACGCCATGTCACTGTCTTTCATTTTCTTAGGATGTTTTTTGGCAACCTCTAAGAACATATTCACTCCGTTCTCATACTCATCACTCAATCTGTTTGAAACTATCCACTCTCGATCCATTTCAATCTAAACAGAGGCAAAAATGATTGTTATTATTGCAGAACATAAATAAAATTTCAATTTAAAAGAATGTGTACGTAGATGAGAAGATTCGGAGACATTAAGATGAGAAAAGAATGACTCATAGGACAAGAGATGAAGTCCTTAATCTAGCGTGGAATAAGGAAGGTTAGAAATCTAACTAAACAATCAAGGCCAAAATAAACCTAAAGTCCATTATAGGTCCTTAGTAATAGACGACGCCTAACTTCGAGGTCCCACCGAGGACCACTAGTCTGTAGGAAATCAAGAACCTGGAGGTCCCTAATATCTCAGGGAGACTAGATGGGCAACGACGTTCAGGCCGAAAGGGTCTTAAACATCGAGGACCACTAATCTATAGGAAATCAAGAACCCGGAGGTTCCTAAAATCTCAGGGAGACTAGATGGGCAACGACATTCAGGCCATAACGGTCTTAAACGGTTTCCCCTCCTTAATGCGTCCGAAAATCCTAGGGGCCAACGTCTAATTGATTTTATTAAGGCTCTTTTATTAAGTGGTTTTTGGGCAAAGGAAAGGGTGATGAAATCCCTCACCTCATCTCCTATAGGTGACTGCCCCCTAAGTGTTTTTCATACCTTAATCTAACAAACAACACACCAAACAAACACTCACCTCACTCTTGTTACAATGCAAGTCCTACTAACTAATGCGTGCTTTCTAATGAATGATGAGTGAAAGATAGTACGTACCTTACGCCAGCAATCTACGACAGAAATCGTAAATAATAGAAAAATACAATGCATGCAAATCCTATATGATGAATGACTTAACAAATATTGTCTAATCTTTTGCTTTGGGTTATTAAAGGCCAAGTTGTTTAAGGGGGCAATGAGTTATTATCATAATATTAAAAATTCAATAAATTAAGGCAATAAACATTTAAAATATTAAAATCAAGTATTAAAACTAATTACTTTAATTGACAGAAAAACATTTTAAACACAAACTATCATGTTATTAATAATAATTGGGAATAAAATTTTATTGAAATTTTGGCAGAACCTCCACTTAAAATTTGATATGTAAAATTCTTCAAATCCTGAAATCAACAAGAAAATCCTAATATCTAGTTATCTAATCACATTCACATCTAGTTATCCACTTAAATTTTATTCAAATCCTAATATCTAGTTATCTAATCACATTCACATTATGTATTTCTCTACTCAATCCAAACCAAATTCTTAACATAATCCAAACCAAATCAATCCAATGAAAACAAAGTTTGGTTAAATCATCCAACCAACCCAACTCAATCCAAACTAAATCAATCCAATGAATATGTTTATCAAATATCAACACATAACACACATGCAAAAAAACTCCGAGAAGAAGTTGCTTATCACGTCTACATGTCAAGAGTGTACATCCACATCAAGACCATACAACTCATGCCATTACACATCATCAATCCATAATTTTGATTTCTTTTTTTCTACTTTGGAAACCATTTGCTACACACCAACAAATTGAATCATTAATTAACTTGGAAAATAAAAGGAATTCTAAATGTTGATATTTGCATCAATACACTTAGATTATCACATTAACCAATATTTGCATCAATACGTTATTATTGTGAACTAATCCTAAATTAAGGATCTAAAATTGAGCACGAACCAGAGGAGGGAAAAGTTGTGATGCCGGAGGAGCTCTTTGTGGTTCCCGAAGACGTCGCGGAGGAGACGGCTGTAAACGACACGAGGAGGCTACATGCGAAGGAGGCTAAGTTAGAGAGAATATGTGGAGAAAGACGAACTTAAAACAAGCAAAAACGAACTTAAAACCTACATGTGGAGAGAGACGGAGGAAGACGGAGGAAGAAGGAGAAGAGGGCCGGAGAAGTGGAGGAGCGCTTGGGAGCTCGCTGCGGTGCCGGAGACGGTGCGGATCGGTCGGAGGATGGTCGCGGAGGAGAGTTCGGTCGCGGGACGGCTAGGGTTTGGGTGGGTTTCGACTGAAATGAATGAAAGAAAGCGCGTCTGTCCGATTTCTTTAAGACCTATATACGTCGGATATTCCATAACGCCGACGTCTATACCTCGGCGTCTATGTGGATAGACTATAAACGCCGATCTTACATTACGTCCGACGTCTATAGGCCGACGTCTATACCCTATAGACGTCGGATTCACAAGGTACTAAAACACCGACGTCTAAAGGTCGACGTCTATACACTATAGACGTCGGTTAAATGTGTTATTCCTACACACGACGTCTGTAGTGTCGCATAGACGTCGGCTTCCATTTCAGCCGACGTCTATGCTGTCCTCTCCACAATAGACGTCGGACGTTGTAACAGCCGACGTCTATTGGGCGACGAGTAAAGCCAATTCTGCACTAGTGATCGTGCACCAACTAGCTCTTGTTCACACAATTGGTTCATTATTTCATGGCGCCACTTCATCATGGACATGGACCACATTGTGAGCCACCTCGCTTATAATTCCTGGCTCAGTTACTGTTCTTACAACACGTTTCAATATTTGACATGAAAATTTAACAAACAATTCAGATGATAAAATTATAATTTTAATATTTATAAATCTCATCTTATTATCTTGTATTGATAGTACCTAGCTTATTCACAATAAGCATAAAATCATATGTAAACCAAGACAATTTATAATGATGTTTATTCATGTAACTATATTTTTAACATAAAACACTAGCATTTGACATTAATATCAACTATCTAAATTTGAACCAAACAACAAATTTGAGTATAATTTTTCAAAAAACACCCTCTGTTTGGTATTTATTTTGATCAGCTTTTGTGTATTGGTTGTATTTAATTCGAAGCAGCATGATTGCATGAATACTTGAATAGTGTACGATTTTCAAGTGCACCATCCAAACAAAAGTAAACAACCCATTGAAAATTTAACTGGTTGATCTTACATTAATCTTCCCGCGGTGCTTAGAGCATTAATTCCAACCTCATTTTCCGCCACGTCAGCAAAAAATAATATACAACTCACCACCTAACCCAACTCATTTTTCACTTCTTAACCTCAACCTCACTTTCAACACTCTCTCCTCCAATTTAATTCTTTTTACCTCATTTTTTATTCCACCACAAAAATACACAAACTATTAAATAAATTATTTTTACAACGATTTTATCTTATTAATTTTCATTTATTTTAATTCTTAGAAAATAATTCTAATTATATAAAACAATATACATATCAATTAAATAATTTACCTAATTTTTTTACTATTGATAATAGTTAATGATGTTAATATATTTATTTTAAAGTTATTTTAAATCTTTTTTTCAAATCTTTTTTTCTTCTGAAAATGTGTTTTTTATTTGTTTTCATTTTTTAAGTTTTTTTAAAATTATTTTTTTTCCAAAGATTGATATCCAAATAACGTAGATGGGAGAAAATGTAGGGTATTTGATTATTTATTTTATTTTTAAAAAAATAATTATAATTATATATATATATATATATATATATATATATATATATATCAATGAAAAATTATTAAACATATAAAAAATTAATTTTTAATCATTTATTTTAAAAAAAAACCAACCCGGGTTGACCACGTGGCCAACCCGGGTCGCAAATCAGGTCGGCACCCGACCTACCAATTTCCCGCCCCAAGGGAGCTGAGGGTGGGTTGAATCCCGCCGGCCCCTGTTTTTACAGCGTTAAAGATGCTCTTAACCACAAGCAAACTCCGTGAGAAAAAGACCAACCATTGCACAATTATGGTCGAATGGACAAACAGACCACATGCTTTGGAATCATGCCATCATGCTTGGCACCATTCAAACAAGATCTGAAATAGAGCACTATTTATTGGTCTGAGCATCCTTGAGCAATGACAGCAATCATGACATCTTGTCATGGAATTACACGAGCTTCGTTTTGATACAAGATGCAAGTTTTATTGTTTTTTCTTCCTACATTCTTTGATATTGTCTTGTTGACACAAAGAGTCCACTGACAACTGTAAAAACAACTTGACGATCACAATGCTGTGGAGCACAGCACAGCTCTTGACATCCAACATGTTCATGTCCTTCGGAGATGAGACCACGTGAAGGGGACCTCAAAATTGTAAAAGTGTCGGCCATCTTCCCATATGGTTCTTTGCGCACATGAATGAGTGTTGAAGATCGAATAGTAGCTATACATCTTTACAGCCGTCTAACTGTAAAGATAAGAAAAATTAAAACAAGTAATTTTTTTTATAATAACTACCACGACCACTATTTCATTAATAACGTGAGAAACACTACGTAAGAGTTTGAATACTTCAAAACTACCATAACCCAAAACCTTTTCTCCTACCCAAACAAAAGCAATCATAGAACCCAATGGATAATAATTTCTTCAAATAAGTCTTTAGAAACTAAAACGCATAGGCGATACGTTAAACTAAAAAGATGTAGGAAATGTAATCCTTGTAGATTCAAATAGCAACTCGAAGCACACACCAGCTATCCAAAGTATTAAGCCTCCACATCCATCAAATTATGTGGAGGTCGCTACATGTTCAGATTCACAATAGTCGGAGATCTAGCCTGATTAATGGAGGACGCAAAGTCATCGGTCATATTGGCCGTATCTGTAACATCCTCAAAGCAGCGGAAAATTTAAAATTTTGAACACTCAATCAACAGAGGATATTACGCAATAAAAGAACACAGGTGCACCGACATATAATATATATATATATGTGAACATCAGAGTATACAAAAGTTGTGATTACATCAAAAGCATATACAAAGGAAAACAGTAATCACACGACCTCAACTGAGAGAAAGCTGGATCCGGTAGCGGTGCTCCTCTCCTCGGTCACCACCCCCTAATGCCGATCATGGCCTGAAAGTAAACATGCAACAATGCCTGAGTTTCCAGAAGGAAACCCCGTATGCCAAACTCTAAATGTACGAAATAAAAGCATCCTAGCATGCAATTCTACTCAACAAGAAAAGCATCACAACACACCCAACACCATGGCTCTCAACTCCATCACAGGACACACCACAGGTACGGGGCTCCAGGTCTAATCTCAACCAACCGTCGCACACACCACAGTCACGGGGCTCCAGGTCTAATCTCAACCAACCGCCGCGACTCACACTCGTCGCTAAGATGGGCTCCAGGTCTAATTTCAACCAACCACAGCTACCACGACACGACCAAGGACTCCAGGTCTAATTTCAACCAACCCAAACGTATAAGGGCTCCAGGTCTATTTTCAACCAACCCCTACACGCGGTCCCTGCTCAGGCTCCAGGTCTATTTTCAACCAACCCGAACGCACTACGGAGCTCCAGGTCTATTTTCAACCAACTCCGTACAGACTAGCTGGGCTCCAGGTCTATTTTCAACCAACCACAGCTCTCACACGGTTACGGGGCTCCAGGTCTATTTTCAACCAACCACCGCAACCCTCGTGCACCTCGCACTCTTGCCGGAAGAACATCGGCACCACGACTCGCCCCACACGGGCAACCACGACCATAACACCTCCATAGTGCAAAACAGGACACAAACGGTCGACCGAACCAAAAGTCCCGGTCGACCGAATGAAGCAAATACAGGGCAATCCACTTCGACCGGCACTCCATCGGTCGACCGATTCCCAACACCACACTCGTTCGGTCGAACCCAAATCAAGGGACGGTCGACCGTTTAGATGGTCAACTCGCGGTTCAACGAACAAAACGACCAATCGGTCGACCGACAAAGGGGTCCCGGTCGACCGAAAGTCACCAGGGAACAAATCCCGCAACACCACAACGAATTCGGTCGAACGCCGAGCACATCTCGGTCGACCGAATCAGCCCAGGGAAGTATCCCTCACATGCGCCACGAATCCGGTCGAACGCCGAGCTCACCTCGGTCGACCGAATTCCACCAGAGCGTTTCTCACGCTCAACACACGGGTCCGGTCGACCGAACCCACATTCGGTTGAACCGACCACAAGTCCACTTAAGTCACAGTCGGACGAGATCAAAGAGCGGTCGACCGTTTATATAGTCTACGCCCCCCCAACCTACTTAAGATAGTGCACACGGTCGACCGGCAAAGGGGACCCGGTCGACCGAATCTCTCCAGACTTGCCTCCTATGCACAATCGGTCGACCGCCCCACAGGCATCGTTCGACCGATTTGAGGCAGAGTCCGAATTCTCTTCACGAACGGTCGACCGTTTGCACAAACCGGTCGACCGATCAGGCAGTGAAATCTGCTGCAAGTTTACTCGCGACGAGCCGAACGGCCTACCGTCGACTTCCAAATACTCACGGTGATTAAGTGAGCGAGCTTGACATACGTAAAGGTCTGAAGAGACCCTTGAAGAACCACGACGACGCCTCCACGAGCACGTCTCCCCAAAATGCGATCCGTCGACGAACCTCGCGTCCAAACGACGATCAACCGCCTCCTCGACGATCCACAACAACGAATCCACCTCCGGCAACCTCCACCGAACAACCACAACCCCAGCACACGAGTTAGGTCGAGGGAGAGGGAAAACAACAAAGGGACGGTTGGCAAAACAAGGGACTCACCTCCAACCGCCAACCACTCGCCGATCCTCCCTACGCCGGAGAACCTTCTTCTTCCTCGCCGGAGTGCACTGAGAGAGGGAGAGAATGTGAGAGAGAGAGACGTGAGCACTGAGAGAGAGAGGGAGAGGGAAAACCAATAATATCTCTCACCTTCCAATCCTAACCATCCAATCCATACCTCTCCATCTCCACCACTCATCTCATCCCCTTTCCATCTCAACCCTCCATCCATCCATCTTCCATCCAAGTCATCCATCTCTAATCACCACCTAAACAAGATTAAGGCACAATTAGGATTAGGATTAGGCTAAAATCCTACATTATCACCTAACCAAATTTCCACCAAAAAGAAAGTGTCAATTTTTTTTAAAATCTGACGTCTACCTTTGGAAGTGGCATGAGATGCGCTCTTTCCAAATGCACCAAATGTAAGCAATAGCTACAATATCATGTAAGTCATTCAATGAAATATTACAATTAAAGTTACGACATTGAGTCAATATGTTTTTATTCCATCCTTGAGAATGAGTTCATGGTAAAACAATATGGCATTCCAACCAAATAATGTGTACTCACAAGTAAAAAAGAGATGCAAAATATCTTCTATATTCATACCACATAGGTCACACAAGCAATTACAATCAATCCCTCAATTAAGAAGATTTACTTTCGTTGCACATTTATCTAAGAAGAGAAGCCAATGAAGATTTTAACTTTTAAAGGATAAAATTGTTTCCACAACCTTTTACCCCAATTATTATCAATAACTCTATTGTTAAGGAAACCATAAAAAGATTTAACTGAAAATTTATCGTCTTTTGGCCATCTCCAAAAGTATGTGTCATCTTCTTCTCCATTAATTAAAATATGACTAAATACTTGCTCCCAAAAAAATTATATTATTTACATCACATAAAACATTATCATTAACAGGTAATGCTCTACCAATAATACTTGGCAAAAGTGGGAATTCATGAACTGTTAGAAACTTGCTACTAGTAGCTTCATAAAATTGAGGAAAAATATTCCTCAGAGATCTTAAGTCATCTCATATGCTTTCCCGAAAGAAAAAAAAAACAATTCCTCGTTCCTAACCTTACAATAGAATCCTATTTTAAAAGCTAGAAACACTTTCTTTAATTCCTACCACAAGTGTGATGAACCTAATAAGTCATTTTCTCTCTCGAGCATAAATTAAACCCACCGTATCATATTTTGCTCTGAATATGTCCTCCCAACTTTGTTCTTTATCAGTAAAAAGTCGTTGTAATAATTTTCGTTTTAGAGCCAATCAAAATGGTCCGTGAGATGTTCACGCTTGGATTTGACGCCAAAATCACATTGTCTTATGTGACATGCTGTGTTTGAGGAGAAAAGTTTATTAAGGTTCAAGTATATTTTCTTCGCTACGCAGTATTTTTTTATTGTTGTCAAAATTTCTTTGCAATTCAACCATTATATCTTTTCGGACTGAATCAGAAAGCATTAACCAATAACCACACACCCCAGGTGTCCAACAAATGTGAGCTCATCCCATAATGAGTGAACTTCATGCTCGCGTGGTGAAACTATTCTAGAACCCAATTAGCACAGCAGACCCGATAAAGAATTATAACATTGGCGCCAAATTCATGTTCATTTCAACCAATACTCTGGTTAAAGGATGCTAGAACCTAATTAGCATACGTGACCTGACAAAAAATCACAACAACTTCGCCAAATCAATGCTCCTAAAAACTAATACTCAAGTCAAATGATACTAGAACTCAAGTAGCATAGGTGATCCTACGAAGAATCTCAAAATCGACATGTTAATGTGTAGTAGGAACTTAAAATGTGTATGAGAAGTACATAAGGAAAACTTGAATCACAAGGTATTGACCAATAACTACAAGGTTCGGGTGTACAACGAATAAGTTGTTATTCCTTAACAATGAACTTCATGCTTGTGTGGTGTAACAATTTCAGAACACAATTAGTACAAGTGACTCGACGAAAAATCACAACATTGTTGTCAATCCATGCTCGTTTTAACTAATACTATAGTTAAAGGATAATATAACCCAATTAACATGTGTGCCCTGACAAAAAATCATAGCACTTTCGTCAAATTTCTACTCCTAAAAATTAATACTCAAGTCAAAAGATATTAGAACCTAAGTAGCACATGTGACTTTAAGAAGAATCTCAAAATCGACATGTTAATGCGAGGTGAGAACTTAAGGTGGTGTGCACAAGAAGTACAAGAAAATGTCTGAACCACAAGATATCGACCAATAACTACATTGTTTGGATGTCCAACGGATAAATTATCATCATTTTACAAGGTACGCACGTAAGAGTATAAATCACAAAGTCATTGATTATACATAGAATGTCTGTAACACAAATCAGAAGGTCATCATCTGATCGAAACTGTGTTCACTGATAATTTGAAACAAACAGGTAAGCTGAACTTCAAAATACAAAGATAACTGTAAAAAAATATCTTATGTTGAAGAATGACCAAACAATTCCACAACTTATCTGCCGACTCTCACTTATGTTCACGCATGACAACGTCAGAGTGCAGGAGCATTCATGAATAATTACCTAATCAAAATTCTGTAAAACAAGTAGTTGTGAAGATACCTTTTTTGCGTAACTGGATCCGTACATGTGCATGATTTCAAGCCCAACCTTAACTTTTCATCTGAAATTGCTTTTCCCTAGGAAAAAGCTTTTCATATCAAACTGTTAGTGACATATTTTTAACTACATGCAACATCACATTTTTAGTTCCCCATGGTTCTGAGATTTGGTCAGCCGTTAGCACGTCCTTGGGTCCAATTTCGATGCACTGGTCTTGCGAGTAGAGCGTATTATTACAGCGACACGATCTAAAAATAGAGGGAAAACTAAGAGAGTTATTTAGTACAATTCCTCAGGAGGTTGAGACGGGATCGGGAGATCTACTATGCTCCTCTTTTTACTTAAACTAATTCACTGTTATCGTTGCAAACTAACGTGAGATGGGTGAGATTTAAGACGCATAATATTTGCACATGCAACGACAAAAGTCCAAAAGTAACAAGAACCCAATAAGTGGACAAACAATAATAACCAATTACAACAAAAAGACAATAAACAAAACGAATCCTTTACAGCTCAATCGAATACAAACGAAACAGAGCATATCAAGTCATCTCACGATTCTCATCGAATCGACACAAATAAACGCTAGAATACCAAATTACAAAAAAGTACAGGATAAAACACAAATACCCCAAATTCAAACGAATCTAAAAACCGCCACGGTGGCGACGGCGAGAAGAGCCGTAAGAGGCCTCGCCAGCGCGACCGCGTCGGCGGAGTCCGCCGCCTTAACATCGGAAGCCTTCTCCGGAGATTCGGCGGGCACATCCGAATCCGGCGCCGCCGAGGACGCCAAGGCCTCGGAAGCGGGGGCGACAGCGGGGGTTGGGGCGTCGGAGAGGGGAGAAGGAGCGCTCGCCGGAGCGGGCCCCGGAGCAGGGGACGGCGCTTTCCCGAAGAGGTCGACGGGGAGGAGAACGCTGTCGACGGTGAGGATGCAGAGAGGAGTGTCGTCGACGACCGTGGAGGCGATGCGGGAGGTGTCAAGGCCGGTGTCGAGGGAGACGTCGTCGCCGGTGGAGGAGACGGAAATGTCGTAGTCGCCGGCGGCGTTGGTGGCGAGAGTGGGGAGTTTGGACTTAATGGATTGGAGGGATGCCTTGGGGTTGTACTGGGGGATGGCGTGGTACTGGAGGAGGGTGACGAGCTCGGCTTGGGAGAGGGTCGAGAGGTCCGGCACGCCTTCCGCTTTGAAGGCCTCGTCGTTCGGGGCGAACACCGTCAAGCCTTTGACCATCGCATCCTGTTGTTGCAAACGTTTATTAATTTCATATCAAATTCTGAAGAAACACCATTGTCCTACCGCAATTTTCTCATTAATTGAAAGTCAAAAAACTACAAACTAAAATATTTAATGAGAATCTGATATTATAAATCTACCTACTTAAGTAGCCTCATGTGCAAGGATTTGCACATTGTTATTTAAGGAACAATTAATGCAAGCTAATTTTGTTTGAGTTGAAGTTGTTAGATTTGTTTCCGGGTGCTTGCAGAAGTAATACTTGAATCTTACAATGTTAATCTTGATTTTCCAGTTAAGCTCCTCTCAGTTGTCACTAAAGTGCTGCTTATAAGATTAGGCCCGAATAATAGTAACACCTAAAATATTGATCGTGATTTCTTTTAACGTCTATAAACACCTCATCTTCTTTTGACGTCTATTAAATACAATTTCTCTCGAAAAATTTCCACCTATTCACTTACTAGTAATTAACATTAACAACCATTCCTAAAAACAAACACTTGTAAATGCATAACATTTGACATGTTTAAAGTCGACTTTAGATCCACAAAAACAAGTTCCAACTTCCAAGTCTTAACGAAACGAATCCAAATTTAAGTACTGACCTGGTAGATCTTGAGCACGCCGGAGGAAAGAATCAAAGACGCGAACGTCTTACACCCAGCCTTCTCCAACAACCCGGTAATATTCGCACTTTTATCCGGCGCATCGAGCAACCCAGGGAACACAATCGGCTTACTAACCTCCAAAACCGAGATACTAAACGGGATCTGCTTAACCGACTTTGTATAAACACTATCCAATTTGGCTCCCTTCGACGTCGCTCCGAACCCAACCTTCCCCCCTCTCAGATCCGTGATGTTCACGAATCCCAAATTCCCCTCCGCATTCCCGGTAGTCTGGAGGAGCGTCGTGGTCAGGACGGAGCCGTCGGAGATGGCGTGGAGCTTCGCGGAGTCGTAGTAGTCGAGGAGGGTGAGGAGGCGGAGCGCGGCCTTGACGGCGGAGAGAGGTTTCCCGGAGGCGAGGGCGGACATGGTGGGGTTGGGGAGGACAAGGCAAGTGAGGGTTTCGCGGGAGTTGATCTCATCGGCGACCTTGGTGCGGGCGAGGAAGTCGTTGTAGACGGAGTAGTCGGGGAAGACGGAGAGGATGGCGGTGATGTTGTGCGCAGCGGAGGCGAGGGTGGAGAGGAGGAGGAGGAGAGTGAGGATGGTGGTGGTGGTGGTGGTGGGAGGAGAAGGAGCCATTGTTGGTGTGGTGTTTGAGGTTCAGTTGGGAGTGGAGTGATAAAGAGGGAGTCGGTGGGTTGCAGGTCTGGTTAACTTTACCTGACTGTGGTTAGTTGACTCGAGTTGTCGGTTACATGAAGATGAATGTGAATAAGTACAATAAGATGTATAAGTACAATAATCATACAAGTATGTTGGGTAGTAGATGGTGTAAATTCATTATTGTATCCTTTGCGTTGCGTCTGATGGGGGTGGAAAAATTGCAGCCCCCCGGGCAAACAACGAATGTTGGGGTTTTGAGCTTTGAAGTATGGTATGTAGGAATGTCTTTTGCGAAGATAATACTTAATAGCGTCACGTAAAAATAAACTTGGAGATGCATCAGGAAAGTCTAGGAATTCTCGTCTCTTAAACTAAAGATTATGCATATGTTTTCCTCACTTTACCAGTACTAACACCACAAAATGTCTGGCGAAACGTATGGATCCAGTGAAGTAAGTCCAGCAAAAAAATCGTGTCGGACGTCTGTGTAAGACACCCCTTAACGAGGGGGCATCCTAGCCGACCACCCTTTTTATTATTATAATGTTGTGTTATTTTAAATTATTTCAGGTTCCGTTGCAAGATTTTGGTGGTGATGGAGTAGATTACAGAGAGTTGATCATTGCTCATTTAGGGAGTTACAAATATTTCATTCGCTTAGAATTAGCTGAGGGATTCTCAGTACCTTCTATAGCGACCATGTGGTTTCAAATGCGAGATGTGAGTGTTGTTAGATGGGAGGTAGAGTATGAAAGTAGGAGGGCGTATTTGGACCGGTTATGTAGTACATTTTGATTGTAATTTGTAATGTATTAGTTAAATTACTGTATTTTTAATGTATAATCTATTTGCGATTATATCATGTATTTTAAATTACATTACATATACCAAACATGAGCAAGATATGCTCGTGAGAAAAAATAAAATAAAAGTACAATAGATAAACAAATAGGGAGAAAATATGTTCGTCAGAAATAAATAATAAAAGTACAACAGATAAGCAAATACCAATATATGTAGTAATAGTTCAACATATAATAAAATAAAATAAATAATGTAAAAGCCCATTACAACTCATCATCCGAATCATGGTCAGAAATGTCTAACTGACTGTTTCACTCATGTACGAGGTCATCCCAATCTACACATGCAGTTGCTGTCAGTCTGTCACCGCTCCATAAATGCAGAAATCAACGGCATGTCCAGGCAGTGGAACATGCTGTAAGGCAAGTGACACAATCCGCTATCAGCAATGACCCCCGTGATATCATCGCTTAAAATTGAGCGCCACCCCTGGAATGTAGCATAGACTCTGTGCCGATTATGACACTTTAGAACCTTCCGATCATCGCATTCTCAAATGCGTTTGACGATGTGGCCTCCGAAACTCGGAATGACGATGTCATCTAAAGGACCACCGGGCATCACACCAGTCACCATCCAAGAATTGTCCTCAATCATCTTCTTCTTCTGAGCTCGAGTATCTGCAATGCACGAATTCAAATCACCGGTCACAAACCTACCACCTCTACCCTTCCGAATGATCCACTCAGTAAAAGAACTATCATGTCGCCCCCGTCCTCTACCATGCCGTTGTCTCACCTTATCTTGCCGCTCCAACCCATACCGACCCCCATGATCACTCTCCACCTCATCCGAATCTTCATCGTCGTCGAAAGAATCCTCACGTGTCTGACAACGACGTAAACTATCCCTCTACCTCCTAACCGAAGCGGATATCCCCCTTCTACGTGGATGATGATGTGCTGAATCATCTTCGTAAGTATGTACAACGCGTAAATGTATGGATTTCCTCTTCTTTCACGGTAACACGATGACTATTAATTAATTTTTAGAAATAAAATGTTGTTAAATGGTTTTAAGCATCTAAATTAACAACTTTATTAATTATTTTTGACTAATTATCAATTAATAATAATTATTTATAAAAATATAAAAAAAGGAGGGGCGTCTGCTGGAGACGCCTCCCCCAGGGTGGGGGCGGCTCCTGCGGATGCCCACTCCAATTTTATTTTTTATTTAATTTAAATGTAACATTTTACCAGATTCAAGTACACAAGGGCGTCCGCTGACTCCTTTCCTGGTCTCCAAATTTTTTTTCTTGATGATTATGAGAAGAAGATGAATAGAGTGATGGTAGGAAAGTGAAATGAAAAGATATATAAGTAGAAATGAGAGAATGACAAAACGATAATTCACATATGTGATTTAAGTAGTTTTCCGAAAACGAATAACAATTCAATTTTTTCCATTTTCGTTCCCTCCATTTTCTCTCATTTGGAGAGTTGATTCAGAATTTCAAACCATGCAGGAGACATTCTATCTGATCAATCCTCTACTATTTGATTTGATACAACCAAATTTAAGCTGTTGGCTATTCTAGAATTATCTGATAGGAGAGAACCAGAAAGAAAATAAAAAAATCTATCTTAAACTTTAAAGAACTTTGCATTTTATTTGAACCTTAGAGTTATCTCCCAAAAAGATTCAAATGGTCTTTCGAGCAACTCACGAATCAACATGTGATTGGTAATGATTTTGGTACCAAAACGTGTTAGTTTAGTTAAAAGATCTTCTATTTTGAGATTTAAAATGAGATTGATAGAGTAGATAAAATAAAAATAACTTGGTTGACTTTTAATCATACCACTTTAACATTTATGATTTAATACCCTGAAATTATTGAACACGTACTATATCTTGATTGCCTATGGTCTCGTACTTGGATACGTTGTAGTTTTTTTAACCGATTTCCATTTCCGGACGTAGTTAGATCAGATTTCCACACATCGCACGAAAAATAACCAAAGCATATATGTGTTCTGCTTGTGGTGTGGTTTGCATTGGAGAGTGAAAGAGGACAAAGATGCTCGTGGCGTGATTCGCTGTTACAGCATATTGTGTTCGGAGGGAATTGAATGCACCAACGAGACCACGTGATGCCCAGTGACCACTTAATTTTGTAAAGTTTCAAACTTTGGAGAAAAAGTGAAATCATCATAAATTTCATAAATGCAAATCGGTAAATCACAGATTGTATGGGCTTCATGTTGTTAGGCCCAATATCTGCTAACTTCTGCCACATTTTGAGACCATAATTCCATCTATTGGGCTATTAAATGATACGGTCCAAACAAAAGTAACGGACTAACATATGAGGCCACGACGGAGGACACTCATTCACTTGTTCATTCGTCGACCAACAATGGTATGACAATGGATTTGTTGAACATGAACCTCCGTGTAGGATTTGCTGTAGCAAAACTTAATACACATCACATAATAGCTGATTCTTTCTCGGTGAACCTCCTTCCCAGGGCTGTGTAGATTTCGGTCCGGTCTGGTTTTTGGACCGGACCGATCGATCCGGACCGAATATGACCGGTGCGGGTTTCGGTTCGGACCTCAGGACAAATTCGGTTTTCGGTCCGGTCCGGTCCGATCCAAAATCTAATTTTTCCCTCAAAAATTCGGTCCAATCCGGTCTTCAGTCCGGACCCCGGAGAGCATCCGGATTCGGTCCGATCCAGGTCCAGACCGATGCTCACCCCTACTCCTTCCCATGAAAAGTAACAATTCCAACAAGGATATTGCACCTATGCATGAGCTCCTTCTCGTCCCATCTTGTGTTGAGAACATGCAACAAAAATAAATAAATAAAATACACGTCTACCCTTTTCACAAAAGCATTCTTTCATAATACACAACTCAACACAATCACCAAGCCACGTATTTCGCAAAAGCGTATTGCATTCAAACATACTTGTTTAATATTTTATTCACTAGACGATACAGTCTTCATGTAAAGAGTCATTCTCAAAACACAGATTAATGAAAAATATGGATATATAACGTACAAGTAGCCGGATACGAGTCCAAACCATACTAGCAATCCAAGGGTACAAGTGCGCTCGATCTTCCTTAATTGCACGTCATGTTTGAGAGTCGTATGTTATATTATCTTCGAAAGCTCCAGCCATTATGTTCGGTTTTGATAAATAAAAAACAAATACGTCAACATGCAAGTGTCTCAACGCAAAACATCCAAAAAGCAAAACCTCACTTCAAAACCAAGCATTCAAAAAATCAAACCAAACGGCCTCTAAAATTTAAAATAAATATAAATATTTCTCCGCACCAACAACACACACAACGCCCACCCAAATCGGCCCCAAAAAAGCCGAAAACCGAAACGCGCGAACTACGTCAGACCTACCGAGAACGCCCGATCTAGACGCAACGCCTCCCTCCTCCGATGCCGGAAACCCACCGTCTTCTGGCCGTGCTCGCCCTCGTGCTGGTGGTCTCCGGCGCCGCGGCAAGGCCCGACAAGGAGACCATGGCGAGGTTCTGGGGCGACCTCACCGGAGACCACTCGCCGCCCAAGGACGGGGAGGGGAGTATTGCCGATATGTTCGGGAAGGTGCTCGAGAACGAGTTCAGGGACAGCGATGCGCCCGAAGGTACGGAAAATTATGGTTGGAGTGTTGTGATGTTTTGGTTTCTTCGGTTTTCGTAACTTTGAAATGGTGTTGTTGGGAATTTAGTCCCGCATTGCTAAAAATTGAAACTATGCCACAATCTACGTAGTAAAGTTGGATCCACTGTACACTACCTAAGTGCTTCAGATTTGTTGATGTGAGAGACTAATTGAATTTCATAGTTTGGTATTCTCTGGATTCATGAACAGGCGGTGAAAGATATTTTTTTATATGCATGTACTTTTTTTGGTATGATATTCGACGTGAAATTTTAGTTTTTGATTATGTTAAAATTGGTTAGTCAACAATGACTAAAGAAACCACTACACTCAGGTGGAGAGTAGTGGATCTAAGTCTGTTATAGAGTGTTGCACACTTCTAGCGTATGACAATGTGAAATTATTTTCCCAACATCTTTGAGTTTGGTGAATAACAACATAACACTATGAATGATATTTGTGTGCACAAAGTTATATATATTTCTTACTTATTGTTGTTTGTTCTCAACTTTTGACACCGTTTCTGGCAATCTGGCACTGCCCCAGTAGTCTATTAAATTTATGAATTTCACTTAGCCGAAGTTAGGGTAGCTGTTATCTTGACTTTGCACTACATTTTGTTAGCCATATACCGTTACGACTTAGGATTTTGGTGATTTAGAGTTTCTTTTTTTCTCATGCTTCTGTGAGCTTGGAAACTGTAGAAATATACCACGTAAACTGCGAGAGCCATTATCTCAGAGAAAGCACTACATCGTAGTACCCTTTGTTCTATTTCCAAATATTGATTTTTCCCCAGCTTACAATCAATTTCTATCTTCAAAAGTTTTGGTTCTCTGTTATAGTGTAATGTAGAAATTACATAGCTAGATGCCGTCATTCCCAGTATCTATAATACAAAATAGTTTCCAAACAGTAAGTGTTGGTCTAGTCATCAAGTCAACAACTACTATATAACGAAACCTCTCTATACACAATGTTCTACCCTTTATTCTCTGTGGTACCAAAAAAGTTGCAAAGGGAAAACGATTTACCACTTTAAAAGATGAGAGTCAGCCAGAAAAGGAAAAAGGAGGAAAGATGGGAAAATTGGATTAACTGTATGATTGAAGTTAAGTAGTGGATCCAGCCAGAGGTCAGCCGAAACTAATTTGTTATGGAATCTAGCAGTGACTTTGACCTTCAGGAAGTTCATCGATATTCCAGATTGTAGGTATTTCACATGTCGCACAGGCAAGGATAACTGTTGTCTTGCACTTTTAACTTCAGAAAGGCCCATAAAATGTCATTTCTATAACCTGCTTTAAAGTTTTTTATTTTCTGTACTGTGGTTGTTTGCTTCAAGTGTTCAATTTCTACACATACAATCATTTATTTATGCTCTGGTCCAATTTTCGCAGCTCCTGACAGCAACAGCTTCAATAGTAGTGTAACCGACCATCAAGTAGGTGTGACTTTCCTCTTGATTCTTTTCCCACAAGCATATTGCTTTAACAACTACATGAACAATACATTAGATACATTTGAAGAACACTTGCTAGGATGAAATAATATTTCATTTTCAAGTTATGGAAATCAACACTATGAATTGGATGTTTATTAGCTGATACTTGCAATTTCATTTAAAGGTTGATTGTGACCTGTTTGCAGAAAAACTTGTTTGTTCTTGCACATTTTAGGTGGAGATGGCATGCTATCACATCACATGTACTAAGCTCAGACTCCTAAGCTATAGCTAATCAAACTAGTCCAGTTGATAGTAGATGCTTCTTTTTGTGTATTACAACATCCCAAGCAACTAAAAGCTGGATGATTTTCTTTGTAGCTTCCATTATAAAATTTTAAAAACCGCATAGTAAACATAACTAGAATGGCTTTATTTTCAATGACAACCAATATAATTCCAGTCTCCAGATGTTTTAGTATTTGGTATAGATAAAATATTTCATTTTTATGGATATGATGGGGAAAACATTGACCATTATTTGGTTAAAAATGTTAAAATTTCATCAGTTTATTATTCTCAACATTCTTGACCAGCATCTTTAGCTGGCCAAGAGCTGTTGCTCTTCAAGACATCCTTCTTGTTATTGGAAATAGCACGTAGATCCAGTAAGTATTGTTTGCATTTCTCATACCATACAAGTGAGTGGCCAAATACATGCCAACTTTGATATTTGTCTTTGTCGTTCCTCCTTTTAATATCTAGTAGCTGCTTTTCAGGCTGTTTTGGAGACTGTTGCTGTTATTACTCACGACAAAAAGAAGAATGATACAACTCTGACAAAGTGCGAATGTGTATACCGCAGGATCAAAACTAACTCACTTGTTGTTTTGATAGAGCTGTAAACTATTTGATTTTATGTGGTTAAAGCTTAACAGTTATATTTCCTTTCTATGATGGCAGTGCAAGCAAATCCTTTCAGATACAAGATGCTTTTAACCTGGACAACGATGGCTCTGTTGAAACAACAACTTTGATAGACAAAGAGGTGGTAGCCAATGCTCTTTTTCTTCCACATGACTGATCATCTGGTTTTTGTACTCCTGTTCGCAGTGTCCTTTCGATGCCTGGGAATGCCTTTCTTCTAGTTCTCTAGACATACTGTAGTAGTTAACATAAATATAACATATTCTTTTTATTTTGCTGTAGGATAATGTTTTTGTAATGTCAAATCGCAAATCCAAGTACCCAGTACTGCAAGTTGACTTAAGGTTATTACTTTTGTTTCTAGATATAGTAACCGAGAGTCCCAAGTCCTTTCAAATCCTGGAATTATTTTATGGCATCTTATTGTGCAGGTTAATATCAGATTTGGTAGTTGTAATTGTTTCAGCTACAATTGGTGGTATCATCTTTTCCTGCTTAGGACAACCGGTTAGTATTATACACAACTCTGATGACCCTTTGTGGGTTTTACGTCATTTTGCCGTAATTGTCTCCCCCATCTGAAAATCTGACTGTTACTTGTTTCATACTTTTAAGGTCATTGTTGGATACCTTCTTTCTGGTTCTCTTATCGGACCAGGGGGATTCCAGTTTATCAGTGAAATTGTGCAGGTAATTTTGTAAAATGTGAAACCATACAATCTTGTTTCCTTTTGTAGACTGCGTTCATGATACATTTGTTATGTTTGTACTAGCTGGTCACCATGTAGTGTGTATCGATTGGTCATATAAAACTTTTCAAAGTGTACAAATTATTTTATTTTATTTCATGTTATACAAATCAGAGACAAGAGGAGAACAAAAAATAGTTTTTTCTTCTCCTCCTCTCCCATTTAACTCTACTTTGCTATCCGAACACACTATAAAAGTTGAAGAAATTCCTATCCGTTCTCTAAGAAACATTGTCTTGTTATATATATATATATCATATAGGGATTTTCAGGTGAGAACCTCATTTGAGGCAAAAAGAGGTTGTTCGTTGGATTTTAATCTTATTGCTTAAATTGATTGAGTCAGATTTGGAATATCTTAATGTGTATACATTTAATTATAGAAAAAATATGTTAAATTTTGAGGTTTAATTTGTAATTTTCATACATAAAAGGCAAGTATCTATTAATTGGGTGTACAAACACATTTTCCTTATTTGCATTTGTATTTTTTATTTTTATTTCCATATGACTTCTTAATTAAAAAACATTTTAAGCATGTATATGATAGTTAGGAAAATGTATTTTCATCGGATGAAAATCACATTTATATATTCAAATATTACATTTTTATCTGATACGTACATGATTTGTGCACTTTTTGAAGATAAATTGTTATCATATTTATAAAAAAATACATTTTTCCTCTACGAAGCATGATGTATTTTTAATTTTAAAAAATCATATTTTAGAGAAAACATTTTAAGTTTCTATATGATAGTTTCTCATGGCTAGTGGATTATGTATACATTTAGGAGAAATTTTACGTATTTTTGCTTAAAAAATTCAGATTCGATGTATTAAATTGATTTCCATATTTTTCTTAGTTTAAAAATCATAGATTTTGTATTTTTCATAGAAATGTTTTTTTCCTCCAGTTAAATTGCATTTAATATACAATATATTTGTATATATTTGCAAGGTATGTGAAAAAATGTTTTCTATTATATGTTATTAATTCGTCAAATTAGAATTGATGTATTATTTTGTTTTGATTAAAATCTAATATGGAGAATTATGATTTCGAATTTGAAAAATTATTGAAGTTTCCATTTTATATTCTTATATGAAAGTTTGCAAAATAAACCTTGATTTTTTAGTTTTAATCAATACTAATTGGTTGTAGCTATTAAATACTTTCCGAAAATGTCAATTTAAATCCAACAATCAACAACGAACAACCTCATTTAGCCCAAAACAAGGTTATACTCACCTGAAAATTGACGTATGTATGTATATATGGAATAAATGTGAAGCTTTATTTGTGGTTTACATTAATTATTGTTTCAAACCTTTTGGTATTATTGCATTTGAGTTTCATGCTACATAGCCTTTTCGTTTTGAAATACTTATTGCTTGATTCAGATCTGGGTTAAGTCATATTTTAGTGTCTTGGTTTTTTTAAATCGGGTGTGGCATTTAATTTTTCTTTTCTTTACACACTAAGCAGGTTGAGACTGTTGCACAATTTGGAGTTGTATTTCTCCTTTTTGCTCTTGGCCTTGAGTTTTCTCTATCAAAGGTATCTAATTAGTGATGAAATCATGACTACTATTTCTTTGGATGTTTTTTCTATGCAACAATTTTCACAGGATGTAAACAAGTTGGTGTAATTTCTGCAGCTAAAAATTGTTGGGCCTGTTGCGGTTCTTGGAGGTCTTTTTCAGATTATAACTTTCATGTTGTTGTGTGGCATTACGACCACGGTATGTTACCCAACATTTTTGTGGAAGTTTTTTTCATAAAGCCGACTATAATTATCTTGTCTACTTCATGTTATTTACATTTTTGCAGTTATGTGGGGCAAAATTGTCTGAAGGTGTCTTTGTTGGGTCCCTCCTGTCAATGTCATCCACTGCAGTGGTAGTTATCTTTTGGCTACCTTATATCAGTTATTTTTACCAGTTTCTGTTCCTTATTTCCTTTTAGTGGTATCATTTTTAGAATCTAAAATCTAATTTTTTTGTTTATGCCATTTTTAGGTTTCCAAGTTTCTGGTAGAGAAGAACAGTACAAATTCTCTTCATGGTGAAGTCACAATTGGGACTCTTATTCTCCAGGTCTGTACTTCACTTTCTGAAAAATCAGGCAACCTTTAGTATATACATGCTGATATCCAATCGTAGAGGATTAGAATCTTTTAATATCTTTTCCCTTTATTTCAGGACTGTGCTGTTGGTTTGCTATTTGCACTGCTTCCCATTTTAGGCGGAAGTGGTGTTTTTGAAGGAATCGTATCTATGGCAAAATTGTAAGTTTGACTTCGTGGTTACCTTATGCAAGTTCAAAATTGTTATAGATACATTTTCCTTCCCTCTAGTTGTGGCATTCACGTAGAATTCTTCCTTAATCTATGTGAAACAATAACAGATCACACCATACCATTCTCCATCTATTTGGAACCGTCTTACTTCCGTCTTCTCAAACATGCAGATTGATGATCTTGTCTGGTTTTATAGCCATTGCATCTTTGCTCACTGTTACTGTCATTCCACGATTCTTGAAGTTAATGATGCAAGTCTCGTTTCAAGTAAGTGGCAACAACTATTCCTTGAGAATATTATTTTACTATTGATTGGGCAGGGCCTACATTTTGTTTTCTTTCGCTTCAATCCCCTATCCCCCTTCAATCATTATTGCGAAATTAGTGTGCTTCTTTTGTTATAAGAGTCCACTGTTATAGCTGAATGATTTTCCTTCTGTGTGACTCAACTAAGTTTTCATGTTTCCCAAGAAAGTATCATTGCAGTTCCTGCTGCATATATTTTTCAATTGTTTTTCATTTTCTATTCCTCAAATAAATTGGCATGGTTGTTATGTTGTGGTCTATAAGTAACTGGAACTTGTATTCTTATGTTTGGGGTGTCCTTACTAAATCAATACCCCCTGAGCCTTTGTCAAGTATGAGAAAATCTTTTAATTTTCTTTAGAGTTTAATTCAAGTAGGGGTTGTTTTTATTCTCCTCCTGAGTAACATACAATTTTAGATTCCTAAGGCCCCTCGTAAAAAGATCTACATGTGATGGAATGTTAGTTACAAAGTGTGCAATGGCGGTTTTTAATCAGTTATAATAATTTGAATAGTCAGGAAAATTTTCAGTTGCAGACTTTCAGTCATCCTGGTTGGTTGCCTAATCTACTGAACATTAAATATTATTTCATGATAAAGAAAATGCGAAGTTGAGATTATATGCAATATATAAAGGTTTAGTTTTCTGAATGCAAATTTATAAAAGTTTAGGTATGAATTTCTAATAATTCAGCAATGCGGTTATTAAGGTTCACATTTTTTACTGAACGAATCCACCAACTTTTTAATTTTGATTTTTGTTGAAGAAATTGCACACACTGGTGTAGCAAAACATAGATCCTCCAGCTTGGATACATTTAAATCAATATGCATAAAAACCAATATTTAATGAATTTGGTGCTGCCTTCTATTTCCAAGCCTGCGAGCCATGCCTTGTATGCTTATGCGATCTGATCAGATAGCTCTCTATCTTTTCATGAGTTCATCCAAATCCTAGGACAATTTTCTGGACGACTTCACTCCATCTTTAGCTTTCGAGAAGATAGAAGACAAGAGGCTAACTGTTATAACTTAGTTGATAATTTATGTTTGTGGAAAAAAAATCATTAAGTTTACCAAAATACTAAATGTGACTAAGAATGGCGGTTATTTAGCAATTACTACCGGTTTTTCTTTCTGAATTCACATTATATTTCGAGGACTTACTTTCTCTTATCTTGGTATTGCTTTCGAAATTTCAACTGTTTTTAAGGATTAATTGATCTTTTCCTATAGGTGAATGACAAGTTTCCTTTTCTTTGTTCAGTTCCCAAAAATTAGTTGTTTTACAGTATGACATATTTTTAACTAACTTATACTCTACAGACGAATGAACTTTATCAACTAGCTTCTGTGGCGTTCTGCTTGTTATTGGCTTGGGTAAGCTTGAAATATACCTGTTATCATTCCAAAGAGCATGTTACTGCAATCTGTACATTATCTTTGAATTCTTGATTATCTTGACCCAGATCTATTCATTAACCATTATGCTGGCAATAAATTAGACATCTTTATTCTGTTTTCGACAGTAGCACATTTCTTTCTACCAGTATGTTCAAGACTGTTGTAGTTGGAAATAAAACTAACAATTTGTCATACATTTAAATGAACTGTGATTCTTGGCAAGTTTCATGTCTACTTGTCTACCATATCCCACCCCATATGGGATTGAAAGGGTTTGTTGTTGTTGTTGTAATATGAGATATGGCATACATTATTTCTCCCCTTACTAAAAGCTTCCCGCCATATTAGGATCTTTTCCTGGTTGATTTAAAATTTTCATTTATTCTCTTCATCAGTGTAGCGACAAACTAGGGCTGAGCCTTGAATTGGGTTCATTTGTTGCTGGAGTTATGATATCAACCACAGACTTCGCAGAACATACACTGAAACAGGTAATTTGTCCCCAGGAACACCTTTTGTCAGTACTATTCTTCAATGGGTAGCAGGGGAATGCATGCCAAAACTTACTTACAGTCAGTTGTCTTCTTTACAGTCGGTGATTCATTTACAAACTATAATTTGTCCGAAGATAATAACTTTTGCTCCATGGTTTTCTTTAGGTGTTATGTACATGGCAATGCTTCATGTACTTTTTGCTAGGAACAATGGTACCTGTGTTATGAAAACTCAACTAAGTTAATTTACCATTTAGGTCTTTTTTTCCATCTCAAATGGCCCAATTTCATCTGCAAAACTATTGAAATTTTCATCATATGATCACACATTTTACTATTTTAGTATAATCTCGGAGTTGCATTGCTTGTAGATTATCATCTAAAGCACAAATCACTTTCTTTTTGAAGTAGTCAGTAGAACATATATCAGAGTTGCATTGCTTGTTTCTCTTCCAGTTAATGTCTTTCTGGCTACATTTTCAAGGTTCAACACAAATCGATTCCTTTTGGTGCTTCTGAGCTCACTCTTTTGCTCATTTCAGGTGGAACCTATACGTAACTTGTTTGCCGCACTCTTCCTTGCCAGTATTGGATTGCTCATCCATGTGCAGTTCTTGTGGACCCATGTTGATATTTTATTAGCATCTGTCGTTCTTGTCCTTATAATTAAGACCATTGTAACAACAGTTCTTGTCAAAGCCTTCGGATATAGCATCAAGACATCATTGCTTGTAAACATCTTGAATCTATCTTCAATACATAATACAACATTACCACTGAATAAGTCTTGATGTATTGTTTCTAATACAGGTTGGTGTGTCACTAGCTCAAATAGGTGAATTTGCATTTGTTCTGTTGAGCCGTGCATCTAATCTTCATCTAGTTCAGGTCAGCTTCTCTTTACTTTTCTCATATCCGGTGTACTGGATTTAATCTAGCTTTAATGATTGAGTTCATTTTTCATTTTAAATTGCATTTATCCATGTCTAATCCAACAAGTTTTTCATTGTCATGTTGGATAACTCGATTCTAAGTTGATCAAATATTTGTTCCTATTAAGTAAGGTTGGGTCGTCTCACAAGGAGCTATATGCCTATACTTGTGGGCCTTAATAACCCACAACACATATTTAATCTTACCCAATGTGGGACTATTCCAACATGCGCATGCGTGAACATCACATAATCTACGTGTGGGACACACATGGGAATTATGTGGATACAACTGGATTCACACCCTTTAGACAGATGCAACTGGATCCGCACATGGTGGGTACAACTAGGTTCACACATGTCCTAAGTGGATACAAGATGTACAACCGGATTCTCACATAATTGACATATAAATGTATATAGGTTAATCTCACACACAATATGTTCTGATACCATGTTCACTAAAATTAGGTCATGTCCCACAAGGAGCTCTGCACTTTAGAAGTCGCCTTTTATGGGTGACTTGAGGACCTTTATAACCCCACAACACATATTGGGACTATTTTAACAGCTCCAAATAAATTAATTTCTCTTCCCAATCAGAAGTTCTTATTGTCATTCTTTTTACAAATGGGATTACTTTGTAGCTCCAACTTCACAGCCATTATGTATTATTTACTTCAACAAACTTGTATTTATTGTTGTTGAATTTTTGTTATATAGAGAGTGGCAAAATAGGTGCAGCCAAGATATGCATAGAATTTTGCCTTATGAGTTGTGATTGGCAATTTGACATACTTTTTTACTATTTTTTGTTTCAAGATGTCATGTTTAGGTGATCCATCTCCATTAATGTGCAAATCTTTTTTTCCTGAAGAGTAAAAACAACACCTTTTCTTATTCTGTTATTTTATGTTGCTTTTCTATTTCTATAGATGTGAAGTTCTCTAATATGTTTGTTGTGGTCATAATCAGGGCAAGGTGTATCTCCTACTTTTGGGTACAACTGCTCTTAGCCTGGTGAGTTCAGACCACCAGCACCAATAATATCTTTTCAGGTCTTTATTTGTATAATCAATCAAGTTACAATTATACCATTTTGGCAGGTAACAACTCCACTCATGTTCAAAATGATACCTGTAATAATGCACCTAGGTGTTATTATGCGGTGGTTTCCTTCAGAGAGCTGTTCTCAAGATGAAGTAAGTATTAATTTCCTACTCTGTTTTACTCGTTTTACACCTCTTTCTAACCTTGCTTGAGACTATGTATAAGGATTAGACCCTTAATTCTAATCCTTTCCCAATATTTTCAAGAAATGAGCTTGAATCATTTTTTTCTCGGTTAGAGGTGCTGACTCGGTCCTTATATGTAAACCCAGCTTGTAGTTTGCAATGGAAACCTGAATTTGATAGACTTTTGACGTGCAAAAACATATTACCTCCTTAACAGTGCATGTTGTAGAAATCTAGTAACTAGTTTGAGACGGGAGGAAGAAAGAAGAAAATCTTATTTGTTTCTGATTTGTTGTGTTTATTACAATTTGAACTGTTTAGTATATATACATGATCTTTTATTTCCGTTGGGTTGGAACAAACGAGGAGATGTGTCTTTAATTCGTTTGTTTATCGAGGAGGTGCGTCTGGTTGTAGCGAGGAGGTGTGTCTTCAATTCCGTTTGTTTATCGAGGAGGTGCGTCTTTAATCCTGGTTGCTTTGGATACTCCCCCTGTCTTCAATACTCCCCCTCAAGTTGGGTCCTGAAATAAGTTGAAGAGACCTAACTTGGAAAGGATGTGGTTTGCTTGCGGTTGATCGAGAGCTTTGGTGAAAATATCAGCGAGTTGATCGTTGCTAGGAACATAGGGAACTTCTATTTCTTTGGCCTGGATCTTCTCACGGATGAAGTGGCAGTCGACTTCAATGTGCTTGGTTCTTTCGTGAAACACTGGGTTTTGAGCTATGTGTCGAGCTGCATTGTTGTCACAGAACATTTTTATCGGGAGGTGGTAAGGTTGTCCCATGTCGAGGAGTAGTTGCCTTAACCAGATGAGTTCGCTGGTAGTGGATGCCATAGCCCGGTATTCAGCCTCAGCACTGGATCTGGCAACAACAGTTTGCTTTTTGCTGCGCCATGTTACAAGGTTTCCTCCAACAAATGTGCAGAAACCTGTAGTTGATCTTCGATCGTGACTTCCTGCCCAATCTGCATCAGAGAAACCAATTATTGAATTAGAATTGTTGTTTTTCATCCATAATCCTTGTCCTGGAGTTTTTTTAATATATCTAAGTATCCTAGTGATTATATCTAAATGAGGTGTTCGAGGTGAATGCATGAATTGGCTGATGATGCTAACAGCATAGGTTATGTCTGGTCTTGTTACAGTGAGGTATATGAGTTTCCCAACGAGTCTTTGATATTGTTGAATGTCTTTTATTGGTTCGCCTTCAGTGGTGTTTATTTTTAGTTTAGTTTCCATGGGTGTATTTGCTGGTTTGACTCCAAGTTTGCCTGTTTCCTTTAAGAGATCGAGGGCATATTTCCTCTGAGAGAGAAAGAGTCCTTTTTTTGAATGTGCAATTTCTATTCCTAGAAAATACTTTAGTTGTCCTAGGTCTTTAATATCAAATTTTGTTTTTAAGTGTTGTTTTATTTTGTTGATTTCATACTTGTTGTTACCAGTGATTATGATATCATCTACGTATACTAGAATGATGGTGGTGATAGTCTGATGATGTTTGGTAAACATAGATGCGTCAGCGGAAGACTTTTTAAAACCGTAAGACAGGAGACAATAGCTAAGCTTGGCATACCAGGCACGAGGGGATTGTTTCAATCCGTAGATGGCTTTGTTGAGTCTGCAAACCTGATTTGTTGAGGTGTAACCGGGTGGCGGAGTCATATATACTTCTTCCTCGAGGTTACCTTGAAGGAAGGCATTTTTTACATCCATTTGATAGAGTTCCCAATTTTTATTCACGGCTATAGAGAGTAAAACACGGACAGTGTTCATTTTTGCTACTGGGGCAAAGGTTTCTAGATAATCTAGACCGTAAGTTTGTGTGTACCCTTTTGCTACTAATCTTGCTTTGTATCTTTCTATTGTCCCATCACTATTGTATTTGATTTTATATATCCATTTGCATCCTACGGGCTTAATTCCTTTTGTGATTGGGGTTAGGATCCAGGTTTTGTTTGTCTCCAGGGCTTGGATTTCTTCTTCCATGGCTTTGCACCATTTTTGATCCCTTATGGCCTCATTGTAATTTTTTGGTTCTATATGAGAATCTATAGTTCCTAGAAAGCCTTTATGATGTGTTTTTACTTGTTGGTATGATAGATAATCCTGGATAGGATAAGTGACGTGAGAGGTGATATAGTTGTGCAGATATCTTGGTGGGCGAGTTGGTCGAGTTGATCTTCTTGGAATGTTTTCTTCTTCGTGATCAGAGGGAGTTTCATTGTCTTCTTCTTGAAAAACAGGCGTCCTTGCGATGATCTCAGGATTGCGGGTGATGGGTATTGGCGTGTCAGCGGAATTAGGTGGTTCTGGAGGTCTGTTGTTTCCATCTTCTGGGCCGAAAAAAGGACTACTTTCTACAAACTGTACATCCCGAGAAGTATACAATTTACAATTTTCTGGGTCATAACATTTATACCCTTTTTTGTTAAAAGAATATCCTAAAAAAATACATTTGCGCGAATTGAAATCAAGCTTGTCATCTCTTTTCCTGTGAACAAACACAATACACCCAAAAACTCGTAGGTGATCAAGTAAAGTTTTTTGACCAGTCAGAATTTCTAAGGGTTGTTTGTTTTGGAGACGAGGACTAGGTAGACGATTGATAAGATAAGCAGCAGTTAAAACAGCATCGGACCAAAACCGTTTTGGAACGTGAGCTTGAAAGAGTAGTGAACGTGTTATATTCAAGAGGTGACGATTTTTTCTTTCAGCTACACCGTTTTGTTGTGGTGTGTCAACACAAGTGGTTTGATGAAAGATGCCTTTTTGTTTTAGAAAAGCTTGAAAGACATTACTGGTGTACTCGGATCCATTATCTGACCTTAAGATTTTAATTTTGAAATCATACATGTTTTCCACAAACTTTGTAAACGTGCAAAAAATATCAAAAGCTTCAGATTTTGATTTTAATAAGTAAATCCATGTAGTACGAGAAAAATCGTCGATAAAGGTGATAAAATATTTGAACCCATTGTAGGATTCAGTTGGGGCTGGTCCCCAGATATCGGAGTGTATTAGTTCTAGTGGTTGTTTTGTTTTAATAGATGATAAATGAAACGACGATCGAGTTTGTTTTGAGAATCTGCATACATCACATAATAAATCCGTTCTAATAGAAGGAAATAGCGATTTTAAAACAGAATGCGACGGATGTCCCATCCTTTTATGCCATAACTCATGTTTGGAAAAATTTCCAACATGTAAAGCATGCATACTTTGATCTAGAATATAAAGATTATTAGCAAGTCGACCCCTACCAATCGTCTTCCCGGAGGTACGATCCTGAAATACAACATCAACTGGTGAGAAGATAATATTACAATTTAATTCTTTTGTGATTTTTGCAACAGATAGTAAGTTTGATTCAAAAGAGGGGACATACAAAACATTCTTTGCTATTTTATCAAGTAATATCATATTTCCTTTTCCTTTTATTTCTACTTGGTTTCCATTAGCTACACTTACAAAATTATTTAGTAGAGATATGTTTCTTTTAAGATCTAGTAGTAAACTTTGATTTCCAGTCATGTGATCAGTGGCGCCGGAATCAATAACCCATATATTATTTTTCCTTTTTTCAGTATTGAAAGCTGAAGAATGATTTATACCTGCCGAATTACCTGAACCAGAAGGACCTTTGTGCAAAAAATCGCTCAATTTGTTTATCAGGACATGGATGTCCTCCTCTGAGCCCATTGGGCCTGTGCGGTTTTGGTCCGCCACATGTTGATTTATGCGTTTGTTGTTTGGAGAGAATAACCTCTCTGTTGTGCTATCCGGGTTTGGAGCCGACCCGAATGTGCTATCCGGATTTGCCGAAGTATTTAAAGCTCCTGATCCGACTGCTGACATTCCGAATGCTTCCTGCGAAAAAAGGTTAGGGTTAGGGTTAGGTTGGTGGCTGCCGCTGCTGCCTCCTGTGGCGGCGATGTAGCCGCTGCCGCCCGATGATCCCTCGTGCGAAGAACTTCTCCCATCTCCTCCTCCTCTTCTCTCATCTCCTCCTCCTCTTCTGTTGTTGTCTTTTGGTGGGCGGAGATGAGGATGAAGAAACCAGCAGTTGTTTTTGTTGTGTCCGGATTTTTTACAGTTTTCGCAGTGCTCGTTCTTCCGGTTTCCATATCGTTTTTTGTTGTCTTGATGCTGGTTTTGTGTTTTTCCGGAGAAAAACGCTTGGTTCTCGGCTTCGGTTGTTGTTTGTGGAGGAGTGATGGTCCTTCGTCGCGATTCTTCGCGGAGGATCATCGCGATGACTGAGTTAAGAGACGGTAGGTCAGGAGCCATGAGCACCTGACTTCTGATGTTTTCAAAAGACGGGTCTAGACCTACCAGAAACTGGTAGATCCGGTTTTGTTCGGTTCTTTTTTCGATTGTTCGTGCGTCGTTTGTTGGTGGTTCATAAATCCCCAACTCGTCCCAAGCCTTCCTGAGAGTACCGAGGTACTCGATGATGCTTTTGTGGTTTTGACGGGCTTGAGCGATGTCTTGTTTGAGTCTGAAAATATGTGCGAAGTCTTGCGCCTTTCCGTAGTGTTCTTGGACCGCATCCCAGAGTTCTTTTGCGCTGTCTTTGTAGATGAAGATTTCCCCTATCTGAGGTTGCATGGATGCGATTATCCATGACATGACGAGATGATCGGAGGTCTGCCATTCTTCTTGTTTTGCCTCCGTGTCTGGTTCATCCGGTTTTTTCGTAGTTCCAGTGATGTGGCCGACTTTCCCCCTGCCGCTGAGGGAGAGGGAGACCGCCCGCGCCCAGGACAGGTAATTTGTCCCGTTGAGCAAAGTTGAAACAAGTCGAGAGGGGTTGTCGTGGTGGTTTCCCGACATGGTTTTTTTGTGATTTTTTGTGGTTTGGTGGTTTTTGAGGGTCTGGATGTAGGTTTTGCGCCTTCAACCCCCTCAATGAGGTGAAGGTCAGTGATGATTTTTGGGAATCTGAGATCGTATCAGCGCTCTGATACCATGTAGAAATCTAGTAACTAGTTTGAGACGGGAGGAAGAAAGAAGAAAATCTTATTTGTTTCTGATTTGTTGTGTTTATTACAATTTGAACTGTTTAGTATATATACATGATCTTTTATTTCCGTTGGGTTGGAACAAACGAGGAGATGTGTCTTTAATTCGTTTGTTTATCGAGGAGGTGCGTCTGGTTGTAGCGAGGAGGTGTGTCTTCAATTCCGTTTGTTTATCGAGGAGGTGCGTCTTTAATCCTGGTTGCTTTGGATACTCCCCCTGTCTTCAATGTGACATTTAACAGTGCATGTAATGTCAGTGCTCTTGTTCTACGAGGCTGTGGCATTGATATTGCTAGAAAACTTGTAAAAAAAAATCATTTTCACATTTCAACTTTCTCTTCATTTTGCATTAACCGTTCAATATGAAAATGTCACTTTCCTGATGTTAACTCATTCTAGCTTGTTATGATTGACAGGAGAGAGCTACCATGCTTGAAAACCATAACAGATTGCTATGAAATTGAAAGAAGTTTTATTGACCTTTCTCATTCAGCCGAAATATTTCTGGGCTCCTTGTAGTCTACCAAATGGAGGAAGCTATTGTAAAGTAAAATATAACGTAATCAAAACCACTTTTGTAGTTGTATTGCCTTGGAATGTACTGAAGGCCATATTCATATTTTCCTTAAAAGGGAAGCAGCAGCAGCACTGTTAGAGTGCTTCTGTGTGTATTTGTACGCGTTTAGGTGACATGAAATTTCTTTCTTCATCATTTGATCAGATTCTGTCATATCCTTTCTATTTTTCTTGAAAAACAACAGTAAGAAACTAACATTGATGTCATGCATTGACAAAATTGCATTCCGTAGTTTATTCAGTTTTGTTTCTGGAAAGTAAAAGTTACAGCTTGGTTCTTTTACTAAGAAATGCAAGAGATCGTTTCTCGACTAAGCTGCAATTGATGGCCAACACCATTTGTTAGTGATGCAACTCATATCTTTCGAGGAACTTACCAGCCATTCCAAAGGTATTCATGGATGTCCATAGATTTGTGATATAGAAGGGTCGCCCAGCAAACATTTTTGGTTCTATATAACTGCCCTTTTGCTCATCATGCCAATTTTGCATCACCAATAACTTCATCTTTGTTATATGTTTCTCTGTAGCTATGAGTTTCTATTTATGGTGCCTTGGTTGTAGACATTATGCATCTATCAAGAATCCAATATGATAAGTTGGTAAGGGACTGTTTGCAAAGAGTATATGTTGGTTGGTTACATGTTACAATATTCTGTACAACACGCTCTCAAGTGTTCTTCCGAAAGGAGTTTAAGCATGTTAGTTGATTGGAAAATCATGTCTTGAAGGTGCTTGAGAACATTTCCGAAAATTTTAGAAAAAGATTGTGGTTTGAAATCAATAGATAATCATGAGGCCGAGATGTTGGTTAATGGAGAAACGGGGTGTCTTTGGAATTTGGATAGAAGATTTGGCTTGGAGCGATTCCTCTCTGATAGATCTTAAATGATTTGTTGTGCATATTCTTGTCTGGCGTATGTGTGTTTGTTATCCTTTTGCCAAAGTGAGGCTTCAATCAACGTTTCTGACTTGACATTCAAAAAACTTGCTTAACCCGTCCCTGAAGTCCTGTCTGTCTCTCTGAGGGTTGAATTGCAAAACATGAGCGATTGATTTGTGAAGATAAATATCTGATTGGAAGGACTTTCAAATTTTCAAAATAATCAAAAAAATTATAAAAATATGCACTTCAGAAACTTATTTGGCAAAATATGCACATTAAAAACGGCACCTGAAATACCGTTTTTTGTAACTAAAAACGGCATCTCCAATGCCGTTTTTTGTAACTAAAAACGGCATCTCCAATGCGGGTTTTTAGCCAACTAAAAAACGACACTACAGATGCTGTTATTTACTTGGTTAAAAACGGCACCAGTAATTTGTTTAAAAACGGCATCACTAGTGTCGTTTTTATCCTATAAAAAACGGCATCCGAGATGCCGTTTTTAAGCTAGGGTTTAAGTCCTGGCCAGACACTTAAACTTCATTTTTTCACTTCCAAAATTCCCCCACTCCCCATTAGTCTCTCTCTCCGACGACCAACAGTGTTGAGGTTAGGTTAGGTTTTTATTTTGTTTTTGGTTTTTTTTGATTTTGACATGAAATACAATGCATGTATAGTTAATGTATTTGTTTTTATGTTCATGTATGTGTGAAATGTAGATTTTCTACACTCGAAGTAATGAGCTCCGGTACCGGATTGGTTATGGTTTTTTTCGATGGAATTCTTACATTCGTAGATGAGGTACCAGAATATGAAGGTGGTAACAGACGAATGCTTAATGTTAACACACATATGCGATATGATGATCTGTGTGAATCAGTTTGTCAAGTTTGTGGTTTCCAAGAAGGAGAGTTTGATCTAAAGTTAACATGCAAATGACCACCGTATGAAAAGTATACATATGCTCAAGTTTTTGATGATCAGAGCACGGCTACAATGCTATCTCTATTTAACTACATGAATACAGTTGTATTGTTTGTTGAGAAACAACCCAAGCCCTATACTACTGTCCACCACAGTCAGTTGAATGAGGATTATCAACAAATGACACAAATATATAGCCAATATGAAGCAGGTCCTTCTTCGGCAGTTCCTCAGTCCTATTTTGGATCGTATGAGCACACACCAATGAATATTGGTAATTATGAAGCAGACGTAGTTCAATCACATTCTCAAGGAAGACAGGTTGAAGATGCAGATAGTGATGAGACAGATGATGATGGGGCAGATGGTCAGATGGATGGTGATGAGATAGACATTGTTGATGTAGATTCAACCCCACTTCCGGAGCTGCAGAACATGTTTCATCATATGGCAGACGCTGTGAATCGAGAACCTGATAGCTACGTACATGAAGTCATCGTTAGTAATGAATTGCCACCATTACCAGTACTACCAGATTTGAGGCATTTGCCAGACATAGAGCCTGACGAGAACTGGATTGAAAATTCAGTGATTGGAAATGTCGATGAGCGTATTGCTGCGTACACTGAATACGATAACTTAGAAGATGGACGGAGTTATTGGTTGCATAGGATTTTCTTAACAAAAAAAGATTTGCTGCATCAGTTGAAGGAATGACATTTGCGAAAAAGTGTCCAATTCAAAGTGTTAACGTCTGGGCCAAAAAGATTTTCAGCTGTTTGTTTGAAAAAAGAGTGTGAATGGAAGATACATGCCTCTTACAGTCAGAGCAAAGAATGTTTCCAAGTTAAGAAGTACAAGTCTGAACACACCTGTAGTAACGAGGGACTTTTGCATGACCACGTGCAATGTGACACCGGTTTAATTTCTAACATGATTCTTGCCACCATTCGAACAAACACAACCATTACTCCTGAAGAAATTCAGGCTTTAGTGAAGACTCATTACTTCATAAATATCAAGTATGACAAAGCTTGGTACTCCCGCAAGAAAGCATTGGAACAAGTATACGGAGTTGATGAAGCTTCTTATCGTAACTTAAGACGTTTTATGTCTAATATTTGCACCACCAATCCTGGCACCGTGGTCGAGATTCAGACACAGAGGATAAGTCACAACATTGAGCAATTTCAAAGAGTATTTTGGTCATTCGCAGCCTCAATTGAAGGTTTTCAGTACTGTAGACCTGTGTTGAGCATTGATGGGACTCATTTGCTGTAACAATGTAAGGAAACCAGCTAATTGTTTCCCTTTTTTCAGACATGCCTGATCCAAATATTGATACAAAACAACTAAGGATGCAGCTCCCCAACTGTAGTTTCCACATTCAAATATGTTTTCCAGCAACAATAAATATCTCAGGTGGACTTTGTTTCCACTCTTATCGCCCACTATCCTGGATCCTAACTGAAACAAAATGTACGCTCTCGTGTGCTGCATAACCTGCTCATCTGTTGCATCTTGCTCAACAACCTGAAAATTTTGCTGCAACCACTGCAATGACACGTATCCACCTTTCACTGCAGTTCTCGCTTCTTCTTCTTCAACACCCAACAGATTCATGCAAACCTGAGTCCAATCGTGATCTAATGTTGCACACACTGCCAAACCGTCAACACGAAGACCACTAAGCATAGCTACGTCTTGTAGTGTGATGGTCATCTCCCCGTGTCTAAAATGGAAGGTGTGTGTCTCAGGCCTCCACCTCTCCACAACAGCACGAATCAGATTCCAATCCAGTTCCAGTCGTTGCAATCAAGACACAGTGTCAAATCCCGCAATCTCTAACAAATCCCACATCCTTTCATCTGGCACATTCCACGTGTTGAACTGAGTGGCGTGTTCAATGCATTTAATATCCGTCAAAGGCTCCTGGAAATTAAATTTAATTATTTTACGTCAAATAAAAACCAATACCGATACACAAAAATTTAAATTTAAATTTCATAACACTTACATTTTCCAGAATCGAAGATGATCTATGATCTTTCTGTAGTACTAACACTGAAGGGTCAACAGGACCGTGACAATCATGTGAAGTCGACATTTGGGAAATTGTAAAACATAATTAACAAAAAATAATATTACATACTATTCAGTTCAAATAATACAATCTAAACAGATTCAATACATTATCCACAATAAATCTAATTTCAACAACTACAACATTGATTATTCAATTTAATTGGTTTAACACAAATCGAAACAATGTAAATTTATTATATTTGGACTTTTGAGATTAATTGATCTATTAATCAAATCATCAAATCCGCACAAGATTATTAATCATAACAATATAACATCATCCACACAAGATTAATTAAACAAAGTACGGTAAACTCATCAACCAAATATCAATCAATCGAATCCATTTTAAATCAAACAATCCACACACATCCTAACCAAACCAATCAAATGTACATAAATACAAACTAATAAGGCAAAATCTTAACAAAAAATGATGTAAAAATACCTGAAATCGCAGGAGAGAGGGAGAGGAAGAAACACCAAAATTTTTGGCAAGATTGGAGAAAAGGGAGCCTTGGTGCCGTTTTTAACCCTAGGCTAAAAACGACATCTCGGATGCCGTTTTTATATAGGGTAAAAACGGCACCCGTAGTGCCGTTTTCTAAGCAAGTAAAAACCGGCACTATTGGTACCGTTTTTCACCTCGGGTGAAAAACGGTACTAGTAGTACTGTTTTTTACTTGGTGACAAAACGGTATTTGAAATACCGTTTTTACTTAATAAAAACGGCATCTTAGGTGCCGTTTTTAATGTGCATATTTTGCCAAATAAGTTTCTGAAGTGCATATTTTTACAATTTTTTTATTTTTTTTGATTATTTTGAAAAAAATTCCCTTTCAAAACTACACTTCCATTAAAAGACTTCGTAGCTTTCAGTGTAACGTCAAGGAAAACGAGGTCCAAAGAGACCCCCAAAATAAAATACTCACTCTCCCTAGTCGCTCGTAGATTCTCCGCGCAATCCGGAATCTCTAGGGATTTTCCCTCTCCACTTACTCGGGAAAGATTATAATCTATCAAATGCTAATTATAAAAAAAACATATATACCACTTTGGTTTTATTTCAAACACCTAATGAAAATATCATTAAATATTTGCATTATTAATCTGTTAACATAGTTACACTTGAGAGGAGACATTTGAAGTAAATAAGACATCTGAGGACAATAGCCAGGATAAGTAGCTCATGAAATTTTACTTGGCAGTAGCGACGAGGTAATGAGTGTGAAACATTTATGGAGTTATGGGGTTCACTAGTTGGCATCATTTAATAAGAACGCCACTCTTTGTCACCCATGATCTGTGTTCATATATATTTCCAGCCCTGCAGTCTGCAGATGGCAACCACTGGATGTTGACTTCCAGGGTGGGGTCCAGAACCATATTGGGCAACAATTAACCTTGGGAAATAAAACAAAATGTTCATGCTTTTATTTTCTTTTTTCTTAATTTGTCTCATCCTAAGTCCTAACAACTCTTTTCTTAAATTTCAGGATGCAAAAAAAAAAAAAACTCTAAGAGCTAACAGTCATACCTCTTTATTCGACAAATCTTAATGTATGACCACCCGTCCAGCTGATCTTTAATCCAGTTTCTATTGAGTTGTGAAGATAAAATTAAAGCTGATTCTGAACTAGCAAGGATCTGAAATATAATAGATGCCTTCATAATTTGAGTTGCTGTAGATGTCGTTCTCATGGTCTTATGCGTTTAATAATGTCGATAGTTAACTCCTTGCATTTACACGAGCGATCATTGCTTAGAACTTTACAAGTATTATATAATTATGTATACATGTTTCGTTGTTGTGATGGAACATCATCAACATTTTGATTCAAAAACCTAAATTTCCACACACTATTTACTCATGACCTGACAAAATTCTAATAGTAACTGTTAGAACATATTATTTATAAATCCAGTCTACTTTTGCACTTAAAAGTGTAATATAATTGAAGCAACATGGGAAGTTAAATGATTGAAGATAAATTATTTAAATGGAGAAGTTCTTTTACACGCTCATCATAGACTTACTTCTTCTTAGACGTGTAGTAAGTTAAGTTGTTGCCTCATCTGTTGGTTAAGTTTCTGGTCTTCTTGAATATTTACATTCCACCTAATTTGACGGAGTAATATATTTCCACCACCTAACTTGTTGCTTTTTTAGACTACCCTCCAAACTGATGTCACCGTTTAACAAAGTCTTAAGTATATGTCTTGTAAAATGTTGAAAGCAATTAAGGAATGAATAAAGTACGGTACTATATATGATCAGAAAAATACAATACTATGATTTCAAATCACATTAGTTGTATATTCTCTTCTTAGTCTTAGTTGTTTATTCTTGCTACGTACCCATCACATTAGTTGTATATTCTCTTCCAAGTCTTCACATTAGTCTAGGACTAGGACTACGTCATAGTCTTTGTTTAATCACATTAGTTTTATTAGACATTGAACAATCTCAACACAGGCGGTGCAGGATGTAACCCCGAGCTCGGACAACTGCTCACCCGTCCGAACCCGGTGCGTTAAGATACGATCCACGATCCTGACCGCTGCGCACTCTGATATTTAAATCCATCTGATAGGTCCATAATTAATCTGAAAAATATAATCAACAAATTGTGAGCTCGACAGCCCGCAAGTTCCAACCGTCAATCAATCAGAATCATAATCATGTGGAAAATAATACGGAATATGACATTCAGTCAATAAGCACAATCAAGAGACATGCATCACAAATAAAATACATGCATAACAATTTGGAACCCCCATTCGGATTCGACCACATCCTGTGCTTCTGAAATCTATCAATCAGTCAGACGCACACCTGGTAGCTCCACACTAACGACAGACAACCATTTCCTCTCTCGGGTGGCTTCACGCTGTCCGTTAGACAACTCTTTCCTAAGTGGCTCAGCCAGAAATATACATACAGTCACAGGACATGTCAACCGAAACACAACCATGCAATAATATGCATATCAATGAAATCAACATCGATACTCAGCATGCATGCAACTACGAATATCAAGAGAGACAGACATGATATGAAACTGAAGAATAACGAATCAGTACTTGCCTCAAAATCTCTATCTTTTTCTTCTTTATATTCTTCTCAAAATTCCATCTTCTCCTAAAACCACACAATCATCCAATAATCTTAATTAGTCCATTAAGATATTTGATTATTACCTCAACTAAAAAATTCAGGATATTACACATAGCCACATTATATGGTTGTTGGCAATGGTAAGTATTACTCAAGAGCCACATCACATCAGGAGTATTATTTATTACTTAAAGAAAGTTTTTCATCCTTTTGGGTTAAGACGGAGGGGTTTTCACGGTAATCATGTCACAAATGGTGACTGTGACTTTTGAAGTGGCCTACAAACACGACATCTGAGTGTGCAACAAAAGTTCCAAACAAAATTTTAAAAAATGCATACTATTAATCAATATATATATATCTACTATTTAAAAAAAGAAAAAAACCCAAGGTCCTCCCCGAAATGCCATCCTCTTCCTAAATCCGAGGACGCCAATCCGCAAACATCATTCTTCGTTTCTTCCCCCACTCACTCCCTTTCCTTCTTCTACCCAATATTATATTTATAATAAAAAATATTATGATCTGATCCGATCCGACCCGACCCCACTTGAATTAATCTTCAAAACAAATAAAATCCCAACAAAACTTTATGCTCTTACTCCTCCTCCTTCAATTCATTCCTCTCTCTCTGCCGACACCCTCCCCCCACCCCTCCTCCTAAGTTAAGATCCAACCGTCCGATCGATCCGATGGTCTCGGACGCCCAGACGTGGACGTCCCGTCGGGGTTCGAACCCGAGGCTCGAATCCGACCCTGTAATCGACATCCCGGCGACCCCACCAGGCGACGCTCGGCTAAACTCGTCGTCGTTGAAATCTCCATTCAATCTCCTCCTCTCATCCCAGCCGTCCCCTGGCGTTTTGACGGCCCTGATCATCGGATCATGGTACTTCTCCAACATCGGCGTCCTCCTCCTCAACAAGTACCTCCTCAGCATCTACGGCTACAAGTACCCCATCTTCCTAACCATGCTCCACATGCTATCCTGCGCCGCCTACTCCTCCCTCGCGGTCCACTGGCTCGCGGTTGTGCCTCCCCAGCTTATCGTGTCCCGACGCCAGTTCCTTAAGATCGCCGCGCTTTCCGTCATTTTCTGTTTCTCGGTTGTTTGTGGGAACACTTCGCTAAGGTATATTCCGGTGTCGTTCAATCAGGCGATCGGGGCCACTACGCCGTTTTTTACGGCGGTTTTCGCGTTTGTGATTACCTGCCGGAGGGAGTCCGCGCCGGTCTACGCTGCGCTTGTGCCCGTCGTGCTTGGGGTCGTGGTGGCGTCCAATAGTGAGCCGTTGTTTCACTTGTTTGGGTTTCTGGTTTGCGTTGGTTCCACTGCCGGACGCGCGCTTAAGTCCGTCGTTCAGGTCAGGTTTGTGCTTTTGTTGTTTGTGTGAGTCATGTGTGTGTGGATGTTGTTTTCGGTTTTGATTCGTAATTCGGATGAGGAGAATTCGATTGGAGTTTGGAAATTCTCGAATTGGTTTTCGTTCGAGATCGTGTCGTGTGTGGTCGGATTTTGTTAGAAATAACCAAGGATTTTACTTGTAGTTACTTAAGTTGTTGACAATAGTAGTAGGTTATTGAAAATTCTGAGTTGGATTTAAATGTTTCCCAAATTAGGCTTTCGTTGATTTCCTATAATGACGGTATAAGAGTCAACCGGACGCTAATAGCACGTAATGATGGTACAAAAATATAAGCTGGACGCTGGTAGCACGTGATTAATTGGTGTAGTTTCGTGTGTTTTTGTGTAATCCTTTTACTCCAATTTTTGGTTTGCTGATAGATTTGACTTCAGGCAAAATTGATGTGATTTTGATTCTTATTACTCCAATCCTTTTGCAAACTGTGATTTTTTTATTTATTTGTCGTGATTTTGATTGTGGGCATAATTGATGTTACTGCGCTTTGCGCTACTGAGGTATGGAAACTCGTGTTAGGTCTGGCTTAGGGACAAGTGAAATGCAATCTAATATTATAGCAGAACACGCTGATCTAAGTTTTTGGGCTTTTGGGAATCTGAATAATCTGAGAAATTGTGCAAACATGTACTTAACATCTCTACTAGCTTACTAGTTTACTAATCTGCAAATGGTAACTATGACCGAATTATCCTATTGCAGTGTTCGGCTTATTACGATTCCATAGTGTATAATCATGTTACCCATCTAAGATCGTGAAAATCATTTATTGCAGGGCTTACTTCTGACATCTGAAGCAGAGAAGCTCAATTCAATGAATCTTCTAATGTACATGGCTCCAATGGCTGCCGTTTTGCTTCTTCCAGTCTCACTCTATGTCGAAGGCAATGTTGCAGCTCGAACTGCCGAAATTGCTGTGAAAGACCCCAACATTATCTTCCTTTTGCTTGGCAATGCCACTGTTGCTTACCTTGTCAACCTCACCAATTTCCTCGTCACCAAACACACCAGTGCGCTCACCTTGCAAGTCCTAGGTAATGCAAAGGCGGCCGTTGCTGCAGTTGTTTCGGTGCTCATTTTCCGCAACCCCGTCAATATTATGGGGATCACAGGTTTCGGCATCACGATAATGGGTGTGGTTCTCTACAGCGAAGCGAAAAAGAGGTCCTCTCCTTCTCATTGATTGGAATACGATTCAATATCTCTCATTGTTTGATGTTCTATAGTGTCTTAAAAAAAATTAATTTCCCGCCCCCAGATTGTAAGAGAACTCTGGGATTTTTTTTGGCTTCATTTCAGTAATTAATAACAATCATCATGAAGAAAATATGTTGTTTTCTCTCCCTTGTTTCTTGTATTCATCACTACTACTTTCCACTTTTGACTCTGGTTGATAAGAACAAAATGGGGCAGGAAAGTTGTAGACCAATGAAAGAGGGAGAAGGGATAAGAATAATGAGGCTTTCCCTTCTCTACTCATTGCTGTCTATTAAGGTCTCGACTCAGGTATTAGTTTGTTCCCGTGGATCTTATCAATTCCGCACGCACAGTGCATGCATTTCATGTCGGTTTTTGTTAGATTAAGATGATATATTGCTTACTGTGCAGTATGGAAACTGGAAGGTTAGGGAATCTCGTGTTTGTTGCTTTTAGTTGCAGTTTAATTGCGTCCGGATCTAACTTTTGTAAGATAAGGATACCTGGATCTGTGCTACTTCAGAATTGAGGTTCCAATAGATTTTAGCATCTTAACTTTGTATTTACAACATGGTTGCACTAAAACCGGGTTTCAGCGGCAGTACATCATGTTTTCTAATCATTGTGTGGAGATTAGGCCTCAAGGCTGTTGAAAATTGGTTTAAATTTGTTAAGTATATAGAAAAACTTGATAAAACGGTCGACCAGTGGAGGAGTTCGGTCGACCGAATTTATCAGGAGTGTTCAGTGGTGGACATTAGTCGATCGAAAATAACAGATACTTTTCAAAAGGGATAAATGGTCGACCGATGTTGGATACCGTTCAATTGAATTTATCAGACTTTTTTGGAGTCAGGAACGGTCAACCGAAAGGATTCTGGTCGACCGAAAAGTTGTAGTTGCGCTGAAGAAAAACCGTGGAGCGATCGACCGGTGTTGGACACGGTCGACTGAAATTAACATGAATTGTTCCTGTTAACCGTTCGGTTGACCGATTTCACGTTTTTCTGCACGATTTCTATACGTTTATGAGTCTATTTAAGGGTTTTTCAGCCATAGTTGTAAACTAATGCATGAATTTATTTCCTTGAGAGATAGATTAGGGCTAGAGATAGATTTAGAGTGTTTTGGAGGACAACTTGCATCCATCAACTTATAATTTCTGTTCCTTCTCTTGTTGGAGAAGCGGAAAAATGAAAAGAAACTCACAGAAGACCCCCTAAGGACGTAGTCACGTTGTCGAACTTTGTAAAACTCGTGTGTCGTGATTGTTTCAAGTGTGCATTCATCTTTGTTTTCTTTATTTTATCTTGTGTGTGTTTGTTGCTTGAAAATTTTGGAGATAGCCAGAAGTTAGTTTTTCACATTCAATATTCATTTTATAATTCCGTTTTGTGCGTTTCACCTGATATTTTCGTAGTAGTGTTGTTTGATCTCTCCCAACAAAGGCCTACCAATCACAAGAAATTGTTTTGGTTAGGAGCTTATGGTCGTTCCACTCTTGAGAACGTCTCATGTTTGAGATTGAAGAGATACTTTATCATACTTTGTGAAGGCAAAGTAATTTGAAATGGAGAGTATGTAATGCTCCAAAGGAAACGACAAGACCAATGATAATTAATGATAACTCAAGAAAATTCTTCTCTTACAAATAAATGTATGTTACAGCTCCTAATTATTATATTGCATTGCAACCCTTATTAGAAAATTCTCATTTAAATTCATCAACCATAATGTATATCATGGCCTCTTGAAGTTCAGCAAACCAATCTATTCAGGTGTTTGACCTTTCTACTTCGTTATGAATTAGAATCTCCTTTCTGAAGTGTACCTCACGTCGTCCCCTACGTTTTGTTCCTGGAGGATCATAATCTTGTTAAATTAAACTTATTTAGATGATAATGTTCCTACGTCTCAAACAAACATGCCTGCTAACACCAAAAGCTAAAGCAAGAACCATCACACATATTGTAAACACCATGATAACATTTTTTTAGCAAAATAAAGCGCAATGGTCCACTACTATTATTCACACTCTGAAAGGGAATGGGATCCATGATTGCTTGAATAATGTTCATGAATTTATTTAAGTCGTTTATTAATCTTTAAAACTTCTGCCAATCATTCGTTCCTTTGAGATTGAAGAGATACTTTATCAATTTTACTAAGGGTGTGTTTGAGTGTAACTCTCATAAATCAACTTCTGGTAGGAAGTTGGCTTCTAGGAATGTGAATCCAGAAACAACTTCTTCTTCAAGGTTGAAAGTTGTTTGGATAGGCAGAAGATTTCTGGTAGTATGTGATGTTTTATCGAAGGAAATTTCTAAATTGTCCACAATTATTATTGTTATTTACAAATGCTAAAAATGTATAAAAAATTATTTTAAATTTGTTTTAAATCATCTTCTTCAATTTTTTCCTTTTGAAAATATGCTTTTTATTTGTTTATTTTTTTAAAAATAAATCAATTATTTATTTATTTAGTAACTTAGGATTGATGTAAGGTAAATTGGTCTCCAACAACAGCTCCGGGAGAAACTCCTTAGAGCATCTTTAACGCGGAAAAAACAGGGTCGGGCGGGATTCAACCGACCCCAGCTCCCTTAGCGCGGGAAATTAGCAGGTCGGGTCCCGACCTGGGTCGGCGACCTGACCTGATTTGCGACCCGGGTTGGTCACGTGGCCAACCCGGGTTGGTTGTTTTTTTTGTTAAATAAATGATTAAAAATTAATTTTTTATATGTTTAATAGTTTTTTATTGATATTTTTTTTATATAATTATAATTATTTTTTGAAAATTAAAACAAATAATCAAATACCCTACATTTTCTCCCCTCTACGTTATTTGGAGATAAATCTTTGGAAAAAAAAGTAATTTTAAAAAATCTTAAAAAATGAAAACAAATAAAAAACACATTTTCAGAAAAAAAAGATTTGAAAAAAAGATTTAAAATGACTTTAAAATAAATATATTAACATTATTAACTATTATCAATATTAAAAAAATTAGGTAAATTATTTAATTGAGATGTATATTGTTTTATATAATTAGAATTAATTTCTAAGAATTAAAATAAATGAAAATTAATAAGATAAAATCGTTGTAAAAATAATTTATTTAATAGTTTGTGTATTTTTGTGGTGGAATAAAAAATGAGGTAAAAAAAATAAATTGGAGGAGAGAGTGTGTTGAAAGTGAGGTTGGGTTAAGAGATGAAAAATGTGTTGGATTGTGGGTTGTATAGTGTTTTCTGCTGACGTGGTGGAGAGAGAAACTGGATTGGAGGAGATTTTTGGGTTGGGGTTAACGGTGCTATTACGTGAGCTTCTCACTTTGGTTTCATGGTCGCACTGTAGCAGCGTCTGTGTGTGTGTGGTGGTGGGGGGGGGGGGGGGATTCATGTCATCCAAACGGGTCTAAATGTCTTAAGTTCCTTTCTAATCTTTATTTTGAACTGTAGCTCACTAAATTTTCTGAGATTTACTTTGAAATTATTTTAATCGTTCCACTTCTGGGTAGATGATTGGTTCTAATCAAGACTCAATGTCATGAGTAATGACAACAATCTATCAGCTAAATCAGAGAATTATGTCATACACTTTAAAGAACTCAAAGATATTGATGACTTTTTGAGTAACTTAAATAATGTTAGGTGTATTATTCTTTCATTTATAACCAAGTTGAAGCTGTCATTGGCTCCCACTCCAGACCAATCACCACACCGCACAAGCACAGATCTCAAATACAGATCTAGATCTCTTGAGATCCAAATATATAACAAATCTATCATCACAACGTGGAATGGATTTGTTGGGCTCAACTAAATATTAAGAACTTGATCGAAAACTCCTGCGATCTACACTTTTGTCAAGGCATAGCCGCAACACTAAAACGTGCTGATGTTTAAAGATGTTTTAACTGAACTAAAACTAATAAATAGAAATAGAAGAACTTAAGTATATGTTTGTCATCTTTCCACGGGAGCCATGCTAATATTGTATTATTGTTCTAATTTTATCAAATGTCTCCAATTTTTGTTTCACCTTTGGAGAAAACTAGTGTATGCGATGTGCCTTATCATAATCCGAAGTGACAACAACACTAAGGTCATTAGGTGCGTTAACAATGAAAGTAATTATTAATTAGGATCAACGGTTTGTTGGATAAATATGACAATAGATATTTTTATTTAGAGGAATAATAGTTCTCCCAGTATAGGGCCTATAGATTTGCAATGCTAAATGTATTGTTAAAGGAGGAATTATTTCGATGTGGCAAATTTAAATAATCCACGAGTTACTAAATTTCAACCTACATCAATCTATTTGTAAGGTTTTCTTTTTTTATTAATTGATGAGAAGGATTTAAAACATATTAACTCTGATTATTTTATAGATCACAAGTTGTTCAAAATAGTAATTGTGGTAGATACACTTAATGTGTAATAAATTTGTGATGTTGTGATAATGAAATATGAATGAAAGAGAAAGGCAATGCAGAACTACGTTATCGGAAACAATAAAAAAAATTAATGTCAAAAGTCCGTATGAAGGCTACGTGGTCTTGCGACCGACACTTTTTTATGCAACGAATAGATTAATTGAGTAAATTATGGCCTTGCAAACGGAATATCCGAAGAGTAAAACGTCATTATTTAATGATTATTCTTTCCCGAAAAGATAATTTTGTATCGAAGACGTAGTGAACCTTATCCAATAAATATCTAAGGCTAAATCGTGAACCACAAGGTTGATAACGAAATTAGTGAATTTTAAGTTGAAATTGGCATCAATTACGATTCTAGTTCATGAAAATAAAATACACGATTATGAAAAATAAAAAGTCGCTAGAAGGAGGGCTCGAACCTCCGACCTTGTGGTTAACAGCCACACGCTCTAGCCAACTGAGCTATTCCAGCTGATTGACGATTCAGATAAAACCTCAACTATGATAAATACGCTTGCCACGCTCGTACCAAACCGAAGGGCGAAGGCAATCGGATTTTATCTTCGAATGGAGTTGCTTCATTTCTTTGGAACACCGTAAAGAAAAACGTAGAAGGGTTCTTATGAATCTTACCATCATTCACTCTAAAATCTCACAAAAAAGAAAAGATGATTTGAACCAGAAAAACCATGAAAATTCATGAGAAACATCAGTAGTGATGTTAGCAACGAACACCAGATGATTACATGTCAATCCAGCATTTTCAACAAAAGAAAAAAGTGGAAATTGTTGTATGTAGTTAAGACAAATTTACATGATAATTTAACCCAGAACTATTAGTTTGAACTTCCAACAAGTTCTACACAATCATATACTATCTTCTCTTAACCCAGTAATTTTTGTCGTCCCCAAAATTGTGCACCAAACTACCAACCATCCATCACATGGTGTTGTTGGATATGACTTCTCCAAACTTAACAAACCACTGCCCATCTGAGGAGCTGTCGAACTCGATATTTTTCGCATTTGGATCGACGAGATAACGAGTGTAGTCCATAACCTTGGGAGGTGATGAGCACAATTTTGGAGGCAGTGGGAGCAAAGAAACGAGGACCCGAGCGACTTCATGCATGTTGGGCCTGTCGGACGGATGCTTCTTCGTGCATAGCAGTGACAATTGGAATGCCTTCTTGATAAGACCCTGATCGATGCAAGTTACCGCTACTTCAGAGTCTACTGCCTCCATCACTGTGTTGTCATCTGCCATGGAGAGGATCTGAAAAGAAAGGGATTAGCCAAACCAAATGACGATTACAAGTTCGTTGTAATTTGTTGGTAAACTGCAAAACACACACTTAACCATTTTTGCATTAAGATTTTCAAGGGTATGATACAACAAATTCAATGGATACCTAGGATGTAGCACTGGACTGATACAAAGAAAGTGATCCAGTGTTGCAGCAGAAGAATGATGTTGCAAAAGTTTTCCCTTTACACATCCAAATTACACCAGCAAATAACCCACAAACTCACAACTACATTGAAGTGTATCGTTTGCAAAAATATAGATATGGATAGGCCAACCCATTTATTGTTAACATTGATATTCGTTTCATGTGAAGGAACTGGTAAAGCAAAAATGATATGGTAAAAGGGTGAGAGGACAATTTTCAAAATTAAAATGGTTTATTGAAATTTGCTGGCCATTTTCTTGGGAACTTGCTTAAATTGAAATGATTCCACAATGCAAATATAATAACAAATCTACGTTAATAAGGAGAAGATTATTTCGAAACCAGAGTCTAGGAAAATATTAATCGACTAACCAGTTGGTGCAGGTTGGACTCATTTTCTACTGCCTTTTTTCCAGTCAGAAGTTCCAATAGCACAATTCCAAAGCTGTAAACATCAGATTTCTCAGTAAGCCTAGACGTTCGAGCATACTCTGGATCAATGTAGCCAATGGTTCCCAACACATAAGTCGAAGCGTGAGTTTTTGCAGCCGGGAGGCACTTAGCAATTCCAAAGTCCGAGAGTCGGGCCTCAAAATTCTCATCAAGCAAAATATTAGAAGACTTTACGTCACGGTGGATGATTCGAGGATTGCAGTCATGATGAAGGTATGCTAAGCCTTGAGCTGCACCAACAGCAATCCGCAGCCTTGTGTCCCAGTCCAACTTCACCTTCTTTGACGTATCTGATCAAAATTTCAAATCATTAATTCTCAATTTGAAAACTTGAAAATTGAATAAAGGGGTCAGAGCAGATTACCATGTAGAAGATCCCAAAGAGATCCATTTTGCATGTAGTCATAGAAAAGGAGATTCCCGTGAGGTGAAAGGGAGTAGCCATGCAAACTCACAAGGTTCCTGTGCCTGATACTTCCTATGGTCTCTAGCTCTGTCTCAAATTCTCGCACATTATTGGCATATTGGTTGTACAATCTCTTCACAGCAATCGGCTTGGAGTTTTTTAGTACGCATTTGTAGACAGTGCTTGATGCACCATAACCTATAATGTACTTCTCGCTCAAATTTTCGGTAATCCTCATGATATCATCATACGTGTGGATTGCCATGTCCATTTGGAGAACTATAAGCTTAGGAGGGCCTATAGAAAGAAGAAAAAAAACCCCTTAGAGAACAATTCCAGCTTGACATGAGCCAAAACACAGTTTTACAAAAGTAGTAATGTACCATGCATTGTCTTGGGTGATCCTTTCACAAAAGGCTTTGGTGGTCTGCTGGTTCGGTATACTGCCACTAGAACCATGGAAAGTAGCATGATGCAGCCTAATGTTATACATACAACTGCAACTCTGGAGATGTCTGCTGTTATAGCAAAATATATTTCTCCACAATTAGATGGTTGACAAAAGGTTTCAGAAAGGACCAGCTAAAAAACTGAAGTTCTAAGCAAAAATACCATTTGATTTGTGGCCTTGACTACCCGAGGAACCCAATACTTTGCCATGTAATAGAGGATTGTCCATGAAACTGAAAAATGGAGTTGAAATAAGAATGGTGCATCCAAATCAGACAGATGTGCAATTATATTACCTTTCTGATGTAAATCGAGAAAAGAAGTTTGATCGTGGAATTTCTCCAGATAAGTTGTTGTAAGAGAGATTCCTAGAGTTGTCAACAGACGATAAGTCGGCATAACACACATTAACAGAAAATTAACCTCAAGTGAAAGATATGAAAAAATTGTCCTCACAGGTTGTTCAAGCTGAAGCAGTTGCTTAACTGATCAGGAATCACTCCATTTAGATGGTTATTGTTAAGGATCCTACACAAAATCATGTATAATATGCAATTCAGGATCTGAAAATCAGAAGAGTAACTAGTTTACATGAAGCACTTACAGAGAGTCAATTGTCTGCAACTGTCCAAGTTCTTCAGGAATCGAACCAGATAGCATGTTATATGATATGTCCCTGCACAATGAATAATTCAAAAGTTGACACAATATGTTTTGGATAACCATGAAATGTGGTGGCTATGTGATTTCAGTGAAACATTAAAGTTCCTTGTTAACCTACTTACATGACTTGAATGCTTCTAAGATTACTAAATTCAGCTGGCAATGACCCAGTTAAGTTGTTCCGGCTTAAGCTCCTGTGATGAAGAACCATGAGCAATTGCAAACCATTAAGGATGAGAGATGGAAAAATGACCAGTCCATGATGCATGATAAATTCAATCAAATCACTATTCCTCACAATTGGAGAAGATGCTCAAGGTCGCCTACTGAATCAGGAATTGGGCCCGAGAAATAATTATCCGAGAGATCACTGCATTGCAACAAAAAAGGATTACCACATGTCTTCAGCTGATCAAGTAGATGCAATAAAAACACCATCAACATTCAACTTACAGGGTATCAAGGTTGACAATCCTTCCCAACTCAATTGGAATAGACCCTCTAAAATTGTTTGATGACAGATTCCTATTCTCAGATTGAAAGTAAAGTTAATATGAAACTAAATTTGATTCAAGAAGGGAAGACAAGGTTGAAACTGTAAAATGGCAGAATGTCTGAGACATAATCCACAACTTACAGGTATGTGAGGCTCTCTAGCTTTTGAAAGCTTAGAGGTATTGAACCGTTAAGCTTGTTACCATGAAGATTTCTGAAACATAATTCCAAAGACAGAACGTCATATTTGTAACTTCAGAAAAAGAAGCATCATCGGCATGTGTAAGACAACTTACAGTTGATTGAGGGCAGTACAGGAGCTGATGTTGTGAGGGATGGGACCTTCTAGATTGTTATTTGCAAGATTTCTTGGAAAAGGAAAAAATATTTAACATTTGATCTCAAATAACTACCAATAAAAGGGGTAAAACACAGAGGTCTTACATCTCAAACAGCTCATTCAACTGCCCAAGCTCTTCTGGAATGGAGCCCGAAAGCTGGTTATCATTCAGCTGCCTGTACATAAGGAAATTCAGATATCGAACAAGAAGTGCCTTTTAGCTCAAGACACTACAATCTTACAAATAACTAAGTCTCGACATATTCCCCAACTCTGTTGGAATCGGTCCAGTGAGTTTGTTTCCATGAAGGTACCTGGAATGATGATCACATTAAAGATTAGTAGAGAACTTATTGAAGTAATCAGAACAGTTTATTGCCACCTACAGTTTGCCAGTGTAGGATAAGTTCCCAAGAATTGGTGGAATTGTCCCAACAAGTTCGTTTTCGCTCAAATCCCTGAAGATGAAGATTGACCAAGTTACCAAAGGGAATAACATATGTCAAAGGTGCACACCATCTGCTAAAACTACCAACAAGTGAATAAACCAAAGAAATTCAATTCAAAACACTTACAACACAGCAAGAGCCTGCATAAGACCAATCACCTCTGGAATCTTGCCAGTAAGTTGGTTGCCTTGCAATGAACTGATAAATAACAAATAAGACTCAGAAGATTAAAATCGGGAAAATATTAGTTGGGCAAACACATGTAACAGTACACTAATCAACAAGGAAGCCTTACAGGGTAGCCACTTGCAAAAAGCCAATGTTGTAAGGGATCTCCCCGGTGATACTATTGTACGATATATCCCTACAAACAGAATACTAAATATATCATCCGCTGCTCAGCTACAAAATGTCAATAACTATAGAAATCTTTTATAACAAAGAAAGTAAAACACACAATATCTCAAAACTTGTGCAGTTTCCAATGCTTTCCGGAATTGTGCCGGAGATATTATTTCCACGAACATCGCTGAAATGTAAAATTCATCATAAAATTTCAGTTCAAGACCCAAGCAACAAATCGGGCAAAAATGAGATGAAATAAGCACAATAGAAACACTTACAAATACCACAGGCCAGTCAATTGGCACATATCTGGCGAAAGAGATCCTGTAAGAGAATTACCCCGCAAACCACTGTAACAAGTCACAACACATGTATAAGCATCAACATTTTCGCGAAACACAAAAAAAAAAACAAGAGGCAGAATCTCATGTCAAAGACACTCACAGATATTGCAAAACTTCATTCCAGTAAAGCAATCTGGGTATTCCACCAGTTAACATATTCATGGCAAGATCCCTATAAAACAAACATTCGACATCAAACTAATGTCATAGATAATATTATCTCTGCACTAGTAAATAACCAAACATGCAAAAGTGGATAAAAGAAATTGTGTTGTGGCAAAAGGTTGAAATGAGAAAAAAATTGGAAAACTTACAGGGTCTTAAGATTGGGAATTTGGGACAATGTTGAGGGGATGGGTCCAGCGAGTTGATTACTCTTAAGATTTCTAGAAGAAAAAACGCATCCATATTAACAGAAGAAAACAATAATTATTATATATAAAAAATTACTGTAACATATATTATATTAATCCCAATATTCTTACAGGTACTCAAGCTGTTTCAGCTTTGATATGGAAAATGGTATGTCACCAAACAAAGCATTCACAGACAAATCCCTGCAAAAAACAAAAAACAAAATATTATTATCCGAAAAAAACTTTGAATCGGAAAAAAGAGAAGAAAAAATACTAAAAATAAAAAAATGATGAACAGTACAGGTATTGAAGAGAAACACAGTCTCCAATCTCGTCTGGGATCTGTCCTGTGAGTCGATTCCCCTTCACGTCTCTACACAGGAGAAGAAATAATAATAAACAATCATACCACCAAACAAACAAATAAAAAAACACATATATTGGGAAGGAAACAAAGAAAAGAAAAGAATCCTAAACATACAAGTTCTGGAGACTCTTGAGGTCTCCAATGGAGGTGGATATCTCTCCACCAAGATTCAAATTTGACAGGTTCCTGCACGTACCCAAAACCCAAATCACCAAACCAAATCCCAAAAAAACAAAAAAAAACAAAAAGAAGCGTCCGTTATTATTGATTACAGAGACAAAACGGAGAAGGTGGAGTCGTCGCACTCGACTCCTCTCCACGAGCAATGCACGTGCTCTCCTCCTCCACCATCACCTTCTTCGTTCCAGTTCAGTATCTCGCTCGCCGCATGGCCGAACGAAGCTTTCAGCAACACCAAAGTTTTGCCTGAAACCCACAAAACAACTCAAAAGCCAAACAAACAAATAAAAAACCAAAAAAAAGGTCAAAACCTTCGTTGGAGAGAGCAGAAGAAGAAGAGGAAGAGAGTAGCAAAAAAAGGCTCCACAACAACACATGTTTCTTCTCCTCCATTGCCGAGAAAACCCAGTAGGAAACTCTACATGGAGATATATAAGTGAGAGCACTCGAGAGAGGTTGGCAGTGGCGGTGGAGACAGAGACGTGACAAGGGTGGGCCCCACTGGTCCAACACCCCCTAACGACGCCAATGCTGTTGTTGTTCTTGTCGTGTTTCGCCAGTGCAGGTGCAGCAGTAAAACCACACTCTTCACTACTACGCACGCTGCAGTGGTGAGGAGAAGAGAGATTAGAGAGAGAGAGAGAGAGAGAGAGGAGTCAAATATTTTGTGTGTTATGTTTGTGATTAAAATAATGGTGAGGGTACACAAGTGTCTGAAAGGTGTTGGTCTAAATAAGATAATATTGTTGTGTATGTTGATTGATGGATCATAGGAGGAAAAGGAAGGATTCTGTTCGGGTTTCGTTGTTGGTTGTTTGGTTAGTTTAAGTGTGGATTTGTTTACTTTAGTTATGGGGAATGATTGATTACTTTTGTTCTTTTAGATTAATTATGATATGTGATATGAAAGGGTGACTTTTCCAATGTTTGGTAGTTATTCTCCCATTTCACCCTTAAATTCGTTGGTTTTCGCCTTCGGAGCTGTTTTTTGTGTTCTGTTTAATACATCTTAGCAAATTGGAGAATGAAATTAATATCTAACCATCTAAATAAGACTACAATTGTTTTGGTTGTTTATCTTATCGTTCCTTCCACATGCGGAATCGATTCTAAACTATATAGTTGGATGTATTTAAAAAATAAATAAGAAACTCTATAGACTAGTTGGTTGGTAAATGGGTTGTTGAACTTTTAGAATGTGACTTAATGCAGCTCTATTTGGTACATCATTTTGGGTCTGTGTATGGACGGTGAGAAGCTAGCATTGTCTAGCTTCATGTGTCTGAGTGTAATTTTTCAGTTTAAGTCGAACGCACGTCTGGAGCAAAAAAATGTGAAAGCACACTTGTCTCTTGTTCGGTATTTTGAATCCATACATACTCCAAAAGGGAGAAAGAGAAAGCACACAAAAAGAGTGTGCACTTTCAACACTTCTTCAACCATGAAAAACACACATTAAATAAAGGGTTGATTGATGTATCATAGGAGGAGCACTAGTGCGTTTAGTGGTGATTCCATGATCCATCACGGGTGGTAGCAAATTAAGAGGGTAGTTCAGTTTGTTTGTTTGTTTTTAAAAAAAATGAAAGATGGGTAGTTACGTACTTACGTTAGTTGGTGGGGGTATAATTAGTGTGGGTAATTGTTTGGTATTAATGAATTAATGATGAGTACACGGTAGTGAACAGTCTCCAATAATTAGTGCAATCTTGTTTGTTGTGAGCAGTATACTGTAGCTGTCGCTAAGATTACTGTGCTTCCTTGGGAGATGTGATTCAAAATCCCATCCGCACATCTACTTCCCAGGAGGAACTCATTAGTTTGATAGATTAGATTAGGTGAAGAACAGCTACGACAGAGAGCAGGAGAATGGTCAAAAGGAAAGTAGCTTCAGGTCAAGAAATATATCAAAATGAAAGTTAACTTCAGGATTTTAATTAACATAAGTACAATGATATATGATTACAATGACTTTAGGCGGACAAAAGTTCCTCCATATTTGATTTCGAGCACAGAGAAGTTATAGAGAGGATATCTCAAGCCTCCATCCTCCAGTAATCTGTGAAGGTTATTCCAAGTGATTTTTTCCCATTGTTAGAAAGTTTACCTTTTCTAACATCAGACACTTAAATTATCAAAAAAAGAACATCAGACGCTTACGTTATATTCATATTCCTATTCTTCAAAACTTTATTGTTTAGTAAATTAGTACGGTCAAACAAAACAGTAAAACAAAATTTCAAGTTATATCTTACTTGCAAATGCTATCAAGGCAGGTGATATAATGACAATTATTATTAACAATGATTTTGATTTTGTCGAGACTAGAAATGACATTAGATTGTAAACTTTTAATAGGATTGTGGTTACACAGTTTTATTGCTTTATTTATCAAATATACCACAGCTTATCAGAGGAAAAGACAATTACTATTAGCAAAACATAAAAGATTTGGCATTTTAAACCTAATTACTTCCACCAAAATCACATTTTTTTTGTGCTACCAAAAATGTATCTCCTCACCACTGCATAAAGTCACACCATAAAAGGATGAGCAAGTGTGGTATAGGGTAATCCTTTTTACCTAAGATTCCGCATGTAGCTGTTTTTTCTGTGCTTGGATGTATTGCCATTGTTTTATATGTTACTCTCGTGCTTCTCTAAAATATTTTACTAAATTATATGTGTGTTAGATCATTAGATGTTACATCCTAACCCTTGATTAATGGGTTGTTTGTGTTTTAGGTGGAGGATTGGAGGAGGTTGAGATGGAGGGCTGAGATTGATTGGGAGTTGAGGTGGTGGATGGTGGAGATTGAAGGAGGAAGGGTTTATAAGGTGAGATTTCTCTCTTCTCTCTCTCTCTTCACTCTCTCTCACTCGTCTCACGTCCTCACCCTCTCAACTCTCTCCCTCCCTCTCAGCTGCCGGTGTGGTGGTGTGGATCGGCGAGGAGACGATTCAGTAGAGCACGAGGATCGTGTTCATCGGTGGCTCGGTTGGATTCGCCGGAGGTGAAGAGTTTGCGAGAAGGCGCTCGCCGGGATTCTTCAAAGGCTTCTTCAAGCCTTAAGGTATGCCAAGCTTTAGTGTAGACCTCCTTTTAGCCTTTGCGAGGGTTGGAGTGGCCGACGGTAGGCCGGAAGGCTCGTCGAGAACCTTGCAGCAGCATTTCTGCTCTGCAACGGTCGACCGGCGGGATGGCGCGGTCGACCGGTCGTAGTGTATTTTGGGCGGAAAACCCTTGCACCGGTCGAACGATACTCTTCGAGTGGTCGACCGGTGGTGCGTTTTACCAAGGGAGAAATGCTCTGTGTGTTTTCGGTCGAACGTGTCCCCTTTGCCGGTCGACCGAAAAGCACTGTTGTAGGTCGGTTGGGGGCGTTGACCATCTAAACGGTCGACCGCTCATTGACTTCGTTCGACCGACGTTTAAGTTAACTTATTGGCCGGTCGACCGGGAGTGTGGTTTTGGTCGACCGTGTAGTGCGGTTTTGTTGGGGTTTTCTACTGGATGTTTTCGGTCGACCGTGATCTGAGGGTCGTTCGACCGTTGGTGCTTATGAGCGAGAGAGGATTTTCCCTGTTGGATTTCGGTCGACCGTGATTTGAGAGTCGTTCGACCGGTTGGACGTTAATTCGGTTTTTCTGAGGAATAGTTGTGGTGTTCGGTCGACCGTGTGGGTTCTTCCGTTCGACCGTTTGGGCACTGTTTTGCATATGGATGCTTGTGCCGTGGGTTGTTGGATCCGCCTCGAGGGCAACGGGTCTCCGGCCTTTTTTGGGGCGACGGTACAGACATTGCCGGCCTGAGAGGAGGGTCGTGTTGTGGCTCTGAGGAGCGGGTGCCATGTGTGCACGTTGTTGTTGTGGCTCTGAGGAGCGATGCCTTGTGTGCACGTGTGATTGTGGGGTTGGGGTGAGAGGACCCTTGAGACCCGTGGCCGATGATGTTCCGGCGGTGCTTTGTGTGCACGTGTGATTGAGGGGTTGGGGTGAGAGGACCCTTGAGACCCGAGGACGATGTGTTCCGGCGGTGCCTGGTGTGCACAGGAGATTGTTGTGTTTTACTGCATTTCATTTCATTTCATGTTTCATTACGCATTTTATGTTCATAATTTAGGGGTTTGGCATACGGGGTTTCCCACGGGAAACTCAGGCATATTCATGTTTTATGTCAGGTCGTACGCGTCAGTAGGAGGTGGTGACTACGGACAGGAGCACCCAGACCAGATCCTGTCTCTTTTGGTTCTTCGAGGTGGATGATCTTCCCTTGTACATGTGTTGTATATCTTTTGTGTTGGGTTGTAATCATCCTTGACTCTTTTATTGTACAGCTTTTCATATTATATATATATGAACTCGTGGTTTGATGACGTCCCCTGTGTTAATTCTTTATCTGTTTAAAGTTTAAAATTTTCCGCTGTTTCGGGGCGTTACAATTTGGTATCAGAGCCTTCGGTCCTGGTGTGCTTGTCCAATGAAACCACCTTAGAGGTCTTGCATTAGTTTTCATTCATCATACATTCATTCATAATCATTAATTCATTGTCGTTTCCTGTCCTCTTGTGTAGATGGCTCCGAGACGTGTGAGGCCACCTTCACGTTTTAGGGACGCTAGTGAGGAGACTGGTAGGGAGGACAGAGAGGAGGAGGAGAGGAGGACCCTTCAGGGGACTCTTGGTAGGCTGGGCGAGTTTCTTGAGCGCCAGTCTGCACATGCCGAGCAGGCAGGGGCGGGGGCAGTGCTGGATCGGTTTATGCGACAACACCCTCCTTCCTTCGATGGCAGTGGTGAGCCGGAATTAGCTGAGGATTGGGTCTTCAAGATCCGGAAGATCTTCAGAGCGATTGGGTGTCCTTCTGAGAGGCAGGTGGATCTGGCCACCTATGTGTTGGACGGTGAGGCAGCCAACTGGTGGAGGTCCACGTCGGCTGTTGTGTTTGAGGACAGCGAGGAGGTGGGCTGGGAGGAATTCCTCGCGGATTTCAACCAGCAGTATTTTCCCCAGCATGCGCGGGATAGGAAGAAGGATGAGTTCCTGGCACTCGAGCAGCGAGAGATGACGCTGACGGCCTATATTAGCAGGTTTCACGCCCTGGAGCGTTACTGCCCGGATACTTATGTGACACCGGAGCAGAGAGCTCGGAAGTTTATCCGAGGGTTGAGGCCACAGTTCAGGTCACGTATGAGCACGAGTATGCCGCAGACTTTAGCTGATGCAGTGAAGTTTGCGACGATTATGGAGCAGGACTACAAGGAGACGGTAGAGGCCAGGAAGGTGCAGACGAAGACCAGTGTGCGACCTGGAGATCAGATTTCGGGAAATCCGGGCAAGAGGCCCCGGATTGATAGTGGTGGATCTCAGTACTCAGGGCAGTGCAGGCAGTGCGGTAGAGTTCACCCCGGGCGCGGGTGTGGGGCTAGATCTGGTACGTGCCATGGTTGTGGCCAGATGGGTCACTTTATTCGTTCCTGCCCGAGTAGGTCAGGTGGACCTAGTGGACGACCGGGTTCCTCCTCAGCTAGCGGAGCGGGACCGAGTCGACCAGTTGCACCCTCCCAGCAGGGGAAGAGTGTGAGACGTGTCTTCACCATTCAGGCGGAGGAGGCTAGAGATGCTAGCGCTGTGGTGGAAGGTACGCTTTATGTTGATGGTTTGATTGCTAGAGTGCTTTTCGACTGCGGGGCCACACACTCGTTCATCTCTGAGCAGTTTGCGAGCGTGTTAGGCCGTACCCCTGCGATGTTGACTGCCACGTTGGAAGTCAGCACACCCTTGGGTTTGGTGGGCATTGTGGGGAGCTTCCTCCCCGGCGCCACAATTGCTTCGGGAGACTAGGAGTTCCCGGCAGACCTGGTCTTATTACCGATGGTAGACTTCGATGTCATACTTGGGATGGATTGGCTGTCCCAGTACGATGTTCGGGTCTTGTGCCGAGAGAAGAAGATTCTAATCTCGAGGAAGGATCTTCCTGATTTGCTGATCAGAGGGACTAAGAGTGGAGATGGTCGGATTTTGGTTTCGGCACTGAAGGCTCAGAGGATGATTCACCAGGGTTGTAGAGCGTTCTTAGCGACGCTAGTGGTTCCAGATTTTGAGGTGAAGAAGTTGGAGGATATCGAGGTTGTTCAGGATTTTCCTGAGGTATTTTCTGATGAGATCACCGGGTTACCGCCTCACAGAGAGATCGAGTTTGGTATCGATCTGGTAGCAGAGACTACACCACAGTCGAAGGCTCCGTATAGGATGGCGCCTGCGGAGTTAGCTGAGCTGAAGAAGCAGTTGCAGGATCTGCTGGATTCAGGTTTGATCAGGCCCAGTGTTTCACCCTGGGGAGCTCCAGTGCTCTTCGTGAAGAAGAGGGATGGCTCGCTGAGGATGTGTATTGATTATCGGATGTTGAATAAGGTTACCATTATGAATCAGTATCCTTTACCCAGGATCGAGGATCTTTTCGATCAGTTGCAGTCAGCAAAGGTCTTTTCGAAGATCGATCTGCGATCCGGTTACCATCAGTTGAGGATTCGGGATGCAGATATCCAGAAGACAGCGTTCAGGACGAGGTACGGGCATTATGAGTTTTTGGTGATGTCGTTTGGGCTGACGAATGCACCAGCAGCGTTTATGGATCTGATGAATCGGACCTTCCAGCCGTATCTCGACAGGTTTGTGATTGTCTTCGTGGATGATATACTGGTATACTCACCAGACAGAGAGCAGCATCGGGAGCACCTGAGGATTGTGCTTAGCATTATGAGAGATCAGCAGCTCTATGCTAAGTATAAGAAGTGCGATTTCTGGCTAAATCAGGTGGCCTTTCTGGGACATGTAGTGTCAGCAGACGGGATTTCTGTGGATCCAGAGAAGGTCGAGGCTGTGACTCAGTGGAGAGCTCCGACCAGTGTGTCTGAGATCAGGAGTTTTGTGGGCTTAGCAGGTTATTATCGTCGGTTTATTCAGGACTTTTCCAGACTTTCTTCCCCACTGACGGCTTTGACACAGAAGGGTGTCAAGTTCGTTTGGTCCCAGAAGTGCGAGGACAGTTTCCAGGAGCTGAAGAGGCGACTGACTACAGCACCGATTTTGACGTTACCGAGTGGTAGCGGAGGCTATGTGATTTACAATGACGCTTCTGGTATCGGTCTGGGTTGCGTGTTGATGCATCACGGGAAAGTGGTCGCTTATGCTTCGAGACAGTTGAAGGTTCATGAGAAGAATTATCCGACACATGATCTGGAGTTAGCAGCGGTGGTTCACGCGCTGAAGACCTGGAGGCATTACTTATATGGAGAGCAGTTTGAGGTTTTCACAGATCACCAGAGTTTGAAGTATCTCTTCTCGCAGAAAGAGTTGAATATGAGGCAGCGCAGATGACTAAAGTTCATAAAGGTTTATGACTTCACCATTTCGTATCATCCGGGGAAGGCGAATTCTGTCGCGGATGCCTTTAGTAGGAAGGTGGAGTTGTCAGCTGCGAGCTTGTGCATTCAGGAGTGGAGGTTGCTTGAGGCCTTCACGGAGTGGAGACCTTTTACGGAGGGCTCTGAGGGGGCAGTGATTGCGGGACTTCGAGTGGAGCCGCAGACAGTTTCGGGAGTTGTTCAAGCTCAGAGAGCAGATGATGAGTTGGTCAGTCTGATGCAGTTAGCTGCTAAGGACGGATCAGACTTCAGTGTCGGAGTCGATGGGGGCTTGAGGTTCAGAGGTCGGAGCTGGGTACCGAGAGCAGGTGATCTGAGGGATACTATCATGGAGGAGGCACATAGAGCCAGATATTCCATTCACCCGGGGAGTACCAAGATGTATAAGGATTTACAACGAAGTTTCTGGTGGAAAGGGATGAAGCGAGACGTAGCAGACTTCGTGTCCAGGTGCTTGGTTTGTCAGCAGGTGAGGATTGAGCACCAGCGGCCAGCAGGGCAGTTGCAGAGTATAGATCTTCCAGAGTGGAAGTGGGAGCACGTGACTATGGATTTCGTCACAGGGTTGCCGAAGACGAGGAGATCTCACGACGCGATTTGGGTCATAGTTGATCGACTGACCAAGTCGACACATTTTCTGGCGATCAGGACCACCTTACCGTTGGAGGGTTTGGCGAAGCTGTACATCGAGGAGATAGTCCGGTTACATGGTGTACCTGTGAGTATTATCTTTGATCGAGATCTGAGGTTTACCTCCAGATTTTGGGGCAGTCTGCAGAAGGCTTTGGGGACTCAGTTGAAGTTCAGCACAGCTTTTCATCCACAGACGGACGGGCAGTCAGAGAGGACTATCCAGACGCTAGAGGATATGCTGAGAGCGTGTACTCTGGATTGGGCAGGGTTTTGGGATGAACACCTGTCGTTGATCGAGTTCGCCTACAACAATAGCTACCATTCGAGCATTGGGATGACACCGTACGAGGCTCTGTACGGTCGGCCTTGCAGATCACCGGTATGCTGGAGTGATGTAGGCGAGAGACAGTTGGTTGGACCAGAGATTTCTCAGATGTATGCTGAGAAGGTTGGCGTGATCAGACAGAGGTTGGCGACGGCTCAGAGCAGACAGAAGAGTTACGCAGACAGGCGTAGACGAGAGTTGAGATTTGAGGTGGGCGATCACGTTTTCTTGAGGATTTCACCAGCTCGTGGAGTGATGAGATTCGGGAAGAAAGGGAAGCTCAGTCCGAGGTACATCGGACCGTTTGAGATTCTTGATCATGTCGGAGAGGTTGCCTACTGTATTGCTTTGCCGACGCAGCTTTCGGGTATTCACAACATTTTCCACGTTTCTATGTTGAGGAAATACGTTGCCGATCCATCGCATGTGATTGAGATCTGTGTTCCGGAGATCGGTCAGGACTTATCTCTCGAGGAGAGACCCGTGGAGATTGTAGATCGGATGGAGCATCAGCTCAGGAGGAGAACCATTCCGATAGTGAAGGTCAGGTGGCAGCACCATAGCGAGCGTGAAGCCACTTGGGAGATCGAGGATGAGGTCCGGAAGAAGTATCCGGAATTGTTCGGTGAGCATTTGGTTCTAATTTCGAGGACGAAATTCTTTGAGGAGGGTGGATTGTTACATCCTAACCCTTGATTAATGGGTTGTTTGTGTTTTAGGTGGAGGATTGGAGGAGGTTGAGATGGAGGGTTGAGATTGATTGGGAGTTGAGGTGGTGGATGGTGGAGATTGAAGGAGGAAGGGTTTATAAGGTGGGATTTCTCTCTTCTCTCTCTCTCTTCACTCTCTCTCACTCGTCTCACGTCCTCACCCTCTCAACTCTCTGCCTCCCTCTCAGCTGCCGGTGTGGTGGTGTGGATCGGCGAGGAGACGATTCAGTAGAGCGCGAGGATCGTGTTCATCGGTGGCTCGGTTGGATTCGCCGGAGGTGAAGAGTTTGCGAGGAGGCGCTCGTCGGGATTCTTCAAAGGCTTCTTCAAGCCTTAAGGTATGCCAAGCTTTAGTGTAGACCTCCTTTTAGCCTTTGCGAGGGTTGGAGTGGCCGACGGTAGGCCGGAAGGCTCGTCGAGAACCTTGCAGCAGCATTTCTGCTCTGCAACGGTCGACCGGCGGGATGGCGCGGTCGACCGGTCGTAGTGTATTTTGGGCGGAAAACCCTTGCACCGGTCGAACGATACTCTTCGAGTGGTCGACCGGTGGTGCGTTTTACCAAGGGAGAAATGCTCTGTGTGTTTTCGGTCGAACGTGTCCCCTTTGCCGGTCGACCGAAAAGCACTGTTGTAGGTCGGTTGGGGGCGTTGACCATCTAAACGGTCGACCGCTCATTGACTTCGTTCGACCGACGTTTAAGTTAACTTATTGGCCGGTCGACCGGGAGTGTGGTTTTGGTCGACCGTGTAGTGCGGTTTTGTTGGGGTTTTCTACTGGATGTTTTCGGTCGACCGTGATCTGAGGGTCGTTCGACCGTTGGTGCTTATGAGCGAGAGAGGATTTTCCCTGTTGGATTTCGGTCGACCGTGATTTGAGAGTCGTTCGACCGGTTGGACGTTAATTCGGTTTTTCTGAGGAATAGTTGTGGTGTTCGGTCGACCGTGTGGGTTCTTCCGTTCGACCGTTTGGGCACTGTTTTGCATATGGATGCTTGTGCCGTGGGTTGTTGGATCCGCCTCGAGGGCAACGGGTCTCCGGCCTTTTTTGGGGCGACGGTACAGACATTGCCGGCCTGAGAGGAGGGTCGTGTTGTGGCTCTGAGGAGCGGGTGCCATGTGTGCACGTTGTTGTTGTGGCTCTGAGGAGCGGTGCCTTGTGTGCACGTGTGATTGTGGGGTTGGGGTGAGAGGACCCTTGAGACCCGTGGCCGATGATGTTCCGGCGGTGCTTTGTGTGCACGTGTGATTGAGGGGTTGGGGTGAGAGGACCCTTGAGACCCGAGGCCGATGTGTTCCGGCGGTGCATGGTGTGCACGGGAGATTGTTGTGTTTTACTGCATTTCATTTCATTTCATGTTTCATTACGCATTTTATGTTCATAATTTAGGGGTTTGGCATACGGGGTTTCCCACGGGAAACTCAGGCATATTCATGTTTTATGTCAGGTCGTACGCGTCAGTAGGAGGTGGTGACTACGGACAGGAGCACCCAGACCAGATCCTGTCTCTTTTGGTTCTTCGAGGTGGATGATCTTCCCTTGTACATGTGTTGTATATCTTTTGTGTTGGGTTGTAATCATCATTGACTCTTGTATTGTACAGCTTTTCATATTATATATATATGAACTCGTGGTTTGGTGACGTCCCCTGTGTTAATTCTTTATCTGTTTAAAGTTTTAAATTTTCCGCTGTTTCGGGACGTTACATTAGACGTGTGGTTTTATAGTTTCTTTCCAATTATACTAATCTAATCTAACTACAATCCGAGCCATGAGCTCAAAACTTAATTTAATTAGCTATTTCAAACTATTACATAGACCCACTGAACGAAAACATATGGGGTATTTTATTTGTCTAATTTTAACAATGCAAATTGAATTCATCACTTATCTTACATCTTTACAAATGGTTCCCCAACTTACAATAATTTGAAGTATTTTGATTTTTGAAGGTGTTTACGAGACGATCCCACGAAATTATTCAAATTCTATATCATTTATGTCGAACTGGCTACATCTGCCAACGTCTTTAATTGTTATTCATCCGCAGTAGGCATCCCATATTTACATTTATTTAAAGGAAAGTGACTTTCTCACCCAAAAAACAGATGTCAATTGCAAAAAATAGAGGTCAATATTCCAATACTGATTGGAGCTTTGAAAAGGAAAGTAATACAATGTAAAGTTTCCACCCCTAAGTAACGTTGCTTGCCTACAACTCTACAAGAAGACAATTTTTTGTGTTATTTCGAGATATTTACGAAATGCCACTGACGTTGACACTAAAATTTTCAAATGGAATATCACGAGAATATGAAGGTTTTCATATTTCTTTCGACGATATCTTTATTTTATGTAGAGACGTTATTGATGTGTTGTACTTACTTATGGAAGAATGGAGTTGCTGGTTTATTACGTGCCCCAACCACTATTTTCTCTGTACGGACTAATGTGGTTCAAGAAAGAATAAGTCAAAATCAACGATGTTTTAGTTTTGTTCCGCTGAAATAATTTCAAATCATACATTGATATTTTACCTTTAATGTGAGTGGCACCCATATTTCCTAATGATCTTGCATGAATTCTAAACAATGGACGTTCGCGTTTGCAAAAGTATCGAAGATCCCTATGTTTACTAATGTGACATGGTGCACCCTCTTATATATATTATGTCTTTGTTTGTTTTTTCTTCTTTCTTAAGCAAACCCTCTTTGGCTCTTTGTGTGTTTCATTACATGCAAAAATAAAACCAGTCAAATTGGATTGAAGGTTACCCTACTACGATTCAACCTGATCCAATCTAGGGTCCTACCCGGTCCCAAGCTACATAGCAAATGTACAACCGAATAGCACATAGGAAGCAGAAGATTGGAGATGTGATTGGAATAATGTAGAAACAAACGCAAGTGGAAACTCCAAGCATCTCCTCATCTCACATTCACACATTCCAACCCCTAGAGCTAAAAACAAGAGAGGGTTCAGTAGTAAGTAGTATAGTATATAGCATAGTAAAAATACCTAGTAAGTAGTAGTGCATTCTAAAACCTAGAAGTAGCATCAGCTAATAATACTTAGTGGTCAGAGGCAAGATAGAGACAGACACTCACAAGCACAACACCTCCTCTCAGCCAAAAGGAGTTGTTCTGACATGTCCCTCTCTCTCTTCTTCTATAATCCCCTCACATGTCCGATCACGTCTCAGAACTCTTTAAGCCGTCGCCCCTGCAATCCCAGCTGTCCATCTATCTCATCAGTGTCACCCTCCAATGTGGGGCCCTCTTTTGCTTGCCAATGTATGTCATTGTGTTTGAAGTTTAAACTGACTTAGCTATTATTGTATCAAAGATGATGGTTGAAAATTTGAAGTTCGTGAGTGAAAAGAATTATCATTTAGGATTGCTATTGTTTTGGATTGTTCTTGTGAATTCAACCATCTGCTCTTATCTTAAGTTCCAACACCCCGCTTAGGCCATCAATAATAATGTCCCGGTAATCCCTCAGACATATCACATTCTCTCTATCCTGTCATAACTCATAATGTCCTCATCAAAATCCATTTAAACATGCTCTCAGATACCTTGTATTTTTTTCATCCACATCATTTTTTTTATTTAATTCTTTCACAACAATCAATAAATTATATTAAATTATTATTATTGTAATTATTATATTTAATTAATTAACTCGAAAATAATTATTAATTAATATCAAACTACGAAAACATTATTAAAATTTGAGAAACCACATTACATTACATATTACCTAATATTCCAAGGCAATGTATTACTTCTGGATTTCAATTTGAAATTTAGTCTTTGTTTAATTTTTAATAAATTATTTTTTTTATTTAAGAGATTTACATATTTAATTTAAAAAATTTACATACTTAATTTAAACAATATTGCATTTAGAAATTAAACGAAAATACATATTAAATTAACAAATCCATCTATTAACTATTAACATTAATATTATTAACTATTAACATTAATAATAATAATGATTAAAGTTTTAAAAAAACAAACCTTGAAAGCTTCTTTTATTTTAAAAAAAAAATCCTTGAAAGTTAACGAAAGCTTCATTATTGTTTCTAATATACTTTTTCGGAATAATACAAAACATGTACAGTTCATAATTATATTGGTAAAGAAATATTGAAGATCTTTATGCATTAAGTTTAGAAACTTACTGTATCCATTTTTTGTTAATAATTTGTAAAAAATGATAACTTGACAGATCATTGGTATCCATTTTCACTCTAAAACGGCCTCAGGTCTACCGATGTTCTACTGTAGAGGAATATTGTTATTTATTGTGATCTTACTGTATTAGTTGACAAAACCTAAACACCAAAAGAGTGTATTGTAGGCTTGTAGCTTATAAAGTGTATAATTAAAAAGAAAAAGAAAGTGTGTGTGTTTGCTATGATAGTTAATAACAACTCCTGATGAAAGTGGGATCAAAGTCATCAAACATGCCAAAGTGGCTAATGATTGTGATGGATCCTTCTAATCTTGTCTTTTGTTCTCAATGCATCTTTAGTCGATATTGATACCATTTTTTATTGTTTCAGTTCAAAAAATCAAAACATGATAATTTGCAGTTTGCACCTTCAGATCTTAAGAATGATTTTAATATCATTATAGCATTTTGGAAGAGTTCAACAATATATTTCATGGTGTCATTCCGATGTATAAATACAAAATGTGATTAACCTATGGAGCCTCTCATGTAGTAGTAGGTAGAAAGGAGGTGAAACCAATGGATATCACAATCACTCCATTTGATATCCTTATCCCAATCTCACCCTCCGTGCTTCAACAAGAAATCAACAAGAAACCTCTGCGTCTAGTGCAACTGTTTTTTTTTTAAAATAAAAAAAATATAATGAAGCTAGAGGAGGTGAATTGACACTTTTAAGTGTTCAGATCAAACACAATGGACACAAAAAATACATATGAGTATCCTATTTTTTGTCATTGTCAATTGTGAACTAGAACTATACATTGATATCACGTTGATATCACGTTGCACCCCTAAACTTTCAAAATTGAAAGTTATCTTCTGAACTTTCGTTTTGTAACATTTTACATCTTAAACTTAAAAATCCATTATTTAAACTCACGTTCGCCGTTTTTCTGCAATTTTGTTGTTGTATCCCTAGTACACTCCTAAACTTATATTTACATGAATGTTCGGATCGAAATGGAAGTCGGATTCAGTAGCAATCCAACCTAAATTTCAACTATATCGGACCTCTGTTTCGATCAGAGTTTTCACGTAAAATATAGGTTTAAGAATGTACTAGAGATAAAATTAAAAAAATGCAAAAAAAAGATGAATGAGTCGCCATGGAAAAAAGTCATAAATGTCTTCCAACCCACCATATCTTACTTCACCGACTCACCATGGAAAAAAGTCATAAATGTCTTACAACTATCTTAAATGTCATTGCCAGCCTTCAATATTTTGCAATATCATAAATAATTTTAACCAATTCAGATTATCAATGCTGGTTGTCCAAAGTTTTCAGTTATACAATAATATAAATCATATTAGGAATTTTCAAATGATCACCAATTTACCATGATTGAGGCTTTTAAAGTCAAAGCATATTAAAATTAAGGTTAAGTGGTTATCAAGAGAGTGTGCTTGAAATTTTCTTCAAGTTACAAGATATTATGCAATCTTGAAGGGTATTGATAATATTTTGAATTATTTCAAGGGCACTTTTAAAATTGTCCCAACTTTAGCCCGTACAAATATCAATTGGACCGTTGCCTTTTCTTATCCTGTAATCCCCATCATTCTTGAATAATTTGAAGTAGAGGTAAAAAGTTAGTGATCCACATCAACCTAGAGGTTCGAACCATGTTTTCTTGTTATCATGTGCAATGGGAGAAAGCAACATTGGATTTGTTCCAATAAAAAAAAATAGATGTGTAATAATGTAAAATGTTATGAGTAGGAGAGAGAAATATCTCCAACACTTGCAAAAGGGCCCTACATTTTTTATTGTGGAGATCGGATTGATTTTAACCCATCATGATATAATGATATCCGTGATCCAAAATGGTTCCACGCCTTTTGTTGAAAAATAATACAATAATGTATTTGAGCATGTGACCCACGACCTGGTCATCCCCTACCAGGTCAGCGACCGGGTCTTGGAAAGGCCGTCCCGGGGTTTTTTTGTTTTATTTTTTACTGTGTATATAATTGAGCTTAAATGTTTTGGGGTATTATTTTGTAAATAGTTTGGTGTTTATTTAAAATAATTGGAATAACTTTAAGAAATTTCTGGGGTTCCGATAGATTGTTAATATTTTTGAAATTAAATTTGAGTTAGATTAATTACTTTATTTAATTTAAAATTACTTAATTAATATATATATTTTGTTTGAATTATTAATATTTTGGATAAATATAATTGATTTTAGAATAAAATAAAAGTTAGAGAAATAAAAAGATGACGTGAAGAAGAGAGATGAATTGTGGTGAGTTATAGTTAAGAGGCGAATAACGTTGGAAAGAGAAGAAAGTGTGTTGGAGAGAAAGAAATCTGATGTGAATGAGAAAGAAAGCTGATGTAAAAGGAAAAAAAAACTCATGACCGGGTTGACCATGGTCATGGTTACGGATGATTTTAACTTGTAATTACATGTCGTAGAGATAAATAAAGTTGGGGGCCATCTTTTTCAGTGATGCTCCTTGTGAAAATTAGCGATAAGTCAAGCAACTTTCAGATGAGGAGAGATTTGGAGCGATTGAAAGCTAAGGTGAATTTCGTGGTGTCAGTATGATAACAAATTTAATTGATACCTTGAATCGTAAAATTCATCAAGTTCGTGCTTTGTACCCATAATTTAATTTGTTCCACTTTGCTAGGCAAAGCTCTAAGATTTGTCAATTTGGTGCATCAAACTACTAAAATTGTATTCCACCAAATACTGTCATGTATATTTTTCGTTGCTCTCGTTCTTACTTAATTCTTGTATATGGCTGTAAATTTGATCTCGTCCATAAAACAATAGAGGGTTGTAGAGTTAGTTAAATTATCAAAAGAAGGATTTGAGGCTACGAGTACTAAGACTACAAATATCCATATAATAGTATAACGAATAATGTATAGTACAGTTAAAACCTAGGTCCATATGAAAATTTAAAAACTGTACGGTATTGAATCAAGATCGATTTTATAGTATAACTTGGTAAAATGATTTTGCACCACAACTGTGATCAAAATCGATCAATTTTGTAAGTAGTTATTCTGATAAATGGTAGAATTAATTTCTTAAAAACTAATTGGATTATGGAATCACACAACTACGAATTGTTACAAGAAGGTGGGGATTGATCCACGTCTCGTCTGATCCGGTTAGTATTTTGACCGATTGGGATATATATATATATATATATATATATATATATATATATATATTTAATAAGCTTTTAGTTTATTTTTCCATTGAGTGATATACATTGACGGATTAGGATAACATTGTCTGTTTTTTTTCCTGAAAGTAATGAGGGTGTTAATGTTAAGGATAGCACAGTTATTGCTGGCAACCCACCACATAATTACAGACAATGAAATAACAATAATGCAAAATTAAAAGCTAGTGGCACTGTTAGATCATAGTGCTGCGACCACCAGAGGACAGCAGCTGATCTGAGTTGCATGCTTTTTCTTGGCGGCTACTCAGAAAGAAGTAGCCAATGGTCACTGAAATACCACTAATAACAAATGGGGCCACTTAGATCGTGATAGGGGTTTGCAGCGAAAGGTGGAAAGAACAGGAAATATATGCTTTCCAATATGACCAACACCGACCAAAAAAAAATCTAGTTAATGATTTTAAAGCCCAGGACATATAGCCATTAGGCCACATGTTAAGTAAGTTGACCTCAAGACTATAGCTATGATAGTCTGAAACTTTGAAGACCCTAAAATTCATAATTCCGTATTGGCAATGATCACTACTTAAACGAGTGTTTTAACAGGGGCGAGAGTGATTTCATTGCTTTACAAACATTGGTTCAAATCTTATAACATATAGGTGAAAATGTTATTATACCACCTCTAACATATAAGTATATAGGGACTCAAGTATATAACCACAACCCACACCAGTCCCAAAATTCTGGGTCATCAAAACAATGAGTCCACGAATTTGAGTTTGCCAAGGTTTATCTGGAGGCACTTGCAGGAAAGTGTTATGCATCAATCACTGACACACAAAAAAGTCAAATTCTTCACAAAAATTGATTTTCTCTCTCCTGCATCTAAAACATAGCCCACGAGAGTGCAATTTTTCCTAAAAACTCAAAAAAGAAGAGATTTTTTTATTCTTGTCTTGGTCCCTCGGGGGACAAAAAAAGTAGTTTTTTTGCTTTATGTCAAATCATGTCTTTTAAGCTGAAAATTTCTTAGTTTCTATGACATCCAAACAGAATTAAATTCTTGACAGATTAAATCCCTCCATCGTGATATAAGTTGAAATTTAATTAAAAGACAATTTTTTTTCCAAAGCTCAGACAAATATATATGGGAAATGTTTGTTGAACGCAGTGCGTCACGGACGCGCTCTACGTGGACATCCATGTCAGCCCTTACGTGGCTAAAGCATGAATGTTTTTTTGTTTTTTCTTCCTGATGTCCACTCAAATCACATTAAATGCGTTTCAACTCAGCACGTTCTCTCTCTCCACCCAAATACAAATATGATGACACTCTTTCTTTCTTATTCATTCTTTCTCTCCAGAATAAATCACCATTTCGAGCAAGATATTAGGTCGAACAAGCGTCTGATGCCGACTCCCAGGATTCTTCACAACGTAAGCAGCGTGAATGGGACGGTGCGAAGACTTCCCGATGTTCTTGTCAGCGTTAGCATCGTGAATGTGACGATCCGGTGGTGAAGACTTCGCACCACAACATCTTTGCTGCACTGTTGGAGTGCCCGTGACAGAAAAAGAATGAAGAAGAAAGAAAGAGTGTCATCGACCGTCCCATTCACGTTACTTACGTTGTGAAGAACCCTGAGAGTCCGCATCAGACGCTTCTTCGAAATAATATCTTGCTCGAAATGGTGATTTATTCCGGAGAGAGGTACAACGCTCCGTGGTGAAGACTTACGTATGTTCGGTTTATGTTGTACATCTCTCCGTAATAAATCACCATTTCGAGTAAGATATTACGTCGAAAAAGCGTCTGATGCCGACTCCCAAGGTTCTTCACAACGTAAGCAGCGTGAATGAGACGATCATGTTTAAGTCTTACATCTTCTTTCCGATTTACTGGGAAAATATATATTATCTTTGTAATTTGTGCGTGCTTGTGTTTGTATTGTTTGTTTGTGTGTGATTTACTGGGAGAAGATATATTATTTTTGTAATTTTTGTGTGTTTGTGTTTGTGTTTGTATTGTTTGTTTGTCTTTGTGCTCTCATTGTATCTTATTGTGTAATAGTTACCATCAATAATATGTACCATCAATATCTCATTGTGCTCTCATTGTATCTACATAAACAGGACAAACTTTCTACATAAACTGGACAAACATTCTACATAAACAGCACAAACTTTCTACATAAACAGGACAAACTTTGTACATAAACAGTACAAACTTTCTACATAAACTGGACAAACATTCTACATAAACAAGACAAACTTTCTACATAAACAGGACAAACTTTCTACATAAACAGGACAAAACAGGACAATCTTTCTACATAAACAGGACAAAACATGACAAACTTTCTACATAAACAGGGAATCTGATATGCTATTTTTTTCCTAAACGTAATTCTTGTGGGGTAAAATATACAGTGGGAGGTTTGTTGAGTTTGTGCGGGGGTGGCAGGGGGCGGCAGCCCCTGCGGGGGACGTGAGTCCCCCCCCCGCAAAGCGAGCGGACAGAGGGAGCGCGCTTTGCGGACGTTTTTTTGTTTCGACATCATATTATTGCATTCCATATATTGATTCCGGACTGCAAATACACTTATTCCGGACAGCAAATACACTTATTCCGGACAGCAAATCCACTTATTCCGGACAAACTTTATGTTCCGTTTCTGGAAACACTTTATTCTTAAATCGGACAACAAATACACTTATTCCGGACAGCAAATACACTTATTCCGGACAAACTTTATGTTCCGTTTCTGGACACATTTTCTTCTTATTCTGGACAACTACACTTATTCCGGACTGCAAATACACTTATTCCGGACAGCAAATACACTTATTCCGGACAACAAATCAACTTATTCCGGACAAACTTTATGTTCCGTTTCTGGACACACTTTATTCTTAAACCGGACAACAAATACACTTATTCCGGACAACAAATACACTTATTCCGGACAGCAAATACACTTATTCCGGACAAACTTTATGTTCCGTTTCTGGACACACTTTCTTCTTATTCTGGACAACTACACTTATTCCGGACTGCAAATACACTTATTCCGGACAGCAAATACACTTATTCCGGACAGCAAATCCACTTATTCCGGACAAACTTTATGTTCCGTTTCTGGAAACACTTTATTCTTAAATCGGACAACAAATACACTTATTCCGGACAGCAAATACACTTATTCCGGACAAACTTTATGTTCCGTTTCTGGACACATTTTCTTCTTATTCTGGACAACTACACTTATTCCGGACTGCAAATACACTTATTCCGGACAGCAAATACACTTATTCCGGACAACAAATCAACTTATTCCGGACAAACTTTATGTTCCGTTTCTGGACACACTTTATTCTTAAACCGGACAACAAATACACTTATTCCGGACAACAAATACACTTATTCCGGACAGCAAATACACTTATTCCGGACAAACTTTATGTTCCGTTTCTGGACACACTTTCTTCTTATTCTGGACAACTACACTTATTCCGGACTGCAAATACACTTATTCCGGACAGCAAATACACTTATTCCGGACAGCAAATCCACTTATTCCGGACAAACTTTATGTTCCGTTTCTGGAAACACTTTATTCTTAAATCGGACAACAAATACACTTATTCCGGACAGCAAATACACTTATTCCGGACAAACTTTATGTTCCGTTTCTGGACACATTTTCTTCTTATTCTGGACAACTACACTTATTCCGGACTGCAAATACACTTATTCCGGACAGCAAATACACTTATTCCGGACAACAAATCAACTTATTCCGGACAAACTTTATGTTCCGTTTCTGGACACACTTTATTCTTAAACCGGACAACAAATACACTTATTCCGGACAACAAATACACTTATTCCGGACAGCAAATACACTTATTCCGGACAAACTTTATGTTCCGTTTCTGGACACACTTTCTTCTTATTCTGGACAACTACACTTATTCCGGACTGCAAATACACTTATTCCGGACAGCAAATACACTTATTCCGGACAGCAAATACACTTATTCCGGACAAACTTTATGTTCCGTTTCTGGAAACACTTTATTTTTAAATCGGACAACAAATACACTTATTCCGGACAGCAAATACACTTATTCCGGACAAACTTTCTGTTCCGTTTCTGGACACATTTTCTTCTTATTCTGGACAACTACACTTATTCCGGACTGCAAATACACTTATTCCGGACAGCAAATACACTTATTCCGGACAACAAATCAACTTATTCCGGACAAACTTTATGTTCCGTTTCTGGACACACTTTATTCTTAAACCGGACAACAAATACACTTATTTCGGACTGCAAATACACTTATTCCGGACAGCAAATACACTTATTCCGGACAACAAATCAACTTATTCCGGACAAACTTTATGTTCCGTTTCTGGACACACTTTATTCTTAAACCGGACAACAAATACACTTATTCCGGACTGCAAATACACTTATTCCGTACAGCAATATACACTTATTCCGGACAGACACATAACGTTAACAGGACAAACACATAATGTAAACTGCACACACACATAAAGTAAGATAGACAAATTAAGTTGATTCAACGTAAAACTTAAAAACAAATATTTTATTATGATAAGTGTGGGCTCTGCACGAATAATGAGACTGCACGATTTCCTAGGGTCTGCACACTGTCTTATCTGTGTATTGGGAAATGAATCGTTCAACTTAAAGAACCGGCGTTTTTTAAAAAAGACAAAAACGCGCGAAGAGAAATTTCGCTGACTGGACGCTGACTCAAAGAAAAATATCTGAGCTGTACAGATCCACGTAAGGTGCGTCCGTGACGCGCGCGTCCGTCTATAACTACTCAATATATATATAAAGTAATTCTCCAATGAGTTTGAAGCTTAATCTAACTATTTTAAACCCCTACAATATCCACAATTCATCTTAAATTGTAATGTGAATTAAGATCGACAGTTATACTAATATTATGATTTAAGGGTGGATATTAACTATAGATTAACCGTAATTAAATCTAATGATGAGATTGTAGGGGGCTTAAATAAGATGAGTCCTGAGCTCACTAGATCTTGACTATATATACACAGAAATTCTCTAGTGAGCACATAACTCAATTTTTTTATTTTATGCCCCCACCATATCCACCACTCATCTGAAATTGTAAGGTAGATTAAGATGATGGGTGATTATGCTAATAAATGATCTAATAGTGAAATTAACCATAGAATAATATAATTTATATCTAACGGTGAGATTGTAAGAAACTTAAATTAATAAGATGAACATTGTGCTCACTAGAACTTGACTCTATGTATGTATGTATGTATGTATGTATATATATAAGGTTAGAATGAGCCCTGGGCTCATTTTGATTAAATGAGCTCCTCAAGATCTAATCATTCATTTTAATCTGAATGGTTGTGGATGTTTTACTTTAAGTAAGAGTATTTCAGTCAATTCGTTGTTCTTCCCAAACCCTTCAATCAACCTTACCAAAAGAAACCTAATTTCTTCATTCTATTTTCGTCACCCCGTTCTCCTCCCCCTCCAAACCGTTGTTATCAATCAATACCACGGATTCTTCGATGCATCTTGCTTCTTTTTGGTTAGTTATTGCAACTGATATCGGTTTTTTGGGGTTTTTTATCCTGATTTCAGTTCTTGTTATTTTTTATTTTTGGAAGCAAATTTCGTCTTTGCTTAGTTTTCTGGCGGAATTCTTTTATTTTTTGTTGTTTGCACGTAATCTCAGTTGTGTTTGGTTTTAGATTTCGCCATAGATTTCGAAGTGGATTACTTTTTTGTTTATTTCGTTATTTCGTTTTTTTGCTCGTGAATTCTTTTTGTTTTTTTTAGATTTTTGCTGCTGATTCGATTTTGACTTAGTTTTTGGATGCTGATTTTCATTTTTTATTTTGTGGATCTTTAATCTTGCGGCTTATTTTGGATGATAATCAATTAATTGGGTATTGGATGTGATTTTTTTCTTCTTAGTTTCCTTTTATTTGTAATGATGAAAATTTTGATTCTTAAAGTTGGATTATGTTTATTTATTTGGACCACTATTTGTTTTCAGAGGGCAAAAATCCAAATTATGGAAATTGTAGAAAGAAATCCAACCTCTTCAAAGTCCGGAGAAATCCAATCAGGTCTACTGGAAAATGGGGTAAGTTTGTTTTTTTATTACTTTTGATAGCGGATTTCACATTGGAAACTGTGATCTAAACCTCAAATTAATTAAAATCGGAAATAATTGTAGGTTTGTAACGGGAAAATCGTATTGGTAGCAGCAATATAAATATGACTACTGTAATATAAGATTGAAAACTGTAATATTGATTTTTTGATCTGTAATATAAAATTGATACCTGTAATATTGACCATTTTACTTGAGCCTACTCTTTTGTACTAGTAATATAGAAATTAGAATTTGCTATGTTAGAAACCAAAAATGCAGTCAAAGAAATCCATGAGAATGATAAGCAAACATCTGGAACATGTCAAAGGGAAATACTAGTTCATCAGCCAGATAAAGCGAAAACAAAAGGGAGCGGCAGAGGTGGAAGACCGAAATATAGTAGTAATCGCATTCAATCAAATCTTGAGAAAAAAACAAGCAAGAGTCATAGACAATGTAAAACGTGCATGCAATATTCCGACCATTACTCAAGAACTTGTCCCACTAGAAGGCAATAAGAAATCGTGAGTAGTTAATCTTCTTATTCAATATGAATTATACTTGATAATTTTCTTATGTTTTTTGTTTTGGATTTTGCAGAGTTACAACTAAAGATACAAAAATATGACAGGAACGACTTGCAAGGAAGATTAATATTCATGAACAAAATATACATGTGAATGATGCCCTACAGGAATACAACATTTTTTATAAAGTTTTGATATACATACTCTGGTTATACTCTTTTTATTGTGTAGTTTTTTTGGGTTTTTACATTTTGAATGGTGAATGAGTATAGGTTACGAATTTTTTTAACTATACCTAATAGTTGTAATATTACATTGATAACTGTAATATTGAGGGGCTACTAGTAACATTGATTTTCAAAATGTAAAATTTAAAAAGTATCACAATAACCAATTGGAGAATAAAGATCTATTAATAATTTGCTAGACGTATGATCCTTAATTAATTTTTATCCTACCCAATTAATAAATAGAAGGCTAATAATGTGTACATTGTACTCTGGTCCTTCATATAATTATAGGTTTAGAAACATTTCAAAAAGTGACCTAGAATTAAGACATGTGTCATGTAACTTGTACTATATATTTTTTAGGTGTAATATTACAAAACATTCTATATTCTCTTATTTTTTATTAACATTTTATGTTTTCTTCATCAAAATGGTTAATGAGTACCGCCTATGTACCTAGTCTGTCTGTATATTGTAGCTGTAATATGACGATAACAATGATAATATCATGATGCTGTTTTAAATATAACTATACAAACCGTAATATTAGAAGAGTATTACCCGACAATACGCAATATCAATATGTAATATTAATTTGCGCGATGTAAGATACAATTGACTTTATTCCTGCCCAATTAAAAAATTAGATGTCTGAAAATGTGTAAGATGTAATGTGGATCTTAAGATAATTGGAGGTTTAGAAAAGTTTTAACAAGAAGTGATGGAGAAGTACAACTTGTGTCATGAAACTTCTATGAATAGAGTATATCTATTAGCTCTAATATTACGGAAAATTTTATATACTCTTACTTAGTTGATTATGTTAACTTTTGTTCAACACAAAGTTGATGAGAACTGGTTATGTACCCTGTTAGATTGAAAAAAAGTTGTAATATTATGGTAAGAAGTGTAAAATCGACAAGCAGCTGTAATAATATTAGTCAAAACATAATATAAGAGGGGTACTCGTCTAACCATTAGTAATAGTAACTGTAAAGTTTGTAATTGTAATTTTGTACATTTCAAAAAGTTTGTTCAATCCCAAAAAATTCCTAGAATCTAATCGGAACATGTTCCACGAAGTATCATAGCAACGTATTCAGCACGAATCTGAGCCATATCTTCTTCTCCAAAATCAAAAACATCTTTTCCTTCAGAGAGATATTCTGCAAACTTCAATACATACAAACCGCAATTCAAACTGGTAGCTGATTGCTGGGGGCAAGGAACATGTTCTACTTCTCAAGTCTTCATATTATCAAAATTGTGCGTCATTTCAAAGTACTTAGCCACCCACTTGGACTGCAAAAATAAACATTTCCACTCAAAAAAACAAACAAGCATACCAACTGAAAATTAGTGACAATAAACTATAAATCCATGTGTATTATAACTCAAGAACAGGAAAGAACATACCCACTGAAGAACTCTTGCTTTAGCTCTAGCGGAATTATAAGAGTTGTACGATTGGAATCGACTTTGTTGAAAATTGATGACAAAAAGATGTCAGTGGCTACCCGTGTGCAAAATCATGAAATAGTAATTAACTATACCCATAATATAACTTGGACAATCGAAACATTGACAAAGGTTTTTCTTCATTTCATCAGTAAGGACATCTGGACATGAATGCAACTTTATCTACATTGAAATTAGATAAAAAAAGTTTGAACAACTAACCCATAGAAGGAACCAAAAAGAATATTAAACAACCAATCAAATAAGGAAGGAGAATTAAGGTCTTTTTTGGGTTAGGATTGCCTACAACACCAAGAAAATTGTGAGAAATTCACTGAAACATAATAATTTTTAAAACTAACATTGAAGATAAATTTTTACAGGAACAATAAAATCTATTAAACTCGTTTTTAAAAAAAATTTGTGTGCTGATTTAGATTTTGCATTATTTAAACATGAATCAGAAAATCCTATTAAATAACCATAACAAAGCTTCCAAAGGCAAAAAATAATCACTAACAATGTTTAGAAAGAAAAAAAAATCAAACGAGTAGAAGCAATGAAAGAAACAGTGGAAAAAAATCAAACGAGTGGAACAAAACAGAATCAAACAGATTGAAACTTGGTGAGATTAAGGAAATGACATTACAGAAACAGATTGAAACTTGGTGAGATTAAGGAAACCGATTGAAACTTAGACAAATGCAGGAAACCAACACGGCAGAACACCTACCAACACCTAATGGAATAAACGTTTCCAAATAAATCGTACCTGTGGATTTATGAGTTCCATCTCTCTCTTCATCCATTTCGGATTTGGGGGAACTAGAGGTGTGGAACCGTTAGATATTTGTGAGGATTAGGGAGGAGAAATGGAGGATTCGGGGGAGAGGATGGATAAATTTAGGGGTTTTGCAAAAATCGAAGATATGAAAACGTGGGTTTCGGTGGTGGCGTGAGGGTGAAGATTTGGTGGGTTTGGAAAAAAAACCCTAACCAAAGGTAACAGTAAATCCCAATCCTACCCTTCTACCAATAAAATTAACCAGAGCATTTAACAAGCGTTGGATTGGTATTGAATGGTAGATGATTAAGGGGCTCACTTAAGCCTAATTGAGCCCCGAGCTCATTCTATAATTTCTGTATATATATATAGGGTCAAGCTCTAGTAAGCCCAGGGCTCATCAAATTTAATTTAAGCCCCCTACAATCTCACCATTGGATCTTATTTACAGTTAATCTCACCATTCATTAGCATAACCGTTTTTTTCTTAATATACCTTACATTTTGAAATGAGTGGTGGATATTGTGAGGGCTTAATTTAGAAAAATTAAGCCCTGGACTCACTTGAGAATTCTTGTATATATATATATATATATATATATATATATATATATATATATATATATATATATATATATATATTTAAAGTCGTTGAGATATTACCACTAATATAAAGTCATTCCAGATACTACCCAACACCTTTTCCGGTATTGGGCTATTATTGTCTTACCCTAAGAATAAAGGGTGAGACCACCAGAGAAAACGAGAGCCCTTACTCCAAAAAGATGAGGGTGGTACTAAGCTAGAAGATGTACATGCTGTTTGTTACCTGCTAGCTGTAGTTGTACTTTACAACCTCTTGGTTATAGCATTTGCACGATGAAAGGAATTCTCGATCCATATCAAGAAATCTCCTGGGATATGATGTTAGTAGGCTTCCTTATCTCGGGCTAACACGAACCAACAAGAGATTTATTTTTTTATGATCCAGAATTTCCCAACAACCGTCCCAACTTGAGTTAGACGGATTGCGATTCTAAACGGTAGGTGATCCACACCGATTTCACCGGAACTGAATTCAAACCTCCATCTTCACTCATTCACCCCTAAACACTTTACTGCGTCTCGTGGGACGATCCACAAGTGATTGATGCCGTGATTAAATCACATCCTGAAACAGTGCTCCAGAGATCCACAAGTGACATATCCCTGTTAAAGTGCACTGTGCAACTAACGTGAAAAATAAAATGAAAGCTTCTGAAACGTTAATCGTGGTTTTAGTTACTGAACTGAAATGAAGGTTGCTAGAACAATAAAGCTTAAATGTACAAGTTGAGGAAGGAAAATCAGTAACCGATATCTATTATAACATGATTGTGGTTTACAGAATATGTGTTGTATGGACCCAAAAATTACAAACTAGACTACAAAAGACCTGTACATTTCTGCTTGGAATTTTCAAATCGGCTTCAATGCAGTTCGGCCGTAATCCAGCAGCCCTAACATCAATACTCTGTTTGGATATGCTTTGTATAAATCGCATACCCCAAGCTGAAAGATGTCTCAACTTTTAAGGTTGATTCGAGGGTGGAAGATACGTTCATTTGACCCTAGCCTGTGATGATGAGAGAAGATGAAAATGAATCCATCTTCAGGAAAAATCTTTATAATGTAATACTTCAGCAAGCCTTGTCACAAAATTCTTGCACCAGGCATGGGCTGGATTGATATCAAAATAGGCCTTCCCTTTTCATCTTGGCTTGCATGATTAGTCTGCAAAAAGAACAAACGAGTCAAGAATACCCTCATCAAACATAAAACACAATTTTGACATCGAGACCAAAATGTTATACAAACGGAAATCATAATTATTACACAAAGGAATGCACCATATTAATCCAATACATATTAAGGGAAATAAACATATAACCTTTGAGACGATCTATCAAGGGAAATAATAGCACAAACAAAAATCTGTAACCCAATTATATCTTATATACCTTGTCATTGTGCTGCCTAAGATCAACAATGTTTTCTTTAGAATCCTGTTGTAAACAACAAGTTGTTATGACTGCAAAAAGATGAAGATGAAAGGAAGATTTTGTAAGTTTCATATAACAAGTAGTTCAAAGGAACACAAAAAAGGGTTGAACCTCGAAAGGTACGTTAGACACAGGACCATTGCCTCTTGAGTTAGAGGTGTTTTGCTTGATATGAGATGCCAACGACAACTGTCATTTTATTGCCAAGAAAAAAGAGTAAGACCAAAATCAAATGACAGGCAGCTAGAAAAGGTTTGCCTTAAATACCGTCAAGAAGCTTAACAAACCTGATAATAACTCCCCATTTGGTCAGAAAAAAGGTAATAAAATTACTAATTATAAATTAGTTCCATGACGAAGCACTTGAAGTATACCTGGCCAAACTGTTCTGGTAGGGGGTCAGGCTGAAAACTCTTTGTTGGGTTACCCAACTGCTACAGAAGATAAAATAAGAATATCAAATATAAAACCAAAGCCATTTGATATCCGAAAAATAGAGTAAAAAACAAAATAATCCATAAAGATGCCATGACTTATGAGCATGTTGCCAATAACACATTATGATTCCAATGGCCAAGAAATTTTCATTCTGAAGACTACGAAAGTCATCAAGATGATTGCACAATTCAAGAACTTTAAAAAAAAGATTCAGGTACCTTTGAGCTAACTAGAAAAGTCTTGAGATTTAATGAGCTTATCCCATGTGAAATGTCATCACAAGAATGCAGTCTGGAAAATAATAAAACTGGATTTAGTGTTCATATGAGGTTGATTCATAGGCCATAAAAACACAACCAATTTTCTGATCCAAAATAATCACCGAAAGGTACATTCAGGTTAATAACTGTTAATGACAAGTGACCAACATGATTAATGCAGTCAATAATTCTTGCACGTATTTAATTGGTGTTTATCCTTTCAACGAGAAAAAGCAAGCATATCTAATATTAGTGATTAGAGGCATCTAGCGTCAAATGAATAGGATTAGTGCAGTGCTGAAACAATATTTTTCTAAATAAGCATGAAGATATTACTGGTCAAGGACAATGAGTATGCAAGGCCCAAGCATTAGACTCACTCTTGTATGATAATGCTAATATATAAACAAAACAAATAGCCTACTTTACTGTTCTTGCCAATTTTAGATGTTTTCACTCTTCGATTCTATGTTTTCAATTCCTCTTACAATAACCAATTTTGATTACACGTCAGAGAACTTCAATTGCTTCTGCAACAAACATTTTTGGAACATGAGAGATCTTACCTAGACCAAAAGTAAATTATTTACCACAAAATTGAATGTGCTAGATAATAATTACAAAGTCAAGAAGAAGAAAAGCAGCTAAAAATAATGCAAATAGTTATAGGAAAAAAAATGCTCTTCAAGTGAACATGTACCAATTTCAAAGACAGAAGATATGATACTGAAGGAGATACAATCCCATGTAAACTTACTTTGCCTTGTGAAGAGAAACAGACAATGGCAACCTTTTCTCATTTGAAACACCACTTGGTAATGTAGGTACCTGTGTGTGATCTGCAACCTACAGTTAAAAGTTGAATATTCATTTGAAGTTGGAATGGTTTTTTCTATGTACTTAAATGAATTTTGACCATCAACTTCTACAACAAAACACCAATATAAATCAATAAAAACGACCAATTACTGAAATGCAACCCAAGAAAATTTATAAAACATATAATAGCTGAGAATGCAAGTGGGTAAAAGCATATCATGTATTTGCGATGATTATGGAAGGCATATAAAATACACGATCCAGCACCTATGAGTTCTCCAATGGCATATGTTGTTTTGTCATTGATCTTTTTTCATTGACAACCTTTTGATACGGACCAAGAGATGAAGAGATGACAATCCTTCCCTGAGATGAAAGATCTTAATTAATCAGGTTTTGGTTATTGGGGGCCTCAGAAACTCTTTGGTAATGTTGTAATGATGCTCCCACAACTAGGGTTCCCCGGTTATAGCTCTTGCAGGGACATCCTTATCATCTTATGAGTTGGCTTGCTATATCAATTGGTTCTTTTATTGGTGCTTTCTATATTAATTGATCATTTTGAGCTTTCACAGGGTGTCAGTATAGAGTTTATATACATATATCTCCCACTTAGCATATAAGCACATACTATGCAAGACTTCTTTTTTTCATGTAATTTCCAATTTCAGGATATAAGTGAACAAGACTTGATCACTTGATAAGGTCATTCCATAGGCATGGGTTGCCCTCAGGCACTCCGTTCTTTAATACATGGTGTTAAACAATCAAACATTTCCTTTATATAATACAAAGCAATTATATATTCAAGGATCCTAATCTATAAGAGGTGATTATATATACCGATATTGATGAGCCAGCATTTAAACGTTGAAGAGCCCTCTCTGATGTCTTCAGGTGAAACTCCTAAACACAAAGAGAAGAAAAATGATATTATGAACTATAGATAAGACATGGATGAATCCAATTAATCATTCACAAGGGTTGATAAATGAAAAGCAAAATACTTGAAACTCGGGCCTTTGAGGTGTACTCCTTTTATGTAATGGCAGCGACGGAGCCACAAAAATCTGCAAAGTTGAGGGATAAATCCCTTGAATCGGTCCTAAACATCCTAGGGAGCACCATATTGTCTCCAAAATCTAATCAAACTTGATAAGAAACTCAACAGCACTGTGTAACTATGAATACTTACTTTCCTGTTCAGTGGTCGTGCTTTGAAGACAAAAGCAGTTGAAGAAGCATCTTCTGTTAAATCTTTATGACTCTTGGGCCTGAGCCATAAAATACAATCTATCATCATGATATGTAAAGTTTGAGGTATTTCAGTATATCTGATAGAAAGATAGAACACCTGCTTCGCCTTGCTCTGCATGCTGTTTCAAGCTTTGGTTCTCTAGGAATAGTGATCTTCGACCTGTATTGCGCAAAACATCCAGGAACCACCTCCTTAATCTGTATCACTCAAAACAAAAGTTTCAAATCACCCAACAATCTGAATAAACTGAAAGAAAAACATCAAATTTACGGTATCAACTTCAACTGAACCAGAGCAGTTAAGTTTAATGCTTTCAATGACGATGCTACCTTTTGTGGAACCTTGTGCACCAAATTGGTCTCTTGACTTGAATAAAATGCCCGCTGCCATTTTAGCAATAAAAAATTGTCATCTGAATGAATAAGAGATTAAAAAAACAGTACATGGATCAATCAAAGACATCAAGATGATCAAAGTTGAATCTATCTTCCATGATTATGTAGATAGAACCTGGAATAAATTCAATCAACTAATATTTGGAAATATCAGTAAAACATTATTAGTAAATATCAGTAAAAAATATTCTTCTTGTTTTTACAAATTATATAAATTAGCAAGTAAAGAATAAATGGAAGAAAGTGAGGAACATTTTGCAATCAACAAACTTGGAATTGATATCATTAACATACCTGCAACTTTTGCACACTGCCCCCGTCTAGTTTTTGCCTTTTAGGAGCTTGAACCCCAATTTCAGACTGATCCCTTTGACTTCTGAAATTTTTCTGAATTGAGGGCTTGTGAAACCTTGAAAGAGCATTTAGTCAGAACAGAAAATAAGATAAAAAATTATTAATCACGTACTCAATTACTCATTGTTGTAGTAAAACATCATGGAACCAAGTTGAATAATTGGTTAGGAAACGAGGATAGTGCGGTAAATATAAACTCCGATGAAACTAAAAGGGGGAGATAATGCAACAATAGACTTCAAAAAAACTCATTGGGTATCCCAAATAGTTACAAGTACCACTTGGGTGGGGAGAGGTCGCAAGTTCGATCTGCACCCTCATAACAACCCCGTAATTAGTGGGATGCAGATCCGCAATCCACCTAATAGTTAAAATTAACCCTACCAATTACAAAAATATATACCACTTACACATTTTAAAAGAAAACCCACGAGGAAAATAGTATTTAGAACTGACCTTTTCCATTGTAGATTGCTGGGCTGAATTTGCTTGGCTAACCGACTAGCAGTAGGTTTCATGAATGTTGGGCGCCTTGGGAAGGGTTCTTTCACTTCTTCACAGATAGACTTCTGATCTGCTTCGAAGGTATCACATGTCATGTGGTCATCAATGAAACCTGGAAGAGAACCTCAGTGTACTTATCCATCAATTGAACAATGTCATCAAGTAGAAAAAAATATTTTACTAATAAAATAAAACATACATTGAACGTACTGTTCAATATGTGTGTGTGTGGATATGTGATCCAAAGAGAGAAATGACAGACGAAAGTAACAAATAAAATCTCTTGTTTAAGTGTACTAGAAAACAAGGCCCAATGTTTGCATGATGAACTTGTGACAACTTACCAGTGATTAATCAAATCATCTCACTTAAACTGTCAAACATCTAATGTTTTTCCTGCTATTTCAGTATTCATAAGCTACAAAGACCAGAATCTCATAAAATCCTTAAATATTGAGGTAAAATGAAATGTAGGAAGAAACTGAAACTCTATTAGTCTCAGAATTTGTTGAGTGTAGGGGGATATAACTGTGACAAAACATAGTGATAGCACACAGTACATGTCAATTGTACAACAGATTACTTTAGATGGCATAGATAGAAGCATGAGAGGTCATGAGATAGGCAAGAGTGATAACATCTACGACAAAGGATAGTAAATAGAATATTTACCAATATCAAATTACCTTCGTAGCATTCATCAGTTACAGCATGCTGAAGACCACCTTCAACATTTGGATGAGAATAAATCTCACAAGGTTCTTGCATACTTTTCAATTTTGGTGAAACATTAATATTTTCTTTGAGGATATGATTGCTGCTACTCGTTTTTGCTACTAGGGCTGCAAGCAAAGATCGGTATGAAAATGTTAGTCTAAAGGAGCAGAACCAAATCAGTGAACCATGAGCAAAGTAGTAATTTAGGATACACTGCAAAGCCAAATCAAACTAATAAAAAAACATGAAGAGTCTCAGGAAATGATAGAAGATGGCATAGCAGCCCTACTAAATTTTTGAGTATTACCCAAAGCAAACCACCCCTCGCTATATCAGTAGGCAGTAGCACATGAATATTTCTATCAGTGATTTAAGTCAAGTGTTGGGGAGTTATGTTCTAGCGGTAGGAGATATTAACTTGTTGTCAGTTGTCACTTGAGTCCCTGGTTACCAGATAACCACTCGACCACATCAATTTCTCAACATAGCAAAGCTATTTATATAAGAGAGAATACTAAATTTCCCCAATCATTGGTGGTATTTATGAAGATGTGGTCCAACACTCACAAATCGCATAAGAAAAATAAATCTAGAACATGTAACAACACAATGTACCTTTCATCTAAGTGTAGAGATTTTAAAATTGTAAAGGTCCTACCAAGGGTGCCGCCATATACAACCAGGGGTTCGAGTGACCCTCCTGGATTTTGGAACCTGATGTGGTTTGTAAAGAATTTTCAAGATTTTGTCATTCTGACACTTTTTTTGTTAAGTGTGTTTGGATTCCGACCCCCCCCCCCCCCCCCCCCCCCCCCAACCTACATTACATTCCGGGCACTGTCCCTTGGTCCTACCAAATTTCATATTGCATCATACTGCAATCGATCGACAAGTGGGACCCACTCTAATTATGGTAACTTCATGTAGACACAGAAAATAATTCAAAATGCGGGGAACTGCTTAAAAGGTCAGCATTGTGTTTGCTTATCGAAGAATCGTAGGGCCTTCATCCGCATGAGAGTTGTTCAGTCTTCACAACCTCTTGCCCAAATGATTCAGTTTCAGTTTTTATGAGATCGTGGACCCACCAAAGTCCACCTACCTGGTGGTACCTCACTTGCACGAGTAGATGTACTTCAGTACTTGAAAGACAACACAAATTCAAAGTTCCCCAACTTTCACATATGAAGACAAAAACACTCCTAAACTGCATTGCCCTAAAGAAGCGAGTAAACACGTTACACTTCCGCCGGCCACACCACCACCGCAGTCAAAGTTCGCAGCGAAAGTCCCAACTTTCGATCTTTCAAAACTCAACCATTTCTCGAGAGCGAAAAAGGAAGGGAAGAAAGCAAAACGAAAAACGAACCAAATAAGAACAAGAAACCTAAACTCTGGAAAACGGAACGAAACCGAGAGAGACGAGAAGTCCATACGAGAAGGGGGGTAAGTCTCGGCGGTCCGGAACCAAACCACGGCGTCGTTCTCCTCCCCCGCCGTCTCCTCCCTGTTGAAGTCGAACCACTTGGGGGCGTCGAACTCGTAGTCGAGGTCGACGGCGAAGGCGTCCTCCATCTTCTCCTCCATCGGAACCCTAGAAAGCGGGAACGGGAATGGGGTTTGTGGTGGATTCGGTTCGGAGTCGGGCGCCGATGGGGAGTCGAAGTGGGAATTTGAATGCGGGGTCGGGGTTTGGCTAAAATGACGGTTATACCCTTGGCGTTTTGTGGAATTGCTGGTGGGTCCTGGAGTGGGATGGGTTCCGACTTGGGGATCCGCGGGAGTCGAGCGTTTCGGATAATCAACGGTTGTCACTTTGTTATTGTTACCTTCTTGTATCGTAGTTGTAGGAATTTTGAAATACTTTTATTATTATTAAGGATTTTTTTTGAAATAATCACCAAATAAAAGAAAAATGATAAGAATATGCAAATGAAAAATTTATTTGACAAACTATGTATCTTAAAAACGATACCACGTGTATTGTTTTCCCCAATGACGAAAACAACATCACCAATGTCATTTTCAAGAGTGATGTTGTTTTCAAGAGAGATAAAAACGACATACATGCCCCCTTCTTTCTCAACTTCCCATAATTGTTTTCCTCCTCTTCTCTTCCTTCTCTCCAGTAATTTTCGAACTTACGGTGCTAGTTCCACGTGTTTTATTCGTTTTAAGGTATATTTAGCTTAGTTTTGTTAAGGTTTTGCTTCATTAGTTTGTATTTGTGTGGATTGGATTTGTGTGGATTGGATTGATTGATATTTGGTTGATTGGTTTGAAATTGGGTTAATTGTGAATAATGTATTTTATGTTTAGATTGTTTTGGTTTGAAATTGGGTTGATTGAGAATAATATATTGAACTCTAAATAATTATATAATGTTATGATATTTTTCATATATTTTTATGTTTGTATTATTGGGTTTGATTTTTACAATTCGACTCGATTATATGCTCGTTATGTAGAGATAAATTGCTTACAATTCAATATTTGGTTTGCAACAACACCAACTTGGCATGTAGTTTGAGATTTGATTATACAAAGTATACAAGTAAGAAATAATAATAAAAATGGTATGAAATTGGTTTGGATTTTTTTAACCGAATCCTAACTCATGTTTTTTGGTTAATTCTCTTTCAACAGTTGCAAAAATGTCTAGTTCACACGATTATCACGGTCTTGTGGACCATTCAGTCCTAGTACTACAGAAAGATCATAGATCATTTTCGCTTCTCGAAAATGTAAGTGTTTTGATTATCAAATTAAAAATTCTATGTATTGGTTTATATTAGACCTTAAGTAATTAATTATCTTTTAAGGAGCCATTGACAGATATTAAGTGTATCGAGCACGTCATTCAGTTCAACACGTGGAATGTGGAAGATGATAGAGTATGAGATTTGTTAGAGATTGCTGGATTTGCTACAGTGTCTCGTTTGCAATGACTGCAACTGGATTGAAATATAATCTGTGTTGTGGTGGAGAGGTGGAGGCATGAGACTCACACCTTCTATTTTAGACACGAGATGATGATCACGCTACAAGACGTACATATTCTTACTGGTCTCCGTATTGACGGTTTGGCAGTTTGTGCAACTTTAGATTACGATCGGTCTAAGATTTGAATGAACTTGTTGGGTACTAACGAAGAGGAGGCGACGACTGTAATGAAAGGGGATATGTGTCGTTGCAGATGCAACAGATGAGCAGGTGATGCAACATACGAGAGCCTACATTTTGTTTCAGTTAGGATCCAGGATAGTAGGCGATAAGAGTGGAAACAAAGTTCACCTTAAATATTTACTCTTGTTGGATAATCTCTTTGAATGTGAAAACTACAGTTGGGAAGTTGCATCATTGGTTGTTCTGTACAACTATTTGGACCAGGCATGTCTTAGAAAAGGGAAACAAGTATCTTGTTTCCTTACATTGTTACAGATTTGGTGTTGGGAACATCTTCATATTGGACTCCTACGTCGTCCACTTCTCACTTTCCACTTCCACTTCTCACCACCACATTCAAACACCATCATCACCACCACCGGCCCATGTCAGTCAACGTCAGCGAGGCGGTGGTGGTGATGATGGTGTTTGAATGTGGTGATGAGATGAAGATAGAAGTGAAAATGGATTTTATATATTAGACTGCGGTGGACGAGACCAACAGTAAGTTTGTTTCTTTTAATCCTTGAGTACTTTCCATTTACGAACCACATGAGTGATTTGTTGACATTGGGGCTAACGTGCATGTATGTGCTGACAAATCCATGTTTGTTTCTTACCAACTTGTTGATGGAAAATCAACGTCAATGGCCGATGAGAATGTTGCAAAGGTGTTTGGTGTTGGACGTATCGACTTGAAGTTACTTTCAGGACGAGTTCCTTCGCTTCACAGGACGCATCATATGCATGTTGTTCGTCGTAATATTATTAGTGATTTGTGTCTGGTAGTTGATGGTTATAAAGTGACATTTAAATGTAACAAAATTGTGATTACTCTTTCTGGTACTTTTATTAGCAATGAGTATTTGTCTTGTGGTTCTTTTTAAATTCATGTTGAACCTGCTTTTTATAATCGTAATACTATTTCTGTTAAAGATGTGTCTTCTACCGCTGTTTATTCCGTTGAATCTTGTGATGTTTGGCATAAACGTTTAAGACATGTGAATTATCAATGTTTGAAAAGAATGATGAATTGAGACACGATTCCTAAGTATGTCATTGAGAATAAAAAATGTCTAAGTCTGTGTACAAACTAAACAACCAAAGTTTTTTTATATTCCGTGACTAGAGATACAAGTATTTTAGAACTCATACACATTGATACTTTTGAATTTAATGGCATGTTAACTAAGGATAAGAAAAAATATTTTCACATTCATTAATAATAGTTCAAAATATTGTTATGTTTATCTTTTGAAAGAGAAATGTTAGATTATTAAGTTTGGGTTAGATCCATGAACAACTTAATTGAGAAAATCCAATGTTGAGTTGAAGATGAGATGTATTGAGTCATGTGTCATGTGCTCACATTTCTTTTAGTCCCACATTGGGGAACTTGAAAAGCTGGAGAATGTTGATAAACATTTTCTTCCTATGACCATTCGTCGGTAGAAAGAGAAAAGTAGAGAATTTTCCACACCGTGCATGCTCGTCTGGTCTGGTCCGGGGCAAGGCGAGGTGGCGGGGGATTCAGGGAAAATTAAAGGTTTTAGCCTCAAGGTGATAGTTATATCATTTTGGTCCTCGAATAAAAGTTGTTTCTCTCTGGCGATTTTTCTCCTTTGATTCTAATGTTCTCCAGCGGTCAGAACTTGCGAGGCTTCGCGCTGCTTTCGAGGTTCGTCGACGACGGTGTGCACGTGCTCGACGAAGGAACCGTTCTATCATGGGAGAAAAGCATCAGACTCATCACACTGGTACGTGTGGCGATATTTTCTCTGAGGCAAGTCAGAATTCGACGGTTCGATTTGTAAGGTGTTTTCTGATCATTATTCTTCGTTGTTTGTTGTTCAAACATCATTTTGTACATTCACTTAATCTAGATTCTGCTGAAATATTTATTCGATATTTGTAACTCACTGTATTACATTATTATATTTGTAATTAGATAAACAAAAACTTCAAATCTACGAAGATAGGAAGAGAACATAATCCAAAAATAAATTTCCACTTCGACAGATTCCACTTCCACCTTTACGACAAACTTGTCAAGACACACATTTAAGTTCAAATATTCAAATCTTTGAGAGCTGCCCTGTGCTGCATGAGGCGAATGGTAATAATAATGACATAAATGCTAAAATACTATTTAAAGAGGCGATTTTTCGGTTGTATAGGTCAATCCCTGCAGCAATAGCCGACAGTCACACCAGTACATTCCAATATTTCAAATGAGAAATGATATTTTCAAAGTAAAGAAAGAAAGAAAAGAAATAGTATCCATATCTTAATCTTAAGTAGCAAAATATGAAACATGGAAGACAACCTGAGTAAAAAAGACACGAAGCCAAGGCATATAATGGCGCTCCGAGAGCATCAGAAAATGGAGAGACTCTACAAGTTATTTTGGGATCACATTACATGAATATCATGTAAAGTTTCAAAAAAAAAAGTATCATAGGATTGACCACTTGTTCAGCAGACCTGAAGCAAACGGCTCAACAGAGGCCTCCTCCGAAGGCATAAAGACTACCCGAACCACTAGCAAGGCTTCATTCACCAAAGAAGCACAAATGCACAATACATTTTAGAAATTCTCACACAAGAAGTTACACCTGTTCAACTATTACAACCACCAGAATATAATGTTGAACCCTGGACTATCCAATGAATTAGTTCTGAATCTAAAAGGCTGGTGCATTTGCAGACTGCAGATGCATTTGAACCAACCGAGTTGCTACTAAACCTCTTTTCAGAGCAGCAGAAAGGAAAACCAACATAATTTCGATTGTCTGAAAAGACCAATAAATTTCAAAGCTACAATAAATGGACCAGACAACACAAAAGAGCTGGAAAAAACATCATTTGCTTATTTATGTGCATAATTAAAAAGAAAAGACGAAGGTTTCAGAAAATTTGAAAACCAAATACTAGGACATACTTTATTTTTTATAGGATCAAACACATATGCTATTTTTTAGGATCATACATACTGTAACATCCCGAAACATACCGTAACGACGGAAAATTTAAAATTTATCATCAAGATACCCGATATCAATAATCAAAAGACGGGACTGTTACTTCTAATAAAACTCCAAACGGTGCACTATAATACATCAGTGTTTATCAAAAAACTACATGATTACATCAGATATAACAAAAGGAAGTACAAGTAATCATGTCGACCTTAGTGGCCCGAAAGAGAGGATCCCGGTCCCAAAATACGCGCACCCGCCGTCACCACCCAACTGGACCTACTGTAGTCCTGAAATAAAACATGCAACAACAATGTCTGAGTTTCCATGATGAAACCCCATATGCCAAGCTCACGTATATGCATGCAGTAGTACAAATGAACATATCATATTAGTAGCATGTCATGTCATCAACAATAAGGAAAACATTTCCCCCGAAGGGTAAAGCAGGACATCAGTCCGACAATCTCATCGGGTCTCTCTCGGAGACCTACCATAGGCACATACGGTCTAACGGAACAAGACGTGACACTCCCTACACGCGGCTATACTATACATAGGGTTCGGCAAGGAGCGTCCGCCAGGTCCACGCCATAAGAAACAGATCTGTAACTTCGTGGTCAAACCACCCCAACAGAGTCGTCGCTTGGTTGGTCCATCAAACATCATCTCAGTAGGTGCCCAGTTGAGGAAAATATAGCCGGAACAACATCAGCCCATCAAACATCATAGCCGGAACTGTTGGCTTTTTAGCCTTAATCTATGTTTTGATGATTTAATTAACCTAATCTTAATTATGATCATGTAGAGAAGCACACATATTGCATTGCATATATATTGTTTTGTGCTAACCTCTACAGGTGATCAAGACTCAAGGAAGAAAGGAAAACAAGTCAAGACATGTAATCAAGCTCATTTGAAGACATGTATTTTGTATTTCTTTGAGTCTTTAGGAACTTGTGTATTTTGAGCATACTTGAGAAAAAATCAACTTAAACACACACTAGGTTCCCTATAGAAGTCACACACAAAAATTCACATTATTTGAACTTCCATAGATCACCCAAACTTAGACCGGAAAACACCAAACCTGAACTTTAGTTGTCTGAACCAAAACGGTCGACCGCAACATGTCGTTCGGTCGAACGGATGATCAAGTAATCCAGTTTGTGTTTCCCTGTCCAGTTTCGGTCGACCGCACCATCTCTTTCGGTCGACCGTTTGAACTTAATTTTCCGACCGTTACTTTTGTCGTATATACCCAACGGTCGTATTCGTATTAAACCAAAAATACCCCAAATACATTTCTTGTATCGGTCGACCGAGGACCATGATCGGTCGACCGTTTGTCCATCTCTTGACAAACCTAAATCTCCTGTTGAAAAACGGTCCACCGCTAGATCTGTTTCGGTCGACCGAATATCTATTTGTTTGTCAACCCCAAAGTGCCTGGTACAAATCGGTCGACCATTTCCCCTTAGGTGTTCGACCGATAACTTAAGTGTGCCTAAGTCGTAGCGTTGGGCGGTCGACCGTTGCTTAACCGGTCGACCAAACTTAGTGCAAAACTGCCTAACGGTCGATCGTTCGTCCCGATCCGGTCGACTGATTTTAGCCAGAATTGGGTCCTACAGGTTCTGTTTTGTGTAATCACACATCAACTCATACACATTCAATCCCAACGGCTCTATTCTCTCTAATGTCTATATAAGGAGTTGTAAAACACATTTTAACACAACTCTCTCACTACAAACTTGTCCAAAAACATTAGAGAGAATCTCAAACACTCAAAACTTCAAACCTTCCACACATTAGTCATAATTCCAATCCTACTCAAGTGTGCTCAAGATTTAGAGAGTGTTGTCTCACTCAATTGTTGTTGTCAAAGAAGCAAGGGTCTTGGTGAAAGCCCAAGACAAAGAGCATAGACTTCGGTGAGAGCCCGAAGTGATCCTCTCGGCTTGTGAGAGGTGGAGCCAAGCTCGGCGAGGGTTGTTCGCAAGCTTGAAGACTTGTAAAGGTGTTCTCTCCCGGCCCGGAACGGGGAGTGGTTAGTGAAGTCGTGGGCGGAGCTCGTTGATCCGAGCGGAGCTTGCAAGAGAGGACGTAGGCGGTGGCTGAACCTCTGTAAAAAAACCCCGGTGTGCATTGTGGTTTGCTTATTTCTTACTTGCTCGTTTTGTTGTTTAAATTCCGATGCATATAACTCGATCGATAAAACGAGTAGGTGATTAACGTAAAAGTGATTAGTGGACCCATAACCCACACGATCCAACATTTGGTATCAAAGCCTCGTTAGTTAATTTTGTTCTTAACCGATAAATTAACATGTCTCTTAATGCATCCACACCTTTAGAATCATGTAAACCACCTTACTTTGATGGTAATAACTTTAGTTCATGGAAATCTAAAATGTCATCATTTATTAAATCCATGAACATTAACATGTGGTTTATGATTCAAACTCCATATGAATCACCTAGATGTCATATTAGTAAATGGAGTTTAGAAGATGAGAAAAATGCATCCCTAAATGCTAAGGCTATGAATGTCATATTTTGTGCATTAGGAGATGAACTTTTTAATCTTGTTTGCTCATGTGATAGTGCTCATTCTATATGGCAAACATTAGAAAAGAATTTTGGTGAAGGAGATTCACCAACCGGGAAGAAGGGAGAAGCAAATCCGAAGGATGTAGCTCAAGCAAAGAAAATGGAGATTAACTCAACATCTTCATCATCATCAAGCTCGTCCGATGGAGAAAGTGAAGATGAGGTATCTTATAGCTCTTCTTCAGGTAGTAGTTCAAAAAATAATGCCCATGATTTTAATGAACTACAAAATGCATTTCAAAGATTATTTGAAAAATATAAAGAACTTCACAAGACTAATCAAGTAGCAAATGAGCAAATTCATGATCTTAAATGTCAAAATGCATCTATCTTAGATGATAAAGTTGATTTGCTTGCTAAAATTGAAGTTCTAACTTTAGAGAATGCATGCTTGAAGGAAGAAAATGTAAATGTTAAAAATACCTCATCTCATGCAATTGATAGTCATATGCTAGAAATTGATACTAATGACTTGCTTATTAAACTTGATAAATCTCATTTAGAAAACAAGCAATTATTACATGACTTGAATTGCATGAATGAAAAGGTTGAAAATTTAGAGATTCACATGCTTAACATGAATGGAAAGCATACATTTATGATTAAAAATCTAAATTGCTTAAATGAATCTCTAGCAACTAAAAACAGTGAACTTAATGCATTAAATGAAAATTTATCAAATAAATTGCATAAGTTCACACATGGCAATAAAAACAATTTTTATGTTAAAAACTTTCCTATTCAAATTAATGTTAAACATAATTTTGCCATGAAAAAGAAAGTAAGTGTAGAGGTACCAAAATCAACTTGGATTTGGGTACCAAAAGCTAAACTTAATGGACCCAAGCAAAAATGGGTACCAAAGTCTACACTTGTAGGAGCTTGAAGAGGAGATTGGTGGTGACCGGGTGAGCCAAAGCGTCGAATTCGAATCCGGTTGCATCACCAAGTCAAGATTGGAGCTAATTCAAGACTCAAGTTGGTATAAATTTCTATCATCTACAATTCATGTTAAATTAACTCTAGTCTAGTTTATGTGCTTAAATGTCATACATTTAGAGTTTAATTCTTTGCAAATCATTAATCCTAATTCATTGCAAATCATTAACCCTATTCATTGCAAATCATTTTTCACATCCATTGATTATAAATGTCAAATTTGAAATGGATGTTAGAATAAGGCCTAAGTTGAAACTTAAATGAAATTAACTTGAATCATATTCATAGTTTTCATCTAGCCTTATCGATAGGGGGGCTTAAATGTTATATCTTTTATTAGTGTAATGAAGTGCAGAATTTAGGGGGAGCAACTTCATTACAAGACATCGAAATTATATGCTTAAAGACATAATTATTTTTGTTTTTGATGGATGTCAAAGGGGGAGAGATAATTAAGGGAGTAACTTGGAATTTGGCATAAAATTGAACATAATTTATGCACATCCATAGGGGGAGCATTAATATGAATATTTTACAAATACAAATTCCATGTATTTAGATATAGTTAAGATATAGGTTGCCATCATCAAAATGGGGAGATTGTTGGCTTTTTAGCCTTAATCTATGTTTTGATGATTTAATTAACTTAATCTTAATTATGATCATGTAGAGAAGCACACATATTGCATTGCATATATATTGCTTTGTGCTAACCTCTACAGGTGATCAAGACTCAAGGAAGAAAGGAAAACAAGTCAAGACATGTAATCAAGCTCATTTGAAGACATGTATTTTGTATTTCTTTGAGTCTTTAGGAACTTGTGTATTTTGAGCATACTTGAGATAAAATCAACTTAAACACACACTAGGTTCCCTATAGAAGTCACACACAAAAATTCACATTATTTGGACTTCCATAGATCACCCAAACTTAGACCGGAAAACACCAAACCTGAACTTTAGCTGTCTGAACCAAAACGGTCGACCGCAACATGTCGTTCGGTCGACCGGATGATTAAGTAATCCAGTTTATGTTTGTAGGATCGTGTGGGTTATGGGTTCACTAATCACTTTTACGCTAATCACCTACTTGTTTAAGCAATCAAGATGCGCAGCGGAATTTTAAACAAAACAAGCAAGTAACGAAAGCGAAAATGCAAACCACAAAGACGCGTTGGTTTTTATAGAGGTTCGGCACCCCACCCGGGTCCTAGTCCTCTCTTGCAAGCTCCGCTCGACTCCGCGAGCTCCGCCTACGTCTTCACTAACCACTCCCCGTTTCGGGCCGGGAGAGAGCGCCTTTACAAGTCTTCGAGCTCGCGAACAACCCTCGCCGAGCTTGACACCACCTCTCACAATCCGAGAGGATCACTTCGGGCTTTCACCGAAGTCCTTACTTCTTCTTCGGAATTTCACCGAAGCCTTTGCTTTGACAACTCAATGAGTGGGACACACTCTTCTCTAACTGAGCACAACAATTGCTAAATGTGTGAGTGATGAATAATGTGGAGATTTGAGCTTAAGATCATTAAATGAGAGCTTTGAGGATTTGAGATTTCTCTCTATGAATTTGACTATGAGGAATTGGAGAGTTGTGTGTAAAACTGAGTTTAATCCTCTATTTATAAGCTCTAAGAGATTCCTAGCCGTTGGGGAAAGATTTGATCGATTTGTGTAAGAGATACACAAAACAGAATTCAAATTCAGCAAAAACTGTCTCCAACCGGTCGACCAAAAGTGGAACCGGTCGAATAGAAACTTACAAAAACTAATGGATCGGTTGAACAAATGGATGGTCCGGTCGAACGGTTGGGAATAGTGTTATGCGTATATGACCATTGTATGAATACGACAAAATAAAACGGTCACATGAAAACCCGGAACGGTCGAACAAAATGGCAAAACCGGTCGACCGGTTTAGTCTGGGCAAAACACTACTGAAATCGGTTGAACTATGAGGCAAATCGGTTGAACAAAAATGGTCATGTAAAAACTCTAAATCTACTGAAACCGGTCGAACAAAAGGTCCAAGCGGTCGAACGTTTTCGGACAGGATTTAAGGTTTAGTTTTAGTGATTTTCCGACTATGTTTTGGATGACCTATCGAAGTCCGATTGATCTGAAATTTTGTGTGTGACTTCTCTAAGGAACCTAGTGTGTGAATGCATGAATATTATCTTAAGTTATGCTCAATTCACATATGTTCCTAAGACTCAAAGAAAAGTAAAATACATGTCTTCAATCTAGCTTGATTACATGTCTTGACTTGATTTTTCTTCTTTCTTGAGTCTTGATCACCTGTAGATGTTAGCAAAATACAACATATATACCATTATACAAAATATGCTAATCTACATGTCCTAATTAAGATTAGGTTGAATTAAATCATCAAAATATGGAAGGCCAAAAAGCCAACAATGCTTCCCTGTCCAGTTTCGGTCGACCGCACCATCTCTTTCGGTCGACCGTTTGAACTTAATTTTTCGACCGTTACTTTTGTCGTATATACCCAACGGTCGTATTCGTATAAAACCAAAAATACCCCAAATACATTTCTTGTATTGGTCGACCGAGGACCATGATCGGTCGACCGTTTGTCCATCTCTTGACAAACCCGAATCTCCTGTTGTTGAGATTTTTATTTATACCGCAAGTGCACGGCCGCGTTGAAGCGGTGGCAAGTACGGGTCGAACACAATGAGGGAGAGATTCTTATATTTTTGTGATTTTCTTTGATTAAGGAAAGCAAAAGAGAAATAGTGTTGGTTTGAGATTTTTGGATTTATTTTTTTATTTTTCTAAAGCAAGAACAACAAGAACAAAAACTAAGAAGAAATAACTATGGATGCGAGTCCAGTGGGTGGGAGTTATGAATCTTCGAGTTAGATTAGAGATTACGAAAATTATTATAAATCAAGTGAGATATTAAGCATCATATGATAATTGATTTAACAAAAACTCATATGATCAAAACACTAACAAGAAATTAAAATAAAAACGATCTCTCTTCTCTAACCCTAAATCCGTCACCCCCACCCTTTGGAGGGTTTTAGAAACCCATGGGGAGAAGATGAGGAGAAGGGTTCATGGAGATCATCGAGAGCCTATGAAAACAAAAAGAAAGAAATATTATACTACACTACGATCTACGAAAACAAATACAATTATTCTAAGCATGCAACAAATTATTCTAAGAGAAGAGTAAAGAACAACTAGATTATTCTACTGGAATTAAGAACATGAAACATTAATCTAAAACTAAGCTTACAAAAGACAAAGATAATGGAGAAATAAAAGGGCAGAATTTTATTGCTTTAAAATGTAATACCAAAAAGCTTCTTTTACACAATATTTCGGGGCTATTTATAGCCGATACAAGAAACCCTAAGTATGCATCAGGAAGGACACGTGTTACTACACAATTGGACGAAAATAGGAGGCACGGATCGCAACCCATGCGGCGATTCCGCCGCATATTGACCGTTAGATGCGGCGATTCCGCCGCATGGATGGTCCAGATGACTTCGTGCTTTTGTGGGTGTGTTTTTGGTATGTTGTAGGTGGCCTCCACGTGTATAAATCAATTATTGCATATCTTTGGAGATCCGAATTTGATTTCTTCTTGAATACTCCTCCAAAATAACTTTTTAGTCCTTCTAATTTGCGATCAAGTCCCTGACTTCTTATGCAATCAATTGGACTTCAACTTGAGCTTGAATCTCTATCTAATTGGTCTTTGTGATCCATCTAAGTCCATTGCACGCGTTTTAGCTCGAATATTGGTAAATTGCATTGTAACTCCTGAATTCTGCACAATTGCTCAAAACAATACCTTAGTAGCATTTATTTATATAAAAACACTCTAAATGAAAGACATATGATGCAATGTATGCAATGCATCAAATACCCCTACACCTAGATTTTGCTAGTCTCGAGCAAAACAAAACATGAGAAATATAAGTATGAAAGCACAAAAATCCTAACTCATTTTCGTAGGAATCACGGTTGCACTTAGCATGTGCAACAAGCCTTTAAACCTCCAAGTTTCCTTAGAGGACGAGTTTTGTCTCGTGAGGGTTTTCAGTTGACACACCCACAAAGTCTTAATTCAATATTCCATTAATAGCTCTCGATATCTCCACCTCAACCTTATACATCTCACTTAGAATTCTTGCATGCTCATTATACAAATCTAACTTATAAAAAGTTTGACTTGGTCTTTGTTCCTCCAACATTCACACCACTAACCCTTCTACACATGTTATCACTTAAATTATTTTGCACGCCTCCTCTGGTGGTGAAGTATCATTCGGATCAACCATGACATGGATCATTCTTTTAGCTTTGGGCCTTGAGTATATTTTTTTCTTTTCTTCCGTGATTCAACACATTTGCTTTTTCTGACACTTTTACCTTTTTTGCATTCGTGTAGCGAGTTTGGTCGATAATCCCGAGCTGGCAGACTCAAGTTACCGGGTTTTAAGATACCCCTACGGACCAGTGACTCAAAGGCTTGGGCTTTTGTAATCATTTTGCAAAATGTGCTTTCCTCACTTTATTCCTTTATTTTTACTTTTATTTTCCTCAAGGCTTAATTGCTATTAGAAGTCCACACTTCCCGGTATATTTTCCTCAACCTCTGCTTTTTATCAACCACTTCAAAGATTTGATTCATCCAATTTAAGTGCATACATGTCTTAAGGGTAATGTGTTATTTCTTTGGAACTTAGATTTATGTCATAGTTTCTACAAGCAGAACTATATAATAAGGAACAAAGACTCAATGCAATTTGTACTCGGGTTTTGGTGGTTCAATCTTAAGCTATGTCATGAAACATTGATTATTATTTTTTAATGATTTTTTCTAATGGGAAATAAAAACAAAACAGATAGGTAGATAACTAGTCACCCCCTACACCTATTTCATGCATTGTCCTCAATGTATGCAAAATTGAATAATATAGGAAATGCAAGAAATAATAAAGTTACCGCCTTCGGGATGACGACTCTCCACGGTCGGAGAGTGCTTTGTTCAGTTTGCTATTGAGGCGCTTCATCCCGCCCCACATTCGGGACCTATGCTCGTCAGAGTTTTCTGGGGTTGACTGAGCCCAGAATGTTGCGGAGTCTTCAGACGACTCACTTGATTGCATAGCATCCTCCATTTCTGGAGGTGTCCACAGGTCCGCTATAGTGCCACGGTAGGAAGATGTCTCTCGTTCCACCGTACAAGGGAGCATGTCGGCTTCGTACACCCAGAAAGACTCATAGGCCATAAAGTGCTTGCAGATAGTGGTGACGAGGCATGGCAGAGATTGGGAGTTGCGTTGGTGGCCTTCTGCAATGGTGGTCAGAAGCCGTCGGTACATACAGTAAGTGCGATCACGGGTCATCAGGGAGTGAACGATGCCCATCTCAACGGTGCGAAAAGAGGTGTTGTGGGTATTACTCGTGACATTTTGGCATGCCCACCTACATGCTGTAAAGACATTCCGGTACATGGATGTGCCCTTGATACCCCGATCACGGCTAAGCACACAATCTGGTCCCATGAGTGACCGATAGAAACTGAGTTCCTCGGATGGCAAAGTGGAGGCCCCTTGTGGTATGTCAGTCAAGTTGGAGATGATGTTGAGGTCAATCGCCCAAACTTTGTTTCTCCAATTCAGTAAAATGTACCCACTGTCCAGGTCTATGTTAGTGATACTGCTATAGAACTCCTCCACTAAGCTATGGCAGTACACATCATTGTTATTATGGACCAGGTAGCTCCAACTCCGTGCTATGATTTCGTCGTAAAAGTGGGTGCCATTTTGATCACTTACAAGCAACGGGTGGAAGTTCTTCTCAGGAAACACCATGGTGATAGAATACTGCTAAAGTGGTATACGTTAGATTTAGAAAAAAGACATGTACTTCCACCGTTTTCCAAAATAAGTCAAGTACCCATTATTATTATTTTCACGTTTTTTTTTCGTTTTTTCCGGGTTTTTTTTTGAGAAATAAACTAAAACTTAATTAGAATGAGGAATTGCGTGTAAAAACACAACTTCCTCTGCAACATTGGAGGGACGATTTAAGTAGGGCTTCAATCGATGCACGTTAACTTTAAAGTTTTCACCGTTCTCCGGATTACTGATCTCGACCGCTCCGTGAGGGAAAACAGTTTTGATCATGAAAGGGCCGGTCCAACGACTCTTGAGTTTGCCGGAAAAGAGATGAAGGCGAGAGTTATAGAGAAGGACCAACTGTCCAGGAGAAAAAGATTTCCTAACGATGGATTTATCATGAAAAAACTTCGTCTTTTCCTTATAAATTTTAGCATTCTCATAAGCCTCATTTCTTATTTCCTCAAGCTCAACTAAATCCAATTTTCGAGCATTACCAGCTGCCTCTAAATCCATATTCAGTTGCTTAATAGCCCAAAGGGCTTTATGCTCCAATTCGACCGGTAAGTGGCACGCTTTTCCAAAGACTAACCGGTAAGGGGACATTCCTAAATTGGTCTTGAAAGCGGTCCGATAGGCCCACAACACATCATTAATTTTTACAGACCAATCCTTACGTGAGGCATTAACCGTTTTTTCCAGAATTTGCTTGATTTGTCTATTGGAGACCTCAACTTGTCCACTTGTTTGAGGGTGATACGGGGTAGCTAACTTATGAGTTATGGAATATTTTCTCATCAAAGCTTCAAATGATCGATTACAAAAATGAGTACCCCGGTCACTAATAATGGTACGTGGAGTACCGAATCGGGAGAAAATATTCTCCTTCAGAAATTTGACAACAACTTTGTTGTCATTGGATTTTGTGGGGATAACCTCAACCCACTTGGACACATAGTCCACAGCTAGCAAGATATACTCCTTCCCAAAAGACATTGGAAACGGGCCCATAAAATCGATACCCCAAACATCGAAGATATCAACTATGAGAATAGGGTGCAGAGGCATCATGTCTCTACGAGAGAGTTTTCCTAGCATTTGACATCTAGAGCAAGAATTACAAAATGCAAATGCATCCTTAAATAGGGTGGGCCAATAAAATCCACACTGTAAAACTTTGGCCGCAGTTTTCTTAGCTCCAAAATGTCCTCCACATGCTTGGTCATGACAAAAAGATAGAATACTTGCAAATTCCTCCTCAGGAACACATCTTCTAATGATTTGATCCGAACAATACTTGAAAAGATATGGGTCATCCCAATAAAAATTCTTTACTAGGGACCTAAATTTGGCTTGATCGTTCTTAGACCATTCAGTCGGGGTCACACCAGTTACTAAGAAATTGACTATATCGGCGAACCATGGTTCGCCAGACACAGCCATAATCTGTTCATCCGGAAAGTTCTCATTCACTGGTGTGTTATTCACTGGGACAAGAGGAATTCTAGACAAGTGATCGGCGACTACATTTTCACAACCCTTTTTATCACGGATTTCGACATCAAATTCTTGCAGTAGTAAGATCCAAGGCAATAAACGCGGCTTGGCATCCTTTTGTTCACTAAATGTCTTATTGCCGCATGATCCGTGTAAATAATCACATGTGTGCCTATCAAATATTGTCGAAATTTTTCCAAGGCAAAAATGACTGCTAGAAATTCTTTCTCAGTTACCGTGTAGTTCAATTGGGCATCATTCAATGTTTTACTAGCATAATATATCACGTGAGGTTTCTTTTCAATTTTCTGACCCAACACCGCTCCTATGGCGTAATCCGATGCATCACACATTATCTCAAAGGGTTGGGTCCAATCGGGTGAATGAATAATGGGTGCCGACGTCAATTCCCTCGTAAGGTGGTTAAAGGACTCCAAACATTTATCAGAAAATTCAAACTTAGAGTCCTTCGCTAATAATTCAGTCAATGGTCTAGCCACCTTACTAAAGTCCTTGATAAACCTTCGATAGAATCCGGCATGCCCTAAAAATGAACGAATCTTTTTGACATTTGTTGGTGGAGGGAGATGCTTAATCAAATCCACCTTGGCTTTATCCACTTGAATGTCATCCTTAGACACAATGTGACCAAGTACTATTCCATTCTTAACCATGAAATGACATTTTTCCCAATTTAAGGTCAAGTTCTTCTCCTTACACCTTACTAGTACTAATTCCAAATGGTTCAAACAATTGGCAAAAGTGGGACCAAAGACAGAGAAATCATCCATGAAAATTTCCATGAAGTTATCCAGCATATCAGAGAAGATGCTAACCATACATCTTTGAAATGTGGCAGGAGCATTGCACAAGCCAATGGGCATGCGACGGAAAGCAAACGTGCCGAATGGGCACGTGAATGTAGTTTTCTCCTGATCCTCAGGAGCGATAGGAATTTGGTTATAGCCGGAATATCCATCTAGAAAACAATAATACTCATATCCGGCCAACCGTTCTAACATTTGATCTATGAAAGGAAGAGTGAAGTGGTCCTTACGGGTTGCAGAATTCAGTTTTCTATAGTCAATGCAAATCCTCCAACCGGTTTGGATACGGGTCGGGACTAACTCATTAAGCTCATTCTCAACTACAGTAACTCCAGATTTCTTAGGGACAACCTGAACAGGACTAACCCACGCACTATCGGATATAGGGTATATAATTCCATTGTCCAACCACTTAAGTATTTCCTTTTTGACCGCCTCAGTTAGGACCGGGTTAAGACGCCTTTGCGGATCCCTACGGGGTTGAGTATTATCTTCCAAATGGATCCTATGTTGGACTATAGATGGGCTAATCCCCTTGATATTGGCCATGGTCCATCCAATAGCTTCTTTATTCCTACTGAAGACTCTCAACAATTCATTCTTTTGATTGGGAGTCAAATCCAATGCTATGATAACTGGGAGGGTGGATGAGGGTCCTAAAAATGCATACTTCAATGTAGTAGGGAGAGGCTTCAACTCTAGTGATGGTGGTTCTTGTAGTGAGGGTTTGGATTGAGGTCTTGGTTCGGCTAAAAGTCCACCTAAGGCTGACCAATTGGGTGAAGATCGATTCGAACCTATATAATTGATTTGGTCACAAATTGTGGCCTCACCACTCAGGTTCTTTTGAAAATCAACTTCATCCAATTGGGTGAAATTTAAGTAATCCGAAATCAACTCATCTTCACTACAATCCTGAATGTAATTCAATTCACTCGATTCATCAGAGAAAATTCCAGGTTGCTTCCCTAAGTTAAAAATATTTAGCTCAGCTGTCAAATTCCCAAATGACAATTTCATCAATCCATTCCTACAATTGATTAGGGCATTGGAAGTGGCTAAAAAAGGTCTTCCTAAGATCACAGGAATTTGATTGCTAGGGTTAGCAACAGGCTCCGTGTCTAAGACAACAAAGTCCACAGGAAATATGAATTCACCCACTTTGATCAGAACATCATCAACCACACCTCTAGGAATCTTAACAGATCTATCAGCCAATTGGAGTGTGGTCCTAGTCTGTTTAAGGTCTCCTATATCCAATTCTTTATATACAGAGTAGGGAAGCAGATTAACACTAGCACCCAAATCCAGCAAGACCCTATTGATTAAGGTGTTACCAATTACACATGAAATAGTCGGACAACCAGGGTCTTTATATTTGATTTGTGTGGGTTGGGTTAACACAGAGCTTATATTTGCAGTTAAGAAGGCTCTTTTTGGTACTTGTGTTTTCCTTTTTTTGGTGCATAAGTCTTTTAAGAATCTTGCATAAGGTGGAATTTGTTGAATAGCTTCTAATAAAGGGATGTTTACCTTTACTTGCTTAAAGACTTCCAATATTTTCTCCATTTGATTTGTATGATTCTTATTAAGTCTATTAGGGAATGGTGCTTTAGGAATGAATACTCTTTCAGGTTCAGTGGGTTCAATTTCAATTGGTTCCTCAGATTGAATTGGTGGCTCATTGGATGGCTCAGGTGTGACAGAATTATTAGGCTCATTAGCCAAGGGGTGAGTGACATTGTTATTAACAGATTTTCCAGATCTTAATGTAAGTATAGCATTAATGTGTTGATTTTGCTCTTCTTCTTGAACCATATGAACTGGTCTGTTGTTATTGTTCACATTAGGAGGTGATGCATTATGTGGTACATTAGGTGGAGGCCTAATGTGTTGAGGATTGAATGATTGAGGATTAAATGGTTGAGGTGGTTGATATGGCATATGTTGATGTGGTTGATATGCCATATGTTGATTATGTGGATTGTTAATTCTTGGGTTCACCTCGGGTTGGCTTGAGAATCTTCCTCTTTCTCTTTCACCTACAACTTGTGATAATTGACTTACTTGAGTCTCTAGCTTTTGAAAAGATTGAGTAGTTGTTTGAACAAATGTTTTCATTAAGTTTTCCAAATCAGTTAATCGGCCATCACTATTATTGTTGTTGTTTGAATACATTTGTTGTCTAGGTGGTTGGCCTTGCTGAGGCATGGGTGCAGGATTTGAATTCCCTTGGCTCCATGAAAAATTGGGATGGTTGCGCCAACCTGGATTATAGGTTGACGAATAAGGGTCATTCCTAGGACGATTAAATGCAGCATTAACTTGTTCCATGTCCGAAGAAATGTGTGCACACTCCTCCAAAACATGACCAGGTTGACCACACATAGAGCAAGAAACAGAAGAGATTTGATTTACTAGGGGTCGGGTTTGAAGCTCTAGAGTTTCCATCCTACGCATAAAGGTGGCTAATTTCGCTTCAGCAGCTATAGAAGCATCTACAGCTAAGACACCTGATCTGGATTGATTTGCTATTCTAGATCCAATACTTGGGTTGGTTGGTGCCCTAGCAGTGTCCCATTGCATACTATTATCAGCCAAGTCTTCAAGAAAAGTCCAAGCATCATTCTCATTTTTGGACATAAAGCTTCCTTGACTTACAGATTCTAGCATAACTCTAGATGTAGGTGTTAATCCCTCATAGATAATTTGGCACAATTGTCATCTTGGAATTCCATGATGAGGGCATTGGGTCAGAAGGTGCTTAAATCTCTCCAAATATGAATAGAACGGCTCGCTCTCAGATTGAACGAATGCACAAATTTCATTACTAATCCTAATAGTCTTATGGTTGGGGAAATATTTCTTTAAAAACACTTGAACAAACTCAGCCCAACTCCTAATAGATCTTTCGGCTAGACTATATAGCCATTTTTAGCGTCGTCCTTCAGTGCTAGAGGCACGAATTTAAGACGCATTGCCTCCTCAGGGATATGCTGGTAATGCATAAGGGAGCAGATTTCCTCAAATTCTCTAAGGAAGAGATATGGATCTTCCTTAGAGGTGAACTTGGGCAACATACTCAGGTATTGTGCCTTGAGTTCGAAGTCGCGACCCGGTATGGTGGGCATAACGATGCACGATGGCTGAGCAGCCATCGTTGGGTAGCACCGATCCCTCAGAGTCATAGGTGGTGCAACAGGTGGGTCCACTACATTCTCACCCATTGGATTCGGGTGAGGTGGTGCAACAGGTGGATTGGGGCTAAGCTCTAGACTGGAATCTAGATGAACTCGTGAGAGTCGATTGCTCAAGTCCCGAACCCAAATCTGAGTGCACCGGTTTGAATTAATTTTTGAATTCAAATTTGAAATTTAAATTCCAAATTCAAATTCAAGAATCAATTACTTTTTGATTTTTTTTTGATTTTTTTTCAAAAAAAAAGAAAATAAAAAGAAAACAAAGGAAACAAACAATAGAAGGGGGAAAGATGAGAAAAGAATCCTAATCTAGAGAATTGAGGTGAGAAGAGAAAGAAGACTCAGATGAGAAGGGAAACTTAACTCTAAAAGATAGATGAGATGGTTGGTCAGAAGTTTCCTAAACAAGCACGGTTCGTACAATCCTAGACCTAGTGTAGCTTAAGTCTAGACGACTCCTAACTGGTTGAGTCGAATTGATTCGCTTGATTCACCTCCCTCACTAATCAAACCAACTTGGCCAGGCCGTGTATAGCTAGTGGGGGCGCTTCCGACAGAGTCGGTGCCAATTAGACAACCACTTCGCTTGGAAGACTTACTTCAACACAAAAACACTTTCTAGACACCAAATTAAATTCGATCAGCTTCAAGTCATAGCAAGTCAAACCAATCTTCTCCTTAATTGAGTCTGAATCCTTAGGGGCCAATGTCTAATTGATTTTAATTAAGGCTTGGGTGACACTTTGGGATTGTTATTTGTGGGCCACGGAAGGGTGATGAAATCCCCACCGTATCTTTTCCTACGGAGTTGCCCTTAAGATAGTTTAACCTAAATCTAGCATAGATAGTCAAACATTGGTCTTTAGTGGGGGACAATTGCAAAGTTGTATGCAAACTAAATTATATGCTTAAATGCAATCAATAAAAACCGCGCACGTACCTTGCCTCCAGCACTCTTCAACAATGAATTGATTTGCAAAATTTAGCATACATAATGCGAGAAAATCTTTAAATGATGCATGCACTAAGGCCTTTCTAATTTTGCAAAATTTTAGGTCACAAGTTGAATTAGTGTCAATTATGGAAGTTTGCCCTACACATGCAATTCTACCAAACAAGAAATTTTCCGAAAATGGAAATTACGAGGAAAATGCAACAAATGTTACCTACGCACGCTCAGTCGGGTTCGCCGCCAGCTCTTGATAATTTCCAGTGCTCTACGCGTCCACCCAGAGATGAGTCGCGTTCAGGAGAATTTTCAGGCTCAGATATTCAACCCGTGCGGCGTTTCCGCCGCAAACTCTACTGGAGAAGCGGCGTTTTCGCCGCCTGTTCAATTCGGATGGTCTTCGGATTTTTGTGCCCTCTCTACGACTTCCTGAAAAGCACAGAGAAAACGTTAGATCGCGAAAAACCAAAATCCAAACAAAACAAAAAAAAACGAAATCACAAAAAAAACTTAAAATTCTCGTCGCCTCCCCTGCAACGGCGCCAAAAACTTGTTGAGATTTTTATTTATACCGCAAGTGCACAGCCACGTTGAAGCAGTGACAAGTACGGGTCGAATACAAGGAGGGAGAGATTCTTATATTTTTGTGATTTTCTTTGATTAAGGAAAGCAAAAGAGAAATAGTGTTGGTTTGAGATTTTTGGATTTATTTTTTTATTTTTCTAAAGCAAGAACAACAAGAACAAAAACTAAGAAGAAATAACTATGGATGCGAGTCCAGTGGGTGGGAGTTATGAATCTTCGAGTTAGATTAGAGATTACGAAAATTATTATAAATCAAGTGAGATATTAAGCATCATATGATAATTGATTTAACAAAAACTCATATGATCAAAACACTAACAAGAAATTAAAATAAAAACGATCTCTCTTCTCTAACCCTAAATCCGTCACCCCCACCCTTTGGAGGGTTTTAGAAACCCATGGGGAGAAGATGAGGAGAAGGGTTCATGGAGATCATCGAGAGCCTATGAAAACAAAAAGAAAGAAATATTATACTACACTACGATCTACGAAAACAAATACAATTATTCTAAGCATGCAACAAATTATTCTAAGAGAAGAGTAAAGAACAACTAGATTATTCTACTGGAATTAAGAACATGAAACATTAATCTAAAACTAAGCTTACAAAAGACAAAGATAATGGAGAAATAAAAGGGCAGAATTTTATTGCTTTAAAATGTAATACCAAAAAGCTTCTTTTACACAATATTTCGGGGCTATTTATAGCCGATACAAGAAACCCTAAGTATGCATCAGGAAGGACACGTGTTACTACACAATTGGACGAAAATAGGAGGCACGGATCGCAACCCATGCGGCGATTCCGCCGCATATTGACCGTTTGATGCGGCGATTCCGCCGCATGGATGGTCCAGATGACTTCGTGCTTTTGTGGGTGTGTTTTTGGTATGTTGTAGGTGGCCTCCACGTGTATAAATCAATTATTGCATATCTTTGGAGATCCGAATTTGATTTCTTCTTGAATACTCCTCCAAAATAACTTTTTAGTCCTTCTAATTTGCGATCAAGTCCCTGACTTCTTATGCAATCAATTGGACTTCAACTTGAGCTTGAATCTCTATCTAATTGGTCTTTGTGATCCATCTAAGTCCATTGCACGCGTTTTAGCTCGAATATTGGTAAATTGCATTGTAACTCCTGAATTCTGCACAATTGCTCAAAACAATACCTTAGTAGCATTTATTTATATAAAAACGCTCTAAATGAAAGACATATGATGCAATGTATGCAATGCATCACCTGTTGAAAAATGGTCCACCGCTAGACCTGTTTCGGTCGACCGAATATCTATTTGTTTGTCAACCCCAAAGTGCCTGGTACAAATCGGTCGACCGTTTCCCCTTAGGTGTTCGACCGATAACTTAAGTGTACCTAAGTCGTAGCGTTGGGCGGTCGACCGTTGCTTAACCGGTCGACCGAACTTAGTGCAAAACTGCCTAACGGTCGACCGTTCGTCCCGATCCGGTCGACCGATTTTATCCAGAATTGGGTCCTGCAGGTTCTGTTTTGTGTAATCACACATCAACTCATACCCATTCAATCCCAACGGCTCTATTCTCTCTAATGCTTATATAAGGAGTTGTAAAACACATTTTAACACAACTCTCTCACTACAAACTTGTCCAAAAACATTAGAGAGAATCTCAAACACTCAAAGCTTCAAACCTTCCACACTTTAGTCATAATTCCAATCCTACTCAAGTGTACTCAAGATTTAGAGAGTGTTGTCCCACTCAATTGTTGTTGCCAAAGAAGCAAGAGTCTTGGTGAAAGCCCAAGACAAAGAGCATAGACTTCGGTGAGAGCCCGAAGTGATCCTCTCAGTTTGTGAGAGGTGGAGCCAAGCTCGGCGAGGGTTGTTCGTGAGCTTGAAGACTTGTAAAGGCGTTCTCTCCCGGCCCGGAACGGGGAGTGGTTAGTGAAGTCATGGGCGGAGCTCGGTGATCCGAGCGGAGCTTGCAAGAGAGGACGTAGGCGGTGGCCGAACCTCTGTAAAAACCCCCGGTGTCCATTGTGGTTTGCTTATTTCTTACTTGCTCGTTTTGTTGTTTAAATTCCGCTGCATATAACTCGATCGATAAAACGAGTAGGTGATTAGCGTAAAAGTGATTAGTGGACCCATAACCCACACGATCCAACAGGAACAACATCGACCCATCATCGTCGGAACAGTATCGACGGCATCATCGACACAAGATCGGTGGTCAAACATACGTCCGGCACAACATCAGACGGTTCCGGACCAAAGTCCGCTAGATCATCAGGCTCCACGAGCCACACATCATACATTGGGATCCACGATGCCTCAGGTCTGCTACTCTACTGTGAATCCATCAATCCATTACATTAAGTCACGATCCACACATGGAGGTGACATGTCCCGAATACCCACACTCTTCCACACGACGGTCCCTGGGCAGGCACGCGTAACGCGCCCGCTGTCACCTCCCGGCTCACGCACTAATACAGGACACGGGTTTCCGTGGACAGAGTTGGCATCACAAAAAGGACCGAGAATTATGTTCTACGCTCAAATGGTCGACCGAAAGAGGCAATCTGGTCGACCGTTCCTATGGGTTCGGTCGACCGAAAGTCTGTAACGGTCGAACTCTCTCCACCTAACCTAAGTCCCAACGGTCGAACAAGAGTCTAAAACCGGTCGACCGATACGTGGTCAAAATCCGGAGTCTGGTAAAAAATAATCATTACTAACGGTCGACGGACTCAGGGATCCTAGTCGACCGAAAACTACCAGGACATCCTAGCAGTTCTACGTCATCAACGACCGAACAATGCATAAAAACGATCGAACCAAACATAATGCAACTTAAGTTCCGGTCGAACCAACCAAGGAAATGGTTGACCGAAAACCAACAGACAAACCCGACCCACCAACACATGCACTACTGGTCGACCGCCACAAGGCATCGTTCGACCGGTGTTGGTTAAAGTCGGGCAATTACACTAAACCGGTCGACCACTCGAAGGAATCGGTCGACCGGTTGTCAACAACATCCTTGCACCAGTCAAGGGTTTTACGTCGTTTCTCGCCGCCGGTGAGGTCTCCGACCTCCAGCGACCAACCACCATAACACCCAACGCGGGTGAGAAACAAAGTCACATTATTAAGCCGACATACCTTTCGAACATGACGTATCCGCTGGAGCCTCGCTCGCGCAACGTCGCCTTCAGAAACCTCATCGCACGACCACCTCCTCGCAACGACCTCAGCACGCTCACGCTGGACCAGCTTCCGCCTTCTCTGCGTCGCCGGACAAAGGAAAGAAAGTGAGAGACGAGATGAGTGAGGAAGAAGAATTTGGAGAAGAAAAAGAATGGAGGTGGAATGTGTAAGACCCGCTCTCCTGCCACCCTGTTTTGGTTTTATTAATCCTTTTACTCATCGCTTATGTTATGTGTTTTATTGTCTACGTTTTGAGGTTATGTTTGGTTTCGTAGAAGTTTCCTGTTTGGGCGGGTTCGACCGTCGGGTGCGGTTGCATTCGATCGACTTAATCGGTTCAATCTGGTGCAACCCTTGGGTGTGGATTTGTTTCGTTGGTTGAGGCGTGTCGGGCTGGAGTAGAATTGGTGTGGCTGAGTTACCAAATCAGCAAAGGAGAATCTTGCAATATTTGAATTGGAGACTTTAAGGAAAGTCTTAATTGGCCATCAAAGCCAATAATCTCTTGCCTTGTTGGTGGTTGTTCCTTATATGTTGCACCAATAGAAACCCTACCAGCCAGCCGACCCTACCTCCCACCCCTCTCCACACAACCACCAAAATCTCCAACATCTCCAGCAGTTTGGTAGAAGAGATCCGGAGGAGCTCCTTGCGTGCGGCTAGGGGAGTCTTGGCGGATTTCGGTTTAGCTCAGTGATGTGAATTAAATTTATACCGCAAGTGCACGGTGTCAATGAAGACGTGACAAATACGGGTCGAACACAAGGAGGGAGAGATTTGTTATTTTCGTGATTTTCGATTAAGGAGAAGAAGGAGAGAAGAAATAAATGGGTTTTGAGATTTTTGGATTTTAATTATCTAAAGCAAGAAACAAGAACAATTAAAACTAAAACAAGAACAAAGATGTGAATTCCGTCGGGTGGAGGTTTAGATTTAAGGTTTAGATTAGAGAATTCAGAAACTTATAATAAATCATATTAGTTATAAAGCATTACATGATAAATGATTTAACATAAACTCAAGTAATCAAAATATACTAACACGAAATTAAAATAATAACATTCATTCATCTTCTCTTCACCCTAATCCGTCACCTCCACCCTTTGGAAGGAGTTAGAAACTCATAGAGGGAGGAAGAAGGGGTCCTTGAGACATTACAAAAGAAAACTAAAAATGAGAAATAAAAGACAGAATTTTATTAATGAAAAGAAGAATACAAAACTAAGATTAAGAATAAATACTACCACCAAAGACTAAGGACCCTTCTAACATCATTCTCTGGTCTATTTATAGTTGTTACAAGAGACCTAAGTATAGAATTGGAGAGTACACGTGTCCAGACACGACTGGACAAAATTGGAGCACACGGATCGACTGGGGGGCGGCGGAATCACCGCATGGTGTGTGTGATCTGCGGCGGAATCGCCGCACATCATGCTCTGATTTGGTCCAGATTTTGGTTGAATGTTTATGGTATGATTTGATCCTCCTTTACGCGTCTGGATTGATTCTTTCCATTCTTTTGAGCTCCGGATTAATTCCTTCACATATTTGGAGATATACGTTGATTTTTCTATATATTTTCTCCAAGAGAATAAAAGCTACTCGTGATTTGCAATTAGGTCCTTGACTTTTTGCATTTAAGTCCCCGACTACTTTTGTGCTTAAGTCCTTGTTCTTTTTGCAATTAGGACTTGAATGCTTTTATGCTTGGATACATTTCCATTCGTAACCCGATAATCTTGAACTTGGTCTTTATGATAGAAATGAGTCTTTTGCATGCGTTTATGCTCGGGATGTGGGTAAATTGCATTCAGGTCCCTGTATTCTGTAAATAAGACTAAACACATACCTTAGTAGCATTTATTGATGTAAAACTAATCTAAATGAAAGACATATGATGCAATGTATGCAATGCATCAAACACCCCCACACCTAGATTTTGCTAGTCCCTAGCAAAACAAAATATAAGAAAAAATGAAAACAGGGAAATCCTAACTCACTTTCGTAGGAATCACGGTTGCACTTAGCATGTGCAACAAGCCTTTAAACCTCCAAGTTTCCTTAGAGGACGAGTTTTGTCTCGTGAGGGTTTTCAGTTGACACACCCACAAAGTCTTAAATCAACATTCCATTAATAGCTCTTAGTATCTCCACCTTAACCTTATACATCTCACCTAGAATTCTTGTATGCTCATTATATGAATCTAACTCATTAAAAATATGACTTGGTCTTTATTCCGCCAACATTCACACCACTAACCCTTCTACACATGTTTATCACTTGAATTATTTTGCACACCTCCTCTGGTGGTGAAGTATCATTCGGATCAACCATGGCATGGATCATTCTTTTAGCTTTGGGCCTTGAGTATTTTTTTTTCTTTTCTTTTCTTTTCTTCCGTGATTCAACACATTTGCTTTTTGACACTTTTACCCTTCTGCATTCGTGTAGCGAGTTTGGTCGATAATCCCGAGCTGGTAGACTCAAGTTACCGGGTTTCAAGATACCCCTACGGACCAGTGACTCAAAGGCTTGGGCTTTTGTAATCATTTTGCAAAATGTGTTTTCTTCACTTTATTCCTTTATTTTTATTTTTATTTTCCTCAAGGCTTAATTACTATTAGAAGTCCACACTTCCCGGTATATTTTCCTCAACCTCTGCTTTTTATCAACCACTTCAAAGATTTGATTCATCCAATTTAACTGAATACATGTCTTAAAGGGCAATGGGTTATTTCTTTGGAACTTAGATTTATGTCACAATTTCTACAAGCAGAAATATATAATAAGGAACAAAAACTCAATGCAATTTGTACACGGGTTTTAGCAGTTCAATCTTAAGCTATGTCATGAAACATTGATGATTTTTTTTAGAAATAAAAGACAGATCTATAGATAAATATATACATAAACACCCCCCCCCCACACCTAAATCATGCATTGTCCTCAATGTATGCAAATATAAAGCAAATGCACTTATTACCTTGGTGAACTGCGGTGGACGGGTGGAATTTGCTCAAAGTCAACCATAGTCAGAACTGGATTGAATAACACCATATTGGTGCATGTATCCAGTTGAATTGTTCCCCATGTTGCAATGAGCGTCCTGAGTTACAGGTTCCACACCCCTCACATAAATTGGTTTTCTTATTTGCTCGAGTGACGGTGGGTGTGTAGATGAATTCCTCCCCTTTTTCTTACTTCCTTTTTGATTTTGTGATGATTCAGAAATATTATAGATACGCGATTTCATCACAACATCACTTTGATTGCATGTTATTTCTGGCTCACTATCAATATGAAAGATATTAAATTCAGGTTTTAAGTTCCCAAAAGATAATTGCATGAGCCCATTTCGACAGTTTATCAATGCTTCAGAAGTGGCCAAAAAAGGTCTGCCTAGAATTACAGGGATTTGTCGATTAGGATTTACAACAGGTGCGGTATCTAGTACGACAAAATCCACTGGGTAAATGAAGTCACCAACCTTGTTCAAAACATCCTCTACTACACCTCTTGGTTTCTTAATAGAGCAATCAGCAAATTGAAGGGTTGTCCTAGAGGGTTTTAATGGACCAAGGTTCATTTGCTCATAGACAGAGTACGGGAGTAGGTTAACACTAGCACCAAGGTCTAGAAGGGCTTTGTTGATAAAAGTATCTCCTATTGAACATGAAATTGTGGGACATCCAGGATCCTTATATTTTATAGGAGATGTGTTGGACAAAATAGAACTTATGTTTGCAGTTAAGAATGCCTTCTTTGGTACGTTTGTTTTTCTCTTTTTAGTGCACAAATCTTTTAAGAATTTAGCATAAGCAGGTATTTGTTGAATCATGTCTAAGAGTGGAATGTTCACCTTAACTTGCTTAAATACTTCCAAGATTTTCTCTATTTGTGCACTTGAGTTCTTTTTGAGTCTATTGGGAAATGGGGCTTTAGGGACATAGACTCGCTCAGGTTCAGGTTGAGCTACGGGTTCAGATTGAGTAGGTGGGGTGGGCGTTTCAGGTTGGACGTCGGGTTCAATGGTTAGGTCATATGTGGCAGTTTGATGGCTAGATTGATTAGACGTTCTAGGATTTACCACATTATTATCAATCTGTCTTCCGGACCGTAATGATACTACAACATTTATTTGTTGGAACGGTCCTTCTTCATTAACCATTTGAACCGGTCTAGGGTTGTTATTTCCTGAAGGTGGTTGATGAAGGGAATGTGTTCTAAAAGTTTTACTTTTAAATGCCAATTATTATGAATTGAATGAGAAATCATTTTGTTCCTTGTTTATGTTATTCGTCTTTTGAAAGTGTTAAGGAAGAGGCTCTTGGTCCTTAACCGTAGAGCTCTAAAAGATATTGATTTGCATAAAACAAAAGATATTCACAATCATGGTAATTAACATGGAACATTAATTACCGAGTTAAGATTGTCGTGTTGGTCATAGATCATTGTAGCTCTACAAGTGAGTGACGACACGGGTATGCAAAAGAGGAAAATATTACTTTTGTATAATGAATAGACCTAATAAGTAAAATATTATAGAAATGTGTTTCTGTGTCATTAATATTTTACTGTGTCTTTGGTCCTTTGATATGAGACTTATATCTGATCACTTAAGGAATACTTAATTAGATCAGTGTCTTGAACTATCGATCAGTGTAGTGTAAAGGCATCGGTTGGTTAAGTATAACTTTCGTTGGAGAAGATAGTTAGTCAAAAGATTATCATTGCCCCTCTTAATTGAGTGATGATATTAGTGGGCCCCTTGATAAAGCAAAGTTATAATGTGCACAATGTGATTTGAGTTAACTCACATATTTATAACTAGCTTAAAGAGATCAAGAAATGAATACTAATACAAAGATGACACAATACTACTTTGTGTGTATTCTTAATATCATGAGGCAAGGGACGGACACAAGTGGTGCACTCCATCACTAAATGGATCGTGTTTTGGTTCGAGTGGAATTAAGACATCTAACTAATTGGGAGCTATAATGTGTAGCTAGATACCGCTTATAGCTTGTGATATTAAGCTCTTAATATCACTGCCAACTTAGTTTAGATCCTCCCATAGGTCACACCGCAAAAACCGTGAAACAAGAAGCTTGATTTTTGGTTCATATGATGTGTCGGGTTTCTTATAGAAAATATGACACATGTGGTGAACAAGTAAAATCAATTATGTTGTATATAAACATAATTAGAATCATGATAAATTCATATGAGATGCATATATTATGGGTTGCAATAATTTATTGTTGCATAGGATAATACATTGCATAAGTTGTGAATTTGCTAAAACCCCTTAAGTTCAAATTTTGTTGGAAATAAATCCAAAATTTGAAATAGGCAAAATCGGGTAAAAGTTCGGTAATCCGTTGAGGTTCGGTCGACCGAAGGATCTATGGATCGGTCAACCGAACGTGGAACGGATAATCGTAATTGATTGACCGAACTTGACCAAAGTGCCTGGATCTTTGGTACGGTGTACCGAACTAGAAACGGTCGACCGAACAATGTCAAGTTCCGATATTTTCGGTTAACCGAATAGCACTCGGTCTTGGACGAGAATTGGTCCGATCGGTTAAGGAGAATTTTTCTCCTTAAGATTCGGTCATCCGTCACGTACTCGGTTAAACGATCGTGACAAATTCGGTTAACCGAGTGGGACTCGGTAAACCGAACAGCGGTCGATTTTCTGCCTTTGATTATTAAGAGATTAATTTGATTGATGGTTGGATTAGCTCCAAACTTGGTCAAACGTTTTGTGGGTGCATGTAATGCATTAAGGAATTAATTTATGAGAGAAAATGTAAAGAAAAACGTTGCTAAAGAATAGCCATGATTAAGAGTAAGATTGGAACCTATAAATAGGTCCTTATTCTCCCTAATTGGGTTACACAATTCAATAATTATTTTCTCTCTTAATTCACCACAAAAACCCACGAAAATTCTCTTAGTTTTCTAAGTCTTTGGAAGGAGAAATCTCAGAGGCTAAGGAAGGGGTTTGTAGCTAGATTCTAAGCTTGTTTGGAGATCGATTGGCTAGCTCCTTTCTCTCCAACCTTGTTTAGGGTTTCGGTGAACACTCGGAGGCATCCGGCGCGGCGAGAAGCATCCCCAACGTCTTCGAATCTTCAAGAAGTTTTTGAGAACTTCTAGGTATGAATTTCGGAGCCCTTGTTTGTTTTAATAGAGTTTTGCAACTAGATGTTAAAACAAACCAATGCATGCATGAAATAAATCAAAGAAAATTGTAATTGATCCTTATTATACATAAAAATTTCGAAAATATATATGTATAATTAAACATGATATCCTACAGTTGATAGGATTGATATGAATTATTAGATCTAGGGTTCACCTCAGGTTGACTTGGAAACCAACCCTTTTCTCTTTCACCTACTATTTGTGCTAGTTGGCTGACTTGTGTCTCTAGCCTTTGGAAGGTCTGGTTGGTTGTTTGTATAAAAGTTTTCATCAAATTTTCCAAGCTTGTCAACCTAACCTCATGATCGTTATTGTTACTAAACCCAGAAGATGTATTATTTTGGTTATACGGGTTTGGTTGTTGTCTAGGAGGTTGACCCTGTTGGTTTGATGAGAAATTGGAATTATTACGCCAACCCGAGTTATAGGTTGATGCGTATGGGTCATTTCTAGCATGGTTATACATGGCATTAACTTGGTCCCATTCCGCACAATCCTCCTTTACATGACCAGTCTGACCACATCTAGAGCACGGGATAGTCGAGGCTTGATTCACTCGGTTTTGGGTTTGTAGCTCTAAACTTTCCATTCTGCGCATAAGGGTAGCTAGTTTTGCTTCAGCCGCTATGTTGGCATCTACAGCTAAGACACCTGGTTTGGGTTGACTTGCTATTCTAGATCCAATACTCGGGTTAAGCGGTGTTCTAGCATTGTCCCATTGCATACTGTTTTCAGCTAAATCCTCAAGGAAAGTCCAGGCATCATTTTCATTTTTTGACATAAAATTCCCTTGGCTTACGGATTCTACCATAACTCTAGATGTGGGTGTCAATCCCTCATAAATAATTTGGCATAATTGCCATCTTGGAATTCCATGATGAGGGCATTGGGTCAGTACACTCTTAAATCTTTCTAGATAGGAATAGAACGGCTCGCTCTCAGACTGAACGAATGCGACAATTTCATTCCTAATCCTCATAGTCTTATGGTTGGGAAAATATTTTTTCAGGAATACTTGAACAAACTCAGCCCAACTCCTAATAGATCTTTTGGCTAGACTATATAGCCATTTCTTAGCGTCATCCTTCAGTGCTAGAGGCACGAATTTTAGACGCACTGCCTCCTCAGGAATATGCTGGTATTGCATAAGAGAGCAGATTTCCTCAAATTCTATAAGGAAGAGATATGGGTCTTCCCTAGAGGTGAACTTAGGCAACATACTCATGTATTGTGCCTTAAGTTCGAAGTCGCGACCCGGTATGGTGGGCATAACGATGCACGATGGCTGAGCAGCCATCGCTGGATAGCATCGATCCCTCAGAGTTATAGGTTGTGCAACAGGCGGGTCCACTACGTTCTCACCCATTGGATCCGGGTGAGGTGGTGCAACAGGTGGATTGGGGCTAAGTTCCAGACTGGAATCTAGATGAACTCGTGAGAGTCGATTACTCAAGTCCCGAATCCAAATCTGAGTGCACCGGGTTGAATCAATTTTTGAATTCAAATTCGAAATTTAAATTCCAAATTTAATTTCAAGAATTAATTACAATTTTTTTTAATTTTCGTTTTTTTTATGTTTTTTTTCTTCAAAAGGGAAACAAACAATAGAATGGGGCAAAATGAGAAAAGAATCCTAATCTAGAGAATTTAGGTGAGAAGAGAAAGAAGACTCAGATGAGAAGGGAAACCTAACTCTAAAGATAGAAAGAGGGTTGGTTAGAAAATTCCTAAGAAAGCACGGTTCAAACAATCCTAGACCTAGTGTCGCTTAGATCTAGACGACTCCTAACTGGTTGAGTCGAATTGATTCGCTTGATTCACCTCCCTCACTAATCAAACCAACTTGGCCAGGCCGTGTATAGCTAGTGGGGGCGCTTCCGACAGAGTCGGTGCCAATTAGACAACTACTTCGCTTGGAAGACTTACGTCAACACAAAAACACTTTCTAGACACCAAATTAAATTCAATCGGCTTCAGGTCATAGCAAGTCAAACCAATTCTTCTCCTTAAATGAGTCTGAGTCCTTAGGGGCCAATGTCTAATTGATTTTAAATTTAGGGCTTAGGTGACACTTTAGGATTGTGATTTGTGGGTCACGGAAGGGTGATGAAATCCCCACCGTATCTTTGCCTATGGAGTTGCCCTTAAGATAGTTTAACTTAGATCTAGCAAAGATAGTCAAACAATGGTCTTTAGTGGGGGGCAATTGCAAGGTTGTATGCAAACTAAATTATATGCTTAAATGCAATCGTTAAACCACGATACGTACCTTGCCTCCAGCACTCTTCAACAATAAAAATAATTTGCAAGAATTTAGCAAGAATAATGCAAACAAAACATTATATGATGCATGCACTAAGTTCTTCTAGTTTTGCCAATTTTTAGGTCAGAGTTGAATTATTGCCAATTATGGAATTTAAGCTTAACACGTGCAATTCTAATAAAAGGAAATTTTCTGAAACTAGAAATTACGAGGAAAAAGGCAACAAAGGTTACCTACGCAATGCTCAGTCGGGTTCGCCGCCCGCTCTCGAAATTTCAGTAGCTCCACGCGTCCACCCAGAGATGGTGCTAACCCCAGAAAAATTTGAAACCCAGATGCTTCACTTGTGCGGCGATTCCGCCGCAGGTTACTCTTGATGTGCGGCGATTCCGCCGCCCTTGTTGCTCAGACTGCGCTCAGATTTCGCCGCGCGCTCTGTTGTCTCCTGAAACACAAATCCAAATAGTTAAATCGCGCACAAGATAAACAGAATAGAACCGAAATCAACAAAAAAAACAAAATCTGCGTCGCCTCCCCGGCAACGGCGCCAAAAACTTGATGTGAATTAAATTTATACCGCAAGTGCACGGTGTCAATGAAGACGTGGCAAATACGGGTCGAACACAAGGAGGGAGAGATTTGTTATTTTCGTGATTTTCGATTAAGGAGAAGAAGGAGAGAAGAAATAAATGGGTTTTGAGATTTTTGGATTTTAATTATCTAAAGCAAGAAACAAGAACAATTAAAACTAAAACAAGAACAAAGATGTGAATTCCGTCGGGTGGAGGTTTAGATTTAAGGTTTAGATTAGAGAATTCAGAAACTTATAATAAATCATATTAGTTATAAAGCATTACATGATAAATGATTTAACATAAACTCAAGTAATCAAAATATACTAACACGAAATTAAAATAATAACATTCATTCATCTTCTCTTCACCCTAATCCGTCACCTCCACCCTTTGGAAGGAGTTAGAAACTCATAGAGGGAGGAAGAAGGGGTCCTTGAGACATTACAAAAGAAAACTAAAAATGAGAAATAAAAGACAGAATTTTATTAATGAAAAGAAGAATACAAAACTAAGATTAAGAATAAAAACTACCACCAAAGACTAAGGACCCTTCTAACATCGTTCTCTGGTCTATTTATAGTTGTTACAAGAGACCTAAGTATAGAATTGGAGAGTACACGTGTCCAGACACGACTGGACAAAATTGGAGCACACGGATCGACTGGGGGGCGGCGGAATCACCGCATGGTGTGTGTGATCTGCGGCGGAATCGCCGCACATCATGCTCTGATTTGGTCCAGATTTTGGTTGAATGTTTATGGTATGATTTGATCCTCCTTTACGCGTCTGGATTGATTCTTTCCATTCTTTTGAGCTCCGGATTAATTCCTTCACATATTTGGAGATATACGTTGATTTTTCTATATATTTTCTCCAAGAGAATAAAAGCTACTCGTGATTTGCAATTAGGTCCTTGACTTTTTGCATTTAAGTCCCCGACTACTTTTGTGCTTAAGTCCTTGTTCTTTTTGCAATTAGGACTTGAATGCTTTTATGCTTGGATACATTTTCATTCGTAACCCGATAATCTTGAACTTGGTCTTTATGATAGAAATGAGTCTTTTGCATGCGTTTATGCTCGGGATGTGGGTAAATTGCATTCAGGTCCCTGTATTCTGTAAATAAGATTAAACACATACCTTAGTAGCATTTATTGATATAAAAGTAATCTAAATGAAAGACATATGATGCAATGTATGCAATGCATCACTCAGCATCTTCCATTCTTCAGGTATGCCTCTAGCCATTAGCGTAGTGAAAGGCATGGGGCTGGATGGAGGTTGTCCGGCATCAACAACCTTCAGGTTGGTTGAATGTTTCGTGCAAGTCGCACGGATTGTAACTCAACCCATGAGGCGGTTGGGGAGTCTTGATGCTTTGTTAACTTGATTATGTTGTAGTATATGTGTGTTGCTGGACGTGTACTGATTTGTTTTGCACTCCTTGCATGTTTTCATGTTCTTACTAGGATTAGATCTATACATGTAGTCGGGATTCATAGCTACCCTGTTCATGTTTTATTCGGTATACATATTCAGACCGTACTCTCCTAAAATCAACATAGAACTTGGGTTTACTATCTCGATGGTGTTGCATGAGTTTGTCCATGTTATGCTCTGAGTTCTCATCATATGCTCATGCATAAATTAGTAACCAGGACCGGACCATACACCATGTTCGTTTCTGATTTGTGCTGACATTTCATCCGTGCGTATTAAGTGATTGTCCATGTTATGTTCCTGATTTTATCCCCATGTTCACGCATCCCTTAGTAGCTCAGTTTAACTTAGTTCTATGATTGTCTATGGATGTTGAGAGCAATTAATCATGCATCCCGTAGTGAAAGATTTCAGATATATCGTTTCCCATGTTTTGTAGCTGATTTTATACAATATGTTCATGCCCTAATGCATTGTTATATGCTGAATGTTCTATCATGGTCTACTGATTTTATATCACTTAAGCATGCTTCACGTAGAGAATATTTCAGAACATCCTTCATGTGTGGATTGCTGGTTTAAGTCATATGTTCATGTGCTGATTTATGACTAGGTTAGGACCTGCATTACATGACCCATTCCTGGTTTCAGGCTACGTCTCCATGCATAACTTAATGTTCATAATAACAATTAAATGACTAGATGTTGTTCTTGATTTGAATCATATGTCATGCTTTAATTCATGGTTATATTCTGGATCAGCCCCCACGATTTATTCCTGATTTTCAGAGTACATATCTGTGCATTATCTTGTTATTGCGAATCATCGGTCAGCCCGATTCCGATCTAGCAGTAAATGTGATAGACTCCTGATTTGTGTTTTGTTTATTCCTTCTAGTGGTGATGTTATGATTCTGATTTTGTGTGGGGTTGTGGGGAGGATATGCCTACAACCTTCCTTACGTTTTTTTCTGGACCTTGTAGCTACTTTAGATTTATAGATCCCCAAGTAGCTTGCATTGCATATAATTTAACAAAGTAATTCTGGGCACGTTTTGTTTCTGGGCCGACGGGCCACGGGTGGGTCCTCTAGCTTCAAAGGCCATTCGATTAAGACCCCTATGTGAGGGCCAGGCCTAAGATAAGTCCTGGGCAGGCGCGCTGCCATTCTGTCTCAGGTTAGGTGTTCCCAAGTTCGCGATGACACCATGTAGGTCTATTTCCGCGAATTGGGACACTTAGCCGGCGCACCGCCTTGTGCCGAGCGGTGGGTCACTGACGAGTGACCGCCTTTGACCAGCTAGGCTGGTGTTCTGGTTCCTATTGAGGAACGATTCGGGTGCGCCCGATCGGCACGGCTTTTGGGGTCGTAGCCTTCTGTTGTATTTGATGCTCTCTGTTCTGTTCTGTTCTGATGCTTGCCTTAATTAAATTCATGCTATCTTTCATATATTGCATTGGCGGGGGCATACTGGGTTTTCTTAATTGAAAACTCACGCATTGTTAAATGCGGTGCTTGCAAGTACTTAGGTTCCACAGGGCAGACTGGACGAGTTCCGAAGATTCTGTACACGAGGGACACGTCGACCACATTCTCCAGTTATCTTTTGTTTCCGCATTGTTTACTATGTTTTCCCGTTTGGACTTGATGTAATGTTATAGAACTTCTTACCGTTATGATTATTCTATTATTTCTGTTATGTATTATGTCAGTCCATTTTTGCATGACTTCTTTCACTTTTGTCGAGTCGTGTTGGTCAATCTTTTGTAACCCCTTCGGTCGTCGCGGAGGTCTCTGATCGCGACACTTGTGTTCCTTTCCCAGTGTGCGTACCCGTGAGATCGGGGGCGTTACATAATGGTTTTTACTTTTAAACATAACCAAACCCCAAGCAACACCCCCATCATTCCCCTAAAACTCCTATCTCATACCTCCACCCATCCGGTACCCCATCACCTCTCTCCTCAAGCCACCATATTTTCTTCGCACTATATTGTCGTTCATACTAAAACTTAGAACTTAAACTTGTATTAAATAATCACCAACCAGAACACCAATACAGATTAAATTACAGTAAAATAATAAACCAAGTGAATGAAGGCGGGTCAGCCAGACCAAGAACAGTGCTTCCTAATACCACACGAGGAAGTATAGAGTTCGCATTCTTGAGAACCTTCAAAACATCCACCCTATCATTCTTTACGTCAACTTCCTAAGTCATATACGCTCAAGTCCAACAAAACAAAAAACACACATCAATCCTAACATAGACCAACTAAATTTACTTTTTCCGCGTCATCTCTTGAAAGTCCAGACACTTGGTGATAAGTAGTGAAAGTGGCTTCACATCAAAGATGGTGTAGATTGTTTCTCAAACCAATGAAAAAAGATTAGTAACACTCACTTGTATTACATAGATTGGTGTATGGTGTACCTATAGGCATCAGGCATGAAATGGAAACCGTTTTCTCCCTGCTTAAAAACACAATCAAGAATATCCTTTACTTTGTAATGAAAACGGGCGTCTCGTTTTATTCTCTCGTATTTTATCAAATAACTTTCTCAAACTTATATTTTGCCAAAGTTCTTTTTATTATTATAATTTCAAAATGTTACTCTTATTTTTACGTCTAATGTTTGATTTGTTAATACATTAGTGGTGTGATTATATCTAGCAGATGTCATTCATTTGTTTAGGACTTCAGGTTCTTGATATAACACTCATCATCGTATTGTGTTTGAAAAACAACACTCATCATCGTATTTCATTTACACTGGGACTGTACTTGTAAAGTATTGATTTTACCTTTTTCTTTGGGGGTCTTTCTGATATCCCCCCCCCCCCCCCCCCCCCCCCCATTAGCTTAATTAGATTATGAGATTTTGGGGTGGGGTCGTGATGTCTAGGGCTATGTTTTCTCTTCCTCCCATGCCAAATCCAGACTGAGATCTCTTCTCCTCCGGTTTTTCACCCAAATCCAAATGGGTTTCATCTTTCCCCAACCCCATCCTTCATCTTCCTCCTCTTCGAAGGTGCAGCAGCAGAGGAGGAGCTCCCACCGCTACACCGACGCCCTAAGCAAGGCCAAGGACAATTCCCAGTGCGTGAGTGAGTACAAGGGGATCGTTGCGATGGTGCATAGCAGGAACAACAAGGCGAAGCAGCTGGCGGCGTAGTTGATTCCGAGATTCTTCAAGTTCTTCCCCAATTTGCTAGTTCGGCTGTGGATGCACACTTCGACCTCATTGAGCTCTCCGTGTGTGGTTTCCATCAAGGATGCGTGGTGGTTCGAAAATGAGACTCGATCGGTTAGACGGACTCGCAAACGCAGGTATGTCGTTGGATCTACTTACTCAAGCTTTTTATTAGTCATCTTAATCTTTGATAAAATCCTTGTGTTAATGTTTAATGATTTGTTTCGCACTTTAAAATGTGTTTAAACCCATCGAACATAATGGAGACCATACCACTCCGATTGGGCTGTCCTGGTTCATGTTTTTCAAGTGGGTAGTTTCATGCCTACAAGGTGTATGATGAAATGCTGGGTTGACTCTCTTGTTGTTTTATGGGATGTGTCTATGCATTGGTTTGCTTTATCATTTGAAGTTTTAAATAAGATTCCCCATGATCATCGCATAGCATTTGTGAATATTATGGTGCAACCTAGGAGCAAACTTGCAACCATAGGGTGTTAGATACTTATTCTTTCACATGGTAGTGAAGCAATTGAAATGTCATCACTATTGGTTTTCATGATATTCGAATAAAAGGTAGAATGATTGAATTGCTAAATCTACCTAATGACCTTGTTTTGGTTCGAGATAAGAGTCTACCTTACATGACCTTTGCCTTGGGTAATGAGAATATTTTGGGGTAAGCGATCATAATTTTAGGAAGAATGGAGTCAAGCATGTAGCGAGTGTAACCATCACTCTTGCAATTATAAGATTCATGTTAATGTCAAAGATTGAGAAGATACGTTAGTAACCAATAACTATCTCATGATTATGCAAATTCCTTTGTGTTCATGTTTTGGAGTCATTATTTTGCTTACTAAGATAATGTATATCTTAATGGTATAATTGGTTACTTACCGATTTCGTTAGATTTAATTGCCTTGACTGGTAGGATGACAGAAAGGAATTTGATCGTAGTTGCATATTGAATGACATTGGGCATACAAATTAAATGATGGAATTTCAGGTCAATATTCATGACTCCATACTCATTTGTGGGCAATATAATTGCAATGATTATCAATTATTGTTAAGCATTTCGATGAACTCAGGAATTACCAAAGTTGTGGTCCATATGTACTAAGGAAGATGATTAATATAGGTTCTAACCTTATAGTGACTTGGTACGGCATTATTAATTGTTGGTATTGTGACTCTTAGTGAACTAGAATAATAAATTGGTGGTTGAATGCTTGGATTGTGTATTCCACACATGGTCATCAATAAGTAAGTGTCTAATGTCCTTAAAACCCAATCGTGTATAAGGTGACCAATCGATAACAACATTGCATTGTTTTATCATTTAAAATCTGATTAACCATAGCTCTTAATGAAGTTTGAGTTCGTATTCTATTTAATCAGTTATCACTCCTTGCAACTAATCTTGGGTGATTTTGTGCATGTAGACAAACCTTTGGTTTGTCATGTTTGAGTGGTATTCAAACTTAGAACTCAACATATTGTTTCACTCGATGTTGGGCTTTCATAAATTTAATGTAGTGAGATACAATGATTTTGGACATTCATGTTCGACTTTTGTGCTTATTATACATTTGATGTGTTCGATCAAAGGGTTGCATAATATATTTAAATCGTATTTTTGTTAGGTATTGTGATGTATTGCTTTACATAGGTTATGTTAACCTTAATGTCATTTTGCAATCTTCATAGAGATAGAAATGGTAGTAGTCATGATAAATGTATTGCCTCATTATCTTGCATAACCAGATGGATGGTGGATTCAGATAGTATTTCCAAGATAAGGAAATAATGTGCACCTAAGAAATAGGTCTTGTTGGGTATCCATCGGTTTGTTGTCGGGTGTAAAATAATTGGAATCATAGTGAATATATATATATCTTTGCTGTATTGAAGTTAAATGATCTCCAAGAGGAATGCATTAGTTCTACATTGTCTTTTCATCAGTTTGTACTTCCCATAAATTATGGTTATATTAGGTTAACTCTGCAAATTTTTGTTGTATGACTAAAGGAGTAGAATTTCTCATGTGTTGGAACTTATATTGTTTAACCTCATTAATAATTTATGTATTAGTCGATGATTATTATTAATGTCTCCAGTATTCTGTCAAATGCTTGTTTAATTGATAAATGTCATCTTTGGAAGTTGACTACATGACTTAGTAGTGTTTTAGAGTGCATGATCATCTTATTTGAGTACTACTTGGCCGATGGTTTCATGCATTTGCTTTATGTCTCATATGATTGTTTCCGAAAGAAAGTGTATCGAATTTAATATCTTAAATAGAATATGGTGGTCATCACTAGATCTAATGTAAATTTACCATTTATAGGGAATGGATAATAATGATAAAGATTAATACCCAATTGGATATTGTGATTTTAAATTGCCGAGTTTGGCTAATGATAAATTGCATTGTTGGTCCCGAGTTCTTGCAGAGGACTTGGGCAACCACATCTGGATATTATGGCATCTGATTGTGTTTTACTGGCATTGATTTGATGTGATTTGAATCCATTAGCTAATGCATGCTAGCATCTTTGTTGCTTGTATAAACTAGTGAGTTCTAGTTAAATCACCATTCGGGGTGGGCAATGAATGTTGAACTTTATATCATTGGTCTAGTTGCTCATAGTTTATGAGTAAATTATGATTTATTTATTACCATGGTCGTTTGAACTAACCATGAGTTAGTGATTATTAATAGACCTGATTGTGAGTTATTCCCAAGGAATAACTAGTGATGAATTACACACTACTGACTTAACACTGAAAAATAAATTGTGGGTCTGGCACTATTGGCTCTTTAAGAGCATATTGGGCTCTACGGAGCATGACTCTTCGGAGTATTGGGCCTGACGGGGCACATCTCTTATGAGATTATTGGCGGCTATAGGACCGCAGATACAAATATGTTATCTATCGTATTGACACAGGTTGGTGTATGGGACCCCACAATGAACTGAACTGAATGAAGATCGAAACTAAAAGTGTTTTAAAATGGTTATGATTACATAATGGGTGTGGGGATGGGTCATACACTAACTGGAAGACTGCACGTGCCAGCGGTGGGTTTCCTTCGGGATCCCTGATACATGTATGTATCATTAATGAATTGACTGACTGAATTGAATTGGGAACCAAGACACTTGCTTGTTCTTTAGTTCATCTTGATATTGATTGTTACTGAATTGAAATGGGAACTAAGACACATGTTTGATCTTTAGTTCATACTACTTATTGATTGTTATTCTTTTTTTGAAATAGAAAATATAATGCAAGAATATGATCTAGATCATTATGTTTTGTCTATTGAAGCTCATATAGATGTGTGAACGATGATTCACTTTTAAATTCGAATTCTTTGAATTGTGGTACTTGATCATATTGGAAGTGGCTTTTGTGGAGCATTTATGTTCAAGTTCAACGTATTGTTAGACTTACACTTGTAAGAAAGTATGAACTAGAAATGTTACTCGTATGGTTTTGTCTTTGTTGGCATGTTATTTCTCTTGAACCATTAATATATTGATTTATGTGTTTCAGCTTCGAGCTATATTGCTAAGGTCATTATCATTTTTGGAAAATTGGCTATTGGATTGCATTTATTGATTGAGTTTGACTACTAAATTGCTTGTTTAAGTTTGATCCATTGACATACGAGTTTTCCCAAACTCATAACGTGGTGAATCTATATTTTGCAGGTAACCGTCTTGAAGTGGTGATACTAGCATGACATTCATGACATATAGTTGCATAAGAGGTGTTTAGTTTTCTTTTATGTCTCTATGCACCTAGAATTTGATTGGTGGTTATTATTGATTCTTTTAATACCTCTTGAACGTATTGATTTTCGGATTTGTACATTGTGTTCATGTCTTATTCTTGAATCCTCAAACACATACGTGTATTTGAACTAATGGAGCTCCTATTATCTTCTATTGTCTTCCAGTAACTATCTCCTTCCATTTATTTATTTTTATTTTCGTATTCCGCTTTGACCGTCAAGGGGATGTTACAGTACTTGAGTCATTCAAGATATTACCAAATTAATTTTTCTAAAAGTCCAAAAACACTTTAAGATCCGATGCCGTTTTAGCAGGGAAGCCCAACTCCCACCAAACCCTAAACCTAGACTCACACTATCTAACAAAAAACAGCTGAAAAATGGACTATCGGAGGCAGCGAGAACTAGAAAGACTCGAGGAGAACGTGATTTAATCAGTGACCGAGAAATTTCCAATGGACACAAAGTGTATGAGAAAATGCAAATCGTAACACTTTCACATGTAATTTGAATCATGGAACATAAATCTTTCGTTCAATAATTCCAAAAATATCTTAAAAATTATCACAAGAAACGATTCAGACAATAAATTTGTAAAACGTCACATTTCAAAATTCCCGACTCTTACTATAAGTTAAACTAACACATTCCTTTGAAATCTCGGAGTCTTCAGTACATTTATGAACAACATATTGAAGTGATTGGTTAATCAACTTATTCTAGAAAGTGGGATCCGTTACTCTTAAAATTAGAAAATATAAATTTACCCTTATTATTAACTTGATATTTGAATCTTGAATTGAAAATCCGAAAAGTAAATCCTGATATAAAACTCATAAAAAATAAAAAGAAATTCAGAATCATTTAATACAATGTCAAAAGGTGCAAAAAATGTACGCATTACGTTCACTAGAAAATCTGGTCTCTTGATTTGATATCAAATGACTATGAAATTATTTTATATTTAACATACATAGAGTATATGAGTCTTAGATCAAAATTAGTAGTTCGAAATTTCGATTCGAAATTTACATATCAAGTTATTAAGAAAGATAAATTTGCTTCAACAAATTTTAAGAATAGTAAAAACAATATCTTAATTTGCTTTTAAATTTAAGTTGACCAAAAATAAAACAAAAATGGTTAAGAACGTCCCACTTTCGGCGTCCATAGTGGAGTCCAATAGTCCACACTTTGCCCGTACCTTTTTTGTATCTAAATCTTTAAAATCCTAGTTCAATGTGCAAGCAAGTGGTTGATTATCTTTCAATGATTTGTCTTAACTTCTTGATGTCTAACTTGCTGTTTTTCCTTGTTTGACGTATACTAACCATGCAAAACTATTTTTACCTAATAAAGCAATTTCATTATACTGTGTCAAAGATTAAGTTGTTTTTTGACATTTTGAGCATCATGGACTATATCAAAGTGTTATTTAAACGATATGCATTTCTTTTATTGTGGAATTGCAGATGGTCAGTTGCATTTGTATCATTTGGGTCAATTAGAAACAACATCACTGTTTTATAGTGGTAAGGTTGAGTACATCGACCCCCCTTACCTCGCTTAGGTGGGAGCCTCTTCTGAGGCATTGAGGTTATGTTGATGATGTTGATGAAAACAATTTCATTATACCTAGGACTGTCAACTTTGGTTCGGTTCGATAATTCGACTCGAACTCGACTCGAAAAACCTTTGACTCTAGTTTAACTTGAAAATGAAGGATCTTAATGAAAAACCAAAAAAAAATCTTCAAACTTAATTCGGTAAACTAACCGCTTGAACTCGAATTTTTTTGATGTTCAACTCGATAGCTCATTCGAATTTTTTATTACTCCGTTTTTAATTATTTTTTTATATTTGGTAATAATATAATATAATACTTATGACTCGAAATTTCACTCGACTCGGCTCGTTTACACCCCTAATTATACCATATCATCTTCGAAATGAAATGATCTTTCAAAACTAAAAAAACTTAGTATCCAATAATTTGAGTAGCAAAACAATGACATCCTGGGATATAAAGGCGAAACAAATCATCAGAAAACAAAAAAGGTATTTATAGATCACCAGAATATAATTATAAATCCCTGCCAGAACGAATGACCTAATCTGAAATGCTGACGCATTAACATAAGCATCCGAGCCATCCTGAATTGCCACTGAAACTAGGGGTGAGAAAAATTCCGGTCGGACGATCGTTTGGACCGAACCGACCCGAATTTATTCGGTCCAGTCTTCGGTCCGTCCAATATCAAAAACTCAGGTTCAATACGGTCCTGTCTAGAACCCGAAACCCGATTTTTTTGTTAAATTATATATTTTGATATGATTTTTTTGTGAAATTACAGGTTTGATGTAAATGTTTAGATTTTGTTGCATTGTGATTGTTATATTTAATTTGTTGTGTAGTATTAAAATTAATGAAATTCATAAGAAGAAAAACTTATGGAAAAACAAAAAACACATGAAAAACCACACAAAAAACCCAACTCATGAAATTAGGTCCAACAAGGTTCGGTCCGACCCAGACTAGACCACACTTGGGTCTTCGGTCCAAGAATTCTGAAAATTTGAGTCTTGATCCGGTCCGAGATGGATGCTCAGTCCTAATTGACACTCTGGAATTTCAGAGCAGCAAAGTTTTGCTTCCTCCAAACTTAGACCGGTCAAACTCAGAATACGGGTTTGATTTAACAACTAATACTAGGATAGAACGTGACTTAATTTTCTCAAACTAAGAATAGGGGTTTGAACTTTTAAGGCTTGTTGAAACATAGGCATGGTTGTTTTCAGATTTTGTAGGTATTACACATTTACATGGACCATAGCAAGTAATGGTTTCAAAACGGAATGGATGAACATTAACTCGCACCTTTAAAAATAGAAATGCACTGGATCGAACGGATTGAACGCAAGAACAAATCAGATTAACTAGTCTTTCAATACTGCAAATGGATTGTGAAACATTTGACAACTTCCATCATTTTCTTATGATTGAGATTCCATCACACACAAATAAAACATATTTCAGTGACAGATGACAAAAGCATCATAACTCAATACAGGAACATAAGATCCCGAATCTGGAAAACAAAAAAACAAACAAATTTTACTTGAGAAATAGCCAGATCAACCATCAAAAGTAAGAAAAACCCTCACTAAAACTACTTCGTAGATATATCATGACTCAAAAATGAATTAAACACCGCTAAGACACCAAGAAAGAACACAGACTAACTCAAATCTGAACCTCCCTCGCAAATTACAATGAATCTGAATGATCAATGAAGGCATGTCGAAAGTTGAAACATAGAGGTAATTGATATCAGATTTTGTGGATAGTACATTGTTGATTGTTGTACCGAACAATTGTGTCATGGAATGGATGGACATCAATTCACACCTTTGAAAATATAAATGCATCAGATTGATGTTTCTCCCGCTATTTAGTTTCCCAATCCTTCAACTTTTTGCTTCCCTTCGGCTTGGCAATTGGAGCATTCATTCCAGCCATTTTAGAATGGTATTTTGCTTGGAGAGGGCCAGTGGATGTCCACCTTGAAAAGGAAGATATATTAGGCAAGAACCAAATATCTATGTAAACTGCTGACAAAATGATCTTAATACTTCCAACAATGGAGTATAAGTGTATAACTATCAAGCTTAATCCTCAAGAAAAAGAAAATCACTAGTTTCTATATTATAAAGATCTAATTGCCAGAAAAAAGTTAGAGCAAATTCAATAATCAAGGACCTAGAAAACATAGTTCTGATATTGTGAGCTAAGTTCTCTGTGAACAAGCTTAAGTTCCACTAGACCTTGATAGGTTGATAACAACGGTAAACGTGTTTGGTGTAATCAACTATGCACACGAAAATCACAATATTGATGCAATGCGCTATGCCAAAGTACAGGCACTTACGGGTTATTCCAATCAGTTGTGTCCTCGTTAACAAGATGAGTCCACTTGGTTCTTCCACTCCGACCAAAGTGCTTAACTTGCATAACTTTAGGCAGTATCGATTTATCCATATTATCCTCGCCAGTGGGCGCAGAGAAGTCACGTCTGTATATATCATCCGAACCAGCAGTCACCGCACGGTCGTCTGATTCCGACTGGAAGAACGCACCTTTGTGGTAATACTTCTGCATGAACCTCCACTTCTGCTTGGTTTGCACCATCTGCTTCGGATTCTTCCTCTCCCATTCCCGCCTCTCCTCTTCGGTCATATTTCTCACCCTCTCAATCTCCTCCTTCTCCTTCAACCTCGCCTCCCTATCCTCCCTATCCCTCTTAATCCTCGCAATCTCCCTGGCCTTCCAAGCCTCATACTCCTCCGCCTCATTTAACTCGTCATCTGTATCCACATCCGCAGCATCCGCATCGACCTCCAAATTCTTCTGAATCTCCTCATCCTTCCTAATCTCCTCCACCACAATCTGCTTAGTCTCCGCCTTCCTCTCCTCCATCCGTCTCCTAACCCTCTCCTCAAGTGCCCTCTCCTCCGCCTCCAACCTCTCTCTCTCGGCCACAGTATCCCTTTCGCTCTTCGGAACGAACACTGGCTTTATCATCGCGATCCCCATCTGCTCGTCCTCGGAGTCCGTCTCGTACTCCGACTCCTCCTCTTCCTCCTCCTCCTCCTCTTCCTCCTCCTCTTCAACCGGCAATATCGCGGCCTCCTCCTGCTCCCTCAGCAGCAGCTTCTCCCGAATCCGCCTCCTCCGCTCCTCCAAAGCATCCTCATCCTCCTCATCGAAATCCTGCCCTTCCTGCCTGCTCGCCTCCTCCTCGACCGTCGACACGATCTCGGCCTGCCGGATCCGCCGATGGTCCGCCCTCACCTCCTCCTTGTTCTCCGACCGACTCTCGGCGAGCCGGCGCAACCTCCGGTCGTCCTTGGCGACGTGGTTCTCGGCGTCTTCGGTGACCGGGAAGGCCTTCTCAAGGGTTGAGGGTTTGGAGGGGGCGCGTAGGTCGGGCTCATCGTCGGCTTCATCGGCCCACTCCGGTGCCTTCCCCGGCCAGTAACGCTTGACTTTAGTCTGGCCGATCTTGCCCCGGAGCTTGTCGCGGATTGCTATGACGGTGTCGCTCACGCCCGCCGTGACCGACATGGTGGAGGAGAGGCTTTAATTGAGGGAAACCCTAGAATAGGCCAGATTGGGGAAGGTGAGAGGGGACGAGAGGGTTGGGGAATGGGATTGAGCCCTAGACAGAGGGAGGATGGTTGGGTTAATGCCGACTCCTGAGCCTCGAATCGAATTCGGTTGAGTCACTCGTGTTGGAATAAGAGATTATTTCGGGTCTCTTCTAAAATCCCAGTCACTTGACTTGGATTTGATTCCAGAGAATCTGTCACAAGACAATGAGATTTGATTATCCAAATATTTTCAACCAAATGTTGATTCTTTGTAATAGATATTTTACATAATTGATTCATGCTCTCAGATATTCATAATCCATTTGCCACTTTTATGGATTCTTCATGAATTCTTGATCAGATTTATATATTGAGCTGCTATATTATTTACTAAACCAAAAATGCAAGTTCATTGAGATTTATTGTTTTTAGATGTTATTTTGCATGTTTCAAGTACATACCTTCAAATTGGTAATATACGAAATAACCTTTAAAAATAATGTAAAAGTACAACATAATATGCACATTCTAAACCATATATTCTATTGCAAATTACAAGGATTACGAGGAGAATCAAAACAACCAAACACATCACATGAAGAATATCATTGAGATTTTGTGCAAGAATTGATTCTAAAAGGAAAAAATCAACTAGTAGAAACTAATCTAAACCGTCCTTACAATTTCCAGCAGAAGACACACTTCAAATAAAAATTACATTTGAAAATTTTCCTCGTAATATTTTGTTATTTTTCTTTTATTCTTGGGGGATGGAAGTGTTGGATCAGAAGGCCGTGCTTCTTTTTTAGTCGAACAGGCCGATCCATTTTGATATCCCAATGCCCTAAACAATTTCTAATAAAATCACATTCAAAGGCCTGACTAGTCCAACTGAGGAAACCCAACGAGTTTTAAAAATATAATTTTGGACTCAAGTTTGCTCTCAACCAGTCATAAATCACACCATATGATCGATAATTCGATATACATTCCTTGAAACAGTCCATTGGCCTTTTTCTGAAAGTATTTCCTATTTTAATAAATTACAACATGCAACGTTTTAGCTGTAACTTAAGTTTTGCAAAATGCAAAATTTATTTCATAACTGTCCCAATTAACTTCCTTATTTACTACTCCAAACAAATGAGTTTTGAAGTTTGATCTTCTAGTTTTCACAAAAAAGTATCAAGACTCAATATTTCATTCTCAAAACCAAAATATGGGTATGTTTGGATATGAAACGCATGTGGAGTTAGTCAGATTTGCTACTAGCCTCAAAAGTCAAAACACTAAATTTTGAAACCTCGGCTCTCAAAACTCAGTTTACCCAAACATACCCATATTCTTTAACTCTACCACAACTTTCAAAACAACTACTACATCTAGGAATCCATGATAAAATATAAAAAGCTCCATAGAACACTGAGAATTGGCGTAACTAATCTAGACAATCGCATAATAGTTTTTTTTTGGGTCTAATCGTGTTACCATTTCGTCTCACGTCCAGTAAAAAATTGGCTGGTTTTTTGTTATAGATTGTGGCATTGCAGGTCATCAAAAGCAAAGGCAAAAACACCCGAACCAATATGGTGGTTTAGTGGAACAAGTTGAGCCAACTGGTCACAATCTCTTACTGCCAACATGGCACTTGAGAAGACCCACAACCCCATCCAAACATGGAAGGTGAGTGGTGGGAATTGGAGTTGCCGAAGTCTTAGGTGGATCGAGTTGTTGAAGAGGGAAAGGTTTGTTTGTGGAAGTGGTGGGAGTTGGTGAGTCGTGCTGGAATTGTTTTTAGATGAAATGTGATGGGATGTTGACGATTGATCGTGTGGGGTTTTTTTTGATGATCCAGAATTTCCTGGTATCCGTTCTTACTTAGGATAGGTGGGTTGTGATTCCAAATTGAGGGTGGTCCAACACCATTTTCACCGGAACACATTTCCACTAAATAAAGTACATTGTTGGGATTCGATCTTGTGACCTAAGATTTGTGAACTCACATACCTAACCAACTCGGCTGCGTTCCGGGAGACTTTGATCATGTGGTGTTGAGACTTTAACGGCGATAAGTTTATGTTGACTTGGCAGATTCATCTCCCAACGGGCAACGGTTGTAAAGTTTGTGATTGAACTTGATAACACTCGTTAAGATAACAAATCGAATTTTAGTACTATCATTTGTATGTTTGAGATTCAAAATGAATGACAGAATAGAGTAGATTAAATCTTAAAAAAGATGATTGCTAGTCATTCTGTAATCATAGTTTACTGTTTAATTACGAAATTGTTAATTGGCAAAGAATAATTTATTCATACCTTTTATTTTATTAAGAAGATTGATAAATTGACAGGACACCTACGTGTACATAACTTGGGTGGATTCGGATGGAATATTAAAATTCATTGTTTGGTTAAGTCCCACGGTGGAAAATGTGGGATGGGGAATATTGTTTATAAGCTTTTCTCTTAGTTGATTTTCCAATGAGCGAAGAGAGTGAATGAATGTGGGGTTATATGTCTAGTTGTTTTGTGTCATATTATACTATAAAATGATCAACACTCTAATCAGATAATACACATAATATACACACAAGTTTTCCCCTCCTCTCTCTCCACCACACCCCCTACACACGTGTACCGGTATGTGGGAGCGATGATTTCTTTAATAGGAGTCTAAAAATACCAACTTGATTGAGGTATTCTTTGTACTTAACTTTGTTTGTTTTTGTTATTTTGTCTGCATGAATTTATTAATTGATTTTATTTGGATTGTAACGAACTTAATAATCAACATATATACCTCGTTGTTATGCAAATTATTATTATTATTATTAACAAATTATTCTTGCTACACGACTCATGATTGTAAGAATTGTCGTTTTTCACGAACAATGCACTACAAAAGTATGGAATGCTAGATAGGCAAAATTATTTTCCAGTAATAATGGGAGTAAACAAGAAGTATATACTTAACGTTAAGTACTCACATAAAGGCACTTAACGAGGTCACCGTGGAAGTCTTGTAAATGTACACTATGTTGATCATCACTACCAAAATCCAAGGCCTTGAGAGTGTAGAAGCTTGTAGTAATTAACGTGTCCTAGGAAGACAACAATTATGAATCTTTGTGATCTCCACTTTAATTAGCATTGTTCTAAGTAGGGCTGAGCATAGACCGGACCGGAACCAACCGGTCCGGGTTCCGGTCCGGACATTTCTAAAAATCCAATTCCAGTCCAGTCCGCTACAGACCGGTTTGGTTTTTTTTTAAATTTCAAGGCAAAAATCCGGACCGGACCGAATCCAACCGAACTGATCCAGTCCGGACCGGATGCACAACCCTAGTTGTAAGATGAATGAAAGTAAAAACTGCAAAATGAACATTTAGTCCACAACTGACCGGGCACTCTCAAATTTTGAGATCAAACTCACAACGGAAATATAAAAAAACACATCTCAGGTGTCCAGTATTAGGTCGCCTCCAATTTAAAACTACAACTTGCCTCGCCAAGTGGAATGAGTGTCAAGAATTTTGTAGTCATGAACAAACAAAAAACATGATTCATTCCCAAAACCTATGCCACATGTCCACAATGTCCCACCATGAGACCAGGAGAGAGCATGGACCAATCCGGTCTAGTTTTTTGAACCGGACTAGACTGAATTCGACCGATCTAGGTTCTGGACCTCGGGACAGATTCAAGTTTCGGTCCAGTCTGGTCCGAACCCGGGCCAAAGCCCAATTTTCCCCCCAAAAATCTGGTCCAATCCAGAGTTTTAGACCGGATCGGACCAAATCTGACCAGTCCGGTCTTCAGTCTGGACTCCGAAGAGCATTCGGGTCCAATCCGGTTCGGATGCGGACCGATGCTCTCCCCTGCACGAGACCATGCTCCAGGTAAAAAACCACTCGAATAGTTGAGATACAAAAACACATCACAGGTCACAGTGGAGACAACATAATTCGGAATACAAAAGGCAACAACAAGAAAAAAAAACACAACTAAATAGTTGATTGGGCACAGGAGAGGAGAGAGAAAAAACTCGCAATGGAGTTTGATTTGGGCCGTCCAAAGGGCTTAATGGGCCCCATCATTGATCAGACACAAGGTGGGCCAAGTATCTGAACGTGTGGTTTGTCGTTTTAGGAGAGAGATTCATCAGATTCCTCAGGACCTCGTGACAACAGGCGCGTCGAAGTCGAAGAGTGTAATTTTGGTGCGACTAAAATTTACAAAGATACCCTTCTACTTTATTTATTTATTTGTCGTTATGTTTGAAAATTAATTTTGTAATTGTTTTTTTTATATTAGTTATTTTCATTAATAATTTTGCAACTGCCGTCACGCATTAGCATAACCTCGAAGGGTGGGAGGTAATACAATCACAGCTTTGGTAGTCAAAAATATTATTTTCAATTGACCATGTGATTTGATGCACAAAGAATAGTCTGTCATTTCATAATAATTAAGTAATGTAAAAGATTTAGAAAACAACTTTGATTTAGTACATTTTAATTTTAATGAAAAAAACAACTTTGATTTAGAAAACAACTTTGATTTAGTACATTTTAATTTTAAGATCACATGATTCCTATTCATGAATTTGAAGGAAATTTTAGGCAGGTGTATATAGGGCTGTCAATTTTACACGAAACACGATAACACGACACGAAAACGACACGAAGTTAGCGGATATGGATTGAGAATTTGAACACGATTAATAAATAGGTTGGATACGGCAACACGATTATTAAATGGGTTGAATATGAATTTCTGCTGCAAAAACGATTAACACGATTAAGACACGATAAAACACGATAAGTAATTGAGTAATTAGGCACACGATTACGAATACGACACGATTAATACACGAATAATACCGACAAGTCTACAAGTAATATATAAGTTATAAATTATAATAAACAAATTCTAATAACTGAATGTCATATTTATAATTTTACCAATTATATATAGAATTGGTTTGAAACTTTGAAGTTTGAACTCTGAACAAGTGGATAATCGTATGTTAAACGTGTGTTAAAAGGTGTAAACGGTAACAGTGTTAAACGTGTACACGAAGTAACCCGTTTAATAATCGGGTATAAACGGGTTGGATATGACAACACGATTATAAATGGGTTGGATATGGCAGAAATTTAGCAACACGATTATTAAATGGGTCGGATACGGCGCAACACCTAGAGCTTATATATAGGAGTTGACATGACACGATTAGCACACGACACGGTTGACAACCCTAGGTGTATACACGTACCTTAGATGTGAACAAGTAATGATGAAGAGAAAACTTTTCTTTTTATCTTTTTTCACCTAAGCAAAAAGGATGGTATTAGGAACAAGGTGAACTTCACATTTGATGCATGTCATGTTTCAATTCTTGGAAGGTTACTTCGTTTAAAAGAGTAATCTACATCAATCTTACACCTTTCGTACATTTTGGAAGCTTTTTCTTAATCGCTTAGGTCACCACTAACCATGACATCAGACGACCTGATCATGAGCGTTCTCTCCCATCTCTCTCTTCCACATCAGTTTTCTTTCTCCTCAATCTACTTTCTTCTCTTTTCTACATTATTCACATCTTAACCATAACCCACAACAATCTATCTATCTCCTCCACGCCATTTCGGGATTCATCTTGGAAAAAAATTCTAAAATTTCTAAAAAATCAAAATAATTATAAAATGTATTTTAAAAAAAAATCAAAAAAATCAAAACCAAAAAAATAATTTTTTAATCGACGAACCCAGGCAAAGGTCATCTTTGCATGACCGGGTCGTGGGGTTCAAAAAAGCACCCGTCAGTGGTGCTCTTAGAAAATGAGCACATGATCGCTTTCGTTAGTGGTTCCATAAAAATCAATTACGTAGTCAAGTAGAATGACGCTGAATTATTGTAACAATATTAATATGTCGTGGAAATGAAGACCATCCAAAGCTCCAAAAACCCCTCATTTTTTTCTGGTTTGTGTTTATCATCTTTTTTCTGGCCACAAATGTGATGATAACTCGATCAGCCAGAACCATTTAAACGTTCATATCATCTTCCGACAAATCCAACTCCAAATGAGAGGCAATAAATAAATAAATAAAATGCATTCTTAAATTTGCATGGACCCAAATAATTCCCTAGTGCACAACTTACACTTCTGGCAGTTTTATGTTGTATTTTAGTGTAGACCAACTACAATGTGCTGTGAGCACCTCTTACCAGCATTTTTGTCTGGATTAATATTATTTTAAGATGATAAAATAGATTATCAAGCAAATTAGGCGGGGCGTCAATGCGTCATTCGTTACGTGCATTACCTCCCAAACTCGAGACTAGGAGCTCCAAAACTAGAACACAACTAATAATAAAATAATAATGATAAGTATTAATATGAATTGGTGTGGCTGCATAAAATGTTTGGCTTAAACAAAACTAATAAGTTGTAACATAAGATGAGTTAAGGGTAATTACGCCTTCTCAATTTCGACTTGATTTCACTATCACACACACACACACTCATCTTTAAAAGGTGATAGTTTGCTTTACTCAACTTTGATTTTGTAAAAAGTCATGCCCTCCCGTAACTTTCATTCTCAAAAAACTCTTACTCATTTCTTTTACGAGTTGTGAATCTTCTACATTTTCCCCTTTCTTTCAACAAAGGAGTCTGATAATTGAATATACTAAATTTAATCCTAGATATCTATATATCCCATTAACCGCAAGCCATAGATCAACAAGGAAGCAATGTAATAATTGGGTTTAATTGGGAGGATTATTTTGTGTTCCATTTCATGATACAAGTAATTACATTTTTTATTGTTGACTTAAATTGACCCTTCCTAAGACATGTTTGGATAACACAAATATCATGATTTCTTAGGAAAACTATATTATTCAGAAAAATACACATACAACTACAATAGTGTTTGAATAGTGCGTTGTGCTTCTTTCTTCTTCTTCTTTTTTTTGTCAAAATGTGTTTTTTTTTGTTGAAAAAAGAGGTAGTGACTTTTTGTGTGTCTCAAACTAGTCAAATACCCTCTTCTTCCTTTTTAATTTTTTCTGATGAATTTTTAATTTTACAAAAATACGTTTTTAGCAAAATACATTATTAAGCACGATAATATATTTATAAGGTACATTATTTGAATTGAATACCAATTTGAAAAATACATTCTTGAAATAAATAAATAAACTTGAGCTAAATCTACCTAAGCATTATTCCGATTTGTACTACTTACATACTCTTTATGTCTTTCCCATTTAACTCATACACCAAAATCTCAATCCAAACACAATACTACAAAACCCAATATTCAGAAAAATACATCACAAAACCCGAAATTCCGGCTTTCCGCAACACACAAGATATTATATTAATTAATTAATTAATTATACTAATAATAACAATAACAAAACTCAAGAGTCGATCAAAATCCAAATTTCCAATAACGCCCCTGCAATGCAAGAACCGAAACGATGAAATGACCCTTCCTCCCACAACCTCCCCAACCTCCACCCCCTCTCCCTCCGGCGACCTCTCCGGCGACTCGACCTCCCCCACCGGCGCAGCGGAGATGCGCGTAATAGTACCTCTCCAGGGCGTCGTCCAAGGCCGGGGCGGCCTCGTCCTCGGCTCCATCATCCCCTGCGCCCTTTTCTACTTCCTCCAATTCTACCTCAAACGCAACCGCTCCTCCCCATCCCCACCCTCTCCTCCCTCCTCCCCTCCCTCCCTCCCCCGATGCCACTCCCGCACCCTCCTCTCCCCCCGCGGCTCCGCTGTCCCGGCGCCCGTCTCGTCCCGCGCCGGCTCCCTCAAAGATTCCCCCTACTACGTCGGGATGAAACGCGTTTCCGAGGATCCGTACGGCGACGGGAACCCCGACGGGGTCGTTCAGCTTGGCTTGGCGGAGAATAAGGTAGTTTGAGTTTGAAAGATTTGGTTTTTTGTGGTTTTCGGTTGGGAGTTTTAGTGGATTTGTTTGTTGTAGAGCAGTTGTCGCTGGACTTGATTTGGGAGTGGATGGAGAGGAACGAGAGGGGGCTGCTGTGGGACCAGGACCGCCCGGAGTTGAGTATCAATGGTTTGACGTCGTACGCGCCTTTCGACGGCGTGATGGATTTGAAGATCGTAAGTTATCGACTTCTTTCTTTTGTTCAAGGTTGTTATTGATGGATGGTTTGTAAGAACGTGGGACGTGAGAGAGTGGGAGGAGTGGGGTGGGTATGGTTGAGGTGTAGGTAGACCTGTCAATTTTGGACACGACACGATTACACGACACGGACACGACACGATAAGTAGACACGATATAGACACGACTTTACACGAAATTTTTTGTATGATTGAAATGATTTATTACGATGTTTTGTGAACATATAAATATAAAATAATTGGTACACGATTTGACACGAACACGACACGATACACACGAAAAGTTATTTTTATACACGAAACAGACACGAACTACATCTTTTGTTTGATAATCAATTGTTTTTACTTGATTATAGTCAATTAAGATGTTATTTAGAATGAAAATATCAATATAATATGTCACTTAACTATTTTCAATCTAAACATGTTGAAATCTTTTCAATTTATACTATACACGATAACCCGAAATCCTGACACGAATGCAGAACTGTCAGACACGATAGTACACGAACACGACCCAATTGACAGGTCTAGGTGTAGGTGGAGTGGGTGGAGGTATGGAGGGGAGTTGGGGGTAGGTATAGGTTTTGCTTATTTAAACCCAAACCCAACCATCTCTTCTTTTTTTCCTTCCCCATTTCTTTCCCACCCAATCTCACCACCTTCCCCTTGTTGTCCGGCGACCAGAGGAGGAGGAGGAGACCCGGCGACGTGGCGGAGGCGCGCGCGAGGGAGAAGAAGCAAGTTTCGACGCCGGAGGAGGAGGAGCTCACGGGACGCGTTTTCTTCACGGTGAAAGGTATGCCAAGTCTTCATAGTAACTCCCCAAGTGGTGTGGGAGTGTAGGGGGCGGCGTTGGTGCCGTTTCCCCGGCGAAAATCCCACTGAACCAAGGTTGAAGACGACTGGTTCGGTCGACCGTTGTGTGTCTCGGTCGACCGAACAGCGTCTAAATGATGCCTGTTCAGTGCGATATTGTAGTGTTTCGGTCGACCGTGTGAGGTTCGGTCGACCGATATTTTATAAAAATAACTTGCTGCCCGAAAACGGTCGAACGACGTCTGTGGGACGGTCGACCGTTTATGCCAAATTTTAGCGGGAATATTTTATAAGGGTTATATTAGTCCGGTCGACCGGTGGTTGTTCGGTCGACCGATCCCAGTAGATAGGGTAGACAGACCTTCGGCCGACCGAGTGTGTGTCTCGGTCGACCGAACTGCGCAAGGTCGGTCAAGAGCGTTGACCATCTAAACGGTCGACCGCTCGTTGTGATCCGGTCGACCGACCGCGTGCAGTTTTCTGCAGTGAAGTGCCTGTAGATCGGTCGACCGAAAGAGAGGTTTCGGTCGACCGAATGCAGTGGGCAGGATTCATGCAGTTTTCCTTATCGGTTGAACGGACCCTGGTTCGACCGACAGGATATATATGTATATAAAACGTATAGCGTAGACCTTCCAAACGGTCGACCGCTAGATTTGACCTTGTTCGACTGGTGGGTCGAATTATCTTTCCTTGGTGGATTTATCCACATACGTGACGTCGAGCAGAGGCGACTACCGGCTGCCGAGCCCACGGTCGATCACCGGACCTCGGAGCTACGGATTTCACCTACGACGAGAGCGTATCTTCTGTTGGACCCCTCGTGGATGCCGGTGCGGCAGAGGGATGCCTGCCATGCCTGTGTGGGTGGTAGATGCCTTCTTCCCTGGTGGGGGAAGGGGATGCACTTTCCTTGTAGAGGAGAGCCGAGACCTCCTCGTGTGGGCCTGGATTGGCAGGGGGGATGCCTCCCTTGTGCCCCTGTGTGCGGCTGGGAGATGAGTGCGGCGACCCCCCTCGTGTGGGCCTGGATTGGCAGGGTGGGGGATGTTTCCCATGCCCCTGGTGCGGCTGGGAGATGGTCCGCAGCGGTTGGGGCATGTATGGGGCCCGAGGCGGATTGCATTGCATGTGCATTCTTGGCATTTTCATCTGTTTTTCTGTATATATAGGAGATGTTGGCATACGGGGTTCCTTGCGGGAACTCAGGCAGATTTTATGTTGCATTTTCAGGTAGCAGGCAGTCTTAGGTTGGTGGTGACCGAGGGGAGTGCCTCCGGGATCGGGTCCTGTTCTTCCGATCGTTTTGTAGAGGTAGTGATTACAGTAGTTATGTAGTAGTTATGTTTTAGTTGTAATCACTCTTTTGACAACTCTGTATTATGACTTCCACGTGGAGATATTTTATATATTATTATGTTGACTTTTCTAGTAACGTGCCCGCGTTGACCGTTGACGGTCGTATGTTGTATGTCTAATTTTGAAAATTTTTCTTCCGCTGTTTCGGGACGTTACAACTTGGTATCAGAGCTTTGATCCCGGCGTATTTTCCCAAAGAAACCACCATCGAGTTAGGATTAGAGTCTAGAGGTCCATTGCATGCATTCATGATCATTCTGATGTGAGTCTTTTTGTTCTGTAGAGTGATGCCTCCGAGACGGGTGGTGCCTGCGGCTGAGACTCGCAGTTCGAGTGAGTCTGCGAGAGAGGAGGCCCGGGAGGCAGAGCGCAGAGTCCTGTTCGACACCGTGGAGCGGTTGAGCGGGATGTTGGAGCGCCAGGCAGCGCAGAGTGCGCAGGCGGGGGCCGGTGCGATGCACGACCGGTTCATGAGGCAGCACCCTCCGACTTTTGCTGGGCAGATGGATGCAGAGGCAGCTGAGGAGTGGATCCTCACTATGCAGACGATCTTCAGGGCTATCGACTGTACTCCGGAGAAGAAGGTGGACCTGGCCACCTATGTGCTGAGAGGAGCTGCAGCGAACTGGTGGAGGTCGACTTCAGCAGTTGTGTTCACCGGTCGAGAGGATGTGTCATGGGAGGAGTTCGTTGAGGAGTTCAACGAGCAGTACTTTCCGGAGCATGTGCGAGACGGGAAGCGGGTGGAGTTCCTGGCCCTGGAGCAGGGGAGCATGACACTGGAGGAGTACATTGGGAAGTTTAACGCCCTTGAGCGTTACTGTCCGGAGATTTTCATCACTCAGGCGCAGAGGTCGATGAAGTTTGTCGGGGGACTCCGGAAGCATCTGAGGACCCGAGTGCTGTCGAGCATGCCACGCACCTTGGCGGACGCAGTGAGGAGCGCCACTATCATGGAGAGGGACTACCGGGAGAATTATCAGGATGATAGGAGGTCGGTAGGGAGATCCTCAGGGAGGCCAGGAGGGCAGAGTTCGGGGAAGTCGGGCAAGAGGCCCCGGATCGAGGCAGCAGGGGCGCCGCAGCCAGAGGCGTGCAGGAGCTGTGGCAGAGTGCACACTGGGCGCTGCTTGGGGTCGTTTACTTGTCATGGTTGTGGTCAGCAGGGCCACATCGTCAGGAACTGCCCTAGCAAGGGCGCTGGACCGAGCAGACCTCCGGGACTTCCGAGTGTCAGTGGCGGCGGAGCTAGGAGACCTGCAGCACCGCAGCAGGGTCAGCGCACTGGACGAGTCTTCACTGTCCAGGCAGAGGAGGCGAGGGACGCCAGCACCGTCGTGGAAGGTACACTTCTTGTGGCAGGTTTAGAGGCTAGAGTGCTTTTTGATTGTGGCGCGACACACTCGTTCATCTCGGAGCGATTTGCGGGAGTGTTGGGCCGTACCCCTGCGATGTTGACTGCCACTTTGGAGGTCAGCACACCCCTGGGTCTGGTGGGCACTGTGGGGAGCTTCATCCCCGGCGCCACGATTGTTTCGGGAGACCAAGATTTTCCGGCAGATCTGGTCTTGCTACCGATGGAGGACTTCGACGTTATTCTTGGGATGGACTGGCTGTCCCGGCATGACGTGCGTGTCCTTTGCCGTGAGAGGAAGGTTTTGATTCCGAGGTTGGGGTTGCCTGATATCATGATTAGAGGAGTCAGGAACAGAGGAGGCCGCATTGTGGTGTCAGCTTTGAGGGCTCAGAAGTTGATGCAGCAGGGTTGCAGAGCGTTTCTGGCGACGCTGGTTGTTCCAGAGGCTGAGTCTCCGAGGCTGGACGAGATAGATGTGGTACGGGAGTTTACAGAGGTGTTTCCAGATGATATTCCAGGATTGCCACCTCCGCGAGAGATGGAGTTCTGCATTGAGCTGGCAGCAGACACCTCACCGCAGTCGAAGGCCCCGTACAGGATGGCGCCTGCAGAGTTGGCAGAGTTGAAGAAGCAGCTACAGGAGCTGATGGAGGCTGGATTCATCAGACCGAGTGTCTCACCTTGGGGCGCGCCAGTGCTGTTTGTGAAGAAGAAGGACGGGTCTTTGCGGATGTGCATTGACTATAGGATGCTGAACAAGGTCACCATCAAGAATAGGTATCCCCTACCTAGGATTGAGGACCTGTTCGATCAGTTGCAGTCAGCGAAGGTCTTCTCTAAGATCGACCTACGCTCAGGATACCATCAGCTGAGGATCCGAGAGGAGGATGTCCAGAAGACAGCATTCAGGACCAGATATGGGCACTATGAGTTTTTGGTGATGCCTTTTGGGTTGACGAACGCTCCGACGGCTTTCATGGATCTGATGAACCGGACGTTCAGGCAGTACTTGGATAGTTGTGTCGTGGTCTTTGTGGATGATATCCTGATTTACTCACCCGATGTGGAGCAGCACAGAGAGCACCTGCGGATTGTACTTAGCATTTTGAGAGACCAGAGGTTGTATGCTAAGTTTTCGAAGTGCGAATTCTGGTTGGACAGAGTCGCATTTCTGGGTCACATCGTTTCTGCGGAGGGGATTTCGGTGGATCCGGCGAAGGTAGAGGCAGTGACTGAGTGGAGAGCCCCTACGAGCGTGACGGAGATCAGGAGCTTTGTTGGATTGGCGGGTTACTACCGTCGCTTCATCAAAGACTTCTCGAGGTTAGCTGCACCTTTGACTGCCCTGACGCAGAAGGGAGTCACTTTTGTTTGGTCCCAGAAGTGCGAGGACAGCTTTCAGGAGCTGAAGAGACGACTGACGACAGCTCCAGTTTTGACGCTGCCGAGCGGCACAGGAGGTTTTGTGGTCTACAGTGATGCGTCTGGCATTGGTTTGGGTTGCGTGTTGATGCAGCACGGGAGGGTGATTGCATACGCTTCGAGGCAGCTGAAGACTCATGAGAGGAATTACCCGACGCATGACTTGGAGTTGGCAGCCGTTGTGCACGCACTGAAGACATGGAGACACTACCTGTATGGTGAGCAGTTTGAGGTGTTCACCGATCACCAGAGTCTGAAGTATCTCTTCTCCCAGAAGGAGTTGAATATGAGACATCGTCGTTGGTTGGAGTTCATTAAGGACTACGATTTCACCATCTCTTACCATCCGGGGAAGGCGAATTCAGTTGCAGACGCCTTGAGTAGGAGAGTGGAGCTATCAGTGGCTGGCATGTGCCTTCAGGAGTGGAGACTGCTTGAGTCATTGGCAGAGTGGAGGCCGTTTACTGGGGACTCTGAGGGAGCAGTGGTAGCTGGATTGCGGGTAGAGCCACAGACTGTTTCACAGGTAGTACAGGCGCAGCATGAGGATGATGAGTTGGCCAGTTTGCTGGAGTTGACTGCCAGAGAGGGGTCAGATTTCAGTGTTGGGGTCGATGGAGGTCTGAGATTCAGAGGGCGGATCTGGGTGCCGAGGGTTGATGGGATGAGAGATGACATCATGGAGGAGGCACACAGAGCGAAGTACACCATCCATCCCGGGAGCACGAAGATGTATAAGGACCTGCAGCGGAACTTCTGGTGGAGAGGCATGAAGAAGGACATTGCAGAGTTCGTGAGTCGGTGTTTGGTCTGTCAGCAGGTGAAGATCGAGCACCAGAGGCCAGCTGGGCCTATGCAGAGCATCGAGCTTCCAGAGTGGAAGTGGGAGCACGTGACGATGGACTTCGTTACGGGGCTACCGAAGACGAGGCGGTTCCATGACGCGATTTGGGTGATAGTCGATAGACTGACCAAGTCGGCGCACTTTCTGGCCATTAGGACCACCTTGCCTTTGGAGAGTCTGGCGAAGCTGTATGTAGAGGAGATCGTCAGATTGCACGGAGTACCGGTGAGCATCATCTCTGACAGAGATCCGAGGTTCACATCCAGATTTTGGGGGAGTCTGCAGCAGGCACTGGGGACACGTCTGAGATTCAGTACAGCTTTTCACCCTCAGACAGACGGTCAGTCAGAGAGGACTATCCAGACTTTGGAGGATATGCTGAGGGCTTGCACACTGGACTGGGCTGGACATTGGGATGAGCATCTACCTCTGATTGAGTTCGCCTACAACAACAGCTACCATGCTAGTATTGGGATGGCACCGTATGAGGCATTGTACGGGAGGCCGTGCAGATCGCCGGTATGCTGGAGTGACGTAGGCGAGAGGCAGTTAGTGGGTCCAGAGCTTGTGCAGATGTACGCAGAGAAGGTTGACCTGATCAGGAGGAGGTTGGCTACAGCACAGAGCAGACAGAAGAGTTATGCTGACCGACGCAGACGGACCTTGAGCTTCGAGGTTGGAGATCACGTCTTCCTGAAGATTTCACCAGCTCGGGGAGTGATGAGGTTCGGGAAGAAGGGGAAGCTCAGTCCGAGGTATGTCGGACCTTTTGAGATCTTGGACCGTGTCGGGGAGGTCGCCTACAGAGTTGCTTTGCCACCACAGTTCTCTGGCCTTCACAACGTCTTCCATGTTTCTATGTTGAGGAAGTACGTTGCAGACCCGACGCATGTGATAGAGATTGCAGTACCTGAGATCCGGCAGGACTTGTCACTTGAGGAGAGGCCAGTTGAGATCATCGATCGGATGGACCATCAGCTCAGGAGGAGGACCATTCCGATGGTTAAGGTCAGATGGCAGCATCACAGTGAGCGCGAGGCCACCTGGGAGATCGAGGAGGAAGTTCGGAGGCAGTATCCAGAGCTTTTCGGTGAGTTACCCTTCTGATTTCGGGGCGAAATCCTTTTAAGGAGGGTGGATTGTAAGAACGTGGGACGTGAGAGAGTGGGAGGAGTGGGGTGGGTATGGTTGAGGTGTAGGTGGAGTGGGTGGAGGTATGGAGGGGAGTTGGGGGTAGGTATAGGTTTTGCTTATTTAAACCCAAACCCAACCATCTCTTCTTTTTTTCCTTCCCCATTTCTTTCCCACCCAATCTCACCACCTTCCCCTTGTTGTCCGGCGACCAGAGGAGGAGGAGGAGACCCGGCGACGTGGCGGAGGCGCGCGCGAGGGAGAAGAAGCAAGTTTCGACGCCGGAGGAGGAGGAGCTCACGGGACGCGTTTTCTTCACGGTGAAAGGTATGCCAAGTCTTCATAGTAACTCCCCAAGTGGTGTGGGAGTGTAGGGGGCGGCGTTGGTGCCGTTTCCCCGGCGAAAATCCCACTGAACCAAGGTTGAAGACGACTGGTTCGGTCGACCGTTGTGTGTCTCGGTCGACCGAACAGCGTCTAAATGATGCCTGTTCAGTGCGATATTGTAGTGTTTCGGTCGACCGTGTGAGGTTCGGTCGACCGATATTTTATAAAAATAACTTGCTGCCCGAAAACGGTCGAACGACGTCTGTGGGACGGTCGACCGTTTATGCCAAATTTTAGCGGGAATATTTTATAAGGGTTATATTAGTCCGGTCGACCGGTGGTTGTTCGGTCGACCGATCCCAGTAGATAGGGTAGACAGACCTTCGGCCGACCGAGTGTGTGTCTCGGTCGACCGAACTGCGCAAGGTCGGTCAAGAGCGTTGACCATCTAAACGGTCGACCGCTCGTTGTGATCCGGTCGACCGACCGCGTGCAGTTTTCTGCAGTGAAGTGCCTGTAGATCGGTCGACCGAAAGAGAGGTTTCGGTCGACCGAATGCAGTGGGCAGGATTCATGCAGTTTTCCTTATCGGTTGAACGGACCCTGGTTCGACCGACAGGATATATATGTATATAAAACGTATAGCGTAGACCTTCCAAACGGTCGACCGCTAGATTTGACCTTGTTCGACTGGTGGGTCGAATTATCTTTCCTTGGTGGATTTATCCACATACGTGACGTCGAGCAGAGGCGACTACCGGCTGCCGAGCCCACGGTCGATCACCGGACCTCGGAGCTACGGATTTCACCTACGACGAGAGCGTATCTTCTGTTGGACCCCTCGTGGATGCCGGTGCGGCAGAGGGATGCCTGCCATGCCTGTGTGGGTGGTAGATGCCTTCTTCCCTGGTGGGGGAAGGGGATGCACTTTCCTTGTAGAGGAGAGCCGAGACCTCCTCGTGTGGGCCTGGATTGGCAGGGGGGATGCCTCCCTTGTGCCCCTGTGTGCGGCTGGGAGATGAGTGCGGCGACCCCCCTCGTGTGGGCCTGGATTGGCAGGGTGGGGGATGTTTCCCATGCCCCTGGTGCGGCTGGGAGATGGTCCGCAGCGGTTGGGGCATGTATGGGGCCCGAGGCGGATTGCATTGCATGTGCATTCTTGGCATTTTCATCTGTTTTTCTGTATATATAGGAGATGTTGGCATACGGGGTTCCTTGCGGGAACTCAGGCAGATTTTATGTTGCATTTTCAGGTAGCAGGCAGTCTTAGGTTGGTGGTGACCGAGGGGAGTGCCTCCGGGATCGGGTCCTGTTCTTCCGATCGTTTTGTAGAGGTAGTGATTACAGTAGTTATGTAGTAGTTATGTTTTAGTTGTAATCACTCTTTTGACAACTCTGTATTATGACTTCCACGTGGAGATATTTTATATATTATTATGTTGACTTTTCTAGTAACGTGCCCGCGTTGACCGTTGACGGTCGTATGTTGTATGTCTAATTTTGAAAATTTTTCTTCCGCTGTTTCGGGACGTTACATGGTTAGTTGCTCTTTTACGTGTGGGTCTGGTTTTAAGTGCGTTTGTAGTTTTCTGTTACGGCGTTTTTGGATTTGTTGTATGTATGTATGTTACTATTTGTGTTGGTTTATGATTGTAGGAAATAATATATTTGGACCGGAAAACTTTTGTATTATTTGATATCTTTTTGTTTCAAGTACGTTTGTAGTTTTCTGTTACAGCATTTAAGGCCGTGGTGAGTTTTGAATTATTGCATCCTTTTGTTTGCTTCTATGTGTTTGTTTGCTATGGAAGGAGAATAGTTGATGGGGAGGTTATCTTTTTGCATACAATATAAAAAATTAGAATTTTCAGCTTTTCTTGCATAGGTGCGGGATTATAGTCTGCTTTACATACCTTATCTTAGTTGATTGCAGTTTAGTACTCATCACTTCCAAATTCCAGCATTACCTTGATTATCTGTTACTACTTGCACCTGCTCAGTTCCTTCATTGTTATGGAAATAGTGACTATTGATGTGTCAATATCGACGACTGAAGAAATATTGTGGCATGTAGGTTCACATTGAAATGCATACCCGTTTTCTCATTTATTGTTGAAACTCCATTTTCAAATTTCGACACCTATGTGAAATGTGAATTCTTTTGATGAGACTATTGGTGGTTTAGTTGGTCCCGACTAGCTTCTTTTGGCCCTGATTTTTTGTTTAGCATAATGGTATGCATACCTAGTTTATTCTCATTTAGTATCCCGATTCCCCATTCACATTCAAAAGCATTGGGAAATTGCAATGGTTTAATGATATTATGGATGGTTTTACTGGTCCCACAGTTTCATTGGACCGCATTCCTTTCTATAGATGTCATTATTCATTGAAAGAAAACAAGTTCAACAATTACATCCTTGAAAGATTGTAGAACGTCACTTATTTGTTTCTTTTGAGTCATAACTAGTTAAAGAGAGTTTATTTTTTAGTAGTTATGTGAAGGTAGGTTTTTCGATCCACAGAAGCGAACATTCAATGTAGTTATAATTGCGGCATACATTTATATGTTACTAATAAAATCTAGTAGATGATGAGCATGGAGTGTGGAGAATGATAACAATTTGAAGGTACACGGTGCTCAACATAGAAGTATGGTACAACACTTCAATAAACTATTATGAGATTTATTCTTTCTCGTATAAGTTTTTTTAATCGGTTCTCCTAGAAGTTGCAATTAGGATGTCTAGATGGCAGCTAGGATGGGATTTGCAAGATCGAAATCTATTCACATATTATCAACATTTGGTAACAAGAATTGGTGCTCATTTACTTCAAGTTAGTTTTCCGTTTGGGGATGAGTGGAGGTACCCAAGATCTTAGAACTTATGAGAATGTATTGCCCCTTGATTTCAACGTGAGACTGCTCTTGACACTCCCACGTTCTTGTGAAGGATCATGGGTCCACCATGTGTATCCTTGAAAGGATTGGTGGATATACTAACAGGTTTTCTCTGTCTTATGGTAGCAAAGTTGCAATTTTTAAGTTCAATAGAACATGACATTGTCTTCCCGAAACTCCTGATGATTGATGTTACTGCTTTCAACAGGCTATTGCTTCATTCATGAGCCAAGCAATGCGTTGCCCAGTATCATTTTGTCCTACGCAAATGATCTTGACTGCCGGAGCAACCCCTGCTATTGAGATACTCAGTTTTTGTCTTGCAGATCCAGGGAACGCATTCCTGGTCCCTTCTCCGTATTATCCGGGGTGAGTATACAATTTACGTTTTTACTGTTACTAATAATTCATTTATGATATTACTTATAAGAAAAAATGTTTTATCTTCAGATTTGACAGAGATATAAAGTTCAGAACTGGTGTGGAGTTAATTCCGGTTCCTTGTCGTAGTACCGATAACTTCAATTTTAATATTTCTGCCCTGGAAAGAGCTTACAGTCAGGCTAAAAAACGAGGGATTAAGGTCCGAGCTGTTCTTGTTTCAAACCCATCGAATCCTGTGGGTAATGTACTGGACCGGGAAACATTATATGGCCTCCTGGACTTCGTCAGAGAGAAGAATATTCATTTAATCTCAGATGAAATATTTGCTGGTTCGAAACATGGAGACTCTGAGTTTGTCAGCATCGCTGAAACTGTGGAAACAGAAGGCCTCGATAAGAGCAGGATTCATATCATATATGGACTGTCAAAAGATCTCTGTCTTCCAGGTTTCAGAGTGGGTGTTATCTACTCCTTCAATGAAAATGTTTTGTCTGCAGCTGCGAAGTTAGCTAGATTCTCATCAATTTCTATCCCTACACAGAACTTGGTAATCAAAATGTTATCTGACACAAATTTCATCAAGAAATTTATTGAAACCAACAATTTGAGACTTCGCAAGATGCATAGGTTGTTTGTCAATGGGTTGAAGCAGCTTGGGATCGATTGTGCTAATGGAAGTGGTGGGTTTTATTGTTGGGCAGATATGAGCAAATTTATTCGTTCCTACAGCGAGAAAGGGGAGCTTGAGTTGTGGGACAAGTTTCTATCTATTGCCAAAGTCAATGTAACTCCTGGGTCATGTTGTCACTGCATTGAGCCGGGGTGGTTCCGTTGCTGCTTCACAATGCTGAAAGAGAAAGATATTCCCGTAGTCATGGAGAGGATTAAGAAAGTCATTGAATATAAGTATTAGGGTTGGTAAGAAATGCTATAAATGGGATCGTTTGGGCAATGTTGGAAGAGATCATGGGAGAGTAACAACAGACACTAAGGTTTTGGAAATTACACTGTCAACCTTAGCAATTGGATTGTTCTATGCTTGTAACCACTTTCTCATGTCTGCTAGCAAACACCATGCAACTTTTAACCTCTGAACTAGAGCACTTTGAGTCTCTAAACCATCTTTTGGATGTGGCAGACTCATTAAATTTCAGATTTCGGAGAGGTTTGTCCATTTTGATTTGAGGTGGTTTGCGTGGGGAATATATACCATCTTGCATGTTGGAAGAAAGTATGTACGGTTGCTATCATGAGGAGCACATAAGAGACAGGATTTACGTCTTAAGGCAGGCAAGTGGAAGTGACTGGCAGACGATGAAGTAGACTGTGCACCCCTTAAGCAATGGCAGCCCATGTAGCTCTAGTGTGTAATTTTTTTGAAGCTTTTAGGTACATGGGTTGATTTTATATTCTTTCTTACCATATGATCTGGTGCTTCTATTCATTGTAGTTTACATAACCCCATTAGCTTTTGTTGCAAATCCATTAATTATGCCGATGGTAATTCATATTTCTCTTGGTTATTAGATACTGGATAAAGCCTCATGTCTTCATTCTTGCATTTTTAGCTCCACAAGCATTTAATTTTTATTCATGAAAAACAGCTATCCTTTTTGCCCCATTGCGACTTGTAATCTTTGTCTTGCGTGGGAGTTTTTCGCAGAGAAGAGAACTTAGTCATGGAAGCATCTTGTACTATAATAATTCCTATGCTCATCATCGACTGGAAGAATTCTGCCGTCATGTTGTAGACTTGTAGTTGTTGATATTAGTTCTAACAATTGTTTATCAGAATTTCCAATTGCAGGATGCCTAGAGGATTGTGGTTTAGGGACATCACCCTTTTGATTTAGGAGTTTGTTTTTGTTGAATCTTTTAACATCCACAATTCAAATAGCGCGCTACAAAAGCAGGTGCAGTCTTAAAGCAATTTCCGAAGACCAAAACAAACTTCACTCACATAGTGCTAAATAACAGAGTTGGAACTCCAAAGACATCTAAGGAACCAGAAACAGTTTTCATTTTTTTGGGGGAGAAATAATACTGTTCAATTTGTTAAGTCCCTTGCCTACTTATTTCATTCTCTAGCTATGCCATTCGTATGGGTACGATGCGCAACAAAGTTTCAGCAAACATTTTAGTGGTCTTAGAAACCAGAAAACACTGTTCAATTTATTATTATTTTTGGAGAAATAACACTGTTCGATTTGTTAACCAGCTACGCCATTCGTATGCGTACAATAAGCAACAAAGTTTTAGGAACGTTTTAGTGGGTATTTTTCAAGCAAAATCCAAGATACATGTGTGATTTTTTCTATTTTTAGAGCTATACTGGAGATTGAAGAACAAATCATGTTGACATCGTATCAAAAAGAAAATGCCGCAGGAACCTTCTATTGACATATGGTACTGTGGAATCTGATCAAATGCTTTTATTGAAACAGATTCCTGAGATCGTTAAATAATGACTACAACATCTCACAATGGCTCTCTAAATAAAAGAATCGAAAACAATGTTCTTGTGTTTCTCTTTCCCAGTTGTTATACATCCATCCTGCTGCTCCATTCTTTTCCTCCACCAATTAAGTTACCGCAAACACCCAACTCTATAGTTTACATCAAATTTCTTATTTCCCACTTCAGGCGCCATTAGTCCTGATTGATTCCAAAAATTGAACTACTTCTGCCATGCTCGGCCGTCTCGATGGACTATCTGATGTGCATATCAAACCCATCTTCAGAACCTGAACTAATTCGTTCTCCGCAACACCGTAAAGGCTCTTGTCAAAACAATCAGACGCCCTGCCACTCTCAACAAGCAACCTAACATAATCATGAAGCACAACAACCTCTGCTGTCACCGGACTTTCTACTGGTTTTCTCCCAGTCACAAGCTCCAATAAAACAACACCAAAGCTATAAACGTCACATTTTTCACTGAAACTGAGGCTCTGGGAAGCAAGTTCCGGCGCAACATACCCAACGGCTGCGTGGAACATTGCTGGAACATGGTCTCCCAACATTGGAAGTAGCTTCACAAGACCATAATCAGACAACTTCGGCTCGTAATTCTCATCAAGCAGTATGTTCGTTGCTTTGATGTTTAGGTGCAGTATCTGAGGTTTGCAGTCATGGTGCAGATAAGCAAGAGACCTTGCAGTCCCAAGGGCAATTGCGAACCTCCGGGACCAGTGGAGATCTCTCCCACCATTTCCCCATTGGGTACTCGAGTAATCACGCCAGTGGAGATGCTGATGGAGGCTCCCATTTGGAATAAATTCAGATAAAATCAGCTGCATTGCTGATGAGTAGTAATAACCTTGTACGGCCACTAAATTTGGGTGCCTCAGACCACCTAACTGGCCAATCTCCTGCTCGAAATCCTCCTGATTCCTTATCCTTCCGAGGGTTTCGAGTTTCTTCACTGCTATTGCAATGTCACCTTCAAATGTCGCCTTATAGACCGTCCCTATTGTGCCACCGCCAATGATGCAGTCTTTGTCTAGCAATGCCTTTGTGCCAGCTTCCCAATCCTCATATTTTGATGGTAGGTTCTTGCTGAAAAGAACAAGCTTACCTATGATAAGTTCCGACCCGTTTGAAGGTGGCTCGAGACTTTCCGATACCAATATCTCCTCTTCCTCCTTCACTTCTCTCTTTCTCCTTCGTGTCTTAAAATTAATAACAGTGATCATGCAAACTCCAATGAGGATTAACACCGCTGCAACAATGGCTATAATGGCAGAAACACTAAGAAGTCTGGTTCTCCTGGAACCTTTCGTTCCGCACTTCAAATCGAGCGGAGGACCGCAAAGACCAGGATTATGAGAAAAGGCAGGGGCCCCAAACCTTTGGATGGTCTCATAAGCTGGAATTTCGCCAGTGAGCCTATTGTAGGAAAGATTGAAACTTGTGAGTTCTGTTAAGTTCCCAAGTGATGCGGGTATCGAACCGCTTAGCAAATTGTCTGACAAGTCTAGTGTTTGTAGGCCAGACAGCTGACCAAGCTCAGCAGGGATGCTTCCGGTAAGACGGTTCTTATGAAGGTCTACGAGCTTGAGGTATGTGATGTTGTATAGAGTCTGAGGGACTTCTCCACTTAATTGGTTGTTCGAAGCATCGCTGCAGATTGCAAAAATTAAACAAGCAGTCAATACCACATTGTATAGACTTTTCTGAGAAACACTACGTCTACGAACAAAATTTTCAGAATAAAATTGAGTTTTGATTCCAAACCAGCATTAGACAAAAACCATCTAAAGCATAGCACTACATTATGGATCCAAACTGTGATTGGAACAAAAAAGAACCATCTAAAGGACACTCATTTGCATCAAGACCACAATTAAACCAAATAAAAAATTCTAAGACAAACGGTTCTCCTTATGGAACTTGTAATTTTTGTTGTCCGTGACAAAGAAGAAGAAAGTCGTTTTAAGTTTTTACAGAACTCACAGCTGGAGGAGGAACCTCAAATTGCTAATGGACTCCGGAATCTCACCGATGAGATTAAGACCGCGTAAGTCCAGCACAATGAGCAGCTCTATGGACCCGAGCACGGGCGGAATCACACCTCCAAGCATCGGATTATCCCCCAATCTAAGAACTGAAAGTGACCTCAATTCCCCAATCTCTGACGGAATGCCTCCGGTAAACCGGTTCGATGAGACACTCAAAGCCCGAAGAGCCCGACAATTCGCAATCCCACCCCCAATCTCTCCACCAAGCTGGTTCCCCGACGCATCGAAAAACTCCAACTTCCCCCCGCAGGACATAGATTTTGGGATCTCTCCAGTGAAACCATTCAACGAAACATTAAAGTAGGTCAGATTAACCGAAGTGATCAGATCAAAGGGGGCCGGTCCAGAGAAAGAATTTGTGCCAAGATCAAACAATTCAAGACTCCAGCAACCCGAGACCTTATCTGACACGGTCCCCGACATCGAATTGGCTCTAAACGAAACATACTTCATAACCGGCGAAGAGCAGAGCTGAGAAGGAAACTCTCCTGTCAGACCATTAAAAGAGAAGTCAACTCCTTCGAGACTCTGGCATTGCGAGAACCCCTTCGGGATGGGCCCTGAGAGCGAGTTATGTGAAAGCGAAACGAACCGGGTCCGGAAGCAGTTCCGGAACAGCTCCGGCGGAATCCCACCGGAAAAGTTGTTATTCGACAGATCAAGCAACCGGAGCCCCGGAATGACTCCCAAACTCGCCGGAATCCCGCCGGAGAAAGCGTTGGAGCTCAAATTCAGTTTAAAAAGCGTCGGAATGGAGGCGATCTCCGGCGGGATTTCGCCGGAAAACTTGTTTTTAAAAAGCGAGATTATGGAGACGAAAGGGAGGAAAGCAAGGGAGGAGTCGAGAGTGCCGGCAAGGTCGGCGGCGTGGATTAGGAGCTTCTCGACGGCGCCGGTGGGGCCACAGAAGACGCCGGAGAAGGAGAGGCAGGGGTTGGAGGAGGGGGACCAGGAGGAGAGGGCGCCGTTGGGGTCGGATGAGATTTTGGACTTGAAGTTGAGGAGCGCTTGCTTTTCCGCGGGAGTTGCGGCGGAAGCCGGAGAGAGGCTGTGGCGGAGGAGCAGAAGCGAGAGGAGGAAGAGGAGAGGGGTTGGAGGTTTTCTTCTCATTGTTTTGGCATTGGTTTCCGACGGCGGTGACTTCACCGGCGGAGAACCAGATTCAGCAACGTCTCTTGACTGTGGGGAGTGAGGAGTGGGAGAGTAGTGGAGGGAGTGGGAAAGGAGGAGTAACTCAGACAGCGTCAGCACGTGCTTTTTTTCTTTTCTTTTCTGAGTTCTTGAAAATCTTTATTTTATTTTTGATTGTTAAAAATGTTTGTTTGTGTTTTGTGTTTTTTAATAGTACTAGGAGTAGTTAAAGTTTTGAACATTAAAATGATTCACAATTTGCATCTTACCAACCAACAGATAACTGCTCATGCATCTCCAATTTTAATTAGTCGAAGTACTAGTTGTATGAGAATGGACTGTAAATTCAATCATCAACATATAACAACTAGTAATTTGTGAGTGCAGATTGCAACCCACTTTGACGATTAATTTAATCTTTGTCGCTTGTAAAAAATCTATTAAAGGGATTATGAATTGGACGTGCGCCTCAGTATTTGATCAACTAGAATACGCGACAGAGATTTGTTTGCTTTTTGTGTAGGTTTGGGGTTGGTATTGAAGGGCCTCAACTGCCACAACCAAACACAAACCAAGGTAGCGAGTTGGAGTTATGGGGGAGGTGAGCTCTGCTTTTTCATTGTCTCCTACTTTTAATCGTTTATGATTTTGAATTTCATGCGTTTGACGTCAGCTGTAGTTGGAGATTTCAAGACCGACATGGAAAAGGCTAGAGTTAAAGACACTTGTCAATGTAATGATGCAACTAATTAGTTGGTTGGTTAGGGTAGATATCTCTTTCTTTTTTTGAGGGTCATACGCTAACAACCATGTAAATTATAAATTAATGGTCATTTCAATATCAACCCGAGAAATGTAAATACAAATCCAAAAAGGAGAGGCATGAGAAGATACAAGTCTACAACACGAAGTTACTCCAACTTTCTCAAGTTGACACTTTAAAGTAGATGAAATGCGTGTTGGTCTTGTTTGTTGAGGTTTGTTGGGGGAATGTAGGATTAGTTTAATACAGGCTTTATTGTCCATATTAGCTGTCAAGCTCGTCCATGTGCTCTGGGCACTCCCTGAGGTGTGAGCTGGAGAGTGAAGGCTTTAGTGAGTTTTAATTAGCAACTAATGAAAGCTCACCATTTGCTTTGAGTTCAGTTCCACTGGCGATAATCATAGGCATATGTGTTACCCAGAGCAAGAGGGTTCCCATGTGAGAGATTAGTTGGGAACACGAGGTGCTCCTTTGTGTATTTGCCATTCTTCTATTCCTCTGTTTCCAGGAAGAAGAATCTTTCTTTAAGTATTTTATTTTGTTAAGTAACATCCAACCCAAGGTGTGTAAGTAAGGCTTAATTAGTTAATTGTAACGTTTCTTTATCAACTTTTTGAGTGGCGTGTTGGGGAATGGGTGTATACTGCTTTACGTCTATATTATGCACCACTTCTTGCTCGTGTCCGGCCGACGAGTTGTTTAGTTGGAGTATGAAGGTGATATGGGAGTGGAAACGATTTGATTAATTTTGAAATTGTTGGTATATTAGCAATTACTTTTCAGCAAGTCAGTTATTAGATTTACTACCAGACTAGGATATGGTCATGACACATGAGATTAAGTTATATTAACATAGTTCTAGCAATCACTAGTCACCACTGCAACTCCTGTTGTTTGTAGCGGATCCTGTATGACTTTATTGCAAATACCCAAATGTGGGAGGAGTGATGGGTCCATCTTACTCCCAAGTATTATTTTCTATATAATGTTTGATATCACTGCTACTGCTACAAACATCTGAAACAAATACTAACAACTCAGCTAGTCACTCGAGCTTCTGCATCCTATCTTTCTGAATATAGATTTCCAGCCAGAACTCCTCCCTCTACCAATTGTCAGAAATAAAGTCAAAGCAAGGGAATCATAAATGAAGCAATCATGATCATAGAAAACGATTCGCGTCTAGGTATTTCAACTTTCCAGACGTTCTACGGTTGTACCAACTGGTGCTAACCCAATTCGGAAATTCTTTCCAATTGACTGATTGAGGCTAGCTCATTCGAGATACCAAATATCAAGTTCCACCACCAGTTCACGTGTTTGGGATTTTAAAATAGGACAGAGTGAAGTAGATTAAATAGAAAAACTTTCCAGACGTTCTTCATGTCTATAACTTGCCAGCTAATCTACTTAAAAAGTTGCAAAGACTCACTCGACATCATATCCTGGTGATCATGAAACTAGACCAACAAAAGTGTTGCAGAGACATAATCATGTGGAATGAACCCTCTACCAAGTTATCCCTTCCAGATAACTCCTACCTCTGACAGGAAGAATGGACAACAAAATAGATTAGTGTAGAGGTCCAACCTATTAAACTAAGATAGATGTGAAGTCAACCGTATCGAAAACAACGGTAGTATTTCTTTGGAGAAAGAACTTTCTGTTTCCCTGGGCAGCTGGGCCAAGATGAATGTGATATCGCAGAATAATCAAACCCCCAAATGGAACGGGTAGACTTTTGTCCTGCAATTAATCAATATTCAGGTGTAAGACCGAACAGTAAGCAGACAATATTCATGAGATGTCCGTGTAGCAGCACTACCCTTGCAGTTTAAGGCATGGTGCACTTATTACTTGTGTCTGCGGAGTGAGAGCGAGACACCCACCCCACCACCAATAGTTATAAATAAATAATCAATAATAGCTATCAAATCTGCACACACACAAACTACAAAGTGATACTTCTTAAGTATTAGAAAAGACCATGCGACACATTCTCCACAAGTGGCACTTCAGAATTAGACAAAGGGAACACAGAAACAGCTGTAGTTTACACGTGATACTTCCACGGTTTCATAAACTGCCACGACAATAAAGCACGACAGCAAGGATGCAGGGTTCCATTATGTTCAATACCTTTTAAGTTTTAACGCAAGATAATAGATGCGTTCCTTTTGCTGGATTACCTCTCGTTCATAAGTTTCTCATGAGCTCAATTTGCCAAATCTTGCTTGATTCTTACATTCACATGGTGTAATGATCGCATCAAGGAAAGGAAGGGAAAAAAAGTAAAGAGAAGATAGTTCAATGCAACCCACTTCTTATTGATTCAAATGCAAGAGTATGAATAAATCAAAAACATCGTATTCCAAAAGTTACGTCCATAGGTCACATTATTTATCCATGCGAATAACTGCACGCTACAATGATGTGCTTTGAACATGAATCCATAACATAGGGAAAAACTGTGAACAGATTAGATGCTCCTCACATTGTGGCAGCTCCATCGTACACCTTCAAACCTCATCGTTTGAAATCAATGCCCATTGGCATCCTCTCGAATGGCTGAAAGAATAAATACAAAATAGTAAGGTACCTCCAACTTAATTAGGAAGAGCATGCAACAATCAAGAGAAGCATCAAACTATGAATAACTACTGGGGGTTCAGCAGAAAATTGTAGTGTTAAAAAAATTGCACACAATCAAGTGCAGGTTATAAGGGCCAAACTTCTTTCTAACAAACATGCACATCAGAAGACATGCATACTTACTGCTCAATTCAACTTACACCAACATAGGACAAAAATTTCAACGCATTTAAAGTTGGGACTGATAAACATAAGATGACCTCCTGACGTTTGAACTGACTTAGGCAGCAAGCAAGAGCAGAGAACCTAACTGAGTGATTTATTTTTATTTTTTTTAACCCAACAGATTTCCTCCCCACAAACAGGGCAAACACAACCACACTGGCAGGTCCAAGCTTCAGTTCAAACACCTTATAGATGTTGGCTCAATTGACATTCAGCTTTATCCACTACGATTTGAGATGTAAATAAGATTATTTTTAAATGCACAGCACAATGCCTCAATAGCTACTTGTGGAATGTAACCTCTAACGCAACAAAAACTAAAACTCAAATCGGGCAGATCGTGAGTGTGATGCCTGCTTGGGTTTAGTTACATAAGCACCTTAGTGTAACCACAAATTCCTACGAAGTAAAGCTGTCCAATTACACAAACAATATTGATCCGATTAATTTCCCACAAAAATATATCAAGTAGGATAAGTATAGACAAAATCTGACAATATTTGGCAGGTCATCCCGACGAGTAATTTACCATACTATGGCACGAGGCCTCAAGGGTCACCCAACAAGGACAGTGTGAGTGTGTGACCATTTTCTACAAGAACCATTAATCTTTGTTGCAAGACTCTAACAAGCTCTCATTAAAAAACTCACAATATACATCACAACATCCTAAACATCCTTCAACTTACAATGATAAAAATGAACAATCAGGTACTTCTAAATCCGTATAACTTTCTGACTTCAGTAAACCCATAACCTGATGAATTCCTCTAAGACTACCTCTGACCAATACTTATCCCCAATACATGATACTGCAAACACTTGTCTTTAATTCAGTCGTTATACATTACAGATGAGGGAAATAACGAATCAAGAAAAATCCACTAATATGATAAGCCCAAAATTAATGGTATAGTTTCTGAGAAAAATAAAACACGATAAATAGGAAAACAGACTAGAACATGAATAAAAAATTCCATACAATGCAGACAAACAACAAAGAAAAAGAAGGAAGAAGTCAACAAATATAATTCAAATCAATAAAAGAAGAATATAATTCAAGGATACTACAAATTATAAAATAAAAAAAGAAACTAGAATAAACATAAAATCTTTAATAATCTACGTATCTTGGTTTTTGAGAAAATATCTTTGATTTCCAAAAAACTTAGCATATCAACACAAGCACAAGTTTTAGATTGCACACAATGGAGAGGTAAAAAAAACTGGTGCCCACCTCTATTTTCATGTAATGCTCAAGTTTAAGGAAGAGGGGTGAAAGGTATATTGACGGTCATTGGTCATTGGCGGAAAAAATACATACAACTAAAACACATTAAACATCACCAACAAAAGAACTCCTTCTGAAGATACCCTTTTGAACATCAACACCAAGAACTAAAAGAGTCAAAGTACAACAATCATCCTATCACACTAATGAGTACGTGAGGCCTAGCCGCCTAGGAGTTTGAGTCAAACAAATATGTTTCAAGAGCTTTCTGAAGCTATTACCAATGGCCAGACAATATGTTTCCAGTGCGAATTAGTTTGTCCAATCAGGTGATATGGATAAAGATTACTAGGTAACTTTCTAAATACAATGTACTTGTGAAATTTCATAGCATAGTCTGCATAATAGTTCTTGACTTGAAAAGTCTAACTCTCAATGGGACATGCATTGGCTTGTAACTTGTAAGTTGCACCTTTAATGCATGGATGGTTTAATATGATGGTGCGCGGATACATCATTTAATTACAAAGAATTAAACAACTTATTTTGGAAAAATTGTATTGAGTAGATACTGCAAGGATCAAGGTTTTAATGTGCAACAACATACTCGGTATGCGACCGCACATTGCAGTCTGATGCCTAGGGGTCGCATGTGCGGCCCAACGGCTCTATGCAGTAGCACAATCTCCAACAACTATATAATTGTTTCACTCTCAAGCTCTCCATCTCTCCCATGCTCCATTTCCCAATTACTCAAGATTCGAAGTACAGAGTTTTTGGTTGGAAGAAATGTGGATTTGGTGATCGTGGGCCGGATTTTGGAAGCAAAATTTCACTGAATCGTGATTCCAAAGCAATGTCGTCCACCATCCAAGTGAACTCTTTTCAACTCTTTTTTAGTGTAATATTGCACTTTAGTGTATAGAGACATATAGTGGACCTAGTGATAATGGATTTCCCATGAATCGTGAAGAATTTAACGACCTTCGTCCATCATAGTTGAACGACCCCGGTTGGAAAACCACACAACCTTTCACATGAACACAAATCAAAACTTGTATGTGAACTATGTGAATTTATCAGTAGTGGTGGAATAAATAGACATGAACAACAGATTGCTCACCCAAAAATTAGTGTGCAAAACTATGTGCATATGCATCCACAAATTAATGTGAAGAAATTGAACAAAATTTTCGTCCCACCATTACCCGGTTTTCCACCGCATTTCTGACACTCCGAAGACTTTGGGTGAAACGACAAGCTTTGAAGACCTTCATTGTGTCAGATAAGTTTGCCGATCCAGATACTTTTTGACAAAAGGATGCCAAAGTGAAGATAGAGAGCAATCAAGTCTACCAAGTCATCATATCGACGACCTTTTGGAAAACGTCACCAACGCTTTAAATGCAAGCCAACCGTTGGTGAATGTTCTTAAGCTAGTGGATGGTGACGAGAAACCCACACTAGGTTAGTTGTACGATGCAATGAAGAAGGCAAAGTTGCAGATCAATGACAACTACAAATTCAGATCTCAATTATACCAACCTATTATTGAGGCCATTAATGGAAGGTGAGGCCACCAAAGGTCGAGTCTGTTGCACTCCACTGACTTTCTCTTGAACCCGGCTACATTTTTCAATTGTGAGAACCGATCAAAGGCAATCGACACGCACTTGTCAGGATGGTTAGATGTTATTGAGATGATGGTTTCAAACCCTGATGACCAAGATCACATTTCGAAGGCCAATTGAATCGGTACAATAAGAGTGAAGGGATGTTTGGTTGATAAATCGTGATACGACAATGAAGTAGAAAGATCCATATTGGTTGGTGGTCTGATTATGGATGCAATGTCAGTGGGGGGAACAACTCTTTGAAGGAGTTGACACTTAAAAGTTTTGGGTCTCACTTATTTAGTATCTAGATGTGAGAGAAACTGGAATGTGTTTGAGCAAATACACACAAAAAAGGAATCGTTTACTAACCAAGAGGTTGAACGATCTGGTATATGTCTACAACCAAAGGTTGAGGCAAATATTCATTGAGAGGAAGGACAAACCAAACGACTACGACCCTATCTATATAGATTATGACTTGGTGAAAGATCATCATTGGTTGGTGGAAACAGAGGATTCAGTCTTCGTAGGAGATGACTTGACATGGTCGGATGACCGCACTGTACAGCAGCACCGACCTCCAGGATTCTATAAACTGCAGACATCACCATGAAGCATCCACTTCGTGAGTGGTGGTGGTTCAAGACATAGATTAGGAATTCTTGGGAACAGACGATGAGGTTACCGAGGAATATGAGATTTATCATGAGAAACCTGATGACTCGGAAGATTCCGACAATGTAGAGAATGACGTGCTTCCATAATTGCCTAGTGTATTTCTGTTATAGACTACGGTCACAGCTACTGCCTAGTGCATACTATAATTAGTGTTTCCCTTTTATATTTATTCAGTTGTAAAGTTGTACTAATTGTAACTTGTAAATGTAATACTTAAAAGTTATTCAATGAACATATACCTAGTAGTTTTGTGGGTAGATGGGGCTTTCAGTGAGACAATGGTGTAGAGGAACTAGATGTTTTGTCTAAGCCAAATCAACTTAGATATTTTATATATTGTTCTTAATTTTTCCCTTAAAATTTCCTGATATTTCCTAATTTTCACGATTTTTTCCGATTTTGTTCCATTTTTTCTTATTTAAAAATTAAAAAAAATACACTTGTGCAGTCGCATATGCGACTCCTGAACCTTGGCAAGGATACACGAACATTGAACATCTTTTATATACAACTAACATGTTGATTAAAAAAAACCAAAGTTAGAATAAATCAATAAATTAACTGAATGTTACAAAAAAAATTGATACTAACCTACTAACACTAAAGATCCATGTCTATGAACTATGACTACGTTTCTCAAGTTACATGTTGGTATGTTTATTCTCAAGCATAACTGTTAGAATTATATCATTTAACCAGATAAACATTGATTTGTGGTAAAGGGTTATATGTAGGGAACTTCCTAAGTGCTTTGCTCTCACATGTTGAAGGCGGAACAACATTGATATCCAATTATTACTATCGAGCCTTTAATCCTCTGAGCTAAATGTGACACTAATTCAGCAATAATTTTTAATTTTTGGTTGTTTATAAAAGGAATCGGAATTGATTAAACAAACAGATCCAAATATACCCTTGATTTAGTTCAATATTTTGCGAAAATTGTAAGGGACGCAATGGAATACTAGCACTCATAGTTTCCGGAATATCTTTAATGAAGAACAGCATTTTCACTGGTAGTAATCAGAAAAAACCCTATAGAGATACATAATACCGAACTGATACTCAAACCACACACCAGCTCAACACCTAGTGATTTGTAATAACTTTTTTTATATCAGTTGGCAATTTCTAGTAGTTCACATACAGGTCAAGGAAAATTGGTAAAATGAGTGCAGAGCGTCTCCAGTATGCCCTTTGTGTCGTTCAGATGACAGCACACAAATCAATCAAAGGAATTCAAACAAGTAATGTAATGTATGTTAAAGTAATATATCCTTTGACATTGAATAAATAAACTAAAAAACCCATCAAACATTAAGTGTCAAAACACATACCACTAAAAAATCTACTAAATCATTTGATTTTCAATTTCTAGAAGAAACTCACGAGTCGCATCAAATTTCAATTTAGTGAATCCCTCTCTTAACTTGAGAAACATAAGCTCATTTATGACCAAGGGTCCGTTTGGAGTCACATTTTGATATTAATTTTCGATTCCGTAAGCTTCGTTTGAGAAGACTACAAGGGTTCGTTTGGAATCACACTTTCGTAATCAGATTTCAATTCCCGAAAAATGAGAATCAAACGTGATTTACTATTGACATCTAAAAACTTAACATCATCACACCAAGACAAAGGTACGTTCGGGAACTGATTTTAAGATTCAGTCGGACTTTTCCCAATTATCTGAATACGATTCCAAATTCACCATAAGCCGAGAATTCCTCCAAGTCGCTAACTTACATCTAAATCACCTCAACATCAGATCTATATCTACAACCGGGCAAAAGAGAAAGCAAGGACAATGGTTAGGGAGACTCACTGGGCTTCTGAGCCTTCCCCTCGACCCACTTGGCGACGGAGAAATGGACCTTCTCCCTGGCGACAGCCTCGGACTTGAAGGGCTCCTTGAGACAGTTCCGGACCAGCGACGCGCAGATGTTGGAGTAGGAGATGTACGTCATCCCCGCCGAACGCCAGAACGGGACCGCCGCCGTCGATGCCATCGATTGATTGCTGCTCTCTTCTCCGGCCTTGTGATCGATGGTGATTAGGGATTTGATCGTTGCGTGGGGAGGAGATTTGGGGAGGTGGAGGGTTTTTATAGTGCATCCGGATTCGGGTTACCCGCGTACCAGTTTCGGATCCTAAAATGTTTGGGTTTGTACCGTCTTCGGATTCGAGCGGTCGAGCCCATTCCATTTGGTTACTACTGCTGGAAAATTATGTAAATATTGTAATGTTATGGTAAGATTTGGAATTTTGTAATAGAGCTGTTTAAATTTATTTCCAGTAAATTCTAGTGTAATTAGTTTATCTATCATTAAGTTTGTGCAAAAAAATGTTATATTGGGTTAGTGACCTTTCAAGAAAAAAACGTTCACAAACCGAAGAACGTTATGTTTTCCACCGTATTGTACTTACGAAGGACGATTTTTTGATAAACATGTTCTTTAATCTTAAGTTTGAAGATTGTTTTTTGTGGTCAAGACTCGGGACAGAGGAGTGATGCAGAAAACATGGTATTGGACCAGTAGTAGCAAGTCCGGTAGTTCTACATTGAATTTCAGAATATTTATATAATAATGGAATATATTCAACTGTATGGAAATTATTTGAGTCGTGTTTAAGATTTTTAAAAAAACACTCAAGCTCTTTTTAGTCATTGAAAGGATTGGGCAAAAGATATCTGGACTCCATAGTTCGATAAAACTATATATTTGGAAGCTCATAACCCCTAGAGAAACATGGCTGGAATAAGCATGTAAACTGGGAAGCTCATGATTCCTACAGAAAACATGGCAATATGAACTCTGGAACTCGTTGGAGATGGCAATATAATGTGTGCATTGTGCCGATCGATTTCATAGTGAATAGTTACAAAACCGCGTGAATACAATGGCAACATTTTCATAGCTTTCAAAAAAATGAAGACGACAACACCTTTGGGCTTAGTCAAGTGACAAACTCCAGCTAATTACAAATATAGCAACAAATTAATTCATGACCCCTTTGAACTCTCTCCATGATGTAAGAACGCCCTTTTAAGTGCCACTTTCCTATTCCCAAGCAATCCAGATAGTTTTGGAGATTGAAGGAAAACCAAAAACAAAGGAGCAAAGCACAAACTGCTTTCACCCCTTCATTTGTCCCCGTTTTTTATTATCTTAAAACTGAAACCAAGAATCACCCATTATTGTTTTTTTTAAGCAACTACAGTTGAAATAGTTGTCTATCTGGGGTGTACCTACTTTCCAAAGGACAAAAGCAAGTCATTTTTGTATTGTTCCATACTATAGCAGCACCTGGACGGAAGCATATTATGAACATTCACAACCAACCATATTCATCCCCAACCTCATGAGGATGCAATGAAGAACAAATACAACTTAAAAAACGTACTGGCAAACTATGTATATATCTGAGCAATTGTTTGTAGCTAGAATATTAAAGAAAAACAATGCTTAGAGAGAGCAATTTGAGCTTGAAGAGTTTCAAAAGGCACTATCAAGTAGTTGGTTCTGCTCAAATATACATTGCATATATATATTGTACTCAAGTATCACATCCATGAATGCATGACAAGTAGAATATATGTATCAAAATATCCCAATAAAGAATCAGAAATTCAGCAGAGTGTATTTACACAAACTTAAGAATTTTTATGGCAACTTTACAAGGGTATCTGCGCATTTAATGGGTGTCTCAATGATTACACTGGCATTCTATTTGTTGCATTGGCTTCTTCAAAACTCAATGTACCATGAAAAATAACTGCTTTAGTATGTTAGCATGAGATTGTCAACTCATTGAAGAAGCTCTTCTTCTACCTGCAGATTTTGTAGAGACCTCTTGGCGTACATGGTTATTACTACAGTTGTAGATAGAGCAATGCAAAATCCAACTACATCATAAATAATCTGCTCTAGTGAAAGGGATCCATGGCTACCAGATGCCGCAGCGAGGTTTTGGATTAGAATACCACTGCCACAGGAAAATAAGATAGATTCAGCAATTGCTCCAACACATTCATGACATAAGACACTCAATTCATTTGTAAAACTAATAAGAAGTGCTCTTTTACTATCAACAACTCCCACCATCCAACCGGCTTCTTATAGTTAATCATAAATAATAATGGAATCTCTTCTAGTTAAGTCGACTAGCTCAATTTATCTCCCTTTACTGGTGCAATGACCAAATTGATAGCCTACATAATGGTTTGAAGGTTTACGTAGTTGGAGTCCCATACTTTTTGGTCGCATTTCCTCATGGATGTAAAAGCTTTAACATGGTTACAGAGGCCTCTTTTTAAACATCTATCATATCATAGATGCACGACTCAATTTCAGGGAAGGACCTTGAGAACAAGTTTGTGCAACCATGCATCATTTGTATATTTTCCACGAGCACCCGGTGTGTAAGAAAATTGGAAAAAATATACAAACATAATCAAGTAGTCAACTATTTAAGCTGACACCAGAAATAACCAAGACATTAAGTCACTAGTCCAGTTAGCTCACCAAAAAAAGAAGCAAACTTCAATTCTTACAAAGTATTCAACTTACTAATTAACACAAAACTGCAAGCCAAACATATCATTAGTTTCTGAGTGGTTTATCAATAAAGTTTCATTATGCTTCTTCCAAGTTGCAGGGAAAAACTCTAGACACATGAGAAATGATAATAGAGCAATAAAATATGCAAGTTTGACTGACCTGTAGATCGAGATGAAAGCATCAGGTATTATTCCAATGAGTGATCCACATATGTAAGGGCAGTATCTAACGTTAGTAGCAACAGAAGCATAATTGAATACCATGTATGGAAATGGAGAAATTCTAAGCAATATAACTGCACGGAACTGATGAAACCAATCTCCTTCACCGGCCAATCTTATAACTGCTGCTTGTTTGGGCCATTTCTCCAGCCAAAACTGCAACAAGGATGTGTTTCAACCGTCAAATAATAAGCAACAATAGAAAGAGAGAAAACAAAACACATGGTAAGGCTCTGATTGAGACTAACATGCATTTTGTGATGGAAAAGAGATCCGATGAAGTACGGTAATGACATGCCCAGACTTGCCCCAGCAACTATCAGAAGAAAACCATAGGCATAGCCAAATGCCATCCCGGCTATCCACATACTAGGAGATGATGGTATCAATAAAGTTGGAAAGAATGCAATGCTAGCAAAAAGTAACAGCCCAAGAACAGGTTTGCAAAAAGTGCTCCGCACCCAGGTGAGTGCTGGTACCACCACCTGCAATATGGTGATTAGTTTGTAGTGTGAAAAAAACATGAAATTTCTAAATTATGCAAGAAAACAATGTTGGTATGGACAAAATCAGTAACTTATTACACTATAATGATGCCATTTACTGAAGAAGTGGAGCATGGCACAAAAGCTTTAGTATGCTCAACAAATATCTCTACATTCAGTGATTAAATCAATAATTATAGAACTCATCAATGAACAATATTGCATTATGAACTTGTCATGCGATCAATAAAAAAACCCTGAAACATACGATAACAACAACAATGTAACTCCTCTATGTTCTACAAATCATCTCTTTGAAGACAAAAATTTAGCATATCGAACTTAACAAATAAAAGTATATTTTATAGAACCTACAAGGATACTGATTTGCAAAGCAAAAAAACAATTCTACATGAAGAATATAATATTTTGGAATTAAAACTGGAAGAGGAGTGTGACTGCTATAATAAAATAATGTAGGTACACCTATACAAGGACAAGTAAATAAATCACATACTTTTATACTTCTAAATTATAATTGATCATTGGGAAGAAAATAGCAAAAGAAGGTACAACATTGTGCAGAAAAAATGCATGTTTTGTGGCCTGGCGACGTATAAGCCAGGCTGTCATGCCTATTCGTCAGATATTTAAGATGGCAAAAATACGGACAATATCTTCAAGTAGTAACAATTAGCAAGACACATTCTACCAATTTTTTATTTCCTAATTCAAGCTTGCAAAGGCCGCAAATCTGATTCCTCAGCTCGTGAATTTATCTATTATGTCAAACTTTATGTTGCATGTAACTAAATCATAAAAATTGGTCACTGTCTATCAGACCATCACAAAGTTATTCATATCTTTGAAGACAACTACATCTCTCTCGCATGGTTTAAAAACTAAATACACCAAAACATTGAATCAAATACTCAAAAGACAATCAATGTCTTAGAAGAATAACCAATTAATGCCCAAAAAAATCCAAATAATCCCATCAAATATCTAAACAGAAAAAAATATTTTATTTTTTTTGCAACAAGAAAGGAAGTCTACATTAGTGAGCTTCCAAAGAATTCCCTCAGGACAACAACCAACTTAACGTCCTCCAAGGCCAATCAATACCGAAATCTAACCCCCTCCCCAAAAATATAAAACCTAAATTCAGAAAACAATTCCCTTTTGCAAAATAGAAAGGACACGAGCTCAGTTGGGAGGTCCCAGGGATCGAATTCCAGCAGTCGCATTCGTATTGGGCGGGGTAGTATAGTAGATAAAAATAATAAAAAACACACACACGGAGGAGAATCAACTTAATGTCTACGCATACTATTGCCGATTCACAGGCATAGAAAAAACAGATCTACGAACACAATCCCGAAACAGCACCTTCAAAACAAAATTCCACAAATCACAATCGCGACAACGACAGAGATTTAATTTTTTTTAAATCTTACCTTGGAAAGCAAAAACGGAAGACCCCAAACGAGAAAAGCAGCGCCAACCGCAAGCAAGCAAACGCAAATACCCCCGACCTTCGCCCACCACCGAACCGACTCCCACCGCCTTCCATCCCTCACCCCCTTCTCCTCGAAGAACCCGACCCCCTTCGCCTCCTCCGACACCGCCAACCTCACGTACTCCCCCTCGCACGCCGCGTATGTCATCGCGAACCGATGGTTCCACCTCGAGTCCCGACGGGATCCGGACGGTGGAGGAGGGATTGGGAGGGGGAGGATCGGAGGATTTTCAGTTCCGGTTTGGGATCGCGAACGACGGAGTTCGGTTTGGGTGCTTTCGGCGTTTTTTATGAGAAGTGTGGGTTGGTTTTTTTTTTTGGCTTGGATGGGTGGGTGGGCGTGGTCGTGGGGCCCGCGGTGACGTGGCTACGTGTGAGATGGTGATAGGATTGTTTCCCGGGGTTTTTGCTTGAGTAACCCTGTGGAGTGTCGGAATTGAAATGGGTTAAGTACTTGTGTACGTTTGTACTTTGTAGCATTGCCTAATATTATTTTGATTTTCCGGGTGGATATGGCGGTTGTTTTGATTATTATTTTGATTTAAATATACGTGTAGTTTAGATTAAATAAAATAAATGTAGTTTTTATTTACATTCCTAAGATATATCAATTTATGTCTAATATTGTAAGTTTAATTATAAGATTGGTTTATTTCTAATAGTATGATTACTTTTCTGTCATTTACAATAATAAAGAAGGTTTCAAAATGTCAAATGTTTGTATTGAATTTTTTTGGTCGAATGCACCTTGAATTTAGCAACCTAAACTTTCTTTTTTAGAACTCAAAACTACATCATCCACGGTAATACGTTTTAGAAATTCAACCTCTTACAATCTAACGACAAATTCCTATAATTTTGGAACACAAAGAGTACAAATAGTCTTTATAGGTGATTGAGATGGAAAATTTTCTAAAGGTAATATAAGAAGAAGAAGAAGATTGACGGTCAATAATCGTGGAAGTATAACTTCGTTTATTCTTGGTGTTGCTCTCATTTTAAAAATTATACCGTGAATGAAATTTTAATAGGTAATGTTTTTGATAAGGTGTGTGATCAATTTTAAGAAAATTTTGTGTGAAATGTTATATTTCAGTTACTTTGGGGATTTCCAGGCAAAACATTTCATTGTTTCTGTTTGGTGCGGCTGTGATGGATGAACTCTGCGCTGTACCATCACCATCAATGGGTTCGGGTCCTTCGGGCGAGGTGATATGTTTTGGATAGTTGTAGAAACACCCTTTAACTTCTTGTAATTAGATTTCAATACTTTTTTCAGTCATGAACTTCATCTACCTACTCCTCATATAATACCGAACAGGATCAAATTCAATTGAATTTCACTTCGATATATTTTGCATAATGTTAAACATATTTTTCAAAAAATAAACATACCAAAAATTTAGATGGGGTTAAATATATTTTAAAACACACACGAATTCACATGTTTATTTCAAAAATTATAGCATAAAAATGTCAAATAAAAATTGAAACATATCAAACTAAATTAGACGCCTACATTTATTTACTTAATTACAAAATGAAAAATCAAATGAAAAATTAGACATAATTAATCGAAATTAGACATGTACGTTTGGATACGTAGGTACAACATATTTGTTGAAATCAAGATTCTCTTTTCTCTGCATTTGTTAGATAATTTGCTATAAAAACCAGAATTGACGTCTTTTTTAGGCGATGGAGTTGATCAGATTTAAAATTAGCTAAATGCAAATCAAAAGGTCGAGAATGGAAAATAGACAAATCATCGAACAAAAACATAGATAAATGATTTGTTGGGGTTTTCCTTAAATAGGTGCTACGCATTGGAATATTTATAACACTAAACGAAAAGAATCAATAACGTAAGACCAACTATTCAATTCCTAAATAAAATAATAATATTCTACGTCGTAGAAATCATATTAATTACCGAATATCGATTACTTGCGACTTTTAAAACAAAACTTTAAGAATTCTCATGCCTCGTCACTCTTCCATGACCAGTGAATTAATAAAGTTATACCCGTCGGTTATAACAAAATATTTAGCCAAGTTAAAGTGGTTTTAGAAATGTTTATAAATTAAATAAACCATTGCCTAACTATGCCAGATTCAACTTGCAACCGCTTTAACGATTCTAAAACAATAATATCAAGATAAGGACGCACCGACGAAAAAAGAAAAAATAGATGCAACGTCGTAAGTAACCACGAACAGTGCTTACGTATGATCAGTGCTTAGGTATCGACGCCTGACTTGAAGATTTATGTATCAGAGTTGCTCAGGTCAGCGTCAATGGTCTTGGGTGGGATAGATCTTTTGGAGTGGCGGTGGTATTATCATCGACGTTGTGGACGACTGTTGCATACGGGGACGACCACCACCGACTGAGGATACGCAGATGACTGTCTACGTCTTCTTACTGCTAGATTGCGTCTTGTTTGTCGACAAAAGCGGCTGCAGAGTCAGACAGCGCGACCTATTGGAGTCGAGGGACCCAGATTCCATTGCTCAGTAGTACTCATGGGGGTCGGCGACGTTGGCATATTTGTATCGCCAGTTGGGGATAGCGAGTCGTGCTGATTGTTCTGACATTACGAGTTGTCTTACGTTGCTGCATGCTTGGATATATGAGTATTTTCCTCCTTTTTGCCAGCATCGGGAGCGGAAGATCATTGAGGAGGGTCATCATCGTTCGCGTATGTGGGTTGTCTGGACCGAGGATAGGAGCGATGGACGACTCCATTCCATTCGTAGAAGGATAGATCAGATGACTGCATCGCAGGTATAAAATTATATATCATTCACGTTTATTTAAATTAAGTTTATTATTATTAACGTCTAAACGTTTAGGTGAAGTGGTTGTCGTATGGTCCTGAGCCTGCTGTAGCTGTGTCGAGGACTACATTTATGGACGTTATTCGTTATCGGGATATCACAAAGTCTTATTTGCCTGATCGCGTCTTGCGTCAGTTATGGTACGTTCAGGTGATCCCAGTTCACACCCTGACGCCAGAGCATGCAGTGCGCTCTGCGATGACGTACGACGTCAGGCACAACGCTTCGAGCGCGGAATCGGTTTGGAAGACATTTTCGAGAGTAGGCCAACTTCACCTGGACGATCTGAGACGTAGTCGCGACCCTCCACTTGTGATGCAGATTATTTGGAGTGGTTCGGTAGGTGCTCACATCCAGTTATCGTGCGCGGTACCGTCTCGAGACCGGAGAGACTACTGGATATGACATGTGGCGATGCGGTAAGTTTATCTAAATTAATTTTTATTTGTAATGTATTTTTTGTTTTTATTGTTAATGTGCGCTAATTTTTATGTTACATACAGTGGATGAGTAGTGAGATACGAGTTACGCAGCCGTTCTTGTGATACAGCGACCAGATGCCGAACGAGGAGACGAGAGCTGCATGTACAGATTGTGATGACCTCATTGAGGCGTGGCACGGTCAGTTGGGCATTTCGGACCAGGATTCGGATGATGAGTTGTAGTTGGCTTGCACATTATTTATTTTATTATATGTTGAACTATTACTACATTTGTTGGTATTTACTTATCTGTTGTACTCTTATTATTTATTTCTGACGAACATATTTTCCCCTATTTGTTTATCTGTCGTATTTTTAGTACTTATTTCTCACGAGCATATCATAGACTTGTTTGGTATACGTAACGTAAATTAAATTTAAAATCTGATAAAAGAACAACACGATATAAGTACAAATACACGATATAATCGTCGATATATTATACATTACAAATGCTTACAAATTACAATCAAAATGTACTACGTAACTGATCCCTATACGCTCTCATACTTTCGTACTCATTCTCCCATCCAGCAACACTCTCATCTCGCATTTGAAACCACGTGGTCGCTATAAGAGGTATTGGGAATCCCTCAGCTAATTCCAAATGAATAAAATGTTTGTAACTCCCTAAATGAGCAATGACCAACTCTTTGCATGGTTTCGTCATGGAAGACGGACTCTCCCAAGGTAGCACTGTAAGACACAGGTACAACGAACTATCCGTTCCCACTGAGAAATACATAATTGCACACTTGTAAAAATTTGCAATCGGGAACAAGTCGGCACAAACCTCCATATAGTGATCTTCGTCACAAGGTCCCCCGCCCCAATCAATTCGCTGACGAGCTTGTACCGCACAACCGTAATATACGTGCTCGTAAATAGGATGCACACATATCTCATTAGAAATCGCACGACGGATGTACAACCAATTCTCTTGACCACCATGAAAGACATCGGCAACACATTGAAATCCACAGTTGTCATCAACACGTACATCATTCCACCTCTCTAGCAATGGTAAAATGATTCCTGACAGTCTATCAACATATGGGAAGTTATCAACGTTATCCGTCCGGACACTATAAGATGGAAAAATAGCAAAGTTATATATATTAATAACAACAAAAAACTAAGTAATAATAGTAACAACAAAGATATCGTCATACCAGATCTTTCACCCGTGGTTACGGACGATCGAGACGAATTTAAAGACCGACCACGACCCCTGCTCCCACTACTGGAAGACCGACCACGACCTCGCTCAACATACTCAAAGGCAATCGGGTCCCGACGTGCCGATTTTCCCCTTGGTCAACCTCATACCTTAATATTTTCTGCGGGTTTTTGATAGTTCGACTGATCGGGATGTAACTGTGCGTATAAAATACGAGAGGTACTACGAATTACTGCATGGTCGCTCCCTGAAATCTCATCAACGAACTTGCAAAAATGCTCGACGTCTTGTGTTGACTGGTCCACAAACTCTGACATCTGGACTCCTAATCCAATGACAAGTGTTTTCCAGAATGGATGAATCTGCTCTAAATAAATTTCATCACCTGACTCAATACAATCCTGCATGGTACAAGCACAAGGAATCTCATGTGATGTCAGAAAAGCACACCCGCAACTATGTTCAACTTGATTACTTAAGTCCATCATTCTCTTCAACTCCTGACTCAATAATGACAAGCAGTGATGCGAAACTCGACCATTTATATGCTGATATAAAGCACCTATGTAGTTAGTCAAATTTCGATGTCTTGACTCTTCAAGAAAGTTTCAAATATTCGTCAGCTGCATTTCAATAGCTGCGTTCACGCGGTCGAAAAGAGTGTCCAAAGCTGTAGTCGATGTAGTGATCCACTCTTTCAGAGCCTAATAAGCGTTTTCCACCCTACATTTCGTAGTGTTGCCAAAATGAAAGACTTTATTCGTCCAATTCAACACAAACATTTCTTTATGCACTAACCACATGTCTTCCAGATACTTTGTGAGCACTGGCTAGGACTAGAAAGAATATTTCAGATTACGGACAACTATATCATAATCCGTCTGTGAATTTGAAAGCATGACTCTCCTCCACTTTCCACGCCTAAAACTCTCTGCAAACTGCTTGTTCTTGCCGAATACGTGGTATGCGTAGTTGTACACGTCATTGTTGATATGCCAGATGCAAAGTAAATGAGCAGACTTAGGAAAAACCTCTGTCACTGGTCGCATCCAACCCAACTCCCGGTCCGTTATTATTGCAATCGGGCTAACAGTATCCAATAACAGATCTCGCAACTTCTCCAACACCCACCGGTAACTAGACTCGATCTCATCCTTCAAAATCGCATAGCCGACGAGGAAATTCATGTTTATTAGAGTAACCTCAACCATCACAAATAAAACATTTTATACTTGTTCGTCTTATACTTCGAATCCATGCAGATTATGAAAGTGTATGTGCGCAACAACTGAACTGACATAGGATGTGCCAAAAATGCGTAAGTGAGGACATTAGTTTCTTAAATCCGCCATAATCCAATGTAAGTACTTATACTGCAATGCTTGACTAAGAAACTGCTGAGCGAGATTTCTTTCATCAGATTTCGTCCTCCTCATGTACTCTTTGAAGTTATAAATGTGTGTGATTTGGATTATTCTCCAGGAATTTCTCATTTACTGCCAACAAGATATTACGTGATCTCGCTTGTACCTCAGTCATATCACGAACAATTTACTAAGACTGCTTATCTGTCGGTGACCCTCTGGATAAACTACAAGTCTGTGGTTGTGCTGTCCATGAGTACTATTAGAAACACCGACTCATCTATCACGATCCCGTCGCTCGACTACCTTTACCAAAAAACGACAACCACAACCTTTTTTTTCGTGTTCTTCCGTAGTGCAATATTCGTTTCACGAGAACTCATTTCACTTCTTTGATCACATCTCAGATAACAATCCGTCTGATTATCTGCTTTTGATTTGTAGGATGATATTACCAAAAACAATCTGGCTCTGATGACAACTTGTTTCGCCCATTTACACGAATCCTCGATTGTTGGAAATATTTGTTTACTATTAAAAAACTCATTGTAATCTACTCTATCACCACCGAAATTTTGTAAGGGAACCTGAAATAATTTAAAATAATACAACATAAATAAAGTTAAAATCATAAAAATTAAATTTGGGACGTCTAGCTGGGACGCCCCCACCTTGGGCACGACGGCTTAGAGAGGCGTCACGCCCAATGATGGGGCGTCTGGCTGGGACGCCTCCTCCAAAGAGAGGGCGTCCTAGCAAGATGCCCCATCCTTGGGGGCGAAGACTTAACCAGTCTTCCAAGACGGAATTTTTTCCCCTAACCTACCTCACCAGATCCAAGCGTTTCGCCAGACATTTTCATGGTGTTGGTACTGAGAATGTGGTGAAAACTCAGGCAACAATTTATTTAAGACACGTGACGAAATATATATTAAATGAATTGTGAATGACAAAATGGTACACACTGCCCGTTTCCTGCAATTCTGTCCAAGCTTTTGTTTCCCCATTAATAGAGCTGGTTTGATGATTCCATCCACCCTCTTATGGAAAAGTTGGGTTAGAAGAGCAATATTAATTAATTATAATGAGCAAACCTGGTTTAATTGTTGCTGACCAGACTAGCTGTTTATTGGGAATAATATCTTCTATTTTTCTTTGTTTATCATTTTACTGATTATTTATGTTCAGAGGGCCACCTAAAAGCGATCTTAAGTACGAAGATAAAGTTGCTCAAATCCGGCACATTTTATGTTATCAATGTTTTATTTGGGGTAACTGTTCAAAAACTAAAATAAACTTCACCGTGCAAAAAAATGGTGATTTTGAAACTTTGATTTTCCAAAGCATATTTTCGAAGTTGTGTGTTTTAATATAAATAATATATTTTGAAAATATATTATTGTGTTAAAAGGTGTTCAAATAATAAAAACGTTTTGTTAAAATCAATTTCGTGAGGACACATGTAGTGAGAAAAGACAATATATTTGACAAGAAAATTATACAGGTTTTATCTTCTTTTTTGTAAAATAATTTTCCATAAAAATGACTTGTAATAAATTAGTGAAGGTGACCTGAACAATCTTGCAAAGTTGGGAAAAAGCTATATATATAATTTTTTATTCTAAATAATTGTTGGATTATTAAGTTTGGGTTATGCTCATGAACAACTTAAATTGGAAAATCCAATGTTGAGTTGAAGATGAGATGTATTGAGTTATGTGTCATGTGTTCACTTCTCTTTTAGTCCACATTAAGAAACTTGGAAAGTTTGAGAATGTTGATCAGCATTCTCTTTCCATGATCCTTTGTTGGTAGAAAAAGAGGAGTAGAGAGTTCTCCACACTAGGGCGCACGTCCATCCGGTTAGAGGTGATGCGAGACGTTTGGGGAAATTAGAGGTTTTAGCCTCAATGTCATAATTGTATTTTTTTGGTCATCGAGTTTATTGCTTATTGCAATTAAGTCATTGGTGGTTACAAATTATATAAATATCACGTTTAGTTCTTCCCATAACACATGATTTTTAAATATCTCTCTCTCAAAATAAAAATTGTCTCCCTCTCGTGATTTTCCTCCTCTGAATCCAACATTCTCTGGCGGTTAGATTTTGCGAGGTTACACGCTGCTTTCGAGGTTCGTCGACTCTAGTGTGCGTCCGATCGACGAATGAACCGTTCTATCCCTCGAGAAAAGCATCAGACCCATCACACTGGTACGTGGGGCGATAGGCAAGTCGGAATTCGACGACTCGGTTCGTAAGGTGTTTTCTGATTATTATTTTTCGTTGTTTGTTGTTCAAATATGAATTTGTACGTTGACTTAATCTGAATTATGCTGAAAATATCTATTCGACGTCTGTAACTAGAGGTGTGCATCCGGTCCTGACCTGACCATAATTTTTTTCGGGGTCTGGACCGGACCAGATTGGTTGGACCAATGACCGGACCGGAAATATCTGGCCCGGTCCAATCCAAGACCAGATTTTTTAAATTAAAAAAACAAAAATTGGACCAGTCCGGACCGGATTGGAACCGAATTTTTCAAAAGTTCCGGACCGAAACCCAGACCTATTGGATTAGGTCCAGTCCGGTCTAAAAAATCGGACCGAACTTTGCACACTCCTATATGTAACTCACTGTAATACATGATTATATTTGTAATTGTATCAACGATAATTATATAACATAACATATTATTTACGTGTTGAGATATTGTCTCAATATCTACACGGCATGATAAAGGTACATGAAAGTTATTTGCATACACGATTGGACACAAAAATATTACCTACAAATTGTACATGATTGTACGTGAAATTTTACAAGATACTCTAGACTCGTAGATGTTAAGCATGTAAAAGAGAAAAGTATGCTAGAAAATCAGCCATGGTACTAAAAATTTATTTTTGTGTAGTTCTGTGCACCTATTTGCCCGTATACACATTATTTTATCGTGTCTTTTCATGTTTTCGTGTCAATAACCTTAGCGTTAACAACGTCCAGTCACTTCCTGGACGTCCTGTTTTCTCTCTCAGCCACATGAGTTTTTTTTTCTATCACATCAGCACAAACTAACCCCCAAATTTTCATTAACCGCACCCAGAAACAACTCAACTGCTCTACATTCTCTCACATTCACGTCATTTGGGGATCAATTCCGGATAAAATCCAAAAAATATTAAAAAATATAAACAAATAAAAACATATTTTCATAAAACAATAACAAAATTCAGCAGTCCCACAACTTATTCTGGACAGACCCACAACTTATTTTGAACAAACACAAAACTTATTCTAGACAGACACAAAACTTATTCTGAACAAACACACGACCTAAGCTGGACATACACAAAACTTATTCTGGACAAACACAAAACGTATTATGCACAGACTCACAACTTATTCTAGATAGACACAAAACTTATTCTGGATAGACACACAACCTAATCTGGGCATAATAAGGTGTGAGTCTATCCATTTTAAGTTGTGGGTCTGTCCGTGGGTCTTGGCCGCTAATTGGCGGTCTACAGAGTTCGGATCAGTCTGGGCTTTCTTCTGGGCTTTTCTGGATGTCTTTGTTTGTCTTTGATGCATCTACTTCGCTTGCTGGAGCTCCGACCCGAATAGAATTGCTAAAATACTCCCCATGATGGTGTGGAGTATTCTTGTTTGCTCATTGGTCATTCGATCTTGCATTCAGGTCCTTCGATCTTGCATCTTAGTCCTTGAATCTCTCAACTTAATCATTTTTAATGTTTTTAAGTCCTTTTATGCATCTTCTCTTCAAACCTATTTATTTCTGAAATTCAAACATAAAACTCGTAACGTAGCATTGTTTAGGTGAAAGATAATGGATATAAGATACAAATATAAGCATGAAATGATGTCAATCAACTAACAAACTATATGAAACCATTCTCTTCCGCCTAGTCCATGAGTTTCACAATCGTTTTTTGTTCCCGCTCTGACGGGTTATCCTTTTTTCATCAGAGAGTGAAACGTGTCGAGCTTAGTTTTTTTAACATGTATTTGAAAATTACGCTTCTCTAATTCCTCCTGCTTGGAGAAACCTTCTTCTCTCACTTGGGCGTTGTATGCAATTTGTTGTGCAAGTTCCAGAACGTCGATGTTGCCTTCAGGGCCTAATGAACTTTTACCCTTGTTTTTTGTCTTCTTCACACCTGGTGGGCGTGTAGACGATCCTGACGTCATTTCTTCTGCCTCCGATGATGATTGTGTATGGAGTCATCAGTGCTCTTTCTTTTCCCAAGGCTTTCCGAATGGGGACTCCTTTCATTGTCAAACTCCGGGACTCCCGACCAACGCGCACGTCATTTGCTTCAGATAGCGGTGACTCTCATTTAGGGTACCTACGCAACATGACCCAAGCATCAAAGTAAAGAAATTTAGACTTATTAGTGTGCTCGTAGATGTTATGAGTTTGTCGGACGACATCATCGTCGTTTTGCTTTTTCCGTCGGACGACAGCACCCGACCTACTTGTTGTCAACAAGTATAATTCTCCTCTACTATCCTTTTAAGGACTCCGCATTCCTCTCGGGGAGGCCCGTTTTATCGACGAAGATGTCGAAACCATGTTTTACTTTGGTCCACAAGGAAGTAGCTAGGGGTGTAAGCGGGGCGGGGCGGGGCGGGTTTTTGGTCCACCGCTACCCGCCCCGCATAAGTTAAGCGGGTATGCGGGGCGGGGCGGGGCGGGTCAAAAATAAAAAAACCGCTACCCGCCCCGCATAAGGATGGACTAGGTGAGGCGGGGCGGGTTATGCGGGTTTGGCGGGTTTTTTAATTTTTTTTTGATTTTTTCTAAGAAAAATAAAAGAACATCAAAACTTGAAAAATAGTAATTACTCATTGTATTTTTTGGGAAATTGGATGTGTGTTGAGTGAAAAACTAGACATTTGGTTAGTGTTGAATAATGATTTGGTAAGGTGGGTTAATGGTTATGAGTAAAATTGAAACATTAAAATGATTTTGGTATATAAAAAATTAATAATATATTTGATTAGGCGGGTTGCGGGTTATGCGGGGCGGGTTGCAAGACAACCGCAACCCGCCCCGCTTATTAGGCGGGTTATGCGGGTGGCGGGTTAGCGGGTTGGCGGGTAACATTTTTTTGTCCGCTACCCGCATTAGGCGGGGCGGGGCGGGGCGGGTTGCGGGTAAAATATTACCCATTTACAGCCCTAGAAGTAGCCTTCTGGTTTGTCCCCGTCACCGCATCAGAACTGACCTCCATAATGCCGACACTAGTCGCTCGTCCTCTTGTGCGGTCCACAACTTCGGATTGCTTTTGACGGCTTGGACTTTGCGACATCGCTGTGGACGTAGGGATGATGGTGCAACAGTCCGACGTGGTGGGGACTCATCGTCGTTTTGGTCCTCTTTTTGAGTGTCCTCCATACTAGGAGTACTTACTTGTGACATGTTGCGGCCAAACATCTGGAATTTGGGTTGATTTTGTGGGAATGGTGGTACGTATTGTGGGAATTGTGGAAATTGTTGGTTTTGGTCTAGTGGTGAGAATGATGGTACGTATTGGGAGAAGTCTGGTTGTTGGAATGACTGTTGGAATGATTGAGGGAAACAAGAGAAGTCTGGATGTTGGACTGGTTGTGGGAAATATGGACGGGGGTATCCTTGTGGATAGTGTGGATGTGGATTTGATTGGAAACGACGGGGGGAACGATTGTGATCTAGAGAAGACATCGCGAAGTTGTGTGAAGTTTATGTTGTGTTTGTATAAGGTATATATAGAGGGAAAATCAGATACTGTGCATTCACGCGAACTACTTTCGTTGTACACGTGTACTGTGCATTCACGCGTTTACTGTGCATTCCTAATTTTAATTACTAAAATTTCTCATGATTTAATATTAATTATTAATGTTAATTACTAATTATTAATATTAATCATTTCGTTAATTGGAATTATAACGTAATTAGAATTAGAATTATGTAAAATGTAATTTGTTAAATGTTGCAAGAATTAAAATTGTTTAATTAAGAAATGATGTGGATGAAAGAAAATGTAGGGTGAGTGGGGTAGCCCGGGCGTGGTTAATTTTTTTTTTGAGTAGGTGGGGTGAGTTGACATGACGTGGAGAGAAACTAACGCGGTGGAAAGAAGGAGCAAGACGCCTGAGGTAGCCGAGGCATGTTAAACATGGTCTTAGAGCACAAATAACAGCGCCCGGGCTACCCCTGGGCGCCCTGCACTCTCTCTGCCACGTCAGTTTCTCTCTCTGGCACGTCAGCTCACCCAACCCACCCAAAAAACTATCTTACTCATGCCCGGGCTACCCCACCCACCCTACACTCTCTTTCCTCCACATCATTTCTTAATTAAACAATTTTAATTCTCTCACAACATTTAACAAATTACATTTTATATAAATCTAATTCTAATTACATTATAATTCTAATACACGATATAATTATTATTACTATTAATTAATTAATAATAATTATTATTCATTAATAATATTAATCACTATTAAACCACACAAAAAATGAATATTTGAAATTTGAAACGCGCGTGAATGCACAATATACACGTGAATGTACAGTATACGCGTGCGTGAAAAGTAATCCGCGTGATTGCACAGTATACGCGTGAAAGAAAAGTAGTCCGCGTGAATGTACAGTATACGCGTGCGTGAAAAGTAATCTACGTGACTGCACAGTATCTAATTTTTTCTCTATATATACCTTACACAAAACCCAACTTACATCCCATATCTCTTCCACAAAACACAACGTTGCAATGTCTTCTCCGGATTACAATCGTTTCCCCCTCGTCCACAATCAAATCCGCGTCCACGTTATCCACAAGGATACCCCTCACGTCCATTTTACCAACAACCATTCCAATAACCAGACTTCTCCCACTACGCACCACCATTCCCACCACCAGACCAAAACTCACCATTCCCACAATTTTCCCACTACACACAACCAGATCAAAACTCACAATTCCCACAATTCTCTTAATATGCACCACTATTCCCACATAATCAACCACAATTCCAGATGTTTGGCCGACACATGTCTCAACAAAGTAGTCCGAGTATGGCAGACACTGAAGAAGAGGGTCACAACGACGATGAGTCCCCACCACGACACACCGCCACACCACCATCCCCACCTCCAAGCGCCGCTGCCGCAAGCAAGTCCAAACTGCCAAAGGCAATCCGAAGATGTGGACCACAACTGAGGACGAGAGACTTGTCTCTGCATATATGGAAATTAGTTGCGATGCGGTGACATGGACAAACCAGAAGTCTACTTCATTGTGTGCTAGAGTGAAACGTGTGTACGACATCTCCGTGGAAGACACATGCCTCCCCGAGAGGAATGCAAGGTCCTTAAAAGGACGGTGGAGAAGAATTGTACATGCTGTTAACAAGTGGGTCGGGTGCTTCGACCAGGCATTCCGACGGAAAAGGAGCGGCCAGAATGATGACGATGTTGTCCGGCAAACGCACGTGATCTACAAGCGAACTCATGGGTCTAAATTTCTTTATTTTGATGCTCAAGTTATGTTGTGTACGTACCCAAAATGGGAGTCTGTGATATCCGGAGCTAATGCCGTGCGTGTTGACTGGGAGTCCCCGGAGTTGCACGATGAAAATAGTCCACAGTCAGGAAGGCTTGGGAAAAGAAAGAGCACGGATGGCTCCAGGACGCAATCACCCATCGGATGCAGAAGAGCTGATGCTGGGGTCGTCTACACGCCCAGAAGGTGTGAAGAAGGCCAAGAAAAAGGCTAAGAGTGCATTACGCCCCGAAGACGACACCGATGTTAGAGAACTTGCACAGCAGATTCGATACACCGCCCAAGTCAGAGAAGATGGTTTCTCCAAGCAGGAGGAGTTAGCGGAAATGAATTTCCAGAGGCATTTAATAAAAAATAAGTTGGACATGCGGATGAGGAAGCACAACCCGACGGAGAAGGATAAAAAAGTAATCGATAAACTTCTCGCCTGGGCATAAGAGAATGAGTACGTGTAGTTTGTTGTAGTTCGTATTTCGTATTGTTTGTATTTTTTCCTTTAACATATGTTTCGTATGGTTGATTGTAGTTCGTATTTCAGTATTATTAATGTATTGTTCTTATGATATTGTCGTATTAATATATATTATATTTAACTTGATTTTTTAATTTTTACTATTAAACCACATTGACAGGTTGTTCAGGGGTCTCACTCCCCAGTAAGCGAGCGACATTCCACCTCGCCGGTGAGGTGGAGGGGTGGCAAGGAGGCAGCGTCTCTTGGAATTTTTTTAGATTTTGAAATTGTTGGTTCTGTAAATTTTTGAATTTTTATCACTTGAATTTTTTTATTAGGTCACATTAATAACAAATACCCAATCCATTAATAACAAAACATCCACTAAATAATTAAAAATTTTAAAAAAATTTCGACGAAGAGAGGACATGTGCCCCACCCGAAGGTGCCTCGAGCGTCTGCCCGGGACACCCAACGCCAGGACAAGCACTCTGGGCGGGTACCCAAGGGTGGCACTACGTTCCCTTTTCCCACGCATCCCTGCAAAATGTACACACCCTTCCCCTCTCACCCGGCCAAATCCCCACTTCTCCGGCCCAACTCACTCCCCCCCTCTCCCGTCCCGCGAACCCAATGGCCGCAGCCTCCCCTCCCAACCCGCCGGCGACGGACGCCCCCGGCGGGCTGCCAAAGACCCCCCGAACGGCCCCGACCCCCGACGAGGAGATCAAGGCCGTCGCGCGCAAGTTCGCCGACCAACCCCTCCAGAACACCGATCCCGGCGTCTGGGCCGTCCTCACCGCCATCTCCAAGAAGGCGCGCCAGCGCCAACAGGTACGAACGAGGCGTCTTCCTCTGCTCTTTCTTTTTAGGGGTTTTGTTAGGGTTTTACTGAAGGGTTTTGGATGCAGCAGAAAGCTGGAAGTTAGATTTTAGAATGTTGCCTTTGGAAAAGGTGGAAGACATGAGAGTTCTCAAAACTTTGGATGTCATGTGAAGTGATTTTAGTTTAAAAGTTTGGGAAGAGGGAAGTGCTACAATTTTTTTAATATTTTTTTATGTTTTCAAACGGGAACGGAAGGTCTAAAATTGTGGCTTCCAAAGTTCCCTAGGGCGCATTTTGTGCCGGCGAACTTCCCAAAAGTGTTCACGATAAGAAGATTTTGTCTTTCGTGTTTCATGCATGATTATTTCAGAATGTGACCCATAAAGATAGGTTTCGGCTAATAATTATATTTCAGAATTGTGTCAAACCGTCAATTGAGGTCTAGGAAGAAATAGATGTATCTATTGATTGTGGCATTGCGATATTTTTGTGAAATATTAATAGTTTGTCTTTTTAACATGTCTTAGTTGTAGCAAATTTTCTCTTGGTGTTGTGATAGCTCGTTTTCTGTTTCTAATTGGACAATTCGTTGACCCTTTTATATTGTTGGCAGTAGGGAATGAACATTATTTTGAATGGTGATGAGCATCACATTGGTCGTTTAGTGGAGGAGACACCCTTCCAAATACGAGATATTGCCGTCAGTGCAAATCACTGTAAGATCTCTAGGGTGACGGTGGCTTCTGGAGATAATGATTCTTGTGTTTCAGTCTTCCTGAAAGTTTTTACAAGGTTAATCAATCACTGCAGTGGAGAACCATTTATCACTGGTTACTGTATTTTTTCATGCTGAATTGGGTATCTTTCGTGTCATGTAGCACTAATGGAACTTTCCATAACTGGACAAAGCTGAGAAAAGGTTCTCCTGAATCTAGGCTTCAGCATGGAGATATTATATCCCTTGTTTCTCCTCCCATGAAGGTATGAACAATTTGCTTGGACCAGTTTTCTAATTTACCAATGAAGGGCCATTGTTAAAAAAAACTCCACAGGATACCATTAAACATGATATGAATGAAAACCTCGGAATACATCCAGCTTGAACTTGAAAGATTGCAATTAAACATGAAGGAGTTCAAATTTGACTATCAAACATGAATTTTTCCCCCCCTTTACAAACATGATAGCTGCTGCTTCTTTCATAACTCAATGAAAGGACAATCCATTTTTCTAAATCTATTCCTTACAAATTGTTTGATATCAAAGAAACACTTTTGTCACCGATAAAAACAAAACGACTGTTCTCTTCTCATGGTATTAGGTAGCACTAAACTAGCACCCTTTGTTTTTATAGTGCTACAGCAAAACAACTTCTAGCATTTTGTCTAGAATTTGCTATAAAATATTATGGTAGTTATCAGCCCTTTTCCAACTTCCTCTTATCTTCATTTGTTGCATTTTTTCTCCAAATTATACATGTTGCCTTTTACTATCTTATTTAGCACATTTTTGTCATAAATTTCTCCTAACCCTTTTGTGTTCCACAGATCATGCTTATGCGTTTGTATATCGAGAGGTTTCAAATGCGCCATGTTCGATAAATGGTTTAACCTTGAAAAGGAAAGCAGGTGAATTAGCATCTTAAGCAATGTAACCTCTCCTCTGTTCCACTTATTGTTTCACATAAATTCCCTGGTTCCGCTGGTCATTATTGAGATCGGCAAAGAAGCTATGCTATGTGCAATTCAAACTCCCACCTTCAAATTTTTCGATGTCATATGTCAAGTGAATCAAGTCATGGTTTTACTATCTTGCGTTAGTTGGTACAACTTTTGATATTATTTTTGTTTAACTGTTTAATTGAACAAGTTTTGGGTCTTTGTTATCCCAACATGTGATTATTTTGATTTGTCATTGTCTTGCACATATGTTTCTTTGACTGCTAGACATGAATTGAAACATCGGGCTTACTAATTATTTGCATATCGGTCATACTCTTCCTATGACACACATGGACTATTGGTTTTAAGACTCATTCTTGTTGTCGAACAAATAGTATCTATCACAATTGTCCAGTGTATGTTCCTTAAGTTCATTTTTTATTTTTTTATTCTCCAAACGCAATTGAGCAGAGGACTGCGGCACTGAAAGCAAGAGGTCAAAAGGCATTGGCATTGGGTCAGCTGATGGCCCCATTTCTCTTGATGATGTTCGCAGCCTTCAACGATCTAATATGGTAAACTGCATATCCAAGGTCTTACCAATTCATTGTGGAGGCAACTGTGGTGCATGGTCAGCATACCACAATGACTTACTCTTCAATGAAATGCAGGACTTAAGAAAACAGCTAGAAGCTCAGGATCTCACGATAGAAACATTACGTGGTGAAAATCGGTCTTTTGTTGCCAAGCATGAAATTGTAAGTTATTATTAGTTTCGATTAGCTTCTCATTTTTACCATGGTCATATTTTTGTTCTTTTAGTTCATCTCTACCTTCTCCTTTTTACACCAGATAATGATGTAAATTATGTTTATCTGTAAACCGTTAGTACAACTTGTCTTCACCTTTGATTGTATATTAACCCTTGGTCCCCATCTGCATTAGCAATTCATATGCTCTGAAATCCACACTGAAGTACACTCAGTTTTACTAGCTCAATCCATAAAACCTTTAAAGTCTAATTAAACAGAGAAAGGAGCTGTGCTGTGATGTGGTGTGTTTTGCATGATCAGATGGAGTTTATGTAATTGTATTTTGCTTCACCCTTGAAGTGGAGTCTGCTGTGGTAGCAAATACAAAAACGGCTGGCATTTTCTATGTTTCTAGCTCTTCTTGATTTGCCTTTCTGTATTATATGTTCATCTCATCTGATTGAGAAAAATTTCCTTGTCTTTCCACGAAAAGGTTTTGAACTGCATCATGCGAGAGGTCACTGCACATGGAGGGGCATAGTTTATTATAATTATTAACAAAACCACAACAACATTGTATGTCACGATAAATTAATCTAGAACATGTAAGTACATTGTAGTATATGCATAAGGTGAGCCCGAGGGGAAGATTCACCTACTTATCAAGAAGCTAGCGGGTGGGTTCATGATGGGTAGTCCAGGATGTCCGGGCAAAATGATAATGTTGAACTAGAATGGATAACCTTTTGGGGAAAAGTCGTTCACTCCCGTCTGCCTATCTCTTTCGGTAAAACATCATCAACTTGATGGAGTTTATACAATATGCACTCAGATCCAGCACACGTCCAATACATTTCCAATGGATGCCCGTGTGAGCCCAATACGAAGCAGACACACGCACACACACGCGCGCGCGGGCACACACACACATCTATATGGTAATTTGATTCCTTACATTGGTATGAATTATGAAAGTTGTTGAGTATGAGGTCCCGAACTAAGTCCCTTGCAGTTCGATGGCTTCTCTCTGTGATAGCTCTGACAATGCTCAATGTGCATGAACATAAAGCTTTTATATCACCTTTTAATTCGTTGCATCCCTGCCCTGAAATCTGCCATCTACTTACCTGTTCTGCTTGAGAATACAGGAACGTAAAGAGATCAAAGAATCAATGTCAAGTTCGTTTGATAGTGAAATTAAAGAAATGCAGCTTATGTTAGATATCAGACAAAAGAAATTGGATGAGATGAAAACGATGTCCTCAAGGTTGCAAGGTTCCATAAAAGATCTCAACGAAAGGTTGGCTGCACTGACACAATCTCGGGCTGATGCAGATGAAATAATTCAAAGGTCATAACAGAGTTACCTTATTTATGCTTTCAAGTTTCAACAAGTCATCAAATTATAAAGAATAAGTTCTTTCCCCACACTATCAGTTGTATATGTAGCTTGGCAAGTTGAGAAGGTTTTTGATCCTTTTTTATTGATCAAATAGTCCTTTTCTTGCACTGTAATTATTTTATTTGTAGTTTCATGAGACTTGCGACCTTGTCCCTTGCAGTCAGAAAACGAGAATATTGGAACTTGAGACACAGTTAGATGAAGAGAGAAATCAGAGGAGGGAGGAAAGGGAAAACGCTGCAGCTGATCTAAAATCTTCAATGCTGAGAGTTCAAGCAGAAGCTCAAGAGGAACTCCAGCGTCGGGCAGATAAACATCTTCGAGAAAGCAAAGAGCAATCAGATTTGATCGCCAAGTACCAGGTGGAAATTTTATTGTTTACTTGTTATGTTTAACAGGACCAACTTGTATTACTGTCCTAAGTTGATCTCTTATATGTTATTGGAATAGGACTCTGATAAAGAAAGCCGTGAATTGGTGGATGCATTGAGATCCAAATTGGTACTTCATGTTATTTATTTTTGTAAAGAATGAAATTGAGTTTTCTTAGCACAATTTGATATACTTATTGTTATGATATTCAACAGGAAGATTCTAGGGAGAATCTTATCATTTCTGAGAAGAAAGTTCGGCAACTGGAAGCTCAAGTCCTGGAAGAAAAAGCAGCCTCTGAAAATTGCAGCAAGGTATGCTCAATTCAGTGGAGGTAGAGAATTAATACACAGTGAGGTTCATTGCACATCCTATTTGACTCTTCTAAGCAACTCTCAGGGATGCATTTCTTTTGATCAGTCTCAGCCTCTTAGGGATGCATCTTTAAACTATGAAATTGAGGTCTTTTTGAATTTCTTTATTTTTGTGCTGTTAAAACAGACACTGGAAGCTGCTGAATTGGAAATGGAAAAACTGAAGAAAGAACTCGATCTCGAAAAGGTACCAATTCTGGAGAAAAGCTTTATTGTTATTTTTCCGGTTTAATCTATCTCCGGTGAATACCTATCCAAAAAAAACTATCTTTGGTGAACGATCCATTTCCATTCATCAGTTTCCTCAAATATACATTTTCCTTGCATTGAATGGTATACGTTGATCATACTGGCGACATCCCCATACAATTGGTCCTCATAGGAAAGTCACTATTGACTTACAAACGGATAATTGAGCAAGAGAAGAATAAGAAGCTGATCATCATATGAAGAAGTAAAACAATTAAGCCTAGTTTGATTGTGCTCAAGTGTGCAACACGAAGGCTGCCTTTTGGGTATTCATTTGTGTGATAACTATTCCTAATTATAACAAACAAGTGAAGTTACAACCTTACAGCAATATAGTCTCTAATCTGTTAATGTAGCCTAATTTACTATCCTTTTTATTTGCATCTTCTATATTGAGTATCAGACAACAGAAAAACTTAATGATCGTATGGTCATGAAATGCAGTCAAGTTAGTTCTTGGATACATTGAGTATCTGAAACATGAGATATTGCTTCATCTTGTTTAGATATGATGATTATTTTCAGCAGACATGTGTCTGGTGTAACTGAGAAATCCTTATATTATTGTTAGCAGGTGGCCCGGGAAGAAGCTTGGGCAAAGGTTTCTGCTCTTGAGCTAGAAATAGCTGCTGCTATGCATGAACTTTCAGTTGAGAAACAGAGGTTTCAAGGTGCCAGGGAAAGAATCATCCTACGGTAAACATTGTTCTTGGTTATCATTTTTTTCCATTTTACATCACCATAACAAAGGAGGGTTGGAGGTGATGGTGGAAATGTTTTAAAAGCATGGCAATAATATCATCACGAAATTCCCTTTATCTATCTATTATTTGTCCCAAAAAAATCACAAATGGACATTAATAGTGATTAGTTGGTGGCCAGTTAGACTTACGAGTTACAGATCGCAGGTTTCTCATTCTTCTGCAGCGTGTAGACAAATCACTGATTTCTCACTATTGTCTCATAATAAATCCATTATTGATTGAGAATATTCTTTTCATTGCCTTTGCACCACGGGAAGGCATGTAGCCTCACTGTCTGTCATGTACTCATGTAATTCTTCAGTTATTTTCTTACAGTTCCAATTGGCATTTATAAATATACTAAATGACATTAGAATAGGTAAGAAAGCGAATACTTTTTTTTGTACCAAGACATTGATAGTTTTTGTATTGTCGAGAATAGTGGGGTTAGGAGAAGTCTCTTGTTATTTTAAAAGTTATCTTGGTATTAGGAGGGGTCAAGAAGAGAGCTTTCTAGTCCATTATTCTAAACTCAATGTTGTCTTCAAAATGTTCTTCTCAGTTACATTTTTGCAATTTCTTGTAGGGAGACACAGTTACGGGCTTTCTACTCTACCACTGAGGAGATCTCGGCATTATTTGCCAAACAACAGGAACAACTTAAGGCAATGCAGAAGACGCTGGAGGACGAAGAAAATTGTGAGAACTTATCAATTGGCTTTGATCTTAATGCATGTCCAAAAGAAAATGCAAAAGGCACTGTGCACAATGGGACTGAAATTTCAGTCTACAGAGAGAACCCAAGGGAAGTTCCCTGTGGAAACCCAAAGAATGCTCGATCAGGAGCTGCTTCGTCTAGTGACGATGATGATAGCGTGACAGAGAAGCATGACTGTGATGTTGATAGCCAGGAAGAAGGAAGTGATACCCAAGACATGGAGTACAACAGTGTAGGTATGTCAAACAAGGGTTTTGGCTCGGATATCAATGGTTGTGGCACAGCACCTGTCCATGATGGAGATCCTGTGGAGACTGAGCAGGTTCAGGAGACAGAAAGCCCTGTGACTGCTAGAGATGAACACAAAAATGCTTTGCACAGATGCAGCAATCTTGCTGGGCAAACACAAATGCAAACCCAAACACAGCAAGTTGATGAAGAAGCAGAAACACATATCCAAAATACCTTTGAAAAACATGGTACTGATACATTGGGAGAAAGAGGTCACCTTGGCTCCCAATCGAGGCTTGAGGGCGTTGAAACCAGTGGCGTCGGAACTGCTGATCTTTTGGCCTCTGAGGTTCCTGGGAGCTGGGTAAATTGCACGCCCCTTTCCAATCACGGTGAAAATGATTCTCCACAGTGTACGGATGCTGCTGCTGCTACACCATTCTTTCCTGGTGGTCAAGCAGAGGTCAGTCAGAAGGCCGGTGCTGTTCCTGGTGTGTCCAGATTAACCGAGGAGCATCGAGCACTTAACACAATGATTGGGATTGTGGCACCCGAACTTAAACAGCAGTTCCAAACAGGATATGAGAAGAATGAATCTTTGTCTGATGCTGAGACTGAGGAAGGTAGCAATCAAAATGGTGGGGATAGTCGAGGCTCAGACGATGACGGGGATTCTTCTTCATTTAACGCAGATAATGAGGTCATGATACAGGATTCAGTTGGTTAATCAGCCGAAACTTGAAATAGTACCTAATGTGAGCAGCACGTACATTGTTTTTCTTAACACAAATGTGCAGATTTGATGTTCTAATTATTTTCTGTATATATATTTTAGTCCTGAATGTAAACACTGTTCTATTTCCATAAATAAAAAATCTCATTTTGTTTCTTTTTTACAAGTATATATTTTGAGATGATGAGAAACTGTACTCAATAGGGTTGTATTCTATAGTTCGGTGCCCAAGTACACTTCCATGGGTAGGGGTGAGTAAAATTCGGTCCGGTCCGGACACCCGGACCGAACCGGACCGAATTTTTTCGGTCCGGTCTTCGGTACACAAAATTTTGGAAATTCGGTCTTCGGTCCGGACCGGACCGAAAATTTAAGGGGAAAATTCGGGTTTTGGACCGACCTGGACCGGACCGGACCGGACCGAACCTATTCGGTCCGGTCTTCGGTCCGGACTTCCCGAAAATTCGGGTTTCGGTCCGGTCCGGTTCGGTCCGGTCCGGTCCTGGACCGAAGCTCACCCCTATCCATGGGTACGAGTAGATCATCTTCTGGTTAGCGGTTTCATTTCTATTGAACAATAACAGAACAGCCCACCCTTCATCCTTCAATTCTAGTTATAAAAAGATTTTGTTTTGGTAAATTTAATTTACTTTCTTTTGTCTCTGTCTTCAATCCCATTTTCGAAGTAATAAAAAAAAGATAAAATAAAAAATACTAGTTTATTTTCTTAAAGGCTCCACCGCTCCAGCTTCCTTCTCCAAAGAGTCAACCCAGTTGGAGACCATCCTATTACTGACGCTAATTATAGATAAATCACACGAAACAAACACAAGTCCCTAGAAATCAAATAGATCTTCTCCCCTCCAACTCCAAAACGACGCCGATGGCGACGAAACCGCAAATTTCCCCCTCTTGTCGTCTCCACTCCTCCACTCCCTCTCCTCGCAACAAAATCCTCCTCCGAATCCCCCAACGAAGCTCGTCGTCTCTTCGCCTCCCGCCGCCTTGTGCTGGACGTAAGCGATTATCACTGTTTAGTCACTTCAGTTGTTTTGGGTTCGGATTTTTGAGAGGCATTGTTTGGAACAGTACGGAGGGTAGGTGGAGTCTTGGCGGCGATGGGACCTGATGGGAACGCTGCCGGATCGGGCGGAAACGATGCTCAGGTGAGGGTTTTTGGCACGAATTCGTATTGGTTGTGGTGTAAAGTTTAGACGATTTATAGTGATTCTGAATCTAGTACTTTTGGTTTAATATTTGAGCATGTAAAGTTTGATGTGGTCTACTATTCTTTAAAAAAATAGAATCACCTTAGTAAGAAGTTGTATGTACAACTTTATGTCGAGGAATGTGAAACCAATTTTTTCACAAAAATAAAAAGTAATGGTGGGCTCAAACAAACACTCACTGTATTAACCCTAAAGAATTGATGCTTTGAGCTTTATCCAGCACGGTGTTTGTTGAGTAGATGTAAATTTTTCTTGGAACACTTGTGGGAGGAGTGTTGGAAAGTCTTGGTGTGGATCTAACTCAAAATCAATTGGTGTGACTTGTTCGTTTATACAATTGGTGTGACATGAGTGGAGGTGCTTAACATCTTTTGAATAAAAAAAAGTTCAATCGTCAAACTTAGGATTATTCTAAATGCTATCCTGCATCTTTATTGTATTTTATTTCGATCACGTGTATGTTTACAGATAGGTAGATGTCTTGGATTCTTGGGCCAACAATTGACCCTTTAGGCTATAATACCATATTTAAGTATGAAGTATCAGATGAAAACCAATTGGTGTTGAGTAGAGGTACAAAGAATTGTAAGTCGCAATAATAGTTCAAGTTGTTTAATGTAGGACCAATATTAGACCATTATCAACAAAGAGTATTATGTTAGTAATTGAAAGAAAATGCAGTCCACCAACAAAGCTTAAGCTAAATCCATTAGTTTCACATAACATTCAATTTTCACGTTTAAGATTTAATAGATTGTTGTTTTTGTGTTGCGAACCTGGCCGTGCTTGTGCGGCCCCTTGTACATTTGTCATCTTATTATTCAGACTGAAAAAAAGTAGATTTATTATTATTATTATCGGTGACTACAAGAAAAGAAGGATTGCTAACATATAATTTTTACTAGAGCGGTAGATGGACATTTTGGACCCATTCAGCTCATTTTGTCAATGCCTAGGTACACAAATTTATGTAATACAAGTGAGTGTTACTAATCTTTTTTCATTGGTTTGAGAAACAATCTACACCACACTTTATGTGAAGCCATTTTCACTACTTATCAGTTATCACCAAGTGTTTGGACTTTCAAGAGATGATGAAAAAAAGTAAATTTAATTGGTCTATGTTAGAGGATTGATGCGTGTCTTGTTTTGTTGGACTTGTTGTGCTTATATGTCTTAGGAAGTTGACATAAGGAAGGATAGGGTGGATGTTTTGAAGGTTCTCAAGAATGCGAACTCTATACTTCCTCACGTGGTATTAGGAAGCACTGTTCTTGGTCTTGCTTACCCGCCTTCATTCACTTGGTTTACAACTAGGTAATACTATTTTACTGTAATTCAATCTGTATTGGTGTTCTGGTTGGTGATTATTTAATACAAGTTTAAGTTCTAAGTTTTAGTATGAATGACTTTCTTATTCAATCTTCGGGACTGGCCCTGGTTATGAAATATGACAATTTCATCGTTTGTGTATCTTACAAGTTAAAAAGATGACATTGTGAAGACAATTTCATCCATCCCATGGTTTTGTACTTCATATACGATCTGCAGAACTACTATATAGAGTTGCTGGTCTATTGTAAAGTTATGGTGATTGGTTTTCTGGTTAAACAAATTCCATTGTGTAATAACACTCGAAGCACCCCTTGTTTTTGATGCTTGCAGTCAGTTTCAGCCTTTGAGGTGCTATATTCAGTATAGATTATTGTATACTGCTAATACTAGATGTATTTCTAGAGGTTGAGCTATATGTCTATCAAAACAAACATTATGCTGATCTCTTGGTTGGTGATCTGAAAAGAGAAACCTTCTTCCAGTTTGGATTTTCTTTACAGTCGCCGATCAAGCAATGTCCTTTTATTCCTCTTTGACCCAAGGAGCTGTAGAATATTTTATTTGCATATTTTTCCAAGGTTGCATATTGACAGTGCTCGTTATAATGTCAAAGCAACTGAAGACGTTCACTATTGTACATGAGCTAGAAAGTTTTATTTGTAGCAAACTTAATTTTTGTATGACTGGAAAGACTTTAACGGCTTATTGCATGTCAGGTATTATGCTCCAGCATTGGGATTTCTGATGTTCGCAGTCGGTGTAAATTCAAGTCCTGAGGACTTTGTACAAGCAATAAAAAAACCAGAAGCCATTACTGCTGGATATGTTGGGCAGTTTGTCATAAAGCCTCTTCTGGGTTACATATTTGGAACCATGTCTGCAACCGTGTTCCATCTTTCTGGTTCTGTAGGTAATAAAATTATATGTTAAAGCTGTAATTGAGTTCACACACAATTACATGGTACTCTTCATTCTTTTACTTGTGGACTCGTGGTGTTCTCAATATTCTCATTTTCTTCTACCAGAGAACATCTTTAATCACGTGATGCATTTTTTTGGCTGTTTTGTTGAATTCAGTTTTTATGATGCATCCATTCTTTGAAACTTTTCATAGTTCTAGTTTATTAGTTCTGCCAAGTTGCTAATATATCGCTCAATATGGGCAGATAGGATGTTTCATAACAAAAAGTTCAAAATGAAGAAGTGACATGTAAGACCATTTACTCGAACTACATAACATGCAGTGAAGAATAGAAAAAAAGTGAATTCTTATGAGTTTTCTTGTTCGCATATCTGGTGCATATTCAATCACATATGGCTACACTCTGTGAAAATGGACAGCAGAGGCAATCCAAGATGTGTGGCAGCATATCAAATTTATGGTTAGGCTAAGGTGTTGAATCATATACATGGGTCACATATACAAGTAATACAACCTCATAAACTACACTGCATTTGACTTGAATATTAGACAGCCACGGTGGTCTACATTTGGAGGAGGGGTAGTTGTGTTGCTACTATTTGTTATTATTCCAAGAAAAGTGTGGTGGCATGCAGGTTGGCTACAACAGGAACTTGATTCTCATTTAAGCGTCTGAACTGCATATAAGACACTACCTGCTTCACGTATGCTCTTTAAATGTATAGTAGTTTATAATTTGCTTTCTGCAGGTGCTGGGATCATGTTAACCTCATGTGTTAGTGGGGCACAACTTTCCAATTATGCAACATTTCTGACAGATCCATCTATGGCCCCTCTGAGCATTGTTATGACATCATTCTCGACTGCCACATCAGTTTTAATAACCCCAACATTATCTTTGTTGCTTATTGGTAAAAAACTGCCTGTTGATGTCAAAGGAATGATGTCCAGCATTGTGCAAATTGTGGTTGCTCCTATTGCTGCTGGTCTGCTTCTTAACAGGTGCCTGAATAACAGAATAAGTTGCAATTATAGCCGTTTCATAATATGTAAACTGATAATTTTCAGTGTGACCTCACGAAGTTGACAGTTTTATTGTTATTGGAATTTGGAAGTCCTAGGATATTATAAATTCGTAAATCATTAATATCTGGGAAATAATTTGATTTATTAATTTCATTTTTGTTATGCAAGATTTCTCCCAAGGATTTGTGCTGCCATCCAGCCATTTCTGCCACCACTTTCAGTTTTTGTTACTGCCCTTTGTGTTGGTTCACCATTGGCTATAAATATGGGTGCTATACTATCACCCTTTGGTGTAGCCATTTTGATGCTTGTTATTGGATTTCATACATCATGTTTCATTACCGGGTATTTTGCTGCTGGTATGGTGTTCCATGACAAACACGATAGACAAGCTCTACAGAGAACTCTCTCTTTTGAAACGGGTAACATGCCTTTCATCTTCCATGATGTAATTACTCTTATTTCAAAATTATTTTTCATATCAGATTTTCTTATTTTCCAGGGATGCAGAGTAGTCTTCTTGCGCTTGCATTGGCAAACAAATTCTTCCAAGATCCACTTGTTGGAGTACCTCCTGCCATTTCTGTAAGTCAGACAAGGTTTTTCTTTCTTTCTTTTCTTTATGCCTTCTTACGGTGAACATGGTTTAAGTCACGTGTAGAATATTGGGGCGGAGGATGGGCCAAAATGTGACTCAGTTTGGAATCGTTGCAAAACCAAATTCGAGTGTTGAAAATTTGCTGATTGTGACACTTCTGTTTCCACATCTCATTTCAAGCAGTTCCAATTTTCTTTCTGCAGGTTGTCATAATGTCTCTGATGGGATTTCTTCTTGTGACTATATGGTCCAACAATAAACAGAAAGGCATGGCGATATAGTATATGACCCAAACAGAAAATTTTGCTGCATGTACTGAGATCTGAGGAATTTATATGTGATTTGACTGTGGAAGGTAGTGGACGAGGATGACACAACAGACCAATTTTGCTCAGGATACACTTTAAAGAGAAATTCTATTGTAAACAAAGTGAAAATGGTATTTTGTCATGTTTTACTAAAAAACTTGAATCTTTAGACTTCAATCCGATATAATTGTCTCTTCCAATGGAAATCCGGGTTGGTAAACTCATTCAAGTCCAAATGATATCGTTTTCTAGTGGTTATGTTTAAAGACCTTTTCTTTTTATGCCCTAGCATTGCCAATCGACCGTGTTTCTGTTTGAACCCGTAAGCTTGTCTACTGATGTACTTCTGTTTTTGAGATTACAGTTGATCTTTTAATTGTAATTTTTTTCCAACTGTGCAATAAATCTTGAAGCAGCTTCAAGTAAGTAATGGCGTATGTCAATCTGTCTTGTTTGTGTAATGTGTATGCATCCTTCTATATTTAGTTAACAACTTGGTATCTAGATTCTAGTACATTAACTGGCTGAAGTCAGCTCTCTTTGTGACGGATAGTTTGGTTCTTTGAGGTTTTTTCTTTAATTTTGTTCTTTACGATGGTTAAGATTATATTGTTACTATATTTACCAAACCATTGTTGCCATACTCATGTAGTTTTTTTGTAGCTCTTTTGAGTTCGGTATGGTTAGGTGGTACACTTCTGTGGTTATTTTTCTTGTGGCCTGGATTTCATTTATCAGTGGATGTATACTTCCATGGTGTTTTTCATATTCTCTTGCGAGTTTGTGATGGGACCTATGGCTAGCTGGTATACGTGACGGTGTTTCTTCTTGTGGCATCATGTAGTACTTATCTTGGTGCAAAAAGTTGCTCATACCAGTTGTCAATTCGTGCGTAAGATTGTCTTTTTCTTCCCTTGCATATTTTTTTGATGATATTAATGATGAAGATGAGATGATGATCATGATGACTAACTCACTGAAATGGTCCAGTGGTTGCTATTGGTTGCTCAACAAAGTGACCACAGAGTGCATGCAATGATGCATACAACGATGGGCACTTGTGCACTACAGGGTAAGACTCAACATGTTTGAGAAGCCATTCAGAAGGACCACTGAGAAGAAAGAGACGGGTGAAAGCAATGGAAGATCTCATTTCACAGTTGACCATTTCTTTTTCTCAGGAAAGAGAGGGTCCTTGGATGTGCTCATTCAAACTCCTTATCCTTGTTTTTGGCATCCCTGTTCCAAAGCTTCATGAGCCATCTTAATGGTGGCAAAGGTGAGCTTGTTTGAACAACCACTGCATTAAACATATTCCCTTCCGCTTAAAATGTTATTTTCCATCGTTGTCAACTTTGCAGGAAAACTGTGGGAGGTTTATGTAGCTGAAACAGAAGGGCAGAAGGAGGTTTAGTGTACTAATTGTTTAAACGTTTTAAATTTAGACCGCAAGTGCACATCTGTCGGTGAAGACGAGACAAGTACGTGTCGTCCGCAGGAGGTGACCAGTCTCTGGTATGACCGAAATCAGATGACGAATAAAGTGAGAGAGGGAATGACTCAGGAGAGAAGGGAATGAGTTCTTGTGCTACGACGAGTGGGTAAAGGTAGAAGCACACAAACAAACAAGACTCAAACAACCTAAGGTCGTTATAGGTCCTTACAGTTAGACGACGTCTAACTGCGAGGTCACGTGACCTCAACACGCCCCACCTCCCTACGACGAGGACCACAAAGCCCAACAAGTGAGTCAAGATTCGGAGATCTCGTCTCTCCTACTATCGACAGAGTGGACGACGCCGATCGGGCCATGACGGTCGTGATTGAATCACTCTCCTAATGCGCTCGAGATCCTTAGGGTTAATGTCTACTTGATTTTAAAATTATGCTTTTAATTAGTGTGGTTTTTGGGAGAAAGAAAATGTGATTAAATTCCTCACCTTATCTTATATGAGACCTCTCATTAGTAGCGTTTTTGAGTCTTAATCTATCAATTAACTCTCTAAACAAACACTCAACTCACACTTGTTTCAATGGAATTCCTACTAACTAATGCATGTTCATATGAAATGCATGAATGAGAGTAGGAAATGTGTACCTCACGTCAGCAGAACCAAGACATAGAAAGTAGTAGAGAAGAGCTTACTAGACCGTCAGTTGGCGGTCTTAGGCCGTTGATTGACGGTCCATCTTGGTCTGATTGATCTCGGTTTTGGACGGCTTGTTTAGGACTTGATTTCTTGATGTTTGGTGAACCCGATTTGGTTGTTGATGTTTGCGTTCGGGTCTAATTACCAAAATACTCCTCATGATGGTGTGAAACTTTTTTATTTGCTCATTGGTCATTTTGGTTTTACATCCAGATCATTCTCTCTTGCATCTCAGTTCACAGGTCTTGCATTTTAGTCATTTTCATTACTTTTAAGTCCCTTTTGAATCTCTTTTTCTCAAACCTATTTATTTTTGAAACTTAAACTCGTTACATAACATTGCTTAAGCTAAAAATAGAGGATATAATACACAAATATATGCATGATATGATGTCAATCACTAATCGTTGTTGACTTTTTATTATATTAGTGCACTAAACATGATTTGAAAAATTAAACCCTAATATGCTCCAAACCCTAATCTGTGGCACTAACACTCAAATCACAAACAACAAACCTGAAGCAACAAAGAAGAACATGAACCATGAAAAGAAATTTTCGACCAAGAGAACCTAGGAGAGAAACAAGAGATGAGGAGAAGTCATCGGGGTTGTGGTCGTGGTCGCCGGAGGAGAGGTCGTCTGGGTTGTGATTGCATGAGGAGGGTAGGATTTTAGGTTGGAGGGGGATTGCAGTTTCCCTCAGATCCGGAGGGGGTAATGGTGAGAAATGAGGGAAGAATTCATGTTTTATACTTCGGAAACCAAAGGAATCCAGTGGAGGTTCCTAAATAGCACAAATACTCACTCCTTCGACAGTCAAACGGAAAATATTTTTTTCTCGACCACACAACCTACACGATTGAAACATTATACATTAAGACGACAATTCGTATAACTTAACTTATTAAATGTAATACACTACTAAATTGCAATTAAAATACTTGATCCTTATAATCCACTTTCGCCATCAAAAAGTCGATGGTCGATTGTATGTCTGCGAACTTGTTTTTTTGTCTCTGCTAACTCGCTTCATTTCCCTCTCCGTTAGCTCGCTTCTCATCAATTTTAGCTTATGATCTTATCAGACATTTTGCTCAACTTGCAATCTAACGTCAATCTCTGCTTCGGATGACGTCCCACGGGGTCCGTACATGTTTGTGGGGGGTCACAAGATGAGTATATTCGTATATGTTCATGCTCGTCGCCTAGAATAGTTCCGATTGAAACTTCTGCTGCGAGCCTTGAGAGCTTGTCTCACTTGGACCTCGTAAAACCTTTCCGTGCAAATGATTTTTTTAGAAATTATGAATATAAACTTATTACTAAAGTTTGAGGAAATAACTAATTGAAAACTAATATAATATATACTTACAATAACAAATGTTGTATCTAGATTCCTTTTTGTCATGAAATTGAATGTATATATTTATACGAGTCGGCTCAGTAACGTCTGAGTTTTATGCAATCTGCAATACCGTTAAAATAATAAATTTGTTAGTTTGTATAAAAATGTATTTAATATATAAGTAATTATAATTTGAAAATAAAATATTATCATCTCCTCTCCATGTCGCACGACATACTTTTTGTACCACACCGACACAGTATGATTAAATTGGACCTATTTTTTATTGGTCTCGTTCTTCTTCTTCATCACAAAATAATAGAAATTGTTAATTTATTCATCAATTAAATAAATATTAACAAAAACACATTATAATTTTACCTTAAACACATCGTTGGACCAGTAGTCCAAAGGAAGGCCCATGGACCCGCTCTCAAGTACGTGCAGAAGTACTTGGAAGCAAAATGAGAGAGGGTTGCACTACCATGAAATGAGTTGGCAGTAGAGATCGAGAGCTAAACATGTCGTTGGAACGCTTTAACGAACAAAGATGCGAACAAAGCAAGCTGCAATTGATGGAAGTGGCAGAGCTAGCAGTCTTCTATACTAGCGGTCCGGAAGTCTTGTTCCTGCACCCGTGAGCCTCTCTTTGGTTAGGATGGCCAACCAAGAGTTGTAGTGGGTTATAATTGTGAATGACGGGAGCTTGGCCAGCTATTGAAGCACTAATCATGTGTGCACTTGGGAAGCGACATATGCTTCCTTTCCTGAATGGCAACATTGTGAACCAAGCAAGTGAGTCGAAGACGAGGGGTCAACATCGGCATTTAGGGGATCTTTCAGTCAACTATCTCTTCTTGATGGCCATAGGGATGTGAGCTTTGTTGTTTACTCGAAGTTTTACAACACAATGAAATGTTATGAAAGTTGTTGAACTCTAACTTGAATGCACTCAAATGATTGAAATTAAACTTGGAGTGAATCGATTGAAATTTGAGAGTTGGTGGATGTTTGAAGACTTGGAATTTGAAAGCACAAGAGTATGAAAATTTTTTTGTAAGTAAAATGTTGATTCTCTCTTAAATAAAACATTTATAGACTTCAAAGCAAATAAAACCTTTCTTATTTCGAATAATTAAATTCGGTTCACTGAATTAAATTCAGTTCACCGTGTCTAGATGAACAATACACTATGGTCAGGCTCTGATTAATCGGGTTTGGTCAATCGTAGACTATTTAGACGACCAAAATAAGCACAAGTTTTTAGTTGATAGTTATGGCTAAAATGTTGGTTGATAGTTATATGCCACGTGAAAAGAGTTGTTGCATGCTAACGATCAACAATGGTTTCGGTCGACCGAGTAAGGATTGATATACCGTTTGGGGCTGGGGAGGAGAAGAGGCATACCCACACGGTGGAGCAGCGAGGGCAGTGGTAGGGGCAGATGTGACGCAGCAGATGTCTGACGGTGGGGAGGAGGTTTGGGAGGAGAAAAATGATGAGACCCGATTCTGGCTATTGATAAAAAGAATCACCGACGGTACTTATCAGTCAATGATTTTTTTAATAATCCGTTGGAGATTAATATGTAATAGTCGCATTTCAAAATATTCACCGAAGGAAGTTATTCGTCGGTGCATGAAGTCACCGATGGAGTTTATCCATCGTCGTTGGTTATAACATCCGTCAGTGATTGTTATGCGTTAATTTTTTTGTTTTGCCGCCGTTTGTGTATTTCGAAACTTATACCGATGATACATATCCGTCGATGTTAGTTTCCTTTTCAACGATTAAAATGAAAAATAATGATTAACCGACGACATTTATCTGTCGATGTTTTTCACCACATCTGTGAGTGGTGAATAATTAAATTTATACCGCAAGTGCACGGTGTCAATGAAGACGTGGCAAATACGGGTCGAACACAAGGAGGGAGAGATTTCGTTATTTTCGTTATTTCGATTGGGGGAAAGAAGGAGAGAAGAATTAATTTGGGTTTTTGGGATTTTTGATTTAATTATCTAAAGCAAGAAACAAAAACAATTAAAACTAAAGCACAAAAATTAAAGATGGAAGTCCAGCGGGTGGAGGTTTAGATTTAAGGTTTAGATTAGAGAATTCAGAAACTTATAGTAAATCATGTTAGTTATGAAGCATTACATGATAAATGATTTAACATAAACTCAAGTAATCAAAATATACTAATCACGAACTTAAAATAATAACATTCATTCATCTTCTCTTCACCCTAATCCGTCACCTCCACCCTTTGGAAGGAGTTAGAAACTCATGAAGGGGGGAAGAAGGGGTCCTTGAGACATTACAAAAGAAAACTCAAAGTAAGAAATAAAAGACAGAATTTTATTAATGAAAAGGAAGAATACAAAACTAAGATTAAAACAAAAAAAAACTAACACCAAAGACTAAGGACCCTTCTAACATCGTTCTCGGGTCTATTTATAGTTGCTACAAGGGATCTAGGTATAATATTGGAAAGTACACGTGTCTAGACACGACTGGACGAAATTGGAGCACACAGATCGCTGAGGGGGCGGCGTTTCCGCCGCACAATGTATGTGATATGCGGCGATTTCGCCGCACAATCTTCTCTGATTTAATCCGGATTTTTGCTGGTAGTTTATGGTATGATTTGATCATCCTTTGCGCGTCTGTATGATTTCTTTCCATTCTTTTGAACTCCGGATTAATTCCTTCACATATTTGGAGATATACATTGATTTTTCTATATGTTTTCTCCAAGAGAATAAAAACTACTCGTGATTTGCAATTAGGTCCTTGACTTTTTGCAGTTAAGTCCCTGGTTACTTTTGTGCTTATGTCCTTGTTCTTTTTGCAATTAGGACTTCAATGCTTTTATGCTTGGATACATTTCCATTTGTACCCTGATGAACTTGAACTTGGTCTTTATGATAGAAATGAATCTTTTGCACGCGTTTATGCTCGGGATGTGGGTAAATTGCATTCAGGTCCCTGTATTCTGTAAATAAGACTAAACACATACCTTAGTAGCATTTATTGATGAAAAAGTAATCTAAATGAAAGACATATGATGCAATGTATGCAATGCATCAGTGAGTTATAACTTATAAGTCCCCCCCCCCCCCCCCTTCACATCGGTCGGTTTCTTAGTCTAAGTGTTGATTATAAACGTGTCTAGCTTAAGCGATATCTGCCTCGTAGAATCTTAAACATCTCTCGTCTTATCATATAACCATTAATCAATTATATTTCAATAAACAAATCCATTTGGAAATTGGTCCTTTTGAACTTGTACTGATGTGATCTTTTAACTTTCAAGATTCCTCCAAAATACCATCATAAAGCCGTGCAATATATGGGGTCGTAGGGGAAATAATCAACACGCCTTCTAAGAAATCAACATAGAAAATGATCCAATGAATGGGGACAGCTTGCTTGCAAAGTTGCAAGCACCTTTTGTACTATTTGGTCTGGTTGGTGTTGTTTTTCCAGAGATCCTATCATCACACCTCAAACGGTGAGGGCCCATCATCTTGCCATATTTCAAATGTTCAATAGATGACCCTCTTCACCAAAGTCCACATTTATCACAAGATTCTCTTTTAGTTGCCCCAACATGATTACTATCGCATAATTCCAGTACCGTGTTATTCATGCTTTCCAATTATCATCCTCCAATTACGATGTAGCGGTTGAGATTCTTATGATTATATACCAAAAACAAGAGTCTGCCTCTTCTATCCCCACCAAAAAACGACCATTTTCATGAAATTATGCCATTTTGGTTTTTTCATTATTTTAGGGGGGCTTGGGTTGTAAACACCACTTCATTGTATATTCATCTCTAATCAATAAAGTCTGACGGACGACCTGAGTCTTCCGGATAATTATTTTCACGAGCCCATGAAAGCATTAACTACTTACATTAGATTTTACTTGTATTTTACATGTTTGTTTAACATAAAAATCTTCACTTATTAATGGCATCTGCAAAGCCTTATTGGGTATACTAACCAATTCAGAAAAAAAGATCTCATCCAAGTACTTAATTAAATGTAGACATGTAGTGCTTCTCTTGGTAGACATACAAACATAGGTGCACTGTTGATTGTTGAACAAACACCAACTCCATGATTGTGGTGTTGTTTACGAGCATGTGTAAAGTTCGAACTCATGATCCATTGCAAGACCAGTAAAAACCAAAATACTTTTATATCCCTTTAGGAAGGTGGAGTTCATCATCACCATTATTGCATCTCTCTGACTCTCCCTTTCCATATGTTCTTCAATAATCCCCAAGTCTACACCAAAAGCTTATTTAAAGAGACAATGAGTCACACAATCTCATATAAACATCACAAGTACCAAGCATGTTCCACCACGTCTGGCCACGGTTGCGGCCTTGCCGGAAGAAGCCCACCACCAGAACTCGACCACGACGACTTCTAAGGAGGAGGTGTTAATTTGTCATGAAATATATATCCTAAGTAAGAGAAGTATTTTTCTTCTTCTTATGTTTCCTGCCTTTAATAGGATACTGCTGAAGAAAGACAAGAGAACTGTAGCATTGGAGATGAGGAATCAAAGGCTGTTAATGGAGAACAAACGAATCATGGAGGAGAACAAGAGGCTGAAGGAGAAGGCTCATCACCTCCACAAGGAGAATCGAGAGCTCTTTTTCCGGTTAAGCGTACCGACGGAAGTGCTTTGGTTGGATCTCTGATGTTCAACTTTCCGTAGTATTTCTGAAGTGCATGAAGATTGATGTATGTGGCATGTTTTGGCTTCTGTTTTCTTGTAGCTCCTGTTGATATAGTACAATAAATGTGGGGAGAGGATAGTCATTAGGATATGGTATGATAATAGTTAATAAATATGGCATAATAGTCATGATGTCATATATAATTGTAACTTAAGTAGCATGACATGTTGTTTCTCTTGTGGAATTCCTAAAGCAAATCCAAGAAGGCTTGGGAGGTTCATTCATCCCACCTTGGTCAATCTTCTATAAGTAACTCAGATCTTTATTTAGGATTGCTATCTTCGGTTGTTTTCTCTTTAAGTTGGTGGGCAAAATACTGCTGAATAGTCTGTGGTGTTCATGCAACTTCTGGATATTATCACTGGCAAAAAGTGTTTCAACAAGTCTAAAGAGAAAGCATGCACCATGGGAACAAAATCACTTTCCCTTGAAATCTCTCTCTCTCTCTACATGATGCAAAGTTTTGAATAGCTTAACTACTTTTTTTAGTGAAAATCCAGTCAACGCAAGCGTAGCAAGGAAGCCCCCCAAATAAGTAAAACAACATTATTTGCTAGCAATAGTCAATATTGCAAATATTAATTTCATAATGTTCATAAATGGAACCCCATGCGCTATTTCTTTATTTAAGTTGTAACAAACGTAAGAGCAAATTCACCTTCCAGAAGTCAATAAAAAAAGGTGCACCTTATGTTCAACCAAAGGTGTGATTGTGTTTAGGAGCTCAACTCGAAAGTGGAGGCACTGACTTCTAAAATGATTTTATGGTTATTGGTTTGTAAAAAAAATTAAAATAATTTTGATAAGTTGTGTGAGTACCAAATCATTATAAAATTTCACTGTGAAGATTTTTCACGCTCTAAATTTTAAGGAAATTATGGAATTGAATTCTGAATTTTCAACCACTCCCGGCAAACCAATCAGACTCTAAGACTTAAGTTTACGGTGAAATTAGGTTATTGACTGCAACAACACTTAATACAAAAACAAACAGATTTAATTATTCAAACAGAAGATTAAGCACCTTGACCGAAACAGCACATGTGACTAGAACTTGTTTATTGTATATTCAAGCATTTTGATTAGCAAATGTCTGTAGAGTTAAAAAAAGACTGAAGGCATACTAGAAACATAAGATTGTTACACAAAGGTCAGTGATAAAACTTTTCTAGGGTAAAGTACCTTTTAAAAGACAAAGAAGAAGCATGAATATGGTCTAGACGTCTAGTGGTTAGAAATGAGTATATGCTTAAACGTCACCGAATCATAGATTTACAATTAACTGCCGTGAAAAGCAAAATGTCATTCATTGTAAACGTAACTGAATATTATTGTCAAAAATGTAAAAAACTTCCCTATCCACTTTTTGTTGTAAAATGTAGAACTTCCTAAATCCCATTTCTTTCCAAAACTGGAAGAAAATTATGTCAAGAAAAAAGTTAAGACCAATTCAATCAAACATTTTTTGTGGGAGAAGGGGTCTCATTAAAATTGGAAAGTTAATTATAAATATATATTCCTAAATACCACTATTGTTTCGGTAGCGGACCGGTGGTAGCGTTTACGTGGGCAATTTTTGTCTCGTTAGGTTTTATTTTATTTTGTTCCTTTATATATTATATAACGCAATCACATCGTAAAAAAATGCAACAATAAAACTTGCCCGATACTGCACTTTTTCCTCTTTGATCACATCATATATGTGTTTCGTTTCTCTCCGTCACACGCAATTATAGTTGTCGGGATTTTGAGAGAAGTTGGTCAGGGCCCAGGGTGGTGCAATTCTCCGGTCGACGTCTTGACGTCGATAGTCTTCCTACTTGAATTGCCCGTCATGTTCTGCGCACCCGCACCCACGGGATCCGTCCTTATTCTGCAAGTAGAGTACAATACTAGTTGTCTTTTTTAGGAAAGTACAATACTAGCTAGTTGTTGGCTAATGTTTGGGCCATCCATAAGACCATCCTTATTGGGGTCGAGGGACGATCCCATTCCGGTCGGTTGGTGGAGCGACCCGGTTGGTCCGGTTCTTTTTTTCTTTTGTTATTTGTTTTAATAATTAGGAGTTTATATTTTGATAAATAGTTAGGCTTTAAGTAGTTTTAGTTTATATTTTGATAATAATTAGGGTTAAGGTTTATTATATTTTGATAACAGTTAAATTTTCAAGATTTAAACACACAAATCGGTACAGAATTACTAACAAACGGTATATTACTAGTAACTTGTAACCGACCGCGTTGGATTAGACTTCAATATAATTATTATTCAAATATTTTATAAATGGGTTGAAAGATTTTAGCCCACTAACTGTTTTTGGTGCGAGTGCGTTAACTTAGTTGAACATTAACAGGAGGGAACGAACAATTTTAAGAGATTGTTGTTCTTGGGCGTACACCAGTGACTCTTTCCGCCTTCTTTTAAGATTTTTGTCCCAGAAAGTCGTGATCAGTGAAGTTAGAGGGTCTTGCTGGTGATACTTTTGTTCTTGAAGCCCAGGAAGGAGAATCAGGTGAGTCTAGAGGATTTTGCTTGTGACCGTCAATCAGGTATGCTCTTGACCCACTTGTAGGATAGAGAATGGGGGTGTTGGTCGGAGGACTGGCTGACACCAGGGAGGCTGGTCACTGGTGGGGTGGCTGGGTTGTGCCACCATGCAACGTGCCAGGCAAGCCGTGCACTTACCCATTGGCTGGCTAGCTGTTATGGTTAGCCAGGCAGCGCCGGAGCTCCAGCGAGACCTATCCATGTCCGATCGGATGATGCACGAATGGTTGCCCCAATCCCAGGCCTTGCACGCTCGGGTGCGCAGCCTCCTGGCCAACTAACTGCTGCGGCCTGGTCGGGGTTACTAACGTTCCCCCTTCTGGCCAACTGTGAGTGGCTGGTCAGCAAGAGGGTGCTCAACCATGCGCACCAAGGCGGAAGCCCTTAAGTGTGCTACCCGGTGTTGTGCGACTGGTGTGCACATGCTAGGAAGACGGAGGACATGTGGTGGCTCCGACCTCAAGGCGGCGGTGATGGGCGTGGCGTATGAGATTGACCGGTGTTGGTGTGAGGGGAATGCTAGGTAAGGTGGTGGTGGCAAGCGAAGCTTAGTTGGAGTGCTAATCGGTGCAAATCCCTGCTGGTTAGGCAGCCAGTGGTGGCGCTGGTGCCCACCGGTCAGAGTTGTGAACCCCACATGCGCCTCCGGTCTCTTGATGACTGCCCAACCAGGCTAAGTCGGCGCAAGCGCAGTGCTGGCCAGCCTTGCTTTGGCTGGCGTTACCCGAACATTGTGTGTGGTTGCTGTCAGCCAGGCCAAATAAGGTTGTCCCTGTTGAGGCCACATTTTCCAGAGTTGGCCGAGGGGCTGAGGTCGGAGAACGCGTGGCTGATGTGTGGCTAAGTCTTGAGTGGATGCATGTTTATTGTTGTTACGTATTATGATATCTTATGACCTATATTGCATGATCCGTAGCTAAGTATTATATCTTGATTTATGTATGCTTGTCGATTGTATATGATGCCATGTAGTTGCACATGCATATTCACATTTTATTGATGTTGCGAGGCGTATGAGTTTGCGGTGGACGTTGTAGCATGGTCTTCGTATTAGATGTATTTTATAAATATCTATATGTTATATTGATGCATTAATTAGATGGCTTGCATGTGCATACGTTTAAATGTTGTGATATAATTCTGGGCACTGATTGTTTCCGGGGCCGACGTGCCTATTGGAAAGACCCTTAGGTAGAGGGGTCAGGCGTAAGATAAGACCTGGACGTGCGCAAGTAATTTTGCTACAGGACGGGCATGCCCAATGTCGCGATGGAATCATGTAGGTTTATTGCGGCGAGTTTGGGTGTCAATCTAGAAGACCGCTTTGTATCGAGCAGTGGCTTACTCTTTTGGGTGACATGCTTGTGGTTTAGACTAGCAAGGCTGGTGTACACGATCTTATGTAGAGGAGTCGTGCCCGGAGTTGTGGGGCACTTCTACGTAGAGTTCGCAGAAGATCATGAGCACCCCAATGTACCCACAGGATCCGTCCTTACCTCTTGTTCTGCAAGTAAAGTACAATTGTAGTTATTTGGAGCATAAATAACCATATCCAGGCTACCCTGGGTGAGTTGTTTTCCCTCCATGTCACGTCAGCTTCTTTTTCTGCCACGTCAGCTCACCCAACCCACCCAAAAAAATTCCTTAATCACGTCCAGAAACACCCCAAACATCATACATTCTCTCACATCCACGTCATTTGGAAATTAATCTTACGTAAAATAAAAAAAATTACAAAAAAATTCTACAAAATCAAAACAAATAAAACATTTTTCCAAAAATAATTGATAAAATAATTTAAAATGAATTTTTAAAGATTTTTAACAAATAAAAATAATAATTCAAGGAATGGGTGCGGGACACGTGCCCCCACCCAAAACACCCCAACATCCAGCCTGGGCGAGGGATCGTGTCGCCCATCGTATGATCGGGCGCTCGGGACGGGGATGTGGCAGCCGTTTTGCGCTGAAGGGTCGACGTGACCGGGCGCCCATCTCCTCCACACATACATCCGCCAGTTATTTTTATTTTTAATTTATAATTTTAGTGGAAGATTTGTTATTTGAAGTAATTGATAATGTATTGACTATTTTTGATTAATGTGGGGTGATAATTTTAGATGTAATAATTTGAAAAATATTTTAAATATTTAAATTACATAAATGAAAAGGTAAATCCATATTTAATGCTTAAATTAGAAAATATATTAATACTACAACATCATAGGAACAACACATTGCGGTACGAAATACACGAAATACAAACCAACAAACTACACGTAGTATAAACTACACGAAATACGAACTAATATAAACTAGCAAACTACATGAAATCATTCTCTTTTGCCTAGTCGATGAGTTTCGCCATTATGTTTTGTTCCCGCTTCGACAGATTGTCATTTTTCATGAGAGAATGGAGCATGTCGAGCTTAGTTTTTTATATATCTTTGAAAATTTCGGTCTGCTAATTCCTCCTGCTTGGAAAAACCATCTTCTCTCACTTGGGCGTTGTATGCATTGTGTTGTGCAGGTTCCCTAACATCGGTGTTGCATTCGGGGCCTAATGAACTTTTACCCTTGTTTTTTGTCTTCTTGACACTTGGTGGATGTGTAGACAGTCCTGACGTCATTTCTTCTGTCTCCGATGATGATTGCGTCATAGAGTCATCAATGCCTTTTTTCCATAGGCTTCCTGAATGTTGACTACTTTCATCGTGGAACTCCGGGGACTCACGACATTTGGTCCTGATATCAGTGACTCCCATTTCAGATACCTACACAACATGACCTGATTGATCGTTTTATATTAACCGCAAGTGCACGGACGCATTGAAGCGGTGACAAATACGGGTCGTCCACTGGGAGGTGTGTCAACGATTGGTTCGTTCGAAGGCGAGAGGTAAAAGGAAGGAGAGAAAGGTTGGTTACACTAAACTACACTAAGATGCAAAAAGGAAATGAAGATATGCAATAAAACTAAGCCCCATAGGGGGTAGAGAAATAATGTGAATATGAAGATGTGTGTGTGTTTGTGTGTTCAATTAAGCTCCTCACAACATGTAGTGCATGAAATCATAAAACTACATCCAACTTTGCCTCCACATGAATTAAGATAAGATTACATCATTAAAACATACAAGACAATAATTGGAATGAAGCTAAATGAACTCAAGTATAAAGACTAGACCCTACTATGCCTCCACATGAATTAAGATAAGACTACATCATTAAAACATACAAGACATTAGCTAAGGTAAAGGCAACAAGAGCACATACAATACAAATTGTGTTTCCAATATTAACTTCATCTATATCCTAACATTATCATTCCCCATAAAATAGGTCCACTAATTAAAGCATAAGCTAAGCTTCATTCAAGAGCATTAGCATATCAAAGATAAGAGTGAAAACTCATTAGATGGTTATGAAAATCATATAAAGCTCAAAGGATAAAGATAACACACACTTAATACACTACATGATTATATCACATATTTCTCCACCCCCCAAATGAGGATGAAACTACTCACTACTCATTACACTAACTACATTAACAAAATGAAACATAATACTGAAATGAAACTACACTAAGCAAGCAAGAAATACTAAATAAACTTAAAAGGAAATGAAAGACTAAACAAGCATGCACAAATTAAAAGACAAGATTAAAAGAAACTATAACAATTATTTTATTAACAATGACTCACATTGAATGTAGCATTCTTCTCCACCTTGAATTTTTGCTTCAAGTCTCACTCCTTAGTAGAGAGAATGCCACCAAGCAATGTGTAATTACAATAGAAGGTGAAAAGTTCTATTTATAGGCATGGAAAAAGCTAATCTGAGACAATCCCCTGATTTGGGACTAAACCAATACCAAAAATGGACTAAGAATACACTAATACACGTGCTCCACAAATCTTAACGGATCCAGAGCAATATGGACCGCCAATTTGCGGTCCAAGACCGCCAATTGGCGGTCTATATGATCCAGATCGAGTTGGTTTTGGTTGTGAGCTTTTTTTGATGGATATGTTGGTCTGGGATGCATCTACTTTGCTTGTTGGAGCTCCGACCCGAATCGAATTACCAAAATACTCCCCATGATGGTGTGGAGTTTTCTGTTTTGCTCTTAGGTTCTTCGGTCTTACGTTCAGGTCCTTCTCCTTTGCATCTCAGTCCCCAGGTCTCACAATTAAGTCATTTTTCCTGCTTTTGGGTCTTTCATGGCTCTTCTCTTCAACCCTCTTTATTTCTGAAATTCAAACATAAAACTCGTCACGTAGCATTGCTTAGGTATAAGATAATGGATATAAGATACAAATATGAGCATGAAATGATGTCAATCAAATACCCCCACACCTAAGTTTTTGCTAGTTCCGAGCAAAACAAAGAAAGAGAAAAACAAACGAGAAACAAGAAATCCTAACTCACTTTCGTAGGAATCACGGTTGCACTTAGCACGTGCAACAAACCGTTAAACCTCTTTGTTGTCAAGGAGGAGGAGTGTTGTCTCCTGAGGGTTTTCAGCGGATATACCCACAAAATCCGAACAAGATGCATTATTCAATCTAGACTCTCGACTTGTTGGAAATATTTTGTCGATCATTGGACGCGGTAATCCTACGGGCCGACTCTATATAGGTAATCAGTCCACACCTAGCCTAATGAACCATTCGTGCAAGTTAAATAAGGAATTAAGTGAAAGACATGGACAACCTCAATATCCTCAAGTGATACAAAGTGTAATGTCCATTAAGGTTCTTATTTGCATTACCATTTTTATTTTATTTTTTTTCTTTTCTCATTTTTTTCTTTTTTTTGTTAGTTGGAGCTTCATTCTCCCATGGTCAGGTTTCGTGCATCATTGCCCATGAGGACTTACACTATCACATACACCTTTCCCCAAATCTCCACATAGGGCAATCCCTACCACCCGTGTAACAGGAGTTCGGTCGGCGCATCCCAAGTCAGATGACTCGAAAGCACCAGGCACAAAGTCCCATCAGACCTACTTTCCCGAGTGATAGGAGCCGTGCGAGAAGAGAGAATACCTACTCACTTATTTCTTATCTACACATGAACCAAAACCCCTACACTTAATGTCTCACAACAATATTTAAAGGGTCCTTGACTACAACAAACTTCCTTAAGTTAACAACACGAATTATTGACTCACTAGGTTCAGGGTGAACTTCTTTAAATGTTTGAGCACTTAAACCCTATGTTTGGAGGAAAGATAATGTAGAGTGGGTGAGATACTCGAACGTGGTTAAATAGTTTTTTGGGTGAGTGAGGTGAGCTGACATGACGGAGAGAGAAGCTGACGTGACAGACACTGTTATTTATGTTCTCAGGCTGGAGTACAAAGGTAGATCCAAGGAACTGAAAGGTGTAGGGTTGTGCAACTTTCGGTCCGGTCCTAAAAACCGGACCGGACCGAATCCGACCGGTCCGGGTTTCGGTCCGGACTCCGGGACAAATTTGGTTTTCGGTCCGGACCCCGGAGAGCATCCAGGTCCGATCTGGTCCGAGTTCGGTCCGGATCCGGACAGATGCTCAACCCTAGAAAGGTGTATGAGATGCATATTCCAGACCTAAGGAATATGATTATCCTCTACTCTACATTGATGGGTATTGGCCGTGTAACATCCCGAAACAGCGGAAATTTAAATATTTAAACAATCAAGAGATTATCAGAATAAACTCATCAGCGGGAATATTACTCATGTAAATCAACAGTCGGTGCACTAATAATACAACAGAATTTGTCAAAAGTCGTGATTACAACAATACAATGATAAGACAAGTACAAACAATCACGACGACCTCGAAGAGTCCGAAGAGGATCCTGACCCAAAAATGTGTGCGCCCGTTGTCACCACCCGACAAAACCTTCTGCGGTCCTGAAACATGAATCAAACAACGATGCCTGAGTTTCCCATTAGGAAACCCCGTATGCCAAGCTCGCATATATGAATGAAAAAGTACGGTAAATGAACCTATCATACTAGTAGCATGTCATATCACATCTGCAATGCATCAAATCCCTCCAAGGGTAAATGAGACCTCAGTCCAACAACAATGACGGGTCTCCCTCGGAAACCTACCGTAGGCACAAACGGTCTTACGTACAGTACGCGACGCACCCCCCACACGCGACTACTCGAGCCAAAGGGATTGGTGAGGAGCGTCTGCACTTCCGCGCAAGGAACCACGTGGTCTACACCACCTTCGACGAAGTCGTAGCCCGGTCGGTCAACATCCCAGGATAGGTGCCCAATTGGGGATCATCACCGGAACAACATCGTCGGCATTGCCGGCACAACATCGGCGGTACAACATACGTCCGACACAACATCGAACGACACAACCACAAACCGGAACATCGTCGGCACCATCATCGCCGACACAACCTCGGCGGTACAGCATACGTCCGACACAACATCGGACGGGTCCAGACCGTAGTCTGCAGGGTCATCATGCTCCACGAGCCAAGCGTCAACACGCATTGGGATCCGCGATCCCTCAGGTCTGCTACTCAACAGAGAGTAAGGCAACAACACGTCCCACCACGGTCCATTACGGAGGTGGCGCGACCCAAGTGTCCACACTCTTCCACACGACGGTCCCTAGGCAGGCACGATCACGTACTCGCAGTCACTTCCTGGTTCACGCTTTAAGCGAGGACACGGGTTTCCGTGGACAGAGTTGACACAAGACAAGGACCAGGAATTCAGTTCTGCACACAAACGGTCGACCGAAATATCCTAACCGGTCGACTGTTCCCAATAGGTTCGGTCGACCGAAAGTCTACATTGGTCGAACTATTCGGCCCGTCACTTAAGTCCAAATGGTCGAACAACAGTCTAAAACTGGTCGACCGAACACGAAGTCAAAATCCGGAGTTAGTCAAAATCATACAAGTCTATTCGGTCGACCGACTCAGGGGTCCCGGTCGACCGAAAACTACCAGGGTCATCCTAATAGTCTACGTCATATCACGGTCGAACAATATATATAAATCGGTCGAACAACTTGCAATGTTATCAAGTACACTTAAGTTCTGGTCGACCCAAAAACCAGGAACGGTCGACCGAAAATCGACAGTAAGCCTCCAACTCACCAGCACATATGCAACCGGTCGACCGCTGATGCATTGCATACATTGCATCATATGTCTTTCATTTAGATTACTTTTATATCAATAAATGCTACTAAGGTATGTGTTTAGTCTTATTTACAGAATACAGGGACCTGAATGCAAATTACCCACATCCCGAGCATAAACGCGTACAAAAGACTCGTTTCTATCATAAAGACCAAGTTCAAGTTTATCGGGTTTCAAATGGAAATGTATCCAAGCATAAAAGCATTCAAGACCTAATTACGAAAAGAACAAGGACTTAAGCACAAAAGTAGCCGGGGACTTAATTGCAAAAAGTCAAGGACCTAATTGCAAATCACGAGTAGCTTTTATTATTATGGAGAAAATATAAAGAAAAATCAATGTGGATCTCCAAATATATGAAGAAATTAATTCGGATCTCCAAAGATATGCAAGAATCAATCCAGACGCGCAAATGACATTGAAATCATACCATAAACACACATGAAAAATCCGGGTCGATTCTGAGCCAAAAAGGTGGCGATTCCGCCACACCTCAAGAGCAAATTGCGGCTAATCCGCCGCACCAAATTAGATTCATGCTCTAAAAATTTTACCGGTTGCGTGTTGACGCGTGTACTTTCTTATTTCATGCTTAGGTCCCTTGTATCGGCTATAAATAGCCCCGAGAACGATGTTGTGAGGAGTTCTTCCTTTTGTTCCATAATTTAGCAATAAAATTCTGTTTCTTTTATTTTATGTTTTTAATTTTCTTTTCTTAGTTTCTCTAGGACCCCTTCTCCCTCCCTCCATTTATGAGTTTCTAACTCTTTCCAAAGGGTGGGGGTGACGGATTTAGGGTGATGAGAAGAGAAGATGTTATTATTTTAATTTCGTATTAGTATGTTTTGATTACTTGAGTTTATGTTAAATCATTTATCATGTAATGCTTTATAACTAATATGATTTATTATAAGTTTCAGAATTCTCTAATCTAAACCCGATATCTAAACCTCCACCCAACGGAATTCACCATCTTTGTTCTTGTTTTAGTTTTATTTGTTCATGTTTCTTGCTTTAGATAATTAAAACCCAAAAATCTCAAAAACCCAATTTATTCTTCTCTCCCTCTTTCCCCCAATCGAAATCACACTAATAACAAATCTCTCCCTCCTTGTGTTCGACCCGTATTTGCCACGTCTTCATTGACGCCGTGCACTTGCGGTATAAATTTAATTCTCATCAACCGCCACAATGGCATCGTTCGACCGGTGTAGGTTAAAGTCGGGCAAAAATGTAAAACCGGTCGACGGTAACCTTGCGCTAGCAAAGGATTTTACGTCGTTTCTCGTTGCCGACGAGGTCTTCGACCTCCCGCGACCGACAACAACTTCCCACCAACGTGGGGAACAACAAAACCACACTAAAAGCCGACATACCTCAAGTGTGTGATCACCGGAGAAGGTTGGAGGTCCAAACCACACTCCCTCCTCAGCAGCCGCCTGAGTCTCGTACGCGCCGCGTTCCTCCTCCAACTCCTTGCTGCTGCTGGCCGGAGCTCCACTCGACGGTGGACGTGGGAACTGAGGAGAAGAATAGGTGAGTCGGAGGTGGAGTGAGAAGTGGAACGAATGGAAGAAGAATAAAAGAAAGGAAGAAGAAACCCAATGTTTTCTTCCAACCCAAAACCCAATCTCACCAAATCCATCGCTCATCCAGCCACCCTACCCCCACACACGCACACTATTCTCGCCTCCAACCCATGCAGACCACTGTTCACGCCACCCAACAGTAACCCTAATGGGTTAGGGTCTAACAGGCCGCCAGAAAAAGCACACTGCATCTGCGTTTCCGGAATTCGATTCTGTTCATCATCTTTACTGGATCGAGGGTCGATCTTCCCTCCATTCCCCAAATGTACATGATGCATTTGCGGTGTTGTTTCTCCACCGAACCCCAAGGCGGTAATTTCACATTGTTTTTCATCAATAACAGTCGTAGCACTGTCCGAACCTTCTCGAGAGACGTAAAAGCAGCAAATCTTGACGCAACTTCCCCTGCAATGTATGTCGGATGGTGGCGTCCAGGATATACAAGTTGAGAGTACATGTTGGTCGGCATCGTCGATCCCTCCTTCAAGGTCACTTGCTCTAATCCGGTTTTTGTTGATGGTTTGCTCTACGTTCTTGGGTGGGGAGGTAAATTGGGGGTCTTCAACCCCATGGATAAAACTAGGAAAATTGTGATCAATGTCACCTGCGTCAATCCACATGTCATTGCTCGCATGGTTTCTTACCAAGGTGACGTCTTCGCGGTCTTCAAGCCACTTTGGGCGAAATCTTTCGCTGAAATCGCGTTCCAAGTTTTCAAACTGGACAAGTCGCGGATGGCATTCGCGTAGCTAGACAGCTTAGAAGGGAAAACTTTTATTCTTAAAGAATCGTGTATCTGATTTCATGTTGGAATTTGATGAGTCGTACGGCATTGCAAACAACATATATAACCAATTCTTTTGCAGAGGAATAACTGCTCAGCTACCAGTGCAACAAGTTCGAGCTCACGCAACCGTCTCTTCTTCGTACACCGCAACGTTCCACCAATACCACCTCTCGATGATCATTATGATAAATCAATATCATCGTGCTTATTTTGATGATGAAATTGAAGAAAAAAACGCCAACCGCAAATTACTTTTGTTATTGTCTTTCACTGGTTTATTTAGTCTCGTTAGAAGAAAGTTTCCTCGTGTATACCCTATAGACGTTGGACGCACAAGATATTCTAACACCCAACGTTTATGGATCGACGTCTACACCCTATAGATGTCGGATAAACTCGGTATTCCAATAACCGACGTTTATAGTACCACATAAACGTCGGTCATGGTAACGACCGACGTCTATGTTATCTTCTTCCTACTAGACGTCGATCTTTATAACGACCGACGTCTATTGGGCGACGAGTAAAACTCATTCTGCACTAGTGGATGATGAAGTTGAAGAAAAAAACGCCAACCGCAAATTACGTTTGTTATTGTCTTTCACTGGTTTATTTAGTCTTGAAAGAAGAAGAGTTTCCTCGTGTGGGCATCAGATGCTGCTCGAGTACTAGTGTACTACACTCTCGACGGACATGTTATGCATAGGACGTGCCATCTCTGCACGACGTGCAATGCAATTTCGATCGTGCCGTAGTTCCTTTTTTTACTTGTTGACTGATGAGATTCTATTACTATAACTTTGAATAACCGTTCCCTTCGTATGGTCTATTAACTTTTGACAATTTAATCAAAAGAGGATTTCATGCACCAAACCGATGTCTCTTCGTGAATTTGTGATCCACATTTCATGGAGTGTAATGTTACACTATGCATTTTTCGAAATGAATGCATCCCAGAGCTACCTCTCCCTCCCGAGACGCTATGCTTCAAGATATTTGCCACAATGCCTCACTTTAGCTTTCTGCTCTTTGAAACGCTCTTCAGTCAAACAACTCCGAAGAAATCCAAGCCAAAATTCAACGGGCTATTCGCTTTTAGTTTTCATATAATGTTCTGTCAGTTGCTCACAAACCTTTTGCCATATTATAATCCTTTGGTATCCTTTGTAATTTTGGCTGTGTCTACATATACTATTAAATTAATAATATTTAAATTAGCTTTCAAAAAAAAAATTGAACAACCGGTTCCCAATCGATTAACGAAATTTCTTTTCATCAATCTAAACCTCTGCCATAAGGATCTCTAATGGGCCAACTATTACTGGTCCATTCCTTCAAATGAGTCCAGTAATGATATCAAACGCCCATTAGTTCCCCGGTTATATTCTCCACGTTCACCAGGCCCAATCCCAGGATACCAGAAGCAACGTAAGTTCGGATAACGTCCGAAGGAAATTAAGAAACAACACAAAATGGGATTCCTAAGCTATTAGCTGTGACTGTATGAGTCATTTATAAAAATCAATAGCATATTTTTGATGGTAGATTACAAATTTACAATAGCCAAGATCAAGAGTAAGCTTAAGTTATGAGTAATCAATAGTTGCTAACAAAAATTCTCTCTTATATTTCTTAGAACCATGATTCGAATTTTGGTGTCCCAATAACCAATTGGGGTTAGTTAGTCGATAGATCCTTAATTTTGGATTAAATAATTAACTAGAAATCAGATCCCGGTGTGAGTCGTTTGGAACGAGAGTAATAGAAGGAGAAAGATTGATTAATGGGATTAAAGTTATGAACTCAACACCAAAATTTTCGGTTCAAAATGGCACCCTTCTTAATCTCCTATTGTTTGCATTCTACCTTAAATAATTACTCGTAGAACAAAGTAGAAGCAATTAATGCGATCCAGCACTAGCTCCTCAAGTGTCTTAATTGGTATATATATGTATATGTATATATATGTGTATGTCAAAATCTAGTGAATTCAGGGTTTATCTTACTTGTTTAACCTTCCTACAATCTCACCATTAGATTTATTTACGATTAATCAATACAATTGAACTATTTTATTAGCATAACCGTCATAGTATTAATCTACCTTACAATTTCAGAAAAATGATAGATATGGTAGAGACTTAAAAAATATAGATAAACACCAGACTCACTAAAGAATTATTATGTGTGTCTATATATATTGCATGTGTCATGCATAGTGACTCCAACGCACATACTTCCACCAGTTATCGAACTGTTTAGTGAAGTGGACACCAACACAAAAATTACAAGCATGAGATCCTAACAAAAGCATATTAGGAGAGGACCATTGAACATTAGGGGTCAAAAGACATCCATAGGGAATAAAAGGACCATGAAAGAAGTGCACTCAACAAAAAAAGAGAAGGCTATGCAAGCTGCAGTCTGGGGCAGAGAAACCTCATTGTATTTTTAAACCTACAAAATTGTCCGCTTCTCTTGCTAGATTGTTAGCTAGCCTTGTTTCTAAAAAAATGCTTTTTTCCTTTTACATCTTCCATTTCTATAAAAGGATTTTGTGTTTAGATACCATTGAAAAATATTATTTCGGATTCTACAATCGTTCTTGCGGTATTGCTATATATCACCTACAAAACTACGTCCATTTCTTTAAGGTCATTATCTTTTAAGGTTTTTTCATTTATGTTATTTTATTAACATTTTCCGTTAACGACGTTACTATTCCGTTAATAGAATTAATAGAATTAATATTTTAATAGTGACATTTGCAAATTCTATTATAAATAATATAAAAATTTATAGTCATTCTCACTTATTTTTTATCTTCTCTTTTTTTCGAAAACTTTTTCTTTTTTTGTTGTCTCCATTTCTCTCTTTTCTCTCTCCTCTTTCTCTTTCTCTTCTCTCTCCCCTCTCTCTCCTCTTTCGCTCTCTTCCCTTTCTCTCTCAACATGAAGAGAGAGAAAGAGAAGAGAGAAGAATGAGAAGCGAGAGAAAGAGGAGAGAAGAAATAAAAGAGAGAGAAAGAGAAGAGAGGGAGATAAGAGAGAGAAAAGGGAGACAACAAAAAATGACAAAAGAAAGAAAAGTTTTCGAAAAAAGAGGATAAAAACAAGTGAGAAGGATTGTCAAATTATTATATTATTCAGGAATAATTTGCAAATGTCGTAATTAAAATATTAATTTTATTAACTCCGTTAACGGAACAGTAATGTTGTTAACGGAAAATGTTAACGAAATGACATAAACGGACAAAACCCAAAACGTAAAACATCCATGGAATGATCGTGGTTTTACAGTGGTATATATAGAAATACCGATAGAACGATGATAGAATAAAAATATAGTATTTTTTAATGATATCCAAGCAGAAACCCCTGATCTTTTGATGATGAATATCTTTAAATCAGGACCATTAATTGTTCACAACTATTAAATGTGTTGTATATGAATTTCTGCTGTAAAAACGATTAATACACGATAAAACACGATAAGTAATCAGGTAATTAGGTACACGATTACGAATACTACACGATTAATACATGACTAATACCGACAAGTCAACAAGTAATATATAAGTTATAAATTATAATGAACGGGTGGTGTGCAATCATGCAATCCGGTATTCGTGTAATAAACGAAACTAATTGTGTATGAATTATTGTTTGATGGTGTAAACGGTAATCATGTTAAACGTGTACATGAAGTAACTCGTTTAATAATCGATATAAACGGGTTGGATATGGCAACATGATTATAAACGGGTTGGATACGGCAGAAGTCTAGCAACACAATTATTAAATGGGTCGGATATGACGCAACACATAGAGCTTATATATATGACTTGACATGATACGATTAGCACACGACACGATTGACAACCCTAGATGACAGTGAGCACTCACCGTTGGTGTTACCATACACCGACATATATCATTGTTGGAAAAAATGTTATACCGTCGGATATTAAGGGGGTACAATGTCGGGTTGACCACCTTCGTTGACCAACGTGGTAGTTGGGAGACGTTATACGGAGATACTCTTTCACGTCGGTCTAAAATCCGACGTGGTAGACCTCCACTACCACGTCGGTTACATAGAAAACCGAAATGGTAGACCCTTTAATCAAATTTTTGGTTTTTATACCCTACAACGTCGGTTTTCTATAAAACCAACATTGTAGGGTATAAAAACCGAAAAAAAATTCCCTACTACATCGGTTTACTGTTAAACCTAGTAGACTCCCTACTATTGGCTTTTTGACATTAATCTACATTTTGATGATTTAATCAACTTATTCTTAATTATAATCAATGTTGAGTAGCACACATATTGCATAGTATATATATTGTATTGTGCTAACTTGTATAAGTGATCAAGACTCAAAGAAGAAAAGAAATCAAGTCAAGACATGTATTATAGCTATATGGAAGACATGTAATATTGCTTTCTTTGAGTCTTAAGAACTTTGTGTAATTGAGCATACTTGAGCTAAAATCAATTCACATACACACTAGGTTTTTTATAGAAGTCACACAACAAAATTTCATATAATTTGGACTTCAATAGATCACCCAAACATAGACCGGAAAATACCAAACCAAAACCTGAATTGTCTGCCCACATTCGGTCGACTGAGTGATCATAAATTCTATTAATGTTTTACTTCCTGGTTTTGATCAACTGTGCATACCTTTTCGGTAGACTTGTGGTATCCGACCGTTAGATTTGTGGTATTATACCCAACGGTCATATTCATATTATTTCCAAATACCCCAAAATACATTTAGTGTATCGGTCGACCGGGGACCTTGTTCGGTCAACCGAACTTAAGATAACTCGACAAACCCAAACTGCATGTTGGTTTTCGGTCGACCGTTGACCTTGTTTTAGTCGACCGAATATGATCTTGTTTGTCAACCCTGTAGAGCCTGTTATAAATCGGTCGACCGAACCTATTTTGGTGTTCGACCGATCACTTAAGTGTGCGTGAGTCATAGCCTTTGGCGGTCGACCGTTCCTTAACCGGTCGACCGAACCTTGGTCAAAATTGCCAAACGGTCGACCGTTCTGCCCGATTCGGTCGACCAAACTTTATTAGAATTGGGTCCTCTCGGTTTTTGTTTTGTGTATCTTACACAATCTTTACTCATTTCATACCCAACGGTTAGAACTCTTTAGCAGTTTATAAATAGAGTTGTAAAACACATTTTAACACAACTCTTCCACTACTATTTGTCACGTACATTAGAGAGAAAGTTCCACACACTCAAAAACTCAAAACCTTCCACACTTAATAATCAATTCCATATCTTACTCAAGTGTGCTCAAGATTAGAGAGTATTGTTCCACTCAACCATTTGTAAAAGAAGCAAGGGTTTTGGTGAAAGCCCAAGACAAGAGTATAGACTTCGGTGAGAGCCCGAAGTGATCCTCTCGGATTGTGAAAGGAGGAGCGAAACTCAGAGAGGTAGCTTGAGGACTTGTAAATGCGTTCTCTCGGCCCGGAACATGGAGTGGTTAGTGAAGTCGTAAGTGGAGCTCGGTGATCCGAGCGGAGCTTGCAAGAGAGGACTAGGACCCGGGTGGAGTGCTGAACCTCTATAAAAATCCCTCGTCTTCTTGTGGTTTGCTTGTCTTTCCTTCGTTGGTTGTTTATTTGTTTAAATTCCGCTGCATATTCTTGATTGCTTAAACAAGTAGGTAATTAGCTTAAAAGTGATTAGAATTAGAGACTCATACGATCCTACACCTACAACGTTGGTTTTCATGAAAACCTACATAGTAGGGTGTTTTTATTTATTTATTTATTTATTTCGGTTTTTATGATACATATATCATGTAAAGGAATTTAAGATAATACTAAGTTAGCTTTAGGTAGTATTATTAGAGCACCAACACCATACATATCATATTCTGTGCTCGAAACTTCTCAACTTCCTCAGAAACTGAGAAGGAGCACTCCGGTGGGTAGCACCAACGGTGCTTCATGGAAGCACAAAGGAAGCGGGTTAGAAGACTACTCATGTAACCAATTCAAACCAAAGTGGAGATTGTTGAAAATTGATTTATATTTGTTAAGGCAGAAACATATTAAAATAGTCGATCGATGGAGAAGTTCGGTCAACCGATTTTAACAAGAGCTCGCGAATGTGGAGATTCAGTTGACTGGTGGAGAAGCATAATCGATCAAAAATAACAAGCATTTTCGGACCTGGAGGTTCGGTCGACCGGTGTTGGACATCGTTCGACCAAAACTAATAGGGACTTTTTGGGACTCATGAGCGGTCGTGCGATGGTGAATCTGGTCAACCGAAAAATGGTTAGGCGTTGAAGACAACTGTGTAGCGGTCGACCGATCGGTAATGGCGGCCGACCAAAATTTACATGAATCGTTTTTTTATAAATCATTCCGGTCGACCGATGAAGAATTCTGATCGGTCGCTGCCCACATTTTCTGTACGGTTTTGCATGTTTTTGAGTTGTCTATTTAAGGGATCATTTGGCCTACTTTGTATACAACGTACAATTCTTATTTCCTTCATTGAGTATTGAGAGATTATGACTATAGAGAGATATATAGTGCTTTGGATGATATGTTGCCTCTATAAACTTGTCGTGGTTGTTTCAGGTGTGTGTTTGTCTTATTTCTTGTTTTTTCATCGTGGGTGTGGTTCTTGTTGCATTAAAATTTGGAAGATGACTATAAGTTGGTTTTTTAGCGTGCATTATTCGTTGTTATTCCGTTGTGCATTTTTGATCCGTTTTCGTATAGAGCATCGTTAGAACTCCCCTGCCAACAGGTGAGGCCGGTGGCAGCTGGCGGGGTGGGAGGCGGGAGGAAGGAGCTGTTGAGGGAGAGAATCTCGAAGCGACCGTGGAGGTTGACGACGGCGCCAACAGAGTACGGCTGGCGGATGGTCATGTTGGTGACGGTGCCGCTGCCGGAGAGAATGCAGATGCCATGTTGGCGTCGGCGTGCGAACGTGGCCACGCTATCCGCTATGTCGCAGCCGCTGGCGATCTCCATCACATGGGATCTATTAGAACAGTTTAATTCGGTTAGTAAATAAGAGTCGACATGGTTGCCTCGTCTTATCAAGGAATTGTATCAGTTTAAGCATCAAATGTTGAAAATTGTTGCTTTACTGTATAAGCTATTAATACAGCATTGCAAAGTCGGGTTTGCAAACAAGGATCAAATGGATATCGTATAGAGATTATAGCTATGGGATTCGAGAATTAGAAATTTGGGGTACTATATATACATGTTGAATATTGCTTATAGGTATATGTTCTTGCATATATTTTTCTTGTTTTTTGTAGGAAAAATTGTTCTTAATTAGTGAAAATGAAGGTGAGGCAACAAGATTAGAAGTTGGAAAGGACAAAGGCTTATATATAGGAAGATGATATACATAAATCTGAGTACACAGATTGTAAAAAGAAAAAGAAAATTAAAGCAAGTGCAATCAAAATTTTCATAATTTATGTAGTCAACCGAAGCGAGTGGTTCCATTCATGTTTACTTTTGGGGTTTATCAGGAAAAAAAGTAACTACAACGAAGCAGAATCCTATAAAAGTTAAATACGTCCGGACGATAAAAAATTAATTAGACATAAACATTTATAAAATCTTAGCTACCCTTGTTTTTAAAAATGGTTTTTTTCCTTGTACATCCTTCATTTCTATAATATTTGCATGGTGAATATCTTTAAATCGGGGCCATTAATCATTCGGTTGGTTGAACTACCTTGTTAAGTAAACCACTTGGTAGTCTTATTTCTTCTTATAATGCCTAAGTGCCTAACAAACTCGTCAATTTTGTTAATGCCTAATTATTCTTCAGCTATGCTATTCGATGCCCAACGTTAATGCAGTCATGTTACATGTGCACATCTCGCGTGTTCAGCCTAATTTCAAGGTCAACGTGGGTTGACATTTTTTATTCTTGAATAAATAATATCACATTGTTAAACACAAATTGTGTTCAATACTTTATAATAGTGTTGAATCTATTATTTTTTACCTAAGTGCTTAGGTTTTGTTGATGTGATGGACCAACCAAATTTCACATGGTATTAGAACGGGTTGACACTCTATAATATAGTTGGATCCATTACCCTTCACCTAAGTGCTTGAGTTTTGATGGATCAACCAAATTTCACATATTTCTATTCATCAATAATTGTTTATTTGGCTTAAAAGTTACGAGACCTTCAAATGTTGCCCACAAGCATCCAAATCCAGAAAGGTTTGCAAAATATACATGTGTTCTCAAATTGAAGGGTATATTTAATAACACTTTGATTTAAATATTATTGATCTGAATGTGGCTAAACTTGAGATTACAGATGCAAAAATTCTTTTTGCAAAACCACAGAAACCACACACTCTGTCTGTAAGACTGTAACCTTGTCCATAACTTTTGAGGACAGATTTAAGGAGAAAAGAGTGGTAACTCCTGTTGTTGTTCTTGGGTCTTGCTTAGCCTTTAATGGAACTGTAAGTTTTTGCCTTGGAAAGGAACTTGTTCAGAGGAGTGCACGTGTATGAGAGTCCACATTCACCCCTCACCGGAAAAGACAGCAGCATGAGGATAGAACAATGAAAAGGACATGACAGTGAGACATTATCTATCCCTCCCATGCTTTTGCATGCACCAAAACCTTGACCACATCAAGGCCATGAACATCTGCACAACCATCAAGTATAACCTCTAGTATTTGTGTATGGCTACTTCAAGTCCAAGCATGCATGTACAACTCTCATGAGATCGTGCTTCATCTTTAAGTGTTATACATATTTATATCACTCAAGATTGAAATAGGTGCAATGGATGGACTTGTTGTGGGTTAGTTATAATTTTATTTTTGTTTTAGCTTTAGTGAGGTTTTAATGGATTTTCTGTCTATCTGCTTTTGTAGTAAAAAAAAATTGAACAATATATACGAGGAAAAACTTGACTTACTTACCTGACAAGAAAAAACATCATATTTACGATCTAATTATTCTGAACACAGGTGATACCAATTGAACTATTTCCAAACTAACGACATAAAAAGCACTATCACAATTTGATCTTAAACTTTCTTCATGTAAAAGTTAAGTGCAGCCCACAACTATGACCTAACTTACCTTTGACCACATGCGTCCTAGTACATGCATGTAAAAATCAACATTTCCATTCTTTTGCCAACACCATAATGACAGGTTGAGATCACATGAGCATGATGTGGGTAAGGAATGGATGGTTTAAGTACCAAGTGTGATGATGGTATGTGATCCATGTACCGTCCAACTAAAGCTAAGATACTTGGATGAAATGGAAGAGATCTGAGTCATGAATGTTGGCCAATGCCCGAATTTAAAAGAGTAGTCCCTAAGAAATTGGTGAACAAGTCTTTCTCTCTTTGCAACTTTGCTTGGCAGCTCAAAGCTTAACCAGAAAGAAGAAAGAAAAAGAAGTACCAAGAACATTCTTCCTTTTTTTCATTTGCTTTCTTCAATTCTTTCTGTTAACTCCACTTTGTGCCTTTGAGTTGTCCATTGATGGCAGTGTTACGAAAAAGATAAGAGTAGCATACACCCACATGCATGCACACAAAAAGGATCGTTAAGAAGGCTGACCTACCTATAATTCTAAATTATTTTTTTTCAATCATCAACCATTTCAAAATGCACAAATGTAGAAGCAACTCTGTTAATTCCAAATGGTTTTATAGAACCTTTATTTCTTAAAATGTAGGATTATACTTTCCAACATCATGTAATCGATCTGCAACACGATCAAATTAGATAGAAATAGATCCCACTCAGTTTAATGTACAAATACAATGGTGAAAGAGATTAAATAGAGCTGGAGTAATAATGTGTATATAATATATCTCAATTAAAAGATAACTTGCATGCACCAACCCATTGGTTCTCATCTCCAACTAAACCAAGCTAGATAAGCATTCATCATACACCATTCCCACCCCAAACACACTTGATCGATCACTCAACCAACATAGGAAGGAAAGGCAATAATAATCGGATAAAACCAACAACATTTTCAAATTTTCTACCTTTCCATGCATCTCATTAAAGATCATCAATCAATAAGGTGGCCTCCCACCACCGGAAGCCCACGCGAACGCTTCCGGTGGAAATTGCACATTGTTCATCAGATTTGGTGGCAACGAGTGGAACAAAGTGGGGGTCATGTTCACATTCCCCTCCGGCATCAGATGTTGTTGCTGCTGATCCTGTGAATTCCCCACCAACCCGGACGAGGACCCGTTTACTTGCGCGGCCTCCTCATCCTCGAGTGGGAGTCGCTCGTACGCAGCATTCCCGAATGAGGCCGCCATGATGACAACCGGGCCGGAGGCGGTGAGGGCTCCTACGACGCTGCCGCCTACGACCTGGCCTTGGCCGCCAGCGAGGTAGATGGTGAGGCCGGTGGCAGCTGGCGGAGCTGGGGGCGGGAGAAAGGAGCCGTTGAGTGAGAGGATCTCGAAACGACCGTGGAGGCTGACGACGGCGCCAGGGGAGGACGGCTGGCGGAGGGTCACGTTGGTGACGGTGCCGCTGCCGGAGAGAATGCAGATGCCACGTTGGCGTCGGCGTGCGAACGTGGCCACGCTTTCTGCTATGTCGCAGCCGCTGGCGATCTCCATCACATGGGATCTATTAGAACAGTTTATAAATTCGGTTAGAGTCGACAAGGTTATCTAGTCTCATCAAAGAATTGTATCTGCCAACAGTTTAAGCATCAAATGTTGAAAATTGTTGCTTTACTGTATAAGCGATTAATACAGCATTATATAGTCGGATTTGCAAACAAGGATCAAATGGATATCGTATAGAGATTATAGCTATGGGATGCCATTTAATTTGAATTAGAAAATTGGGGTACTATATATACATGTTGAATATTGCTTGTAGGTATATGTTCTTACTCTCTTTTTTCTTGTTTTTGTAGGAAAATATGTTCTTAATTAGTGAAAGCGAAAGTGAAGGTGAGGGCAACATGATTAGAAGTTGGCAAGGACAAAGGCTTATATATAAGAAGAGGATATACAAAAATCTGAGTACAGATTGTAAATAAAAAAAAAAGAAGCAAGTGAAATCAAAATTTCATAATTTATGTAGTCAACTGAAGCGAGTGGTTCCATTCATGTTTTCTTTTGGGGTTTATCAGAAAACAAAGAGGTAAATGCAATATTCTTCAGCTAATTGCCGTTTGGTCTATTCTCTGTTGAAATCTTGGTAAAAAAGAGCATCTCACTTCAAATAAAAGTCCAAGCTCACGTTGTAAAACATAATTAACAGCTTCATCAGGCTAGGAAAAAAAGGGTCTTAGAAGCAAAAAAAGGTGTTGGTTTTGGCAACTGATAAGATCGATTGTTTGTAAATCATCTCTCTTCCAAATTAAATAACGTAACCATTAGAAGGAAAATCCTTTATAATAATAAAAAAAAACTCCATCCAATAATCGAAAAAACCAAATCCAAGAGAAACAAAACGAACACAACAAATAAACACTACAAAAGTCAAAGTCGGTATCCGGTGAACTTAATTTGATCCAAAACAAGAACATACGAACCTGAGGGCGTTAGCGCTGTCGCGGGTGATGATAATCGGTGGTTTGGGCTTATTCTTGGACCCAGCCGGCCTCCCACGGGGACGCCGGTTAATCTCACCCGCCGACGCAGGAACAAGCTCCAAATTCCCCCCATCGCCCCCACTATGACTGTTATTCTCCTCCAGGTCCCGCTTCCGCACCCGGGAAAGCCCGCTGGTCCCGCTGTTCTCGTCCTCCATCTTCGCCTGCTGCTGGTGGAGGAAGGGCAGGTGGTGGAAGTCCCGCGTGTGGAACGGCGGGGGCAGGTGGTGCCCGTGCGTCACTGGATCGTCCATCCAATCCACCGCTTTCCGCTGCCAACCCAACACAAATGTATGGATCGAACAGTAGCAATTAATCAAACACTGCTCTCAGACATGTTTTGTTTGCTCGGAGAGTACTTGTAGTTGTAATTTGAAGATGTGGTAGTGGTTGGGACGAGATTAAGCCATCTTTGATGTGTTGGAGGAGGGCAGAGGGGTGGTGGGGGGATATTGTTCGTTTTTAGGGTTTGGGTCAATGGCATATAGGGAGAGACAGGAGAGAAAAGAAACAGAGTGAGGAGAGAGAAAGAGAGAGTGAGCTGTGATGGTGATGGGTTTGGTTTGGGTAGCAAAGACAGCGTGCGTATGGGCGGTGAGTGGGACCCACACCGGACTACGGAACTCTGTCCTTCACCCTTAATTGTTTTCTTCCCTCCTCTCACGTTCTCATGTCTAATCCCAACCCTTAACTAAACTTGATCAACCTGGTTCGACTCCTAATCCTCTCCTGCAACCGTCTTAACTCGTCGTTGATTAGGTTGCTTTTATGTATTTATGTGTGTAGATCGATTTCCACCTTGGTTTGCAGTGGAAAAATTGGTTTTTATATGATTGCTGCATACCAGAGGGTTTCCAATTGTACATCTGCTGTAGGAGTTTAAACGAGCGTGAAATTCCAAGTTATTATCTTATTTTATTAATAAATATAAAAAAATTAGAAATAAAGTAATAAAAATTTTGAATAAGCTATCGAACTGAATCTCAAATTTTTTCGAGTTTGAGTGGTTCGTTCGTTTACCGAACGAAGTTTGAAGATTTTTTTATTTTTCATCAACATCCTTCATTTTCAAGTTAAACTAGAGTCGAACGCTTTTCGAGTCAAGTTCGGATCGAGCTATCGAGCCGAACCAAAGTTGACGGCCCTGATTCTCCTGTCATGTATATTTGGTAAAACGGTTATCTGAAATGTATATTTGGTAAATGTATATTAGGGTTTTAATTATTAATAAGCGAAATGGATTAAGCGGAGACAAAGTTATTCTATGACAAATGGGTTGTTCGATAGTTTCTACTATACTTTGTTAACGGGTTTATGAAACTAATTAATAAGTGTCGGTCATTTCGAAGTGGATCTCTGCAGTTTTCGATGGGCATGGGCATAATTAAAAAAGCAAATAAATAAATTAGACTGTAGTAGTTTCGTACAATTTTGAATTGTTAAGTTTTATCATCTAAAATGCTTGTTATGATTTAAGTTTACATTCATGGTGTTTCTTTAATAACAACATTCCAAAAGTTAGTTTGTCAAATTACATATACATGAATTTACTCATGGAATCTTCTATTTTTTGTCTTGTAAATATGTAGCATAACTCTTAAAAATGAAAAAAAGCACCATGACAAAAGAGAAAGTCATATAGGTTTAGTTTTAAAATGATATTTCAATATTTTCATCCAGTTACAATCATTTATCAAAAAAGTGACATTAACAAAACTTTAACCCAAGAGCAAGAAAACTAATACTTACAGCCAGTCATATATATGAAGCACAATATAAATCAAATTAACTACTCTCGAAAATTTAATTATTTGCTAGTTAATAAACTACCCATATTCCTACTACCTGAGAAGATCAAAGTGGTAGGCCTTAGAATTAAACTCGCAACACGACTGTTATTGTAAGTCAGAAGCAATAACAAGGCTATAACGCTTTCTTGAAATTCTTATATGTTAATGATGTTAATATAATCTTAAGTTCATATATAATTTACGCTTATCTTTATATGCAAGAAATGCACATATTTTATTGTAGGTAATATCATCTTAATTTATTTATGATTTATGCCTACTTTTATATGCATATTAAAACTCAACATTTTTTGTTATACAAAATAAAACAAATAATCATTTAAAAAGATGAACACCTATGAAAATGTGCTTTGCAATTTGTTCCTAATAACCTTTAAATACAGTGGATTATATAATTGCAATTCAACAAGTAGAACATTTGAAAGGAATAAGCGTCGCGTACGAAGATGCGAAAGAAAGTTAATTCATACGCTGCACTCAACGTTCCTCCTCGCCCCTTTGGTCTTCATTGTTTCTAGAAAGATGCAACCCTGCGCCATTGCTATAATTCGATTCATGATCTTCATTGATTTAAGAATATGTGCAAATTGTTCTAACCCATCCTAGGTAATGTCTTTGTTAGATCCTAATCCTTGTTTTCTGCTTAATCACGTTTTGGTTGGATTATGGGTGTTTAGCGAGGGAATTGTGATGGTGAGGTGGAGGCTTTTGGTTGGTGGATGAAACGGTGAGGTGTATTTAAGGTAAATCACTCATCTCTTCTCACTTCACTCCCTACTCGTCTCTCTCTCTCACTCATCTCTCTCTCCCTCTCATACTCTCAATTCAGTGGGTGCGAAGGTGAATGCGAGCAAGGCAAAGCTAGGCAAGACGTGGCTGAAGGCGTGGTGATCGTAGCTCAGGTGTGGAGGTGATCTTCGACAACTTTCGGGACACGAGCGAGCGTTGAAAGGTATACCAAGTTCCTTTTTGGTACTCACCTGATGTAACATCCTCAAAGCAGCGGAAAATTTAAAATTTTAAACACTCAATCAACAGAGGATATTACGCAATAAAAGAACACAGGTGCACCGACATATATCATATATATATATGTGAACATCAGAGTATACAAAAGTTGTGATTACATCAAAAACATATACAAAGGAAACAGTAATCACACGACCTCAACTGAGAGAAAGCTGGATCCGGTAGCGGTGCTCCTCTCCTCGGTCACCACCCCCTAACGCCTATCACGACCTGAAAGTAAACGTGCAACAATGCCTGAGTTTCCAGAAGGAAACCCCGTATGCCAAGACTCTAAATGCATAAATAAAATCATCCTAGCATGCAGTTCTACTCAACAAGAAAAGCATCACAACAAGCTGGGCTCCAGGGCTCTCTCACCCAACCACAGCACACACCACAGGTACGGGGCTCCAGGTCTAATCTCAACCAACTACCGCACCCATCACAGTCACGGGGCTCCAGGTCTAATCTCAACCAACCGCCGCGACTCACACTCGTCGCCAAGCTGGGCTCCAGGTCTAATTTCAACCAACCACAACTACCACGACACGACCAAGGGCTCCAGGTCTAATTTCAACCAACCCAAACGTATAAGGGCTCCAGGTATAATTTCAACCAACTCCTACACGCGGTCCTTGCTCAAGCTCCAGGTCTAATTTCAACCAACCCGAACGCACTACGGAGCTCCAGGTCTAATTTCAACCAACTCCGTACAGACTAGCTGGGCTCCAGGTCTATTTTCAACCAACCGCAGCTCTCACACAGTTACGGGGCTCCAGGTCTATTTTCAACCAACCACACCTCTCACACAGTTACGGGGCTCCAGGTCTAATTTCAACCAACCACCGCAACACCACAATTCTACGCTGGGCCTCAGGCCTCTTTCAGCCAATCCCAAGCTCACACATGGTTACGGGGCTCCAAGTCTAATTTCAACCAACCACTGCAACCCTCGTGCACCTAGCACACTTGCCAGAAGAACATCGGCACCACGACTCGCCCCACACGGGCAACCACGACCATAGCACCTCCATAGTGCAAAACAGGACACAAACGGTCGACCGAACCAAAAGTCCCGGTCGACTGAATCAAGCAAATACAGGGCAATCCACTTCGACCGGCACTCCATCGGTCGACCGACACCCAACACCACACTCGTTCGGTCGAACCCAATTCAAGAGACGGTCGACCGTTTAGATGGTCAACTCCCGGTTCAACGAACAAAACGACCAATCGGTCGACCGACAAAGGGGTCCCGGTCGACCGAAAGTCACCAGGGAACAAATCCCTCAACACCACAACGAATTCGGTCGAACGCCGAGCACAACTCGGTCGACCGAATCAGTCCAGGGAATAATCCCTAACTCTCCACGAATCCGGTCGAACGCCGAGCTCACCTCGGTCGACCGAATTCCACCAGAGCGTTCCCCACGCTCCGCGCACAAGTCCGGTCGACCGAACCCTCATTCGGTCGAACCGACCACAAGTCCACTTAAGTCACGGTCGGACAAGATCAAAGAGCGGTCGACCGTTATATATAGTCTACGCCCCCCAACCGACTTAAGATAGTGCACACGGTCGACCGGCAAAGGGACCCGGTCGACTGAAACTCTCCAGACTTGCCTCCTATGCACGATCGGTCGACCGCCCCACAGGCATCGTTCGACCGATTTGAGGCAGAGCCCGAATTCTCTTCACGAACGGTCGACCGTTTGCACCAACCGGTCGACCGATCAGGCAGTGAAATCTGCTGCACATTTACTCGCGACGAGCCAATCGGCCTACCGTCGACTTCCAAATACTCACGGTAATTAAGTGAACGAGCTTGACATACCTAAAGGTCTGAAGAGACCCTAGAAGAACCACGACGACGCCTCCACGAGCGTGCCTCCCCAAAACGATCCGTCGACGACTCTCGGGTCCAAACGCCGATCAACTGCCTCCTCGACGATCCACAACACCACACTACCTCCGACCACCTCCACAATCCAACCACAACCACCAAAACCCGAGTGAGGTCAAGAGAGAGAAACCAAAACGAGCCGGAAACGAGCCGAGAGAGTAACACTCACCTCAACCACCAACTCCCCGGAGCCGATCTTCGCCTCGCCGGAGATCTCCACCACCTTCCTCGCCGGATCACAACCTCTGAGGTAGAGAGAGAGAGAGCAAAGGGAGAGAGACGTGAGTTAAGAGAGAGGGAGAGAGCTCACCAAATATCTCCTCCTCTTCTAATCTCAACCATCCAAACCAAACCTTCCATCTCCACCACTCATCTCATCCAACTCATCCAAACCCTCCATCCATCTCCTCTCAATTCCAGCCGTCCATCTCTAATCCCCCTCTAATCACCACCTAAACAACCACAAAGCACAATTAGGATTAGGATTAGGCTAGAATCCTACACCTGAGGTGTGTGACTTGTCGGGGGTGTCGTCGGAGGTCGGATACCTCGTCGATGTCAAGGTACAACAGGGTTGCTGCACTAGAACGATCGACCTGTGTTGGCATTGGTCAACCAGTCATAGTGTAATTGAGGGTTTCGGTCTCGCACCGGTCGAACAATGTCATTGGGCGATCGATCGGTTATGCCTATTTAGCGAGAGAAGAAGACTATGTTACTTTCGGTTGAACGCGACCCTTTTGTCGTTCGACCGGTTTACGCTGTAGGTAAGTCGATTGGGGGCATAAACCATCCAAATAGTTGACCGCTTTGTGACCAGTTCGACCGATTGTACATGTAGTTAAGTTGGTTGGGGGCATAAACCTTCTAAACAGTCAACCGCCTAGTGATCAGTTCGACCGATAACTTAAGTGTACTTATTTGTTGTGCGATCGATGTATGTTGGATCGACCGAAAGTTTATGTGCCTTGTGGGTGTCTTGTGGCCCCGTGAGTGTTGTGGTTGGGGCATATGTCATTGGTGCCCAGCATAAGGAGGATATATATATATATATTACTGTAGTTTGTATACAATGTTATACTAGTATGTTTGTTGTTATCCATGCATGTTGGGGGAGTTTGGCGTACGATGTTTCCCAAGTAAGAAATGAAGAGTTATTATCATTTTACATCCGATATTTATAACTTCAAACTCTATATTTATAGGTATGTTAAGCTAATTAGTACTTGTTAAGAACCAGTTTAAAACATCAAAATATTTGCAATATGCAGCACTTAAGAACATGTCAATATTTAAATATGTAGTTAATTCGTTATGTATTTTATTTTGTTCTAAAATATTACTCTTTTTTTATTTAACCAATTCCATTAAAAGTTTTCATCGTCTTCATCTTCATCCACAAGTAGGTGTTGTTCGGGATGATGATGAATTAGCAAAATTTGAACTCATTTGATTAACATTATGTAATCGTTCATAAACACTAAAATATCTACTAAGGTGTGTTCTAATGTCTTTTAAATAATCTTTACAACCTTCATAATTGATGTTTTGAAAAATAGTTTATAAGTAAATTTGTAAACCGGTCATTCTAAGTATAGGATTCATGACAAAAGCTAAACAAAAATTTAATGGTGGAGGTTTCCAATATTTATGAAACTTAGCCTCCATTATATTTATAATTTCTACAAAACTACAATTATTTCTTTATTTCTTAAATACTTTACAAAACTAGATATAAATAAGTTAGCAGTTGTGTAATATGTTCCGGTTAATGTGTTAGTGAAGTTGAAAAAAAAAGTTTCAAAAAATCTAACATAATGTTACAATTTTCCAAATCAAGATTAGTTTAAAAAAATCATTTTACTTTTCATTATAAAAAGTTATAATTGAAGATTTATAAGGAAAACAACATTTTATTAATAGAGTTCCATCGACATCTAATTTAATTTTTTTAGGTCTAACCATTTCTCGAATTCTCACCTCTGGATCCCAAGGAAGTTAAAAAAAACTACCTCGCTTTCTCAGCCACTTTATGCACACAAACAATGACATAACCTATTCTTTTCAGTTACAAAGATAAGTAGAATACTTGAATCTAGTTGTGTTCATGAGAATCAACACACATATCTTATCTAATGTCTATAAACATGATACAAATTTCTCATTTTTTTGTGAGTATGTATTCCCTCAGTTAAAAAAGATAACACAAAAACTTAAACATATGACAGTTGGCATAAACGCCTGGAAATTATTTTCTATTAGATTTCACAGACATATATAAACAATAAATTTCGATTAAAGAAAAATTATTTTCCACTATAATTTTTTTTACATTCCGTTTGATACCGAAAATCAAAGAAACTTTTGTCTCCTTTTGTCTCTTTTCTTACTCCGTAATTATGTATCTTTGATTATGCACTATGTAGAAAAACTATGTACTAAGCAGGTTGCTTTTGAACACCACTATTTTTGTAGAACTTACACTTACCGTGTTTCATAGCAATGGGTCGTTATTTTGAATGCAATCTACCTTTATAAAAAAAAAGGTATGTACGTTGTAGTGACCAAGGTCCCAACCCAAACAAAGAATAGAAGGGCAAAATTGAAAAAGCACATACAATTCTGAGATTAAGAAGTCGCTTTCAACCCCGGTCTCGATCAAAGACCGCCGATACATACACCCACCACTAAACCACAAAATGTCAAAATCCAACACGAAAACCAAACTATAGAACGCAGACAACATGAAACCCGACACCAATCCCTACCATTTCCCCGTTTTCTCGCCTTCAAAAGTCAATACCACGCTCGTAAATAACCCAATAACGAGGGGCAAAAGACCAAAACCCCGAAGCGTGCAGGACCCGTGTATGTGGACATGTGGTGGGATATGGGGACTCGTAGGGTCTTGTCTTAAGTCTGGCGCGGATCTTGAGACCATGTTCTGGGTGGATCCCACGAACATGTCCACGTGGAGAAATCTGGAGCGTTGGTTGTGGTGGAACTGGTAGTCTTGGGGGGTGGTGATTGCAGGGGTGTCTGTTCTGTTGAGCCTGGATGAGACAGGCGATGTCGGGGATTGGGTTGGGGTTCTTATTCCAACGACTATAGAGTCAGAGGGCTTGATTGGAAGCCGTTGAGGACTCAGAGACGGGTCTGTCTCTGTCTGTCTGGAGATGGGTCCCGCCAGATATGATGAGATGTGGAGTAAGTAGTTGGGGTTGTGGAGGTCCACTTCGTTTCAGATGTGCACTATAGGTAGTAGAATATGAGTGGTATAGATGTGATCGGTATCGATCGTGCCCATCGTTGTTAGAAGTAAATGTGTTTTAATAACATTAATAGAAACACAATATTCAAATCCATGATCCATAAATTCAACATAAAATAACAAAATCAGAAGACTTACAATTCGTTAGCACCGACATCTCGAATCTTGAACGCGGAAGCATCACCTAAACTCCGGGTGTCGGTCTTCAATGATTTTCCTCAACCTTAATGATGGACTCTCTCCTTAGGGTGTTTTCGTAAGCGAAGGGAGATGGAATATGAGAGATTGAGTTAAGACAATCATTGAGACCAAACCCATTTATAACAAAATGATACGGTTATTTCCCATCAAAATAACCGCCCACTAATCCCATTACTTTTGAGATAGTGTAATTGTGGGCTTATTTAATTTAATTAAGTAATGAATAATAGGCCAAAAATCTAACATTCTCCCACTTGGCCGTAACATTTGGTATCAGAGCCACATAAATTCGTATGAAATACAAAATATTTAATTTTTTCGATCTTTAATTAGGAATTGATGTAACATTTTCAGAATTTCAGTCTGTTGGATTACCATATTAGTTCCTTAGTTTAATATTATTTTTAAGGATCGTGTATGTGCATGTCGACTGTCAAGTTATGTATTTGACGGAAAGGTGTTATTCAAACTTTAAAATAAAATTTACGTGAGTTACCAATTGACGTTCTTGTTGTTGAGTAACGACCTTAGCATGTTCCTAATATGAAAGTTTATTTTCATCTGAAATTTTCATGTTTAATTTTTGTCTTAATTATACTTATGACTTGTATAATTACATGATGTTTTATGTTATAAATATTAATATTATATTTATTTTTTTACCCACGTAAGAAAGTGGATATGATAATAATAAATATTATTTCCATTGATTAAGTTAAATTAATTTTAACGTGTAAAACCAATGCCCATCACATTGTTAACGGTTATGAAGTTAATGTAATGTGCATTTAAATTACGTGAATTACATGTTAGTTACCGATTAATGTTTCTATTATTAAGTCATTAATTAAGAATTTTATGAAGAATTCGGTGCTTATAGTTCTGATTTTTTTTAACCATTTAATATTGTGTTTGGAATTTTGGTGCTCATGACTATATCTTTTAATGAATGATGAATATTACATTGTTTTTTAAGAAAATAAAATATAAGAAAAAAGATCACGTCAGTCACCAATTATGTGAAAGATTCTGGACAAGTAATGGTTATGTATTTTTCCTATTTTTTCATAAATAAACATGATCTTAAATCTTAATTATACTTATGATTCGTATAATTAAATAATGTGTTACATCTAGTACATGTTTATATATTACGTTGTGTTATTTATTTCCACTTAACGAATTTGTGGGTGAATAGTAACAGAAATTATATTATTTTTTTAATTGTTTGAATTGTTGGCTTTTTGGCCTTAATCCGTATTTTGATGATGTAATTAAACCTAATCTTAATAAGGACATGTAGATTAGCACATGTAGTATAATAGTATACATATTGTATTGTGCTAACATCTACAGGTGATCAAGACTCAAGAAAGAAGAAAAGTTAAGTCAAGACATGTAATCAAGCTAGGATTGAAGACATGTAATTTTTTCCTTTCTTTGAGAATTAGGAACTTATGTAAATTGAGCATAACTTAAGCTAATATGCATGCATTCACACACTAGGTTCCTTTTAGGAGTCACACACAAAATATCATATAATTTGGACTCCATTAGATCACCTAAACACCTAAAACATTGGTCGCCAGTCTACCTGAGTTCGGTCGACCGTTCACCTTTCGGTCGACCGGTTATACACAATATTTGTTATACCAGACCAATCCGTTCAACCGATCACATTTCTATTAACCGTTTACCCAGACCTGTTCGGTCGACCGGTAGACCTTCGGTCGACCGTTTCGTTTGCCATTTCTGGTAAAAATATTACCGTTTTATTTGTCGTATTATACAACGGTCGTATACACATTTTTCTCAATATTCACCCCCATATACATTAGAACCGGTCGAACAAAATACACCTTTCGGTCGACCGTTTAATTCGTGAAAAACCCCCTGCTATCGGTCGACACAAGTTTGTCCAACCGATCAAGATTTCTCTCTACCGAACCCAGTAGTTCGGTCGACCGGTACCTGTTCGGTCGACCGTTGTTCTATAGAACTTAAGTGTTTCGGTCGACCAGTACCTATGTTCGGTCAACCGATCCATCAACAGACTCAAGGGTTCGGTCGACCGATACACCTTTCGGTCGACCGTTTATGGACAGATTTCTGAACCCGATTTTCTGTTTTGTGTATCTTGCACAAAACCCAATCAAATCTTGTCCAAACGGCTAGAAATCTTTAGGAGCTTATAAATAGAGGTTCACACTTAGTTTTCCACAATTTTTCACAACTCCAAAGTGTCAAACTTATAGTGAGATTTTCCACAACCTCAAAGCTCCCAATTAGTGATTCCAAAGCCTAATTTCCACATCCTTCATCATACATTCATACTAGCAATTGTTGTGCTCAATTAGAGAGTGAATCCCACTCAAGTTTACTTGTGTTGTCAAGTGAGCAAGGGTCTTGGTGAAAGCCCAAGACAAAGAAGTAGAGATTTCGGTGAAAGCCCGAAGTGATCCTCTCGGGTTGTGAGAGGTGGTGCCAAGCTCGGCGAGGGTTGTTCGCGAGCTTGAAGACTTGTAAAAGGCGTTGCTCCCGGCCCGGAACGGGGAGGCATAGTGAAGACGCAAGAGGAGCTCGAACGGGGATTCGAGAGGGGCTTGCAAGAGAGGACGTAGGCGCGGCCGAACCTCTGTAAAACCGACATGTCTTCTTTGTGGTTTGCATTACTTTCTACTTGTGTTTGATTTGTTTTTAATTTCCGCTGCATTTCTTTGATCGATCAACCAAGTAGTTAATTAGGGCTTAATAGTGATTAGTGGACCCATAACCCACACGATCCTTTATTCCTACATGAATTATTTAAGGATGGAATATTTCAGCAACTATTTTAATGTCTCAAAGGTTCTTAATGTGACATTGATGCATTTCACTTATGTTTATGAAATATATATTATGTATATATACAGAATCATATTTGTCAAAAGTTGTAATCCTATTATGTGTTTGATGATTGGTTATTGACAACTTTACAAACTTTAGTTGTTGATATCCTTTCATTAGATAATTTATGGATTTATTTTGACTAATGATTATTTATGAAATATGGGATTTTGGTTGCATCTTGTATGATAGGACCCAAACGGAAATATCGTATATGTTTGCCTAACTTAAGAAAGAAAAAAAAGAATGTTAACCATATAATGTAATATTTAGTGATCGACTTTAGTCAATTTGAATAACTTTAATTGTCTTTTGCTAAATATTTTTTGTGGTTATCATGTGGTGTTAAACCAGAATAACGACTTACGATGTTTGATAAATCATTGACATAATTTTACCAACTTTAATTATGAAAATGATTTATTATGATTAATGTTTATATAAATCAATTTATTTCTGCCCAACGGTGATGTAAATTGATTTATTTATTTATGTATTTTTATGTGCATATTATTAATCGTACCAACTTAGATTAATAATATGCTATAATAAGTATGTCATAACTGAAATATTTTGGGTGTTTAACTTTCATTCAGTTTATTGACATATTTGTTTCCCGTATGGATTTATTAGTTAATAAAGTAAACATAATGCATTTTTATGATAATTATGTAGCATTGATTACGTATTATGTAACGTCACATTTCAATAAATTTTCTCACTTGGAAGAAGCAAATAAAAATTTGTCTTGGTGTGTTTGAAACTTAATCATGCTTAATGAATGAACACTATTACGTTTTTTACAACCACAAGTTCCATGAGAACAAAATGTGGCTTATGAAAATTGAGAGTGTTCTAACCGCATGTCATTAATGATTGTGAAAAGTTTCATTACTATTACTATCTGGGAGCAATCTTTAAGAAAGATAGTGATAACAAGACATCTAATGCTAAAGATTTTTGCTTCACTTATAGAGCAATTTAAGGGTACTTTTAAGGTTAATGCGAGTACTCTTATAATTTAAATGCTCACAACCAAGTATGATGGACTAGCGCAATATGTGAACATATCGTGGTGATTAATGATATGGCAGCAAAACTCAAAGACATAAATATGACAATTTCTTGTTCATTTTATTATGAGTTTTGTCCTGCGCAATTTGATTATTTCATAACCAATTATCATGTGCAAAAGGATAAATTGAAAATGAGCAATAAAATTGTCATATGTGTTGACGAAGAATTAAGATTAAAGACTTAAAAGTCTAACTTCGCACACAAAGTCTTTGTTGTCCAACAAAGAGAAAATTTAACGATATTGGTAAGGGGATAAAGATAATAAAGGCAATTGTTGCTAAAAACAAAGCAAGCACCTGCGGTGCAAATCATGCTTTACTCCTAAATGTTATTGTTTAACGAAATTTGACATTTATTGAAGGAGTATGATGTTTTAAAGCATGACTTGTTAAAAATATAATAAAGTTAACCTTATGATTTATGAATCCTTTTAAGTTAAGGGTCATTCATGTACCTAATGGATTGACATTTGCACCATTGTGCACATTACGAACTCGTTGTAAAATTCCACTTATGGCATTTACCTCTTGTTTCAGAATTTAGAGGATGACCACTATATAAGTTGCATTTGAGTTTTTCATCGACTAATGGTTTTATCGATGAACACTATTGGTGTCGATAATTATAGAAGTGAAATCATGATAATGGAAACTCATCGTCATTATGTTATCGTTGTTTGAGATATATTTCAAAAGAGAATATTATGTCTCTTCATGATTGAAATTCTTCTTACATTAGATTTTTCTGATTTTTTAATGTAGTAAAGACAAGTATGTGAAAATGAACTAAGAAATGAGTTACTTGAAGTGGTGAATTTTTGAAAATTATCCAATAATGTATGTGGATAATGTCCTACTTCAAGTCTTAAGGGTCATAATAATATTCATATTTTGCTTTGTTTCTTCATGATAATGATATCTTCCATCAGCGTTTATTGTTGGGACATCCCAAAGAATAATTATGTTGGCTGAGAAACGAAATCGTACAATTATGGATATGGTACGAAACATGATATGCAACACTAACTTGCCTTGTTTTTATGGATTGAAGCTTTAGATAGACAACCACATATTCTTATTTGGTTTCCTAGTAATCTGTTCAAAAAAAATTCCTTATGATTTGTGGACAACAAGGAAACCGAATTTAGGATATTTATGAGTATGGTGTTGTCTTAAAAAAAATCTTCAATCTCAAATTAAGAATTAAGATTCCCAAACCATTAGTTGTTATTTTATTGGTTATCCATATATATATCCAAAACTTTTGATTTTATTGCCCAGTAGATACTACTCGAATTGTTGATTTTATGAGTCATCTTATATTCTTAGAAAATGACAACTTCAGTGGGAGTAGTGTGATTATAATGAAAATCTCTAGGGAAATCGAACTTATGTTCTGATTTCGATTATCCGAAAAGTTTTTAAGTTCTAAACATTTTCAAAGTGTTGTAGAAAATTTTAGTCCACTACCTAATGAAGAACCCCACACTAATGAAACTCCTGAGTTGGTTGAAGAACCCTTATGTAGATCTCAAAGGAGAAAAGATTTGTCATTTCTATTGACTAAGTCGTATACCTAATTTAAAGGATGCGATCTTGGTAATGGAGAAAATATACCCTTAGTTAAAGAAGTAATTGTGAGCGATAAATCATCTCAGTGGTTAAAAATCATTAACAATGAGATGAAATTAATAAAGTCTGGACCCTTTGGATTTACCTCTTGGAGTTGAGCCCGTCGGTTGTAAGTGGGTTTTTATGACTAAGACCTACTCCAAAGGTAGCATCAAATTATTTAAGGTCCGACTAATCGCTAACGGCTTTAACTAAAGGATGATGTTCATTTTGATGAAATATTGTCTCCTATCTCAAGTAAAGACTCATTAAGAATAGTTTTGACCTAAGTAGCTCATAAATATGTTTTAGAGTTACAACAGATGGATGTAAGACAACATTCATAAATGGGTTAAAACAAACTTCGAGATAATGTATGGTATTTTAAGTAAGATAAGGTAATTATTACTTTTGGATTTAAGAAAATGTGATGTATCAATGCATATACCATATGATTAGTGGGAGTAAATGTATTATTCTTGTTTATACGAGGATGATATATTGCTACTCAGTAATGATTTAGATATATTATACGAGACAAAATGATTTATTTCAATTAAATTTGAAATGAAAGATCTTGGTGAAACCTCTTACGTTATTGGCTTTGAAATTTATCGAGATCTGTCTCGTGGGATGTTACGATTATCCAAAAATGTATGACATGCAAAATTACTCCCAAGCATTACCGCTATCGTAAAGGGTGACAAATAAAATAATTTTTAATGTCCTAAGATAATTTGGAATGTGTGACAAATGAAGTTGATTCCTTATGCCTTGTTGGTGGGAGTCTTATGTACAGTCAAATTTGCACATATTCAATTTGACTTTTTAAGGTTGGCATACTTGATCAAAATCAAGTAGATCTAGCAATATATCATTAGAATACAACCAAAAGGTTCTTACGATTTCAACAAATATTTAAAGACCGAAAAACCGGTAAAACGAATTGTTTAAATCCTAGATGGTAAACTAAATTTGTTTACAGCCATAAATCATGAGAAAATTGAACCCTATGCTCTGATACCACTGTAGGATTTCATGTTTAATTATACATATATATTTTTCGAATTTTCATGTATAATAAGGATCAATTTTCAATTTTCTAGAATTTATTGCATGCATCGGTTTGTTTTAACAAACTAGTTTCAAAAACTCTATTAAAACAAACATGAAGGAGCTCCGAAATTCATACCTAAAAGTTCTCTAAAACTTCTCGAAGATTCGGAGACGGTTGGGATGCTCCTCGCTGCGCCGGATGCCTCCGAGTATTCACCAAACTCTAAACAAGATCGGAGAGAGGGAAGCTAGTCTCTCAATCTCCGATTGGGTTTAGAATCTAATTACTAACCCCTCTTTAATTCCCTTGAGAAGATGATCTCTTAAGAACTAAAACTAAACTTGAGAATTAAGGGATTTTCGTGGAGAATTATGGAGAGAGAATTTTACTCAAGAAAATAATGAATTAATTAAGGAGGTAATGAGATAACCTTGTATTTATAGGTTCTCTCCAAATTACCTATTCATGTGCAACCTCTTGCCCATGATTCCATGCAAAATTCCATCTAACCATCCATTATTTATTAATAAATAATTTTAGCCACGAATTAAATCAATTATGGACCAATTCCATGCATGATCTAATTAATTCTTAAATTAATTCTGCATAAAACCGTCTGATCGGTCGACCGTTTCAAGGTGCGGTCGACCGCTCGAACCAATGTTTCGGTCGACCGTTCAACATTCGGTTGACCGTTCGTAACAGGAACTATTCCATCGCAATGTTCGGTCGACCGTTCGAACAGATGAAAATTCCCTGTTATCGGTCGAGACTCGTCCGGTCGACCGTGCCCTACCGGTCGACCGTTTACTGCTATCCGATCGACTGTTTGAGCACTGTTTTGCAGACTTGTCAAATTTCGGTTTAACCCCTACAAAATTTGACATTTCGGTATTAGTACTAAATTCACAACTTATGTAACATATTATCCTATGTAATGATCAATCATTACACCCCATAATATTTACATCACATATGAATTTAATTTAGATTCTAATTATGTTATTAATCATAACATAACTTTGATTTTGCTTTGTTCACCCTATGTGTCATATTTTCTATATGAAAACCCGACACATCTTATGAACTCAAAATCCCCATTCCTTGTTTCCAGTTTTGTGGTGTGACCTATGGGAGGATCTAAACTAAGTTGGCAGTGATATTAAAAGCTTAATATCACAAGCTATAAGCGGTATCTAGCTACACATTATAGCTCCCAATTAGTTAGATGTCTTAATTCCACTCGAACCAAAACCCGATCCATTTAGTGATGACGTGCACCACTTGTGTCCGTCCCTTGCCTCATGATATTAAGAATACACACAAAGTAGTATTGTGTCATCTTTGTATTAGTATTCATTTCTTGATCTCTTTAAGCTAGTTATAAATATGTGACTTAACTCAAATCACATTGTGCACATTATAACTTTGCTTTATCAAGGGGCCCACTAATATCATCACTCAATTAAGAGGGGGCAATGATAGTTTTTTGACTAACTATCTTCTCCAACAAAAGTTGTACTTAACCAACTAATGCCTTTACACTACACTCATCGATAGCTCAAGACACTAGTCTAATTAAGAACTCCTTAAGCGATCGGATATAAGTCTCATATCAAAGGACCAAAGACACAGTAAAATATTAATGACACAGAAACACATTTCTATAATATTTTACTTATTAGGTCTATTCAGTATACAAAAGTAATATTTTCCTCTTTTGCATACCCGTGTTGTCACTCACTTGTAGAGCTACAATGATCTATGACCAACACGACAATCTTAACTCGGTAATTAATGTTCCATGTTAATTACCATGATTGCGAATATCTTTTGTTTTATGTAAACCAATATCTTTTAGAGCTCTACGGTTAAGGACCAAGAGCATCTTCCTTAACACTTCTAAAAGACGAATAACATAAACAATGAACAAAATGATTTCTCATTCAATTCATAATAATTGACATTTAAAAGTAAAACTTTTAAAACACATTCCCTTCATTAAAGACAGAGTCAAAGATGATATTTAGTCATACACATATAAGTACTCAACCACTGTTAGCTGATCACTAACAAAAGGTTCTACCACCCATTCTCTTTTGAAGATATGTTGCTGGATGGGTTTGGTTAATGTAATGTTATGTTATTAATGATTAAATGTATGACAATATACTTTGAAGCTTCACTAATTATTTGACTTTGATTAGTTCATATATAATTGTTTGTTTGATACTTATGGCGCCTAATTTACTTTATTGAGCAAACAATGTTTATAGACCCAAAGTAATGTTATGTAATTTTGACCTTATTAGAAAGATTACCAAGTACTATAATTGATGGGGATCAAATGACGACGTTAGTCATTTTGATTACATTAGTTTGGTTTGATGATTCTAACTAATAATGTACATGATGTTAAGTTTATATTGACCAAATTTAAGTGTGGGCTTTGTCATGTGATTAATGAATATAATGTTACGGCCAAGTGGGAGAATGTTAGATTTTTGGCCTATTATTCATTACTTAATTAAATTAAATAAGCCCACAATTGCACTATCTCAAAAGTAATGGGATTAGTGGGCGGTTATTTTGATGGGAAATAACTGTATCATGTTGTTATAAATGGGTTTGGTCCCAATGATTGTCTGAACTCAATCTCTCATATTCCATCTCTCTTCGCTTACGAAAACACCATAAGGAGAGAGTCCATCATTAAGGTTGAGGAAAATCATTGAAGACCGACACCCGTAGTTTAGGTGATGTTTCCGCGTTCAAGATTCGAGATGTCGGTGCTAACGAATTGTAAGTCTTCTGATTTTGTTGTTTTATGTCGAATTTATGGATCATGAGTTTGAATATTGTGTTTCTATTAATGTTATTGAAACGCATTTACTTCTAACAATCAGTTCATAAATCGGATGCATCCGTAAGAGAGAGATGTGATGAACTCAGGAATCACATGAATACATTTGCTTTCTTTTAATTTGGTTAGCAAGAGTTTACCTACATAAACTAAATTCTTTGAGTCAATTGGGATACACGAAATTTACATTAGTCTCATCAAACGTTTACAATCACATTAGATATCCTCATACATTTTCGCTTAATTTGAGAATCCTCGGTCCTCGGACACACTTGTTTTGAAAATTTACCATAAGTAAGAATTGGAATATCCGTACATTACTAGAAAAATGACTTTTCCATGTGGTAGTGTCACTCCACAGTCTCCGAACTACACAGAAAAATCACCGAACTCCCAACTACACTCCATGGGTATTCCAAACGAGCACTTGAAACATATCATAAAGAGACAGATAGTTAGGTAGATAGATGACTCGAGAGAGAGATTTTTTTAATGATCTATAATTTTCCGACATCCGTCCCCACTTAGGGTAGACGTACTGTGGTTCTAAATTGAAAGTGGTTCATAACGTTTTTACCGGAATGTTTGACATGCAGAACGAGATTCGAACATGCCTTTTTACGCACTTACTACGTCCTGAGGGACAAGTGAGAGAGAAAGAAGTTAGAGAACAAAATTTCCTTGACGGATTTGTCTGTTGGAAATAGTGTCGTTAAGACTAAAGAACATCAAATAATCATTCTAACTTGAAACTTGAATTTGCATGGATTGATTGTCTAATTGATCACTAGGTTGTAGATTTTTCTCACTTCAAGTGAATAATATTTTCGTGTTATATTAGTTTATTATTATTTGCGATGTACATGTTCATTTATGTTCATTGTTTTGATATTTCCCTTGAAGGAAGATTCTGGAGGCACTTATCCCCTAATAAACATGGAACAGGTCCCCGCTGGTCCAACAACACATTCTGATATCATGTTGATTTTTGATTGGTAAGTTGGTATTCCATCTCTAAAAAACTAGGCATTTATGTATTGACATGGGATCAAACTTTTCTTAAAATTGTTGTATACTTTTGTTCTTAGCATTATAAGACATTGTTACATTGTGTAAGTATTTATGTAATGACCGGTCAAATTTTTCTTAAATATCGTATACTTTTGTGTTTAGTAACATAAGACTATTTTCCCAACAAATCCTGATTAAATTGTGTTATTAGACATTTTATGTTAAACGTTGTGATATCATATCATAGCCCTATTTTATTTAATCTAATCAACTATTTTAAAAAAAAATGGAAATTTATGTTTTTGATCAAACTAGAGAGGAACTATGCCACTAAAGAACAAATTGTCACGAATGTTATCATCCAACGTCATGATGCGTACAAACGTTAAGGTACAAATCCAGGCAGTATGGTGCGAAGGCTGCAGAAACTTTAGCGTAGATTGACTTGCAGAGATGGAGATTCCTATGCACCATCACTGGAAATTCTTCGTACGTTGCATGAAAAAGAGGGAAAAAATACATTTGACAAGATGCGGGAAATTAGATACATATATAAAGCACAGATTTGTGGGTACATGAGTGGCTCAAGGAAAATGCTACAAACAGGGACATAGATAGGGAAGCAATGTAAGGTGATGTTGACTTTGGAGTTTGGAATATGCATCTGTAGTTTTGAAAAAAAATCTCTATGGGTCCGTTTGGGTATTGATTTTGGAAAATCGATTTTGGGTGGAATTGATTACCCATGGTTTTTCATGAAATTTGATTTTGGCATAGAATCTATTTTGTATTTTGTGTGTCTGGATAAAAGAGATTTTGCTCCCGATTGGTGTTTATTTTATTTTGTTAATAGTTAATAATGGTATTTATCTTAAAAAAATTCAATTCTTTTTTTCGGAAAACATGTTTTATATTTATTAATTTTTTTATTTTTTTTACTTATCATTGATTAACCAAATGATGTGAAATGAGAAAATGCAACGTGTTTGAAGTTTCTTTTCTCCCAGAATAAATGCACAATGATCAAGAATCACATTTTTTTCGGATTCCAGCGGAGAGAGGATGTGTGAGAGCGGGTTTTCAGGAGGTATAATCGATTCCTCCTCCAAAATCAATTTTGAACGTGGGGTGTTTGGCAAGATGGATTTTGATCTTACAGATTTCCAGAATCACTCCCAGAATCATTAGCCAAACGGGGACTATATGTTTGGATTAGGATATAAGTAGCACACATCTGTCGTACCAACATTAGAATTCCTTGGAGTTATCCGAATAAATACATTCTCTGAAGGAATTGTTCTAATTAACATTACAAGTTACAACTATTGTCCAATTTTTTAGGTCTCACCTTGGATAATCCCGTACTACGATGATTATATTGCACGTTAGAGGGTAATACAACTCCCTAATCGAACAACAAAGAACGATCCAAATCCATGATTGGACCGGCCTTTTATATTATTGTAGTGGTCGAGGTAATCTAGTTTGTCATCGTGCACTTAATCTTAAGAAATTATAGTTTACGATTTTTAAAACAACTTCAATGAAAATTGACAAAGAATAACGATATCATTAGGTCATCACTGACCATGACCTAGACGACCTGGTCTTCCAAATCAGCTTTCTCTCTGATCCAAATCAATTTTTTCTCTTCCTAACCTATTTTCTTGTCTTTCCTACACTATTAACATCTTAACCACAACCTAGCACAACATATATCTCTCATCCACATTATAAGGTTTTCATTTCCCCCCTTAAAACTTAGCAATCTGTTTCCAAACTTTATTTTATTTTTGAAAATAGGTAGATACTATTAAATTAAAACAATCATGCTATGATTCACAACTTTATTTCGAAATGACATTCACAGCATGCTATTCTTATATCAATATCCAAACAATAGTAAAATAATAATAATATAGTAATAGTGAAAAATGATGAAACACACGCATATAGTAAAATAATACACACACACACGAGGGATTCACTGCTCTTAAGTTCCGTTGACACACAGTTGTACTTAATAATAAAATCAAATCCGAATTTTAAATTAAATATCCAAATAATAGATATTTATCTACAACATATGTAGATTAAGAATATCGAAAATCATAAAATTTGACAATCATTTTATATGAGATCTAAAAATAATGTTTTTAGTGCATTCATTTTTACATCTCTAGATATTGAGTAAAACATATTCCAAAATTTATGAATTTGGATATCATTAATCTACGTATGTTGTAAATTAAGATATACAATTTGAATTTTCAATTTGGAATTCGAATTTAATTTTATTATCAAACGTAATCGTGTGTGTCAACGAAATTTAAGGATAATAAATTTATTCTCTCTCTATATATGTTTGTACGTATATACGTACTTACAAACAATTATCAAAATGCACGAGGAATTAAATGACCTAAAGTGCACCTTCCAAGTAATGCCAAAGGAATCGTTTGGAGTGCCAATGCACTTATTTTTCCACTTGGTAAGTGTGCAGATGGAGATACCAAAGCTTATCGCAAGTGACAATAACCCAGAGATTTCTCTTGATTCCTCTGATCACGATAAGATATAGCAAATTATACATCCAAAGTACGTTGCAATCAAACTCTCTAGTATCTTATATCTTTCTCACGAATCCATATCCCGTACGGACTTGGCAACTGAATTAAATATAGAGGTTTTTAAAATCCAATACATGCATATTTTAAGCTACAAAATTGTAATTTATCTGGAGTTGGCGAGTTGCATATTTAATGATTGGTTGGTATTTTTCTGGGTAAATAATGTCTTGTCATGCTTTAGAGAGTAGAGTGCAGAGGATTGATAGTTTATGAAAAGTATAATCATGTTTTGTAGTTTAATCTCGGTTGAAGTAGATTATGAATGGCAGGAATATGATATTATATACTTTTGGAATGGGATAGGAATATGATATATACATGTACTGGTTCTTTAGGTTTACATTAATAGAATGAAGGGCAAGCATATGTATTCTTTACTTCTCGAATAGGACATGAATATAATCTATATGTTTATATAAATTATTCGTTTAACACAGAACAAAATTAATAAAGACTAATACGTATATAATCGATTTATTCTATACGGTGAGAGTGAGAGTACAATTGTACAGGCTCCAAATTTGGTCCAAGTTAATTCAGGTCATATCAAGCCGGAAAAAGCATCTTTATTTCTAGCTAGAAATTGGTAGGTTGGGGGCTTCTGGTTGGTCCATGCATATCGAAATATACTTGGGAAGTCGTAGAGTCAAATTTGTAATTCAAATGATTTTATTATTCCTTCGTTTAAGACGCTGAATTAAAGACCCTACTTAATGATAATTTCGTTTTGAGTACCTTATTAAGTTATTATAACATGCTAGTGAATTTTGATGCTCTAACAAATATACCAAGTGCTGGAGATTGTCTCCAACTGCGATAAAATTCGTTGAATACAAGTCAAGTATGCTGTTCGCCTTCGACTCTTTCGGTGGCTCCACTGGAGCTAGAGTTTAACTACATTAATCTCATTGTGATTGACGAAGAAATCTTGAAAATAAAGAGAATTGGCTCTAGTGATGGGTTGATCGCATATACTCCATCTTATAACCTAGACGACTTCTTGTTTGAAAGTGAAATGATGGAGGAAAGACCTAAAGCCCCCTAACTTAGTGTAATCTATGAACTTGCAGTGTGCACGAGGATTGATTGTGGTTTGTAATCGTTCCACTTTGTTTGTTGTGCTCTACCTATTATTGTAAGGTTGGTTGCCTTGAAAACACTAGTCTAGATTCGGACGTCTCATCCGTTCTGGACAGGGTAGGTTTTGGAGTTCACTGACTTCTTGATGTTCGAACATCCGAATTCCAATTGCCAGAGTCAGTTATTTTTCGTTGTATCCTCAATGTCGAACTACTGATTGGCAGATATTGTTGAATATTGGTCTATATTTGTTAAATAAGCAAATCCAGGAAGAATCGGTCGACCGGATGGGATCCGGTCTACCGATCCACAGGCGAAAAAGGGTTCAGTCTACCGAATTGGATTCGGTCCACCGAACCGAGGATTCCAAGCACTTCGGGTGCAGCTGGGATTGAACGACCGAATTGGATTCGGTCTACCGTAAGAAGGTAATAGACACTTCAGAACAACGGGTTCGGTAAACCGTTGGAGTGATTTTTGGTGTTCCGAGAATCTAAAAGTGTATGTCCAATTTGGCACGGTCCACCGAGGGGTTCTCGGTCGACCGAAGGGTTGTTGGAGAATTTGTTAGATCGTGGAAAAAGTGTTCCCGCGATCTACCGAGCCGCACGAAGAAGCGTTTCCGCGGTCAACCCGGAAGGATTCGGTTAACCGAATCGTAACAGGAATCACTCATGTTGAGTCACGAACGGTCGACCGAATGAGCATCGGTCGACCGTTTCCCACGAATTGTTCGGCTTGGTTTTGCTTAATTGTAGCTCGGTTTTTTGAGTCTATAAAATGGTTTGTTTGCTCTTGATTTTAACACATAACACACACAACATATATTTCCTTCATTGTGAGTTGAGAGATTAAGGCTAGAGATAGATCTAGAGTGCTTTGGATGACCTATTGCCTTCATATACTTGTAATCTTGGTTGTTTCTCTTGTTGGAGAAGCGGAAGAAGGAAAGAAAACCCGCAGGAGACCCCCAAGGACGTAGGCACGTTGTCGAACCTTGTAAATCGCGTGTGTCGTGGTTGTTTCAGGTGTGCGTTTGTGTTTGCTTGTTTATTTCCATCTTATTAGTGTTCTTGTTGCATTAAGTTTGGGAGATGGTCCGAAGTTATTTCCGCAAGTCAATATTCGGGTGTTACGTGGTGCGTTTAATCCGTATCGTGTTAGTGCATTGTTAGATCCCCCTCCCAACAAATATCATAGTCTTTTCATCCTTCACTGGAACTTCAAGTGATCCGGTCGACCGTTTCTGGGTGCAAAATAATTTTATCTTAATGGCAGTTTTGGCATTTTCTTATCTTTTTGGGTGTCCTAAACTTTCCCTATATATACAATTTCTTGTGTTTAGGGTTTAATGAGCTTTTTGGAGCTTTTGGGAGAGGTAGATTTAACCAGCTTCAAACTTAGGGTTTAGGTATTTGAGGAAAATCTTGTATATATAGGGTTTAGGTATTGGAGGAGTATTCTATCCAACCCCCTTATTCATATCCAAGAATGTACTTCTCCAGGTCTCTTACTCGAAGTTAGATGCATGCTAGCTAGGTGTTACTAAATTACATAGTCTAACTTGTGTTCGGGATTCCACATCACTTCGGCTCTTTTGGTCCACAACCATTTCCTAATAGTGTTGCGTTCAAAGAACGTGTTTGTTGTTTACTTGCCATATACCGATGCATGATTTCAATTGGTCTTGGTCTTATTATGATTTAATTGGTCTTAATTATTAAATTCAAGGTGTTTGATGATGTTCAACGAGAAAGTCTGGGATTAAGAAATCCAATGAGATTTGATTTGCGAAGGTACGTCCTTGAGAGCAAAAATCTACAAAACGGGTTGGTCTAAGGTTCACATGGTCAATTAAGCAAAAGCCAAGCATTGGGGTAGAAGACAAAAAAGTCAGAGGCAGGTGCAGCCCGCATCTTCGACGCGTGTTCATCGCTGACAGGTAGGATATATGGGAACACCTCTCTAGCTAATTAATTTCTCTCTCTAGATCTCATCATAGTTAATATGTATGTATGTGCCAACTCCTACATACGTATCTTGTGTGGAATCAGGAATGCATCACATTTAGGCAATACTTTATCCAGTCATGGATGGCACCACGTGGGACACAGATGCTCCTTGTCGGAGGCATGCATTCACCATCAAAACTAGAGCTGTCAATTTTACACGAAACACGATAACACGACACGAAAACGACACGAAGTTAGCGGATATGGATTGAGAATTTGAACACGATTAATAAATGGGTTGGATACGGCAACACGATTATTAAATGGGTTGGATATGGATTTCTGCTGCAAAAACGATTAACACGATTAAGACACGATAAAACACGATAAGTAATTGGGTAATTAGGCACACGATTACGAATACGACACGATTAATACACGACTAATACCGACAAGTCTATAAGTAATATATAAGTTATAAATTATAATAAACAAATTCTAATAACTGAATGCCATATTTATAATTTTACCAATTATATATATAATTGGTTTGAAACTTTGAAGTTTGAAGTTTGAACTCTGAACGAGTGGATAATTGTGTGTTAAACGTGTGTTAAATGGTGTAAACGGTAGCGGTGTTAAACGTGTACACGAAGTAACCCGTTTAATAATCGGGTATAAACGGGTTGGATATGGCAACACGATTATAAATGGGTTGGATACGGCAGAAATTTAGCAACACGATTATTAAATGGGTCGGATACGACACAACACCTAGAGCTTATATATAGGAGTTGACACGACACGATTAGCACACGACACGACACGATTGACAGCCCTAATCAAAACCACGCATTCAACCATTTCATCTCGTGTCTGATGTGCTACAAACAGCTGATAGAAATGTAAAATGCTGATTCGAAACGGCGAGATACTGCATATGCGGGATACAGATGCGATGCGTGTATATACGTGGTTTGTAATGTAACTAAAAATTATATACATATAATAATATAATATAGATATATTAATTATAAATTATACAATGTAACTAAAAATTTAGGTAAATTTTGAATAATTTCTAACATCAATAATTCAATATTAAACAAATTAAAGTAAAAAAACAAAAAATGGAGCTTTGAGATGCGTCTTATATGCAGGCTAAAATATGGACTGCAACGGGTGACCACATCATGGATATACGATACACATCTACTCCACATCCGCGTATGCAGCTGCATCGAGTCTCATTTCAGAATAGTGGTTGCAACTGCATGAGATCAAACACAAACATGGATCGACAAAATTGTAATCGCATAAATTTTCAGGATTTGAAGCCACGACATTTGTTTGAATATCATTTCAACTGCGAGTTGACCTAATTAATGGAATTTCAACTCGGGGGTTGTGCATGGTTGCGTGCGAGTACGTTACTTATATTTTCTTTAGTTGAAATTGATAAATAATGCTTCCTTAATTAAAGCCTAAAGTGACGTACAATTACTTATGCAAGTTAAATAAGCATTATTTAATCAATTAATGTCAACATACTGTTATGATTTCCTGTGTATGACTTACTAGAATTGTAGCACATACACATACTGTAACGTCTTTAGACAGCGGAAAATTTTATAAGAAGTGATCAACATAGTCAAATCATCCACTGAGGACATTACGAAAGACAACACCAGGTGCACCAATATATATATATATAACATATATATCCGAATGTTCAAAAGTGTGATTACATCAAAATGCTATAAAGAAATGTACATGTAATCACTACAACCTCCAAAAGTTGAAAAACAACATCACGTCCCGGATATGCTCATCTGCGGTCACCACCCTCTAACGCCGCTCCCGGCCTGAAAGGTAAACATGCAACTATACCTGAGTTTCGAGAAGAAACCTTGTATGCCAAACCCCCACACATATATGAACAAGATACAACAATCAAAACATGCAATTCTAACACAGTAGAAGAATCACAATCACAAGGCTGGGTTTTATGGCTCTTTCACCCAACCACAACAACCACTTAATAGTAAAAAGAACATCGTCGTCAAGCTAGGCTCCAAGACTCTTTCACCAAGTCACAACAACCACGACCAAAGACCAGGGCTCCAGGGCTCTTTCACCCAACCCCCTATCACGCGGTCTAACTCAAGGCTCCATGGCTCTTTTCACCCAACACTAACCCACTTGCACATGGTTCTAGGACTCTTTCACCCAACCACTGCACCAAACAAACAAATACGGGGCTCCATGACTCTTTCACCCAACCCCTTTATCGCACGTGCACACAATACACCATTGCCAAAAAAAATCGACCAACAACCCACCTCACAAGTGCAAAACAGAGATACAACGGTCGACCGAACCCTAACCGAAGGTCAACCATTTCTCTCCAGAACCAGGAAAGTGTCTCGACCAAACGGTCGAACCAAGGTCACATGCGGTCAACCGTTAGAAGGTCTACGCCACAACACCAACAACAACTCATGTCCATCGATCGAACGGCTAAGGGGTCTCGGTCAACCGAAAACTACTAGGCACTTCCTACTTCTCTCTAAGTCACACCGGTCGAACCACACTCGCGCTGGTCGAACAAACTTTAAGTTCGGATCAGAGTTAAGAGTGGTCGACCGTTTGGATAGTCCACGTTCTATCCAAACCAATCCAGAAAACATCGGTCGAACAATCATATAGGCGGTCGACCGTTTAGATGGTTTATACCCCCAACCGACTTATCACAGTGCAACCGGAGGAACGGTAAAATGAACTCGTTCGACCAAAAACTCCCAGAGCTTGCCTATTATGCTTGACCGGTCGACCGCCAAGGCGTCGTTCGATCGGTGCAAGGCAAAACTCCTGCAATTACACTAGCAACGATCGACTATTGCACCAGTCGGTCAACCGTTCTTAGCAGAACTTCTGCTACACATCAATCTTCGACGAGCCTTACGGCTACCGTCGACTAAAACCACATCTCACACACCTTGGGTGAGTCTCAAAGAGAAGCTTGATATATCTTAAAGGTTTAAAGAAACATTTGAAGATCAACCGCGAGCACTTCCACACCAAAAGCACTCCCCCGGCGAATTTACACCAAGCGACGATTGCACCTCCTCCGATCACACCTTTCTGAAGTCGACTTGCTCTTCTTCACTGACGTTCCTCGAGTGAGATCAAAGAGCTAAGCTGAGAGGGAGAGATGAATAGAGAAATAAAGAGAAAAAGAGAATGAGAAAGATGAGTTTAGCATTTATAACCCCTCACCTCAACTTAAACCAATCCCAGTCGTCCACCTCAACCTTCCATCTCATCAACCTAAATAAGATTAGTTCACTAATAAGGATTAGGATATCACACATACATACAAATAACTCGGGCCATATGGATATGTGGATCATATACATATGAATGGACCATCGGTAGCACTAAATTTTCGAAAGCATTCTGTATTTCTTAATTGAATTTGAACATATAACTCATGATGTTGTCATTCAACATTTGGTCCAAGCTAATCTCAGAGGACGGATTTAGGAACTAAGCTAGACCTAAATTGGTGCACTGACAAAGAATGAAAGACTAACAATGCCAGGAACTTGATAATCATACCGTAGACCCAAAAAAACTATAATTACCATATTGAGATTGCACAAGAAAAGAACTTCATAACTACATCAATGATTCGACTTTCGTCAGGTCCAGACGAGGAAGCGTAATTAAATCCGTTTGCCTTTGGAATATCATGTTTGTATTTAATTGTAATACTTAAGAGATTGTCATGTTATGAACAATCTTGCATCCCCACCACAGGCGAAATGTACTTCTCTATTTATATGCATATAATCTATGATTATAGACAAGCGGACTTTACCTAGCATGTCCATAATGTTATCATATTATCAGATTAATTTCCAGTATTGTCCTTAAAGAATTTCAAATTTCACAATTAGTGCCCTTGATATATTACGACCAACAATCGAAAGATAACGCAGATTCATCTGAAGAAAAAATGTTTAATGACTTGTTCATCGCATGAAACTAAGGTTTGATTTTTTTTATTAACTTTTTTTTGTAGAAAATAAAATCTTGGTTATGAAGTTGTAGAATTAATTTTTTGTGAATAAATAATTACATATTTTTTGTGAAACTATTACGTAGTTAAAGTTTCAATATTAAATCTCTATAACTTTTATTCTATGGCGGATATTTAGACAATATATAGTTTTTTATTTATGTTTTGAAGGAAATATAAATCATTATCACGAATAACTTGTGTGATTATTTTCTTTTCCTTTCTCTCATTAGAAAATCACAAGTTTTACAATTTGGAATTGTCCTAACTCCCAATTCATAATCTTAATTTTTGAATATTCACAAGTGTGGATGATGCATCCTAACATGTTGGAGCTACTTTTTTTAGGGGAAAATCGGAATGCCTAAGCATCACAAACAAAGAATACTGTTCATGAAATAGGAGAATATGTTGATTGTAAAAATATTGCATAATTTAATCAGTTATTAACAGGATTGAAAACAATCTACAGCTGGCTAATTAATTATCTGGGAAAATAAATTGATCCTAATATATGGTTAATCCAAATACCAGCACCTGAACTTCAATAGGCATAGGTCACAAATTAAGAAAAAGGTTTTGAGGGTCAATGGCTGTGATGTAAACACCCTTAACTAATTAACAGCATATCACTATCAAGTTGACATTGGCCTGTCTTCTCAAGTTTACGATTGAGTTGAAAATGAACATATAAAGGGGAATCACATTAATACCCTTCAAATCATTGAAAACATCGAAAATATATTTTAAATTCTTATAATATCTATAATATCTTCTAAATTAACCAAATCTCCAATTGTATCATTTTTTAGCTGTTCGTCCATAAAATTTATAACTCAATATGTATGAGAAGTATGAACTATTCTACCTATGGTTCTATGTGATGGCACGTTCAATTAAACCACATTAATTTGAAGGGCAGGAAGCTTAATTTCACTTATACCTTTTAAATATCGATCTAACGGTGTCATCACTCACCGTCCATTAGTAATAGAATATATATATTTTTGCATTTTTGCATCTCGTTTTGGTGTAAAAAATTCATTAATGGTATTCATATAAGGCCTTAACTCAGACCATTAAGGATATCTCATGTGTTGAGTTAAGTTAACCATTCTAGTGTATATGAGTGCTACAGAAAGATACTATGGAAAACATAAAGTGAAACTAAAGTGTATTGACGTTGTATAAATTAGAAGGTATTGTTGATCTTATTAGTCATTTAGAAGGGATTCACGAAATTAACCCCCCAAAACAAGTTTGTCATCATCATTTACTAATTCAAAACATATGCATCATTCAACAACACGAAGAATCATTAGTATTCAAATACTTTCATCTCCTCTTCTATAATTTCCATACATTCACACTAATAACCATATAACAGACGATCACGAAACGACAGGCAATATCTCAACATCTCCTACACAAAACAATAATGGTGGAGGCAACCAACCAACCAATGGAGTAATGGACACACCTGAACATGTGAAAACAAGCTATTAGATGCTTGAAAGATGCCACCCCAAGCACCAAATATTATATTCCAACAACTAACACCAACATATTATATACACAACACACTAATCTCCCACTCCAATCAAGGCGACCTTCAATTAAAGCCAAGAAAAGGTAGAGATGTACATGAGTAGCACCTTGATTATTAATTAAACAAACGCATGCGCCAATCCGGACCTGGACCACAGGCAAGCTAAACCACCACAGCTATCCATGTGACATGCACCAACCACCTAGGCCGAATCATATTATACAAAAAGATGTGTATGTTTGTACGTGTTAAGCATTGGCTTTGGCTAGCTCTCTCGATCGATCGCTTTAATGTTTGTATGCTTTCCTTCTGATCCGCCCTTAGTCCAAACCCAGAGGGTTTTTCATGGTTGATTAGTTTAATGACGTTGAGGAATAGGATTTTAAAATGGCGGACCGGCCGACAGGCCAGGTCTGCCCACGATATCGGATGGTGATCCCTTTGTCATCATCCCAAACGAGTCGTCCGCGTCGTGTCATGATCACTGTGGTTTACATTTTGTTTTGGAATCCTTTCGGAAAATATTATAAGTACGTACGTACGTACATACATACATACATTTCCGAGAAGTGAAAATGTACGGAGAAATGGATGGAGAGAGAATTTTGTAACACAGAGAAAGTATGACCATAGCTTTCTCTTAGGATTATGAAAAAAAGTTGTCAATAGGTTACTATTATTTATTATTGTCACAAAACACCTCCATTTTAAACAAAGAGTCTGAAGAATAAGGCTTTAGATTTATAACAAACTGTTTTTCTTATGTAGAGCTTGTTTCGTTCCTATAGAAGTAATACAAAATTATTTTTCTCACATCACAAATAAAGAAAAAAAATCACACTCCACCCCCCCCCCCCCCCCAGTAAATAAGTAAAAATGGTTTACATCTTACTTCATGATCAGCAATGAGCCAAAGGTCCATAATCTTAGAAAATATTATTAGAGAAAAGGTAGAAGATAAGGACTCAAAATTTAATCGTTATACTTTAATGGTAACGAGCGTGATTAATTTGAAAAATCTATTGCTTCTATATTAGATACAACACATTAGAATCAAGCACAGGGATACATTATATATGCTTCCTTTAGACAACAAATGGGTGCACGAATAAGTACTTGTAACGAGCTCGATCACAGTGGAAAAGGATATCAACAACTACAATAGCGGTCGTAGATATATATGTCAGCAAAATGGCTTTGCAATTTACTTAAATAGAATACTCTTAACCATATGTGAGCTCTAATTAATTTATATCTCTTTCCATCGCATTAATATGATAAAAGCATGCATGATGAGTGTATCTTTAAGTTCAGGCCATGATCATTTTGTGTTTATCGAAGATATTGTACATCTGTAGTACGAATGATACTGAAGTAATAAAATGAACTACTTTGCCTAAGAAAAGTAATAAAATGAGAAGAATATTTGGTAAAGGAGTTAGGGAGGGATTATTTTAAGTAATTCTCGTCTTACATTATAGGGTTGGATTAATTTATGCGGTTTAATTTGTTAATGGATCGGTTGTGAATAACATATTGACGTGAAAAGCAGCAGCTTGAACTTTGTAAGTATAACTAACTTGCAAATGATTTGTGGAAGAAACTATTTGTTATTTATATCCTGCCTAATAGAAAACTGCCGAACTTTCTTACTAAGATAAAATGACATCGGATTTCTACGTCAAAGATAATTATTATTATTATTAAAAACTAAAAGGTATGTTTTTTGTAACCATTTTGACTTTCAGATAAGGGTCAAAGAAGGATCTCTCTGTATATGTGTTTCCAAAGAAAAACAGAACTCAAAACCTTCGCGTATAATCGTACTGCTAATTACAAACCATCTAATAAACATTCTATTCTATCACAGATCTCATCATCAAACGATAGATAATAAGTCAATCTACGTTGAGAAGATCAATAAACCAGATGTTTTATTGTTTTGAGAAAATAAAATAAAATAAAATTCTACCGAGGTTATTTGCTATAATTGCAAACTGGAAGGGTAAATAATAGCTCAATGTTTCGTACTTAAGTTGCTTACACAAACTGCGTGGTTGTATTACTGCCCAAAAGAATTGATTGGGCTAGTGGATTAGGTCTGGATAATTGTTCACTTCTATTAGCGAAAGGTGTTACAAACCCATGTCATGTCATAAATTTCAATTCACCATTGCATTAAGGACATTCGGCCCAAACTTGAATTACTTACTTTTAAAAAACGATTCTTGTAAAAAAAAAAAACTTGATTGGGAATTCAATATATTGATTCCTAGCTAACAATATTTTTACCTGAATCGTGTTCTGATTCCAGAGATTTGTGAAAGTGAGAAAATACTAATGTATCTCTACTTCCCTAAAAATATTATAGCATTTGTTTTCTTTTTCAAGTGGGTTCAAAGTGAAAACAAAATTTCTTCAAATGATTTTCCAAAAGAAGCCCCTAAAGCGATTGCCAAATGGACACACTTTATTAGGTTTCTGATATGTGTGTAAAGGATTAGGTTATGTACCATTGTCGGTGTGTAAAATAACTATGTAATTAAAAAGACTTTGCTTTATTAAATAATTGTTCGATTTTGTTGAATATGATTAATGTTCTAGCGGAAAATGATCAATTGATACTATTGCACGTTGATATTGATTCTAAAGTAAGAATATTATTGGAGTTATAAGCTTACTTTTCCGAAAAACATCCCACATGCATGCTTATCCATCTTGATTCTTGAAATAATATATTGAGCTTCTTACAAGATTAATATTATTTTTTTACAGAGAATATGCTGAAAAGCTAGCTAGAACACGATACGACGTGATAGAGGATCTTTTTTAATTAGGCAGATGGAAAGGAAAGACGAGTTAAAGGCAAGAGAAAGCACGATATCATGCAAGTATGATTAGATAGAGATACTTGATTAGCAAGTGCATAATGACCTAAAACCCACTTAAGCAAATCCTTGTAAATATACATCAATATCTTCCACTATCTATCTAAACTTTACGTGCAATTTCTTGTATATCTTCGTTCTTGAAATAATTGAACATGTGTGAATCTGCCTAATTAATCTTTATTTTTTAAAAAGAAGATTAAAATTGAGTTATTCGGTGGAAATCTATGGTTATATGTTGTTCATATGATCGACACGTCGTAATACTTTGAAGTTGGGACTGTGATAGATCTCGAAACATATATTTTTCTCTACCTTCGAGGGATTAAGATCTACTAATTTGAACTTAAATAATGTTTTAGGTAGAGTCTGTACTTGATTAAAACCTTTTGAAGATACTGTGGAGTACAATTACATTGGTAGCTTAGTTTTTTTATGTAATAATCAATTTTTTTATACCATTGCATTCTTAGTTCTCTGCCATAAACTTTCAAAATAAGTGACTGTTCAAAAGATAAGCGGGGACATTCAGTTTTTCAAAATGTAATTAAAGCATGGGTTAAGATAGCAAAAATTATGACACTTTGCTCTCATCACACCAGGCTGAAGGACAAGTGGAAAACATGAAGGTGTGAGTTGACCTTAACATCCGTTATGCATATAATCGTTTTACTTTTAAAATTTCATAATTCTACTTATTTATTATGTACCAAGCAACCTAATTGAGCAAACAGGCGAGTACTGAGCGAGGCAGTTAATTCGGCTTGTGCTCTTGTCATTAAATTGAACGCAATTTTGTGCTTATGCTCAATTCATTATGAGGTGAATCAGAGTAAAGTGGAGCAGGCCTCGAACTAGTGGCTGAGCATGAGTAAATGTTTGTAGACCCACGTATATTTGCAACTCAATTTTTTCTTTGAAAATACCACTTAATCTAGTAGCTCAAAAATTCAATCTGATGGCAGTAAAGGTTCTAATTAAATGAAGAGAAGTTGTTTAAGAACATTGGTTACTTATAAGAGTGTAAAAGCTTCATATATAATGTAGTACCAAATTTCAACTGTATGTGAACCAAAATCCCAAAACTTAGATTATGTTGGGATTCACTTGGAATTTGCCAATTTTCAACCACTTGTTAGGTGCAAAAAAAAAATGATATTTGTTTGGGTGCACCTCTGCGTATGCATAATTGAGGTTTTGCATTCGTTTTGCCTATTTTCTTAGGTACACCTATATGTCAATGTTATTTACTTTGGTGCATATGTGCCGCTAATGGGGCCCACTTCGTTATAACATCGTTATCACACGATTAAGAATTTTACATTTTACACCTTATAAATTTAAAAATCTCTTTAATGTTAAATAAAAAACCAAAACTCAAAACATATCTCATTCGATCTCTCTCATCTCTCTCTCCCAATCTATCTCTTCTCTCTCTCCTCTCTCCAAATCTCTCTAGTCTCTCTCTCCTCCCCACTTCTCTCATCTCTCTAGTCTCTCTTTCTCTCTCCTCTCTCACTCTTTCTATCTCTCCAATCTCTCTCCTCTCCAAATCTCTAGTCTCTCTCTTCTCCCCCACATCTCTCATCTATCTCCTCTCTCTCTCCAAACCTTTCTTCTTCTCTCACTCTCTCTAAAAATAGCGAAAAAACACTATTCTCTCTTCTTTTTTCCTCTTTTCTTCTTCTCCACCTTCTTTCTCTACCAACAATGGCCAAATGGGTTCCTTTGGAAGACCCCATTCCTGTTGGATTTCGTACACTATTATATGTATATATTTTTCGAAATTTTATAAACATATAGGATCGAAACATTCATATTTTCTTCAGTTTTCATATAGACATGCATTTGTTTGTCCTAATTATTTAACATGCATTAGAACAAACAAACAATTGCAAAGAGGACCATACCTAGAGATTCTCTAAAACCCCTTGAAGATCCGGAGTCGCGTTGCCGGTCGAATCGCCTGGTGGATTGCCTCCGAGTATTCACCAAACACTAAACAAGATTGAAGATAGAAAAGCTAGTCTCTCAATCTCCAATAAGGTTTAGAATCCGACTACTAACCCTCTTTAGTTCCCTTGAGAAGAAGATCTCTTGAAACTAAAACTAAACTTAAGAATTAATGGAAATTCGTGGAGAATTATGGAGAGAGAAGTTTGCACAAGAAAATAATGAATTAATTGATTAGGTAATGAGATAAACTTGTATTTATAAGTTCTCTCCAAATTACCTATTCATGTGCAACCACTTGCCCATGATTTCATGCAAACTTCCATCTAACCATCCATTATTTGCTAACAAATAATCTCAGCCACGAATTAAATCAATTATGGATTAATTCCATGCATGATCTAATTAATTCTTAAATTAATTCTGCATAAAATCGTCTGGCCGGTCAACCGTTTGTGAGGTTCGGTCGACCGCTTAGACCGAGTTTCGGTCGACCGTTAGACATTCGGTCGACCGTTCGCAACAATAAAATATTTCATCGCAATGTTCGGTCGACCGACCGATAGATTCGGTCGACCGTTCCGAACAGACGAAAATTCCCTGTTATCGGTTGAGACGTGTCCGATCGACCGTGCACCGATCGGTTGACCGTATACTGTTGTTTGGTTGACCGTTTGAGCACTGTTCTGCAGACTTGTCAAAATTCGGTTTAACCCCTACAAAATTTGACATTTCAGGATTAGTAGTAAATTCACAACTTATGTAACATATTATCATATGTAATGATTAATCATTACACCCATAATATTTACATCACATATGAATTTAATTTAGATTCTAATTATGTTATTAATCACAACATAATTTTGATTTTGCTTGTTCACAACATGTGTAATATTTTCTACATGAAACCCGACACATCATATGAACTCAAAATCCCCATTTCTTGTTTCCCAGTTTTTTGGTGTGACCTATGGGATGATCTAAACTAAGTTGACAGTGATATTAAGAACTTAATATCACAAGCTATAAACGGTATCTAGCTACACATTATAGCTCCTAATTACTTAGAAAACTAAGAGAATTTTCGTGGGTTTTAGTAGTGAATTAGGAGAGAAAATAATTTCTGAATTGTGTGTCACAATTAGGGAGAATAAGGACCTATTTATAGGTTCCAATCTTACTCTTAATCATGACTATTCTTAAGCCACGGTTTTATGACAATTTCTCTCACAAACTAATTCCATAATGCATTATATGCACCTACAAAACGTTTGACCAAATTTGGAGCTAATCCAACCATCGATCAAATTAATCTCTTAATAATCAAAGGCAGAAAATCGACCGTTGTTCGGTTTACCGAGTCCCACTCGGTTAACCGAATTTGTCACGATCGTTTAACCGAGTACGTGACGGATGACCGAATCTTAAGGAGAAAAATTCTCCTTAACCGATCGGACTAATTCTCGTCCAAGACCGAGTGCTATTCGGTTAACCGAAAATATCGGAACTTGACATTGTTCGGTCGACCGTTTCTGGTTCGGTACACCGTACCAAAGTTCCAGGCACTTTGGTCAAGTTCGGTCAATCAATTACGATTATCCGTTCCACGTTCGGTTGACCGATCCATAGATCCTTCGGTCGACCGAACCATAACGGATTACCGAACTTCTACCCGATTTTGCCTATTTCAAATTTTGGATTTATTTCCAACAAAATTTGAACTTAAGGGGGTTTTAGCAAATTCACAACTTATGCAATGTATTATCCTATGCAACAATAAATTATTGCACCCCATAATATATGCATCTCATATGAATTTATCATGACTCTAATTATGTTTATATACAACATAATTGATATTACTTGTTTAGCACATGTGTCATATTTTCTATGAGAAACCCGACACATCATATGAACCAAAAATCAAGCTTCTTGTTTCACGGTTTTTGCGGTGTGACCTATGAGAGGATCTAAACTAAGTTGGCAGTGATATTAAGAGCTTAATATCACAAGCTATAAGCGGTATCTAGCTACACATTATAGCTCCCAATTAGTTAGATGTCTTAATTCCACTCGAACCAAAACCTGATCCATTTAGTGATGGAGTGCACCACTTGTGTCCGTCCCTTGCCTCATGATATTAAGAATACACACAAAGTAGTATTGTGTCATCTTTGTATTAGTATTCATTTCTTGATCTCTTTAAGCTAGTTATAAATATGTGACTTAACTCAAATCACATTGTGCACATTATAACTTTGCTTTATTAAAGGGCCCAGTAATATCATCACTCAATTCAGAGGGGCAATGATAATCTTTTGACTAACTATCTTCTCCAACAAAAGTCATACTTAACCAACCAATGTCTTTACACTACACTTATCGATAGCTCAAGCCACTAGTCTAATCAAGCATTTCTTAAGTGAACGGATATAAGTCTCATATCAAAGGACCAAGGACACAGTAAAATATTAATGACACAGAAACACATTTCTATAATATTTTACTTATTAGGTCTATTCACTATACAAAAGTAATATTTCCTTTTTTGCGTACCTGTGTCGTCACTCACTTGTAGAGCTACAATGATCTATGACCAACACGACAATCTTAACTCGGTAATCAATGTCCCATGTTAATTACCATGATTGCGAACATCTTTTGTTTTATGTAAACTATTATCTTTTAGAGCTCTACGGTTAAGGAACAAGAGTCTCTTCCTTAACACTTCTAAAAGACGAATAACATAAACAAGGAACAAAATGATTTCTCATTCAATTCATAATAATTGACATTTAAAAGTAAAACTTTTAGAACACATTCCCTTCAATTCCACCCCTCTGACGTCCTCCCGTTGCTTTCGGCGAAGCTCTCCCATCTGATCCTAACCTCCCTCCACCACATCGTCTCTCCCAACGACCCCAACTCCACCTTCGAGTGGAAAGGCACGTGCTTCTATGAGAACACAACAAGTCCGGGTCGGAGTTCGGAGGAGGGACTCTGCACATCATGGTTAGGGTTGGAGAGTTGGTGTTTGTATATGAAAGATTCCATCTTTATGGGAATTTTGATGTTTTCGGTTCAAATTTGGGTACGTTAGATGAGAACTAACTTTGTCTTATGTGAAATTTGACTACGATTTGGAGGTGTTAGAGCATCAACTATCATGACCTAGATCATCCTCGTACTCACACTCTCTTCCTTTCTCTCTCTGTCATGTCATCATGACATGACCAACATTTTCTTTTTCCTTCACTATTCACCAATTTACCATGATCTAGGTCATCACACTCTCTTTCCTCCACATTATTAATTTTCTTATCAACTTTTATTTTATTCCAAAATCATTTATATTTACCAAAAACATTAACAATCTATTTGGAAAAACCAAAAGACCAATAAATTAATTTGGAGAATTTAGTATAAGGCATCCATACCCCGCAGGATGAAATTAATTTTGAGAAGATAAGTGACCAAATATTTAAGTAGAATTCTGTGGTTTTAATTTTTCCAGTTTATAATCTATCTTTCCTAATTTGTAGTTGTAGTTTTTATTTCAGTTTAAGACTTATCTTCCCTATTTTCATGATTAGTTTCAGTTGTTATTTCAGTTTAATTGTTGTTTTATACTTTAAATTTAGTATAATATTTTCTATTTCTGAAAAGTTGGTGTATTTCAGTATAAATTTTGTATTTAAATCCTAACTATTTATAAAAATATAAACCCTTAATTATTATAACAAATACCAATAAATCTTGTATTGTTATTTTTTTATCATTTTTAATCTATTTTTTAATCTTATTTTCTAAAAATATGTTGTCTAATGTTTTTATTTTCCAAAATTTTTAATTTTTTCCTGTCGCGACCCCAACTTTTCAATTTTGCTTCCGTCTTGCACATCATTTGGAAGTCGATTTTGCAAATAATTAAAAAAATAATTAAAAAATATATATAAACAATTATAAAACGTATTTAAAAAAAGAATTTAAAAAAATTTAAAACAAACAAAACAAAAAATTAAAAAAAAACAACGACCGACCAAGGTCATGACTAGGTCGCTCCAGTGACCTGGTGGATGACCCAGTCAATGGATGATCGTGTCAACCTCCCCATGAACAAGTCGGTCACTCGGGTGGTGACCTCCACCGGGTCGGTCATCGGAGGATGACCTCCCATAGTGGATGGTCTTAAGGTTTTGATGTTTTCGGTTGGGATTTGGTTGTATATGATTGTTGACTTAACTGGGAAAACACAATTAAACTTTTTGACGAGACGAGAGACTGATTTGGAGTGGAGAGAGATTGGAGATAGAACGAGAGAGAGAGGAGAGAGATAGAACGAGAGAGAGAGAGAGAGGAGAGATAGAACGAGAGAGAGAGAGAGAGGAGAGAGAAAGAGAGAGTAGAGAGATGAGAGAAGTGGGGAGGAGAGAGAGACTAGAGAGAGTTGGAGAGAGGAGAGAGATTGGAGAAGGGAGAGAGAGGAGAGAAAATGAGAGATGTTTTGAGTTTTGGTTTTTTGTTTTTTATTTAACGTTAACGAGATTTTTAAATTTATAGGGTGTAAAATGTAAATTTTTTAACTATGTGATAACAATGTTATAACGGAGTGAGCATTATTAACGGTAAACGTGTAACCAAACAAATAACATTGATATATAGGTGCAGCTAAGTAAATAGATAAAATCCATGTGCAAAGTCCAAATTATGCATCTGCACAAATAACCCCAAAAAATACTATTCTCTTCCGACAAAGACTCATGTTGGTTAGAATTAATTGTTTGTTCAAATCCCACAAGCAAAGACACCCAATCGATTGCATCCAAGCTGTAACCCAATGGCAACATAACTCGAACAATTTTAAAACAACAACAACAACAACGAAAACAAAAGAAACAATATTAGAAAGATGGTACGTCTTTCATGCATAATTGCAACTTTATTTTATCTTCTCCCCGCATACCTCTTTTTGCACATCTTTTTCTTTCCTTTTTCTCCCCACTTTTGATTAGTGCTGTTACTCTAAAAGGAAGCACGACATGAACATTTGCTTTCATTGCACTGTGGTGACCAATTTGAGTTTGTTAAGTTTTTAGTGCAATATCAGCGGTTCTCACATGTTTTAGTTAATCACACCTTTAATATTTCCTGTGGAAATGTCACATTGTTTAGGCTCTTTACAGACCTAAATATGTTTGGAGTTGGTGGTAAATATCCACAAATAGACTCTAGAGTTTTATCATGTCATAGTTAAAACTGCAAAGACACGCATCCGGTGCTGCTGAACAAGAGAGATCATCAAGAGTGAGTGTGAGTCATGACAAGAAATTAGGAATGATCGGTTCTTGAATCTTGATGTTAGCAACTTTTACCATTTAATGTGACCCACCTACGTACATAACAAATCAGATATTGTTGATCCACGAACTCATGCATTCATGCACCACATATAAGTGTAAGTTGATAATTGCTTGAGACCAATCGATCCATTTGCCCTCATGAATCCACCAGACAGAATCAAACAACATCTATCATGCCTTCTCCCGTACAACAACACCACCACCAACAACAACACTCTCTCTTCCAAAGATGGCCAACCCAGGAGCTGAAGAAGCAACAAGCCATAGCCCTTCCACTGGCCATAATGAACCTAACATGGTTCGCCAAGATCGTAGTGACGACCGCCTTTCTCGGCCGCCTTGGCGACGTCCACCTTGCCGCGGGGGCCCTCGGATTCACCTTTGCCAACGTCACGGGCTTATCGGTCCTCACGGACCTCTCGGGCGCCATGGAGCCCATTTGTGGCCAAGCCTATGGCGCCAAAAACCACTCTCTCATGCACACCACCCTTGCCATGACCACACTCTTGCTGCTATCAACTTCTATTCCAATCTCTCTCCTTTGGCTTCATGTTGACAGAGTCCAAGAGTTGTTTGGGCAACACAAGGAGATCACCGGACTCGCCAAGACTTATGTGGTTTATCTCCTCCCCGACTTGGTGGCCACCTCGTTTCTTTGCCCACTCAAGGCTTATCTTAGTTCCCAAGGTGTGACGGTCCCTATACTTGTGAGTACGGCCGCAGGATTGGTGGTGCATGTGCCGGTGAGTTTTTTGCTTGCCGAGGCTAACGGGCTTGAAGGGGTTGCCATGGCGGTTTGGGTGACGGAGTTTGGCGTGGTGGGTATGTTGGCGTTGTATGTGTTTGTGAGCGAGAGGAAGAAAGGTGGTAGTGTGGAGAAGAGTGGTGGGTGGTGGGAGAAACAGAGAGCTGACTGGCTTCGCTTGCTTGGCCTGGCCGGACCATGCTGCCTCACCACTTGTTTGGAGTGGTGGTGTTATGAGATCTTGATGTTGCTGACCGGTCGTCTACACAACGCTATGACAATGGTAGAGGTGTTGGCTGTGGTGCTCAATTTTGATTACTTGTTGTTCTCTATTATGTTGTCGCTGGCGACTTGTGTGTCAACCCGTGTCTCAAACGAGCTTGGATCTGGTAAGGCGATGGAGGCACAGGCCGCAGCTTATGTCATCTTGGTTGTGAGTGTTGTGTTTGGATGTGTCGGCGGCTTGATTATGGCTACTGCTGGGGGAAAGTGGGGGTTGCTGTTTAGCCATGATAGTGGGGTTGTGAATCGTGTGAAGAAGATAATGCTGGTGATGGCTTTGATAGAGGTGGTGAACTTTCCACTGAATGTGTGTGGTGGGATAGTTAGGGCACCCTTAACGGGGGTGCCCCGCCTGGTCGCCCTGGTCGGGTGCCCGGGCGCACCCCCGTTAACGGGCTGGGCGCCCGTGGGGTTCCCGCTCGGAACGCCCGCCCGGGCGCGTGCCCCCCGAACGGCCTGTCGAGGTGGTTTAATAGTATGGTCTAATATCACACGTGCACTTTAATCACGCTTCCACTGAGCAAACATGCGTGCACTGTTTCCAATCACGCGTGCACTTTAATCACGCTTCTACTGAGCAAACACGCGTGCACTGTTTAATCACGCGTGCACTGTTTTCAATCACGCGTGCACTTTAATCACACTTCCAAAAAGTAAACTGTGCAAACACGCGTGAACAGTGCAACAGATACATCCAAACCCTCACAACTATAAATACATCTATCTATCTCCTGACTCCTCACATTTCCTTAACTTCTTAACTTGTTAACTTCTTCTCTCATCAATGTCGGATAATAGTTTAAACTCCGGTCAATCCGACGATGATAACTGGAATGAGACATTAAATATAATGGACCGCGCTATTGAATTGGCCGGACAAGTTGTTTACGAAAGGACTGCACGTCATAAGCAGCGTCGAAGGAGAACGATGAACCCAGAGATCGTGAACTAGGTTACAGACGCCTTATATGTAGGATTTCATGTTTAATTATACATATATATTTTCGAAATTTTTATGTATAATAAGGATCAATTACAATTTTCTTTGATTTATTTCATGCATGCATCGGTTTGTTTTAACATCTAGTTTCAAAACTCTATTAAAACAAACAAGGGCTCCGAAATTCATACCTAGAAGTTCTCAAAAACTTCTTGAAGATTCGGAGACGTTGGGGATGCTTCTCGCCGCGCCGGATGCCTCCGAGTGTTCACCGAAACCCTAAACAAGGTTGGAGAGAAAGGAGCTAGCCAATCGATCTCCAAACAAGCTTAGAATCTAGCTACAAACCCCTTTCCTTAGCCTCTGAGATTTCTCCTTCCAAAGACTTAGAAAACTAAGAGAATTTTCGTGGGTTTTAGTAGTGAATTAGGAGAGAAAATAATTTCTGAATTGTGTGTCACAATTAGGGAGAATAAGGACCTATTTATAGGTTCCAATCTTACTCTTAATCATGACTATTCTTAAGCCACGGTTTTATGACAATTTCTCTCACAAACTAATTCCATAATGCATTATATGCACCTACAAAACGTTTGACCAAATTTGGAGCTAATCCAACCATCGATCAAATTAATCTCTTAATAATCAAAGGCAGAAAATCGACCGTTGTTCGGTTTACCGAGTCCCACTCGGTTAACCGAATTTGTCACGATCGTTTAACCGAGTACGTGACGGATGACCGAATCTTAAGGAGAAAAATTCTCCTTAACCGATCGGACTAATTCTCGTCCAAGACCGAGTGCTATTCGGTTAACCGAAAATATCGGAACTTGACATTGTTCGGTCGACCGTTTCTGGTTCGGTACACCGTACCAAAGTTCCAGGCACTTTGGTCAAGTTCGGTCAATCAATTACGATTATCCGTTCCACGTTCGGTTGACCGATCCATAGATCCTTCGGTCGACCGAACCATAACGGATTACCGAACTTCTACCCGATTTTGCCTATTTCAAATTTTGGATTTATTTCCAACAAAATTTGAACTTAAGGGGGTTTTAGCAAATTCACAACTTATGCAATGTATTATCCTATGCAACAATAAATTATTGCACCCCATAATATATGCATCTCATATGAATTTATCATGACTCTAATTATGTTTATATACAACATAATTGATATTACTTGTTTAGCACATGTGTCATATTTTCTATGAGAAACCCGTCACATCATATGAACCAAAAATCAAGCTTCTTGTTTCACGGTTTTTGCGGTGTGACCTATGAGAGGATCTAAACTAAGTTGGCAGTGATATTAAGAGCTTAATATCACAAGCTATAAGCGGTATCTAGCTACACATTATAGCTCCCAATTAGTTAGATGTCTTAATTCCACTCGAACCAAAACCTGATCCATTTAGTGATGGAGTGCACCACTTGTGTCCGTCCCTTGCCTCATGATATTAAGAATACACACAAAGTAGTATTGTGTCATCTTTGTATTAGTATTCATTTCTTGATCTCTTTAAGCTAGTTATAAATATGTGACTTAACTCAAATCACATTGTGCACATTATAACTTTGCTTTATCAAGGGCCCACTAATATCATCACTCAATTAAGAGGGGCAATGATAATCTTTTGACTAACTATCTTCTCCAACAAAAGTTGTACTTAACCAACCAATGTCTTTACACTACACTGATCGATAGTTCAAGACACTGATCTAATTAAGTATTCCTTAAGTGATTAGATATAAGTCTCATATCAAAGGACCAAAGACACAGTAAAATATTATGGCACAGAAACACATTTCTATAATATTTTACTTATTAGGTCTATTCAGTATACAAAAGTAATATTTTCCTCTTTTGCATACCTGTGTCGTCACTCACTTGTAGAGCTACAATGATCTATGACCAACACGACAATCTTAACTCGGTAATCAATGTCACATGTTAATTACCATGATTGCGAACATCTTTTGTTTTATGTAAACTATTATCTTTTAGAGCTCTACGGTTAAGGAACAAGAGTCTCTTCCTTAACACTTCTAAAAGACGAATAACATAAACAAGGAACAAAATGATTTCTCATTCAATTCATAATAATTGACATTTAAAAGTAAAACTTTTAGAACACATTCCCTTCATTATAGACGATTATTTATCTGACAACCCTGTGTATTTTGATACTCTTTTCAGGACAAGATTTCGGATGAGAAAGCATGTCTTTCTGCGCATCCACAATGCCATCGAATCATCTGATGTCTTCTTCCAACGAACATCGGACGCAACTGGTAGGATGAGCATCTCCGGTATACAAAAAAGTACGGCAGCAATGCGAATGCTAGCATATGGCGTTGCCGTTGATGGGATCGATGAGTACCTACGAATGAGTGCGGCAACATCCAGAAATGCTCTCCTCAAATTCTGTGAAGGTGTTATCCGCATCTTCGGCCCTGAGTATTTACGTCGGCCAACTGCAAATGACTTGGCACGCTTACTTTACGTTGGTGAGCAACGTGGGTTTCCAGGTATGATGGGGAGTATCGATTGTATGCACTGGGAGTGGAAAAACTGCCCAGCTGCTTGGAAGGGACAACATCAAAGGCGTGCTGGGAAAGCAACTTTGATCCTTGAGGCGGTGGCATCGTACGACTTATGGATCTGGCACTCCTTCGGAATACCGGGTTCATGCAATGACTTGAACGTCCTGCAACAATCTCCTGTTTTCGACGACATACTAGAAGGTCGAGCACCACCTGTAAATTATGAGGTAACTGGTGTTCAATATGATATGGTATACTATCTTACTGATGATATTTATCCACAGTGGGCGGCCTTCATCCAATCCATCCTTCACCCTCACACCCCGAAGCACAGATTGTTTGCTGAAGTGCGGGAGGCAACACGTAAAAATGTTGAACGCGCTTTCGGAGTGTTGCAAGCGAGGTTCGCGATCATTAGAAACCCGACATTTGCCTGGAGCAAGGACGTTCTGTCTAAAATAATGACATCTTGTATCATCAAGCATAACATGATAGTGGAGGACGAACGCAAGTGTTACGCTAATTTTGGAGATATTCCCGAATTTATTAAAGATCGTCCTAGAACTTCAGCTGAGGAAATGTCGTATTCGACCGATTGTATAGCGGATCTTCATGTGTTTTTTGTCAATCAAGATCAAGTGCGTGACATGAACCAACATTTGGATCTGAAATGCGATTTAATCGAGCATATATGGCAACGCTACGGACGATGAGCGGTTTGAAAATCGGTTAACGTAGTTGCTAATGTAGTATTTGAAAGTTTAGTTTATGTAATATATACTGTTGTTTCTTAACTTTGAGTGTAATATTTCCTATTTCAGTTTATCTTAAATGTAATGTGGCTCCGTAATATTTAATAATAATTTCGTGATTTAGCAGTAATTATTAACAATATTTCGAGTTAAAATAGAATTGTAATGTTATTAGAATTAGAATTATATAAAATGTAATTTGTTAAATGTTGTGTGAAAATTATAATTGTTTAATTAAGAAATGATGTGGATGAAAGAGAGTGTAGGGTGGGTGGGGTAGCCTGGGCATGGGTAATGGGGTTTTTTGGGTGGGTTGGGTGAGCTGACGTGGCAGAGAGAGAAGCTGACGTGGCAGAAAGAGAGTGCAGGACGCCCGGCTGTTATTTGTGCTCTTAGGGGCACAACCAGGCCTCAGCAGCTGGGGATGTTTACTACACTTTGCCATTGGGGGTGTTGCTGGGTTTCAAGAAGAAGCTTGGCCTTGGAGGGTTGCTGTTTGGTTTTCTTGCTGGGGCTACTACTAGTGTTGCTGTTCTGCTGGTGTTGGTTGGGAGAATTGATTGGGTTGGGGAAGCCCGTAAGGCTCAGAAGCTGGCCAGTGCAGGGAAAGAAGAAAGTGGATGTGATCATAAAGATGTAGATATTGTGAGTCTGCATAGCGATCATACTTGTGTCTAATATAAGTTAAGTTGATTATGTGCATAATAATGAAGATAATTTGTTATCTGGTTACCTGTGTAAGTATATTATGGTATCAATGAGTGCCGCAAGTTGGCGCTTGGCTTTACAATAATCATCAAACAAGACCGAGAGAAGATGTCAGCTGTGTTAATTGAACAGAAAAATAGACATAGTTGAAGAGGACGAAGGAACTAGAAATAGTATGTAACAGTAACACTGTAACAGTAGCCTAATTCTCCAACTCAACATTCTGCATAACTACGGAAGCTACAGTGGAAGGGCATGAAGGTGCCAGCTCCAACTACCGACTTGATACAAAAATCTACAAACACTAAAAGGCAGTAACAAATCGGGGAATTATGTAGAGAAAACCAATCGAGAATAGGAAATGACGACTATAGTACATCTACAAAGATTTCTACTTGGGAAAACTCTGGGGAGATCAACAAGCTTGAAGCAAAACAGGACCAACAACAGTTCCAAGCATATCACTCAGAGCCGCTTGTACTTCGTGCGAACCATGTTCGCAGCTTATTAAACCTGATAGAAGAGGGAATAACTGAGCCAAGTTCTTCCGAAAAGAAGAAATACCCAACCCGCAAATGGCTTGCAGTGTTGCCACGATGAGTGGTGCCCGTGCTGCAAGCTCTCTTCTTTTGGCTGAACCAAGTGGGATTAACCAATGAGTGTCAGGTTGGGTCTTAGGGTCGGGATCCCCTGGCTGCCCATGTTTTGCTGTGTCCAGGTATACCTGGAGAACCTCTCTACACAGGTCAACGAGATGCTCCTCGACATGCATATCTCCATTAGTGGAAGGTTGATCTGTGATGACATTCTGTAACAGTGTAAGACAAATCTGGTAGGATTCGTTCTCAAGACGAAGTAATGGAGGATCTTGCATCTGTGTGATGGACCCAAGCTCCTGGAGCTTTGTTCTCAAAATTGAGTCCCTGTTTATCATGTGGGCATGAGAAGCCACAGCATGCAAAGCTTCAAAGAGTAAAACTGTATTCTTTGTGGATAGTTGTGCTCTATACATATGATAGATTTCCATCACGGCCTGCAATGACAGAATCAGATTGAGCTACAGAAGTCACACTTTACATGAACTTAATATATAACACAGCATATAATTATATCCAAATCATTATCATACAAGTTGGTTTACAGAATAAGTATGGTAAGCAAAAATACAGATCCGCATTAGAATCCTAAACATGTAACCAAGTACACATGAATTTCTAACCTGACAACAATCTAATTTGGAAGTTGAGTGGAGCATCGAGTTGAAATAACTCAGATGCTCATTTCAATATCAAAAGTAAAACTAACTTACGAATTGTCTCACATTTCGGCTTAAACTTAAAACAATGCTTTTGTTAGCTTAAGTTTTCATTGATCATAAGATTCTCATTTAAGGAACTAAGATTTTGGAAGATGTCATTGGTGCCATTGTAATTCTATGCAAATTCTACAAAATGGTATCTCTGTGTTCTCTAAAAAGGGTATTGGTTATGATATATGGAATTAGGTTCTATACGAAAATAGATGAACCTGGATCAGTAAAAGCTGGACGGCAGCACGACATTTTGCATCGTTTAAAGCAAAATAGAGAACTCTAGATCTTTGGATCTCCAGATCTTCATCTTCTGTGTTAAGCTCAGAGGATACTGGTGAAGGATTCCCAATAAGAGAAAAGTCAGGGCATGTTGCAATAGTTACTTCTTTCAGTGACAAAACCACTTCGAGCCACTTCTCCTCTGAGAACAGAGTCCCTGCATTGCTCATTAGCCGGACATAGGCAGCAATGCCAATGCCAGCAAGGCTTTGATGTGGTCTCTTAATAAAACTTGTCAACAATGCTAGCACCTTTTTCAGTAGAGGATTGACAGTCTCATAAAAGTTGACAAAGAGATCCACTACTAACTGGAGAGCAAGTGTACATGTCTCGTAAAGCCAAGAATCTTGATCCTCATTTGCATCACTTTCAAACTCTTGCACTTGTGATTCTCCAGAAGGATCAATAGCATGGCGAACGTAATCAAAAATTGGGAACAGGACTGAATCGAAGACACGTTCCCACAAAGGTAACGAGAAAAGATGGCCATGGTTACGTAAGGTCTCGAATAGAACTTGCATCGCACTTTTCCTTATTTCGGGCCTAGGATCAAATGTAAGCTCTGATAATCCTGCACGGAAAGCACAACATAAAAATATAAGAAGCTTTCAATAGCTTAAAAATGTGTTATTTTTGGGTATGAGCTTTGCAAAACGGGACAGTATGCAACTACAGTAGTGCCTTACAACATACCCACTAGCAAGGGAAACCAGAAGTATAAATGATCATCTTTGTCCGAAAGCTGCATGCTCTCTGCTTTTCCATTATTCATTGAAAGAGATGCCCGAGAAGTTTTCTCCAATGCATCCTTGTCCTTAAGGTTAACAGAATTTCCAACCTCTCCTTCTGCAAGCTTTACGGCACAAAACCGAAGAAAAGCTATTGCATTGAGACTAATATCTTTGTTGAATCTACTGTTGGTAAAAGCAATAAGGCAATTCACAAAGTCTGTGAATGTAGAAGTATCAGTCTCCGTTATGTAAGGAAAATAATCTCGGACAATCTTCTCTATAATTTCGAAGGCCAACATGACAATGTTTTTGTGCTCATCCAAAGATGCAGTTGAAAAAACCTGCATTGATTAGTATTGTCATGCAAATGCTAATTGAAAAGAAAATAAGCATTAAAATTTTGAGAAAACAAACCATGAACATGCTTTTCCATCCTGACTTGACATGATTGACACGGGTCAAAACCATTTGTGAGATGCATCTAATTATTAATTCCCTGATTTCAACAGCTCTACTCTTCCGCATCACAATTACAAAAGGTTTCATGAATTCATTTTGGAAATTATAATTGGCCAACTCTTCTCGCTCCAAGAACTTCATCGAGAGTTGCCGTAAGGAATCCATAGCAAAAATGGCAATTGATAAATTCTCAGAACAACCAATTGTTACAAAGAAGTCAGAGAATACATTCCAAACACTTGACCACACAAGCCTGATACGATTCATGTTATAGTGCCTGCAGGAAGGTAGAGAAAAATATAAAAAATGGGGTTTAGACAGATGCACTGCATGAATGTGGGTTAGCACAGGTTAATCTTACGCAATTTCAACTATTTTTGTGAGACTGAAAACTCGTGGATCAGATGCTGAACGTAGTTCTTCCATTGAAACTTTACAAAGTGCTCTAACAAAATCAACTATAGCCTCGCTGTTCAACTTCTGGCTTCTTGTGAAAATACGGTTCATTTCAGAAGGCCCTACTTGTTCCAGCAAGTTTAGATTGGAAACTAAGTTGGTCATCTGCTCAGTTGTAACAAGTCCAGAGGCATGTCCACCAACTCCAACACTATCATACGAACCTCTACGAACATTTGAAGCAGCCTGTTGGCCCTTTTTCTTCAACACAGGAAGGATTGATGGCTTTCCTTGTTTTGATTTATCTACATCAGTCTGTGGTAATGCAAAGAAAGCGGCATCAGGAGGGGCACCCTCCCCCAACAGATGCAAATGTTCGAAACGAGATACACAAGTCAAAATATGCTCCCAGGCTTCTTGTAGATAGTTTCCGTCTTCATCTGCGATTGTGACAATTGTCTGCAGAATAAGAAGCAACAAAGTTAACACATACCAACAGCACAAAATGTACAAAACACAACTAAGAACAACATAAGGGAAGGCATCACAGGCTAAAGCAAAAGGATGTATAACACATTCACAAGACCCTATCAATGGATACGGATTAGGTTAGCAAGAAAGGAAGTCATCAGATATTGGTTCTCCCAAAGTAAAAACAAGAAGTCACATACGATAGAATCTGTTGTTTCTTCTATTAAATAGTGAGTGTACAAGGTCATATAGCCCTGACAAAGTATGTCCAAAAACAGAAATTCAAGTAATGTAAGACACGATGCCTCTCATTATCACCACAGTTTCACAAACATACGATTCAGAACTTACTGGAATCACAGAGCAGCAAGCATATAATACAACACACTCCAGATACTGTTTGCAGCCAATTAATTTTTCACCAAAAATAGGAACCAACCTTGATGGCATCAATATTTTTCTGCCTGATATCTGCCGCTGAGTGCAGGGATGTAAATTTAGCCAATGAAGTAACAAATGCATCTCTATGGGTCTTCATTGACATAACTGCAGTGACATGAATCGCATGACGAAATCCCTCCAAACATAAGGAAACCACAACTTCATCATCACTCTGGTCAAGTGGGACGCTGAAAGCAGCTAGCATTGGTGCCCAACAAACCTCAATCATAAATCTCAAAATGGCCACATCAGTTGCCGGATAGTAAGCCGACCTAGCATGCAAAAATAGTGGAACAACTGACTCATGCAAATTACTTTAGAGTTTTAATGTGCAGCAAGATAATAATTTGCTATAATAAATAATGGGGCTTGATTTTCAAATGGCCACATCACAAGAAAAAGGAAAAAAGTCTACATGGTTTATAGCTTTTTTCTTACTCAGATTTGCGTGCTTTTTCTTTGAATTCCTCTTGCATGTGCCGAATAAGATCATCACTTGTCTGAGAAGCTTTATCGTCTCCACGATTTCGAATGACAATATTCAAAATGCTATCAAGTCCTAGGATTCTGTTGGAATTCGTGGACTGACTATGCTGAGGGGTTAAATCATCTTCCTTCATCTTAATTTCGTTCTTTATAATACGCTCATACAAGGATCTCATATATTCTTCAGGTAAATCCTTTCCATCATCAATGCCACGATTATTTCTTATAAAATCATCAGCTGACATCTGGCATTCAAAATTCATCAAAATAAGCAAAACAAGTAGCCAATCTAAGTGAAAAAAGTCAATTTTCTTAAGTAGTTGTATACCTTATTTTTAACCATAGGGTTGTGGGCATCAGTATTCAGCAAAATTACGGAGTAGGCAAGCACATATGCTGTGTCAGCGCTGCTGAAAACCTTGGGATTACACTTACAGTAGCGCTCAGCAAATTTTTCCATGATGCGATCAATTTTCTGTGCTTCACCAGGCAATCTAAAGCCTTGCAAGAAGGTTCTAATAGCTTCATCAAAATCCATATCTTGAAAATTGAATGAATCCACATAAGCATGCATGACTTTAAGGGATGATTCTTCCCTCTCTCCTAGATAATCACCAATTAATGTCTTGTTCAAGCCAGATGCATTCCTAAGAAAAGCAGCTATTTCCTCGGGGGAGTCACCTACCTTCTTTGCAGTTACAAGGAAATCAATTCCCTTCTTGGGTTTTCGATTAAAGAGGGAGATACCTTCCTGTAATTCAAGGTGTTAAACTAAACTACAGAAATTTTCAACAGAGTAAAAGAGCAAGGGGACTAAATCAGAAAGGCATCCGATCTACCTGCAACTCAAGCTTGTAAGCCCGACGTTGCTCAAGTGAAGTGGCTTCAGAGACCCCATTTGAAGTCTCAAATTGGGATTCAACTCCTTCAGCTGACTCCTCGCTATTACCATTAGCCAGAGTAACTTCCAAACCATTTTCAGTACTCTCCTCAAATGAATTTTGAGATTTTGGAGAATGAGGATCTGGAATCCGCAACTGCTTATTCATCCAGTCTCCCATAGATTTTAAGATTGCAACCAAGCACATCATTGCTTCATGTTTCAGAGTAGCCTCCTGGGGTGGCAAAAGTGTGGTAGTGACACCTGGAGGCACACCTTGGGCAGTTTTAAGGAGGCCTGTTACCATCCTGTAAGGATCAGATGGAAGATCATGGACATTCATTTTCAGACAGGAAAAAGACTCAAATTTGGTGTATTCAAAGAGAAGCAGGAATCAGTACCTTTCAAATATGTTTGATGAGTTCACATCGCAATCATAATTGGTAAAAATATCCACCAATATTTGGGAGTCTACACATAACTTCTCGAGGAAGCAGAGTACTATCATTTTCTGCTGAAAATTAGGCTGAGCAACATTTTCGAGAACTCTTAGAACGATCATTGGAAAGAACACTCCAATTTCTGCCTTCAAGCCTGGTCTAAATCTCGACACTAAGCTCATAAAAATCGAGCAAGACAACTGAAAAACTACCATGAGAGTCGAAGCACTGTTCTTCAGAAGTGATAGGCAGAGATACTGTTTGATAGCTCCTAAAAACCTTTCATATCACGAAGTAAATAAGTCGGTCATATACAACTAATAACATGTTAGATGAGATTATTTGAGTAACTACTACAGCACAGTAATAAGAATAACAAATAATGTATACATTTTCGGAAATTCAGGTACCTCTCGCTTGTCCTAAACACTGCTCCTGCATTCTCCAGCAAGATTTTGAGCAACTCCAGAGCTACGATTTTCCCTCTCATCTGCATTGGATCTCCCAGTGCCTCCTTAGGAGGAGTCTTCATGGAAAGCTTACATAAAGCCCGGAACACCAAAAACGCATCCCGCCTCAACCTGCTTCCAATCTGAACCTCCAACTCATCATCCCTATCCCCCTCCCCTTCAACCCCAAGTTCCCCTTTTCGCCCTTCCAATGCTGTCTTATACATGCTAATCTCCCAATACTTTGCGTCCAGCATATCCTTATCTGTCGAATCCAACAAATCCGCTGGATTTGTTGTCTCCACTGCAGTGGAAGCAAACGCCCCATCATGAACTCCGGCCAAATTAGCCGTCTTTCCGGACGGCGTCCCAGGATTAAGCACGACATCAATATCATTCATAATCTTCGTTATAAACCCCTGCACGAATTGCGTCATGTTTACATCCACTGGACCACCGGGCTTCTCTGCAGGCTGCATCAGCTCCGCAACGACAATCGGCTGAACGGGAACAGTCGACGAATCTGCCTCCATCCGGCGGAACACAATGACAAGCATCTGGATAAGCGAAGCCTTAGCCGTGGTCTGATTCACAGGGTTCTTACTCCCTAAGTAAACATCATAACAAGTCCTGACAATCTGGAGAAGGCAGTCCCCATGGATCCGGAGTGATGTCGACGTAACTGCCGACAACAACGTCTTAAGAACCAGCAACTCGACGCCGTCATCGCCGAGATCGGCGCACTTGCAGACCGCATCTATCACCTGCGCCAGCAGCTTCACGTCGGGCGTCGCCGCCGCATCCGAATCAGCTGCAAAAATCACCAAAAAATCACACACAAAAACTTAAAAAGAGCGAAAATTCGCGGATCTGGAGGATTCCAACCTTCGCCGCGGAGATAACCAAAGGCGATGAGCTTCTGGAGGCAATCGAGAGCGGGATCGGCGATCTTGAGGAACCCTGAGGAGCAAGCGGAGAGGAGGGGGGATAGAACGGACTCGGCGTCGTTGAGGGAGAAGTGGTGGGGCCCGCCGTCGTGGAGGGGGCCAGGGCAGCTGTCAGAGGAGGGGGATGAGGGATCGGAGGACGGGGAGGGGAAGGACTCGAGGAGAGCCTTGCAGTGGGCGGCGAGCTTGGAGTGCTTCCGCCAGGAAGCGTTCTTGGCGATCTTGTCGAGGGCAGGGAGGACGAGGTGGGCGAGGCGGGAGGGGGGAGTGAGAGTGGAGTCCTCGCCGGCGGAGGTCGGAGAGGACATCCCGCCGGCGAACGGATCTGGGGAGACGAGGAGAGAAATGGTTGAGGTTGTTGGAGAGGACGGAAGGAAAAGAGATCTTCCACGCGACTTTGGTGAGTCACATTAGTGTGGGTGAGGTACAGACACACACCCAGGGAATTTTTATTTTTATTTTTATTTTTTAATCTGATTCCGGGGAAATTCGACCTCACCGGTCTGCGTCCAATGCAAGGACGGATGGATGTGTGATGATGAATCTAAGCAAATTATATTTTCGTTAAGGTCTTGGATAAAAATATTTGAAGATTGTTTATCGACATTGTTGCACATAGGTGGAATTAACTCCGTTTTGTTTCGTATTGTTTAAATTTCAATCGATGATTTTACGTGAAATGGAAACGAATTAAATTGATGGAATGATTAAGAGTCACTTACGTCGTGCGTGTGCATACACTTCCTGCAGTGTTGGTTAGGGTTGTAATCGTGCGTGTGCATATACTTCGTGTGCAGTGTTGGTTAGGGTTTTAAATGGGACGGGTAAAACTCACCCCAACCTGCATACCAGCCACCTGCCTACCCAAATACCCACCAACTCAACTAATAAACGGGGCGGGTAGCGGTTGTATTTTCTACCCGCCTTGTTTACTCGATTACCCACATAAGAATTTAATAAATTAAATAATAAATATTATATATATACACTTATATATCATATACATATACATATTTTCTAATCTCTAATTTACTAATAGTGTTATAAAGTTAAGTTATTTATAATTTTATGGTGTTCATCACATTGGTAATGTTTTTAATGTGCTAATGTGTCATGTTTTTAATTTATAGTGTTATGCAAAAAGAAAGAAACATATAGAAAATACATTTATCCATCTACCCGCCCCGCATAACCCGTTTACCCCCCCCCCCCCCCCCCTCGCGTAACCCGTTTACCCGATCTTAGGCGGGTCGGTAGCGGTTGATTTTTTTCCACCTGACCCGACCCACCAACCCGCCTACCTTAGACAGGTCGGGTAGCGGTGGGTTCAAAATCCGTCCCGACCCAACTTGTTTGCATCCCTAGTGTTGGTGATACAAATATATATACAATTAATTCAACCTCTTGTCATATTTACTAATGGGAGAATTAATTCAATGTTATAAATTCTCCTCTACTTTAACAATCAAGATCTTTATTTTTCAACTTTATTTTTAAGTCATGATCGTTTCATTTTTCCAAAGTTGTCTTTTTCGCTTTTAACTTATTACAAAATGACATTCTCTCCAAACTATGGTTAATAATTAGAGAAACTCACACATTTAGCCTTCATTTTCCTTTCTCCCTTTTTGATACAAACAATTTTCATCTCAAAAAATGTTCCATTGAAGCAAAATTGTTGAGATTCAACATTTTAAAGAAGATTAAGAGTTAGTTTCTCGTTCTTTTAAAAAAATCCTCATTTTTTTGAATTTCTTTGAAGTTTGAACCCATGATCTAAAAATCGTGAAAATGACTGAACAAGTATTTTTCCTTTCGATTAATTAAGTTTGGTATGTTACTATAGTTTAATAAATCTGAAATTTGTTGTATATTTAATGATCGTTGGAAGTTTGAGGTTTGAATTTGTAACATCCTCAATTTACAGTCAATGTGGAAGTCAAAATCAGAGTTCTCGTAGATCTCAAAATCAGAACACTCATGTCTGTGCGGGAAAATTTGTAAGCGTTAGAACTCACCTTTGTGTCTAAAATGTTGAGTTCTGTAAATATTAAAATTCAAGACGTGTCACGCGTGTGGTAGCGGGATCTAGTATGAGAATTTTTTCTCAGGTACGTTTACATTGAGAATTTAAAAAAATGATTTTTTTTTCTTTTAAATGGTGTCGGCGAATATCCGGTATTTACTATAAGGTGCACAGTGATCACTTTAGTCAATTAAAACCATTTAGAATATCAAATAATCTTTTTGGGAAGAAAACAACAAATAAATGTCAAGATTGTGTTTTAGGCTAAATTTAGGTTTGAAGGTGTTGTATAAAGTTGACGTTCCTTGTTGTCAACAGTCAAAAAACCAATCTTGAAAGGAATCTCAGATCTAGCTCATATGATGGTGATCAAATTTAGGTTGTGATCCAGAAATTATTGAATAACTGCAAAGAAAGAATTCGACTATAGAGTGATGACGTTTTTGGGATATAAAAATCATCTTAATTGATAATGACCATGGTGATGATATGCAACATTACATATAATTTAGTCATCACATATTTACATGCATGGATCACATGGATTGCACGAGCTTCATAGCTCACTCTTGCTTTATTAAATTGTTGTTACCAGTGCATGATTTTAACCAAGGAAATCGTTTTAAATCCAAGTGCGGACTTGGGTTTATTTGGAAACCTTTAGTGGGTTACAATCTTTAAAATATAAGGAGAAAGCAATTCTTCACCAAATGCATGTGTGTGCATTTAGCTGTAATAAATTCTCCTTCAAACACCTTTCTTAACACCTTAACGATCTTTGAGATCGGACAAGTTTAAGTCGTATTTGATAGCTCAACTTGTGAACTCAAACAAGGAGAGAGAAAAAAACATCGTTTTTGCAAAAATTATAACAGAAAAATTACGATAAAAACGTGTGTACTTTGTTAAATCCCTAAATAATAAAAACCCCTCTATTTTTTTTTCTTTTTCGTATCTCTCACCTTATTATTTTATCCAAAGTCGAAACACACCAACACATTGGCAGTAAAAACATTGTTTAAGTTTATATCTAGGATTTTGATGTGAAGAACTATTTGAGCTGGCGTCAGACTGAGTTCGACAAGCTCATCTACAAAGGAGTACTCACTTGCAAAGGTTTTTTCGCCTTAAGAATTAAGATCATGATAAATAAAAAATCAGACCAGCCTCACCCTAGCTCACTAGCCTTCAAGCAAGACCCAAGAAAATGGGTTTCCTACGAAACTCAAACCCTCTCCGTTGCTCTTAAATTTTATGGTGAAGCTCAGAATTCATTTGTTTGCTCTCACACAAATGCCTCTCTCCAGTTCACTATCAAACACAAATGTTGGTTTGAAGCAATGCCTCCTCTTTTCTATTACTCACATATATATAATCACAATTTATAATTGCTCACGAGTTGGATTTTTCCAAAGGTTAAGTGTGACATACTACTCATACCTCAAAACTTCTTTATATAAATTCTCTAGTCTATAACTGATCATTGTTAGTGCATTCCAACTTCATAAATGTTTGGATCCTCGGATCTTTACTAGTGCCTATTATTCCAACTTTGTGTCTCATTTGCATGAGAGACAAATGTTGACATGTTTGTTGGTCTCTCTTCAAGCTCCTTCCTGAAATGCTTACTTACACACCAAAGCTTCCTCATTGTCCCTACTAGCAACACAATTGCAGCCTCATGTCCTCATCTTATGACCAAGTCCATGAGCCGTATTACAATGACTGAGCCTTTAAGGTTCTAGGGGTGTAACAATAGAGAAACGTGGAAGGCCTAGAGAAACACAAATAAGATACGAAAGCTACAAGGCGTTAGTGTACAATTTCCAAAAATCATGAGATTGGCACTCCAGATCTTTAAGAAAACGTCTTTATATCTAAATAAGGGTGTTTCACAATGTATTTGGGTCTATTCATAATATACTTTTTAGGTCAATTGAGGAGAAAAGAACCTAGGATTATGAAGAAAAAATTGGGAGAAAGGAGAACATCGGTTTTGTTTGAGAGAGATTGAGAGTATGTTCTTCTTGTTGTACCCTTTCTTTCCCAGTGGAAGATCTTTTTCAGCTATACAAGTGAATCGGGGATCCATGTCATGAGAATAAACAGGAGGTAATGACAGCCAACTCAAGTTTCTCAACCATCTTTCAACAACCGTCCACAACCCGTCCTGCAACTCACCTAACATAGAAGCATTTTTTTACTACCAACATAAACATTCGCAAAAAAAATTCTGACCGAGTTATTCTCGACAAATAAGCATAATTTTCAAACGATAATGATAGAAAATTAACTAAGTTATTATATATAGATATATAAATCTAAATAATATATAATATTAAGATGGGTATAGGTTAGACTTAATCATAATCCAATACGGTTTTGCAAGTTGACGGGTTGAAGAATTAGACCCCAACATCCAATGATGAAGAATTGATCAACACGTGTTGCCTCTTTGCCAATTGGCCCCTGTGAATAAGGGCATTGAAAGAAGCAAAGAACAGCCCCTACTTTGGCGAAAGGGTCCCATAATTGGGTGGAGGGTAATAAAAGGGGTGATGGGGCCTAATAGTCCCGGGATTTGTAACCTGAACGGTCCGGTGAGTTCCCCGGTCAACAAAAAAGAAGCAAAGAACAGACCATGCCCGACCAATGATGAACTCTGATTGACATACGGCATCCGTAAGATGCCCAACCTAAATTACGTCAGACTATGGCGCCTTTCTATTTAATGATGCAAACCAATTTCTTTCTCCCATACTACCACGGCAGAAGACTCAAAAAGGTAAACAGAGAACGCTGACAATAGAGAAACAAGATCCCGAGTCCTGAAGTTTTGATTACATACTAATAAACACTTAAGGTTACAAAATTTACAAGATCTGCCGGAAAGAAGCGGATACATACTACAGTTTCAGTTTGGTAATGAACAAGTTAATCTAACACCCCTTACGGTATTAATAATTAACATCAATGGCAAGCAACATGTTTACAACAATGTTACATGACGCTGATGCAAAACACGAGCCTTGATCACAAAAGATGATTTGAAACTCCACTGAAAATTACTGGTAGACCTAGTGATGATCCCGTCTTCGATCGCAGAAAGAACATACAGCTCAGAGAAAGCTTGTTCCGACAGAAAGATCATTCAAGTTGGAGAGGATCTGCGCTCGTGTAGTACCAATCTGATGAGCAATTTCTAGCTGTTCATCCAGTGGAAGCATTTCATAGCTGCATAATCCATGGGAAAGTAGGTTCAAAGTTCTGATAAAAATTAAATAACCAAAGCACAGTTCGAGCTTCAAATTAATAATCAACTAAAAATGTCACTCAGAGAAGTGTGAAGAGCCACAAACTTTATCGGAGTTGATTTTGGCCCAAAGAAAACAAATAATATAAGCATAAAAACAGTGTGAAATTGCTCCTCGTGAAAGCATAGCTCTAACTTCCAAATAGTGGTCGTGTTATTTGTATTATATCAACAGAAACCAAAATACACAAAACAAAAATAACTTTCTGACTGAAAAAACTTACTGGTTAAGTAGCTCGAAATCCACTATGTTGTCAGGTCCAGGACGATGTGCCTTCCCATTAGCACGGAACTGTCTATAAGCTCGGGGATTTAGACCGCAGATATGAGGAACAGCATCAACCAACTTTTTCTGAAGGGTCTGGAGTCTACGGAACGCAAGCTCATCTAGTGGAGCTATGCAACCGATGCTTCCATCAAGTGTGCCAAATAGAAGAGCAAATCGGTTGGTCTTCTCAGAGACATTGACTGAATTTGATCGGTCGGATGATGTAGGAAGCATTTGCAACCGCATGAACTTTGTAATATGTGTTCCAGCATGAAACTCAGCTCTTGTTAAAAGTTTTTGACCCTTCCAACTCTCTGAAATTTTGGGAGCATAATAAAAAACCTGCAACAAAAGAATATTGGAGCTACTTCTGGTGGAGCAAAATCTAGGATGCAGAAAAACAAACAGACACTAGCGCTTGGCTGTTTGACCAATATGTTAACCATTCATCTCTCATTCCATTATGCTTATTGGGAATTTGAGTATGAGCAAATGGATTGATGCCACTCTTACAAGTGACCATTTTCAAGGCATGAATAGGAACAACATAGAAATCAAGGACATAGAACTCAAATCTCCGCAGAAATGGTATGAGCACCATGATTCCAAACCAAGGTCATAGACCATGTCTCACTTCTCGGTCAACCTGAGGTAACTGCAAACAAGCACTTTTACCATCTTTGGTACAAGAAAAATATCGGGCCACAAAGAATTATTTCCAAATTCAGGGTCCAAAAATTCAGTTGAGCTGCGTGCGGATATTTAACTTGGAATTTAGACTTGTGACTTGTCATTCGTAAATGACTTGTTAGAATGATTTCTCATGGTAATGTAAAATTATAATGGTACTTTTAATTTCTATTTTCATACAAAAGGGTTGTCAACTAGGAAGCACGGACACTTCTGAATGGTCGTCGTGTCCGAGTCGTGGCCGTGTCGGACACCGACACTCCTCGGACACGCCTTGGACACGTGTCGGACACGTCAGGTGGCGTGTCCGGGGCAGTTTTGACATTTCGCAGTGGTGGACACTCCTCGGACACGGCTAGGACACTCATTGGACGCTCCTTGGTCTCGATTTTGCCTTTTGACCTTTTTTTTCTTCCTCCTTTTCGGTACCGGAATGTTTATATAGAGGAGTAGAAGAAGATAAATCATTGGGTTAAGGAAGTTTCAATACAACCCTTGAAATATATTATTTTATTGGGTAGTAATCAGTTTGTTGCCCTTTAAGAATAGACCTAATGACTACTTTTGTCATGGACAATGAGGAGGCAACATGAAGCAACGTATATTATTTTATTATGAACATTTAACATTTATGAGTAATTATTTTTTACAAGTATATTATTATTTATTTATATATATTATAATTTTTAATTATAATTTTAATGTTGTGTCCTACTTTTTAGAAAAATGTTGTATCCATGTGTCCGTGTCCCGTGTCCGTATCCGTGCTTCTTAGGCTGTCAACTTTGGCTCGGCTTGATAGTTTGACTCAAACTCGACTCGAAAAACGCTCGACTCTAGTTTAACATGAAAATGAAGGATCTTGATGAAAAACCAAAAAAAATTCAAACTTAGTTCGGTAAACTAGCCGCTCAAACTCGAAATTTTTTGATGCTCAGCTCGATAGCTCGCTCGAATTTTTTATTGCTTCATTTATATTTATTTTTTGGTATTTGGTAATAACATAAGATAATACTCATGACTCGAAATTTCGCTCGACTTGGCTCGTTTACACCCCTACTTCCAAGTACTTGAAGGTATAATTTGAAATTCCATACGATTTAAATTTTCATCATTCAAATTTCAATTAATACAAAAGGGCACTGTATTTTGTATATTTCAAATATAATTATACAAAAAATAGTATATGTTTTATGGGTTGATATGATTTTAAATTATATGTGGATTGTATAATATAATAGAGAATATAATATGAAACACTTCGTTACTGTCACTTCAAATTGACCTGCTTATCCAAACAAGGCAGAGAATATTATATGAAACACTTAATTGTTGTCATCTTGATGTGATGCTTACGCAAAAAAGGCAATTGCACATTGGATTTGTAAAGCCCGTCGTTTCAAAATTCCTATGGATTCACAAATTAAGTAATCAAACTCAGAAATATGGAATCCAGCATATTATGAACATTCTGCATCATCCATAGCAGCATTTTGTTCTAGGAAAAAGATAAAACAAAAAAGGTCAAAAAACGATATCCAATTCAACTTGTTAGGTCCTTCATAGTAAAAAGAGACTCGGTGAAATACACTATGAGAAGAAGGCACAACTTGAACAGCAACTGCACTCCACAGAAGAGTTATAAGAAGCAAATTCAGTAAAAAGTCTAACCCATGCCTGGTAAAAAGAAATTCAGTGGAATACAACATGAGAAAAGGTCACGACTTCTGCAGCAAGAACACTAGGCAGAAAAGCTATAAGCAAATTCAGGAAGAGTGTCAACATTCGCCTGCCCTGGTATGGTAGCCCAATGCAACGAGGCAAATGGGTCAACAGATATGATTAAAGTAACCCTGTACTTAAGGAGACTGTCTTGCAAATCAAACAAAATTTGTTGAATGTTGGCAAAGTACATCAGACTCAAAAAAAATGTCAAAATTATTGTAGTGAAGGATCACAAAAGACTGCAAAACCACAACTATTTGCTCGACGTTAGACCAACGTAAAGATCCAACTCAGCATATCATTTCATAGAAGAAAAGGACAAAACATCATAACTTGTAAGGCTTCTGATTTACAGAAATTCACAAAAACTCTACGATAAAGCTTACCTGAATATTCTTTTGGTCGTCTGAAACCACAAGACTCAGAGTGCTTCCATCAATCAAGAACTCCGTAGCAAAACAATCAAGAGATCCAAAATCTTTAGCCAGCAAGGTCAACTGAGCACCTTGTTCTTTCCAATTAAGAAAATATATGCTTTTATGAACATCACCAAGCAGAATGAAGTTTTTGACCTGAAAATAAGTTCAGATATTTTTAAGGGCACACTACATTTGTATAAACAACAAAGTGGTACTGAGGAGTTTTAGAACATACAAGCACATAGTTATGAAACCTTAGTAAAAGTTAAAAAAACTAAATAAGCATGGTGTTACCAAGCATATATTTTGTTCATGGTGTTGAATACATGGAAAAAAAATTGATCAAACGATTGTACAACCAATCCAAGTTGTTTTCGTAACAAATATAATTACATAACCAAGAATGTACAACTGATAAAATCTATATAGACAATGTAGTGTTGAAGCCAGAGAGCAACGAACCCGCTCACTACAATAAAACTAGACATCCAAAAAGAAAAACGACGGCAAGTTCCCATAAAATTTCATGGGACGAAGACCAACAACATAAAGTTGTTCATGAAGGATACCTATCATTCATAAGCAAATATGGGAAGTGATTGTCCCAGACCCAAAAAGAAATGGAGAAATATTAACAGAGCTATCAACATCACCAATTAATAGGAATGTAATAGCTAACAAATCAAGTAAGTCGATAACATGCAAAATGAACGGTGTGTCTTGCTGGGTCCTGTGGAGCATAGTTGTCCATCAAGGTATCGTTTCTTTCCTCAAGATCCTGCAGACATTGCAGTAAAATTCAACCAATCTTCCTTCACCACCCAAGTGGAAAAGGCAGAATGACATCATGCACTAAACCGCAAATTATTCATAAAGGTCTATATTTCCAAAAATACTCTTACTTGATCCTCCCCATTAGAGAATACACCCAATTTTGACAAAAGTAGAGTTACCGAGACGTTTCAAGAGAGACCAAAATCATTCTTGAATAACAAAAAGAGAAAAACCGAGGTGAGAAAGAAACTCACAGTATTCATGCTCACAGCATGCAGAGGAGGAGCATCATAGAATGCAACCCCAATAAGCTCATTGCCAGTCCATTTGTATAATGTAATTTTAGGACCAGAAGCTACAAGCAAATGCCCTTGAAGAGATGACAAAGCAGAGATTGCTCCCTTCAATTCTTTTGAGTAAACCTCTGAAACCTGAAGTACGATAACGGTGAAGAGGAAGAATACATAATGTTAAATTGGATATGAAAGTTCATAGTTTTTGTGTCGTTTATCTTCTTTAGCCTCTTAAGTAATGGAAAATCATCGGCAAGCATGCTCACCAAAGTTTGAGTACTCTCTGAGTTCTTTCCAAATGAAAACAATAAGACACGCCCTCTAGCAGCGACATCCTCTCCTTGAACATAAGCCGTTCCAATTGCCAAAAGGGTTTCATTTTCCTTTGACACACTGTTCTGAGACATAAGAAGCACTATGTGAGAATTTTTAATAACATAAGAAAATTATCTATACATGAAAGGAGGCTCCCTCCACTTGTATGGTCATTAAAAAGTAATCCTTGATGGTGATTCTTTCATGGAAAAAATTGAGGTTACATGACCATCTTAAACTAACATATCATACTCATTTTCCAAATTTCTAAGTTTTCTTGGGTGTAACTCTGTAAGTAATAGGACCGCACGTTAAAGAAAGTAAAGGTGTATTAAATTATGCCCTTGTGCATTTTGTGTTTTTTTGCGCTAATTGCTTGTATAAAAGTATGACCGCCCTTTAGACTTTGTTGTTGTATTTGCCAATTCTACCACTTCAATGGACTAAAAGGGCACATGATAGCTAAACACAGGATATGCTGGTGGAAACCATTACATGACCATGGGCTTGTATAAATGTGTTAAGATGCTAAATGTTGTCTAAATGCCTCCCCCTTAAAGTACTAATCAGCTGCAGATTTCTGAGTTTTGATGCAAATCATTATTCATATGTGCCAACCAATTTTCGTAAACCATTGTTCGTGCCAAAAAGTGCATCTGCGGCTGAAGACACAATTAACATAATTTCTGGCTAATGTTGGCTGTTAATCCTATTTGAAAATGCTATGAACACTCCATGCAACTAAATTCATGTGTAAAACTTTTACTGAGACAATTTACAGATATAAGGAAAAACTATGATACTTACAAGCAATGTGACCATTCGGATGGTGAGAGCATTTTCGGACATTTGCAGTGGAATAGTAGCCCTAGTTTCCCACCGATTAGATGATCTCTCTGTTTCTATAATTCGAATTTCAAATTCATCAGTAGAGTACTTTTGTAAACCATCAGAATTTGAGTTATCCTGATCAACTTGATGACTTGTTTCTTGATCCGCAAGACTTGAAAGAATTTGATTAAGTGGCTTATCAACCTGGCAATGAATGGTAGTAGGAGAAATAAATCAGCGACATAAGTCATTAACATGAACATTTTACAGCCCAAATGTCATGAACAATGCCAGATAACGGATGAAAATGACCTTAACATACATAACTATGAGCGAAAAGAGCATTCCAAAGCTGCAGACAGCTGGTACATGATGCATAAGACTAACATGTCATCCAAGTGGAATACCACTAACACTAACGCATACATACAGATACAGGTCAACTCTGAGAGAATCTGAAAATATGCATTCACAACAACATTTACGTTTTTGCTAAGGTGCAGTGAAAAATCAATTATGCATCCCCACTGGATTCTTGCAACTTTTGGAACATGTGCCATTTATGGCAGACACTTAACCAGCCGCACAAATCTATAATGTAATGCATTATTGAACAACTAGTAACCTGAAATTTAATTCTATTTTATCAAAAGAACTAAATTGCGGTGGATCGAATACGACAAATTGGTGACACAGACTTGTCAACAACCATGTGTGAACTGATTAAGCAACTCTAGCTCTAACTATTGGTTGAGCAACAGCTTACTTGATATAGCAAACACATACCTCATGATTACACGACAACATTAGAGTAAGGAAACTATACAGATGGTGTGCCCTTCGATGGAGCATAGTAGGTTGGGACCAGAAGAAAAGATCGGGTAACCCACCCAGAAGAGGATATCAATAGACCATCCCAACAAAAATACCAAGCAGTGAGGAGATCAGAAACAAGGGGGGGAAAGTAAAAAATGAATAGCAATCTAAACTTACTGAAACTGAAACACTTATCGCATATATATTACTTTCAGCAAAGTATGTCACTTGGTGCGGAGTTCCTCGGAGAGGGATCTGACAATAAATACAATTAAATGCAGATCAAAACGTAAGACTGCTTGGTGAAGAGGATATTGAATTACCTTTTGTACTGGCCAAGGGTTGTCATAGTTTGATGCAGGTGGTAGTTGACAAATTTTTAGGAAGCCCTGATTTTTGTACTTATAACATCAGTATATATAGAGCTTCAAACAGAATACATCTCTTGAATAAAGAATGTTACCTGAGATGTTACATATATAAGGCCGCGGTTGCAATTTATATTATGCAGCACAGTGAAGGCAGCAATTGGTCCATCGCAAAGCTAATATAAATAAAGAGAAACGATTCAATGTCAACTATTATAGTTATTGCAAGATGTAAATACTATAGGTAAAAAATTGTTTTTGGAGTTTCGCAAATAAATTTTTGAAGAATGCAAGCTTACAAGCTAAGCTAATGAACACGCAATTTTTATGCAAATTGATAAGCTTCAACAGAAATGAACAACCAATTTTCATCACAAAATTGGTATATGGTCCAGTTTCCCTTCAAAGATTATGACTTGACAGTAGATTGCATTGAGCATTCGCTTGGATATCATAAACATTATGTCATATCTTTACATAGCACAATTCGCCAAAAAAAGACTTTACAAACTTAAACCTTCAACAAGTGAACTAAAATACATTTTAAAAGTTAACCAGTCAATATTCTAGCAATTTATTTCTTCCAAAGGATTACCAAAGAATTGAACTTAATAACACTAGAAAACAAGGTGGTAAACTAGCTACTAGCATCCACAGGATATAGGGCAGCTTCATATGCAAATAGGTTAGCCGGTAATAAGGAGACATGGGGAAATAAATGTATCCTATTGCAGATTCACACCCTTGTTTGGGGTATACAATTAAAAACATGTGAACTGTGAAGGGAACAAATCTACAATTCACATTTCCAAATCAATCATGAAAATAAAACATCAAACCAAAGTTTCATATATCATACCTGGGGATGGATACGCAAACGTTCCCTACAAATCATAAACCATGTAGGTCTTGACCCTGCAAGGAATAGCCCCTGATAACCTCCAACGTTCTTAAACATTGTAATCCTCTGTTGCGTAAAGGAAGCAGCAGAAGAATCTTCACGAGCAAAAGAATCTAGGGAAAGACGAACAAATCTCAAATTTCGGAATCGAGCGGTACTGCTAGAGTGAGTAGCATGTGCAGATGACACGGGAGCTTCAACTTTCAGCAAGTTGTCCTGGGCCTCATACAAAAATGCATGGTAACACAACAATGTTCCATCATTCAGGAGACCGAAAAGGAAAGGGCGACTGTGCTGGCCTGACCATCTTTGCATGGCCACCTCAACCACTTTTATAGTTTGTCCCTGCTCATCCTTTACTTGACTAGCAGCTTTTTCATCCACTCCGTCTTTTTTCTTGTCAGAATCCTTGCAAGGTTCAAGATGGGCATCCAAGAGGTGTCTCTTACCAGAAGCAAATTTATTCACAGTGAAAACACATTTGGAGCTTGATACATCAAAAACATCAAGGGTGCCACCTTCGTAACAAATTAAACAGTAAATATCCCCTTGACCGTGTACCATGCCATCACTACCATCAACATCAGGAAGACCAGAAGAGAGCCAAGCATCAGTTCTTGTGTTACGAAGCCATGGTTCTGGTCCTTTGTCATGATAAAGGGCACAAGAAGATATAGGTTCTGCTAAGCTCAGACCAAAAGTAGGGATGCTAACAGAAACAGTGCAAGTTGAAGGGTCTGAAAGTTGTTTGAAAAGGTCAACATTACCACCACACCAGGTAACCACGAAAGCAAATATGAAAATCCTAGCAAATGCACCACTAGAAAGGAAGAACTCCATGAAATCCAAATAAAATTGAGAAAATATATAATAGGACAGTTAATTAAACCTAAGGCCAAAGCTAATGGCTGGCACCCAAAGAAAGAAAGAAAAACTGAAAATCCTGCAAGTTGTAATACCTCCAACTAAAAGTTGAATGCTACCATCAGACATTCTTAGCAACACATATGGATCAGCTATAGAGACAGCGACGACCACGTGACCCTCAGATGCAGAAGATTCAGAATTGTGTCCTCCAAAAGAAAGCTCCTGGGTCATATAAGACCCATCTAGTATCCGGGCGCCACGTGCATATACTTGAACCACTCGCCGCCTAAAATTAACCAAATAATAGGTCATGTACCAAGCCAGAAAATATATGTTGTTGGTGTACTATAACCTGTAGCGATCTTACTAACCGTCCGAACAGGTTTCCTGCCGCAATTGTAGTTCCTTGAACAAAATAATCTACACTTTCAGTTACTTCCCCTAAAAGATCTGCAGTTTCAAGAACCTAAGGCAACAAAGGCAAAAATATTCAGGAAGAAGAAACATCACGATACATATGTTGCATGCCATATTTAGAAAGCGAAAAAGAAAAGAAAAGAAAACGAGAATGAGAATGAGAAGCAAAATAAACGGAAAAAAATTGATGTGTAGTTGCATCCATGGGAATGTCTGTCATGGTGTTTTTAGCAAGTACGAGCAGCTCTTACCATTGTCCTGGACTCCAGACTAATTATCAAATATGCATGATATTCATCATCTTCCATTGTCCCTTTAGGATCATTGACATGACTGCGAGAACTCTTATGATAGACGGTCCACATACCTTTGCAACCAGGTAGCTCTACCTGCAAACGTAAACACAGAACTATAAACTATTGGTTCAGAATCCTTTGTGTAGAACGTACTAACATACTATACTTGCAGCACCTCATTATCTAAATGTAAAGTAATAATAATTGCAATCTCTACTAAAATGGTTCAAATAAAACTTAACAATATAAAATGGGTCATTTCGTTTGACTTAAGCTATATGATTATCATTCAAGATTCGATTAGAATAAAGACAAATTTCATAAAGCACGATCCGATTAAAATGCTTGTTGAAGGCGCACACTGCCAACGACTTATTCCTTGCCAAAACAATCCTGCTCGGATCCCAGCACTGCAAATGCCTTAGATAAGAGTGTAATTTGAACTTGTTCTCGTGCTCTGGCTTGAGTTCAACTTCATGAAAGACTGACTCAAGGTCGGCTCGAGATTAAATAAAATGAGTTGCAAACCTAACTTTAGGCTCGGCTTATTAAAACTTAATAAGTTGTCATGCTAAATATATATATATATATATATATATATATATATATATTTATAAAATGTCTATGTATTTATCTTCTTTTTAATCTTACAAGATATGACAACATCAGTGAAAGGTGAAAGTGAGATGAGTAGCTTTTTCATCCAATCCATCCTTTTTCTTGTCAAAATCCTTGCAAGGTTCAAGGTGGGCATCCAAGAGGTGGAAGTGCGATGAGAGGGGCGACCAAGGTCACACTAGGGAAGGGGCATCTCTTTGTATTTTTGGGAAGCAGCTAGACAAATAATATATAGGATTATCTGCTAGATTATTCTCATCTTTATTTTTTTGTATCTTACTACTTGCACTGACACCTCTGGATTTTGATATTGAAGAGCTACTCACAGTAAATCATTCTTTCATTAGCACAATTTCTTATTGAACGTACATCTTACAAAATTTAACCTAGATTCTTGTGTAGCAACTATTCATGCTTTTCAGAAATCAACTTTTAGAAGTCAAGATGTTTTCCATCATAGCTCATTAAATCCAGGAACTCTGCCTAGGATGGGTAAACAAATACTTGGGTTATTGTGTAAATTTACTTCCTCTCTACGCCCATCTTGGAAGGTTAAGAAGAGATCATGTGTTGCACAAACAAATGACAAACCCTAAAGAAAATTCTGGCTGATGTCCAAAAGTTGCAATTGTTGGACATATTCTGAAGCTAATTTACCAGTGCTCAACTAACAAAACACTACAGAACTAAAGCCATATATCAATGTCTTCACTCCTAGTTTACAAATCACGTGACAATTTGTTCTTGAAATCACAAAGCAACAGTCAGGCTTAAGTCAGCAAGCTTGTACGTCCCTAAGCAGATTCTCCGATGCCACTCAAGACCAGTAAGTAATTTCCTTTGTCCCTTCACCATCTTGCCCAACTACTTGTTTCCCATCCATCGACGTCCATGAATTTTTTTATTTGCCCCACATCTTACCAATAGATTCCTTTTAGTGCCGAACAAAATGACATTATGCAAACACCACAAGGCACAAGTTATTCGTAAATGAGGAGGGTATCACTACCCTTAAAATATGCTGACAGTTATTTACCCTTGTTAATATAATAAAAAGTAAAACCCAAATTGGAAATCAGAACATTAGATCTTAATCTATGACCCAAATTAACCATGCAAGTCAAAAAATCATAAAATTTGGGATATGTTTTGTGTGGATCAAGAGATGAAAAAAATAAACGCATAACATCTGTTACAATATTCGTTGTCTTAATTTTTTATGGAATGACTCTCAAATTTAATGATTTTCAATGTGCACGTATAACTTGAGTTATAAATCAAAATCTTCGATTTGGATTTTTTTATTGAAGTTTAATTTTCAATTTATCATTAGGGGCTGTGCCTACTCTTTGTAAATATCAACAACGTAACGTATTTGGTATTTAGCAAAAACATTCGCATGGATTATAAATAAGATGGAATAAATCTTATGCTTTTCATTTAACATTTTCAAAATAATCATCATCCTACATCCTTTCATGCTGCACAACTTCAGCAGTAACAGACAAACCAGCAACAGCGAACAGGTAAGAACTAAGAACAAGATATTCTAACCAATAACCATAAACGAAGTTACCAATGGTAACACAAGGACAAAGAGAATATCAGAATTGACAAGGATAAAGTAAGATTAAATTCAAAAGAATGTGAACCTCAGTAATCAGTTCAGGACGAATTGACTGCTGGAGCACGCTGAGAGCCCCATTTTTCCCATGACCTGAACAGCAGACCTGCAAAACATTCAAGAAAATTTGCATATAAAAGCCTCAGAGCCAACTTGCAACCTAAACTTACGAAGTAACTCTTTTCGTCAGTAAACTTCAGAAATAACATTACACATATGAGGAGTACAATCACCATCCTCCATGAATGGAAAGAAACCGTTGAACAAGACTAGTTACAGTTTAACATGTAGAACGTCAAACAAAAGATTAAGAATGGAATTCGAAGAGTCTAGTACATTGACGCTTGTGTCCACCATGCATTGATAGCATAGATAGAATCTTATTTTTTGACATAAAAAGCACAAAGCTCTACATTTTTTTTACCAACACATAATATATATGAGTGGGCAGTAAAGTCGTCTCAGGCCAAAGTCATGCTTTAGCCACTGATAACATTATATTTAGCCATAATAACTAAGATTATTTCTTTACAAAGTATATTGTTCTGACCATAAGAAGTTAACAACCATTTTGCATCATCCTGGTCTAAAGTTCTAATATTAAAGTATGGCTTTAATACATTGACTATTCTTCTAATACTCGATATTTACATCTCAAAGCAATGAAGCATTTCTTTCTAAAACAATTGTGTCAACATCTCTTCACCCTAGATTCTACTCTGGTAATAAAACATTTCAAGCCTTCCATAAAGCAATATTTTACCAACCAATCTGGTAAGTTTCTTTATGCTTCTAGAATAATAAATTAATAAACGTAAACAATAAATGCTCTTACTTCAACTTTAAACAATTAAATTCATTCAGTTCACGCATTCATGTTTCAACTTGCATCAGATAGGTGTAGTAACCCTACATCATGCTTAAATACAAACAGCTAAGCATTTTCGACTCAACCCTTCAGGATATGAGATCCCATTCTACCTTAAGAGACAGTAAGTTGAACGAAAGGTTTATTTCTTAATTGATCCTTGGAGTCACACCATGTTGAGAGGCCAGAAAATTTCCTAGTGATCAATTGCACAAGAAAATAAAGAGCATGGTAACCTACACCCTTTCTTCAAACATCCACAACTTCAGCCCCATCGAATCATCGATAATGTTCAGCTTTCCCATGCAATGTCACATAACCAGATTTTAACTGTTGGTGGAGGACACATCAGAAGACTTGGACTGACAATTTGGCGATATTTCCAACATAAATGTAAAATCACTTTAAATTATCATGTGCCACTGTTATTTTTTGTTCAATGAAGACTATTGGTCCTATGAAAAAGTGTGGTAACCTGCTTCAACCTACATGTTATTTCATAGTTATATTATTTTTTTGTTTTCTTGATCATTATGTGATATTTGCATTCAATTGATGCAAATAAAAATAAAAATAAAAAACACATGAACACGATGCTATAAATGAAACCTCCAATGAGAATATATAAAGTACATCTCTTCTTCAAGATAATTGCCCATCTTTAATTTTAAGCTTATCTATAAACACTACATGAAACTTTTAAAACAGGAATCAGGTAAATGGCAGAGTTACTGCACTTTCAAGCATGTGGAAAAAAAGACAGATATTGTAAGAGGCTGCATCCAAATGAAAAGATGTATAGCATTTAAGAGGTTTTACCAGTTCATAATTGCTCTGCTTTGCCATCCCGGTTGCATTAGGGTCGGCGTTGATTCTCAAGCCATACGAGAAATCTTTCAGAGGGCCAATATTTACCAAAGAATCTCTCACTGCGAATGAGAAGTTCTTCTGCCAAAGATGAACAAATAAAAATATGGATAAGTGCATCAGCAAGACAGCAACAGCGAGAAATGTCATAGAAAATAGTGAAAATTCAAGAGCACTATAATAGTACATGAGAGAATAAGACAAATAAAAGAAAATACTAATTGAAAAAACATCAGGGAGATCTTATAATACAAATGCAAAAAACGAACCACCAAACTAAGTTCTAGAACAGAATTCAAATAACAAAGTTCGCAACATCAGGAAACAGGAATAAGGACATTGTTCCATATTTCAAAATGAGTGGCAGACAATGTGATAGTTATTATTTCAATATGAATAGCACCTGCATCCATAGTTCAGTACTAACTCCCAAGTCCCAACTAATGGCACTAGGTTGGCACCAGTGTATCCATGTCAGGAAGATAATAACGTACATCAAAATAAAAATACACATTACTATGTGGTTCACTAGGATAAAGATATATTTACAAGAGAAGATTTAGCAACATAAAATCCACAGCAAGGAAGTGACGTAGGAGCCTCTCTTTTTTCAAGGTAAGGGATGAACAGAAATTATGTTATAGTTACATAATAAGGTTAGGTTTACTGCAGTGAATTGCTGATGCATAAAATATACCCCCACTCTACCAGTAAACATACTCCATTTAAGGTGCTAACTAATTTCTCAAATATAAGTATGCACAACTACCAAACTGATGCGTACTTGTGTCAATTCGGAAACATTACTGCTGGAAGAATATAAGGAAAGCTCATCAGTATCTTGAAGAGTTTCTGATGACGATCTACGCAATCTCTTAGCTGATGGGGCATCATTTTCTATGTCTCCGACCTGTAACAGTGAAAAACACCAAAACCATAGGACCCAGAAAAATGTGGAAGGATAAAATAAGCCACGGGCTTAATTTAAAATTTTTAAGCCCCTGTGCAGAATGTAAATTAAACTACCAAGTCATAGTAAGAACTACAAATCAGTATTTCAGTAATATAATGTGAACTGTCCTAAGTTCAAGTTTTGGAATCAACGTGAACACTATTCAAAAATTGATCTATTTCATCAAGATCACGTACTTCTTTATCCGAATCACCAAAACATATGATTTTCCATACGCAGGTACAACTCACATGGCAATCAAATTCAGCGACCGGATTTTCCATACCATGGTTGGGTTGTGAGAACACAAGGGTAGTTGATTTTGCAAATTTAAGCCCAGGATTTTAAAATTAGCGTGTATGACCTTAAAGTGATTAAAATAGAAGTGTCATGGCTATAGGCATCCTAGAGCAGCAGCATTTTCAGTTTCACACTCACTTACGCAGAATTTACAGTCAGGTAAATGTCCAAGAGTTTATCATGTTTATAAATATATGTAACTCCACTAAAGATGTGATTGGTTTGTAGGAAAATCCAAAAGAAGTCGACTTCTAAGATAACTTCTGAGTGATTAGTTTGCAAGAAAATGTACTTGAGAAGAGTTCCCCCACTTCCACTCCAGAACCACAGGAAGTCCAATTCATTGAACTTTCCCTTAAAAAGTTCCCTTGACGTCAATTTCACATATATGGAATAATTCCATTCACTTCAACATTATATATATATATATATATATATATATATATATATATATATATTTGTAGCTAACCACTAGGAACAAGACTTCTAGGAACTAAATTTTGGGGAACTAGAGTTGTAGAACTGGAGTTTTGGAGTTCACTTCCTGCAAACATGTCACTCTCTTTTCAAGAGTTCTTTAATATATATATATATATATATATATCTTTGTAGCTAATGACTAGGAACAAGACTTCTAGGAACTAAATTTTGGGGAACTAGAGTTGTAGAACTGGAGTTTTGGAGTTCACTTCCTGCAAACATATCACTCTCTTTTCAAGAATTCTTTAAAACACAAAACTCCAATTCATATAGTGATTTGAGACAAAGTGGAGGCAACAAATAATGACGAATATTTTAATAAAGAAAGATCGGCACGATGAATATAATTCACTAAATTAACACCTATGATGGAGCAATATAACTACTTGTCAGATTTCGAAAGTATGGGATGTAAAAACAATTTATTAGGGTATGTATAAAAGATATCCTATTAGCAAAAAAAATATGAAATCCTGAAAGACTACAGGTTTATGAACCTTTCAAAAAACTTTATGAACATTGCAATATTTGAAATCCCTCAATAAAGAAAACTGTAAACCTAAAAGCATATCAAAGCTTTTTCATCGGTCAATGCATGTCAAAACATAGGAGACTACAGCATTATAAAAAAATTGTTCATACTTACACTTATTTTTAGAACTAAAAAAATACCTCTTCTTTTTCATGAATGGAATTAGATGTTGGCATTCCATAATTATATTGCACAAGAAGACTATCTCCCAGGCGACTTCCAAGGAAGAAGAATTTGTTTCCTATTGTAGTGATGCCCTTGAAAAAGGAAAAACAAAGTACATACATCAACAACCAATTCATGGTAAGTTGATTTACAGAAAAGTTTTAAGCTGAAAAGTAAATTAGTGTTCAAATACATGGCAACACAAATATGGAAGAAACTAACCGATGTTAGAACAGAAGCTTTTGACTTCGAAAGATCAAGCTTCTGTACTGCTCTGTGAATGAAAAAATGCAATAAGTATTCATGTTACCAAGAATAGTACAACTGGGACAAGAGAGACATTGATCATCAATAGTGGATGGGCAAACAAGTGAACAGCCTTGCAGAAATAAATCATATAGCTAATTTGAAGCAACCATCTCACAATAGACATGAAGTGTTATGGCTGTATGTGGGTTTCATGTGAAACATTAAAAAAAACTGGAAAACTAAACAGTTAACAATATATGATGTGATACAGGACATAAATTCTGAACCTGCCATCATAAATCAAAGTGAGCAGCAGTAGTTCTCCATTTTTTGTTGAAAACATGGCAACATCATGTGATAACCATGCTACTTTTGCTGCATCCAGCTCCACATTAAAATTTGATCTTGGGGTATCAGTACTGAAACAGACAAACAAACTAGAAAGTCAAATTGACCATCATGACTCAAAAAAATATGATAAAAAGGAATTGGTCATCATGACTCAAAATCAAGTAAATAACAAGGAGAAATGTCTCAAAGGATAAGCAAAATGATAGATAATTAACAGCAACGGAATATAGTATTATGCAATTTTTGCACATCGATGCCTCTGTGTTGGAAGTTGACTATTTCAACTGAGAATAAAAGAAAGTGTGCCAACTATTACAACAACAACAAAGCCTTTAATCTCAAACTAGTTGGGATAGGCTAGAAATGAACTAAATAGTCACGGTTTAGGTATGTGAATAGCACGCCAACCATTAATCTCAAAAAATTAACTGCCCTATCTTCATCGATTGATGACTAGAAAAGGAAGTCGGTTCTTATTTGAGTTGAATTGATGACGCTTTCTGTGTGTAAGTATATGTGAGTCCTCATCAACAAGCAGAAAAACAGATACGAAGACAATCATAATAAGCCAAACATTTCAAACAACGAATAAAATAAACTTTCGGGAAAGTAGCATCTTATTAACTACATACATTTTCACCTTTAAATGATGTAGCTAAGAAACGACAAACATAGGAAACTATAGTTGATTTCCAATGAAATGAAGTACTAAAAGTCAAGGATAAATAGAAGACAGTAGCATAAACATAAACCTGCCATCTGCTGCAGTAAAGAAGTTGTTGAGACCAAGCGCAAACGATGAAGACTGCAAATCAAAACAAGTGAATACATTCAGCACAACTTGGAAGTGGACAAAATATTAATCGATCAAAAGACACCGATTTAATACTTGAAAGACACAAATATACACACCAATATGTAAATATGGGCATGTGAATCTAGAGACATACCTGACTGTGATAATGAATAGAATTTGCACATATGACAAGAACACCACCAATTGGCGAAGGCACGGCCAGAAGCTTGTAGGCATCATGGGGGAGACTCTGATTTAAAACCAAAAATAATATATTTAAAATGCTTTAATATGAGATTTCAGCAAAGGTCTGTTGCAACAAGAATTAGCTGAAAACATGTTCACAAAGAACAGAAGTGTATAAATTATAAAACATTGCTTTTTAGCTTGGGTTTTTTAATGTTTTCTTTAGTTTGATTTTTAACTTTCAACAATCTTGAAAAGATATAAGATGGCATATTTCCTCCCATGCTAGTCCAGTGCGAAAAAAACACTAATCCAAAGTATGTTTTTTTATTGGTAGTCCAAAGTACAATTATTAAGATAAAAAATAGTTTAAGAAATTGATGTCCTGCGAAAGATGGTTCTCAAAATTGTGCACCTTGTTAGATGGAAGTCTAGAAGCTTACAGATGCAGACCAAATTAGAGGATGCTGCTTTAGAGTTGTGCTGATACTATGAGCAGAAACCATGCAAGTGTGGTGCTTCAATGAAGTACGGCCTGCCCAGGTAAGCTCTAATTCGTGGAGTATAACCATAACAGGCTCGATGTAGCCTGAAAAGAAGGGCAAAAAAACTATAGATCAGCAAAACATTCTAATATTCCAGATATAAGTATTATAAAGAAAACTTTACAAATAGGAATCTCAGACGATTTAGAATATTGTCCTATCAGCTACTAAAGTGGAAAGGCATTTGTTCAATAAAATTCATAACTAAAGAGACTTCCAAGAAAAAGCTCAACGGATATTGAATTCTCATAATTAGCAGATAGTACCACATAATATTGTGGCCTTATACACACCAGTCCAAGGTCATTTGATTTTTGCAAATCAAACAAAATGTTAGACTGCAACAGATTTATATAAATATTAGAAAGAAAACTTTTACAAATAGGAATCTCAGATGATTTATTAAAAAAAATCATATCCTATCAACTACATAAAATTCATCAGTCGGGAGATTTTCAAGAAAAGAGCACGACAGATATTGAATTCTTGTAATTAGCAGATAGTGCCAAATAATGTTGTGGTCCTATACACACCATTCCAGGGACATTTGATTTTTGCATGTCAGACAAAATGCTAGACTGGAATAGTTTTACAATTGCAAGGCTTGACCAGTATGCGTTGCTTGCCTAATTCAGTACAGTATCAAGGTAGAGGTGATGTTAGCAATAGTTAGTGCTGTAGAAATAGGGGCTAGATCAATCCTGAAGTAGTACAAAGCAAAATTCGATCTATCGAGGAGGATCCTCATATCCATACAAAAAAAGTCACAAACCATACTCACCATGAACAAAAGTAAAATCTTTAACATGTTTCATATCTAACTCCCGAAGGTTCATTTGGTAAGATGACTCAATATAATTAGAGAAAGTGTCCCTGGGCCCACCAGTTTCATCATCCGCAACTAAACCTTGCCCTGTCTAAATACAAACAAATACAAGTTGTTAAAGTCCAGAGAAGGTTTTATCACATGCTAGACAAAATCAAGGATGCAATGAGAACTAGAAAAATTATAGCAACGTGTCTTAAAAATATCTTGTCGGAGGGGTAATATAGCAGATCGTCAGTGATCAGATTGACAGCCTAATATAAGAACGGTACCATGTAGAGATTCTAGAAACATAAAAGACTGCAGTATAAGTTCAATACTAGCCTACCAGTTCCTATGGAGTTAACATTCAATTAAAATGACACCATTGCCCACAAGACCACAATAGATGACTAGGCACTTCAACAGGCAATGCTTCCATATAAAACACTTCCTCTAGACCGCAGGATTAGGGATGAAGATTGGGAACCATATGAGTGAAATAGATAGGTTGACGAATGAGGTTATTTCCAAGGACAGCCAATTGTCATGCCAGTGCTTTAACAAAAGATGAAATTGCAACAGATTAAAATGAAAAATCAAGCAAATTACGAAATTAGCTCATTTAAATCAGTGGCAATTTGCTCAGGTATTGGGTATAGGAATAATCAGGTGGGCATAGAGACAACAAGACTGCAGGAGCTAAATAAAAGGAAAAAATAACAATGCCATGAAATTGGGAGGTCAATATCAGAAAAGAAATCATCTAAATAAAATCAAACCCATGTTATTCAATTGTTCAATTATTTTAGTGTCATCAATCATAATCAAGCTCAAGTCATTCAGGTGTTGACTTTCATTAACATACTTGTAAATATCATCAAGAGTCAAGACTTATAAGAGACTGCAAAAAGAAATCAAATACTTGCGAGTATATCATGCGAATTGAAATAACTAATTTGAATATATAGCAGATCATTTCAAATTTTAAAAGGTAAATCTAACCTCATTTTTATCAAACAATTACATATTCATATCGGTTCCAAGGTCTAGATATGAAGTACAATAGTACAATAACATCATTGATCAGGAAAAACAACCTATCCACAAACTACATATACCCAATTTTTTATTGATTGATTACATATACGTATGAGACTTTATGTATCTCAGCACTTAAAGGCATCTTCAGTTTAAAATAAATCCTAATGTTAGAGCACAACACTGCAAAATAAAGATGAGATCAACACCTGGATTGCCTTAAGGATTATCATTTGCAAGTCATACACAAGGACACCAGCACAGCGACCTTGAGGGTCAGCCTTTACCATGGGACCAACGGCAAAAGACTCACGGCCTCTTTTCAGATGATTCCATTCTGGCCCCTCAAAACAATGCATTGAACTGCAAAATTACAAGCTAGGAAAAATAATTGACACTGACAACAACCAGAAAACAATTGAGATGAAATCATAAGGAAATAAGCAACTAAGCTTGCAATGAAATATTCCTCCAATGAAAATACATTTTGAACCAAATACAATTATCTGAACCTATTACATTGTTTATGCTCTCTCATAATAAGTGGAGAGCCAATACAATTCAAATTAACCAGTATTGTGACTAGACTTGTCAATTGTGTTGTTTTCGTATAATCGTGTCAGACAGTTATGCAGTCGTGTCAGGATTTCTTGTTATCGCATATAACACAAATTGAAAAAGATTCATCATGTATAACACAAAGTGACATGTTATATTGATATTTTTCATTTAAGCCAACAATAAATATTTCCAATCGAAATTGTTTATCCCCAAAATAAATTGATCTCATTGTACTTCGCGCTTCGAATTATATTGACGATTTAACCAATTTTTCTCGGGCCAAGTATAAGATATCTCAATCGGGAGAGAGAACGGGGAAATCCCATATGACCCAATGGAGAATCCCATAATTGGTACATCTTTATTGACCATTATCAAGTAAATAACAATTGGTTATCTGACAAAATATGCAGTTCGTGTCAGTTTCGTGTAAAAAATTATCATATCGTGTAAATGTTTCGTGTTTGTGTCAAATCATGTACCAATTATTTTATATTTGTATCGTCACAAATCATCATAATAAAATATTTCAATCATACAAAAAAATCGTGTGAAGTCGTGTCACCATATCATGTCGTGTTCGTGTCGTGTCCAAAATTGATAGACCTAGTTGTGACTTGGAAGTGTCATGAAAAGAAAGGAAAAAATACCAAGGAAGTGCGGAAAGCAGGTCTAACACACACAGATCAAAAGACCGTGACTCCAAGCCTTTTCAACTTAATAAACTCCTGACCATCAGTCCAACTAATACTCTGGCACCAAAGTATCACCCAACATGATTTTTAGTCCAAATTGTTGGAGCTGAAATTTCTGCATTTCTAAAGGTATAGAAATTCTTCGAAATCCAAATTATCCACCACAAAACTAATGGAAAAGGGAGCCAATTTTTTATCTGCATTTCCTCAAGTAAACTACCTCCAACTGAGTTGCATGCCAAATGGGCAAGGAGGCACGTGAGTGTCGAGATCTAACTATTTTTGACAAGTCGGGAGTAGAGAAACAATTGAAAATACTAGTATGTTTGCTTAATGGCCCTTCAAATAAACTATGAAACTTTTATAATCTATAGGCCAAAATGAACCTAAATGTCGATCGTGCAATACTGGATTGAAGCTTAACTAGCTTGATGGCAAAGTCACAGGAATTGCAGATGGAAAGCTTGGTCTTTGGCCAATGCAGATGTTTTTTGCTTCTATTATTGTAATTTAATCATGTATCTCTTATAGAAGTTTGTCCATTAGAAATGCTAGTTTTCTGAAATAAATTTTTAGGTGATATCTAGGATTAGCATTTTTCAATGAGCATGTCATTAATCTCGAAGAAACATTAAGGCTTTCGGGAGGATTTTGCAGATGAATTAAATTTCCTCAAAAACATGTTACTAACATTAATTTTCACAACACGTGTGCTCATTTACCATAAATAAGGACATAGACACAAGGAAATAAGCACAAAACGTAAGTGATGATGACGAAATAAAGAAGACATAAATGATGATATTACCTAGTACGCAATCCATTGACTGAGTCGTCATACTCCAGAACTGATATTTTTGAATCTTTAAAAGCTAATAATATTGAATCCCTTCTTCTCCGATCATCACCGCCAGGGGGGAGTATTGCCACTGACTCTACGTTACCATGCAGCCTAGGAAGCCAAAAAACGAAAATGAAGTGAGAAGTGAGAACTTGATCTAGATTAAAAGTCAATATATGAATAACTTAGATATTGCTCAAATACAAAAGTATATAAGCTATATGCACATAAGGTAACAATGGACTGAACTCAAGGTTCCTTGAGTCTTAATAACTTGTTGGAAAATCAGAGTTTCAGACCTGACAATAGAATAAGTAATTATACTTTTATCAAAATAAATATATATAAACAATGTCACCATATGTGATGATTTCAAGTTCAACTATGAGGTGCTTTGCGATAAACTTGAGATCTATAATTGTTTTGACTTTTGAGTTTTGACTATGAACAAGGTTATATGGAATCATCATCTTTCGAAATAGAAGCAAGACCAAAAATGATATCGAGAAACTAGAAATTTATGACCAAAGACCCACCCCAATAGGAAATTAATTGGTGTCGCCCCTACCCCTAGCAAGTGAATGCTCCAAACATCAGTAAATATGTGGAATAAACCTATTGTAATTGTGAAAGAGTTGAACAGATGCAAACCCTCCTCTTCCTATGCCTGCAAAGGTGACATCTGCTCACCAAGTACCAACCTTTGAACTTGAGGCCAAGCCAAAAGCTGGGTTTTGGACGGAGCATGCCGATTCCAAATAAGCAAGTGGCGACTCATGGTAGGAGCAGGCCCCAAGAGGATATGGAAGGAAGAGCAAACGCTAAAGCAAAGATTATGACTGAAGATCTAATGAACCCCCACCCTATCAGAAATCCGATCACCCCAATTAAAAGAAGAATACAATCCTAGAACTCCCTATACGAAACCCCACAACAAAAGGAGATATCCCACCTATTATCAGAATCTGATGGAGGCCAATAATCTGCAATGAGATCATGCTTGTTAGAAGCGATAGCATAGAGGACGGGGAAAGTGCAACACAACGTCAACTGCCCACACCAAGTATGCTCCCAAAACACAACACGCCAACACATCTCCGGTCTCCCACACTCAGATGTAACCTACTCCTCACAAACTCTTTTGCCGCACAAATCCCATTTCAAAGCCCCATAACTGTCCTTGTCCTCTCAGGCCACCAACTGGTGTTCTCCCCATGATACTTCCTTCTAATAACCCGATTCCAAAGAGGCATATCACAACCCGTATGGGAAGCAAGGTGCCACCACCACTTGCCAAGCAAGGCCAAGTTGAAGTCTTTCAAATGTCTAAAGCCCCAACTAACTAACGTATAGCCCTTAAGCTCAATACCTTTGGAGAAACCTAAAGGAGACCCTTTATCTAGAATTGACAAATACCCATCAAAATACTAAGCTGGATCCAACCTCTCCGGTTAGGCCCAAATACCACCTTCTGAAATATTTTTTCAAGACAATCTCAAGTCTCAACACACACAATTGTTTGCCTTAGCCAGGTTGAGTTTAATAACCACCCCTTTACTACCCAAACATTTTCTAGCCTCGATATACTCCCAAGGCACGAGAAAACCATCACCAATGTACCTACGTTGATGATTTGGCATCAGGTCATCAATGATTGTGTTCAATATGTTTGTCAAGAAACTAGTATAAATCTCAAATACATGGTCAGCATACATTGTACTTTTTATTTCCCTATTTATGACCTCCCTCTCAAGATTTCGCACTTGGAGATCCATTAGTTTGCCAAACCCCACACTATCAACCCACGGGAATCACCCACCCACTTCACATACATGGTTAACAATGGCATCACAAATGTTAATCCTATCGGAAAACGAGTCATCGCCCAGACGAATCAAGTGATCGTGTTAATTCTCATACAACCATCAACTATCGTCAAACAATATGGTGTTTTGTCCCCTTCCTTGAGCCATTTGATCATGGATTTCTGTCTCCAGAGAACCTCTTCAACTCTCAAAAGATTCTCAATATCCAACTTTAATTCGCCACGTATAGAGCATATGTTCCTCCATCCTATCAATGTCATCAAATTTGTTCAGGGTAATTTCTATTTCCTACCAATTATTAGAGAACATATGGCCCTCCATTCTATCAATTACGATAAGCAAACCAAATAGACCATAGAAGTGACTTCACAGTGGCATAATTGTCAAAACACAAATTGCTAAAATGGCATCAATTACAACGAAAGACTCAAACTTGCACACATAATGTGGCAGCAAAAGGACCGAATCGATCACCTGTAGTGACAAACAACTTCAAGCCAAGCGCCGGCAACTCCATCCATGACGCCCCCACGCCTCAGCTCCGATCCCCGCCCCGACGGCCCGTCCTCCTCCTGCACTCTCACGGCGTACACCTCGAGCACGTTCCCGGCCGTGACGACGAGATCGGGGACGGGACCTCCGCGCCGGGGGGCGCGGTGCCAGTCGGCGTCGACGTCGTCGGACGGGATCGGGGCAACGTGGGACGCGAGGTCGGAGGCGGAGTGGGTGATGAAGCCGGCGGCGCAGTTGTCGATCGCCGTCGCCTGGTGCATCATCTTAAAGGCGGCGTAGCTCATGGCTGGGTTTAGGGTTTGGGTGGGTGGCAAAGAGAGGAACTGAACCTCAGCAAGCGGGGGGAGGGGGGGTTTTGGGGCCGGTTTGGTGTTTGGATTTATTATTATACTAAGGTAAATTGCAGTTTATCTCCTCATCGTTGATCTAGTTGCACTTTATACCCTTATCTTTAGGAAATAAGCACTTAACACTCTTATTTTTTGTTATTTTAGAGTTTGCCTACCAATTTTTCTTCCTTTCCATTTTTCCCCATATTACCCTTAATTTCAAAAGATATCCAATGCTAATTATTTTTATAAGGAAAATTTGTTGGAATAAAATTATTTAAAAAAATTCCAAAATAAACTTGGTATACAAATATTTTCCATAGTAGACTTGATGTCACCACGTTGCGACACGTAGTGGCGGTGGGTCTTGTTTTTTAGTGTATACAGCTCAGACACCGAATTCTGTAGGAATTTGTTTTTGGCGAACTCAATGTTAGCAATGTTGAGTTCTTCATACCAGAACACGACGTATTGTCGAGCTTAAATACTTAGAAAATTTTGAAGTGGCACTAGGGTAGATGGAACTCGGCGTTACGGTTGCTGAGTTTGGCCAAGTAGAACTTGACTTTTTGAATACCGAGTTCTCTTTCGATGTTTTAACTGCATCTTCGAACGTAGAGGTAGTTTCCAGTTTGGGAATTATTTATAAACTCGGCATCTTGGATGTCGTGTTTTAAAGGCAGAACTCAGCATTACGAATGTCGATTTCATTTTAAAAAAGTGAACTTGGCGTCTGTAACGCCGAGTTCCGTCGGGTTATAAAACTAGCTTGACGCCCCTTCTCCCCCACTCATCTCTTCCACGTTTTTTAGGTTAGGACTTCTCTTTTTTCGTTTTTCACCGTTGTTTTTCCAATTTTATGTATTAGAATGACGTACATTATTGTTTTTGTTAGAATCGATGGCCTACTCAATATGTTAATGTATGTGTCTCGCGCATCCTCCACTATTATATTGTGCATTATGATGCACGTCGTCATGACTTTGTTTAAAATATTAGGATTTCATGCGAGTGATGGTCTCTTGACAATTACAAAGCGTGCTTGAAGCACTCTGCATGCTCGTTCCACATCCTTACAAACTGTCTCTTGATGCTTGGCAAATAATCTGGCTCGTGGAGTTTGTGGGAGAGTGACGGATTGGATGAATGCTGCTCATTACGGATATATATCATCCGTCAGATAGTACCCCATATCGTACGAATGGTTGTTCACCTCAAAATTCACTGGGGGTGTCTGTCCTTCTAGAATGTCGGTAAAACAGTAGATCAATGGAGGACATTGAGATCATTAACGACCCCATAATGCCAAGAAAACAATGTCATATCCACATATCGTAGGAGGCAACAACTTCAAGGACAAGTTTTGCCTTCCCGCTCCGCCCTTGATATTGTGCTTTCCAGGCAGCTAGGCAATCTTCCACTCCTAGTGCATGCAGTCGATGCTCCACATCATACCTGGAAAACCACGTCGCTCACCAACATTGAGTAGCCTAGTTAGGTTTGTCGGTGTAGGTCTTCTTAGATATTCCGCTCCGAAGTTGTTGATGACACCCTCTGTGAACTTCTGGAGGGACTTTCTTGTCGTTCCTTCACGTAGATGTACTTACCCGTCTACCGCATCAGCCGACACTCCGTACGCCAACATTCGCATAGCCGTAGTGCATTTTTGTAAGGCCGATATCCCGAATTTACCGATTGCATCCGGTCGGCGTTGGAAGAAGGCATCAAACGACTCAACGACATTTAGTATCCGAAGAAACACATGCATTTCGCATTTTGAATCTTCTTTTGAAAATTTGGTCAGAGTACACAAGATTTTTCAGAAAAATATCGGAAAAAAATACTGTTGTACTCTTGATCAAGATCATGAGGTGGGTTGTGAGGTATAGTAGAGGGTCGTCATCGCCTCGGCCGGCTTGACCGGAATAGTTTAGGTAGTACAAATGGAATCATCCCAACGACTTGTTCGACCTTGTTGTCTAAGTCCGGAAGAAGGAGCTCATCCTCTGATTTGGAAGATGAGCCAGTAGTTGAGTCGAAATTATTACCTTCTCCAACAAACTCCATCGTGTTTGGAAGATGAGCCAGTTGAAGTGAAGTTACATTTTTATAGCTAGACCCTCAAGATTTGATAACTGACATGAATGACCCGATTTGATTTAAAGCTAGACCGATTTGAATTAAAGTTGCACAGATTCGCCCTCGAGATTTGACATCCGACATGAAGCACGTGATTTGATTTAAAGCTGCACAGATTCACCCTCGAGATTTGTTGAGCTTGTTATATAAGACTTCCTCAGAGCCTTTCCCTAACCATGTCACTCGTAACTTGTTAGACATCCATATTTCTCTAAGTCTTCATCTAAGTCTTCCCCTAACCACATCACTCGTAACTTGTTGGATAGTCTTCCCCTAGCCACAATTCGTTGTGGAAACAACCAACGTCGGATGTTTCCAAGTGGCGTTGCACCAACATCCGTATGGACATCCTTCTTTCCCTCTGCATTCCAGAGAACTGTCAGAGTACCCAAACTACCATCACAACCAATCTCCATTTCCACAATTCCCCCTCCCCCTCAAACCCCTCTCAGACATACAATATGTACTCACAATTCCTCTGTGGGGAAGGTACTAATGCTTACAACAATCCGGTTAAGGACGACACATAAGAAAGTATAGCGGGTGGAAGTGATGAGGATGACTCATGCCCGATGATCTCCAACAAAACCGGTCACCTCCAAAGTCAACTATAAGTTTTAAAAAAATTGCTGCAATGAAAAGGCCTTGGGCAACAGACGAATTCGAGACCCTCATATCCTCCTTCATGTGTCATTAGTTGCGATGTTGTCGTGAGCACCAACCAGAAGCACGGTCAACTGTGGAGGAAAATCAACGACGTGTATGACCTGGTTTGTGAAATAAAACCAAATGTTGGACCGCGAAACATGGACTCGCTAAAGGGTCGTTGGCAAAGAATCGGGGCAGCGGTTTCCAAGTGGACGGGTTGCTACGATGCGGCGGTTGCACGTTGTCGCAACGACATGAACGACGAGGATGTCATAAGAAAAGCTCACGTCATTCATGAACGAATGCATCATGTCAAATCCTACTTTTAACATGCTTGGGTCATGTTGTATCCGAAATGGCAACTAATGATGTCGTTTTTGTGCTTGAACGTTGGATGTGGTCGTACAAAGATGTTTTCCCCCACCGCACCAAACCCGGAATCCAATAGTAGCGGAAAAAGAGCAGCAATGGATGACTTTAGTTACTTCCCAACACACTCGTACATATGATGGATAGTGACCCTCCACCTTATGTCTGGTCGGAGGGTGTCAAGAAAGAGAAAAAGAAGGGAAAAGCTGTCCACGAATCTTCCGATAATGTGGACACTCTGAGTGAGAGTATTCGCTACAGTGCAGACAAAAAATGTTTGCCGGAGAAGAAAAAATTTGATTTTCTCGAACGAAAACTGAAAATGAAGGAGCACAAAATGAATTTCGACCGACTGAAAAGTTTGTGGGGGAAATCTTTCGTTGACTGAGGAGAAAAAACTAAGGAAAAAATTAGCTGACGAGCTCAACGAAGAATGATGTCATAAATTATGATAGATTTTAGTATTGTAATGTAATATAGTATTAGACTTAATATTTCATTCCGTTGCTAGTATGTCAGTTATGTACTTCCTATGTGTTGGTTAATTACATTTTATCTAATGAAATGTTTGGTTGTTGTTTTCTTTATTTTTTTATGTAAACTAATTATTATTTGTAATTACTTCTATAAAATGTATTGGGATTGACTCATACTTCTTATGCCCACTTTGACGGGTCGGTCGGGGGTCTCGTTTGTGGTAATTTTGTTTATTTTGGGATTGAGATTTATTAGTGATTTTGTACCGGTTTTGAATTACTAATGCATTTTTTGGTCTACTTGTGGTAATTTTATTTTAGTTGAATTGTGTGTAATAATTATTATTTTTAACTACATCTTTAAAATATGATACTCAAGCAAAAAAATCAAAAAATTATTTCCAACTAAATATAAAACTAAAACTAATTAAAACAAAAATAAAACTAAAACATAAAAAATAAACCAATGGGTGGAGGCCATGTGGCCTGGAGGGGTCGATGTAAATGCTGAACCTGGGTTTATAATTTCATTGATTTGTTACGTGTACGTGTTAATTAAAAAGTCACCTTAACTAAATATATATTGACTTTTTTCATTTTTTAGATTCTTTTGCCCGACAAGGAAAACCATTTCTATGTCTTGTCCATCCAAATTTAATTTCACTTTTCCTCTTCTTTTATAATCTCTACACAGTTAGAGTAGACGACGGAAGTGTATATCAGTGTGACAGTATATGTACACAAAAGGAATCGTAGAAACAACTATTTGTTTGTCTAAGCAAATGTAAAAAAGTGGCTATTTTAGAAGTGGGTTGGGCCGGGAGCGACATCAAGGATCCATGAAGACATCATTGTCATTATCGCACTTAGGTCACCATCTCCACTGAATCAGATACTCTGATTTCATCATTTGAGCGTACGTTACATAATCAACACTCTAAGCTTCATTGCTTATTCAAGCCATACTATACTACATTGATCAATACTTTTGTCCTACGTTAGCTGCTAAAATAAGGTAGTGGATTGATTGAGATTATATGTAATAACCTAATCTAAACACCTTAATTAACTAAACCTAACTTACCCTAATTATGCATGCTAATGAAGAGGTGAGGAGATAAGGATGAGAGATGAGTTGTTGGAACGTGAGAGGAGAGAGAGATGGTGGGTTTTGATTGGATGAGGTGTAGGTTGGATTGTCTATTTAAGGAGAAGTTGTAGAGAGATAAGGGTTTGACGTTTTCTTCACTTGAACCTTATCCGAGAGTGAGAGAGAGGAGATTTCTTTGGAGAAGAAGAAGAAGGTGACGAAGAAGAAGAGGAGAAGAAGGAGAAGAAGGAAGAAGAAGATGAGTGAAGTGACTCAAGCTTGTGAGGCTTCCACAACCGTCAAAAAGGTATGCCAAGTCATCATATTAACTCCCCAAGAGGTGTGGGAGTGTAGAGGACGGCGTTGGTGCCGTTTCTCCGGTGAAAACCCTACTGGACGGAGGTTGAAGACGACTGGTTCGGTCGACCGTTGTGTGTCTCGGTCGACCAAACGTCGTCTAAATGATGCCTGTACAGTGGCGATTATGTATTGTACGGTCGACCGTGTGAGGTTCGGTCGACCGATATTTATAGATATTAACTTACTGTCCGAAAACGGTCGAACGATGTCTGTGTGACGGTCGACCGTTTATGCCAAATTTCGCGGGAAATAAAGGGTTACATTAGCCGGTCGACCGGTGTTGTTTCGGTCGACCGAACCCAGTAGATAGGTTAGACAGGCCTTCGGCCGACCGAGTGTGTGTCTCGGTCGACCGAACTGCGCAAGGTCGGTTACGAGCGTTGACCATCTAAACGGTCGACCGCTCTGGATCCGGTCGACTGACCGAGTGCAGTTTTCCTGTAGTGAAGTGCTTGTTGATCCGGTTGACCGAAGGAGTTTCGGTCGACCGAATCCAGTGGGCAGGATTCATGCAGACTTTCTTATCGGTTGAACGGACCCTGGTTCGACCGACAAGATATATATGTATATAAAATGTACAGCGTAGACCTTCCAAACGGTCGACCGCTAGATGACTTTTGTTCGACCGATTGGTCGGTATTTTCGGTTGGCGTGATTCGACCGATAGACTTGTTTGTACAGTACTGTGTACTGTGTGGGGGACCGGCCGACCGGTGTGCTTTTAGCGGTTGACCGATCTGCCACAGGTTGGTGGATTTATCCACACGCGATCCGTTGAGTATAGGTCGACTACCGGCTCCGAGGCGACGGTTGATTACCGGCTTTGAGAGCTACGGATTTCACCTTCGACGAAGGCGTATTATTGTACTACTGTTTCCTCTCTTACCGAGCGGGGTGTGAGGGATGTGTACCGTAAACCTTGGGCAGTTTGCGAGGGTTTAGCGGTAGGCCGAGGATGTTCCGGCAGGGTGCGCGCTTGGCGGCTCTTGGGGGAGCAGCGGCTGTCGTCTGACCCGAGTTGTGTATTCGGCGGGCTGACTCGCTCCTTGGGTGGCGGCGTGTATCGGGGGTTCCTTCCTGCACTTTTTGGGGAGCAGTGGTGTCGACTGACCCTTGTGAGGCAGCGGTGGACTGACTTGACCCTAGTGGCAGGAGTGGTTCAGTGCCGCGGAGGCGGTGAGGGCAGTATTGTGGGCCCGAGGTGGATGATCATATGCATTGTATTGCATTGTCTTTAATTCCTTTTTATATTTTTAGGAGGCTTGGTATACGAGGTTCCTTCAGGGAACTCAGGCATGTTTGTTTGTTTTCATTTCAGGTAGCGAGTAGCATTAGAGTCAGGTGGTGACCGAGGAGAGTGCCCCCGGGATCAGATCACGTTCTCTTTTATATCTTCTTTTGTTTGAGGTAGTGATTACATGTATATTCACTTTTGTTGTAATCACAGTTGACTCATTTATATAGTTTGACTTCCACGTGGGTCTGTATCTTATATATTTTATATATATGTTGGTTTGTTTTCCCGTGACGTGTCATGTGTTGACCGTTGACGGTCTTTATTATTGTTTAAATTTTCCGCTGTTTTCGGGTACGTTACATTATATATTGATTTAGCTTGTTTCCGAAGTACCTTCAGTTTAAGAGTAGTCGTAAGCAAGAGCTAGTTTAACATCACAAAGAGGTTGTAAAGGAAGAAAGAGCTTCCCAGAATGTTGATGTAATTTTATGAAGAGATTAAACAAAAACACTCTGTTACCTAACAATTTGAACATGTCACAAGGAGGAACGGTCTTCAAGAGTAATTTGAGGCTTTAACTTTGGACAGACTAGTACCTCATTAAAAGTTACCTAATAATACGAACATACTTCAACTTTGGAAAGGAATGTCATACTGCTTCTAACCGCGAGGTCAAGTCTTTTCTCTTAACACCAAACAAAATGATTGAACTCCACATATGTAGTAGAACTGTAGAACAACAACAAAATATTAATTTTTTTGACCCTGGATCATTTCTCTCTCTCTTGTATATTAGGGCACCCTTAACGGGGACACATGTCCCCCTCCCATTGGTTAATTTTTAAAAAAAATTTATTTATTGGATGTTTTGTTATTAATGGATTTGGTACTTGTTATAAATGTGGGGTAATAATTTTTTGTAAGTGATTAAAATTAAGAAATTGATAGAAGCAACAATTTCAAGTTAAATAGAAAAAATATTAATACAACAATACCATAAGAACAATACATTAATAATACTAAAATACGAAATACAACCAACCACATGAAACATAAAGGAAAATACAAACCATACAGACTACTACAACCCGAAATACAAACTAAGGGAAATACAAACCATACGAAATACGGACTACAACAAACTACACGTACCCATTCTCTTCTGCCCATGCGAGAAGTTTATCGATTACTTTTTGATCCTTCTCCGTCGGGTTGTCCTTCCTCGTCAGAGAGTGAAGTATGTCCAACTTATTTTTTATTAAATGCCTCTGGAAATTCCTTTCCGCTAACTCCTCTTGCTTGGAGAAACCATCTTCTCTGACTTGGGCGGTGTATCGCATCTGTTGTGGAAGAGATATGGGGTGTAAGTTGAGTTTTGTGTATGGTATATATAGAGAAAAAAATTAGACACTGTGCAATCACGCGGATTACTTTTCTTACACGCGTATACTGTACATTCACGCGGACTACTTTTCTTTCACGCGTGTACTGTACATTCACGCGGACTACTTTTCTTTCACGCGTATACTGTGCAATCACGCGGATTACTTTTCACGCACGCGTATACTGTGCATTCACGCGCGTTTCGGAATTCAAATATTCAAATTTCAAATATTCAAAATTTTGTGGTTTAATAGTGATTAATATTGTTAATTAATTAATAGTAATAATAAGTATATCGTGAATTAGAATTATAATGTAATTAGAATTAGATTTATATAAAATGTATTTTGTTAAATGTTGTGTGAGAATTAAATTTGTTTAATTAAGAAATGATGTGGATGAAAGAGAGTGTAGGGTGGGTGAGGGTAGTCTGGGCATGGATAATGGGTTTTTTTGGGTGGGTTGGGTGAGCTGACGTGACAGATAGAGAATGCAGGGCGCCCGGGGTAGCCCGGGCGCTGTTATTTCTGCTCTTAGTTGTTTACCGAGGACAATTATAATTAAGCAACATAAAAGGTTAGTCTTCCGACCACTCGTGGTTACACTTGATTTATCGTTATTGTAGTGTCAGTGAATCCAAGCTCGGTTTCTGAAATCTGATCAGGAGGTCAAATTTTCTGTAGTTAACAAGCTAAAAGAAAGAATACCATTTTTTTGTGTGATGCCCGAGTGTTTCTAAAATCTCAAGCACTCGAACCTCAGGTTTTTACAAACATAGAGGTGCCAAAAATACTAGAGCGCCAAGAACTAGGGGTGGTTAAAATACCCAAAGTTCCCTAAAAAATTTAAAAAATCCAGAGGGGTCATATTATCTATAATATAAGTACATATCTAGCTACTTGTTTGTATTAGTCTAAGTAACGTAACGAAGGCTACAATATACATAAGCAATATACCAAACAAGATGCAAGAAAAAAAGAGAATAACCACAAAACGTTATGTTCTACCAATCAAGTGCACATGTAGTTGAACACGACAACATTTGCCAACACTACCAAGATGTAATAGTATTTTTACTTAAAAAATGTAATAATGAACGTTGAACTTAAATTCCCACTTATCCATCTTCTTCTACCAAACACAAAGGTCAGAAGAAGAAGAAAACACAGTGTCAACCAAAGATTAATGCACTACGTGATCAGTGACTAGTCGTTGTAAAACGCGTTTCTAAACAGCATCAGTCAAGACCATATCTGCATAACCATTTAATTCGCAGTGCACATGACAGCACCAAATCTTCGCAGCGGCGCTGTCAACAACTATCACTTGCAGTTGCACATCCCCAACACCATATATCCTTTTGGATTTATGTTCTTCAGCTGCAACTTGGAAAACCATTCCTACCTACACTTATGATACTATTAGATTCCGAAAGCAAAGTTTTCCAAATGTTTGCTGTTTATCAAATCACTGCAGTGCTGTTACCATCAAATGACAAGTGCAAAAGTCCAAAAACATAAAATAAAAAAGAAAGATTTATTTTCACAATGTGTAGCAAGTAAATATATAGTAATGACAACAAAAATGTTGAGTTTAAGACTTACTACCATAATGGTTTTAGAATTAAGCGCTCGATCCGTTGTTCAGATACTACATGAGGTTGCTGTGAGCCAGCAGAATAAGCTGATTAGTTGGCCAATAAAAGAACTAATTAAGTACACAATTAACCATCAACATATTTTGGATTGCTTTTGGATCCTAATGAGAAAGATCACTAAAAACACACAAAGAGGATCCAATTGATCAATGTGTTTATTTAGGAAGAGATGAAGATGATTGGCCGCCGCCACTTGCCTGGTGTCGGTCTAGTAGCTCTCTTGCCAAAGCTTGAAGATCTCCACCAGTAGCGCTTGTGGGCTCCATTTGTCTAATTTCCATTTGATTTTGTTGTTGTTGTTGTTGAAGTGCCCATGAAGGTTGTTGTGCCAACGGGTCGAAAAGTGTTGAAAGATCGAAAATTGTTTGCAAGTTGGTGGTTGATGGGAGGTCCGATATTGAAAAGGGTTGTTGCGGTGGGAGCATTGGCTGCGACGGTGGTGGTGGTGGAGGTGGAGACGGAAGCTCTAATGTTGCCAAATGCGCTTGGAGATACGATAGTTCTGCTTGAAGGCTTACGACCTGCAACGCATGCATCAAAAGCCGCTCGAGAAAACAAAACTATTACCGTAATGGACGAAGCTAACACCGATCGGTAGATTCTTAGTTTCAAAATTAGTTTAATTACACTAAAAGTAAAATAAATAAATAAAACTCTAAAAAGATAAACCATCAATGGAAACCAATGAGACTAAAAAAGGTGTGTTCAGTTAAAGGTTATATAAAACAACAGTCAAGTGTACCGGACAAAGACATAATGTTTGCAAACACTGTCATGACTCGTGCATGTACTAGATATCGCCGAACAAATTTATGCACCATTCCGGTACAAAAATCAAAAGGAGAGAATATATACCATAACCATGCATGGCTGCGCATACCCAACAAAACCTCTTCTGTTCAATCACAGACCAACATCTGAAGTTATTCGAAAATTTCGTGAAACAAACATGTTTTGATCAGAGTCCCGATCAACATGAAAATAAACATTTGAGGCAAAAAAGAGAAATCGCAGCTATTGTGAAGGTGTGTGAATAAAGCAAGCAAATTTTGTGTTAAGGAACTGACAATCAAATCTGTACCACACCGATCCAGCAAATCAAGATACAACGTTAAACAGTTGGAAAAATCCCATCAAAAAAGTCACAAATCATGTGTGTTGTATTATATTCCATATAAAATTTCCATTCAAGCTACATGTACTTTGAGTAAAAAGGCAAAATCACAATCCATTATTTTTTAAAAAGCACTAGTATTACATTAACAAACTAAGCGATTGTGAACCCGCATGAATCTCAAAGAAGAGAGGTGCAAGGAGATTGAGAGAGAGTAAAATCGGCTGTGAAACCACTGCCAAAAGAGTATATTAATTAAGGCTACCTGTTGTTGGAGTGTGAAGATGTGAGCGACGCAACCATAGACCGGGTCACGGAGGCGGGCTTGGGCCTCATAGCAGATCGTCACAACTGCATCTAGCCGCTTGTGGGTTGGGATGTTGAACAACAATTTGGAGACATTGCTAGCTCCAAAAACCTTGTGGACGGCAGCGAAGTGCACCGCGCCTTGCTCCGAATCGAAGTAGGGTGCGAATATGCACCCGCCAACACACTTCCTCCTCAAGAACTTGCACGCCCCACACGGTCCTCCTCCACCACCTCCACTAGTGTTCCCACTCATGGTGGCCAATTGCTTTGGTGTTGCTTTCTTGTGGTTGCACCTTGGAATGTAGAGAGAGAGAGAGAGAGAGAGAGAGAGTAGGGATTGGAGTGGAAGGGAGAGAAGAGAGAAGGGTGTCTATATCAGGGGTGGGGTGGGGTCTGGTGGAGGGTCGTGGGAATGGAGAGGAAAGGGTTCTTTCTTTTGTACCGATGATGAGCCCTTAAAGCCACGCCAAGCAGCAAACCCTATTCTCTCTCCTCCTTCTCTCTCTTATCTGTGTATTGCAGCTTGCGTGAAGCAAACATCCCATCTCTTTTCCCCATCCATCCATCTCCCCAAACATGATATATACACCTCTCCTCTTTATATATCTCATCTAGCTTGTTTATGTTATGTCTACATGCCAAACAGTATATATGTATATTAAGGAAGTAATGAAATTTTATGTCTAGTTTGAAATGTTTTAGTTGGATATATACAATAGGGAAAGTTATCTTAGGAATTAAAATTGGAAGTTGTCAAAAGACCAATCAACTATAAATTAAACCTAACAAGTTTAGTTTCCCTAGTTTCACACAAATAAGTTATGACTTATGCATCAATATTTAATGAGAGAAAAAATTGGTTTAGTTTTTCTTTATGTATTTTGTCTTATTTGAACTTCAACTCAAGATGTGCTGAAACAAATAAAGAAGTTGTACGTCTTAAGAAAGCTTCAATACTTAAATTCCGACAAATGTACATGTTTTCGTTACCCATACTAGTAAAGTAGTAACATCATCTTCTTCTAATGTCCTTCCAGAGGAGGATGTCGGATCCTGATCCTAATCCTAATCCTAATTGGTTTTTTTTTGATGTTTTAGGTGGTGATTAGGAGGAGATGGATTGGAGGGCTGAGATGGAGTGTTGGTGGATGGATGGTTGAGGTGGATTGGAGATGAGATGGATGGTTGAGATGGAGAGGAGTTAGATGAATGGTGAGGATTGGATTGGAGGAAGATATTTATGGTGAGCTCTCTCTCTCTCTCCCGTTTCCCTCACATTCTCTCACACTCTCCCTCCCTCAGTGGTTGTGCTCCGGCGTGGTAGTGGTGATCTCCGGAGAGTTTGGGGTGATCGGTGTCGTTTGGTGGTCGGAGGTGAGTTCGTGGTTTTGCTAACCCATCCCTCGTGTTTTCCCTTTCTCTCTCTCAACCTAACTCGTTGTTGCGGTCGTGGTTGGTTGGTGGAGGTTGACGAAGGTGGAGTCGTGAGTGTTGATCGTCGAGGAGGTGTTGATCGTGGTTCGAACGTGAGGTCCGTCGACGGATCGTGATTTTGGGGAGACGTACTTGTGGAAGCGCCGTCTAGACCTGTCAATTTTGGACACGACACGATTACACGACACGGACACGACACGATAAGAAGACACGACTTTACACGAAATTTTTTGTATGATTGAAATGATTTATTACGATGTTTTGTGAACATATAAATATAAAATAATTGGTACACGATTTGACACGAACACGACACGATAAGTTATTTTTGTACACGAAACAGACACGAACTGCATCTTTTGTTAGATAATCAATTGTTTTTATTTGATTATAGTCAATTAAGATGTTATTTAGAATGAAAAATATCAATATAACATGTCATTTAACTATTTTCAATTTAAACATGATGAAATCTTTTCAATTTATACTATACACGATAACACGAAATCTTGACACGAATGCAGAATTGTCAGACACGATAGTACACGAACACGACCCAATTGACAGGTCTAGCGCCGTCGTGGTTCTTCAAAGGTTTCTTCAAACCTTCCGGTATGTCAACTCGCTCACTTAAGTAGTGTGAGTATTTGGAAGTCGACGGTAGGCCTTCCGGCTCGTCGCAAGTAAACATGCGGCAGATTTTACTGCCTGATCGGTCGACCGGTTGGTGCAAACGGTCGACCGTTCATAAAGAGAATTCGGGTTCTGCCTCACATCGGTCGAACGATGCCCTTGGGGCGGTCGACCGGTTGTGCATAGGAGGTGAGCCGGTTGGTTTCGGTCGAACGTGCCCCCTTCGCAGTTTGACAATGTGCACTGTCATGGGTCAGGTAGGGCGTTGACCATCTAAACGGTCGACCGCCTGTATGACTTCGTCCAACCGTGACTTAAGTTGGAATAGTGGTTGGTTCGACCAAAGGTGATTTAGGTCGACCGGACTTGATGTGGAGCATGGGGGAATTCTCTGTGGAATTCGGTCGACCGAGAGTGCTCGGGTGTTCGACCGAATTTGTGGTAAGAGTTGGGGGAATTCCCTGGTGGAATTCGGTCGACCGAGAGAGCTCGGGGGTTCGACCGGATTCGTTGTGGAGAGTGAAGGATTTGTCCCTGGTGACGTTCGGTTGAACGGGCCCCCTTTGCCGTTCGACCAATTGGTCGTTTTGTTCGTTGAACCTGGGAGTTGACCATCTAAACGGTCGACCGCCCCTTGACTTTGGTTCGACCGAACGAGTGTTGTTGGTGGGAATCGGTCGACCGAGGGAGTGTCGGTCGAGGTGATTGCCCTATGTTTGCGTGATTCGGTCGACCGAGACTTTTGGTTCGGTCGACCGTTTGTGTCCAGTTTTGCACTATGGAGGTGCGGTTGTTGTGGTCGTCCGTGTGTGGCGAGTTGTGGTGCCGATGTTTATCCGGCAAGTGTGCTAGGGTGCACGAGTGTTGTGGTGGTTGGGTGAAAGAGCTCTGGAGCCCCGTAACTGTGTGACAGCTTGGGTTGGGTGAAAAACCCTGGAGCTCCGTAGTACGTTCAGGTTGGCTGAAAAAGGCTTAGAGCCTGAGCAGGAACCGCGTGTTAAGGGTTGACTGAAAAAGGCCTGGAGCCCTTGGACGTTTGGGTTGGCTGAAAAAGGCCTAGAGCCCTTGGTCGTGTCGTGGTAACTGCGGTTGGCTGAAAAAGGCCTGGAGCCCAGCTTGGCGACGAGTGTGTGTTGCGGTGGTTGGGTGAAAAAGCCCTGGAGCCCCGTAACAGTGGTGTGTGTTGTGGTTGGGTGAGAGAGCCCTGGAGCCCAGTCTGGTTGTAATGTTTTTCTTGTTGGTAGAATTGCATGCTAGGGTGCTTTTCATTTTATGCATTGTAGAGTTGGCATACAAGATTTCTTTCTGGAAACTCAGACATTGTTGCATGTTTGCTTTCAGGCCGTGACCAGCGTTAGGTGGGGTGGTGACCGAGGAGAGGAGCATTGCTACTTGATCCTGCTTTCTCTCAGTTGAGGTCGGAGTGATTACTTGTATCTATTGTTTTGGTCTTTTGGAATGTAATCACATTTTTGAAATACTCGAATATATATTATATATATATATGTGGTGCACCTATTTCCTTTTATTGCGTAATATCCTCTGTTGATTGTTGTTTAGAAAATTTTAAATTTTTCCGCTGTGTTTGAAGATGTTACCGAGGAAGTATAGGCATGTGTATGTTTAGATAATACCATAGAAAGCGTAGAAGCCAAAGTATATATTGGTTATTATAAATTAATATATGTTCCTACCACCATCTAACCACTGCTGACTATGTCGACAAGTACATAGAGATGGCTGGTTTGATGAGCACACAGTGGCACCACTCCAAATGGGTCACCTCTGAATGCCAAATACAACCCAAAGATCGCCTCATCTCCCACTCACTCACTCTCACCATTCTCCTCATTCCACACCTCCTTTCCTATTGCTGTCATGTACATGTTTCTATGTTGAGGCAAGTGTGGGGAACACGTAAGTGAGATGAGCTCGATGGAGTATTGTTTATGGTTTTGTGTTACAGTTCAGCAAATCCCAACGCCGGCTTGCAATGAATGGTCGGTTGACACTGCGTTTGATTTAGTTAATTAGTATTGGTTTCAACTTGGAATTGGGTTTTAATAAAGGAGAGTTTGGAGTTCCGTACAAGCTAGAGTCAAGAATTAAAATGTGAGTATTGGTGTTGACTTTAAAAGAGGTTTGGAGTTGAGGAGAATGTTGGAATAGTTGGAACAAAAATCAAGACACATGAAAAACACTTGTTATTTGAAGTACCACATGATTAAACCTATGTTTAAAGCAAGTATTCAGAAGTTTCATGTTGTTTGAGAGGATGGTTTATATTTCTCAAAATTAGAAGTGTATAAATCCATATCCGACTCAGATTATGACAGTCCACATACACAGAATAATTTTGACCAATCGTGCGGAGAATGTTGAGAAAGTATAAAGTCATACATACATTACTTAAAAGGAAAACGAAGAACACTTAAAATATTGGAATTGTGTTGTGTGAAGTTCAGAATGGTTATAACACCAATCAAACTTATTACACATATATAACAATGATGTTGCAGTTATGTATGTAAGATTAGATGACGAGTGAGTACGACTTTAACAATCTGAGATTCTTTTCTGATTATCATAAATCATGCCAACGTGTTCATTCACTAATCAGGAACGTAAGTAAGTGGAATTAAATTTATATGAGTCATTGAGCTTTGAAGGAGTTGATAAGATTTGGACGGAGTTTGTTCCAAAATTTTCCCCTTTGGGATTATTTTGCTCACTAACACCTGTTTAAGATGCTCATAACAATCCAAGTTTCGAGTGACCACCGGCATTTTGGTCTAAAGACAAGTGTCCTCCAGTATAGGTCTAGTCTTCAATCTTTCTCTTGAAGAAAGCCATGGATGATTAATGACTGTAATTAAACAGCCGTTTCCTTTTTTCTTCTTCTCAAATCTAAGTTTGTTAAGTGCACTCCAGAAGGCTTCCTAAAGAATTAAGGTCAAAGATAGCACATGAGATGATGACTAACATTGAATACGACTTGCAGTTTGAACGTCTCTTTCATGTGAGATAGAATCATAGAATGGTGATTTTGCATCAACACTCCTGGCTGTTGGCATATTAATTAACAGTTATATATTTTGGACTACGTTATTATCCTTGTAAAAAGAGGTCTCTGCATGTTTCGAGTAGATACCCATATCCCACGTTCACAATGACCCCAACATTATGGAGTGATATTAGTGGATTTAAGGCATCCTTTGCATGGCAACAGAGTGGATTGCGTTGACAAGGTGGAACAAAAACTATGGAAACCCATGACTCAAGAAGTTGCTTCCTTTGTATAAATTTCTATGCAAGATCACATGTATTAATTTCTAACCACTGTCAATTTTTTGGAAGAACTTTTTTGGTTGGTATAAATTGTTTTAAGAACCCCAAGGCCAATGTATTCAACGTTGGGAACCAAGCAATGTTGCTCCAGAGTTAAAGAGGGTAAATGCAAAAAATCTTCAAAGAAAGTACAAATTAGAATTTAAAGAAGTGATATGGCATATACATATGCTATTATTATTATTATAGTTTTTCTTTTGGGTTTTTTTCTCATATATATTGTCTACCTTGAATGATCAGACAAGCATTTTTCTTCCAATGCTAACATGTGTTGGAAAGTAGTTTAATTATATTGCTCACAAGAATATAAATACACTTTTAAATAGTCTTGATTCCCCCAGTTCACCTGAGTACTTAATTACCTTTTAAAGAGTCGAGCATTAACTAAGTTTAACAATATTGTAAGATATATACCGGTGGCCTTGTGGACCATGCAACTCATATTGTTTACGTGTATACACAAACTGTTATCCCAATTAAATGTGTGGAGGAATGTGGAAAAGATAATCTTGCATTTACAAAAGAGTATGAAATTTCCTGGATAACTTGTTCCAACTAAGGAATAACAGATCCATCATCCATGTATATTTACATTCTGATCAGGTGCAACATATTTTATGTTCTTAATGTGATTGCTTAAATTATTTAAATTGGCGTAATACGGGGTTAATCAAAAGTAAATAGTGAAGTTTGAACCTACAACTTTTTGTTGAGAAAATCTCAAGATGGTTGTAAGGTTAGGCAAAATGTTATTAGATTATGGACAAAGTTTTAAGTTAAGCAATAGTGATGCGGGTGAAAACTAAAATTAAACTTTTTAGGCAAGCAAATAGATATACAAATAATAGAAAGGTTTAAACCTTTGCAAACTCTCGTGGACCCTTTCTCTGTCCCACATGTATGGAGTTGGAATAGAGGTCGTCCTCTATGTGGATGTTGTTCTTAATTACTCTTGTGTCCACGCTTATTGACTTCTTCCACAAGCTTTAGAACTTATCAAGGTGCAAGTTACGTTAAAAAACACAATTATTCAAAAACTGACGACGTATACCTCTTAACAAATTATCGACAGAAAATGGACAAAATATTATGAATCGAATTCAAGGGGTTTTCTTGGCATGTTTCAAAGTTGAGGGGGGCAAAAACTGAAACCTACTCATAGTTAAGAAGGGTTAATAACTTAATATACCCCAATTAATCTAGATGAGATTTTAAAATTATTCGAAGATAATGATAAATGGATGATTTTTTTCTTCTAAAGATTGTTTTATATTGAAAGTGAGATTAATTTGTAGTGACTTTAACGTTTCATAGATCAAAAGTTTTCAGCATAACGTAAAGGTCGTAAGAGCTTACACTGATGAAGTTTCTTTGGCTGCGGAATACCATCTAGGAATGCATTTTGTTCTCAACTTCCAAATTATTCTTCAAGACAAGAAGGCTACGACCCGATCACATCCTCAGACATTTGTTCATGTCAACCCATCATAGTGGATACATACGTAACGCTTAGTTCTTTAACCACTAAAATTACCAAACAAGTTCAGACCCACGAGAATAGATTGAGGACCCAAATCCACCAACCCTTGAAGAGCTTATCACCCACTCATATGTGTCCCTTCAGATATATGAAACGTAACGGCTTGACTAGATTGTTCTCACCCGAGTCGTTTCCTTTTGGACCCTAACACCGCCGTCTGCGTTATTATTAATTATTGCTCTACTTTTCAAGAAAAGAAGAAAGTGCAGATTATTTATTGCAAGACAACATCTCGATTTCGATCCTACACGTTTTCCATATGAATAAAAATGTTCGTTTGTTTGTGAATTATTTTAACAACAGGTAAAATTAATTTTCATTATTAAGGTAGAAAATACGTTAAAGTTATTACGAGAATAGAAATCAAACTCATGTATCATCGGCACCGAAATCAAAATACACTGTTTATTGAAATATTGACGAGCAGGACACTTATGTCTTTGTTTGGATGCAAACACAAGGATCCGTTTTTTTTTAAAGTTGTTCAAGCATTGTTTCGTTTTTGTCACCTCACTGACTCACTCTATATCATAGGATCCGTATAGAGTGAAAGAAGGTCATTCTGTATTTAATTAGTGTAGTAGTGTAACTTACGATTGCACCTTGGTTTGGAGTTTTGGAATACCATTAACTAGTCAAATTAAGTAGATATTGTTGTGTCAATCCCTTGCATACATTCTTCACTCGCCCATAGTTTTATACCACATAGAAACAAAATAATTACTGAAAGAATTGGCAAATTGATCCAACGGAAAATCAATAAACCATGTATATGAATGTCACTGTTCAAAAATTCTCAATTCGATCACAATATGCATTACAATCATTCTTTTGGAATTTCAATTTCCATTTTTTTTTACAAATCAATATTCAAAAGTTATTATCTGTATCTAGTCTATACATTCTCATGCAACCCTAGCACATTCTGCATGACTGCTCTGAAGTCTGAAGTCCTGGACGTAATATTCTCTTTGCAGCAATGTGACATCGTTCGACATCATTTTTTCATAATTAAGATAAGAGAGATGATAATTAAAAAGTTGGTAACGGCGCTGCTCGCGGCGTCCGACTCCTGCCCATGCCCTGCCTAGCGTCCTGTCCACTCCTGCCCTTTCCACACGTCACCAACCAACCACGTACGGATCACATACCAACCCCTTCCAAGGTCACACTGCAAAATGCTATGCTCTTAGGTTTGGAACTTTCAAGTTTCAACCATAACGTTTCACTTACTTTGTTGTTTTCTCATCACTCACGATCATCCGCTTTACTTTGAGAGTCATTTTAATAAGTGATACAGGTTAACTGGATTGCATTCCACCAATGATATAAGTTGTTGTAAGAGTTGTGAATCAAACTTTCTCTTTCAATTTGGAATGATTACGTTGTGTTAATCCAACACCATTTTCACGAGGCATGGGAATCACCTGGTTGAAGTTCGAACTTTTAACGTTCCATTCCTGGACCCACAAGGACTTTGGTCCAATACATGACCTATGAATTAATTGCTCTAGACAACAATGCTCTTCCAAGTTAAAAACAATGAAGTTGGTTGATGTTATAGATAGACACGTGCCGTTGTAGCTTATTCAATATTTTCTTGTTAGACAACGTGTAACTATTATTTGGGTGATTTTGAGTAATTTAAGGGGTAATTGATGAGTAATCTGTATACTTTTTGTACACTTGTGTGGAACTTCAAACGCCATCTCTTTTATCCAGATGAGCATTCTACTTAGCTGCAATGATAGCAAAATGCAAAGCTTTCAATGGTCCCAGAACGTGCTTGCATTCTTAAATCAGGAGTTTTGGTGATCCAACTTTGTATAATCCTGTAATGATCTATCAGAATGTATTGGTCAAAGATTCACCAAGCTAATTCAGATTTCTTCTATATTTTGGCGTCTACGTACACTGTTCAACTTTAAGTGTCAATGATTAAAAGCAATCGAAATTAAATAATGTAGTAGTAGTCATGTAAAGTTCAAACAAAGCAAACCTTCCTTCAAAAACAAAACTACGGTATCAATCACAACATTAGCATATACTATTTGTCAGAATACATTGGATTAGATTATATGCAGCTGGATCATTTGACCACTTCCAACACAGCCTACACCTTCCACTACCACTAGCAACACTTTCACCTGTGAAAGCAACACAAACTGGGGAAAATAAATACTCTAATGTTGAACAGCTTTGTTGACTAACATGCAAACTTGTCCAGATCACCATCTCAGTATTATATGGAACATAAAAACTTTAGTTCACTTCTAACAAGACAATCATAGAACTGCTTATAACCAATTGGCTTAAGAAAGTATGGAGTTTTGTATAAAAGAAAATTTTGTAAATTTTAGTTTACGGCGGGGTTACATTGGACCCATTCGTGCGGTCAGCGCATAGGAATCACAAACATGTGTGGGTATTAGTGTATTACTATTAATTATTCTATGGAAATGGACTTTGTTGCAGATTTTGTGTGGATTGATGGCATTGTTAACAATACCATGCTACCTTTGGACGAGGCAGAGGCATATAATTTAGTGCTTTGAAATCTTTTACTTTACGTTGTATTGTATTGTATTGCATTGCATTGCAAGGGGTGATTGAATAACTCTGAAGGACCAAACTTTGGATTTTTTTGTGAAATAATTTGTAGTCAAACTTGACGTCACCATGGGACCTATTTTAAATGACTATAACATGTTCGTTGTCCACTTTAATTTAACGATTAAACTACTATGAAAAAAGTAATCTTAGGAATGCAACATAAAGTGTTGGTCTGGAAGTAAATTTGCTCTGAAGTATTTCTTTTTCCTTTATTGTGGTACGGTTACTTTTATTAATTAAGTCGGGTTGCATAATCGCTTTCTAATGACCATGAGTTGTTACGGAGGTAATGACCAACTCATCCTCGCTCACCTAGTCATTGGGTCGATTAGAATATACATGTTGTATTGCTATGAAGATTAGCTGCATGTACAAATTTGACTCAGTTTATTTCCATTTTTGGATATTTAGCACTTAGAAGATAACACAACAAATTTTAAGAATATATGAATCTTTTTAGCTAAGTTGAAAGGGTGAAAATGTTATTTTTAACGTCTCCTTTCCCTTTCTTTTGGGGTTTGAAGAGACTTAGGTAGAAGCTAAAAGTAGGGAACATGAGACAAAGAAGTCAAGAATAGATGAAGCATCAAACATGTTGGAAGCTCCTTCTGTAAATTATGTTTTAAGAAGGATGTGTCAGACATATCAGACAAAACATCCAAGAATAAGGGCTCTGGTCAGGGTAGCAAGGAATGGTCCAAGCAACAAGATTAATATATAATGTATGTGAGAACAAAGATTATAGATAATGATGACAAAATGATGTTCAAACTTATGACCACTTGAACAGCAAGACACAATTCCCCAGTCAGCGACTCTTATTTCCACGAGCAATTAGGTGAAAAAAAACTTACAAGAAGTAAGCCCACAACCTACCTGGAAATGTAATTAGACACTCTAGTCGATTTTAGTTTACTAATCGGTTACGAACATTCGGTTCGGATTTTGGAATTAAAAAAAACTAGGATGTAAGCACATAGGCAAGTCTTATATAGAGGAATTTTGAAACCATTTTCCATCTAAGAGTATGCAGTTTTTAACAGACATAAGTATACAAAGAAAACTTATCCTGCTAGACTTAACTTTGTGATATACATCGACATAGAATCTGATACCTGATAGGCTGATAGAGAGTAATCTTTAAACTCCAGTAAGATTTCAATCGGATACTGGAGATCAATTGACATTTGCAGATCAAATCGGAGGTTAGACAGTGGCATGACTGACAGTGGATAAGAATTTCACCTTTTAGCATCCTAAAATGTCAATGCATAACACCTAAAGCAGGTAGCAATATGTGCCAAAATCTGTAAGAAAGTTATTCAATGCATTAACTAAAAGTAATGGATTGTTTTGTCATTTGTACATCTTACTTTGAACGCTCATCTCCCAAGATTGCTTAAAACCTGGAAGAGTAGCTTCTGAAAAAAAATCGAAAAGAGTTTTTTTTATCTCCAATGACATGACATTCCTATCCAACGAAGTACAAATCCAAGCAAGTACTTCTCTGAACGCAAAATTGTCAACGAATGATGCGGAGCTGAAAGTATCAGTATCTTCTATTCAACTACTCTCCAGACAAAGTGGGCAGTTTCGAACACCAGAGCATCAACTCCCCCCCAACATCTAACGACGCACAATTTATGGTAGACGTGGCCACACTGAAGCTTAACTCTGTTTCTTTGTTTCCTGTATTTTTCGAGACAAATCGAACATGCATCTTCATTCTTTGCAGCTTCTTCAATCTCCACCAGTGGAGATAACAAGGCCCTTTGTGACCAAATTTGAGAACTTTCTAAGACTAAGTTGTCCTCTTCTCTTTTGGCATCATTGTAATCTTCTGAAAACCTATACAAATTAACCGTGCCATCAACAGTTGATATGGTGGCACTAATGCGGTCTTTTCGCAAAATTTCAGCCACCGATTCTCTGTAGAAATTCCTATTCCATGCAATGTTTAAAACACCACTTTCCATTTGTTTTCTTGCCACCACCTGCAACGTCAACCCTAATTAGTTTTTGTTGTGTTTTGTCATTTCAAGTTTAGAAAACTTACAAGTGGGTCAGATGCGTTCCATTTCCACAATAAAAGCTCATTATTACAATCAACGGCCATCATGTGATCCGTTTGCCATGGACCCCAAGCAATATTTTTTATGCCTATTAACATGTCAGTCAATTAGCATATAAATATGAAATTGTGCAAGGAAAATGGTCAATAACGGATTAATAGATCAGGAATTTATATATTACCAACATCATGCACGATTTCCATTGCCGGATATTCGAGCGTTCGTAAATCAAATATCTGCAGGTAAAAATCAATAATAATTATATATTTTTTGACAAATATTTCAAAAAAAAGAAAGACATATAACCTACTTTTATGGAAGGAATGTTTTCAAATGCTACGAGAATTTCGTTATTATCAACTGAATTGTTATTCGTCGCCCTAAAACTACTTAAATCGTCACAACAGATTACCATTTTGTCATTCTCTTATTTCTACTGTTATAACGCGACATTTTACTCTCCTATCACACATCTCTCTTCATCTTCCTCTTATAATCATAAAAAATAATGTTTCGGAGGTCAGTAATGAGCCAACGGACGCCCGGTGCACTCAAATCTGGTAAAATATCCAACATCTTTTTAATAAAATAAAAATAATAAAAACAATAAAAATAATAAAAAATTGCGGGCGTCCGACGGAGCCGCCCCGCGTAGGAGAGGGGCGTCTGGGTAACACGCCTCCCCATGGGGGAGGCGTGTTACCCAGACGCCCCGCCCATGGGACGGGCGTCTGGCTAAGACGCCCATCTCCTACGCGGGGCGGCTCCGTCAGACGCCCGTAATTTTTTATATTTTTTAAATTTTTTATTAAAAGGATAATTGATAATAAATTTAGATAATTGATAAATTAATTAATTAATAAGTTAATAATTACTATATTCGGATGACCGATACCCCTTCAGTACACCGAATAGAGATTTCCAGATGAGTTTTTGCAAGTGATGAACATTCAAAAATTTCCAGATCCAACAACCCCCGAACGACCTGTCGATGTGGTATTTGTAAGTCGAGAACTTTTACCACCGGGGATCTTGGATCTTGAAATTTTTGAATATTAATCACTTGCAAAAAGACTCATTGTAATCTGACCTCGTTACCACCGAAAATCTTGCAACAGAACCTCAAATAATTTGAGATAACACACCGTATATTTTTAAGAATTTATTTATATTTAATTTTTAATTTTTTATTATTAAAAAAATACGGACGTCTGGCAAACACGCCTCCACCTATGTGGAGGCGTCTTAGCCAGACGCCTCCACGTTCGTGGAGGCGCCTCGCTAAGACGCCTCCACCATGGTGTAGGCGTTGTATCCAGACGCCTCCACCAAGGTGTAGGCGTCTTAGACAGACGTCCGAGTCGGAAAAAAAATCCGCCTCCGTTACCTAGCCGGATCCAAGTGTTTCGCCATACATTTTCGTGGTGTTGGTACTAGGAATGTGAGTAAAACTGAGTCAAACACCTTGTTTAAAGGCACAGGACGAAATGAGTATTAATTGATTTGTTAATGGCAAAAAAGTAATTTTTGGGGCGATTTAAGTAGTTTTCCGGCGATGAATAGTAGTTCCCATTATCAATGGTGTTCCAGTCAAACTTGATGTTTGTAGCTCCTGGGATTTCGATTTGGTAGCTATCCTTGATATTATTTGAGCGCAAATCCCATACAACTGCAAAATTAACAATTATTTCAGTAAATGTAATAACTAAATATAGTTTTAGAGAATGTATTTTCATACCAACAGTGCCATTAGTAGTGCTTGCTGCGATAGCGTGTCTTCGTTTAGGATTCCATCTCAAATTATAGAGACTTCCAAGCTCTTGTGGAGACTTCCAAGAGAGATCGTGTACAAATGTTGTCATAAACACACAACCTACCCTTGTGACTTATTGAATGCATTTTTCACCACATTATCATATGTGTACACACACTCCACCCCTTAGGGGTTTCATTCCTGAATTTCATTTTTCTAGTTTGTTAGTTGTCAGTTTAGTTTCATGTTAGTCTTTTGTTTCCATCTTTCTTGTTTTTAATTGCTAGTTTAGTGTAGTTTATTTTAGTGTAATCAAACTTTTTCCCCTTATTTTCCACTTGACTTCTGAAGAAACAGAGTTGACACACCTCCATGTGGACTCGACCCGTACTTGTCGCGTCTTCACAGACGTCGTGCACTTGCGATTATTATAACTGAATAAATCACCTGGCCTGGCCCACGACACAGCTTAGCGAGTCGTGTCAGATTCCCAACAAGATTATCAAACCCTAGGTCCCTAACAAGATTATCAAACCCTAGGTCTTTATAACAAGATAATCAAACCCCAACAAGATCGTGAAATCATAGATCCCTAACAAGATCATCAAACCTTAGCTCCCTAACAAGATCATCAAACCTTAGGTCCATCACAATATCATCAAATCGTACGGCCCTCACAAGATCATTAACCTTTACAATATAATCAAACCCTAGACCCTTAACAAAATCATCAAACATTAGTTCCCTCACAATATCATCAAATCGTACGTCCCTCAAAAGATCATTAACCTTAACAAGATAATCAAACCCTAAACCCCTAACAAAATCATCAAACCGATCCCTCACAAGATCAACAAACCACAGGGCCCTAACAAAATCATGAAAATGAGCATTAAACCGGTACCTCACAAGATCATCAAACCCTAACAAGATTAAACCATAGGTCCCCAAAAAGATCAACAAACCCAATGTCCTCAACAAGATCATCAAATCCCAACAAAATCATGAAACACTAACAATCAAACGATCATCAAACCCTAACAACATCATCAAATCCCAATAAAATCATGAAACCTTAACAATCAAATGATCAAATCAAACTCTAAACCAAGAGTTGAGAAATTTGTCTTACCAGAATCCATTCTCCCAGGAGAAGCTCTCACTTGTGATGAGTTTGCCTCTCTGTAACTATTAGCATGAGGAGTGAAACCCCTTTATATATAAGTCTGTGGTAGTAGTCGTTATTTTGGTTTTTGAGGTTGTTATTTTGGTTGTAGTTGTCATTATTTTGGTTGTAATGGGGTAGTTATTTTTAGGATTAATTGCTTAAATGTCATTTGAAAAGACTGTAATTCTCAACAACCATCACTTCACACCTATTTGCTTATTTGTCATTAGAAAACTAACATAATATACTCTATGTCATTAAACTTTTACTCCGTCAGTAGACCACCCTACCATTATTAGTTAAAATATATTTTACTGTTAATTAATCTATGTCATTAAACTTTTGAAATTGCTACTCCGTCAGTAGTCCACCATAACATTATTAGTTAAAATATATTTTGCTGTTAATTAATCATTAATTACTTGTAAATTTTACAAAATCTACCTTATATAATCGTCAGTAGTCAATGTCGGGATGATGAGGAGAAATTCCGACCCATCATGCTTCAGTAGATCAACATCGAAGTAAAAAATAATCTTCAATAGATCAACTTCGAGATAAGCTTCGATAATCATTAAATAAGCTCTGAATTGGAGCTACCATCGAATGAAAAAAATGAACCCAAATGAACGTCAACCACCAAAGGTTCGCTATGCCGCCTAGAAGCACCGTAGCAAATCGTTGTAGTAATAGTCCACACACACTGTTGAACGTGAGAAGTTGATCAATTGAAGCAATGACACGCCTAACACTGTTAAACGTTTTACTAAATAACCGTAAGTGCACGGCCGTCGGTGAAGGCCGGGCAAGTACGAGTCGATCCACAAGGAGCGTTGACAACCTTTGAGTGAGTGAAATCAAGTGGGAAATAACGGTGGAAGAAGAGATTATTACGTTACTACTAAAAAGACGACTACGTTAAGAATGCAAAACAAACTATATTACTATGTAAATGAAAACTAAGAAATGCAGCAAACGATGTGGAACGAAATATGGATGAATCCCTTGAGGGGTGTAGTGTGTGCACATATGAGATGAGAGAAATGATGAATGACACATCAAAGCATGTATGTGTGTGTGTCTTCATGCATAGGAAATGTCCAAAATTTGACAAGACATATCAATCCATTCACACAACATATTAGCAATTACTACTTGATTATCACAAGATGAGACTCAACATGAGGAATGTCTAAAATTATGGCAAGACTCATAAAAACTAAGAACTCATGTGAAGAACGAAACTAAGCATGGGAGTTGTCTCAATTTCATTGGAAAACTCATCAAAACAAAGTTTCTTCATTCAATCAAGTGAGTAAACACTAATACAAACACACGACTAATATGTATCATATCCAACAGGAAATTTCAACCAATAAACATGAGGAGACCAATCATGGAAAATGTCTAAATCTTATGACAAAACTCATCTCATCAAAAATCCCACAACATGTAGATGATTAAAACAAACCCGATGAACATACAAACATTCTAGTCTACACAATCAAAATTTGTCAAACATCAAAACCTCAAAACATAAATGTACATCATCTCCACCCATCAAAGATGGATGAAACTACTCACTACTCATTATGCTAACATTCATATTAAAAAGAGAAAACATTCTAATTATAATAAGATTACTAAAACACATTTAAGTTAAGCATGCAAGAAGCGGGGTCAGATCATGAGCATATTGGACCGCCAATTGGTTTTTTAGGGCGGCCAATTGGCGATGACTTTTGGTCAGATTCGGCCCGATTTTAGTTGGCTTCTTCATTGCTTCAATTCTCCACATATGGTGCACCCGGAGTGATTGTTTGAGTCTGCGCCCGAATCTAATTGCCAAAATACTCTTCATGATGGTGTGGAGTTTCTCAATTTTCTAATTGGTCCTTTTGGCTTACATTTGTGTCATTCCCTCTTGCAAATAGGTTCATAAGTCTCACCGATCAGTCTTTTTCACGTGGTTTGGTCCTTTTTGTTTCTCTTCTTCTCAAACATGTTTGTTCCTGGAACTTAAATACAAAACTCGTTACATAGTATTGCTTACACTCAAAATAGAGGATATAAGACACGAATATATACATGATATGATGTCAATCACACTCCTATTGGGGAAAAAATTGTTGGTCTCAGACCCGTCAACGTCAACGATGTCGAAGGAGAAACAGAAGTCTTCGATCAAATTAGGTCCACAAAAACATTCCCAAATCTCTCCTGAGAGTGTGTAGATGAAGAGTCGAAGAAGAAGAAGACCCCCTCCCGTACCTCGACGAGACACTAGGCAACACTTAAGCCATTTTCCTATGAAGTTCCACTACCTTGCACGTAGAGAGAAATTGAGACAACCAGTATAGTCCTTGAGTGTCAGTGAGAGTTGAAGGATTGAAGCTTCAAACCCCGCTGCACTCCAACTCGAAAGAGGGATAAGAAAAAAAGAGATGAGAGAAAAGAAATAGAAGGGGGAGAGGCAGAGAGAGGGAAATGAGAAGATAAAAAAAGATTATACAAGGTAAATTTTACAATTAGTTAATGATTAATTAATAGTAAAAGATACTTTAACTAACACTGTTAGGGCGGACTACTAACATAGTAGCAATTTCAAAAGTTTAATGACATAGGATACACTATGTTAGTTTTCTAATGACATAGAATTACAGTCTTTCCAAATGGTATCCAAGCAATTAATCCTTATTTTTCAAATTGTCATCTTAGGGCTAGTTTAGTTAAGAACGTAACAATACATGATCACATTAGTGAAAACTTCAAAAAAAGAAATAGAGGGGTCACCAATGGATCTTAATTTAAAGTAATTCTTGAACATAGGAGTAGTTCAGATCCAATCCAGTTCGGTTCAGATGTCATGTCTCAATTGGTCGTTTCAATCCAATTTCAAAGGTTGTGGTGGAATGTGCACACTCCTAGTCGTCTAGGAGATGTGACTATTATAGCGTTGTAAAACATTACGAATGGAACTAGACCTAAAGGTGAGCAAGGTCCAGAGCAAACCAAATTTTCGGACCAACCCAGACCGTTCAGTCGGAAATTGACCGAACTGAACCACTATTTGATCTCGTTTGTTCGATCTAGGAAGCTTCATGTTTGTCCAGGTATAACTCACACCAGATGAACCCAAACTCTTTTATTATTTATTTCAAAAAAAATGTATACGTGTGGGTTAATTATTATTAATGGTGAATTTTTACGTGCATGCTACCTTAAAAAAAGCTATATGATCACAAGACATTGTCCCCCAAGACATTGTGTAGGTTTTAGTAACGAGTCTCAAGACATTGTCCCCAAACGTTGTAGACCACAGGCTAGTACCACGTACAATACTCTGCTCATATAATCCAAGCCAACTAAATTCAAACCCATCCACTAAGCCCACATGTAGACCAGAAGAACAGAAAGGGTTAACATGGCACAAAAGATGGAGTTTGAAGCTTGTAGAAAAATACTTTGATGTTAGTATTCCTGATTTTCTGTTGTCTAATGATGAATTAAAAGAATCTGAGGGTAGTGTGGTGGTGGAATATGATGACATGATGAATCCTGAGATAGTTGTGAAGAAAAAGTTTCCTAATGTGCACACATTTAGTATGATTCTTATCACTCACTGCATTTTTAACATAATGAGAATTAATTTACTTGGAGAGTTAACCGGAGAAAGTGACTACTAAGTGTAAGGATTCTAGGTGTAAGTGGAGGATACATGCTTCAACATTGAGTAATGAATATGTTTTTAAGACAGACACAAGTTGCCACATACATGTTCTTCTGTGAATGGGAGATGATCTAAAATAACCACTAAACATTTGATTGCTTACCAATGCCTTGAATGGATATAACATAAGATGCAAACTCACTATGAAGCACATAAGTGACCAACTGAAGAGGAGATTCCACCTTAAGATTCCTTATACGAGGGTGTGGAGGTGCATGAAGCCTTCCATGTAAAACTTTGTATGGAGGTGAGGAGCAGCAATATGATTTAGTTTCTTTCATACTTGCAGAAATGGACAGAACAAACCCTGGAAGTGTTATAACTCATGAGGTGAACCCTAAGGATATAACCTTCCTTAAGTTGTTTGTCTGCTTTAGGGCATATAGAGAAGGATTTATCAGATGGTGCAAATTACTTTTTGGCATAAATGGTTATCATGTTAAAGGAAAATATAGATGAACCCTACTATCATCTATTGTAGTGGATGAGAATCATAACTTATTCTCACTTGCTTTTGTAATTGTGGACGCAGAGTCATGCCTCAATTGGACTTGGTTTCTTAAACATTTGAAAGAGGTTGTAAGACATAGACATGGCTTGGTGATAATCAATGATACATGCAAGGGACATAAGGAATGAATGCTTCAAGAGTTTGGGGAATATGATCATGGGACTTGTGTAAGGCAACTTTACTAGAATTTCCAAAAGAAGTACAAGAACACATTGTTGTTAAATTTGATGTGGGATATTGCTAGTGCATACACAAAATCAGAGTTCAACAGGAAGATGGAGGCTATAAAACAACTTAATATTGGAGCACATGATTGGTTGGTCAGAGTGGAATGTAGTGACATAGTGTGGAGCAGAAGTCAATTTGCCTTAGAAGCCAAATCTGATTACATCAACAATAATTGTAGCGAGAGCTTCGATAACTACATCAGAGAGATTAGGCATATGCCTATTGTGACATTGGTGGACAACTTAAGGCAAAAGGTTATGCACACCATGTACAAAATGTAAGAATTTAGTAGAGGCCACACAAAGCACTTAGTCCTTAAAATTAAGAGGTAGATCTCAGTAATGTCAGGAGAGCTAGGTAACTTGATTGTGACAAGATCTATTGACGGATTGAATTTTCAATTTGAAGTTCATATTTGATTTTATTAACAAGTACAATTATATGTCAACGAAATTTAAAGGTAGTGAATCTCTCCTTATATATATTATATATAGCAGTTGATTATATAATAGATAAAGTCGGTCTTTGATTAAAAAAAGTTTTTTTGCTTGCATGTCATTTCAAAACACCATATTTCCGTTTTTGTCATTACCTTATCGTTATTTGTATTAATGTTACTAAAAAACTATACAAATTCTATTAATGTCACTAAAAACTATACAAATTTCATTAATGTCATTCCGTTAACTTTTTCCGTTAACGACGTTACTGTTCCGTTAACGGCGTTAAAAAATATTATTTTAATAGTAATATTTACAAATTTTATCCTACATAATTTAATAACTTAGAAATTCAAATCTATCATTTTTATGATATTCACAACAAAACACTTAAATTCAAAAAATCAAGAATGTTAATTTTCACAAGTACAAACGGTGGGAATACCAGTGTTTTGATGTGTTTTTTTGTTATGAAAATTATAATTCAAAACTTTTGGAATTTAAGTGTTTTGCTGTGAAAATCATACAAGTTTAATTCTTGTTTAAGTGTTTTGGAGTTTAATTTTTGTAGGAAAAAACACCAAAACACCGGTATCCCAACTGTTTGATTTTAAGTGTTTTGTTGTGAATATCATAAAAATGATAGATTTGAATTTCCAAGTTATTAAATTATATATAGTAGAATTTGTAAATATTACTATTAAATAATAATTTTTTAACGTCGTTAATGTAAAATGTTAATGGAATGACGTTAATGGAATTTGTATAATTTTTAGTGGTATTAATAGAATTTGTATAGTTTTTAGTGACATTAATACAAATAGCGATATAATGATGATAGAAATCGAAATATGGTGTTTTACAATGACATACAAGCAGAAAACCCTTAAAAATATATTAAACAAAGTTGGTTCTCTAATTGCATACTGCGTATTACTGCCCAAGACCTCCGTGTTCTCAACTGTCCTTTTGATTTTTGAACGTAAACTATACGAAAACGATTCACCTTGCGCAGAAAAATAGGGAACTACTAAACGTCGCCCCAAAACTACTTAAATCGCCCCTTGAAATTACCAAATTGCCCTTAACAATATATTTAATACCCATATCGTCCCGTGTCTATAAATAAGGCATATGGTCTTGTATATTCATAATTTATCAGTAAAAACACCACGAAAATGTCTGACGAGGGTGATGCATCGGGTGAGGTAAGCCTGGCGCGGGGCAAATTTTGGGCCGAGCGTCTGCATTAGACGCCTCCCCCATGGTGAGGGCGTCTGCGTAGGACGCCCTCCCCATGGACTAGGCGTCTAACGCAGACGCCTCCCCCATGGGATAGGCGTCTTATGTAGACGTCCTCCCCATGGGTAAGGCGTCTGTAGTAGACACCCTTCCCTTCGGTCAGGCGTCCTACGCAGACGCCTTACCGTTGGGGAAGGCGTTTAACACAGACGCCCCATCCATGGGGCAGGCGTGTAACACAGACGCCTATTTTTTTTTTTTTTTGATTTTGATTTTGTTTTTTTAATTTCGACATTATTTTTGAAATTTTTTAATTTCGAATTTATTTTTTAATTTTTTTTAATTTTGATTTTATTTTTGTAGGTTCCAGATTTCGGTGGTGATGGAGTGGATTACAGTGAGTTATTTCAAACTACACAAATCTTTGCAACAATCGATGAAGCATGTAAATGGGCCAAACAAGTAGCTATCGGAGCTGGGTTTTTTTTGGTCGTGTCATCGTACAAAACAAGATCAGATAGTCGGATGGATTGTTATTTGAGATGCGACCGGCGAAATCAAATGGAGTCTCGGGATATGGATACTGCACTTCGAAGAAACACCAAAAGAAAGGGTTGCGGTTGCCGTTTCTTAATAAAAGTGGTGGAGCGACGAGATCGTGATGGATGGGTTTTGGTTTTTAATAGTGCTCACGGACATCACAACCACAGACTGGCAGTTTATCCAGAGGGTCATCGTCAAATTAGTGGTCTAAGTTCTGGGGCGAAGAAGATTGTTCGTGATATGACAGAGGCGCAAGCAAAACCACGGAACATCTTGAAGGCAGTAAAAGAAAAATTCCCGGAGGACAATCCAAATCAAAGGCATATTTATAATTTCAGAGATTACATGAGGAGGACAAAATCTGAAGATCGGAATCCCGTCCAGCAGTTTCTCTACCAAGCAGTGCAGTGTGAGTACTTACATTGGATTATGGCGGATCCAGAAACTGATGTCGTCACTCACGCTTTTTTGGCACATCCGACGTCAGTCCAGTTGTTGCGGACATATCCTTTCGTTATCTGCATGGATTCGACTTACAAGACGAACAAGTATAAGATGCCTTTGTTCGAAATGATTGGGGTCACACCAGCAAACATGAATTTCCTTATTGGATATGCGATTTTGATGGATGAATCTTACTCCAGTTATTTGTGGGTGATGGAGAAGTTGAGAGATCTGTTATTGGGGACTGTCAGCCCGACTGCAATAATAACAGACCGGGAGTTAGGCCTTATGCGACCAGTGAGAGAGGTTTTTCCAGACTCTGCTCATTTACTCTGCACATGGCACATCAACAAAGACGTATTGAATTACGCGTACCACGTATTCGGCAAGAATAAGGAGATGGCAGAGACTTTGAGGCGTGGAAGATGGAGGAAGATCATGCTTTCTACTTCAGAAGCCGAGTATGATAGAGTTGTGTATGCTCTGAAAGATTTGTATAGATCGTGGCCGGCTATCACGGAGTATCTGGACACCACGTGGTTAGTGCATAAAGAAAAGTTTGTGCTGAATTGGACGAACAAAGTCCTTCATTTTGGGAACACCACGAATTGTAGGGTCGAAAGTGCTCATTCGGCTCTAAAAGAGTGGATTTCTACATCGACTGCAGCTCTGGACACTCTTTTCGAGCGCGTCAACGCGGCTACTGAAATGCAGCTGACGAATATTCGAAACTTTCTTGAAGACTCGAGACGGCGAAATTTGACTAATTTCGGACATTCTCTATATCGTCACATAAATGGTAGAGTTTCGCATCACTGTTTGCAGTTGCTGAGTCAGGAGGTGAAGAGAATGCAACAGTTAGATGATGAAGTTGAATATCGTTGCGAGTGCGCTTTTCTGACTTCTCATGGGATACCTTGCGCATGTACCATCCGTGGATGTCTTGAATCAGAAAACGGAATTTACTTAGAGCAGATTCATTCGTTCTGGAGGACACTTGTCATTGGGGAAGGAGCCGGGAACGCAGAGTTTGTGTCTCAGGCAGCTCAAGACGCCGAACATTTTCGCAGTCTGGTTGATGAGATTGCAGGAAGTGACCCTACCGTAATTCGATCTGCCTCTCGGGTTTTATTCGAGCAGCTACACCCCGAACATTCGAATTTGAAAGAGCCTGCAGTAAAAATAAAGCTACGAGGTCGACCAAGGGGAAAGTCGACACGACGGGACCCTAGTGCGTTTGAGTATGCAGAGCGAGGTAGTGGTCGATCTTCAGGTAGTGGGAGTAGAGGTCGTGGTCGTTCTTCCGGTAGTGGAAGCAAAGGTCGTGGTCGATCTTCTGGTTCTTCGTCAGTGAGAGGAGGATCAGGTATACCATCCTTACATTTATTATTATTATTATTTTGTTATTTATTTCAGTAAATATGTATCTTTTGTTATTATATCTAACTGTATTTTTTGTTCATATTGTAGTGACTGGGCGGGCTGACGTAGACGACTTCCCATATGGAGATAGAATTCCAGGAATCATTATGCCATTCCTACACCAGTGGAATGATGTACGTGCTGATGGAAACTGTGGATTTCGATGTGTCGCCGATGTTTTCCACGGTGGTGAAGACAATTGGCAACTCGCCCGTCGTTCGATTTCAAATGAGATAGCTGCGAACCCATCTTTTTATGAGCACGTATACTACGACGGTGTGGCGGAGGCTCGTCACCGGATTAATTGGGGCGGGGGACCTTGTGGCGAGAATCACTATATGGACCCGATGACTATTTATTGAAATTTTAAATACAAATTTGTTAAATTTGTTAAACTAAATTATCATATTTATCAAAATTGTTAAACTAAATCAAAATTTGTTAAACTTAATTATCAAAATTGTTAAACTAAATCAAAATTTGTTAAACTAAATTAAAACAATTGTTAAACTAAATCAAAATTTGTTAAAACTAAATATCACAAATGTTAAACTTAAAAAGAATTTGTTAAATTAATTTTTTTGATTTATCACTATTTATTAAAGTAATTATGATATTTATTAATTAAAAAAACAAAAAAGGCGGAGGCGTCTGCGAGAGACGCCTCCCGCAAGGTGGAGGCGTCTGTCGGAGACGCCTCCTCCTACGGGGAGACGTCTGCGGAAGACGTCTCCCCCATCGGGGAGACGTCTTCCGCAGACGTCTCCCGCTTCGGGTCGGCGTCCGAGGGAGACGCCCCCCGCATGGGTCGGGCGTCCTCGGAAGCCGCTCCCCCCATAGGGGGAGCGGCTTCCTCGGACGCCCGCCCCATGCGGGGGGCGTCTCCCTCGGACGCCGACGACTTTTTTTTTTTTTTTTTTTTTTTTTAAAAACAAATAAATAACGTAATGTTACCTCATACGGGTACACCGGGGGAACTGCTGGCTGCTTCCCTGGCCTCCGAGACATTCGTAATCTTGTGTAGTAGGTATAGGAAGAGAAAGTTTTGAAAAAAGAGTGAAATTGTGAGATATATAAGCAAAAATAGGAGGAAGGGCAATTTGGTAATTTCAAGGGGCGATTTAAGTAATTTTGGGGCGATGTTTAGCAGTTCAGGAAAAATAACGACGTAGTTATGACGAAAAAAGACCCCATGTTTGACTTCTTACGAAGAAGTCCTTACCCGAATTATTTATAAAGGAACATGGGCTGCTTGGGATACCAACGCAGTATAGGTATGCTACACGTAACAACGGATCCTACTCCCGTCCCCCGTGTAAGGCGTTCTATTTGCATCCCTACTTTTTCTTAGCCTTAATTAAGAAGGTTTCTTATTTCAATACAACCCCAAATTTGCGTATCTTGACGTGGCAATTACTAGTAATCGGAGTGGGTCTAATTGATTTTTTCTTTGCTCTAATTTCTCGTACTCAAAAGATTAATTTTAAAATTGATTGATTTTAATTAAGAAATAATTATATTGTTTTAAAATGAATATATCTTAAAAAAATAAAAGTAATAAAATTTTAAAAAAATTACCATAATTTTTATCTCCTCGTGTTTTATGGATAGTCACTCATATTTATATATAAGTATTGTGTTTTCGAAATACTAGATTTTCGATAGTTAACTCAGAGATGATAATTATCAAAATTGAAACAGTTATATTTTCATGAAAGATAGACATGTCTAACAAAATGTAATTTATTTATTTATTTGTTAAATATTAGAAATGAGTTGGGGAAAATGAACAGTTATATATGGTTGAGAAGATCAAAAAGAAATAAATTGTGGCATTTTGATGTGTCAATTACTAGTAATTGGAGTCCGTTTAATTGATTTTTGTTTTATTCCAAATTTTCATGCTCAGACGATTAAAGTTTTACTCGACCATAGGGGAGGCTAACCGTATATACAAATTTTGAGTCTCATTTCCTTTCAGTTTGGGGTTTGAAAAATCTTAGGTGGAAAAAGTAGGGAACATGAGACAAACAAGTCAAGAATAGATGAAACATCAAATATGTTGGAAGCTCCTTCTCTGGTGGTTTATGTAGAACTTTTTTTTTTTGTAGAATGACCATTGAATGGGTAAAAACAAAAAAAAATCATAAATTTATAATAAATAACACTAAATAATTAGTTATTGAGAAACACATCCATGCATTTGGAAAACACCACATGCAGTGTAAGAGACACAATTCCACTATCTTTTAGTTTAACTCATTCCTTAACCTTCTTCAACTAGATACTTCAAACCAACTAAATAATAATTGTTATGCTTACTTTAACCTACACGACATAGGTCTTTCCATTTTCACAAATTGAATTTCACTTCTTAAATTTTAGACTTCATACAAATGACATCGAACTAGGCAACCACATATCTCGTTTTATAATTTCGTAATTAATTTATTTTTCCATGAAATTTCAAGCAATGAATTTTCAGTCCAAAATCTAATTAAAAAGCTACTACATATGTAAATAAATGTATTTGATTTGGAAATCAAAATCAACAGGTGAATTTTCAAGTCATTAATTTCAAAATCAAAAATCAATCTTCGTTACGAAATGTGACATTCCAAACAACTAAACGAAAGATTACTTTCCAAGGTATTGATTGTTGCCCACGGCCCCGACAAACCCACTTACTGAACACTTACTTGAAAGTGCTTCGGGGAGAGACGGCGACTCATGTTAAGCTTGTCAGCGTAAGAGCACCGTTAGCGGGGTCGTCAAATTTTTTAATATTTTTTTGGTTTTGTTTTTGTTTTCGTTTTGACTTTTAGATTTTTTTGTTTTAACTTTTTTTAACTTTTTTTTGGAAAATACTTATTATTATTTTTTTGTTTTTTAGAATTTTTTCTAAGATGGATCTCAAAAAATTATTGTGGATTGTGATGAGTTATAATCAATATGTGAATAGTGTAGGAAAGAGAAAAAAGTAAGTTGTAGCAAAAGAAAACTGATATGCAAGAAAGAGAACGCTCGTGAGCAGGACGTCCGGGATCATGGTTAGTAATGACCTAAGTGAACGGGATCTTGAAAAAATAAAAATGACAAATGGTAGAACATACTCAGTAACTAGAATATTATATTCTACAAACTGCAAATAAAGTCGTAATTTTTTAAAATAAATACAAATTTCGAAATAAATACAAAAAAGGAAAAAAATTCAAAATAATTTTTTTAAAAAAATTTGCCAAAATAAACCTCTATTAAAAATAATTTTCAAACTATACCCGCTGTCACCACGTGGTGACACGTGGCGGCGGCGAGTTTTGTGTTTTTGTGCATAGAGAAGTCGGCATCACCAGTGTCGAGTTCATCTTTTGAGAACTCGACACTGGTGATGCCGAGTTCAACTTTGGTTTTTGTTTGGGCAACACTTGAAAATTTCACTTACTTGATAGAACTCGGCACTGGTGATGCCGAGTTCAACTTTGGTAGAACTCGGAATGGGTGATGCCGAGTTCAACTTGATTTTTTATTGGCCAACACTTGACAATTTTTACTGATGTGATTCAAATAGAACTCGGCACTGAGAGTGTCGAGTTCTATATAAGAAATTGTTCTCCTGGCGCTCAGATCGTGCATGAGACGATTGATGTGCCAGGAGAACAGTTACTTAAATAGAACTCGGCACTGCGAGTGTCGAGTTCTAAAGGGAGAACTCGGCGTTACTAACGCTGAGTTCACTTAAAAAAAAGTGAACTCGGCGTTACCAACGCCGAGTTCCGTCGGGCTATAAAAGCAGCCCGACGCCCCCCCTCTCCCCATCCGCCGAGTTCCGAGTTTTTAAGGTTAGGGTTTCGATTTTTTTTTCATTTTCCACTGTTTTCTTGCTTTTTTATCTATTAGGATGATATACATTGTTGTTTTATGTATGATTGCAGTGTTTTTGTTGATTGAGGAACCCGTTTTGGTGGAAACTCGAATTCGATTTTGGGTTTTTAGGCAAAACGTTTTATTTCTTGTTTGATAGTTGATTATTGAATTTAGTTTTGTTGATTATAGGTCTACGGTAGTCATCTTAAAAATAGTTGAATTTAAGTACTATTATTGTGATTAAAAATAGATTTTATGTTGTTATTTAGGTTTGAATGTATGTTAATTTGAATGAATGTAAACTTAAAAGTGATTTATTTGAGTTTAAATGTATGTGAGTTTGAATGTATGTTAGAATTGAATTTTGTAGTATTGTTAGTTTGTTCTACCGTGCAGGTTTAAATTTACCAATTTGAGAAATATAGGAGAGATTCTGTCAAAATTTAAAAAAAAAATTTGACATGATTGGTAATGTTGTTTATTGTAGTTGGTTTTATTGGATAGATTATTCGACGTTTACAGCTGTTTGCTACTACACTCGATTGAGGTAATTTCTAAAACATTAGAGTATTCTCAACTTTTTAAGTAGTTAGTAATGAAGAACAACCATCTCACTTGTTAACGTGTTATGTACAGATGAAGTTTGGTGGTTCTAGTACTGGTTCAGTTGGAGGTAGCTACGCTTCACAGGGTCCGGTAGACAGATCAGTGTTGGTTTTGCAGACCAACCACAAGTCTGATTTGTTCAAAGATTTTGTAAGTATTTTACGTTTTCAAGTTAAATATTTGCACGTGAATTTCAATATTCTGACATTTCTCTAAATTTATGCAGAAGGATGTTGATGGTGTAAAATGCGTTGAGCATGGATCGAAGCTCAACGAATGGCAGATCACTGATGAGAGAATGTTGTTTCTGCTAGATATGGCAGGGTTTTACACAGTCACTCGGTTGGGCCGAGTTCAGTTGGATCATACCTTACTGGGGGCGATGGTTGAGCGTTGGAGACCGAAGACTCATTCATTTCACCTGCGACGTGGTGAGATCACGTGCACCTTGCGTGACATCTCAATGATTACCGGCTTGCGGGTAGATAATTTGCCGGTGTGTGAGTCTGAGGAGTACGTTTGGTCAGAGTTCTGCATGGATTTATTGGGTCAGGTCCCCGATGACTTGGGTCGTAAAGGTTCCGTAACTCTGGGTTGGTTGCAAGCTCAGTTTCAGCACTTGCCTTTTGATGCTGACGAGGAGACAGTTACACGACACACCAGAGCCTTCATTCTGTTCCAGCTGGGATGTAGTATTTTGGCAGATAAGAGTGATACGATGGTTCACTTGAGGTACCTGTATTTGCTCGGAGATTTGGCAGTCGCATCGGAGTACAGTTGGGGTAGTGCGGCTCTGGCCCACTTATATCACATGTTAGATGAAGCCTCACTGATTCCGACGAAACATTTGTGTGGTTTTCTTACGTTCCTGCAGTTGTGGTGCTGGGAACATCTACACATTGGGAGACCTTTGAAGAGAAGACCATTAGTATACCCGGAGGACGAGAGGGCACCATTAGGGTCCCGTTGGAGACGACCAAGAACATTCAAGGGTAGTGTGAAGACGACGACACTTGATTTTTATCGGAATGAGCTGGACGTGTAGGAATTCGATCAAGTGATCTGGGACCCTTATGCAAATTTGGATCTTAGTCAGTTACCACCACTATATACAGAAGGTTTAGAGATCTGGACGAGCCGTACTTGACTTATAAGTTTTGGTGAGGTGATTATGCATTGTCCAGACCGAGTGATGAGACAGTTAGGTCTACAGCAGCACATTCCAGAGCCGATGGAGAGACATGTAGTGAAATCGGCTCAGGGGAGGTCGGATGTTAATTGGTTGGCGGAAAATCACCAATTCATTCAGCATTGGTCGCACATAAGAGATTATCTACAGTTTGAGCGACCACTCCTAGGTGTCACTCCTGAAGAGAGCACACGATTGTATATGGAATGGTACTGGAGCATCACCGTACGTTGGATAGTTCATCACTGCTTGGCTCTGACTAATACCTTAGATAGACCTCGAGCGGGTAGAGAGCGAGAGATGGTAAGATTTAAATATTTATTTAAACAATTATCATGTTTTAAAATTATGTTTAGTGTTTCATTAACTTTTAATTATCTGTAGGTGCACGGAGTTTATGAGTTTCACGAAGAACTCCATCAAATTCACGAGGTGATCAAAGATCACAAGACATGCTCTTCGATGGTTGGAAAATTAAAGGAAAAAATGAAGGCTTGGCTTATGTGTTTTGGTGCTGAAGAACCCACATTACATTTGAGTCAGGATCGCGTCGTTGAAGAAGAAGATTCACACTCTCAAGAAGACGCTGGCGGTCTGACTCAGGATACTGAGAATGCAGCACGAGGAGGGGGACGCGACAGGGGGAGAGGATGTGCTCAAGCACGTCCTAAGAGGAAGAAAAGATTGAGAGGTCACTTAGGATAGATATTTAGTTGTGAACTTATTTGGTTGTTTTTATATGGTACTTTTGGATGTATGTTAAAATGTTGAACTTCATTTGGATGTATGGTACTTTTATATTGTGTTTTATCGTACTTGTTTGTGTGTCGTGGTCGAATTGTGTTTTCGTTGATTGTGTCGTGGTTGAATTGTTTTCGTTGATTGTGAAACAGGAAATGAAAAAAAATATATCGAGTTCTTAAATCAATTAACTCTACAAGAGAACTCGCCACTGAGGATGCCGAGTTCTCTTGTTGTGAACACGGCATCACCCCTGCCGAGTTCACACCAATAGAACTCGGCATCTTCAATGCCGAGTTCTATGTAAGTTTGGGTTTTTTATTGCCCCACTTGATATTCCACTCGACTTGAGTTGCCAGGACATTAGTGAATCAAATAGAACTCGGCACTCTCAGTGCCGAGTTCTATTTGAATCACTATTCTCCTGGGGCTCATATCGTGCATGAGACGATTGACGCGCCAGGAGAACAATTACTTAAATAGAACTCGGCGTCCTAGATGCCGAGTTCTAAAGGAAGAACTCGGCGTTACTAACGCCGAGTTCACTTAAAAAAAGATAACTCGGCGTTACCAACGTCGAGTTCTGGAGGTCTATAAAAGCAGCCAGACGCCCCCCCTCTCCCTCACGACGGGTTCTCGCGATTTTCAGGTTAGGGTTTCGTTTTTTTTTCGTTTTCCACCATTTTCTTGCCTTTTTTATGTATTAGGATGATATACATTGGTGTTTTATGTATGATTGTAGTGTTTTTGTTGGTTTAGTAACCCGTTTTGGTGGAAACTCGAATTCGATTTTGGATTTTTAGGCAAAACGTTTTATTTCTTGTTTGATAGTTGATTATTGAATTTAGTTTTGTTGATTATAGGTCTACGGTATCGTAACGTTGTTTATTGATCGTAACATTGTTTATTGGAGAGATTGCTCGACGTTTACAATCGTTTGCTACTACACTCGATTGAGGTAACTTTTAAAACATTTAAGTATTTTCAACTTTTTAAGTATTTAGTAAGGAATTCGATCATCTCACTTGAACACATTTTCAAATATTTAGCTATGGATAAAGATGATGAAGGATCTTTGTTGGTCATGTATAACGGGAAATTAGAATGTAACGGAGATGTGGCAGAATACACAGGATCTGACCGTAAATTGGTAGTTGTTCCGTTGAACATCAAATATGAGGATTTAATGGATGTTATAAGATCTGAATGTTCTTATCCACACAGTATGTTTGATGTCAAGTTGACGGCGAAATTGTCATTAAACAATGATTGGACATACGTTCCATTAACCAATGATAGGTCGGTTTATGGATTGATGCGTTTGTTTAAACGGATGTCTGTGGTTGGAGTGTATGTGGAAGCTGAACCTAAAGTGCCCGACCCTACGCTGACAACGAACATTCGCCGGAGTATGGTACAGTAAGGTCGACCGGTTGGGACCGTGGAATAGATTTGAATATAAGTCTAAATCCTACAACCGAAGTTCCAACATACCAGCAATTTCCATTTTTCCAATCGCATAACTTCCAAACAGACACCGAATGGCCAGAAAATGCGTGTAAAATTCCTTCTAGCAGTGCAAATCCTTATCATGGTTTGTCGCAATTTGAACCCACGCATTACAGTCATGATGAGTTTGCTGGAAGAGCTGGACCATCTACCTCATATCCCTACCTTGGGCTTGGTTTGTCAGCTGTTGACCCAATTAATTTTAGTTGACCAGAAGGCCTGGAAGAGATGCATAGCGTTCAAGACGATGACACTGAGGAATTAGGGGATTACAGCACACCATTCGCTGTAGAAGATGAACCTGAAGGTGTTTCTGCTAATGAAGTCGTTCCGGAGACGCAGGATGTCATATATGCGATGAGACAATCCATAAACCGTGAAGACGACGACGTTGTTGATGATGCAATTGCTAACAACGACATGATTCCAACTCTTAATGAACTTCCTGATATCTTCGAGGACGACAACTGGATAGAGAATTCGGTAATTGAACACTCATTCTTCGATGCTGCGAACAATTTGGAACGGAGTGATTGGCATACAGAAGATGGTCGTTCTTTCTGGGATAAACGAATTTTCCCAACGAAAGATGATTTGGTTCATGCTCTGCAATCGTGGCACATTAAAAAGTTTGTTCAGTATTCAGTTGTGGTTTCTTCAACGAAACGGTATACTGTTCATTGTATTCGTCGTGATGAAGATAACTGCAAATGGCGTCTACATGCGTCTGTTCCAAAAGGCTGCAGATATTTTCAAGTTAAAACATACGACGCCGAGCACACTTGTTCCAATCCGATATTGCTAAACGACAACAAACAATGCAGTGCTAATTTTGTATACGACTTGATAATGCCATCTGTTAGAACTAAGTTCACAATTACTCCTGCTGAAATAATGGAAAGGGTGAAGACCAAATACTTACTTGAAATTGGTTACGCTAAAGCATGACATGCTAGGCAAAAAGCGTTGAACCGAATATATGGTGCCGAAGAAGACAGTTTTAAAGATTTGCGAAGGTTCGTCACAGATCTCTGTCAGAACAATGAAGGATCTGTTGTCGAAATAGAGTCTGTCCAGGTAAATTCAGACGAGGAGATGTTTAATCGTGTGTTTTGGGCATTCGGGCCTTCAATTAGTGGGTTTCATTATTGTAGACCCGTTGTCAGTGTGGATAGAACGCACCTCTATAGCAAATATAGAGGTTTATTGCTAATTGTTGTGGGCACGGATGCAAACAACAGAATTTTTCCTTTGGCATTTGCTGTTGTATAGAGCGAGAATACAGAGTCGTGGACGTGGTTCCTTCATTTCCTGGCAAGTAGAGTTACAAGGCGACCCGATTTGTGTATTATCACTGACAGATTTTTGGAAATAAATGCTTGTGTGCGAGCCGCATTTCCACCTTCGGAGGGCAATGTACATCGATTCTGTCTTCGACACATAAAAGCAAATCTTGCTAAACATCGAAATTGTAAGGAAAGATTGTGACAAATCAAGTTTTACGAAGCGGGTAAAACTCATTCATTTATGAAATTTGAGAGTTAATGAAGGCTATTGCAGAGGAACATAAACCGATATACGAGTGGATTCAACATCAAGGTCCTTTGGAAAGATGGACTTGTTGTCACGACGGGGGTCGGCGTTTCGGATATATGACAACAAACATGTCAGAAAGCTTCAACAATGTCTTACGAGGGGCACGCGGTATGCCAATTACAACCATGATTTTGATGACCTTTCTCCGCTTGAACAAATTCTTTGTTAAAAGAAGGGACGTCGCCGAGTCGTGGAATGAAACATATGTACCGACAGTCCACACCGTGGTGATGGCAAACAGTAATCTGGCCAGAACACATACAGTAACTCGGTACCACCAGCTGATGTACCAGGTTGAAGCCAATGACCAGAAAAAATACCTCATGAAATTTGAAGAGGGAGTTATTACTTGCACTTGTGGATACATAATTGCAATGCACGTCCCATGTTCACATGTACTAGCAGTTTGCAGTGACAGACATGCAAATGTCAACACTTCACATTTGGTGTCCCCGTATTATGAGGTTCAAATGTACAGGGAGGCGTACAAACCGATATTTGTCCCAATTCCTGATGTGAGGTATTGGCCAGATCGAGACAACATCACAATGAAACCTCCCCAAACCAAAAGACCTCCCGGTCGGCCTAAATCAACGCGAATCCGAAACGAGATGGACGAACACTCTGGAAGAAAGGTAAGGTGTGGGAGATGCGGCGGTATAGGGCATAACCGAAAGCGATGCAAGGAACCTATATAGCAAAATATTTTGTATGTGAGACGAATGAATGTAAGAGTTGATGTATTGTAAGACTTGTAATGTATTTGTAATATATTTTTGTATGATCATGTGGGTTTATGGGTCAACAATTAATGCTAATCAACTAATTACCTACTTGTTTAGACAATCGAGTAAATGCAGCGGAATTAAAACAAACAAGCAAGTAAAGGAAAATAATGCAAACCACAAATCGACTCGGCGTTTTTATAGAGGTTCGGCACCCCACTTGGGTCCTAATCCTCTCTTGCAAGCTCCGCTCGGATCACCGAGCTCCGCCTACGACTTCACTAACCACTCCCCGTTCCGGGCCGGGAGAGAACGCCTTTACAACCGTCAAACTCGCGAACAACCCTCGCCGAGCTTGGAATCTCCTCTCACAATCCGAGAGGGACACTTCGGGCTTTCACCGACGTCCTTGCTTCCTTTTACAACAATTGTAACCTTGAGTGGAACAACACTCTCTAAACTTTGAGCACACTTGAGTAGGATGAAGAAATGATCACTAAGTGTGGAAGGTTCGTAGCTTTGAGTGTTTGGGATTCTCTCTAAAGTTTGGGACAAGTTTGATGTGGGAGAGTTGTGTTAAAATGTGTTTTACAACTCCTTATATAGGCATTAGAGAGAATAGAGCCGTTGGGATTGATTGGGTATGAGTTGAAGTGTGATTACACAAAACAGAAAAGACAGGACCCAATTCTGGCTGTAATCGGTCGACCGAATCGGGACGAACGGTCGATCGTTTGGCAGTTATGCACAAGATTCGGTCGACCGGTTAAGCAACGGTCGACCGCCCAACTCTACGACTTAAGAAAACTTAAGTCATCGGTCGAACACAAGAAAGGGTTCGTTCGACCGATTTCGACCAGGCACTTTGGGGGTGACAAACAAATGTGAGAACGGTCGACCGAAACAAGTTTGGCGGTCGACCGACTATGGACAGACACTTTGGGTTTGTCAAGAGATGGACAAACGGTCGACCGATCGTGGTCCTCGGTCGACCGATACATGAAATACATTTGGGGTATTTTTGGTTTAATACGAATACGACCGTTGGGTATATACGACAAAAGTAACGGTCGGGAAAATATGATCTGACGGTCGACCGAATAAGGGCAGTGAAAACACAAACAAGAGATTTGATCATTCGGTCGACCGAACGGCATGTTGCGGTCGACCGAATGTGGGCAGACTTTTGCAGTTCAGGTTTGGTGTTTTCCGGTCTAAGTTTGGGTGATCTATTGAAGTCCAAATTATGTCAAATTTCGTGTGTGACTTCTATAAGGAACTTAGTGTGTGATTAAGTTGATTTTAGCTTAAGTATGCTCAATTACACTTTGTTCCTAAGACTCAAAAGAAATCAAGATTACATGTCTTCGATTTAGCTTTAATTACATGTCTTGACTTCATTTCCATCTTTCTTGAGTCTTGATCACCTGTAGAGGTTAGCACAATACAATATATATGCAATGCATAGTGTGTGCTACTCTAATTAAGATTCGGTTGATTAAATCATCAAAACATAAGATTAAGGCAAAAAAACCAACAATTTTGTTATGACTTGAGTGAATGTACGAAGACTAAAATCCTTTTTAAGAGTTGATTAATTGTAAGACGAATGAATATAATGTATTTTTTAGGACAACAAATTTGCCTACTTCAGCCTATTAAACTCACTTTTTTAAAGTGAAATCGGCGTACTCGGCGTTAGTAACGCCGAGTTCTTCCTTTAGAACTCGGCACTCTCAGTGCCGAGTTCTATTTAAGTAACTGTTCTCCTGACAATCAATCTCATACACGACCTGATTGTCAGGAGAACAGTTTCTTAAATAGAACTCGACACTTAGAGTGCCGAGTTCTATTTGAATCACCTCAGGAAAAAAATGTCGAAGTGTTGGCCAATAAAAAACCAAGTAGAACTCAACATCACACATACAAAGTTCTACCAAAGTTGAACTCGACATCACTCATGTCGAGTTATACCAAAGTTGAACTCGACATCACCAGTGCCGAGTTCTCAAAAGATGAACTTTGGTGATGCCGAGTTCTCTATGCACAAAAAAACAAAACCCACTGCCACCACGTGTTGGCAGCGGGTATAGTTTGAAATTTATTTTTAATGAAAGTTTATTTTGACAAAAAAAAATTTAAAAAAATTACTTTGAAAAATTTTCCAATTTTTTTTTCCTAAAATTCGAAATTTTAATTTATTTTTTATTATATAAAAAAATACGGAAATAAAGAGGAGCAAAACAAGAAACTGAGAAACGGATTGCTACCTCACCAATTAATGGATTGGCAACACCAGTTCATATACAGTTGGTCAGAAGCGCAATCTAGGATAGCAAAGGAGAAATGACTTAAATGGCAAATGCAAACCTTTCACTGTTTGCAGCAGAAAAAAAATCCTAAAAATATTGAATAAAATTACATCCATGAAAAATTAGAAGGCGACACCAAAAAAATTCTTGAGCATCTGCTGCATTTACAATCGGTAGTTGAGCTCGAAATCCTTGTTGGCCTGAAAGATAGCATAACACCAACATCAAACTCAAGGTCCAATCAGTGACTTCTTAACAGAATAAAACACTGAAACTCACAGATTTGGCAAGCTCCGCTGCCTTGGTGCTGTCAAAACCAAAGGATGCCAGTATATTGTGGCCTGCTGAATTTTCCACCGACCATATGCCAAGAAGTAGATGAGAGGTTGTTACTTCTCCACTATCGCCTGTATTTCAAAAAAAATATATAGAGTTAACTAACCGAAAGCTCAACAGAAAAAGAAAAATTATTGGTAAAACAAATGACCGTAAAAATACCTGATTTCAGTTTCTCATCCACAGCCCAATCAAGTGCCTTTTGTGCTGGTTCAGTCATAGGTGGATGTTCTGGGCTAAAGTAATACATGTCTGATTTTCCAAGCAACTTGACAGTTTCGTCACGAACGTTGAACAGTGTTATACCATTGGCTCTTAAGAACTTCGCTGCAAGACTGGTACCTTTAGGGAGAAGCAATCACAATTCAGTTTCTAAAAAAGGAATTAAATTCTCCAAATTGTGGTTCAGCACTGTTCACAAGGGTTAACGTAAAGGAGAAACAATCATAATTCAGTTTCTAAAAAGAATTAAACAAATTGAGGTTCTGGACAACCAAAAACAACAGGACCCCAGACATTTGAATGAGCTTATTTACGTGTTCATTTTGACCAACTAAGCATTTAGAATGTTAAAATAAACTCCAAGCTAATGAAAAACATCTAAAAACTAATCAACATTTTCTAGTGAGGCGGCATCATCAGCCAAGTGACTTGTCATGCCTAGACAAGGAAATCAAGCCCAACAACATTATGCGACATTGCGACCCTTCAGATCATTTGCCAAACATGGGGGGGAACAAGAAAAGTTGCTGGAAGGATACCCATGTGAGCAAGTTGCTGGAAATGAGCAGAACAGAGTACAATTTAGCAGATAGTTGGCACGGCACAAGAAGGGACAGCATCTTGATGTTACTACTTAGGTGCAACAAGATGATTATTTCACATCTCCCAGCAAAAGGAACAAGAAAAGTTGTTGGCACACAAAAAAAAGTGCTAATATGTAATAAAGATTAAAGACTGAGTTTCTAAAGCGTTCATGGCTTCAAGTTTATTTTTCGCATTTCAACTTGGCTTGAAAGACCTAAGATTCTAATGCTTGAACTGTAAAATACTTTTGTTGCTCATACCTAATTCACACTTAAGTACAAGACCATGCAAACATGACTTTGTTGTCTTATTAGTACAATTGCTGGTCAAAGGCATTACGACACGGTTTGTTTTTGGCAAAGTTCAGGTAATGCCTAGGCGAGCCCAGGCGATTGGGCAGTTGCCCAGTTGTGGGTGATAATTTTTATTAATTAAAATTATTTTTTCTGATTTTCAATTAAAAAATAGGAAAAATACGGAAAAATATAATATAGAAGAAAAAAACCCTTATATGTTTGGGCTTCAAAAAGACACTTAAATCACTGATTCACTAGCCATTTATAGGAAAGGAAGAGGGGTAGGAGAGGGAGGTAAAAAAAGGAATGAAAACGAACGGCCAAAATTGCATCACACCAAAATTGTCGCTCTTTATATAACCCTCTCTCCCCTAAACCCTAACCCAATAACCCTAATTTTCTTCCTCCCACTATCACCAGCGGCGGCAACGGACATGAGGAGAAGATGGCTCAAGGCGTTGTTGCCCCGATGAAATGAGGGAAGAAGAAGGGCACCACAACCTTCGCCATCAACTGCGCGAAGCCGGTGGAGGACAAGATCATGGACAGTTGCATGTGCGACTAGGCGACCGCCTACCTAACATTGGATTTTGGTATTTTGTTGTGTTAAAATCATGAGAAACATAAACCTACATTGTGTAGTTACAGTCCACCCTCGTCCATGGCAACACAGATAACAAGTAACATGGGTGGGTCATGGTCAGAGCTGGTGAGTGTTTAGCCAACCACAATTGTTCTGCAAACGTAATATGTAATACCTTTGCATTTGAATCTTAGTTATATGTTGATGGAAAAAATTACCTTATTATTAGATTTTATAAGACATAGTATCACATAAGGCAAAAACTTTAAGCTCAACATATAAGACATAGTATCAACATATTCTATGTTTGAGTAGGTTTGTTTAAAAAAATGTGAGTTCATAAACTTTAAGCTCAACATAGTAATTGATGGATAACAATTAATAGTTACCTATTTAAATTTGAATGATGTATTTGTAATCTAGCCTATTGATCGGAAAAGCAAAATGTGGTGTTAATTTGAATGGGTTCCCAATAATACCATAAATTATTTGTCTCAAAATAACCAAAAAAATAATGGTTTCACAATACAACTTTGATTTACCTATAGTACCACTCTTTCTTCTCCATAGGTAAGCAAATTTTAGCTCTTCATAAATTGTGATTACGTGATCGAACCTTGAAAGTGGTTCTGAAATTGGTAAACCCTTTATACGAAGAGTCAACTGGAGTGCATCATCAATTTCTATTCTTCAGTCTCATCCTATCACAGTATCACTAACATATGCTACTTGTTATTCATTGTAGCTTAATACTAAACATATGTAAGGATTTCGAACCACCTTCATAAACAAGTAGTTAACTTCTTTTTTTCGATCGATATAGACAAGTAGTTAAGCAGAACATAAATCAACACATTCAAACGCATGCAACTACTAAAAAGCAGATTTTATGCTCGGAACTCCACTGGAATTTCAAATCGAGCGCAAAACGAAACGACCTAAGCAAAAAATCAACATGCTGACAGAATTAGAATGGCAAACCTTCGACGAGGATCCCCATGAGAAGCGCCTCGGTCCCGGTGGTAGGGTACTTAAGCTTCCTGGCCTCCAATTCCCCCATAGCAAACGACTTGATCGCCCTGGCCGACCACCTACACACCGCAACCAACACTAATCAACTCCAAACCTAAAAAAGATTAAATATTTACAACACTAACCCATCCGATCCAGCTAACCTGACGGTCTTCTTCGGCGAGGCAGCCTTCTCATGCTTCCTGCAGTTCGGAAACCCTAAAGTTCCAAAAAAGCGAGCGAAAGAGCACAAATCGAGGGTCGGGAAGGGGGCGGAGGCTTACGAGGAAGGGAGCATGGAGACGGCGGCGGTGGCGGAGAGGCGGTAGAGGCGAGCGGGGGGGAGGGGGCGGAGGGGGAAGGTGGAGGTGAAGAAGAGGGATTGGAGTTTGAGGTTGGCGGTTCGAGGTGAGAGGTTGGAATCGGAGATGGAGAAAAGTGGGAGAGATAAGGATTGGGCCGCCATTCTCGTCGTCGTCGTCTTGATTCTCGACTCGACTCGACTCTTCTCCTTTTTGCACGAGCGAAGTGGATTTGGTTTTGTGTGTGGATAGTTTTTTTCTTCCGTTTCGGAACGAAATCAAAGCTAAGGTGAAATGGAATGTCTTTTTACAATGAAACTCGTTTCTAATTTTGTTTGATTTCATTGATTTGATTTTTAAAATATTTTTTATATATTATTTCGACCAAATGAATGTATATATACGTCTACATCCAGAAGTAGGAATACAAGAGAAAATTTCAGACATTTTGCAACTAATGGGGTTAAATATGCAATTGTTAAGTAAAATGTGGGTAACAAATAAAATAAAGTTGAATTCATTATCATTTTATCTAAATATTTTTTGTTATAACGTAGTAAACTAGTCAATTTCACGTAGTATTTGATTTGAAACAATATGATTTCAAGGCTGTGACATTTTTATATTTGTGTACTTGATAACAAGAGGTGTGTTGCACAAACTGTACTTCTATTAATTGTCTGGTGGACCATGTATCTATGAGGAGAGGCCGAGAGGGAGAGTTGGAGAAAATAATCAAACAATGTGTATGTGTGATGTAACAACTAACAACGAATTCATTACCCACCACTAGCAAAGACGATGACACTCGTTTGTCGGAAGCTACTTTGGTTGTGAGATAGAAAATTGGAGATGTTCATTGACAGGCAGGAGAAGATAGAGCTACTAGACAACTTAAGGAGGAAAAGAGTCTCGCCTTAGGATTTTGTAAAATTCAAAACCATGCAAGAAAAGCGAGAATAACCCCTTGCGTGGGCAACTAGACAACTTAGGAACCTTGTCTTAATGTTGATAATGTGACATTGATGAAATTGATGTTGTCGGCATTTCTAAAGAAAGAGGACATTTCCGATAATTCACAATTTATGAGAATATATCTCTCTTTGAACGCATATAATACGGCATAGTGAACTAAGAATTAGCAAGATGAACAAGAGAGACACTGTGATAAGAAAATCATTGGGAGGATTTTTTTTTCTTTCGATATATATGGACTTATAAAGAACCTGTAAATTGTAAATGGTAAGGTCCAATATTAAGTGTGAAAATCTTTTGTTTTGGCATATGGACTGGATACGTCAGTTTTAGCTTGATGGGCCTAACACAACTATTATGAAACTTAAAAATTTACAACTTCGGCCAGGTACGGAAGCCCAACTTTTGATTATAACATTCTATATCTCAGTGAAAGAGACGTATCAAAAACGTTGAGATGGCCGAGTTGGTCTAAGGCGCCAGATTAAGGTTCTGGTCCGAAAGGGCGTGGGTTCAAATCCCACTCTCAACAACTCTAATTTTTTTCTCCTTCCAATTTCCGCCTTTTACAACTGGGGGCTCACCGAAACGATTTCTTCACGTGCAGAATTACGAACAACGTATTGGTTCGCTAATTCACGTACGAATATTTTCTAGATTTTAATTCTGCGTATCTTCGTGTCAAACTCATTCTTTATTTTTGTTGTTGTTGATAAGTGAGTGTTTTCATTGATAAAACTAATGAATCGTGACCATAAAAACACAGCCATACAAGTCCAGAATACAACATAGTTAGGATCTAGAGTTTTGTAGTTTTTATGACCAATAAATTACAAAACGAGTCACGGCGATAATCATTTAAATAAGCAACATTTAAGTGGCGCACTTCTGCGGCCCTGCCGCTATATATTTAGCTAACAGCTGCCTACTGGGAGCGTGGAGGAGGCTAGCCGATCGCCACCCTCTAATTCTGAGTGATAAACGAATTCAAACTTGAAATAGTCATATTCGCAGTAGTAAATGTTGACTAGAAAAATATTCACGTAAAGTACAGATATGAGAAGCCCGTAACAGTTAATATCCCTGTTCTGCAACGAACGAAACAGTAACACTAATTTCCACATTTCCATTCCTCAGTCAGTCACCACTGTTTGCTACGTCAAAAGTAGTTATCATAGATAGGTGAACAAAGATATCGATTGGGTCCCCAACAAAGATCTTTCCTTCCCTCTGTAAAACAAACCATGCGAAGTTGTTCCGTTTCCAGAATTCCAGTGGTGAAAAAGAGAATTAATTCACCAGTTGTCAACGAACTTCCCACTTGTTTCACCTCCTTGAGATATCAAATGTTGTTTACACCCTGTAAAGGGTCTCTCCTATAACCACGCCAAAGTTGAAATACTTGTTGGGCTTTTGCAGAAAGCTGACACTGTTTTATGATTAATGTGGTGAGAGCATGAAAGAAAACGTAGGAGGATTTTAAAATGAGTCCGTCGTTGGTTGAAAGATTTAAGTGGGCGAAGGAGATGTGCGTTGCATGTTATAGTTAATTTTTAGTCTTTTTATTTTATAAATATGGAAAGCAATTAAGAAACAAGAAGATGGTTTTGTGATGCCATTTGGATTTGGAAGATGGATTTTCCCTCAAATTCTTTAATATTTGCCCTGAACTCGTTATTCTTTGGAAGATGCATGCGAACCAGCTGCAATCGTTGAGTTAGAGAATCAGGCAATTACATTGAATTTTGGGATTCGGCTTACTCTCTAAGAAGCCTGGTCTTTCACATTCTGACGCCTATGAATTTTCGATTCTTTTAAATTCTAATTCCATCGAATCGTCGTTTCAGATTTCAAATTTTTTTATCTGAATTCTTAGCATCACAAAAAATATTTTTAATTGTATTCCAATTAAGCCTCAAGATGTGATCTGTTATTTTTGTAGCTGAAAATCTCTTTTACAGTTTTACTCTTACAAAGCCAATTAGGAACTACAAAGACCAAACCTTAACAACTGATAATCGACCCATTTGAGCTTGCAAGTGTGTCTATTGTGTGCTCAAAACTTAAGTTTGTGTCTCGAATTTTTGGACAAATATGGTCACTTAATTAATGATGTCTACCTGAGTGGATCCACTCCCACTGACTCACGACTCACGTGCCAACATGAGTAACACTCCAGTTTCCACGTTACTCCAGTCATGGTACCAATATGGACTGGCTGGGTGCATTTGGGCTCAGACCCAACGTTGCATGTGATCCGTACAACTCGAATTTATTGCACTCACTGAATCAGTATGAACATTAATGTACACATGATCTATGGTTCAAATGATCACACACTTTGATCTGGGATCCCAACCTTCTAATTCCACTTCAACGGTGCTCAGAATTGAATTGTTGGAATAGGATGTTAATCCATGGATATGGATATGGATGTTAATATTTTTGTCGGAAACGGGTTCAAAATTTGCTAGTGATGATGAAGCAAATCCATGGATATGGATGTTAATATTTTTCTTTTTATTTTGTCTACTCAACTACCTATCATGTTTTAAATCTCAATCTCCCCACAAATAAGATTATTGAGATTCCATATTTATTCTTGACAATTGGAACACAATATGTGACAAAGGATATCCCAATTGGTGATATTAATAAATCCTTACTGCATGACATCCTCTCCTCTCATATGGACCGTGGACGTTATTAATGCCGCCCACTCACTCAGTGGCCGTTCCATATCCACTCACGTGACCTGCGTTGCTGCATGAAACATCAAGATATTTTCCCCCTCAAAATTTTATAGCTGCATTAAACGTCAAGATATTTTCCCACTCAATTTAATTTGGATATGTCTCTAGAATTAACACTACAGTTTATATTTAAAATATATGTATATAATTTCTCTTGAAGTGCATTTGTTATAAGATATTTGTGGAAGTTACATTACTTTCCACTCACATTTTGCACACTAACGTTGCTTATATAAGTGCCTTATAGGGACACCCTCTACGGGTGTCCTTTCCCGGGCACATCCGGATCCGCCACCTTAATGGGGGTAGATTTTTGGGTGGGTCGTGCCATTGGGTGCCATGCCGCCTTGGGGCACACCATTGGTCTTTTCTCTCTCTTTTTAATTTTGTTTTGTTTTGATATTTGGAGGAGAGAGTGTGTTAAAAAGTTGAGTTATGATAGTGATAAATTTTGTATTTGATTGGATAAAATGTTTGTTTTAACGTGTGAGAGAGAGAATGTTACAGTGGATGACCTAAGTTATAAAATAGTGTCATCGTAGAAATGGAATACCATTACTCATGTCGTAGCTTGAAATAACTCAAGTGTCAATAATATTTGTATTCATTTTCACTCACATTGCATTCTCCTTTTATCGAAAGAAAAAAACTCAATGGTTTTGGAAGTAAAAAGAACGACTATAAGTAGAAAGTAATGAACAAAAATATGGTCAAACTGAAAATTCCAGTTGGAAAAGGAAACCCAGAAAGAGAAAGGTGGTGTGTTAAAGAATTCCATCATGAGTCCCATTGAAGAACTTTGGAGAACTAAAATGGTGGACCAAACCTCGCATACACAAAAATGGCTCAGCAATATTGGGAGTGATGCTCCACATGGGGTGAGATCTGAAATCGACTATTTTGGTTTGGTCGGCAATTGAATGCCCACCAAAATCACATTAAAAACCTGTCCTAGACATGTGTTTGTTGGGCAGCTCAGCTAGGGTGGTTTGGTGCCTGCTCCCAACTGTTACTGCTAATGGAAGCCTCCCATGTGGGAGCATTTGTGGTGTGTGTGGAATTAGAAAGAAACATCGCAGTTAAAAGTGGTGTTCTCCACTTCTTAGTTGCTGCTTCTTAGGGTTTGGAGTTGACATGGTATGTTTGGACTTTGGAGAATGGATGGGTGTCATTATGGATTTATTTATGGAGGGTAGTGTAGGGGTTGGGAAATATGCACAAAACTAGGTGGTTCTCTACCTATCGGTTGAATTTGGATCTGATGGTATGTGAATGAGGAGAAAGTCGGTGGTTTCCACTTTCGATTCATTCATACCATTTCACGTGCAAGTTGTTGAATTTAAAATTTTCATTCAAACAACATAATAATTAATACGTGGCCGAAGATGTTGTACCCAATTTATTGTATATACTGGTACAAAGAACTAATTATATTTAGGTGTATGACCACAGAGATCAATGATAACAATAGTTACAGGTATAAGATCTTTAAAAGAAAATACATTAAATTGTAATTTGTCTCGTCGATTTGGGACTCAGCAAGACAGAGAATTAATAGAATGAACCTACCAAAGGTTAGTAGAGGGAGATTAGAATGGGATGTCCAAAGGGGTATTTGCCATTTTTTAAATTCAAATCAATACACATTTAAGAACATATTTGAGGGGGAAATATAATTTACTCTATTAAAAACGTACGACTTGAATATTATAACATTTCATTAAAAAATTAGAATAAGCAAATAGCAGTAGAAAGACATTACACAATTGCGATTTCAAACCGGTGATTCCTTTGTGTGGAGGAAGGCACGCCTTCATCTAATTACATTTATAAAGCTTAACTTTGATTAAATTTAGAAATATCTATCCACGTATTTTGTTGGACAACATCCAGCAGATTCACGGCACATAAGGTCATCCACTGTAACGATCATTAATTCAAGACAACCTTTTATCCAACCTAATATCAAACTTCTTCCACTATTTCAACTCAGTATTTCAACATTATCTGTCATCCACGTTATTTCTTTTTACATTCTATTGTATTCTTTCACAACAATCCACAAATTAGATAATAAATTATTTTGTAATTACTTAATCTAATTAAATAACAAATATTTTGATTAAAATCATAAAACAATTATTGATAAATAATAACTGACAACTACATATGTCAATAATTAAAATATTAAAATACATATCACAAATTAAGATTATTAGTTAAAGGATTGAAATTTAATTAACCTAATTTAAATTAAATGAAGATTAACATAAATTTATATCAACAAAAAGTAAGATTAATATAAATTAAAAACATATTTAAAAAAAAATAGATTTGAAAAACATATCTAATTGTAATGTAATTAATATAAAAAAACAAACAAATATCAACACAATAAAAACCAAAATTTTTAAAAAGTTAAAAGAATGACCGCGGTCGCGCCCTGCCCATTTTCCTGCACCCATTGAGGGGCAGATCAGGGCACGTACCCGGGTAGTTCCAAATTATTTTAGAAAATTCGGTTCCGGGTTTTAGTGGCTAGAACCGGATCCGAACCGGAACTGGGTCGGTTCTAAAATTGGATATCCAGATTCGACCCATATACGTTTTACTCCGGTTTGGTTCCGGTTCGGTACCACCGGACCGGGTTCGGTTTGATCGGTTCCGGATACTTATTGCCACCCCTACCCGTAGTGGATGCTTTAATATAGCCGAATAGAGAGAGTTTCTTATTCTTAGGCACGTTGACAATGAATACTTCAAGGCTAGCAAACAATAATAAATTGAACAATCTAACCTTTATAGACGATTTTTTTCTTTAACATGGGGACGACGAAATGAAGTTTGTTCCAAAAGTAGGAATTTTCTTGAAAAATGGAGGCCATATCTACAAGTAGGGCGCTGTAAATGGGTTGGGTAAAACTGTTTAGCCGTCCTAACCGAACCGACAGGTAGAATCACGGGTTGTAAAAATCATAACCGTTTAATAAATGGTGTTGTCAAAATCGTGACTGTTTAGTAAATGGCCGGATAATGTTACACGATTTAACCCGTCCGTTTAACGGTTAACCGCGAAACATAATGAATATATATAATATTTAGTTATATATACTATATTCATATAATTGTTTGTATTATTATTGTCATTATGTGTGAATATTTGATGTTGTTTTATATGAATTTGTAGATGTTTAGATTATGAATTTTTGGAGGTTTTGATTATAAAATTATGGATGTTATGATGTGTTTAACAAGTTTGACAAGTTTTTATCTATTTAACAATTTACCCAATTCTTATATCGATTTTAGTATCCATTAAGTTTTAACCATATAACCATTTAACCACCCAAAACCGTTTAATTTAATTAAACATGTAGGTTCATGGGTAGAGGTAAAAATAAACGGGTTTCAAATCGAACCGCGAATCGTTTAATTATGCGGGTATGTTCATGGGTAAGTCTTATAACCGTCAACAAACCGCCCATTTACAACCTTATCTACAAGGTATTTGAAACTTTAGGGGTTTATCTCGAAAAGGGCCAAAGGGTAGGAGTTTATTAGATTAAAAAAGTTGTCATAACATAAACAAATTTATTTTGGAAAAAAATAAAGCAAATTAATCGGGTGAAAGAAAAAATTGAAGTCAGATTTAGATTTCTGGAATTATGACTATAGTGCTTTGCAACCAAATGTATCAATAAAAATATCTAACAGCAAAGGGTTTAAAATTTGAACGTTGTTTAGGTTAGGGGTGAAACTTTGTGTCCGAAATCCGTCAATCCGACCGACTCCGTATTCGAAATCAAAAAAATTATCCGAGAAAAAAAAATCCGCAACCGAATTTGTATTCGGATATAAACATCCGTAAAAAAACGAAGCGAATATGGATATTGGTACATCCGATTCGAATAATATCCGGTTCGTATTTTATATGCACATATATAAAAAAAAAATATATATATATACAATATATATGAATTAAATTATGTTATTTATATTATATTTAATATTTTTTCATGTAGGCAAAAAATAAAGGCTGAAATTTATTCTTGTTTAGATCAATCAAAAAATGTTTTTAACTCTATTCGGATTTTTTAACGAATTCGGATATCCTAATTCGGAATGGATTTTAAACTTAATTCGGATGCGAATTTATTCGAATTCGTATCCGTATACGAATTCGGATCCCTTTCTCATACATTCGATCGGATTCGAATTCGGATTCGAGAAAAAAAACGGATACGAATTTGGATACTGGAACATCCGCTTCGTATCCGTTCCGTTTTCACTTCTAGTTTAGGTAGTTTGCTTCCCATAGTTTTAGAATCTTGTCTGCGAGTGGCGAGTTTAAACAACTGGTTCATCTCTTGCTTTTCCAAGAAACGAAAGGATTAAATGATTAGTTTTAGTTAAGCTTTACTAAAGGCTTAAGACCCGATTTATACACACTCCTCGACTAGATTTTACAAAATATGTAAGACAAATTAAGTTTGCCATACACCAAAACCCTGGAATTGATTCCTTCCCCTAATATCAGATTTCAGTCCACAAATCACGTACTCACAATCTCACATTTCTGATATTTTTTGGGATAAAACTGATTCCTGGTCACTATTTATAGATTTTGGAATAAAATGCCCATTCTACCCGGTGACCATCAATATTCATGGATTTCTTCACAAAGCTCTTACCTCACTTAGAGCACAAACAACGACGCTCGGGCTTCCCCGGACGCCTTGCACTCTCTTTCTGTCACGTCAGTTTCTTTCTTTGCCACGTCAGCTCACCCAACCCACCCAAAACCCCCCCTTAATTATGCCCGGGCTACCCCATCCACCCTACACTCTCTTTCCTCCACATCATTTCTTAATTAAATAATTTTAATTCTTATACTACATTTAACAAATTACATAATATTAATTGTAATTACTACTTCTAATTACTTTAACTTGAATTTTTTTAATTTTTACTATTAAAGCACCTCTAATTTTTTGGATCTTGAAATTGTTGGTTCTGGAAAATTTTGAATATTCATCACTTGCAAAAAATTATTACCCCACATTAATAACAAATACTCAATCCATTAATAACAAAACCTCCACTAAATAATTAATTTTAAAAAAAATCGACGAATGAGAGGGCACGTGCCCTCCACTAGAGGGCGCCCCGGGCGTCTGCCCGGGACGCCCAACGCCCGGGTGGGCGTCCCAGGCGGGCCCCCGAGGGGCGCCCGCCCCGTTAATGGGGGTGCGCCCGGGCGGGGCACCCCCGTTAATGGTGCCCTTAGATCTCCACACATGTCGTTTCTACCTCGGCAACGACATTTGGTGTCTAATATGGTCTTTCTTCCGCTACTTTGTCTTCTTTGTTTTGAAAGATATAAATAACATGCATAACAGTGGTAAACATATGTCGATTGACATCTCAAATTCAACCTAATAAAGACAACTAACAAATCCATGGTGATAAAAGAACAAAAATAAACAACGTTAAGAATAGAAAATACCTCGACCTTGTCCCTGATGTCAGACTCTCTTTTGAGAAAATATCGTCCACACGTACCACTACAGTGTGTGTAGAAATTTTCCAAGGATAGATCAATCACAATGTCAATGATGGCGCACTCCGACAATAAAGAACAATGAGAGTAGACCGAGACATGAAAATCACTTCTAGAAACGCAAGAGAATGAGAAAAATGACGGTTACGTACGACAAAAAAGTGTTTTTCCAAGTTGAGAACGTGGTACCAACGTCGGAACCAAAAAGAAAATTTCTTTAAATTAATTCTTAGCCAAAAGCAATATAAGATAAACCCCAAAATACAGAACACACGAGAGAGAAAAGAGACATACAACTCAAACATGAGTGAGTGAGTTTCTGTCGTCCTCTTTCTCTACACCTCAAATGGGTAGGAGATGTCTCCGTGCATAATATATTTTTCACCTCCTAAATTCGAAAATGTGGGACTAAAAAGTTTGAAAGAAACTCATGTTTGAACTTTATAACTCAACTTTGAATTTACAATTAAATATGATATAAACATAAATCAATAGTCCAACTGTCCTACATTCCGATCACGCCACCGTCATTCGCTGGCTCGAGTCGTATAAACCAAAAATATCAAACATTATCCAACCTTTCACGTATCTTTCCAATTTAAATTCCTGTTTATCTCTTGCCTCCTTTGATGCCGTGACCATGATGGCATGATGGGTTTCTGTGGATTTTTTCTTCTTCTAAAATTACAAGAAAAATGATAGTTTAGTATGCATGTTTGTTTCTGAATTTTGGTCGTTGAAAATTAAAAACTTGATGTGAATGCACTTTTGATTGGATAAATAGGCGTAGTTCCCGTAATTTTTTTAATAATAAATTTTAAATCGGAAATTAGAAAATTAGGAAGAAAAATATATATCAAATGAGCTCCGATCGCGGGTCGTACCCGCGATCCATGGTTGCACGGACCCGCGATCGGAGCACATTTGAATTGTTATTTTTCTTCCTAATTTTCTAATTTTCGATTTAAAATTTATTATTTAAAAAAAGAGAACTACTAAACGTCGCCCCAAAATTACTTAAATCGTCTCTTGAAATTACCAAATTGTCATTAACAATATATTTAATACCCATATCGTCCCGTGTCTATAAATTAGCCATACGGTATTGACTATTCATAATTTATCAGTAAAAACACCACGAAAATGTTTGACGAGGGTGATGCATCTGGTGAGGTAAGCCAGTCGCGGGGCACACTTTGGGCGGGGCGTTTGCATTAGACACCTCCCCCAAGGAGAAGGCGTCTACGTAGGAAGCCCTCACCTTGGCGGAGGCGTCTAACGCAGACGCCTACGCAAAGGGAGAGGCGTCTTGCGTAGACGGGACCCTAGTGCGTTTGAGTATGCTGAGCGAGGTCGTGGTCGATCTTCAAGTAGTGGGAGCAGAGGTCGTGGTCGATCTTCCGGTAGTGGAAGCAAAGGTCGTGGTCGATCTTCTGGTTCTTCGTCTGTAAACATGGGGGGAGGATCAGGTATACCATATATTTATTCTTATTATAATTTTGTTATTTATTTCAGTAAATATGTATCTTCTGTTATTATATGTAACTGCATTTTTTGTTTATATTGTAGTGACTAGACAGATTGACGTAGACGACTTCCCATATGTGGATAGAGTTCCAGGAATCATTATGTTTCCTAGAGCGGTGGAATGATGTACGTCGGGATGGAAACTGTGGATTTCGATGTGTCGCGGATGTTTTCCACGGTGGTGAAGAATATTGGCAACTCGCCCGTCGTTCGATTTCAAATGAGATAGCTGCGAACCCATCAATTTATGAGCACGTATACTACGACGGTGTGGCGCAGGCTCATCACCGGATTAATTGGGGCGGGGGACCTTGTGGCGAGATAACTACATGGAGACGTGGACGAACTTGTTCCCTATTGCAAATTTTTACAAGTGTGCAATTATGTTCTTCTCTCTCGGAAATGATGGTTCGTTGTACTCATGTCTTACAGTTCTACCTTGGGAGAGACCGCCTACCGTGACGAGTCCATGCAGAGAGTTGATTATTGCTCATTTAGGGAGTTACGCTCATTACATTCGTTTGGAATTGACTGAGGGATTCCCCGTACCTCCTATAGCGACTCTGTGGTTTCAAATACGAGATGAGAGTGTTATTGGATGGGAGCTGGAGTACCAAAATAGGATAGCATATTGGCAACAATTATGTAATATGTTTTGATATGTTTGTACAATTATGTAATATGTTTTGATATGTTTGTACATTATATAGTGTTGCTTTATTATGTAATATGTTTTGATATGTTTGCTTTATTTGCATTATATATAATAGTATGACAGGTTAGCAAACACAAATACAAATAATAAGCGTACGACAGATAAGCAAACACAAATACAAATAATAAGCGTACGACATGTTAGCAAACACAAACACAAATACAAATAATAAGCGTACGACAGATAAACAAATATAAATGCAAATTCTAAGAGTACGGTACAACAGATCAGCCAACTCATCATCCGAATCATGGTCGAAGATGCCTAACTGAGTATGCCACGACTGTATCAAGTCATCCAAATCTCGGCATGCAGCTCTCATGTCCTCGTCCGGCAGCTCATCCCTCCTCTGCAGGAATGGCTGCACAACTCGTATCATCTTACCCATCCACTGCACATAACATTAACATTAGCGTACATTAACAAAATATACAGTAGAAATAAATATAAATAAAATGAAAAAATTACCAGATCGCCACACGTCTTATCTGATGGTCGATCTGCTCTCCGGGAGGCACCACGGACGATGACAGGATGTGAGTAACTACCGAACAAATCAACATAACGTGCATCACACTCGGAGGGGTCGCGACTACGTCTGAAGTCGCCAAGGAACAGTCGGCATGATCTCGGAAATGTCCGCCAAGTCGATTCTGTTGTCGAAGCGGGGAACCTGACGTCGTACGTCGCTGCAGTCGCAGACCGCACCGCATGCTCTGGGGTCGGGATGTCAACCGGGATCACCTGAACATATCCTAACTGACGCAAGACACGATCGGGCATATAAGGCTCTATGATATCCCGATAACGAATAAGGCCCATCAATAAAGTCCTCGGGACCTCCGCTGTTGGGTCAGGACCATAGGGTAACCACTCCACCTAAACTTTAACACATTAATAATAATACAAATCAAAATTAAATAAATAAATGTAAATGGTGTAAAGTTTTATACCTCTGATGCAGTCATCCGATCTAGCCGTGCGCGGATTGAACGCAATCGTCCCTCGCTCTTGTCCTCGCTCCGGACGGCCCACATACCCGAACGTTGATGACCCTCCTCGATCATCTTCCGCTCACGATGCAGGCGGAATGCGGGAAAGTACTCGTATATCCACGCCTGCAGCAGCGTAAGACAACCTGTAATCCCAGAACAAGCCGCACGGCTAGCTATCCCAAGCTGACGGTACATGTATGCCAACGTCGCTGAGCCCCACGAGTACTGACGAACGGTGTCCGGGTCCCTAGCCTCCAATAGATCGCGTGGTATGATCCGGCAACCACTCTTGTCGACAAACAAGACGGCTCCGAACATCAAGAACAGGTACGCGGTCAACTGTGTATCATCGGCCCGTGGAGGTCGTGCCCGTCTGCAGAGGTCCTCAAGGGCGTCGATGCCGACACCACCACCACTCCATAAAGTTGTATCTCTCGCCAGACCATCAAGCGTGACACCCAACAACTCTGTCACATAACACCTCAGCTCAGACGTCGACCCCTGAGCACTAAGCATACGACCTTCCACAGGAATGCGCAGGATCTGGAAAACATCGTGAAGCATGATCGTCATCTCTCCGAAAGGCATGTGAAAAGTGTTGGTGTCAGGCTACCACCGCTCCACAAACGCAGAAATCAAAGGCATGTCGAGATAAGGGAACATGTTGTACGGTAAGTGCCCCAAATGCGACGCACTAATCTCCCCTCTGATATCAGCACTCAGTGTATACCGCCAACCCTGTAGTGTTGTACAGGCTCTGTGCCGATTATGGCACTTCAGAACCTTCCGATCCGCTTCGTCCCAGATCCGTCTAGCGATGTGACCCCAGAAACTAGGAATGACGCTCCCATCTAAAGTACCACCGGGCGTCATACTGCTCACGATCCAAGAATCGTCCTGGACCCTCTTCTTCTTCTGAACGCGAGGATCTACAGTGCACGAGCTCGAATCTCCCGTCGTAAACCTCCCACCCCTACCCTTCCGCACCATCCATCCGGCGGAAGTAGAAGTACCCGCTCGACCACGTCCTCTACTATACTCCCCCTGCCTCTCCACCTCCGGGCGCTCTAACTCATACGGGCTATCATCGTCGGGACTGTCCACATGCTCATCATCGAAGGAATCATCATCCTCCTCATGACGACGTAATGTCTCTCTCTCCCTCCTGACCGAAGCAGATATCCCTCGTCTACGTGGATGACGAGGTGCGGAATCATCATCTAAAGAGCGGAAGGCGTGTAATGGTATCGACTTGCCTTTCCCTCCACTGTGACCCGATGACTATTAATTTAAATTTTAAATACAAATTTGTTAAATTTGTTAAACTGCATATTTATCACAATTGTTAAACTAAATGAAAATTTGTTAAACTAAATTATCACAATTGTTAAACTAAATCACAATTTGTTAAACTAAATTAAAACAATTGTTAAACTAAATCAAAATTTGTTAAACTTAAATATCACAATTGTTAAACTTAATAACAATTTGTTAAATTAAATTATCAGATTTATCACAATTTATTAAAGTAATTATCAGATTTAATAATTAAAAAAAATAAAAAAATGTGGAGGCGTCTGCGAGAGACGCCTCCCGCATGGTGAAGGCGTCTGTCGGAGACGTCTCTTCCTTCAGGGAGACGTTGCCGCAGACGTCTCCGCCATCGGGGAGACGTCTTCCGCAGACGTCTCCCGCAATTGTAGGGCGTCTGCGGGAGACGTCCCCCGCATGGGGCGGGCATCCGCGGCAGCCGCTCCCCCAATGGGACGATTTAAGTAATTTTAGGACGATGGTTAGCAATTCAGTAAAAAAATTACGACGTAGTTTGTTTTGTAGTAAGAAAATGTGATTTTTATTATGGTCCAACAAATCAATTGGAGGGCAAAACTGTAATATAGTCTTAGCTGGAATCAACCACACTCCAAACAAAAGAAATGTAAAATTGATTTTTGTGGAAAATCAGATTTCCTAAAAACCTGTGCAGAATGGAATCCAATTTGAATCGATTCGTCGAGAATCAATAGCCAAACCGAACCTATGCTAGTGTTTGGTTTTTATGCAACCACAAATTATTACCTTGCATCTCGATTGTTGTCTTTTGGCTTTGGGATGTCTAGCTAGTTGCCTAGTTGACCTACCTTGTATATTGTACTATGTGTCTATATATGTACAAAGCAAGTCAGCCAAGCTGTTCTCATGCAACTTATATAAAACCTTGGTTATCCTTTCGAACATATTTGTAACACTACTTAAAAACATATTTCAAGTGAGATAAGCTATGGGATACCAAATTAAAAGGGATTTCTGCATAATATCCTTTCGAAATGTACATTAGACCTTTACTTTTGATATCAAGTTCGTACTTATTCAAATCTTTACCTTTGTTAAAAACAATTTATATTTTTTTAGTTTAAGATTTCACATTTATGCCCTTAAAAGAGTGTGCTTAAAATGCCTACAGTTTCCCTTGCAAGAGAGATTTGTAAGTAAACTTTGATGCACATTACAGAAAAACATAGTTTTTTGCAAATATGACAATGTTTCATGCTAATGCACAATATATATATATATATATATATATATATATATATATATATATATATTGTTTAATATTTGTAAAAGTTCTGACCAAGTAAGTAAGAGCACCGTTAACGACGTCCAGGTAGTTCTTGGACGTCCTAGTTCTCTCTGAGTCACGCAAAACACGAAAAATTATTAAAAAATTTAGAAAATATAAATAAATAAAAAAAACTTATTTTCATAAAAAAAATTGAAAAAACGATTTTAAATAATTTTTAAAATATTTTCTAAACACAAAAAAACAAAAAAAACCAATGGTGGGGACATGTGCCCCCACCAACCGGGATTTGGGAAGCGTTGGGGTGGAATTTCGTGCGGGTAACCGCACAAAATTCCACCCGGGGGAAGAGTTTAGGATTTTTTTATTAATAAAATACTGATGTGTCAAGTCGGATTTTCTAGACGCCTGATTTTTTTGGAATGATTAAGGACGCTCTTAGTAGCAAGGAAATTGAGTGGCGGGCCCCTCATTTGACAACCCCACCAGACGCCTCCTAGGTGGCATGCTTGGTCAGTTGTGCTGAGTCGGATCCATCTTCCTTTTCTCTTCCTTCCTCAAATCTTTGCATATCCTCAACATTAAATGCTTGACAGAATATTATGTCATTGAAAGATATCAAATGATGGTTGCACATAATGAATAAGACATGTTTTCTGTACTCCACCATTTTGGTGCCCTTTTGTGGAGGGAAACGAAAATAAAGTCTGCAAGTTTTACGTAGTTCTTCAGCCAACTCCTCTTCGCTCTCCTTGGTTCAAGTTTTACGTAATTCTTCAGCACCGAGCTTCTGTTTACTACGTCTTTATTTTATTGTATGTGGAAGATATTTGCATATTTGTTGTTTTGTGTTTGCATTCCTTCTTGTTGGTTTGTTCTTACATTTTGTGGTCGCTTTATTAAACGAATATTTTTACTGTGCAATGTTGGTACAGAAGAAAATACACACTTTTTGTTGTTTGGTGGGAATGTTTTAACATTAACTTATCTTTGCTCTTTATTGTCTGCATATTTATTGTTTTATGTTTTCCTTCATTCTTCCTAGTTTATTGTTCCAATTTGTTGTCTAGTTCTTAAATGAATCTTTCAACCATTTAATGTATGGAAAATGTTGGTATGTAGTGTCTGCGACTTATGTTCACACTATTACTGTATGTTGTGTAATATGGAATATTGTGCAGAATAATTTATTGTTGGTGTAATAAATTACAGAATCATTCTGAGCATTTAAAAATGTTTTGCAGTAAAAATGTCTTCAAATGAGTCTCTTGGGATTGTGGCCCTTAACGATGATGTAGTCCCTGTGACCTCCATCCCCGAGCCTCCTGAGGTTGGCATGGTTTTCGAAACGTTCAATGAAGCAAAGACTTATTATTGTAAGTATGCAGATTCAATGGGTTTTGCTTCAAAGATTCGTCACTCGCACTACGACAACAAGATATTAACTCGTGCAACACTTACATGTGTTAAAGAAGGCAACGCTCCTGAGGTGCATTTATGTAGTAAAAATGATTTTTTTAATTTTCTGTTGCAATTGTTATTAAATGCTTATTTCGATTCCTTTTCAGAAACCTTGCGACTTGCAATACAAGGATCGTTTATATTGTCGTACCCAATGTCAAGCTCGCATGCGGATTGCTGGAAACGACCTAATAGGATACATGGTTAAAGAGGTTGAACTTAAGCACAATCATGAATTTATAGAGGCTAAGAAAATGCGTTATCTCCGATCAAAGCGTGAAATATCTGCTGCGAAAAGGTGTCGCATTGAGACCAATGACCTAGCTGGTATTGGTGCCTCAAAGACAATGCACTCATTTGCAATGGAGGCCGGTGGTTACTCCAATCTAACTTTCACCGAACGCGATGTCAGGTTGTTTGATGGTTTTAGAAATATTCATATTGCTTTGAAGCTTGAATTCACATTAAAAACTTCCTTTATGTTGCATGGCTCAGTGATATATTGAAGGATGTTCGCAATCTAAGACTTGGTGTAGGCGATGCCGAAGCCATTTTACATTATTTTCTTAAAATGCGAGAAAAAGATCCCAACTTCTTCTATCTCATGGACCTCGATAAAGAAGGACGCTTGAGAAATATTTTCTGGGTCGATGGTCGTTCTCGTGCTGCATACCAATATTTTGGTGATGTCATATGCTTCGACACAACATACTTGACCAATAAGTATGACATGCCATTTGCTCCATTTGTTGGAGTTAATCATCACCTACAATCCGTGTTGCTTGGGTGTGGGTTATTATGTTCGGAGACCACCGAAAACTACATTTGGCTCTTCAAATCTTGGTTGACCTGCATGCGAGGTTTTATCAGTTCTCTACGTTTTAAGTTACTGTAATATGTTTTTGTAGGAAGATTTATGAAAACACTTTTGTCTACTGCAGGTGTTCCTCCACCTGCCATCATCACCGATCAATCTCGCGCCATTATGGGTGCTGTGAAGGAAGTTTTCCCAGAATCGAAGCATCGTCTTTGCATCTGGCATATCCTCCAGAAGGTTCCTCAGAAGCTTCCAAAAGGTCCACAAGCACAACGACTTCGCCAATTGGTGTTTGGTTGCTTAAGCGTTGAATCCTTTGAGGAAGGATGGAAGAAATACTTGGTGGAATTTAGGATGGAGGAGAACTCATGGTTGAAGTCTCTTTATGATATCCGCCACCTATGGGTTCCTGCTTTTGTCAGAGGGACTTTTTGGGCCGGTAAATAAACAACCAACACGTTAGCAAAACAATTTTCCTGGAACATTTTACGTTTGCATTTTCATCGACTAACTGTTTTGCATTCTTTTTTCTAAGGGATGCAGTCCACGCAACGTAGCGAGAGCATGCACGCTTTCTTCGACGGTTACCTCAACTCGAAGACATCTCTAAAGCAATTTGTGCATCAGTTTGAGTTGGCTCTGCAAAACAAGTACGAGAAGGAGGAACATGCTGACTTTGACAGTGCTCATCGCCAAGTTCAGATTGTATCTCAGTTTAAATTTGAACATCAGTTAAGTCTTGTGTACATCGTGGCCGCATTCAAGAAGTTCCAGGTCGAGATTGGAAATGCCCTATATTGTGACATTATTTGTACTGATGTTTTCTCATGCCTAGTTGTCTATGAGGTTGAGGAGTTGCTTAGGTTCGATGGAATGGATTGGAAAACTGAAAAGCATTACAAGGTATTTTGGGATGAACATAATGGGTTGGTAAACTGCAGTCGTCGTATGTTTGAACAAGACGGGTTACTTTGTCGTCATTGCCTTGTTGTTCTCAAACGCCGCAAAATTGAAGAGATCCCAAGTGCCTACATTCTCGACCGGTGGAGGAAGGACATTCGTCGTTCATATAATACCCATGCACGTGTGGTAAAAGTAGATTCATTAGATGCCATGGGTCGTCAAGAGGACTTTTTGGCTCGTTGTGTCCCTCTTGGTGAAGAAGCTTTCGCCTCAGTTGAGCGGTATGAGCAACTTGTTCGGTACGTCGAAGCCATTAGAAAAAAGTTCTCAAGCATTCCAAAAGTTGTAAACCTTAATGAAGGTTCATCATCCAACAAAAAAGCACCAGAATTTCCTTGCGTTGAGTCAGTACCCACGGTCATCGACCCTCACCAAGCTCGAATGGTCGGTCGTCCTCCCACAAACTGTAAGATTTCTCTTCAAGAGAAGATTAATGTTCAATACAAGAAGAGGTACACGAAAGAGAAGAAATCAAAGGAAACAAATGTGATCAAACCACCACCTTCCGATGATGATATGGTCTTCCTGGACTTGACATATTAGGAACTCGCTTCGGTAGCCTGAAACATTTTGGGGCTCGTATAATGTTTTGGTTAAATTTCATCATGTTATGTTCCTTATGCTAATTTTTGCAGTAGCCATTAGAACACTACTTTTGGGCAGATGTTCCTTTAGTTTATGTTGTTGAACTCGTGTTTTTGTTTTGCTTAAAAAATTGTGCATAAAGTCCAATGTGTTGTTTGTTTCGATCTAGTAAGTAAAAGGTGTAGGATCGTGTGGGTTATGGGTCCACTAATCACTTTTTAATCTAATCACCTACTTGTTTAAGCAATCGATATGAGCAGCGGAAATTTAAAACAAAACAAGCAAGAGTAGGAAATATGCAAACCACAAGAAGTCGGGTCGATTTTTATAGAGGTTCGGCACCCCACCCGGGTCCTAATCCTCTCTTGCAAGCTCCGCTCGGATCACCGAGCTCCGCCTACGACTTCACTAACCGCTCCCCGTTCCGGGCCGGGAGACAACGCCTTACAACCGTCAAACTCGCGAACAACCCTCGCCGAGCTTGGAATCTTCTTCTCACAATCCGAGAAGGATGCTTCGGGCTTTCACCGGAGTCTTTACTCTTTTGACAACAAATGAAAACTTGAGTGGAGCAACACTCTCTAAATCTTGAGCACACTTGAGTAGGATTAAGGAATTGATCACTAAGTGTGGAAGGTTTGTAGCTTTGAGTGTTTGGAATTCTCTCTAAAGTTTGGGACAAGTTTGTAGTGGGAGAGTTGTGTTAAAATGTGTTTTACAACTCCTTATATAGGCATTAGAGAGAATAGAGCCGTTGGGATTGATTGGGTATGAGTTGAAGTGTGATTACACAAAACAGAAAGTTCAGAACCCAATTCTGGCTGAATTCGGTCGACCGGATCGGGACAATCGGTCGACCGTTAGGCAGTTTTACACTCGGTTCGGTCGACCGGTTAAGCAACGGTCGACCGCCCAACGCTACGACTTAAGACAACTTAAGTCATCGGTCGAACACACTAAGAGGGTTCGGTCTACCGATTTCGTCCAGGCACTTTGGGGTTGACAATAAATATGTGAACGGTCGACCGAAACAGGTTCTTCCGGTCGACCGATTTTGGACAGGAGATTCTGGACAACTGGACACGCTCATTCGGTCGACCGATCTTGGTCCTCGGTCGACCGATACATAAAATGTATAAGGGGTATATTTTTATTAATACGAATACGACCGTTGGGTATATACGACAAAAGTAACGGTCGAGAAAATATGATCTGACGGTCGACCGAAAGATATGGTGCGGTCGACCGAAACTAGACAGGGAAACACAAACAGGATTAATTGATCATCCGGTCGACCGAACGGCATGTTGCGGTCGACCGAATGTGGGCAGACTTTTGCAATTCAAGTTTTGGTGTTTTCCGGTCTAAGTTTGGGTGATCTATTGAAGTCCAAATTATGTGAAATTTCGTGTGTGACTTCTATAGGGAACCTAGTGTGTGATTAAGTTGATTTTAGCTCAAGTATGCTCAATTACACTTTGTTCCTAAGACTCAAAAGAAATTAAGATTACATGTCTTCGATTTAGCTTTAATTACATGTCTTGACTTCATTTCCTTGTTTCTTGAGTCTTGATCACCTGTAGAGGTTAGCACAATACAATATATATGCAATGCATAGTGTGTGCTACTCAATTAAGATTCGGTTGATTAAATCATCAAAACATAAGATTAAGGCCAAAAAGCCAACAAAAGGTGAAACCCGAAGGTCTTCAAATGAGTCTCTTGTCACCATTATCTCTCTCCTCTCGTATCTCTTCTCTCTCTATTCTCTCACTCTTTCCTTCACCAAACTCTAACCCAACTCCAATCCAAAGCAATCAAGAAACCAAAATTCAATACAAATGCAGCAATAATTCGGATTTGAAACAACCCAAAGTTGAAGCACAAAAATCAGCACAAAATGCATCCAAATTCAGCACCAATTTCAGCACAAAATTCAGCCAATATCAGCCCCAATTCCGGATAGTTTAAAAAATTAGATTTTTACACAACTCAGATGAGAACTCAGCCTGGGTTTCGACACAAATTCGGCTCAATTGTGGTGATCAAATTCAGTACAAATGCAACACTAGTCAGCAAGGTAACAAATGCAGCAACTACAGCCGAGATGTGGCAAAATTTCGACTAATATCAGCCACAAATTTGCAAGAAAAATTCTGAAACAAGGGACCCAAAATTGCAGCTCAAAATCAGCCACTAAAAACTATTCAATCCACAGTTTGTAGCACAGATTCTGCCACCAGAAGTCTCCAAATTCGCAGCACTATAATGCAACTTAAAATCAAACAAAGACCAAATGAAATGGAGGTAAAATGCTAGCAATTCAAACACGATATAACCAGTTAAATAAGAGCAATATTGCAGCAGTTGCAAAAGAAGATGTAGTTAATATTACAAGCCTAAATTAGATGTGAATCAAAGTTGCAGCACAAGAGAAGACACAATAATTCAAGATAAAATCAAGTATAAACCAACTCAAGTGGAGACAACAAGTGGAAGTAAAGTATGAGCAAATCATGTAAAAAAGTAGGCACAAATACTTTAAGAATATGCACTAATATTTCAACAACCAACTGTTGGCTTTTTGGCCTTAATCTAGGTTTTGATGATTTAATTAACCTAATCTTAATTATGATGATGTAGAGTAGCACACATATTGCATTGCATATATATTGCATGTGCTAACCTCTACAGGTGATTAAGACTCATGGAAGGAAGGAAATCAAGTCAAGATTTGTAATAAAGCTAAATGAAGACTTGTAAATCTTGATTTTATTTTGAGTCTTAGGAACATGTGTAAATTGAGCATACAAGAGTTAAAAACCAATCACATACACAATAGGTTCCCTATAGAAGTCACACACGAAATTTCACATTATTTGGACTTCATTAGATCACCCAAACCTTAGTCGGAAATCACTTATAAACTTAAACCCAGATTTCCTGTGTGAACCGGTCGACCGAACCAGTTCTCAGTTCGACCGGTTTATAACAGACTCTCCACAGTGATTTTACCGAACTCTACCGGTCGACCGGCTCTACCTTTTCGGTCGACCGATCCCGGATTTTAATATGGCCGTTTTTCTTGTCGTATTCCTATAACGGTCGTATTCGTATAAAACAAAACTTAACCCCAAAATACATTCGGTAATCGGTCGAACGAAGACCTTGTTTCGGTCGACCGGTTGAACATATTTTCAGAAACCAAATTCCCTGCTATCGGTCGACACATTTCTCGTTCGACCGATTGACCTTTGTCTCAACCGAATCCCCTTGTCGGTCGACCGCCCCATACTTTGGTTCGACCGATTCACTTAAGTAGAGTTAAGTTCTAGCTCGTTTGTCCGACCGAATATTCTTTTGTTCGACCGTTCTCTTTGAAATCAAGCTAACGGTCGACCGGTTTACTAGTTTCGGTCGACCGGTTCTGGACAGATTTGCAGCCCGATTTTCTGCTTTGTGTATCTTGCACAAAACCCAATCAAATCTATCCCCAACGGCTAGAATACCTTAGGAGCTTATAAATAGAGGATCAAGACTTGTTGTTAACACAACTCTCCAACTCCAATTGTCCCAATACATTAGAGAGAAACCTCAATCCTCAAAGCTCCCAATTCTACACTCTTTAAGCCTAAACTTCACACATTTGATCATATACTCATCCTACTCAAAGTGTGCTCAATTAGAGAGTGAATCCCACTCAATGTTACATTTGTTGTAAAGAGAGCAAGGGTCTTGGTGAAAGCCCAAGACAAGAAGCAAGGATTTCGGTGAAAGCCCGAAGTGATTCTCTCGGTTTGTGAGAGGTGGTGCCAAGCTCGACGAGGGTTGTTCGCGAGCTTGAAGACTTGTAAAAGGCGTTGCTCCCGGCCCGGAACGGGGAGGCATAGTGAAGACGCAAGAGGGGCTCGAACGGAGATTCGAGAGGGGCTTGCAAGAGAGGACGTAGGCGCGGCCGAACCTCTATAAAACCGACGTGTCTTCTTTGTGGTTTGCATTGTCTTTCCTTCTCTACTTGTTTGTTTATTCCGCTGCGCATTTGTTTGCTTAATCAAGTAGAAAATTAGGGATTAGATCAAAGTGATTAGTGGACCCATAACCCACACGATCCTACATTTGGTATCAGAGCCTTGTTAGCTAAATTTCATTACTTTACCGTAATTTTAGCATGGCTTCAACATCTAATCACTTAGAGGGTTTATGCACCACAAGGCCTCCTTTGCTTAATGGGTCAAATTATGATTATTGGAAAAATAGAATGAAAATCTTTTTAATATCAAATGATCTTAAGTATTGGAAGTTTATTCAAAATCCATACATACCCCCAAATGAAGATGATTTAGATTCTCTATCTAGGGCTCAAATGAAAGAAATTGAAATGAATTCAAAAATTATGAATATTCTTTATTGTGGCCTTAATGAGGGAGAATACAATAGAATTAGGGGATGTGAAAGTGCAAATGAAATATGGCATAGGTTACAAATGCATCATGAGGGTGATAGCAAAACCAAAGAAACTAGGATAAGTCTCCTCATGCATAAATATGAAATATTTTCTATGCAAATCGGTGAGAACATAAGCGACATGAACACTCGCTTCACCGATATCACTAACTCTCTTTTGATTCTTGGAAGAAGGATAAATGAAGGAGAGATGACTCGAAAATTCCTCCGGTCATTGAGCAACGATTGGGAAGACAAGGTCGTGGCAATCGAAGAATCGCACGATCTTTCAAAATTGAAGATGGAGGAACTCATTGGAAATCTCATGGCCTATGAGCTCCAATTGAGTCATCGAAGAGAGAAGGAAGCTTCAAAGAAAAACTCCGTGGTGGCATTACATGCAAATTTTGATGAGCCAAGGAGGGTGGAAGAAGAGGACATTGAGGTCCTTGCCCAAGACTTCTTCAAATACCTCAAGAGAGATAAAGGAGAAAAGAATGAAAGAAGAGGTAGAAGAAGTGAGAAAAGAGAAAAAGAAAAAGAGAGGGAGGAGAGCGAAAATGAGAGAAGAGAAGGGGAAAAGAAAAATGAGAGAAGGGAGAGAAGAAGAGAAAAGGAGAGGAGTAAGAGAAAAGAAAAGAGGTTGGAAGCTCACAAGGCCACTTGGGACGATACGTCGTCGTCGTCATCCAAATCAACCGCACCTTCATCAACAAAGGAATATGCGCATATGTGCTACATGACAATTCAAGATGAAGGAAGTGAGGTATCTTCTAACTCTTACACCACTAGAAGCAATTCATGTTCAAATAAATCATATTCTAGTGCTAGCTCTAATTCTAATGCTAATGATGAATCATATACACATGATGAGCTACAAAATGCATTTCATGATTTAGTTAAACAATATGAGATAATTTGTGAAAAGAACAAAAATGCTAGAAAAACTATAAATGATCTCAAATGCCAAATTGAATTAATCATGAATGAAAAGAATGAGGTGATTGCTAGACTTGAATCAAATGAATCATCACTTGCTAGTCTAAGTAAAACACCCATTATTGATGAACATGTAGATCTTAAAGCTTCAAATATGCAATTAAGAAAAGATCTTGAAATGTTCACTAAAGGAACAAAAATGCTTGATATGCTTTTGAGTAGTCAAAGACAATCATTAGCTAAACATGGTTTAGGATACAATGTGCATTTGAAAAACCATGTATCTCATACTACTTTAAATGGCAAGCATTTATTTGTTAAATCTAGTTCCTCAAGTGTGTGGGCACCCAAAACCAAAATGGTTTGGATTCCCAAAACTAACATTCAAGGACCCAAAGTTGTTTGGGTACCTAAATCTACACATATAGGAGCTTGAGGAGGAGATTGGTGGTGACCGGGTGAGCCAAAACGTCAAATTCGAATCCGGTTGCATCACCAAGTCAAGATTGGAGCTAATCAAATTCACGTTTGGTATAAATTTCTATCCTTGAAATTTCTGAAAATTTAGCTCTAATCTAGTTTATATGCTTAATTGTCATATCTTTAGAATTTTAATTCATTGCAAATCATTTATCACATCCATTGATTCTAAATGTCAAATTTAAATGGATGTTAGAATAAGGCTTAAGTTGAAACTTAAATAAACTTAACTTGAATCATACTCATTGTTTCCATTTAGCCTTATTGATAGGGGGAGCTTAAATAATTATTATTTTTGATGGATGTCAAAGGGGGAGAGATAATTAAGGGGGTAACTTGGAATTTGGCATAAAATTGAACAAAAACTATGCACATCCATAGGGGGAGCATTAATATGCATAGTTTACATATACAAATTCCATGTATTTAGATAGAATTAAGATATAGGTTGCCATCATCAAAAAGGGGGAGATTGTTGGCTTTTTGGCCTTAATCTAGGTTTTGATGATTTAATTAACCTAATCTTAATTATGATGATGTAGAGTAGCACACATATTGCATTGCATATATATTGCATGTGCTAACCTCTACAGGTGATCAAGACTCATGGAAGGAAGGAAATCAAGTCAAGATTTGTAATAAAGCTAAATGAAGACTTGTAAATCTTGATTTTATTTTGAGTCTTAGGAACATGTGTAAATTGAGCATACAAGAGTTAAAAACCAATCACATACACAATAGGTTCCCTATAGAAGTCACACACGAAATTTCACATTATTTGGACTTCATTAGATCACCCAAACCTTAGTCGGAAATCACTTATAAACTTAAACCCAGATTTCCTGTGTGAACCGGTCGACCGAACCAGTTCTCAGTTCGACCGGTTTATAACAGACTCTCCACAGTGATTTTACCGAACTCTACCGGTCGACCGGCTCTACCTTTTCGGTCGACCGATCCCGGATTTTAATATGGCCGTTTTTCTTGTCGTATTCCTATAACGGTCGTATTCGTATAAAACAAAACTTAACCCCAAAATACATTCGGTAACCGGTCGAACGAAGACCTTGTTTCGGTCGACCGGTTGAACATATTTTCAGAAACCAAATTCCCTGATATCGGTCGACACATTTCTCGTTCGACCGATTGACCTTTGTCTCAACCGAATCCCCTTGTCGGTCGACCGCCCCATACTTTGGTTCGACCGATTCACTTAAGTAGAGTTAAGTTCTAGCTCGTTTGTCCGACCGAATATTCTTTTGTTCGACCGTTCTCTTTGAAATCAAGCTAACGGTCGACCGGTTTACTAGTTTCGGTCGACCGGTTCTGGACAGATTTGCAGCCCGATTTTCTGCTTTGTGTATCTTGCACAAAACCCAATCAAATCTATCCCCAACGGCTAGAATACCTTAGGAGCTTATAAATAGAGGATCAAGACTTGTTGTTAACACAACTCTCCAACTCCAATTGTCCCAATACATTAGAGAGAAACCTCAATCCTCAAAGCTCCCAATTCTACACTCTTTAAGCCTAAACTTCACACATTTGATCATATACTCATCCTACTCAAAGTGTGCTCAATTAGAGAGTGAATCCCACTCAATGTTACATTTGTTGTAAAGAGAGCAAGGGTCTTGGTGAAAGCCCAAGACAAGAAGCAAGGATTTCGGTGAAAGCCCGAAGTGATTCTCTCGGTTTGTGAGAGGTGGTGCCAAGCTCGACGAGGGTTGTTCGCGAGCTTGAAGACTTGTAAAAGGCGTTGCTCCCGGCCCGGAACGGGGAGGCATAGTGAAGACGCAAGAGGGGCTCGAACGGAGATTCGAGAGGGGCTTGCAAGAGAGGACGTAGGCGCGGCCGAACCTCTATAAAACCGACGTGTCTTCTTTGTGGTTTGCATTGTCTTTCCTTCTCTACTTGTTTGTTTATTCCGCTGCGCATTTGTTTGCTTAATCAAGTAGAAAATTAGGGATTAGATCAAAGTGATTAGTGGACCCATAACCCACACGATCCTACACCAACGACCTTTAATAATACATATCCCAACGTCAACTACCATTAACACTGATAAAACGAACGACACAAACATTTTTTGACCAAACATTTGCTCTTCAAATTAAAAAGAACACAAACATTTTCTAGGCAAACCAGTTCTATTGAAATTAAAAAACAAACAATGTTTAACCACAACAAACAAGATTGCTTGAAACTGAAAGACAAACAAGTTGTAATACTGAAATTAAAGTTTAACATTGATGACAGTCAATAACCTATAAATTATTAATACTTAAATTACATTGCAAACGGGTCAAGACACATTCCACTATCGCCCCAAAGGTTGATCAGCAACTCACCACGAATTGCATGGAAGTAACTTTTATCTGTTTCTTTGTTCAAATCCTCATTCAGAAATAAACACCTAATCCAGTGAATCACGTATAATGCACAATCATTTGAACCCGCCTCTTGAATTTGACAATCTCTCACAAATTGAAGTTCAAATTCAGATTTGAAGTATGACCTCCAAAACTCGGCTGCCAATTCAGCTGCAAGCTCATGCGCTCCCTCTGCCTTAGACGGGTTTTCTCCTTCTGATAGCTGCCGAGGCAAACTGTTATAGTGCTTTATAGATTGGTCCCCAATGTTAACGATAAGAAGAGTTCAGTGCTCATGTAGTAGGATGGGCTGGGCTACCAAATTTACATTCTTCTCCTTCCATTCGTTATCAAAAAAGTCACTTGCCAACCGAAAAACATTTTTAACAATTGCATCCGAGTAAACAGTCCAAACTGGATAAACATCTACCTTGTATCTACTATTCTCCTCCTTCACAGTCATAATTTGTAGAATAGCATCCACAAACTGTAAGAAATTTAGTTGTCATTAACAATAGATCAGTTATAATTTAGATGTCAATAAAACTACCTTGATTAGTTTGCCTTTACCTCATTGCTTGTGGCATCTCCATCTAGTAACATTGCCTTAAATTCTCCTCTTCGCACTCCTCCAAATCTCCCTTTCCAAAGCAGAACTTTGTCGTCCATGTCTTCTTTTGTAAGGTTCAGCAAAATATTTTTCTCTAATGTCCAAAGACTCCCCAATGCATCCCAATCAATTTTGTCTCGGACGGGAGTAACAATGGCATATTCTGTTCTTGATAACGATCGAAGAACAGTTGACTGATAAGGGCTTCTTTGTTCGTAGAAATTCCTCTTACGGATTAAATCCGAGTTAATGTCATTAACCTATTCAGAAAAAAAGGAAGGTAACATTTTCAAATAACAACCAAGTAGGAATTAACAAAATGATTTTTACATTTCACCACAAATTTAAGAAAATGAGGGTTTGAACCTTTTTAGTGAATAGGATCCCTTTGTCGACTGCCTCCTTATTCAACTTCAACCTTTTGCTTGCCAGTGGGATATTCTTTGTTTTCTCTCTCACCACACTCTTGATATGTTCATATTCTTTTTTCTCAACATTTCTCGCATCATCCTTACAAAAATTGTTGTTTAGTGAAGCTCATGTATATATGAAATCACTCACTTTAACAACATATAATCGTAAGGAATATTCAAACAATATGTGAAATCAACAAAAAGTTTTAGATATAACTAATATTTAGAAGGGTAGTACCATAGATTGCCCGACCAACTTTCGTTTCACACCCACACTTTTCGTTTGTGATTTTATATCCACTACTTGTTGCCTTGCTTTCTCCATGTTATCGGTCATCTTCATTTGTCTTTGGTTTTCCAGTCTTTGGAGGTCGAAGCTTGGTTGTTGTACCCTCGTTTCTTTCTTTACAATTACCTCAGGACAAAGATAAGCTAAATCAGTCTCCCGTGCTTGTGTGTTGAAATGCATGTCCATGGTATTTACCTGTAAATCCCAAAAGTTAAGAACACTACAATGGTTTGAAAAAAGATTTCCTCGTTAAACAAACATAAAACCAAAAGGAACAATGAAAACATTTTGTCTAACTTAGATTAGAAAACCTGAATACGTTTAATTACAGTACAATCCACCATACATCTTGCAACAATATTACTATTTTTAGGGATTTTCCTGCTCTTTGTCGTATACAATGTTGTTTCACTTACTATTTTTGCGTCCATCGGTGTACAATCTAATTCATTTGCTGATGCAACCTCTGTAATGTCTTTGTAGACATTTTTGTGCTCCTCCAAATATATCTGACATTCCTTTGTACATTCATCAATAGTATGGTAGCAGTTAGTTCTCAAAACAAAATGACAATTAAATAGAATAGAATATGATAGACGATGTGTTAAAAATATTATTTACAATTTGTAGAGTATTGAAGGTCATTCCCATACCTTTGACTTGGTGTTCTTGTCTACTGATTTATTTCTAAGGAAATATTTCCTAGTGGGGACGATTGCTGATTTCGGACGGCTCCTGCCTTTACTAGAAGGTGTTCCGCTATTGTCTTCTTTTTTGTTAATACATTCTCTCTTGCTCTTATCCTTTCCATTGACGTCGTCGCCCCTGTCTCTTTCTTTCAAAAATTGGAACAATGAAGCTCCATACGCACTACTCTCTTTGTCAGAATGTACCTTGACACCGTTCACATTTTCATTCACATCATCATTCACTCTACCCTTTATCTCTTTTGTGGTTAACAATCTCGGATATTGCATGCTAATACCTTTGCGCTTGCTCTCATCCTTTCCACTGACTGATGCTTCATGAAAATTTTCATCATCACTTGCACAATTGTCCTTATCATCCACATCTTCTTGGACGTCATCATCATTGCCTTTTTCTTTCAAAACTTGGGACAATGAAACTCCATAAGCACTACTCTCCTTTTCAGAATCTTCCTTGACACCCTTCGCACTTTCATTCACATTATTCACTCTACTCTGTCTGATGTTTTATCTTTTTTTCTTTTATTTGTAGAATAAGTCAAAAAAATCAAAATTACTTACGAAGAAATTTAAATCATCCATTGTCTATAAATGTAATCATAAAAAACTGAAATTAAAATGACCTAATCAAAACGTTCATATAAACTTTAAGAGTTGAGGTATGTTATTGGGTGTGAACAACTAAATTAGATCATTGACCACAAACTATGACCATAAATGTTCAAGTGCATGTCAACAACTTGTGAAAATGCAAAATGATTGTGTAGCTAACTTATGGGAAAACGTATTAAAAATGATTGTGTAGCTAACTTATGGGAGAAAAACGAATTGAAAGACAACCTCATGCAGTATGTTAAAAAAATTCATTTGCCTCTTCTTGACAAAACTAATAGTCAAATAAACTCCGTAATCCTTTTTTAGAACTTTATGACAAAATTTACTCAATTAATTAGCCCAATCAAACTAAGAGATCTTTTTCAGAAAATAGAAGGAAGAAAAACATTATATTTGCACACCAAAAGTAACTGGAATGAACCGGTAAGCCCAACTGAGTGAAATAATGACCAACACAACGTTGGAAATATAATGGTAAACAACACCAACCCTCAAAGTACTTAAACAAATTCAATTTTTTACCAAAACAAACACCTACCAAAAATCTTACCCAATAAAACCCAACAGGATTTTTTTTCCAAAAAACCCAACAAAAAATTATCACAATCTTACCAAAACAAAGAAAATAGCAAAAGATAAACAACATCCACTCTCAAACAACTAAAACAAAGTCAAAATCTTACCAAAACAAACACCCACCCTAAATCGTACCCAATATAACCCAACATGAATTTTTTTTCAAAACGAACAGTGAAAAAAACCTCCAACGAAAACACTAAAAAAATGAAACACATCACCCCGTACCCGAAATGAAAAGTTGCCTTTATCGGTGGTGTCGTTGGTGGTGTCGGCGGTGCCAGCGAGTGCTGATGGGAGGTAGTTGTCCCATCAAAAAAAAACATTTTCTACGTGATTTTTCCTTGCTTCAATAGCTGACTTGGTTAAACAAAATGATGACTCAGATGCGTACTCAACCATACGTCCCGTGAGGTGTCAACTGGCGCGTCCGACTCTCAGCACCCTAGTAGCAAACCCAACTAACCCCATCCATGTTTTCTTCACTTCCAATGTCCATGTGGCATGTGCCCACAAAACTCTCCCATGTGCCACGTCACCCGGCGTGATCTATGCCTCACTTTCCCGGTATCCAACGTGGATTCTGACAATCTAGTCCAAACCTACGCAGCTTAGCTTAGCCTCTTCTTCTTCAAGCATCCCCCCCCCCCCCCCCCCAAATCCTCCTTCTTCCCGCCATCTCCCACCTTAAAATCCAACGGTCCGTTTCATCCCACCCGACAAACCACATCATGGAAGGAAAAAAACATTAGAATAACCGATCGAATTTTGTCACCGAGACTTTTATACTTTGATTGATATATACTTTCCATCTACGTTTCAAAAGAGCAGCACATATATATTACTATCGTGACGTCCACGCACCACGACCGTCGATGCCTCACGTGGTCTCTGGCGAGGAGCAAATGACCGTCAGATCGACGTGGGCCCCACAGGGTCGTTCATGTGTCGCACGTCTTGTCCATTCCCCTCCTCGGGAAGTGCTGTTCCGAGATCTCAACGAACAGGAGACCGACACGTCTCTCGATCCGGTGAATCCGACGGCTAGCAAGTGGACAGCATAATGAGTGGAGGTAGTTAGGTCTGCTGCGGTGACGTGGAAGTATTTAAATAGGGTGTGTCCATCTAATGATTCTCTTGTAATCTAAGCTTTGACACTCGTACACGAATGTCGTTGCGATATGATTCTTAATTGGAGCGGTGACATTCCCATGGCACGAACATGAATGCATGATCATGCTTGTTCGTGTTGCTTCTAAGTGACGTGAACGTGGATTGATCGATGGACTTTAATTTTGGTGTGTCCTTTCTGTGGTCCTAATCCCTGTTTAGGAACACCTAGCATTGTTGGATTGCACCCACCACATCAAATTCCACAGAATTCAAACCCGAAACCTATATATTTTTCTTAATTTCTTGTCTCCTTTTAAAATACGACAACATGCCTGCGTTAACATACTTTGACGACCAACTCAAGACGTGTCTGTTTGCACTTTATGAACACCACATTGACATTTTTTCGTGAAGAACACCATGTAAGCAAGTTGGTGATTAAGTACTACTAGAAATCATGAGACGCTTAGAGTCAGTTCCAATGATGGTCCACATCTCAACAAACTTCCATGTGAAAGGTAGATGTTGTGCATTGAAGTTGCTGGAGTGGAGCACACAGTTCCGCATAGATTCTAGTTCCCGACATCTGCCGGAGAAGGCAGGTAAAGGAATATTCCGGCATGGGAAGTGAGATTCCACCCACTCACCCACCAACTAAAGTTAATTAAGATTCTAATAGATAAGATTCTGACTGGACGCACTAATCTCACAACATGCCGGTCAGGTGTGGTGCATTTTTATTCGGGTTGGGATTCGGATCTTTTGTGTCAAGATTGTTAGCTGGATCTGACGGTGAAAGTTAGCTCCAACTAATAAATCCGACTTTGATGGGAGGCTAAATTACCCTCCACACGTGGGTTACTTAAAAAGATATGCACCAAATGGTTCCGATCAACTACCGTCCCGCCCAACACCTCCTCCCTTCTAGCACATGATCGAATATATCTATAACCCTTCTTTAATATATCCTGATAACTTACTTTATTGTTATTTTATATAAAAACACAATAGACAATGAAAATGTGGATGTGAAGTTGTGAACCCGAGTAAACTCTAGTTTTATATCCATTTCAGAGTAACTTCTCCAACTTCAAAATGTTAGAATCATACTCATGCAATTCGTCAACATATTTGCTGTGATAATTTTAGGTTTTTTAAAAGAATATTGGAATATTTGGTCAAATTTCGATGTCAAATATAAAATCATAAACCTAAAATTAATTCATCTACGTAATATAGTAGTCCCGAAAAATCCACATTATATCTTCCAAAATACAGTTCACAAAACCAAAATCCGGAAAAGCAGGTGATTTCCTTCATTCCTCGGAAACAGACACCTCACATGATGAAATGATGAATCCCCGAAACCATGTTCGAATTCAGTTGGGAGGAGGAGGAGGAGCAGCAGTGCTCCAGCCGCCACGTGGAGTGGTGATACATCACTTGGGGGTTGGGCACGTGGGCACAAAGTGCTCGGGTAGTGCCGTGGACAATAGCTGTCCTCCTTTAACCCGCCCTGGTCTAACCCCGGTCCGAACCCGGTTCGGGCAATCTTTAAATACCAACCTCTCCCAATCTGTTCCTTCTATTCCACCCATTGGCCACATAAAACAAGACAGGGAGGAAACAGGGGAGAGGAGACATTTGACAGTGTGGGATTGGTCGGTGTGGAGAAAGAAGATAATGGAGTGGTCCGCTTGCTTGGATGAGTACCAGAAGCTCGTCAATCGGATGAATACTCCAAGGTAATTTTAATCAATTTCTTCTAACCATTCCTTTCCTTTGTAACTCCTCTGATCCTTTTCTTTAAATTGTCTTTCAGGGTTGTGATTGACAATACGGTGTGTCCAACTGCGACTTTGGTTAAGGTGACGCAACTTTTTTCCTCAAATCTAAACGTTTTTAAGTTTTAAATGTCAAATGGAAATCACTTTGATTCTAATTATTATTATTTTTTGGTTTGTTTAAGGTGGATAGTGGGAGGAAGCATGGGGTTCTTTTGGAAGCCATTCAGGTTCTTACGGACTTGAATCTTTCCATCAACAAAGCCTACATCTCGTCGGACGGCCGGTGGTTCATGGATGTCTTCCATGTCACCGACCAATATTCCCACAAACTCACCGATGAGTCCGTTCTTTCCTACATCCAAAAGGTTGGTTACTTCTCTTTCTCCTCCCTTACCATTCAACAGTTAACACAATATCAACTTAATTTTTTCCTTAGAAAACAAAACATGCATGTTAATCCCGAAAATAATACATTTTATCAATCTATCTACCAAATATCTAAAATAATTAATTTTTAATTTTTACATCTTATGAGTCATATGAAATATTGTGGGTAATATTTGAAATTTCGAATCCTATATTAGTTTTTTTAAAACTTTTGTTCCTCAAAATATGTACTTATGAAACCCAAAGTAATGCATTTTTTTTGCCCAATTATTTAAAGAACACACTTTTTTTGCATCCAAAGATATGTAATAATGTGTTTCCAACCGAAAAATTCAAACTTCATTAGTACCACCATTCTTGTTGACAACGAGTAGTTTAATTAGTAGTCTTTGAAAGATAGAAAGAACAAATTATAAGATCTTGTCATTACACAAATCAACCATAACTAAACAAAAACTACAATTTTTTTTGTGTTCAGTCACTAGCAACCACAAGCCCGTCGAACCTCGGCACATTCGGCATCAACCTAACAATCCTCGAGCTGACCGGCACCGACCGGCTGGGCCTCCTTTCGGAGGTCTTCGCGGTCCTGTCGGACCACAACTGCAACGTGGTCGACGCCAAGGTGTGGACCCACAACGCCCGCATTGCCTCCTTAATCGCGGTCGACCCGATACCCGACCGGGCCATGACGTCCCGTATCGAGGCCTGCCTCCGCAACGTCCTCAAGGGCGACAACGACATCCGCAACGCGAGGACCGCGGTGGCCTCGATGTCGGTCACGCACGCCGAGAGGAGGCTCCACCAGATGATGTTCGACGACCGGGACTACGAGAGGTGCGGCCTGGAGTCGGGCGGGGTCGTGACGGTGCAGAATTGGGTGGAGAGGGGATATTCCGTTGTGAATGTGCAGTGCAGGGATCGACCCAAGTTGTTGTTCGACGTGGTTTGTACTCTTACGGATTTGGATTATGTTGTTTTTCATGGAACCATTGACACCGACTCCTACCAAGCCCGACAGGTAAAATTGCAACAAAAAAATATATTATTTTTTTATTACGAGAAACGTGCTGGGAAAATTTATGTTACATGGTAAAAAAAATGTCGAAAAAAGAATCTATTTTTTGTATTTGATTTTTGGTTATATGGGTATTTTTATACATTAGTGGGATTTCAAAAGAAGAGTAAATAATAGGTTAATTTTGTTTGGTTTTGATATGTTAATTGATGGTTGGATTTGTGGGGCACAGGAGTTCTACATCAGACACGCAGATGGGAGCCCCATAAGTTCGGATGCCGAGAGGCAAAGAGTGATTCAATGCTTGCAAGCTGCGACTGAGAGAAGAGCCACAAAGGTATTACTTCTATTTTATTTTCTACCTGCAATATCACTTCACTTTATGACTTTACCATGTAACTTTAGTCCCATGCAACTTATCAAATTTTTTTTGAGTCCATGTCTCTCGGTAGAATAAAAATGAGTATGTGAAATCTTCTAAACAAGTTTAGAATTTAGCATTTTAAGATTTAGGTGGCCGTGTTCCACGTGATTGACAACTGTGTGTTTGTGTTGTAACGACAGGGTGTTAGACTAGAGCTGTGCATGTCGGACCGACACGGATTGCTGTCGGACGTCACCAGGACGTTCCGGGAGAACAGCCTTTCCGTTGCCCGAGCCGAGATCTCAACTAAAGGCGACACGGCGATGAACGTCTTTTACGTTACCGATGCGTCCGGCAATCCTGCCGATCCAAAGACCATAGAGGCCGTCCGGCAGAACATTGGCATTGGCTGCCTCAAGGTGAAGGAGCCACCCTTCTCCCAATGCCACAAGGCCCCCGCCGACGAGTCCAATGGTAGCACCGGAGTCTTCTCATTTGGTTATTTAGTGAGAAGGAATTTATTCAACTTGGGTCTCATCGGGTCTTGTTCTTAAGCCAGGATTGTCTTTTTTGTTAGATACGAACTTGGTGGTGGTGGTATATGCTTTGCTTGTGGTTGATGGCTCGTAAATATTAATTCTAGTCGTAGGCTGGTGATAGTTGATGGAGGGGAGGTCTTCTAATGTGTGATGTGAGGAGCCATTGCTCCATTGAACTTATTGTTTTAGTGGAGATGTGTTTGCTTATAGTATAGGTTTAGGTTTGTGTTTGCTTGAGTCGGATCATGATTAACATAGACAAACACTTTTGTACATATATCGGACTTGATGATGATGGTTTGGTGCTAATTAATTACTCAATGGCGTTGACACTGATCTACCTCTTTTTATTTGTTATTAATTTTAGTGGTTTGTCTCTTCGATGTGGAAATTTGCTTTGCTTGTGCGCAACGTTTTTCCGTTGGTCATCACTCATCAGTCGTCACCATCAACTTGTACCATTCTCGACAACATCACATGGAGTGCTGTCCCTCTTCGGGTGGTCATTATGGTTCAAAGCTTACGAGGTCAGCAAGATCTAAGTTGTTGGCAGGAAATCTAAGAACGCAGCAAGAAAAAGAAAACTTTAAAATCTTCGGGAGACTCCAGCTGTGACAGGTCACGAAAGTGACTTCAAACAAAGCATTTCAATTACGTGTGTTTGTTTCTGTTCTTTTCTCGAGTTTGGTTTGAATCTTTGGAGGCAAATGGGTGTCCTCTCAGATTTTCAGGAGCCAACTCAGATTAGATTATGAATAAGTGAAAAGTTTGAGCTGGTTAGGTTAGGCAACTATAATAATATATATAAGCAAGCTGTGTGCATGTTAATTAACAAAGTTAGCAACTTTGTTCCACGTATCATGTGGCCACCACGACGCATGTTTATGTGTTAGAAAAGAAGTATGTTTGTGGGTTTAAAAAAGAAGTACGTTTATGTGTGGATTGAGTTTCAAGATACCGACACATGAGCGATCATAAGAGCATCATTAACGGCGATGAGGCAGTTTCCGGGCGTCCTGCTTTCTCTCTCAGCCACGTCAGCTTCTCTCTCTGCCACGTCAGCACAAACCAACCTCCTTACAAAATCCTTAACCATTACCCAATCCACTCAGTCACGCTACAGTATTTGTTGCCACGTCATTATTTTTATTCTTCTCTCCAAAACTCTTTCAACAATCAACAAAATATATTAATAATCATTATCGTAATTATTTAACATCAACAATTCATTCGTTTTTAATTAACATTTAATTAAAAAATACGAAAATATTATTAAAATTAAGAAAACCACAAATTAATAAATTTAAAATCTAAAATTTAAAATTTAGGACCTATAGTATGCGCGTGACTCAAAAAAGACGAGACGATTGGATCGAGACTTGGACTTCTCAGGCATCGAGGAGATACAGTATGCGCGTGACTCACAAAAGACGAGACGATTGGATCGAGGCTTGGACTTCTCAGGCATCGAGGACCTACAGTATACGCGTGACTCACAAAAGACGAGACGATTGGATCGAGACTTGGAAACGCATCGAAGAACGGCTGGAGAGGAAACGCATCGAAGCTGAGGCAAATTTCCAAAGGGAACTGAACAGCAAGAAACTTGATGTCCTCTTCGCTCTAATGAAGAAGGAAAACAAGGACGAATTCGATAAAGAAACACTTGCTGAACTCAAAGAGTGGGCTAAAGCACAAGGATATCTGTAAGTGCTTATGTTTTCAATATGTCTGTGGTAGTTTATCAGTATTTCGTATTATGTATTTGTATCCGTAGGAGGACTGTCTTTCCTTTCCTTATTTCTGTTGTATTTCGTATTATGTATTTGTATTGTATTTTGTTTCCGAAATGTATGAGTATTGTACTATTATTTCTTAATTTGTTTATGATTTTTTTTTATTTTTAAGTATGACAAAAAAAATTAATTAATTATAAAATATTTTTCTAATTATTTTATAATACCTAATTAATTAAATTCCATTTACCTATTTAATACATTATCCTAATTATATATAAATAATCTTTATTTTTAAAACAAAAATAAAAACAAAAAAATAAAAAAAATTGGACGAATGGGGAGGGGCACGTGGCCCCCCGCCCGGGGTGCGCCCTCCCGTTAAGGGAGGGCTGCCCGGGCGCCCCGGAGGGCGCCCGGGCAAAGAGCACCCGTTAAGGGTGCTCTAAAGCTCCATGAGTTAAATATTATCGATCGAGTGACTTCGACGCTTCGTTATAGATACATCTTTGAATGTCTGATCAATAAAATCTTTCAAATAAATAGATGATTTCAAATTTTAATATAATAAACAATAAACTTCAAAGAGTATGTAAAGTTTTATAATCCTCCGTTAGAGTTCTTCAACCTATAAAGTGAAAGAACTGAATTATACAGAGACAAAGACCCAATTACAAGATGACACGTGGTCATGATACAACTCACATATAACAAACTCTCCACGAGAATAACATACTACAACACTCTAATACCCCAACAAACTCATAGTGGGTCAGGAACATGTAGTTTGTCACGTATAACATCAAAAGAAAGTTTGCTAAGAGGTTTTGTAAAAATATCGACTCACTGAACCTTGATGGAGACAAATCGAACACCATGCTCCTTATTTTCACCTTTTCACAAACAAAGTGGTAGTCTACCTCAATGTGCTTGGTCTGCGCATGGAAAATTGGATTTGTGGACATGTATACAACTCCCATATTATCACACCAGAGAATGGAAGGTGCAGGCAATGGAAAGCCTAACTCATCTCGCAACGAAGGAAGCCATGACATCTCAACAACTGCATTCGCAATTGCTTTGTACTCTACCTCTGAGCTAGAAAGCGGAATTGCTGGCTGATTTTTTAGAGACCAAAGCAATCAAGTGAGAGCTCAAAACAACAACATAGCCACTCGTAGATCGTCGATCATTTAGGCAACCTGCCCAATCAGCATCAGCAAGCACAACAAGATTCATTGAGGATTGACGAGGAAAAAACAAGGCATGAGTGAGAGTCCTTTTCAGGTAGCGCAAATGACATTTATCCGCTTCCCAATGGACAACAGTAGGCGAGTGCGTCATTTAGCATAGCTTGTTGACACTTAAGGCAATATCCGGTCGCAAAAAATGGAGGTATTGAAGAGAGCCTAACAAACGTCTCAACAAAGTAGATCAGAGAATAGGATCCCATCTTGCTTACGAAGGTGATGACCATTGGTCGTGGGTGTACTCTTGGGCTTGCACATTTGAGGCCTAGTTCACGAAGGAGATTCAGAATATACTGGGCTTGAGAGAAGAAGAGGCATTTTGAAATCTCAACCATCTAAATACCCAAGAAGAACGAGGCACACCTTAAGTCACGAACAAGAAAATGCAACTACATACGAACAAGCAAATCATCCAAGACTTGAGCAGAACTACAAACTACTATGACATCATTAACATAGATCAAGAAGTAGGTTGTAATAGTTCTATCTTTAGGAATGAACAAGGAAGAATCATTATGAGAACCATGAAGACCTTGAGAAAGAAGGAACTCACTCAATTTAGTGAACCAACACACGTGGTGCTTGCTTGAGTCCATAAAGAGAGTGTTGAAGGCGACACATATGAGTTAGAGAATTGCTATCCACAAATCCAACTGGTTGTGTCATATACACCTCCTCATTGAGATCACCATACAAGAATGCATTTTGTACGTCTAGTTGACGAAGAGACCACCCATTTTGTAGTGCCAGAGAAAGGATGACACAAATGGTTGTAGGCTTCACAACCGGGCTAAAGGTATCCTCGTAATCAATGCTTTCACGTTAATTATAGCCTTTGGCGACCAACCGAGCTTTATGACATGCAATAGAGTCATTACCCATTGTTCTTCTCTGTCTAATAATACATGGTGTCTTGTTCTTCTTTAGAGCAAACAACAAGCCATTCAAAATAACGTTCATCGCATGTGTGCAAAGAACAAGGCACCATGTATTATTAGACACAATGGCATAAAATTCATCATTTATTTCTGACCGCCACTATTCAGATTTCAAAGCCTCAGAAGCACATGATGGAATGACAGGTGTGCCATCAACCAATAGAGCATGAGGAAACGGATATCTTGACACAAAGAAGGCCTTCGATTGGAAGATCTCATTCAGAGATCGAATAACCACGATATGGGTGTGAATCCGAGGAGGATTGGAGTTGGGTGAGGATAATGGCACTAAGGCAGGAATGGGCACGAAAGTAGACTCATTGGGTCCCAAAGATGGTATACGTCTCAGATCGACCCTTGGTCCGGAAACATAGTAAGAGTTTGTTCAACGACTGAAGAAGAAAGATCAAAGTCGATTTCAGGTTGGAGTAGAGAAAGAGGTAGGGTAGGCCCAATCCCATTTGTAGTGGGAAACAAACGAAGGGCCTAAGGGAGGCAAATTAACGGGTATGGTATCAGGTCGAACATGTTCGGGTGAATTGGTGAACGGAAAAATCTGCTCATCGAACTTCACATGCCTCTCCAAAATAATCTTCCCTGAACTCACAACATAGTGTAGGAAAGATCGTGTGGGTCTATGGGTCCACTAATCACTTTTTAAGCCCTAATTAACTACTTGGTTGATCGATCAAAGAAATGCAGCGGAAATTAAAAACAAATCAAGCACAAGTAGGAAATCAATGCAAACCACACAAAGACGCGTCGGATTTACAGAGGTTCGGCCGCGCCTACGTCCTCTCTTGCAAGCCCCTCTCGAATCCCCGTTCGAGCTCCTCTTGCGTCTTCACTATGCCTCCCCGTTCCGGGCCGGGAGCAACGCCTTTTACAAGTCTTCAAGCTTGCGAACAACCCTCGCCGAGCTTGGCACCACCTCTCACAATCCGAGAGGAACACTTCGGGCTTTCACCGAAATCCTTGCTTCTTGTCTTGGGCTTTCACCAAGACCCTTGCTCTCTTTGTCTTGGGCTTTCACCAAGACCCTTGCTCACTTTGTCTTGGGCTTTCACCAAGACCCTTGCTCTCTTGACAACAATTGGAGTGGAACTCACTCTTCTAGTATTGAGCACAACAGATGCTAATATGAATGTATGATGAAGGATGTGGAAATTAGGCTTTGGAATCACTAATTGGGAGCTTTGAGGTTGTGGAAAATCTCACTATAAGTTTGACACTTTGGAGTTGTGAAATCTTGTGGAAAACTAAGTGTGAACCTCTATTTATAAGCTCCTAAAGATTTCTAGCCGTTTGGACAAGATTTGATTGGGTTTTGTGCAAGATACACAAAACAGAAAATCAGGTTCAGAAATCTGTCCAGAAACGGTCGACCGAAAGGTGTATCGGTCGACCGAACCCTTGAGTCTGTTGATGGATCGGTTGACCGAACATAGGTACTGGTCGACCGAATCACTTAAGTTCTATAGGTCAACGGTCGACCGAGCAGGTACCGGTCGACCGAACTACTGGGTTCGGTAGAGAGAAATCTTGATCGGTTGGACAAACTTGTGTCGACCGATAGCAGGGGGTTTTTCACGAATTAAACGGTCGACCGAATAAGGTAGTTTGTTCGATCGGTTCTAAAGTATATGGGGGTGTATATTGAGAAAAATGTGTATACGACCGTTGTATAATACGACAAATAAAACGGTCGTATTTTTACCAGAAATGGCAAACGAAACGGTCGACCGAAGGTCTACCGGTCGACCGAACATGTCTGGGTAATCGGTTAAATAGATGTGTGATCGGTTGAACGGATTGGTCTGGTATAACAAAAATTGTGTATAACCGGTCGACCGAAAGGTGAACGGTCGACCGAACTCAGGTAGACTGGCGACCAATGTTTTAGGTGTTTAGGTGATCTAATGGAGTCCAAATTATATGATATTTTGTGTGTGACTCCTAAAAGGAACCTAGTGTGTGAATGCATGCATATTAGCTTAAGTTATGCTCAATTTACATAAGTTCCTAATACTCAAAGAAAGGAAAAATTACATGTCTTCAATCCTAGCTTGATTACATGTCTTGACTTGACTTTTCTTCTTTCTTGAGTCTTGATCACCTGTAGATGTTAGCACAATACAATATGTATACTATTATACTACATGTGCTAATCTACATGTCCTTATTAAGATTAGGTTTAATTACATCATCAAAATACGGATTAAGGCCAAAAAGCCAACAATCTCCCCCTTTTTGATGATGGCAACCTATATCTTAAACCAACATAATACTTGAAAAATGTATAAGTTAACTATGCATATAAATGCTCCCCCTATGGATGTGCATAGTTTTTCTTGATGATTTCATGTATATTTCAAGTAACCCTAATCTATTACTTCTCCCCCTTTGACATCCATCAAAAAAAATACAATAATCAATGTAATATATGAATTTAAATTTCTCCCCCATTGACAATTATATATGACTATTTGAGTTCAATGTAGGATGTCATTTGTAATGAAGATGCTCCCCCTAAATTTTGCACTTCATTACTCTAATAAAAGATATAACTATTAAGCTCCCCCTATCAATAAGGCTAGATGGAAACTATGAGTATGATTAAAGTTAAGTTCAATTAAGTTTCTATTTAAGCCTTATTCTAACATCCATTTAAAATTTGACATTTAAAATCAATGGATGTGGTAATAGATTTGCAATGAATGGGGATAATGATTTTCAATGAATTGAACTATATGATATGTCAATTAAGCATATGAACTAGATTAGAGCTAATTTTTCAGAAAATTCAAAGATAGAAATTTTATACCAAACTTGAATTTGATTAGCTCCAATCTTGACTTGGTGATGCAACCGGATTTGAATTTGACGTTTTGGCTCACCCGGTCACCACCAATCTCCTCCTCAAGCTCCTACAAGTGTAGATTTTGGTACCCATTTTTGCTTGGGTCCATTAAGTTTAACTTTTGGTACCCAAATCCAAGTTGATTTTGGTACCTCTACACTTACTTTCTTTTTCATGGCAAAATTATGTTTAACATTAATTTGAATAGGAATGTTCTTAACATAAAAATTGTTTTCATTGCCATGTGTGAACTTATGCAATTTATTTGACAAATTTTCATTTAAGGCATTAAGTTCACTATTTTTAGTTGCTAGAGATTCATTCAAGCAATTTAGATTTTTAATCATTGAATCATGCTTTTCATTCATGTTAAGCATGTGAATCTCTAAATTTGCAACCTTGTTATTCATGCAATTCAAGTCATGTAGTAATTGCTTGCTTTCAAGATGAGATTTATCAAGTTTAATAAGCAAGTCATTTGTATCGATTTCTAGCATATGACTATCAATTGCATTTGATGAGGTAGTTTTACCATTTAAATTTTCATTCCTCAAGCATGCATTTTCAGAAGTTAGAACTTCAATTTTAGCAAGCAAATCATTTTTGTCATCTAAGATAGATGCATTTTGACATTTCAAATCAAGAATTTGCTTATTTGCTAACTTATTAGACTCATGAAGTTCTTTAGATTTTTCTAAAAGTTTTAGAAATGCATTTTGTAGTTTATATGAATGTGATGATTTTTCACTTAAACTACAACTTGAAGAGTGACTAGAAGATACCTCATCTTCACTTTCTCCATCGGATGAGCTTGATGTTGAACAAGATGTTGAATTGATTTCTTCACATCTAACTTGAGCTACATCCATTGGAGTGGCTTCTCCCTTCATCCCGGTTGGTGAATCTCCTTCACCAAAATTCTTTTCCAATGTTTGCCATATTGAATAAGCACTATCACATGAGCAAACAACATTAAAAAGTTCATCTCCTAATGCACAAAATAAGACATTCATAGCTTTTGCATTTAGGGATGCATTTTTCTCATCTTCTAAACTCCATTGACTAATATGATATCTAGGTGATTCATATGGAGTTTGAATCATAAACCACATGTTAATGTTCATGGATTTAACAAATGAAGACATTTCAGATTTCCATGATACAAAGTTATCTCCATCAAAATATGGTGGTTTAAATGATTCATTTGGTGTGGATGCATTAAGAGCCATGTTAATTTATCGATTAAGAACAAAATTAACGAACGAGACTCTGATACCAAATGTAGGAAAGATCGTGTGGGTCTATGGGTCCACTAATCACTTTTTAAGCCCTAATTAACTACTTGGTTGATCGATCAAAGAAATGCAGCGGAAATTAAAAACAAATCAAGCACAAGTAGGAAATCAATGCAAACCACACAAAGACGCGTCGGATTTACAGAGGTTCGGCCGCGCCTACGTCCTCTCTTGCAAGCCCCTCTCGAATCCCCGTTCGAGCTCCTCTTGCGTCTTCACTATGCCTCCCCGTTCCGGGCCGGGAGCAACGCCTTTTACAAGTCTTCAAGCTTGCGAACAACCCTCGCCGAGCTTGGCACCACCTCTCACAATCCGAGAGGAACACTTCGGGCTTTCACCGAAATCCTTGCTTCTTGTCTTGGGCTTTCACCAAGACCCTTGCTCTCTTTGTCTTGGGCTTTCACCAAGACCCTTGCTCACTTTGTCTTGGGCTTTCACCAAGACCCTTGCTCTCTTGACAACAATTGGAGTGGAACTCACTCTTCTAGTATTGAGCACAACAGATGCTAATATGAATGTATGATGAAGGATGTGGAAATTAGGCTTTGGAATCACTAATTGGGAGCTTTGAGGTTGTGGAAAATCTCACTATAAGTTTGACACTTTGGAGTTGTGAAATCTTGTGGAAAACTAAGTGTGAACCTCTATTTATAAGCTCCTAAAGATTTCTAGCCGTTTGGACAAGATTTGATTGGGTTTTGTGCAAGATACACAAAACAGAAAATCAGGTTCAGAAATCTGTCCAGAAACGGTCGACCGAAAGGTGTATCGGTCGACCGAACCCTTGAGTCTGTTGATGGATCGGTTGACCGAACATAGGTACTGGTCGACCGAATCACTTAAGTTCTATAGGTCAACGGTCGACCGAGCAGGTACCGGTCGACCGAACTACTGGGTTCGGTAGAGAGAAATCTTGATCGGTTGGACAAACTTGTGTCGACCGATAGCAGGGGGTTTTTCACGAATTAAACGGTCGACCGAATAAGGTAGTTTGTTCGACCGATTCTAAAGTATATGGGGGTGTATATTGAGAAAAATGTGTATACGACCGTTGTATAATACGACGAATAAAACGGTCGTATTTTTACCAGAAATGGCAAACGAAACGGTCGACCGAAGGTCTACCGGTCGACCGAACATGTCTGGGTAATCGGTTAAATAGATGTGTGATCGGTTGAACGGATTGGTCTGGTATAACAAAAATTGTGTATAACCGGTCGACCGAAAGGTGAACGGTCGACCGAACTCAGGTAGACTGGCGACCAATGTTTTAGGTGTTTAGGTGATCTAATGGAGTCCAAATTATATGATATTTTGTGTGTGACTCCTAAAAGGAACCTAGTGTGTGAATGCATGCATATTAGCTTAAGTTATGCTCAATTTACATAAGTTCCTAATACTCAAAGAAAGGAAAAATTACATGTCTTCAATCCTAGCTTGATTACATGTCTTGACTTGACTTTTCTTCTTTCTTGAGTCTTGATCACCTGTAGATGTTAGCACAATACAATATGTATACTATTATACTACATGTGCTAATCTACATGTCCTTATTAAGATTAGGTTTAATTACATCATCAAAATACGGATTAAGGCCAAAAAGCCAACACATAGCACATGTAACATGCATGAAAGGGACTAAACCCAAGGTTAATGTGCACAACTGAACGAAATTAAAACTTGTGGCGACTACAGGGTCTAAGAATAGGAAAGCATTGGCACCCGAAAACTTTAAACATGACGTAATTGGGAGGTGTGGAATAAAGAACTTTATGAGGTATTTTGCCACCGATCACACTGTTGGGCAAGACATTCATTATGGACACAACCATGGGGAATGCATAAGACCAAAATCACACGGGAGATGACTTTGAGCAAGCATAGCTAATCCAAGATCAACGATATGCCAATTTTTCCATTCAAGGGAGTCGTCCCGTTGAGGAGTATGCGGAGAGGAGATGCCATGATTTATGCCAGAAGTCTTAAAGAATTCATGCAGTCGACGATACTCACCTCCCAACTTAGTATGAACACATTTTATCAAACAATTGAACCACGTCTGGTCAAAGGCTCGAAAATGCATAAACCTCAGTCATGTCAGACTTCTTATAGAGGAAACATTTATGTATATTTAGTGTGATCTTATAAGAAGGAAACATATTATTTAAAACCTTCAATCAAAATAATAAGTGAAGTCCATACAAGACACACAACTGTCTAAGAACATCTTATTATGAAAAGGAAGTTGAAAACGGGAAACACTAGAACGCAACAACAAGAAATTCGCATTACCCAAATCAGAATGCCAGAGATTCACATATGCCTTCTAAGCAACACTAGCCAAATGTCCATATTTCAACTAAGTTTGAAGGGGCCCGGAGGTTGGCATTCGATGTGTGACCCATTTATTGGGCTCCTGAACCAGCAACCTTTGGGTTCAACGATCCTTGACAGAAAAGTAATTATGATGGAACTCAAAAAATACATTGTTATCGGCAACACATCGATGAACAAAGAGGTGGTTCTTATAAAGTTTGGGCACATGAAAGACATTATCAAAGCGAAAAGTAGTGGACGGGGTGCACAAGTAGTTTTACTAATAAAGGAAATAAAGAAACATTTGTCGTTGGCCATGCACACATCCTCACAACCATTGTACTCCAAAGCATGATCAATCGCCGAGTCCGAGTTGTTGTGAGGAGGGGCGTCAGTGTCAACGTACTAGCCTTCATAAAGTTGGAGCTCTTCATCAAATTCACTAATGGTTGATTGTAGCATTGATAACAAGTAGTCACTGAGTGATTAAGTTTGTTACAAATCTGATAAACTATTCTGGCGATCGATGGACGACCAGATTTCCCAACTTTGGGTCCAGAACGACCACCAGATTCAGCCCGATCCGACCAATTTTGACCCTTAACCACGAGCTCCACAAGTCAATTTGTTAGCCATGTTGGTCGAAATCTCCATTAGAGGCTGATGACGAGTGAGGCATTGCTCCTTAGTGAGCAACAAACAAATAAACTCATCATAAGCCACAAACTCAAATCTTGATGTAACAATGGCAACAATCAAGTAATATGATGTGGGAAGACCATTCAAGATCACGCTCACCAAATCATTATCATCTAGAGAATTTCTTGAGGCTCCAAGATGAGCAGCAATCTACTTGGCTTTTTTAGCAAAATTAGAAGTGCTCTGATCCCCGTTGTTGAGAGAAGTAAGATCGGAAATCTATTGAAACATTCATTCTCGAGATTGAGTGGAGAAGGCATTCTCTAAGAAGCTCCACACACTTAGAGTCGTGGTGAACTTTACCATATGAGCCCCAAGAAGAGGGACGACACCAGCCAACTAAAAACCAACTCATCATAGCATATCGATGTGGTAAACAATGGATTTGGCGAAGACGCACCCCCTTGTCATCAACCACATCCTCTGGAGGTGGGGATTTGCTTCGATCAACAACCCCAATTAAATCTTATGCACACAATAGAGGGACGATTTCAGATCTCCATAGCGGATAGTTGACCGTCGTAACCTTGACGGACAAGCTATGTTGAATCGTCATCGATAGATCTAATTGCAATGGCGAAACAAATGACGCACCATCTGCAGATTGTCTTCCCGAAAAAGACAAAGTAGGAGCATTTGATCAATCAAACAAGAACGGTAGAGATTAAAAACCCTAGAAATTCCCAAATTGAGAAAAAATGAGAGAAAGATGGCAAAACTTATGATACCATGAAAGAACTCAGAGAGAGATTGAAAAGGGAATGTATTAAAATGGTTTCTCTCAAGTGAGAGAGAAATGATTAGTATATAGAGGTGAAGAACCAATTAAAAGAGGTCACACGGCCATGATGCAAATAACATATACAAATGCTTGTGATCTTTTGATGATTCCATCAGCGAGGGTCCATCTTAGGATGAGCTTCTGGTTGTACCATTTCTGAATTATTCCTTGTGAAGATCTCAGTTTGTACCATTGTTGAAGGCTAGTTTATGACCTAATGAGCTTCTGATTCCTCCGCATCGCCGCCGGTAGTTCTTGATATATCAAATGATTCACAAGATTTTGCACTTTCAACGTACGTAGATTATATGAGTCTCGTGTCAAGATTCACAATTCATATTTTCAATTTAAAATCTAAATATCAGGTTATCAACGAGGATAAACAAATGTTTCTCAAATTTTTGCACATTCAACATACATAGATTATATATGAGTCTCATATCAAGATTCACAATTCAGATTTTTAATTCGAAATCCAAATATTAGGTTATTAATCGGGTAATTTGTGTCAACAAAATTTAAATGTAGTGCATCTAACCTCTTATATGTTAAATGTGATTGGTCAGGTGACTTCAGTTACTACATCCTGGATAATTTTCAGATACCAGTAGAAAGTCAGATAGATAAAATAATATAAATTTACTCCAGTACAATTATATATATATATATATATATTTACCCATTTATATGTGAAACTAACTAATCAAACTTCAACAAAATTACAAATCAAACTAACTAACAAATTTCGAAAATTTCTAATTACGCCATTGCCTGAATGAGAGCATAGTTAACGAGGGGAGATCACTCGGGCGTCTGAATGACATTATGTGGCAGAAAGAGAAGCTGACGTGTTTAGAGAGAAAGTAGAGCGACCGAGGGTGTTATTTATCCTCTAAGAGCACCCTTAACGGGTCGGGCGCCGGAGCTCCCGAATGGATGCCCCGGGCGCCATCAGGTGGGGGGCACGTGTTGTCCCTCATAGGTCCACTTTTTAAAAAAAAAATATTTTAGTGGATGATTTGTTATTAGAGTTAATTGATAATGTATTGTGTATTTTTTAGTAATGTAGGGTGATAATTTTTTATTATTGTGAGATCACTATTTAATCACGCGTGCACTGTGTCATCATGCTTCAACTATTCAATCACGCTTACACTGTGCATTCACGTGTGTACTGTGCAACATATACCTCTATCTACTCCCAACTATAAATACATCAACCTATCTCCTTTAACTCCTTACATCTTCTTAAATTCTTCTCTTATTAGTTTCTCATCTCGATGTCGGATAGTAGTTCAATCCCCACCTAATCGGACAATGACAACTGCAGTGAGGCATTCAATATGATGGACTGTGCTATTGATTTGGTCGCCCGGGCTGTGTATGAACGAAGTACACGTCCTAGGCTTCGTCGAAGGAGAACGATGAACCTAGATAGAGATCGTGAACATGGTTACAGACGTCTTAGGGACGATTATTTTTCTTACAACCATGTCTATTCTGATTCTATTTTTAGGAGAAGATTTTGGATGCAAAAATATGTCTTTCAGTGCATTCACAATGCCATCGAAGAATCTGATGTCTTCTTCCAACGAACACCAGATGCAACTGGTAGAATGAGCATTTCCAGATTACAAAAAACAACAACACCAATACGAATGTTAGCCTATGGCGTGACAGCTGATGGGATCGATGAGTACTTACGAATGAGTGCAGCAACATCCAGAAATGCCCTTCTAAAATTCTGCAAAAGGTGTTATTAACATATTTGGCCCCGAGTATTTACGCCGACCAACTGCAAATGACTTGGCACGACTACTCCACATTGATGAGCAATTTGGGTTCCCAGGTATGATGGGAAGTATCGATTGTATGCGCTGGGTTTGGAAAAACTGTCTGGCTTCTTGGAAGGGACAACATGAAGGGCGTTATGGGAGAGAAACCCTGATATTTGAAGTGGTGGCATCGTACGACTTATGAATCTGACATTCATTCTTTGGAATTCCGGGTTCGGCCAACGACTTGAACGTCCAGCAAGAATCTCCAATTTTCGACGACATACTGGAAGGTCGAACTCTCTCTCTAAATTATGAGGTAAATGATCTTCAATATGATATGAGATATTATCTTACTAATGATATTTATCCACAGTGGGTCGCCTTCATTCAATCCATCCTTCAACCTCAAACCCCGAAGTACAGGTTGTTTGCTGAAACGCAAGAGACGATGCGTAAAGATGTAGAACATGCTTTCGGAGTGTTGCAAGCGAGGTGGACGATTATCAAAAATCCCGCTCTCGCCTGGAGTAAAGACGTACTAATGAGAATTAAATTTATACCGCAAGTGCACGACGTCAATGAAGACGTGACAAATACGGGTCGAACACAAGGAATGAGAGATCTTGTTATTTGTGTGATTTTCGATTAAGGGGAATAAGGAGAGAAGAAATAAATTGGGTTTTGAGATTTTTTTGATTTTTAATTTCCTAAAGCATGAAACATGAACAAATAAAACTAAAGCAAGAACAAAGATGATGAATTCCGTTGGGTGGAGGTTTAGGTATTGGGTTTAGATTAGAGAATTCAGAAACTTATAATAAATCATATTAGTTATAAAGCATTACATGATAAATGATTTAACATAAACTCAAGTAATCAAAATATACTAACACGAAATTAAAATAATAACTTTTATTCTTCTTCTCTTCACCCTAAATCCGTCACCTCCACCCATTGGAAAGAGTTAGAAACTCATGGATGGAAAGGAGGAGAAGGGGTCCTAGAGAAATTACAAAAGAAAACTAAAAACAAGAAATAAAACAACAGAAATTTATTAAACTAAGGAATAAAAACTAGAACATAAGCTAAGGACTCTCACAACAACCGGTAAAAATTTTAGAGCATGAATCTAATTTGGTGCGGCGGATTCGCCACCATTTTAGCTCCGATTTAATCCGGATTTTTCCTTTGTGTTTATGGTATGATTTCAATATCCTTTGCGCATCTGGATTGATTCTTTCCTTTCTTTTGAGCTCCGACTTTATTTCTTTATATATTTGGAGATCCACATTGATTTTCTTTAGATTTTCTTCATAATAATAAAAGTTACTCGTAATTTGCAATTAGGTCCTTGGCTTTTTGCAATTAAATCCTTGTCTACTTTTGTGCTTAAGTCTTTGTCCTTTTTGTAATTAGGTCTTGAATGTTTTTATGCTTGGATGCATTTCCATTTGAAACCCGATAATCTTGAACTTGGTCTTTATGCCAGGAATGAGTCTCTTGCACGCATTTATGCTCGGGATATGGGTAATTTGCATTTAGGTCAATGTATTCTGTAAATAAGACTAAACACATACCTTAGTAGCATTTATTGATATAAAATTAATCTAAATGAAAGACATATGATGCAATGTATGCAATACATCACGTACTATCCAAAATAATGTCAGCTTGCATCATTATGCATAACATGATTGTGAAGGACGAACACAACTCTTACGCAAATTTTGAAGATATTCGCGAATTTATGGAAGATCAACCTAGAACTTCTGCCGAGGAAATACCATATTCAACCGAACGTACAACGGATATTCACGAGTTTTTTCCCAATCAAGATCGGGTGGGTGACATGAATCAACATTTGGATCTGAAATGCGACTTAATTGAGCATATATGGCAACGCTACGGAAGAGGAGCGGTTTGAACATGAGTATAAAGCAATATGTAATGTTCTATTTCAGTTTATGTAATATGTATTGTTGTTTGTTAATTTTGATGTAATATTTCGAATTTAAGTTTATGTAATATGTAACGTGGTTTCGTAATATTTAATAATAATTTTGTGATTTAAGAGTAAAAATAATATTCTCGCACATCCCACGCTCCAATCCCTTTCGAAACCCTAAACCTCCAATTCCAACCATCAGCTTCGCGGCCTTGAAGATGATGCACCACGTGATGGCGCCGTCGCCAGCCGGACTGCCGGCTTTGTCACCCACTCCTCCGACGACCTCGCCGTACCGATCCCCCGACGACCTCGACGCTGACTGGCACCGTGCCGCGAGGCGCGCCGGACCCGTTCCCAACCTCGTTTCATGGCCGGGAACGTGTTGGAGGTGTACGTCGTGAGAGTGCACGAGGAGGATGGGAGGTCGACGCGTGCTGTGAAACGCGGTGTGGAGGTGTCATGGATGGAGTTGTTGGAGCTTGGCTTGAGCTTGTTTGCCTCTACAGGTGAGGGATTCGGCCCCTTCTGCTGTTGCATTGACTTCGTATGCTTGGAAGTTTGAATGGATGGGTCTGTTGTCGTAATTGGTGTCGTTGTGGTGATTTTCGTTCTGAGGAAGTTTTAGGATCACAATTATAATATGGAAGTATATTTATCTCAAGTTTCTTTTCTGCTAGTTTATCTGTAGGATTGGCGTGTAGTTTTCACAGTCAGGATAATGTAATGGCTGAGTGATCAGGTACTTCTACGGTTAGCCGTAAGGCTTACACAATATTGTGGTTTTTTTTGCTAATGCGAGAAATTTGACATTTTCAATAGTCAGAGTAATTTCACAAAGGACAATATTTACTGATGAATGTATTGTTATAATTCTAAGACAATCACTAATGCTTTATACAAGATCCAGCTTTAAAATTGATATCTTACAAGGATGTCGGTTGGAGACTGAAATGATGAATTCATAGAATGTGAATGGGATTGTGGAGAAAGATAATCACAATCCGAACGTCCAAAGTTGGGGGAAGAGATCTTATGAACAACAACAATAACAAAGCTTTTGAGTTTTAATCTCAGACTAGTTTGGGTAGGTTAGAAATAAATAATTATGGTTGTGGCTGGTGAATCTCCCTCCTTACGCACATTTCATCCACAAAAGTGCATTGCATGATTCTTCCTCTTTAAACTTTCATTGCACTCCAAAACATTCATTCCCATAGGTGCCTCCGTAGGTTACCACTGGTTATGCTCAAATCATTTCAAGGGATGTGCACAACATCACAAGTTTCTCTTTGATTGAGGGTACTTAAATTTACTCTAAAATATTATCATTTCCAATTTGATTCATTCTCACATGTCCATATTTTGACCTCAAAATCCTCATTTCAGCAAGATTCATCTTTTATCCATTTTTTGTGTGTGGCTCAACACTGCTCTATACATTATAACAGGTCTAACATCTGCCGTCTAAATTTTATCAGTTTGCTCGTGTGATTTTCATACCAGACAAGGCACTCGATGCTTGCCTTCATTTCATCCACCTTAGTTTCATCCTATGATTAGCATATTGTTTGATTTTTCATCCTTCTACAACATTGACCGATCAACACTATATATTTAGGGAACCTTTTGGTCTCTACTTGCTGTCCATTCTAATATCTTTCTCCTTTGTAGTGGTGATGTTGAAGCTACATTTCATGGAGATCTTATTGATATAGAGAAAATTCATGGGGGGATGCAGCATAAATTGTTGCGATAAAGAATATTTTTATTAAAGGAAAACTTTAGATGTTTGAAGTACATATTAAAAAAGTTGTAGATGCCTAAATGCTCATGCTTATTTTTGCAAGGCACATATACTACACACAATAGCACAAGTCGGGCGAGGACTTAACATATTTGACTATTTAATATGCTAAAATCATTGTTTTAAAATCTATCACGAACGTAGATTTGGTTGAGATATTGTGTGGTTTGATTTGAGGTGGCAAGGCGGATTAACGTGTTGTGTTCTTGTCTAATCTGTTTGTTACCAAACTCTAGTTCCATATATTTAAATTGGACATGTTTATTATACTGATGAAAAAGGCAAGTCATAATGAAAACCAACCCAACCATTAATGTGTCAACCTACTCGAGGTATCTAATTGATTCAGCAAATGGGTCATGTTGTAGTTGGATTAGGCTTACCCGTGTAGTCCATGGAGAGTGCAGTATGAGTTTGAGTATGATATTCACCAACATGCGAAGAAAATGGGATGTTTGTGCTTATTACCAAAAGTAGTGGTACAATAAATTGGTTAATTTACAGTGGGTGATAGTATTGAAAGTGACAATATATTCATACCAATTCAGGTGGAAACATGTTAGATATAGTTACATAAGTTCCATCCATTTAATTAGTAGGTCATTCCTTTCAACCCGTTTATGATCTATTTTTGGTCAAACTCAACGACGACTTTTATTCTACATGAAGTTTTCACTTTACCTTCATTTTTTCATACTAGGCTGCGTGGAGATGTAGAGTCAGTTGTGATGCTCCCTCCAGGCAGTGAGGATCAGAGAAGGGATTCAATATTATTAGATTTTAAAGGTTCAAAAATATCAGTTCTAAGTATGATGACTCAGTCCATGGATTGCACACCAGGTAATATCATCAGTTAATGTCTTATTTGTCTGATCATTGTTACATAAGTTTTGTGCTTATTTCCTTGGCTCTACATCCTTATATTTGGTAAAATAAGCACACTTACATTCTGAAAATGAATTTGGGAAACATGTTTTTGAGGAAATTAAAGGCATTACGAATCCACAGCAAAGTCTAACTGTCTCAAGATTTAATGATATTCTTGTTGCAAAATAGTCAATTAAAGATATATTACTCAAAACGGTAAATCCAAGATGTCACATTATCATTTCAAATCTATTTTTTGGCCAAAGAACACAAGCTTAAAATCTACTGATAAAAGAAATCATGAGCTAAGAACTAAAATTCTCTCTGCAAATAAAATCATAACCAATAAAAAAAACCCGGATAAATTGTTTCTCAGACACTCCTTATTATTGCATTTTTTATTGTGTCTAGCACGTGATATTATTTTTTGATTGTTGTGTAGACCGGGCAAGTATTAGATGTGGACAAAGAAACTGGTGGCCCAAGGAGACGTTCTCTAATGATATTGAGTCATCTTACCAAATCAACCTTTGGGAGTTAGATATTAACTATGAAGTGTGTTAAAGATTTCACCTTTCTTCATGGTGAAAAAGGTTTTCAACTTTGTTTTCTGAAGAACTTTTTTGTCCTTAGACGCTGTTACTAGGACATGGGGATCAAGAGAGGAAAAAGAAGGTTTCTGTGAGAAAACAGTAGCATTAAACAATTGATAGATTCAAGAGAAACTCAATGTGCAAACTATCTACTGTTTTAGGTTGATATTTGTGATAGGAATTCAATATCTTGTTGTTTAAAATTTGTAGTAAAAATGTTAAGAACATGAAGTGATTGATTTTGGTCATCCTTTTAATATACAAATAGATTACCTACCCCAACTAGTTTAATCGAAGCCTTGTTTTGACATATAATTAGATTAGTTGATTCTTAGTTGGATATTGTACCAATAAAGTTCCTTTCACATTTTTATTTTTATATATGACATCAAAATATGTATTCTTTAAAATTTTCTTTCCATCTTTTTTTAGTTTCTTAGTTTATGTTGTCACAATATTTGGTTAGCACTTTCAAAATTTAAACACTTTCTGATTGATATTTAGATATCATTGAATTTTAGTATCCAGGTTGGTATGCAAAAGTTGAACGAAGTTGGAATGGACTGATTGAAGCAATAAATGAAAGATTAGGGCTACAATTTTATTATTTCGCAATCTCTGCTAATAGTGGGAATCCATTCTCTTATGCCATTATTCTTGAAAACCTTATTAATGTTATGCAAGAAATGTAATCCTTTTTAATAGTTGGTGAGATAGCATTCCATAACGTCTGAAATTTCTGTATGTTCTCTTTGTAGTTATTCACTATTGTGTTAGAAATTAGAATGTTATAGCTGCTTTGGTTTCCGACTCTTCGTTTCTACTTTTCAGGCTATGTTGAGCGTGTTGTTTTATTTCACGAACCAGAGCTTACTGGCAGGCCGGACCTCATGGAAGAACCAGATATGGATGATTTCTGGTCATAGTAATAACACAACTCTGGAGCAGCAGCATCTAATTTGGTCTGCATCTGTAAAATTTTGGACTTGCAACTTAGGGCTTTGTAAGGTCTGCAATTTATCTATATTTTACTTGGCATCAGTTGATTAAACTATTTCACCTTGGTAATTTTACTTTGGACTACCAAAAAAAAAACTACTCTGGATTAGTGTTTCTGTAGCCCTGGTCTAGTACTGGAGGAACTTTCGCACTTAGCAGCTTGTATCTTTGAAACATTGTTGAAACATGAAATTGAAAACCAAGCCTAAGAGTAATGTCTATTAGACATTACTTCTTTGTGAACACTTTCTTCAGATAATTACTGTTGTTACGGCTTGTATTATCTGTGTTACATCCTAACCCTTTGCATTTGGGTTTAATTGTGATTAGGTGGAGGATTAGAGGAGGTGGAGATGGAGGGCTGAGATTGATTGGGAGTTGAGGTGGTGGATGGTGGAGATTGAAGGAGGAGGAGTATAAAATGTTGGAAACTCTTCTCTCTCTCACTTGTCTCTCACTCTCTCACTCGTTTCTCTCTCACGTCTCCCTCTCTCGACCCTTTTCTGATCCAGCTTGGGGAAGGTCGTGAGGCGAGATCGACGACACGCAGAGGAGCTCAGGTGATCGCCGGAGTTGAGGTGATTGCGTTCGAGGAGTTCGTCGGTGGAAAAGAGATTTGCGAGGAAGCGCTCGTCGGGATTCTTCAAAGGCTTCTTCAAGCCTTAAGGTATGTCAAGCTTTGCTTTGATACTCACTTATGCTTTGATGGGTGTTGGGGTGATCGACGGTAGGCCGGAGGGCTCGTCGGACCCGTGCAGCAGCGTTCTGCACTATAATCGGTCGACCGCCGGGTTGGTTCGGTCGACCGGTTGTAGAGTTTTTTGGGCGGAAAACCCTTGCACCGGTCGAACGATACTCTTCGAGTGGTCGACCGGTGGTGCGTTTTACCAGGGGATTGAGGCTCTGAGTGTTTTCGGTCGAACGAGTCCCCTTTGTCGGTCGACCGAAAACACTGTTGTAGGTCGGTTGGGGGCGTTAACCATCTAAACGGTCGACCGCTCGTTGACTTCGTCCGACCGACGTTTAAGTTAACTTATTGGCCGGTCGACCGGGAGTGTGGTTTCGGTCGACCGTGTAGTGTGGTTTTGTTGGGGAATTTCCCTAGTTGTTTTCGGTCGACCGTGACCTGAGGGTCGTTCGACCGTTGGTGCTTTTTGAGCGAGAGAGGATTTTCCCTGTTGGATTTCGGTCGACCGTGATTTGAGAGTCGTTCGACCGGTTGGACGTTATTTCGGGTTTTCTGAGGAATAGTTGTGGTGTTCGGTCGACCGTTGGGTTCTTCCGTTCGACCGTTTGGGCACTGTTTTGCATATGGATGCTTGTGCCGTGTGTTGTTGGATCCGCCTCGAGGGCAACGGGTCTCCGACCTTTTTTGGGGCGACGGTACAGACATTGTCGGCCTGAGAGGAGGGTCGTGTTGTGGCTCTGAGGAGCGGGTGCCGTGTGTGCACGTTGTGTTGTGGCTCTGAGGAGCGGTGCCGTGTGTGCACGTTGTTGTTGTGGCTCTGAGGAGCGGGTGTCTTGTGTGCACGTGTGATTGTGGGGTTGGGGTGAGAGGACTCTTGAGACCCGTGGCCGATGATGTTCCGGCGGTGCCTTGTGTGCACGTGTGATTGAGGGGTTGAGGTGAGAGGACCCTTGAGACCCGTGGCCGATGATGTTCCGGCGGTGCCTTGTGTGCACAGGGGATTGATGTGCTTTTACTGCATTTTCATTTCATGTCTCATTAAGCATATTATGTTCATATTTTAGGGGTTTGGCATACGGGGTTTCCCACGGGAAACTCAGACATATTCATGTTTTATGTCAGGTCGTACACGTCAGTAGGAGGTGGTGACTACGGACAAGAGCACCCAGACCAGATCCTGTCTCTTTTGGTTCTTTGAGGTGGATGATATTCCCTTGTACATGTGTTGTATAACTTTTGTGTTGGGTTGTAATCATCCTTGACTCTTGTATTGTACAACTTTTCGTATTATATATATATGAACTCGTGGTTTGGTGACGACCCCTGTGTTAATTCTTTATCTGTTTAAAATTTTAAATTTTCCGCTGTTTCGGGACGTTACAATCTGTCTTATACGTACCTTTTGGATGATTTTTTGTGTATATTGTCTCCGAAACGTTGCCTACAAGCTTCTGACCGTGCGTACGTTAATTGGAGTTATTTTCCCATGTGCAAATTTTGTTTAGTATTGTAGCCAGGTATTCATTTCCAGATTCATGGGGACATATATACTTGTTTATGTGTCTTCATCTTTCCTGTAATAACCAAATGTCTCGATGAATAAATATTATGCCCATTTCCTTTTTAGTACTGCTAAAGCCTAAACGTAGGCACTTTTTTTGATCTGCAGTCTTCCTCCTCTGCACTTTGTCTCAGCAGCTTCTTTGCAGCAGATATGGTAGGTTTATATTTATACTATTAACTTCTATAATGTTCTTTATCGATGATTTTTAGTTTTGCAATATAAGTCAAGCTTCATTTCCTTGGCTATTTCTTATCATAGAAATTATTTTGTTGATGTTATTTGAAAAAAATCGAAAAAAATAGTTTTAATTAAACATGTTTGGAACATGTATCATTCAATTGCCACCACGTCACGTTGATTGATTAAGATTAGTTTGATTAATCATCAAATCAATATGAATTAAAGTTTAAAAGCTAACACAAATGAGTCTCATTTATACTCTACACAGTTCTATCATATTTGAAACATTTAATGGATGTTGTAAAAGACTAAAAAATTTGTTGAAATTGTTCAATGTTTGGGTTTATTCTCTTCGTCTGAATCTCGACTACTGTGTTGGTGGTGTAAATATTAGACATAAAGTATCTCAAATGATGATAAGATGCATCATCATTCCGTAAATATTTTTCATTATTTTCTTTCGGGTATGTCAAGTTTTATCATACTTGATGTCTACGAAGTAGTGTGTCTACACTGACGCTTAAATTTCTGCATGAGTGATTGTGATGTTTATTCTAATGGTGGCACGAATCATCTGGACATTAAATCGATATCACATTGCATATGATAATGCAAAATGCTCTTGTTACTACATTTGTGTTCAAACTTGTATCTCTTCGTTTAAAATCATTTTTTGCTTTATTATAGAAAACATGTATCATTCAATTGCATTTTTTTTCAAACAACAAACTGTAAATAACGTTTTTCTAGACAATACCACTTTTCTCGCAAATGTCATTCCTTCAACTGATGCAACAATTTTTTTTGTGGTGAAAGTTTTATGCAACTAATAACTCCGTCTATTTTTAAAGTTCTCATGTTCATTGTGTGCAACAATTCAACGATTAGTATTTTCAAAGATTAAATTTTTAATCCAATTTACGTTAGAATTTATGTCTTGCAAGTGGCTCAAACTTGGTAATACTGAGAATAACGACAATTTATTATTAATGACGACTTAATGTATGTTCATTTCAGGTTCTCGATTGACTATTTGCCATACAACGAACCATGTTCTGTAGTTCTGGAAACGATATTGATTCTACATCAAACATGTTAATCTCATTATCATCCATCTGGCAAACTGTTTTAGCACCATTTGTCTGTTATTGTCTGCATATTCAACTCGTCTTTTCTGAGAATGTAGTTGACATATGTTTGTTTCATAATTACTAATATTCATTGGTGTGTGATGAGATGATTGAAACACAGAGTAAGAAACTGCGGACAATGAACATGTTTCATATTGGCTACATGTTATTGACATCACTTGATAATTCTCGGTCAACCAATTTGAATGCACAGTAGGATAATGTTTTGATTGTTTTTGAAAAAACAATACAACAATTTTTGTGATATTAAATGAAGACAATATTGTTTTCGTACTCTGATCATCAAACACGTTAACATAGTAATACATTTCATACAATTGTTATTTGCATGTTAATGTCATATCAAACGTTTCTTTGGAAAATCACGAACTAGATGATTTTTTTCACAAATCATGCATTTCATTACTAACATCCATCATACGTTTGTAATCATTTCATATTCTGGAACGTCGTTTATGAATTAACAATTTCATGAAAAAAAAACTACAACCAATCCGATACCGGAGTTCATTACTTCGAATGTACAAAATCTACATTTAATATATCATAATAACAATCATATAATAACTATATGTATTACATTTTATATCAAAATTAAAAAAAAAGAAAAAACAATCTGAAGTTTGATTTTGACTCGAGAAAGGTAGGAATGAGGAGTGATTTGGAGATGGGAGGATGGGTGGTTGTGTCCTTATTCATGTCGTAGGTGAAAACAGTATCTCAGATATTGTTTTAGTATAATGAATTTTCTGTTTAAGTTTCCATTAAAAGTGTAATAAAAACGACACTATGATAGAATTTTTTGTTCAATAAAAACATCTCACATGTACCGTTTAGCTGTCTCATATTTTGTCAAATAAGTTTTACAACCTTATATTCTTACCAAAAATATTATAATTATTTTGGAAATGTTTCCGTTATAAATGTCCATACGAATGCTTTTTTTTGAAAGCGAAAATTGTTAGAGTAGGAATACAATAAAGGTTAACGAACATAGTAGTAAATTTATTCATTTTTTAATATTTTCAAATTATTCATATACATTTTATATATACTTTGAAAACCGGTAGATGATAAAACATATATGTGTTAGTGTGCCACGATTCTACATTCTAATCCTTCCTAAAAGTTCAAATATCCGGCATCAATTACTAATTTGAGTATGTAGAATTAAGCCGAGCGTAGAATGACATCAAACACTTTTCAAAACGTCAAAGTCCAATTGGACCACAAAACCCAAACCCTAGTCCATAAAAAAGGTCCGAGTGTGTCATTTTTTATAGTCCAAAAAATGGCATGTTTCACTCGGCACTTTAAGAGACCCAAAATGGACAAGTCGACGACGACGATGTGATCCATCTCCCGTATGATTGTTTTTTCTATGCTGAGAGGTCATTTCACGACGATGTTCACGTTTGTATATCACTTTGTTAGAGCAGATCGGGTGTGTTTTGTTAGCCAACGATTTTACTTTAATCCACATGTGTGTTTTCCACCTCTCTGTAACACTTCTACGTCGACACATAGTCGTGTTTTCCTTTTTAGTTTCAAATATTTTGGTCTCACTCTCTACTTTATGGTTTTAATCGATGTGTTTTATAACATTTTAATTATTATTTTTCTGAATTTTACATGCAGAATTCTTAATAGGCCTAACGGCGTTAAGTGTTCGGCCCGGCCCATCCCATCCTCAATGACGTATAAAAGGCAGTTGTTTTTTGAAGCATTATGGTTAGTTGATTCCTTATAGTTGTTTCGCTTTTCGTCTTGTATTGAATTCTTTTCTCTACGGTTTTGGTTCTCTTTTTCTTGTTCGTTTCATTTTTCGATTATTTTTCTTCATTTCATTTCATTTCTTTTCTTGCTTTCTTTTTTTTGTTAAGTTATTTTTGCATTTCGCTTAAGAGTTTTTTGTAGTTTTTCATTTTTTTAATTATATCGTCATTTTTGCGGTGGTATTTATTATAATTTCCGAGACACTATTACATTAGGAGTTTACACTTTAGGAGATAATAGTTTGTGGGTTGCGTATGATTTCTATTTTCTTGTGATGAAACGATAACGTATTCTGTGTGTTATATTTGAGGTGTAGAATACAATGGAACATTTCACTGTTCGTAGTGAGAAATTGGTAGTACTCTCTTAGAGTGTATGAATGTGCAACATCTTAGTCCATGTCATTTGGTGTTGTTGGTTACGAGACCATACTTGCTCTAGGTGCTAAGAGCATATTCAGTTGGGGTCAAAGAAAAATGTCGCCCATGGGCGGCATTTCTCTCGCCCCCTCAATGGGCCGCCAAATCCATGTGTCGAAAATCGATTTTCGACATCGATTCATGTCACATGTGTCGAAAATCGGTTTATATAAGAAATATTTTATTCGTTGGGAATTAGTGAATTGTACTGAAATGTTGCAACTATAAATATTAGTTTCTGTATTTGAAAAACACATTAGCATTCTATAGATAGTTGGATTTGTTATTTTTTTATTGTATTCTATTGTATGGGATTTGTTGTATTTGAAAAAACATTAGCATTCTATAAATATTATTTATTGTATTTTAAAAATATATGTCATAATTCTTATCTCCTCATGTTCTACGGATAAGCACTCGTATTGCTATATTATCATTGTATTTTTGAAATACTAAATTTTCGGTAGTAACATGTGTAGTATCTTAACTATTTTTTGGGTAATTCCTAATTTCCAACTTGACAATTTTTTCAATTTCAACAATAATTTCTACTCTATTAAATCAAATCACTATTATCCCAATGTAGTCAATAAGTCAATTATTTTATCTAAATTTGTCAAATAATTATTTTAGTAATATTAATTTATATACATAAAAAAGATAAATGTTGACATATTAATTTATTTATTTGTAAAGTAAGAAATTAGTTGGAGGAAAAAGAATGGTTGATTTGGCAGCGTGATTTTTTAGGTTGAAAAGATAAAAAAGTGAGATTGTGGATAAATATTGTGAAGTGAAAGACCGGCGTAACAAAGAGAAAGTGTGATGATTTTTTTAAGATCATGACTACAAATGTTTTAAGAGAATGCAATTTGGTGTGGAGGTGTGATTACAAATGCTTTAAGAGGTTGCAGTTTGGTGTGGAGGTTTGGAAACTTGTTTTAATAGAAAGTGGTGTTTTGCAAAGGACTGTTATAGGTGGACGCGAGCGTCCATGACGTGGGTTCTGTTTTAAACATTGAGTTTGTACTTTTTAAAACAGTGATTTGTCCTTTTTAAGACTGATTTTTAACCTTGTAGTGTATATCATTTCAGTTTAGGAGTGCCTTTTTATACTTACTGTCGATCCCTTTTAAACGGAGGCTCTGTCCTTTTTAATTAATTGGTTTGTGTTTCTAAATACATTGGTTTATCCTTTTAATTAATTAGTTTGTCTTTTTTAAGAGCGTCAGACAATGAACATCCATAAGAGCGGCCACTGATTATTTTGCTTTTGCAAACAACCAACTTGACCTTGAGTTTTGCAAAACTTTGGGGACCAACTTTTATTTTCTATTTTTGCCCATTAACTTATAAATGTTATTCGAGTTTGTATCCTTGATTATTTGGTAGATTTACCCATATATTTTGTATTGGGTGCTGATACACGGACGCCTTGCCATGTCACAAGCCACGTTAGCAAACATGTGGGTTTCGATAAAGAATCATGATTTGTGGATTTTTTAAATCTTTAGCAATTTGTGATTCTCAATAAAAAGAAGAAATAAATAGAATTTGTGATTCCTGATAAAATTGGAAACAATTTGTTTTCCAACAAAGTAGATTTAAAAAAAAGACTAGACACACACTGCAAAAAAAACTATAAACTGGCTCGTGCAGAACGAAGTGGATTTTCAAAAAAAAATTGACCATACTCTGAACACATTCTGAACACACACGCACATTCTGGACATGCATTTCACACACATATGGACACACTCTGGAGTCTGGACATGCATTTTGGACACACATTTTGGACACACTCTGGACACAGTTTTGGGAGAGGGAAGAGCAATGAGGAACGAGGTAAGGTAGATTGAAAGTATTTAAACTACATTTGAAATGGAACTGACGTATAGATCGTCACGTCATTCACACTCGTGGGAATCTTAAAATACATGTTGATAAGTGTCACATCAGCAACGTTCGAGACGCACACGTCCAACAAATTTATTTGTATTTTACCCAATTACCATCAACATTCTCGTATTTTCCATACCAAATTTATTTGTGTATCTTCTTCGTAACGTTGTCTTTTTTTGTATTTTATTCACAACATTGTTATTTGTGTATTATATTCACTACATTGTTATTTTTCGTACCAAAATTATTTTTATATTTACCTTACCATGTTGATTTCGGTGTTATGTAATTCTTGTGTCATGACTAACTTAATTAATTGTTTAAATTTTAGTCTTTGCGAACATTTACTTAGGTCAATGCCAAGGGATTATTTTTTAAAAGTGAATGTTAATGGGTATTTTGGTAAAAAGAAATCTAAACGCTAACCTCATGGAATTATTCCAAACAACTGCATGCGGTTTGGGTCGAAACGCAGAAAAATAAGCAAAAGCCCAAACAAATTTTGGGCCGAAGCTCTAATTTTTGGAACCCCAACCGCCCAAAACACAGCCCCCCAAACGATGCCTAAATCTATTGCGAAGGATCTAATTTGGAGTACATGTGCAAGGCGAGAGTTGTTCAGACTTCAAGTGAAACTTGTTTTGAGGAGTGAAGAAAAAATATGGTTCCAACTTCCAAGTGAAGCCCAACAAGCTCGGGCTCAACTAGACTTAGACAATGATCAGTCATCCTAGATCCTTGGCAGATCGTGCTTTTGAAAAAAACAGCCAGTGGTTTTTGGACTGTTGTGCAAAATTTACAGTTGTTATCGTTGCTAAATGCTGACTCGGGACTCACGAGCCCAGACACAACAAACCCAACAATAGATTGAATGAGAAAACAAGGGATGGTAAGTTTGTAACTTCTTTACTAGAGTTTAAGAGAGGGGGATATTTGGTATAAAGTAACTCTTAAAAGGATTTTAAAATAATAGTTAAAAATAAGGAGGATATCCAGAAATATAGTTGTTTAGAAGGATATTTATGTAAGAATGTTAACTTTTTTTTTAGAAAAAAGAGGGGTAAAATAGATGTTTTCCTTCAAAAAGAATTTTCTGTATTCGAAGATGCTAAAATAAAGTTCCAATACCCTGAAAAAGGTGGGGGGATGCATGTGACGAGGAGATAAGTATCCTAAAAAGACAACATAAGGGAAGGAAAAAGGAGACCAATCTCTCTTTTAAATACGATTTCAATGTGCACTATTATGTTTTGTTGCCTCCCTAACTAATTAGGTCAAGTGGCACTTTAGAAAAAGCACAAAAACAGAATAAAATAATGAGTTTAGACATAATCTTAAGGCTAGATGATATCATGAGTTGCAACCATGCTAACCTTCAATCATTATTTATATTAAAGTTCATGGTTGTCGGCTCTAATAAAGTCGCAATTCACCTTAAGTTAGCACTAAACACAAAAAGTTTGTATACATTATCTTAACTTAGTAATTGAACTTGATTCCTATCACAAAGACATATTCCGTATATTTTCAATTGTGCTATCTGGGTATATCAAAATTTACATATCAGATTTGCGGTATCTACGCAACCAAATGATTGAAATTTTTAGGCAATTCATTTCCTACATATTATTTGTATTCAAATTGAGAAATCTTCTGAAATAAGTTAATGATTGTGAACTACATGGACCATATTCCCTTTCTGAAAAAAGTGAATTTTTTGAATTAGCCTTCTCAAATAAACAATAATTATGTTGCAATGATTATTTTTTGAAAAATGTCACTGGATGTACCTTTTCTTTTCAAAAATTATAACTCACACATGAAACGTTTGATCTTTTCCCCCCTCAAATTTGCGTCACTATCCCATGAAATCCCTTGCAAATACATATATTTTGCTACATAATACTTTGGCAACATCACAAATGGGTTTTCGTTGCTTCATAAATTCTAAAAATAAAATAAAATTAGGAAGACGGATTTATGATGTACTAGACACAGGTTTTTCCCCGAGGATATATATGTTCCATATTTGAAAGTTAGTTGAAATAGTACTACTCTATTTCTCCGAGAACATAACAAGTATTCTATTGCAGAGAAGTCCGATAAATTTTTCTCTAAATAATACATCAAGTTGGTCTAACTATCAATTGCCTTAGAGCACCCTTAACGAGTGCTCTTTTTCGGGTGCCCTGCTCGGGCGGAAGAAAAGCCCTCCCTTAACGGGAGGGTGGTTCCTGGGCGGGGCGCCCAGGGCACTTTTCCGGGCGCCCATCCGCCCGGAAAATGCCTCAGTCGTCCGATCCGGGGGGCACGTGCCCCCCCCCCCGGATTGGTTTAATTAATTTTTTTGTTTTTTTTGTTTTAAATAAAAAAGATTATTTATATAAAATTAGGTTAATGTATTAATTAGGTAAATTGAAATTAAATTAATTAGGTTTTGAAAATTAATTGAAAAAATATATTACGATTAATTAAATTATTTTGGATTTATTTAAATAAAAGTAAAATTAAAAATTAAAAAAATCATAAACAAAATAAGAAATAGTAGTACAATAGTCACACACTTCGGAAACAAAATGCAATACAAATATATATACGAAATACAACAGAAATAGGGAAAGGAAATGCAATCCTCATACGGATACGAAATTTAAACTACCACAATACTGATAAACTACAACACACATATTGATATTACAAATGAAAACATGAGTACCTACAGATATCCTTGTGTTTTAGCTCACTCCTTGAGTTCAGCAAGTGTTTCTTTATCGAATGCGATTCTTTCGATAATTTTGGAGATTGAAACGAATTTGTTGATGACCAACCTGGAAATTTCGTGAACGACGCGGTTCAGTATTCCACTGACCGTGTAGTGGATATTACCAGGTACTTGACAAGGAGAGATTAATTGCGTGATCGCACCACACATTTGAAACTTCAAGCCGATTTGATCGACAATATATGACAACGCTTTGGAGGAAATGCGTCTTGATGTATTTTAAGTTTAGTATTTAATGATGTATTTTTAGTTTTTAAATTTCCCGTTAATGTACTATGTAACGTGATTTCCTAAATTTTAATAATATTTTCGTATTTATTAATTAAATATTAATTAAAAACGAATGAATTGTTGATATTAAATAATTACGATAATGATTATTAATATATTTTGTTGATTGTTGAAAGAGTTTAGAGAGAAGAATAAAAATAATGATGTAACAACAAATATTGTAACGTGACTGTGTGGATTGAGTATTAGTTAAAGATTTTGTAGGGATGTTGGTTTGTAGTGGTGGAAAGAGAAGTTGTTTAGGATGAGAGAGAAACATGACGTCCAGACTATAACGGTGCTACGACATGTTTGCTCTTTATCCACTTATTTCTCTCTCTTTTGAAAGAAGAGATGTTTGTCCACTTATTTCTTTCTTGGTAGATAATGATCTTCTCGATGACGTATGTAATTAGAAAAGTCATATTGTGAGAAAAATAAAATAACGTGTCGATCGACAGTGTTTAAATCTTTCTTTCTTTGGCTACTTTCTTTAATCTCATATTCTCATGCATTTCTTTTGGTTAAACAACCTCCAAAGCTCTGTCCTGTTTACATAGTAAAAGAGATTTTTCCTTCCTCAAAACATATTCATCTGCCTCACTATCTAAGATTAACTTCTTACTCATAACTGATAATTGCTTAATAGTTGTTTGCTTGCATGTTTTGTCGGCTTTGTTTTGCTTATTACTTTGGGTCCAGTAGAACATGTTCACATGAATTCATCTGATGTATAACTACTGTGATACAATCAATAAAACTTATCTCATTTTCTTTCTTATATTTAAATAAGAAGGGTTTGTAGATTTCGTTAAGTGGATAACTTATAGGAGAAAGAGAGAAGCCATTAGAAGACAATACACAAGAAACAAACAAACATCAATTTTCCTGAATAAATTACTCCGCAAATTACAAGTGGTTTGAACCTCCTTTTCCATTCATTTGTTAATTAAAATAAAATCGCAAGTTAAATTTAATAACTCTATATTTTAGTGAGTTAGGGGAAGCACAGTTGTTTAGGTGTGGAAGAAGACAGCAAGCAAGTCAGTGGACTGGTCGGCAAAAGTTGAATGGTTTCAAAAAAATATATATATCTTTTTAGCTCCTCAAAGTACTCAAAAGCCTATTTATTTACATTTTTTTTAAATTAAGGAGATTCAAATTTAAATGGGTTACGTTTTCGAACAACCTTTACAAAGCGAGAATTTGAAATTTCCACGTCCTTATTTTAGCAATATAATATAATTACCAACCTTACTTCATATTTAATTCCAAGGCGTCAATCCTTTTCAAAGGAAGACACAAACCACATTCTATTTCTTTTATATTATATGTACTTATGAGTTATGACCTCTAATTTATGTTGATAATCACACAACTTCGGGGGAATAGAATTTTAACTAAAAGATCGAGAAGTTATGCAACGAGGTTCTACATTTTCTTTATTTTGAGATGAACATTTTTCTATATTTGATATTTTCTCCAATCTACGTTTGTATTTTACATGAAAGAAACTATGATACTGATCAAATTGTTGGTCCTACAATAAATACATCGTATGTTACTTGAGTATTTTTGCATGCAAACAATATGATCAGTGTACATGTAATATTCAGGAAAAAAGTAATGCATCATTTGATGTATACTTGTGAAATACAAAGAAAAGACAGTTGGCAAAGAAGAAAAACAAACGTACAAAAGAGAAGTATCATTAACAAAATTGTTTTAAAAATGTTAAAACCGAAACGATGTCCCATTTTTTTTTTTGGAAATTAGCTTTGGTGATGTAGACAATAGAAATAGGAGTTTAGCAAAACTAAAAAGAAGAGAAAGGTGAAATAAGAGTTAGATATAGGGGTGTAAACGAGTCGAAATTAGTGAAATTTCGAGTCATAAATATTATCTTATGTTATTATTAAATAATTTTTTTATTATAAATGAAGCAATAAAAAAATCGAACGAGTTATCAAACCAAACATCAATTTTTTTTGAGTTCAAACTGCTCATTTAACGAATTAAGTTTGAAGTTTTTTTTTTATTTTTCATCAAAAAAAATTATTTTAAAATTAAACTAAAGTCAAACGTTTTTCTAATCAAATTCGATTCGAACTCTCAAACCAGTCTAAGTTAACGATTCTATTTAGATGTAACAGATAAAGTACAAAGAAAAGAATATGCAGAATCTAAACCGGACCTCCAACGAAATTACGTCTAAAAAGCAAAAACTACAATGCCTACCGCCCTACCCCAGTAGTAGTACCCCTACTATTGTTTTAGTAGAAAAGTAATTATGAGAAAATCAGGGCGTTGTCCATAATTTCAGTTTAATTCAAAGTTCAAAGTTCAAACCATAAAAAAACCCCGAAATGCCAAAACTACCCCTCGGGTTTGCTCTCCCCATAAGTGCTAATAATTAACCCCATTAACTGCACCCGCAAATAACGAAACTATGTTCCCAATATACACATTATTTATTAAAAAAAATGTTCCCACCCAATACTGTATTTTTTCCTATAATTCAAGAAATTCATTTAAACCCCTCTCCTACTGAACAAACAAATCATGGTTTTATATTCTTACACCCCATTAAATCCCATTTACTTGTAATTTACCCCTTTCTTCTTCCCTCCTCACTCTCCTCTGTTCTCCGGCACTACACTTCCCAACTCCGGTCCGACCCAACCGGCCACGGCAAAAAAAAACCCGGTTCGACCAACTTCCACCACTTTCTTCCAATACCCTAGAAACCCTCTTGGGTTCTCTAAAAATCCCATTTTGCGAAGTGGGTCGTCGTCAGTTTTGTCAAACAACCCGTAAATTTCGTGGGTTCTTGATTTGGTCGGTTTTTGGGTTCTTCATGAATGGAAACAAGTGAGAACCCAAGTAGCAGTGGCCCGCCGGCGATCTTCCCAACACCGGCGGCGACTCCGGTGGTGTCGTCCTCCCCGACAGTGGAGGCACCGGAGGTTCCGGCGACGGTGAGAGAGAAGGGTATTACGGACCCAGCGTCAGCTCCGGTGGTGGTGGGGCCGGAGAAAAAGAAGAGGGGACGGCCGAGGAAGTACGGCCCGGATGGGAGCGTGATTTTGCCTCTCAACCCGATGCCGATCTCGGCGTCGATGCCGCACGGGGAGTTCACGTTGACGTCCGGCGAGTCGGTGATGATGGCGAAGAGAGGGAGAGGGAGGCCGGCTGGGTCGCTCGGGAAGCACCACCGAAGATCCGAGTTTGGTTCCATGGGTGAGTAAAGTTTTGAGTCTTTTTATCTTTGTCTGGAGATTGTGGTAGATTAGATTTGCTAGGTTGATGTAATTGCTGTTTTTTTGTTCTGTTTCCTTCTAAGGTTTTTATTTTTCATTAAATATTAATATATGAAAAAAAATTGTTTTTTTTTTAGTTTTTGGAATTTTTTAATGGATTTGCTTGGTGAGGGAGTAGTGAGTAAATCCTATTTGTGATTTTTTTGGTTTTTACACTTGGTTTGGACTTTGGGCATAGCTGAATGTCAGATATAGTCATGGGCTCCGCTCCAGATTGTATTTGGAAAGGAAGCGGTGGAGTTCAGAAGTTAGATGTGTTAGATCTGGATAATAGTACGCCATGGGAAGGATTTGCAGGTTGCTGGTTAGTCAAACTGAAATTAGCTTTTGGGGACTGATGCTGGGGGCATCTTGGTCAAAGAACATGTTTAAAGTAGTCCCACTTAGTTTGAAAGATATGTTCCTCACATGTTTAGAGAGGGTTGTTTTATTTCAAGTTAACTTAAATGCCATCTAAACTACAAGATTGTGAGCTAGGAAGTCAGATGCCATTTGAACTGTGCGAGTACCAAGATGCCATTTGAACTTTTGTGACATGATAAAGTTTGGAGGAGTCTTAACCCTATTGATCTGCCTAAACTTAAAATAGACAAGGACGTGGACCATATGATTTGCATGCCAAGGAAAATAGTTCTCGATGAGTATTGTGAAATGTGAATGCTAAACGCCATGGTCATGTTTAGGTGCACCAATTTAAGCTTGTTTTTTGACATGACAGCGGCAATCGACCGATTGTAGGCATTGGGTCTGAAAATTGGTTGCAATTGGGTCTACTTCATTGGTGACATGATCCTTAAGATGCTCCAATATGTGTGAAATATTCTCATTGTCCTTTACTCCTTTTGGCATTATGGTATCTATGAAGCAGACTCCTCCTTGGTGTTCTCCTTGGGAGAAAAAAACATAAACAAGAGCATCTTAGATATGCTTCTCTTGTGCTTTGGTGACATTGAGTGTTCAATCATTCTTCTTTTTTTGCCACGTTTTTTGAATCTAAATGTTTTTCTTATTTCAGGAGAATATCTTGCATTCTCGGGTGGTATGAATTTCACCCCACATATTATCACTGTCGCAGCAGGCGAGGTATATATTTGTTAAACTTAATGGTTATTCAGTTAAACTAGATAGAAAGTGCATGCCTTTGTTCTACTACCTAATCCCATACGTATCCATTTTTCACGAAAGTAGTCTCAGAAATTTCTGGTAAAAAAGAAAGAAATTGTTGGGGGCATTTCTCACCACTTCATATTTGGTTTTGGCCCAGCTTATGCTATTTTTTCATCTAAGGCTGTGTATATTTTTAACCTGGAATAAGAAAAATCTTAGCAGTAGTACTATGCAACTCATGATCTGTACATGACCATGCTAATAATTTTATGACATAAAACCTTTCATTGCATTGTGCATGTATTATATATTGGAGTGTGCTGTTCTTTTCTCTTCATTGGAATGACACTATATTGTCACTCATATCTAGTGAATGACCAATAATTGATTAAAAGAAGTTGACAATCTACACAAACCCATTTGTAGTTTTCTATGAGATTTTCTTTCCTCAAGTTTCTGCTGGTTGCTGGTATAATTTCTTGTCATATTCTATTTTTGGACTCCATTATAGGATATTACAATGAAGATCCTATCATTTCCTCAACGAGGATCTCAAGCAATATGCATTCTGTCTGCCAATGGCGTCATTTCAAATGTCACGCTTCGTCAACCCGATTCATCTGGAGGAACTCTTACTTATGAGGTAGCATTGTCAAGTTCGTAACTTAGTTGTTGCTAGTAGGTGGTTATTGTAATTGACGCTCTTTTCGTCATCCTTCTTGTTGAAACTCCCTAGTTGTGCCCTTTCTGAAATTAATTAGGTTTATTCTTTCATATTAAAAGTAATCATATTTTCGAGCAAGTATTCTTGTTGAGTGTTGTTTTTGGCTTCTATTGTGTAGATTTTAGTCTTTGTTTTTTATGCATGATTAAACTCTTGAGAGTGTTTAATGTTTTTATTTCTTGTAGGGTCGGTTCGAGTTACTTTCCTTGTCCGGGTCATTTATGCCGAATGAAAATGGTGGAACCAGAAGCCGCTCTGGTGGAATGAGTGTCTCTTTGGCGAGCCCAGATGGTCGCGTCGTTGGAGGAGGTGTTTCTGGCTTACTTGTGGCTGCGAGCCCAGTTCAGGTAACCTGAATTCTCGGTGGACACCAAACCGCACCAACACCTTGTTGACTTGGGAATAATTAAACTGGAGAAAATTTATGACACCTTGTTGACTTGGGAATAATTAAACTGGAGAAAATTTATGATACATCTAAACTAAACATTGTGCTGATTTTTTTCTTCTTCTTAAAAATCTGAAATCAGGTCGTCATCGGCAGTTTTATCCCTTACACTCCGCCCGAGCCGAAAATCAAGAAATCTAAACCAGAGGCAACACCATTCCAAATTCCAACAGTCCCCGCTGCCGCCCCTTTCTCCATGGATGACCCTTATAGCTCTGCCCAAGGCCAGGCCAGCTCAGAAACCCCAAAACCAAACGTCGCGACATCATCTCCATTGCCTAGCAGCGATAGTTGGGCATCTCTGCGCCCCGCCGTCTCGGACACCAGAAACACAACTGATATCAACATATCACCGCCCGGGGGCTAAGCATGGCATGGGTGGGTCGGCTTTAGGAAGATTCTTACTGACAGCAGCAGGAGTACCAGGCAAGCAGTAGTAGATTAGAATCCACAACTTTGTCTTTCTAACTTGTGTTGTATTACTCATTTGTTATTTGGTAGGGTGTGAGTGAGGCATTATGTGACACTTAATTACATTCATCATTGTCATGTGTTTTAGTTTGTTCTTGTTTGAGATTGTACCGTGCATTTTGATTATCACAGGCTCCAAGCTTTTTATTAATGCATTGTTAATGTTTTTCCAGTATGTATATGCCTCTCGAAGTGTCTGCTGACTGGTTGGGATTGCTGTGCATGTGATTTTTCGAACAGTTAAAAGTTGTTCTTCTCCGGATTTGTCAGGACATCCCTAATCTTGCGAGGTCAATCCGGTCATGAGTTTTTTTCTTCTTCCATATTAGTTTTCTTTCTCATCTAAATTAGTTTTTTTTTTCTCGTCCACATTGGTTTTCTCTTCCCAACCTACTTTCTTCTCTTTCCATCACTATTCAACTTCAACATATTTCTCTGTTTTACATCATTTTTTATTTTCAATGACTTTTATTCTATTATAAAATCAATTATATTTACCCAAATATTAATAATTCAAACAAAATATATATTAATTAGCAAATAATTATTATATTAATAATAAAACAAAATTCATATTTCAATTTAAGGGGTGTCTTCGTATTTTCAATATAAATACCTAACTATTTACAAAATAATACTCTCAAATAATTTAAACCTAAATATATACATAACCAAAAAAATTAAAACAAAAAAATAATTTTTTTTTAAAACCAACATAAACGACCGGGTCATCGCGCCCTCGGTGAGGGGCCGACGACCCGTTAAGTATGCCCTTAAGTTTTCAATCTTTCAAGTAATAGATATTCTATACATCTGTTGTGGGGCCAAATATTTTATTTTAGAATATTATGTTACGATAGATTTTTATGTAAGTACCGTGGATTGAAATTTGAACATATTCTTGGTACCAATCTCACTGGTCCCCATCTTTTTGATTTTATCTACTGTTTTAAATCTCAAAGTCCTGAATAAGACTTGCGGGGAATCCTGAGATTTGATATTTGATTTTAGCTATTATAAGATCAAGAGCAAGTCCCAATTGGTACTTGCAATTGGACTTTTCCGGCTAAGCATAACCAACTTACAAAATAACTGACACGACACCAATCAACTCCATAATTAACTATCGAGTTCGAATGATCCAAATATGCATTTAGGGGAATGTGTTGATAAATAGAAATTATTTGGGGGGCCATAAGAAAAACCTCCTCTCATTTTTAACACGCCACTTCCGTCCGTGCTTCCTTCACCCCCCTTCCCCAGTCCTACGAAAAAGAACCCCCCCCCCCTTCCCCAGTCCTTCCCGTCCATGGCTTCCCGGAGCAGGACCGGCGACCAGGTCTCGTTCCCGTATTCCCGAAGAGAAATCCCGTAGTTCCAACTTCCTCCATTCTGACACCGGTGTTTGTTTAGGTTCTGGTGGAAGAGAGAGGTTCCGCGAGGGTGCTGACGTTGAACCGACCGAGACAGCTCAATGCCCTCTCCTTTCAGATGGTGCGTGCGTTTCTTCTCCTTTTGATTCGTAAGAGTTCGTCGGAATCACATTTTGATTATCTGGTGGAATCTCGGAATCAGTTCCCAAACGTTATCCGAGGGGTTTGAGGTTTTAGCGAATTTGGAGTTGGATGCGTTTGAATTGGTTTCGGATTTGGATCGAATTCGACCGATTTGATGGCTTGTCCGGTAGGAAGATGTTAGGGGAGTCTTGCTATGTGATTAACTTTGTATTGTTGATTGTTCCTTATCCTTAATGATATTGGTAGTCAATTCTGTTTTTTTTTTAAAAAATAAGTTATACAAGGATGAAGTACTTTCTCTGTTCTCTCGAGTTCGGATATTTCATGGAGATTTTATTTTCTCTTCACTTTTTATTTTATTTCTATATGTTCTTCTCCTACTTATCTTATTGGTTTCTCTCTTGCATTTTACCCTGCTCTATTTTATTTATTTTTAGTATTTATTTGAAATCAGACTATGTCGGCTTGTTAGAATTTTGACAAAATATGTTTTTATGACACTGTAAAGTTGCTATTATTTTGAATCCTGTGGTGAAAATTTACATACGGTTTCTTGGGATAGGAAGCATTATTTTTTCATGTTTGGAGTTTACACGTTCTTTGGGAACCTCGAACAAGCAACATTTCTAACTAGAGCAAATTTGGCAGTTTAATATGTTCATTTACTCTAATCATAGGTGTGATTCTGCCTTTGCAGATTACTAAGTTGCTGGAGCTCTTTATTTCTTATGAGGTCAACCGAGAAGTCAAGCTGGTGATTTTGAAGGTTTTTTCTGCTTGAGCACTTTTAACTAGAGCTAATTTTTCACCTTTCCTTAATTTTTTTACAGAACATAAGGTATCTTGTATCCACATTCAAAGTCAAAACAGAAGGACGCAAAGTTATTCAACCTTTTATGACTATTTGCCAATTCTACTTATAGAGGTGGAAACATAGGATTCATGTGACCTCATTTGATAGTAGAACATAAAAGAGAATAGAATATGCGTTGTAGTGGTATTTACAGCAGCATGTTCTGCATTTAATATTCTCCAAACATATAGATCTGTTTTGTTTCTGATAATTGACCATTTAAAATATGCTCATGGAAGTGGAAACGGAAGAAGTAAAATGTTGCACCTTTCAACTTCTGTAACGACTGTCACAAACATTATTTTATTCGATAATGAAAATTTTAAATGTAAACCATGATTCTGGAAATGGAAGCATCCGTTGACTCCGAAACAGGTGAAGAAGTTTCATCCGGACATAGCCGCAAAACGTATTCTGTTGCATTTCAAGCTACTCTCTTATCAATTCATATTTTATTTTCCACATAAAGCATTGTTTCCATACAAACACTATGCAATACGCTCATTTCTGTCCATCTCGCATATTTAAAAAGTGTTTTATTTTGATAACCTCCTTCAAACTCACATTACTAAATATTTTATAGTAAAATTTTCCATTGCTTTTCATATCAATATTCTTGTTAGATCTTCATATCATTTTTATTGTCTTTGGATACCCTAGAATCACCAGCCAGCTCTGCCTTTTCTGTTAATTTATTTTGTCCAGCTTATCCCTTCTTTACTTTGCTTCATTAATCCGCAACAATCACGAGTTAACCATTCATCCTTCTATTTATCCAATTCTTTTTGTCGATACTCAATATAGCCAAGATCATATCTGGAAATCTCATTGGTAGACAATGAATTTGTATCATACTAAACCAATATATGCACCACCCGTTACACTTGACAATATTGAGCCTTCGAGGAATACTTGTGTCTGCAATAAGGAAAAAGACTAAATGCTAGAATTTGCATATTCTTGCACAGTCTCACTTCTGTACCTGGGTTGTGTTTGCATTCAGGGAAAAGGACGTGCATTTTGCGCAGGTGGTGATGTTGCTGCGGTTGCTCACAATATAAATCATGGTATTTTTTTTGGAAATATTCTGACAATATCTCGACATGGCCTCATCAATCACCATCTGCATTTTCTTTTTTCTTTTTTTTGTCCAATGTCTTCGGCAGTGTTTGAGGTTTTTCAGATAAGATAGTTGCGATTTCCTATGTTTAAGCACAGGAGATTAGAAACAATTTTCTGGAAGGGTTTAAATCTTCACTACGAGTAGTTTAAAATCTCATGGGCTACATAACCTTAGGTAGAGAGAAGTTAATTTTTTTTCTCCAGAAGTTCCAATTAGTAGCATTTCTGTTATTGGCAAGGTTGTTGAAGTATATTGCATTATCGCAAATGATGCCCACTTTGAAATGCCTACTTGTTTTTCTATAGGACATTGGAGTCTTGGAGCAAATTTTTTCTGGAATGAGTTCATCTTAAATTATATACTAGCAACTTACATTAAGCCTCAGGTAAAGTAGTTTCACCATCTTATATTCGAAAAACTCAGCATGCCTTAATATTTCTCAATTTTCTGGAAGCAATTTAGTTTTCTTTTATCACTACAACTATAACAATAGTTCTTTTTCACCACACTAATAATAATGTAAGAGCTGAATTTACAGGTTTCGGTTCTTAATGGAATTGTATTGGGAGGTGGAGCTGGGGTTTCTATACATGGAAGATTCCGAATTGCAACCGAGAACTCGGTAGTGGTCTTACATTTTTGTTCTACATAATTTTCCTACAATTTTGTTTGGCATGATTCTCCTTTTAAGCCTTCAGTCATACAAGCAGGTTCATCTTGTTTGCACAAGCACCATTGTAGGTATGCGGCTGGTGTTAAGACATTTATATTGTTAATCCAAGTTCAGAAAGCTAGTTAATCTGACATAAGCATAGCTCTTCCACATTCTCAGAAGTTAGAAAACGTCCAGTTTGTATTGTGAATGTGTTGTCCTCTTCATACTAGGGTAAAATGTTTGTTATCAAGATAGCATGATAATTGCCAATGAGGTTCTCTAATAATCAATTCTTCTGTTCATTTTGCTCTCTTGATTATTATGCAGGTTTTTGCAATGCCCGAGACAGCACTTGGACTCTTTCCTGATATTGGTGCTTCATATTTTTTATCTCGTCTTTCTGGATATTTTGGTAATGTTTTTTTTGTAGTGTGGTTCACAATCTCTACCCTTCGTATCTGTTATTTTTGCACACGTTTTTGTATATTAGTACCTTTTCTTTCTCAACTTAGAACGATAATCTAAAGTGCTTAGACATAATTGTTTTACTTTATGTATATTTGAGAAGGTTTTAGGTTTCCTATAAAGATTACAAATGAAAAATGCTTTATGCAGTATTTGAATCAGCATAAAGATTTCTAGTTTAGCGTCATCCTGAGTCCTGACAGGTTTTGCTGTAATTTGTACCAGCATATGAGAAGCAATTGATGTTTACTAGGAAAGTTCAAACGGGACAACATTCTGATTTTGAATAGTGTTCCTCTGGGCGTCCTCCCGGGGTGCTTTTCGTTCTCTGTTTGCTGGGAATAGTTGAGAACTTCTCCATTTCTGTGTCTGCTTCCTTATCTATTGCGGGGAATGTATAGTCCTACCCTCACCAATAAAAAAAGTCCTATCATTACCAAAGTTACTTTTGACTTTTTGAGTCTTTCTCTTAGTCATTTGTCCCAAAGTATCATAATTGTTGCTCTTTTTTCTTTTACATTCATGCCTTCCTATTTCTAAGTTTCTTTTTTCATGACATATGTATCCTTAGAGACATAAACTTGCCCATGTGTGGCCTGTTTTAAAACAACAGATATTTTAAGTTAACAGACATATCACAATTGTCCTCATACGCCTGTTTACAGGGGAATATGTTGGTCTTACTGGTGTTAGACTGGATGGTTCTGAAATGCTTGCTTGTGGCTTGGCGACACACTTTGTACCATCTAAGGTATGCATTCACTCGCATGTTGCAGTGACACGTCAATACCGTAAATCTGCTGCCATATTTAGTTTATAATATTTTGTGGTCTGGAGTTCGCTTTAGCCGTGAAGCTTTTTCGGTTTCCCCCACCTAATGGAGACAATAATTTCTCCAATCTCAACAAAATTCAACTTAAAAGTATGCTCCATGTTCAAGAAACCCAAAGACAGATAATAAGATAATTGTGATACCATCTCCCATGCATAGATTAACTGGGCCCATAAACGCGTGGTTGATTCTTTCGGTACTTTATCATGCTAATAGGTTTATCTAATTGATTTTTTTTGACTTCTGGTTGGAATGTTGGATGCAGACTTGTTCTGAAATGGTTTGCAACGTCACATGCTTAATATTCTGGTTTTCTAGGGATCTTTTTCTAAGAAAAGATAAGAAGCCTAAAAAAGCAAAATTTAAGATTTCCAGTTTTGGGTAACACTTGTGACGGTATCATCTTTCTGAATGCATGAAAAATGAGAAAGCTGCTCTAGTGTAGGACTACTATTGGTAGACTATTTCCCAATTCTAATTGCTTTTTTCTGATACCAGGACTTACCCTTGCTTGAAGAGTCACTAATTCAGGCAAACACTTCTGATCCGGCCATGGTTTCTGCAACTATTAATAAGTTCTCTCAGTCAGTTCCTCTGAAGAAGACAAGTGCATATAACAAGTGAGGTTTGCTATGTTTTAAAAAGAAATTAACATTCAAGAGTAATTACTAGTTGGCCATTCTTGAATATTGCAGTATATTATTTTCAGAGAATCAGTTATGTAATCTTTCCCACAATCTAATACTTTATATCCTCATTTTTTTGTAGGTATAGAATAATGTTTCATTTATTTGCATTTGTCAATGTCTGAAAATGAGAGAGAAATACCAAGGAAATTTAACGTCTAGTAGTCAGTTTTTTATTAGATGAGGGTGTTGCCATTGACATGTTCTGAGTGAAAGTCGTGTGTCTATTCTGTAAACTGTGAGCTTTTCATGTAGAAAACACAGCAGCAATGAACCATATGTTGTTTTCATATGAAAAAGTGACATCAACGAATTTGTGCAACGGCCCTGAGTTGTTTGCTGATTTTGCTCTTTCTCAATCCGTTTCCTTTCTGTAGATTGGATGTAGTTAACAAGTGCTTCTCTAAACAGACGGTAGAGGAAATCATTGCTGCCCTTGTAAGTTAATGACACTCACATTCTAGGTTTCAACGATTATACCATGATTGTGGTTGCTTTAGTATTTTTATTCACAAAGCTTCTATCTTCATGACCTGGTTTATTTATTTAAGGAAGAAGCTGTTGTGAGCTATCCAGAGGATTGGATTAAAGCTGCAATTGAGTCATTGAAAAAGGCCTCTCCTGCCAGCCTTAAAATCTCTCTCAGATCGGTAAGCACGTCTGGTATATTTTGAAGTCTCATCTTGAAACATATAACTCATCATGTTGAAGGACTGGAAAAAATAAACCTGGCAACTGTACCATGTTAAGTTGTTACAATATATGCAAATTGTCTTGAGCTTCATGTGATTTGCATTCTCAAAGAAGCACTTGTCAGTCCTTTTCGTTTAGGCCACAGTTACCATAATAAAGTTAATCCATTCACTACTGCATTATTGATATTGCATCGTGGCAGTTCCAGTATGTGATCCTACTCCTAGGTTAAACTAAATGTGCATGATCTTGTTGAATGAGGGATGGAGCAAGTAAACGAGAACTTGTATCATTTTCGAGAAACTGAAAATTCTTCCATGGTATAAGCTTTGGAAGAAGCGAACATGGAAATTTTGAATTGGCAATCATACTTTTCAGGATTTCCATCTTGAAAGAAGGGAAACAAAGAAATGTCTGTAACGAGCCTCTTTGGGTAACAGGAAAAAGTACTGCCATAATATTTGTTTCTTTAGATTTTCTGCATTTTTGTGCAAGTTCTTAAAGAAGAGCAAAGGCTCCTTTAATTTCTCAGTTTTGATCATTCTTCTTTAACTTTGACATTCTCTTCTATTCTTTTCCTTCTTCTGCTTGTCTATATTTCTCCTGCTTTCTTCATCCAAACATGCCTAGAAAGAGGCATCACATTATTCACATAGAGCAGGGGTACTGAAAAAGTAAACCACGTTTTCACACTTAGATGCATGCTGCCATTACTAGAGGTCCAAAACATTTTTATCCAAACTTTAATAGGTTAATATTTGTTAAATTGTCCAACCTTGTCAATTGCATTATACAAACATATTATTTGCAGAATAACTAAATAGATACTTGATGCAAAAGTGAATTTGATATAATTCGTGAGCATTTGAATGGGCCATTTCAATTTGCAATGACAAGGAGCAATGAATAGGTGTAGTTGTTGTTGTTTGAATTAATAATGTTCTTCACAATGGAAGCCATGACTTGTTTAGGGATGATTTTCGAAAAGATAATCGTGTAGACACTAGAAGAACGGATGCTGACTTGCACTTCAAGCTGCATCTCAATTCCCCCCCCCCCCCCCCCCCCCCCCCCCCCCCTTTCTTTTTGATCCTGCACTCCCTCTGTTATTCTTCACTCATTGCGTTGATTCTGTTATTCTTCACTCATTGCGTTGATTCTCTTTCATGGTACGGTGGTTGGTATCAATTATGAACTTCCTATAAAGTTTGTAGTGCTCTATGCCTCTTATCTTTATCTTTATCCATGGTTGTGACTTGTGGAACAGATTAGAGAAGGAAGGACACAAGAAATTGACAAATGTCTTATTAGAGAGTACAGAATGTGCTGCCATGTTCTACGAAAAGACGTCAGCAAAGATTTCTTTGAGGTCTTGCTTTCAGTCAATTGTAAACTTCTACTTGTTGGTTTGTTTTTTCTGTCTAATAATTCAAGCTTTCTGAACAGGGTTGCAGGGCTTTACTGGTGGACAAGGACAAGAATCCAAAGGTTAAACCCTTCAATGTTTCAGTTTGTTACTCTCTCAGCAAATCAACTAATTCAGACGTGAAGTTTCTCTTTCCTTACATTTGTCTTGTATTTCAGTGGGAGCCATCTAGATTGGAGCAGATGACTGATGAGATGGTGGATCGATATTTTGACAAGGTAGATGACATGGATTGGGAAGATCTGAAGCTTCCATATAGACAAAATTCAGCTTCGGCAGGCACTTCAAAGCTCTGAAATGCTTTAGCTCGTGATAAGAGTGTGTCGCTAATAATTGTTAAATTTGATATGTGCTTATGCAAGTAAATAGGAATTCTCCCATGTCGAACCTGTGTCATAAAAAAAATGTATCCACTGAAATTTTAAACCGTCCCAATCTTCAGGTGAAGAGCTCAGGAAATAACACATTGTAATTTGTAAGTTTTAATGACTATATATGCGTCAGTTACATCATCAAGGATTCAAGGCAACATTGTTGAAATGTTGGTATTGATCACTAATGTTCCGGTCAGATGCGAGTTTATAATATCAAACTCAATAGTTATGTTGTACGATTAAAAATATGGGATTTCGTTACCTTTTGTTCGTTGATACGTATTGATATTGTTTCTCACAGCCCCATTTTCTTTGAGAAATGCAACACGGTTTTGAAAATTAGGTGAGTGTGGCTCACAGGACTCCGAAACTTGTAAGATAGCACAATGAAAAGCCCGAGGATCTTTCATAAAATGAATTTCTATTTCTAGCAAGAACAATCCATCATAGTAAGGAGAATTGTTTGAACGTTGAGACAACAAAAGAAAGTTATTTCAAAATGCACTCGTGCAAGTAACAAAAACATTCAGGGAAATGCAGATATAAACCTTGAGTTCGCAGGATATACTACTCATACAAACTTAATCTCACATGGATTGCAGAAGAAACTACCCCTCTATAATTTGCACTCTACATATCGCACTAATGTACCATTCAGATCCGACTCTAGTCGGATGATGCAAATTTCGTAACGCTTAAAAACAGCCTCAATCTTGAACACATACTTGTCGTCACGTACCCTGAATTTTGTTTTTCGACTAGTTACTGAACTTCTGCTCTGTAGCTGGTGCAGCCTGCATCAGAGTAACCAAATTCAGCAATTTGGAGAGCTCATAGCTCTGATCATGAAAAGTCGATAACAACCGGATGATACAAATTTGAGGGTGAAAACGTGAAATAGAATCAATTATTTAGAGTGCTTCAGTGAAAGCAGAAAAAAAATGCTAAGTGACTAACCCCAACTGATGTTACAAAATTGCAAACTGCACACTTGACAGATCGTGCTCCATACTGGTACATCAACAGCATGCGGCAATTCCCGCAGTTAACATGTGCTACCTGATTAGCTGCCACAGACACAAGTAGCACATATGTTTTCAAAAAAAACATTAATTCTATGGAATTTAATTTCCCAAAGTCCACCTTTAAGTATATTTCATTTTTGAAGAAAAACTGTTCCATTTTTTAGAAGAAAAAAAAAATGCAACTTCCAATTAGTTGTACTCTTAATGCTCATGTCAATTTGAACGTTGTGGATGCAACTTGCAGTAACAAGTGTGTCCTGAATCCTTAGCTCTTGCAAAGGCAGAAGTAAATGTGCATGTTTTACTTACTAGTGGTCCAACTCCAAATTCATGCCAGATCCTCATCAAACAATGACTTGATTTTGGGTTGTCCAGTGGCCAACCAAGGTTCATAAGAGTAACATGTCCATATAATTTAACCAAACAACACAGATTGCCAATCATGGTAAGAAGGAAAAATATAAATAAATCAAAATACAAGTCTCTACCAGATATGCACCTTCAGGCTTGTTCACTGACTCCAGGCTCCAACAGTGAATAATTCAGGAGGTTTTATTCTTATTACCAAAGAAATATATCTTAATATTATGAGTTTTTTTTTCTTTTCTGGAGTGAGCCGAAAATTTGAGCTTTTGCTGCAACACTGTAATTTTTCTTGACGTGAAGTAATAAATCACTCGTTTATTGATGTATTATTGGCTCAAGTAGAATGTGACCTGACCCTCTAAGAACAAAATAATGTTTTGATTATGAATGTACTGACCTTCTAAGGCAAGGTTAATGGTATGGCAACACGAGCACTGCACGCTTGTTGCACCGCGTATGTACATCAAAAGAGTGTGGCAACCTCCACATAGCAATTGAGCCATCTCCGTCCCTGTTCCATTCTCCATGCAATATCACAAACAAAATTAAGAACCTTTCCCAACATCAATAACACTTTTTTCATTGGATACTTAAATGCTCCATAAATTCACGCTTCTGATGAAAAATATGAATAACTCTTCCATTTTGATGACTGTGAATGTACAAATATACAGTACAATAGGAACTTAAAAAACAAAAAAGAAGAGAAATAAATCATCAGATACACCATTGTTGTTTACTAGGAACAACTTGATATATATATAATTTCATGAGTTGTTCCTATTGTTATGGATGATGGTGTCACAAAAACATCACAAATTGTTTGAGATATTTTATAGGTTGTTCAGATGACCTTGAATCCAAAACAACATGGACCACTAATACAGAGGTAATGAATACAGATTAAAGTAATAGCAAGAACGACAAGATTTGCGAAGAAAGAAGGATAAAAGTGAAAAAATACCAGGTGGTGGAACAGGTGTAACTGCATTGCAAACTGCACAACACACAGTTGTGGCTCCATGAGGGTAGAGGAGGAGGTTTCTGCATCCAGAACAAACTAGTTGGCTTTGTGCACCTGACCAACCACAACAACTTCTCAATCAAATGAAAGAAATTTCAATATATCAAGTTTGCATTTCTTTCTCATATATAATATGAATGTCCTATAATCAATTACTTATTTAAAAAAGTTTAATTTTAATAAATTTATTCTTCTTGTAGTCGGTTGGCAATTCTATTGTATTACAAAAGGGAGATGTGAAGAATTCACACTAGTATCCATCAGAAACCAAAAATTGAGAACAGAGAAGAAGCAAACATTATTATTTGACAGGAAAATTTATCTTTTCAAAATTATGACTGTAAAGCAGGAAAAGTACATTTATCAATGACAAAAGAAAGTAATACTTCCTTTTTTACAAAAACCACATGACAAATTTTTCATAAGCAATTGTTGTCTCCAAGGAAAAGAAATCTTCAAACATATTGTTGCAAACAATACCGTACGTTAACAGGAATAATATGACCAAACCAACTAAAAAAGTACAATAAACAAAATCTCAAAAGCAATACCATTTGGTGGTGTACATGGCACAGGAGCAGGCGTCGGATAAGGCGCAAGAGGAACTGGCATTGCCGGTCCGGTTTGATACCCTTCTTCGGAATCGATGAGCTTATAGTTTCAAGCATAACAGATGTAACTAAAATCACACATATCCATCTGAGCACAAAAGAGACCATAATTAAGCACTGAGTATATACCAACGGATGTAATAATAGCAGGGAAGTTAAACATGACTAATAAAGTTTCCGAAATCTTCATCGGAGTTTAAGGTCCAAACTGGTATAGTTTCAATTTTTCCAAATCAAACAAGTCAACAAAAGAAACCCAATCTTCATTCATCATACTAAAATACCAAACAGCTAAAGAAAAGATGAGGTTCCCACGGGAAAGTTTAAATGGATTGAAATATCAAAAAAAGTGATAATTTCAATCACCTAAAAGGAACCCAAGAGCCCATAGTTTAAGTAGTGAAGATTGGATAGCAAAAACTTGAAAATTTTGAACATGTGAAATGCCAAATCTTAGTGGTCATGGACATGGAGGTTACCATGAAAGGTGCAACTAAGAGATTGGAAGTTTTCATGGGATTTATCCACAGAAGAAGCTTCTTGGATTGGAAGTGTGGAAAGAACACACTGCTATCACTGCCAATTCTCCTTTTTCCTCCACATTTTCCACAAAGATGCCAATCTCTATCTTTATTTCTCTCTCCTTGTCAAGTGACTCTCTCTCTCTCGCACACACACACTCCTTCTCTGCCTCTCTCTCTCTCTCTCTCTCTCTATCAATATAACTCGGCTAGTTGAATTAAGTTTCTAACCATCATCTATTTGAATTTAAACATGTTGAGTGAAGGCTGTATTATTAGATGGGTTTTGGGAAACAAGAGTTTATATATGTGAGAGATTTAAGTGCATTGTATTAATGAATCTAGACTATGATACCATTTCATGACATCAAAGCTGAAGGATTTGTTGCACCTAGTGATGGCTAGAGAAGTTCGAGCTGTACTTTAGTTATTTATCTTCCAGATCTACATTGTTACCTCGGTTGAATGTAATTAATATGTATGTGCTTACAATGACCTCGCATCATAATAATTAAATGACATTCTCCTTTGCTATCTTATATCTTTTCAACTTCAAAAGGAAAAAAACTTCTTCCCTTCTAGTCATCATCAATTAGTATTGTGTTGTCTAAGATCCATAGGTCGGCTTAAAATATTTACCAGTATATATAGACATATATAAGCTGGATCAATTAATGGGAAGTCCTAAATAATTCAACATCATTTGTAGCTCCAGCAAAATGGTCTATTTCTGCCATTTTACAATGGAACGAAATGTAAGAAGAAAAGATGAAATCTGTAATATTTATGTTGTACTAAATATGTTTGTATAAAAATGATTAATATGTACCTACAATTAATAAGTTTTCAAATGTCATATATATGATCATCAACACACCGGAATCCACGAGAGAGGTATATTTTTGTGACTTGCAGTTAACAAGATTTTCGAAGACCAGTTTGATTTTGACCGTAACTTAGCTGATGATTTTGACTTCAAAGTTCAAACCCTCATTCCATCACATGCACGTCATTTCTACGCAAGGTCAACGAGTGGCTAACAATACGCCACGTAACTAACTACAAAGACACCAAACAACTTTGGATAATGGATGACGTAAGCGGGCCCACCACTTTGCATTGTCGCTTGTCCTCAACTACCGTCATTTCTTCCGAGATTTGCTCGGATGGGAAATCTAATCCACAATTGAGCAATCCACAGATGATGACCAGTTACATGATTGTTGAATATTTGCTTATATTTGTTAAGGAAGTAAATCCAGGAAGATTCGGTCGACCGGATGAGATCCGATCGACCGACGCACAACTCAGGAAATTTCGACAAAAAACGGGTCGGTCTACCGAATTGGATTCGGTCCACCGAACCGAGGATTCCAGGCACTCCGTGTGCAGCTGGGATCGGACGACCGAATTGGATTCCGTGTACCGTCAGAAGGTAACAAGCACTTCGGAACAACGAGTTCGGTAAACCGTTGGTGAGATTTTTGGTGTTCCGAGAATTTGGAAAGTGTCTGTCCAATTTGGCACGGTCCACCGAGGGGTTTTCGGTCGACCGAAGGGTTGTTGGAAGAATTCGTCAGTTCGTGGAAGAATCGTTCTCGCGGTCTACCGAGCCACATGAGAAGCGTTCCCGCGGTCAACCGGGAATGATTCAGTTAACCGAATCGGAACAGGAATCACTCATGTTGAAGCACGAACGGGCGACCGAATGAGCACCCGTCGACTGTTCCCCATGAATAGTTCTGTTCGGTTTTGCTTAATTGTAGATCGGTTTTTGAGTCTATAAAAGGACTTGTTTGCTCTTAATTTTGTATCACAAACAAATCACAATTGCATACAACATAGTTTCCTTCATTGTGAGTTGAGAGATTAAGGCTAGAGATAGATCTAGAGTGATTTGGAGGACCTATTGCCTCCATATACTTGTAATCTCGGTTGCTTCTCTTGTTTGAGAAGCGGAAGAAGGAAAGGAAACCCGCAGGAAACCCCCCAAGGATGTAAGCACGTTGTCGAACCTTGTAAATCATGTGTTTCTTGGTTGTTTCAGGTGTGCATTTGTGTTCGCTTGTTTATTTCTATCTTATTAGTGTCATTGTTGCAATTGAGTTTGGGAGAGGGCCAGAAGTTAATTCCGCAATCAATATTTAGTATTTCGTGGTGCGTTTAATCCGTATTGAGTTAGTGCATTGTTAGATCCCCCTCCCAACAGCTGGTATCAGAGCTTTGGTTGCACTTTCGATGGCGGAGGAAGCGCGGAACTTTCGGATGGAGAAATTCACCGGGAAGGGGAACTTTTCAACATGGCAACAGAGGGTTCATGCGTTGATGTCGCATACAGACGGGTTATTGCTGACGTTGGAAGGAGTTGAAAAGAAACCGTCGAAGATGACCGACGAAAAGTGGGAGAGTCTGAATTTCCGGGCTATTGGGATCATCGAGTTGTGCTTCTCGGATGATTTGCTTTTCGAGGAATCGGCGAAGACCGCGACAGAATATTGGAAACTTCTGGAGGAGAGGTTCATGAAGAAGAACCTTAGCAACAAGTTGAATCTGAAGCGTCAACTGTACATACTTCGGATGAAGGAGAACACGTCGTTCATTGAGCATCTCTCGGTGTTCAATAAGTTGATAGCTGATCTGACTCTGCTTGAGGACAAGATGGAGGATGTGGACAAAGCAATGTTGTTATTGACGTTGCTGCCGGACTCGTATGAGAACTTGGTGAACACGATCATATATGGCAAGGATTCGTTGGTGCTGGAGGAGGTCAAGGGCACGCTGATCTCTTACGATGCAATGAAGAATTCGAGTAGTAACTCTTTCGAGAAGGGTGAAGGATTGATCGCAACACCGGAAAGGGGCAGGACGGGTAACAAAGGAAGAAACAACGGAAAAATGCGGTCCAAATCAAAGGGGAGATCATTTGAATGTTTTTTCTGCAAGAAGGTCAATCATATAAAGCGTGTCTGTAGGGCCTTCAAGGAGTCGCTGCAGAAAGGGAAAGACGGGTACAATTCCGCCAGTGTGGTGGAGGAGAAGAACGAAGTCGACATTCTAACAGTTTGCGCTGCAGGTATTGACAAATCATCATCTGGATGGGTTTTGGATACAGGAGCATCCTTTTACATGTGCCCGGATAAGGATTGGTTCACATCCTATGAGCCACTGAAAGGAGAGATCGTTGTTATGGGCAACGATGCACAGTTCAAGATGTTCGACGGGTGCATTCGAACGCTGACCGGTGTGCGTCACATACCGGAGTTGAAGAAGAATATGATTTCTCTAGGAGAGCTTGATACTCTCGGGTGGAGATGGTCCGGTGGGGACGGAAAGATCAATGTCACTCATGGGGCGATGACAGTGATAAAGGGAACCAAGGTGGACAACTTGTATTGGATGCAAGGGAATGCAGTAGCAGGAAAAGGTGCAGCAAATGTTGTACGCGACGAAGACAACACCGTACTTTGGCATATGAGGCTTGGTCATATGTCGGAAAAGGGTTTGTGTGAGCTACACAAACATGGATTGTTGAATGGTGTTAAAAGCTGCAAATTGGATTTTTGCAAGTATTGTGTCTTCGGTAAACAGCACAAGATTCGATTCAAGACGACTATCCACAAGACGAAGGAAATTCTGGAGTATGTGCACTTAGACGTCTGGGGACCGGCTCAGGTTCGGTCAAAAGGTGGAGCCGAATATTTCGTCACATTCATAGACGACTTCTCAAGGAAGGTATCAGTTTATTTTCTGAAAAATAAATTTGATGTCTTTGACAAGTTTAAAGCATGGAAGACCCAAGTTGAGAAAAGTACATGAAAACTTGTTAAGTACTTACGGACAAATAACGGAGGTGAATACACCTCAAGGGATTTTGCAAGTTTCTGTGAGAAAGAAGGCGTCACAAGGCATTTCACTACACCACGGAGTCCAGAACAAAACGACGTAGCTGAAAGGATGAACATGACACTATGTGAACGGGCAAGGAACATGAGGCTCCACGCGAATCTGTCGAAGGATTTCTGGGCGGAAGCAGTAGATCTTGCATGCTACTTGGTCAATATCTCACCGTCATCGGCACTTGAATTAAAGACGCCTCAGGAAGTGTAGACGAGTGAGCTATTTGATTACTCGAGGCTTAGGATATTTGGATGCAAAGCCTATGCGTTGGTCGATGAGACACAACGGTCGAAGATGGATTCAAAATCAAAGAAATGCATATTCCTTGGTTACGATAGGACGGTGAAAGGATATAAGCTTTGGGATCCGGTGAGCAAGAAGGTACTCCTACGGAGTAATGTGGTCTTTGATGAGACAAGTTTGCTCCAGGGCCTTGAGGAGAAAGAGCAGCAAGGGAGTCCCATGCGGGAAGACGAAATTGAAGTTGAGATCACGACTGCAAGAGAAGAATCGAATCAAGAAGTTCAGCAAGAAACAATTTACTCACGAGTAGAGGAGGAAGCTGAGCAAGAGAGTATTGCTCAAGGAAGACAAATGAGGATCACAAAGGCACCGATGAGGTATGGTCACGATGATGCTAGTATTGTGTTTGCACTTGTTACCGAATGTGAGGACCCTTGCACATTTGAAGAAGCTATTGAGCAGAAGGACAAGAACAAGTGGATGGTGGCCATGATCGAAGATATGGAGTCTCTTCATAAGAATCAAACTTGGGAGTTAACGGTGCTTCCCAAGGGAAAGCGCGCGATTGGGTGCAAGTGGATCTTCAGGAAGAAGGAAGGGTCATCTCCTATAGAAGAGATAAAGTATAAAGCAAGGTTGGTGACAAAATGATATGCTCAGAAGGAAGGAGTCGATTACAACAAGATCTTCTCACCCGTTGTAAAGCATACCTCTATTAGAGTGTTGTTAGCCATGGTGGCTATGGATAACATGGAGTTAGAGCAGATGGACGTGAAAACAACTTTTCTTCACGGGCACATAGAGGAAGAGAGTTATATGAGGCAGCCGGATGGGTTCATCACACAAGGCAATGAAGGACAAGTATGTAAGCTGAAGAAGTCCCTCTATGGACTTAAGCAATCGCCGAGGCAGTGGTACAAAAGGTTCGATTTATTTATGATTAATAGTGGTTTTGTACGTTGCGATTATGATAGTTGTGTATACTTGCGGAGTCTTGGAGATGGAACACACATGTTCTTGCTTTTGTATGTCGATGATACGTTGATCACGACTAAGGAGATGAACCATATACATGATCTCAAACTGAAGCTTCACGGGGAGTTTGAGATGAAAGGCCTCGGGAGTGCAAAAAAGATTCTCGGTATGGAGATCTACAGGGATACCGAGAAAGGTAAAATTTTGCTCACTCAAAGGAGCTATATCCGGAAGATACTCGAGAGGTATAATCTCGAGAACGCCAAACAGGTGGCCACACCTATTAGTGCTCACTTCAAGCTCTCGTTGAAGTGCAACCCCTCTACTGAAAAGCAAAGGAGAGATGTGGAGAGAGTTCCATATGCTAGTGCAGTCAGATCCGTTATGTATGCTATGATCTGCACTATGCCAGATATTTCACACGCAGATAACCTCGTGAGTCGTTATATGGATAACCCAGGAAAAGATCATTGGGAAGCGTTGAAGTGGTTGTTGAGGTACCTGAAGGGAACCATGGATGTTAGCTTGAAGTTCACCAAAGATGAAGCACAAAGGTAGGTGGAGGGGTACGTCGATTCAGATTACGCTGGAGATCTGGATAAACGGAGGTCCACAACAGAGTACGTGTTCACTTTGGGTGGAGGTCCAGTGAGTTGGAGATCGGTTCTCCAACATACTACCGCGTTGTCTACAACGGAAGCGGAGTACGTGGTTGCTGTCGATGCCGGAAAAGAAGCTATATGGTTGAAGGGTTTGGTAAGCTCTTTGGGGATGGAACATGAAGTGACCAAATTGCATTGTGATAGTCAAAGTGCAATTTATCTAGCCAAGGATCAGACGTTCCATTCAAGGACTAAACATATTGAAGTAAGGTACCATAAGATCCGAGAGTGGATCGAAGAAGGGCAGGTTGTTCTCCAGAAAATCGACACAAGTGAGAATCCTACGGATATGATGACCAAGGTTGTCAATCGGGAGAAGTTCGAGTTGTGCTCGAAGCTTCTCAATGTCCTCAGAGAGTGAGAAGGAGGGCGCTCTGGGGGTAGCGCCAAGCGGTGTCTCGTGAAGACACGAAAGATGCGGGTTAGAAGAAGACTCAGGTAACAAATCTAAATCAAGGTGGAGATTGTTGAATACTGGCTTATATTTGTTAAGGAAGAAAATCCATGAAGATTCGGTCAGCCGGATGGGATCCGGTCGAGTGACACACAACCCAGGAAATTTCGGCGAAGACGGGTCGGTCTACCGAATTGGATTCGGTCCACCGAACCGAGGATTCCAGGCACTTCGTGTGCAGCTGGGATCGGACGACCGAATTGGATTCGGTCTACCGTCAGAAGGTAACAAGCACTTCGGAACAACGGGTTCGGTAAACCGTTGGTGAAATTTTTGGTGTTCCGAGAATTTGGAAAGTGTCTGTCCAATTTGGCACGGTCCACCGAGGGGTTCTTGGTCGACCGAAGGGTTGTTGGAAGAATTCGTCAGTTCGTGGAAGAATCATTCTCGCGGTCTACCGAGCCGCGTGAGAAGCGTTCCCGTGGTCAACCGGGAAAGATTCGGTTAACTGAATCGGAACAGGAATCACTCATGTTGAAGCACGAACGGGCGACCGAATGAGCACCGGTCGACCGTTCCCCATGAATAGTTTTGTTCGGTTTTTGCTTAATTGTAGCTCGGTTTTTGAGTCTATAAAAGGGCTTGTTTACTCTTAATTTTGTATCACACACAAATCACAATTGCATACAACATAGTTTCCTTCATTGTGAGTTGAGAGATTAAGGCTAGAGATAGATCTAGAGTGATTTGGAGGACCTATTACCTCCATATACTTGTAATCTCGGTTGCTTCTCTTGTTTGAGAAGCAGAAGAAGGAAAGGAAACCCGCCGGAAACTCCCGAAGGACGTAGGCACGTTGCCGAACCTTGTAAATCGCGTGTGTCGTGGTTGTTTCAGGTGTGCATTTGTGTTCGCTTGTTTATTTTCATCTTATTAGTGTTCTTGTTGCAATTGAGTTTGGGAGAGGACCGGAAGTTAATTCCGCAATCAATATTTAGTATTTCGTGGTGCGTTTAATCTGTATCGAGTTAGTGCATTGTTAGATCCCCTCCCAACAAGTCTTTGCTCCTGACAATCCAGAGGGTGCACTAAGTTGGATACGTGTCTATGTATTTCTCCAACTTTGGTTTGAGATCATAACTTTAAGGTAGTACACTGTTTTTCTCTTGTGGTATGGAGCTTTAAGCTATAATACCATGTCAGATTGTTTGGTGACATGTTACGAATATGCTCTTGAATGCAACTTTCAATTTAGACATCTGTGGTCCCTTTATTGTCGCATGAAAAATATAAGACCGAAAACCTTACTTTCATCCCATTATTTCTCTTTCTCCATTAGAGGGAGACTTGCTTTGACATGTCACTCAAATATGTTACTTAATTTGAGTTTAAAGCTCATATGTCAATGTGGTATCTGCATTCGATAGGTCGAGCGATTTTGTTAATGCATCCACCTTTACATATATATGTATATATGTAATGTTCGGGATTCGATCTTCCCCGAACCCGTCCTAGGAACCCACAAGCAAGAATTACATGGACGATCACATTTCCACCATGAAAAAAATAGATCACACTTCACAAGAAAAAATATACGTGGAAAACCCCGAACCACGTCCCTACTCTCCCGTCAACCTTAACACACCGCTTAGCGCTGTCTCCTTCGACAACCCGTGTCGCAATCCCCCTCCTAGAGTGTGAATCGTACTCTCCCGTGTGTTATATATGTGTCGTGGTGGTGGAAACCCAACGGATAAATACCTATTTATAACCTAACCCAAATAGGTTAAAACCGTCTTAAAGTTAAGGAACCAAATCAACAAATTATTGTCTCTAAAAAACCATAACCGTATGATTTTTTTCCCTTTAATCCACTTTGAATAATTCCTTAAGATATATAGATTTCCATCCACCATCGGAACGACACCACCTTGATTGTTGAATGTTGATGCTCCTCCACCTCGAAGCAAACTCTCGATCGTGTCTCCCCGTTTCGCTACAAGCCATCACGTAGCACGCCTCCAAACGAAGCGTTCTCCCGTCAACAAATTAATATCCTGACTCGATCTGCATCACCAAAAAAAAAAATCATCTCTAACCTTAAGAAATTTTCCTTTAATCCATTTTGAATAATTCCACATTTTCCTACCATGTCAGTATGTTGGACTTATGCATGAGAAGTCGCACGTGCATGAAGTGTAGTGAATATTCGCTACATTGGATTGTTTTTACGACATATGGGATATTAAGTATTTTTACTCAACAGTCAACATCATTTCATTTAATTTGTGTTGGGAACCCATACTTAAATACTCATTCTACATTTTCTATTCATGTTGTGCAAAGATATTACATTTTTCACATAAATATAGTTATAACATTATATATTGTTACTTAAATTTCACAAAACAATTAAGTTTTTATCTAGATACTTCTACGCATGCATGGTTGAAGAAATTAAAAGAGATATGACATCTAATTAAGAGGATGATGGGGCCAAAATTTTGGTGCATGGGTACAAGTTAGGAGATAGCATGTGAAAGAGAGAGTGATATGGTTGGGGTGGTGGACGCAGCTCTGAATAATCTGCATGTGGATGTCAATTATAGTGCCCCCGTCCGAATAGGCAATCAGATCTTTCTGCCTATAACAGAAACTGACCTTGTCTTTGTCTTCTGCCCAATCCACCATTTTATTATTATTTTCCTAGATTTGCCGTTCCTCTCAATCCTTTTTTATATTTATTTTCTGTGGTTCAGTATCATGTATTCATGTGTTGTTGTTTGGGATGATTAGTTTTGACTTTGTACTGATGGGCAATTACGTATTGTCAAGATATCAAGGATATGGTGTTTTGGTTGCTTGTTTGCTTTCTTATTTGAGTTCTTAAGTGGGGGAAAATAGGAAATTATGAAGAAGAAAATTAAATATTGTAAATTACAAATTAAAGGTTATTGAGATTTGTAAGGTTGTATATATTGAAGAAATGAAGAGGGCATGGAATGTATTTCGGCTAAATTGTATTGATAAATATTCAAGTTCTTGGCCAATTAAGAAAAAATGGATTTGGTTGCTTCTGTTGAACAAGTGAGAATTTATCTACATATACAGATAGGAATTATTAGTTGGTGTTTCCTTACAGAATTTCTAATGCTAATATTTTTTATTTGTTTAGCCAAAAATTCCAGGACAGATGTGTGAAGGAGGTCATTTTTCAATATTTGTTTATGAAAAAGAAAAATTTGGCTTGTTTAATAAAGTTGAACTGGTCCTGTTCCCTGTCATCATCCGTACTAAGTAAAACCTTTTCTGTTTTATGAAACATGATTAGCTACAGTTTTTTACAAGATAAACTTCTTTTGCTTTTGTTCATTTTCCAATATTTTCTTTATTGTACTGTTTTCTTCTATAAATATATCCTGACGAACGAGAATTAAAGGGAAGGGAAGCTGAGACAGAACAATAAATGGAAGGACCATCTTTGTCAAATTTATGAGCAACCAACTATATGATATGACTAACTGTGACATTAATTAATATCCTTAGATATCTGACTCGAACTCAACTAATGAATGATGTGCAACAGCGTCAAACAAGTTTCTGTGAATCCTAATCATCAAACATTTAAATAAAAAACCCATTAAACATTTTTTATAAATAGAAAGAAGAAGAAAACAGTGACCATCAAAGGGCAACAAAGAGAGGGAATGGTGACAATGCTTCTTTCCCTGTCTTGTCTGTGGGTTATATCACTTATATGCGTCATTCGTGTTAGGAGGGGATCTAATATGCACTAACACGACACGGATTACACGCACCACGAAAATCGAATATTGAATGCAGAAAAATTAACTTCTGACCATCTCCCAAACTCAATGCAACAAGCAAACACAAATAAGATGAAAATAGCAAGCAATCACACAACACACCTGAAGCAAACCACGACACACGCGATTTTACATGGTTCGGCAAGATGCCTACGTCCTTGGGGGGTCTCCTGCGGATTTCCTTTCCTTGAAGCTCTTCTCCAACAAGAGAAGTCTCCGAGATTACAAAAGTTTGGAAGCAATATGTTTCCCAAAGCACTCTAGATCTCTCTCTAGCCTAATCTCTCTCAAGGAAATAAGTAATGTATGTTGTGTTACAAGATTAGGGCAAAAAACCTATTTATAATGGGCTAAATTCGTACAGAGACTAATTCAGATCGTGCATAACTGTCTGAAAACGGTCGACCGCAATTGCCCAACGGTCGACCGATTTTCGGTTAGTTCGCGTAACCGCCATCATTCGGTCAACCGCTCGCCCCAAGCCGGTCGACCATTCCGCGCTTCTGAATAGCGCTCGAAGCTCCTGGACGTTTTCGGTCGACCGCGAGTCCAACACCGGTCGACCGATCTGCATGACGATTTTCATCTCGCATCTACTGTCGCTTTTCGGTCGACCGTGTGCCCAGCACCGGTCGACCGGATCTCGATCGATCCTGAGTTCCAAATCTACTGCCGGATTTCGGTCGACCGAATTTCCCGAACCGGTCGACCGTTCCTCGATATGTTCCGAGCCTCATGGCTCCTGGAGTAATTCGGTCGACCGGACACTTAAGTTCTGGTCGACCGATTCTCCCTGAATTCCTGTATTAACAGGTATAAACATAATCCAACAATTCGTACATTTATTCCAAAAGGATATTCCTAAGTATAGTATGGAGATACGAGGACAATATTACAAGAAATCATCTCTCGGACAAAAAAAGTAAACTGAAAAAGTTCCCCTTGTTGAGTGAGAAATATAAAACTCAATTCAACTAACATTGTGTATCCTTGCTTGTGTAAAACTAAGTCTCTCAATATGACTACACTACGTCATCTTTCGCGTTGAGTTTCTATTACCAAACTCATTCTTCATATTTTATCGATATAAATGGAAAAAAGAAGAAAGAGTAAAAAACTCAATTACAGACATACTTTGGACATAAATTCACCCAAAGATTTTCGAATTAAAACAATTCAACACTGGCCAAGACGATCAGGCATGCCGCAGAATAATCAAACAAGAACCAAATCATCAACAATAACATTTTCTTTACCACCAGAAAACTTAATTTGGAGCATAAATAAGATTCAGCACCATTCTAGCTCTCGACATTGCATGTCACTTCATCTTTACGGAAAGATATATACTTGAAAAAGGGATAGGGATGAGGTTCGATCAAAATAAATCAAATATTATATATAGTATGATTGATTCATCATGGACCACAACATTAAGTTCAATGAGGAACCACATTTCCAACTAGAGCTTATTTTTCTTTAGGTGCAATTAAGAGCTTTTGTTTAGCTTACTTTGTTTGGTTGCCTCAAGTATAATACAAACTGTGGGTTGTGTTGGGTAGCATCAATAAGAAGGTGGAAATGCAATAAGTGGTTTTGAGTTGCATTCCTGCAATTAAAACTATTGGGAAAGTTGAACCTAATATGGCAAAGTTCTCATTTATTTGGCTCCAGTTTAATTAGTGTGTGAAATGAAGCGTGTTTTGTGTTAATTAGAGCTATTTAAATAGAATTGGGCCGGAAGGAGAAAAGGAGAAAGAAAACCGAAAACCATAGACTACTTTGATTTAAATTGAATTTTTTGGATGGATAGTTGGATACATCATACAAGCGTGTTTGATAAAATTTGATATTTACGTCCTTTCAATTTCGGATACGGAAACGGATCGGGTGATCCATATCTATTTGCACCCCTAATTTCAACACTTCGGATGGTTTAATTTCCTCTCCTGAATTAATACTGTGATAAACAAACACAATTGTTTTCTTGTGAAAACCACCAGTCTTCTGAAAACCTCACCCTTATAATATTGTGCATCTAAACCATACCCGCATGTGACAAATGTTTTAACAATAAGACATGCATGATTCCTTCATGGTACCAAATTCAATGTTTTCTCTCCCTACTGATTTTGCAAATATGTCAGGATAACACAAGGCAGTACTTGTACTGCAAAGTAGTTATTTTCCCTTGCCCAAAATAAGAACATAGAACAGTTAATTCTAGGTTAATTTGTATGTTGTTCAAATTTGTCTGCTCTTGTAGTAAAACCTTTAGCAGAGCCATATGCATTCGCTTGCAATTTTCATAGTTAAAGCGGACCACTTTGATGTTGTAGAAGTCAACAATCAAATGGGGGAAGAAAAAAAAAAATCAAAACAGCAAATCATCAACTCTCGTGCTAATGAAGTCTCACGGAACAAAAAACAAAGTCTTTTTAATCCAGAAGCAGTTGAGATACACAACAAAGTCTTAATGAACCACTTTGTATGTAGTTCACATTTTTTATAGGATAAATTAAAGTTTACCCCTCAACTACGGGTCCGTAATAGTTTGTTTTCACCATGAACCATGAAAAGTAACACAACCTTAAAAAATTGAGAATTTTTTTATTGTTTCAAAATCACCTCTACTCAACTTAACTTATCTCATATGATGCCGCAATACGTACATGTTTCCCAAAAATAAAGGTCTATTGAGTAGTTTTTATCTAAAAACTGTGAAGTTGAACAAAATTTAAGCACTTTGGAGGAAGATAGTGAATTTTATTTCATATAAGATGTAACACACATTTAGTGTTTAGTAAAGTGAAACTATTTTTTTCAGCGAAAACTAATTAAAGCAGAGAAATGGAAAGAGATGAAAAAATTGGAGTCCCTCCATCCAGCGTGTGAACTGAACAGCAATGGGATGGAGCAGAAGAATTGTGGGAGTATGCATGACATGCAATGGAATAAAGAACATGTACAGCATGTTCGTACAGGAGTATAACAGCAGATACGGTTGGTTAGCGACATCAGAATCAAATAGTAACCAACTTGGATATGCCATCCAAACTCATTGGTCACTCACCACCCAACTCCAACTCGTGGCCACTCACCACCCATCGTGGCCTCTCATGTGTCCACAAACCATGGGAAAATTAAAGATGTTTCTTTCCTGTCTTGTTCTTGTTGTTCCTAATGTTTTTGCTTTGTGTTTGCTCATGGATGAATGGTACGTTTTGTTTTTCCTTCTACGAAGAGTCATGAATAAGATCCATCTTGATGTTTGAACGCATGGTGCATTCCTACCTCATGGAAATTCAATCAAATTATTATCCCTCGCAAAGTAAAAGTTTTTTTTTTTTACTACATACGTGGGAACACACTATTGTGGGGTTGAATCTGGATAAGAATCGCATTGGATTTGCTACCAACGTTTCAAAGATGAGATGGGCTCAAAAGTCTTCCAATGCATGATTTCATTCCACTTTTCATTTTGTTAATGCGCGGTTTGTCGTTAGAAAGTTACGTTTAAAATTTCAACAATCGGGTCAAATTAAACTCAAAAAGTTATGAACATAACTCTGAGCTGTAACATGTCTTGGATCAGCTCACTAGGCCAGACTGTGGTTCTAGGAAGCCCATTGCCTTTAGTGGTTTGAATCAACCGATAACTACTACACCGGATTCTCACTTCTCAAAATCTCAGGTAAATACTATTTATATTTTATTACGTTGTTTTGAGCCTTGAACTATTGTTATGAGCAATGACCGAGTCTGGAACAGCAATTTGCAAAAGATATAACTTGACATTCTCGTTAAAAGATCTCGTGATTTCCACAGGCACCATCAACTTCTATAATATAAGTTGATGGCGTTCAACAACACCCATTTCAGGAGAAGGAAAATATTTACACCAATGGAAAAACCCATCCACATACAAAACATTTACATAATTTACAACTACAGAACATGGAGCAACAGCAAATCATACTTTGATTTTGCCCTTCTCAACATTGTCCTTCTTCGCTTTGGCATTCTTAACCTTAGGTGTTTCGGGCTTGCGATCCCCGTAGACAAGATCCATGTAGTGTCCCAGAGTCTTTGTCGAGAGACCGGGGAATCGATGAGTGCCATCCGGTTGTATGTCGATGTGAACGAATGACCATTTCAGCTTCTGTGCAGCTCGGCACTCATCCATTCCGTCACCAATAACACAGAAGCGGACGGACGGGCCGCTGAACCGTTCCTTGATCCAAGTAAAGCACTGGAGCTTTCCGACCTCGCACGAGCTGTAGACTGCAAGAAATTAAGAATTAACACAATTAGTTGAGCATCCAAACAACAAAACCAATATCATCTTTTTGTAGTACATGTACTCAACAACACCAACCGTTTTCATATGGTATGAAATCATTCAGCCGATATAACAAGCACTTCACTAAGCTTGGTACCAGAGCTCCACTAGTAACCAACACATTGATGTTTTGGGAATGCATCTCATCTTTTGGACCATCAGGGCTTTTGCCTGATATCCGCTTCAGAATCTCTGTGGCTGTATCGGCAAACTTATATTTTAGGATAATCTAGTCTAGAATTAAATTTAAGAAACAGAAACTGGGACATCATCATAATAATGCACTAATACTAACAAACATGGGATCGAGCACGATACCAATTTATGGACCATGATCACTAATTAAGAATAAACCAAACATGAATAGTCGACCGATGACTTCCACTGAATGCCTACCTGAAGATAACCATCCATTTGTGTAAGTGTTTGTCGAATCATACAGATCATTCCAAACTTTGAGCCTCCTTTCATCAAGCACATCTTCCAACCCCTGTAACAACAATACAAGATTGGTTGGTTACATTAATGATAGATTAAGTAACCAACAACATATCCATTATCAAATTTGTTGATGTTAGGACCTAAAAGCCAATAGTTCTTATTTCCCCTTAATTCCTTAGTTGAAGATCATTTATATCACAATTGTCCATTTAAACCTCCCAATTAAAATACTTATTGCAACAAAAACAACATGATCTTAGAGCCTGAGCTGTCAAACACAAATGGATCTATTAAGTTCAAAGGGTTTCTTTTGCTATTGTGATTCAATATAGAGAAACAAATGAGATATTCCTTTCTTTTAGAAGGACAAAAAATTAGATAAAGGATGACCAGCACCTGTTGGTACTTTTGTGCAATGGCACGATGCCGATACGCAAGTTTTCTTTTGTTGGAATCATCATAAGGAAAAGCAACGCCATCATTGTCGAAATCATAATCAGAGAGATCACGCCCATCATCATACTCCGACAACGAGTCAAGAATAGGCTCGTTGTAATCCTCAATCTGTTCAATCAAAATACAAGAGCAGACTATATCAGTGCAAGAACTTAAACCATGGGAGATATGTATAGTCTTAAACATTTAATTTTCTTATTAATATGTTAGAACCCCCAGGTAAAACGGCATCCTGTCCTGCAAACAAACTGTGGACATATTGATTGGCCAAAAGCTATTCATATAGCTTACTTGATCATAATAGAACAACTCGTCGCACACTTCAAGAATGTGATTTTCCCAGCGTTTCCCGATCTGTTTTCCTTTTTCTATATCCTTCAAACCATCAAAGGCTTCAGCATATGATCCGTCAAGTAACGATTTCAAGAGTATGAGGGTCTCATCCATGTCCCAGATAAAAACATTCGTCTTCTGGCAATGAGAATCCCTCGAAGAAGATTTTTCTTTTAGGATCCTTGGCTTGTAGAATGGAGATGCATGATTGCACTTGGAAAATTTGTCCATCTTCAGTTGATTATGTATCTAAGACGTAATTCCCTTTGTCAGTTTATAAAATGACACGAAGAGGCGACAAGATCTTAACGACTCGAAATTGTGAGTTTCCCGACAATGGCACAATAGAAATATATTCCGAACAATCATCTTTAGATGCAACATCCTATTTCTCATAAACATGCCCAATTGATGATGCATAAAATCATCCTAATGTGACCCTTATAGGCATAACAGTAAGTCGCTTCTGTTGATAGACAACAAAAAACAAAATAAAAAACATGGATACAATGATAGACAACAAAAAGAAAAGAAAAAAAAACTAATCCGTACAAGAAACACAAAAATTAACAAGAGAAACACCAACAAAAACAGAAAAATAAAATAAAAACAAGTAAAAATAACTTGATCATCATGCATGTCCAGCAATAATCAAACAACATAAAGTAAAAGACTGATGAATTGGGGTTTGAAGATAAGATTGAGATGTGTACCAGTGGTGTGAGATGTGGAAGTATCTGATGTGTTTCAGGAATAGTGGTGGGGAACTGAAGCCTAAAGGACTCTTTTTTGTTGTGTTTCAGGTTTGAAACTTAGAGCATGGGATATGTCCTCTTATATAACGGTATAGTATAACCGTGATATTTTGGCCATATTGCATAACCGCTCCTAAACTTTTTCCAAGTGCATCAAGTCTTGGTGATTTTGTGGGTAACCCCTTGGACTTATTCGTTACACCACATAATATTGTTCCTAGATGTAACCATTAAGTTCATTTCTTCATATTGGAATCCACGTTATTGGTCTTTGATATAATTTTTCCATCTATAGTAGGTGTCGTTTTCACTCTTTGTACGCCTTTGTAACATCTTGTTTCATTCAGCGATAGCAATATTTGCAACATTTTGTTGATTTCTTTTTTGTTTACTTGGTGGAAAAGGATTAGTAAACGTTGTAGACATGTTAGCACCATCATATCTTTTGCCTGCGGAAATATAAATTCATTCATTTGCTATAAAGAACGTGAATCTGTTTGCACTTGTTGTTGATCTATGACAAATTAATTAATTATATTTTTTGACAAATTTTTAAGTGTTTTAGGACAAGAATTTTTCAAATACCAAATAAGAAAGAGACGTGCCTACTACTTCTTGCCCATGAATAGATCAAAACAGAAGTAACCTAATTCAAATCATCATAAAGAAATCACAAATGAGTGAGCAAGAGAAAACTCAAATCTCTACTTTGTACTTATTTTAGAATTTTATTTATTTAAATGGAGTATTTGCAAAAAACATGAAACTTGATGGATTTATTACGAAACTGGATCTGGTACTAAAAAACCCATCTTATCTTATCCTTTGGAACAATTTGCATCCTTGGAAAACCGAAAACCATGAGCGAAACAATTAACAGGATATTCTATTTGAGTGGAAAACTACTAAAGTAGGAGAAGATAGATCTTAATAGTCGATGGACGGATTGATTCATCAGATGATATAGCCACGTGGCTACACTTGAAAGATAACAAGATTAACTTGAATCCACGTATTATTGGTGGTGAACTTATTGTTGTAAGGATAGGATCGTATTAACCTATACTAAATGAAACTGTTTAGCTTATAACAGTGGTGTTCCTACTAAAATAATAATTGTCTTCTAACTTAGGAGTTAGTTCTCAAGGACAAAATCAAGTTCATCTTAATTAACAAGCGAAATCCACAAACCTTGATTATCTTTCTTTTTTGCTTATAACAGTGGGGTCAATTTTTTGAATTACTTTAATCACCTGAGACTGGAGTCCACAAGGAAAAGTGGGAAGAACCACAACTCTCCACAAGTTTATGGGCACCTTGTTTTGCGTCTTAAATCTAACTTCATGAAGCTTCCTGCGATAGATCAGTATCACACACACCTCTCTCTAACGTCACGAGTTCCTACCTAGAGCGACCACGAGATTTTTTTAAGTTTCCAGACTATTCCGATTTTACGTGTGAATAAAGATCATATTTGATTGGATATTTATTGGACTCATTTTAATCATCCCATCTATCCTCCTGTCAAACAGAGAAGAAGTATCAAGATCATATAGAAAAGTCTTTACACATTAATAAATATAAAACTTTCAGTAGTTAAACAAACCATTTCGGTTATTTGCACTCTTGATTCCACTGACAAAGTAACAATAACCCTAATCATGATTTTTTTTTAAAATAGTAAGAATAACCCTAATTTTAATTATTAGGTAGATTGCAGATATACGCTCGGGAGGAAATATTATTCAAGCATTAGATAATTGAGTTTAGCTAGTTGAATGGGCAAGGTATTGCGGATCACATATTTGACGAGTTCAATTATTAATCTATAATTCAATCTACTCCACTGTGCCTATCAGTGATCTTTGTCATCGCATTTTACGCGTTTTTGCTTATACTGCCTTGGAGGTCTTAAGATAACTATTGGTTAACAGATATGCATTAGCTCAATTTAATAATTTGATGATAAAATAATGTGAAGCAGGTCGTGGGCACGTCAGGTGAAGTAATTGGCTGGTGATCAGATTTCGGTTATTTGAAACTCTTTGTCAATATCAGTGACCAAAATAAAGATACGAAATTTCAAAGAGCAGGGATATACATTGTGATTCTGATATATTGTCTTCTTCAACTGACGCTGGAATCTAGGGATTGATGATGTTCTTACATTTTTTTTAAGGGAACTACTAAACGTCGTTCCAAAACTACTTAAATCGTCTCTTAAAATTATCAAATTGCCATTAACAATATATTTAATACTCACATCGTCCCGTGTCTTTAAACAAGGTTTTTGACTCAGTTTTACTAACATTCCTAGTACCAACACCACGAAAATGTCTGGCGAAACACCTAGATCAGGCGAAGTAACGGAGACAGATTTTTTTTCCGACTCGGACGTCTGGCTAAGACGTCTGCTCCATCGTGGAGGCGTCTGGCTAAGACGCCTCCACCAAGGTTGAGGCGTCTTAGCGAGACGCCTCCACGATGGTACAGGCGTCTTACACAGACGCTTATCCCATGGGCGGAGCGTCTGGGTAAAAGGCCTCCCCGATGGGTAAGACGTCTGGGTAAAACGTCGCCCCCATGGGGAAGGCGTCTTAGCCAGACGCCCCCTCCTACGTGGGGGTGGCTCTGTCGGACGTTCGTAATTTTTTATTATTTTTTTATTAAAAAGATGTTAGATATTTTACCAGATTCGAGTACACTGGGGCGTCCGTTGGTTCATTACTGACCTCCAAAACATTATTTTTTATGATTATAAGAGGAATATGAAGAGAGATGTGTGATAGGAGGGTAAAATGTCGCGTTATAGCAGTAGAAATGAGAGAATGACAAAATGGTGATTTCAAGGGGCGATTTAAGTATTTTTGGGGTGATGTTTAGCAATTCAGTTTTTTAATCAAGAAATCAACACGGTTTGCTCTTACTTTTGGGACAATTGAGCTGCATGTCCAAATCTTGAGCGAATGTTTAGAGCACCCTTAACGGGTGCTCTTTGCTCGGGCACCCGGGAAGAGCGCACGAGCTGCCCTCCCACAACGGGAGAGCGCGCCCAGGGCAGAGGGTCACGTTCCCCGTTGGTTCGGATTTTTTTTGTTTTTGTTTTAAAGATAAAGATTATTTATATATAATTAACATAATGTATTAATTAGGTAAATTGAATTAAATTAATTAGGTATTGAAAAATAATTGAAAATATATTTTATGATTAATTAACTTTTTTTTGATTTATTTAGATAAAATTAAAATTAAAAAAATCATAAACAAAATAAGAAATAGTAGTACAATACTCATACACTTCGGAAACAAAATACAATACAAATACAGAATACGAAATACAACAGAAATAAGGAAAGGAAAGACAATCATCCTACGGATACGAAATTTAAACTACCAGAATACTGATAAACTACAACAGACATATTGATATTATAAATGAAAACATGAGCATCTACAGATATCTTTGTGCTTTAGCCCACTCCTTGAGTTCAGCAAGTGTTTCTTTGTCGAATTCGTCCTTGTTTTCCTTCTTCATCAGAGCAAATAGGACATCAAGTTTCTTGTTGTTGAGTTCCCTTTGGAAATTCGCCTCAGCTTCGATGCGTTTCCTCTCCACCCGTTCTTCGTAACGCAAATTTTTTCCTCTTTCACTTCTGCATTATATTCAATTTGTTTCCCCGGTTCTAACATATCAGGATCAAGTTGTGCCTGAAATGGTTGTTTCTCCTTCTTTTTTTAGCTCTTTTAACACCTTCAGGACGAGGACATGTTTCGAACACCATTTCATCTGTTGAAGGTGTTGCGTAACTCCCATCGTTGTCGGTGCTTTTTCTTTTCCCGCTGCTAAAACTCTCCGGACTTTCTACAACGACGTTTCCGGTGGGAAGTCCAAGCGCAACAGACTCCCATTTAGGGTACCTGCGTAACAAAAGTCACACATGCATGTACTAAAATTTGGCATTGTGTGTTCATTCGTAGATGGTGTGCGCATTATGGATGTCATTGTCCTCGTTGTAACCACTTCTCTTCCTCCACACCGCCTGGTTGAAGCAACCGACCCATTGGTTCACAGATGACGATGTACGCCTCCATCGCTCCTTCAATGATTCATCGTTACGCTCTACTGCACTTGGTTCGTCTGAGTCATTGAAGATGCGCTCCACACGTCTCCAGAAGGACTTCATTTTTTGGTTTGTCACAACCACAACATCGCCACTTACAACCATGTAAGCCGAGACGAGTCGTTGATCCTCTTGTGTGGACCACGATTTTTGTGACCTCATCGTCGCGGTTTTGCATGTTCCCTCACGACTTGTAGGTTGAACGACATTTTCGTCATTCACATCAAGTGTAATACGGCTTGCATTTCCACTACTTTCGTCACTTAGGAGGCGAGTATACATACCCATTGGGAATTCGGTTTGCCCTTCTTCCTTAGTTGGTGGTTGATATTGATTGTGCGGGTAGAACCCTGGGTGTGGGAAAATGGTTTTGGTGGGACGGGTGGAATCCTGGTTGTGGGTTAAATTGGCTTTGGTATAAGGGGCGGAATCCTTGTTGTGGAAAATTTTGGTAGGGGAAAAAGTGTTGGGTTGGGGGTGGACGACGTGAAGATCGTTGGTACTCTGGTGAACCATTGTCTTCTGAAGATGACATTGTGAGATTATGGTGGAAGAAGTAAGATCGGAATAGAGGTGAGTAGAGAATTAAGGTCGTTGGGGTATATATATTCAAGTAGTCACGCGCATACTGTAGGTCCTCGATGCTTGAGAAGTCCAAGCCTCGATCCAATCGTCTCATCCTTTGTGAGTCACGCGCATACTGTAGGTCCTCGATGATTGAGAAGTCTAAGCCTCAATGCAATCGTCTTGTCATTTGTGTAGTCACGCGCATACTGTAGGTCCTCGATGCTTGAGAAGTCCAACCCTCAATGCAATCGTCTTGTCTTTTGCCTAGTCACGCGCATACTGTAGGTTACTTCTCACAACTATAAATGTACTCCTAGTTGGTCCTCTCTCATTCATCTACAAACAATGTCTTCACCCGATAAGTCCTCCAATTCGAAGTCTTCATCATCTTCAACATCCAATGACGAAGTTTACGACCAAGTGTTGAACTGCTTAACGAAGTATGTCTCTCAAGTGGTGGACCAACTGTTGGCTTTTTGGCATTAATCTTTGTTTTGATGATTTAATCAACCTAATCTTAATTATGATCATGTAGAGTAGCAAACATATTGCATTGCATGTATATTGCTTTGTGCTAACCTCTACAGGTGATCAAGACTCAAGGAAGAAAGGAAATCAAGTCAAGACATGTAATCAAGCTCATTTGAAGACATATATTTTGTATTTTTTTAAGTCTTTAGGAACCTTGTGTACCTTTTTAAGTGTGAAGTTTTCATTTTAGTGTTTTTTGTTACTTTTTAAGTTTGTGGTTCTCCTTTTTAACTGTGAGTTGTACCTTTTTAAGTGTAGTTGGTACGTTTTTAAAAGTTGTTTGTTCCTTTTTATGTTTGCGGTTCTCCTTTTTAAATGCGAGTTGAACATTTTTAAGTGTAGTCTGTTCCTTTTTAAGTAGTAGCTTGTTCCTTTTTAAGTTTGCGGGAATCTTTTTTAATTCTGAGTTGTACATTTTTAAGTGTGAAGTTCTACCTTAAATGTTGGAGCTATTACTTTGGAGTACGGAAAAGTTTTAATTACAACAACGATAAAATGTATTTGTTAATTTACAAACGACTACTTTAATTCGACACAGCAACGGGAGTCCCTTAATAAAGTAATGGCCATTTCACCCCTGATCGAGTGAAGTGTCTTGGGGTCTTTCGGTTCCGTTGGGTTGACCTTTCGCATGAGACATTTGATTTGGTAGTATTGAAAAACACCGCAGTCGTTGCTTCCCGGCATTTGTCTCTGACACGTTTCCCTCAGGTATCTCACTGGCCAGTTCACCTTAAGACGGTTTCTCCATAATTCACCCACATCTTTGGCCGAACATTCATGTACCCCTACCGCATTGTCAGGATCCTCATCTGGGACCAGCTCCTTAGAGCAACTGTTGTAATGCAGGATCTCCTCGTTCAAGCCATTAACAACAACCAAGGTCCAGTGTTCTGACAGCAGCAATGGTTGTGCAATGACGATGCTTCCCGGTTCATGGCCTTGTAGTCTGGGTGTCAGTCACTCTTCAATCATGGTATTTCCTTGATCGATCATAATTCTTTCAGAATAGAAGCTTGAAATACAAATTACCTCTTGGGGGTAGTTTTCTATTTTTTTGCGCTCTTCAAGTACACAAAGCATATTGTCGATCGCCTCGTTGGTCAAATTCATCCTCCTTCGTCATTAGCTCCTTGAGGTTGGAACGTGTGAAGAAACATGAATAACCTCTCTAGATCACCTCCCTTTGGTTATGTGTAGGTGCAGTCACCTTCAGTACAATGTTCAGCTCATTGGGGCTCAACGTGGCCAATGCATCCATGTCAACGTCTGGCCTAGTCTCTCTCCCGTGATGAGCCAACCTGAATTCGTCATTCTCATCCCACTTTCATTTTTTGTTCATGCTCTTTTGGAGCCTTCTTTCTCCTCTTTTCCGTTCCTCTTTTTTTTCTTCCTTTCTTTCACATGATCTTCTTGTTTTTTGGCCGTTGAGCGTGATCCTTTGGCCCCCCAGTCTGCCCTCTTGAGTTTTTCTTTTCCCTCATCCTCCTTTTTCTCCTTCTGCTTATCCCCCTCTCTTCTCTCCTCTATTCGTTTCTCTTCTTTCTCCCTCTCCTTCTCTTTCTCATTTTCCTCCTTTACCCTCTTTCTTTCTACCTCTTCCCTCAACCTCTTCTTTGAAGCTTCGACCTCCCTCCGTTTATCATCGACTTTCTTCTTCTCTCTTCTCTCCATGACTCTCTTCTCGTCTTCTTTCCTCTTCTGTTCTCTCTCCCTCTGTTTCTTTTTTTCCTCCTCTTGCCTCTTCTCTTCTCTTTCCCTCTCCTCTCTCTTTTTCTCCCCCTCTATCATCTTCTCTTCTCTTTCCCTCTCCATCTCTTTCTCATTTTCCTCCTCTTTCCTCTTCTCTTCTCTTTCCCTCTTCTCTCTCCTTTTCTCCTCCTCTTGCCTCTTCTGTTCTCTCTCCCTCTCTTTTTCCTCCTCTCTTCTCCTTCTCTCCCCATTTCTTTCTCTTTTTCCTCCTCTTTCCTCTTCTCTTCTCTTTCCCTCTCCTCTCTCTCTTTTTCTCCTCCTCTCTCCTGCTCTCTTCTTTTTCTCTTTCTCTTTCCCTCTCAATCTCATTCTCTCTTTCCCTCCTATTCTCCTCCTCTCTTTCCTGCTCTTCATCCATCCTTTCCTCCTATCTCCCTTCTTGTCCACCTTCAATCCCATATCCTCGAAGAGATGCAATCTCTTCCCTTAAATTCTCATTTTCCTCCTGGTACTTCCTCAGTTCCTCATTCAGCCTCTTAACCTCTTCATTTGCCTCATTCAGGGCAACTTCTGCTTCAAGCCAGTTTGTCTTCAACCCTGCAAACTCCAATTCTTGCCGTAGTAGGTCCCGAGGGATGCTGCAGTCCCTCAATTGCAGCCTTGGTCTGGTGCTTGTTGACTGGCAATCACTATTGGTTCGTAGGGTTGGCTGAGTTTTTTCAGCCAGACCAATGATTTCCCTCTCTTTCTGCGTAAGGGTCGTCGACTGAGTATGATTGAATTTGCCCTCGTAAATTTTTGAAAGGGTGATGCCCATTTCCTCCCATTTCTTCAGGATGAGCCATTTTCCAAACATGCTCGACCAACGATTCCACCTCGGATGGTCACCCATTTTAGGCTCTGCCAGGTTGAACTTCTCACACAGCAATACCTAAGAAAAAGAAACCGAATAATTCAAAAACAATTAATTAAAAAAGAACAAGTATAACATAAAAAAGTACAAGTACAACATAAAAAGGAACAAGTATAACATAAAAAGGAACAAACGATAATTAAAAAAGAACAAACAACAACTTAAAAAGGAACAAGTAACTTAAAAAAGAACAAGTATAACATAAAAAGGAAGAAGCATAACTTAAAAACAAACAACTATAACATAAATGGAACAAACGAAACTTAAAAAGAAACAAGTATAACATAAAAGAACAAACGAAAATTAAAAATGAACAAACAACAACTTAAAAAGGAACAAACGTAACTTAAAAAGGAACAAGTAAAACATAAAAAAGAACAAACGAAACTTAAAAATGAACAAGTATAACATAAAACGGAACAAACATAACTTAAAAAGAACAAATATAACATAAAAAGGAACAAACAATACTTAAGAGGGACAAACAGTAACTTAAAAAGGAACAAACAAACTTAAAAAGAAACAAGTATAACATAAAAAGTAAGAAACATAAATTAAAAAGGAATAAGTATAACATAAAAAGGAACAAACGATACTTAAAAGACAAACAGTAACTTAAAAAGGAACAAACAAACTTAAAAAGAAACAAGTATAACATAAAAAGGAAGAAACATAAATTAAAAAGGAACATGTATAACATAAAAAAGAACAAACGAAACATAAAAAAGAACAATTATAACATAAAAAGGAACAAATATAACTTAAAAAGGACAAACAACAACTTAAAAATGAACAAACAACTTAAAAAGGGAAGAACCATTACCTGTTGTACAACAACACAACCCTCAAGGTATCCTCTTCTTAAAATAGAAGAACTGGTAGATCTCCTAGCGCGTAGATCCCGGTTGACCTTCTCCAGGCCCATCGCAAGTGCCTCGTGAACAACCTCGGCCCACACGTACTTGTGTAGCCTAGTCAAGTCGGCCAAGTGATCGAGGAACCAAATTTTGGTTCGATGGGTGCCATCACATAACAAAAATGGCTGAAGATGTAACAAATGAGTAGCCGGACGTACTCCTCCTCCTCATCACCCACATATCTCGTAGCCATCATCTGGGCAGATAGTTGGGTGTTGTTCAGAATCTCCCCATGTCAGGTTGTGACTTCCTTCGGATGCATCCTTACAACCTTCCCATGTAATCTGAGCCCCAAAATTAGGGCAACGTCTTCGGTTGTGAAGTGTACTACCCCAGAGCCGATCCTCAACCCCACCTCCTCGGGGTCATATTGTTCCACGAACCAGTCGATAATGTCATTATCAACAGGAACGTTGGAGAGAGTGATGAAGTGACCGAAGGGGGTAGCCCGGAGTGCATCTTTCTCTGCGTCCCTCAACTTCCCAAAGACCTTCTCTATTGGGGTCTACGAACATTTAGAGGGCTGGAAGTAATGCATAGAAGCCTAAGAAGACATCAACCGTATGAGAATATTCTTTTTTATAGAATCGCAATTCAATGTTACGGTTAAAACGACAAACCTGGTGCACCACAACCCCCGAAAGAGAAGCTTGAAGTGGAAAATCCATGTCGTCGATGGATATCTAGGGTTACGAAAAAGAACTGGGGTGATGAATCAGAGAAAAGTTGAGAAAGGGAATGTGAGAAAGATCAGAAATGTTTTTGGTTTTCTTTAGCAACTCGGGATGTGAACAGGCGCGTCTGGTGTCCCTTCCCGGTCTTATCGATGCGTCAGAGAGGGAACTGTCACACGATAGCCATAGGGGTTTTCCATTTTTCAAAAAAACGTGCACTTTACTTTTGGCTGACAACTAACTCGACAGCTGACTAGATGCCACATCAGCCGCGTCGTGGACACGCGCGGCCGTGTATAAGGACTCATATATTTATACTCTAAGGTTTGCCATAAAATGGAGGTAACACTGGTGGGGATTCCAAAACTTGGTCTCACACGGTGTAATACTTCAAGCATCATTACCCAAAACATTTTACTTCCAAAAATATTGAAGTATTAGATACGATAGTCGGATTTGGGCGTGTGAGTAGTCAACTTGAAGATCTCAACGAGAGGAATACGTCGGTGCCGCCTTTTTGCCTATTCGACGGTCAGATCGCCGGAGATCTGGGTTTTAAGTTTCGGGAGACAAAACTTTCAAGGGCTAGATCTAGCCAATCTCGTGGACGTTTAAGCCTGAAACCACTAGAAACCTATTCTACTCTTCAAGACGAACATTTTGAGTGGTAGACCGTGGATAGATCATCGTTTGAAGTTCTCAGTATATTTTTGACGGGTTTTCGAAGGTCACTTTTCCGGCGAGCTTTTCAGGTGTTTTTCGGGAATTTCCAGCGACGTGAGCAGTCCTTCCCGGGGTATTTGGGTACACCAAACTCAAATCTAAGGTCTAATTGGTGAGATCTCATCTCTAGAATGTGATTGGGTCGAAAATCTTGTCTCTACTCGACCCCAATATGCATTCCTCCTTGCTTGTTGATGGCTAAAATTAGTTCATTTGATATAGTAAAGTTGCAATCCTTTGATGTCACTGAGTTTCATGGGTGAAACTTCACGTCCAATTTGAAATGAAGGAACATGATATTTTCTACACTATTTTAAGTGACTATGCAACTTGCACCGAAAATGTAGATGAATATCAATGGAAAAAAGATGAAGATAATTATAGGGATTACCTATTAATTTCTTTGAATCCACGTTTAGCCATGACCTATAGTGAGTATATGACAACGATAGAGATATGAGATCATTTGAATTCTCAATAGGGACTCTCAAAAACCCTCCTTGTGGAGAAATTCTTTGAATTCAAGTTCGATATAAATTTGAGTGTCACCTCATAATTAGCTGAGCCTGAGAACATGAGAAATAAGTTGAAAGAGGATAACTTTGATTTGTCTGATAATCTCTTTGTTGGTCTTGTGTTGAGTAAGCTACCTGCTGAATGGAGTTCTTTTAAGACTGAAGTGCGCAGACTAAAAGAACAGACGGGGATGGATGAACTAAAGAGATACATTCATATTGAAGATCGAAATAGTGCAAGGAAGTGTTTGGAACATGTAGATTCACAGAAGTTCGTGGTCAATTTAGTTTCACATTCCAAAAGGTCTCATAAGTCATCCAAGCATCTAAAGGTGAATTCTCTTCACAGTTAGAAACCACAAAACCTTACTTCAAATGGAAGATGAAGGGCAAGTGTCAACTGTGAGAAGTGGGGCCACTAGGCAACAGAGTGTAAGCTACCAAAAAGACAAAAGACACCAAAGTCTAACACACAACTAAAGAAGGTTAACATAGGGGTTAGTGAACATGAGCCTCGAGCCTTCAATGGCATGAAGAAGAAGGGAAGGGTCAGGAACTCCTCCGAGTGGTGGTTGGATAGTGGTGCTACTTGTCCTGCTGTCAATAACAGGAACTTGCTCATTGAAGTCACAACATTGAAAAATTCTATTGAAAATTGCTACTTCTCCGCCTCAGACGTTGCTCAAGGTTTGATTTGAAGAATGTTTGGTTTTGCTCGCAAATTGTAAAATTGAGTTGAAGGTTTCAACCATCCCAAGTCAACTCTATTATGTCCCAGTTATGTTCCCATTCCTTTTTGTTCGATTCCATGTGTGGAAGTTGACGATCATTACATTTTAACGTGCCAATGGTAACTTATTTCTGGTGGTAATTTTGCAAGGCAAGAACCAAGAACAGTTTACATGACTTCTTTACTATTTGGGGGCTTTTGCAAGTGGAATCTCGTTGACCCTCTTCTCACAAACCAGTTCTTGTGTTTGATGTAATCTTTCGGAACGTAGTCTCTCTTAGTGTTGAAAATTAATATCAATTTTTATTTTCAAGTAGTGTAGTACTGTAGTTTATAAAATCTGACTTTTTTGATAAAGCAATTTTGGAAAACTATTAAGGATGCTATATGGGTATTGAATGAGAGTTTCCTAACAAGTCTTGCAACAAGAGGAGGTACATGTCAAATGTAAGTATTCTACATGTTTCTATATGTATTCATGGTTTTATACTTGTTTATTGTGAATGTAAAATGTAAGTAATATTATTTTCTCTGGGTGCTGAAATTTCAAATGTGTTTTTTAGATAAGTTTATGATCACCTTTCAAAGTTGGAAGTAGAAGGAGTTGGATTTTGAGCCTTGGAAAATGAACTTGAAGATTATATTGTTTTAAATGTATTATTGTATACAAGTATTTGAAAGAAATGTGTTCTAAAAGTTTTACTTTTATATGTCGATTATTATGAATTGAATGTGCAAACATTTTGTTCCTTGATTATGGTATTCGTCTTTTGGAAGAGTTAAGAAAGAGACGCTTGGTGCTTAACCGTAGAGCTCTAAAAGATAGGGGTTTACATAAATCAAAAGTTATTCACAATCATGGTAATTAACATGGAACATTAATTACCGAGATAAGATTGTTGTGTTGGTCATCGATTGTTGTAGCTCTACAAATAATTGACGACACGAGCATATAAAAGAGGAAAAGATTACTTTTAAATATTGAATAGACCTAACAAGTAAAATATTATGGAATTGTGTTTCGTGTCATTAATGTTTTACTGTGTCTTGGATCATAAGATATGAGACTTATATCTTTTCACTCAAGATGTGCTTAATTTGATTATTGTCAAAAGCTATCAATGAGTGTAGTGATAAAGACAATAGTTGGTTGAACATGACTTGTGCTGGAAAAGATAGCTAGTGAAACGATTATCATTGCCCCTCTTAATTGAGTGATGATATTAGTGGGTTCATTGATAAAGCAAAAGTATAATGTGCACAATGTAACTTGAGTTAAATTACATAGTTTAACCAGCTTAAAGAGATCAAGAAATGAATATAATACAAATGTGACAAATTTCTACTTTGTATATATTCTTAATATCATGAGGCAAGAGACGGACACAAGTGGTGCACTTACATCACTAAATGGATTGTGTTTTGGTTCAAGTAGAACAAAGACATTATGTTAATTGAGTAACTATAATGTGTAGCTAGATACCGCTTATAGTTTGAGATATTAAGTGTTTAATATCTCTGTCAATTTGGCTTGCATCCTCCTATAGGTCACACCACAAAATTGGGAAACAAGAGGTTTGATTTTAAGTTCATATGATGTGTCGGGTTTCATGTGAAAATATGACACATGTAGTGAATGAATAAAATCAATATGTCATGAGAATTGACATAATTAGAATCATAATAAATTCATATGATGTGTATATATTATGGGGTGTAATAATTTAATATTACCTAGGATAATATATTACATAAGATGTGAATTCGCTAAAAAACCCAAAACATCAAATTTTGTTGGAGATAAATCCAAAATTTGACAAAAGGCAAAATCGGGGTCAAACACGGTGAACCGTTCAGGGTTCGGTCGACAGGAGTATCTTCGGATCGGTTAACCGAATGGGGAACGAGTAATCACAATTGGTTGACTGAAATTGTTTGGAGTGTCTGGACAATCGGGTTTGATTAACCGAGTGTGAATGGTCAACCGAGAAGAGGTATTTTCTGTAGACCGAAGGTGACACGGTCATCCGATGACTATGCTCCAGGAGAAATTTTGGTAGGTCAACGCTCGACCGAGTAAAAGACGTGGTTCGTCCGAATTTTTCAAGAGAATTTTTCTCATGCGGATTCGGTCGACCGTCTAGCTCACGGTGCACCGAACACGTGTTAAAACCGAATGGTTCGGTTAACCGAGAAAAATTCTCGGTCAACCGAACAGTGCAATTTCTGCCTGAATTATTGAGAGATTAATTAGATCATGGGTGGATTAATTCCAGATTTAATTATGTGGCAATTAGAGATTAATTTTAGGAGAGAATAACCAAGACATCGTGACTAAGGAATAGTTCTTGATAATGATGTTTTGGGAGCCTATAAGGGGACCCCTCCTCCTACTTGTTTATGTGAATGCAAAAATTATTTCTCTCATTAATCTCTCCTCTAATCACCACGAAAATCTCTTATTAATTTTGTGTTGAGGAGATAGGAATCTCAGGAGCTCAAAGATGGGTTACTAGCTAGATTCTAAGCATTATTAGAGATTGATTGGCTAACTCCTTTCTCTCTAATCTTGTTTAGAGTTTGGTGAACACTCGGAGGCAAATCGGTGGACGATTCTACGGGAAACGCGACTCCGGATCTCCGAAAGGTTTTAGAGAACATTTAGGTACGATTTTCTTTTTGTGATTTATTTTAATATATGTAGGATTGCATGATATTAGAATAAACACAAAAAGTAATGTACATAAAAATTGTTGAAAATATGAAATCGATCTTGTATGTTGTATTAAGAAATTTAAAATATATACATACATGGTGACACGAAATCCTACAGTGGTATCAGAGCTTTTAATTCATATTTTCAATGATTAGACTATATAATTAATTTTATTTTACCATCTACAATCGAAACAATTCATGTTCTATGTCTTTTTCGAGTTTTTCGATAGTTTTGTTGATTTAATTATAATTGATTCTTTTGATAGTTTTAAATGTTTTGAAACACATCATGTCAATGTTAGAATTAAAATTTAGACTTATGTCTAATATATAAAAAATTCATTTTTAATTAAATGATTATGTTATAAGGAATCGACAAAACGAAAAAGGCATATGTTTCTTTCTTTAAATTTTTATTTTTGGAAATTGGATAAACAGCGATTCAAATGTTTAATAATTTGAACTATGGATGGATAAAATCGTTTTAAAGGATTTCAAATGATTTTAGAATTGTTTGATTTAGATATGCATGATAAACTAAATCGAGTAATATATAGTATATGTACATGCGTTGCTCGAGTTCTCTTATGCAGGGATATGTGAGTTTGTATGTTCCGATGAAGCCGTGTGTGAATGAATGAATGTGTATGTTATTATTATTCAATCACAAGGGCTTATGTATATGTAAAAGCCAAATTTCTATTTCTATGTATATGCATGCATATGAGAGGATTTTTATATAGGACTTGCACTAGACAATTTTCAAAATTGAGAGATGCATGTTTATATTTTTGCAATATCAACATTCATGGTGCAAGACGAAGACGTTGAAGACACAATGTGTGTGTGAATGGATTTATTTATGTTTGTGTGCTTGACATGTATGTGATTGTATGGATGAATGTTAGGATGTGTATAGATGATAAATATGCATGCTCACCTAAATTCTAAAATCACATGTAAATGTTTAATTGTCCAACCAAAAAATGTGTGTGTGAATGGATTTATTTATGTTTGTGTGCTTGACATGTATGTGATTTCGTCATACTCATGTACTCTCTAATGTTATAAATGTGTCTTTGATTGGGATTATCCTCTGGGAATTTCTCCTTTACTGCCAACAAAACGTTACGTGGTCTTGTTTGTGCCTCAGTCATATCACGAATAATTTGCATGACCACAGCACTAAGTCCGCTGACCTGTCGGTGACCCTCTGAATAAACTGCAAGTGTGTGGTTGTGTTGCCCATAGGTGCTATTAGAAACAACGACTTATCCATCACGATCTCGTCGCTCGACTACTTTTACCAAAAAAGACAACCGCAATCTTTTCTTTTTGTGTTCTTTCGTAGTGCAATACTCGTATTACGAGAACTCATTTCATGTCTGCGATCACATCTCATGTAACAATCCATCCGGTTATCTGTTTTTGGTTTGTATGATGATATAACCAAAAAAATTCAGCTCTTATTGCAACGTGTTTCGCTCATTTACAAGCTTCCTCGATTGTTGTAAATATTTGTTTACCATCAAAAAACTCACTGTAATCTACTACATTACCACTGAAATCTTGCAACGGAACCTGGAAAAAAGTAATTTAACGTAAAATTAAAAAAATTAATTACCAATGTGGAGGCGTCTTAGCCAAATGCCTCCACGTTGGGGGAGACACCTCGCTAAGACGCCTCGACCATGGTGCTTCGTCAAACAGGTGCTTCGTCAAAAAAATTCGTGATGTTGGTACAAAAAATGTTGGTCAAATGTGATTGTTGAACTGAACTTATAAAGGACAAGTTGTAGAACTACGATAATTAACAAAAAATAAAAATAATTTCATTTTATTCTATTCTATTTTCGACCATATACATATACTGGCAGAAAAGTAAAATAAGATATAAATAAGATTGTTTCTGGCTACCTAAAACCTTGAGAACTTGTAACAAATATCTGCAAACGAAAACTTCACTTTAATGGGCAGAGTTCAATTATAAACTTATTGCTTAACTAGTTGAGTCATCCCTCCACGTCTCAACCAGATCCAGGAAGATTTGTGATGTGAACAGTCTGTCAGTGAATTTTCCAGATCTTTTAAGATCATCAATAAACATGACTTCGGACGACTTGGTCATGAGCATTTTCTTTTTTATCTTTCTCTTTTACATTAGTTTTTTTTCTCCTCAACCAACTTTTTTTTCTTTGCTACACTATTCACATCTTAATCATAACCCAAAACAACATATCTATCTTTTTCACATCATTTTGGAGTTTATCTTGAAAAAATTTGAAAAAAAAATCTAAAATATCAAAACAATTATAAAACGTATTTTCAAAACAAAAAATCAAAAAATCAAAAAAAAATATTTTTTTAATCGACGACCCAACAAAAATTACCGGACCATTTCCAGTGAAGAGGGAGATGACCCGGTCATCTTTACATGACCGGGTCGTGGGGGTGCATTTTTGCACCGTTAGTGGTGCTCTAAATTGTTTCTATGCATGATTATACAATAATAACTGCATATCTGATTCATATGTATCCGGTAGGCGTCACTATGAATCATTGGCAGCTGTGAAGATTGTGATTTAATCTCAGGAGTTAGGACAGAACACCATCGCAACGAGATTAGAGATTTCATTACCATATAACCAAAACGGAATACTCACCATCTGGAACTTACAGGTGCAATGAACTTAAAATATTTACACTGGAATATGCTCATGAATCCAACCACACCTGGAATAGATTTCAGGGACAGCTTCAACCTATCCCATATGATGGTGGATTTCAGTATCTTTTGAATCTGAAAAAGCTTCACATTCTACCTAAGTTCAAAATTATAAACATTATTACTGCCCATGTTCACTATCAAATTAAGAATTTAAGATTAACAAATAATGCACCATCCTAAAATGATCTGATTTGCAAGAGTTCCAAACATTAAGCAACCAGACATGTATTACTGTCAATCAGTTCTACCTTCCAAGTGTGACTTCTTAAAGCACCAGACTTGTATAACTGCTAATGAGTTCTACCTGTCAAGTGGGACTTCTTAAAGCAGTCCAATTTGTTTTACAATTAGTTTACGGCTTAGGGGATGGTTAAACAGTAACTGACCGTAATCTAATACAGAAGACAGCATGTCACTTATCAAGTAGGCAATATATCTGGCAGCAAAGCATATGCATATCTGTAGAGAAAGTGAGGTCTATCCGACAGCACACCTCACAACATGTGAACATAATAATTGAGCACTCAACTGAAAAAATGGGGCATGATCTCATTGCTTTAGAAAAAGAATCTTATCAAACTCCACAAGTCTATCCAGAACTTCATGGAGCTTTGCAGTTCAGGAACCTCTACAAAACCAAAAACCAAAACCAAAACCAAAAAAAGAAAAGAAAAGAAGGGTGTCTTATTTTTGTTTACAAAACACTATACTAAAAACACAATATTACAGTAACAAAGCCAACTGTAAGCAATGTGGCAAATTGGCCCTTCACAGATGAGATGAACTTGCCGTCCAATTTTGGCTGAAGCCACATGAAACCACTGGAAGATTTTCCTAAACGTGGGTGGTTGTTTGTTCTCGGTGGGTCTCAGGATAGGACAGCAGGGAGCAAGATTTGCGTGGTGTTTGGGCAGTCCAAGCACGTTTCATGTGAACTCCAGGCAGAAAAACTACCTCCACAGGGATGAGACATGAGTCTGGGAGCAACAAAGAATATAATTACATGGTTGGCCAACAGACCAAGGGAGAGATGTACTAAGCCTCAACTTGTGAACTTGGTTTAGTACAGGGCCAGATTACAGACAACAACCAGGACCAGAAGCTACTCGACCGTTCATGCCGTGGATCAACTTGATCCTTTGCTTCAGCTAGATCTGCCATGTACTTAACAACTGCCTGCATGGTTTAAAAAACAGGAAGGAATTTAAATAAACACAATACTAAATTTAGCTCAATATAATGAAAAATGTAAGGATATAATATTGCAAACCTGAGCTCCTAACTTGCTGACTTCTCTAGGTGGTACTTCAAGCGGAGTTTCATCTATATAGAGAACTCTTAACTTTGAAAGAAGCTTAAAAGACTCGGGTAAGACCCTGATCTGGTTGTTGCCAATGTCCAGTTCCTCAAGCATCTCAAGATTGCCTATGGATTTCGGCAATGCCCACAAATTGGCGAAATTGTTCCCAATGTTCAACTTAACAAGGCTGGTAACAAGGCAGAGGCTTTCTGGTATTGACTCGACCTCGTTGAAGCTGACATCAAGTTCCTTTAACTTGGTAAGAGAAGCCATTGTGGTTGGAAGCCCCTTGATTCTGTTGTAATGAGCTGTAAGAATCTCCAAGGATTCCAACCGACCAATTGCCTCGGGTAGAGCTCTTAACTGGTTGAAGTCTAATCTAAGCTCAACGAGGGAAGAGCATGATCCAATTGTGTAGGGGAGTTCGTCAAGCTCATTGGTCTCAACATCCAATCTTCTCAAGCATGTTAGGTTCCCTAGCGAGTCCGGAAGAAGAGTTAACTGATTCGAACTCAGGTCTAGATTGGTTAGACGCGTAAGGTTTCCGATCGAATCAGGCAGAGATCTGAGAGAGTTACTACTCAGATTGAAATCGATCAAGCTAGTGAGCTCTCCAATCGAATCAGGAAGTTTGGTCAATTGGTTGGAGTGGACGTCAAACTTCGTTAGGAATCTGAGGTTGCCAATGGTTGACGGGAGAGCCATGATTCGATTCTCGGATAAGTTGAGCTCGGTGGTGCCCACTAACTTACCAAGAGACACTGGGAGCCACTCAATCTCATCACCTAGTTTCCCCTGAAGATCAAGAACTCCTTTTCCACTTTTGGCTGCTGTCTCAATTACGCTTGCAACTTTTATAAGGCTTAATTTCTCTGGTTCTTTAAAGTTGGTCGGAGAAATAACTGGGGCAGATGAAACTGTAACAAAACACTACTCTCAGCTACATATAGTGAAAACAAGCAAAATGCATCTAGTACACAACTTAATTTGCAAAGTCAAGCTGCACACACACAAATATCTGGCTTTTCTTCTGAAATGCAGTTAATTCAAGACAAAACCTCAAAAAAAAAACAAAGTAAAAACAGAGTAACCCATGACCCAGGTATGGAAAGATTAGATATTGATGAGAGTTACAATATGCAAAATTTAACACCAAACTATTAACAAAAGCTGGGTTTGAATTAGGAAACAAATGGCACATAATCAATGTCTTGAGTAACCAACGCCAAATTCAAATCTCCCTCAATTTCAGCTGAAATGCCCAACAACTAATTCCACAAGAAACATAAACTGATTGTGCCACCTGCGGTGGCTCAACTGCATTTCTTCCCTTTAGGTCATGAGTTCGTCATACCTCCACTACCCTAACTTACAGGGTCGCAAACTGGTTTGAGAGTGAGTCAGAGAAAGTTCCCAATTATAAAAAAATACACACAAACAAACAAACAAAAAATCATCCCCCAGATGGAATTTCCCATGCATCTACAACTCGAACCTTTAATCCGAATAAAAACTAGAAAGAAAGAACAGAATTAAGAAAAGGAACCACCAATGACATTATAAATTGGTAATGAAAACAAACAAAATCCATACCAGCAAAGGCGCCACTTTTCCAGGAAGAAGACCTTCCAAGCACCTCCTTAGCCGCCACCCCAACACCACCACCAACATCCCTCTTCTCCCTTCCATCTTCCCTCTCCTCCCCACTCAACAACCTCGACGCGCGCTGAATCAGCTCATCCAACACCTGAATCCGCTTCTCCAACTCGACCACGTGGTTCGCCTCCCTTCTCTGCTCGTACGCTTGGAGCAACACCGCGTTCCGCTTGACCTCCTTCAGAACCGAGACCAGCTCCTCGGGGACGTCGGGGGGGACGTCGAGGTGGGATAGGGCAGCCAGCTTGGCCTCCTCCTCGGCGGAGGCGGTGCGGAGGACGGACATGGCGGCTTCGACTTCCTCGAGCGTGGGGCGGGGAGTGAGGGTGCGGTAGACCCGCATGATGTCCTCCACGGCGTCCATCACGGCCGGGGACGGGCGGTGGGACATGTTTCGGTTGGTTTTGGATCTGACCTGAGGTTTGAGGATGATGAAAGAAAATAAAAGAAATGGACAGGCTGGGTGGAGTGGACAGAGATTTCTGGTTTCTTAATTATTATTATTTTTCTTCTTTTACGGTTTCCTGTTAATTTGAGGTTACTTTTTTCTTGTTAACTTGGGTTGATTGATGTGCTTTTAGTGTCTTACATTTCCTAGTCGGATAACCTAACATCCATCTTATAAGATCACATCTGGAGACTAGAGTTGATCACTTTAGCTTGAATTATGTAGTAAAGTCTTGTACAAACAATAATGTTGAGCTAATGATGTTTTCGGACGAATTGGGTTTTAGTTTTACTTTTACCTTCGACCTTGTGTATTATAAAAATGTATCAATCTTGCAGTAGAGACTAGAGAGACTCCACACAACTCAATCTGTGTATTAACGACTCATCTCAATCCTTACTTATGTGTGAATCGATCTCATTTATCAGTTAAACTCAACTTAACTAAGTCGACCATATTTTGCATTTTTTATACATCTTGTCATCTTCTGTAGTAAGGAACTTATAAATCAATGTTAATATTATGTTTTTTTTTCTGAATTAACTGGATTTTTTACCTTTCATAATGTGTGATAAAACAGTGCAAATCTATCTAAACATAAGTCAAAATAGCTTAAACTTGAGTCAATTAAGCTCAGTTTATGCTAACTCATTAACTACTAAACTAAAATTTCTTAGCTTAGGTTCTATTTTTATTTTTAAGTGTTTTAGTTGTTCGAGTTCAATTCAACTAGTTTAGTATATGTGTTGAAAATGAATTCGAGTTTTTGTTTTTCAATTTATTATAATACGGGCATATGTTGCATTTTTGTACATTTTTTCATATTTTTTTGTAAAACAATTAAAACATATAATGTAACAACATGTGTTGTGTTACCCGTTAATATATAAAAAAATTGTTTTTTTTAAACTTTTATTAATGGCAATTCAAAGTATTTTTGCTTCAGATATCTTCTCTTTTGCCACGAAAAAACGCAGTTGAATCAAGTCCAGCATGTCGTGATTATGCTCCAAGCAAACTTCCTTGAGAACATAACCATGAACCTAGTTTTCGGCAACCCTAACATGCTTAAAACAGTTGATGCGCGTAGACAACAAAGAATGGACTGCACTCTGACCTTGGTTAATGGGTGGACAACCCTCTTTGGAACACGTCAAAATAACTCTCTCGATGACGTCATCCTTGTAATGAGAATGTCTGATCTTGATGCTAAATTCATTAACATCTGCGAATGATGTGTAAAACTCTTGGGTCTCTTTATAACTTTTGAAAGACATTCTTACGTAGGAACATAATGTTTGCGCGAGTCCTAGTGTTTTTGTTGGTCGCATGTAACAATCTCCATCGTCGCGAGCGTGTTAGGGTTGGAAGACAAAATAGGGTAAGAGATGAGAGGGAAGACAAAAACGTCTTCTTTTGGAAAGGAGTAGTAGGAATGCATACATTTGGAATGGAAATAAATGTGTCAGTTAATTTGGAAAAGTGAACAGTAGCATGCATGTGGAAATTAAACGTCGCTTGGAATGTAGAGCCAAACTTTTTCTGATTAAAAAATATTGACGTGGAAATAGTGCTACACGTCGGCCTCCACATCGGATGCGTGCGTGACGCGTGTGTCCAGTAATTGTTTTCCTTTAGGTATATTCTATTAAATGTGAAATTGCAATTAAGATTTGAGCATACATGATTAATTAATGTTAGTTTAACATAACCTTAAGAGTATCACAATTGTCAATTTTAGTTGTTTATGCATTACAATTAAAAATCATTTTTGGTCGCATCAAACATTTATTTCTAAGTTAATTAAAAAAATATAATGGAAAAACAAAAAAGATCTCTATCATCTAAAACTAAGAAGAAGAAAACTCTATTTATAATATATATATATATTTCATTTAATTAATAAAATTAAAATATACGAAGATGTGACCGGTTTATATCACAGAGGATATGAATATATAATAACAAACTCTAGCTTAAGGATATGAATATATATAATAACAGACTCTAGCTTAATGTGTAATAATTAATGAAAAGTAATAATATTTGCCTATATCTTTTTAGTTTATGATTTACTAACAACGTATGAATTTTTAATTCGATAATCAAATATCACCATTACACTTTCTATTTTAATTATCGGCTACAGTGTAATAAGTAGAAAAAAATATCTGATTATAAAATTAAAACAACACATTGACGGTTAATGCAAGTTGCAGCCTAGATGTTAGAATGTAATGTAATTTCGGATTAGCGTTCTAAATGTTAAAGCGAAGAAAACACAATCTTGAAAAACTCAAATACTATTTTTTTGGGAAATGAAAATTAAAAAAGGTTTGATTGCATATCACTCAATTGCCAACTATAACAAGTTGTTATAACTTATAAATTACAATAATACAACTTAGTTTGGAATTAGTTACTGTAGTTGATTCCTTGTCATTATAAAATGATGAACACGGAATATATTGCTTCCTATTTTCTACAAATCTAACAACACTACACATGCTGCATGTGCATTATGGTGGCTTAAGTAAAATAATGTTGGTAATTACTAAAATATTAATATGATATCAACCGATAATATCTATGGTCCTCAAATCCGTGGGTTTTAGGTGCGTGAGGCACTGAGCCTGTAACAAACTCACAATATTATAACTTTATATTAAAATTATTATATTAAATGGAAAAGTCTATATATATGACATTAATGATCGAAAGGAGTTGAGTTATTAATAAATTTGGAAGCCACAAATGCAATCGTAAATTTTCCTTCTTATGTGCAAAGGGAACTTTTTATTTGTCTTGATACTTCAATAGCATTCAAATTGTTTTGGAAAAAGAGAACCAAAATCTAGTCAGCCTCCTGTTAGTTCATCTTATATATATGCATTGTTTTTTCTTAAAAAAATATTACTTTTCAAATGGTATAAAAATTATCTAACTTATTCATGGAAAAATCGTTAGCTAGCTATAAAAAGTTGTTACGGTTAGATTTGCCTTGTGATTATTTGCTTTGTATAATCTCTCATTTATAGTTTGTAGTAATTATCAACTCGTAAAAACCCGATTTATCTTAAAAGACTTGCCCATGAAAGGAAGTTGTTATGACTAAATATCAAAATGTTTGATGGGAAACAAGAAATGCCGGCAACCATTAACATGAAAATGATACGTGAGTTTGATATTCTTCTTCCCTTCACAAAAGTATGTTAATTAGAATAACATGTCGACGCGTGGATTTTGTTACTATTTAATGTGCGTCAATGGAAAGACTTATGATTTCTGAACAGTAAATAGTACTAACAAGGAGGAATTTTGGTAATCTTGCACCAAAAGATGCTTTAAGTAGTACATACCCTTGACCAATCTTGATCCTTCGAGATAACATAAATTACAAATAAAACTGAAGAATGAAATATTTTCATTGACTATACGGCCCTGGACTTTGGTAATTTATGCTGCATCTCTATCAGACTATATATATATATATTAAGGGGTAGAATTAATTTTAATTATTATATGAATTGTTGAATGTTGATGGACATCCATTAAATTATGAGTTGTCACGGGATGACAGTTACTCTCACTCTCACGCAACAGCTGCTTTCGGCAAGGTTGTAAAGGTCGAGTAATATCCGTGTATCCAGTCACTCGTTTCTGTCAGGTATGAGTATGAACACAAAAACTCATATCCGTTTAAAAATTCAAATCCGTATACCATATCTGTTTACCTGGTTAATAAACGGGTCTGATACGGGTATACGCATTACCCGTACACCCGTTAAGATATATTATATATTTTTATATATGTTATATATTATATACTATATATTATATTTTTATATATTATACCCGTTTACCTGCTCCGTACCCACTAACTTAACGGGTATGAGTCGAGTACGGGTGGACATGTTTTTTGCCGGGTATATACTCATACATGCTAATTTAACCAAGTACGGATAAAAGCATACCTGACCGGTTTAGACTCTGTACTTGGGAAACTTCTATCTCATTTTTCCTTCCTAGGAACGAAAATTACATTTTCTCTCTCATATGTCATTCTAGCGTGGTTGTACATGTGCTCGTCCTGAATGCAAAAAAAATGTTGCCTTCTTTATGTCTATTTCAGCTATCGAAAACATTGAATTTTACAAAGAAAGAAGTGCCCCCACAAACTTGAAAGGAACGTAGAGATTATAAGTGAAAAAAAGGAAAGGAATTCATGGAAATCTTGGTATCATCAATCAACCGTACTTCCAAATATTATTTGGTTTTTTCCCATCAACGCAGTCAACATCATGATCATGTGATGTTTTTGATTTGTTGAGGGAAAATCATGTGATGATGAGGAAAATAAGATGTTGTGTCATTTTTATCATCATCTCATTTTGCCCAGCAAGCTTTTTTATGTATCAATTTGCTAACTGCTAAGTAAATTAATAACTTTGTTATTGGCATTCTACTGATCAATAACATAGGATGCTTTAAGGAAGTTGGAACTATTTTAATTTTGAGATAGTTTCTAAATCAATTGTTTAATGGCAATAAAATGTTTATGGAATTGAAATTTCACAACCACGAAAGGAGTTCCACTCCAACCTTGGGGAAATCCAATTATGTATATATTTTTCTAAGAACTTCTTTCTCATCATGGCATAAACATAAATGATTTTCTTTCCCTTCACCCTAAAATATATATATAGTTGTGTTAGTTGCTAATAATTGGAATTTTCCGAGATAGAATCAAAAAAACTAGAATTCTAGATGTTCCTCCACTTATTCATGTAAACAATCACACCTTATAGAAAAGTAGGAGCGCAAAAAACTACCCTATACGTAACCTTAGTATCTCTTTGATGAGCTAATTGTCTTTCACAATTTACAAATTATTTCGTATTGAAAAGAAGAAATTATGTTTTAATACCTTCAACCATAACGTTTAATTTTTAGTTCAGGAACCCTGAGGTTTAAGAGTCCACGCCAAACTAATCAAACTGAGGTAGATTTACATTAACCAAAACCATGAACCGTCCCTTGAAAAGCAGATGACATCCTAAGATTTAGGTGGTTAATTAACAGTGGGAAAATCATTAAAGAAAAGAAGAAATATATATGTACCAAATGCACTCTCCTTTCTTATCTTCAAACATTAGTACTTGACTTGACTTTGCAAACTTCTTGACGAGTCGACTATCAATTTGACTTCTCATAAATACACCACCGAACCTCCAACAATGAAAAAACTTATCAAACACAAACGTAGTAGCCTTAATACAAATACAAACAGTTGACAGTTGAATTTATGGTTGTCAAGCCCATTTACACCCTCCATTTGTCGAAGTCCTCACTTGATAAGAAGCAACAGGCGTAATTTTTTGACTTACAACTTAGAAGCGCTGTCTAGAGTTCTAATTAATTTGCTTAGTTCCAATCGAATTTCGTGTTGGTTAATAAAGAAGGGATACCAACTACTACAAGAAAAAAAGAAAGCAAAAGATGATTTTGTTTAGTAGAAAAGGACAATCTGTTTGTGGCTACATTCTTCTAGTCTTCTCTAGAATAAATATCCAAAATTATTCTTGGGTTGTTTTTATATTAACACTTTGGTTGGGGGGGGGGGGGGGGGGGAGTATGGCCCATCATCTTTCCCAAGGGCCCCCTTAACGGGGTGAGTCGCCCGGACGCCTTGGTCAGGCGCACCCCCGTTAACAGGGCGGGCGTCCACCCGGGCGTTGGGCGTTCCGGGCAGACGCTCGGGGCGCCCTCGAGTGGGGGCACGTGTCCCCCTTCCATTCGTCCAATTTTTTTTTGATTTTTAAGTATTTAGTGGAGGTTTGTTATTAATGGATTGAGTATTTGTTATTAATGCGGAGTAATAAATTTTTGCAAGTGATAAAAATTCAAAAATTTCCAGGAGACGAGACATCCGAACGACCTGTCGACGTGGTTTAATAGTAAAAAGTAAAAAAAATCAAATTAAAGTAGTTAGAAATAGTAATTACAATTAATATTATGTAATTTGTTAAATGTAGTGTAAGAATTAAAATTATTTAATTAAGAAATGATATGGATGAAAGAGAGTGTAGGGTGAGTGAGGTAGCCCGGACATGATTAAAGAGTTTTTTTTGGATGGGTTATGAGCTGATGTGACACAGAAAGAAGCTGACGTGACAGAGAGAAAGTGCAGGACGCCCGGTAGTCCGGACGATGTTATTTATACTCCAATGATCCCGAAACAGACATAGTGGAACTCTAGGAGAATATAATCCAGCTATATTATTTGAACAAAAATCCAACCAAGTTTGGTCCCACCTTGAAAGACGATCATCGATAAGCCGATTGAAGAACCAAATGGAGTCTTCCATGGAAAGTTGGGAGTCGGGTTAAACCTTAAAGCCTTTGTAATTGTGTTTTAGTCGTTCTTACAAAACAACTAAGTCATTAAATTATTTGAAAGAAAACTCTCATTAAAATAGTAGCAATATGGGGTTGATAAGCCAGATTGCATTATAGTAACATCCATGATGTAATAGATTTAAAACCAGATGATCATTGTAGAAGCAAGTTAACATGTACAAAAAGGGTTGTAATTCTTTTCCTTTCCGGTGTCCATAGAGGCTCTAAATTAGCATTTGGATTTGGCCACATAAGCAAGAAGAATTTCGAGAAACCCACGAGGAATGAAGACCACAATTTCGAAACAATAAATATTTATATTTATAGTACTTTCGGCGAACACATATACGAAATTAATTGAAATCTACTTTCCGAGTCAAGACTCTATCTTAGGGCTGTAAATGGGGAAGGTAAAACTCATCCCGACCTGACAACTCGACCCGCCTAAGTCAGGTAGCGATGTAAAAAATTCAACCTGCCACTCGCCTACCCGACTAATAAATGGAGTGGGTAGCGATTGTATTTTCTACCCGCCTCGTTTACCCGATTACCCGCATAATAATTTTTTAAATTAAATAATAAATATTACATATACACTTATATACCATATACATATCCATATTCTTTAATCCCTAATTTACTAATAGTATTACAAAGTTGAAGTTATTTATAATTTTATGGTGTTCATCACATGAGTCATGTTTTTAAGGTATTAATATGTCATGTTTTAATTTATGGTGTTATGCAGAAAAAGAAAAAAACATATAAAAATTCATTTATCCATCTACCCGCCCGCCCCGCTCGTTTACCTGATCTTAGGCGGGTCGGGTAGCGGTTAAAAAAAACACCCGACCCGACCAGACCCGCCTACCTTAGATGGGTTGGGTAGCGGTGGGTTCAAAATCATCCCCAACCCGACCCATTTACAACCCTACTCTCTCTAAGTCACTATATTTATATTCATTTACAAGATCATTATAGGCCGTAAAGCATAGCCAGTCTCACATTATTGTAATACCCGACTTAGGTTACGATATTATTGTCGAGATGATACCATGTAACGCCTAATCGCGGTATGTAAGAATGTAAATAGATAAAGAAAAATGGATAACCAATTCTTTTCGTAATAAGATCAATTTTCTAAGAAAAATTAACATAATTTTTATTAAACGGGCCAATACTGATACATATGGATCACGTGGGCCGGTCAAGTATTGGGCCGAAGCGGGTACCCGCCAAGGTCCAATTTTTATTACCGAAATTGGTGTTTGTTGTCCTTAGCCATATCCAAAATAGTGTTAGTAAATTATTACCGGTCAAGTATCCGATCCGTTGACACTCCTAATGTTAAGAGTTTCAGTCTACTAAACATAGGCATTGTTGTGGGAGGATGGTATATGTAACGTAACCATTACCTAAGGCTAAGAGGAAGTAGGGAACTACTAGTGTAGATGGATATGGTTTATCCGGTTATCAGTTTTCGTATATGGAATTGAAAGGGTGTGGATATTAAGTTTTCATACCCCACAGATAAACCTGGGGTTCGTGCCGTGTCGTAGCCTGTATTCTTTAAAATGGGTCATACTTGGTACGACATGGCCCGAATCCCAGGTTTGCCCGTGGATATGGCTAAGGATATTGGTTTTTCAAATTTCCTCTATACATGTATGGTTATAAAGTTAAAAGATAAGCAGATACGAGTTCAAATATGTCCTTTTGTTTAGGATACGTGTTTGAGGCATGAATTTTGTTTTATTTATGTTTTTGTTCGAGTAAATTGTTTAAGACTCAGAAGATATTCCTTTTGAAGCCCATGTTTTGTGTTGGTTCATATGCTAGTGCAGGTGCATATATGTTGTTCAAGATTGTTAGGCCTGCACACTCCATATTCATGACTGCAAGGAAAGCACGTCTACTTATTTCACTTATGCAACAACATTTAAAACATTAGCAATATATCTAAGAATACCAAACCTGATAATGACAATACTTTATTTCTGTATATTTTATTCGTTTTCACAGATCAAATTGGATTCAAATGATTATTACGATAGCATATTATGAAATTTATCATGATAGTTTGTCACATAGCCGTTTACTTGCAAGTTTTTGTTTGTTTGTTTGTGATCTCACTATTTTCTACCCACATATGAACAGGAACAATATGTAGTATATGTCAACTATTCATCCTCTTGGGTCTTGGCTTGTTTAGAATGATATTGCATTTATATTAATTTCCAAAGTAAACCAAGTGTTGTTAAGAAAAAAAGTAACACTCTAGTTAGGTTGCAATGCCTGAGTAAATCATCTTGCGTGTTAGATAAAATGAGTCATTTAGATATATCAGTGAGCTATGTATGTACTGGTGGAAGCATGCTTGAATACGATTGATGATCTCCTAACACCACAAGTCACTTCTCATTAATGACATTTTGTGTGTGTGTATGAGTGGCTACCATTTGTACATTTAGGTGGAAATTAAGATCTACTTGAAGGGTAGTGTAAGTGACTACTATGTTCAACAAATCCACTTGAACATGGATGCATAAGTATACTTATGTGTCAAAATTTAAGGGAAACAAGTAAAGAGAAACAAATGTCTGCGGCATCTCCCGTAATTTTTTAATATAATAAAAAAAAATCAAATTGCGAAATTTAGGAAGAAAAAAAAAATCAAAAAGTAAGCGGATCGCGGGTGTAACCCGCGATCCGTCCCCCAAATTTTTTTTTTGACGGATCGCGGGTGTGAACCACGATCCGTCAATTTTTTTTTAAAAAATTCCACGGATCGGGGTTAACACCCGCGACACGTGGAAATTTTTTAAATTTTTTTTTCAGAAATTTTCACGGGATCCGTGAATTTTTTTTTAAAAAATAATTTTTTTTAAAGTTTTCTGTTTTAGTTTTATTTTTTTTATTTCTATTTTTCTTTTTTATTATAATTATTTGTAATCTTTTTTAAAATCTTTTTTTCAAAATATGTTTTCTAATTTATATTATTTTTTAAAAAAATTAAAATTTGTTTTTAATTTTTTCAAAAATCGACCTCCAAATCACGTCGATAACTGGGCGTATTGAAATGTTAGGGTATTTTATACAATAAAAAAATAAAATTTCTTAACTAAAATAAGAAATTATTTACAAATGAATATTAAACAAACACTAAAACTAATCAAAACAAAAAATTGATAACGTTGTCAAAAATTCGTAGGTTGTACACACATTAAAAACAGTTTTGGAGGTTGATACAGCAAAAAATTAAAAACACAATTAATTTTTTTTAAAATAATAACAATTACAAAACATATTTTCAAAACAAATATAATAAAAAAACTTAGTTAAAATGATTTAAAAAAATTCAAAACATAAAAAACTACAACTAAAATTCGTGACTTTATTTATTTTCTTTTATTGTTTTTGATTTTATGTTTTGATTTTTAAAATCATTTTAACAATGTTTTATATATATCTATATACTTCAAAATCATTTTCAAATTTTTATAAATTTGTGAAAAATTCGTAGGGTGGATACACATTACAAACAGTTTTCAAGGTCGATACTGCAAAAAATTAAAAACACAATTAATTTTTTTAAAATTTTATAAAAATTAGAAAACATATTTGAAGTATATATATATATATATATATATATATAAGATAGTTAAAATGATTTTATAAAAATCAAAACATAAAATAAAAAACAATACAAGAAAATAAATAAAGTCACGGATTTTAGTAGTAGTTTTTTATGTTTTGAATTTTTTTAAATCATTTTAACTAAGTTTTTTTATTATATTTGTTTTGAAAATATGTTTTGTAATTGTTATTATTTTAAAAAAAATTGTGTTTTTAATTTTTTGCTGTATCGACCTCCACAATTGTTTTAATGTGTGTACAACGTACGAATTTTTGACAACGTTATCAATTTTTTGTTTTGATTAGTTTTAGTGTTTGTTTAATATTCATTTGTAAATAATTTCTTAAGTTTAGTTAAGAAATTTTATTTTTATATTTTATAAAATACCATAACATTTCAATACGCCTAGTTATCGACGTGATTTTGAGGTCGATTTTTGAAAAAATAAAAAATAAATTTTAATTTTTTTAAAATAATATAAATTAGAAAACATATTTTGAAAAAAAAATTTAAAAAAGATTACAAATAATTATAATAAAAAAGAAAAATAGAAATAAAAAAAATAAAACTAAAACAGAAAACTTTAAAAAAAATTATTTAAAAAAAAAAATTACCCGGATCCCGTGAAAATTTCTGAAAAAAAAATGTAAAAAAAATTTCCACGTGTCGTGGGTGTGAACCCCGATCCTTGGAATTTTGAAAGAAAAAAAATTGACGGGTCGTGGTTCACACCCGCGATCCGTAAAAAAAAAAAAAATTTTTTTTTGGGGGACGGGCTATTCACAAGTCCAGACGACTTGGTTGAAAATATACAAAACCTAAATGTGTTTGCTACTTCGACTAATCTATAAAACAATGATTTGAATATATACGTTAACCAAACACATGGATTTGTAGAAATAAAGAAGAATTAGGAAACCATCGCTTTTGAGAACATGCTGAACTTGGCACAACCAGTTCTAAAGCATGTACAAGTATAATAATGAAATTCTCGTGCTGGCCTATAAGTCTCTTAAGAAAACTAATGATGGGCCACAATTTGAAAATGAATACTTGCTCATTCTTAAATTCTTTTAGTCCAGGATTCTCAGTCCACGGTTGTTGTTGTTTTTTGTTTGATTGGTGAGGTTTTCAGAACGTTATCTGTCAAGCTCACTCAAGAATTTTAAATGTCTCATAGTTTATAATAGTAGCAGTGCTGCTGTTTTCTAGCAAAGGGACCAAATTTCCCGATTATCATATCTGTACGAGTCTGGAAATGTGGTGGCTGCCATGCATTGTTTGGTTTCTTTTTGTTTCATGCTGCGAGATTATTTTTATTGTGGTACATCCCTTTCTTCTTGGTTTTATGTTATTGAGCGTAAAGAGATATTTCTAACTTGCATCTAACAGAGAAACATTTGACAAGAAGTTTCTAATTTATAACTAGTACTCCATTTGAAAATGATTTGTTTGAATGGTTGAGTTCAAAGAAGATTTGTAAATAAATAGTATGATTACATCTTAAGTACGATTTGTATTTATATGAAACTTCGAACTCATTGTCCACACCAGTGATTAATGAGTCTACTATGCATAGGATCTGCCCAATTTTTGTATGGAACGACACCTTCAACATCTTTTAATCATAGGTCTGAGAATTTAACACAATATTGTTGCTGACAATTTGTTTACTTAACTGTGATGGTTCATCGGTAAGCTGATCTCACAATGTATGTAAACAAGTCAGGGAAGTAGATGCGAATCTCTTCCTGTGCAAATTTTAAAATACAACTCTGAAACAAATTTGTGGTTGATTCAATCAATTTTTGTTGGGTGATTTCCACGGTGCTGTGTGCAGGTTAAGATGATATCTTGTACAATATTATGTTGAAATATGGGAACAAAGATACGTTGGAGAACATACCCGATGTTGATCCAATCATGAAAATTATTCAATCATCCAATCAAGCAAATCAAGGATATCAATGTAACAAACATGGAAAGCCTAACGGCTCCTTGAAGCCTCCTCTTGTATAAGTACAATATTGAAAACCCAAAAATAATATATCGTTTTTACTGCTCAAATCAACATGGTACCAGAACGTGCGTTCTGAAGAGCACAAAACAAAACCCACCAAAAACCCCAAACCCAAATCCGACCTCAGAGGCTTCCCAAAACTCATCATCGGCCAACAAGCTAGGCGGTTGCGAACTCCATCGCCCTCCACTCCTAGCTATGGTGGACGACGGGGGCGGATCGCAACGTCTCACCACACAACTCCTAAATGGGACCAACTTTCTATCTAGGGCACGTGTTGTCTCTCTATCCTTCATTGGCAAAGGGAAGTTTGGCCACCTCACCAGAAGATCATCAAACCCACAACACAAGGAACCAAAGCAAAACAAGAGGAGTGGCAAAACATCGACCACCTCGTGATGTCTTGGCTCCTACAATACATGTGTCTTTTTGTTTCTCCTTCAAGCTCGCTTTTAAATCACATAGCGGAAATCTTCATGTACAAGAATAGCGCAAATGAACTTTGGGACTCCGTCCATGAACATTATGGTAAGCAACAAAACTCAACAAAACTTCCCGTGGAATCCTATAATGGGTTCAAGTATTTTACTTCGTTTATCGATGATTTCTCACGTACAATTTGGTTATATTTGTTAAAAGCTAATTCTGATGTTTCTTTGGTTTTTTGCGAGTTTGTAGCCTTTGTAGAAAATATGTTTGATTCTAAAATTAGGATACTTGATTCTAAAATTAGGATACTTAGATCCGACAACGGATCTGAATATACTAGTAAACATTTTCAAGGATTTTTGAAACAAAAATGGATTTTCACCAAACCACATGCATAAACACCCCTGAACAAAATGGTATTTCCGAAAGAAAAAATCACCACCTTTTGAATGTTACTTGCTCCTTGCTTTTTCAAAATAACATTCCAAAATGTTTTTGGTCGGATGCTATTTTGACTGTCACTTACCTTATAAATCATTTACCTAGTTTAACAATTCAAAACAAGCAACATTTAGAAATCTTGCATGGTAAACGAATGAGCCTTAATCATCTTCGGATTTTTTGTTGTACTTGTTTTGTTCACAGAAAGCGTCTGGACAAGCTTGATTATAATTCTATCAAATGTATTTTTTAGGATACTCTTATCAATTGCAAATTTTATGTCCGGGTTAATTGTAAATTTTATGTCTCTCGTGATGTATATTTTTTCGAGAATATTTCCTACTTCAACGATCATCAAAATCCTTCCACTGCACCCAAAGCTCCTCTACCAATTGTAGACATCTTCGACACTTCCACACCGCCAACCCCGGTCATTGCCACCCCTTCACAAGAAGAACTTGGACTGCCTACACAAATGGACAACTAAGGGGGAGATGAAGGTATTCCTCCAAGAAGGACCACTCATCTTACTCGTCCACCGCCTCGGCTCCAAACTATGTGGTATCCCACATAACCTATCCTATCGAGGACTACTTGTCCTACTCTCAAATCAAATCAACCTACTATGCCTACTTAAGTCAAATAGATAAAACTAAGGAACCCACCAACTTTCATGAAGCTAGTCAATATCCTAAGTGGACTAAGGCTATGGAAGATGAATTAAAAGCTCTAGAAACTAACAAAACTTGGAGTCTTGTTATTCCCCCAAAATGAATAAAATCGGTAGGCTGTAAATGAGTTTACAAAATCAAATACAATAATGATGGTACTATAGAAAGATTTAAGGTCCGGTTAGTTGCAAAATGGTACACTCAAACCTATGGGTTAGATTACCAAGCAACTTTTGCTCCGGTTGCAAAGATGAACATTGTTCGTGTTCTCCTCTTTGTAGTCATTAACTCAGGATGGAGCCTCTTCCAAATAAATGTTAGGAATACTTTTTTGCAGGACAACTTAGAAGAAGAAGTCTATATGACTCCTCCCCTAGGTTACAAATCAGATCCAAGCAAGGTATGCAAACTCCACAAGTCCATATACGAGCTTAAACAATCTCCACATGCATGGTATGCCAAACTCAACCCCTCTCTTCTACTTTACGGGTCCTCTAAAAGTTCAGCGAATGCCTCAATGTTCACTAAACACTAACATAAAACCACTATAATTGTCTTAGTATACGTGGATGATATTATAATAACCAGAAATAATGAAGAAGAAATATCATTAGTGAAACTTTACCTCAAATCCAAATTTGATATTAAATATCTAGGCATCATGAAATATTTTCTTGGAATTGAAATTGCTCACCTAAAAAAGGGATTATTTCTATCCCAAAGAAAATACGTTTTGGATCTTTTACATGAAACTAGAAAAATAAGGTCTAAACCAGTCAACACCCCAATCAAAACAAATCGAAAGGTTAGTCTGGTTGATGGTGAACCAGTTCAAGGCTTAGGTCAATTTCAAAGATTGCTTGGTAAACTCAGCTACCTCACTATCACTAGACCCAACATCACATATGTTGTTAGCGTAGTAAGTCAATTTATGCATGCACCTCATAAGGGTCATCTAGAGTTTGTTGACCAGATTCTACATTATCTTAAGAAAACTTTGGGTCAAGGTCTTTGGATGAAAAGAAACAATTCTAATACAATTGTTGGTTACTCTGGTAAAGATTGAGTTGATAGTCATGATAAAAAATCCACCACCGGAAACTTAGTCATATGGAGAATCAAAAAATAAAACGTGGTGACTAGATCAAGCGCTGAAGCCGAGTACTATGCAATGACCTCCACAACAAATGAGCTAATTTGGCTCAAGCAACTTCTCAAAGACATGAACATAAGCAACCAAAATCCAATACAAATGTTTTGTGACAATAATGCCGCAAGACACATCGCCTCCAATCATGTTTTCCATGAACGAACGAAACTCATTGAAGTGGATTGTCACTTTATTCGTAAGAAGATACAAGCTGAAGAAATCGAAGTTCCCTAAATCCAGAGTAATCATCAACTAGGAGACATCTTCACCAAAGCACTAGATCAAAAACACTTTCAACACATTCTTCACAAGTTAGGCTCCTTCAACATCTTCCGGAGTCAACTTGAGGGGGGATGTTGAAATATGACAAGAAAGATACGTTTGAGAACATACCCGATGTGGATCCAATCAAAAAAATCATCAGATCACGCAATCATCCAATCAAGTAAATCATGGATATCAATGTAACAAACATGGAAAGTCCAACGGCTCCTTGAAGTCTCGTCTTGTATAAGGACAATATTGAAAACCCAAAAAAAATATCTTTTTTTACTGTTCAAATCAACATATATTATGTATATGCCTCGTTTAAAAAAGATATAATTATGAAAAACATAGAAAAGCAGTTATGGAAAATATGCACCAAAAAGGACACGATCAGCAAGCATCATTCATATATAGATTCAACCCCAAGCAAATTAAACTTGTAGTGTTGTCTATTAATGAACAAAAATGATCCTAATTCCTTACTAATCTCAAGAAATCTCTGAGCTCAATAGGGAAGCACGGGTACTGCTGCCATATCCCACCATGCAGCTTCATTATCTTGATTACAGCTTGCTTGGTGGAAGAGCTGCAATCCATGTGCACCAGACCCAGCAGCTTCTTCACAGCTCCGAACACGATCATCTCATCCATCACCTTGTCTGTAGGCAGAGACATACAGACCAGACACAGAATCTTGACTCCCATCTTTGTTGCCAATTCCGACACCCTCAATATCTTCTTGGATACGACCGCCACTCCCATTCCATGCTCCGCCATCGCCGCCCGCCCTTCCGGGCACTCGCACAGCAGCTTCATCAGGAACAACAACTTCTCGCACTTGTGCCGGTTTGCGTCTGCCAGGAGTTCTATCAAGACGCAGATGGCTCCTGCTTCCACCGCGCGAATCCGGCGCCGTTTGGAGGCTGTTGTCATCTCGATTAGCACGTCCAACGCGGCAGAGCTTGCGTGGGTGAAGACCTCGTCGGAGAGGAGCTCCAGCAAGGATTTATACAACTCTATGTTTTGGTTGGCTAATGTGCAGCTCCAGTCTCTGCCGGCTTTGGCTATCTTCTGGAGGATGGTTATTGTGTGGAGACGAGCGCCGGCGCTCCCGCGTTGTAGGAGGGTGGTCATTGAGGCGATGGACTCCGGCGAGGTGAGGGTTTTGAGGACGGTGTCGGAGGTGAGCGGGAGATGGTGGAGGACTCCGGTCGCCTCCTCACACGTCTCAAAGGCATCGAAATCAGTGTTCTCCGAAGATAACATGACTTTCTCCAAAATGTTGGTCAAGGCTTCGATCCCGCCGGAGTTGACCACATCAGCTGCGGCCTTCTCGTCCTTGCTCACCATGGATCTCAGCTTTTTTAGGGAAGTAACCTGTTAATTGATTTGCATCGAATTAACACAAACCTTACTTAATTAATTGGGATCATCCATCGATATATATCTTCGGGAATACAATTTGAACTTAGAAATTTAACATGCATATTATACACGTATCGATTTCCCTGCCTAGTAATTAGGTACGTACGTACGTAGAATTGAATTCAAACAATTAATTACCTTGAATGGAGTAGAGTCCATGGATTTCATAAGCACGACCACCTCGGCCGTGGAGGTCGACGTGGGCTCACGTGGAGGCGACGCAGGCTTCCGGCCATGACCGGAGGAGATGAGGCGATACAAAGTATGGTTAGGGGTGAGATCGAAGTTGTCCAAACGTTGCATAGTGGCAGGGCAAGTATACTTCTTGTAAACGTAGAACCACTTCTCTATGTTCTTACGTTCGTAGGTCACACCAGTGGAGATGGTGACTGGGTCTTGCATGACCTCCATGGAAATGGGACACCTGAAGAGCAGAGGGACCTCATCTTTGGACTGGGAGGAAGAAGGAGAGGACTCCATTGAAATGGTGGGAGGAGGGGTGGTGGTGGTTTGGAAGTGTTATATAGGGTGGGAGAAGGTGAGAGGGAAATATATATTAATGGAAGTGTTGTAGTTTTGGATCTCAAAGGTCAACTCCCATAGATGCTTGTGAAGTGATGGAAACACAACCCTTTTTTGGTTGGAAGTTTAATATAGAATATGGAAAGTCGACACGAACCTAAACCTTTTGTGTTAATAATCATGACACATATGTAACATGAGGTGGGCTTAGCTAGTCAAAATAAATACTCGGCAACGACATCAAACAACTAAGTAGGTAAACTAGCCATGGACTTTGAATAACCAATACCAATACGACCCAACGAATTTTGGCCCAGAACATTTTTCGTGTAGCATTGGCAAAAAATCTTTAAAAAAGTCACATGTCAGTGGCGTAGAATTTATTCCAAAAGGTCGCACCAACTTTAATTCACTTTTTTATTGGACTATCAACTTAGTCCGTAAATTACTTAATTTGTTTGTGTTAATTATCATTTTGTTATTTTCTTATTTTTACTATCAATGGATCCTCAGCTCTTTCATACAACCACGAAAAATAAAATCAGAGCATGAATGCGGGAGTGGCAGGGGACGCTAGTCCCCCGCAAAGCGAGCGAGCAAAAGGAGCAAATGGAGTACGTTTTGCGGACTTTTTTGTTTCGACACTCTATTATTATACTCCGGATATTGATATGTTTATCCGTTCATTTACGTTTGTGTTTTTTTTCCACCATGTCACCACCAAAATCTTGCAACGGAATCTGAAATAATTTGAAATAACATACCGTATAAATACAAGATTTTAAAAAAAAGTAACGTCATGGAGGAGGCGTCCTAGGCAGACGCCTCGTTTTTTTACGAGACATAAGAGATATTAAATGAATTACGAAGAGCAGAAAGATAATTGAGAAATACGATTTTAATAAAATCCGGACTACTTTTAACAATTCCTTGTTTTTAATACAGGATTACTCTCCTCACCAGCTACGTTTTCTGGCCAATCATTCTGACTTTACTACCTTAGAATATAAAAAAGGTGTTACGAGTATTATATTTATCCGTTGTTGGAACCAGATGGAAGAGTTGACTGGAATTTTCGGAAGAAAATGAAATCTTTGCATTACAGGTATTTGAACAAGTATTTTATACGTATGTGCTAGTGGAATATCTACAAGTTGTTGGTTTACGATTGCATCTTACACCGAAGAGAATATGACATAAAAATATGTTGGAAGCAGTTGTGTTGTCTGGACTTCACAATCACATGCATGTCATCTAACATCATACTTTATTGTGGACTTCAGAGATCCATCGTGATTATTTTTGGTTTACTATCTTCTTGAAACATGTATCGATTATAACTCCACGCTTACTGTGAGTCTGTGACTGTAGATGTCGTATTACTAACGACTCATAAAGTCATGTCCTAACATCGAATCCCAATATGGAAATGGCTTGAGTTTTGGATCTAATTCCTATGATATAAGGATATTATGAGATATGGTTGGTCTACTTTTTGTACCAAAGACTTAAGTAAATAGTAGTGAATTTAACCTTGAGAAATGTGAAATTATATGTTAAAACATTTAGTTGCACTCGTCATTAAAATTATTTTCCCTGTGACTATGTTAGTTATGTGTAGTGTAGACAATATGGGTTGAAAGAAGTCTCCAAGGTGTAGACAATATGGGTTGAAAGAAGTCTCCATATGTGTAGACAATATGGGTTGAAAATCAACGTGCAGAAGGTTTTGAGTTCAGTTCTTACATATTCTCTTGGACTTTTAATTTTGAGAAATGTGTGATTTTTTTTCCAATAGTTAGTTGATGCTAATGACAATGCTAGGGCAAGATGTTGATAGTGTAGGATCGTGTGGGTTATGAGTTCACTAATCACTTTTTAATCTAATCACCTACTTGTTTAAGCAATCGATATGCGCAGCGGAAATTTAAACAAAACAAGCAAGTGTAGGAATAATAATGCAAACCACACAAGAAGACACCGGATTTACAGAGGTTCGGCCGCGCCTACGTCCTCTCTTGCAAGCTCCTCTCGAATCCCCGTTCGAGCTCCTCTTGCGTCTTCACTAACCACTCCCCGTTCCGGGCCGGGAGAGAACGCCTTTACACCACAAGCAACGCGAACAACCCTCGCTTGCTTGAAATCTTCCTCTCACAATCCGAGAGGGATACTTCGGGCTTTCACCGAAGTCCTTGCTTCCTTTTACAACAATTGAGAACTTGAGTGGAACAACACTCTCTAAACTTTGAGCACACTTGAGTAGGATGAAGAAATGATCACTAAGTGTGGAAGGTTTGTAGCTTTGAGTGTTTTGGATTCTCTCTAAAGTTTGGGACAAGTTTGTAGTGGGAGAGTTGTGTTAAAATGTGTTTTACAACTCCTTATATAGGCATTAGAGAGAATAGAGTCGTTGGGATTGATTGGGTATGAGTTGAAGTGTGATTACACAAAACAGAAAGTTCAGAACCCAATTCTGGCTGAATTCGGTCGACCGGATCGGGACAATCGGTCGACCGTTAGGCAGTTTTACACTCAGTTCGGTCGACCGGTTAAGCAACGGTCAACCGCCCAACTCTACGACTTAGGTTCACTTAAGTCATCGGTCGAACACAAGATAGGGTTCGGTCGACCGATTTCGTCCAGGCACTTTTGGGGTGACAAACAAATGTGTGAACGGTCGACCGAAACTGGTTTTGGCGGTCGACCGAATATGGACAGGCATTTTGGGTTTGTCAAGAGATGAACCAACGGTCGACCGATCGTGGTCCTCGGTCGACCGATACATGAAATACATTTGGGGTATTTTTGGTTTAATATGAATACGACCGTTGGGTATATACGACAAAAGTAACGGTCGGGAAAATATAATCTGACGGTCGACCGAAAGGTAAAACACGGTCGACCAAATAAGGGCAGTGAAAACACAAACAATAGAATTGATCATCTGGTCGACCGAACGGCCTGCATCGGTCGACCGAATGTGGGCAGACAGTGGAGTTCAGGTTTAGGTGTTTTCCGGTCTAAGTTTGGGTGATCTATTGAAGTCCAAATTATGTGAAATTTCGTGTGTGTGACTTCTATAAGGAACCTAGTGTGTGATTAAGTTGATTTTAGCTCAAGTATGCTCAATTACACTTTGTTCCTAAGACTCAAAAGAAATCAAGATTACATGTCTTCGATTTAGCTTTAATTACATGTCTTGACTTCATTTCCATCTTTCTTGAGTCTTGATCACCTGTAGAGGTTAACACAATACAATATATATGCAATGCATAGTGTGTGCTACTCTAATTAAGATTCGGTTGATTAAATCATCAAAACATAAGATTAAGACCAAAAAGCCAACAGATAGGGTTCCGGCAAGCAGGAGAGAACAACATTTCTTCAAAAATATTAAGAATGGCTGAACTATAAGTGTAACATCCTCAACACAGCGGAAAATTTTAAATTTTTTGATAACACACAATCAACAGAGGATATTACGCAAATAATGAAAACATGTACACAAACATATAATATATATATATATGAACATCAGAGTATTTCAAAAGTTGTGATTACATCAAAAGACTATACAACGAAAGCAGTAATCACTCGACCTCAACTAAGAGAAAGCTGGATCCGGTAGCAGTGCTCCTCTCCTCGGTCACCACCCCCTATCGTTGATCACGACCTGAAAGTAAACATGCAACAATGCCTGAGTTTCCAAAAGAAAACCACGTATGCCAAACTCTATAATGCGGGAATGAAAACACCCTAGCATGCAGTTCTACTAACAAGAAAAGCATCTCAGACAGGATGGGCTTCAGGGCTCTTTCACCCAACCACAACACACACCACCGTCACGGGGCTCCAGGGCTTTTTCACCCAACCACCGCATCACACTCGTCGCCAAGCTGGGCTCTAGGTCTTTTTCAACCAACCGCAGCGACCACGACACGACCAAGGGCTCCAGGTCTTTTTCAACCAACCCAAACGTCCAAGGGCTCCAGGTCTTTTTCAACCAACCCCTACACGCGGTTCCTACTCAGGCTCTAGGCCTTTTTCAGCCAACCTGAACGCACTACAGAGCTCCAAGTCTTTTTCAACCAACCCCTCACAGACTAGCTGGGCTCCATATCTTTTTCAACCAACCGCAACTCTCACACAGTTACGGGGCTCTAGGTCTTTTTCAACCAACCACCGCAACACCACATTCTAAGCTGGGCTCCAGGCCTTTTTCAGCCAACCCAAACTCTCACACCGTTACGGGGCTCCAGGTCTTTTTCAACCAACCACTGCAACACTCGTGCACCCTAGCGCACTTACCGGAAGAACATCGGCATCACAACTCGCCCCACACGGACGACCACAACCACAACACCTCCATAATGCAAAACTGGACACGAACGGTCGACCGAACCAAAAGTCTCGGTCGACCGAATCAAGCAAATACAGGGCAATCGCATCGACCGACACTCCATCGGTCGACCGATACCCACCAACCGCACTCGTTCGGTCGAACCCAAGTCAAGGGACGGTCGACCGTTTAGATGGTCAACTCCCAGGTTCAACGAACAAAACGACCATTCGGTCGAACGGCAAAAGGGCCTCGTTCGACCGAAAGTCACCAAGGACAAATCCCACAACTCCACAACGAATTCAGTCGAACCCCCGAGCACTCTCGGTCGACCGAATTCCACCAGGGAATTCCTCAACTCTCACCACGAATCCGGCCGAACGCCCGAGCACTCTCGGTCGACCGAATTCGTCCAGAGCATTCCCCTACACTTCTCAACATGTCCGGTCGACCGAAACCACCGTCGGTCGAGCCGACCACTATTCCCACTTAAGTCACGGTCGGACGAAGTCATACAGACGGTCAACTGTTTAGATGGTCAACGCCCTACCCGACCCATGACGGTGCACACGGTCGAACGACAAAGGGGACTCGTTCGACCGAATCTCCCCAGACTTGCCTCCCACGCACAATCGGTCGATCGCCCCTGGGGCATCGTTCGACCGATTTGAGGCAGAACCCGAATTCTCTTCACGAACGGTCGACCGTTTGCACCAACCGGTCGACCGTTTAAGCAGTGAAATCTGCTCCACGTTTACTTGCGACGAGCCGGAAGGCCTACCGTCGACTTCCAAATACTCACACTACTTAAATGAGTGAGTTGACATACAGGAAGGTTTGAAGAAACCTTTGAAGAACCACGACGACGCCTCCACGAGCACGTCTCCCCAAAATCACGATCCGTCGAGGAATCCCTCGCTCGAACGACGATCAACACCTCCTCGACGATCCATGACCACAACTCCATGTAGTGGGAGCCATGTAGTACTTCTGATCTTATATGTCGATGACATATTGCTCATGAGCAATCATATACCTTTGCATTAGCAAACGAGAAATTTCGTTGAAATCAGTATGTTCAATGAAAAGATGTGAGTGAGGCTCAATACATCTTGATTATCAAGATATAAAGAGATACATCTCATAGACTCATTGGTCTAAGTCAACGTGTATACATTGACAAGGTCTTTGAAATGTTCAGGATGAACAATTCCGATATGGACAATATGCCAATAAGTATGAGTATAGGTGTGCAACTCAAGAAGTCTCAATGTGCTCAATCACACAAAGACTTGGAGTACATGAAGGTATCCCTTATGTTTCGGCAAAAGGAAGGACCATGTACACAATGACTTGCACAAGACTCAATATCTCGTATGCTCTAAACGTGACAAGAGGTCACTAATCCAACGCAAGTCCTAATCATAGGATTGCGGTCAAGAATATTCTGAAGTACCTTAACCGGACTAAAGATAAGGTTCTTGTTTATGGAAGACAAAGGAGAAAATAGCCGAGGGCTATTTTGATGCAATTCTTATAGGAATTCTAGACAATAAGAGGTTGGAGTGATGATGCGTCATCATTATCAAAGGTGGAGGTATGAGCTAGTGTAGTTAAGAGTACCATCACTACAGCTAACTAAACCACCAACGAAAGACAAAATAAATGAATAGGTGGACACAACAGTGACACAACTGATACATTCAACAAACCTTAATACCAAACTAAGAGACGAAATATATTTCGAGTCCATGGATCCGAGGATCCATGTGGATTGGCTTGATAGGTGATTTAGGAAGGTTACCCTAGTTATTAATGTTTTATACATTGAGAATGTATGTGTGATGCATTGCATACATTGCATCATATGTCTTTCATTTAGATTACTTTTACATCAATAAATGCTACTAAGGTATGTGTTTAGTCTTATTTACAGAATACAGGGACCTGAATGCAATTTACCCACATTCCGAGCATAAACGTGTGCAAAAGAGTCATTTCTATCATAAAGACCGAATTCAAGTTTATCGGGTTTCAATTGGAAATGCATCCAAGCATAAAAGCATTCAAGGAGCTAATCACAAAAAGGTCAAGGGCTTAATTGCAAAAATGCCAAGGACCTAATTGCAAAAGAAAAGGATCAAGATATTTTGTTGGAAAAGTCAAAAGAAAAATCAACTATAAATCTCCAACAATGGAAGGAATTAATCCGGAGCTCAAGACAATGGAAAGAAATCATCCAGACACGCAAATAAAGATCAAATCATACCATAAACGCGTGACAAAAATCCTGATTAAATCCGACCAACGTGGGAGGCGAATCCGCCGCACAATACACATGATGTGCGGCGATTCCGCCGCCCATTGGTTGATCCGTGTGTCCCAATTTCGTCCACTCATGTATGGACACGTGTACTATCCAATTCTATACCTAAGTCCCTTGTAGCAACTATAAATAGACCCGAGAACGATGTAAATAGGGTCCTTAGTTGTTGTTCTTATTTGTGTACCTTAGTTTTATTAATAAAATTCTGTTCTTTTAATTCTTGTTTTAGTTTTCTTTTAATGTCTCAAGGACCTCTTCTTCTTCCTCCCTCCATGAGTTTCTAAACTCTCTCCAAAGGGTGGAGGTGATGGAATTAGGGTTAGAGAAGATGAATGCATGTTATTGTTTTAAGTTCGTGATTAGTATATTTTGATTACTTGAGTTTATGTTAAATCATTTATCTTGTAATGCTTCATAACTAACATGATTTATTTCAAGTTTCTCCATTCTCCAATCTGAACCTAAGTCTAGACCTCCACCCGACGGAATTCTCCATCTTTATTCTTGTTTTTAGTTTTAATTGTTTTTGTTTCGTACTTTAGATAATTAAATCAAAAATACCAAAAACCCAACTTATTTCTTCTTCCTTCCTCCTCTTAATCGAAAATAACATTAACAACGAAATCTCTCCCTCCTTGTGTTCGACCCGTACTTGCCACCGCTTCATCGCGGCCGTGCACTTGCGGTATAAATAAAAATCTTCATCAAGTTTTTGGCGCCGTTGCCGGGGAGGCGACGCAGATTTTTGTTGTTTTTGTGTTTTCGATTTTATCCTGTTTATCTTGTGCACAATCTAAGTATTTGGATTTGTGTTTCAGGGGACAACAGAGTGCGCGGAGAAATCCGGGCACATTTGGAGCTAAACGAGCGGCGAAATCGCCGCACCTGAAGAACAACTTGCGGCGAATTCGCCGCACCAGTAAGGTTTCTGGGCGTCATTTTTCTCTGGGGTCGTCTACATCGTGGATTGGTCGCATTGAGCTACTGGAAATTCCGAGAGCAGGCGGCGAACCTGTCTGAGCATTGCGGAGGTAACTTTTCTTGCCTTTCTCGTATAATCTGAATTTTCGAAAAGTTTCCTTTCGTAGAATTGCACGTGTTAGGGTCAAAAATTCCATAATTAGCAATAACTCAACTCTGACCTAAAAATTGGCAAAATTAGAAAGACCTTAGTGCATGCATCATATAATGTTTTGTTTGCATTATTATTGCTAAATTATTGCAAATTATTTTTGTTGAAGAGTGCTGGAGACAAGGTACGTATCGCGGTTTTTAACGACTGCATTTAAGCATATAATTTAATTTGCATACAACCTTGCAATTGCCCCCATTAAAAAGACCATTGTTTGACTATCTTTGTTAGATCTAAGTTAAACTATCTTAAGGGCAACTCCATAGGAAAAGATACGGTGGGGATTTCATCACCCTTCCGTGGCCCACAAATCACAATCCTCAAGTGTCACCCAAGCCTAAAATTAAAATCAATTAGACATTGACCCCTAAGGACTCGGACTCAATTAAGGAGGAGATTGGTTTGACTTGCTATGACCTGAAGCTAATTGAATTCAATTTGGTGTCTAGAAAGTGTTTTTGTGTTGACGAAAGTCTTCCAAGCGACGTGGTTGTCTAATTGGCACCGACTCTGTCGGAAGCGCCCCCACTAGCTATACACTAACTGGCCAACTTGGTTTGATTGGTGAGGGAGGTGAATCAAGCAAATCAATTCGACTCAACCAGTTAGGAGTCGTCTAGATCTAAGCGACACTAGGTCTAGGATTGTTTGAACCGTGCTTTCTTAGGAAACCTCTGACCGACCCTCTTATCTATCTTTAGAGTTAAGTTTCCCTTCTCCTCTGAGTCATCTTCTTCTCACCTACTTATATGTTCTAGTCTCCTCCCCTTTACATTCTCTATTAACATTTTAGGGTCGAGTCGAGAACTTGTGCTTGCTTAGCCTCCTAAGGGTAAGAGTACTTGACTCAAGAGTGTTTTGATGCTTCCTGGTATTCTAAAGCCATGCAGGCTGGGGTGGCTCAGACTAACACCCCATATGGTTGGGACAATCCTAATTGTATAACTGAGCAATCTTCATATTGGGGTAACATGAGAGAGGAACCGACTGCTAGACCACAATCTAGTTATATCGGATCATATGCTGGTCAACACACTGAGAATTTACAACAAGCTTTTGCCTCTTTCATGAGTAGGACAGACAACATGAGTGCACCGGTGGCTCCAGTAGCCGTACCGTGCGACTGTTGTGGGTTGAGTGGTCATGTTATCGGGGAATGCCCTTATGTTCCCCCAGAGCCTGAGTATGAGCATACTTTTTCCCAAAACGCTCAAAATGACTATTACGCATCCGCGTACAACCCGAGAGTGATGGATTCGTGGAGAAACAATTCCTATCCAAATTCTTATACTTCATTTTCACCTCAGTATCCTCCTCCCGAATACCCAGAATTCTACCAACTCCCCACGTCAAATCATTATTCTCAGCCCATCAACACCCAATCCCATAATTTCACAAGCTCAAACTTGGACCTCATAGCTGACCACGTACCTAATTCCTTGGAACAAACTTTCCTTACGTACATGGAATCCACTCAACGATCCGTACAAAATATAACATCGCATTTGAGTCAAATGATACAACAATTAGGTGAACGTAAGGAGAGTAACTTTTCGTGTCAACATAAGGATCCACCTTTTGATATCGAACCACCACCACATCCACAAATTCAAAGCACAATCTGTCAAAGCCAAACTCCTAGTCAGTCTGAAGGACTTGGGGTTTCAATTCACGATCACTTAGTGGAGGATTCGATACACATTGACCAATTTCATCATGAGTCGGCCCAGGATTGTGTCCTATCTTCTTGTCCCGTGGCCCTTGAGCCACATGATCTTCATGTTGCATCTCTTAAGGACTCAGCTCTGGTGGAGCAAGATCTCCCTAGTACCCTCAATTTCAAACAACCTGATGAGAGTCTGCCTCTCACCATTGTTCCTGATCATCTTGGAAATGATGGAACATCAAACAACCACATAGCTCATGAGGGTATTAGAAGCGCCTTAGAAAATACCTTGGGTATGAGACCCACTTTTTGTTCGCCTGGTGTGTCGGACATGCCTAACGAGGTTCTTGACCTCGTTCCGACACACCAGCCAGTTGGTTGGAGAGTTTGGATTGATGATCATAACTTCAACACCGCAACGGGAGAAACTCCTCTTCCGTTGCCCCTTAATTCCCAAACTATCGAGAGGTTCAAGCTCTTTCAGTTTGATCCGTTGAATGAGACGCATTTGCGTCCAATTCATGAACCTCTCATTTCATCTAGCGCTTTTTGTGAAGGCGGCCCACACATGCATATTCTGGCCCCACGTGGTGTCATGTTCCCTTTTGAGGTCTTTTGACAAATGAAGATGGGAACTTATGTTTGTACATAGTTATATTTGTATAACAATAAGTAAAAAAAAAAAAAAAAAAAATTTGTTTTTATCCCTTCTTTAGCATCTCACAGGTTTTTGAGGGAATTCGGGTTTTTGTCCATCAACAGAGCTATGAACTTTCCTTTGTACTTCACGTTGGTGAGATCTTTCCTTTTTCATGCATAAATCCATGTAGTATCTTGCTCGCATACATTGAGGACAATGCATGATTTAGGTGGGGGGGGGGGGTTTATATATGTACATATCTATCTATTTGCTTGTTTTCTTCTTTAAAAAAAAAATAAATAAATAAAAAAAAAAAAAATCAATGTTTCATGACATAGCTTAAGATTGAACTGCTAAAACCCGTGTACAAATTGCATTGAGTTTTTGTTCCTTATTATGTAGTTCTGCTTGTAGAAATTATGACATAAATCTAAGTTCCAAAGAAATAACCCATGGCCCTTTTAAGACATGTATGCACTTAAATTGGATGAATCAAATCTTTGAAGTGGTTGATAAAAAGCAGAGGTTGAGGAAAATATACCGGGAAGTGTGGACTTCTAATAGCAATTAAGCCTTGAGGAAAATAAAAATAAAAATAAAAATAAAAGGAATAAAGTGAGGAAAACACATTCTGCAAAATGATTACAAAAGCCCAAGCCTTTGAGTCACTGGTCCGTAGGGGTATCTTGAAACCCGGTAACTTGAGTCTGCCAACTCGGGATTATCGACCAAACTCGCTACACGAATGCAAAAGGGTAAAAGTGTCAAAAAGCAAATGTGTTGAATCACGGAAAAAATAAAAATAAAATAATACTCAAGGCCCAAAGCTAAAAGAATGATCCATGCCATGGTTGATCCGAATGATACTTCACCACCAAAGGAGGCGTGCAAAATAATTCAAGTGATAAACATGTGTAGAAGGGTTAGTGGTGTGAATGTTGGAGGAACAAAGACCAAGTCATATTTTTAATGAGTTAGATTTATATAATGAGCATGCAAAAATTCTTAGTGAGATGTATAAAGTTGAGGTAGGGATATTGAGAGCTATTAATGAAATGTTGATTCAGGATTTTGTGGGTATATCCGCTGAAAACCCTCAGGAGACAACACTCCTCCTCCTAGGAAACTTGGAGGTTTAACGGCTTGTTGCACATGCTAAGTGCAACCGTGATTCCTACGAAAGTGAGTTAGGATTTCCCTGCTTTCATTTTCTTATACTCTGTTTTGCTAGGGACTAGCAAAATCTAGGTGTGGGGGTATTTGATGCATTGCATACATTGCATCATATGTCTTTCATTTAGATTACTTTTACATCAATAAATGCTACTAAGGTATGTGTTTAGTCTTATTTACAGAATACAGGGACCTGAATGCAATTTACCCACATTCCGAGCATAAACGTGTGCAAAAGAGTCATTTCTATCATAAAGACCGAATTCAAGTTTATCGGGTTTCAATTGGAAATGCATCCAAGCATAAAAGCATTCAAGGAGCTAATCACAAAAAGGTCAAGGGCTTAATTGCAAAAATGCCAAGGACCTAATTGCAAAAGAAAAGGATCAAGATATTTTGTTGGAAAAGTCAAAAGAAAAATCAACTATAAATCTCCAACAATGGAAGGAATTAATCCGGAGCTCAAGACAATGGAAAGAAATCATCCAGACACGCAAATAAAGATCAAATCATACCATAAACGCGTGACAAAAATCCTGATTAAATCCGACCAACGTGGGAGGCGAATCCGCCGCACAATACACATGATGTGCGGCGATTCCGCCGCCCATTGGTTGATCCGTGTGTCCCAATTTCGTCCACTCATGTATGGACACGTGTACTATCCAATTCTATACCTAAGTCCCTTGTAGCAACTATAAATAGACCCGAGAACGATGTAAATAGGGTCCTTAGTTGTTGTTCTTATTTGTGTACCTTAGTTTTATTAATAAAATTCTGTTCTTTTAATTCTTGTTTTAGTTTTCTTTTAATGTCTCAAGGACCTCTTCTTCTTCCTCCCTCCATGAGTTTCTAAACTCTCTCCAAAGGGTGGAGGTGATGGAATTAGGGTTAGAGAAGATGAATGCATGTTATTGTTTTAAGTTCGTGATTAGTATATTTTGATTACTTGAGTTTATGTTAAATCATTTATCTTGTAATGCTTCATAACTAACATGATTTATTTCAAGTTTCTCCATTCTCCAATCTGAACCTAAGTCTAGACCTCCACCCGACGGAATTCTCCATCTTTATTCTTGTTTTTAGTTTTAATTGTTTTTGTTTCGTACTTTAGATAATTAAATCAAAAATACCAAAAACCCAACTTATTTCTTCTTCCTTCCTCCTCTTAATCGAAAATAACATTAACAACGAAATCTCTCCCTCCTTGTGTTCGACCCGTACTTGCCACCGCTTCATCGCGGCCGTGCACTTGCGGTATAAATAAAAATCTTCATCAATGTGAAAGAAAACTTTGATAACAAGTGGGAGATTGATGGGAATGTGTTCTAAAAGTTTTACTTTTAAATGTCAATTATTATGAATTGAATGAGAAATCATTTTGTTCCTTGTTTATGTTATTCGTCTTTTAGAAGTGTTAAGGAAGAGGCTCTTGGTCCTTAACCGTAGAGCTCTAAAAGATATTGGTTTACATAAAACAAAAGATATTCGCAATCATGGTAATTAACATGGAACATTAATTACCGAGTTAAGATTGTCGTGTTGGTCATAGATCATTGTAGCTCTACAAGTGAGTGACCACACGGGTATGCAAAAGAGGAAAATATTACTTTTGTATACTGAATAGACCTAATAAGTAAAATATTATAGAAATGTGTTTCTGTGTCATTAATATTTTACTGTGTCTTTGGTCCTTTGATATGAGACTTATATCTAATCACTTAAGGAATACTTAATTAGATCAGTGTCTTGAACTATCGATCAGTGTAGTGTAAAGACATTGGTTGGTTAAGTACAACTTTTGTTGGAGAAGATAGTTAGTCAAAAGATTATCATTGCCCCTCTTAATTGAGTGATGATATTAGTGGGCCCCTTGATAAAGCAAAGTTATAATGTGCACAATGTGATTTGAGTTAAGTCACATATTTATAACTAGCTTAAAGAGATCAAGAAATGAATACTAATACAAAGATGACACAATACTACTTTGTGTGTATTCTTAATATCATGAGGCAAGGGACGGACACAAGTGGTGCACTCCATCACTAAATGGATCGGGTTTTGGTTCGAGTGGAATTAAGACATCTAACTAATTGGGAGCTATAATGTGTAGCTAGATACCGCTTATAGCTTGTGATATTAAGCTCTTAATATCACTGCCAACTTAGTCTAGATCCTCCCATAGGTCACACCGCAAGAAACCGGGAAACAAGAAGCTTGATTTTTGGTTCATATGATGTGTCAGGTTTCTTATAGAAAATAAGACACATGTGGTGAACAAGTAAAATCAATCATGTTATATATAACATAATTAGAATCATGATAAATTCATATGAGATGCATATATTATGGGGTGGAATAATTTATTGTTGCATAGGATAATATATTGCATAAGTTGTGAATTTGCTAAAACCCCCTCAAGTTCAAATTTTGTTGGAAATAAATCCAAAATTTGAAAAAGGCAAAATCGGGTAAAAGTTCGGTAATCCGTTGAGGTTCGGTCGACCGAAGGATCTGTGGATCGGTCAACCGAACATGGAACGAATAGTCATATTTGATTGACCGAACTTGACCAAAGTGCCTGGAACTTTGGTACGGTGTACCGAACCAAAATCGATCGACCGACTAATGTTAAGTTTCGATATTTTCGGTTAACCGAATGGCACTCGGTCTTAAACGAGAATTCGTCTGATCGGTTAAGGAGAATTTTTCCCTTTAAGAATCGGTCATCCGTCTAGTACTCGGTCAACCAATCGTGACATATTCGGTTAACCGAATGGGTCTCGGTCAACCGAACAGCGATTGATTTTCTGCCTTTGATTATTAAGAGATTAATTTGATTGATGGTTGGATTAGCTCCAAACTTGGTCAAACGTTTTGTGGGTGCATGTAATACATTAAGGAATTAATTTATGAGAGAAAATGTAAAGAAAACGTGGCTAAAGAATAGCCATGATTAAGAGTAAGATTGGAACCTATAAATAGGTCCTTATTCTCCCTAATTGGGTTACACAATTCAATAATTATTTTCTCTCTTAATTCACCACAAAAACCCACGAAAATTCTCTTAGTTTTCTAAGTCTTTGGAAGGAGAAATCTCAGAGGCTAAAGAAGGGGTTTGTAGCTAGATTCTAAGCTTGTTTGGAGATCGATTGACTAGCTCATTTCTCTCCAACCTTGTTTAGGGTTTCGGTGAACACTCGGAGGCATCCGGCGCAACGGGAAGCGACGATCATCTTCCCCAACGTCTCCGAATCTTCAAGAAGTTTTAGAGAACTTCTAGGTATGAATTTTGGAGTCCCTCGTGTTTGTTTTAATAAGTTTTGAAACTAGTTGTTAAAACAAACCGATGCATGCATAAATAAATCAAAGAAAATTGTAATAGATCCTTATTATACATGAAAATTCGAAAAATATATATGTATAATTAAACATGAAATCCTACAAACCATCCATCTCAAAACTAAATCATCCCATCCCTACATCCATCAACTTCCAATCTCAGCCGTCCATCTCCATCTCCCCCTAATCACCACCTAAACACATTAAACTCAATTAGGGTTAGGATTAGGCTCAAGAGCCCACAGTAAGTATCCAATTTTACGAAGAGGTAAAGAGAGTGGTAAATAAAGGATCCCATATTATGCAATATGATACTTTTCATTGCACCTATAAAGACAATTACAAAAGTTTTACAGATTTTTGAAGTGCAATAAACAAATAAATGTACGAAACACTAGTAGACTGACGAAAGGTTGTTACAATGTTACTACCACTACTAAAAACGACATCAAAGGAATATATATATAAACCTTTTCTAATAGACCGTTCACAATCAATTTGAAAACGGAACCAAAGGAAGTTTCGAGGCAACATCAGTTCGCATCCATTTCAGTCGTTTATAGTAACAATGATATTAATCTAATATTTCATTAACAATGATTTGCAAACAGTCCAACTTATTTTATAATTTTTATCTTCACAGTTCACACTGACGATGAATTATTTACTGAGCATATTACAATTTACCCCCTCCACTGTAACTTTAAAGACGAGCTTGAAACGAGGAAAGAAAAATCAAGGAGGTGAAAATAATAATTGGATTTTTGCTTGGGTGCACTTTCAAAGTGATCACTTATTGGATCTTTGCTCATGTAAAAAAATTATTGCTTTGAAACACTTGCAAATAAGACTATTTGTTTTAGTATATTTTATCTCTAATGTTGTTAACGGATTTTCATTATCTTCTGATGTCGTTAACGACGAACAAACAATGTCTAATCCCGTTGACCACACGTAATGTGCTCACATGAGAGCCCATGGTAGACCGAATTATATGTAAGTAGCTACTATATGGGTACGCTATGCGTGCTTAATGGGGTTAGACATCGTCTGTTTGCCGTTAAAGACCATCCGTACCTATGACCCGGACGATCTGGTCATGAACTTTCTCTCTCTTCTCTCTCTCTTCCACATCAGTTTTCTCTCTTCCCAACCCACTTTCTTCTCTTTCCTACACTATTCACCTCTTAACTACAACTAAGCACAACTCATCTCTCTCCTCCACGTCATTTCGGAATTCTACAAAATCTCTACTCGGAATTTTGGAAGAAATCTAAAAAACATCTGAAAAAATTCTACAAAATAAAAAAATTAGAAAACATATTTTAAAAAAGAAGATTAAAACTAATTTTAAAAAAATGGAAACAAAAAAAATGCTTTAAAAAGCGTGCTGGGAGAAACGACCTGGTCTTCAGGTCGTGGGAGGTCGTAGGGGGCGCACGGCACCCCGTTAAGGATGACCTAACGACGTTAGAGATAAAGTACACCAAAGCAAATAATCATATCTACAAGTATTTTGGAGCAATAAAAAATTTCACATGAACACATGTTCAATAAGTCTTTTTGGAAGTGCAGCCAAGCAAAATTCCCAAAAAACAATGCATTGTTAGTCTATAGAATGAGGCGTACACAGCACCAAACTTTTGACTGATGAAAGTGACAAGTCTTTGCTTAAATTGTGAAAATGGTTCAAGATTGGGATCCTCCTAATAATGTTTTATAGTCTTATGTCTAGAGCTTTAAGGTTTTAGGGAATAATAGAACAGAATAGGTGAGAGGGGGCTTAGTGTATTTAAACTTTCCAAATTCAATGAAAGAATATTTGTGTCATTTTACAATTCCCATCAACTCCGTTTAAGTGGTATTAGCAATTGTCAAATTTGCAGAAAGAGTTCTTGAACATTTTAAATTCTTTGAAAAGTTTGACTTGTGGATACAGTTTAGAAATTTTATTTTCGTCGCACACTTCTGACACGAACACATTTTCTGAAATGCATTTTGAACAGAACGGAATCAAAAGCTTGAATTTTCTCCCACCCCTAAAGAAACATTTGCAATTCATATTTTCTAACATTGTGCCTATGTGATGTGAGGTGTTGATTGGTTGTGTGTGGTTAACCATCCAAGCTTAGACAGACCAATAATAGACATTTTTTATTCCCATCCTTGAGATCTCTCGATGTCGGCATCCCATTAGACTTTTAATTAACTAATCATATTATCATTTGGCTAATTAAAAAAGTTATAGATAAGTTTGATGTCAAGGGGGTGACTCGGAAGGAAAGAGAGAGAGAGAGAAAGTTGTAAGTTTAGTCGAACGTCAATGTTCATGGATAAGTATGACGTCCATGGTATCTTTTCATTTAATAATATCAATGTTGTTTTCTTAGGTGAATTGGTGTAGATGATTTTGATTCTTACCGCCAACAAGTTTTTATGCAAATTCTATTTGTTGGAAATTGAAAATCGATGGTGATCGAGAATAAGATGATTAAGATTGAGTATGCACGTGGAGTTAGACTCAAAAAAAATTATGTTTGACATTGCATGGAAAGATGACCGAGCGGTTCACGGCGTAGCATTGAAACTGTTATGTAGGTTTTGTTTACCGAAGATTCGAATCTCTCTCTTTCCGTTTCTGTAGTTTCACCAATACACATATGTTAGATACAAAGTATGATTTACGCGTGTTCGGATTGACATTTGATTGTCGTAAAAATGCCAGCATATATTAAATTATTAATAGTTTAGAACTAAGTTTTGTTTCATAACATGTTTTGCTTCGCCATTAGATCAACATTATGTCTACTTCTGTACTATAATTTAGTTCAAATACTTGACTATTGCGTCTCATTTTAATATTCTAAACTTCACTCGAACCCATCTAATCTTACCTCATACTCCCAGTTAAACTAGACATTTGTTCGTGGACGTTTCTGTTCATAGCAAAGAGTTGGTCGAATTTGGTGGAGGTTTAGGGCAACATCTTTGAACAAGTCAAGACTTTTGATGGATAATCAATTGGTTAGAACTTATAAATTAATTAGGAAAACCGATTCCATTTTAATTTGATTCTATCTCAAGTAAGGACAAGTATAAGCTTACCATGTATTGTTGCTGGAAAACTGGAAGGGCCCCTTTGGACAATCATCGGGAACATCGATTTCGATATTTGCAAGCCTTCAAAAGGTGTTTAGGCAACCTAAAACAATATATTTTTGAATGAATTGACTAACAGACGTTATAGAAATATTTGAGTGCACTATTGCTTGACTACGTTTGGATGTTACCTCACATGTAGACTGTATATACTGTGAGAGCTCAGTAGAATTTATATAGGAAATTGGTGGAAAAGACTAATCCTCATTCATGTAGCATATTTGTGAACTTTTAGCAATCCAAAAGTATGTTGAAATTTACCAAAATGACGCTGGCTAAATGAAACTACGGTGACAATGACATTCTAAATTATTGATGGTGTTGTGCAGTGGGTTCTTCAGTCTTCCAACGACAAACCAACTGCATGATCTCATTGACCATGTTAGATTTCGCTCCAAATAAAACAAATTTTTCTTATGTATTTATATGATCTCATTGAGTATGTGCATTTCAGGTTCAATTATTTACATGGTCCTTGTTAGAACCCAAACCCTTGTTTAGGGTTAATGATGTTTAGGAGAGGTGTTTGGATGGTGTTTTGCATGGGGAAGGGTCGTGAACAAGAGAATGCATGGGAATGAAGGAGATAGGTGGTGTAGGGTGATGGAGTGGAGGTCGGCTACTGTTCACGCGTGGAGAGAGGGTTTTAATGGGTTTAAGTGGTGTTTTGATTTCTCTCTCTCTCTCACTCACTTGCACCCTCTCATTTCTCTTCCTTCCCGACGTCCAGAGGAGGCAGAAGACTCGGAGGCTCCGGCGTGAGGAGGTCGTCGCGAGGAGGAGGTCGCGCGTGAGGAGGTGATGGAGGCGCGAGCGGTGCTCCGGCGTTTCGTCGTCTTCTTTGAGGTATGCCGCTCTCTAGTGTGGTTTTGTTGTTAACCCTCGTGGTAGGGTTGTGTTGGTCGGTCGGAGGAGGTCGGAAACCTCTCCGACGGTGTGTTTCTTCGTAGAAACCTCGGCTGGCGCGAGCTTGAAGACGACCAACGGTCGACCGGGCCCTTCGGACGTTCGACCGAGTGGATGTGTTTTTGTATGTCTGTTGAGTTTCGGTCGACCAGGTCCTTGTGTTCGGTCGACCGGGTCCTTGTGTTCGGTCGACCGGAACTTAAGTTTATTGGATTATTATGCATGATGTTCGGACGATTTTCGTTCGGTCGACCGTTTTATGACGTAGAAATAATAGGGTGACCCTGTTAGTTTTCGGTCGACCGAGACCCCTGAGTCGGTCGACCGATAGATTTGATTTTGATGTTGACCATACTCCGGATTTTGACCTCGTTTGGTCGACCGGTTTTAGACCTTCGGTAGACCGTTAGGATTTTTGTGTTGCGCAAATAGTTCGACCGTTGCAGACGCTTCGGTCGGCCGATTCCCTTGTGGAAGCGATCAACCGAGCTGTCACATTCGGTCGACCGTTTTCCCTTGTGGAAGCGGTCGACCGGATGTCACTTCCGGACGACCGATTCCCTTGAGGAAAACAGTCGACCGAGTGGTCTTTTTCGGTCGACCGTTTTTGCACAGGACAGAATTCCTGGTTCCCTTTTTGAATGCCAACTTTGTCCACGGAAACCCGTGTCCTCGCCTTGAGCGTGAGCCGGGAAGTGACGGTGGACGCGTTCCGCGTGCCTACCCAGTGACCGCCGTGTGGAAAAGTGTGTGTTTAGGACGCGTCACCTCCATGTATGGACCGTGACTAAGATGTTGGTTTCATTGGACTCGTTGTAGTATAGCAGGCCTGAGGGATCGCACATCCCAATGTTTGATGTTGTGTGGGCACGCAACTGGCGTTGGGTGAGGTGACTACCGGCCTACGGGCTACGGAGGTCGCTGCCCTGCTTTTATAGCGGCGCGGTTGGTGTTTGCGGCTCGTGGAGCCTGATGACCTGGCAGACTTCGGTCTGGACCCGTCCAATGTTGTGCCAGACGTTTGTGATGGACCACCGATGTTGTGCCGGTGATGCCGCCGAGGTTGTGCCGGCGATGATGATTGTTGGGCCGAGGTTGTTCCGGCTATGTTGATTCCTCGACTGGGCACCTATCGAGATGATGTTGTTATACCTCCCGGGCGACGGCTCCGACCACAGAGATTTGCAGATCTGTATTCTATCGGCCCGCAGGCGTGACAGAGGCTCCCTGCCGAATCCTTGTGTAGTGTAGCCGCGTGTGGGGGGTGCGATGTCGCGTGCTGTAAGACTGCATGTGCCTGCAGTAGGTCTCCTTGGGAGACCTGCTGTTAACTGTCGGACTGATGTCCTGTTTTACCCATTCGGGGGAACTGTTTTCCTTTCTGTTGATGTCATGACATGCTACTAGTATGATAGGTTCATTGCGTAATGCATGCATATAGGTGAGTTGGCATACGAGGTTTCCTTCTGGAAACTCAGGCATTGTTGTTATATATTTTTCAGGACCACAGTAGGTCCAGTTGGGTGGTGATCGGCGGGCACACGTATTTTGGAGTTGGATCATCTACTCGGACTATTAAGGTTGACATGATTACATTTATATTCCTTGTTGTTCTGTAGTAATAATGTATCGTTTTTGACAAACTCTGATGTAATTTGGTGCACCGCTATTTGTTTTATGAGAAGTAACAGTCCCGTCTTTGATTACCGAGTTTAATTGTCTTGATTATAAATTTTTAAATTTTCGCTGTTTAGGGATGTTACGGTCCTAGAAGTGGAACCGGGATCTCATGTTTGGGGGGTCCGTACTTGTATTGGTTTTTATAATCTATGGTTACTAAAAAATCCCAGAAAAAAATATATGAACCAAATCACATCAGATTCGCTCATTTAAAATTGTGATCGATGTCTGTCATGGTTAAGTCTTCAGTAATTGAATCAAGTTCGAATTTTTCAACAATTTCTTCTCGATGTAGACAGCCATAGAATTTGTGAGATCGGTTTAACAAATATAATTATTACTCAAAAATGTTTTATTACTAATTTCAATTTCAAAGCAACAAATATCAAATTTAATGTACAAACTACAGAGGCAAAAGTCTAGATAATAAGAAACAATGTTGACCTAAAAAAATCCCGCAAAAAGTAGATAAATTTCAATATAATAAAAAAAATCATTAAAAATATAAATATTGCCAACATATCAAGTGAATAGATAGAGAGCACTCAACTACAAGCGCACAAGATCTCAACCATTTCAGACGAATTTTGATAACAAATTGAGTAAAATCACGAAGATAGGGCTTGGAGTTGGGGGTCGCCGATTAGGATTAATAAAGGTTATAAGAAAATTCCATTTTAGTAAAGATTTTGTTATCTCAAAACAAATAATTGAGTATTTTACAAAATACTATTTTAACATTTTGCTTTTAATAGGAGATGAGATTTTAAATTTTGGACATTTTGTGTTTACACCAGTTTATTTGCATTTTTTGTGTTATTAGAAACATATGTTTCAATTTTTTTTCGTGGAATATATTATTTTATAGATTTCGATTTAAATACAAAAATATATACAAAGTAACTTTGTGTGGGCATTTTAATTTTTTAAGCTCTTATCAAATATTTGCAAAAAAAAATTGTGTGTGTGCACGTGTGTGTTGTGGGTCAGGTCGTACGATTTTGACCTAGAACCATACCTAATCTGACTTGGTTGGTTATGGGTTTATCCAGATCCGAACTGAACCGTCCAAGAACCATCCTTGGTAAGACGTGACTTCACCGCAAGAGCTCGCAACTTAATTACATGCCAATCTCAATTTATCATATATGTTCTATGAAACTCGTTGACTTATTTGATCCCTAGACATTGTATCGTGTGGAATATACGTAAGCATGTTCGAAAAGATAACCCCATGAACATGCTAAAAGTCAAAACCGAAGCTATCATAATTTAAGAATCCAACTGTACAAATTCAATGATTTTAATAAATTTTAATTAACATAAACAAACTTCGTAACACAAGATTAAAAGTTGACTGGGACAATGCCGTCCAACAATACTGAATCGGCATGTTGGCAATTTGCATGGACTTGTTTCCTCTCATTAATCTACATCTTATGATGTGCTTCTGTCGACTTCAATAATTATTTGACTATTTCTATGCTAAAAGGGAAAAGATACGTTTATGTTCATCGTGTAGGGAATTAAGATAGATCTTAAATATATTTCTTATTTCCTGAAGTCAAGACTTCTTAATTTCTGTTAGGAAAAAGCAACCAACTAGTATAGTTGTGGGCACTATATATTGAGCCATACAATAGTTGGATAGCTTTTTTGTTTTTAATTTTCTTAAGCTCGTGGCTGAAATTAAGGAAAACGAGTGACACAAAGCACTGGAAATTAATAAAAAACATCTAAATCGAATACTAAACTGTTAAACGTCAAAATATTGAGCTTAAGATACAGTTGAAATTTGTCAACCGCGTGTTGGAAACATCTAAATCGAATACTAAACTGTTAAACGTCAACTAAAACTACTTAAATCCTAACTATTATCAAAATATAAACTCCTATATTTAATGGTCAAAAGATTGACACTTGGGCAACTTGAGCTTAAGATACAGTTGAAATTTGTCAACCGCATGTTGGAAATATTTCCCTACTTACAAAAAAACTCAATGTAATTCAACCCGTTACCATCGAAATCTTGCAACGGAACCTGAAATAATTTGAGATAACACCGTATAAATTTAAGATTTAAAAAAAAGACGTCTCGACAGGACGCACATACCATTGGGGGCGTCTGAGCCGAACGCCACAATTTTTTTACGGGACATAATGAGTATTAAATGGATTGTGAAGAACAAAAATGTAATTAAGATATACGATTTAAGTAAAAATCGAGCGACAAATAGTAATTCCCAATCGAATCAGCCACGATGAGACTTAAGTGAGACGAATGTCACTTTTTCGAAGTTCAGAAGATTAGATTGCCTCGAGTTATTGTGTAAAATTGAAATCGAACTATTTAAGTCTTAAGCATGAAAAACAATGTAGTAAAAGACTTGTAGTTTTTCAATGATAAGAGCTTAAAGTGAGGCACGTAACGGATATATAGTAGTTTCACGGGAAACAAAAAGTCTAAGTTGACTATGCTTATATAAAAAGAATAATAGTTTCACGGGACATACATAATCATGACATTTGACAACCTGGTCATGATTTTTCTTTCTCTTTCACATTAACTTTCTTTCTCATCCACATCAGTTTTCTCTCTCCCCAACCCAATTTATTGTCTTTCCAACATTATTTATCTTTTAATCACAACCCACTACAACTCATATCTCTCCCACATCATTTGGAAGTCGTTCTTGAAAAAAATTAAAAAAAAATAGAAAACGTATTTTGGAAGGAAAAAAAGACTTAAACTAATTTTAAAAAAAATCAAAACAATAAACCAACCAGGAGGGGCGACCTGGTCGTCAACTAGACGACCATGTCGTGGCCGACCAGATCATCGCCCCTGGTGAGGAGGCGAAGACCGATCGTTCGGGTCGTGACGGGGCTCACAACCCCGTTACGGATGCTCTAGGATGTGATTGAAAAGAGAAGTTTTACGAACCGCCTAAGTTCTTAAGTGACTTGCGCCTCAAAGCTACAAAATAAAGATATATACGAGAGCAATCATAACAAAGTATATCCATGTCAACATACAATGCTAAGAGAGGGAAATTCGGGCGCCCAAAAAAAGGGAGGCTCGAGGATACAAATCATCACATCTTAAAAATCACGATCTTCATCGTGTCACCTGAGTCTCTCTCAAACTGTGGACCGAATACAATTTCGACAACGAAAAACAACAATGCCTTTGAAGCAACTGAAATTGTACGCAATGTGAAGTAAATAAAACCCACATCCACTGGAGCATCTTAATCTTATCTTCTACTTTAAATTTTGTTCTGATTATACACAGTTTTGGGTTTTGATTTTCCACAAAGTCCGAACTTTTTGCAGGTGAACTCAAAATCAAAATTTGTAAGTCCGAACACTCATCTCACGAGGTTCTCTACTATTCCATTTCATACAATAGAAATATACCTCCAAACCAATTGAACCCAAAATATGAATATGAATATGAATACATCCAAACGGACCCTTGAGAGTAGAACATAAATACATGAATCATCCAAATTTGTGAATAAACATTAAATTTGTGCAAACCGTTATGGACCGTTTGGAGGCCCATTGAGACGAACCCCAATTACCGGACAAGTTAAAAAAACAAAAAGAAAACAAACGATCGAAGTCGCAAAAGCTAATTACCAGAGGGTAATTTCGCAAATGTACCCTCCGTCATCGTCCCACTCCGCCAACAACCACTCACTCCAAAACCTCCCACTTCTCCGGCGACATGACCGGAAGAAGAAAAACCCTAGAAATCCTCATGCGAGCTCGAATGAGAACTCCTAACATCACCTCCATTCCTTCGGAAGCATCCAGACACGCCTCGCCGTCGACCACGTCATCTCCAGGCCCACCCCAATCGGTAATATTCCCTTTTCGTAACAAACTCTAGGGTTTTCGTCTCACATTCTCAGATCATTCGTTACAGGCCGAGGTTGGGCGGTCCAACCCCGTGAGGTGCTTGCCCTCCTTTCCGCTTCCACCTCGAAGTTTCGTTCTTTTGATTGGTTTTGTAATTAAGTTGCGCCTTTTCGTTGGATTTTTTTGTTAGAGATGCGAATGTGGGGAAGGATGTTAGGGGTTTGATGAATTGGTGCGTTTCCAGCAGCACTGCTGAACCAACACTTGAGGAATTCCTGCAGGTAATATATCGGAATTCGCATGGTTTAGTGCGGAAGCTGGATTAGCGGAGTTTCCAAATTTAACTGGATTCCGTGCATGTTATCAGATTACGTTTCTATGAATTGTATTCCTTGTAATCAGATTACATTGTTTGATGATATTGAAGTTATTAACCACATGAAATTTGCGATATTAGGGGTCCGATAGACATCCTGTATGATCACGCTTGACAATGTGACATGCTTTGAGTAATTTGACATGAGTTGATTACGTTGTAATGTGCTTGTATTACGACCTTCAGTGAGATAATTCAATTGCCTTGAACGTGGTGTAATTGGATTAACTTAATAACTGGATTGGGGTGTGGTCAGTCTTCTATTTTCTTACCCAAACAATTAAATGTAATCAATGTGTAATCATATTACATTACACCTTAGATTTACAACGAACCAAACTTGACCTTAGTCAAATCGAAACTAGACAAACTTATTTTTTTTAAAAGGTCCATAAAATATGGGACACTATAGGTTGAGTTTTAGATGTGGTTATGGAATTTTGTTATTTGATAGTTAGGATTACACAACTCAAATTCCAATTTATATTTTTGTACGTATTTGCTTACCACCATCTGGACAAATACAAATATAAAATCCAATCACTTTTACCAATGCAACCCTTGATCATGGAGATTGTACACAGTTTTGATGTACATATGGCACCCTTAGATGTAATTATGGAATTCTGTTATTTGATTGTTGAGATGTGTAATGGGTGCAGAATTACTACGACCTCCCGAGCGAAGGTCGGTGGGAGCTTCTGCTTAGTCTTGCACGTGACTATGATGTCGACCGTGCTCGGGTTCGGGTTCTTATGCAGCAGTATCTTTCTCTTACACCTCCTTGCTTTGGTACGTAGCAGTTTTGTTGATAACTTGACATTGTTTATTTGGTCTTACATGTTAATTAATTGAAGTTCCCACTTTAGGTGATGTGGATGACCAGGCAATGACTGGGGGTTTTGGTGAAGATTCTGCTGCATCTGCATTTTATAGGTTAGAAAGGAATCTTTGTGTGGCACTCAAGCCCAAATATGGGGATTTTGTGGACAACCTCAATGCACACCCAGGCGGATTGAAGCTACTTGTAGATATGCGAGCTGATCTTCTTTCCGTGCTCAAGTGTGATAATATATACTCTGCTGTTTCTTTTCAGATTCTCTTCTCACTTTCTCAGCTTTGTTAATATTACTATGAAGTCAAAGCTGCATGTTGTCTACAATAGATTTAATGTTTTCTTTTTATGAAAAAATTGCTTCCTATCCAACCATACTTTCAGATTATTTGCTGTCTTTTGTTACCAATTGGACAGCAAATCTTTTTTATGTTTATTTTGTTAAAAAACATTGACTGCCTTAGCTACAATTTCATTATAATTAGTCTGAGATATTGCTGAAGATATAATTGCATATTGCCAAGACTTTAATGTTGTGACCCTGCTTTTGTTGAATACAGGGTCAAAAATATGGCACCACTTCGGTCGTTCAATTCCTTCTTAAAGGAGAAGCTTATAACATGGCTCAGTCCGGCAACCTTGGAACTTCACCATATCACATGGGATGATTCTGCATCGTTACTTGAAAAAATTGTAGCATATGAAGTGAGTTTACAATTTGAAACTTCCCTCGATTCTTATAGCACTTCTTGTAAAGTTAATTTCTATGTTAGGCTGTCCATCCAATAAGAAATCTCCTTGACTTGAAGAGAAGGTTGAGTCCAGGTCGGCGCTGCTTTGGATACCTTCATCCAGCAATTCCTGGTTAGTGTTGTATGCCATTTTACGCTCATTTTTTATGTTCTTCCTAGATGCATGTGTAATTTGGCAGATTAAAATATGGTTCTATACTTCTATGCTTAAAAGATGGAGTAAGTACTTCATGAGTAGTGCTTTTTTACTATACAATTTTCTATCATGTTTTGTTAAACAGTGTGGCTTTACTATTTGAATTCACATGCTACTCGACTTCTTGCATCCAGATAAGATTGGATGTTTTTATTCGCAGGAATCATGATTTTCAGAAAATTTATTTTTATAGTTGGACATTAGGGAAAAAGTCCATATCTTACTGAAAAGTAAAAAAATCACCAGTTACATGGATCAAGGATTGGAAATTTATTTGTTTTTAAGGGCTTATGAAGGATGGGTAGTGATATATAACATAGGCATAGATGGTTCTAGCAATTTCCATCTGACATGGGAGCATTTTTTTTATCAGCATGGGAGCAACTTTAATATGTTTATTATTACCCTCTTGCTCTCTTCCATTCTAAAGTTATTGTTATTATATTTGTTCTGTTTTGGTGCTTGAAAGTTTTGTTTAGCTTCTTTTCTGATAAAATGCAAGTTAAAGAAAAAAAATCCTCCTATATGGTTTTTAGTATTTATATTTATTTAGTCTTTTTTAGGTATTTCAATTGTCAATGATTAATTCTTTGTTAAGTTTGAGATAGTTGACTATTTATTCTTAGGGGAACCACTTATTTTTATTGAAGTTGCATTATTGAAGAATATTGCTCAATCCATTGAGGTACTGTCTCTCTCTGAACTCGTAGGTACATTTATCTTCAATTTTTACTCTAAAGAAACTCCTTTATTATTTTTCTCTGTATCACTCATCAGGAAGTTCTATGGGACAGCCCTCCCGTCTCTGAAAAAGATGCAACATGTGCATTATTTTACTCAGTATCTTTGACTCAGGTGACTAACTGGATAATCATATTATGTTCTTGTTTTTTTGTTATTTTTATTCGTAAGGCACCACATAGAATATAATAATATATATGTGCTTGCAAACTCAATTATCTTTTTCATATTTTATTGGACTGCTCTTACAAAAAAAAGATGATTTATGTGACGGAGCCGTGATTCTTGATGAGTTTCATATCTAGCCTACCCAAACTAGTTAGGGGTTAAAGATTTTGTTGTTGTTGCTCTTACAAAGAAACAAACCTATGGTAATTTTTTTACCAATCTACTATACCACTTTGTCTATGTGCTTATTGTTAATAACCTCCTTTTTTGCGTAGTCTATGTGGCTTTTGTTATTTCTTTATTTTGTTGGTTGTGTGTTTCAAAAAATAATTTTATTCTCATCGTTAAATGTGAACCAAGTCAAACTACCAACTATATCAAACAATTTGCAAAAGAAGGTTTTACCAGTCTGTTTTAGCCCGCACCAATATGTCGTTCCATGATCCCAAGTTCCCAACCATTCAGTTGCTTGTCCGGTCTGTTTGTTCAAATAAGCATCTAAAAGTAGACTATGGAATAAAGGTTACTCTAAAAGTAGACTATGCAATAAAGGTTACTCTACTTACCCCTAATTAAGTTGCTGTTGATGAATGCCAGGCAGGTTTATCAGGAATCAATCTTGGAAAGTTTATTATCAAACGTGTGATTGAGCTTATGAAAAGAGAGATGCCACATGTATCAGTAAGTAATATTTTCAGGCAAAATGATGACTTGAAATATTTTCATCACAATATGAACGTTATATTTGCTAGCCGACCTTTCATCATGTTAGAGGTTGCCTTATAAAAGATTGTAATGTACTTCAGGTAGTACTTTTCTTTTATCCTTGCTAGATGAAATGCCATAATAGGTAATCGTGGTGTCAATAATCATTTTTTTTGTGTTGAACAAAACAATCAATAGTCAATTTAGTTACATTAATCTTAATTTGAACCTCGGAAATTACCAACTCTTCTTTCCATACAAAATCCTATTATAGATATTTGCGACACTTAGTCCTATACCTGGGTTTATGCAATGGTTACGATCCAAGCTTCACCACTACTGGAAGCCTTATGATTCAACACCCAACGGCAGTATGCAAGAAGAATCATGTTCTACTTTCAGTGAGGACATCCTTGACCCTGAGGAAGAAAGATTGTTGATTGATGCATGTCCGTAAGTTTTTACTTGTTATTTTGATCATTGTATTATGGATACTAAGCCCTTGAAATTCAGTTTGGATATGTAGCATATTTCAAGGTTATATTTAAATCAAGATTATCAAATAGTCAATGCTGAAGCATCAAGCGCAACTTGAGCTACATATCTTATTTTAACATAAGCTTGATTTATGTAAGAGTTAGATGTATATTTTTGCTATTTAGTTCTAAAATATGTGTAGCTGCATGACATGATATAACAGCAACAACACAACAACGAAGTGAGTTTCTACCACTTCAGCTAAAAGTATGTTTGGGTTTAAAAGGGACTTTAACAAGTCATGTTATTTGCAAAAAATCCATCCAAAGTTCCATCCAACCCATCTTATCATGTTACGTTGCTGAAATGGTCATACTTCAATGAGATTTGCTTTGACTGCTTTTTCTTCATCTTTTTTCCCTTCCAAAGTCCATGTTTTTCTTGAGAAAGTAATAGTGGTTTAACAATGTCATATCATATCATAGTGCAAAGATATGAAGATTTTTTATATACCATATCTTGTTGTTTCAAGAATTCAATTTCATGATTTGATGACTATATGCTGCAGGGATCACATTACTGGGGAAAGTGGCATGGACATTATGCAAAAAATGTTTAGTTCAACGAAGAATCAGTGGGCCAAGAATGATGATTTGTTGACTGCCTTAAAGCCTATTCTCATGCGTTTATGTGTGAGGTATATCTTTGTCATATGTCAATTTCTTCAAATTTGTCGAGGTATATCTTTATCATATGATCAACCCCCTTCAAATTTATAGCTAACTTTTGATAATTTCCTTATTCATTTCAGATTTCCGTCAAGGCATTGAGATAATACTTGTTTTATAGCAATTTTGCCTTTCCCTTTTTCTTCCACTGATTGACAGTATTAACTATTGTCAGTGTGTTACTCCCGTGTCTGGATTGAACCATTGGATCACAGTCATATGTTGTTAGAAAAAGACTGATTACTACCACAACAAAGTCATCTCAAACTAGTTCGGTTGGGTTAGAAAAATAACTAATCAAGAATCACAGTTTAGGAACGTGAATTGCCTTCTTCCATACACTCCCTAGGGTGCTCAAGTCCCAAAATAGACTGAGATGCTAACGGTATAATCTAGTGCCATGCAGTCCCTGAATTGAGTCTCGAAGTACCAACATATACTGAGATGCTAAATTTTTAATCTATTGCCATATATGTTGTGTTGTTATATTTTCAAGCTCTAATTCTTTGCCATTCAATTCAATTACCATTTTTATGTTCTGTAACTCACATTGTAAGGATTTCTAATATGAAATTTAATATCATTTAAAAAGTTCAGGTACCTTCTTAAAGAGAAAAAGCGAGGAAAGGCCCTTGATGTTGTTGCAAATTTTCATTTACAAAATGGAGCGGTATGTTTCGTCATTCCTTTCTCATTTCCGCTGCCAAAAAATATACAGAAAATGTGGAATCACTGGATTAAGATGTCTACATAGGTAAAATATAACCATATTAGATACGTATTTCCTACTTATGATGCACATCTCCAATGAAATTAAAAAGATGATGCCCCATCTTTCTGTTTTAATTTCTTTTGCATTTCATATATTTTATACTTGTGAACTTTAAAATACTTAAGAGGCTTAGGAAATGGGACATGATGTTTTTTTCTTCTGTCAGCACGATGTGGTTATTTAGCTTTCATTACAATTTGCGAGATTCGAAGTTCATATTTCATGTAAAAAGCAACTCACAGTCGTTATACATGCACTGCCCCAGAGAAGATCATTTAATTAAGCTCCGTGCCATTCATTCTGTGGTGCCATGTTGAATGGCCACGAAAAGCACTTGATAGTTCGTTACCTGTACCAGCTTCTTTTTTGGAATTTAATGTCATATATTTTAATAAAGTTTGGCTGTATAATATTTGTTTTCTAAATGATCAAACGACATGATCTTTATTAGATGATTGAAAGAATCAACTGGATGGCTGATCCTTCGGAAAGTGGCCTCTATCAAAGTGGTGGCATCATGGTAAATTATGTTTACAGGTATGTTATTTTGTACTAATGTGATTATGATTTTTCCATAATTAAGCTTAAGAATTTCAGTACTCATCAAAAGTAAGTGAACTAATTGTCTTCTTTTCAGACCAAACATCATTGAAGAGAATGCCCAATCATATTCCCGATCAGGGATCATCCAGGCTTCAGATAACCTTCGTTTCTGTGTTGAGGTTAGTATTAAATCACCTTTGCCATGGGATTTATTTTTCGTGGTCGGCAAAACAAAAATCAAGGATCAGCTAGAGTTGTTTGCAGATATTGCCTTTACTTGCCGTTTTTTTCTTATTATAGTTACAAAATAAACCCGAGTTGTATCACAGAAAAAATTCATAGCCACCATTTGTTCATGATCGTATCCTTTGTAATTTCACTAGTTGACGATGTTACTCATCATACTCGACGTGTATTTTCTTTTTCCCTCCATCTTTTGAGTTATCTTCTATTAGTGCGTCAAAATATAGATTTCACAAGTTCATGACTAAACTTTTGTCCGTCTCAAACAGAAGAACTCGTGAATGACTCATGCGGCAGGCAAGTCTTGAAAGAGAGGAGAATTGGTCGATATCCTATGTATTGACGGCATTTGGGAGGAGCAGTAATCTTTCATCCCATTAATTGCTTTGTTTTTAGGCCCGAAGTGGGTTATTGGTATTGTGACAACATATTTTGGTTGCTGCTCTGAGTCAAAATGATATGTATGCGAGTTTGATGATGGTTGTAAATTTGTAACTTTATGTTGTCACTTGCAAGTTGCAAGTATGATTACTACCTTTTTGTAGTCATCGAGAAAAATGATTACTGTGTTGTCGATAACATAAATGAATGGTTTGTATGATAGAACAAGAAGGGATTCCTGTAACTGCAATGGTCCTAAGTCGTAACTGTATTTAAAAACTTGCAACGGGGAGGGAGTACGTGATCTATTTCCCAACCACTTTTGTATATACAAGTCAAGTTGTTATATCAAAGTTGAACGTTTTATTGTTCAAAGTGATGCTAAATCATCTTTATTCGTGGTTACCTGTAATTTTACCAATAGATAGATAAATAAATAAACGGATCTTTGTTGGTGGACCTGACCTTGAAAATCCGGATCGTATATAACCCCGAACCGAACACAAAACGCCCAACACAACACCACCTGCCTTCCTTTCTCCTTCTCGTCTTCCGCAACCATCGATCCGAACCAATGCCGCCGAAAGGTAACCAAACCAAACCCTCGCTTTCCCTAATTTTTCACCTGACCTGACCAAACGATTTCGGTTTTTCTCAGATCTCCCGGGGTTCTACTTCGACGAGGAGAAGAACCGCTACTTCCCCGTCAAGGGTCCCCTACCTGGTGCCCCCCCCAGACGGCCTTCTACCTCCGCTTCTACTTCCGAACGACTCGATCAGGTGCTTTTCTTACCCAACTCTTTGTTCCGGGTTCGTTGTTGATGATACTTATCCGTACAATCTGGTAGTTTTGGTCTTTGTTGATGTCAAAGACCGAAGATTTTCATTCCGAGAGTTTAGGACGTGAAATTTGACTTGATCTCAGCTTGTTAAAGTTCAAGTTTAACCTGGATTTTTTGATTCCGTCATAATTTGAATAATTATGTGCTTATTCGACGTTGTTATGAATAATTTGAGTACTTTTCTTCTGAAAAATAAAATCCAATGTTGTTAAACAGCGTCAGTTCAGAACCAAAATATCAAATTCTAAGAAATATAGGTTTATGTGTGTTCACTTGAAAATTACAACCCTATTTGATGTAACGAGTTATTGCCAAAGGAGGTTTAAGCAATTTTATTAACTTCACAAATCCACATTTTGGCTTTTTTTCCTCACTTTCTTAAGGAGCTTTAGCTAAACTGTCACCAAGTTCAAGACATGGTTGAGCTAAAATTAACTCCCTTAAGTTGATGTGCATGACTCTTACAACCTTGAGGCTATGGGCTCACTTTTGCTCACTCACTAGCCCATGTTGTGTATCAGGTTCCTACATGTGGGTTTGCAATGGGTTATTTGCAAAATGGATATTTACCAACTTAATGTATAAAGAAAAAAAACATGATATTATTTATGTTGAGGCCTAAATAGACTTCTTTTTGGTGAAAACAGAAAAGAGGAACAAAACCCATATATGGCAGTTGTTTGTTATCTTACAGGAACATCTGATTTCCAAATGCCCATTGAGAAGGAGACATGGCACAAATGAGCTTGTTCGGTGTAGGGAATTGCATGGTAGAATTGTTCCCTTGAGGAATCAGAGGCGAGGTTTTGAGCAAGCTTGTCAAGATTCACAAGCTTCTTGTCCAATGGTATGTGTTGGTAATTTATCCTTCTGCACATAATTATTAATTTTCTATTAATATATATGTGTGTGTGTGTGTGTGTGTGTGTGTGTGTGCAAGTATCATAGAGATGTTTGGAGACAGAATATTCAGTTTGTTTTTAGCTGAAGTTCATCTACTATCTAGTGGGTCATTCATGTTTTTAACCTTTTCAATTTGTGTTTGCATGCATCTTGTTAATTCCAAAGAACTTCCTACTGACAACAACTACAATCTCTAGACTTCAGTTGTTGTAATATGTGTTTTGGATACACACATGGTTTTCAAGTTATGATAAAGATTTCATGTGAATTGTTATTATTAACATTTAGTTCTTGACTCACATGGAGAAAATTCCTATGTAAGTTGTGTAATCATAAAAGAATGCAACTTTTTTTTTTGATATATTTGGACTAAATGACTAGCATTTTGCATCAGTTTGAGTAGGAAGTACGAAAAGTTTTATTGAATTTTCAAATTTCATGTCTCTCAATAGTACTTATTTTTGTCAACTTTTATATAGACATTGTACTTCAACATCCTATGAAGAATGTAAGAAAATCTTAAAAAAATTTATCGAAAAACGTGTCGTTTACAGATAACATATTTTCATATCCCACGTTGAAGTACATTATTCAGTGAAATTTAAACTACTACGTGTTAGTACAACCTTAGGGAAATGGTTCTTCCATGGTTGTCAGGGTTGAATGAAAAAAATCAGTATTTCAAGTTATCAGGTGGTTGGATTGATTCATTATAAAACTGGTTTCTTGTGATTGGGTTTTTTTTTTATATTTGAGATCATAAATAATTATTATAATATATAATTATTTGGAAAGGAAATAAGTAACCTGGGTTGTTTCAAAGGAGGTGAGAAATGGAGGATATGATGGCGTGTGTCGAAGAGGATGACAAATAGGAATCAAAGAGCAATACAAAGTGGTAGAAGAGAGGGTTGAGTGTGGTACCTCTGACTGATTGGTGTTTAGTAACGTGGAAATACCGATCCAACCCAAAAATTGATATTTCACCAACAGTTTGAACCAGCGAAGATAATGGCTCAACCCAGAAACTGGGTTTTAGGGTCAGTCCGAGTTTCAAACCTTGTGATTTTGTTAGTAGACCCAAGATTTATGAAGTTTAGCTAAACTAGAAGTTATTTGCTCCTTAACTTATTATGCCTTTTAATTCATGGGCCTTTCTAGTAGTTTGTTATACGTTTCCCACCTCAGCAATGCACGACATGGCATTGACAAAATCGTTTTGTAACCCTAGTGGTATTTCTGGTAGAATATAGGTTTTTAGCTATACATATATGATGGTTTCTGATTTCAATGATATCTGACTTTTGCTCTTCCTCTGCATCTTCTAGTTTCTTCTATTAACATCAAATCTTTTTCTTGCAAACAAAGTTTCCATTTCCTATCATCTAATTCTATCCTTTCTCATTTCACCTCCACATAGTTGTTATTTGTGTTCATATTTTTTCAACTCTTAGATCATGCTACCATAATTGAATTGCATGGATCTAATTCCATGTAATCTAATTACATTTTTTTAGTAATACCACAGAATTTGCCACCAAGTTCCTTTGTATTTCGAAAATGAACTATAATTTAGTAACTCTGGAAGGATATCGAGGTCCCTGGATCTCCTACCAACTTTGGTAACCGCGTTCCGTGAGATAGGCTTCAATGATGTTTGTAAAGTTAGAATGAGTTGACTTCAATGCAACAGAATTGTATTACAACCTCCGATGAGCTAATGCAATTACATTGTAATTGATTTATGTTCATGATTTAATTAAGAGGTGATCACAACTTTAAAATTTTCTGCCAGATAATGAATTCTAATCAAAGTGTAATTAGATTGTATTGCACTCTTTGCTATGAAAGCCAAACACGACTTTAGTATAATGTTTGATTCTTATAGAGAAATATATGTTAGGTACTTGACCAGTCAAAACTTAACTGACCTAAAGTTCCTAAATTGTGACCTTAAGTTCCTAAATTGTAGCATCCTTTCTTTACAGGTATGGTCGTACCCAAACAGTTGTAATATTGCAGACAGTGCTTTGGAACAATTTAATGTCGTGGTTCAGACAAATGAAGGTCAGAAAAACACAAAAATCTTATCCATGGGAAGTGCAAGTGGTACTCTCAGGTGCAATATTTATTGTACATATATCGCCTACTCGTCTACTTTCTCTAAGTTATTCATACCATTTTTACAAACATACAGATGTATCATTTTTCTCATTGGGTTCTTACGGGGAAGTTACGTACAATGTCATAAATAATTGATGTTTGTGCTTGTGGCTGCACTCCTTTATATTATTATTATTACTTTTTTTAGCTTTTATGAACTTGGTGGAATACATGACATTACTGAAATCTGTTCTTGGTCAGTAAAGGGCATATTATTGTTCCATTTTTTTAAAATTAGGTAATACAGAGACCGCTAAAAGAAACAGGAGTGGGTGAGATTATCCCATTGTGCAGTGCTCAGACATTGTTAGTTGAATTACCGATTAAAAACTGTTGAATTTTAGGTAATGTTTCACGTAGGATCCAGTATAGTTGTATACTTTTGATGGATGATGGACTATATGGGAAAACATAGCTCAAGTGAAATACCATTTGTGTTAACGAGTGTTGGTGAAAGATGAGATTTGGTGGTACCTATAATAAATACAAGAGAATTGTGTTCATTTATCTGTAAGAAATCGTGGACATCCCTCTTTCTGTTGGCATTTGGTAGTTTTTAAAATGTGTAAGTGATTAAAAAGAAGCGTTTACTAGTGTGGACATGTCAATACATGAACAACTGCGATCAGGTTGTGGTATCAAAGAATCATAAATTAAACTTTACTAGATAGGATGTTTTCAGTGAAGCCAACACAAGGACTTAACTCATCGTAGTTGGCTGTCATGAGGTTTTTCTAAAGCAATAGTATTGGCGGTAATTGTGGAATTTCTTTGATATAGATGTAGAGAACTTAAACTAGAAAAACGATTCTAACTGCATCGGCGCTTGCTTATTCAACAGCTACGGCTCGCTTGCCTTGCCAGCGGGCTTGCTTATACAGTGAGGAGTCTTTTTACTATGGGTAATAAGTATTTGATCTGGTTCAAGCGAGGTTAGATCTAGGAAAGCAACAAAAAATATATAGCACGATTGCTTTGCATGTTTATGTATCATTTTGTTGCTACTAAGGTGGGAGGGCTACTGACTACCAACGACAGAATTGCAATACCTCGGTGAGGGTGACTAATGAGGGACTCCAACCTATTTTTCCCTTAATATTTTCTTCTTACTCTTGTTCATTCTGTTATAAGTTATAACTTGTCTTTATACTTTCTTCAGATGTCTCGAGGTTGGAAGATGCAAAAACATGCCCGTGCTGATTTGGCCGTCTAAGGTAGAACGTGCAGGGTCAAGCATTTTAAATACAACCATGCGTAATTCCGTAGAAGCATCTGCAGGTTTTCCCTGCAGCATCTCCTCTATAAAGAAAATAGGAAGGCACTCCCTTTGCCCTACTGATGATTATTCCCATCCGCAGAACGGACTGTATCCAGCATCGTTTGTGTTTATTTCTGCTATTCTACTCTCTAGGCTGATAGGCATGTAATCATTTAATCTTTAGTTTGATCTACATAGAAGTATAAAACATAAAATCTTAAAAATTACATCTTCTATTGACAGACATGTGTTTATTTATCACAATCTGTGTTACTTGACCACATAAAATAGAGTGAGTACTCTTGGATATGGAGATACAGGTGGAGCTGTCTATGTCGTCAATCTTACGGATCCGTTAGATTTCACAACTAGTTTTCTTGCTCTTCAAAGGAGATTTTCGAAAGTGGCATCATTTGACTGTACATTGTGGACAGCTATTTGCAGTCCTGACGGGACACAAGCAGCCATTGGTAAGTTCATAATGTCCTCTACCCGACTTAAATGTTCTTATGTTTATAGATTGCTTCGTTGTACTTGTCGTACCTTTGTGGAACTTTCAAACTTTGGGTACTTGAACTTTGTAGTACTAAATTAAGTATTGCAGTCGACAGTTTGTCTATGATTAACATGGGCATGCAGCCTAGGAACAACTTCACCACGTAATCTATTGGAATCGAGAGATCGAGTAAAAGATAATTAAATATAGAAAGAAGTTTAGACATGGAGATAACTATGTAGGTAAACAGGTGATAGTTGAGATGGAAGGATCCTGGATGACATGGTGCACTAGTGCTGATTGCATGCTAGTCATCTGTAACCAAAAGTTCGTCACTGCAGATTTAAGGAGCAGGTTTTAATAAATAATTGAAGGAATCTGCAACTCTCTCATAACAATTAGGGTGTGTCCAGAAAAAAAGTGTGTAGAAATTTGGAAGAACTAGCATGGCATCGCTTTTAAAACAAGCATAGAAGAAGAAACAAAAGTCTTAAATCGTGGTAACTAGTTGGATTAGAATCAAATGAATTCAATTCTCAAGTGGTCCATGACTCATTGATAAAAAAGTTATGGTCAGATCTGCCCTACCTGTTCTGTCTGCGGAAGTAGCATAATCTTCATTGCAACTTCCCATTTTAGTTTCTAGCCAGTTTTTTAATCTGTCTTTTTTATTTTCATACAGGCACCGACAAGGGAGCTGCCGTAGTGAACCTGGAAACTGGTAGATCTTCTTGGAAATTCCACAGTAAGAGTGCCATCTTTTCACAACAGTTTGATAATATGGTAAATGCTTAAACATATTCAAAACCCACTTTTACTTTCTCAATTGTGCATTTGTGCCTACCCCAACTAATTTGGGATTAAATGATTTGTTGTTGCTGTTGTGCTCTCACAATTTGCCCATTATTAATTCAAGGTTAATTCTTTGGGATCATTTTCATTTGGAAAGGAAATTAGGCCACATCTATATTGAGTTAAAAAATAACCCCAATGAGCCATCTATTGTTGTTGTATCATAAAGGTTAATCCAGCATCGTGGGTCTCCAGCTGGGGAATTGGCATAAGATAGTTGCATACATGTGTGCAGGGTAATGTGGCAAAAAATCTCATCCACGTTGAAAGTGATATGGTTCATTCTTAAAAAACAATCTCTAGGCTTCCAAATTGTCCCTCACATCATGGAAGATGATATGCTTTCACTCAAGTGCTCTTATACTACGGCAGATTAATAGAATTAACCCTTCCTTGTGGTCTTCAGGATGGTGTATCTACTAAAATAAATCTGGTACGTCTTCGTGTTAGCGACAATTAGGTGTGATATCAATTCAACTAGTAGAGTGACAAATCATGTGAATATATGCATCATTTTTTGATAAGTTTGTAAAGATTTTTGGATAAGTGATCAAGTCTAAAGTCTAAGCCTTTTCTTAACTTATTTTGCATGTTACAGGGAAATGTTATATTATGTGGACTTAGAAATGGATCGATCATTTCCGTTGACACTCGTCAGAAACAACGAGATATTGAGATTTCAGTTCCTGAAGGACAGAGAACACAATCTGAGACTGGCACAAGAGGGCATGCATATTTTCGCAAGAGACAGAGAAGAAATAGAAGTGAGGTAACCAATGTGTGCTCTCTTTTGGGGAAGTTAACTGTAATCGTGGTTGTATTGAATCTATGTTTTGTCTTATCTGGGTTGGAGTATTGAACAACTAAACCATTTTATTATGTAAGAACAAAGGAAAACCAATTTGTATCGAGGCAGCATATGCTCACGTAGTGAGTTTACTTTCGAGAGAGGCAATGTTTTTGCTAGTTTGGAAAAAGAACTGACATCGCAACAAAGTCTTGAATACTACACTAGTTGGGGTTGGCTAGGGCCTAGGAGTGAAACTCAACAAGAACAAGTCTCTATACATGAATTGCTTTCTTGCATGCATTTCTGTCCAAGGCTACCCTTTGGGTATTCCTGTCTTTCAAGTGTCTTTTGATTGTCTTGTCCCATGTTGATCTTGCTTTACCCCAGCCTCACTTTAGGCCTTCCTCACGGACCAAATTGCCGTTCTCGCTGGTTTTCAAGTGAAAGAGTTGACATCACAAAGGAATTCTTTTTGTTGTATAATATGAGTTTTGATTTTTATTGGAATATTATATTTTATAGTAAACAAGGACCTAGATCTACTGTTCGAATCCATGGACCATAAGACTGAAGTGTTTTATCTAGTTTTGCTTGAAGACAATAATGTATCTGTCTTTTTTTTTTTACAGGTTAGAGGTAGTTCTAGCTGCTCTAATAGTTGTCGCATGTCTTCAGCAGTTTGCAGGTATTTCTTGTTTTTTTGCTTAGCAAATTATTTCAATAATATCCGTAAATTTCATTTTCCTAATTATTTCAATAATGTGTCTGCAGTTTAGTATCACTAACATCTGACGATCAGTATTTCTTGGGAAGCTCTATGGATGGATGTGTAAGTTGATTTTTATTCAATGCTTATCTGGAAAACAGTCATTCTCTAGTTTATGAATCCTTGGATATAACTTTTCAAACTACTCTTGGATTTGTTGCTTCTTCATATGTGGTTACAGCAATATTCTACCTTGCTACGTTTTTCATGCATATTTACCTATTCAGATCAACCTCTTTGACCGCCGCCTTCTTCAAAGAGGAGTTGTGCAGTCATACAAAGGGCACGTAAATTCCCACACTCATCTGCAGCTTGGTGTAAATCCATTTGAAACACAGTTTGTTTCTGGTGAGTTCTTACGGTTAATCATGTATATTTTTTCCGGAACACCAACTCATAAGCATCCTACTGAATAACAGGAGGAGAGGACTGTTACGTCCGTATATGGAATATCAAAACCGCAGAATTACTGTTTGCGAAAAGATTCAATAATTCTGTTTTTGGAACTGTTTGCTGGCCCCAGATTGGTAATTCATCATATGTATTACATGATTTTCGGACGTCATTTTATGGTGAATTTGTCATTTGATATTTTCTTTGTATGCTAATGCAGATTTAGAGGCACCCTGTAGGGGACATGGCCTGGATGGAAGGATGCAAGTGATAGATCAAAGCTGGGGTGCGTGGTTTGGATCAAGGGAAGAAGTTTGTTATATACATGGAACATGATATTGGAATTATTTAAGCGGATATCATCTTAAATTATTCGACCAAATGTAAATAGATGTTAGTAGTCATAATTTAGGCAGGTTTTAGATTTGTGCACTTTTTAATATCAAATAGATGAAAGAGATGCTTGTGTTATGGACTTATTGCTGTGCTAATTTCGTCACGGAACGTGCAAACTACAGCTTCTAACTTGAGGCCTTGAGGGGAACAGTGGAATATTTTATTTTATTTTATTTTAGCAATTCATCATCTTTGAGTTTCTTAATTTACAGAGTTAATGTTTGCGAGATGGGATACTTGGCAAACGTAACCTCTCTAGGGTTTTGCAGTACTTGTCGTAGTTGGATATGCTGTTATGGGTACTAGTCTACATTGGTAATCTTTGTCACCCAGTTGATACATCGTGTATTTCGCAATGATTAACACAACTACATCTCCATGAACAGGCCACAAGCCTTTTTCCCATTTTCTGTCATCGTGAAATTTTAAGGAAATCTTGCACTGAACTTCTGAAATCATTTTTAAGTAACCAGTTTGTAAGAAAACTAAATGAATTATGAAACTTTGGATTCCCAGAGGAATTTTATGACTTTCAAGTGACATTACTTACAGAGGATAACAATCTTAATGACACATCGTTTCCCGCTTTCAGAAGCAAAACTTTGCAGATTTTGGATTTTGCATATCAACAAATGATGATCATACCAATTGCTACAATTTTTCTACTCAACTGTACATGAGGCTAAACATCAACGTACCGATATTAATATAACCATTTCATTTTCCTCATCACAACTTGCTGAGCAGTTTGCTTAGTGGTTTTCCCATTCGTTTATGATCAGCTTGGGATAGGGCCTCAATGTTTCTCTGAGCAAGGAATTCGGAAAAGCGAGATCCTTTCCCTTCTTTCTTCAACTTCCGCAGTAATGATTCTGACTCAGAAGATGGTAGAGGTTTAAGAGACCACATCGATGAGAGGAGTTCATTTTGCTTGTTCAGGATTAGAAGGATAGACAGGTCGCCTTCAACTGCTAAGCAAAAAAAATGTCAGATGGGTTAGGAGTCAAAACAATTCATCAAAGATCAAAAGAGCTTATAGTTGATTTTTCACCTGCAAACTTGAAGACAGGTTCCAGAGCTGTGCAAGGAATACTAAAGTTCATTTCTGGTATAATCGCAGTTCCACCATGCTTTGCATTGCTGCAGAAGGGAGTATCTGTTAGATTTGATTAAGCTTGACTGTCACAACTGTCCAACTTCTTCTCAATTGTGAGATTAACTCGGGCAATCATGATTCCATAGGGGGAACAAATCAGTTATTCTCAGAGCATCATGACCGGAACGTAAACTAAAGATGTAAAAAATATTTGAGCAACGTGCACCCCAGGACACAAGTAGAATGTTTTCTGCTTCTGTGGAGGTTTGATACCATATAAATACCAAAAAAGTGCCTAACTGTACCAATTTATGACAAGGCATTAAGGTCATCAGTTATAGAAATGAAATTATTGTAGTTTAGTAGATTAAGCGAAACATTATAACTTGGGCACTGTGGTCCAGCTCAGCAGTACAGAGTCTTAGTTAAGTAGTTTGTGATCTGTAAATACCTTGTTACAAGTCCAATCATGTCACCATTTGAGTCAACCACCGCACCTCCACTCATTCCAGCATAAACTGCAGCAGTTGTCTCAAGCATTACCGGTATATATTTTTCAGCTTCTGCCATATTATTCTCGGCAAGCAACTGGAATCTTGGCCCACGAACGATTTTTGCTACTATACCGGAAGAAACATGAGGATGCACATCTGCACCAAAATACCAGATTTTAACTGTGTTACAAATGTGGATCAAATAAATATATGAACCACTTTAAGAAGCAAAAAGAAATACAAACAATGAGAGGAAATTTCATTCACCTGATCGAGGCCCGAAAGGACCATGACCTATGACATGCACCTGTGATCCTGGAGATGGAGATGTGTAGTTGACAGATACAGGGGAAAGCTTGTCAGGAACATGTTCAAGTTGCAATAAGGCAACATCAATTGGCCCTTTGGAAATAAAAACCACTCGAGCATCGCTCCATATCCACGTCTTTATATGATTCAAACGAATACGTAATGTTTGATAGCTTTTGTAACTGGAGTTTGTTGAAGAATCCCTTCCTGAACTTCTCAAATTTGATGATGGTAGATTAGATGGCATTTGTTGAGACTTTTTTTTCTGAATCAGTTCATCATAGAAGCTTTTGGATGACCTAGGTGATCTCATCGTTTCATCGGTCACATTAAATAGAGAGGACCTGCCATATCTCCAAGGTTCAAGGAGATGAGCATTTGTCAAAATAAGACCACGTTTGTTAAGCAAGACACCTGAAGCCCAAGCTCCATCACCTACTGTAATAAGAACAATGGAAGCGATAGCTTTCTCAATGGGAGATTGTAACATGCAAGTAAGATGTGAGTTTGTAGGTAGACGCTCCACTGATTTCTTGACGGAATTGCCACGTGATAACAAATTCCGAGATCCATGTGTGTTGTTGCTTTCATCTGAATTACCAGCTGCATTGTTTGGCTCATTTGGCAACATATTACACGCATCTGCTATGGCATCCCAAGTGATCACAAACTGAAACAGGAGTTACAACATTACATATTGAATGGACAAAATATAAGATTTGACTTCATGCTTTTGTTACCTGAATCTCTATACTAGATCCCTTTTGTCTAATAGGTCTACTTAGAATTCCAGCAAGATGGGCATATTTATCGAAAACAGGAGCACCTTCCGTTCCTGGCCAAAGGTATAAAAAATTAGATCATGTCAAAATAAGAAAACAGAAACATGCTATAAATGGGTCAACTATGTACCAGGAAGGCATCTGATGTCAGCTATCAACAATGGATTGTGAGAGTTGCCAGCAGGGCAGCAATTCGCAACTGTTCCTACAGACATGCTGATGGAAGCAATAGCCATAGAAAAAAGAAGTCAAGCCTATGGTTTTCAGTAAAGCATTCAAACCACCAAGTACAAAATATATAACCTCAGAGCCTCAAGACAAGTAAACAATCAGTTAAGGTCAGTAAACAACAACTATAATCCTCATGCTATAATGGTCCACAGAAGAAACTTTATGGCTTCCTAAACGGTAACCCAATTTTTCATCCTTTTACATTATCATGACTACAACTTTCCAAGGCTGTTGTATGACAAAATTGGAAGGTGTTCGTGATGGAAGAATGAAAATGCCCGGAAAGATAAAGTTGCAGGCATGCTGACCTATAACATTTCATGAAAATGATAAATTTGTTATGACTAAAACAGGTGCACGATAATAGCTTATGATATATTATAGGTTATATTCTCTCTGTTTCGATATTCAAATTGAACTTCGCTCTCGAAAGGACGTGGGAGCAAGGAATAAGAAAACTCAACTATATAATCCATTGAACATGTCCTCATTTTTAAAACAATTGGCACAGTGTGAACATAATCTTACCTGTTAAAGAAGTGCAAAGGCGACAGTATTCCAAATGGAGAACCCATCACAAGAAGGAGATCCCCTCTCGTTGGTGATTGTGATATATTAATATGTGGCAAATCCTGTACATCCAGGCAAGCCCTGTTATTTGCAAGAATAACTAGAATAAGAGAAATCCACTTAGCCATCCTAAGCAAAGGAAGAATTTAACTAGATTTTCTATTAGTTTCTACACAACTCGAACATTAACCATTGGATAACCAATTGATACTAATAGATCAGACAGGAATAGGAAAATGTTATATCATTTTGTAAGGATGTAGGTAACTAGTCACAAGAAGTGATGGTTACAAGCAAGTTGAATACGTTTTGTCTGACAAGAAAAAGAGAGTACTGCCCATATCAGGCACAATAGCAGGATCTTTCCTACAGCTATTGCAACCAGAAGGAGTGATTTTTCCCCAAAGGGAAATTGTAAATCACAATGCAAGTTCGGGCTGCACTGTAAGCTATGGCATCCTGTAAGAAATGGAAAATCTACAGAGACAATTCAAAAGAAACAGATTACACATTGCTTTGAGACTCATATTTTTTATTCAGATATATCATTTGATAAAACAGATTACCTTGGTATTAGTTGCTGTTATTCCAAGAAGAGCAATTCTAGCTGAAATGGATGGACGAGGAGAGCTACCTGATAAATCAAACAAAATCTGTGGAATGTCGACGACATGGGTCAGCTTCAGTTCAATGAAGAATTAAAATGATACTAATCAACGTAGAAAAGATAATAGAACTCCTTGACTTCATTACATTACATTACAGACTTGATGCTCCAATTGAACTGACTTCATTACATTACAGACTTTATTAGAACAACTTAAAATTTGAAAGCTAAGAATCTAAGTCATAAAAGGTCTTCAGAATTATCATTGTTAAAGACTTATATGTGCTGCATTTGGTCCATGTCTAGATGTTGCAACCATAATGAATTAATGATGTACTTAGTCTAAAGTCTATCCTCTTGGTTATCATGACTTATGGATTTGAAAGAATGAGAGATATCATGCTCCCTTGTGTTAATTGTTTGAAGTGCATTTGCTAATTTATATAAGAAAAGTCAACTGTTTTAAGTAGAGAAAAAATAAGGAGCACAACCCCAAAAAGCACATCAGAGTATCTACCTCTTTCTGAAGATTTTCAATAGACCCAGAATCATTACTTAATGGGGCCAAAGACCAACCAACATCCCACGAGCTGTCTGAAGACAAACCCAGATGACTTGTGACCAATGACCGAAGAGCAGCAGAGGATGTGGGCACCTCAATCTAATAAAGCAAAGTGCAAAGGATAATGTCATTTGGAGCAAAGAACAATAAGAAATAGTAAAAAATGACATCAAAAATAAATCACGCACACAAAAGGTTGTGTTTCTGTTTTTCATGTGAGTTGCACCAGCAGAGACTTAGGACTGAGGTTAAAGATCCATAAGAAAACAAACTACTTCTAAAACTAAGAGTGTAAAGCAATTTATTACCAATGTACAACATGTCACGTTAAAGAGAGCAATATGACATCAGCCAAATTTCTCACCAAATCTTATACAGCCTAAGATGAGCACATATTGTTGTGCAATGATTCAACACCTACAGATACAATAAGCACAATTGATAAAACAAGGAGGGGAAAAGCTACCACAGCTAAAAGTTCAGCGTTTTGCCAACAAGAGTTCACATCACACTCATTAAAGCTGCATCCCTCTTCGTCTCCCTGCAAAACATCCGACATTGAACATAATCCTTTGCCTGAACGCAAGAACAGACACAACATTTGTCTGGAAAACCACTCATTTGTAACATCAACCAATTATACGAACATCAACGAACACATCATCTAAATGAATCAACCGATGAAATACTAACATTGTCAAACCAACCAACCTTGTTTCCATGGTTTGAATTTGTAGTTGCATAAAAACACAATACACTACAACAGCACAACAAACTCACCCGATCAATCAAAACATCGATACTCGTCCCGGCAATCAACTCGGGATAATAAACCTGCACAAAGATTCCATGAAAATCACACACTCCAAACTCCAAACCACATAAAAACACGAGAGAGAAAAAACCTCAGCAGCATTCGAATTCTCGGTTCGAAAGGGCAGAAACGGTTCCACGACAAACGCTGTGGTGACAACAACTCCACGACCCCCAGCAATCCTCCGGACCAAAGGCATGGGCCCACTCACCGACTCCGGCAGCAGGACCCCGGAAGCGGAGAGTCCGGTCCGGCCATCCCTGAACACGCACGCGAGAAACACATCGGAAAGAGGAAAAAGGAGGAATTGGGTTCGAAGGGAAGGGGAAAAAGGAGCGATCTTTACTGACTGGTGGCGGTGGAAGGGTTGGCTTCGCATCTTGAGCCCCTTTGGGTCCTGCGAAGGGAAGGAAGGGTGAGGAAGAGGGGATTAGGTAGGGTTTGGAAATAGTATTTTACTTACTGGGCCTTCGATTCGGACCATCACGGCGTGCTTCCGTGCGATTGTGGCAACTTCTGTAGGTTCCATCATCTTCAACTTCAACTTCAACTTCTTCCCGAGGTTTGGTTTGGTTTGGTTTCGACTTCGTTTGGAGAAGAAGAGATATTGAAGAATTTGTTGTTTTGTTATAATAATGTTTTTGAGGTATAATAATAAAATATGGAATTATGGATCATCACTTCTTCTTCTTCTTTTTGGAGTAAAGGTTATATAATAATTGTCTAATATAAATAGGGGTTAAGTAAATGTCTCTTGATCGATCTTATCTCAACCTGTTGAATAATCTTTTTGTTTTTTTTTCTTGTTTGGTGGGGAGATTTGATTTGGATGCAACAATGTATTTTGGATGTTTGATATATAGAATTGGAGTTTTTGCATTGTGTTAAGAAAAGTTGTGAGCTTGGAACTCGAGGGAGGAGCTTGGACTTTTTGAATTACAGTTTATTCCGTTGAAGTACGGATCAAACTCACTTAATTACTATTAACTGAGCTTTATAACACTTCGCCGGCTCACCATCGATAATGTGCTTTTTTTATCGTACTCATCATTTTTTTTATCTCTTTGTATTGTTTATTGTTATAGAAATTGGGCTAAAGTATACATTCAAATGGACCCTAATAATTACGTAACTTAACTCTTCGACACCGATCTATGCATCAATTTGTCAGAAAAACATGAGGTTATAAAATCCCAATGTAATCAGCTGTTCATATAACAACCAATACCTCGAAAATCAACATTAATGTTTCAAGACAAAAAAAACACAGAATTAATAGTTAAATTTCGGAGAGAAGCTCATTTTGAACCACTGAGCTATGTGCCCTGGTGGGTATTTTTTTTTCATATATATTCACTCCATTAAGTTTGTGACATTTGATTGTTAGTTCTCAAATTGTTCGAGCAAATACTTGACTACGTACCAATTGTAGTTCAGAGTTTGCATTTGAATTTCTACTTTACTAGTCTATAGTCTATACAGAGCTTAAGTTTAGCTAATATACATACTGTTTAATCACTTAACATGTTGGTAATTCGTATTGTTTTGACGTCTGAAGGCAATTAAGCTGGACGCATAGTTAGTTTATTTAGGTAAAGAAGTCGTTTGCTTCCAGGCTTCTACAAAGTACGGATGCCAAAATTTTGAAATTGTGGTGATGTAAAACGTAAGATGTTCAATAAATTGCCAGAGTTTGCACCACGTAACGTTCAATATATACCACCTGTGATCTCATGTACTTTCCAGTTACGTACGTTGACAACAAAAAAATAAACCCAACTTGTCTCGTAATGTTCACAAGAACTTGGGAACAAACTAAAGCAAATCACCACCATGACCTCTCAATTTGGCTTTTGACTTCCTGCAGAAATCATGTGAAAAGCATAACCACCAACTACCTGAAATATATATAACAAGTAGAAATACATATATATATAGTGCTGAATTTATACTTTTGTTCTTGTTGGTGTCCTTGTCTTGTTCCTGTAGGGAAGAGATCTAATATTGGAGGTAGTAGGTAAGCAAATAAGGGAAATCTTCTCAGGAAAAGTCCGAAAGGGTCTGCTAATTCTGGTGTGGAAGAGTTAGCATAAAAGATGTGGGAGTAGAAGATCCAAGGAGGCTATATATAGTTCATGCTCTCAAGATGGGAGTTGCACTCACGTACCATTAATGTCTCTTTGTTGTACACTTTGGGGCCATTATTTGATGGAATTGGACGCAATGCTGTGGTGGCCGTCATCAAGGTTAAGCAAGAAAAGACTTTGGAAAAAAATAGAAACTACAAAAGCAACTACAATATGAAACCATTAATGAAAGGGACAAGCATTAGGTATTAAAGACGAGCGTAAAATCAAGCCATTTGCTCATCTCTAGTTGAGTAGTAGAAAGTGAAGTAGTAGACGAAGAGCAAGAAAAGAAGAGAAGAAGAAGAAAAGAAGTTGTTTTCAAATTTTTAGTGAGGTCTATGACCGTCAAAATCTTCTACGTACTTAAATCTGCCAGACTTCCCTTTGTGTTAACATTTCGTCTTTTTATACTTTACACGTACATATACACTCTCTACTTAATTGTATTTTTCTATTTCTTTTTGCACTCAACCTGATTTAAACTATTATTATTTACCAACTCTCATTTAATAAGATACTAAATTATATGCAGAAAACAAACATTGGCACGCTTATCTTTTGCATTCTCAAGAATGAAATAATATTAATGTGGTTGATGTTGAAGATAAGTCCCATGAAATATACGTGGCCATGGTTAGTGTAATGACCCTAATCTTGCTTAAAAACTAATGGTATTTAGGTGGGGTTGATGAAGGGTTTGCATGGGAAATGGTGGTGGTGGCACAGGTGACGTGAGACCATCACTAACCATGACTCGGACGATCCGGTCATCAGTTCTCTCTCTTCAAAATCAGCTTTCTCTCCCTTCCACATCAGCTTTCTCTTTCTTCAACCCACTTTCTTCTCTCTCCTATACTATTCACATCTTAACCACAACCCAACACAACCTACCTCTCTCCTCCACATCATTTCGGGGTCCATCTTGGTAAAATTTTAAAAAAAAATTAAAAAATTTTTAAAAAATCAAAACAATTATAAAACGAATTTTCAAAAAAAAAATATAAAAAAAACTCAAACAAAAAATTTAAAAAAATCAAAACAAAAATCAAAACAAAAAAAAATCAAAAAATAAAATAAAATTCAACCCGGACGCGCCACGTGGCGCGTCCGGGTTGGCTAACCCTGGACGACCGGGTCGTCGACCCGGGCGAAGATGACCTGGGTCATCTTCGACCCACCTCGGACGACCGGGAAAAACATCCTGATAAGGGATGCTCTGAAGAGGGATGGGTTGTAGAGTGGTAGGGTGACGGTGGGGAGTGTTGATGATTGGATGGGTGCGTGTTGAGTTGATGGTTTAAGAGAGGAAACCAACGCTCCCTTCCTCCTTTTTTCCTTTCTTCTTCTTCAAACCCTTCTCTTCTCCATCAATCTCTTCCTCTCCCTCTAATGCTCGAGCACCGGTGGTGAAGGTACGCGTAAGGCAATGACGTGGCGGGAAGAAGGCGCGAGGAGGAGGTGCAAGTTGTGCGGACCGGAGTTGGTGGAGGAGCTCCGACAAACGTGGGTTGATCATAAAAGAGATATGCCAAGTTCTTGCATTAGAGACTTTATCACACATGTGTGTGAGGTTTGACTCGTCACCGGAGGTTGGTGACCTTGCTGGCGACGAGAGGCAACAAGATGTTCTGGGCAAGGCCAGGAAGTTGCCGGTAAACGGTCGACCGATGTTGGTGTGCGGTCGATCAGTTGTAGTGTAAATCTTCATTTTTACCCAGCACTGGTCGAACGATGTCTTGCGGCGGTCGACCAGTTGAGCATATTTGATGGGTTGGAGTTAATGAAATTTTTCGATCGGACGGAGCACCTGAGTCATTCAACCGTTGTCTTTTTACTTGGTTGGACCGAGCGTTGACCATCTAAATGGTCGACTGCTCATGACCAAGTCCGACCGGTAACTTAAGTGAACCTTTGGTTCGGTGGACCGTTTGGATGTGGTTCGACCGTTTGAGACTTGATGATTGTAGGAAGACCCTGTTAGTATTCGGTCGACCAGTTTATACCTCTTGTTTGACCGTTATGACTAGATGCTTATAGGGATTGCCCCCTGTTAGTTTTCGGTCAACCGAGAGTCGTTCGACCGATTGCCTTAAATTGATTTAGTCTGACCGGGCGTTGACCACGTTTCGGTCGACTGGTTTATATCTTTTGTTCGACCGTTGGGGACTAAGTTATGAGCCCAGAGTTCGACCGATTCCCTTGGGGGAGCGGTCGACTGGTATACCTTTTTCGGTCGACTGTTTGAGCCCAGAACTGAATCTTTTGTCCTAATGGAGTGTCAACCCTGTCTACGGAAATCCGTGTCCTCGCCTAGTGTGTGAATCAGGAGGTGACGGTGGGTGTGTTGATCGTGTCTACCCAGGGACTGCCATATGGAAGAATGTGGATACTTGGAACATGCCACCTCTGTATTATATATTGTGGCATAGTGTTGTGCTTTGTCTCTCTTTAGAGTAGCAGCCTCAGGGATTGCGGATCCCATTGCTTAGGCACACATCTGCCGTTGGGTGAAGTGACTACCGGCATGGATGACTACAGAGGTCGCTGCCCTGCTTTTATAGTGGATGAGTTGGTGTTTGCACGTGGAGCTCGTTGACCCCGCGGACTTCGGTTCGGATCTATCGATTGTCCGACCATTTGTGTGGTGGATAGGTTCGACTGGCCTTGATAGGCGATGATTACACGAGGCAGTGCAGCCTGTGTGACGGCGGGAGGGTCCCTATGCGGCTTGTGTGGCGGCAGGGAGGATCACGCGTGGCTTGTGTGGTAGTGGTGATGGACTGCCGACGATGTTTTTGGCAGGTAGCTCGATTGGGCACTTATCGAGTGAGTTGATTGTATAGCCTGTGTGGCGGCGGTGATGGACCGACCTGAGCGACGACTCCGTCGGTGTGGTGGTGGACCACGATGTTTTCATATCTGATTCTACCTGCGTGGAAGTGCGAACGCCTCCTCACCGATCCCTTAGCTTGTGTAGCCGCGTGTGGAGGTGTGTTGCGTACTGTCTGCTAGACTGTATATGCCTACGGTAGGTCTCCACGGAGACCCAGTGTTTGTGGACCGTGCGGCCTGTGTGGTGCCGATGTCTGTGGACCGTGCGGCCTGTGTGGCGGCGGTGAGGATTGTAGATCATGAGACATGTGGGGCACCAGTAATGATTGTGGGACGGATATCCGGTTTTACCCTTGGAGGGAATATTGTTATTTTACTGCTTTCTATCATGTCATGCTATACTAGTATGATAGGTGCATATAGATGAGCTTGTCATACGGGATTTCCTTATGGAAACTCAGGCATTGTTGTTATGTTTATTTTTCAGGACTACGGTAGGTTCTAACGTGTGGTGATCGAGGGAGATTGCACTTTGGGATCGGATCTTGTTGTCTACCTATTATAGGTTGTTGTGATTACATGTATTTTGTATTTCGTATTCCGATGTAATCACTCTTTTGGCAAACTCTTATGTAATATGGTGCACCAAATATATTTGAGTATTTCTTTGAGTAATGACCCCACCCTTGACGGTCATTATCCTTGTGTTTCCTTTGATCTTAAAGTTTAAATTTTTCGTTGTTCGGGGATGTTACAGTTAACCTAACAGATAGGTAGACCTTCTGCGACAACAAGAGGCTACATTATTCTTAGCCATTGGTAGTGATCATCGATTCATTAGCCTTGACATGGCTTGCCTTGGCAGATCAGTTGTAAAACTTGAAAGCAAGACTCACAATCTTCTTGATTGGTTCAAAGGAAGAGAAGACAATAGGCCGAAAAATTACAAGTACCAAAACGTCGAACAACCCTTTTCCAATTCCTTGGTCTCCAACACTTTCTTAGTGGGGAGAGAGCTCAAGTGCTGCTATAAAGCCAGCACTGACGGCTTCAACGCGACGGTGTTCCACGAGAAGTGCGACTTCAAGGGCCATTATGTCGTGATTGGGTATTCATATGAGTCGTTTAAGTTTGGGGGGTTTCAATCCGGAAGGTTATCGGAGCACTGGCGACTATTACGATACGTTTTGTTTTACTGGAAGGATGGTAAGTCTGACAATTATTGATACAACAGGATTAAAACACCGCGAACGAAATATAATTATCTAGGTTATATGACCCAGACAGAACACTGACCGACATTAATTAATCATGTCATAAATATGTTGTAGTTATCTATGTTTATCACAAACTGTACGTGAAATAGTAAGTACATAAGACGACACGACACAATTGTCATTTTCAGGTGATAGTGATCCAGTGGTATTGCCAAAGGTTGGAGGGAGTGGTGCAACACAATTTGATTATGTAAGGGGAGGGCCACAATTCGGTGCAGATGGGGTGCTAATTGGACCTCCGCTTGCTCCGGTAATGAGCGGGTTTGCTGGTCCCGACACAAACTCCGGCATTGGTGATCTTAGACAGGCAAAGTTAGGCTAGGGTTGTCCTATGCAAGGAGGGAGGAAGGTAAAGAGTCCCTGTTTGGGGATGAAACTAAGCTACGGTTGATGAAGTATTGGTATTTTGTAACCCCCATGTAGCTAGCTTGTATTAGGACTGTGTTGTCTCGAATGTAGAGGTTTATATCTATGGGCTCATTACAAGTGCAATAAAATAATTATGTTGTGTCTTGAAAATTAGTTAGAGAAAAGTACAATAGTCGGTTCTCAGGACACCCCTGACTTCCCACTCATTTTCTCACACACTCCAAGTGGTTGTCCACATGTTTTTAGCTTGTTGCGTTGGATTTGCCACGAGACTAAATTGATCTTTAAAAAATACATGTTCCTTTTTGACAACTTATTTGGAGAGAATGGACATGTTTGTTTGGTTAACCTCGTTCAAGGCATCGAGAGTTGACAACTCGTTGGTTTCAATTTTCTAGGGTGGAAGTTGTAATTGTTTATTTTCTGTCGTCGATCATGTTAGTTCATGTCGTTGATGCATGTAAGATCATCAGTAATCATGATCTTCACGGTCTGGTTATGAGTTTTCTCTCTCTTTCATGTTAGTTTTCTTTCTCATCCACATCAGTTTTCTCTCTCTTCAAGTCAATTTCTTCTTTTTCCTACACTATTCACCTTTTAACCACAACGCACATTTTTCATCCACATCATCTTTTATTTCTATTAACTTTTATTCTATTCCAAAATCAATTATATTTACCAAAATATTAATAATTCAAACCAAAAATATATTAATTAGCAAATAAATTTTTTTATCAATAAGAAAGCAAAATATATATTTATTTAAACCATTGTATGTAGTGCAATACAATAAAATATTACACTACCTAAATTTCATTAAAATTAAAATGCATACTAATAAAAAAATAATTAATTTGCGTTTCATCCTAATCATTGTCATATGTGCTCGATCAAGTCAATCTGAGGGTGAAATGTCTGTTTTTTTCACGAATGCGTTCTCTAGTGTCAATGCACGTTTTAAGCTCGACAACATGACCGATGGAGAACCGATTCGAACCCAGTGTTGATGTGCTGCCTAAGTTGGATGGGAGGTCCTGTTCAAACACTGTTGTATCATAAATAGTGGAATATGAGTCTCGTTCGTCATCTACTATCATGTTGTGCATTATGATACACGCAATGATGATCTTGTTGAGGAGGTCAATGTTCCACGCAAGAGCGGGACCTTTTATGACTGCCCACCGTGCCTGCAGCACTCCAAATGCACCTTCTACGTCTTTACGCGTTCTTTCCTGACATTGTGCAAATAACATGTCCTTAAGAGATTGGGGCAACATATTAGACTTCACGAAAGTTGTCAACTGCGGATAAATATCATCTGTAAGGTTAGGGCTGTGCACGATCCGGTCCAAACCAGGTTTTTGGACCGGACCGGACCGGTCGGTCTGGGTTCGGTCTGGAAGTTTTGATTTGGTCTGGTCCGGTCCGAGTTTCGGTCCGTAAGTTTTTAAAATTTCGGTTTCGGTCTGGTCTGTTTTTTTGTTTTTTTATTTAAAAATTTCGGTTTTTGACCAAACCGGACCGATTCGGTCCGGTCCGGTCCTTCAGTCCAGAGCATTCGGTCTGGTCTGGTCTTCGGTCCGGACCCTGGATAAAAATTCGGTTTGGTCTGGTCCGGACCGAATGCTCACCCCTATGTAAGGTAATATCTCATATTATAAGGATGACCGTTGATTGAGTATTGGACGGTAGGTGTGTGTCCTTCTAACACGTCATTAAAACACAGGAGACCACTGAAGGATGTTCATGTCGTTAGAAGACCCTAGAACACCGAATAAGGAATGTCATATCCAGAGGCCGAACAACACTACGACCTCTGGGATAACAATGACTTCTCCACTTCGTCCTTGGTATTGTCCTTTCCAAGAAGCCGAACAATTCTTCCATCTTCAGTGCATACACTCGATGCTCTCCAACATTCCATGAAAGCCGCATTGCTCACCAACATGTAACAACCTTACCAAGTTCTCTGATGTGGGTCTTCTTAGATATTCTTCCAGAAAATTGACTATGACCATTCTACAAATTTTTGGAAAGACTTTCTTGTCGTTCCCTCGCTCATCCGCGGGTACTCGTCCACGTTATCAGCTGCTACACCATAAACTAACATCCGTATAGCTAATCATTGATAAGTCTTTTTGAAAACTAAGTTCCCCACTTTCTAGAATTTTCGGATGTATTGTGATTGGTTTGCAGAAAATAACGTGAAAGTTGAGGAACTGATTTTCGAAATAAATTTTATGGTGATTGTTTTGCAGGAAAATTTACAATAATTCTGAAAATTAAGTTACGTGAGTTTCAAAACTCATAAAATTGCATTATAATTTATAAATGACTACTCCTACTTCAGTTGTGATTTCTTAAGAAGTAATGAAATAATCAAATAAACGTTATGGAGATTGGTTAGTAAGAAAATTCAAAATAATTCTAATAATTAAGTTACGTGAATTTCAAACTCACATAAAATTACTCTGTAATTTGTAAATTACTATCGCTAGTTCCGTTCTAATTTCTTATTGAAATTAATTTTTAGATTTTCAACTTCTTGCAGATCAATCGCGTCCAGAAAACATTATCCACTACCACCACCCCTTCAAAGAAGACCCGAACCTCCGAAACCCAAACAAAACCCATCCAAACCCACATCCACCAATGGCTTCTCCTTCTCCTTCTCCTTCTCCTTCACCATCACCATCACCATTTCCATTCCCATCCATCCTCCCCCAAACCCACCCTCTCCTGTTCCCTCCACCTCCATCCCCCTTCCACCTCCGCCACTCTTCCCTCTCCGACCAACTCCTCCCTCTCTCCCACACCCTCCTCAACCCCCCACCCCAACCCCCATCCCCAACCCCCAACCCCACCTGGGTCAACCCCTCCCGTCCCCGCCCCAAGGTCCTCTCCCTCCGCCGCCACCGCCGCCCCTCCCTCTCCTACAACCCCGATCTCAAACACCTCTCCGCCCTCACCCGTCAACTCCAGTCCCTCCCCGAAGACGACCCTTCCGCCTTCGACTCCGCCTTCCCACACCCCATCTCGCGGGAGTCTGCTCTGCTGATTCTGAATAGCTTAAGACCCTGGAATAAAGCCTACTGCTTTTTTGGTTGGTTGAAGGGGTACTGTTCGAGGGAGGGCGCCGGGTTCGAGATGGAGACGATGTTTTATAATGTGGCCATGAAGGCGCTGAGGTTCGGGAAAAAGTTCGACGTTGTGGAGGAGTTGGCAGAGGAGATGGTGGAGGAGGGAATTCAGATGGATAATGTTACTTATTCCACTGTTATTACCACTGCCAAGCGTTGCCGTCGCTTCGATAGGTATGCGAATTTCTATGATTGTTATGACAATTTTAGGCCTGCGAATGGGCGATGTATGTGTTTTTAGTTAGTTTATAATTAAAGCTGTTTGTTGATGCTAAATAATTGCAATGAGGGGTAAATTATTAATGACAATGTACATGTGATGGTGTGTGCTGATGTCCATACTTTAAATTTTTTTTAAGCAACTACTCACTGACATTTGTAGATCTTAGTGAGTATGTGTTCCCACTAGTTGGTATTCCTAATGCAACCTAGAAACGATTACTATGTTTGCCAATGCTGGGTTCTCTTCCATTATGAGAGAATCAAGATGTTTGTCTCTTCATATCTTTGTAATGCACTGTCAAATGGAAGGTGGATGAAGACACTGATTAGAATTGCTTCCGAGTTGTATATGGGTTGCTGCCTTTCTGGTGTTACTAAATGGGATCCAGTTAGTTCATGTGTTAGCATCGTGTCAATGATACTGCAGAGTTATGTGAATTTAATTACTTTTTATCCGAAGGCATACAATTTTGAAGTTTTTCATGATTCTCCAAAAGTGTTGGATTTTCTTTTAAATTGAATGTTTAAGAATCTGTTGTGATTCCTAATGCTGTTCTATAACCTTTCTTTTTGTAATTATATTTTAAAATCCAAACTCAAGTGCCTGCACTACTGCCATACTAGCTCAAATCTTCAGAGTGTATTACTTATTAGTAACTTATATCCTGTTTAGTTGTGCAGTCCATATTACACTAGTTCATGATGACCTCTTGAAAATGACCCCGAATTGCTATATATTACACCATACAGCTCCACAGTTATGATGATGATCCTAAATTTATTTGTGTTTTGATGTATCAGGGCCATTTATTGGTTCGAGAGGATGTACAAAACAGGGCTGATGCCGGATGAAGTTACCTATTCGGCGATTCTTGATGTTTATGCGAGATTGGGTAAGGTTGAAGAGGTGCTAAGCTTGTACGAGAAAGGCAGGGCCAGTGGATGGACTCCAGATGCCGTTGCATTCTCTGTCCTTGGTAAGATGTATGGTGAGGCCGGCAACTATGATGGAATTCGTTATGTGTTGGAGGAGATGAAGACTCTCGGTGTGGAACCCAATGTGGTGGTGTACAATACCTTGTTAGAGGCAATGGGGAAGGCTGGGAAGCCTGGTCTTGCTCGTAATTTATTCGATGAAATGCTCTCAGCAGGCCTGACACCCAACGAAAAGACTCTCACAGCTTTGATCAAGATTTACGGGAAGGCAAGATGGAGCCGTGATGCACTGGATCTTTGGGAGAGGATAAAGTCAAATAATTGGCCGATGGACTTCATCTTGTACAATACATTACTTAGTATGTGTGCAGATCTTGGGCTGGAAGAGGAGGCAGAGAGTCTGTTTGCTGACATGAAGTCCTCGAAACGCTCTATACCAGATAGCTGGAGCTACACAGCAATGATCAATATATACGCTAGTGCAGGTAAGGTTGAGAAGGCGCAGGCAGCATTTGAGGAGATGTTGGAAAATCGGGTCGAACTCAACGTGATGAGCTGCACTTGTTTGATTCAGTGCTTTGGGAAAGCCAAGAGGATTGATGAGGCAGTGGGTGTATTTAAAGTCTTGATGGAGAGAGGGATAAAGCCTGATGATCGGCTTTGTGGGTGCTTGCTCTATGTTGCCGCTGTTTGCGAGGAAGGTGAGATTGACAAGGTACTCGATTGCATAAAGAAAGCCAATCCAAAGCTGGTAGAGTTTGTGAAGATGCTTGGTGATGCTGATGTTAGTTATGATATCATAAAAGCAGAATTCCGAAAAATCTTGAATGAAACGGAAGTGCAAGCAAGGAGACCCTTTTGTAACTGCTTGATAGACATATGCCGGAACCAGAATTTTCCAGCACAGAGGGCCCAAGAGCTGTTTTCGCTTGGGAGCCTCTATGGACTATATCCTGGTTTGCACACCAAAGTCTCCAGGGAATGGTCCCTTAACCTCAAATCCCTATCCATCGGTGCTGCTCATACTGCATTTGAAGAGTGGATGAAAACATTGGCCGATTGTCTTCAGAGAAAAGACACGTTACCTCAGCGCTTCTCTGTTTATACTGGAACTGGAAGTCACAGGCTTTCTGAAGGCTTGTCAGTTGTGTTTGCCTCCCGTTTAGCAGATTCAGCCTCACCATTTGAGCTGAATGAAGAAACTAATGGCCATTTCGTTGCAACAAGAGAGGATTTAATCAATTGGATGCAATTCAGAGTTTCGGAAGCTTCGGTGACTGCATAAATTATTAACTTTATCTGTTCATCATATGACCACTATGAGGGCATGACATACCAAAGAAGCTGGACTAGCATCCGGTGCCGCAGGCTCTGTCGGCAATCAGTTGAAACATGCATTGGTCTATATAGTTGCAATGATCCCTTGATATAAGGTGTGAATTCTGAATTTGTTTCTTCTCGGAATATTCAAGGTCAGTAGCAAGGGAGGAATCCAATCCAATAATATGGATGATTTGGCAAGCGAAATGTAAGTACTTCTCATATTGCCCTTCAAATGTTGTCTATATTGAACAGAAATTGGTTCAAATATTGCTTATAATTTGTTACAGAAGTTGGTCCTTGTAAGTTATCATCCCGATCTTTCTACCGTGATGTTCATATCCCTGTTCTTAAGAATATCAGCACACTAATCTGAATCTCCTAAAAATATTATAGTCGGAAGTTCTAATAAACAAAGGAAGGCGCCACGGTTAAAACACTATTCACATTCAGCAGCTCCTTACATCTCTTGTTGTGGTGACATACACTGATTTTTGTTAAATAAAAAGAATCTTAAGCAAAAAATGAAAGCAAAAGGTTCGTATAACAATGATGATTAAATACCAATGTTTCTACGTGCTCTTGACTGTGTACATCGACTCTTAAGAACAATTTTATACTTGTTGACAAGTACATCTTACAGAGGTAAAATCTAGAGAGCCCAAAGATTTGTAAGGGCTCCAAAAAAATCAGCATGAACTGACATGTGTGTCCATTTGCATCTAGTGCATCAATCAATATCTAGGGTTATTTGCTTGGGTACACATCTGCGAATGCGTAATTAGGACTTTGCACCTGGGTTTCGTTTATTTGCTTGTGTACATCCTCATGTCGATCTTATTTGCTTGGGTGCACCTCTGTTGTCAACGGGGTCCACTCTGTTATGACGTCGCTGCACAGTTAGGAATTTTGCATTTTAAGCCCTATAAATTTATAAATCTTGTTATTGTTAAATAAAAACAATAAAATAAAATAAAAACAAAAAACACATCTCCCTCTCTCTCTTAATCTCTCTCCTCCCTCTAGTCTCTTTCTCTCTCTCCAGTTCTCTCACTCCAATCTCTCTCCCGTTCTCTCTCTCTCCTCTCTATAGTCTTTCTCTCTTTCTCCCATTCTCAATGGGGGACCTCACCCTCATCATCGTCGTTTGCGTCCTCGTCCTCCTCTTCAATGTCTACCTGCTCGTTAACTACCAACACCCCAACGACACCAACCAAGCTTATTTCCCCAAGCTCGTCGTCATCCTTGACCTCTCCATCGCCACCATCTCCATGCTCCTGGTGGACGTCGCCAATCACTAGGCATGCTGCCATGCCCTTTACAACGAAGCGTACAATCTCACACCAGCGGTTTACGTGGCTGATGTGGTGCTAGTGTTTGTGGGTTTTGTGGTGTTCGCGATCTTCTACTATGAGGGTGATCATGATAAGTTATTGGCTTTGGATTTGAAGTTTGGGTTGTTTGCGGTTGGGATTTTGATTTGGTCTTCTTGTGATTGGTTTGGTTGAGAGGGTTTGTTGTTGGTTTTGATGTCGATTTGAACGGATGTTTGATTCGGAATGCGTATTTTTGGTAATTTGAAGTGATTTTTCGTTGATTGTGTAAATTCAGCGTGAATTTTGATGCCCTGAAATTTTGACGAAATGCTTCTTAGTGAACTTCCCTTAATCACAGAAAATTAATGAGTACTTTGAGAGAGAGAGAACGGGAGAGTGAGAGGAAGTGAGAGACTAAAAAGAGATGAGAGAAATGTGAGAGAAAGAGAGAGACTAATGAGAGAGGAAAGAGATGTGAGAGAGACTAAAGAGAGAGGAGAGAGAGAGAGAAAGACTAAAGAGAGGAGAGAGAGAACACGAGAGAGTGGAGAGAGAGAAAGAGAGAGACTAGAGGGAGGAGAGAGAAAGAGAGGGAGATGTGTTTTTGGTTTTTATTTTGTTGTTTTATTTAACATTAACAAGATTTATAAATTTATAGGGTTTAAAAAGCAAAATTCCTAGCTATGTAGTTACGACGTTATAACAAAGTGAACCCCATTGACGACAGAAGTGCACCCAAGCAAATAAGATCGACATGCAGATACATCCAAACAAATAAACGAAACTTAAGTGCAAAATCCAAATTACGCATCCGTAGATGTGCACCCAAACAAAATTCTAAATAAACTCCTACGTCTCTAGTATAGACGTATAGTTTATATATATACATTCCCAACAATCTCCCGTTATTAAAATAGAAAAATAAATGTGACCGCAGATGATCTAGAAGTTTTTTGTAGTACAAAAACAATATACTATCACACAACAACCAAAACACCAATCTGAATAAGCTAGAACACAAACAATGTCAACCTCCCCAGTTGAGCTAGTTTCTATTGCGAGCTCAGGTGCCCACAATGGCTTGCATTCGAGATAACACATGGTCCAAAATGAAAGACTTTCTTAGCTTCTTATTGTTGGCTCAGCTAAAGTAATTTGATATGGTAAAAAAGACTATGCACACCTCATCTAAAAAACCCAGTATTATACACAATAGCTTCTTCTCTAGGGGTGTTTATACACAATTATTTCAAAATATGTGATTTTGCATGGGTGTGCATGTAAAACCTCATAATAACAAAGACCACCAAGATGATTGGAGGAGACAGAGGTGGCACAAGATTTACTGGATGAGGTTGTGAACACAAACCAGACATTCTAAGCCAACCACCATTATAGAGACCCATCTCCTCTTGGCTTGCCTCCATCACAAGCACCCTACCAACAAAAACAAAGGGAGAAACACAGTAGTAGTAGTAGTAGTAGAAGAAGAAAAGCAAAGCAACCCTCACAATGGCTTTAAGGCTCTGGGCTTCTTCAACAGCCAACGCACTTAGAATCTCAACCTCTGCCACAAGAGCAACTCCTCTTCCTTCTTTCTCCATCCCCAGATTCTTCTCTTCAGGTGCTTGTCACCTCTGTGGTTCAATTTTTTCTTTCTGGGTTTTGTGTTAAGTTCTGTTTTGTGGTGGTTCTTGCAGTTTTGGATGGGTTGAAGTACACATCATCCCATGAGTGGGTCAAGCATGAGGACTCTGTGGCTACCATTGGCATTACGGACCATGCCCAGGTGCTTCTTTTTGTGATATTACTACTAATATTGTCGTCTTCTTAGTTGCATTTGAATGTGTCTTTTGTAGAATCTAGAAAATTATCAGATGATAGGATTTACCATCCTAATCCTAGTAGTTGAAACTTGAAAATGGTGTGATTCTGTCATATTTTGGAAAACATATCACTTCTCAACTACGGTAATTTAAATTACAAACTTTATGCAAACTAACAGTAAAAAAAATCATATGCAAACCATAAGAACATAGGATAGTAGATGTATATTATTTATGGAGCATATGGCAAAATCAACTGCTTAGCATAATCAAAATCATATTGAGTCGTGCGAAATCTCTAAATTCCACCTTTTCACTTATGATTTACTTTTGGTATCTTTTGAATAAATGTGATTTTTCAAAGCTTTATGAAAGATAGACTAGTCCTCAAGGCATTCAAGCAAGTCATTTATGAATGGTATACTTTCTAAGCTCAAGTTAAACTACCGTATCTTAACTCATACTAAATTAAGTTACTGTGATGGCATATACATTTTAGTTTGTAGATAGAGTTGCATTTATTCTTGCCTCAGTGGCATGACACTAAACAAGAAAGTGATAATTGGAATATATTCTCTAAAGAAACCCTCTTGTAGATAATAATACAAGTCAAATAATAGAATATAACATCTTATCTCAAATGAAACAACTTTATTCCACATGTACATACATAGTGGCAACCCATACTTAGCAACAAAGCTAGAGATGTTGATGGAAAACAAATTGTCCAGGGTCATCTTGGAGAAGTGGTGTTTGTGGAGCTACCAGAGAATGGCACCTCAGTCTCAAAGGGCAGTGGATATGGTGCAGTGGAGAGTGTGAAGGCAACCAGTGATGTCAACTCCCCAGTCTCTGGTGAAGTTGTTGAGATCAACACAAAGCTCTCTGAAACACCTGGTCTGGTAATACCTCTCACACTGAACTACGTCATGAACATTATGCCATTTCCATCTCCGTATTAGTTTGTTACACTACGAATATTGATAATGGATGTGATAGTTGATCAACTTAATTATTTCACAATAAATGTCAACTCTAACTTTGGGCTTGTCAAGCTAAGCCAACCGACTGCCTTATTTTCAAGAGGGTTTCGTTTGCATATACACCCCTAGTCCCTACAATATACTACTACATGTAGGATTACATGTTAACAAATTATATTTGTAATACAAGTTTTGTTGGCTGTTCTGGTTCAGATAAACACAAGTCCTTACGAGGATGGTTGGATGATTAAGGTGAAACCAAGTGATCCATCCGAGTTGGGGTCCTTAATGGGGGCAGCAGAGTACACAAAACACTGCGAGGAGGAAGATGCCGCACACTAGATCACAACTAAGTTGAATTTGATGTGTGGACTGCTGCATTACCACCAGTGTTTTGGTCCACTTCCATCAAACCACTCCAATAAATGTGTTTCTTAATTTGTTTTTGTGTTCCTTTTCTGACATCCACCTCCTTCAACTAAATCTATGTATGTTACGTTTGAAGAATATGTGTTGAATGATTGCTTCTTGTTGATATTTTACTATGGCGGTTGATGGTAGCTGATGGTCATGACTCATGACATTGATAATTTGATGTATATATATACTTACTATCAGGGGCAGAACCAGGAAAATTCCTATGTGAGGGCTAAAAGAGTTTTTAATGGTTGAAATTATCATTTACGTGTTACACTTTTGTAATTTTTAAATTCACGATAACTTTTATGTGTTAGGCTTTTGTAATTTCAAAATATATGAGGGTTTTTATAGGTTAGAATTTTGTGATTTCAGAATTTATGGGAGCTTTTCAATGATTTAAATGTAAAGTATGAAAATTAAGTGCAATATTACAAAGAAAATTCAAATTGTAATGGGGTTTAAGCTCCCACCAGACCCTCTTCCCCCAGTCCTTGCATACTATGGTTGTAATTAACACGAAGGTCAAGGATAGAGTATAATCAACTTTTTTTAGTTTATGTTTACGACAAACACTGAAGATCTCATAAGTTTTGCATGGGGGTTCGCTTGAAAACAACCAATCATATTAACAAGAGAAATCAAACAAATGGTTCAATTGAGACTATATAACTAACCAACTCGATCCACGCACAACGTTATGTTTGAGAATATACCGTTAACCCCTACTACGCTTAACTATATTAGATTATTGACATTGGAATAATTGAGATTCGTACTAGTCGAAAGGTAAAGGAAGTTGTTCATTCGATGAAAGGAAGTTGAGATCTGAAATCCAATGGACGAGAACCGTAAGCATAACTATCATTAGGTAGTGAAAATCCTTGACAAATAAGTTTTTTTTATTTTATCTTACTCTACTACTCTTCTCTTTTAAATCCCAAATATTTGAATGAGATGACAGTGGAACAATGCCTCACAAGATTGAGAAGATAAGAGGAAGGAGAGAGAAGAATGATATGTGATAATTCTGGGTCGTAATAGATTTGATTCATGGTAGTCTTAAATATCTCAAGAAAGGATCTTCCAACTGAACTAATCTCAGTTTCAACACAACCCGCCCCAAAGACGAAACCAGACCACAAAATGATTTTCATGGTGCTTAAAGAGGATATTTCCAAGACAAGCAGGGCCTCCAAGCAAAAAGGCCCAGAGATCGGAGCAGAGCTCCACCTCGGCACCTCCACCTCCACACACTACTATACACGTTTCGATTCCAGTTCCTCCTCTCGAATGGCGACGACGATGGCGAAACCCTCGCAGGCCATCACCTTCCTTCTCCGCTCCACTCGATTCCTCTCCTTCCGACCCCACCTCGTCCCCTCCAGAGCCCTAATCTCCATTCCGCATCTCTCCATGCCCACCCGCCGAGGCGGAGGCCATCGGAATGGGATCGTGTCGGTGGGGAGGAGGTTGGGGGGAGTTAGGGCGGCGCAGGTCAACGAGTCGGGGTCGGTTCCTTCCCCCGTAATCCAGTCTATGGAGAATAAGGTTAGGATTTTGATTTTGTTTGTTTTGCGTCAATCTGTGGTTTTGGTGGTGGTTGTAAGTTGTAACTGCTTGTCATCGGGTTTTGCGGTAGCAATCGGAATTACCAGAGTAATGACTTGAATTTGGTATGTGCGAGGTATGGGTAAGTGCTAATGTGTAGCACTTCGTAATGATGGAGAAATGTGATTTTGTTGATTATGCAAGACTTGCAAGTACTATGAAATCACGCGGAGCATGTGGAATTATGCAATTTTGAGTCTTACATTGCCTAACGAGAAATTGTTGGTGCGAGCTATAAGTAGACGAGTCTATTGCAATAACATACTGTAAAGTTTCGTGGTAAATCAGGTAGTGTTGCAAGACAATTGATTCATGGGTGATGGACCGGACTGAATTCTATGTTCTATGTGGACCCTAGACAAGACATTGCAGTGTCATGCATATGGGCATGACTTTTTTGTTGAGTGTGATGGTCGCATGCTAATTGTGATCCTTTGTGATAGTACGTGATGCATATTCCAGAGGGATAGAGGGCACATTACGAGGATGGGGGAAGCTTATGGTATGCCAATCCTTTGTATGCTGGAGGGTTTAAGTGTGCGTGAATGTCGGTTTGTTGGAGTTGAGTTAGTCTGATTTTTTTCGGATTCAAAGTTATGTTATCTGTGGAGCAAATGCACTATCAGTTCTGCTAGAAGGATTACTGTAATTTTGGAACTGGGGGTCTCATGTTTCTCAAGAGTTCATATCTAAGAGGTTGCAAGAAATTGAGTCATCGTCAATTCAATTTCTAAATAGTGTCATGGATTTTGCATGCGAAGTTGCAATATCTTTTACATTGATTACGTAGCCCTGAATCACTAAAATTAAATGAAGGAATGAAAGGCCAGATCTAAATTTGACTGTGGCACAGTGGTTGGGAACCATTTGAAATTACGAAGAGTGACAAACTAGTTTTTTCCCTAAAACTTCATTTATCTAATCAAAATGGTCTGACAACGCCATGTTTATTACTTATGAAGATGCCACATTAGAAACAAAAGACTTCAAGGAATTCCCTCCTCTTTTTGAAGATTCACTTTCAGGAGGATAGTATGTAATGTTTTATGATGACGGTAAAGTCAAATGTAAGTGTGTGTGTATTAATTTACATTTTACTTTGACGAGATGGTATTGGAACATAAATTTGACATGGTTGGGATGAACTCAAAATATTTAGAAGTTATGAGACAACATGAAATCCTGTTTTAACTGAGTGATCATTATACCATACCCCACGTTGGCAACCTGATTCTCAAATTTCTCTTTAGATCTCAAATTATACCATACACCCTATAGCTGAAGGATCAACTTCACATTGTTATATTCTATAGTTGTGTTTTGAACAATTGTGATTGTTGATAGCCCGTTAGGCTTTGGTTTTCTCTTTTGCTACCTTATTGAGCTTAGAAATTTAATTTGATCTTTAAAACTTCTTTATGGAGTCACTTTTCCTTTTTTAAGCGACTTTTTGTTCATTATAGATCTTAAAATCTTCTGTGGTAGATTTTTGATAAGAAAAGGTGTCCATTTAGCTTTCCCAGATAGGAGTACTGAAGTGTATACGAAGGGTTGTTTTCCATTCTACCAGTTTGTGCTTTTGCCAACAAAATTAGTCGTGTTTAACTTTAAAGTTTAAATACAACTTATAGATTCCACGAAATCAGTCTCTTAGGCTTGGAAATAATGGTTAAAATGGCCTGAAGGTGTAGATTCAAGTTTGAGTTTGTTTTCGTAATCAACTAGTTAGATAATCCCCGCTCTCTTTCTGGATGCCCTGTGATTTGGTGCTCATTATCAAGGGTCGCCAGCACTTTTCTAGATCCAATAGTCAAACGAAAGCAAATTGGTTTTGTCCGATAACCACTTATTTGATTGTATGTTGATACCTCACGGAAATACTTAGTCCTTCCTCTGGTTGCATAATGTCCAGTAGATTTCTTTTCTTTTCTTTTCTTTCCAGTGAAGAGGGTTAATGTTACCATACAAGCTGTTATTGGGAGATTATCTGGAATTCACTTATTTATGCTACCAATTATCGAAATTTGATCTTCTAAAAAAAAATTGTTGTTAACTTAGACTGAACATTTGGTTATATTTCCTGATTTGACTTTGAAATCGTGGTGTGTTTCTATTTTTGATTCTGTTGAGGTATCGTTCAGTAGTTTGTATAGAAGAATGTAGTTATTGCTTCTTCTAGTTCTATACTGTTTCAGCAGTAAAATAATGCTACCAGCAGTGACGTTTCTAGATTTTTTTTTAATTTTTTTTAGTAAAGCTCTTTCACACGCAAACTAGTAGAACTGTTCCACGGTGCTCCAACCATGCATATCAGGTTAGCTAGTTGAGTCCATTCTTCAATCAACTCCTATACAATGGTTTTGCACGGTTATTTGATTAACAATGACCAAAGGTCGCTTGGTAAGGTTTTTATGATAACAAAGATGCTTGTGAGTATGGGTAAATCGAAAGTTAAAGAGTTGTCATTGAAGATACTAAAAATTCCAATTTGTTTTGGAGCATCATGGACTATATCAAATGACTATCTAAACGATCAGTATTTCTTATCTATTGTGAAATTGAAAATGACCAGTTGCACTTTGCATCATTGAGTAATTGGAAACATCACTATTTTACAGTGGTAGAGTTGTGTACACCCGATCCCCTACCTTGCCTAGGTGGGAGCTTCTTTTGAGTCATTGTGGTAATGGTGATGTTGATGTATTTCAATATCAATTATCAAATATTGCACACATTGTTTTTCTACCATTTGCATGTCTGGAATTGTATGTGTTTATGTTTTCAAGCTCTGTAAACCATCTTGTACCATCTTGCAGTAGCTACTTATTCAGAGATAAAGTAGGGAAAATTAGTTGCTAGAATGATTAGTAAGAGCGGTATTCCTTTTAAGACTTACTGATTTTTCTATATTCTATAAAATAATGAGGATGGTATGCCTTTCAGATTTCATCAAAAGTTAATTTTGTATTTATCAACATGATAATTAGTCGATGTTATTATATTTTTCCCTTACAAAAGCTGTCCCTTACATTTGATTCCATTGTTTCTTAAGGAGATAATTTGGCCTAAGAAGGCTGTCATGTGTACGTTGTTCATGAAAGTTTATTTGTTAAATTGCTCGGCGTCTCCAAGACTCCAACTGATTCATAGTGAGTGGTGACTGCATGAATTTATATTTCATTATTTTGTCAGCAGCTAAGAGTAATCAGCAACATACAGTTTGATATCTGAGGCATTTTCTAGACTTTTGAAGTTATTACTCCAAAAGGTTTCAGTTTCTTGACATGCTTGTTCAAGTACATGGATTTTTCTAAGCCAATACTTTCATAAGGCATATAAGATTCTCTAAATCCTCCCTCAAACCGTGTACAATACCTATTTGTTGAAAATTTCAAATCCCACTCGCTTAATCGATGATTGTGAATTTTAAGCGTGCCAATTATCAATAGGTAGCTTTGGTTGAGTAGTCACTACAATATTTGGACTCATTTGGGCTCTAGCTGGTAGTTTTTTAACAACCCCTATTTTATTCTTGGCAGTTTAAGAAATGAAACTTAACTATAACAAGCTGTTTGGGCTTGTTTTGGTGATTATCTGTATCATTAATATCTTGTGTAACTCAGTTGTAATTTGATGATCCAATGCTAGTCTTACAAGTTGTAACATGTTTCCTTTATATAGATCAAAGAGTCACTGAACGCTGATACGGTAATTGTCAAGGATGAATCTGGAGATGGACAACATGTCAGGTTTGATAACAAAACAATTTTTGGGACATGATTCTTTGAATGTCTCGATTAATTGATTTAGCTTAGCTGTAAGGTTTTTTGCCTGAACACTATTGGTCGCATTATTGCATGATCAGGAATTTGCCTAATTCAATTTAGTTGGTTTTAGGTGGATTTAATTTGAAAGAATAGGCATGCTTCTTGTCACATTTTATGACAATTCTTGTACATCTTAAAATATGTTTATCAAATAAAATGATTTCATTTCCTGGCTATAAGATAGAGAAATCATCTGGAACTGGCAAAAGACCAAATCTTAGGCTCTAGTTCCACTCTCTAGTTTCTACTAGCTTTATTGTTATGACAACTCTTTTCTTTCTGATATTCCTTACATTTGCTAGGATTACTTTCACCATTTTGTAATTCATTGAGTTATTTTTTCAGTATATATGTGGTGTCTTCGGCATTTGAGGGTCAGACTGCTGTAAGTAGGCAGAGAATGGTGTATAAAGCTATATGGGAGGAGCTCCAAAATGCTGTACATGCAGTTGATCAAATGGTTACGCGCACTCCTAGTGAAGCAGCAAAGTAGTGGTGAAGTTGTAACCTAGAGAGGAAAGATGGCTTCTGCAAAATCTCCAATTTGTAAGGATTCCATCCCAATCCCATATTTGCTGTTGTGTTACCCCGCATGTGACAGTTCAAATCATTTATGTTCACCTCACATGAAGGCAAACGATATTTATTACCTGATCACGTCGTTTAGATCTCGAATTCATGCCACTGATTAGTTTGGTTCACTATTGGTCTATTGCCATCAATAAAAGTTACCCACCTATTATGCTTTAGTCCTTTGCCCAGCTTTTCTTCATTATTCCTCCCAATCTATTCTCCAACTCTGTAATTAAGTGCACTTCAAAAGTAGGATAGAGGTCATTGTCTCACGAGTCAAACGTAATCTTTCTACCTCCACTTCATCTTACCGTCTTAGATTACTGTTCTTCTGCTGCGTGTATTGGAATTCCTGGTGATCAGGCTAAGTACGCAAGGTAGGCAGGTGGGATTTTGGACGCTAATGATGAGATTGGAGATTAACTCCACATGACGGTTGTCATGTCATGACCTACATAAACAAATGGAGATGTGATGTAGTGTGTGGATGTCTCATACCTTGTGGCAACCTTGAATGATTCTTACATGTGCCCCAACCACCCACAAGTGTCACCTGAAACCCGTCTGTAACTTCTGTGCAAAGAATTGACGACAGGCGTGGCTTTAGGAAATTTCGTGATTTGAGAGACGGTTTAGAAAATACACTCTTTAATCTTCATTCCTCAACTACAAAGAGTCATTAAATTATCTTTAGTTGCAGTGACAGGTGGTGAGGAGTCCTGATCATACCCATTGGTTGGCACATTTTAGTCCAGCCTTTATTATGATGTATAAATGAGAATCATCCTGGCTTTATATTCGGCTTTCAGTTTCCACATTGGATGGTCCCTATCTCTCTGTCATGGGTTGTGGATTTTGGCCCATGAAATAGACTCGTTTAAAGCTTCCTTCTTCATGCATATAGAGATGGAAAGAGAGCTATTTGCATCATTATGCACCGAATAGTAATAACAAAAGAAAGATGAAAACAGTGTTTAGGAGAGGGACCTGATTAAAGAATCTCTTTTTCCATCTGATATTGTTAACCATTTTGTTTGATCAACTTAGAGGACTTATATTGGCCTAGTTATCTAAGAAGCCCTATCAAGTATCAACTGAATTTCGTTGCTCTTCCGATAATGTACTCCACTTATTTAAGTGTCATGGATTTGCCTTTTCCCCTTCCTCTGATCTTAAGCATAGGCAATCTTTATTCAACTTTAGGATGAAAGAGATGGGTGGGTGGGAAGAGGACATCTTATCCCTTTGAAAGAAGAGGGAGTTGGAATGTAGGGTCCAATCGCATGTGCCATGAAATCATTTTTATTATTTAGTTTGCTATGCTTTATTTGACCTTATAGGAAGCTTAAGCAGTTGTTTTAGACTTATTGGTTTATATATGAAAAGGTTAGCTTTGTAAGTGTGTTATTCTTTAGTTGTCTAGTTGAGCATCCTTCTTTCAAGTAAATCATGATCTTGACACCCAATAACTAAAGCCGTTTGATCTGAGGTTCATGAGGATAACTTGCAGTCTAAAAATTCTTCGTTTGTCAACAGGAAATACGTGTTGAATAACCTATCAAGAACCATGAAACTACGTAAATGGGACGGTGAGACGTGAGTCCGAAAGCATATTTGTGTTTTCTACGTCTTTAAGAACTGTTTTGGAACTAAATTGTTCATTTTTTTATTAGACTAAAATGTTAAGATTTTGTTGGTCTGTCATATCTTTAAAAGTCAGAACACTTATATGAGGAATAATTCATCCAATTATTTTATAAAGTGCAACTTACTTTTCGTTTTCAGCCATTAGTGTTATATTCTATTTTCTCTGTGCTAGTGATCGAAATTATTTTTCCATGTATCGGCTTGCTTGGGTGTCATGTTACATTTTAGTTGGCCTACCAACTTTTTATAACACAAACACTTGTGATAGATGGTTCCAACTTAATTTCAATGTATAATACAATTTTCAACTTTAGCAACATAAAGTTGTACTTCCCATTTCTGTCAAACCTACGTGAGAAATTCGGCAATAGGTTTAGGTGTTATTGGTTTATAGGAAGTGTTGATTTTAGGACTTGAGTTTCCTATCTTTTTGTTCTAAAATCAAAACGGAGGAATTCATTCAAAATACAAAATTTAAGTCATAAACTTCATTTGAAACTTCAATTTCATGATTTTAAGTTTTTCTGCAATCTATTAGTCTAGAAGTTCATTTCAGGATTTCCTTAATTTTTTTACAAACCAATCACGTCTTAAGATTCATTATTGTTGGACTGTTATTTGAGCATTAATGCATGATATGTAGTGTTTAAATCATCACTCGGTGATGACGATAATAGTGTTGACATTTTGGATCACGGACTAATCTCACGAAAAGCAAATCCTTTTGAAACACAGTAGGCTATTCCGGGGAATCTGTTGAACCCAGTGTTGGCACTTGGCAACCACATCAACCACATAAGGTTACAAGCTTTACGAAATACCATTTTGATATCATAAGACTATTTAATGTTTGCAAGGAGGGTGGTTTGTCTAAAATCAACTTGAAATTGATTTTCAAGCATATTATTTCAAACTTCAATTCCACGAAATAATTTTGAATGTAGAGCGAACTGAAGATATTTTCACGTCAAATTAGTGATGCGTTTTGGGTCTGGAAAAGAATTGAAAGTCCAAGTCTTCAAACTAAAGTGAACCACTTTTCCAACTTGGAACAATTTTCATCCAAACCAAGGATTTACGAGTAGTTAATATCAAACGATGCCAGAGTGTAATAAAAAAAATAAAGAATCTGGAATTACAGAAAAGTAGATCTTCGTTCATACTAATAACCAATTGGTCATCTCAGTCAAATCTTATCTTCCACGCTTTCAAAAATACATTGCTCTGATTGAGGTTCCTTGATGATATATGCATATTATATTGCTTCTTATCCAACTGAAGATGAAATGCTTTCTTAGGATGTAATTGTTTCCAAGCAAGCGACACGCGTTTCAAAAGTTGTTTGAAAGAAGTGGGGTTCTAATGTTACTGCTTGAGGATGAGTTAGTCTTAGGGGTGCACATGGGTCGGGTTGGGTCGGGTTGGGTCGGGTTTGGGCCTCAACCCGACCCAACCCGAAATTTTCGGGTTGGGAAAAAATCCAACCCGAACCCGAACCCGACCCGGTTCGGGTTCAACCCAACCCGACCCGAAATTTTCGGGTTGGGTCGGGTTGGGTCGGGTCGGGTTGAACCCGAATTTGGAAATTTTTGGGTTGGGTTGGGTTGAATCGGGGTTATTTTCGGGTTGGGTCGGGTTTATTTTCGGGTTGGGTCGGGTTGGGTCGGGTTGGATCGGGTTTATTTGGGAAAAAATTAAAAAAAAAATAAAAAAAATAAAAAAAATAAAAAAATCGGGTTCGGGTTGGGTTGGGTCAACCCGACCCCCTCAACCCGAACCCGACCCGAAAATTCGGGTTTTTGATTTTCCCAACCCGACCCGACCCGAACCCCTCCTCAACCCGACCCAACCCGACCCGACCAGTCGGGTTCGGGTTGGGTTTCGGGTTGAACCCAACCCATGTGCACCCCTAGTTAGTCTATCAAAGTATGCGACTTCTATGAAAGAAACTATTTAATTTTTCTTTTTTGACATGTCTTCCTTGGGTTTTTAGTGGAAGTAGTCAAGTCATCTAAAATGTTAATTCTATAAATCATGAAATTTTAAATCCAAAACATCTTGCAATCCAGTTATCCGCTTTCAAATCATTTTTTACAAATTGTTCAGACCCTTTAAGTCTGTTGAGTTTTTTTCGGACTAAGTTGGCTCTTGGATGAGCTAATATGTTTAAAACCATGCTAGACTAATTTTATTATGCATGTCAGTCAGATGACTTTTTTTTGTTCATTTTTTTTGAAAATAACTACATACACAGCGATATGTCTTCTGACCCAGTATAATTAGAGCATCCTTTAACGGGATAAAATCTAAGGTGCGGTCGAAGATGCCCTGGGTCGTGCAAAACATTTTTCTCTTAACGGGTGAAAATATCGGTCGTGGATGACCGGGTCGACGACCCGGTCATCTATTATTTTATTAATTTCTGAATATATTTTTTGGTTTTGTTTTTGTTTTGATTTTTTGAATTTTTTGTTTGAGTTTTTTTTTTGAAAATATGTTTTATAATTGTTTTGATTTTTTAGAATTTTTTTTTAAATTTTTACGAAGATGGACCCCGAAATGACGTGGAGGAGAGAGATAGGTTGTTGTGGGTTGTGGTTAAGAAGTGAATAGTATAGGAAAAAGAAGAAAGTGAGTTGACGAAAGAGAAAACTGATGTGGAAGAAAGAAAAATCTGATTTTGAAGAGAAAGATAGCTGATGACCAGGTCGTCCAGGTCATGATAAATGATGATCTTAAGGTGTACTAGCTAGCTGACTGAATTTTGGTGGGTGGTTTCTGGGGATAAATCGGCAGTTCATCACTCTGAGAAGCGATCACAATCGTCAGTCTCTTCTTTCTGTAAATCTAATCATTCCCTTCACAAATCCAGTATGGCGTCCGATCTAATGGGTGGACCACTCAATTGGTTCGAGTCCAGAAAAAAGGGTAATAAACAAAAGATAGATGAGAGTTATCATGGTGTTGGAATCTCTAAGTTACTATTCACAAGATTGTTGGGAGGAGATCTAATAATGTACTAACTCGACACGGATTAAACGCACCACGTATAATAGAATATTGATTGCGGAATTAACTTCGGACACTCTCCCAAACTCAATTGCAACAAGAACACTAATAAGAAAGAAATAAACAAGCAAACACAAATGCACACCTGAAACAACCACGACACATGCGATTTACAAGGTTCGACAATGTGCCTACGTCCTTGGGGGGTCTCCTGCGGGTTTCCTTTCCTTCTTCCGCTTCTCCAACAAGAGAAGCAACCAAGATTACAAATGATTGGAAGCAACGTGTCTCCCAAAGCACTCTAGATCTATCTCTAGCCTTAATCTCTCAACTCACAATGAAGGAAACTATTGATATTTTCGTGTGTTACATTAAAGAGCAAACAAGTCATTTTATAGACTCAAAAAATCGAGCTACAATTAAGCAAAACCGAACAGAACTATTCATGGGGACACAGTTAATCGAACGAGCATCGGTTAACCGAATCCTTCCCGGTTGACCGAGGGAACGATTCTTGCGGGTCTCGGTGGACCGCGAGAACGATTCTTCCACGAACTAACGAATTCTTCTAACAACCCTCCGGTTGACCGAGTGCCCCTCAGTGATCCGTGCCAAATTGGACAGACACTTTCCAGATTCTCGGAACACCAAAAATCTCCTCAACGGTTTACCGAAACCATTGTTCCAAAGTGCTTGAAACCTTCTGACGGTAGACCGAATTCAATTCAGTCGTCCGATCCCAGTTGCACACGAAGTGCCTGGAATCCTTGGATCGGTGGACCGAATCCAATTCGGTAGACCGACCCGTCTTCGCCGAAAATTTTCTGGGTTGTGCGTCGGTAGACCGACTCCAATCCGGTCAACCGACTCTTCCTGAATTTGCTTCTGTTAAAATTACCTTACCGTTGGCATCACCGGTCCAGCTTCTTCCGCCTTTTTCGCTTCTCCACAAACAATAAATACATATTTATTATACTCCAACGTATCTATTATACTTTGTATAAATACATTACAAATCATGTAATAGAATACCTAGAAATAATAAGAAACTTCTTCTTCTTCCTCCTCACAATCTCTTTCAACATGGTATCAGAGCGGTAATCCGCACAAAAACATCAGACCTCCCTCTGTCCTCATCGGTTGCACCTCATCTAGGGGATTGCAGGTCGATACACCCACATCCATACCCAAAAAAGAGGAGAAGAAAAAATAAAGCATGTCCGAAAAAAGCCACCTTGAAGGAGCTATGCAGCGCCTGGTCTCCACCCCGCTGAACGAGGCAAACTACCTCACCTGGGCGCGTGCCGTTACTCTTTCCCTCAGCGGTCGAGGGAGGATCAGCCACATCACCGGGAGAACATCAAAACCAGAAGAAGATTCTGATAACAAAACCCTGGATGAATGGCAAATCGCCGATCACCAGGTCATGTCCTGGATCATCGCGTCTATGGAGCCAAAAATCGCAGAAATATTCATCTACAAAGACAGTGCAAAGGAGCTCTGGGAAGCCATCCAAGAACATTTCGGAAAAAATCAGAACTTTGCACATATCTTCCGAATCAAGCAACAAATCGCACAAAACCAACAGAACGCCCGGAGCATCACTGAGTACCTTGGTACTCTCAGACGGGCATGGGATGAGTTAGGAGTATATGAGCCTCCAACAACCAACGCGGACATCATTCAACAAAGGACTGAACAAAATCGCATCTATCAGTTCCTAGCAGGACTGAACCCTTCCTTTGAAAACATCAGGAGTCAGGTGTTATTATCACCAGAACTTCCTTCTTTCGCCGCTATCACCGCAATGGTTCTCCGGGAAGAATCCCGAAGATTAACCATGACTCATCAGCAAAAGGACGAGAATGAGAATCAAGCCTTTTTCGTCGGAAAAAATCAAAACCGAAGCCAAAACAACACAAAAACCTTCGGAAAACACAAAGAAGAACATTGCGAAAACTGCAAGAAGATCGGACACAACTCCAACAACTGCTGGTTCCTTCACCCACACCTCCGACCTCAAAGAAACAACAAAAACAGACAAGCAAACATGGTGGAAAGCATCGCCGGCAGCAGCGCCAGCCAGCAGCCCGGAAGAAACGGGAGCGGCGGCAGCCGAATCGACAACGCTAACCCTAATCTTCTCCTGTTTGCGAAAAATGCAGGGTTAAATAGCTCCAGCAAACCCGGATATCCCGATCCAGATATCCGAACCCAAGTCGGATCCAGAAGATCCGTGTTACCCGACTCGGTTGGGTCAGCTTTTCTCGGATCAAATGGTGAAGCACCCGACCCGGATCCGATTCGCCGGTTAGTGGACCACCTGAATGAATATTTGCAGACTACACCCCCTGCAACAGGTAATTATGCAGGTAATAACAAATTGTCTGAAATTGTCAGTTTTTCTGGATTATCTAGTAAATCTAGGGGTGTAAACGGGGCGGGTAATACCCGTATACCCGGTCACCCGCCCCGGGCGGGTACGGGTATGGGTACAAAAATCCATACCCGTTTAAAAATATAAACCCGTATACCCGTACCCGTTTACCCGCTTAATAAACGGGTCGGGTACGGGTATACGCATTACCCATACCCGTTTACCCGTATACCCGTTAAGATATATTATATTATATATAAAATATTTTTTTAATATTTTATATGTTATATATTATATATTTTTTATATATAATATATATTTTATATAATATATATTATATTTTTATATATTATATATTATACCCGCTATACCCGTCCCGTACCCGCTAACTTAACGGGTACGGGTCGGGTACGGGTATATATGTTTTTTGCCGGGTATATACCCGTACCCGTACCCGCTAATTTAGCCGGGTACGGGTACGGGTAGGGGCATACCCGACCCGTACCCGACCCGTTTACACCCCTAAGTAAATCTACAAATAAACCTTGGATTATTGATACCGGAGCCACAGATCATATGACCGGGGATCCGACTTTACTTGATAACATTTCTCACAATCTGCAACTATTAAATAAATTTGTTACCGTTGCTAATGGAAATAAAATACAAATTGAAGGAATAGGAAAAACAAAATTAGTCAATAACACTAGTGACAATATTTTATATATACATAATCTTGATGCTAATCTAATATCAGTAGCCAAAATTACTAGAAATTTGAATTGTAATGTTGTATTCACTCCTAACAACGTTTTATTTCAGGATCGTATTTCCGGGAGGATGATTGGTAAAGGCATCCTCCAAAATGGTCTTTATGTTCTGGAAACAAATCAAAAAGCATATCACATCAAAATTGATCATAACCTTTGGCATCGAAGAATGGGTCATCCATCTTCGAATGTATTGAAAACTTTATTTCCCGTTTTTACTTCTAATTTACTATGTGATGTATGTCGTTTTGCTAAACAAACTCGATTGCCTTTTTCAAAATCTAGCACAAAAACTTATATTTCATTTGAGATAATCCATTCTGATATTTGGGGACCTGCCACTGTTGAATCTCATAATGATTTTCGATACTTTGTCAGTTTCATTGATGATTTTTCTCGAACAACTTGGATTTACTTGCTAAAAAATAAATCTGATACTTACTCAGTTTTTTGCGAATTTTTACGATTTATTGAAAATATGTTTGATGCTAAAATTCGTATCTTTCGTTCTGACAACGGTTCTGAATACACAAGCACTTTGTTTCAAAATTTGTTAAAACAAAAAGGAATTTTTCATCAAACTTCGTGTGTTAATACTCCGCAACAAAATGGCCTTTCAGAAAGGAAAAATCAACATCTTTTAAATGTCACACGATCACTTCTGTTTCAAAACAATGTCCCAAAACATTTTTGGTCTGATGTTGTTCTTACTGCTACTTACATCATCAATCGTCTCCCTAGTCCTACGATTAACAATAAAAAACTCTCGAAATTCTATATAATAAAGAAATTAGCCTTGACCACCTTAGGGTTTTTGGGTGCACCTGTTTTGTTCACAAAAAACGTAATGACAAACTCGACTACAACTCCATTAAATGTGTTTTTTTAGGATATTCTTTTCGAAAAAAGGGATATAAATGTTATGATCCCCAAAATAACAAAATGCTTGTCTCAAGAGATGTCACCTTCTTTGAGACTGAACCATTTTTTAAACACCCCACTCAAGACGCTTCCGTTCCATTACCAAACTCCCTTCCTCAAAACACACACCAAGGAGGAGAAGATGACCAAGGAGGAGAAGATGACCAAGGAGGAGGAGATGATCAAGGAGGAGGAGATGATGAAGATAATACCCAAAACGAAGACAACACTGAAGAAGGAGACAATCAACAAGAGATTCCAAGAAGATCCTCTCGTCAAAGTCGGCCTCTACCTAGATTTAATGATTATTTTCTCTCTCACACCACTTACCCTATTCAAAATCACCTATCCTATCATCTTTTTTCACAAAAACACCAAGCCTTCTTAGGAGAATTAGAAAAAACCAAAGAACCCATTTCCTATGATGAAGCCACAAAAAACAAATATTGGATCAAAGCCATGAATGAAGAAATACAGGCCCTCGAAACCAACCACACCTGGACTATAGTCCCTCTCCGACCTGGCATAAAACCAGTTGGTTGTAAGTGGGTTTACAAAATCAAGTACCATAGCAATGGAAAAATAGAAAGATACAAAGCTCGACTCGTTGCTAAGGGATATACCCAAACCTATGGGCTTGATTATCTTGAAACCTTTGCCCCTGTAGCAAAAATGAACACTGTTCGTGTTCTTCTATCTGTCGCCGTCAACCATGGATGGAGTCTATTCCAAATGGATGTCAAAAATGCCTTTCTACAGGGAAATCTGGAAGAAGAAGTCTATATGACTCCACCCCCTGGATACACCACTCATCCTGACCAGGTATGCAAGCTTCACAAAGCTATATATAGACTAAAACAATCGCCTGGTGCCTGGTATGCCAAACTCAGTCACTCTCTTCTTAGGTATGGTTTTATTAAGAGCTCTGCTGATGCCTCCATGTTTACAAAACATGATCATAAAAACACTACCATTATTCTCATTTATGTCGATGATATTATAATAACCGGTAATAATAATCACCAAATAAATTTAGTCAATGACTACCTAAAATCTAAATTTGATATAAAAGACTTAGGAATTATGAAATATTTCTTAGGTATAGAAATTGCTCATTCCAAGAAAGGGTTATTCCTTTCACAACGTAAATACACCCTAGACCTTCTTAAGGAAACCAGAAAACTAGGATCAAAACCTACCACCACACCAATAGAAACTAATATGAAGATAAGACCCACAGATGGCACGTCATTAACCAATATTGGACAATTCCAAAGATTGGTAGGAAAACTAATCTACCTCACAGTTACTCGACCAGATATCACCTACGCTGTAAGCCTTATAAGTCAATTTATGCATGCTCCCCACACACATCACTTAGACTCGGTTAACAGAATCTTATGTTACCTAAAAGGCACACCCGGGCAAGGACTTTGGATGAAACCTAACAAGTCTAACTCAATTGTTGGTTATTCTGATGCAGATTGGGCTGGAAGTCACGATCGGAAATCTACCACTGGCTTCTGCACATTTGTTGGAGGAAACCTTGTTACCTGGCGATCTAAGAAACAAAATGTCGTTGCTCGCTCCAGTGCAGAAGCAGAATATCACGGAATGACATCCACTACCAGCGAATTAATCTGGCTCAGTCAGCTTCTCAAAGACATGAATATCACAACCCAAGGCCCGATGAAAATGTTTTGTGACAATAACGCAGCTCGTCACATCGCAACAAACCCTGTCTTTCATGAAAGAACTAAACATATCGAAGTTGATTATCATTTCATCCGAGAAAAGATTCAGTCAAAAGAAATAGAAGTTCCCTACGTTCCCAGCAAAGAACAACTTGCGGACATATTCACTAAAGCTCTCGATCACAAATCGTTCTCTACACTTCTTCACAAGTTAGGATCTATCAATCCCTTCCAGATCCACCTTGAGGGGGCGTGTTAAAATTACCTTACCGTTGGCATCACCGGTCCAGCTTCTTCCGCCTTTTTCGCTTCTCCACAAACAATAAATACATATTTATTATACTCCAACGTATCTATTATACTTTGTATAAATACATTACAAATCATGTAATAGAATACCTAGAAATAATAAGAAACTTCTTCTTTTTCCTCCTCACAATCTCTTTCAACAGCTTCCTTAACAAATATAAGCCAATTTTCAACAAAGATAAGGGGATAGAGAACAGAAAGTATTTGAGGCTAATGTAGATTGCAGGATTTCATCAAATTTGTTCTTCGCAATTCATTTTGTAATTGTTTACTTGCTGACGTGAAGCCATTTTTCATCTGATAAGTGTAAAAGGTGTTTCCCTAGTGCAGCTACTTTTAATGAAAGTTCTGGTCTAATTGATACAACTTTTGGCTGTCAATTTTAGGTGACCAGCCTTGGGCCAATAATTAGATATCGTGGGTGATAATTGTACTTCCAATGGAGTTACATAATATTTTGTTTGTAACTAACTTTGTTAAAACCTATAACTGTGTGGGGGTCTTTAATGGGCCTTGTAAACTCTATATATATGAAAGGAGTGATCTCTCTCAAGATAAGAGAGAGTAATCCTTATTTACATCTCTCATCTTTTACTCACATGGTATCAGACGCTGTAGCTTAACCGCCTCCGTCTCGATCCTTCTCGCCTTCCTCCTCTGTTCGTGATGGCTTCCGCTGCTCCATCTCTGGTCATCTCCAACATCTCCAATTTGATTCCTATCAAGCTCGATGGAACGAACTACTTGATGTGGAAATCGTTGTTCGAGTCGATCTTGCGAGGTCACAAATTGATGAGCTTCGTGGATGGATCTTCCTCTCCACCGCTCTCGACCGCGTTAGATTTTCCTCTTTGGTATGAGCGTGATCAGATGTTACTTTCATGGATAAATGCTACGCTTTCGGTTTCTGCCCTACCCTATGTAGTTGGGGCCAAATCGGCTAAAGAAGCCTGGGATGCTCTTCCTCGACGTTTCGCGTCGGTGTCACCTGCTCATGTCATGTCGTTACGCAAGCAACTTCATCATCTGAAGAAAGAAGGTAAATCGATGCAAGATTATCTCCATTCTTTCAAGGTGATTGCAGATCAACTTGCGGCATGTGGATCCGTTGTTTCCAGCGATGAACTCAATGCATGCATCTTGGATGGGCTTCCGGTCTCCTACAGATCTTTTGGTTCTTCGATTAGAGCAAGATCTGCTTCGATCTCCACTGAAGATCTTCATTCCTTGCTTGTCTGTAAAGAAATCTGCATCGGTGATGATGTACCACCTCTGTCTGAGCCTATTACTGCTCTTGCTGCTCAAAAATCTGGAGAAAATCGAGGTAACGGTGGACGCAACCAATTCTTCAAGAATTCCAACCGTAATGGTGGAAAACGTCCTCCTGGTGGCAGCTTCTCTTTCTCTACACCATCTGGAACCTCCTTTTCTCCATCTAATCAGAATGTAAATCCCAATCGTCCTACCTGCCAGATATGCACTAAGATTGGCCACACTGCAATCGATTGCTTCCAGAGGCTAAATATGACCTATATTGGTCGACATCCCCCACAGAAACTAGCTGCCATGGTTGCTACTGGCAATAATATGCTCGAGGATGCGTCTTGGTATTCTGACACTGGAGCCACCCACCACATCACTCCAGATCTTGCAAATCTCACTATCAGCTCCAAATATGATGGCAATGACACTGTTCAAGTTGGCAATGGTCAAGGTTTGTCTATCTCAAATATTGGCTCCTCTAAAGTTTCCAATGGTTCTCATCTCTTTCATCTTAATCACATACTTCATTGCCCTTCAGCTCCTTTTAATCTCCTTTCTGTCAAGAGATTTTGTAAAGATAATTTCTGTCTCTTTGAAATTGATGAATCTGGTTTTCTTGTTAAGGAGAAAGGAACAAGGAGGGTACTTCATCAAGGGGGTACAACTGATGGCTTATACCCATTTGGTCTTGCCTCTAGCTCCTCCTCACCTTTGTCTAAATCGAAGTCTCCTAATGCTCTGGTTGGAAGACATGTGTCATCTCAGGTTTGGCACAAAAGACTTGGTCATCCATCTTCAGCTATAGAGTCAAAGTTGTTTTCTAGTTTACATATTCCTTTTGGCTTTAATAAATCTCTCTGTCATTGCTGTCAATTAGGAAAGTCTCATAAACTTCCTTTTGTACCTTCAAATTCTGTTAGCAATCATTTGTTTCAATTGCTTCATAGTGACATTTGGGGTCCTTCCCCATCTCCTAATTGTAATGGTTACAAGTTCTATGCAATAATAATTGATGATTTTAGTCGATATTCTTGGTTATTTCCCATGAAACAAAAATCTGAATTTACTTCTATTTTTGTTACCTTTGTCACTCAAGCTGAGAATATGTTTGGTATTAAAATCAAATCCCTTCGTACTGATGGTGGGGGTGAGTACACTAGTCATGCTCTTGATAATTTTCTATCCACCAAAGGCATTTTGCATCAGTTTTCGTGTCCTTATACCCCTGAGCAAAATGGTGTCGCTGAGCGCAAGCATCGCCATGTAGTTGAAACTGGCCTTGCTCTTCTAGCTCAAGCTTCTCTCCCTTCCACCTTCTGGTTAGAAGCTTTTCAAACTGCTGTCTACTTAATTAATAGAATGCCTATTAGGACCTCCTCCTATTTGTCTCCCTTTGAGCTTCTCTTTTCTAAGCCTCCTGATTACACTCATCTCAAGTGTTTTGGATGTTTGTGTTATCCTTGGCTTAGACCTATCAATTCTCACAAACTTGCATTCAGATCTGTCCCCTGCATCTTTTTAGGCTATAGTCTTACCTATAAAGGTTTCAAATGCTTGAATCCTAAGTCTGGAAAAATTCATATTTCTAGACATGTCAGATTTGATGAATCTGTGTATCCTTACTCTTCTCTCTCCTCGTCTCCTGGCTCTTCAGCAACTGTTGTCCCTTCTTCTGACTGTGGTAATATCTTATCATGGTTTCCATCATCATTTCGGTCAAATGTTGTCTGGTCCTCTACCCCACCACCTACAACTCCTATTCCTCCCACTCATAATTCCCCACCTCCTTCTACATCTCCTCCTCCTCCTTTCCCTTGCCATCCTATGCAGACAAGGGCAAAATCTGGAATAAGTAAGAAGAGAGCCTTCAACAGCATTCATCCTCTTCCTACTGCCTTAGTAGCAGCTACTGTTAACACTCCTAGTTCCTTCTCTCAAGCCTCTAAGGATCCCCTTTGGAAACTTGCTATGGACAATGAGTATGCAACCTTGCTTCAGCAGAACACATGGACACTTGTTCCTGCCACTCCCCACATGAACATTGTTGGATGTAAGTGGGTTTACAGGATCAAAACTGTTTCAGATGGCTCTCCACCAAGATACAAAGCTAGGTTGGTGGCTAAGGGATTCTCACAACAGCCTGGTGTTGACTTCGTTGATACTTTCAGCCCTGTTGTTAAGCACACCACTATTAGAGTAATATTTTCCCTTGCTGTACACCACCAGTGGCCTTTACGACAACTTGATGTGGAATCTGCCTTTCTCCATGGTGACTTACACGAGGAGGTCTTTATGAAACAACCTCAAGGCTATGTGGATACCACAAGACCGGATTATGTTTGCAAAATGCAAAGATCTTTGTATGGTTTACGCCAAGCACCTAGAGCTTAGTATGAGAAATTTGGAGGTGCCTTGTTGAACTTTGGCTTTCATGTCTCTCAGTCTGACCCTTCCTTGTTTATTTTTCATCATGGCTCTACAAGAGTGTATCTTCTGCTTTATGTTGATGATATAATTCTAACTGGTAACTGTTCTAGTACAATTGAGTCACTCATTCAGTCTCTTCAGCAATCCTTTAAAATGAAGGATATGGGATCTCTCTCTCAATTCCTCGGCATTTCCATACAACATACGTCAGCTGGCTTACTTCTCAACCAGTCCAAGTACATTGTTGATCTACTACACAAGTTCAACATGGCTGGGTGCAAGCCTGTGGCAACACCTGCTGCTGTCAATAAGCTTGTTGCAGATGTTTCTACTACTCTAGCTGATCCTACTGAGTACAGAAGCATGGTTGGAGCCTTACAATACATCACTCTGACTCGACCTGACATAAGTTACTCGGTCAATCAGGTCTGCCAATTTCTCCAACATCCAACAACTGATCATCTTGTTGCTGTGAAAAGAATTCTTCGTTTTCTCAAAGGCACCTTGAGTTATAGCTTGAAATTGCAACCAGGATCTCTTGAGCTCACAGCTTACTGTGACTCCGATTGGGCTGGTTGCCCCATTGATCGTCGTTCTACAAATGGTTTCTGCATTTATCTTGGGTCAAATCCTATTTCTTGGAGTGCTAAGAAGCAATCTGTTGTATCCCGGTCTTCCACTGAGGCCGAGTACCGCACTCTAGCTCATACAACTGCTGAACTCTATTGGTTGTGTTCCTTATTTCAAGAGCTACACATTCACATACCCAGGACTCCTATCATCTTCTGTGATAATTCATCAGCCATTGCTCTGACTCTAAATCCTATTTTTCATGCGCGAACGAAACATATAGAGGTGGATTACCACTTTGTTCGTGAGAAAGTTGCGCGAGGTCAGCTGCAAATTCGTCACATTTGTTCTGAAGATCAGATTGCTGACATTTTTACAAAAGGTCTCCATCCTTGCAGAGTCCGTGAACTTCAAACCAAGCTTCATCTTGTCCCTGGACAGCTGAGCTTGAGGGAGGATGATAATTGTACTTCCAATGGAGTTACATAATATTTTGTTTGTAACTAACTTTGTTAAAACCTATAACTGTGTGGGGGTCTTTAATGGGCCTTGTAAACTCTATATATATGAAAGGAGTGATCTCTCTCAAGATAAGAGAGAGTAATCCTTATTTACATCTCTCATCTTTTACTCACAGTGGGATAATATCTACAGTTCTAAAATAATCTCAAATGCAAAAAATTAAAATCAAAAGAAACAAATATAAAAATGGCAAGACCACGCAGTTCTAACATATTATAAGAGCAATAGTTAATTAGGTCCAAAGTCCACTATGGTGACACACCTATTTGCCAAGTGTTCCGTGTTATTCTTAATCTAAGTTCCCCCCGCCTAACTTAACACTTGTGCCCAATTATGCCTTGTCGTGTTAGATGACAATTCTATACTTAAACAGTGATTAAAACCAAGTCAAAGTTTAAACTTTTACGTTTTATTCGTTCCTGTACTGTGATTATGATTCACGTGCTGGTCGAAATGACTTGAAGACATCACAACGCTGAACATTTTTTTTAGAGAAATTACAAATAATAATTTGAGTTTTATGGTTAGGAATGCATCGAAAATATCAAAAATAACATGATATTAATATTTCTGTGTATATTGGCTTGATACTCATATCCTAGGTTGAAAAATTGTTATTATGCACATTCATTAGTATTGGGTCCACATCCATTAGGAGTCAGGGGACCCTAATAGATGTGAGTCTCATATTAACTGATGTGTATAAGATCAATTTTCAACCAGAAGTATAAACATCATGTCGGTTTTGATATTTTAGATAATTAAGTACGCAAGTAAAATATCATTTTAATTTCACTCACTCTCTCTTTTCTTGAGATCTTTAAGATTGGACGAGCGAACTCTAGTCATTCTATTATTTTATACATCTCTAACGTCATTGTACCATTTTTTGAGGAGAAACTCTCAATGCTTTAATTTTTTTTCCCAACATTAAAATTATAAACTCCACAATTGTGTTATCTATTCCAAATCATATCCAAGTCTCAAGGTTGACTATTTAATGTTAGATGAAAAGATAAAAAATTGGTTGACCGATTGCTCCACGGTCATTTGGTTTGGAGTGAGTGTTATTTAATTATAATTGAGTTTTTTTACTTCGGTACCCATCAAAAAGATCAAAATTTACGTGATAGTCATGCACATCAGTTAATGTGTGCCCATATCAGTTAGACTCCCGTGACGGAATCCGTTACGGAGAGCCTAGCGGATGCGCATGAGAGCAATACAGAGAATGGATACGAGACCAATATACACATAAACATGAGTATCGTGTTAATTTTAATGTTTTCGACGAGTACTCAACCAAAAAAATCCATAATAATTTCAAGAGATACCATTTGAACTTTGTTGAAGTGATGTGATCCAAAAAAGGTGAGAATGATAGGATAGAGAAGTACATCATGAGTTTAAACATGATAGGGTATCTAATGCGGTAATACACAATTATACTGCACTAGTACTTGTCACAAAGACGTTTTAATTAAGAGAAAAAACTGATGTTAAATGTGTAAAATAAAAGGAACAATATCATGAGATAGTGCATCAAACAAAGTAGTAGAAACTCAACAGAAATACACAATTATTGGACGCCATCCTCCGATGCATTATATGTTCACATGTAACTACATAAGCTAAAATGGTGGGGTAAAAGAAACAGATGATGCTAATGTAAAATAACAGTGTAGGCTACTCCAAAACTACAAGAATGAGACGGCAGAAGAGAGAGAGAGAGAGAGAAGTATGAAGTTGTTACTGATCAAATTATAAACATGGAAAGGAAGAAAAAAAAATGACAAACACTTATGCAACAAATGTTGCACCCCTCTTCAACTAATTTTGCCGTGGCCGAGCTATAAAATCTCCACCACCTAATTGCTTATGGACGTATTTTCCGGTGAACTTCCGCCTTGTATCCGTATCCATTATGTCTCTTTGAAGGGCCAGAAGGAGGAATAGGTATTCCCCTAGGTAGCTTATTAAGCCACAGGCCTCTTAAGCTTTCAATTCCATCATTAGTTCTCGTTGCTCGTGGTCTTTCAGCTTCCGCGAGCCGTAATCTATAGATGGAAGCATTAGATGGAAGAGGGAGGAGGAGGAGGAGGAGGAGGAGGAGGAAGAGGAAGAGGAGAATTGATGAGTAGTGTTTAAAAGCCATTTGGTAATGGAAGTAGAGAGCTTTGGTTGAAACTTTTTTCTTTCTAATTATTTGGCTTTGGTTGTGGCTCCTTTTGTATATATATATATATATACTCTTGCATGGCATGACTAATAAATATGTGAGTAGTTTTTTCCCTTCAAGTCAAAAGGATGGGTCCTTTTCCTACGACAAGTATAGGTGTGAGTGATTCAAGTTAACCCATGAATCATTTGTGTTTTAGTTTTCTAAGTTTTTTGAAATAAAATGTTCTGGAGAGAGGAAGAAAGTTAATTGATGGAAGGATTTGTAGACAAGGAAACAAAATGAGGTGGTAAAAGGAAGCTCATATATATGTTTGTTCTCTTTCTTTTCTTAAAGTTTGAAACTTTACACATAATCTAATTGAGATGTGAGAACTCTTTTCTCCTTGATGTTTTCAAAGAAAAAGGTTACTGGGAGTATGTTTGATGTGGCTAATTGCCCATATCACAATGTGTCTCTTCGTTAGCTTTCCTTTGAAGAGTTAAATTTATGTGGTTTCTATTTGTAATGATGCGCAAAATGTGCTTACAATTTGATAAGCACACGCTTTTCTCAAGGTGACTTTCTGTAGTAATAATATGCATCTTGATTAGTCTCTACTGACATCAAGTTAGGCTCCATCACAAAAGCAATTAGTATTGCGTGTAGCAATGAAGCAGTGAAGCCCCTATTGAATATCTCATAACTTGATGAGGTATTCGTTTCTGACGTATGAATGTTTCCACACCTTAAACATAAAATTTGAGAAGAGGTTAGATTGTTTTGTTGCCTAAAGTTGTTTATCCATTAGAGGTATACTTTTCTTACTTGATTAGTTTATATCTACTTTCTGTTCCACGCACTAAAAAAATAATTACCCCTTTTATAGCTACCATTTGTAGGGCTTAACTCAGACATCAGTTAAGGCAAGAGTTCATGTTAATGACCATATGGTGCATATATATTATAATGATTATTAGCAAGAAGAAAGATTTATTGTGGGGTTGGTTAGGTATGGTCATGTAGGGAGGATAGTTTGATTTGACATGTACAGCAGAGGCTTAACATTTTTGGCACCTATTATCGATCAAACCCACAAAAAACTTTCCGAGTTTCTTACTTTTGTTTTCTACTTCAGGAACGAACTTCTACTGTTCCCCGCATGTTCACATCAGCATATGTTCATTACCAAAAGATGGATTTAAATTCTTTAATGGGTAATCTCATATTATCAGAAGTAAGCACTTTTTTTCTTACATATATACACCTTTGATGTTGAAGAGAATTCATTTTTCACATGGTATGAGAACAAAATCACTCATACGTTTTATTTAACTATAAAGTAAACCTGTATTGGTAATTAAACATTTCTTCTTGTTGCCCAAATGCTTGAATAGTTGAATTGCTCAAAAAAAAAATCTAGAAAATGTAATGGGTGATGAACCATTTACAACATTAATCACAATTTCATGGAAATTCTTGTGTTTAATTAGTTAGTACATGTTGCAAATGGTAATGAATTGTGAAGGAACAGTGGTTGGGATATGATGAGACCAATGCTGAGAATTGTTGTGTACATAAAGCTTCCATTGCAAACATCAACTCTTACACCCCAATTCTGATTCCAATTCCAATTCCAATTCCAATTCCACCACAGTACTTATCAGTCATGTCACACCCTCTTCCTCCTGTTATTTCACTTTGTTTTCTTGCATTTGCTCTTCTTCATTTTCTTCCTTGTGCACCTCTGTGTTGTGCCCTCCAATAAGTGAGAGTGAAAGAAAAATTCCAGTACAAGGAAGATTGCCCAATTTGTAACTTCTTCACAACTTTTATGAAAAAAGAATCATTAGAATTATTTGAATGATGTGGTAACTGGTGAGTTATTGAAGAGTGTGGGATTACCTTCTGGGTGGCACTTGTTAGCAATACCTTTAGCATATTGTTAACTAACCCTACCATTTTAATCTTTTTTTGTAGTTTTATTTGGTTATGTGTAACATCTTGCATGAGGAAATGTGTTAGGCATCCCCACAACCCAACGACTTGGTCTCTACCTCCAATTGTCCTACTAATTGTGTTTCTATGTTAATTATTTCAAATACGAGTTATCTGGCCGACCCGGCCCGTTTTTATTTTTTTTAAATACCTCCAAAAATACCAAAATATTAAATATATATAAAAATACCAGGCCCGCAGGCTGGGCCGGGGCCCGGCCCGTTTAGCGTTCCGGGCCTGGTACCAAGGTCTACTTGTTACTTGAAGCCTACCAAATAATGTTTTTTCTAGAGCTTTAAGAAAGTTTTATTGATTTTATAGTCTAATATAATCACATATGTTCAAACTAATGAATAATAAACAACACTTTGTGTTGGTCATCTAGATTATAATAAGGAAGAAGTGACCATTAAACTATGCTTTTCAAGTACAAGATATATTAGAACACTGTAGTATCATTGCTATCAAAGAATTTTTCTTCTTAGAGATTTTTTTTCTGTCAATTGTTATATCTGTCCAACCTTAGATGCTCTGTTTTCTGTCAAACAGATAGAAGTTTTAAGTTGTAAAAACTACGACAAAAGTTGGCTAAATGTAAGAGAGGAGACATTAATATGTACTGCTTGCAAAACTTGCCATTAATGATGCTTACTCAAAATCTTCCGTGTTCCCATCATATTCCATCCAAACTAATCGAAAAGTTGCACACAACATGTGACTAAAACTCCAAAAATATCTATTCAAAATTGTGACTCAAATGATAAAAGTCTAGTCCCAGTTAGCCCGTCTGAATACTGAAGCTATCTATCTACTCGTACTCGCTAATTTAAACGGTTTGATATTGTGATAGGCTAATATCTCACATCATTGTAGCTTCCCTTTGTTGGTCCCCCTTGAGATCATCTTCTTCTGACCAAGCTGTTGATTTGGATTCTATCATATTCCTTACTTTGAATTACTCATTCCCTCTAAGTCGTTGATTACAATGTGCCAACGACATTCCGGACGATCGTAATAAAGTGACACATAAAAGTGTGAACTCTCAGAGAGAAATAGTATCAAGTTTGAATACATATTGATGCCAATGATAAGTTGGGCACTGTCTGTTTCTTGCTGACTATTTTTGTTCTATTCAAGAAGGATGTGGATTAAATACAAATTGACTTCATCATTCTTTTTTGAAAGGTACAAAATTCAGAGTACACTGGAATTATCGGCATTTAAAATTTCTTATGATCAATCAGAACTGTACATTAATTTTCTATTATGGGGGAAGAAGGCTTTCCCTCTTACTCCCACCAACCACTTTTTCTTCTTGGATTTCTTGTTCTTCACCTTCTTCTACTCTTGTCAATCTAGTCAACTTGGGGGCACTAGTTTGTTATTCTTGCTCCAAATCTTCTTGGATTCACAAAAATTTGCAAATTATGCTGCACTTCACTTCTTGCCTTTGCTGTAGAATTTGATAGGTAATCCATTCATGGGCAGAGCAAAGGGCCCAAATTGGATCCCCACTTGAGGGTCCAAAAAACTCCACCTGAAAAAAAATGGAAATAAAAAAACATGAGATTTTTGGTGGCTTATGTTGATCTTTGCAAAATAAAATAAAATAAAGTAACATGCTTGGGATCATTTATGTTTTTTTTTTGCATTCACACACCTATATTTGGTGGTGAGATGATGAATGAGGACAAGCATCTCCAGCCTTGCAAGCTCATTGCCAGGGCAGCTGTGAATCCCACTGCCAAATGGCATGAATGTGTTGGGCTGTGGTGCAACCTGCAATTGAAACCATTGGAATTTTAGATTTTGTTCCATCTCATCTCCTATTGGTTAGACCTTTCAACACAATATCTTACATGTTTTTTTACTTACCTCAAACCTTGAAGGGTCAAACTGCTCTGGCTTGGGAAAGATCTCAGGACTGTGGTGGATGTTTCTGAACAGTGGCATCACCTTCCACCCTTTTGGTATTAGATACCCTGAACACAATCAATAAAAAAAATCTTAATAAAAGATTTTGTAGGCATGAATTATTTGGTGAGAAATATTAGTTTAGTGATTGATTGGGAATTTAGAGGTTAAGCTGACCTTCATACTCAATATCTTCCACAGCTTCTCGGAAGGTGAAAGAGAGAATTGATGCAACTCTTAGAGTCTCTTGTATCACTCTCCAAGTGATTGGCATCTTCTTTGTGTCTTCCCAACTCAATGCCTCCTCCTCTCCTCCCTTCTCCCTCGCTATCTCCTCTTGTTCTTCCTACAATCCAATTTAATTAGATCCCATACTAATTAATCTAAAACAAATTAAGATTTATATATCTTTCAAATTAACTTGACAAATCAATGCATTACTTAAAACATATATGGTTAATTATCTTTACCCTAACGAGTTGGAGGACGGTAGGGTTCTCTCCGAGATACTTGAGGAGCCATGTGAGGGCACTAGCGGTTGTATCCCTTGCCGCGAATATAACACCTATCATATTGTCGACAATTTGATCGTCGGTAAGGCTTTCCTTGGCGTCCATGAAGGACCCAAGAAGGTCATTCCTCTCCACTCCCTTCTCCCGCCTTGTGCTTAAGATCCTTGCGAAAACGCCCCCCAATTGCCTCCTTGCCTTCATTGCCCTGTGGAATAAAGTCCCCGGAACGTCCATCGGCATTGAATTGTACCCTTTCTCCAAAGTGTAGTAGCACTGCTTCACCTCCTCCAACTCCGATAATAATTCTTCATTCCCAAAAATTGATTGGAGTGCCACATTGAACGCGTACTGCAAATCAAATCATACATGCATCGATTTAGAACTCATCCATCTCATACATGCCAAAGTCAAACTATTTCTACAATTTTAATTTCCTATCATATTAAGTAATCAGTATTATTGCAAGAGTCATATCTAACCAGTAAAAATATTAACGGTGGATTCCTTACCATCTTCATCTCCTGGTAGGTGTTGATCTCCCGGGACTCCCAAGATCGAAGAGTGTCGGTGGCAATAGCCTTGATATCCCCCACACGGGTTTTAATAGCGGCGGGCATAAAGGCTCTCAACACAAGCTTCCTAAGCTTGGAATGGTAAGGACCTTGCTGGAAGAAGATGGCCTGCCTCCCCAAAGCTCTCTCCTTGCTAGAAGGGAAGGTGGGCTTGAAGAGGTGCGCCTTGGTGACCAACACAAACTTTGCCGCCTCCGGGTTCGAAACCATCACACAAGGACACCCAAGTATGTGGGTCTTAAACACCGACCCGTACCTGCCGGACCGGAACATAGGCAATAAACAACTTAATTCTTGTAAATCTGATCTCCGATTCGATCCAAGAGTGGTAACTTAAATGTTTGGTGGTGTTGCTGGATTTCAGCAATGTACCTCTTTTGTTTGCGGGCGAAGAAGTTGTTGGGGTTGTCGGAGTAGAGTTGGAAGGTCTCTCCTATGTAGGGCCACCCCATGGTGCCTGGGGGGAGAGGCGGGCGGTCGTGGCCGCACGACAACCATCCAAAGAGTTTATTGTACAAGAAAGAGAGGAAATATAGGAGTAAGTTGAGCAACATGGTGGTGATTGTATTATTGGTGAGAGTTTTAGTAGAAGAATGAGAATGAGAATGAGGAGAAGAAGTTGGCATTGCTATTGTCATTGTCGTTGCAAATGGAAGCCAATTTTGATGGTGGAGGGAAAGGTTGGAGTGGGGATTTATAGAGGGGGTGGAGGGTGGAGAGGTGGCACGTATGGTTGACTAAGAGATTGTGATCGGTTTGGTTGGGCCTCATTTGGTTAAGAATACAACTCCAATATTGTTGTTTCATGCCTTTTCTTTGTCAATCGATGGATGGGTCTGGTTGGATCAAGTTGAGTTGGTGGGTGATTATTAACACATGATATGGGTCTTGGGAACTTGTGTTGGAGTGGATTTGAGGGAAACCAGGGCTGGTTTTGTTTTTGTCTTTTGGATGTTTGAAGCTGTGTATATACTATATAGTATAGTATAGAGACACCAGCCCTGTTGTTATTGTTCCGTTACTGTGGTTGGTTTGTGCAAATCCCACGTGGGTTTTGGTTTGGGGAATTTGGGGGAGAGCAAAAGGCAAATTTGGTTATTGGGTTTTCAGTTTTCATTCATGTCCCAAAACTTTGGTTTTGGTTTTGGTTTTAATTTTGTGGGTTTGGGTTTTAGAATTTTATAGGGAGGAATTGTTTATTTGGAGGTGTAACTTAAGGTGACATCCAGCAGCCAGCTCCTTTCTTCTGTAAATAAAGATTCCTGATTCCTGAGCACTAAAATATAAGAAGCAAATAAACAATTACCAATATTCTGTGATTGGATATATGGCCTTTTAATTATGGCAATATTAAATGTGAAAAAATAAGAAAAAAAAGGATTTCAATTGAATGCATGTTGCACTCAAGGGGAAAGATGTGTTTTCCCAATTGATGTGCATGGTTGCCTCACAAAATTTAAATAGATCTTGATCTGAAATTTGTGGACTAGCTTTGGTTTGAATTGTAGCGTGACATGTACCTTACTAATAACTTACCCATTGACTCCACTTTCTCTCTTTCTCCGGTCCTTTGACGTAAAATGATTCAACATCAACATTATCTCAATGCCTCAATTTAAGCTTCCGCTTAGGCAAGATGAGGTGGAAGGTCAAGTGTACGTAACTCTACTACTGTAAAATTATAATTTTGTTTCCAATTGACCTAATGATTCGAATTACAACTAATCATCTGTAATAAATATAATAGATAAAAAATACAAATCGTTTAAATAATCATTTATATATTGCATGACTCCAAACGACAATGTTTCCGGACAATGAATTTCAAGTGTAGTGGGAGCCTCATCGGGACAAAAAAAATATCAGTCTTGAAATTTTGCTTTGATGTCGTTTAATTGAAAGAGCGGCATGTGGATTGTTGGCATGCAAGTATGAGCTGAGATGTCTTTCTTGGACTTATGTGGGACAAATATATATCTAGGGATTAGTTACTTTTTTCCATGGAATGTGTCACATCATCCAGCTTTCAGATTTGGAAGATAAATTGGGTCATGAACTCATGATAGTGTGTTTTGGATTTTTTTTAGTTTTAGGGGAATATTCTCGGGGATTAATTTGTAGCTTTCATGAAACATTGTAGACGTCGAATTATATAAATTTCTTGATTTTTCGTTTTGAATATAAGGTTAGATGCTGCATTATTGCGGGGAAAGAATGAATAGAAAAGAACTGTGTACGACAAAGTTAAGCGTTTTTTCTTCTTCTGAATTGCTAAACATCGTCGGAAAACTACTTTATCCATATGAATTACCATTTTGTCTTTCTTCCATTTTTACTTATATAACTTTTCATTTCACTCTCCTAACATTATTCTCTCTTCATATTACTCGTATATTTATCCAAAAACATGTCTTGGAGGTCAGGAAAAGAGTCAGTGGACGCCCCAGACTACTCAAATCTGGTAAAATACCTCGTTTCATTTTTTTAAAATAACTTTTTTGTGTCGGGCGCCCGCGGGAACCACCTGACCCAACGGGCAGGCGCCTGCCGGAGCCACCTCCCCCAGGCTGTAATGGCGTAAGGCTGAAAGAACGAAATGGCGTTTTATACTATCCTGATAACATACGCGACCTTTGGAGAGAAGGTAATTGAAACGTCGAAAACGTCATCGAATACCACGTCATTTCATTCGCGTAACCTATCGAGCTCCTATTGAGTACATATCGAGCTTATTGATCCCAATATAGAGAACATTCTTTCTTCATCATATCGTTCGCATATCAAGCCTTCCTTCCACTAGTACGTTTTTTCAAACTTTGCTCATAATTGACTAGAGGTTTTGATAGAAGGAAACCCGACCATCGAACACCCTAAAAAACATGCCACTGATAGTCGTGTAACCTATCGAGCTTAGATCGAGTATGTATCGAGCTCATCGATCCCAACATATGGTCACCTTGAACCACACATTGGTATAGCTTTCACGCTTCCCTCTTAATTGCTGAGTTGACGTTTGGTGATAGGGTAAGTGAAACATCAAAAACGTCCTCAATAATCGTGCCGCTGTTGGTCGAGTAAACTATCAAGCCACTATCGAGTGCATATTGTTAGGATCTATGACCCTCTAATCGCTAGATAAATGCGGAATTAAAAATATTAATCGAATGATTAAGAAAGAGACAATTGCAAACAACAAATTAGTCGACACCAGAGTTTAGAGAGGTTCGGCACCGCACCTCGGTCCTACTCCTCCTCGCAAGCCTCACTCGATCCCCGAGCCTCGCTTACGGTTCCACTAATCGATCTCCGTTCCGGGCCGAGATCAACATCGTTTACAACTCCGAGTCTCGCGAACAACATCGCTTCGCTCGTGTCTCCTCTCACAATATGAGAGGGAGCTTCCTCGAAGCTTTACAACTTGATGATTCTTTGATGTGGAAGTTGAATCACAATCTAACACTCTATACTTGAGCACATTTGGATATGGATATAGAATTGGATAAGCAAGTTGTGAAGTTTAAGTTTCAGTGTTGAAGAATAAGCTTTGAAGGTTTGGGAATTGAGAGCACAAAGATAGTTGATGAATAGAGGGTGTTAAATGTTAGTTTGTGTCTCTAGAGTGGTGTTTATATAGGCTTCAAAACTTAGAGATCCGTTGGAGAGTTGGTGGGGAAATGGACCAATGAGAATGCAAGATGTGACTTAAGCTCGGGCAGATTTTGAGGCATATTCGGTCAACCGTTAACACCACGGTAGTCTTAATTAAACATTCAGTTGACTGATTATATATCGGATCACATTTCACCAACTTCCAGTAGCTTTTATCAATTTATCCCTAATTAAGTTCGGTTAACCGAATTACATTCGGTTCACCGTTCCAAAGTGGACAGTAGGATTGGTTGGACTCTGATTTACTCAAGTTCCGAAGTGGGTCAAGTCAATTGGACTCTAGGGACTCGATTCAAATGCGACCGTTGAAGCAAAGTCCAAAACCAGTCCAGGGCTATTCGATCGACCGAAGGTGGTTCGGTCTTCTGTTTGGGCAATTCCAGAGAACACCTAAGTTTTACTGGTGGGAAGTATTCAGGTATCCAAAAGGTGTTCGGTAGACCGAACAAGACAGGATTCAGTTGACTGAAGGTGGTTCGGTTTACCGATGATGGACATGACAAAATCTTAGTGCTCAAGTTTACATAAAACTTTATGGACTCAATATATACAAAATTACATGTCTTGGTCCAAAACTTTGATTACAAGTTTTGAGTCTTGATGTCTTTGTCCCAATGCTCATTTTGTTGATTATCTTGATCAACCTATTAAGATGATTATAAGTATACAAATATGTATGCAATGCATGTAATCGTATTTGCTCACTTTGAATGATTAAGTTGATTGATTAATATTAGTTTAATTAATCATCAAAATTAATATAGATTAATGCTAAAAAGTCAACACATATAAGACTCATTGATCCAAACAAAGACGATTCTCTTGCTTCATCATATCGATGTCACATCGTACCGTCATTGTTTTTAATGATTATGAGAGGAAAATGAAGAGAGAGTAGTGATAGGAGAGTAAAATGAAGAGATATATAAGTATAAATGAGAGAAGAGGAAAATGATAATTCGTACGCACGATTTAAGTAGTTTTCCGACGACGAATAACAATTCATGTTTTTTAATGCATAAACAAACCTACCATTCTACAAGATCGTTGCTAATCGAAGGATATTTATAAGATTAGGTCTACCCTAGAAAGTGTAATTGCATATCATCCTCGCAATCATTTTTTGATAATTAGTTGGAGTTGATTTATTAGATTAACAATGAAAGACCATAGGGTCCATAGGTCAATAGAGATGGAACAGCATAAACATACGTAATGTGCCACTTTCAATCCGTTGGCGCGATACTTCCACATCGGCAACTCCTGCCATGCACGTGGCAGCCTTCCACGTTCTCGACCTTGAAACCAGGTAGAACGCAATCTTATGACTTGAAATTATTTTTTGATGATAATATTGACTTGGAATAATATTGGATCGTTCGTTCTTGACCATGGAAGAGAATTGAATCCGATATATGATCCTACAAAGTTTGATTTTCATGCACCTTGAAGACACGACTTGAGAGTATGCACGTCCGATTAATTCCATAGATCACTGCCACGTGCCAATACTAATGGTCAAATCCCATTTTCAATTAGGGGGTGATGCACGGATAGAAAAGGTTTAACAAAGTAGGGAACTTGAGTTATGGGTGATTTGTACGTACGTTGGTTTGAAAATTGTAATGATCATAGAACTTGTTTTTCTCTCGCCGGCCGTAGATATAAAACAAAGCCGGTAGCAAATATATCTCAGCTAAAAGATATCGAAACGTAACAACTACTACAGAAGAAAATTTCTAGGTTGGAAAGTTGGAGTGGCGGTTCCAGAAACAATATCAGCGATGATTGTAGTAGTTGGGAAGTTTCAAATATAAACGTAGTTAGGCATGATTAATTTATTAACGCCATGCATGTAACGTTTCAAGAATCTAATTAAGGCCGGCCATTTGGCACTGTTTCTACCAAAACAAACATTCTACTTTTCGCTTCTGCCAAATGGTTGTTTTATACGGCTGATCATGATCACAAATACTTTGAGGATCGAATTCTTGGACGTCACCCTCCAACTTTCTGGTTATATGTTTCAACTTTTACTTTTCTTGCACGCAGACTTTGTATTAGCTAGGCAGAGGCTCATGTGTGTTCTTATTAATTAATTTTATAAATATATGCTTTCAAAGAAGTGTTTGTCTACTCAAGACGCCAATTTGACTCTTCAAAGGTGATATCCTTGTCTTGCACCACCACAATAGATGATTCCGAGCTGAGTTAATAAGAATGAAAACAAAATGTAGGCTCTTTGTAGGACAACTTAAGGAGATGACTCCGTTATTTGGGAACCACAAATTGATTGCCGACCTACTGATTAATAATGATTACACCGATTGTTTACAGTAAGGTATAGAATTGATGCTTCTTAACTTAATTATTAGGGTTAATTACAGTTACCACCCTTGCACTATGCCCTAGTATCAGTTTGACCCCCTCAAGTTTAAATGTCACAGTGACACCCCCTTAACTTTCAACTTCACCTCTCTCTTTAACGGTGCTCACAGAATTGTTGAAATGGCGTATTTACCCTTTCAGTTAATTTTCTCCCTAAATACGATGTAATTTTTCTTAATACTCCGTAACCTTCCCTTAATCCTTTACCTTCCTCCACCGACCATTCACCATCAAACCCACGAGACCATATCCCCCAACTGCCGGCAGCTTACCTTTGCAAGCCCATTCTTCCACTTCGAAGCGGGTAACTCTTTCTCTCACCAAACCCTAGATCATCCTCTACATTGAGCAATCCAGAAAATAGTTTCCCTTTTTTTTGCCAAGTTGGTTTCCACCCCTTACTTTCGATGATGATGTCTAGGTGTAATGGAGTTTGGTTTCTTGAAGCCCATTTTTGTTTCAAAATTTGTTTGAATTTGGGTTTTGATTTTACGGATGTAAACAAATTTTGGGTTCTGATTTTCTAGTTTCTAAGTTTTGGTTTCAGTTTGGAATTAAGTATTTTGTAATTTATTATAAATTTTGATTGCATTTTGTACTTTTTTCCCTCTACCGCTATTAATGCATTTGGCTATTCACTTTAGTTGGTTGCAATCATTTTTAAGTGTTTTTAGTAGGCAGTATTGTATGTCTTGAACTTGAAATTTGATGGAATATCCTATGTCCACATAGTTTGGTGTTGTACCTGCCCTTTATCACCAACGATATTCCATTTGAATCTTCTAAGATGTGGTTTTTTTTACTCTAAAATAAATATTTTATATTTTGTTTTAAATTTTGATTTTTTTATTAAGGAAATGTAAGTTTTGTCTGTAGACTGAAGTTGTTTTTCATGTGTCTAGGGAGACATTGGTGCACAATGTCAACGAAATACTTGTTTTGTATTCATTATGGGGGTGAATATGATGGCATGGAGTATAGAAATGGTAAAGTGACGTACTTTAAGGACCGTGATCCTGATTTGATGTCCTACTTTGAGCTAGAAGATCTTTTACAACAAGTAGGTGTGTGTAGGAGTAGTCGTATGCATTATCGTCATCCTAAGACTTCTACCGGTGGTCTTGTTTTGTTGCTGGACGATTCTTCTGTCTTGAGAATGTTTGATGAGTTCGAAGGTCTTGACCGGATTGATATTTATGTTCAACCACTTGTTGAAGTAGAGAGGCCTATCAATTCATGCCATCCTCTTGATGGTGGTTATAGTGAGGAATCTGATGTCGATGCATGTTATGAGCTTGAGGAAGAGGACACTGAGTTGTATGGTTGTATTAATTCCAATATTCAAGTCATTGAAGACGATCTAGCTAACCTCGATGAGCCTGTTATCACACAAGAATGTCTTGCTGGTAATAGTGCAGTTCCAAATGCATCACCACTTAAAAAAACTTCACCATATAAATTTAAAGCAACCATACACAAAAAGTTGGACATGTACTTTAGTGATGACGATCCGAACATTGTGTTTAGAAGCCCTCAAGGTTCCCCTACAACAGAAGTTAGGTCCATGAGTCACAGTACCAGTCAAACAAGCAGATCAATGTTACATGTGGGAGCTACATTTGCAAGCCCTGTTGAGTTCCGAAGGGTCTTGAAGGATGAGAACATAATGGGAGGCTATGACTTAGTTTATCTAAAGAATGAGCCAACTAGGGTCACGGCCGAATGCAAAGAGAGGTGTGGGTACAAGATCCATGCTAGTTGGATGTCCATAGAAAATAGTTTCTAGGTGAAGACCTTCAATGATGTCCACTTATGTGGAAGGCGATACAAAAATCACCTTGCCAACTCATCCTGGTTGTCAAAACGACTTCTGGCTAGAGTTAGAGACAATCCGGAATGGAAAATTCCAGCTATTAAAAATACAGTTAGACGAGAATACATGTTAGAGCCTTCCAGGATGCAACTCTATCGAGCCAAGAGAAAAGCAAGAGATTGCATCGAGGGTGACCACAATGAACAATTCACTAGACTTTGGGACTACTGCAATGTATTGCGGACTTGCAACCCGGGAACAACAGCCATGTTGAAGGTGACTCCATTGGCAGGTAGTGATGATCTTGTTTTCCAAAGAATGTATGTTTGTTTCTCAGCCGTGAAGAAAGGGTTTTTAGAGGGTTGTCGGCCATTTATTGGACTCGATGGTTGTCACCTGAAAGGTTCTTTTGGTGGTATCTTGCTAAGTGCGATTGCACTAGATCCAAACAATCAAATGTTCCCAATAGCCGTTGCGGTTGTGGAAGCCGAAACCAAAGAAGTTTGGATATGGTTTCTGACCACTTTGGTAGAAAGCCTTGGAGGTGAACATCGTGGTTGGACCTTCATATCCGATAGACAAAAGGTCTTGTTACTCTTATATTTACACCTTACTTTATTGCTTTGTGATTAGTTTATTCTGGTACCAATTTTTATGTTGTTGTAGATAATGCCTGAATATTTTGGTTGGTTTTTATTGTTTAATAGTTCAATTGCAACTACACATGTAACAATATAGATCCCTTGGATATATTTATTGTGGTAGCTTTACTTTATCATGTCTCTAGCTATTGTTTATTATTTTTCTAGATAGTGCATAATCTATTTAGCATTTTAGTACTTCAACACGTTACTTTATAAAACTGGATAAATTTATACTTGGATTTTGTTCAATAATCATTTGTAGAACTTAATAAATTTGTACTTTCTTTAACATAGGGTTTGGTCGAGGCATTTGACATTGTGTTGCCTGGAGTGTCTCACCGTTTCTGTATAAGACACATGTATCCAAATTTCAAAGAAAAATTCAAAGGTCTTGCATATAGAGATTGCTTGTGGGAGGCAGCCTCTACGTATTGTGCGGTCAAACACAGAGACAAGCTAGAAAAAATGAAAATGATACAACCATTGGGAGGTGAGGCACACAATTGGTTGAAGGCAATCGACCCTGAACTTTGGGCTAGGAGCAAATTTCCAAGTGGTGTTAAGTGCGAAATGATTTGCAACAACCCTTCTGAAAGCTGGAACAAGCATATATTAGAAGCTCGAGAAAAGCCAATCATCACTTTGATGGAGAGCATAAGAATGTTGTTGATGCTATGGTTACAACAGAAAAGAGAATTCATTAGTGAAATCAACGAGCCTATTTGTCCAAAAATCAAGAGAAGATTGGAAGCTGTAAAGAAATTGTCAAGATTCTGTGAAGCCTTTTATGCAGGCGACAACATTTTTCAAGTATATTTTGAAGGTGAAAAGTTTGTCGTCGACTTAAACAATAGGTCGTGCTCATGTAATGAGTGGAATATCACTGGAATTCCTTGCAAACATGCTATGACAGCTATTATGGTCCATACTCCGCATATTGAGGAATATGTAGACAAGTGCTATCACGTGGAGACATACAAGAAGGCGTATGCAGAGATGATCATGTCGATCCCTGACATGTCACAATGGTTGAAAACCGAACTTCCAACTATCAAGCCACCAATTTCTAGACCAAGACCTGGAAGACCAAAAAAGAAGAGGAAGAGAGCACATGACGAGGATGGTTCTAATAATAAGGTAAGAAAATTTCAAGCACCAATGAGGTGTTCTAGGTGTAAACAAGATGGGCACAATGTTCGTACTTGCAAAAATTCTCCAATTCGAATGCAAATGGGAAAAGGACATACGTGTCCAACAGGAAGAGGCAGAGGTGTGGGAAAGGGAGGTGGAGATAGAGATCAAAGAGTGGGAAGGATTGGGGGAAGGAGAGGTGCAGGTAGGGATGCAAGAGGGGGAAGGACTGCTCGTACAAATGCAGTTCCGCCTCCCACTACTACTGTTGCTGCTCATACAAATGCAGTTCCGCCTCCCACTACTACTGTTGCTGCTCGTAAAAATGTGGTTCCACCTACAACTACTACTGCTACACCAGCAACAAGCTCCATGATGGCAGGAAAATATGGTGGCTTAAGTGAGCTATTTGGGTTCTCAAAGTTGAAATAATGTTGACAAGAAAGATTTCTTTTGTGGTTTCAAGACAACTTTGGTGATCTTGTGTTTTATGTATGGCAACTTATGTCTACTTATGTGAACAAAAGATGATTGCTTGTTAGGTGGATGTTATCCTAGCTAGTGTTAGTTGTGATCGTGAATATTTAGATTTTTAGTTATTTGTGTTTATGTGATCTTTTGGTCAAGAAGGTGGAGAAGGAGGAGGTGGTGGATGTTAGATTTTGTGTGAAACCATGAATCACCTTTTTGTCTTGTGGAGAAGGTGAGGATAATTTTGGAAATTCAAAACTTTAGTAAACACGTGACTGTTAAAACCAACAACAGTAGTAACGGGAAAAGGGGTTTTGTTAAACCAACATAGTTCAAGGGGTGTAACTGTGACAATTTAAAGTTGAGGGGGTCAAAATGATACTAGGGTTTAGTTCAGGGGTGGTAACTGTAATTAACCCTAATTATTACTGCATGTTTTGTTCCTACCGGGAATCCTAAAATATGGAATCTTGTTTTGTTTTTAAAAAATAATAATTATCAACCTCTTTGTTAATTGTAAACTTTAATTTTAGATCAAACTTTAATTATCAACCTCTTTGTTAATTGTAACTTTAAATAATAGTGTGTTTTAAAAATTATCTAACTTGATTATCCTCTTACACCCAGTTGAGAAAATAGTCCAACATTGCTAAACACAAAAATGTACAACATTCTATAATAAAGTTGATTCACTACCCTTCACCTAAGTGCTTAGGTTTTGTTGTGGTGGTGGACCAACCAAATTTAACATGGTATCAGAACGGGTCGATTGACCTGTGGGGGCTCATTCCAACCTATATTGTCCAGACGTAGACACGGAAAAAAATTATCCCGGTCACGCGTGCGGGGAGTGTTGAGAAAATAGTCCCACATTGCTAAACACAAAAAATGTACAACACTCTATAATAAAGTTGAATTCACTACTCTTCACCTAAGTGCTTAGATTTTGTTGAGATTGTGGCCAACCAAATTTAACACACCCATCATGTGATACAGTGCCTTTGGGTAGCAAACCGGAGCGAAATGAAGATAAGAAGAAGAAGGAAAAAAATTAACATTATTTATTTCCCTTTCTCTCATTGGATAGACGCGAGAATAGATGAATTCCTTTTGTTTGGATAACAACATTTAGAGTAAAGAATAAAAAGAAATCACACTAAAGTGGCGTACCATTCTTTGTACTTTAGTAAATAGTAATATTATTTCAATAAATTTTATCAATAATACTCATTTGAGTTTTTCATATTTCAAAAGCAATTGGGGGACGTTTTGGTCATAAAAATAGTGAGTCTCACTTGGTCACTTTCTCTTTGCTTCTCCGAAAATGGGTCAAAAGGAATGTGACACTTATGTATTGTCAATTTTCTTTACAATTTTCTCATTTAAATCACTATCCAAAGGGCGAGAGAGTTCAACTTTCATTTTCTTTTCTTAATATTTATTTTCTTTTATATTTAGAGTGTCTTTAGACGTGAAAGTTTAATTTGGAATTTTACATACATCAACTTGAGAATTTTGAAGATGTTGAGAACTAGACCTCTAAAAATACTTCAATGTGATTGATACTTTGAAAAAAATTAAAATGTCTGGAAGTCACGATCCAATAGGACTTCCACGATTTCAAAAAATGTACCAAGAATGACTTCCACAAGTTCCACTCTAAAATGAAAAAAAAATCATGGAAATAAAATGCCAGTCTTCCCTCAACTTCCTAAGTACCAATCACATCCTAAGACTTTGAGATAGGAATCCGTCACCCGCTCGTAATGGTCTCCTCCTCTTTCGGGGATTTTCTGGTCGATCTCCTTTCCTTTGTTATAACATGGCATACCAAACTAGTATAACATGACATAATAGAATACAACAAATAAAATCTTCCCCATCCAAGGGTAAATATGGGACAATACCCCCGCAACAACATCGGGTCTCTCGAGGAGACCTACCGTTTGAACAAGCGGTCTTACGGAGAGTATGCTACGCACCTCACATACAGCTACACTAAACACGGGGTTCAATGAGGGTCACACGCACTTCCTACCGGAGTCGTCGCTCAGGGTTGTCACTCACCTAGCTGTGCCACAGCCAGGCTACCTGCCGGGATACATCGTTCGCCAGCACTCGGTCGTGCGGTCCTTCCTTCCGCCATCAAGGTTGCATAGGGTCCCTCTCGCTACCACTCGGTCGCGCAGGGCACATCATCGCCATCAAGGTCAATCGATCGTATCCGTCGCCGATCGGGTCAGCCGGTCGACTCATCCGGACCAAAGTCCGTCGGGACAACTTGCTCTGTGGAACCCTGTAATATCATGCATTGGAATCCACAATCCCTCAGGTCTACTACTCTAGCATGAGCCAAAGAATGCTCTACATACATCACAGTCTATAAACAGAGGTGACACACGCCCAAGTATCCACACTCTTACACTCGGCGGTCACTGGGCAGACACGGTCATTGCACCCACCGTCACCTCCCCGCTCACACACGAAGCAAGGATACGGGCTTCTGTGGATAGAGTTGACACTACACAAGGTAACGACTCATATCTGGGCACAATTGGTGGACCACAAAGGGCAAACCGGTCAATCACTCCCAATGGATAGGGAGACGTTCGATCCATTCCCGAACCAGTCAAACACTGGGCACAGAACTTAAGTCACAGCGGTCAAACAAAAGGTCAATAGCGGTCGACTGTTTAGAATGTCTAGGCCAGAAATAAAGGCAAATCATTCGGGCAACAACAAAGGAGTCACGTTCGACCAAAAATAACAGGGTCCTTCTATGTTTTACAATGCTACCACCGGTCGAACCACACATACACCGGTCGAACACCAACCAAGTATTCTTAAGTCACCGATCGGACCAAAAGTCTAAGGCGGTCGACCGTTTAGAAGGTCAACGCCCGGGAAATGTCAAACTACAATGCAACGGTCGAACGCACGAAAGACTCTTTCGAACGAAAATAACAATGTCTTCTCCTTCCTAACATTTTTGCTCAACTAGTCGACCGCCAAAAGACATCGTTCGACCGGTACTAGGCAAAACTCAACAATTACACTATGACCGGTTGACCGCCAAAAAACATTTAGTCGACCGTCCATGATAGACACTTGCATGTCCAATGTCACGAGCGACACCTCCGGCCTCTGAAGACGCTCACAACTTCTCACACACCTTGTGTGATCACTACTGACGAACTTGGCATACATTTTACTCGAGATCGTCGAACTTCACCAGAGCTCCAAATGCCTCCCCGTCGGTCATGTTCCCCGCACACCACCTTACTCCTCCTCGTGTTGTTGAAGCAACTCCACCAATAAAGCCTCCAGCAGCTCCTCCGGTCGCCGAAAAAGGAGAAGGGAAAGTGGGGGTTGGAAGAGGAAGTGGTGAAGTTGGAAGGAAAATGAAGATGAAAAGAAGAAGGTTGGGGTGTGTTTTCTCTTATAACACTCCAACCACACCCAACCCATACCTCCCTCGCTCAACCTATACCCTCCATCACATCACCCATGCCCCCCACCATACTCCATCACTTCAACCCTCCTCTACCCCTAAAGTCAAAGCAAACCAGTAGCCTAATCACCCACTAATTAAGTTAGCTCCTTAATTAGGGTTTAAATCTTAACACTAATTATCAAAAGCTACAAATATAATATGTGGCCCTTCTATTGGTAAATTGGCTCATTTTGATGTATTCACTTCTTAAAATATCATTTATATATGCATTTCCATAAAGTGTATATGGTTGGAATTTGTGTTGGATTGATGTCAGGTCGAATCCCAGGTCTACAAATCAGTTAACCATGATCAATTCCAACTCTAAAGTCACTAATCAATTAACAATAGTTCTTTTTTCTTCTTTTAAACACTACATGCTCATGCCACCATTTCTTTATATGGTATAAAGAGTTTTAGCTAGAAGATTCACATTATGATTTCTTTTTGAACCTTAAGTTGTCTATCTTGTGGCAAACATCTTTTGGAGAGAGAATCAACAAAAATTAACAACAATAACAAAGTTTTTAATCCCAATTCACGATAATACAATATGAGTGGCTCAACATAGTGAATGTAGTCTTTCATTGCTTTTTTCCTTAAAAAAGGCTAAGGATCAAGACCACCAAGATTCGTCGTCGTCGGATCGAGGAGGAGACCAAGATCAGCGGCCCACGGTTTGAGGGTGGGGAGAGGTGGGGAAGGCCACAACTTTTCTTGTCATAGTAACTCATATACTATTTTTCTGTTTCATGAAAACAGTATTCACAATGCCATTTGAAACATGTAAAAAGAAAACGACATCTGTGATGTCATTTTTAACTTAATAAAAATGGTACCAGTGATGCTCTTTATTTGCATCATATTTTGCCAAATAAGTTTACTAACCTTATATTCTTCCAATTTTTCTTTTTTTTTCATGATTATTTTGACAATTTATCCTTTCTTTATCAACTTTACAACATAAACTTAGCTAGGTTGACTAAACTTTTAGTAGTTGAATTTCAAGTTTGTCGTTATTTCTTCTTTTAAATATCAAATATAAGTCAAACCATAGATTACAAAATGAGTTTACATGAAAAAAAAATTACAAAATGTGAGAAGAAAAAATTGTTTGTTTCTAGTTTGAGCGCTTACTAGCTCTTTATAGTTAATTGAGTCCATTGTTTTTTTCGTAGTTATTTTTACTATTCTAATATTTCTTTATTTATATTTAATTTTTAGAAAAAAGAGCAAAATGCAATTTCAAGTATTAAGAATTACTTAAACTCAAGTTGACGACGAGGGTTGTGAGAGAAAAAAGTATAGGTAAAAATAGACTTAAGATTAAGCGATATTGGTGAAATATGATTTCAAATTGAAATCATATTTTCAATTTGAAGGTATTGATAATATCAAAGTAGATTACAGCTAGCAAATATAATACCATTTCGCATCAACATCACACGTATTAAGAAACGAAACTCACCCGCGATTACTACTTATTTCCTATTCTTGAGAAAACAACTTGTGTAAAGGAGCACGTTCAATTAATCAATCAACTATATATAAGACCATGATGCGACCAATAGCCAATAGCAGTGAATCAAGGGCGGCAAACAAACAACTACGTGTCACCATCGACCTTAACGATTGATTGGGCATGCATCCAGATGTCAATTCACTAATTAATTATTTTACTATATTTGTAGGTGTCCAAAATCCCAATCACCTTTGTGCTCACCTCTTGAAACCTCCACTGAATAATGCCAACATCATATTCATGTTACTCATCATTCATGTCTGTAGCGGGTGCATGCATTGTGGTTATTGTTGCATGGGAGTTTGTTCGCCATTAATTCCTACAAATATAACAGTGATGCCAAACAAGAGAAAAATATTAATGCGCATACCAAAACTAATATCACAGGATAAATAACATTTATCAAAAGAAAAGAGCAAACAATTATTACTTGCATGTATTATCTAAAGCCTCGTGACATCGGCATTTACGTAGTGGTTAGTGATTTTTTGATTTAATATATTAGTAGCATAGGCAACGTAATGTCTGTTGCCGTAGTACTACTATATGAACGTGGATTTTATTAAATATCTGGTTATTCTCATTAAAGTTTACCACATACTTTTTTATAAGGATCATCAAGTCATTTGAACTTTTTAAAACTAGAAGTCCCTTTGTGAGACGTAAGATTGTGTATCCTAATTGGGACATAATTTCAATCTCCTTTTTTGTAAAGACACTTAAATTCTAAGGAACACTGTAACTAGAGGTGTAAACGAGACGAGTATGATCATATCTGCCTAACTAAATGTTTAAATATTGTTGTATTTGTACCCTCTCATACCTGTTTAATAAACGGGTATGAGACGGATATAACGGGTATTACCGGTATAATTTTTGCTAACAAAAATCAACTTGAAAAAACATAAACATTGGATGAAAATGATTTAAGCCAAAAAAATACTAAATTTATGATTTTTGCGATTAAGAATTAAACTAAAATGTTGAGAAATCACGAAGTTTCTCACAAACAAGTCCCGAAACAATCACTTTTGCCAACAAAAATCTCACTTTTATTATTTTAACTATATATTATATATTAATTAAATAATTAAACGAGTAAACATGTATGAGTAGAGGTATATCCGTACTCACTCCATTTATTAAACGAGTAAAGCGGGTATGGATAAATAGGTATACTTTTTTAAATATATACAAAAATTATACTTGTACCCGTACTTACTTATTAAATGGGACAGGTAAACGGAAAATAATTGGATTTTTTGGGTATTTACAGCATATCTTGGGATTTGATCACGGAGGTATGATTTGATCCTTGTTCGGCTCCCCTGGACTTACGTATTTATGCCTTTGCACGCATACATAAGGTAACCGATATGTATGTGGCCTTTTTCTCCATTGGTATTCGGTGTATGTCTTCATTCAGGACGATTATTTAATTAATTACATGATTCAACATGAATGAGATCTGATGCAGGAAGAAAAATAAAAGACACTTCAACTTTAACCTACTAACTGCTTATAAAAAAAACACCTACTAATATCACTTGGATGGAAAAGATGATCAACTCAATAAGTACTAACTGAGACTAGAGACATACTAATTGAGTTATAAATATCATTTACATATGTATGGTTACATAAACGTGTAATTGCCAACTTAGGTTAGTTCAATTAGGATATTCTTTTATTTAGAACAATGAATATTAGCAATTGCATTTCAACGAAGCATGTGACACTAATTCTACGATTCAATCATAATAATCAACAAGGTAGTAAAAACCAATTGAAAAGAAGAAATTTAAGCATACGTGTAGTTTTCAACATGACATGCGCAACAAATTAATTACTACCGAAGATGATTTGTATAAACTATAAAGGTTGTGTGGTCCGTCACGACATGGGAGTTAATATGGTGGTGTCTCTGTTTCGCCAAATCTATGTGTGCTTCTGTTTCATGAGCAAAATTGTGTGCCTCTCTATATTTTCTTCAATAATAAACTGATTTCGTCATTGACATGCGTTTAATGATATTTTTTTATTATAAAACATAATTACAGAAAGACATTGAGAATTTTTCATAATAAGTGACCTTCTTAATATAGAGCCATATAAATCAGAGGCATGTATTACCACTAATTCTTACGCAGACTCATGAAATCTTAGAGTTTTCTTCTAAACTATAGCCTTATAGGAACATTTCCTTGCGCTCACAATTCTTAGTAATGCTCTCTCGGGACTTTTGGGCCTACAGGCGTGTATTACTACTAATTTCTTCACATAAACTTTGAATCCTTACAGATTTCTTCGAATTTTAATGATACAAATAAAAAATAGGCTTATATTGCAAAAACAAGAAAAGTGGGTAGCATTCTGCCATTGAGTTAGATCTGTCGTTTACTATCTAACTACTTCAGTTTTGTAAAAGTGTTGATTAAATCAAACTTCCCAGTATCAAAACAAATTGACTACTACCATATATATCTACCCACATACTTTAAAACATAACCCTCACCATACATGCAAGGGAGTGTTGGAAAAATAACTTCATATTGCTAAATATGAAAAACAGCAACACTCTACAATCGATTGGATCTAGTTACCATCCACTTTTTAACTACTTGGATTCGTAGAAGTGGTTGACTATCCACCTCAAAAGTTTGAATTTATATTGATGCACTCCAAATACTCATAAAATTACAGTGGTGCACCGTCAATAGCGTTGGTAGCCTCCGTCCTGTTAAACTTGGACAAACATTTGATTATACGTAACAGAACTATTTTAAGTTTTATTACACCGTTTTACCCCAACCAAAAGCCCCAAATCCCACCTCCCACCTCCTAGATGGAAACCCGGAACCCCAATAGCGTTAAAGAAGATGGTGTGTGGACCTCTGTGGCTTGGTCAATAGCGTTAAAGAAGATGTTTTGGCTGGTGTTTCGACGTAATGAGGCAGCACACGAGGAGTGGCTTGGCCGATGCGAGACGTCTGTGAGTCCTCTATTCGATGACCTAATTAGTCGTTTGTAATGATGCATGTTTGTTTTGTTTTGTAATATGCCTTATCTTCTTTGAACTCATGTTTTTCTTGTTGACTTGTCCTCAGCAAGGTTCAATAACCAGTTTTGAAAATGAGTAATATTTTTTTGTTAAGAATTTTAGTGGTTCCTTGGACATTTTGTTTACTTCACTTTTGTGATAACATGTTTCTATGGCTTTTACTGATAGCATGGTTCAATAACCAATTTACTTAATTTTAGTAGTCTCTTCTGTGGGTAACATGTTTGTGTGCCTTTTGTGATAAGCATTGTTATTTCCAAATAATTCAGACAACATAGGTTTATCCAACTAGAAATGACTAAAGTGATTGAAGTAATCCTCCTCAATTAAACTTCTTGTTAGGAAGCACATATCTTTAATTTCACATAATTTCCTTACCATTAATTACTCTGGAAATCGAGGCTTGGTGTACATAGCAAGAACCCGCTCAAAGTGACGAGATCTTGTATGACTTAGACCCAGTTGACTCTGATACACGTTGTAAGAGCACAAGCAACGCTTTGAAGATGTAAGCACCAATCTTGTATAGGGAACATGAAAAGGATTAGATTATAGAATGGATTGCTAATTATGCCTAGATCTCATATAAATGGAAATTTTATTGATAAGACCTCCTCAATTGTAGCCAATATTTATATTAAATAACGGTAACAACTTAAGAATTGTGTTACTTGACATTTTGTTTAGTGAAATTGTAGTGGTTCCTAGGATATTGTGTTCACTAAACCTTTTCTGTCATGTCTACACTTCAAGTACTTATTTCATGGTTTTCTTTGATGCCCTGTTAAGTATTTATTTCATGGTTTTATCTAACTTTGTTGTGATGACTTTGTCGCTTGCATGGGTACTATAGGGTCAACCCAACATTAACCACAATGAACATTAAGATCTATATTGGGGGGAAGTGGGTACTCAGAAAGGGCAGATATATGACAAAAGACTTTACAGAAAAGCAGACGATGATGATTATTGAGAATACATGTGTACATCAAATTAATCAGTCAATATGGGGAATTATAGGTGTTCAGAAACCATTGGTCCTTAGATATATGGTTCCTCATCCCACCCATAGAGATTACAAAGAAATTTTGTCTGATAAAGATCTAAAGGAGGTTTTTAGTCTTCCAAACCTAAAGATGGAGTTGCATTTGTATGTCACTTTAGACATGACATGTGCTGCTAACAGAGAGGACCCTTCCACTACAGAGGGATCATCAGTATTCCCTAACCCCCCATCAGTACATACCACCTCTCCTACAAGTCCCCCTAACCAAGTATACAACCCACCCCTCCTACAAGTCCCCCCAACCAAGTGTCCCTGAAGATAACATGGCGGGATGGTTACGTGGTAGTAATGATTCTGAATACCAAGTGTCAGATGAAGCTAGTGATGGTACTGATGAAAATTTCAATGATGATTCTGAATACCAAGTGTCAGATGAAGGCGGTGATGGTAGTGATGATATTGTACATGATTATGATATTTGGTAGGTTGGCAAAGTGCTCCTACATCACCAACAATAATTGTGAGTCATTCAATCAGTACATCACCAACACAAGACACCTCCCAATACTCACTATGGTGGATTCAATTAGGTAGCAGTTTATGAACACTATCTACAGGAGGCAGTCTCAGGTCAACAAGTGTACTAATACATTGGTTCCTTTCGCTAGGAAGTATGTCAACAACATGTCAAGGCGTTTGGGTTCATATACAGTGGTTAGAGCAAGTGATACCACAACTGAGGTAAACTCTCACATGGAGAGGTGTATTGTTGACATTGGGGACCACAATTGCACATGTAGGGTGTGACAGGTGTTGGGGTTGTCATGTAAGCATGCTTTTGCATTTATTGGTACCCTTAGAGGGGCTAATTGAGATGATTATGTTAGCTTGTGGTACAAGAATGAGATGTATGCACTTTCATATGCAGAAAAGATTAAGCCAATGACTGACAAAGCAACTTGGGAACCTGATATGCAAGGTGTACATGTTAGTGAACCATTGGTGAAAAGACAATCAGGTAGGCCTACGAAGAAGAGAATGAGGCCTACAGAAGAACCAAATGGTGCAACAAGAAGGCAGAAGTGCAAAAGATGTGGGGCTCTAGGACACCAGGCAAGAAAGTGCAAGGAGCCCTTAGGCTATCATTCACAACAAAGGTAGTCGTATACATTATTATATTTACTGCATTATGTAGGTTGTTGGTCATTGATGTTTCCCCCCCATTAAAACAGGACCAGTAGCACCAGAAGAGGAAGTAGAAGGACGACCACCGAAACAACCCAAGCATCACAAGGAAACCAAGCCACCCAACCAACCCCACCAAACCAAGAAGCATCTACCAGTCAGCTCACCATCACATCTGCTACCACAATTTTGTGATTATTCAATGTTGTACAAGCTGTTTGCAGAGTTGTTTGTATAATTAGAAGTGTACTTTTGCATGGGGAATAACTTTTGTTTAATCAACTTACTCATCAGGCTCATTTTGAAACTAATTTTGTATCATAACTCTACTACGTGAATGAATCGTTCAAATGCACCTTCTTGCACAATGTTTATCTACTTGTCAGTCAAGATTTTTCCTTTCTTCTCCTTAACATGCATATTGAAACTAATTTTAGTAATTATAGTCATCAACTACTTGCTTACAATGAATTTGTGCTCTTACACAATAAGGAAATTAGGTGATGAATTCTGTCAAATTTATTTTGTTCTTATCCTTACCATTGTCAATTCAAAGAAAGTAATTTTATAACATGCCATTAATGTTCAGTTCTAATTTATCATGCAAGACATGACATCTTATTATGGTTAACTTAGTACATCAACACAAGCATCACACAAAAATACTCCAAAACAACAAGTTACACCAACAAACCAACCACACACCAAAACATTTTCCATCAACTACAACTAATCAAAACACACCACCTTCTACTTAACAAACTTCACAACAAATGATACCAGAAGAACAACTAAAACAATGACAACGAATGCACCAAGTCTGACGAAATACTTGGCCTCCTCTAATATTTTCTTCACCTCCTTTAATATTTTCTTCACTTTCATCATCATTATCTTCAAGTCACGAACCTCTCTGACTAGTTCTTCAACTTTCATCTCGGTCACCATGTGTTCATCACAAACAGTCTCCTCCATCTTCCTAAGCAAGTTTGAATTGTCATGCTTTTCAATCCATTTGAAGAAGTTGCAATGGGTGTTATGCTGCAAGTATTCCATACATTGACAATTTGTCAAACACCTTGGATGCACTAAAAACACCTTCTTTGACATTTTGTCAAACACCTACGATGCACTAAAAATCGCATACCTTGGAGTATCTACGAAAACCCCAGAATCTATTGCCTAGTGACATCTCCTTCTTCGACGTAAATGCATTGCACAAGACACCACATTTGCAGATAGGAGTTCTTTGGTTCGATCATTTACTCTCATTGGAAAAGCTAGTCGAAGCTCCTTCCATGTTTAAGAGAAGATGTCGTTCACAATAATGGTAGACGAGAAGGGAGGAGAAGAAACTGAAGAGTAGAAGATGGAGTTCGGTATTGGTTGATATGAGAAGAGGAACACAACTTTATATCCATCGTTACTGTTGCATTTTTTCCCGCCAAATTGATGGCGGGAGTGGTTGTCTTTTGTTGTTACGTATAATCAAACGTTTGTCCAAGTTTAACGGGACGAAGGCTAACGACGTTAGTAACGAGTGCACCACTGTAATTTTATGAGTTTTTGGAGTGCACCAATGTAAATTCAAACTTTTAAGGTGTATTTTCGTAATTTCGATGTTTTACGAGTGCACCCGTGTAAATTTTCTTATATTATATATGGTGTTACCTAAATCTTGTTAAGACCTGAGTTCCGTGTAGGGGTGCACACGGGTCGGGTTGGGTTGGGACTGAAACCCGACCCAACCCGAAATTTTCGGGTTAGGGGAAAACCGAACCCGAAACCGAACCCGAATCAATTCGGGTTGAACCCAACCCGACCCGAAATTTTCGGGTTGGGTTGGGTCGGGTCGGGTTGCACCCGAAAATTTGGCATGAAATATTTGCACACTAAGTGCTAAATGATTCCTGAAATGTAGGCAATAAAATTGATATGGGTTACAAAAAGATTACCTTTCAAGATGATTACTTACTCTAAATTCCGATTCCAAAACTAACATTTCTACGAATTTCTCTCGAATCATTTCGCATTATTAACCAAACAAACGCAACAGAGATAAAATCACAAAACCAAAACTCAATCAAACGGAACCTCACTCACCCATACTGATGCTTCGCATAATACGACAAATTCGACAGCAACGTCTCATCCACATCGAAAACCCAGGTGTCCCTCCCGTCCCCTCCAACCACCACTGACCTCGCGAACTCCACCGCCTCCCTAGATACCACCTCGAGGTCGATCCAGTAGCCCTTCCCGAGGACGTAGTCCCGGACGAAGTCCGCGCACTTGGGCGGGACAGTCTTCCAGGGCCCGAGGTTGTTGGCCTCGTCGGCTACGCGCCAGCTGTCGCAGAGAAGGTCGGGGTCGGCGAGGAGGAGGAGGGGAAGGAGGAGGGGGAGCATGGTGGTTAGTGGTGGGTCATTAGGGTTAGGGTTGGGAAGAGGATGGACGTGGTGAGAGGGAGGAAAAGGGGAAGTCCACCAATGGGAAGGAGTCCATGGCGTGGCTTTGCGAGACGAAGGGGATTTGGGGATCTAGCGATTTTTCCGCGTTGGGTAGAGTCAGAGTGTTTTTTTTTATTTGGTAGGGTAATCGGGTTTAACGGGGGAACGGGTATTCGGGTGTGGGTATTCGGGTATGGGTAATTGAATTAAGGTTTTAGCGGGTTCGGGTTGGGCTGGGTCAACCCGACCCGAAAATTCGGGTTTCAGAATTTCCTAACCCAACCCAACCCGAAACACCTACCAACCCGACCCGACCCGACCAGTCGGGTTCGGGTCGGTTTTCGGATTCAACCCGACCCGTGTGCACCCCTAGTTCGATGGGTTAAGCCCACCTTTATTTGCAAAAAAAGAAACTCAAAGATAAATCTTAAAAGTCACTGAGCTTACGGAAAAGTCCAAAAGTTACACAGACTCCAAAGAACTTGTTAATTCTTGGGACACACACATTCGAAATATTTTTTGATGTTAATAGTCTTTTACATTCATGTTTGAATTTGGTTATTTTATACATGTTGTTGTGCAAAACTTGATACTAAATGTATTCAATTTACTACGAATAATGAGAAATTCGCTACTAATAGCTTATTATTTGGTTCTACAATTGTCACTGTAAGGTGTATTTTTGTTGTGTATTTTTGTTACTCAAATATTAATCGTTGCTTCAAGAAACATCTAAATTCAAGTATTTCTTCACTATATAACTTTCATGATAATGAAACATATGCATTTTTGGTAGAGTTTTTTTTCAAGTGTAGTTGAGAACTTACTTGATCGAAATTGCTTGAATTTGAAGAAAACAAAATACAACTTTAGATTGGATGTTATAGTGAAATCAAGTCACCAAAACATGTCATAGCACAAATTCATAGTAAGTTGTGGCAAATCACAAGAAATTCTCTTAGCAAATAAAGTGTAGTAACTATTTTCTATGTGTTAGTAGCAAATTGACAATAATTAGTAGCATTTTTTATTCAGTACCAAAAGAATGATTTAGTAGCAGATGAGCTGTAGATTTTAAAATTAAAAATTTATTGATTTTCACCGTGAGAACCATTTTTGTTGGTTGTCACTGGACGACTTCCCTATAAATATACCCAGTAGCCAAAAAACTAACTAGCGTTATATATATTTTATATATATAATGAAAGTAATGGTTGTGGTGTTTTGAACTTTTATCTTTGTAAAGATCATATTTTTCTAATATGGATACGAGCATACACCCTTTCAAAATTTTCATACATCTTTAAACATTTTAAAGATTCACTTGCAATAATCATGCTATAAAAGTGTTGTGGTTCAATAGAATCGTAAGTAGTGGATCGAACCATGCAGGCAAACATAGTATTTACATTATTAATTTGTAGACCGACAGCAACAGCACACTACATGTGCATAATGTAAAGGTTTTTGAAGATTAGAATTGTAATTTGTTAATGTACACATATGTTATCTAATGTTTACAAGGATGTATTACGATGATGTAATTTGTTAATGTACACATATATCATCTTATGTTTACAAGGATGTATTACGATAATGTAATTGTAATTTGTCAAGATAATGTACACATATATTATCTTATGTTTACAAGGATGTATTAGCAAAACACACCCAAGACACTGATGGCAGGTAGTATTCCCAGCCTAAAGCAAAACCAAACAATGATGGGATCCACAAGTTGAGTTTAGTTGCCTCGTGTATTACGATGATCTCTATTTGTATATGTATACATAACTTAAGAAACGAAACAATGGGAGGAAAATGTGATTGGGCATCGGGTACATAACTCACATAATTAAGAAGGCAATTGCTTAGGTGGCCTAAAGCCCACCACACAATGGTTTCGTGGCTTAATTTCCTTGGTATTGCTAGAATATTTAAATTTAGTTTTAGTAAATTATGATATGAACAGTTTTATCTTAACTTGAGACACCAATAAAATCCGGTGCTTGTACGAGTAGGTACTGTTAATTAGTTACTAGTTAGTAATCAGTTTACTAGAACAAAAAGGGCTACGTACAAATAACAATAATAATAAACACTTATTTTTATTTCATATCAAATAGTTTTGTTTCTGGGCGCTTAATTAACTTATGCAGTTCAAAACTAATTTTAGATCGCAGAGAATAGTCGTAACTTAGCAGTCTCACATCTGACATTTTGTTTTACAAAAATAGTAGTTATCTCAGGAGACTACGTAGGTTATCTTTCAAGTAACCCTTATAAAGAATCCAAAGTGACCTAGGATACTTACATAAAAACGTATATATATGGAATTGTAAAACTTGGGTTTGTTTGTAGTTTAGTGATGTGCATGCGTGGGTCCAAATTAAGTGATGTTACTGCCAGCTGTGCTCCATAAAGAGAGTTTATCTTTTGATGTCGATTAAGTATCTACTAACTACATGACACTATCTTGTCTTCTTTATCGTTAATCACTTATCTACTCGGATAGAGAAGATGAATCTACGCGATGTGAATAATGCTTGCTATCTTGTGAATGACATCAGTATTAGAAGAATATATCTTATGAAGAGGACTTCAGAGAGATTATTGAAGTACTTTAACAAAAATATTAAACTAAAGTGAAGAAGTACTTTATATTGATCCAAAACACAAACCAAAGGCTACATGACGAGGGTCACATCTTGATGTTGGCTTGTCTGCCAATCCATGACCTTTCATTTTTGTGGTGAGCCCCAATGTTTCCAAAATGTTAACGGGAAAATGTTGCAGAAAGCAGTCATTTGTCTGTAGAAGCAGTACTGTTTTGATACACACGTACCCTTGCATCTTCATATACTTATAATTACCTACACAAGACAATATTAGGTTTATAGTTAATTATATGTTATGTATATAGTTATGTAGTTGATGAGTTTCAACTGTGACACTAAGTTACCTAATTAAAACAAGAGAATTTTCATTTGTATTAATGTGCCTCTCAAATGAGTATCTATATCACTAGCTAATACTACCCTGAAATTAGAGAGGTTAGTATACTCCGATAATTTTCTCAAATAAATTTCAGTTGTTCATTTTGAGCTTCTTTAAAAGTAGAGATCATTTGGTATCACGATTCAAATAAGGAAACTGTGGTACTTTGGTATCCTCAGTATAATTGAAGTAAAGCTACGTACTATTTGGCATTGTGAATATTGTAGCCATGCATCAACTGATATTGCTGCAACATTTTCATCAATAGAAAACCAACTTATGGTAACCCTAGATTTTCTAAGCATTTTTCTTATGAGTAGACACATATAGATACTCATTTGATATTAATGTGCCTCTCAAATGAGCTATATAGATACTTCTTTCGATCTGATTATTGAACATCGAATGATTATAGATACTTATTCGATGTTCAATAATCAGATCGAAATGAGTATCTATATGTATTAATGTGCCTCTCAAATGAGCTATATCGCTAGCTCATTTTTCATTTGTATCATTTCGATCTGATTATTGAACATCGAATTCCATTTGAACTTAGAATTTCAAAGTGCAATGACATTCACATGCAACTGACATGTTTTGATGAAATTTCTTGAGAATTTACAAATCCCTTGTGACACATTATACATATTATTAAAGCAAATTCCACATTGAGAGGTAGAATTAGGCAGTCGCACATTACTTATTGTTAATACAAATTCATACGTTTTAATGTTACATTCAAAATTCGATCTTATGCACATTAATATGTGCTTTTAATTGTTAGGATGCAATTTCAAATTTCATAAGCACCACCATTGACATATTATATTCGAATTTTGGGATATCTGTCATTCAAATTAAAGTAACATGTGCACCCAAACCGGCGAATATCACATCCAAATGCACGCTTTGGATTTTGACATGGAACTTGTCCATGCGTTGGTTTGTTTTATTAAGAGATTGAGAAAAGGTATGTTTTCAAGAAGAAAAGGTGTGCGTTCTTCTAATATATTTTGTATTATTGGATTTTTCTGGTAAGTTAAAGGATGGTGGATTTGGTAGCTAGGGGTTTGCATAACAAAGATACAATTTTGGTGTCTTACTATCTTTTATACTCTCTGTCATTGTTTCTTCTAATTACTTTGTTTTTCAATTATACGGTACCTTTTATGGATATTAATTTGGTAGGTGCATAAATCCTAACTAAGACATTTGAGTTTTGGGTGTCGCAATGGCTTATAAAATAAGATTTCTAATCAAATCCAAATGCATTTCCTAGCTCAAGAGACGATCTTGCAAAAATGTTGAAATATTATGAAGTACGGATGAACACGTGGTGAACCAGTTAGGTTCCAACGTTACAATTAATTGCACCTCCTTATAATTCCTTCATAAAACAACAAACCTGTGGTAGTTATTCAAAAGCAAGCCAGACAATCATACCAAACTCAAAGTCCCCATCTCTTTTCTACTACACTACACATCGGCCCATTCCATTCCACATTATTATAATCACAAGACATGAACAGCTGACACACATACATGCATGTTCTCTTGAACTTAACAAGTGCTAAACTAATGGTGCACACTTGGATCCAGCTATCAACCGACCCTTCCATTCCCAGCCATAAAAACATATATAGTTTATGAAAACTCCCACTCCCATGTATGATGTAGCATATGTTTGTTAGTGAATATGTACAACTGAAACAAGCTTATAGCTTAGGTAAGCTAAACATGTTATGTATAGGTAGATAGGGTTTGGAACTGTTCCAGCTAGCAATGGACATATGTGTGCTTTGTGGAAGTGGGATGGTCACTAAAACAGCTGTTGGTTGCATGGTTGTTGAATATCACCACATGTTTGGCCTTCGAAGGTTTAGGGAATTAAAAGATGGTGGAATTTCTGGAAGTTGACCGGAGAGATACACCACTTTGCCATGAAGATATCCTCTGTTAAAAGTGGGCAGACAGCTTAATTGGGTTAGGAATGGATTTCCTAGTCAGCTCAGCACCATTAATGTTTGTGTTCATCTCATCACAACCATGCTTAATTTTTTTTGGTAATACACAACCGTGCATGCTTAATTGGTTCGCAGGTTTGTGCTGTTTTGCTTGTCTGCCAAAGTGATAGATGATATTATTCACACATGCAATCAGCTAATCACATTTTATGAAGTAATTAAGAAGTTATACAATTAAGAAAATAATTAGGATCGATCAGACAACAAATTATTGACTAAGCTGTTATATATATACGTCCATTTTGACCTACATTACGTACATAATGAAAGTTCAAATTTATATCTGTAGATTTCAAGAATGATATATATTAGATATTTTGTACACTAAACGGCGGTTTCTTGTGAGATAACTTGATTTCCTAGCGTTGCAAGTCTTGCCAAATATGTGATTTTATCAAACAGAATATTTTCGTTTGAAAGTTTTCCCTACGTTACTCAAATTAGATAACATAAGGCAACGTGCCAAAGACCAAACATTTAGCAACTTAAAACCATAGCAATAGATAAAATCCACACAATCATTAAGTTGATTGTGATGTGGTGCCTGGTTGATATACCACTATATCTTATATATTGTCCTCCAAAAAGTTTGATGTACTTATAGCCCACTTATATCTATAAAACATTCATCAACAAGTGGTAATACACTAATACTCTTGTTTACACAAAAGAAAAACACAATCTTATATGATACGATCGATGACATGTGTGATGAATGCATGTAACATTTTAATTACTATCTTGTACACATCACACTTTTGAGGTCCCTTCATGTCATATACATGGAACTCCAAGAACAGTGGAGGAAAATACAACCCAGTAAACATTAGTTTCATTGTGGAATGCAAGTTGAGATCTAGCTAAATCACTGGATAAGATATGTCCAATATCAAAATTGGATCAAGAAATGCAGACCCATAAAAAGATATGCAAGTGTGCACCTTTTTCTAATAAATGCTTATACAATTACAGATACCTAACTAAAAATAAGCGTGAATCTTTGTCCAATGTCTTGTCTTGATCATGCTTCTTGGCCACGAGATTTTGGACACAAAATTTTATACGGAAAGCAGCAGTCACGTATGATATTTTCCCCCACTATCTCCTAACCTTTTTGCATGATTTGTCTGCATAATAACGTCCTTATGTTTTGCTGATCATGCAAGTTAGACCGAGACGAGACGACCTCGTCACGAGCATTCTCTCTCTTATCTTTTTCTTCTACATCAGTTTTCTCCCTTCAACCAACTTTCTTCTCTTTTCTACATTATTCATATCTTAACTACAACCTAACACAATGTATCTCTCTACTTTACATCATTTCGGGATTCATTTTGAAGAAAAAAATTAAAAAAATTCTAAAAAATCAAAACAATTATAAAACGTATTTTCAAAACAAAAAAAAACATTTTTTTTAGAACAACCAGGTTGTTGACGACCGGGTCGTGCGGGCACACAACCCCGTTGCTTATAGTATGTATGCCTACGCGTCAAGGGTTAAATCAGTCATTTCTAACCATCTGGTTGGCAGGCCCTTCCTCAGTCAACAAAGGCGCAACGTAAAATTAGCAATTCCATTTAACTTACGGTTAGTGATGCTCTTAGGCCTTACCACAGTGACCTGCTCCATGTATATATATATATATACATATATATATATATATATACATATATACATATATATACATATATATATATATACATACATACATACATATGTTGCAAGGCACCGTGCCTTATATCTTCTGATTCTTTTAACTTTATAGTTATAGGTCTTTATAGTTTAAAAAAAAAACCTGACTAATTGCGATTTGACACTTCAAACCTTAGAGATACAGGTCGTTTATATAGTTAAAGAAAGTTCGTGATCTATTGGACCTTATTTGCTTTAATTGTTTATTACTTTAAATTTTAGCCAATGAATTTTTATACAAGTAGCGGATGAATCTTTCCACCCGATTATCCGTCCACCTAATTAGCCGTCTACCCGACTATTTAACGAGGCAGGTAGGGGTTAGACTTCCTACACACCGTTTATCTATTTACCCGTATAATTATATTTTAAATTATTAATAATTTAATATATTAAATATATATATACTTAATTCCTAAACCGAAACCCTAAAATCCTAGTCCCTCTCCCGAATCCCGATCTCCCCTCCCCTCCGTCAGTCCGCCGCACCTCCCCTCCCCTCCGTCAGTCCGCCGCACCTCCCCTCCCCACACCTCCCGGCGGTCGACCCCCTTCTCGAAGCCTCTCTCCGAGACTTCGACCCACTCCCTCCTGGACTCACCTTCCCAGACTAACCTCCAACTAACCAACACCTTCTCCGTTTCTCGCCTTCTTGGACTCGGATCCACGATGAGCGAGCAAGAGCAATCCAATCCCAGCCAACCCTCCAACTCATGCTTCTCATCATCATCATGCTTAGTTCCACGATGCGAATCTGACATGGAGCTAAAGTAAAATTTGGTAACCTCTGTTTCAGACTTTCAGTCATCATCATAAATGTGAGATCATGCAAAGATGGGTTGGTAACTTATTATTTTTTAAGGATAAATGTGATATCATGCTTGTTAGGATCATGTTCTATATGCTTGTTCTTATTATTTCAGGAATCATGCTTAGTTTAATTTGTTTCTGTATTCATGACCTATTATTAGTAATACTGAAAGTAGTACTAGTAACAAGAGACGAAGAACACTTACTTCTGAAGTTTGGAATTATTTTGATAAAGATATTGTTACTAACAAATCAAAATGTCGTCATTGTGCAAAAGAGTATGTTGCTAAAGGAAAGGATGGGACAAGTCATTTGTTAACTCACTTGAAAACCAAACAATTGAGAAAATTTGGTGGTGATTTTGGTCAACAGTTATTGTATTTTGGTGATAAGAAAAAAGATGGAGCCTCTGAAGTAAAAAATTACAAATTTAATTAGGATTCTAGTAGGCAAGACTTAGCTGAAATGATTGTACTGCATGAATACCCGTTCTCTATAGTTGGACACGTAGGATTTAGAAAATTTGTGAGAGGTCTCCAGCCAGAGTTTAAAATGGTTTCTCGTACGACCATAAGAAATGATGTTGTTGCTATGTATGCAGTTCGTAAGGAAATAGTGTATGCACAGTTGGATCAAATTTTTGGTCGTTTTAGCATTACTAGTGAACTAGTGACATGTGGACGCCAAACAGAAATAAGGGTTATGTTTCTTTGACATGTCACTTTGTAGATGATGCTTGGAGACTTCAGAAAAGACTTCTGAGTTTTTCTTACCTTCCAACACCCCCACACTGCAAAGCAATATTGAAGCCACTAATAGATAGGTTTTACAATTGAAATTAATGTGTATTGTGCTAGATATTTGTTCCACGAATGATGTTGTTGTGAGAGAAATTGTGGGGAAATTCATGCCTAAAGGAGATATCTTGCTTGATGGTAAAATGTTTCACATTAGGTGTTCCGCTCACATCGTTAATCGGATTGTTCATGAGGGAATTGACATCATCAAAGATGTAATTTCGAAAGTGAGGGAAAGTGTGAAATGTGTGAAGTCTTCGACACTTAGAGAGCATTCTTTTCAAAAATTGGCTAGACAAGTGAAGGCCTCAAGTAAGAGTCATGTGTTAGATGTTCCCACAAGATGGAACTCTACATTTCTGATGTTGCAAGTGTCACTAGAGCATAAGGGTTCGTTTAGTCGTTTAGCAGATATTGAAATCTGGTACATTCTGTTTCGGATGCACAACGACTGTAGGCATTAGCCGAAGCAAGTCAGGCTTGAGCTAACTCACTCTCTTTGTTACCATCCAGGTCGCTCTGGAGTTGCTTGTTCACCCCGGTGTGCACCAACTACATAGGAATGGGAACACGTAAAATTTGTTTGTGAGTGTTTGAAATATTTTCATCGGGTTACGTTAGAATTTTCCAAGAGTTTGTATCCATCTGCAAATTATTTTTTTCCTCATGTTTGTGCGATGAAACTGGCCCTACAGTCGATGCGTAGAAATCCAGTTTCTTTTGTATCTGCCATGGCTGAACCATTGATGTTGAAGTTTTCAAAATATTGGGACGAGGCATCTTTACTTCTTTCCATTGCTTGCATTTTGGATCCTCATCATAAATTAGGCATTGTCGAGTATTACATGAAAAAGATTTTTTAGCAGGATTGGAAGGAGAAATATGAAATAGTCAGGACAAAATTAACTGAGTTGTATAACAAATATCGTTTGAGATATGGGGCTTCTGAGGGTACTACTGTTATGGGCGGTGACAACAACACATGGTCAGGATTAAGGACAACAAATGTTATAGGTGATAGTGCAAATAATATTATTTTCACTACAGAAGCATCAGAATTACCGTCTTTCATCGATCCGTATGAAGATCTTAACAAATTCCTTGACACAAGATATGCTTCTCAACCTCAACAAAGTTGTTTCGAGATTTAGTTGAAGGATTCTGTGCAACCTACGGATGGACTGAATGAGTTTGATATCTTGAGTTGGTGGAAACTGAATGCACCAAAATATCCTACACTAGCATGTGTGGCCCGTGATGTTTTGTCTATCCCAATGTCTACTGTGGCATCTGAAAGTGTTTTTAGCACGGGAGGAAGGGTTCTTGGCAAACATCGTTGTTGAATGTCTTCTACTACTTTAGAAGTCATTCTATGTACGCAAGATTGGTTAAGGAGTGAACTTCAAGGTACTTGAATGATATTTGAATAATATTTGTTGTATATATTCTTATGTTAACTTAATGGCTTAATGTGTTTTGTTGGTATAGTTGAAACTACGGAGGATGGTGTATGTTTCAGAATAATGCCAAGTTATTTTATTCACGTGGACGCGGAGGAGGAGAATGCTAATGACGATGACAATGATGATAGTCAACATCTTGTGTAATGAATGAATGTTTGTAACTTATGTAATACTTAAATGAATGTTTTACTTTTTATTGTTTGTTTTATGGGTGTAATAGTTGAATGAATGTTTTATGTTTCTAGTTATTTTGTTATTTTGTGTTATTGGTAACTTGGTGTTGATTGATTGGTGTTAGAATTTTTTTACCAGGTATTGTTGCTTTGTACAAATTTTTTGGTAGCAAATGAATAGAAATAAAAAATATAGGTTTTATCTGTTTATCCACCCCGCCCCCGCCTCGAATATCCATTTATCTGGCCTTAAATGGTGCGGGTATCAGATGAATTTATTTTACCCAACCCACCCTGCCTCGATTCTCCATTTATTTTAAGCGGGTTGGGTAGTGGCTGGGCAAAAATCCGATCCGATCCGACCCGTTTACAAGCCCAGAGTCGACCCCAAAGGATCAACCCAATATGCAGAATTAGCTTCGGGGCATAGAACGACAAACATCCAATGAGTTATGATTGTATATATAATTAGAAGTTTATTACAAAATCAAATTCTAATCACTTTCAATTAACAAAATTACCTCTCATGATAAGGGATCATATAATATTTTGTGTCATGTTCTTTCATAATATTCGCAAGCTCACCCAAATTATCGTCATTCCCGTGTATAAAAGGAGACGGACACAAAAATCCAAATACTTTATCATCGGGAAAGACTAACCTTCTGGCGTCATAAAGATGTCTACAAGAGTAAAAATTACGTTTGATTATAATTACGATAAATTTATTCAATGCATTTCATCTTATACACAAGATAACACTTACTTCGCCTACACGTCGATAATTGACATGCACAATTGATCTGTTGCCAGGAATTGCATGACATCGTCTCTGCTAACATAGATATCCAACGGGAAACCTTAACCTCCCCCAAATGCCAAGTAGTTAAGGTTTGTGCTTTCCTAACTAGCATGATTTGATACAACATTTTTCACCTATCTAGTAGCAAATTAATGTTGATCGAAGGTTGGTTGTTTGATCCTTTGCTCCTGGGGCTTGAAACCATACTCACCACTCAATCAGTTTGAAAGAATCCAATCTCGATCCATTTCAATCTAAACATTAAGAAAAATGATGGTTATTATTTAAGTCAAGAAATAAAATTTCAATTTAAAAGAAGGTGTTCGTAGATTAGAAGATCTGGAAACATGAATATGAGAAAAAAATGACTCATGAGAGAGGAGATGAAGTCTTTAATCTAGCGTGAGAATAAAGAAGGTTAGAAACTTAACTAAGCAATTAAGGCAAAAGCAATCTTAAAGTCCACTATAGGTCCTTAGCACTAGACGACGTTTAACTTTGAGGTCCCACTAAGAACCACTAGTCTGTAGGAAATCAATAACCCGAAGGTTCCTAAAATCTCTACGAGACTAGATGGGCAACGACGTTCAAGCTATAACCGTCCTAACCGGCAATGATCACTAGTCTGTAGGAAATCAAGAACCCGAAGGTTCCTAAAATCTCAGGGAGACTAAATGGGCAACACCGTTCTGGCCATAACGGTCTTAAACAGTTTTCTCTCATTAATTCGTCTGGAAATCCTAGGGACTAACGTCTAAATTGATTTTATTAAGGTTATTTTATTACGTGGTTTTTGGGCCAAGGAAATGGTGATGAAACCCCCCATCTCCTATAGGTGACTGCCCCTATGTGTTTTTCATACATTAATCTAACAAACAACACACCAAAATATCACTCACTCTCTTGTTTCAATGCAATCCTACTAACTAATGTGATAATGAATGATGAGTGGAAGAGATCGATTACGTACCCTACGCCAGTAATATACGACTGAATCGTAAAAGAAAAAATAAATACAATGATTACATGCATGGAAAGTCCTATGTAATGAATGACTTAGCAAATATTGTCTAACATTTTGTTATATATTATTAACGGTCATGTTGCTTAAGGGTAAATGAGTTACTATCATACTACCAGCATATCTACAGATAATATGTAAATAATATTAAAAACTCAGAGAAGCAATGGAAAAAAACATTTAAAATTTTAAAAACATGTATTAAAAATATCTTTGAAAGTTCTACCAATGTATTCACGTAAATAATTCTTACGAAGGAAATGCCTCGTTCGATTTATCTCCAGAGATATTATCATCGTTTCTACGGTATTAATATTTAAACTTTCAGGCATGTTCTATTCTAAGGTGGGAATCAGGTATTATTCTACAAACAAAAACACTGAAAAAACATTAGAATTCGAGTAGCTTACTGGTTGATTGAGACATCTATCAGGAAATAAGCTCGATGAAGTATGTTATGGCCTAAGCTGGAAGCATGACCTATTCACCCTGATAAATAAGCCTAAGTAGAAACCTCAAAAAATTTAGATCAGCAACAAATTGTAAGCAAATGCTTTCTCTTCTCTATATAAACTCTAATTTCTAAACGTGTAGGTCAGGCCAAATAAGCAAATAAAAAAAGAAACAAATAAAACCATCAAAATATCAAGAAAACAACAACATGAACCACAAAGTGAACAATCCAGTTCCTAAAATACCAAAATAAAAGCATAAAATAGTAATCAGCAAAGTCTGAATCTTTTTGCGTCTCTACATAAATATACCTACCAAAGTCTGAACTTTTCATCAAAATCAGCAACCAAACACAACAAATGTGATCAGATGTGATAAAATCACAACAAATGCTCTAGTAAACATCATAAAACACAATCCCAGCATAAACAACGAAAATAGCAATAAAGTACCAATTTTTATGCACCAGAAAAGTAAAAGTGTTTAATGGGTGTTTGAATTTAACCCGAAAGTAGTAGAGCAAAACAACATGAAAAAAGAAGTCTTTACTGGGTTTCATACTTTCCGCGAGGAGAATCCACCTGCAAGAGCAAATAAAACATATCAATATCATAACTTGACGGCGAAACACAGGAGTTGGGATCGAGAAACAAACGATTCGACGACACCGAAGGAGGCGACAGGAGGAGGCGAGAAGCAGAGGTGGCACCAGAGGAGGAGGCGAAGTTGTTAGGGTTAGGGTTTTCTTTGAAGAGTTGATACTTCTATTTATATGTTGGGTAATAAAACAAAGAACACAAGTTTTCATATTACATATGAAAGATAAATTGATAACATTAACATATTAACTCATTAAGTTGCAATTATTTAGCAACTACATACAAATTGTAAAGTTTTAATATATATATATATATTTATATATATATATATATATATATTATGTATGATATTAAACAGATACAAATACAGATACGAATCTTACAATACGGATATTCAATCTCAGATCAGATGTTATTCGTATCGGATGTATCAATATCCATATTGGCCTCACGGGTTCCCGGACATCAAGTTTCGGATACGAATATGGTTATACGGATGACAGATTCTCGAATAAAATGAATACGGACGCGAACGGATTCTCGGATTTCGAACATCCACTGACACCCTACCCTACATAACCACACAAGTCTATGGAACATAGGAATCAAACACAATATCGTATAAACTAAATATTTGGTGTTGACAAAAAAAGAAGCACTAATATATTATACACAATCAACATTGATTTCAACAGACCCAAAACTAAAATCATAAAACAAGTACGAAATTTATTTCAACAAGTTGTTACAACCTATCGATTCGAAATCATAAAACACAATATATATATATATATATTCGTCTATCTGTCTATCTATCTATCTAACAATTAGTTTTTCTTTGATTTTTAGCATACATGAAAAAAATTAACAAGCATCGATGTCTGATGAGAATTAAATTTATACCGCAAGTGCACGGCGTCTATGAAGACGTGACAAATACGGGTCGAACACAAGGAGGGAGAGATTCTGTTTTTAGTGTGATTTTGATTGGAGAAGAAGGAGAGAAGAAATAATTGGGTTTTGAGATTTTTGGGTTTTAGTTATTTAAAGCAAGAAACAAAAACAATTAAAACTAAAGCAAGAACAAAGAAGTGAATTCCGTTGGGTGGAGGTTTAGATTTAAGGTTTAGATTAGAGAATTCAGAAACTTATAATAAATCATATTAGTTATGAAGCATTACATGATAAATGATTTAACATAAACTCAAGTAATCAAAATAGACTAATACGAACTTAAAATAATAACATTTATTCGTCTTCTCTTCACCCTAAATCCGTCACCTCCACCCTTTGGAAAGAGTTAGAAACTCATGGAGGGAGGAAGAAGGGGTCCTTGAGACATTACAAAAGAAAACTAAAAGTAAGAAATAAAAGACAGAATTTTATTAATGAAAAGAAGAATACAAAACTAAGGTTAAGAATAAAAACTAACACCAAAGACTAAGGACCCTTCTAACATCGTTCTCGGGTCTATTTATAGTTGCTACAAGGGATCTAGGTATAATATTGGAAAGTACACGTGTACAGACACGACTGGACGAAATTGGAGCACACGGATCGATGCTTGGGCGGCGGAAACGCCGCATATTGTATGTGTGGTGCGGCGGAAACGCCGCACAATCAGGCCTGATTTTGTCCGGATTTTGCTTGAATGTTTATGGTATGATTTGATCCTTCTTTGCGCGTCTGGATTGATTCTTTCCATTCTTTTGAACTCCGGATTAATTCCTTCACATATTTGGAGATATACATTGATTTTTTCTATATATTTTCTCCAAGAGAATAAAAGCTACTCGTGATTTGCAATTAGGTCCTTGACTTTTTTGCAGTTAAGTCCCCGGTTACTTTTGTGCTTAAGTCCTTGTTCTTTTTGCAATTAGGACTTGAATGCTTTTATGCTTGGATACATTTCCATTCGTAACCCGATAATCTTGAACTTGGTCTTTATGATAGAAATGAGTCTTTTGCATGCGTTTATGCTCGGGATGTGGGTAAATTGCATTCAGGTCCCTGTAATCTGTAAATCAGACTAAACACATACCTTAGTAGCATTTATTGATGTAAAAGTAATCTAAATGAAAGACATATGATGCAATGTATGCAATGCATCAATGTCGATAAGCATTTCTATTTGTTGTCGATGAGCATGAGCATGTACCCTAAGATCATAATGGTGGCACGACCGTGGTTGTCGAGGTCGCGGAGGTAGCTGCGGTGGCAGAGGAGGTCTAGGGTTTGGTCGAAGATTGGTCGCTGAGGGGGCTTGGGTTTGGTCAGAGATTGGTCGCGGAAGGGGTTACAGTTTGGTCGGGGTGTGTGTTTTGTCGGGATAAAAAGATAAAATGAAACAGTTTTTGTAAATATTAGACCAATAGGCGTCAGCTACAGAGAACACGCGTCGTCTATTGAGAAATAGACGTCGGTTATGCGACTCACGCGACGTTTATACTCTGACGTCTATATGTTGGGTAATAAACATCACCTAATACACATCAATTAAAATAGATATTACAACAATCGACGTCTAGATAGTCGTATAAACGTCGACTATCAGTAAATGTGATGTCTATACCTATAGACATCACATTTACTGATATCCAACGTTTATTTGGCGACGACTATTCACTGTTATGCACCAGTGACAATATAGTTTGACCACATATATTAGTTCAATATCACATGATTCTATGCACATCTCCATGACCAAGAGTAAAACCCCTTCGAACTTCGAAATTATATATACCTCTTTGACCTTGAAGCTATAGTTTTATGTGTACCATAACTCGAGAAGTCAACCATAATCACTCGTAGTGCTTCAGTTTAGTGAATTGATTGGATTGCTAAAGGAAATACATTGTTGACCGATGAGCTATAATTATTAACGCATGATACATATCATCTCTGTACTTGTGCAAATTTAGTCAAACAAATTTTAGTTTGGTCCTATCGAATATTTGCTTTGACTTTCAAAGCTCAGATTAAGAAGAAGAGATTAGTTTTGTGATTATTATTAATTTAGACGCCAATGTAACTTAAGCGTGAAGTTTAATTGACTTTCTTTGAATGCTTAGCATCTTTTAAGAACTATAGAATTCGATGGATATCACATGTAATGTATATAATGGCACGTCTTGTTTGACATTCTCGTTTAATGATTTTTTAATGTTCGTATCAAAGTCTTTCAAGTTAGTACTTAGTAGTCTGTAAGGAGATCTGCGACATGCAAATACATGCCATGTGATGTTGGGGTTAATAAATTACCGGAAGGTTGAAAATGATTAGAGCTCAACTAGTGAAATTTGAGAACCTGTTTTAATTTGTTTAGAATTTAGACAATGATTTGGGCTTGAAAAGAGATCAGGGGTGTAACTTTAAATTTGTGGGCTTCGTTTAGATTTGTCTGAACACATCTGGACCCGAAGTCTGAACTGGTGTCGGCCTCGTAAGCATATATATTCATAATAATGTCACTATAGTTCCACAAATAATATATATGCTTCCTTGATGTGCAAATTTACGAATGTTATGCTAACTTTGAGACTCTTTTCCAGCGTTAATCTTGCATCGACAACATTCTAAAATTGTTAATAAAGATCGGGGAGGCCGTGTTACTTAGTTGAACTTATTGTTGCACCTTTGCTTTTGGATGGTACATATAAGACTTATTCTTGCACTAGTTCTGGCGTGTCTTCAAAACTCCTATATTACTGCCGTCAAAAACAGTCTTTACTTTCAAAAAGTTAACTATTAATTTGAGATATTTACACAATATTAGAACCAATATTACTATTTGATTGGATAATACGAATATCCTTCCTCAGGGAACTTCCAAAATAAAAGTTCAACAATCATACAAAAACAATTACCGGTAAACTGTCCAATCCAACTCAAACGACATCAGTTGTTCCCTATTCTTTTTACATTTCCCAGCAAGAACAAACTTCTCACTCTATAACGTGTACAAGTATATTTACTCACAATTAACACACACACACACAAACAAAAAAATCACAAGAAAACACAAAAAGAAGTATATATGTGGGTCCGAACGTCGTATCGACTAGACTACACCGTCCCATTCTGTTTGGAGGTGTTAGTGATGTAAGGTGTTGCTTCCTCAACCTCAAAATTGCGAGATTGGAACTTTGCAGATGCGAATGAGAGGCCGAAAATGAGCAACATGTTAGTAATGATCAGCAAGGCTGCACCAAGGAAGACACCAGGCTTGACAAAGTAGCATTGCCCATCAAGCCATCCTCTTCCGTATGTTTGTCCTCTGTTCATGCTGGTTGATGTGCTGATGAGTACGATTGTCAATGTATAGTTCACCCTGCAATCACACCAACAACCTACTTTGTTAACACAACATCTCATGTTTAGGTTTGATCGTGTCAAATGGAAATTAAAAAGTGTTTGTTTCTACTTGTCGGAAAATATAATTCCACGTTGCTAAACATTACTGGTGCACATATCTTTATAATAAAGTTGAATCCACTCATGTATTAATACTCGCGTACTTGGGTTATGTTTAGGTGGTCGACAAACAAAATTTTCACAATACCTTGAAGTAACTTACATATTGGGGAGGGACTGAATTTACTTTCTAAGGGGGCACACGTTTTAGGTTAACCCCAAACTTTGCAAGGTATGAAAACAATTTCCTTAACTCGAAATTAATTTCTTTTTATAACAAAACCAATCATAAATCCAATTCTAAGATCATCAACAGCAAAAAAGTGAATTGGGACTGCCAATACCTTTTTCTTAGCTACCAATAACATTAGAAACAACTTATCATCAAGCAAAGAAGAATTCGATGGAAATTACCAAGATAAGATCAGCAAGACGATGGGACCAACAGGTCTCTTCCCTGATCTCTTGTCTCTCGAGCACAATTGAACTCCAACAGTCGATGTGCCGATAAGTTGAAACCCGGCCAGGCAAAGAGAGGCCGCAATTCCTAATCCGTATGCCGGAGTTTGCGGTAACGAGCAAAGATTCCCATCAATCCTGATGTCCTTTGCCTTCACAACACCAACCAAAAACATCAAACACACACACACCTTAACATAGCAACCAACTAAGCTAGACAAATTAATAAAGCCCTCACCTTTGCTCGTTTGAACTCGGCGGCCACGCAACATGAAAAGGCGACCAAGCCCAGCAAAACCTTCACAAAGGCGAGGTAATATTGCTTCATCTTGCCTTTGTTGTCCATAAGCTTCTACGTGAAAAGTTAGAATGAGTGAGAATTCAGGTTATTAGATTAGCTAAGGTGGATGCTTGGCTTTGGGAGAATTGGTTGGTTAGTTGCTATATGGCTTTGGTTGGATGGTCTTGGTTGCTTGTTTGGTTGGAAACCCTCCTCCTATGTTGAAGATTGCAAGTTGAGAGAAAGAAGACCATGTTGGCGGCTTCATGGGTTTCAATTTCATATTGTGATTTGGTTTTGATTAAGTCAACCTATGAAAATGCATTATAAAGTAATATTTTCCAGATTTATTTTGGAAAATACCCACAAGAGAATTAATGTGGAGGGGGGAGCATAATTTGATTAGAATATTGTGCATTAATGAATATTAAAAGTAAGATAAAGGAAAATTGTAGAATGTTGTAGTTTAGATGATGAGTAAACCAACTATAAGACTAGATGCATTGACCAAGAAGAGGAAGAAGATATTAGAGATGTGAGTGGAATCTGAAGTCTTTTGGGATGGGCCACACCGATAGCCATAGATGATGTTTTGTTTGTTGAGTGGATTGTTTTGGTGTAGTTGTTATCTATGTATCTATCTATCTAGTTTTATGTGATTGATCATTGGAGACTATTCTTTGCGTTTGAATAAGACTAAAGACCAACTTGTAAGTGGCATGGAGGGTCTTTAAGCTTTGTGGCTTTTAACTTTCTCAGGGGATTCTAAATCTAATTGGTCGGCCAATACTCTTATCTGTTCAAAGCCAAAACACTGATTATTATAGAATTTAAGAGATTGTGTAAGCTTTCTGGAGTGGAGGGGTTGTTATGTTGCACTATCATCCTATCGTTAGTTGTCTCGATACAAACACAGAGGATTAAGGATCAACAAACAAATAGATGAATATGAACGAAATTTTTTTCACGATTTTATGTAATTTTTTAGTCCTAAAGAGTTCAATCAACTGTTTAACTAAGATGAGCGGCGGACTCCTCACCAACTTCTTATGACCAATAAAACAAGAGAAACATGATTTGTATGAAATCTCGTGGAACTTTCTTTGAACAAGGCATCTTCTATGTGTTGTGTCACATTTATATAATTCCTTTCAACGAAGTAGTTAACTGCAATCTAACATTCCATTATAGGGGCAGGACACTTTCCTTCCATATAGTCAACAGATGACAATGTCTGGTCAGTCGTAGAAGCTATCGTGCACAGCACAATAATACATTGAAGTCTTTTATATCTATAACCTCGTCAAAACACTTATTGAATCATTTTCTGCTAATGAAAAATATTAATGCCAAGTATAGAGATTATTGAGCCTAAGCAGGGATATATGATGTAGTTACTTTCTCAATTGGCCATTTTGGGGCACCTTTTGATTTTTTTATTAGACCATAAAAAGTATTAAACCGGATTAAAAAAGTGCCGTGTTGTGACTTTGTGAATAAGGATGCAAATGATTACCGATTATTCGAGTATCTAATTCGAAAAATTAAAATTTGATTGATATTTAATAAATAAGTTCTTACCTAATACAATTTGGAATTGAAATTGGTTTAAAAAACTTTACCGAATATCTAAAAATGTCAATTTTTGCATCCAATATATATGATTATTAATATTTATATGATGAGTTAATAAAAAATTAGGTTATTCCTTTATAAATATAAACATAATAGAATGTAAAAACAAATTATTATATAATTTTATTAAGACATATTTTCAAAATATTTTAGATTATACAACAAAAGATACATTAAAAATATATTATAAGAATTTAAACATTATCCGAATTCAAAAGGTTTTTAAATTTGGATATAAAATGGGTAACATATAAAAATTCATATTCGTATTTGACATGCTTATGATAATATCTAATTCAAAAATATCGGTTTGCATCTCTATTTACGAGAGATTTTGGACAATGATTAGATTGGCCTAACCTGCATGTCACCTATTGTAGCAGTCCGTATTCCGTAAACCGGTCACTCGTATGATTCCAAGTCAGATCATATTCATATCTAATCTAGTTTTCAAATTTGATGTTCATGTGAATTGCATCAGTCTGGAATTCAAATAGTTATCATTTCCAGAGGCATATGTGAAAAAGACTTCCATTTTTTCCTTTACGAAAAGGTTGAAAACGATCATTTAGTGCATTATTGTTCTAGTTTTCGAGATAAGATACTAAGATGAGTGTGATGTTTACTTAGACTTGTGAAAAGCACTAAACAACAAACCGAGAAAAGCTTCATTCAAAGAAAAGAACATAAGATTTCAAGCATGTTTTTATGCTTATTTTTCCTCTTTTGCTGTTCATGAATTTTTTTTCCTTAATATATATCCTGCAAAATTGATTTCTGAGAAATGAAAAGGGCTAATTTACAAGTATAGTTTGACGGAATTGATGTGAAAAATATATAACATACTAGTCTGGACTGGAAGTAATGGACTTGCTAAAAGGAAGATAAATATGGAAAGAATTTCAAGAGAAAGTGGAGTTTCAATTTGTTTTTATATTCAATTAAATCATGAAAATGAGATTAGAGACTGGTGAGATTGTTGGTGGCTTGGTGACCCTTGGGCCGTATAAGGTCTCAACTATGCTTTGTAGCTCCAAATCACATTAGAGCAGAAAATGAGAAAGATGGGATGGGGACCATTTGAAGAATGTGTGTTGGATTTTTCTTTAAATTTATTAACGTACATGCGATTTGATTGGGAAAAAATTACATATCTACCATGATCTTGAGTTTAACTGGAAAAATTATTACTGATCTACCACGTTACATTTTGTGAAATAAGTAGAATCCAAAACAGATACTGTAATAAATCTTTTTTTTCTTTTTCAAGCAATATAACGTATATTTTAGTAACCCTAACAATTGGATTGTCATGGTAACACAACCTATAGTGCCAAAAGAAGAATATAATTTGCATGGGAACAACAATGATACATACCATAACTATTGACCCAGTTAACGGTTAAGCGCTCCTCTTCTTGCTCCGGTGGAGTACCTCCAGCACCGACTGCGCCGTGCAGTAGGCAATGGCCTGCACGGTGACCATCGGATTGACCCCTAGAGCAGTTGGAAACACACTTGTATCGGCCAAGAAAAGGTCGTCTACCTCCCATGTTTCCCCTCTCTGGTTCACCACCGACGTTGCCTCGTCCACCCCCATCCTACAGCTCCCCATCTGGTGCGCTGAGCACACTGGCGTGCCTAGGTCTCTCAGCGGCTTCCGCCCTGTTTCCTTCACAAACCTCTCGAACTCGTGCGAACTCGCCTTCTTCACGTCCAACCTATCCCCCATGCAGCTTTGTGTCCCTATTTCCTCCGCCCCAGCAGCTGCCATTATCCTCAGCATCTTCTCCACCCCGCTTTGGAGGCTCTTCTCGTCTTCTGGGGCGATGTTGTATGTATAGGAGCTGTGACCATTGACCGTGCCAGAGCCCTGGTCGCGTGCCAAGGCAAAAATGTGGGCCGTCCGGGAGAAGCGAGACATGCGATAGCGGAAATCAGTGGAGGACATCCAGGGCGTGAGGACTGAGAACATGCCTGGGTGTAGTGACGGGGTCTGGATTATGGCACCGTAGCCAGTGGTTTTGTTGTTGGCTACGACGGTGGACATGGCAGACATGATGCTACCCTCGTAGCTTGTTTGGGTGGTGTCTGGGGATGATGGCGAGTCCGGAAAAGTGCCCCACACCATTACCACTGGGTGGAGGTGGAGGTTTCTCCCTATGTTTCTGTTTCACAGTAAGACAATGATGTTAAAATAGGCGGGAACACCATCTCTTTAAAATCTAGGCACTTGTGTTACTGTGGACTTGATGTTATATTGTTATGCGTAACATGATATACATTTTTAAAAGAATTTAAAGTAACATATAGAAGAGTTGAAATTGAAATTGACATCTTTAATCTTAAAAATGATGAATTTTACATTAGATAATGCTTCCTGGGTCATTGCAGAATACTAGTGATTGATTTGAAGATATAGAAACCATAGAGATTCGTGGTCATCAATATGATTCAAATAGGACAGTTTTAGATGTACATATTATGAAACTTTCCGCGGTTCATTGTGGTTGATTGTTTCTATTGGTGCTAGCTACTGAACTGAAAGGGCAGGGTTTGTTGAATGAATCCTGGTGTTCAACCATTATTTACAGCTTTCATTTAGAAGGAGTCTCCTTTTGGTGTTTTCAGCTTCATGTAAATTTTGGTGATGTGGACCTTGGGAATTTCATGTTCCTTAATTTCAGCAATACCACTCTCATCTAAAAACTCCGAAACTACTTGGTCTAATTGAAACAATGTGGTTCCACAAATTCCCTACAAACAACTTTAGAATTCCAAAAGCAAAAGTTGGGAAGACATACCGATTCTTAAGGCCACTCTTCTTGAGCAAGACGGGCGTATTAAGCGCACCAGCGGCGACCACCGTAACCTTGGCATGAACAAGAAATCTCTCCCCAGCAGCAGTAAGAAACTCGACCCCTTTGGCAACCTTCTTCCGGCCCCTGCGTCTGGTGACAACCCGGTCGACCTCACAGCCACTCGACACTACACCATTCCCACTGTCAACCAAGTCGACCAACCACGTCTCGGCCGTCCCCTTCTTGGCCCCATCCCTACATCCAAAGCAACACCACCCACAGTAGTGCTCCTCCTCCCCCACATTCCTCGGAATGTCCTTCACCGGATACCCCAACTCATAGCACCCTTTCCTTAACACAGCATTGTTCATATTCTCCTTCCTCACCCCACACCTCACCCCCATCCTCTCGCACACCACCTCCATCGCCTTCTCGTACGCCTCGCTCCCGAACACCTCCAGCTCCTGCTCCGTAACCCACTCCGACACCACGTGCGGGGGCGTTTTGATGGACGCCGACCAGTTGATGCTGGACCCGCCGCCGACGCCCGACCCGGCCAGGATCACTACACCGACGTCCGATGTTGTCAGGAGCCCAGAGCCCTCGTAGAGGTTGGCCAGAGCGTCACCCTCGAGGAGGGACAGGTCGGACCGGGCGAGGTAGGGGCCTTTCTCGAGGACGAGGACCTTATACCCGGCTTTGGCAAGGACACCGGCGACTACTCCGCCGCCGCTTCCGGATCCGACCACGACGGCGTCGCAACGGATGGTGCGGGGGGACGTGGAGGTGTGGGAGAGGCCGTGCCGGCGGAGGAAGGTGGAGTGTGTGGAGGGATTGGGATTGTGGGCCAAGATGGGCTTTAGAGTTGGGCTTTTGGTCATGGTCTGGGCTGCGTTAGGCTTTGGAGTTGGGCTTTGGGTGAAGCTTGGGTCTGGGCCGCAGTAGCCTATGGCTTTCCATGTTGGATTCTGCTTCTTCTCGTCCACCTGTAATCAATTAATTATTAGTCAACAATAATTAGTAGCCAGTTCGTTCACCTGTATTTCTCATCCACCTGTCAGAAAAATTGTTTTAAAAAAAATTAATAGCATATATTGTGTGTTTCGGATCTAATGGTACAGTACAGATACTTTAGGAAGGAACGAACGAAAAATAATTCAGATCTTAATAGAAATATCGAACGTAAAAGTTGGAGCCCAACCCATTGAGAATATGTGGTATATAATTGTCGCTTACATTAGTAACGAGATGATTAAATACATGCATGTTGCAAAGGAAATTTACATATTCTAAGATTATGTTAGATGTGTATCTCCATTGGTGTAAAGATTAACTGGTTGGGGCCTTATCCTATAACAATTTGTTATTAATGAAATGTAATTATGGAACAAACCTTAATAATCAAAATTAATCCTACAAACTAATATTTTGTCGCTTAAGTTTAGACGGCACAATGATGTGTATAATAAGTTTACACATCTCAACTTAAGGTCTCCGCGAAAACAAAGCCAACCAACAACGAAGTCATGCTGTTGGGATTGTAACAGTTTTGTTCTTTTCGTGTCTGGTTTGAGTTTTCTCTTTGGAAAGCAATTAATTCAAGGGACAAGGTCAATGACTAAGGAATGATTAGTTAGGTCACTGGAAGTCCTTGGTGTTAGGAGGAAACAATTCCCATCAATGAGTTAATAGTGTCAATCATTTTAGTATTGAACCATTAATTTGGCTCAAGTTGCATCTTGACACCAACGTTGCTATTCATGGTCAGAAGTCTCCTTCACATACAAAGTGACCATCTAATTTGTAAGTTGAACAGTAAGCTCAGTACACGTTTTGTTTAAAATCCTTAGTACATGAGCAAATCAATCCGGTAACGTTTTAGAAAATTCATATTATGTATTGTGGTATTGCCTATCCCCACCCAAAAGGTTATGTTTTTATAATTAAAAAGAAATTTGAAAAATGTTGAACTGTGCATGAGTATTTTATTCGTTAACCACTATAAACTACTTTATCTGCCTTGACTTTATTAATCTGAATTGCTATTCGTCGTCCTAGAACTACTTAAATCGCCCCAACAGATTACCATTTTGCCCTTCTCTCATTTCTACTGCTATAACGCGACATTTTACCCTTCTATCACACATCTCTCTTCATCTTCCTCTTATAATCATAAAAAGTAATGTTTTGGAGGTCAGTAATGAGCCAACGGACGCCCCGGTGTACTCGAATCTGGTAAAATATCCAAAATCTTTTTAATAAAAAAATACTAAAAAATAATAAAAAATTGCGAGCGTCTGACGGAGCCGCCCAGCGTAGGAGAGGGGCGTCTGGGTAAGACACCTCCCCCTAGGGGAGGGCGTTTTACCCAGACGCCCCTCCCATGGGGGAGGCGTCTTAGCCAGACGCCCCTATCTTAGGCTGGGCGGCTCCGTCAAACGCCCGCAATTTTTTATTTTTTTTATTTTTTTATTAAAAAGATAATTGATTATAAATTTAGATAATTGCTAAATTAATTAATTAATAAGTTAATAATTACTATATTCGGATGACCGATACCCATTCGGTAAACCGACCCAATGATTCTAGGAAGATCAAAAACTTACTGTCTTTACGATCACGGTGGACCGATGAAAACTCGGTGATCCGCATGGAACATGTTCGGTAGACCGAGAAGCAAACGGTCGATCGTCCGACATCTCACCTTACAACGAGTTTTTGCAAATGATCAACATTAAAAAAATTCCAGATCCAACAAGCGAGACCCCCGAACGACCTGTCGATGTGGTATTTGTAAGTCGGGAAGTTTTACCACCGGGGATTTTGGATCTTAATTTTTTTGAATATTAATCACTTGCAAAAAAACTAATTGTAATTTGACCCCGTTACCACCGAAAAACTTGCAACAGAACCTCAAATAATTTGAGATAACACATCGTATAATTTTAAGAATTTATTTATATTTTATTTTTAATTTTTTATTATTAAAAAATACGGGCGTCTGGCTAACACTCATCCACCAACGTGGAGGCGTCTAGCTAACACGCCTCCACCTATGTGGAGGCGTCTTAGCCAGATGCCCGAGTCGGAAAAAAAAATCCGCCTCCATTACGTCGCCGGATCCAGGTGTTTCGCCAGACATTTTCGTGGTGTTGGTACTAGGAATGTGAGTAAAACTGAGTCAAATACCTTGTTTAAAGACACGGGACGAAATGGGTATTAATTGATTTGTTAAGGACAAAAAGATAATTTTTAGGACGATTTAAGTAGTTTCCCTTATTAATTGCTAACCCAAATAATAGAGTAGCAAACGGCCAACCACTTTCTTATCTGTTCTGGGCTCTGAACCACAACCATGAGTCAATAAAGGCACTGCTATCATCAGTCATCACCTTTGTTTAGATATATTTTTTAGTATACTATATTTAATTGGTGATTCTTTATTCCAAACATTTGCTTCGTAGGAAAAAAATGCAATAGCATGACAGCAATATCGTTCAGTTTTATTTTCAAATGCCAAGATCAGGTAAGAATGCAATAAAATACCTACCGTTCATGAAACATATGTCAGATGCCTGCCCAACCAAGTATAGATCTCATTTTCTTTTAATTATTCAGAAGTAAAAAATGCACAAAAATGAGACGGGAGTGTGGGACCAAGTGACAGCTCGATGCTAAATGACAACTGTTATCAAGGAGGAAAACCCCAAACCAATCTACATAAAAAATGTACTTTCCCCCTACATGTAGTGATTTAACCGTCTGGTTTTATTTGAAGGGTTTAAAAAACTGAAGTTTTAAGGCGTGGATTGGATTTGAGCACGCTTGCTTTTATTTTAGGAATAAACGTGCAAAACCCCGCACACCCCAATTGTCAAGTCTTCAGTGTGTTCCACCTACCAAAGGGGTGGCACAGGAATATAATTTATTCCCTTGGTATTATTATGAATCATGATAGTCTATGATTTTGAAGGGACAGTGCATGTATATATGAAAAAACTCAAAGTTACTAAAATTGGATGAAGCAAGATGTGGAATGGGTGATGAGTGTGTTATGCTTCCACTTGTTGCCGATAGAATTGAGAAGAATATTAGGAATGGATGGGACAAACATCACCGCAACTAGCGTAAGTCTTCAGTAACACCCAACAGTCACCCATATGGTATAAACGTTTCTGCATAGTGGCATTGAAGTTTAATTCCGACCAAAAATCACAGACTTTCTTGCGTGAGATTTTATGTTTCAATGCCTATGGTGGTAATTCTTTTATATGCACTACCCTACTTGTATGTTCATACCCATGACGCTCAAAAAATACCAAACTAAACCGAAAGTCAAATTCCTAATGTAATCTAATTAAGGTGGTAATAAGATATGTTCACGTCGCTAAATGTTCCCAACTCCAACTAGGTATAACAAGATTCGTAGAAGTTCCAACCGATCTATTTCAGGGATATAAAGACGTAGTGAAAGAGGATCGCTCAACATCGAGGGATCACTAGTTGTCATCGTAGAGCCTTTTTTAATGTATTATGTACAAGGTAAAATTCATAAATAACTCCAAAAGTCTTAAATATCATCTTAAACTGTATGTAAGTTAGGTACGTCTAAAGCTTCAAAAGTCGATTTCATAAGAAGGTGAGTCCGCATTATATATATCACGATTAAAGGATAATTTTGTGATCGGCGACGTTACATGTTTAATGTTTGATAAATTAAAGTAAATTAGAGGGTAACTAATATAAAACATCTTGACAGGTACCTGTGATATTTTATTTTATTTTTTAGTATTTGTTTTATACAAGGCTCTATCAATGAAATAGCTTAACAATAAAACAACTTGACAACCAGCAATGATGTGATGCATGTAATAGATAATTATACCTAAGATTTGGTACCTGTGTGAAGTGGAATAAGACGACAAGGAACTTGATTGCCTTGAAGAACATCCGGTACAGGAAGAAGGAGCTTTGTGACAAAGCCAACAATATCTCCTCCCTACGGTGAGGCTCGACGTCAGCAAACCGCCGGAAGTAAGGGAATTGCCAGGACATGCTCTTCAGACCACAAATGGCAAGTGTGCCATACCATGTAGAGAGGAGCCACAACGTCAGCCGGAGAGGTAGTAGCATTGGGTGATGCAGCTTCTCTGAGATATACCCACCAACCTAGCAACAAGTAGAAGAGTCGTGTGAAATTTGGTGGGTGCACCACATGCATCTTCAAAAAAACGTAGTTATACACAAGAGATATATGTTGGAGATATCAAGCGTATAGCTGAGGACAAACTTTAATCTGAAACAATGTGATATTATATTTTCAACGTTGTTATTTAAACAGTAGTAGGTGGGAAGATTAAGTAGAATTCGTATTGGAGGACGTTGGCATGTTAATTGTTTAAGATTAATTAGTCAACATACAATGTTTGGAGTTCCGGTCATGGAGGCCGATGTGGTGTAGAATTTGAGAACATCATCCTGCTTGCATGGACATGGAGGCACGTCTACAGAAGGGAGGAGCGTATCTGCGATGGCTGTGAGAGCATCCATTTCGCCAGCAAAGAGGGTGCTGGTTAGTTCTGATGCTTCATTTCGGTGTCCATCTAATCCATTGATATTGATCAATATCTCCGCGGCCTTGCCGGACAAAGACAACGTCTCCTTCTGATCGACGTGTTGGTCCATGATGGAGAGAAAACTAAGAAAACAACTAAGACTTGGTGTGGAAGTGGTGCGGTGCATAGGAGTGGTGAGAATGGACGTTGGTATTTATAGACTCCAGTGGTACAATTTTACTTGCAATGACGTAGACCGACCATGAAGTATGTAGGATGTACCGTCATATAACAACACATTTTGACTTTACAAACTAACTTTCGTGGGTGAAACGTCATATGGAACACATATCATTTATGAGTGGTGAATACCCTAACTAACGCTAACATGAATTTGTGGTGTGGAGAGCACAGTCAGAAGTCCCTCCAGTGTCTAAGTAACGGTTGTTTACTTGTTTCCTTCGAGATTTCTAATCAGAGGAGTTCTTCACCTGTCCGTCCTTGCTCTTTCTTATTGTCCTGAGAGTGACAACAGTGGTTAGAGTGTTTGTTCATCAGTCCAATCCTATTTTTTTTACCAAGATAGGATTAATTCTAAAATGAGGAGGCAACTAAACATCTTTTCAAATAACTCTAAAATAAGCTTATCAAACGTCCTCTTCAGCTAAGCAAGATAATCTCGAAAACGATGGTGTAACCTTGAGTTGAGTCATATCATAGTGACCCAATTCCAAGTTAATATTGTGCCAATCATGGAGCTCTCTGGAGATGTGTTATTCGTCTATTGGAGATTCTTTAGCACTTAAATGTAGTTGTCTTTTATATTTTGGAATGAGTCTATTAGAGATTATATTTTGATATGAGATTAATACGAAGGAAAAGATTGAAGGAGTAAATTTTTGGGTAGTGAAGAGTATGTTTTCCTATTCAAAGTTTTCACCCTTATATCATTCCTCTGATTACCCTCATTTGAAGCAATACCTTAGGGAAGGTGACCAATGGTTGATGATTTAACCTCATTAACTTATTCAAGGAAACAATATTTCAGCAAAAACGCCAATATTTTACAAATATGATTTCAGAAGAAAAACAAAGATGTTTTTAAGAGTCTGAGAAATGAAACGCAACAGTAAAGTAAAAGTGGCATTATTTCATGCCCATGTAGATAATATAAGTGAAGTGAAATATAATTAGGATATTTAATACACCTTTTGAGATTAAACTAAATCTTCACTAAGACCTCATGTTAGAGTTTCATTGTGACACAATTTATAGGCACTCAGTAGTAAAGTTCATAACTTAAGTAGACCATGGCTCCTAACCCCACGGCCTGCTTCAAAAAGTGAAAACGTCCTTCCATGGCATAGAGTAGATTTAACCAAATCAGATTACACTAAATAATTCATTAACTACATACAATAAAATAACAATAATCATACTGCAAGGGAACCGTATTTCTAATCCGTTCCTTTCTGAAATTTTGTAACGTCCCATATCACTTCCAATTGATCCTTGCATTGGAATCTTGTGGCATTTCACTTTTACTGGTAATTCGAGGGAACCCAATAAGGGATTTCACTTCAGATACAGGGCTGCGTAAAATCCGGCCCAAAGCTAACATTTGTACACTTGCTTTGCTAGACGTGGAATTTCAGTTATAAACTTGAAAGTTATATAGATGAGATGACATTTCCCATTTTCCAGTAACACCATGGGAAGTCAGGAAAACTCCAAGACAATAGAAAACTAGATGAGTATGTTGAGTTATGACCAACTGTAAGAGCAACCACCAAATTGTCAACCCACTTTCTTGAACTAGAGAGCTTATAACTCAAAGACTTCTTTCAAGGTTGAAGCAATCTCACATCTTCACCTGATCCCTTGTACATAATGCTTAAAACTTTCTCAAAAAGATTTTTCTTCAATTCTTCCTAAGACAGCCTTGAAAAATCTCAATCACATGTCAAAGCAGAGTCCAAATACTACAAACCACTACAGTTACTACCCCCAGTGCAACGACAGTAAACATGTTTTTTTCACCAGACAGCAGTATCTAGAAAGTGCTCAGCATACACTAAACCGAAAATAAATTATTCCATCAGATATTTTACATGAATTACATAGGGATTAAACTATTATTACTTTCTGACTAAAATATTTTAATCCATCAACATCTTCGAACTCCTGGCCCATTGGAAGGGGAAGGTCCAGGTTTAAGTATGACAAGATGTGGTTGAATCACTAGGTCTTGGCAAGGAACAGCAATTTAATGCCGTCAAGCTCACTATCCAACTCACACCAGAGAGAATTGAAGTCTGCCCAAGCTATGTTTACAGTTATTAGCATCACCTACAAGGTGAATCTATGAACACTAGATTCAACCAAGCTGGTGTCGGCACTAGTGAGAAATTCAACCAAGCCGTGTAATCCTTCACTACACAACAAATATGAGGAATTACACCTCATCTCACATAAATTTCTTGGTTGTTTTTCCATGGCCAATTGGCTATGCATGCATGTACGTATTGAAAATCTTCCGACAACATTACTATTGGTTAATATGGAAATAGTCTTTCGGAGAACTACTAGATAGATTTTTTATTACTAAATGTAACGTCCTAATGATGAAAAACTGTAAGAATGCTTATACGCTAGTTTATGTGAAATCACACAAACTAATTGATTCTGTGTTTCAATACGCATAGCTAATCTCAACCACTGTATGAGAAAAGTTCTAACTCTCCAACATAAGGTACTTATAGTTTTATTATCTAACAGTAAAATGTGCATCGATGAACTTTGGATTAACAGAGATGCATTGGAAGCAAGAATGAACTTCACTATACAACCCAGCATTTGATGTATACACTAGAATATGAAATCCCCAACAAAGCACAGGAAGTGCAACTTGGAAGATAATTGAACGAGCATATATATCCTATTAATAACGGTTGTGTGGAGGATGCTCGATCCAACTCTTCATGATCAGACCTGGATATGGTTGGCCAGCATTTTTTTAGTGAGAGTGCATTAGTTTTTTTGTCACTTTTATTTCTTATCAGCAACTTTTTTATTTTTAAGTAATTTATCACCAACTCTTTACTTTTTAAGCAGTTATTTATTTATTTTTTTCTAAGCTAGATGGACAGTTGAATTTAATGGCCGACGTGTCTCGTACACGGTAGAACCAATGAAAATCAAGTTCCATATTGCGACCTCTAAATGGCAAAGCTCAGAAGCCCTCTGCATGGCTAACTATTTGTGACAAACCTTTTTTTGTGGGAGTAATTAGGTGATTGCATTAATAAAAATAGAGGGGCTGTGGTCCACTAACCACGTGTGACAAACCATTTTACTGAACAAATTGAACTCCACTAGTAGTCTTAAAAGGATCCAATTAAGCATGAAAAGGATGACACAAACAAAGAATCAAGTTTTTAGATATTAGATTCATACCGTCATTCTCACCCCAAACCATGCCCATTTTCAAGTAAGGTACGAGTACGGTTTATTCGGATACCATAGGTGTGACAAAGCATCGAGATGATAATGACAAAGCATCTTCAAGTAAGGCAATGTATGATAATTCACATGCATGTATATTTTTTAAGCATCGAGATGATAATTACTATATAAAATTCTCAAAGATCCTATTTTGGGAGGCCTAACATATATAATCAAGGAATACTTTACGAAAATAATCGGGATAGTTGCATCCACAAAATAAAGAAATTCAACTCATACCTCAAATTCAGATTGTTTGCTGCAAGGAGTCCACCAGAAAACACCTCGACTAACACTTTTGGCTCCATAAATGAGTGTTGGTGGTAGATGCGAGGACTAAGCTGTTACAACTGACATCTGTCCCACTGTATATAAAAATATATATCAGAGAGACTGAAGGAGGGAGAGAAATTTTGTTGCTAGTTTGCCAAGCACGTGGTTTGTGCCGTGCAACTCATACACATACTAACAACAGAACCCCAATGTTTTAAGCTTTCATGCCAAGACTTAACTGAGTGGTGGCTTAAGTAGTAAGTGACAAATCAGGTAATAGGCCATGCATAGAATGACCATCAAATTCCACCCTCATTCATATGACTCCTCAAAATAAACCCGACCCATATTTCTATAATCTAGTTAGACGACAAAACCTAAAAGCATGTTGTCAACATTGATAGCTTTAAAAAGAACAAGCGACATATTATTCCACAAATGAATTACCCAACTGGGTTAGCTTTGGTAGGTGGATTCCTAACTTTGACGCCAAAACCAAGGATCACACCCTAAGAAAGCAGGTCACGTCCTTAGTTTAGTTAGAATTTTTTAGCATAGAAAATATTTCAAACAAATTTTATCCATAGAAGAATTCTCTGAGTACCATTTCTATTGTGTCAAATATTAAATTATTTTTTGATATTTGGAACATCATGGACTATATCAAATGGTTATCTAAACGATCTGCATTTCTTATTTATTGTGAAATCGTAAATGATCAGTTGCACTTCATATCATTGAGTCAATTGAAAACAACCTTACTGTTTGACAATGGTAGGATTGCTTATATCTGACCTCCCTTACCTCGCCTAGGCACTGGGTAATGTCGATGATGAAACTGAGATGGAGGTAAGCTCGTGTCAGGTTTCAGGAGCCAAATCATTATGTAACAAACTACCATACGGAAAGACTGCATTTGGCCTCACAATTCTTGCTCATTTTGTGGCCTACATCTTGCCACAGACCATGTACAGGATTTGTTAAAAAACTGGCCACATTTTTATAGATCAGACAATCTTGGTCAGAAGCAATAATAAGACCAAACCTGTACTCAAGCAAAATGAGAGCATAACTCCTGATGTACTTTCCATAGTCTGATCTATAGAAAAATGTAAAATGGATGGTAAAGGTCAAACTATTTACAAACATACAGTAGGAGTATAATAATCGAATGGCCATGTGACTAGCTGAATTAAATAAATGTAGATGATGAAAAATATCAGAAGAATAAAGATGGCCGGCTAACTTTGTTGGTAAATTAAATTGGAAACGAACCTCAATGGTTTGAATCGGATGTTGAACAATGTCCAGGTACTAAATATGCGACTAAGTGTGCCAGGGTCGCATACTCGACTGTCCGGTCGCATGTGTGGCTGCATAAATGTAAAATTATTTTTTAACTGAGAAAAATATCAAAAAAGTGAAAAACAAAATGGAAAAAATCAGGAAAATATGAGAAACCTCAAGAAAATAAGAAACAATATATATAATACCTAGGGTGATTTGACTTCAACAAAACATTCAGTTCCTCGATGTTATTGCCTCACTGGAAGTATCGTCTACCCACCAAACAAGTAGGTATATTTTCATTGAATAACTTTCAACTAGTACATGGAAATAAGATAAATTGAGAATCTTACATATAGCACACTAAATAAAAACACTAACAATCTAACACAATTAATAGCTAAGGTATATAGGCCATATAAGACAGTAGGCAATAGTTAGGACCAATGTCTACAGCGGAACTGTTTGATCCTTAATCCATTGAGGTACGTCAAAGTTAAAATCATCATCTACGTTGTCGGAATCTTTTGAGTCATCGGGATTCTCAAGATATGTCTCATTTTCCTCATTGTCTGTACCCACGAACTCCTCATCTACGTCTTGAATCGCTGCTGAAGTGGATGTTTCGACTGAATTCTGAAGTTGAAGTCCTCCACGGCAATTTGTAGAATCTTGGAGATGGGTGCTGCTCCACGGCGCGATCGGCCTCGTGATGGATCAAAAGTAGTCTCCTCGACATCCCCCATGTCAAGTCATCTCTTGTGAAGGCTGGATCTTTTGTTTCCACCAACAAAAGGTGATCTTCCATCAAGTCATTATCTATGTTAATAGGGTCGTAGTAACTTGGTTTGCCATTCCTCTCCATGAACCTCTGCCTCAACCTTTGGATGTAGTTGATATAAACCAAATCATTAAACTTCTTTGGATCAATACGATTACTTCTTATTTTGTGTATTCGCTCAAATAAACTTCGGTTTCTCTCACATTTGGATGTTTAACAAGTGAGACCCAAAACTTTAAGTGTCACTTCCTCAAAGAGTGGTTCCCCCTACTAACATCTCTTCCATAATCAAACCCTCTCTCACTTCGTATCACGATGTCTCGACCAAACATTCATTCACTCTTCTAATATCGATCCAATTATCTTGATATGTGATCTTGGTCTTTAGGCTTTGGGACCAAGCTCTCTAAAACATCCTGTCATCCTGGCAAGTGAGTGTCAATTGCCTCTGATCATGACTCACAACCGAAAAATATAGTCGGGTTCAAGAGGAAGTCAGCGGAGTACAACAGACTCAACATTTGATGCTCACATCTTCTATCAATGACATCAATAACGGGTTGGTATAATTGAGATCTGAATTTGTAGTTGTCTTTCATCTGGTACTTCGCCTTCTCCATCGCATCATGCAAGTAACTCATTGTTGGCTTCTCATCATCATCCACCAGCCTAAGAACAGTCACTAACGGTTGACTTGTCTTTAGAGCGTTGGTGACGTTCCAAAAGGTTGTCGTTATGATGGCTTCGTAAATTTGATATGTCTTTCTTTTCACATTTGCATTCTTTTACCACAACACATCTGAATCGGCAAACTTGGCCGACACAATGAAGGTCTTCAAAGCTTATTGTTTCACCCAAAGTCTTTGGAGTGTCAAGAATACGGTAGAAAAACGGGTGGTGGTGGAAATTAGGTTCCCTTGGATGGTTTTTTTTTATTTTATCATTGAGTTGAGTGTGCGCCTTGAAGTAGTTGACGATCTTTCGACCTATGGTAACAAAGTCCTGATGTACAACTTGTCGATGTCCTCCAAGATAAGATCGATGCAATGAGCTGCACACGAGGTCCAAAATAACATCTTTGACATCAACATCCTCCCAACGAATACATATGCAACAATATTGTTAGTGACTACCTACACCACATATTGCTCTCTAAGTTCTCCCACAACCTTATCGGTCAACTTAAACAAGTAGTCTGCGGTGTGAGAGTAAGAAAAGACATTTACAGACTTCAAAAACATGGTGCATGTGAGGCAGTTAGCTACAAAAAATATTATGCTTCTACCACAAGTATTAGTCAACTCATCGGTTATGATAGTACATCCATAAATCTACCATATATAAGTGTTTAATAGCATATCATACATTACATTCATGCTATATATCATTTATTTTACCTCAATGTTGTGTTACTCGAGTGCTTGTTTGATGTGTTTCAGGGCTTAGGCAATAAAAAAGAAAAATGAAGAGAAAAGAATATAAACACAAGAAGAATGGACTGATTTGAAGGTTTCTGGACTTGTTTGTAATGCCCAAAGATTGGACTTTAAACCCGGATGGACCCAAGTGAAAACCAAATGGACCAAAGTGTAAAAAAAAAAATTGTCACAAAAGTCTACAACTTGAGGACTAAATCAACAATTAAAATCAAATCGGCTCGAGACAATGGACCATGGTTCAGCCCCACGTGCAACAAAGCAACATTAACCCACTGCAGAAATTTCAAACCAATCAAAGCCACCGGATCCGCCAGTGGCGGATGTTTTCACTCCATTTTAGCCTAAATTTCGGCTAAGAGTAATATACAACATCCAGATCTGATTTACAACCGTTTAATTGCGTTTAGTTCCATCTGAACTCTCTAATCTTCTATAAATAAACTTGTAATGTCTCTTTATTCCTTCCCATCTTCCTTAAGTTAGTTTTTACTTCTTGTTTAGTAGAGTATGTTTTATTTTCTTGCTTAGTAGAGTAAATTTTAGTTTCTTACTTAGTAGTGTAGTGGAGGAAAAGATAAGCGAACTTTGTAATCTTCAGTTCTTAATCAAGTTTTAGTTTCTTGTTCTTTATATTCTAGTTTTTCATTTGATGCAATTTTTATTCCATTGTTTTGGTTAGATTTAGTCTTTTTTATTTGTTATGTGTTATGTTTTTGATTAATATGTTGATAAGAGAGTAGTCCATTCCCATTGGGGGTGGAGAATCATGTGAAGTGTTGATGTGTTATATTAGTGTGTATTAATAGTCCTAATCTTGGAGTTTCACATGAATTTCATAGTCATTTTGTTGGGTTTCTCACTTTTATCTTTGATGTGTTAATTATATTAATTGATGTTTAGCATATGCTTTGGCTAGTGGACTCACTTTACGGGGAATGATGAAGTGGAGATAAGGTTGGAGTGAGTAAAAATATAAAGATAGCATGTGGGAGCTTGTGCTCTTGTTGGCATTATCTTAATTAATGTCTTGTATGTTTTAATGATAATGTTACATCTTAATCCATTAGAGACATAGATGAGTTTTGGTCATTATGGATTTCATGTTCTTTATGTCATTAAACATGTCACATCGAGCCAACAATTTGTATCTTGTTGTTTAGCAATATATAAGTGTGGTTGGTGGAAAAAACATGTTATCATGTGGTCGTCTTTGTCCTCATCTTGAGTAGTGTTTTGTATGTTTTAATGATGATGATAAATCTTAATACATGTAGAGACACTTAGGATTGTTGCATTATAAGATTTTCATTTATGCAGGTCTTATTGCGGTTCTATAAAACTTTCCTTTTAACTTAAGTGGAATTTTCTTGTCACATAAGACACCTGAGGCTTGTCGCTATTTCATCCATCCTGCTCTAATCCTATGGTTAACATCTTCATCGATCTCCCCATGTTTTTGAAGTATTAATCCAAGATATCTAAAAATATCTTTTCTACGCACCACTTGCCCATCTAATATAATCTCTTCTTCCTCGGTATTAACGGTACTAAACAACATTTCATATATTCAGTTTTAGATCTACTTAGTTTAAAACATTTTGTTTCTAAGGTATTTCTCCACAACTCTAGTTTTCCCTCCACACATACCCTACTCTCGTCAATTAATACTACAGCATCCGCAAAAGGCATACACCATGGAACCTCACATTGTAAGTCTTTTGTCACCTCGTCTATTACTAAAGCAAATAGATATGGACTTAAAGCTGAACTCTGATGAAGTCCAATCTTAATCGGAAAAGTTTAGTCACACCATCACAAATTCTAATGCTCGTTTCAGCTCTTTCGTACATATCCTTAATTAAATTCACATATTTTGTTGATACATTCTTCTTCCTTAGGGCCCACCACATAACATTTCTTGGAATTCTATCATATGTCTTTTCTAAAGCAATAAAAACCATGTGTAGATCTTTTTTTTGTTCTCTATATCTCTCCATAAGTTGTCTAATAAGAAATATGACATCTATCGTTGACTTTTCAGGCATGAAACCAAATTGATTATCTCTAACACGTCTCTTTCTTTAGACGGTGTTCAATTACTCTTTCCCACAATTTCATAGTATGACACATGAGTTTGATACCTCTATAGTTAGTGCAACTTTAAATATCTTCTTTATTCTTGTAAATTGGCACTAAAATACTTATTATCCACTCATTTGGTATTTTATTTTTCTCAAAGATACTACTAAATAATTTAATTAATCACGTTACTGCTTTATCCCCAAGACATTTCCACACCTCAATCGGGATCTCGTTTGGTCCTAAAACTTTACCAATTTTCATCCTTTTTAAGGCTTCGTTAACCTCAACTTATCTTATCCTCCGTACAAATCGTCTATTAGATTCCTCAATTGTATCATCCACTTCAAAAGTGTCGCTATCATTTTCTCTATTAAACAACTTATCAAAATATTCTCTCCACATTTCCTTGATATCCTCCGTATTAACTAAGAGGTTATTATTATCATCTTTAATGCATTTAACTTGATTAAGATATCTAGTTTTCTTCTCTCTTATTTTAGTCAACTTATATATTCCAACATCTCCCTCATTTGATCCCAACTTTTGGTATAAATTCTCATAAAGAACCCCTCTAGTCTCTCTTACTTTTTTCTTAGTTTTTTTATTAGTCAACTTATACTCTTCTAAGTTAGTTTCATTTTTATCTTTAAACCACATCTTATAACATTTTTTCTTAGTTTTAATTGCTTGTTGTACATCATCATTCCACCACCACGTGTCTCTCGAATCTAGCCTACCTCCTCTACTCTCCCCACAAACTTCTTTAGTCACTCGACGAATGTAAGATGACATACTCTCCAACATACTATTAGCGTCTCCTACAACATCTCAAGGTCCCTCTGTCATAAGTCTATCCTTAAATCTCATACATTTTTCTCCTTTAAGATTCCACCACTTAATATTCACATCTTTATTACACTTATTCCTTACTACACCAATACAAAAGCGAAAGTTCGCTACTACCAATTTATGTTGAGTCATCACACACTCTCCAGGTATTACCTTACAATCTATACAAGATCCTCGATCATCTTTTCGAGTAAGCACAAAATCAATTTGACTTCGATGTTGACCACTACAAAATGTGACTAAATGAGATTCTCTTTTCCTAAAGAAAGTATTTTCTACCACGAGGTCATATGCTATAATGGTCATACTTCATGATTCATAAGAAATTCATTACCTTGAGGTCCATTATATATCATTATGCCTAGTGTGTGTGAGTGGAAAAGTAAAATACAATATTACACTAAAAGAGAGTTGAAAAAAGTGCACTTTGATGGTTGAGGTAACTTTGGAATCATGATCGGCGAAATTTGACTTCCAAAATCCACCCCACAATCACCAAATCCTCCTTTCTTCGCACCAAGACTTCCAATTTAGCTACTTGAGAACTTAGAAAGTAGGGAATAAGAGAGAATGAGAGTGTAGAATGAGAGAAAGAGAGAATGAGAGGTGTGAGGAATGAGGAGTTGGGGGTATTTATAGGACCAAATAGGGGGGAAATTGCAAATTTCTCAACAAAAAAATCTGCTCCAATGGCTATATAGCCCGTTGGAGCACTGTGTGGCATGTGTGCCCGCACAAGTCACAACGTTTTGGGTGCGACTATGCGAGAGTCGCATATGCAACCCCTGTTGATCCAACCGGATAGTATGGCCGCATACCGAGTATGTGGCCGCACATTAAAACATTGATGTTGAAATCACTTGAAGATTAGGTAGAACATTGATGAAAGTAAGATTTGTAAGGCCCCCAATGTAGTTATAGTGTTACACATTTAAAGTTCTACCGTGCCATACCAAAGCCTATATGGCATGCAGTTGAGCCGATCTCATTTTAATTGATTGCAAAACTCAACATGTAAGAAACTCAATATTCAGTGGTTATCGTTACCAAAGGTGATTATGCAAATAATATTGTTACTCAAAGAATGTGCCTTACATCTTCTGTTCCTAACATGATAAGTATGCTGACTCTTGCTGGTTTTTGCAGCATCACTCACAGGAACGTCTGCAACTGAAATATTATCCAGCTGTAACAACAAGGCATTATTGGTTTTCAGTATTAAACGGTTGTCGCCTGTGTACCTTTCTGGGTTTCTGTACAAATATAGAAATCTCATTTACTGTTGGTTGCAGTGCTCACTTCTACTCCTTTCCCCTCAACTGATGCAGGCATCAATTGTAACAGTCAATTGGTTCCCCACCTAATGTAACGCCCCGAAACAGCGGAAAAATTAAAACTTAAAACATATAAGAATCAACACTGGGGTCGTCACCAAACCACGAGTACATATATATATAATATGGGAAACTGTACAATACAAGAGTCAAGGATGATTACAACCCAACACAAAAAATATACAACACATGTACAAGGGAAAATCACTCACCTCGAAGAACAAAAGAGACAGGATCTGGTCTGGGTGCTCCTGTCCGCAGTCATCACCTCCTACTGACGCGTACGACCTGACATAAAACATGAATATGCCTGAGTTTCCCGAGAGGAAACCCCGTATGCCAAACCTCTAAAATATGAATATAATATGCGTAATGAAACATGAAATGAAAATGCAGTAAAGGCATATCAATCTCCCGTGCACACCAGGCACAGCCGGAACACATCAGCCTCGGGTCTCAAGGGTCCTCTCACCCCAACCCCTCAATCACACGTGCACACAAGGCACCTGCTCCTCAGAGCCACAACAACAACGTGCACACACGGCACCCGCTCCTCAGAGCCACAACAACGACCCTCCTCTTAGGCCGGCAATGTCTGTACCGTCGCCCCAAAAAAAGCCGGAGACCCGTTGCCCTCAAGGCGAATCCAACAACACACGGCTCAAGCATCCATATGCAAAACAGTGCCCAAACGGTCGAACGGAAGAACCCAAACGGTCGACCGAACACCACAACTATTCCTCAGAAAAACCGAAATAACGTCCAACCGGTCGAACGACTCTCAAATCACGGTCGACCGAAATCCAACAGGGAAAATCCTCTCTTGCTCAAAAAGCACCAACGGTCGAACGACCCTCGGATCACGGTCGACCGAAAACATCCAGTAGAAAACCCCAACAAAACCACACTACACGGTCGACCGAAACCACACTCCCGGTCGACCGGCCAATAAGTTAACTTAAGCGTCGGTCGAACGAAGTCAACGAGCGGTCGATCGTTTAGATGGTCAACGCCCCCAACCGACCTACAACAGTGCTTTTGGTCGACCGGCAAAGGGGACCCGTTCGACCGAAAACACCCAGATCCTTAATCCCCTGGTAAAACGCACCACCGGTCGACCACTCGAAGAGTATCGTTCGACCGGTGCAAGGGTTTTTGCCCGATTTACACTACGACCGGTCGACCGTTGCAGAGCAGAAAAGCTGCTGCAAGGTTCTCGACGAGCCTTCCGGCCTACCGTCGGCCACTCCAACCCTCGCAAAGGCTAAAAGGAGGTCTACACTAAAGCTTGGCATACCTTAAGGCTTGAAGAAGCCTTTGAAAAACCCACAAAGTCGCCTCCACAAGCGTTTCTCCTCCTTCTCCGGCGAATCCAACTGAGCCTCCGATGAACACGATCCTCGCAAACTCTACTGAGTCGCCTCCTCGCCGATCCACACCACCACAACAGCAACTGAGAGGGAGGGAGAGGGTTGAGAGGGAGAGAACGTGAGAACGAGTGAGAGAGAGTGAAGTGAGAGAGAGAGAAGAGAGAATCCCACCTTTATACCTTTCCTCCTTCAATCTCCACCATCCACCACCTCAACTCCCAATCAATCTCAGCCCTCCATCTCCACCTCCTCTAATCCTCCACCTAAAACACAATCAACCCATAATAAGGGGTTAGGATGTAACACCTAAAATATTTCTACAAGGATTAGTTTCCTGCAAAGAATATTTACAATTCAAAGGAAATAAATAACTGAAAGAATTTAAGGTGGCAATTTTGAAATTGTGTGATTTTGCTTCCTCTATATGACAAGCTCATTTTCAAGGAAATTTAGATAAGACATTCGACAGTTGAATTCGTCCTTTTTTCCACTCATCACAAAATGTTTCTAGCTAGTTCATTCTTTTCTTCATAATGTTGCTGCATATAAAATAGACAGACTGATTGAAATGCGTGGATCGTGATTACACTCACTCATGACATCAACTGAAGTCTTCAGGAAGTTGAGGTCAAGATCCATGATGGTGATCCACATGAAGGTGGGGAAGGAGCTTCTAAACACAAGCTTTATAAACACGCTGCGTGCAAGATTAAACTGTCCCAGGCATGAAGTGACAGAAATGGAGAATTCTGAAGCGCTCTACGTTGATAAACGGTGAATTCTGAAGCATTTTCCATTTTACTGCACTTACACACTCCTAAGTAAATATGACCTAGCTAGCAAGTCATACAAATTTCTTTCACCATGAATCAAAAAATAAGATGTGATCTTTCAAAACAATAAACAGGAAAGAAATAGTAGAGTGAGAACTTGCCTACTGTTGATACTTGATAGTAAGACCAACTGACCAAGGAAAGTTAAAAGCCATTCACTGTAAACACGATATGATCCCTCTTCACAACAACTTGCATATACTTGGTAATTAAATAGAGCAACAATATTGGCACATTATAACACTAACAAATTTGAAGAGGACAAAGTTACTATGAAACACCTAAACTGCAAAAATATTGAAGGATGGGGGTACCCCCGTAGTAATTTTCCTATAATTATTGTTTGCTTCTTGCGCAAACTTTCAAGCATACTTATTTGTACTGACATCAATTTGTTGTACATGGAACATGCAGAAATTAGAGGCACGACACTATAAAATGTGCACATTCTCTTAAGCATTTATCGGACAAAAATGAGAGTTGGTCAGCAAAACAAAATTCTTCATAACGATAAAAATACATTAACATCTTTGTGATTCGATGAGTAATACATTAGTCTTTGATATCGAAGATATGTTATGAGGAAGAATATCGCAAATCATAAAGGCCCTAAGATAGCAGTTGGGAATTGTACCTATATAAGGTCAAGTATCATGTGGTCTCATGAGTCAATGGTTTCACAAACAACATTTTTGGGTAAAGGTCCTAAGTAAAGATGTTTCAACCGACAATTTGGGACCCATTATTAAAGCATGTGAACTTTTATTGGTAAGACAAAATATATGCAATTTTTGTACGTTGAAAATAACCTTCTTTGTGTTGCTTCATGTACTTGTATTGGAGAGTCCAACACCAACAATAATAACAAAAAAGCCTTTAATCGTGAACTAGTTGGGGTGGTAAAATGGAACTCATCAAGAATCACCGCTCGGGCCAAAGAAGATTAAAGAAAGAAGTAAAGTTAGGCCTTATGCATTGGACTGTCCAATTACAATAAAAATCTGATGTGGGAAAGTGAAGGAACACAAGTTTTTCGGGTACCTTAAGACATAAAGATACCAACTTATCCATATAATACTAATTTTACGAAGTATGCCAATATGTAAAGCACATCTTTCATCATCTGAAACATTGAGTAGAGAACCTTGCATTTCATTATCTTTCACTCCCATTGGAACACCATAATGAACAATAAAAAACCCAAATGAGAAATGACCATTTGTTTTTATATCATCAATGTATGACAAGATAAAGAGATTGGTAGGATCAGATATTACATGGAAGAACCATTAAACCACATCCATGCAAAACAAAGTATGCAAAAGAATCTGTTGCATACTATTGAATTGGTATAAGGGTCTTTTACTTGAAAGGCGTCAACCAACATGGGGATATTGATTTCACCAACACTTTCAACTCGATCAACAATTTGCAATTCCCAACAGTGAGCCCATTCACCAACTTGACATCAAAAGGCTTGCCTTTACGACCCACCTTGAGGAAATAATGTGACATGGGGACCAAGCTTAGTTGATCTAGTTATCCTCGTATTACCTAATTTTGTGTGCAAATTATGTTGCCGTTATAGTTAAGGGCAGTGGCAAGTAGATTGAGGAGAGATTGGGGAACCCCCCCCCCCCCCCCCCCCAAATTAAAGGATTTGTGTATAGTTTGTAAAGACCTTTTACGGTTCTAAGTTCTAACCCCTCTGAACAGTCTTTACCATTTATAGGTTACCATAATTTTGGTAACTGAGGTTATTGGTTTGAGCTCAAACTAACTCCAACAAATAGGAGTTGATCGAATATACTCAACTTGGTGAAGATGACCAACACTCTAATGGAAATAACACCAAAGAAGCTCATTGAATCTAATTGTTTATGGCTTGAAATCAACAAAATAATCTGATTGTAGGTTCACTCCTGTTACTAAGGCGGACATGGTTGACATTGATTTTGTATATTAAGGAGATACTAAAGGCCATAGAAGATTTTCTAAGTAATTATATGCTATGTTCCATGTAGTTGCTGTAGGACTATGTGTAGACTTACTCTGTAATACACAAAGCCTTATTGGATCATCATCTAATAAAAAAGAGAAATCACTCCAAACTCTCTTCTAATGTTAATGTCATGAGTTCAATCAAGAGGAAGAAGAGATTAAAAATAGCAATTCAAGTTCAAAGTAAGTTTCTCCCAAACCACCCCTTATGTTTTAGGTAGGCATTGAGATATTGTAGTGGGTGGTTGGGCACAACCAACCACGCCTTTCCTCTTGTTAGTGAAATGTTGGTCAACTACATTCCTCCACCATGTTTCTACTTTTTAGGTGGTTGATCTAGCTCATTCCTCCACCTTTAGTGTGGATCGTGGATACTTGGTCAAATTCATCCCCCTGTGTTGAAGATATGTCTCGAATGTCGATATGGAGCGGATTCGTGGACCGTCTACAAAGTGTAGACGAAGGCAGATAGCATCAAGATGAAGTACAAGGATGAGAAGACCAAGCCAATCATTTGTACCAGATCAAAAACATTGGTTATAGTGAGAAACATGGATGATTATTGACCGATTGTTCTCTTGATTATTTTCGGGAGTGTTTGAAACATGTTATTATATATTCCTTGGTATGTTGATAGAAACCACTTTGAAGGTTTTGGGGTGTGCACTAGTGTGTACTCCAGGGAGGGGGCCTTAGTTTATATCGGATAATAGGCTAGGGTTGTCAATGATGCGGGTTGAAAGAGGTGTTGCTGGTAGTGTGAAAATTTTGAGCGTCGTCCTACTACCTATGAACTCCTATATCATTAATGAGATTTACGGTGAGTGTTTCGGTACGTGGTTTTCTACGGACCATACTTATTGGTCATGTTGCAATTTGTCTCTTACTCACTGTTCCAAAAATACATGTCTCTTGAGCTTTCCATTTGATGATCCAGAATTCCCCGAGACTCACCCACACTTTAGGACAAGTTAACTATGGTTCCAAATAAATAGTGACCCAACACCCATTTTCACCAAGCATATATTCCGTACGAAATCGTTGGGCCTTGAACCTGGCTTGAAATACGTGACCACTCCCCTCACCGGCCGAGCTATGCTCGAGGGCAATATGTTCTTACATTACTAGATATGTTCAATTACTAGAAAATCACAACGATTCCTCTTCCACATGCTCCCTTCGGATGATCAGGCAGTTTCTATTTCAAATCCCTAACAATCACTCGCAACATCTCACGAAATAAAACAAAACTACTTACACATTCATCGAAATAAGGACAAAGTAAAATCATCTAACGAGAAAGCACATACACAGATCGTAGGGTCTCTACAATCCACCAATATCGCGTTTCTATCAAGCATAACGATGCTAAACGAAATTGAACAGGGAATTAGGGATTCTCTCCTCTTACCTCGTTCTCGACGATGAGAACATCCACCACGCCGGACGCCGCCAAATGCCTCTCGCTCTCGCACCAAAGAGAATGATTGGGGCTTTTTTCTCAAGTGTGCTCTGGAGCCGCCGGAGATCCGGCAATGGTCGCGTCTCGTTCCTGTCAGATTTGCTCTCTTTTTCCTTTTGTTTTGGAAGGAAGCGGTTTGATTGGTAGGTTTTTTATTATAAAAAAGAATAGCATAAATGGCAATTTACCCCTACAGTTTTGTTTAACCTGCTTAAATGAAAAACATTTAACACTTATTATTGACTTATTGTCTATTGGTATAAAATTACAATTTACCTCCTAACCATCGGCTGATTTCAATTAAACCCCTTGAACTTGAACTTTGAATCATTATAGTGATCATTTAGATGGAATTGAGTGCTTAAATAAAATGCCACCAATAGACCATGTTATCTTTGAAATTGAAGTTGGAAGGTCACATGCTTATATGGAGTTCATGGAAGGTCTTAAGTTTGATTTCAAATATATGATGGCGTAAACACTGATAAGACAAGTGAAAGGATTTGAACTTTTGAAAAGAAAAAGAAAAAAACCATTTCCACAATGCTGATCCAGAAGGCTATAAGCTTATAACTGGACTTTGATGGAGTACCAATCTTTTTAGTGCATGCTCCTCAATAAGTCTTGCTGGTGGACATGGAGATGTTCAAGATCTCACTGGACACTTGTATTCCGCTAACATCAATTGGCACGTTAGGGGTTATGTTCTCCAAGTGAGTCAAGTGGAGCCACTTCTAACGAGGATGATGTTAATTTGGTCGGTTTACTAACTCGTCAAAATTTAAGCATTTATGTCAAAAGTACTCGATTTAATCTATTATAAAGTGTTACACACAACTTGTATTTAACGATGTGGGATTATTAGCTCAATACTTATCTGCACATGTAACTACTTAACTGTGATTATTTTCTTTGTATTTGTGTGTGGACAATATGAGTTGGAATTAGTCCTAGAATCAATCGTCATGTTTTGATATCATGTTAGATTTGATTGGTCAACTACTTTATCAAAATTTATGCACTTGGTTGAGGGAAGTGGATTCAACTTTATTATAAAAAGTTGTACATAACTTATGTTTAACAACTTAAGAATATTTGTTATTCACCGGTCAATATATAAGAATATGATTTACAACATACGATTAGATCCATTAATGGGAATTATTTCCATATTTGCACATCAATACGCATTTAACATATGTCGGGCGTATAATTGTAGACCTGTAGTTTGTACGGTTTACTCGTACAACATTGTGAGTGGAATTTTTCAGCTGTCTTTCTTCTATATTTTAGATAATCTTACCGATTGCGTATCTCTTCAATTTGATAACACAAGCAAATATTTGACAGTATCTTTATTCTAAAAATAAGCCCACCACTAGTAGTAAAGTAAGTGCTGTTTTGGAGAATTTTTTTTTGTTTCCTTTGCTGAACCAAAGGAAAACATAACTAAAACTAAAAATGATGCATTGCATGTCCTGATTAAATATTTGGTTAACCAAGGAATCTCATGTGAAAATGGTAAAGTATGAGTTTTAGTGGGTTTGTTTTGAGTGAATTCGTGATGCAATCACATTACTATCATCCTATGGTTAGTTTTGGATAGGTTGAAGACATTCATGCATGCACAACTCCGTTTAAGAAGGGCAAAATAGAGGTAGTGATACTTTGAGTATTAACACTATTTATTTATTTTATAAGTTATTTACTCTATTTATTGGCACCTACTACGAAAAACATGTACATCATGTACCTAAAGTTCACAGCTAGCTTCTTTAGCTCGTGGAAGTGAAAAATTATCCAGTATTTTTTTTCGGCACGACTTCAACTGTAATTATCTAGTATATATCAATGGGATTGTTCAACACAAACCGAAGAACATAAAAAATAATAGTTTTTAAGTTATTGTCCGAATGTTAAATCCGTTGAAAATTAACTTTCCAGTGAGCCAGTTTTTCATAATATCCAGTTTATTCATCTCATTAGTTCTGGAGTAAGGAGTTAAGATTTGCTAATTTTTATGATAAACTTTTCTTGAGTATCTACTTACAAATACATTCAATACAAAATTTCGGAAAATGATGCACTCTGTTTTGGAGCTCCTCCATGTTGGACATGTGTTTTATGTTTATCTGGTTAATTAATCTGCTTGATTTTGATAATTTTTTGCTGCAACCAAGATATTTAAAAGTACCAAAGTATCTCATTAAGTAGCCACTATATAGTCCATTACATGATTAATTTACTTAGTAGTAGCAGATGCTAAGAAAAGCATCACTTTATAAGCTAAGGCATCACACGACTCAAATATAATAGTGTAGGGATCGAGGCTGGAATTAATTGGCATCAGATACCAATTGTTTTCATGTTGACAGTGTTCTCAACAACATTAATTGACAGTGTGTGTGTATATATATATACTGGGAGGATTGTTGTGGCCGATAGACAGGCTATTCCCAGGCACGGTCGACTGCTAACCGTTGATCTCGTATGCCTTAATTCGATTCGCCATATCAGTCAACCGGAGCTTCAACAGTGGTACATGAAGGAATGGGTTGAACCATCACTAGTGCAGAATAAACTTTACTCGTCGCCCAATAGACGTCGTCGGCCTTTATAAAGGCCGACGTCTAGTAGGGAGAGGACAACATAGATGTCTGTCATCATTAAGGCCGACGTCTATGAGGTAATATAGACGTCGGCTAGTTAACATCCGACGTCTACAGGGTATAGACGTCGACTCATGGACGTCGATTTTTGGAATACCTTGTGAATCTGACGTTTATAGGGTATAGACGTCGACCTATAGACGTCGGATGTTATAGACAGCCGACGTCTATACCCCATGCAAATAGACGTCGGGCATATTCTACGCGAGGCCTTAGGAAACGATGAACACCCCGATCGTGTGCGAGGGGTAGGGAGTAGAGTTGGACTTCGACAATATTATGGAAAAACTCAACGGTCTACTTCGTCGACTGGTCATACCAAATGTCAGCAAGAGATCGCAGATTTGAAGAATACGTTGCAACTTGTTTTGGAGAGATTGGATTGTGATTTGGCTACTTCTCCTACCCATCGTAAGACCGGTTCTTCCTCGGAGACTACTCCTCCAGTGCCGCCAGTGTTTCACCCCGATCGACAATATGATTTCGTGTCTCATTCTCGAGAATTGGCCCTCGTCGGCGGTCACTCGTTTGGAAAGTTCGTGGATGGATCTAAATGTGCTTTATGTGTCGAAGACCTTGATCGTAGATTGGTGGGACACGGGAAAGTTTATAACATCTCCAGACACCACTTCACAGAGGTAGGAGAGGGAGAAGTGAAGGTTGTAGTTGAGAGTTGCTTAGATGCTGGTGCTTTTGTGCCATTTCTGGAAGAAGAGATTGTTACTCTTGGCAATGCTATCGGTGGGTTCGTGCGGTGGCCTAGTTATTTAGTAGAGTTAAACGACAAACATGAGGTATAGCTTAACTTTGAAAGACTTTAAACTTCAAATTTGTTAACAATTGTATTTTAACGGTTGTATATATATCTGTAAGGTGTCAAGCCCCCGGAGCAAAGGGTCAAACAACCAATCTCCGATCAACGTTAATTCGCTTCCAAGTATGTGCAAAATGTTGTATTAATGTATGGTAGGTAGGGAAGCACAATTCTTAAGTACCTGGGAGTTGGAGGGGGATAAAGGGTTGTCTCCGGCTTTGTACGTCACCAAAGAGGATATCATGCAGTTCTTGGCGATGGATTCGTTGTGTATCATGATTATCGACGTGCAAGTGAAGTAAGTGTTTTTTGTATACAATGAAAAGTATTGAATAATTTTATCGAAACTGTAATAAAATATAATTTTTATATTTGTAGACATCTTTATGACGTCAGAAGGTCAGTCTTTCCCGACGATCAAGTATTTGGATTTATCAGTCCATCTACATATATATACGGGAATGACGATAAATCGGGTCAGCTTGGGACATTCTTTAAAGAAGAAGACAAAAAATATTATTTGTTCCATTATCATGAGAGGTAAACTTTGTAATTCAAAGTGGAATTTTATTTTGTAATAAGCTTCTAATTATATATATATAACAGGACTCATTGGATGCTTGTCGTTGTATGCCCACGACTAATTCGGCATATTGGTTTGATCCGTTGGGGTCGAATAAACCAAGGGACTCAATAAAGAAACTTCTAAATTTGTGAGTTCATTTTAGTCGTGGGAAAAGTAATTCGTGGATTTTTATTAGTATTATTGAATGAAATTTTAACTTGTACTACTCAGGGCAATTAAGGTTTACATAGCTTTGGGTGGCAGGAGGACAACCACAAAAGCAGGAATAACATGACATGGAATGAGAGTACGTTCTCTTCATTTTTTGTTAATTAAGTTAGGAACATAAATTTAACGAATTTTTATGTTTGTAGTACCGAAAGCATGTTGGAAACACGGAATGGGGTTACTACGTGATGAGATACATGGAGAAAGTCTTCGAATTGGCAACTCAAGACGCATGCCTATCCGAGGTAATGTAGATCGTTAATCAATTGTATAGTTGTAGTTTCAATATTTAGTGTTGATGATGAGGTGGTTGGTGATTGGGATTGGGAGACGGTTTGAGTGATGACAAAGTCGACGTAGATGGAGGAGAAGTATAGGAGAAGGACGACATGTTTCTTGGTCCACGTTGGTTTTTTCATTTGTGTATTTGTTTGTTGTAGTATATGTATTTTGTGTTATAGGTTGGGTGTTTTCATATTACAATGTCCATAGTTCTGTATTAATTAATGTTTGTATTAATTCCCGATGAGCCAAAAAAAATCATTTTTAGTCATTGGTGGTGTTTGGAGAGTACATATAGTTTTCTGGATTGTAGACTGAATGTTTTCGTGTTATTGTTTGAGTATTTACATATTACAATCTTTGTATTTCTGTCTCCATTTATATTTTATGGGTTGGGGTGTATACAAGTGATATATATAATTTAGGTATTTTCATGGTATATATAGTATGGATATACATTGAAGACACTTCACCAATTGGGGACTTGTGGAGGATTAGTGACAATAATAAATGTAATCATAATGTGAATATCAAAGGCATATAAATTTGAAATTCAAATTAAAAAGGAAACCATTAAAAATAGGAAGAGAGGTAGGAAAAAGTGTCAGATGAGAGAGAAAATGTGTTGGATGAGAGAGGAAAAAGTGTCAAAAGAGATAAAAAAGTGTCTCGTAATATAGGTATTGTCGTATCAAGTTGTGAGTATTTTCGCCTCTTGATGTAAGTAGTTTCCCAACAGATAGGGCTTCATGGCGCCGTACCGAAACACACGTTACCATCTTCCATAGTTTCAGTCAAGTCAATCTCAAGGGAAGGAGAAGATGTTTAATAGTATGCGCTCTTCTTTAAGGAATGTCATCGAGAGGGTGTTCGGGATATTGAAGAAGAGGTGGCGTATGCTTAATCTGAACGGCCCCTACTCGCTCGAAGACCAAACGATGTTTGTATGGCTACAGTGTCGTTGCATAACTTCATAATTGATCACAACAACGACAAGCTAAATGTGAAGTTCGATAACGACGATACAATGGCTATCAATACAAATAATGTTGGTGGTCAATCGTTAGGAGGAGACAATAACGATATGTTGGTAGTCTGCAACTGCATTCGAGATTCGATTGCGGCGAGTAGAAGGTTGTAATGTTTGCTGAAAATGTCTTATTGATTTTGTTTCGTGACTTTTCATTACTTCATATTTTTGAATCGTTGGGCATGTGTTGAAATTGTTGAAATTTAATGTCAAATGTTGCACTTTCGTAACAAACTTGTGGATTATTACTCCTTCAACTTGGTATTATTGTTTTTGCTAATTGTCTATATCATCCATGATATAGTTTGCCTTTTCCTTATGTACTTTCATTATTGATTATGCATATTAATTTTTGTTGGTTATTCTATGTCCTTCGAGCAATGGGAACCCCTACGTCACTGACCGATGAGGATTCTTGGATGGCCGAGTTACAACACCACAACTTTCCACCCCCATTGTCAATTCTAGATGCTAAGAATGACGATACGCACTCCTTCCACCAATGCAGCAGTCAATTCGCTTCGCTAAACAATAGTTGTTTTGAATCTCCACAACTCATGCCTATTGAAGTCGTTGGGGGTTGAAGTTGTGAGGCCAACACGACCAAAAAGAAACAGACTGCAGAAGGCCAACGAAACAAGGCGTATTGGTATGCTTTCCACCACAGGACTTGGGCGATGTTGTGCTTAGATAAGGTTCATGCCGACAACAAGGTCGACAATGTCCTTACCACAGGAAGAAAAATTTAGAACAAAATTTCTTGAGGCTATCTAGCACGCACTATACTTGGACGCAACACAAGAACCACTGGGACAAAACGTAAAAAGCTTACCGTATTTGGCAATGGTTGAAAGAAGCAGACAGACATTGGATGGGATGACGAAAAGAAGATGTTCATTGCAGGTGATGAATGGTGGAGGGCCACCGCTAAGGTACTAGAACAACTTAAAATTCCTCTTTAATTATTTGTTATTGCACATGCTAAGTCTTGCAAACCATGTCAAATGTTTTTTATAGAAAATGGATAAGGTCGAGAGGTTCAAGGCCCAAGGTTTTGAGTATGAGGAGGGACTATGTGTAATATTTGGTGAACATATAACTGAAGAAGATACAAACTTCATACCTGGACAACCTGAATTGTGTAGGATCGTGTGGGTTATGGGTTCACTAATCACTTTTTAATCTAATCACCTACTTGTTTAAGCAATCGATATGCGCAGCGGAAATTTAAAAACGAAACAAGCAAGTGTAGGAAATAATGCAAACCACAAAAAGAAGAGTCGATTTTTATAGAGGTTCGGCACCCCACCCGGGTCCTAATCCTCTCTTGCAAGCTCCGCTCGGATCACCGAGCTCCGCCTACGACTTCACTATCCGCTCCCCGTTCCGGGCCGGGAGACAACGCCTTACAACCGTCAAACTCGCGAACAACCCTCGCCGAGCTTGGAATCTTCTTCTCACAATCCGAGAAGGATGCTTCGGGCTTTCACCGGAGCCTTTACTTTCTTTGACAACAATTGTAACCTTGAGTGGAACAACACTCTCTAAACTTTGAGCACACTTGAGTAGGATGAAGGAATTGATCACTAAGTGTGTGAGGTTTGAAGCTTTGAGTGTTTTGATTTCTCTCTAATGTTTGGGGCAAGTTTGTAGTGGGAGAGTTGTGTTAAAATGTGTTTTACAACTCTATTTATAAGCATTAGAGAGAATAGATCCGTTGGGACAAGATTTGATTGGATTTTGTGCAAAGCACACAAAGCAGAAAATTCGGGCTGCAAATCTGTCCAGAAACGGTCGACCGAAAAGTGGAACGGTCGACCGAACGCTTGGGTTTGATAAGGATACGGTCGACCGAAATATGAATAGATCGACCGAACACTTAAGTCTATTAAGAAAACGGTCGACCGAACAGGGTTACCGGTCGACCGAATAAGCGTTTCGGTAGAGGGAAAACTGGATCGGTCGAACGAAATCGTATCGACCGATAGCAGGGAATTCTTGACAAGGTTAACCGGTCGACCGAACTTGGCACATGGTTCGACCGATTGGTTAAGTATATGGAGGTGTATATAGTTTTAATACGAATACGACCGTTGGGCATATACGACAAGAATAACGGTCGGAACAGTAAGTTCAAACGGTCGACCGAAAGATATGGTGCGGTCGACCGAAACTAGGCAGGAAAACACAAATTGGATTACTTGATCATCCGGTCGACCGAACGGCATGTTGCGGTCGACCGAATGTGGGCAGACAGTTAGGGTTCAGGTTTTGTGTTTTTCCGGTCTAAGTTTGGGTGATCTATTGAAGTCCAAATAATGTGAAATTTCGTGTGTGACTTCTATAGGGAACCTATTGTGTATGTGATTGGTTTTTAACTCTTGTATGCTCAATTTACACATGTTCCTAAGACTCAAAATAAATCAACATTACATGTCTTCGATTTAGCTTTAATTTACATGTCTTGACTTCATTTCCTTCTTTCTTGAGTCTTGATCACCTGTAGAGGTTAGCACAATACAATATACATGCAATGCAATATGTGTGCTACTCTACATCATCATAATTAAGATTAGGTTAATTAAATCATCAAAACATAGATTAAGGCCAAAAAGCCAACAATCTCCCCCTTTTTGATGATGGCAACCTATATCTTAGTTCTATCTAAATACATGGGATTTGTATATGTAAACTATGCATATTAATGCTCCCCCTATGGATGTGCATAGTTTTTGATCAATTTTATGCCAAATTTCAAGTTACCCCCTTAATTATCTCTCCCCCTTTGACATCCATCAAAAATAATAAATATTTAAGACTTTAAGCATAGAATTTGGATGTCTTGTAATGAAGTTGCTCCCCCTAAATTTTGCACTTCATTACTCTAATAAAAGATATAACATTTAAGCTCCCCCTATTAATAAGGCTAAATTGAAACAATGAGTATGATGAAATTTAAGTTTAATTAAGTTTCTTCTTAAGCCTTATTCTAACATCCATTTAGAATTGACATTTAAAATCAATGGATGTGATAAATGATTTGCAATGAATTAGGGTATATGATTTGCAATGAATTAAACTATATGATATGTCAATTAAGCATATGAAGCTAGATTAGAGCTAATTTAACATGAATTGAATAGATAAGAATTTATACCAATGTTGAATTCGAATTTAGCTCCAATCTCATTTGGTGATGCAACCGGATTTGAATTTGACTCTTGAGCTCACCCGGTCACCACCAATCTCCTCCTCAAGCTCCTACAATAGTAGATTTGGGTACCCAAACAACTTTGGGTCCTTGAACATTAGCTTTTGGAATCCAAACCATTTTGGTTTTGGGTGCCCACACACTTGAGGAACTATGGTTAATGAACATATGCTTACCATTTAGAGTAGTGTGAGATACATGGTTTTTCAATTTAAAATTGTAACCTAAACCATGTTTTTGCAAAGATTGCCTTTGACTACCTAATAGCATGTTAAGCATATGAGTTCCATTAGTGAATCTTTCTAAATCTTTTCTTAATTGCAAGTTAGAGGCTTGAAGATTTAGTTGATCACAATCTATTGGTGTTGCTCTTAATTTTTCAAGATTTGATGCATTCTTTTCAAATTTAGCAATCACCTCATTCTTCTCATTCATGCATGTTTCAATTTGGCTTTGGAGATCTTTGATTAACTTTCTAGCATTTTTGTTTTTGTCATAAATGATCTCATATTGTTTAACTAAGTCATGAAATGCATTTTGAAGCTCATCATGTGTATAAGTTTCTTCATTAACACTAGAATGTGAGCTATTACTATAATATGACTTAGTTGAGCATGAGTTACTAGAACAAGAGTTAGAATCTACCTCACTTTGATCTTCAATAGCCATGAAGCATGAGTGAGCCACTTCTCTTCTACTTTGCAAGGAAGACGACGATGAAGATGGTGATGAAGAATTATCCCATGTAGCCTTGTGTGCTTCCTCCTTCCTTTCTTTTCTCTTGCTCTTCTCCTTTTCTTTTCTCCTCTCTCTTCTCTCCTTTTTCTTCTCCCCTTCTCTTCTCTCATTTCCACTCTCCTCCCTCTCTTTTTCTTTTTCTCTTTTCTCACTTCTTCTACCTCTTCTTTCATTCTTTTCTTCTTTGTCCTTCTTGAGGTATTTGAAGAAGTCTTTTGCTAGGACTTCAATGTCCTCATCTTCTACACTCCTCCTTGGTTGGTCAATATTTGCATGTAATCCCAAGGTGAATTTGTTCTTGGTGGCTTCCTTCTCCTTCCGATGGTTGATTTGAAGTTCATAAGCCATCAAGTTTCCAATGAGCTCCTCCATCTTTAATTTAGAGAGATCATGCGCCTCTTCAATTGCGACTACCTTATCTTCCCAATCGATGCTAAGTGACCGGAGGAACTTCCTTGTCATCTCTCCTTCATTGATTTTTCTTCCAAGAACCAAAAGAGAGTTAGTGATATCGGTGAAGCGAGTGTTCATTTCGCTTATGTTTTCACCGATTTGCATAGAAAAAATCTCATATTTATGCATGAGGAGACTAATGCGTGTTTCCTTAGTTTTACTATCCCCCTCATGGTGCATTTGAAGTCTATGCCATATCTCATGTGCACTAACACACCCTCTAATCCTATTATATTCACCCTCATTTAGCCCACAATATAGAATGTTCATGATTTTTGAGTTCATCTCAATTTCTTTCATTTTGGGCCTAGTGAGTGAATCTAATTCATCTTCATTTGGTGGTGTGTATTGATTTTGTAGAAACATCCAATACTTAAGGTCATTAGAAATTAGGAAAATCTTCATCCTATTCTTCCAATAATCATAATTTGACCCATTAAGCAAAGGAGGTCTAGTGGTGCATAATCCTTCTACATGATTAGATGTGCTAGCCATGCTAAAAATACGATTAAGTATAGAATTTAGCTAACAATGCTCTGATACCAAATGTAGGATCGTGTGGGTTATGGGTTCACTAATCACTTTTTAATCTAATCACCTACTTGTTTAAGCAATCGATATGCGCAGCGGAAATTTAAAAACGAAACAAGCAAGTGTAGGAAATAATGCAAACCACAAAAAGAAGAGTCGATTTTTATAGAGGTTCGGCACCCCACCCGGGTCCTAATCCTCTCTTGCAAGCTCCGCTCGGATCACCGAGCTCCGCCTACGACTTCACTATCCGCTCCCCGTTCCGGGCCGGGAGACAACGCCTTACAACCGTCAAACTCGCGAACAACCCTCGCCAAGCTTGGAATCTTCTTCTCACAATCCGAGAAGGATGCTTCGGGCTTTCACCGGAGCCTTTACTTTCTTTGACAACAATTGTAACCTTGAGTGGAACAACACTCTCTAAACTTTGAGCACACTTGAGTAGGATGAAGGAATTGATCACTAAGTGTGTGAGGTTTGAAGCTTTGAGTGTTTTGATTTCTCTCTAATGTTTGGGGCAAGTTTGTAGTGGGAGAGTTGTGTTAAAATGTGTTTTACAACTCTATTTATAAGCATTAGAGAGAATAGATCCGTTGGGACAAGATTTGATTGGATTTTGTGCAAAGCACACAAAGCAGAAAATTCGGGCTGCAAATCTGTCCAGAAACGGTCGACCGAAAAGTGGAACGGTCGACCGAACGCTTGGGTTTGATAAGGATACGGTCGACCGAAATATGAATAGATCGACCGAACACTTAAGTCTATTAAGAAAACGGTCGACCGAACAGGGTTACCGGTCGACCGAATAAGCGTTTCGGTAGAGGGAAAACTGGATCGGTCGAACGAAATCGTATCGACCGATAGCAGGGAATTCTTGACAAGGTTAACCGGTCGACCGAACTTGGCACATGGTTCGACCGATTGGTTAAGTATATGGAGGTGTATATAGTTTTAATACGAATACGACCGTTGGGCATATACGACAAGAATAACGGTCGGAACAGTAAGTTCAAACGGTCGACCGAAAGATATGGTGCGGTCGACCGAAACTAGGCAGGAAAACACAAATTGGATTACTTGATCATCCGGTCGACCGAACGGCATGTTGCGGTCGACCGAATGTGGGCAGACAGTTAGGGTTCAGGTTTTGTGTTTTTCCGGTCTAAGTTTGGGTGATCTATTGAAGTCCAAATAATGTGAAATTTCGTGTGTGACTTCTATAGGGAACCTATTGTGTATGTGATTGGTTTTTAACTCTTGTATGCTCAATTTACACATGTTCCTAAGACTCAAAATAAATCAACATTACATGTCTTCGATTTAGCTTTAATTTACATGTCTTGACTTCATTTCCTTCTTTCTTGAGTCTTGATCACCTGTAGAGGTTAGCACAATACAATATACATGCAATGCAATATGTGTGCTACTCTACATCATCATAATTAAGATTAGGTTAATTAAATCATCAAAACATAGATTAAGGCCAAAAAGCCAACAAATTGAAGTAGAAGCTTACAGCAGAGAAGTCCGCTTCCTGCCACATTAGCGACATCGATGGTCATGAAATGGAAGACAGAACCTAGTCAGATGAGGGAAATGATGAAGAGTCAATAGTCCAACCATCTAGCAAAAGTGGGAGTGTGAAGCACAAGAAACCTAGACTGACGCCTACAACTACCGCAATCACGTCCAAATTAACTAGCATTTAAGAGGAAGTTGCAAAGATACGGAGCTTACGGGAAGAGGGAACTGACACGTGGAAAAATACAACGTCGAATTATGTGTCCATCTGCACCAAGAGTGTGGTGTGCAACCGGGTAGTAGAGATTGGGGGAGAATGTGTTAGAAGTTTAAAAACTTATCAACATGGCAGATGTTTGTGGTTGCAGGTGATAGTCATACCTTGTGGCTTCTGGTTTCAAACCGAATCCAATTTTGGAAGTTTGAGCAATGACAATCTTAAATTCTTTATATAAACATGCATTGATAGACAAACATGCTCCACAGAAAAATTTGACCCAAATTTGTGTTACTTTTTTCTCTCCTCTTTTTTGAAATTATTGTAAATGGTTGTTTTTGGAGGACCTCCTTCATTTTGGTCAATGCAACATCCTCGAGACGTCCACGAAAAAATGGTTCATTGGTCTGAATTTCTTTCGTGTTGAAGGATAACGCGAAGAAATGGATGTACAACCTCCCGACAAACACAATTCAGTCATGGGATTACTTCGTGACTATATTTCTGAAGAGATTCTTCCATCAAAGGAAGATTCAACAGATACAGCACCAGATACATCAAATGTATCAGACTGAGATCGAATCGTTTCATGCTTTCTTTGAGAAGTTCAATGACCTTCTCCTGCAGTGCCCTCATCATAGACTTGAGTTATGGTAGTTGTGCCATATTGTTTATAAGGACCTCAACTATAACACCCGCACATTGTTGGAGTTGATGTGTCGGGGTGATTTCCAAATGAAACTCATTGATGAGGCATGAGACACTTTTGAATTAATGGTTGAACATACCTTTAAGTGGGACACCATGAGAGAGCTGTCAGCCGCCAGGTCTTCTGGTCGAGCTGGATCAAACCAAGTTGAGTCAACTATCACGTCTTAGGTGAAAATAGCTACTCTCACGTGTATGTTGACTTTTTGGCCTTAATCTATGTTTTGATGATTTAATCAACCTAATCTTAATTATGGTCATGTAGAGTAGCACACATGTTGCATTGCATATATATTGCATTGTGCTAACCTCTACAGGTGATCAAGACTCAAGAAAGATGGAAATGAAGTCAAGACATGTAATTAAAGCTAAATCGAAGACATGTAATCTTGATTTCTTTTGAGTCTTAGGAACAAAGTGTAATTGAGCATACTTGAGCTAAAATCAACTTAATCACACACTAGGTTCCCTATAGAAGTCACACACAAAATTTCACTTAATTTGGACTTCAATAGATCACCCAAACCTAGACCGGAAAATACTAAACTTAACTGTCTGCCCACATTCGGTCGACCGCAACAGGCCGTTCGGTCGACCGGATGATCAAGCTTTCTTATTGTGTTTCCCTGTCTGTTTCCGGTCGACCGAACCTTTCCAAACGATCGACCGTTCGAACCTTATTTTCCCGACCGTTATTTTGTCGTATATACCCAACGGTCGTATTCGTATTAATCAAAATATACCCCTTATACATTTTATGTATCGGTCGACCGAGGACCAAGATCGGTCGACCGAATGAGCGTGTCCAGACAAACCAGAATCTCCTGTCCAAAATCGGTCGACCGGAAGAACATGTTTCGGTCGACCGTTCACATATTTGTTGTCAACCCCAAAGTGCCTGGACGAAATCGGTCGACCGAACCCTCTTAGTTAGGGGTGTAAACGGGGCGGGTAATACCCGTATACCCGGTCACCCGCCCCGGGCGGGTACGGGTATGGGTACAAAAATACATACCCGTTTAAAAATTCAAACCCGTATACCCGTACCCGTTTACCCGCTTAATAAACGGGTCGGGTACGGGTATACGCATTACCCATACCCGTTTACCCGTATACCCGTTAAGATATATTATATTATATATATAATATTTTTTTAATATTTTATATGTTATATATTATATATTTTATATATATAATATATATTTTATATAATATATATTATATTTTTATATATTATATATTATACCCGCTATACCTGTTTACCCGCCCCGTACCCGCTAACTTAACGGGTACGGGTCGGGTACGGGTATATATGTTTTTTGACGGGTATATACCCGTACCCGCTAATTTAGCCGGGTACGGGTACGGGTAGGGGCATACCCGACCCGTACCCGACCCGTTTACGCCCCTACTCTTAGTGTGTTCGACCGATGACTTAAGTTTTCTTAAGTCGTAGCGTTGGGCGGTCGACCGTTGCTTAACCGGTCGACCGAACTGAGTGTAAAACTGCCTAACGGTCGACCGATTGTCCCGATTCGGTCGACCGATTACAGCCAGAATTGGGTCCTGACTTTTCTGTTTTGTGTAATCACACTTCAACTCATACCCAATCAATCCCAACGGCTCTATTCTCTCTAATGCCTATATAAGGAGTTGTAAAACACATTTTAACACAACTCTCCCACTACAAACTTGTCCCAAACTTTAGAGAGAATATCGAACACTCAAAGCTTCAAACCTTCCACACTTAGTGATCAATTCCTTAATCCTACTCAAGTGTGCTCAAGTTTAGAGAGTGTTGTTCCACTTAACCATTGTGAAAGAAGCAAGGGTCTTGGTGAAAGCCCAAGACACGAGTATAGACTTCGGTGAGAGCCCGAAGTGATCCTCTCAGATTGTGAGAGGAGGAGCCAAGCTCGGCGAGGGTTGTTCGCGAGCTTGAAGACTTGTAAAGGCGTTCTCTCCCGGCCCGGAACGGGGAGTGGTTAGTGAAGTCGTGAGCGGAGCTCGGTGATCCGAGCGGAGCTTACAAGAGAGGACTAGGACCCGGGTGGGGTGCCGAACCTCTATAAAAACGCCGAGTCGATTTGTGGTTTGCATTATTTTCCTTTACTTGCTTGTTTGTTTTAATTCCGCTGCATTTACTCGATTGCTTAAACAAGTAGGTAATTAGGTGATTAACCTTAATTGTGGACCAATAAACCCACACGATCCTACAGTGTAGGATTGAGAGTTTAGATTTGTACCAAGCTCATGTAGCTCAGGTCGCTACTCCCGCGTGTAGTAGGTATAGACTTACTGTTGACTTGGAATGTGCTTACGCTCCAAGTAATACTGAGCATGCAAATGTGATGTATCAATAGAGGCCACGTAACGCCTCGTACAGTCACTCCTACAACTTGGGATGACGAAACCACTCTAACTTCTCTTGGGGGTCTAGTGGGGTCATAATCAGAACTCGCACGCTAAACCTTAAACCCACACCTTATCACCATCTACGCCCATTGATGACCTACTAACCCCCACATCAACGGTCTCATACTCACCAACCTGCTCTGGCCTCACAATCAAGTTATTCTACTCTGACTCTCTCTAGTGGAGTAAAGTCTTGAAGCAAAACTCTAGTGGAGAGATGTTACTTGTAATATGAGTGATGAATAAAATATGTTTTCTTAGTTTGTTCTCATGTTGTCTTTTTTAATTCGTGCATGTTTAGCTTAATTTTGTTTTGCCTTAGTAGAATTAATTAGAATGTTTCATTTTCTTAATGTAGTTGGTAGCTTAATGAGTAATGAGTAGTTTCATCCCCTTTTGAGGGTGGAGTTGATATTTATACATGTCATGAAAAATAAGATGAATGTTATCTTTTGCTTTATGTGATGAATGTAAGTGTATGCTTGTTTGTTTAAAAGAGAATACTTAACTTGATGAGTTTTGTCATAATCATTAGGTACTTCCTATGCTTGTTTAGGTTTTTAATAACCAACTTGTTTATGTTCATGTTAATCAACTAGGGTAGTGATTGGAATGATAAGTTCTGTCACAACTATTAAGTATTTTCCCTATGCATGAAAACACAACCTAACTTGTGCCCTATTAAATGCATTCTTCACCACTTTATTTCATGAAGAAGAATGCATTTAATAGGGCCCTAACAGTATCCACTTCAAATGATGAAGTGGTATTTACCAATTACGAGGATACTCCACCTTTGAATGCTAATGGAATCCACAATCAAACTATTAGATATTGCCCATGATCATTAAAATTGAACAACACAGATATTGCCGCTTTCTCTTGGGTTATTCTTTTCCACTAGCACGTAGTTGTTGAATATCTGTTTGGAACTTGGAAATCACTATTCTAGCTGAAGCAAGTTAATTTGGATATATAAAATCTTCTAACTAGGCGTATTGAGATGCATACATTTTTAACTTGAGCTTACAAAATCTTAATTTTATAGATAGTCACTCTCAACTTTCTAGTGGGTGATCATGAACTTTAGCTAATGAGACCGGCCTTCTACAGTAATTAACTTTGTTAATTTAATATATAAACATACCAAACTGATAGAATATGATCACATTTTTAAAGTTGACAACTCAATGGTACCAAAGTTCAATATTTACAAGCTAGATAGACTTTATTCATAGTTAGTCTTCATTGGTTCTTTTCCTTCTAGGTGAGTTAGGTAGTGCTTTGATCATTAATCTCCAATGATACTAGGTACTTTCCCTTTCAAAAAGAATTAAAAGGTTGGTAAACAAATATTGTGCAAGAAGACATGTTCAAGCATAAAGTTATTAGTTCTCAAACAAGGACATGAATATATTAAGCCAACACATGCACCAAAGATTAAACAATTAATTTCCGATTCGAGAGAGCAGGATAATTAAATAAGTAACAAGGTTAGGTTCATTCTTGGTATATGCTTAGAGAAATCCTCTGAATTGGTGAACAACAATTAAGGATGCTTTCGGATGTAAAAAAATATCGAATTTCTCGCAGAAACCGACTTTTTCTCTCTTATGCATCCAAACAGCTCTCACAAGAGTAAAAGTTTTCCAAAACAACTCAAAAGCTCAAGAACTTTTCCAATTTTTTTTGAAGTGAAACATTTTTATCATTGTGGAGATAAATATTTACGATATCTTTCTACTTGAAAAAAGATTTGGGAATGGTAAAACTTATTGTTCCAATGAAAAATCAAACAATTGGATAAGAGACAAGTTTTTGGTTATTATTTTTGTTTTGTGAACAAGAAACTAATTTTTCACTTTATGTCAAATTATCGGGAGACCAAAAACCGTTGAGTTTTTGTGACATTCAAACGCACCTTAAGTATTAGTATTTATTTTCTAATTAATTTATTTCCTTCGGTGGAAACAGAAAGAACCCTAATTTATAATGTACATTATGAAAGTAGGGCATCTAATAGCATCACTTTAAGCTATAAGTGTTGCACACTAATAGCTTTTGGAAATGCTTTGATCATTATCTTGGAGTGGAAGCCTTGAAGGTAAGTATGATATTCTATTAAATCATGTGCTAATTAATTAAAGAAATGGATTGACATATCTTTCCTTATATATTAAGAAAGGTTGACGGTGATGAATTAGCGTAACGTGTAAATTTTATTCTCTTAATGAAATACGAAGATTATTTGTTAGGTTCATGGTTTTTCCGCAATGATTTTCCACGTTATATCTTATGTTCTTTTGTTGTATGTTTTTCTTCTTATGTTTTTTTTTCTTTTCTTTCAGGACTCTATCTTCGTGTGTGCAACCTTGTGCTCCCTTGGAGAATACCTCGTCGCCCACTCGTCTCTCCACCGATTCATTTCCGTTGTGTGTGGGATCCCAGAGGCATCCGGATCCCCAACATATATGAGATCACGATTCACATCAAACTTAATCATTATATGATTATATCCGTATTTGTACTGTTAAATCTATATATTGTTTCACATATGATCATAAATTTAACTTCAACAACACGTACGAAAGCTAAAAAAAGTTGTTGGCTAGCTTCTTCCTTTCTCTAAGAGCACAGTTAGCGGCCGGCGAACGAAGGAGGGTGTCCTCCACGTCGTCTCATTCGTTGGCCACGTCCCCCGCCCGAGTGTTGGGCGTTGGGCGTCCCGATGAAGTGCTCGGGCGGGATGTGTGGGTTGGTTGGGGGCACGTGTCTCCTCCCAGTTCGTTGCATTTTTGTTTTTATTTCTTAAAAATAATAAAAAAATTCGTTTTAATTTTTTTTATCAAATTTGTTTTCTAAAAATATGTTTTTTATTTGTTTTGATTTTGTAGAATTTTTTGTGATTTTTTTTATTTTACGTAGGATTGATCTTCAAATGACGTGGATGAAAGAGAATGTATGGTGTTTGGGGTGTTTCTGAACATGATTAAGGAAAAAAATTGAATGTGTTATGTGAGCTTACGTGGTAGAGAGAGAAGTTGACGTATCAGAAAGAGGGAATGAGCAGACGCTCAGGTACTACTATTTATGCTCTAATGAACGGTGTTTTGATCCATACCATGATCTTGAGAAAGTAACTTTCTTGTGTCGAAAAAATGAGGTCAATATTTTGATTTAAATGTTGTATTATACGAAAGACATCAGAACAATCTCATGTTGCTCCCGTTCCATTGGTATTGGTCTTAAACCTTATATTAATTATACAAACATATTTTATCAAGAAAGGTAGCAAATGAAGTGGATTCTGTCTTTGAAGGGGTATTATATATGTTAACTGGATTCTGTTTGTTTGAAGTGGTATTAACTGAAGTGGGTTCTGTTCGTTTGAAGTGGTAGTAACTTAAGTGGATTCTTTACAATTTTATTTGTAGAATGATGATACTATGAGTATTTTCCATTCAAAATCATCTTCCCATGTTGAACATATAACTCCCTGGGATCGATTTCAACCCTTCTCAATATTTCATATCATATATGGCAAATATGTTTTCACCAACATTGTCACAACACAGTTCAAAGAAGATGCAGATATTTTTCTTGATCTGTGGTCTGTGGACAAACAGGATCATGCAAGGTTCAGACACTAATATACATGTTGCAAGCGAACAAACCATGCCTACTTATGCTCATCATTTGGAGGAGTCATATGTCCAATGGAAGGACTATTTCCAGGAGTCGTCGGCTGATAACCACCTCTGGCAGCAGCCCTATCAATCATTTTTTGATCTTCTGGCTCACTAAGAGGCTTTGTCCTCTCTACAAGACGAGCATCAGCGACGAAAAAGAGTTGCAAGAAGATGAGGAGGAGAACCATTGAACTGACCATATAAGAGTACTTAGTCTTCATCATATCTTATATATGTTGCAACTTGCTAGTATAGTTCTACTCCCACACCTATATATAGAGGCAAATCTGAACCTACTTAGATTAGTTTAGGATTAAATGGTTGGTTGGGTGATCACATTGGTGGAGAGGAATTTAATCAATGATAGCTTTTGCAATTAAAGAGAGGTGTTTGAAGTGTCTGAGGTGGAGTTTGCCAAATATAGAGAGCATGTCCATTGGAAGGCCACCAATCAACGTGCATGGCATTACTATAAAGTGGTTCGGCTAGCTTCTTATTAGACCACACATTTCGGCCTGGAAAGGAATAATTGCTACACGATTTGTTTTTCTCCTCTACCAAGATATGGCTCTTTCTTTTTCTGTGGATCTTCTTTTAATTTCTAGTTTATGTTAATAAAATAATAGTGCATTTTCCTTTAGATATATGTACGTAGCTACATTTAGGAAACTTCAACTACTTGAGGGGCAATGTGTGTGTGTGTGAGAGAGAGAGTTTCACGATTAGCTTTTGGAATCAGATCCTAATTATGAAACTTGGCTATCAAAAATTGAAGTAAGATCGTATAATTGTAAGGCTATCAAAAATTATGAAACTGGGTTTTTCTCACCAAAAATTGTAAGAAGTAAGATCACCCCTAAGAATCTTTCTAAAGCCATTACATTACCATGTTTTGAGTTTTATTTTGTTTCATATTTGTCTTGTAACTGTAGAAACCAACACTTTTTTGCACACACTTTTGTCTTCGATTAACTTGGATCATAGATTGAATCTCAGGTTCTTGAGTTATATGTTGGAATTTAATTATAAATATAAAATACTTAGAAAACAGTTATTTAGACATTCCCAGTTGAACCTGAACTCCCGCTAAGCTGAACTCAAATTACCAAGTCACCCAATGTATAAACATATGAAATCTAACTCACCACTCTCTTGCCCAAAGCGTCCAACTATGATTTATCCAAGCTCAGCCAATTAACTCAAGTTGCTATTGGATTAACGGGTCAAACTGTGTAAAAGGAAGTTTAGTTCCTCGTTTTTTTTACCTAAAATTGTTTTTTTATTTCTAGTAATGCATATTTTTTCTTCACTTTATTAAAAGTTATATTTCGTAACAATCACCGGAACTCTAACTAGAGTTGGAAGGACTAGAATTATGTGAACTTATGTTCTAAGAACTAGATTTCTAGATAAGCATACACTTCCTTCGAACCAATCACGTAGATTCGAATCGAAGATAGTACTTCATATATATCTTGGACTAAGCTTGAAGAATTTCTTCCAGTTTGTCCACTCCATGGAAAACAAAAATTGAAGTGTTAGGAAAGACATATTGGTTGACCCTTTGCTAAAACAAAGATAGATTCTGTTAAATTCAGTTGCATGTTTAAATTATGCAACTAAGGTAATGTTGACACAAAAAAAATATACATCTCAAATCAAAATAATTTTTCTAGTAATCGTCGACCAATTGTCATCCCAGCTTAGTAGAAATTGGAACTCTATCGAGATGAGACTAAGCAACAACATCAAAATGAACATTATGGAATTATTAATCTCTTGATTTATGTTTATTAGATTGGACATGGAAATATAGTCAAAACATTAAGACATGGAAATATAGTCAAGACATTAAGACATGAAAATGAAAATTTTCCATTAAATAACAATCAAATAAAATTTGGAATCTTAAGCCACGTAGCATGAGGAAGGAAAGATGTGTAGTACTCTCTGATTTTCAAAAAAAACAAAAAAAGGGGAGGAGAAAAAGTCATGCACGTTCATGCATATCTTCCACCTCATACCCACGTCTAACACAACCATACCGATGACCATACGTCTCCCCTACTCCACCTTATCCCATCTCACTTCAAACTAAACCAACTCTCTCGTTCAACCCCATCTCAGCCTCCTCATTCCCACGATCGCATAACCACCATCCTTGATCTCCACGTGATCCTATATTATAAATACCTTGTAGATGTCTTGTTTTCAAGGTTACAACTCCATACGGACAAGTCCATACGTTCAACTCCATACACGCATAAACCCATATCTCGACGAGAGATAATCGTGAAAAAAAGGAGAGAAGAAAGGAACCAATTACAGCACATATACACACGACTCCAAAACCCAGACACATATATACCAAAAAAGAAAAAGAAAAACCAGAGGGTGTAGAGGGTGACATACACGACTACAACTCCCTACGCAAATCCATACGTACGCACACCGAATAGAAGAGAACTCGACGGTTCTTGTGAAGGTGATTCCAGCACAACAATTCCGACAACTCCCTCAGCCGCTACAACGCTATCGCCCGCGAAGACTTCGACAAACTCCGGACAACACACAACGTCGACGACAACTCGACGACTCCGGACATACACCTTCGACAACTCCGGATAACATATAACGTTGACAACAATTCGACGACTCCGGCTTCATCAACAACTCCGTAGCAACTCCGGCAAGTGCAACGTCGACGATTACTTCATCTTAAATAATAATAATAATAATAATAATAAACGATCATTCCGGCCACCTTCCTTTTGAGGAATTGTTCCCGGATGGTTGTCAAACACGATCATTCCGGCCACCTTCCTTTTGAGGAATTGTCCCCGGATGGTTGTCAAACACGGTTATTCCGGCCACCTTCCTTTTGAGGAATTGTCCCCGGATAATCGTTTTACCAAACATAATCATTCCGGCCACCTTCCTTTTAAGGAATTGTCCCCGGATTGATTGATTATATCCTGGCAAATAAAAAGGACGCCGGAAGGCTGTCGAAATTCAACCAGAAAAATGACAAATACTCGAACCAAATAAATACAACGGTTCTAAGTTTGATACAAAATAACAATAATAATAACCAAAAACCACATCAAATCGGCCTATATCAACATATATGATAGGTCACTATCGCAATATTATGGTTCCATATGAACCCAATATGAACAGTAAAAATTAAACAAAGTAACTGACCCAGACAAGTTTACATAATCAAAACTTGTATACTCCCAGAAACATGAATATTAATGGGAGGAAACAAAAAAAATTAATGTCGAAACCTATATTCAATTGGATTTGGTTCACTCTACTAATGGAAAACTTGAATAACGGAAAGACACACGTGAAAGGTTATTTTTTAATTGGTGTTTGGAATAACGATTACACCGAGACTATTTAATTAATGAATTAATTTGGAATCAAGTCTGGAAACTTATCAGACATAAATTGAAACACCATTTAGAAATCAACATCTTGGTTTCTCAAGATTCAAACACCATCATGCGTTCTGGAACATTGCATAATCCTACCAATGTCGTTTATAAATATCAAGTTAATAAAATACAATTATATTGTCAACATATGTGGGTTTTACTTCCTGTAAAAGGTGAATTCTTCTATGTCCTAAGAAGCCTTCAGACTTGGAAGACATCCAGATCGGAATCTGACATCAAATGAATTCCTCTTCGGAACTTGATATAAGGATCAATAATTACTATTGAGAGGATAATATAATATAATATATATATATATATATATAAAATAACACAACGAGAAGAATGAAAATAGGAAAAGAAACTAGCGGCAATTTCCTTAACATACGTATACGTGCATGGAGCCATGAATCTTAGTGTGCAAGTGGGATCCTTTTGCATATTTAGTCCAAGCCAGATCCAACTATAATGCAAGTCTCCATGTAAAACAATCCACAGGAAAAGGACAACACCACAATAACACAATGGTGAATTTACAAATTAGTTCTCATAAATGGACAAAATTACAAATTCACACCTAAATGTGGATAAATTACTACAATATATAAGTTATACCATTTGATTTGCAAAATCAATCTTAAAATACAAATTGTCAACCTGAATGGACAAAATCACAAATCCTTCCCTAAATGTGGATAAATTGCAAAATAGGCCTTCAAAGTTGTAACATATGTCAAGCAACCTTAAAATATAAAAACAAATTAAAATATGAATAGTGACTACTCTAATAGTAAGAGAGGATGCACGCCAAGCTGGATCTTGGGTTCCCTCTCTCTTATCGTTGGAGTTGTCAGAAACTAAAATACGGACTACCTTAGTCGTAAGTGAGGATGCACGCCAAGCTTGATCTTGGGTTCCCTCTCCCTTACTAGCGATGGAGTCTTCATTTAACAAATCAAATAAACAAAACAAAATATATATACAAACCCTCCAGGTTATGAGGCTAAACTAACCAAAACATCATAATACCCATATCAAAAGTATAATTATCCAAATAAATCCACATACACAAATCACATCCTAGGTTACGAGGTTAAACTAACCGTTTGTACGATATTCTAATATAAGAATTATCGTTGACAAATCAAACATAAATCCCTCCGGGTCACGAGGCTAAACTGTCCAATATATATAAAAATATTCTCCCAGTTATGAGATTAAACTAACTATTTGATGATATTTATACATAAGAATCATCGGTAATATAACAAAGATACATATACACAAATCACCTCCTAGGCTATGAGGTTAAACTAACCGTTTGTATGATATTCTAGTATAAGAATTATCGTTGACAAATCAAACATAAATCTCCTCCGGGTTATGAGGCTAAATTGACCAAAACATTATGATATATGAATAATTCTCTAAATCAAATCATATACAACACCTCCTAGGTTATGAGGCTAAACTAACCGTTTTTACGATATTCCAATATCAGAATTATCGTTGATAAACTAACACGGTGTATTCATCATAAAGTTGAAGAACCTAAATATATATACAAAACCCTCCTAGGTTACGAGGCTAAATTGATCATATCGTGACAATATATCACAACAAAAGGGAGATCATTATCGAATCAATCAAAGCACGAGTCGATAAATCCCCGTCCCTAATGTATCGAAATATAAAAATCCTATTAATAAAATATATATCTGAAATTGTTAAATATAACGACAATTTTGGTTTATAGTTCGCAAACGGATGCTTATACATCTTCCATTTGTGCAATGCATAAACATGTCAACTATTGTATTTCATATTTATGCCTTCTATTTAATGAAATGAAAGAAAATATTGCACTTATTTACTTTCTGGCTAGTTATTCACATTTATTTAATTTCCTGTACAAATGAATGACATGAGTATGACATGATGAGGCATTCTTCTATACGAAATTGTAAGGTGCGGAATTCCGCCATGAATTCTTGAGAGGTCTTCGCAACACCAAAATATAATATAAAATACAAAAGAACAAAAAACCCACGTTAAACAGGTAACAAGTTTAATTTCCATATTGTTACCAATTGTGCAATACATAAAAATAATATATCTAACAAATATAAATAAATGCACAATATATCTAACAAGACAAATATAAATATAAATATAAGTAAAAGCTAAGTAACAAATAATAATCACAGAAAAATAGACGTAATTGGGCCAAGATTTGGACATGGGCCCGGACTTGACTTGGGAGGAAGTCGTAAGGGATTGTTTATGGATTTTAAATTTCAATTCCAATTGGGTCTTCCCATGATTGAGTACGTGGACACAATTTATTAGGTCATCGGTAACAACACTCGGAGTGTCATGATTTTTCTATCAGTCACGTCAACTTCTCTTTATACCACGTCATACGAGTCCGTCCACTCCCAAATTACCTTTAATCATGCCCTGAAACCCCCTAACACCTTATATTATTTTCCCTCCATATCATTTGGAGGTCAATTCATGGGTAAAATAAATAAATAATCTAAAAAATAAAAAAAGATTTTAAGAAAAAAAAGATCTAAAATAATTTTAAAATGAATATATTAATATTTTTGATAAAAAAAATTAAAAAAGGGGGAGGGGGGGACCGACAGGAGCCCTGGGCGAAAAAAAAGGCGACGGACACGTGTCGTCCGGGTGCCCGAGAAAGAGCACCTGTTAAGTGCGCTCTTAGGGTCCGTTTGGATGAGTTGTGCTATGATGTTTGAGTTTTAAACCTCTGTGTTTGATTGTTTGTAAATCTTAAAACTCTACGTGTATTTCATACCCAAATCTCAAATTTCACGCTTACTTTTTTTAGTTTTGAAATATTGATCAGTTCTCGTACAAACTCACTACTCAAACCTCAAAAATCATGTGTTGGCAGTGGTAAATATGGAAGTTAATTTGAGTAGAATGAATGATGCGGTTTTGCAAAACATCAGTCTGACGCTAAAATGACAACTCAAAAGTCAAAATTCAATCATCAGATAAGTATGTTCGGATGACAAAATATGAGTTTTAATGTTTGCAAACTCAACCTACCAACCTTAAATATCAACTTATCCATATTGGACCCCTCTCCAAATATAAGAGGAGAAAATCTCAAGTATTATGTGTGCGTGCTTTAGTCCATCCTTCTCCAAATATTAACATGATAATTATATTTCACCATGCATATAGAGCATTGGAGTTGTTCCGCTGAAATATATTTTTTCTTTCTACATTGTATTTTTTTAATATAATTTACAAAATCCTCAATATTGATAAATAATCTTTAAACCTTTTAAAAAGAACATAATAATTATATTTGATGATGGATATTGATTAGGGATTTGAATATATCAGTGTACGTACGCATGGCAACATGGTTGAGAAATATATGTCATGTAATCGGACGTACACTAGAGGAGGAAGAAGGAAGAAGTCTGACATCCCCGCCGATGTGCTGACGTCGATAGCCCTCCGACTCGAGTTGTCGGACATGTGTCGCGCCTCGATGGTCTGCAAATCATGGCACTCGGTGATCGGACGACCCCTTATAAGCTCACAACTTCCCTCAGCTGGGTCATCCCTATATGATCATATATGCTTCGGTTTTCTTCATGCATGTTTTGTTGCCATTTATGATTGTCTTCGGCTTTGGTTTTGCTTGGGTTAATTGCAAGAAGGGTTTGGAGTTTAGTTGTTTTTGTTTGAAGGAGATAGTTGGTTTAATTGCAAAAGAATCCTTGATTCTATGTATATGAGTAAAATAAGTTCATCTGGTTTAATTGCAGATTAGGTCTTGTGGTTTAATGGTATTTGGGTCAATACATAATAACTGAATAATTTCCCTGGAAAATCCTATATTTTAGTGTATTTGTTTAATTAATTTAATAATTGGACTCTTGTTAGAAAAACCCTAGATCTAATTGAATTTGAATGAATAATGTATGATTGGATTAATTGCTTAATAAACTTTGGTTTGCCATAATTGTGAGAAATGTTTTAATTTAGGAGAAATTGCCCTCTTCAACTTGGAAATTCATATATATTATGGAAAATGTTAGAATTTGGGAAATTTATTGTTTTTCCCTTAAACTTATGAGAATTATGTTTTGGTAGATAAATTTTGGTAAAATTGCGCTTATACCTCTGCACCCTCGATTGTGGGTTTAGAGCTTTAATTTCTTTGTGCTGCTCATATGATTTTAAAGTCTTGTTACGTTATGCTCTGCAATTTGTGGATGTTTTAGTAGAGTTATGTTATATTTGTTGGGGTCATGTGACCCGTAAGTTTGGGGTAATTTGTGTTTGCCCTTGCCTGGTGACGTTGTGAGTGGTTCGTGGAATCGGTCGTTTACCCACGTTGTTACGAGTGGTCGTTGGAGTGTTAATCACGGACTCGGGCGTGTGGTTGTGTATTGGGGATGACGCGTGAGGCACGTATGACTAGATGTTAGGGTGTTTCCCTTGTTGGGGCGGTCCGGGATGGTTTACCAGCGTTGTTGCGAGTGACCGTTAGGGAGCATTGCTCACGGGCTCGGGCGTTGTGGTTGGATTCCGGAGTCGGTTTCCCCCCTGTGTTGTTGTGGTTCGGAAGGGTCCACCCACGATGTGGCGAGTGACTGTTAGGGAGCGTTGCTCACGGGCTCGGGCGTGTGGTCGGCTTCCGAAGCCGGATGCAGAACTCGTCAGCTCACCAGCGTTGTGACGGGTGGCCGTTTGGGAGCAGTGCTCACGGGCTCGGGCGCGTGGTTGGAGTAGGGTGTTGCCTTGTGTGTCGGACGCGCGGTCTGGTCGAGGGTGCACGCTCGGCCTGGCTGGGCGTGTGGTCGCCTTGGGACGTGTGACAGTTCTGCCGTGAGAGCGGGTTGAGTGTTGCCTTGTGGGTTGGATGCGCGGTGGGGGTATAGGTGCACGCTCGACCTCACTGGGCGCGTGACCGCCTTGGAACACGAGACCAGTGTGAGCCGTCAAGGACGGGTAGACCTTGTTCGGTGTCGGGTTGGGGTGGTGTATTGGGTCTTTATTTGAGACTCATGCGTGCCTGTTCGTGTGCAGGTGGGGCGCGGTAGGTGGCTGGAGGCGACTTGGGCTTGGGACGCGTGGACTGGATCTGTTGAGCTCAGTGTCATGTATTTTTCCTACTTCTCTCAGTAGTTGTATAGTAGGATTCAGAGTTCTTGTATTTTTCATTTCGCATTGTACCTTCACTTTGAACTTATTATAAATTTTAATTGAGGCATCGAGTTGGTTATTTCAGTTAATGTCCATTTTTCACCTCCTTTTAGTGTTGTGATTATTACTGTGTCCCGAGTGCGGATTTGGGACGTTACAGTTATGTTATCAAAATTATAATGGTAGAACATTATTTACGATGGTTGATGCAATTTTTGAAACTACCCTCTACTTCATTCAAAAGAGCACAAAGGCCTCCAACTTTCTATAATATCATACCATCTAATTCGAAAGAAATTTTTGGTCAAACCCTTTCTTAGTTCTTCACCAGTTAGAAGGGGAGAGCATAATCCGGTCCGGGTTCGGTCCGGACCGAATCCGACCGGTCCAGGTTTCGATCCGGACCCCGGGACGGGTTCGGGTTTCGGTCCAAACCCGGTCCAAAACCCAATTTTCCACCCAAAAATCAGATCCAATCCGGGTTTTTGGACCAGACTGATCGGTCCGGGTTCGATCAGGATCGAATTTGACCGGTCCTGTCTTCGATCCGGACCCCGGAGAGCATCCGGGTTCGGTCCAGGTCCAGACCAATGCTAATTTTGACTTCAGGTAGATTCAACTTCAAATGACATCGATTTAGATGTTAAATTCTCCATTTTAGCAACATATATAATAGGCAAGAGAAGAGTGTCAAATTTTAAATTTTTTTCACCAAAATGTATAATTGAAAGTTCACTTCATGTATTTAAAATAACATAAATTACTGACAGATATTGGTGATGTTTTGAATTACTTGGATGACATTTGAGAAATTATCCCTTAGAAATTATAAAATAAAATGTGGTATCACATCTCCAAATAGCCAGGAGGAGAAAAATCACACATAATTAATCAAGTGATTTTTTTTATAACTGCCTCAGGATAAAGGGGGCCATGTGCCATTAGATCATCGCAAAGTTGGTAAAATATTGCCCAAAAATGAATCTAAAGAAAATTGCAAAACAAAACAGTCGTAACCCAAAAACTTTATAACTTATTTATTCACATACATTCATATGGATGGCATCATTTACTATAGCAGAAGCAGTGATTCTAATGCTTAAGCTTGGAAAGGAGGAAGAGACCTCCTGAAGAGAACAAAACAGAGGCTGCAAAGCATAGAAGATCTAAAGGACTTGTTATGACCACCTTCTTGCTCTTCTCAAACAATCCCACCAACAAAACCATCACTATAACATGTCCAAGTTTTGTCTTCAGCTCGTTCACGGATTTGATCTCCAGCCACTTTGGTCGCTCCTGCATAATGGAAGATCGACAACCAAGATATTGCAGTTATTGGCATCTATAATTGAACTAGGTATCAATTAAGGTTTACGCTTTTGTTGTTTATTTTGGTCAACTGATAAACTTAATTTAGCAGAGCTTAGATATCACGTCAAGTACCAAAAATGCCTAGTCCACAATTCAACATTCTGTAAGTATAAACGATCTGTTTTCATCATATGAAACTTCTTAATATACAAGTGAAGTAAAGATCGAGGGCAAACCTGAAGTATGAAGAGGCCAAACAAACTTGATTTGTTAGAAGACGATGACTTTCCAATGTCAAGGTTACTTATGAAAAGCTCGTAGAGCCCCATGCCAAAAACAAGCATCACAGTTCCGATCAGATATACATCTGCAGACAAAAAATGAAAAGGTACTTAATTTGAGCCTTTCAGATTTCATGCAAAATCATGCCAAGACAAGCACAAATTCAGAGCCTTAATTGTTGCTCTTCAGAAGGATCAGAGTTGCTAACCTATCGCTTCAATAAGCAACGATATCACTTTTGCACGGGATACAAAATATGTCGTGAAGGAGTTTACTATGATAACACAACCCTGCACAATTGAGGTACTCATAAAATTAGTTGAGCATGAATATTACTGGAAACTTCAAAGGATCTGAGAGAGTATCAAAACAAAAAATGGACATTTTATATAATCATTTTTCATAGCCAGTAAATATTTGAGATAATTCGGTGACACGAACATATACCGTCATGCAAATGCCTTCAAGCTTACGGAAATTTTGCAATTAGCATCGATGAACAAGTGCAACCATTTATAATATTCAATTTTCACAAACATTTTCGCAACCACCACGCCATTAGAATGTCAAAAATAAAGAATTAATGCATCATTAATTCATTTCTCCACAATCGAGAATGTGTATCTCATACATGATCTTCTTTAGGCATTTTCAGCCTTCAAACAAATATAGAACATGGACAAACATTTTTCACCATTCCACCTTTCACATGTAAAAGGATATACTTATAGTTTCGTAATTTATTTAAATGAAGAAAAAAAAACCTGAATATCAAGATCAGGGCCAAAACACAAAAGTCTGGAAGAAGTTTTGTCTACCGACAACGACATCCCATCATGTAGATTCTACCAGCCACCTACAGCTCTCTAATGCTTAAGTTAAGAATGACATTAATGAACTAGTGATTACTGTTAATTATGTGGCATTGTGGCCTGTATTTTCATTTAATAAATAAATAAATAAAAGTCACACGTGTACTAACCAAAAGATATGGGGTTAGTAGGCAATTGCTTTAATGGGAAATAATCACTTCTAAATTAATTATAAAAGAGTCTGATTCCAATGGTTGCCTCAACAATTGAATTTCCCCTCCAATCTTCCTTTCTCAAGTAAAAAGAATAACACCCCAAAAGAAAGTTAATCATTAAGGTTGAAGCCAAATCATTGACTATCGAAAACCCTAAAGTAACATGACACTTCCGTCTAAAGGATTTGAGTTATATGTGCTCTCAAACTGTAAGCATTTATTTCTAGTTGTTTTATATAGAATTTATGGATCTTGGGATTAATTTATTGTGTTCTTAATATCATTGAACACACTTATATCTAACAATTACAATTTACCAACACAAGTTCCACAGAACATATATAAGTCAATATGCACTATGTTAGTTTCGTTACGTACTGAGAACAATTTATTTTAGTAAATCAACGACCATTTAAATAAGCTAGCTATAAGAGATGTGAGTGTAAGCACCCAACCCCAAGTATCTGTAGAACATTCATTTGAGCTATCATGCCTACCCGAAAGATTACCAAGCCCAATCCTTTCTGTTACATTCCATTGACCCACGAAAATTCAACAAAAGCAACACCTTTTTCAAACCGTCTCGAGATTCACAGTGCTATAAATCCCACAAATATTTGTAGTTGAAGGGAAGAAGAAGTTCTAGGGGTTTTACAACGAGGGTCTCTCTCCGATGAACACAACACTAAGAGCTCATGTTCCAATTAGACACGTCAAGCTAACTCAGCCGGTGATCTAAGAATATCCTCAAGTAATTTGTACATCATGAACCTTTTTGTTACTCATTTGTCATTGATCCTTAAAAATCCCACAACGCAACACCACCTAAGTTACTATAAAGCGAGATCGACGGTACCATAAACCCCACAAATATGTGTACATAGTTTAAGCGAACAACAACTTCTAGGGATTTTACAACGACAATGTCCCAAGTCAACGCAACATTGATGGTGTCCCAACCATTAACAGCTCATGTTCCAAAACGAGTTCCAATTGGATAAGTGAAGCTAACTCAGTTGGTGACCTAAGAATATCCTCAACTTCTAAAAAACGTCGACCAAAAACAAAAAAAGGCGAGATAATTACATAGAAAGACAAAATGAAGTACCTTGAGGAAACAGAGAAAGGAGCCGATCATAGACCCGACGACTCCTAGAAGCGTGACGAACCTGAAGCTGTATATCACCTGGAAATTAACACACCCCAAATCAAACTTCCATTCCATTCGATCCTAATAAAAACAAAATCTGACCTTTTCGATTTGCTCCTCGTACGGGTTGCCTCCAACGACGGGGGGAATGTCACGGGGGTGGATCCCGACCCGAGTACCCGCGGTGGCGACTAGAAGGGGACCGCCGCGTCTCACCTTCCCCCTCCCATCCGCTAGAACACGCGGGTTGGGAGAACGGGGGAGGCGGGAGGCGAGGCCGAGGTGGGGCGGCGTCCGGAGGAGGTTCGGCTTGTTGGAGGGCAAGAGCAAGTTCATAGTGCGGGGAAGAGAAGAGAGTGATAGAGAGCAGCTGTGGTGTTTGGTGTTTTGTTTGTTTGACTGCGGATTCGGGAAGTGGGAGAGAGAGAGAGATGATTCTCACCCACACAAGTGTGTATGGCCGTAAATGGGGCGGGTTTTACCCGCCGTGACATGCCAACCCGATTTGTCTAAGTCGGGTAGCGGTGTAAAAAATTCAACCCGCTACTTGTCTACCCGAATACCCGTCAACCCGACTAATAAATGGGGCGGATAGCGGTTGTATTTTCTACCTGTCTCGTTTACCCGATTACCCGCATAAGAATAAATTAATAAATTAAATAATAAATATTATATATATACACTTATATACTATATACATATCAATGTTCTATAATCCCTAATTTACTAATAGTGTTATAAAGTTATAGTTATTTATAATTTTATGGTGTTCATCACATGAATAATATTTTTAAGGTGCTAATGTGTCGTGTTTTAAATTTATGGTGTTATGCAGAAAAAAGAAAAAAACATGTAAAAAATCTATATATCCATCTACCCGCCCCGCATAACCCGCGTAACCCGTTTACCCGATCTTAGGTGGGTCGGATAGCGGTTAAAAAAATTCACCCGACCCGACCCGCCAACCCGCCTGCCTTAGACGGGTCAGGTAGCGGTGGGTTTAAAACCCGTCCCGACCCGACCTGTTTACAGCCCTACAAGTGTATGAGAGTGAGATGGTTTAACTTCGCCAATTATTATCTTGCTTCTTTTTTAAGTTATACTTTGCCTAATTATGTGCTTTTGTCAATTTTGTTGTCGTAGTTATGTACTTGTGTTACTTCACTTGAATGGAACCTTATTGTTAGACATGTGAATCAAGCTCGGTCGGTCCGACTCGACCCGGCCATTTTAAATTTGGCAAGATCGAATCAGTCTTTTAAGTCGTGGTTGATTTGCAAGAAAATAACTAGAAAATGGGAAAACTTGACTTTTAGAATGATTCATGGTGATTAGTTTGTAAGAAAAATTAATGAAGTTTTATAGGTTTAATTCCAAAATTTTCTTGCATAGCCTTAATTAATGAGGTATTTGTAAATAATTTTCTATGCTTTCACTCCAAAGTTAAGGAAAATCATCGAAGTAGAGTTTCACGACTTCAAACAAATCACACTCATAGGCTGAGTCGAGTTAGAAGTGGTCTTAAGTTAAGTTGAGTCAAACCAAAAGTGATGATAGTCTAGTAGACTTGTCTTGCCCACACCTCCCAAACAAGTAGTTATTCTTAAAACAATGACACATACCTCGTCATTTGCTACTAGTTTGGGTTTTAGTATTTACAAATGCTTATGAATCTACTTAGTGTCCAAAAAAGAAACAAAATAAAGTTGACAAACACATGTGACGGTGGACCTTGTTCCACTTGTGATGACTGAGTTTGGTCCCCAAATTGGCCGAACGCATTAGAGCACCCTTAACGGGTGCTCTTTGCCCGGGCGGGGGGCCACAAGCCCCCCCCCCCCCCCCCCCCCCCACCCCCTCCCCCCCCCCATTCGTCCAGGTTTTTTTTTTTGTTATTAAAAAAGATTAATTTTATAATTAGGATAATATATTAATTAGGTAAATGGAATTTAATTAATTAGGTATTACAAAATAATTGAAAAAATTATTTTATGATTAATTAACAATTTTATGATTTACTTAGATATAAAAAAATTAAAAAAATCATAAATAAATTAAGAAATACAAAATACAACTACAATACATATACACTTCGGAAAAAAATACAATACAAGTACAGAATACGAAATACTGTAGGTCCTCGATGTTTGAGAAGTCCAAGCCTCGATCAAATCGCCTCGTCTTTAGTGAGTCACGCGTGTACTGTGAGTCCTCGATGCTTGAGAAGTCCAAGCCTCAATGCAATCGTCTCGTCTTTAGTGAATCACGCGCGTACTGTAGGTCCTCGATGCTTGAGAAGTCTAAGCCTTGATCCAATCGTCTCGTCTTTTGTGAGTCACGCGCGTACTGTAGGTTACTTCTCAGAACTATAAATGTACCCGTCCTGGTTGGTTCTCTCTCATTCATCTACGAACAATGTCTTCACCCGATAACTCTTCCAGTTGGAAGTCTTCATCATCTTCAACATCCAATGACGAAGTTTATGACCAAGTGTTGAACTCCTTAACGAAGTATGTCTCCCAAGTGGTGGACCAACGTCCTAAGATGCGTAGAATGCGAACTTCGAACCCAGATAGAGATAGGGAGCTTGGTTACAACCGTTTGATTGCCGATTATTTTTCTAACGACCCTGTTTATCCTGACAACATTTTCAGGAGAAGATTTAGGATGCGAAAGCATGTATTTCTTCGCATTGTTAGTGTCATTGAGGCGTCTGATGTCTTCTTCCAACGTAATCCAGACGCCACCGGTAGGATGAGCATCTCTGGCATGCAGAAATGTACCGCGGCGATTCGTATGCTAGCGTACGGTGTTGCGGCTGATGAGGTGGACGAATACTTGAGGCTAAGTGAATCCACGGCAAGAAACGCACTTGAGAAATTCTGCGATGGTGTAATTAACAACTTCGTCGGTGAGTATCTCCAAAGACCTAATGCAAATGACCTAGCACGACTACTTGAAGTTGGTGAGCAGCGTGGGTTCCCAGGCATGATGGGAAGTATCGATTGCATGCACTGGGTGTGGAAAAATTGCCCTGTTGCGTGGAGGGGCCAATATCAAGGGCGTAGTGGCAATGCCACTCTTGTTCTCGAGGCAGTGGCGTCGGCTGACTTGTGGATATGACACTCGTTTTTTGGCACACCAGGTTCATGCAACGACTTAAATGTCCTGCAACGATCTCCGGTTTTTGACGACGTAATGGAAGGACGAGCTCCACCTGTGAATTTTGAGGTAAATGATTCTCGATATAATATGGAATATTATCTTACTGATGATATTTATCCAAAATGGGCAGCATTCATTCCGTCCATCGTTCATCCACAAACACCGAAGGACAGGTTATTTGTTGAACGACAGGAAGCAGCACGCAAAGATGTAGAACGTGCATTTGGAGTCTTGCAAGCGCGATTCACGATAGTGAAGAAGCCATCTCTTGCATGGAGTAAGATTGTACTTAACAAAATAATGACAGCTTGCATTGTAATGCATAATATGATAGTGGAGGATGAACGTGATTCCATCGGTAATTTTGGAGATTGGAACGAATTTGTACAGGATCAACCTGAAAATTCCGTGAACGACGCGGTTCGGTATTCCACTGACCGTGTATTGGATATTACTAGGTACTTGAGAAGGAGAGAACAAGTTCGTGATCGCACCACACATCTGAACCTTCAAGCCGATTTGGTCGACAATATATGGCAACGCTTTGGAGGAAATGCGTCTTGATGTATTCGAAGTTTAGTATTTAAGTTTAGTATTTAAGCATGTATTTTTAGTTTTAGTTTCTCAATTTCCGGTTAATGTACTATGTTATGTGGTTTTCTAAATTTTAATAATATTTTCGTATTTATTAATTAAATGTTAATTAAAAACGAATGAATTGTTGATATTAAATAATTACGATAATGATTATTAATATATTTTGTTGATTGTTGAAAGTGTTTTGGAGAGAAGAATAAAAATAATGACGTGACAACAAATACTGTAGCGTGACTGGGTGGATTGGGTAATGGTTAAGGATTTTGTAGGGAGGTTGGTTTGTGCTGACGTGACAGAGAGAGAAGCTGACGTGGCTGAGAGAGAAAGCAGGACGCCCGGGAACTGCCTGGGCGCCGTTAATGATTCTCTTAGAGTGCAAACTTTGATATCATTATCACGATCAAGGAATTCAACTTCGATATCAACTTTGACACCAATAATGCCACTGATGAGTTGGCGGCTTTGAAGATTACTACTGCCTCCTTGAGTTGGATTCTTTGGATTGGAATTTTGTCAGCACACAAACTTAGAATTGGAACGCAAAGAATCTAGACTTGGTGTAATGTTGGAGTTCGTTTGGGAACATTTCACATCCTTGTCGGGAGAACTCTTACGTGAGATGAACATAGACATGTTCTTGATGTGTCATCGGTTGAGGTTGTCCACTTGGTTTTGTTTCCTTTTTCCGCTTTCTTCAGTACATTACGATTCCAATAACCTATCCATTTTGTTGCCTCTTCTTATCTATTACAATTAAATAAAACAAAAAAAATATTTAGTGTCCGCGGGTGTCCTTGACGCCCGTAAAAAAGATAACCCCGGTATTTAAAAATGGTCAACCGTAAGTATAAAAAGGTATCATCAGAAGTTATGAAATACACTACAAATGATAGAATAACTCGTATTTAAGAATGTCTGATCGTAAATATAAAAAGGACAAACATCATATTTAAAAAGGTAGCGCATCCTGAACGTCCGCCTGAAAGGTTCATAAAACAAATGTTGTTTTTAGACTAGTTTTTTTATTTGTTCCATTGAAGTTTTAGTACAATGTAACAATGAGTTTCCTTAGGTATCCAATTTCGAGAGAGAAAATCTCCTCTACTGAACAACCTTTAAGGAATTTCATCGTGACATAAGGTTCACTGTGTAAAAGTGACATTCAATTTTTGGTAAAGTGAATTTCTCGAAAGCTATAATCGGAGACAATAGACTTATGTTGGGAGGGGGATCTACGATGCACTAACTCGACACGGATTACACGTACCACGAAAAACGAATATTGTATGCGGAAATTAACTTCTGACCCTCTCCCAAACTTAATGCAACAAGCAAACACAAATTAAGATGGAAATATCAAGCAATCACACAACACACCTGAAGCAAACCACGACACACGCGATTTTACAAGGTTCGGCAAGATGCCTACGTCCTTGGGGGGGTTTCCTGCGGGTTTCCTTTCCTTGAAGCTTTTCTCCAACAAGAGAAGTCTCCGAGATTACACAAGTTTGGAAGCAATAAGTCTCCCAAAGCACTCTAGATCTCTCTCTAGCCTAATCTCTCTCAAGGAAATAAAGATTGTGGGTTGTTGTACAAGATTAGGGCAAAAAAACATATTTATAATAGGCTAAATTCGTACAGGAAATAATTGAGATCGTGCATAACTGTCTCCAAACGGTCGACCGGAATTACCCATTCGGTCGACCGTTGTTCGGTTAATACGCATAACCGTCAACGTTCGGTCGACCTCTCGCCCCGAGCCGGTCGACCGTTCCGCGCTTCTGAATAACGCCCGAAGCTCCTGGACGTTTTCGGTCGACCGCGAGTCCAACATCGGTCGACCGTTCTGCAAGTCGATTTTCATCTCCCAGCTACTGTCGCTTTTCGGTCGACCACGTGCCCAGCACCAGTCGACCGTATCTCGATCCATCCCGAGCTCCAAATCTACTGATGTTTTTCGGTCGACCGATTTCCCCGAAACGGTCGACCGTTCCTCGATCTGTTCCGAGCCTCCAGGCTCCTGGAGTAAATCGGTCGACCGTGACTTAAGTTCTGGTCGACCGTTTCTCCCTGTTTTCCTGTATTTACAATTATAAACCAAAACCAACAACTTACACCTTCCTGTTGCCAAAAGAATCCCTACACTACTACACTAGTTTCTACAAGAATATTGGCCAGAAATTTGCATTGTTATCTGTATCATTAGTCCATAGTCTGATCGTTTCTTTTCAAATTTTAGACACAAAAAATTAGAGATACATACAAAAAACTATACGAACGAGATTTCTCGGATTCGATCTTTAGTCTTTGACCATCTCAAGATAAAAAATCTTCCAACTTAAGCTAGCAATTTCTGTTGGGAATGAAGGTATAAGGAAAGGTTTGATATTAATGTCTGCATCTTAAAATTAGCAATTCAATGTGCACATAAGGAAATGGAATAGTTCTTCGGCTAATCAACACAATTCGTAAATGACAGTGGAAGTTTTCCTGCTTTTCTCATTAATAATTACCTGTACATAATTATCTCCCCAAATCGGGCAACACATAAACATGAGTACAAATGTTGCCCTATATGCAATGTGAATTTCATACATTGAGGGAGAGATTGAGGCAAGTTAACAATCTACACACTCAATTGCAACAAAGACATATCACAGTCATCTCCAGCAACAGCTCGACTCCAAAAGCTATGCGAAGATGGTGCCATTGCCCAGTTAGCAGAATCATGCTGTCCTGGACTTATTCCTGTGAAATCGTAACAACCAAATCAGCACTCTTTCTTTGCTTTAATGCAGGACTATATGTGACAGTCATAAGTACTAATCACGTTGGAACAATAGTACATGTTTCTCATTTGCTTCATTACGTTTATGCGTCTGACTACTGACAAGCTTAGATTTATCGGTGGTAAAGCAGTACGAATTTAACTAATTAGCTTCACTTCAAGGCTAAATTTGCAGTTTCGCTTAAATAAGAACATGGCATAATCATGCCAAATTCGTATCACACGAATGCTATGCAGCTGTGCTTATCCATTGAAAGTAATCACAAGTAATGTGATTTTTTTGTTTGTTTGTTGTGATCCTCAAGTCCTCTTTAATCATGTTGGTATTCTGAAATGTTGACATGTGACCATGTCATATCAGGAATTAAAAGTGCTATCAAAATCTAAATGCATGGCTCTCTACATTTTCCTCCACTGGTCATGTATGCTTAAATTGTGTGTTTGTTTGCGTCAATTGAATCAAAAGTGTATATAACACAGTTATATTAGATGGGGTACTTTGCATCTTTATAGAGAACCAATTAAAACTGATGATATGCATTGCAAAACTAACCAACTTTGCTATGTATACTGAATCACTGACAAGGAGCATAAACAGGATTCAGATAAGGGTATGTGTCTTACCAGGACTAGAAAGAATGGCGGGTCCGGGTTGGTCGCTTTCCCTTCCTTCTAAATGGCTTACATGCTTCAATGCTTAGATCTACAGAAGCTGCAAGAGCCATAAATATGGCGGCATCCTCTACACATGTCACGTGCCGCATCGCCAACTGCACCATCGGCTTGCTACTCTTCCCTTCTCCTTGCACCTTACAGTTCATCACAAACCCACCGATCACACAGCCTCCCAATTCTGAGATTGTGGCGTCGGCACTATTATTTTGTAGGTTTGATGCGGAGGTCCCCATTGCAGTTTGCCTATCCATATCTATGAAAAACTCCCCTCCTTTGTAGGTGTTTATTAGTACATCGGAGACAAGGACTCCGGTTTCATGGCCCTCGGGGAGAAGATGGAGTCGAAGACGAACAGAATCCTTTGTTCCACTCTCTCGCCACACTTCTAACCGCCCCCACGGATGCCAGCTATCCAGAAGACCTGCTGGATTGGGCCGAAGAATGAGCCATGCACCAGGATTGGACCGTGAAACTCGATCACACCCTGTGGCGGGCACAAAAGGAGTCGCCATGGAGGCCGCGGCTACTGCAGACCCACAGAGATCATGGATCACGACCTTCCATCCCTTCCTTTCCCTCCTCTCGGAATCACCAGCAATGCCATCGTTGGCGTTTGACCAATAGTTGCTTGTTGGATCTGATGGAGATGACCTGTCATGGAATAAAAATCAGGCTATCAATAGTTCTGTCATGAATCTGAATTATAGTGATACACTGACAGTACTCATGACCATTGTTGTATACAGATGTTTGAAATGGTATATAATAGCACTTTTTAAGTAGACCACATTTTCTACTACGAGTCTCTGAGTCAGCTTTACACGTATGAGGGGATATAAGAATGTGTTTGTGGATTACAACAACAACAACAAAACTTTTTATCCCAAACTAGTTGGAGTAGGCTAGAAATGAAACTCTAAGGAGTCACGATTCAGACACGTGAATCGTCTTCTTCCACGCGTGGATTACAACAAATAGGTCAAATTTACAAGTACAACCAAACAAGTAAATTGAATTTGCAGACAAGAATATTCAATCCAATTTAAGTGTTTCAAGATTAAAACCGGGGATTACTGGTGGCTACGAGCTGCAATAATGTTTCCTTCTATTTCTTTTTTAGTATAAACTGCAGCAAAATAAATAGATATGATAAAGAGTCAAACTTTGAAACTATGAGATCACATTGCTTGGTATTAAAATACTAAGCCTTCTAAGATTTTCTAAACCATCAACTAGTGGCTTCGGATGAACTAAAATAACAAAATATAAAACTGTCACCATTACCTCCTTTCTCGACTAAACTTGCAACTAAATATCGGCTGTTTGATTGAGTTCTGCATCTGAACAATCTGGGGGCTTAAAGCAGTCTCGTCTTCAAATTGGAATACATATCTTGGATCTGGATCCAACTTCACTCTCAAATGTAGTGCAGGTCCAGGCTTTCCCTCTTCTTGCCTGGATTTTCCAATACTAATCCACCCATTGTGAAGCAAAGCCGACCTCCCTGTGCCCCATTCAGGACTCACTTCAAGCCTAAACAGCCCAATTATTTGCTTCCGGTTGCTCATACCACAGTAAGATTCCAGCTTTCCTCCATAGACTGCAATTTCAAGATAAGCTGGTGTAGAACTAAAACAGGTTGGAACCAGAAGTGCCTTAACGTCCGACTTTTCAAGATAGAAGACAGACAAGTTGCCATGAGGATCTGGAATGGATTCTGAAGAGGACATGAGAGGTACTGATGCCGTCTGAATGGGAAAACCACGAAGTCGAATTTCACATGAGAATGAGGATGAGGCTGCATGCAGACCACCATTTGTAATCAAACATGCTGATGCAGGTATCCTCAGCCCCAGAGATCCAATTGACAGTCTCACAAAAGCTTGAGGATCCATTGGTGTCACAAGGACCTCTTCATGTTTCAAGAAATGAAACTATGCCACCCTGAAGATTTCATTACACCATTAGTTAAGCACAATGAATAGTGAATGATAAAATTTTACAATTCAAAAAACAGGACATTGATACCCAGTAATTGAATTTTAGTTTTTAAGGGTCACAAATCTTGCGATATCATTCAAGTTTTAGTTGAGAAACAAACAATAATATTTTGAGAACAGTGTATTTTTTTAAATTGTATGCCTCCTAAGTGCTCGGTGTGGACCACAAATTCAGAATAAAAAAGTCAATCCTTGCAGTGATTACAACAACTAAACAGTGCCAGCTCTGTGGCACTTAACTCTGACTGTTTGCTAACTCAAACCAAATTTAATGGTAATTTATCTCAAATTCATTACACCAAACATGTCCGTATACAGTAACAGAAGAGAAGCCCGCCCCTGATATCAAAACCACAGAAGAAAAAAATCAAATGAGGTTAGAAGCTCACGGATGCATGTTTAAGGGAATGCATGTCCAGGTATCAATAAAGTACCATGCCATCCAATGAAAATTTGGTGTTTACTTCCACGGGAAGATTCCTAGGCTAAACTTTCTCAAGGATGGGATGGACAAATGGCTTTCCATATGGGCAAAGAAGATACCAAACCTTGTCCATGTCCAGCAAGCATCCCAATTCCTTAGAAAAGCTCCACCCACTTGTCAAGTAGAAACCCCTAAAAAACCATCCCAAACAGAAAACAAAGAAAATCCTCAACAACATAAGTTCTGAATGCTGTGCACACCTCTATGTCGAAGCTAACACTCGAGAAGGAACGCCACACCAACCCATTGGTTTGGTTGGGAGCGATTGTCTGCGCCATAGTGATCATCGCAGTGATCATCACAGGTGTCGTTGTGTTCATAGTGTACACGATCTACCAGCCTAAGACTCCTTTCGTCAAGGTAACCTACGCTCAACTCCTCCAACTAAACTACGACCGCTCGGGGAATCTCGGCACAAGGATGGCCATCACCCTGCTAGCAGATAACGACAATGAGAAAGCCAAGACGAGCTTCTCCGAAATCAGATTCTTGCTAAAATTCCGCCAACTAGACATGGCAGAGCTGCGGTCCAACCCGATCAACTTACCTAGCAATCAATCCCAAACACTAAACTACGTATTCAATTCCGCAACCATATCGCTAGACAAAGCAGGAATGGATGCCGTGAATGCAGCGCTGGAGAGAAACGAGATCATTTTCAGCCTACAAGGTAAAGGAAGAACAAATTGGAAGGCGGGGGTTTTTGCATCCGTAAAATTCTCGGCCCGCCTCAACTGCCAACTTCATTTCTCTACCTCAAATGGCAGCAGTCTGGGACTACACTGCAGCTCCAAATCAGGCTAACAACACCTCCTAATAGCCAAATTTGTCCAGACATTTTATTCTCTACATTTTTTTGTTTGTAACATCTTGGAATAGTTTAACCCACTTCCTAACTCAATTTCTTCCAATTTTTGTTTTCCATTGCATCTTTCAACATCACGTACTATGTGTCTATACAAGTTTTTTTTTTTTTTAAAGTGCACAACAAAACACAAAATTGGAGCCGAAAAAAGGCATTTAAATCAAAATTCAATAACAACACCTCCCAAGAGCCAAATGAAAATTTCATCTAGTACTGCTCAAGCGCTTAAGCCACTTCCTAACTCAAAATTTTCAATTTTCGTTTTCCATTGCATCTTTCAACATCACATACGATGTGTCTAAACAAATTTTTAAATAATAAAAAAGTGCACAAAAACACAAATTGGAGCCAAAAAAGGGATTTAATGAAAATTGAAGCAAAAGAACCAAAAGGGCACCTTGGGGCCACTCCAGAGTCACCTTTCCACGCCTCCTCCTCCAAACCCAGAACGACCCAAAACCGCCAAAGATCAAATCTTTACCCCGAAAAACCCATCCACAACCACAAAGAAACCCAAGCCAAGTAAACCCAAAACGAGAAAAGCGAGAAAAAAAAGTTTCCCAAACTGGGGAGAAGGCCTCGGATCACGCAAAGGGAGGGGGGTGGGGGTTGGAAGAGAAGAGAAGAGAAGAAAAAGTTAATGGTAGAATTAGTGGATTAAAAAAGAGGGAAATGGAGAATTGGAGAACAGCTGTGATGGGTAGCGACAGGGTCCGGGAGGAGACACGGAGAAGAGAGAGATCCCATGAGGATTTGGTTAAGCCTTTCCAATTCCAATTGGACCCACCTTTACGCACCCTTTCTTCTCTCTTCACTCTCCTCTCTCCTCTCTCCTCTCTCCGTCCATTTTTGTGGTAGGATGGATGAGATACGAGGGGACATGTTTTAGGGCACCCCTTAACGGGGTTAAAATCACGGTCACGACCCGAGTTTGGACCCGGTTGTTCAAACGATCGGGTCGACAACCCGGTCGTCCATTATTTTATTATTTTTTGAATTTTTTTGTTTTGTTTTGTTTTTGTTTTTTTGATTTTTTGTTTGAGTTTTTTTTAATTTTTTTTTGAAAATACGTTTTATAAATGTTTTAATTTTTTAGAAAAAAATTTAAATTTTTACCAAGATGGACCTCAAAATGATGTGAATGAGAGAAGTAGGCTGGTGTGGGTTGTGTTGGACTGTGGTTAATAGGTGAATAGTGTAGAAAAAGAAGAATGTGGGTTGAGAAAAGAGAAAGCTGACGTGGAAAATAGAGAAAATTGCTTTTGAAAAGAGAGAGATGATGACCAGGTTATCCAGGTCATGGTTAGTGATGACCTTATTGGGACATTTGGTTTGATGGGGGAGAAGTTAGGGTACTTTTTTTAAATTTCTGGATTTAGTTTCTTCTTGGATTAATCTGCAACTTTTGTTTGAAACCTTGACAAACGCATTTAATGCTACCCTACTCGTCAATCTTCACAAAGAGTTGTAAATTTGCTTCTTTACGTGAGAATTCAATGACATATGTACATTTTTAAATAGGTCTGTCAACTTTAATTCGGCTCGATAGTTCGACTTGAAATCGACTCGAAAAATGTTTGACTCTGGTTTAACTTTGAAAATGAAGGATTTTAATGAAAAACAAAAAAAACTTCAAATTTGGTTCGGTAAACGAACCGCTCGAACTCGAAAAAAATTGATGCTCGGCTCGATAAGTCGTTCGAATTTTTTATTGTTCTAATTATAATTATTTTTCTGTATTTGATAATAACATAAAATGATACTTATGACTCGAAAATTACACTCCTATTTGTAGAAGTAGTTTTTTTTTGTAAAGTTTCATATCAATTTTTCAAATAAAAATGTAAGTAAATAGATTGTGACGATGAAGAATGTGGAGGAACTTATTTCTATACGCTTCTTCTTTTTTCGAAACGCCTGTAACGACACACACTTATATATATTAAGTTAAGAGCGTACATAGGCAAGTACATATGATAACAAGAGTAGTCTACAAACCAAAGAAATTAAACAAAGATAATTGTAAACAGTGTTGACTCAAGTAAAAGTCGATTCCTCTAATAATAAACCTTCACTGAGAGGATCTACCAAGTTGGAGTATCATCCTTCCCAACAACTTCTTTGAACTCCTCTAATTATCTAATGAATTGGAAACTTAAAAACATTAATAGCATTGCAAATTGCATAACTGACAATTAATGTAATCTTCATCGGTCTGGTCATTTGCATCAATGAGGTTGCAAATTGTTATATTTACGGATTTAATATTCACGTTCCTATATTCTGACTATAATACCCTCCTGAAATTAAGTTTCATGCAATCATCCTCATTATTCACAGTCAGTGGAAAAGCTAATCTCATTCTTCATCAATGTTACACGTTTTTAAGTCTCTGGCGTCTGTTCTAAAAAGTATAAATATTAACCAAGAGAATAAACAAATTGGAACATAAATATAACCTTGACCAGCAGCCTTTTATGATGACAAAATTATTGTCATTCACTTATTTGGGATGGCTAGAATTGCAAGGTAAACTCTCCCTGTAGTTTTATCTTTTAAAAAAACAAAAAAAAAAACTCTACCTGTAGTTTATACACACAGACGAGGCTTCTCCTTATTTAGGCACTTTTTTTAATGATTATATAAGAAGATAGAAAAAGAAGTTGAGTGGAGACGGTACTTGTAACGTTTCAAAACAGCGTAAAATTTGAATTTTTAAACAATAAAGAGATCTCTAGATAACAATCAAACGGAAATGTTACTCATAAATATAATCAGTCGGTGCATAAAAAACAACAAAGTTTGTCAAAAGACGTGATTACATCAATACAAACAAATAAATACAGGTAATCATGACGACCTCGAAGACGATCCTGGCCCAAAATACGTGTTCCCGCTGTCACCACCCGACAGAACATATTGCGGTCCTGAAACATGAATCAACAACAATGTCTGAGTTTCCCATTAGGAAAACTCGTATGCCAAATCAACATGAATCAACCCCGTACGGTAAATGAACCTATCATAGTAGTAGCATATCAAATCTGTAGGATCGTGAGGGTCTCTAATTCTAATCACTATTAAACCTAATTACCTACTTGTTTAACGATCAAAGATGTGCAGCGGAATTTAAACTAAACAAGCAAGTAAATAATGGAAAATGCAAACCACACGGAAGACGGTGGTTTTTACAGAGGTTCGGTCACCCGCCTACGTCCTCTCTTGCAAGCTCCGCTCAAGACTTCACTAACCACTCCCTGTTCCGGGCCGGGAGAGAACTCTTTTACAAGTCTTCAAGCTTGCGAACAACCATCGCCGAGTTTGGCTCATCCTCTCACAATCTAAGAGGATCACTTCGGGCTCTCACTGAAGTCTATACTCTTTGTCTTGGGCTTTCACCAGAACCATTGCTTCTTTGCAACAATTATTGAGTAGGACAACACTCTCTAAACTTGAGCACACTTGAGTAGAATATGATTTAAGACTAAAGTGTGGAAGGTTTGAGGCTTGAAGTGTTTGGATCTTTCTCTCTAATGTATTGGACAAATAGTAGTGAGAGAGTTGTGTTAAAATGTGTTTTACAACTTTATTTATAAGCAGTAGAGAAAATATAGCCGTTGAGGTTAATTGGGTAAGAGTTGGTGTAAGATACACAAAACAGAAACTTGCATGATCCAATTCGACAGTAAATATCACATTGGATGGATCATGGAAGCATTAAGTTCGTTCAAAGGAATTATTGATCATCACGAACATTTAAGAAGGATGAATGATGCTATATACGGTGGTATGTGGAAAGAAAAAGCATCGCATCTGCTGCCAATTTGCTGGAGAAGAACACTGATCTTGAAGGAAAAAAATCATTTTTTTCCCAAAAATAAAATAAAAATGAAGTCGTTGCAGAGGTCTATGTCAATGGAGTTCAATACGTATGCAATGAGATTGACTAAAAACACACATTTACTGAGACTCTTGATTACCTTTTTAAAGATACAATATATTTTTTAAAGTTTGAACCATATTTCAACATATAATTCACGATGTAAAGATTTGATACCGAATTATGATTAATTAAGATTATAAATCTATCAAATGAACTAATCTTATTATAATAGGGGAAGGCACTATGCATGAAGTACTTCATGCAGTAGTTGAACAGCTCCATGTCTTTGGGCTTGCTCAATGTCAAGCAACGTACATGCATGCATGTGGATATGGATAAACTTTGTTAGGTTCGCTTCATGATTTGATTTCAACTCATAAATAGGGGACGAACTTAGTGATGAGATAAAATGTAAAGAAAGTGGCAACTCGGTGTAGATCCATGTGACTCCAATTTATTAAACCTCGAGTTTGTTGTGGTTATCATGTGACATTTTGTTGACTATTGACTGATACGAATAATAGTGCAACATATAGTTTGCTGTAAAGAGAAATGGAATGATGTTCCTCCTGGTTAGCTGGTTATTATATATATGGAGGTTTTTGTTTCTCAGTTCTTGGACGAACCGAATAGTCATTTGCTTAAAGTTTCCACGTCAGTATTTTTCTTCTTCTTTCGGTGGTAAAATTAATTTAATCGTTGAGGTGAGTTGCTTACTTGTATTCCAGCTGATCAAGGGTCGTTACGATCGAGGTAGGAATTAAACCTGTATCTTACCTCCTAACAAATCTTATGTTGAAGCAGATACAAACATCTTATAGAATACTAACATACATAAGAAAATCTTATGAAATATGTGCATATTAGAGTTGTCAATTTTACACTAAACACGATTACATACACAAAAATGACACAAACTTAGCAGATATTGATTGAGAATTTGAACACGATTAATAAATTGGTTGTATACGGCAACACGATTATTAAATGTGTTGGATATGGATTTCTGCTGCAAAAAAGATTAACACGATTAAGACACGATAAGTAATTAGGTAGTTAGTTAGTTACTATTGTATTAAGTAGTTTATGTTTATATTTACTATTGTATTATATAGTTGGTTACTACTATTTCATTTGCATGCGATTTTTTATTAATGTTATTGTGATTGTTTAGTACTTTTAGTGGTTGATATTAATTTGTTTGGTACAACACTTTAAGTCTTTAACAAGTAATAATCGTATCTTAATAATCTTGTATAAACGGGTTGGATATGACAACACGATTATAAACGGGTTGAATACGACAAAAGTCTAGCAACATGATTATTAAATGAGTCGGATACGGCGCAACACCTAAAGTTTATATATGCGACTTGACACGACACGATTAGCATACAACACGACACGATTGACAGTCCTAGTGCATATACGAGTTGATGAGGGCAGGATTAACGGGTCGTTCCCCACCCCACGACCAGGGACGATCCCCACCCGATCGGTCGCTGGACAACCGGGTTGTGTCACTCGGCACAACCCGGTTGGGCAAAAAAATGTTAATTTTTTGTTGTGTTTTGTTTTTTTTAAATCATTTTAAATCATTTTTGCATCTTTTTTTAAAATATGTTTTGTAATTGTTTTTATTTTTGAAAAAAAATAATTATTTTTTTTTAATTTTTTCAAGATCGACCGACCACCAATTGAAAAGTTAGGTTATTGGAGATCGATCTAGGAAAAAATAAAAAATAAAACAAATTAGAAAACACATTTTAATAAATAAAAACAATTAGAAAACATATTTTTTAAAGAATATTTAAAATGATTTAAAAAAATACCAATACGAGATTTATTGGATTTTTGGTTTTTCTAAATAGATTATTAATATTTTTGATAAATACAAATGATTTTTGGAATATAATAAAAGTTGAGAAGAAAATTAATGACGTGGAGGAAAGAGAGTGATGACCTAGGTTATGGTTAAATGGTGAATACTAAAGGAAAAATGTGATGTTGGGTCATGATGACGTGACAGTGAGAAAAAAGAAGAAATGGAATCTAGGTGACTAGGTCAGGATTGAACTAGAGTGGTTTTGGAGGGGGGGGGGGGACCTTAATTGTCATTTGTGCTGAAAATTTTAACTTCAAGTGTGTTTGTGTAATGAAGTTGCTCGTGCAATCCTATAAATTTAAGCTGCTAAGAAGTACGTATATTTCAATCATCACCCAAGTAAACCCTTAAAATGGATTATGGATGCACGTACCACTTAAGAATTAAAATTAACTAGACTATTTATCAAAAAACCATATGAGCACAGATAGAATTAGAATTTTCAACCATTTTTTGCAACAAAAGATTGATATTATAGTTGCTTCCAAATAATTTCTATCCGAATTTTACTCCTAAAGCTGGTGATATTTGGCAGACAACCTATGCAATGGTGAATGTTTGACAACCTCTCGTGGAGTGGAAAGAAATAATTGGTGGGCAATTGGAAATAATGACATTTATGAACAAAAATACCACTTGGCGAGGAGTTGGGGCCGTTTAGCCGTTATAATGGACTGGCGGAGCATAGTAATCGAGGCAGATACCCAAATCTTTCAGTATTCACGTGTCCACGTGCCTCGTGTGCAGACAGTTTTCATAGCTTATGATTAATGCGCAGACAACCCCTTACTGTCTTCTCGGACACCGCCTTCCGATTAGGAGGGGAATTCGTGGGCAGCCAATCATCGTCCATTTGAGTCTGAAGTCTCCCTAATAACCAAATCCCAACCATAATAACCACCACTAATCATACATAAATTTTGGTATAATATTTTTCGCGGCTTTCATGTTTTGAAATTGATTCGTAATTTTTTCGTCATCAATAGACTGAAAAACATCATTTTCTATGTACGTGATAAGCCCATCATTCAGCCAATCATCGCCCATTTGAGTCTGAAGCTCAGTCTTGACAATCTTCATAGCTGAGAATGTTCTTTCTGAAGGGAATGTGTTCTAAAAGTTTTACTTTTAAATGCCAATTATTATGAATTGAATGAGAAATCATTTTGTTCCTTGTTTATGTTATTCGTCTTTTAGAAGTGTTAAGGAAGAGGCTCTTGGTCCTTAACCGTAGAGCTCTAAAAGATATTGGTTTGCATAAAACAAAAGATATTCGCAATCATGGTAATTAACATGGAACATTAATTACCGAGTTAAGATTGTCGTGTTGGTCATAGATCATTGTAGCTCTACAAGTGAGTGACAACACGGGTATGCAAAAGAGGAAAATATTACTTTTGTATACTGAATAGACCTAATAAGTAAAATATTATAGAAATGTGTTTCTGTGTCATTAATATTTTACTGTGTCTTTGGTCCTTTGATATGAGACTTATATCTAATCACTTAAGGAATACTTAATTAGATCAGTGTCTTGAACTATCGATCAGTGTAGTGTAAAGGCATTGGTTGGTTAAGTACAACTTTTGTTGGAGAAGATAGTTAGTCAAAAGATTATCATTGCCCCTCTTAATTGAGTGATGATATTAGTGGGCCCCTTGATAAAGCAAAGTTATAATGTGCACAATGTGATTTGAGTTAAGTCACATATTTATAACTAGCTTAAAGAGATCAAGAAATGAATACTAATACAAAGATGACACAACACTACTTTGTGTGTATTCTTAATATCATGAGGCAAGGGACGGACACAAGTGGTGCACTCCATCACTAAATGGATCGGGTTTTGGTTCGAGTGGAATTAAGACATCTAACTAATTGGGAGCTATAATGTGTAGCTAGATACCGCTTATAGCTTGTGATATTAAGCTCTTAATATCACTGCCAACTTAGTTTAGATCCTCCCATAGGTCACACCGCAAAAACCGTGAAACAAGAAGCTTGATTTTTGGTTCATATGATGTGTCGGGTTTCTCATAGAAAATATGACTCATGTGGTGAACAAGTAAAATCAATTATGTTGTATATAAACATAATTAGAATCATGATAAATTCATATGAGATGCATATATTATGGGGTGCAATAATTTATTGTTGCATAGGATAATACATTGCATAAGTTGTGAATTTGCTAAAACCCCCTTAAGTTCAAATTTTGTAGGAAATAAATCCAAAATTTGAAATAGGCAAAATCGGGTATAAGTTCGGTAATCCGTTGAGGTTCGGTCGACCGAAGGATCTATGGATCGGTCAACCGAACGTGGAACGGATAATCGTAATTGATTGACCGAACTTGACCAAAGTGCCTGGAGCTTTGGTACGGTGTACCGAACCAGAAACGGTCGACCGAACAATGTCAAGTTCCGATATTTTCGGTTAACCGAATAGCACTCGGTCTTGGACGAGAATTGGTCCGATCGGTTAAGGAGAATTTTTCTCCTTAAGATTCGGTCATCCGTCACGTACTCGGTTAAACGATCGTGACAAATTCGGTTAACCGAGTGGGACTCGGTAAACCGAACAGCGGTCGATTTTCTGCCTTTGATTATTAAGAGATTAATTTGATCGATGGTTGGATTAGCTCCAAATTTGGTCAAACGTTTTGTGGGTGCATATAATGCATTATAGAATTAATTTGTGAGAGAATTTGTCATAAAACCGTGACTTAAGAATAGCCATGATTAAGAGTAAGATTGGAACCTATAAATAGGTCCTTATTCTCCCTAGTTGTGACACACAATTCAATAATTATTTTCTCTCTTAATTCACCACAAAACCCACGAAAATTCTCTTAGTTTTCTAAGTCTTTGGAAGGAGAAATCTCAGAGGCTAAGGAAGGGGTTTGTAGCTAGATTCTAAGCTTGTTTGGAGATCGATTGGCTAGCTCCTTTCTCTCCAACCTTGTTTAGGGTTTCGGTGAACACTCGGAGGCATCCGACGCGGCGAGAAGCATCCCCAACGTCTCCGAATCTTCAAGAAGTTTTTGAGAACTTCTAGGTATGAATTTCGGAGCCCTTGTTTGTTTTAATAGAGTTTTGAAACTAGATGTTAAAACAAACCAATGCATGCATGAAATAAATCAAAGAAAATTGTAATTGATCCTTATTATACATAAAAATTTCGAAAATATATATGTATAATTAAACATGAAATCCTTCAGTGGTATCAGAGCATAGGGTTCAATTTTCTCATGATTTATGGCTGTAAACAAATCTAGTTTACCATCTAGGATTTAAACAATTCGTTTTACCGGTTTTTCGGTCTTTAAATGTTTGTTGAAATAATTCTTTATAATAATTCGTTTTAAATGTTTTGAATGTTTAAAACATGGCATATAATTATTAGAATTATGATTTAGACATAAGTCTAACTTGCAATAATTTCGTTTTAAGTATAAACAATTATTTTGTAAGAGAATCAACAAAACCGAAAAAACTGCGATTCATCTTTCCATTGGAAATTGGATGAACAGCGGTTCATAATTAATTTGTGAACTATGGATGTATGAAAAATGTTTTTAATGGATTTCAAAATATTTTTCAAAGAATTGTTGAGAATTCTAGATGATTGATAAATTAGATTCTGTAGTTTATAGCAATTGCGTGCATGGATGCTTGAGTTGCTTTGCAGGATTGTGAGTTTATATGTTCCAAATCAGACACTACAAATGTATGTTATTATTATTATACAGGGGCTTATGTATGTAAAAGTCAAAATTCTCTCTATTTCCGTCTTTTAGATAGTTGCATTTGCATATGAGAGGTTTTTACATAGGACTTGCACTAGTCGGTTTTATCGAATGTGAGGAGCATGTTTATTTTCTGTAAAATCTACATCTCCGGTGCAAGAGGAAGTCACCGCTGTAGCGCATCGATCGAGGATCGAAGGGAACATATAAACTCACACGATGTGGATTGTGTGAATGTTTAATTTCTATTTTTAATTTCTGCTATGCATATGATGAATGTGGTGAATGTTAGGATGTGTATGAATATTAATATGCATGATAACCTAAAATTCTAAATCACATGTTAAATTGTCCAACAAAAATTAAGAATAAATTTCCTTCTTATTTCATCCACTAGCAGCCATTGATCGAGGGATATTCTGCTCGCCCTTAGCGAGAGATAGCTCCCTCTATCTTTGGGAATAGTGGGAGATATAAAGGTTGTCTGTTGTTGTGCCACAATTAAATATATGAGGTGTGTTTCACCCTAGTGAACCCCAAGTATGTTTAGTTGTGAATACAATAGATAAACGTATCTCGTATCAAATGAAAATAAGTTTTCTTAACATTACCTAGAGCCCTCGCTCGGTTTTGGGAAAAAGTTTTTCTTACGAGGATAGGTCATATTCCCTCATAATTAAAACGACAAGAGTCACAAGAGTTTGAAGATGCTAAATATTGCTAAAATTCAAAAAGGTTGTGATTATAAAATGTTTTCTTACCTTGATATTGTAATGTATTCGATAGCCCTTAGCTAGTCTATATTACAATTAATAGGATCTTGGATTGTTGCATTTATGGGCAAGATTTTAATTTGCAACATTTACATTTATATATTCGATATATGTATGCATGTGTATTAAAACATAAAATTGGCATTAAAACCTGTATGATTTATTTTGTAGAAAAATGTCGAACATCCAACCTATCGTACGATCTATGATAGAAAAACACCCTTTAGCAAATGATGGCTCAAACTTCATTAGTTGGCAACTCAAACTCAACATCGTGTTAAAGTTTGAGAAACTATCTCACATTTTGGAAGGTCCAATCACAAAGTGGAATGAGAGATTAACCGATGAAGAGAAAGAGGCTAAGGCCAAGTGGGAAGACCAAGAGAACCAGGTTCACGGTCTTATGCTAGCATCCATGGGTGACTCGCTCCAAGCGAAATACTTGGATTCAAAACCCAAGAAGACCATGGAGGCTTTATCTAAGATGTTCATGGATAGTGCCCGAAAGGAGCGCTATAAGACCACCATCGCACTCACAAGGTGCCATATGGCGGAGGGAACATCGGTATCTATGCATTTTCTCACGATGCAAGGATACCTTGAGAAGTTGGCAAAGCTCTCTTCACCAATGCCCGAGGACATTGCTGAAGATATGATTCTTGGCTCTCTAGCCCCGTCCTTTAAGGACTTTGTGATGCACTACCACGTGCGTGAAAAAGGGGTGAGTCTTGAGGAGCTGCACAACGCTCTCAAAACTGCTGAAGTTGACATGGGCAAGGGTAGGGACAAGCAAGTCCTTGCCGTCCATGGGAGGGGCCATAAGATTGGTAAAGGAAAGGGCAAATCTACCAAAAGTGGTTCAATCAAGAGCAAGGGAGTAGGAGGTGCTCGTGCGAGTGCCTCGAGGGGGAAATCTCAGAAATCTCCAACTCCCAATACGGAGTGCTTTCACTGCGGTGAAAAAGGACACATCCGGCCAAATTGCCCCAAGTACAAGGAAGACCTTGACAACGGAGTGATTGAACGTCGGCGCCCCAAAAAGGCCAAAGGTATATTTGTTATTGAAATAAATTTATCCACCTCTGTCCAGGATTGGGTAATTGATACCGGATCTTGTGCTCACATAGTTTCTAATGTGCAGCTACTCATGGATAGGAAGGAACTCGTACGGAACGAGGTAGAATTGAAGGTCGGAAATGGTGCGAACGTGTCTGCGGTTGCACAAGGTTCTGTGGTGCTTCAATTATGTAGTGGTTTAAATTTATGTCTAAAGAATGTTTATTATGTACCTTCGATTAGCAAGAATATTATTTCTGTATCATGTCTGGATATGGATAATTTTAATATAAATATTTCAAATTCTTGTTTGTCTATGTCGAAGAATGGTGTGTTCTATGCAAATGCGTTCATAAGGAATGGTCTCTATTTGCTTGAATTGGATAATAAACAAATCTTTAATATCAATAACAAAAGACTTAAGACCACTCACGAGAATGATACTCTCTTGTGGCGCTATCGTCTTGGTCACATAAATGAAAAGCGCATCAAGAAATTGCAAGAAGCTAACCTTCTTGGTCTACTTGATTTTAAATCATTGGAGACGTGCCAACCATGTCTAATGGGAAAAATGACCAAAAAGCCTTTCAAGAAGAAAGGCCCAAGGGCGAGTGGCTTGTTGGATTTGATACATTCCGATGTATGTGGTCCAATGAGTACTAGTGCACGAGATGGTTTCAGGTACTTCATTACGTTCACGGATGATTATAGTCGTTATGGCTATGTTTATCTAATGAGAAACAAAAGTGAATCTTTTGACAAGTTCAAAGAATTCAAGAATGAAGTAGAGAACCAACTCGACAAGAAAATCAAGTCTCTACGAACGGATCGTGGAGGTGAGTACTTAAGTGCCGAATTTGACTCATACCTAAAGGAGTTTGGTATTGTACCTCAACTCACCCCTCCCGGTACACCTCAGTGGAATGGGGTATCCGAAAGGAGGAATAGGACATTGCTCGACATGGTTCGGTCAATGATGAGTCATGCGGAATTACCTCTCTACTTTTGGAGTTATGCACTACAAACTGCGGCTTACACACTAAATAATGTTCCATCCAAATCCGTGGAGAAAACTCCTTATGAGCTATGGAGTGGTAAAGCACCTAAGCTCAGTTTTCTCAAGATTTGGGGTTGTGAGGCTTACGTCAAGAGATTGATGTCGACCAAACTTCAACCAAAAGCGAATAAGTGCTTCTTTATTGGTTATCCTCGTGAGACAAGAGGATACTACTTTTGGCATATCACCTCCAATCGAGTGATTGTAGAGAGGGATGCCACATTTCTGGAAAAGGAGTTTCTAGAAAGAGTAAAAAGTAGTGGGAGTAGGGTTGTGCTTGAGGAAACTCAAGATACTCTACAAGATCATGAAATGAATGATGACATTCAAGATCATGAAGGCCCAACTGAGATTCCTTTGGTTAGTGGGAGCGTGAGTGAGAGACCCTCGCAAGAAATTGTGAGAGAATCTCAATCATCCCCACCAAGTGTACGTTCAAGAGTTGAACGTGAACCCACTCCTCAAGAAATTGTGGAAGAAGTTCGAGAGACACGAGAAGAACCAAAAGAACTTAGAAGGTCAACAAGGGAAAGGAAGAAACCCGATTTATATCTGGGACTTCATGAAATCATGGTACTAGATACCAATGATCCCTTAACCTTCCAAGAAGCAATGGAAAGGGAAGACTCCAAACTATGGCTTAAGGCCATGGAATCCGAAATAGAATCTATGTATGATAATCAAGTATGGGACTTGGTTGACCTTCCTCAAGGGAAAAAGGTCATTCATAATAAATGGGTTTTTAAGAGGAAGATGGACATGGATGGGAACTTGACAACCTACAAAGCGAGGCTTGTAGCGAAGGGTTTCACTCAAGTTCAAGGAATTGACTATGATGAAACTTTTTCACCGGTTGCCATGTTCAAGTCTATTCGGATCATGCTCGCTATTGCCTCATTTCACGATTATGAAATATGGCAAATGGATGTCAAAACGGCGTTCCTGAATGGGAACTTGGAGGAGGATGTGTACATGGTACAACCTCAAGGTTTTGAAGATCCAAAGAATAGCGAGAAGGTATGCAAGCTTCAAAGATCCATCTATGGATTGAAGCAAGCATCAAGGAGTTGGAACAAACGCTTTGACGAGGAAGTGAAGAAGCTTCACTTCATTCAAAGTAAGGAAGAACCTTGTGTATACAAGAAGGTTAGTGGGAGCCATGTAGTATTTGTAGGATCGTGTGGGTTATGGGTCCACTAATCACTTTTTAAGCCCTAATTAACTACTTGGTTGATCGATCAAAGAAATGCAGCGGAAATTAAAAACAAATCAAACACAAGTAGAAAGTAATGCAAACCACAAAGAGAAGACGCGTCGGATTTACAGAGGTTCGGCCGCGCCTACGTCCTCTCTTGCAAGCCCCTCTCGAATCCCCGTTCGAGCTCCTCTTGCGTCTTCACTATGCCTCCCCGTTCCGGGCCGGGAGCAACGCCTTTTACAAGTCTTCAAGCTCGCGAACAACCCTCGCCGAGCTTGGCACCACCTCTCACAAACCGAGAGAATCACTTCGGGCTTTCACCGAAATCTCTACTTCTTTGTCTTGGGCTTTCACCAAGACCCTTGCTCACTTTACAACAATGGTAACTTGAGTGGAACTCACTCTCTAATTGAGCACAACAATTGCTAGTATGATGATTGATGAAGGATGTGGAAATTAGGCTTTGGATGACTAATTTGGAGCTTTGAGGTTGTGGAAAATCTCACTATAAGTTTGACACTTTGGAGTTGTGAAATCTTGTGGAAAACTAAGTGTGAACCTCTATTTATAAGCTCCTAAAGATTTCTAGCCGTTTGGACAAGATTTGATTGGGTTTTGTGCAAGATACACAAAACAGAAAATCGGGTTCAGAAATCTGTCCAGAAACGGTCGACCGAAAGGTGTATCGGTCGACCGAACCCTTGAGTCTGTTGATGGATCGGTTGACCGAACATAGGTACTGGTCGACCGAATCACTTAAGTTCTATAGGTCAACGGTCGACCGAGCAGGTACCGGTCGACCGAACTACTGGGTTCGGTAGAGAGAAATCTTGATCGGTTGGACAAACTTGTGTCGACCGATAGCAGGGGGTTTTTCACGAATTAAACGGTCGACCGAAAGATGTATTTTGTTCGACCGGTTCTAATGTATATGGGGGTGAATATTGAGAATAATGTGTATACGACCGTTGTATAATACGACAAATAAAACGGTAATATTTTTACCAGAAATGGCAAACAAAACGGTCGACCGAAGGTCTACCGGTCGACCGAACAGGTCTGGGTAATCGGTTGATAGAAATGTGATCGGTTGAACGGATTGGTCTGGTATAACAAATATTGTGTATAACCGGTCGACCGAAAGGTGAACGGTCGACCGAACTCAGGTAGACTGGCGACCAATGTTTTAGGTGTTTAGGTGATCTAATGGAGTCCAAATTATATGATATTTTGTGTGTGACTCCTACAAGGAACCTAGTGTGTGAATGCATGCATATTAGCTTATGTTATGCTCAATTCACATAAGTTCCTAATACTCAAAGAAAGGTAAAATTACATGTCTTCAATCCTAGCTTGATTACATGTCTTGACTTGATTTTTCTTCTTTCTTGAGTCTTGATCACCTGTAGATGTTAGCACAATACAACATGTATACTATTATACTACATGTGCTAATCTACATGTCCTAATTAAGATTAGGTTTAATTACATCATCAAAATACGGATTAAGGCCAAAAAGCCAACAATCTCCCCCTTTTTGATGATGGCAACCTATATCTTAAATCAACCTAATACTTGAAATTTGTATATGTTAACTATGCATATAAATGCTCCCCCTATGGATGTGCATAGTTTTTGATCAATTTTCATGTATATTTCAAGTATCCCTAATCTATTACTTCTCCCCCTTTGACATCCATCAAAAACAACAATTAATTATGACTTTAAGCATAGAGTTTGGATGTCTTGTAATGAAGTAGCTCCCCCTAAATTTAGCACTTCATTACTCTTAATAAAAGATATGACAATTAAGCTCCCCCTATCAATAAGGCTAAATGGAAACAATGAGTATGATGAAAGTTAAAATCATTTAAGTTTCTACTTAAGCCTTATTCTAACATCCATTTAAACATTGACAATTAAAATCAATGGATGTGATAAATGATTTGCAATGAATAGGGTAAATGATTTTCAATGAATTGAACTCTAAGGATATGACAATTAAGCATATTGACTAGATTAGAGCTATTTTTCAGAAATTTTAGAGATAGAAATTTTTATACCAAACTTGAATCTTGAATAGCTCCAATCATGACTTGGTGATGCAACCGGATTCGAATTCGACGCTTTGGCTCACCCGGTCACCACCAATCTCTTCCTCAAGCTCCTACAAGTGTAGATTTTGGTACCCATTTTTGCTTGGGTCCATTAAGTTTAGCTTTTGGTACCCAAATCCAAGTTGATTTTGGTACCTCTACACTTACTTTCTTTTTCATGGCAAAATTATGTTTAACATTAATTTGAATAGGAAAGTTTTTAACATAAAAATTGTTTTTATGGCCATGTGTGAACTTATGCAATTTATTTGACAAATTTTCATTTAAGACATTAAGTTCACTGTTTTTAGTTGCTAGAGATTCATTTAAGCAATTTAGATTTTTAATCATAGAATTATGCTTTTCATTCATGTTAAGCATGTGAATCTCTAAATTTGCAACCTTGTTATTCATGCAATTCAAGTCATGTAGTAATTGCTTGCTTTCAAGATGAGATTTATCAAGTTTAATAAGCAAGTCATTTGTATCGATTTCTAGCATATGACTATCAATTGCATTTGATGAGGTAGTTTTACCATTTAAATTTTTATTCCTCAAGCATGCATTTTCAGAAGTTAGAACTTCAATTTTAGCAAGCAAATCAACTTTATCATCTAACATAGATGCATTTTGACATTTAAGCTCATCTATTTGCTTGTTTGCTAATTTATTTGATTCATGAAGCTCTTTACATTTTTCTACCATTTTCAGAAATGCATTTTGTAGTTTATGTGAATGCGATGATTTTCCACTTGAACTACAACTTGAAGAGTGACTAGAAGATACCTCATCTTCACTTTCTCCATCGGATGAGCTTGATGTTGAACAAGATGTTGAATTGATTTCTTCACATCTAACTTGAGCTACATCCATTGGAGTGGCTTCTCCCTTTTTCCCGGTTGGTGAATCTCCTTCACCAAAATTCTTTTCTAATGTTTGCCATATATGATGAGCACTATCACATGAGCAAACAAGATTAAAATGTTCATCTCCTAATGCACAAAATAAGACATTCATAGCTTTTGCATTTAGGGATGCATTTTTCTCATCTTCTAAACTCCATTTACTAATATGATATCTAGGTGATTCATATGGAGTTTGAATCATAAACCACATGTTAATGTTCATGGATTTAACAAATGAAGACATTTCAGATTTCCATGATACAAAGTTATCTCCATCAAAATATGGTGGTTTAAATGATTCATTTGGTGTGGATGCATTAAGAGCCATGTTAATTTATCGATTAAGAACAAAATTAACGAACGAGGCTCTGATACCAAATGTAGGATCGTGTGGGTTATGGGTCCACTAATCACTTTTTAAGCCCTAATTAACTACTTGGTTGATCGATCAAAGAAATGCAGCGGAAATTAAAAACAAATCAAACACAAGTAGAAAGTAATGCAAACCACAAAGAGAAGACGCGTCGGATTTACAGAGGTTCGGCCGCGCCTACGTCCTCTCTTGCAAGCCCCTCTCGAATCCCCGTTCGAGCTCCTCTTGCGTCTTCACTATGCCTCCCCGTTCCGGGCCGGGAGCAACGCCTTTTACAAGTCTTCAAGCTCGCGAACAACCCTCGTCGAGCTTGGCACCACCTCTCACAAACCGAGAGAATCACTTCGGGCTTTCACCGAAATCTCTACTTCTTTGTCTTGGGCTTTCACCAAGACCCTTGCTCACTTTACAACAATGGTAACTTGAGTGGAACTCACTCTCTAATTGAGCACAACAATTGCTAGTATGATGATTGATGAAGGATGTGGAAATTAGGCTTTGGATGACTAATTTGGAGCTTTGAGGTTGTGGAAAATCTCACTATAAGTTTGACACTTTGGAGTTGTGAAATCTTGTGGAAAACTAAGTGTGAACCTCTATTTATAAGCTCCTAAAGATTTCTAGCCGTTTGGACAAGATTTGATTGGGTTTTGTGCAAGATACACAAAACAGAAAATCGGGTTCAGAAATCTGTCCAGAAACGGTCGACCGAAAGGTGTATCGGTCGACCGAACCCTTGAGTCTGTTGATGGATCGGTTGACCGAACATAGGTACTGGTCGACCGAATCACTTAAGTTCTATAGGTCAACGGTCGACCGAGCAGGTACCGGTCGACCGAACTACTGGGTTCGGTAGAGAGAAATCTTGATCGGTTGGACAAACTTGTGTCGACCGATAGCAGGGGGTTTTTCACGAATTAAACGGTCGACCGAAAGATGTATTTTGTTCGACCGGTTCTAATGTATATGGGGGTGAATATTGAGAATAATGTGTATACGACCGTTGTATAATACGACAAATAAAACGGTAATATTTTTACCAGAAATGGCAAACAAAACGGTCGACCGAAGGTCTACCGGTCGACCGAACAGGTCTGGGTAATCGGTTGATAGAAATGTGATCGGTTGAACGGATTGGTCTGGTATAACAAATATTGTGTATAACCGGTCGACCGAAAGGTGAACGGTCGACCGAACTCAGGTAGACTGGCGACCAATGTTTTAGGTGTTTAGGTGATCTAATGGAGTCCAAATTATATGATATTTTGTGTGTGACTCCTACAAGGAACCTAGTGTGTGAATGCATGCATATTAGCTTATGTTATGCTCAATTCACATAAGTTCCCAATACTCAAAGAAAGGTAAAATTACATGTCTTCAATCCTAGCTTGATTACATGTCTTGACTTGATTTTTCTTCTTTCTTGAGTCTTGATCACCTGTAGATGTTAGCACAATACAACATGTATACTATTATACTACATGTGCTAATCTACATGTCCTAATTAAGATTAGGTTTAATTACATCATCAAAATACGGATTAAGGCCAAAAAGCCAACAGTATTCCTAATCCTATATGTCGATGACATATTGCTTATGGGCAATCATATTCCTTTGCTTGAGCAAACGAGAAGTTCATTGAAATCTGCATTTTCGATGAAAGACATGGGTGAGGCTCAATACATCTTGGGAATCAAGATATATCGAGATAGATCTCGCAGACTCATTGGCCTCAGTCAACGTGCATACATTGACAAGGTCTTGAAAAGGTTCAAGATGAACAACTCCAAAAAGGACAGTGTGCCAATGAGTATGGGTGTGCAACCCAAGAAGTCTCAACGTGCGCAATCACGTAAGGACTTAGAGTACATGAAAGATGTCCCTTATGCTTCAGCAATTGGGTCGATCATGTACGCGATGACTTGCACAAGACCCGATGTCTCGTATGCTCTAAGTGTGACAAGTCGTCACCAATCCAACGCAGGTCCTGAGCATTGGACTGCGGTCAAGAATATCCTGAAGTACCTTAACCGGACTAAGGATAAGATTCTTGTTTATGGAGGACAAAGGGAATTGATAGCTGAAGGTTACTCGGATGCGAGTTTCATGAGTGATCCAGACGATAGAAGGTCGCAGTCAGGATACGTCTTCCTTCTGAATGGTGGAGCTGTGAGTTGGCGTAGTTGGAAGCAAAGCACTACTGCCGACTCAACCACTGCTTCAGAAGTGATGGCTGTCGCTGAAGCGAGCAAGGAAGGAGTGTGGATTAAGAAGTTCCTTGAAGAGCTTGGAGTAGTTCCCTCGAGCGAGGGACCAATAGAGCTATTTTGCGACAATAGTGCATCTATCTCGCAAATCAAGGATCCCAAATCACACCACAAAGTGAAGTACATGGATCGTAAGTACTTCGTGACGCGTGACCTCATCGACGAAGGCAAAATAAATCTATTATGGGTGGACACCAACAGCAACACAGTTGATCCATTCACAAAACCCTTATCCCAAGCCAAGGGCGAAATGCATTTCGAGTCCATGGGATTGAGGAACCATGTAGATTGGCTTGATGATTGATATGTAATGGGGTTTACCCTAGTTATTATTGTTTTATGCATTGCGTATGTATGAGAAAGAAAACTTTAATAACAAGTGGGAGATTGAAGGGAATGTGTTCTAAAAGTTTTACTTTTAAATGCCAATTATTATGAATTGAATGAGAAATCATTTTGTTCCTTGTTTATGTTATTCGTCTTTTAGAAGTGTTAAGGAAGAGGCTCTTGGTCCTTAACCGTAGAGCTCTAAAAGATATTGGTTTGCATAAAACAAAAGATATTCGCAATCATGGTAATTAACATGGAACATTAATTACCGAGTTAAGATTGTCGTGTTGGTCATAGATCATTGTAGCTCTACAAGTGAGTGACAACACGGGTATGCAAAAGAGGAAAATATTACTTTTGTATACTGAATAGACCTAATAAGTAAAATATTATAGAAATGTGTTTCTGTGTCATTAATATTTTACTGTGTCTTTGGTCCTTTGATATGAGACTTATATCTAATCACTTAAGGAATACTTAATTAGATCAGTGTCTTGAACTATCGATCAGTGTAGTGTAAAGGCATTGGTTGGTTAAGTACAACTTTTGTTGGAGAAGATAGTTAGTCAAAAGATTATCATTGCCCCTCTTAATTGAGTGATGATATTAGTGGGCCCCTTGATAAAGCAAAGTTATAATGTGCACAATGTGATTTGAGTTAAGTCACATATTTATAACTAGCTTAAAGAGATCAAGAAATGAATACTAATACAAAGATGACACAACACTACTTTGTGTGTATTCTTAATATCATGAGGCAAGGGACGGACACAAGTGGTGCACTCCATCACTAAATGGATCGGGTTTTGGTTCGAGTGGAATTAAGACATCTAACTAATTGGGAGCTATAATGTGTAGCTAGATACCGCTTATAGCTTGTGATATTAAGCTCTTAATATCACTGCCAACTTAGTTTAGATCCTCCCATAGGTCACACCGCAAAAACCGTGAAACAAGAAGCTTGATTTTTGGTTCATATGATGTGTCGGGTTTCTCATAGAAAATATGACTCATGTGGTGAACAAGTAAAATCAATTATGTTGTATATAAACATAATTAGAATCATGATAAATTCATATGAGATGCATATATTATGGGGTGCAATAATTTATTGTTGCATAGGATAATACATTGCATAAGTTGTGAATTTGCTAAAACCCCCTTAAGTTCAAATTTTGTAGGAAATAAATCCAAAATTTGAAATAGGCAAAATCGGGTATAAGTTCGGTAATCCGTTGAGGTTCGGTCGACCGAAGGATCTATGGATCGGTCAACCGAACGTGGAACGGATAATCGTAATTGATTGACCGAACTTGACCAAAGTGCCTGGAGCTTTGGTACGGTGTACCGAACCAGAAACGGTCGACCGAACAATGTCAAGTTCCGATATTTTCGGTTAACCGAATAGCACTCGGTCTTGGACGAGAATTTGTCCGATCGGTTAAGGAGAATTTTTCTCCTTAAGATTCGGTCATCCGTCACGTACTCGGTTAAACGATCGTGACAAATTCGGTTAACCGAGTGGGACTCGGTAAACCGAACAGCGGTCGATTTTCTGCCTTTGATTATTAAGAGATTAATTTGATCGATGGTTGGATTAGCTCCAAATTTGGTCAAACGTTTTGTGGGTGCATATAATGCATTATAGAATTAATTTGTGAGAGAATTTGTCATAAAACCGTGACTTAAGAATAGTCATGATTAAGAGTAAGATTGGAACCTATAAATAGGTCCTTATTCTCCCTAGTTGTGACACACAATTCAATAATTATTTTCTCTCTTAATTCACCACAAAACCCACGAAAATTCTCTTAGTTTTCTAAGTCTTTGGAAGGAGAAATCTCAGAGGCTAAGGAAGGGGTTTGTAGCTAGATTCTAAGCTTGTTTGGAGATCGATTGGCTAGCTCCTTTCTCTCCAACCTTGTTTAGGGTTTCGGTGAACACTCGGAGGCATCCGACGCGGCGAGAAGCATCCCCAACGTCTCCGAATCTTCAAGAAGTTTTTGAGAACTTCTAGGTATGAATTTCGGAGCCCTTGTTTGTTTTAATAGAGTTTTGAAACTAGATGTTAAAACAAACCAATGCATGCATGAAATAAATCAAAGAAAATTGTAATTGATCCTTATTATACATAAAAATTTCGAAAATATATATGTATAATTAAACATGAAATCCTTCACTTTCAACAGTTGCAATTGCTACTGGTTGCTACTGGTAATGTTAAGGCTAACTTGATAAACAAATAAACTAGAGAGTACACCACATTGAGTTTGTTTTCGACCATCTTTCTTGCAAGATCTGTAATGTTGTGCAAATCTAAAAAGTGTGAAGACTTCCTCACATGAGAAATATAGTTGTCAAGTTGAATTTCAAGCATCAGACGACCATTCCCATTAAACTCCACATGATAAAAGTCAGCAAATTCACATAATCTCTGTGTATCAAATGCTGAAAATGAGTTACGGGGATCCAAACACGTCATACATAAGAGCAACTCATTATTAACATCCGTAAAACGATCATTGAGCTCCTGAAGTTGAGTGTCAATCACTACATAGAAAATGTCAACTTTGAAGTAATGAAGATGTGTAACTCTTCTATGCTCACGTTTTTTCCTTCCTCGAAATGCTATTACAGCTTCCATATCTGGAACATCTATCTGTTGTTTTGCAGAAAAATCACAAGTTTTCGCAAACAATGCATCCCACCCATCCCTCTCAATTGTTGTGAGTGACTTTTTGATACAGTAACAAGCTCAATTGCATTCATCAAATATTAATCTTTTCTTTGAAATGCTTATGACAAATCGTTTGTTATTCCCAACACTTTGAGCATTAAGTGCAAATGCAACACAAATTCGAAGGTTTGCATTCAATTTAAAAGACCATTTGCCTATCTTTTTCTGCATGTTTGTACCATCTTCTTCAACAATCTGCAACACATCAATTACATGATCGAACAAGGTAAGCAAACTCACAAGAGAACGATAGTGGAACTCCAACGTGTGTCTCCTGGCCGTGCCAAACTAACTTACTGATTCAAATCTCAACTTGTCCGGAGCTCGCCAACTGCAACACCATTAATTACTTGTTGAATTCTATTGACTCTCAACATATCTTTCCTTTTGCAATAAGCACCAACAATATTACAAATCAAAGAAACATAATCAAAGAAGTCGGAAAGAGACTGAACATTCTTCGCATATGCCACTAGAGCTAACTGAAGTTGATGAGCGAAACAATGCACATAAAAAGCATAATTATTTTTTGACAAAATCAAACTTTTTAGACCGTTCAACTGACCAAACATGTTACTTGCACCATCATACCATTGACCCCGAACATTAGACAAGCTCAGACTATGCTTACTAATGATCAAATCAACTGCCTTTTTGAGTAATTTAGCTGTTGTATCCATAACATGAACACCACCAAGAAAACGCTCAATAATACAACCATGCTTGTCCACGTATCACAAAGCAATTACCATTTGTTCTTTGTCTGATGCATTCCGAGCTTCGTCAATCGGTAAAATGAAAAAGTTATCACCAATATCTGTAACAATGTGTCGAGTAATTTAACATTGAAGTAATGAGGAAAAAATTGAATCAAGTTGAAATAAATATGTATTGTTTTACATCATACCTGTAACAAATTGATCGAGCAGTTAAAGTTGCAACAGCACAAGCAATATCTTTTTGGATTGATGGTGCTACCAATTTGAGATTCTTAGGAGCATTCTTCAACGCTACTTTGTCTACATTCTCGTTTAGTAAGCACGAGTACTTTAAGAGTGAGAGAAACAAACCCGATCTAGATGAAATATTTGTCTTATCATGTCCTCGAAAAGGCAACCCTTCAGTTAGAAGCCATCTAATACATCCAATACTTGCCTTCAGACGAGCACGATAGTCACGCTTGGCTTGATCAGAAGCATAAGAAAAAATGATATTAATATGTTGGGCTCAATTCATTAAATCTTCAACAACACTAAAGCACAAGTTGTGGGTACTTCCAACTTCTCCCACATGTTTAATCAATCTCTTTTTGTCTTTCCAATTCCTAAAGCCTTGCTTTACGAACACATCATGGGCAAAACGTGAATGCTCGCAACTAAAACGATAACAATACAAGCAAAATACTGCATCTTTTGAGACACTATATTCCAAGCAATGATATTGTTCATACCATTATGGATTAAATCTTCGTGGTTTCCCACCAAATTTTTTTGGGAAATTCCTTGAGTTTTGGTTGATGGGGGCAATTGATCAAATACAACCTCCGAAGATTCTCTAATTCTGCACAAGTCTTTGCGAGCTCACTAAATGGTCGTCTTTCACCCGGATCGACCATAATACCATCTTTCAAAGGGGTTTCACAAAGTGGCTTTGAAGGAGATTCAAGAGCTGGAGTTCTGGTCAAGGTCATTTAGTTGTGCTTGAACTTGTAAAAAATTCCTATGTATTTATCTATTCTAAAAAATACCATCAAAGTCAAAAGGCAGGTTGTATGATATATTTAAAATTAATGCAAAATTGTTTGGTCGGTCGATAGTATACCAAAGAAATTATCATTTTTACAATTTCATACTACCGTCAATATAAAAGAAAAAACTTGATATAAATATCGTTGTTTATAAAACGTGTTGCATAATGTGATATTAGTGTTGGATCAATAATTAAAAAAACTCCATGATTGAGTCGAGAACATAAAAAATTAACAATTTAGTTAAAACCCAAAAAATCACGAAATCTCACGAAAGTTGAACCAAACGACGAGAAATTGAGAAAAAACCTCGATATCGGAACCTGGTGGGAGACGAAAGTTGGAACGGTGGGAGAAAGAGGAACATGGAGAATCAGAGATGACCGTAGGGTGGGAAGGGGGAACGGTGGAAGGGAGTTGGAAAGGTGGGAGGAAGAGAAATAAGGAAATAAAAAATTTATTAACTTTTTTTAATTTAGTGGGTGGGCTTGAGCCTATCCAGGCCCACAGGTGCATTCACATTTAACTCTAGTTTAAAACTGCAACTCGTTTCACTCACAAAGTGGATGATAAATATCGATAATTCTTGTTTATAAAAAAAAGTTACACAACAAACATACATTAAATACCCCCAATTTTTTATGTTTTTACTATCTTTGATAAAACATAATATTTTATGTTTTGCCTTAATCCTTATTTAAAAGTAACTATATTGTACATAAAAGTATGTATTGCATGTACAAAATAGTATCAAAAAAGAAAAAAAAACATAGCCGTAATGCCATTAAATGATCATGTATTACTTAACCTTACCCTTCCTCCTATCTACTACGTTCCCCGTAGGTTTCGGAAAACCCATAACAATTACCATCTCAATCACCATAACGAAGATTAACGATTTTAATCAAACCAATTAACCCATAAGAACCTTCGGGAACGTCCACGTGGCAACCCCCACGCCGCTCTCCTCATTCCCTTCCCCCCCCCCCCCCCCCCACATTCCCGTCGGAAAACCCTAATCTCCCCGATCGGCGATCGCGATGAGCTTCGCGGACCTCGAGTCGGGGCGGCCGATCTCCGGCGGCCGGGGGCTGAGCAACGGGAAGCAGGACCCCACCCAGGCCGTCGCCGCCGGCGTGTTCCAGATCAACACTACGGTTTCCACCTTCCACCGCCTCGTCAACACCCTCGGCACGCCTAAGGACACGCCGGAGCTCCGGGAGAAGCTGTGAGTCCTATCTTTTTCTCGTGTCCGCCGCTCCCGGCCTTGATCGATGGCTCGTTTTCGTTTGGGAATGTTGCTTTAGGGTTGGGTTTTGTTGGGAACGCAATAACTTTTCCTTTTGGTGGTATAAAAGTGATCTTGTTATTTGGAGTGCTTAAAAATTGGATCTTTCTGGGGGTAATTGATGCTTGCTTAGAAGTATACCCTGTGAAATTGTGAATGGAATTCGAATGTAGTGCTGGATTTTGTTGTTTTTAATCAATTTATACGCGTGATAATTGCTCTTGTCAGGGGGGAAAGGCCATGTAATTAGGTTTCTCGTGATCGGTAAGTTGCAGTATGGTTTTTAGGAAGCAGGATTGATGTTTCAAGTTGTACCAGTTTTGATTCTTTTAGCCCACTTAGGATAGAGGAAATGCATTTAAGTTCGTTATGTTGGTCAATGGTATCTCCTCAGAGTCATGGTGCTCACATGATTTCATCTGCTAAGGTAGAGCTCATTTTTGTTGATTTCGAACCTGTGATTAGCCAATAAATGAAAGTTGTACAGGCATGTGGTCGTTTCTTTGTATTAGCTAATGCAACTGTAGCAATGATGTCGTGCACATCACTGTATCTATAACTTCCAATTCCGAAGACCAAAACTGAAGTCTATTTAGCTAACCTTCTTTGGCACCTAATGACGTTTGAAGCCTATGCCCAAGCTTAATTTTCACAATTAATTCAACACATTTACCAAACTCAACCCAATGGCCAAGCCCAAATCAACCCATCAAGTCCATAATGTACGCCCTTGGCTTGTTTGCTTCCCATTTAGAGATGTCCTTGAGCTCATACTACTAATTCCAATTAACACATTTGGTCAACCCAATATAATCGACGCTCATATAGTGGTCCAACCACTCGCAACCGCTTAATTTGATGATCAACATCAAAATTGATCCCAATATTCACTGTCCATCCTTGAATTGGTTAATCCAATTTCAATACCAACAGTTCATTGAAAAGCTTCAAAGATGTTGATTTAATTTGTTTGACCTATACCTTTTGGACTTTACACCCTAAGTTGTTCCCTTACTCATCCATACAAGCCCTTGTTCTCTGGAGTTAAGTGTTGGAACTTTGAAAGAGATGACAACTTGTACTAAGATTTTCCATAACCTTTGTCCAATCCGTCGTAAACTACTAGGTAATTTCATTTTCCCACAAATCATGCTCAGCCTTACTCAGTAAATGAGGGAGCAAGGGAAGTGATCGTTTTTTTTTTGGTGACTTGGGTAAGGAGTGAGATTAACATCCATTGTCATTTGTGTGCATCGTTCTTCTTTCTCTCTTTACTTTTTTCTTGTATTGGTTTCAACAATCTTACTCTTAGTTTGACATGTGTGGGTGTGTAACTAATGAACTTCCACGTTCTTCTTCTTCTTTTCTTCTTTTTTTGCTCATTTGATGGTAGGAGCAAAAACTGGTGACAATTTTAAATCACGCAATCATTTGTGTTTTAAGACTGATTTTTGTCGTTTTTACTCAATTTTTCAAATGATTCCTTTCTGAAGTGAACTTTGGCCTTTTCAGCACAAATGATTCCCATGCAATCATTTCGGCACACTTTTTCAAAAGAACTGAGAATTTTTTTAACGATTGACAAGTTAATAAACTGCCTTTTCTGTTGTTTTTAGGCACAAGACACGGCTGCACATTGCACAGCTAGTGAAAGATACTTCTGCTAAACTTAAGGAAACTAGTGAAATAGACCGTCAACCTGAAGTTAGTGTAAGTTCCAGCTTTTGTTCTTACTTCTTACTTCCTTTAAATGCAAAAATGTATTTCATAACGAAATATTGTTTCGTGAAAATTTTGAAATTTTCATTTGTTTAGTGTTGCATTTTGGAAATGAAGTTTTGCCTTATGAGGAATCTACACTTAAGGTTGTTCGCATTATATGTTGCCTCTTGCTGGATGTCTAATTGAAATAGGTTGACATTATTCCTTCACCAAAAAATATCATGCGACTTCATAGAAAGATGTCAGTCATTCTGCTTAACCTGAAGCTTTGCTATGGCAATATTTTCAAATCATTTGCTATTAGTTCATGATATTAATTACACACTTACTCATCATCATTAAGTTGTGTTGTATTAGGACTCCACTTTGGAAGATGGGATTCCACATTTCTTCTGAACCAAGGTTGTACTGGATGATTCCCATCTAAACATTTTGTGTAGATTTTCTCCACATTTCAATTGTTTTTGTAATCTCTCAGGTTTCATTTTTTCCGTAATGTCAAATCATTTACTTGAAGTTAAAGTTGTTTGACACCATCACACAACTTTGAGGATTATGGTTCCGATTTTCTTCCGTCAAGCCTTTTTGTCCTTCTCTAAGGTTTCTCAACATGTCTTGGTTTAAGTTCAAGCGTCCTAAGGCACAATGCTCTTTGGTCTGTTGCTCCGAGGCCTGAGCCCATCTGCTGGTATATTTTAAGGTATTGGTTAAACAAGATGGAAGTGATCTTGTTTGCCCTTGGAGGTAGTAAGTCAAGGGGTTTCTTGTGTATTTTCAAGGATCATGTCTTGTCTAACTGTAACTGATATTTCAAAAAACCCAGAAGAATATTCTTAACTTAAAATATGGATTGAGTGTTCGTGGTTAAAAAAGCCTTCTTACCTTACCTTGCATTTCTCTTAATTCTGTCTGTCTTCTTTCTTTCTTTCAGCATTCTGCATCAGTTTTGCTTAGAGTGCACTAAGGCCTAGGCAAATTTGGTCAACAAGCTTTGCTCTATTTCAAAGCTTGAACTTCTGTGTTACCTGGTTTTACATGCAATGCTAGGAACTTCACTGAGAACTGTTCTGTGCTGATAAAATAAGAACAACCTGCTAATCTGGCAACAATTATTATTTATTATCATTATTGTTTTCTCGTGTATATTTGGCTGTTGTTTTGCTTTGTTTCCTCTTCATCATACACCTCATGCACAGAGAATTGTTTATTGCTAAATCCTTCAGACTATAATCCAGAATTGATGCCACTATAAGGAGCATTTTGGGAGGCAGATTTCTATTTCTTTCTAGAGGATTTTCTCAAACTTTTCTAAATATTCTTTATTTTTACATTTATTGTAGGCAAGCAAAAAGATTGCTGATGCAAAATTGGCAAAAGATTTCCAAGTTGTTTTGAAAGAGTTTCAGAAGGCTCAACGTATTGCAGCTGAGAGTGAAACAGCATATGCTCCCTTGGTTGCTCAAGCAGCGTCACAGTCCAGGTAAGAAGACATACTGTAGAAGTAGAGGTCAGAGACAGAGGTCTCCTTGGTCTTCGAAAAAAATATGATAGGAGCTTCATATTTGGATGCTGTTAGTTTGAAACTTAATGTACAACCTGTGATATTTGTACGTTAACATATTTAGTAACATATACCATTCTTATATAAGTCTCTAACAATCTGTCTTAATTTCGCGGGACTGTCTGTGTGTGATGCTGAAAGACCTTACAACTAGAATTTTTGACTAAATAATAAATGTGCAAATAAGATTAAAACGCATTAGGTAGTCAGTCAAGCTCATTTATGTACCTTGATATATTTTCCCAAAAACCTAACGTTTAGATGTTAAATTTTGTTATGGTGAGCTGCTTATTGTAGTTTTTTATTTTATGCTTTCCAAATATATATTTTTAGTTCTTATTTCAATAATGCCTGTGGAGTTGCAGTTTATGATCCAGGTTGCATGTGCTAACTTTGATGTCTTCGTTGGATCAAACCATTTCATAATATTTTTTCCCCAATGAACTTAGAAAAGCCCCTCAACTTGCATTCCATTTTCTGTTTCTTTTTTTTGCATCGGTGATTGATAGCTGTATCATTCGGCATCTACCTTGTGTAGTTTTTCTTTTTGTACATGTTATCATATATGTTCCACATTTGACTATCTTATCTTAGTTATGTAAAAAGAAGAAGGATTAAGTAGTTATAGTTTCCTCCTGCATCTGCTTATGCTTTCTTCCGTAATATCGAGCAGCTACACTGGAAATGAAGCGGATGCAAGTTCAGACACACCAGAACAGCATGCTCTGCTAGCGCAATCTAGAAGGTGAATACAGTTCTGATGCCTTCTCATTGAATGTAGTTAGTATATATGTCTATGTCGAATGCTGTTGATGTCAAGCTTGTTGATCTTTCATTTGTCTTCATCGGATATTCAATGAAGGAATTAGCTTTTTTTCTGTAACCATAGTTGCATGTACCTTTCCCATGAACGTTTGTAGCCCAATTCTTTATAATTTGACACATGAATCTCAAACATCAAAGTAGAATACTCATGTTCAAATTGAATGCTATGATTGTTTTCATTTTTATTTTTCTTAGTTCTTACCGAACAAAACCCATCTGATGACTATCATTGAGGCAGACAGCAGATAGTGCGTCTGGATAATGAAATAGTGTTCAACGAGGCTATCATTGAGGAAAGAGATCAAGGAATAGAGGAGATCCAAGGCCAGATTGGTGAAGTAAATGAAATCTTTAAAGATCTTGCAGTTCTGGTTGATAACCAAGGAACAATGATCGGTGAGTGTGTTCAATTGATCTTCACTTCTGTCTTTGATCTTGGAATTCATAGAGTAAAAAAATTCTATTGTACATGCAGATGACGTTCAGTCCAACGTTGAGAGCTCTTATGCCGCAACTACCCAAGCCAAATCCCAGCTGTCAAAAGCTTCCAAATCTCAAAAGTCAAATTCATCCTTGGTATGCAATTTCTATATAAGATATATTATGTATATATATGTTACTATTTTGTCAGTGTCATTACTCTCCATTATACTTATCAAATGTTTTCCCTTATTGGCTTGTGCAGACATGCTTGCTCCTGGTAATTTTTGCCATTATCTTGTTAATTGTGATAATTATTGTGGCCGCTTGATTCTCTCGAATGGTTTCCCGATTCTTCAACAAAAAAAATCAAATGGAAAGAAGATCTCTGAAGCGGAGTTAAAGAGGCAACAGTTTGAGCGTTTTGTGTGATGTGTATATTGTGCACATAATCTGTGTGTGTGTGTGTGTGTTTTTTTTGTTCTCTTTAATTTCTTCTAACTCCAAGTTCTGGTTTTGCCTTTTGAGGCTTGGGGTGTGGTTTATGTAACAGTACCGGATCGGCATTATTATGAATAAAATTCGGTTATCTTTACTTTGTTCAAAGAATCATCTTTTCAATTAGCCAAAATGATATTTATGTGGTTAAAATGTATACTGATCCATCTCGAGAGCAGCAATTGTCAATTGAGTGATATTTTTATCTTCTTCTGATTAGATGTTTTTATCTTGAAATTATGGCAAAGGTTTGCTCTGACCAAATGAGTTTAGTTCATGGATACCATAAAATTTGTTATCTTTCTCGTTCTTTTAGGAATGCATGTTCTATACGCGTCCTGTAACCTCCCAGGTCCTTTGCTAGGTGGCCTCCTGCTTCTGTACAGCATTTCCACATCACTCTTTGCTCTAAATCTAGTTTCACTCTTACTTTTCCTTCGAAACATATGTACAGCAAAACGGCACCAGAGTAGAAGGTAAGAAACTAGAGGGAAGAATCCTCTGTTTGATTTCAGCAGTTGGGTTTAGTGATGTGTTTAATTTCATCACTAATGCGTTGTGTTTTTTATAAATTAATAATATGTTGTATGATTTAGATATTTCGTATCAGAAAAGCGGTTCTCTTGGGGTCCTCTGCCCATGTTTTCATATTGGACTGAGTTACTGGAGATCAGAGAATTCTTGATCTCTTCACATTTCTTTAATGATATCCACTTCCAAAGGGATGATTAGAGCCTTTTGTATAATACTTGGAAGGCTAAAATAGAAATGCCAGGGGGACATTCCTAACATCATTTCAAAGACTTCAAATGTTTTGAGATTTTATTTCGTAGAAAAAGGAGTGGTGGGTGTATCATGCATCTTGCAGACCTACAGATCCAAAAAAAAAAGAATGTATGTTGCAGACCTCTAGAAAATACTGTATGGATCTGATGAAAATGATAGTGTTTCTTAATTAAGCTTTGACTATGTATCAACACCGAGCCTCTTTCATTTTTACTGTAAATTTTTATCAGAGTTATTAATTATTCGTATTTATAATCTGTATATGTTTTCTTATTTTTAATCTCTATCAGTGATAGGAAAATGAAGACAAAAGTTATGCTGATTTCAATTGTTACCTGTAGGTACAGTGTGCCGCGGCCGCTGGTTGTAGAAGGCAGCAGCGAAAGAGATACACTGGTGCAGAGTCAGCTTAATAGGGCTGTTTCAGCTTGCAATCCTGTTGTTTGTGAAGCCGATTTTGTTGTTCCTGAGCATGGTCCTCCTTGGTGCCAAGATTTTTGCAGTTATCACTTCAACGTGGCTGCAGCTGGTGAAATCTTTTATAAAATTCCAGGCATATATATTCTGGAAGCTTGTGATTTGGTCTATTGCTTTAGTGATGTTTCCTATTCGAGTTATGACAGCTCTACACCGAGAAAGGAGGGTCAGTTTTTTGACCTTTTCCCTCTTCAATTGAGCGCATTCTTGTTAACTTCTCCTGCAAGATGTTAGTTTTGAACTAAATTGGCTTGAACAACGTCTTTTTGGATGGATTAGTGAGCTCTCTATTGAACCTTTAATTTCATCAGGTTGTAGAAAATCTGTCAACCATTGTCAAGGCCAGTTGTAGTCTTGTTGTAGATGTTTTCTCTTTGGTTAAAAAGATATCTGAGTCTGAGGTTACTTGACTTAAGTTGTTTTATTTATGAGGTAGTTTTGAAGTGCTATTCAGATAGCATCATTTTATGCTGCTTCATCTGATATTTTGGTGGAATAGAATTCTAAAATAGGTGTGGTAGCTTACTACAGTCAACATAAATGTCAACCATCCCTTCGTTTTGACAGGATAAATTGGTCGTTATGCTATTATCCTGACCTGTTTGCTTTTTTTTTGCTTCAAACAGTTTATTCAGAAAAATCAGTGATTTTGGAACAACCAAATAGATTTGTATTATCCAAATATGTCTTCAATTTGGCTGCCGAATTGAAGGTTTATACTTGCAATATTAAATATAGCCTTTCAGGAAAATATGGCTCTATTTGTATTTTTTATTTTTGATTGATTTATATGGGCTCCCTCCTGATTTCCCGTAATGCATTCTTACTTTGATCTGAGCGGGAAAATAAGTTCACGAAGAAAAGTGCCTTCTTTTATATCTAGCCATTATTTTTGATGCATGAAATCTGAAATTTTACATCTGCAGCTAGTGGCGAGCTTGCACGATATGCGGATGAACTTGGAGGATGTTGTTTGGGTAAATGAGGAACTCATGCAAAGGTTAAAAATGGCTGTCAAGGATCTGAAAATTATGGAAACGATAGTTACTGAACTTGAGGATGATCACGAGGAAGCTGTTATCAAGATGAATCAGTTGGAAAATGAGGTGAGTTGACACTACGTTTTCTAGCTAGATTTGGTACACTAAGGTTGTCAACTTGAACGTTTAGTGGAATAGACCTAGAATCTATTTCATCAATATCTGATCCTTTCTGGGCAGGTGTTTCAACAACGTGATCAAGCAGTTGCTCATCTAATTGTCAATAACACCGAAGAAATATTTCTGAGTTTGTTTTATGATTCATAAGCCAAGCAAATATATGTTGGTAAGCTCTAAATGGCAAAAAAATGTCGTTTTTTTTTTGAACTTTTGTTCCAACAGTTGAAAGTTAGGAAAGAAGAAAACCGTTGCTTGAATGAAGTCCCGGTCAGAAGCCACTGGAATTGTTCAAGCAAGAAAGACAGTGAGAAACGACATGAAGGTGTGCCAGTCCGTATCGCTTATGGTGATTCCAGTTATGACAACAGCAACACAACCTTCAACCACAAATACGACCTTGGATATGTTTGGGAAAATCGCAGCAAGCATCGAGGTGGCGACATCACAAAGTCAGAACTGAAAGAAACTCTCCTCACGCGAAGAACCAATGCGCTTTCGCAGAGCGTTTTCACCGCAATCTTGTCTCTGATTGTTGGTGCAACCATTTGGGAAGCTGATGGCCCATGCATGTCGTTGTTGGCCGCTCTTTTTATAGTGGTTGGCATGTCTCTGAGCAGTGTGGTGCAACAATTCTCTGACAACAGACCAGTCTCGGACGCCGTAATCCTTTTGAGCTTAAACTGGTTCATACTTGGCACTCTGACTTCATCGATGATGCCTCGTGTTGCTTTGTCTGTAGATGTAATGCGGCTTGCAAACCGTTCGCCTTGATGGGTTATGCCTGTAGGCAGGGCCGTCTTGGAAATTTTTGAGGTCATGTGCGAAAATCAACAACGAGACTCCTAAATTTGAAAAAAGTTATCCTCTTAGTTTAAATAATAAAAAAATCACTAACTTAATGCAATATTAATTGAATTTTTTTGTCCTCTTAGCAATATTTGAGACAAATTTATCAATGTTTAAATGATATTTATGTGTTACCACTAATTTTCTTTGCAACCCAATAAGACCATGTACATTTTTTTTGAGACCCCCCCAAAGTGAGGCCCGGAATGAGGCCCGGAGCAGGAGCTCACCCTGCTCCTGCTATTGGGCCGGGCCTGCCTATAGGTTTGGCGTGGTTTGGCATGGAGAGCGTATGAATTAACTACCCCCATGACTATACTGCATGTTATGTTTGATATATGTCTGGTATTTGTATGGCAGTATGGAAGTGTGGTTAAATGTGTGTGCTGGGTTACATAGAAATGTTGTTGTCTCTGGGAATTGTTATTCGTCGTCCGCGTCAATTATCATTTTGTTCTTCACATTTCATCTAATAATAATTTCGTTCCATCTCTTAAAATAAGGTTTATGTCTCAATTTTCCTTACTTTACTAATACTAATACCAAGAAAATGTCTGGTGAAGTGTCAGAATCTGGTGGGATAAGTTATCCATAAACTAATAAATTTGGCAATGACATCTGAAAAAAGCATCTCCCCCACAGGGGTGGCGTTTGGCTTGAACGCCTCCCCCCCAATGTGGGAGGCGTCTAAGCTGGATGCCCCATTTTTTTAAATTTTAGAAGGTGTATTATTTCAAATTATTTCAGGTTTTATTGCTAGATTTGAGTGGTGACGGGGTCAGATTACAATGAGCTTTTTGTAACTCAATATGTATTTCCAACAATCGAGGACACGACAACATGGACGGAACAAGTTGTCATCGGAGTCGATTTTTTGGGGTAGTATCATCATATAAACCACAACGAGATAGTCAGATGAATTGTTATCTGAGATGCGATCGTAGAAATAAATTGAGATCCCAAGATATGGATATTACAGTACGGAAGAACACGAAAAAATGGTTGCGGGTGTCGTTTTTTCACTTTTTTGCTAAAAGTAGTTGAGCGACATGAGCGTATGGATGAGTCGTAGTTACTGATAGTTCTCATGGTCAGCACAACCACAACCTTACAGTTTATCCAGACGTTTACCAACAGATCAACAGTCTTAGTCTTGGGGCCAAGAAAATTGTTCATAATATGACTGCGGCACAAGCAAAACCTCGTAACATCTTGTTGGCTGTAAAGGAGAAATTCTTAGAGGATAATCCGAATCAGAGACATTTATAACTGTAGAGAGTACATGAGGATGGTGAAATCTGAAGACTTGACTTAAGTGTTCAAGTTGAAAATCGATGTGGGTGCGTTGTTGTGACTTCAGATGAGATTTCTTATGCATGTACCATCCACCGTTGTATTCACTCAGGCGAAGAAATTTATTTAGAGCAAATTCATCCATTATGGAGAACACTTGTCATTGGAGACGGAGTGAACATCCCAGAGTTTGTGGATCAGTCATTACAAGACGTCGAGCATTTTCGGAACTGTTGACGAGGTTTCTGGCAGAGACCTTGCAGTAATTCGTAGTCTCTCATATTATATACGCGCAATTACACTCTGATCAGTCGAACTATGTTGAGCCAGCAGAAAATACTAAAGTTCGAGGTCGACCACGTGGAAAGTCGACATGACCGGACTCGAGTGCCTTTGAGTATGTTGAGCGAGGTCGTGGTCGTGATAGTAATCGGAGCATGGGTCATGGTCGATCTTCTAGTTCGCATCGCTCGTCCGTAAACATGAGTACATGATCAGGTATGACGACATGTTTGCTATTTTTATTGTTACCGTCTAACTTCCAGTTATTATATGTAACTTTGCTATTTTTACATCCTATAATGTCTGAACGGATGGACGCAGATGACTTCCCATATATGGATATACTTCCAGGAATCATCTTATCATTTCTTGAGCGGTGGAATGATGTACGTGCGGATGACAATTGTGGATTTCGATGTGTTGCAAATGCTTTCCATGATGGTGAAGACAATTGGTTTTACGCACGTCGTGCGATTTCTAATGAGATAGGTGTACATCCCATTTATGAGCACGTTTATTATGACGGTGTGATACAAGCTCGTCGTCGAATTGATTAGGGCGGAGGATGTTGTGGTGATGATCACTATATGGAGATTATTTTCGACTTGTTCCTGATTGCCAACGTTATGTGCTTCGGAGTTGGAGATAATGGCTCGTTGTACCCGTGTATTATAGTACTACCTTAGGGGAGACCGTCTACTATGACGAAGCCGTGCAGAGAGTTGATCATTGCTCATTTAGGGAGTTACAGACATTACATTTGTTTAGAATTATCAGAGGGATTCCCAATACCCCCTATAACGACCATGTGGTTTCAAATTCGAGATCAGAGTGTTGTTGGATGAGAGTTGGAGTACGAACATAGGAAAGCCCAATGGGAGCAGTTACGTAGTAGATTTTGATTGTAATGTGTAATTTGTAATTGATTCGCTAAATTATTGGATTTTTAATGTGTTATGTGGTCGTACATTGTATCGTGTTACTTTTTTTTTATCATATTTCAAATTCCAAATGCAATTAAATATAGCAAACAAGGAAAATAATTATTCATAATAAATAATAAGAGTACAACATATAAATAAGTTCCAAGAAAAGTACATAGGGTACGAGCCGACTATAACTACGAGTACAACTACGTCTCGTCCTCCGAATCATGGTCAAAAATGCCTAATTGACTGTTCCACGTGTGTATGAATTCATGTCACTCTACACATGCAGCTCTCGTATCGTCGTTCGGCATCAGGTCCCTACTATCCAAGAATGACTGCGCAAGCCGTATTGTCTTACTCATCCACTATATATAACAACAAAATAAACGTCAATTAATAATAAAAACAAAATATATATTAAAGAAATATTTATTAAAAAACTTACCGTATCGGCACATGTCCTATCCGGTAGTCTCTCAGGTCTCTCGGCGATATTGTGCACGGGAAAGAGATGTGAGTACTTACAAAATCAAGTCAAATAATCTGCATCACAAGTGGAGGGATCGCGACTACGTGCGAGATCGACAACATGAAGTTTGGTTCCTCTCGGAAATGTGTGCCAAATAGATTCCGCGGTCGAAGCGGAGTACCTAAGGTTGTACATCGCCGAAGTATTTGAATGTAACTGGACCATACGAGCCTCAACAAGAATGCGAAGGATATGTACTGTCGGCATTGTTTAATCCCCCCTTTTAAATAAATAAATAAAAGATGTAGAAATTTTACCGTATTCGAATGTAACAGGACGTCCGCTGACTCATTTCCTGGCATCCGAGATATTGTTTTTGATGATTGAGAGGAAAATAAAAGGAGAGTTGTGGTGGAAAAGTGAAATGTGGAGAGATATAAGTATAAATGAGAGAATAACAAAATGGTAAATGACACAAACAATTTAAGTAATTGAGAGACGACGTTTATCAGTTCAGTTTTGTTTAATCCCATCGATCTACATCAATGCTTCTCCAGTTAGAACCATGGGAATGTTGAAGTTATGATATAAATTTATGCTCAAGTTTTAGGAGAATAGTTATGGAATGTGTAGTCGTTGATGATCACGGGAAAGAAAGAAGAAAATTAATCACGGAAAAATGAGTTTCCAATTTCCAGTGTTCAAATAAGAATTGATTTTGAAGGGAAAAGATAAAAATGCTACAGTATGTCAGTAACCCAGTGAATCAGTGATACAGCACTCCAATGTAGTTTATAATATTAACGTCACAATGTCTTTCTATTCATTTTCTTCAATATCGAAAAGAAAGTCAATATTACAGGATGTATTTGATATTTGCCCTCTTTTTTTCTCTCCTTAATTTTGTGCCAAAGAAACAAAAAACAAAATCTCAATTTTCTCTCCGTTTGCCTTTTCTTCTTTACTTATTAAATACCAAAGCCTAAAACACATCCTACTCACACTAATAATTAATAATAACAACAATCAGTTAAACTCTAACTAAACCCGGCCCACAAATCCAAATTAGACTCCACGACCCGACAACCCGATTACACACCCGAATCATCAACCAGCCGTCCTATCCAAAAACAAATGAAAATTTGCAGGAAAAACCCATCCAAACCCCAAAATGACACCCCTAACCACCGCCTCCTTCCTCCCCAAACCCCCACTCCCCTCAAACCCTAATCCCGTCCACGCCGTCTCCAACCCCCACCTCGAGCTCTCCTGCGACGCCCACAACAATCTCATCATCTCCGCCTCCGAAAGTGGCGACCTTTCCACCTCTTTTTCCCTCCTCTCCCGAATGGAAGTCGTCGGGCTCCACCCCTCCGCCCTCACCTACGCCGCCCTCATCGGAACCCTGGGGGCCAAAGGCCGGACCTTGAAGGCCGACGCACCGTTCCGGGAGCTCCGGTGGAGAGGGCTCAAGCCCAGGATTAGGGTTTATAACGCCCTTTTGAGGGGGTTTTTGAGGAAAGGAGAGCTCGAGTTGGCGACTAGGGTTTTGGAAGAGATGGAGGAGGGGGGGAGTCGAGAGGAATAAGGAGACTTACATTCTGCTTGTTGATTATTATGTTCGGGCCGGACGGGTCGAGTAGACGTGTGGTTTGGTTAGGGAGATGAAGAGGAGGGGAATTGGGGTGGATGGATTGGTGTATGCTAAGATGATTAGGCTTTATAGGGATAACGGAATGTGGAAGAAGGTGGTCGGGGTTGTCAGTGAGATGAAGGAGTTGGGTGTCGAGCCCGATAGGATGATTTATAACTCTGTGATTGATACTTTCGGGAAGTACGGGCAGATGGGTGAGGCCGAGGAGGTGTTCGAGAACATGCGGACTGACGGGATTAAGGCGGATATTACTACTTGGAATTCGTTGATTCGGTGACATTGTAAGTGGGGGAATGTTGATAAGGCGATTGAGTTTTTGATGGCGATGCAGGAGGAGGGGATGTATCCTGATCCCAAGGTTTTCCTGGGGATAATTAGTAGGTTGGGTGAGACGGGGAGGTGGGGTGAAATTACGGGTGTTTTTGAACGTATGAGGGGATTCAGGGGAATCGGGGTTGTTTATGCGATCTTGGCGGATATATATGGGCAGTATGGGATGTTTCGGAATGCCAATGAGTGTGTTTCTGCTCTTAAGGCTGAAGGTGTGCAGCTTTTTGCTAGTTTGTTTTGTGTTCTGGCTAATGAATATGCACAACAGGTATTTGTTTGTTAATTTCATGATTGATGTTTGCCCTTGCTTCATTTGTTTATCAATCCAATCTAGTTATAACTCAATGTATCTACACTTCAAATCTTGTTAGCATCCTTTAAAATGGATCTTACAACTTGATGTTGCACTAAAGAGCAAAAAATAATTTACACATTTTACTATATTTAAAAGTTTGAAATCCACAAAGAGAACAATGTATGTACCAATCAACTTAAAAGAGTACTATGATATGTGATCTGAAGTTTTATTTGATCTTCTACACTTCTACAGATACGCCTCCTTCGATTTTTTTGATTCTATTGCTCTTTTGAACATTATTGTCGTTATGGGACACTATATCCTATATCCTGATTGATAACTACTTTGCTAGTGCAGGGATACTGTGAACAAACTGTTAACATTCTTAGACTGATGGAAGCTGAAGGAATTGAACCGAAACTCATAATGCTGAATTTGCTAATCAACGCATTTGGCATTGCTGGAAGGTATTTGGAAGCCCAATCCATTTTTGAGAACATCAAGGAAAGTGTGGGTTCCTTTAGGTTTTTTACCATGCGTCATTTTTCCATTTCAAAGTTAAGACAAATTTTTACTATGTGTGTTTTTTCTCTGAAGGGTATGAGTCCTGATGTGGTCACCTACACTACCCTAATGAAGGCATTTGTAAGAGTAAAAAAGTTTGAGCAGGTGAACTTCTATGTCAGCTTCAGTTGTTTCCAGTTCTAAAGGAGCAACATTTCATGAGAATCCTACAAGTGGATTATTTTCCATGTGGTTTCCATCAGTTTGAGATAACAGAGTTGTACAAATAGGTTTTTCGTTGATAAGCACAGATAGCTAATTCTTAAGTTAAAAGGTTTCAATAGATTTGGGAATGTCAGAGCCTTTTTACAAAAGAGAAGTGTGTTACCTATTTATTGAAAAAATAAATAAATCGGGAGGTAAGAAGCTCAGTATCATACTTTAGAATCATAGTGTATTGTTTTTATATTTCTAGTAGCTTAACAAAGTAGTTTGCTAGTTTGGACATATCACAGCCCAATTTATTCAGCAGATTCCAGCAAAAACACCTTAGTACAACATATGCCTGCTACAGTGCTACATGTGGAAGTGGCATGATTGTTTTATTCCAGTTCCTGGGAGAGCGAGTATCTTTCTGATGCATGCTGTATTTATGTATAACAGGCTAATTCGTTAGTTAGTTATCGGTTTACCATGTCATCTGATAGTTTGTCGACTACTAGTCTTTATTATGTTATTCAACAATTTGAGTATGTCTATCAGGTTTTGAAAATTTACAAAGAAATGGAAGATGCAGGATGCACACTAGATAGGAAAGCAAGGGAAATGTTGCAGACTGCTTTTGTATCTCTTGGACAGAGAGTTGGTGAGTTTCTCACAAATCCATTTCCCACCAGTTGCAATATGAGCCCGCCTTTTATGTTTATAACTTGTTTTTTCGGGTTGGTTTTGGGTAGTGGGAACACAGCGCCAGCGGAATAGTAGCTGCAAAATTGTTTGTATCGGCTGACAGTTAAAGACAACCTTTATAACCGTGTTATCTTGTTATATAAGTGCTACACTAACAAGGTTGAAGGATGCTGCGAACTGGAGCTCGGGTCTTCCTTTTGTACGATAAAATTATGCCGAGGATATGTGTTGGATTGGCTTTGGACAATTTTAGAACTAACATATCCAGGGATCAGAAGTTGGAGCACTTCATGAACGTCCAAATTCAATCTTGTGCTGGGCATGCTCAGGTGTTGACGTGTTGTGATCATTCTTCTGCAATTTGATGTGCAAATTTCTTGACAATAATGTACTTTTGTTCTATTATCAATTTGTTATCCTTATTTAATATTGTCTTGCCTATCCTTTCAGATCACAAACATTTACGACATCTATGGGATCTGGTCAAGACTGGGAGCGACAGTTGAGTAGCCTCAAAACAATCCATGCATACTGAATCACATACACTTAATATATGGGGATTAAAGTTGATTGCTATAGTGCGTGTACTTGTTTCAGATAACAATTTAGTAGCCCAAGACTTAATTTAGCTGTTACTAATTGTTAATACTTGTCGTTCCATCAAATTAACTAGAAACAAATATCCTGCTAGCCAGACACTAATCATCATCATTAAAAAATATAGTATCCAAAAATATTGTAGCCAGAGTCATCGTGGCCTTGTGTGGGTGACCTTTGATCGGTGGCTTCAGCTTGGAGCTTGCTTGATGTTCCCTTTATTTCGTTTATCTTTGGGAAGGCCTGCCCTTTGTTTCTTACATCCATCAGTGCATTATGATTTATCATTAAACTCTTCAAGGACATAACATGAGCTGTTAGTTGTTACATCAAATGTTGCCGTTGAGATGGTATGTTGGATACTGAATGTCGTGTGTTTTTGGTAACTTTGAATGCAGAGGCGTCCACTTCACTTTGGGACGGGTGTGCTACAATTTAAATTGGAGGTGACCTTATATCATTTTCATAAGACATAGGAATTCTAAGTTAAGGTTCAATCTCATGTATGGATTTAGCATTAATCTAATTGAACCACGCGTGAGGGCCAATACTGAAATATAAAGTTGGTTTGAACATGGGGCCTGGTGGCACTGTTGACTTGCTTCCAATTTCGGCAACTTCCTTGGGTGCCCGATTCAAAATTTGAAATCCCAAAACCCAACCCATTGAGCACTTGCAATTTCTAATTTGGGTCGATGCCAACAAAATCAAATGTACAATACCTGTAGAGTTGCATCTTTAATAGGATGTTCATGGCTCACGCTTGCATAGTTATTGTATATAGACATTAAATTTTCTCTCTGACATGTTACTTACAATGACCTTCACAAACTTAATGCACTTTAAAAAAAAACCAACCGCCACTGTGTCTTCTTCACTTCAGACTTACATCCTTCTGCTCCTAGCAATTACAGATCTTGGAAAGAACAAGTGTTGTAGACATCAATGTGGGTCCACAGCATCCATTGGATGTAAGATTCTGCTGGTTGGATTGCTGCAGACCTCAGTGGTGGAGTTTGTGTTAAGCATCTCATGAAAGTGAAACTATTGTTTTCTTGCGCAACTATGGCTTGTTATCTCTAATTTCGGATGGAATTTTCCTTCAATCTCAGTTTAAAATCAGAAGTAATTCATAGCTTGGAAGTTACTTTATCTACTTTCACTATATCCTTCTTGGTCAATACAATGTTAGATATTTACCAAATTGAATAAATTTTAAGAGTAATCAAGATCAATTGGACCCATTTCATTTTTAAGTTTAAATAGAATAAAGTAGAAAACTTAGAAAAAGAAAATTAATTCACATTGTAAATGAACCACTCTACTAAAGCTACAACTCTGAACTTTTACTCTGCGTACCAGTCATCTAATTATGACTTCGTAAGTAAATAAATTTCATGAAACTTAAAATCTAGAAAGTTAAAGTACTTATACACAACAATAATTATTTTCCTACAGTCGAATGTGTATATTTCCGGAAAGCCTCCTAACGTTTTCTCCTCAAATAAGAATTATGCTCCACGATGATACAAGATAACTAGTTACGATTGATGCTTTGAAAAGATTAACTACCAGAAAAGATCAAATTCCAAATAACAACGTATAATTCCACCAAGAGAAAAGATTAATAATCTATTTTTGCCGAAAACAAAGTAAAAGAGTTGCTTCTTTGAGATTGAAACAATCTCCTAGGAGAATAAGTCGTTAGCTCGAAAAGGGAATGAAAGAAAAATTGAATAATAAAAAAGCTAAACGTATATCGAGTTTTAAAACAAGAAAGAGAAATGGGACGAAGGTAGCACAACAATATCATGTGTTAAAGACTAAGGAGAAAAGATTGCATTAGGTGTTGGCTGGTGAAAGGGTCACATCAGAGGAAGGCCACCTTAACTACAATCATGCGTGTATCAGTAACAATTATTACATAATCTTCATGTATATTAATATCACACGTTTGAAAAAGAAAATACAGTGCTTCTGTGTTAAAATAGGCAACATGAAACGGACTTATTTTGAAAAACTTTACAAGAAGCCTGTTAGGGCACCCTTAATGGGTCGGGCGCGCCCTCGCGCCCGACCCGGGCGCCCGGGCGCCCTCCCCTTAACGGGGAGGGCGCCTGTCGGGCGGGCGCCCCAGACGCCCGCCCGGGTGCGCAATCGGGTGCCGGAGCACCCGATTTGGCGCCCGGGCGCCCATCGGGTGGGGGGCACGTGTCCCCCCCCCATTCGTCGAAATTTTTTTTTAAAATTTTTTATTTTTTAGTGGATGTTTTGTTATTAATGGATTGGGTATTTGTTATTAATGTGGGTAAACGAATGCCGGAATGTAAACGTATTTACCCGTTTATATTTCGTAATGTAGGTAAATACGGGTAAACGAATCAATATATGGAATGCAATAATATGATGTCGAAACAAAAAAACGTCCGCAAAGCGCGCTCCCTCTGTCCGCTCGCTTTGCGGGGGGGACTCACGTCCCCCGCAGGGGCTGCCGCCCCCTGCCACCCCCGCACAAACTCAACAAATCCCCCACTGTATATTTTAAATTAGATTTAAAATATAAAATGTAATTTGTTAAATGTTGTGTGAGAATTAAATTTGTTTAATTAAGAAATGATGTGGATGAAAGAGAGTGTAGGGTGGGTGGGGGTAGCCTGGGCATGGATAAGGGGATTTTTTGGGTGGGTTGGGTGAGCTGACGTGGCAGAGAGAGAAGCTGACGTGGCAGAGAGAGAGTGCAGGGCGCCCGGGGGTAGCCCGGGCGCTGTTAAATGTGCTCTTAGGGTATCATACAAACAACATATACATAATTGTGTTGTCATTGTTCCGATGAAAAAAGTTTCATACTTTACAAGAAAGATGTACCAATCAAATCTAACATGGGCATAACTTGAGTTTTGGTATCTTTTTATGGTGTCAATAAACTACTTCGTAATGGATTCTAAGTTGTAATGTTGCATATTGCCATCTACATTGCACCGGTTTTTGAGACATTTCAATGACGCCAAAGCAAGAGAAGTTGGTCCCGATGCAATCACACATCTTGAGTCGATCTTAATTAAATTGCCTTGTAAAATGCTAATTAACTGCAGATGCTGAAACTTTTGTCGCTTGAACGGAGTGATTAAAGTGACAAAGGCATTTGTCATTTAAAAACCATGTATATATTGTCCATGAGTAAGTTTGGGTGCAGCTCTCAAATGTCAGCTTCTGATGGAAAGTCAGCTTCTGAGAATGTGGATGTAGGAACAACTTCTTCTTCAGGATTGTGAATTGTTTGGATAGACAGAAGACTTCTGATAGTGGGTGGTGTCTTGTCAAAATAAATTCCTAAATTGTGTCAGACTTTGATTGAATAAAAAATCATTTTAAATTCGTTATAAATTCTTGAAAATATGTTTTTTATTTGTTTATATTGGTTAAAAACTCAATTTTTTTTAACCAGGATTGATGCGAGGATAGGGGTGTAATCGATCTCTAAACGAGCGATCCGAGCCTGCTCAAGATCGACTCGTTAAAGGTTTCGAGCGGAAAATGCTGCTCGTGCTCGATTCGACCTGCTCGCGAGCGGCTCATTAACTTGAACTTTTTTTAGTATTGAATTGCTAATAATGTTGTCCTAACAAGTAAATTATAAGATTACTTAAGACAAATATAATAATAGTTACTAACACAATTTTAAAATTAACACCTAAAATAAAACAAAATCTTATAAATTATACGACAACGTCAACATCTTATAAATAAGATTATACACTTGGATCAAACAAAATCAACACAATCTTAAAATCAAACACAATCTCCTAAATTATAGGACAACTCGCAACATCAACATCTTATAAATAAGATCATTCACCTGACTTAAACCTTAATTTATTTGAACTTTTGGTGTAGAAAAGAATGAGAAAAAGAAAAGAAATAATAATAATGGAAACCAAAAAGTTTTGACTAATAATGTTTTGATTCTTATGAGTATTTTGGTTTGGTTTGTTAAATGGATTGTTGGGTTTGGTAAATTAATTTATTAAATGAGTTTAACACTTTACCGATTGAGTAATTGGATAGAATATTCTGGTTAATCAAATAATTAGATATAGTAATCATGTTTCGAACGATAATTGAGCGAGCACCAATCCGAACAACTAACCGATCCGAGCAACTTCAAACAAAATAAGAACAAAATCGAACGAACATCGAGCGATCTATCTATCTCGAGTAGAACTTGACAGTCCTACGTGGGGAGTAGATTGGTCCAAACAAAATTAAAATTTCGAATGGGCCGAGATGCTCTCCACCCCAGCTTCTCCGTTCCATTATAAATCCTACATTATTTTGCGCACCAGAACAGGTTTTTAGCTGGCTCCAATGCCGTTTGGATGTACCACCCGCCGTAGGACTTGCTTTTGGACATCCAAGTGGGGTCCACGTAACCCGCAATTAATTAAGGATGATGATGAACTATAAAAAGTAAGCACAATTAATTAAGGATGGTAATCAATAATCCAAGAGGCAAATAAAAAACTCTCTCTCTCTCTCTCTCTCTCTCTCTCTCTCTCTCAGTCAAACTAAAACAAAAGAAAACCAACCAAAAACCATTCATTCTCTTCTTCCGCCAAAACCAACTCGAGACCACTCACCGTTAGGGTTCCCTTTTCCTCCACAAACCGCATTTACACTTCTCCTTTCCAACAATCAGGTGACATTCGGCCATTTTGCCAACTTTCCTTTCCGTTTCAGTCGATCTCACCGCCGCTTAAACAGCTTTTCCCCCTCTTCTGTTAGATTCTATTCTTTTTTTTGTTTGGTTTGGTTTCTGATCTGAACCAGATAGACGTGTGGTTGGTTTCGAGCAGGAATCGGACGGTCGAGATCGTTTCTCTGGTACCGATCCATCCCAAATCATGCGGCGTCTGGCGTGTTGTCACCGGAACAAGGGGGGCCGAAGCCTTGACTTCGACAACGACCACGATCGTCAGTTCCTTCAATCTCCACCCTCCCTTTTATCATATCACACTTCCTCACTCTTTTTTTTCCTGCATTTTTTGAATATTTTTATCTCCATTTTTAACAAGATGATTTGTTAGCTAATATTCAGCATTTTTCATTGTAAACATCCAATTTAACACATGGAAGTAACACGTGTCATAAATGAGATTCTGAGTTTCAGGATTTATTCTTTAGTGTTTACTTCTTTTATTTTTAATACTCTAATGTTTACTCAATACTCATCGTTAGGCTTGTCTTTTTGCTGTTAATTAGGAAAGAAAATCACTTTTTTTGTTGTTGTTATTGTGTAATGTTTACTCATCGTTGGTAATTGGTATTGTCAGAAAATCACTTCCCTCCAAAGTTAATCACAACTAGCGTTGAAACTTGAAATCCCACATTTAAATATCTGCAGTGTCATATCACAATCAACACTTTTTCGTACTATTATACATAATATAGTGTGGACAAATGGGGTTCGGACCGTTCGGTAGTGCTGCGACTTTTACCGAGGAATCAGGAATGGAGCCTCTACGGTTCTACTCCACTAATCATATTTTTTTCTTTTGTTAGTACAAGTTTACATTTTTTATTTTTTTACATAGTAGGCTTTGTGGACCTTTTTTTCTTCCATGTGTGGCGTAGGCGCTTGCAACACGGGCACATGACATGTTTAGTCCATTTTCAACATATGAAACTCCAAGTTTTGAAATTATCCTACTTAATTAATTTGCTAATGTACACAAATAGTGAATTACTACAATACTTGGGTTGTTATGTTTTTGTTATTATAAGTGGTAGGGGTTCATTTTAATTATTAAGACGAATTATGAATCTTCTTCTCACTTATTACAGATTGTTAAGGAAGTGATACTTCAACCTGTGTCCCCATCTCCATCTAGTTAGTATTGGAAGACACTTATATAGTAAGAATATAATTCTTAAGTTTTGCCACTGTTCTGTAATCTTATAATTGCATAAGTTTTGCCACCGTTCTGTAATCTTATATATTACTGGGAGATGACAAAAATGACTAACGAGACATGGAAATATGGAAGTGAGTACACCACATCCACATCCACATCAGTGGAAGCTTTTATTGGGAATGGTCATTAATCAGTAATGCTTGGGAGTAGTTGAGTACGCCTTCTTCACGTGTTGTCTTCATGTGCCTTAACGGCATGTGCATTCCTACTGCACGTCAGTAACACTATTTTTGTTTCTTTGTGCAGTAACATGTGTAGGACATGCTTGCGTTGGGATGGGTGGTTCATTTAGAAACAAGGACTCTTATAGATTTTCGTTGTCCTTCTATTGTAGTCTAACAATGTTTGTTTTGTGTGTGAATTTGTAAGTGCGTTTACTTGACATTTCCCTGCCAGAACCTCTATACACATGACGAGCGATTCCATCCCATGGTGGAGACTGGATACTGGAGCGTTGGGTTTTTATATTTGAGAAAATAAAATATTGACCCGTAGGAGTCAAAAGGTATAGCACACCTCGTCAGTGAAATTAGACTTTGTCATTCGGTCTTCTTGGCCGCACCAACTCAGCAGCTGCTCTATATTATAAAATATATATATAAAGAAGAAGAAAAATCTCAGCAGCTGCTCTACTGAGGTTTTGATGTTTATAAAATCAATTTATTCGTTCTTAGGGTATGAAAGGCAGATAAGTTCCCGGAGATGAGGAGAACACGTGTATAGGATTAAGACAGTTTTATAAAAGGCACTTCAGCCTAGTCATACGGAGAAAAAACCATGTCATAGCTCTTATGTTTTCGAATTTTAATAGTAGAATATATTTTTTCTCTTAAGGATGGCAAACTACTTTAGAAAATAAATAGCAATGTGACGTTGTCAGATGGAATTTGTGCCTAAGATTTTGGTATTTTGAAGCACTTAAGTTAAATATACAGAGTAAAACAGTTGATGGTGTCTATTCAACTGACATATTTAACGTAACGTCCCGTCCCCAAGTCTGCATCGAACCTAGATCCTGGTCTGTTACCCATGCACCTACTGACCCACAACATCCACCTATTGTCACAAATCTTAAGTTGGTAAGTGTTATAGTAGTAAACTCATGTCATTATATCTCACCTCAACATTCTCATGTTAAGCAATGTGAGACTAAACTTGGGGGGTGTTACAACCTACCCCACTTGAACACCTGATGTCCTTGTCAGGGTCAAGTCATTCAGTCACCAGGCGTTGTGGGATTCTAGAGGTGCTCCCACCCTTTTAGGTGTAGCACTTAGTTTCCACAATTCCGGCTGGTTCAGGCTCTGATACCATCTGTAACGTCTCGTCCCTGAGCCCGCATCGAACCCAGGTCCCGGTCCGTCACCCATGCACCCACTGACCACAACACCCATCTATTGCCACAAAATTTAAGTTGGTAAGTGTTATGGTAGTGAGTTCATGTCATTATATCTCACCTCAACATTCTCATGTTAAACAATGTGAGATTAAACTTGGGGGTGTTACATTTAACCATTGTTGCATTTCCTAGTCACATGGAAAATCCTGTGACCACTGATATTCTTTGGCCTCGTGATTAAGCCAATTTTCTCTCTATTTGTACGTGTTGCCCATAATTCATTCGTGGCCAGGTATGTGTTGGATTTCTTGTCCCAATTCCAGGACATCATTTGATCAATCACTGGCTGCTCTGTTGTCTCTCTTTTGCGTATGCTTTCTTTGATTCTTTCCAGGCACTACCTGTAAAACTCCACGTTCTGTGTCCTCTTTATAGTCCAGCGTTGCTTTTGTTGAACACGATATACTGATGGAGCAAAATCCATACAGGTGTGATGACATATAATGGACTAGAGAGCTGCATTTTAAACAGCTACTCCTATGACAATGATAGTGCTGCAAGTGGTGCTGATGGTTGTGTTGGAACAGACTCATTAGATGAGGAAGTCTCAAGCTGCTCCTCATCTAGCAAAGATGCATATGGATCCTCGTCCTCATCTCAGTGGCTTCTGAGCAACAGTCGGTTGAGAAATGAGGAGGGTGTGGACAGGGAGTGGGATACTCGCGGTGCCTGTGTCCCTCGCTCTCACTTTTATTCCAAAGGAAAAGAGAAGTTGCCTGTTTACACAATGTGCTTTGCAGATGTTGAGAGCATGAAAGTGAAATTTGCAAAGCTTCTTCTTGGAGATGATATATCTGGAGGATGCAAAGGTGTCGCTACTGCTCTAGCACTATCCCATGCTATAACAAGTCTTTCAGGTACTTTTGACCAACTCCCGTTTGTCTTCCAGACTAATTTTAATCATCTTCCTTAGTAACTATGAGGTGTTAGTCTGTAAGATATCACTCCCAATTACATATTGTCTTTATGTTCCATACTAGGCTAGTTTCACATGATATCACTTGTAGGATAACTGGAGGATAAACATTGTTTACATTCTCTGATAATTATACTTGATTGGTAATAGCCAATTAGACATCACATATATATTTTATGCCACTCTAACTGTGTAATTGAATTGGATGATGCAATTCCAATTCATCTGTTAGATTGGATTTGTTAGCTGAGATTTTTGTAATTAGGTTGCATTGGTTTAGTTCAAAGTGTTTGTCATGAATAGTAGGCAAGATTATCCATGTGAACTTGTTTTTGAGCTTTGGTTGATCAAATAAGATACAAAATGGGTAATCATCCTGTGATATCCTTAGGTGAAAATAACTGTTGAGACATTTCACTGTTTTAATATAAACGTACATTCAATTAGGAGGACAATAACTCCACTACACTCCCATCCTGACTTTATACCTCTTCACTGGATTTTATTTTTCTCCATCGGAATTTTACCCTGTACTCTGGAACGAACCTGAAAATAAATCATCACTTTTATATATTGTATTCCACTATTTGGTAATTACTAATTTTGATGTAGAACATGATGTTCTATACTTTGTTGAAGCAATGGAATATGGAGATTCCCACGATGATTTATTTGCCTCAAATTATTATATTTGGATTTGTTTGTCGAAGAACCAAATCACTTGGTTTTATTTTTTGAAAGTACATCATGGCATGTGGAAGCTTATAGTTTTACATCAATGGCTAAATACTGGGTTACGAGTTTATGGGATGGTAATGGATTTTGACCCCCAACGCTTTCAACTTTCTAATTAATTATGCTGCTGCTTATTATGTTATGTAGTCTCTACTTTTGGGGAAATGTGGAAATTAGAACCGCTATCTGACGAGAAGAAGAGTAGATGGCGAAGAGAGATGGGCTGGTTACTATCCCCAACAAATTACATGGTTGAACTTGTTCCTGCCAAACAAAGTGGGGTCAATGGTTGCATGTTGGAGGTGGAATTTAAGTGAATTTGCGTCTACAAAATGAAAGCTGATGTTTGCAATACATTTGCTTACTCATCTTCTTTTACTCCAGATAATGACTCCTAAAGCTCGCTCTGATGTGCAAATGAATCTCCCTGCTCTCGGAAAACTGGATTCCATGCTTATTGTATGTTATTATTTAGCAACTGTTGAACATTTTGTGGAATTTAAACTCGTCTGAGAGAACATGGGCGTTAAATGAACTGCCTGCAGGAAGTGTTAGACTCCATGGTGAATACGGAGTTCTGGTATGCTGAAGGTGGTAGCAGGTCTGAAAGGAAATACCAGGGAAGTGGCATGAGACAGGCCAAGAAGTGGTGGCTTCCATCACCTCGAGTCCCTGAGCCCGGCCTCTCCACTGCTCAGCGTAAGATGCTCGGTTTCCAAGGGAAGTTTGTTTATCAGGTCCTTAAAGCTGCAAAGTTCATCAATGAAAATGTCTTGCTTCAAATGCCCATTCCTACATCTATCAGGGATGCACTTCCAAAGGTAATCTAACCTTGTTATTCATGTTTAATTCCTGTTCCTGAATAGTGTGAAATTCATACATGCAACTACATAAAATGGCACTGTAGTGAATCTTATACATGTCTCTCCCGACAACAGTCAGGTAGAGCTAGCCTTGGTGAAGACATTTACAAGGCTATTACTTCGGAATCATATTCCGTTGATAAAATGCTAAATGTTCTCGATTTGAAAAGTGAGCGAAGTGTCTTGGAAACTGTAAATCGCCTTGAAGGGGCAATATATGCCTGGAAACAAAAGTTGTCAAATGAAGTGGTAAAGAGATCACCGATTCGAAACTCACTAGCACTTGTGTGGGACGCCGGATCAGAAATTGGAAGGACTGAAATTGCACTTGAAAGAGCAGAAACTCTTCTTCAGTTGCTGAAGCTCAGGTTTCCAAATCTTCCCCAGACTTTCATTGACATCACAAAGGTGCAGCAGAACAAGGTAAGCATAGATTTTATATACTAGAATTGTATCTTCTCATGCATAGCATGCAATTTTCTTCAGTAGAGACACTCTGCATGCCCATTTCTATCCCCATACCTAATAATCGCATAATCGACATGACATGCAATTTTCAAGATATAATTGTCATGTAGGAAAGAGTAAAGACAGTATGGTACTACAGAAGATACAAGTAATGAGTTTGCCCTTCTATTAACATGTAGGTAAAATGCATCTATATATAATAGATACAACAACAACGACAAAGCTTTTTATCCCAAACTAGTTGGGGTAGGCTAATCTATATATAATAGATAACTAAAGATAATTGAGGAAGTCATCTAAGTTAGTAACTTAGTGTGCTAGCTTGCCTATATTCTAGAAATACAAGGAATTCAGTAATGCAAAATACATGGACAACTAAGAATTGACTTACAGGCTGATGTAGCCCTTGGAGATTTAATTAGCTGTTATGGCTATTAGGTACTTTGTTTCTATGTTGTCAACTATTTCATCGATAGCCTCTTTTTAAATGGTCTCAACGCATCCAGTGTGGTGAGCATTATCTCATATTGTCTCTATTTTCATATACTTTTCTTTAAACAAATGATGCTCTCGCGTAGGATGTTGGACACTCGATCATCGAGGCATATTCAAGAGTTCTTGGGAGCTTAGCATTCAGCATCTTATCAAGAATTGGCGATATTTTGCAGGAGGATGACCTGACTAAACCCAGCACACCGATAGCTACCCTGAAATTTGATCTCTGTTCAGATGTATATCTTGCTGGGATCACTGAAACCCCTCCTGGTCACATCAAGCGCTCCCTTGTTGATCAGATGAACATGGTCGATGGACGCATTTCCAATGTTGCTAATGGTCTGGAGCCGCAGATGCCATATAACCAAGCAAAGATTGTTACAACACCTGCGAGGAGTCCTTATAGGAGATTGCTGCTGTGGTAGGAACTCCTAAGCTTCAGTACTAAATTTTGGAATGGATTTGTACAGAAAGAGCTCCTTGGCAAGAGTACTGCTGTGGTAGTAATGATTTAAGGGGTTAGAAAAAGTTATATTAGACTATAGTATCATTTCTCTGGCTTTAGACTGAGACATTGCTGTGGTGAATCAAAATTTTATTTGCAATTCACATCCACATCATATGTACCATGGATACATAAAGTAAGCACTGTTTGAGCTACAGCAATGTATTTATTTGTATCATGCCCTCTTTCATTCAAAAGTATCATTGAAACTTGCAGAAAGGCTTTACATATCAGGACCATCTGTAGTGCCTCCACTAATCAAGGGAAGTAAAGACTTCATTGTTGTAAACAACTGTGAAAATCAAAATATTATGGTAGATGTATTGAAATTAACGCATTATTAATTGGAGGAATAGAGGGATGTTAAGTGTTGCAAACAAATATATAGAGGGATACGCTTTAAAAATCAAAGATACATAGTTCGGGGCGAGAAACTACAATTTAGGTACGATTTAATAAATTGATTGTCAAGGAAGAATACTAGGATGGGTTTATGGGCCTTAAATATTTATCATAAAATGTAATCCTATATTACTAAACGAACGTAAATTTCATTCCATGTTAAATCATTTTTCATGGAAATAACACCGAACGCATAACTATACCTGTCTAACTCTAACCATTGGATTTACAGCCTATTGTACAATACGATCAAAACTATGATAAATTCCATAACATATTTTAAAGAAAGAAGAGTTGTCAAGACCGGGTCTAATTCACATATTTAAGATGTTTAGATTTAAAACAAGAGGTTAGATAAAGTAGATTAAATAAAAAAAGGATAAAAACTCACTTCCCTTTCTTTGTACGTAAATGCGTCTCAATAATTACGAAAAAATTAGAAAGTATAAAACATACATACACTAAACTCTACAAACTAGATACATATCGCAAACCTAAATTCATTTATCGTTAACTCAAGTCAAAGACAAACCACAACCTTTTATCACAAATAATCTACAATTACCTAACCAAACAATCAAAACCCGCAAAACCAAATCCTCCTCTCCAAATCACAAACAAACCGTTCGTAGAAATGTCGGAACCAATACGCTTCGCGCCTCCTCGATCATCCGCCGATCAGCCGTCGACCCCCAACCTCTACGTGGCCAACTGCGGCCCGGCGGTGGGCGTCTCCCAAGCGCAAGCCGCCGCCGCCTTCCGCGCCTTCGGCGAGGTCGTCGCCGTCCACGCCGCCGACGACACAGGCGCCCGTCTCGTCGTCTGCTTCAGCGATCCCGCCTCCGCCCGCGCCGCCATGGCGGCCTGGGGCGGAGCCGTCCCTGCCCCGAGCTCGGCGGCCGGAAACTCCACATCCGGTACTCCGTCGTCCACACGCTCCCAAAGGTGGCTCACTTTCGTATTTGGTTTAGTTAGTTGGAAATCAAAACGCTGAGGTGTTAATTATAGATCCGTTTAGGACTCGCAGCTTTTCGAGTTGGATTCTCAAACCTTGATTTTGCATTCTGAGATACTTTTTACTAACTAACGAGAAATTATTGTCCAGAGTATAGTTGTGATTTATCAAAAATCCAGAAAACTACCATTAGCTTCTTGATTCTTATGTAAAATGTCAACCACCAAAAGCTAAAAGCCAACAACTAAATTGTTGTATGGGGACATCCACTAGCTTTTGAGTGGTTTTGCAAATTATCCAAACTCAAACTCTAAAAGCTGGTGTCCTCAAATGGACCCATGTTGAGTTGTGGTGCTCTAGTGGATGGGGGTATGCAATGTGGTAGATTAGGTTTTGAAGATATTCGGCCATAGGTGTTGAACAGTTCGTTTGGGAATCCCAACTTTTCGTATGAAGTTTCTGAGTATAATTTGCAAAATCAACCAAGCAAGTGAGTAAACCAAACAAGTTTCAATGGTTGGGTGTTTGACTTCTGACATTTCAATTTCACATAAGAATTAAGAAGCGAGACTAATTTTTCACCAGATGCTGGATTTTGGGTAAATTATAACTACACTCTAAGCTTTAACTTCTGTGAAGTTGGAAAAAGCGTCCCACGCATCGCCTTTGAGGCACCCAATGTGAAAAGTTGCCATTGGAGGTGGTGTTTCTTTGGTGTTACTAGGATTGTTGTTAGGTTGATCAGTTAGTCTAACCTCTAAAGCCTGTTCAGAGAATCTGTGCAACGTGTAAGAGATAATTGTACATGGAATGCTTTCATTTGCTACATTTGAGATGTTTGACAATCATAGAAATAATGTTTGTGCATGGAAGGTGTATATTAGATCAGTGTTTGCAATATGTATGCCTACTAGTTCAGCTTGAAAGCATAATGATAGAACTTCAATTAACTTAGCATAGAGTAAGAGGTAATGTTTTTATGGAATGTGGTGTTTCTTTGTTACATTTTTTTACATTGATGCTGCAATTGTGATGTTTGTTTACCTCTATGAATTGGTTTGTCGTGGGACTTCCAAAGTTTCATGTGAAATGTGCTGCTTTGCATTGTCATCTTACTGGGATCGTAGTGCTGTATATTGTATTCTAGAAGGTCAAGATTGCAATAGAACGAATGTCTCGTACATAAGTAACATAACACACTAATTTTGTTAGTTTACTTTTTGGGAGCATTCCTTTGTTTTGAATTATGCTATCACGGTGCAGGCTGCAGGGAGTGTATTCCTTTTAAATTTTAGATATTCAAATTTCAGTATCTTCATCATCAAATTATTTTAATGTAGATCAATGACTCAATATCATTGTCTCTGGATGCATCTGAGATGGGGATTCCGGGAATTTACCTCTTACACGATTTTATTTCTATCAAAGAAGAGCAGGTATTTCCTAATGTTCCTTTCACTTCTAAGAGAATAAGAAATAATAGAACCATTTATCTTTTATCCAACTTGTTTTGATATTTTTATCATGGCTAGAAACTCCTTGCAGCAGTTGATGCAAAGCCGTGGAAGAGCCTTTCAAAACGGAGAGTTCAACATTATGGTTATGAGTTCTTATATGAAGTAAGCTGAAATTTTTATAGCATTGTGCTAGATAACGTACAGATACTGTATTGATCAATTTGAAATGAATGACGGATCATTCTTGTCTAAAGGAGGATGTGAAGAATCAAGATATTAATTCGATATGATATTTTTATGCTGTTCCAAGGAGATAATTAATCTCATGCTATCTAAATATCATAAGCAAAGCTTTGATTTTTAATTATTATTATTATTTCTAAGCAAAGTTTTAAAATGTACAACCATCTTTTTTTATATCTGTTTTCTGGTGTCAGATATCTCAGGAAAGATGTTACATTCTCTAAGTTGTTGGAACAATTTACATTAGCAGTGTTTGTGTTCGTCTCTCATAGTATGCACTTTTTTTTCACAGACAAGAAATATTGATCCAAAGCAATACTTGGGAGATCTTCCATCTTTTGTCTCATTTTTGCTTAAGAGGCTTACAAGATTCCCCATCATGAAAGATGCTCAGAGAAATATAGTCAATCAACTTACGGTGAGATCGTTTGCCCTTTGTTTCTTGAAGCAAACTATTTATGTTAGTGGTGGAAATTGCACTTAGATAGTTTATTAGCGAAATGGGCTTAGCGTTGTTAGCGGTTTGCATCGTGTGTAGTTACAGATTTTATACATTGTAGTGTATCCGAGTTGGGTAGTCAACCCAACTCCGAACTTTGTCAATTTTGTTCTAAATTAATAGAATCCCGGGGCTCGTCCTCCCATTTGTTTTGCAAAAAAAATAAAAATCTGTTGGTGCATACCTTGCCATTTTGGTTAATACACTACAGAATATTACTGATGATTTTTTCCACAATATCAGCTACGATGAAGTAGCAGGCGAAAATAAATTTCAGAACTTGAAACCTTAGTTATGTCAACCTTTTAAATATATATATTCAGCAACTTTCATCGATAGTTTTCCATCTTGGTAAGTTTTATTCTTTTGATTATGTCAATTTGTTTGATGTCAGGAATCTGATTGAACAAGATGGATCGTTTACAGGTTAACGAGTACCCACCAGGAGTGGGCTTAGCCCCTCATGTTGATACTCACTCAGCATTTTATGAGTACATATTCAGTCTCTCCTTAGCTGGTCCATGCATCATGGAGTTTAGGAGATATTCAGAAGGCTCAGGCCTTCCATCATCTTTAGTAGTTGCAGAGCCCGAGATTATTGGAAAGAATCCCATCCGCTGTTCAAACTTCATAAGGAAAGCTATATTTCTTCCACCTAGATCAATGCTCTTAATGTCTGGGGAGGGACGATATGCTTGGCATCACTACATTCCTCATCATAAGGTGTTTTAGCAATATCTATGTTTTGTTCACATGCTTAATATGTTCTCCTGTGGTTGGAATGATACCAAGTAATAATCTTAATGGATTTTTTTGCCATGTATTCAACTAATATAACACTATCTTTTGAAAGTCCTTATAAGCAATTGTTACTAATGCAACAGTCATTGCATTAGATGCTCATGCCATCAGCCCTCGTCCACTAGTCATGATGCAATAGTGGTTAACTAAGTAATGTGATTGTCTCCTGATTAACTATAACAAGTTTTTCATGTGCATGCATGACTGCATATTCTGTATTCGGCTATTATCTTATACAGACGACATTTTTTGTCCTTTTTTTCTTGTGTTATAGGTTGATTCAGTGGGAGACTGTATGATCAGAAGATCCTCTAGAAGAGTTTCTTTCACTTTCCGAGAGGTTTGTCCATCTACACTCTGACCGAATTTTTTTAAATAAATCTACTTCTTGGCAAATCCAGTTATTGTTCAGATGAGTCCTTTTGGAACTTTTTCACCGTCTTTCAAATCCTCAAGCAAATTTTTTGGCCTTCAATAATTTTGTGGCGAACTTGTCTGCTAAAATTAGGTTTCATCAAGAATATGTGATATCATGATTTAAATGGGGTAATAGCAAATCATGTTATAATCTTAAACATGTACCGCTTGCAAATATGTTTATTTTATGATGCCACTTGCTCATGTTCTCAGTAGGTGACTAGGTGTAGGCTTCCTAGTGCATTACAGTTAAAAGTCTGTACAGAAAATGTGTGGTGGGTAAGACCCGTAAGTCTGCTACTCTCCTCCTAACAAGTCAAGTTTTAGGGCATAAGGTTTCTTACGGGATCTGTTCTAACATGGTGTTTTCTGCGTGATTCTTGTATGTCGAATCCACGCTAATCTGATGTGTTCAGTGTTCTCACACGGAGCTCATGTTATGGTTGTGTACGCAGAGCGTGTTAGAATATGTACATTGGGTGAAGTTGTGGGTTAAGATTCTCGAGTCCACCACAAAGTTCATTTTGCGACCTGTTCTAACAATTACATTAGCCCACAACTTTATAGTTTTTCTTACTGACACATTTTTGCTGTTTGCAGGTCAGACGAGAACCTTGTTCTTGTGAGTACCCACAGTTTTGTGATTCTCAAACAGCAGCGGTGATGTCTAATGTGGACAAGCATTCCGGGTGAAGATTTGTTTTTCCAAATCAAAATTGTGCGAGTAACAGATGATTCAAGTTTTAGCGGTTCTTCGGAAACTGAGTTGCTAGCGGAATTAATAATTTGAAAGATAACTGATGACTGAGGTTTTTACATGGGGCTGCACTAAGGCTGGATATCAGATATTCAGATATCAACAACTGTCGAATCTCTGACCTGTTCTGCAACAAATTGGCAATGTGTGCGTCACCACGGATGAAACTTATACAGATATTTCGATGCTATTTCAATGAGATTTCTTTATTGACAAGGGATGCTAATAGATTGAACTTATAAAGTTGTCTTAGGTAGAAGGTTACGATTTGATGGCTTATTGATGTTCTAATTATATGTTTACTTGATTTTGATAATTTACTGCATTCCGTTGATCCATTATTCGTAAGTTTTATTTTGAATCAAATAACATATAGTTTAGGGTTATTTAGCCATCACCCCTTAGGCCATCAGCAACGAGGATGGTTTAAAATGCCGTTAGAAAATGTTGGCTAAGCCTTTTAGAAAAACTAAGAAATCATATAACTCCAATACGCCGTGTAAACAAATGTTTGCACCATTATGTTTTGATATGCGGAAGAGAGATTTTTTTTGGATTTGTTTTTATTTGTGGTGGGATCCACTAATGAATAAAAGAAGAATAAGTTTGTAGTGTATTTATCTTGTCAAATAAAATTTATTATTTTTTTTAAAAAATAACTATTTTTTTATCATTTCAACATCTACAAGTAGTAACCCATATTGTTATATAAAATTTATAGTTTTAAAATTCTAACAAGTCCGACACAGTCTCGGATGGTGGGACAGGCTCGCCTAATATATATTTTTAAAAATAATTTTATTTCAGAATTTTTTTAATACTGGAATAACATTTTGATAAATTTTGTGGATAGCCAGCCTTACAGCAGAAAGAAGAGACCAGGGAATTAAGCCTCCATGCCTGAAAAGCTGATATTGAAGAACAAACTTAACCTGCTAAAAGCCTAAAACAGAACAGACCACCATAAATTGATAGATTTCACATAAGCATTAATCTTCAGAAGATGAAGAATCTTGTCGGAAGATCCCATCCTCACGCTCGTGTGCACGTTCTTCCTCCTCAAGGGCGATTCCTGTGTCCATAAAAACTTATATTTCCATTTATGATTCCGTCAAATGGATTCTTTAACTGAAGAACCATTGAATACAGAAATTTCAAAACTGGATTTTTAGGGTTCGAATGAAAAATATTCCGTGCTTCATCGGTCTTCAACTAGTACTTCAATTCCATCTAAGGCACAAGACATACAAGCATGATACACGTCTTACAGTTACTCTCATTCCTATATGATCAATATGCATTCGATATAGTTGAAACTAAAACATGTTTGTATGATATTTAACCCTCATTAACAAAGATCGTAAAATCTCTTTTTATCCAACTGCTTCCTAACAATTTCACAAAGACGATTAGAACAATGATTTCAAGCAGCAAAGCAACTTCACTTGGTAGTCGCAGTTTCCAGTTCCATTTAAGTTAATACGATATCAGAAGTATCAAAGTACATCAACAGACATGTTACATAACGACCTTTGCATCTTTACAAGGCCTGAATCCCAAAATAAATAAGTTGTCATGGTGTAAAATTAAAATTACAAAATGGACCACCAATAGCAGCTCCAACAATAGTACATCAATGAGATAAATTAATTTTGGTTTGTGTAGTTAGCATAGTGTGATGCTTATGGCTCCAAGTGTTCTGACTGTTTGTGAAGTCTTGCAACTGACACCATCTAAGCTTCCAGCATCAATAAACCGACATTTGTATCGTTAATCATACATGGAGCAAAACTACAAGAGAGCTGCAACATATCATGCTTGATAGGCATTGATTACTTCCCCTGCAAGTACAGGTACCAGTATGATTCAGCAATAATTCACCTCCAAGGGTAAATACGAATCTGTGTGCTCCTAATTAGTCTTTGGAAGCCAACGAGTAGCAAAACTTAAAATGGATTGAAAAAAAGAAAGAAAGCAAGATCAACATGAAAATAGAGGCACAAAAAGAGCCACATGGTGGCATGGTGCAGAAAGATCAATAAGCAAGTCAAAAGAGCAATTCTGGTACGACATGATAAAATCATAAAAATATGACAAAAGATTAAACATAAGAAGCTCCACAACTCACCATGCATGCACCTTACAAAATAGTTGATCTCCTGAAACCATCTCTCTGTTTGTGTCAAGACAGATGATGATAACTTATACACAAAGAAAGAAAGATGTCTATGATCGGGATCATTTCTTGGCTTTGAAATCTCCAATAGTCTAGTATAGTCTTGAAGCTCATTACACAGAAAGGCATTTTGACCAGCTAAAGGTAACTTCTTATCCCAGGCGGAATTGAGAATCTGACACAAAAGATCAGAAACGTTGGAAAAAAACATAAAGTAATGGCATTGCAATCACTTGTTAGAGAGGACAAGTATAATGGGGATCTTTGTTCAACTTGCGCAACCACGACAAGAAATACTTCACGGTAATAGGCCATCTATGATGATTAGGACAGGTAACAACGTAGTTTAAATGCAGCATAGAGATTCTATCTATGCTTATAATCAACTCCACTGGACAAGACAATCAAATGGGGGGGGGACAACAGATTTCACCTGCCAGGTTAATCCTTCTGAATCAGCCAATGCCTGATCATTTTCCTGGACAGAAGTTAGTTGCCCCAAGCACACAAACTTCATGGTCACTGAATGCTTCTTGAGCATTTCAAAAACCGCAGAATAACCATCTTGATTTGTAGGATTATAAAATCCAGCAGTTAGTTCTGCAGCATGACTGGCAGTTTTATACCACCAGTTGACTGCTGGAATCTGCAAATTCATCCAAATCATGTTAAACCTTGACATAGTTTAATAGATTTATGTGATCAATAGAAATGACTTCAGCCTACCATAAATAGTTTGGGACTAAGGGCTTTGTTGTTGTGTTAAGAGTGACTTTGCATTTGTTAATATAAGCAAATTGTGAGCAAGCAAAGCCTGGTGCTTCTCGATAATTGTAAGTTTCACAAGGTCAAAAATTGTAACTTCTAAAGTTTGAAAAAAGAATTTACAAACAAAACAAGAAATAATATGCAAAATAACATGTTCGCTATGCTCGGTTATCAAAAGATGTACCTTAACAATTATCTCTATCTCCTCAAATGCAAGTGTTGCTAGGGAAAGTACGTTGTCAGCATGATCAATCAGGGTCTGCGCATACCAGTTCAGGAAGAAACGCCCATAGTAACTATCATAATCACCTTTATCAGTAAAAAACCCAGTTTCGTGAGGAAGGCTATTGTAGTGACCAGCGTTATCAGGTCCCCTAGCCCAAAAGGAGTGCCCACGTATTTTTGCTGCTGTACGAAGGCTTTGTTGCATATACTTGTCATAGCACTGCACAACATAGCAAAATATTTTAAAAAGTAGGGTAAAAATTGCACTTAACAGAATAGATTTACTAAATTATAATGTTATGCAAACATATGATATATATCGAGGAGACATGGTCCAATAAGTAATAAGAGGGATTGCATGAAGTTGATGATAAAGGGTCATTGTGAAGCTGTAGAACTGTGTGTGAGCTATTCCTATCTATTTCAATAGCATAATATCATTGCTTCTTTACAAAATTCCTTCACAACTTAGATCATGCCGACCCCTTTAACAAAAATATTGGTCTGACCCAAGGCCTATTCTGTATGAACTTTGGATACATATTTAAATTCAACATTCATGTCGGGTAAAAGATGCTCGAAAAATGTATCTACTCTATCAACATTAATATTGTTAAAACATGCAACCAGATTATATTCTATATAAAAAAATAACATTTCATATAAAATCAATTCAGTATTTCACTTCTCTGTGACATCACATCACATCATGCTTTCTAAAGGTATTAGAATCAAAACGACATTTAAAGCTAAATCGGGAGTTTTCACCATGGATCCTGATTGACCGACCTAGAATACGCATCCTCCATTTTTTTGATGCAAAAAAAACCAGGAAATGGGGACGACACAAAGCTTCTTCTAAAGAAATACCTGAAACTCACCAATACCAGGATATATCCAACCCATTCTTTCTGAGAAAGAAAGGTACTTTAGCTCCCCAGATGCACCAAGTCCAATTTCAACAGCAGAGATTATACCCTCTGCAAGTAAGTCATCAAACTCCGTCTGGAAACTTCTCATAAAATCAAAATAAACCTGAAGTATCACCTCGAATCAGATCCAAACCAGCAAAAAATGCAGCAGAACATAATCTGACAAAAAATGCCATGAATTAACCAAAACGACAAAAAATTTAACTAAAATCCAAGTGCGTTACATCACCATACGAAAATCACAAAATGCATCAAATCTTGTTTGGATTCAAAATTTGTAAGGCAATTTGATTCATTTGAAGGAATTTTTATCATGCCCATGTAGAGTGTATAGTGTTTGTATTTTGTACCAGGTAAGGGTTTCCTTCAAGCACAAATAAACATATGAAGGGTATTTCACTTTGTTGAGATAAGTCTTGGAAGAGGTTACACATGTCATAAAGAGAATACAACCTCAATACCAGTTCTTCCTTTGAGAATCTGCTCTTTATCAACACCCCATGAGAGGCATTCTGTATTTCTTCTTCCTTCTCGATCAGTAAAGAATATATCCTGGTTATCTTTCCCAATCTCTAGTACCCATTTGGGTAATGTAATGGAGAAATCACCCGATCCATTTCCTATACACTCATTGAACGCCAGTACAACCTTAAAAGATAAAAAAATATAATTAGCAGAACAAAGAGAATAGATTAACCTAACAAATAGAAAATGACGTTTGCTATGGAGATCTAGTAAGATACAATTTCCTAAATTTATTATCAATCCTCTCATACAATAGATGGAAGACAATGGCCACAGTGCTTTGAAGTGAATTCCATGAGAGGCTTAAGAGCAGTAAAAGCCACATATACCAGCATTTTCACTTTGAACTCTCGAATTATATTGAAGAGATCTCTGTAGCCAGACCAATTGTACTTCTGTGGACTCCAGCCTTCAATGATGCCCCACCAGCAACTTACTACCACCCCATCAACCTGCAAAGGTTTCAAATGCTGCAATTGCTGTCTGACAGACGCTGGATCAACCAACTGGCAAAAGCTATTGACAACACCAGTCTGCAATAAGAAAATTCATAGCATAAGTAATGAAAAAAATCTATACATAAGCTCTTGAGTTTGCCGTAATCCACAAGAATAATCAAGCATCTGCAAGATGCAACTATTTCACACCAAAGTAGATAAAAGCAAGATCCACTATAATAAGAAGTAAAAAGGAAATGAATCTCAGGTTGATTTATCCGAAAATGGACTGGAAAGAGAGAACCAGTAGCATCAATTAGGGACTACATACTGGAAGTGTCACATAAACAGGAATATGTGGAGTACCGGAGAAATCATTTTGTGCTCGACTGTGCATCTCCTGCATCAGCTGTACCAGACAATAATTTGATAAGAAAATAGTCATCAACATGTAGGCCACTGACTGACAGATTAAATCTTATTTTTACAACTATTAGGGTACATAAACCTCTATTCTCCAAGACAGTTATAGTCATATATATCCCAGACTAAGTGAATGTCAGTGCGGACCTCTTCAAGCATGATCCAATACAAAAAATCATACAGTTCTTTCTGTAAAACACATACCTCATCAGAATCTAAACAATCAGCAGATACCAGAAGGCTGCTGTTTGTGTATTTAACATCTTTTGCATCCCCATCCCCAACCACAACTGAATCAAGTGAAGTTGGGGATAAACTGTTGTCGACACTGAGAATGGGTTGTTGACCATCTATAGATGGTTTTATGGATTGATTCTTCAGTCCGGTGATAGATACGGGGGCTTCCACTGGCTTTACGGGAAGGGAAGCCTGCAAAGATATTTCACGAGAACTCAAAATATTAGATGTCATTTTATTTCAACAGTAAAATAAGAAAGACATTAAAAAGAATGCAGTTTTTTTATCAGTTAAAAAGGTGCAGTTAACAGAGGACATCCCATGATGACCAACTTATCAACCTTCAGTTGAAGTAAAATCATAATTTCAGTGTTTCTACCTCTTTTTGGCCTACTGTCAAATCATTCTTATCTTCATTTTTCTTGAGTAATCCGATTACTTAAGGTAGAGTAGGTCAGTGAAACTACAGAAGCCTATAGTCGATAGGATTCTATCAGCTGAGGAAGTATTGGCCTTCATCATAGTTGATAGGATTCCACCCATGTCAAAAAGAATCGTTTTACCTTCCATCATTTTTAGACAATCCAATCTATTGTTCCTCAATGTACTTTGCTAATTTGTAATGAAATGTTATAATAGATATCAAATTATAACAATAACAGATCAGGAATTATGAAACAACAATAATGGTTCCTGCAAAGATTAAGTTATTTTTTAACATTTGGAGCATCATGGACTATATCAAAGGGCTATTTAAACAATCTGCATTTCTTTTATTGTGGAATCACAGATGGTCAGTTGCATTTGCATTATTTGGGTCAATTGGAAACAACCTCACTATTTTACAGTGGTAGGGTTGCGTACATCCGACCCCCCCTTACCTCACTTAGGCGGGAGCCTCTTCTGAGGCATTGGGTTTATGTTGATGTTGATGAATAATGGTTCCTGCACTAGAAATGACAAATGTTTTCTAAGAAGTTGAAGGCTTGAAAGCTTATAAATTTGAAAGCTACTAAAAGTCTTAAACTAACTAATTCTGTTAAAAGGTTTTAGAAATTGATAGTAGATTTTTCTCTGTTTAGTTTACTAAAAAAATTCCTCATTCCTCCTTTTCAATACACTTGGTTTACATGTCACTTTATTGGTTCACAAACCAATTCCAGAAACAATACTCAAGAGTCAAGAGTATGAAAAGGGTCAAACGATGGGTCACAACCAAGTCAGATTACTCACCACAAACATTTTCCTCCAATATTAACTCTTGCATCATAATCATCAAAAGGTTGAATTGTTGATGGTACCGTGGTAGGTCCTTATATTAGTTTCACATTGAAAGTTACAAAGTCATACATATAGTTTCAATAATGTAACCTTGATTGTACCAGAAACGTATAGGAAGATTGGTTTGAAGGCTCTACAAGCTCTAATTTTGCAGAATTTCATATTAAAAAGTGAAAAAAGTAGTGGTTGTCTAAGAACTTGTGCATCCAGAAACATGAAGACAATTACTAGTTCGGTATTTACTTTGAGCTCTACAATTGTAGCTTCCAACTTCCAAGGCCTGGGAAAATTGCCATACCCAAGCTTTGAACCTACGAGTTTCCGTCTACCCAAAGGCATTCACTTTAAGTTCGATTCCATGGATTTTCAGAAAAACCGATGGAAGTCATCCCAAACTCAAATTCCAAGACATGCTCCCAAAAAAATTAGCTTAGCAACTTCAATTAATCAATTTCCTACTTCCACACCATCTCATTGCAAAATCGACACACGATACCATGCGAGAAGAAGGAAAGGTGGTTGCGGCGGAGCGGTAGGTGGTGCCGTTGGGCTCGACGACCCAGCCGGCGTCGCGGGCGAGGGCGGCAAGGACGTCGTTCATGTCGGCGCGGGCGGGGAGGGGGAAGTTGCCGTACTGGCGGAGGCCGGCGAGCATCCGACTGGTGATGGCCCGCCGGTGCCTCTCCCGCAGCTTCGTCCGCTCCTTCTCCTTCTCCCTTTCCCTCCCGCCGCCCTTCGCCGACGGGGACGCCGCTGTCTCGTTGCCCGCCGCGAAGCCGCGCGGGCGCCGGACGGGCGCCGGGGAGTCCACGCCGTCGGGGTGCGGGTCCATTTGGACGTGTTACTTTCAGTGGACGATTTTGGATTTGGGGTTGAGGTTTGGGGAGAGGAAATGGTTTTTTTTTTTTTAGGATTCGGATTAACCGGATATTTTTTTATTATATTTTACCGCCAAATCGAGATAAAAAGATAGTAAACCACACAATCACACCTTTCATTAGAGATTAGACAACTGACTTTAGGAATGCTTTTCAGGGAATTAGTTTGTAAATAAATCTGCAATAATTTTGAAAAGTAAGTTATGTGAACTCAAATTCTGTACATTGTATTGTGAATGACTTCTTTTACTTCAGCACTCTAAAGTAGTCATTTAGTATTGAGTTTTGAATTTTCAACTATTTGGTGCAAACTAACCACATCCTGATAAAATTTAGGGTATGTTTGATAGTCTCAAATATCATGATTTTTTAGTGAAAATTGGATTATTCAAAAAAAAATACAGTTTTCAATTTACGGGGGTGTTTAGATAACTCTGAATAATACATTACAATTTGTTTTGTTTTTTTGAAAACGTGTTTTTTGAAAATTGAAGAATTGAATCAAAATGTTCTCTTTTTTCTTCTTGTTTTCTCATAAAACATTTGATTTTACGAAAAAACACTTTTTTAGCCAAAAAATATTATTGTGTATGATAATGTATTTTCAGAATATATCATTTGAATTGAATGTCAACTTGAAAATTACGTTTTCGAAATTAAAGATTTGAAACATTTAGTTACACATACGAACATCTATTTCTTCGAGGATTGAACTTAAGTGGGTGTTAATTGACTTCTACTACTTACTATTTTCTTACTCTTATATATCCTAGTAGGGTTGTTAAAACCGACGGACCCAGGCCTGGCACGCGTAGGCAAGTGCCCACCTATGGATTTTTATGTCAATAATATTATATGTCTTTTTTTAAGTGTGTTCACCTTTATTTTTCGCAAAATGATGTCCAATGTTCGATTCTTAAGTCATTTTTAACAGTACTCTACTTTCTCTCCATGTCCACTCTTAATCGTGCCGTGAAACCCCTAAACACTTTACATTTTCTCTCATTCACGTCATTTGGAGATTAATTTTGTGTAAAATAAATAAATAAATTGTAAAAAATTATAAAAAATTAAAACAAATAAAAAAATGTTTTTTCAGAAAAAAATCGAAAAAAGATTTAAAATAACTTTAAAATAAATATATTACCATCATTAACTATTAACAAAAATAAAAATAAAAAAGGAGACGTGCCACACACCTGCTCGGGCGGCACGCTTCTCATAGGGATGTATATGAGTATTTTTGAATTTGATATAACTTGTATCCGAATTCGAATCTGAATTCCAAAAAAACACATCAAATCTGAATTCAAATTCAAATTTTTATAGCTTACAAAATTCATATCCGAATTTGAGAACTTTTCGAATTCGGATAATATTCAAATTTCTATAACATATTTTTATATATTTTTTGTTGTATAATCTAAAATGTTTTGGAAAGTTGTTTAAAGAGAATTATATTATAATTTGCTTTTGCATTTCTATTATGTTTATATTTACATAAGAAATAATTTTGTTTTTTATTAACTCACAATACAAATATTAATAACCACATATATTAGATGTCAAAATTAGTATTTTTGGATATTCAAATATGATTTGACTTATATCCAAATTCGTATTTGAATTTGAAAACGGTAAAAAAATCAATTTCAATTCCAAATTGTATTTGGTAAAAACTTCTTTACCAAATACCAACCAAATTGTAATTTTCGAATCGGATACTCAAATAATTGGTTAGTATTTGCATCTCTAGCTTCTTCTGCTATGAGGATTTCGCTCGGACGCCCGATAAAAGAGTTCCATTAAGGATTCTCTTAGAAACTGTTTACAGTTACAAGGGCTCACCCTTCAATTCCGTCCCTGGTTGTTAATGTATTTCTGCGTTACTACAAAGACATCACTACAAAGATCCATAGAGATGCAAATATACGATGACAATATACACAAACATAAAGGTGAACGGAAAATCGTAGTAGGAAAGTGTGGTGCAACTTTGCTATAAATATCATGTTGAATAACAAGTTGAATAGACAACGACCAAAATGTTTCATGCTTATTTTGTTGATACATTTTACAAGGAATGTCAAATTTCACACTGCTTCGTAAATATTATACAAATATAAATGATAAAGATGTATCGCAAGCTGTGCCACCAAATTGAGAGTAGTGAGACACTTTGTTTGTTAATGATGTGTAGTAAAATATTTGATGAAATTTCTAGTTAAACTACAAGCCCAATGAAAATTATAATTAACTTCTGTATTACGTTGTAAAGTTGGCAGTTGATCAGTAACTGATACCTCTTTCGATACCAATTTTATAGGCAATAACCACATTACAGTGGTTGACGTTGCCTTTTCGGTTAACCAAGAACAATATTTTAAGCTTTTAAGGAGCATATATTCCAGACCTTTGTTCTCAAAACTTACAAATTTGTATATTTAAATAAGAAGATTTTGTAAAGAAAAGATCCGTAGTTGGGCTAATATTTGAGAATTTCAAACAGTTGCAGAAATTTATAAATAATATTGACAGACAATCTTGTAGAGACCACAGCCCCAACTACTCTCCATCCAGCTCTAACTCTTCCAGGAAAACCGGTCGGACGAGTGTAGCTTCCGATCAATACATGGTGGATGCATCGGATGTGCAGACATCACGACGGCAAAGTGGGCAGACCCTGAAAGAAATACATCAAGAATTGTTAGCATGAAAGAGTAACCTGACCTAAAAAAAAACCCAAAACATTTTGCAAACATTTTGATCAATTCATAACCAATGTATATGGGGAAAACTGAACGTAATGGTAATAATCAATTCCGAAGGCAGCATACATATTGAACTTGATAAGGCTTGAGAGTGAGTTATTGTCAATCAAAATGTAAATTTGATGATTGAGTGAGTTAATATAGTGAAGTCACATGCTCAAGTAAGAGAAATTTTGCAAACTAAAGGTAATGGCATATTTAAAAATTGAGAATCATACTGGTGTTGACCTGCAAGTAATCAGAAATGCCGAGGAAATAAAAGCCATAAATATCAGTAAACCACATGATTCCCATCCAAAAGGCAAAAACATGGTCAGATGGGTTATGGAACACTAATTGTGTTACATAGACAAGACAATAAGTTGCTTGTACGTCTATAACAATACTATAGTTCATGAGTGTACTTTGGTGATTGATTTCAACATTACGTTGTTCAACTTCTTTTTTTACGTTTTAATATTGCTGCAAGATGAATGAGCAGCAAATATATGCATACAAAGCGTTTGGTGATTTTGTTTGGATTTGGAATTTGATGTCACTTTGCGATAAACACTATGATATGGTTTTTAAGATACACACACAATGTGTTTGGTTTATTTTGCTTGAATTTGGAAAATATGCTCAGACAAATCTGCACACCTTAATATGTTTTTCACTTAAGCAGTTCCGATTTCCTTTTCTTTTCTTTTGGTTTCTCCCTTTGCTTTGGTGGCTGTTTTGCCATTACATTGTTTGATTTTTGTTCTTTTCCAGTTTAATCGTCCTGCAAGATGTATGAGTTGCAGTGGTACACATAGAGATAAATATCTTTGCTTTTGCGATTTCTGATCTTTTCCTGTTATTTGTGTGTTTCACTTTTACTATTATACTGTTTTCTTCTGTATTTGCATGTACGATTTCTAGCTTGGTATTAAATTTCCACTAACCATCTCAATTATGTTGAAGAAAATCAAGATTCACTTGCAAAAGTTCTTTATTATTATATCCTATTTCTTTTGGTTTGAAGTTGGACATAATGCTCCTAAAAGAACATTAATTTGATTTTTTGTAAGGTGGAGTTTTGAAGTTGAAGAATTAATAGTACGGTGTTTGTTTGTTTTTTACTTTTTTAAAACATTGATTGTATAAGTACATATATCTTTAGTTATTAATAGCATATACGAGAGAAGGTGGCGTAAAGAAGATTCCTGCACTAAAAGTGTAACAGAGAAGTTTTGGGGATTTAAATCTAACTTTTGTAATTGCTTTTAGTTTTTAAGTGTCTTAATTAGTTTTGGTCTATTGGTGTTGACCGCTAATGTTATTGGATGTCTTTTGGCAATTTGAACTAAAAATATAATACTTGGTCATCGTTTAATTAAGACTCCTAATTAAATTGTAAATATACAAAAGGACGTAAACGTTATTTTCCTTTTATCTTCTAATCTGTGTTATATACTGAATCCTAATTGAATAATAACATTAACAAATCTCTAACGGAAATATAATTGTGCAACGCACGAGACTGTCACTAGTATTTTATATTTGTAGTGCATAGCGCCAACTTAGAGGATTAAGTATAACTCCTTTGAAGGTAAAGTTCAGAGAAATGGGACCAAGCAAAACACTGGAGGTTGAAGTGAACTAGATAAAAGGAGAAGAATAATTTACCTGTGTATCTCTTTCAACCATTTGTCGACACAAATTCGATGAAATTCATGACCACAAGGAAGTATCCGCATACAATCACCATCCTCGTACTCCAAGAGGCATATATAACATCTGTCCATCAAATAATATTTGCCGAATCACATGAAAATCCGTTCCTTCTACTGATAAAACAATCTCTGAATAAAAGGCAACAATGAAACTACAAATCAAACAAAGGTAGATTGTAGTGCGAGAGTGAAACACCAAATAAAAGTTCAGAAACTTGGTTGTTAACAAGAAATGAACTATGCACTTTGGATGGCCCAAAAAATAAAACTTGATATACTGCACCTTTTAAAACCTTAACAAATAAAAGCTTAAGCATAGAAATATTTTATCGAGTAATTTTGTGAAGATTCCTCACCGACTTCGGGTGAAAAATACCTCATGACCCCACACTAATGGGCTAAGCTGAGTAAATATTTCACTTGACTGACTTATTAGTTATTACTCTGCAGAATAAATTTATAAGAGTAACCGTTAACACAAATTGAAAACCCTGAGAAATGGCTAAAATCAGCAAGTCCATAAAAAATCTGAAATTATTCACACATTGAATTGTAATATAAAAGGAGAAAAAAAACTGGTACAATAACCATTAGAAGCAATACTCACTGTGTGCTATCATCATTCTGCTGCTTTTGTGATTTCGTAAAGATTTTTACAGGTATACAATCTACAACTTCTTTTGGGGCAGGAACAGATCCAGTAGAGGACAAAGAAGGGTGAGATGATAAAACAACAGCTTGCTGGTGAATTTCATCCAAAACCTAGTCAGAGTGAAAAGTGAAGGCTTCAAATTTGCCCATGAGACAATTACTAATCCAGAAAAGTTCAGATAAAACAAACTAAAGTGGGAAATCTTTACCTCAAATAGAGCTTCAGCCAGCATCACAATTCTTGATATGCTGGCTCTGGTTCCTGTATCATTGCCGGAATTAGCAGCACGCCCATTTGTTCTGCAAGTGCAGTAACCAGTACGATGTTGGCCAGACAGAATACATGATCTGTCATGACCTGATAAATTCTCAAACCTGCTACCCAAACGCTGCAGGGCACGAACCTGAAATTAAAAAAAATAAAAATCGAACTACTTAGAGTGTCCCTGGAGTGATTGGAAACAGGCAGTGATAAAACAAGATGTAACCTATGCAGACCTGAGATCTTATTCTCCTTCTTTCTAAAAATGCCGATCTATGCTCCACTGTCTCCTGGCCACGAGATTCGCGAAACTGAGTGTCTGGATCATTATTGTGATGACTGTGGGTAGTTCTAGGAAGGATAGAATGTTGATCAGTAGAAGCTGGCCGTACTTCCTCATTTCTATCAAACATTGCATTTGCCAGACCATTCAAATCACGTCTGCCACTACCCTGGCGTATGTACGCTCCCAAAGATCCATATTCTGCAAACGTAGCGCCAAATCTGTCATCCAATATTGACGTCCTCCTCAGAACTCTATCACGAAGTCGCCCAACACTAAGAGTTCTGCTAAAACGTGCAGTGCCTTCTACAGGTTCCTGATTTCGACGTCGCGGCCGCCTACCTTCAGAGTTATTGATCCCTATACTATGATCGACTAGGTCTTGAGCTGGAATTGGGTTGACGGAAGCAATTTCTTGACGTGCACTTCCACTTGTAGTATCAGGAGGATCATCAGAGCCCCCCTGTGCATGGCTGAATACATCAGCGTGTGGAATGGGGAATTTGCATGAAAACATACCATCTGCATTGGTAGATCCTAAACTGGCAGTTCTACCAAGCCTAAAACCAATGCCTTCAGAAAAGATACCAAAACGAGAACGAGGGCGATCAGAAGTGTTTAATGATCGGTTTGCTTCGGTAGAAGAGGTGCCACTGACATCTGATTTGGTAAGTTCGACTTCTTGGCTTCTGTCATTTATACTGTAATTGCAGTTAGCAAATGAGTTCGGTTCTTGATCGTCATGGCATGATTCCGTTTCGGCATGTTTTGACTTGTCAATCACTTCTTCATTCTGCAAAATGCAGAGAAGGAAAAGAAACATCAGTAAACAGTAACCATCTAGAAGGAAGTAGCAAACACTAATTAGTTGTTCTAGTAGCAAACTATCTGAGTTAGAATTATAATACAACACCACACAATGGCAAAACAAATACTGAAATGTTAGTTTCTCTACCAAGGTAATTCAAAGATGGTTTGTCTCTATCTAGAAGAGGAGGCTTGTGCAAAGTGACCTTGTGGTCAAAAACCAAAAGGTTTACTCCAATTGGTATTAATATTCCAAAATGAGTAACTCTTTCATTAATTCCAGCATAACATCATTTCATATAGGATTGTTCTTCATACGAGGGGACCTATAATTTGAATAGAACAATCTATCAACACATGTGCATCAATGTCCAATAATCTTCTTCGATGTGGACAATCAAGCCACTGAAGGGCGAAGACAACTCATGTTTACGTTGAAGCAACGCCATCAATACAGAAATGCAATCCCTTCACAATCAATTCCACCGTGTCGTATTATTCGCTGCATCCGAATATCACCATTTTAGACGAAAACAACTTCATTCAAAACTCTCGAATTGCCAACACACCATGACGAAACATATGAAACAACAAGCAAAGCCAATGACATTACCCAATATGGGTATTCCGATTCCCAACAACCAAAAACACACTACTAACATACTTACATGTATGATGAATGGCTGATAAACAACTTTGGAGAAAGAAAAAAACAGAGATTACAATGGTAAACTAGAAGTAACAATCTTTAAATCAAAGATACATACAGCAAACAAGCCTTTAAAGCAAGTAACCTTTTGTATCAATTGAAATCAACCAAATCATCGCCAAAACAACAAGGACAGATCCGGCAATCAATTTCCCACATTGTCACTCCTCACATTTACTGCTAAATAACCAAAAGACAGCAAAAGATGAAATCTTTGGACATCGAAAAGAAGAGAGAAAAGGACCGAAAGATCCACCTTTTCCTCGTCCAACACCTTTGGAAGGCCAAAGCATGAAGACCCATAACCCTTTTTCCGCCCGGCGGCCTTGCTACTCCCGGCGCCCATCTCCAAAGCACCGGAGCCGAACCAGGACAATAAAAGGCGAGGTGGGAAAGGGGAGAGCTTTCCGGCGGATTCTTGGGTTGGTGCGGATCGAGTTGGGTTTGGTTAGTTTTAAAATGGGGAGGAGAGAGAGGAGAGGACGAGAGGAGGGCATCTCGAAGGCGACAACTCTCTTGATAGGAGAGCAGTTTCTTTTTGTTTCCTGTGTTGTTTGCTTCTGCTCTGTCCCTCCCTTTCTCTGTCTTGTCCCAACTTTTTTTATAAAATAAATGTTTTGTTTTTTTGTATTTTAGGAGAATATAAAATTGAAGTGCAAGTAACTGGGGTTTTTGTTTTTTAGAAGAGGATTTTGATTTCTTTGGTCAATTGTTGTGGATTTTTTTAGAGTAATTGTGGTGTAGTCCTTCAGGTGATATTGTCTCTCCTCTCTCAATCTCAAATAATGCATTATGTTAGCCGACTTCACTTCAGACATGAGTTTGGTCACACATGAATTTGTGCGCATTGGATCGTATCGTGTCACACTTACTTACTGCTAGACTCTTGTTTGATTGATCACAATAGGGGTTGTAAAAGCATTCATCATTGAACTCTTACCAATTGGTGTAGATTGCAAACATACTTGATTTTTACAAGATGCCACTCAAAAGTTTTAATGACTGACCCTGAGCTGATTATAAACATATAAAAGACTTGATTTTTACCACTTTGTTACTTCTCCGTGACTATTATCACCATTTATAGTATAAAAAAGTAATGTGAATAAATTCATGACTTAAATAGAATGCAGAAACAACCAAATATGGTTGATGATCAAGGTGGTAGATACAATTTGGGCAAATTTCTAGCCTAACCAGTTTGTTATCCTTGTGCAAGCAGTGCACTTTTGCTTTTCATCACTTACGAAAAGGAAACCAGGAAAGACCGACATTATGAGAAGCAAGCATTCAAGTGAGAGAGAAAGGCATTGGAGAAAGAGACAGTCATCTCTCCTGCTCTGTGACAGTCTAAAGTATTTACTACACTGTTTTGAACATGACCACTCCCATCGTTTTTCTCATATTCATTGCGATTTGTGACTCTACTGCCTGCCTATGAAATCCTTGGAATGTAGGACCAGGAGGATGGTTGATGTGTTCTTGCGTTTTTCTTTTCTTTTCGAAAACCTTATATATTTTTAGGTTAAATCTTTAGGAAAATGTTTAGTGAACGCGCGCGTCTGGGACGCGCGCTGATGTGGCCAGTCCACTCAGCAGACGCTGCTTTGTTGGCGTGAAGTGATATGAAATGTTTTTGGTTTTTTTATTCCTCTATTTTCGTACCTTCATCATTTCCACTATCCTTCCCTCCATCCCTCATTAATGCGACTCAAATCACTCTCTTCCTTCATCATTTTGGCGCTCGGCGCTCCTACACGGCACAGAAGACTTGTTATCAATCTCAAGATGCCTCTTCCTTTTCCTTCCCTTCTCTTCTGTGGTCATTCCTCTGTACTCAAATGGAAATCGTTCCCGTGCCTTCCCTAGTGGAGCAGCCATCAAACGTTCCCCATGAGGGGATGTTTTTCCCCTCTTTCGAAGAAGCCAAAGCATTTTACGTGGCCTATGCCGATTATTGTGGTTTTGGCGTTAAGACAAGACAATCTCATTACGATCGTGGTGTTGTTATACGGGCCACGCTGACTTGCTCCAAGGAGGGCACCGCACCAACGGACCAAGGGCAAGGAAAATTGAAGCCTAGGTTATCCAGCAGAGTACAATGCACTGCTCGGATAAGGGTATCCAGAAACACAGCAAGGGGTTACAACGTTAACTTTGTGGATCTTAACCATAACCATCCCATGCTTGACCCGGAGCAAATGCGATTTCTCAGGCAAAAACGAACCGTCCCTGAGGCCGTCGTAGCACGGATATCGGTTAATGATGAAGCTGAGATATCGGCTGCTAAGACCATGCAATCTCTTGTGGTCGAGGCTGGAGGTTATGACAAATTGACTTTCAACGAAAGGGATTTAAGGTTTGTGTTCTTTCCGTCTAACATAATTGAAGTTGAACATTTTGCGCCTGGTCTTACTGGTTCCTGTTTGCAGGAATGTTGTAAACCAAGTCAGAAATTTGAAGATGGGACCTGGTGATGCACAAGCTCTTCAGGACTATTTCATTAGGATGCAGAAGATTGATTCCATGTTTTTTTATGTAATAGATATGGATGACGAAGGAAGACTACGCAACGTTTTTTGGGCTGACAGTCGTTCTAGAGCTGCATATTCATACTTTGGAGACGCAATATGTTTCGACACAACCTACATTACCAACAAATACGACATGCCATTCGCCCCATTTGTAGGAGTCAATCACTATTTCGAATCAGTTTTGCTCGGTTGCGCTTTGCTGTCCCATGAGACTACTGAAAATTACATATGGTTGTTCCAAACCTGGTTGTCGTGCATGAACGGTAAGTTTTTTTCCTTCTTCCCTCTTCATATCTTCCTCTTTTTTGTTTGTCTATTCGTAATAAAAAGTCTGTCTTTTCGGAATAAGAAGAGTGTATGTTCGGAATAAGAAGTCTGTCTGTTCGTATTAAGAAGTCTCTCTGTTCGGATTAAGTGTTGTGTTTGTTCGGAATAAGAAGTCGGATTGTTCGGATTAAGTATTGTGTCTGTTCGGAATAAGAAGTTTGACTGTTCGGATTAAGTGTTGTGTCTGTTCAGAATAAGTGGTCTGACTGTTCGGATTAAGTGTTGTGTCTGTTCGGAATAAGTGGTCTGACTGTTCGGATTAAGTGTTGTGTCTGTTCGGAATAAGTTGTGAGTCTGTTCGGAATAAGTGGTGGGTCTGTTCGGATTAAGTGTTGGGTCTGTTCTGATTAAGTGTTCGGTCTGTTCGGAATAAGTGGTGGTTCTGTTCGGATTAAGTGTTGTGTCTGTTCGGAATAAGAAGTCGGACTGTTCGGATTAAGTGTTGTGTCTGTTCGGAATAAGAAGTCTGACTGTTCGGATTAAGTGTTGTGTCTGTTCGGAATAAGTGGTCTGACTGTTCGGATTAAGTGTTGTGTCTGTTCGGAATGAGAAGTCTGGCTGTTCGGAATAAGTAGTCTGTCTGTTCGGAATAAGAAGTCTGACTGTTCGGATTAAGTGTTGTGTCTGTTCGGAATAAGTGGCATGACTGTTCGGATTAAGTGTTGTGTCTGTTCGGAATAAGAAGACTGTCTGTTTGGATTAAGAAGTCTGACTGTTCGGAATAATGTCTCACTCCTTTCGAATTGGGTCCCTTATGCAGATATACCCCCCCAGCTATAATAACAGATCAATGTGGTGCCATTACTGCTGCTGTAAGGAATGTCTTCCCAGATTCAAGACATAGATTCTGTATATGGCACATAATGAACAAAGCTCCCGTGAAGTTGCCGACGCAGTATCGGGATCACATATTATTTGATCTGAAATTGATTGTATATGATTCCAAAACCCCAGCAGAATTTGATCGTAATTGGCAGGGTTTCCTTCTTGATTTTGACCTGCAGAACCACAGCTGGCTCAAATCCATTTATGCAATCCGAGAGTCGTGGATCCCTGCATTTGTTGGTGATTTTTTTTTCGCGGGAATGACATCTACTCAGAGGAGCGAGAGTATGAACGCCTTCTTCGACAAGTATCTTACTTCGAAGACCACCCTTAAGCAGTTTGTTCAACAATACGAACTTGCGCTCCGCCACAAGTACGAGAAGGAAGCTCAATCAGAATTTGATTGTCTTCATAAAAAACCCCAGTTGGTTTCAATTTATCCATTCGAGAGTCAGTTGAGCGAGTTGTATACCGTAGGGGTCTTCAAAAAAGTGCAGTTACAAATTGGGAAGATGATATACTGCGATATAACGGAGGAGTTCAATACGAATGAAACATTCCAGTACAAGGTATCTGAACGTGTTTTGGCTGGTGAGCAGCTACTGTCGAAACGTTTCCTAGTACAAAACACATCCATGAATTTTACATGTGATTGCAGAATGTTTCAGCACGTTGGGCTTCTATGCTGCCACGTTTTTGTTGTACTTGCACGCTTGAATCCTAATGCATTGCTTCCAGACTCTTACATCCTTAATCGATGGCGGAAGGATATTCGAAGGAGCTATCGAGATAAGACGTACCCAGACGATGGTGTAATGGCGAAGGATGCGCTACGTCGTCACGACGACATCATGGGTCGTGCCGTTTGGATCGCACAGGAAGCCTTCATCTCCCACAAAAGGTATATTGAGGCCGTGAAGTGTATTGAAATGCTTAAGGCACGTATGCATACTACACAAAACTTGGTTCGACCTGATGAACCTGAGTCTTCGGGTACATCGGTCCTTAATCCGGAAAAGGTCAGACGTATAGGAAGACCGCCGACTAGACGTCGAGTGTCTTTAGCTGAGAAGATAATTAAAAAGAGCCATAAAAAACACGCCCAACAAGAGAAGGGAAAGTGGAAGATGAAGGTTACTTCGCCGCTTCACGAAGTAGCACCAAAACCCGCGGATCCTGATTTCTCCGATTGGGACATGAGTTTGTATTACGATGAATTTCCTCCTTAATTTACATTTTTTTGTTTTTTCCCGTTCTTGTAAAACCAAGAAACTTGTAATTGTTGATCTGTTTTGATCTGTAAATGGTTGTTATACAAGTTCAGTTCAGATTTACTTGTGTCTGATCGAAATAAGTTTTTCCTGTTCGGAATATGTTGTGGGTGTGTTGGGAATAAGTTGTGTGTGTTCGGATTAAGTGGTGTGTCTGTTCGGAATAAGTTGTGAGTCTGTTCGGAATAAGTGGTGGTTCTGTTCCGATTAAGTTGTGAGTCTGTTCGGATTAAGTGTTGGGTCTGTTCTGATTAAGTGTTCGGTCTGTTCGGAATAAGTGGTGGTTCTTTTCGGATTAAGTTTTGAGTCTGTTCGGATTAAGTGTTCGGTCTGTTCGGAATAAGTGGTGGTTCTGTTCCGATTAAGTTGTGAGTCTGTTCGGATTAAGTGTTGGGTCTGTTCGGATTAAGAAGACTGTGTTCGGAATAAGTTGTGAGCCTGTTCGGATTAAGTTGTGAGTCTGTTCGGATTAAGTGTTGGGTCTGTTCTGATTAAGTGTTCGGTCTGTTCGGAATAAGTGGTGGTTCTGTTCGGATTAAGTTGTGAGTCTGTTCGGATTAAGTGTTCGGTCTGTTCGGAATAAGTGGTGGTTCTGTTCCGATTAAGTTGTGAGTCTGTTCGGATTAAGTGTTGGGTCTGTTCGGAATAAGTGGTGGTTCTGTTCCGATTAAGTTGTGAGTCTGTTCGGATTAAGTGTTGGGTCTGTTCGGATTAAGAAGACTGTGTTCGGAATAAGTTGTGAGCCTGTTCGGATTAAATGTTGCGTTTGATCGGATTAAGTTGTGAGTCTGTTCGGATTAAGTATTGCGTCTGTTCGGATTAAGTGTTGGGTCTGTTCGGAATAAGTGGTGGGTCTGTTCGGAATAAGAAGACTGTGTTCGGAATAAGTTGTGAGCCTGTTCGGATTAAATGTTGCGTTTGTTCGGATTAAGTTGTGAGTCTGTTCGGATTAAGTGTTGCGTCTGTTCGGATTAAGTGTTGGGTCTGTTCGGAATAAGTGGTGGGTCTGTTCGGAATAAGAAGACTGTCTGTTCGGAATAAAGTTAGCTTAAGAATGACATCGGTAATGTTTGTATTTTTACATGTAAATAGTTTGTGAACTGAATATGTAAACATTTTGTACATGTAAACCAAAAAATAAACAAAACTTAAAATATCTTTGTCTGTTTAGACCTGCACACACGACCGACGATCCCTAAGTAACATGACCGCCAATTCACCCCTGATAGAGTGGATGGTATTGGGGTCCTTCTCATTCGTAGGGTCAAGATTGAACATTAGGCACCTTATCCAGTATAAAACGAAGGCGCCGCAATCGTTGCTCCCCGGTGGTTGTTGTTGGCTCTCTTTCCTCAGGATTCTCAGGGGCCAGTCGACCTTGAGTAGATCCCTCCAGTATACAGCCGCATCCGCTGCTGCACATTCATGTAGGCCTACAGTCTGCTCCGGATCATCACCTTCGCCTAGCTCCCTAGAGATACTGTTGAATGCCAAAATCTCTTTGGACGGGCCATAGAAAACCACCAGAGTCCAATGACCTGAAGACCAGCATGGTTGTGCGATCACGGTCTGTGTTGGAGACGCACCTACGATTTTAGGGAGGATAAAATCATCAACTTCTCTGCCTTGCCCTCCAAGAATTCGCCCCGACTCGAATGTGGATATGCATATAACTTTTTCTGGGTGGCGTCTTTCTTCGAGCACCGATAGCATAGCGTCGATAGTTTCATCGCTAATATCCATCCTAGGCGTTATAAGCTCCTTCAGGTCGGAGCGTTTTAAACTGCACATATCGCCTCTCCAGATGACCTCCCTATTGTCCTTGTTGGGTTCGGTCAGGTTCAGTAGCATTTTGACCTCATCAACTGACAACGTGCCCAATGCAGGCATGTCAACATCCGACCTTTTTTTCTTCAGGCTCCTTTGAGCCGCTCTATCTTTTCTTTTTTGCTCTTCTTCCTTCTTATTCTTCTTGGCCAGATGTTCGCCTTCCTTCAGCTGCTGCTCAACGGTGGCCGTCGAGCGTTTTCTTTTCGCGACCCAGTTTGCTATCTGGGCCTTCCTTTCTTCTTCCTTCTCCTTCTTCTTCTTCTTCTTCTCTTCCCTCTTCTTCTCTTCCTCCTTCTCCACTATTTTCCTCTTTTCTCCCATCTTCCTCTCCTCCTCCCTCCTCTTCTCTTCCTCCCTCTCTATTCTCTTCCTCTCTTCTTTCTTCTCCTCTTCTTCCTTCTTCCTTTCCTCCTCCCTTTTTCTCTCACATTCCTCCTCCCTCTTCCTCTTTTCTCGTTCCTCCTCCTTCCTCTTCTTCTTTTCTCGTTCCTCCTCCTCCTTCCTCTTCTTCTCTTCTTCTTCCTCCTCCTCCCTCTTCCTCTTTTCTCGTTCCTCCTCCTCCTTCCTCTTCTTCTTTTCTCGTTCCTCCTCCTCGTTCCTCTTCTTCTCTTCTTCTTCCTCCTCCCTCCTCTTTTCTTCTTCCTCCTCCTCCCTCCTCTTTTCTTCTTCCTCCTCCTTCCTCTTTTTTTCTTCTTCTTCATCCTCCTTCCTCTTCCTATTCTCTTCTTCCTCCGCCTCCCTCTTCTTCCTATTCTCCTCCTCTTGCTCTCGCTCGTTCTCCCCACCAGGTTTTCCAGTTGTCCCTGTCTCTCGAAGATATATAATATCTTTCCTGAGCCTCCCACACTCTTCCTGGGAAATCCTCAGTTCTTCCCTGAGGTCGTGTACCTGTTCTGTGGCCTTCTTAAGGGCAGCTTCGGCCCTCAGCCATTTTGTCTTCACCTCACTCAGCTCCAATTCTTGGAGCAGCGGGTCGCATGGAATGCTGCAGTCTGCCAGTTGGAGCCTTGGCAAACTGACGGTTGAAGTTGAGCTCTTTCGAACAGGAGTTCCAACATGACCAATAAGTTGCAGCTCCCTTTCACTCATTGATGGAGCCCCCATCAGGTCGAACGTGCCGTCGTAAATCCGATGTAAGGTAATTCCACGTTCCTCCCATTTCCTCAGGGTTAATCGTTTCCCAAACAGCTCCGTCCATCTTTTCATCCGTGGGAAAACTCCAGTTCTGGACTCCCCCAATTTAAATTTCTCACAAAGCCACACCTTCAAATGGAAAGGAAAAAAATGAGAACTACTATACCAACGTACCTTCATATTCGAAAGACAACTGAATCCGAACATACATTAAACGTAAACCGAACAGACACCCAACTTAATCCGAACAGACGGACTTCTTATTCCGAACAGACACACGTCTTATTCCGAACAGACCCACCACTTAATCCGAACAGACCCACCCCTTAATGCGAACAGACTCACAATGTATTTCGAACAGACTCACAATGTATTCCGAACTGACTCACAATGTATTCCGAACAGACCCAACACTTAATCCGAACAACCCCACCACATATTCCGAACAGCCACACCACTTAATCCGAACAGACCCACAACGTATTCCGAACAGACTCACAACGTATTCCGAACAGACCCACCACTTAATCCGAACAGACGCATCACCTCACCCGAACAGACGCACCACTTAATCCGAACAGACGCACCACTTAATCCGAACAGACACCCAACTTAATCCGAACAGACGCACCACTTAATCCGAACAAACGCACCACTTAATCCGAACAGACACCCAACTTAATCCGAACAGACGCAACACTTATTCCGAACAGACTCACCACTTAATCCGAACAGACCCACCACTTAATCCGAACAGACACCCAACTTAATCCGAACAGACACACCACTTAATCCGAACAGACCCACCACTTAACCCGAACAGACCCACCACTTAATCCGAACAGACCCACCACTTAACCCGAACAGACCCACCATTTAATCCGAACAGACCCACCACTTAATCCGAACAGACTCACAACGTATTCCGAACAGACACACATCGTATTCCGAAAAGAACAAAAACAAAAAAAGAGGAAGAGAGGAAGTGTGAAGCAGGAACAAAAACTTACGTGTAGTATGGCAACACAACCTTCGACATTCCCCTGCCTCATTATGAAATTCCCTGCCTTTTTCCTCTCCTGCAGTTCTAAACTTGCTTTCTCGAGGCCTCCAACCAGGGTTTTGTGAACTGCACTTGCCCATGCGTAGCTGCTTAGGCGTTTGATGTTCCTCAGAGGGTGCATGAACCATTCCTTCGGTCGCAGCGTTCCATCATAGAACAAAAAATTGTTGAAGATGAAAGAAATCAGGAGACGAACGTACTCCTCCGTCTCGCCCATGGTACTGTTTGCCATCAGATGAACTAAAAGTTGGGTGTTGTCAAGGTTCACCCCGTCTCGCTTCTGGACGCGCAATGGTTCCATCACCACGGCCTTCCCATGCGTACGTAACCCCAAAATTAGGGCGATGTCTTCCGGTGTAAGGGGAACTACCCCTGATCCTATTCTCAGCCCCACCTCCTCCGTATCGTAGTGCTCGACGAACCAACCGACTATTTCGTTGTCCGTCGTAATGTTAGGAAGGTTTAGGAAGTGACCGAATGGGGTGCTACGGAAAGCCTCATTCTCCACCTTATTCATCCGGTCAAACTGCTTTCGGATGGCCTTCCAGGAGCATCGTGATTCCCGGAAGTAGTACGTGGTTCCCTAAAATCAATAATTTAATAAACGGAAGTTCATCAAAAAACATAACGACCCAGGGAAAGAAAAAATTAGAGACCCACCGGTTCTGGGACGTGTTCGATTTCGACGGCCGGAGTTGAAGAATCCATTATCGTTTACAAGGTGCGCTTCACAGGGAAAGAAAGTCGGGAAAGCTTCACAGGTGCGCTTCCTACGTTCACAGGTAAGAAAGAAAGAAAGCGAGAGTCTCCCTTTAGATCTGGATATGTTATCTTCCTCGGTATCCGAACCGTCGTTCGTAGGGTGTCTGCCGCTGTCTAATCTGGAAACGAACCGTCCTTCTTCGAAAACCGTCAAAAAAAATTTAAAACAATTTAAGACGCGTTCGGAAGGAAAGCGTGACATGGCAATCCGAGTAGACGCTGACTCCTCCACTTTTTGAAGCCACGTAGGGCGCGTCACGGACGCCCGCGTCCGTGTATAAGGACTCAAATCTTTATCGTATATATAATTACTTTTTGGGATTCCATTGTTGGTTTAAGTTAATTTAAAACTAAAGCTATCATCTGAGTTAATTTCAACTAGTAGTTTTTTTTTCTTCATGTCGTTAAATCTTCTTCGGCAGGCATGTGCAGGAATTTCAAGAAATAATACATTGTGCAAACACAGCTTCAAGCCTTCAATTGTTTTTGCTTGGGTTTTAACTTTCTCGTGTTTGCTTTTAGACCATCACTGACCATGACATGGACGACCCGGTCATCAGCTCTCTCTCTCTTCAAAATCAACTTTCTCTCTCTTCCACATCAACTTTCTCTTTCCTCAACCCACCTTCTTCTCTTTCCTACACTATTCACATCTTAACCACGACACAACACAACCCACAACAACCTACCTCTCTCCTCCACATCATTTCGGGGTCCATCTTAGTAAAACTTTAAAAAAATTAAAAAAAATTCTAAAAATTCTAAACAATTGTAAAACGTATTTTCAAAAAAATAATTAAAAAACTAAAACAAAAAATTTTAAAAATCAAAACAAAAAAACAAAAAACAAAAAATAAAAAATTTAATATTTTTTTAATGGACGACCGGGTCGTCGACCCGGGCGTTTCAACGCCCAGGTCGATGACCCGGTCATCCACGACCTCGGATGACCCACCATTAAGAGCATAAATGCTCAGGTCACATGTGACCGGTCGTTCGCGACCGAGAAAAATTCCCGTTAAGGGATGCCCTTAGTATAGTCTATGCACTATGCATGATGGAAACTTTTGTTTTGGGTGACAAAAATCATTACGTTGCCTCGGTACAAGTAAAATGAATAAGTTTGGTTACATGAGAAAAAATCGGCAGTGATTGGTGATCGTTATACGTTAAAAAGAATTTGTTAAATGCGATTTATTTGAATTAAATTTGATGTAAAATAATGTTACAAACTTCTAAGCTTTTCTATATTTTTAATATTTTCATTATTATGTTAGACCATGAACTGGAGTTGGGACTTCACTTGGTTGGCGTGACAGATATGTTTATAACGATACATGTTATTTGTAGTCTTAACACGAGTGCCAATCAAAATCAAGTTATCACGTCGAATATGTTTGATTCAGTTGGAGAAAAAGATGAATTTCAATCAGACACGGAACATTAAAGAATCTGATCCAAACTTAGATGGTCTGTCTCTGTCACAATTTTTTATGTATTACTAAATATATAAAATTAAAAGTAAAAAGTGGACATTTGTGGGTTTGATTTGTGACAAAAGGTGGGGTATTCGACACATGAGTTTGGACTTTGAATGGAAGGTCACATGGATATTGAGTGAGAGACCCAACTTGAAGGGAGGGTGATATTATCAAATAGTAATTATTGATAATATTTGCCTGTTTGATTTAAATTTAAACAAAAATGGGAACAGTAATTGAGGGGCACATGGTCTGGGTTTGAATGTTGCAGTCAACGTTGGGTCGATCCAATTATAGGAATTGAATATTTGAATTGAATGAGACAGGTTGGATCTGCCGCACTGCTGCCATCTTTATTCATGTGGGGATGTACCACAGCACCAGTGGAGTGGCAGTGTGGGTGTGTATCTCATTCAATTTTTTTTAATTGAATTTTATTTAGTATTAATTACCGTTTGAATTCTTAAATATAGGACTTGATTTTAATTTTTCATATCTAACTTTAAAATGAAATTTCAAAATCTAGTATTTACACTCATTTGTCTGTTTTTTAAATTTTTTGCTTTATATCTTATTACACTTGTAATGCTAACTTTACATTAAAGTCGTGATCGAATCATATGCCACATTTGAATTGGGGTCAAATTTTGAATCGGAAGCAAAATGTTGCGAACGAAAATTGAGAGTGCAATTGTTACTTCTAAAAGTTTAGGAATGCAAAGTGAAATGAATGTATAGTTTAGAGAGTCAAATAATAATTAATTATTTTATCTATTGTTCTCTTTTTTAAAATTTAAAAGAGGTTGTTAACCGTTAGACCAACGAATTGAGAACAGATTGCATTCAAACAAACCTACATAAAAATAAGAGATAATTATATTTTACAAACATTCAAGTATATTTATTTCTTATGCTAACCCTTAAAGACTTTAAATTTGTTTTTGCATTGTGCATGATAAATGGTAACAATAGTGATACATTGAATTTGTTTTAACATATTATTCTGTCAAAAGAGTAATCATTTAAAATCATATATAAACCAATGACTTTCCAACTATACCCCAATTGGCCAATTAGGTAGAAAAATATTCCCATCACCAGCAAGACTATTTTTCAAAATATTATATCCTTCTAACTAAAATAAATCCCACGCTCAATATTATCCTATGATTCCTATCAAGTAATAATAATAATAATAATATCCTATCAAGTATCAACCACCCTGTCATCCAAATAATGGAACAATTAACAGTAATTTTTTTTCTACGAGATTGTCGAGTTCGTGTACCCAACTGGATTTGAGTTACGTTTGATGTCTTCAATATGAAAACATGTGCCGACTGCCAAAGCACAACATGCACAGATCTGAAACCTCACATGTGGATGTCCTAAATCCTAATTGGTTTTCATTACTACTACTGGTACAATAATGATAAAAACCTTTGCATGCAATGTGCACTCTTAACCATTCATTGCCCTTTCTCATCTTGGGGCCGTTTGGGACCCAAAAATCGACTTATGCGTCTCCAACGTAGTCGTAAGACTCGTAACCCAAGCGCAATGCCTAACCATAACTTTGGGAATTTGCAGGAAACGGCTTTAGGAGCAATTAGCTTTATGCCACTGGCTCACACTGCCTTAAGCAAAATGCTGCGATATGTTGAACATATATTACTGAAGGTATGAGAGATTAATAACATTATTTTATAGTCAGATCGACACCTACCACACGAATCCTATTTTTGTAGGGCGTTGCAGGAAAAGTTGGGCAACGCAATTATTACAAAAAATAATCACTGGTAACATCAGGATTAAAGAACCAATACTTTCAATAAGTTTTATATCACAATTAGCATATCAAGTATAAAAGGCAACAATGTAACCTGTAACTTCAACGAAACATCTAAGAATTTTATCCGTTAACATCTTGAAGTTGTCCCATACTCATAATCGGTAAACTCTGGACTCCATTAACTTGTAGAGATTGAAACCTAAACTCATAAATTTTAGTTCTGAAGGTTTAACAACTTCTATACAGACCTGCACAGCTGACACTTTCCAAATACAAAAGAAAAAAAGCAACCAAAGCAATCATCGTGATAATACGCTAGGGCACATATAATACGATTGATTAAAACAACATAATTACCCACATAATCCCTTATCAAGACCATGCTCCTCTAAATCGCTAAATTGCATTTGTCCAGATCTAAATGGAAATAAAGCATTGTTGACATCCGAGATAAGTGAAACCTGGACTATACAATGATTTCAACGAGAAGCCACATCTAGGAAACTCCAAAGCATTCCCATCTCTCAATTACAAAAAAAGGATCAGCAAAGGTAAATTATCAGAATCACAGCTGAAGGTTCGAAGAAGTTGGACGATAGTACATGGTCGACAAGTACTTTGAGCACTTCAAGTAACATTTTTTTTGTTCGGTTCTTCAAGAAGTAACATGGGCACGGCAAGGTAAAGGAAGAGGCAAAAGATGTAAGCTTATGATAATGCTGAGAGTGGAATTGGTCTGACAGCACTTTGTATTCGCCGAAATGCAGTTTTTACTCTTTCTTTTAAGTGTTCATTCTCACATTCCACTTCCCCATTTTTCCGGTCTACATGAGCCACATTTCCATCAACAGTGACAACTAGCTTTCCTTCTTCTCCAACCTTGACATCCCCAAACAAAGAGACAAGGAGAGAATAGATCACCTTCTGAGACATTTTCTCAGTCTCCTCCTCTGTCCTAGTTGTCTCAGCCACAGCAGTTACTTTTGGAATCTCTCTGCTGATGTTCAAAATTGTGGCCACAACCGAGTCAGAAACCATATCACTTATAGGATCTGATGACCATTGCATTGATACATGTTTATCTGACTCCTGCTTTATAGTCACTCTTTCATGCACAATTATTGCCGGAACATCAGATTCTTCTATGGGCTCAACACTCTCATATATCTGATTTAGTCTGTGCTTTATCACCCCAAATGCACCCGAATAAGGGACAGATATCCTCTGTATAATGTTAGCAGTCGAAAGCTGTGAGAAGACATGAAGGTCATCGGGCACCATTATCTGATATGCAAAGCCTTTCTTCACAAGTAAGCCACTAACACTGTCACCAGGCTCAGGGGTCTTCTCTGCCAGCCTTCCAATTGTTTTGGCCATCTTTTCAGAATTGAAGTACATTTCAACAGACTGACAGTTCTTCGGCGTGATGATCTTGGTATTCTTGTCAGCAAACTTCGTTATGAGCTTCTGCTTCAGTCTTCCCATTTCATTAGCTTCACCATGAACAAGGATTATGTTTGGAGGCATGAGTTCTTTCAAGAACGTGCTTGTTTGTGCAAAATCTGCATGAGCTGAAAAGGAGATGTAGTAAACCTGCATGTTTAATGGAGCAGTGAGTCCATTCATGAGAGTAACTTCTTTGGGCTCGTTAATTATTGTCTTGGCAAGTGTTCCTTCCACGACATAACCAGGAATAACGCATGCATTCCTTTTATCAGCACACCACTTATCGAACAACTGTCTTGAAAGTCCACTCTGAAGACCACTAGGACTTGCCATAACTACAGACGGTCCCACATCATCGAAATTATCTATGCTCTTCAATGATGAAATGTGTTTGAATTCAAAAGGATTTGAGTTTGCAAATTGGGCCCTAATCCGCTCGTTCATGGAGTTGATGTATGTCTGGTAGACAGCCATGCAGCGCTTTGCGAGAGGAGAAGCATAATATATAGGGATTTTATGAAGTTCAGGGTGATTAGACCAATATTCATCCAAAATCAGTAAAAGTTCTTGGGCTCTGCCAAGGGCAAAGGCAGGAATAAGAACACGACCACCCTGAGAGAGGGTGGAATGGATAACGTCCGTGAAACGTTTCTCTCGAATCATGCGAGGCTGATGAAGTTGCACACCGTAAGTAGATTCAATAATGCAGACATCAGGGGAAAATTGAGGAAGCTCTGCGGCACGGAGATGACGATCTTCCTCACGAGAATAATCACCAGTATAGAGGATCCTTAGTCCGGCAATATCAACCATAAACATGGCAGCACCAAGGACATGACCAGCAGTATAACACCAAAATCGGATTCCATTCACTTCTAGAGTCTGGTGAAAGTCAATAACCTGCATGTACGCAATATTTAGTATTATAAAAAATCAACAAACAAAATTTGTATAAGCTATGGCATTGCCCATGAAACTATTAACTGACAATTTATTAGCATTTTTTCCAGATTGTGGTACTAAGAAATTAATAGTCATAAAAGTGAACATGTATTGAACACCTGAATGACAGTCCAAAATCTAATTAGGCTTGTGAACTGGGTTATTGAAACAGTCTGAAAAAGTGTGGCAGAGAAAGGAGAAATGTGGTTTAAAAACTCTTACCTCAATCTTATCCATCGATCGGAGGATATCTTGCTCATCAAAAAGCATATCCTCAACAGAAACTTTGCTGACCTTCACATAATCTGACAGAAGCAGTCTGTAAATAGCTTTAGTTGCATGAGTCATAAACACCCTTCCTTTGAAAGTTGTCTTGAAATTTTATGAAACAATGAGAATGTCAGTATGAAACAATAAAAGAGAAGAGAATGAAAAAACGGCAATCATTGTCATGGAAAACTGAGAAGGTCGTGTTTAATCAAGTATTCAACTGCATATTTAGTTTCTCTATCCTAGTAGGAACAACATGTACCTTTTCCAAGAAGTAAGGAAGGGAAGCAGCATGATCAAGGTGAAAACTGCAGATTGGAAAACCATCAAATATACATTAATAGAAGTTCCGTTATGTGAAACACAACAATGTTTAAACAAGCAAGATGTTTGTCTTCTTTCTGTCATTAATCTAAGGAAAAATCACAAAATACGGCCTCTATAATGTATACAGTTCTAACTTCCTCACACCAACGTGGTCTTGTCAAACCTTTTAAAACTACAGAAGAATTCACCAATCTTGTTGTCCTAACTTTCCTAACCCGGGTTCAAAAAAATTAAAGTAAATTTAAACACAAAAACATGGCAATCACTGGAAAAGTCTTGCCCTTTCTACTTTCTAGGAGCAACCATATCCAACCAAACCTATAAGGCAACCAAACAAAGGCCACACTAAACACATTAATCCTATAACTAAACCCAACCCCAAAAAAATCTAATCACAAGGAGAGCCAATTCAAGCTCACCTAAGCTCAAACAAAAATTATTAAGCTTATTGATCATAAATTTGTGGTTGAGGTCAACTTGTCAAATTCAAGCAGCACTGAAATTGGAACCGAGCTTTCACCGAATATCAACGCCCAGTCTCTTCAGTCACCATAATTCTAAAAAAATTAGACATTAATTGTGAAAAAGTTACAATTCGCATGTTGACATGATTAAATTGCATGTCGACAAGTTATCCCTAAAAATCGAACTCAACACTCCGCTCATTAATTTCCGAATCAAATCAAACCACATACTGAGTAACGAGAAGCACATCGACGGCAGACGGATCGATCTCGTCGAAGTACGGCAACGCCGCCATCCCCGAGTAGGCCGGGTGGATCCCGCAGTCAAACTGAACGTCACCACAGTCACAACAACATCAAACCAAATTCTAGTAACGAAATCCATAAAGATGTGATCTTTGAGTACTAACCAGGACGGTCTTGCCCCGGTAGGTCATGTGGACGCACGATCTGCCGACCTCGTTCCCAGCACCGAGCGGCATCACCACCACCTGGTCGCTCTCGCGACCCGCCGTCGAATCCCGCCGCTTCAGCGTCGCCATGTTGGGACGTCGAGGGTTTTAGGGTTTCAAATGGTAATGGGTCGGTTTGATTGGCTTAGTATAAATCAATATTAATTTTTCTTTTGATATTCTGTTTTTTAGTATAAACTTTTGGTATTATCCCCCGATCAAAAAAGTACGATTGCAGTCGCAAAAACTAAGAATTTTTGAGACCCAAAGTACATGATTTGACCTAAAACGAAACGTTGGTTTATTATCACCGTTAACAAAAATAGTAGCCAAAAAACTTAGTCTCTCATTTTTTTGGCTTTTCACTAGAAAAATCAATTTTACTCTCCTCAAATATTCTTGCAAGTAGAAAATTATCATAAATATTTACAAAAATACATCACTTCGGGAAACCTAGAAAAACTCATTTTTTTAGCTTTTAAGTTTTTGAAAAAACTCTCACCCTTGTAGAGAATGTTTGGATGCATTTCACCCGGAAGGTTTTGTAGTTAGCTCGTTACGAGAATAATATGTCCAACGATTAAAGAGGTACACTATCAACGATCACAATGTTTGTGAACGGAGTTGATAATATGGTAGTTCGTATTCATTTTTGTATCAAATGTGAAAATTTAGAAATACTCGAGTCTGTAAATGTTGTGGTATAAAATGTTTTGTCTGAAAAATTACTATATTTCCTAGCAAAGTTGCCTAAAGCAAATATTAATGTGTAATTGCGACCACCAATCATTCTCTTGTAATCAGATATTTGTTGTAATTTTGCATAATAAAATTTGTTTGAGGGATAATGATATAAAAAATAAATTGTTTGAGGGTTGAAAATGCATATCATTCTCTTGTAAGATGGAGGATAACATGGTTCACGACAATATACGCCTAGTAATATAGAGAGATATTGCCTTCGAAAAAATTCTAGCAATGTCAATTTATCGGGCACTGGCCAATGAGTTTCATACCCTGCTAATGTACACACACGAAGAATAAGTATTGTTATTCCACAATCCAATTGGTTTGGAGGAAGTCCTTGAGTTAAGGGATCTCCAATTCAATCAAAATGAGATGCACATTTTAGTGATCGATTCCAAAGTTCCAAGTAGATAAGTCATCTCATTTTCTGGTGTTTTCATGTATGAATGAAAATGCCTTTTGCAGACCAGCTTGCACAACAATTTTGACAGAGAGAAAAGAATCACAGTTTGGGTATGATTTAATCGGAATCATCATCATAAATCCAACAAGAATCATAGCAGAAAAAGATGCCTATCTTTTACTTTCTGTAAACCAGAACTCGCTTCAAAGACACGGTTGTGGCATGTACTGTCGCACGGATACGGACAATCGATCATTCGGAAGGGCTTATAGTCATAGTACCAATCTCGGACCGCCTCCGATATGCTCTATAAAATATATAAAAATTTACATTCAGAACTAGTTAGAATTTGCAGGAAGAAAAATAGGACGAGAAATCTCACACTGATTTTATTTGTAAAAGTACTTACAGCACTGCCAAGCAAAGGAGAATCAGGAGCCAGCCATGTCTCCTGCACTTCGGATTGGCAGTGCGCGTAGCAAGAATTTATGTAGAATCCTCCGGAGGTTGGGAGAATACTCCCGCTAAAAGCATTTACAAATTCCAATCTGAAATCTGTTATAGGAAGAAAGAAGAGGTCATGTTATCACACTTCAACCAAAATCACTGCATGTTGCATTTTTCAAGTTCAATTTTAAAACATCAAAAGAATGGCAGCACGAGATAATATTTACTCGAACTTAGAGCTCCTTTATGAACATGAGATTGGGCTGTCTCAAATGTAAGGATTGGTTTGCTAATTTCTCAAAAAGAAAGAAAGTATGAAATTCATAGTGAAGTTCACAAATAAATTGATTTTGAGCATTAACAAAGAAAAGGTTCGGTACATTGAATTGCATCGAGTTGTGCTGAAGAGCATAGCTTTATGTTATTCTTGCAATCATGCCAAGTACCATGCGGGTCGGCCGCACCAGGCACCAATATGTTTTTTATCTGAAAGAAACAATACAATAAAATCAATAACATTCACAAGAAATTGAAAGATTTCCATCAAACTTCCTCTAAGAGCATGCTATTGCACGTTAAGCAAATGATGATTGCAGTAAACTATCGTACCTGCCATGAATCATATGCAGCATTCAATATGAAAAGTGGGGTTTGAATTTGCCGAGCAATGTACTGTGGGAAGAAACACTGCATTTGTTTCTTATTAAGTTAGTTATACTTCAAAATCAAAACATTTTTATAAGAAGTGTCATGGAAGTCACATACCATGCTTGCAATATCCATTTCTGATATGCATGACGGATCCAAATTCTTTGCAGATCCCTGAAATAGCAACATAATAAATTGTTGGACGGTTGGACCGTCTTTATGAAAAATTGAAGATTGGTTTGTATAATATAAGAATACATTATACGTACATGTGTTTGGATGACATCGTCATAGAAATACTTGATACGTTGAACTCCTGAAAGATCTTTTCTGATAGAAACATTTAACATATCCAATAGTTAGAACTTAGAAGTGTGAGAAGGGAAATTTTGAGGAAAAAAATGATATGCATACATGTTGATGAAGTAACCAGCATCTGAAAGACATTTAACGTTGGTAGTTGTCGGTAGAAGAGCTTGAAATTCATCACAATGTAGAATAGCGGTCAGACCTCCAGCCGAGCAGCCAGAAAGAAGAGCCTGTGGCATTTTCAGTTAAATTCAGTAATATTTAGCAAGCAAAGACATAAGAAATTCAATTTCTTTTTTCATTACATTGGTAGCCTTTGCCAACCCTTTTTCCTTGAGATCTTCAATGACCGCGAGAAAAATCCTTGCTCCTCTATAGTGAAGATTTGTAGCCTAACAACATCACAATAGCCAAAAGTCATCAATTTAAGCACACTAGCTTTACAATATTGTTGAAGCAACCTGACCAATGGATGAAATTATAAGTGACTTACTGGATCAACCTCTTCAATATCACCGGTAAAGGAGGAGCCATCGCAGTAACGAACTTTAACCTTGTTCCAGTCGTAGAAGGCTGAAATAAAAGAAAAATTGGGTGGAATTCCTTACACTCTCATTAGCCAGATTTTTGATCCAAATTTACCTGGATTATAACACGCCTTATTGCTAAAAATCCCAGAAAAGGCAACCTGCTTTTTCATAAATTTGGAAGAACCTAAGCGAGTGTCTATGCGCTTAAGACATGTCGTGACATTGTTGCACCATCCTCCTCCCTAGATCGAACCAGACATACAACAAGATGAAATCGAGTGAACTTTGTTACTAATAATAGTAAAATAAAACTAACTATTACATGAGATGTTACTCGAGCATATAATGTTGCAGCATAAACAACATTCACATATAAAGACACAAGTATAATCTAGACATACCATTTTCTTTCCTCATTGAAAGGTTTTCAATGTTCAATTTGTACAATTGGATACCTACTAAAAAATCTCAACTTACCTCAAAGTGAACCAACCAATTATTCACCCCCGAACCAAACCCCGGGGAGAAATGATAAGCAGGTGGGCTTCCATCCAAACACACTGCAAGACAAGAAATAGTATTAGCATTTGAGGCAGAATGTCAAGGAAAGTATTGATATGCTATCATACACAAAACATTAGATCGAAATCAGAATTGTTTTACTTGTTTAGACAATAATACCTGCCCCTTTTGCTACTGCACTTTCGACATAAGTAATATTAACAAAATAACTCTGCACTTTGAATGAGCTCAGCATGGAGACGAGAACCAGAACCAAAACATATAGCCCCCGGACATCCATTCTGAAAATGCCACTAACTCATAAGAAAACAACGTAACCGATCTTATTTGAATCCAAATGACGGACTTAGTACTGAAAGCACAATTTTTGAACTGCTTTCTTGTCCCCAACAGATCAGGGCAATAAAGTATCCCACGGCCAAATATTTTTTTATGCAAATAGAATGGAGCATGACCAACTAAGATAGTTGGATCATTTTTGAATTACTAAAAGAACACATATTCATGTTACATCCATAGATGGTAAGAGATATGCATAAAAAAGAGCATAACATTTAACAGCCCAACATTAATCCCATAGACATCAACCTCCACTCACAATCCAATTGCTAAACTATGGAATATTTGGTTTTTGACAATAACACGTTTGTCTAATCAAAGGTAAAATCTAAACAAAAAAAAGATAACATGACCACATGTAAACCAAAAACACATCAGCAGCAGCAAGCATATTTCTTGGTGAAGAAAAGCAGCCATCAAATCCTCCAAACACCAAATCATTGTTTGATGAACCAAACACACTCCTACAAAGCCAACTAAAAACACATTTTGGTCTCTCTTCCTACAGCTTAAGCAAAAAGGGTAAAAAATCAAAACAAGAGCTCCCTCTTGAAACCTTATAACCAACCAAAGAACCATTCTTTCTCGAGAAAGAGATAAAATCTCACGAAAACAACAACTTGGGTCCTCTACAAAACCCAGAATTAAACAAAAGACCTTGAGAAAAGTGTACAATGGGGAGGAAACAAACCCGAACAGCAGCAGAAGCACCACTCCAAGCAAGGCCAGGGAGAGCCTTTTAAAAAGGAAGAGATTAGTTCGTGACGTCCTTTCTAATTGCAGTTAAAGAGAGGGAAACAACTTGAAGTGGTAAAAAATATCACAAATTTAAATGCTCTTTCCTTTTTGGGGTTTAGGGTCGGATTACTTTTTTCTAACCTTCCCCAAACATTGGCAGAATGTAGTTATAAACTTGTAATTTATCAAACTTCCGGCGTCTAATGAAAAATAAGTCTTGGTTAGCTTCTCGATTATCTTACTATTAAGACCCCTTTGAGCGTACTCATTTAGTTTAGATGTTTATACAAATTACCTAAAAACTTAGGTAAGTAAATGCCGAAAGTTGAGTGTAGCAAACAGACCTCAGATGGAGTGGTGTTAAATGAGGAGAGAGGAGTGGTAGGTCATCGCATGGCTCCGTTCATGCTAATTATGGGCCTCGTTTCGTGGAACATGTTTTTTAGTCATTAGCCGGTGCCGATTTGTTCTTAAGTGCTAACCTTGTTTATGGTATGTTTTTGTACTCTTTGTCGCATCGCTATTAGTGCCAAAGAATACTGACTCTTATTCGAGAAAGAGAGCAAAAAAAACCCACAAAATTAGAGGACTAGGAATATGATGTCTCTTATTTGAGGAAGGGATAAACTCTAGAATTTGCAAAAGATAAAAGAAGAAGAACAAAAATAACTTACAACTGGATTAATATTTGTCTACTCTTTCAATAACATAGATACATGTATTTATATTAATTTTTGTAACCTGCGTATGTTACCCATAAACCCAATAACTCCACTATCCTATCAAGTAATACATGTAAATAAAGAAACTAAGTAAAACATGAATAATATTACATTATGCAACATGACAACATAGTGAATGTGGTAAATATGATTGACCAATAATAAACCATAGACATGAGTATCATGCACGTATCAAATTGAAGGTCAGATAATTTTTGAAAGAATGGGAATTATGATTTTTTGTGTCTTTAAATGACATGATTTGTGTGTTTTTTGTTGAACATGTTATTTTCATGTCACGGTAATTAAAACATATCTAATATTTTGCAAACGGCTGGTGGACATGAACTTCTTTATATTGATTTTAAATGAACCAAGTAAAATCATTTAAGGATAAATCACTGCATCCAAATAAGGCAATTTTCCATTTGCTAAAACATTCAACTTCCTACGAAATGGTAAAAATCCCACTACTTTTAATGGGTTTAGAGCATGCATTGTAATTTGTAGTCATCCTAGTTAATTTGAAGTGGGACTGCTCTAATTTACGTAGGAACAAAAATTAACAATACTCCTGCAACTTTCGAATTTTTTTAAAATGTTCCATCAGACAGTACCTCAAAATGAAATTAATAAGGTCAAATTATTCACTCGTCCAATCAAACTAAAACCTATTTTTATTGGCAAACCGCAACGATGATTTTCAAACAAGAAAAAAAGGTGTATTTGTCATTGACCTTATTAAAAGTTATTGGATTCTCATAATAATAGAAATGAGCCGGCCAGTACCTTAATTTGACATCGACTGATTAAACCAAAACAAACAGAAAACTATCATGGATCGTCTGCATAGAACTCAAGCCTCAAAATAATTTACTATAACCTACGAAGTAACTTGGAGATTGCCAACTTCAAAATCACCACCAATGGGCAGATGATCACTAGGATGGTGGTAGTTGGGCAACCCACCAGCAACTTCAGGAGATTCAGGGCCAGGAATTTCAAGGTAACCAATAGGCTTCAGTTCACCAGTGTTGCAAAAGAAAATGTAATCCAGAGTTCCAGTAAAATCAGGAGTGCAATTTGTGAAAAGAGGCTCCCCACCAATAGATGCATAGAGACTGCACAATGGAACTCCTGTTTCTTTTGGCTGATTATGGTAATTTGGTGTCTTTCCTGATGTAAGGCACTGATATACCTGCAAGGAGGCAACAATCGCTTGTCATCTGGGTACGAAGCTTAGTGAATGAAATTGGCAACACACAAACAACTTCAGTTGTGTATCATAAGATTTAAAATGGCAATGCTAGTAAAATAAAACTGAACACATAACACCATTGTTGGTAATGAATGTTTGTTACTCCAATGATTCGGAGTGGCTTTAACCAAGCAAAGAATCAAAGTTTTGCATATTAAATCATAGATTGCAAGAACTATAAAAGAACTTAAAAGAATTTGCAACGAGAAATGTGTAAAAACGAAACCTTATCCCCTGGAGTGGAATTAAAATCACCAGCAAGAACAACTGATGGAGTGCAATTATATTTCTTGGATACATGCTCTTTAAAACGAGACAACCGAGAAAGAAGATGCTCTACTTGTGCGAGCTTGACATCTATCCATTCAGGATCCCTGCAGAAGCGGTAAATATGTCTTCAAATATTTAATCACCAAGAAGAGCTAGGTTAGATCAAAAGAACCAAAAAATAGTATAAAGAGAAACAAGGTATAGCCAAGGAATTTGCTACTACCTTCTTTTCATATTTACTACATGAATACCTTTGGAAATAATATTTGGATCCTTTAACTAGCAGATATTACGATTATCCACTTAAACTGTACTACTAAAAGTACCACACTTAAAATCTACTGCATAGAGCTTAACACATAACATTCCTCTTCTTTCCTTGTCAATTAGGACATCCCTGTTTTTTTACATTTTCATGTCCTCTCGATTATCAGCACTAGAATAATATAGTTCAAGACCATCCTACATCGTGTCAACTTAATACAGTATAAATAAAAAAAGCAATCAGGAACAAACTACACATGATAAGACCACTTCCAGTTGTTTACTTAGTGTCTGGTTATAACTCAAGCTTGCTTCCCTACCATTAAGATAACTATCATACCTGGATGCTTATTTTAGTTGAAACTATTGGTTGAAGTTACTCCTACCAAAAAACGTCAAGCGGAACTTTTGAGTGTTTTATTGGGTCGATGAAAATCCACAGCTTATGACAGTTACTACACTATAATAAATGTTCTAACTTAGAGCATATATAGCCTGGGAAGAATCACTAGTACCCAGATCCACATCGACTTCCTTCAAAGATAAAAAATAAATAAATTTATCGTCAATATTCAGGCTAGATACAAAGTACGACTAAAACTAATCATGAGCTAGTTACCAATAAATGTGACTATTAGCTATGATAACAACTTGTTCAAAAGGATGTCTGAACTTGAATGCAACAAGTATCCCTACACAATCCCGTTTCAATCTCACACGTGGATCGCTTGGATCTCCTCGATCATCTGGCCAGATCTTCTGCGATCCTGTGGAAAATTCCAACAACAGAAATACTCATCGAGTATATCCAGAAATTACATGAAAAAGAGAACTTGAGTGAACTTTTCAAAATAATATAGCTTCATTTTATCAACTACTTTTCTGCAACAAGTTGATCAAATATCTTGTCTGTTTCATTATTTCATGCAAAACTTGTGGGTCTAGTTAAAAGAAACTGAAATGACCCCATTCCCTACTCCAAGTTTGTTTTTCTGATGGCTATGATTTTAAAATGTTTTTCAAGTACCATAATGGACTTGGATCATGTAGGCACCAGGCACTTAAAAAGTAAGATAAATTGTATTGCTACAGAAATTTTGAGTAAAGGCTGAAAGAGTGAAAAGATACAACTCTAACTTGTAACTGTAGCAAATGTTTTTTTCTTTATTGACAACATGTTTCAAAACATGCTTAGACTTCATACTTTAACTCGAAGGCATTTACCTCCTTTAATTAATATATGAATTTGCAAATAACTAATATACTTATCACGATTACCCTCGGAAATAAGCTGAAGCATATGAATACTCTCCTAGGCATAATGTGCTAGAAGTAGATTCATAGATGAGCTTACAAATAAACTTGGCATTAGGTAAGTACATGTAATGGTCTAATGGGAATAGAACTTAATACACTTAAAAGTTTTATAGAAACATAAAATACATTTTCCTGAAATATCATTTGAGACATTACCCTTCAATCCTTCAGTATTTCCATCTGATGTTGTACTCTCACAAGGGAAAAGATCTACAAGATCATTGTACTGAATGTCCTCCTTTGAAACCAGCTCTGCACTGTATAATATGGTGAAAATGAAAAGCATCACTCAATCAAAAGTTTATAATACAATACAGGAAAATATATTTCACTGAACAGGTGATACAGTTATGTCAAAATATAAGCAATTATGTCAGTGGATTGTTTTTCATCGTATTCAACTTTACATAAAAATGCAAAATTAAATGTGGATACTGTTGAAGTGTTGATATGAGATGGCATGTATCTTTGGTTAAAAGAAGGCAGTAGGAAATGTTATTTTGTTTAAACTCTGAAGTATAAAATCAGTTTTAGACAAGTAAAAGATCAATGGATTTAAACCACATAATCATGATATGTGCACATTAACTGGATGAAAAATTAACTGATTGCTTCACCAATACACAATGTAACAACAAAGAAGTGATCACAAAGTGCACATGTTTTCACACTTCAACCAATCGATAGAGGAGGAATTACAATGGAACACTCGATTTAAATGAAAATACTTTGGAAAATTACTTGTTCATACCAATTAGCTTTATAGAAAATGCCACATCCATCACGTTTTCGTCCAGTTCTTTTAATATAAACACCCGAATAACCTATAGACTCCAATTTTGTCCTATAGAAGCTGTCAAATTCATCCAGTTCCTGAAAAATGTAGGTTAACTCCTTGATATTAAAATATGGAAAAGAGAATAGCACCACAATGAGGACAAAATCTATAGATGCATATCTATGCATTTCTCTCTACAAAAGATACACCACCCCAATTGAGTTGAACTCAGATAGATAACAGCAAATTCCATAGATGACATTACAATATTCCTGAAGTGGAATACACATCTCTAATAGATCCTGACTACTTAAAAGTTATGCTCGATAATTGATGTCTAGTCGGCACAGCTGATGTAAACAAGCCAACACTTGCGAAATAGATTATTTGATAACATAATCAAGCAAAACAGTTAGTCTGAAGTATGAAGATAAACAGAGAGCTTCAATTTTTTAAATGAGAAGCATCAATGCCATAAAGTACAAGAACACCATGTACAATCATATGTGCAAGCAAGGTTCTTAATGTGCTAACTGCTAACTCATAAATTGGTAAACGATTAAGATGACACAGATTGACAATTCACAAGTAACAAGTAGTATCTCTAGATAAGAAAGGTATAGAACCGTCATGGTGCAGGGTTTTTTTATCGGTGGTGTAGGGTAATATCAAGGTTATGGTGTAATCAAGTTCAAGATGTTTCACATGCACTACCTGTCATTGATGGTACATGTAATCAGATATTGATCAGAGAGAGCTAGCTCAAGTTGAAAGATATGAAGTACTGATTTACAATTTTGTATGTTTTAATTGTAACTATAATTTAGGTTTAAAAGATTAACCCTCAGTACGTTTTGCACTAGCATTTACTTTTAATGAAAATGAGATGGAAACGTCAACTACTCAACTTGCACTTAGAAGCATTGCTTCAAATTATGTAAATAATAACAGAGAAGCATTAAATAACTCAATGCAGTTAGCTGGAAAGTACCAAAATACACAGAAATCTATCGTACCTGAAGGCAAAGAAAATCAGCCTCCAAACTATCGAGCACAGTCAAAATTTTATCTGATCGCACTTTCCATCTGCAAATATGACACATTATATATGAAATCTCTGTACAACACATCGAGAATTGAGATATAAAGGAAAAAGGAAGATAAGCATTTGCACTACATGTAATTGAAACGTCTATTACAATCAACAGATTAAACCCTATTTTTTACTGAAATGACAAACACTACATATGGCCCTATGGATGAAAAGGCAACATAAATTTTAATGACGATCTTCCTAACATGATTTTCCCCCCCTTGAAGATGTACAAGTACTTTTCAGACACTAATAATCTTCATTGTTAGATCGCAACATAGCCCTCACAAGCTTAGTAAAACCTGAAACAATTGATTGTTTCTCCATATTCTTTCATTACTCTCACCTGACAGTGATCTAGACTATGGTGACCATATAGCCCTATCACTAGCATCAGAGATGATAATTCAACAGTAAGAGTTTTTTTGATCATGTCAGTTGCAGTCTTGACAAATATTCAACAACATTAAAAGAACAGATTTTTCTTGAAAAGGTTTGTGAAATTTGTTGATAAAATTCTCTCTTCTATTAACTTTAGCCACCATTCTATTAGACAGGCTATTGTATTTACCACTTATCACTAGTTTCTAAGATGAAACAGATTTGTCAATCAACGGATAAAAAAATTGATCACCTCAAAAAAAGGGTAGTTCATGAACGTTGATAAGGGGCAAAATTTCTAATCACTACCATAGGTTTCTCACCACTGCACATTTAACTTCATGATGGACATTTTCCTTCAATAGAAACCTTTACAATTTAGTAACACGGTCAATGATAGAGCACACTTTATCAGTAAAGCATTTGTATGACAAGTATCTGAGAAAGTGAATAAAGGAATATTGCACTTGAAAAGGAAAAGAAAAAATATAACTGCAAGATTGAGGCTAAATTTGTACAAAGTGATCCAGTCAACACTTTCACTCAGGGTGTGATTGGGTTTGCAGGTTAACGGTTTATAGTTGGGTAACCTGAAACCTAAGTATGGTGCAAACAAATGTTTATCATCCACGGATAGTGTTACTTTTTCGTTTTCACTATCTGACCAGAAGGATGTGGATATAGATGTTGAACTACAAAGGTTCTAACTCACAAAAGGAACACACATGGATGAATCTCCCAAAGTTATTTTGAAAGAAAAGAACAGGAGGGGGTGTTGAACTGCAAGTGTACCTTTTCAAAAAAACTGCTTCCGGAAGAAAACATGTTCTAACAACCATACGTCTTTAATTCTTTTATCTTTTTCAGAAATGTTGTATCTTGAACATGGTGGCTAGCTAAATATTTCCTCAACTCAAGAGACAAGAGGAAGAAGCACTTCATCTTGGTAAATCACCCCATAGCTGCGCACCTTTGTTGAATACCATAGCTTCTTCCTAAAGTTAGCAAGCCCTTTATAAGAGTGTGGTAAGTAACAATGTCAGGTTTCAGGCCCTCAAATTCTATTGCCCTTAACAAATTTAAAGCCATGTTGATGTTTTTGTTTCTGCAGAAGCCTTTCACCAATGTATTCACTGAAATAAGATCATACCCACAATCTCTATACATCATATCATTAAATAGTCCAATCGCAACATCCATCCGCCCTAGTGAACAATATCCATTCAAAAGGGAATTATAAGAAATTATATCTGGTTGTAAGCCACTTTCAACCAATAAGAAAAATATTTTTACCGCATCTTCCAGATTTCCTTTTTTGCAGTAATTATCAATCAAGGTGTTGAAAGACACAACGCTGGGATGAATTCCTTGATGTTTCATTGATCTAAGAGCACCATTAACGGCGCCCAGGCAGTTCCCGGGCGTCCTGGTTTCTCTCTCAACCACGTCAGCTTCTCTCTCCGTCACGTCAGCTCAAACCAACCCCCCTAAATTTTTCTTAACCACACCCAGAAACAACTCAAGCGCCCTACATTCTCTCCCCTACACGTCATTTCGGGATCAATTCTAGGCAAAACACGAAAAAATATCAAAAAACTCTAGAAAATATAAACAAATAAAAAACTTATTTTCATAAAAATATATTTGAAAAAACGATTTTAAATGATTTTTAAAACATTTTCTAAACACAAAAACAAAAAACAAAAAAAGTGACCAATGGGAGGGGGACACGTGCCCCCACCCAACTGCCCAACCCATCCGCCTGGGCCGAAATTCGGGCGGATGGGCGCCCGAATATCAGCCCGAGCAATGGTTTTGTGATTTTTTAATAGAAAAAATGGTGATGTGTCAGGTGGAATTCTGGGCGCCTGATTTTTTTATGGTCGTTAAGGATGTGCTCTAAGAACTCTCATGGATTGCTCCCATGTGTCAACATGGTAGAAACCACACATCAGAGTATTATATGTCACGACATCTGCAGTTATCGCCTGACTTTTCATTTCATCCAAGAGATATTTGAGCTCCCTGAACGTATTAGCAGTACACAAGCCAAACAAGAGTGAATTGTATGTAGTAACATCAGGTTTCAATCCCTTCTGTTCCATTCCCCTATATAATTCCAAAGCTTCATCCGCTCTACCACTTTTGTGATTTCCGGTGTTTAAGATAGTATAACTATGAAGGTCGTACTGAAGACCCTGGAACTCCACAAACTTAAAAAGCCTTGTAGCATCTTCCATCTGACCAACCAAGCAATAACCGTGTATCAATATGTTAAATGATATTGTATTGGGTGCTTCACCTCTGTCAACCATAGAACAAAATAGGTCATTTGCCGCTTTGATTTTCCCTTTTCTACTAAGAGAGTGCACTAAACTGTTGAATGTTACAACATTTGGTGAAAGTCCACAGTTGATCATTTCCTCGAATAGACTCAAAGCACCATCCAATGCTCCCTCCCTACAAAGATTATCGATCAAAGTGTTATAAGTGATCAAATTAGGCCTACAACAAGCTCGCATTCTCTTCATTTTTTCATACAGTTCAAGTGCTTTCCTGTTACATCCTGAGGAGCAAAGACTTTTAATGATGATATTGTAAGTGACAACGTCTGGTGAACATCTTATGCCACACATATTCTCCACAATGTTACTACATCATTAACTTTTCCTGCAACAAAAAGGCCTTTGATCAATGAATTCAAAATAACAATATTAAGATGCTGGCCATTCTTCAACATATGAGCTACAAAACCAAACGCCGATTCCACTTGATTCATATCACAATAAAAATTAATTAGAGCGCCATATGTCATGGTGTTTGGACGACAACCCAAATGTAACATCTTCTCAAATAACACCTAAACATCAAAGCCTCTCTTCTCCGCAGATAACCCACTGATCAATGTGTTGTAAATCGCCATATCCGGCTCACACCCACATTTCAACATGACAGCAAGCACCCCAAAACCAAGTTCCACATGGTCTAAATCACGAAAACACTTAATAATTGTCCCATATGCAACAACATCTGGCAAAAACCCCATCTGAGACATTCTATGAAACACCATTGCAGCATCTTGAATCCTCCTCAACTGGCAAAGCCCGTGAAGCAAAGAATTGAACATCACATTACTAGGCCCAGAACACAGCTTGAAGACAACACCGAACAACAAAAAACCCAATTCTCCACAACCCATACGACAATAACAATCAATCAAGATGCAACAACTGTAGGAGTCAGGCACAAACCCTTCCCTAACCATACATCTATAGAAGAAAATCGCAGAAGAATAGCTCCCTAATTCCCGTAGTTCGGTCAAGATAAGATTGAAGCCATAAGGAGATGGAAATGGTTTAGTATGGACTAATTTTTTAATCTTCTTGCGGAAACAGTACAAAACAGAAGGGGAGAGTTTGCAATTTTTGGCAATAGGTCGCTTACATTTGGGCAGTTTAGTATGTGGAAATGAAGAAGTAGAGATGTGTTTATAGGAAAGTGTGCTTGTGGTTGTGAACAGGTCAACAAGATGCTTTAGAAAATGGAGTTGGGGAGCAATCCTTGAGGAACCGGAGATAACAATAGGAAAGCTAGATAACATCACATGACCAAGGAGGCCAACACATCAAAGAATGGTGCTTTCGTCTGTTTCTATTTGTGATACCAGAGACCACAAATGTTGTGACAAAGTGATGAAGTACCACTTATGTACCACCATGCAGAATTCATTTTTTCCTGTCACCCAAGAAAATGTCATTGACAAAAGATCATGCATGCATTGGAAGTTAAGTTGGTATACCTTAAACATGGGGATGGAGAGTGTGGAAAAAGAGAACTTTTGACATAAGCCTGCCAAAAGTGGGGTTTATGTTAAAATTTTGAAATTTTATCATAAGAGCTAAAGAAATCACAAAGACCGAATTCTCATTTAATTAAAATTGATGTTGGCATGTTGGGAAAATATAAATATTTAAAAGCTACCTGCGCCAAGATGTTATATGAAACAATCCGAAACTTGAGTCCTGCAAAGGTATACAACACAAGTAAGCTTAAATTGTTCCCAAATGGGGAATTAAGGATCTTAAGTTGGCCAATCTGTCGTCTGCTTAGTTGACTAGTCTCTCGAGCAAGTATCTGAGACAACTTTGAGATCTTTTATTTTATTTAGAAGCCAATGAAATATGCAAAATAAAATAAATAATAATACTCTTTCTAATGATGATAAAGTAAATACTTCAAGAAAAAGAATAAAATATAATGTACTACTCATGCAAGAGATTGCAGTTTAACCAGAATAGAAGGCAGTTGCACAAGTTTGCGTGATTAAAATCCAAGTAGACTATGTTCAGAGGTTGAAGGCCAATTATCTTCTTCACCGATTCAACCTTTGAAAGCTTAAACAATTAGAAGAACTACTTACTACTCATTGAATGGTGAACACTTTCAATATTTTTTTAGTTCAGTCTATCTTGGCTTCTACATCCTTAACACCGCTTGAATCATCTCCCATACAATTACTATCCTTGTTCTCTAGCCGAGGAAATGCCAAGAAAGTCACCAAATGGAGATGACACTGGAAAGATCACCATTTTTGGGGTTCAACCAACTTGGAGAGAATAGGCAATAAGGTTTTAGTGGTAATCAACCATACTAGTTGCCTCAACTTGAGATCACTACAGGATTTGAGAATAAATAGGATATGCTTTCTCCCATCCCCAAAACTAGACTTTTCTTGTTGATCGGCCAGACTAAACAAAAGTTAAATAATGAGATTTATCGGTTTGCACCAACTAGTTTGGGATTAAAGGCTTTGTTGTTGATATTTATCGGTTTGGTTAGCCATTAGTGATGCATCTTTTTAAATGTTTTATGTTTAGTTCAGTTTGTATTCCTAAATTGATATTACATGATTACAACCTGTCAGTAATGCTTCTCGTCATAACATTTTAAAAGCTTCTATTTTTTTTCCATGCAAATATACTTAGAACCGTGATGGACGGACGCGCGCGTCACGGACGCGCCTTACGTGGATCTGTACAGCTCAGATAAGACAGTGTGCAGACCCTAGGACATCGTGCAGTCTCATTATTCGTGCAGAGCCCACACTTATCATAATAAAATATTTGTTTTTAAGTTTTACGTTGGATCAACTTAATTTGTCTAGCTTACTTTATGTGTGTGTGCAGTTTACATTATGTGTTTGTCCTGTTTACGTTATGTGTATGTCCGGAATAAGTGTATATTGTTGTACGGAATAAGTGTATTTGTTGTCCGGAATAAGTGTATTTCTTGTCCGGTTTAAGAATAAAGTGTGTCCAGAAACGGAACATAAAGTTTGTCCGGAATAAGTTGATTTGTTGTCCGGAATAAGTGTATTTGCTGTCCGGAATAAGTGTATTTGCAGTCCGGAATAAGTGTAGTTGTCCAGAATAAGAAGAAAGTGTGTCCAGAAACGGAACATAAAGTTTGTCCGGAATAAGTGTATTTGCTGTCCGGAATAAGTGTATTTGTTTTCCGGAATAAGTGTATTTGTTGTCCGGTTTTAGAATAAAGTGTGTCCAGAAACGGAACATAAAGTTTGTCCGGAATAAGTGTATTTGCTGTCCGGAATAAGTGTAGTTGTCCAGAATAAGAAGAAAATGTGTCCAGAAACGGAACAGAAAGTTTGTCCGGAATAAGTGTATTTGCTGTCCGGAATAAGTGTATTTGTTGTCCGGTTTAAGAATAAAGTGTGTCCAGAAACGGAACATAAAGTTTGTCCGGAATAAGTTGATTTGTTGTCCGGAATAAGTGTATTTGATGTCCAGAATAAGTGTATTTGCAATCCGGAATAAGTGTATTTGATGTCCGGAATAAGTGTATTTGCAGTCCGGAATAAGTGTAGTTGTCCAGAATAATAAGAAAGTGTTTCCATAAACGGAACAGAAAGTTTGTCCGGAATAAGTGTATTTGCTGTCCAGAATAAGTGTATTTGTTGTCCGGAATAAGTGTATTTGTTGTCCGGTTTAAGAATAAAGTGTGTCCAGAAACGGAACATAAAGTTTGTCCGGAATAAGTGGATTTGCTGTCCGGAATAAGTGTATTTGCTGTCCGGAATAAGTGTATTTACAGTCCGGAATAAGTGTATTTGCAGTCCGGAATAATATATGGCTTCATTATTGTCGGAATAAACGAATCAATATATGGAATGCAATAATATGATGTCAAAACAAAAAAACGTACACCTCCCCCGCAGGGGCTGCCGCCCCCTGCCACCCCCGCACAAACTCAACAAACCTCCCACTGTATATTTTACCCCACAAGAATTATGTTTAGGAAAAAAAATAGCATCTCAGATTTCCTGTTTATGTATAACATCGGAAAGTCTTCGTACCGTCTCATTCACGCTGCTTACGTTGTGAAGAATCCTGGGAGTCGGCATCAGACGTTTTTTCGACATAATATCTTGCTAGAAATGATGATTTATTCTGGAGAGAAAGAATGAAGAAGAAAGAAAAAGTGTCATCATATTTGTATTTGGGTGGAGAGAGAGAACGTGCTGAGTTGAAACGCATTTAATGTGATTTGAGTGGACATCAGGAAGAAAAAACAAAAAAACATTCATGCTTTGGCCACGTAAGGGCTGACATGGATGTCCACGTAGAGCGCGTCCGTGACGCGCTGCGTTCATAAATCATTTTCCATATACTTATAGACGACATGGAAAACTGGCAACTTGTTAGCTTGTAATATCATATCTGTTTATGGCCAGAAACCTAAGATAATACAATTGATACTCTTGTCGATTGAAAGAGGAAAAGAAAAAAAAACAATTGACACTCTTGGCCAACCTAAGGAGCTTACCTACCAGAAGAAATTTCACAAGGATTAGCGTCTCCAGCACCCAAAGAAATGAACTTCGGGCCGAACGGCAAAGCCTTCTCGGCATTCTCACTCAATTTGCTCATGTAAACTCTCCTACAAAACAACATTCACCAACAAGTATCATAAGATTCTTCAAAAAGATTCTTCAAACTTTCTTTGATTGTTAATCATCATATTTTAACGAATGCTTCTAATGTACATCATCAGTTATTTATCACTGAAATTAAGTGGAATGTAGCAAAGATAAAGCAATTTGGCTCTTGATCAACTACAGGAAGAGCACCATAGTCATAGCTACAATTCCTTTTTTACATTCGAACACCACTTTCCACTTATTACATAAGTACACGGCAATTAAATTGCATCTATAATACTAATGTTGCTAATTCTACTCTAAATCGGACAGCAATGGAAACATACCGATGAGGTGATTAGAGATTGAATCCATTACCTTACTTGTGGACGGGGTAGAAGCGCAAGAATCCCTCCTCCTGCCCTGAGCATTAGACTTCTCCCTGTTCTTTCAGATTGCCAGTGAAACCCTGAGATCAAAGCCGAGGCTGCCAAAGGTACCAACCGAGAAAATATGTTTTCAAAGTTTCTGCACATTCAGAACATTATTCCTTGGAGGCACCGCAACTACTTGTAATCCGAGCATGTCACATATCAAGAAATCTAAGATTCTATATTAAACAGATAACAAGGACGTAAGAAGAACACTTACATAATCATTGAGAACCCATTGAATATTTAAAAAATAAACAATCAAAACATGAAATCAATCACAGTCGCTTTGTATCGAAAATTGGCTGGAGAAAACAACAGAACTCGTAATGTAGCAAACTTACATTTGATCAAAATTTTCTTAAGTGCAAGAAGAAAGCTTTGTATATGGAACTGTGTTGCAGAACATTGATGTTTTTAAGCAATGTTAAGCAAACAATAATTCCTAACGATGTTTTTTTAATTACAAAAAAATAATCCCAACCGATTAAAAAAGATGTAAGTAACAACATCAAATCAAGCACATACACAAAAAATGGAACCCGAAACTTCGTCCAAATGATGCACTTTCAACAACCACAAATCGAGCTATTTCCAAAGACGAGTTTGGAGCGTGAAAGGGCAAGTACGAATCACACACGGAGAAAAACGGAATCGAACCCTAACGGATTTTACGAATCCTAAAAATCAAAACAAACTCACCGAGGGATTGGGATTTGGAGAGGCGGAGGAAGGGCGAGAGGTTGAGTTTCGAGTGGATGGATGGGTGGGTGGAATTCTGAGGTTCTAAACTTCTCGATATTTTTTTTTAACAAAGTCCCTCTCGTTCTACTTATTTATTACCAGTAATTCATAAATTCTTGGAAGTATTGTGACGGTCTGTAAGAGCATCTTTAACACTGAAAAAACTGGGGGCGGAACGGGATTCAATCCACCCCCAGTTCTCTTAGCGCGCGAAAATTGGAGGTCAGGTCCCGACCTGGGTCGGCGACCCGACCTGATTTGGGACCCGAGTTGGCCACGTGGCCAACCCGGGTTGGTTGTTTTTTTAAAAATAAGTTATTAAAAATTAATTTTTTATTTGTTTAATATTTTTTATTGATATATATATATATTTATATAATTATAATTATTTTTTGAAAATTAAAACAAATAATCGAATACCAAACCTTTTCTCCCATCTACGTTATTTGGAGATCAATCTTTGGAAAACAAATTAATTTTAAAAAATCTTAAAAATGAAAATAAATAAAAAACACATTTTCAGAAAAAAAAATTTAAAACGACTTTAAAATAAATATATTAACATTATTAACTATTATCAATATTAAAAAAATTAGGTAAATTATTTAATTGATATGTATATTGCTTTATATAATTAGAATTAATTTCTAAGAATTAAAATAAATGAAAATTAATAATATAAAATCGTTGTAAAAATAATTTATTTAATAGTTTGTGACTTTGTGTATTTTTGTGGTGGAATAAAAAATGAGGTAAAAAGAAATAAATTGGAGGAGAGAGTGTGTTGAAAGTGGGGTTGGGGTTAAAAGATGAAAAATGTGTTGGGTTGGGTTGTGGGTTGCATAGTGTTTTCTGCTGACGTGGCGGAGAGAGAAACTGGGTTGGAGGGGATTTTTGGGTTGGGGTTAATGGTGCTCTAAACGGGTTGGGTACGGGTATCCAATAATGGTCTATCCGTACCTGCTTGGTAACCTATTAAAATATCATGTAAAAGTCAAAAAATGTGTCTTTTTTGCATAAAACCCTGAAAATAAAATAACCCAAAACTAAAATCTAAACAAACAAACTCAAAAAACATTTAACTCTTGAACACATTGAACTTCACATACCAGCAAACAAACACATCAACTTCACAACGAAAAGCATTGACCCATCAAAACCCACAAAAAAAGAAAAGATGGTTACCCTTGTTGGAGCTCACCAGAAGAGGAGGGGACTTGGTTTGGGAGTCGGTGGAGGATAGGACGACGATGGTCTCTCCAATGTCGCCGACGGAAGATGCGACGGCGAGGAGGTGAGGCTCGTGGAAGAGACGGTGGGACTCAGGAGAGGATAGAGCTTCGGTTTAGGAGGTTGGTGGAGGATAGGTTAGGGTTAGATTTAGATTTTTACCTTTTTTATTTCTAAAAGTTTTAGCCTTTTGTATTTATGTTTATTATTTATTAAGTGTGTGTATATATATACACGGGAATTCATAATATTGATAACGGGTAAACGGATATACGGGTACAAATAATGTGCATACCGTACTCGACCTGTTTATCCACCAGGTACGGATTAACAAGTACAAATTTTTAAACGGATATGGAATTTTGTACCCATACTCGTATCCGTACGTGTCAGGTACACGGATATTACATGTTCCGTTTACAATCCTAACTATGAGTCCTTAAATTGATTAAAACATATAAACACCTAAAAAAAGAACCCGAATCAACCGCAAGATCGAACCACAGCCGAGACAGACTTCCATCGATTTATGAATTTGCCACCATTCTTCTATTATTACTTTAGTATTTACATATTGTTGCAAAATTATTTCACGTTCCAAAATGTTATACCAATTCAGGTTAGTTTATTCTCATATTTAGGATGTTTGAAATTTAAAATGGATATGAATAAAAAGATAAAATAAAATAAAAAAATACATTCCAAAACGTTACGTTACATCCGCTGACATTTTCATTATTATCTCTAAGAACAACTCACAAATTTTTGGAAAAATCGTGGGTCTTTTAATAACAATAAAAACTTATAAAAAATTGACCACCAACCAATCAAGCACAAGATCGACCCACACACGACACAACCCGGAAGGACCTCCTCTATCGATCAGACCCAATCCGAGTTTTCAGGTCATGTTCAGACTCGCCGCGGAGGGAGAGGTCGACAACGCGGCCGGTGGTGGGGTCGCAACTTACGCCGTACCAGTTGGAGCAGCAGTTTGGGCCCGTCCAGGTGCTGAACAGGCCCATGAAGGGCTCGGACATGGAGGATTTGAAGGCCAGGAGGGCATCCCGGTCAGACGGAGGTCAGGCGGCCGTGGTTGGAAGTAAACACACAATGGGTTGGGTTGAAAAATTCTGAAACCCGAGTTTTCAGGTCGGGTTCGGGCTGTAAGGGTCGGGTTGACCCAACCCGACCTGAAACCGCTGAAACGAGGCCCCTATTTCAGGCCCACCCGATAAGCCCGCTGCGCAATTACCCGAACCCGAACACCCCTACCGGCTACCGCTCTCTCTCTCTCTCTCTCTCTCTCTCTCGAATCAACCCGAAATCCCGAAGACCCGAACCCTCTCTCTGACTCTCTCGCGAATCGTCATCCAATCCCTAACCATAACCCTCTCTCGTTCCTCTTCCCCCTCTCTCTCACGCTCTCTCGATCACCGCTGATGATTCCACCACCCAGAAGCAAGAGCAAGAGCACGGAAACGAAGAGGATGCGTCCCTCCACGTCACCACTGCCATCATCCCCAAACCTGAGCCGGAGGAGAGACCCCAAACGGTAGTGCCCAGGAGAGCAGCGGGGAGGACCAAAGAACGTCACACCAAAGTCGAGGGTCGTGGCCGTATAACCGAAGCCGAAGAAGCGTTAGGGTTTCCGCCGACAATGGTAAGTTCTGATCTTTGGTGGTTTGTGGGTGGTTTGATGGAAAAAAAAGGTTATTTTCTATGTGTTTGGTGATGTTAATTTACGGGTTTTGGTTGGAATAATTCGATCTTTGTTCTTTGGTCATTCTTGGAAGAATTATTTGAACTATGCTGGAAATTATATAGGTCTGTAATGAGACTAATAAGAATCATTTAGCATTTAGTGTGTAAATATTTCATGCGAAAATTTCGGTTCCAACCCAACCCAACCCGAAAATTTCGGGTCGGGTTGGATCCAACCCGAATCGGCTCGAGTTCGGGTTCGATATTTCCCTAACCCGAAAATTTCGGGGTTTCAACCCGACCCAACCCGACCCGTGTGCAACCCTACCCGGAAGGACCTCCTCTGTCGACCGGACCCACAACAAGCACAAAGACACGTATTTCTATCCGAATATCTTTTTATTATTATTCCCCTTCCGTCCACTCCAATGCCGCCGACGACCTCCCCGCCGGCATTGGCGACCAAACGCCGAACTCCGACCACCACCAAACCCTCCTTTCTAATCTCCCTCGACACGACCCTCTCCCGCCACCTCCACTCCAGCTTCCTCCCCCTCGTCCCCCGATCCCTCCTCCGCGTCCTCGAGATCTCCGGCGACGGCCGCCTCTGGTTCCCCATCCCCATCCCCCTCGTCCTCGTCCTCCTCTCCCTCCCCGCCCCCGTCCTGCTCCTTCTCGGCCTCCTCCTCGACCTCCTCCTCATTGGCCTTCTCAAGCACCTTGTCCGCCGCCCTCGCCCGGTCTACAACCCCGCCATGCGCGTCGCCGTCGCGCTCGACCACTGGTCATTCCCGAGTGGACACTCGTCTCGGGTCTTCTTCGTCGCTACCTTCCTCCGCCTGTTCGTGGTGAAAGGCCAGGGTTTTGGGGGTTTGGGTTTGGTCGTGTGGGTTTGGGCGGTTGCGACCTCCGCTTCGAGGGTTCTGCTAGGGAGGCATTTCGTGCTTGATGTTGTTGCTGGCGCTTGTTTGGGGGTGTTTGAAGGTTTGTTTGTGTTTTTCTTCTACAATTTGTGGATTGATTCATCTGAAGGTAACATCCTTCCTTTATAAAGATTGTGATTTACAGTCGATTGATTATTTATGAAGGATTTTTCTGTTTTCGATTTCGCAATGCTTGTTACGGTTGGTTACATGCAGCTTCATGAATTGCTCTCGATCGCTTTTAATTCTATGCTCGATTCGATAAGTTGATTTGTTATAATTTCCTAGTCGAGGAAATACCAATATTGGAAGTAGTGAATTTGGACTTTTTATCTTTCTGTGTAGGATAGCAGAGATACTTCTGGAATTAGGAATTAATACTCATACTTGCTGACTTGTTGCATCTACTTTATTAAACTCTTAATATGTTGATTGACAACCATTTGTCGCCTTTGAGCTAGTCCAGATTAGTTTGCGGAACTTAGTTTCTATACTGAACGTAGGATACTATCACGTAACTGTGGTAATTTAGGGATGGCTTTCAGAACAGATGTCTCTGTTATTTGCTAGGGATTGTTCGATCGGCAAGTGCCATACTACGATTGTTTTCTTTCCTCATACACCGCAATCACATGATCAGTTTGTTACCTAGTTACTCTTTACTAATGTTGAAAATTTGTATGTTAACTTTCTACTTTGCCACAAGTATTGTAGTGCATGCTAAGTTTTTTGTTGTTTGAGAAATCTTCGTTATCTTTTTAGTGAATCTCAACCATGCTAATGCACAGAGTCGCCAGGGATAAGCCTCTCACTAGATGAAGTCCTTTTTTTAAGGAATATCAAGTCCTAATTAGAAGATGAAAGTTTATTTTTCTGTGCATTGGACTGTATTGAATTATTGATGGCTTTTCAGTTAGAAAAAATATTTTATGTTATTTGTGATGTTCTCTAATAATGGATGAATTGGATGAATACCAGTCTACTTTCTTTATTCTACCATGTCATAGATTGGAATTTGGAAACTTAGGCTCCTGCAAACCAATCTACTTTCTGGATTCTACCATATCACAGATTGAAACATGTACATGGTTTTCTCAAAAAAGTACAATCACGATGTGTTTGTCTTTTTTTATATAATGATAATCGTAGGGTTAACTTTAGTTATAGGCTGGATTGCGGATCTTCGGCCACGATGGTGTCTCTCTGGCCGGTTAATTAACAGTGTTTTTGGTTGGGCTACGTTGTCTAAATTAATGTGATGGCATCTTGTAATCAGATAACATTACATTATTGATTAAGGTGAACCAAGCCTGAGCTTGGTTGATTCTTACGGATCTTAGCTATTGTGAATCTCGGCTGGTGGGTAGCACGCTCGCAGCCCCACCTCCATTGCTTGGCAACCTTGCCCCGTAAAAATCCATGGCTCCTATGATTAGTAATTGAAATTAATTGCCTATCATCCTTTTGAAAATATTATGGTTGAGTGAGAGCATCTTTTATCTCATATCTTAATGTTAGTGGTGGTCATCCCGTTCTTTTTCAGCGAACCTTCGCATGTATGTCTTTATTATATATTTATAATATAATTATAACCTTCACGTGTACAACACTTTTTCCCCCTCTTTTTAATAATTGTAACCATCACACATATAACCTGCACATGTGAAGGTGATTACTGAGAAGTAATTATAAGATCCAAATATAACAAGTCAAATAGTTAACGACCACACCGTATTAAGACCAACCGAAACGAAACTGCGCAACAAAAGCAAAAATGGCTAAAAACCTCACCACCACCATCACCAATAGTTCCCTCGTCGGCCGTCTGATCGATTTGGACAAGAAGGCATCCTTTAATCTTCATAATAAATTCAGTTCAATCGTACCTCGTTCCATCCTTTTAGTCCTCGAGATCGCGGCAGACGACGTCTTTTGGTTCTCCGTCGTCACCCTCCTCTTCTTCTCCAAAAAATCTCCTTGTCTTGGCAACTTCCTCCTTGTTGGATCCCTTATTGACATTCTCGTCATTGGGCTTACTAAGTACATCGTTCGTCGCCCGCGTCCCATTTACAATGGGACGATGAACCCTCTTTTCGCTGCCGACCGGTGGTCCTTTCCTAGTGGGCACTCGTCGCGGGTGTTCTTCTTTGCTTCTCTTCTCCACCTTTGCTCTCACGATATTAAGAATGCGGGAGGTGAGTTGGTTGGAGTTACGGTGGTTGTTGTTGTCTTCCTTTGGTCAGCTGCAACTTCAATTTCGAGGGTGATGTTGGGAAGACATTTTGTCAGTGATATCGTCGCCGGTTCTTGTCTTGGTGCTTTGGAAGCTATGCTTGTTTTTCGGTTCCTCGACACGCAAAGAATTTGGTTGTTTTTCAATTGACATTGAGTCGTGTTTAGTTCGATCGCCTGTGGTTGGGTTTTCAATGGCAACGAACCATAATTATGAGGCAACTCCTACAAATACAAAATCTTTTTCGAATCTTTATTTCATTGCGTCATTACGTGTTATAAAGTTATCATGCTTCTGTTTGTAAACTCTAGGGAGTAACTTCTAGTAGATAATAATAATTACTTTTTCCTATGCTTTCTATGCGAAGAGAAATTTTCGTGGAATAATAATCTTAAAATTTTAAAATATGAGTTGATGTTTGATGAGTGACTTGACCGGCTGTATATTGTTGCACGAATATTTGGCTTAAACAATGTATTTTATCTCTTCTATTTAGGGCAGTGATGTTGTGCTTGGATTGAAGGATTAGAGAGAAAATAAGAGAAATGCAAAGAAAGGAACGAAAAATCTTATTTTTCTTCTCTTCTTTTCCTTGCTCTCATTTATTTTTGTTTTGATAGTATGGGTGCAAACTAATATGAGTATGTTCATGTCCATTTCCATCTACAAATTTGGATACATATATAGATATAGATCATATTTGGATATCAAAAATTTGTATCCATAATCTATATTCACGTGAAACGGATACAAATACATACGTGATATAAACCATCCAGGTACGTATCAAAGTATGTCAATATAACTTCCAAGTTGACGAATTCTAATAAACTTTTTGTAGCCTTTTTCAAAAAAAATTGTGCTTAATACAAGAACTTTGGGAGAAGACGACGAGTCCAGGCAAACAATTGGAAGGCCTTTACACCATAATATCACATCAAAAACCCCATCTCGATCAAAAACCGCCGAGAATAATCATCAAAGTCTAATATTTTTCACCAACAAATGTACAACTAGTTTCTTCTTCCTCTTCATATTTTTAAAATAAAATAAATGTTGTACAAATTTATTTATAATCTTCTCAAACAATATTTTATTCCCAAATTTGGGATATTTCATAAAATTGATGTGACAATAACAATTTGGTAAAGATAGTGGAAATAATAGAACTTAATTTTATTTGTAGTGGAAATAATCGAACTATAAATAAAAATATATAATTGTACTATAGAAGTTACACAGTAAACATAGTTTATTGAACCTAATAAGCTAGCCAACAAATAATTATTAACTTCAACACGGGCCACCTGGTCCTCCGAAAAAGAAATTAGTTCCCCACGAAGAATCATCCATAGAATTTCCGATGTCGTAACAATGATAACACCGCGAGTAAAGATTGAAATTTGTGACTCCTTCAGAATCTGCATATTGTTCCATATTTTTAATGAAAGCAGCTACCTTGAAACCATCATCGGGAAAATAACCACTTCCCATTTGTGGTAGATTGGTGCCGTTGGGTCCAAATACAATGCCCCCAAATGAAATAAATTCAGCATACAAGCGTAAATTCGTGAAAATGGAAGATGGCCAATAACCTATTACAGTTGTGTGGGGAGGATGTCCCATTGCAAGCCACCAATCTCCTGTCTTGTTATCCTGAAATCCAACGAACGTATGATTTTTTATTCACAAAATAATGAAAAAAAATCCTCAAATCGATCGTATGCACCTGCTTGAGTTGTATATGAATTTCATATTGTGGCCCTTGATAAACCGAGATAGGTTTGATAGCCATACCAAATGCATATTGACTGCTCACTCGAACAAATCCAGGGCAATCGTAATTACAGTCTGTCGCAGAATTTACTGTCTACGTAATATTAGACAAACAAATAATAAAAATGTCAATAAGTCGTTAATTACCATTGCAACTTAGAATTAATTGATTCGGAGAAATATGAAATCGTAAATAGATGCTTACCATCCATCTCGCATAAAATCTTGGTTGATAATCCCCATAGGCTGTTGGATCAACCTGAAACACATGTCAAGTACGTGTCATATATATATTACTAAATTGAATGCATCTTGGTGAAAACACAAGTGTATGAATTGTAGTTTTTGATGATACGTACTTTCCATCCAACTTCTAGAAAATCAGGTTCGTAAATGATAGAAATTCGCGCATGACTACTTTGATGTTGTTCCATGACACGCGGATTATAAACACTTAATGCAGCTGCACCTCCACGGTATTGGACATTGTCATCCAAATCAGTATCTACTGAAACTGACTGAATTACGTGTGCACCAAATTAAAGTTAGCTTTCCTTTCAAGCAAGATATGTACGTACGTATGAGTCATGTATACGAGAGTAAGAAATCAACCAAAACTTACACAATTAATTTTATTCGTTTTCTGTGCAAGTTGAATTCTATCAAGGTCTTTTTTTTCCATTCTCCTTATGGGGACTGTTCCGGTTGGACATTGAATAGAAGTTGTTGAAGAATACGAAACATTACTGGAAGTTGTAGCCTCTGCTCTGGAGGATTTGTAATCCTTTGGATAAAAACTTGGTCTCATCTGAAAAAGTAACGTTAAAAAATTACGACTATATAAGATAACAAATGTCCAAATTTCGTTAGGATCACAAAAAAAGAAGAGAAAAAAAAACATGACACAAAATAGAAACATGACCAAAAGAATCTTCCGAGATTCACATAAAATTTCTGATATTCGGGTAAGTAATAATAATAATAATAATAATTGTGCAGGTGGTTAAACATGCATCCTTATGAAACTTACTTTGTCGTTAATTTATCAACTTTTATCTTAATTTGGTACCTCCTACATATCGTTTAACTAGAACCATCAAAACTCCATATATATATATATATATATAGCTAGCAATGTCGTTTGAATGAAAGTTAACAAACCTTTATTTTGTGGCCTTTGAGGTCCGGATGTTCCAAACTTGGTTGATCGTAGATGTCGAAACAATCATACTTCTCACCGTTAACCATCTGCCCAAAGGCAAAATCAGAAAAAACCTTAACTGACTAACAAATGCAACAAATTAAGAACATTAATTAATAAACAGACAATATATATGAACATACCACGGTCTTAATTACAGGTTTCCTTTGATGCGGAAGATTGTAATCCACATCAGAAGCATTCTTGTATGAAGGCATGATCCTTCCTTGAACGAAAACGTAATTGTTTGTCAAAGAAATCACCATTAGCCACAAAAAGCTAACACATACGACGTTGGTTTTCATCTTGCTGGGGAAAATTGCAAAAGCTTGCGTCTACTAAAAAGACTTTTACGAACTGATTTTGTGTTCTCGTTTTGATTACAATGATGTATTTATAATAAAGTAAGATTAAGGAAATACAAAACCGCTTCCACGATGGAATAATTCAAATCTTATTTTCGTGCGGATTCTACTTCCTATTCCAGGGGAGTGAGTATAGTAGAAATTTAATTAAACAAAACTTATGAGGCCTTATTTTAATTTTTCAGAAAAATTGCAAATTGGAATTAGTATTGTTATTATATACGGCTAAGATCCACTGAGCCATCCGCTCATATTACTAATTTAAGCCTACTGACAATCTCAACAAATCTACGGTTAAGATCAAATTGGGATAAAATTGTAAAATGACGAAAATGTAGCTTTCATGTAATTACTCTTCTTTCTTGTTTTTGTAACTACCTTTTGAACACATTTGATCACGACAAACCAAAATTTAACATGCAAAAGAAGTTTTTTGAACCTTTTAACCATAAATTTTAAAATCCTTAAGTTTTATTGTTCAATTTAAGTACCATATTACTTGGATTTTGAAAAAGTATACCCATATTGTCAACATAAATATGAGAGACATATTATTATGTTTTCACGAATATTAACCTATATCCGACGACTTAAACTATACGCCACCACCAAAGAAAATCGCCAATAAAATGAAATAAAAATTTAACACGACCTTTGACCCCTTAAAATAGGGTTGGGTCGTTTTATATCCAACCACATGGTATTTACATCTTGTAGATACTTTATACATTTTCATTTACAACTTAATAATACACTAATCTACTTTTTCCATTTAATTTTGTTATCGATTTAAAATTCACGAAACCTTAGTGTCACGGAACATGAATAAAAGAGAAAACTACAGTGAATGTGAATATGTAATCAAAATAAGCAAAAAAACACATTTGCAAGTTAAAAGTAGATTTAAATTAAAAGAAAACACCAGAGAAATGAGAGAGAGAAGAATAGAAAAGAAATGAGAGAGAAGTTTAGGAAAAAATATAAAATAGAGTTTTAAATTAAGGGAATTACTATTCATCGTCCGCAAATTACTTAAATTGTCCGCGTCAATTATCATTTTGCCCTTTACATTCAATTTAATACTCATTTCGTCACGTCTCTTAAAATAAGGCTCCGGTCTCAATTTTTCTCACTCTACTTGTACCAACACCATGAAAATGTCTGACGAAGCGCGTGGATCTGACGAGGTAAATAATAATAAATTTTTCGACCGGAGTCTGCCAAAATCACCTCCCCAATGGGGGCATCAGTTGCAGACGCCTTTTTTAAAATTATATATGTTGTGTTATTTCAAATTATTTCAGGTCCCGTTGCAAGATTTTGGTGGTGATGGGGGTAAATTACAGTGAGTTTTTTTTGTAAGTCCGCAAGTATTTCCAACACTCGATGACGCGAATAGATGGGCGAATCAAGTTGCCATCGGTGTCAAATGTTTTTTGGTAGTATCCTCCTATAAAATGAGATAGTCGGATGCATTGTAATCTAAGATGTGATTGCAGAAATGAAATGGGTTCCCGGGATATGAATATTGTAGTACGGAAGAACACAAAAAGAAAGGGTTGCGGGTGTCGTTTCTTGACAAAGGTGGTCGAGCGACGGGAGCGTGATGGATGAGTGGTAGTTTCTGATAGTTCCCATGGTCAGCACAACCGCAAACTTGCAATTTATCCAGTGGGTCACCGACAGATCAACGGTCTTAGTCCTGGAGCAAAGAAAATTATTCATGACATGACTGAGACACAAACGAAACCGCGTAACATCTTGTTGGCGGCAAAAGAAAAATTCCCGGAGGATAAACCAAAAATCTGAAGACAGGAAACCCACTCAGCAATTTCTGCATCAAGCAGTGCAGTATCAGTACTTGTATTGGATTATGGAGGATGAAGAAACTATTGTCGTCACTCACATATTCTTGACACATCCGACGTCAGTTAAGTTGTTACGCACATAGCCTTCAGTAATTTGCATGGATTCGACGTACAAAACTGAAGGGAATGTGTTCTAAAAGTTTTACTTTTAAATGTCAATTATTAAGAATTGAATGAGAAATCATTTTGTTCCTTGTTTATGTTATCCGTCTTTTAGAAGTGTTAAGGAAGAGACTCTTGGTCCTTAACCGTAGAGCTCTAAAAGATATTGGTTTACATAAAACAAAAGATATTCACAATCATGGTAATTAACATGGGACATTAATTACCGAGTTAAGATTGTCGTGTTGGTCATAGATCATTGTAGCTCTACAAGTGAGTGACAACACGGGTACACAAAAGAGGAAAATATTACTTTTGTATACTGAATAGACCTAATAAGTAAAACATTATAGAATTGTGTTTTCTGTGTCATTAATGTTTTACTGTGTCTTTGGTCCTTTGATATGAGACTTATATCCGATCACTTAAGAATTGCTTAATTAGACTAGTGTCTTGAGCTATCGATGAGTGTAGTGTAAAGGCATTGGTTGGTTAAGTATGACTTTTATTTGAGAAGATAGTTAGTCAAAAGATTATCATTACCCCTCTTAATTGAGTGATGATATTAGTGGGCCCCTTGATAAAGCAAAGTTATAATGTGCACAATGTGATTTGAGTTGAGTCACATATTTATAACTAGCTTAAAGAGATCAAGAAAATGAATACCAATACAAAGATGACACAATACTACTTTGTGAGTATTCTTAATATCATGTGGCAAGGGACGGACACAAGTGGTGCCTCCATCACTAAATGGATCGGGTTTTGGTTCGAGTGGAATTAAGACATCAAACTAATTGGGAGCTATAATGTGTAGCTAGATACCGCTTATAGCTTGTGATATTAAGCTCTTAATATCACTGCCAACTTAGTCTAGATCCTCCCATAGGTCACACCGCAAAAAACCGGGAAACAAGAAGCTTGATTTTTGGTTCATATGATGTGTCGGGTTTCTTATAGAAAATATGACACATATGGTGAACAAGTAAAATCAATTATGTTGTGTATAACATAATTAGAATCATGATAAATTCATATGAGATGCATATATTATAGGGTGCAATAATTTATTGTTGCATAGGATAATATATTACATAAGTTGTGAATTTGCTAAAAACCTCAAAAGTTCAAATTTTTTTGGAAATAAATCCAAAATTTGAAAAGGCAAAATCGGGTAAAAGTTTGGTAATCCGTTATGGTTCGGTCGACCGAAGGATCTGTGGATCGGTCAACCGAACGTGGAACGGATAGTCATAGTTGATTGACCGAACTTGACCAAAGTGTCTGGAACTCTGGTACGGTGTACCGAACCAGGAACGGTCGACCGAAACATGTCCAATTCCGATATTTTCGGTTAACCGACTGGCACTCGGTTTTAGACGCGAATTCGTCTGATCGGTTAAGGAGAATTTTTCTCCTTAAAAATCGGTCATCCGTCTAATACTCGGTTAAACAATCGAGACATATTCGGTTAACCGAGTGGGACTCGGTAGACCGAACCTCGATCGATTTTCTGCCTTTGATAATTAAGAGATTAATTTGATCAGTGGTTGGATTGGCTCCAAACTTGGTCAAACGTTTTGTGGATGCATGTAATACATTATGGAATTAGTTTGTGAGAGAAAATGTCAAGAAAACGTGGCTTAAGAATAACCATGATTGAGAGTAAGATTGGAGCATATAAATAGGTCCTTATTCTCCTTAATTAAGTTAGATGTTTTCTAATTATTTTCTCTCTTAATTCACCACAAAAGCCACGAAAATTCTCTTAGTTTTCTAAGTCTTTGGAAGGAGAAATCTCAGAGATTAAGGAAGGGGTTTGTAGCTAGATTCTAAGCTAGTTTGGAGATTGATTGACTAGCTCCTTTCTCTCCAACATTGTTTAGGGTTTCGGTGAACACTCGGAGACATTCAGCGCAACGAGAAGCGACGATCATCTTCCTCAACGTCTCTGGAACATCAAGAAGTTTTAGAGAACTTTTAGGTATGAATTTCGGAGTCCCTTGTGTTTGTTTTGATAAGTTTTTGAAACTAGTTGTTAAAACAAACTGATGCATGCATGAAATAAATCGAAGAAAATTGTAATTGATCATTATTATGCATAAAAATTCAAAATATATATATGCACAATTAAACATGAAATCCTATAGACGAACAAGTACAAGATGTTTTTGTTCGAGATGGTTGGGGTGACACCAACAAACAAGAATTTCCTTATCGGCTATGCAATTATGAAGGATGAGACCGAGTCTAGTTACCGGTCTTTGTTGGAGAAGTTGCGAGATTTGTTATGCGGTATTGTCAGTCTGATTACAATAATAACGGACCGGGAGTTAGGTCTGATGCGACCAGTGAGAGAGGTTTTTCCTAACTCTGCTAATTTACTTTGCACCTGACATATCAAAAAAGACGTATACCATTAAGCATACTACGCATTCGGCAAGAACAAGCAGATGACAGAGACTTTGAAGTGTGGAAAGTGGAGAAAAATCTTGTTTTCTACTTCAGAAACCGAGTATAATAGAGATGTTAATCTTCTGAAAGATTCGTATGGGTCTTGGCCTGCTATCACGGAGTATTTGAACGGGACATGGTTAATGCATAGACAAAATTTTGTGTCGAATTGGACGAAGAAAATCTTTCATTTCAGCAACACTACGAACTGTAGGGTCGAAAATGCGCATTCGGCTCTGAAAGACTGAATCACTTCATCGACTGCAGCTCTGGACACTCTTTTGGACTGCGTCAACGCGGCTGTTGAAATGCAGCTGACGAATGTTCAAAACTTTCTTGAAGCTTCGAGACGTCGAAATTGCACTAACTTCATAAATGTTTTATATCAACATCTAAATGGTCGAATTTGCCATTACTACTTGTCATTGTTGAGTCAGTCCAGAGTTTGAGAGAATGCATGACTTAAGTGATCAAGTTGAATATGGTTGTGGGTGTGCTTTTCTGACTTCACATGAAATTCCATGTGCATGTACCATCCACACTTGTATTGAGTCAAACGAAAAGATTTATTTAGAGTAGATTCATCAATTATGGAGAACACTTGTCATTGGGATGTGTGGCCAACTCCCAAAGCCGGATGTGGAATTGGTCAGTTTACTAGCTTTGTGACGAGTGGTCGTTATGGAGCGTTGCTCACATGCTCGGGCGTGTGGTTAGAGTTGGACGTTGTCTTGTGGATCAGATGCACGGTCTTGTCAAGTGTGCACAGTTGACATGGTTGGGACGCGTGGTCGCATTGAGACGTGTCACAGTTTTGCCGTGAGAGAGGGTTGAGTGTTGCCTTGTGGGTCGGATGCGCGGTGGGGTCGAGGTGTACGCTCAGCTTTCCTGGGACATGTGGTCGTCTTGGGACACGAGATCAGTGTGAGCCGTTTGAGCAACATGACCTAGTTCAGTGTCGGATTGTGGTGGTGTACAGAGTTTTGTTTCGAGACTCAGGCATGACTTGAGTGTGTGCAGGTGGGACACAGTAGGTAATTGGAGACGACTTGAGTTTGAGACGCGAGGACTAGATTTGTGAGTTCATTTGATGTAATTCATTCATCTTTTAGTATCGATGTAGTAGGATTTTAGAGTTTTTGTATTTCACTTTTATTTGTACCTTGATGTTGACTTTACGTTGTTTTAATTGAGATCTCAACTTGGACCATTTTTTGTTATGCAATTTTTCGATTGTTTATATATAGTTTGTGTTTCACTGTCGTCCCGAGTGTGAATTATGACGGTTACATATGGAGAATCCTTCGAAAAACAAGGTTAATTGAATGTAACCAGAATACTTTTACAAACTTGAGCATTTGACATATAAAACACGCTGCTTGATTCTAAAACATCACTATGACCAATTAACGTAAAACACATCCAACCAATAGTTAGATCAAACATACATTTGATAATATAACTAAAAGTCAAGGTCTACAAACTTTTATCAATCACTCTTCGCAATTCTTGCTCGCCTCTAGTAATAGTAAGAAGGTTCCCCATGAAAACCGTGCGATTTCTTCTTCTTTCCCTGCATTTTTAAACTTATGCCTCAATTACTATTAAACATAAACAAAACTAAAAAAACACGATAAAGTAATTAAATAATTCTCACCAAAATAAACATAACAACTGTCACAATGAGCAGGGAAAAGAGAACCACACTCAATAGCAACATTTTTTTGTTTGTCACCTGAATTTAAACAAAACTTAAAATCCAATTTCCAAAAAAAAAAAAGACAATGATGAGTACATGTTTGAGATAATAAAAACAATTACCATCTCCCAACATCTGCTCAAAAAGTTGACATAAACATTGGTATCTGATTCGTTTGATAATGCGCTGACCTGTTTTAAATAAATTTTTGTGATACAATGTAAATATATTTGTAAGACAGTGCTTTAACTTTTATAATAAATTCACATACTTTTGAAGAAAAAACCCGCTTAATATAAAAAACTTACATGTAGTGGTTCAATATCTGCAGTAGCATCCTTCACCAAGTTTTCCTCTTGAATTTGGATCGACAATTTTTCATTTTCAGCGAGTACCTTAAAATAAAAAAACATATTGATATATACATATGTAATAATTTATTCCAAATATTTTTATTAGTTATTATTAACTTTATTTTATTTTAATGCTAAGTTGTGTTTTTACGAGTTACCATGTTGCTACTTTCTCCGATTTCTGACACAATAGGTTGTTGTTGTTCGATCTCAGAATTCTTTGTTTCTATCAAAATTAACAAATACAAAGTATCAGAATTGTCATCAGAAAAAGTCTAACAATATATAAAATAATTAAAAACTAAAGTTACGGACTTGTGTCTTCCGTGACGTTCCGTCATCATCGACAATGTCTCTTTTATTAAACAAAGTGGTTGGATAGTTGTGCTTTTCAATCTTGTAACATGGCTGCATATAAATATAATTTTTGTTTTAAAATCCAGTATATAACAAAAATCAATATGTTATGTAATTTGTTTTATCGGTAGTTAAGATTACTTACGTGTTTTGGGTTTCGACCAAAATATTGGTAATTTCCACCTGAAAAGATATCAAAATCATGAAAAGTGATAACAAAATATATTTTTTGGTTTTTTATAAAATATTAAAAAACTTTAAAACTTACTATAGAATTGAATGTCCCTCTTATCTCGTCGTCGATGAAGAGGCGGTTTTGTCGTGATTCTTCCTCCAATTGTACCCGGAAATATTTCACCAAACTGATAAAATAATAATACATGCATGTCATAATTTTGAAATTAATAATTTTACTATTCCTTAAATTGCGGCAGCCACTTCCTTACATATATTGTGTTTACATATTTGTGTTGGTTAATGACAAATACATATATGCACAGATGTAACACAAATAATTTTGACTTGGCTCAGATTAATTATTCTCTTGGTGATTTGTATTTAGATGCATATTATGATTTGTTTTGGCCTTTCAATTTGTTTCGAACGTGAAAGAGGGTTGTGGTAGTGAATCCCAACTAAAGGCATCTTTGCGAGTGCAATCAGTAAGTATTTTGATGTACTCTTAATTTTACAGGATCATTCAATGCTAATATATTTTACTATAGCAGTGCACTCTAAAAAGTTATGCCTTTAGTCGGGATCTATTTTCGTTTTGTAGACTATGGCAATTTTATTTTTTATTTTTTGCACAACACATTTTGATGAATTGTCTTGCATCACGTTTTGTGTGTGATGTTTATTTAGGGTGGGTCGTAGATGTTGAAGAAAAATGAGTCAAACCATATTTCTTAAGGACAAGGAGAAGATTGTAGGCAATAGGTTCTTTTTCCATAGATTTTTGTTTGTTTATGTAATTATGTTTAAATTTAGTTTTTTGGATCGACTATTGGGTGTTTGCATCCAGAGGAAGGTACATCATAGCTAATGCAGTTGAACAAGTAAAGTTGAAAGATAACCAATGGTAAAAATTACCATTTATTGTTTTCAGTCAAGTAATTAGCATTTATGGTCAACTACCACTAATTCCTAGACCACATTTGGAAGAACAATAACAAACATTTAAATGAAAATATTTATAGTCTATAGAGTCAACAATTTCAACGTGGAGACATCGCCAATTTTTGGGTCAACTTGGATAAACCATTGCATGCATATAAGAGTATAAGACTACTCTTCGGTATGTTAAGAAAAACTTATATTCCTTTTTTTTTATTTTTCAGTTTTGTTTAATAAAATAATATTTGCATTTTCTCTTATCGTTTGATTCTTCTTAAGGTCAAGTTGAGACATACAAGTTACCCAATCACTTGCATCACATATTATAATTTGGGCAACTATAGCTTTTAACAGTTGCTTTGGACAATTTTGTTCAATAGAATTAGTTTATGCAGTAGAAGATTGACTTGCATATTAAAAAATATGAAAAAAATCTAATATTTCGTGTAGTTACCCGTGCCACTGTGCACTGCCTGAGTTGAATGCTAGTTTACTTGTACACGGGTAAACATGTAAACGAGAATATTAAACTACCCTACAAGGTAGAGACCGAAAAATGAGTATGAATAACAAAGTGTGAATATATTAGCATTTAAGAAAATTATCTCGTCAATGCTTACTCAACATGTTGAAATTAACAGAAAAATGTATATAAATTGACCACCCTACTTATTGTGTGTCTGAATTTAATTTAAAAAAATACTAATTCTTTAAAAAACTTATTTAAGTTTGGCTTATATTATTTTTTGATTATTTATTTACTGTTTATGTTTGACTGATTTTATTTACCTTTTGCAAATGTTAATGTCCATGGTAGTTTTTTCAAGTAAAAGCAGCTGATCTCCAATTTCTTCACTTTCGAGAATTTCGTTAAATCCGTCGCTACAGAATACAAATAAAATTTTATGTTATAAAATTTTATATTTATAAAAAGTAAATTCAAAATGATGATGAAACATGTACTTACGTTATTTTATCAAACAATATTTCGATATTGTCCTTCAAAACACGTGCAACGTCGTTTTTCTCTAGATTTGTCATTCCTATACCGTCAAATAAATTTTTTTTATGTTAATTCAGTAATATAATTAAATTTGGTTGTATCTAAAGATAGCTACTATTTATTATTACAATTTTGTATAGAAGAATATCTTACAACGTACGTCATACTCACATCATTTATTTGTATCAAAAATAAAAATAAATGTAAATAACAAAAGATATATAAGTGCAATCTTTTCACAAGAGTTGAACATAGTAAAGTGTTGCACAAATGAAAGATAAATAAATATCATTTTGCAAAAAATAAACCAAAAATGTATTATAATAACAATTTTAGATGTATTTTATTAAACTCTCATAATGAGTTAAAAGGATTTTCATATCTTGATAAAAGTAGAAAGAGGATTTATGGACTCGTGTTTTGGTTGGTTCAATTATTTTCTTTTTGTTGTCAGATATTGTCGCAAACACAATATGATTGGTTTAATCTCGTAACTAATGAGAACAATTATGTAGCAGTTTAGCTCAGAGGTACGAGTTATGCCATTTAATTTAAATGCATAATAACTTACCGTTCATGATAGAAAACATAATTATACAATTTAATTTGAATGCACAATAACAGATAGTCTGGAGTAGAAAACACAAGTATACTATTTAGTTTAAATGCACAATAAGTAGCCATTTATGGTAGAAAAATGCAATTATACTATTTAATTTAAAAAACACAATAATCTAACAGTCTAGGGTAGAAAATGCAATTATACCATTCAATTTAAATGCACGATAACTATGCAAGTTGTCATACTGAGTCCAGGCAGCAAACTAACAAATGCAAGTACGTTAACAACCTACTATACAAATAACATATACTAATAAATTTAATTAACAAACAATATTATTTATCAATAATATTAATTTTAAAAATAAAACTAAAAAAACGAACCAATAGACGGAAGACACGCTATACAAAGCTGACTCAAGTGATACAAAACTGCTCCTAGTTAATTTACAAATTAAACTAATTTTAAACTATTTAAACTAATTAATATAAAATATAAAATAAAAAATAAAAAAATCCACCAAGTTATTTTGATTGGGTTTCTGACAAAACAAAACAGACTTTATTAGTAAAGCATTCGTATGGTATCCGAGAAAGTGAACGAAGGAATACTGCAATCGAAAAGGAAAAGAAAAATTTATTTGCAAGATTCGGGCTAAATTTGTACAAAGTGATCCGATCAACACTTTCACTCAGGTGTGATTGGGTTTGCAGGTTAACGGATTATAGTTGGGTAACCTGAAGCCTAAGTATGTTTATCATCCACAGATAATGTTACTTTTTCGTTTTCACTATCTGACCAGACAAGGAGGACGTGGATATAGATGTTGAACTACAAATGTTATAACTCACAAAAGAAACACACATGGATGAATCTCCCAAAGTTATTTTGAAAGAAAAGAACAGAAGGTGTTTTGGACTGCAAGTGTGCCTTTTCAAAAAAACTGATTCCGAAAAAAAAAACATGTTATAACAACCATACGTATTTAAGTCTTTTATCTTTTTCAGAAATGTTGTAATTGTCTCTTGAACATGGTGGCCAGCTAAATATCAATGGTGCTTCCCTGGGGAGAGTTTGGATCCCTCGATCCTTGATTCGCCCTTGAGGCTTATATTTGTATCCCACTTATGTTGTATATTCTGAGACAGCACTTCCTATTTTGTTGACTTAAGCAATATATCAAAGAAATCTATTGTCACATCCAAATAGGTTAACACGCATACCTCGTAGTACGGAGAAAAAAATTTCTTCAGGAGCTGCCAATCACCGAGACGAACTTCGAGAAGAAAAAAGGAAACATAATGAGCAATAGTTTAACTCAATAAATATGGAGAAGCTCACTTCCTGCTTAATTCTTTGCCATTCTCTTTTCATGTTCTGTTTAGTGATGTCATTCTCTTTCTATTCTATGTGTGGGATAGCACAGTGCCATACTACGATTGTTTTATTTTCCCATACACCAAAATCACATGATAAGTTTGTTACCTACTTACTCTTTGCTAAGTTTGTTACCTACTCACATGATAAGTTTTCTTTTCTCATACTACAATTCGTATGTTGTTAACTTTCTACTTTGCCACAAGTAATGTAGTACATGCTAAGTTTTTTGTTTGAGAAATCTTCGTTACCCTTTTAGTGAATCTCAACCATGCTAATGCGGAGTGTCGTCAGGGATAAGCCCCTCACTTAATGAAGTCCTTTTTTTTAAGAAACATGATGTCCTAATTAGTAGAAGATAAATTTATTTTTCTGTGCATTGGACTGTATTGATGGCTTTTCATTTAGAAATTGTATGATAATTTTGTTTAATGTTCTTTGTGATGTTCTCTAATAAATGATGAATCACTCAAACAACAATTGCTAAACTTATGATGAAACCAAAAGTAGGGGTGCCAGTGGATGTTCGAAATTCGAAAATTCAGTCGCGTCCGATTCGAAAAATATTCAGTCCAAACAATATCCGATCCGAAAAATATTCTATTCGTGTAATATTCTGGACATGTGAATGCGAATACAGATAGTGATACATCCGATTCGAATAATATCCGATCCGAGATTTGATATCCGAATACGATGTCAGATCCGAATAATATCCGCTTCGAAACTACATATCCAAATTTCAACATTGGTATCCATATTTGTATCATATACTTACGCAATACATTATTACACCTACAAGTATTCATATTTCAACCTTGTGTGATTGTATTTTGAATATATAGTTTAAATTTATATATTTAAATAAAAATACATACGCTGATCACATTTATTCAAGCATTGAATATTGTTATCATTTTCAAAATATGTAGTTAGAAGTTAAGATAAAGTAAATTAATATTTGAAACTAAATAAAATTATAAATGTGACTATGTATAAGAATTTGTCTAAGTGAAAATAAAAAATGTTATAATTAAGGTGGGGAATTATGTTTCAGAATTATGTTTACGTTCGGTTATGAGTCTATTTAAGGGTCTGTTCACCATTATTTTTGTACAATGCAACACATTTATTATTTCCTTAAGAGATATTCGGACTAGAGACAAATCTTAACACCGTTATTATCTCTTTGATGAGACAAGTTTACTCAAGAGCCTTAAGGAGAAAGGGCAACAAGAGGGTTCCGTGCAGGGAGAGGAAACTGAAGTGAGGGTCACAACTTCATAAGAATCAGACTTGGGAGTTAACGGAGCTTCCAAGAAAAAACGTCTGATTGGGTGTAAGTGGATCTTCAGGAAGAAGGAAGGGTTAACTCCTAATTGGGAGTTCAAATACAAGGCGAGGTTGGTGGCTAAGGGAATATGCTCAGAAGGAATGAGTCGATTACAACGAGATCTTCTCACCCGTTGTAAAGCATACGTTGTTTAGAGTGTTGTTATCCGTGGTGGCAATGGATGAAATGGAGTTACAACAAATGAATGTGAAGATAACATTTTTTCACGAGCACATAGAGGAGGAGATCTATATCAAGCAGCCTAATGTATTCATTACACAAGGCAAAGTGGGACAAGTATGCAAGCTGAAGAAATCTATCTACGGACTTAAGCAGTCGCAGAGACAGTGGTTTAAATGGTTCGATACATATATGCTGATGAATGGTTTTGTACGGTGCGACTATGATAGTTGTGTTTACTTGAGGAGTCTGAAAGATGGGACAAATGTGGTTTTGCTCTTGTATGTTGATGATATGTTGATCGCAGCTAAAGAGTTGAAGCGTATAGATGATTTCAAACAGAAGTTTCGTGGAGAGTTTGAGATAAAAGACCTCGGATGTGCAAAAAAGATTCTCAGTATGAAAATCTCCAGAGATATCTAGATAGGTGAAATTTTGCTCACTTAAAAGAATTATATCCAGAAAATCATCAAGAGTTACAATCTAGAGAATGCCAAACATGTTGCCACACCGATAAACGCTCGTTTCAAGCTCTCAATATGAGTTGATGTTTGATGAGTGACTTGACCGGCTGTATATTGTTGCACGAATATTTGGCTTAAACAATGTATTTTATCTCTTCTATTTAGGGCAGTGATGTTGTGCTTGGATTGAAGGATTAGAGAGAAAATAAGAGAAATGCAAAGAAAGGAACGAAAAATCTTATTTTTCTTCTCTTCTTTTCCTTGCTCTCATTTATTTTTGTTTTGATAGTATGGGTGCAAACTAATATGAGTATGTTCATGTCCATTTCCATCTACAAATTTGGATACATATATAGATATAGATCATATTTGGATATCAAAAATTTGTATCCATAATCTATATTCACGTGAAACGGATACAAATACATACGTGATATAAACCATCCAGGTACGTATCAAAGTATGTCAATATAACTTCCAAGTTGACGAATTCTAATAAACTTTTTGTAGCCTTTTTCAAAAAAATTGTGCTTAATACAAGAGCTTTGGGAGAAGACGACGAGTCCAGGCAAGCAATTGGAAGGCCTTAATTTACACCATAATATCACATCACGTCCCCATCTCGATCGAAAACCACCGAGAATAATCATCAAAGTCTAATATTTTTCACCAACAAATGTACAACTAGTTTCTTCTTCCTCTTCATATTTTTAAAATAAAATAAATGTTGTACAAATTTATTTATAATCTTCTCAAACAATATTTTATTCCCAAATTTGGGATATTTCATAAAATTGATGTGACAATAACAATTTGGTAAAGATAGTGGAAATAATAGAACTTAATTTTATTTGTAGTGGAAATAATCGAACTATAAATAAAAATATATAATTGTACTATAGAAGTTACACAGTAAACATAGTTTATTGAACCTAATAAGCTAGCCAACAAATAATTATTAACTTCAACATGGGCCACCTGGTCCTCCGAAAAAGAAATTAGTTCCCCACGAAGAATCATCCATAGAATTTCCGATGTCGTAACAATGATAACACCGTGAGTAAAGATTGAAATTTGTGACTCCTTCAGAATCTGCATATTGTTCCATATTTTTAATGAAAGCAGCTACCTTGAAACCATCATCGGGAAAATAACCACTTCCCATTTGTGGTAGATTGGTGCCGTTGGGTCCAAATACAATGCCTCCAAATGAAATAAATTCGGCATACAAGCGTAAATTCGTGAAAATGGAAGATGGCCAATAACCTATTACAGTTGTGTGGGGAGGATGTCCCATTGCAAGCCACCAATCTCCTGTCTTGTTATCCTGAAATCCAACGAAGATATAATCGTATGATTTTTTATTCACAAAATAATGAAAAAAAATCCTCAAATCGATCGTATGCACTTAAGTACCTGCTTGAGTTGTATATGAATTTCATATTGTGGCCCTTTATAAACCGAGATAGGTTTGATAGCCATACCAAATGCATATTGTCTGCTCACTCGAACAAATCCAGGGCAATCGTAATTACAGTCTGTCGCAGAATTTACTGTCTACGTAATATTAGACAAACAAATAATAAAAATGTCAATAAGTCGTTAATTACCATTGCAACTTAGAATTAATTGATTCGGAGAAATATGAAATCGTAAATAGATGCTTACCATCCATCTCGCATAAAATCTTGGTTGATAATCCCCATAGGCTGTTGGATCAACCTGAAATACATGTCAAGTGTCATATATTACTAAATTGAATGCATCTCGGGTGAAAACATAAGTGTGTGTATGTCTGAATTGTAGTTTTTGATGATACGTACTTTCCATCCAACTTCTAGAAAATCAGGTTTGTAAATGATAGAAATTCGCGCATGACTACTTTGATGTTCCATGACACGCGGATTATAAACACTTAATGCAGCTGCACCTCCACGGTATTGGACATTGTCATCCAAATCAGTATCTACTGAAACTGACTGAATTACGTGTGCACCAAATTAAAGTTAGCTTTCCTTTCAAGCAAGATATGTACGTACGTATGAGTCATGTATACGAGAGTAAGAAATCAACCAAAACTTACACAATTAATTTTATTCGTTTTCTGTGCAAGTTGAATTCTATCAAGGTCTTTTTTTTCCATTCTCCTTATGGGGACTGTTCCGGTTGGACATTGAATAGAAGTTGTTGAAGAATACGAAACATTACTAGAAATTGTAGCCTCTGCTCCGGAGGATTTGTAATCCTTTGGATAAAAACTTGGTCTCATCTGAAAAGTAACGTTAAAAAATTACGACTATATAAGATAACAAATGTCCAAATTTCGTTAGGATCACGAAAAAAGAAGAGAAAAAAAAAACATGACACAATATAGAAACATGACCAAAAGAATCTTCCGAGATTCACATAAAATTTCTGATGGAAAGCATGCCTATATTCGGGTAAGTAATAATAATAATAATTGTGCAGGTGGTTAAACATGCATCCTTATGAAACTTACTTTGTCGTTAATTTATCAACTTTTATCTTAATTTTGTACCTCCTACATATCGTTTAACTAGAACCATCAAAACTCCATATATATATATAGCTAGCATTGTCGTTTGAATGAAAGTTAACAAACCTTTATTTTGTGGCCTTTGAGGTCCGGATGTTGCAAACTTGGTTGATCGTAGATGTCGAAACAATCATACTTCTCACCGTTAACCATCTGCCCAAAGGCAAAATCAGAAAAAAACCTTAACTGACTAACAAATGCAACAAATTAAGAACATTAATTAATAAACAGACAATATATATGAACATACCACGGTCTTAATTACAGGTTTCCTTTGATGCGGAAGATTGTAATCCACATCAGAAGCATTCTTGTATGAAGGCATGATCCTTCCTTGAACGAAAACATAATTGTTTGTCAAAGAAATCACCATTAGCCACAAAAAACTAACACATACGACGTTGGTTTTCATCTTGATGGGAAAAATTGCAAAAGCTTGCGTCTACTAAAAAGACTTTTACGAACTGATTTTGTGTTCTCGTTTTGATTACAATGATGTATTTATAATAAAGTAAGATTGAGGAAATGCAAAACCGATGGAATAATTCAAATCTTTATTTTCGTGCGGATTCTACTTCCTATTCCTCGGGAGTGATTATAGTAGAAATTTAAACAAAAATTATGCGGCCTTATTTTAATTGTTCAGAAAAATTGCAAATTGGAATTAGTATTGTTATTATCGTTATTATATATATTAATTAGCATGCATCTGAGGAACAAGCAATTCCTAATGCACACATTAATATAATTATTATAACGTTTAGTTCCAAAATAGTTGAATTGGCAGATATGGTGTGAAAAAGTAAATCGGTCTCCTTGTATAAATAGGAAACATATATTTGGTGGGTACGACAAAATGACTTTTTAAATAACGTACGGTATTTCCTTCTATATTTAGATAATATATAATATATTTAACTACGTGCAAACTATAAAAAATATTATATCGGACAGGATGTTTTGGGGTGGGTTGAATCTTGGTTACCATGTATAAACAAATTGGAATTCCCATTCTGTCCCTTAAAAATCTACCAAACACATTAATGACATAAAGAATAATATTGTGTTTTGATTTCATCACTTATTTATACATACTTGACATGCTACTGAATGTATTGGTTCATTTATTTCTAAGCATACTAGTAGAAGACACGTGATACACACTTGTGTACTCTATGTTTCACGACATCCACTATCATGACCTAGGTCATCCTGATGACATAGGTCATGCACACACTCTATCTTCTTTTCTCTCTCTGTCACGTCATCACAATCAACCTTATTTTTCTCCTTCACTATTCACCATGACCAAGATTGAATCCAATTTATGACATATAATAGAGACGAGTTTAAGTTTATGACATGTTGAGAATCCAATTTAGCGTAAAGAGAAGTTAAATTGCTGAGATTGAAGATCCTTTGAAGAACAAGGTTAATTGAGAGTAACTAGAGTACTTTTATTATTGAAACACACTGCTTCTCATTCTAAAACATCACTATGACCATAAAAACACATACAACCAATACTTCGATTAAACATACATTTGACAATATAACTAAAAGTTTAGATCTACGGACTTATATCATCACCCTTCACAATACTTGCTCGCCTCTAGTAAGTAGACTCCCCATGGAAATTGTCCGGTTTCTTTTTCCCCCCCTGCATTTGTAAACTTTTGCCTCAATTATTATTCAAAATAAACAAAACTAAAAAACTCGATAATTAATTAAATAATTCTCACCACAATAAACAGAACTGCTGTCACAATGAGCAGGGCAAAGAGAACCACACTCAATAGCAACATTTTTTTGTTTGTCACCTGAATTTAAACAAAATTTAAAATCTAATTTCCAAAAAAAAAACAATGATGAGTACATTTTTTTATTTTTGATATAAAAAATTACCATCTCCCAACATCTCCTCAGAAAGTTAACATGAACATTGGTATTTGATTCGTTAGATAATGCGCTGACCTGTTTCAAATAATTATTTGTGATACAATATAAATATATTTGTAAGACAGTGCTTTAACTTCTTATAATATATTCAAATACTTTTGAAAAAAAAAACCGCTTAATATCAAAAAGTTACCTGCAGTGGTTCAATATCTGCCGTCATTTCAACACTCGTGGCATCCTTAACCACTATTTCCTCTTCAATTTGGATCGCCTTTTTTTCCTTTTCAGCAAGTACGTTAAAATACAAAAAAAAACATATTGATAAATATATACATGTAATAATTTACTCCAAATATTTTTATTAGTTATTATTAACTTTATTTTAATTTATCGTAATTTGTGTTTTTACAAATTACCATGTTGCTACTTTCTCCGATTTCTGACACAATAGGTCGTTGTTGTTCGATCTCAGAATTCTCTTTTTCTATCAAAATTGACAAATACAAAGTGTTAGAATTGTTATCAGAAAAAGTCTAACGATATATAAAATAATTAAAAATCAAAGTTACGGACGTGTGTCTTCCGTTATCCTCGACAATGTCTCTTTTATTAAACTAAGTGGTGGGATAGTTGTACTTTTCAATCTTGTAACATGGCTGCATATAAAATTATTTTTTGTTTTAAAATTCAGTATATAACAAAAAACAATATGTTATGTAATTTTTATTATTGGTAGTTAAGATTACATACGTGTTTTGGGTTTCGACGAAAATATTGGTAATTTCCACCTGAAAAAATAACAAAATCATGAAAAGTGACAACAAAAGTATTTTTTTGGCTTTGTTATAAAAAATATTAAAACTTACTATAGAATTAAATGTCTCTCTTATCTCGTCGTCGATGAAAAGGCGGTTTTGACGTGATTCTTCATCCAATTGTACCCGAAAATATTTCACCAAACTGATAAAATAAATAATACATATCATAATTTTGAAATCAATAAATTCATTTGAGAAATTTTACTCTTTCTTAAATTGCGGCAGCCACTTCCTTATATATATATTGTGTTAACATATTTGTGTTGGTTAATGACAAATACATATATGCACTTATCTAATACAAATATTTTGTATTTAGATGCATGTTATGATTTGGTTTCTCTGTTATGATTTGTTTTGGCCTTTCAATTTGTTTCGAATGTGAAAGTGGTTTGTGGTAGTGAATCCCGACTAAAGGCATCTTTGGGAGCGCAATCATTACGTATTTTGATGAACTCTTAATTTGACAGGACAATTCAATGGTAATATATTTTGACTGTAGCAGTGCATTATAAAAAATAACGTCCCCATGGGGGAGACATCTCGATTCCGGCGGACGCACACTAATTTTATTATTTTTGATTTTTTACTAAAAAGAAGTTGGACATTTTACCAAATTCAATGCACCAGGACGTCTGCTAGTTCATTTTCTGACATCCGAAATATTATTTTTTATGATCATGAGAGGAGATTAAGAGAAAATGGTAGTAGGAGAGCGAAATGAAAAGATATATAAGTAAAAATGAAAGAAATACAAAATGATAATTCGTATGGACAATTTAAGTAATTTTGGGACTACGTTTGGTAATTAAGAAAAAAATCTACTACTTCGTGTGGTTACCGGTGCCACTATGCACTGCCTGGGTGAATGCTAGTTTACTTGTATCACGGGTAAAGGTGTAACGATAATTTAATTACTTGTAGACGGAAAAATAAATATGGATAAAAAGGTGTGAATATATTAGCATGCAAGAAAATTGTATGATCAATGCTTACTCAACATGTTGAAATTAAAAGATAAATGTATATCGAGTGACTACCCTACTTATTACAAGTCAGAATTTAATTAAAAAAATACTAATTTAAAAAAAAAAACTTATTTAAGTTTGGCTTATATTTATATTTATATATATATATATACTGTTTATGTTTGACTGTTTTATTTACCTTTTGCAAATGTTAATGTCCATAGTACTTTTTTCAAGTAAAAGCAGTTGATCTCCAATTTCTTCACTTTCGAGAATTTCGTTAAATCCGTCGCTACAGAATACAAAAATAAAATTTTATGTTATTAAAATTAAAAATTTATAAAAAGTAAATTCAAAATGATGATGAAACATGTACTTACGATAATTTATCAAAGAATTTTTCGATATTGTCCTTCAAAACACGTGCAATGTCGTTTCTCTCTAGATTTGTCATTCCTGTACCGTCAAATAAAGAAAGTTTATGTTAATTCGGTAATATAATTAAATTTGGTTGTATCTCAAAGATGGTTACTATTTATTATTACAATTATGTATAGAAGAATATCTTATCACGTCGTACTCACATCATTTATTTGTATAAAAAATGTAAATAACAAAAGATATATAAGTGCAACCTTTTCTTTCATTGAATGAAATACAAGAGTTGGACGTAGTAAAGTGTTGCACAAATGAAAGATAAATAAATATCATTTTGCAAAAAAATAAACCAAAATTGTATTATATAAACAATTTTTAGATATATTTTATTAAACTCGCATCATGAGTTAAAATGATTTTCATATCTTGATAAAAGTAGAATGAGGATTTATGGACTCGTGTTTTGGTTGGTTCAATGATTTTCCTTTTGTTGTGAGATATTGTCACAAACACAATGTGATTGGTTTAATCTCGTAACTAATGAGAACAATTATGTAGCAATTTAGCTCAGAGGTACGAGTTATGCCATTTAATTTAAATGCATAATAACTAACCGTTCATGATAGAAAACATATATAATTATACAATTGAATTTGAATGCACAATAACTGATAGTCTAAAGTAGAAAACACAAGTGTACTATTTAGTTTAAATGCAACAATAAGCAGCCATTCATGGTAGAAAATGCAATTATGCTATTTAATTCTAAAACACAATAAGATAACAGTCTAGGATAGAAAATGCAATTATACCGTTCAATTTACATGCACAACTCTGCAAGTTGTCATACTCAGTCCAGTCCATGGCAGCAAACTAGCAAATGCAAGTACGTTAATAACCTACTATACAAATAACATAAACTAATAAATTTAATTAACGAAAAATATTATTTATCAATAATATTAATTTTAAAAATAAAACAAAAAAAATGAACCAATGGACGAAAGACACAAAACCAATCATAGTTAATTTACAAATTAAACTAATTCTGAACTACTTAAACTAATTAATATAAAATTTAAACTAAATTTAAAACAAAAAAAGTAAAAAAATTCCAGCAAGTTATTTTGATTGGGTTTCTGACAAAGCACACTTTATTAGTAAAGCATTCGTATGACAAGTATCCGAGAAAATGAATGAAGGAATATTGCACTCGAAATGGAAAATAAAATTTTAATTGCAAGATTCAGGCTAAATTTGTACAAAGTGATCCAATCAACACTTTCACTCAGGTGTGATTGGGTTTGCAGGTTAACGGATTATAGTTGGGTAACCTGAAGCCTAAGTATGTTTATCATCCACAGATAGTGTTACTTTTTCGTTTTCACTATCTGACCAGATAAGGACGTGGATATAGCTGTTGAACTACAAATGTTACCCAACTCACAAAAGAAACACACATGGATGAATCTCCCAAAATTATTTTGAAAGAAAATAACAGGAGAGGGTGTTGGACTGCAAGTGTGGCTTTTCAAAAAAACTGCTTCCGAAAGAAAACATGTTCTAACAACCATACGTATTTAAGTCTTTTATCTTTTTCAGAAATGTTGTAATTGTCTCTTGAACATGGTGGCTAGCTAAATATCAATGGTGTTTCCCCCGGGGAGAGTTTGGATCCCTCGATTCAGCCTACATCTCTCAGGGAAGCTTCTCACTCACTCATACTTTAACATATCTGCATACACTTGGTACTCTTAATCCTTATTTCCTTAATTTGACGGCTATTAAATCGTACCCGTACCCGTGCGGGGAAATTTCCACTATCGGGAAAATTATCACCACATGCGGGGAAACATATCATCATTTTGGGAAAACCTACCACTTTCGGGGAAATTTACCAGTTTACTGACATGTTCTTTTGGATCATGATAGGTGGGACCTCAAATCCTACCACTCAACATTAGTGTTAGCTTTTCTGGATCAACACAAGGATATGGCTGCTAGATGACTTGATGATGAAGCACGTGATTTTGATCACCATACAAAATCAACCCTACGCATTTGGAAATGGTTTTTCCTATCGAGCCCATTAGGTTTTTTCACCATTTCCTGGGGTTGATTCGCCCTTGAGGCTTCTATATCTTTGTATCCCACTTATGTTGTTTCTCATTCTGAGACAGCACTTTGTATTTTGTTGACTTAAGCAATATATCAAAGAAATTTATTGTCACATCCAAATAGGTTAACACGCATACCTCGTAGTACGGAGAAGAAGCTTCTTCAGGAGCTGCCAATCACCGAGACGAACTTCGAGATCAAGACCTCTGCCAGAAGAAAATAAAAGGAAACATAATGAGCAATAGTTTAACTCAATAAATATGGAGAAGCTCACTTCCTGCTTAATTCTTTGACATACTCTTTTCATGTTCTGTTTAGTGATGTCATACTCTTTCTATTCTGTGTGTGGGATAGCACGGTGCCACACCACGGTTGTTTTCTTTCCTCGTACACCACAATCACATGATAAGTTTGTTACCTACTTACTCTTTACTAAGTTTGTTACCTACTCACATGATAAGTTTTCTTTTCTCATACTACAATTCGTATGTTGTTAACTTTATACGTTGCCACAAGTAATGTAGTACATGCTAAGTTTTTTGTTTGAGAAATCTTCGTTACCCTTTTAGTGAATCTCAACCATGCTAATGCATAGTGTCGTTAGGGATAAGCCCCTCACTTAATGAAGTCCTTTTTTTAAAGGAACATGATGTCCTAATTAGTAGACGACAAGTTTATTTTTCTGTGCATTGGACTGTATTGATGGCTTTTCAGTTAGAAATTGTATGATAATTTTGTTTAATGTTCATTATGATGTTCTCTAAGAAATGATGAATCACGCTCAAACAACAATTGCTAAACTTATGATGAAACCAAAAGTAAGTTGCTACACTCATGTCATACCATGTTCTCTCCTTCTAGATGAAATGAACCACATAGCCCAGTACTTCATTCGATCTATTGCTTCAGTTGAAAGTACACTAGTACAATGACAGTTTTTCTTTGAATTGGATTACCATGAATCAGATTTCTATCTTCTAACTTGTTCTTTTTGTTATTTGACTTCAAGCATGATGAATGAATGTCATTATCATGTTAACATGTTTGAGTTTTCTGTGTTAATTAAATTTGCAATCAAGAAAATTTTAATGATAACCTTCTGACTAGTAAGGATTTTCGTACATGTTGGTTAATTCTTCGTCATTCTCTTTTCATGTTCTGTTTGGTCATGTTATTTGATAACATGGGCTCCTGAAAACCAGTCTACTTTCTGGATTTTACCACGTCATACGATGGAATTTGGAAACATAAGTTCCTGCAAACGAGTCCACTTTCTAGATTCTACCATGATATCACAGATTGAAATACGTACATTCTTGATTTTCTTAGAAAAGTACAAACACGATCTTTTTTAATGATAATCGGCAGGGTTAACTTTAGTTATGCGCTGGATTGCGCATATTCATCCCGGTTACTACGGGTTGTCATGATAGTGATCTCTCAGGAAGGTCAATTTTAAACTAATTTCTGTTGAAAGTTAGTCTAAATTTGTTAAGTAAATAGAAAAGGTGGCGCAGTTAACCGGTCGGTTATACTGTTTAACCATAATTAACAGGAAACATTCCTATTAACCGAACGATTGACCGTTTGAGGGATTCCGGTCGACCGTTGCCCATGTTTTTCTGTAATTTTCTGTTCAGTTATATTTGGTTATGAGTCTATTTAAGGGTATGTTCACCATTGTTGTTGTACAATGCAACACATTATTATTTCCTTGAGAGATATTCGGGTTAGAGACATATCTAGAGTGCTTTCGAGGACAAATTGTCTCCAAATACTTGTAATCTCGATTGTGTCTCTTGTTGGAGAAGTAGAAGAAGGAAGTGAAACCCGTAGGAGACCCCCAAGGACGTAGACACGTTGTCAAACCTTGTAAAATGTGTGTGTCGTGATTTGATTCAGGTGTGCGTTCGTCTATTGCTTGTTTATTTATCTTGTGTGTTTTGTTGCATTTAAAGCTTAGGAGAGAGCCAGAAGTTAGTTAATCCCACATATCAATATTCTTTGTGATTCTGCAGTTGTGTTTTACCCGATGTACTAGTATTGTTAGAACATCTCCTAACAGCTGGTATCAGAGCTTTAGTTGCTGTTGGTGATGTCGGAGGACGTGTGAAATTTCCGTGTGGAGAAATTAACCGAAAAATGGAACTTTTCCACCTTGCAAAGGAGGGTCCTTGCGTTATGGTCGCAAACAGATGGACTCTTGAATACTTTGGGCGGGGAGGAGAAGAAGCCCTCGAAGATGACCGATGAGAAGTGTGAGATGTTGAATCTCCGGGCGATTGAGATCATCGAGCGTGCTTTTTTGATGATATTCTTTTTGAAGAATCGGCGACGACAATGACTGAATATTGGAAACTTCTGGAGGAAAGATTTATGAAAAAAAGTCTCGGTCACAAAATGAATCCAAAGCGTCAGTTGTACATGCTTCGAATGTGGAAGAACACACTGATCGTTGACTATCTATCGATGTTCAACAATCTGATATCAGATTTAACCCAGTTGGGGATCAAATTGGAAGATGAAGACAAAACAATGTTGTTGTTGACATCAGTGTCAGACTCGTTTGAGAATATGGTGAACACGATCATATATGGGAAGGATTCGCTGGTGTAGGAGGAAGTCAAAGGCACATTGATTTCTTTTGATGCTAGGAAGAATTCTGGAAGTAGCTCTTCTGACAAGGGTGAACGACTGATCGTTGCATCGAATGGAAGGGGCAGGACATGTTACAAAGGTGGAAGCAACATGGGCAGGTCAAAGTCAAAGGGGAGAACCTTTGAATGTTTCTTTGGCAAGGAGACATGTCACATGAAGTGTGACTGTAGATCATTCAAGTTTCTTGATGCATTAGGATATATAGTACAATGACTTTAGGACTTATCTTGTCATTAGGACGCACCCTGATTTCCCTCGGGGGGAGAGTAATCATAGGATTTCAGTACTCAAACAAATAAAGAAGTCTACCCTGAACCTAGTGAGTCAATAATTCGTGTCTGTTAATATAATGAAATTTGTTGTAGTCAATGACCCTTTAAATCTTGTTGTGAGACATTAAGTGTAGGGATTTAGGTTCATGTGTAGATAAGAAATAAGTGAGTATGTGTTCTCTCTTTTCGCACGACTCCTATCACTCAGGAAAGTAAGTCTGAGGGGACTTTGTGCCTGGTGTTTTCGAGTCATCTGACATGGGATGTGCCGACCGAACTTCCGTTACACGGGTGGTAGGGATTGCCCTATGTGGAGATTTGGGGAAATGTGTACGTGATAGTGTAAGTCCACATAGGCAATGATGCACGAAACCTGACTGATTGATCGTTTTATATTAACCGCAAGTGCACGGCCGCGTTGAAGCGGTGGAAAATACGGGTTGTCCACTGGGAGGTGTGTCGACACTTGGTTTGTGCGAAGGCGAGAGGTAAAGAAAGGGAAGAAAGGTTGGTTACACTAAACTACACTACAAAGCTGAAATGAGATGGAGAAGAAACGATAAAACTAAACCCCAAAGGGGTAGAGAAATAATGTGAACATAAAGAAGTGTATGTGTGTGTGTTCATTAAGCTCTTCACAACATGTAGTGCATGAAATCATAAAACTACATCCAACTTTCCCTCCACATGAATTAAGATTTCACTACATCATTAAAACATACAAGACAATAGTTGGAATGAAGCTACATGAACTCAAGTATAAAGACTAGACCCTACTATGCCTCCACATGAATTAAGATAAGACTGTTGGCTTTTTGGCCTTAATCTATGTTTTGATGATTTAATCAACCTAATCTTAATTATGGTCATGTAGAGTAGCACACATGTTGCATTGCATATATATTGCCTTGTGCTAACCTCTACAGGTGATCAAGACTCAAGGAAGAAAGGATATAAGATACAAATATAAGCATGAAATGATGTCAATCACTGACCTAACTAGTAAGAAAAAATGGTAATTCAAATAAGAACCTTAATGGACTTTACACTTTGTATCACTTGAGGATGTTTAGGTTGTTAATGTCTTTCACTTAAGTCCTTAATTAACTTGCACGAATGGTTCATTAGGCTAGGTGTGTGGACTAATACCTATAAAGAGTCGGCCCGTAGGATTACCATGTCCAATGATCGACAAAATAGTTCAACGAGTCGAGTGTCTAGATTGAATAATGCATCAATGTTCGGATTTTGTGGGTATATCCACTGAAAACCCTAAGGAGACAACACTTCTCCTTTGCGACAAAGAGGTTTAACGGCTTGTTGCAGTGCTAAGTGCAACCGTGATTCCTATGAAAGTGAATTAGGATTTCCCTGCTTTTCATATGTTTTTCCTTTCTTTCATTTTTCTCTTTCTTTGTTTTACTCGGGACTAGCAAAAGTTCGGTGTGGGGGTATTTGATTGACATCATATCATGCATATATTTGTGTCTTATATCTATTATCTTGAACCTAAATAATACTACGTAACGAATTTTATGTTTGACTTTTAGGAATAAACGGGATTGAAGTGAAGAGGCATAAAAGAACCTACAACCAAGGAAAATGACTGAGTTGCAAGACTTGGGGACTGAGATGCAAGAGTGAATGACCCGGATGTAAGCCCAAAGGACCGAAGAGCAAATCAAGAAACTTCACACCATCATGAGGAATATTTTGGAAATTCGATTCGGTTTTGAACTCTAACAACCTAGTCGGATGCATCAAACATGAAGAAATGAAACCAAACAACCACACACCAAAACCAGGCCGAATCCAGAGAATATAGACCGCCAATTGGCGGTCTGTTTTGGTCCGGATCCGTTAAGACTTTGGCGGGTTATGTATTAGGGTGTGTTTAGTCTATTTTTGGTATACATTTAGTCCCATACCGGGGGATTGTCCCGGATTACCTTTTTCTATGGCTATAAATAGAACTTCTCCTCCTCATTTGTATTCATTCATTGCTTGATGGCATTCTCTATACTTGGAGTAAAAGCCTTTAAGCAAAAACTCAAGGTGGAGAAGAATGTCACTTGCAATGTGAGTCATGTTAATAAAATAAATTTTCTTTGTTTCTTTTAATATTGTCTTGTCTTTTCATTCTTGCATGTTTCTTTAGTTTAATTTCCTTTCAATTAGCTTATTTAACATTTCTTGCTTGCTTAGTTTAATTTCCTTTTAGTTTAGATCATAACTCATTTCTCTCATTTCTTTCCTACTCGCCTTCGAACAAACTAAAGTTGACACACCTTCCTGTGGATCAACCCGTATTTGTCACTGCTTCAACGCGGCCGTGCACTTGCGATTAATTATAAAACGTTCAATCAAGGCGCAGCAGAACCGTAAAGCCATGGGGCTATTCCGCTAGCATGGTGGAGGAGAGGGACGTTGTAGACGTCCTGACAGTATGTGCTGCAGGTATCGATAAATCCTCGACGAGTTGGATTTTAGATACAGGAGCATCATAACATATGTGCCCAGTTAGAGAGTGATTTACATCCTATGAATCACTGAAAGGAGGGATCGTTGTTATGGGCAACGATGCACCATGTGCTACCATTGGGATTGGTTTCATAAAGTTTAAGATGTTCAATGGATGCGTTCGAACGCTGACTGGTGTGCGTCATGTTCCAGAGTTGAAAAAGAACCTAATATCTGTAGGAGAGCTTGATACTCTCAGGTGGAGATGGTCTGGGGTGGACGGGAAGGTCAAAGTCACTCATAGAGCGATGACAGTGATAAAGAGAACCAATGTGGACAATTTGTATTTGATGCAGGGAAACATAGTAGCAGGAAGGAGTGCAGCAAGTGTTGCACAAGACGAAGACAACACTGCACTTTGGCATATGAGGTTTGGTCATATGTCAGAACAAGGTTTGTGTGAATTACATAAACAAGATCTGCTGAAGGGTGTCAAGAGTTGCAAAGTGGGTTTTTACAAGTTTTGTGTCTTCGGTAAACAGTACAAGATTTGATTCAAGACGACGATCCACAAGACGAAAGCTATTTTGGAGTATGTGCACTCAAACGTCCGAGGACCGGCGCCGGTTCGGTCAAACAGTAGAGCCAAGTATTTCATCACATTCATCGATGACTACTCGATGAAGGTATGAGTTTACTTTTTGAAAAATAAATTTGATGTTTTGGAGAAGTTTAAGGCATGGAAGGCTCAGGTAGGGAAGAGTATTGGTAAATCTGTTAAGTACTTGAAAACAGATAATAAAGGTAAGTACACCTAAGGTGAGTTCATGAGTTTCTGTGAAGAAGAAGGCGTCACGAGGCATTTCATTATACCGCAAAGTCCGGAACAGAATGACGTAGCAGAAATGATGAACATGATATTGTGTGAACGGGTAAGGAGCATGGGGCTTCATGCGAATCAGTCAAAGGATTTCTGGGCTGAAGTAGTTGGTCTTGCGTGCTATCTGGTAAATGTCTTACCATCATCAGTACTTGATTTAAAGACGTCTCGGAAAGTGTGGACGAGTGAGCCATTTAATTATTCAATGCCGATGATATTAAGATGCAAAGCTTATGCATTGGTTGATGAAACACAACACTTGAAGTTGTATTTGAAATCAAATGAATGTATTTTCCTTGGTTACGATAGGTCAGTGAAAGGATGTAAGCTTTGGGATCTAGTTGGCAAGACGGTGCTCTTGCAGAGTAATGTGGTCTTTGATGAGACAAGTTTACTCAAGAACCTTGAGGAGAAAGAGCAACAAGAGGGTTCCGTGCAGGGAGACGAAACTGAAGTGAGGATCACAACTTCAGGTGGTGAATCGAATGAAGATGTTCAGCAGTAAAGAATCGACTCACAAGTAGATGAAAAGCTTGAGCAGAAGAATATTGCTCAAGGGAAACAAGGGGGATTATTAGGGCACCAGTGAGGTATGGTCACGACAACACTAGCATTGTGTTTGCACTTGTTATCGAATGTGACGATCCTTGTACATTCGATGGTGTTGTTGAGAAGGAAGACATGAACAAGTGGATGATGGTCATGACCGAACAGATGGAGCCTCTTAACAAGAATCCAATTTGGGAGTTAACAAAGCTTGCAAGAGGAAAGCACACGATTTGGTGTAAGTGGATTTTCAGGAAGAAGGAAGAGTTAACTCCTAATGAGGAGTTCAAATACAAGGCGAGGTTGGTGGCTAAGGGATATGCTCAGAAGGAAGGAGTCGATTACAATGAGACATTCTCACCCGTTGTAAAACATACCTCGATTAGAGTGTTGTTATCTGTGGTGGCAATAGATGACATGGAGTTAGAGCAAATGGATGTGAAAACAACATTTCTTCACGGGCACATAAAAGAGGAGATCTATATCAAGCAGCCGAACGAGTTCATTACACAAGGCAAAGAAGGATAAGTATGCAAGCTGAAGAAATCTCTCTACGGACTTAATCAGTCGCCGAGACAGTGGTTTAAATGGTTCGATACATTTATGTTGATGAATGGTTTTGTACGGTGCGACTATGATAGTTGTGTTTACTTGAGGAGTCTGAAAGATGGGACAAACATGTTCTTGCTTTTGTATGTTGATGATATGTTGATCGTGGCTAAGGAGATGAAGTATATAGATGATCTTAAACAGGAATATCAAGAGATGTGAAATCTTACTCTCTCAAATGAGCTGTATCCCAAAAATCCTCAAGTGATACAATCTTATGAATGCCAATCATGTTGTCACACTAATAAAGGTTCATTTCAAGCGCTGGATATGAGATGATGTTTGATGAGTGATTTAACCGACTATATATTGTTGCACGAATATTTGGTTTAAACAATGTTTTTATCTCTTCTATTTAGAGCAGTGATGTTGTGCTTGGATCGAAGGTGAGAGAGAAAATAAGAGAAATGTGAAGAAAGGAACGAAAAATCTTATTTCTCTTCTTTGCTTTCATTTATTTTTGTTTGGATAGTATGGGTGCAAACTAATATGAGTATATTCATGTCAATATCCATCTACAAATTTAGATACATATACGGATATAGATCATATTCGGATATCAAAAATTTGTATCCATATCCACGTAAAACGAATACAAATACATATGTGATATACACCATCAATATACCTGTACGTATCAAAGTTCGTCGATATAAATTCCAAGTTGACAAATTCTAATAAACTTTTTGTGGCCTTTTTAAAAAAAAATTGTGCTTAATACAAGAGCTTTGGGAGAAGACGACGAGTCCAGGCAGGCAATTGGAAGGCCTTTACACCATAATATCACATCACGTCCCCATCTCGATCAAAAACTGCCGAGAATAATAATCAAAGTCTAATATTTTACACCAACAAATGTTAAACTAGTTTCTTATTCTTCTTCTTCTGGTTCTCAAAATCATCTTTTTAACATAAAATTAATGTTGTACAAATTTATTTATAATCTTATTAAACCGTATTGTATTCCCTAATTTGGGATCTTTCATAAATTAAATTGACGTCACAATAACAATTTGGCAAAGATAGTTGAAATAATCGAACTTTAAGTAGCAAGCTAGAGCATAGTTTGTAGTGGAAATAATCGAACTTAATTTTAGTAGCAGACCATAGTTTGTAGTGGAAATAATCGAACTATAAATAAAAATATATAATTGTACTATAGAAGTTACACAGTAAACATAGTTTATTGAACCTAATAAGCTAGCCAACAAATAATTATTAACTTCAACATGGGCCACCTGGTCCTCCGAAAAAGAAATTAGTTCCCCACGAAGAATCATCCATAGAATTTCCGATGTCGTAACAATGATAACACCGTGAGTAAAGATTGAAATTTGTGACTCCTTCAGAATCTGCATATTGTTCCATATTTTTAATGAAAGCAGCTACCTTGAAACCATCATCGGGAAAATAACCACTTCCCATTTGTGGTAGATTGGTGCCGTTGGGTCCAAATACAATGCCTCCAAATGAAATAAATTCGGCATACAAGCGTAAATTCGTGAAAATGGAAGATGGCCAATAACCTATTACAGTTGTGTGGGGAGGATGTCCCATTGCAAGCCACCAATCTCCTGTCTTGTTATCCTGAAATCCAACGAAGATATAATCGTATGATTTTTTATTCACAAAATAATGAAAAAAAATCCTCAAATCGATCGTATGCACTTAAGTACCTGCTTGAGTTGTATATGAATTTCATATTGTGGCCCTTTATAAACCGAGATAGGTTTGATAGCCATACCAAATGCATATTGTCTGCTCACTCGAACAAATCCAGGGCAATCGTAATTACAGTCTGTCGCAGAATTTACTGTCTACGTAATATTAGACAAACAAATAATAAAAATGTCAATAAGTCGTTAATTACCATTGCAACTTAGAATTAATTGATTCGGAGAAATATGAAATCGTAAATAGATGCTTACCATCCATCTCGCATAAAATCTTGGTTGATAATCCCCATAGGCTGTTGGATCAACCTGAAATACATGTCAAGTGTCATATATTACTAAATTGAATGCATCTCGGGTGAAAACATAAGTGTGTGTATGTCTGAATTGTAGTTTTTGATGATACGTACTTTCCATCCAACTTCTAGAAAATCAGGTTTGTAAATGATAGAAATTCGCGCATGACTACTTTGATGTTCCATGACACGCGGATTATAAACACTTAATGCAGCTGCACCTCCACGGTATTGGACATTGTCATCCAAATCAGTATCTACTGAAACTGACTGAATTACGTGTGCACCAAATTAAAGTTAGCTTTCCTTTCAAGCAAGATATGTACGTACGTATGAGTCATGTATACGAGAGTAAGAAATCAACCAAAACTTACACAATTAATTTTATTCGTTTTCTGTGCAAGTTGAATTCTATCAAGGTCTTTTTTTTCCATTCTCCTTATGGGGACTGTTCCGGTTGGACATTGAATAGAAGTTGTTGAAGAATACGAAACATTACTAGAAATTGTAGCCTCTGCTCCGGAGGATTTGTAATCCTTTGGATAAAAACTTGGTCTCATCTGAAAAGTAACGTTAAAAAATTACGACTATATAAGATAACAAATGTCCAAATTTCGTTAGGATCACGAAAAAAGAAGAGAAAAAAAAAACATGACACAATATAGAAACATGACCAAAAGAATCTTCCGAGATTCACATAAAATTTCTGATGGAAAGCATGCCTATATTCGGGTAAGTAATAATAATAATAATTGTGCAGGTGGTTAAACATGCATCCTTATGAAACTTACTTTGTCGTTAATTTATCAACTTTTATCTTAATTTTGTACCTCCTACATATCGTTTAACTAGAACCATCAAAACTCCATATATATATATAGCTAGCATTGTCGTTTGAATGAAAGTTAACAAACCTTTATTTTGTGGCCTTTGAGGTCCGGATGTTGCAAACTTGGTTGATCGTAGATGTCGAAACAATCATACTTCTCACCGTTAACCATCTGCCCAAAGGCAAAATCAGAAAAAAACCTTAACTGACTAACAAATGCAACAAATTAAGAACATTAATTAATAAACAGACAATATATATGAACATACCACGGTCTTAATTACAGGTTTCCTTTGATGCGGAAGATTGTAATCCACATCAGAAGCATTCTTGTATGAAGGCATGATCCTTCCTTGAACGAAAACATAATTGTTTGTCAAAGAAATCACCATTAGCCACAAAAAACTAACACATACGACGTTGGTTTTCATCTTGATGGGAAAAATTGCAAAAGCTTGCGTCTACTAAAAAGACTTTTACGAACTGATTTTGTGTTCTCGTTTTGATTACAATGATGTATTTATAATAAAGTAAGATTGAGGAAATGCAAAACCGATGGAATAATTCAAATCTTTATTTTCGTGCGGATTCTACTTCCTATTCCTCGGGAGTGATTATAGTAGAAATTTAAACAAAAATTATGCGGCCTTATTTTAATTGTTCAGAAAAATTGCAAATTGGAATTAGTATTGTTATTATCGTTATTATATATATTAATTAGCATGCATCTGAGGAACAAGCAATTCCTAATGCACACATTAATATAATTATTATAACGTTTAGTTCCAAAATAGTTGAATTGGCAGATATGGTGTGAAAAAGTAAATCGGTCTCCTTGTATAAATAGGAAACATATATTTGGTGGGTACGACAAAATGACTTTTTAAATAACGTACGGTATTTCCATCTATATTTAGATAATATATAATATATTTAACTACGTGCAAACTATAAAAAATATTATATCGGACAGGATGTTTTGGGGTGGGTTGAATCTTGGTTACCATGTATAAACAAATTGGAATTCCCATTCTGTCCCTTAAAAATCTACCAAACACATTAATGACATAAAGAATAATATTGTGTTTTGATTTCATCACTTATTTATACATACTTGACATGCTACTGAATGTATTGGTTCATTTATTTCTAAGCATACTAGTAGAAGACACGTGATACGCACTTGTGTACTCTATGTTTCACGACATCCACTATCATGACCTAGGTCATCCTGATGACATAGGTCATGCACACACTCTATCTTCTTTTCTCTCTCTGTCACGTCATCACAATCAACCTTATTTTTCTCCTTCACTATTCACCAATTTTCCATGACTTAGGTCATCCCACTCTCTTTCCTTCATATCATTAGTTTTCTTATCAACATTTAGTCTATTCCAAAATCCTTTATATTTACCAAAACCATTAATAATCTATTTGGAAAAACCAAAATACCAATAAATCTCGTATTTCCAAATTACATATAATTTTATTATTTAACCATCAATGATTAGCTAATACTAAATATCATTAATATTAATAAAGCAAATATTACATTAAATTAAACAAACGTAAGCTTACACCTACATGATGCCTTATCTTGTCGGATTGACAAGCTACAGTGCGCGTGTGATGCCTTATCTTTACGGACTGACAAGCTACAGTGGTCGCGTGATGCCTTATCATGTCAGACCGACAAGCTACAATGCACGCGTGATGCATACTCTGACCGATTTGAAATCTTGTCTGCGAATATAATTATCTTAAAATAATCTTGGGGAAACTAATAAAATGGAAATCTTATTTAGGGAGTGAAGCTAAATCAGAAGCGATGCTCACAAACTAATAATATTGGGCAAGAGTAAAGGCTGTGTACGACGAAGTGATGCTCACAAACGAGCAACCGAAGAAACGAAACGTCGAGTCCCTCAAAGCGCATTGTGGAAGGATAAATAAGGGTACTATGAAGTGGACCAACTGCATGGATGATGCCACTCGGCGGAGTAGAAGTGGGGACAGTGCTCAGGACCTCATCGGACAAGCTCATGCGATTTATGAGCGCACTGAAGGCACGACCTTCACGTACTACCACACGTGGTTGATACTGAAAGAGTACCCCAAGTGGCGGTCTGCAGTCTCCATTCCCCCATTTTCAAAACAATCAGAGCCCGCAGATGCAAAGTAGTACTACCCGACCAACTACCGATTCGGCAGGGAAAAAAGGTCGTACAGACTCTTCGGAAGATAATTTATTTGGCTCTCCCCCTCAATCAACGACCCCAGAATTTGTCGCCCCAACTGCACCACCACGTCTTGAGGGTGTACAGAAATTCAAAAGGAAATGGAAAGCGATGATGGAGGATCCGGACAACAACGCACGCTTACAGGCTCTTGAGGTCGCGACCTCGGTCAAACATGATGAAATTACGCCGCAGCGAGAGAAAATAACGTTGGAAATAGAGAAAGAAGAAACCCGTCGAGTTTCTATGAAGTACGACCTTTATATTTCACTTCTGAAAGTCAAGGAAAAATGCATCCTGATTCTGCAGGATGAAATTAATTTGGAGAAGATCAATGACCAAATATTTAAGTAGAAACCAAATATTTAAGTAAAATTCTGTGGGTTTTTTTCCAGTTTATAACCTATCTTCCCTAATTTGTAGTTGTAGTTTTTATTTCAATTTAAGACTTATCTTCTCTATTTTCATGATTAGTTTCAGTTGTTATTTTATACTTTAAATTTAGTACAATATTTCCTATTACAGTATAAATTTCGTACTTAAATTCTAACTATTTATCAAAATATAAATCACATAATTATTATAACAAATACCAATAAATCTTGTATTGTTATTTTTTAAATCTTTTAAATCTATTTTTTAAATCTTAATTTTAAAAATATGTTTTCTAATTATTTTTATTTTTAATTTTGTTTTTTAATTTTTTTCGTGAATAGACCCCAACTTTTCAATACTCTCTTACACATCATTTAGAGGTCAATTTGCAAAAAAAAAATTAAAAACATTTAAAAAATTTCAAGAAATAAAAAACAATTATAAAACATATTTGAAAAAAAAGATTAAAAATAATTTAAAACAAACAAAACAAAAACAAAATTAAAATTAAAAAAATAAATTTGGACGATTGTTGTGATCGACGACCCGGTACGCACGACCAGGTCGGTCGGTGGGGGACGACCGACCGTGGGAGGTCATCGTTGGATGACCTCCCGATAGTGGATGGTCTCACTATCTCAAAATCATATATGTATAATGTAAACAAAAAATTAATGGTTTGTGAATGGGAATCACTATTAGTCGTCCGGCTTTTACTTAGATTGTTTGTCTTAATTATCTTTTTGTCATTCACAATCCATTTAATACTCATTATGTCCCGTAAAAAATCAGGACGTCTCGCTAGGACGCCTTCCCCTGGTAGGGGCGTCTGCAGGTACAGCTTAATCCGCTTGGATTAAAATTGCACAGTAACCGAAATATTTAGTAACAAATCAATTTGAGACTAATGATAACGTAATATTGATTTAAGTACTAATGACTTGCTAGAGTTCAGATGTGTTATTTGGTCTAGAATCATACCAAATGTATACAAGAAGATGAAACTTCAAGGTTGAAGACTTATTAAGTAATCAACTCAATCTAAAGCAGATAGAAAACAAAAGAAAAATGAAATAGAGACGAGTTTAAGTTTATGACATGTTGAGAATCCAATTTAGCATAAAGAGAAGTTAAATTGCTGAGATTGAAGATCCTTTGAAGAACAAGGTTAATTGAGAGTAACTAGAGTACTTTTATTATTGAAACACACTGCTTCTCATTCTAAAACATCACTATGACCATAAAAACACATACAACCAATACTTCGATTAAACATACATTTGACAATATAACTAAAAGTTTAGATCTACGGACTTATATCATCACCCTTCACAATACTTGCTCGCCTCTAGTAAGTAGACTCCCCATGGAAATTGTCCGGTTTCTTTTTCCCCCCCTGCATTTGTAAACTTTTGCCTCAATTATTATTCAAAATAAACAAAACTAAAAAACTCGATAATTAATTAAATAATTCTCACCACAATAAACAGAACTGCTGTCACAATGAGCAGGGCAAAGAGAACCACACTCAATAGCAACATTTTTTTGTTTGTCACCTGAATTTAAACAAAATTTAAAATCTAATTTCCAAAAAAAAAACAATGATGAGTACATTTTTTTATTTTTGATATAAAAAATTACCATCTCCCAACATCTCCTCAGAAAGTTAACATGAACATTGGTATTTGATTCGTTAGATAATGCGCTGACCTGTTTCAAATAATTATTTGTGATACAATATAAATATATTTGTAAGACAGTGCTTTAACTTCTTATAATATATTCAAATACTTTTGAAAAAAAAAAACCGCTTAATATCAAAAAGTTACCTGCAGTGGTTCAATATCTGCCGTCATTTCAACACTCGTGGCATCCTTAACCACTATTTCCTCTTCAATTTGGATCGCCTTTTTTTCCTTTTCAGCAAGTACGTTAAAATACAAAAAAAAAACATATTGATAAATATATACATGTAATAATTTACTCCAAATATTTTTATTAGTTATTATTAACTTTATTTTAATTTATCGTAAGTTGTGTTTTTACAAATTACCATGTTGCTACTTTCTCCGATTTCTGACACAATAGGTCGTTGTTGTTCGATCTCAGAATTCTCTTTTTCTATCAAAATTGACAAATACAAAGTGTTAGAATTGTTATCAGAAAAAGTCTAACGATATATAAAATAATTAAAAATCAAAGTTACGGACGTGTGTCTTCCGTTATCCTCGACAATGTCTCTTTTATTAAACTAAGTGGTGGGATAGTTGTGCTTTTCAATCTTGTAACATGGCTGCATATAAAATTATTTTTTGTTTTAAAATTCAGTATATAACAAAAAAAATATGTTATGTAATTTTTATTATTGGTAGTTAAAGATTACATACGTGTTTTGGGTTTCGACGAAAATATTGGTAATTTCCACCTGAAAAAAATATCAAAATCATGAAAAGTGATAACAAAAGTATTTTTTTGGCTTTGTTATAAAAAATATTAAAACTTACTATAGAATTAAATGTCTCTCTTATCTCGTCGTCGATGAAAATGCGGTTTTGACGTGATTCTTCATCCAATTGTACCCGAAAATATTTCACCAAACTGATAAAATAAATAATACATATCATAATTTTGAAATCAATAAATTCATTTGAGAAATTTTACTCTTTCTTAAATTGCGGCAACCACTTCCTTATATATATATATTGTGTTTACATATTTGTGTTGGTTAATGACAAATACATATATGCACTTATCTAATACAAATAATTTGTATTTAGATGCATGTTATGATTTGGTTTCTCTGTTATGATTTGTTTTGGCCTTTCAATTTGTTTCGAATGTGAAAGAGGTTTGTGGTAGTGAATCCCGACTAAAGGCATCTTTGGGAGCGCAATCATTAAGTATTTTGATGAACTCTTAATTTGACAGGACAATTCAATGGTAATATATTTTGACTGTAGCAGTGCATTATAAAAAATAACGTCCCATGGGGGAGGCATCTCGACTCCGGCGGTCGCACACTAATTTTATTATTTTTGATTTTTTACTAAAAAGAAGTTGGACATTTTACCAAATTCAATGCACCAGGACGTCTGCTAGTTCATTTTCTGACATCCGAAATATTATTTTTTATGATCATGAGAGGAGATTAAGAGAAAATGGTAGTAGAAGAGCGAAATGAAGAGATATATAAGTAAAAATGAAAGAAATACAAAATGGTAATTCGTATGGACAATTTAAGTAATTTTGGGACTACGTTTGGTAATTAAGAAAAAAATCTACTACTTCGTGTGGTTACCGGTGCCACTATGCACTGTCTGGGTGAATGCTAGTTTACTTGTATCACGGGTAAAAGTGTAACGATAATTTAATTACTTGTAGACGGAAAAATAAATATGGATAAAAAGGTGTGAATATATTAGCATGCAAGAAAATTGTATGATCAATGCTTACTCAACATGTTGAAATTAAAAGATAAATGTATATCGAGTGACTACCCTACTTATTACAAGTCAGAATTTAATTAAAAAAATACTAATTTTTAAAAAAAAACTTATTTAAGTTTGGCTTATATTTATATTTATATATATATACTGTTTATGTTTGACTGTTTTATTTACCTTTTGCAAATGTTAATGTCCATAGTACTTTTTTCAAGTAAAAGCAGTTGATCTCCAATTTCTTCACTTTCGAGAATTTCGTTAAATCCGTCGCTACAGAATACAAAAATAAAATTTTATGTTATTAAAATTAAAAATTTATAAAAAGTAAATTCAAAATGATGATGAAACATGTACTTACGATAATTTATCAAAGAATTTTTCGATATTGTCCTTCAAAACACGTGCAACGTCGTTTCTCTCTAGATTTGTCATTCCTGTACCGTCAAATAAAGAAAGTTTATGTTAATTCGGTAATATAATTAAATTTGGTTGTATCTCAAAGATGGCTACTATTTATTATTACAATTATGTATAGAAGAATATCTTATCACGTCGTACTCACATCATTTATTTGTATAAAAAATGTAAATAACAAAAGATATATAAGTGCAACCTTTTCTTTCATTGAATGAAATACAAGAGTTGGACGTAGTAAAGTGTTGCACAAATGAAAGATAAATAAATATCATTTTGCAAAAAAATAAACCAAAATTGTATTATATAAACAATTTTTAGATGTATTTTATTAAACTCACATCATGAGTTAAAAGGATTTTCATATCTTGATAAAAGTAGAATGAGGATTTATGGACTCGTGTTTTGGTTGGTTCAATGATTTTCCTTTTGTTGTGAGATATTGTCACAAACACAATGTGATTGGTTTAATCTCGTAACTAATGAGAACAATTATGTAGCAATTTAGCTCAGAGGTACGAGTTATGCCATTTAATTTAAATGCATAATAACTAACCGTTCATGATAGAAAACATATATAATTATACAATTGAATTTGAATGCACAATAACTGATAGTCTAAAGTAGAAAACACAAGTGTACTATTTAGTTTAAATGCAACAATAAGCAGCCATTCATGGTAGAAAATGCAATTATGCTATTTAATTCTAAAACACAATAAGATAACAGTCTAGGATAGAAAATGCAATTATACCGTTCAATTTACATGCACAACTCTGCAAGTTGTCATACTCAGTCCAGTCCATGGCAGCAAACTAGCAAATGCAAGTACGTTAATAACCTACTATACAAATAACATAAACTAATAAATTTAATTAACGAAAAATATTATTTATCAATAATATTAATTTTAAAAATAAAACAAAAAAAATGAACCAATGGACGAAAGACACAAAACCAATCATAGTTAATTTACAAATTAAACTAATTCTGAACTACTTAAACTAATTAATATAAAATTTAAACTAAATTTAAAACAAAAAAAGTAAAAAAATTCCAGCAAGTTATTTTGATTGGGTTTCTGACAAAGCACACTTTATTAGTAAAGCATTCGTATGACAAGTATCCGAGAAAATGAATGAAGGAATATTGCACTCGAAATGGAAAATAAAATTTTAATTGCAAGATTCAGGCTAAATTTGTACAAAGTGATCCAATCAACACTTTCACTCAGGTGTGATTGGGTTTGCAGGTTAACGGATTATAGTTGGGTAACCTGAAGCCTAAGTATGTTTATCATCCACAGATAGTGTTACTTTTTCGTTTTCACTATCTGACCAGATAAGGACGTGGATATAGCTGTTGAACTACAAATGTTACCCAACTCACAAAAGAAACACACATGGATGAATCTCCCAAAATTATTTTGAAAGAAAATAACAGGAGAGGGTGTTGGACTGCAAGTGTGGCTTTTCAAAAAAACTGCTTCCGAAAGAAAACATGTTCTAACAACCATACGTATTTAAGTCTTTTATCTTTTTCAGAAATGTTGTAATTGTCTCTTGAACATGGTGGCTAGCTAAATATCAATGGTGTTTCCCCCGGGGAGAGTTTGGATCCCTCGATTCAGCCTACATCTCTCAGGGAAGCTTCTCACTCACTCATACTTTAACATATCTGCATACACTTGGTACTCTTAATCCTTATTTCCTTAATTTGACGGCTATTAAATCGTACCCGTACCCGTGCGGGGAAATTTCCACTATCGGGAAAATTATCACCACATGCGGGGAAACATATCATCATTTTGGGAAAACCTACCACTTTCGGGGAAATTTACCAGTTTACTGACATGTTCTTTTGGATCATGATAGGTGGGACCTCAAATCCTACCACTCAACATTAGTGTTAGCTTTTCTGGATCAACACAAGGATATGGCTGCTAGATGACTTGATGATGAAGCACGTGATTTTGATCACCATACAAAATCAACCCTACGCATTTGGAAATGGTTTTTCCTATCGAGCCCATTAGGTTTTTTCACCATTTCCTGGGGTTGATTCGCCCTTGAGGCTTCTATATCTTTGTATCCCACTTATGTTGTTTCTCATTCTGAGACAGCACTTTGTATTTTGTTGACTTAAGCAATATATCAAAGAAATTTATTGTCACATCCAAATAGGTTAACACGCATACCTCGTAGTACGGAGAAGAAGCTTCTTCAGGAGCTGCCAATCACCGAGACGAACTTCGAGATCAAGACCTCTGCCAGAAGAAAATAAAAGGAAACATAATGAGCAATAGTTTAACTCAATAAATATGGAGAAGCTCACTTCCTGCTTAATTCTTTGACATACTCTTTTCATGTTCTGTTTAGTGATGTCATACTCTTTCTATTCTGTGTGTGGGATAGCACGGTGCCACACCACGGTTGTTTTCTTTCCTCGTACACCACAATCACATGATAAGTTTGTTACCTACTTACTCTTTACTAAGTTTGTTACCTACTCACATGATAAGTTTTCTTTTCTCATACTACAATTCGTATGTTGTTAACTTTATACGTTGCCACAAGTAATGTAGTACATGCTAAGTTTTTTGTTTGAGAAATCTTCGTTACCCTTTTAGTGAATCTCAACCATGCTAATGCATAGTGTCGTTAGGGATAAGCCCCTCACTTAATGAAGTCCTTTTTTTAAAGGAACATGATGTCCTAATTAGTAGACGACAAGTTTATTTTTCTGTGCATTGGACTGTATTGATGGCTTTTCAGTTAGAAATTGTATGATAATTTTGTTTAATGTTCATTATGATGTTCTCTAAGAAATGATGAATCACGCTCAAACAACAATTGCTAAACTTATGATGAAACCAAAAGTAAGTTGCTACACTCATGTCATACCATGTTCTCTCCTTCTAGATGAAATGAACCACATAGCCCAGTACTTCATTCGATCTATTGCTTCAGTTGAAAGTACACTAGTACAATGACAGTTTTTCTTTGAATTGGATTACCATGAATCAGATTTCTATCTTCTAACTTGTTCTTTTTGTTATTTGACTTCAAGCATGATGAATGAATGTCATTATCATGTTAACATGTTTGAGTTTTCTGTGTTAATTAAATTTGCAATCAAGAAAATTTTAATGATAACCTTCTGACTAGTAAGGATTTTCGTACATGTTGGTTAATTCTTCGTCATTCTCTTTTCATGTTCTGTTTGGTCATGTTATTTGATAACATGGGCTCCTGAAAACCAGTCTACTTTCTGGATTTTACCACGTCATACGATGGAATTTGGAAACATAAGTTCCTGCAAACGAGTCCACTTTCTAGATTCTACCATGATATCACAGATTGAAATACGTACATTCTTGATTTTCTTAGAAAAGTACAATCACGATGTGTTTGTCTTTTTTTTAATGATAATCGGTAGGGTTAACTTTAGTTATGCGCTGGATTGCGCATATTCATCCCGGTTACTACGGGTTGTCATGATAGTGATCTCTCCGGAAGGTCAATTTTAAACTAATTTCTGTTGAAAGTTAGTCTAAATTTGTTAAGTAAATAGAAAAGGTGGTGCAGTTAACCAGTCAGTTATACTGTTTAACCATAATTAACAGGAAACGTTCCTATTAACCGAACGATTGACCGTTTGAGGGATTCCGGTCGACCGTTGCCCATGTTTTTCTGTAATTTTCTGTTCAGTTATATTTGGTTATGAGTCTATTTAAGGGTATGTTCACCATTGTTGTTGTACAATGCAACACATTATTATTTCCTTGAGAGATATTCGGGTTAGAGACATATCTAGAGTGCTTTGGAAGACAAATTGACTCCAAATACTTGTAATCTCGAGGATGTCTCTTGTTGGAGAAGTAGAAGAAGGAAGTGAAACCCGTAGGAGACCCCCAAGGACGTAGGCACGTTGTCAAACCTTGTAAAATGCGTGTGCCGTGGTTTGATTCAGGTGTGCGTTCGTCTATTGCTTGTTTATTTATCTTGTGTGTTTTGTTGCATTTAAAGCTTAGGAGAGAGCCAGAAGTTAGTTAATCCTGCATATCAATATTCTTTGTGATTCTGCAGTTGTGTTTTACCCGATGTACTAGTATTGTTAGAACATCTCCTAACAGTTGGTATTAGAGCTTTAGTTGCTGTTGGTGATGTCGGAGGACGTGTGGAATTTCCATGTGGAGAAATTCACCAAAAAATGGAACTTTTCCACCTTGCAAAGGAGGGTCCTTGCGTTATGGTCGCAAACAGATGGACTCTTGAATACTTTGGGCGGGGAGGAGAAGAAGCCCTCGAAGATGACCGATGAGAAGTGTGAGATGTTGAATCTCCGGGCGATTGAGATCGTCGAGCGTGCTTTTTTATGATATTCTTTTTGAAGAATCTGCGACGACAATGACTGAATATTGGAAACTTCTGGAGGAAAGATTTATGAAAAAAAGTCTCGGTCACAAAATGAATCCAAAGCGTCAGCTGTACATGCTTCGAATGTGGAAGCACACTGATCGTTGACTATCTATCGATGTTCAACAATCTGATATCAGATTTGACCCAGTTGGGGGTCAAACCATATTCTCAAACGAGTCTGACACTGACGTCAACGACAACATTGTTTTGTCTTCATCTTCCAATTCGATCATATATGGGAAGAATTCGCTGGTGTAGGAGGAAGTCAAAGGCACATTGATCTCTTTTGATGCTAGGAAGAATTCTGGAAGTAACTCTTCTGACAAGGGTCAACGACTGATCGTTGCATCGAATGGAAGGGGCAGGACATGTAACAAAGGTGGAAGCAACATGGGCAAGTCAAAGTCAAAGGGGAGAACCTTTGAATGTTTCTTTGGCAAGGAGACATGTCACATGAAGTGTGACTGTAGAGCATTCAAGTTACTTGATGCATTAGGATATCTAGTATAATGACTTTAGGACTTATCTTGTCATTAGGACGCACCCTGATTTCCCTCGGGGGGGAGAGTAATCATAGGGTTTCAGTACTCAAACAAATAAAGAAGTCCACCCTGAACCTAGTGAGTCAATAATTCGTGTCTGTTAATATAATGAAGTTTGTTGTAGTCAAGGACCTTCAAATCTTGTTGTGAGACATTAAGTGTAGGGGTTTAGGTTCATGTGTAGATAAGAAATAAGTGAGTATGTGTTCTCTCTTCGCGCACGACTCCTATCAATCGGGAAAGTAAGTCTGAGGGGACTTTGTGCCTGGTGTTTTCGAGTCATCTGACTTGGGATGTGTCGACCGAACTTCCATTACACGGGTGGTAGGGATTGCCGTATGTGGAGATTTGGGGAAATGTGTACGTGATAGTGTAAGTCTTCATAGGCAATGATGCACGAAACCTGACCTAACTAGTAAGAAAAAGAAAGAAAAAAAGAGTAAGAAAAAAATGGTAATGCAAATAAGAACCTTAATGGACTTTACACTTTGTATCACTTGAGGATGTTTAGGTTGTTAATGTCTTTCACTTAAGTCCTTAATTAACTTACACGAATGGTTCATTAGGCTAAGTGTGTGGACTAATACCTATATAGAGTCGGCCCGTAGGATTACCATGTCCAATGATCGACAAAATATGTCCAACGAGTCGAGTGTCTAGATTGAATAATGCATCAATGTTCGGATTTTGTGGGTATATCCGCTGAAAACCCTAAGGAGACAACACTCCTCCTTTGCGACAAAGAGGTTTAACGGCTTGTTGCACGTGCTAAGTGCAACCGTGATTCCTATGAAAGTGAATTAGGATTTCCCTGGTTTTCATATGTTTTTCCTTTCTTTCATTTTTCTCTTTCTTTGTTTTGCTCGGGACTAGCAAAAGTTCGGTGTGGGGGTATTTGATTGACATCATATCATACATATATTTGTGTCTTATATCTATTATCTTGAACCTAAATAATGCTACGTAACGAGTTTTATGTTTGACTTTTAGGAATAAACGGGATTGATGTGAAGAGGCATAAAAGAACCTAGAACCAAGGAAAAAGACTGAGTTGCAAGACTTGGGGACTGAGATGCAAGAGTGAATGATCCGGATGTAAGCCCAAAGGACCAATGAACAAATCAAGAAACTTCACACCATCATGAGGAGTATTTTGTAAATTCGATTCGGTCCATGAACTCTAACAACCTAGTCGGATGCATCAAACATGAAGAAATGAAGTCAGACAACCACACACCAAAACCAGACCGGATCCAGGGAATATAGACCGCCAATTGGCGGTCTGTTTTGGTCCGGATCCGCTAAGACTTTGGCGGGTTATGTATTAGGGTGTGTTTAGTCTATTTTTGGTATACATTTAGTCCCATACCCGGGGATTGTCCCGGATTACCTTTTTTATGGCTATAAATAGAACTATTTCTCCTCATTTGTATTCATTCATTGCTTGGTGGCATTCTCTCTACTTGGAGTAAAAGCCTTTAAGCAAAAACTCAAGGTGGAGAAGAATGTCACTTGCAATGTGAGTCATGTTAATAAAATAATTTTTCTTAGTTTCTTTAAATATTGTCTTGTCTTTTCATTCTTGCATGCTTCTTTAGTTTAATTTCCTTTCAATTAGCTTATTTAATATTTCTTGCTTGCTTAGTTTAATTTCCTTTTAGTTTAGATCATAACTCATTTCTCTCATTTCTTTCACACTCGCCTTCGAACAAACTAAAGTTGACACACCTTCATGTGGATCAACCCGTATTTGTCACTGCTTTAACGCGACCGTGCACTTGCGATTAATTATAAAACGTTCAATCAAGGCGCAGCAGAACCATAAAGCCATGGGGCTATTCCGCCAGCATGGTGGAGGAGAGGGACGTTGTAGACGTCTTGACAGTATGTGCTGCATGTATTGATAAATCCTCGACGAGTTGGATTTTAGATACAGGAGCATCATAACATATGTGCCCGGTCAGAGAGTGATTTACATCCTATGAATCACTGAAAGGAGAGATCGTTGTTATGGGCAACGATGCGCCATGTGCTACTGTCGGGATTGGTTTCATAAAGTTTAAGATGTTCAATGGATGCATTCGAACGCTGACTGGTGTGCGTCATGTTCCAGAGTTGAAAAAGAACCTAATATCTGTAGGAGAGCTTGATACTCTCAGGTGGAGATGGTCTGGGGTGGACGGGAAGGTCAAAGTCACTCATAGAGCGATGACAGTGATAAAGAGAACCAATGTGGACAATTTGTATTGGATGCAGGGAAACATAGTAGCAGGAAGGAGTGCAGCAAGTGTTGCACAAGACGAAGACAACACTGCACTTTGGCATATGAGGTTTGGTCATATGTCAGAACAAGGTTTGTGTGAATTACATAAACAAGATCTGCTGAAGGGTGTCAAGAGTTGCAAAGTGGGTTTTTACAAGTTTTGTGTCTTCGGTAAACAGTACAAGATTTGATTCAAGACGACGATCCACAAGACGAAAGCTATTTTGGAGTATGTGCACTCAAACGTCCGGGGACCGGCGCCGGTTCGGTCAAACAGTAGAGCCAAGTATTTCATCACATTCATCGACGACTACTCGATAAAGGTATGAGTTTACTTTTTGAAAAATAAATTTGATGTTTTTGAGAAGTTTAAGGCATGGAAGGCTCAGGTAGGGAAGAGTATTGGTAAATTTGTTAAGTACTTGAAAACAGATAATAAAGGTAAATACACTTAAGGTGAGTTCATGAGTTTCTGTGAAGAAGAAGGCGTCACGAGGCATTTCATTATACCGCAATGTCCGGAACAGAATGACGTAGCAAAAATGATGGACATGATATTGTGTGAACGGGTAAGGAGCATGGGGCTTCATGCGAATCAGTCAAAGGATATCTGGGCTGAAGTAGTTGGTCTTGCGTGCTATCTGGTAAATGTCTTACCATCATCAATACTTGATTTAAAGACGTCTCGGAATGTGTGGACGAGTGAGCCATTTAATTATTCAATGCCGATGATATTAAGATGCAAAGCTTATGCATTGGTTGATGAAACACAACGCTTGAAGTTGTATTCGAAATCAAATGAATGTATTTTCCTTGGTTACGATAGGTCAGTGAAAGGATGTAAGCTTTGGGATCTAGTTGGCAAGAAGGTGCTCTTGCGGAGTAATGTGGTCTTTGATGAGACAAGTTTACTCAAGACCCTTGAGGAGAAAGAGCAACAAGAGGGTTCCGTGCAGGGAGAGGAAACTGAAGTGAGGGTCACAACTTCATAAGAACCAGACTTGGGAGTTAACGGAGCTTCCAAGAGAAAAAACGCCCGATTAGGTGTAAGTGGATCTTCAGGAAGAAGGAAGGGTTAACTCCTAATTGGGAGTTCAAATACAAGGCGAGGTTGGTGGCTAAGGGATATGCTCAGAAGGAATGAGTCGATTACAACGAGATCTTCTCACCCGTTGTAAAGCATACATTGTTTAGAGTGTTGTTATCTGTGGTGGCAATGAATGAAATGGAGTTACAGCAAATGAATGTGAAGATAACATTTTTTCACGAGCACATAGAGGATGAGATCTATATCAAGCAGCCTAATGTATTCATTACACAAGGCAAAGAGGGACAAGTATGCAAGCTGAAGAAATCTATCTACGGACTTAAGCAGTCGCAGAGACAGTGGTTTAAATGGTTCGATACATTTATGCTGATGAATGGTTTTGTACGGTGCGACTATGATAGTTGTGTTTACTTGAGGAGTCTGAAAGATGGGACAAATGTGATTTTGCTCTTGTATGTTGATGATATGTTGATCGCAGCTAAAGAGATGAAGCGTATAGATGATTTCAAACAGAAGTTTCGTGGAGAGTTTGAGATAAAAGACCTCGGGTGTGCAAAAAAGATTCTCAGTATGAAGATCTCCAGAGATATCTAGATAGGTGAAATCTTGCTCACTTAAAAGAATTATATCCATAAAATCATCAAGAGTTACAATCTCGAGAATGCCAAACATGTTGCCACACCGATAAATGCTCATTTCAAGCTCTCAATATGAGTTGATGTTTGATGAGTGACTTGACCGACTGTATATTGTTGCACGAATATTTGGCTTAAACAATGTATTTTATCTCTTCTATTTAGGGCAGTGATGTTGTGCTTGGATTGAAGGATTAGAGAGAAAATAAGAGAAATGCAAAGAAAGGAACGAAAAATCTTATTTTTCTTCTCTTCTTTTCCCTGCTCTCGTTTATTTTTGTTTTGATAGTATGGGTGCAAACTAATATGAGTATGTTCATGTCCATTTCCATCTACAAATTTGGATACATATATAGATATAGATCATATTTGGATATCAAAAATTTGTATCCATAATCTATATTCACGTGAAACGGATACAAATACATACGTGATATAAACCATCCAGGTACGTATCAAAGTTTGTCAATATAACTTCCAAGTTGACAAATTCTAATAAACTTTTTGTAGCCTTTTTCAAAAAAAATTGTGCTTAATACAAGAGCTTTGGGAGAAGACGACGAGTCCAGGCAAGCAATTGGAAGGCCTTTACACCATAATATCACATCACGTCCCCATCTCGATCGAAAACCACCGAGAATAATCATCAAAGTCTAATATTTTTCACCAACAAATGTACAACTAGTTTCTTCTTCCTCTTCTTCTAAAAATCATATTTTTAAAATAAAATTAATGTTGTACAAATTTATTTATAATCTTCTCAAACAATATTTTATTCCCAAATTTGGGATCTTTCATAAAATTGATGTGACAATAACAATTTGGTAAAGATAGTGGAAATAATAGAACTTAATTTTAGTAGCAGACCATAGTTTGTAGTGGAAATAATCGAACTATAAATAAAAATATATAATTGTACTATAGAAGTTACACAGTAAACATAGTTTATTGAACCTAATAAGCTAGCCAACAAATAATTATTAACTTCAACATGGGCCACCTGGTCCTCCGAAAAAGAAATTAGTTCCCCACGAAGAATCATCCATAGAATCAACAATGTTTTTATCTCTTCTATTTAGAGCAGTGATGTTGTGCTTGGATCGAAGGTGAGAGAGAAAATAAGAGAAATGTGAAGAAAGGAACGAAAAATCTTATTTCTCTTCTTTGCTTTCATTTATTTTTGTTTGGATAGTATGGGTGCAAACTAATATGAGTATATTCATGTCAATATCCATCTACAAATTTAGATACATATACGGATATAGATCATATTCGGATATCAAAAATTTGTATCCATATCCACGTAAAACGAATACAAATACATATGTGATATACACCATCAATATACCTGTACGTATCAAAGTTCGTCGATATAAATTCCAAGTTGACAAATTCTAATAAACTTTTTGTGGCCTTTTTAAAAAAAATTGTGCTTAATACAAGAGTTTTGGGAGAAGACGACGAGTCCAGGCAGGCAATTGGAAGGCCTTTACACCATAATATCACATCACGTCCCCATCTCGATCAAAAACTTCCGAGAATAATAACTGAACTGCTAAACATCGCCCCAAAATTACTTAAATCGCCCCTTGAAATTACCAAATTGCCCTTCCTCCTATTTTTGCTTATATATCTCACAATTTCACTCTTTTTTCAAAACTTTCTCTTCCTATACCTACTACACAAGATTACGAATGTCTCGGAGGCCAGGGAAGCAGCCAGCAGTTCCCCCGGTGTACCCGTATGAGGTAACATTACGTTATTTATTTGTTTTTAAAAAAAAAAAAAAAAAGTCGTCGGCGTCCGAGGGAGACGCCCCCCGCATGGGGCGGGCGTCCGAGGAAGCCGCTCCCCCTATGGGGGGAGCGGCTTCCGAGGACGCCCGACCCATGCGGGGGGCGTCTCCCTCGGACGCCGACCCGAAGCGGGCGACGTCTGCGGAAGACGTCTCCCCGATGGGGGAGACGTCTTCCGAAGACGTCTCCCTGTAGGAGGAGGCGTCTGAGACAGACGCCTCCACCTTGCGGGAGGCGTCTGTCGCAGACGCCTCCTCCTTTTTTGTTTTTTTAATTAATAAATATCATAATTACTTTAATAAATAGTGATAAATCAAAAAAATTAATTTAACAAATTCTTATTAAGTTTAACATTTGTGATATTTAGTTTTAACAAATTTTGATTTAGTTTAACAATTGTTTTAATTTAGTTTAACAAATTTTGATTTAGTTTAACAATTTTGATAATTAAGTTTAACAAATTTTGATTTAGTTTAACAATTTTGATAAATATGATAATTTAGTTTAACAAATTTAACAAATTTGTATTTAAAATTTCAATAAATAGTCATCGGGTCACAGTGGAGGGAGAGGCAAGTCGATACCATTACACGCCTTCCGTTCTTTAGAGGATGATTCAGCACCGCGTCATCCACGTAGACGGGGGATATCTGCTTCGGTCAGGAGGGAGAGGGAGGCATTACGTCGTCGTGAGGAGGAGGATGATTCCTTCGATGATGAGCATGTGGATAGTTTCGACGACGAGAGCGACGATGATGGCCCGTATGAGTTTGTGCGGCCGGAGGTGGAGAGGCAGGGGGATTATAGCGGAGGACGTGGTCGAGCGGGTACTTCTACTTCCGCCGGATGGATGGTGCGGAAGGGTAGGGGTGGGAGGTTTACGGCCGGGGATTCGAGCTCGTGCACTGTTGATCCCCGCGCTCAGAAGAAGAAGAGGGTCCAGGACGATTCTTGGATCGTGAGCAGTATGACGCCTGGTGGTCCTTTAGATGGGAGCGTCATTCCTAGTTTCTGGGGTCACATTGCTAGACGGATCTGGGACGGAGAGGATCGGAAGGTTCTGAAGTGCCAGAATCGGCACAGAGCCTGTACAGCACTACAGGGTTGGCGGTCTACACTGAGTGCTGATATCAGAGAGGAGATTAGTGCCACGCATTTGGGGCACTTACCGTACAACATGTTCCCTTATCTCGACATGCCTTTGATTTCGGCGTTTGTGGAGCGGTGGCAGCCTGACACCAACACTTTCCACATGCCTTTCGGAGAGATGACGATCATGCTTCACGATGTTTTCCAGATCCTGCGACTTCCTGTGGATGGTCGTCTGGTTAGTGCTCATGGGTCGACGTCTGAGCTGAGGTGTTATGTGGCAGAGTTGCTTGGTGTCACACCTGATGGTCTGGCGAGAGATACAGCTTTATGGAGTGGTGGTGGTGTCGGCATCGACTCCCTTGAGGACCTATGCAGACGGGCACGACCTCCGCGGGCCGATGATACACAGTTGACGGCGTACCTATTCTTGATGCTCGGAGCCGTCTTGTTTGTCGACAAGAGTGGTTGTCGGATCAGACCACGCGATCTACTGGAGGCTAGGGACCCGGAGACCGTTCGTGAGTACTCGTGGGGGTCAGCGACGTTGGCATACCTGTACCAGCAGCTTGGGATAGCTAGCCGTGCGGATTGTTCTGGGATTGCAGGTTGTCTTACGCTGCTGCAGGCGTGGATATACGAGTACTTTCCTGCATTCCGCCCGCATCGTGAGCGGAAGATTATCGACGAGGGTCATCCACGTTCGGGTATGTGGGTTGTCCGGAGCGAGGACAAGAGCGATGGACGATTGCGTTCCATCCGCGCACGGCTAGATCAGATGACTGCATCAGATGTATCAAACTTTACACCATTTATTTAATTTTAAGATGTATTATTATTAATGTGTTAATCTTTAGGTGGAGTGGTTACCCTATGGTCCTGACCCAGCAGCGGATGTCCCGAGGACTTTATTGATGGGTCTTATTCGTTATCGGGATATCATAGAGCCTTATATGCCCGATCGGGTCTTGCGTCAGTTAGGATATGTTCAGGTGATCCCGGTTGACATTCCGACACCAGAGCATGCGGTGCGGTCTGCGACAGCAGCGACGTACGACGTCAGGTTCCCCGCTTCTACAGCGGAATCGACTTGGCGGACATTTCCGAGATCATGCCGATTGTTTCTTGGCGACTTCAGACGTAGTCGCGACCCCTCCGAGTGTGATGCACGTTATCTTGATTGGTTCGGTAGTTACTCACATCCTATCATCGTCCGTGGTGCCTCCCGGAGAGCAGATCGACCACCAGATAGGACGTGTGGCGATCTGGTAATTTTTTCATTTTATCTATATTTATTTGTACCGTATAATTTGTTAATGTACGCTAATGTTAATGTACGCTAATGTACGCTAATTTCGAACAAAGGCATCTTATACTTGTTCGTCTTGTAAGTCGAATCCATGCAGATAACGAAAGGATATGTCCGCAACAACTGGACTGACGTCGGATGTGCCAAAAAAGCGTGAGTTACGACATCAGTTTCTGGATCCGCCATAATCCAATGTAAGTACTCACACTGCACTGCTTGGTAGAGAAACTGCTGGACGGGATTCCGATCTTCAGATTTTGTCCTCCTCATGTAATCTCTGAAATTATAAATATGCCTTTGATTTGGATTGTCCTCCGGGAATTTTTCTTTTACTGCCTTCAAGATGTTCCGTGGTTTTGCTTGCGCCTCTGTCATATCACGAACAATCTTCTTCGCCCCAGAACTTAGACCACTAATTTGACGATGACCCTCTGGATAAACTGCCAGTCTGTGGTTGTGATGTCCGTGAGCACTATTATAAACCACAACCCATCCATCACGATCTCGTCGCTCCACCACTTTTATTAAGAAACGGCAACCGCAACCCTTTCTTTTGGTGTTTCTTCGAAGTGCAGTATCCATATCCCGAGACTCCATTTGATTTCGCCGGTCGCATCTCAAATAACAATCCATCCGACTATCTGATCTTGTTTTGTACGACGACACGACAAAAAAAAACCCAGCTCCGATAGCTACTTGTTTGGCCCATTTACATGCTTCATCGATTGTTTCAAAGATTTGTGTAGTTTGAAATAACTCACTGTAATCCACTCCATCACCACCGAAATCTGGAACCTACAAAAATATATTCAAAATTAAAAAAATAAAAAAATAAATTCGAAATTAAAAAAATTAAAAAATAAACTCGAAATTAAAAAAACAAAATCAAAATCAAAAAAAAAAAGGCGTCTGTGTTAGACGCCTGCCCCATGGATGGGGCGTCTGTGTTAAACGCCTTCCCCAACGGTAAGGCGTCTGCGTAGGACGCCTGACCGAAGGGAAGGGCGTCTACTACAGACGCCTTACCCATGGGGAGGACGTCTACATAAGACGCCTCTCCCATTGTGTAGGCGTCTGCGTTAGACGCCTCTGCCATGGGGAGGGCGTCCTACGCAGACGCCCTCACCATGGGGGAGGCGTCTAATGCAGACGCTCGGCCCAAAAATTTCCCCGCGCCAGGCTTACCTCACCCGATGCATCACCCTCGCCAGACATTTTCGTGGTGTTTTTACTGATAAATTATGAATATACAAGACCATAGGCCTTATTTATAGACACGGGACGATTTGGGTATTAAATATATTGTTAAGGGCAATTTGGTAATTTCAAGAGGCGATTTAAGTAGTTTTGGGGCGACGTTTAGTAGTTCCCAATAATAATCAAAGTCTAATATTTTACACCAACAAATGTTAAACTAGTTTCTTATTCTTCTTCTTCTGGTTCTCAAAATCATCTTTTTAACATAAAATTAATGTTGTACAAATTTATTTATAATCTTATTAAACCGTATTGTATTCCCTAATTTGGGATCTTTCATAAATTAAATTGACGTCACAATAACAATTTGGTAAAGATAGTGGAAATAATCGAACTTTAAGTAGCAAGCTAGAGCATAGTTTGTAGTGGAAATAATCGAACTTAATTTTAGTAGCAGACCATAGTTTGTAGTGGAAATAATCGAACTATAAATAAAAATATATAATTGTACTATAGAAGTTACACAGTAAACATAGTTTATTGAACCTAATAAGCTAGCCAACAAATAATTATTAACTTCAACATGGGCCACCTGGTCCTCCGAAAAAGAAATTAGTTCCCCAAGAAGAATCATCCATAGAATCTTGCCCGATGTCGTAACAATGATAACATCGCGAGTAAAGATTGAAATGTGTGACTCCTTCAGAATCTGCATATTCTTCCATATTTTTAATGAAAGCGGCTACCCTGAAACCATCGCCGGAAAAATAACCACTTCCCATTTGTGGTAGATTGGTGCCGTTGGGTCCAAATACAATGCCTCCAAATGAAATAAATTCGGCATACAAGCGTAAATTCGTGAAAATGGAAGATGGCCAATAACCTATTACAGTTGTGTGGGGAGGATGTCCCATTGCAAGCCACCAATCTCCTGTCTTGTTATCCTGAAATCCAACGAAGATATAATCGTATGATTTTTTATTCACAAAATAATGAAAAAAAATCCTCAAATCGATCGTATGCACTTAAGTACCTGCTTGAGTTGTATATGAATTTCATATTGTGGCCCTTTATAAACCGAGATAGGTTTGATAGCCATACCAAATGCATATTGTCTGCTCACTCGAACAAATCCAGGGCAATCGTAATTACAGTCTGTCGCAGAATTTACTGTCTACGTAATATTAGACAAACAAATAATAAAAATGTCAATAAGTCGTTAATTACCATTGCAACTTAGAATTAATTGATTCGGAGAAATATGAAATCGTAAATAGATGCTTACCATCCATCTCGCATAAAATCTTGGTTGATAATCCCCATAGGCTGTTGGATCAACCTGAAATACATGTCAAGTGTCATATATTACTAAATTGAATGCATCTCGGGTGAAAACATAAGTGTGTGTATGTCTGAATTGTAGTTTTTGATGATACGTACTTTCCATCCAACTTCTAGAAAATCAGGTTTGTAAATGATAGAAATTCGCGCATGACTACTTTGATGTTCCATGACACGCGGATTATAAACACTTAATGCAGCTGCACCTCCACGGTATTGGACATTGTCATCCAAATCAGTATCTACTGAAACTGACTGAATTACGTGTGCACCAAATTAAAGTTAGCTTTCCTTTCAAGCAAGATATGTACGTACGTATGAGTCATGTATACGAGAGTAAGAAATCAACCAAAACTTACACAATTAATTTTATTCGTTTTCTGTGCAAGTTGAATTCTATCAAGGTCTTTTTTTTCCATTCTCCTTATGGGGACTGTTCCGGTTGGACATTGAATAGAAGTTGTTGAAGAATACGAAACATTACTAGAAATTGTAGCCTCTGCTCCGGAGGATTTGTAATCCTTTGGATAAAAACTTGGTCTCATCTGAAAAGTAACGTTAAAAAATTACGACTATATAAGATAACAAATGTCCAAATTTCGTTAGGATCACGAAAAAAGAAGAGAAAAAAAAAACATGACACAATATAGAAACATGACCAAAAGAATCTTCCGAGATTCACATAAAATTTCTGATGGAAAGCATGCCTATATTCGGGTAAGTAATAATAATAATAATTGTGCAGGTGGTTAAACATGCATCCTTATGAAACTTACTTTGTCGTTAATTTATCAACTTTTATCTTAATTTTGTACCTCCTACATATCGTTTAACTAGAACCATCAAAACTCCATATATATATATAGCTAGCATTGTCGTTTGAATGAAAGTTAACAAACCTTTATTTTGTGGCCTTTGAGGTCCGGATGTTGCAAACTTGGTTGATCGTAGATGTCGAAACAATCATACTTCTCACCGTTAACCATCTGCCCAAAGGCAAAATCAGAAAAAAACCTTAACTGACTAACAAATGCAACAAATTAAGAACATTAATTAATAAACAGACAATATATATGAACATACCACGGTCTTAATTACAGGTTTCCTTTGATGCGGAAGATTGTAATCCACATCAGAAGCATTTTTGTATGAAGGCATGATCCTTCCTTGAACGAAAACATAATTGTTTGTCAAAGAAATCACCATTAGCCACAAAAAACTAACACATACGACGTTGGTTTTCATCTTGATGGGAAAAATTGCAAAAGCTTGCGTCTACTAAAAAGACTTTTACGAACTGATTTTGTGTTCTCGTTTTGATTACAATGATGTATTTATAATAAAGTAAGATTGAGGAAATGCAAAACCGATGGAATAATTCAAATCTTTATTTTCGTGCGGATTCTACTTCCTATTCCTCGGGAGTGATTATAGTAGAAATTTAAACAAAAATTATGCGGCCTTATTTTAATAGTTTAGAAAAATTGCAAATTGGAATTAGTATTGTTATTATATACGGCTAAGATCCAGTGAGCCATCCTCTCATATTACTAATTTAAGCCTATTGACAATCTCAACAAATCTACGGTTAAGATCAAATTGGGATAAAATTGTAAAATGACGAAAATGTAGCTTTCATGTAATTACTCTCCTTTCTTGTTTTTGTAACTACCTTTTGAACACATTTGATCACGACAAACCAAAATTTAACATGCAAAAGAAGTTTTTTGAACCTTTTAACCATAAATTTTAAAATCCTTAAGTTTTATTGTTCAATTTAAGTACCATATTACTTGGATTTTGAAAAAGTATACCCATATTGTCAACATAAATATGAGAGACATATTATTATGTTTTCACGAATATTAACCTATATCCGACGACTTAAACTATACGCCACCACCAAAGAAAATCGCCAATAAAATGAAATAAAAATTTAACACGACCTTTGACCCCTTCAAATAGGGTTGGGTCGTTTTATATCCAACCACATGGTATTTACATCTTGTAGATACTTTATACATTTTCATTTACAACTTAATAATACAGTAATCTACTTTTTCCATTAAATTTTGTTATCGATTTAAAATTCAAGAAACCTTAGTGTCACGGAACATGAATAAAAGAGAAAACTACAATGAATGTGAATATGTAATCAAAATAAGCAAAAAATCACATTTGCAAGTTAAAAGTAGATTTAAATTAAAAGAAAACACGAGTGAAGAGAAATGAGAGAGAGAAGAATAGAAAAGAAAGGAGAGACAAGTTCAGGAAAAAATATAAAATAGAGTTTTAAATTAAGGGAATTACTATTTATCGTCCGCAAATTACTTAAATTGTCCGCGTCAATTACCATTTTGCCCTCTACATTCAATTTAATACTCATTTCGTCACGTCTCTTAAAATAAGGCTTCAGTCCCAATTTTTCTCACTCTACTTGTACCAACACCATGAAAATGTCTAGCGAAGCGCATGAATGTGACGAGGTAAATAATAATAAATTTTTTGACTGGAGTCTGCCAAAATCGCCTCCCCAATGGGGGCGTCAGTTGCAGACGCCTTTTTTAAAATTATATATGTTGTGTTATTTCAGGTTCCGTTATTTTGGTGGTGATGGGGGTAAATTACAATGAGCTTTTTTGTACGTCTGCAAGTATTTCCAACACTCGATGACGCGAATAGATGGACGAATCAAGTTGCCATCGGTGTCAGATGTTTTTTGGTAGTATCCTCCTATAAAATGAGATAGTCTGATGAATTGTAATCTAAGATGTGATTGCAGAAATGAAATGGGTTCCCGGGATATGAATATTGTAGTACGGAGGAACACGAAAAGAAAGGGTTGCGGGTGTCGTTTCTTGATAAAGGTGGTCGACTGACGGGAGCGTGATGGATGAGTGGTAGTTTCTGATAGTTCCCATGGTCAGCACAACCGCAAACTTGCAATTTATCCAGAGGGTCACCGACAGATCAACGGTCTTAGTCCTGGAGCAAAGAAAATTATTCATGACATGACTGAGACACAAACGAAACCGTGTAACATCTTGTTGGCGGCAAAAGAAAAATTCCCGGAGGATAAACCAAAAATCTGAAGACAGGAAACCCACTCAGCAATTTCTGCATCAAGCAGTGCAGTATCGGTACTTGTATTGGATTATGGAGGATGAAGAAACTATTGTCGTCACTCACATATTCTTGACACATCCGACGTCAGTTAAGTTGTTACGCACATAGCCTTCAGTAATTTGCATGGATTCGACGTACAAAACTGAAGGGAATGTGTTCTAAAAGTTTTACTTTTAAATGTCAATTATTATGAATTGAATGAGAAATTATTTTGTTGCTTGTTTATGTTATTCGTCTTTTAGAAGTGTGATGCATTGCATACATTGCATCATATGTCTTTCATTTAGATTACTTTTATATCAATAAATGCTACTAAGGTATGTGTTTAGTCGTATTTACAGAATACAGGGACCTGAATGCAAATTATCCACATTCCGAGCATAAACGCGTGCAAAAGATTCATTTCTATCATAAAGACCGAGTTCAAGTTTATCGGGTTTCAATTGGAAATGCATCCAAGCATAAAAGCATTCAAGGAGCTAATCACAAAAAGGTCAAGGGCTTAATTGCAAAATGCCAAGGACCTGATTGCAAAAGAAAAGGATCAAGTTATTTTGTTGGAAAAGTCAAAAGAAAAGTCAAATATAAATCTCCAACAATGGAAGGAATTAATCCGGAGCTCAAGACAATGGAAAGAAATCATCCAGACGCGCAAATAAAGATCAAATCATACCATAAACGCGTGACAAAAATCCTGATTAAATCCGACCAACATGTGAGGCGAATCCGCCGCACAATACACATGATGTGCGGCGATTCCGCCGCCCATTGGTCGATCTGTGTGTCCCAATTTTGTCCAGTCGTGTATGGACACGTGTACTATCCAATTCTATACCTAAGTCCCTTGTAGCAACTATAAATAGACCCGAGAACGATGTAAATAGGGTCCTTGGTTATTGTTCTTATTTGTGTACCTTAGTTTTATTAATAAAATTCTGTTCTTATTTCTTACTTTTTAGTTTTCTTTATAATGTCTCAAGGACCCCTTCTTCTTCCTCCCTCCATGAGTTTCTAACTCTTTCCGAAGGGTGGAGGTGACGGATTTAGGGTTAGAGAAGATGAATGAATGTTATTATTCTAAGTTCGTGATTAGTATTTTGATTACTTGAGTTTATGTTAAATCATTTATCTTGTAATGCTTCATAACTAAACATGATTTATTATAAGTTTCTAAGTTCTCTAATCTAAACCTTAAATCTAAACCTCCACCAAACGGAATTCTCTTCTTATTTCTTGTTTTAGTTCTAATTGCTTTTGTTTCGTACTTTAGATAACTAAATCAAAAATACCAAAAACCCAATTTATTTCTTCTCCCTTCTTCCTCTTAATCGAAAATAACATCAACTACGAAATCTCTCCCTCCTTGTGTTCGACCCGTATTTGCCACGTCTTCATTGACACCGTGCACTTGCGGTATAAATAAAATTCACATCAAGTTTTTGGCGCCGCTGCCGGGGAGGCGACGCAGATTTTTGTTGTTTTTGTGTTTTCGATTTTTCCTGTTTATCTTGCGCGCGATCTAAGTATTTGGATTTGTGTTTCAGGAGACAACAGAGCGCGCGGTGAAATACGAGCGCATTCTGAGCTTAAAGAGCGGCGAATCCGCCGCACCATAAGAAGCATTTGCGGCGAAAACGCCGCACAGGTTGGTCTTCTGGTCTTCAAATTTTGAGGGCGTCGTCGGCATCTCTGGGTGGTCGCATTGAGCTACTGGAATCTCTGAGAGCGGGCGGCGAACCCGACTGAGCATTGCGGAGGTAACTTTTCTTGCCTTTCTCGTAAAATCTGAATAGTTGAAAAGTTTCCTTTCGTAGAATTGCACGTGTTAGGGTTACAATTCCATAATTGGCAATAATTCAACTCTGACCTAAAATTGGCAAAATTAGAAAGACCTTAGTGCATGCATCATATAATGTTTTGCTTGCATTATTCTTGCTAAATTCTTGCAAATTAATACTTGTTGAAGATTGCTGGAGGCAAGGTACGTATCGAGGTTTTTATCGATTGCATTAGAGCATATAATTTAGCTGCATACAACCTTGCAATTGCCCCCATTAAAAGGACCATTGTTTGACTATCTTTGCTAGATTTAAGTTAAACTATCTTAAGGGCAACTCCGTAGGAAAAGATACGGTGGGGATTTCATCACTCTCCCGTAGCCCACAAACCACAATCCTGAAGTGTCGCCTAAGCCTAAAATTTAAAATCAATTAGACATTGGCCCCTAAGGACTCAGACTCAATTAAGGAGGAGATTGGTTTGACTTGCTATGACCTGAAGCTAATTGAATTCAATTTGGTGTCTAGAAAGTGTTTTTGTGTCGACGAAAGTCTTCCAAGCGACGTGGTTGTCTAATTGGCACCGACTCTGTCGGAAGCGCCCCCACTAGCTATACACTAACTGGCCAACTTGGTTTGATTGGTGAGGGAGGTGAATCAAGCAAACTAATTCGACTCAACCAGTTAGGAGTCGTCTAGATCTAAGTGACACTAGGTCTAGGATTGTTTGAACCGAGCTTGTTCAGGAAATTTCTGGCCAACCCTTGAATTTACCTTTAGAGTTAAGTTTCCCTTCTCGTCTGAGTCTTCTTTCCCTTCTCATCTTTACCTTTCTATTGTTTGTTTCCATTTTCATAACTAAAAAAAAAACGAAAATTCAAAAAAAAAAACTGTAATTAATTCTTGAAATTAAATTTGGAATTTAAATTTCGAATTTGAATTCAAAAATTGATTCAACCCGGTGCACTCAGATTTGGATTCGGGACTTGAGTAATCGACTCTCACGAGTTAATCTAGATTCCAGTCTGGAACTTAACCCCATTCCACCTGTTGCACCACCTCACCCGGATCCAATGGGTGAGAACGTAGTGGACCCGCCTGTTGCGCAACCTATAACTTTGAGGGATCGGTGCTACCCAACGATGGCTGCTCAGCCATCGTGCATCGTCATGCCCACCATACCTGGTCGCGACTTCGAACTTAAGGCACAATACATGAGTATGCTGCCTAAGTTCACCTCTAGGGAAGACCCATATCTCTTCCTTAGAGAATTTGAAGAAATCTGCTCTCTTATGCAATACCAGCATATCCCTGAAGAGGCAGTGCGTCTGAAATTCGTGCCTCTAGCACTGATGGACGACGCTAAGAAATGACTATATAGTCTAGCCGAAAGATCTATTAGAAGTTGGGGCGAATTTGTTCAAGTTTTCCTAAAAAAATATTTCCCCAACCATAAGACTATGAAGATTAGGAATGAAATTGTTGCATTCGTTCAGTCTGAGAGCGAGCCGTTCTATTCCTATCTTGAGAGATTTAAGAGTGTCTTGACCCAATGCCCTCATCACGGAATTCCGAAGTGACAATTATGCCAAATTATTTATGAAGGATTGACACCCACATCTAGAGTTATGCTAGAATCTGTGAGCCAAGGGAACTTTATGTCCAAAAATGAAAATGATGCCTGGACTTTTCTGGAGGATTTAGCTGAAAATAGTATGCAATGGGACAATGCTAGAACACCCATCAATCCGAGTATTGGATCTAGAATAACGAGTCAACCCCGACCAGGTGTCTTAGCTATAGACTCCAACATAGCGGCTGAGGCAAAACTAACCACCCTTATGCGTAGAATGGAAAGTTTAGAGCTGCAAAACCAAACCCGACAAGCATCCCATATCCCCTGCTCTAGATGTGGTCAGACTGGTCATTTAATGGAGGACTGTGTGAACCTGGAACATGTTAATGCCACATTTAACAATTCTAGAAATGATCCTTACGCATCAACCTATAACCCAGGTTGGCGTAATCATCCCAATTTTTCGTGGACCCAACAATGACAACCTCCTAGACAACAACCAACCCCATATAACCAAAATAATACATCATCTGGGGGTAATAATGGAAATCATGAGGTTAGGTTGACAAAATTAGAAAATTTAATGACAACTTTTATACAAACAACCAACCAATCATTCCAAAGGATAGAGACACAGGTCAGCCAATTAGCACAGATAATAGGTGAAAGAGAAAAGGGTCAATTTCCAAGTCAACCTGAGGTAAACCCCAGAACTAATAATCAATATCAATCTTATCAACCACCTTCAGGAAATAACAACCCTAGACCGGTTTAAATGGTTAATGAGGAAGGACCGTTCCAACAAATCAATGTTGTAGTATCATTACGGTCCGGAAGACAAATTGACAATAATGTGGTAAACCCTAGAATGACTAATCAATCTAGCCATCAAGAACCCACATATGACTTGACCATTGAACCCGACGTCCAAATTGAAAAGCCCAATCCACCTACCCAACCTGAACCTGTAGCTCAACCTGAACCTGAGCGAGTCTATGTGCCTAAAGCCCCATTTCCCAATAGACTCAAAAAGAACTCTAGTGCACAAATAGAGAAAATCTTGGAAGTATTTAAGCAAGTTAAGGTAAACATTCCACTCTTAGACATGATTCAACAAATACCTGCTTATGCTAAATTCTTAAAAGATTTGTGCACTAAGAAGAGAAAAACGAATGTACCAAAGAAGACATTCTTAACTGCAAACATATGCTCAATTCTTTCCAACACATCTCCTATAAAATATAAGGACCCGGGGTGTCCCACAATTTCATGTTCAATAGGAGATACGTTTATCAATAAAGCCCTTCTAGACCTTGGTGCAAGCGTTAACTTGCTCCCATTTTCTGTCTACGAGCAACTCAACCTTGGTCCACTGAAACCCTCTAGGACAACCCTCCAATTCGCTGATTGTTCTGTTAAGAAACCGAGAGGTATAGTAGAGGACGTTTTGATTAAGGTTGGTGACTTCATTTATCCAGTGGATTTTGTCGTACTTGATACTGAACCTGTTGTAAATCCTAATCGACAAATCCCTGTAATTCTAGGTAGACCCTTTTTAGCCACTTCGGAAGCATTAATAAACTGTCAAAATGGGCTCATGCAATTATCTTTCGGGAACTTAAAAGCAGAATTTAATATCTTCCACATTGATAATGAGCCAGAAATAATATGCAACCCAAGTGATGTTGTGATGAGAGCACGTATTTATCAGAATTCTGAATCAAATAAATCATCACATAAGCAAAAAGGAAGTAAGAAAAAAGGGAGTGATTCATTTACTCAACCACCATCACTCGAGCAAATAAGCGAACCAATTCAAGTGAGAAGAGTGGAATCTTTTCCTCAAGTCAACATGGGGAACAATTCAACTGGATACATGCACCAACATGGTGTCATTCAATCCAGTTCTGATTATGGTTGACTTTGAGCAAACTCAACCCCTCTACCGCAAGCCGACGCAGGTAATAAGTGCATTTATTGTATCTGTGCATACATTGAGGACAATGCATGATTTAGGTGTGGGGGGGGGGTGTTTATATATGTACATATCCATCTATTTGATTTTCTGTTCTGCTTTATTTAAAAAAAAAAAATTCAATATTCTATGACATAGCTTAAGATTGAACTGCCAAAACCCGTGTACAAATTGCATTAAGTTTTTGTTCCTTATTATATAGTTCTGCTTGTAGAAATTATGACATAAATCTAAGTTCCAAAGAAATAACCCATGACCCTTGTAAGGCATGTATGCACTTAAATTGGATGAATCAAATCTTTGAAGTGGTTGATAAAAAGCAGAGGTTGAGGAAAATATACCGGGAAGTGTGGACTTCTAATAGCAATTAAGCCTTGAGGAAAATAAAAGTAAAATAAAATAAAAATAAAGTGAGGAGAACACATTTTGCAAAATGATTACAAAAGCCCAAGCCTTCGAGTCATTGGTCCGTAGGGGTATCTTGAAACCCGGTAACTTGAGTCTGCCAGCTCGGGATTATCGACCAAACTCGCTACACGAATGCAAAAAGGGTATAAGTGTCAAAAAGAAAAACAAATGTGTTGAATCACGGAAAAAGGATAAAAATAAATAAATACTTTAAGATACTCAAGGCCCAAAGCTAAAGGAATGATCCATGCCATGGTTGATCCAAATGATACTTCACCACCAGAGGAGGCGTGCAAAATAATTTATGTGATAACATGTGTAGAGGGGTTAGTGGTGTGAATGTTGGAGGAATAAAGACCAAGTCAAACTTTTTATAAGTTAGAACTGTATAATGAGCATGCGAGAACTTTAAGTGAGATGTATAAGGTTAAGGCAGAAAGATTAAGAGCTATTAATGGAATGTTGAATTAAGACTTTGTGGGTATATCTGCTGAAAACCCTCAGGAGACAACACTCCTCCCCCTTGGTAACAAGGAGGTTTAAAGGCTTGTTGCACATGCTAAGTGCAACCGTGATTCCTACGAAAGTGAGTTAGGATTTCCCTGCTTTCATTTTCTTATATTCTGCTTTGCTAGGGACTAGCAAAATCTAGGTGTGGGGGTATTTGATGCATTGCATACATTGCATCATATGTCTTTCATTTAGATTACTTTTATATCAATAAATGCTACTAAGGTATGTGTTTAGTCGTATTTACAGAATACAGGGACCTGAATGCAAATTATCCACATTCCGAGCATAAACGCATGCAAAAGATTCATTTCTATCATAAAGACCGAGTTCAAGTTTATCGGGTTTCAATTGGAAATGCATCCAAGCATAAAAACATTCAAGGAGCTAATCACAAAAAGGTCAAGGGCTTAATTGCAAAATGCCAAGGACCTGATTGCAAAAGAAAATGATCAAGTTATTTTGTTGGAAAAGTCAAAAGAAAAGTCAAATATAAATCTCCAACAATGGAAGGAATTAATCCGGAGCTCAAGACAATGGAAAGAAATCATCCAGACGCGCAAATAAAGATCAAATCATACCATAAACGCGTGACAAAAATCCTGATTAAATCCGACCAACATGTGAGGCGAATCCGCCGCACAATACACATGATGTGCGGCGATTCCGCCGCCCATTGGTCGATCTGTGTGTCCCAATTTCGTCCAGTCGTGTATGGACACGTGTACTATCCAATTCTATACCTAAGTCCCTTGTAGCAACTATAAATAGACCCGAGAACGATGTAAATATGGTCCTTGGTTATTGTTCTTATTTGTGTACCTTAGTTTTATTAATAAAATTCTGTTCTTATTTCTTACTTTTTAGTTTTCTTTGTAATGTCTCAAGGACCCCTTCTTCTTCCTCCCTCCATGAGTTTCTAACTCTTTCCGAAGGGTGGAGGTGACAGATTTAGGGTTAGAGAAGATGAATGAATGTTATTATTCTAAGTTCGTGATTAGTATTTTGATTACTTGAGTTTATGTTAAATCATTTATCTTGTAATGCTTCATAACTAAACATGATTTATTATAAGTTTCTAAGTTCTCTAATCTAAACCTTAAATCTAAACCTCCACCAAACGGAATTCTCTTCTTATTTCTTGTTTTAGTTCTAATTGCTTTTGTTTCGTACTTTAGATAACTAAATCAAAAATACCAAAAACCCAATTTATTTCTTCTCCCTTCTTCCTCTTAATCGAAAATAACATCAACTACGAAATCTCTCCCTCCTTGTGTTCGACCCGTATTTGTCACGTCTTCATTGACACCGTGCACTTGCGGTATAAATAAAATTCACATCAAAGTGTTAAGGAAGAGACTCTTGGTCCTTAACCGTAGAGCTCTAAAAGATATTGGTTTACATAAAACAAAAGATATTCACAATCATGGTAATTAACATGGGACATTAATTACCGAGTTAAGATTGTCGTGTTGGTCATAGATCATTGTAGCTCTACAAGTGAGTGACAACACGGGTACACAAAAGAGGAAAATATTACTTTTGTATACTGAATAGACCTAATAAGTAAAACATTATAGAATTGTGTTTTCTGTGTCATTAATGTTTTACTGTGTCTTTGGTCCTTTGATATGAGACTTATATCCGATCACTTAAGAATTGCTTAATTAGACTAGTGTCTTGAGCTATCGATGAGTGTAGTGTAAATGCATTGGTTGGTTAAGTATGACTTTTATTTGAGAAGATAGTTAGTCAAAAGATTATCATTACCCCTCTTAATTGAGTGATGATATTAGTGGGCCCCTTGATAAAGCAAAGTTATAATGTGCACAATGTGATTTGAGTTGAGTCACATATTTATAACTAGCTTAAAGAGATCAAGAAAATGAATACCAATACAATGATGACACAATACTACTTTGTGAGTATTCTTAATATCATGTGGCAAGGGACGGACACAAGTGGTGCCTCCATCACTAAATGGATCGGGTTTTGGTTCGAGTGGAATTAAGACATCAAACTAATTGGGAGCTATAATGTGTAGCTAGATACCGCTTATAGCTTGTGATATTAAGCTCTTAATATCACTGCCAACTTAGTCTAGATCCTCCCATAGGTCACACCGCAAAAAACCGGGAAACAAGAAGCTTGATTTTTGGTTCATATGATGTGTCGGGTTTCTTATAGAAAATATGACACATATGTTGAACAAGTAAAATCAATTATGTTGTGTATAACATAATTAGAATCATGATAAATTCATATGAGATGCATATATTATAGGGTGCAATAATTTATTGTTGCATAGGATAATATATTACATAAGTTGTGAATTTGCTAAAAACATCAAAAGTTCAAATTTTTTTGGAAATAAATCCAAAATTTGAAAAGGCAAAATCGGGTAAAAGTTCGGTAATCCGTTATGGTTTGGTCGACCGAAGGATCTGTGGATCGGTCAACCGAACGTGGAACGGATAGTCATAGTTGATTGACCGAACTTGACCAAAGTGCCTGGAACTCTGGTACGGTGTACCGAACCAGGAACGGTCGACCGAAACATGTCCAATTCCGATATTTTCGGTTAACCGAATGACACTCGGTTTTAGACGTGAATTCGTCCGATCGGTTAAGGAGAATTTATCTCCTTAAGAATCGGTCATCCGTCTAATACTCGGTTAAACAATCGAGACATATTCGGTTAACCGAGTGGGACTCGGTAGACCGAACCTCGATCGATTTTCTGCCTTTGATAATTAAGAGATTAATTTGATCAATGATTGGATTGGCTCCAAACTTGGTCAAACGTTTTGTGGATGTATGTAATACATTATGGAATTAGTTTGTGTGAGAAAATGTCAAGAAAACGTGGCTTAAGAATAGCCTTGATTGAGAGTAAGATTGGAGCCTATAAATAGGTCATTATTCTCCTTAATTAAGTTAGATGTTTTCTAATTATTTTCTCTCTTAATTCACCACAAAAGCCACGAAAATTCTCTTAGTTTTCTAAGTCTTTGGAAGGAGAAATCTCAGAGATTAAGGAAGGGGTTTGTAGCTAGATTCTAAGCTAGTTTGGAGATTGATTGGCTAGCTCCTTTCTCTCCAACCTTGTTTAGGGTTTCGGTGAACACTCGGAGGCATCCAGCGCAACGAGAAGCGACGATCGTCTTCCTCAACGTCTCTGGAACATCAAGAAGTTTAAGAGAACTTCTAGGTATGAATTTCGGAGTCCCTTGTGTTTGTTTTAATAAGTTTTTGAAACTAGTTGTTAAAACAAACCGATGCATGCATGAAATAAATCGAAGAAAATTGTAATTGATCCTTATTATGCATAAAAATTCGAAAAATATATATGCACAATTAAACATGAAATCCTACAGACGAACAAGTACAAGATGTTTTTGTTCGAGATGGTTGGGGTGACACCAACAAACAAGAATTTCCTTTTCGGCTATGCAATTATGAAGGATGAGACCGAGTCTAGTTACCGGTCTGTGTTGGAGAAGTTGCGAGATTTGTTATGCGGTATTGTCAGTCCGATTACAATAATAACGGACCGAGAGTTAGGTCTGATGTGACCAGTGAGAGAGGTTTTTCCTAACTCTGCTAATTTACTTTGCACCTGACATATCAAAAAAGACGTATACCATTAAGCATACTACGCATTCGGCAAGAACAAGCAGATAACAGAGACTTTGAAGTGTGGAAAGGGGAGGAAAATCATGTTTTCTACTTCAGAAACCGAGTATAACAGAGATGTTAATCTTCTGAAAGATTCGTATGGGTCTTGGCCTGCTATCACGGAGTATTTGAACGGGGACATGGTTAATGCATAGAGAAAATTTTGTGTCGAATTGGACGAACAAAATCTTTAATTTCAGCAACACTACGAACCGTAGGGTCGAAAATGCTCGTTCGGCTATGAAAGACTGGATCACTTCATCGACTGCAGCTCTGGACACTCTTTTGGACCACGTCAATGCGGCTATTGAAATGCAACTGACGAATGTTCAAAACTTTCTTGAAGCTTCGAGACGTCGAAATTGCACTAACTTCATAAATGTTTTATATCAACATCTAAATGGTCGAATTTCCCATTACTACTTGTCATTGTTGAGTCAGTCCAGAGTTTGAGAGGATGCATGACTTAAGTGATCAAGTTGAATATGGTTGTGGGTGCGCTTTTCTGACTTCACATGAAATTTCATGTGCATGTACCATCCACGCTTGTATTGAGTCAAACGAAAAGATTTATTTAGAGTAGATTCATCAATTATGGAGAACACTTGTCATTGGGATGTGTGGTCAACTCCCAAACCCGGATGTGGAATTGGTCAGCTTACTAGCGTTGTGACGAGTGTCCGTTAGAGAGCGTTGCTTACGGGCTGGGGCGTGTGGTTGGAGTTGGACGTTGCCTTGTGGATCAGATGTGTGGTCTTGTCAAGTGTGCACGCTTGACATGGTTGGGACGTGTGGTCGCCTTGAGACGTGTCACAGCTTTGCCGTGAGAGTGGGTTGAGTGTTGCCTTGTGCGTCGGATGCGCAGTGGGGTCAAGGTGTACGCTCAACTTTGCTGGGACGTGTGGTCGTCTTGGGACATGAGACCAGAGTGAGCCGTTTGAACAACATGACCTAGTTTAGTGTCGGGTTGTGGTGGTGTACGAAGTCTTGTTTCGAGACTCATGCATTACTTGAGCGTGTACCGGTGGGACGCAGTAGGTAGTTGGAGGCGACTTGAGTTTGAGACGCGAGGACTAGATTTGTGAGTTCATTTGATGTAATTCATGTTGATACAATTACAAATATGATCATGTAATACAGTGGGTTACATATGTCGAATAAATATTCCATAAGGATCCAGATAAAGCCAACATACAAAAACATGTAAAGGAAAACAAGAAACAAAGGAACATGAATCAGAAACGACCTCATAGACCGAGCCGTCGGAAGGCGACTTGCCTCAGAGAAAATATCGGCCCACATACCAGTGCGTTTGATGGTCTGCCGGTTTTCTCCCAGGATAGAACGGTCTCACCGTCGAGCAGGCGCACACCGGAGTCGACGGACCACGAAAGCAGCGCGAAACCTCGCAAGAATCAGACGTTGAACAACTTTGGATTCGGGGAAGGAAATCGCCGGAGAGGGACGGTTTCCGTAGAGATGATGGAAATAGAACGTGTATATTTTATTTTAGGAGGAAACTGTCATGATATATATATATGTATTTATTCTTGTAACCGTCAAGGACTTAATTGCAAAAACAATTACCTTGAGGTCCAAAAATAAATACACCCATCACCCTGAGGCTAAAGCCTCTAATTTCCCCCAAATCCCCCGCTGCCACGTCACGTCACGTCACGCCACGCCACGCCACGCCACGCCACGCCACGCCTCGCCCTGGACCGGGACGGGACGGGCGCGCGCGCGCGCGTGTGTGGAGAATTCTCTCCTCCTCTCTTTCCACCTACAAAGTGACAAGTGAATAATATGTTTATCAACATCCTTCAACTTGTTAGCTTTGCCAATGTGGGACTAAAAAGTAGAGGTGAGCACATGGCACATGGGGCAATAGTTCTCATCTTCATCTCAACATTGGATTTCTTCAATTGAGCTATTCATGGGCCTAGCCTAAACTCAATATTCCAACAATCCCCCACAAATCCATTGTTGATCGAGCGACCAAACCTTACAGCCTAGTGCTTTCAGTAATGGTACCTTTCGGGTTTGAACCACGACCTGAGTCCTTCAACTTTACCCCCACAGGAACTAAGTGAAACGAAGTCTTGAACTTGAACCTTTTGTGTGGAGATGTCCATTGAGAACAACACTAAGCAGGTTATGCTGCAATCTACAGGGTTGATGCTTTACGGCCATGCATCTGTATCCTGTTTCATGAATGCTTTCAAGGAATGACCCCCATTCCTCTAATTGCGGCCACACAATTGCATTCACATAGTTGGGCTTCTCCAAAGATGCACTGCTAACATCTTGTCTCAAAGACTTGAACCCATTCAGAGTCTACACTCTTACTAAACTTGCAGTTTCAGCAACATATCCATTCTTTGGGGTATTGACACAGATACAATGTATGACCTACAATGTATCACCAATGAGTTGCACTTGACTCACTCAAGAACTTGTTATTACCGCATTGAACCAACTTCGTGGGATCTCCACTCAGATTGGTTGGGTTGCCATTCTAGATGAGTCATGTAATGGGTCTCAGTCCCATCCCCAACTTGGATTTCAGAACTTGAGCTAGATCAAGTCCTTTGGTGAAAGGATCAGCTGTATTGTCTTTGGTACCAACAAAATCAACAGCTATCACCCTTTCCGAGATCAATTCCCTTACAGACTTCAGTCTGACTTGGATGTGTCTCCTTTGTTTGTGGTTATACTTTGAGCTTCTTAACTTTGCAATAGTAGTCATACTATCACAATGTACAGATATTGCAGGAACTGGTTTGCTAGTCATTGGCAATTCAGAAAGGAGTCCTTTCAGCCATTCAGCTTCCATTCCACTTGTATCCAAAGCACAAAGTTCAGCCTCAAATGTAGATCGAGACAATATGGTCTGTTTTGTAGACCTCCAGGAGACTGCGCCTCCACCCAGAGTAAAAACATACCCTGTAACACCGTTACTCCCAGAGTTTTTGGCTATCCAGCTTGCATCACTGTACCCTTCTAGTACAGCTGGGAATTTCCCATAATGCAGCCCAAGGGAAGAAGTACCCTTCAAGTACTTAAGTACTCTATCCAAAGCCTCCCAGTGAGTACGATCAGGACAACTTGTGTATCTACTAAGTTTGCTCACCGAGAATGAAATATCTGGTCGTGTGCAATTTGCAAGATACATCAAGCTACCTATAATCTGAGAATATCTCAGTTGTGAAACTGGAACACCACTCTTGTTCTTGTACAAAGGTTTTGATGAATCATATGGGGTTTTCACAGATCTACAATTCGTATAGCCAAATCTCTCAAGAATCTTCTCAACATAGTGAGATTGAGATATGGAAATACCATCAACTGACCTAGTCAGTTTGATACCCAAGATCACATTTGCAACACCCATATCCTTCATCTCAAACTTAGTGCACAAGAAGGACTTAGTTTCATGTATTATATTCAAATTAGACCCAAACAGTAAAATGTCATCAACATATAAACACAATGCAATACATGCATTACTTTGAACTTTGCAATAGACACATTTATCAGAATCAATAACCTGGAATCCAAATGATAATATAATTTTGTCAAATTTCTCATGCCAAGCTTTTGGGGCTTGTTTAAGTCCATAAAGAGACTTAACAAGTTTACAAACTTTGTTCTCGTTTCCAGAAGCTACAAATCCTTCAGGTTGGTCCATATAAATTTCTTCTTCAAGGTCACCATGAAGAAAAGCAGTTTTTACATCCATTTGATGGATTGTAAAATCATATACAGACGCCAATGCCAAGAGCACTCGGATAGTAGTCATACGAGACACTGGAGAATAGGTATCGAAATAGTCTATTCCTTCCTTTTGTTTAAACCCTTTGGCAACTAATCTGGCTTTATACTTATCAATGGAACCATCTGGTTTTAATTTCTTTTTGAATATCCATTTACATCCGATTGTTGAACAACCTAGAGGAAGATTTACCAACTCCCATGTCCCATTAGAGACAATAGAGTCCATCTCGACCTTAACTGCATCTTTCCAATGCTTTGCTTCAGATGAAGTCATAGCATCCTTGAAAGTGTTAGGATCACCCTCGATGTGGTATGTGATAAAATCACTTCCCAAATCCTTGGCAATTCGAGAACGTTTGCTCTTTCTAGGTTCAATTTCAACTTGAGTTTGAGAAGACTCAAAATCGGTAATAGACAAATCTGCCCCCACATTTGTCATCCTTTCCACATGTTCGTGGATGGAACCAGACGTAGAAGGATCAACTGAAGAAGAAACTTGTTGAGGAACTCCAGATTTCATGGGAAATACATCCTCAAAAAATGTGGCATCACGAAATTCAACAATTGTGTTAACATCTATGCCAGATATCTCGGACTTGATTACCAAAAATCTGTACGCATAGCTATTAATCACATATCCGATAAATATTGCATCAACAGTCTTGGGACCAAGCTTTTTCCTCTTATGTTCAGGGATTAACACTTTTGCAAGACAACCCCAAACTTTAAGATATTTAAGGCTAGGTTTTCGACCACACCAGAGTTCGAATGGACTATCCTCCTTATGTTTCTGAGGAACTTTATTCAGAATATGGCAAGCCGTATTCAAAGCTTCTCCCCACATATATTTGGGTAATCCTGAACTCTCTAATAATGCATTAATCATATCAGATAATGTTCTATTTTTCCGTTCAGCAATTCCGTTAGATTGTGGAGAATACGGCGTCGTCACCTCATGAACTATGCCAGAATCCTGACACACTTGTTCGAACAGGTTGGACGTATATTCACCACCTCTATCAGATCTCAACCTCTTAAGTTTCTTTTCAGTTTGTGTCTCTGCTTCATTCTTAAAAATAAGAAACTTAGATAACGCTTCATCTTTACTTTTCAAAAGATGAACATAGCAATACTTTGAACTATCATCAATGAAAGTGATAAAATATTTCTTTTTATCCTTAGTTAACATGCCATTGAATTCACAAGTATCAGTGTGTACTAAATCTAAAATACTAGTATTTCTAGTCACAGAATGAAACGGTCTTTTCGGTTGTTTAGCTTGTACACACACTTGACATTTTTTATTCTCAATAGCATACCTAGGAATCATATTTAAATTCAACATTCTTTTCAAACATTGATAATTCACATGTCCTAAACGTTTATGCCAAACATCACCAGATTCAATGGAATAAACAACAGGAGAAGACATATCTTTAACAGAAATAGCATTGCGATTATAAAAAGCAGGTTCAACATGAATTAAAAAAGCACCACAAGACAAGTACCCCTTGCCAATAAAAGTACCAGAAAGAGTAATCACAACTTTGTTACATTTAAATGTTACTTCATAACCCTCAACTACCAGACACGAACCACTAATAATATTACGACGAACAGCAGGCACATGATGCGTCCTGTGCAGAGAAAGAACTCGTCCTGAAGGTAACTTCAAGTCGATACGTCCAATTCCAAGCACCTTTGCAACATTCACATTGGTCATCGCTACAGATCTACGATCAACAGGCTGGTAAGAGACAAACATGGACTTGTCAGCACATACATGCACATTAGCCCCAGTGTCAACCAACCACTCACGTGGTTCATAAATGGAAAAAACATGAGGATTAACAGAAACAAACTTACTGTTGGTTTCATCCACCTCAGTCAATACATTGACATGTGGAGTCGATTCAGTGGTACCTTGTTGGCGTTTGGCTTTCTTGGATGGACAATCCTTAGCCCAGTGCCCAACCTGTCCACAATTCCAACATGGTTTGTTTGTTGGCCTTTTCTGGATTTTGACCTTGGGTTTAGTCTTATTAATAGGTTGTGGTTTTCCTTTAAAATTTGACTTAGATGAGGATCCAATTAATACGTTTGCCTTTGGTTGGAACTCTACAGGCATCACTGGTTTTTCACCCCGATGTTCCTCCTCGATTGCAATAGCAACCATGAGGTCATCCATAGTTAGTTTTCCTCTCCTATGCTTTAGAGACATCCCGAAGTCCTCCCAGGATCGAGGGAACTTCTCAATGATTGACATTACCAGAAACTTCTCAGGAAGCTTCATGTCAGCCTCTTTTAAGTCATGGATTAGAATCATAAACTGATGAGCTTGTTCAGTAACTGACTTGCTTTCTACCATTTGAAACTTCAGGAATTTTCCAACATATCAACTTGACCATTTTTTGTTATGCAATTTTTCGATTGTTTATATATAGTTTGTGTTTCACTGTCGTCCCGAGTGTGAATTATGACAGTTACTGACGGAGAATCCTTCGAAAAACAAGGTTAATTGAATGTAACAGAATACTTTTACAAGCTTGAGCATTTGACATTTGAAACACGCTGCTTGATTCTAAAACATCACTATGACCCATTAACGTAAAACACATCCAACCAATAGTTAGATCAAACATACATTTGATAATATAACTAAAAGTCAAGGTCTACAAACTTTTATCAAATACTCTTCGCAATTCTTGCTCGCCTCTAGTTATAGTAAGAAGGTTTCCCATGAAAACCGTGCGATTTCTTCTTCTTTCCCTGCATTTTTAAACTTATGCCTCAATTACTATTCAACATAAATTAAACTAAAAAAACACGATAAATTAATTAAATAATTCTCACCAAAATAAACATAACAACTGTCACAATGAGCAGGGAAAAGAGAACCACACTCAATAGCAACATTTTTTTGTTTGTCACCTGAATTTAAAAAAAAACTTAAAATCCAATTTCCCAAAAAAAGAGACAATGATGAGTACATGTTTGAGATAATAAAAACAATTACCATCTCCCAACATCTGCTCAAAAAGTTGACATAAACATTGGTATCTGATTCGTTTGATAATGCGCTGACCTGTTTTAAATAAATTTTTGTGATACAATGTAAATATATTTGTAAGACAATGCTTTAACTTCTTATAATAAATTCACATACTTTTGATGAGTTTAAGAGAATGCATGACTTAAGTGATCAAATTGAATATTGTTGTGGGTGCATTTTTCTGACTTCACATGAAATTCCATGTGCATGTACCATGCACAGTTGTATTGAGTCAGGCGAAGAGATTTATTTAGAGTAGATTCATCCATTCTGGAGAACACTTGTCATTGGGCTCAAACGTGTGGTCAACTCCCAAAGCCGGATGCGGAACTGGTCAACTTACCTGCATTATGACGAGTGGCCATTAGGGAGCGTTGCTCACGGGCTCGGGCGTGTAGTTGGAGTTGGACGTTGCCTTGTCTGCCGGATGTACGGTGGGGTCGAGGTGTACGCTCAGCTTTGCTGGGACGCGTGGTCGTCTTGGGACACGAGACCAGTGTGAGCCGTTTGAACAACACGACCTAGTTCAATATCGGGTTGTGGTGGTGTACGAATTCTTGGTTTGGCATGACTTGAGCGTGTGCATGTGAGACGTAGTAGGAAGTTGGAGGCGACTTGAGTTTGAGATGCGAGGACTGGATTTGTGAGTTCATTTGATGTAATTCATTCATCTTTTAGTATTCATGTAGTATGATTTCAGAGTTTTTGTCGTTCATTTCCATTTGTACCTTGATGTTGACTTTACGTTGTTTTAATTTTTTAATTGAGATATCAACTTGACCATTTTTTCTTATGCACTTTTTCGTTTTTTTATATATAGTTTGTGTTTTACTGTTGTCCCGAGTGTGAATTACGACGGTTACAGATGGAGATTTCTTTGAAAAAAAAGGTTAATTGAATGTAACCAGAATACTTTTACAAACTTGAGCATTTAACATTTGAAACAGGCTGCTTCATTCTATAACATCACTATGACCAATTAACGTAAAACACATCCAACTTATAGTTAAACTAAACATACAATTAATAATATAACTAAAAGTCAAGGTCTACGAACTTTTATCAATCACTCTTCACAATTTTTACTCGCCTTTACTAATAGTAAGAAGGCTTCACATGAAAACCGTGCGTTTTTTCTTCTTTATCTGCATTTTTAAACTTATGCCTCAATTGTTATTCAAGATAAATAAAACTAAAAAAACATAATAAATTAATTAAATAATTCTCACCAAAATAAACATAACAACTGTAACAATGAGCAGGGCAAAGAGAACCACACTCAATAGCAACATTTGTTTTTGTCACCTGAATTTAATGAAACTTAAAATCTAATTTCCAAAAAAAATGATGAGTACATGTTTGAGATAATAAAAACAATTACCATCTTTCAACATCTACTCAAAAAGTGAACATAAACATTGGTATTTGATTCATTTGATGCGCTGGCCTGTTTTAAATAAATATTTGTGATACAATGTAAATATATTTGTAAGGATCACGTTTCCTCTTTAATTTGGATTGACAATTTTTCATTTTCAGCTAGTACCTTAAAATATAAAAAACATATTGATATATATATATATATATAATAATTTATTCCAAATAATTTTATTAGTTAATATTAACTTTATTTTATTATCCTAAGTTGTGTTTTTACGAGTTACCATGTTGCTACTTTCTCCGATTTCTAACAAAATAAGTTGTTGTTGTTCGATCTCAAAATTCTTTGTTTTTATCAAAATTGACAAATACAAAGTGTCAGAATTGTTATCAGAAAAAATCTAACAATATATAAAATAATTAAAAGTTAAAGTTACGGACGTGTGTCTTCCGACATCATCGACAATGTATCTTTTATTAAACAAACTGGTTGTATAGTTGTGCTTTTCAATCTTGTAACATGGCTGCATATTTTTTTTTTAAATCCAGTATATAACAAAAATCAATATGTTATGTATTTTTTTTATCGGTAGTTAACGTTACTTACGTGTTTTGGGTTTAGACGAAAATATTGGTAATTTCCACCTAAAAAGATACCACTTATTACATAATAAAACATATACTTATTACGTGTTTTGGGTTTAGACGAAAATACTAATTCTTTAAAAAAACTTATAAGTTTGACTTATATTATTTTTGGATTATTTATTTACTGTTTATGTTTGACTGATTTTATTTACCTTTTGCAAATGTTAATTTCCATAGTATTTTTTTCAAATAATATCAACTGATCTACAATTTTTCGCTTTCGAGAATTTCGTTAAATCCATCGCTACAGAATAATAAAAAAATTATGTTATTAAAATTAAAATTTTATAAAAAGTAAATTCAAAATGATGATGAAATATGTACGTTAATTTATCAAAGAATTTTTCGATATTGTCCTTCAAATCACGTGCAACGTTTTTTTCTTTAGATTTGTCATTCATATACCGTCAAATAAAGATGATGAGAATATGGTAAAAACTATGAATTGTTTTTCACATTTAATACATCTATTTGGTAGAAATATATTTTAAGACGATTAAAAATTAAATTTCACCCAATTTAGTCCGGTCGAGTTGAATTTTTTTAAGCTTTGATATTAATAATCTATTACATTTTTACTAACAAAAAAATGTCAATTACAATTTATATTGCTTGACAACTACTGTCACAACAACACAACTACTGTTACTAAGAGACACACTCTCTACTGCAAGACTAGACCACACACCTTATTACAAGACTCACTCTTTGTAATGGTGGAACTCACTCTTCTACTTGGATGGTTTGGAATGGGTAATGACACCCATATTTATAGGTGTAAATGGAAGCGTTTAGAAGAGTTGGAACTTTATAAACTTTGATAATTTTAGGATGTTCCAAATGTTGCATAAAATATAAATATCTAATGTATGAATTCTTTAAACACTAACATTCTCATCTAGAAAACTATCAACAACAATCACAAGACAAATGATTGTCGACTATAATTTACCGATTGCGCTTCCAATTATCGCATACTATGCACTAAGGGAAAACATATCTACAAATACCTTTAGCATTCAAGTTGAATTGCTTGATCCCTACTAGCACTTGCTTAAGATAGTTCAGGGCTTTATCATTTTGAATTCGAAAGTATCAACCTTCACATGATGTAGGATACTTGAAACAACAATGTGCTATTCTTCAATGATTTGTAGTTTATACTTGATTACGAGAGAAACTAAAATAATTTGGAAGCCTAAAATTTGATAAAATATGTTGTCTTAGTTCACTACTAAAAAAAAGACTTCACCGACATATATATATATATATATATCATTCGGTGTAACATCCGTATGTCAGTGCAGTTAATTGTACACTGACTGATAGTGTTTTGCATCAGTGGAAAATTGTACACTGACTACACCAACAGATATTTTCCATAACACTGACGGAAAACGTTCGTCGGTTAGTGTTTTCGTTGTATTCGTTGTACCAAAAACGTACAACGAAAAATAGATACCGTCGATGTATGATTTAGATAAATAAATCCACAGTAAAATGATTTTTTGGACCAAAACAATCACCAACTACTTTGTTCCCCAACATCGACATATATATTTGTCAGTATATGTTTTCTAAAGATGTATAGATGAATAGCATCTATCGGGGGAGTATTTCAAAAAACGTCCATTACGAACTTCATACAACTTCACCAATGGAGCCGAAGACACACCAACGAATAACGTTTGTCGACGAATCTTTTTATTATGAGCCCAATTCGGGCTTCCCTTTTACTTCCATTTTCCCAATTTGTCGATCTCACATCCTTTGATTGTCGCCACTTTTGACCGACGCCCGTGTCACAACCCCCTCACCGCCTCCCGTTCAACTGGCGTTGATTTCCTCCTCCACATCTTGTAGCAGTCGTCTCCTCCTCCGCTACTCGTAGCTGGTGGTGAGCTTCTTCTCTCCACCACCGACCCAATGTTTATGTTGTTGTCTACTATATATCATTATTCAAGTTTGTTCAAATACTTTGTTAATTGAAAACTTTATTTCAATATAGTTACAACTTTTGTTTATGAAATTTGTTGTTTAAATGATTTTTTTTAGATGGATGCATATATAATTTTTTTCTTTTCTATCAATGAATTGTTTGTGGAATAATGCATCAATATGTTGTAAATAAAAAATACTATTTTGATCAGGAAAATCAAAACCCGGAAAAAACCAATAGACTTTTCCACGGTTATGTACAGGACTTACACCGACGTTACGTATATGTATGTCTACATCCGTCGGTGATTGTCTGTCGTTATTTTCCGTTCCAATGAAAATATGTGAAAAAATTTGACAGGAAATTTCACACCATAATTAACACCGATGTCATTTATCTTTAGGTGGAACTAAACATCGACGCAAGCAACATCAACGGATAGTAACATATTCCGGTGAAACCTTATTCTACTGTAGTGGTTGAGCCAACTTCCAACATACTTTAAAACTTGGATCTCAATAAACAATTAACAATTTCCATGCCCCACAAAAATACCGGATCCTTTACTTTGCTAGGTCTACTTTGTTCTTTTAACATGCAGACTTGAGTCATCTACTCATCTTCATTGTCACGTACATGCCCACATTTCGGTTGCCCTACAGAGGTGGCTGCTTGTTAATCCTCCAAGCAGTCGAGCATCAACCACGACTAGAATACATTCTAAAATCTTACGCCCATGCCATATTGCCTTGTCTTCATAGATATGATTGGTCGGCTTCAAGTATTTATTATACGCTCATCCTCGACACTTGTTTTCGTCTGGATTTTGTAAATCACAAAATTGATCCTCCGTAGACACTTCAGGCTTCATCAGAAATTGGCAAGTTATTGTCCCCCACACTTTGGAATGTTTGTCTTGTTCAACATATCCTCTTTCTACTATCTTATATACAAGTTGTAGATGTATTATTATCCAATATCCTTAGCATTTTTACACTTCTCTGATATTAAAGATGGTGAGAATGTAAACTACTAAAAATCATTCTGTTATCAGCCCTCTTGGGTTGCCTCTGGTTGTTCAAGGCCCATGCCAGATTTTAGATTCTTCCCAAATCTTAAACCCCACAAGTCAGAAGCACTAGTTTGACCGAGATATATTATACTATGGGCCGTGGATAATCTGTTTGGTCTCTTAGGTGTTGGAAACAATATTATAAACTTCCAATTTTTATTTCAGATTTAACTTGGCAAAGCTTCTCTTCTAATCAGACGCAAAAAAGCCCACTTCTAAATTGTGATCCACACATCAGATGCAAATCACATCCACGGTCATGTTCCAGCACGTTTAAGCTGGCCTACCATATGAGTATATGACCCATTGCTGATACGCTAAACATCGACATTAATCTTCAAAGATTCTTGGTGTATGCACCATAACCATCTTATCACATCCTTTTTCTATTCTTCCTTTTATCCATAAGTTTTGCATTTATGTTTTATCATCCAAATTCATACCTGCATTATTGAACCGCAATCATACACATATTAATCATCTGCCCCATCCAATGACGAATACAGCTCTACGTGTCAAAGTTTTCATGCCAATACTGTGGGTTCAAGAGTTCCAAAACTTATCAAGAATGATGTTAGCTAAAATTTAGTTGCTTCATACATGTCCACATCTCCAAGACACAACGCATGATCTCATCTTGCTTATCTCAGTTGTGATAATTCATGTTGGTTAAGTTATCTATTTGCATGATTCTTTTGACTTCTTCTTACGTGTAGTTATCCAGTTGGGTTTTGGTTTTCTTAATACATTATGATTGCTAGGTTAGATAAATCATTGGTGATATAATACTTGATAGTTCTTGCTATATATGAAGTTGGGATGACAATTCCAAGTTAAATGGTTTATATAATTCAGCAATAATTGGACAGTTGCCGTGACACCACGTGGTGGTGGACCAAATCAGATCAATTTGGAGCAAATTACATTACATCATGATTTGATTACCATGGCATTTTCTAGAAACGTGTCTTGCAATACATTAAAAAAAACCCGTGTTTTTCCACAGTTCAATAGGACTTTGCAATTATTCCAATTCAAAAAACTAAACTACCAATTACTTATAGATTTCACATTCGTCATTACTTTTTATAAAATCCCAACTTTTTACCTACCAAGGAAAAGGGCAGAAAAACAGTTTAATGGACCAAAAGCAACCAAAAAGTAGATCTCATTTGCATGGTACAAAACAAACGTTAAGGCAACATCAAAGAACAAAAAGAACACCAACAACATGAAATCGATCATCAAATCCTATCCACAAGGCCAAAGTTCAAGATGAGAAGTTATACTTACACTCCTCCAAAGTGCAATCTTAACACGTTACAACAAATTATTAAAGTCTAATCTAACCCAAGTTTGAACTCCAATTATGGTCGGGTTTTAAATGAGAAAAATCCAGTGACATGGTTTGCTCCATTATTGGGGAGTGATCTCAGATTCTGATTCATCAAACTCGGAGAAAAAACATTCCTGTCATGTCCAAGTTGCTCCAGGAGAAGTCCAAACCTGATGCATTATTTTTGCGTACTAAAAGAGCTTTGGTTGTTTGACAGTGGACTGAATCAAATTGTTTGATTGGTCCACGTTAGAGGACAAGTGGGTTTAAAAAACAAGTTGTTGGCTTGTTGCCTACGGGCGGCGGGTATGCCATTTTTTGTTTGGTCTTGCCAAGCGGTTCGGATGAGCCATCGATCGGGTGAGTCTTTTTGGACTCGTTCAAATGACTAGCTTGGACCACGACTCGCGAAGAGCTTGTGGATGCGAGGGGATTACGGGCTACTTGGTATTGCGAGAGGTAAAATGAGTAAACCATTGGGTCTTCGTTGAAAAATAGATCGTCGTAGGTCGATGGCCGTTGTGAGACTGGACAAGTTTTAGGCTTGCTTGAGGATTGGTCTATCTAGGATTTTACATAAAGCTAACCCTTGCACATTGGCTTTCAAACGGCCGTGCATTCACTTTTTCGTATGCATGTTTTCTTTTCTTTTCTTTTCTCTTTTGAAAGTGTTAAGGAAAACTTAGAAATTCACCGACGTACGTAGGACAAAATATTAACATTAGAAGGTATGAATACATAACAATTTGTAAAAGACAAAAATAAATATACATGTGACACAAAGATGAATATCTAACGCCAAAATTCTGATTGATTGTGGTTGCACAACAAAAAATGCCAAGGTGACCACATTGTCTCCATCAAAGTTCATATGGTCGTCTGCAATGACAACAATTGGTCGGTGGAGGGTGAGAAAGGGATGAGTATGGTGGACATTGTGGTGGAGAAAAAAGGGATCTTTTTCAGTTTTTTTTTGGTAGTACAACTAAAAGGCTAAATGTGCAAAAGGGAATAATTCTTTTCCTGACAACCTAGCATCTTAACTTTTGTAAAATGTTGATTTAGAAATAACAAATTGTAATTTCACAAAATTTATTCCTCAGAGCACTAAAGTCGTGTGATAAGATCGAATTGCAGTATGATTAATGTAACGTTTTTCTCCTTCCATTCCATCAAAGTGGGACATAAAAATGGGAGATCTCCACTTTGTAATTTTAATATTAAAAATATACTTAATTATTGAAAGAAAGAAAAAATTCCTCGGTTTTACCACTTTTTCGATCAATGTTGTTACAAACTTCCAATCCTTTTACGAAATATGACAAAAAGTAACGATTCTCTCATTATTGAGTGGACCTAGAAAAGTCACATGGTATCAAAAAAAACTATCAGATCGACACGTAGTTAAGGTTTAAATCGCACAATCTTAACATATTCACTAATCTCTCTTTATGTAAGTAATTTAACAAAATTCCAGGAGAATCCATTGTTAGAAAATTCTAAATTCCAAAGATTTTTAAAAAAAAAGCCAAGAAAGGGGAAGAAAATTAGTGAGGTGCTTTCACTTATTGTGTTGAGCACTAAAAGAAGGATTCTAGAATGTGAAGGACGAATAGTGATCAGTCTTAAGGTGTGGGAACCAAGTAAAAAAATAGTGAGATTTGTTTCTTCTTTTTCTTGTGACCAATGTTTGTTGCAAGTGCGTTTAGAAAGGTTGCACTCGAGAACAATTGTGTTTTTTTCCCACTCGAAAGGTAAAACCAAAAATCCTCAAAGATATATATTGTACATTGAATTAGTAAGGTCTCTTTCTCTACGTGAAATTAACCTTTACAAATTTTCTTTTTCCACATATATAAAATATACAAAGAAGAAAGAAAAACAAATCCATCTCGTACCCATTTCTTTACCCACCCTTAGTTACAACAAACCAATTAGGATTTAATGTTTTTCCTATACATGTTTCAAAGACATTAGGATCGAATGGTGCACCGAAATAACGGAAGCGAAGAGAACAATCACAATGCAACTAGACTAGGTAATTAATTTCACAAACACTTAGGAAGCCTCCAAAAGGTAAACAAGCAAACTAGCCAAGAAGAACAAGCACAACATTGGATTTTATGTGAAAATCTTTGCGGGAAAAACAACGACGAAGTAGACAAGTTGAAGCTTCACTATGGAGAAAGTTGAGTACAAGGAGAACCGGAGCAATAAGCTCGGAAAGTGGATTGGGGGTTCAATGAATCTCCGCAACAAGGAATACCCAAAAATCCTAAGCCAAATAGTGGCTAAACCTACATCTTCAAGTTGACAACTCTTGACACTCTAAAGGCTCTTAAAATCCTAATCACAATGGTTTATACAGGGAAGAGTTTAGGGCATCCTCTTAAGATAATGAAATTCCTAATTACCCTTAATGAGTCATGTTCGAGCACAACAACAATCAAGCGAACTTGGAACGGTTAACCGATCTTCAGTGTCTAGAGATCTTAAAAGGACTACTTACGAAACTGGATCAGACAACCAATGGTATGACTGTCGTCCGAACCATGAAGCACGGAGGTCCATTGGCCTAATGGATATCGAAAGTTAAGAATCCAGTAGTTCCAAGCAGGGCCGTCTCGAGAATTTTCGAGGTCCTGTGCGAAAATCAACAATGAGACTCCTAAATTTGATTTTTTTTTGTCCTCCTAGTTTAAATAATATTTTTTTACTAATTTAGTGCAATATTACTTGAATTTTTTTATCCTCATAGTATTTTTTGAGACAAATTTATCAATGTTTATGTATTATCTATGTGTTAACACTAATCTTCTTTGCAACCCAGTAAACCCATGTACATTTTTTTTGAGGTCCCCTCAAAATGAGACCCAGAGCAGGAGCTCACCCTGCTCCTGCTATGGGTCGGGCCTGGTTCCAAGAAGCGACTCTGTGACATGGGCATCGGATAACCGACTGGAATACGGTCACCCAAACTGTCATGATGTTTTTGAGGCACCCTTATAACCAAAGAAAATACACCAAACAAAGTACTAGTTAAAGATAGAAATATTATACATGATACATTTGTTACCATTCTTAATTGCCGTTAGTTCTACTGGTCATATCTATTTTTCTTTAGAGACGGGGATTTGTGGTTTCACAAGTCAAATTTTCAAATGAGTTGAAAATTCATGTGATACGTATATCTGTTTTTACAAGAAAGAAAGAAAGAAGAAGAAAACAACAAGTTTGAGATTGAATTGCTTATTCATTTTTATTAATAATAATGCTCACTCTAATTACTTGATATTTTTAAGCAGATCTGTTTCTTATTTGCAATGTCAGCATAGTTGGAAACTCTTAGCTTTATTTTATTTGGTATTATTACCAAAATCCGTGTTTTTTAGAGAACTTTTGCTTAAGTTGTGTTATCTAGATTCTTATACAAGTCCTTGGAGACAACACCATATTAAATATGCACATTATTGTTCCATTCGAGAGACATTGTTTTAACAACTACCTGATGAGAAAATGGATTCTCATAAATAATTGAGGTAAAAAAAATCATGGAATTAATTCACCTGCAAAAATGAATTGACTGAAAATAAGTAATCAATGATTGAGATGCCCTAGCTTAAACCAATCCCCACATATCGAATCTACTTTAGACCTCGGTTGTGCTGATGTGATTAGCTAAGTTGTGTTATCATGCTACCCTAATTCATTATCACACTTATCCACGAGGGTGGAAATACCAATAATGTTGTGCTGATGTGATTAGCTAAGACATACCATTGCAACAAGCGATTGTTAACTATCATATAAGATATGTTACGTGGAACTCTTTTGCAACTCAATTGTTCAAGGATTTGGTGTAGTCGGGGCTTTTACCACACGATTAACTTAATTTGCACCCATACATATGATCGTGTGAGGAACCAGGGGGGCATGGAGAGACAGTCGCCCTCGAAATTTTGAAAAGATTTAAAAGAGTAGAAGTATACAATATTTTTTTTAAGGTATTACAAAATATCATGTTAGTTATATTACCGCAAGTGCACGATGTCGGTGAAGACGCGACAAGTATAGGTCGTGTCCACGAGAAGGACGTGTGAGTCAGAGTTCACAATACTCGAGTGAGAAATGAAAAGTGAGATGTAAGATCGAATTACACTACGATATGTATGAAACCATAAAATAAATGATAAAAATAAACCCCTTAAGGGGTAGAGGAAGAATACGGAAATGAGAATATGTGTACGTGTGTATTCATTGATGCTCATCACAACATGTAATACATGAAATCCATAAAAACCAAAATCAATTTTGTCTCCACATGAAATAAGATAAAACATTATCATTAAAACATACAAGATAATAATTGAAATGATGCTAATATGAGCACATGCATAATGACCAAACCCCACAATGTCTCCACATGAAATAAGATTTAACACGATCATTAAAATATACAAGATATTAATTAGGATGAGACTAACATGAGCACATCCATGCACATGTCATGTTTCCTCCTTATCTACTCCATCATTATCTTCACCTTATAATCTCCAAAAAATAGGTCTATTAATCTAAGCATGTGATAAGCATCACTCAAGAGCATTAGCACATCAAATATAAGAATGAAAATCTCATTAGTTGGTTATGGAACTCATGCGAGGTTCAAAGAATTAACACACACACTTAATATATCACATAATCACATCACATTTTCTCCACCCCCAATGGGATGGACTACTCCCTACCTTACCAATATCTGAACTCAAGAAAACATAAAAACAACACAAAACCATAATGGAAATGTAGAATACTAGATTAAGCAATGAACAAACATAAATGAAATTGCATCAAAGGAAACACATCAATGTAAAGAACAACAATTAAACTAGATTTAAATGAAAGATTACAAGGTTTCCTCATTCTCCTCCTTTTACACTAATGAGCAATAAAAATAAACATAATCTGATGGAGGAAGCAAGAAGAAGAAGGGAGACGATGGATTACCATGATATTTATAGAACAATACATGGTTAGGATTAATCTGGATGTAATCAGACGACTCTAAATCAAATCTGATAGTTCTGGAATGCTTTACCTCGTTAACCCGACCCGTTGCCAAAATCCAAGGGCCAACAGATCAGAGTGATCTGCCAGTGGCGGATCCAGATGCTCTAATCTAGCTCAAATTTCTGGCTGTAATGTTTCTTTGTTTGACACGTGGTGGGGTGAAGCCTTGGTCCATTGTCTCGAACCGATTTGATTTTAATGGGTGAAATACCAATTTGGTTCAAGTCATGTGTCACTATATTTAGTATTTCAACATCAGGTCCCTCTAGGTTTTCACTTGGGGTCCTTCCTGATTTGCAATCCAGTCCTTGTGCATTACAAATATGACCATAAATCTTCAATTCAGTCCATTCTTGTTGTATTCATGTCCTTTTTGCTCCATTTTTTTTCTTTACTACCTAAATCTGAAACACTACAACAATCACTTGAGTAACACAATTTTGGGATAAGATAAATGATATAGCATGAATGCGATATATGATATGCTACAAATCATAGGATTATACGATATTTTTTAAAATGTATATACTTAAAGATAAGGAGTGAGATAATGTAACACTCCAAAGTTTAGTCACACATCGGCTAGTAAGAAATTAGTAATGTGAGATATAAAGACATAAGTCTACTACTACAATTAGGGATGCACACGGGTCAGGTTGAACCCGAAAACCAACCCGAAACCTACAGGTTGGGTTGGGTTGGGAAGGGGTTCGGGGTCGGGTTGACCCAACCCAACCCGAACCCGAAGATTTTTTTAATGTATTTCATCTCAGAATAATCTGGCTCGTCCCAATTAAGGTTCAAATCTAAGCACTCCAAACTCAAACCCTTTCCTTTCCTCTCCAAACCCTTTCCAAACCCTTGCCTCCTCACACACTCCTGTCCCCACCACCTCTCCTCGCCTCTTCACACACTCTTCTCTGTTGACCCCGCCCCATCGCGACCGTCGACCCTCACGCGACTCCACTCCTCTCCGTTGATCCTGTCGACCGATGCGAAGCCATATTTACCTTAGTTGAGAGTGTGTACATGAAGAGCACAGTGGTCATGCTACGAGTTCTCAAAGACACCAGGAGGGAGGAGAAATGTAAGGCAGATTCCGGAAATGAAGAGAAGAAGTTGCATATTGGAGATGAGAAGAAGAAGCAAAAGTTTGATATTGAAATGCAGCCTTGATATGCTTTCTGGTTCTTCATGTACGACGAGGAAATATTTAGCCTTTTATGTTATGCATGGGTTTGAGTTGAGGCAACCATTTTCTAAGTTTGAAACTATTTTTTGTAGTCTATATTTTTCATCTAAATTGTGCTCAACTTTGTCTGTTGAATTCATCATCATTTTGCATTTCTGCTATTGTGCCATAATTCATTAGCTATGTTCCTTTTTGATACTATACGGATTTGTTGATGGTTATAACTTGTGCTGTAACGATGACTTCTTGTTTTATTATAGATAAAAATGGAGTTTCAAATAACGTGCACATCACATTTTAGTTGAGGAATGAGACGAGGAGACATGGATTTCATTCAAGCAGGAGATGTTTTGAGTGTTTCACAATGGGATTATGTTCCAATGGGATGGAAGAACTAAGATGGTGTATAAAGACAAATTCGGGTCGGGTTGAACTTGAATCCATTCGGGTTTGAATTCGGGTTGGGTCGGGTTGTGACCCAAACCCGTGCCATGTGCACCCCTAACTACAATAACAACCAACTTCAGTTTGTGGCAATAGGTGAGTGTTGTGGGACAGTTGACTCATGGGTGACGGACCAGCCCGGGCTCATGCTCGGGGACGAGATGTTACAAATGATATTCCGAGTTTTGACTAACTGGAATTGTGATAACCAAGTCTTGTACCAAGAGGGTGGGGCCCACCTCTCTAGAATCGTGCAACGTTTGCTCGATTGATCGATGTGTTTGACCATGACGAGGACGCCACATGTTTATGTGTGGTAGGGTATAACGACCTAATGTTTAGTCTCACATCGGTTAATAAAACATTAGTAATGTGAGATGAAGACATGAGTCTAGTACTACTATAAACAACAAACTTAAGTTTTGTGATAATAAGTGAGTATTGTGAGACAGTTGAGTTATGAATGACTTACCGAACTTGGGCTCGATTGGAGTTCAAAGGCAAAACGTTACAGCTAACAAAAAATATTTGCCTTCAAAGAAAAGTCGGAAAGAAGTCATTGTCCTTCCTATCGAGAACTATCTTGGTTAAGGGTCATTTGGTTCCGGGGTCTTTTTGCCTTTTTTTTCCAAACAACAAATTGACGATGGTGTAAGTGTTGGCTAAATATATGCAAATTTGCAATTGCAATGAAGACAAAATTTTGAGGAGATAGGATTGGGGCATTAAGAGGTTTTACAGTTTTCGTCCTGAATGTCAACCGTCGTCCTTGGTTAGTTACATCTCTAATGTTGAATCTTGTCAACCTCATCCTCATGTGTGTGGGTCATATGTGTGTGTTTCTTAATTTAATAGGCAATGTAAGTCACCACTTTCAAAGGAACTAATTAACTAAAGGTGTTGATTGAACTCAGAAGGGTTTTTTATACTTTGGTTTAACTTTATGATAGGGTGTAGATTGAAAAATACCCTTTTACTAAATTAAATGGTTGGTCTTCCGTTTTTCTGAAATGGCCTCCGTAGATACTACTACATCCATGCATTAATTAAATTAGATATATAGTTTTAAAACTGGATAGTAGATAAAGGATAAGTAGATTCCATCTGTGGTAGGTGTAGGTGGGCATAAATCTAGGACTTTTCTAGTAATTTAGCCATGGATAAGAACATGAGCTCACCCACCACATACGAAATATCTGCACCTGCATTATAATGGGTATTTAATTCCAGTAATTATGATTTGATTATTCACAGGGTATATCCTGTAGACGTATACAAAAACATCAACTACATGGCTCACCCCCACAGACATGTGCTCCATCTCATGGACATCACATCTACACCTGACTACAACATCACCTGACTCCTGTTTTTTCTTTATCCAATATTCTAATTACAATTGAGAAAATAAACATAGTGAAAGACCACCTAAAGTTGTTAGTTACGATGAAATCTATGTAACCACAAATCTAGGGGTGCACATGGGTCGGGTTTGGGCCTCAACCCGATCCAACCTGAAATTTTCGGGTTGGGAAAAAACCCAACCCGAATCCGAACCCGAACCGGTTTAGGTTCAACCCAACCCGACCCGAAATTTTCGGGTTGGGTCGGGTTCGATCGGGTTGAACCTGAATTCGGAAATTTTCTCCCAAACTTGGTCGGGTTCGGTCGATCGGTGCTTAAACGGTCGACCGGTGGCTTGAACACCTGAAATTTTCGGGTTGGAAACGGTCGACCGAGTGATGTTCGGTCGACCGGTTTATTTGGGAAAAAATAAAAAAAATAAAAATCGGGTTCGGGTTGGGTTGGATCAACCCGACCTCCTCAACCCGAACTTGACCCGAAAATTCGGGTTTTTGATTTTCCCAACCCAACCCGACCCGAACCCCTCCCCAACCCTCCCCAACCCGACCCGACCAGTCGGGTTCGGGTTGAACCCATCCCATGTGCACCCCTACGCAAATCAATTCAAGGCATTGACCTCTTTATATTTATACGGAAACAAGTATTTGATTTTGAATTCCAATCATAGAGGCATAAAAGCAAACTCATTTATTATTGCAGAATCGGCTATCTTTCGCCAAATAATATTGGAGAAAAACATTTTTAAGTAATTTACTTCATCAAGGTCAAAAGTTCAACGATTATTTACCAGAATATTTCTTTAAAATTTGTTATAGCAAAGAAGAAGAAAAATGTTGCAGCAAGTTATGTAAGATTCATTTAAACATGACCCATCAAAATTCAAACTCATACGACAAGAGATGGACAAATATATATGAAGAGGAAACTAAGATAACCTTGGAATTACTTCCATGCATCTAAAGGTACAAATCGAAAGAGTAGTCGGAAATTACATAATTTGTACAATAACACAGAAGAAAGCATAACAAAATTAAAAGAAAGAAAAAAAGCAGCAGCAGCTCAAGAAAACAAAGCGGAACCCTCTACAGCTTTAACCGAGGGCCATCGGTCACAACTCAAAAATTAAAGAGAAAACATCTAATTAAGATGCACCATAATCATCTCAACTATAATTATTCTCATGCATGCATTCATGCAACGTACCCTCCTCTACTCATGCATGGTTGCAAGCGTCCCCTCCGTTCTCCTTCATCTCCATCCCCTCCGCCGCCACCCGACTCTCCTTGTACACGTACCACTTGGCCGCGAACAAGTACACGCCTAAGTTCAGCAGACTTAGCACGGCCAGAAGCCAGTAGAAGTCGTAGAGGCGTCCCCTGTTGAGGTTGTCGGCGAGCCACGCCCCGTGACCGCTCTCTCCGGTCACACGGTGCACGACCGTCACCAATGCGGTGCTGAGGAAGAACCCGAGGGAGAGTGTGCTCAGGAATAAGCCAGTGCTCATTGTCTTCATGCCTTTGGGACATTCTCTTAGGAAGAAGTCGAGTTGGCCGATGTAGGTGAAGGCTTCTCCGGCGCCGACGAGGAAGAATTGCGGTACCAACCAGAATACGGAGAGCGGGACGGTGGCGTCCCCGTTTATGGTCAGTTCGTTCCGGCTGGCTACGTGGAGGCGTTTGATCTCGGCGACTGCGGCGGCCGCCATGGAGAGGACGGAGAGGACTAGACCGACGCCGATGCGTTGGAGGGGTGTCAGCCCGTGAGGGTTGCCGGTGAAGCGACGGGCGACGGGTACGACGAGACGGTCGTAGACCGGGACGGTTAGGAGGATGGAGCCGACGAAGAAGACGGTTAGGGAGCCCGGAGGGATCTCAAAATTGGGGGCGAGGTGGCGGTCCATCGTCTCGGCTTGCGAGACGGAGAAGGTGGTCATTTGGGCGTAGATTGTCCAGAAGATGATGGTGGTTGCCCAAATTGGGAGCATCCGGACCACTTGTTTCACTTCTTCCACGTCGGTCAGCGTGTTCAGTAACCACTTGTGCTCCGGCAACGATGGATCCCTGATCGCCGCGTGGTCCAATAGCCTGCAAGTGTTGCAATTGCGTCAGCATATGCAATTTAGAATTTAAGTAGTACATGTTATACTTGTAATGAAACAAAATGGTAGATTTGAATTGATTTGATCACGTTGTGTTAACCGCACAAAACAAATAAGACAACCAAGAAAATTAAAGACAACAAACAGACTTTAAAGAATTTGTAGGTGGGTGTTATGGTTGTATGTTGTCTTTGATTATTTAATGCGGCTAAAAGAACCTCACCAAACCCCACAATACGAACATGATTAACTACAAAAATAAACATGAAACATGGTCGCGTGATACCATTTGAGCCTAGCTAGCATCCATAGATATAAGTGAATGTATGTGGTTTGTGAAACAGGAATGGGCAGAAGTGAAGTGGGAGAGATGGGGGGATTGAAGAAGTGAGGAGTCCACCTACCCAACCAAACTCCTGACATCTTTTGTCAGCAATAGCTTGGCTGTCTTTTGCTGGGTTGAATTTTTTTTTAGGAACCAATCGGGTAGATAGGAAGTAGAGATGTCACAAACAATGTGTTTTGTGGCAATCTAAAAATCCAAAGAATACATTGATTTTTTACTATCGATATAACTAGCTAAGAGTCGAATCAGTGGGCAGACCATATTTTACTATCCACCAGCTCGTGGACCAACAGAATAATTGCATGGGAAAAGCAAGAGGAATCTCCCCAATTATTGGACTTAAAATAGTAATTATTCTAATTACCATTATTGTCACTGCAGGGTGGTGACAGATTTAATTATCTCGAAATAATTGAGATCCGTGGCGCTAATCCTCCCTCACTCACTCACTCACCCCGTGCGATTAACCAAATTAAATTAATCTCAGCCAGCCATCAGATCAAACCTTAATTAACAAAACTCACCGGAACTGCTCGGTATGCGGCATCGGGTCCTTGGTCTTCTTGTTGCTCTCCTGCTCCTCAGCGACATCGTAAAGCAGAGAAGGGTCGTTAGGGAGCTGAAGTTTCCTCTTCCTCCACGCGGCGACCACGACCGCAGCGATCTGCGTAAGCGGGCTACCGACTAGCTTCTTGAACCGGTACTTGGTCGTCCCGGCCAGGAACACAATAAGACCTAGGAATATGCAGGTGGCGCATATGCCGTAACCCCACCGGCGGCCCAAATTGTCCTGAATGTAGACTAACACAGTGACGGCGAGCAACGAGCCTAGGCTTATGAAGAAGAAGAACCAGTTGAAGAACTTGATCATGCGGCCTTTCTCCGACTGGTCGGACTCGTCGAACTGGTCGGAGCCGAAGCCGGAAACACTGGATTTCAGTCCTCCGGTGCCGAGGGCAGTGAGGTAGAGGGACAGGTAGAGGACCGAGAGCTGCGTTTCTGTGGCCGGAATGCAGGGGCCCTTCTCCGGGTCGCACTTCGGTGGCCGGAGCCCTTCCACCGCCGTCGAGATCGTCAAAATCGTTACTCCCTGTAGAGCAAGATCAAATTCGGTCAACCACCCAGAAATTCGAATTTCAAAAGGTGATGAAACTTATGAAATTCGGTAGTCTTACCGTGCCCTGGACCGCCGTGAAGATAGCGATCGTTAGGTACCTGAACGACGTCCCATGCAAAAAAAAATAAAAAAGTTAATATTTTTTTTTTTGAGAAAAAGAAATTTGTATGGTGAAGGGGTTGGTTGGTTGGTTATACCTTCCGAGAAAGGTGTCGGCGATGAAGCCACCGAGGAGGCAAAGCATGAAGGAGGTGCCGAGGAAGTTGGTAACGGCATTGGCGGAAACGGCATTGCCAAGGTGCATCGTTCCGGTCATGTACGTCACCAAATTCACCGCTATCCCCAACGACGTAAGCCTCTCGTTCAACTCCGCCACTGTGCCATTAACACATATTCAGTTAATCCCAAACCACCACCACAACAACAAATTAAACACAGGAGAAATTAAAGCCTTTTTTGCTTTGTTTTTGGTTATATATGTATGTGTTACCTAAGATGGTGGCAGCACTTGTCCAGCCACCGGTCTTTGACCGGACGGCCGGACTGCCCTTGTAGTCCCAAGCATCGGTGAGGACCTTCCCCCCATCAATCTCAGGCAGACTGGAAGCCATCAAGAATAAGGAACTCTCTCTCTCTGTCTATCTATCTATCTATCAATAACAATATCTCCCTTAATAGACACCAACAAGAAAGGGGTAAGTTGTCAAGAATAGAAGAGATGAGAGATGGTTACTTCAGCTTCTCTCTCGCCTTTGTTTTCTGAAGTTGGTTTGCGATTGGGGATTTTGGTTGGAGGGGGTACGAGGCGAGGCCTCTTTATATAGCGCCAACCCGGGGACTGGTTTGGAAGGGGTTTGTGTAACCAGGGGTGTTTTCGTCAATTGAGGATTTATTAGGATTGGGTTCCACCTGCGACCCCACTCGGGCGCGTGTGGGTGGAAGGGTTCGATCGAAATCCTACGGTGGACGGCGTTGTAGGACCCACTCGAGAGGAAAATCATTGGTGGGGTACTGACTTGTCTCTTGTTCCCCCCTCCGCCACTATTTTAATCTAATCCTTTGAATTTATTTTCTTTTTAGAGAGGTGTTAGGAATTGATTACTCAGAATTATCTGACACTTGTTCTCATTTTGAAAAGAAAAAAAAAGGAAAACTGAAAGTTGTCCTTTTTTTTGGTCATAATGTTCTAACGGGAATTCAAGCCGTCAAACTAAAAATGCACATAGAACATTGCCCACAACATACTAATGATTTGATTAAATCCTTGTTGACTTGGTGATTCATGATTATCAGTTATGTATTTCTTGTAACTTGGAGTGGCAGTTGACCATGGGGCGTGTGGAGGTGAAAGTCGTGGAAGGAAAACCACACCTTTTTTATTTCGGCCCTTAATGTCTTATTAATATCGTTACGTCGATGTTACACAACAACATTCAATGTTTTATCGTTATTTTACAACCAATTTGTTAGTTATTTTTCTGTTATATGGTGTTTTCTTTCCCGAGAAGATATATCAGAATCCCTTCATGGAGTTTATCACAGTTTGTTCGTCTTTTTTGTTACGAAGGAATAGCAATATCTCCCAAGTTTGATATCTGATGGTCGGTAAAGACCGACTAGCTAGTGGAGGAGAAGCAAATAAATTTTGATAAAGGAAAAATATAATTTAGAAGAAATGTATAGATAAATATTTCTGATCATTGTTGTGTAATCATGCATCCATTGTACTCGTTCAATAAATAATTATCGAGTTTCAATGAATTCATAAATATTAATGGTACATAAAAAAATTGACACTAATTGTTATCCAATTTTTTATTAAAGTGTATACGAAGTAATACGCAGTCAATTTAATTGCTCAGAGTCAACAAAGTGAAAAGAAAATCATTTGCTAAGCCAAGTCAGTAAATCACAAAGCACGAGCAAATAAGTTCCATAATTGATCATCTTTTTCCCCAACAACTATCTCAGTTGTGGTGTAAAATCCACGAAAGCACTATTTGTGGGTAAAAACCCAACGGAGATTTAGGAGTCAAAAGGTGGTGATCCAAAAGATTAATTATTTCTCGACTAACGCACACCTTCGAGGAAAGAGGAGAAAATTGAGAAGGATGGCTAATTAATTGGTGATGGTAATAGACCACCTATTTTTGGTTAACTAACGAGTCGTGTAAATATGTTGGCCAAGAGATGCACGACATGTTTTGTGCCGACCAGTAGAAAAATGAAAGAATTAAAGCAGCCAATATGGAACTCGTGCACCATGATTGTTAGATTGTGAACCTTGATGTTGATCCCATGTATCTTGACGATGAACATGTGATGATTGTTTGGTTTTCTTTTGGTGCAAACTAATGGATGAAAACTAGATTATGTGGAACACTTTGGGTAGAAGCAAAAGGGAGAAAGGACGTTAGATGGAATTAGTGGTTTACGTGCATTATTGAGAGTTGAAATCAACAGTGGAAGATATAGGGTGGTTGGAGGATGTTAGTGTCGTGATATAAATTTTGATGTCCAACTTGATTATATAAACGATTATGATTGGAGTTTCTCTTTCGAACTGATCAAATCTTATAAAATTGAAACTCTCTTAAACTCTAGGGATTTCTTGGGTCATGTTTGCATGCATGGATAAGTGCATGCAACCTCTGGCCTTTCTTGCCTTGCCTTGCCTTTAAATGCTAATAATTAATTCGGTCGTACTTATTAATTAATCACGCATGAACATGATCGATACAATGTCTTCGGCTAAGAGAAAGGACCATGTTGGAAAACTATATTATAAAGGCAAAATGCTAACTAAAGACAGAGAAAGTTAATTATCAATTTTTAAGGTAATGATCAAACCAAAGGATACAATTGCCGACTTTGGAAGTGAAAAATTAACAGTAATAATACACTAATAATAATAAGAAGAAAACTAGTGACCGAAATTTCTGAAATTCAATTAACCAATTATTGGAAGGATGAGTTTGTCATTAATTTGAACACTTCTTTCAATTATTTTGTAATAACCTAAACTAAACATCTTAATTAACTAAACCTAAACTTAATTAACTCTAATTAATCTTGCATGAAGAGCAGGAGGTGTTGGAAGAAGAGAGAGAGAGAGTTGGTTGGTTATGAGTGGAGGGGTTTTAGGTGAGTGGTGATTGGAGGAGATGGAGGTGATGAGTGGATATATATAGTTAAGATAGGATTTTGTTAAAACGTTTTCTTCATCAATTGCCTGTTATCAGAGAGTGAGAGGAGTGATTCGGAGCAGAAGAAGGAGGAAAGAAGAAGGTGAAGTAGAAGAAGAAGGAAGAAGAAGAGGAGTGAAGTGATTCAAGCTCGGGAGACTTCCACAACCGTCAAAAAGGTATGCCAAATCTCCATTATAACTCACTTATGCCTTGTGAGTGTTGAGGATCGACGTTGGTGTCGAATTCCCCGTCGGAATTCAACCAATTCAGAGGTTGAAGACGACGATCGGTCGACCGGTGCCTGTGGGCAGTCGACCGATCCTATTATTATATTGATATTTACCCGCGAACGGTCGAACGATGTCGTTAGACGGTCGACCGTTATGCCAGATTTGTGCGGGAAAAAGGGGATATACTGTTATCGGTCGAACGGGACCACTTAGCCGGTCGACCGAATAACGATGAGAATGGGTCGGTTGGGGATTTTGACTTATTAAACGGTCGAACGTCCTTAACCTTGTTCGACCGATCCATTCGATGCTAAGTCGGTTGGGAGCTTTGACCATCAAAACGGTCGACCGCTCTTTAACTCTCGGTCGACCGACTGAGCATTTAATTAAGCGGTAGAGTGCTTGTGTTGATTCGGTCGAACTGTATTTCAGTTCCGGTCGACCGAACGAGACTTGGGCAAAATATTGAAAGTCCTGTTATCGGTCGAACGGCCCCTTGGTTCGACCGGTCGGATATATATATTATATAAAATTGTATAGCGTAGACCTTCCAAACGGTCGACCGCTAGATGACTTTTGTTCGACCGATTGGTCGGTAATTCGGTTGGCGTGGTTCGACCGGTAGATTTGTTTGTACAGTACTGTGTACTGTGTGGGGGACCGGTCGACCGGTGTGCTTGTAGCGGTCGACCGATCTGTCGCAGGTTGGTGGATTTATCCACACGCGATCCGTCGATGTCAGGTCGACTACCGGCTCCGAGGCGACGGTTGATTACCGGCCTTGAGAGCTACGGATTTCACCTTCGACGAAGGCGTATTATTGTTGTACTTTTTCCTCTCTTACCGAGCGGGGTGTGAGGGATGTGTACCGTAAACCTTGGGCTGTTTGCGAGGGTTTAGCGGTAGGCCGAGGATGTTCCGGCAGGGTGCGCGCTAGGCGACTCTTGGGGGAGCAGTGGCTGTCGTCTGACCCGAGTTGTGTATTCGGCGGGCTGACTCGCTCCTTGGGTGCGGCGTGTACCAGGGGTTCCTTCCTGCACTTTTTGGGGAGCAGTGGTGTCGACTGACCCTTGTGAGGCAGCGGTGGACTGACTTGACCCTAGTGGCAGGAGTGGTTCAGTGCCGCGGAGGCGGTGAGGGCATTATTGTGGGCCCGAGGCGGATGATCATGTGCATAGCATTGCATTGTCTTTAATTCCTTTTTTATATTTTTAGGAGGTTTGGTATACGGGGTTCCTGCAGGGAACTCAGGCATGTTTGTTGTTTGCATTTCAGGTAGCGAGCAGGGTTAGAGTTTGAGGTGGTGACCGAGGACGGTGCCCCCGAGATCAGATCCTGTAGTTGTCAGTCTTTTCCTTTTGAGGTGATTACTTATTGTATAGCTTTTGTCGTAATCACAGTCAGTTTGTATATTTGACTTCCACGTGGATCATATTTATATTATATATGTTGGTTTGTTTCCCGTGACGTGCCCAGTGTTGACCGTTGACGGTCTTTATTATTGTTTAAATTTTCCGCTGTTTTCGGGTACGTTACAATTTGGTATCAGAGCGTTGATCTCGGCGTACTTGTCCAAAGAAACCACCTTTGAGTTAGGAGTAGGTCTAGAGGATCATGCATGCACAGATTATATTGATATTGTCTTGTTTCCTTTGACAGATGCCTCCTAGACGGGGGAAGGCGGTTGCCCATACTCGCGGTGAGAGTGAGACTGCGAGGGATGAGGCTTGGGAGGATGAGCGTCGGACGTTGTTCGATACGGTCGGACGTCTGACAGAGATGCTACAGCAGCAGACAGCACAGACTGGGCAGACGGGGACTGGCGCTATGCATGACCGGTTTATGCGCCAGCATCCGCCTACCTTTCTGGGGCAGTACGACGCAGAGGCTGTGGAGGAGTGGATCTTCACGATGCAGAAGATCTTCAGTGCTATTGGTTGTCCTCCAGAGGCGAGAGTGGGCCTGGCTACTTATGTTTTGGGCGGTGCTGCGTCCAACTGGTGGAGGTCCACATCTGCAGTGGTGTTTGCGGACAGAGATGATATAGCCTGGGAGGAGTTCGTTGGCGAGTTCAACGAGCAGTATTTTCCGCAGCATGTCCAGGATCAGAAGAGGGAGGAGTTTCTGAGTCTTCAGCAGGGAGACATGACCCTAGCAGGCTACATCGGGAAGTTCAACGCCCTTGAGCGTTACTGTCCCGAGATGTATGTTACACAGGAGCAGAGGGCTGGGAAGTTCGTCCGGGGGCTCCGGAAGCAGTTGAGGACGAAGGTGCTGACACACATGCCGAGCACGTTGGCCGATGCAGTGAAGAGTGCCTCTGTTCTTGATCGTGACTACAGGGAGAACTACCAGGATGAGAGGAGGCCATCAGGTAGGTTCTCTGGGAGGCCAGGAGGTCAGACTGGAGGGAATCCGGGCAAATGGCCCCGATACGAGGGAGCAGGAGTTGCAGTACCACGACCAGAGCCTTGTGGTACTTGTGGGAGGTTTCACTCCGGGCCGTGCTTCACCCCTGGAGCATGTCATGGGTGTGGCCAGCTGGGTCACTTTATCAGGAGCTGTCCGAGCCGAGGAGCTGGACCGAGCCGACCACCGGGTTTACCCGCACCAGGCAGAGGAGGAGGCGGAGGTAGACCACCTTTCAGACCACAGCAGGGGCAGCGCACTGGCAGAGTTTTCACCATCCAGGCAGAGGAGGCTCGGGATGGAGGCGCTGTCGTGGAAGGTACACTTCTTGTCGCAGGTTCAGTAGCTAGGGTGTTATTTGATTGTGGCGCGACACACTCGTTCATCTCAGAGCGATTTGCGGGAGTGTTGGGCTGTACCCTTGCGATGTTGACTGCCACTTTGGAGGTCAGCACACCCCTGGGTCTGGTGGGCACTGTGGTGAGATTTGTCCCCGGCGCCACGGTTGTTTCGGGAGATCAGGAGTTTCCGGCAGACCTGGTCTTGCTACCGATGGAGGACTTTGATGTCATACTTGGGATGGATTGGCTGTCCCAATATGATGTTCGAGTCTTGTGCCGTGAGAAGAAGATTTTGATCCCGAGGAAGGGTTTGCCTGATATTCTGATTAGAGGGATCAGAAGCAGAGGGGGTCGCATTATTGTATCTGCTGTTAGAGCTCAGAGACTGTTACAGCAGGGATGTGCAGCATTTCTGGCGACGCTTGTGGTTGCGGAGGCAGAGTCCCAGAGGCTAGAGGACATTGAGGTGGTGCAGGAGTTCGCGGATGTTTTTCCAGCGGAGATTCCAGGTTTACCACCACACCGGGAGTTGGAGTTCGGCATTGAGTTGGTAGCTGGCACTACACCACAGTCGAAGGCTCCATACCGGATGGCACCTGCTGAGTTGACAGAGTTGAAGAAGCAGTTGCAGGAGTTGATGGACTCTGGATTTATCAGACCGAGCGTCTCGCCTTGGGGTGCACCAGTTTTGTTTGTGAAGAAGAAGGACGGATCCTTGAGGATGTGCATAGACTACAGGATGCTGAACCAGGTGACGGTGAAGAATAGGTATCCCTTACCTAGGATCGAGGACCTCTTTGACCAGCTGCAGTCAGCGAAGGTTTTCTCGAAGATTGACCTGCGTTCAGGATATCACCAGTTGAGGATCCGAGATGAGGACATCCAGAAGACAGCCTTCAGGACGAGATATGGACACTATGAGTTCTTGGTGATGCCATTTGGATTGACGAATGCTCCGGCAGCATTCATGGATCTGATGCACCGGACATTCAGGCAGTATATTGATATATTTGTGATTGTCTTCGTGGATGACATCTTGATCTATTCACCAGATGTAGAGCAGCACAGAGAGCATCTGAGGATTGTACTCAGCATCTTGAGGGCTCAGCAGTTATATGCTAAGTTCTCAAAGTGCGAGTTTTGGTTGGACAGAGTGGCATTCCTCGGACACATTGTATCGGCAGAGGGGATATCAGTGGATCCGGCGAAGGTAGAGGCGGTGACACAGTGGAGGACCCCTACGAGCGTGACAGAGATTAGGAGCTTTGTTGGACTGGCGGGTTATTACCGTCGCTTCATCAAAGACTTCTCGAGATTGGCAGCACCACTGACGGCTCTGACGCAGAAGGGAGTCACTTTTGTTTGGTCACAGAAGTGCGAGGACAGCTTTCAGGAGCTGAAGAGACTGTTGACCACAGCACCAGTTTTATCATTGCCGAGTGGCACGGGTGGATTCGTGATTTATAGCGACGCTTCAGGTGTTGGCTTAGGATGTGTACTTATGCAGCACGGGAGGGTGATCGCATACGCATCCAGACAGCTGAAGGTCCATGAGAGGAATTACCCGACACATGATTTGGAGTTAGCAGCAGTGGTTCATGCACTGAAGACCTGGAGACACTATCTTTATGGCGAGCAGTTCGAGGTGTTTACAGATCATCAGAGTCTGAAGTACCTGTTCTCGCAGAAGGAGCTGAACATGAGGCAGCGCAGATGGCTTGAGTTCATTAAGGACTATGACTTCACTATCTCTTACCATCCGGGGAAGGCGAACACAGTTGCAGACGCCTTGAGCCGGAAGGTGGAAGTATCAGTAGCAGGCCTATGCATTCAGGAGTGGCGACTGCTGGAGTCTTTAGCAGAGTGGAGACCATTTGCTGATAGCTCTGAGGGCGCAGTGATTGCCGGATTGAGAGTAGAGCCTCAGACGGTATCAGCAGTGATTCATGCTCAGACTACAGATGAGGAGTTGAGCAGTTTGTTACAGTTAGCTGCCAGAGATGGGTCAGACTTCAGAGTTGGAGTGGATGGAGGTCTGAGATTCAGAGATCGTATCTGGGTGCCGAAGACAGGGGACCTGAGACATGATATCATGGAGGAGGCACACAGATCGAGATATTCCATTCATCCAGGGAGCACCAAGATGTACAAAGATCTGCAGCAGAACTTCTGGTGGCGAGGTATGAAGAAGGACGTTGCAGACTTTGTGTCGAGGTGTTTGGTCTGTCAGCAGGTGAAGATCGAGCACCAGAGACCAGCAGGGCAGATGCAGAGGATTGAGTTGCCCAAGTGGAAGTGGGAGCACGTGACGATGGATTTTGTTACGGGGCTACCGAAGACACGGAGATTCCACGATGCGATTTGGGTTATAGTCGATCGACTGACCAAGTCGGCGCATTTCTTAGCTATTAAGACCACTCTTGCTCTGGAGGGTCTAGCTAAGTTATATATTGAGGAGATTGTCAGACTTCATGGCGTGCCGGTCAGTATCATTTCAGACAGAGATCCCAGATTCACTTCGAGATTTTGGGAGAGTCTACACAGAGCACTGGGGACACGTCTGAAGTTTAGCACAGCTTTCCACCCACAGACAGATGGCCAGTCAGAGCGGACGATACAGACTTTGGAGGACATGCTGAGAGCGTGTACACTTGACTGGGCAGGACATTGGGATGAGCATTTGCCGTTGATCGAGTTCGCCTACAACAACAGCTACCATTCGAGTATTGGGATGGCACCCTATGAGGCATTATACGGGAGACCGTGTAGATCGCCGGTATGCTGGAGTGATGTGGGCGAGAGACAGCTAGTTGGACCTGACATTATCCAGTTGTATTCAGAGAAGGTCGACGTGATTCGGAGACGACTAGCTACGGCGCAGAGCAGGCAGAAGAGTTATGCTGATACGCGGAGGCGTGAGCTGACTTTTGATGTAGGAGATCATGTCTTCCTGAAGATCTCGCCTTCCAGAGGGGTGATGAGATTCGGGAAGAAGGGGAAGCTGAGTCCGAGATATGTAGGACCTTTTGAGATATTGGATCGGGTCGGTGAGGTGGCATATAGGATTGCACTACCACCACAGTTTGCAGGACTTCACAACGTCTTCCATGTTTCTATGTTGAGGAAGTACGTGGCCGATCCAGCTCATGTGATAGAGATATCAGTACCGGAGATCCAGCAGGATTTGTCATTAGATGAGAGACCAGTTGAGATTGTGGATCAGATGGTACACCAGCTCAGGAGGAGAGCGATTCCGATGGTGAAGGTCAGGTGGCAGCATCACACTGACAGAGAGGCTACCTGGGAGATCGAGGAGGATGTCAGGAAGCAGTATCCAGAGTTGTTTCGGTAAGTCAGTTGTTTTGAATTTCGCGGACGAAATTCTTTTAAGGAGGGTAGATTGTAATAACCTAAACTAAACATCTTAATTAACTAAACCTAAACTTAATTAACTCTAATTAATCTTGCATGAAGAGCAGGAGGTGTTGGAAGAAGAGAGAGAGAGAGTTGGTTGGTTATGAGTGGAGGGGTTTTAGGTGAGTGGTGATTGGAGGAGATGGAGGTGATGAGTGGATATATATAGTTAAGATAGGATTTTGTTAAAACGTTTTCTTCATCAATTGCCTGTTATCAGAGAGTGAGAGGAGTGATTCGGAGCCGAAGAAGGAGGAAAGAAGAAGGTGAAGTAGAAGAAGAAGGAGAAGAAGGAAGAAGAAGAGGAGTGAAGTGATTCAAGCTCGGGAGACTTCCACAACCGTCAAAAAGGTATGCCAAATCTCCATTATAACTCACTTATGCCTTGTGAGTGTTGGGGATCGACGTTGGTGTCGAATTCCCCGTCGGAATTCAACCAATTCAGAGGTTGAAGACGACGATCGGTCGACCGGTGCCTGTGGGCAGTCGACCGATCCTATTATTATATTGATATTTACCCGCGAACGGTCGAACGATGTCGTTAGACGGTCGACCGTTATGCCAGATTTGTGCGGGAAAAAGGGGATATACTGTTATCGGTCGAACGGGACCACTTAGCCGGTCGACCGAATAACGATGAGAATGGGTCGGTTGGGGATTTTGACTTATTAAACGGTCGAACGTCCTTAACCTTGTTCGACCGATCCATTCGATGCTAAGTCGGTTGGGAGCTTTGACCATCAAAACGGTCGACCGCTCTTTAACTCTCGGTCGACCGACTGAGCATTTAATTAAGCGGTAGAGTGCTTGTGTTGATTCGGTCGAACTGTATTTCAGTTCCGGTCGACCGAACGAGACTTGGGCAAAATATTGAAAGTCCTGTTATCGGTCGAACGGCCCCTTGGTTCGACCGGTCGGATATATATATTATATAAAATTGTATAGCGTAGACCTTCCAAACGGTCGACCGCTAGATGACTTTTGTTCGACCGATTGGTCGGTAATTCGGTTGGCGTGGTTCGACCGGTAGATTTGTTTGTACAGTACTGTGTACTGTGTGGGGGACCGGTCGACCGGTGTGCTTGTAGCGGTCGACCGATCTGTCGCAGGTTGGTGGATTTATCCACACGCGATCCGTCGATGTCAGGTCGACTACCGGCTCCGAGGCGACGGTTGATTACCGGCCTTGAGAGCTACGGATTTCACCTTCGACGAAGGCGTATTATTGTTGTACTTTTTCCTCTCTTACCGAGCGGGGTGTGAGGGATGTGTACCGTAAACCTTGGGCTGTTTGCGAGGGTTTAGCGGTAGGCCGAGGATGTTCCGGCAGGGTGCGCGCTAGGCGACTCTTGGGGAGGCAGTGGCTGTCGTCTGACCCGAGTTGTGTATTCGGCGGGCTGACTCGCTCCTTGGGTGCGGCGTGTACCAGGGGTTCCTTCCTGCACTTTTTGGGGAGCAGTGGTGTCGACTGACCCTTGTGAGGCAGCGGTGGACTGACTTGACCCTAGTGGCAGGAGTGGTTCAGTGCCGCGGAGGCGGTGAGGGCATTATTGTGGGCCCGAGGCGGATGATCATGTGCATAGCATTGCATTGTCTTTAATTCCTTTTTATATTTTTAGGAGGTTTGGTATACGGGGTTCCTGCAGGGAACTCAGGCATGTTTGTTGTTTGCATTTCAGGTAGCGAGCAGGGTTAGAGTTTGAGGTGGTGACCGAGGACGGTGCCCCCGAGATCAGATCCTGTAGTTGTCAGTCTTTTCCTTTTGAGGTGATTACTTATTGTATAGCTTTTGTCGTAATCACAGTCAGTTTGTATATTTGACTTCCACGTGGATCATATTTATATTATATATGTTGGTTTGTTTCCCGTGACGTGCCCAGTGTTGACCGTTGACGGTCTTTATTATTGTTTAAATTTTCCGCTGTTTTCGGGTACGTTACATATTTTGCTTAGACTCTTACTGTTTGGAAGAACAAGGAGAAACATGAGGGTAGATGTTGCCATCAGACAGTGAAACACTTCATCGTTGCCTCTCATTTGGCTCAAAGAGGAAACAGGAAAGGAAGGAATGTAGTAGACTCGTAGTACGACCTCGAAATAATTGAGTTCTAACAGTTTAAAGTCACTTCGCCATGGGAACAATTTCTTTAGCATAGGTGAGTGGAGTGCTATCAAAAAAGGCAAAATCGTGTTTTTATCACTAGATTATGATCTCAAATGTTGCATATGCTAACTATTGAAATATGTCTATTACAAATTGCGCATACTAATACTAGTAAGTTTGTTGTTTTCGTAACATGGAAGATAACAAACAATGACGGATGATCAAGTAATTCCTGTATTTACAACATGTATTTCTATTTATATTCTTCATTCATAACAATCACATTTTATCACTACATGCAATTTTAGCCCATACATGAAAGAGAATTGATTTGATTTTTCTTATTTATGATTTTATATACTCTATCACCCACCTAATTTTGGATCTTAACATTCCAAACATACAAATAAAATTGTTGGAATTCGATTTCTGGTCTTAACAATCTCAAAATGAGAGATCTTATTTTTCTTACCAAGCTTATAGTTCTTCTTACGGTGTCGATGATTGGAGTCAAATCTTTAGAAGAGCGACATTAAAGTGATTGGTTTCTCGGAAAAATTATGATAATTTTTTTTTGAAACTTAAAATTAGGATAGTTTTGTGTTTCACATTCCATAATTACCTAAGAATAGTGCCCCGGAGAAGGCCTTGATTCCATTCTAAAACAAAAGAAAGACAAATTCACCTCTACCTTGCACACTTATTTCTTTTGGGATAAATTCTCCTTTACACGTATGGATAACTGTAACATCTTGAAACAGCAGAAATTTAAAATTTTAACAATAAAAGAGATCTCAAGGCGATGATCACCAAGCGAGAATGTTACTCAATAAATAATCAGTCGGTGCACCAAATACATCGATACAACGAAAGGAATACAGGTAATCATGACGACCTCGAATAGTCCGAAGAAGATCCTGACCCCAAAATATGTGCGTCCGCTGTAACCACCCCCACAAAACCTATTGCGGTCCTGAAACATGAATTAAACAACAATGTCTTAGTTTCCCATTAGGAAACCTCGTATGCCAAGCTTACCTATATGAATGCAACAGTACGGTAATGAACCTATCATACTAGTAATATGTCATGTCATCAACAATGAAAACAAAACTCCTCCAAGGGTAAGACAAGACATCAGTCCTACCACAACCACAAATATCCTCCACGGGTCAACAAGGACATCAGTCCAACAAACAGCATTGGGTCTCCCTCAGAGACCTACCGTACGCACATACGGTCTTACGGACAGTACGCGACGCACCAGCACACGCGACTACACGAGCCAAGGGTTCGGTGAGGAGCGTCTGCATTTCCGCGCCCAACGAATCAGAACTGAAACCACGTAGTCTACACCACACCAACGGAGTCGTAGACCGGTTGGTCCAACAATCCCTCAATAGGTGCCCAACTGAGAAATCATCCCCGGAACAACATCGGCGGTATAACATACGTCCGACACAACATTGGACGACTACAAGCCAAAACATCGTCGGCACAACCTTGGCGACATCGCCGGCACAACATCGGTGGTACAACATACGTCCGACACAACATCGGACGGTTCCAGACCGTAGTCCGCAGGGTCATCAGGCTCCAAGAGTCATGCATCAACATGCATTGGGATCCGCGATCCCTCAGATCTGCTACTCTATAATGGGTCAAGACAGCAAAACGACACGCCACAATCTATCAACAGAGGTGACTTATCCCCAAGTACTCGCACTCTTCCAGGATTTTCCTTCTTGTTCATCAATCTCCAATCAAGACAAAGTGGGCACTAGGGTTCGACGTGAAAACACCCGATCCCATTCCGAACTCGATATGTGGAATCGTCTTGCGCCTGTCGGCGGTCCCTGGGCAGGCGCAATAACGCACCCACCGTCACCTCCTGACTCACGCACTAGGCGAGGACACAAGTTTCCGTGAACATAGTTGACACTTCACTAGAACTGAGAATTCGGTTCTGCGCACATACGGTCGACCGAAATAGGTCATCCGGTCGACCGTTCCCATGGATTCCGGTCGATCGAAAGTCTGCAACGGTCGAACTCTCTACACATAACCTAAGTCCCAACGATCGGATAACAGTTTAAAATCGATCGATCGAACGTGGTCAAAATCCAGAGTCTGGTAAAAAGCAAACAAGTTCAACGGTCGACCGACTCAAGGGTCCCGGTCGACCGTGACTACCAAGGAAACCTAGTAATTCTAGTCATCTATTGTCGAACAAGCCATTTATCGATCGAACCATACATTAAGTTTACTTAAGTTCCGGTCAGACCAAAGGTCAGGAACGGTTTACCTTTTAGGTGGTCAACGTCCGGTCCGAGCGAAACATGAAGCAACGGTCGAACGGCTCAGAGGTCCTGTCCGACCAAAAACTTCCAGAGGCTCCTTTGATCCACCTGTACAAGCACAACCGGTCGACCGCCACAAGGCGTCGTTTGACCGATGTTGGTTAAGATCAGGCAAAAACACTACAACCGGTCGTCCGTTGGTCGGCAACAACCTAGCCGAACTAGGTTTAACTTGTTGCATGCTCAACGTCGGCGAGGTCTCTGACCTCCATCGACCAGCTCAATTATCTTGCAATTAATTCATTCTAAAATTAAGGCGATTATATTAAGGCATAAAGTGTAGGTTTGTAATACAAGTGCACTTGTTAACTAAATTACAAAAAATACTAGTGGCAGGAGAACCTCTTAGTTCATCAACATGTTTATGATAAAATAGCGAGCCCATCGGTCGCGAGTTTCATCGAGCTGCTGTTGCGAGAAGGGATCACTACTTTTTGGGAAGACCTATCAAAAAATACAAGTGTGTTGAATATTAATAACTAAATATTGAAACTACAATTGAATATAAAATTGAATAACGATCTACATTACCTCAGTTAGACATACGTCTTGAGTTGCCACATCGAGGATTTCCTCCATGTATCTCATCACGTAGTAACCACATTCGATATTTCCAACCTGCTTCCGGTACTACAAACATAGAAATTCGCTAAATATATGTTCCTAAGTATACAATCGTTCGGGCATGCGTGTATCTTTCTATATTCCATTCCCATAGGGCAGAAACACTTTCTTTGCATTATAAGTTCTATCTGACAACGTATTATCATCTGGAAGCATCTCTTTCACTAACTTCAACATTGATGTGAAACTGTCATCGGACCAACCATTTCCAGCTTTTAAATTGTACAACTTCAACACCGCTGACAATCTAGTGAATTTGGTACAATTCTTATACAACGGCTTCTCATTGTCACTCAACAAATTACCAAGTAAATCGGGGTTGGACGAAAACTTTTCAGCCATATCCTGAACCATTTCCTCTAAGTGATCTTCCACACTAACGTCTTCCCCATCAGTCTTGGAACGACTAAATAATTCATTTTCTCCGTGCCATATCCACCGTCTGTAATTTGGGTCGAAACCTTTCTCAAACAAATGATCTTTCATTTTCCGAAAAGTCAACACTGACATATTATGACACTTATTGAACGGACAATACGCCATGTCGTTGTCTTTCATTTTCTTGGAATGTTTTTTGGCAACCTCTAAGAACATATTCACTCCGTTCTCATACTCATCACTCAATCTGTTTGAAACAATCTACTCTCGATCTATTTCAATCTAAACATTAACAAAAATGATAGTTATTATTGGAGACAATAAATAAAATTTCACTTTAAAAGAATGTGTTCGTAGATGAGAATATTCGGAGACATTAAGATGAGAAAAGAATGACTCAGATGAGAGGATATGAAGTCCTAAATCTAGCGTAGGAATAAGGAAAGGAAGATTAGAAACCTAACTAAGCAGTCAAGGCCAAAACAGCCTAAAGTCCACTATAGGTCCTTAGTAATAGACGACGCCTAACTTCGAGGTCCCACCGAGGACCACTAGTCTGTAGGAAATCAAAAACCCGGAGGTCCCTAATATCTCAGGGAGACTAAATGGGCAACGACGTTCAAGCCGAAACAGTTTTCAACATCGAGGACCACTAATCTGTAGGAAATCAAGAACCCGGAGGTTCCTAAAATCTCAGGGAGACTAGATAGGCAACGACATTCAGGCCATAACGGTCTTAAACGGTTTCCTCTCCTTAATGCGTCCGAAAATCCTAGGGGCCAACGTCTAATTGATTTTATTAAGGCTCTTTTATTAAGTGGTTTTTGGGCTAAGGAAAGGGTGATGAAATCCCCCACCTCATCTCCTATAGGTGACTGCCCCCTAAGTGTTTTTCATACCTTAATCTAACAAACAACACACCAAACAAACACTCACATCACTCTTGTTATAATGCAAGTCTTACTAACTAAATTTCCTCATTTAGTATTAATCCACTACCAAATTAACAATTTCTAGTAAATTAATCCACTACCAAATTAACAATTTCTAGTAAATTACGAGTCCAAAAGACTTCGATCAAAAGCTTAACTAGTTCAAGCTAGCAAGAGACTCCATTTCTTTCAAGAACATACAATATATCAACAAACTTAAGCGTAAATCACGAAAATACGAATATATTCAAGATGAAAACCAAAAAATCGAAATGTTGCATTCACCAACAATAAACGAGAGGAGAAGTTTACTAACATTGAAAAGAATCGTAACTACCAGAAAAATCCGAAAACAAACCAACAAAAACGAACTTAACGCTTACATTGGTTAGGATGAAGAGGAAGACGAAGGAAGAAGGAGAAGAGGGCCGGAGACGGGGAGGATAGCTTGGGATGTCGCTGCGGTGCCGGAGACGGTGCGGATCGGTCGGAGGTCGGTCGCGGAGGAGAGTTCGGTCGCGGGACGGCTAGGGTTTGGGTGGGTTTCGTCTGAAATGAATGACAGAAAATGCGTCTGTTCGATTTCTTTAAGACCTATAGACGTCGGATATTATACATATCCGACGTCTATACCTCGACGTCTATATGCAGGGGGTATAGACGTCGGTCGTCTAAAACAGCCGACGTCTATAGGTCGACGTCTATAAGTCGATGTCTATAAAGTATAGACGTCGGATAAAATCAGTATTCCAATAGCCGACGTCTATAGTACCATATAGACGTCGGCCTTGGTAACGACCGATGTCTATGTTATCTTCGTCCAACTAGACGTCGGCTGTTATAACATCCGACGTCTATTGGGCGACGAGTAAAGACTATTCTACACTAGTGATGTTCGGTGAATGTTTCTATTCTCGGTTACGTAGAACATATCCTGATACGGAGATTAGAATAATTGTTTGAATCCTTATAGTCTTACTTTTCGTGAATTCAATGCTTTAGGAGTATATCGCTAAAATCATTTTTGTTGAAACTTGCATCCCGTAATTTGTATCCCATGACAAGTTTCAATCACGTGAATGTTCATCCATGTTAGTTCTTGATGCCCTCATTTTCAAGATGTGCTCATGCACACTGCCGACACTAGTGAGCCTCAGGGTTGTCACTTGTTAGCACCGTTATCAGGATCATGGTGTGTGCTTTTCCTGAAAAGACAAATTGTTCATAAGTTGCCTTAAGCAAACTCTTCACGTTGTCATGCTTCTCGACTTAACACCGGATCCGGATACTAGACCACTCCCAACGTTCATAAAGATCCTGATGTTCTCTTCTACTAGTTTCCATAACCTTAGGTGATTCATCTTTCCGAATAGCATAATCAATGTCCATCCACCCTAACTTAAGAAGGATATTCTTTCCAAATTTTGTGCTTGTCACCCTTAAGTACTGGAATTTCAATTTTATATCAGAATCAGGCAACAAAATTGTATTAAACATTTTCGGAAAATGTCCCGAATCTATCTTCAAGGAAATATTCAAAGTGCATTAAAGGGAAATTCACAGGTTTATGGTTTTTTACAGATGAATTTTTCCTAGATATTAATTTGAATAATTTGGTTCCTTAATTTGAGGATGGTTTTAACCGATTTAGATTGGGTTATTAAAAAGGAATTATGCCTTGGGTTACCACCACAACACATAAACACGTGTAGCATGTTGAGTGCACCAATCACACCCTGGCAGTGGGTTGGGACGAGAGGTGCGGCGCAGGTTGTCAACGGAGACAACGTAAAGGTATGTGTCAGGGTTGGGGGGACTACGGTTGTTCGTGGGATGAGTTTTACCTGTTAAGCCGTCTTGTTCCACGTGGAGCGGGTTGTGGTTGTCTTTTTCGTAACCCATAACTTGTCAACCCGCGACCTGTTAGTTTAAACGGAGCGGGTTGCGGTTGAAGGTTAACATGCCTGTTAACTCGTCAAAGCCGTCAAATTATATTTAAATATATAAATATACATTATAAATATATTATTTAAAAGTTTAAGATTGTCATTATAATAAAATAAATGTGTTTATCTTTATTTTTGTATTAACTAAATCTCTTTTAGTTTTTATATTTTTACATCTTGATTTTACATGTGTTGATTTTGTATGATTTTTACAAGTTTCGAATTTTAATTAAATTATATAAAAATCAACTCATTTAACCCGCCAAACCCGCCCCGCCCCGCCAAACCCACCCTTAAGTGGGGCGGGTAGCAGTTAGAATTTTTTTGACTCGCCCCGCCCCACTTACCCGCCGAACTTTCGCAGGGCGGATAGCGGTCTGTGTGAAACCCGCCTCGTCCCGTTTGAACCCCTAAAGCCAACATGAGGTTATGTTTCACCGATGTAACTTTCTCTTTATCAATAATATAAATTGTGTGTGTTGGGTCGTGATGTTTCGCCTAGGGTTAGGGTTTTCGACGTGTATATTTTATTGTGGAGTGTGATTTATTTTTTCACGGTGGATATTTGCTCATGCATGTAATTCTTGCATTGTGAGTTTTTTGGGACGGAACCCCTGACAAAACAAAGATTGTGCATGCTTATGTCAATAATATGAGACTAAATCAAACTGATTATGATCTACCAATGCAAATTATAGGGGTGAGCATCCGGACCGGATCGGACCGGATTTTTATCCGGGGTCCGGACCGAAGACCAGACCGGACCGGATGCTCGTGGACCGAAGATTCGGTCCGGTCCGGTCAAAAACCGAATTTTTATAAAGAAAAAACAAAAAAAGACCGGTCCGGACCGGACCGAATCCAAACTTCCCGGACCGAAACCCGGACCGGACCGGGTTTTGCTCTCCCCTAGCAAATTATATAAAAATTATGAATCAATGACGTATAAAAATTCCATGTGGGTTAAGTTTCAATAAAGGTAGTTCATGCTCAAACTTAATTAGGTTCCCTAATTAAACGTAAGATCAAGAGAATGTTTAGGTGGAGCCGCGTAATAAGCTATTTATGACAAAGGAAGTGAAACACAATGAAACATGGGCATTTATGGAAGTAAAACCTCAATAAAAATATATGCCAATAATCTCATCATGTAACGTTTCGAAACAGTGAAAAAATTAAAAATTAAAATAAAGGATCACAAAGATTAAGACCATCAAAAGTGAAGACAATATTCAAACAAATACTCAAATATACGGTGCACCTATACACAGGAGTTTTCAAAAGGTATGATTACATCCGAGTACGCGAAAATATAAAATACAAGTAATCATACAATCTAGGAAAAAACTGGAGGATCAGATCCCAGAGTGCTCTCATCCTCAGTCACCACCCACACAACACCTATTGTTGTCCTTAAATGCAAATGAGATAACAATGTCTGAGTTTCCATAAGGAAACCCTGCATACCAAGTCTACCAACATGCATGTGCAACTACAGTACCATGAATCTATCATACTAGTGATCAGGACATGCAAGAATGCAACATGATATCTTCCCTCTCCAGGGTACTAAAGGACATTCGTCCTTTCAATAACAATAACTGGTTTCCCGGGGAAACCTACCACAGACACACGCGGTCTTACGGATAGTACGCGACAAACCCACTCCCAACTATACTAACATGAGGGTTCGATGAGGATCGCACGTACTTCCGCGTAAATAGATACATGTCTGATCTCCAGGTGCTCACACAAGTTGTACTCCTGGTAATGCTCACACAAGCCGTACTCCCGGAAATGCTCACACAAGTTGTAATTATTGGGCGCTCACACAAGCGGTAGATAGGGGTCGCTTACACAAGTTGTACCACCCCCTCCACCGGCCAACGTCGGGCGAGCTTCCCACTCCATGAAGTCGGGTACCATGCAATGCGTTAGGATTCACAATCCCACAGGCTACAAATAATGGTGACTCAATGCTCTCACGAGCAAACACCAACTCCGTCGCCATAAAGGCAGGGCAGTTACCTCCGTCGCCATCAAGATTGGTAGTCACTTCTGAAGGGAATGTGTTCTAAAAGTTTTACTTTTAAATGTCAATTATTATGAATTGAATGAGAAATCGTTTTGTTCCTTGTTTATGTTATTCGTCTTTTGGAAGTGTTAAGGAAGAGGCTCTTGGTCCTTAACCGTAGAGCTCTAAAAGATATTGGTTTACATAAAACAAAAGATATTCACAATCGTGGTAACAAACATGGGGCATTTATTACCGAGTTAAGATTGTCGTGTTGGTCATAGATCATTGTAGCTCTACAAGTGAGTGACAACACGGGTACACAAAAGAGGAAAATAATACTTTTGAATACCGAATTGACCTAACAAATAAAATATTATAGGAATGTGTTTCTGTGTCATTAATATTTTACTGTGTCCTTGGTCCTTTGATATGAGACTTATATCCGATCACCTAAGGAGTTCTTAATTAGACTAGTGTCTTAAACTATCGATGAGTGTAGTGTAAAGGTATTAGTTGGTTAAGCATAACTTACGTTGGAGAAGATATTTTAGTCAAAAGATTATCATTGCCCCTCTTAATTGAGTGATGATATTAGTGGGCCCCTTGATAAAACAAAGTTATAATGTGCACAATGTGATTTGAGTTAAGTCACATATTTATAACTAGCTTAAAGAGATCAAGAAATGAATACTAATACAAAGATGACACAATACTACTTTGTGTGTATTCTTAATATCATGAGGCAAGGGACGGACACAAGTGGTGCACTCCATCACTAAGTGGATCGGGTTTTGGTTCGAGTGGAATTAAGGCATCTAACTAATTGGGAGCTATAATGTGTAGCTAGATACCGCTTATAGCTTGTGATATTAAGCTCTTAATATCACTGTCAACTTAGTTTAGATCCTCCCATAGGTCACACCACAAAACTGGGAAACAAGAAATGGGGATTTTGAGTTCATAGGATGTGTTGGGTTTCATATAGAAAATATGACACATGAGGTGAACAAGCAAAATCAAAATTATGTTGTGATTGATAACATAATTAGAATCTAAATTAAATTCATATGTGATGTAAATATTATGGGGTGTAATGATTGATCATTACATAGGATAATATGTTACATAAGTTGTGAATTTACTACTAATCCCGAAATGTCAAAATTTTGTAGGGGTTAAACCGAAATTTGACAAGTCTGCAGAACAATGCTCAAACGGTCGACCGGTTAGCAGTAAACGGTCGACCGATCGGGCACGGTCGACCGGACATGTCTCGACCGATAACATGGAATTTTCATCTGTTCGAACGGTCGACCGAATGTAATCGGTCGGTCGACCGAACATTGCGATAGAATAATTTCTGTTACGAACGGTTGACCGAGTTATTGAACGGTCGGCCGAAATCAGGTTCGAGCGGTCGACCGAACTTCCAAACGGTCGACCGGTCCAGACGGTTTTATGCAGAATTAATTTAAGAATTAATTAGATCATGCATGGAATTGGTCCATGATTGATTTAATTCGTGGCTAAGATTATTTATTATTAAATAATGGATGGTTAGATGGAAGTTTGCATGAAATCATGGGCAAGAGGTTGCACATGAATAGGTAATTTGGAGAGAACTTATAAATATAAGTTTATCTCATTACCTCCTAAATTAATTCATTGTTTTTCTCATGCCAAAACTCTCTCCATAATTCTCCACGAAATTCCCTTAATTCTTAAGTTTAGTTTTAGTTCTTAAGAGATCATCTTCTCAAGGGAATTAAAGAGGGGTTAGTAATTAGATTCTAAACCCTATCGGAGATTGAGAGACTAGCTTCCCTCTCTCCGATCTTTTTTAGAGATTGGTGAATACTCGGAGGCATCCGGCGCAGCGAGGAGCATCCCCAACGTCTCCGAATCTTCAAGAAGTTTTAGAGAACTTCTAGGTATGAATTTCGGAGCCCATATTTGTTTTAATAAAGTTTTGAAACTAGTTATTGAAACAAATTGATGCATGCATGAAATAAATCATAGAAAATTGTAAATTGATCCTTATTGTGCATAAAAATTTCGAAAATAAATATGTACAATTAAACATGAAATCCTACAACTTCACCCAACGGAATTGCGTGACCACTCAAGCATTGGGATCTGCGATCCCATAGGTCTACAACGTAGGGTGGGCCAGTGCAATGAAATGAGTGTAAGATCTACTATGCCCTAATATTAGCCTAAAGGGGGTGAATAGACTAATTAAGTATTTTAACAAACTATGTCAAATTAAAATCTAAAGCAATTAAATGTGAAGAAGAGAAATGCAAACCACAACACCGGATGTATAAAGGTTTGGATCAAACCACTGGATCCTAGTCCTCTCTTACGAATTGCTCTTACTCGAGCAACTTCGCGTCTTCCACTAATCTGATTTTCGTTGCGGGCCGAGATCACGCTTTTACACCACAAGCTTTATGAACACTCTCGCATAGCTTGGACCACCTTCTCCCAATCCGAGAAGAGCTTCACACCGGAAGATAGTACAACTCTTGAAGACTTTACTTCAGCAACTAATCTTGAGTACTTGAAATAAATGATGCGATCAAAAGAGTGATTTCAAGTGGGAAGATGTGAGCACAATGAAGTTTAGAGCAAGTTTGAGAGTAGTAGTAGGATTTGATCTTGGAGAAATATTGGTAGTGTTAGAAGTGTGTTCTCAGCTCTATTTATAAGCTCTAAACACAATCTAGCCGTTGGGATTAATTTGGTATGAAGTTGTGTAAGAATACACAAAGTAGTGAAGGACAGGACACAAAACTGGACACTGCCGGTTGACCGGATTGGGTCACTCGGTCGACTGATAAGTTAAAATAATGTATTCGGTCCAACAAAGGTGCATACGTTCGAACCAACTGGGCTAGAACTTAAGTCAACGATCGCCCGAAAAACTAGATTCGGTCGACCGTTTGGAAATTTTGGTCTAGAAAACCTGTCTAAAAGGTTAACGGTCGAACGGAAAGAAAAGTGAGTTCAACCGGAAACTTCCAGTAAGTCATGGAGTTAGGAAGTTTCATGAACCGGTCGACCGTTAAAAAGGTTTCGGTCGACCGAAATACCAAATCTAAATAAGTAGGGTTAGGTGAGTGAGGTATACGACCGTTGTAAAATACGACAATCTTAACGGTCATATAAATGACAAATACGGAAATGCAATCAGTCGAACAAAAGAAAGTTTCAGACGACCGGTTGTCACACTAACAAAGACACGTGTCAACAAACGATAGGGTAGAAGATTTGTATCGGTCGAGCTGATTTCTATCGGTTGACAAAACGAAACGGTCGAACAGAATGAAATGAGGGTTCGACCGGAAACTTCCAGTAAGTCCTGGGCTTGGGAAGTTTCAAGAACCGGTCGACCGTTAAAGGTGTTTCGGTCTACCGTTTGGGAAACAAAAAGATTGTCTGTGAAAACCGGTTGACCTAGAAAACATGTTCTAAGGGATTTTCTATGTTTCGACGATTTCCTATTGAAGTCAAATTGATATGGATTTGATTGTAAGACTTCTATATGTTTCCTAGGGTTAAGAAATGCAATCTATCAGATATTTTAAGTGTCAAGTTACATTATAACTTAAGTACAAGAAAATATAAACCTATATAATCATTATTCTTGATTTCTTGGCATGATTCAACTTGATTCCTAAATTGTTAAAAATACAATATATGCATGTGATGATTTTAATGGAATACATGTATTTATTGATATGTTAGTTAATCATCAAAACAGATTAGCAATTATTAGCCAAAAAACCAACAATGAGTGCCACGGGCACGAACATCAAGTAACCACACTCTTCCACCTGACGGTCCCTGAGCAGACGCGATTACCGCACCCACCGTCACCTCCTGGCACACGCACGAAGCGAGGACACAAATTTCCATGGACAAATGTGACACCACAAGCAAAACATGAAAAACCAATACTGGGCACAAACAGTTCACCAAAACAAGCAGAGTGGTCGACCGTTTCCCCTTAAATCAGATAAAATGGTCGAACTACAAAACTGACCGGACGAACAACACATGCACAAATGGTCGAACCAAAGGTCACTAGCGGTCAACCGTTTAGATGGTCTATACTAAAAAATAATATAAAAATAATCGTCCCAACGGTCAAACAACAATGGGATTCCGGTCGACCGAAAATCACAGGGACTTCCTATGTTTTCTCAAGCAATCACCGGTCGAACCAAATTATGAACCGGTAGAACCAAAAAGTAATTTCACTTAAGTCACCGGTCGGACGAGTCAAGGGCGGTCGACCGTTTAGATAGTCAACGCCCAGTCCAGACCAAAATGACAAGGCAACGGTCGAACGGCTCAAGGGCCTGTTTGACCGAATGTAACAGAGACTCTCCGACCCAACAAAAATGCACAACCGGTCGACCACCGAAAGATTTTGTTCGACCAGTGCTCGGTAAAATCGGAGAATTACTCTACATCTGGTCGAGCGCCCATAGGCAGTGGTCGACCGTTGGCTGACAACTACATGACCAAGTCAGGCACACTTTGTTGCCCCTCGTCGCCGACGAGGCCTCCAGCCTGTGACAACGAGCCTAAACTGCTCACACGCCTTGGGTGAGCGAAATCCATGAACTTAGCATACCTCAAACTCGGGATCGACGAACTTCACCGGAGCTCCAAACGCCTGCTCGTTGGTCGCGTTCTCCTCACACTACCTTGCTCCTCCTCGTGTTGTTGAAGCAATTCCACCAATAAAGCCTCCAGCAGCACCTCCGGTCACCGAAAAATAAGAAGGGGAAGTAGTGGAGTTGGAAGGAAAAAGAAGAAGAAAAGAATGTTGGGGATGCTTCCTCTCTTAAAACCCTCACCCCAACAACCATCCAACACCATACCTCCCATATATGCCTCTACCCTACACCTCAACCATACCTCCCTCGCCACCAAAGTCAACGCCACCCAATCCTCTCCACTAACCACACTTAGCAACCCAACTATGGTGAGGGTCTTAACACATTACGTAGGTTCTTTTGCTGGAAAACAATATAGTTCTGAGAAATCGTCCTTTTCTTGTGATCTAAAGGGACATGTTATAATGCAGCATATCATTAGTCCAGCTACAGAGTTGGTATCATAATGCACCAATTAATCATGCACTTCTTCAGTTGGTAAGGTACGTCTCTTTCTTTTTTTCACTCATTCGTTGCGAATTTTTTCTATGTATCATACCGCTTTTTTATTAATCACGAGGGATCATCAAATTTGTCTAGGTGTTGATGAATATTGCCAACTTCCTCAATTTGACTTAAACTTTTGTTTTGGTGGCTAATTATTGTGAGTATGATAAGAGATCATTCAATTTTCAGCATTTTTAAACCAAACAAAATGTACTTTATAATCTTAATTATTGAATTGTTACCACAAGTGTACTTTATAATCTTAATTATTGAATTGTTACCCAAGAATGATGAGATCGAGCTTAATTGTTTAATACAATCCAAACATGTTTATGTGTATGCATGTCCATATATAGGGTTGCAGATGACCAGAAAAGTGATAAGATGTCTGTTGTTGATTAATTCCATGTGCATTTCACTCCTGTCAACTGTCGGGTAATTTTCAACTGTATTATTACAGAAAACCTGCATTATCAACGGATACGTTTATGTATGGATGCATCCAAACACATGTAATGGGAATTTTGAGAAAACAATTGCATGGAATTAATGATCAAGTCCATATTTATTCTATGCTGCATTATCAGCCCTCAAAGATTTCAGATAATTTTAGGAAATATATCTTCTGCCGACATAAGGGTGTTTAACATTGTAGGGTTAGAGCACAGATAACAGCGTCCGGACTACCCCCGGGCGTCCTGCACTCTCTCTCTGTCATGTTAGCTTCTCTCTCTGCCACGTCAGCTCACCCAATCCACCCAAAAAACTCTCTTACCCATGTCCGGGCTACCCTCACCCACCCTACACTCTCTTTCCTCCACATCATTTCTTAATTAAACAAATTTAATTCCCACACAACATTTAACAAATTACATTTTATATAAATCTAATTCTAATTACATTATAATTCTAATTCATGACATAATTATTATTACTATTAATTAATTAACAATAATAATTATTCATTAACAATATTAATCACTATTAAACCACAAAATTTTGAATATTTGAATATTGAAACGCACGTGAATGCACAGTATACACGTGAATGTACAGTATACGCGTGCATGAAAAGTAATTCGCGTGATTGCACAGTATACGCGTGAAAGAAAAGTAGTCCGCGTGAATGTACAGTATACACGTGCGTTAAAAGTAATCCGCGTGACTGCACAGTGTCTAATTTTTTCTCTATATATACCCTACACAAAACTCAACTTACATCCCGTATCTCTTCCACAAAACACAACGTTGCAATGTCTTCTCCGGATTACAACTGTTCCCCCCTCGTCCACAATCAAATCCGCATCCACGCTATCCACAAGGATACCCCTCACGTCCATTTTACCAACAACCATTCCAACAACCAGACTTCTCCCACTACGCACCACCATTCCCACCACCAGACCAAAACTCACTATTCCCACAATTCTGCCACTACGCACAACCAGATCAAAACTCATCATTCCCACAATTCTCTCAATATGCACCACCATTCCCACATAATCAACCGCAATTCCAGATGTTTGGCCGACACATGTCTCAACAAAGTAGTCAGAGTATGGCAGACACTGAAGAAGAGGGTCACGACGACGATGAGTCCCCACCACGCCACACCGCCACACCACCATCCCCACCTCCACAGCGCCGCCACCGCAAGCAAGTCCAAACGGACCAAACTGCCAAAGCCAATCCAAAGTTGTGGACCACAGCTGAGGACGAGAGACTTGTCTCTGCATATATGGAAATCAGTTGCGATGCGGTGACATGGACAAACCAGAAGTCTACTTCATTGTGGGCTAGAGTGAAACGTGTGTACGACATCTCCGTGGAAGGCACATGCCTACCCGAGAGGAATGCAGAGTCCTCAAAAGGACGATGGAGGAGAATTGTACCTGCTGTGAACAAGTGGGTCGGGTGCTTCGATCAGGCATTCCGACGGAAAAGGAGCGGCCAGAATGACGACGATGTTGTCCGACAAGCGCACGTGATCTACGAGCAAACTCATGGGCCTAAATTTATTTATTTTGATGCTTGGGTTATGTTGCGTAGGTATCCAAAATGGGAGTCTGTGATATCCGGAGCTAATGTCGTGCGTGTTGACTGGGGCTAAGATCCAAGTACTTTGAAGAAGGGGCAAAATTCAACATCTCATGTACGTGCAAAGATAGTGACTTGACTTTATCCTATCTCATTTTAAATCTCAAACATACAAACGTGTCTATAGAGATTCGATCTCTAGTCTTAATTGTTGAAAGAAGAAAGACCTCTCAACTAAATTAAAGTAACCCCAAATGGTACAACGGAATTGACTCAATTCTGTTCTAATTTTTATGTTCATCACAAATGTGAACTTCTTGTTCATGTTAATTTGGTTTACATAAACCTCATTATTTAGATTTAGTGATTCTACATGAAATCAAACATAAATTCGAATAATTCATAGGAGTATTCTATAGCAAATGACTAGTAACCAACGTATTGGAGTTAGTTCAATTGGGAAATCTTTTGTCTTAAGATGGTTAACACTAGAGATCGAATCTTAACAGATTCATTCTAATATTTGAGAAAGATTTAAAATGCAACGAAAGAGTAGACTATATAAAATTAAAAAAAAATGACTAGTCGTTATGTTATACAACAACCCTTTGCATTATTTTTAATGGCTATTAATTCTCTGTACTCACAACTAAGAACACATGGCAACCAAAATCAGTCTACAAAATCTCCTCCCTTGACAACAAAAAGCAATATTAATCATGCTTTACGACTTTAACCAAAATCAAGGATATCAAATCAAGCATCTCAAACCCTAAAACAACAACAAACCAGCAAAAGCGTGGTCGAGCATCGACAAACAAAGTTACAAACACTGTCCCATATAAAAGGGTATCTACTTCTGCAGGTGAAGATAGGAAATAATGGGTATCTCCATGTGATATATAATATTCTACACTCCAATACCAATATAATACTACACTTATGATATTGGATTTTGTGTGTCCCCCATGATATTTCCCATAATCCCATGTAGTTGACAGCTGATCCAGCGCAAACTACATCACCTAAGATTACTAAAGTACAAATAATCTCGCAAAAATAATGTGGGGATTCTGTGAGTTTGCTTAATTGAGGATTATATGGTAATTGATATGGGATTGTGATCCTTGTGGATAAGTTAAGACACCGCCCTTTGTGTCCGTGGGTGGCATGCACGTGCAAGCATGTCTTTGAGTTGGTCCATGTGTTTCCAAATCATGGTTAGGGAAATAATTTTGTTATGGAAAAATAGCAAACACACGACTTGTTTTAAAATGTTGTATCTTGCAAATACCTATCTGTTTCATGCGTATTTAATTTTGGTTTTATGACTAAGTCACTGATAAAGTGACACATTACAGGTCATCTGAAAAACAAGTTATATAATTTTTTGGTAGATAACAAGAATCACAATTTTCTACTAGCTAATTGTCAGTTTATTCAACATCAAACATCGTAAAAATCAAGCTCACACCTGCAAATGTCTAAGGAACATGTACCTTACACGTATTATAGTGGGTGTAAGTGGGGCGGGGTCGGGCGTGTTGTTGCCCCACCGCTATCCGCCTCGTTTAAGTTAAGCGGGTAAGCGGGGTGAGGCCAAAAAAACTCTCTACCCACCGGCAGGGGCGGATCCAGCAGATTTTTTTGGGTGGGGCAAACTCTAAAATCTGGGGGGGGGGGGGGGGGGGGGGGGGGGGGGGGGGGGGGAATTGGGAATTTTTTGATATAAATTTTTTTTGGGGGGGGGGGGGGGGGGGGGGGGAATTTGGAAATCTGGGTGGGGCAGGTGCCCCACCTGCCCCCTATGTGGCTCCGCCACTGCCCACCGGGGCCTAAGGGTGGACTAGGCGGGGTAGGGATGAGCAACCGATCCGACCCGGACCCCGAACTGAAGACCGGACCAGTTGGGTTCGGTCCGGACCAAAGACCGGTCTGGTCCTGTCCGGTCCAAAACCAGGTTTTTTACCTTAAAAAAATCAGACCGGACCGGAACCGATTTGGCTCCGGATCCCGGACCGGTTGTTGCTCAGCCCTAAGGCGGGGCAAGGCGGGTTAGACGAGTTTAGCGAGTTATTTTTTGACCTTTTAGATTTTTTTCCTAATAAACACAAAAGAATATCATAAATTGAGAAATAGTTAAAGATGCATATCTATGGATAACTAGTTGTTCATTTCATCAGTAAGCAAATCACCTAATGATAAGGTCATGTTCACACTCACACTCCTATATCAAAAAGAACTAAATAATAATAACAAACTCTAATATGAAACATTCATTATAACAATAAGACTCGTTATAACAATAACAAACTCCAAAAGAAACATTGAAAACACAAACTAAATAACAATGATAAATTTTAACATTAGACATTCATTATAACGATAACCATATTGATTTTGAGACTTGATTCCAACTAATCGATGTATGTTTTAACAGAAGAAAATAATCAACAAATTGAGGGTGACTTGATTCCAAATTTCCAACCAATCGATGTATGTTTTTAACAGAAAGCAAAAAAAATCATCAAATTGAAATCAAGAAAAATTAAGAAAGAAACATCTTAGAAACCTCACCATCGTTAGGACTTGGGAGGCCAGAGGACCAGAGGTTTGTCATCTGCCTGCTGCCTGTCGGAATCTGGATTGCGTGAATGCCCGGAGGATTCGGGAGGAGTGGAACCCGGAGGAGTACTTATCGTCAGCGTCCAAAGGTCGGGAGGACGAACATCGGCATTGGGTTATGGGTCTAGTTGTCGACGTCGATCTTCTAGGATTCTAGGGTTTGGTAGAGTAGTATACATGATTGCACTTAGGAAGTTCAGTTTAGAGTTATCGGGTTTTTGGGTTATCGGGTAGATGGGTTCTTGTGCGGGTTGCAGGTTAATTATACATGGTGGGTTGCGAGATAATTGTAACCCTCTCCGCTTACTATGCGGGTGGTGGATTGACGGGGCAGCAGGTCAAACCCGCCCCCATTAAAACCCTCATTCTGGTTAATCTCTATGCGTCTATATTCTCTGTCCTGAACTATTGCAACTTTCACCTACAATTTAGTTTCGCAACCCTAGAATATGTTTCTTCCTGGGGGTTTTCATTTGCTCGATAAGAGCCTTGTTCTAGCATCTTGTATTATTAATTAGTAAATATTTTTGGAGACGTATGATCATTTAATATGGGAATTATACGACTCATAAGTGTTGGCAGTCACAAATAGACCACGATCTTCTGATGCATCACTTCAAGTGACACTTCATACGAAAGTAACAACTGAATGGTGAGCACTTTCTCATCCATCTCCTACATTTGAATTGTCGTTAATGACTCCTACTGTTAGAACCCAAAACCCGATTAGGGGTTAATGGTGATTAGAGGAGGGGTTTGCATGGGGAAGGAGTGGAGCACAGTGTTTGCTTGGGGAAGAGGAGGGGCGTGAACAGTAGGCGTGGTGTAGGGTGATGGAGTAGGGGTGGAGTGATGATGAGTTTGGTTTGGGTTTAAGAGGAGGAAACTCTCTCTCTCTCTCTTCCATTTTGTTTCCTCACTTGCACACTCTCACTCTCTCCCTTCCTTGTCCGGTGAGCAGCAGCGGAGGAGGCGTCTCCGCTGGCGTAGACGTGCGAGGAGGTTGTTGTCGAAGAAGTGACGACGTGCGCGAGCAAGACTCCGGCGGATTTTCGTCGTCTTGAGAGGTATGCCGGCTTCTAGTGTGTTTTGTTGTTGCTCACCCTCGTGGGAGGGTTTTGTTGGTTGGTCGGGCGAGGTCAGAGACCTCCCCGGCGACAAGTTTTGAGTAAATCCTCGGCTGGCGCGAGGTTGAAGACGACCAACGGTCGACCGGGTCCCTTCGGGCGGTCGACCGATGTAGTGTATTTACCCGACTTTAACCTTCATCGGTCGAACGATGCCTTGTGGCGGTCGACCGGTAGTGCATTTTGCTGGTGAGTTGGGACTGCCTGTTGTGTTTCGGTCGACCGGTTCTTTGAGGTCGTTCGACCGGAACTTAAGTGCACTGAATTATTATGCATGTTTGTTCGACCGTTGTTATGATTGCGTTTGACCGTTTATGACTTAGAACTGCTAGGATGCCCTGGTAGTTTTCGGTCGACCGGGACCCCTGCGTCGGTCGACCGATAGTTTTGAATTGATGTTGGCCAGACTCCAGATTTTGACCTCGTATCGGTCGACCGGTTTTAAATCTCTGTTCGACCGTTGGGACTTAAGTTTTGCGCAAAGAGTTCGACCGTTGTAGACTTTCGGTCGACCGATTCCCTTGAGGAAGTGGTCGACCGGGTTGCCTCTTTCGGTCGACCGTTTTTGCACAGGACTGAATTCCTGGTCCCTTTTTGAATGCCAACTCTGTCCACGGAAACCCATGTCCTCACCTTGTGCGTGAGCAGGGAGGTGACGGTGGGCGCGTAAGCGTGCCTGCCCAGGGACCGCCGTGTGAAAGAGTGTGAGTGTTCGGGACGCGTCACCTCCATATATGGATTGTGACATGATGTGATGGATTGATTGGACTCATTGTAGAGTAGTAGGCCTGAGGGATCGCGGATCCCAATGTATGATGATTGTGCGAGCACGCAACTGTCGTTGGGTGAGGTGACTACCGGCCTATATGGCGACGGAGGTCGCTGCCCTGCTTTTTATAGCGACGGCATTGGTGTTTGCGGCTCGTGGAACCTGATGACCTGGCAGACTTCGGTCTGGACTCGTCCGATGTTGTACTGGACGTATTGATTGAACCATCGATGTTGTGCCGGTGATGCCGCCGATGTTGTTTCCGGAGATGATGATTGATGGGCCGATGTTGTTCCGGCTATGTTGGGTGATGGGTCGATGCTGTTCCGGCTATGTTTTCCTCAGCTGGGCACCTACTGAGATGATGATTGATGGACCGACCGAGCGACGACTCCGTTGGTGTGGTTTCGACCACGAAGTTACAGATCTGTTTCTTATGGTGCGGACCTGACGGATGCTCCTTACCGAACCCCATGATTAGTGTAGCCGCGTGTGGGGAGTATCACGTCTTATTCCGTTAGACCGTATGTACCTACGGTAGGTCTCCTTGGGAGACCCGATGATGATTGTCGGACAGATGTACCATGTTACCCTTCGGGGGAATTGTTTTCCTTACTGTTGATGACATGACATGCTACTAGTATGATATGTTCATTTGTACTACCGCATGCATATAGGTGAACTTTGCATACGGGGTTTCCTTATGGAAACTCAGGCATTGTTGTTACATTTTTTTCAGGACCGCAGTAGGTCCAGTTGGGTGGTGATCAGTGGGCGCGCGCATCTTGGGATCGGATCCTCTATTCGGACCACTGAGGTCGACATGATTACGTTTATCTCCTTTTGTTGTTTTGTTGTAGTCATGTATCGTTTTGACAAACTCTGATGTAATATGGCACACCGCTTATATGTTTTATGAGAAATAACAGTCACGTCTTGATTATTGGTCTCTAAGGTCTTGATTATAATTTTTTTAAATATCCGTTGTTTCGGGATGTTACTCCTACACCCTACAAAGCATAGCTAATATCAGTTTGAACTAGAACTCCATACATCTTAATTCTTCGTCTTACAAAATTCACATCCCAACTCAACTTTTCAATTTTCCAACGTGAATTTATTTATCAATTACAAAACACCAAACAATAGACACTAAATAGTTTTGACTCCATAATATTAGGGTAGGATGTTTCCAGTAAACCAGAATTTGACCTCACGAAGAGAATAAAACTGAGTGGAACCTAGGGCCGCCCTCAATCTACTTGTCACCACCCCTGAATATATATGATGCAAAATGCATAACAAAAATAGAGAATATATACACACAATCAATCCAAGGCTCCAAGCCATTAAGACAAACCTTGAAAATAAGAATTTACATGGTTCCGGAGATAAGAAAGGAAATTAAAACCATAGTGGGTTCATCCAGACAACAATTTGGGGCTAGGATGAAGAGGTCTTTGTAGAATCTCCAAATTAATCTCCTTCAAACCCAATAGGTCAAAGCAAAATACTCTCCTAATTATACAAACGAACCCGACGAGTACATTTACCTTATCCAAAACCAAGAGTTCTATCTATCACTTCGACCGAACTCCAACACAAATATGTTTCAAAGTCAGCAAACAAAATATGACATGTGCACAGGAACAAGGGGGTTTTCCATGGGGTTTTGTCTGGGTTCTTGCTTGGGTGCACCTCCAAAAGTTGTTTATTAGGTTTTGCACTTGTGTATTTTTTTATTGCTTCAGAACGCTTACAAATTCAACTAATTGCTCGGGTGCAACTCTCTCAAACACCGTTAATGGGTTTTGTGACACCGTTAGTTGCTCTCGTTAAGTTCGAATCCAAATAGTCGATCGAAAACCAAATTGACTCCCAATTCGAGCCGACTGAGTCTAAATATGTCACTTAACACCTAATTATACATCAATTAAGTTCGAATCCGAACGGTCAACCGAAAGTCAAACGGTCAACTGAAAACCAAATTGATTTCCAATTCGAGTCGACCGATTTTTCTAGATACTTTCGGATGTTAACTAGAGCTCAAATTGGTGTCTAATTAGGTATCAAGTAGTATATTTAAACTCAATCGGCTTGAATTGGGAGTCAATTTGGTTTTCGGTCGGCCGTTTGGATTCGAACTTAACGGGAGCAACTAACATTGTCACGAAATCAGTTAACGGTGTTTGAGGGAGGTGCACCTAAGCAATTATTTGGATTTGTGGGTGTTCTGGAGCAATAAAAAAATACATTAGTGCAAAAGCCTAATAAATGACTTTTGGAGGTGCACTTAAGCAAAAATCTCATTTTTGTTTGGATGTCACTCCATCCATTTTATGTTATCATTGTACCAATACTTATTTTAAGATCACTATATTAAAGGAATATTTGCTTGGATCTCATTCCAAAATAACTAATTTCTTTTTGTCATCACTGCACCAATATTTATGTCATATTATTAAATTGTTATTTATACTAATGTCATTTTGAGAGTGTGTCTCACGCCACAATTCGGTCCGCACCTGAATTTGGACATGAACCAGACCGGCATGGACCAGTCCAAATCAGACCTGTAAATTCAGGTATGGTATCTGGTTCATGGAAAGGCTTGATTCTGGGTTTCCAGTTCTGTCCGGGCAAAACCCGAAATATTCTGATCTAGGTTGATCACCTAGTTTTTTAAAATAAATTTTTTTCATGAGTGAGACCGGATCCATTCTGAGTTTTCTAAAATAAAAAAAATTCATGGGTTTTCTCACCCATAAAAAAATTATTTTAAAAACCCAGGTCACCGACCTGGACCGGAATATTCCGGGTTTTGCCCGAACAGAATTGGAAACCTGAAATCAAGCATTTCCATGGACCAGAGACCAAACCTGAATCCACCGGTCCGGTTTGGACTAGTTCATTCCAGTCTGATTCATGTCCAAATTTAGGTCCGGACCGAATTGTGACGTGGGACCTACTGTAAACATGACATTAGTATAGAAAATTATTTAATTTAATGACATTAGGATAAATATTAGTGCAACGATGACATAAAGTGATGTTAGTTGTTTTGGATTGACATCGAAACAAATATTTCTTTAATATAATTAAATTAGAATAAATATTGGTGCTACTGTTGCATAAAGTGAAGTGAGTTGTTTTAGAGTTACGTCAAATCAAAAACCCCAATCTTCTATTCGTGAATTAAAATCAGAAATACCTAAAACCATCTCGAGATATCATCGTTCCAATACAACAAAAAAGAAATCCAGCCACGGAAACTGCTCCCCCGTGACCTTCTTTTGGCTTCTATTTCCCTCGTGATCTCACAGATATGCCTCCAACACTATTCTTTCACGTGTAAAAATATCTCCCTTACTCCAAAATCGTCTCTTGATGATGGAGGTGATTTACGCGAGTAAATATACGTTCAACATTTATAGAAAATTAGCTCGCTACTTTCTAAACTTAATAATTAAAAACATCATATGTAGAATAGTTTTAAAGTATCGGATGGTTTAGACTATTTTTACAACTTATGGTATCCTAAATTTCTCTCGCTTCAATACTGTAACAAGATCAATTGTCTCCACAATTATTGTCCTATGTAGACACAGCGTATCATTGTCCAACTTGTTAGTTTTGTGTTTTGAAAAATTACGTGGAACGGTCGACTGATTGGCACACGGTCGACCAAATATTGGGCAACAATAAATTTTTAATTTTGTGGACTGGCCAAAAAACGGTCGACCAATTCCATATCAGTCGATCTATTCTGTCAGGACAAACTCTACTTGATGTTACTGGATTTTTAAGTGTCACTCAGTCGACCATTTCTTGGCGACGTCAAAACTTACTAAATGCTATTTTGGGCATTCCTTCTCAACAATTTATGCATCCAAAGCTCGTGTGTGTCACTTTTTAGGTTTGAAATGTGGAAAAACAACCACCAAGTATGGTCTCCTCCCTCCTACCACCGTCATAGAGCCACCAAGAGTGGATTCATATCTCATGAAACATCTCTTTAGAGGCACCTAGTATGGATTTCATAGCTTAAAGAGTCATCAAGTTGAGGAAGTTATCCAAGACATCAAAATATTAAAGGAACTTCGAGAGGTCGAAGAAGGCCAATGGAGGTAAGGGATTATTCTCGATACTTAGCATTCGTGATCTTTATGTTGCTTGAAGATTTGAGATTTGAGAGAGACGAGTTTTGGTATCTACCGATGCTCCTTGGAGGTTTATTCTTCGTCATGCTCCCTCATATTATTGAATTACTAGCCTATAGTCTCGTCTATGTATCCTCTTGTATGGTGATTAGAGTAGTCATCTTGTTAAGCTAGTTTAGGGTTTATTGATGGTGGGTTTATGTACTTGAAAGTGTAATCATATAGAACCCCGATCTAGTTCCAAGCTATTATCTTCATATTATGACATGTCGTTTGTATCGTTGTTTACATCATAGTGAAGCTTAACTATTTTCGTCCATGGGTTTTACCAAATTGGGTTTCCACATATATTTTAGTGTTTGGATTGATTGTTTGTGGTTTGCCTTCAGATTTTTGCTTGAGTTCGTACATGCATGTTATGTGTTTGCGAATTTCCCATGTCTTGCTTCCTTTGAGTTTTCCCGCATTCATATTATCACTTCCGTATTATGACTCTGGCACACTCCTATTCGAATTTCCCTAATGGAACTTTACAAAAGTAGGAAATACACTTTCATATATTACTTCATTAGAATTTTATATCATGATACATGGTTGGAATGGTTTATTGTTTGAAAGTGTTGTATTAAACAAACCTATAAATATATTAAAGCCATAACAACCCATGTATCTCTATGTATCTCTAGTTCTTCACTACAACTTCAATATATTTTAAAATGAAAAACCCAGTACTTCAATTAATACTTCTAAAGTTCTTAGGAGCAATTATTATTTGACGTATATTAAAATATATTGTTAATGTACATAACTACTTGTCGTGCATACATCACATAAAGTTGTCTAGATAAATATTTTTGATGTGTCCTTGACCTACTAGACGTACATCGAAAATCTCCAGCCACACATTGCAATCCTACGTGGACGTATAAGAGGCCATCTTTTGATGGCTGTCTAGGAGATACACTTGTTAGTCGTCAGCATCGGAGAAGATAAAACATAAATATTCATTGCATGGAGCCAGGAGCCATTTGCCCACAGACAATGCAAAGTTCAGGAGCTCACACAAGCTCTTGTTATAATGGGGGCCCACGCTTGCCCTTTCCTTCCATCACATAAAAGAGAAATTAAAGTGGTGGCAGAGGTTGGGTGTGGAGTCATTTCATGATGTTGTTTAACTACAAGGGATCGATGGAAGCATATAAAAGGAGAACATCATTAGATTAGTTTGTTGATGAGAAAAAGAATGGATTAGGGCGGTGGAGGTGGTGGTTAAGCTAGTTATTTAAGGTCATATGACTAAGAGATGGGCTCACCTCGAGTACCATTGGGTCCACATCTCACCCTCCTTAGAGCCCAATCAGTCCACCCTCCGACCCTTCTATACCATCCTCAACTTCCATCATAGATGCCATTAGTAGCCCTAAAAAGGCAACATTAACTTATTTCAGTTTGAGAGTGGAAAATGGATAATGAAGGTGACAAGGGTGATGATGTACGTGATGTCCATAAATTAGACGATATCATTGGTCTAATTGGTGTTGGACTAGATTAGGGTTTCATAAATTGACTAGTGACACGTGGGAGTATTATATGTAAACGCTTTCACATCCGTTTTGTGAAGCATACAATAAGAAATTGTAGCCTAACTGAATTATTGTTGGAGTAACATATGAAATGATAGTTTAAGTGAATTATTGCTGATATATGTAGGGCTACAAGTAGTAGATAAGGTAATTGCACGTTGGTTTGAATTTTCGCACTATGAATAATTGATTCTTGATGTGAGAGAAGCGCAATGTGTGAGTGACTAGAACTAATTTTGACGTTTATGTGTAATCTTACTGGTTAGATAATGTGACTTCCTATTTCCTAATGAAAGACCACGATGTATGTTTAACTTTTCTTATTATGACTTGTTTTAGCATTTTACGAAATTTAACTACCGTTTAAGACTTTAAGTCATTAAAAAGTTCTCTTATTCCGACTTGATGTTAGGTTTCTTTGGCTAACTTGATGTTATTGTAGAAGTTGATTTGTGTATTTGATTATTGTCTAATTTGTGATTACAAAAATGTATGTATATACAGGCTTGTTTAAAATAGTCATTGTATGATTCCTAATACAGAGATGCTACTTTATGCTATGTGATGCTTGGTTTCCTTTTGTTGATGATGTTGATTAATTGCTTATGACGATTTGTGTCCAAAGATGGCGGAGATGACCGTTGGTGTCATAGCCACGTATTTTAACACTCCCCCTCAAGTTTAGTCCGGAAGAGATTGAAGGAGCCAAACTTGTATAGAATACGATGAAATTGTCTTTGATCCAAGGATTTGGTGAAGATATCGGCGAGTTGATCTTTACTTGAAACGTAAGGAATTTCGATGAAATGACAGTCCAGCTCTATATGCTTTGTTCGTTCGTGAAATACGGAATTGGAAGCGATGTGACGAGCAGTATGATTGTCACAATACATTTGCATAGGTTCGTGGTAAGGAACTTTCATTTCTTTGAGGAGTTGTTTGAGTCATATCAGTTCGCTGGTGGTGGATGTCATAGCACGATATTCTGCTTCAGCGTTGGACCTTGCTACAACATTTTGTTTTTTGCTCCTCCAAGTGACTAGTTTCCCCCAACGAATGTGCAGAATCCCATGGTGGATTTGCGATCGTGACTACCCACCCAATCTGCATTAAAATAACCAATTATTGAGTTAGAGTTGTTGTTTTTTCATCCATATCCCTTGTCCTGGAGTTTTCTTCAAATACCTTATTCTATCGATGATGTCTAGATGGTGTGTGTGTGGTGCATACATGAACTGACTTATCGTACTAACAGAATAAGTTATGTCAAGTCTAGTAATAGTGAGATAAATGAGTTTCCCTACTAGTCTTTGGAATTGACTTATGTCGTGCAAGGGTTCTCCATCAGTGGGGCCAACCTTTCGATTGGTCTTGATAGGAGAGTTGACAGGTTTGGATCCCAACTTACCAGTTTCTTTAAGTAGAGCAAGAACATACTTACGTTGAGATAGGAACAAACCCTTTTTTGAGTATGTTATTTCAATGCCTAAAAAATACTTCATGAATCCTAGGTCTTTGATGTCAAATTTATTTTTTAGATATGATTTCACAATATCAATTTCCATATCACTATTTCTTGTGATTATGGTGTCATCTACATATACAAGGACAATGATGGTAATGTTGTTGACATGTTTGATGAACATGGATGCATCGGCAGAACATTTAGAAAAACCAAATTGTATGAGAGAGATTGAGTTTTGCATACCACGCTCTGGGAGATTATTTCAATCCATAGATTGATTTGTGAAGTTTGCAAACCTGATTGTAAGAGGGGTTGTACCCTGGAGAGGGAGTTATGTAGACTTCTTCTTCTAAGGCGCCTTGGAGGAAGGCATTCAGAACATCCATCTAAAAAGGGTTTCACCCGTAGTTGACCGTTATAGATAAGAGAACTCTGACAATGTTCATTTTAGCAACATGGGCAAAGGTTTCTTGATAATCGAGACCGTAAGTTTGAGTGTTTCCCTTGGCGACTAGTCTAGCTTTATACCGGTCAATCGACCCATTGCTATTATACTTAATTTTATAAATCCACTTACAACCTACGGGTTTGGTTCCAGGTTTAGGGGTGACCATGATCCAAGTTTGATTTTTTTTCTAAGGCCTCTAGTTCTTCTTTCATGACTCTTACCCAATTAGGATCCCTAAGGGCTTCTTAATAGGAGGTAGGTTCATTAAGGTTATAAATTATATATAAAAAGGTTTGGTGAGAGAAGGTTATGGCTTTGTAGGATATGTAATCTTGGATGGGATACGTAACATTATAAGTAACAAAGTCTTGAAGGTGGGATGGAGAACGCGTAGGTCTCATGGACCGTCTTGTGGGTACCTCTTCTTGGACTTGTTCATCTTTGTGTTTGCCTTGTTCACCTGGAATATGATCTTCTCCCTCCTCTTGAGGTATAAGAGTGTCATTAAGAAGAAAGAAGTCCTCATTAAATAATTCTGTGGTGGAAAGAGGGAAAGTTTCACCTGCAGAAGTATTGTCCATATATAGATTCGAAATATGTTCATTTTCAAAAAAGGAGACATCTCTAGAAATGTAAAGTTTGCAATTCGTAGGGTCATAACATTTGTACACTTTCTTTAGGAAAGAGTACCCAAAAAAAACATTTGATGGAGTGATAATCAAATTTATCAACCCATTTTTTATGCACATAACAAACACAACCAAAAATCTTAAGGTCATCAACACTCATCCTTTTTCCATTCGAAATTTCTAAGGGCTGTTTATTTTCAAGAATAGGACTAGGCAGACGATTGATAAGGTAGACAACAGTTAAAATAGCTTCACACCAGAAAAATTTTGGAACCTTTGCTTGAAATAAAAGGGATCGAGTGGCATTCAGGAGATGTCGATTTTTTTCTTTCGGAGATATCATTTTGTTCAGGGGTGTTTATACAAGTAGTTTGTGTTGGAACGTGAGGGTCGGCTATGCTAATCTCTTTTAAACTAATTACCTACTCGTTTGATCGATCGAGTTATGCGCAGCGGAATTTAAAATAAAACAAGCAAGAAAAGAATAGAAATGCAAACCACAATGAGACGAGGGATTTTTATAGAGGTTCGACACCCCACCCGGGTCCTAGTCCTCTCTTGCAAGCTCCGCTCGGATCACCGAGCTCCGCTCACGACTTCACTAACCACTCCCTGTTCCGGGCCGGGAGAGAACATCTTTACAATCTTCAAACTCGCGAACAAACCTCGCCGAGCTTGGCTCCTCCTCTCACAATCCGAGAGGGATGCTTCAGGCTTTCACCGAAACCTTTACTTTTCTTTGACAGCAACAAACTTGAGTGTGACAATCACTCTATAAACTTGAGCACACTTGAGAAGGATTGGAATTGATCTTGAGTGTGGAAATTGGAGACTTGGAGTGTTTGGGATTCTTTCTAATGTATTGGACAAGTATGTAGTGGGAGAGTTGTGTTAAAATGTGTTTTACAACTCTATTTATAAGCATTTGAGAGAATAGATCTGTTGGGTTTGATTGGGTATAAGATACACAAAACAGAAACTTGCAGGACTCAATTCTGCCTAAAAACGGTCGACCGAAACGGGTATGTCGTTCGACCGTTTGGTCAAAATTCAGCTTTGACTTAAGTTAACGATCAAACGGGCTCAGGGGATTGGTCGACCGAATAAGTCCAGGCACTTTTGGGAGACCAAATTGTGTTGGTTCGGTCGACCGTTAGGAAAGTTTCGGTCGACCGGATTTTTGGTAATTTTGGGGTATTTGGGAATAATACGAATACGACCGTTGGGTATAATACGACAAAACAAACGGTCATGTGACACGTGTGAACGGTTGAACGAAAAGGTTTCAACGGTCGACCGTTTTGGTCCAGGCAGTTCAAGTTTTGTTTAGGTGTTTTCCGGTTCTAGTTTGGATGATCTATTGAAGTCCAAATTATGTGAAATTTTGTGTGTGACTTCTATAGGGAACCTAGTGTGTGGTTGAGTAGTTTTTAGCTCAAGTATGCTCAATTACACAAGGTTCCTAAAGACTCAAAGAAATATAAAATACATGCCTTCAAATGAGCTTGATTACATGTCTTGACTTGATTTCCTTTCTTCCTTGAGTCTTGATCACCTGTAGAGGTTAGCACAAAGCAATATATATGCAATGCAACATGTGTGCTACTCTACATGATCACAATTAAGATTAGGTTGATTAAATCATCAAAACATAGATTAATGCCAAAAAGCCAACAGTTTGATGATTAATACCTTTTTTTCTTTTAAAAAAGCTTGAAATAAATTACTAGTGTATTCTGTGCCATTATCTGACCTAAAAGTTTTAATTTTCGTATCATACATGTTTTCAACCAAGACAACATATTTGCAAAAAATAGAGAAAATGTCATATTTAGATTTAAGCAAGTATAACAAAGTGGTACGAAGAAAAATCATCGATAAAAGTGATAAAGTACTTAAACCCACTATATGACTCATTCGGAGCAGGGCCTCAGATGTCAGAGTGGACCAGTTCCAAAGGTTTCCTAGTTTTAGTGGTAGAAGAGTGAAATGGTAACCTGGTTTGTTTTGCAAGACGACAAGTCTCACAACATAATTCAGCATTTAAAGTTATACTTGGAAATAAACGTTTCAAAACAGATAAAGATGGGTGTCTCATGCGTTTGTGAAGAATGTCGGGTGTATAAAGGGACACATTATTAGCATGAAAAAACTATTCGATTTGTCAAGCACATAAAGTCCATTGATGAGAGTGTCTCTACCAATCATCCTCTTTGATGTTCGGTCTTGAAAGAGCACATCAAACGGTGAGAAAATAACATTACAATTTATTTATTTTTGTTATCCTTGCAACATACAGAAGGCTAGATGTGAATTCGAGGACATGTAATACATTTTCAGAAGTGTTATTTAAGAGTGTTGATTGTCTCGTATCACTAATTTTCACTTGATTACCATTCACAACAGTCACAAATTTGTTTAAGTTTGGATTATATTGAATATTGCATATAAGGTCTTTATTTCCAGTCATATGGTCAGTAGCTCCAGTGTTGATAATCCACGAATTAGGAGTAAAAGTATGATTACAAAAGGTGTGATTAGCAAGAATACCTGACCCATTACCTTGTTGACTCTAATTTTGACCGGATATGTGCAGCAGGCTGTTGAGGTGGGCAAGCACGTGACCCAACTCCTTATGTACCGATCCAGGCCCATGGTCAGAAGATGAGTGAAATCCATGTCCAGTAGACCCGAGCCCACCAGCACCTACGCCTGAACCTGGATCCAAACTTGTTCGCCCGCTCAGATATCGGGTGTTTGGAGACCCACGTACGAGTCGGATATATAACCCCGACTTCCGAATCCCGACTTGGTCTGCGTCCATTTTTTATTCTCTCCTCTAAAGTTAGGGTTAGGGTTTTGGGAGAACTCGTCTGGTCTGCCGTCGGTGTTGGGATTTCCTCTACTATCGCCCCTTCTTTCCCCGGTTCCATTTTTCGGTGGCCGGAGGTGAGGGTAGAGAAACCAGCACCTGTCGCGACCATGTCCTTGTTTCCTGCAATTGTTACTGTGCTCGTCCTTGCGTTTTTCGAACTGTCATTTTCCTTTTTGGTTTTGGTGTTGTGTTGCGGCGAACGCTTGGTTTTCTCTGTCTATGGTTTGGGGCATGGCATGTCTTCGGGCTTCTTCCCGTTGCACCATTGCGATGATTTTGGTGAAGGGCGAGAGCTCTGATGATAAGAGTATTTGGGAATTTAGGGACTCGTAGCTGGGATCGAGTCCTACCAAGAACTGGAAAATTCGACTCTGCTCGTCTCTTTCCTTGATGATTTTAGCGTCATTGGTCGGAGGTTCATTGATCCCGAGCTCGTCTAACCAACTTTTGAGTGCACCGAGATACTCGATTACTATTTTCTGCCCTTGTTTTGTTTGCGCTAGTTCTTGCTTGACTTTAAAAATGTGGGCTGATGCATTGCATACATTGCATCATATGTCTTTCATTTAGATTAATTTTATATCAAACCATAAGACTATGAGGATTAAGAATGAAATTGTTGCATTCGTTCAGTCTGGGAGCGAGTCGTTCTATTCCTATCTAGAAAGATTTAAAAGTGTACTGACCCAATGCCCTCATCAAGGAATTCCAAGATGGCAATTATGCCAAATTATTTATGAGGTATTGACACCCACATCTAGGGTTATGGTAGAATCCGTAAGCCAAGGGAACTTCATGTCGAAAAATGAGAATGATGCCTGGACTTTTCTTGAGGATTTAGCTGAAAACAGTATGCAATGGGACAATGCTAGAACACCGCTTAACCCGAGTATTGGATCTAGAATAGCAAGTCAACCTAAACCAGGTGTCTTAGCTGCAGATGCCAACATAGCGGCTGAAGCAAAACTAGCTACCCTTATGCGCAGAATGGAAAGTTTAGAGCTACAAACCCAAACCCGAGTGAATCAAGCCTCGTCTATCCCTTGCTCTAGATGTGGTCAGACTGGTCATGTAATGGAGGATTGTGCGGACTGGGAACAAGTTAATGTCATGTATAACCATGCTAGAAATGACCCATACACATCAACCTATAACTCGGGTTGGCGTAATAATTCCAATTTCTCATCAAGCCAACAAGGTCAACCTCCTAGACAACAACCAAACCCGTATAACCAAAATAATACATCATCTGGGTTTAGTAACAATGGTGATCATGAGGTTAGGTTGACAAGCATGGAAAATTTGATGAAAACCTTTATACAAACAACCAACCAGTCTTTCCAAAGGCTAGAGACACAAGTCAGCCAACTCGCGCAAATTGTAGGTGCAAGAGAAAAAGGGCAGTTTCCAAGTCAACCTGAGGTGAATCCAAGATCTAATAATCAATATCAGCCCTATCAACCACCTTCAGGAAATAACAACCCTAGACCGGTTCAAATGGTTAATGAGGAAGGATCGTTCCAACAAATAAATGCAGTAGTATCATTACGGTTCAGAAGACAAGTTGATAACAATGTGGTAAATCCTAGAACGTCTAATCAATCTAGCCACCAAGCAACCACATATGACCTAACCATTGAACCTGACGTCCAATCTGAAACGCCCAACTCACCTACTCAACCTGAACCCACAGCTCAACCTGAGCGAGTCTATGTTCCTAAAGCTCCATTCCCCAATAGACTGAAGAAGAACTCAAGTGCACAAATGGAGAAAATCTTGGAAGTATTTAATCAAGTTAAGGTGAACATTCCACTCTTAGACATGATTCAACAAATACTTGCTTATGCTAAATTCTTAAAAGATCTGTGCACTAAAAAGCGAAAAACGAACGTACCAAAGAAGGCATTCTTAACTGCAAACATAAGCTCTATCCTGTCAAACTCGTCTCCTATAAAATATAAGGATCCTGGATGTCCCACAATTTCATGTGCAATAGGAGATACTTTTATCAACAAAGCCCTTCTAGACCTTGGTGCTAGTGTTAACCTACTCCCGTACTCTGTCTATGAGCAAATGAACCTTGGTCCACTAAAACCATCTAAGACAACCCTTCAATTTGCTGATTGCTCTATTAAGAAACCAAGAGGTACAGTAGAGGATGTTTTGATCAAGGTTGGTGACTTCATTTACCCAGTGGATTTTGTCGTACTAGATACCGCACCTGTTGTAAATCCTAATCGACAAATCCCTGTAATTCTAGGCAGACCCTTTTTAGCCACTTCTGAAGCATTGATAAACTGTCAAAATGGGCTCATGCAATTATCTTTTGGGAACTTAAAAGCTGAATTTAATATCTTTCATATTGATAGTGAGCCAGAAATAATATGCAATCAAAGTGATGTTGTGATGAAATCGCGTATCTATAAGATTTCTGAATCATCACAAAATCAAAAAGGAAGTAAGAAAAAGGGGAGGAATTCATCTACACACCCACCATCACTCGAGCAAATAAGAGAACCAATTTATGTGAGGGGTGTGGAACCTGTAACTCGGGACTCTCATTGCAACATGGGGAACAATTCAACTGGATACATGCACCAATATGGTGTCATTCAATCCAGTTCTGACTATGGTTGACTTTGAGCAAATTTCATCCTTCCACCGCAGTTCACCAAGGTAATAAGTGCATTTGCTTTATATTTGCATACATTGAGGACAATGCATGATTTAGGTGTGGGGGGTGTTTATGTATCTATCTATATATATTTTTTGTTAAAAAAATAAAAATATAAAATATCAAAAAATATCAAAAAAAATTCAATGTTCCATGACATAGCTTAAGGTTGAACCACCAAAACCCGAGTACAAATTGCATTGAGTTTTTGTTCCTTATTATATAGTTCTACTTGTAGAAATTATAACATAAATCTAAGTTCTAAAGAAATAACTCATTGCCCTTTAAGACATGTATGCACTTAAATTGGATGAATCAAATCTTTGAAGTGGTTGATAAAAAGCAGAGGTTGAGGAAAATATATCGGGAAGTGTGGACTTCTAATAGCAATTAAGCATTGAGGAAAATAAAAGTAAAAATAAAGGAATAAAGTGAGGAAAACACATTTTGCAAAATGATTACAAAAGCCCAAGCCTTTGAGTCACTGGTCCGTAAGGGTATCTTAAAACCCGGTAACTTGAGTATGTCAGCTCGGGATTATCGACCAAACTCGCTACACGAATGCAAAAAGGGTAAAAGTGTCAGAAAAAGCAAATGTGTTGAATCACGGAAAAAGAAAAAAAAAAGAGAAAAAAAATACTTTAAGATACTCAATGCCCAAAGCTAAAAGAATGATTCATGTCATGGTTGATCCGAATGATACTTCACCACCAGAGGAGGCGTGCAAAATAATTTAAGTGAACATGTGTAGAAGGGTTAGTGGTGTGAATATTGGAGGAATGAAGACCAAGTCAGATTTTTTTATGGGTTAGACTTATATAATAAGCATGCAAGAATTCTAAGTAAGATGTATAAGGTTGAAGTGGAGATATTGAGAGCTATTAATGGAATGTTGAATTAAGACTTTGTGGGTGTGTCAACTGAAAACCCTCACGAGACAAAACTCGTCCTCTAAGGAAACTTGGGGGTTTAAAGGCTTGTTGCACATGCTAAGTGCAACCGTGATTCCTACGAAAGTGAGTTAGGATTTCCCTGTTTTCATTTTTCTTATATTCTGTTTTGCTAGGGACTAGCAAAATCTAGGTGTGGGGGTATTTGATGCATTGCATACATTGCATCATATGTCTTTCATTTAGATAAATTTTATATCAATAAATGCTACTAAGGTATGTGTTTAGTCTTATTTACAGAATACAGGGTCCTGAATGCAAATTACCCATATCCCGAGCATAAACACGTGCAAAGAGACTCATTTCTATCATAAAGACCAAGTCAAGATTATCGGGATTCACATGGAAGTCCATCCAAGCATAAAAGCATTCAAAGACCTAATCACAAAAAGACAAGGACTTAAGCACAAAAGTAGTCGGGGACTTAATTGCAAAAAGCCAAGGACCCTAATGTAAATTAAAAATTATTTTGGAGAAGTTCTAAAGAAAAATCAATGTGGATCTCCAAGTATATGAAGGAAATAATTCGGAGCTCAAGAGAATGGAAAGAAATCATCCAGACGCGCAAAGGAGGATAAAATCATACCATAAACACTCAGCAAAAATCCGGATTGAATCTGACTTGATTATGCGGCGTTTCCGCCGCACAACACCTACAACCTGCGGCGATTCCGCCGCCCCCTTAGCGATCCGTGTGCCCAAATTTCGTCCAGTCGTGTCTGGACACGTGTACTTTCCAATATTATACTTAGTTCCCTTGTAGCAACTATAAATAGACCCGAGAACGATGTTAAAAGGGTCCTTGGTGGTTGTTCTTATTTTTGTTCCTTAGTTTTAGTAATAAAATTCTGTCTTTTATTTCTTGTTTTTAGTTTTCTTTTGTAATTCCCCTAGGACCCCTTCTCCTTCCTCCCATCCATGAGTTTCTAACTCTTTCCAAAGGGTGGAGGTGACGTATTTAGGGTGAAGAGAAGAGAATAAATGTTATTATTTTAAGTTCGTGATTAGTATATTTTGATTACTTGAGTTTATGTTAAATCATTTATCATGTAATGCTTCATAACTAACATGATTTATTATAAGTTTCTGAATTCTCTAATCTAAATCCTATGTCTAAACCTCCACCCGACGGAATTCACCTCTTTGTGCTTGTTTTAGTTTTATTTGTTCTTGTTTCTCGCTTTAGATAATAAAAACCAAAAATCCCAAAAACCAAATTTATTCTTCTCTCCTCCCTTCCCCAAATCGTAAATCACACAAATAACAAATCTCTCCCTCCTTGTGTTCGACCCGTATTTGTCACGTCTTCATTGACGTCGTGCACTTGCGGTATAAATAAAATTCCCATCATGGGTGAAGTTTTGTTGTTTACCATACAGATCATGAATGGCGTCTTAGAGCTCCTTGGCCGAGTTGGAGTAGATGAACAGCTCCGCTATCTGAGGTTGCATGGAGTTGAGTACCCATGTCATCGCGAGATGTTCGACGGTCTGCCACTCCTCGATCTTAGTGTCGTCGGTGGTTGGTTTTGTTATGCGTCCAGTGATATGACCAAGTTTTCTCTTGCCGTTGAGACAAAAGTGAAGGGAATGTGTTCTAAAAGTTTTACTTTTAAATGTCAATTATTATGAATTGAATGAGAAATCATTTTGTTCCTTGTTTATGTTATTCGTCTTTTAGAAGTGTTAAGGAAGAGGCTCTTGGTCCTTAACCGTAGAGCTCTAAAAGATATTGGTTTACATAAAACAAAAGGTATTCGCAATCATGGTAATTAACATGGGACATTAATTACCGAGTTAAGATTGTCGTGTTGGTCATAGATCATTGTAGCTCTACAAGTGAGTGACAACACGGGTACACAAAAGAGGAAGATATTACTTTTGTATACCGAATAGACCTAATAAGTAAAACATTATAGAATTGTGTTTTCTGTGTCATTAATGTTTTACTGTGTCTTTGGTCCTTTGATATGAGACTTATATCCGATCACTTAAGAATTGCTTAATTAGACTAGTGTCTTGAGCTATCGATGACTGTAGTGTAAAGGCATTGGTTGGTTAAGTATGACTTTTGTTGGAGGAGATAGTTAGTCAAAAGATTATCATTGCCCCTCTTAAATGAGTGAAGATATTAGTGGGCCCCTTGATAAAGCAAGGTTATAATGTGCACAATGTGATTTGAGTTAAGTCACATATTTATAACTGGCTTAAAGAGATCAAGAAATGAATACTAATACAAAGATGACACAATACTACTTTGTGTGTATTCTTAATATCATGAGGCAATGGACGGACACAAGTGGTGCACTCCATCACTAAATGGATCGGGTTTTGGTTCGAGTGGAATTAAGACATCCAACTAATTGGGAGCTATAATGTGTAGCTAGATACCGCTTATAGCTTGTGATATTAAGCTCTTAATATCACTGCCAACTTAGTCTAGATCCTCCAATAGGTCACACCGCAAAAACCGGGAAATAAGAAGCTTGATTTTTGGTTCATATGATGTGTCGGGTTTCTTATAGAAAATATGACACATGTGGTGAACAAGTAAAATCAATTATGTTGTATATAACATAATTAGAATCATGATAAATTCATATGAGATGCGTATATTATGGGGTGCAATAATTTATTATTGCATAGGATAATATATTGCATAAGTTGTGAATTTGCTAAAACCCCCTTAAGTTCAAATTTTGTTGGAAATAAATCCAAAATTTGAAAAAGGCAAAATCGGGTAGAAGTTTGGTAATCCGTTATGGTTCGGTCGACCGAAGGATATATGGATCGGTCAACCGAACGAGAAACGGATAATTGTAATTGATTGACCGAACTTGACCAAAGTGCCTGGATCTTTGGTACGGTGTACCGAACCAGAAACGGTCGACCGAACGATGTCAAGTTCCGAGATTTTCGGTTAACCGAATAGCACTCGGTCTTAGACGAGAATTCGTCCGATCGGTTAAGGAGAATTTTTCTCCTTAAGATTCGGCCATCTGTCGCGTACTCGGTTAAACAATCGTGACATATTCGGTTAACCGAGTGGGACTCGGTAAACCGAATCACAATCGATTTTCTGCCTTTGATAATTAAGAGATTAATTTGATCGATGGTTGGATTAGCTCCAAACTTGGTCAAACGTTTTGTGGATGCATGTAATGCATTTTGGAATTAGTTTGTGAGAGAAAATGTCAAGAATTCGTGGCTTAAGAATAGCCATGATTAAGAGTAAGATAGGAGCCTATAAATAGGTCCTTATTCTCCTCAATTAAAAATAAGTTGTTTGCAAAATATTTTCTCTCCTAAATTCACCACAAAAAATCCACGAAAATTCTTTTAGTTTTCTAAGTCTTTGGAAGGAGAAATCTCAGAGATTAAGGAAGGGGTTTGTAGCTAGATTCTAAGCTAGTTTGGAGATCGATTGGCTAGCTCATTTCTCTCCAACCTTGTTTAGGGTTTCGGTGAACACTCGGAGGCATCCGGCGCAACGGGAAGCGACGATCGTCTTCCTCAACGTCTCTGGAACATCAATAAGTTTTAGAGAACTTCTAGGTATGAATTTCGGAGTCCCTTGTGTTTGTTTTAATAGGTTTTAAAACTAGTTATTAAAACAAACCGATACATGCATGAAATAAATCGTAGAAAATTGTAATTGATCCTTATTATACATAAAAAATTCAAAAATATATATGTATAATTAAACATGAAATCCTACAAAAAGGTGACTGACCGAGCCCATGAAAGATAATTTGTCCCGTTAAGGAGTTGGGTGGTGAGTCTTTGAGGCGCCACTCTTTCTGATGTCATGGCGAGGGGTTGAAGGTTGCGTTTTGCGTCAGCCCCCCTCTCCGTGACTTTGAGTCTGAGGTTGGATGATCGATGATGGATAGGGTTGGCTTGGGTCTGAGGTCAGAAAGACCAATGATGGTTTGGGATTTTTTTAGTTTTGGGGCTTTGAGTTTTGGGGTGGTCGGATATGTGATGAATAGGGAGGTCTGAGGTGGTGGTTTTGGGGGGTCGCTGCCAATGATGCAACCCTAATTCTGAGATTGTTGCTCTTATACCATGTAGAAAATTATTTGTGTATTTGATTATTGTCTAATTTGTGATTACAATAATGTATGTATATATAGGCTTGTTTAAATAGCCGTTGAATGATTCTTAATACAGAGATGCTAATTTATGTTATGCGATGTTTGGTTTCCTTTTGTTGATGACGTTGATTAATTGTTTATGATGATTTGTGTCCAAAGATGGTGGAGATGACAACAGTTATAGCTTAGTTTATGGTTTGGCGATGTTTTAGATTGATTGCGTCTTGCACTATTTCTTTCGTTTTAATTATGTTGATTGTGTGGTTAATATGTTTTGCTTTGCTCGTGGCGTGTATATTTCCTTAACTTTGACCCTTTGAAAAATATTTCTCTGTGGAAAATAACAAGGTCGGCGAGTTTGTGCCCTTCTTAACACCTGGTTAGACAAACAAAGGAATAAATATTCTTGATAATGAAATATGTTGTTTGTTTCCATTTTAATTCCAAAAGACTCGTCACTGACAAGGACAAAGCTCCTCCCATGCAAGGAAGCATCAACAAAACCAAGAATCCCAAACCATGGAGGATTTTCAAAGAATAAAAGACAAGTGAGCATGTTCTCGATCCTTCAGTGTTGTTGGGTTAGTATAAACAAGAGCTTATTGCATGCATGAACCTATAATTCGTGAAGAAAGCTTTGCCACGTGATCCCTAATCACTTGTTTAGTGCTAAGGTGGAGAATAATTTCTTTTGATTTGTTTTGTTCTACTTACTCAAAACAACAAAACAAGTGGATGTAGATGCCTTGACCTACATTTGAAGACAAAGAATGATTGGAGAAGCACAGTAAGACATCTTGGATTTATTAGTTGACATGCCTAATAAGGTTCTAGCTAGGCTTCAGATCCACCACTCTAACCAAGACAAATAGAGAAGAACCGGTACAAAAAAATGAAACCGATGGCTTCAATTGGGGCACCAAGTTGATGAATCACACCAAAAACTAATTCGATGACATTCGCAAATCTGAATAATTGATCGTCGATCGGTGACACGACGAAATTGGAGCATCCTTGCAACAATTTAAGCAAGTTGAGTTTGATAGGTTAATTTAGTATACTATCACTAATAGCTTCTCAATTTCTTTAATGAAAAATGTAGATGCATGAATAGAACTCCTTGGAATGGATATAAACACTTTTTTTTGCTTGGAGTAATAGTTTGTTAATCTTGACCGTCCCTGATCAAACTCTTGCGTTTAACGGTTTAACCTGATGAGACACTATTGATATTTGTCCATTTGTAAGTATGATTACCAGCTTACTGTATTTATAAAAGCTAGGGTTTAACAACTCAATGCACACACATCAATGATGTTTAGCTACGTAAGAAGAAAAATTCCATCTTTTTTCGGAAAAGAGCACGCTTTAATGTAGATTTATTGTTGTAAGGGTGAATAAATACCATGTCACGTAGTTCTTTTACGAAGGAAAGTGACTATACAGATAAAAGAGTGACTCGAAGTTGTGTTCGAAATCAAACTAAAGACTGTACAATACCTTAATTAACTATGAAATTATTGTTCAGATGATAGATAGATCGATATTCAATAGGAAGAGTGTAGTACCATTTTAATCCCAACAACTTATCTTAGTCACGATGATTTAGCTTAGTGTACTCTAACTTACGCAACTGGCTAATAACAAATGGAAATAATGCATGGATTAGGCTGATGCAAGGTTTGATATGGAGGTTAAGTTAGTTGCTATTATCTCCAATATATATATATAGTTAGGTAGAAGGTAGCCTCGTCCCAATAATAATGCACATATATGAGCTTAAATAATCCAATCATTGGTCAAGCCCACACTATAATTTATATAAAAAGACCAAATGTCAACTAGCAATAATTTGTTTACTTCGAAGAAAAGGCAGGAGGGTCACAATGAGTATTGCGTAATCTTGAACAGATAAGGGGAAATGGCTCTGATGAGAGAATACTAATATTAAAGAGCAAGCATGCATGCTTACCTTTTACCCCTCAATAATTAAAAGATAATTACGTTGATCCTTGAATGGAAATTACATTCAGGCGTAGACCGTCAACTGAATATTTCTTTCAATTTGGCTCTATTATGGATTATCGTGTTGACTAAGATAATTGAAGTAGACGTCATTCATGTTAGTAGTCATACGAATATTATTCTGTTGTATATACATCAGGAATGTTTTAGGAAACAAGCACGCAATAAGAGGACAAATTAAGTGGCTCTATCACAGAAACTTAATGGGCGAGCTAAGATAATTAAGAGGGTGGTCTGTGTGGCAGACATAAAATCGAAATCTTAATTCTTTCCCCACATAAGGTATCCTAATTCAAGACATCACTACGGCTAATTTGCTTCTTTTTTTCTTTCAAAACAATGGATAATTGAAATATTAGTTAGTGGCAGCAAGAAGGATGGCCCTGAGTTGCACCTACGACTTTGTTGAAAAAAAGGCAAGACAAGACCTAAAGAAGAAGGGGGAGATGGACCTGTCAGAAACCTTAGATTTAGCAGGATATGAAGTTGTCTGCACCTTCGAGTGTGTGTTTGTACATTTGTTTGTTTCAATGTTTCTTGTATGATGTGATGACAAAGCTTACTGTAGTTTGCTGGAAATGAACACAACCACAATGGTTGTCTGGTGAGGTTAAGGAAGATATTGGAAGGTATTGAAGAAGTAAACGATGTTGCATTCATGTATTAGTTGGATCTTTGGAAATATGCTAAGGTTATTCGCTGTCAAATTTGTCGTGACTAATAATGTTAAATGTACCGACATGGCAACATATATCAATCCTAAAGTCAAAGATGATGGTAACATAAGTCAATTAGCATTAGGAGTAACATATGGCGTGACATTATTTAAAACAAGGATAGTAAAGATCCAGAAGAGTATATTTGTTGATTGAGTTATTTCGAGAAATTTTTTGCCACCCTCCTATTTGTCTAGTAGTCATGTATATTATCATTGACTTTTAGATAGGTATAGCTATGACTGAGAAAAAATGCCGGCCGTTTAATGATTCGACCAATGCACATGATATATTTGAGCGTGATATAGTCTTTCTCATTTATAATAAAGTGTTGAGGGTTATATCTGTTAAGAATTGAACTTAATCCTAAGTGGCATCATAGTCACTAGCCACATCACCTGTGGAGGGTGAGTCATCTAGGAGTTGATGACTCAACAAGATGGAAGACAAAAGGTTGAAGGAAAGGAAGAGACAAAGAGTCTCTTCATTTCTCTATGATTTTCGTCATATTTTATGATGCAATTTAAACAGAGGTTGTAATGAACTTGAATGCTAATCTTTATGTAGTTTATGTTATGTTTGTGTTTTAGGTTAAGTTGAAGAGTCTTTGTAAGTGCTTATATAAGCACAAGAGTTCCCCATTTGTAAAACAAGTCAAGTGAAGTCAAGTAAAGTTAAGTCAAGTGAGAAAGAAAAAAGAAAATATGAGTTTGGTGCAAATCTCGTTTTTGCTTATGAGTGTTAAGTAGTGAGTTCTATTCTTTCATCTGTGTCCACCAATTGAGTAGATCAAAGTATGGATCTAGTGATGGTAATAGAAGGTCATCAGCATGGAGAACAAGACGAGCCAAAACAGCTCACCAAGCGCGACTTCTGAACCATTGATTAGCGGTCCATGTGCACCTGGTAGAGGGCGTGTTTCTGGGGTGGTTCGTTCTGGTGCTCCCCGTCTTTCTCCCGCATCTAACAATATCTATGTAAATGCGACTCGATACAAGGAATTCAGAAGTACAAGTTCAAGCCAGCAATTGGAAACAATCACAAGACAAGATGTTTTTAGTGGAGATTATCCCAATATGTATCACTTCCTGTCCTTCACTTACTGTAGCATTTTGTTGGGCTAAGAAACCCCAGAATGGAATTCGATCGATATATGTATCCCTTTGAGGGTTAGGACTTTGTTTTTACTCATGGCAGGGTCCGTCTAGACTTCCGTTATGCATGACATCCAATTTGATAAATCGAATCTCATTACTGTTTGAAATTTAATTAAACATAAGGTTGTGTTTAACTAGAAAGGAGGGAGAGAAGTCCTACGATTCATGCCCTTGGGAGTGTTACGGTATGAATATATCGTACCAATTCGTTAAAGCTTACCGAATCAGTTGCGACATAGATGGAAATGCATGCTACGAAAGATAGGGTCGAGTCTGATACATCAACCGTCTACTCAATATCCTTGTACCAGATGAGTTTTGTTTCTTGCTTATGGCATGGTTTGTATAGAGTTCCATATTGCATGACTTAACCTAATATAGGATTTAATTACAACGGCATAACTAAACTCCATTGACTCAGCTAATAGATCCCTAGGCTCAGATTAGCTAAGACTACAAAAATTGAATATCGACACATGAGTTACATGTTGAGACTTCTATCTAATAAAAATACAAAACACCTTCACAAAAATATCATGATTCATGACTGTCGCTGAACAACTAAAACAAATTTCGGCGCAACAACAGGCCCGTAGTACAATACGGAAATCACTTAGTCAGGTCCATGACAATATCTCACATTTTCAAATAGAGAGCTTCATATATGGGCTTGGTTTTGCAACTTCACTTCAAATTACCTTCACTACCCATCCAATATTCATCTATAGTTTTCTGTGCTTCCGACCCAAAGCTGGAGTTCTCGGTTTTCAAGCGACCCACGAGACGTGTAAACTTCTGATTAATACTATAATAGCGTGACTGCTCTCAAAGGTGATGATGAATGAGCAAGAATGAGCATGTCATATTAATCTTGAATGTAGAAGCAGAGAAATGTCACTTCAATTATTTTTTCTTTTTATAATTACATCACTTTGATTTTCGTAACCGGAAAAAAATTGCATTCGCCAGATGTGCTCCTGCAGGAGTTTGTAAGATTCGAAGAGATCTGGAAGTAGGCTTTTCTTTTCTCACGACCCGTAAAGTCGCATCATAATTTGGGAACCGTTTCATAATTTTGGCGCTGGATCGAAGTTTTAACTCTTGTTAACATCATAGTTAGTGTTGTGGTTAACAATCATATTGTCGCCTTAAATTAGTAGGAAAGGAAAAAATGTGATTAATTGTGCAATTATCATTTCAACCTAGTTAACATTTAGTGATCAGCCCAGAAAACCTTCGTGGATGAGGCAATAATCCAGTCCAATCTTAACGTAAAGTCATTACATGCATTTAGTGATCAGCCCAGAAAACCTTCGTGGATGAGGCAATAATCCAGTCCAATCTTAACGTAAAGTCATTACATGTCAATTTCATTCACAGCAGCAACCTAAACCGGTGAAGTGTACAATGAAGACATGGTAAACGAGCTAAAGGATATCAATAGATAATTAAGGTCATGAACAATGCATTGTTATTTTCATATACGTGGAGCGGAACGAAAATTCACAATCCATCCCTTTCTGACCTATCTAAGATGTCATCGCAACTTTGATTTCGTAAGAAAGAAAGAAAAAAGAATAAACAATTACAATTACAATTACAAACATGCACAGTTGAGTTGGGTGTCTTTTCTTCTCCCACAGAAACTGTCCTGCAAAGAGTTTTAACAGTCATTAGCTAGTAGATGTAAATTACAAATTCACAAGAGGGAGAAGGAAAATACCTGCATTATTGAATAATTTTATTTCAATGGAACAGAAGCCTCGGCGAAGTCACCAAAAATGTTAGGACATCCCTCCCATTCGTTTCGCTCCCTTGTTTCCCAATATCCTCCTACGTATCGATATGTTCCATCCTCGCCATCCTTCTGAAACCATCTAGGTTTCCATCCATCTTCTTGCAATTTTCGGGACTGCATGAAGAGTTTCACAAGTTCACAGATGGATAGCAGTTGCACTTAGGTACGTAACAGTAATCTACTACAAATATCATGCAACTAGCACAAGGAGTGTACTTGACATGTATAATGACTTCGACAATGATATATTACATCTCTGGACCTTGTAAGACTAAAAAAAGCAGCATTTGTGAAACATCTTACCTGAAGGCTTGTATAAATAATTGAAGGACACAAAAAAAGGAGAAATAAAGTGAAAAATGAAAACAACTCATGTTTCTCTCATTTGGATAGAAACTTGGGAAGCAATTAAGAAGAGCTGAAAACCAACTAAATTTCTCAAAATTCAATTCAATTGTGGGCTCCAATTATTGTCTTGAAAAGTGGAGAAGAAAGGGGGCAAAAAACTTTTTATGTTATCCCCATACTTACCTTCAACGAAAAAACATTGTTAAATACAAGAATGTTATCTCACAAATTTAAAAGAACATGTTATTTCCTTCTTCAATCAAACAAGAGAAAAGGAATTAACTTCCTCTTTTATTGGGGTTTTACTTTAGCATCCAAACAGATCATTTGGGATTACTTTTTTTGCTAACTATTTGAATACTTAATATCTACTGAGTTGCCTAATCTTTGCTAGTGGATGGCTGAACAGTAATTTGCTTAAGCCCCGAGGCAAGCTACTCAATTCTAAAAGGGGATATTATTGAGAATGACTTAGTAGTGGTAATCTGACGGAAGCTAGATGGAAATCGTGCAACTTAAGTTTCAATCTCACACTAAGTTGGTTGACCAGATTGAGTGTGTACAGTGAAGAGCAAATGACGTCAGTAACTAACTAAAAGCAACATCATCAGCTATAACATGAGCAAGCATGACATTAATGTCAACCCGAAATTATGTTACGTAAATGTGGAAGCAAGGGCAAACATGAACCGCTGACCAAGGATGAAAATCTTATGGACACAGACTTCCTTGGAAGTTAGAACCAAAATAACCAATAACTAACAGATGAAATAATTGATGTCCTTTGTAGTAGAATTTTCATAATGAATAAACATACCATCCTTTGCCTATTCTCTAGCCGTTGTTTCTCTGCATTTGCCTTCTCAAATTCTCCATTTTCCAAATGTCGCTGATCCGGTCTTCGCCTTGAATCTGTTGGTGGGAGTTTATCCTGAAGTCATGATAGCACACTTGGAATGAGTTTTGGGGCAAACAACATATACAATAGTATTGAACAATAAGCACCATCTCCCAATTCAGTCCTCTCTACCTGCAGTTCTGGAGTTGTTTCATTTAACGTGATTGCAAAAGATGTCAGATTGTAGCGAGTGAGTCCTGCAGGTGTCTCATTCCGTTTCCACAACAAAGAGGCATCTTTCGAGATGTCGGCACTTTTTCTGGAAGCATCACCGTCTACAGTGTAATACAAGCTATCGTCCCATTTACCAAATATGCCTGCAACTTTGGTTCCACAGCTGGCCTCAACAAAACCTTGGACCTGAAGCAACCAATGTGTCTCATAGTTGATTCCAGAAAAGAAGTCATGGAGAGGGTCAGATGAGTTTCAATAACCTGGCGTGGGTTACGGTCTAGGAGAGACTGCTCTTTGAATCTTAGCTTACATGAATATTCACGATTGCCCTGTATACTCATTGCTCCATGGTGATCACAGTACACTTTGCCAAGGATGAGATTGTATATAGATGTCGTCACCTGCAAAAGACCAAAGCTTAGACGATGTGGCAATAAATTCAAAAATAACATGCAAAAATCTTCCAAAAGCCCCAACCTTACTCCATCGGAATACTTCGCCATCATCAAATTCCAATGTAAGAATACCAACTGGGTCAAGCTGAATAGAACGGCCCCAGAACTTGCTCCTAAGATTACTGTCCCCCCAGAACTTCCAGCCTCTGCCTTCACAATGACAGGCAATGAGCATTGGATGGTGACTGACCTATTAATATCACAATGGATTAGCAAATATTCTAGAAGATCAATACAACCAATTCAGGAAAGACATGACAGAATAAGGCACAATATTGCATCAGCAGCTATACATCTATCTTGCTCAACGGTCTCAGAGAGCCATCCATACGAAGGCGAAAAAAATGGCTTGTAGCTAAACATGTTCATAAATATTAATACTTTATAGAATCTAAAAGGCTCAACATGTGAGAAACTAATTTCACAAGCAATATGTAACATAGAATATTGACACACTGAAATGAAACAGTAACATCTTTGTTTTATATATATATTGACATTAGGGGATTCCCTGAACCTAGTCCTGCAAACTGGTGCTGCACGGCAAGGACAAGTAGATATACAAATCCTAGGAGAGAAACCTGCAATTATTATACCTGGGATATGGCCCAATACCTCAAATCATAAAAGTAATGATTAATTAAGCAACAACTCAGAGTAGCAAAACACGCTACAGAACAGATGAATTTATAAGAAGTGCAAATAAGATGGAAAATATCTTTCCCTTAAAGATATGAGATATTTGAAATCAACACGTACAAGCACCAACCTTCTCAGAGAAGAAGCGAACCCCTTTTTCAGGATAATCAGCTTCATAAGTTTCACCAAGCATAGGATTGAATGGTTTGCAAGGCCGTCCGTCAGAAGAAGCATATCCAGAGACTGCAAAGGCAGCTACATGCAGAGCTCTCATGAGACTGTTCCCCTAGGAACAAGCATGTCATTTTCAGTAAAGAAAATTTAAATTTTCAAACACATCAGCCAACAGAACAACACAGTTTTTGACAATAAAGGAATTTTATTCTCATTGAACTTTTGATTTATAAAGTCCGTTATGTGAAAACAAGTATAACTACGTGGCATTTGTACATTGACAAAAGCAGCCAATGGGTGATTTCAATGACCTAGTAATGTCAATACAAGTGCTTCTCCTATTTTAAGATTGAACGTTGCCCCCAAGCAAAGAAGGAACTTGACCAAGCAGTCAAAGCATGGAGGAGAATATGAACACATCAAAAGATCTACCATGACTTTTAAAGAAAGAAGACATCCATACAGCTAACTACCTTGAAGCAATGAGTAAATTTACACTGAAAAGGCAAAAAAAAATTAAAATTTCATAATGGTTATAAATGGGGATCCATATTCCAAAATGGGGATCCATACACCAAGTAAATCATTTTCAAAAAGTTCTCAGTACAGAATGGTTATAAATGGGGATCCATATTCCAGGCAAACGAACTTGTAAAAGCTTCTTTCTAGTGAACTTTCTACATATCTTGGTACGTTCGAGTTTGTATTAAGCTAAATAACTAAATCACACTAACTACCTAACTATTAGTTGACAATTTGACCATAGAAGAATCATGACCTCTATATACTCCACTTACTGAAAGCTGTGAGCAATTTTCCATTTGTAATAAGACTTTGACAGTAATAAGCCTGTAACTAAGAGTCAACACATGCTGAAAGGTAGTTCTAATTATTTTTAAGATCTTGGAACATGTTCCCACTAAGGGCACTAGGATAGCTATAACCCTGCAAAATAGATGTGGTTGTGTCAAAATCTTACTTTCAACATTAGGTATCTACTACTATATCGTTAGAAACTAAGTTGACCAAAAGTAAATCACTTATTTATACCAAATTACCAAGTTACCATAGGGCTTTTAAAAGATTTTCAAGACTAGAAATGGCCAGCTTTCGAAAAGGACATGAAAACAAGTAACAATGAAAGGAATCAGATTCAAGTAATTCAATTGTCACCGTCACAGAAACAAATTACGATTATAACAGCATCCTATGTCTGTTTCAGTTTCATGATGACAGTTACCTTTGACAGTTACCTATCCACTAGTTTGTAGAAATTACCAACAAACAATTGCATATGGTAACAAAATCGTACCATTTTTCCATATTCGTGTGCTCGATCCAAAAGTTGTGAGTACTCCAAATCCTCAAAACACTTTTGGAGGGAAGATATTGGTTCGTTGAAGTAGACAGGAAGACAGACTCGTGTAAGATCCTTTCCAACGTTATCCTTGATTATTGACCAAAGACTGGTGCTCTTTTCTTTCTCAACTGGTGTAGGTAATCTTTTTCTTCTTTCCACACCGGTAAATGTAAGTTTGCTTAATCTAGTATCTCTATGTACTTCTCCAAGGTTGCGCATGTGGCTCCAAGTATTTGCACTATCACTAGCATGTACAATTGACTCTACAATATTATTTTGAGTGGTAGACTCTGTGAAACATTCATTTGTGTCAAAGTAGGCAGGTTCATCTTCCTCGGAGGACTCATCAAGCTCCTGTTTTTCAATATCATCAGATGACTCTGTTGTACTATATTCTGCACATAAAAAGGAAATAGTGCAGTTATTGCAAAGAAATAATGAAGAAAAATAAAGTAATCAGATAGTACAAACTTATATACATAGTTCATGGAATACTGATTGCTGTAAATGGCTTGCAATGGTTGCACATATGAACAATCGGTAATTAGGCAATATACGTAATATACAAGGACACCATCAACTTTCTAGATTGATTTCCACTCCATTAGCAGTGACATTATTTTCACTATATGATAAGCGAGGACAAGAAAAGGTACTTGACAATTTTTGTTCTCTGCACTCAGAACCCTAGGTATAGTAGATCACATAATCACAGTATAAACAAATAAATCAACTTCATACAAATGTAAAAAAATACCACTATATTTCCCATGTCCGGAACTGGAGAATCCGTTCTTCAATAACAGCGGGGCACCCTGGATCCCAACAGTTTCTGGGTCCAGATTATGTTCCTGCATTCCATACGGTTTAAGTATCTCAGATTACCATAAAAAAGTTCAATCAAAACCTGGACGTAGTAACTTCAAAGATTACAAAATCATAATAAGTACTGCTTCCAGATTCCCTACAATACTGATTAATAAGAAAATATATCTGTTGAAGAAACAGAAATGATGTCTGGAAAGCATGAGAAGAAGAAAAAAACAATTTCCAAGAGTAAAACAAACTTTAAAAAGGTGTGATTTGAGCTCCAACAAAAAGATAAAAAGTGTCACTGATACATTATTTCCACTACGATTGTGGTACTCATAAAAGATCAAATTCTGTAAAATGAAAATGAAAAATGAAAAAAAAATACCTCTAGCTGCCGAAATGCTAGTACGCCAAAACGCTCTTCACACAATTGTTTCACCTGTGAAAATTCTGATAGCATTATCTGCTCACAGTCCTTGATAAGGGGTTCATTGATTCCCTCCTCAAGCAAACGATTTCTAAGATTTTCAGTTGATATAGATGCGTCATTGTGGATAAATGATATCTGGTCGCTCACAGATCTCAATGGTATTGTACATCTTGCAGAGAGCAAAGCCTTAATCCAAGCCACACGATCTTTTCTTGAATCAGTTCTTAAATGTAGAGTCTTTGTAGTAGAAAATATATAAAATCTCCTATCGTCGGATCGACTTTCGCGGAACGATGATACCTGGAGTTTGAAATTATCCTTTTTAGTCTGGGCATGAGAGAAATAACAAAGAAACCCAATTTAATGAAAATAAACGCACATGAAAGATTCATCATCCATGCAGGCATATTGAGAAAATATTACCAAGTGATTGATGAAATAATCAAGACTGATTTGCATTATTTTTCACTCTCAGATAGTCAGATGGCATATGCCAGGGAATCACCAATTGTTTCATACGACTGAATGTTACAAATATTGTTGTATTTTTCATACACAAGGAAAGCAGAAGGTTAAAATAATATAATCATATTGTTGTCCTTGGACCTCCAAAGTTTCAATGCAATGATGTAAGCATAGTACAGCATTTAATATCAGTTATTGGATATGTATGATGCCAATTCATGAACATAGAGCATGTTTCAGGTTGACAATTGTTTTCTGCAACCCAGGCATGGATCCAGATGGCCACGGTCTATGGAAGACCATATGTCAAAATAATAAAATCCGGGAAACTACTAGATAGCAAAGAAGGGAAACAAAGACGGATACAATAACAAGCCAATTTTAATGTTTTGCTCCGAGAGGGAGAAAGAACAGAGGAAACTGAAATAGAAAAAAGCTTCAATTTTCACTTCATAATTGGAACTCGTAGAGAAGTGATCTCCAGTTTTGAACTTCTATGTTTTTTAGATAATAGCCCAAAACTAACTCTTATCACTAGATCTTTTACTAATCTGTGTTGTTAAGAAGTGCGTGCTTTCTTTGAGGTACTATCAATCTATTTAGGAGACCAAAGAGGTTTTCGGGTCTTATATGAATATTTTTCACTTGATGGACTTCTATGCCAAAGAAGTCCATTAAGCAATGGAAACGAGTGGAATGGACTTCGAATAATACAAAGAAATGGTCCCCCTTCTGATTCACTTGGAAACAAACAAGGAAATCAAGTGAGTGTTTCGGCTAACGCCTACACGCGATATTAACCATAAAAAAATCTTATTATGTTTTTATTTCGGTATCCCGAGCAAATCAGAACTAATATTATTCTCGTGTTTATTTTCTTCCTTTTTACACTTCTTTTCCCTGATTCTTTTCTGTTCTTCCACTCTACCTTTCCAAATAAAAGGACACACCTTATCATCAAAGGAACAAACTCCCTAAACTCGTAAGTCGTAACTATGTTGAACTGTCCAGAGTTCACTATGATTTGGTGAAATATAATAAGAATTTTCCAAGGCCAAAAACCGTGCAAACACCAAGGTAACCCAGCAACAGGTAAACCACCAATAGGAAGATAATGTGCCGACATGAGCTCCCTGTTCTGGTCCTCTTTCGGCTGCTGCTTGCGACCTTCTAGTTTGATCAGAACCTATGCTTGCGACCTTCCAGTATGAACCATCTATGCTTTCTTCCTATCTATTTAGCTTGTTATCCTTTTGCTTATGAGAACATTGTAAAACCTCGCATGTGAGGGTTTTAAACTTAGGTATTTCTATTGCTGTTGACTCTCGCCAAAATGTGGTCCTACAATTCAGTTGAACTTATTTGATCGTATGAATGAAGAGACCAATTATCAAAAAAAAAGATACTGGATAATTCTCAACAAAAAAAAGAGTACGAGTTCCATTTATCCTAGACCGGATAAACCCCACCTATATTTCTCTGAAAAGAGGAGAAAAGGATAAACTTCTGAAAAAGAAAAAAAGCAATATGGACAACGATACTAATGCTCAAACACAAACAAAGGACAAAATGTACGACACCCAGACTCAGAAACAAGATTCTGATGTCACCAAACTCAAACAAGAAACGACACGAAGATAGCGGAACCCTTACAACCTCAAGACCCAAAAATCACAAAATAAAAATAAAATAGCAGGGCCTTCGATGCACGCAAAGCAACCCAAAGAGCAAACCCTGGAAACCACAAAACACCGCGACCACCAGGAAAAAACCCAATTCGAGGAAAATAAAAACGCAAACCTGAAAACCCGAGAAGGGTGGAACCGAAAACCAGATGATCTGAACAATCAGAAGAAAGGAACCATTTTTACAACGGAGAAACGGGTATAAAAAGGGAACCTTTACTGCAGTCGTGGAGAAGATGTGACCCACAATGTCTTATTAAAAAAACTTACCTCACCAGATAAAAAAACTCACAAAACTACACTTTTTTTCCTTTTTATTCACCAAAATCGTAAAAAATAAACAAAAAATCACCGCCAAACCCCAACACCCGCCTCGTTCCAAATCCAATGTAACTTCAATTAGAAATTTCGACGATCGTTGATTCCTATAAATAGCAAGCATTTTACCTTGAGATGGACGACGCCAGCGGGTTTCTGGCGATTCCTCCGGCCATCGATCCGATGCCACCTCGGATCCCCAATCAACCTCACGTCGCCATCCCCAACCCTAACCTTGGAGTAGGAAAGCACGCCATTGCGGAGCTCGAACCACCTGGATCTCCACCCCTTGCCGAAATTGGTCCACTTGTAGAGCACCCCGGCGACGGCGCCGTCCGATCCGGCATTGTCGAGGCTGCGGTCGGTCGGGGACGGTGATCGGTCGTCGCCGGCGACGGCGGGGCAGTCGATGCTTATGCAGCAGAGCGGGTGCATCTCCTTGGCTCGCATGGCTCCTCGCCCGCCGCGGGATCTCGGGGCAGGCATCAGTGGTGTGATCGCCGGTGGGAGTCCATTTCGGGTCGGAGGAGGTGGCGTCGGAGAGAAGGAAAGGGAGGAGGGAGAGAGAGAGAGAGAGAGAGAGAGAGAGAGAGATTTGAAATGGAGAGAAAGGGGGTGGAACTGGTTTATATATAGCGGCAGATGCGGAAGAGGGAAGATACGAGAGGAACAAAGGGTGTCCGAGTTATGATCGTTGTAGATTTTTTGATCTTGAATTAGTCGTATTTAGTTGGTAATTTTTAGGTCTTGGATTAGTTAGATTAGAAATTAATTTTGACATTTCAAATTTGATAAAAATATTGATACGATTAAAACACCAACCAAGTTTGTACAATTTCGAAGGATTGATTGGATAATAGGAGTTGGTAGGGCGAATTAGTCCATCACATTGTTTATTGTAAGGTTTTCTTAAATATTTGGTTATTAGAGGTTATGATGAATTTTTCATTCTTTGTCCAAACACATGCTTTTAAGATAACAGTTTAAAAATGTTAAGCAAATTGCCACCCGAATAGTCAAATATGTACTACTGTGTGATTATTTGTAAAAAATCGTAGAAAATTTAGAACTCAATTTCATAATTTTCTTAGAATTTAAAATGGAAGCGTAGGATGTCATTCATTGTGAAATTTTAGAAGAGTTTAGAACTCATTTAAGGTTTTTTGCAAATTAATCACCAGAAACATTTTCGGAAGTTATTCTCCTACTTCCAAGTTCAATTCAAGCCATCTTTAGCCGGAAAAATTTTCGTATCACAGTGAATATTTTCAAGTTGTTTGAGTTCTAGTCATTGTTATGATATGCGCTCGGATGCGATGCAGATGTGGTCGATGACTGCATCTGCATCCAAAAGATGCAGGCTTGTTTATGTGGCTGCATATGTGACCGATGTGAGGCATTCCAGAACAGTCAACTTCAATTTTTAAAATCTGGATTTTTATTTTTAAAATTTTCATCTCCCAGGAAATTAATATATTATTACTTGTATACTTATACTGTGATGTTCTCTTTTGTTTAATATTTTATGTTAAGAATGATTCAAATATTTTACCTAAATATTTTATGCATACATATATAGAATTTAGGGTTAATTACAGTTTGCCCCCTGAACTATGTCTTGGTATCACTTTACCCCCTGAAGTTTCATCTCTTCTGAACTTTAATTTTGTAACACTTTGCCCCCTTGAACTTCAAAAACTCATTATTTAACACACATTCGACGTTTTTTTCTCCTAATTCACTCAATCCGACCCAAATTCCAACCATATCCGACATCCGTTTCGATTCAAACTTTCACATAAATATAGGTTTAGGAGTGTATTAGGGATACAACAAAAAAATTAGGAAAAAAAATGTCGAATGTGTGTTAAATAATGAGTTTTTGAAGTTCAATGAGGCAAAGTGTTACAAAATTAAAGTTCAGGGAAGGTAACTGTTAACTTTGAAATTTCAGGGGGGGGGCAAAGTGATATCAAGGTATAATTCAGGAGGGCAAATTGTAATTAACCCTAGAATTTATAATTAATATGTATATTAGTGATATTATTTAATCATTAAATCGTAAACCGCATAGGTACCCACGTTAAATCGTAATCGTAAATCGTAAACCGCATAGGTACCCATGTAGTGCCTCATCGCATCCAATTTGCATATTGCATTTGTAAACCGGTTCTAGTCAAAGTAAGAGCAAATTGAGGTGTCCTTTGTAGATAAGTAAACTGCTCATGGTCGGAGAAAACCAAAAGGATCTTCCTTACGGATTTGTGTGGGTTCTTTTACTATTTTATGTGTTTCTGTACCACTATAATCAAGGTTATGGCCAGTCTTAGTTTTAAATAGTGTTTATATGATTGTCCTAACAAATCATTGTAGGGATATACCAATCATGATTCTCGATGCATGTTATTAATTTTTTCTTTTCTTTTGAATAGTTTTTTATATTTTATACAAAATAAAACAAAAGAAAAACATATGTGTGTCATATACAGACATATAATTCCATTTTATGTTCTAGTGTTACAGAATTATGCCCAAGAAGGCAGAGAGATACGTTAAAGAATGACGATTCAAAACCTCAAGAGCAATTATAAGAAATAATTATATATCAATATAGGGTATTATGTATACTCAGTTCTACTAACCTACTAATATTTGTCAACTTAAAGTTCTGTTTATTCTTCAACACATTGTTGGAAAATCGGTCTACCACGTTGCTCCTACCACGTCAGACATTTCTAATCCGACGTGAAAGACCCCCTACAACGCCGGATTACTAAAATTGGTGTGGTAGGATGGTCTTCCACACCGGCTTTTAAATAGTCTGACGTAGAAGGGTTCTTTTTAAAAAACAAATCAAACAATTCATACTCTACCACGATTTTTCAAACCGACGTGATAGGGTGGTCTTCCACGTGAGCTTTTAAATAGTCCGACGTGGAAGGTTTTTTTTTATAAAAAAAGTTAAACAAATCATACCCCTACCATGTCAGTTTTGTCGGAACGACTTGGTAGGGTGGTCTTCCACGTTGACTTTCAAATAATCCGACGTGGTAGGATGGTCTTCCACGTTGGTTTTTAAATATTCTGATTGGAATGGTTGAATATTTTTTTAGTATAAGCCGTGTAAACCAAAACGAAACCCCACCAATCCGTAAATCAATAAACATAAACCCTAACCGCCAACCTATCCCCACCACCTCAACCTCCCCGACCCCAGCAACCTCCCTTTCCCCCTACCCGGATTGCCCTTCTCCGGAGATGGCGATGGCGACGGCAGCTCCTTTATCCTTCTTCCACTTCCCCTCTTCTCCTTCTTCTTGTAGAACAAAAAATGTGTGGTGGCACGTGCGCTTAGCCTTCGACGATGGGAATGACTCCGACAACAGCTTCTGCATCATAGAAGGACCAGAAACAGTACAGGATTTGGTGAAGATGGAGCAACAAGAGATCCAAGACAACATCCGAAGCCGCCGTAACAAAATCTTCCTCCTCATGGAAGTGTTTGGGTTTCACTTTCAACTTATACTTACTTTTCTTCTCCCATTGTTATTTTTATTGTTCGATCCAGGTTAGGCGACTTCGTGTCCACCAACGCATTAAGGATAAATAATCTGACTCCAATGACGATACTGAGATGCCCGACATGCGTTCCACCATTTTGTTTCTCCCTCGCGTCGTATGCTACCTACCTCTCATTATTTTAATTTACCCATTTTCATTTGTATTACTTTTCCCATGATTCTATCATATTTTTTCTTTTTTACCAGACATCCAAAACTTGGAAGCAACTCTACTTAACTTCATTCTCAGTAATATCTGGGATAATCATCTTCGGAGGACTTATTGCCCCGATTGCAAGTTTACAATCACCATCTCTCTCACCTAGTTACAGTTAGGTGTATCAACTGAAAGAATTATCACACTTTCTAAGATTAAATCATGCTTATTGAACCTATGCTCCCTGAAGGAGTGCAACTATATTACACTCTATATCACAAATCCTGTATGCCTAACTTCTTTAGGATTACCACGACTTGTCAAAAAAAATCACATTCAGTTGTATGTTACTTTTAATAGTTAATTTAAATTTGTTCATGGAAAAGATCAAGATGTATCTTCCCTTCCGTGTCGAATTAATGTTGCAGTGAATGTATGTGAACGTTGCTTCATTGAATATGAATGTTGCAAGGTTTGAGTCTGAATTACATGATCAAATGAATAAAAAAATACCTTACAACGTCGGTTTTGGTTTTCCTCCGATGTGGTAGTCGGGGGCTACCACGTCAGTTTCACACCACACCCGACGTGGTAGTGGTATAAAAAAATCAAAAAAATTAAAAAATTGATAATTGGTCTACCACGTCAGTTCTTCTTGATAACCGATATGATAAACCATCACTACCACATCGGATGTTAGACCGACGTGAAAGAGTACACTCTTATATAATGTCCCCCGTCGACCACGTCTGTCAACCTGACGGTGTATCCTCATTAATATCCGACGTTATAAGCTTTTTTTTCCAACAATGACATTGTAGGATCTTATGCGTCACATATATCATAAGTCATTACAAGTAAATTTCCACCCGTGCTACTATTACATCGATTCATTGCAAAGTAAGTCTAACAATATCTTATGTCATTACATTTGCAATATAAGTTATTGCTCCACAACACTTGTATTTCATGACTAGAATTACGTATCATAACAACGTAATCAACTTCTTTCAACATTATAAATTTGATTGGAGCTACTCTGGCCACCGGCAAAAGTTCGTTGGAGCTCCAATAACATCGCAGAGAGCTTGTTGGAACACCGACAAGGTCACCAATAAGTTAGCTGGAGGTTGGAGCTACTAATTCGATAGTGGATTAATGTTGAATATATGTTGGAATATTCCATTTGGTAAATTATCTAGTCTTCTCAAATTAACAGTGTAGTTAATCACATGGAATTTAATTCTTTCAAATACAATTTAGGATTGAGGTGAACGATTTTATTTTTTGTAATATAGAGTTGCAAACACAAGCCTACAAGAGTTGTTCCAATAATATATAGTCAAAAAATACTTTTGTGTAGTCCTGAAAAACTAACTATACACGCATCACGTAGTGGGGTTGTTTAGGTCCAACTGAAATCCACCTTTGAAGAAGACTTAAAAGAAGACCTCCATAATTAGCTTGTAGCCTCAAAAAATTAGATAAAGCGAGCTAACCTACTTTTGAACAGGAGTAGTCCGGAGTAGTTGTTAAAGTTTTGTTATTTTTACGGAAGACTTTGGCCGAGGACTCAAGTAACCAGTGTTGGGACTAATTCCGATATGGACGTTGCATATACATGTTAAGTAACGTCCACAGAAAATGTAACAAAAAACTTGCAGATACATATCCACGTTAATGCCTTCTGGATGTTGCAAAATATCATGATAAAGAAAACATTTTTAAACTGTAATAATAATTTTAATTTTTAACTGTATATTGTTTTCCTTAAGGAAAATGATTTATGAACGCAGCGCGTCACGGACGCGCTCTACGTGGACATCCATGTCAGCCCTTACGTGGCCAAGGCATGAATGTTTTTTTGTTTTTTCTTCCTGATGTCCACTCAAATCACATTAAATGCGTTTCAACTCAGCACGTTCTCTCTCTCCACCCAAATACAAATATGATGACACTCTTTTTTTCTTCTTCATTCTTTCTCTCCAGAATAAATCACCATTTTGAGCAAGATATTAGGTCGAAGAAGCGTCTGATGCCGACTCCCAGGATTCTTTACAACGTAAGCAGCGTGAATTGGACGGTGCGAAGACTTCCCGATGTTCTACATAAACAGGAAATCTGAGATGCTATTTTTTTCCTAAACGTAATTCTTGTGGGGTAAAATATACAGTGGGAGGTTTGTTGAGTTTGTGCGGTTTGTTGAGTTTGTTGAGTTTGTTTCGACATCATATTATTGCATTCCATATATTGATTCGTTTATTCCGACAATAATGAAGCCATATATTATTCCGGACTGCAAATACACTTATTCCGGACTGCAAATACACTTATTCCGATTCCGGACAGCAAATACACTTATTCCGGACAACAAATCCACTTATTCCGGACAAACTTTATGTTCCGTTTCTAGACACACTTTATTCTTAAACCGGACAACAAATACACTTATTTCGGACAACAAATACACTTATTCCGGACAGCAAATACACTTATTCCGGAAAAACTTTATGTTTCGTTTCTGGACAAACTTTATTCTTAAACCGGACAACAAATACACTTATTCCGGACAACAAATACACTTATTCCGGACAGCAAATACACTTATTCTGGACAAGCTTTCTGTTCCGTTTCTGGACACACTTTCTTCTTATTCTGGACAACTACACTTATTCCGGACTGCAAATACACTTATTCCGGACAGCAAATACACTTATTCCGGACAACAAATCAACTTATTCCGGACAAACTTTATGTTCCGTTTCTGGACACACTTTATTCTTAAACCGGACAACAAATACACTTAGTCCGGACAACAAATACACTTATTCCGGACAGCAAATACACTTATTCCGTACAAACTTTCTGTTCCGTTTCTGGACACACTTTATTGTTATTCTGGACGACTACACTTATTCCGGACTGCAAATACACTTATTCCGGACAACAAATACACTTATTCCGGACAGCAAATCAACTTATTCCGGACAAACTTTATGTTTTGTTTCTGGACACACTTTATTCTTAAACCGGACAACAAATACACTTATTCCGGACAACAAATACACTTATTCCGGACTGCAAATACACTTATTCCGGACAGACACATAACGTAAACAGGACAAACACATAATGTAAACTGCACATACACATAAAGTAAGCTAGACAAATTAAGTTGATCCAACGTAAAACTTAAAAACAAATATTTTATTATGATAAGTGTGAGCTCTGCACGAATAATGAGACTGCACGATGTCCTAGGGTCTGCACAATGTCTTATCTGTGTATTGGGAAATGAATCGTTCAACTTAAAGAACCGGCGTTTTTTAAAAAGACCAAAACGCGCGAAAAGAAATTTCGCTGACTGGACGCTGACTCAAAGAAAAATATCTGAGCTGTACAGATCCACGTAAGGCGCGTCCGTGACGCGCGCGTCCGTCTATCACGGTTCTTTCCTTAATTAGAGTCCCGTACGTAGGAAAACCTTATTCCAATTTGCTGGATTACTCTAAAAATATATGGTTGGTTAAGATGATCAAGTGTAGATGAGTCTAGATAACTTAATTGATCACCATATTAGGATTATAGCAACCAAATGTTGTTGGTCCAGATATGTTCTTAAGTTAGTATTTTCTTCGCTTTTTTCTTGAACTTAAGTTATATTTGCTTGCAACAATTTTCTTTAAAAAAGACGATCAAGTCTTCTTTATGTATTTACTAAGCCTAGAATTCAGAATTTTCATGAAAGTACGTACAAAGTCACCAAATAGGCAAAATCGTAACCCAATTATCCAGAAGATTTCAAACAAGAAAGAAACCTAACGAAGTGGGTCATACACTCATACTCGTATCCAACATACATTAAAAAACATTTTTGTCATGTCTTGGTATAATTCCATCTAAGCTAATATCCACACGTTCTAGGGGATTTTCTGAGATATCACCATCTTAGGAAGAGAATACATGCGGGACGTGTTTGGTAGTGGTGGTCAAAGCAAGGGGCATGTGATGGGGCTACCCTCTCATGATGAGGTGCCATTTGGGTTGGGAAATATTGGAGTGGTTCATGTGTGCTTCACGTGGCTTTCCGAACTTTGGGTTTGTTTGTGTTTATTTGTGCCTCCTTCTCCGGGCATCATTGGTGCAGTACTGTCTCATTGGAAAGTGATAATTAATCTGATGCGACTCCTTTTCGATTTATCAAATTAGAGTACTGACACCGGACGTTCGGGACACTACATGGTTAGTACAATCAAGTGGCAAATGTCTTTTAATTTTTTAAAATAATAAATAACATCTTTATTTTTTTAAATAAATAACATATGGCAAATCTACGTACGGGACTCTAATTTTTTAAAATAATAAATAACATATTTATTTTTTTCACATGCAATTTTTAGTTCCCTCGTGCAACATTACGTTTCCAATTCAACATTTTATTTTCCTATTCAACATTTTGTTCCCCAATGCAACATTTTGGTTTCTCTCATCCAATATTTTCTCAATGCAACTTATTCTGGACAGACACAAAAGTTATTCTGAACAGACACACCTTATTCTAGACAGACACATAACTTATTATTGACAGACACACAACCTATTCTGGACAGACACATAACCTATTATGGACAGACACACAACCTATTCTGGACAGACACGCAACTTATTCTGGACAATACAAAACTTTTTCTGGACACACATAACTTATTATGGACAGAATACGGTGTGGGTCTGTCAATTTTAAGTTTTGGGTTTGTCCGTGGGGAAATCAAATGTTACATTGGGAAAATAAATGTTGCATTGCGAAAGTATAAGTTGCATGTGACAAAATAAATATGTTATTTAATTAATTTCAGAAAGTAAAAGACATTTGACTTTTAATGATTGGACTGCTGACTGGCCACGTCAACGCGCGTCCCGGACGCAAGCGTCCATTTATCATTTTTCATCAAATTATTGTAATCTATTGATGGAAATTAACTGAAAACCATCGTACCACTATGGCCTTCAGGCAAATTAAGCAAGAACTTTGGGAAGGGAGCAACGTTTTAGGAAAGAAGGTTAAAGTTTTGTTTGGGAACCTAAAAATTGGCATCTGACTCGGTTGGATCTACCGAAAAAGATCTTGTACGTCTAGTACTCTAATGTCTCAACTTAGGTTGCTTCTGGGAATGGATTTTTGTTCATTGCGTAGCTTCCGGTAAGGAACAAAGTTAGGTCATTGTTCGAGCGTCTGAGCCATCTTCCTTAGAATCCTAGTTGTTGTGTCTGGTGGGAAAAGAGAAACACTTTTGTCACTGGCGTCTCTAAGACCATCCGTAACCATGACCCGAACGACTTGGTCATGAGATTTTCCTCTCTTCTTTCTCTTCTTCCAAAACAGTTTTCTCTCTCTTCCACATCAGTTTTCTCTCTCCCAAACTCACTTTCTTCTCTTTTCTACACTATTCATATCTTAACCACAACTCATCTCTCTTCTCCACATCATTTTGAGGTTGATCTTCGAAAACATTCTAAAAAAAATCTAAAAATAAATAAATAAAAGTAACATTGTGATAATGGTGGGCATATAGGCGGGGACGACCCCGGTTACTGGTGGTAATGCGAGACTCTAGGGGCATTGTAGATTTGTAGGTAGATAAAGTTGGTAAATTGTAAAAGATATTGTTTTTTTTTGAAATTGTAACATTGTCTTAGTATGAAATGAAATTTGTAAAAAAGTTATTGTTAAACATTGGTAAATTGCTTGGGTGCACTTGCAAAATGTGTTTATTAGACCATTCCCCATGTGAAGTTTTTTATTGTTCCAAAACATATGTCAATCAGACTATTTGCTTTGGTTTACTTCATCTCTAACGTCGTTGATGGATTTCTGTCTTCTCCCGACGTCATTAACGACAAATCGACAGTATCAAACCCCGTTAACCACATGTAACGTGGGCATATAGCCGCTACTTGACATATATTTTGGTCGACCATTGCCTAACAGTAATCCGAAGTGATCGTCCGAAGCGTATTCAGACGTCCGTTTGTGGGAATCCTAGCAGGGCTCTGTTGCTTGGAAACGGACATCCAAACCTCATTCAGAAATTCATTTTATTTGTATAGTGTAAATGACTTTTTTCGGAAAAAAAATCTTCAAAATAGTCATCTCTCCTATTGGAGTCCAGTGGCAAACAAAGTGTTTTGTCCTAGGCTATGTTCAGGAATGCGGCTCAATGCAACCGTATATGCGGATGCAGGGGAGGTGCGCATCACATCTCCCTGATGCACCCTGCATCGTGACCAACATATGCAGCCCATTCGAGACTCGCATATGCGGTCGGCCACATTTAAGAACACTCATTTTTTTTCTTTTTTACTCTGATTTGTTTAATATTAATTATTGATATTAGAAATTATTCAAAAATTTACCTAAATTTTTAGTTACATGTATATAATTTATAATTAAGTAATATATATATATATATATACAAAAATTCTCAAGTGAGCCCAGGGCTTAATTTTTCTAAATTAAGCCCCCACAATATCCATCACTCGTTCAAAATGTAAGGTAGATTAAGAAAAAAATGGTTATGCTAATGAATGGTGAGATTAACAGTAAATAAGATTCAATGGTGAGATTGTAGGAGGCTTAAACTAAATTTGATGAGTCTTGAGCTCACTAGAGCTTGACCTATATATATATACTCGTGTCGCATTCGCATCCCGCATTTCTGAACCTTAGTCGTAGGTCGTAGTTATAGTTGACGATGAGTTAGTCAAAACAACTAATTGGTCATTAGTAAGTCAAAACAACTCAGTAATTTCTCAGTTTTTTTAACTCCTGCTCAACCCGTTAGAACATCATAACGTACGTTAATGTTAACAAAAGTAACGCACCCTGAAATGTGCTTAGATAGCTAGCTTAGATATATACTCTTGTAGATGGTATAAGATTATAAATCTTTTGTTGTCTTTTCGGAGAGGACTTCAGGTTACTAAATATACAGTGCCATTACCTCATACCCTGACGTGAAGAAATCGTGACTCAATAAAAGAAATTTCGCCTACCTTTTTCAAACAAGATACAAATATTAAATTCGAATTAGAAATTCAAAGAATATTAGATAGCGACAAGTGCAGGTGAAAAGGAAATCGCCGAGATATTTCACTTCAGAATTAAACAATTCCGACAATTCAAACTGAAGTTAACGGCAAATCCCTCAACTCCAGTTAATAATACCTTTAAAGATAATTTCGCAGAAAAAGTTGTACGATAGTGCCAAATCCTTCAATTAATATCATTCGAAAGGGAACTTTGCAACTAAGAAACCACATAACTATCAACTACTTCAGGAATATATTTTTACAAGGATCTTATGCGTGAATGTTCTTCCCAAACAAGAGAGAAGCTTCTGATCCCTTTTATTTCCTTGTTGTTGACTCGTTGCAAGAAGTGGGAAGCAAGCAATTTAGTTGGTTTTCAGTCTTTTAGATGAATGCCTCTAAAAGAAAGTAATTAATATCTTGCCAGTTCATTATATAATTGATTTCTTAAGAAGTGACGATCTCATGTTTTCTCACCCTCGTATAGTCTTATTCCATACATATGCAAATGTCAACTACAGAACCTTCTCGAGACATGTTTTTATATAAACTAAAAAATCATGAAGATGTGCAACCAAGGTTGCTATGTATGGTTCATGAAGGTCAAATTAATCATCGTCCGTAAAAAAATTGCGTCTGATGGCTTCTTCAATTTATATATTATTTTGGGAGTTTTCTCGTTGGAAAATAGTTTGCAATTGTTTACTTCACCCTATTTTGAATACTTGAGCACTTGAGTACCACAAAACCTAGTGGTTGAAGCGTATAGTTTTGTACTTCAAGAATAATTAGTACCTATTTGGCTAATTAAGTGGAGAATTTGATGCAGAACAATACACTTGCAAATTGATGTAGACCAGTCAACCGTCCGAAAGAGTGTGGGTACATAATGAATATTGGAATTGAGTTCAGCTGCTTAATTACCAAAAAAGAGAGTTTAACTGAATGATGATCCAATTTAAAATGATCATAGTAACTCAAAATTTTAAAGTCATAAGTCGGGTACATTTTCGAAATATATAAAGGAACTGGGAAGTTTGAGTTGACTGGGCTATACCAGCATATATATCATATATATGTGTAACCCATTGAGTTCCATATTGAACACAAGAGGTCAGAGGAATTTATAACATTTTTGTTGTAAGATTAAAGTACAATTGAAAATGAACTTCAAATAGGTAAATATTTCAGATATTATATCTAAATCTAAGTAAGCCAAAACCAAACAATCAAGATGGTCCCCATGAAAATTGGCAAGTTTTGACGGTCGGGATTGGCAAACATTTTTTTTTGTATATCTGGGGCGTGGCTTCTAGCTCTGAATTCCATAATTTATGCATGTCCATATTCTTTTAACCTCTAATAATCTCCCAACATGTTTGGAGCACTGCAGGTGGTTTCGGATATATGATCCACTCAATCAAATTTAAAATAATGGATGACTGTTGCTTCTGAATCTATAACATGGAAGCACGAAGTCTCGTAGAGGACCACCACTAACTCCTTGATCCCTCCCTCATGCATAAACAATAATATTAAAAAAACTAAATTTCTCGTAACCATCTTTGCTTGTAGAGATTTTCCTGTAGTTATTCTTATACCTCTTGAAGTTATAAAGATTTAATACCATCGTGCAAACACTTTGAGTTGTACAAACGTGATTTTGTTGTCGCTTTGAGTTCAATTGAGAAATGGTGATATTGGAGATTTACGCTATTAGTTCGTATATTTTTTCATACAATTCCCAAAATGCGAACTTACTTGGTGTATTTTTAGTTTTGTGGGTAGTCATACATGTTATAATTTTTCAATTGAACTAAACAAGTCTACCCAAGCAAAATCCCCTTGATTTTATCTTTGTTTCGTTTGAAGCCCTTTTTAGTAAAAGAAATTAAAAAATTAAAGGTTCAGCAGAAGAATGTTTATTTGAAGCTAATTACCATCTTTCGCGAACATTTTGAAGTAGTGAAATGCAAGTCAAGCCATTCAAACAACTACTTGAATGACTTGACTTGCATTGATGTAGTTAATGTATTGATGTTTGGTTTTTTAGTTAAAAGAAAAATGTTTTGGTATATTTTAAATTAATGTATTGATTAGTTAAATTGTAATTTAATTAATTAGGTTTTGTGTTAATGTATTGATGTTTGAATTTTCTAATAATTGTAAAATTATTTCATAATTAATTAAATTGGTTTTGATTTATTAAGATCTCGTTTAATTTAAAAAATAAAACAAATCATATACGAAATGAAGATAAGTTTTGATTTATGCTCTATGTAGTCACTCACACACTGTACGTCATCGATGCTCGAGTGGTTTGAGGTTAGATGTTATCGACTTATGCTCCATGTAGTCACGCGCACATTGTAGGTCCTTGATGTTTGAGTGGTCCAAGATTGATGTTATCGTCTTGTGCTTCGTGAGGTCACGCACACACTGTAGGTCCTCGCTGCTCGAGTGATCCAAGATTCGATGTTATTGTCTTGTGCTCCGTGTAGTCACGTGCGCACTAAAACGTTATTTCTCACATCTACAAATACAGTTCTCATATATAGTTCTACCATTTCTCAGAAATACACTTCATCCACTACCGATGCCTTTATCCGATAAGTCCTCCATGTCAAAGTCCTCATCGTCGTCATCATCCGATGACAAAGCTTACGAGCAAGTGTTAGACTCCTTAACGGAGTACGCCTCCGAAGTGGTGGATCAACAAAGTACACGCGTAGAAGGCGAACTACAAACCCATAGAGATAGAGAGCTTGGTTACCGTCGTTTGATTATCGATTATTTTTTAACGACCTTGTTTATCCTGACAATATTTTCAGGAGAAGATTTAGGATGTGAAAGCATGTTTTTTTTCGCATTGTAAGTGTCGTTGAGACCTCCGATGTCTTCTTCCAATGTGTACCAGACACCACCGGTCAGATGAGCATCTCTGGCCTGCAAAAATGTATTGCGGCTATTCGGATGCTACATATGGTGTAGCGGCTGATGTGGTGGACAAATAATTAAGGCTAAGTGAATGCACGACGAAGAACACACTTGAAAAATTCTGTGATGGTGTAATCCACAACTTCGGTGGTGAGTACCTATGAAAACCAAATGCCATGGATTTATCACGACTGCTTCACATTGGTGAGCAGCGCGGATTCCCAGGCATTGTAGGAAGTATTGATTGCATGCACAAGGTGTGGAAAAATTACCCAGTCGGATGGAGGGGTCAATATCAAGGGTGTAGTAGTAATGTCACTCTTGTCCTTGAGGCAGTGGCGTCAGCTGATTTGTGGATATGACACTTATTTTGGCACACCAGGTTCATGCAACGACTTAAATGTCCTACAATGCTTTCCCATTTTCAATGACGTGATGGAAGGACGTGCTCCACCTGTGAATTTTGAGGTTAACGATTCTCGATATGATATGATATGAGATATTATCTTACTTATGATATTTATCCAAAATGGGCGGCATTCATTTCATACGTTGTTCATCCACAAACACCGAATGACCGGTTATTTGTTGAACGACAAGAAACGACACGCAAAGATGTAGAACGTGCATTTGGAGTCTTGCAAGCGCGGTTCACAATCATGAAGAAGTCATCTCTTGCATGGAGTAAGGTTGTGCTTAACAAGATAATGACAGTCTGCATTGTAATGCATAATATGATAGTTGATGATGAACGAGACTCTTATGCTCATTTTGGAGATTGGAATGAATTTATTTAGGATCAACCTGGAAATTCTATTGACGACCCAGTACAGTATTCCACTAATCGTATAGTGGATATTAACATGTATTTGATGATGAGATATCAATTGCGTTATCGCACTACACGTTTGAACTTTCAAGCCGATTTGGTCGACAATATTGTAACGATTTGGAGGAAATATGTCTTGATGTATTCGTAGCTTTAGTATTTAAAAATGTATTTCTAGTTTTAGTATTTAAATTTCCAGTTAATGTACTATGTAATTCAGTTTCCTAAATATAAAAAAATATTTTTGTATTTATATATTAATTGTTAATACAAATCGAATTAATTAATAAAATCGAGTGATTACAATAATGATTATTAATACGTTTTGTTTATTGTTGTAAGAGTTTTAGGGAAATGAATAAAAATAATGACGTGACATCAAATATATCGTGACTTGGTAAATTGAATAATTTAAAAATATATTTTCAATTTTTTTTAAACAATTTAAAATAAATTTTGAGATAATTGTTAACATATTTTATCATAATTTTATATTAAAAAAAATCAAAACCCAATCAAGAAGATCACGTGCCCCCACCTACCCACCCCATCCACCCGCCGGGGGAAAAATCGGGTGGGTTCCCGCTCGATATCCCCCGGATCGGACACGCTACAAGATTGTCCGGCTACAACACGGTTAAGGTGCTCTAAAGAATTTGTTAGGGTTTTGTTTGTGCTGATTTGACAGAAAACGTAGTTAATGTGAGTGAGAAAGAAAACATAGTTGACTATGTTTGGATGTTCCCTGATCTTGCTCCTCCAACCTCTGGGATCCGCTACAGTGGCGAAGGGTCATCCAAACGGCGAGTTGGTAGACCAGAATCCCAGCTCCAGGCGTGCATTACGAGGCATCAATTTGCCTTGCACATAGAAGCTCGGTGGGGGAGCTTCCACCAGCTCCTGGCTTCGACGGGTGGGAATTGAAGTGTTTTGGACGATCCTGTCCCCGCTCATTTCGACTTATTCCTAGTTCTGTCCCACATCTGACGTTGGAAAGAAGGCTTCGTTTTAGCGTTTATTACAATGTCGACCAGTTGATAATTACGGTTCATGCCACTAGATGTGATTATGTGTTCAGTGTGCGCACGATTTGGGGGGATTTCTTCGTTGACGGATCCGAGGCTCCCTCCCTCCCACTAGCGGTTGTGCCGGAGTTCGTGGTAGGCAACAGTTTGACGTTTCTCCATTCCTAGAGGTATGCCTTCTCTTAGCCAAGATCAATGTCCATCCATCGTTGGTGTAAGATCCCCATTTCGATACGTTTTGTCTCGATTTAATGAGGAATTTTTGGGCATTTTTGTTATGCTTGTGGTCATCTTGTGAGATCCCCTTCTCGGTGCGTTTAATATTGATTTTCGTTAGTACATGTTCTGGAATTTTGATACACCCAAACTCCCAACCTAGTTAAATGCTACTCATTTTCATTACTCCTCCTGCTAGTCGTTTCTGTTGAGTGATTGAGGATTTTTCACCAACAAGGTCTTTGTAAAAACAAAACTTGAACCACAAATGGTTACTTTCTTAAGTTCACATGCTGGGCAATTGAAAATTTTAAACTTTATTCATAAGTAGGTTATTTTACTTGTACTAAAAGAAGCAACACATTTGCAGTTAGAGTTTAATAGTGGTTTCATATTTTCTTCTTTAATTGCGACGTACTTTGCTTATAGATGGACATGTGTTGTTGCAATTATAGTACTACTTCAAGTAATTACCTTAGAATGGGTGGGGTTTTTTGAATCATAAACCGTATTTTTATTGCTTCAAGTAAATCTTATTTGGTTATGTTTATTTGTAATTTTGTATCACAAGAAGACGAACTTCACGTAGGATGACAATGAACCAACTATTAAACCTTATGTGGAAATTTATATGACCTATTTGTATGGGCAATCTATTATTTGTAATATCTTCCGAACTTACTTCAATATAAATATGACTTTACGATAATGACATTAAAATTGTATAACTTTGATAGAATAGTATTGGTATTTCCTCAGTAATATGGAAAGCATGGACCTACTGTATGACGAAGACGACGAATTAGAGGATGCCATTTCAAGCATTGTGGAGATCGTCCATGATTACGTTGATAGATATTTAGTCAAAACTAAGGTACACACAGCACCCTGCACAGGTCAACAAAGGACCGAAGATTTACTTACCGGGCACTACCGGGTTTGCTTGGACGGTTGTCGTATGATGCCTAGCGTTTTCGTTAGTTTATGTAAAAAATTTAAGGAAGAAGGACTTTTATCACCAACTAGATATGTAACTGTAGAAGAACAGATGCATATTTTCCTCTATGCCTTAGGACATGGTCATGTGAACCGAGCATTGCAACAATACTTCCAACATTCAGGAGAAACAATTAGTCGTCACATAAATCACGTTCTTAGAGCGATGGCCATTTGGTCATGTGACATGATCAAACCAAAAGACGACTTCAATGCAATTCCGGATCACATTTTGAACCACCACGGTGGCAAGTATTTCCCATACTTCAAAGATTGTATTGGTGCCTTAGACGGAACACATATCCAAGCATCGGTTCCAAAAGCAAAACAACCTATGTATCGTTCTGGTCGACAACCCAAATACACCACTCAAAATGTACTAGGAGTGTGTGACTTCCAAATGCGATTTATTTTCTTGTCGGCTGGTTGGGAAGGTAGTGCGCACGACAATCGGGTGTTGAACCATGCTATTTACGAATCCAACTGCTTCCCAATGCCCCCACGTGGTAAACACACTCCCTAAACTTACCTTCATAAGTGCATGATTCCATAGTGGATAAGTTATAATAATAGTTATTTGTTTGGGCAATTATGTAGGGAAATATTTTTTGGTTGACTCTGGGTATCCCAACAGACAAGGGTTTTTGGCGCCCTATCGAAACACGCGTTACCATCTCCCAGAATTCCAGTCAAGCCAACCCCAAGGGAAAGAGGAGTTGTTTAATAGCATGCACTCGTCTTTAAGAAATGTAATTGAAAGGGCGTTTGGGGTGTTGAAAAAGAGATGGCGTATGCTGAATATGATGGGCCCGTACTCGCTAGAGGACCAAGCGAAGTTCGTAGCAGCAGCTATGTCGTTGCATAACTTCATCATCGATCACAACAATGACGAGCTAAGTATGGAGTTTGATAACTACGACACGATAACAAACAATGCAAGTAATAGTGGAGTTCAATGTATTGGAGGAGACGATAGTGATATGGTTGAAGTCCGCAACCGAATTCGAGATGCTATTGCAGAAAGTAGAGAGTTGTAATGTTACGTTTACTTTATTGTACTTTGATGTGTTTTACTTGTTTCAATTTAATGTCAGTTGTTGCACTTTCTTACCCGAATTGTGGAACTGTTACCCATCTTAATGGTATTGCAAGTGATGATGAATTTATATATTGCAGATGTTATTATTTGTCTTGTCCTGAATCTGTTGTGTCTGACATTTTATGTCGTTGTAGCAATGGGAAGCCCTACGTCACTTGCCGATGAAGAGTCGTGGATGGCAGAGTTACAACTACAGAACTACCAACCACCAACGACAAATTCCTTTGAGCGATGCAGTAGTAAATTTGGTTCAACGAATTATACTACTTCTGCGTCCCAAGAGCTCATGGTTGTTCAAGACTTGGGGGGTCCTAGCTGCGAAAGAAATATGTTAACAAAGAAAGTCACTAAAGCAGCTGCAACAAACAAGGCTCATTGGTCCTCTTCCCACCATAGGACTTGGGTTATGCTGTGTTTAGATGAGGTTCGTGCTGGCAACAAGATCGACAATGTCCTTAGCAGTACCGGTAAGAAAAATTTAGAACAAAATTTTTTTCAGACTAACTGGCATGCAGTACACACGGGTGCAACACAAGAACCACTGGGATAAAACCAAAAAAGCGTACCGCAATTGGCAATGGTTGAAGAAGCAAACAGGAATAGGATGGGATGATGAGAAGAAGTTGTTCATTGCTGATGACGAATGGTGGGCCGCCGCATCTAAGGTACTACAATAAACAGAAACAATAAATTATAACGACTTTGGTTGTAATGTTGCTAGAACTCATCCGAACCTTGTCATCATAAATGCAGAAAAGGGACAAAGTTGAGTGCTTCAGGACCCAAGGACTCCAGTTTGAGGAAGAGTTATGCGCAATATATGGTGACCACGTCTGTGATGGTGAAACAAACTTCATACCTGGACAACTTGGATTAAGGCAGAAACTTGCTGCAGCCAAGTCCACCTCGTCTCACATCAGTGGCATCGATGCCTATGAAGGAGAAGATGTAGCCCATTCTTCTGGGGGAAAGAACGAAGAGTCAACCATCCAACGATGTAGCGAGAGTGGGAGTGTGAAGCCGAAAAAGGCAAGGTTGGCACCTGCAGCAATTGCAATTACATCCAAACTAACACGCATCGAAGAGGAAGTTGCGAAGATAAGGACACTACGGGAAGATGGGACGGAAACATGGAAAAAATACAATGTCGAGTTATGTGTACAATTGTTGGAGGAGTGTGGTGTTAAACCCGGTAGTCGAGATTGGGGGAGAATGTGTCAGAAGTTCAAAAATTTGTCAACAAGACAAACCTTCGTGCTTGCAGGCGAAAGTCGACTATTTTGGCTGCAAGAAGAGCTTAAGGAATAACATTATTCACTGAGATTACTTGAGTCGAAATGGATATGAATGTGATAGTGTTTGAAGTTGACATTATTCAAGAGTGGCACAATGTCGATTAATTTAGCTATGTAACTTTTAGAACGTTAGTTCTGCAGTAGTATCGATTTAGAGAGATGTTGTAGTGTTGGTTAACTGCACTCATATCGATTTGCTGAGCTTTAGTGAGATGTTGTAGTGTTAGTTAATTGGTAATGAATAGACAGATTGTATTGTTGGTTCTTCTTATCAATACGAATTTGTCAATGCATTTATAATTTTTTTAAGTTTTGCTATCCTCTTTAGCATTAATCCTACAATGTACAAGTCTGACAACCAATGGGAAGTTTGTTCTTCCTGCAAGGAAATGTCGATGTGCTGCAAGGAAAGCTTATAAGCACCATTTCAACCTGAAGTACTTAATAATTTACATGTACGAAACCATTGGGGGGTCTCAAGATCATTACAAAAACGTAAAGGCTGTCGTGGAAGGACTACGTACGAACCCGAATGTTGTCTTGCGAAGCATGCACACCCAAAACACAACCACCCTGCATAGAGACCTCCCCACACTACTACTAATTGTCTTGTTATCACCACAAAACATTTCGAAGACGTCCTACATCTTAATTTTAAACCTACACACCGCTGGCACGGTCGGAGGCATTGGTAGTGTGGGGGAGGACGACTCGAAGAGGCCGCACATTATGGATTGGACCACGCATGCTGACAGAGTGGCTATTTACCGACCGTTCCACTTGTTGGGCAATGCAAATGCTGCCACACTTGATGCATAGGTGTTCCTTGTATCCCATTTTCTTCTTCCTCTTCTTTGTTGCCGGCATACCTGATGCATTGATGGTAAATACGATATCGGAAAAATTAAATCTTGAATGATCTGAAGATATTTCAAAACCACTTGCAATTGAAGATTACCAAACAAATATGTACTCATACATAATTTATTGACAACCCAGTAGTTTGGAGAAGTAGATAAAACATTCCGACAGTAAGACGTGTTACAGACCATGCCAAACATTATCAAACTCCTAAGGTGTGACCCCTAAACTTAGTCATCACTGCAGTCATCAGTCCAATATAAAGGTCCACGAAAAATGCCTTCTTCCATCTCCTTTCGTCGCTCCTCTTCCTCTACTTTGGTCATATGCTCGCACCATTGCCTTTCCAGTTGCTCTTCCTCGTGTAGAGTTATTTCATGGTCTCGAAGCATCTCCTCCATCGTTGGGGGTGAGTTCGATGCCCAAGCAGTGATACGCAAATTATTACGATCCTCCAACAGTTGCACAAATCGACTTGCTTCAAAACCAACCCAGGAAACTAAACTTTTGATATAATCAAATAGGTGATGGAAGTAGGATCATGTTTTAGTCAGAAGACAAAATCCCCATTCCAAATTAAATGTTCTTAGAAGATACATGTTTGAAAAACCCAAATCAGCAAGAAATATACTTTGGACGAGTCTAACATGCAATATTAACAAAATAAACTTCGAAATAAACTTACCACAGGGACTTCGTTTGGGAGGGTGGGGTTTTGCCTCCTCTTTGACGGGTTTGACGACCCTCTTCACTGCACGCTCTACGGCAGCCTCCACAGTTGCCAATAAGGTCTTCTCCATCTTGTCGAGGTGTTGATGAAGGTGACCTATGACTCCAGCCACTGTTGCGGCGACAGACTCCTCCGAGAGCATGTAATGACAACGGCCCTCATCCAACTAATGTCGGAAATGGAAAGAACGATGCCGCACATGTGAACATCACAATGTTAACAAATGGAAGAAGAAATGGGAACAACCAAAACCTTGAAATCGAACTTCCAAACTCACCAAATCACGATGACATTCATAAAAAAACCCTAGTCGGGGCACCTTCCTCAACCCGCAGCCAAACTTTCGCCGGAACTCCGCAAAAGCAGAAGGGTATTGTCGGTCGGGTTGAAGGGCCGGCCATTGTTTGTCGTCGTCGACGTGAACGATTTCGAGGCCGTAGCAGGGGGATAAAGGAGAAAAGTCTTCTTTGTGTGGTGGGAGAGAGAGTTTGCTTGGGGTGGAAGGCAGATCACTGAAGGGCTTAGGTTTTGGGAGGGTATTTGGGAGATTTTCTTCTGAAAAGACATGTGTGGAAGAGTCGGAGGTCGTGCCATCCAAACGGCTCCGGCGGGTAGGAGGGGAGGAGCAGCTTCTGTGGTAGGATTCCAAGGAGCTAGCTTCTGGATGAGATCTGGGATTTGGAAGCCCCTTCCAAACGCAACCATAGTGTCCGAAGAAGTACACGGAGGCTGATAAAGATGTACGTATCGTCGGTGCAAGTGGAATTTGATGATGCTAATTGAGGGTCAGAACAAATGTTATGGGGTCTGATGAGTACACACAGACCTGTTCTCTCTTTGACTGGGATATTATGTGTGTCATTAAAGACAAGACCATGACTAGTCTTGTGATAGAAGAGACTGAGAGACATGATGATGAGGATATATTAGTACTATTTTGGAGCCTCCGGATTCTACCAGTTGGTGTACCAGGACTGCTTTTTTTGTATCTGTTTTCTTATTACTCAAGCATTTCTGGCTTCATATTTCTCATGTCAATTATTAGGTGAGATTTAAAGGGAGGTTGGTTCGTTTAAACACATTTTAAGTTTGGAAAAGCTATAATTTGTAATATACTCAAATGTGCTCCGAAACTATATTAATATTTTTTGTTTCCCAATAAACGAGGGGCTTCTTTTTTTGTGATTATGTACCCTTAGCACAACTCGTATTTACATGTATATCCTTCATACATGAATATTTATCGTATACACTCAAAAAGTTTCCGAAAATACTTTGCATCTTTATCCTTTGAAAATATATATTTATCTCTTAATATTTTATTTTTGTCAATTTTCACTTCAAATTGTCGTTACTGAGTCGACGACTGCTTATCACAAATCAAACCCAAGGTCAATTAATTCACATTGTCACCATAGGGTTCAGGACTTAATTACATGACGTCAGGTTCACGAGTTGTGACTTGTATAGTTGTACTTGTCAAGATATATTGATATGTAATCTTTTTAGTGCCATAACTAAGACTTTTGCTAAGAACATTTATATGACCCGGAGATATCCTTGCGGCTCGTGATTGTGTGTCTTGTCTTCATTGGATATCTATTCGTTTTGGGATGAAGATTTAAGTTTTGTTTACTTTTGATAAGCATGCACATAACAAAATTCATTAGGAAATAGGTCATTAAACAGAGCCTGGCTACTACAGCAAGTGAAACAAGATAGTGTCGTGATTTTTGCACAGAAGCACTTACGTAACAAAATTTGCATTTTGTTATCATAAGCAAGTTGTGGTAGTTATTTTACAAACAAAATCTTCTCACGATTTATCGGCAGCACTCGGCCTAAACGTTATGGAATTGAACCCCAACTTCAAAATGGAAAGCAGCAGGAGAAGAAGAATCCTTTCGAGGAGCAACAAGAGGGGAGATGATTAGAGCAATTTTGGGGGTTAAATTGCTCGTTTGGTACATGACGGATCAAGAGGCGACAACAACAGGTGTCAAACGAAAGTACACCGAGATAAATTATGTGATCAGCAATTGCACCGCATCAAATTTAAGTTTCGTTTATCGAAAGTACAACTGAGCAACAAAAAAAAACGAAATAAAATATTTGTATTGTTTAAGAGTTAATTACAAATTATCTCTTGAACTATGTCTTTATATCATTTTGTACCAATAATTTTAAGAGATAACAATTAACTTTATTGAATTTTTATTTTGTTACACTTTACTCCTTGAATTTTGAAAATATATTATTTAAACACATTTTCTTAATTTTCTTACAGTATTTTACGTTATATCCATGATACATTCCTAAACATAGTTTAGATGAAATTTCAGATCGAATCGAATATCAAATATTGTTGGAATTTAAGTTAGAATTAACGTTAAAAAAAGTTACGAATATAAGTTTAAATAATAGATTTTAAATTTCAAAACCATAATTTATTATCTAACCAAAATTCAAGAGATACTAATTATTATCTTTTAAAATTTAAGGGTTCAAACTAAGGTACAGTTTAAAATGTTATTTATACGTCGTTCAAATGCGCAGATTCCGTACACACAGACCCAACATGACGTGAGGTTTGAGCAAATGGATGGTCGAGATCTGAGCTCGCCGAACTCGAGGAGATTGCTCGCATGTGCATGCAACCATTGAAATCTTGATCCCAATGATCACGTGACCTTTATGTCCTTTTGAGGGATTTTTATTTTGCTAATTCCCACGTAAATTTGGTGATCTTTTGTGTGAATCGCTAACTGCAGGGGTTGGTACCGTTTGTTTTACGGCTCCACAAAGTTCGACTCTAGCTCAGTTCATTTATTAAACGATCAAACTCAAACACCAAAATCTGTTCGTTTAATAAACGAGTCAAGTCCTACACTAGTGCAGAAAAGTCCATATACGTCGGATATATAGGGGTATAAACGTCGGATTTCGACAGTCTAAGTACTTTACGTATATTTCCTCCTCGTCTATTGTTGTTGTATAGACGTCGGCTATATACGACCGACGTAGACGTCGGCTATACACGACTGACGTCTATTATATGTTAATTAACCCAAAAATACATTGCAACCTATATCGGACATTCAACAGTGACATTAATCAAGCTCACGGTGCCCAAGTGCCCAAAGTGCCAATCTTTTGACAAATAACCACGAATATGAAGCCCAACATGCCCAGGCGCCCCAAGTCGTTCGCGTTCAGCAGTAAATGAGTGGTGGAATACATCAACCACACCAACAAAAATAAATTCTCCGATGTGGAACTAAACTATTATTACGTCATACAGACGTCGGATATATAGATTGACCGACGTCTATACACAAGCATAACCTATAGACGTCGAGACCTATAACCGTCGGTCATGCTATACATCCGACGCCTATACATTGAAATAACAATAATTAATAAAAAAGATACGCCTTATAGACGTCGGCTACCATATACAACCGACGTCTATACATGGGTAAATAGTAAAAAAAACATTGCAACCATTTTAATTTTAAATATATATATATGTTTCTCACTTGTATTTTGTAGTGTGATACCAAACTCCTATTTAGAAGTAAATAAGTGGTGAAGTATTTCAACTCCACCAATAAAAAAAATTCTCCAAGGTGGGACTAAACATGTCACCCTACACACACATGTGTACAACACACATGTGATAGTTACAATGATGTAACTATTTTTAAATCCACATTATTCTTATACAAAATAAATACACATAAATTCTTACACGAAATAAATCCCAAAAAAATGCATTATTTCTTATACAAAATAAATCCAAAAAAATGAGTTAATTCGTACACAAAATAAATCCCAAAAAATATGTTATTTCTAATACAAAATAAATCCACATAAATTCTTATACGAAATAAATCCAAAAAAATAAAAAAAAATATTTTCTTCTTTCAGGAGGTATAGACGTCGGTTATACTAAAAAATCGACATTTATACAAACCTATAGACGTTGGATGTCCAAACATCCGACGTCTATACCTATAGACGTCAAATGTTTTTATATTCGACGTCTATTCGGTGACGTCTATTGAGCATTCTGCACTAGTGCTAGCTCGGCTCGGTTAGCTCGATAAGAGCTCGTTTGGCTCATTTAAGCTTATACACATATTACATATATGTTACAAATAAACATATTATTTTCTATATCTCAATTACCTAAAAGTAGAACATATAATTTATAAAAAAATTCATTTATATGCTAACGATATTTATAAAATGTAATCATTATATTTTACAACAAGTTAGTCAAGCCTTAAACAAACTTAAAAGGGTTGAAAAACTTGTTGAAATTTTTAAATAAGCAAACGAGCCAAGCTCGAACTCGGCTCGTTTAGTCAAACCCAAACGTGACATCTGACTCAGGTATGGGCGGTATTTTTTTTAATTCAATTATTTTTTATAAAATAGATAAAAAATCAGGAAAAATCGGGAAAATAGGAAAAAATGCACAAATATTTTCAAAAAATATCATACATGTTTAGGCTTCGAAAAGACACATAGTTCCTCGACCAATGTCTCACTAGGCACCCCCTCTACCCACCTAAACACTTAGGTATATAATTTATTGCTTAGTAGTACGATTACAAAGGTAACTCAGAGTTCATACAATAGCAGATAAGACCGGAGACTTAATCGCAAAAACTTGGTGATTAGGAAACTTGATGATGAGAATAGAATTATGAAGAAGAAGAGAATGAGAGATGTGTGAAAAATGAAGAGGTTTGGAGGGGTTTATATAGGATTTCGGGGTAGTGGCTAGGGGTGCAAATGGTTACCAAGTATCCGAGTATCCGATTCGAAAATTTCTATTTAGTTGGTATTTGGTTTAAAAAAATTTACCAATTAGAATTCGGATACGAATTTGGTTTAAAAAAATTTACCAATTAGAATTCGGATACGAATTCGGATACAAGCTATTTAATATTCGAATTATCCGAATTATCCGAATTATTCGAATACATGGTCAAATACACAAATTAGTATTCCAAAATTTAGTATTCTAAAATTTTAATACGAAAATTTAGTATTCGGATTCGGATAGTTCTACTGAATTCGGATTCGAATTCGGATTCGGATAGTTCTACTGAATTCGGATTCGGATTCGGATTCGGATAGTTCTACTGAATTCGGATTCGAATTCGAATTTGGTAATGGAATATGGTATTCGGATTCGAATTCGGATACAGTTGGTATCCGAGTTATATTATCCGAGTTGCAGCCCTAGTAGTGGCAAACTTGTAATTTTTGAAAAAAAATAAAAAAAATTGAGAGCCATTGGAGAGCCTCCAACGGCTCTCGCCTAGGCGAAGCGATCGCCTATTTCGCCCAGTTCTCCTGGGCAAAAAGCGGTGGTCGCCCAGGCAACCACCGCGAGGGGCGACCGCCTAGGCGGTCGCCTTCCGATACACTGGTTTAAAATTTAAAAAACAAAAAATTTAAATTATTGAAAATAAAAAAATTGAGTAAAGAAAAGTGACCGAAAAAAATGTGTGTGCCAGTGTGAGAAGGAGACAAAGAATAGAGATAACAAAAAAGAATAAGAAGAGAGAGTGATGGAAATGATGTAAATATTATTTTAAATGAGTTAGGGTGATTTTTGCAACATTTTGAATTATTAGATTGTCTAGGGTTGCTCCGAAAAATTCAATTTAATATTCAATCAGTTAAGTGAGTATGACGGAAAGTTAACATTATTCAAAAATATAAATTGTAATTTCAGTGGAACGTGCATAATTTTTTGAAAAGTGATGACATAAATAATTAAGATATTTTCCAGTGATTTGCAAGTAAAAAAATCTAATATATTAAAACCTACAAATTTAAGGTTTATTACACTTATTTTATCCAAAACATGATGTGATGGCTTATAGAAATCTCCCCAAAGGGGTCAAGGCCTAAGGAAGAGGGTGCTTTCACTTCCACTTTGGCATGCATCGGTGATAAAGCCTATGCAAGCAAGCTAGCATCGATTTTAGATGTAACACCAGCTGGAGATCAGCAGTATGTCTGCTGCTCAACACCACAGATTCCCTTTCACTTCGTGAAACACATTGCTAGATATGCTTTTCAAAGTGACCCATGTCATTCATTAGAGTCCACCAACCTGTGGGCATATTCCACTTTCTGCACCACACGTGAAGATTAATTCGTACTGCTGCTGTGGATTCTTCCTTTTGACCTTTGCTGAACTTGGAAGAAATAACTGCACATCTGTGATCTGTGCTTAAATTTATGTTCCTGTCAGCAGCTATAGAGAGAGAGTTTGTTTAATGGTTAAATGTGGGCCGTCTTAAGTTCTTAACCTCCTATTCGTCTCTTGTTCCATTTAGTTTATTTGTGATTATCTTATTGAAAAAACCATCTTATTTATTTTCATCCCATTTTACTTGTAATTATCTTATTGGGAAAAACATCATTTTATCTTGTAAGTAAACTTGAAATATTTTACCGGAAAGATCATAAACCTAATACAAGTACAATGATAGATTGATTATGTAATTTGATTATTTGAGTGACTAAGAACAATGAATATAGATAGGAGCTCGCACAAAGTATAATTTTTACGCAATCGAATACATCAAACCCTTGTCTCCCCAAAACGGAAAGACACCTTTGTCACCCAAATCATGTCGTCCTTGGTGTTCATTCCTTTATTTCATTGTGAATTTTGAGAAGCAAGCATGTTAGCAGCAATGGTAAACTTTGCATGGTAAAGTCTGGTTACATGGCAACTGTCTTTCGATAAGAAGCTTTTGATTTTGATTAAGTAATGGTAAGGGCATGTGGGAGGTGGCTTGATATTTGGACGTATCCTTAAATAATAATAATAAATTGTACTATACACTTAAGGTGGGAAGAACTTTTCAAAGAGCTTAGAGTACCCTTAACGGGTGCTCTTTGGGGTCGGATCTGAGGGGGACCCGACCACAATCCCCCTTAATTAGCAAATATTTGCGTAACAGAGATCGGGTTCGAGACGCTCGGAAACATATAGCATTGCGAGCCGATTTGATCGAAAATATATAACGCTTTGAAAGGAATGCAAGTTAATATTGTTGTAATACGTATTGTAATAATTTAATTTAAAATTATCGTATTATGTAATTGTCGAATTTTGATTAAATCTAATTTTTCGATATTATTTGGAAATTAACGTAATTTAATTAGATTAAGTCAATATAGAAATAATTTATTTAGTAGTTTGTGTATTTTTGTGATGGAATAGAAAATAAGGTTAAAAATTGATGTGGATGAGAGAGAGTGTTGAAAGTTGGGTTGAGTTTAAGGAGTGAAAAATATGTTGAGTTGGGTGGTGTGTTGCATGATATTTTTGGTTGACGTGACGGATAGAGAAACTGAGTTAGATGAAGATTTTGGGTTGGTGTTGTGGATGCTCTTAAAAGGGGAAAAAGTCCTTGTTAGGTGGGGTTTATATCTAAAGGCCTAGAAGTCATAGCTGTAGATCCAGGTACAAGATATCTTTTACATGTTATCTGATTTTATAAGTTTTTTCAAGTTTTGTTGCTTCTACCGATAAATACAATATCTCTTGTTTTACACTCATTCTTACTTTAAAAGTAATTACCATCTATACATGTTTATATGACATGTACAAAGTAGTACTAACAAAACTTGGTAAAAACCCATAACATATCTCCACTCCATCTTTTATACTTCTTTTATTTTTTTGTGGTAACCTCATTTCTTAGGAAGTCTCTTCAATAAGTCGGGGAGCCAGCGTTAAAGTTATCCATTTGGTTATTTAAACAATGATTTACTGCCTATGTCAATTCGATATTTTCATATTATATTCAACTTATTTATGTTTCCATCTGCTTCAAAATCGATCTTTAGATCTGATATTCTGATCGACCACCGATGTCAATATTGTTCAACTCGTATAATCGTGTAGTACGTGTACAGTAAGTAATTTCATGATTTGCTTCACATCAAACAATCTCTAAGCGAAAAGGGTAGTCTTCTAAAGTTCTAAGTAAGAAAAGCTTTTACCATTTGCTGTCGTGGGAAGAGAAGAAATTTCATGCAAAAATAGGTGGACTAGGATCCTTTCCAATTCTTCATGAATTGGAGAGGCCCAATTCGTTGGATCTGAACCGTCCAACGTAATTGGACGTCCCAGATTGACTTGGGAAGTTAACTTTTAGTTGAAAATAAACAATAGATTAGCACTTTCGCGATCGAACCAACAAAAGTTAATGCCTAATCAATTTTATGTTAACTCCGTTTGAGACGATCGCGAGTAAATTGTGTTAAAACAATCTCCCGGTTCCCGAACCCTCATACTCTGCGCAAGCAGATTTGTTTGAAAGAATTTAAGTTACAAACTTTTACCGTACGAAAGTGATACTTTATGATCATTCCATGCAAATTTTAACAATATACCCTGCAAAGGATTATAATTATTTGTGTTGCAAGAGTTTGAACTTAAAGGATAATATTTTAAAATATTATTAAGCAATGTTAGACTTGGTGTCAAGCTGCCGATTGCCTATACTGCTTAAGCAACGTAAGAGCACAAATAACAGCGTTCGGGCTACCTCGGGCGTCCTGCACTCTCTCTGCTACGTCAGCTTCTCTCTCTGCCACATCAGCTCACCCAATCCACCCAAAAAACCCACTTACCCATGCCCGGGCTACCTCACCCACCCTACACTCTCTTTCCTCCACATCATTTCTTAATTAAACAAATTTAATTTTAACACAACAATTAACAAATTACATTTTATATAAATCTAATTCTAATTACATTATAATTCTAATTCACGATATAATTATTATTACTATTAATTAATTAACAATAATTATTATTCATTAATAATATTAATCACTATTAAACCACAAAAAATTGAATATTTGAAATTTGAATATTTGAATTTTGAAACGCGCGTGAATGTACAGTATACGCGTGCGTGAAAAGTAATCCACGAGATTGCACAGTATACGCGTGAAAGAAAGTAGTCCGCGTGAATGTACAATATACGCGTGCGTAAAAGTAATCCGCGTGACTACACAATATCTAATTTTTTCTCTATATATACCTTACACAAAACCCAACTTACATCCCATATCTCTTCCACAAAACACAACGTTGCAATGTCTTCTCCGGATTACAACCGTTCCCCCCTTGTCCACAATCAAATCCGCGTCCACGCTATCCACAAGAATACCCCTCACGTCCATTTTGTTGGATCGTGTGGGTCGGGTTAATCTAATCACTTTTACGCTAATCCCTAACTAATCAAACAATAAACGCAGCGGAAACAATTTAAAGACTAGTAGGGAAAAGGAACAAGCAAACCACGCGTTTTTATGGAGGTTCGGCACCCTACCCGGGTCCTAGTCCTCACTTGCAAGCTCCGCTCGGATCACCGAGCTCCTCCTACGACTTCACTATCCGCTCCCTGTTCCGGGCCGGGAGACAACACCTTACAACCGTCAAACTCGCGAACAACCCTCGCCGAGCTTGGAATCCTCTTCTCACAATCCGAGAAGGATGCTTCGGGCTTTTACCGGAGCCTTTACTCTTTTGACAAACTTTGTAACTGAGTGTGATTCACTCTCTAATTGAGCACACTTGAGTAGGATGAGTGATTGAACAAGTGTGTGCAGTTTAGGCTTATGGAGTGTAGAAATGAGAGCTTTGAGGATTGAGGTTTCTCTCTAATGTATTGAGACAATTTGAGTTGGAGAGTTGTGTTAACAACAGGTCTTGATCCTCTATTTATAAGCTACTAAGGTATTCTAGCCGTTGGGGATAGATTTGGTTGGGTTTTGTGTAAGATACACAAAACAGAAAATCGGGCTACAAATCTGTCCAGAACTGGTCGACCGAAACTAATAAACCGGTCGACCGTTAACTTGATTTCAAAGAGAACGGTCGAACTAAATATATAATCGGTCAGACAAACGGGCTAGAACTTAACTCTACTTAAGTGAATCAGTCGAACCAAAATTTGAGGCGGTCGACCGATAAGGAGATTCGGTTGAGACAAAGGTGCAACGGTCGAACGAAGAATGTGTCGACCGATAGCAGCGATAAAATAAACGTTCAACCGGTCGACCGAAACAAGGTCGTCGTTCGACCGGTTACCGAATGTATTTTGGGGTTAAGTTTGTTTTATACGAATACGACCGTTATAGGAATACGACAAAGGTAACGGTCATAATAAAATCCGGGATCGGTCGACCGGAAAGGTAGAATCGGTCGACCGGTAGAGTTCGGTAAAATCACTGTGGAGAGTCTGTTATAAACCAGTCGGACTGAGAATAGGTTCGGTCGACCGGTTCACACAAGAATTCTGGGTTTAGGTTTTAAGTGATTTCCGACTAAGGTTTGGGTGATCTAATGAAGTCCAAATAATGTGAAATTTTGTATGTGACTTCTCTAAGGAACCTAGTGTGTATGTGATATGTTTTTAGCTCTTGTATGCTCAATTTACACATGTTCATAAGACTCAAAATAAAATCAAGATTACAAGTCTTCATATAACTTTATTACAAATCTTGACTTGATTTCCTTCCTTCCATGAGTCTTGATCACCGGTATAGGTAAGCACATGCAATATATATGCAATGCAATATGTGTGCAACTCTACATTACTTAGGATTAAGATTAGGTTGATTAAATCATCAAAACAAGGATTACGGCCAAAAAGCCAACACATTTTACCAACAACCATTCCAACAACCAGACTTTTCCCACTACGCACCACTAGGGCTGAGCATCGGTCCGGTCCGGACTGGACCGGAAAAAAAATTCAGGTCCGGACCGGAAAAAATTCGAAGGGTTGGACCGGAGACCGGAACCGTTCGGTTCGGTCCGGTCCAAAAACCCGATTTTTTACCTTAAATTTAAAAAAAAAAATTGAACCGGACCGGATCCAATTTTTTTGTTTCGGTCCGGACCGGTTGGTTCCGGTTCGGTTCGGTCCAAAAACCCAGACCGGACCGGGTTTTGCTCACCCCTACGCATCACCATTCCCACCACCAGACCAAAACTCACCATACCCACAATTCTCCCACTACGCACAACCAGATCAAAACTCACCATTCCCACAATTCTCTCAAGGAGCGGCCAGAATGACGACGATGTTGTCCGACAAGCGCACGTGATCTACGAGCGAACTCATGGGCCTAAATTTCTTTATTTTGATGCTTGGGTTATGTTGCGTAGGTACCCAAAATAGGAGTCTGTGATATCCGGAGCTAATGTCGTGCGTGTTGACTGGGAGTCCCCGGAGTTGCACGATGAAAATAGTCCCCAGTCAGGAAGCCTTGGGAAAAGAAAGAGCACGGATGGCTCCAGGACGCAATCACCCTCGGATGCAGAAGAGCTGATGCCGGGGTCGTCTACACGCCCAGAAGGTGTGAAGAAGGCCAAGAAAAAGGCTAAGAGTGCATTACGCCCCGAAAGAGACACCGATGTTAGAGAACTTGCACAACAGATTCGATACACCGCCCAAGTCAGAGAAAATGGTTTCTCCAAGCAGGAGGAGTTAGCGGAAAGGAATTTCCAGAGGCATTTAATAAAAAATAAGTTGGACATGCTTCACTCTCTGATGAGGAAGGACAACCCGACGGAGAATGATAAAAAAGTAATCGATAAACTTCTCGCCTGGGCAGAAGAGAATGAGTACGTGTAGTTTGTTGTAGTCTGTATTTCGTATGGTTTGTATTTCCCTTAGTTTGTATTTCGTGTTGTAGTCCGTATGGTTTGTATTCCCCTTTAACATATGTTTCATGTGGTTGGTTGTAGTTCGTATTTCAGTATTATTAATGTATTGTTCTTATGGTATTGTCGTGTTAATATATTTTCTATTTAACTTGATTTTTTTTAATTTTTACTATTAAACCACATCGACAGTTCGGGGGCATCCCATCTCGCCGGTTAGATGACGGGGGTGGCAAGGGGGCAGCGCCCCCTGGAAATTTTTTGGATCTTAAAATTGTTGATTGGGAAAATTTTGAATCTTTATCACTTGTAAAAAATTATTACCCTATTTTAGTAACAAATACCCAATCCATTAATAACAAAACATTCACTAAATAATTAAAAATTTAAAAAAAAAACAACGAATGGGAGGTGGACATGTGTCCCCCACCCGAGGGCACCGAGGGCGTCTGCTCGGGACGCCCAACGCCCGGGCAAGCGCCCGGGCGGGCACACGAGGGGTGCCCGACCAGGGCGCCCGGGCGGGGCACCCCGGTTTAGGGTGCCCTAAAGATATCTGAGCTAGCTGGCATACATACATCTCTTTCAAACCCCTCTCTCTTTCGTAGCTGAAGTGCTAAACCCTACAAATACTATAGACCACCTGCAATACATAGCTCTTATGTTTTAGGACTTAAAACAGTACTTTATATGTCCTCTCACTGGTTAACTCCATCGGTTGGGATGTGCCATCTTCTAATCTCCATGGGCATGCACTGATGCACTGGTCAACTAGTGTTTCAGGTGGGCAGTTAAAACCCAGTTTTTTGAACTCATCTCCATGCCCTGTGTTATATTTTCGGATGCTTGCGCTCACCAAATGTTCTTAGAGCTGGTGAGCCTACCTGAGTAGCTCGGACTCAAGCTCGAGCTATGATGTCTGGCTCGAGTTGAGTTTCGAACCATGGCGAGTCTAATTATTTCTTGACAAGCTGAGTTAAGCTCGTACTCCTTCGAACTCTGCTTGATTACTCCCCCACTTGTAATGAACAATTTAAGATTCTTTTAAAAAATATAAAAAATGCTTGTGTATGTTTGCGGGCGAGTAAAAATGAAAAAAGATCACATCTCAACTTTCAAGAATGAGAGACAATATCTTACTATACTAAGATATGACGGTGCGTGTATTATACAGTTTATATTAATTCATTAATGTTTTTTTTTCTTCTATTGAGGTCCTAGTAATTTTATTAAAGGATAATGAGTGAGAACTGAGAAGGCTAACCCTCCCAGCACAAAGCGCACACGAAGTGCGAACATAGTTCATGGCTCCTACAAGTCCAACACAAAGTAGTTGTGGGTTTATATTCAACTTAGTAGGATGCTGATATGCAATTTATCTTAACAATCAAAATTAACAAAGCACAATAAATCTCAACAACATTCGAAAAACTAAAGAACCATTTTGATATCTTAAGCACCTACTTATTTTTTATTTTTTATGACCTAGAATTTCGTGATATCCAGCCCAATTAATAAGACGAGTTGTAATTCCAAACCGTGGTAACCAACTCTGAGCACCCGACTGTAATTTCGATTCCAAGAAGTAATAAGGATGTGAGCGTTTCTTCAATTTCTTATGAAATACCAAAACTACAAGTACATGCATGGGGTCTTTTCACACCACTGATGGATATATATTAGATGACATTCAAATGTTTGGCATGCATGGGTTAATTCGAAGGAACACTTGAACGTTGTTGGGTGGTAAAAAGGACCAAACCATGGCAGTGGTGAGGCAGAGGGAAGCAGCACTGTGGCTGTGGTAAACAGTGTACCCTCCAATGCCATCCATTCCACTGTAACACGTCTTCGAGACGACGAGACCATATGCGCTTCACATTCTATCCCATGCATTTATTGAACTCAATTATTGCCCCAACCATCTCTACCAACGGGTACGTTTTTTCACTATGCTATAGACGTGGATCACAGCTTATCACACTTAGTCCGACGGTAACAACTGGATTAGATTTTTGGTCGTGGAATCCTTCCAAGTGATGCAGGTGGGACGCTTATGTTTCAACCAAATAGGACATTAGTGTTGCAATCCCACTGTTCCGTTCCATGAGTATTGATCGAGTTGGTATGTTACATACATCTGATTAATTCCAGGCACGGTCGAACCAAAATTTAAATCGCTCGTCTTAGTTCTCACAATCTCAACGGTTAAATCTAGCATACATTTGATGCTATAGATCGTTAGATTTACATATCAGTATGATGGACACAACAAAGTAAAGCAAACCACCACTATTAGACATCCCAAACATGTAAATGAAATTGATAGAATTTGATCTCTAGTTTTGATTTTCCTAAGACTAAAGATCTCTAAGCTGAGCTAAACCATGTTGATTTCAATAATTAAATTCACTTCTTGCGTGAGCAATTCAAGACTATAATTGTGAGAATCATACAAAACATCGATATTTCATATAATTCTTTCAATTATACTCACTAATAATAATCGTTAGTGATCTACAAATTAGACAGCTACTTTCACTAAATTCCAATGTCGAAGACAAACGATTGCAATAACTTGTTTGGAAATGCCAACTGGAGGTATTGATTTTCACTGGTAGAACGCGAACACATTACTGCTAGAAAACACAAACAAATTATCAGCTGTAGTGCTTCAGTAACTTGCTGATACGTATCTCCATACTCTAAACCACATATATTGAAACTTCAAAGACATCTACAGTAATAGTAGGAAAATGCAATCAATATGTGCACCTATGACCTTTCCTCCACAACATAGTAATAATTCCTCTGATTTCACCATTATTTTGATGTCGAAGTGCATGGGCCACCCTGACCTTTGTATTTACGACTAGTACGTAGTGGGCCAGCCTGAGCTTTGGATTTACGACTAGTATGTAGTGGGCCTGACAACTTGCTATCTGGTTTGTGGAGTGGTACACCAACCAGGCCCCTACAAGGCTACAAGATTGAGTTTTCTTCTTTAATGAACCATGAGCTCGTAATTTTTTTAAATAATAATCATTTAAAAAAAAATTCGAAAACTAATAAAAAAAATTAAATCTACGCAGATCGCGGCTCGAACCCGCGATCCACGCAACCAAGGATCGCGAGTCCAAACCGCGATCCGTCTGGGTTTTTTTAACAATTTTTTTTTTGATTTCAGTTAATAAGTTTTTGAGTTTTCAGATTAAGTATTCAGTTAATTTTTGAGTTTTCAGATTAAGTTTTTAGTTAAAATCAGTTAATCTCAACTAGTTTTTATTATCTTCTCGGGATCACACGACACTTCTCTTCTAGTTTTTCTTCCATTCGGAGCTCGCACAACACTTATTTTCCAGCTTATCTTTGACTCAGGTAAATTTTACACAAATTTTTGACTTAAGAATATTTTAAATTAAGATTTAATTTCTTTGTTAAATTTAAATTATTTGGAATTGTTTTGTTATTTTCTATTATATTTAATTTTAAATATTAGTTGTATTTATGTATCTGTTTATAATTAAATTAAATGTATATACATTTAAAATTTGTATAACGTACATTTACGAAATTTATTATATAATATAAGTATTTGGAATAGTTATTTATTATTTTCTGTTAAATTAAAATTTAAATATTAGTTGTATTTATGTGTTAAATTGTTATAGCTTTCATTATTTCTATAACATGCAATTTGTCATGAAATGTACGAGTAAATTATTTTTTAATTATTATAATTAATTCTGTTTTTATTTTCACGAACAGTTGTTTTGACAAAATGAGTCATTTAAGTAGAAGTCGCTCTTTACAAAACGAACGTGAGTATAATGATGCAGTGGATAGAGAGTCTATTTCCCCACTTCTCGGAATACCAAATTGCATGATCAGAGTCAATGATATTTGCACAAATGTAAGTACCAAAAAATCATATTGTGTTAATTTTCTAAATATTTAAATTACATTTTTTAATTGATGTATTTTTCACAATATATTTGAATATATTATAGCCGGAGGCTGTTTTGGAATGTCGTGCACATCGTCCAGTAATTATTTCCACGATTGTTTTAGTCAAGCACTCAAAAATTTGGGATTATATCAACTTGCCCAAATAAAACATACAAGGACAGACAATAGATTGATTACTGCACTTGTAGAGCGGTGGCGTCCTGAGACTCACACTTTCCACTTACCGGTTTGGGAGGTTGGATTAACATTGCAGGATGTTAGCTGTTTGTGGGGTCTACCTATCAGTGGTATTCCAATAATCGGGCACAGTGATCGAGACAGTCGTGAGTTAATTAGAAATTCCTTTGGGATTGATATAAACGCCGAGATTATGAAAAAAGGTAAAAGAACGGTAGGAGGAGATGAGCCACAAATGTTCAAAGAGTCCGGATTTAGCATCAGTTTGCAATGTTTGCAGGTAAATTACGGGAATCTACCAGAATTTCCCACAGATGAAGAAGTGACACAATATGCACATGCTTTCATTTTAGATTTGTTTGGATCCATGGTTTTCCCTGATAGCTCTGCGACAGGTGTTCCAGTTATGTATTTGAGGTTTTTGCAGGTGTTGGACAAGCCGATAGATTACAATTAGGGTGCGGCCGTGCTTTCATGTTTATATCGCAACTTGTCTATTTCATGTCAAACTGGAAAAAGGAACATTGGTGGTGCATTGTTACTTCTTCAACACTAATCTTGGACTCGGTTTCCCGTAGCCCGGCCGAGACACGTGGGTCATGCTAAGTGTTTAGGTGGAGAAGACCTAGACTCGCGACCTCCATTTGCTATTAAGTGGCAATACCCACAAACTTATGAGGTTAATGCCACACATAATTGTCTTACACATTACAGAAATGAATTTGAATGTATGTTGGATGAGCATGTAAACAGGCAGTCGTATTATGAAAATATGATGTTGCTTCCTGGCCGGATATTTACTACTGATGCTGCATATTGGCTTGCGAGAGTGCCTTTGATTCATTTCTGGATGATTTCATGGCATTATCCAGAAAGAACTATGAGACAATTTGGATTTTATCAAACGATGCCACCGCCAGAACCTCATCCGTGGACAAAACCTCATCCGTGGACAATTTGGATTTTATCATCCGACGCCACCTGTTGAGACTCAACCCCATTCTGAGTTGGTTCCATACGTTTTCTCTGATGATGAAGAAGAATCAGTGCATGTTGCGACTCCAGTCGGTCGAGGGTGCCGACGCAAGATGAAGACAAAGATTTTCACTCTCTCGTAGTAGTTCATATTGTAATTCAGTTGTACTCGCAGTTGTACTTTAAGATCTTATGATTTTGTTTTGTCATCTTAATTGATATGGTTTGACTTATAAATAAGACATTATAAACATTATAAACATTACAACACATTCAACAATATAACACATTCAACATTACAATACATTCAACAGTACAATACATTAAACGTTACAATACATTCAACATTACAATATATTAACCGAACGCTTACATTACAATACATTACAATATATTACTATACATTCAACCTTCCCTTACATTGTAATGATCGCTTGGGTGATTAATCGAACCACAACCTGTACAATGACCCAGACCTATCCTTCCTTCCATGACATCCATCGTCATCGGTAAACGTTTTGACCTTCTCCTTCCTTTCTTGAGGAGAGTTCGATCAGGTATTATTTTGTCTCCCATGTATTCAGGCCAATCCTCTTCCTTCCCGTACACATCGAAGTGACCCTCCCATGTGTGCACTAGAGAGTTGACACTGTAGTACGAATGTGTATATTCATTGGCATTGTAGTTACGTGCGGCACACACTGCCAAAACGTGAATGCAAGCGATACCTGTATTTTGTAGTCCCCGACACTTACACTTCGGTCTGGTGCCGTCACGTAGAATCACCTTGTAACTACGATCCCTCCTACCTCCAGTTCTGCTCACTCTTTCATGTTTGGATATGACCTCATATACTCCTGTATCGAAATCAGTTCCAATATTTGTGTAACCCTCTCGGAAAAGATGTGTCCTCTTTGTGCCAACACACGTGCATGTTGTCTTCTGTTGTTGAACCACTCCAACAGTTTATAGTATGTCGCCTCTACAATTGCGCAAATGGGTAAACCACGAGCTTCTTTGAAAACATTGTTCAGACACTCTGCAGCATTGCTTGTCATTATTCCCCATGTTTGGCCTCCGTCGTGACACAACGACCACTTACTAGGAACCTCCGGTTCATTCTCATTTGTTTCATCTTTTTTCCCTATCCCTTTTATGTATTGTAATGCATCTTTACTCCAATACTCAACTTGTTCCAAACTGGCTTTGAAATCCCACGGATTACTGTGTCTGCATGCTGCCTTGAAGGCGTCAACTGCATATTGATTCTTACAATTTTTTAGCAAGTTTTCGGCAAGATGTTGTGCGCATAAACGGTGAACTGCTTCATTTCCTTCCTCGTGCCAACCGTAACCGGGATTCCTAAAAATGTGTTTAATTGCAGCATGTCGATCAGATATGACACATATCTTCCTATCTCCAATCACCTCTCGTCGCAACCATCTCATAAACCATCCACAATTGGATATATTTTCCTTCTCAACGAGCCCAAATGCAAGAGGCAGTAGTTGATTCTCAGCGTCATACCCAACATCAACAAGTAACCTTCCTTCGTATCTACCTTTAAGAAATGAGGCGTCTATGCTGATAACAGGACGCAGATATTTGAATGCATGAATACAAGGACCAAAAACACATGCTGCACATTTAAACTGACGGACACCAGCGCATGGTAAATGGTCAGAATGAACTACAACTTTACTTCCAGGATTTGATTGTTAAATAGCATTTAACAATTGAGGCAACAAAGCACATGAACCCGACCAACTTCCAAACATGTATGCAATAGCAATCTCGCGGGCACGCCATAATTTATTGTACTTTGGATTAACACCTGGAAATATTTTTCTTACCATACCAAACACCTGTTTAATGGGGAGCGAGACATTATTTTCGACATCTTCACGGATGATATCAGCCATCATCTTTGCAGTCAGCTGAGCATGATCAAATCGGGCAGCTGTGGACCTGCATATATGCTTATACGGACATTTTCTTATAGACCATGCATCACCCGAACCGGTCTGTGTAGCGTACAACATCCAGCTACAATTTTCATCTTTACATCTCACCATATATTTGGTTTTGCTGCTGTCTTGCACCTTGATCTCCCGATTATTGTCAATATGCCATTTCGATATTGCGTTCTTCAGAGCGTCTTTTGATGAGAATGCTTGATTCTCAGCTAACGGACCTTCAACTGTTACGCTGCTTCTATAAATGATGTATCTGCAGGAACCCAACTAGAACAATCATGAAAGCTTTTAGCTGGGTGAACCGAACCCCTCCCTCTAAATGGGTTGTATTGGCTTAACTGACTCACGTTCGGACCAATATCTTCATCTTCCTCAATCTCATCAGCATCCTCGTCGTCCTCACCTGATGATTCTTTCTCTGTATCTATATTGTAATCTTCGTCATCATTTTCTTCTTCATCATCTGTTGGTATAGGCACGAAATCAGAAGTTCTATTCGCAGGTCGACTGATTTCTGCTATGGTGTTTGCATCACATGACTGTTGAGATATGAAACCTGCACCACTACTAATACCCGGTTGGTTACCTGTAAACATCTCAGCCCTCCACTCAATTTCCACAGGATTCAACTGTACATATAACTCCATCATTCCCATTTTGGAATAAGCTGTTTCATAGGCTATTCTCCAAGAATTCTCATCATATACAGACATCACATTAAAAAAAAGTAACCGGTTGGTGGAATGTTACAACGATATTGAATATTCATCGAGTACTGAGAGTCTTTGACATTCAAACCTTGATATATCAAACTCTTAAGTTCTTCTAAGGTTACATTTTCGCTCGCTGAAAGTGTAAGTCTTGGACCTATCATGTACTCCACACCGTAACTTGCATTTTGAACTATTTCACCGCCAAAGTACACACTTACCGCAATCATTTTGTTAACTACAATGAAAAATTCTTTAATCAGTTTTATATTACAAATTATTTCAAGATTTGATATTATTACCAATTATTAATAATGTGACATAAATAGAAATTAAGAATGAAAAAAAATTACCTCAAAATTCACCAGGAAAAAAACACACGGATTACAAAAATTGATATCACCAGGCACAATTTGAAGACTGTGAACAGAGTAGAATTTCAATATTTGATATTATTATCAATTATTAATAACTATAAATATAAGAATGAAAAAATAATTACCTCAAATAACACCAGGAAAGACACACTGATCGGAAAAAAATGATATCACCAGACACAATTTGAAGACTGTGAAGAGAGTAGAATTTCAATATTTGATATTATTACCAATTATTAATAACTATAAATATAAGAATGAAAAAAATAATTACCTCAAATAACATCAGGAAAGACACACGGATAAGAAAAATTGATATCACCAGGCACAATTTGAAGACTGTGAAGAGAGTAGAATTTCAATATTTGATATTATTACCAATTATTAATAACTATAAATATAAGAATGAAAAAAATAATTACCTCAAATAACACCAGAAAAGACACACGGATCAGAAAAATTAATATTACAGGGTACAATTTCAAAGGGTACAATTTCAGAACTGTGTGGAGAGTAGAAGTTGAAATGTACGAGGAATTGAAAAAATAATTGGTTTTAAAAAAAACGGACAAAACCTGAATTTATAAGAACTCGCGCCCACGGATCGCGGGTGCGAACCACGATCCGTGGTGACGGATCGCGGGTGCCACTCGCGATCCGTGAGCACGGATCGCGGGTTCGAGCCGCGATCTGCGTACTTTTGAAAATTTTTTTTGATTAGTTTTCGAATTTTTTTAAAATGTTTATTATTTAAAAAAATTACGGCCATGAGCTATATTTAGTTGGTCATGTAATGACTGAAGTATGTGACATATATTTGGAGTTATTTGCAAGGTAAGTTCGTAGAAGTGTGACAGAAAATCACCTTACTCTATAATTCTAAATAAAATAGCTTTGGCCGCCATTATATTAGCTTGCCCTTTTGTTTTGGTTGAGAACCTTACCGTCGACTGGTTAAATGGCTTGTGCATCTTCTGATTTACTTCCTGGTTGAATCGTATACCATGGTTCTATCAAAACTTTATTCAATGCAATATGCCAATATACAAGCTTTTCAAAACAGAAACAAAAAAGGGTTGGAGATTTTTGTCACTTCTATTTTTTCTTTCTAACCACCTAGAATTTCCTATCGCCCCCCCCCCCCCCCCCCCCCCCCCCCCCCCCCCCTTCACTTTAGGACGAGCAATTAGACCACCGGCCATGTTTTGCTGGGTGCCCGGTTTTTTCTCTTAGTCACGTCAGCTTCTCTCTTCGTCGCGTCAATTCAAACCAGCCCTCCTAACTTTTTCTTAACCACACCCAGAAACAACTCAAACGTCTACATTCTCTCCCCTCCACGTTATTTGGGGATCAATTCTAGGTAAATCACAAAAATTGTCAAATTTTTTTAGCAAATATAAACAAATAAAAAACATTTTTTCCCTTTTTTTTGTTTGAAAAACAATTTTAAATATTTTTTAATTTTTTTTGAAAACAATAAATCAAAAATAAAACAAAAAAAGATCACACAATCCCGAAGGACCACGTGCCCCTAGATTGGACGCCGCGGTATCGAGGATCCACCCTACCATTAGGGGTGGACAAATCGGGCACCCGGTTTGTATGCCTGATTTACAATTCTGAATCGAGAGTCGTCTAAACGATTTCTCTCTCTCTTTCCATGGAACACATTTTATCCAACTTCACTGTTAGGTTGGAGCTGTCGACCTCATGGAAAACATTTTATCCAACCGCTCCCACCATCAGCCGAATTACCCCGAGGGCTATGTTATCCTTACTGTGTGTAGTTGAAGCATTGTACGTGAGAGTCCAGGCTGGGTGTCTCATGATTCCCAGCATGCATAGGGAACAGTGGCTAATCAATTGAAGAAATATGGCCATCGGCCATGCCTTTGCTAGCTGCTGTAGAAGATGCTTGGTTTCCTCGTTTAAACAATTGAACATGATATGACCTCAAGGTCCATCACTGTTCCTAATTACTTACACCATTAATACAAACATGTCAAACACCCTTCTAGATTAATCTGCTCCATCACAATAACTGCATGCCAGATCCCTCCCTTGTCTGTGTGCTTATATTTGGGTAGGTGCCATTGAAATTTATTTGGAATATGTGTAATTTACAGTTTGATTGTATGATATATGTTGATTCAGTACGAGCTCTATTTTAAAATTTTAAGACATCCATTTACATATGTTTCAACTCGTGTGTTGATGTGTGAGTTTTTCGTTGGACATGTCACCATTTAGTTTTAGAGTGGTGATAGTAAAATGACAATGACAATGTTAGTATCTTAGTATAAAATTTGATGGTAATTAATTGAATGTAAATTAATTAGGAAAAAAGAAAATCCAGAATATATAGTAATACAGAATTAAAAGGTAAAATTACAAATGGTAGAATGAATGAAGATCATAAGATATCAAGATCATCTTCTGAGTTGTGCACTTTCAGAGCAAAATGATTGTATAAATTGGATTTTTTTTAATAGAGCAGATTAGATATGAAAAATATCCTTAGACTGGACCGGTTGGTAACATAAATCGGGCCAGGCTAAATTAAAGCCCAAACTCATGTAATACTTTACGGTGGCCCAGCATTAGTGAAACCCTACCGAACTGAAAAGATGACAAAAATAATCAAAATGATCCAACCCAGTCCAGGCCCAATGCAATCAAACTATTTAGTTTTAATGGATCAGTTTTCCTTTGCAAACAGAATGACAGATTATGATATTCCATCCTCTGATGTCCTATTATTACGTCTATACATCTAAACCACAAGAATAAAATATTATACTTTTATGAAATTAATCTATAAACAATGCAATTATCGATAGAATCCGTGAATCATATTTCCATTGCTGTTTGTCGGTTAATAAGTGCTAATAGAACATTAACAATAGATAACTCGCTTTCAGTGGTTCAATTTGGTCTTTCTAGTAGAGTTTAGCACATTTCTATGGCCTCCCCCTCACATGATATTGCTTCCATGTTAAGCAAGAAATCATGCATATCTGTGGTTTTGGAACTTATCCAACAAGCAGCATGCATTAATCCAGCAACTATTTCTTCGTTTCTTTGAAACTAGAATATGTTGTAACAAAGTAACGAAAGGGAATTAAATGTGAAACTTGCAAAAATATTCATACTTTCTAATAGTCAGCTTACAAGTTCAATTTTTAAGTATATATATCATCTTGTACATTAGAATAGGACTTAGTATGAAACAGAAACATGTAAAGTTACAAACTAGAAAATGGTAGATATCATTCCCGGTTAACCTTAAACAGACATTGTTCAATTGTCAAATCTAATGATCCACAGTATGATTTATAATATAATTAAAACATCAAAGCGGATTGTTGCGTATGGAAGCGAACATAGTCACGCTACTCCAAGGCTCCACCTGTACAAGTGGAGAAATATAAAGACAACACTAGAATCAAATAGTATACATCATATGGCGAGTTAAACCATATTAAATGGAAAGACTGCGACAAATGTTGCACCATTGGTATTTCGCCGGACAAGTTTTTATAGACTATAAATAAATTAAGGCAAAGACTCCCGTGATCTTACCAACACATGCACGGAATTGTTTGTTGGAGTTTTAGCTATAATATTCCCTAAGAAACATTAAATTGAAGCCACAATTACAATCTTTCTAGAGTATAATTTGACACCCAAAACAGCAATGCACTTCCGTGATGGCTCGTAGGGAGTGCAAGGAAGTTAAGCATTTTAGATCCTAAAACTTATGTTCTTAGAACTTCAGTATACTTTTTAGTGATTGGTACAATTCAAAATTTATGGGAGATTGACTTATGTTTCATTGGTCTGTCGAAACTGAGAGTTTTGAAGACAAGGAAATTTATGGTAATCAATAAAAATCTAAAGAAATAATTCTCTTATATATTTCATAATATAATTATTGTTAATTAAAGTTTTAATCTGATTTGTAGTAATCGACTTACTTTACACGTTTTACAGAATTAGATAGCTCACAAAAACAGTAATTGTAGTCTGAGTTTTTAAAAAGAAATTTCTATAGTCTCGCGGCTCGCCAAATCTGGAAAACCCCCCGGAGGTTATTTGTATTCCTTCAAATTTCTGTCTGACATCATCATTCAATATTTTTGGTTCTACTGCTTTGTGTTGGTGGAAGCCTAGAAATTCTACAACTCAACTTTCACAACTTCTTCTGTATCAATAAGACAAAATCTATCTTGGAAGTTGGAACTCTACCTTCCCTTTTTTCTACATTCTAATTAATCACAGATCACACTAACCAAACCTTATTTCAGAGTTTATGAGGGCTATCCAAGCAACAATCCCTATTAATTTACAATGGCTTCACATTATATTTTATATACGACAAAATTAAGTGGAATATGCACCAACACTGGTAGGTGTCCCGTTGGTTTACTATAGCCAAGTACTAGTGACCTTTGGTGGAGCAGTGTATACAACTATACATGGTCTGATATCATTGGTTGTTTGGGCACCTAAACTTACGCTGTTTAAGTGTCATGTAGTGACAGGAGAAAGTGGGAACATAATCATACGACGCAAGCTGTGGTTTTGTCTAACGATTAATCATATGGATGTGCATGATTTGAGGATTGACAAATAGGAGCCACATTTAAGCATATAGTCAATAGCAGAACATTTTAGCTACAGCCTAGTGCTATTTGTCCACCTGTTTGTGTGTTAACTGTGGATCACATTTAACATTAATCAAATATGTGGATTTACATTAAAGATCTACAATATTGCGATTGCTGATCCTGAGCAGACTCATTGAGGACTACAGGTGGGGAGAGTGGAGGTATTTCAAATTTCCAGTGGATACTAATGGTTTGGTGCTAATGATACCATATATGGCTAGCCGCAACGAGCTAGTAGTATATGTTGGAAAACACTTGATCGACTTGGTGGCTAATGTTAGATGCAAATGCCAAATGGATATCAAATGCCCATGCATAATTCACATCCATGATTGCATTTTAAAATATTCACGTAGATATGAATACAAATGTTACTTTTTATGTTTGATATGGGAATAGAAATATTACATTTTTACATTACTTATGCAATTTTACATAGTCTATCGTCCCAAGGGAAGTTAAAGAAAAACAGTGATAGCTGTGGTTAGGGGTGAGCAAAATTCGGTCCGGTCCGGGTACCCGGACCGAACCGAATTTTTCGGTCCGGACCGAACCGGACCGAATTTTTTCGGTCCGGTCTTCGGTCCTCAAAATTTTGAAAATTCGGTCTTCGGTCCGGACCGGACCGAAAATTTAAGGTAAAAATTCGGGTTTTGGACCGACCCGGACCGGACCGGACCGGACCGAACCTATTCGGTCCGGTCTTCGGTCCGGACTTTCCGAAAATTCGGGTTTCGGTCCGGTCCGGTTTGGTCCGGTTCGGTCCGGGTTTGAACCGAAGCTCACCCCTAGCTGTGGTGAGATAACGTTCATATTAATACCAACCACTCAAAAAAAATGAAGATAAAAATAAATATTGAGTTTTGAATTTTAAGGGATGGATATGTATCTTTTCAGGGGATACTGATACAAATACGCCAGATTCTTTTGCTTATTCAAGTACAAGTATCACTTTTATTTTCTAAACTGAAACTGTTTAGTACATGTTATTTTTTAACTTCGTTCATTGATCCGCCCTAAGAAGCCTTTTGTTGGTGACAGATTGACAGCCTTTCAAACTAATACTACACCCACTGACCCACGCACATTTCCTATATATTGAAACTTCCACGTATGCTCGATCATTTTAGGACACCTTAAGCGTTACTTCATTTCTATTCACCATGAGACTCACGTTCAATAAGCAATGGGGAAACCATGTGCTTTAGCCGTTTGGCTGGTAAAGGGTTAATTGCTTGTGTGCTAAAAGGAGAAGAAGCTAGGAAGAAGAGGAGGAAGATAACGGAAAGATGAGTGTTTTGGTTTTTTACGATATTATTTTATTTTTACTGTTAATATTAATGATATTTATAATTTTATGATGTTTAATTTGCAAAATTACTAACGGTGTTAGAAGGAAATAACAGAGTATACTACGCTGACGGTGGATGTGTATACAAGAAAATAAGAAGGAAACGAAAGTGCACGTAAGAAAATAGTGAAAACCAAACAACCAATTATGTTATGTTTGAGGTGCAAATGGTGAAGATATTCTCTTGAGTAGGCTTGGTAAAGTCCCAAGATATGATTACACTATTACACTGCCGGACAAGTATACACAAAATTAACATATTTAGTTCGACAATTCTATCATATAGTATTTTGAACTCGTACAAAACACTGGAATTACATAAAATAAGAAAAAGATAAACAAGAATTAACGAGCCCATTTGCGCTGGAGCTTCTATATATGCTGGATCTTTGACTCTATACTCTATAGGCTATCCCATATAATCAATAGTCAAGAGAAAATTCATATTATTCAAAACAATATTGATCAAAGCTATTAGTAATGTACACTGCTGCAAAATAATGTTTTTACGTCGGATTTATACCTCCGGTGACCGACGTGGTAGGCGACACGTATAGCTTCATTTCATTCCCCACCATCTAAAGTTTCCATGTCCTCTTCCTCCCCATCATGACATGCAAGTAGCCCACATTTTTTTTATAGTTTCCCCATCCAATTAATCCAACTTTCTCATTAAGCTGATACCTTCTCTTGTGTTGCTCCTCGATCTAATAGGCTTATATATACCACAACCCTATCACTCCACCATCACTACAATCAACTTCCATAAGCATCTCCAAGCCCTTTCTCCTGTCCAAACCCTAATCATGTCTTCCAAGACCATCTCCTCCATTGCTCTTCTTCTTACCATCAACCTTCTCTTCTTTTCCCTTACGAGCGCATGCCATTCATGCATCCCAAAGCCGAAACCTAAGCCCAAGCCCAAGCCATGCCCACCCCCAGTCAGCTACGGCCCGAGTTCAGGTGGCAAGTGCCCTGTGGACACTCTCAAGCTAGGCGTTTGCGCCAATGTTCTCGGTGGGCTTCTCAATGTTGAGCTGGGAAAGCCACCCAAGAAGCCATGTTGCTCGTTGATCCAAGGCCTTGTTGATCTCGAGGCAGCCGTTTGCCTTTGCACCGCCATCAAGGCCGATATTTTGGGCATCCACCTCAATGTGCCCATCTCCCTTAGCCTTCTTCTCAACTACTGTGGCAAGAAGGTGCCCACTGGCTTCCAGTGCCCATAAGCTCAATTACTCGGCTCCTGCATGTGGTTTGGTTTGCTTTTAATTTCAATTTACGTGTGGAATGTTATTTGTTTTAAATGTTGTATGTTTGTTTATGGGTGGAGCATGGGACAACAAATTTGTTGTCTGTTATTGTTATATATTTCGAGAGTGGCTAGCTTGTTAATTGCTACATGTCGATTGCTATGGATTTCGTAATGTTGAATAAGATTGGAATTGGAATTGGAAATTGGCTTTGAAGTGTGATACTTGTGTAGCATTTGTGTGTGAATTCGAGCATTGGAGTATGCAAGACAGCAGATAGTGATCAATGAAGCAAACAAGACATGACTTGGGGGAACTTTTAAGATTTATGAATCCAAACCATATAAAGATGGCATAATTAATTACCCCATGGCCAAATCGCCAATTGACCATGGGACAGAAGCTAGGTCTTGGAATCTAAGGCCTCGTCCCGCACTTGCTTATAGGCCGAACTTTTGGTGAAGAAGTTGATTTTTACAAACCCACAACACCGAACAAACTTGTAGAAGCTCTGTGTCACAACATTGTTCAGGTTTGGGGATGACTTTTGGTCACTCACATGTGAATAGTGCCATGAAAGCAGAGATTGGGTCGCTGCGGTGGCTTTTCCGTTCTCACTTCCAACACTCCCCATCAGATTTGTTGAAATTATCACCCCACCACACACTTTTGTCATCAAATGTACCACAGTTTCTCCCCTCTCAACCCCCAACAAACCTACACCGAATCTCTCCAGCACCCTAAACATTTCCCTCAAAACAAATCCCTTCTCTCTAATCTCACGCGGTGGCTGAAGTTGGATCGGATAAGAATGTTTTTCTTCGGGTTTTTTGACATCGTTCTCCTCTCGTTTCCTTTCTTCATAGATATTACCCCCACTAACCTCAGGTGGTTGGTGTACTTGTTCATTCCCGACTTCCTTTTTTGTCGTCAACCACCAGTCGAGGTTAGTTCCGCCTTCGTCGACCCCGATTTGTACATTTGTATGTCGTTGTGACCTTTGTAGTGGGCATTTGTTATTTGGATGACGGTTTTTGATAGTTAGCCTATTTTTTTGTTTACCTTTTGTTTCCTTTTATTCACGCAGTTATTTTCAGATGTATGTTTCATATAGACATCCTATTTTCTTATTTACGATTTGTTTCCTTTTTTAAACGCAAAGATTTTCTGTTGTATGTAATTTAAACAAACAAATGTTTTAATTACACTATAAATACATGCTATAATACCACTACCCTAATAAAATAAAATAAATTGACATGCTATATTAGCTGAAATCAATCAACAAATATTTTTACTTCTTTGGTTGATGATTACAGTATTGTAGTGCAAGTACATGATGCAAATTTATTGAGATGTATGTTTTATACCGAATTACAATTATTACAATTTATTGCCATACCTATCCTTGCCTGCTTTAGAGTGTAATTCCTAACTACTTATTTTTTGTGTTATAGGAACTTTGTAATTGTAGAGGACATGGATGATGTAATCAACCTGTTAAACAACCCAGAGTGCGATTTCAATCAAGACAAAATTGTTTTAATTTGTGTTTTTGCATTCCTTGTGTTCAACCAGGGGAGGGGGTTGAATGGTAGGACTTATTCTCGTCCTAGGAACCCTGTTCACACAGCTCTATTCAAAGGTTCTGAAATACTTAACGACATGAGCACAAGACACTATAGAATTTGTTATGATTCATGTCGAATGATGCCCACCATGTTTACTAGGTTGTGCACTATCATGCGTGCTAAGTCGTTGTTAGTTGATTCACGACATGTTAGTGTTGAGGAGCAAATTTACATTCTACTAAAGACACTAGCGCATGGTGACAAAAATAGATCCTTACAAGCCCAACTACAACATTTCAGTGACACAATTAGTAGATATTTCAACTTAGCCTTGCATGTGGTGTTCATTTGGTTGACCGAAATAGTAAAACATAAAGGGAACCTAAGCGACACTCCAACCCATATTTTGGAAGGTCAGGGTGGAAAGTAGTACCCCTACTTTAAGGACTGCATAAGTGCCATAGATGGAACCCATATTAGTGCATGGGTTCCTGTAGACGAACAAATGGCTCACCGATCAGGACGACATCCACAAAACCTAACCCAAAATGTACTTGGTGTATGTGATTTCCACATGAGATTCATATTTGTCTCTGCTGGGTGGGAATGTTCAGCTCATGACAGCACTCGACATCCAAGCTCCATAAGTCGGGCGAGGAAGTCATTGTGCCTCCCATCGTGACAATCGCCCAACACACCATTCTCGACCACACCCACGATTTCATCCGTCCAGCGAAAAAAAACCACATTTGACGTTCCACTTCAAACACAAACTCACTTATTTGGACGTAATCAAGCTAACACATATCATAACTAGAAACCCAACAATTAGAGTTACATATGGCGATCCACATGTGAAAAACCAACGCCCTGGGTTCCTTGACGTTTGAGACTGATGTTTTCTGGCAGGCAGACCGCACAGACACGTCGAGGGACGATACATGGCGCTCTCGAAGGTGGTGGAGGACATCAGATGGTTGCGAAGAGGGAAAAGTGAGGATTACGCTGACGGTTCCTTCCCTGACATTTGTAGTTGCAAATTCGCACGCTGCACGAGGAAGGACAAATCCGGAGAAGATCACAAGTTAGGCTTTGACAAGCCAAGCGTAGATTCCAAAAGCAGCTTCTCCACGATTAAGGATTCGTGAGCGTGACAGGAAGCTAATGGTGAGGTGGAGTGGCTTTTGGGCCAAAAGCCACTGTACGAAGCCCACTACTGACCGAAGCCTAAATGTGAAATATAAAAGGGGGAAAATGCAACCACAGGTGAAAGGATTTTTTCCATTTGTATCTTTTATCTTAGCCTCATTTGAATTATTAAATACCTTATTGCTTGAGTCCCTATTGCTTAATAGCCATTAATTGGTACAATCATATATCCAACGGTTTCTCTAGATACTCTTAATCTTGATATTTTGGTAAAACAACTCAGATGCCGGCGTATATCCTACTAAAATGCTTGAGGCATCTGAGAAATCTTAATTATGATCAAACATACTTGACAATTTGTTGTTGAAATCCATGTTTTTTCATCAAATTATGTCTCATAGCAACAAAAGAGTTGGTATGACCGTTCACTGTCCAGATTAGAGATAATGTGCCCAGGTTCAATAGAATTACGTACGGCCGCTTCGTATGATTTTTTTTTTTTTGCATTTAACTTCCAGTAGCTTGTTATTTTCTAGGAATGGTCTAACAACCATTTTGGTGTGATTCTTACTTTTCCTGGAAACTCTAATTATTTGACTATAAGTATGAACTATCTTGAAGTATGAGTCAAATAATTTCATCACTATGTACTTAAGAAATCGTCCAATTTAATCATCTAAATAAAGTAATGATTAAGATAAAAAAACCAACACTTACGAGTTTTGACAGCCTCTAACCAATGTTGGAGCCTTCATCGCCGTCACTGACTCGTTCCTAGACCTGTCAATTGGGTCGTGTTTGTGTACTATCGTGTCTGACAGTTCTGCATTCGTGTCAGGATTTCGTGTTATCGTGTATAGTATAAATTGAAAAGATTTCATCATGTTTAGATTGAAAAAAGTTAATTGACATGTTATATTGATATTTTTCATTCTAAATAACATCTTAAATGACTATTATTAAGTAAATAAATTGATTATCTAACAAAAGATGCAGTTCGTGTCTGTTTCGTGCACAAAAACAAGTTATCGTGTTATCGTGTCGTGTTCGTGTCAAATCTTGTACCAATTATTTTATATTTGTATGTTCACAAAACATCATAATAAATCATTTCAATCATACAAAAAATTTCGTATAAAGTCGTGTTTCCTTATCGTGTCGTGTCCTTGTCGTGTAATCGTGTCGTGTTCAAAATTAACAGGTCAGTCGTTCCGGAATAGCGACGAGCCTTAGCCAATGCTAAATCTTTCAGTTGTCGCTCTAGTATGCGCGCCATAGAAACAACACTGGCGGGGTTGCCTACTATCTTTGTATATGTAATTTGTTGCAGTGATGATTGCTTAATTGCAAATAGGAAATTACTGTGACAAGTAATTAAATCAAATTAGACGGGCTTGGGGCCTTGTGTTGGGAACTTTTAATTAGCCTTTGCTGCATTTGGAAAACAAGTAGTCCTTGCACTTTGATTAATGCTATAGTATTGAAATTTAGAAACTTATAAAATGCTCATACCTATTTTAGACAAGCATTTTATGTTTGGAAAGTTTTTCCAACAAGAATGTAGAATTAATGTTATAGAAGTTCTATAACACTATCCTTGATTTTCGTTATTTAGTGCTGGACTTTACCGATTGGCCACCTCGAGTACTTGCTATACATGCAGGACTAGTTAATATATGAGTAAATGTGTTATTTTATAATTATACACTTATGATGTTATATCATAAATGGAGGATTGATCCAAAGACACAACAGTGAAATGGAAAGTGAACTGAAGGGTATTTGGATGCATTGGTTCAAATTAGGGTTTGTGATACCTCGTACTTTTAGCATCGATGTAGCTCAAGCTAGATAGGCTATGCTTGGACGCATTAGTTGAAATTGGATTGATGCATGTGACATAGAATTGCCACCTACATAACTTGCAAAGTTGTAAGTAGCCCGACACAATCATCTCATCAGAGGGGTCAACTTGTCTAATCATGAATCAAGATACTTGTTGACAAGGACATGAATTTGGTGATTTTATTAGATCTTGGGCAATCAAAATTCCATGCGACTATGCGAGTAATAATTAGTCACGAATACTAATAAAAATCACAAATATGGCCTGAATAGAAATATTAATTCAATAAAGTATACCTTCGATTTAACACAAAAATATACTAATTAAGGTGTTCACCGTGAGTAATTTTTTTCACAGAAAATAATCTTTTAAATTGTTATTACTGCAAGGGTCATTTGCAGATGAGTAGATGATTAATTAATGTCTGCTCTCGCGCGCTTCCATGTGTGGTATAATCTAACTTATGCCTTGAAGAAATGTATTAGCATTAGCATTAGCATTAGCGTATTCAAGATCGAGGAAGCAAAACTAGAAGAGAGAAATAAAATTTTCCAAATTATACAAAATATTATACTCATTAAGTGGAGAACTTTCATGCTTTGACTTTCCTTAAGTAACATCTTCAAGTTCTTTACGTGTCACCGAGGTCGAAACCTGTAGTAATTTCTTTCCATTGATCTCCTAGATTAATGCAGCCGATTAGGGACGAAGTGCCACTAATGACACCAATAGATCTTGATGTTTAGTATCATCGAATCGCTTACCTAAATTCTGTGCTTAAATAACATGCTTATGTTACTATTTTAAAGAACGTGGTCAGTAAAGCACGCATAAGCTTCCAAAAAGCCTCTTGCTTCCCTTGCCAGCTTAAATCTTGACCGTCTTTTTCTATCTTCACATGCATGCTTGTAGAGTTCAACTTCCCAGCTTAATGTAAGGTTTTTTTTTGCTTGAGTAACGTGCTTAAATAACGTGTTGACGAAATTTTCGTCCGCAATGGTCATGCCGATGGAACCTTTTCCGGTGGACTTATGCAAACAAAAAGGGCACCTATTGCCGACGGAACAATCTGTTGGCAAAAACACTATTTGTAGTTGTGAGTCATTTATCTTCTCCACACTCATCTCTCTTTCTTTCTTTTTTCAAGTGTGAGTATCTAACTCAAAATTAAGTTGTAATAAGTGAAATGACCCTATAACTTATAATTCAAGAAAAAGTTCCTAAATTAAACAATGTGAGATTATCCTCTAACACTCCATTGCACACGTGACTGAGATTTTTTCTTTCTTTGTGTCTATGTGTGGACAACAACAATGGTAGACGTGTCACACCGACCGTTGAGGTTTTTAGACTTTTATATCATATTGAAGTGTGGGTATCCAAATCAAAATCAATTGCTAATAAGTGAAGAGATCCTATAACTCATAACTTAGGAGAAAGTTTTTAAATTAATCGATGTGAGACTATTCTCTAACACACACACTCTAGTCTCTTTTCTAAAATGAGATCAGTTACGTCAGGGGTGGGGTGACATTACGGTGGGTGGTAGAGAGATTGAAGGCGGAGGAGCAACGAAGGGAGCTGAGATGGTGGAGATGGATGTTGCTGAGGCAGATGATGGTGTTGCACGTCGAGATTGACTGGAGGAGGACGATGTCGCATTGTCAGAGGGAGGAATGTAGGCTTTCCACGCCCTTCTGGGACTTGTCCGGGACCATTGGGTCCAACTCGGATGAGGAGGTGTTGTCGTGGTCGAGGGTTAGGGCGTCGGACAACGTGGGCCAATCAGGTAATGCTTATCTATTGTGTTTTTATTTGAAGTCGTTGGTACTTCGACATTGTTGGGTTTTTTCGATTATAATTTTAAGTACTGACTACTAAGATTTGTTATGTTTGGACGTGTGCTTAGAAAATGGAATACCAGCTTCTTGGGCTTTGCTGATTACATCTTACTTCGATTTAAAAAATAAAATAAGTTACATCAAAGTTGGAAGCCAATCTTCGTTCTAAATGGTATATAATTACATTGGTGTATATGAAGTTGTTGCACTTGGAGCAACGTTAACGGGTCCGACGCACTCCTGTTAATGGGGAGGGTGCCTGTCGGGCGTGCAATTGTGCGTTGGGCCTCCGGATCGGACACCCAGTGCGCACTCGGGTGGGGGGCATGTGTTGCCCCCCCATTGGTCCATTTTTTTAAATTTTAAATTTAGTGGAGGATTTGTTATTAGAATTAATTGGTAATATATTGGGTATTTCCGAATAATGTGGGGTGATAATTTCTAATGTTATTAATTTGAAAAAAATTAATAAATTTTAACATTACCTAAATCAAAGGTAAATCCATATTTTATGCTTAAATTAGAAAAAATATTAATACTAAAACATCATAAGAACAACACATTGCGGTACGAAATACGAAATACGAAATACAATAAACTACACGTAATAAAAACCACGAAATATGAACTAATATAAACTAACAAACTACATGCAATCATTTTTTGATCTCGCTCCGACGGGTTGTCTTTTTTCATCAGAGAGTGAAGCATGTCAAACTTAGTTTTTTTTAACATGTTTTTGAAAATCACGCTCCGCTAATTCGTCATGCTTGGAGAAACCTTCTTCTCTCACTTGGGCGTTGTATGCAATTTGTTGTGCAAATTCCAGAACGTCAGTGTTGCCTTCGGGGACTAATGAAATTTTAGCCTTATTTTTTGTCTTCTTCACACCTGGTGGGCATGCAAACAATCCTGACGTCATTTCTTCTGCCTCCAATGGTGATTGCGTTCTAGAGTCATCAGTGCTCTTTGTTTTCCCAAGGCTTCCCGAATGGGGACTGCTTTCATCGTGAAACTCCGGAGACTCCCGACCAACACACACGACATTTGCTCCAGATAGCAGGAACTCCCATTTTGGATACCTAAGCAACATGACCCAAGCATCAAAGTAAAGAAATTTAGACTTATTAGTTCGCTCGTAAATGTGGTGAGCTTGCCGGACAACATCGTCGTCGTTCTGCCCGCTCCTTTTCCGTCGGTACGCATGATCAAAGCACCCGACCAACTTGTTCACAGCAAGTATAATTCTCCTCCAGTGTCCTTTTAAGGACTCCACATTCCTCTCAAGGAAGCCCGCTTCTTCAACGAAGGTGTCATAAACATGTTTTACCTTGATCCACAAGGAAGTAGCCTTCTGGTTTGTCTCCGTCACCGCATCAGAACTGACCTCCATATATGCTAACATGAGTCGCTTGTCCTAAGCTGTGGTCTACAACTTCGGATTGCTTTTGACGGCTTGAACTAGCTCATTGCGGCGTCACTATGGACGTGAGGGTGGTGGTGCGACGATCTGGCATGGTGGGGACTGATCGTCATTGTCATCCTCTTCTTTAGTGTCCTCGATACTAGGATTACTTACTTGGGACATGTTGAGGCCAAACATCTGGAACTGGGGTTGATTTTGTGGGAAGGTTGGTGCGTATTGGGGAAATTGTTGGTTTTGATCTAGTGGTGGGAATGATGATGCGTATTGGGAGAAGTCTGACTGTCGAAATGACTGAGCGTAATTAGTGAAGTCTGGTTATTGGAATGATTGGGCATAATTAGAGAAGTCTGGTTGTTGGAATGGTTGTGGAAAATATGGGCGGAGGTATCCTTGTGGATAGTGTGGATGTGGATTTGATTGTGAATGACGGGGAGAACGGTTGTGTTCTGGAGAAGACATTACAAAGTTGTGTGAAGTGTATATTGTGTTTTGTATAAGATATATATAGAGAGGGAAAATCAGACACTGTGCATTCACACTGACTACTTTCGTTGCACGCGTAGACTGTGCATTTACACGTGTACTGTACATTCACGCGTAGAATGTGCATTTATGCGTGTACTGTACATTCACGCGTATACTGTGCATTTGTAATTTTAATTAATAATTTTTTTCGTGTTTAATATTAATTATTAATGCTAATTACTAATTATTAATATTAATCATATTCGTCAATTGGAATTATAACGTAATTAGAATTATGTAAAAAGTTAATTTGTTAAATGTTGTGTAAGAATTAAAATTGTTAATTAAGAAATGATGTGGAGGAAAGAGAGTGTAGGGTGGGCGGGGGTAGATCGTACGTGGTTAAGGTTTTTTTTTTGGTGGGGTGAGCTGACGTGGCGGAGAGAGGGAGCAGGGCGCCCTGGTTAGCTCGGGCGCTGTTATTTATGGTCTTGCTGGTCATCGTGGATAGACAAGAAGATGTCGAGTTCATTTAACAAATATGTAATTTTCTGGGTAACTTTTTAATAATATTACAAAGCACAATACAACAAAGATGGTATGGAGTAGCTAAGATGTTTTGGGTAACTGCCTTCTTAATTTGATCTTGTTATGTCTCATAAATTGTTTTAAGAAAAATAATAGTTTTCTACATTTGTTCATAGTGGTCAGCGGATTGCATGTCGAATTTCATTTTGTTTTGGGTTGCGAGTGTAAATTTATGTTTTTGATATTACATTTTAACTATTTCAGACACTATATTATAAATAAAGGAAGATAGAGAGGGGAGAAAAAGAAAGTGAGAGAGAGTGGAGTGAGGACAAGAGAGAGAAAGGAAGACAAGAGAGAGGAGAGAATGAGGGTGGAGAGAGGGGGTCGGAAGAGGGAGGAGCGTTTTTATGAGTTTTTAGGGCCTTTTGCTACAGTACATCTCTCCGGTGTCCAAATTGGCGATATGCGCCTGGATTTTTGGTATTGCCGCATTTACACCTACAAGTCGACCATATTTGCATATATGCGCCTCTGTCGTTAGTGGAACCCACTTCGTCAGTATTACTTTCCAACGGTATTAGACAATTTGTAAATTAAATCACGTAAAATCTAAATGTCCTTAATTGTATAAAAAAATTAATTTGTGTAATACTCTCCACTCTTTAAGTTTCACTCACTCTCTCATTTCTCCCTCTCCACTCTTTCACTCTCACTCTCTCTCATCCCTCTTTATCTCTCTTGAATCTTTTTTTCCTTCTCTCTCTGGACAATCTGGACAAAAATCTGGACGAATCTAGACAAGTGTGGACGAAGTCTGGACAAATCTAGACGGAGTTTCTACAAGTTCGTCCAAACTTCTGTCTAGATTGTCCAGAGAGAGAAAGAAAGATTCAAGAAAGAGAGAAAGAGAGATTCTGAAGAGATAGAGAGTGTGAGGGAGAGAGTGGAGAGGGAGAAAGGAGAGAGAGATTCAAGAGAGAGAAAGATAGAGTGAAAGTTAAAGAGTGGAGAGTGTTAGACAATTTGATTTTTCATGGGGTAATTTGTATTTACAATTAAGAACATTTCGATTTTACGAGGTTTAATTTGCAAATTGTCTAACACCGTTGGACGGTAACGGTGACGGAGTGGGGTCCACTAAGGACAGAGGTGCATATGCACAAATATGATAGACTTGTAGGTGTATATGCGGCAATACCGAAAACCCAAGTGCATATCGCCAATTTGGACACCTGAGAGGTGTACTGTAGCAAAAAAACCCTCTTTTTTAATTACTTTATTTTTTTGTTATTGACGTTAAAGATATTTATTATTTTATAATGTGTAATTTGTAAAATTTCTAACAGAATCGTAATTGAGTGGACTATACAAACGACAGATGTGTATCCAAGTAAAAAACTTGAAATCCAAGGTGCACACAAGTAAATACGAGTAATGTGGGTACACGTGGTCAATTGTGACTTGATCAAAGTGCACATAACCAATTTACCCATTCATTTTTGGAGGTGTGCTTCAAAAAAAGACCTCTATAATATATCGACTTATCCCGCCAATCTCCAAACTCAATTAGGGTTAGTATTAACCTGTATTCACACTCCTACAAGGTCATAAGAAGGCTATAAATGCCACACCCCCCATCACACCATCATCACAACTATAACAACTACCATTAACATCTACATCTTCCAAACGCTAACTAAATATCATGGCTTTCAAGACTTCCTCCATTACCTTTTTCCTCACCATCAACCTTCTATTCTTCTCATTCTCCAATTCATGGTGCACTAAAAGCCTCAGGTGGGAAGTGTCTAATGGATGTCATCAAGCTCAACGTTCACGCTGATGTTCTTGGTGAGTGTCTCAACGTTAAGTTTGGCAAACCACCCAAGATGCCTTGTTGCTCATTGATCTAAGGTCTCGTTGACATTGAGGCAGCTGCTTGCCTTTGCACTCCCCTTAAAGCCAACGTTTCAGGCCTTAACCTCAGTGTAATGGTTTCTCTCAACCTTCTCATTAACTATTGTGGCAAGAAGGTGCCTATTGGCTTCGAGTGCCCATAAGCTCCATTTCTAGGTGGATAATTTGTTTCTTTTATTTTACGTAATGTTTCTTTGCATGCATGTGCACGTATATGTTGCTTTTTTTGATTGGGTGCATCTCATATATGCACCTGATTTTTTACTATTGTCGAATGTTCACCTGTTAGTCGACCTTATTTGCACAAATGCATTCGTGTTGTTAGTGCGTCAAAACATCAGACTAACGTTGTGACGATTTCGTTAACATCGTCCATTAACCTTTCCCGCCCTTTACTAATCCTCCATACCATTTTGAGAGGTCTTCTTTCTCCTAAAAGGAAGCCTTCACTCATCCACCCTACCATTTTCCTTTCCTCCCAAGCATACGTCCCATCTCCCTTCACACCCATCGTTAACATGGCTGGTGGTGGTTCAACTTTGGACATCAACCACAACCGAATCAAGTTGGCTGATCTCATCTCTAAGTCCACCTCCAACACTTCAAAAACCAACACCACTAGTAACTACCACCACACCGACACCAATACCACAAACGTCTCCTCTGTCAGTCCCACAGACACATTGGATACCCCATACCGATCTGACATCTTTGTCTCGGCCATACCAATATACGGATGTGGGTTGCCTTGCAATGTCTACATCTCAAATAAGGAGTGGTTGCATATCATAACTTTTATAGTTCCCCGACTATTCGAAAATTTTGTTATTTTTAATTTTGTGTCCCTTACATGTTTTGTGTGTTGCCCACTAAGTGTTTGATGAAATGTGCAGGTGCCTGAATGCCAAAAATGTTCTTATTCCCAGTGGATTGATGGGAATGAGGACGTTATGGTTGATGTTAGGACGTTTGTGGAGAGATTCCAAGACATAATGTTGTAGAATTATCAAGAGATGGACAAGAAGGTGGAGGAGTTGAAGAATACGTAGGATCGTGTATGACCCTAATTCTAATCGCTTTTAAATTAATCTCTACTTGATTCAATCAAATATATGCAGCGGAATAAACAAACAAACCAAGTAAAGAAAATGAAACCACAATGATGACCCGGAAGATTTTTATAGAGGTTCAGTCTCCCGCCTACTTTCTTTCTTGCAAGCTCCACTTGACTCTGCGAGCTTCACCTACGTCTTCGCTATCAATCTTGTTTCAGATCGAGATTAAGCCTGTTTTACACAATAAGCTAGCAAACATCCCTCGCCTAGCTTGAATCCTCTTCTCACAATCCGAGAAGGAACACTCCAGGCTCTCATCGAAGTCTATACTCTTCGTCTTGGGCTTTCATCAAGACCTTGCTTCTTGACAACAATTTGTGAGTGGAACAACACTCTCTAGCTTGAGCACACTTTGAGTAGTATTTGGAAATGATCACAGATGTGGAAGTTTAAGGCTTGAAGAGTATGTTTTAGGGCTTTGAGGATTAAGAGACTTCTCTCTAATGTATAGGACAATTTGAAATGGAAGAGTTCTCTAAATAAGGTTGGGAAACCTCTATTTATAAGCTTTAGGAACTGTTGGGATAAAAGTTGTAAAAGATCGTGAAAGAAACACAAAACAGAAATACTCAGGGCATTGTTCGGGTTACGTTCGGTCGACCGGATGATTGTCCAGAAATGAGTCCAGCATAGTCCAGAAATGAAACGGTCGACCGAGCAGGGGACGGTCGAATGAAAATTGGTTATAACTTAAGTTAACGGTTGAACAAAATGGTTGGGTCGGTCGACAGAAAACTAACAGACTCTATGGGTTTGTCAAAATGTTTAAGTTCAGTCAACCGAAAGTTGGTTCACGGTCGACCAGTAGTCACTTGTATTTTTGGGGTATGGATAAAAATGTGAATACGACCGTTAGTATAATACGACAAGTCTAACAGTCAAATGACACGTGTAGACGGTTGACCGAAAAGGTCACGGTCGACCGTTCGAGCTGTTTAAATCACTATTGGATAATTGATCATTCAGTCGAACGGAGGTGGTTCAGTCGACCGAATTTACACAGGCAGTTCTGGTTTGGGTTTAGTGATTTCCGGTCTAAGTTTGGGTGACTTATTTGAGTCCAATTGATCAGAGATTTTGTGAGGGACTTATATAAGGAACCTAGTGTTTATATGAATGAATTTTAACTATTGTATGCTTACATGTCTTCAAAAGCTTGATTACACGTCTTGACTTGAATTCCTTTCTTCCTTGAGTCTTGATCACCTGTAGATGTCAACACAAAGCAATATATATGCTATGCAAATGTGTGTTATACTACATTTGATTGTGATTAAGATTAGATTGATTAAATCATCAAAACATAGATTAAGGCCAAAAAGCCAACGGAATATTGTGGGAGAGAACCATTTGTTCTGCTAGGGGTGAGGACCATCATTTGTGACCTGGAACATTTTATTGCTGAATGCAAGGTTTTCATGAACAAAGTAGACATGGTCATTAATATCTATGCATTTGTGGTGATTGGGGTCATTGTTAAGTGATTGATCTAGGTGATGATGTTGTTTTGTGATTAAGTGTATGTTTTGGGCGAGAAATGTTGTTTTGGTTAAGCTTATAGTGTTGATATTAGTTGATGTGTTGTCTCAAGTTGGGGAAATTTAAGTTGCTTTGGTTGTGATTTCACACTTATGTAATTATTGCACAAGGTATTTTGCTTCCGATTTGAGCTAGTTTGTGTTGTCTTATGTTTGGTGAACCTTTAGAAGTGCTAGCTTGAAATATACATGTCTAAGTTATAGGGGAATTCATCCATTCATCCATTGAAGTCAGATTGATCCTATATGTCTATCTGTTTGATAATCATAATTCATAAAAGAGTGAAGTGAAGAGTGGTTGGTTTGTAGTCAGCGAGACATACTCGTTTGGAGAGGGACATACTTGTCATGAGCACTGAGCATGACACTTTCATCCCGAGCGGAACAATCAACCATATGCGGGACAGACATGTCCCTATGTGTAAACCAACACGGCCAATTGCGCCTAGGGGTGTAAACGGGGTGGGTTTCTGTTGCCCCATTCTCGACCCGTTATATGTGAGGTGGGTGGCGAGTTGAGTTTTTCCCACCCTGATTACTATCAAATAATGTTCATTGTCATCAAATTTAAAAAAATGATTAGGTACATGAGATGTTTTTTCTTTTCCTAGTATTTTTTTTAAGATTCTTATACTAAACTATCATTTGGATGTCAAATCTAGGAATTTTTTATTCAAATCAATACATACATAAAAAAATAATTGGTGAATGAAATATAAAAGTACAATTAAGTAAACGGGTTAATGGGTAAACATGACGAGTTGGACAATTATCTATCTATGTTTTGTCTAAGGGTATGTGTAAACGGGGACGGGTAAATGAGTGATGGGTTGGATAAAAATCCATACCCACAACTAGCGAGGCGGGTGGCGTGTAAAACCCACCCTAGTTGAAGCCCTTGTTGCGCCACATTAAAATGGGTCTTCAGCAAGGACGTGTTACGTAATCGGGTTTATTTTGGGTTATTCGGTTGAGTTGTTGTATTGGTTCTTATTGGGCCTCAAATCCTATTATATGTCAACATTTGGCATTAAGCAAATGTTAAGGTTTCCACCTCCAAATCCTCTCGTCTCTGGCAATGATCTGTTGGTACGAGTTTTTCTCATATTTGACTGGTACTTGTTTCAAGAAGTGACATATCTGCATGTACAAAAAATAGTTACTTTTAAAAGAATAATGAGCGTAAAACATGAGGCATTGTGTCTTATATTATAAGCAAAACCGGTTGGCCAAGTATTTGAGACCATACCAACATATTTCAAGACATCTAGTCTCTCTGTGGCATTGTTCTTGCTTGTGTGGTGTGTGTTGGATATCTTATGTAAAGGGATTTGAGACTACTGTTTGAGGATTTGTATCACCAAATCATAGATATTAACCACATCTTATTGTTAAACTATTACGGATCAAAATCAAAATAAATGGAAGCATACGTAAATCCATTTCAATGGATTGGTGTTCAAAAGCGAGACATCAAATTACGTAAAAGAAAGACCTCGGTCTTTCAAATCAAAACAATACTCCAGACATCCCTTTAAAATATCTCTGGATCTCTCTCTTGGTGAGGGGATGCTAAAAGGATTAGGGTTGTGTGATTTAAGAACCAAGACTCATTAATATAAATAACCCAACTAGGGGTTATTTTGGGTAAATTTTACTCCAACGCGTGACAAATTGAAATCTTTGTCTCTACAGTCTACACATCAAAGAGCCACACCCCGTGAGACAAGTTTAGTCTATTGGATTAAAACATGATACAATATCACATAATTATTTTACATATAAACCCAATGTTAAATTAAGAATCGAACATTGTTGGATTAAAAATCCAACTTACGTTTCTTCTGGACGTTCACTAGCGACTTTTTCGCGAAGACCTTCCCTATCTTGAGTTGAGACAAACGTCGGATATTAGACGCTACAAATTTTAGTTATATTGGGGGGACGTCTATCGATCCCTTGAGGCAACATCTGCCCCTCGTGCCATCTTAGAAACTATTTTAGAAACTTTTACTCCTAATGTCTCATCATAGTTTGGCTCCATATGATAAGTTGATGACCGTAGTTAGCCTTCAGGTCTAACTATGAAAATTGACCTTGAAGGACCTCTTTTTGAATTGACGTAGAGTTTGAAGAGATGATTGGAGGGGTTTTTTTTTTTGTGTTCTTTTTGGAGTTTAATTTGTCTCGCCCTGTGACCCCATCCTTCATCTAGGTTGTGAGTTTTTTAGATTTTTGTTATCTCGTTTTACCTTTCGACATGAAGCTCCAATCAATCCTCCCCAGCATAACTTTCCCTTTTTTTACGACGAAGAATGATTTCCACAAATTTTTGTTATCGTGGTTTGTTTTCCTAATTGTGATGTGGATTTGATTGTGCTTGTTGAAGCTCGTTTCACGGTGGTTAATTTATTGCTGCAATTATTCTTAGTATTGTTACTTAGAGATTCCCCCTCTATAAAATCTTACCATTACTACTTAAATGAGAAAGACCACAATAAACATCACTATAACTTGATGAATCCGTGATCCCCTAGGGATTGACCGATTGAACCGTGATTTCAAATCCTTAGGCATATATACAATCCACAGGTTAGTCCGTCTGACCTACAAATCTACTCATTATCAATGAAGCTAATTAAGGTACAAAATATCCTCCTAAGATATCAAAACAAGTTAAGCTTGGAACCCTTACAGCAATAGAGTCACGTACGTCTTTCCCACAAATAACTCCTTGTTTGACGATGTAGGAGTTTAGGGTATTGCATTAACCCCAAACTAAAAGATTTTAAAACTTCAGTTGTATTAGTTTATTAATCATGAGATTACTATGGTTTACAAAAATCCATTCATTAGTCCATGTATTTCTCTTAACTATGATCATGTAAACATCCCCCTGAGAAGAAAACGAGATAAGCGCCTAGCTAGTAGCCCTAGATAACGAGTTAACAACCAATCCATGGAACAAAATATTCCAACTTGAACATCCTGGTTTTGACACTAACAACGATGCGCTTACTTCCACTCACAGAATTGCCCAAGCCCAGCTACACTCACACTGAAGTTCCATTGGAATCTACACCAAAGCAATAGGTTTTAATCAAATTCATATTATATAAAAAGAAGCCCGCAATCGACGCAGAAACCTCCAAACCACCTCTTGCTTCGATCCTTCTCTTTGCCAGCTGAAATCTTCATGTCTTCTTCCTCCCCATCACATGCATATATCGATCGATGATTGCACCCCATAACATGCTTTTATTTGTTTTATGATATCCAAAACAACTTGATCTATTACTCTCACTTCCCACTCCTATAAATACCCACTTCCACTTCCTCTCTTCCACACCACTCCCACTAATTCTAAGCAACCATGTCTTCCAAGACCATCTCCTCCATTGCTCTTCTTCTTACCATCAACCTTCTCTTCTTTTCCCTTACGAGCGCATGTCATTCATGCATCCCAAAGCCGAAACCTAAGCCCAAGCCCAAGCCCAAGCCATGCCCACCCCCAGTCAGCTACGGCCCGAGTTCAGGTGGCAAGTGCCCCGTGGACACTCTCAAGCTAGGCGTTTGCGCCAATGTTCTCGGTGGGCTTCTCAATGCTGAGCTGGGAAAGCCACCCAAGAAGCCATGTTGCTCGTTGATCCAAGGCCTTGTTGATCTCGAGGCAGCCGTTTGCCTTTGCACCGCCATCAAGGCCGATATTTTGGGCATCCACCTCAATGTGCCCATCTCCCTTAGCCTTCTTCTCAACTACTGTGGCAAGAAGGTGCCCACTGGCTTCCAGTGCCCATGAGCTTTAGCTCCACTGCATGCCATGCTTAAGTTAATTTGCATGGTTAATTTGCTGTGTCCTTAAGTAGTAGTTTGTTGTTTTGCATTGCTGGGTTTTGGTGATAATAATGTGTGCTATGTTGGGGGCTAGGGAGTTTGAGTTAGGACAACAGTTTGTTGTTTCTAACCTTTGTTTCTATGTTCTTCCTTATTTGTTTGTTGCTATTGACTTCGTTGTTGAACACTTGAATAAGATTCTTGATTACTTCAAGCTTTAGTTTTGAATTTTTATATTTTATTCTGGGGGGAGGACAAATTAAAATAAATGCAACATGAATCAAGAATAAAGCATGTCAATAATTGTCCTATATTATCCCACATGCACGTAGCTTGGTGAGCATGCTTTTTTAAAAATAATATGTTTTTTTCTTTAACAAAACGAACGTAAATACTCATAAGTTTGGCGCTCACGTTCGAATAGCTAAGAAAAGGTTGGTACAGAATTAGCCAGAGCAAAACAGGGTGGAAGCATATCAGGATCGTAACAATAAATTAACAAGTGATTATTTGACACTAGTCCAAGACATATTATTTGTGAAGGGGAATATTCTGCATTATGGAATCGCGATCTGGATTAGAATATGCGGACACTAATCCTATCCCGAACGTGTTATTTGAGACTTGTCTGAGTTCTCTCCTTCCTTGAGAATAGAGTGTGGATGCAAGTATTTGTTACAAGTAGATATGTGATATTTCTGAATTGAGTTCAATTAGAAGTACTTGGTGTCCAGATCTTTAATTACCTTTTCTTTTATAAGATCCTGACTCCTGGGGTTTAATAACGATAAGGTTAGCATCATATCTCACCTCAAAGATTGAGAATGCGTGTTTTAGTTAAGGAAGAGTGGGAATTTTTTTTCGAAAAATGATAAAAAGATGGAAAAACAAAATCACTGAAGTAGGCTGGACACCAATATACACGTACATACCCAAGGAATAGACTGGGCCCGAGGATCAAACTGCTCCAGGCCGATTTCATGGACACATGCGTACACTGTAGAGTAAAATCATTAGACCAACCCGTGAACGCAACATATCGATACTTAAATGAAAAACTATAATCCAGACCAACTCATGCCGTTCAAGGATAGTATTTATAATACTAAAGTGTTTATTTTACATATGAAATAGTTATGCTTAATATTTAGTTTTGGGTTGGTGGGTTCGGAGGGGAAGGCTGGAATGAGTGCAGAGGAGAGAGGGAAATGGTCGTTGACAGAATACGCACGGCTTCTATGTGTGGCGGGTCCCACCGACGGAGGAAGTGTATATGTGTAATTTATATCGACCATCCGGTGTACTTGAGGCAATAGGCAAAAATCAGGTATATATCACCAATTACGACTCACGGGAGGTGTACAATAGCAAAAAAAACCATTTAGTTTTACCGTATGTTTGAACTATGGAGATAATAAAATTAGAAGTACTATGGAGATAATATATCACCAATTACGACTCACTTGAACATCCTGGTTTTGACACTAACAACGATGCGCTTACTTCCACTCACAGAATTGCCCAAGCCCAGCTACACTCACACTGAAGTTCCATTGGAATCTACACCAAAGCAATAGGTTTTAATCAAATTCATATTATATAAAAAGAAGCCCGCAATCGACGCAGAAACCTCCAAACCACCTCTTGCTTCGATCCTTCTCTTTGCCAGCTGAAATCTTCATGTCTTCTTCCTCCCCATCACATGCATATATCGATCGATGATTGCACCCCATAACATGCTTTTATTTGTTTTATGATATCCAAAACAACTTGATCTATTACTCTCACTTCCCACTCCTATAAATACCCACTTCCACTTCCTCTCTTCCACACCACTCCCACTAATTCTAAGCAACCATGTCTTCCAAGACCATCTCCTCCATTGCTCTTCTTCTTACCATCAACCTTCTCTTCTTTTCCCTTACGAGCGCATGTCATTCATGCATCCCAAAGCCGAAACCTAAGCCCAAGCCCAAGCCCAAGCCATGCCCACCCCCAGTCAGCTACGGCCCGAGTTCAGGTGGCAAGTGCCCCGTGGACACTCTCAAGCTAGGCGTTTGCGCCAATGTTCTCGGTGGGCTTCTCAATGCTGAGCTGGGAAAGCCACCCAAGAAGCCATGTTGCTCGTTGATCCAAGGCCTTGTTGATCTCGAGGCAGCCGTTTGCCTTTGCACCGCCATCAAGGCCGATATTTTGGGCATCCACCTCAATGTGCCCATCTCCCTTAGCCTTCTTCTCAACTACTGTGGCAAGAAGGTGCCCACTGGCTTCCAGTGCCCATGAGCTTTAGCTCCACTGCATGCCATGCTTAAGTTAATTTGCATGGTTAATTTGCTGTGTCCTTAAGTAGTAGTTTGTTGTTTTGCATTGCTGGGTTTTGGTGATAATAATGTGTGCTATGTTGGGGGCTAGGGAGTTTGAGTTAGGACAACAGTTTGTTGTTTCTAACCTTTGTTTCTATGTTCTTCCTTATTTGTTTGTTGCTATTGACTTCGTTGTTGAACACTTGAATAAGATTCTTGATTACTTCAAGCTTTAGTTTTGAATTTTTATATTTTATTCTGGGGGGAGGACAAATTAAAATAAATGCAACATGAATCAAGAATAAAGCATGTCAATAATTGTCCTATATTATCCCACATGCACGTAGCTTGGTGAGCATGCTTTTTTAAAAATAATATGTTTTTTTCTTTAACAAAACGAACGTAAATACTCATAAGTTTGGCGCTCACGTTCGAATAGCTAAGAAAAGGTTGGTACAGAATTAGCCAGAGCAAAACAGGGTGGAAGCATATCAGGATCGTAACAATAAATTAACAAGTGATTATTTGACACTAGTCCAAGACATATTATTTGTGAAGGGGAATATTCTGCATTATGGAATCGCGATCTGGATTAGAATATGCGGACACTAATCCTATCCCGAACGTGTTATTTGAGACTTGTCTGAGTTCTCTCCTTCCTTGAGAATAGAGTGTGGATGCAAGTATTTGTTACAAGTAGATATGTGATATTTCTGAATTGAGTTCAATTAGAAGTACTTGGTGTCCAGATCTTTAATTACCTTTTCTTTTATAAGATCCTGACTCCTGGGGTTTAATAACGATAAGGTTAGCATCATATCTCACCTCAAAGATTGAGAATGCGTGTTTTAGTTAAGGAAGAGTGGGAATTTTTTTTCGAAAAATGATAAAAAGATGGAAAAACAAAATCACTGAAGTAGGCTGGACACCAATATACACGTACATACCCAAGGAATAGACTGGGCCCGAGGATCAAACTGCTCCAGGCCGATTTCATGGACACATGCGTACACTGTAGAGTAAAATCATTAGACCAACCCGTGAACGCAACATATCGATACTTAAATGAAAAACTATAATCCAGACCAACTCATGCCGTTCAAGGATAGTATTTATAATACTAAAGTGTTTATTTTACATATGAAATAGTTATGCTTAATATTTAGTTTTGGGTTGGTGGGTTCGGAGGGGAAGGCTGGAATGAGTGCAGAGGAGAGAGGGAAATGGTCGTTGACAGAATACGCACGGCTTCTATGTGTGGCGGGTCCCACCGACGGAGGAAGTGTATATGTGTAATTTATATCGACCATCCGGTGTACTTGAGGCAATAGGCAAAAATCAGGTATATATCACCAATTACGACTCACGGGAGGTGTACAATAGCAAAAAAAACCATTTAGTTTTACCGTATGTTTGAACTATGGAGATAATAAAATTTGGGTCAGACAAATAACCAATAGATAAATTCAGGTTTATTACTGAAATTTGCTAGGTTTTTTTTTTGGTTGGGTGCACATCGCAAGTGTTATAATTGACGATATGCACTATGATTTTTACTATTACTATAGGTACACCTGTCAGTCAAACATATTTGCTCATATGTACATTTGTCGTTAGTGGTGCACACTTCATCATTGTTTTAGTTCAACATTGTTATAATTTTTGCAAATTAAACATCGTAAAATTATAAATATCTTTAATATTAAAATTAATAATAATTGAATGCATAAAAAACCAAAAAACTAAACCCTCTCTCTCCTCTCTCTCTTTTCTGGCGATGCAGTAGCCGAGGAGGGAGAGGAGGTTCGAGTTCGTGGATGATCGCTTCCGCTCCTTCCATTTCCTTTGCTTTCTCCAGGACCTATTGATTGTAATTGATTGAGGAATTTGGTTGATTTAATTGATTGTAATCCAAATCAAATTTGCAGTTGAGGAATTTGATTGATTGTGAACCAAATTGAATTTGGTTGAGGAACCAAACCTGGGCATAGATGATAAATTGGTGAACCAAAAATAATGGACAATGGTGGGGAGGGTTGATGTGGGGTTGAGAGTGGGTGAGGGGGAGGAGGAGGGAGAGAGAGAGGTTTTGGTGTTTTGAGTTTTTTTATGTTTTACCATTTTTTTAATATTAAAGACATTTGTAATTTTACGAAGTTGAACGAAAATGGTGATGAAGTGTCACACTAACGGTAGATGTGCATATGAACAAATATGTTTGGTGTACTTCTAGTAACAATGAAAACCTAATGTATATTGCCAATTATGATACATACGATATGCACCAAACCAAAAAAAACCCAAATTGCTATATATTACAAAAATTCAAAGAATTGCAAATATCAATAAACTGCAATACAATAAACTGCTTCTAATTCCGGACCAACGAAGTTTGCAACGCTTGCAGTGGCACTTTGATTGCTTTGGAAAGCAGGATGCAACTCCAAATTTCGCAACAGTGCACTCAGTGAAGACTCCATCAACTATAATACAATCGAAAGGTTGCACAATTATTTGTTGCATAATCGAGCTAAGCTTTCCAAAGATTCCGAGTGAGATGGGAAATGATTAGAGGTTTCTTCCACTGGTCTTATTTGTCTAAGCGAATTTATCAATAGACGTTCCAATGTTGCATCTAAAAAGATTCCCCATTGACAATAAAACCCCAGGAATAGGCATTATTTGTCAGCATTCATGCCGACGTGGCGACATCCCCAAGGTCCAACTAACAAGTCGACGCTGGTTAAAACAATAGTTGTTATTAGATTACTTAGGGTCCATTGTAAGTTCATTACCATCGAAAGGTTGGAAATTAACAAAAAAATGAGAATTTTTATTGGGAGATGATCAAACCGTACCGGCGGATTACGAAAAACGAATATTGATTTACGAAATTAAATAGTTTCCGACTCTCTCTCAAAATTAAAAACAACCAAAACACACACAAGATGAAAAAACAAGTAATAGAAAAGCACACACACTTGAAACAACCACGACACATGTGTTTTACAAGATTTGTAATGTGCCTACGTCCTTGATGGGTCATCCACATGTTTCATTCTCCAACAAGAGGATCAACCGAGATTACAAGGGGTTGGAGCCAATATGTCCTCCAAATCTCACAATAGTACTCTCTCTAACCCTAATATCTCTCAACGAAATAATAACGATGTGTTGCGTACAAGAAAAGGGTGAAAACCCCTTAAATACTCAACTCAAACCGTACAGGAAATATGTGTTGGCCTTTTGGCCTTAATCTATGTTTTGATGATTTAATTAACCTAATCTTAATTATGATGATGTAGAGTAGCACACATATTGCATTGCATGTATATTGTATTGTGCTAACCTCTACAGGTGATCAAGACTCAAGAAAGAAGGAAATGAAGTCAAGACATGTAATTAAAGCTAAATCGAAGACATGTAATCTTGATTTATTTTGAGTCTTAGGAACATGTGTAAATTGAGCATACAAGAGGTAAAAACTAAAAACCAATCACATACACAATAGGTTCCCTATAGAAGTCACACACGAAATTTCATATTATTTGGACTTCATTAGATCACCCAAACCTTAGTCGGAAATCACTTATAAACTTAAACCCAGATTTCCTGTGTGAACCGGTCGACCGAACCAGTTCTCAGTTCGACCGGTTTATAACAGACTCTCCACAGTGATTTTACCGAACTCTACCGGTCGGCCGGTTCTACATTTTCGGTCGACCGATTCCGGATTTTCATATGACCGTTTTTCTTGTCGTATATGCCCAACGGTCGTATTCGTATTAAAACTATATACACCTCCATATACTTAACCAAACGGTCGAACCATGTGCCAAGTTCGGTCGACCGTTTAACCTTGTCAAAAATTCCCTGCTATCGGTCGATACGATTTCATTCGACCGATCCAATTTTCCCTCTACCGAAACGCTTGTTCGGTCGACCGGTAATCTTGTTCGGTCGACCGTATCCCTATCGAACCCAAGCGTTCGGTCGACCGTTGCACCTTTTCAGTCGACCGGTTCTGGACAGATTTGCAGCCCGATTTTCTGCTTTTTGTGTATCTTGCACAAAACCCAATCAAATTTATCCCCAACGGCTAGAATACCTTAGGAGCTTATAAATATAGGATCAAGACTTGTTGTTAATACAACTCTCCAACTCCAATTGTCCCAATACATTAGAGAGAAACCTCAATCCTCAAAGATCCCAATTCTACACTCCATAAGCCTAAACTTCACACATTTGATCATATACTCATCCTACTCAAAGTGTGCTCAATTAGAGAGTGAATCCCACTCAGTTACAAGTGTTGTCAAAAGAAGCAAGGACTTCGGTGAAAGCCCGAAGTGTCCCTCTCGGATTTTGTGAGAGGAAGAATTCAAGCAAGCGAGGGTTGTTCGCGTTGCTTGTGGTGTAAAGGTGTTCTCTCCCGGCCCGGAACGGGGAGTGGTTAGTGAAGACGTAGGCGGAGCTCGCGGAGTCGAGCGGAGCTTACAAGAGAGGACGTAGGCGCGGCCGAACCTCTGTAAATCTGGTGTCTTCTTGTGTGGTTTGCATTGCTTTCCTACTTGTGTTTGATTTGTTTTTAATTTCCGCTGCAATTCTTTGATCAATCAACCAAGTAGTTAATTAAGGCTTAATCGTGATTAGTTTGTGGACCCATAGACCCACACGATCCTACAATATGGACAACAGTCGACCGAAACGGTTAGCAGGAACAATTCTTGTTAATTTCAATCGACCAGTGTCCAACACCGATTGACCGCTCAATGGTTATCTTCAAAACGTAACCACTTTCCGGTCGACCGACATCACCCTCGGTTGACCATTCTTGACCTCCAAAAAGTTCATGATAATTTCAGTCGAACGATGTCCAACACCGGTAGACCAATCTTCAATTCCGAAAGTGGCTGATAATTGATTAATTTCGATCGACCGGTGTCCAACACCGGTCGACAATTTTTCATCTCTAAAATTTATGTTAAATCGGTCGAACGGTGTCCCACACCGGTCGACCATTTTTGTATGTTTCTGGCTTAACAAATTTAAATCAATTTCTAACAGTTTTGGTGGGCCCATCCTTGAAATGAAATTTTCTTTATGTGGTGGTGGGCAAAATGCAGCTTCTTAGATTATGGGAAATTATATCACCTCAATTTCCTCATTTCTCAGAGGAAAGAAATTTTTCATCAATCAACGAGAATTTGGTTGACTTCAGAAGTACAAAAATGTGATCGGAGGAGGATAAGGTGATGTGCTTACATGTGTTTTATATAAGGGGAAAAAATTAGGACCACAAAAGGAACTTTGGATTAGTCAATGTAATGCAAATGAGTCATCTGAAATGAAAATCGTAACATAAAATGTATTTTTCAATGACATATTTTCGGCAACATTTTTTTGTAAGTGTTAAATATTCTTTTAATTTAATCCCAACATAAAACACACGACGTTCGGATTCTATTTTTAGTCTATGCTAATCCAATACCAGAAAGGTAAATCTACTAATTGCGTTGTTGCTATTTCATGAATCATTGGTGTATATCCAGTATGGATGTGATCCGGTGACACTATTTTGATGGTCTAAAAGTGAGTATGTCTTCTATATAATATGTTTTAAGTGTAACATAACAAAAACTTTACAACCATGTGACTATTTTTCAGAATGAGAAGAGATATCTTGTTGTTTTTCAAATTATTCGGGAGGTTATATTGTTTTTTTCTTCTTTTTTTCGATTGACTATTAACTATTAGAAGTAACATTTTGGTCCCTTATATTATGAGTTATTTCAGTTAGTTCCTGGTCTCCAAACACCACGGATAAATGCTTCTTTGCTTGAAATAATAATGTTTACCCCCAACGAAGCTAAACATAATAACCCTCGTTTGTTCTCCTGCAAACGATAGATCTTTAAACCACCAAACCGTAATCTCCAAAGAAGCAAAAAAAACATTGGAGGTATAAGAGAAAAAAACATTGCAATAAGCGGATTAAAGAGGTAAAATAACAAAAAAGAAGAGGTGGAGGCCATGATTTGGAAGGATGTTCTTCTTGGGAAAGGTGGTTTGGAAGAGACCAAAAGAATGGGAGGGGATGATATAATGGAATTCTCCTCCCAGAAAGTAAACCATCCCATAGCTTATAGAAATGTAGAACCAATAAATCTACTTGAAACAAAAAAATTAGTAGACGGGTTTCTCTAAGAAACAACTTCCTTAAACAAAATAAATTTACATATTGAAACGTAAGTTTAGAATCAAATCCTGCACCAACAGTCATATTTCAAACTTAAAAAAACATCAGCCACTCAAGCCCACTTATAGAGCTTACTCCAAACAAATTCTTAATATTAAACCACCCAAGCGGCCAAGCTACATAAGCTTTTGAAAAAGTAGTGTAGTATCCTACAAATTGTTTTCACCAATTATAATATGATGATTTGTTAGAGTAACAGAAAATGTTTGCTCTTATTGGATCGAAACACTATCAACTCTATCACACACACACTAACACGGGACGAATTTCCGTGGATCCGAAGAGATATAAGTAAACCAAAAAATGCAGATGTTAAAACAAATCCAAAATTGCAGATGTTAAAACCAAAAAATGATTGCATTGTCTATTAACCAAAGACCTACATGAGATACAATCCCACACACCATCACTTGGTCAATTAAACAAACTCATGGCCAGTAGTATGAGCAACAATCTAGTTATACTTTCCTCACTCATCCATATTCCAAGCCTCTTCGCCATGAAATGGTAAGTGAAACCAAAAGCGATACAACGTACAGAAGTGGAAAAGGCTTGGAACGACTGCCACAATCCTATAGTCTAGGGCTATTTGTCGTAGTCGAGGACGTCGACGTCGAGACTCCGGCGGCAACGGCTAGGGTTTGGGGAATGTACGTTGTTGGGGATGACAAATATATGGGAAATGTTTTATGGCCGCGGTGCGTCCGGGATGCCGTCTGACGTGGACAATTCAGTCAGCAAAAATCAAAGATTAATTAAATCACATATTATTTATTTATTTTGTGTCACATCACACGCACGCGGAACTATGTGACCTTTGATTTCCAACATACATATATTCTCAAAATCTTCCATTATCCCCACAAACCTTTCATTCTCCATCATTTTCTCCCGATGGAAGACGAGATCAGTAAGAGGGATGCCGAGGAGATGACGCGGGAGTAAGTCTTAAGGAGGTCGGGACGCCGACGTCGTTGGTTAGGACACCATTATGTAGTTGGTCGGCGAGGAAGAGGAGGAAATGGTCGACGTTGGAGTCTTTCTCGAGGCGAGGAGGAGAAGAAATGTGATTTTTTGTAACTGATTTTAGTTTTTTGTATGATGTTTTTGGGGGAAAGTGTGGTTTTCGTGGCTGATTTGAAGTTTTGGGGTTTTGTTATGTGATGAATTAATCTTGGGTTTTTCGGAAACATGGTTTTTTGTAGCTGATTTGAGTTTTTTGTGTTGAGTTTTTGCAGATGAGGAGTCATGTGGTTTTTTGTAACTGATTTGAGTTTTTTGTGTGGTGGTTTTTTGAGAAAGTTTGGTTTTCGTGGTTGATTTGAAGTTTTTGGTTTTGTTCTATGATTGATTGATCTTCATTTTTTTGGAAGTGTGGTTCTTTGTAGCTGATTTGGGTTTTTTTGTGTTGAGTTTTTGAGGAAAAGTTTGTTTCTTTGTGGTTGATTTAAAGTTTTTGGTTTTGTTAAAAAGGAAAAACAACTTGAAAAGGAACAAACATAACTTAAAAAGCAACAACAAAAAATTAAAAAGGAAAAACAGAAAATTAAAAAGGAAAAACATCAACTTAAAAAGAAACAACAGAAAATTAAAAAGGATGAAGCAATACTTAAAAAGGATGAAGTAGTACCTAAAAAGGAACAACATATCTTAAAAATGACGAAACAAAAATTAAAAAAGAAAACTTTACACTTAAAAATGTACACTCACTTAAAAAGGAACAGACTACACTTAAAAAGGTACAACTCACAGTTAAAAAGGAGAACCTCAAACATAAAAAAGAACAAGTCTCACTTAAAAAGAAACATACATCACTTAAAAAGGTACAACTCACAGTTAAAAAAGTGAACATCAAACATAAAAAGGAACAAGCAATTCTTAAAAAGGAACATACATCACTTAAAAAGGTACAACTCACAGTTAAAAAAGAGAATCACAAACTTAAAAATGAACAAAAAACACTAAAAAGGAAAACTTCACACTTAAAAATGTACACTTACTTAAAAAGGAACAGACTACACTTAAAAATGTACAACTCACAGTTAAAAATGTGAACCTCAAACATAAAAACGAACAAACAATTCTTAAAAAGTAACAGACATCACTTAAAAAGGTACAACTCACAGTTAAAAAGGTGAACCGCAAACTTAAAAATGATAGACGTAGATGTTAAAAAGGAATATGTTTTGCCTTTTTAAATTATTGTTTGGGGAAACCAAAAGTTGCGTTGGGAAAAGTAAAAGTTGCATGGGGAAATCAAACGTTGCAGTGAGAAAGTAAAAGTTACATGGGGAAACCAAACGTTACAGTGAGAAAGTAATGTTGCATTGGGAAACTAAATGTTGCATGTGACACCAACATGTTATTAAATAAATTTCTCTGCTGACTGGATTGCTGACTCAACTGACCACGTCAGCCGCGTCCGGGACGTGGGCGGCCGTGTAGAAGGATCATATAGATATATCTATCCAGAGGAGTTAAGTTGGTGGGTTGGAGCCTTGGGAGGTTGTTCGCGAGAAGGTGTACCGGTTGGGAGTGATTGATGGACGGCCGAGATTATCTATCTGCAACGAAAGGACATCAATGAACGAACGAGATTGCGTTGAGGGACCAAACAACTGTTCGTACCGGGCACTATATATCTTTTATAGATATAAGTATAAGATTTTCATTTTATGAAAATACAAATAATTCTTTTTTTCCTGTAAGGAAGTTTACCTACTTAGTGCGACAAGAGTGAATAAACAAGTAAAGAGAAAAATGGTTGACCTGCTACTTGCAATAAGTGATTTTTCATGTGTAAACCGGAAGGTAAAAGGTAAAAGCCAAAAGGTCTATTATTGTGTCCAATTCTACGTTACAACCTTGGCATGGTTAAAGCTAGGGGTGAGCAAGCTAGTGGTGGACTTGATTTTACCAAAGATGATGAGAACGTGAACTCACAACCAAAATTCGGTTCGGTTTTCGGTCCAGAAGATCATGGGAATTCGGTCTTCAATCCGGTCAAAAACCAAAATTTTAAGGGTTAAATTCGAATTTTGGACCGAACTGGACAGAACCGAATTTATTCGGTCCGGTCTTCCGAAAAATTCGGTCTTCAGTCCGGTCCGGTTCGGCCAGTCCCGGACCGAAGCTTACCCCAAGTAATTTGACTACGAGATCAAAAGTCACAACTCCAGTCCTAAGGCATCTACATATATATATATATATATATATATATATATATATATATATATATATATTCATCTATGCTCTTGTTTGATACATTCCCTGTTTCAATACCACACAACTATACAGTATAGTGAAATCTGTATGATATGTGTAAGACGTCGACTAAGTCAAGTATATGTCAAGAATAGATGCTTGTGATTTGTTAAGATTTGATATTGTGGACCACAGTGTTCGACAACATACATGCATGCATGAACACAGGCAAAAACACAGCTACAAGCAAGCACATGCCTTCTCAATTCTCATCCATGGCGTCCAATAGATCCAAACCTGTAACTGTTTTGGCCAGCTAATACGGCCTTCTCACCTTACCTATTTCCACATGGCCTGTGCCTCTGCTCCAATCACCTTTACTCCTCACAATCCCTCCTCTACTCAAAATTAGAAAACCCTAGCTCCACCAACTCTATACTAACTAATTAATAAGTCCATACATGGCTAAGTATAATCTAATTTTACATTCGATCAGTACCCTTCAAATATATCAAAATGCCATCTTTTAGTTATAACATCAAATATATCTTCCAATTTGTTGGCTGACTAATTTCTCTATTGAAAGCATTTTGTATTTTTCCAACATGTATCTTAGACGCTCAGATTCAATATGTGGTCTATTTAATTAATCCAAGATTATGGATATACCAAATGATCTAGATCCAGTTGATTGTTGATGATTAATTTCAATTTCGAGCTCCTTTCACCTTCTTCAAACGTTGACTAACTTAATTAGCTAGACATATTTACTTCTCATGTTAGTGTATAAAGATTGAAAATAACCGAGCTTGTGCTCATGAGAAAGATGCAAAAGAACGAGCTAGGTGCCCAAGAAACATCTTAAATTTCCAAACCCTTACATCAAATCAAAGTAACCAACTTATAAGAAGCTTAAGAGCACTTATGTATTTGATCCCTATAAATTTCACTTGTGAGAGGTCAATCCAATTGCAGGACGATCAACGACATTTCGAAAAACTGAAGGTAGACTGCAAAGAACTTGAGCGAAACCAATATTACATAATTTTTCATAGTAACATAATTAATTAGAATATATTGATGTAAATAATCCCTGAGTTGATTACACTCATTCCAACCCTATAAATACCTCCACCCACACTCACACACTCACTACCACCAACCATATCAAATTAATTCCAAACAACAATGGCTTCTTCCAACCTCTTCATCATCATCGCCATCACCCTCCTCTCCTTCACCGTCTCCTTCGCCACTGTCACCAAAGACTGCGGACCGACCGCCCCAAAACACCGGAAACCAACCCCCTCACCCAAGCCATACCACCCCCCAACATACCCAACCAAACCAACCCCTTCCCCCAAACCCTACAAACCCCCAACCTACCCAACCAAACCAACCCCATCCCCCAAACCCTACCACCCGCCCACCTACCCAACCCCATCACCCAAACCATACCAACCCCCGGCCACCGACAACTGCCCGGTCGACACCGTCAAGATCGGCGCTTGCGCTAACGTCCTTAATGGGCTCCTCACTACTGTCCTCGGGACTCCACCCAAGGAGTCATGTTGCTCTCTTGTCCAGAATGTGGCCGATCTCGAGTTGGCGGCTTGCCTTTGCACGGTCGTGAAGGCCACCGTGCCGGTGCTGGGCCTGACCTTGAATGTGCCGGTTTCGCTCACATTGCTTGCCAACTACTGTGGGAAAGATGTTCCACAGGGGTTCGTGTGCAAGTGAGTGCAACTACAAGTTTGCATGGGCTTATTTGTACGTAAGATATGCATGGATGTTTAGTTGTGCGTTGATTTGTCAATTTGGTTTATGTGTGTGTTTGTTTGTTTTGTGTTTTTAGGAATAAGTGTAGCAAGTTGTGAATTGGTTTCATTGCATGAGGTATAATCAATTTTCACCCCAAGCGAGTCCGGGTGGATTTGTATTTGTAAGGGTTCGGTTAATAAAAAAGGCTACTGCTTTAGTAGCATTTTTTTTTATAATTCATGGATAACTAGGTAATTCCAACTTGTTAATTTTCCCTTCAACGGCATAGCATTGTGTATGGACTTATGGAGGCGGCTTTATAAATTGTCCTGCACATGAAAGTTCAAGTTTGTTATTAAAAAATGATGAATGAGTGTGAAGACTGTGATTGTTTTTGTAGAGCTTACTTACCCTACATGAGAGGAAACAGCAAGGCGGTTTCCTAATCATAATTTTCGTTATGTGTGTAATATCTAATTTCATTTCCTTGAACCAGGCAAAACTAAACTGTATGTGACAAATACGATTCTTCAACGCCAGTATATATATATATATATATATATATATGCTAGCTAGAGCCAAATATTCAATTTGCCCTACATAAGTTACAACTAGGGGTGCACATGGGTCGGGTTGGGTCGGGTTTGGGCCTCAACCCGACCCAACCCGAAATTTTCGGGTTGGGAAAAAATCCAACCCGAACCCGAACCCGAACCGGTTCGGGTTCAACCCAACCCGACCCGAAATTTTCGGGTTGGGTCGGGTTGGGTCGGGTTGAACCCGAATTTGGAAATTTTTGGGTTGGGTTGGGTTGAATCGGGGTTATTTTCGGGTTGGGTCGGGTTTATTTTCGGGTTGGGTCGGGTTGGGTCGGGTTGGATCGGGTTTATTTGGGAAAAAATTAAAAAAAAAATAAAAAAAATAAAAAAAAATAAAATAAAAATAAAAATCGGGTTCGGGTTGGGTTGGGTCAACCCGACCCCCTCAACCCGAACCCGACCCGAAAATTCGGGTTTTTGATTTTCCCAACCCGACCCGACCCGAACCCCTCCTCAACCCGACCCAACCCGACCCGACCAGTCGGGTTCGGGTTGGGTTTCGGGTTGAACCCAACCCATGTGCACCCCTAGTTACAACTATATAACTGTTTATCCTCTCTCTTTTCCTTCTTATCAAAAGACCACGCATTTCACATTTTTTAACATTTCAACTTTCGTTTTGTACAAAACGTCCTCAAGTACGCCCCGATTTACCATTGGGAAAGATTTTGATTTTAGAAGGCAACTAAAACTCCAAATTGAAATCGCGTGATTAATGAAAAACAAAACTAATTTTTTGAGTTAATCTTGATAATCGTACATGCGAAAAATCCCACCAACGCTGCATATATAATGTGCAATTCCGTTCTAACTAAGTGGGGGTTCAACCAACCAGAAATGAGAAAAAAATATCCATCTCAAATGAAAACAAAGTTAGCTAGAGATATATATGAGGGCCGTGCTAATTTTATGTGGACCTATAGGGAAATCTGATAGATAACTTTTCCTTGCTAAGGATAAGGACTCACTTGATAGAAAGGTTTCAATCATTGCGTTGTGAGACAGCTAGTTTTGACATCCAGTTGCAAAACAGCACCATTATCAACAACTTGAGGAAACAAAGCTGTCAAACCTCTCTAGTCCGTCTAACATTATTTGCTTCATACAAGCCAAAAATGCATTTAAATCTTTCGAACATCATGTATAGTCCATGTATTAGGCACCCGTGAGGTCGGGACCTCACTATTTCTTCCCGTAGATTTTCTCATGGATGTGCTCCTTAGTTTGTGTGGATGTGCTCTATTAGTGGAAGACATACACAATCCCATAAGATATGTAACATTTTAGGAACTAGCTTGCTATTTGTCATGGTCGAGCAATTTAGTTGATCCAACGAACCTGAGTTATTAAGTTCAAGAGCCAAGATGTAATGAAAACAATTCTATGGAAATATTGTTATAGAATTCTTATATCGAGCAATGTATATAGGATTGTGCTTCCCATACTTTTCCGTATCTGGGTTGAGATTTTCTTCATCGTGGACAATATAGCTAAGAACATGTCCGACATGTCCTTCACTTACTTTCTGTGATTTAGCTCTTCGCAATATAATTGGTTAAGTGAAGCAGTATGAGCACTTTAATTACACACAATAAACAGCTTTTAGAGCCTTTCGTCGCCCGATTTTTAGTTAAATCGTCTGTCTTAATTACCATTTTGTCATTCACAATTCATTTATACTCATTATGTCCCATAAAATATAATAAAAAAATTGGGACGTCTGGCTAGTACGCATCCCCCATGGTGGGGCTTCTGCCTTAAACACCCCCATGGTGGGGGCGTCCGGCCCGAACACCTTTTTTTTTAATCTTGAATTTATACAGTGTGTTATTTCAAATTATTTCAGGTTCTGTTGCAAGATTTTGGTGGTGACGGGGTGGAAAAAAACACAAAGATAAATAAACAGATAAACGGCTCAATACCCGTAGGGGTTGCCGTCTCCTACCACCCCTGCATTCATACTCTGATTTTATTTTTCATAGTTATTTTTTGTTGTAGTATGAAAAGAAGATGACCTATTGGGAACAAAAATAAGTAAAAATGAGAGAATGACAAAATGGTAATCCGTACGGACGATTTAAGTAATTTTGGGACAACGTTTAGCAGCTCAGTTTACAAATTATTTTTAAAATTTTGTAGGTCTATATATGTAATATGCCCATGTTTTGTGTTACGAATATATATATATATATATATATATATATATATATGTATATAGTTTAACTAGTTTTTACATTTCTTGCAAGTGGATTGATCCCCTCCAATATAATACGAATTTCGTGGGTCGGTCACTTAATAGTATTATTATATGTATTAGAGTTAAAATTATTAATCTTGCATCTCTCTCTCTATATATATATTTATGAAGACAGTACTTGAAAATTAAAATTTATTGTCGAATTTGATGCTTCTCCGTCATCTGTAGTAGTTGCGCCGTAGATGAAACTACGTTATTCGTTCTCTTGACATAATACAGTAGTGATTAGTAAGAATGAAACCAAATTTTTTATCTATAAGGAAGTAAAGAAGAATCCTAAAATAATTCTTGCACGATCATAATTTGGTACCTACGATTGGCACGTGAACCACCATATACCTATGTTAGAAAAGAATAGTTCAAACTTTAAGAAAGATTCCTGTTGGAGGAAGTTAATTCGCTTGCGCCAATGATGACGTCGAGTGGGATTTTATTTTGGTACTCTCTAATTAAACAACAGAGATTTTGAAGCTAAAATGCCAAGAAAAAAGACCAAAGGTCAATGATAGTTCATTATGTGAATTTTTAAATTTTGAAACCATTTAGTAGTTCCCATTGTCTTGAAACTATTTAGTGGTCAAGCTTGCGCAAAAAAGTATTTCCAATGGTAATTAAGCTTATCTGAAAACATTGGTGCAATGACCAACTTTTTCCTTAAAAACTTGAGAAAGTGAAACTAACAACTGAAATAGCTCATCAAGTACAAATATCTCAAAAGAAACCATCTTAGCTAGTCTCTTTTACATGAAACGACCGCACTAATCAAAATTATCACTACCATTATTCTTAAACAACAAGACACAACCCTAACCTAACAATGCACCAAAATTAACCCTAATCAACCCTAACTACCACCAACAATGACATCACAAATGCAACCTAAATCAACCTCACTTTCATCAAATCAAAGCCCAGGGCAGACGTACCCAGCAGGAGGGTTCATCCCACAGCTGACCAGCACATTAAGAGCCAACGGTATGTAGATATTAAGGTTAAGAACCTTAAGCTTGATAGCAGTGCAAAGACAAACGGCAGCTTCCAACTCCAGCAACCCGCCCAACACCGGACAACACACGTTCTGGACCGGGTCGCCGACACCAACGTGGACAAGGCCTCCCAGCACGTCCAGGCACAGCCCGAGCTTCAGGGCGTCCATGGAGCACTTGGGCTGCGGCGGGTTGATTTTCGGATGACTGTGGCATGTTCGGCAGGCGAATGTGGCTGGTAGAGTTGATGATAATGTGAGAACGAGTATGAGTAGGGTTGCTAGGGTTTTGGAGTCCATGTTGGAGTGGGATTTGTTTGGTTTACTTGGTGGTGGGAGATTTGGTTGGTGGGTTTATTTATAATAGGTTGTTAGGGTTGTCCCGTGACTATGAATTGTTTATAGTTGATGTTGGGGAGGGAGGGAGGGAGGGAAGGTTGGTGGTGGGCTGTGGTTCTGTGAACACAAGTTTGTGGTGATCAGGAACAAGTGAACCAGTTTGGGTTTTGATAGGTTACATGTGAGAAGCCTGGAAAAAGTATGTGGCTTAATTATTAATTGGACATATAAGTTCTTTACCCTTCAGAGGAAGATAAAAATATGTCACTTCAAAAATGCGAGGGTTGAGAGAATTAAGACATACCCACACGGAAATGAAGAACCTGATTCGCATCTTTTGTACTACGGAAAGTAGTCAGAGCTCAGGGTGAGTGTGAAACAGAAGGGAGATTTATAAATATGAAATAATACTCTAGCTGTTAGGTCTCCCGGGACCTTATAAACAGAAGGGAAAGTAGTCAGAGTTGGTTAGGTACGTGGGTTCACGAACCTTAGGTCACAAGATCGAATTCCAGCAAGGCACTTTATTTAATGCTGATGCGTTCCGGTGAAAATGGTGTTGGACCACCCCCAGTTTGGAGCCGCAACCCGCCTGTCCCAAGTGGGGGCGGGTGCCGGGAAATTCTGGGTCATCAAAAAAAAAATACTCTAGCTGTTATTTTTCGACAATATGGGAGAAAACCTGAACTGCCAGAAAGGGAGTAGGGTGAAGGAAAGCCAGGAACACAAAGGAGGTCACCCAAAGTACCGTGATATTTACGTGTTTAGAGAAATGATGGATTTACGTGCTTCGAGTTGTTTAGGGAACTAATCAATTCTGTATCAAGCTAGCCTATTTAAAGAACATGTTAGGTTAGGTGATACTTGTTATTTGCATCTATGACACGTTATAAGATGTGTTATATACAAGACATTAGAGTTTTGTGCTCAACAAGGTCTCAACAAGTATGTTAGGCCATTATGTCCTTCTACTGTATGTTCTTGATTTTAAGTAAAATGGGTTTATATGATCAATTTTCTTTCTCATAGTCGCCGATAATTTTAATTTATTGGGCGTACAAATGTATAATATGGACTGGAGTGGGCAATCAAAAAGTCTACTAATGGAGAACAATAGTTCAAAGTGGAGAACATAAATGTGAAAATTAGCAGAATCAAGAATGTAAATGCAAAAATTCCTAAATTCTAAAACCATATGCTCAATGCTCCTCCATTGGTTTTACTGAGCATATCAGACAAGGACTGAAGGACGTGGTCTGCACCATGTAAATATAAATAAATTGATGTGAAATCCAATTAGAGTAAATTTACGCATAAACATCCCATAATCTTATCCGTTCAAATGTAACGACATTGTCATATTTGTTGTCATACATTAATAAAACATTAGATTGTGTCCGTTTTCCCATCATTTGATCATGGAATTACATGTAAAACACTTTCCCACTTAGTAAGCTATTGTGATATTTTGTCTGTTTTATTTATCCCCGAGATTTGTATGTGTTTGTTTAGGATGAGTTCGGACTTCCAAGCCAATGGGGATTTCTCCAAAATGGCCGGCAACGGAAACCAAGATGAGTTGTCCATTTGATGATTTAATAGTTTGGTTTGTATTTTATCAGAAGAAGAAAACCAGTTGGTTTGTCTCGTAGTGGGCTCGATCATCAAGGTGAACCCGTGACATCTCCGCTGTCACACCAGGGGAACACTTCGGCCGTCCAATGTTCGATTTGCCAAAATCAAATGTTTTATACTACATGATCAGGTGTTTAATATTTCCCAGGGCACATATTCGCCCAGAGTTTTGGCTTCTCTCTTATTTATAGAATCTATGTTAAATTGAAAAGGTTTTCAATAGATTAGCTCTTAATTACTATGAGTGGAGGCAACCATAACATTGTACCAGATCTCATGTTATTAAGTCTTTTATGTTTTGACCACAAAACCCACATTCTGACAACTAACCATGTTGGTCGGCAAGCAATTACAACTTGTTCCATCAATGGTCGTTTCGTAAGTCCCACCGAACTATGGTTGGGTGGCTCGAGTCGAACCGTTGCAAGGAGTCCAATGACTTATTTGGATTTTGTAATTTTATCTGATTTTTATGAATTATTGTCATTTTTGTTTCTTTTTTGTCTTTCTGTTTTTTTTAGAGTCTAGTTACATTTTCGAATTCTCGGATTTCTATAATCAACCTAATAATAATAAAAACCCGGTTTTCTTACCTATAATGTGCTATCTATTACCCTGATAAGATTTCATGGCACCACCACTAGTTGTGGGGATTCTAAACTTCCAAGAGTATAGTCCATATGCAGGGACTAAATCTTCTCGGACATTATTTCCTCATTCTTTTGCTACTCCTTTTTTTTCATGAAAATAGGAAAATGCATTTTTAGGGCACCAACAAAAAACAAACTGCACAAACATAAATATAAATATAAAAGGTGATGTAGGCTAAGAAGCCAAGGATCGATATACTCCAATCACCACCGGAAATCCATCCGGAGTTCGCCGGAATCCACCAACGAGATAAGTTCGTCGGAATCCACCAACAAGACGAGAGCAAACAAAAAACTAGCAATACTCTGGAAACTTCTTTTTTTCCTTTATTTCCGTTCAAATCCTTTTATATGTACATTATGCATGCTAAACTCGTGGTCACATCAATCCTTATCCACACTAACCATAACAAACTTTGGTCACTACTCTTGCTATCTAACAACTCACGTGTTCTTATTACACTTTATTAAGGACAAACCGATGCACTTGAACAAATGAAGCACCAAATTGACTCGCAAATCAATCTCCACGTTTGGGCTGCTTCTTGGACTCCCGCTTGTCGAGGAATTCATCCGAGATGCGTTCCGCATCAATCCCTCCCCCTAGAAAAGGACTCGTCCCGGAGTCCATATCAACATAGCGAGGTGCCGGTGGTGGATGGTATTTGAAAAGGTCTGCCACATTAAAAGTTTTCGAGATGCTTAACTTGGCTGGTAGATCAATGACGTAAGCGTTGTCATTGATCTTGTGTAAAACCTTGAATGGTCCATATTTCTTTGGTGAAAGCTTGTGGTGGGATCCTGCCGGGAGCCGTTCTTTTCGCAAGTAAATCATTACCAAATCTCCTTCATTGAACTTCATCACACGTCGATGAACGTCAGCAGCAACCTTGTACTTAACATTGGTTGCAGTCAATCGCTTGGTGACCTCTTCCTGAACACTCCTAACATCAGCAGCCATTTGTACAACCAATTGGTTCGACTCCTTGGACTTTGGCACATGAATCAAGTCAAGGGCATGTCGTGGAGTGGCACGATAGACAACGACGAAGGGGGTGAAACCGGTCGAGCTGTGAACTGCACTCTTATATGCAAACTCAGCTTGGGTAAGCACCCTGTCCCATTGTCGTGGTTGTTCCATGCAGATGCTGCGGAGGAGATTACCGAGTGTGCGATTGACAACTTCAGTTTGGCCATCACTTTGAGGGTGCGCTGTCGAGCTGTACTTGAGGCTGGTATCAAACCGACGCCACAAGGTGGTCCAAAAAACCGCCAAAAAATTTGTATCACGGTCCGAGACAATCGATACCGGAATACCGTGGAGTCGTACGATCTCTTGAAAAAATAAACGGGTTATGTGAACCGCATCTGCAGTTTTCTTACATGGAAGAAAATGAGCCATTTTGGAAAAGCGATCGACCACCACAAAAATCGAATCAACACCCCGCTGGGTACGTGGTAGACCAAGCACGAAGTCCATGCTAAGATCTTCCCAAATGTTGGATGGCGTGGGGAGAGGCATGTAAAGGCCGGTATTTTGAGAGTGGCCTTTGGCTTGTTGGCAAATCCCGCATCCACGTACGAGAGCAGCCACATCGCGCTTCAATTGTGGCCAATAAAAGTGTTCTCCAATAGCCCAAGTTGTTTTATCACGCCCCAAGTGCCCAGCAAGACCGCCAGAATGAGCATCGTGAATCACTTGTTCACGAAGAGACGTACGTGGGAGACACAAAAGATTTCCCTTGAATAGAAACCCTTCGAGAATGTGGAAGTCTGCAGCAGGTAAGCGACGTGAACAACGATCCCAAACATCAGCAAAGTGCGGGTCGTCCTTGTAAATCTCGGTCAGCACCTCAAAACCCGCAATTTCAGCTCGTAACGAGACCAACAGTATTGCTCGACGACTCAAGGCATCAGCGACCACGTTATGTACTCCAGATTTATGTTTGATAACATACAAAAATTGCTCCAAATAGGAAGCCCACATCGTATGCATTTTATTCACATGTCGTTGGCCGCGAAAACACCGAAGTGATTGGTGGTCGCTAAAAATAATAAACTCCCCAGAGATAAGATACGACTCCCAAGTCTTTAGTGCTCAAAAGATGGCATAAAGTTCATGTTCGTAAGTGGACCACTTCTTGCGAGCATCGTTGAGCTTCTCACTAAAAATGTGATTGGTCGGTTGCCTTGCGAGAGGACTCCACCCACCCCGACACCACATGCATCTACTTCAACCTCAAAGGGCAGTTCAAAGTTGGGTAGAGCGAGGATCGGTGCGTTGGTGAGCTTCTCTTTGATTAGATTGAAACTATCCTCTGCCTCTTGAGTCCACATAAATGGACCTTTCTTCAAACAGTTGGTGAGCGGTGCGACAATGGAGCTGAAATTGCGTACAAAATGCCTATAGAAGGTAGCAAGACCGTGAAAACTCCGAACTTCGGTGGCTGATTTTGGCGTTGGCCAATCTCGGATTGCACGAACCTTCTCCTCGTCAACTCGTATGCCTTCCGCGTTGACAACAAAACCCAAGAACACCAACCGTGTGGTGAGGAAGTGACATTTTCCCATGTTCACATGGAGTTGATGTTCACTTAAGATGGAAAACAAGCACCGAAGGTGATCGATATGCTCATTGTGTCCCGCACTATAGACTAAAATGTCGTCGAAGTAGACAACCACAAAAACCCCAATCACCGGCTTCAAGATGCGGTTCATGAGGCGCATAAAGGTGCTCGGTGCATTTGAAAGTCCGAAGGGCATTACCAACCACTCGTACAATCCCTTTTTAGTTTTAAATGCAGTTTTCCACTCGTCGTCGGGGCGAATCCGTATTTGGTGATAACCACTCCGGAAGTCAATTTTTGAGAACACCTTTGCACCCCCAACTGGTCTAGCATGTCATCGAGGCGAGGGATCGGAAAATGGTATCTAATAGTAATTTTGTTGATGGCACGACTGTCAATGCAAAGTCTCCACGTTCCATCTTTTTGTGGTGTGAGTAGTGCGGGTACCCCACATGGACTTAGGCTGTGGCGAATGAATACCCTCCGAAGTAGTTCCTCAATTTGCCTCTCCATCTCATGGGTTTCGATCGGATTCATCCGGTAGTGCAGCAAGTTTGGGAGTGAGGCGCCAGGAATGAGATCGATATGATGTTGTATGTCCCGCATTGGAGGGAGGCCCGATGGCAGTTCGGGACCTGTTATGGACAGAAAGTCTCGAAGAATTTGCTGCACTTCCGAGGGAATAATGCTTGACGTGTCATCGCTGCCCTTGACCACTAAGGCTATCACCACCCGGCTAGCCTTGACGTTGCCAAGAAACTCCCCTCGTGTGGCTAGAGATATCACTGCCTTTGTTGGTGGGTCAATGTTTTTGTTTGCTCCTTCATGTGGTTCTACTGTGGGAATGGCTATCTTCTTAGAATTCCACCAGAAGTAGTATAAATTTTGACGTCCCCGATAGGTTGCATCAACATCGTACTGCCACGGTCTCCCCAACATGACATGGCAAGCGCTCATATCCAAGACATCACAACAAATCCAATCGGAGTAGGATTTACCCAAAGAGATAGGAGCGCGGCATGTATGAGTCACTCGAACAACCGGTCCCTTTGTAATCCACCCAACGTCGTAGGGATGTTCGTGTAGCGTGATCTGCAATTTGAGGTGATCAACCAGCTATCGAGATATGATGTTCTCGCTACTTCCATTGTCCATGATCAGGTGGCAAACTTTATTCATGATGGTACATCGAGCGTAGAAGATTTGATGGCGTTGTGACTTGTCTCGCTCGGAATGGGGGCGAGGAGTAACTTTCGTACCACCAAAGAAACCATCTGCCCTTCCTCGGTCGTGACTTCTGCATCCAGCAACTCGTCCTCAACATGTTCGACATCGCCATCGCCACGATCCGCCAATGCCACCGGTTTACGAGTGGGACAAACATTAGATTTATGGCCGATCTCGTTACATCTATAGCAACGGTCAAGAGATGGACGTGTATAAGGATTTGAGGGGTTCACTTTAGGAGTGGGCCCCCCTGACGGCACGACACCACCAGGAGTGGTCGAGCCTACCCCACCAAGTCACGACCTGCTGGTTGATCCGCCCGTCGAGTTTCGATCCGACGTAGTGTTGCTATCAGGCGATCCTCCTCCTCGCGTAATTTCGCCACCGGAACGAAGAGAAGTTGGTCGCAACCCCGCACCTTCAGCCCGCAAGGCCATGTGATAGGCCTCTTCCAGCGTGAACATCTGCTTCAAACATAGCTTCTCCTGGAATGAATACTTCAGGCCATTCACATACCGGATCGCTTGTTGTTCGTCAGACTCGGCTAGATCGCAGCGCGACGACAATCTCATGAACTCCTCCGTGTAGGCGGAGACTGGGCGATTACCTTAGATACAATTATGAAACTGTTGGAACAATCGTTGGTGATAATCTGGCGGAAGAAATCGAGCTTGCAGCAGTTTCTTCATCTTATACCACCCACGTACTGGCACTTTTCCCCGCCGTCGGCGAGCATTTTGCGATTGCTCCCACCATGCCGCCGCGCCTCCTCGAAGTTTGTATGCGACGATCTTGACTTGTTTGTGTTCGGGAACTTCCATCATCTCCAAAAAATGCTCCACCTCGTAAAGCCACTCCAAGAAGGATTCAATGTCAAGATTACCATGAAAGAAGGGAATGTCGACCTTTAATCGATACTCATCGACGTCTCACCGAGGTCGAGGTCCGTCTCCACTCCGAGGGCCGTTATTTCTTATCAGAATTGCTTCCTCAGAATCGCTCGAATCCGGATCTCGACCCCCACCACGCGATCTGAATCCGCCCGCGGAGTTCCGACCTTGATCTATGCGTAACGACTCAATCGCCTCGCGCATTTCTCGAAATCCTTGTTCGTTTTGTCGTTGTTGCGCTGCAAGGGCCTCCCGGATCTACTTGATTGCGTCACCTCCGGCCATGGTCAGTGGATAGATGGAGAGAGAGCGTGATTGAAGAACCTGGCTCTTGATACCACCAGATGTAGGCTAAGAAGCGAAGGATCGATATACTCCAATCACCACCGGAAATCCATCCGGAGTTCGCCGGAATCCACCAACGAGATAAGTTCGTCGGAATCCACCAACAAGACGAGAGCAAAGAAAAAACTAGCAATACTCTGGAAACTTCTTTTTTTCCCTTTATTTCCGTTCAAATCCTTTTATATGTACATTATGCATGCTAAACTCGTGGTCACATCAATCCTTATCCACACTAACCATAACAAACTTTGGTCACTACTCTTGCTATCTAACAACTCACGTGTTCTTATTACACTTTATTAAGGACCAAACGAAGCACTTGAACAAATGAAGCACCAAATTGACTCGCAAATCAATCTCCACGTTTGGGCTGCTTCTTGGACTCCCGCTTGTCGAGGAATTCATCTGAGATGCGTTCCGCATCAATCTTTCTGTTTTTTTAGAGTGCCGCATCAATCTTGGACTCCCGCTTGTCGAGAAATCTTTCTGTTTTTTTAGAGTCTAGTTACATTTTCGAATTCTCGGATTTCTATAATCATCCTAATAATAATAAAACCCCAGTTTTCTTACCTATAATGTGTTATCTATTACCCTGATAAGATTTCATGGCACCACCACTAGTTGTGGGGATTCTAAACTTCCAAGAGTATAGTCCATATACAGGGACTAAATCTTCTCGGACATTATTTCCTCGTTCTTTTGCTACTCCTTTTTTCATGAAAATAGGAAAATGCATTTTTAGGGCACCAACAAAAAACAAACTGCACAAACATAAAATATAAATATAAAAGGCTGAAGGGTAGTGTAGGTCTCAGTTCGGGCCATGACTTTAGTTTCCCCCTGGCCCCGTCTATTCCATAATAACAACTAGATCTTAACTTCTCATTATCTTCCCTGTATATAGCTTGTCTCCATAAAAAAAATTCTAGGATGGCGCTTTAATTTTGTAATGACACAGCATTGAGCAATATGTAAAATATTGCATTCGCCATGTTGTCATCGATTCGCATTGTTGTTCTTGTAATGAAGAACATCAGCAGCATCAGTGGAGCTCCACGCAGTCATTTGCCCATTGATTGTTGAGTATTTCTAACGATTTTAGGGGTATTTTGCCTACTCTTCTAGGTCTACTTCCCTAAGATGTCAACGTAGAAGAAAAGGATGATTCTATCTGTTCGTTAGTTAACATGATTCAATTATGATAGAAATTGCTCGCGTTGACCATTACATAATAATTAATATGAGTTAAATTAGTTAAGTCTCTTATGTTTTGTGTGTACATCATTTTCAAGTTGATGATGATTAGCTAGCAGGTCCCCAACTCCTTTACATACATTATGATATCTACGCAAATAAGCATGAGATCCACGGAAATATAACAATAAACAAAAGATTCAACATTTATTGGCACCAAAGAATGAAATAACAATGATACAAGACATGCCATATCCAAATTCCAACCAACACCTTATTAAGGGACATGGCAACACAAAACCATGCAAATTATTAAAAACAACAATACACTTAAAGAAAGAAAGAAACTTATAAACAATCAACGTCGTTTTGTTTCTAAGCACAAACGAAACCATCAGGGACCTTCTTGCCACAGTAGTTAAGCAGAAGGGTTAGAGAAACAGGCACATTGAGGTGGATACCCAACACATTGGCCTTGAGGGCGGTACAAAGGCACACGGCCGCCTCGACATCGGCAAGGCCGTTAATAAGTGGGCAGCAAGGGGTCTTGGGTGGCTTTCCAACGACAACGTTCGCCAAACCATTCAAAACATTGGCGCAAACGCCGAACTTGAGGGTGTTCTTTGGGCAATGTTCCGAGGAAGGTCTTGGCTTTGGCTTGTACGGGGGCGGCGGGCAATAGGTGGCAAATGCTATGGAGAAGAGGAGGTTGATGGCAAGGAAAAGGGATGCGTAGGATGATGCCATTATGTTAATGGTTTAATGTAAATGGTTGGTTAAGTTGGAGTTTGAATTTGTGATGGTGAGTTAATTTGATGGAGATTTTGGTGTGGTTTCATAGAGAAGAAGAGGTGATGGAGTGGCCATGTGAGGTTTAGCTGGAAGATGCAAGTTGAATGTGGTGGAGATTATTAGGGTTTGCATGCATGCATTGGAGACCCTACGTTGTGGGTATTTTATGTGTTGATGATGCTGTATATTAACATGATGGATTGGATTCCATACACCAATTTATACTTGTATAGTTGTATTTGTCTCCAGACCTTATGAAATTAGCTCTAGACTGAATGGTTAACTACAAAGTACAAGATGACATGAGCTGGTGAATTGGTTTGCACTGAACATTATTGCTTTTATTAGTTTTGTAATATGCACTGAACATTATTGCTTTTATTAGTATATCTTAACTTGTGTTACCATGAATTAGATGATATTTTATTTTTTAACTTCAATGCAGATTACGCAGGAGTAAAACAACTGAAATGGACTTGTCTACAGAATCCTTAGATGGGAATAAAATAATTGACCCGTTTTAGCTTACAGATTAGATATTCAAGATATGAGTTTATTCCCTCCGCATGTGCAACGAGAATATTAGAATTATTGTTCGCGGATATACAATTCATATCAGATCTATCCTCTGGGCTAATGTTGGATCTTGGAAATAATTTCTACGCAAAATCATTTTGCTATCATTTTTAGTCTTACTTAGGATAATTAGGAGACGTGATCTCGTCTTCCTCACTGCAATGTTGAACGACAAATTTCGGCTTCGAATTTAAATTTTAGAAAAAAATTGGGTCCATTTCGAAGCACCATCCGGGTGAAGATGGGCAGGACCAAGTAAAAAAAAATATTGGTTTCATAATAATTTACTGTATAGCGGATTTAGATTATTCGGTTATATTCTGATTATTATTATTATTATTATTATTTTAGAGAATATTAATCTCTCAGGATTCATGAGCCTTTTTATTTGATTATACATATACCTAGGTAACGGGCCGGGCCTAATTGGTTAATTGGACTGGGTTCACGGCCTAACACGATAAGCAGGGGCCCGTGCACGTTCTGACCCGTGGGTTGGGTATTTGGAAGTATTTTAGGTGTTTTTTTTATTTTTGAAGTATAATTAATTCATCACTTTAACCTGAGGGGTTAGCAATCCACTTTTTAGTGCATCAAGTAGAAGTACTAGAAGAATAACTAGTCAGATTTGGAATGATTTCGACATCTCGCAAGATAAAAATGGGAAAGAATTGACTATATGTAAAATATGTGGTGATGAACTTACTGCAACTGATAGACTACTCATCTGACCAGACATGCAAAAAATGTAAACTTAAGAATGTTGGAGCATCTACTTCACAACAATTTATTTTAGACTAGTTCTGAAACACAAAAAATTAGAAAATACGATTCAATTAAAGGTAAAGATGTAATTGTTGTTTATATAATTAGAGATGAATTATCATTTAACCAAGTTCAATCTCCAAATCTTAGAAAGACATTTACTTATCATAATCCACAATTTCAACCATTTTCCCGACACACATTAGAAGTTGCTGCAAATACAAAATATGATAAGGGAAAAGTAGACTGTGTCGTTGTTAATTTCCGATAGTTTCTTTGTTAGCACACAATTTACTAACTCCTTCGACATCAACTGTGACGTCTGAGGCTGCATTTAGCATAGGTAAACGAGTTTTGACAGATAAGAGACGCAACGCATCCGCTAAGTCACTAGAGACAAGTGTTTACTTGAAGGATTGGTTGGACACAGAAGAGAAAATGCAGAACATGCAAATCAATAAGAACACCGACAATGACGAATAAACTATCTACAATTATAATGCTTAATACATTAGAAATTGTATCATTGTATCTAATTTGTACTTAATAAAATTTACTATCGGTTGAGATGGGTCGAGGTAGTTGGTGAGGCAATGATGTCGATGAACCGATTATTTTGTTAAAATCCTAATTTGATAATGTTTTTATTGAAAATTTATAAGTTACGGTATTTATATGAATATCTGACTGGGCCTACCCGCCGGGTCTGTTCCGTTTAACTATACGGCCCCACGGGCCTGACCGGATACCCACCTTTTTTTTATATAAAAACTTAAAAGACACAGATGTAGATATACATTTAAAATAAATAAATTCCGTAGTCTTTGTTAACCAAAAGAAAATAGACTTGTAGTTTACAGCACATGGTTCCACATAATAAAAATACACTTGCAGTTGACAGCACATGGTTCGGATGGTTGGAATAATACTATACCTGATATCCACGATTCAAGAGTGTGTCAAAAATTATCGGTTTACCAATGATTCTGATATGCAACTGCTAGGTCATGTTAATCAAACTTGTAATCCTCCATTATCTCATATTATAGAGGAGACTGAAGTTGTTGAATTTTCTGATGATTACGAATGCGGCTTAGGCAAAGTAAATCGCGTTCACAGCCGACTCAAGTTTTCTTATGACGTCTTTTTCCACCAAAGTTGTTTGGCTGAATTCTGGGGTTCCAACAACGGACGCGTTTATCCTACATATGGAAGAACGACTGTACGTAAATTTGTGAACACTACACCATTAGAGTGTTTCTAAACACCAAAACTTAGATGGTTGGCAACAGTAAGGGTATATTTTTGAAGACCTTTACCATAACACTAGACGGGTGTTACGAAGTTTAGATTTTGGTTTGGTATGATTGGGTTATTATTATTATTTTTGTGTAGTTTGGGTGGAAGTCCTGGTTTTTGGTTGTTTTAGGATTTATGTTTTGTAATTCGGATTTTTATCTCATATAAATAAGCAAAGGAACCGTAATTTTTTTTAAATAATAAATTTTAAATCAAAAATTAGAAAATTAGGAGGATTTTTTTAAATGTGCTCTGGTCGTGATTCGCACTGGCGATCCGTGGGCGCGAGCCCCTATAAAATACCGATCCGCGTGAAAAAAAAATCAATCCATTTTTTTCTTCAATTCCTCACACTTTTCCACTTCTACTCTCTACACAGTCTTCAAATTGTGCCCGATGATATCAATTTTTCTGATCTGTGTGACTTTCCTGGTGATATTTGAGATATTTTTTTTCATTTTTAATTTGTATTTATAGTTATTAATAATTGGTAATAATATCAAATCTTGAAATTCTACTCTCTACACAGTCTTCAAATTGTGCCCGGTGATATCAATTTTTCTGATATGTGTGTCTTTCCTGGTGATATTTGAGGAATTTTTTCCATTCTTAATTTGTATTTATAGTTATTAATAATTGGTAATAATATCAAATCTTGAAGTTCTACTATCTACATAGTTTTCAAATTGTGCCCGGTGATATCAATTTTTCTGATCTTTGTGTCTTTCTTTGTGATATTTGAGACTTTTTTTTCCATTCTTAATTTGTATTTATAGTTATTAATAATTGCTAATAATATCAAATCTTAAAGTTCTACTCTCTACATAGTCTTCAAATTGTGCCTGGTGATATCAATTTTTCTGATCTATGAGTCTTTCCTGGTGATATTTGAGGTAATTTTTTTTCATTCTTAATTTGTATTTATAGTTATTAATAATTGGTAATAATATCAAATCTTGAAGTTCTACTCTCTACACAGTCTTCAAATTGTGCCCGGTGATATCACTTTTTCTGATCCGTGTGTCTTTCATGTTGATATTTGAGGTAATTTTTTTCATTCTTAATTATTATTTATAGTTATTAATAATTGCTAATAATATCAAATCTTGAATTAATTTTTAATATAAAACTGATTAAAGAATTTTACATTGTAGTTAACGAAATGATTCCGGTAAGTGTGCACTTTGGCAGTGAAATAACTCAAAATTCAAGTTATGGCGTAGAGTACACGATATGTCCAAGACTTACATTTTCAGTGAGCGAAAATGTAACCTTAGAAGAAATTAAGAGTTGGATTTATCAAGGTTTGAATGTCGAAGAATCTCGGTACTCGATGATATTCAATATCGTTGCAACATTGCACCAACCAGTTACTTTTTTTAATGTGATGTCTGTATATGATGAGAATTCCTGGAGAATAGCCTATGAAACAGCTTATTCGAAAATGGGAATGATGGAGTTATATGTTAAGTTGAATCCTGTGGAAATTGAGTGGAATGTTGAGATGTTATAGGTAACCAACCGGGTAGTAGTGGTGGTGCACAGTTCATATCTCAACAATCATGTGTTGCAAACACCATAGCAGAAACCAGTCGACCTGCGAATAGAACTTCTGATTTCGTGCCAATACCAACAGATGATGAAGTAGAAAATGATGACGAAGATTACAATATAGAGACAGAGAATATGAATGAATCATCAGGTGAGGACGATGAGGATGCTGATGAGGTTGAGGATGATGAAGATATTGGTCCGAACGTGAGTCAGTTAAGCCAATACAACCCATTTAGAGGGAGGGGTTGGGTTCACCCAGCTAAAAGCTTTCATGATTGTTCTAGTTGGGTTCCTGCAGATACATCATTTATAGAAAGCAGCGTAATAGTTGAAGGTCCGTTAGCTGAGAATCAAGCATTCTCATCAAAAGACGCTCTGAAGAACGCAATATCGAAATGGCATATTGACAATAATCGGGAGATCAAGGTGCAAAACAACAGCAAAACCAAATATAGGGTGAGATGTAAAGATGAAAATTGTAGCTGGATGTTGTACGCTGCACGGACCGGTTCAGGTGTTTCATGGTCGATAAGAAAATGACCGTATAAGCATATATGCAGGTCCACAGCTGCCCGATTTGATCATGCTCAGCTGACTGCGAGGATCATGACTGATATTATCCGTGAAGATGTCGAAAATAATGTCTCGCTCCCGATTAAAACATGTGTTTGGTCTGGTAAGAAAAATATTTTCAGGTGTTAATCCAAAATATGGTGTGCCCGCGAGATTGTTGTTGCATACATGTTTGGAAGTTGGTCGGGTTCATATGTTTTGTTGCCTCAATTGTTAAATGCTATTAAACAATCAAATCGTGGAAGTAAAGTTGTATTTCATTCTGACCCTTTACCATGCGCTGGTGTCCATCAATTTAAATGTGCAGCATGAGATTTTGGTCCTTGTATTCAGACATTCCAATATCTGCGTCCTGTTATCAGCATAGACGCCTCATTTCTTAAAGATAGATACGAAGGAAGGTTACTTGTTGCTGTTGGGTATGACGCTGAGAATCAACTATTGCCTCTTGCATTTGGGCTCGTTGAGAAGGAAAATATATCTAATTGGAGATGATTTATGAGATGGTTGCGACGAGAGGTGATTGGAGATATGAAGATATGTGTCATATCTGATCGACATACTGCAATTAAACACATTTTTAGGAATCCCGGTTACGATTGGTGAGAGGAAGGAAATGAAGCAGTTCACCGTTTATGCGCACAATATCTTGTCGAAAACTTGCTAAAAATTGTAAGAATCAATATGCAGTTGACGCCTTCAAGGCAGCATGCAGACACAGTAATCCGTGGGATTTCAAAGCCAGTTTGGAACAAGTTGAGTATTGGATTAAAGATGCATTACAATACATAAAAGGGATTGGGAAAAAAGATGAAACAAATGAGAATGAACCAGAGGTTCCTACTAAGTGGTCGTTGTGTCACGACGGAGGCCAAAGATGGGGAATAATGACAAGCAATGTTGTGGAGTGCCTGAACAATGTATTCAAAGAAGCTCGTGGTTTACCCATTTGTGCAATTGTAGAGGCGACATACTATAAATTGTTGGAGTGGTTCAACAACAGAAGACATCATGTACGTGTGTTGGCACAAAGAGGACACATATTTTCTGATAGGGTTACACAAATATTGGAAAAATATACAGCAGTTGCCTGTCAACATGAGGTGAAAATAACTGATTTCGATACAGGGATATATGAGGTCATATCCAAACATGAAAGAGTGAGCAGAACTGGAAGTAGGAGGGATCGTAGTTACAAGGTGATTCTGTTGGCTTTTTGGCCTTAATCTATGTTTTGATGATTTAATTAACCTAATCTTAATTATGATGATGTAGAGTAGCACACATATTGCATTGCATATATATTGCATGTGCTAACCTCTACAGGTGATCAAGACTCAAGGAAGGAAGGAAATCAAGTCAAGATTTGTAATAAAGCTAAATGAAGATTTGTAATCTTGATTTTATTTTGAGTCTTAGGAACATGTGTAAATTGAGCATACAAGAGTTAAAAACCAATCACATACACAATAGGTTCCATATAGAAGTCACACACGAAATTTCACATTATTTGGACTTCAATAGATCACCCAAACTTAGACCGGAAAAACACAAAACCTGAACCCTAACTGTCTGCCCACATTCGGTCGACCGCAACATGCCGTTCGGTCGACCGGATGATCAAGTAATCCAATTTGTGTTTTCCTGCCTAGTTTCGGTCGACCGCACCATATCTTTCGGTCGACCGTTTGAACTTACTGTTCCGACCGTTATTCTTGTCGTATATGCCCAACGGTCGTATTCGTATTAAAACTATATACACCTCCATATACTTAACCAAACGGTCGAACCATGTGCCAAGTTCGGTCGACCGAAAAACCTTGTCAAAATCCCCTGCTATCGGTCAACACAATTTCGGTCGACCGATCCGATTTTCCCTCTACCGAAACGCTTGTTCGGTCGACCGGTAATCTTGTTTGGTCGACCGTTTTCTTAATTGACTTAAGTGTTCAGTCGACCGATTCATATTTCGGTCGACCGTATCCCTATCGAACCCAAGCGTTCGGTCGACCGTTGCACCTTTTCGGTCGACCGTTTCTGGACAGATTTGCAGCCCGATTTTCTGCTTTGTGTTCTTTGCACAATATCCAACCAAATCTTGTCCCAACGGATCTATTCTCTCTAATGCTTATAAATAGAGTTGTAAAACACATTTTAACACAACTCTCCCACTACAAACTTGCCCCAAACATTAGAGAGAAATCAAAACACTCAAAGCTTCAAACCTCACACACTTAGTGATCAATTCCTTCATCCTACTCAAGTGTGCTCAAAGTTTAGAGAGTGTTGTTCCACTCAAGGTTACAATTGTTGTCAAAGAAAGTAAAGGCTCCGGTGAAAGCCCGAAGCATCCTTCTCGGATTGTGAGAAGAAGATTCCAAGCTCGGCGAGGGTTGTTCGCGAGTTTGACGGTTGTAAGGCGTTGTCTCCCGGCCCGGAACGGGGAGCGGATAGTGAAGTCGTAGGCGGAGCTCGGTGATCCGAGCGGAGCTTGCAAGAGAGGATTAGGACCCGGGTGGGGTGCCGAACCTCTATAAAAATCGACCCGAATTCTTGTGGTTTGCATATTTCCTACACTTGCTTGTTTTGTTTTAAATTTCCGCTGCGCATATCGATTGCTTAAACAAGTAGGTGATTAGATTAAAAAGTGATTAGTGGACCCATAACCCACACGATCCTACATTTGGTATCAGAGCCTTGTTAGCTAAATTCTATACTTAATCGTATTTTTAGCATGGCTAGCACATCTAATCACTTAGAGGGTTTATGCACCACAAGACCTCCTTTGCTTAATGGGTCAAATTATGATTATTGGAAAAATAGAATGAAAATCTTTTTAATATCAAATGACCTTAAGTATTGGAAGTTTATTCAAAATCCATACATACCCCCAAATGAAGATGATTTAGATTCTCTATCTAGGGCTCAAATGAAAGAAATTGAAATGAATTCAAAAATTATGAATATTCTTTATTGTGGCCTTAATGAGGGAGAATACAATAGAATTAGGGGATGTGAAAGTGCAAATGAAATATGGCATAGGTTACAAATGCATCATGAGGGTGATAGCAAAACCAAAGAAACTAGGATAAGTCTCCTCATGCATAAATATGAAATATTTTCTATGCAAATCGGTGAGAACATAAGCGACATGAACACTCGCTTCACCGATATCACTAACTCTCTTTTGATTCTTGGAAGAAGGATAAATGAAGGAGAGATGACTCGAAAATTCCTCCGGTCATTGAGCAACGATTGGGAAGACAAGGTCGTGGCAATCGAAGAATCGCACGATCTTTCAAAATTGAAGATGGAGGAACTCATTGGAAATCTCATGGCCTATGAGCTCCAATTGAGTCATCGAAGAGAGAAGGAAGCATCAAAGAAAAACTCCGTGGTTGCACTACATGCAAATTTTGATGAGCCAAGGAGGGTGGAAGAAGAGGACATTAAGGTCCTTGCCCAAGACTTCTTCAAATACCTCAAGAGGGATAAGGGAGAAAAGAATGAAAGAAGAGGTAGAAGAAGTGAGAAAAGAGAAAAAGAAAAAGAGAGGGAGGAGAGTGAAAATGAGAGAAGAGAAGGGGAGAAGAAAAAGGAGAGAAGGGAGAGGAGAAAAGAAAAGGAGAAGAGCAAGAGAAGAGAAAGGAAGGAGGAAGCACACAAGGCTACATGGGATGATTCTTCATCACCATCATCATCGTCTTCTTCCTTACAAAGTAGAAGAGAAGTGGCTCACTCATGCTTCATGGCTATTGAAGATCAAAGTGAGGTAGATTCTAACTCTTGTTCTAGTAATTCATGCTCAACTAAGTCTTATTATAGTGATAGCTCACATTCTAGTGTTAATGAAGAAACTTATACACATGATGAGCTTCAAAATGCATTTCATGACTTAGTTAAACAATATGAGATCATTTGTGATAAAAACAAAAATGCTAGAAAGTTAATCAAAGATCTCCAAAGCCAAATTGAAACATGCATGAATGAGAAGAATGAGGTGATTGCTAAATTTGAAAAGAATGCATCAAATCTTGAAAAATTAAGAGCAACACCAATAGATTGTGATCAACTAAATCTTCAAGCCTCTAACTTGCAATTAAGAAAAGATTTAGAAAGATTCACTAATGGAACTCATATGCTTAACATGCTATTAGGTAGTCAAAGGCAATCTTTGCAAAAACATGGTTTAGGTTACAATTTTAAATTGAAAAACCATGTATCTCACACTACTCTAAATGGTAAGCATATGTTCATTAACCATAGTTCCTCAAGTGTGTGGGCACCCAAAACCAAAATGGTTTGGATCCCAAAAGCTAATGTTCAAGGACCCAAAGTCGTTTGGGTACCCAAATCTACTATTGTAGGAGCTTGAGGAGGAGATTGGTGGTGACCGGGTGAGCTCAAGAGTCAAATTCAAATCCGGTTGCATCACCAAATGAGATTGGAGCTAAATTCGAATTCAACATTGGTATAAATTCTTATCTATTCAATTCATGTTAAATTAGCTCTAATCTAGCTTCATATGCTTAATTGACATATCATATAGTTCAATTCATTGCAAATCATATACCATATACATTGCAAATCATTTACCACATCCATTGATTCTAAATGTCAAATTTTAAATGGATGTTAGAATAAGGCTTAAGTTGAAACTTAAATGAACTTACCTTGAATCATACTCATTGTTTCCATTTAGCCTTATTGATAGGGGGAGCTTAAATGTTATATCTTTTATTAGAGTAATGAAGTGCAAAATTTAGGGGGAGCAACTTCATTACAAGACATCCAAATTCTATGCTTAAAGTCTTAAATAATTATTATTTTTGATGGATGTCAAAGGGGGAGAGATAATTTAAGGGGGTAACTTGGAATTTGGCATAAAATTGAACAAAAACTATGCACATCCATAGGGGGAGCATTAATATGCATAGTTTACATATACAAATTCCATGTATTTAAATAGAATTAAGATATAGGTTGCCATCATCAAAAAGGGGGAGATTGTTGGCTTTTTGGCCTTAATCTATGTTTTGATGATTTAATTAACCTAATCTTAATTATGATGATGTAGAGTAGCACACATATTGCATTGCATATATATTGCATGTGCTAACCTCTACAGGTGATCAAGACTCAAGGAAGGAAGGAAATCAAGTCAAGATTTGTAATAAAGCTAAATGAAGATTTGTAATCTTGATTTTATTTTGAGTCTTAGGAACATGTGTAAATTGAGCATACAAGAGTTAAAAACCAATCACATACACAATAGGTTCCATATAGAAGTCACACACGAAATTTCACATTATTTGGACTTCAATAGATCACCCAAACTTAGACCGGAAAAACACAAAACCTGAACCCTAACTGTCTGCCCACATTCGGTCGACCGCAACATGCCGTTCGGTCGACCGGATGATCAAGTAATCCAATTTGTGTTTTCCTGCCTAGTTTCGGTCGACCGCACCATATCTTTCGGTCGACCGTTTGAACTTACTGTTCCGACCGTTATTCTTGTCGTATATGCCCAACGGTCGTATTCGTATTAAAACTATATACACCTCCATATACTTAACCAAACGGTCGAACCATGTGCCAAGTTCGGTCGACCGAAAAACCTTGTCAAAATCCCCTGCTATCGGTCAACACAATTTCGGTCGACCGATCCGATTTTCCCTCTACCGAAACGCTTGTTCGGTCGACCGGTAATCTTGTTTGGTCGACCGTTTTCTTAATTGACTTAAGTGTTCAGTCGACCGATTCATATTTCGGTCGACCGTATCCCTATCGAACCCAAGCGTTCGGTCGACCGTTGCACCTTTTCGGTCGACCGTTTCTGGACAGATTTGCAGCCCGATTTTCTGCTTTGTGTTCTTTGCACAATATCCAACCAAATCTTGTCCCAACGGATCTATTCTCTCTAATGCTTATAAATAGAGTTGTAAAACACATTTTAACACAACTCTCCCACTACAAACTTGCCCCAAACATTAGAGAGAAATCAAAACACTCAAAGCTTCAAACCTCACACACTTAGTGATCAATTCCTTCATCCTACTCAAGTGTGCTCAAAGTTTAGAGAGTGTTGTTCCACTCAAGGTTACAATTGTTGTCAAAGAAAGTAAAGGCTCCGGTGAAAGCCCGAAGCATCCTTCTCGGATTGTGAGAAGAAGATTCCAAGCTCGGCGAGGGTTGTTCGCGAGTTTGACGGTTGTAAGGCGTTGTCTCCCGGCCCGGAACGGGGAGCGGATAGTGAAGTCGTAGGCGGAGCTCGGTGATCCGAGCGGAGCTTGCAAGAGAGGATTAGGACCCGGGTGGGGTGCCGAACCTCTATAAAAATCGACCCGAATTCTTGTGGTTTGCATATTTCCTACACTTGCTTGTTTTGTTTTAAATTTCCGCTGCGCATATCGATTGCTTAAACAAGTAGGTGATTAGATTAAAAAGTGATTAGTGGACCCATAACCCACACGATCCTACAGATTCTACGTGACGGTGCCAGATCGAAGTGTAAGTGTCGTGGACTACAAAATACAGGTATCGCTTGCAGTCATGTTTTGGCAGTGTGTGCCGCACGTAACTACAATGCCAATGAATATACACATTCGTACTACAGTGTCAACTCTCTAGTGCACACATGGGAGGGTCACTTCGATGTGTACGGGAAGGAAGAGGATTGGCATGATATATGGGAAGCAAAATCATACCTGATCGAACACTCGTCATGAAAGGAAGGAGAAGGTCAAAACGTTTACCGATGACGATGGATGTCATGGAAGGAAGGATGGGTCCGGGTCATTGTACAGGTTGTGTTTCGATTAATCACACAAGCGTTCGTTGCAATGTAAGGGAAGGTTGAATGTATTGTAATGTTTAATGTATTGTAATGTAATGTTGAATGTATTGTAATGTTTAATTTAATGTAATGTTTAATGTTTAGCAATCTTATTCATAAGTCAAACCATATCAATTAAAATGACAAAACAAAATCATAAGATCTTAAAGTACATGTTTACAACTGAATTACAATATGAACTACTGCGTGGGAGTGAAAATCTTTGTCTTCATCTTGCGTCGGCAACCTCGACTGACTGAAGTCACAACATGCACTGATTCTTCATCCTCATCAGATAAAACGTATGGAACCAACTTAGAATGAGCCTGAGTCTCAACAGGTAAAGCAGGTGACTGAGTCCAAACAGGGCGAACAGGTGACTGAGTCTCAATAGGGTGAAAAGGTGACTGATTCTGAACAAGCAAATAAGGTGACTGAGTCTCGTAAACTATAGAAGGTACAAGATTTAGTTCACAAGTGTACCCTTGGTCCGTTAATGGGCTGAATATACCATCGAAAAAAGTCCCGAAGTCTGTTTGCGGCAACTGAGGGGTATCATAATTAGTACCAGGTGTCTGATAAGTTGGATAATCTTCGGGAATCTGGGAAAGCCAGAACTGGGTTGGCTGCGATGGTCATGTGCCAATGTCACCGTATATTTGAGAATATCCAAACTGGGTTGGCTGCGATGGTCTTGCGCCACTGTGACCGTATGTATATGAACCTCTAAACTGCGATGGATCTGGGACAAAATCATCATATGATGTATTGGATAGCGTAAAACGATATGACAAATTGCATATTATAGAAATAATGAAATATATAACAATTTAACACATAAATACAACTAATATTTAAAATTTCATTTAACAGAAAATAATAAAAAACTATTCCAAATACTTATATTATATAATAAATTTCGTAAATGTACGTTATAGAAATTTTAAATGTATACAAATTTAATTTAATTATAAACAGATACATAAATACAACTAATATTTAAAATTAAATATAATAGAAAATAACAAAACAATTCCGAATAATTTTAATTTAACAAAGAAATTAAATCTTAAGTAAAAAATTTGTGTAAAATTAACCTGGGTCCAAGATAAGCTGAGAAAGAAGTGTTGTGCGAGCCCTGAATGGAAGAAAAACTAGAGCAGAAGAGTAGTTTTAATCAGGTTTTAATAATAAAAAATAACTAAAACACTACACGGATCGCGGGTGTGAACCGCGATCGAACCAGTTTTGATTTTTTTTTGTTTTCTCCTAATTTACTAATTTTTTATTTAAACTTTATTATTTAACAATATTACGGCAAAGGAATACTAGATCGGGTAAACGAGTAACTCATATTTCATTGCGGTGCTTTCTCGTCATTTTGCTAGTGTTATGTTCAAACCTCACTGGAACGAATAACACACCATCTCTACTTAGTGGCACGACTACCGAGAATCACAAGATCAGTGCTTTTCTTGCCTCCGTCACCGTTAGATCATCCGTAACCATGACCTTCACGACATGATTATGAGTTTTCACTTTCTTTACTCTCTCTTCCACAATAGCTTTCTCCAACCCATTTTCTTCTCTTTCTTATACTATTCATCTCTTAACCACAATCCACCAAAACTCATATCTCTCATCCACATCATTTCGGGGTCGATCTTGGAAAATTTCTAAAAATATTCTAAAAATCAAATAAATTAGAAAACGTATTTTCAAAAAGATTAAAACTAATTTTAAAAAAATAAAAACAAAAAATAATGCCCACATAGTCGTCAACCTGGTCGTCTGAACGACCCCCCGTTAATAATGCCCCTACAACTCCCCTCTTGAGATACGATTATGGTGACGGTCGTGCTCGACTACTTGGCAAATTGTGACCATCCAAAGCAAGAAAATTAGATGCGTAATTGGAGCTCTCCCCGAGACGTAAGAGTATATTTAACAGTGCCTGAGCTACCCCCGGGATGTTTTGCTTACTCTCTCTGCCACGTCAACTCACCATACCCACCCATAAAATCCTAATTTGATTTTTATAAATTTTTGTTTGATTTTTTATTAATTTTTTTGAAATACGTTTTATAATTGTTTTGATTTTTAAAATTTCCCAAGATGGACCCCGAAATGAGGTGGATGAGAGATAAGTTGTGGTGGATTGTGGTTAAGAGGTGAATAGTGTAGGAAAGAGAAGAAAGTGAATTGGGAAGAGAGAAAACTGACGTGAAAGAGAAAAAAATTGATTTGGAAGAGAGAGAGCTAATGACCAAGTCGTCCAGGTCATAGTTAGTGATGACCCTTAAAGACATCTTTAACGGGGGTCGTGCGCCCCCCACGACTCGACGACCCGGTCAGTTCGTCAACCCAGCACGGATTTTAAAGATTTTTTTGTTTTAATTTTTAATTTTTTTTAAAATTTTTCTAAGATGAACCCCGAAATAATGTGGAGGAGAGAGATAGGTTGTGGTGCGTTGAAGTGGGTTGTGGTTAAGAGTTGAATAGTATAGGAAAGAGAAGAAAGTGAGTTAGGGAATAGGGCTGCAAATGGGGCGGGGCAGGTTTGGCTCCGCCCGCTACCCGCCCCACCAAAGTCAGGCAGGCAAACGGGGCGGGGCGGGGCGGGTAAAAAAAATTGGGCCGCTACCCGCCCCGTTTAGTCCGGCGGGTTAACGGGTGGCGGGTTAACGGGTCACGGGTAGGAAAATTTTAATTTTAGAAGAAATGTTAGAAGTTTAATGAAATAACGAAAATTTTAATACATAAATATGTATTTTTTTTACTAATTATATTTGTAACGGGTTAACAGGTTGGTAACACATTAACCGCAACCCGCCCCGTTTAGTCCGGCGGGTTAACAGGTCGCGGGTAGGAAAATTTTCAACCGCAACCCGCCCTACGCGGGGCGGGGCGGGGCGGGGCGGGGCGGGTTGGCGGGTCAAACCCGCCCCACGAACAGCCCTACTAGGGAAAGAGAAAGTTGATGCGGAAGAGAGAGAAAGTTCATGACCAGATCGCTTAGGTTATGGTTACGGATGGTCTAACGGATATCCCATGCCCGGGCGTCCGGACACGTGCCCTCAGTTTAATATTAATTTTTTAAATCATTTAAAAAAATATAAATTTTATTTGTTTTTGTTTTTCAGAATTTTTATATATTTTTTGTTTTATTTAGAATCAACCTCCAAGTGTGTATGAGGTTTTAGGCTATAGTTAAAGAGGAATTTTGGAGTGGAGGACTGACATGGCGTAGTAAAGTGAGAAATCAGGACGCTTATGAGTTGTCTGGACATGGTTATTGATGGCCTTATAGACTAACATCACTTGAGTAAACCATCAAAAAATCATGAAATAAAATTAACAAGTTAATATCTAGAAAAATCTCATTATTAATGATGGTATCGAATTTTTCCAACTTTGTCTAATTGAATTAAACTTTTCTAAATTTTCCTTCAATTTAGGATTCCAGAGGTTTTCCGACAAATCCAACAAGCGGGCAACCAGTTGGTAGTATCACTATCTACATCTGCACAATAATGAATAATCATCTTCAATTGAACTAATATCACAAATACCTTGGAGTTTGACATTATTATACCAGACATCCTATCCTCACTACATCTTCAATTATTAGACGATCTCCATTTGACAAAACAAGGGAGTATTTGATGTGAAGCCGTGAAACATCAAAATGGGTAGTTAAAACAGGCATAATGCAGAAGAAGACGCTGGCATAATGCCATTGCATTGGAAAATTTGATGATATTGCAGGATTCAAATTTTAGGATGCATAAAAACAGAAACAGGAGGCCATAATGGAAACATTTATTAAGACACAAAGTGGCCATTTCAGTTCAATTACTCATGTCATGACCCCATTGGTCATCACCAACCAATCACAACAAAGTCCACCCCCAGGCAAACCACAAACACGTCATACGTGAAATTACAAACACAAACACAACCGCGACAGTAGACTAGTCAACGAAAACATCCAACTCAATTCAAAGCTCCAGCTGCGTTTGCACCTCCCACAGCGTCTCCGCCGACCGCCGGAGCTTCTGCTCCTCCTCCTCCGTCAAATTCACGTGCGCCACATTGAGCACGCCGGCCCGCCCCAGCTGGGCAGGCAGGCTAAGGAAAACCTCCACGTCGTCAGGAATTCCGTAGAAACCTTTGGAGAGCAATGAAACAGGGTGAATTCGCCTCTGGTCCCGGAGGAGTGTACGGGCAAGACTTGCCACGGAGTATCCGATGGCCCAGGAGGTGTAGCCCTTCAGGCGAATGACCTCGTAGGCGCTGTCTACGACCACCTTTCGTATTTTCTCCAGCATTTCCTTTTCGACTTCCTCTGTCTGCTTCTGCCCTTCCACGAATGAGAAGACCGGGACTCCGCCAACGCTGATGCTCGACCATAGCGCCACTGAGCTATCGCCGTGCTCTCCTACCATGTAGGCCTGAAAGGAGTTCATTAGGTTTAATCAACAACACATGGTTCCATGTTTGGTTGGTTTGTCTACCATCTATTGGATTACAAGTAAATTGATTGACTCAATTACTTCAAATGGATCTGCTTTGCAAGTCAAAGAATTAGACTCAAAACACACTACAATGCCGTCTATATGTCTAGGCTAATGACTTGACATCAGAGGAATATGCTCTATATGTGAAAACATCAACCATTTTGGAACGTAAGAAAAACAGCTATTTGGGAACTTAGAAGATAAAGAAATCTCTGAACTCATACACACAAAGAGACTCTGATGAGCCTTTCATATTCATACATTTTTACATAATTTAAGTATTTCACTTGAAGTTTAGGCTAACCATCCTTCATTGCTAAATAACATCCGTCGTTTGGTTGGAAATGGAAAGCTATATGCGATGACACAGAAAGCACAAATCCTAAAGTAACAAGTCAAAACCACATCGACCGGTCACCAAGCTTGTGATTCCAATGAACATCTAGACTATAACTTGCTTATTTGTTTGTATCAACCTGTGTAGTACACATACCCTTGATACGTATTCAACATCGAATGCACGACTTCCTGCTAGTTTGGAAATTAATAAGCCTTCATATTTTAATACCTAAACGGCTAATTAAAACCAGCTAACACCTACCAGTGATGAACCCTACTAAAGCAATCAGAGCATACCGCAACGGGAAAATTTCGGAGATGAATTACCTGAACATCCTGCGCATTGACATCGAGATGATCAGCAAGCAAGAACCTGAACCGGGACGAGTCCAAATTAGTCCCGGACCCGATGACCCGGTTCGGCGGAAACCCAGACAGCTTCCACGCAATATACGTGAGCACATCCACCGGATTCGACACGATCAAAAGTAAGGTCCCGGGCGAATGCTTGGCCAGCTGCGGGACGATACTCTTGAAGATACTCAGATTCCTCTGGAGCAGGTCCAGCCGGGACTCGCCGGGGATCTGGCGGGCGCCGGCAGTGACGATGCAAAGGTCAGAGTGGGCGGTGATGGCGTAGTCGGTGTCGGCCTGGATGTGGGTGCGGGGGAGGAAGGCGGCGGCGTGCTGGAGGTCGAGCATCTCGCCGCGGAGCTTGTCAGGCTTGGCGTCGACGAGGGCGAGCTCGTCGGCAAGGTCCTGGGTGAGGATGGTCTGGGCGATGGCCATGCCGACGTTGCCGACGCCGACGACGGTTATCTTGGTCCGGCGTTTGGTCGGGGTGGAGGAGGTGGCGTGCTGGATGGGTTTGAAGATGGAGTGGGTTAGGTCTTGGGTTAGGCCCAGTTCCGCTAGGGAGGACACCTTCTTCATGGTTGGAGATGGTTTGGGTTTGGGTTTGCTGAGGTGGGTTTGTTTGGGAGTTGGTTATGTATATTATATATAGTATTAGTGTGTGTTTGAGATCTGGAGGTGAGGGAAGACAAATGGAGAATATGCTTGGAGGAGGGGATGAACTTTTTGACTTTGGATTCGAATTCTATTGGCCGAAAGAGGGAAGGTGGAAACCGGAGTTGGGACGTGGGCTCCACGTAACATCAACACGACCAATCATGTCTTTGTTCTGCAAATCTTCACCAAAACACCATCGGCAAGGTAATGGTTTGGAATTTTGGATAATAAAAATTATACCTGGAATTTCGACACTAACATTCACTTGCATTTGTCTGCAGGACGTGGTGCAGTGGAAAAGGGGGCTGTGTTGGCGAATAACGTAAGATCCAATCTTTTAGGTCCGGGGGGCTATGATTTGAATGAGCTCATGTTGGCATCTTTGATCTTTGTTCTGGATGACATTATTTTATTATATTTTTTGAAAACTTGGATAACACTATTATTGCATGATACACCTGCTTCTTATATGCTTTAAAAAACTGAACTGCTTAAATCGTCCGTAAAACTACTTAAATCGTCCGTAAAACGAATTATACACTATTCGTCGCCGTAAAACTACTTAAATCGCCCGTAAGATTACCATTTTGTCCATCTACCCTTTCTACTAATATAACTCCTCATTTCACTCTTTTAACACAACTTTCTCTTCATATCACTCTTCTATTCCCCACATAAAATGTCTCGGAGACCAGGAAAAGAAACAGCGGAGACCCCTGACTACTCACATCTCGTAAATTACCTTGTTTATTTCAATTAATTTAAAAAAAATATTTTTGAGTCGGGCGGTCGCGGGAGACGCCCGACCCAACGAGAGGGCGGTCGCCGCCGCCTCCCCCTTGGATGGTACTGATCCTCCCATCCAACAACACTCTCATCTCGCATTTGATACCATAAGGTCGCTATAGGAGGTACTGGGAAATCATCAAGTAATTCCAAACGAATAAAATGAGCGTAACTCCCTAAATGAGCAATGACCAACTCTCTAACAGGCCTCGTCATGGTAGAGCGACACTCTCAGGGTAGAACAGTAAGACACGGGAACAACGAACCATCCGTTCCCACTATGAAATACATAACCGCACACTTGTAAAAATTTGCAATATGAAACAAGTCGGACCAAACCTCCATATAATGATCCTCGCCACAACCTCCCCCGCCCCAATCAATTCGTTGACGAGCATCTCTCACATGGCCGAAATAGATTGTCTCATAAATAGGATGTGCACCTATCTCATTAGAAATTGCACGACGGGCGTACGACCAGTTCTCCTGACCACCATGAAAGACATCGGCAACACATCGAAATCCACAGTTGCCATCAGCACGTACGTCATTCCACCTTTGCAGAAATGGCAAAATGATTCCTGACAGTCTATCATTATATGGGAAGTTGTCCACGTCAACCCGTCCGGACACTGTAAGATATGTAAATAACAATTCATTAAAACAACAAAATTAGGAGATAATATATTCAACCCCATTTAGATTACTAATATATATTAAATAACATAACAACAAAGATATCGACATACCAGAAGATCTTGTGCCCGTATTCAAGGACGATCGAGACGAATTATACCGACAACCCCTGCTCCCACTACTGCCAGACCGACCACGACCCCTGCTCCCACTACTGCCAGACCGACCACGACCTCGCTCAGCATACTCGAAGGCACTCGGGTCCCGACGTGTCGACTTTCCCCTAGGTCGACCTCGTACCTTAGTATTTTCTTCGGGTTCTCCATAGTTCGACTGATCGGGGTGTAACTATTCGTATAAAATACGAGAGGCACTACGAATTACTGCAGGATCGCTCTGCGAGATCTCATCCACTAGCTTCCGAAAATGCTCGGTGTCTTGTGCTGACTGATCAACAAACTCTGACATCTGGACTCCTTCTCTGATAACAAGTGTTTTCCAGAATGGATGAATCTGCTCTAAATAAATTCCATCACCTGACGCGAAACACTCGTACATGGTACAGGCACAAGGAATCACATGTGTTGTCAGGAAAGCACACCCACAACGATATTCAATTTCATCACTTAAGTCTTGCATTCTCTTCAACTCCTGAGTCATTAACGACAAGCAGTGATGCGAAACTCGGCCATTTATATGCTGAAACAGAGGACCTATGTAATGTGCTAAATTTCGACGTCTCGAATCTTCAAGAAAGTTCCGAATATTCGTCAGCTGCATTTCAATAAACGAGTTCACGCGGTCGAAAAGAGTGTCGAGAGCGGCAGTCGATGTAGTGATCCACTCTTTCAGAGCCGAATGTGCACTTTCCACCCTGCAGTTCGTAGTGTTGCCGAAATGAAGAACTTGATTCGTCCAATTCAACACGAATTTTTCCTTATGCACCAACCACGTGTCTTCCACATACTTCGTCAGCACTGGCCAGGAACTGTAAGAATCCTTCAGATTACGGACTGCTCTATCATAATCCGTCTGTGAATCAAAAAGCATGACTCTCCTCCATCTTCCACGTCTAAAACTCTCTGCAAGCTGCTTCTCCTTGCCGAATACGTGGTATGCGTAGTTGTACACGTCTTTGTTGATATGCCAGGTGCATAGTAAATGAGCTGACTCAGGAAAAACCTATGCCACTGGTCGCATCAGACCCATCTCCCCGTCCGTAATTATTGTTGTCGGGCTAACAATATCCAATAACAGATCTCGCAACCTCTCCAACACCCACCGGTAACTAGACTCGGTCTCATCCTGCAAAATCGCATATCCGACGAGGAAATTCATATTTGTTGGAGTAACCCCAACCATCTCAAACAAAGGCATCTTGTACTTGTTCGTCTTATACGTCGAATCTATACAGATCACGAATGGGTATGTACGCAACAACTGAACTGAAGTCGGATGTGCCAAAAATGCGTGAGTCAAGACATTAGTTTCTTCATCTGCCACAATCCAATGCAAATACTTATACTGCACTGCCTCTCTGAGAAACTACTACGCGGGATTCCTGTCTTCAGGTTTCGTCCTTCTCATGTACTCTCTGAAGTTGTAAATGTGCCTTTGATTAGGATTATCGTCCGGAAATTTCTTCTTTACCGCCAACAAAATGTTACGGGGCCTTGCTTGTGCCTCTGTCATATCTCGAACAATTTGCTTTGCCCCAGCACTAAGTCCGCTGACCTGTCGGTGACCCTCTGAATAAACTGCCAATGGGTGGTTGTGCTGCCCAAACATGCTACTAGAAACAATAACACATTCATCACGATCTCGTCGCTCCACCACTTTTACCAAAAACCGACAACCGCAACCTTTTCTTTTCGTATTCTTTCGCGGTGCAATACTCGTATCACGAGAACTCATCTCACGTCTGCGATCACATCTGAGGTAACAATCCATCCGGTTATCTGCTTTCGGTTTGTATGATGATATAACCAAAAAAAATCCGGCTCCTATTGCAACTTGTTTCGCCCATTTACAACCTTCCTCGATTGTTGTAAATATTTCTTTACTGTCAAAAAGCTCACTTTAATCTACTCCATCACCACTGAAATCTTGCAACGGAACCTGAAAATTTTGAATTTAACAGAAAATTAAATTTTTTTTCCCCGAGTCGTGAAAAAAATTCTGCCTCAGTTACCTCGCCGGATTCAGGTGCTTCGCCAGACATTTTCGTGGTGTTGGTACTAGGAATGTGAGTAAAACTGAGTCAAACACCTTATTTAAAGACACGGGACGAAATCGGTATTAATTGATTTGTTAAGGGCAAAAAGGTAATTTTTGGGGCGATTTAAGTAGTTTTCCGACGACGAATACTAGTTCACTTAAAAAATGCCAAAAAAAGTTTAATTTATTCTAGACTCAGATTCGCTCTACTTTTTAGTTGAGAATTAAATGCTTTTGATCAATTCTAAATATTCAATACAATTAATGAAAATCCAAACCACGAGTTTTGATTTATAATTCAAGTTACTCGTGGAATTTTGTGGCACTTAACCACTAATAATAGAGAAGGCAACTCCTATTGATTTCTAGGGTTGTTCGAGTGCTACGTCGTATTTTTGTCCTTCCTGGAGACTCACCAAAAGGTCCATGATCTTATTGGTCATGTTCCCGAGTGTTAGTGGTTTAGAGATTAGTTATTGTTACCATGGTCGTCAGTTTGTTACTCATCTATCTATATATATATGATTGTCAAGTCACATTTCATGTGTTTTTATATGTCTTCATCTTCATTAATTATCCATATAAAAGTGTTACTCTAGGTGTTATTATTGTGTAATTTCAGGAATTAGACCGAATTATTACAAATACATGGAATGATGGCTTAACGCCTAACGGAGCCGTAATTTTTTTATATAATAAAAAATAAATTTAAATTTCGAAATTTAGGAAGAATTTTTTTTTCGAAAAGTAGTCGGATCGCGGGTGTGACCCGCGATCCGTGGAGGCACGGACCGGCGATCCGTCCCCAAAAAAAACATAAAATCAAAAACAATAAAAGAAAATAAATAGTCACGGATTTTTAATTGTAGTGTTTTATGTTTTGAAATTTTTAAAATCATTTTAACTAAGTTTTTTTATTATATTTGTTTTCAAAATATGTTTTGTAATTGTTATTATTTTAAAAAAAATTAATTGTGTTTTTAATTTTTTGCTGTATCGACCTCCAAAACTGTTTGTAATGTGTGTACACCGTACGAATTTTCGACAACGTTACCAATTTTTTGTTTTAATTAGTTTTTGTGTTTGTTTAAAATTTAGTTGTAAATAATTTCTAATTCTGGTTACGAAATTTTATTTTTTTATTGTATAAAATACCCTAACATTTTCAATACGTCCTGTTATCGACGTGATTTGGAGGTCGAGTTTTAAAAAATTAAAAACAAATTTTAAAAATTTTAAAAAATAATTTCAATTAGAAAACATATTTTGAAAAAAAAAGATTTTAAAAAAGATTACAAATAATTACAATAAAAAAGAAAAACAGAAATAAAAAATAAAACTAAAACTTAAAAAAAATTATTTAAAAAAAAATTGCGCCGCTATCCGTGAAAATTTCTGCAATTTTTTTTTTAAATTCCACGGATCGCGGGTGTGAACCGCGATCCGTGGAGAGAAAAAAATATTTTTTTAAAAAAAAATTGACGGATCGCGGTTCACACCCGCGATCCGACTACTTTTCGAAAAAAAATCCTAAATTTCGAAATTTAAATTTATTTTTTATTATATAAAAAAATTATGGTAACCGAGCAAAAGTATAAGACTTTGTGCAAAAAATCAAAGAAAAAATGGATTTCATTTTCTATTATAAAACGAAAAAGGTCAAAAAAAGGAGAGAAGGTGGGTGACATGTGCGTCAAGCCGTCAAGTTCATGTGAATATTAGATTAAAAAAAGATGATTTTGCGGAGGAGCCAAGGAGGGGCATGTTCACGATAGCGAGGCTAACGAAAGAAGGACCAGGTTCGTGGAAGTATTGTTCAATACAACAATGATCTTCAATACAACAATGATCTTGTGATTCTCACTTAATTTGTGGGAAACCATTTATTTAGTTCTCAGTGTTAAGTCTCACACAGGTTACTCCTTTGGTCTTTAATTAACAGTGAATTAGAAAAACCACTACGATCGAAATAGAGAAACAAAAACTTCAACATTCTTCCCTCCTGTTTGGACCGTCCATAAAGAATGCCAACTCTTATATAATTTCATTACTTTACCCTCCATATCAATCAGATGCATTTAAATATTAATCCATACGTTGAACCCAACTTCTTATATTATTCTTATGTCACTTTTGTTTTTCCCTTCTTCCATACGCAAAGTTTTGTACCCATGGTTTTGAGTTCTAATGGATGTTGAAAGTACGTACCTGTTATGACTTCCATTCCTTTATTCTATATCGTTGTGGCTCCTCCTCCGACTGTCATTTCTTAAACGTTAAGTATGCCCGTAATAGCAGTCCTAAGATTTTTTTTATCCAACTTAAGCTCACAAACTACTACTTAATTACTTGTATTATGAAATGGGATTTGAAATACCTTATCACTTGATTTCTCCTAAATTAGTGAGGCCAATTGTCATATTTAGTCATTAAAAATGCAAAATTAAATTCCAATTTTTTGTCGTACAAAGAATTTGACAGCCCTAGTCATGACCCACACACCCAATAAAAAGTGTCCAGTCATGTCGAACCCGATCTGATTCGGCCTTGGACAGTTGAATGATGGGAATCCGGATCTCGGCCCCTCCTTTTCTTACTTGGATATTTTAGATCAAACTTGGGTATTTTGGATCCAAATAAGGATCCGAAAACCCATTTATTAACAAACCCCCTCTTTTTCCCAAACCCCGTCACCAACCTCCACCCCAAATCCAAATTTCATCCCGCCGGCCGACCACCACCGGCGGCGGCAACCCTTTCCATCCATATTAGGTATCCAATCTCTACTTACAGAAGGTACGCAGATTGGTCGTATTTTTCTTTATTTTTATTTTTGAATGTTTATTTCTGAAAAGTTCTCTCTTTACTGGTGCATTCTTAGTTCTCAAACGCGAGTGGATTTGTAGGTCGTATACATTATATGACTTGTTTAAGTTATTTTTATGAAAATATGGTGGTTGTTTGTTGTTCACATCTTGAGGTTCTTGTCAACTTATTACTGTTGCCACTGTCAAGGTTCAACATGAAGCAATGGTGTGATCAATTGACTGCAGATTTCGATTGAACGATAATTTGGGAATTGTATATATCCACCTTCGTTTTATGTTCCAGATAAGAATATTTACAAGATTAGCTTTTGTTTGAAAAGAGATATAAGGTTTCAGTTAGAGGATTCAACATATGTATATGTATAAAGATTAGACGAATGTTGACTTCGAAAACGTAATAGAGCAGCCACTCAAATATGGTTAAATTTTCTGCAACATATTGTAGAAATGGTGCAACTCAAGGACTTGGTCCCCGCAGCTACCAACTCTGTGAGTACGCAATTCATAATGCTAGAGAAAGGGAGAATAACCATGGAAGGGAATGAGAAAATGTGCTTGACTCTGGTAGCTGATGACACTGCTTCAGTTCATTTCCAGTTATGGGGGACGGAATGTGATGCTTTTGAGCCCGGGGATATCATACATTTGGATCAAGGGATCTTCTCCTATCACAAGAAGAACCTAATCCTAAGGGCAGGTAGGCGAGGGGTAGCTGAAAAGGTGGGAGAATTCACCATGTTGTTTGTGGAAACCCCTAACATGAGTGAAATCGAATGGATTCCCGATCCAAGAAACCCCAAGAAGCTCGTACCAAAGGTTGCTCCATGATATTTTCGTACTTTCTTCATGGTCATTGTCTTCACTATTAAACAGGTATAGTATTCTACTCTTTATTTGTTCTCTTTGTTTCATTAATCATATTATGAAATTGTCAGATTTTGAACTTTGAAATGTCACTTCTTGGGTTGTTTATTAAATGTTTATTATGGAATCTTGTTTTGAATTGTTTTATTGGCTTCAATTATCTTGTTGTAAACTACGTGTATTTTTCTGAAATTCCAATATCTTGCCCTCTTGTTGGAAAAAAAAGGAAATTAATTATAACTTCTATAAAAAATGTTTTTCTGTCTTTCTTGAGTTTATGGATGCACCAAGAAATCATCTTACATGTTCTTCCTACAAAATTGCTCTAGACGATTATCAATGTGCAGAGGCTACCAACGATCAAAAAAATAAAAAAAAGGCATGCCTTTTCTGTTCTTACAAAGAATGGTAATCGTATATAAGCACGAGAAAATAGTTAAATGGTAGTATTTGACTTTGCTAATCATCTCTTAAAGGGCCAGAAAATATGACACACAAATGGGCTTTTCAGTGTTGGAATTTTTTAAGCAGGTGTTTGAAGTATTCCAATTTGCAGAGGTTTGAAAATATGCAGAACTGTTATCTCTTCTGGCAATAAGTAACACGAATTCTTTTTTGACGTCTCAATACTAATAAGAATGGTGTTATCTTCACTGATTTCCAAGCGACAGACTTATTTTATTGCTCTTATTATTTTTAGATATTGCGAGTGGTTCATACTTTGTTAGAGTCACTTAGCAATTTAGTTACAAATCCATAAATTTATCCTCATCATGATAATGCAGGGCATAAATATATTCCCTTGAGCCAAAATATCTAAAGATTTTGTATGTTTACCATAAAAAAATGAATTATGCCTTAAGTTATTATATGGCAGTAATTATCATACAAGTGTTTCAAAAAGTTTAAGAGTTATCCATGATTTACTGATAAACAAAGAGTCATTCAAGAATTTGATTGACTGTGGTTGTTTTGTTGAGGTGCTTCATTCAAACTCTCGAAGGTATCATTAGACTTTTGCAAGTATTGGACATATTTGTTCTTCGCATTCAACAAGCTCCATTACTTCAATTTTTATGTTTTTTTCAGTATATCCACATGTTTTCAGCTCTGCATTTGCGTGCTCTAAATGTTCTTATCACTGGTTATAGGTGTATCCGTGTATGTATATGTAATAATGTCATGGGGTATCCATGTGTCTTCTATTTTTTAGTTTTTTTTATTGAAGTCCTCGGTAGAAACAAAAGTTGTAACTCCAATGACTATACGAATGCGATTAGCTGCCAAATTTCATACTTGATTTTGGTTTAGTATTTGAGGGGAAAAAGTTTCCTAGTTATGATTTCCATCTTCTACTAAAATGATTCAATTGGTTATCAACCAGGTCTACGAATGCGTTATTTCTGTTCACAGTGATCCATTGTTTAATTGTAATGGGTTTGACGGAGGATGGTTGGAATGGACTTAATGAAGATAGATTGTTATTACTATTACTATTATTGCCCTTTTTAAGCTAGGAGTATGTCTGCTATTCACGTAATTAGAAACAAAACATATATTTGTACTTCCAAATTTCTGACCTATTAACCATTTCACCAACTACAAGATCTTCATAATTTTTGGTGTCATTTTACATACAGATAGAGATATTGCTTTGATGCATCATGGATGTGTCAGATAGCACATTGTACAGGTGAGCTTGTCTTCCTATGCAAAATTGAATTGAATCCTATATACATGCCTAAAATTTCCTAGTTCTTGCTAAACAAGCCTTAGATAAGGGAAACTGCTTCTTTAACCTCATATCTTTTGATTACATGGATTCTTTACAACTTTGTATTTGGGCGGTTGGAACTTCATTCGATCTTCTGGGCCTCTGGTTGAAATACTCATACCTTAATAACTTAATGTCCAATACCTTGCCAGACTTCAGCTTAGAGAATTGTTGGTGATATGATATCCCTTAAAGGAGGGAAATAGAAGTCAGAACACTGTAATTTTGTTTGAAATTAGAATATTTTAAAGGCTAAAAATTTGTCAAAAAAGAAAGAAAATCTTTAAAGCAAATTCATTGTTTATTTGTTTTGTATGGTAATTATTAACAAAAATTATAATTTAATTTTTTTATGTTCAAAATGTATACAAGATTCCCATGGTTGGAATTCGTACAATCTAAAGTTCATTGACTATTCTAGTTTAGAGATATTCAAAGTGACTTTAGATACTTGATACTCCATGATACCGCAAAGAGCTCTTGCTGACAAACTGAAAATTGATAATCAACCTAAGTTCGTCAACTACACTACACTATATCAAAGTCATTTCTCCTGATGATTTATTTTCTATAGATTGTGGCATCTTCAGAAATCAGTCTTAGTCGATCATTCTGTTAGGTTGTGCATTGTAATTATAGTCAATGACTAGGATGTTATTCCATTGTTGTAGATTTTTCTTTGTTATTCTGCAGCAAAGGCTAATCAATGGAACAATTTGACCTATAGTGCTGCACCATGCTGCCACATTCTCTTGTAAATGGTTTTTGACATAGCGTTTTGGTCCACGGAAAGGAGTGCAATTGACTTCCTCAGATACTGAAAGATACTATAATATAAAGATAGAGGATTCTTTGAAAGTCTTTCTTCGCCTGTAAGTAGACACATTATTCTTCGGATGCATTCGAGACTTTGTAGGACTTGAAAATCTTCCCTGTGATTAATTTTCTAGTAGGGTAAGAAAAGCATGACCCTGACATATCTTTAACACTTGGAAGGTTGGTACACTTACTGCACTGCTACAGATAAAATGTGCATTTTTGTGGTCTAAAAGATAACTTTGATTGTTCTACCTTTTCAAGTATTTTTACTAAGAGTTTATAGAGGTTTGTCTGTAAGAATGGTTGTGATTCTTGTTTCTTTTCTTCATTTTTGGCTTCTACTCGAAGCCTAATTCGAGGAAAATTTGAAATGATTCTGTCGACCATGGAAAGCCATTAACTTGTAATGTCCACCCTCCTTTTTCACGAGTCATGCCTGCGGCCATGGGACCCATTGGTCAATATCAATAGAAGCTTGGACAAAACCTCTGTGGTCTATAAACGCAATTGTAGGTTATAATTGAGAACAAGACAACAGAAGAAGGGCAGTACTAAATATTGCTTGCAATTTGTACAACAGGGACATTTATAGTGTGAGCTCTGAAATGCATAGGGACATTGAACAGACATGTTTGTTCTGCTGTCCCTTTTGGTTACCTTAGCAACCCTACTCCTACCCTGGGATAGTATATGATTGTGTAGTCTAGGCATTTGGAAAAATGAATAGGGCATTGACTCGGCCAAAAGATTAGTTGGGACAATGAAGGAAGATAAAACCAAACACAGTAATGTAATTACAGGATATGACAAGAAAACAACTACAGCAAACAAAGAAGACGCAGAAAAAGAAGAGAAGAAATCCTTGATAAGTAACAGAGATGGATTGATGAACTCGCTGAAGTTGATGCATTGTTTTCAGTTTTCACATAAAAAGAAAAATCACAAAAAGGGGAAACCACCCAATATGACCATGCAGATGTTGGGGGCCAGTGGACCCCGACCTCCACTAATGCAAACCAGAGAAGGTAGAAAAGAGTGGGAGGTGGGCCCCAAGTGTTTGGATGCAAATTGAGATGGAAGGACCACTCCATTCGATATTAGAATGAAGAGAATGGGAGTAAAGAGGAGGACCTAGTCTTGAAGGGGAAGGACATGGACCACGTTGACATCTTAAGTGGTGTGCTTTCCTTTTCATTTTATATGAGTACGTATTTAAACAATATATTTATATTTTGTATAGGGGAAAAGATGGAGGACAAAAGGCAAAGACTCTGTGGAAAGGGTGACCTGCGTTTGTTTTACGCGCTTCCGTATAAATTTTCTACTGCAGATATGAACTTTTTGACAAAATTAGTCTAGAGATTTGTAGAAGAAGAGGTAAAGGAGAGGATTGTGGTGGCAAAGTGTTCATAGAAAGAGGTTGCAAAAGAGTTGATTGGTGACAAGCAACCAGTGTGTTTTTTGTATAATTATGGCAATTAAATCTAAGCCCTTATCCTTGACCTTGCACACTTGACATAGGACTTGGGCTAGGATTGAGACTGGACTTGGGCTAGGATTGGTTTGCCTCAAGGAGAGGAGGAGAGTAGCAGTGAAGAGATTAGATATAGTGTATGGGCCCATCGAGCATTAGTGGGCTGTCTCTTTCGCCGCACCCGTCCGGGTGATTTTTTGGGCACTAAATTTGAATCTGATTTTGGAGTGTCATGGTCTCGCCTCATGCAAATAGACTGTTATTGTGACCCTTTACAGATGATATCATCTTATCGTTTGGTAAAGCGTAGGATACGTTCCCTGGTCGGTGATTTCGACTGTCAACGATGGACGAATAATATGTGGTCTATTGCTGGCCACTACCTCGGCCTCAAACAGATGACCTTGAGTTAACTTGGAATTTGTTGTCATGTTCAAAACTTGATACTAGTCTCATGTCACTGATTTCTTTTGGTGGGATTTTAAAATGTTAAACTTGCGTTTTAGATCAGTTACATGCTGAAATCACTTTTCAGTAAAATACCCTCGAGAGAAAAGTTTCTGAAAGGTAAACAAACGGTTTGGCAGGTGATTAATTTGATTGGTTTTTAATTCCTATAGTTTAGCTTCTCTTATATTATAACTGAATGACTTAAATTGATTATTTGCCATGATTCATGTAGTGTTGGTGAATGATGACACAATGGAAGGAGAAGGTATGATGATGCAGATGCCAACTCACAGCCAATCTCAGCTGTCCATTATGGGGCAAAAGAGAGCAAGCAATGTGGTAATCAAACATCTGGTGACAGCATCTGATCTACAATGTTGGAACAGAATTTGTTGAAATCACCTTACCGTTGGCATCGTCGGTCCAGCTTCTCCAGCTTTTTCGTTCTCCACAAACAATAAATACGTATTTATTAGACCCCAACGTATCTATTATACTTTGTATAAATACATCACAAAATCATGTAATACAATATACAGAAATAATACAAACTTCTTCTTCTTCGCAATCTCTTTCAACATGGTATCAGAGCGGTAATCCGCACAAAAAACCTCAGACCTCCCCTGTCTGTCCTCATCGGTTGCACCTCATCTAGGGGGTTGCAGGTCGATACACCCACATCCATACCCAAAACAAGGAGAAGAAAAAAATAAAGGATGTCCGAGAAAAGCCACCTTGAAGGAGCTATGCAGTGCCTGGTTTCCACCCCGCTGAACGAGGCAAACTATCTCTCCTGGGCTCGTGCCGTTACTCTTTCCCTCAGCAGTCGAGGGATGATCGGCCACATCACCGGGAGAACACCAAAACCAGAAGAGGATTCTGATAACAAAGCCCTGGATGAATGACAAATCGCCGATCACCAGGTCATGTCCTGGATCATCGCGTCTATGGAACCAAAAATCGCAGAAATATTCATCTACAAAGACAGTGCAAAGGAGCTCTGGGAAGCCATCCAAGAGCATTTCGGAAAAAATCAGAACTTTGCACACATCTTCCGAATCAAGCAACAAATCGCACAAAACCAACAAAACGCCCGGAGCATCACTGAGTACCTTGGTACTCTCAGACGGGCAAGGGATGAGTTAGGAGTGTATGAACCTCCAACAACCAACTCGGACATCATTCAACAAAGGACAGAACAAAATCGCATCTATCAGTTCCTAGCAGGACTGAACCCTTCCTTTGAAATATCAGAAGTCAGGTGCTATTGTCACCAGAACTTCCTTCTTTCGCCGTTATCACTGCAATGGTTCTCCGGGAAGAATCCTGAAGATTAACCATGACTCATCAGCAAAAGGACGAGAATGAGAACCAAGTTTTTTTCGTCGGAAAAAACCAAAACCGAAGCCAAAATAACACAAAAACCTTCGGAAAACACAAAGAAGAACACTGCGAAAACTGCAAGAAGATCGGACACAATTCCAGCAACTGCTGGTTTCTTCACCCACACCTTCGACCTCAAAGAAACAACAAAAATAGACAAGCAAACATGGTGGAAAGCATCGCCATCAGCAGCGCCAGCCAGCACCCCGGAAGAAACGGGAGCGGCGGCAGCCGAAACGACAACCCTAACCCGACGCTTAGTTTGGGGCTCTGCACTGCCTGGGAATGGACTATATTGGAAGTGGCCCCCTTACTAACAGCAATTGCTTTTAGTGGAGTGGTAAAGTCGCTGGAGATAAGTCCTTCATAACCTTCTCCTGTTTGCGAAAAATGCAGGGTTAAATAGCTCCAGCAAACCCAGATATCTCGATCCAGATATCCGAATCCAAGACGGATCCAAAAGATCCACGTTACCCGACTCCAACGGGTCGGCTTTTCTCGGATCAAATGGTGAAGCACCCGACCCGGATCCGATTCACCGGTTAGTGGACCACCTTAATGAATATTTGCAGACTACACCCCCTGCAACAGGTAATTATGCAGGTAATAAAATATTGTCTGAAATTGCCAGTTTTTCTGGATTATCTAGTAAATCTACAAGCAAACCTTGAATTATTGATACCGGAGCCACAGATTATATGACCGGGGACCCGTCTTTACTTGATAACATTTCTCACAATCTGCAACTATTAAATAAATTTGTTACTGTTGCTAATGGAAATAAAATACAAATTGAAGGAATAGGAAAAACAAAACTAGTCAATAACACTAGTGATAATATTTTATATATTCCTAATCTTGATGCTAACCTAATATCTGTTGCCAAAATTACTACAAATTTGAATTGTAATGTTGTATTCACTCCTAACAACGTTTTGTTTCAGGATCGTATTTCCGGGAGGATGATTGGTAAAGGCATCCTCCAAAATGGTCTTTATGTTCTGGAAACAAATCAAAAGGCATATCACATCAAAATTGATCATAACCTTTGGCATCGAAGAATAGGTCATCCATCTTCAAATGTGTTGAAAACTTTATTTCCTGTTTTTACTTCTGATTTACTATGTGATGTATGTCGTTTTGCTAAACAAACTCGATTGTCTTTTTCAAAATCTAGCACAAAAACTTATATTCCATTCGAAATAATCCACTCTGACATTTGGGGACCTGCCCCTGTTGAATCTCATAATGGTTTTCGATACTTTATCAGTTTCATTGATGATTTTTCTCGAACAACTTGGATTTACTTGCTAAAAAATAAATCTGATACTTACTCCGTCTTTTGCGAATTTTTACGATTTATTGAAAATATGTTTGATGCTAAAATTCGTATCTTTCGATCTGACAACGGTTCTGAATACACGAGCACTTTGTTTCAAAATTTGTTAAAACAAAAAGGAATTTTTCATCAAACTTCGTTTGTTAATACTCCGCAACAAAATGGGCTTTCAGAAAGGAAAAATCAACATCTTTTAAATGTCACACGATCATTTCTTTTTCAAAACAATGTCCCAAAACATTTTTGGTCTGATGCTGTTCTTACTGCTACTTACATCATCAATCGTCTTCCTAGTCCTACGATTAACAATAAAAAACCTCTCGAAATTTTATATAATAAAGAAATTAGTCTTGACCACCTTAGAGTTTTTGGGTGCACCTGTTTTGTTCACAAAAAACGTAATGACAAACTCGACTACAACTCCATTAAATGTATTTTTAGGGTATTCTTTTCGAAAAAAGGGATATAAATGTTATGATCCCCAAAATAACAAAATGCTTGTCTCAAGAGATGTCACCTTCTTTGAGACTGAACCGTTTTTTAAACACTCCACTCAAGATGCTTCCGTTCCATTACCAAACTCCCTTCCTCAAAACCCACATCAAGGAGGAGGAGAAGATCAAGGAGGAGGAGAAGACCAAGGAGAAGGAGATGATGAAGATAATACCCAAAACGAAGACAACACTGGAGAAGGAGACAATCAACAAGAGATCCCAAGAAGATCCTCTCGTCAAAGTCGACCTCCACCTAGATTTAATGATTATTTTCTCTCTCACACCACTTACCCTATTCAAAACCACCTATCCTATCATCATTTTTCACAAAAACACCAAGCCTTCTTAGGAGAATTAGAAAAAACCAAAGAACCCATTTCATATGATGAAGCCACACAAAACAAATATTGGATCAAAGTCATGAATGAAGAAATACATGCCCTAGAAACCAACCACACCTGGACTATAGTCCCTCTCCGACCTGGCATAAAACCAGTTGGTTGTAGGTGGGTTTACAAAATCAAGTATCTTAGCAATGGAAAAATAGAAAGGTACAAAACTCGACTCGTTGCTAAAGGATATACCCAAACCTATGGGCTTGATTATCTTGAAACCTTTGCCCCTGTAGCAAAAATGAACATTGTTCGTGTTCTTCTGTCTGTCGCCATTAACCATGGATGGAATCTATTCCAAATGGATGTCAAAAATGCCTTTCTACAGGGAAATCTGGAAGAAGAAGTCTATATGACTCCACCCCCTGGATACACCACTCATCCTGACCAGGTATGCAAGCTTCACAAAGCTATATATGGACTAAAACAATCGCCTCGTGTCTGGTATGCCAAACTCAGTCAATCTCTTCTTAAGTATGGCTTTATTAAGAGTTCTGCAAATGCCTCCATGTTTACAAAACATGATCATAAAAACACTACCATTATTCTCATTTATGTCGATGATATTATAATAACCGGTAATAATAATCACCAAATAAATTTAGTTAAGGACTACCTAAAATCTAAATTTGATATAAAAGACTTAGGAATCATGAAATATTTCTTAGGTATAGAAATTGCTCATTCCAAGAAAGGGTTATTCCTTTTACAACGAAAATACATTGTAGACATTCTTAAGGAAACCGGAAAACTAGGATCAAAACCTACCACCACACCAATAGAAACTAATAGGAAGATAGGACCCACAGATGGCACGCCAGTAACCAATATTGGACAATTCCAAAGATTGGTAGGAAAACTAATCTACCTCACAGTTACTCGACCAGATATCACCTATGTTGTAAGCCTTATAAGTCAATTTATGCATGCTCCCCACACACATCACTTGGACTTGGTTAACAGAATCTTATGTTACCTAAAAGGCACACCTGGGCAAGGACTTTGGATGAAACCTAACAAATCTAACTCAATTGTTGGTTATTCTGATGCAGATTGGGCTGGAAGTCACGATCGGAAATCTACAACTGGCTTCTGCACATTTGTTGGAGGAAACCTTGTTACCTGACGATCTAAGAAACAAAATGTCGTTGCTCGCTCCAGTGCAGAAGCAGAATATCGTGGAATGACATCCACTACCAACGAATTAATCTGGCTCAGTCAGCTTCTCAAAGACATGAATATCACAACCCAAGGCCCGATGAAAATGTTTTGTGACAATAACGCAGCCCGTCACATCGCAACAAACCCTGTCTTTCATGAACAAACTAAACATATCAAAGTTGATTGCCACTTCATCCGAGAAAAGATTCAGTCAAAAAAATAGAAGTTCCCTACGTTCCCAGCAAAGAACAACTTGCGGACATATTCATTAAAGCTCTCGATCACAAATCATTCACTACACTTCTTCACAAGTTAGGATCTATCAATCCCTTCCAGATCCAACTTGAGGGGGCGTGTTGAAATCACCTTACCGTTGGCATCACCGGTCCAACTTCTTCCGCTTTTTCGTTCTCCACAAATAATAAATACGTATTTATTAGACCCCAACGTATCTATTATACTTTGTATAAATACATCACAAAATCATGTAATACAATATACAGAAATAATACAAACTTCTTCTTCTTCGCAATCTCTTTCAACAGAATTCCTCACGGAGGCTTCAGCATGACAAAAGCCCTTTTCTTCTCCATATCTCATTCTTACACTCCTTTCCCTTTGGTGATGAAAAGGTTGTCTATCATGAACACTTTCCAGTGGAGGAAGAAACTATCCTTGGGGGGAGGGAACCTAAAAAGAGAGGTCCATCTCCCTCCCCACGCCATCTTTTTTAGGGTTCTAACAGTGCATTACTAAATACAGCAGAAACAGTTATGCTTTTTAAAGAGTTTGCAAAGGCTTGTGCATTTAATATTCTTTTTTATTTTGAGAATCTCCTTTCCTCCGCTGAGGGTGACTAAAGGCAAAAGAGTTGAGACATGTCACCATTGGAACATCTTAGTTTTCTTTTCTTCTTTTCTTCTTTTCTTATCTTTGCCAATGGCAAATTGGTTTTTGTGATTTGCTTGGAAGTCAGAACCCATAGTACTTCATTATTGCAGGTTCATTTGTCAACAACCATTTGAGTTGGGTTGCTCTTTTTTTAGTGGTCTACTCTTCTCCAGTTTTAGAAATTTCAGGGGAAGTCCTAGTTCAAATCTCCCATTAGCCTAGGCTCAGGCATGTGCATGATATCCCCCTCATCTTTTTGGATCTTCCGAAAATTACTCATTTATCCCTGTTGTATGAATGCCCCTTTTGCTGTTTGTTGGGATTTGTGTTTTGTTGTTGGATGAAAGTAATTGCAAATTGTTCAGTCTTAGGCTTCTCAGAAAGTTTGGTAATGACCTTGGTCATACGACTCCTGACTTATGGCTGGTCGGTCCTTCACTCATGTTTGTTGAAAAATAGTTTGGTTATGGGATCGCTCTGGAAAATATTTATAGAGCTTATGCATTGATTATTTCAAATGAATTTCCACGTTAGAAGAGTTACTATTAATTTGTCTTTTTGAGATAATAAATCTGGAAAACCTTTTTAATTGGAAATATTTTTTATAAAAATGGTGCGTGAAATTCAGATAAGAGTGCATAGGAGAAGACGATTTACACTGGTGTAGTCGTTGGTTGCAGCGGTGGTGTCTCAATCTATTTATTCAAGGTGGTACCGAAATAGCTAAACTAACTGTAGATTTGGACTAATCTGCTACATAATGAGAACAATTATTATATTACCTACCTGAAAACGTTGTTTTCTACTTTTTGCCCAACAAAGATGGAAATTACATTTAAGACCTATCTGTCCTTTCAGCCTTGATCAGGAACAAGGGGAAAAGACAAATCAACTATTGAAAGAAATAAACCAAATTATTAGACCAAATAAACGTTTGATGATAGACATTTATCATCACAAACAGTAATATATCCCAACTTTCCGTTGTGCTCCTTGCAAGTTGTCTTTCATACATCCTTTCTTTCTCTAAAGCATGGTCTATTAACTTGCAGATAAGTTTCAGAATTGTTGTCCTCAGATCATGCACAGTTGCACACAATTGATGATGACGGTTGACGGAGACCATCACCACCACCCTGCCTGATCCATCTACAGTAATTGACCCTACCATCCCAAACAGGTCTATGGTCATGTGTTCCACAATTTTCTTTCTTTTTATTGAATTTTCAATTGTCTTGAATTGCACCAAGGGGACAACAATCCATAAGGTTAACGTTAAGCATATGAAGGGGTTTGGTATAGGTTTTGATTCACAATTTATTTTACAAGTTAGGGTCGTTAAGGGAGATCCTAAGTACCACATTGCAAGAAAAGTGAAAGAAATCCAAAGGCAAAAGAAAGAAGGAAAGGAGAAGTCAGGCAAAGATACGAAATTTTAACACATATATAACAATAAAAAATTGCATGGCCCACCAAAACAAAATCAAGAGTAATTTTGAGAACCACATTTCACAAAACAAAGGTGAGGAAAAGACATAGGATGGTGTGAGATGTTTAAACAAAGGTTTGAGATCAAGGTGTTTGTCCTCACCCAAGAGCATGTTAGCAAGGTTTGAGATAAAGGGAGACGCAAGACTTCCATTCCTACCTGCAACATGTGGCTCCCATTTCTTTACTCCCAAATCTGTTTCTTACAACAACCCTATTTCCAAACCATTAAGGAAGAAGGGATGTGGACATAAACTAATGACATGAGGAGCTATTGAAGGACAGAGGATGATGAAAGAGGAATGAAATATTAGGCTAACATGTGAAGCCAGACAATGCCCATGTGAATGATCAGCATTTTAAGTGTATAATAAAGCCCATGAATTGTATTTAATTCGCGCTGTCGGGCGCCGGCAACCCGTGCCGACGAGGTAAACAGGTGGATTAGCTAGCTTGACGAGCAACAGAAACAATGCGTAAAAGAATTGTTGTTGCTGAGCTGAAAAGTATGACGTATGTATATATCATCGCAACCACCAGCTGGTCTTGGTATGGAGTAGAAACAGAAAATAAGACAGCTATGAACATGCAAAGATGTTGCACAAGAGAAACAATGAATATGGAGGTTTTTAATGAACAAAAGTAGCTTCACAAAACAAAAAGATTTTGGTGGGTGGCCAACATGCAAAAGGGGGAAAAAGATCCAGATTTCTGACATTTGAAAGAGAATACAGGGGTGATGAGGTTCCTCAAGGTGAAGATAAAAAGGTGAGACCTTTGGTGAACTTGAGCCTTTAGAGATCAGACACCAGTTGGGCAATTATGAGCCCCAAATAAAGGTATATGGGTTGCATGAGTGATGTTGTAGCAAGGACCAGTGTGGCCAAGTGGTTTACAGCAGAATCGTAGATCAAATAAAAGACACCTTAATCACAAAGATGACAAAGTTATATAAAGATCTTCAGAGGAACTACCAGCACACTGAATAGTGAATACTGTTAATGACTAGATGTGATTGTTGCATAAGACTATTAGAAACAACTTAAGCCCCTCGGAAGTTAGAGTTGCTATTATAAATTGCAGGAGAAACAGAAGCATGTCAAAACAAGGAACCGAGCAAAAATTGCAACAAAAGATAAGCAAGGAGCAGACAATTTATTTTGTCCAGGACTGTTTCTAAAGATTATTTTAAAATAATTGTTTAAAGATACATCTTAGTCAATGTTTTAGTGGGATCGTGAAACAGAATGCTGAGGATGTAGACAAAATTTGAGGCAAGGGCTTTATCAAGGAAATTATCAACATGAAAACTAAGACAAATAGCCGATCACATCAGATTTACTCAAGCGTAGCTATCATGAATGACACTATCAAATACAAAATATCCAACACACGATAGACATGAAATAATGGATCGAGTTCATTGGATGACAGGAAAATTAAGTACCAATCAGAGAAATCTCAGAGAAATTGGTCCAGAAGTCTAGAATGATGCAAAGGACCAACCAAAGACCACAATAAAGTACAAATAAACACAATTAAAGATTGTCATATATATATATATATATATATACATATATATATACATATATATATACATATATATATACATATATATATACATATACATATATATAGTTATATATATACACACACATATATATCATTATATATATATCATTATAATCAACCAAATGTGGGCATGCAACATATAAATTTGATAGTTTCAACAGTTTTTATTCAACTAGTGGAATTGAAATTCAAATCGCTCAGAACCCCATTTCTTTGTCATCTGAGACTCATCTAAGAAACATTTGACCCAAACCTCCCAAATTTATTGATAAACAGAAAATTGTGACATTGTCCATTGTGAAGTTATTGCTCACTAGGACCAGAAAAAATTACAACACCAAAAATTACGTTTATCAGTCAGCAAGAATCGTGGGAAGATCTACTTTGGATTCTCTAGTGACCACAAAGCCGTGAAACAGCTAAATAAACTTAAAAGGGATAAGAAATAAACGCAAATTGCAAACACAAAAGAATTCGAACAGAGGAAAATACGCTACCATAGACACAAGAAGATAATGTTAGAATTCATGCTTTGTTTTCTCCATGTCAAGTGTACACCACATTAAAACAGAAGCAATACATGCTTCTCACATAACATCAAAAGACCACAGAAACTAGTAACCATGTCCAAACAAGAATTAAGTTTTAAACTGTACCAGACTACCCAGTTCTCCAAATGTCTTCTTACCCAAAAGACAAATCTGTCAGAAACAGAATGGCAATTGAGAAGAAAATTTGTGGAACCACAGGCAACACAACTGCAATAGACAGACACCAAAGAAGGTTCCCACCTTATAACATATGTCAATCTTAGATTACTAAGGTGGCACCTCCATCACAAAAAAAGGAATTAAAAGGGTAAAAGGGATAGCATGCCTGTGATTTCAATCTGTACGGGGTTCAGCATTTCCAGGCGGATACCGACACCAGCTCTCCGCGCTGCCAGAAGAGAAGAAGCGAAGATTGGCGCTTCTCAACGTGGAATCCCCTTGCCTGTGTTCTTTTCAGAAGGCATTCTGCTTGTGTCTCGGTGAAATTGCTGAATGGCACTGGCACGAATCCAGCCGAAGCAAACATACTCCTCCAAGTAGGTATCTTTTCTGTTATCCGGTATCGGCCTGAGATGGCATTCTCAATTCTCGGTTGCAAGAGGAATTTCTCGATTTTGCTGGTCACATCAGTGTTTGTTGGTGCCGCATCGATAGACTCAAGCAAGACGTTAGTCGAGTGCATCGCATTGATGAAGTACTGCAAGAACGATAGATTGCTGTGATCTGAGTCATTATCAACGGATACAACGATCTTCGGAGAGAGCTGCTTCACAAGGCGTAGAAGGGTAGGGTTGGAAGTGAACATGGGCGAGACCGGTAAATTCACGGCAATTGCCTCCCCACACTCAGACGCCATGTTCACTATAATTGCCGGATCAAATGAATCAACAGTCAAAACATTGAACTCGAATGGAATGCCAAGGTCACTGGCGAAATGAGAGAGATTCTCCCTGGTGAGAGCCAGCTCCAAAGGGTGGTGCGAAGAAGGCGAGACGAATGCTGTGATCTTCAAAGACGGCGTACCAGCAGCAGCACCATGCCTCTGCGAGAGCTCCTGCATGAAGGAGGACCAATGCCCACCAATACCGATATCGAAATCGACGACGTGAATCCGACCACACCCGCCAAGCTCTTCCAACAAGACCTGAATGCAGGTGAAATTGACAAACTGAGGGACCGGAGATACCTCGGAGAAGAACTTGTAGGCGCTGAGCTTTAGAACAACATCCATCGGCCCAGGTGCGGGCTTCAAGTGGCCGCCGCCGGAAAGGATGGTATTGAGGGCCTCCTTGAAGTAAAAGGCAGACCTAACAAGGGGCTTTCCTTGAGGGGAGAGCTGGTGATTGAGCCGCGCCAATATCTCGCGCGCATTAACGGAATTCTGGGCCACGACTAACTCGGCAGCCTTGACCAGCTGATCCACTAGCGCCTGCTGCTGCTGCTGCTGCTGCTGGTGGTGATGGGAAGCGGCAGCGGCAGCCGACAATTCGTCCCCAGCCAGCTTCGGCTTATGAAAAGAACCCAACCCGCCGCCACCACCACCGGGTAGACTCCCAAACCCCTGCTGGGGCTGGGACTGGGGCTGGTGCCTACGGAGGAACAAGTCCGGCTGGCCGGGGTAGGAAAACGGAACTTTGGGTCCTCCCGGTTCGGCCATCGAGTGGTGGCGTTTTGGCTGAGGAGGCATTAGATTTTGCTGCTGGTGGTGGTGGTTCTGATTCTGTTCGGATTGCCCATAACCGAAAGGCATGTAACAAGGCAAGCTCTGAGTGGGCTGAGTTTGCTGCAAGTTGAGAAGTACATTGGAGGGGAACACCTGCGGCTTCTCCTCCATCGGATCCTGGAAGAAAACCTGCGGTCCAGCCGAGAACCCTACGGAGAACCCGGTTGGGTTCCCGAAGAGCCCCGGCTTGGACGACGGCCCGGCCGGGATCTGCATGAACCCGGTCGAGCCGGGGACGGAGTCGAACCCCAGTATCGGGTCGACCAGGCCAGCGAACGCCGGATCGTCACCAATTGGAAGCCCGGCCGACTTGGCCGGGTCGGAAGCATCCCCCATGACCCAGTGGAGGAACGACTGGTCCGGCGCCGACGGGGCATCGGAGAGCATGGACTCCCAGTCGTCGACGGCGAACTTATCAGTGGGGCCATGGATGGGCTGCAGGTCGGACGCCCACTCGTCCTTGCGGTCGTCGGTGGGGTCCCATTTCTGATGGGGAGTGGTGTCGGAAACTGCCGCCACACCGGCAGTGTCGGTGGTGGTCCCGCCGCCGCCGCCGCCCAGGGATGAAGACAGGGTGGAGGATGAGGTGGGTGGACTCGGGCTTCGCTGCTCCAACACCGACCTCGGCTCGACCACGTTCTTGTTGTTTGTTTGAGTTGGGAAAGGAAATGATGATGATAATAATGGAAATAATGCCCCCTCGCCCGGAATATTGAAGGGCATCCCCCTCATCTAATGACTCGATCCGCTGACCTTCAAGATCGATCTCTCGCTTTTTTCTCTTCTCAGGTGACTCCAACTTACTAAGTGCTTTAAGGTGGTGGAGTTGTTTCTCATAACGACATCTCTCTCTTTTTTGTTTGGTTTGGAGGTGTGTTTTTGTGATGGGGGGTTTTGTTTGTTTTTTTCTCTCTCTACCTCGTGGCTGGAACAGGAACAGGAACAGGAACAGGAACAGGAACAGTGAGGGGAGGGGTTAGAGTAGCTGGACTGTGCACTATCCCTTCTCTCTTCTCACTTCTACTGCCATGGATGCGTGCAACATAAAAAAAGTGGTAAAGTGCACCCTTCTCTTCGACTCTCTCGCTCTTCGCCTTTCTTCTCTCTATAAGTACTCGTCTTTTTTATTGGTTTGGTAATTTTGTTTGGTTACATTAGAAAACTTATTGCTTATATTACTTATATATAATATAAGGTTTAATGTAATACATTTGTGTGAAAATGTTGAGATGAAACTCTTGTAAGTCATGTTACTTACATGGTGGTTGATTTTTGTATATGTATAGTTTGCTTCCATATATGTATTTCAAGTTCTTCATTTATAAGAATATATAATTTTTATAAATGAAACTTGAGAATTGTATATTTTTTAAGTGACATTTAACGACGGTGCTAATTTAAGTGGAGCAAGTTAAAATATCTTTTGTCGACACTGCACTGGTGGTACGTTTTGGACGAAGAGAGGAAAAAAAGTAGAGAATTCATATTCTTGCATGAAAATTATTATACAGATATGAAAACTATTATTTAAATATTTATTTTCTCTCTCTCTTCTTTTGGTCTCTTCTTTTACCTCTGGTGACGTTGAAGTGTGATAGACTCTGCGCCACTGCTCTCCAGTTTTTGTATTATTTCGGATTTTTTCTGTTTTGGGGAAATTGCGAAAAATGGCAGAAAAGAAGAAAGTTACATTTATACGGTCTGTTGACCGAAATGCCCCTGTCTTGTGGGGTTGAACTCGAGAAGGGAAACCGATACCTCGGCCGTCGAGGGCTTTCTGGTCATTTCAGCTTCTTCTCTCATTGTTCTCAGCTTTGAGAATCCCCCGAAATCGGCGACTCCCCCGGGCTTCAAAATCTGATATTTCTGTTACCATCTTTTGCCCTTTCTTTCCGTTCAATCCTTGCAGTTTCCACGTTTTGCAAACAACTACTTTTCTATTTCACGCCTTCTTCACATGCTTCAGTAAGAGAGAAAAAAACATTCCTCAAACATTCAAGTTTGAATTACTCGGAAATATCATACAACATATGCCAACATTAGGCTTTGATTATTATTTTTGATAATAAATACCTTCTTGCTGATGTTTGGGTGGAATTTGTTTCTAGGGTCGTGGGATTAAAATGCAACTTTTTTTAACCTAGCTTGAATGGGCTTCTGGTTCCGGACCAATAGGGAACCAGTGGGCTCAGTTTTCCCCAATGTCAATGTCAGTCCCTTTCCCACAGCTCAAAAAGAGTGTGCCTGTGTGGGTAAGCGATGAATCCACAGGCCGAGTACAATCATGATTGAATTCACAATTCCAACTTCAAAATTAAGCTAAAACAAACGTTTGATTTCCTTCATTAAATGTCTTTTGTTTGGTCTGAGATCTGATCCCAAACAAGCCTTTTAAACTCTACTTGCTGGTTTTTTGCTTCTGTTTCTTTTTGCCAATTAACTCGGCGCTAAATCTCAACCGTCTGATCTCATCTCATGAGACCGAACATGCCCATCAGATCCATGTCTTCGAGGGGTATTTCGGTAAAAGCGTGGACCACGTTGGTGGTCCCTGTCCTTATCAGCGAACCAGAGTGGTCAGACTTGGTCGAGAGGACCACCTCAGTACGGATTTGTTATTTGCATGTCGATTATATCCACGTTGTTAGCTGGGATTTGCAGACTTGCCCCTCCATGCTTTGTTGCGTGGAACTAGGTATGCAACTTGCTTTAGGATCATATTGTAATCCAACGATTCCAACCTCAAAAAAGTTTCATATTCTAATCCTTAATATATTTACTGAATTGATTTTCGTCGCCTTAAAACTTAAACCGCCCCCAACAGATTACCATTTTGCTCTTCTCTCATTTCTACTGCTATAACACGACAATTTACCCTCTTATCACACATCTCTCTTCATCTTCCTCTTATAATCATAAAAAATAATGTTTTCGATGTCAGTAATGAGCAAACGGACGCCCCAGTGTCTCGAATCTGGTAAAAAATCTAACATCTTTTTAATAAAAAAATAATAAAAAATTACGTACGTCCGACCGAGCCGCCCCCAGGTAGGAGGGGGCGTCTTACACAGACGTCTCTCTCCTACGCGGGGCGGCTCCGTCGGACGTCTGTAATTTTTTTTTAAAAAGATAATTGATTATAAATTTAGATAATTGTTAAATTAATTAATTAATAAGTTAATAATTACTATATTCGGATGACTGATACCCCTTCGGTACACTGAAAATTCAAAAATTTCCAGATCCAACAATTTCAAAATCCAAAACGACCTGTCGAGGTGGCATTTTTGTAAGTCAGGATGTTTTACCGCCGGGGGATTTCGGATCTTAAAAAATGTTGGATCTGGAAATTTTTTGAATCTTCATCATTTGCAAAAAAACTCATTGTAATCCGACCAGTTACCACCGAAAACTTGCAAAGAAACGTCAAATAATTTGAGATAACACACCGTATAATTTTAATTTGACAAAAAAATTAAAAAAAAGGACGTCTGGCTAAGACACCTCAACCATGTTGGAGACGTCTTAGCCAGACGCCTCCACGATGGTACATGTGTATTAGACAGACGTCCTAGTCGGAAAAAAAATCGACCTCCGTTACTTCGCCTGATCTAGGTGGTTCACGAGACATTTTCGTGGTGTTGGTACTAGGATGTTAGTAAAACTGAGTCAAAAATTTTGTTTAAAGACACGGGACGATATGGGTATTAAATTTATTGTTAAAAACAATTTGGTAATTTCAAGGGCGATTTAAGTAGTTTTGGGCGACGTTTAGTAGTTCCCTATATTTATTATGGAAACAAGGGTTTTAGGAATTAGGAGTTTTGGGAAATGCAGTTTTTTAATGTTTGTTTCTTAACGTTATCACTAATCATGACCCGAACGACTTGGAACATTCTCTCTCTTTCACATCAACTTTCTCTCTCCAATTCACTTTCTTCTCTTTCTTACACTATTCACATCTTAACCACAACAACTTATCTCTCTCCTCCACACAATTTTCAGGCTCTATCTTGGGAAAAAATTAAAAAGATTCTAAAAAATCAAAATAATTATAAAACGTATTTTCAAAAAAATATCCAAACAAAAAATTCAAAACGAAAAAAAACACTTTAAAAAACGTGCTGGAGAACAACCGGATCGTAGACCCGGTCATTGATGATCGAGTCATTTCCAGTCGGGGGGGGGGCACTAATAATGTTGATTTCATGGTGGCAGGCTTTAGCAAGACTAGCTTGGGAGATGGAAAATATATTTCGTTGAGAAAGGTTTCAGGTTACTTTACAAAGAAGTGATGATAGATCACAATATGGTTATATTCTTTGGGTGTTACTGGGAAATTGATTTTCGGAGTTTTTAATGTATATCAGAAGAAAGTAGAATCTAGTATAAAGTATTTTCATTTTGATTGAATTTTGTTATTTGTGCATGTTTGGATATCAAACGTAGATGACCGAAAGAATGTTGGTGGACAAAAATGAGAAATAAAGAAAATTCTTTGGACAAATGTGAATGGATGACCGAATGCATTTCGGAACTGTTGATTATTTTTAAGAATTTCGGTGGACCAAAATGTATTCGATCGTCTATTCAAAACATTTCGGTAGACGAAATGTGTTCGGTCAACTACATACGATGACTGTTATTTCCAATGAAACACGAGAATGACATGAATTGAATTCCAAAAAATTCACAAACAACTCACTTACTCGAGTCAAACGCATTTCATTTCGGTTGATTTCTCCGGTTTCGGATGGCACAAACCGAAAAATCAATCCGATGGAAAAAGAAAAAGGTATACTTGCATAAGAAACAATGATGAAGTGAACAGACTGAAGGTCTGGTATTTTTTTTTTTTTTGATGACCCAGAATTCCCCGGCACCCGCCCCACTTGGGACAGGCGGGTTGCGGCTCCAAACGGGGGGTGGTCCAACACCATTTTCACCGGAACGCATTAGCATTAAATAAAGTGCCTTGCTGGGATTCGATCTTGTGACCTAAGGTTCGTGAACCCACGTACCTAACCAACTGAAGGTCTGGTATTGATTGACCAAGTGCATGGGATACATACCCTGCACTAATAGTACCACATATACGTCCTTTCACATTATTTACTTAATTTTACTTAAAATTGCAAAATTTCATTCTAACAGTGTAACAACTCAATTCAAGTTATTGTTCACTTCTTAACTCAAATTACAACTCATATCAATAAAAATTATTTAACAAATATAAATAAATAATTTCTTTAAAAAAATGGACGGATTGACCACGTGGCCAGACCCAAGTCGAGACCTGGATCTGCTGGTCGACCCATGTCACAGCCCAACCTGGGCTGACCCAGAGTTAAGAGCTTTGGGGTTGGATTTTGCCCGACCCGACCCCAAAATTCCACTCGTTATGGATGTTCTCACATCAGGATCGCAGCATTTCAAATTTCTCTCCACGTTGAGCTGAGGTGCATTATTAAGTTCAATAGATGCATGGGCCAAGACTAAAAATCAGGGTTTTGTTAAAACTTGGTGAGGCTTCACATGTACACTTCAGACAAAAACAAAGCTAGGCAGGAGCACAACGGACTACAACTTTGTGTTATATAATAACTAAGACTTGAAATAAGAGATTGGTAAGAGGAGCATTTTGTGGGGGAAGGATGGAGACATGTTATCAGGCCTGGTCTGGCTTGTTTGTGTGATGAACCATGATTTGAAGTTGTCAGAGTTGGGCGCTTAGTTTATAACACTCATGTGATCACCAACAAAAACCCCTTCTCTTGCTCTTCCTCATCAACCAAAAGTGACACAACCAAACCCTTCCTCTCTCTACACTTATAATCTTTCTCTGCAAGATTTGGGGTTTGTTTTCTTCTCCCATCATGTCCCTCTATTTTTAATTTGTTTCCTCAACTCTTGTTGGACGACAAAAGGTGGACAATGACATGTTCGTTCCTCTCCTCTTTGGACTTCTTGCACCCTTATACAAGCAATACATACCAACAAGTAATCCCACCCCCCACATGTTTGCCTGTGTGTCTAATTCCAAAGCTATAATGCCAGGATATCAAGCCATTTGGTTAGAAGAGGGGAAAGAACATGCCAGGGCTTTTCATTAGTGGGCATTACTCGCATTTATTTAAAAATTGCAGTTGTTCCATTTGTACGAACAAATAGGTTGGTAACTGCGGACTTGTGCTATGCTTTGTTATTCTTATCATGAAAAGTTGGTAAGGGGGTTTAGGTGTATTTTGACCTTTCTATTAGCATAAATAAGCGGGTCGCTTATATATTTTTTCCGCTTATTGTCATGGGTAGTTTTGCAAGAATAGGTGGTTTGTGATGTAAATTTTCATTACGCCTGCTTTGCTTATAACTACACACAGATAAGTTTATCACTACGTACTTCTTTGCATCCTTGATATAGATGGTTTTATAGTATTATTAACAGAGAGAACGAATCTGTTTCCATGAACTTGAAGGACCAAAAGCTTCTTTAAACTATATCAAACTTGTTCACCTCCAACAACTTGCGTTTAGTGTTCGCAATATCAAACTTCAACTCCACATCCCATCTAGGATCATACATACCTTTTGCTTTCTAGTACCAAAAACAATCAAAAACATGGTGAGGGTATTGTAATTTGTAGTACAGTGCACATGCAACTATTTCAATATTGCCAATTAAACTAAACTTGTGGCATTGTATATAAATATCATACACATGATAATACAATAACCTTTTCTTTAACGTAGAGACCAGAGAGAGAGAGAGAACAATTATTTTGTCGGTGCAACAGAGCTTAATTTCTTAAAATAAAAATAAAAAAGACCGAAAAAAACCACAAACTACACGCGATATACGGCCGAACATTATTAATTACCTGTCCTTAAAGTGAGAGAATGTGGATTAAGATCTAAGGTAAGACGAGTCAACTTCACTCAAAATCACACGAGAAGATTTGGAGATCAGATCCGATTCAAGAGCTGTTCATGCAACAAATGTTTGCATTTGAAGCATTTATGCTGAAGACGTTTAGAGAATTAGACTTGAGTTGCATTGAGGTGGTAGATGGGTTGGGGATGAGTGATGGTGTTGCCATATGGACATGTTCCCTGAAACACTATGCACGTTAGAAACAATGTTGTTGGGTGGTTAATGATTTGAAATAGAATGTCTGGTAGGGAGTTAGTTGATAACTAGATATGGTGTCTTAGATGTAATGGAAGGACTATGATTATTTACGGAAATTTGGAATCTGACGACTTAATTCGAAGACAATGAATCGTTTCTATTCCAGTTCAGGTAGAAATTGCAGAAGGTATATATTCTGGGTTGGACAAATAAATTGCAAGAGGTCATAGTTTTGGACAAAGTAGAAATTCAACGTCTGTAATTACTAGATCCGCACAAGTTGTCATCCTAATAACCCGAACCACTCCTTAAAGAAAAAGACGCATACATATGCTTAATAGCGACACTTGACCTACTTGCTAAGCTAGACCCGATTAGAGTGGCATCCGGATAAACCGACTATTACAAACATAATAAAGAGAAGCAGCTAATGCGCCTAATGGAATACAAGATAGATTTCTACGTGAATTTATGCTCAATACATATGTTTGAAATCAATTTCTTTTATGGGCGCCATAACCGGCCCACAACTACCAATAGTAGGATTGCATCCAAAGTCTTCAACGCATAAGTCTTCTGACCTCTACAATAAAGCCAGTAATGTTCTCATGAGACGATCCTCCAACTTCCATTGCAGTCTTTGCCTTCTCACTGACCTCCGATGCTCTCCTCCTCCTCCCTTCTGCTTCCTCCCCACTATCCATCAACTTCTTCACGACCGTGGCCATCGTTTCTCTATCCACTTTCACAATCTCCTCCCACCACCACACTGGAGCCTTAACGCCAACCGGAACCCCAATCTCCAACACATCCACCACAAACCTCTCGTTTAGAAACTGGTCGCTAAAGCAAGGCCACGTTATCATTGGCACCCCAGCAGTGATCCCTTCCAAAGTAGAGTTCCAACCGCAGTGCGTAACGAAACCGCCAATAGAAGGATGAGAAAGAATCATAACCTGAGGCGCCCACCGTCTTATGATAATCGATTTGGCTTTGTTCCTCTCCTCGAACCCACTCTTTATAAGCCACTCCTCGACCTCGGCCATCTTCTCGCGTGACTGGATGACCCACACGAAAGGGTGGTTCGAGCTCTCGAGTCCCATTCCGATCTCCACGACTTGTAGTGGTGGAGTGCGCGCGAGGCTGCCGAGGTTCAAGTAAATAACGGAGTTGGGATTCATGGTGTCGAGCCAACTTAACACTTTGGTTGTGTCTATTGTGGAATTTGAGCCTCTTCTGGCTTTGTCGGATATGTCTTTGTTGATCAGCGAGACCGGTCCGACGGTCCAGATCTTCTTGTTCTTGGCCTTGGCGTATTTGTCGACACATAAGGGCTCCATTTCGGCAACGGTGTTTACTATGATTCCATTCGCGGTAGATTCTGCTTCTTCAGCCTAATTAATCGCATTAAAAGTCCAATAAGCACGTCAAAAATTTCATCTAATTCCGAATTCAAAGAATTTCTTTTGTTGCAAATGACTATGATATTTTGGTTATTTACGTTGTTATGTAGTTCTAGCTTATATATGATATCCGAGGCATGCGGAATAAAAAAAACATGAACGAGAAATGCATATATATAACAGAATAAAATTTAACATAAAAGTATAAGTGGTAGTTCAAATGAAAACTTGTTGCCGCAAACACAACTAGATGGTGCAAAAAATAAAGTTACAGTTTTGCAATAGGATTTCGTTATTCAAGTGCAAATTAACAATAACTTTTGGAAAATTCATGGTGATTTTGAAAAACAATTACCAAACGAAAAAACGGTTGAAGAGAATTTCGGAAAAGCTGAATTTGGAAAGTCTCAATTCCTATACATTTCTCTTTCCTCCAAAAAAGTTAATTTGAGACTGTTTTTTATTGTTACCTATTAAATTTTTTTTGATTCCTTATACACGGACGCGGGCGTCACGGACGCGCCTTACGTGGACGTGTTGAGTCAGCGTCCAATCAGCAAAATTTCTCTTCACGTGCTTTGGTCTTCTTAAAAACGCCGGTTCTTTAGGTTGAACGATTCTTTTCCCAATACACAGATAGTGCAGATCCTAGGACAGCGTGCAGACCCTAGGACAGCGTGCAGACCCTTTATTCGTGCAGAGTCCAGACTTATCATAATAAAATATTGTTTTTAACTTTTAGGTTGGATCAACTTAATCCAAACAGACACACAACATATTCCGAACAGACAATCTTCTTATTCCGAACAGACGCACAACTTAATCCGAACAGACAGACTTCTTATTCCGAACAGACACACAACTTAATCCGAACAGACACCCAACATATTCCGAACAGACACACAACTTAATCCGAACAGACACACAACTTAATCCGAACAGACACACAACATATTCCGAACAGACAGACTACTTATTCCGAACAGACATATTTCTTATTCCGAACAGAAAGACTTCTTATTCCGAACAGGCAGACTTCTTATTCCGAACAGACACACAACATATTCCGAACAGACAAACAACATATTCCGAACAGACAGACTTCTTATTCCGAACAGACGCACAACTTAATCCGAACAGACACACAACATATTCCGAACAGACAGACTTCTTATTCCGAACAGACGCACAGCTTAATCCAAACAGACAGACTTCTTATTCCGAACAGAAAGACTTCTTATTCCTAATAGACAGACTTCTTATTCCGAACAGACACACAACATATTCCGAACAGACAGACTTCTTATTCCGAACAGACGCACAACTTAATCCGAACAGACACACAACATATTCCGAACAGATAGACTTCTTATTCCGAACTGACATACAACTGTTCTCCATGAAGAAAATGAAGAAGAATGTGATCATTCCTACATTTGTAAGGATGACTTTGGTCTTGTTTGTTGTATATGTGGAATTACACGCAAAAGCATAGAAAGTGTGTCCAGAAACGGAACAGAAAGTTTGTATTATTTATGTAGAAAGATTGTCTTGTTTATGTAGAAAAATTGTCTTGTTTATGTAAAAAGTTTGTCCAGTTTATGTAAAATGTTTGTCCAGATTATGTTGAAAATTTGTGCAGAAATGGAACAGAAAGTATTCCGAACATACACACCACTTAATCCGAACAGACAGACTTCTTATTCCGAACAGACACACAACATATTCCGAACAGACTGACTTCTTATTCCGAACAGACATACAACTGCTGTACATGAAGAAAATGAAGAAGAATGTGATCATTCCTACATTCTTAAGGATGACTTTGGTCTTGTTTGTTGTATATGTGGAATTATACGCAAAAGCATAGAACTTTCTGATTGAACTTTTAACAGTAGAACATCACGCCAAAATCCTCGGAAGCTTTGACACCATTGCATCTCGTTCCAGCACATTAACACCTAACCCAGAGGTATCAAACAAACGGGTGTGATGCCTTTTCTTAACACAAAAACCACAAGAATCGGCACACGCCAAAATCCTCGGAAGCTTTGACACCATTGCATCTCGTTCCAGCACATTAACACCTGACCCAGAGGTAGCAAACAAACGGGTGTGATGCCTTTTCTTAACACAAAAACCACAAGAATCGGCATAAGCAACGTAAAATGTTTGGGCTTCTTCGAAAGAGGGGAAAAACATCCCCTCCTTAGGAACGTTTGTCGGCTGCTCCACTTGGAAAGACACATGAACGATTTCCATCAAAGCACAGAGGTAGGACCACAGAAGAGAAGGGAAGAAAAAGGAAGACGCATGTTGAGATTTATAACAAGTCTCCTGTGCTGTGTAGGAGAGCCAAAATGTTCATGGAAAATGAGTGATTTGAGACGCATTAATGAGGGATGGAGGGATGTAGACATTTGTACGAAACGAGGAATAAAATAAAAAATAAACTTTTAGGTTAGAGACTGCCAACTCAAACGCGTCTGCTGACTGGGCTGGCCACATAAGCGCGCGTCCCGAACGCTAGCGTCCACTAATAGTTTTCCATTTTTTTTTGCCATCACTATTCGTACCAAAGAAGATTGTTTCAAATATTAATAATTTACGATATTAAAAATTAATATTATCTAATTTTAAATTATATAATACAAACAAATCACGTCATTCCACATTCTCCGTAATTATTAACAACTTGCTATAATTGTCTAATTCAGAAATATAGATTTTGTTGTGTTTATAATGTGATACTAGTTGATTAGATTTTTGTTGGAGGTGATTCTAATAATGATGTCATCAAAGTTGATTTTACAACTAAATTTTGATTTTCTTTGTGCGTTGTCATTTTCTGAAAGATTGTTAATAAAACTACTCGTTCCAATGTCTTCATTTTGTTAAAGTTGGTATCCTAATTAAATGACGAAGTTGGTGATTTTTTGTGTTGAGAATAAATAACGAGTGAAACATAAGAAAAAATGTTTTACCATTATTACTTGTCAAAAAATATTATATCATAATTGTTATATTTAATAAAAGATCAGCTTTAGGTTGAAAGTTTTTTTAGTAATCTTTGAAAACACAAAATCTAAATAGTCAAAACAAAAAACTGAAAATTGTTTTTTCTCAAAAATCTGTTTTTTGGAGATTTTGAGAGAATTTTGATATTTCTAAAAATTTCCAATAGAAAATTTGTTGCCAAACACAACCAAAAACTGCAAGTTCCAATTCATGATTGTTCAAAGGTTATCTACTAGTTCAAATTGCCGGAATAATTTATTAATAACCTCAAAATGAATAAAAGTATCACCAATATATGCTCTTAATTTGCTATTCATGATATCTTAGTTAAGCTTTAATTTGGCAAGACAAATTGATTGTAGAATAATGTTGAATCATAATTATAACTTCAGACTCTTATAACCTCATACAAAGTTAAAAAATTATTGATAAATTTTATAATCGACTTGATATGAAGTGAATACATCATATGACGTGTAAAAGCTTAATATTACAGACAAAATGTAGAATTAAACAACTCCAACCACGTAATTCTTTTAACATATCATTTTGTGTTGAATATTCTTCGAAAGCTCCTATTGTGATAAATAATAGTCCTTAAATTTGTGGCGCTACATTGACGTACATCATCTTATCTCTACACGTAACGTAGCTAGCGTTGTATGAACGAACCGAACCAACCTGAGCTACCAAGTCAGGAGAACTAGAGAAGAACCCCGGAGCCTGGATTCTGGTGACCTCGATTTTCTGTGGCAATTCCGGCACGACGACGGCCCTCTCATCGTAGTCATCACCAATTCCCTCGTTCTCATAGTGTTTCGGCAGAACCTCGTGACAAAATAACGTGAAACAACAGACGCTGTAGAACACGTACCTCGGGATCTTAAACTCCCTGGAAACGTGTCGCGTCCAGGGAAGACAAAAATCCGATATGATGCACGTTGGTCCGAGTGCCACTTGGCTGCCCACGTACTCCCTCAGCGGCTCCTCCAGCATGGCCGCAGCCGCGAAGAACTTGGCCATCATATTCCCGTCCGGGACGAGATCGGCATTCTCGGAGCCCTCCGGTAGGCCCACCGCTTCGCAAGGGAAGGCGAGGGTAAAAATGGAGAAGGAGAGCCCCGAGGACTGGATTCGGTCGGCCGAGGGGCGGAGGCGGGCGGCGTTAATGGGTGTTGTGACGATGGTCACGTGGTTGCCTCGCTCGGCGAGGCAGCGACCGAAGTCGGCCGTTGGGATGAGGTGGCCTTGGGCCATGAGGGGGATGAGGATGAGGTGGAGTGGCCGAGGTGGGGTGTCCATGTGTGGAGCTCCCTCCTACAACCACAATGGACACTCTTGGAATGGAGTGGTGAGAAGTGTGTATATGGTTGTTAATTATTAGTAGTACTGTGACTTTGGTCAAGACAAATTAGTTTGGCTTATCCGTTGCTAGAAAAAAATTGTAACTTATTTGTCCCACCTGTGATGGTCGAACTGATAGATTATTAGTCGGTCATTTGACATAACAATTGAATTTCAATGAAAGTTGCATCTTGAGTTTCGCTAGCTGGAACAACGAAAATATCTTATTATAGAAAAGGATTGTCATTTCGGAAATGATTGCCCAACTTAACTACTTAATTGGACCAGTAAAATGTTGGGAGGGGATCTAACAATGCACTAACTCGACACACGGATTAAACGCACCACGTAAATCAAATATTGATTGCGGAATTAAATGATATTTCAATTGATACATGTTTTTATTGATATGTTGATTAATTATCAAAACGGATTAACGATTATTAACCAAAAAACTAACAGTATGTCCCACAAACGGTGGAGGTGCACCCAAACAATTGTAATGAAATGTAGATGTACCCAAGCAAATAGTGAAAATACATACGAAAAGAGTCAATTATGATCATTTAGAGATGCTTCCAAGTGAATTCCCTTTATTTATATCCTTCAATTTCAAGTCGTATTTCACTAAATACACTTCAATATGACATTCTCTTACACCTATACCTTTTTCTCACATCTCCCAACATAAACTAAAGTTAAGTTCACTTTGGGACTGTGTTAGTGCTCAGGAAATCGAATCCAACTTAAAGCACTTTGATTTAGCGGTCAAACGTAAAACACTAAAAATAGAATCCAACGAAATCAGTTTTCGTTTGACTGAATTCTGCTATTTATGCACGTTATTAAAAATATAATGGAATCAAAATATGTTGTTTGTGTATTTCATTGAATTCATTGGAATGTTAAGTTTTTATTTGTTAAAAATAATAGGAAAACAATTCAAATGTTTACTAATGTGTTATGGAGTTGTAAAATAATTAAAAAATACCTTATTTTATTCAAATAATTCCATAAAAACAAAACATGGATTATTTAAATTTTAAACGTCTTTATGTTAATTTAAAATAAATAAAGTTAGGGAAGCAAGATCAAAGTTGAGAGTCCCTTTTTAAATTAAAACTAAAAATAAAAAATAAAAAATTAGATCAACTCTAACTTTCTCTAAGTTTCCCTTGTTTTCCAATGTTACGATGTGAGAATTTACTTAGTTAACAAATCTATATGGCATGGAAAGCAAGGAAAAGTTGTTTCACTTTCCAAATGTGGCACCAACGTCGTGATTTTGGTTGGTCGAAGAGTTTTTGTAACTTTCCCTTAGTTTCTATTGGAATACTAATGCACAAACATCAATTATGCTTAAAATTATATTTTTATCCTTGTTTCTTCTTATAAATATCAAATTCAAATAAAATATCAAAAATGAATATGAGAAAATAAAAGTAACAATAGACTGAAAACTTTGAATTTTCTACGAACACTCAAACATGAAAAGCCCAAACAATTTTTTTCTTATATTTATTTTTTTAATATATAAAATACTTATATTTGAGATTTAAAAGAATTAACAATGGGAAAATTGGAATTCTACTCTTAAAAGTTAAGTTAACACATTTTTTATGTTGAAAAGTTGATACAAGGGTTGGTGAAATAATATTTGGAATCGGAGGTATAGCCATAGGCAATAGTTTTTTTATCTGAAGCTTACCAGTGCACCCGTAACGTGGTCGTATGCGGTAGCACGGATTTTAAAGTTTTTTTGTTTTGATTTTTTAAATTTTATTTGATTTTTTTTGAAAATACGTTTTATAATTGTTTTGATTTTTTAGATTTTTTTTAATTTTTCAAGATGGACCCCGAAATGAGGTGAAAAAGAAATATGTTGTGGTGAGTTGTGATTAAGAGGTGAATAATGTATGAAAGAGAAAAAATTGGTTGGAAAAATAAAAAATTGATGTAGAAGAGAGAGAAACTGATTTGGAAGAGAGAGGAGAAATAAAGTCATGACCTGGTCGTTTGAGTCATGATTACTGATGACCTTAGTGATATTGAGGTCGATCTAAGACGTATGAACGACCCTCCCTTACTTGAAAAGTCACAAGCGTAACCTTGAACAATAACATTTGAATACAGAAATCCTCCAAATCTTCCACAAACATTGATCCGCATTCGGGATTATATTTACAGAGTCCAAGTTAAAAAAACATTAACCGCTTCCATCCAAAATCATCAAGATTGGCAAACCCAATTTGACCCTTCTCGCTCCACCCCCCACCTAGGGCTGTAAATGTGTAGGATTTTACCCGCAACTCGTTCCACTCCGCTTAACGCGGGTTGCAGACAAAAAAATGTTACCCGCCAATCTGCCACCCTCACAACCCGCATAATAAGTGGGGTAGATTGCAGTTTTCTTGTAACCCGTCCCGCATAACCCGCAACCCCATAGACCTTATATTTTGTTTGATTTTTTGTATTTTGTTTTGATTTTGTTTGTATTTAGCTTTAAAAACATATATTGATTGATTTTTTTCTTGATTTTTTGTACTTAGATTTGATTAAAATAGATAATGTTAAAGAAAATGAATTGATTTTTGTATTTAACTTTGATAAAAGAAAAACCCAATAACTCACCCCACATAGCCTAGTCATCCCTTACGCGGGGCAGGTAGCAAATTTTTTTTGACCCCGGCCTGCTCCGCCTACCCGCTTAACTTAGGCAGGCGGGTAGCGATGGGACGCCGCTTAAAACCCTACTGGCCCACCCACCCCCGCGAAACCACACTACCGAACCCTGTTCCCGCGGACCACCGGACCCGACTATAAAACCCCACCACCGGTCCAAGTCCAGGTCCACTACCAACCCTCCCCTTCCCTTCCCTTCCCGTCCCCTCCTCTCCGACGACCAGACCCCGTCCCTCCCCAATCCCCGATCGCCTCCATCCCAATCCGTAAGCTCCAATCCCCTTCCCAATCCGTCAACCCTAGCTCGATTCCACCCCCAAACTCCCGATCCAATCCCGATTCCACGCTTTTCTTTACCGTTTTCTGTTTTGGTAGGGGCTTTTGATGTTCGGAGGTGACAGCTCCGAGGAATGCGAGAGGAATTTCCGACGAAGTGATTAGGAGCGGTTGATTTTCGGTCCCGATGGTGGTGAATTTCTTGCATGCGTCGGCGGTGCTCACGATTCTAAGCTTCACGAGTCTGCACTGGTGGACGGCCTCGTTGCTCGATAAGTTCCGTTCCGATGGTTTGATCGACGGTGGCGTCGTTAGCTCCGACAATGTCGGGGTCGTTTTGAAGCTGCTTTGGGGATCGCATGCTACCGTCGCGTTGCTCGCGATTTTCGTTGTTAATGTGTTTTTTATCGTCGTTCTCTGCCTAAAGGTAATTGATGGTTTTTGGTGTTGTGATGTTCGAGTGTTGTTTTGAAGAATGCTGACATTGAGTTTGGTTATTGATTTTTTGTTGATTCGTGTTCGAATCAGTTAAGAGTTGAAATTTGTTAGCATTGTGGAGATTTTAAGTTGTTGTATGTTATAATGCATGCAGCAATAACTAATAAAGCCTGCTGATTGTCGACCTGCTTGAGTGAAATCATTTGATACCGTCTGTTTGACTGGAATTGATTGAACTAGGAGCATGTTTTATAAATTTGTGCATCCATGTTGAATACCTTTTGAAGTCAAAATGCAGGTAGTGGAAATCAAGATTGTGCTACAAAGAATTTCATACAGCCATTAATCCATATGAACCGATATGTGTATATTTTCAGGCTTGACTTTTGGGATCCTTATTACTAAGCTTCACAACTTCCATGAATAGAAGCAGTTAGTGAAGTGTTTCGTTTTTAATTTTTCTTTTGGACGGCAAGTTCCTTTAACACAATTTCTGTCTACACTCATGTACTCTGGTTGAATGTTCGTTAGAGCTTATCGCTCTGGAAGTGTTATAAATAAGTATATTAAGAATGATCTTGGAAACTAGAATGTCTTTTCCTTATGGTGTGCTTAGCTGCATTACTGAAGTCACCCTTTTTCTGGTCTATTTACTCTAGGGCTGGACTCTTTCATTACCGTATTAAATAGCTGCCTCTTATACGAGTCTGGGGCTGAAGAAATTGCTCAGCAAGATTTTCTTGTTAAGATTTTTTTAAACATTTTTCTGTTGTAATTTGGTTAGCAACTTTTAGCATCTATCTGATCCTTTTTTGATATGTTGTCTACTCTGCAGACTATATTCTTCGTGCAGTTGTATCCATCAGAGATACGAAAAATGCTGGAGCGCCTTTTTAATTATGTAATTTACAAGGTAATTATTTTGTTAGCTAGTCGTACAATAATCATTCTTTGTCAGTTTGCAATTGCTATAGCACGAGTGCTGTTTTTTTTCCTCATTCCACCATGTGCTATTAATATATCTATAATAAATATGTTTTTGCATGCTCAGAAAATGTTAAAAAAAATTCAGCTACCATCCTCCATCGTGGATCGCAACAACAACAAAATCTTAAATCCCATACTACTAAATTAGTTGGGGCCATTGTGGATCTCAAACTGATTTAAATTGCTAAAATGCCAAAAAAGTTTTCCCTTTTTCATTCTTTGCCGAATATAGGACTGGAGCAGATTTCAAAACAAGAGCCTACTTTGTGTCAAATCAAGCATTACTTTCTGACATGGGCAATAGAATGTCATCATTATTTTGTTTTGAGCAAGACCATTAATAACTTCATTGGCATTTTATACATGCTAAGCTATGAATTTAGAGAACTGGAATGATTATGAAAACTTCTTTTTACGCTATATAAAATCTACTTGAAAGGAGCTCCTTGTCATGAACCACGATCCCTCTAGCACAAAAAAAGCCAGTTGCGTATATATTGATTTTGTTGTTTTGGTTAGCCCGCTCTACCATCATTTTGTAGAAATTTATGTTCAGCCACATTGTGAATACACCTAGCTTCTGCCTAGCACCTTCCTCCATTGCACATATCACTACATTTTGATTTTGTTGTTTTGGTTAGCCTGCTCTACCATCATTTTGTAGAAATTTATATTCAGCCACATTGTGGATACACCGAGCTTCTGCCTAGCACCTTCCTCCATTGCACGTATCACTACATTATCTCTTTGTTTTTTGTTAGTTTTGTGCTTTGCTACTTGTACTCTTGGATATGCTAGTTTGGGTTCAACTTATATCTGGTAGTTTGATCTTACATGTGAGCCACGCTACTCCATGTCTTGTAGTCATCTTTTTCTTAAGAATGATTACTTCTTAGACATGACAATGGTTTAAAACCATACTAGTAGATCATACATTGGGTAGTTGTGTATTTTGTTTGTTTGTATTAGAAATATTAAAGTCACACTTGACAGATCCTTCAACCCATGAATACTCACACATATATATTGCTCTATATGCGACATAAATGAATTTGTATTCATATCTGCCGTTTCTCAAATATGTATCAGGGAGCTTTTCTTCCATTGGTCATGCCACCTAGTGTTTTTCATCTTGGAATGTGGTCATCATGGCTCATAATCCTGTCTTCTCTAAAGGTATCTCTTTTAGTTGTGCTATTTATTATACTATCTCGACCAGTTCCATGCTAAATTTGTTTTCATCCATTCGTCTTGAAGTTGTTATGTTGTTAATAACAGATGTTCCAAACTCTTGCAAAAGATCGTCTGGAACGGTTAAATTCATCACCTTCTGTAACATATGGGACATATGTTCGTGTTTTTTCTGCTCTGATATTTGTTCTGGTCGGTGATATTTTGTGGTAATTTTCAAACCTCTCTTTCAATTAATGAAAGTTTTCCTCTGTGAACTTGTTCTTTTATTTCATAAAGCATGTTTATTTTTCGTATGATGATGTCTTTTAATGAATAACGTCTGGGCTACTGTCATGTCAAACTGATCGAGCATCAAGCACGAATCTAGATATTTGTATTCTATGACTATTTCCACTTGGTGTTTCGAAGTATAACACAATATATGCATTACGGTAGTAGAGCAGTGGTTTCTACTTTTCTTTAAGTGCACGTCTCCCCATGTACACCTATTAGACACGAGAGGTAGGATTCTACTACCAGGAGGCAAAAAGGCAACTTTTCTTCGATCATGCATCTCTTATGTGAGACAAGGTAGTTAAGGTCTGGGCTGCACAGTGTAATGTTACAATGGTCTGAAGAGTTTTCTAGTAGTCTGATTCCTAAATTAACCACAGAACCTGGAGAAGGTGGATGCTTTTAGGATGTGTGGGATGTTTGAAGCTTTTTGGGCAATTTGCTTCTCTTTTTAGTACTTTTACCATCACGGAACTTATGTACATATTTCTTGTAGGCTTTACTTTGCCTTGCTTTGCAAATTTTTTTTGGGTGATATTTTCCTTTCCAGATGAGATACATTGTTCATCATATCATCTCTTAGCTTAAGTGAAAGGGTATATGTGATCGTAGAACTCCTTAGCCAAATTAACTAAATCTTCCCTATCCTAGCCTATAAAACTGATCATAAGCAGTAGGCAGTAGCTTACACTGTGCACCTCAACAAACATAAGCGTCGGATTTTTCATATTAGAAAACTTGTATGACTTAAGCATTGCAACGAAGATTTCTCCAAATTTATCCATGGTTTTCATAACTTCTTCCAATGTGCATGGCAAAGGATACTTTGAACATCCTGAACAAAATTGTTCTTAGGAAAAAGATGTGTTGGCAACCAAAGGAATAAAAATGATCAACACGGCAATATTGGGGTTATCTCTTGTAGAAAAAAATTGTGTCAAGACGGTTGGGTACTTGGGTGTATTCCTCATGTCAACTCTTGCGCATTACAATTTTCCGACATCTTTTTTCTTTCTTTCTTATTACTATGGAACCACCCAGCTGGTTTCTCTTTGGACTACATATGTTAACTTTACATTATAGACCAGCTGAATTTCCTTGTTTTATGTACTTTATTTCACATAATCTTTAGCTGATTTGGTTCACATTCACAATGTCCAGGATGGCCTCATGTATGATAACATGTGGAGATGCACCAACAAGCATAATTTTGCTGCTGTTTTTTGAACCTCTAAGTATAGCTTTTGAGACTATGCAGGTAGTTCTTTCTGTATCTGTCTTAAGTAACCTGGATTGATTTCTGGTCGATATGCATTTGCTTTTTTTGCATTTGTTTTATTAAAGAACCTGGACGAGTCATTAGTTTTCTATATGCATTTTCTTATTCCGCAAATGGAGCCTTTATTACTGGTCAGCTATGGATTTTTACGGCAGGTTTAATATTATATAACTTGATGCTATTTTCTATTTTTTGGGTCTTAATCAGTTGGAGCATGTATTTTTGCTCTAGGGCTATTTACTTAACTAGAAGCCTAGGGTTAAAACGTCATGCTACCATACACTACTTTGCCACCAATAAAAAAACAAAAACTAAAAAAAAGATATTGTGATGTCAGGTTTTACTATGACTGCATCCTCGAATGAGGGACTGTTTTTAGTTACCACAAAGTAAAGAGTAGTTTGTAGTGTAACCTTTTTCCCTCTTGAAAATGAATTTGTCAAAGTACTAGTACTAATGAAAGTTAACTGGTATGCATACTAACATGAATATAGTTTCCCCAAGTAGTTGAAAGCGTCATTGGAAAATTTGCTTATCTATCTTGTAGTTTCCATCGCAAGAATTTAGAAATATATACATATAGATGAAAGTTAACATAAAATTGGACAAAATAGTCCAAAATATGTAGTTGATAGTATTATCACCATGTACTCGCTTCTCATTGCTCAAGTGTTTAATGGTAAATGGAGGATGGGATGGATGGATGCATGTTATCGCCATTACTTCTGATTTCAAAGTGGATACACTACGCCCTGGAAAAATAAGCATTTGCCAAATCTTATTTGGTGATTTTTTGTCCCCAGGCTATAATCGTTCATGGATTTCAATTCCTCGAGATTTGTCACCATCAAGCTCTTGACAACAGCAATACTGGATGCCTAGGTCCTCAATCACCACCATCTAAGTCAGCTGGAGGTATTAAGAGTTTCTGCATTCCTACATTTTATCGTTAAACATAACTGTACTCAATTAAAATCTTATGTTGCTTACCTTGATGAAATATTTGATTTTAGTCAGTCTTAGGGTCCTAGTCAACTAGTTGATGATTAATCAGGTTAACTAGTTCGTTTAGTTGTCGAATGCCGACTAGTCTTGAAAGTTGAAACCATTGGCTCACCATATGGTGAATAATTGCCCACAGGTTCAGTGCTTACATCAGCTAATACCCGTCTATAACCAGTTCCGATCTTTGAAGTGATTTATTTTCCATGATCTCACATAACTTGTATGTGAACTCCCCTTTTACAGATATCTTCTATCTTAGTTGTGGACATTATCTGATTATCATTTGTTGGATTTCTTTAATTTTGAGCCACCCTACACTGGGTGATAAAAGCAATTATCAGTGTGTAGCCATCTGTATTATTTCTTTGTTCGACAACATCTTACACTGTTGTGTGCAAGGCAGGTTTTTTTGTCATGTTAGTGTCAGCGTTCTGTATTTTCTTTATGCACACTTGGTTATTCATACAATACTTCTTAACCAAGACATGCCCATCTATTATTGTTTATTGGTTAACATCTTATGTTTCTTTCAGCTTCATTATGGGAATGGAAAAGTATTCTTATACGAAACTTTGGTTTTATCCTAGACACAATGACCTTACTGATGGCTTTAGGTCATTATTTAGTCATCTGGTGGCTTCATGGGATGTCCTTCCATCTTGTGGATGCTGTTCTCTTCTTGAACTTGCGCGTGAGAGTCCTTTCTTCATTCTTTTTCTTCAATGGAACATCAATTTAGAAGAGATGGTGGAAGCATTTCCTACTTCTGTTTATAAAGTTTAGTGCCCTCTTTTTTTATGACAGGCCCTTGTAAGTGCAATTATAAAATTAGTCAAGGGATTTATCAAATTGCGGAAGGCATTATCTTCTCTTGATGTTGCACTTCTAGATGCTACATTTGAAGAACTATGTGATTACAATGATGATTGTGCTATCTGTAGGGTAAGGAGTTTTTATATCCATTATGTTTTGGAGTGAGAACGCAAATCAGCTGACCACTTCGTGCAACTCACAGGAGTCAATGTCCAGAGCCAAAAAATTATCTTGCAATCATCTTTTCCACCTCTCATGTTTGAGATCTTGGTATGACCTGTCTGCCTATTGCAGGGTGTACGATTTTCATCATTATATATGGTTTCATATTTAGCTTTTTTATAAATGTCAATATTGTGACGTGGTATGTTGACATGTTCAGACTGATGGTTTGACGTTCACTCAGATTACTATTTTAGTTTGTGTTAATAAAAAAGCTACTTTAGTTTGTGCATGCATGACGAGTGTTTAGGTTTTAACACGGGAAAATGATATTTATCGCTTCTTGAGTAGCAGTATGTATCCACGGGCACTTTATTTTTTTTAAATCTGATGCCAAACTGTTTGTGGTCATTGTGGGGTGATACTGACACTGAATTGTGTTATCTGGCGGGGCTTCTGCTAATCTGATGATATAATATGTGATGTCAAATTGTCAATGAAGGTGTGATCTTGGTGAAATTCTTTATGCATGTTTTTTATTCAATTAGTGTCTAACCCTGATTCGATAAATAAGAGGAAGAAATAGGCTTCTGCACAGATGTTTGATTTTTCTTCTTCTGGCATCTCATGTCATTTAGGTTGGATCAGGGCATAAGCGAGGTGTATTCCTGTCCTACATGCCGGAGGCCTCTTTTTCCATCTACTAGCAATCAATCAAACAGTCAAGCAGAGATTGCTCCCACTGAGCAACATGTCACACAAGCTACTTCAGGACTAAATCAACCAAGGTCATCTGGACATGCACCTCTTGTTGATGCACCACCTAATCGTCACCGTAATCCTACTGATGGTGTGTGGAGGTGTGGCTCTCTATCCATCCTCCTTTTTTTGGCATATTTATTCCTTTTTGAATTAAACTATTGCATTTCATCCCATATACTATATGGGGGCAATGGAAGATGTATCATTTCACATTCCAATTTTTTTAAAATTTAAACTATTAGTTGTAAATAATTTCATGTATGTATAAGAAAAGAAGGGGCAGCCTGGGTTCCATGATTTCTAAGATAAAAATAAAAAAATGTTGTTTCATGTTGTCCATATATTATTGAATGGATATTGTCCATGACTCCATGTTTATCTATCACTTTGGTAGATTAGAGAATGTACCTTTCTCCCTTTGCTTTGCAAAAAAAAAGGATACCTTTCTCCCTTTTACTGATAAAAAAGTACCTTTCTACCTTTTCCATGAATATGCGAACAAAATAACTCAAATTCGTATGCCTTGATTTCCACCAAAATACAACAAATCTGGGAATATCACCGTTAAAAAAAATCTGGGAATATCTCGAAGACCCTTCGATATGGAACTTGGAATACTTTGACCATAGTCCACTACATGGTAAAAAAACCCAGCTGTCTTGGTTTCTCACTGGATGTAGGTAGAATGATCGATACATTTTATTTAGTAGCCCATTTTCCATGAGCCAACTATTGCCCTTAAGGCTTAAGGTGGGTAAAGTGAACAGTATCATATTGCTTTCCATTCAAAATCAAGAAAATAGATCTTGATAGATCTTGTACTGAAGAGCCACTGTATTTTCCTGTAACTTGATCCTTTTTATAAGTAACCAACTTAAAGGGCTTGAATGAATTAAATGGATGTAAAGTGAAATTGTAGCTCATTCTACTTGTTACTTTCCTTTATTATAACTGTCAGTTGGATGTTTTTTGTCCATGCTACTCCATTTTTTTCCTGCAAATTATTCATTTCACTCCAAAATAATAAATAAATGAAGGATCTAATATTTCCTTGGATCTGTTTTTTGGATAAGAGTGCATGGAAGGAAACCATTCACGTGCAGGAGCCATGATTTAGTTTGGGATTAAAGATTGTTGTTGCTGTTGAACTTCTAAAAGAACCTTTTGTATATTACGCTGTAGCCAAGTCTTCCTTTAAACCCTCCCTTGGTAATGCAGGGGATCTGGGGTTGATCCTACTTGGGCACCTCATTTGTCACGTCCGGGAGTTGATGGTGCTGGTACTTCTACTCCAGTTAGCTCGGTTGGTCTCAACAGAGTCCAGCTTATGATGAGACATCTTGCATCTGTAAGCGAAACATATGCCCATGGTGCACTTGAAGACACTGCTTGGAATTTTTGGCCGCCTCAGCAAAGATCAGGTGCCTCCTTTTCTTCAATACCCCATGCAGGTTATAGAAATGCTCCAAACTTGCGTCTTAGAAGCAATGCACCTGTTACTCAAAACATGTCGGACATACTTGCAATGGCAGAAAGGGTAAGGGAGGTCTTACCACACATTCCTGATGAACTAATTATTCAGGTATCGATTGCTCTGCTTCATGATGCCATAGTTATGTGATGAGCTTCGGCATCTTAAAATTTTCCCTGTACTTCTGCAGGATTTGCAACGAACTAATAATGCAGCAACCACTGTGAATAACTTTCTGCCAACGTGAAGTTGCATTGCTGTATTCTACAGGTGAAGATCCCAGGCTCAGTTAATTCTGTATAGAGAGTCTAGCGGTTAGAAGCTAGACTGCCTGGGTTCAGAAGCTCTAATTCACCTTTTGTACCTCTATATTCCTCATAACATATTGACATTGATGTATAATGTATAATCATGCTCTTTCTGTAATATATATGATGAAGCATCAATATATCTGTACATAAGGTGCACAATTTTAAACGAACAGTAGTTGATGCCAAGTTCAGCATGGTTTCCCCCCTAATAAAATCCCATTCATTCACATGCTCGTATCATGTCGAGTGACTCTATACGTTGCTATTCTACTGACAGTTAGAAAAGCCAAGAATCCTGTGAGACTGATATTCCTTTTCCACCTCTGCCAAGGTTCACGGGATTGAACTCTGGGGTCCAATAGTGACAATGGAACTACGCTCGATCAGCAGCTGTTGGCAAACGAGATTGTTTTCAGAGATATTTGTACAGCGTAATCTGGTGCTTGTTTTGTAGTGATTCTCCTTGCATGTCATTACACGCCGTCTGAGGTGCGAGTGTAGGAACCATGGGCGTGCATGTGAGCTTACGCTAGTTTTTTTTTTTTTGATAATACGAGTCTCCGCTAATGTTACCGATTTACCATCTGGTTTTTGATAAACCATTTTCATATTTCATTACTAAAACAGCCGTGAACCATGGCCCAATCAACCAAGAATTAGAAAAGTCGGGGCATTGGTCCAGCTAATTAAAGTTAAAAAATTAAACAAGTGCTGTTAAACATTTAAACAAACATCAAGCCGAAAGGTAAGTTACCAACTTCTGAGGCGTAAAGGCCTGGCATTAACTTCACGGGAGGGTCAAGTCTTCGCCTACCGTTGAGTCCATTCTGTGCTCTCCCTCCTTTGTGCGCCCCTCTTCTAGACGGCATTGTCTTTTCAATTCCTTCCTTGTTGTGCCTCTCTTCCAGTGTCAATGCCTCTGTCTTGCGCTCATTCCCTAATCTGCATGAGTTCGCCCTCACAGGCAGAGCACTCTCGAAGCGGCTAACATTACCATTTTGCCAGTATGTTTACACTTATATACAATAGTGACCATTTTCCGGCCGATGATTGTCTTACAGTTTTGCAAATGCCCCAACATATATGGTATTTCCTAAGGTTCGTGACTCGTTGCTGAACCTTGTGCGAAACATGTAATTGCCATCACTTCACAATCTTGTAACTGTCATGCCTTTTTCATGCGTGATAAAGTAAAATGCTGATAAAATACAGAGAAACATTTTCCACTTGAACATATTTTCTCAAGTAATTCTAACTAACCACAAATGCCACTGGAAGCATGAAAGAAACGAAAACATCAAACCCTCCAAGTGCATTAAGAAGATTAAACTATTATCCAAATTGAACTCTCTATGTGAACTCTAAAAATGAAGTAGCAGAGCATGTATACTAAATTTTGTTTATGCCAAACGTTTTTCTTTTGAATTTTGCTCTTGTTTCAGTCAACAAGCCTTCCTGGTCAACATAACGTAACTCGATACGGATAAACCATGTGGTGTCTACAATATGCGATAGGCACTTCAATGTTAATGGTACAACGAACCCAATGGTCCAACTACAATTTCCACTGTCTTGTTTCTTTGACATACGAAAAGCTTGGATCATCCCCGCAGCCTGTTGTCATTCACTGTCATTTTTTGTTAAATTCCCACACGACACCGCCATCCTCTACAAAACAAAATAAAAACATGAGTAATCACTTGGCAATATCATACGACAAATGACTTTAAACAGTGGGGAAAAAACATCACGTCTCTGCAGTGAATAACATTAATCTTTAGTGAGCTGTTGGATAAGTGGACAGCTAGGAAAAAATGTCAAAAGAAAATAAAGATTCCACTGACAAAAAGATGTGTAATAAACTTCTGAAGAGAAGAAAACGGAATCTCCCAACCATAAATATGCTAGTGTTAGGACAATTCAGTGAACAATATATAAATGACCGAGTTTAATTTTCATATGCGAATTTCAATAAAGTAATAAACCTTTACAATTAGGACGATCTAACCTTGTATCTTTTTATTTATCCACTTCTCAAGCAACATCCCTGTGCCAATCCCAGCAGCAATAATGGTTCCATACACACCGATCACATAAGAAAAGGATCTCTTTGGAAGAAAATAATACTCAGGAATCTGCCTGAATCTACTTTCTGTAAATCGCTTTTTCGGAACAGCTGCCGCAGGTGATTCTTTTGCAACTGGATCGCCAACAGTTTTCCAGTCGACATTTTTCAGCAGATCTTTTGGCTCTTGAGTACCCATTCTGAGACCTTTCTAGTTCAGTCCAACCTGCAAGAACTAAGGGTTGTATATCAGTTTGATTCTGCCAAAGAACTTTTTTATAGGGTATGTCATTTGTCGCATACCGTGAAGAACGGATACGGATACGGATGCGATACTTGTGCGGGGATTTGGCAATTTCCCAAAAACCAGGATACGGCTAAATATTAATAATAAATCAATATACCTAAAATCAAACACTGAAAATGTAAAATTATTTGTCAAAAGCTAAATGACTTAAACAAACAGAGAAGTTCACAGTTCATTCAACAATTCAACCACAAAACAACACATCTAAATTTAACATGGGAGATGCTGGAGTGTGGACGCGGCTGCGGTAGGCATGGGAGGGGTTGCTGGGTGTTGGGATTGTTGTCCGGCAACAAAGGGGTTAGGGTTAGATGGGGTTGGGAAATTGTCAGAAAATAATTAAAGATTAAAACATGCAAAAAAAACCCACAGTCCTAATTAATCTCTAAATCAGTTGTATCCCCCGAATCCTTCCTGCACTCGAGGTCTACCACTGTAGGATACGCCGCATGGGTGGCTTGGGTTTAGAAGATTTTGTGATTCACAAATCACAATAGAGGGTAAAATCCTAATTAGTATATATTTACCAAGCAAAATCCAAAGTGTAGGCCCCCCTAGTCTCTATGTAGATCTGTCACTGTTGACTGAACTCTAAATAAAATTTGGTGTGTAATGTGTTATGCACTATACTATAAAATCCAGATAACTAAGGACCTGCTACGGTGCCCAGCACTTTTCTTGTTACGGGACGTCTTTCCCGAGTCCGGGAAGCTCATCAAGTCGGGATCCCTAAAAATATAGAAGGGCGGACAACAAATTCATACATATTTGATGCAAAAAAAAAAATCTTAGCAAAAGTCGTCATCCAATAAGTGAATAAACTTTTACATTGTTGGGAGCTTTAAACTTTCGACCATTTCTATCGTAGTAAAAATCGATACGATCTAATCTTTAGTTTCTAACATAAATCTACAATCTCATCAAAACTCCAAACCGAATCAATGATCAATTTTACCCTGTTTACTTTTTTTTTAGAAATTATGGTAACAAGAGGTTAGCATGACGAGATTAAGGGTCCGCTTGGTCAAGTCTTCTCACACAACAACTCCCACCAGAAGCCAGCTCCAGGAAGAAGTCCTTGAAGCTGCTCCGGAAGACCCACCCTGGAAGATGTTTGGCTAGGCTAAGCATTGCCTCCTTCTTGAGCACCAAATCTCACAAATGCCCTCCAAAAGAAACGTTTGGCCTTCTTCTTTGATCCCCTCCCCAAGCAACCCCTCTCTTCCCCCGCCCTCACTGTCGTCCCCATCGTTCCCCTCTCGCTCCTCCCAACCTAGATCGAGTACTGAAGATGGGGTCGATTTCTCGGATCTAGACATATTGTACAAAGAAGCAACCTCATATTTGATTTATCGAACGATTTTTCGACTCTCAAAGTTGCATCGTCAGCACTATATAGACCAATTGAACTTTACAATGAGTAATAAACAAAGTCCTCATTTATATGGGTTCTTTTAGGGAGATTTATATGGCTGTTTGATTTTTGCTTGGTTCCCCACAAAATTTAAATGCCTGGTGCAACAAAATTAGAGACCATTCACATAAACACACAGAAGATGAAACATCTGTGTTACATGTAAGATCTAAAGGGAATGGATATTGTTGGCGTACGTGGCGCAGTAGCGTGCTACAAACAACGTCGGAGAGAAGAATCACGGCGATGGCGGCGACAGAAGTCTTCTTCTGTCGGATTTGGGTGCTGTTGGTTGGGGCGGCGGAAGAAGATTCGCACGACGGGGGATGAGAGAGGAATTTGATGAGGATTGGTAAAGTGTGTGGCAGAATCGTAATTTTGGGGTGGTAAAAACCGTAATTTTCCAGGTAAAATGGTGGTGTTTGTCATCCGAATTAGCGGTGGAGATCCGGAAGCAACCTCGGAGGCCCGGAGGGTCTTATGGATAGGGCTGAGCATCGGTTCGGTCCAGTCTGGATTGGACCGGAATTTTTTTTTAGGTCCGGACCGAAAATCGGATCGGACCGGAAAAAATTCGGATAGGCGGACCGAAGATCGGATCGGACCGGTTCGGTCCGGTCCAAAAATCTGATTGTTTACCTTAAATTTAAAATAAAAAAATTAGACCGGTCCGGACCGGACTGGAAAATTTAAAATTTGCCGGACCGAAACCCAGACCGGACCGTATTTTTTCAAAAATTTCCGGACCGACCGGTCCGGTCCGGTCCGGTTGACCGGTTTGACCCGGTCAATGCACAACCCTACTTATGGAGCATTGTTCAATTGTGATGGGCCGGATCTGTAGCTTCTGGGTCAATTTCGAAACTAGGAGAAGTAGATTCTGGAATGGAAACTGGACCCAGAGACCCATACCAAACGGACCTTCTAAAAAGAAAGCTACAAGATTACCTCGACTTTCAAGTAAATATGAAGACCACTTCATTCGAAGGAGCTCGCCAGAGTGAAACCGACAAGGAGGGGTTGCTCGTGGATGATTGGAGTAAGGGCTGTCAATATTTGCTTGCTCGAGCTCAGCTCAATAAAGCTTGACTCGAAATTGACCCGTTCAGTAAATAAGTAGAGTTTAAACACAATCTTGCACTTGTATATTAAACGAGCGAAGCCTAAGCTTAACTTGTTTAGCTTGAATTTGGCTCGTTTAACTTATATATAATGTTACCTATATTATATAAGTAGTGCATAAAAGGTTATTGAAATTTTAATTAATTTTTCTGAAGTTAAATAAGTAAAATATGTCTCCATTGTTTTTCCTAAAATGAACATGGATAGATTAGTGATTATGTTTTGTTAGTTTACTGTGACAAATAATTCTTTATAATTTCTAAGGTTTTGACAACTGGTATTTACATAATTACATTATCAGTTTATCACCTACCGAATACATAGAAGTATCATTTATCAGACACACCCTTCGATTTTTTATAATATTACAAACAGTCTGATTTCCATTGATTTTCTAATGAACTTTTTAATTTTTTTTCATTAGCAGAGTCTCTCGTGGAAGCATGAAAAGCAGGCTCAGTGATTTCATTTTCTGATTGTCAATTCTGGAACCCTGAAAAATTAAGTAAATACAGTAGGCCATGCTTACAAGTTACAACGCAAGTTTACGGTCATTGTCAAATGTAGCTAAAATGAGGGCATTTGTTTTGCGGTGTGCACCTGAAATTAATTGCAAGGTAGCTGTTCTCCTGACTCTCTGGAATTAAAGTAGTGAACGCATGTTTAAATTTGTCGGGTTTGCTTGGTATTTCAATAAATGGTATTTAATTCCAACTTCGGTCTTTCTACTTCAGAGATCTTCAAACTTGAGAGAAGATCACATGTTCTTATTGAAGACGTACCACTAAACCGTGTTTCAGCTTAAATTTGCGTTCCGCTGCACCATCCATGTTTTTATTCTTAAGAAGGTATATTCTCGAACGAGTAAACACAAGCCATGTTACAACAAAATGGGGAAAATGAAATGCGTCAGGAAGAAAATGAGAGGATGAAACTTGATTGTCTGTTTTTTTTATTGCATGGTCATAATCAATTCTAACCACATAGTCATCAAAAGTCCTTAATTCACGAGTCAAACCAAAGATTGCTTTCACAAGTTCTCCGAAGCTTTCGGCAATAGGATTTTCTTAACGCTTACGTTAGGTGGGTGGGAGGTGTCAAATAATGGTTTGATCTGAGAGTTTAGAATGGTCTCCAGCTCACATGGAAACAAGTGTCCAGAGGATAATCGTAAGCCAACCCTTGAATCATTTAACATTGAATGAACTATCTTTGCAATTGGATACAAATTCCTCTTTCTGGGGTTTCAGGAACCCCCAACCATTCAACAACTAATCATATTTACAAAAACCCACCTAGAAAAAAAACCACAACATTTTGCTTCTTCCTCTTTGGTAACATCATTGGAAATTTCAGGAAGATATGGCACACATGAATCTTATCTCCTCAAATTAATTCCGGAGGAACCAATTGACCCGACCATCACTGGTTATCGCAAACCAAAACCGAAGGAGCCATACTTCACAACATGAAGCCATAATTGTACTTTCATCTATAGACATCATCATCATACCTCAACAGAATTTGGCCTTGCTAGAATGGCATTGGTGTGGGATCTCGACGCCTCAATCTTTGATTGTATCTCTGCAATGACAAGCTTAGTCAGGAGCAGCCCAGCAATGAGTGCTGCTATCATAAGCATGGTGAAAACGTCATTCCAACTGTTGGCGGAAATGTAGCCCGTTAATAGAGGTCCAATTGCGGCACCAACAGAGCCTGTTCCATCAATGATGGCAGTCACAGTTGCCAATGCTCGAGAATTTCCATTAAGTGAGCTGTGAGTGCCAAGGTCAGCTGAGACAGCGGTTGTAATGAGAGCATAGGGGCCGTTGACGAACATCCCAGTCACAAACATGAGCGCAATATTCCAATATATGGAAATGCTGCCGTATATCCTGTAAAAGAAGAGAGCTGGAATCGCACAGTACATGAAGCTTGCGGCTGTGATAGCTCGGGCATCAAGATGGTCGGAAATGTGACCAGCTAAGATCCCTCCAACGACGCCTCCAACATCAAATAAGGTGGACAGCGTCCCAGCAGAAGAATCAGATAAATATTCCCCATCAATTGCTGCAAGACAAATAACAATTCCATCAGAACCTCTTGCAAAGACCATCATTAGAAGTATCATTTTGTGTTAGTTCAGATTTGTTCACATGAGCAATCAAAATACAGCTTTCAAGGATAAAAGTTTACCATTATGGCTGATGTAAAAGGGAAGCCAGTAGAGGAAAGTATATGCCACCAACTTCGAGAAGAAAAGGCAAAGAGCAAAGGGTGCAACACCAGGAATCCTCCAAGCCTCAAGGAAACCAACTGCTTTCTCCTTGGTTTCACATCTTTCTCTCAATAGTGGCACGGTGGTTTCGTTCTTATCGGAGGACTTCAAAGACTCATCTTCTTCTTGTTCTTCGACTCCAACAGCCTCGGGGCTAACGGGTAAGAAGAGATATACCGCAAGACCAACGATGACTATCAGAAAACCAGGAACAACAAAGGACCAGCCCCACCCGTATGAAAGCAATGCTGAAGCAATCAGGGAACCAACAATGTTCCCAACGGAGGTGTGGGCATTCCAAATTCCCATAATTAGACCCCTTTTGCCTTTTCCAAACCAGTTCCCCAGAACCGCCACAACCGATGGCCATCCTGTTGATTGGAACATACCAGCTAGCACCTGAACTGCGAGGAAGTAATAGAAGCTATGAATGTTTAGCCAATATCCGACCCCAAATAGGGAAGTGAAGATCCCGGTTCCAATCATTCCAATCGTCAAGAAGATTCTTAGATTCAGCCGGTCACCTAAATGACCAGCAAAATACATCCCAAACGAGTAGGTAGCAAGAAACGCCAAGTCAATTTGGCCCAACATTGCCTGCCCATCTGAACCATCGAAAGGCGCCCAACCACTCTTCAGGGCCGAATCCTCTTGCAACTGGCGGGCTGGTTTTAGAAAATTAGCCCCGGGCCAGCTGGCGGAGCCCAGCTTAGACGAAGCAGGGTCAAGAGCACTCTTGACAATGCTTGTGGTTTTCCTAGTCGCGTGGTAGCTGGCATACGCGAAGAATGTGAGAATAAGTACAATGGCTTGGTAAGTTCTGAAGCGAACGGTAGACTTGGTGATGAATTCAGAGAAACGAATGCCCAGTGGTTTACAAGATGTCGTCTCGGTCTCAATTCTTTCTTCACCCACTGATCCCATGACCGAAACGTTTCAACTATGGCACGGGCTTGAACAGTCAATTCTCGGATGATATGATCTCTTTTAACCTTTACCAACCAAACTAAGGTGGTTTATAATCTGTGCAACAACATACCAGGAAGTATAAGGAATTGTGATGCTTTACTTTCCTAAATAATTTATCCAAATAAGACATAGATATTAACAATTAAGAATCATTGTGGTATCATATAATTAAACACTAAAACTGTTTATCCGCATTTGCTGATAAACCACATAGATATAAAAAGTTTGACCCAAAAACATCTCTTAGCAATGAATTCCAGCAAAATCAAGTTAGGAGACAAGCAAAAGTGGACGACGAATGCAAGAAAAGGAAGCCAATCACAACTACCCTCGAGAGAGAGAGAGAGAGAGAGAGAGAGAGAGAGAGAGAAATATACAATTCAACTTCAGAAAACTGAACTAAATATTAAATTCCAACCACTAAATCCTTTCCTCCATCCTGAGATGATGGTTCTGACCAGAACATGACACGCAAAACTTTATGCTCCGATAATCAAATCTAAAGGGAAACAAAAATAACTAAATTTGAACAAAGATAGGCACAATAAAAAGGAAAACAAACAAAAACCTTCTGTCTCGTACACAATGAATTCCAAAAATCAACTGATTTAACTTCAACAAAGCAAAGCAAACCAATACACACCGACATGCATCTCCAATCTATCAGGAGAAAAACAGCCAACTTACAGGTCTCAAACATGCACGCACCAATTGAACCCAAAATTTCAACAAACGAAACCCAAATCCAAAGCCGACCCACCAATCAAAATCATATTTTTTAAACAAAAAACCAAAACCCACGACCAAATTCTCTCATCCCAATCCGAACCCATAAGAAAAAAGAAGAAAAAACCTTCCATTTCCGTCAAACCCACACCCATTCCCTCCCAAACTCCTAACCCAAACCCAAAAATGAAAAACACATTAAAAACGCACGAAACCCAAAACCCGGAGGAAAGGGAAAAAAATAAAAGAACATGAAAAAAAAGAACGTTACCTTCTCTGGACGAAACACGCGAAAGTCGAGTTTCGGTTTGTGTTTGGTAATGGAATTTGGGTGAAGATGGGAAGGGAAAGGAAAGGAAGGAAGAAAAGTTGGAGAAGAGGTCTGTCTTTGTTTCTGGCCTGCGTGGAGAGAAGGCTTCTTCTCCTTATGTACTGCTTCCGAGTCTCCAACGCAACCACGCCCACATTTTCTTAGATCTCATTTTTTAGATGTTTTCCCACAGTTACAGCTCTTTTCCTCCTTTCATGACCCTCTTCTTCTGCTTATTTACCTTTCGGCCATTTCTTCTTCTTTCTGGACAGATTGCGTAAGATATCCTGTAATTTTGTGTTGCTTGGATTTTGGGTTTTATTATTCTCCTCTTTGGACAATTTGGGAAAATATTTTGTAAATTTGTGTTTGTTTCGATTTTTTGGTAAGACGAATGGAATTACAGTTTGTTGGTGAGTTAGATCTTTGTTTTTTTATACAATCTTTAAAGAAAAGTACTATACTGGTATATTTAAAAGTTATTTTTCATCCACTTACAGGTTCTCCACCCCCATGACCCAGATGAGTCATCTCATTTCTCTCTTTCCTCCAAATGACCTGTCACGTCATCATAATCCATCTTTCTCCTTCACTATTCACTCATTAACCACGACATACATTATCACACTTTTTCCGTCCCATCATTAATTTCCTTCTCAACTTTTATTATATTCCAAAATCATTTATATTTACCAAAAACATTAACAAACTATTTGGAAAAACCAAAATACCAATAAATCTCGTATTTCCAAATTGCATATAATTTCTTTATTTAACCATCAATGATTACCAAATACTAAATAAATACCATTAATATTAAGAAAACAAATTTTACATTAATTTAAAAAAAACGTAAGCTTACATTAATACACGAGATGATAAACCAAATACACGACATAAACCAAATAATACACAACATAATTCAAATATTACACGACAAAAACCACAAGACACCTACAATACATATTAATAAAATACACTTAAGCGTCGCTTCCGCCGAATCCGTTCCGAAGACAACTCGGTCGACCGAACCCTAAACGGTTCACCGTGTTTGACCCTGATTTTGACTTTGTCAAATTTTGATTTATTTCCAACAAAATTTGATCTTTTGAGGTTTTTAGCAAATTCATATCTCATGTAATATATTATCCTATGTAATATTAAATTATTACACCCTATAATATAAACAACTCATATGAATTTATTATGATTCTAATTATATCAATTCTCGTGACATATTGATTTTATTCATTCACCACATGTGTCATTTTTCCACATGAAACCCGACACATTATATGAACTCAAAATCAAGCTTCTTGTTTCCCAGTTTTGTAGTGTGACCTATAGGAGGATCTAAGTCAAATTAGCAGCGATATTAAACACTTAATATCCCAAACTATAAGCGGTATCTAGCTACACATTACAGTTACCCAATTAACATAGATGTCTTTGTTCCACTCGAACTAAACACAATCCATTTAGTGATGTAAGTGCACTACTTGTGTCTGTCCCTTGCCTCATGATATTTAGAATATATACAAAGTAGATATGTGTCACCTTTGTATTATAGTCATTTCTTGATTTCTATAAGTTAATTATAACAATGTAACTTAACTTAAGTTACATTGTGTACATTATAATTTTGTTTTATCAAGAGACTCACTAATAGCATCACTCAATGAAGAGGGGGCAACGATAATTGTTTGACTAGCTATCTTTTCCAGCACAAGTCATGTTCAACCAAATATTGTCTTTATCACTATACTCATTGATAGTTTTTGACAATAATCAAATTAAACACTTCTTGAGTGAAAAAAATATGTCTCATATCTTCGGATCCAAGACACAGTAAAACATTAATGACACGAAATACAATTCCATAGTGTTTTACTTGTTAAGTCTATTCAATATATAAAAGTAATTTTTTCCTCTTTTATATACTCGTGTCGTCGATTATTTGTAGAGCTACAACAATTGATGACCAACACGATAATCTTATCTCGTTGATTAATGTTCTATGTTAATTACCATGATTGTGAAAAACTTTTGATTTATGTAAACCATTATCTTTTGGAGCTCTACGGTTAAGGACCAAACACCTCTTCCTTTCTAAAAGACGAATACCATAATCAAGGAATAAAATGTTTGCACATTCAATTCATAATAATTGACATATAAAAGTAAAACTTTTATAACACAATCATTTCAGCAGACACAATGAGCAATCCTAATGAGGTCATCTCTTGCGTGGAATGTCGACATACTAAATAAAATAATCATTGTGTACATCATAATGCACAACATGATCATGGAGGACGAGCATGACTCTTATTCCATGATTTATGATACAACTGAGTTTGAGCAGGATCACGACATATCGAGTCCGGGACCAACGTCGTACTCCACTGTATAAGTTCTGGACATTAATAGGTACATGAACAACAGAGACCACGTTCGTAATACAACCCAGCATCTCGCGCTGAGGATGGGCTTAATCGAACTGGTAAACACAATTAATTGACTGAAATTATCTGGAGTGCCTGGACAATTGAGTTTGGTCAACCGAGCGTGAACGGTCAACCAAGAGAAAATATTTAGGAGATATCTTGGGATATTTTCGGTAGACCGAAGGTGACACGGTCGTCCGATGAATATTCGCCAGGAGAAATTTTGGTGGGTCAACGGTCGACCGGAGCAAGACGCGGATTGTCCGAATTTTTCCAGAGAATTTTTCTCATGCATATTCGGTCGACCGTCTAGCTCACGGTCCACCGAACTGAAGGGAATGTGTTCTAAAAGTTTTACTTTTAAATGTCAATTATTATGAATTGAGTGAGAAATCATTTTGTTCCTTGTTTATGTTATTCGTCTTTTAGAAGTGTTAAGGAAGAGGCTCTTGGTCCTTAACCGTAGAGCTCTAAAAGATATTGGTTTACATAAAACAAAAGATATTCGCAATCATGGTAATTAACATGAGACATTAATTACCGAGTTAAGATTGTCGTGTTGGTCATAGATCATTGTAGCTCTACAAGTGAGTGACAACACGGTTACACAAAAGAGGAAAATAGAACTTTTGTATACCGAATTGACCTAACAAGTAAAATATTATAGAAATGTGTTTCTGTGTCATTAATATTTTACTGTGTCTTTGGTCCTTTGATATGAGACTTATATTATATCGCTTAAGGAGTTCTTAATTAAACTAGTGTCTTGAGCTATCGATGAGTGTAGTGTAAATGCATTAGTTGGTTAAGTATAATTTTGTTGGAGAAGATAGTTAGTCAAAATATTATCATTGCCCTTCTTAATTGAGTGATTATATTAGTGGGCCCCTTGATAAAGCAAAGTTATAATGTGCACAATGTGATTTGAGTTAAGTCACATATTTATAACTAGCTTAAAGAGATCAAGAAATGAATACTAATACAAAGATGACACAATACTACTTTGTGTGTATTCTTAATATCATGAGGCAAGGGACAGACACAAGTGGTGCACTCCATCACTAAATGGATCAGGTTTTGGTTCGAGTGGAATTAAGACATCTAACTAATTAGGAGCTATAATGTGTAGCTAGATACCGCTTATAGCTTGTGATATTAAGCTCTTAATATCACTGCCAACTTAGTTTAGATCCTCCCATAGGTCACACCACAAAACTGGGAAACAAGAAATGGGGATTTTGAGTTCATAAGATGTATCGGGTTTCATGTAGAAAATATGACACATGGGGTGAACAAGCAAAATCAAAATTATGTTGTGATTAATAACATAATTAGAATCTAAATTAAATTCATATGTGATGTAAATATTATGGGGTGTAATGATTGATCATTACATAGGATAATATGTTACATAAGTTGTGAATTTACTACTAATCCCGAAATGTCAAATTTTGTAGGGGTTAAACCGAAATTTCACAAGTCTGCAGAACAGTGCTCAAACGGTCGACCGGATAGCAGTAAACGGTCGACCGATCGGGCACAGTCGACCGGACGTGTCTCGACCGATAACAGGGAATTTCATCTGTTCGAACGGTCGACCGAATGTGATCGGTCGGTCGACCGAACATTGCAATTGAATAGTTCTTGTTACGAACGGTCGTCCGAGTTATTGAACGGTCGACCGAAACTAGGTTCGAGCGGTCGACCGAACCTTGAAACGGTCGACCGGTCCAGACGGTTTTGTGCAGAATTAATTTAAGAATTAATTAGATCATGCATGGAATTGGTCCATAATTGATTTAATTCGTGGCTAATATTATTTATTATTAAATAATGGATGGTTAGATGGAATTTTGCATGAGATCATGGGCAAGGGGTTGCACATGAATATGTAATTTGGAGAGAGCTTATAAATACAAGCTTATTTCATTACCCAATTAATATAATTCATTATTTCTTGTGCAAAAATTCTCTCTCCATAATTCTCCACGAAAATCCCTTAATTCTTGAGTTAGTTTTAGTTCTTAAGAGATCATCTTCTCAAGAGAATTAAAGGGGGGTTAGTAATTGGATTCTAAACCCTATCGGAGATTGAGAGACTAGCTTCCCTCTCTCCGATCTTGTTTAGAGTTTGGTGAATACTCGGAAGCATCCGGCGCAGCGAGGAGCATCCCCAACGTCTCCGAATCTTCAAGAAGTTTTAGAGAACTTCTAGGTATGAATTTCGGAGCCCATATTTGTTTTAATAAAGTTTTGAAACTAGATATTGAAACAAATTGATGCATGCATGAAATAAATTATAGAAAATTGAAAATTGATCCTTATTATACATAAAAAATTCGAAAATATATATGTATAATTAAACATGAAATCCTACACGAACATGTGTTAAAACCGAATGATTCGGTTAACCGAGAAGATTTCAAGTATTTCGCTTGAAACAAGTGACCCATGAAGGCCAACGTTAGACCGTGAACCTGGTTCTCTTGGTCTTCCCACTTAGCTTTTGCTTGTTTCTCGCTATCGGTTGTCTTCCCATTTAATTTTGAGATTTCACCATCCAAAATATGAGATAGTTTCTCAAACTTTAACACGATATTGAGCTTGAGTTGTCAGCTTATAAAGTTTGAGTCATCATTTGCCAAATGATGTTTTTCAATCATAGATCGCACAATAGGTTGAATATTCGACATTTCTACAAAATAAATTATATGAGATTTAATGTCAATTTTATGTTTTAAAAATCAATACCGGAAATAATTTTTTTCCAAAAATACAGCAATTCAAGATCCTATCAATTATAATACAAACTACCTAAGGGCTATCAAATATATTATAAAATGAAGGTAAGAAAACATTTTCTAATCATAACAATTTCGAAATATCGCAACATTTGCATTTTCAAACTCTTATGACTCTTGTCGTTTTAATTAAGAGGGAATTTGACCAATCCTCGTAAGAAAAACTCTCTTTCTCAAAAACAAGGTAGGGCTCCGGGTCTTGTTAAGAAAACTTATTTCATTTGATAAGAGATACGTTTATCCATTGTATTCACAAACAAATATACTCGGTGTCCACTAAGGGTGAATCGCACCCCGTACATCTATTCATGGCACAACAATAGACAACCTTATATCTCCCACTATTCTCAAAGATAGAGGAAGTTATCTCCCGCTAAGGGCGAGCAGAATATCCCTCGATCGATGACTGCTAATGGATGAAATAAGAAAGAAAAACACTCTTAATTTTTGGTTGGACAATTTAAGCATTTATGTGTGATTTTAGAATTTAGGTGATCATGCATATTTATCTTCTGTACACATCCTAACATTCATCCATACAATCACATACATGTCAAGCACACAAACATAAATATACCATTGACACACACATTGTGTGAGTTTTTATGTTCCCGCGTCCTTGATCATTGCACTTCTTCAACGTCTTCCTCTTGCACTATGGATGTTGATATTGTAAAAAATATAAACATGCATCTCTCAATTTTGAAAATTGTCTAATGCAAGTCCTATGTAAAAACTCTCTCATATGCAGCATATACATAAAAATAAAAATTTGACTTTCACATATACATAAGCTCCCGTGATTGAATAATAATAACATACACATTCATTCATTCACACATTGCTTCATCGGAACATACAAACTCACATATCCCTGCATTAAAGAACTCGAGCAACGCATGTACATATACTATAAATTACTCGATTTAGTTTATCTTGCATCTCTAAATCAAACAATTCTAAAATCATTTGAAACCCATTAAAAATGATTTTATGCATCCATAGTTCAAAACATAAAATATTTGAACCGATGTTTATCTTATTTTATGCATCCATAGTTCAAAACACAAAACATAAAATATTAAGGAAAGATAAACATATGCCTTTTTCGTTTTGTCGATTCCTTATAAAATGATCATTTAATTAAAAAAAGAATTTTTTATATATTAGACATAAGTCTAAATTTTAATTCTAACATTCACATAATGTGTTTCAAAACATTTAAAACTATTAAAAGAATTAATTAGAATTAAATTTACAAAACTATCGGAAAACTCAAAAAAGACATAGAACATGAATTATTTCGATTGTAGATGATAAACTAAAATTAATTATATAGTCTAATCATTGAAAATATGAACTAAATGCTCTGATACCACTATAGGATTTCATGCCCTTATATATGTATATATTTTAAAAAAATTAATACAAACATACAAGATCGATTTCATATTTTCATTGATTTTACGTACATGTATTTGTTTATTATAATATCATGCATTCCTACACATATTTAAATAAACAAAGGATAGATGATCACACCCAAATGTTCTCTAAAACCTTTCAGAGGATCCGGAGTTCCGTTGCTCGTCGAATCGCCCGTCGATTCGCCTCCAAGTGTTCACCAAACTCTAAACAAGATTAGAGAGAAATGAGCTAGTCAATCAATCCCTAATTAAGTTTAGAATCTAGCTAATAACCTCTCTTTAAGCTTCTGAGATTTCTATCTCCAAAACTTAAAACTATTAAGAGATTTTCGTGGTGATTAAGAGAGAAATTAATGACAGAAAGAATTTTTGCATTAACATAAACAAGTGGGATGTTGAGTCCTTTTATAGGCTCCCAAAGCATCCTTATCAAGAACTATTCTTTAGTCATGATATCTTGCTTATTCTCTCCTAAAATTAAGCTCAAATTGTCACATAAGCATACTAAAAAATATTTAATTAAATCTGGAATTAATCCAACTCATGATCTAATTATTCTCTTAATAATTCAGACAAAAATCGTACTATTCGGGTGACCGAAGTAGGGGGTGTTTGGAGTGGGTGAGTGAGAGAGATGTGTAGAGATGTGTGTTGTATTCAAAATAAGCACACACCAACTGTTAAGACTTAATCCCTCATTAGGGATTAAACCCACGAATTTAGGGTGGAGGCATGGGTTGTGGCATGCTTGCATGGGGAAGAGGGTAGAGATGATGGGGTTTAGGGTTTAGGGTGAGGCCGACCACTGTAGCAACGTTTAGGTTTTGCTTTAAAACCAAAAACTCACCTCTCTCTCTCTCTTTTTGTTGCCATTCGTGTTTTCCACCCAACTCACCCCATTCTTCTTGCATCCCGGCGACCAGAGGAGGAAGGAGAAGAGCCCCGGCGACGTGGTGGAGGCGCAAGCGAAGGAGGAGCGACGAGAACGGAGGAAAGAGGGAGACGAGGCTAGAAGCGACTCCGAAGGAGGAGGAGCTCGCCACACACGTCTTCTCCAGGGTGAAAGGTATGTCAAGTCTTCATATTAACTCCCCAAGGGGTGTGGGAGTGTAGGGGGCGGCGTTGGTGCCGTTTTCCCGACGAAACCCAACTGGACGGAGGTTGAAGACGCTCTGTTCGGTCGACTGGTTGTGTGGTTCGGTCGACCAAACGAGCTCTGTATGATGCCTGTCCAGGAGGGAAATGTGTGTTCGGTCGACCGGTGGTTGGGTCGGTCGACCGAGTTTTAATGAATATTAACTTACTACCCGAAAACGGTCGAACGAGGTCTGTGTGACGGTCGACCGTTTATGCCAAATTTTAGCGGGAATATTTAAGGGTTATATTAGCCGGTCGACCGGTGGTTATTCGGTCGACCGAATCCCTGTAGATAAGTTTAAACAGACCTTCGGCCGACCGAGTGTGTGTCTCGGTCGACCGAACTGCGCAAAGTCGGTCAAGAGCGTTGACCATCTAAACGGTCGATCGCTCTTTGTGATCCAGTCGACCGACCGCGTGCAGTTTTCCTGCAGTGAAGTGCCTGTAGGTCGGTCGACCGGAAGAGAGGTTCGGTCGACCGAATGCTGTAGGCAGGATTCAGGTAGTTTTCCTTATCGGTTGAACGGACCCTGTTCGACCGATAAGATATATATGTATATAAAATGTATAGCGTAGACCTTCCAAACGGTCAACCACTAGATTTGACCTTATTCGACTGGTGGATCGAATTATTCTTTGGTGGATTTATCCACATGCGAGACGTCGAGCATAAGCGACTACCGGCTGCCGAGCCCACGGTCGTTCACCGGACCTCGGAGCTACGGATTTCACTTTCGACGAGAGCGTATTTCAGTTGGACCCCTTGAGCCTGTGCAGCAGAGGGATGCCTTCCATGCCTGTGTGGGTGGGAGATGTCTTCTTCCTTGTGTAGGGAGGGGTTGCACTTTCCGTGTGTCGGAGAGCGAGGTCACTTGTGCCTGTGCGGCCGAGAGACGCCTTCTTCCTTGTGTAGGGAGGGGATGCACTTTCCTTGTGTAGGAGAGCGGAGGCAGTCAGTGGGCCCGAGACAGATTTGCATTGCATGTGCATTCATGGCTTTTCGTATTTGTTTCTGTTTATGATAGGAGATGTTGGCATACGGGGTTCCTTGCGGGAACTTAGACAGATTTTGTGTTTCATTTTCAGGGAGCAGGCAGTAGTAGGTTGGTGGTGACCGAGGGGAGTACCTCCGGGATCGGGTCCTGTCTTCTTAGCTTTTTGTAGAGGTAGTGAGTACAGTAGTTATGTATTAGACATGTAATCGCTCTTTTGACACTCTGTATTATGACTTCCACGTGGAGATATTTTATATATATATGTATTCAGTTGACTTTTCCAGTAACGTGCCCTTGTTGACCGTTGACGGTCGTATGTTTATATTTTAAATTTGAAAAATTTCTTCCGCTGTTTCGGAACGTTACACCAACTCTCCTGACATGGCTACCCAGGCTTAGACATACCTCTCGTACCCACCATACCCCCATACCTCCCAAGTCAAAGCAAACCATGTTCTTCTTTAAGTCAAAGCAAACCATGTTTTTCTCAAGTCAAAACACATTAGTATTAATCAACTCATTAGACCAAAAGTCCTCTTTTCTTAATTGCCTCCAAAATTTGGTTAACCCCTTAGAATAGAACTTAACACAATGAACACAATGTTTATCTTTATTTCATTAGAATTGTTAAACGTGCATTAATATTTCTATAAGGTAGTTACTTTAATTTTTGAGTCAGCTTTGCATCCACTAAACTTTCGTGCTGTTGTTTTTGCATATTTGACTCGTGCTTCTTATGTTCCTAGTATTTTTTTTTTAAATGAAGTCTTTTTCTCCTTAATTTTGGTGTAGTTTTGCTACACACAAGATTGCCTCTATGTGAATATTTTTTCTCCTTAGATTTAATTTAACGATAAAAGGTTAAAAACACATACAAACAACTAAAATATAGGTAGAAACTTGTCCGTAATATTCCTAACCGTCACCAATTCACCAAACAAAGACAAATACGTCCTTACTTTTTTCTAATCGTATGTGACAGTTACTTCTAATGGATCGATATCCAAGTAGTATTCATCAATAATGCACGTTCATTTTCATATCACATCATGAAATGTGCATTTGCTCGTGACCTTTTTGCTTGTTTGCTTGAAGAAGCAAGCCTTTTCCTTCTAAAAACTTTCCGTTTGTTATGAGAAATCACATTTGGAGAAGTCCAACTTATCAGATTCCATTGGAACACGTACAAAAACTTTCAATATCCTCTCAAAGTGTAGCTTTCGTTCTCCATCACCTTGGAGACTAATCACAATTCCACACGTTTCCAAAGCATGGATTAAAATTGTTTTTAGAAGTGACATCAAAATTTTAGCCTACTACCATCTTGGCTTCAAAGAATTGAAGTCCAGAAAAAAATCATCTGAATTATCTAAATTAGTTTATTGTTTTGAATTGAGCGTAAGCTCAGTTTAAACTTCAAGGACAACTTTAGGTATAGATGGTTAGAGTTAACCTGCCAACTCGTCCCAATTAGTTCCACATCATTCAATTGGAATTGACAATTTTAATATGTTTTTAAAAGTCAAACCATTAGTATCTCAACCCGTGTCATTTATGTCCAATTGTGTTTCTCTAAATCAACCAGTTAAAAATAAACTGCCATTACATGATTAATTGTTGTAAGTTCATTTGATCTGGTCCACATGTAAAACACACAAATTTCAGAAAAGAAATAGATTTGCTAAAACGTGAAACTCGAGAAGAATAAAAAATAGAAATTTCAAACCACCCCTCTAGCACTAACAAATGGGAGTGGGACCCAACTGTTACACATCCTACTTACCATAAATGGGTAAATAGAGAAGACCGGTACAGATTAAAATTTTGATGATCACTGGTTAGGATGTTACTCAAGGTTTTTTATAAGTAGTATGCCTCGTGGTGTGAATCAGTCGGGTTGCGAATTCTAAATTTCGATTGTGATCCATCAAGTGCCCAGTAAAAGGCATCTTCATCCAATCCTAATCAATTTCAGTATGCTTGTAATTTGTAAAGTCGACAACAGTAAAACAATAAAGTTAAAACTTGAAAAGTTAAATCATGCACTAAAACACTATTACATAAATTAAAATCCCCGTGCAAAGTCGTTAAATGCAAGTTCCGATTTTAAGTCAATGGTGTCATTAAGAAGCAAGAGCGATAAATAAACTAGATAGCTCAATATTGTAGACAATTGTGGGAGTCGAAGGCAAACTGCAAAATACACAACGGAATGGCAACTTCGTAAATAACGTCAAATCCAATGTCATTCTCTCGCATTAAGAATCCAGTGGGAAATAGAAAAACGCCGCGGCGAAAGTAATATGCTGACGAGAATATTGGACAGGAGATGATACCTCTCTTTATGCCGAATATCCTCCGGCATCTGGATCTCATGGGCCCAACTTTAAGGCCCAGCGTTTGCTGACGTGTAGATTTCTCTGGCACATTCCCGTCAACTCCCTTCGCCACGTGGGTGGGAACAACTTGGTCTTTGGGCACACTTGATCTACGTTCACATATGAACCAACTTGTTTCCGAAGTTTTTAGTTTGGAATAGTCGTGTTAGAATGCAAAAGTAAGGGGTATTTACTGAGATTTATGCATTTGGAATCAGTTGATATTGATTTGAAGATTCATGCTTGACCGTTTAATGTTGCATTAGACTCTCATTGGCCATGACAATTACACTAGTCGGCACACGTTGGTCGTCTAGTGATTGGAATGTGAGAGTTGTGTCCGAAGTAGTAGACATGTTGAAGAATTAGAAACATTTTTATGAGTTACTAGCTAGATGTCTTATGATACTTCAATGGATGTCAACCACTTCAATAGAAGCAAGATATACTTTTAACTTCAATAAGTTTCTTGGATTTTAGGGCAAACATGATACGTCTTAATATAAGGTTAAATAATATTAATTATATTTCAAGAAACAACCAAAAATTGAAGAAACGGTGTCAATGAGGAGCGTGGTTGTATCATAAGTTTTATTAGCACTAAAGAATTTTCTCAATAGACTAACTCATCATTGTGTTGTATTGCTTGCATAGATGAAACTACAAATCTCATGTGAACAACCAATTACTACGACGTCGGTCCGATCGTGAAGCCTAGGGTTGTAAATGGGTAGGATTTTACCCATAATCCGCCCCACCTAATGCGAGTAGCGGACAAAAATATGTTACCCGACAACCCGCTAACCCGCCACCCGCATAACCCACCTAATAAGCAGGATGGGTTGTGGTTGTCTTACAACCCGCCCTGCATAACCCGCAACCCGCCTAATCAAATTTTTTTATATACCAAAATCATTTTAATGTTTCAATTTTACCCATAACAATTAACTCACCGTACTAAGTCACTATCAATACTCACCAAACGTCTAATTTTCACTCATCACACATCTAATTTTCCAAAAAATACAATGAGTGATTATTATTTCTCAAATTTTGATGTTCTTTTATTTTTCTTAGAAAAAATAAAAAAAATTAAAAACCCCGTCAAACCCGTCCCGCCTAGTCCAACCTTAGGCAGGGCGGGTAACGATTTTTATTTATTTCTGACCGGCCCCGTATCACTCATTATAACCGCTTAACTTAGGCAGAACAAGTAGTTGTGGGTCAAAAACTCGTCTCAACCCGCTTACACCCTTAGCGAAGCTCTAAAAATTAAACAAAACTCTTTTCTCCACTTCATAATATATATTTTTTAGCCATCATATGGAAAATTTTCATGCTCCGTTTTTTATTATGCCCTCCGTTGCCCCACACCCTGAATTTTACCATCCGTGTGTTGAATACAATTAGAAGAAAATGAATAAGAGGTGATAGGGCACACGAAGTGGTTATCTGACTGTCGGTCACTACGAGGGGTCAAGATGTCGTTTGTTTGCTTAAGTTTCACCAAAACTGTAACATCCCGAAACAGCGGAAAAATTTAAAAATTGTAATCAAGACACAGGAACTCAACAATCAAAGACGGGACTGTTACTTCTCATAACAAATAGCGGTGCACCAAAATTACATCAGAGTTTGTCAAATAATACATGATTACTACAAAACGACAACAGAAGATAAAACGTAATCATGCCGACCTCAGCGGTCCGAGAAGAGGATCCGACTCCAAAATGCGCGTGCCCGCCGATCACCACCCAACTGGACCTACTGCGGTCCTGAAAATATATAACAACGATGCCTGAGTTTCCAGAAGGAAACCCCGTATGCCAACTCACCTATATGCATGCATTACACAAATGAACCTATCATACTAATAGCATGTCATGACATCGACAGAATGGAAAACAGTTCCCCCGAAGGGTAAAACAGGACATCAGTCCGACAATCAACAACGAGTCTCCCGAGGAGACCTACTGCAGGCACATGCAGTCTTACAGCACGCGACATCGCACCCCCCACACGCAGCTACACTACTCAAGGGTCCGGCAGGGAGCCTCTGTCACGCATGCGCGCCGATAGAATACAGATCTGCAAATCTCAGTGGTCGGAGCCACAGGGACCAACGGGGCCGTCGCCCGGAAGGTATAACAACAACATCTCGGTAGGTGCCCAGCCGAGGAAAACAACATAGCCGGCACAGCCTCGGCCCAACAATCATCATCGCCGGCACAGCCTCGGCCCAACAATCATCATCGCCGGCACAACCTCGGCGGCATCACCGGCACAACATCGGTGGTCCATCACAACGTCCGGCACAACATCGGACGGGTCCAGACCGAAGTCTGCCAGGTCATCAGGCTCCTCGAGCCGCAAACACCAACCGCGCCGCTATAAAAGCAGGGCAGCGACCTCCGTAGCCCGTGGACCGGTAGTCACCTCACCCAACGCCAGTTGCGTGCCCGCACAACATCAACACTGGGATCCGCGATCCCTCAGGTCTGCTATACTACAAAATGCCAACAATCATCTCAAAAGTCACGGTCCATACATGGAGGTGACGCGTCCCGAACACCCACACTCTTCCCAACGGCGGACCCTGGGCAGGCACATATCACGCACCCACCGTCACCTCCCGGCTCACGCACAAGGCGAGGACACGGGTTTCCGTGGACAAAGTTGGCGTTCAAAAAGGGAACCAGGAATTCTGTCCTGGGCCCAAACGGTCGACCGGAAGAGGTGATTCGGTCGACCGGTTCCAGAAAGGAATCGGTCGACCGTACTCCTAAAACGGTCTACCGCTGCGCTCAAAACAGAACCCCCCAACGGTCGAACAAAGGTCTAAAACCGGTCGACCGAACGAGGTCAAAATCCGGAGTCTGGTCAACATTAAATTCCACTCTATCGGTCGACCGACTCAGGGGTCTCGGTCGACCGAAAACAGACAGGGTCAACCTATCATTCTAAGTCATATAATCGGTCGAACGCAAACCTCCAACGGTCGAACAACAAATGATCGGTCGAACGCCACATGAAATCGGTCGAACAAATCAAGCAAAACTAACAGGTACACTTATGTTCCGGTCGAACACAACAAGGACCGGTCGACCGACAACAGGTAGAAAAATCCCAACTCACCAGCAATAATGCACTACCGGTCGACCGCCCCAAGGCATCGTTCGACCGGTGAAGGTTAAAGTCGGGCAAACAGTGCTAAAACGGTCGACCGCCCGAAGGATCCGGTCGACCGTTGGTCGTCTTCAACCTCGCGCCAGCCGAGGTTTTACGAAGAAACGCGTCGCCGGAGAGGTCTCCGACCTCCCCCGACTCGACCAACGCATCCCTCACATGAGGGTCAACAAACAAACCACACTAAGGAGCGGCATACCTCAACCAACGACGACGAAACGTCGGAGCTCGCTCACGCACGTCGCCTCCGGTAGACCTCGAGCACGCGCCTCTCCTCCTCCGGACGTCTGACCTCCTCCCGCACGACGTCCTCACTTCCTCCGATCGGCGCCTCAGCTGGGTGAAAGAGAAGAAAAGGAAATGGAGAGGAATGAGAGAAAGAGAGAGAGAGGAACGGGTTTCTCCTACTTAAACCCAACAAAACGCGTGAACAGTGCCCTACACCACAGACCACACCTCCCCCTCACGTCTACAGTGCGCGCCCAACTTCTCTTCCCTATGCACTCCCCAACTCCCCATGCAAACCCCCTTCTAATCCTCCATTAACCCTCTAATCACGGTTTAGGTTCTAACAATCCACCCAACTTAAAAGGATTTCGTCCCGAAATCAAGCAACTACTCACCGAAAAGCTCTGGATACTGCCTTCTGACATCCTCCTCGATCTCCCAAGTGGCCTCGCGCTCGCTGTGATGCTGCCACCTGACCTTCACCATCGGAATGGTCCTCCTCCTGAGCTGATGATCCATGCGATCGACAATCTCAACTGGTCTCTCCTCGAGCGACAAGTCCTGCTGAATCTCTGGCACTGCTATCTCAATAACGTGCGACGGATCTGCCACATACTTCCTCAACATCGACACATGGAAGACATTATGCAGACATGAAAACTGCGGCGGCAACGCAATCCTGTAGGCAACCTCTCCAACTCGGTCGAGGATCTCAAACGGTCCAACATATCTCGGACTGAGCTTCCCCTTCTTCCCAAACCTCATCACACCTCGGGCTGGGGAAATCTTCAGAAACACATGGTCGCCCACCTCGAAACTCAGCACTCGTCTGCGTCGATCTGCATAACTCTTCTGCCTGCTCTGCGCTGTGGCTAGTCTCCTCCTGATCACATCCACCTTCTCTGCATACATCTGCACGATCTCTGACCCAACTAACTGTCTCTCGCCCACATCACTCCAGCATACCGGTGATCTGCAAGGCCTCCCGTACAGCGCCTCGTACGGCGCCATCCCAATACTCGAATGGTAGCTGTTGTTGTAGGCGAACTCTATCAGCGGCAGGTGCTCATCCCAGTGCCCTGCCCAATCCAGTGTGCAAGCCCTCAACATATCCTCCAAGGTTTGAATCGTCCTCTCTGACTGACCATCCGTCTGCGGGTGGAACGCTGTGCTGAATCTCAAACGCGTCCCCAAAGCCTGCTGCAGACTCCCCCAAAATCTGGAAGTGAAGCGAGGATCTCGATCGGAGATGATGCTCACTGGCACTCCATGCAACCTGACTATCTCCTCCACGTACAACTTAGCCAGACCCTCCAAAGGCAACGTGGTCCTGATCGCTAAGAAATGCGCCGACTTCATCAGTCGATCGACTATCACCCAAATCGCGTCGTGGAATCTCCTTGTCTTCGGCAGTCCCGTGACAAAATCCATAGTCACGTGCTCCCACTTCCACTCAGGAAGCTCAATACACTGCATCGGTCCTGCTGGCCTCTGATGCTCAATCTTCACCTGCTGACAGACCAAGCATCGCTCCACGAACTCCGCAATGTCCCTCTTCATGCCCTTCCACCAGAAGTTCCGCTGCAGGTCCTTATACATTTTCGTGCTCCCCGGATGAATGGTGTATCTAGCTCTGTGTGCCTCCTCCATGATGTCATCTCTCAGCCCATCAACCTTCGGCACCCAGATCCGACTCCTGAACCTCAGACCACCATCAACCCCCACACTGAAATCTGATCCACCTCTGGAAGCCAACTGTAGCAGACCAGCTAACTCATCATCCCCCTGCTGAGCCTGAACCAACCGTGAGACAGTTTGCGGCTCCACCCGAAGCCCAGCAATCACTGCTCCCTCTGAGCCCTCTGTGAACGGCCTCCACTCTGACAAAGCCTCGAGTAGCCTCCACTCCTGGATGCACAGACTCGCAACAGAAACCTCCACCTTCCTGCTCAGCGCATTTGCAACCGAATTCGCCTTCCCCGGATGATAGGAAATGGTGAAGTCGTAGTCCTTAATGAACTCGAGCCATCTGCGCTGCCTCATATTCAGCTCCTTCTGCGAGAACAAGTACTTCAGACTCTGATGATCGGTGAAGACCTCGAACTGCTCGCCATACAGATAGTGCCGCCAGGTCTTCAACGCGTGAACTACTGCTGCTAACTCCAGATCGTGAGTCGGGTAGTTCTTCTTGTGCACCTTCAGCTGCCTCGAAGCGTACGCGACCACCTTCCCATGCTGCATCAGAACACAACCCAAGCCTATCCCTGATGCATCGCTGTAAATCACGTAGCCTCCACTGCCACTCGGTAGCGTCAGAATAGGTGCTGTCGTCAATCGCCTCTTCAGCTCCTGAAAGCTGTCCTCGCACTTCTGGGACCAAACGAACTTGACGCCCTTCTGCGTCAATGCTGTCAGCGGCGATGCAAGTCTGGAGAAATCCTGGATAAACCGCCTGTAATACCCTGCCAGACCTATGAAGCTCCTGATCTCCGTCACGCTCGTCGGGACTCTCCACTGAGTCACTGCCTCGACCTTCGCCGGATCCACTGAAATCCTATCTGCTGACACAATATGCCCCAGAAAAGCCACCTGATCCAACCAAAACTCGCACTTCGTGTACTTGGCATAAAACTGCTGATCCCTCAAGATGCCAAGCACAATCCTCAGGTGCTCTCGATGCTGCTCCCTGTCAGGCGAGTATACCAAGATGTCGTCTACGAATACAACGACAAATCTATCGAGGTACGGCTGGAAGGTCCTATTCATCAGATCCATGAATGCTGCAGGTGCATTCGTCAGTCCAAATGGCATCACCAAGAACTCGCAGTGGCCGTACCGCGTCCTGAAGGTTGTCTTCTGAACATCTGCCTCCCTGATCCGCAACTGGTGATAACCCGAACGCAGATCGATCTTCGAGAACACTCTCGCTGTCTGCAACTGATCGAACAAATCATCAATCCTGGGCAAAGGGTACCGGTTCCGAACGGTAACCTTATTCAGCATCCTGTAGTCAATGCACATCCGCAACGATCCATCCTTCTTCTTCACGAAGAGCACAGGCGCTCCCCATGGAGAAACACTCGGTCGAATGAACCCGGACTCCATCAACTCCTGCAACTGCTTCTTCAGCTCTGTCAACTCAGAAGGTGCCATCCGATAAGGTGCCTTCGACTGAGGTGTCGTACCCGCTACCAACTCGATGCCGAACTCGATCTCTCGGTGCGGCGGTAACGCTGGAATCTCTGCTGGAAATACATCTGGGAACTCCTGCACAATCTCTATGTCTTCCAGCGTCCTCGTCTCAGGATCAGGAACTACCAGCGTGGCCACAAACGCTCTGCATCCCTGCTGTATCAGTCTCTGTGCCTTAACCGCAGACACAATCAGACGACCCCCTCTGCTCCTCGCACCTCTGATCAGAACATCTGGCAAGCCCTCCATCGGAATCAGAATCTTCTTCTCGCGGCAAAAGACTCGCACGTCGTACTGTGACAGCCAGTTCATCCCCAGTATGACGTCGAAGTCCACCATCGGTAACAAGACCAGATCTGCCGGAAAATCGTGGTCTCCCGAAGCAACTGTGGTGCCAGGGAAAAAGCTCCCCACAGTGCCCACCTCACCCATGGGCGTGCTGACCTCCAAAACATCAGTCAGCAGCACAGGGGTCCGACCCAACTCGCCAGCAAACTTCTCCGAAATGAAGGAGTGAGTGGCGCCGCAATCAAACAACACACGCGCTACTGAACCAGAAACTGAAAGCGTACTTTCCACGACGGTGTTGGAGTCCCTCGCCTCCTCAGCCTGGATAGTGAAGACTCGCCCGGTCCTCCTGCTCTGGCCCGGTAGAACAACTGACCGGCTGCCTCCGCCTCTGCCTACTGCTGGTGGTCCTGGCCTCCTGCTCGGCTATCCCTGCCTCTGAGGACAATCACGGACAAAATGTCCCATCTGGCCGCAACCCATACACGCTCCAGTCCGACGGGGACACTCCTGCCCTGGATGGAACCTCCCGCAGTAAGTGCACGCTCCAGACTGACGTGCTCCTCCTCCATCAAACCTGGGCCTCTTGCCCGGGTTTCCTGCCCCACGACCAGCTACTCTGCTACCGGTGCTCACTGGCGCCTTCCGCGCCTCCAGAATACACACCCTCTGGTCCTGCTCGATGATCGTAGCATGCTTCACCGCATCTGCAAGGGTCCGCGGCATGCTGTTGATCACCCGAGATCGAAGCGGCTGCCTCAGTCCCTTCACGAACTTCCTCGCCCGCTGCTCTGGGGTCACACAAATCTCAGTGCAGTAACGCTCCAAAGCGTTGAACCTGCTGATGTAGCTCGTCAGTGTCATGTCCTTCTGCTCCAGCGACATGAACCCCTCCCTCTTCTGATCCCTGACATGCTGGGGGAAGTACTGCTCATGAAACACCTCTAAAAACTCCTCCCAGCTGACATCCATACGGTCATCAAACAGAACTGTGGACGTGGACCTCCACCAGTTGGCGGCCTCGCCATCGAACACATAGGTGGCCAGCTCCACCATCCTCCCAGGTGCTACTCCAATAGCACAGAAGATCTTCTCCATCCTGAAGACCCAGTCCTCTGCAAACTCTGGGGCCCTCCTGCCATCAAAAGTCGGCGGGTGCTGACGCATGAACCGATCGTGCTCAGCTCCCACTCCGCCCTGGGCGCTCTGAGCTGCCTGACGCTCCAGAAACTCGCCCAACCTGTCCCAATGAGCACCAGATGTGTCATCACTGGGATCGCGATCGCGTGGAGAACTCCTCACGCGCCTAGGTGCCATCTGATAAGAGAAGCAATCACAACTTCAGCCATGTATGCATGCTAAAAGATAAAATGCATGAATCTTATTACTACAAGGGTGATTTCATTGGGAACCGCATAGGAATCGACCGCTCTGATACCAAGTTGTAACATCCCGAAACAACGGAAAAATTTAAAAATTGTAATCAAGACACAGGAACTCAACAATCAAAGACGGGACTGTTACTTCTCATAACAAATAGCGGTGCACCAAAATTACATCAGAGTTTGTCAAATAATACATGATTACTACAAAACGACAACAGAAGATAAAACGTAATCATGCCGACCTCAGCGGTCCGAGAAGAGGATCCGACTCCAAAATGCGCGTGCCCGCCGATCACCACCCAACTGGACCTACTGCGGTCCTGAAAATATATAACGACGATGCCTGAGTTTCCAGAAGGAAACCCCGTATGCCAACTCACCTATATGCATGCATTACACAAATGAACCTATCATACTAATAGCATGTCATGGCATCGACAGAATGGAAAACAGTTCCCCCGAAGGGTAAAACAGGACATCAGTCCGACAATCAACAACGAGTCTCCCGAGGAGACCTACTGCAGGCACATGCAGTCTTACAGCACGCGACATCGCACCCCTCACACGCAGCTACACTACTCAAGGGTCCGGCAGGGAGCCTCTGTCACGCATGCGCGCCGATAGAATACAGATCTGCAAATCTCAGTGGTCGGAGCCACAGGGACCAACGGGGCCGTCGCCCGGAAGGTATAACAACAACATCTCGGTAGGTGCCCAGCCGAGGAAAACAACATAGCCGGCACAGCCTCGGCCCAACAATCATCATCGCCGGCACAACCTCGGCGACATCACCGGCACAACATCGGTGGTCCATCACAACGTCCGGCACAGCATCGGACGGGTCCAGACCGAAGTCTGCCAGGTCATCAGGCTCCTCGAGCCGCAAACACCAACCGCGTTGCTATAAAAGCAGGGCAGCGACCTCCGTAGCCCGTGGACCGGTAGTCACCTCACCCAACGCCAGTTGCGTGCCCGCACAACATCAACACTGGGATCCGCGATCCCTCAGGTCTGCTATACTACAAAGTGCCAACAATCATCTCAAAAGTCACGGTCCATACATGGAGGTGACGCGTCCCGAACACCCACACTCTTCCCAACGGCGGTCCCTGGGCAGGCACGTATCACGCACCCACCGTCACTGATGATGAATTAAATTTTATACCGCAAGTGCACGGCGTCTATGAAGACGTGGCAAGTACGGGTCGAACACAAGGAGGGAGAGATTTCGTTATTTTTGTTATTTTCGATTAGGGGAAGAAGGGAAGAAGAAATAAATTGGGTTTTTGGGATTTTTGGTTTAATTATCTAAAGTACGAAACAAAAGCAATTAGAACTAAAACAAGAAATAAGAAGAGAATTCCGTTTGGTGGAGGTTTAAATTTAAGGTTTAGATTAGAGAACTTAGAAACTTATAATAAATCATGTTTAGTTATGAAGCATTACAAGATAAATGATTTAACATAAACTCAAGTAATCAAAATACTAATCACGAACTTAGAATAATAACATTCATTCATCTTCTCTAACCCTAAATCCGTCACCTCCACCCTTCGGAAAGAGTTAGAAACTCATGGAGGGAGAAAGAAGAAGGGATCCTAGAGACATTAAAAGAAAAGAGAGACAAAACAAAATAAAACAGAAATTTATTACTAATGATCCAAGACCAAAGGTTCAAAGATCTGTTACATTCGTCCTACAGGGCTATTTATAGCCGATACAGGGGATACCAATACATAAAAGGATAGTACACGCGTCGACCTGACACTGGACGAAAATCGGGCACACAGATCACCCCTGGTGCGGCGAAATCGCCGCACAATGCATGGGAGGTGCGGCTAATTCGCCGCCTAGGTTGATGGGATCGGGTCCGGATTTCTGCGGTGCGTTTATGGCATGATTTGATCTTTATTTGCGCGTCTGGATGATTTCTTTCCATTGTCTTGAGCTCCGGATTAATTCCTTCCATTGTTGGAGATTTATATTTGATTTTTCTTTTGACTTTCTCCACACAATAACTTGGTCCTTTTAATTTGCAATTAGGTCCTTGGCACTTTGCAATTAAGTCCTTGACCTTTTTGTAATTAGCTCCTTGAATGCTTTTATGCTTGGATGCATTTCTATTTGAAACCCGATAAACTTGAACTCGGTCTTTATGATAGAAATGAATCTTTTGCACACGTTTATGCTCGGAATGTGGGTAGTTTGCATCCAGGTCCTTGTATTCTGTAAATACGACTAAACACATACCTTAGTAGCATTTATTGATATAAAAGTAATCTAAATGAAAGACATATGATGCAATGTATGCAATGCATCAAATACCCCCACACCTAGATTTTTGCTAGTCCCTAGCAAAGCAAAATATAAGAAAATGAAAACAGGGAAATCCTAACTCACTTTCGTAGGAATCACGGTTGCACTTAGCATGTGCAACAAGCCTTTAAACCTCCAGGTTGCCTTAGAGGACGAGTTTTGTCTCGTGAGGGTTTTCAGTTGACACACCCACAAAGTCTTAATTCAACATTCCATTAATAGCTCTTAATATTTCTGCCTTAACCTTATACATCTCACTTAAAGTTCTCGCATGCTCATTATACAGTTCTAACTTATAAAAAGTTTGACTTGGTCTTTATTCCTCCAACATTCACACCACTAACCCCTCTACACATGTTATCACATAAATTATTTTGCACGCCTCCTCTGGTGGTGAAGTATCATTTGGATCAACCATGGCATGGATCATTCCTTTAGCTTTGGGCCTTGAGTATCTTAAAGTATTTTTTTTTTCGTGATTCAACACATTTGCTTTTCTTTTTAACACTTATACCCTTTTTGCATTCGTGTAGCGAGTTTGGTCGATAATCCCGAGCTGGCAGACTCAAGTTACCGGGTTTCAAGATACCCCTACGGACCAGTGACTCGAAGGCTTGGGCTTTTGTAATCATTTTGCAAAATGTGTTTTCCTCACTTTATTTTTATTTTATTTTACTTTTATTTTCCTCAAGGCTTAATTGCTATTAGAAGTCCACACTTCCTGGTATATTTTCCTCAACCTCTGCTTTTTATCAACCACTTCAAAGATTTGATTCATCCAATTTAAGTGCATACATGTCTTACAAGGGCCATGAGTTATTTCTTTGGAACTTAGATTTATGTCATAATTTCTACAAGCAGAACTATATAATAAGGAACAAAAACTTAATGCAATTTGTACACGGGTTTTGGCAGTTAAATCTTAAGCTATGTCATATAATATTGATTTTTTTTTAAATAAAGCAGAGCAGAAAATCAAATAGATAGATATGTACATATATAAACACCCCCCACACCTAAATCATGCATTGTCCTCAATGTATGCATAGATAAAATAAATGCACTTATTACCTGCGTCGGCTTGCGGTAGAGGGGTTGAGTTTGCTCAAAGTCAACCATAATCAGAACTGGATTGAATGACACCATGTTGGTGCATGTATCCAGTTGAATTGTTCCCCATGTTGACTTGAGGAAAAGATTCCACTCTTCTCACTTGAATTGGTTCGCTTATTTGCTCGAGTGATGGTGGTTGAGTAAATGAATCACTCCCTTTTTTCTTACTTCCTTTTTGCTTATGTGATGATTTATTTGATTCAGAATTCTGATAAATACGTGCTCTCATCACAACATCACTTGGGTTGCATATTATTTCTGGCTCATTATCAATATGGAAGATATTAAATTCTGCTTTTAAGTTCCCGAAAGATAATTGCATGAGCCCATTTCGACAGTTTATTAATGCTTCCGAAGTGGCTAAAAAGGGTCTACCTAGAATTACAGGGATTTGTCGATTAGGATTTACAACAGGTTCAGTATCAAGTACGACAAAATCCACTGGATAAATGAAGTCACCAACCTTAATCAAAACGTCCTCTACTATACCTCTCGGTTTCTTAACAGAACAATCAGCGAATTGGAGGGTTGTCTTAGAGGGTTTCAGTGGACCAAGGTTGAGTTGCTCGTAGACAGAAAATGGGAGTAAGTTAACGCTTGCACCTAGGTCTAGAAGGGCTTTATTGATAAATGTATCTCCTATTGAACATGAAATTGTGGGACACCCGGGGTCCTTATATTTTATAGGAGATGTGTTGGAAAGAATTGAGCATATGTTTGCAGTTAAGAATGCATTCTTTGGTACATTCGTTTTTCTCTTCTTAGTGCACAAATCTTTTAAGAATTTAGCATAAGCAGGTATTTGTTGAATCATGTCTAAGAGTGGAATGTTTACCTTAACTTGCTTAAATACTTCCAAGATTTTCTCTATTTGTGCACTAGAGTTCTTTTTGAGTCTATTGGGAAATGGGGTTTTAGGCACATAGACTCGCTCAGGTTCAGGTTGAGCTACAGGTTCAGGTTGGGTATGTGGATTGGGCTTTTCAATTTGGACGTCGGGTTCAATGGTCAAGTCATATGTGGGTGCTTGATGGCTAGATTGATTAGTCATTCTAGGGTTTACCACATTATTGTCAATTTGTCTTCCGGACCGTAATGATACTACAGCATTGATTTGTTGGAACGGTCCTTCCTCATTAACCATTTGAACCGGTCTAGGGTTGTTATTTCCTGAAGGTGGTTGATAAGATTGATATTGATTATTAGTTCTGGGGTTCACCTCAGGTTGACTTGGAAATTGGTCATTTTCTCTTTCACCTATTATCTGTGCTAATTGGCTGACCTGTGTCTCTAGCCTTTGGAATGATTGGTTGGTTGTTTGTATAAAAGTTGTCATTAAATTTTCTAATTTTGTCAACCTAACCTCATGATTTCCATTGTTATTACCCCCAGATGATGTATTATTTTGGTTATATGGGGTTGGTTGTTGTCTAGGAGGTTGTCCTTGTTGGGTCCACGAAAAATTGGGATGATTACGCCAACCTGGGTTATAGGTTGATGCGTAAGGATCATTTCTAGAATTGTTAAATGTGGCATTAACATGTTCCAGGTCCACACAGTCCTCCATTAAATGACCAGTCTGACCACATCTAGAGCAGGGGATAGACAAGGGTTGATTCATTCGGGGTTGATTTTGTAGCTCTAGACTTTCCATTCTACGCATTAGGGTAGCTAGTTTTGCCTCAGCCGCTATGTTGGAGTCTACAGCTAAGACACCTGGTCGGGGTTGACTCGCTATTCTAGATCCAATACTCGGGTTGATGGGTGTTCTAGCATTGTCCCATTGCATACTATTTTCAGCTAAATCCTCAAGAAAAGTCCAGGCATCATTTTCATTTTTGGACATGAAGTTCCCTTGGCTCACAGATTCTAGCATAACTCTAGATGTGGGTGTCAATCCCTCATAAATAATTTGGCATAATTGCCACTTCGGAATTCCGTGATGAGGGCATTGGGTCAAGACACTCTTAAATCTCTCAAGATAGGAATAGAATGGCTCGCTCTCAGACTGAACGAATGCAACAATTTCATTCCTAATCTTCATAGTCTTATGGTTGGGGAAATATTTTTTTAGGAAAACTTGAACAAATTCGGCCCAACTTCTAATAGATCTTTCGGCTAGACTATATAGTCATTTCTTAGCGTCGTCTTTCAGTGCTAGAGGCACGAATTTCAGACGCACTGCCTCTTCAGGGATATGCTGGTATTGCATAAGAGAGCAGATTTCCTCAAATTCTCTAAGGAAGAGATATGGATCTTCCCTAGAGGTGAACTTAGGCAGCATACTCATGTATTGTGCCTTAAGTTCAAAGTCGCGACCCGGTATGGTGGGCATGACGATGCACGATGGCTGAGCAGCCATCGTTGGGTAGCACCGATCCCTCAGAGTCATAGGCGGGTTCACAACATTCTCACCCATTAGATCCGGGTGAGGTGGTGCAACAGATGGGTTGGGGTTAAGCTCTAGACTGGAATCCAGATGAACTCGTGAGAGTCGATTGCTTAAATCCCGCACCCAAATCTGAGCGCACCGGTTTGAATTAATTTTTGAATTTGAATTCGAAATTTAAATTTCAAATTCAATTCCAAGAATCAATTACTCTTTTTTTTGAATTTTTGAATTTTAATTTTTTTTATTATTTTTTTAAAGGAAACAAACAATAGAAAGGTAAGGATGAGAAGGGAAAGAAGACTCAGACGATAAGGGAAACTTAACTCTAAAGGATAAAAATTAGGGTTGGTCAGAAATTTCCTGAACAAGCACGGTCAAAACAATCCTAGACCTAGTGTTACTTAGATCTAGACGACTCCTAACTGGTTGAGTCGAATTGATTTGCTTGATTCACCTCCCTCACCAATCAAACCAAGTTGGTCAGTTAGTGTATAGCTAGTGGGGGCGCTTCCGACAGAGTCGGTGCCAATTAGACAACCACGTCGCTTGGAAGACTTTCGTCGACACAAAAACACTTTCTAGACACCAAAGTGAATTCAATTAGCTTCAGGTCATAGCAAGTCAAACCAATCTCCTCCTTAATTGAGTCCGAGTCCTTAGGGGTCAATGTCTAATTGATTTTAATTTAAGGATTGGGTGACACTTTAGGATTGTGATTTGTGGGCCACGGAAGGGTGATGAAATCCCCACCGTATCTTTTCCTACGGAGTTGCCCTTAAGATAGTTTAACTTAAATCTAGCAAAGATAGTCAAACAATGGTCCTTTTAATGGGGGCAACTGCAAGGTTGTATGCAACTAAATAATATGCTCTAATGCAATCGATAAAAACCTCGATACGTACCTTGCCTCCAGCAATCTTCAACAAGTATTAATTTGCAAGAATTTAGCAAGAATAATGCGAGCAAAACATTATATGATGCATGCACTAAGGTCTTTCTAATTTTGCCAATTTTAGGTCAGGGTTGAATTATTGCCGATTATGGAATTGTAAACCCTAACACGTGCAATTCTACGAAAGGAAACTTTTCAACTATTCAGATTTTACGAGAAAGGCAAGAAAAGTTACCTCTGCAATGCTCAGTCGGGTTCGCCGCCCGCTCTCGGAGATTCCAGTAGCTCAATGCGACCACCCAGAGATGCCGACGACGCCCTCAAAATTTGAAGACCGAAAGACCAACTTGTGCGGCGATTTCGCCGCAAATGCTTCTTATGGGGCGGCGGATTCGCCGCTCTTTAAGCTCAGAATGCGCTCGTATTTCTCCGCGCGCTCTGTTGTCTCCTGAAACGCAAATCCAAATAGTTAGATCGCGCACACGATAAACAGAATAAAATCGAAAACACAAAAACAAACGAAATCTTCGTCGCCTCCCCGGCAACGGCGCCAAAAACTTGATGATGAATTAAATTTTATACCGCAAGTGCACGACGTCTATGAAGACGTGGCAAGTACGGGTCGAACACAAGGAGGGAGAGATTTCGTTATTTTTGTTATTTTCGATTAGGGGAAGAAGGGAAGAAGAAATAAATTGGATTTTTGGGATTTTTGGTTTAATTATCTAAAGTACGAAACAAAAGCAATTAGAACTAAAACAAGAAATAAGAAGAGAATTCCGTTTGGTGGAGGTTTAAATTTAAGGTTTAGATTAGAGAACTTAGAAACTTATAATAAATCATGTTTAGTTATGAAGCATTACAAGATAAATGATTTAACATAAACTCAAGTAATCAAAATACTAATCACGAACTTAGAATAATAACATTCATTCATCTTCTCTAACCCTAAATCCGTCACCTCCACCCTTCGGAAAGAGTTAGAAACTCATGGAGGGAGGAAGAAGAAGGGATCCTAGAGACATTAAAAGAAAAGAGGGACAAAACAAAATAAAACAGAAATTTATTACTAATGATCCAAGACCAAAGGTTCAAAGATCTGTTACATTCGTCCTACAGGGCTATTTATAGCCGATACAGGGGATACCAATACATAAAAGGATAGTACACGCGTCGACCTGACACTGGACGAAAATCGGCCACACAGATCACCCCTGGTGCGGCGAAATCGCCGCACAATGCATGGGAGGTGCGGCTAATTCGCCGCCCAGGTTGATGGGATCGGGTCCGGATTTCTGCGGTGCGTTTATGGCATGATTTGATCTTTATTTGCGCGTCTGGATGATTTCTTTCCATTGTCTTGAGCTCCGGATTAATTCCTTCCATTGTTGGAGATTTATATTTGATTTTTCTTTTGACTTTCTCCACACAATAACTTGGTCCTTTTAATTTGCAATTAGGTCCTTGGCACTTTGCAATTAAGTCCTTGACCTTTTTGTAATTAGCTCCTTGAATGCTTTTATGCTTGGATGCATTTCTATTTGAAACCCGATAAACTTGAACTCGGTCTTTATGATAGAAATGAATCTTTTGCACGCGTTTATGCTCGGAATGTGGGCAATTTGCATCCAGGTCCTTGTATTCTGTAAATACGACTAAACACATACCTTAGTAGCATTTATTGATATAAAAGTAATCTAAATGAAAGACATATGATGCAATGTATGAAATGCATCAAATACCCCCACACCTAGATTTTTGCTAGTCCCTAGCAAAGCAAAATATAAGAAAATGAAAACAGGGAAATCCTAACTCACTTTCGTAGAAATCACGGTTGCACTTAGCATGTGCAACAAGCCTTTAAACCTCCAGGTTGCCTTAGAGGACGAGTTTTGTCTCGTGAGGGTTTTCAGTTGACACACCCACAAAGTCTTAATTCAACATTCCATTAATAGCTCTTAATATTTCTGCCTTAACCTTATACATCTCACTTAAAGTTCTCGCATGCTCATTATACAGTTCTAACTTATAAAAAGTTTGACTTGGTCTTTATTCCTCCAACATTCACACCACTAACCCCTCTACACATGTTATCACATAAATTATTTTGCACGCCTCCTCTGGTGGTGAAGTATCATTTGGATCAACCATGGCATGGATCATTCCTTTAGCTTTAGGCCTTGAGTATCTTAAAGTATTTTTTTCCGTGATTCAACACATTTGCTTTTCTTTTTAACACTTATACTCTTTTTGCATTCGTGTAGCGAGTTTGGTCGATAATCCCGAGCTGGCAGACTCAAGTTACCGGGTTTCAAGATACCCCTACGGACCAGTGACTCGAAGGCTTGGGCTTTTGTAATCATTTTGCAAAATGTGTTTTCCTCACTTTATTTTTATTTTATTTTACTTTTATTTTCCTCAAGGCTTAATTGCTATTAGAAGTCCACACTTCCCGGTATATTTTCCTCAACCTCTGCTTTTTATCAACCACTTCAAAGATTTGATTCATCCAATTTAAGTGCATACATGTCTTACAAGGGCCATGAGTTATTTCTTTGGAACTTAGATTTATGTCATAATTTCTACAAGCAGAACTATATAATAAGGAACAAAAACTTAATGCAATTTGTACACGGGTTTTGGCAGTTAAATCTTAAGCTATGTCATATAATATTGATTTTTTTTTTAAAATAAAGCAGAGCAGAAAATCAAATAGATAGATATGTACATATATAAACACCCCCCCACACCTAAATCATGCATTGTCCTCAATGTATGCATAGATAAAATAAATGCACTTATTACCTGCGTCGGCTTGCGGTAGAGGGGTTGAGTTTGCTCAAAGTCAACCATAATCAGAACTGGATTGAATGACACCATGTTGGTGCATGTATCCAGTTGAATTGTTCCCCATGTTGACTTGAGGAAAAGATTCCACTCTTCTCACTTGAATTGGTTCGCTTATTTGCTCGAGTGATGGTGGTTGAGTAAATGAATCACTCCCTTTTTTCTTACTTCCTTTTTGCTTATGTGATGATTTATTTGATTCAGAATTCTGATAAATACGTGCTCTCATCACAACATCACTTGGGTTGCATATTATTTCTGGCTCATTATCAATATGGAAGATATTAAATTCTGCTTTTAAGTTCCCGAAAGATAATTGCATGAGCCCATTTCGACAGTTTATTAATGCTTCCGAAGTGGCTAAAAAGGGTCTACCTAGAATTACAGGGATTTGTCGATTAGGATTTACAACAGGTTCAGTATCAAGTACGACAAAATCCACTGGATAAATGAAGTCACCAACCTTAATCAAAACGTCCTCTACTATACCTCTCGGTTTCTTAACAGAACAATCAGCGAATTGGAGGGTTGTCTTAGAGGGTTTCAGTGGACCAAGGTTGAGTTGCTCGTAGACAGAAAATGGGAGTAAGTTAACGCTTGCACCTAGGTCTAGAAGGGCTTTATTGATAAATGTATCTCCTATTGAACATGAAATTGTGGGACACCCGGGGTCCTTATATTTTATAGGAGATGTGTTGGAAAGAATTGAGCATATGTTTGCAGTTAAGAATGCATTCTTTGGTACATTCGTTTTTCTCTTCTTAGTGCACAAATCTTTTAAGAATTTAGCATAAGCAGGTATTTGTTGAATCATGTCTAAGAGTGGAATGTTTACCTTAACTTGCTTAAATACTTCCAAGATTTTCTCTATTTGTGCACTAGAGTTCTTTTTGAGTCTATTGGGAAATGGGGTTTTAGGCACATAGACTCGCTCAGGTTCAGGTTGAGCTACAGGTTCAGGTTGGGTATGTGGATTGGGCTTTTCAATTTGGACGTCGGGTTCAATGGTCAAGTCATATGTGGGTGCTTGATGGCTAGATTGATTAGTCATTCTAGGGTTTACCACATTATTGTCAATTTGTCTTCCGGACCGTAATGATACTACAGCATTGATTTGTTGGAACGGTCCTTCCTCATTAACCATTTGAACCGGTCTAGGGTTGTTATTTCCTGAAGGTGGTTGATAAGATTGATATTGATTATTAGTTCTGGGGTTCACCTCAGGTTGACTTGGAAATTGGTCATTTTCTCTTTCACCTATTATCTGTGCTAATTGGCTGACCTGTGTCTCTAGCCTTTGGAATGATTGGTTGGTTGTTTGTATAAAAGTTGTCATTAAATTTTCTAATTTTGTCAACCTAACCTCATGATTTCCATTGTTATTACCCCCAGATGATGTATTATTTTGGTTATATGGGGTTGGTTGTTGTCTAGGAGGTTGTCCTTGTTGGGTCCACGAAAAATTGGGATGATTACGCCAACCTGGGTTATAGGTTGATGCGTAAGGATCATTTCTAGAATTGTTAAATGTGGCATTAACATGTTCCAGGTCCACACAGTCCTCCATTAAATGACCAGTCTGACCACATCTAGAGCAGGGGATAGACAAGGGTTGATTCATTCGGGGTTGATTTTGTAGCTCTAGACTTTCCATTCTACGCATTAGGGTAGCTAGTTTTGCCTCAGCCGCTATGTTGGAGTCTACAGCTAAGACACCTGGTCGGGGTTGACTCGCTATTCTAGATCCAATACTCGGGTTGATGGGTGTTCTAGCATTGTCCCATTGCATACTATTTTCAGCTAAATCCTCAAGAAAAGTCCAGGCATCATTTTCATTTTTGGACATGAAGTTCCCTTGGCTCACAGATTCTAGCATAACTCTAGATGTGGGTGTCAATCCCTAGTTATGTGTATGTCCGGAATAAGTGTATATTGTTGTACGAAATAAGTGTATTTGTTGTCCGGAATAAGTGTATTTGTTGTCCGGTTTAAGAATAAAGTGTGTCCAGAAACGGAACATAAAGTTTGTCCGGAATAAGTTGATTTGTTGTCCGGAATAAGTGTATTTGCTGTCCGGAATAAGTGTAGTTGTCCAGAATAAGAAGAAAGTGTGTCCAGAAACGGAACATAAAGTTTGTCCGGAATAAGTGTATTTGCTGTCCGGAATAAGTGTATTTGTTGTCCGGAATAAGTGTATTTGTTGTCCGGTTTAAGAATAAAGTGTGTCCAGAAACGGAACATAAAGTTTGTCCGGAATAAGTTGATTTGTTGTCCGGAATAAGTGTATTTGCTGTCCGGAATAAGTGTATTTGCAGTCCGGAATAAGTGTAGTTGTCCAGAATAAGAAGAAAGTGTGTCCAGAAACGGAACATAAAGTTTGTCCGGAATAAGTGTATTTGCTGTCCGGAATAAGTGTATTTGTTGTCCGGTTTAAGAATAAAGTGTGTCCAGAAACGGAACATAAAGTTTGTCCGGAATAAGTTGATTTGTTGTCCGGAATAAGTGTATTTGCTGTCCGGAATAAGTGTAGTTGTCCAGAATAATAAGAAAGTGTGTCCATAAACGGAACAGAAAGTTTGTCCGGAATAAGTGTATTTGCTGTCCGGAATAAGTGTATTTGTTGTCCGATTTAAGAATAAAGTGTGTCCAGAAACGGAACATAAAGTTTGTCCGGAATAAGTGTATTTGCTGTCCGGAATAAGTGTATTTGCTGTCCGGAATAATATATGGCTTCATTATTGTCGGAATAAACGAATCAATATATGGAATGCAATAATATGATGTCAAAACAAAAATTACGTTTAGGAAAAAAATACACTTTATTCCCGCAGGGGCTGCCGCCCCCTGCCACCCCCGCACAAACTCAACAAACCTCCCACTGTATATTTTACCCCACAAGAATTACGTTTAGGAAAAAAATAGCATCTCAGATTTCCTGTTTATGTAGAACATCGGGAAGTCTTCACACCGTCTCATTCACGCTGCTTACGTTGTGAAGAATCCTGGGAGTCAGCATCAGACGCTTCTTCGACCTAATATTTTGCTCGAAATGGTGATTTATTCTGGAGAGAAAGAATGAAGAAGAAAGAAAGAAAGTCATCATATTTGTATTTGGGTGGAGAGAGAGAACGTGCTGAGTTGAAACGCATTTAATGTGATTTGAGTGGACATCAGGAAGAAAAAACAAAAAAAACATTCATGCTTTGGCCACGTAAGGGCTGACATGGATGTCCACGTAAAGCGCGTCCGTGACGCGCTGCGTTCATAAATCATTTTCCATCTTTAAAAGACAAGGTGATCAGGTGACGCATGAGCCAACCACGCTTGAGGATTTAATCCAAACAACGGCTTTGATTAACTAATGTTGGAATTCTCTTATTGGTTAACAAAGTCTTGTTTTGATTGAGTTGGGTGATCCATCCGAGTAGAAGGACAAAGTCATTTTTTGACTATAGAAATACCATTCCGAGAAGCAACTTCCCTGCTTACGTACACGGATTTCATTGGAGTGCAGATTAATTCCCTGGATCAATCAGGACAAAACAATTAGCGCTCTTTACATCTGAGCTTCTAAATTAAGGTGCGTATCAAGTTAACATATAACGTGATTTGTAGGGTTTAGTAGACGAAGTCACGCAAAGGATGTGAATTTGGTTCATCTATTTCTTTTTTCCAATTGTCATATGATAATTATTTTAAGTTGTTTTCTCCTAATGTAACTTCGTGATCTTGAGAGTAACACCATTTTTGTTGCAAAAAGATCTATAACAAAAACAAGCTTTTGAAATATGATTGCTCTAAAACATGTGCTCAATTCTGTTACGTGTGAGAATTTTTTATTTGTTGGACTCTTTACACACACATAATTTATTTTATTGTGCGTAGGATGTTGTCAAATATATACACCCGGTCATGATCTAATATGGAATTAAATTATATCAGCTTCTAAAAATATTCATTAATAAGAATGTGTCAAATATGTGTATAGCTCGTTAAGTCTGAGTTGTGATTGATGGTGTTAGAACTTAGAACTTAAGTCCTTTGGGGGACCTTAGGGCAATTAGGCAAATTTTGGAGGGTTGAATGCAATTTACCCTTGCCTTTTCACGTGTGGGTGCCTGAGAAGAGAGGGGATTAGGGCTGTTAATCGTGTCGTGTCGTGTGCTAATTGTGTCGTGTCAACTCCTATATATAAGCTCTAGGTGTTGCGCCGTATCCGACCCATTTAATAATCGTGTTGCTAAATTTCTGCCGTATCCAACTCATTTATAATCGTGTTGCCATATCCAACCCGTTTATACCCGATTATTAAACGGGTTACTTCGTGTACACGTTTAACACCGCTACCGTTTACACCATTTAACACACGTTTAACACACAATTATCCACTCGTTCAGAGTTCAGAGTTCAAACTTCAAAGTTTCAAACCAATTATATATATAATTGGTAAAATTATAAATATGGCATTCAATTATTAGAATTTGTTTATTATAATTTATAACTTATATATTACTTATAGACTTGTCGGTATTAGTCGTGTATTAATCGTGTCGTATTCGTAATCGTGTGCCTAATTACCCAATTACTTATCGTGTTTTATCGTGTCTTAATCGTGTTAATCGTTTTTGCAGCAAAAATCCATATCCAACCTATTTAATAATCGTGTTGCCGTATCCAACCCATTTATTAATCGTGTTCAAATTCTCAATCCATATCCGCTAACTTCGTGTCGTTTTCGTGTCGTGTTATCGTGTTTCGTGTAAAATTGACAACCCTAGAGGGGATGGCGGTGAAGGTTGGGGTGCTATTAAAGGAGTTGCGTGAGGAGGAGTTTTTGTTGGTCAAGAGAATAAAGAGATGGAACAAAAGAAAAGATTGAGAGGAAAGAAAGAAATGAGGGTTTTCTTTAAGGTTATGATTCGGGAAAGAATCTTGTGGGGTGGGAGTCAAGCAAGTCAAGTCAAGTAAGCCTAAGTGCGAAGAAGGAAGTGGTGATCGTCATTGACACTTGGAGCTTCATCGATCGTCAAAAAAGTATGCCAAGTTCAATTAGATGTTCACACTCGATGTGTAAGTGGTCAGGGGCGTCGTCGGAGGTCGAAAACCTCGTCGATGTCAAGATACAACTAGGTTGTTGCACTGGAACGGTCGATCAATGGTGGTATTGGTCGACCGATCTTAGTGTAATTAGGCATTTTCTACCCGCACTAGTCGAACGATACCTTGCGGCGGTCGACTGATTATGCTTATTTTCTCGGGATGAAGACGACTCTGTTAGAATCGGTCGACCGAGACCCCTTTGTCGTTCAACCGATTGGATCTAAGTAAGTCAGTTGGGGGCCTAAATTATCTAAATGGTCAACTGTCTTAAGAATTAGCCCAACCAATCACTTAAGTAAACTTAAATGTGGTTCGACTGATTGTAGTTTGGGTCAACTGGTGGAAGCCTTGAGAAAACGTAGGAAGTCCTTGTTATTTTCAGTCGACCGAAAGCTCATTGTCGTTCGACCGTTGGGATGATTTGTTTAATATTATTTATGGTGTCGACCATCCAAACGGTCGACCATCCTGAGACTTTTGTTCGACTGTTTGATGTTTGTTTGGTTCGACCGATGGTTTGTGGTTTGAACCAATTACCGGTATTACCGACCAACCGGTCGACCGCTTGCCTCTTTTCGGTTGACTGTTAGTGCACAAAACATTGTTTATGTTTATGAGCGTGTTGGCGCGTGAGTTTCTTTTATGATTGTTATGCTTTCATGAGATATGCATTGAGACCCTATGTAGTAGACCTGATGGACCATAGTTCCCCTTTGCATGATCTATATATGTGGCTCTACGGAGCAAGTTGATCGTTAGCCTGTGTGGCAATGAAGATGACTGTCTAGCCTTTGTGACGATGGGTATGACCGACCGATGATGTTCCGACGGGTGTGATCGTCCAATTGTTGCACGACTGGCGAGTAGCCGAGTATGAGCGACCAAAGTGACAGCTCCGGCGGGTTGTGGCATTGCGACCACGGGGGTAGATCTGATGATGACTCGGAAGTGCGTGCAACTTGTTGGCTTTTTGGCCTTAATCTATGTTTTGATGATTTAATCAACCTAATCTTAATTGTGATCATGTAGAGTAGCACACATGTTGCATTGCATATATATTGTTTTGTGCTAACCTCTACAGGTGATCAAGACTCAATGAAGAAATGAAATCAAGTCAAGACATGTAATCAAGCTCATTTGAAGACATGTATTTTGTATTTCTTTGAGTCTTAGGAGCTTTGTGTAATTGAGCATACTTGAGCTAAAAACTACTCAAACACACACTAGGTTCCCTATTGAAGTCACACACACGAAATTTCACATAATTTGGACTTCAATAGATCACCCAAACTTAGACCGAAAAACACTAAACCAAAACCTGAACAGTTTGAACACATTTGGTCGACCGAAACAGACCGTTCGGTCGACCGAGTGATCGTATAATCCTGTTAGTATTTTACTGCCTAAGTTCGGTCGACCGTCCGGACCTTTTCGGTCGACCGAGTTAACATGTTTTTCCGACCGTTTGTTTTGTCGTATTATACCTAACGGTCATATTTGTATTATCTCCAAATACCCCAAATACATTTTGTGTATCGGTCGACCGAGGTCCTTGTTCGGTAGACCGAACTTATGTCTCTTGACAAACCCAAAGTGGTTGTCGGTCTTCGGTCGACCGTGGACATTGTTTCGGTCGACCGAATATGATCTTGTTTGTCAACCCCAAAGTGTCTGGTGTTAATCGGTCGACCGAACCTATGTCGGTGTTCAACCGATCACTTAAGTGAACCTTAATCTAAATTGTCAAACGGTCTACCTGTAATGACCCTAACCTTGTTTAAGGTGTTGATGGTAATTATGTGGACTAATGATGGAGGTTTGCATGGGGAAGGTAATTTTGTGCAGGAGATGCATGGGGAGGTGAAGGGGCTGGCACTGTAGACGAGGGGAAGAGTGATGGCGTGCACTGTAGCAATGAGAGGGGTTTTAAGGGTTTTCTTCTTCTCTTTTCCTTCCTTCTTCCCTTCTTCATTTCCTCCTCTCCACCGATTCCTTCCTCTTCCTTCGTGGTGCTCGAGCAGTGGAGGTGCGCGTGAGGCGAGCGTGCTGGGCGTGGCGTGGTGCGAGGAGGTGCGCGTGAGGTCACGGTATCGAGGCGTCGTCGGAGCTCCGGTGAAGTCCGGCGTTCTTCGTCGATCTTCAAAGAGAGGTATGCCAAGTTCTTGCATTAGAGGCCTATTGTGATCACCCACGTTGGGGTGATGGTTTGGTGGGTCGCGGGAGGTCGGAGACCTCGCCGGCGACGAGTTTGGGCGTCAAAACCTCGGCTGGCGCGAGGTTAAAGACGTCTGTCGGTCGACCGGGTCCCTTGGACGGTCGACTGATCGCAGTGTTTTTCGTCTGCCTGTCGTGTTTCGGTCGACCGTGACCTTGTGTTCGGTCGACCGTAACGTGAGTGTACCGGTAGAATACGTAAGCTTCGGTCGACCGTTTGTTGACATAGAAAATATTAGGTTGACCCTGTAAGTGTTCGGTTGACCGAGACCCCCGAGTCGGTCGACCGGTAGATCCGTTTTGAGTGTTGACCAGACTCTGGATTTTTGACCTCGTTCGGTCGACCGATTTTAGACCTTCGGTAGACCGTTAGGATTTATGTGCTGCGCAAATTGTTCGACCGTGACAGACGCTTCGGTCGACCGATTCCCTTGTGGAAACGGTCGACCGAGTTGTCAATTTCGGTCGACCGATTCCCTTGTGGAAGCGGTCGACCGTTTGTCACTTCGGTTGACCGAATTCCCTTCAGGAAAACGGTCGACCGTGTCTCTTTCGGTCGACCGTTTTGCACAGGACAGGATTCCTAGTTCCACTTAGGATGCCAACTCTGTCCACGGAAACCCGTGTCCTCGCCTTGTGCGTGAGCCGGGAGGTGACGGTGGGCGCGTTATGCGTGCCTGCCCAGGGACCGCCGTGTGGAAGAGTGTGGGTGTCCGGAACGCGTCACGTCCATGTATGGATCGTGACTTTATCTGGTGGATCGTTTGACTCGCGTTAGAGTAGCGGCCTGAGGGATTACGGATCCCATTGCTTCAGCTACACGCAACTGCTGTCGGGTGCAGTGACTACCGGCCGATGGCTACGGAGGCACAGAGACTACCGGCCAGGATTGGCGACGGAGGTCCAGAGAGGTACCGGCCTATTGACGGCGACGGAGGTCGCGACCCTGCTCAGTTGGAGCCGGAGTTGGTGTTGCACGTGGAGCTCGTTGACCCTGCGGACTTCGGTTCGGATCTGTCGATCGTCTGGCCTTGTGTGGCGGATATGTTCGACTGGCCTTGATGGCAGTTATTGCACGTGTCGTGCGGCCTGTGTGGCGGCGGTAGGGCCCCTGTGCGGTCTGTGTGGCGGCAGGGAGGATCGCGCGTAGCCTGTGTGGTTGCGGCGATGGACTGCCGATGATGTGTTCCGGCAGGTAGCTCGATTGGGCACCTATCGAGTGATATCCCGTGCGGTCTGTGTGACGCCGGTTGATGGACCGACCTGAGCGACGGCTCCGTTGGTGTGGTGGTGGTGGACCACGATGTATTCAGATCTGATTTCTACCTTGCGCGGAAGTGCGAACGTATCCTCACCGATCCCTTGGCTCGTGTAGTCGCGTGTGGGGATGTGTTGCGTATTGTCCGTTAGACCGTATGTGCCTACGGTAGGTCTCTACGGAGACCCGTTGTTTGGACCGTGCGGCCTGTGTGGCGGCGGTGATGTTTGACCGTGTGGCCTGTGTGGTACCGGTTGTTGCGGACCGTGCGGCCTGTGTGGCGACGACGATGTTGGACCGTGGGGCCTGTGTGGCAGCGGTGGCGATTGTAGACCGCGGGGCCTGTGTGTCAGCGGGAACGATTGCGGGACGGATGTCCGGTTTGGCCCTTGGTGGCGTTGTTGTTTTACTGCTTTGTATTCCATGTCATGCTATACTAGTATGTTAGGGCATATAGGTGAGCTTGTCATACGGGGTTTCCTTATGGAAACTCAGGCATTGTTGTTATGTTTATTTTCAGGACCGCGTTAGGTTCCGGCGGGTGGTGACCGAGGGAGATTGCACTTTGGGACTGGATCCTGTCGTCTGCCTACTTTTAGGTTGTCGTGATTATATGTACCTTGTGTTTCGTGTTGTAATGTAATCACTCTTTTGACAAACTCGTATTGTATTCTGGTGCACCAGACTTATTTATGTATTTCCTTCAGTAATGTCCCCACTCTTGATGGTTTGTCCACGTGTTCTTATGATTTAAAAAGTTTAAATTTTCCGCTGTTCGGGGATGTTACACTACCGAACAACTCGATCCGGTCGACCGAACTTACTCAGAATTGGGTCCTGTCAGTTTCTGTTTTGTGTTTCTTACACAATCTCTACCCAATTCATCCTCAACGGCTGTAACTCTTTAGGAGCTTATAAATAAGTGTTCATTTGACACAATTAGACATATCTTACACTTCCATTTGCCAAATACACTTAAGTGAAACTCCCAAGTCTCTCATTCCCCAAATTCTACTCTCCAAGCTTAAACTTCCACATTTTAGCATGAATTTCACTTCCTAAGCTAAGTGTGGCTCAAGTTAGAGAGTGTGTTCCACTCAAGATCTCAGTTTTAAAGAAGCAAGGACTTCGGTGAAAGCCCGAAGTGTTCCTCTCGGATTGTGAGAGAAGAAAGTCAAGCTCACGAGGATGTTCATGGAGCTTGTTTTCTAAAATGCTTAATCTCGGCCCGAAACAAGATTGATAGTGAAGACACGAGCGGAGCTCGAGGGAGATCGAGCGGAGCTTGCAAGAGAGGAAGTAGGCGGGAGGCCGAACCTCTATAAAATCTGGTGTATCATTGTGGTTTGCCTTATTTGCTTGTTTTTGTTTAAATTCCTTTGCACATCTTTGATTGCTTAAACAAGTAGGTAATTAGCTTAAAGTGATTAGAATTAGAAACCCTCACGATTCTCACACGACTTTCACTAATCTCTCATGTTAGTGTAGTCGCGAGTTGGGGGTGTCGCGTACTCTCTGTATGACCGCATGTGTTTGCGATGAGTATCTTCGGTTGCCCGGTTATGTTTTGATTTCTGATCATATGACCCTTATGTGGGGGAGATGACTGTTGTATTTTTATATGTTGTCATGATACTAGTATGATAGGTCATATATTGCATGTACTTGTAGGTGTGCTTGGTATACAGGATTTCCTTATGGAAACTCAGCCATTGTCATTCATGTTTTCTTTCAGGACATTTTAGGTGTTGAGCGGGTGGTGACTGAGGACGAATACATTTAGGATTTGGATCCTCGAGTCCTTTTGAGGTTGTTATGACTACTTGTTTTCATGTGTATTGTACTTTGATGTAGTTCATGCTTCGACAACTCTTGTATACGGCGCACCTTATGGTATATATATATATATATATATATATATATATATATATGTGTGTATTTGAGTAGCGTCCTCGTGTAATTGGTTGTCTTTTAATTATCGTTTAAGTTAAAAATTTCGTTATTTCGGGTTCGTTACAGATGAACCCCCAGTAGAGTTATAAATAGGAGGTTATGGTCCCCAAGCCAAACATGACAACAACCATAATAATATACAGTTTTTCTCTTCCCTGTCTAAGAGATCATAAAAAAGGCTTAGAAGGCTAATAATTTATGTTTCCGCTATGTATCAACGTAAGTCTTCTAAATTGTTTTATTTTGCAAATAACTCTCTATTGATTAGTATAGATCTTAAAACTATTTTGTAGTAAAATTATATACGTTAAAGAGAACATAGTGCTAGATAGGAAAATTTGCACGCCAATAAGAACAAAATTGTTTCATTACGGGGATATCACAATAGACAAACCTCAATGCAAGAACCTCTGTGAAGTACCAAGTAGATAGGGAACCGGTTTCCAATCTTATGTGATCGTCGAAATAGCCTACCGATCTGGAATAAGACACCATGACTAATAATTGTTCACTTTTGTCATTTTGGGGGGCTTAACCAATGCTCTAGATTTTGTCATTTTCCAGTAGTTTTGCATTTAGATTTTTTCTTACTCCTTATCTCTATTTTCAGAGCTTATATTATACATGTTTAGAATTATATTACAATTCGATGATACAACTGATCCTAGCATCAAAAACATACATTGAAATATTGAATACGGTTGGTCACGACCACTAGCATGGGATGATAATTGTTCATTCTTACAATTGAAAAAAAAAGTATATATTATAGAAATTTGTGAGTAGATATGGCTTCAAAAAATGCATGACTAAGAACACGCGAGCTGTCACCAAGAAAGGAGTTTAGCATCACTTGCACGCAAGTATCTGTCATATATAAGCGAAAGTAGTTTAATTACATGTAACAGTGATTTTAAATAATACGTACGGAGTACAGTAATAAACTAATAATCAACATACTCAATTATTAGCTACACTGTAACGTGCTCACATTTAACCAATTTAATAAGTGGCAGGACCACTTCATAATGGAATCAGCTGGAATCGATCAACATAAATTATAATTGGAGAAGTGGTTCTGAATTAAGGGTGACATTGACGGAGCTCTACTTCGACAACGACATCAGGATGCTGATGAGTGATGACGATCATTAAGTGCCGCTCCTTTATCTATTTGGTTAATATTCTTTTGCTTCTCATCGTCACCTTCACCTTTTTAAATTCCCTACTATCTAAGGTTAACTTTCATTTGTTTCCACATTTATTTATTTATTTTGAAAACTTGTTTCCACGTCCAATTTTTTTTTGAACAGTTGTTTCCACGTCCAAGCAAGCATGTCCTTTATAACCTTTTGATTTCGTGTTTTGTGGTAATCGATTGGGTAACGATGGAGGCGAGGTGGGGGGTGTCTCCTAATGACTTTATTAATTAATTAGCATATGACTTACATATATGTGATCGCAGTTTTTCTTAACCTTTGTTTGTTGTCAAGCTGATGCAAAGCTGGGAGATTTTGTGCGATGAGTCAATCACCAAAGTAATTACTATTTAAAGACACTGCATATATATTGGTGCCCAAATAGAATGCAGATCACAGTAGAACTGAGTCTTTGCTCTTTAGTAAATTGCCGTCATCAGTAAGAAATATCAGAGTGCATGTATCTCGATCGGTTCACCATATGTAAATAAACTCTATTTGAGATTTTTCGAATGATGGGTCTCATGGGATGGGATCTTTATAGTTCCAATTTGTATATCTTTTGTTTGGACATCATATTCAAAATATCCACAAATAAAATGGCACATGATATTTTAAGCTTAGAAACATAAATTTAACAACAATAAACACACCATAAAAAACAAATAGTATATAAGTGGTCATATTTGAATTATGCCTTTAAATGTTTTTGTTAACTCGAATTTTATACCTTATGTTTGGATGAACATGTTTTCTTAAAATGACGCGGTTAAAAATAGATATGATACAATTACACTTGTTTAGACTCAATTGAAGGCAAAAATAATATACAACCAATAGACATGTAATAATGTAAACATATCATACCTTGACCCCTATATGTGTACCGTCACTGCCAATATATACAGTAATTCTCCAGTGAACATGATGTTTAATCTACATATTTCAAACTCCTACCATATACGTAATTCATCTAAAATTGTAAGGTAGATTAAAGTTATGACAGATTGACAGTTATGTTAATAAAATGATCTAATTGTTGATATTAATTGCAAATTAAGCATAATTAAATCTAATTGTAAGATTGAATGAGACTTAAATAAATAAGATGAGTCATAGGCTCACTAGATCTTGACCATATATATGCATACATATATAATATATGTATGTGTATACATATATATACATATACACATACACAACAAATTTCCATAAGCATCTAAGATTATGTTCTCCTCAATCTTGTAGGGCCGTTAACTTATATATCAAATACATCCACACTTCTCTTCTCAAACAACACATATGATAAATCTAGACACCTAAGTCTCATCCAAATATTTGGTAGGACCTACAAATTAATATATTTACAAAATTCGATAAAAGGGATTTTATCTTACTATTAACCGCCGCTGCTTGCGTTGGAGGATCTAACTAGGAATAAACCAAGCCCACCGGAATAAAAATTAAAAACGAAGTGATCAAAGTTTTGATGTCAACGTCATCCTAAAGCCCCCAGTGATGCTCAAATCTTAGAGAATCGATTTTCACAAAAAAATCTGATTATAGATTGTTTTTAGAGAATCTAATTATGAAAGTATTTTTGAGATGAAAATAATTTCACTTGAAGTCAAATTACATTCCAACCTTATACACACGAGAATTATGTGTAAAAATATAATAACAAATTTGATTGAATATCTTGAAGTTGTTTGCTACTAATTAACATATTCGAAATCATAGTTACGAAATCACAATTACCAACTTGAGGTGAAAAATAAACCAAAAATTCACAACCATATTATGAACCAACATGTTGTCAATAAAGTAATTAACATAGTAAATCTTTTACGATAATAATTAAAAGTGACAAAAGTCAAAATAATTGATGGTATGTTTGGTTAATAATTGATGGTATGTTTGGTTAATATTCTATGTTACTTAGGGCAATATAGACATTTCTTTTCAAAATCCATGAGCAATATTCTTGAATCAACTTTTTTATTATTACGGAGAAGATAGAACTTTAAGAGCACATTTTAATGGTGAAAATCAGATTCTGGATATTAGAATCAATTCTGGGTGATGGTGTTTGGGTAAAACTGATTCTACTGACAAATTCTTGAAAATATAGTTTGAGAATCAGTACCCAAACACATACTGAGGTAGGAAGAGCAAGGATGGGTCAAATGCGTGTCGTTTCAAGAAAGAGGTTGTTTTGGATTGGCTTTTTAGGAAGTGATGACATTTCAATAAGTTGTTTTATTTCGATTTATCAGAATTTAAGAACCAAAAACACATAGAGTCCTTGATAATGTTAGTTTCTATGGTTATGTTTGCGGACAAGAAGCATGTGAAAAGTAGGGGTGTCAACAGATTGGATATGGACCGGATATAGGTATATCCATATTCGTATCCGTATGAAATTTACGGATTCGGATACGGATACGGATTGTTTGCGGATATGAAAAGTCTATATCCGTTCGGATATTTGACGGATTCGGAGCGGATACGGATAATATCCGCATCCGTAAACATAATTCCCAACCTTATAACATTTTTTTATTTTCACTTAGACAAATTCTTATACATAGTCACATTTATAACTTTATTTGGTTTCAAATATTAATTTACTTTATCTTAACTTCTAACTCTATATTCTGAAAATGAGAAATATTCAATGCTTGAATAAATGTGATCAGTAGATGTATTTTTATTTGAATAAATAAATTTAAAATATATATTCAAAATATAATCACACAATGTTGAAATAGGAATACTTCTAGGTATAATAATGTATTGCATAAGTATATAAAACAAATATGGATATAAATGTTGAAATACAGATATGTAGTTCCGAAGTGGATATTAATCGGATTAGTACTTTAGGGGTAGTAATTTAGAATAGTTTATATATTTAGGTAATTTATAGAAAAAATACCAAACTTATATATCATTAATTTAAAGAATAACTATATATATAATACATATACAAATATAGATGTTGAACTACGGATATTCGATCCCGGATCGGATATTATACGGATCGGATGTACTAATAACCATATCCGCTCCACGACTTTACGGATCGGATACGAATACGGTCTAACGGATATTTTTTCTCGGATCGAATGTTCAAATTCGAATACGGATACGAACGGATGCTCGGATATTCGAATATCCACTGACACCCCTAGTGAAAAGTAGATTCTGAGAGTCATATGAAAAGTAATGGAAAATAAAATTTAGTGGGATTAAAATTTCGTTTAACCAAATTATGTTGTTTGTGCATGTAACTGGAATCTGAGGAATTCAAATTATATTATTTGTGCATTTAGCTAAGTGTAGAGACGAGACGTCCCACGACAACTTTTCCGGCCACCTCCGACAATCCCCCCTTCAGCCACCTCCCCTCTTGCTACCTCCAGCAACACCACCTCCAGCCACCTCTGACGACGTCTTTTCTGGTCACCTCCGACATCGTCCCCTCCTACCTCCGACGACCACTTTTCCGGACACCTTTGACGACACCCCCTTTAGGAAGTGAAGACATTTCAATAAGCCATTTTATTTTGATTTATTAGAATTTAAGAAGCAAAAACGCATAGTCCTTGATAATGTTAGTTTCTATGGTGATGTTTGTGCAGAAGAAACAAGTGAAAAGTGGATTCTAAGAGTCATATGAAAAGTAATGGAAAATAAAATTCAGGAGAATTAAAATTTTGTTTGACCATATTAAGTTGTTTGTGTATGTAATTAGAATATGAGGGAATTCAAATTATGTTGTTTGTACATGTTAGTTATGATTCCATCCATGTCACCCCTCCGGCCACCTCCAACAACGTTTTTTCTGGCCACCACTGGTGACCCTTTTTCCGGTCACCTTCGACAACACCTCCTTTGGCCGGAGGTGGTCGGAGAGGGTGAGGGGCATTGCTAGAGAAGTAGAAATTGGCTAGAGTTTCAAGATTAAGATTCATTGCATTGCATGACACTTATGAAACCTATAGAAGTCTCACATACAATTCCAATTCTCTTTAGACTTCAATAGGAAATCATCGAAATTCGTAAAAAACCTATAACAGGATTTCTGTATTCAACCGGTTGACCGGTAGAACCATCTGGTTCGACTGGATTTCAACAGACTGTCTCAGAACGCCTTTTATGTCCGAAACGATCGACCAAAATCCTCTTCTAGTTCGACCGTTACATTTATCTTGTTTGCCTGTCTAAAAACGGTTGACCGACATACCTCTTCCGTTCGACCGTTTCTCCTTTGTCAACCAATAGGACTTAGCTCATCCATTTCAAATCTTCTAGCGTATCAGTTGTTGACATGTGTCCTGGTTAGCGTGAGTTCCGGTCGACCGAAACTTCGTTTTGTTCAACCGATTGCATTTCCGTATTCGTCTCAAATATGACAGTTATACTTGTCGTATATTCCAACGGTCGTATAAACATACTCATCTAAACTCTCTTTTGATTTGGTCTTCTGGTTGACCGAACATCCTTTAACGGTCGACCGACACCTGAAACCTCCCAGCTCCATGTCTTACTGTAAGTTTCTGGTCGAACATTCACTTTATTCTGTTCTACCAATTGTCCCTTGCTTAGTCCTGTCTCAAATTAAATACTTCATACGGTCGACCGAACCTCTTTTAACGGTCGACCGGTTCTTGATTCTTTTCAAGATCCAGTCTTACTGGACGTTTCCGGTCGAACACGTGATCCAGTTCGTTCGACCAATCACTTAAGTTCTAGCCCAGTTGGTCCGACCGTCTGCATCTTTACTCGACCGAAATAATTATTTTTGTATACCGGTCGACCGATTGACCTGATCCAGTCGACCGTTTGTGTCCTGAAATGTGTCATGTCATTTCCTGTTTCGTGTTTCCTTACACAACTTAATATCATTTCAATCCCAACGGTTAGAATTAGTTTAGAGCTTATAAATAGAACTGAGAACACTCTTCTAAGGTCACCAATCTTTCTCCAAGCTTAAAATCTCACTACTACTATCAAACTTGTTCTAAACACTTGTACTCACATCTTTCCACTTGAAATCACCATCTTTGATTGCATCATCCATTTCAAAGGCTCAAGATTAGTTGCTGAAGTAAAGTCTTCAAGAGTTGTACTAAGCTTCCGGTGTGAAGCTCTTCTCATATTGTGAGAAGGTGGTCCAAGCTAGGCGAGGGTGTTCGCAAAGCTTGTGGTGTAAAGACGTGATCTCGGCCTGCAATGGAAATCGGATTAGTGGAGGATGCGAAGTTGTTCGAGTAAGAGCAATTCGTAAGAGATGACTAGGATCCGGTGGTTGGATCCAAACCTCTATATATCTGGTGTTGTGGTTTGTTACTATCTTCTTCACATTAATTTGTCTTAGCTTTTAATTTGGCATCGTTTGTTGAACAATCTTAATTAGTCTATTCACTCCCCTTTAGACTAATATTAGGACATATTAGATCCTACAGTATTCGCTGCGACGGACTGTTACCCAAGTCTAATACACAAATATTAGGAAAAGTTCTTGTCAAAGAGAATTTGTTTTATTTTCCCTTTGAATCCTAGTGCCCCCGCGGTAGTTGGATATTTAGTACAAAAAATAAGATGCTAAAAGACTTTATAAAGTCAAGATTGTAATTAGATTAGCTTATGGAACTCTAACACAGCTTAACGTTGAAATAAATGATGCTGAAAATGAGCACTTTCTTATGCTCAAATCGTTGAATGAGCTAGTAAAATATCAAAAATAAGTGAGCCAGTAGAATCGTCAAACATGCTAGCTCGAGCTCAACTCAAAAACAGACCTGGCTAAAAGAGACATTGAAATATATGTAATTACGTACATTTTATGACGATACATTGTTACATGAATCACAAGTGCAATGACTAATTCAGAATGAAATTTAATAGTCAACTCAAAATAATCTTTTTAATCTCAAAGTTAATTAGTCTTTTACTTGGGACAATTTAGACATACAGAAGTATGCCTTTTTGTTGGAGTGTTAGACTAGTCCCAACTCAAATTCTGAATGAGTGGAGTAGGGGTGAGCATCGTCCGGACTCGGACCCGGATTCTCAACAGGGTCCGGACCGAAGACCCAACCGAACTCGGACCGAACTTTTGTGGGGATTTTTGGATTTTGGTCCGGAACCGGACCAGACCGAAACCCGAATCACTCCGGTGGGCCGGACCGAAACCTGGACCGGAAGTTGCTCTCCCCTAGAGTGGAGCGTGAAAAAACTCGGCTCATCTACACACCTACAAAGGATAAATCATTAACTTTCAAAAAAAAACCTCCGTCTGGACTCTGGATTTTTTTTATTTTTTATTTAAAGAATCGTCTAGACTAGTTATTTTCATTCAGAAAGACAAAAAATGGTTCACGTGAAGTGAACAATGGGCATTGGTTTTCAACCCTGCCAACATCAAAATGATATGTGAAAGAAAGCTCCGGCCGACTTTGAGATGAAGACGGGGGAACCATAGATGCACGGAACATGACAGGATAAGGGTGGTTGTGTCTTCTTCCAATAGATTTGATGTCGCTGAGATAAAAAAATTCTTTACCTTTTTTTCAATTGGACGCAACCAAACAAGTTGGGATGTTCGTAGCAATTGCCAAAGCAAGCAATATCCTGTTCCTTACTAAAGAAACAAAGAAAGAAAACCACCAACTTCAAAAGTGGTATTGGAACAATTCGATTTGCTTGAGTTTGGTTGGATTGGTGCATGTCATATGGGCTCTTCCCACCAATCCAGAGGGCCAGTTCTAAGCTTGAGAAATGGAAAAATTAGTGTACCTGCATGTTTATCACGCTACATGTTTACTCTTTTCTTCTCATTCTTTCTCTTCTAATTGCCAAAAGAGCATGCGTGATACCAAACTGTCTATAATCTATGTATGTCTCAACCTTTTCGTGTACTTCAGCTTTCAATGACTTGGTCTAAGTTGGCTCTTGTGCTTCACAAGTTAATAATAAGAGCACAAGCTAGTTGTTGGAAAATACGTTCAAAGATTTTAAAGAAATAATGGACCAATCAAATATCACAAATCACTCATTATATACCCCTTTTCAACTCCTAAAATGAGTTATTAAACGTATCTAATCAATATCTTTACTTTTCTGCGTAGAAATTAGAATGAATCTTCAAACGCAAAAGGTGGAGAATTTATTTATGCAAATCTCACAACTCAATTCGCCGGTCATGGGCCGGTTTAATCGTCATGGACTTTTGTAAATCCCGTTTACCGTTTCAGCACAGCAGATCCGATTAAGGCTCACTCTAACAAAATCAAACCCGATTAGCGCCCCATTCGCGTCATGGCGAGAACGACCCCGGCGAAGAGAGGCGCACGCCGGCACGGCGGCGGAGAAGAAGGAGAAGAGGCGTCGGAGTACGAGAGGCAACGTCAGGCGAGGATCAGAGATAACAAAGAGCGAATCGAAGCGTTAGGGTTGCTGAAGCTCTCTTCTTCTCTTCGCTCTCCCGGTGGAGAATTCGAGAAGAAGAAGGAGGAGGAGGAAGAGGTTGGAGATGAAGAAGACGAGTACCGGCCTTCGGACGACGGTGATTCGTCCGAATATGAGGAAGATGGCTCTTGTTCGGGTTCGCGACGGAAGCCGAAGCAAAAGGTGCGTGTTTTGCAATGGGAAAGATTCGATCTTTACGTCATTTCTAACTTTTTCTCAAAATGTGGTGTTTCAATTGATTATTGGAGTTTATTCGTGTTGTTTCAGAGGAATAATATGGATGATATGGTAAAGGCGAGTTCGAGAAAGGAATTGTTTGCCGGAGTTGATGCTATGGAGTTGGATGAGGATGTAGCTATACAGAAGGTAAATTGCACTATTTTTATATTTTATATCCAACACATCGCTGGTGTTAATTGTTAAATGTATGTGTTGTGATTCAAGCATAGGCAATTGCCTTGTCACTTGGAGAACCAGCCGAAGAATCAAAGATATGTTCTAAGTTTTCAAAGCCATCTAGAGATGCTTCTGTTAGTGAAGCTTATGGAAAAGGGAGGCGCTCTGAGACGCGTGTAAGAGGAAAGAGAAAGAAAGGGGTATGTGATTCTTACAAGAATCAAATGACATGATATTTTGATTATGAGGTTTATGATAACTGAAAGGATTTTGAGTTTTAAGTTCCCTGTATTGCTTGTTTATTGATATGGACTTTAATGTTCAGAATGTTGCGCGGGTGCAACTGACACAGGATGAAGCTGTTGCTTATTTCTTCTCATTTGACTGTAAGTATATTTAACTTTGTCATGGTACGCTGGACTAGATACTTTAGTAATTAGTTCTGTATTTCTACTTGATATCCATTTAAACATTGAAATTTCACTGATCATTGGGAGGATCAAGGATGGATGATAAAACAAATATGAAGGGTGACTGATTGCCCAACTGGTAAACTGCATATTTTAGTCATCTGTAGTAATTTTGTTTTTTGAAAATCTAGTGTCTCTGAACTTGTATCGTGATTTACCCTCAAAAGATACAGCATCCAGCATAAATTTAGGACATAGAATGTGGATGTGTCGCACATAATAAGAGCTAGTGCTATGATTCCATCCATGTGAAGAGTGAACTGTGCCTCGAACCCAACCTGCAACACCAGAGTCAGCAGACTATGAACCTCACTTGAGAAGGAATGACAAATTATAGGCACAACCAATGCTTCAAGTGGCCTCACCGTCTCACGGTAATAATGAATTATAACATGCTTCTTAGTTCATCCACGGAAATTTAGCAAGTATTGTCTCTGTAGGCATTAGAAACATTGTGAAATAGAGTTAAACCGGAAAATGAATGTGTAATGATCCCAATTCCCAAGAAACAGAGAATGTATATGGTGCTTGTTATGCAAGTATAATTTCTTTGCCTCCTATAATTCTGTTTGAACATAATTTACAAGTATCACTGCTTACCTTGAAACCAATAAATAGTTGCTTACCTTTTTTGCTTTGGTAGTAGTGACAGGGAAGGGGAAAATTGGGCTACATGATTTAAGGAGATTGGCAATTGAACATGATTTCAGTTGGACAGAGAAGGAGATGGCTGACATGATCCATTGTTTTGATGCCGATCGAGATGGAAGGGTAGCCTACTAGCCTCTACGGTCTATTTTGTTGCTTTTGTTAACTTTCTTAGTAACTAGGAACATCATCTGCTACTCAGCCCTCCATTTCTACTTCTAATGAAATCTACAATGAAGATGAGCTATGAGATCCCATTCCTTTTCAATTTAGTCATGCAAATGGTCACTACTCTGGGTCCATTGTTTTGATTTTATGAAAATATTTGAGGACTAAATGTCCCGCCCAAGTTTCTCTTGAAGGAATTGAAGCAAATCCATATGCTTCTGGAAATATGATTTTTATGCAACCACTAGTGAGTAGTGAGGGTTGACGATCTCCCAAGTCAGAAGTCTATCATTTCTCTTGCCCGCACACTGTTATTAGTTTTTGTTTCAGATGAAAATTTTGTGGCATCACAACTATGTTTCCTTGCTTTCTTATGCTTTAGCAAGCCATCTTATATTTTGTTGTTTGTTTTGCAGTTAACTCTCGAGGATTTCCATGGCATTCTTTCCCGGTGCAACCTGGTGCAAGAACCAGGGCGATCTTAAGTATTTATTTAAGTCTGGCCCAAATACTTCCTTACAATAGTTGCCCTTAAAAGCTCATTTGGTAATTGTTTTATGTATATGTCAATGCTACCTCAATGCTTCAAAAGAGGTGCCCGACACAGTAAAGAGGGGTCAGATATACCAAGTCTTGCCATCATGATAACAGAATGGTTCTTTGTGGTTTGCTAATTGTGTGCATGAGAGACGCATCTATCCAGCATAACGTGAATATGAGCTAGTGTAACGCGCATATTTAACTTCTCTCAACGTGTTACTGTACAGTGTGCATAATGCTTAATACATCAACCCTTTATTTACCTTTCTTATGGATGTCTACCAGATGAGATATTGGCTTGGTCTACAACGGTTTGTACAGACTTAAGGCCACGGTTGATGTACCTGTACCATTGTCACTTTTGTAGTGTGTTTTTGGCGCAGGTAAGTATCCTTTGAAAAAGGGTCATGACAAATGGTTCGATAGCAGGTCAGGAATCCATGTGATTACAACGTGCCTCGTAACCTCTTGATCGCCAATCTATAATTATGATTTCGCTCCCACCTCTTGTTTTTTAGTGTAACACTAACGTTTAACACCACTCGTCAACGAATAACTTAAAAACATTGCTAATTTCTTCACGTCGGCTAAAATATTTCAGTTGTATAATTTTCTACCGTAGTTCCACTGATAGAACTCAATTTCTTCTGGAATTTCCTTTGAATGCTTTTTTTAACCACGAAAGGGCGGTTCACTCAGACTTGGAATAATTAAGAGATTACTAAAAGAGAGTACTAATGTTATTTATGCCTTAATTAATTTTTGGCGGGTCTTATCAACATTCGGGTTTACCGAACCCTATGTGAACACACCCGACTGGCCGACTCCCTCCTCGTCTTCAAACCCCAAACCGAAAATCCCCTTCTTCCCCACCTTCAAACCCTAGAATCCCCAAACCCTAATCCCCCCCAATGGGTGGCCACGGGGGCCTCAACATCCTCCCTCAGAAGAAGTGGAACGTCTACAACTTCGACAACCGCGAGAAGGTCCGCAAGGATGAGGAGGCCGCTGCGAAGGAGGAGCAGCTCAAGCGCGAGCAATCCCGCAAACGCGACCTCGAGTTCCGTCTCGAGAAGCTTCGCGAGGCGCGCGGCCTCCCCTCAACCTCAACCTCAACCTCCGTCCCTGAACCCCCGAAATCGGACGCCAACCACATCAACCTCTTCGACGGCCTCGTCGGCTTCTCCGCCCTCGGATCCGGAAGTGAAGGCCCCAATTTGGAGGTGGAGGAGGCCAAGGGAGGGAAGAGGAAGAGGGAGAAGGAGAAGGAGAGGGCGCCGGTGGTGATCACGCCGGAGGACGAGAAGTATAGGATGGGATATGGAGTGGCTGGGAAGGGCGTGAAGGCGCCGTGGTATTTGGAGAGGCCGAAGGTGGCGGTGGAGGAGGAGAGGGAGGAGAGGGAGGATAACAGGAGTGGAGGGAAGAAGAGTATTGAGGAGTTGAGGGAGGAGAGGATTAGAAGGGAGATGAGGGAGAAGGAGAGGGAGCAGAAGCTCGTGGCTAAACAAAGGTAGTAGAATTGATTAATGTCTCCAATTTTTGTGGTTCACTGTTGTTTCTTTTGTCAGGTTTACTCATGAAAATAAATATTTCAACAAAAATAGAGCATTTAATCCCAAACAAGTTGGGGTAAGCTAGAAATTTAACTCATCAGTTCAAGCATGTGAATTGCTTTCCTAAATTCCCATACTAAGCAAAATCCTTTGAAATATTCCAATCTTTTAGGTTTCTTTTGACCGCTTCACAAATTAATCTTTGTCGGCTGCTGCCTCTTATTAAGATAGATATTACTAGTACGATCTTTTGTGGTAAGGGTATGTGTTATTGTGTTCTATTTATTTTGTTTTCCCTGAATAAAATAGAACTTTCATTGCAGACATGGTGGATCGTATGATGGTCATAGATCGAGAAGAAGTCGGTTTAGTTGATGATTTTTCTCATCCTGGATACGAAAAGGTGGTTGTTCAGGTAAATGAATTTTATTTCATTGTTCTTTACATCAAAGCTTTCATGGTTTAGGCATAGTTGTCTGTATGTGGTTCTCATCTTAAAATTCTGAAGTATTTCTATAAGCGGTAGGACATTGGTGTTGTGATTTTGACAGATGCAATCTTCGTAGCATTCTAATTTCCGTTTCATGTTTCTTCTCGCCTTGGAAAAGAAAAGGCCAGCACGGAATTTAATCGCTTTGATGGAGTAGAACATGAAGCGCAAAACTGAAGTGAAGAAGCATGTGAGCTTATGAGAATTCCCCCAAGTCAGCTTCAATAGGTTATACAGTTACACATAATGTATCTGATGTCCTACTTAATTTCTACATAAGGATTTTTGACATTTGCAATGAAAATGAGAATCGGGGAGCATCATGTTTTTTGTACTTAACAATGAAAAAACCTAATCAAGGCCCTTCTAGGTTCACCAAGTAGAAAACATGCATCTTTTTGTATATATTAGGGTTGTCAATGGAGCGGGTGTCCAAGTAATGATCCCACCTACTTTATCACATCAGAAATAACCAAACTTCTAGTTTCCATCTCGGGGGATCGATCCCAGGATCTCAAGAACTGGAAGAAGCCATACCATTGCACCACCGAAACGGTTGTCGTATGTTTCAATATTTAATTTATATAATATATATTTACAAATATTGTATGCTACTATTACTTCTCGGAGCGGATATTATTCGGATTGGATATGCTAATATCCATATCCGTTCCACTAATAGTTGGATATTTTGACTCGGATACAAATATGGCTATACAAATGTTATTTTCTCAGATAAAATACTAAAATCCAAACACCGATACGAACGATAGTCAAATTTGGGATATCAATTGACACCCATGGTCATCATATAATATAACATTAGTCTTTCTATATTAATAGGTTGAGTGTCCCCTAGGATTGACTGTGAATTGGAAGCATCCATTTAAACTGGCTGGGATTCACATTTCCATTTTTTACTGATAACATACTCGCTGAAAGTTACAATCATGTTAGCTATATCGAATAAAAACCATTTTAAAGAGCACACCTGATATTATGATGGAGACGTATGATGACCATTAATGTTATTGCTTTGCATTAGGTTGAGCTCTGGTTCTAGTTTCTTGACTTCCTTTGTGTTGCAGATTTACCGTGGAAGTGAGAAATTCTTTCCAAGTGCAATTTTTTACAAACCAATCACTTGGAAAAAAAGGTGTCAAATCAAATGCACATAGAAGGGCAAATTTAAGGTTGGTTGTCAAATTCACAAGGATTGTAATTTTAATAATTCAGTTCATAAATCCACCCTACATGTTTTGTTTTTCTCTAAGTTCGCTAGTTTCCGAGTAATCTCTATTTTTTTATAAAGCAGATCAGCTTATGTAAACAAGGGTTACCTTTTTTGTTATAGGATGTTCCGTTGAATATACGATGATCAGATTACATGCAGCGGAAAATTTTACCGGAGATGCAAAGAAGCGCTGTATAATGGCACGAGACCTGCTACAACACTAGCGAAAAAGCAAGAGGAAAATTTTGCTTGCCGTTTTCGTTTATGTAATTCACGATGACACGTTAAACGACCATATGCTTTTTAGGAGTTTTATGATTTGTTGGTTGTCTCAACTGTAGATAAAATCGTTGGCTCTATATATCTATTTTCTACTGTGCCCAACAGTGTGTAACTTATGTTTTTTTAATAAATAAATTGGTTTATTCTCAATCTCTCTATATTAGTTCATTCTCAATCTCTCTATATTAGTTCATTCTCAATCTATGCAGACCTTACAATCGAACGAAGCAGCAAAGCGCACTCTTTTGAACTGTACTTAATCTCAGAAGTCTACATTCACTTGGTGATATACCACTCTTCCATTTGTTTGCTGAAAAATATTAACCATTGATAAACAGACCAGTACACCAAACAAGATTTTCTGCTTGAACAGTTTGAAATAACATTGCCACAAACATAGTCACAAATTCTACTACATTAACAATAAATAACTAAAGCAGATCGGTAGCAATACTTTGTTACGGTATTTAGTTTGAAGAATGATTGTTATTGCTCCAAAGGTCATTTCTTCACAATGTAGCCCAAAAGTATTCCCAACAAGGCTATGATAACCACAAATACGAGTGAGAAACCTCCACCCTGCTTGCTTATTTCTCGCCTCAAGAGATCCTGCACACAACCAATGTGGCTTCTGTTTTACACGAGCTAAACACACGACGAAGCATAAAAACTCATAACTTCATAAGTGGATATGAAATGAAAGGATGCCGGATTGTTTTCACAAAGGAAAAAAACTTCACGTTTAATAACACATGAAATAAAGTAGTTTCTAAAATCATTACAGCAAAACAATTAAATCAACATTACAATTTAGAAGAAGTGATCTAACTTTCAAAACTTTAGCGTCAGTAGTTGGAACATATAAAATCATGTGTGATGTGTTTAAGCCATTGAGGTACAATGGAAGTGCAAATCCACAAAAAAGACAAATATGAATTGGCCAAGTTAAGGATATGCAAAAATAGAAACATACAGCGTTATAAGCTTCAGCATTGTTATTCTTTTTAAGCACAAATACGAAATCGTCAACCCATAGCAGCAAAGATGTTTTCTCAAACCAAACCGAAATATGAATTGGTAAAGAAATATCTCGAGTTTCATGATGGGGAAAAATGGAGCAAAACCACATGCCATGAATGAATAATGGAGTTATGAGCAGTATTTGAACTGAAAAACATAAATCACCAAACCCATTGATAATTTCCTGAATATCTATGAGATATATGAGAAGTTAACTAATAATTCTTACCATCTCAAAACGAAGTTTTTGGTTTTGTTGAACGATTTGATTCTTCTCATTCCTCAACTGCGAAATTAAAGCTGTTGCCTGAAAAGAAGCCAAGGGAGAAATGCATCAAAATGTTAGAAATTCTGAAACCTCCAAATAGAAACGAGCAACCATTAAGATGTAATTGTCTTACAGTGACCTTAAGGAAACAAAGGTCCAAAACTTGTTTAAATTAAATTCTCCGAGAATGTGGAGAGATCAGAGTTTGTAAATCAATAACCCATATGGACTAAGTTAACAGTGTAAACTGCCTTAACCTGTTGTTATTAATATAAGTGGAGTTAGAGTTGTTACGACATATTATTTAAATATAAATGTTAAAGAGAACATAGGAAACCACATCAATGTTCAATGGTTAACACAGATTTTATGGACACCCAGAGTGCTTTATCTTACTTTCGATTAAAATAGTATCTTTCATCTAAAAAGGCTGAGATGAACAACATAACGAGGTAACAAAACAATGATTATTCAATAAGCTTAATGTTCCACGATAAATAAAAGTGCACCCTTATCTATCCTGAAAAGGAGATTACTCTAATGACTAATTAATTAGGAAAATACTGTGATATAGGTGGAGAGATAAAAAAGAATACCATACAAATAATTCAATGTGTGCAGAACAATTACATTACACACTCATACAGCACCAGGGTCTACAACCACTAAGGTTGAGGAGTTGGTAAAGGACTTGTATAAGAAAACAGAATACTACAAAGGCAGGATATACCGATATAGGCTACAAGCTTGCTGAATTGTGATTGTTTCTCAGATTAGTCATGTACATCAACATCAACATAACCTCAATGCCTCAGAAGAGGCTCCCTCCTAAGCGAGGTAAGGGGGGGTCGGATGTACGCAACCCTACCACTGTAAAACAGTAAAGTTGTTTCCAATTGACCCAAATGATGCAAATGCAACTGACCATCTGCGATTCCACAATAAAAGAAATGCAGATCGTTTAAATAGCCCTTTGATATAGTCAACGATGCTCCAAATGTCAAAAAACAACTTAATCTTTGACACAGTGGAAATGGACACCTCAGCTTAGTCATGTAACAGTAGAAAAACTTTGTTGCACGTCAACTGATTTTTCGAATGAGATGGATGAATGCTTATAGCATTACCCCAACTGATTAAGGTAATAGTCTGCAAAGCTTTGCTCTTGTACATATGCATTCCTAAATTCATTGCAATTCTCAAAGTTGCATCCGCCATACCCCGCAAAAATGTCAGCTTCTATTATATAGCATTATGGCGTTAATTTAGTTTTATAAGCACAATATGACACCTGGTTTTGAGCATACATGGAAGTCACAGGTTGACACAATTAAGAAACGAGTGGAGCTACGGAAAGAATGTGCAAGGATTGCTATAAATCTTGAAATTTTACCTCAAATTACCGTACAAGCACACATTCAGTCATGGAAGGAATTTCTAACAGTAAGATTGAGACATTTTTGTTTGTGTTCTGACTACACTGACATCACGTCATGGTAGGCTTGTGGTTGAAAAATGTGCTAAAAGAGTAAAAGGAGTTCTGGATCCAAAATAAGTAGTGAAAAGATAATCCATTTAAAATATATTCTTCATTTTTCATTGGCGAATATATAGGGTACCCAGTGAAAGCCAATACATTGGATTAGTTAGATACTAGATTTTAGGAATATATTGACATTGAACTTTTTTAGTTTTATTACTTTATAGTAGGCTCAAAGGCCTACAGAGCATACAATGTTTCTATTGATGATCATCCAGCAACGCGGATATTAAATAGCATCGCGTACACATTTGCCTGTTATGAAAACGTCAAAACTCTAGTGAAGCGCCAAGTAGTAAAAAATCTAACCTCAGAAGGTTTTTCTGAGGACTCAGCCAATGCTCTAGAAGCCTGCAATAACTAAATGAGTTATAACTTATAGAGCATATCACACCACTCAGTTTGAATCAATACAAATACTTACAGCCATCAAATCAGCGGGAGTTAATGACCCATTGTTTTCAGATAGTGAAGCTCTAGGCGAGGAACCTTCTTCAGATCCCTCTGGCACCGGTGACGGTGGCTGAGGAGGTGCAACATAGACTACTCTCAACTTGCTTTCCTCGACAACATTACCTGACTCCTTGGTAAACTAAAAAATTACCAACATAGCATTAGATAAAAAATATCTGCATACCCAAAAAGCAAACACACCAACAAAACCTTGCAAGGTCCAATTTAAAAAATTACCATTTCAGGAACAATGTCCTTAGCAGTGGTGCCGGCACTTACAACACTCTGAACAAGAAACTTATCCTTACATTGGAGGTCAAGCGGGACCTCCTTCTGCGCTTGCATTGTAACTTCATCACGAAAAACAGCACGAAGACGTTACCAAATTTAGAATTACAACTTATAAACCTCTACATTCTCAACAAAAGTTCAAAATTTCAAATTAAGACAGCATCCACGGTGAAAATACCGAGCACATCACACGCAGATCGGGGAGCCAAGACTCCAGTGTTGGGCCGAACGCAGTACTTCTTCGGATTCGTCGTCTTAACCTGAAACACCCAATTTCAGCTCTCCAAACCCAAAAAGGTCCCACCTTTCCCCATTTTCCAGTGTCTACAAACCAATCCTCCTTACAAAATCCCAATTCAAGTGCCGAAACAACGAAAATTCTCACCTTGAAGGCGACGTACTCGTCGGTCTTGTTGGACAGGCGAAGCGAGCACGAGATCAGCTTCTTCAATTCCACTGTCACCAACAAAACACAAACAAAACGGACCTAATCAGTCGAAACCCTAGAATCGCAACATATCCAAAAAACCGCGAGAAAACGTGAGTTAACGTGGGAATTTGAGCTCCAAGGGATCGATCCCGAGAAGATCCCCGCTGCTCATCTTGACTACTCGACCGCGAATCGGAGGAGAAAGATCGAATCTCGCTTCGGTTTCTCCGATCGGAGAGGGAGAGAGAGAAAGGTGGTGTTGGTGGTGAAATTTCACGTCTACTCCTTTCCTTTTCTTTAAATTAAACAAATGGTTTGTTTGGTGGAATTTCGTATTTGATTTCCAGCTGGAATTTGGAAATGCGGGGTTTTGGATTAAAAATAGTCAATGTTAGGTCCACTGTTTATTCATTATGGTAGGTGGATCTGAGTTGTATATTTTGTTTGCATTGATTTTGGTTTAATTAAGTTGGTATTCATTTTGGTTTAATTAATAGTGTATTGAGGAGTCTATATACTGGAACACTTTGTATCGGTGATTAGTTCTTCCTTACTTCGAACATGGGGTAGTAGTTGTAGTTTGAAAATCAAGGTCTATCTTTTTTTTATCATAGGTTAAATCAATCATCAGAAAAAGAATTAGGTCAAAAATTAAGATACATTATAGGAAAATGAAATTTCGATGTAAGAGAAACAAATGAAATACTTTCATAAAAATTCTCGTAGAATTGATAATGAACTTTTCATTCTGTACACATCACATCAGATCATGAATTATTAACTACATCCAATTTCCGAAAAAGTCTCAATTGTTTTGAAATTTCCACTTTTGATATGAAAATTTTATAGAATCCCCATGAATATGATCAAACATTATTTCATAATTTTTTCCATAAGATTCCTTTCTTAGGCAAGCTCTGATTTTGCTTGGTTGATTCATGTTTTTTTCTTTCATATTCATTTCTCTTTTTGTTTGTTTCGAGAAAGATTTTGGTCAATTCTAATTCTTTTTTTATTGATTCATTTTTTTATCGTTATGTATGGATCCATGGATCTATGTGTCTATATGACTCATGTTAAACAAAAACAATGCAAGAGTGATGTCATTTGACAAATCTAAAAGAAAAAAAACAATGGATTTTTTGGGGTGATAAACTGGTCAATTCATTAAATTTAAAAACCAACCAACGTTAGAATGACAGATGAAAAATAAAAGGGAACTTCAAGTTTTCCATGATTAATTTTGAAACAATTTAATTTTTCTGTTATGAAATTCTTACAAATAAATAGATGAGTCTTCTTTCGTTTCTTGTAACATTAGGTTCTTTGTATTGTAACATCATTATTCATATATGTAATGTAATTTATCATTTAAGTGTTGTAACTCATACCATCATCTCCATTATTTCCACGCAACTTCATGATATTCATTATCTTCATATAAATTTCACTGACCATCATTATCTTTATGTAACTTCCACTGACAAATAATTACAAATTTAATATCCTAAAACTCTCCCTCTCTTTCGTTTTGCATATCTACAATTTTCATGAATCATGACACTTTCTAACTTCCTATTTTTGCAAATCTATCATATTGGGTGTGTATTTGGATATCGAAAGATTTAGCTTTAGATTAGAGTGTGTGAAAGAAGACAATTGATACGCCGGAAGTGTGATTTTTTAAACAAGTTTCATTTCTAGTCTATTCAAACTTGTTTGGAAATAAAGATTGTGTTGTTGTTATTATCGTTTTGGATGTGTATTGTAATGGTTTAAGTTTCTATATGTGTATTGTATGATGGTATCATTTTGTGTAATTCTATGTGTTGTGTTTTTCAAATTCAATACGAGGAAACCATGTTTTGTTTTCATCGGCCTCCTTTGGAAATCTAGCAGGTTTCCAAGGGAGAGGAATTGAGATGAGTTCCGAACCAACTCATACCTACTTATATTAGCATAGGTTAGTGGACAAGTTAAACTTATTATTGCAATGGTTGTTTGAGACCTAATCTCTTATTTGTTATGGTTTCAAATCACACTGCTAATCTTATCATGCACGCAAACCACATAATCTCATGATCTTAGCTCATTTCCATTCTACGTATAATTACTTGTTGCATATGAAATGTGCATTACATAATATATCATATGGCAAACCAAAAATGGTTTGAATTAGACATGTCAGTCATGTTTTATTTGTGTATTTTGGTGTACAAATTCAACATCAACAAGTAACATGAGTACTCGAACATGAAATGATAAGAAATTGTATATTGATAATTGTTGTTGTTTACCTTCACTAGTGCAGAATTGGCTTTACTCGTCGCCCAATAGACGTCGGCTGTTACAACAGCCGACGTCTATTGTGGAGAGGACAGAATAGACGTCGGCTGAAATGGAAGCCGACGTCTATGTGACACTATAGACGTCGGGTTTTGGAATAACACGTTTAGCCGACGTCTATAGTGTATAGACGTCGACCTTTAGACGTCGGTGTTTTAGTACCTTGTGAATCCGACGTCTATAGGGTATAGACGTCGGACTATAGACGTCGGATATAATGTAAGACCGACGTCTATAGTCTATCCACATAGACGTCGAGGTATAGACGTCGGTGTTATGGAACATCCGACGTATATAGGTCTTAAAGAAATCAGACAGACGCGTTTTCTTTCATTCTTTTCAGTCGAAACCCACCCAAACCCTAGCCGTCCCGCGACCGAACTCTCCTCCGCGACCATCCTCCGACCGATCCGCACCGTCTCCGGCACCGCAGCGAGCTCCCAAGCGCTCCTCCACTTCTCCGGCCCTCTTCTCCTTCTTCCTCCGTCTTCCTCCGTCTCTCTCCACATGTAAGTTAGTGTGAAAATATTTGATGGAAATGATAAAATATTCACGTTTGTTTCAACAACTCATGTTACGTTTAATTTACTAGACAAATCTTGAATGAAATTCACTATTTTTATGATGTTCCAAAATGTGATATCATAATACGATAACATTACCATATTACTTGACATAGTTCATATCGGTTCAACAACTTGTATTATATTTCATTATGTCTCACGCAGGAAGCTTACATTTGCAAAAATAAACTTCGAACTTACTTTGAACTTTCTGGTCTTATGTGAATGAACACAAACATGCCTCACAATTGATTCATAGACGCACAAATTGATTTTGTCTCTCACTTTTAGATTGAAAAATGTCGTTTAAAAGTATGGTAAATGAGAACTATTAGAATTTAGAACAGTACCGGTTCCTTCATCTAAAAAAAGTGGAAGAAAGTGTGTTTGCATGTCATTATGTTTATTACAAAAGCATACCTAAACAAAAATGTTTAGAAATAATAATATCCCATTAGACGATAATTCTGGAATTATATATGTGTAGTTTTCTATGGGTATGCATAAAAAGTGTCCAAATTAGAATAAATCTTTAGTATAGTGAGTTCATACATTTATTTGTGTTTATTTATGTTTTGTCTAGTTAAATGTTTATTTATGTTTATTTATGCTGAAAAAAACTTACTTTGTTTAGTTAAATGTTTAGTTTATAATAACTCATTGCCCCCCTTAAACAACTTGGCCTTTAATAACCCAAAGCAAAAGATTAGACAATATTTGTTAAGTCATTCATCATATAGGATTTGCATGCATTGTATCTTCTATTATTTACGCTTTCTGTCGTAGATTGCTGGCGTAAGGTACGTACTATCTTTCACTCATCATTCATTAGAAAGCACGCATTAGTTAGTAGGACTTGCATTGTAACAAGAGTGAGGTGAGTGTTTGTTTGGTGTGTTGTTTGTTAGATTAAGGTATGAAAAACACTTAGGGGGCAGTCACCTATAGGAGATGAGGTGGGGGATTTCATCACCCTTTCCTTGGCCCAAAAACCACTTAATAAAAGAGCCTTAATAAAATCAATTAGACGTTGGCCCCTAGGATTTTCGGACGCATTAAGGAGAGGAAACCGTTTAAGACCGTTATGGCCTGAATGTCGTTGCCCATCTAGTCTCCCTGAGATTTTAGGAACCTCCGGGTTCTTGATTTCCTATAGATTAGTGGTCCTCGATGTTTAAGACCCTTTCGGCCTGAACGTCGTTGCCCATCTAGTCTCCCTGAGATATTAGGGACCTCCGGGTTCTTGATTTCCTACAGACTAGTGGTCCTCGGTGGGACCTCGAAGTTAGGCGTCGTCTATTACTAAGGACCTATAGTGGACTTTAGGTTTGTTTTGGCCTTGATTGTTTAGTTAGATTTCTAACCTTCCTTATTCCACGCTAGATTAAGGACTTCATCTCTTCTCCTCTGAGTCATTCTTTTCTCATCTTAATGTCTCCGAATCTTCTCATCTACGTACACATTCTTTTAAATTGAAATTTTATTTATGTTCTGCAATAATAACTATCATTTTTGCCTCTGTTTAGATTGAAATGGATCGAGAGTGGATAGTTTCAAACAGATTGAGTGATGAATATGAGAACGGAGTGAATATGTTCTTAGAGGTTGCCAAAAAACATTCTAAGAAAATGAAAGACAGCGACATGGCGTATTGTCCGTGCAATAAGTGTCATAATATGTCAGTGTTGACTTTTCGGAAAATGAAAGATCATTTGTTTGAGAAAGGTTTCGACCCAAATTACAGACGGTGGATATGGCACGGCGAAAATGAATCATGTAGTCGTTCCAAGAATGATGGAGAAGATGTTAGTGTGGAAGATCACTTAGAGGAAATGGTTCAGGATATGGCTGAAAAGTTTTCGTCCAACCCCGATTTACTTGGTAATTTGTTGAGTGACAATGAGAAGCCGTTGTATAAGAATTGTACCAAATTCACTAGATTGTCAGCGGTGTTGAAGTTGTACAATTTAAAAGCTGGAAATGGTTGGTCCGATGTGAGTTTCACATCAATGTTGAAGTTAGTGAAAGAGATGCTTCCAGATGACAATGAGTTGCCAGATAGAACTTATGATGCAAAGAAAGTGTTGTGCCCTATGGGAATGGAATATAGGAAGATACACGCATGCCCGAACGATTGTATATTGTATAGGGGTGAGTTTGAAAACTTACATTCTTGTCCCAGGTGTAATGTGTCAAGATACAAAATGAAACGTAGTGGACCAAACCACAATGAAGAGGCTGATGAGATGAAAATCAAAGGACCTCCTGCTAAGATTTTGTGGTATCTTCCGATAATACCAAGGCTTAAACGTTTGTTTGCGGGTAAAGAAGATTCCAAGAACATGACATGGCATGCTGATTGTGAGAAACCAAATGATCAGTTGCTACGTCACCCTGCAGATTCACCTCAGTGGAAAAAAATAAATGTCGACTTTCTTGTGTTTGGTGAAGAATCGAGGAATGTACGACTTGGGCTCTGTACTGACGGAATGAATCCTTTTGGTAGTTTGAGTAGCATTCACAGTTCTTGGCCCGTTCTGCTTGTAATTTACAATCTGCCCCCGTGGTTATGCATGAAACGCAAATATATCATGTTGTCCTTAATGATTTCTGGTCCGAAACAACCTGGAAACGACATGTTGTATCAATGTATGGTAGGTAGGGAGGCACAATCGTTAAGTACCTTGGAGTTGGAGGGGGATAAAGGGTTGCCTCCGGCTTTGTACGTCACCAAAGAGGATATCATGCAGTTCATGGCGATGGATTCGTTGTGTATCATGATTATCGACGTGCAAGTGAAGTAAGTGTTCTTTTGTATACAATGAAAAGTATTGAATAATTTTATCAAAACTGTAATAAATTATAATTTTTATACTTGTAGACATCTTTACGACGCCAGAAGGTCAATCTTTCCCGAGGATCAAGTATTTGGATTTATCAGTCCATCTACATATATATACGGGAATGACGATAAATCGGGTCAACTAGGGACATTCTTTAAAGAAGAAGACAAGAAATATTATCTGCTCCCTTATCATGAGAGGTAAACTTTGTAATTCAAAGTGAAATTTTATTTTGTAATAAACTTCTAATTATATATATAACACAGGGCTCATTGGATGCTTGTCGTTGTATGCCCAACGACTAATTCGGCATATTGGTTTGATCCGTTGGGGTTGAATAAACCAAGGGACTCAATAAAGAAATTTCTAAATATGTAAGTTCGTTTAGTCGTGAATAAAGTAATTCGTGGATTTTTATTAGTATTATTGATTGATATTTTAACTTGTGCTACTCAGGGCAATTAAGGTTTACAGAGCTTTAGGTGGTAGGAGAACAACCACAAAATCAGGAATAACATGGCATGGAATGAGAGTACGTTCAATTGTATGTGGGATGTATATGGATGTATGTGGATGAAATTTATAGGTGAACGAATTTGGTGCAGTTGTATGTACACGACGACGATGACTAAAAACAATTTCGTCGGATCCTATTTATTTTTTTTTGTCCAGGTTTGGGAATAGACGTCGGCTGTTTATATAAGCCGACGTCTATTCCTCTGAAGAAAGGAATAGACGTCGGCTTTCTATTTAATCCGACGTCTATCCCTAACGTATAGGCGTCGTATGTTATCTAACCGACGTTTATCCCTAAAGTATAGGCGTCGTATGTTATTTACCCGACGTCTATCCCTAAAGTATAGGCGTCGTATGTTTATTAACCGACGTCTATACATTAAAGAATACACGTCGGCATCTAATTACAGCCGACGTCTATTAGTTAGGTATAGACGTCGGCTATACGATGGCCGACGTCTATGTATAGACGACGCACACATATACGTCGGATGGGGGTGTGCTTATATCCGACGTGTATATGCCCTTATATCCGACGAATATTCCCTTTTCTGTAGTAGTGCTTGAATATGTGATTAAAGTATTCGTGGAATAAAATAGACATTCGGTCGACCGGAAGGCGTTCAGTCGACCGGATGTGTGTTCTGATTTGTCCAGCAACAGTGTCTGTCGATTTTCGGTCAACCGGAACTTAGGATTCGGTCGACCGGGTACACACGAGGAGCTGGGCAAAAGTGTCTGTCCATTTTTGGTCGACCGGAACTTAGGATTCGGTCGACCGGGCACACACGAGGAGCTGGGCAAAAGTGCATGTCCATTTTCGGTCGACCGGAACTTAAGTGTTCGGTCGACCGAGTATGCACTCGAGCAAATAGGAAAAGTGTCTGTCGATTTTCGGTCGACCGGAACTTAGGATTCGATCGACCGAAGAAGCTTGGTTTGCGCTACAGTTAGAAGATCGGTCGACCGAAGCACCCGTTCGGTCGACCGTTTGACCCAGTCCTGCCCACGATTTACACATTTCTCCACGCGATTTTGGTGCAACTTATACTTGTTTTGACCTACTATATAAAGACAATTCCGTCCCCTTTTGTTATAAAGAACAATTAGATTAATTGTTATTGACTACTTTGCATTCTTGAGAGAAACAAGAGAGAGCATCCTTGTTGATTCGGTGTGAGCAAATTTAGCTGGGTATTCTCGTCGGTTGTTCGTGTCTCCTGTAAGTCTCTCTTTGTAATACGTTTATTCTATAGTAGATTCAGAGTTGTGTCGTCCGTGGTTTTTCCCGCATTGGGTTTCCACGTTAAATCTTGCGTGTTTTGTGTGGTTTGGTTTTGGATTTGCATTTGTTCTTAATTTCCGTCAATTGGATTTGCTATTTCGATTCCGCTGCGTAATTGGGTTTGATTTTATCCCATAACAACTGGTATCAGAGTTTTTTTGGTCCGAATTTTGGGGTTTCCATAGATTTTTTTTGTCAAGTACGCATGACAAATCATTGGAAGATTGAGAAGTTGAGCCGAGATGTGAATTTCGGCTTGTGACAAGTCAAGATGCACGCAATCCTGGTGCAGCAAAAGGTGGAGGACGTGCTTGAGGGCATAGATAAGTTGCCAAAGGAAATGACTGATCAAGATAGGTTGAAGCTTGATCGAAAGGCGATGTCAACAATCAAGTTGTCGTTGTCTGACGAAGTTCTGAGAGAAGTGTTGAAGGAGAAGACGGCTGCAAGTATGTGGAAGAAACTAGAGGAAGTCTACATGAAGAAGTCACTTGCGAGCCGGATTATCTTGAAGAAGAAGTTGTTCCTATTCAAGATGAAGTCGGGTATCTCCCTTCAGCAACACTTGGATAATTTCAATGCAATCATCATGGATTTGGAGAAAGTGGAAGCAAAGTATTCTGATGAGGAACATGCAATCCTTTTACTTTGCTCGTTGAGTTGTTCATATGATCACTTCGTGGAGACAATGATGTATAATAAGACCAACATCTCTCTTGCGGATGTAAAAAATGCACGCTCCTCCAAATCTGATATGAAGAAGAGGTCTGATGGTTCTGAGTTGAGCAAAAGTGAAGCACTTGTTTCTCGTGGTAAGGGGGAAAGAGATGAGTTTCTCAAAGAACTGTTGGATTTCATGTTTAATTTCACATATTTATTTTCGATATTTTTATGCACAATAAGGATCAATTACAATTTTTCTATGATTTGTTTCATGCATGCATCGGTTTGTTTCAATAACTAGTTTCAAAACTTTATTAAAACAAACATGGGCTCCGAAATTCATACCTAGAAGTTCTCTAAAACTTCTTGAAGATCCGGAGACGTTGAGGATGCTTATCGCTGCGCCGGATGCCTCCGAGTATTCACCAAACTCTAAACAAGATTGGAGAGAGAAAAGCTAGCCTCTCAATCTCCAATTGGGTTTAGAATCTAATTACTAACCCCTCTTTAGTTCCCTTGAGAAGGAGCTCTCTGAAAACTAAAACTAAACTTAAGAATTAAGGAAATTTCGTGGATAATTATGGAGAGAGAAGTTTGCACAAGAAGATAATGAATTAATTGATAAGGTAATGAGATAAACTTGTATTTATAAGTTCTCTCCAAATTACATATTCATGTGCAACCTCTTGCCCATGATTTCATGCAAACTTCCATCTAACCATCCATTATTTTCTAACAAATAATCTTAGCCACGAATTAAATCAATTATGGACCAATTCCATACATGATCTAATTAATTCTTAAATTTATTCTGCAGTAACCGTCTGAATCGGTCGACCGTGTTGGAGGCTCGGTCAACCATTTAGACCGAGTTTCGGTCGACCGTTCATAAACTCGGTCGACTGTTCGACACAAAAATTATTTCATCGCAATGTTCGGTCGAACGACCGATTGTACTCGGTCGACCGAAAACGAACAGACGAAATTCCTGTAGCGATCGAGACACATCCGGTCGACCGTTCAACATTTCGGTCGACCGTGCAACATGTGGTCGATCGTTGACCGTTTAGCGGTCGACCGTTTTTGCACAGTGCTGCAGACTTGTCAAATTTTGGTTTAACCCCTACAAAATTTGACATTTCGGGATTAGTAGTAAATTCACAACTTATGTAACATATTATCCTATGTAATGATTAATCACTACCCCCATAATATTTACATCACATATGAATTTAATTTAGATTCTAATTATGTTATTAATCACAACATAATTTTGATTTTGCTTGTTCACCACATGTGTCATATTTTCTACATGAAACCCGACACAACATATGAACTCAAAATCCACATTTCTTGTTTCCCAGTTTTGTGGTGTGACCTATGGGAGGATCTAAACTAAGTTGGCAGTGATATTAAGAGCTTAATATCACAAGCTATAAGCGGTATCTAGCTACACATTATAACTCCCAATTAGTTAGATGTCTTAATTCCACTCGAACCAAAACCCGATCCATTTAGTGATGGAATGTATCACTTGTGTCCGTCCCTTGCCTCATGATATTAAGAATACACACAAAGTAGTATTGTGTCATCTTTGTATTAGTGTTCATTTCTTGATCTCTTTAAGCTAGTTATAAATATGTGACTTAACTCAAATCACATTGTGCACATTATAACTTGACTTTATCATGGGGCCCACTAATCTCATCACTCAATTAAGAGGGGCAATGATAATCTTTTGACTAACTATCTTCTCCAACAAAAGTCATACTTAACCAACTAATGCCTTTGCACTACACTCATTGATAGCTTAAGACACTAGTCTAATTAAGCACTCCTTAAGTGATCGGATATAAGTCTCATACCAAAGGACCAAGGACACAGTAAAATATTAATGACACAGAAATACATTTCTATAATATTTTACTTATTAGGTCAATTCGGTATACAAAAGTAGTATTTTCCTCTTTTGCGTACCCGTGTTGTCACTCACTTGTAGAGCTACAATGATCTATGACCAACACGACAATCTTAACTCGGTAATTAATGTCCCATGTTAATTACCATGATTGCGAATATCTTTTGTTTTATGCAAACCAATATCGTTTAGAGCTCTACGGTTAAGGACCAAAAGCCTCTTCCTCAACACTTCTCAAAGACAAATAACATTGATGCATTGCATACATTGCATCATATGTCTTTCATTTAGATTAATTTTATATCAATAAATGCTACTAAGGTATGTGTTTAGTCTTATTTACATAATACAGGGACCTGAATGCAAATTACCCATATCCCGATCATAAACGCGCGCAAAAGACTCATTTCTATCATAAAGACCAAGTCAAGATTATCGGGATTCAAATTGAAATCCATCCAAGCATAAAAACATTCAAAGACCTAATTACAAAAAGGCCAAAGACTTAAGCACAAAAGTAGCCAGGGACTTAATTGCAAAAAGCCGAGGACCCGACTGCAAATTAAAGTACCAAAATATTATTTTGGAGAAGTTCTAAAGAAAAATCAATTTGGATATCCAAATATATGAAGAAATAAATTTGGAGCTCAAAAGAAAGGAAAGAAATCAATCCAGACGCGTAAAGGACATTTAAATCATACCATAAACACACAGGAAAATCCGGATCCAATCAGAGCACAAATTGCGGCGAAATCGCCGCACCTTACATACAAAATGCGGCGGAAACGCCGCACCCCTTGCGATCCGTGGCCCGGGATTTTGTCCAGTCGTGTCTTGACGCGTGTACTTTCCTATTTTATACTTGGGTCCCTTGTATCGGCTATAAATAGCCCCGAAACGATGTTGTAACGGAGTTCTTCTCTTTAGCAATAAAATTTTGTTCTTTTATTTTGTGTTTTTTTGTTTTCTTTTGTAGTTTCTCTAGGACCCCTTCTCCTTCCCTTCATCCATGAGTTTCTAACTCTCTCCAAAGGGTGGGGGTGACAGATTTAAGGTGATGAGAAGAAGAATGATGTTATTATTTTAATTTCGTGTTAGTATATTTTGATTACTTGAGTTTATGTTGAATCATTTATCATGTAATGCTTTATAACTAATGTGATTTATTATAAGTTTCAGAATTCTCTGATCTAAACCCGATATCTAAACCTCCACCCGCTGGACTCTCATCCATATTTGTTTTCTTTTTAGTTTTTCTTTTGTTGTTCTTGCTTTAGAAAATTAAAAAACCAAAAATCTCAAACCAAACCTTATTTTTCTCTCTTTCTTTCCTAAATCGAAAATCACAAAAATAACAATATCTCTCCCTCATTGTGTTCGACCCGTACTTGCCATGTCTTCATTGACGTCGTGCACTTGCGGTATAAATTTAATTCTCATCAAACATAAACAAGGAACAAAATGATTTCTCATTCAATTCATAACAATTGACATTTAAAAGTAAAACTTTTAGAACACATTCCCTTCAGTCTCCCACTTGTTATCAAAGTTTTCTTTCACATACATTCTTAATGTATAAAACATTAATAACTAGGGTAACCTTCTCAAATCACCTATCAAGCCAATCCACATGGAACCTCGGATCCATGGACTCGAAATATATTTCGTCTCTTAGCTTGGTATGAAGGTTTGTTGAATGGATCAGTTGTGTCACTGTTGTGTCCACCCATTTATTTATTTTGTCTTTCGTTGGTGATTGAGTTAGCTGTAGTGATATTACTCCTAACTACACTAGCTCATACCTCCACCTTCGATAATGATGATGCATAATCATTCCAACCTCCTATTGTCAAGAATCTCTATGAGAATTGCATCAAAATAGCCCTCGGTTGTTTTCTCCTTTGTCTTCCATAAACAAGAACCATATCCTTAGTCCGGTTAAAGTACTTCAGAATATTCTTGACCGCAATCCTACAAGTAGGACCTGCGTTGGATTGGTGACTACCTGTCACGCTTAGAGCATACGAGATATCGAGTCTTGTGCAAGTCATTGTGTACATGGTCCTTCCTTTTGCCGAAGCATAAGGGATACCTTCATGTACTCCAAGTCTATGCGTGATTGAGCACGTTGAGACTTCTTGAGTTGCACATCTATACCCATACTTATTGGCACATTGTCCATATTGGAATTGTTCACCCTGAACCTTTCCAAGACCTTGTCAATGTATGCACATTGACTGGGGCCAATGAGTCTACGGGATGTATCTCAGCGTATCTTGATTCTCAAGATGTGTTGAGCCTCATCCATTTCTTTTCATTGAAAATGCCGATTTCAATGAAATCTCTCGTTTGCTAATTCAAAGGTATATGATTGCTCATGAGCAATATGTCATCGACATATAAGATCAGAAGTACTACATGACTCCCACTAATCTCCTTGTATCAACAAGGTTTTCCTTTACTTTGAATGAAGTGAATCTTCTTCACCTCTTCGTCAAAGCGTTTGTTCCAACTCCTCGATGCTTGCTTCAATCCATAAATGGATCCTCGAAACTTGCATTTCTTCTCGCTATTATTTGGATCATCAAAACCTTGGGGTTGTATCATGTACATATCCTCCTCCAAGTTCCCGTTTAAGGAACGTCATTTTGATATCCATCTTCCATATATCACAATTGTGAAATGTGGTAATAGTAAGCATAATCCGAACAGATTTTAACATGGCAACCTCTCAAAATTTCATCAAAGTCAATTTCTTGAATTTGAGTATAACCTTTTGCTACAAGCCTTGCTTTGTAGGTTGTCAAGCTACTGTCCATGTCTATCTTCCTCCTAAAAGCTCATTTATACTAAATGATATTTTCTCTTGAGGAAGGAAAATCAAGTTCCATATTTGATTGTCATACATGGATTCTATTTCGGATTCCATGGCCTTAAGTCATAGTCTGGAGTCTTCCCTTTCCATTGCTTCTTGTAAGGTTGAGGGATCTTTGGTATCTAGTACCACGATCTAATGAAGTCCCGCATACTTATTGAGTTTCTTTCTTTCCCTCGTCGACCTTCTCTATTCTTTTGGTTCTTCTCGTGTCTCTCGAACTTCTTCCACAATTTCTTGAGGAATAGGTTCACGTTCGACTCGAACGTACACCAGGTGGGGATGATTGAGATTCTCTCACAATTTCTTGTAAGGATCTCTCGCTCATGCTCCCACTAACCAAATGAATCTCGGTTGGGCCTTCATGATTTTGAATGCAACATTTACATCATGATCTTGTAGAGTATCTTGAGTTTTCCCAAGCTTAACTCTACTCCCACTACTTTTCTCTCTTTTCCAGAAATTCTAGAAAAACCATATCTCTCTCTACAATCTTTCGATTGGAGGTGATACACCAAAAGTAGTATCCTCTTGTCACACTAGGACAACCTATAAAGAAGCACTTATCCGATTTTGGTTGAAGCTTGGTCGACATCAATTCCTTGACGTAGACCTCACAACCCCAAATCTTGAGAAAATTGAGCTTAGGTGTCTTTTAACTCCATATCTCACAAGCCATTTTCTCCACGGATTTGGATGGAACATTATTTAGTGAGTTCGTCATTTCTTGTAGTGCATAATTCCAAAAGTAAATAGGCAATTTAGATTGACTTATCATTGATCGAACCATGTCGAGCAATATCCTATTCCTACTTTAGGAATGAGTCGAATTAGGTATCCTAAGCACTCACCCCTACGAACCTTTCATAGAGACTCAATATTCTTGTTGAGTCGCTTCACTATTTCATCCTCGAATTCCTTGAACTTGGTAAATAATTCACTTTTGTTTTCCATTAGACAAATATATCCATAATGACTATAGTTGTCCGTGAACAAAATGAAGTACAATAAACCGTCTCTTGCACTTGTACTCATTAGACCACATACATTGGAATGTATCATATCCAATAAGGCACTCGTTTTCGTTCCCTTCTTCTTGAAAGGTCTCTTGGTCATTTACTTGACCAATCCGATAGTGCTACAAGAGTGTATCATACACGTGAGTTATCTTAGTTTCTTTTTGTTATTGTTTGTTTGAGTTTGTTTATTATTCATTTCAAGCAAATAGAAATCATTCTATACGAATGTATTACATAGAAAATTTCATTCTTCGATATAGACAAGCAAGAATTAGAAATATACATTAAGTTATCCATATCCAAAACATGATACAGAATAGTCCTTGCTGATCGAAGGCACATAATAAACATTCTTCAAAACATAAATTTAAATCATTAGACTATTGAAGTTCCATAGAACCTTGTACAATCGCAGCTATGCTTGTACTATTTCCGATCTTCGATATCATCTCGTTCTCCACGAGTTCCTTCCTATCCTTCAATAGCTGCACATAAAAATTATGTGAGCACAAGATTCGGTAACCATTACCAAATCAAGGACAGAGTTGATTAAATTTATCTCAATAACAAACATACCTACGGCGTTTCTCGGGCGCCTACGTTCAATCATCCCATTCTCAAGGTCTTCCTTGTACTTGGGGCAATTAGGTCGGATGTGTCCCTTTTCACCGCAGTGAAAGCACTTCATGTTGGGAGTTGGAGATTTGAAAGATTTCCCCCTTGAGGTACTCCTATGAGCACCTCCTACTCATTTGCTTTTGATTGACGTATCTTTGGTAAATTTGCCTTTACCTTTGTTGATCATTTTGCTCCTCTCATGGACGGCTAGGACCTGATTGTCCCGACCCTTGCCCATGTCAACTTCTGCCGTTTTGAGAGCGTTGTGAAGCTCCTCAAGACTCACCCCTTTTTCACGCACATGATAGTGCATCACAAAATCCTTAAAGGACGGGGCTAGAGAGTCAAGAATCAGATCTTCGGCAATGTCCTCGGGCATTAGAGAAGAGTGCTTCGACAATTTCTCAAGGTATCCTTGCATCGTGAGAAAATGCACGGATACCGATGTTCCCTCCACCATGTGGCACCTTGTGAGTGCGATGGTGGTCTTATAGCGCTCCTTTCAGGCACTATCCGTGAACATCTTTGTTAAAGCTTCCATTGTCTTCTTGGGTTTTGAATCCAAGTATTTCGATTGAAGCGAGTCACCAATGGATGCCAACATTAAACCGTGAACTTGGTTCTCTTGGTCTTCCCACTTGGCTATCACATCTTTCTTATTACCGGTTGCCTTCTCATTCAATTTTGGGATTTCACCATCCAAAATATGAGATAATTTTTCAAACCTCAACACGATATTAAGATTGAGTTGCCATTTCATGAAGTTTGAGCCATCATTTTGCAAAGGATTCTTTTCGATCATAGATCGCACAATTGGTTGGACATTAGACATTTCTACAAAATAAATTATACAAGATTTTAATGTCAATTTTATGTTTTAAAATACATACATATATATCAAATATAAATGTAAATACTGCAAATAAAATTTTGCCCGTAAATGCAGTAATCCAAGATCCTATGAACTGCAATATAGACTAGCTAAGGGCTATCGAATATATCACAATTTCAAGGTAAGAAAAACTTTTTCTAATCACAACCTTTTTGAATTTTAGCAATATTAGCATCTTCAAACTCTTGTGATTCTTGTCGTTTTAATTACGAGGAAATACGACCTATCCTCGTAAGAAAAACTTTTTCCAAAAATCGAGCGAGGGCTCTAGGTAATGTTAAGAAAACTTATTTTCATTTGATACGAGATACGTTTATCCATTGTATTCACAATTAAACATACTTGGGGTTCACTAGGGTGAAACACACCTCATATATTTAATCGTGGCACAACAATAGACAACCATTATATCTCCCACTATTCCCAAAGATGGAGGGAGCTATCTCCCGCTAAGGGCGAGCAGAGTATCCCTCGATCAATGGCTGCTAGTGGATGAAATAAGAAGGAAATTACTCTTAATTTTATTGGACAATTTCATATATTAACATGTGATTCGCAATTTTAGGTTATCATGCATATTATCATTCATACACATCCTAACATTCAATCACATTCATCACATGCATAGCAGAAATTAAAAACAGAAATTAAATCATTCACACAATCCACATCGTATGAGTTTATATGTTCCCTTTGATCATTGATCTTCGATCCTTGATCGATGCGCTACAGTTGCGACTTCTTCTTGCACCGGAGATGTAGATTTTACAGAAAATAAACATGCTCCTCACATTTGATAAAAAAACCGACTAGTGCAAGTCCTATGAAAAACCTCTCAAATGCAAATGCAATTATCTAAAGATAGAAAGAGAGAATTTGGCTTTTACATATAAATAAGCCCCTGTATAATAATAATTATATACATTCATAGTTGCTGATTGGAACATATAACTCACAATTCCATGCACGCAATATTGCTATAAACTATGCAACCTAGTTTATCAATCATCTAGAATCCCAAACAATTCTTTGAAAAACATTTTGAAATCCATTAAAAACTTTTTTCATCCATCCACAAGTTCAAAAATAATTTTGAACCGCTGTCCATCCAATTTCCTAAAACGAAAGACGAACCGCAGTTTTTCGGTTTTGTTGATTCTCTTGCAAAACAATCGTTTATGCTTAAAACGAAATTATTGCAAGTTAGACTTTTGTCTAAATCATAATTCTAATAATTACATGGCATGTTTTAAACCACTTAAAATATTCAAAACGAATTATTACAAAGAATTATTCCAACAAAACATTTAAAGACTGAAAAACCGGTAAACCGAATTGTTTAAATCCTAGATGGTAAACTAAATTTGTTTACAACCTCAAATCATTAGAAAATTGAACCCTACGCTCTGATAGCACTGTTGGATTTCATGTTTAATTGCACATATTTATTTTCGAAATTTTTATGCACAATAAGGATCAATTACAATTTTTCTATGATTTGTTTCATGCATGCATCGGTTTGTTTCAATAACTAGTTTCAAAACTTTATTAAAACAAACACGGGCTCCGAAATTCATACCTAGAAGTTCTCTAAAACTTCTTGAAGATCCGGAGACGTTGAGGATGCTTATCGCTGCGCCAGATGCCTCCGAGTATTCACCAAACTCTAAACAAGATTGGAGAGAGAAAAGCTAGCCTCTCAATCTCCAATTGGGTTTAGAATCTAATTACTAACCCCTCTTTAGTTCCCTTGAGAAGGAGCTCTCTGAAAACTAAAACTAAACTTAAGAATTAAGGAAATTTCGTGGATAATTATGGAGAGAGAAGTTTGCACAAGAAGATAATGAATTAATTGATAAGGTAATGAGATAAACTTGTATTTATAAGTTCTCTCCAAATTACATATTCATGTGCAACCTCTTGCCCATGATTTCATGCAAACTTCCATCTAACCATCCATTATTTTCTAACAAATAATCTTAGCCACGAATTAAATCAATTATGGACCAATTCCATACATGATCTAATTAATTCTTAAATTTATTCTGCAGTAACCGTCTGAATCGGTCGACCGTGTTGGAGGCTCGGTCGACCATTTAGACCGAGTTTCGGTCGACCGTTCATAAACTCGGTCGACTGTTCGACACAAAAATTATTTCATCGCAATGTTCTGTCGAACGACCGATTGTACTCGGTCGACCGAAAACGAACAGACGAAATTCCTGTAGCGATCGAGACACATCCGGTCGACCGTTCAACATTTCGGTCGACCGTGCAACATGTGGTCGATCGTTGACCGTTTAGCGGTCGACCGTTTTTGCACAGTGCTGCAGACTTGTCAAATTTCGGTTTAACCCCTACAAAATTTGACATTTCGGGATTAGTAGTAAATTCACAACTTATGTAACATATTATCCTATGTAATGATTAATCACTACCCCCATAATATTTACATCACATATGAATTTAATTTAGATTCTAATTATGTTATTAATCACAACATAATTTTGATTTTGCTTGTTCACCACATGTGTCATATTTTCTACATGAAACCCGACACAACATATGAACTCAAAATCCACATTTCTTGTTTCCCAGTTTTGTGGTGTGACCTATGGGAGGATCTAAACTAAGTTGGCAGTGATATTAAGAGCTTAATATCACAAGCTATAAGCGGTATCTAGCTACACATTATAACTCTCAATTAGTTAGATGTCTTAATTCCACTCGAACCAAAACCCGATCCATTTAGTGATGGAATGTATCACTTGTGTCCGTCCCTTGCCTCATGATATTAAGAATACACACAAAGTAGTATTGTGTCATCTTTGTATTAGTGTTCATTTCTTGATCTCTTTAAGCTAGTTATAAATATGTGACTTAACTCAAATCACATTGTGCACATTATAACTTGACTTTATCATGGGGCCCACTAATCTCATCACTCAATTAAGAGGGGCAATGATAATCTTTTGACTAACTATCTTCTCCAACAAAAGTCATACTTAACCAACTAATGCCTTTGCACTACACTCATTGATAGCTTAAGACACTAGTCTAATTAAGCACTCCTTAAGTGATCGGATATAAGTCTCATACCAAAGGACGAAGGACACAGTAAAATATTAATGACACAGAAACACATTTCTATAATATTTTACTTATTAGGTCAATTCGGTATACAAAAGTAGTATTTTCCTCTTTTGCGTACCCGTGTTGTCACTCACTTGTAGAGCTACAATGATCTATGACCAACACGACAATCTTAACTCGGTAATTAATGTCCCATGTTAATTACCATGATTGCGAATATCTTTTGTTTTATGTAAACCAATATCTTTTAGAGCTCTACGATTAAGGACCAAGAGCCTCTTCCTTAACACTTCTAAAAGACGAATAACATAAACAAGGAACAAAATGATTTCTCATTCAATTCATAACAATTGACATTTAAAAGTAAAACTTTTAGAACACATTCCCTTCAAGAACACCTCTAAGACCAAGTCGAAGGACAAAAATATTATTTGTCATTACTGCAAGAAGAAGGGTCACAAGATATCAGAATGTTTCAAGCTACAAAACAGAGAGAAGAAGAGGGGTTCTAGTAGTGGTGATCAGTCAGGTTCGAATGTTGCCGAGTCCGAGTCTGATTTTGTGTTGGCAGCTACAGGTTCTTCTGAAGCTTCCGACGGTTGGGTGATTGACACGGGCAGTACATTCCACTTAACTCAGAATAAACAGTGATTTTCATCTTATGAATCAATGTTAGGTGGAATGGTTGTGATGGGCAACGGTGACAGGTGCGAGGTTGCAGGAATTGATTCTGTCAGATTGAGGACCCACGATGGTCTATTCAAGATTTTGTCGGATGTGCGACATGTTCCAAAGGCGAGAAAGAATCTGATTTCAGTAGGTAGTCTGACTGCAAAGGGATACAAATTTAGTGGTGAGGATGACTGCATATCCATCACCAAATGATCACTTATTCTGATGAAGGGAAAGAAGTTTGGGCCCGGTAAACTTTATATGCTTAAAGGAGAAACTGTGGTGGGTGACGCAGTTGTAGCGTCATCATTGTCTGGTGAGGAGAATGCCCAACTTTGGCATATGAGGTTGGGGCACATGAGCGAGAAAGACATGGCGGTGTTGAGCAAACGTGGTTTGTTTGGAAGTCAGAAAATCGGCAGTCTGGACTTCTGTGAATTTTGTATTTTGGGGAAGCAGAAGAGGGTTAGCTTCTCAGCAGCAAAGCACACCACCAATGCCACTTTATATTATGTCCACTCTGATTTATGGGGACCCTCTCAGGTTCCATCAAAAGGTGGAGCTCGCTACATGCTCACACTTATTGATGATTTCTCCAGGAAGACTTGGGTTTATATTCTGAAACAAAAGAGTGATGTGATTCCGAATTTTCAGCACTGGAAGGTTATGATTGAGAATCAAATAGGAAAGAAAATTAAGGTTCTTAGGACGGATAATGGTTTGGAGTTTTGTTCCGAAGAGTTAAACGATTTCTGCAAGGATGAAGTAATCGTGAGACACCGAACCATACATCACACACCACAACAGAACGGAGTAGCAGAACGTCTGAATCGAACTCTCTTGGAGAGAGCTAGATGTATGAAGAGTATTTGTTGGCAAGGGACAGAGAGAGGCGACTGACCAAGAAACCCCATAGATACGTTGAATCAATCCTTGAATATGCTCTTAGTGCAACTGAAGATATTGGAACCTCTGGTGAGCCGAGCAAATATTCAGAGGCAATTCTGGCACCCAATTCAGCTGCTTGGGTGAGTGCAATGAATGAAGAGATGAAATCTCTTCATAAGAACCAAACTTGGAAGCTGGTAGAACTTCCAAAATGAAAAAGGGTCGTTAGCTGCAAATGGGTCTTCAAGAAGAAAATCGAGGGTCTCTCAGATGTGAGATACAAAGCTCGATTAGTTGCTCGTGGTTTTAGTCAGAAGGAGGGTGTGGATTATAGAGATATTTTCTCACCCGTTGTGAAGCATACTTCTATTCGTGTTTTGTTGAGTTTGGTTGCAATTCAAGATTTAGAGTTAGAGCAACTAGATGTGAAGACCGCTTTCCTACATGGAGAATTAGGGGAGCAAATTTACATGTCCCAGCCGGAGGGCTCTGTGGTCGAGGGTAAAGAGAATCAGGTCTGTTTGCTGAAGAAGTCGCTTTATGGGTTAAAGCAGTCACCTCGACAATGGTATAAAAGATTTAATTCTTTTATGGTTGGACATGAGTACAACAGATCCCAATATGAGTGTTGTGTTTACCGAAAGGTATTTCCGGATGACTCTCTTGTTTTGTTATTACTCTATGTAGATGATATGTTGGTAGCAGCTAATGACAAGTCTACAATATTTGAGCTTAAAGAATTGTTAAAGGCTGAGTTCGAGATGAAGGATCTCGGTTCAGCGAAGAGGATTCTAGGTATGGAGATACGTCGCGATCGTACATGCAAGAGTTTGTTTCTCTCCCAACAACAATATATTGAGAAATACTTGCATCGTTTTGGCATGGAAGATGTCAAGTCTGAAAGAATTCCTCTCGCCGTACATTTTAAGTTCTCGGTAGACTTGTGTCCCAAGAAGGAGGAGGATAAGGCATACATGTCACATGTGCCTTATACTAGTGCAGTGTATGTTATGATATGCACTCGTCCAGATATAGCTCAGGCGGTCAGCGTTGTGAGCTGTTATATGTCGAATCTAGGAAAGGAGCATTGGTCAGTTGTGAAGTGGATTCTCCGATATCTAAAATGTACAACTGAGCTATCTTTGAAATTTGGTCGATCTTCGTATTCGTTAATGGGGTTTGTTGATGCCGATTACGCGAGAGATCGCGATAGACGGAGATCTATGACTGGTTATGTGTTCACTGTTGGGAGCACAACTATTAGCTGAAAAGCGACGTTGCAACACATTGTTGCTTTGTCTACAACGGAGGCAGAGTATATGGCAGCGACCGTGGGTATAAAGGAAGTTTTTTTGCTGAAAGGTTTATTTGAAGAGCTTAGTTCATGTCAGAATACAGTGGTTGTTTATTGTGATAGTCAGAGTGTCATTCATCTGACGAAGGAGCAGATGTACCACGAGAGGACAAAGCATATTGATGTCCGTTATCACTTCATTCGGGAAGTTGTTGCTGAAGGAGGTGTGGTGGTGAAAAAGGTGGGCACTGAAGATAATCTGGTTGATATGTTGACAAAGCCAGTTATTTCAACTAACTTCATGGTATGCGTGAACTTGGTTGGTTTGAGTTCCAAGTAGATGAAGCTAAGACAACGACACAATGCGGAAGGAAGTGTTCATTCAAAATTTCCGGGGGCTATTCAAGGTAAAGGTGGAGATTGTTGTTGTTTACTTTGAATATGTGATTAAAGTATTCGTGGATAAAACAGACATTCGGTCGACCGGAAGGCGTTCGGTCGACCGGATGTGTGTTCTGATTTGTCCAGCAACAGTGCCTGTCGATTTTCAGTCGACCGGCACTTAGGATTCGGTCGACCGGGCACACACGAGGAGTTGGGCAAAAGTGCTTGTCCATTTTCGGTCGACCGGAACTTAGGATTCGGTCAATCGGGCACACACGAGGAGATGGGCAAAAATGCATGTCCATTTTCGGTCGACCGGAACTTAAGTGTTCGGTCGACCGAGTATGCACTCGAGCAAATAAGAAAAGTGTGTCATTTTTCGGTCGACCGGAACTTAGGATTCGATCGACCGAAGAAGCCTGGTTTCCACTACAGTTAGAAGATCGGTCGACTGTTTGACCCAGTCCTGCCCACGATTTGCACATTTCTCCACGCGATTTTGGTGCAACTTATACTTGTTTTGACCTACTATATAAAGGCAATTTCGTCCCCCCTTTGTTATAGAGAACAATTAGATTAATTGTTATTGTCTACTTTGCATTCTTGAGAGAAAAGAGAGAGTATCCTTGATGATTCGGTGGGAGAAAATTTAATACGTTTTCTCTATAGTAGATTCGGAGTTGTGTTGTCCGTGGTTTTTCCCGCATTGGGTTTCCACGTTAAATCTTGCGTGTTTTGGTTTTGGATCTGCATTTGTTCTTAATTTCCGTCAATTGGATTTGCTATTTTGATTTCGCTGCGTAATTGGGATTGATTTTATCCCCTAATAATAACCAAACACGAATGCGTCCATGATAGTTACTGAGTCTTGTTACACAAAACATACACTAAACAAATTAACACAAGATAACTACACGCATACATGAATTAAACGAAAATCGTTAAGCATAATAAGTTTCACACACACACCATTCACAAAATAACCCTATTAAAAATACATAATAAATCAACACACACGAATTCTTACTGTGTCTTCACCATGTTATATTGTCTAAGAGTCTATACAAAAATACGACATGATAACAAAATATGTGACCCCGTGTACTTTTTCTATGGGTAGAGAATACATATTAATAGTTTTACAATCCAAATAATGAGGCTTCGATCGCCAGCTCCCCTGTCATCAGGTCACCAACTCCCTTGATCTTTCCGGCACTGGGCAAGCGTCAACCCCCATACATGGTCTTTTAACTTTGAGGAGACTTGTGTTTGGGAGAGTTGAAAATAAGCATAGATCCGGAGACTCCCGAATAGGTCAACCTTTCAAACTGTTGTTGAATCCATGAGTAGACAAGACACAACCTGGCGAACTGAAACATCTTAGTAGCCAAAGGAAAAGAAAACAAAAATGATTCCCATAGTAACGGCGAGTGAAATGGGAACAACCTAAACTGTAAGGGTATATCTACATTCTTCACACAAACTAACTCTTTATCGCTTGCTAATTAGGCTACGACTAACTTTTTGTAGGTCGGTTATGGGTAGAGATTGTGGATGATAACCTCTGGACCATTCATGTTAAATAAAGAAGGGCTTTAAAAATACATTTTTCACGCAATAATGTGGGGGGTCTATTTTTGATATAAGGGCACCCCTAATGGACAAGACCCCGTTAACGGGACGAACGCCCCTCGAGTGCCCACCCGGGCGCTTGCCTGGGCGTTGGGCGTTCCGGGCAGACGCTTGGGGCGCCTTTGGGTGGGGGGCACGTGTCCCTCCATTCGTCCAGTTTTTTTATTATTTTTAAGTATTTAGTGGAGGTTTTGTTATTAATGGATTAGGTATTTGTTATTAACGTAGGTAGTACAATGTTGGTGTAATTAATTGAATAAAATTTGAAATATATACATTAAAATAGAATATTTATTAATACGACAATACCATAAGAACAATACATTAATAATACTGAAATACGAACTACAACCAACCACACGAAATACAAATTAAAGGAAATACAAACCATACGAAATACGGACTACAACAACACGAAACACAAACTAAAGGAAATACAAACCATACGGACTACAACAAAGTACACGTACTGATTCTCTTCTGCCCAGGCGAGGAGTTTATCAATTAATTTTCGATCCTTCTCTGTCAGGTTGTCCTTCCTCATCAGAGAGTGAAGCATGTCCAACTTAGTTTTTTTAAATGCCTCTGGAAATTCCTTTCTCTTAACTCCTCCTGCTTGGAGAAACCATCTTCTCTGACTTGGGTGGTGTATCGAAGTTGTTGTGCAAGTTCTCTAACATCGGTGTCGCCTTCGGGGCGTAATGCACTCTTAGCCTTTTTCTTGGCCTTCTTCACACCTTCTGGGCGTGTAGACGACGTCGGCGTCAACTCTTCTGCATTCGAGGGTGATTGCGTCCTGGAGCCATCTGTGCTCTTTCTTTTCCCAAGGCTTCCTGACTGGGACTATTTTCATCGTGAAACTCCGGGCACTCCCAGTCAACACGCACGACATTAGCTCAGGATATCACAGACTCCCATTTTGGGTACCTACGCAACATGACCCAAGCATAAAAATAAAGAAATTTAGGCCCATGAGTTCGCTCGTAGATCACGTGCGCTTGCCAGACAACATCGTCGTCATTCTGGCCTCTCCTTTTCCGTCGGAACGCCTGATCGAAGCACCCGACCCACTTATTCACAGCAGGTACAATTCTCCTTCACCGTCCTTTTAAGGACTCCGCATTCCTCTCGGGGAGGCCTGTGTCTTCCACAGAGATGTCGTACACACGTTTCACTCTAGCCCACAATGAAGTAGACTTCTGGTTTGTCCCTGTCACCGCATCGCCACTGATTTTCATATATGCAGAGACAAGTCTCTCATCCTCAGTTGTGGTTCACATCTTCAGATTGGTTTTGGCAGTTTGGACTTGCTTGCGGCGGCGGCGCTGTGGAGGTGGGGATGGTGGTGTGGCGGTGTGTCGTAGTGGGGACTCATCGTCGTCATGACCATCTTCTTCAGTGTCCGTCATACTCTGACTACTTTGTTGAGACATGTGTCGGCCAAACATCTGGAATTGCAGTTGATTATGTGGGAATGGTGGTGCATATTGAGAGAATTGTGGGAATGATGAGTTTTGGTCTGGTTGTGCGTAGTGGGGGAATTGTGGGAATAGTGAGTTTTGGTCCGGTGGTGGGAATGGTGGTGCGTAGTGGGAGAAATCTGGTTGTTGGAATGATTGTTGGTAAAATGGACGTGAGGGGTATCTTTGTGGATAGCGTGGACGCGGATTTGATTGTGGACGAGGGGGGAACGATTGTAATCTAGAGAAGACATTGTAACGTTGTGTTTTGTGGAAGAGATATGAGATGTAAGTTGTGTTTTGTGTAAGATATATATAGAGAAAAAAATAGACACTGTGCAGTCACGCGGATTACTTTTCACGCACGTGTATACTGTACATTCACGCGTATACTATGCAATCACGCGGATTACTTTTCACGCACACGTATACTATACATTCACGCGCGTTTCAAATATTCAAAAAATTGTGGTTTAATAGTGATTAATATTATTAATGAATAATAATTATTGTTAATTAATTAATATTAATAATAATTATATCGTGAATTAGAATTATAATGTAATTGGAATTAGAATTATATAAAATGTAATTTGTTAAATGTTGTGTGAAAATTAAAATTGTTTAATTAAGAAATGATGCGGAGAAAAGAGAGTGTATGTATGGTGGGGGTAACCCGGACATGGGTAAGAGATTTTTTTGGATGGGTTGGGTGAACTGACGTGGAAGAGAGAGAAGTTAACGTAGTAGAGAGAGAATGCATGTCGTCTGGGGTAACTTGAGCGCTGTTATTTTTGCTCTAAAGCGAAATTGAAACCTCTACGCTTCTAATGGCCAGAGTTATCAAAGCATGGTTTAAAGTTTAAAGTTTAAACTCGTACCACCGGATCTTCGCCGACGGGTGGGTAAACGGGTTGAAAGTTGAAACTCAACTCTCTCTCTCCAACCAAGTCGAAGCAAGCAAGCAGAGAGCAGCAATGGTGGTAGTGGATCTGGGGGCGTTCGCGGATCCAGGATTTGACCCGAAGCAATGGATCAACGCCTCCCTGGAGTCGCGCCACCCGTCGGACCCCATCGACCGCTTCGTCTCCGACCTCGAGGAGAACCTCCGCTCCGCTGCCGAGACCATCGCCGACTCCCTCGACCGGGAGAGCGCCGACGCCCTCCGACGCGTCCCCGTCGCCGTCCGAGATGTTCTCCGCCTCCGCGACGAGGCCGTCGCGCTGCGCTCCGTCGTCTCCGACCTCCTCCTCAAGCTCAAGCAGGTACTAGCTTGCTTGTCTTCAGTTAAAACCCCGGGGTTTCGTAGATCTGGTTGGAAGTCGTCAGATTTGGTCCGTTTTTAGCTGTTTTAGACTAGATGTGATTGGTTTTGTGGGATTTGAATTGTTAACGGAGATCAGAACTGAAACTGGAGTAGTGTCATTTCTGCATATTTGCGTTACCGACGACTTGTCTAATGGAAATTGATTTCGGGAGCTATTCTTTATCAGTTGTGTGAAAATTTGTTTGTTTACCCGCCTGAACAAATCCAATAAAAAACACTTGGGTTGGGTGTTTGATGGTGTTTAGCAATGTGAAATTATATTTTCGAACAAATTACATGGTGATAGAGTAACTAGGGTCGTATGGAATCACATTTGGTAATTGAGCAAATCTCAGAATCAGTTCTCAAAACCTACTCTAGCCTTTTAATTCAAATTTCAATCATAAAAGTACTACATAAATAGAGGTTTCAATAAGTACGATTGAATCCCAGGCATCATGTGCCTCCTCGATCACCCCATCTACACCTTTTGAGCCTTAGGGTTGGTTTGAAATCACATTTTGATAACTAATCAAATCTTAGGATCAGTTCCCAAATTAGTCTAGACTTAGGGTCTCTTTGGAATCACATTTTGATAATCAATGAAATCTATGAATCAGTTTCCCCAACTTACTCTAGCCATAGTACGAAGACTATAAGTTTGTTGATATCGATTCTATTTGATTCTTTATTTTTGGGAATCAATATCTAATTATCAAAATGTGGTTCCAAATGGATCCTCGGTGCTACTGCTAACAGCTGGGAATCTCGTTGAGACTTGTTGTTTCTGTACCAGTGTTTATACTAATTGGTAGAGAAGCGAGAGCAAATGTGAGGTATGGAACTGACACACTGCTGTTTCAGCATTGATTGGTTGTGCTTTGGCGATTGGAATGTGAATCATGAGATCAGTGTTTTGTTTCAGATGGTTATCATTGAATTTTGCTTTCTACGAAGTTGGATTGCAGAATTTTTAACAGGCTGCTGAGTACTTAAAGTTTGTCTGTAGGTGGAGGGAACTTCTTCAGAGTCAATAGCTGCCATTGCTCGAATAGATGTTGTCAAGCGCAGGATGGAAGCTGCTTACGAGACATTGCAGGTTTGACGGAGGTTTTTTTGTTTGTCTAAATTGATTCATGAAGCAAATATACACATCTCTCCTCTCTCTCTCTGTCTCTCTCTCTCTCTTCACACAAATGATAGTAAGTAACCCATCTCTTTCTTATAAAGGATGCTGCAGGGTTGACACAGTTGAGTGCTACTGTAGAGGATGTGTTTGCCAGTGGAGATCTTCCTCATGCTGCAGAAACTTTGGCCAATATGAGGCACTGTCTATCAGCAGTTGGTGAGGCAAGTGAGAGTAGACTATTACTTACAAGTGTTTTTAGCTATAAAAGGTGTTTTTTATGATAAATTATTTCATACATAAAGGCATACACTGCAGTGGTCATGTTATGAATTATTGTCCAGGTGAAAATTATCATTCGCAAATTTTGGCAATATATTTAAAATATATCTTATTTCAGGTTGCTGAGTTTGCTAATGTAAGAAAACAGCTTGAAGTGTTAGAGGACAGATTAGATGAAATGGTCCAACCTCGTCTTATCGATGCTTTGTCCAATCGCAAGGTCTCACACACTATTATCCTACCTTTAGTAGTTTATTAGTTGTCTTTCTTTACAAGTGCTATAAGGTGCTTGTTATTATATTTTTCGGAAGATAATTTGTTGCATTTGGCTGATTAGTAATTCTGATATTTTTCAACAAACGTAGATCAATGATGTTCAAGATTTTCGGCGAATACTCATCCGTATTGAGCGGTTCAAATCTCTTGAGTTGCTCTATACTAAAATAAATATAAAGCCAATAAAGAATCTTTGGGATGAATTTGACTCAAGACAGCATGGCAACAAAACTCAGAGTGATAAGCTAGATGGTGAAATGATGCCTAACATCACAAATTCTAGATCAAGTCCCCGTTCATTTCCCAGCTGGTTACCTGGTTTTTACGATGAAGTTCTTCTCTATCTTGAGCAAGAGTGGAAATGGTATGCCTATTTTCTTCCATAAGCCATTTCTGATTTGCATTTCTCGTCATCATGGAGATATGGGAGGTCTGGGTTGAGATTTGATATATGGGGGTTACTCTGGTTACCAAAATCTATAAGCTTTCATTGTGGGAGTGGGTGCCCGGAATTCTGGGTCATCCAAAAAAACCATTTGTGATATTAAAATGAAACCTTGAAGGCCATAAGTCACAATATACTGAGAGTAGTAAATAATGTTTTACTTCAAGTATTTTTTGTTCACTGGGGTTAGATGGTAAAGTGGAACAACTAAAGATTCTAATTAGACAATATTTCAGGTGCATGTCTGCTTTACCCAATGACTATGCCAATTTGGTACCAAAGCTGCTCATGGAGGCGATGTCTGCACTGTGTACAGGCTTCACTTCTCGTATGAACATTGCTACAGGAGAAGTTGTTCCCGAAACAAAGGCTCTAAATAAAGGTTGAATTTTAAATTCCTTAGTGAATGTTTTATTCTCAGATATAAAGACATTATGCTGAAGTTCTGGTTCTTTTCTTAGGTTTTTCTTTAACATTATATCCCCATTTTTTCTCATTTTGAAGGTATCATTGACATCCTATCCGGAGATATGCCAAAGGGTTCGAAGATCCAAAGTAGACATCTAAAAGTGTTAATTGAGCTACATAACATGACTGGTGTTTTTGCAAGAAATATCCAACATCTTTTTTCAGAATCTAATGTTCGAGTTTTGTTAAGTACACTTAAATCCGTGTATTCTCCCTATGAATTATTTAAGCAGAGGTACATACAAAATCAGTCATAACATCATTTTCCATCTAGTATGGTGGCCAATATAATGTTATAATTTCTCCTTATTAGGTATGGCCAGGTGGAGCGTGCCATCCTTTCTTCTGAGATTGCTGCTATAGACCTCAGAGGGGCAGTTTCCCGTGGAGTGGGTGCTCAAGGAATTGAGCTAAGTGAAACAGTTCGACGGATGGAAGAATCCATCCCACAGGTGGTTGTACTTCTCGAAGCTTCTGTTGAAAGATGTGTTGTGTTCACTGGAGGATCCGAGGTTGATGAACTCATTGTGGCTCTCGATGAAGCCATGCTGCAGTATATTTCATCCTTGCAGGAGACCCTGAAATCATTGAGAGTTGTATGCGGCCTTGACAATAATTTACCTAATGATGTGAAAAGGGATACGTCATCGGATCGAAAGGAGCTTAACCGAATAGTAGATATGGTATCTGAAGAAGAAGAGTGGTCCATTATTCAAGGAGCCTTGCAGATTCTTACTGTTGCCGATTGTCTCTCTAGCAGATCATCTGTTTTTGAAGCTTCTCTTAGAGGCACTCTTGCTAGGCTCAGCACAGCTATGTCTCTCACAATACATACTTCAAATTTGGATAGATTACATCTTGAGAATGACGATGGAAATTGGGATGTATCTGTGGCTGATAGGGCAGCTTTGGATGTAGCAGCTCTGCACCTTGTTAATGCACCAGAAAAGTCCAGGAAACTTTTTAATCTATTAGAACAGGTATTATTTACATTCTCATGGTCTTCATAATTTCGTGGCAATTCAAAACTAATATATGATTCTTATTCTCACGATAGCAATTATTGATACAAATTATACAATGTCTGTTGCTATGTTACTCAAAATCCAAATTTGTTCTGTAGAATAAGAAAATTATCTTGTAGTGTTATCACCTGCAAAATCGGATTAATCATCTAATGACAATTCAGCTAGTGTGCTTCTAACTAGTAGAAATTCTTTCTAAAAAGTAATGCAAAAATCATAGATCATATGATGCCTTATACTATGTTAAGTCACATGCCTTCATTCATACCACAATGTCTGAGAAACCCAAATACATGCTGTAGCAATGGAAGTGTTTTTTGTGCATGTTTTTTTAATCTACTCTACTCTCACAAACCACCATTTGAAATCCCAATATCGAAAACATTATAATAAGATTGTTGAGATTCGATCTCTAATTTTGACTATCTCTGGACAAAAGATCTCCTAACTGAGCTATTCCCAGTTGGTAGCAATGGAAGATTCTCGTGGTTTAATAATTTTGTAGTGGTATCACCTGCAAACTTAGAATGATCAGTGATCATTCAATCACAATTTAGTCGGCGTGTTTCTAAATAGTAATTTCTTGATATATCTAATGCAATGCAAAAATATAAATTAGATGTTGTGACACATATGATGCTGTTGTTTGCTTAAGTTGCAGTGTACCATCAGCATGTATGTTTCAAGAAAGCTGTTTGTAGCTGTTTTGCACGTGTAAGGGTCATAATTACATATTTGAATGCTAATTACTTAGTGGTTGATGTTTTAGGTTTTAATCATACTTGTAAACGGGTTAGCTCAGTTGTCAAATCCCAGAAGTCTATTCACACTTTTGGGATGTTTGAGATTTAAAATGGGGTGGGTTGTAGTCTTGTAGAGTAGATAAAAAAAAATCATACTTGTAAAGAAATAATTTCAAGGTCTTTGCTTTTCATGCTTGATGATGATTTCTGCATCGTTCACTTTGTAACTTTGCATTATTATTCAATTCTTAGATAGACACTTAACTTCCATATATAAATTATCTTGCAGTCAAAAGATCCACGGTTCCATGCGCTGCCACTTGCATCCCAAAGAGTTGCAGCATTTGCAGATACTGTAAATGAACTTGTTTATGATGTCCTTATCTTAAAGGTACGGCATCGCCTGAGTGAAGTCTCTCGCCTACCGGTTTGGTCTTCAGTGGAGGAGCCTAGTGCATTACCTTTGCCAAGTTTTAGTGCCTACCCACAGACCTACATCACAAGTGTAGGAGAATATCTTCTCACTCTTCCCCAACAATTGGAGCCACTGGCTGAAGGGGTCTCCAATGCTGATGCAAGTCCTGAAGATGCTCAGTTTTTTGCAACTGAATGGATGTTCAAGGTATGTTCATAAAAGTTCATCATATGCTGGAACTTCAGTTCAATAATTTTATTTCACTACCTTAAAATACACAACATTATAAATTATTACATTTTGCCCATGCTATTTTGCATACCAGTATTTTTTGTTCTATTATTTATTTTTCCTTTTGACATTTGCAGGTTGCTGAAGGTGCAACCGCTCTTTACATGGAGCAGCTACGTGGAATTCAATATTTAACTGACAGAGGATCACAACAAATATCAGCAGACATGGAATACTTGATCAATGTCCTCTCTGCACTCTCAATGCCAGTCCCTCCGTTCCTATCAACGTTCCATACTTGTGTCTCGTCTACGAAAAACCAACTCCACGAGCTCTTAAAATTAGATGGGGGAAATCAGTTAGATCTCCCTACAGCCCATCTGGTGTGCAAGATACGGCGACTGAACCTCGACCAGTAAACAATTATTCTAGTTTATACCTCTTTTCGATGTTATCGAAGAAGGCACTCTAAAGCATGAGAATCCCCTCATAGTTATGTATCTTAGCATCCTTTAATCCTTTTTGCTATGTTTATAGAGAGTATTTGTAGAGATATTTTTTTGCTTCACTGCCTTTGACAAAGTGTGCCGGATCATCTAAATTTTGTGACATTTCTCAGAATATTATAACAAATACCCAACAGAGTATTCAGGATTTACTGGGGGAAGAAAGTGATCATGATTCCTGAATGAATGTTTGGTTTGGGTAATATCCATTTTTTGAATTTAAACTTGTCGTCTTTCGTTCATGTGATTATGTTGCTAGAGGACTTTCATGGATTGAGGGCAGTTGGGAGTGAAAGCCCACGCACTTGGGTTGGGAGTGGAAAGAAAGAAGAATGTTGATGCGAAATATTAGTTCCAGTGGCATAGAAATTTCCCAAATTTACATTCCTCTAGTTTCTTATTGCACGAAACTTTAAAAACGGATCTATCTTGCCACAGGTTGATCAAAAAGAACCAATTGTATATCGATTGTAAAGCTGCACAAACTAGAGCGGTCTGAGGTAAGGTTTTCAAAATCAAACTGGACGTCGAACCGGCAAAGTCAAGGGTTAAGAGGTTCGACGGGGGTCGGACCGAATCAAACCGGTTGAACTTGTGACGTCAGCATAATGTTATAAATATAAAAATGAAAAAAAATAACCATGAAAAATAAAAAATACCAATTGAAGTGTTGTCTTATTAAGAATGCGGCACAATATTATTGTACTCCGGATATTGATATGTTTATTTACGTTTGTGTTTTTTTCGGATTCGAGTAAACGGAGATCCGTTTAATATCTGTTTACCGTGGCTGGACCAACTGGTCGAAACAGTTCAACCGCCGATACAGAGCGGTTCGTGGCAGAAACAGTTTTCTGCCACTTATCAGACCAGACATGCTCCAGTTCACGGTCAAACTGGTCCGACCGGCCGGTCCAATTTTCAAGATAGGACCCCTAGGTGTAATATGAGTGTTTTTACTAGTGTTGCGACTTCCATTCTCAGTTGGAAAACTACAAAGCTCGGTTCTGGCACCGTCTGGAAATGAAATGATATACTCGAGAAAAGAACACATGAACATCATATCAAGTATCTCTAATTTTTTAATTTGAAATATATCTTAGAATAAGAGAGTACGGAATTTCAAACCTCAATTACTGCTCTTAAGTTCAGGCTTCAGCAAGGCCTCTGTAGCAAAGGCCTCTTAAGTTCAGGCTTCAGTAGGGCCTCACATTCAAAGACCAAAACTATAGTAATATTATGCAGGTATAGGCGTATAGCAACGATGTGTAGAATATTGAGTTTTACGAGTGATAGTAAGCAGGTAAAGCAGAACAAATTCATACTAAGATTTCAATGCCATCAGTAAAATACTCATCCTCCAGTCATTATTTAACAGAATCCAGTGAAAATAAATGCAGAGGAACAAAAGAAGTTGGGCATAAATTTAGCTCTAAAGTGCCACTATTACAACAATCAAATATAATTTATACATAAAAAAGTAATGAAAACTTTGCGAATTCTATTAGAAGAATATTATTGGAAACCAATATCAAGGGAAGGACAAATGAGCATCGAACACTTTTTCACCAAAATACTTCCACTACATCAAATGAAGAACCAGTGAACCACAAACTACATAAAGTATTACTTGACGAAATCCAATTTCCAAAAAAACAATTCACGACACCTGACTTGTTTTCCGAGACTGCGATGCATAGCCCGCAAACCATGCAATTCTCATTACCTGAACACCCAGAACCAGCACCCACCAAGAAACCAGACCCCGAATACTCGTAACCACCCACTCAGCCGCAGCAATATCAATCCCAAGTTTCAATCCCCTCATCAGCTGCAGCACTCTGTAAGACTCATAAACAACCGGAATTACCAGCCACACGGGTGACTTCCAATGCCATGTTAACATTTCCGTCAACGTTTGCACAAACAAGAGTAGAAGATAGGGGCCGAGCAACACTGCAAACTTAATGAATGATATTTGTGGCTCTACTATGCCTTTGTAAGAGCACAAAAACATAACCAAAGGAACTATAAAACCGACCAAACTTGCGAAACCATTCCATATCTTGTACGAGAGAGGTACTTGGGAGTAAGCAGAATAGGTTGGTCTGTTGGGCTTTGCACAGGCATCAGCCATAAGAAGAAACAAGGTTGCGCCCATGTTGAAGATGCAATCCAGTCCCACTAGAGAAAGAAGACCTGCGGTGTTGGGACCAACAAACACGGAGGACAAGGGTAAGAAAAGAGTGGGCAGCATTCCAGTGACGAGAAGAATTGAAGGGCCAAATAACCACATTGGCCATCTGAGGGATTGCTGAAGTACAGATTGCTTGTTCCCATCAACAAAGTTTACTTCTTTCTCGAGAATGGGGAAGTCAGCTGGATCTTCAGAGCTGATGGATTGAATAACGTCATCTCCTTTTGGAATAATGGTGGTTTCATCAGGAGAAGCATATGTTGGAGATGATTCCCATGGTAATGAGCTTGAACAAAGTATCGATATGAGTTCTGGGTGAGCACTTGAAAAATTAATTTTTTTAGGCGGTCTTGGCTTTACTCTTGCTAAGAAACGGACACCAGGGCTGGAAATGAAATGTTTTGTGGTGCTTGGTGCGGGAAAACTGAGAGACATCATTTCCCTGAGTATCAGGTTTAATCCGTTATTATATTGCCGCAAATATTTCAGATCAAGATTCCCTGTTTATTAGTTTGAACAAAGAAGCACATATTAAAGAAAGCTAAAAATGGGATTGATATTGCTTAACGTAATGAGAATATATCTAACAAGGGAGTAAAAAGGAACTAAAGCCAGCCCATCAATCATTCAATTCTCCTAGCAAATTACTTCAACATTAAGAAGTACTATTGGTGAATTTCGAAGGCAACCTGAAAGAATATATATGCAAGAAAATTGTTTCCCTGTTTAGGATTCTTCTTAAACAACTTGCAGTGTTTTATATCACCAGCAAGATAAAAATGGTCATTAAAATATCTCTCATGGACGCAATTGTGTAGTAAATTTTATTGTAGAAGTGCTCAACTTCAGAAGAACAGGATGAGTGAGAAGATATATGTAAGTCACCTTCACATTATTTACTAATGTTGATGTCTGACATTGGGTCATCATTCAAAAAAACATAAATGAAGTTGGCCACAACAGAAGAAAATCCCCAGCAAGGCTGCAATTATACCAATAGCTATCATTTAATTTACAGATAGCTTTTCAAAAAAAAAACTTTAATTTACAGATTGTCAAAAATTGCAGAACTACATAATACCTTCAGTAGTCTATTTGATCCAATATCTGTCTGTATATTTTTCAAAATATCTGTTTATAATTGGGATGTGACACAAGTTCCTGTAGAAATCACGGTAATTTATGATGAACTTCGGTGAAATACTTTCAAACACCAATACACATCAATAATGGACTTGTTTTTATTTTAAACATAAGCATCAGAGCGGCAACAAAACACTGAACGAAAGTAAAAAAGGGAAGAAAATTTGGTAGCTTCAAACCCGTAAAAATCCTACAAAACTATCAAAACAGCTAACATAATTGTTCACAACAGTACAATCAGTTTAACCAGACTGCAGTCTTATTAGATTTGTCACCTCACTAAAAAATAAACATACAATTATCACTCCCTAAACATTTAAACTCCAATATTCGAACCAAATTACCAAAAAATCTTGCAAATTTGCAGCAAGATCAACTCACATGGTCCCAATTTCTTCAATGTTTATCATTCAGGATCATATAATTTATAAAACAATTATCCCATAATTCAATAATTCCCCAATCGAATTAGCAACCTAATCCTTTTTTTTAAATAAATCCACCAGCCTTTGTCCTAAAAACCATAAAACTGAAATAGGAATGATCACTTAATCAAATCCCACAAACTCAAAATAAAAAAAGAAGAAGTAATTTTACCTTCGGAATGAAGGTTTACTAAAGGAAACAGAAGTTAAAAGGAAGCCAAGTGAAGTGCTGTCTTCGGCAGTGTGGTTTGGTTGGATTTTGTCGGGGTCCGGTGTCGTACAATGCAACTCCGACGCGGTATTTTCGGGTCGGATATTGACCGAAACCGATCCGAATCAAAGTGGGATAATTCCTAACAGAATATGGGCTTTTATTACATCACTTTGGGTCCTACTTAAAGAGGGCCGAAAGCCCCAGATAGTTACAACAGTCAAGTTATGAAGAACTTACGCAAATGTTTATGTTGTGGACTTGTGATTTTATGTGGTATCTTTTTTTATGAAATAAAAATATATCTGTGGTATTTTTTGGGAACAGAGTTTTGATGCTGCGTTAAGACGGTTGGTGACGCCAAAACGTGATTTTTTTACTCCCAAACTACTTTATTTTTTTTTTGCTGTTGGCGTCACCATTGTAGAAGGGAATTGCGGTTTACAAACTACATACTCCATGCTTAAGTTATATAAGCTTGTTTTTGGTAAAGTCAAACTTGTTAGTTTTGAACTTGAACTTTGATGCATGATAGTCACACGTGATGCATCATGTCAAAAAAATTGGGTTTTGCTTTGTTTCGGCGTCACAACTAATATGGTCGATGGAATGCTATTTTTATACACGCGTCCCGGATGCATCGTGATCATCAAAATTTAAATTTTTTACTTTCTCAAATTAATTAAATAACATGTGTTACTTTGTGTCACGTGTAACTTTTATTTTTCCCCTGTAATATTTAATTTCCTCATCCAACTTTTTAGTTTCATGATACAACATTTGATTTCTCCATGTAACTTTCGGATACAAATGTAAAATGCAAAACATTGAGTATGTCATTTTTAAGATATGAGTTGGCCAATTTTAACCTTTGTGTTTGTCAATTTTAAGGTGTGAGTTTGCATTTTTTTAAGATGAGTCTACCCATTTTAATCTTTAGGTTTGTCCATTTTAAGTTGTAGGTTACAATTTTTAATATACGAGTCTGCCCATTTTGATTTTTGTCATTTTTAAGATATGAGTTTATCCATTTTAATATACGAGTCTACCCATTTTAATCTTTGAGTTTGTCCTTTTTAAGATATGGGTTAATCCATTTTAACCTATTGGTATGTTCATTTTAAGGCCTAAGTTTGCCATTTTTAAGAAAAGAGTGTGTGTTATGTCCCTAAACCGGATTAGGATTGGATTAGGGTTAATTTGGGTTAGAAGAGGGGTTTGCATAGGGATGGAGGAAGGAGTGGTGGATGTGATGGGAAGTATGGGTTGGGGTGTAGGGTGATGGTGTAGGGTGAGGGAGAGGTGTTGGGGTGTAGGGTTATTTAAGTGTTTCTCTCTCTCTCTCTCTCTCTTTTTTCCTTCTTGCACTCTCTCACTCCCTCTCCATTTTTCTATCCGGCGACCAGAGGAGGAAGAAGGCTCGGAGGTTCCGGCGTGAGGAGGTCGTCGCAGGGAGGAGGACGCGCGTGAGGAGGACGGAGGCGTGAGCTTGCTCCGGCGTTTCGTCGTCTTCATTTGAGGTATGCCGCTCATTAGTGTGATTTGTTTGCCCACCCTTGTGGAGGGGTGTTGTTGGTCGGTCGGGGGAGGTCGAGGACCTCTCCGGCGACGCGTTTCTTCGTAAATCCTGGGCTGGCGCGAGGTTGAAGACGACCAACGGTCGACCGGATCTTTCTGGCGGTCGACCGTTTTAGCACTGTTTGCCCGATTTTAACCTTCACCGGTCGAACGATGCCTTGGGGCGGTCGACCGGTAGTGAATTATTGCTGGTGAGTTGGGATTTTCTACCTGTTTTCGGTCGACCGGTCCTTGTTGTGTTCGACCGGAACTTAAGTGTACTGATTATTATTGTACGATTTGTTCGACCGATTTTATATTGCGTTCGACCGATTGCATGTTTGTTCGACCGGTAGTATGTTTACGTTCGACCGTTTGATGACGTAGAATACTAGGTTTACCCTGTCTGTTTTCGGTCGACCGAGACCCCTGAGTCGGTCGACCGATAGAGTGGAATTTAATGTTGACCAGACTCCGGATTTTGACCTCGTTCGGTCGACCGGTTTTAGACCCTTGTTCGACCGTTGGGGGTTCTGTGTTGAGCGCAGCGGTAGACCGTTTTAGGAGTACGGTCGACCGATTCCTTCCTGGAACCGGTCGACCGAATCACCTCTTCCGGTCGACCGTTTGGGCCCAGGACAGAATTCCTGGTTCCCCTTTTTAACACCAACTTTGTCCACGGAAACCCGTGTCCTCGCCTTGTGCGTGAGCCGGGAGGTGACGGTGGGCGCGTGACGCGTGCCTGCCCAGGGACCGCCGTTGGGAAGAGTGTGGGTGTTCGGGACGCGTCACCTCCATGTATGGACCGTGACTTTTGAGATGATTGTTGGCACTTTGTAGTATAGCAGGCCTGAGGGATCGCGGATCCCAGTGTTGATGTTGTGCGGGCACGCAACTGGCGTTGGGTGAGGTGACTACCGGCCCTTGGGGCTACGGAGGTCGCTGCCCTGCTTTTATAGCGGCGCGGTTGGTGTTCGCGGCTCGAGGAGCCCGATGACCTGACAGACTTCGGTCTGGATCTGTCCGATGCTGTGCCGGACTGTTGTGATGGACCACCGATGTTGTGCCGGTGATGCCGCCGAGGTTGTGCCGGCGATGATGATTGTTGGGCCGAGGCTGTGCCGGCTTGTTGTTTTCCTCGGCTGGGCACCTACCGAGATGATGTTGTTATACCTTCCGGGCGACGGCCCCGTTGGTCCCTGTGGCCCCGACCACTGAGATTTACAGATCTGTTTCTATCGGCGCGTAGACGTGACAGAGGCTCCCTGCCGAACCCTTGAGTAGTGTAGCTGCGCGTGGGGGGTGCGATGTCGCGGGCTACTAGACTGCATGTGCCTGCAGTAGGTCTCTTCGGGAGACCCGATGATTGATTGTCGGACTGATGTCCTGTTTTACCCTTCGGGGGAACTGCTTTCCATTTCTGTTGATGCCATGACATGCTACTAGTATGATAGGTTCATTATGTGATGCATGCATATAGGTGGGTTGGCATACGGGGTTTCCTTCTGGAAACTCAGGCATTGTTGTTGCATCTTTTTCAGGATCGCAGTAGGTCCGGTGGGTGGTGACCGAGGACGGAGCGCTTTGGAGTCGGATCCTCTTCGGCATTTGCGAGATCGTACGACTACTTGTATTTTCATTTCTTTCATCTGGATTGTAGTTGTACACCTTTTGTAAACTCCATGTATTTTGGGTGCACCCGGATTCGTATATTTATATATTTGTGACGTTCCCGCCTTGAGTTGTCAGTTTTATTCGTTATTTCGAAATTTTAAATCTTCCGCTGTTTCGGGACGTTATGTGTTTCTTTCATCTTTTTCAGGATCGCAGTGTGTCCATTTTAACCTACTGGTATGTCCATTTTAAGGTTTGGTTTTACCTTTTTAAGATACGAGTCTGCACATTTTAACATTTGAATTTGTCCATTTTAAGGTGTGGATTTGCTTTTTTAAAATGAGTTGTGCGTGTAGGCATTAGTCGATTGATTCCCACATCTTATTCGCTCTGCAAAACGCACGAGTCTAAGAGGATAGTCCTTTCGGAGGGGGGCGGTTAGACAAGCCATAGCGGGAGGAACAAGGGTGTGGTGGTGTTCAAGTTGTGGGAATGAACGAGGCGGTTATAACTTACAACCCAACTTATGACTTAACACCAACCAGAACTTGAATTTTCATTTGATTTTCTTGTTTCTTGTGAGTTATTTTTGTCGGGAACCCACTCTTATTTGATCCGTCTTAGGGCCGAGTGGCAACCTCGACCCTCCTTTCGTTATTACAACCTTCTTTCTTTATGTCAAAGACCGGAATCCCGCGCAAATGATCATTGGATCTCGGTTCTTCTTAATTGCGATGGCTATTCATTCAAGTCTCTGGATATCACCCCTAGATCTTCAACAAGGTGGAAATTCTCGTATTTTGTATGTACTGAGAACTTGAGTAAGGAGTAACTCTTTGTGAGGTTTTCCCCAATCCAACAACAAATACGGAATTATTTGTTTTTTTATTTGTTGTATATGAGTTTGCCCATTTTAATCTTTGAGTTTCTCTATTTTAATGTGTGAGTTTGTCCTTTTTGAGATATTGGCCTGCCCATTTTAACATTTGGGTTTGTCCATTTTAAAGTGTGCGTTTGCTCTTTTTAAGATATATGTGTCCATTTTAACTTATGAGTTTTTTTTCCATTTTAAAGTGTGGATTCACACTTTTTAAGATACAAGACTGTCCATTTTAATATTTGAGTTTGTCTATTTTAAGATATGAGTTTATCTTTTTTAAGATATGAGTCAACGCCCTCCACCACCACTTCCTGCCTGCCCCCTCAACCACCACCCTCTCCACAACCACGACCACCGCAGCCACCACCCATTCTCGATTTTGTTTACGATTTTGTTTGTGTTTAATTCTATTTTGAATGATTGTTCTCACTAGTTAGTTTAGTTTTGTAAATTTGTAAGATTAATATATATTTTGTATGATTAATTAGATTTTTTATATTAATTATTTTTGTTTGATTACTTGGATGTATAAATCATTTTCTCATATTGAGAAGTATGATTTTATTAAATATATTGCGCAGTATAGTTTCTTAGTATATGAACTCAAAAACAATGTGAAATGGTCAAGTGTGGAATTGACTCGATCAAAAATTGAGCAGTATAGTAATACGATGTTGTGAGAGTAATTAGTTTTTGGTATTATTAATTAGGTGTGTGTAGTTATGTGATTTTGTATGATAGCAGTTTGATTAATTAGAAACATTACGATGGATGTCGAAAAATGGGTGTTTTTTCTTGTTAATCACTAGTGCAGAATAGGAAATAGGCATCACCATATATACGTTGGATTCCTAAACAAACGACGCCTAACATTATAGACGTCGAGTACGAGTGTAACTGGCGCCTATTTGGATACATAGAGACATAGACATCAGCCTAATATAACACCAACGCGTGTTGAAAGATTGCAACATACATATTTATTAATTTTTTGTTCGAATTAATGATCGAATCCATTTTCAGGAGTGATGGAGTAGGTAATTAATTATACTTCCCTGTCCATCATCAATTTTTCATTTTTTCTCAACTAATATTCACTTCCAGTTGTGGTATTAATACGTACTAATGCTGCATATGTACATGTTAATATATGTAGGAATCAATATATAATAAGATAGATCACATATATACCAAACAAAATTAATTTTGGATGATGATGAGTTTGGCTGGTACGTCCGTGTGCTCTTAAAATTAATTAAGCTGAAACAATACAATGTATGTGAATGTGAGTGGTGGTTGAATTTAGGTGAAATTGATACATGTAGTTTAGTCCAACATCGAAGAAATATTTTTGGTTAGTCGGGTTGATGTACTCCACCACACATTTACTTCTAAATGGGAGTTGAGTACCATACTACAATAGACAAGTAAGATATATATATTTAATGACCAAAAGATTGGACTAGTGAATACATGTATTTGAAGAATTTTATTATTGAAAATATAATGGAGGTTTCTGTCGAAATTAATAAAAAAATCCATTAAATTGAGTTGATTGTATTAATTGAGTTGAATTGGATTAAGTTGGATTGGTTTTCGATTTAGTTGGATCGCTTTTGTTGCGATATCAAGGTGCGAGAGGAGAGTGTGTGCTGTCGCATTTTTACTTCGGGAAACATAAGAGTTGTTGAGAATGTTAAGGAATCCAGAAGTGGCTTGCTAGCTTCTTTCCTGAAAACAAGGAACATATTAGGGAATGGCAAAATCGGACAAGTCCAGGAGTTGTTAATTTGACTGACTGTTTGCTTACCAAATAGGTATTAGCAGATGGCAAAATTATCTGAAAATTCAATCTTGGTAGTATACAAATGTATGATGAGCAAAGTTTAGTATCTGAATTGAAAGCAATGTGAAATGATCAAGTGTGGAACTGACTGGATCACAAATAGAGCAATATAGTGATGTGATTTTGTGAGATTAATCTGTTGTTGGTATGATTGATTATATGTGTGTAATTATGTGATTTTGTATGATTACAATTTGATTAATTAGAAACATTATGATGGTTGTCGTCAAAAGTGGGCGAAGCATTTTGTTATTGAAAAAATAGGAGAGGTTATGTTGAAATTTATAAAAATTCTATTAAATGTAAATGTATTTACGATTTAGTTATATTGAGTTAGATTGAGTGGCATGTGCTAAATTGATTGAGTTGGTTGAATTATGTTTGATCGGTTAGTTGATATATGAATGTACTCGTTCGAAAGAAATATGAATACGTTAAAATCTTTTGTTAGAAATAGAAATAAACTTGAATGATCAATTGCTAAATGTTTTCTAATAGATGAGTGTACAACATTTTTCTCTAGATATTTGAAGAGTGTAGAGATAATATTTAATAGACTTCGAGGAATGATGGAAGTGAAAGACCCTTAGGTAAAGGTCGAATGACTGTTCTTGACGTTGTTGATCTACAGAAAGCTCACAATTGAGTGTTGAATAATACTACAATTGTTGATCAATATCAAGAGTAAGTGAACAAAAGTATTATTCCTTTTATCATATTTATTTTATTTAATTATTTCATCACTAACAATGAAATTTGGCCGCTACAAGCGCTTTAACCGTTACAATGTTTGCATGGGAGGGAGTACGTCGCAATCAACGACGAGACTCGAATGCATGATATAAGAAATTTAGTGATTGGTTCAGGGAGCCTGTTCGAAATGAAAACACTCAAGGTGTTGAAATTGAAGCACTTGCTCGAGGTCTATATACCATGGCATGGAGGTATTCATGATATATCATCAATGAGTTTAGGTTTCGCACAGAAACACACGAGTCCATAGGAAAAACTCAAAATTCTGGAGTGTTTGTGAACGCCACAACAGAAAGTTACCCAACAACACGAGATAACAATCATATCCGTGCATCAGTCGACTATTTTGGTGTATTGCAAGACATAATCGAACTTCAGTACTATGGTGATGCGAAATGTGTTTTGTTCAAGTGCAAGTGGTACAACGTAAGAGGTCGGGACAATACAACTAGAAGCGACAAATATGACTTCATGTTGGTGAAAGTGAATAGATTTCTGAAATTAGAAGAACCATTTGTACTTGCATTCCAAGTGGAGCAATTTTTGTTGTTGTAGAGCCAAAAGATAAAGCGATGACCAATGGTTAGTCATTGTGTGAATTTTGTTGAGAGATTTATAGAGCATAGAGAACGAAGCATCTGAAGTTCCAAAGTACAGTCGAGAAAATCTTGTACAAAATAATGTCCAATTATACTATATTTGGAAGATTTTGTTAGACCAGATTTACAACTGCTAGTAGAGTAGTGCACATTTTAACATGTACAACCACGAACATAAGGACAAACAAAATGTTCATATTATTAATTTTGTTATTTATAATTTAATTATGTGATTAATGATAAATTACATTACTTCGAACTTCACATATGACTAGACATCAGTCTTTGCCACCTAATCGCTTACCTGAGGGAGTCTGTGATAGGCGTAGAAGCAAATGACGTGAGGATGAGGATATCCCAGCAGTTCATGCCCCCACGTATTGACGATGGTGCAGTCGGTCCTTTACAGAGTGGGGATGTTACTGATACTTCGACATCTGGTAATAAAAGTTAATTACAATACAATATTTGCTTATGAGAAATGATGAGTTGTGAAATGATAAGTTGGGATTTATAAAGGTACAACCAGTACGAGTAGAGGTCGTGGTTCCACACAACTTTTGGAAGATTGGAGCTTGATAATTTCCTACTGAAATCGAGTTTACACAAAAGGGAATCCTGAAAGGAAATAACGCATAACGATTTCAGAATTTTATCAGAACGATAGCAAGGAGGACATATGTACTTCCTCTGTGTTATTCAGACTTGAGATTAGTGTCAAAGAAGGACAAAGATGTGACATAACAACAGTTAACGATATTATTACATACATACTTAAGTTATATTATTATCTTTTGTCGTCTATTGACACACTTTTGAAATATCCCTTTATGGTCTATCGATCCTTACTCGGTCGACCGAACCTTTGTTGATCGTTAGTGAGCAACGAATCTCACATGACATATGACCATTCTTCAATAAACATTTGAGTTATAATTGTCAGCGGAAAATTCACGCTTATTTCAGTCATCCGAATAGCATGCAGTTGTCTGTACCCGATATTAATCAGAGTTTAACCATTCCTTACTATCCATCTTGGCACGGTGAACCAATCTTTATTCAATTAAAATTAGAAAAAAAATTATTGGAAGTTTGTGAACAGTTATTTGAATAATATTTGGTCAACCAAAGTCTTTATTCTGACCAAGTCAACCATCTTGATTCAGATTACCGTTCTAAATACGGTCAACCGAACTGACTCAGAAATCTACCCGAGCTTAACTCTCATTTTGCTTCTGATTGGTTCAAATTTCACAAACTCACAATAATGACTCTATTTGTTTTAAAATCTATAAAAACTTCATTTAAGAGACACAAGCAACACTTTGCTAGCCAAAAATCTTTAATATTGTTTTGCTCTCAATCCAAGTCTTCAAAGCTCCACCAACTATCAAACATCAATCAATTTACTCCATGTTCAATTCCAATCCTTTGATTGCATTTAAGTTAAAGTTCAACAATTCATTCATCACGTTCCATTGTGTTGTAAAACATCGAGGAATCTCCCTCTCGGGTTGGGAGAGAAGATTCAAGTAAAGCGAAGGTGCTCGCAACACTCCAATCACAAGATGGTTTATCTTGAACCCAGAACGAAGAGATTAGTGAATTCTCAAGTAGAGATCAGATGAGCAATCAGAACTTGAAGAGATGACTAGATCGCGGTGGTGTGATCAAATCTCTATAGAATGTCCGAAGTCGACTTGTGATTTGCAATATTCTCGTTTCTATTTTTAATTGTGCATTGATTAGCTAAATTAGAAAATAATCTATTCACCCCTAGATTAGTGATCAATTTAACTTACAAGTGTTGCCAACTTGGAGATAAGAGAGGAGAGATTGGTGGCTAGGCCGTCGAATATCACGACTGATTATTGGCCTATTCTTTTAGATTACTAGTCCAACAAGGTGTTTAAGGTAAAAATATAATGTGTTTTATTTAATATATATTTAATGGGTGAAAATTATTAACAATTTATAATTGTTGTGATGCAGAAAAAAAAGACCAACAAAACAAAAAGTCCAATTTAATCATACTACATCAGAGTGGTACAAAGTTTATCGTGTGACACAGAAAGATAGTAATATTTTATTTTCAAATTGTAATTTCTTATATATTAAATATATTTTATACAAACTAACAAAATTATTATTTTAATGGTATTATATATTACAGAAAACCCGAATGTTCACGAGCTGACTCATATAGATATGTACATTCTAGTGCATGATAAAAGGAATTCAGATGCAACGTTTGTCATTGTAAATATTCATATTAAATTTCAATCAATTATTTCCTCAAACTATAGTAATAAGTTTATATTAATAATTTTTGTTATTTTCTCCTTTACAAGGAAGATTGGAAGTTTTACAAGATCTAGGTGAGACGAGCTCTCAAGGCTCTATCTCTTCAGTGGTTGTCACGGAGGATCTAATCGGGAGTATTCTAAGCGACAAGTACGGACGTGTACGAATATACTCTAGTCTTATGACATCCACGGACATGTATGGACCCCACGAAACGTCATCCAAAGTAGAGATTAAAGCTAGATCCCAGGTTGAGCAAAATGTTCGACATGGTCAGGAGCTAAAGATGGTGAGAGGCGAGCTAGCAGAGACAAAAGGCAAGCTCGTAGACATGCAGTAGTCGACTATCGACATTTTGATGGCGGAGTGGGTTATAAGGACCAAGTATTTTATTTGTAATTTAATAAGTTGCATTATATTTCATAAGTTAATTTATACAAATTGTAGTCTTAATTTATACGATACATATCCGTCGGTGTATAATCTGACATTTGTCGGGTAACCTACACGGATGGTATTTTTTTATTGGTGATGGTTACCCATGTAGGATCGTGTGGGTCTATGGGTCCACAAACTAATCACGATTAAGCCCTAATTAACTACTCGGTTGATTGATCAAAGAAATGCAGCGGAAATTAAAAACGAAATCAAACACAAGTAGAACAAGCAATGCAAACCACACAAAAAGACACGTCGGATTTACAGAGGTTCGGCCGCGCCTACGTCCTCTCTTGCAAGCCCCTCTCGAATCCTCGTTCGAGCTCCTCTTGCGTCTTCACTATGCCTCCCCGTTCCGGGCCGGGAGCAACGCCTTTTACAAGTCTTCAAGCTCGCGAACAACCCTCGCCGAGCTTGGCACCACCTCTCACAAACCGAGAGAATCACTTCGGGCTTTCACCGAAATCCTTGCTTCTTTGTCTTGGGCTTACACCAAGACCCTTGCTCACTTTGTCTTGGGCTTTCACCAAGACCCTTGCTCTCTTGACAACAATTGGAGTGGAACTCACTCTTCTAGTATTGAGCACAACAGATGCTAATATGAATGTATGATGAAGGATGTGGAAATTAGGCTTTGGAATCACTAATTGGGAGCTTTGAGGTTGTGGAAAATCTCACTATAAGTTTGACACTTTGGAGTTGTGAAATCTTGTGGAAAACTAAGTGTGAACCTCTATTTATAAGCTCCTAAAGATTTCTAGCCGTTTGGACAAGATTTGATTGAGTTTTGTGCAAGATACACAAAACAGAAAATCGGGTTCAGAAATCTGTCCAGAAACGGTCGACCGAACCCTTGAGACTGTTGAAGGATCGGTTGACCGAACATAGGTACTGGTCGACCGAAACACTTAAGTTCTATAGGTCAACGGTCGACCGAGCAGGTACCGGTCGACCGAACTACTGGGTTCGGTAGAGAGAAATCTTGATCGGTTGGACAAACTTGTGTCGACCGATAGCAGGGGGGTTTTCACGAATTAAACGGTCGACCGAATAAGGTAGTTTGTTCGACCGGTTCAAAAGTATTGGGGTGTATTTAGAGAAAAATGTGTATACGACCGTTGAGTAATACGACAAATAAAACGGTCGTATTTTTACCAGAAATAGCAAACTAAACGGTCGACCGAAGGTTTACCGGTCGACCGAACATGTCTGGGTAATCGGTTAAATAGATGTGTGATCGGTTGAACGGATTGGTCTGGTATAACAAAAATTGTGTATAATCGGTCGACCGAAAGGTGAACGGTCGACCGAACTCAGGCAGACTGGCGACCAATGTTTTAGGTGTTTAGGTGATCTAATGGAGTCCAAATTATATGATATTTTGTGTGTGACTCCTAAAAGGAACCTAGTGTGTGAATGCATGCATATTAGCTTAAGTTATGCTCAATTCACATAAGTTCCTAATTCTCAAAGAAAGGTAAAATTACATGTCTTCAATCCTAGCTTGATTACAAGTCTTGACTTGATTTTTCTTCTTTCTTGAGTCTTGATCACCTGTAGATGTTAGCACAATACAACATGTATACTATTATACTACATGTGTTAATCTACATGTCCTTATTAAGATTAGGTTTAATTACATCATGAAAATACGGATTAAGGCCAAAAAGCCAACAACCCACACATTTCATCGACAATCACGTTCCATTGGTGAACGTCGTCATCCGTTGATGATACCGCAGTTGAAGAATTAGTTGGAGTAATCGATACCGATGGATACGTAACATCGGTGTAGAGCATTGACAGATCGTCGTTGCTGATAGACCGTCGGTGATCTTCGTTCCCACGAAACTAGGTGAAAGAATGTGACGCCAAAATTAAGACCGACGACATTTATCTGTCAGTATACCTAAACACCGACACAAGATAATCCGACGACGGTATATCCGTCGGTGAATGTCTACACTGACATACACTTATGTCCACCGACGGATATGTGTGTCCACCGATGGATATGTGTCGTTGGTGTTTTTTTTTGTTGCAGTGAAAAATCATTAGTACTACTATACAATAAAGATATGTTTCTTCTCATTATTTATTTATTTGGAGGGTCATTTTTTCGTTATTCTTAATCATGTTTATCTTATGTGTGAATCTAACAAATTCAAATAGTGGGAGATGTAAGATCATATTTATCTTAGTTGTGAATCTTTATCATATTTATCTTAGGTGTAAATCTTGTAACGAGATTATTTTGACAAAACACAACCGCGAACGCCAATTCAAATCCAAACAACAAAAAACCATAAAGGAGATGACTTTTGACTTTTGAGGAAGGAGTACCAATCAATTTAAACCAGTGTTCAGGTAGGCGACCGCCCGGTCGCCTAGGCGGTCGCCCGTGGCGGTGGTCGCCTGGGATTTTTTTATTTTTTTTCAAAAATTACAACTTTGCCACTAGCTCCAAATTCTAACGGCTTATTCAGCAAGGATGGAGAAGCCCGGATTTTATGACCCCATCAGTGTGGACTACGATCTCTTCGACGAGCATCCATGGTTGGTAGAAACTGAAGATCCGGTCTTCGCTGGAGAGGAGCTTACATGGGCCGATGCCGAGGAAGCAGCTTTGGGACATTCTTCTTCACGGAGACGCTTTGCTCGATCCATGTCTACTGCATCTGACCCGCGGTGTTCTACTGCATCTGACGCGCCATTATTAGGTCGTGGCATGGATGATGCCATCGTTCACATCAGTTCTAGAGATCCAGGTGCATCGAGTTCTCAACCACCGATGGACATCGACGAGCAATATGTCCAAACTGACGATGAAGAAACTGAAGAAGATGATGTCTACGTCGACAATCCGAACGAGAACCACTCCGACGACTCTGATGGTGGTGGAGGATATGATATGGTTCCCAGTTGGACATTAGATCAATGTGTCCAATGGAATTAGTTAGTTAGCTTGTAATTCTAATTTCTCTCTTATCTGCTATTGTATGAACTCTGAGTTACCTTTGTAATCGTACTACTAAGCAATAAATTGTATACCTAAGTGTTTAGGTGGGTAGAGGGGGTGCCTAGTGAGGCCTTGGTCGAGGAACTAGGTGTCTTTTCGAAGCCTAAACATGTATGGTATTTTTAGAAAATATTTGTGTATTTTTTTCTATTTTTCTTGATTTTTTATCTATTTTTTGAAAATTAATTGAATTAAAAAAAAATTACCGCCCAGACTTGGGCGGTCGCACAACCGCCTAGGCGATCGCCCAGGCGACCGGACACCTCCGGCCGCCTAGGCTCGCCTAGGCGGTGCCTGAACATTGATTTAAACTTCAAAATGCTATTTCACAAACAAAAACTTGGGTTTTACGAGCCTCGCACCAAAAACTCCACTACCAAAGAGTTTTTGAAAACTCAAACGGCAAACGCGGATGTTGCCAAATGGACCTCTATCTTTATCTCATATCTCATATCACATAGCTCCTAGGTTTGTTGATATGACATATGATTTGGTTCTGACATAGTAATGGTATTGCAGGGTCTATTTGTATTGTATTGTATTGAATTGAATTGAATGTATCAACAATGTGCAGCAGGAGGTGTGGTTGCTGGTTCTGTTTACGAGGGCAATCTTTATCAACATGTTTATGATATTGTAAGTTATGGATCAGCTAGAAGTCTATTATTTTTTTGGCTAGTCATGACAGCAACAAACTTAGCAAGTTTTTGTAAAGACAAGTCACTAAATGAGGGTTGCTAAGTTGATATAATCTTAGTCTTGGACGCTTAGATTTGACATGTTCATGAATCGAATCCTAACGTCGTATGTTGAAATTATTTAAAAATATATAACGGTTTTGACAAAGCTCTTGTGTGGAAAATTAACAACGTAGAAGTCGGCAACTTGTATTGTCCATGGGGGAATGAATTTGCAGATTTAAGTAATGTGTCGTGAAACTTCTGGCGTAAGTAATGTGTTGCCACGTGGATGCATGAGGATATCTGCTGGCGGCTGGCTAGTCTGCTACACTTTCTATAGCAGGATATTATTTAATGGGAGATGTGCATTGGATGTCTGCACCTTATCATTTATAACACCCACACAGTAAAATATCCAAATACATGGATGTGCATGATCCACGTATGTCCCCGCAACTCTTGATACTGATCTACTCCTTTGATCAAAGAAGTTGTTACCTATACCTTGTAATTTCAAGACTTATTTCACCAATATTAATTTATCAACTTTTCAACATAAACTTGTATTAACATTTTTACAAGTTGAATTCAAAGTTCGCCATTGTGTTTTTTATATATAAATATCATTTATAAGTAGACTTAAAGATTTAAAAAAAAAAGAAATACAAAAGAAATGTTTGGAGTTTTCTTGTTTGAATACTTAAGAAAAATTCAAAGTTAAGTCCATTGTTCCTTTTGTTTTATCACGTTCCTTTCTTCCTATTTTATTTCAAAATTTCTATTTATATTTGAAATTTACAAGAAACAAAGGTAAAAATGTCATTTCAAGCATGAGTCAACTTAACTCAAGTTCATGCCAAGAAAGGTGAAAAAATGATATAAGTGAAAAAAAGATAAAAAAGTATTGGTGAAATAAGTTGCATGTGAAATCAGAAAGGTAGAATAATAGCGTTGAACTGTCTCAGTAATATTGAAAAGATTTGACGCCCATCCAGCCGACATTCAGGGCACCCTGAACGGGGTGCCCCGCCCGGGCGCACCCCCGTTAACGGGCGGGGCGCCCGTGGGCCGCCCGCCCGGGCGCTTGCCCGGGCGGTGGGCGTCCCGGGCAGCCGCCCGTCCGGGCGCTTGTGGGAGGGGGACACGTGTGTCCCTCCCATTGGTTAATTTTTTTTTGATTTTTTTTTAGTTTTGGTTTTGTTATTAATGGATTGGGTATTTGTTATAAATGTGGGGTAATAATTTTTTGTAAGTGATTAAAATTAAGAAATTTCCAGAACCAATACACTGTTTAATCACGGGTGCAATATTTGGTCACGGGTGCACTATTTTCAATCATGCGTGCACTGTTTGCAATCACGCGTACACTATGTGCAATCACGCGTGAACAGTGCAACAAATACATCCAAACCCTCCCAACTATAAATACATCTATTTATCTCCTGATTTCTCACATTTCCTTAACTTCTCAACTTGTTAGCTTCTTCTCTCATCAATGTCGAATAATAGTTTAAATGTTGTTTATGTAATATGTACTGTTGTTTCTTAACTTTGATTGTAATATTTCCTATTTTAGTTTGTCTTAAATGTAACGTGGCTCCGTAATATTTAATAATAATTTCGTGATTTACCAGTAATTATTAACAATATTTTGAGTTAAAATATAATTATAATGTAATTAAAATTATATTTATATAAAATGTAAGTACACAAATATTGTGTGAGAATTAAATTTGTTTAATTAAGAAATGACGTGGATGAAAGAGAGTGTAGGGTGGGTGGGGTAGCCTGGGCATGGGTAAGAGTTTTTTTTTTGGGTGGGTTGGGTGAGCTGACGTGGCAGAGAGAGAAGCTGACGTGGCAGAGAGAGTGCAGGGCGCCCGGGGGTAGCCCGGGCGCTGTTAAATATGCTCGTATGGAATTGTATATAAATAAAGGACGTTCGGTAGCCTTCACTCAACATGTTATTAAGCTTGGAGCAATGGAACGTGATCATGATCAGAAGATGCCATTCCTAGCCGATAAGGCCGCCAAATTCATCATTGATCCTCCAACTGTTGGTTTTCCCACTCGTAATTCTGCCACCATCGTAGAATACCCTCCTCACACTCATCAATTGGTAATTCGTTGGAACGTACGTAGTTATGCTCTTGCATGTTGAGTTTAATCGAGTAATTATAACCAAATCAATCAATACATGTGTTGGTTGTTAGCTATGCATGGTTGGATGTGTTTACAAGCGTATTTATCGTGTGTATGTATATGTACATTAGACATATATACCGTTTCGCAAGTAATTACTTCGAATGGAAGAAAGGGTGCATTGATCTAACAATCTAGTAATTAGTCCCAATTAATTATACCACTCGTTTTTCGACCCGCTTGCGAAGCATATATGTTGAAATGGGGCCGGCGGAGTTAAGCCATTCTCGTTTCTTTGGCACATTTTGATAATTTTGCTTGTTTGTGTACGTTTATTTCAACTATTTTCAATTCTTTGTGATATTTCTCTTACTTCAGTTAGAACATATAGTTGGATCCGACGAGTAGAGGTGTACAAGATTAGGTCCGACCAGATGTCCTTGATCGAACCCAGTTTTCGAATTTTTGAGAATTCGAATCCGATCCGGTCTGGTTATGATCCATTCCGGATCCTTATCGTTTCGATTCAGTTTTGGACCAGCTAACGTAAAATCATGTACCCATAAGCGGCTTCATGTAAAACAGTGAATTTATACAAAGGCCTCTAGATTTTCTTGGAATCATCACTCACCATGGAAACTCAGCCGAAAAACATGTGCTCCCTATTCTGTGGCGATGCTATTTTCCTAATTTATAGGAACTTAATATATTAAGGTTAGTGTTTGTGGGAAAAGATGAATTTAACTGGTATAATTATGCAAAAACAATAAAAAAATATTTTAGATGAGTTAAAGGATGCTTTCTTGTGAAATTTGTCTAAAACCGATTAATTTATTTTTCTAAGTGTCAAACACTAATTTATTGTGCGTGTACAAGCGATTACAAGTCACACACAAGGTGTCTCCGATGTCAAAGGTTAAATTCTTCGTTGTGCCAATTTTTGTGATATTTTCTCGGAAGATGCAACTATTGGTTTCCAGAAAAATCTTTAAGTTCACTTCTGGGATGACTTTTGTGTGTGAATTTAAATAAAAATTTAGAAATTCTGGAACTAGAATTTCATAATTTCCAAAAATTATATGCTGACGAATTCCTACTCCCACTCCAAAAGTAAGGAAGTTAAATATTTTTCCTTAAGATTTTACTTCGTTTCGACATAAAGTATAAATTTGTATGATATCTTAGAAACTAGATGGAGTTCCCATGAGACCCTTCAACTCGTCAACGGAAGACCAGCAGACGACATACATGGCCACAGGTTATAATGTTATATTGAGGTCGAGACTCGAGAGTCTGTAATGTTCCACGCGTGTGTCAAAATTTTATTTTATATGTATGATTTGCCATCAATGCATGGCCCAACATATGTATTGCGTTTGCTTCTTTTTTTTTTTCTTCTTCCCCACCGTATTTGTTTATATGCTTCTTTTTTTCAACGCAGGCTGACGACAATTATGATAACACTTATAATTTCGTCTCTGGGAAGGCGAGGAAGAGGATTAAAAAAGTAGAAGTCAACTACGATGAAATTTCATCAAAGAGCAGTCCTAGTGCAGGTAGCAGTCCTAGTGCAAGTAGCATTTGTATCACCAAGGAAAAGGCCAAAGCCACGGAACAGGTATGGAAGACAATTAAGTGTCCAATTATTCGGAATATGTCAAGTACCTTCCAGTAACACACAATGTCATTGATTATGGATACCATATAATTCGAACCAATATTAATTTTGACGTTGAACCATTGACAGTCATCTTGCTATTATCATATATGATCCTAAATAACGAATACGAACTTCTGATGTTGAATTTTTTCTTCCATTTTTGAATATCATGTCTATGTTGCATAACTGATGCATGCATGCCTTAGTTAGTTGGTCAATGTTATATTTTGGGGCGACCAGTGATCGCCGGTTGGTGATGAGAAAGCCGACTCCGGCGACCAGTGGTAAGCAAGTCGGCTCGGTAGTTGGCGATGCTTTGGGTTAACTTTAGAGAATCTTTTGACATTTTGTTGATAAAAGATCCAAGATATTTTTTTGATAAAAAACTTGGGTTAACTTTACAGAATCTTTTGACCTTTTTGGTGGTTCATACATAAATTCCATGAAAAGGTTCAGGGAGTCATAGAAACGGAGTGGGCCCCCGAGTAAATGCGGTGTACCATCTCCCTGCAATATATATATATATATATACGTAAATTTTAAATACTGAGGTGTTTTTTTTTTCCTTTCGGAATAGTCTTTTGTCAAACAAGTTAATTATGCCTTAAAAGATCAACGATCTTTATGTGCATACATCATCATCAACGTTACCTAATGCCTTAGTTACAAGAGACTAAAATACATGCAGTTGGAGGTTTCAAATTTATATATTGATTCAATACACAGTCGATAATTAGTCATTTGACAATAAATATGAAATATATACGGTAAAGGGACAAATAGAATATTGTAACTATGGTTATTCCTATATTATTATTATTATTATAAATTAGAAGTAGTAGTTTTATAAAATAATAAATAAAACTGTAGATGATTAAGAAAGTCATTTGATGTACCCATTTTAGCCCAAAATAACACAAATTTGTCTGATTTCTGACTTATTAGAAACGAATAAATTATCCTTATTCGCACGAAGGGCCGGGGAGATTATTCCAAAGACAACAACTTGATTTGTCTCTTTCCGTTCCCTCTTTCCAAAAATTACTTTTAAAAAATAATCACGGCATCTGTAATTTATGCATTATTATTTTTATATAAATAAAAGTATAAACCCACGCACGCAAACTTTGCAATTCCTTCAATTGATTAACACAACTTCACCAAAGCTACATTACATTATCTTTTATGTCGACTATATGTTTCTTATCTATACATACGTGACCTCAATTTTGCATTTCATAAGATGATCACATCTGCAAATTCGTATTATGGACGCAGGAGAGGGAGAACCTAATCAATAGGAGCTTGGAATCTCTGAGGAATCTCTTGCCAGATCATTTTAGAGTAAGAGATTGGATACACACATACATACGCATACATACATTATAAGTACTTACACTACATTAATCTCTGTAAATATATATATATATATAACCTTTTCTAAGTACTTGACCCATTGGAATTTAAATTTCGACCCCCTAAATTTTGGATCTCGACTCCTTAGAATTTGGATTTCACCCTTCCCGAATTTCATTCACGACTTCGATTTTTAATTCGATATATCTTTCTTTCGTTTTTTGAAAAGTAAATAAGTATGTTATATCAATGAAACTATTGTTCTGGAACATGTTTTAGAAGAAATTATTTTGGAACCTTAGGACATGCAGCAATAAAACCTACCCTTCTAATAGTGTGGTAATTGTGAGATTTTGCATGCATATCCATTGATCATCTAATCCTATTTTTTGAAACTTGCCACATTAAACTATTATTACTTATACTTTCCCATTCGGTATGATCAAACAAATACACATTGTGTTCATATATTTTGTCGAACACTTGTCCAAATTTTGTTGTTCGGTTGAAATTTTCATGCATGCTTCGCTCGTGTCAATTTCAAAATCATTTTCATCCATTTTGTTGTTTGAGAATTTATCTTGGAAACTTCTACACATTTTGAAAAACCAAAGCCCAAAAAACTGTTAACAATCTTCCCTTCTCTCTGAGGAGCTCTCTTCAGAGTGTATATATATTTGACATATGCAACGATCCAAATGCAAATTAATCTTCCATTCTTAATTTGTGGAGCTCTCTTACCCCTTCCAATTAACAAATAGAATAGGTACACGAAATCTTGTGAATTAGAATAGGCATGGATGCAGATGAACGAGAGCGAGGAACACTTGCTGGACAATGCGATCGAGTACATAAAACAACTGCAAGCCCGAGCCCATCAGGATATGCTGAGGATGCAAAATCTGAACAACGTCAATGCCTACTTTCCTTACATGACCAACAACATGCCACTGATGCTTCCTTGTCAATACCAACCAAACATGGGCATGATGATCTCGGCCATGCAACCACCCAACGTCAACATGGACATGCAACCACCTAACCCCAATATATCATCAGGTTTATATCTATTTTTACGATATGGTGATAATTAATTATCAGTAATGACTAGCTAATGGGCTTGTTGAATTTGGTGTTAATAATTTCATGATTCATGGTTCAGAGGGGAATGACAAGGATGAACTTGAAGATGAAGAAGTACGTGGAGAGATATGACTAGCTCTTGTCAAACCAACGTGTATGTTGTTGGATCGACATCTGCCAAGGACTACCCGACCGCAAGGATGAGTAGGAAATAATTACCAATAAACGTTACGTAGTATGGACAAATCAAAGTTTGATGGAGAATATGAGGCGTACGTAGACTTCTCAAGCTTTATGCCGAGACTATCATATTTAACTTTGGCTTGATTTATATTGCAATTTTTGGATGAGATACTTGATTGCCGACAGATTATCATGCATGTTTTAGGGTGATTTCTTATTGATACCATCAACTATACAAAAATAACATCATGAACTGAACTCATCAATTCGATAATTAACACAATTAAACAATTGGGTACTATGTATTTAAATCATTGGTGTTCAAAAATGCAAATTTTAACGCCCATCACGATTTGTGTGATACTCAGAGTGAAGAACCTTTTGCTTTCCAATTTGAATCCACAAGAGTAAGAATCGTTGTTACTTGTTAGTGTTTCCTAACAACTTCTTGAAGAATTGCTGTGATTAGTAGTAAACATGTGGATGGCATATGAGCTTAAATAATTTCTATATATTGAGCTTAATTTCTACCAACACCACCCTCGTTCTACGATACATAATGCCACCTCCATCTACGTACGTTACGTGTGAAGACCTCCCGCTTTCCACCAAAAGTGGTTGACGTAGCATGTGAGAAAATTAAATAGTAAATACCACCGGTTTCTCTTTCTTCTTATCTCTCTGTGTATATACACGTTTGGATCCCACCGCCTTCTATTTCTTCTTAACCTGCTTTTCTCCAACCAATCTCCCTTCTTCAAACAACAAACAAACTTAAGATTAATTCGTTTGAGTTGTGTTCCTGGTCCTTTTCCCTTTCTCTATTAATCTATTGGTTCTGGGGAGGTTTTTTTCTTCTTCTCCTGATGCGCGCACACAAGGTGTTTGACCAAAGTTCTAAATGAGACAGAGATTTAGCTTCTCATGGCACTACCTTTGCCTTCCTTGACATATGTGCTTATGTTGGAGCTTTCAAGTTTGGAATCTTGATACTCTCGGTAAGTGAAAATCAAAATCGTGTGTTGATTTCTAGAAAATACCTTTTAAAACTATTTCAACTCTTACGATGGTCTTCATTTTTAGTTTGGTCGATCAATTTGGTGGGAGCTCAAGGAGGAAAAGGAAGTGATGTTCGAGGCTGTAATACGACGGTTATCTTTGAATGCTCCTATACGATATTGCACGCAACTATATAATTTGGTTCCTGACGTTTACAAGTATGTTTTGATATATTTTATGACTATGAGCATGATGTTGCATGTTTTGACGGTATAAATTTGCATTTTTTATAGGTTGTATATAGTGAAAATAAATAAGAGGAGAAGCCAATCCAAAATTGTTCTGAGATTATCTTCTTTAGTGGACACTTCATCTCTTACTCCGCCTATGTGATACTTAGTTTTTTTTATGGTGAATTTGTTTGTCTTTTTTTCACATTTCATAAGGGAGAAGATGTTTAATAGAGATTTTGAATTCTGAAAGTAAGTTATAGAAATTGTTGGTCCTTGGCGTACTTTATGGATTGTACTATATATTTTATTTTTAATATCTCGAAAATGTATATGTTCTTCTATGCAGGGAATATGCATCACAAACCAGCAGTAAGAAAAGGACACAATCTCTCAATGAGTTTGGTACCATATTTTCTAATACATTCTGCTCTCTTTGGATCGACACATTCTGGATGAGAACTATAAGATTATCATTTGTCCACACAATGTATATGTAGATTGGATCAAGCTTAAATGTTGTTCGTAACAGTTCAACATAATTTTTATCAGATCCATGCCTCCTAAACATAGGTAAGCTAAATAAATCTATGTTTCTACTGCCATTTTCTTGTGAGAAAGTCCAGCATAGGGAATTCAAATTTACTTGGATGTTTGAAAACGTAAAGATTTTCCTATTATGATGGGGTTACTATATTCTGCTGCCTTGCTTTTGGATTTCTCCACTTTTGATTTGTTGTGTACTGGTGTGTAAATTCACTTTTGTTTCGTTAGTGCTTTTGTCTCCCAATCATTATCAAGTGCATTACTATTGTATATCCAATAATTTATTTCCAACTGACATTTAACTTGGTAATTTCAGCATTTATCAACTATTTTATGCCAATGACTTTTTATGACCTTGACAACTCCTTGGAATTTTTCAATTGTGAGCACTGAGCACTACTTCTGTAGGCCCTTTAAATTCAGAAGTTGCTATGTCAGGTTAAGTATCTTCCTTCTGTGCATTAGTTCAGTTTAAAAATGTGCAATTTTTTTTTGTTAAGATCAAAAGTTTTCTCTCTTAGGGTGCCTTAGCTCAATTGTTACTTTTTCGTGGATTCTTTTCAGGGTGGACTCTCTCTAAGAGTTTAACTTTGTTATTTATTGAATCATGTTTCGGGTTTTCTTTTTCCTTTGAAATTATTGGCATATGCTTGTATCGTTTGGCATATTGATATATTCTCAATACACTTAGCTTGTGTCTTGATGCTTTGCACAGGAATCATGACATCTACTGTGACCTAAAGGATGAATCAAGAAATTGAGCTAAGCCAAAACAGAAAGGTAAAATTAGAATTAGTCTTGGTCTTTTGGAGCTATGAGATGGGAGTTTGAGTAATTTATTTTTGTGGGTTTTGTCAATTGGTAAATTTTCTAAAGTGCCTGGCTGGTCAAGTTGTCTCTAATTTTGTGTTCTTTTCAAATTGTGATTCTACTAGGAAGACCAAGAATTCTTATACGTTTACAAACTAATTGTTGAATTGGTTTTTGTGGGTTTTGTCAATTGGTAAATTTTCTAAAGTGCCTGGCTAGTCAAGTTGTCTGTATTTTTGTGTTCTTTTGAAATTGTGATACTACTGGGAAGACCATGAATTCTTATACGTTTACAAACTAATTGTTGAATTGTTCATTGAAGGTACCGACTCCCTTTGGACACCTAAGAATATTGGAATCATCAATTTGGATGTTCCAAAACTAAGCTTCCTTTTTTGGGGTGAAATGCTCAATTCCTTTCTCTATGGGGTGTCCTGTTAATTATGTTCTATGTAAATTTGAACAACAAAAGTATAAATATGTTTTCTATTAAACAAGATAGACCATTTGTTCTAATACAAAGTGATTCTAAATTTGATAGTACTGAATCATGCATGTGACAGTACATGAATGTTAGAGAACTTAACAATTTTATATCCTCTTTATACATTAAAAAAATAATTATATTCTCTTTGTTTCAATTTCTTTGACCAAAAGGCAACCCTCTTGATGCCTATTCCAAATATTTCTTCTCCTGCTTTATTTGTTGAATAGGTCCATACGTGTACTAACCAACTATTCTTACATTTTCTTTTGTATTAAAATATTTTATTTCCCACATTTAGTTTGTTACCTTTGTTTTCATCATATATGACTTAGCAGAAGATCAGACCAATTTTGACTACTTTAGTTCTATTCTAGATCATGCTGTGTTCTTATGAATTATGGTTAAAAGTGAGATGATATGCAGCTTTTAGGAGAAAGTTTTTTTCTTACTTCCAAGAAGGGTTGGATGACACCGAAAAGAATGATCAAGTGATGTGTGGACCACACAAATAACTGCAATGGTAATATTTTTTGCTGAACTTCACTTCAGAATTACTCATCCACCATTTTTTTTTCTTTCTTTAGAAATTGTATTGGCTATCATTGGATTTTTCACAGAGAATTCCCTCTATGATCAGTACTGTTTCCAATATACATGTTCTCTGATTTCATCTTTTGTGGTTTTTGTTTCTTTACGTTGCAAACCAATATGTGCTATTGGCTATTGGTGATGTTTCATGAGCCTTTTCTTTGTTTTGACAAATGCTTCATGCTAATGGAAGTTCAAGGTTTTAGTGAGTTGCATCAACATCTTATAGTTTGGATATCAATATGAGATTTCAGTGAGTTGCATCAACATCTTATAGTCTGGCTATAGATGCTGATATTGCAATGAGTTGCATCAAGTTATCAACATGAATGAAATGTTGTCTTGTGTTGATCAAGTTTGGCTGTGTCCGGGAAAACATTGCATTTTGTCTCTCTAATGTCATTTTTGGTTGTAACACCTCAAAGTTTAGTCTCACATCGGCTAATAAGAAATTAGTAGTGTGGAATATAAAGATATGAGTCTACTACTACAATAACCAACTAATTTATGTTTTGTGACAATAGGTAGGTGTTGTGGGACAATTGACTCATTGTTAGTAGATTGAACTCGGGCTCGATGCTGGTTCGGAGATTATCATTTTTTCTGCCATGCGTCATTAAAGGAGTTGTTCTTTTGGGTGAGAGGTGTTTTAACTAAAATGAAGTCGTTTCTTCTTTTTTAATCAAAGTTGGTGTTTCAGGAAGATAGATGTTTTTGTGTTATTTTATGAATCAATCGGTTTATGTTTTCTTAGTGCTATTTATGGTTCTTTGTTATTATATATACAAATGATTTCTCTACATCTTGGAATTGGTTTAGTTACTTATTGTGGAACGAGGGAGAGTTGATGCCTTCTGTTTCCGTTTTTATTCCCAATCATGCTTTTGCATTTCTACTTGATTCCCTTGTTTAATTTTGGTTCCCAATTTCATCTTTCAACAGCTTGCTGATGTTTTTGTCTAACTACTTCTTTCCCTGCAACTGTCGACTCTGAATTGCCTGTTTATTGTATTTTTTCAATCTTCTGCCATGGATGACATATGCTATATGAAATTGTATTTACACGATTTTTCGTACTGCACTAGACTTGGGATTTTTTTTGTTGTTTCCACATGTATCAAAATTCTTTCACCATCGTAAATTGCCTTTTGATATAAGTGTCTATGCATGAAAGAAGAATGGGTAAAATCCAAAATTTGCAAGGTAATATGTCGGTAGCATTCCATAGATCCACTTTACAGCTTTACTGGAGCTGTGAGGAAGATAAGGATGGTAATTGCTGAAAGAACACTCCAATATTAGAAGAAAAAGAGATCATGACTTGGGTTGGAATCGGGAACTCTTACAGCTAATGTTGCGATATAAAAGGACCCAAGTCTCGAAGCTTGGGGTCTTACTAGAACTACCATCTCCGGTAACCGAAATTCATAAGTAGAGAGATCTGCCACTTTAAGTTCTGCTGCAACTGAAATAATTTCCTTAATCAGTTTTAGCACGTGCGAAGCGAAGGGTAAGTTGCACTGGTGGACATGTTTGGCCATGTGACCAACAAAACACACATGTAGGCCTACATTTTCGAAACTTAAATGACAAAGACATCATAAGGGAATAGGGTGTCATTGTTGCTTTCGTACTCTCAGATCTCATCTGTAGATTTTCCTATACGTGTTGTCCTTGTGGGCTCGACCCTTTTTTTTTACCCCTATTGCTTGGTGAATTCTCAATTCCCCTATGGATGCTGCATGTATATTCTCATTGTGAAGAGAATGTTTATAATTATGATTATGAATTGCATTAGACCAGCATGGATAGAACAAATTAAAAAAAAAGTATATATGAATATTGGCATGCATACGTGTATATATGTACATAGCACATACTCACTGTAATCCATTTATATAATGTCTTAAAAGCACTGAACTGTAACAACATTTCATTGTATTACTTGCACAATACATATCGATCATTTACTTCTAAGAATTCAAATATTTAATGGTTGATACATGACTTCATTTTCCAACTTTTAAAAGCTCCTTGGTAATACAAAACGATGACAAAAAATATACACACTAATATACATCTCTACGAAGAAAACCGCAAGGGCAAGGGCGATATATGTAATCTATGATCATATAAGGGTGTACGTACGATGACATACTCATGTTTACAAGGACGTATGCACAAAATTCCCAAAAATCATCTTACATCACAAGAGTTGTGATTTGACAGATATTAGCAAATAGCCAATTAACATATTGGCAAATGGAGAGTATTTTACATTGGGCACAAATTAGTAAACCAAATTGCTAAATATAAAAGTTAAGCAAGGATTGTGTGAGTTGTAGGATACACATGAAATGGGTCCACGTCATCTCTTTCGTTTGGGCAAGTGGGGTATTTAAGATGGTGAATAGAAGAAGCATGGGAAGACGAGCTTATTTAATGTGGATAGTGGATGGTGTAACGTGGGAAGAAGGCCTCACTTTGAAGTGCTTTTTGAGAAACAACACCCAATGGTGTTGTTTCACGCATTCAGTGATGTAAAATTATGGAAATGTGGAAGAAGTCTTGGGGAGCACTTCAACCTACGACTTCCACAGTTCCATACAATGAAATTAAATATTTTTTAAAGAAAAAAAAAGATCACTCTCAAAAGGATAGAGCTATCGATCTCGTGCGTACGTACGATTTTATAGCAGTCATATTAGGTAGGTATTAATGTGTTATGGCAATACAAAGACTATTTAGGAGTTTGAATATCTTACTCACGTTAATGTAATCTCATGAATTTTTTTGGAAGACGTTTCTTCCTGAAGTAATATGTTTCCAGGTAGGTTATAAGTCTTATTAAACAAGCAAGGAATTGTGGATTCATATTGAAGTTACACAACTCAATGCAAGTGAAACTATGAGAAAGTTGATTCTTCTCGGTTCTCGTGACATAACAGACTAATCACAACAAAAACGTTGTATACCTATTGTCTATTGAATATATATATATATACACACACACTTGAGGAGATATTTACTATCCTTAAATTTTGTTGACTAACTTTAGATTAAAGATATTGAAAATCATAAAATTTGGTATTCTTTTCACATGAGATCTAGAAATTGGGACTTTTAACGAATGTAGTGCATTTATTTTTACATCTTTGAATACAATGTAAAACATATGTCAAATTTTATGATTTTTAATATCTTTAATCTACATATGTTGTAGATTAAGATCTACTATTTGAATTTTTAATTTAGAGTTCATATTTGATTTTATTATTAAGCACAACTGTGTGTCAACGAAATTTAAAGATAATAATCATCATCATAGATATATATATATATATATATATATATATATATCCACTAACTTTTTACCAAAGTTATCCATTATTAAGGATTTTTGACAACAAATAAAGGGCCAAAAAGATGACAAGTATTTTTTTTAAACATACGTACTTTTTAATTGAATCTCAAACATAAAATAACGTGTTATCTCAGATCCCGACTAAAATTAAGAGTCAATCTTTTAACAGAACTGTGGTGGTTTCAACGACGGTTACATTCCATCACGGTTTATCCCACTGTTGTCTATAACTACATAATCTTCTACGTTGCATATTCCTAATCTCGCCGTCGCTAAAAACTTATTTTATTGTGTACGTAAGTATGAAAAGTAATACCATGCATGTTTATTGTCTACATCATGCATAAACATCTCCTGTACCTTAATAGACCTTACTGGTTTCCAATCAATTGAGCACGGCTACCTTTCATCTATAGTTCTATTCATAACAGCAGCTTCCCTCTATTAAAGTAATAATCACTATACATTTGAAAAAGACTCCCCACTCAATACCTCAACAGGCAATTTCTTCGGTAGACAACCTACCATCATAACCAAACACATTAAACTCATACTAAGCATAACCCTGGTCTAACATAACTGAAGATGAATGTAATCCTCGATTTTTGTGACATATATTAAAACCTTAGCTTATCCATGTAAAACTGTTTTGACTTTGGGGGAAAAAAGAGAGAAGGAACATACTTATCTTCTTCTTAATTAACTCCTCCATATCTTATTATCACAAATCCAAAAGTGTATGGAAGACGAAGCAAAGAACTTCAATTTACAAAAGCACGCACGCACTCAAATATATATATATATATATATATATATATATATATATATCTTCTAACACAGGACATCCTTGAGCAACTTGTACCTTCTCCCACTACTCTTGGCCGCGGAATTGGTGGCTCCGATCACACTCTTGCTCTTTGCATGACTCTCTTCTCGGTTGGCACGCTGTTTGATCCTTTCTGCGGCAACATAGTCAGACCGACCGTGTTCTTTCCCGGAAGGCCTTTTAGAGTAGTGGAAGGCAGTATTCCCGTTGTTGTGTTGCTGATCACTGAAGCACCAGTCGCAGACACTTGCCGAGTCCGAGGTGTTCTCTTCATAGTAGTTCCCGCAATACCTAACAACACAAGTACACAACAAGAAAGACACCAAGCTGAGTTAGTCAATGCAAAAGTCAAAAGTTACAGGTTCAAATACCAGTCTAAGACATTAGCAGTGATTACATAGTCAATGTTTAATTTCTTTCCCTTCTGATACTATCTAGGCTTAACAACATGAAACAATAGTGGAGAGGAATTGTGATTAAAAGTGTATATTTGTACGTACGTGTGTTGGAAGCGGGAGAGGCATCGGGTGCACTGGAAGAGCTTGTCGGGGAAGCCGACGTCGCCGCACATGCAGCAAACTTCTTTGTGATCGACCATGGTTATGATCTCTAAGAGGAATATTGAGAGAGGAAGGGAGGAATGGGAAAGTGGTGGGAAGAAAGTAAATGAGAGGTTTTATACATGTGGATGTGCATGGTTTCCCGGACATATTTAAGGTGACTTTTGCAGAAGCAACTTCTTGGAATCTTGTATTTAGGAAATGGATCATGGCATGGGGTTGGGATTTGGGAAAGCTATGTGGTTCTGAGCTTGTAGACCTAAAAGTGTTCGATCGTTGTCAATGATGAAAGGAGTGTGGAGCCGGAGGTAACTATATAAATGGATGATGGCTCCATTTCTGTTTTTTTCTTGTCCACACATTCATGAGATGTACATTAATGTCATTATTCTTCTTCTTCTTCTTCTTCACCATCGTTATGGGCATGTAACCGTCCATTCACTATGTATTTTTGGCAGTTCACACTTCACACTAAATGACATGCAAGTAAAGCAATTTTCAGTTAGAAACTTGCTTTAACTTTCCTTTAACTGCGTGGATGCTCATCTTTAACAGTCACCTTTGAAAGTACGTAGACTGAAGAAGTTGTGACCATGTGATTTTCTCGTTAAGGTTTTTCATGTAAAATTAATTAGGTTGTCCTTGTGATCTTGTATTCTCTTGTTCATGCTTGGTTGCTCGCCACTTTCCATCCTGACAGAGAAGAAAAGCCACGCATGTTGTTTAGAAGGTATAGGAGCTAGATTACAAAGATCATGCGTGAACCTAGATAAGTATGCATCTTTATGGGAGAATATTGCACCCTTAAAATGCTTAAAGTGTGACATCATGTTGTTACTTGTTAGCAATGGCCTAATGGTGGTTGTTACTTGTGGCCCATCGGTTGGATCTTTATTCTTTACCCCTAGTTAGATTGCTGTTCCTTGTAAGGGTATTATAACTGGGGGAATCTAACAAAACATTGACAGGGAGATGGCTGCACTCAAATCAGTTTGAGAAGAGGACGGGTCTAGAATTTTCATAAAAGACGGGGGTGTATTAGGTGGAGCAATGAGTATTGAGTGACAGTCTTATGAAAAGGTCTTCCAATGGATAATCCTTTGTCCTGGGCTTATTGGATGTGGACAGCAATGGGCCATATACCTACGTTCCACATGGGAATGGTCCTAATGTCCTATTATTAGATTAAGAGGGTTTGATTTCATCTCCAATGGGCAAACATCTACATCTCTACATCCATAAAAAAACTAGTCTCCTGATAATTTAACTGGCAAACTCACGCCTCCTGATAATTCAATAATCAATTAAAACAAATGGATAAGCTCAAACATAACATCTAAAAGTAGTACCTGTCTCTATCATCATGAATCATGGTTCTTTTCATTGCAAATATAAAAAGATACTGGAGAAGCAAAGGTCTTCCACTAAATACGAAGATTTGGAAACGAAAGGAAAGTGAACTACTAAGGAGCATAGTCGCAAATTATACTTACTAAGGATATCGACGATGCAAATTCAATAGGAATTTAAGATGATTTCACAACCACAAAACAAACAAGAACTTAAACGGGATCGACAATCAGACATAGATACTGAATGCACAGATCTAGATGGCAAATCATATATATAAAGAGAAAAATCCGCCATAACCTTCTGTATTTTCTAATTGCATCTGATCCATGAGGTTAACTTTTAGTCCTTTTCGACATTTCTATCAACGGTTGATTTGATTGAACATGCATAAAAATAAAAGAATATATATTAGCTCGTATTCGTATACCAAAATCACGAGTCAAGTCAGCATGCCAGCACCACCACGGAACCAACCACCCATTTATTTAACACCAACAAGCCTAAAAGATTAACTTGGAAAGGAATTATCCCGATAAGAAACTCCAGGTTGATATCTGGAAAATTCAAATAATCAGTCACAGAGGTACCACTGAACGGCGAACAGGTTGATTAGATTTGTCAAACACGTGGAGATTTCAAAGAACGGACCCATAATGAAAAACCGTAATTCTGCGTTAGTTGGAATATTTTTGAAAATTCAGGGTAGTACTTTACCTCAGTTAGAAGTTGAAATCACAAAAATTACAATTTACCAACCATTTAACAATATAATTCGTAAGCGATCAACGACTCATCTTCATAAGATTCCTAGGAATAGCAAAAGTCCTGGTCTAATTTCGAATAAGAAAGATATGACAAGCACAAAAATGCTGAAGCAGTTGCTTGAAAAGGTGGAATACAACCAACGGCTCTAACACCCCCCCCCCCCCCCTCGGGTGTCTCCCCGGTTGTAATTGCCAAGTGAATGGATGCTGACAATGAACTCATCATGGTCTTATAAGATGGACCACTAAACAGTAAATAACCTATTTGTGACGTTCATCTAATCTTATCTTATAACGATGTTCCTTGGAATTTCCGAGTCCCGACCAAGTTGGTACACCAAAACATGAAAAGCAGCCTTAATCAATGAAATGCACTCAAACAGTATGCTAGAAGAACTAACGGAATATCTTCAGCTCGGATCCATCCAGACACCAGAGATCATCACGTACCAGACAACGCTGCCAGCTCTCAGCGTCCCCATGTTAATGCACTCCGAGTTTCTCACTAATTAAATTTAGGATTTCGTTGGGTTTAGACACAATACATGACGCAAACTACAAATATCATTTCATACAAGTTGTAAAAAGACTGAGTAAAATAACTATAGAAGATTGTAATCTTTACACTTGATGGAATAATCAGCGTCATGGTAACTGTCACTTCCCCGTCAAAAACAGTAAACAGTAGTTCCTCAAAAGTCAAAAACTTCATTTTAACAACATTTCATATGAAGATTACATAAGTAAAATATCATTGATGAGAAAATGCTAATCATCAAGACAGCCTAGGAAATAACATATGTACAACGACAAGGGATCCGTAACCCCAACTTGCGACCTAGTTCAATAGACAACGTTATAACATTTAGTCACTTTCATGTCATATCCTTTCCAGCCATATGAGACTAACAGAGGTTCATATTTGGAGCTCTAAAGTAAAGTTGAGTACAGTTGGACAACAGGAACACTAACAACGAATAAATAGAAATTACCATTATATGGTTCATCATTCTTTCCAATTGAAAGGAACACGCTCGACAACTAAATAATCTCCCCTGATGCCTTCGCAACTCTTAGGTCCTCATCCATATATACAGATTCAAACCTGTCATGTGAAAGTATGTTCCTCATGACAATTTCAAAAAGTCTATTAAACTATTAAGTATCAACAAATCTTGGTATTCCATAATTAAAAGAATGTATTTTCGCAGAATTTATAGTTATAAATATGCTAAATCCTTCATAAAATATTTGCTACAAACGTTGGCACTAAGTGGGTGTTAGTGGCGCGGAAAGCTCCGGAAAGTGATTTCCGGAGTCAACGGGAAAACAGAGGAAAACAGAATCAAGTAGAAAACAGTTTCCTTTTGACTGAATTTTGTTGTTTGTGCATGTGTCGGAAAGTGGAAAACAGTTTCTCTTTGAGTGATTTGCTCATACTTCTTATGTTCACTATGACAGGTCGATCGGGGGTCTCACTCACAAAACCAAACACAATGTAAGAATTCCAACCGTTTGGATAAGGAAAACGGATGACCGAAATGAGACTTCTAGTGATTGCTCAAAGAGAACGTAAACGGAAGACCGAACCAAGATCGTTCGTCTGAACAAGTCATTCGAGTTATACGAATTCGGTGGACTGAAATATGTTTGATCATCCGTTAAAATCATTTCGGTGGACCGAATGGTTGACGGTCGACCGAAAAAAGTCGGTTCCCGTGGCTTTCCGACCTCAAAGTGACGGAAAACTCAAAGAAAATTATATACCTACCACGGAATCCGACGGAATCCTTCCCACAGTGCACAAACAATCCACTTTTATGGAGTCAGCCGGAATCCATTTTCCTTTCACTCGGATTCCCCCGGATTCCAGCGGCACTAACACCCACAAGGTTCCAGCATGGCCACTAAATTTTGGACTAGCTATTGGCTATATCTTGGGAGTGTTGCCTATGAATATAGAAGGTTGAGAAAATATTGCAAAAAACATCACTAGTTATAGTCAAGAAATTGCATATTGATGTGAAGCACAAGGTCAAACATTTCAGACAAAATGTACAAGTCTACAAGCCTCTGGCTCCAATCTATAAGTTTTTTTTGAACAGTTCACGTATGCTTATCGGCTTTCAGAAGCTATCCTAGTAAACTTTAAAATCACTCAACTCTAGAAAATTTCTTCAAATCACTTAACTCCAGAACATTTCCTACATGAACCAATGGTGTAAGGAACCTCTAGATTTCAATTAGTTTCTATTTGCATATAATAACAATGACATGAATTAGAGACTGCAATCCCTCATTCCACTGCTCCTGCCAACCACAAAAAGAAATTGATCATCGTCAACCCCAAAATTCAAATGTCACTCTCTTTCTCTCAAAAACTAGGATTGAGGGATTGCACGCTAAGTGACCCCAAGCAAATATTCTAATATAAGTCATTTCCCACACCTGCACCTACACACACTTGTAAAATAATACTGATCACAAAGCTACCTCGTACCCTCAGTAGTGGCCCAGTCCATTGCCCACCACTACTTCCACCACAAACTGTAATGGACCTTCAAAGAACTTTTTGGTGTCAAAGCCTCAAGCCCTCAACCCTCGTCAAAAATTTCTGTAGAAAACTTTCTTTGTGCATTTTGTTCTACTTTGTAATTAATTTTTTTACAAGAGTATCTTACTTCGATTTGTGTTCCTTTGATTTGAAATTGTTGGAGTTAGAAAAACTGAGAGTTAAGTAGTTTTTCTCTTTCCATTTTTCTGATTTTTGAGAAAAATATCAAGATCGTGTTTGCACTGCCCAAGCAATTATGGATGTGGTAGCATGGCAGTCACTCTTTGAAAGTCCATATAACCATCCCAGGGTGGTGGCGGTGAGGAGGCAGTGATATGAGGAGTTTGGGAGTTTTCTCTCAATGAAGCCACAAATAACTCGACATATTATTTTGAACTCAATCTAGCAAAACAAACATGCAAATTCGAACTAACATTTGAGGGAAACAACACTTACCAGCCTTGCCCAAACGGTGGTAATGGAATCTCCCACCCTTCACCCCGTAGAACCGCACTCGTAAATTTGCGACAAAAAAAAAACAGAACATAAGAACCACATTCTCACTACAAAACCAATACCAAAACACAACTCTTAAAAGCACCAATTATACCTAAAATTCACCCTCTGAGCCGAAACCGCCTGGCAAGCCGACCTCACAAAGAAAACTCCGGAAGGAGGAAAAGTTATAACATTGTTCAACAAGCCTTTCTCCACATCAATAACCTGAAGCACATCTCCGGTCTCCGTCCCAAAGACCGCGTTTTTTACGATAAAAAGCTGCTCCTTTTCGGTAGTCCATAGCAGCCGGCGATGAGGGCGAGGAGGTCGGCCTTGGCGAGGGGAGGAGGGGGAGAGGGAGGAGAGGAGAGGGAGAGGGGTACGGGAGGGTGAGGTGTGGATTGGGGATTTAGGGTTAGGGTTTGGGAAGAAGAAAGGGATTGTTGCCATTGGTGGTTGTTGGTTTGGGGATTTGGCGCGAGAGTGGGAGAGGAGAACCACCCGAAAGAAGTCGGGTTTGGACGGCCCAGATTTTAGACGGACGACGTTTCTAGTCGTTGGATTAAGTGTTGGTAAATCGTAATTTCTCGATCAAAAATTAAAGTTTACGTGACTTAATCGTAGGCTTTTTGCGAATCCAAACACAAAAACATCGATATGTAAAAATCTCAATCCTACTTTAAGAGGTCAAATACTGTTTTTTTATCCTGTTATATTCGTGATTTTGTGTCGCGTATAGTTCTAAGCCTTATTAGTTTTCGGCTTTGTCCAGAGTTTAGCCACTCCACGGTTAAACCAATGATTCGCTATTGGAGCATATAACAATAACCATTTCATCGGATATGCGTATTTTGATTTTCTGACAGATTTACATGGTTTCATTAATGGAGTTTGATGTAGTGAGTAATAGATTCTGGTGTTATTCAAGAATTCTCGTTTAGGCAGTTCATATCATCCATACATAGTGTTTTGACTTAAGATTTCAATTTTTCCATGTTTCAACAGTAGCATATGTTCCATGAAGCTAAGATCCAAAATATAGAAGAAACCAGTATTTCCGCGACTCTAACGTCCGGTCAATTCTATTCCACTTAATCTTTTTTTATGGCACATATCAAGTTTATTGTGGTCCAGTTTAAAAAAATTCAACTCATATAAGACATACATGTGTTCCAAAGAATGCTTGAGAAGAAGAAAACTAGTCGTTTTAACTTTTAAGTTAGAGGAAACCTACCCATTAAAGTTTCTCTATTTATCTAATAAATAAATGAATTCTTTCTTTAGAGATAATCAAAACTATAGATGAATAAATGAATTCTTTATTTGGAGATAATCAAAACTATAAATGTACCTGTTGTTATTTTATTTTTGAACCTCACCAAATCTATTTGTTTTGTAATATTTCTTTGAGTATTTAGTTTGAACCCTATAAATCATATGCATTTATGAATTTCGTAAAATGTTCGTATTTTTTTCTCCATTGAGGAATCCCATTCTTAAATGACGAACACTACCAATGCTCCCAAATCACGAGCTCATTGATGGCCTATTCCTAAATCTCAACCCGGCCACAATATATAATAAAACACTATTAATGTGGTAGTTGCCATCTAGGAACCATATTTTAGGGGATGTTAAAAAAAGAAGAAGATGATTTCCCTGAATAGGGGTGTAATCGATCTCTAAACGAGCGATCCGAGTCTGCTTAAGATCGGCTCGTTAAGGGTTTCGAGCGGAAAATTCTGCTCGTGCTCGGTTCGATCTGCTCGCGAGCGGCTCACGAGCGGCTCGTTAACCTAAACCTTTCTTTTTGTATTGAATTCCTAATAATGTTGTCCTAATAAGTAAATTATAAAATTACTTAAGACAAATATAATAATAGTTACTAACACAATCTTAAAATTAACACCTAAAATAAAACACAATCTTATAAATTATACGACAACATTAACATCTTATAAATAAGATTATACACCTGGATCAAACAAAATCAATACAATATTAAAATCAAACACAATCTTCTAAATTGTAGGACAACTCACAACATCAACATCTTATAAATAAAATCATCTACCTGACCCAAACCTTAATTTATTTGAACTTTTGGTGTAGAAAAAAATGAGAAAAAAATGAAAAAAATGAAAAGTTTAGTACTAATATGGTTTTGATTCTAATGAGTATTTTGGTTTGGTTTGTTAAATGGATTGTTGGGTTTGGTAAATTAGTTTATTTAATGAGTTTAACACTTTATCGATCGGGTAATTGGATAGAATATTCAGGTTAATCAAATAATTGGATATAGTAATCAGGTTTCGAGCGATAATTGAGCGAGCATCGAGCGAGCGGGGTCTGCTCGTGCTCGGCTCGTTACTAACCGATCCAAGCAATTTCGAGCAAAATCAGAGCAAAATCGAACGAACATCGAGCGATCTATCGATCCCGAACAGAACTTGGCAGCCCTATCCCTGAAGCAGATCATATCAGATCACAAATTTTAGGCAGGTTTTTAAATTTATTTTTTCAATAACAGATCAACAGTTCGTCAAATCGGTGTTCATTTTTTTAATAAGTTATTAGTGCCTTTAGAATTCCGTTGAAGATGGTATTTTTTTAATAAGTTGACATTACACTACATCTTTATTTTTGATAAAAAAAAAATAAAGTTTGTGGTGTGCAAGTGTGCAACTTATTTGTTCCCATTTCTTTATTCTTATCATACGTAACTAATCAGTAGTTAAATATGTTACACGAAATCTCGTTTAGTGGATCTGATGTTTACGTTTGGACATTAATTTGTACACTCTTTTGTCGCTTTGTATGACTTGGTCCAATCTAAACTTCACCGATGGACATGGAAAACACCCGGAGTCCCAAACATCAAGCAGCGACATTCCAACGTTTGACTTTTATCAAGTATTATATGAATGTATGATTATAAAAGTCAAACAAAAACCAACTCCAAGAAGCAACTTAACAGGTCTCACCCCAACCATGCCACCGGCCAACTGCACGGTGTATCTCAGCCCGAACGTCAACGACTACGGCAGTCCGCTTCCATGGATCGGTCTCTACGTCGCCGTCGTCTCCCTTGCCTGCTGCGCTGGCATGTCCATCGACCTCTACGACAGCATCCGCACCCGCAAGTTCTGGATCAACTCCAAACTCTTCGCCCTCAACGCCACCGTCCTCGCCATCCTCACCATCGCCACTAAACTCCCGTCCGACCTCACCACGCCCATGCCCGGTACCATCGATCAGCTCGCCAAGCTTGCAGGGATCGCGCTCGTCTCCATAACCATGAACCACGTCATGCCCTCCCTCGGCATGTGTAACGGTGTCGAGCTCGTCTCCAACGTTATCGCTCTCGGAATTCTAGTCGTCACCTTGTTCGTCAACGTGTGTATCCAAATATACACCGGTGTAGTAGTTAAGGATTTCGAAATTAGCTACATCGTGCTCTCCCTTGCGATGCTCGTGATATTCCTGATATTTGCGGCGTACTCGTTGACCGTAACGACCACGAGAAGGATGCTGGAAGTGCAGTACAACAAGAAGCATGTCAAGATATTACAAGATCTTCCGGATGATCGAGGAATTAGATTTTCAGTTGAACAACTTAGGGGTTATGTCGACAAGTATTGGTTGATGGCGCTCACGTCCAGCCCCAACTACACGGCCATGTGTTCCGGCATGTGTGCAGTTTCCACAGGTTTTTGTTACGGCACCATTAGTAATAACTTCATTCAGGCCGTTGCGCTTTTTTGGACTTCCGGTCAGAATTGTAGTACCGGGTCTGACTACGGGTGGTCTGTGACGGTTATATTTGGAATCCAAACTGTAACAATTACGGTTGGAGTTGTGGCATCGGCGATGAGGAGTTGGCATTCTATACCAACTAATAGTTTTCGGAGCTGGAGGGCTTTGCCGAGGATTGAGAAACATTGGGTGCAACTAATAGTGGAGTGGAAAGAAGCTCCCATATGTGTCGAAATGAACATAAATAGGAGGACAAAGAAAGCCATCCATGCCTCAAAGAATTTGACAGTGAGTGTATTACTTAAATTGCAAATCACAGTGATCATGGTGTGCAGGCTTTTATCTCTAATGTTTTCTTTTGGGAAACTGAATTGTTGGCTAAGGAAGATTTTTGGGAATTGTGGGTGTTGTTGTGGAAAAGAAAGCGACGAAGAGATCGTGGATCCGGACATGAAACAATATGTTATCCAATTGGAAGGAGGTGAAGAAAGCATGCCGACAGAGGATGTCGTGCGGAAATGGCAGAAGTACCCCGAAAGGTGGATTGAAAGTGGTCGACGAAGCCAACCAAAGCACCTTCTCAACCTCGTGCAAAACAATCATCAGAACTCCAACATGGACCTACCCTTCAGCCTCCATAACCATGTCATCGATCCGAAATCTTGGGCTCTGCCCCTCGTCACTCTCGCCACAATTCTACGCCTACTGCTTCTTGAACATTTCGGTACATCCCATAGCCCGCTAGTCCCCGAGCTGCGTGAGGCATTTCGGTACATCCGATTCGTAGAATATAGCATAGGTAGCAAAACATCAGAGAAGTATCGGTTGGCGGCTGACATGGTGTGGGAAACATTGGATCTAAACGGATGGTGGTTAGACGTGGACCTTAACGAACTGGTGTCGGACAAGTGGAGTGATGTGATCAATAAGTTAAGACATGTCGGAATGGAGTATGTTGAGAAGTACAAGGATGAGATGGATCCTATGCATTGCCCTCCAAAGCTACTCGCAGCCAAGTGTATGAGTGATATAACTGAGGCTATGTTGTTGAAGAGTTGGGCGTATGAGACAAAATTGGAGCTGGTGCACGAGTTGAGTCTGTGTGTAGTTGAGATCATTTTGATTTGTTTGGTTCAGCTACCGCTTGCTGTGTTCGTGCATTGCTCGAGCGGCGAGTTCGGGGCACGGGAGGAGAAAGTGCGAGAGGCGGCGCTTGTGTTCGGAGAAACAGAAGAGATTCTGAAATTTATGGAAGTAAAAGTTTCTAATGAACCTTGAAGAGACTTCACCAGCACTACTTTTGTTGATTTGTGCAGCTCTGTTTGGTTTGTATATTGACCCGGAATGATAAATTTTCGGTACTTTGGTGGTTGAGGTTAGTTTAAACTACTACTGGGTTATAGAAATGTGAGGCATTGAGAATGTACATATTTTACTAAAAATCCTTGATGTATAGATCTATTCCGTGTGAAGTATTTCAATGTCACCATTGTCTGTTTCTGTTCTAGAAGACGAATTCATTCTCACCATGGAACCATAGGAGTCGAAATTCCCTACCATCTTAGTTTACTTATTTTTATATATTTTGACTAATTTGTATTAAAGTGTAGGGTATTGCTGAAAAGTAATGATTTATAAAGATATATGAGATTTTTGATTGAGTGCACTTGCAAAAAATGTTTATTGGACATTTGCTCAACATAAGTTTTTTTATTGATCACAAACACTTACAAAACTCAATATTTGCTTTGATGCACTCCCTATCTAATATTATTTACGGATTTCCGTTAGACTCTGACGTTGTTAACGACAAACATGCATTATTCAATCCCGTCTACCACATGTATAGTTCGGGGAACCAGAAGAGATTCTGAAAATGTATGGAAGTAAAAGTATCTAATGAACCTTGAAGAGACTTCACCAGCACTACTTTTGTTGATTTTTGCAGCTCAGTTTGCTTTGTATATTGACCCGGAATGATAACTTTTCGGTAATTTGGTTGAGGTTAGTTTAAACTACTGAGTTATAGAAATGTGAGGCATTCAGAATGTACATAATTTTACTAAAAATCCTTGGTGTATAGATCTATTCCGAGTGAAGTATTTCAATGTCACCATTGTCTATTTCTGTTCTAGAGGACAAATTCATTCTCACCATAGAACCATAGGAGTCAAAATTCCCATCATTTAAGTAGTTTTCCGGTGACGAATAGTAGCTCCCGTATATTTTTGTGTAAAAACTATAATCATGCAAAAACACATCTCGACTTTCCATAGCGAAACTCTTGTTTTTGCATATACAAAGCTATAGATATGAGATGCATGAGTTGCTGCCAACAACAACAACAAAGTTTTTATTTTCAAGCAAATTGGGGTAGGTTAGAAATATAACTCATTAAGAAATCATAGACGATTACGTCCCAATACAATATTTAAGTTTTATTTCCACGAGAATAGTTGGAGTTTTACGTTAACTCGACGTGCCTATTATGAGAACCGGGTATCCACCTCAAAACCAATTGGTGAAGAGGGGAGGGACCCAAGGACTTATAAGTCCAGGAGAAGCCCACATTCTTCCGATGTGGGACTATCTCTCACACTCCCCCGCACGCGTGTACCAGAATTTTTATCCGTGTACACGAGTGGAGAAAAGGTCCCAACCGGGTAGAGTGCGCAGCGGAAGCTCTGATACCATATGAAAACTCGATCGACGTTGGATCGGAGACAAGAGGTCTCCAAGGCACGATCGAAGACGAGGAAGAGGATTAGGGTTTGCGAGAGAGAGAGTGCGGCGGAAGAAAGAAAAGTTTAGTTGATTAGGGTTTTTTGAGTTTTACACCAATATATACACATCTCGGATCAGCTAAACGGGCAACCCGGATCCGATTAAATCAAGGCTTGAGATTTCAAGCTTGTACACAAGATTAGACTCAGTATTTGCTTAGCCTGATCCTGAGTCAGTTTTATGTAGTTGATTTGCTTAGCCTCAGTATTGGGAGCTGATCTTTTGTGGGCACGAGCACACGTACGAGCCTAGACTGGCATTGATTCTTGATCATCGCCTAGCTGGTTCTTACTTTGTGCCCTCACCTACACATTTGTCAACACGAATCATCTTATCTAAAGTCAGATTCTTGCTCCCATCTCATCATCGACTTCAACTTGATTTGCTGTTCTAACACTCCCCTTCAAACTTAGCCGGGGATGGAGGGTAAGTTTGCCCAAGGAGCGCCTGAAATCATCTTTGGATAAGGCTTTGGTGAGCATATTAGCTAGCTGAAGTTTGGATGGTACGAATTTGGTGATGAGTTGTCCAAGTGCTACATTCTCTCGTACAAAGTGATAATCAAGTTCAACATGTTTTGTTCTAGCATGGAAAACAGGATTCACAGATAAGTATAGGGCACTAATGTTATCACAAAAAAGAATCGGAGGTTGAGTTAGAAAAACTCCCAAATCTTGTAGGATGAAGGTAATCCAAGTTAGCTCAACGGCTGTCACAACCATTGCCCTGTACTCAGCCTCTGCATTGGATCTAGAGACGGTTGGTTGTTTCTTTGATTTCCAGGAAATACAATTTGATCCCAGAAAAACACAAAACCCACTAGTAGATCTTCTAGTGAGGTCACAACCTGCCCAATCACTATCGGAAAAAGCATGCAAATCAAGTGTAGAATTTTTGTGTATAGTCATGCCGTAGTGCTGAGTTCCATTTATGTATCTTAGAATGCGTTTTGCCAATTTATAGTGGTAATTAGATGGTGAATGCATATGTTGACACAAGGAGTTGACAGCAAAGAAAATCTCTGGTCTGGTTATGCATAAGTATTGGAGGGATCCAACTATTTGCCTGAAAAGTATGGGGTCATGAAACGATGTGTCATCTCTAACAATGTCAGGCCTAGAAGGCATGGGTGTGTGCTGATGAATTTTGAGTTATGCATGCCAAGTTTCTTTAAGATGCTAAATGCATAATGATGTTGTGAGAGAAATAAGCCATGTGAGTTTTTACTGACTTCAATGCCAAGGAAGTGGTGAATAGCCCCAAGGTCCTTCATGGAAAATTCATGAGTTAATTCAACAATGAGGGCATTCATGGCAGAGGAATTTGCCCCTGTGATTATTATATCATCTACATACAGTAAGAGAAACAGTGGTCCAAACTCATGTGAGATGAACAAAGAATTACCAGACATGCTACTAAAGAATCCTTTGGTGAATAAGAAGGAAGCAAATCTATCATACCAAGCCCTGGGGGATTGTTTTAAACCATATAAAGCTCTTTTTAATTTGCATACATGGTTTGGTTTGGATTTATCTACAAAGCCAGGAACTTGCTTCATGTAAACCTCTTCTTCAATATAACCATGTAGAAAAGCATTCTTGACGTCTAATTGTTTTATATTCCAGTTATGTATGGTGGCCAAGCTCAATACAATTCTAATTGTAGAAAATTTTACTACAGGGGAGAAAGTATCTGTAAAATCTCTTCCCTCAACTTGTTTATAGCCTTTTGCAACTAACCTGGCCTTAAGTTTATCAAGAGTACCATCAGATTTTAATTTCACCCTAAAAACCCACTTACACCCTATGATATTCATACCTGAGTGCTTAGGTGTTAGGTCCCATGTGCAGTTGTGAAGCAATGCATTCATTTCCTCTTGCATTGCATTTTTCCAACCTGGATGGTCCATTGCTTCTTTAAGAGAAGTGGGTACCTGAGGTATAAAGTTTATGTTATGAAACATAGCATATTTTGGGTTTGGTTTGACAATACCTGATTTGGATCTAGTGATCATCTGGTGTGAATCAATAGCCTCAGATGTGGAGATATCATCTGAGGTTAGTGCCTGTATTGTGCTTCTGACTTCAGACACTTCAGCAGATGGCACTATCTCATCATTTTTCTCAGGTGTACTGGTATGGGAAGAGATCTCCCCTTCACTTTCAGCATCTTTACTTTCATGTCCTGAATTATACTCATTAAATGGTTCATTATTCCCCTCAGATAACTCATCATTGAAGTTTGGGTCAGTGGACTGATAATCAGTGTGATTGGGATGTCCCTCTTCCTCAGTTGTGGTGCTTAGTGGATGCTCATGAGATGTAGGAGAAGGAGTGACAAGAGACTCCATAGAAGTGGAGGTCTGAGTACTCTTGATCCCATTTATGTTGGTGGTTAGTTTGTTATTTTCACAAAGCCAGTCGTGAAAGGTACTAATGGAACAATCATTGTCAGTTGGAAGTAGAATTGATGGTGGATTTTTGTATGGAAAACAATATTCATAAAAAAATAACATGTCTACTTGTGTGAATCTTATTTGTAAGAGGGTTTAGGCAAATATACCCTTTGTGTCGCATACTGTACCCAATAAAGACACAAGGTGCAGATCTTGCAGTTAATTTATCAGAAGAATAAGCACTTAAACAAGGAAAACAACGACACCCAAAAACCCTTAAGCAATTGTAATCAGGTTGTTTGGATAGTAGGGTAACATAAGGAATTCTACCATTAGAATCAGGAATGCGGTTTAGCAAAAAAACAGATGTATTAAAAGCTTCCACCCATAAGCGTTTTGGGACAACACTGTTTATCATTAAGGTGCGTCCCATGGTAACAATAAGCTTGTGTCTACACTCAGCAACTCCATTTTGTTCAGGAGTGTGAGGGCAGGACATTTGTAGTATCACTCCATTGTTAAGCAAATGAGTTTGAAATACTTTAGATGAAAATTCACCACCACCATCACACTGGAACACCTTAATTTTTCCTTCAAATTGTCTTTCAACAAACTTTTCAAAAATCAAATAGCAATAAAAAAAAATCAGATTTTGCTTTCAAGGGAAAAATCCAGGTAAACTTGCTGTAGTCATCCACAAAGCATGCATAGAATCTATGATGACTTCTACTTATTACAGGGACAGGGCCCCATAGATCACAATGAATTTTATCAAATAGTTTCTCAGTAATTGAGGTAGAATGAGTAAAAGGAAGTTTCATAGCCTTTCCTAAGTTGCAGGTACTGCAGATGGTAGAAATGGAGGTTGATGGATTTGGTGCAACAGAGATGCATCTATCAAGTTTGAGTTGTTGTAAGACTTTAGAGTTTGGGTGGCCCAATCTACAATGCCAAGTCTGTTCATCTACTGTTCTGTGCCTGTTAGAGAAGAAACTCTTATGCACACTATTAGGGAGGGTGTATAGTTCTTTTAGGATGCCAGTAGTAACTATGGTTCCATGCTTTCTATCTTTTAGAAAAAATTCCTTATCTGAGAACTCTATATTGTATGGGAATGTTTTGGTGAATTTCTTGACTGATAGGAGGTTTACTTTCATGCTTGGAGCTAAGAGAACATCTTTAAGAATGAAGTCACCATTGTGGTGTGTGATTTTAGCATTTCCTGTGTGAGTGATAGGAACTAAGGTGCCATCTCCTATCATGATGCGATCAGAACCATTATAAGGAGTTAAGGAAGAAAGAATACCTGGGTTACCTGTTACATGCGTTGAAGCTCCCGAATCAGGGAACCAATCAGTGTCAGCATCACCAATGCGCATGGCTGCCATAGCCTGGGGAAGATCTCGAGAGACGTAGGCCTGATTGAACATATGCCAGCACTTAAGTGCATCGTGGCCTGGTTTTGCACAGATCTGACAAGTCACGAGCTGGCGACGCTGTCCTCCATTGGCTCCTTCATCATTCTTGGAGTTCTTTCCATCAGACGGTCTCAGGTTGGAGGTAGGAGGTGGCTGACCTTGAGGTGCAGGAGTGAACCCGCGATCTTTGGAGGTGAAGCCTCCATCCTTCCGATCTTTCCCTTGGTTCTTTCCTTTGTATGGATGCTTCTGACCAAAATATGCCATTTGAATGTTTCCATCGTTGCAGTGGATCTGCATACGCATTTCATAATTCTGGAGGAGTGGAACGACATCATTGTAGGAAAGAAGAGGTGGTTTTAGGTATGTGGTTGTGAACGGGTTATACTCGATTCCGAGCCCATTCAACATCCAGAAAACCTTATTCTGATCACGCACAGGCCTTCCGATGGCTGCTAACTCATCACACAAGGTTTTGAACCTTGTCAGATACTCCTGAAGATCCTTGAAGTTCTTCTTCCGAAGCATTTGCAGTTGTTGCAACAAGAAAAACTCGCGTTCTTCGGAGTTTTGGGCATATTGAAATTTTAGGGCTTCCCACACTTCGCGCGAGGTTTCTAGTTGAACAACGACACTAAGAACCTCCTCACTAAGTGTTGAGATGATCCATGCCTTCAGTAGGCGGTCTGATTTCTTCCAAAGATCATATTCTGAGTTTGGAATCTTTGTAGGCTCCGATCCTTCACTCAGAACTTCCAGCTCCTTCGATGGAGGCAAAAGGCTTCCATCTACGAACCCCATCATTCCTTGAGATTCCATGAGCCCCACGACTTGTGTTTCCCAGAGGAGAAAGTTGGTCGGTTTCAGCTTCATGGATACAAAGTTTGCAACGTTGAGCCCGATGGGAAAAGGGTACGCTTGCTTGCTGGAAAGATCAGGAGATGGTCCCATGGCGATCTGACTTGCGGATTCGTCCAGGAAAGGCTCTGATACCATATGAAAACTCGATCGACGTTGGATCAGAGACAAGAGGTCTCCAAGGCACGATCGAAGACGAGGAAGAGGATTAGGGTTTGCGAGAGAGAGAGAGTGCGGCGGAAGAAAGAAAAGTTTAGTTGATTAGGGTTTTTTGAGTTTTACACCAGTATATATACATCTCGGATCAGCTAAACGGGCAACCCGGATCCGATTAAATCAAGGCTTGAGATTTCAAGCTTGTACACAAGATTAGACTCAGTATTTGCTTAGCCTGATCCTGAGCCAGTTTTATGTAGTTGATTTGCTTAGCCTCAGTATTGGGAGCTGATCTTTTGTGGGCACGAGCACACGTACGAGCCTAGACTGGCATTGATTCTTGATCATCGCCTAGCTGGTTCTTACTTTGTGCCCTCACCTACACATTTGTCAACACGAATCATCTCATCTAAAGTCAGATTCTTGCTCCCATCTCATCATCAACTTCAACTTGATTTGCTGTTCTAACACCTATCGCCACATTCCTCTTTTATCTAAACTCAGAACACACCATGTAAATAATTAAATAGGTGGAGTTAAAGGTTTCGTAGCTAAAGTTGAAAAAAATGTATATCGGTATGTTAGGAGGTTGCGCTACTTATTATTTATTAGGCAATTTACACTACTTATTATTTTTCAATACTAGGAAATATTTTGAAATTCTACGTAAGACATCTAGAAGCTCTCATTTATATATACCTTAAATATACACACACTTTGGAAGATGATAATAATTGACACACACTGGTCCTGAGCTCTGTTATGAAATGCGGTCCTATGCGGCCGCATATGCGGATGCGGCCGCGATGCGGGGGAGAGGCGCATCGCATCTCCCGGATGCGGCCCTCCGGATGCGGCCCGCATCTTGACCCGCATATGCGGGTAGATGCGGCCGCATATGCGGGTAGATGCGGCCGCATTTCAGAACACCCATCTTTTGTTTCTTTTTGTTGTTATTTTTTGTTATTTTTTATTCTAATTTGTTTAATATTAACTTGTTTATCTTAGAAATTATTCAAAAATTTACCTAAATTTTTAATTACATATATATAATTTATAATTAATATATCTATATTATATTATTTAATTATTAAATCGTAAACCGTATATACACCCGCATCGCATCGGCATACTGCATATGTCGGATGCGGTACCTCGCCGCATCGCATCCGCATCCCGCATTTCTGAACCTTGGTCCTGAGTCTGGTTTCGGTGGATCTATCTGTGGAATCCCATTCCACTTCCAGCGAGGCCGGACGCGTTATCTCTCTTTCTCCACTTCCGCTTCTGTCGCTTCGCCGCAAGTTCTAGAACACAAACAAACGAAAGAGACCCCAATTTGTCTCTCCCTCAATCTCGTGGACGAAAGGAGGCGTCTTTGGAGTCCCAAATGGGTCGGAACCGCGTGCTTCTGCTCTTCCTCTTTGCTCTCGCATCCTCTTCCTCCGCCTCCTTCATCGCTGGTGAAATTCACCTTCTGGAGTGTGTTTTTTTTTAAATTTTGATTTTGGGTTTGGTTTTGGATTTGATTTGATTTGATTTGTTTATTTGTTTTGGTGGAAGCAGATGGTGTGTTAGATGATTCGCATGGATCCACTGGGAGGAGTCTGCTGCAGGCCAAGAAGAGTATGATTTTAAGTTTTATTATTATTTGAGATTTGGTTATAAATTGTAATTTTTAGTTTGTTTATTAGCTCTGATTTATTAATTAATTATCAGTTCCATTTTATTCGGTCTTTTTAATTGTTGTTGTGGGTTGGATTTGGGCTTTTGAGTGTGTTTTATTCGCATTTGTTTTCTGCATAAATTAGTATGCATGCCTATGTGATGCCTTTAATGATGCAATTTACCGAAGTGGGGTGATAATTGGGTTTATTTCTTTGAGTTTCTTAATGGTTGCCAATTGTATCGTGCTTTCTTTTATCAATGATTTGAATCTTCTGGATTAGAATCAGAAATAGGAGTGCACATCGTGATGTCAATATTATGGATTTTTTTTTGTTCTTAGTTGTTGAGAGAGGAAGGGCATGTCCTATGTATAAATTTTGTGTCAGTAGGAAATTCTTTTGCAAAAATTAAGGACATATTCTTTTTGATGATGTTGAAGTAATTTTAGTAATTTCTTATGCAATGGGTTATTGTACTAGAGCTTAAAATCGATAGAATTGTATTGGATTTGGAATAGGGATGTGTTGTAATGGATTTGGTGGTTTGAACGTAAGAAGCAAAAAGGGCTGACTTTTTGTTGTAACTGAGAATTACACACTTTCCCCTTAATTGTAAGTGGAGCAATTAAATTCAGAAATAATGTGAGGATCAACTGAAACTCCAATTCCTACCTGTTGAAATGTTATCAGTCCGTGCTTTACCCTCCTTACGGATTCCTAGATTTGATCTGGTGCTCTAATTAGTGTGTACATATTCCTGCAGTTCTCCGACAGAGTTAGAAACATCTATCCCTCCAAAATTGTTTCAGGTAGTGCATCCCTTCAGATTAATTATCCCATTTATCCCCATTCTAAAGTTACATGCTCCAATCAATGCACACTTGTCTTCATTATTTCAAACGGATTCATATATCATCCAAGTATGGTGGCGTTAGCCTTGAATATTTTCCCCAATGGGCAGGATGAATGCTTATTTCCATGTAAATATGATCATTCTTTGATAGAAATTGCACCTCACATCATGGTTCCACTTCTAATAGAAGATCAACACCAAGAAATAAGTTAGTTTAGGATAATATGGGTGAGGGGTTTGTAGTTTTCACTAGATCTAAAGTTTTTTGTTGTCATGAAGGAAAATTCATAAACTGAAAAAGGAACAATGAGGGGGAAAAGGCTTCAGCTTAATCACTATGTTTTGACCTCGTAATTGTTTAAGAATTATCAATTCTACCACGACATAAACTACCCTAAGGACTAAGGCATATGGATTCAGACTCAAGTATAAAAAAAAAATCGTAGAAGCTCCAGAGATCTTCTGTTAGGTCCGATATGTCATGTTTGAGGCATAGAACCATAAACTTATTTACCATTATATCCACTAAGTTTTGGATGATTTATTCTATTTATTGCCGTCAAATATTGGATGCAACCAACCAGTATTGTCAAGACCTGTAACCGTTGTTCCTTTGTTTGTTTACCAGGCTGCCCTTTAAATTTTGAGTTTATGAACTACACGGTCATCACAAGCAAGTGCAAAGGACCTCAGTACCCTCCCAAGATATGCTGTGCTGCCTTCAAGGAATTTGCATGTCCGTATACTGATGAGATAAATGACCAAACCAATGACTGTGCAACGACCATGTTTAGTTACATAAATCTCTATGGCAAGTACCCTCCAGGCCTCTTCGCCAGCGAGTGCAGAGAAGGAAAGGAGGGACTTGCGTGCCCTGAAAATTCCACAGCCACGGGTAAGCTCCAAGGGAGCACTGCTCACTGGTCTAACAGGCTCTCGTATATCGCGGTATTTGTTGCAGCATTCATGTTAATAATGGTATTGTTTTGAAATCCAAATGAGATGATTTAGCAAGGCAAGGGCCTGATGTATTGATATGTTACCCTCAATTGTGACTTGATTTCTTTTGTACCAGCGCTTTCTAGATCATGACTACGTGAGAATCTGAACGATTGATTAATACATATACGAGCTTGTCTTTTTTTACTGGACTTGGTACATCTGAAATGTTCTCTCTTTTGTATGGTGAATTGGTGTACTCTTGGCTTGGCTTTGGGGTGGGAGTTTGTCTGGAATATGATATGAATTTTATAATTTTTTGGTGGTTTAGGTGTAAAAATTGTTTTCATATCACAGAACAAAAACTCAGTTCTCAAAAAAGCTGAAGCACGCATTGGTTGCCAGCCAGCCACTGAGTCAGCCTTAAGTGTTAAATCACCTTTTCACATGGGAGTTATTATTCCGTCGATTATACATGAAAATTGTATCACCACACGATAGTGTATACTAACTATGACTGTAGTTGGGCAATAAATTTGCTAAACACATTGTTGAAAACATCTCATATGGCACAGCATTGCTATACTATGGATTTGGATCTCTTTTTCCTCCACTGTTGACTGTTGTCAAAATTCACTAATTCAATCAACTTGCACCTAACAATTTTTTGTGATTGGATAAACTTGCATGAATACACACCACAAAAAAGTACGTCAAAAACCACACAAAACCAATGAACATAGGATCCATATCCATCTGAAAGCTCTCATGCATCACAAACTACTTTTAACTCCAAACCCAATCATCCACCACACTTTAAACTCCTCCACACCTCAAATACCATAATCTTCTGAGCATAATTCCAACTTCTTCCAACGTCCAAACAACCACCGACGATGTCCGACACCGTCGACAAGCTTGTCTTGTTCCTCGCGAAGCGCGATGGCATTGACAAGCTTGTCAAGACCTTCCAGTACGTCTCCAAACTCCTCCACTGGCGCCTCCACTCGACCCATTCTTCCGTCGCCAATCGCGCCAAAAACTGGGAAACGGCTGCTGGCCTTAGCCGCAAGGCTTTTCGCTCCGGCCGCTTCCTCACGGGCTTCAACGCCCTTCGCCGCACCCCTCCGAGGCCTCAAATATCGCACCAAATTCTCTCAGTCACCGGAAACGGGGGAGAGATGGTGTACTTCTTGTTCGACCACTTCCTGTGGCTGGCTCGGGTGGGCGTGCTAGACGCGTCACTGGCCAAAAGGATGAGTTTCGTGTCGGCCTTCGGGGAGGCGGTCGGGTACGTGTGCTTTGTCTTGTTAGATTTGATGGCGTTGAGGAGGGAAGTGGAAAGGGAGAAGGTGGTCATGAGGTTAACGGGGATGGCTGCAAACGTTGCTGATTTAGTTATCGCGGTCGCGGAGGTGGAGCCCAATCCGGTGTGCAACCACACCGTCACGTTGGGGATCAGCGGGTTGGTGTCAGCATGGGCCGGTTGGTACCGGAATTGGCCCTCATGAGCTGGGATATGAGAGGGTTGTGTGGACGTGCCAGTCAGTATGGTTTCAAAACATACATGCATGGTTAGTACTGAATCGCGTAATATTGTCGTGTTCTTGGTGTAACAGATATTGACAATGTGTGTACTGAACCAATAATCGAACGCATGTAATTTGGTACCAATCGCTGTTCTGTTTAATTATGCTTAAATTCGTGAGAACTTGACATCAGGGAAGCAATTGGAGGTAAAACGTGAGTCCAATAAATGTCAACTGAAGCGAATTGGACTCGACATCGAGTCCACTGAGGGCTGATCACAACGGATCTCGGTTTGAGTCTATCTGGGCTAGATTAGTGAATGCTGGTGTTAGAACCCTAACCCTTCATTAGGGTTAATCTTGGTTTAGGAAGTGGTTTGCATGAGGAAGGGGTGACACAATAGAGGCATGAGTTGTGCGTGAACAGTGGGCTGTGATCTCTCTCTCTCATTTCCTTATGTTTCTCTCCCTCACTCTCTTCTTTCCTTGTGCGGCACCAGAGGACGCAGAGGCTTCGGCGTGAGGAGGACGTTGCGAAGAGGAGGTCGCGCGTGAGGAGGTGACGGAGGCGTGAGCGTTGCTCCGGCGTTTCTCCGTTTTCGTTGAGGTATGCCGCTCTCTAGTATGATTTTATCGTTAACCCTCATGAGAGGGTTGTGTTGGTCGGTCGGAGGAGGTCGGAGACCTCTCCGATGTTGAGTTTTGGTGAAGAAACCTCGGTTGGCGCGAGGTTGAAGACGACCAACGGTCGACCGGACCCTTCGGGCGGTCGACCGAATGCATGTGTTTTGTCTGTCTGTTGTGTTTCGGTCGACCGTGTCCTTGGGTTCGGTCGACCGTTATATGACGTAGAATAATAGGTTGACCCTATCTGTTATCGGTCGACCGAGACCCCTGAGTCGGTCGACCGATAGTTTAAAATGATTTAGAAATGCCATGTTAGTTTTCGGTCGACCGGGACCCCTGAGTCGGTCGACCGATAGTTTGATTTTGATGTTGACCAGACTCTGGATTTTGACCTCGTTCGGTCGACCGGTTTTAGACATTCGGTAGACCGTTGGGGATTGTGTTTTGAGCGCAGCGGTAGACCGTGTTAGGCGTACGGTCGACCGATTCCTTTCTGGAACCGGTCGACCGAATCACCTCTTCCGGTCGACCGTTTGGGCCCAGGACATAATTCCTGGTTCCCTTTGTGAATGTCAACTTTGTCCACGGAAACCCGTGTCCTCGCCTTGTGCGTGAGCCGGGTGGTGACGGTAGGAGCGTTCCGCGTGCCTGCCCAGGGACCGCCGTTAGGAAGAGTGTAGTTGTTCGGGATGCGTCACCTCCATGTATGGAGCGTGCCTAATGTGTTGGATGGATTTGACTCATTGTAGTATAGCAGGCCTGAGGGATCACGAATCTCAATGTTGATGTTTGTGCGGGCACGCAACTGGCGTTGGGTGAGGTGACTACCGGCATTCGGGCTACGGAGGTCGCTGCCCTGCTTTTACAGCGGCGCAGTTGGTGTTTGCGGCTCGTGGAGCCTGATGACCTGGCAGATTTCGGTCTGGACCGTCCGATGCTGTGCCGGACGTTGTGATGGACCACCGATGCTGTGCCGGTGATGCCGCCGAGGTTGTACCGGCGATGATGATTGTTGGGCCGAGGCTGTTCCGGCTAGTTGATTCCTCGACTGGGCACCTATCGAGATGATGTTGTTATACCTTCCGGGCGACGGCCCCGTTGGTCCCAGTGGCTCCGACCACAGAGATTTGCAGATCTGTATTCTATCGGCGCGCAGGCGTGATAGAGGCTCCCTGCCGAACCCTTGAGTAGTGTAGCTGCGTGTGGGGGGTGCGATGTCGCGTGCTGTAAGGCTGCATGTGCATGCAGTAGGTCTCCGCGGGAGACCCGATGTTGATTGTCGGACTGATGTCCTGTTTTACCTTCGGGGGAACTGTTTTCCTTGCTGTTGATGCCATGACATGCTACTAGTATGATAGGTTCACTTGTGTAATGCATGCATATATGTGAGTTGGCATACGGGGTTTCCTTCTGGAAACTCAGGCATTGTTGTTATATATTTTTCAGGACCGCAGTAGGTCCAGTTGGGTGGTGATCGGCGGGCACGCGCATTTTGGAGTTGGATCATCTTCTCGGACCGCTGAGGTCGACATGATTACATTTTATCTTCTGTTGTCGTTTTGTTGTAATCATGTATCATTTTGACAAACTCTGATGTAATTTTGGTGCACCGCTATTTGTTTTATGAGAAGTAACAGTCCCGTCTTTGATTATTGAGTTCCTGTGTCTGGATTATAAATTTTTAAATTTCCGCTGTTTCGGGATGTTACAGCTGGCAATGAGATTGCTAGATCTTTCATATTTGTTAGTAAGGACCAACCTGACTTGATCATACCGTTTCTACGTAATTGAGCCCAGCTCAAAGAAGAGGAGAGACATGACGCATATTTTGAGAACATGATCATGTCAGACCTGTTTTATTTCATCCCAAATGTAATTCGTATGCCAAAATGTATATTCTTCTCGGTATGATAACAACTTTAGACTAACCAGATGTGGTTCGCATATGAAGTTTGGATTAATTTCCACCCACACTAACTCTACATGTCATCCTTTGTAACTTAAATCACTTGCCAGAGTGTGTTGGTATCGACTGTACCGTTTCCATTCTTTTCTCTTATTACAACAGCAGAGGTTAGTTGGTCCCCGGGTGGTGGTAGTGGAGTGGTTAGAGGGTTAGTGCTTGAAAAGACATAGGTTTGAATCATGGCTCCGCATATCAAATGTTCCCAGTACAAACGGTGTGGATCACATTTAGTTTAGAGCCGCAGTCCTTCTAATCCTAGTGGGAGTTGACACCGGGGAATTCTGAATCATAATAAAAAAAAAACAGAGATCGAAAAGGTACACTTAAAAATCATTTAGCATTGCGTTTAAAAAACATGTCCTGTCAAAACTAATCAAGGGAAAAGTTCCCATGTTCACTCGATTCATTCTATTCTTATTGAATCAGAGCAAAGGCAGGGTGGTCTCTTAAAAAGTAACAAGTGAACTTCTCTCTGAACGAGAAAGTAAAAGTTGAAGCTTCTGGCATTGCAAATGAAAAACAACATCGACGGATGGGACTCAAATTCAATCCTTTGACGTCAAACTAGCTTCTCAACAATGCTATTGGATCATTCTTTTGTGTGAACAAACCCACAAACCTTGGTAAGCGGACATGCTTCTTTATTATAGAATGAAAAAAATACAGTTTTAACTCCAACTCATGTAATTCACTGCGATGCTTGATCCAAAAGTCTCCTCAAAATTATATACGCAAAACACAAAAGTTCTCCAGTAATGCTAAAAAGCAACGGAATGCGATAAATAAATTTGGACGAGGATATAAGTCATATATGTAATGCAAGCAACCTAGCTTCTTCAGCATCTTTTCGTGAGTCCATCGTAAAAAGAACTAAATAAACGGAAAATAAAGCATCAAAATAACCAGTGATCTTGCATCATTATTTAAATCATGTGGAAGTTCATCGGAATAAATTATGCCAGTTTAAGTTATGTTGATGTACTGTTCGATTAGTATCGAAGTATCAACTTGACAATTTTGTGATTGTATAAGATTGGCACACGGCAATCAAACGGTACTAGTAAGTCCAACAAGAGGTTTGAACACTTCGAACCATGGAAGAGTACAATGTAACATAGTCTACAAGGCAGAAGAACAGAGTAAGAACAAACAGAGATAGACAATGAGAAATATGAGTTAAAGTATATATTAAGAAGTGAATATGATTATAACCACCAGAGGAGAAGAGGTTCCTTGTCCAAGTCGAGAAAGAAGTTTGTGCACTCGTATAATCTATGCTAAAATGTAGAAACTGGAAGCTAAACAATAAATACAATTCGGTTCTCTTTTCCCTAATAGGAACAAAAAAGATGCTAAAACAACAAAAGACTCATGTCCGAAGTCATTAGCTACAAAAAGGCAAAAGGGCTTGCACGTGTGTCTTTCTTGATCATGTCAAACTAAGATCTCTGTTGTTTCACTAAACAAAAGGGTGACTTGTTGTAAGAGATCGAATCTTGAAAAGGGTAACTTATCGATAAGAGTTTGAATTTTACTTTAACATGAGCTGCATTAATAACATATGAATGGGCATCCATAAGGGAATCATATCTGCACATTAACATATATAATTTCGATAATCACAGTAGCCAATACATGAAAATAATACCAAGTATTAGTTGGAGTTTTGCTGTACATACATCAAGTCAGTTAATCGTCCAGAGTTGAGCAGAAGTTTGTACCTCCATCCACTCTCACAGTTCTACAAACAGTGTCATATAGAGATCGGTCGAGAGAGTTCCTGTTATTGAAAAGGTTAACCAGAGTCCAGAGACAAGTGCCGAAGTCCACAGACACCAGTCCATAAGTAACAAAATCAACTGGAATCAAATGGGAAGGTAGAGATCTTTATAGTAACTAAAATCTACCTATCTTTTTTCCGAGCAAATCTACCGAAACTTCAGCAGTACATTGTACCTATTTAAGTAGTTAGAAATGATGAATGATTAGCTAAATCTAAAATCATCAAAATTCTACAAACCAACCGTTTTATCTTTGGTTATTTAAGCACGTCGGACACAAATTGGAGTTTGCCACTCAAAAGTTCTGCTGTGAAAAACAGCTACATGTTCCAAAAATGGGGTCCTTCCTCTTCTCCACTCATTTCATACCACATGTTATCATTTTATAAGTCGTGGTCCTTATAAATCTTCCCTGGAATCTAACCAATCTTATACGAAGAAAATTCCAACTTGAATTTTGGAAATTTAAATTTACAACCTCTAGTTGAAGATACTTGTATATAATCACGTAGTTAACTTGACTTACTTAGATTCAACTGAATTTTGTATCGTTTGGAAAGGTTTAGAGAGCAACTATTATTTATTTATGAAAATAAATGTCACTAGAGCAATTACTAGTTATTAGTGATAATAAAGATTGAAACAGAAGAAGGAAATGACGTAAGAGGAGAGGTATCAATGCCTCTTTACGTCCACAGCAATCAAGAGATCAAATGCTGAGATATCTTTCCTAGCCATGAAGCCATCATTTATCAATGTGTCCGGACCATTTCTTATTGGTTTCTTTGTCTGAATCAAACTTATTAGTGCTCACCCACTGCATTATTTATGTTTGACAGCTCATGGTGTCAATTTTCCAACCTCCCCGTAGCATTGGCAGTGAGAGCTGTCTTTTGAAGTCTTCCTGCCTCAATTTATTTTGTCCGTGTTGAAATATGGTGATCGTTTCAAAGCCCAAACCTATGATTGTCTAGTATGGAGTTTTTGTTGTACCTTAATTGTTTTGAAGTAACTTGGAAACATAAAAGATGTGGCAAGTGATTGCTAATCTGTCATGTAATTGCTGGTATAGAGTTTTTGTTGTACCTTAATTGTTTTGAAGTAACTTGGAAACATAAAAGATGTGGCAAGTGATTGCTAATCTGTCATGTAATTGCTGGTATAGAGTTTTTGTTGTACCTTAATTATTTTGAAGTAACTTGGAAACATAAAAGATGTGGTAAGTTATTGCTAATCTGTCATGTATACTATTTTTGTTGGGAATATATTTTAAATGAGGTATATCAGATTGAGGTTATAGTCATCAGATTTAGACAATTAGATAGGTTGATATGAGTCATATGATGCTACTGTATATGTTCAAGTTGCTTCTCCTCTAAGAGATGACTCATTGTCTTGACCTCAAACACGAGGATAGCATCATGGGCTTAAGAGGGAGTGAGAAATACATAAATGAATGTAGAAACTTCTTGGTAATCTTCCACTAACTTGTTCACTCACTTTACACACTTGTATTGGATAGGTAGAAATAGATTGTTCAATATCCTCCAACAATCTTCCATTCAAAATTTCATCTTTGATCTCTTTTGGCACTAAGATTTTAACTTACCAGCTAATAGTACGGAAGCAGAATGACAACATAAATCATAAGTCGATGATGGGTCGAATCTAAACTAGCCGAAAAAGGTGGAAGACTATGTGTCACGTGTTTACAATCGCGTCGCATAATCACTCCCCCCATATGAAATCACATTTTTCATTTATCCTTCGATTGTGAGACATTGGGCACAAGGACTGGAATCCATTAGAACCACGTCGTCGTTCCCAACTTCTTGTCTCAATAGCACCACTTTGAGAACGAGAGAGCATTGAGAAGACATGCAACCAAACATAATCTCACCAAGGATAACAACACCCATCACACAAAAGCGTATCTGAGTTAATCCCAGGAACTACATGTGTCATGTAGGAGTGAGAGCTGAGAAGTAAGTTCCATTTTTATTCCGGTAGCAACCCGTAAACCAATAACTTAACACACTTTAATAATTAGAATAAACCTTATCACCTATTAAAAAAAACATGAATAACATATTCTCACATATAAATTATTCCACACTCTTCACGTATCATAATCTAAAACCCATCAACCTATTTACACTTCAACAAACTCCATCATACTTAAACAAACAGTTACAGTCCCAACTTCTAAACCCCTAACCCCACAAAGCCATAAATACATTTTCAAACATATTTCTACACATTACTCTAAAAAGAAACATATTTTACAGACACATCACAAGTCAACCCGACCCCACACGTGCGGCACCTCCCTCGTCACCACCTCCTGCCCGCCTCCCACAGCGCCCCACAACGCCTCCTAGCGAACCCGACCCTCATAACCTCCACATCGTAAACCACCTCGAACCCCTGCTGCTGGATGTTGCCAAGTGTCCCGGCCGGACCGGTCGCCTCATCCCCGCCGTCCATCACCATCAAGCACCCTACCTTCCCTCCCCCGAACCCCTCGTAGTAGTAGTTCCTCCTCGGCAGCGCCACGCTGGCGTTCCCGGAGAAATGAAGAACAAAACTCGGGACTTTGAATCCGTTACTCCTCTTAAAACACGGCCTCAACCCGGTCGCCTCCTCCGTCACTGCCGACCGTTTAAACCCCGAACCCTCCATTCTTTTTCCAAACTCCTCCACGAGAACTTCATGCATTTTCCTCGTAAGCATCGTGAATGTTGTCCCTGAATCGACGACGACTCCGCCGTTTCCTTGCGGGTCGACCGATCGTAATTCCGGTAAAGCCTGGAGCTTTTTGCCTCCGACACTTATTGCCAGGAGTCCTACGGTGTAGAAGTAAGGGTGCTTGGGATTGGAAAGCAGCGGAGTGTAAACGAAGGAGTCAAGTTGGGTAGGCGAAGCCCGGCCGAGTATAAGCGGGCTGGGGCGTTTCAGGCGAGTCGACTCAAAGTTGTGGGACACCAAGCAATAAGAGAATCTCTTCCCGAGATTGGGAGAAAGAGAAGCCAACTGAGAAGGAAGCGACAGAATCCCACGACCGAACCCAGCCACGCCCACCGGCTCAGACAGAGTCTGGTGAGCACATCCAAACGTGAATTCCGGTATAGTAACATGAGACAGCGAGAGCGGATGCTTTCGAAGCGAGGCTACAAGACTGCCATCACCATAAGCGTAGTAGAACCTCGGACAGGAGTGGGAGTTGCAGGTGTCGATCTCGAGAGTGTCGAGAGGGCAGCCGGAAATCGCGCAGAGGTCGGAGACGGGAAGAGAGGAGTGGGCGGCGGAGCAGGAGGGAGAGGAGCAGGGGATGGGAGTGGAGAGGTTGAAAAGTGGGTTGGGAGGTGGTTTGTTTTCGCAGAGGATGCACTCGAAGGGATGGCAAGGGAGCCAGACGAGGTCGCTGCCGGTGTCGAGGAAGAGGTGGGTGGGCTGGGAGGCGAGGGTGATAGTGAGGGTGTAGTCCGAGCCGGGGGATAGAGGGAGGGAGATTTGATTGTGGCGGTGGCGGAGGGTGGAGAGATGGGCGGAGACGTTGAGGTAGGCGTGGAGGGTCGTGGACTTGTGGGTGAGGGAGAGGGTGTGGGTGAGGGGGAGGAGAAGGGGTTGGGATTGGGAGAGGAGGGTGGTGAGGAAGAGGAGGAGGAAGAGGAAGGAATCCATGGAAGAGGTTTGAGTGGGAGGTTTTGGAGAGGGGTGTGTTTTATATGTACACGTTGTGGAAGGGGAGGGAGTCAGGAGTCAGGACTCAGGACTTGTAAGGAAGCTTCTCGTTTAACTGTGTTGAGTGAAGACTTAAAGTGGTGTTAGAACTTAGTTAGTGTAATTTTTTGAGTTGCGTATGTTGCTACTTGCAGGGGTTAATTATGTCCAGTTCTATGATTTCTATCTAGTTCTAGCTAATTGTGGTTTCAATTTGATGAATCAGAGTTTTGACTTTTGAGTTTACGTAGATTGAGTAATTGTTCTAGTCCTGACTCAATCAGTTACAATGGAGTTTCTATTTTTGACCATCTTCGGAGTTTCCCAAAATGATCAGAATTTGTGTAGAAGAGTTCTCAAACGGTAAAAAAATGGAAAATTACTCTTCAACATGACATCAAAGTTTAATAATGTGATGGTAAGTCTAACATATTCACTTCTAAAGTCGTTGGACCAAAAAAGACTATCACATGAAAGGATGTGTTCAAAATAACCTCATAATTTTATTTATAAATATTTTATGAATTATGAAATCTTATCACTTCTTTTAACATTGATTGGTTTTTACTGGAAAACCACACTTTGATATCCCCACGTATCCCCGGGCGAAGTTTGGAAAGTTTAGATACTAACAGGGTTAAAACGTCAAGGTTGATATTCATTAATAAAGTTTATATCAATATTAAACTTATTTAATAGAAATAGGGTAAAAGTAACTATTCAATTTAAAAATCCACCACTCAAAATATATTTCTTAACATAACATTAAATTTAAATTACATTTTTTTCATTAAGCTAGTGTATCAAATTAAAAGAAATTACAAAATGAAATATTGAAATGCATAATAGATAATGCATAGTGAAATACATGTACAACTTACTATAAATGATACGTGAAAACAATCATAGGATTGCTAATGGTTATGCAGGGCAACATGTCGTGTTTATCTAAATTGGGAGGGTAAGGGGTTAGTGGTTGTGGGCTGTGGCCTGTGGGGTTGAAGATGGCATATAGTGATCGTTATTTTCTGTGGTTACGGATCTTATTCAGGCAATCTGTGGACAATATGTACCATTCTTCTTATACACCGAGAAAGTCACAAGACTCGAAGCAGGAATGTACGTTATACTAGTGAAGGACAATAATTTAAGGTGCAAGTAAATGATGGAGCGAATCCATATTAATCAGGGGTTTCAAACAAGTTCCTTTCATCCACTGACTACAGTGACTCTTGCACGGAAAGGACCTCCACTGTGGTCTGGAGATGGCCGTAGAGGGTGTAAACTTCTACTTGTCTGGATTCACTCCCTCTAGTTTAAAATGAGAGGGAAACAAATATGAGATGGACATTGAAGACTGACCTAGAGTGGCTGATGAACGTCATCGTCAAAGTAAAATCGTGTCACTAAGAAACCAGGGATAAGGCTGACCTGGAGTGGCTAATGAACGTCATCGCCAAATTGAAATCGTGTCACTTCGAGTGGAAGGGCACCTGACATTTTCATAAAACATCATCAACAACAACAACGTAGGACACTTCTATGAACTCTTTAACACGGGAAAGGATTCGAAATCCCAATAGACTGAGATGATGTTATTAACACGAGAATACTTAAACCCAACCGTCTTACCTCCCCTTTCTCCACAAAAAGAAATAAGGAGGCTTTGTATGATCTTTCTTGGAAGAAGTACCTCAGATCAGACGGATTCAATTTCCATTTTTTTCAGGAACTTTGGCCTCTACTTAAAGGCCATATAATTCAGCTTTTCGATAGACTTCGAAAGGGGGATATCTCGAGACTCGAGTTTGAGAATTTTAACCAACGTTTTATTGTGCAATCCCTAAGAAACCAGGGTTAGAAACAGTGAAAGATTTTAGACTAATATCTCTTATCACCATCGTTTACAAGATTGTGGCAAAAACCCTAGCCATAAGACTCATGTGGGCTCTTAAAACCCTGATCCTAAATACTCAAATTGCCTTCCTGAAGGGATGCCATGTTATGGATACAGTAATTGCCACACACGAGGTGGTACACGGTCTTAACAAAATAAAAAGAAAGGGCTAGTCTTAAAACTAGACTTTGAAAAAGCATTTAATAAAATCGACTGAGATTTTTTACTAACGAATCTCAAAGCCATTGGATGCCCATTCCAATGGTGTCAATGGATAGAACTCCGAGTCTCTACCTTCAAGGCATCCATAGTAACTAATGGATCCCCAGAAGGCTACGTTTGTTAGACTAATGGTTTTCGACAAGATGACCCACTTTCACCACTTCTTTTTTTGATTGTGGTGAACTTCTTAAGCCATTTGTTAAGAAATGGGATACAAAACGAACTCATTTTTGAGGCCCCTATCGGTAGTTCAGAGGTGCAAGTGATGAACCTGCAATTCGCAAACGACAATATCTTATTCCTCAAATCTCAAATGAACAATGTTATCAACATTAAATGTATCCTAGCCATCTTTGAATGTATCCTAGCCATCTTTGAGACTCTTTCTAGACTTCAAATTAACTACAACAAATCATGTTTGAGTGGTATAAACATTTCACAACAAGATCTAGATCTCTTTAAGAACATTATTGGGTGTCAATCGGGTAAATTGCCATTTGACTACTTGAGGATATCTCTCACCCATACCAAGGGGATAAATCCTCATGGCAACTAGGAGTGGAAAAATTGGGTAAGAAAATCGAAAGTTGGAGGACAAAATGTCTTTCAATGGGAAGAAGAATCACGATGCTTAATGAGGTGATTACTCCGATTGTCTCCTATCATTTATGCTTCAAGCAACTACCTATTGGTGTTGGTAAACAAATCGACAAAATCTGGAAGAATTTCCTCCGGAACAACTCCACCGAAAGCGCAAGTATAAAAAAATTGGTGAAATGAAAAAGGATTTGTAGAGCTAAATCTTGCGGAGGACTCAGAATTTTAGACCTCCAAGCACACGATTGGATCCCTAGGATGAAAAAAACATGGGATATCCTTTCTGGTAAAAGGGACTTTGTAATGACATCATTCGATCAAAAATATTCAAAATACACCTTCACTAACAACTTGTCTTTATTTCTCAAAACTAAGACAAGTATCTCACTTTTCCTCAAGGACTTGACCAATTGGATCCCAATCCTATGTAGCTTTAGTACCATTAACATTAAAAGTGGTGAGAGTACTTTATTTTGGTACGATATTTGGTTCCAAGGGCTTCACCTAAGTGATGTATAGGGTGATATTTATCTCATTTGTAAACATAAACTCGCAACGATCAATAGTTTCTTTGGAGACCATCCCTTTCTCCCAAATTGGGCCACATCACGATTCACGTCCCTAGAGGAACAAATATGGCACTTGTATTAGATACATTGGCTTCTCTCCTATCCATGGTGCAAACATTAGAACCTGGAAACTAAAACAAAATAGGAAATTCACTTCTAAAATGTTCTATTCCCTATTGATGGACAACAAACCACAATTCCCATTATTGAAACAAATTTGGAAATCAACTTGCCCTATGAAGGTTAAAATTTTCTCTTGGCTCCTTACATATGGGAAACTACACACACGAGATAACCTGATAAACATGGACTTGTCTGTGATTATGCTTATCTTGTATGGGAAAAAGCGTCGATCATCAACTTGAATTTGACCATCGGAAATAATCTACCCTTCCGACTTCTTGTCCAAAATTGCCTTGGTTTAGGACATGTCAAGTGGAATCTACTGCTTAATGTTTTCTTTTGGATTGTTTAGTGCGAAATAAATAATAGGATTTCTAGAGATCTCTCATCTTCAATTAACATCTTGTCGACTAAATGGTTCAACCAAGTGCACTTTTGGTCAGGGGCTAATAGTAGAACATGCGATCCTCTGGAGCACACCTCGGTCATTATAATTACAGTGCGAACTCTGCTCATGGATCAAACCAACTCATGCCCCGTTGAACGTCAACTCACCCACTGCGACCGTTCTTCCTCCCAGCATTCAACCTCTAGTCACTACTAGAGATGTGACAACACCTGCTATGGTGGCAACTCTGGCTGAGGGTGGCAACCTTGTTGCTGTAACTATTCTGGAGTCGATTGGGGTTTCAGAGGACGTAGACCGTTTGGCACGCTAGGAGGCACCAGTGTAAGCATAACATACATTGTTGAACTCTATTAAGACATCTTTATTTGTTTTTTGCAAGACATAAGCCAAAAAATTTATTTGCTAGCCTTAACGGCAGCCAACTGTTTGCTTGTAACATGACTTTGATTTGGATTGAGGTTCATAGCTCAAAACCTTTTATCTAATATATCACCCAGTTTTCAAAAAAAAAAGACACTAGAGACTGACGAGGTGGTGAGTTAAGAGTGTTCTTAATCTGAAGTTACAGAATATGACTATGACAATGGTTAGGACGATAGGTGATTAGGATTTTCCTATCCTCTTCCTAACCATTAAAAAATTAAGAGTTCAGTTCATGCCTGTCACCAAACAAGTTAGGCTCACTAAACTGTTTGGGTTGTTTAAGAACCAACACCTACAAGTGCAATTCCACTTCTTATAATAAGTATATTTACCAATCTTTATTAGATTATAGGTCTATATACTATGAGTCTATGACCGATAATTCGATTTGCCAAAATTTATCAAAATATCAACGAACTAATGTCAAACCAAAAGTTACAAGATCAAATCATCAAAAGTCCGAAGCCTAACAATCTATTTTGAGTCCAAAGCTTCTGAACGAACTAGAATTGGCCTGTGTACTGGTGTAAGAACCGAAACAAGAGGCTCTAACTTTATTGGTTTTATCACAACTTGCTGGTGACACCTAATGTGGATGGGAATTATCACTCTATTCAGATGAAAATGGCAATCAATTTAGGCGTTCAATAGGGTGCCAGGTATAAACATATCCCACAAAGTAGAGCTCACATTAGGAATAATGCATATAATTGACACCCTAACTACTGTCCTCATTATACGTGTAAGATAACATGTATATTTCATAAAGTAAAGTTCACAATAGAATAAATGACACATAACTAACATTCTGAAACACATAACTAACATTGCTAAGCACAAACAGTAACATTCTGAAATAATTACCTGTTGACAGCTTTTCGTGAATGATCTGCTATAGTGTAGCTCATGACTGAAATGAGTGTTTCCAAATGAGGCAGGAGGAAGCCTAAGAGACTAGATTAGCTTGGATTAACAATAATGACGTCAACCCCTTTTAGCAGCTTGAAATAGTGATAGAGCTATGAAATAGAAAGACAGCTAATCTAGATGGTTCATAGGCACAAATCAAAATAAGAAAATAGAAAGTAAATCAGGAAATATCGACATATATTGGAGCTTCTTGTTGTAGTAGAGATATATTGTAATGTCCTGAACAACGTAAAACTTAAAAATTTAAAACAAAAACCTAACTAGGGTTTATTATTTAACATATATTGTTCAAATATGACACGATCTTCCCTCTCCTACTACAAATCTAAAAAAATGAGCATCTAAGTTGTCGAAGCACAATGTAGCAATTGGCCAATATGCTCAATAGGAACTTTACAACCTCCAAGTCATATTTGTAGCCATTGATTCTTCCTAATTCAAGTCATTTCCATTAGAATGTGTTCCAAATTTCTACATTGTGTATCAAACAGATGTCACGGTGATAGAGAAAGCAAAGCTCTTTGAGTAATTTTTTACACTTCAGGAAAGATATTCCTTAAGTCGGATTAAGCGCTAGAAGGATCAATACTCAGTTTTTTGTAGTCATACCATGTGGATCAATTGTTTCACGTCTTTTTTTAAACTACATGGCTTCTTTTCTAATCAAACCTCAATTCAAGACCTATTAACATTGACGAGAAGGAGGCGTTCAAGTAGAGTAAAATGCAACATTCATATTCATAATCCACATTGCACAACTTCACCTACCGAAATTAGAGCGATAAACGATAATGTGATAAATTAAACCCTCAATCATTAACGCCACGTCCTTGAGCGTTGACCATTAAATCCAAGGGTTCATAATAATCTCACAATTTTGAAAGTAAAGGGTCCATCCAGTGTATTGCACTTATTGTCCACCATTCATTAGTGGAAGGTCGAACCTTTTCATTAAGGTGATAATAGATGTACTCATTCTTCGTAGACTTTGAGTCCAACCAAGGGGGGGTTTGTGCACCCAGAAATCAAGAGAAAGGAAAATGAATTCCGTTTGACTAACTATTTTCCTTGTGTTTGTGCCCCCTAGAAAATGAAAATTGATTCCTTTGGTTTCCATAGTATAAAATGACTACTACTACATACTTTCTTTTGTTTTCTCACCTCTCCCCAAAGAAACCAAAGGAAAACACCCCAAAACAAAACCCTACCTTTCATCCAACAACCCACTCCCCTCTAGCAACGCCCCTTCACCTCCGACGACCTAGTCCTGCGACGCTCCCTTCTCCGGCGAACCTCTCCTTCGACGTCACTCCTTTTTCCGGCGATCCTCTTCTCCGGTGACGAACCAACAACAAAGTATGGATTTGCCTTATACGAATATGGTCTTTCATCTCTTACCTTTTTCTTTTCCACTTGTCGATGTTGTTCTTTTTTTGTTTTCGTTGGGGTTTTGGATGCATATTTGTCCCACCTTTGGACGTAGTTTGGATTTTGGTGGGTTTTTTGGTTTTGTTTTTGTTTTTATTGGGTTAGCAGTAAGAATAAAAGCTTAAACATGTTCTTGGAAACTTTGTTGTGTAATGGATTTTGATGATTATTTATCCTGTACGTAGTGATTTGGATGTGTGGATTTGGATGGATTTGGATGCGTGGATTTGATGGACTATGGGTTTTGATTTTCTTGTTATATTCTTGGATTGCATAATCTGTTATGTTCTTTTTCGTTTCTTGGTTGGATCAGTTCATTCTTCTTAGATTTAATGTGCAGCACTCACAAGTCACAATGAGTAAAGCCAAGAATTATTTGTGGAGTATTCAAGCCGATGAACTCATGCTTCAATATTTATGTACTGCAATTGTGGAAGGAAGTGGTAAAACCCCGGATGGGAGAATTAGACCTAATGTGGTAGTGGATGTTGTTAAGAAGTTTAATGAAAAAATAGAACCTCCCATTACCAAAGCAAAAGTTGAAAGTAGGATGAAGACATGGAGAACCATGTACAAAAATTACACCATTATTAGGAACCAAAGTGGTTGGGCCCCTGAATTTATCAAAGGACACACTGATGTCGAGAAGGAGATATGGGATGAATTCGTAGAGGTTCGATTATTATTTTTATTTTTAAGTAATGTTTAATTTATTATAAAGTCATCGTAATTTTAATTCTTTTTGTTGCTAGAAACACCCACAAATGACGCCGTACAAAGAAAAGAGTTGCCCAATATATGAACAACTTCAAATTATATTTGAAAGTAATATGACAAATGGTGTTGGGTCAATGCAACCAAATGACTATCCAAGAACACCGCAAGAAGATACTGACATATTGAACTCAGATAATTTAGGACATTTTGAAAGGATTAACATTGATGAGTTCGACCAAGATTGTTCTCAACATGGGAGGTCTCGCTCTACCACTCCAACTTCAAGTAAAGTTGTGAAAAGAGCACGTCCTTATGCAGGGTCTCAGGAGGCAATGTTAAATGCAGTAGTTGAAATGACAACTTCATTGAAAAAACATGTCGATAAAGAAGATGATGCAACGACAAAAAGACTTAAATTAATGGAAGAGATGATTGCTATAGAGCGGCGAAAATTAGACATTTTGTCTGAAGATAAAAGACAAGAGTTCTCCACAATTCTCCTATCTCTCCTTGGGTTTGACCAACAAGAAATTTTTAAAGCAATGAAAATGTCGGCAGATGACCTTGCAACATTTCTATCGCTACCAATTGACATGCGTGCAACTTGGTTACGTTGGTTTTTAGATGAAAATGAAAGTCAAGTTTAGTTTTTGTTATTGTGATGATGTTATTTTGGCTTATAGTAATTGTTATTGTGACAAAATTTTGGCTTATGGTACTTGTTATCGTAGTGTTATTTTGGATTGATGTTCTTGTTATCGTGATGTAATTTCAGATTGATGTTTCAATTATCTAATTTGGCTTATGGTGCCTTTTTTCTTGTATGTGACATATTTTTGTTCTAATAACAGAATTTGAGTTCTAATAACATGGAATATAAATTGTTTTTTATTTTCTAGTAAATTCTGGCAGTGTGCACAAACAATAGAATTTGAGTTCTAATAAATTCTACGAAATGCACAAACAACAAGAATTTGGTCAAAGGGAAATTGAATTTCACTGGTTTCTATTTCCTTTTGGTTTCCTATTGACCACAGAATCTATTTTCTGACAGTTTCTTTGGCACAAACATGCCCCAAAGATTGGTATTGTGGACGGCGGTTAGACCGAAATTGTAACCACAAAAGCTCATCAACTAGCAAAAATTATCGAAAAAATAGTCATCAAACCAATGATTGAAGCTTCAACAAGAAGAGTGAAGCTCGTCAAGAGAGAGACTAGAAGGTTGTTCATACAAGTGCTTGACAGCTGACTCGCCGCCCGGCATGAGTGCGAAGGCTCAAAATTTTAGACCACGTGGCTAATTGTGTAAACTCGAGGTGCTGGAGTCAAATTTCAACCACGAATTGTTTTCATTCGAACTAATTGTGTACGCTCAAGTTGAATCTTTTGAATCAATGAGTTTGGATCCGATTTGAATACTTAAATACTAATTAATTCGAACTAATTGTCCAATCAAGTTGAATCTATTGAATCGATGAGTTTGGATCCGATTTGAATACTTAAAAACCAAATCGAGCTAACGATGGGGTCATCGACACTGAAATACTAGCGTGTGAGGTCTTATTTGATACATAAACATGACAACTTTGCATGAATTTTCCCCTTTAACTAACCTCTAGTTTCTACATGACAAGCACACAATTTTGTCCTTTTGAGACCCACCAAGTCATCAACCACCGCTCCACCACACAAGTCATACACAGTCTTCAAAACTTCAACCAACTCGGTGTATTTTCTTAGGAACATGACGATTTTACTCGTACCAATCCAAATCGAAATTAACTAAGGCTAGATTAGGTGAAATCCGATTCAATCATGGGTTAGCTCAATGTCGAATAATAAATTGAATGAAAAATTGGTGATCAATTTTTTTCATAACCGAACAATGTCAGAGCGGGTGTACACTGTACATCTAGTCCAAATCCAACTCAACCCACCCAATTCGCACACCGCTAACTTTCACGTGATGTTATCCATGACATGCTTGAACACATCCTTTTTTCCACTCAACTGACACATCATCACGTACAAGTAGAGTATCTCAAAAGTAAGATGAATGAAAATACATAAAATATGTTTCTTCGACCATCCAATTTATAAGGATCATTAGGAGAGTTCAATAGGATGGAATTAAGTTCAATAGGATGGAGATTAGCAGACTGCAACAATAAATTAAGAAAGTGAAAAACTTCCAAACTCTAAAGATCACAGCCACCACACGTGGAAGGGTATAACCTAAATCAAAATTTTAACTCATAAATCATAACAACCAAAATAACCCTTCATCCATTTCACTACTTCAGACTCATGTGGGAGAGCAACCCAATAGGAACATATTATCCATTTTACAAACTTCAGACTAATCATATATGACGCTGGCGATTTTTGATATATAGTCTTAACTGGAATTATGTTGCATTCTTACAGATAAATTTAAGCCTTCACGGTTGGAATGCGCAAACACTAATAAAATTATAAATTCAAAGCGTCTCAACACATTAAGTAGTGAAAACCTTCAAGATAAGATATAGTAAGAGGGAGGTACAATGTAGCATCTGCTTTTATTTTAAAATAACTTCTTTTGGTATAACTTCCTAATGATCATCTTTCACCAACACTCTCTTTAAGATCATCTAGCGGAACCAATATTCCGCATTTTAAATGTGTGTTTCACAGTTTATCAATATTCTGGTAGTTTATCAGTAGTTTAAAATTCGTAGTTTATGTATTGTATTTCATTTCCGTATTTGCATTGTATTTCGTTTCCGAAGTTTATGAGTATTGTACTAAATTTTTTATTTTGTATATGATTTTTTTAATTTTTAAATTTACTTTTATCTAAATAAATCAAAAATAATTTAATTAATAATAAAATAATTTTTCAATTAATTTTCAAAACCTAATTAATTTAATTACAATTTAACTAATCAATACATTAACCTAATTATATATAACTAATCTTTTCCTTTAAAACAAAAAACTAAACAAAAAATAAAAATAAAAAATTACAACCAATGGGTGCCATGTGGCCCACACGCCCTCCCATTAAGGGAGGACAAATCCGGCGCCCAGTTCGGGCGCCCGATTCAGAGCACCCGTTAAGGGTGCTCTAAATACCACAACCATAATCTTGTCTTGTACTCACACCTTGCCACATCTACCAACTCCACTACGGTGGCCATCCAAAAAAACTCCACCTCTAGATTATTGTGCCCAGCAACATCATTTGTTAGGAGAATTATAAAAAAAAACATCATTGGTTAGGAGGGTTACAGAAGGAAATGATACAAACAACCCAGTCTAAATCAGCATCAGCTTGATTTCACTAAAAGGGTTTTTATTTGCCTGATCTGGCTACAGAAATAGGATACCCTGGATGGATCCACACAAAAAACTGCAGTATCCATAATCTTATATTCCATTTCGTACTTTCTGAGTATATATATATATATATATATATATATATATATATATATATATATATATATATATATATATATATATATATATTACAATCATTCGCGGTCGCGGCTTTAACATATTATACCGGCTTTTACAACAACAAAAAACCCAATCATTATAACCTACGAACATTCGTGGGTTAGCATTTATAAAAGCCCACGACCACATGTAATTTTTAGGGCAACGTGGGTTTTCAGTTAATCTACAATATTTCTATCATTTGAACTGACTGCGATAATATAATTCATATCTGACTCATTTAATAATCATGTTGTTAAACTCAAACCATATCTAACTCATTTATTATACACGACCCAACCCATTAACACATGATTAATTAATGGATCATGTCGTGTAGACGTTAAGACTGGTTCAACACGAATTCTACTAGTTTAGAACAATAAATAATACACATTTAGTACCATTTATTACATGATTTGCTTCTAAGTATGTTATTATAAATAACTAAAGTAAAACCTACTTATATATATTATTACGCGTATTAATCATGTAATATTTGTAATCATAAACCTAAGCACACAATTACTTATCGTGTTAATTATTTTTACACCTGAAATTTATATCTGATCCATTTAATAATCGTGTTTTCATATCCAACATATTTATTAATCGTGTTCAATTTCTCAATCCATATCTGCTAACATCGTGTTGTATAATCGTATTTTGTGTAAAATTAACAGTCATAATTTGAACCACATTATATCACATTTGTTATACAAGGTAGGGTCGTCAATTTTACATAAAACACATTTATACGGCACGAAGTTTGCAATTATGAGAAATTAAACATGATTATTAAATGGGTTGGATATGGATTTCATGTGTAAAAATGACTAACACGATTGAGACACTTAAGTATTGTGTACTTGGGTACATTATTACGAATAGTACATGATTAATACACATAATAATGTATATAAATATGTTTTACTTTTAGTTATTTATAATAACATATGCAGAAGGAAATCATGTAATAAATGATACGAAACATGTATTATTTTTTTGTTCTAATCATGTAAACCGGATTCATGTTAAGCGTGTTGTAATGTCAAGGAATACAATTCATGAAAATTAAAATCAATTTTAGGTAGTCACTTTTCAAAATAGAGGTGATTTAGAAACGAGAAACAACCGACTCAGAAACTATTTAGATTCTGATTTAATTGTTTCTACTTTACGAGTTGATTGTTTCTAGTCAATCAGTTGATCATTTTTAGCCCTACTGTTCAGGTGTCATAAACAGTCTTAGATAGTCATTTTTCCTAATGAATTTTAGAATAACAAACAAGGGAAAAGTGGAACGTCTTATTCCTTTCAATATTCAAAAGAAAATTCACTAACGAGAAAGGGGGGGGGGGGGGGGGGGGTTGTGCCTGTAGAATCTGAAGGAAAGGAAAATGATTTCCGTTTGAATGCATAAGATGAGTCGTTTGTGCACCCGAAGGAAACACGATGACTTTCCGATGGTTTCCCCGATATAAAAGAAAACTTTACCCCCCTTTTCTTGCCTCTCCCCCTCCGAAACAAACAAAATCCACCCTCGCGATTATAGTCTCCAGTCCAGGAACGAAAGGCATTCTCCCCCCTCCAGTCTGCCGATGTCTCCGACGAGGTTTGGGGTCCGGTGCTCCGCGGCAAGACCTACGACGACCACCACGTCTTCTTCGGCGGCGACCCTACATGGATCCACTATCTCTGGTAGGGGTTTCTTCTCCGACGGGTTTGGGGGTTCAATTCGATTTTTGTTGGATTTATTTCTTATTTTGGTAAGTTCTGACGGGATTAGGGTTTGTATAATCTTGTTTGTTGGATTTATGTCTAATTTCGTTGGATTTATGTCTGATTTTGTTGGTATATGTTTGATTTTGTTGGATTTATATGTCTGATTTAGTTGGGTTTACTTCTGATTTAGTTGGAATTATATCTGATTTTGTTGGATTAATCTGAGATTTGTGATTTGAAAGTTTTATAAATGGCTCGATTGTATGAATGAGATAGTATAAACAGTAGATGTTGTAACTATCTGATGCTTAACATACCATACAAGGATACAAACATACTTGTGTATAAACGGTTGTAATTCAATCATTAACTTCTAGACTTAAATGGTTGTGTGGGTTTATTTCTTTGGGTATATGATGTGGGGTTTTTTTTACACTAGATTTTGCTGGATTTGTTGTTGGAGAGATTATGGAAAATGGAATTATTATAGAAACTAATTGAGAGATTATGTTTGCAGTTTTCTGAACTTGGATTATTGTTGTAGTTGGGTTTCATTTAGTTCTTGAATGTTAAGTGTTCTTGAGTTTGTTTTATCACAAAGTTTATTTGCTTATGAGTTTAGTTTGTAAGTTTATTTGCTTTTGAGATTAATTTTTTTAGGAAAAATGAAAACGAAGTAATGCATTCTAATGCTTACCTGATAGCAAGAAATAATGGTGTTTGATAAGATTATTTTTCCTCATTTTCTCATATTCCATGATTCCTGGTTAATTGTAAGTTTGTATGTTAATTCAATATATGAACGTTGATTGTTTGTTTTTTGATGTTTCTGCTTTCGTTTTTTTTGGAGAGTTTGTATGCCATTACACTTGAATTGATGATGCTTTTGCACATTGTCCTGCTACCTTTATATGTCAGATTACAGAAGTAAATTATTTTTTCTTAACAATTTTATGACCCTCTGATGTTATCAATATATGACTTCATATAATTTCTATTTATGTTATATCATATTTGCGCATAATGCATTTTACTATAGAATTTACATGTTACAATTGTCTATGTTGTATAGGCTTATCGAGAAAATTCAGAAGTTGAAGTTAACTAGCAATAGTGTTCCTAATTGGTGTTGTCTTCATAACTCCCACACTAATGAGCAGGAATCAAGAGCACGTCGAGAGGCTTGAAGCCACTAAAAATAGCTACGGTTGATGAAATCTTGAGTGGAGTTTGTTAATCTGTAAATATTTCAATGTCATGTCTTTGCTTGAGTGATATTGTATGTTACATTTCAATTTATTACTAAATGGTAATTTATTCTACCATTGAAGAAGGGATATGCACTGCATTGTGTGTGGCTTTTGATTGATGGTTGCAAGATGCTAAACCTCTCACTCTCTAGAGATTGGGATTTTAAATACGAAAATCATTAGAAATTGTTAAAAATCTTTGTAACTGTGACGACTAAATCCAAAAGATAACAATGTGGTAAAGAATGTACAAGGCAATTGATGCAGCTCAACTAACAAACAAGAGAATGGAAAACAATAATTTGAGTTGAGGAGGAAGTTGTAATCTTGAGATAATCAACCATCAAACTAACTCATAGATGTGGGAAAATATGACATTCTACGTGGGTTGGTTGAATATTAACATTTATGTATCATGACATTGTGTGGTTTAGATGGTAATATTATTGAGATTAATACAACAAATTTTCATTTATAAATTAAATGTGGTTTGAATTGTATTATTATTGAGATTACAGTAACAAATTTTTATTTATAAATTTAAATGCAGTTACAAAAAAATTCATATTTTCTAACGATAGGAAACAACATAATCTGTTTTCTGTCGAATTTCAGAGACAGACACAAACAACAGAATATATTTTCTATCAAATCCAAAGACAGACGCAAACAATAGAATCTGTTTTTTGCCGGATTCCAGAGACAGACACAAACAATAGAATTCGGTCAAAGAAAATTTGTTTTCTATTGGATTCTGTTTTCTTCTGCTTTTCGTTTGACTCCAAAAATCAATTTTCAGAACTTTCCACGACACTAACACCCCCAAAATCCTAATTGGACGAAATCAAGAAATGAAGAGTATCGAAGGAAGAGAGCACAAGTACGTACCGTAGAGGAAAGGATGATGTTGATTCGAACTGTCGTAGGACAAAGAAGGGTCATCGCATTAGGAAAAGTAAGGAGAGGAGTCTTGTTTAGTTTCAAATTTTGAGGTTGATGAAAAATAAAAGGTAAATTTAGAAAAATGATCACAAAAAAGACCTAAACATATGTTGACTTTTCAAGGTAATTATTTTAATTTAGGCCTTAAAAGAACTCTAATAGGAATAAGTCTCCTTTATATTTTGGTAATTAGCTACATTTGAAAAAAAGACGGACTTGTGTTTGTGTGGATAGCCACTCATATAAATTATAAATTCTAGTAAAGTTAGGATAGGTTTTTACACGAACACAATTTTCCTCCGGTAAGTTCGACAGTTGTAAACTGGTAGTACGCAGGCTGAGTCACTGTTCAAGTGGGTGGATAGAGATGACGTCCACCCAAGTTCACCAGCTGTTGTCTTTTTCCTAAGTAAGAAAACTAAAGGATAATGATAAACGACCGCTCTTGAGGACGCTACTTGAAGACGCGGTTTAGTTGGCACGCTCCATATCAGTAGAGAAAAGAGATTCTTTTTTTATTTTATCCCTCAATTCTTTGGTTGTCCGTACAAATGTCCTGAGCAATCACTCCATCTCTTCATCCCTCCCTCTATCCCTCATTAATGCGTCTCAAATCACTTCATTCCTCATTTTGACGCTCCTACACAGCAGAAGACTTTTCATCTTCATCTCAAGATGCGTCTTTATTTTTCTTCCCTTCTCTTCTGTGATCCGTCTTCTGTGTTCCAATGGAAATCGTTAATGTGTCTTCCCAAGTGAAGTAGTCGGCAAACGTTCCTAAGAATGAGATGTTTTTTCCTTCTTTCGAAAAACCAAAACATTTTACGTGACCTATGCCGATTCTTATGGTTTTTGTTGTTAAGAGAAGATAATCTCATTACGATTGTGGTGTCATTATACGGGTCACGCTGACTTGTTCCAAGGAGGGCACGACACCAACAAACCAAGGGCAATGAAAATTGAAGCCTAAGTTATCCAGTAGAGTCCAATGCACTGCTCGGATAAGGGTCTCCGGAAACCCAGCAATGGGTTACCACATTAACTTTGTGAATCTTAAACATAACCACGTCATGCTTGACCAGGAGCAAATGCAATTTCTTAGACAAAAACGAACCGTCTGTGAGGCCGCCAAAGTACGCATATGGTGTAACGATACTGCTGGGATATCGGCTGCTAAGACCATGCAATCTTTTGTGGTCGAGGCTGAAAGTCATGACAAATTGACTTTCAACGAAAAAGATTTAAGGTTTGTGTTCTTTCTGCCTAACATAATTAAAGTTCAACATTTTGCACATGGTCTTAGTAGTTTCTGTATGCAGGAACGTTATAAACGAAGTCAGAAATTTGAAGATGGGACATGATGATGCACAAACTCTTCTGAACTATTTCATTAGGATGCAGAAGATCGATTCCATGTTTTTCTATGTAATGAATATGAATGACGAATGAAGACTACGTAACGTGTTTTGGGCTGATTGTCGTTCTAGATATGCATATTCATACTTTGGAGACGCAATATGTTTCGACACTACCTACATTACAAACAAATACGACATGCCATTTGCCTCATTTGTAGGAGTTAATCACTATTTCGAGTCAGTTTTGCTCGGTTGCGTTTTGTTGTCTTCTGAGACCATTGAAAATTACATATGGTTGTTCCAAACATGGTTGTCGTGCATGAACGGTAAAGTGTGGCTATGTCCAGTTTAAGGTGTGTATTTGTTCGGTATAAGTGGTGGAACTGTTCGATTTAAGTGGTGTGACTGTTCGGTTTAAGATTTGGATTCGTTCGGTTTAAGGTGTGGATTTGTTCGGTTTAAAGTGTGGATCCGTTCGGATTAAGTTGTGTGACTGTTCGGTTTAAGGTGTGAATCCGTTCGGTTTAAGTTGTGTGATTGTTCGGTTTAAGGTGTGGATTCATTCAGTTTAGGTTGTGTGTCTGTTCGGTTTAAGTTGTGTGACTGTTCGGTTAAAGTTTTCAAAATAGGATTTTGTATCTTTCAATATACGACTCACTCCTTTTAAATTGCCCACATTCTGCAGATATAACTCCACAGTCATCATAACAGATCAATGTAACGTCATTACTGTTGTTGTAAGGAATGTCTTTCCAGATTCAAGACACAGATTCTATATATGGCACATAATGAACAAAGCTCCCGTGAAGTTGCCGACGCAGTATCGGAAGCACGTGTTATTTGATCTGAAATTGATTGTATATGATTCCAAAATCCCAGCAGAATTTGATCGTAATTGACAGAGCTTCCTTCTTGATTTTGACCTGCAGAATCATAGCTGGCTCAAAACGATTTATGCAATCCGAGAGTCTTTATGCAAAACCCCAATCGATTTATGTAATTTGATTACATGAACTCGGAATTCCATGGAATCAAATCAAATTACAGTTAAACAAACATGACCTAAAAAGGCTATGGTTTGGTTCTAAATGACGGACGTGAAACAGCATCACACGAAGCCAATGAGAGGGCTGGAACAGTTGGGATGAATTACTTCAATGCCCGAATAGTAACATGATTTTCCGTTAGTATTTGCTATTGAGAGAATTCGTCTAGTCTAGCATAAACATGGACGTGATGAGATGCTTGAGATGAGAAAAGGATTTGGAGACTAAAAGCCAAGCCACAGGTATGCGTTATTATGTGCATCGTAAGACATAGAGACCTGAAAACTTTATATGGATTATACAAATATGTAGTATTGTATTGCTTGTGTTTCATTTATTTATTTTATACAAAGCTTAAGTAATATAAATATCATCCAATGGAAGTACATACAAATGACGGATAAGAAATTCTGTCAGATTATTAATTGAAAATAGCGATATGGGGGCTGCAATATGATGAAAATAAAAGCCAGGACAAAAGATTAAATGATAAGATAATGAAGGAATAAGAGTTGACCTGGAGAGTTATAAGCTGGGCTGTGTCAGAGGTTTTATCTTCTCCAATAACTTCTCTGCTTCCATAAATGCCCCAAAAGATCCAAAAGACAAATATTTGACATGCTTCCATCTGTTTGGAAAAATTAAATCACAGTAATGGTCTAATGGATATACCTAAAGCATATCTTTGGAATTATCAAACAGTACGGTGTTCAGATATACAAACGTGCCTTGGAGTAAATGGTGATGCAAAACAGTGAAGATGGAGATGATCCACACTATTGAATGGTGGCCGGTGAAAACCAAATCTGCCAGTTTAGTGAAAAGAACTGAACACTTACCATTTAATATGTTGGTAACTATTTTGTAAAGACATTACCATAATGACTTAAACCATCATAAGGTTCACAATATAACCCAAAGAAAATACACCATTCCAATTCCAGTAAATATTAGTATAACATATATGCCAGGAGCAAGTCAGTTACACATGATTTTTTGAATTTTTAGTGATAAAGAATTCCTGACAACATGTAAGTTACTAGATTTTTTTATGAACCCAACAGGCAACAGGGTTGGTAATTTAACTGAAGTCGAAGGATCCGATCCATTATTTGGTAAAAACGGATACCATCTCTCAGTCAGGGTAAAAGGGTGTTTCAGATAGGTAGTAAGCACAAAGCATTCCAAAGGGACAAGGAAAAGAGCAACAACTGCCCACCTCACGACATTTGATTTGACAAAATTCGAGCCCTAGTAGCGTCATGCAAACCTTATGCATGCAATTAATTATATAAGCCACCGCTAATCAATCCCAAACAATAAGAAGCCATGACTTTGTATTTTAGATTTTAGGGAATAGGCCCTGCCTTCAGTTTGCAACTTATTTTCCAAACCCAGTTTGCCCGGGAGAATCGATAGTACCATATCCAAAGTACAAGTAGGAACAATACATACATGGAATTTTCAAGAAGAATTATGCTAATAAAAACATTTAAAAAACTCGAAGGGAAAGGGAATACTGACTTATGATCAATGTCAACATAATAATACATTTTGTGATTATAGACAATTTTATGGGTTGGTTAGTCCATCAAATGTTTTTTGGATCGGTAAAAAAATAATGGAGGAATTAGTGCATAAAATTGTCTATAATCATAGAATGTATTATTTAGATTAATAAATTCAAGCAATGGAATGTACGAACACTGGTTCATCCATCATTTGATTAATAAATTCCAGCAATGGGATGCAGAATCACTCTCTTAGCATCTATCAGAAGAAGGGAGGAAAAATAATGAAGATAAAAACACAATAACACAATACCAGAAGAAGGAGAAATATCACAAATCAGGAGTTTGTATCTTACCTATAAGGCATTGATCCTGGTGCATCTTTATGCAATAGATTTTGTCCAATGCTCAACATGTGATTCACTGGAGAAATTAAGAACTTATAACTTAGTGATGGTAGAGAGCATCCCTAAAAATAATCATGCTGGATGAGCATGACATTTTCTTAAGGTTACATGATAGCTTCGATCCTCTATGTTTCCTTCACCAAGAAATTCCTGTGACAAGGAGAACAAGTTTCTATATGCCCCACTATCCCATCAAGACCTCTTACTATTTCTCACCAGATCTTTAACCAATTCAATCACTATAAAAATCGGAATTTTCCTACGGAAATAACATAAGAGAGTTCAAAGTTAGTAGATTGGAAAGATAGAGCATTATGTTATGAAATTTGGATAAAATATTTTGTATGGAATTTGATTGTTTGCCAACTAAGTTTGAATGGGAGCTGCAACTTTCCACCCTAAGTTTGAATATGTTGCTGAACAAGAGATCCCAAAAGTATATGGACATTGTTGAAAAGTCCCAAAGATGCACAAAAATGCAAGACAGGTCGTCCCAAATGTTTTTGAAACTGTGTTGAATAAAATGAATCAAAATAAATTACACTGGAGGGAATTCCAAACTGGTAACTGATGTTACTAGTTATTAAGATCACATAATCAACATTAACATCACCCCAAAACCTCAAAATAAGATCACGTAATCAACTCATTATCATTTGTTTTGGTAGTATTAGGCTAAACAAATCAACAAATTGTGCATTGACATCATACTTCACCTAAAAGAGCATATACTCATTCCATGCCAATAAATTTAGTAACATGAACCATTTATACAAATGTCAATCACAGTAATAAGTTGAGATAAATAAGCACCTAATTGGTAATCTTCTACACTCCTTTGAAGATCACTTATGGTTGCTATGTGCTGTACAGGTATAACGAGATAATGCCTATCAAATTGTCAACATATATCATAAGTTGTCAAGAAGAGCATCAAGTACAGAACAATTAAAAGAGGTCAATGTGCAAATACCCATTCAAATATCAAATAGAGATAAAATTCTAAGATGTCTACACTTTTACCATTCAATAAACAAAGACAAGCAAAGAAGACACTTTACACATAAATCACAGAAATAAGCACCAAAAAGAGGGAGGCACGTGGACGTGGTGCGACAACATCTTGAATGATGCGTTCATGCATGTAGATGTATAAGCATTAGCAAAAGGTCCAACAAATTATTTCTAGTTTTCTACACCTAGCAATTTAAACACGTGATTATACAAATATACTTTTCCCTACTACACAAAGGGAATACAATGCTCGATAGACAAACAACTTAGAACAAGTAGTAGTTATATGACGATAACAAACCTAACACACTAACCTATTCTATCATAGTCCTTTTGGTCTCGCTATTACAAGGGATGAGTCGTATAAACCATTCAACTCAATTATATATCACAGATCTTGCTCTCACAAGATAAGCATATCTTATCACCTACATATCAACTTACATAAGCACTTCTTCGAGTTCTAGAATGGAAAAACAATACCAATAGCATCACATCGACAATATACTCATTCTATTCCATATCAAATGGAGTCTTGATCTGATAATTTCAGCTTAATGGCTCCTATTTTACATTTTGTGAACTAACCCCAGTTACTTTCAGTTTCCAAAAACTAACGTATCTCACAATCATTCCACAAATGTAAAATAGGATTCGTTAATCTGATATTATCACAAGAATATCAGCATATCTCCTCGCCTACATATTTAATTCCACAAACACACCTACTTCAGAACAGAATAACCACAATAACATCATCGGATCAGCGAAACTAACTCTAATTCCAATCACATAGAATTTTACAGCAATAACCTTAGCTTAACGAGTCCTATTTGCATTTACGAACGAACTCCATCCAACTCCGATTCCCAGAAAACCAAATGTATCTCACAACCATCCCCGTTCCCCAAACACGGATTCGACTTCCCCAAAAATCCAAAATCGGACGTCAATTTCATAATAAAATCCTACATAACGAAACTATCACACCACGAGGAAAACGAAACTAAACAAGAACCGACGAAAGCGTAAGGAAGAGAGGAATTATTACCGGAAGGCGGCGGGTCGGATGTCTTGGAAAGCGACGACTCTCTCGTCCTGCAAGACGGGAAGGAAGGCGTTAGGGTTCGAATGTAATGTGGAAACAGGGAAGGTTTGGATCGGATTTGGATCTGACGGAGTAGAGGAGAGTGGTAGTGGAGGAGGATTTGGTCGCGATCTGGCAGAACACGCACGGCTTCGCTGCTCCTGCCATCGCGCGAAACACGCAATCGGCGTTTCGGGGGAGTTTTTCGTTATTTATAAGAGTGATGTGGGCTTTTGGGCCGTGGGCTTCGTGGCATCTTTGGGCCCATGTAAGAGAATGCTTAATTTTCTCTGTTTTTTTTTTGTTTTTGATAAAGATATAATAGGGATATGAAATATCGCTTCTTCTGTTAATCTCTATCAAATGTGGGATATTAAGGCCTTGTACGATTGGAAATATAGGTGCAAGCTAGTTAAGGAAATTAGGCAAATGCTGATTGTGTTTTTGGTCCTCAAAAAACCACTCAACAGGGCAAGTGAAATTCTTTTTTCAAGAAGCCACCCCCGTAGCTCCACAATTTTCTGCATTAAAAAAAGTTGCATGTAAATCACATGGCAATCTAAAAATGACTGCTTCCCTCCCCCAAGTAAGACACAAAAACAACACGACACGAAACACGAAATCAATAAACTTAACATATAGATTTTTCGTGTCGTATTTTCGTGTTCCGTGTCAAATTTAATAATAATCGTGTCCAAGTCGAAGAGATATTCCACTTCATAAGTTTGAAACCATGATATTGTGTCTTTTTTGCAACTTTTTTTTTCTTTTCTTCTGTGTGGACTATATCAGACCCATACGTAACCTTCCAATTGGACTACGCGAGGCCCATAACTCGGTAACCCCACCCGGATCTGGAGAACCGGAGTCTATAAAATCCGACTCCATCATCCAACCAGCAAATCCCAGTCCCCACCATTAGAACCATCCCATCCCATCCCAGCCCAGCAATGCTCTCCTCACTCCTCCCCTTCTCTTCTCCCCACTTCGCCCTCACCAAACCCCCTTCTCCCTTCCCCTCATCCACTCCCCCCCTCTTCTCTCCCCGGAAGTGCTTCTGCGCGAGAGAGAAGGCGGCGTTGGCGGTGGAGGAGTCGGTCGGGAGAGTCGGTGGCTTCCGGAGGCGGCAGAGCATCGCGGACGTAAAGGGCGTGGGAAGGTTAGGGCAGAGAGCGGTGGTTAGAGGGTGGGTGAGGACATGCAGAGTGCAGAGCACTGTTACTTTCATTGAGGTCAGTTGCGTTGGTTATTGTTTGTTTGGCATTGAGGATCTGCTGTTATGGATTATTACCGAGTTATTAACAGGATCTTCAATTAGTTCTAAAGAAGAAGAAAATGGTTTAAAAGAAACTCTTAGATACCCTCGAAAAGACAATGCCACAATTAATGTCTAATGACTTGTTTTGGAAATTAATCATGATAATCTATTATCTAACAATGGTCATGTATCAAGCGTGACTTTTGGATCACATTGGTTTTAACTTCTGATAAGTTGTCTCAAAAACACAGGTAAATGATGGTTCATCTGTATCAAACATGCAATGTGTGCTCACGACAGATGTTGAAGGTTATGATCAGGTAATGTGGCTTATTGTACAGCTAAGGATCTTTTTTACTCTTCTCAATTGCATTTGTGGATCTTCTATCCTGTGCTCTTGCCATACCGTGTAGTTTGAATGTGCTTCTTTTTGTCATTTAGTTGTGACTGAATTAGGAGAAGAGGAGGTAAAATGTGTACTTGAAGCATTTGTTGAAGTGCACTTATACCTTCATATTTCCCATTCATCTATCAGCACTTCATTTCTGGAAAACCTAGCAAGCAATGCCTTGTATATTTCTTTGTGGCTCGTGATTTAGGCTTTCCCATCCTTGGTTAACCCAGAATCATTTTTGCTATATAAAAGCAGATGTTGGTTAAATATCTCAGCTAAATATGACGCTCACTTGATAGAAATGAAAGTTAGAGCATTGCTTCTCTCAACAGGTGGAATCTGGTTCTGTTACAACAGGTGCATCAGTCATGATCGAAGGGGTTTTGGTGAAAAGCCAAGGATCGAAACAAAAGGTTGAGCTCAAGGTTGACAAGCTTGTACTGGTAAGTGATAACTTTACTCAATTACACTTCCTCTTTTCCTATTCTTACACTGGTTTAGTTGTCTTCTCCTTCCTTGTATCTCAAAAAATAAATGACCTTTCTTATGAACGATGTAAATTTTTGCATCATATCTTCCCTAGAAATGCACGATTTATGATGCCTGATCGCTTACTGATAATAATAATAAAAGATTCCTGGTTACTGGCTCAAATATATTTTTATGTTGTTTGCCCAGATTGGAGAATGTGATCCGGCCACATTCCCCATACAGAAGAAAAGAGCTAGCAGAGAATTTTTGAGAAATATTGCTCATCTTCGACCACGGACAAACACCTTTGGAGCTGTAAGTTCATTTCAGTCTCAGTATTCTACAGTTTAAATCACGTTGCTAGAACAATAACCCTTGTTGCATCCCAGCTGTTATTCTATTGCGAGTGGTATTCAGTACATTGACCTATAACTATCATTTTGATGGATCAAAATTACTGCTATCTTTCTGGATTTATTTTATTTTTGTGCAATGCCTTCTAAATAGATTTTTGTTTCTTAATGCTTGACTTCTAAATTTGTATACATCTTCTTATGAATAGATTTGCTTTCCTATTTATGAGGTCCAGTTAAGAGCAACTAAGTAATTTGTGCACATAAAGTTTGTTGTAGGTTGCTAGAGTAAGGAATGCTTTGGCATATGCTACCCACAAGTTCTTTCAGGAAAATGGATTTGTATGGGTTTCAAATCCAATCATCACTGCTTCAGATTGTGAAGGGGCCGGTGAACAATTTTGTGTGACCACATTGGTATGCACTTTCTGCCCTTCTCCTGTTGTCCTTTCAAGATGGGGTCATGTCGCCAATCAGAAAATATGCAAGATTTACTTCGTCTTTATATTGTATATATGATATGAAACACAATAGTCTTAATTTAACTACGGCAACAAGTTATGATAAAAAAAACTACGGCAGCAAAAAATTGTAATAATTTAATTGAAACACAGTAAACAGGACCTGGCAAACAATGTGATTATCCCAAGAACAGGATCAAACTTTATTTCTTTTAAAGATAATCATATATGCTTTAAGCGTTTTAGTTTTTTGCCTTTTATGTTGTCCATACACATCACAAAAGATTCTGAAATAGAATAGGTTTGGCAACCTCAGTAATTCTTGATGGCATTTGAGAGTTGACCTACACAAATGACTGCATAAAATATACAGGACTTTCTTGTCACCTACAATATTTTTTTGGTGTTTCTACTCAACACCAATTGATTTGAGGTGAAATCCCATACTCTATTGAAATCGTCGATTTCAAAGTTTTGTACGTTTCAACCTTTGAAGATCCATCAACCAACTTAGGGTACCATTTTATGAAAGCCAAACTTCGTAATAAATATATCTTTTGATGTTTACTTTGTACGTATGCTTAAAAGCGTGGGTAAAAAAATGACGGTTGAACAAAACTCATACAAAATATAATAGCTAATTCTTTGATATTTTTATTCACCTTCACAGATACCAACTGGTAAAGATGCTGGAGAAACTGATGTAACTTGTATTCCAAGTAATAAAGATGGAAAAGTTGATTGGTCACAGGTTAGTATTGTTTTTGCATTTCCCAATCTGACAAATCTGTGTAACTGTTTTTATGCTCATGCCATATTTCTTTTCAATACAAAATATTGTTAAATTGTCTTCATTTTAGGTATAACTTGTACTCATATTTACATATTCCTTGATAATTGATATCTTTTGCACATATTCATCAAATCTACAAATCCTATTTTGTGTGGATTAAATGCCCATGTTAGAGAAGTTGTAGCATTTGAAGTCAATATTAGTAAATTTTACTAATATTATTTCAGTTAGTGTTTCCAAGTAAATATTATTCCAAGTCAAGCGGTAACATTCTTTGATGATCCAAATTATTTATTAGTAAATTTTACAAAAGAATCTTTTTTTTAATTATTTGCAGGACTTTTTTGGGAAACCTGCATTCTTGACTGTCTCTGGCCAACTTAATGCAGAGACTTACGCAACTGCTCTATCTGATGTACGATTCATACTCACTGTCCATGTTGTTTTACTTAGTCCTGGGATTTTGTTTGAAAACATTCCACATTGGGGTGATATTCTTGTAATCTCAGGTTTATACATTTGGCCCTACTTTTCGAGCAGAAAATTCAAACACAACAAGATATCTAGCTGAATTTTGGGTATTCTTTTCTCTTTATTCCCAAATTTTATTGATTCAGCAATTTGGTTTGTGCAGTTATATTTTCTTTTATTTTCAATTGTAATGCCTTAGATCAATTCTATTGACATCTTAGTTTTATAAAGATGATTGAACCAGAGCTTGCTTTTGCTGATCTGAACGATGACATGGCTTGTGCAACTGAGTATCTCCAGTATGTCGTAGGTTACTATCACATATATTTTCTTTTGGTTTGTTGTTGGAATATGAGATTTCATTTGTACAAAGTAAACATTCAGTGTTAACTAGGATTTCTGATTTATTTCTAATTAGGTAGCTTTCATTCTTGATAATTGCAAAGAGGACATGGACTTCTTGAATACTTGGATCGAGAAGGGAATTTTGAGTAGATTGAGGGTATGATTTTTTTGTAGTGTTGCTTATCCTCCCCGCAGACACTCTGCAACTGCATATGCATCTTTTTAACAATTTGCATGTGTTTCTGCGTTCTTATATCATGACTGTTTTTAACTGTTCCCGCTGCCAGGATGTTGCTGAAAAAGACTTTGTTCAACTAACATATACTGATGCAGTGGAACTTCTTCTGAAGGCAAAAAAAGATTTTGAATTCCCGGTAGTTAGCTAAATTTATCTAGTAATCTACAGATCTTGCACTCCAATTCATGATGCATGACTATCTTGCATTTTTTATGTTTCAAACGTCAGGCAAGATAAAGTATATGGAGATATAGCTGAGGACGATTTAGTTGTGCCTCCTTTTGTTGATCATGTTTGAATTTATATATGATTGTTAAATACCAAAATAATGCGGTCACACTTGGCTTATCGTTAGACCGAAGCCAGTGAGCTGGAGGCCCCAGGCTTAAACCCATGCTCCCCAATTGGTTTTGTGAAGTTCAATTGTTCACTATTTTATTATGTCAACCAGTCTAATCCTCTCCAAAACCAAATATATATGTAACAATGTGGACATGAGGATGAGGACTCCCACGACTTCTTAGACCAGGGCATGTGAGCCTTACATTCATGCATCAAACCTTGGCATCACTATTTTTCATAATTGAAATTCTAAAATGGTATTTATTTTGTATCTTCATAAATGTCAAGCAATGATAAGCTTGCATGTTGAGACCACCCTTGCAGTAAGGTCATATATGTGTTGCTAGGAAATATTACAATGCCTACCCTTCCGCCTCGTATTCGAATATGCTACAACTTTTTCCCCCTGATAAACTACATCTGAGAGGTAGTTGAGTATACATATTGAATTGTCAATGAGGGAGATAGTTAGGCTACATGTGAAACTAGGAGGACTTGCATATTGTGTTTCACCACCTTATGAAATGTCCAGCATTGCAAATCCTTCTCAAATACTTTATCTGTAATTTGTTGGTCTGCAAATGTAATATTTAAGGTTCTAAGATCTAGATGCTTCAGCATTGCAAGCCTGTGAAGTCTAAAAAATTAATAGTGCTTTCTCTTGATGATGCTATACTTGTAGGTAAAATGGGGGCTTGATTTGCAGAGTGAGCATGAAAGATACATAACTGAAGATGTTTTTGATGGTTGCCCTGTAGTCATAAGAGATTATCCCAAGGCATGGCATGTGTGATTGTGAAGATATCAATCAAGTTTGACGGGAAGCTATATTTCATCGTCTTATGTTAATCTGTTCTAACTTTCTTTTAGGAAATAAAAGCCTTCTATATGCGCCAAAATGATGATGGAAAGACAGTTGCTGCAATGGACTTGCTAGTTCCTCGGGTAACTTTTTCTTTCCCTTAAATGACTGTCATTATTATCAATCTAAAATGAGATACATATATAACCTGGCTGGTTTCAAGATATCTCATATCTATAAAACAAATAAGTTTCAGTCTTATTAATACTTTGATTCACTGTCTTTTTTTCCTTGGATAACTTGTAGAAGTCCTTTCGATGATTCTGCGTTTAGGTATGTTTGAAATTATTATTGTAATGTTTCAATAAAGTGCTTCCATGCTTGTAAATTGCAACTAATGACGTTTTTTCTAAGGTGGTGTGCAAAAACATAATTGTCTTTGGATTAATCTATGAAGGCGACAGTTACTATGTGGTTGGATGGGGCTTGGTGTCTTCTCCTGTTCAAGATTGCATGGGCATACGTAACTAACTACCAATTGAACTTTAGCTTGTAAGTAGACCCTCAAGGCTAATTAGTCGCACTGACGTCTTATGGGCACTGTTTTGAAAGCATTTTGTCTTCCAAAAAGTGTCCAAACGTTTGTGGCTCCTTAGGGCACCCTTCACGGGTATTTTACCTGTTCGTGTGCCAATGTTTAAGGGGATCATGCACTTCTACGCCCCTGGAATGGGACGCACAAGCACTGTAGGTGTGCAATAAACAACACAACTACAGTGGAGTTTGTGACCACGTGGGTAAAAAAATATTTTTTAATTTTTTTTTTTCGTTTTCATTTTTCTTTTAAGTTTCATTTCCATGGGAGTAGCTATGGTTTTACGTTGGCTCACAACACCTATCGCAACCCTCCTTTATCCTGACTTGGGACATACTATGTACACGTACATAGGCATAGTAGTCATGACTTAATGGAATGTTGGGTCACTAAAAGACAATATTTACAAACGATGAGTGTATCTAAAATGAGGATGTTGAGGTGGATGTGTGGCCATACGCGAATGGATCGGATTCGAAATAAAGACATTCGTGAGAGAGTTGGAGTTGCTCCAATGGAAAGGAAGTTATACAACACAGACTGAGATGGTTCGGACATGTACAAAGAAGACTTATGGATGCACCTATAAGAAGATGAGTATTGAATCGGATCGAAGACAAAAAGAGAAAGAGGTAGACCACGATTGACTTAGGAGGAAACGGTCAAAAGAGATCTAAAAAATTAGAATGTTCAACAGGAATTTGCATTGAATAGAAACACGTGAAAAAGACGATTTACGTGCCTGAACCGTTACTCCTTAGAGTTTCATTCCTAGCCTACCCTAACTATTTTGGTATTAAAGGATTTGTTGTTTTCGTTTTCATTTTTGTTTTTTTTATTGTTTTTTGTTAATGTGTTTGTTAAATACTTGTTATTACTTATTATAATTAATTTATTTTGATAATCTAATTTTTTTTGTTTATTGAAAATTATTTAATACGTTAGACAAATTTTAAGTTAATTCAACTATTTTTTTCTGAATCTAAATTAAATAAAAAAAACAAATAAACAACATAAGTAACTAAAATTCATAATATTTTTAAGAGAAACTTAAAATTAAATTTAAACAACAATACATTAAATTGATTTAATAAAAAAATCCTACTTGTACAGTTATTTGCACAGAGTTACTCTCAATATATTCTCCTCAGTCAAATTTTCCTTATTCAGCAACATCATCAAGTCATTCCACATGAACTAGAGAGAATGGTCATTTTCAACAGTGATCCTGTTTTAAAGATCACAACTCACATTCATAAATTTGGTGTCCGAAGAGGACATATTGAGAGTAACTTTATGCAAATAACTGTATAAGTAGAATTTATTTATTAAATCAACTTTATGTATTGTTGTTTAAATGTAATTTTAAGTTGCTTTTAAAAATATTATGAATTTTAGTTACTTATGTTGTTCATTTGTTTTTTTATTTAATTTTAATTTCAGAAAAAATTAGTTAAATTAACTTAGAATTTCTAAATGTATTAAATTATTTTCAATAAACAAAATTAATTAGATTATCAAAATAAATTAATCCTAATAAGTAATAACAAGTATTTAATAAAAAACAGTAAAAGAAAAAAAAATAAAAAAATACTTTTACCCACGTGGGTGGCGAACCTCACTGTAGCTGTGCGGTTTATTGCCTGATCTTCATTGAGGGATCATGCATTGGCTCATGAACTGATAAAATACCCATCGATGGTGCCCTTAGCTAACATGTCCGGAGAGCATATGCTATACTTTAGGGGATGACTGATGAGGATACAAAATTTGTTCATTCTTGATCAAAATCATCGTAATTGTGTTAAAGAGAACCCTTTAGATTTAACTTGTCACTTGCATATACCATCCTATAAGTACGAGTTCACTCACAGGATCGGGAGTACTCAGAACCATCAGTTGGTAAAGGAGATCATAACATGCATCACGTCTCAGATTTTCAGAATTGATACATCATACATGGTCCTTGGTCCATTGTCTCCGCGATGCATGACTTGGTTTAATGTTACAATTATACTGCAAATAATTCAGCCTTCTCTTTTGTCATTGTAAAATCTTTTTTGTTTTATAGGTTGGTGAACTTATTGGTGGAAGTCAAAGAGAAGAACGTCTTCACTATTTGGAGAGCCGTATGGATGAGTTAAAGCTTGACAAGGAGAGTTATTGGTGGTACCTTGATCTTCGTCGTTTTGGTTCAGGTTGGTCTTTAATTGCTATGAAAAAGGAAATAGTAATTTTAATTACTTTTTATTTAATCTTTTGACACCACGAGCTTTCTCCTCCCATTTTCCTAGGAAAAGGTTGTTATTGACCTCTACATGATCATTGAATTCTGAATAGTGTTTCTAAGTGTTTTATGTTCTGTTAGAAGTTCTCTATTCTATGCTATTGCATGAAAGTGATTTAAAATTCTTCCATCATTTTCAATCTTCAAGTTTTCTCCTTTCTGCATTTCGAGTTCACAGTATATTAAAAACCTGGTCGAATTGGATGTGCTATTAATTTATCTACTCTGCCCGTTTCAGTTCCACATGCTGGCTTTGGTCTGGGATTTGAAAGGCTCGTGCAGTTTGCAACAGGGATCGACAATATAAGAGATGCAATTCCCTTTCCTCGGACACCAGGGTCTGCAGAATTTTAACACCTAGGCATCATTGGACACCCATCCATCATACGAACTGACTGGTCCGGAAGCTAATGCTTTTTCCTCTCAATACCAGTCACTGTGATTAAAAATTAGCTTAATGGTCAATTGGTCAGTTAGCCGCCTGTATTCTCATTTGTTTGTTTAGTGATTGGTGATGTACTTTTTTTTCAAAGGAATTATGTATGACGCTAGTTTCTTCCTATATTTTACCTTATTTGTTCCTCTAAATTGAATCTGACGGTGTATTAAAGATAATTACACGTTTCTATAAATTATTGAATCTGAATGTTGTTTATCTGCTTCTCGTTTCCCTTAAGTTTCTGGAGTAAAAGTGCCTCGCTTTTATCTGTTTCATCTCATGAGCACTTGTGGATGCGGATAATATGTTTCCTAATCAATGTCCCACCGGGGCTCTGCCTCACATTCTTCTATGATCTCCCGTGATTCCGATATCTTTACCCACAAAGATATGTTACTCATTGACATAACAAGTTGTACTGCTAAACAACCATGCTTAACAGGGAACGAAATATTCCGTTTTCAAAACATTGAGATCAGAGATATGGTAGAAGAAGCCTGCAACCTCTGGGTTAACTCGTGACATATGGATGAACTGCAAAACTGCATTTAAGGAAAGGCAAAAACAAACTCACAGGTAAGAATGCAATATCCTCGACCATTAGTCACCACTCTTGAGAACCCACCCTATCCTTCCTCAGACCGAACAGTAAGGATGTAAGTACATCCATTCCTCAGGATTTTACAGCTTTGTTGAATGTGTCAACATACCTGCAAGGAAAGACAAAAAAATTAAACGTGCAACTGCTAGCCAGTTCTCATCTTGAAAATCATGAGAAAAAAAAATTACTATTCGTCATTTCAAAACTACTTAAATCGTTCATCTAATTACCATTTTGTCATTCACAATTCATTTAATACTCATTTCATCCAGTCTCTTGAACTAAGGATTCTGTCTACGTTTTCCTCATTTTACCATAACCAATACTACGAAAATGTCTGACGAAATGTCTGGATCCGGTGAAATAAGCCCAGCAAAAAAAATCAAGTCGAGTGTCTGTATAAAAATTCTAGAGTAAAAATGTCTGGCTTGGACACCCCCCAAGGAGGGGAGTTTTACCCAACCGCATCTCCCATAAGGGGTGTTTTACCTTGACGTCCGTTAAAAAAATAAAAAAAAAATCTTAAAATTATACGGTGAGTTATCTCAAATTATTTGAGGTTCCGTTGCAAAATTTTGATGTTACGGGTTGGATTACAATGAGATTTTTTGCATGTGATGAAAATTCAAAAATTTTCAGATCCAACAATTTCAAGATCCAAAAACTTCACGACTTATAAAAAACTTCTCGACTTACAAAAAACTCATTGTAACTCACCTCATTAATACCAATTTTTTTGAAACGGAACCTGAAATAATTTGAGATAACACATCGTATATTTTTTAGATTTTTTATTAAAAAAATAGACATTTAAGCCAGACGCCACCTCCATGGGGCAGGCGTCTAAGCCAGACGTCTCCCCCATGGGGGGTTCCGGCGGACGTCTCATAATTTTATTTTATTTTTTTATTAAAAAGAAGTTATCTTTTATTTTTTTATCAGAGTTCAGCTTTAAGTCCATATCTATTTGCTTTAGTAATGGACGAGGTGATAAAAGACTTACAATGTGAGGTTCCATGGTGTATCTTTTTTGCGGATGATGTAGTATTAATTGACGAGAGTAGGGTAGGTGTGGAGAGAAAACTAGAGTTGTGGAGAAATAATTTAGAAACAAAATGTTGTAAACTAAGTAGATCTAAAACTGAATATATGAAATGTTGTTTTAGTACCGTTAATACCGAGGAAGAGAAGATTATATTAGATGGGCAAGTGGTGCGTAGAAAAGATATTTTTAGATATCTTGGATCAATACTTCAAAAAGATTGGGAGATCGATGAAGATGTTAACCATAGAATTAGAGCATGATGGATGAAATGGCGACAAGCCTCAGGTGTCTTATGTGACAAGAAAATTTCACTTAAGTTAAAAGAAAAGTTTTATAGAACCGCAATAAGACCTGCAATGCTATATGGTGCGGAATGTTGGGTCACTAAAAGACAACATATACAAAAGATGAGTGTATCTGAAATGAGGATGTTGAGGTAGATGTGTGACCATACGCGAATGAATGAAGACATTTGTGAGAGAGTTTGAGTTGCTCCAATGGAAGAGAAAGTTATCCAACACAGACTGAGATGGTATGGACATGTACAAAGAAGACCTATGGAGGCACCTATAAGAAGATGAGTATTGAATCAGATTGAAGACATAAAAAGAGGAAGAGACAGACCACGATTGACTTGGGAGGCAGCGGTCAAAAGAGATTTAAAAGATTGAATTGTTCCTTGAGAATTTACATTGGATAGAAACGCGTGGAAGACGATTCACGTGTCTTAACCGTGACTCCTTAGAGTTTCATTTTTAGCCTACCCCCAACTAGTTTGGGATAAAAGACTTTGTTGTTGTTATTATTAAAAAGAAGTTAGACATTCTCTCAGATTCGATTACACCGGGGATTTTGTTGGTTCTTTTTCTGATCTCCGAAATATTATTTTTGATGATTATAAGAGGAAGAGAAAGAGAGTGTCACGATAGGAGAGTAAAATGAAGAGATATATAAGTATAAATGAGAGATTGACAAAACGGTAATTCTCACACGCGATTTAAATAGTTTTCTGACGACGGATATCAATTAAGAAGAAGAAAATGATAAGAGATTTACTCAGCTCGTACACCAAGTCGCTCTCGTGCAGAAAATTTATTTTGACCGGGTGATATGGGTGGAATACCTGGACTACGTTCTACGGAGGTTGAGGGTTTCGCTTCCATGTTTGCGGAAAGCGTTTGGTTTTTGCTGTAAATATCTGAGGTACCATTCTGAAAAGATGACATTGTTGGAGGTGGTTTTAGGTTAGCCTCCTCAGCAGGTGGCTCAAGACCTTCCTCCACCCATCTCTTAATAGAATTTGTTTTTTTCACTTAGTTTTGCCTTTTAACAGCAATTAGACCAGTACAGACGCAACAAATGGAAAGATAATATAGAATCTACAACATACTTTGACGGTCAGATGATCTTGCAACCCATCCCATGGTTTTCTGGAACAGTTGTCAACCAAATCGGCCAAACCTTGATCCACCAGAGCTTGATGTTTTGCCCTGTGTGTCACTAGCAGGACTTGAATGGGCCTATTTCAAATTTTCAAGTGAGCATGGTTTATCAGGGTGCTAATATACATGATCAGGGATAAGTAGAAGGAAAATTCTAAACGTGCTCTTTTTCTGGGTTCATTTCCGGACTCTCCTTCACAATTCCAACTCCACTAACTCTCTCTTCCACTCTCAAGCTTTTTGTTTCTTATTTTATTATCCTAGTTGCAGAAGAAATGATTGTCAGTCTATTTTATTTTATTATCCTACTTTCCTAAAGAAAATTCTAAACGTGTTCTTTTCCTAAACCTATGGAGCTTCCAACTTTGGCATATAGGTGTGAATTTTTTCACACAAGATTTTCCCTCCAAAAGTTCTTTCTGTCATTAAAGATTTATCATACAAAGATCTGTCTTCGGATTTCTTCTCCTTCTTGTTTTCCTTTACTCCACTTGGGTATGAGAGGTATATACGTGTGAAGTTTTTCAGCAGAGATTTTCCTTCCAAAACTTCTTCATGTCCTTAAGCATTTAACATCCAATGGGAAAACCTTGTTCTTGACCCATGTACTTCTATTCCGCATTAATGACTTCTGATTACGGTTAGGAAGTAGTGCTCTAATCTTTACACTTTTATTTTTTTCTTTCTCTAATCTTTACACTTATGTTTTTTTCATAGTTCATCGTAGTCTCTCGTTGTCAGAGGATCGAGATGCCAACTCTAATGACGATCAATCAGTCCATAGTCATGACGATATTGACCTAGATATATCACATAATATTTATGTTCCTGAGTCAATTGGTATGGTTGTATCTGACTCAGGTATATCTATTCCAGAAGTATCAGAAACCCCAGACGTCCAACTTCCATCGAGTGGTATGTTATTCGTTGATATAGAGTCTGCGATGCAATTCTACGAGCATTATGTCACAACATTGGGGTTTGGAATCAAGAAACGAAATTGTGTGTGGCGTGAAGGTATTTTGATGAGAGAGAAGTTTGCATGTCACAAACCTGGGAACCCGCCACCGGTATGGAACATTTGCATATATCACATAATATACAATTTCTTAGATATATCTGACCGATGATCCGATCCGACCTGAGAGCATGAATTCTTTATGCACCTTCATATACCTTATATGTAACTCAGATATTAAGATTTTTGTGTTATAGACACATCTGAACTTAATTTACCTGTTATCGCACTCAGATATATCCGATTTTGTTGTCAAATTGATCAAGTTACAACAAATATATCTGATTCGTTAACACAATGCAATAACATCTCACTTGTAGAGTAATAATTCATTGTGATATATCTGTGTTATAGTTGTGTTATTGAATTATGTCCCGGATATATCTGGTTTATCGGTGGACATATCAGTTATATCACAGATATATGTGTAATAAAATGCTATGAATTAGTTCCCAAGAGATATCACTAGATATATCTGTCATAAGAGTTATGAAATCATAGATATATCTTGTAGTTGAAAAACTGAACAAGTTACATCAAATTTATTTGTTTCATCAAAATAATTCAGTAATGTCCAACTTCTTGTGAGATCAATCACTTTCACATATTTGTGTTAAGATAAACTAGCAATTAGTCCGGAAAAAAAGGCCGGATATATCCCATATTTATAACAGCAATGGAAGCTATAAATATGGGGTATATTCCATATTTACCTTACTTGGTATGGTTTTAGATTGATTCTCTTTGTTTTACCTTCATATATGGCCCATAATTGCAGAATCTAAATTGTTACCTTTATCTTATGCGCCCTAGTGCGAAAACAAGATGTCTGGCTAGCATTAGATTTTCACGTACATCCAATGGAGACTATACATATGGGAAGATCATACCCGATCATAATCATAACTTCTTTGCACCCTCTGGGGTGCGATATCTGATTTCCAAAAAAAGGTGCCTGACCAACTACGTAAAAGAATTGAAGTTAATGATCGTGCGGGTATACAACCGAGCAAAACCATGGCATCCTTCGTTGTGGAAGCCGAGAGTTATGTTAATGTTCCTTTTATTGAGAAAGATGTTAGGTCAGTACTCAATTATATTATGAAATCTAACGCTTGATAGTCCTTCTAGAATGATTTATTGTCTTATGTTTAGGAACGAAGTACGTAAACAACGGAATTTACGCCTTGGCGAGGGAGACGCCGAAGCCCTTCACACTTACTTCAAGAAGCAACAAAAAATGAATTCTAGCTTTTACTACATAATGGATCTTGATGATAATGGTTGCTTAAGAAATGTTTTTTGGGCGGATGGACGGTCACGTATTGCCTATAAGTATTTTGGTGATGTTATGTCTTTTGACACCACGTACCTAACCAATAAATTTGAAATGTCATTTGCACCCTTTGTGGGAATCAATCACCATGCACGGTTAGTTCTACTTATCACATGATTTGGAAAAGATTACATTTCCAAAACTACAATATTCTGGTATCAATGTTGATATATTATAAGTAAGATAACCTCTTTGTATGTAATCTTACACTTTTTAGGTCATCAACCAATGACGATCGTAATTGATCAATCTCGTGCAATCATGAAGGCAGTGGAAATAGTATTTCCAACCACTAGACATCGTCTATGCATTTGGCATATAATGAACAAGATCCCCGGCAAGTTTGGAGTTCAAGATGATGATTATGTAAGATTGTCCTTTAAGCGTTTGGTTTACGAGTCCCAGACGCCATCCCAATTTGAGTATGGATGGGGGAACTTTATATCCACACATCAATTGCAAGACAACTCCTGGTTGATTTCAATGTATGAGTTGAAGGAGAAGTGGGTACCATGTTATTTGAAAGATCAATTTTGGACAGGTATACAAGTTTCTTTCTTACGAAAACATGTCGTGTCTTTTGAATTTAGCATACCTAAATCCATTTAGATAGATTTGGATAGGAACATAAACCAAGTACAACCACCCACACAATGGATATATATGGATTTTTCTTCCATATTTAAAGTAAGTAGGAATGTTTACAAATATATCTCTAGGAATATATCATCACCCATACGTTGACTATATCTGGATATTTCTTCTATGAAAGTAGGAAGAGCAATGCTCGTTGGGTTCCTAATTTTACATTCCTATATGAAGGTGCAAGAATAAACAATCTGTAAATATACCCCAAGTTATATGTAAATATATTTGTAAAGATATATCCAACGTCCAGATATATCCGAATAGCGATCGCATAATATCTATCTACTAAGACCTAGAATCATTTCTAACTATCAAAGTAATATTCGCAGGTATGTCTTCTACGCAACGATCTGAGAGCATGAATTCTTTTTTCGATGGTTATCTATGGTCCCAATTGTCATTGAAGCTCTTTGTGGAAAATTATGATCTTGCTCTACGTAAGAAGTTTGAGAAGGAAAGTCACGCTGACTTTGAGAGCATGGATAAAATCGAGTCTTGTCGTACTGAATATAATCTTGAGGAACAATTCAGGGATGCGTACACACCCACTATGTTTAGAAGATTTCAGAAACAACTAGCCCACATGTTGTACTGTGAGATCGCGTACAAGTAATATGACCCACACTGTAACTCAAATGTGCAAAAATAAGGAAACATGTGAATCATATCACAAGATATTTTCAGTTTCATATGAACCGAACGGTGGGAAAGTTGACTACATATGTTCCATGTTTGTGACGGACGGTATCTTATGTTGCCATGCTCTTTTAGTTTTGACTCATTGGCATGTGGATGAAGTTGGAGGAGAGTATGTTCTACAACGATGGATGAAAGATAGGTTGCGTCCATATGCTCTTGTTCCTAATATTCCACCTTTAAAATCATGCAACAATGTTGTTGCTAGGCATGAAGATATACATCAACGTTGTGAGGTATTTGCTGAGACTGTTGTTTTGTCGGTGCAAAAGTATGAGCAAGTTCTAAAAGCTATTGATATTGCCATTGCAATGCTTCATTTGGATTCTTCACCCATTAATTCACAGACATGTGGGGCATGTGGTCAATCTAGACCGTCCGAAAATGGGTCAACCATCAACAATCCGATCAATGTCAAGAGGCCTGGCAGACCCACCTCGCTTAGGGAAAAAATCCAAGAGAGCAAACAACCAAACAACGACCTGTCAAGGTAATAATTTGAAGTGAAATGTTTTCTTTCAAATTTGTCGTAACTATATTATTCTTAACTCAATTGATAAGTTATCTAATATTTAATAGGTAGGGAAGACTCCCAAGGTTAAAAGGCTTTACAAGTTTATTCCAACTGATAAAGAGAATCGCAACAATAATTGAGTGATATGCGAAGTTGGAGCCCGTCTTATATATCCATAGGTGGCTTTTACAATGAAGAATGAATTACCTATTTATGCGGTTGATATGTAACCTAAATCCTAACTAACTTTTGGTGATGTAGTACTTGTTGTGAGACTCTGTGGACTATCTCCGTTATGTGTAGTTTGCTCGTATGAGTTCCAGATATATTCTCACCCCTGCTTATTTGACTTTATTTAAGATAGATCATCACTCCTACTTCACAGCATATATCTGGGTTGACAGATGAAGCAATGTTTGGGCTATCTAAGATTGAACTTAGTGAAGATATATCTTTCGAATTTTCCCAACTTTAATTTTTCCGACAAATACTTCCATGACGTCTTAGATATATCTCAGATATCTATAAAGATAAAGAGGATGACAACATACAGATATATCTCAGATATACTTCCAAATATATCTCAGATATACTTCCAGATATATCTCAGACATATCTATACAAATAATGAGGATCTCAACATTAATTCAGTGACATGCGAAGTTGGAGTCCATTTGATATAAAATCAAGTAGAACATGAATGATTGCAGACAATGACAATTTATATTGATTGTTGGGGTTTGTAACTAAAGTTCAAATCTTTCAAATGTCCAATTACATACTCTAAAATACCACCAAAAACCTAGTTTACGTATTGTAAAATGGGTTGTACAAAGATATCTCTTAGAGTTTCCCGAGATACCAACCACAACCCATACCAGAGTTTAATTTTTCCTAAACACTTTACATAAATAGGAACACATGGCCTATTACATAACAAAACCCAAAAAGACTGTACAAGGAATAGTCATAATTTTAACACTTAATCAAACACATTGTCATGTGCGTCTGTGTTTCGGGAAATCTCAATGAGTACTCGACCTCTAATTCCATGAAGCTTCTTGAATTCACAGGGTTGTCACTGGTTCACGTTCTTCATTAAGCAGTGTATCCAATACATAACCAAAGTTCCACTGTCATTGCTATTTGAGCTCTCTGATTGAACGTTTCTTTCAAATTTCCAATCAAATGATTCACTTTCTTAAATTCCCATTTTGACCCTTAAAAACGGACAAAAAGGCCTTCACCCTCATTAATGATCCGTCGACAAAGCCACTTGGTTTTTTTAAGTTATCTACGACAGTAAAGGTTAATGTTGTGTTCCTTAAATGTATCATGCTTTTCCCCAAGTCTACCACAAGCAGGTGCCACTTTCCCATTGCCACTTTCCCATTCCCATTGCCATTTCGACGTGTTTCAACCTAAAAAAGAGCCTACAAATTTGACATCTCTGATTCATGGTTTCAACGTGTTTCAACCAAAAATCAACGTCTTTCAACCTAAAAAAGAGACCCAAAAATTTGACAAAAGGGAACCCAAAAATAATCTACCCAACATCGCTAACTAAAATGTGATCAATACTTCCACTGATCGCGGTGAGACCCAAAAACGAAAAAAATACTTCCACTGCTGCAAACCCTATACCCGATAACATGAAATGTGCTCAATAGAACTCACCGTGAGCGCTAGCGTCGGAAGACATGGATCCCCTGATCGCGGCAACGGCTCGCTCTGGCGTGGGAGTTCAGTACCTTTGAGGGGTTTAGGTTGGGAGTTGAAGAACCAAAAAGTTATCACCATTTGGATGAGAACACAAAGGGACACAATGAGAAGGGTTTGGATGGGGGCACAATAGTGTTAAGGAAAAGAGATGGGAGTAATGGAAAAAAAACTTTTTTAGGAAGAAGATGAGAGTGAAAGACGTAGGAGGAATGGAAAAGAGTTTTCATAAACAGTAATCTTTGGAAAGACGTGTGATTGATAGGTTTTCATAAACAGTAATCTTTGGAAAGACGTGTTGATTGGTTTCTGTGCGAGTTAGTGGGAGAAGTGCGAAAGAGCCCAATTTTGAACCTGAAAAAAGAACCCAATGAGCATTGCTCTAGGTAGAATCACAAGAATCCAAAGATTAAAGGATTCGAAAATTACGCAAAAATGTAGTCCCATTTGTTATTTACGAAAGGTTGTATTAAAAAATACAAACAGGCAGATTCACCTCTTTTGTGCTTCTAGCAAAATTTGGCTCTGAGGCACTTCGACTGTGCATAGTCTTCCGATTGTAACCTTTCCATTCACTAACTATTTCCATTGATGCTGATGGCATCAATGACGACATGGTCATTGTGGATTGGCTATTTGTTACTTTGGAGGCCGCAGGGAAACTATCATATTCATTATTTTGAGCAATATTTGGTGACATTGCTCCAGATGGGGGAGAACCAATCATGCGAGCAATGGATTTATCAATGGTGGTGAAAAATTTGCCAACCAATTTCCTAGGGCCAAGTTGGTTCCATATCCACCCTAAGTATGTTCCATATCCACCCAAAGCAGCCAACTGTCCATTTGCCAAACATTTGCTTGAGGATGGTTCTGTGTAAAGCTACGTTCTCTATCCACAGCACTGTTAGTTTGGGAATCTAAAGCATGGTCTGCCCATTGGCTGCTTTTATCGTCATCAAAGTTGTTGTTTTGTTTGACAAAATAGCCATTGGAGGTACCGTTCTCACCCCAAAGCACTTGGTTATGTGCATTGCTTGCCGCGGACTGATCATATTGATAATATGATTCTAATGAGTACCACTGTTGTGTCTTTAGGTCATTCTACCATCCACGGTATTGGGGATCAACTACCATATTTGAAGGGTACTCGGTTTGCCCTTGAACTTCCTGATTCAAGTTTTCAGTCACAGTTTGCACCATGTATTGAGAATCCTGCGGCATATAGGAGACTTCCGGTTTCTGCTCCAAAAATGCTCCATTACCGGCTAACTAGAGCATACCATCTTGGGAGCTCTCTGGAGCATCCAGAGAGCTGTGGTTCCATGGGTATCAGAATGAGCACCAGATGCTGAATCATAAGAATCCAGCTGGTCCCATTGTCGGGTATTATAGTCATATTTCCAACGGGGATAAAGACTTTCCCAATATTTCAGATCATTTTCATCCAAAGTTTGTTGACTATGTTCCTGTTCTGAGAAACTCAAATTCGCAGTCTGCTCATCAAGTTCTCGAGCTTGGCCCCCTTGCTGATCTATGGCACTGGCACAGCTATGATCAATACTCGGGTAATCTAGAACACTAGCTTGATATATCTGGAATTAGAGCCGCCCTTTCGGAAGACTCACCTGAAATCTCTGCTGGAAAGTCAGAAACGAATCAAAAACATCCAACTCGAGCTGCTCCGTACCACCACCAAAAGCGCCCCACTGAACCACCTTAACATTCGTCCCCTTAGAACTCTTACCAACTATCATCGATTATGAGAACCCCGTCTCACCCGGCACTTCTACATTTTGCTCACTAGAGCAAACCTCTTCACGGCTTACAGAAGGCAAAGAAGAAACATTCTCCTCCCCCACTAAACTATCTTTCTCGGTCGATTCCGACGAAAAAATAGTCGAATCTGGACATCTCCTCTCGACACCTCTTTGGAGCCCACAACCGGCGAACCTCTATCTATCCCAACATTGTCATCCGCACCTTCCAGAACCGGATCCGATCCGACCTCGAACTCGTCACCAACAAGAATCTTATCGAAGAAATCCTCATCGGTCTGATCCTCAACGGACGCCATGCAATTCAACGAAAACCCTAACAACTACGAATCCTCACCGAATCCAGTCCCCATCGGTCTGATTCCTCTCCTAACATATCCAAATCCACAAAAAACTAATACGAATCCCTCTTAGGTCGAGAAAACACAAATCCCTCTCAGATCTCGCCTAATTAGACGAAATTCCACTACAACCACAGAAACCAAACTTTTCACGTTTTCCGGCGAAGCGGGAACGAAAAGCATGAGAAATCGAGTTTTTTCGCGGGAAAATGGGGTGGTTTGAAACGAGAACGAATTGGACTAATCGGAGACTTAGCTGAGGGCGTGAACACTAGAGATCTCTCTCGTCATTTCCTCTCTTTCTCTCTCTCTCGTTTCTCTCTCTAGACTGGAACCAGATTTAAATGGAGAAGAGGAGATTTAAAATTTTAAAATTGGATAATAAATAGTGTGAATTGTGGAAGGGACCTAATTTGGCTACAAAAATATAGGTTACGGATACGGGCGTAACATATGATTAGTGTGAAAGTGTTATCTTAATTTGACTTTTTTACTTGAAGTGAGCCACGTGGTTGTTTTACTAATCTTTTCACCACAAACCATTGGCACAGACACATGAACATGATCAGGGATTCATGATGGAGTATTTTAAGTCTCCTCTTTTAGGTGATAATGTAATATGTCACTAAAGGTTTATTGTTGTTTATTATTTTCGTTTTTTTACATATTCACATTTTTTATCGTAGTCATCTCGAATTCTCGATATTACAGTGTCCCCGTGTAAGATTTGTTATTTGTTAGATGAGCTGGGAGTCTAATTACATTCGATATCGTTTGATTTAGTTTGATCTAATATATTCCATTTTTGCGAGCTCGATTTTGTTTGGTTCATTTTGGTCTATGTTAACTTGTTTGCACATTTTGACAGCTTAACCCATATTATATCACAAATGAAATGGTTTGAGCGAGTCCAATCCATTTAGAGCAAGTGCAAATCCACCTTTTTCGGTGTTCATGTGAATTACAGTTACGTTTGTGGAAATGGTAATTTTTCCCCCAAAAATCCGTTCACCTTCATCTTATCTATTTTTTTAGGTGAAAACATTGCATACATACAAAATAGAATATAAACATGATCTCCGTTTTACCTTGCTAAATCAATTACCACATTTTTTTCATGAAGAAAGTCACATGGGAAAATAACAAATCAAATTGCTACAAGTGGACGTGCACTTTCACAATTTAATAAATAAAATATCAAGATAATAAAATAAAATAATTCCAATCAAGTGTGAAAGCAAACAACAAAAATAAAGACTCCTGATAAGCAAACATGTTGCGTCCCAGAGACACGCTCTACGTCGACAACTTAACATCCATGTCATCATTTGTATTTTTTATTTTATTATTTAAAAATACGATTTCTAATATAATAAGAGAATATTGATTTTCTTATCAGTAGACACTTTAAATGCAAACAAGAGACCCACGTATATCCCGTGTGGGACTCACATTTGTATAGTGTCAGACACACCGGTCATGTGAGTGACACTGACGCACACCAATCTCATATGAGACACATCAGTCCGGCACGGGACACACCAGTACACCAATCCCGCAAGAGATGCACATCAGTCCTGTATGTGACACGCATCTATGTATATTGAAATATCAATGGTTAAGTGCATTGGAAACCAACGAATATCTAGATTATCACGCCATCAATTTTGGAAACAAAGTAAATAGTTGATAAAAAAATTGACGTGCAAGCAGATTGAAGGAATCATGTCCCTCTACGAAAGCAGAAGCATCAATAAAGGACATTTTAAAAGAGCAATAAATCATTTTCCATAAACCCCTAGTACCATTTATTAATCAGAGCTATGCCAAACCTGGAGGTTTGTATAATTGTATGCATACAGTAATGGATGAGCCATTAGGTGGGATCTGGTAAACTTAACAACCATAATGATACAGTCAGAATATCGTAATGCCTACGTATTGCTCTTGCAAATTTAAGTTAGAAATTCAGAGTTTTTATTCTTTTTTTGTAGGACTGTTCGAGTACCCAATCCAAAATGTTGTAGTTTACCTTTGAATATGTGATTAAAGTATTTGTGGGAGAAAACAGACGTTTGGTCGACCGAAAGGAGGTCGGTCAACCGGACGTGTGTTTTGACTCGTCCAGGAAAAGTGTTTGTCGCTTTTCGGTCGACCGATGGGAGCAGTTCGGTCAACCGGGGGCACACTCGGAGCTCTGCAAAAGTGTGTCGTTTTTCAGTCGACTGATGGGAGCAGTTCGGTCGACCGGGGGCACACTCGGAGCTGTGTAAAAGTGTGTCGTTTTTCGGTCGACCGGAACTTAAGTTTTCGATCGACCGAGTATGCACTCGAACAATCAGGAAAAGTGTCTGTCGTTTTTCGGTCGACTGATACTTAAGTTCCGGTCGACCGATGCAGCCCTGGATTGTATTACAGTTTTAAGTTTGGTCGACCGAAGCACTCGTTCGGTCGACCGTTTGACTCAGTTTCTCCTACTATCTGTAATTTTCTCCACTCGATTTTGGTGCAATTAATACTTGTTTTGACATACTATATAAAGGTAATTTCGTCCCCCTTTATCTAAGAACAATTTCTGTTGTCTACTTTGCATTTTTGAGAGAAAATAGAGAGAGCATATTTGTGGATTCGGTGGAAACAAATTCAACCAGGTATTCTCACGCGGTTGATCGTGTGTTTTGTAAGTCTCTCATTGTAATTCGTTTTCTTTATAGTAAATTGATGTTGTGTCGTCCGTGGTTTTTCTCGCATTGGGTTTCCACGTTAAATCTTGCGTATTTGCGTGATTTGGTGTTTGGATTCGCAAGTGTTTTTTATTTCTTCCATTGGACGATTATTTTTCGATCCGTTGCGTATTTAGGATTGATTTTATTCCCTAACACAAAAGGGCAACCAATGAATCGACGTTTACGTCCAGTATTACTTCTTTTTTTATTATAAAAAATAACAATCGTGTCTGGCTCTCATCTCACACGGAATTTAATTCAAGATTATAAATTGTTATTTTTGAGTAGAAAAGCAACTCTAACTAATTCAGGTTGGAAGAATACATAGGTGCAAGTGAGTGTCCTTTTAAACGGAGAAGCAATGGGTAATGCGGTTGTTGCAAAGCGAAGAACACCATGCCTATAAAGTTTGTAGACATTTTGGTTACAATATTTTCTTGTCATTGCAACTCAATTTGCTCGGTCATTATTTGTATATGAACGACTACAATCCTAGAGAGTTGGACTTAACCTTGCTCGCTTGTGTATTGATATTAATCTAAATTTTGGCGTATCCTGGCTGGGTGGAATTGGGTGGAAAGTGAATATTGAAGTTTTTTTGTAAAATTCGTGTGCTGAACTAAGGGACACATAAGGTGACTGACACACGTTTGGGATGATGGCGCAACTTGTAACAATGGACAGGAAAGGGATGAAGGGTCATTGTTAGAACCCAAACCCTAGATTAGGGTTAAACTTGGATTAGATGTGATTAGAGGAATGGTGCATGGGGAAGTGGTGTTGGGCGCACACTGTAGACGTGAGGGGGAGGTGTGGTCTGTGGTGTAGGGCACTGTTCACGCGTGGGGAGAAGATTTGATTTGGGTTTAAGTAGCGTGATTTCTTCTCTCTCTCTCATTTCTCTCCATTTTCATTCTTCTTCTCCTTCATCCAGCAGAGGAGTCGATCGGAGGAGGCGAGGACGTCGTGCGGGAGGAGGTCAGACGTCCGGCGGAGGAGAGGCGCGTGCTCGAGGTCTACCGGAGGCGACGTGCGTGAGCGGGCTCCGGCGTTTCGTCGTCTTTGGCTGAGGTATGCCGCTCCTTAGTGTGGTTTGTTTGTTGACCCTCATGTGAGGGATGCGTTGGTCGAGTCGGGGGAGGTCGGAGACCTCTCCGGCGACGCGTTTCTTTGTAAAACCTCGGCTGGCGCGAGGTTGAAGACGACCAACGGTCGACCGGATCCTTCGGGCGGTCGACCGTTTTAGCATTGTTTGCCCGACTTTAACCTTCACCGGTCGAACGATGCCTTGGGGCGGTCGACCGGTAGTGCATTATTGCTGGTGAGTTGGTATTTTTCTACCTGATGTCGGTCGACCGGTCCTTGTTGTGTTCGACCGGAACTTAAGTGTACATGTTAGTTTTGCATGATTTGTTCGACCGATTTCATGTGACGTTCGACCGATCGTTTGTTGTTCGACCGTTGGAGTTTTGCGTTCGACCGATTATATGATTTAGAATAATAGGTTGACCCTGTCTGTTTTCGGTCGACCGAGACCCCTGAGTCGGTCGACCGATAGAGTGGAATTTAATGTTGACCAGACTCCGGATTTTGACCTCGTTCGGTCGACCGGTTTTAGACTTTTGTTCGACCGTTTGGGAATTAGTGTTGCGCAGTGAGTTCTACTGATTCAGACTTTCGGTCGATCGAATTCCTCGTGGAAACGGTCGACCGGTTAGACTATTTCGGTCGACCGAATCTGCTCAGAACTGAATTCCTGGGTCCCGTTGTGAATGCCAACTCTGTCCACGGAAACCCGTGTCCTCGCCTTGTGCGTGAGCCGGGAGGTGACGGTGGGCGCGTGATGCGTGCCTGCCCAGGGACCGCCGTTGGGAAGAGTGTGGGTGTTCGGGACGCGTCACCTCCATGTATGGACCGTGACTTTTGAGATGATTGTTGGCACTTTGTAGTATAGCAGGCCTGAGGGATCGCGGATCCCTGTATTGATGTTGTGCGGACACGCAACTGGCGTTGGGTGAGGTGACTACCGGCCCACGGGCTACGGAGGTCGCTGCCCTGCTTTTATAGCGGCGCTGTTGGTGTTCGCGGCTCGAGGAGCCTGATGACCTGGCAGACTTCGGTCTGGATCTGTCCGATGCTGTGCCGGACTGTTGTGTTGGACCACCGATGCTGTGCCGGTGATGCCGCCGAGGTTGTGCCGGCGATGATGATTGTTGGGCCGAGGCTGTGCCGGCTATGTTGTTTTCCTCGGCTGGGCACCTACCGAGATGATGTTGTTATACCTTCCGGGCGACGGCCCCGTTGGTCCCTGTGGCCCCGACCACTGAGATTTACAGATCTGTTTCTATCGGCGCGTAGACGTGACAGAGGCTCCCTGCCGAACCCTTGAGTAGTGTAGCTGCGTGTGGGGGGTGCGATGTCGCGGGCTACTAGACTGCATGTGCCTGCAGTAGGTCTCTTCGGGAGACCCGATGATTGATTGTCGGACTGATGTCCTGTTTTACCCTTCGGGGGAACTGTTTTCCATTTCAGTTGATGCCATGACATGCTACTAGTATGATAGGTTCATTATGTGATGCATGCATATAGGTGAGTTGGTATACGGGGTTTCCTTCTGGAAACTCAGGCATTGTTGTTGCATCTTTTTCAGGATCACAGTAGGTCCGGGTGGGTGGTGACCGAGGACGGAGCGCTTTGGAGTCGGATCCTCTTCGGCAGTTGCTAGACCGTACGACTACTTGTATTCTCTTCCATTGTATCTGTATTGTAGTCGTATTTCTTTTGGAAAACTCCTTGTATTTTGGGGTGCACCCGGATTTATATATTTATATATTAGTGACGTTCCCGCGTGAGTTGTCTGTTATGTTGGTTATTTTGAAATTTTAAATCTTCCGCTGTTTCGGGACGTTACAGTCATAGACTTCATATTCTTCTCGATGACATTGATCCTTGTTTAACAGTTCATCCATACCAACTTAGGCTTTTGGGGCTTAGAGGCGACACAAAGAACGCCCATTGAGGTGCTCAAGACGTTGGCAAACGAGAAGGACAAACAAAGCCAGTGAGCCAATTTCATCTCTGTTTTTTTCCCTCTTTCTAAGTTGCTAAATTGGCTCCAAACATTGCGTGAGAATCTAATCACTTGTTAAGGAAGGCTCTAGATCGTCAAATATGATGTGTGTTTTCGAAAGAAAAACAATTGTTGGATGTGCGCGTCATGAATGCGTCCGTAGCCGACGTGGAGCGTCTTTTTCCACATCAACGGATTTTCACGTAAATGGAAGTCACATCATTCTATGCGAACAATTTATCAATGGGTAATGTTGCTCCAATGCCTAATCCAAATGTTACTATAGTAATGATCAAAAAGACTATTGTAGGTATTGGGCGATGAAATGAGTTTTTATGTTTTTTGGCATTCCTTGAAAAGGATATTGTGAGTAATCCTAACTTTAATTTTGAATTCGGAGTACCCATTTACTGGGCCAAACGGCCTAACCAACTCGGTCCTTCGAAGACTTGACGAAGTAGAAGCAAATGAGGAGGAAGTTGGAACTGTAGGATTTCGTCCCTATACTGAAAGAAATGTGTGTTCTACGAGTATTCTTTTATAGGTCTTTTGTTATGAATTGAATGTATAAATATTTTGTTCCTTGATTAATGTATTCGTCGTTTAGAAGAATTAAGGAAAATGTTCTTGTTCCTTAACCGTAGAGCTCTAAAAGATAATGGTTTACATAAATCAAAAGTAATTCACAATCATGGTGATTAACATGTGACATTAATTTCCGAGATAAGATTGTCATGTTAATCACCATGATTGTGAATTACTTTTGTTTTATGTAAAACATTATCTTTTAGAGCTCTACGGTTAAGGACCAAGAGTATTTTCCTTAATTCTTCTAAAAGACGAATAATTAATCAATGAACAAAATATTTATACATTCAATTCATAACAAAAGACATATAAAAGAATAATTTTATAACACACAATCATTTCAGGAACCTCCACCTTGATTGTCTCATGGGCCTTGCCGATTCACACGTGCACATGAACTTCACCACCAAAGGTCTTCCCCAATGTGGTCTTCTCCATCATACACAATGTATGGATGCATGTTTACTTCCAAGAAATTTCTCCTTATGGCAAATTATGGCCCAGTTAGGACATTTAGTTAGCATTTCTACTTCTTAAGAAACATCACTTTGTGGTACAAAACTATTTTGCCACTCGTCCCATCGTTAAGTCCACCCGGAGAACCTAAATATCCTTTGCAATTCTATCAACCTTTTCATTTAAGGGAGTGCATGTGCACAAGGAGGGATGAAACCTATACCGTGGAGAGACGAGACCGCCCCACGGAAGCGATTGTTTGAGAAAGAGAAACTTTTTGTTAAAGGTAAAGTTGAGTTGAGAAAAAATAAATGAGACATCGTATAGTAATAATAATATCAATGTAATTCAACTTCAAATTAGAATAACAAAGTTGTAATTACTTCGACATAAATAATGCTAAATAGTGGGACCATACGTGAATGATGAACGAGGACAAGACGTGTCATTTAGCAAAATCACATGAGTGTCGTGGTAAATTCTGACTATGGCAACATGAATTTAAGTCGAAAATCGTGAAAAACTCAATAGTTGCCTTTTTGTTTAGTGTAATCATGTGTTTGAAAAAGCATGCTCATCAAGTCAATTAAGTTTTTCAAATTTATGCAACCAATAGTTTTTTGTAACTCTTGGACCCGCTAAATACTACCGAAAAACTAGGGGTGCACATGGGTTGGGTTCAACCCGAAACCCAACCCGAACTCGACTGGTCGGGTCGGGTTGGGTCAGGTTGGGGAGGGGTTCGGGTCGGGTCGGGTTGGGAAAATCAAAAACCCGAATTTTCGGGTCGGGTTCGGGTTGAGGGGGTCGGGTTGACCCAACCCGAACCCGATTTTTTTTTTTTTTTTTTATTTTTTCCCAAATAAACCGGTCGACTGAACATCACTCGGTCGACCGTTTCCAACCCGAAAATTTCGAGTTTTCAAGCCACTGGTCGACCGTTTAAGCACCGGTCGACCGAACCCGACCAAGTTTGGGAGAAAATTTCCGAATTCGGGTTCAACCCGATCCAACCCGACCCAACCCGAAAATTTCGGGTCGGGTTGGGTTGAACCCAAACCTGTTCGGGTTCGGGTTGGGTCGGGTTGAGACCCAAACCCGACCCATGTGCACCCCTACGAAAAACTACATCCAAATCGGACCTGGTTTAGATCTTGGTTTCTTCAAAAAAAAATTGTAATCCCATAAATATTAATATATAATAGCTTCGGTCATTCGGAAGAAAAAAAGGGTCCGATCCCATCTCCTTTCTCCAGTAACAAATCCGGAAAAAACTCCAAAAACCGAAGATCCCAGTCACTAATCCTAAACAAAAACAGTCAAACTCCAGAGCAACAACTAAAAACAACCCACCACCCCCGCCACCACCACCATGTCCTCCTCCTCCCACCACCTTCGCCGTCCCCCATTCCGTCACCAATCCCGCACTCTCCCATCATCCAAAAAACCCTTCCTTCCCCGTCTCAACGCAAAATCCCCTTCCCCCTCTCCTCTCCACAAGTGGACCCCACCCGTCCCCCTCTGGCGCGGCCTCTCGATCCCCATTCTCTCTGGCCAAGTCCTCCTCCGCACCCTCCTCCGCAACATCCACGTCCCCAACACCCTCTCCCAGCTCCGCCGCGTCGGCCCCGCCTCCGTCGGCGTCTGCCTCCTCACCGCCTCCTTCGTCGGCATGGCCTTCACCATCCAGTTCGTCCGCGAGTTCATCCGCCTCGGCCTCACCCGCTCCGTCGGCGGCGTTCTCGCCCTCGCCTTCTCCCGGGAGCTCTCCCCCGTCATCACCGCCATCGTCGTCGCCGGCCGCGTCGGATCCGCCTTCGCCGCTGAGCTCGGAACCATGCAGGTTTCGGAGCAGACCGGCACTCTCCGCGTCCTCGGGGCCCACCCCGTCGATTACCTCGTCACTCCCCGCGTCCTCGCCTGCGTTATCGCATTGCCGGTCTTAACTATACTCTGCTTCGCGGTTGGATTGGCGTCGAGCGCGTTGCTTTCGGATGCAGTGTATGGGGTGAGTGTTAATATTATACTGGACTCGGCGAGACGGGCGCTGCGGCCGTGGGATGTGGTGAGCGCAATAATTAAGTCGCAGGTTTTCGGGGGGATTATTGCGGTTGTTAGTTGTGCTTGGGGTGTTACTACCATTGGAGGGGCTAAGGGGGTTGGAGAGTCTACGACGTCTGCGGTTGTGATTTCGCTTGTGAGTATCTTCATCGCGGATTTCGCGTTGTCTTGCGTGTTCTTCCAGGGGTCCAGCGACTCGCTCAAGTCCGCATTGGGGTGAAGCTGGATTTAGACTGCAGAAGGTTTGTGGTGTGAGTTTTTTTCTGTTTTGTTTTTTCCAGAAAGAATGTTTAGAACACAGTTTGTCTTTCTGTTGCTCTTCTCGTTTCGTATTTATGAGTGAATAGAAAAGAATCTTTTGGGATCAAAAGTGTGATGAGATTCATGGTTGCTCGATTGCTTGTTGAGATTTTCAAGTTTATGTTGCATATATGAACTTGCATCATCAACGATAATTATCATAGAAAACACTAAAGTTAGTTCGACTTACATACAATGAGTTAAGATTGGCACACCAACATTTGCCAATACAACAAGTGATTAGAAAGTTCATAACATAGAAAGAAATATTATCCTGCTCTTAGTAATGTGAGGTTAAGATTAAAGATATATTTTCAGCAGGTAACCATCCAAGCATGTGTTGCCCATAAGTGATGTAGTTGAGTAGTTCTCATTAGGTATTAGTATTACATACCTATGCACCTGCCAAAGAAACATTGTTCAATGTCTCTCACCACTTTAAAATAAGTAGCGCTAATTGCAAATTATACTATTAAGCAAAAAAAAGCCTAACCTGGCTTGAACTTGAAGTGATTGTTGTGCAACTCATTTATTTAAGGCAAGTCCTGAAGGATGTCAGTGAACCTGATCAACCAGATGGTCTTTAGATGTTGGATAGAATGTTATGAAGGTTGCTTCACATGAAGTGTCATTTTTACGGTGATCAGTTAGCTAATTTGCTCACTACAGGCAATGAAGACCGTTGAAGGATGTTTTAGCACATGTTTTTCGGCTGTAAAATTGGTGGTGGCTCTTCTGGGATGCAACTCTTATCTTTATATATCAGTTGTATACATTGTTTCTTGCATATTGTAAACTTGTAGTTTGCTTAAATACATGAGTCAAACTGCACAATAATGATGAAAACATTAAAATTGCTATTCTCAACTGTATTGTTGTATTTTTTTTCCTTTTGTTTTTACCACGTCTGCGTGTAAAAACAACTGTTTAGACTTTAGAGGAAGTAGCTTCACTATTGCGTGGTAGTGTTCATCCAAACATGCTGTATCAGAAAATTATGTTTTATATGGAAATGAGAAATGTTGTCACTTGGAATTATTTACAGGAGAAAAGCCAGGTTCATATTTAGCAAATTCTGGTAAATTGTTGAAGCCACAGTTTGTATTTGACATCAGGCAACAAGTGTTATCATTATTATTATTACAAGTTGATTGTTTTAATGGTGCAAATTCTGAAAGGGTATCAGGTAATCGGAGGTGCTGAAATAAATAGTAGACTGACTTGAGTTCATGAACTTGAAGTGAAGAACAATTGACGACTGCAGTTGGAGGAAGAACCATTCATTTACTTCTTTTCTGTAGGTGCTGATGCCAGATACATCACTACTATGTGAGAAGATTAAGAAGAACGTGAGCTTGTAGAACCATTGTCTTTGCACCTTAGCATCACAATTGTGTCATAGGAGTTTTAGGGTGATTGTGGATATACATTATACTGTGTGAGGATCGATTCATTTTGATCCTCAATCATATCTAAAAGAACAAGAACCACCTGGTTTCATATTCCCATGCTTATTGTTAGTGAACCAGGGTTGCCCATGTTGTATTCTGTTCTTAAAATGATATTTTACCCAATGTCTTCTTATGTATGTACTCCGTACGCAAAGCATGAAATTCATCTGATTTGGTCCAACACTTCAGCTTGTAGATTTGCCATCAATCTGTCTTTTGACAGCAAGGAAACTAATCCATCATAATTGGCATCACACCACAATGTGAAGAATAACATGTGATCATCTTCTTTCTCATGAGAGTAAGATTGCTATACTTCGATTTTACTGAATTTTCTAGAGTTTCCAATTTCATTGTTTTCTATTGGGATCTTATAGAGACTTGTTAAATCACATAGATTTGTATTTTCATTTTGTAGAATCATATCGAGTTACCAAAATGCCCAGAAAGCAGATCAATGGCCGAGGGCTTGTTTCTGATTGTGCAGTTTCAGGAAACATCAGTGCTTGTTTAGCCATTTGTTCATGCTCATTGCATAGTATTTCTTTTTTGCCTCATTCTTACTACGCAATTCCCATATCAACGTTTAGCTATAAAGCCGAAGGAGATGTTCCTTTATTTCAGAAAAGGATTGACAATCACTTTGTTAAACTAACAATGTGGATTTCTTTTCTGCCACAGGTAACAAAACTTTGTGTTTTCTTCTTGGAGGTATAATCATAAATTAAATCCTGTAAACGTATGTAGTGCTGTTTCTTTTGCCAAATCAATAGATTTATTATTATGATTCCTTAGTTATATTTTCAAGTCTAAAGATGAACTCCTGTCATTAAGAAAGAGCTCCTCTGATGTCGATTGGATTTCTCTGCTTGTAGATATGGCATGATTCTTTGTGCTTATTCTTCTTCGTGGTATTGATGTGTTATTTTTCCACGAGTAAGCAATTTGTTGTACTTGGCTAATCTTCCAACGTAAGGGAGAAATCATGTTTCTTCAATGACTCAGGTGTAACTGCAATTAAAATCGTGATGCTGTTTATTGTTTGCCACTTTTCTGCAAATTTCCTTGATTCACGAGGTAAATGTTTACTTTGTTTTCTAAATCACAAGATGCTAAAAGATCTTCTTTCTCCTGTCCTATCTTCTTTTTTGGGGAATAAAAGTAGTGTCTTTGGACTTTCAAATAGATTTCTTTGCCTCGTACGCACAGATATTTTTGTGTTGGTCTTTATTCTTCTTTGGTAAAATGGTAAGAGATGTATTTGTTTTTCTGGCAAAATTTAACTGGTGAGTTAGAATTGGCTATATTATGACTCTAAACTTACAATTCTGAAAAAGTCCAGATAATAATCATTCCTAATAGGTATCAATTTGTGATCAGAACTAACCGGGACTGTACTCTGCTACTATTTAGCTAAATTTTCCATGCATGTGCAATTTTTTTAATTTTTTTATACACCACTAGGAACTAAAGGTGATAATACTCCTCTCTTCCTGAATGGAATTACATGATGGCTTCATCGAACTTTTGGAATTAATTTTTCTTGATGACACTAAAGATAATTAGATGCTGCTTATTTCTTATTTGAAAAGTGAATATTATTCTTTGCCCAACTCCAGTTCATTGCATGGTACAGTAAGGATAAGACTCCAGGACAAACTTAGCTATATTTACAGCTTAAGTCTGATACTGTTCTGCGTGCTCTCTTTTTTAACTGGACAATTTGGATATAGATGAGAAAAAAATATGTAAAAACAGGAAGCATCTCTGGATAAAGAGATGGTGATGGCCGGCAAGTGGTGTATTCTCCACCAAGCCCCAACAGGAGGATTTCCATCTCAAAGTGGAGAGAAAAAACCCACAGGTAGAATATCATGTAAGTATTCAATTGTTTATACACATTTTGGCAAATCAACAAAACTTCCAGCATCATCATCATCCATGACACCAATGGCATAATGCTCCTCTACAAGAGGTAACCAACTTTGTTCTTTCCACACCTATCCACCTGCTTTTTCACTGATCTTATTAGATTGGAACTTTAACTTTTGTGGAGATCGACTGGGCAGAGTGCCACGGCTCCATTGAAGAGACTGCAACCAACTTTTGACCTTGGACCATAATGGTTTTGGATGTACCAGGTGTGGTACTAGGCAGCTACACTATGAAAATCATGTAATATATATAGGAGATGCAGTATTTTTTTGGGGAAGAAAAAGAGAACCGAGGCTTAGATCTCACCCATCAACGAAGGGGATCTTTGCTTCACAAAAAGGAATGGCCTTGCTCTAAAGAGGTGGACAATTGTTGATTTGAGTAACTAGGGTTCTCTTTTTAGTCAAGAACAAAAAAATTGTGGAGCCTTTTTCTTCACCTACGTAGTATTTGAAGTTTATCCTTTTGAGGTTGGGTGAAAGATTTGAGGATTTCGCATCATGATTCATGACCAGAAGAATCAGGTAGAAAATTTATATTCTACACTTTAAGATTAAAGATTTACTTGGTTTTGGAATCTTACCATCATAAATGTGCGATGGTAAACAACTTATTCTTTTTTAATCCTGTCAATTATTGTTTATGTTGGTGGAGTGTTTTGAAATCTGCTTAGAGCACCCTTAACGGGTGCTCTTTGCCCGGGCGCCAGGTAGGGCGCCTGGGCAGCCCTCCCTTAACGGGAGGGCGCGTCCAGGGTGGGGCGCCCTGGGTGGATTCCCGGGCGGGGGGCCACGTGCCCCCCATTCGTCCAGTTTTTTTTTGTTTTTTTTGTTTTAAAAATAAAGATTATTTTTATAATTAGGATAATGTATTAATTAGGTAAATAGAATTTAATTAATTAGGTATTACAAAATAATTGAAAAAATATTTTATGATTAATTAACAATTTTATGATTTACTTAGATATAAAAAAATCATAAATAAATTAAGAAATACAAAATACAAATACAATACATATACACTTCGGAAACAAAATACAATACAAGTACAGAATACGAAATTATGTAGGTCCTCGATGTTTGAGAAGTCCAAGCCTCGATCAAATCGTCTCGTCTTTAGTGAGTCACGCGCGTACTGTAAGTCCTCGATGTTTGAGAAGTTCAAGCCTCGATCCAATCGTCTCGTCTTTAGTAAGTCACGCGCGTAGTGTAGATCCTCGATGTTTGAGAAGTTCAAGCCTCGATCCAATTGTCTCGTCTTTAGTGAGTCACGCGCGTACTGTAGGTCCTCGATGTTTGAGAAGTCCAAGCCTCGATCCAATCGTCTCGTCTTTAGTGAGTCACGCGCGTACTCTAGGTCCTCGATGCTTTAGAAGTCCAAGCCTCGATCTTATCTTACTGATGGTATTTATCCAAAATGGGCAGCATTCATTCCGTCCATCGTTCATCCACAAACACCGAAGGACAGGTTATTTGCTGAACGACAGGAAGCAGCACGCAAAGATGTAGAACGTGCATTTGGAGTCTTGCAAGCGCGATTCGCGATAGTGAAGAAGTCATCTCTTGCATGGAGTAAGATTGTACTTAACAAAATAATGACAGCTTGCATTGTAATGCATAATATGATAGTGGAGGATGAACGTGATTCCTTCGGTAATTTTGGAGATTGGAACGAATTTGTTCAGGATCAACCTGGAAATTCCGTGAACGACGCGGTTCGGTATTCCACTGACCGTGTATTGGATATTACTAGGTACTTGAGAAGGAGAGATCAAGTTCGTGATCGCACCACACATTTGAACATTCAAGCCGATTTGGTCGACATGGAGGAAATGCGTCTTGATGTATTTGAAGTTTAGTATTTAAGCATGTATTTTTAGTTTTAGTTTCTCAATTTCCGGTTAATGTACTATGTAATGTGGTTTTCTAAATTTTAATAATATTTTCGTATTTATTAATTAAATGTTAATAAAAAACGAATGAATTGTTGATATTAAATAATTACGATAATGATTATTAATATATTTTGTTGATTGTTGAAAGAGTTTTGGAGAGAAGAATAAAAATAATGACGTGGCAACAAATACTGTAGCGTGACTGGGTGGATTGGGTAATGGTTAAGGGCACCCTTAACGGGGGTGCCCCGCCCGGGCGCCCTGGTCGGGCGCCCGGGCGCACCCCCGTTACTGGGCGGGGCGCCCGTGGGGCGCCCGCCCGGGCCACCCGCCCGGGCGCTTGCCCGGGCGGTGGGCGTCCCGGGCAGACGCCCGGGCGCCCATGGGAGGGGGACACGTGTCCCCCTCCCATTGGTTAAAAAAAAAATTTTTTTTGAAATTTTTTTTTTGGTTTTGTTATTAATGGATTGGGTGTTTGTTATAAATGTGGGGTAATAATTTTTTGTAAGTGATTAAAATTAAGAAATTTCCAGAACCAACAATTTCAAGTTAAATAGAAAAAAAATTAATACAACAATACCATAACAACAATACATTAATAATACTAAAATACGAAATACAACCACGGGAAATACAAACCATACGAAATACGGACTACTACAACCCGAAATACAAACATATGTTAAAGGGAAATACAAACCATACGGACTACTACAACCCGAAATACAAGCTAAGGGAAATACAAACCATACGAAATACATACTACATCAAACTACACGTACCCATTCTCTTCTGCCCAGGCGAGAAGTTTATCGATTACTTTTTGATCCTTCTCCGTCGGGTTGTCCTTCCTCATCAGAGAGTGAAGCATGTCCAACTTATTTTTTATTAAATGCCTCTGGAAATTCCTTTCCGCTAACTCCTCTTGCTTAGAGAAACCATCTTCTCTGACTTGGGCGGTGTATCGCATCTGTTGTGCAAGTTCTCTAACATCGGTGTCTCTTTCGGGGCGTAATGCACTCTTAGCCTTTTTCTTAGCCTTCTTCACACCTTCTGGGCGTGTAGACGACTCCGGCATCGGCTCTTCTGCATCCGAGGGTGATTGCGTCCTCGAGCCGTCCGTGCTCTTTCTTTTCCCAAGGCTTCCTGACTGGGGACTATTTTCATCGTGCAACTCCGGGGACTCCCAGTCAACACGCACGGCATTAGCTCCGGAGATCACACTCTCCCATTTTGGGTACCTACGCAACATAACCCAAGCATCAAAATAAAGAAATTTACTAGGCCCATGATTTCGCTCGTAGATCACGTGCGCTTGTCGGACAACATCGTCGTCATTCTGGCCGCTCCTTTTCCGTCGGAATGCCTGATCGAAGCACCCGACCCACTTGTTCACAGCAGGTATGATTCTCCTCCACCGTCCTTTTAAGGACTCTGCGTTCCTTTCGGGTAGGCCTGTGCCTTCCACGGAGATGTCGTACACACGTTTCACCCTAGTCCACAATGAAGTAGACTTCTGGTTTGTCCCTGTCACCGCATCGCAACTGACTTCCATATATGCAGAGACAAGTCTCTCGTCCTCAGCTGTGGTCCACAACTTCGGATTGGCTTTGGCAGTTTGGACTTGCTTGCGGTGACGACGTTGTGGAGGTGGGGATGGTGGTGTGGGGGTGTGTCGTGGTGGGGACTCATCGTCGTCGTTACCCTCATCTTCAGTGTTCGCCATACTATGGCGGCTATTTTGAGACAAGGGTCGGCCAAACATCTGGAACTGCGGTTGATTATAAGGGAATGGTGGTGCATATTGTGAGTATTGTGGGAATGGTAAGTTTTGATCTGGGGATGCGTAGTGGGAGAATTGTGGGAATGGTGAGTTTTGGTCAGGTGGTGGGAATGGTGGTGCGTACTGGGAGAAGTCGGGTTGTTGGAATGGTTGTTGGTAAAATGGACGTGAGGGATATGGTTGTGGATAGCGTGGATGCGTATTTGATTGTGGAGGAGGGGGGGAACGATTGTACTCCGGAGAAGACATTGTGGGAGAAATATGGGATGTAAGTTGAGTTTTGAGTTTTGTGGAAGAGATATGGGGTGTAAGGTGATTTTTGTGTAGGGTATATATAGAGAAAAAATTAGACACTGTGCAATCACGCGGATTACTTTTCTTTCACGCGTATACTGTACATTCACGCGGACTATTTTGTTTCACGCGTATACTGTAGATTCACGCGGACTACTTTTGATTCACGCGTATACTGTGCAATCACGCGTATACTGTGCAGTCACACGCGTTTCGAAATTCAAATATTCAAATTTCAAATATTCAAAATTTTGTGTTTAATAGTGATTAATATTGTTAATTAATTAATAGTAATAATAAGTATATCGCGAATTATAATTATAATGTAATTAGAATTAGATTTATATATAATGTATTTTGTTAAATGTTGTGTGAGAATTAAATTTGTTTAATTAAGAAATGATGTGGATGAAAGAGAGTGTAGGGTGGGTGGGGGTAGCCTGGGCATGGATAAGGGGATTTTTTGGGTGGGTTGGGTGAGCTGACGTGGCAGAGAGAGAAGCTGACGTGGCAGAGAGAGAGTGCAGGGCGCCCGGGGGTAGCCCGGGCGCTGTTAAATGTGCTCTAAGGATTTTGTAAGGGGGTTGGTTTGTGCTGACGTGGCTGAGAGAGAAAGCAGGGCGTCCGGGAACTACCTGGGCACCGTTAATGATGCTCCTAGAATCACTTTTTCTTCGTGGTACCTTTTCAAATTACTATTAACTGATAAGTCTAGGTGCACTGATTCTCAATAAAACTGTTGTATCTTCATGGATAAAGTCCCTTCTGCTCGGGATGTATCTTGAGAATAACCATCATTGGTTAACTTATAGCTTCATTCTTATATAAAATCTCAACCATCGTCACCACTAGCTTTTAAGTGATTTTATATAGTACCTAAACTTTAAATTCCAAAAGGTAGTCTCTTGAAACGAGCCCTTTGATAGAGAATCCAAGTTTAATTGTAATGGCTCCAAGGAAAATAGAAATTATTAAGTTTAAGACAAGTAACAAAGATACCAAACTTCTTGAGGTTGATGATTTTGAAGACGACTGACTTCCGAAATATCTGTCATCTTTCTTTCTGTTTTCTACGGAAAGTCGGTCCTGCATCAAGTCTCCGTTATTTGTGATAATAACAATAACAATATCTTGACTAGTTCAAGTTTATATATGCTGCCGCAGGTCACTCTACATTCTACATTCTGCTGATAGGTTACACATGTTTGACCTCACAAATAAGTTCATGTGAACTTAAGAAAGATGTGATTGTGTGTTAAATTTGGTTGGTCCACTGTCTTAATAAAACCTAAGCACTTAGGTGAAAGTTAATGAATCAAACTTTATTATAGAGTGTTGCACACAATTTGTGTTTAACAATGTTGGACTATTTTCTCAACACTCCCCCGCACGCGTGACCGGAATAATTTTTTTCCGTGTCTACGCGTGGACAATATAGGTTGGAGTGGACCCCCACAGGTCAATCGACCCGCTCTGATACCAGGTTAAATTTGGTTGGTCCACCACTTCAACAAAACCTAAGCACTTAGGTGAAGGGTAATGAATTCAATTCTATTATAGAGTGTTGCACACAATTTGTGTTTAGCAATGTGAGATTCTTTTCTCAACATTTTCTAGTGTGTTAAAATCCTTATTTCCCTTTATTAATTCTAAACTCTTATGCGACATCTGTCGTTTATCAAAACAAACTCGACTGCATTTTTCTAACTGTACTACTAAAACTCAAATTCCTTTTGAGTTAGTTCATTCAGTTATTTGGGCACCTGCTCCCGTGAACTCTTACAATGGTTTTCGTTATTTCATTAGCTTCATCGATGATTTTTCTCGAACTACTTGGATTTACTTGTTAAAAACAAAATCGGATTCTTACACTATTATTTGAGAATTTCTTGCATTTGGTTGAAAACATGTATAATGCTAAGGTTCGTATTTTTAGATCTGACAATGACTCGGAATATATGAGTAATATGTTTCAAAATTTGTTAAAACAAAAAGGAATTTTTCATCAAACCACGTGTATTAATACACCTCATCAAAACGGAATTGTTGAACGAAAAAATAGACATCTTTTAAATGTTACTCGTTCTCTTCTTTTCCAAAATAATGTTCCCAAATATTTTTGGTCCGATGTTGTTCTTACTGCAACATATATTATCGTCTCCCTAGTTTATCCCTAGTCCCACTATTGGTAACAAACAACCATTACAAATTCTACATAATAAGAAAATAACCATTGACCACTTGAAATTTTTTGGTTGCATTTGTTTTGTTCACAGGAAAAGGGAGAACAAGTTTGATTATAGCTCTATCAAATGTATTTTTTAGGATATTCCTTTAGGAAAAATGGGTACAAATGTTATGACCCCAAAAATTGTAAAATGTATGTTTCCAAAGATGTGTCCTTTTTTGAGACTAAATCATTCTTCCAAAGTAATGAAGACTACGAGACTTCCGCCACGGCTCCGCTTCCCACCATCGACCTGCTCAACACAACTCCACATCTCCATCACGATCCGTAAGACCCTCCTCAACAAGTCGAAGACACGACTCAAGATAATCCTCCTCAACAAGTTGAAAACACACCTCAAGATAATCCTCCTGCTGGCGACGAAGGGGGGATGAAGATGAACCCCCACTAAGGAAGTCCACCTGTCCAACTCACCCTCCTGTTAGATTAACGACTACATTGTGTCACAGGTCACCTACCCCATTCAGGACTACTTGTCCTATAACCAACTATCCCATAAATTTCAAACCTTCTTAACTAAAATATGCGAAAATAAGGAACCCACCTCCTACCACGAAGCTGTAGGAAATACAAATTGGAATAATGCTATGAAAGAACTAACAACCCTAGAAAACTATAAAACGTGGTCGTTAGTTGCATTACAACCTGGTATAAAATTCGTTAGGTGTAAATGGGTCTATAAAATAAAATATCATAGTAATGGGAAAATTGAGAGGTATAAAGCTCGCCTTGTAGCTAAAGGATACACACAAACATATAGTCTTGACTACATGAAAACTTTCGCTCTTGTTGCCAAAATAAACAATGTTCGTGTTCTCTTATCTGTAGTTGTAAACAAAGGGTATAACCTCTTTCAAATGGATGTCAAAAATGCTTTCTTACAGGGAACTCTTGAAGAAGAAGTCTATAGAAGTCCTCCTCCAGGTTACACCACAACTCCTCATCAGGTATGCAAACTTCGTAAGTCTATATATGTACTAAAACAGTCACCTAGAACATGTTATGCCAAACTAAGTCACTCACTCATTCTTTACGCTTTTTTAAAAAGTTCCGCTGATGCTTCCATGTTCACTAGGCATAGTCATAATATTATCACTATAGTATTTATATATGTTGATGATATCATAATAACAGGAGATTGTGATCAGGAGATAAATATAGTTAAGGATTACTTAAAATCTAAATTTGACATAAAAGATTTAGGATACATGAAATATTTTCTTGGAATAGAAATTACCTATTCAAAAAAGGGTATATTTCTCTCCCAAAGAAAATACACCTTAGACCTTCTCAAAGAAACAGTTAAGATAGGCGTTAAATTCGTTAACACACCTATCGAAACCAACAAAAAAGTAGGGTTTGCTGACGGTACACCCCTAAATGACATTGGTCAATTCTAAAGATTAGTAGGAAAATTAATTTATCTCACTGTCACTCGTCCTGACATCACTTATGTTGTAAGTATAATTAGTCAATTCATGCATTCTCCTCATACTCATCATTTAGACATCGTAAACAAAATCTTGTGTTATCTTAAAAAAACGCTAAGACGAGGACTTTGGATGAAAAACAAAAACTATAATTCCATAATGGGTTACTCTGATGCAGATTGGGCAGGAAGTCACGATCGGAGATCCACCACTGGCTTCTGCACCTTTGTGGGAGGTAACCTAGTAACATGGAGAAGCAAAAAGTAAAATGTTGTCGCTCGATTAAGCGCAGAAGCAGAATACCACGCTACGACTTCCACTACTAGCGAGTTAATATGGCTCAAACAATTGGTCACAAGATATGAACATCAACTCTCAAGAACCAATGAATATGTTCTGTGATAACAATGTAACACGACACATCACCTCAAATCTAGTTTTACATGAAATGACCAAACATACAGAAGTGAGACTATTTTCTCAATATTGTGTGGATTGAAGATACTTTATTGTTGATAAACCTTACGCGGTCGCATTTGTGATCCCCTATGCTTCAACGGTTTACTTAGCACACTGAGATACTTTGTTATCTGATAATACCATAAGAATAGCATAGTTTGGATTAAGTATACATGAATCCTAACTTCGTTTGAGATATTATTAACTTCACGAAAGAATATTCCCCAAGTATTTTGAATCCAAATAACTCCATTCACAAGGTGTATGCCACTCCATTCTTTTCTCTATGTAGGAAACGCTCTTGTGACGTGTCCAACATGTTGGTGGTTGGGACATTAGGAGAAAAGTGGCCCTCAAGGTCACGAGTTTGTTACTGGTTTTATGTCTTATTATTGGAACGGATTGAAGCTCGTCTAGTTACTTTGTCAGTGCTTTCTACTTTCGATACTATTATACGTCAAGGATTAAAGTTCACTGTACTACTATCGACTTTTTTGTTAGCAATTCATCAGCAAAATTTATACGAATTCCAAGGCTCGCACAATCTGAGGACCTAGCGAGGGTTGTGTATTCAACTGAGCTGCCGACCCGACACGACTGATGAATAAACTCACGTTAATAGTGTTGGGAGGGGATCTAAGATGTACTAACACGACTATTAATTAAACGCACCACGAAAAACAAATATTGATTACGGAAAGTAACTTCGGACCATTTCTCAATTTTAATGCAACAAGAAAACATGAATAAGATGGAAATCACAAGCAATCACACAACACACAACACACGTGAAGCAAACCACGACACACGAGATTTTACAATGTTCGACAAGATGCCTACGTTCTTGGGGGATCTCCTGCGGGTTTCCTTTCCTTCAAGTCCTTCTCCAACAAGAGAAGTCTCCGAGATTACTAACGGTTGGAAGCAATATGTCTCTCAAAGCACTCTAGATCTCTCTCTAGCTTAATCTCCCTCAAGGAAATAAGTATTGTATGTTGTGTTACAAAATTAGAACGAAAAACCCTTTTATATTGGGCTAAAAACGTATAAATAAACATGCAGATCGTAGCCAACTGTCTGCAAGCGGTTGACCGGAATTCTCCATCGGTCGACCGGTCTTCGGTTAAACACGTAACCACCACTTTTCAGTCGACCGGTCTTCGGTTAAGCGTGTAACCGCCACTTTTCAATCGACCGCTCACCCCGAGACGTTCGACTGTTCCGCGCTTCTGAACAACGCCTGGGAGCCCTTGGAAGTTTCCGGTCAACCGGAACTTAAGTTGTGGTTGACCGTCTGCGTTGCTGATTCTCGACTTGAAGCTCCTGGAAGTTTTCGTTCGACCACGTGCCCAGCACCGGTCGACCAAAACTCACATTTCGACGAATCATGGACGATCTGGACTTTTCCGGTCGACCGTGACTTAAGTTTCGGTCGTCCGTTGCTCCTTGTTTTCCTGTAGTTAACAATTCTACAAACCAATTTTCAACTAATAGCTGGTCTTTTTCAACATATCCTTTTAATTCTTCCATTTAAAATCATACTTGAACCTCACAATCATAGGAGCAGAGCTATGGACTTTTTTATAGGCCAGCTGACGGTCGGGTAAGGCTGGAGTCGATCATTCCCTACCTGTCCAACGCGGCGCTTGCTCAGAACCAATGAGCCAGAGTGCCTTGGACGAGTTGTGTTTGTCAGCTTTCTCATTCATGATGAGGCAATATTTTTCAAGTCATTTGCTTTCCAAGCGATTTAGCCCGATGATTAAGCAATTCGATCACACCATTGTTAAAGATATACAAGGTTGTGTTATTGGATTAATTGATTTTGTATGTATGAGAATATAGAGTTAAATTACAAAGTAGTTGAGGTGCTATAAGATTCACTTGAAATGGCAAGAAAGTGTATACACGAATACAAAACAAAGTGACTTAAAAATAACAAAAAATAAAATGGAATCAGAATACGAAACTAACGAATATAAGTTGATAAGTTTGGTTCATTAAGACATTATGTATCTATAATGTCACTGGACCATTGATGGTAGTGATGAGAACTATGGTGTCAACAACCTTAGACATATTCTAGTTGTCTCGCGTGGCTTGAGTTGGATTCTAGAATCGAATTATTTTGAAACCTGAAACTTACCATTTAGGTCGGTTTTAGTTGGCAAGGATTTGCCATCGCGTGCGACCAATATGTTGACATTTTTTGTTTGATTACTGATGGTCGGAGCCGTTCGTGTATAATAATTCTTAGTACCTAACATTAAAGTACAAACACTAGACAAGATAAGCATGTGGAGCACTTCTAACCTCTTGACGGTGACAGGAAGGCTCGAGGATAAATAAGTATAAAGAGGTTCGAATGAAGTCTACAAATACCAAATAAGATGACCACCATTATTATCAAATTTGAGTCATTATACACAGCCACCGTATGTTGTCATTTCTCGTCTAGTTGGTATTAACAATTAGTATAGAAGGAATGCTTTCAAAACAATTAGTATAGAAGGAAGTCTCACTCCTTTTTAGTTATAATATCTTCCGTCTATTACAATAAACAATAATCACTATACAAGTTTCTAGCTAGCTAATACAATTGCTGGTTAGAATGGATGTGGATTGTTCACCGGTACAATAAATACTTCTTGCGTCAAAAGTTATATGTTCAATATCTAAGAGTGACATTAACCTAGGAAATATGTGAAAACTGCAGCGATGTAGACTTTCCTTATCATTGAAAAAAATAAAAATACAGGTGCTGGTTACCTAAAAGAGTTTTTGGATGATAGGTTTAGTATGACGGCGCATCAGGAACTTATGATCCTTTCAAATTATAGTACGATTTCGTAATTATAAGGTGAGGAACGCCTATGAGAGTTGCCCGGATAGAATAAAGATCCAAAATTAATGGTTGAGGTGGTTTGAATTTGACCTCTCAAGCTGGACCATATGTTTCGACTCTCAGTTTCGATCCCTGTAAGTATCAACCGAGTGAGTGAGACAAGAATTCGATTCCCATCGTTTAACAACCCGTGATTATTAGCGTACAAATATGCAATCCATCTCAACGATTAAAATTAACCACAACCACTTGCCGAATTTATTAAAGAGAAAATTGTTGGTACAATTACAAATATAATCATGTAATACAATGAGTTACAGATGTTGAATAAATATTTAAGCAGAATCCAGATTAAGCCAACGTACAAATTCATGTTTAGAAAAACAAACAAACAAAGAATAATGATCAGAAAAGATCTTACAAACCAAGCCGTACAAATTCATGTTTAGAAAAACAAACAAACAAAGAATAATGATCAGAAAACACCTTACAAACCGAGTCGTACAAATTCATGTTTAGAAAAACAAACAAACGGATAATAATAATCAGAAAACACCTTACAAACCGAGTCGTCGAATTCCGACTTGCCTCAGAGAAAATATCGCCCCCACGTACCAGTGTGATGGGTCTGACGTTTTTCTCCCATGATAGAACGGTTCCTTCATCGAACGGGCGCACACCGGAGTCGACGAACCTCGAAAGCAGATCAAAACCTCACAAGAATCGACTACCGGAGAACGTTGGAATTCGTGGATACTAAAATCGCCTGAGTGGTTTTTCGTTGAGAGAGAGAGAGATCAAAGATGTGTATCTTTTTTTGTGTTTTTCTGGGTGGAGTGCACGACCTTTTATAGTAGTCTATGCACAAAAATATGACTCATTAACCCCCACAAACATTGGCTCATGGTCACCATGTGTGAAAGTGTACTTGGGTCTAACCACCCCTCCACTCCTTTCACTCTCTCCACTTCTCAATATTGGATTTTCTCAATTACGTTATTCACGGGCCTAATGTTATATCCATTGTTGATCGAGCAGCCAAACCTTGCAGCCAACTGCTTTCGGTAATGATATCTTTTGGATTTGAACCACTACCTGAGTCCTTCAATGTTACCCCCACAAGAACTAAGTAAAACAAAGTCTTGAACTTGAACCTTTGTTGTGGAGATGTCGATTGAGAATAACACCAAGCACGTCATACTGCAATCTACATGGTTAATGTTTTACGGCCATGCATCTGTATCCTGTTTCATGAATACTTTCAGTGAATAAACCTCGTTCCTCTAATTGCGGCCACACAATTGCATTCACATAGTTTGACTTCTCAAAAGATGCACTGCTAACATCTTGTTTTAAGAGCTCGAACTCATTCAGAGTATATACTCTTACTAAACTTGTTGTTTCAGAAACATATCCATACTTTGGGGGTATTGACATAGATACAATGTATGACCTACAATATATCACCAATCAGTTGCACTCAACTCACTCAAGAACTTATTATTACCACATTGAACCAATTCATGGGATCTCCACTCAGATTGGTTAGGTTGTTATTCTAGATGAGTCATGAAATGAGTCTCAGTCTCATCTCCAACTTGGATTTCAGAACTTGATCTAGATCAAGTCATTTGGTGAAAGGATCAGCTATATTATCTTTGGTACCAACAAAATCAACAGTTATCACCCTTTCCGAGACTAACTCTCTTACAGACTTCAGTCTGACTTGGATGTGTCTCCTTTGTTTGTTATTATACTTTGAGCTTCTCAGCTTTGCAATAGTAGTCATACTAGCACAATGCACAGATATTGTAGGAACTAGTTTGCTGGTCATTGACAATTCAGAAAGGAGTCATTTCAACCAGTCAGATTTCATTCCACTTGTATCCAAAGCACAAAGTTCAGCCTCAAACGTAGATCGAGACAATATGATGTGTTTTGTAGACCTTCAGGAGACTGCACATCCACCCAGATTAAAAACATCCCTGTAACACCGTTACTGTCAGAGTTTTTGGCTATTCAACTTGCATCATTGTACCCTTCAAGTACAGTTGGGAATTCCCCATAATACAGCTCAAGGGTAGAAGTATCATTCAAGTACTTTAGTACTCTATCCAAAGTCTCCCGATGAGTACAATCAGGAGAACTTGTGTATCTACTAAGTTTGCTCACCGAGAATGAAATATCTGGTCGTGTGCAATTGGCAAGATACATCAAGCTACCTATAATTTGAGAATATAAAGGTGAAACTGGAACACCACTCTTGTTCTTAAACAAAGGTTTTGAATAATTATATGAGATTTTTAATGATCTACAATTTGTATAGTCAAATCTCTCAAGAACATTCTCATTATAGTGGATTGAGATATGAAAATATCATCAACTGACCTAGTCAGTTTGATACACAAGATCACATTTGCAACACATATATCCTTCATCTCAAACTTAATACATAAGAAGGACTTTGTTTCATGTATTATATTAAGGTTTGAGTCAAACAGTAATATGTCATTGACTTATAAACACAATGCAATGCATGCATCACATTGAACTTTGCAACAAACACGCTTGTCCGAATCAATAACCTGGAATCCAAATGATAACATAATTTTGTCAAATTTTTCATGCCAAACTTTTGGTTTTTTTTTAAGTCCATAAAGAGACTTAACAAGTTTACAAACTTTGTTCTCGCTTTCAGAAGCTATAAATCCTTGAGGTTGATCCATATGAATTTCTTCTTCAAGATCACCACGAAGAAAAACAATTTTTACATCCATTTGATGGATCGTAAAACCATATACGGACGCCAATACTAAAAACACTCAGATAGTAATCATACGAGACACTGGAGAATAGGTACTCTCACTACTTCTCAACATTGGATTTTCTCAATTAAATTGTTCATGAACCTAGACAAACTTAATAATCCAACAAAAACTTCTTATTCTTCTTTCAATTAACATGCAAATTGACCATGGGACTATCAACCAGCAAATTAGCATCGACATTGCGAACCATAGAGATAACCTCTTATTTGGAAATTCGTTTCACTTTTTCTAATATTCATTTTCTAATTTAACTGTGTTTTTTAATTTTGTATATTACTCACCGTTATAGTTCTTGGGCGTTCAACTACGGGGAATTGGTTTCTTTGGCTGAAGAGATGAAACACATGAAATGGTATACATAAATGAGAAACCTTTCCTTGTGCTATTATTCAAATATTTGAATCTATACCATGTACATTGAACTCTTTCAAATATATTCTTCAATCTCAATTTCATTCCTTTTCAAAAACTAAAATATAAACAAAGGTAGGTATAATTAAAGATAAAATTACAGGAAAGATACGGATTAACGATTGAAGACATACTAAAACTCAAGAAAGGATAAAATAATTATCACATGGAACATGGTTATAGGTATGGACGTATGGTCTATTCCAGCATCTTACAAAGGAAGATATCCTAACTATAGCATGTGATAGTCAGTATTTGCTATCATCACTAACCATGACCTGGACGACCCGATCATCAATCAGTTCTCTCTCTTTTCAAAATCAATTTTCTCTCTCTTCCACGTCAGCTTTCTCTTTCCTGAACCCACCTTCTTCTCTTTCCTACACTATTCACCTCTTAACCACAACCCAACACAACCCACAACAACCTACCTCTCTCCTCCACATCATTTCGGGGTCCATCTTGGTAAAACTTTAAAAAAAATTAAAAAAAATCTAAACAATTGTAAAACGTATTTTCAAAAAAAAAAATTAAAAAAACTAAAACAAAAAATTTTAAAAATCAAAACAAAAAACAAAAAATAAAATTTAATATTTTTTTAATGGACGACCGGGTCGTCGACCCGGGCGTTTCAACGCCCAGGTCGATGACCCGGTCCTCCACGACCGTAAAAATTCACGGTTAACAAAAAAAAATCTCGATCATATGCGACCGACCTGCTCACGACCTTAACGTTTCCCGCGTTAAGGGATGCCCTAAAGGTACAGATCCATTATTCTGCGTAAACGACGAGTATTGCCCGAAATCTTAAATCTTATTGGCAAGGCAATGCACAGTACGAGGTAATTAATATGCGTGAAAGCCTGGAATTTTGAGTTGTACACTGATGATTACATAATCCGTATGAATTATTGCAATATAGAAAAATAAGTTTTAATGTTATATTGCAAATTTTCATATATTTTGTAAAGGTAATTCATATGAGGTCATGCTTAATTTTCTCTTGAGAAATTGCTAATATGTATAAAAAATTATTTTTGTAATGTTGACTAAATAGGTAAGAAGTATGTGTAGGATTTCATGTTTAATTATACATATATATTTTCGAAATTTTCATGTATAATAAGGATCAATTACAATTTTCTTTGATTTATTTCATGCATGCATCAATTTGTTTTAACATCTAGTTTCAAAAACTCTATTAAAACAAACATGGGGCTCCGAAATTCATACCTAGAAGTTCTCTAAAACTTCTTGAAGATTCGGAGACGTTGAGGATGCTTGTTGCTGCGCCGGATGCCTCCGAGTATTCACCAAACTCTAAACAAGATCGGAGAGAGGGAAGCTAGTCTCTCAATCTCCGATTGGGTTTAGAATCTAATTACTAACCCCTCTTTAGTTTCCTTTAGAAGATGACATCTGAAGAACTAAAACTAAACTTAAGAATTACTATAATTTCGTGGAGAATTATGGAGAGAGATTTTGCATAAGAAAAATAATGAATTAATTTTGGGAGGTAATGAGATAACCTTGTATTTATAGGTTCTCTCCGAATTACCTATTCATGTGCAACCTCTTGCCCATGATCCTATGCAAAATTTCATCTAACCATCCATTATTTATTAATAAATAATATTAGCCACGAATTAAATCAATTATGGACCAATTCCATGCATGATCTAATTAATTCTTAAATTAATTCTGCATAAACCGTCTGATCGGTCGACCGTTTGCGAGGTCCGGTCGACCGCTCAAACCCGATTTCGGTCGACCGTCCGAGACTCGGTTGACCGTTTTCAACAGTAGAATATTTCATCGCAATGTTCGGTCGACCGACCGATCACATTCGGTCAACCGTTCGAACAGACGAAATTCACCTGTTATCGGTCGAGACGCGTTCTGTCGACCGGACACCGCCGGTCGACCGTGCACCGATCGGTCGACCGTTTACTTCCAACCGGTCGACCGTTTGTGCACTATTTTGCAGACTTGTCAAATTTCGGTTTAACCCCTACAAAATTTGACATTTCGGGATTAGTAGTAAATTCACAACTTATGTAACATATTATCCAATGTAATGATCAATCATTACACCGCATAATATTTACATCTCATATGAATTTAATTTAGATTCTAATTATGTTATTAATCACAACATAATCTTGATTTTGCTCGTTCACCCCATGTGTCATATTTTCTACATGAAACCCGACACATCTTATGAACTCAAAATCCTCATTCCTTGTTTCCCAGTTTTGTGGTGTGACCTATGGGAGGATCTAAACTAAGTTGGCAGTGATATTAAGAGCTTAATATCACAAGCTATAAGCGGTATCTAGCTACACATTATAGCTCCCAATTAGTTAGATGTCTTAATTCCACTCGAACCAAAACCCGATCCATATAGTGATGGAGTGCACCACTTGTGTCCGTCCCTTGCCTCATGATATTAAGAATACACACAAAGTAGTATTGTGTCATCTCTGTATTAGTATTCATTTCTTGATCTCTTTAAGCTAGTTATAAATATGTGACTTAACTCAAATCACATTGTGCACATTATAACTTTGCTTTATCAAGGGGCCCACTAATATCATCACTTAATTAAGAGGGGCAATGATAATCTTTTGACTAACTATCTTCTCCAACAAAAGTTGTACTTAATCAACTAATGTCTTTACACTACACTCATCGATAGCTCAAGACACCAGTCTAATTAAGAACTCCTTAAGCGATCGGATATAAGTCTCATATCAAAGGACCAAAGACACAGTAAAATATTAATGACACAGAAACACATTTCTATAATATTTTACTTATTAGGTCTATTCAGTATACAAAAGTAATATTTTCCTCTTTTGAATACCCGTGTCGTCACTCACTTGTAGAGCTACAATGATCTATGACCAACACGACAATCTTAACTCGGTAATTAATGTCCCATGTTAATTACCATGATTGCGAATATCTTTTGTTTTATGCAAACCAATATCTTTCAGAGCTCTACGGTTAAGAACCAAGAGCATTTTCCTTAACACTTCTAAAAGACGAATAACATAAACAAGGAACAAAATGATTTCTCATTCAATTCATAATAATTGACATTTAAAAGTAAAACTTTTAGAACACATTCCCTTCAGTATGATACGGTAAGTCCATGTCCACATTATGCTCAAGGATCATTAAAAAGGACTAGTAGTATATGTATAATATTATACATTAAAATCCAGAAAAGGACAAGTAGTGTATGTATATCAATTATTAGAATTGGAATTTTGCGCCAATTTTTTTATATATATTGGAGAGCTTGTGGAGAGGCAATATATAATGTTGGATAATGTAAGAGATTCTTCCTTTTGCTCCAACCTCTCAGGATTCACGCACTCAGCCATCTAACCTCTAATGTTATTTTTATGGTTTTTATCGGAGACTTGGATTATGTAAATTTTTGTTATATGATTGATGAATAAATTCTTTGTGATAGTTTTGTGCTCGAGGATTTGACTCTCGCTGTCGGCTGATCAATTCTTTGGGTCCACCAAAGAAAAAAAAAACTCTTAGATGATAATTAAGTAAAGTAAGCTCTACTATTTATGGTACAGTCTAACCAGTATAGTCTAACCAGTAAAAAACTCTTAGAAAAAAAAAATTTATTTGGATCCAAACAAAAGAAGCCAACAATCACGTACAGTCTAACCAGTAAAAAAGACCATGTTCCACTATTTATGGATGTCTCCATTCTAGCTAAGGTCCCAACTCCAAACGAAATGCTAACTATTTCTTTCAAGTTTCATGTGGCTGCATCATCTATTCGATGATCGGGGCTTCATTTTATTAGCTTATGTAAGGAATAAGAAAAAGAAAATAAAAGAGAGTAGAAAAGGATCACTTAGAAAACGACTTATATTTCCTTCAAAAGGGTTTGCAATGGTGTTGCAAATATAACCACAAATTGTTGACCTTTCTCTTTGTTGGATCCTTGATGGTCTCAATTTCCTAGGAGAAGTGAAGGGAAGCACGACACCTACCATGCATCTGATGAAATATTTCCAAGCTTTTACCAACCAAAATTATAATTTTGTAAAATAACCAATAGTCCAGTACCATTAAAAATGGGAACTACTAAACGTCGCCCCAAAACTACTTAAATCGCCCCTTGAAATTACCAAATTGCCCTTAACAATATATTTAATACCCATATCGTCCCGTGTCTATAAATAAGGCCTATGGTCTTGTATATTCATAATTTATCAGTAAAAACACCACGAAAATGTCTGGCGAGGGTGATGCATCGGGTGAGGTAAGCCTGGCGCGGGGCAAATTTTGGGCCGAGCGTCTGCATTAGACGCCTCCCCCATGGTGAGGGCGTCTGCGTAGGACGCCCTCCCCATGGCCGAGGCGTCTAACGCAGACGCCTACACAATGGGAGAGGCGTCTTATGTAGACGTCCTCCCCATGGGTAAGGCGTCTGTATTAGACGCCCTTCCCTACGGCAAGGCGTCCTACGCAGACGCCTTACCGTTGGGGAAGGCGTTTAACACAGACGCCCCATCCATGGGGCAGGCGTCTAATACAGACGCCTGTTTTTTTTTTTTGATTTTGATTTTGTTTTTTTAATTTCGACTTTATTTTTTAAATTTTTTAATTTCGATTTTATTTTGTTATTTTTTTAATTTCGATTTTATTTTTGTAGGTTCCAGATTTCGGTGGTGATGGAGTGGATTACAGTGAGTTATTTCAAACTACACAAATCTTTGCAACAATCGATGAAGCAAGTAAATGGGCCAAACAAGTAGCTATCGGAGCTGGGTTTTTTTTGGTCGTGTCGTCGTACAAAACAAGATCAGATAGTCGGATGGATTGTTATTTGAGATGCGACCGGCGAAATCAAATGGAGTCTCGGGATATGGATACTGCACTTCGAAGAAACACCAAAAGAAAGGGTTGCGGTTGCCGTTTCTTAATAAAAGTGGTGGAGCGACGGGATCGTGATGGATGGGTTGTGGTTTATAAAAGTGGTCACGGACATCACAACCACAGACTGGCAGTTTGTACATTATATAGTGTTGCTTTATTATGTAATATGTTTTGATATGTTTGCTTTATTTGCATTATATATAATAGTACGACAGGTTATCAAACACAAATACAAATAATAAGCGTACAACAGATAAGCAAAACACAAATACAAACAATAAGCGTACGACATGTTAGCAAACACAAACACAAATACAAATAATAAGCGTACAACAGATAAACAAATATAAATGCAAATACTAAGCGTACCACAGATAAGCAAACACAAATACTAAGCGTACAACAGATAACACAAATATAAATGCAAATACTAAGAGTACAGTACAACAGATCAGCCTACTCATCATCCGAATCATGGTCGGAGATGCCTAACTGAGTATGCCACGAGTGTATGATCTCATCCAAATCTCCGCATGCAGCTCTGGCATCGTCTGGCAGCTCATCCCTCATCTGCAAGATTGGGTCTACAGCCCGTATCATCTTACTCATCCACTGCACATAACAATAACATTAGCGTACATTAACAAATTATACGGTACAAATAAATATAGATAAAATGAAAAAATTACCAGATCGCCACACGTCCTATCTGGTGGTCGATCTGCTCTCCGGGAGGCACCACGGATGATGATAGGATGTGAGTAACTACCGAACCAATCAAGATAACGTGCATCACACTCGGAGGGGTCGCGACTACGTCTGAAGTCGCCAAGGAACAATCGGCATGATCTCAGAAATGTCCGCCAAGTCGATTCCGCTGTAGAAGCGGGGAACCTGACGTCGTACGTCCCTGCTGTCGCAGACCGCACCGCATGCTCTGGTGTCGGAATGTCAACCGGGATCACCTGAACATATCCTAACTGACGCAAGACCCGATCGGGCATATAAAGCTCTATGATATCCCGATAATGAATAAGACCCATCAATAAAGTCCTCGGGACATCCGCTGCTGGGTCAGGACCATAGGGTAACCACTCCACCTAAAGTTTAACACATTAATAATAATACATCTTAAAATTAAATAAATGGTGTAAAGTTTGATACCTCTGATGCAGTCATCTGATCTAGCCGTGCGCGGATGGAACGCAATCGTCCATCGCTCTTGTCCTCGCTCCGGACAGCCCACATACCCGAACGTGGATGACCCTCGTCGATAATCTTCCGCTCACGATGCGGGCGGAATGCAGGAAAGTACTCGTATATCCACGCCTGCAGCAGCGTAAGACAACCTGCAATCCCAGAACAATCCGCACGGCTAGCTATCCCAAGCTGCCGGTACAGGTATGCCAACGTCGCTGACCCCCACGAGTACTCACGAACGGTCTCCGGGTCCCTAGCCTCTAGTAGATCGCGTGGTCTGATCCGACAACCACTCTTGTCGACAAACAAGACGGCTCCGAGCATCAAGAATAGGTACGCCGTCAAAACTGTGTATCATCGGCCCGCGGAGGTCGTGCCCGTCTGCATAGGTCCTCAAGGGAGTCGATGCCGACACCACCACCACTCCATAAAGTTGTATCTCTCGCCAGACCATCAGGTGTGACACCAAGCAACTCTGCCACATAACACCTCAGCTCAGACGTCGACCCCTGAGCACTAACCAGACGACCATCCACAGGAATGCGCAGGATCTGGAAAACATCGTGAAGCATGATCGTCATCTCTCTGAAAGGCATGTGGAAAGTGTTGGTGTCAGGCTGCCACCGCTCCACAAACGCCGAAATCAAAGGCATGTCGAGATAAGGGAACATGTTGTACGGTAAGTGCCCCAAATGCGTCGCACTAATCTCCTCTCTGATATCAGCACTCAGTGTAGACCGCCAACCCTGTAGTGCTGTACAGGCTCTGTGCCGATTCTGGCACTTCAGAACCTTCCGATCCTCTCCGTCCCAGATCCGTCTAGCAATGTGACCCCAGAAACTAGGAATGACGCTCTCATCTAAAGGACCACCAGGCGTCATACTGCTCACGATCCAAGAATCGTCCTGGACCCTCTTCTTCTTCTGAGCGCGGGGATCAACAGTGCACGAGCTCGAATCCCCGGTCGTAAACCTCCCACCCCTACCCTTCCGCACCATCCATCCGGCGGAAGTAGAAGTACCCGCTCGACCACGTCCTCCGCTATAATCCCCCTGCCTCTCCACCTCCGGCCGCACTAACTCATATGGGTCATCATCGTCGCTCTCGTCGTCGAAACTATCCACATGCTCATCATCGAAGGAATCATCCTCCGCCTCACGACGACGTAATGCCTCCCTCTCCCTCCTGACCGAAGCAGATATCCCCCGTCTACGTGGATGACGCGGTGCTGAATCATCAACTAAAGAACGGAAGGCGTGTAATGGTATCGACATGCCTTTCCCTCCACTGTGACCCGATGACTATTAATTGAAATTTTAAATACAAATTTGTTAAATTTGTTAAACTAAATTATCATATTTATCAAAATTGTTAAACTAAATCAAAATTTGTTAAACTAAATTATCAAAATTGTTAAACTAAATCAAAATTTGTTAAAACTAAATATCACAAATGTTAAACTTAATAAGAATTTGTTAAATTAATTTTTTTGATTTATCACTATTTATTAAAGTAATTATGATATTTATTAATTAAAAAAACAAAAAAGGTGGAGGCGTCTGCGAGAGACGCCTCCCGCAAGGTGGAGGCGTCTGTCGGAGACGCCTCCTCCTACGGGGAGACGTCTTCGGAATCTTGTGTAGTAGGTATAGGAAGAGAAAGTTTTGGAAAAAAAGTGAAATTGTGAGATATATAAGCAAAAATAGGAGGAAGGACAATTTGGTAATTTCAAGGGACGATTTAAGTAATTTTGGAGCGATGTTTAGCAGTTCAGTTAAAAATGGTTGACACTCATTTGAAATTCTTAATCATTTAAAAATTGAATATTAAAAAACAAGTGACAAGTTGATTTTGTTTTATAGTACATGTTAAATGTTCACGCCAAAAGTCGTAATTTCGAAGTTTTTGGGTATAAATCAAGAGGCTTCACATTTGTGATAAATGTGGTGCATTCATTTTTTGAATTTAGTGGTACATGCTTACCTTAAGCTATGGAACAAGGTCAATGGTCATTATTCTTCATTAAGTTTTGAAATGTTAGAATATTAAGAAATATCAAATAAGTGTCAAGCATTCTAGTTTCTAAGGGTACGTACCTCCATTCATACACATGTGTCTTTTGAGTTTGATAATACATTCATATATAACGAGTAACGTAGAATGAAGTTGCATATGGTCATAAATTTATAATCTTTTATGGAACAGGAAAAAACATATTTCCTCCGGTCCATATGAAGTTGCATATGGTCATAAATTTATAATCTTGATATTTGAACTAAAACTATTAACTCTAAGAAAAATAATTAGGACACGTTGCTTTTAATAGTAGCTACTTACCTAAAATTTTAAAGTCTCCTCGTGCCCTTCTTAATTAGAGGTAAGTCTTTCATGACTTTAGCAACAAAAGATGATTCTAAGTTTACGTGTGGCATAAGGCTAGACACATATTTTATAAAATAAGTTCAGATGAGTAGATGTATGTATGGATCGTTGTGAAAGACAAAATGTGGCACGTGAATATTGACATAAATGATCACGGCATGAAGTGCAAGGTTAACCAAAACGATAATAAATGGTGGTGAATTCGTAATAGTTTGGCTTGTTACATAAAACAATGTCTACATATTTTCAAAAAAATCAAACATATATAAATGGATAACGGTGATTCAGCTCCTCTGCACCTGAGGGGTTGTAGGTCATCCAAAAATATTAAAAATCTCACGTAGTACTTCAATTTTTTTATTACTAATATTTTTCTTTTATTTTGTCGTCTAAAACTTAATTAAGCAAAAAAGTTGATACATGATCATACAATTTTGAATATGATATTTTACTTTATTGAAAGACACTTTATGGATTTGGTTAGACAACACGGGTAGGAATCCAGAAAACTTCTTACTATCCAAACAACTACAATTTTGACTGAATAAGCAACTTCTAGATTCAAAATCCCAAAAACTAACTTCCCATTAGAAGCTCACGTTTGTAAGTTATGTTCAAACGCACCATTAGATCATCCGTAGTAATGACCTAGACAACTTGGTTATGAGCTTTTTTTTCCACATCAGTTTTCTTTTTCATCCACATCGGTTGTCTCTCTCCCCAACTCAATTTCTTCTCCTTCTAACATTATTCACCTCTTAACCACAACCAATCTCTCTCATCCACATCATTTCAGGATCTATTTTGGAAGAAAAAAATATAAAAAATTAATGTTTTTTGCAAAATCATAAAAATTAGAAAACGTATTTTTTAAAAATTTAAAAAACAAGATTAAAACTAATTTTAAAAAAATCAAAACAAAAAAATCAAAAACAAAAAGTTTTTATGCATGCTACTGCGCACGACCCGGTCGTCAGTCGGACAACCATCAGTAGTCATGACTTGGACAACCTTGTCATAAGTTTTACCCATCTTCTCTCTCTTCTCACATTTACTTTTTTTCTTATCCAAATCAGTTTTCTCTCTACTCAACTTACTTTCTTATCTTTCCAACATTATTCACCTCTTAACCACAACTCATCTCTCTCCACCACATCACTTCAAGGTCGATCCTGGAAAAAAATCAAAACAATCAGAAAACTTATTTTCAAAAAAATATTAAAACTGATTTAAAAAAAACAATTTTTTTAATGCAACGCTACAGGGGACAACCTGGTCGATGCCCCAGGTCGAGCACGACCTGTGCGACCACGCCCCGTTAAGAATGCTCTAATTATGCACCGACAGCCCTCTAAAAAGAAGTCTCAATTTCCCTTTTTGGTTACATATTCCTTTCCTTGTTCGTGGTCGGGTAAACCACAAGGACTCTTATAAAGAAAATAACCCCATAGTTTCTAGACTTTTTCTTTTCAATTTATCCTCATGAATTATTAAGTGATTTAATCAGTTAAATTTTCCCTCTTACGGTCTTACCTATGAAATGTCGCACGTGGCCATGTTGCACGTTGAATATTCCAAGATTTTTTTGTTCAGTTAGGTCAACTCTGTTAAGAAATATTTCAATGGCTTTTAAACTGTAAATGACTAAATTACCCTCTTACCACAATTTTCCCCAACTCTAACTCCATTGACACGAAACCCTAACATAATTGAAATATGTAATCGAAGAACCCTATTTGATACTTACGCTCAAGTCTTCTTCCTCCTTCACCCACATGAGACACTAAACTTAGATGAGAATTACGTTTTAGTAATTAGCGATTAGGGTGCTTTCTTCTAGTAGAGTTAAGGTATGAGCAAGACATGGGTAAAATCACGGTTTTACTCAAGCTTAAGAGGGGTAGTAATTTAGTCATTTAGCTATTAGAATGTTTTCCTACTCACGAACGAACCAAACAGAAATAAAAAGTTGATTCACAGGGAAAAGTAGGATGTTTTCTTAGTTTAAAGGACAATCGTTACTCAAACCATAATTCAAGGGCACGACTTGTTATTCATCACAATTTTTTAAATAAAATCATCCCCGTCTCTAATATTACTTCAAAATGATACAATTTTGCCATGATTTTGCAGCAAACGATGTCGTCTTGTTGCGTATGAATCGTTAGACATGACTCTCGCAATATAAATTAGGATATTTCAAATATGATTTTGCGTTATTGTAACTACAAATACATCCTGCTTCTTTACCTCTCAAAAGAGTAGGGTCCATTTAGTTGGAATATATATCAACGAGAATAAGAATCACATAAAAACACAAAGATACAATCAATTCATCAAGTCTTTTAGCCATCCGGCCTACATCAAAGGACGTTGTTTACTTGACTTCGCCCGCATAATTCCAATCATAAACTCCACACCTCCAGATTCGGACGGCTAAGATGAGTTTAAGTGACTCCTATATTATCGCATATAAAGAACAAATGGGTGGAGGAAGCACGTTAGTAGTTGACCAAACCATGTAAACGATCCCAAAGTGTTCTGATTTGTGAAAGTGAAGAGTAAGAAAGAGAGGGAGGAGGAGAAGTCACATAGGTTGGTTTGGTCTTGGATAGGCTTGTGGGACACCTGGAATCAACCCTTGGAACCATCGTATGTGTGCTATCTATTCTCCATTTTCTCTTCCATGCTATTCCCCTATGGATTTTGACTTTGGGAAGATTAGGGCGTTGTGGGTATTTTTGTCCTTTTCAGTTTGGGAAATATTCGGATTTTGAATGTTATTAATGAATTTGGAATGAAATTGTCAAGGAATTCATCGGGTAATGAATTTGAAATGAAATTGTCAAGGAATTATGGTTTGTTGACTTCTTTCCCTTGCTTGAAGTAATGGTTAACTAGGTCATGGAGGGCCCCACATGTGGTCATAACACATGGAGATTGTAGAGTATGTATATGAATATATGATGGTAATTATGTGGTAGCTATTGGTAAGTTTTTAGTTCTTCATAATTTTTTGGAAAATAACTTGAAAAAAACATTCAAAACATTTTAATTTTTTATATAAGTTACTACACATCTTTTAAATAAACGTCTAAATCCGATGTCAAAGTTGGACCATTTAGGGCAACACTTATAAAAGTCTCATTTGTTAGGCTCATTCTACAATTCTTGAAAGCCTTTAGAAATATAATACCAGTATAAAGAAGAATTATTATAAAAAGAAAGAAAAAAGAAAGAAGCAAGAACTCACTTTAAAGAAAAAAGGCTGCTAATATGTAATATGTTGTATCCCTTATAAATTCTCTACATGTTGAAAGCAACAGAACCTTTTCAATATAGGGTCCTAATTTTCTTTCTACATCATCAAGAATTTCAAAGATAAAATACAATTTGAAGAAGTAAAAAGTAATTAATTCTTCAAACATAAAAAAACAATAAAAAAGGTATAAATGCATGCCACACTTCCACATTAATGAAAATTTGACAATGTCCGTAACTTAAAAGGAGGATTCGAGATTTATCCACACATCTACTGATCTACCTACCTTTTCCTGCATAGTAAATCCCAGAATCCCAGTAAAAGTTGAGGAACGGAAGGAAATAAACCACCCAACAAATCCACAGAGAACAAATGCCGAATGGTGGATAAAAAGCAGAAGAGCAGAAGAGGCACATAATAATAATACCAACAACAGATATGTTTTGGTTTTGGTTTGGTTCGGTTCGATGATACCAATGAGTAGAAAAGAAGTGTGAGGAATGCGAAGGGTCAGAAGAGATAAGAAGAGCTCACACCACACCACGTTTCCTCTCTCCATCTCAACTTGGAAGTTCCACAGAACAAAACACATGATCCCAGTTTTAAATGACCACCACACCCACGGCCCACATCTCACACACAGGCTTCGATTCAAGTACACAACCAGACTCAACCAAAACCATGTCATTAGGGAAGGAAAGCAACAGTGCAACAGCAGCAGCCCAACAAGGGACAGCACACTTGCAGCAAAGCAAAGGTTTGTTGTTATTATTATTATTATTATTGTTATGAGGGTGATAATGATAAAATTGTAATGCTGGGTTGCAGGTGTGTTATTATAGTAACAACTCTAAAGTGGGGAAAACAGTTGGGGTGCACCAGCTGGAGTTGAACCAACATTGAGCTTCCACAACTGATGTTTTGTTTTGTGTTTTTTGTGTATTGTGTTGTGTGTTCTTGGATCAGAACAACACCAACACCAACATTGAATAAAAATAAGTACATAATACTTCAAGACTGATTCTTTTGTATTGACTCAATAAAAGCTGATGATCCCGGATTCCAATTGGGTTTTTTTTTTATTTTAACATCAGAATTAAGAGTCATGGCAATGAAACCAACCAAACTCCTCAGAATCAACAATTCCGAGTTGACTAAACAGAACAGGAATATACTTTCAGAAGAAGTAGCATAGGAAGAACATGAAAGAAAGAAAGAATGAAGGGGGAGGAGATGGTGTTTTGATTGTGGGTACATAGAAAACCCAATCAAAATAAAATTTTGACAATACTGATGCGAAAAAAAAATCGAATCTTTCCCATACCTCTGCTATCCATCCATCAGAATCCACAACTCGAACAACAATACTTTTAATCCTCCCCCAGCTCAGCTCCATCCGATTGGGAACTTGAACTCGAACTTCTACTTCTACTTGAGATTAGAAACGGCAGAGAACTCGACACCGTAACTACCGTCGTCGTCAATCGGAGCAGGGAGATTAAGATCTATGAAGCTTTCCTCGACAACAGCATTGGAAGTAGAAGCACCGGAAGCGGAGAGGTGGGATCTCTTGTGACCACCCAGAGCCTGACCTGAACTGAACACTCTTGGACAGAAAGGACACTTGTGGGTCTTCTTCGGATCCTCGACGGTGACTTGTCGGATCTGCTCCGGCAACCATGACCCGCCGCAGTTCCTCACCTTCTTGTGGCTCGCCCGGTGGCCTCCAAGCGCTTGGTACGATCTGAACACTTTCTTGCACGTCGCGCACTGAAATCTGCTTCTTACTCCGCTTCTTCTCGATCTGTTGTTGTTGTCGTTGTTGTATTCGTCTTCGTCTTCCTCCTTTACTCCAACTTCAACTTCAACTTCTTCGACTACTTCAACTTTAACTTCTTCTTCGACTTCATCTTGAACTTGTGTCGGGCAATCTGGTTGCTTTTCCCAGGTGTCGCGGGAGAGCATGACGAGCCAGTAGGCAACGTCCTCGTCAGGGGTGGTGTCGGAGACGGAGCTAAGAGGCTCCACGTCCGACCGCCTCCGCCGCTTCGACCGTCTCCGGAACGAAGTCGGTGGCTTGCTCGATTCCGTCTCGCTCTCCCTGTCTTGAACAATAGCTGAACTCGAGTTGTTGTTATTGTTGTTGTTACTGATAATATTATTGTTGTTGTTCGGAGTCCCGTCGGAATAGCAGAAAGAGTAGTCGACAGGAGACGAGAACTCGGGATCGACGACCTTGAAGCTTTTCCTCGGGTTCTCACGTAGACCGTAACATCCTCCGGCGGCGGTCTTACCCTCCAACTCCAACTCCTCCCCGGACGATTCCGAGTAAGTAACCAGAACGTGGGAATGCATGTGCCCTCCCAACGCCCTCCCGTTCGGGAACCGCCGGAAGCAGAGCTTGCAGGTGTGCTTCTCCATCGGGTCAATTTCCCCAACACCCCCTACTCTTCTCTCAAATGACAACTAGCAGCTTGAACTTGAGGTGCTTTGCTGTTGGTATGGAGAGAAGAAGAAGAAAAGAAGAAGAAAGGGAGAGTGGGAAACTAAAAGGAGTAGGTGACAAGCATTCCTCACCTCCACCAAAAGGAATACTACTACTACTTACTACTGCACATGAGAAAGAGAGAGAAAAACGAGATTTCCCTTGTGCTTTGCAATAAAACCCGATATCTTTACTAAAAGATTGCAGTAAGCCAGTAACTGTGGGTGACCCAGAATCGAAGAGATCACGACTTGTAGATCTGCTCGTGTCTGTAATATCTCAAAACTTGTAGGGACTAAATTATAAATTCCTCAAAAGAAAACTCCCGGAAACGCTTACTCCAAAAGTCATGCATACACCACCACATTCACTTCTTCACGCATGACATGCTTTTCCGATTTTCTTTTCCTTTCTTTTCGTTTTTGCAATCCGGTACCTTATCCGGCCCTCTGCAACTAGTGTACTTGAGAGTAATTTCGAGAAATATTTGGGCTTATCTCTGCAAAGACAAGTCAAGGGAGATGGTTGCTGGGCTTCGTTGTGGCAGCAAGAACACAACAGGGTGACACGTGGAACGAGAACAGTTCCAACTCCACTAGAATAGAATCTGCACCCGGAATTTGTTGGCTTTTCTGGTCTTTGGGGATAAATACTGGAGTTAATTGGTGATTAGAGTGAAGTAATATTTTGGGATTATGTTTTAATTTAAGATGTGTGCCAACTGTTACTGGTGGGAGGTTGTGAGTTGCTTTCCACCTGGTCATAACCCAATGTCGGCCGTTTCCCATCTCTTCCCTTCCTCACAATTATACAACCATTTTCTTAATTAATTCTTTTCTTCGTAAAAAAAACTCTTGGGTATACTTTTCTAATCTGGTATTGGGAAATGGAGGCCCTTTGTTGGGATTAACTTTTGGTGTTGGAGCGCAAACATGGGATTCGGATCGGAAGATCTGATAATTAGCTTCTAACTACGAAAAAAGACAAGTAATTACTGTAAAATGAAGAGGAAAAAAAGGACTGGTGGTTTATGTTGGCAAATAGATGTTTCAGAAATGAAATTTGATGACTATTATAAGCAAAAAAGGTGTATAAAAATAAAAATGAAATCCTTTATTCGTGGGAAAAGATCCGGATGTGAAGATCAAGGTGAAGGGAAGAGAATTTGAGATTTTCATCTACCCTCACTTACTATGGCAGTATGCTATACTTTCTACTACTAAATTTTAAGTCAACTAATTTGCAGGCTCAGGAGGTGATTAGTATACAGAAAATGGTTAATTGGGATGCTTTGACTTTACTTATATTTGAAACTAGTAATATCAAACTATTGGTAACAACTTATTTTGTATATGATAGATCACTAGGATACATATGATGTGAATCAGGGATTTTTTCCTCGAAATAATAATATTTAAGATGCAATGTCCCATTATATTTGCCCTCTAATTAACTTCGTCGATTCAATTGGTTAGTGTCCAGAATATTTTTCTTGTCATTATGAATATTAGTCACGGTCATGTAACAAAATATTGAAATTCCAAGGACACCATTATGATTTATGACTACACTACTCAGTGGACACCTATATACATGTAATCATTTAATATGCCGAGTCTTCTTTAGTCATCCATTTAAAAATAGTGATATTTTTAGTCATATGTACTCTCGTAGAAACGTAGAGGGATCCTCCAAGTGAGTACAAAGCCTACAAATTCTTTAATTGAAATTTCTTAATGTCTACGTGTAAAAAACAACGTAGATAGATGTGTGAAGTCCGTCATTTGACATTTCAGACTTCGATACTATATAAAAGTATAGATATCAAATTCAAAATCAATTGATGATAAATAAAGATACCCTCCAACTTATAACACAGGAGAACGCATCCAAATTCTCCAACTATAATCTAACAACACTAATCCAAATTCTCCAAAACAATAAAATATTTAAAACGTGGTGTCTCCTCTTGAATAAAGATGTCTAGATTTATTTTACAGTTCATGTTAGCCATCTTTGGTCGTTTGCCCTTCTTTCTAACCTACAATTCCAGCAAAGGAATGTGCACCTATTCCATTGTTTTCGGTGGCCAGTCTTGAATATGCTTATATTAACAATTCGGAATTACACACATACAATACAACTATACAAGCGGTGCTACGTAATGGATGGGTCAACAATCATAGACAAAAGTGACCAATAAATATGTATTTTAGCGCAATTACTCGTGCTATTTTACGAAACCTACAAACAAAAAACGATGACAATCAGCTTTCAAGAAACATTTTTTTTCACGTTAACCTACATATAAATAAATAGTACCATATGTATACATGTTTACGATTATTAGTTTGCTTGTACGTTCGTCTTCCAAATGAAATGGGATCGTCTGTCACAAAATCTCTCTGTCCTTTGTGCTATTGCTAATCAAGGTTTTTTTGGGGGACTTCATTGATATCCTTTAAATGAGTTCAATTTCAATTAATACATTCCATTAATTCAAATATTCATTCACTTATACACTTTCTCTACTAAACATTAACTTATATCAATTTAACTTTTTAGAGGTTCAATTTCAATCTTTTCAAGTTTTTTTATAACAAATCTCAAATATAAGAAGAAATTTCATTTAAAAAGCGACAGAAGTAATAAAAAATGCTCGATCTTATTCCGACTTCTTGTTGAGTCCTCATGGATGATTCGATGGTGGGTTCGTTGTTATTTTTTTCTTGTTATCCTTTTTTCCCATTTTTTATAGAAAAACTTACTTATTTCAAATTATAAGAAGAAACAAGGTCAGAAAAGTAATTCAAATGCTAAGAATCAATTAAATTCAAATTGATGTTGAGAGGGTCGAAAGAAAACGTATAGGTGAAAGAAATTTAATATTGAAGTGGATAGAATAAATAAGATTTAAAATTAAAGGTATAAGAATAGTTTCTTTGACTAAAAGTCTAGAAGGATAAAGGTGTAACTGAAGATAGAAAGAAATTCCTTTTTTTTATCACTTAGCAACAAATCCAACAAGTAACAATGGTCTCCTTCGGGCAAAAAGTAATAATGGTCTTTTTTTCTTTTCTTATGATTTAATTAAAGTAATATTACTTAACATAAGCTGCCAAACCGTTATAAAACTACAAGCGACTTTGATAATCCAACAGTGTTAAAGCTAAAACAAACCAAACAAAACAATAGGTATTTGTGGTCATCCAATCCATCTGCAATTTCAATTTTTTCCACAAAACGTGTGACAATTAAAAGCGTGTCATATAATTGTACATGTTCATCAGAAATACATATAGAACTTCCAAACGTAGGCTGAAATTAAGTTCTCTGAAACATAATCTAAATTCTCAACTGGCATTAATCTATATATCTGTGGTTCAAATTATTTAATTATCACTTTCCTGGTATGCATCATAGGTTTTGTGACATTGCATTAAACTATACATCTTATTAGCATCTTATGTGTCTTTCGTAGTCGTGTAGACTTGTGAGGAGTGGAGCGGGAGACAACATGTTCCAGGCGGCTTTGTTGTCTAATGTGACACAAAAGTAAAATACAAGCATTGCCAACCAACCCACGCCCTTAACTTGTGGACACACCATCAACACACACAGCGTCACCAATATAAAAAAAGAAGATCGAATAGAGTGGTTACCCAAAACCAAGTTCTCATGGGCAAGCAAAGCTACAGATCGTAAACTAGTTTGTAAAATCTGGAAAATAATGAAAAATTTAAAATTTTAAACAATGAAGATATCTCAAGATAACAACAACCAAACGAGAATGTTACTCATAAATATAATCAGTCGATGCACCAATTACAACATAGTTCGTCAAAAGACATGATTACATCACTACAGCAATGAACACATGTAATCATGACGATCTCGAAGAGTCCGAAAATGATCCTGGCCCCAAAATGTGTGTGCCCGCTGTCACCACCTGACAGAACCTACTGCAGTCCTGAAACATGAATCAAACAACAATGCCTAAGTTTCCCATTAGGAAACCACGTATGCCAAGCTCGCCTATATGAATGCAACAATATGGTAAATGAACCTATCATACTAGTAGCATGTCATATCAACATCTGCAATGCACCACATCCCTTCAAGGGTAAAAGGGACCTCAGTCCAACAACACAAGTACCCTCAAAGGGTCAACAATGACGTCAGTCCAGCAACAACAACGGGTCCCCCTCGGAAACCTACCATAGGCACATACGGTCTTACGGACACTACGTGACGCACCCCCACACGCGACTACTCGAGCCAAGGGATCAGTGACGAGCGTCCGCACTTCCGCGCAAAGTAACCACGCGGTCTACACCACCCCAACGGAGTTGTGGCCCGGTCGGTCAAATCATCCCAATAAAGGGGCTCAATCGGGGATCATCGTCGGAACAACATCTGCAGTACAACATACGTCCGGCACAACATCGGATGATACAACAACAAGCTGAAACATCGTCGGCACCATCATCGCCGGCAAAAACCTCGGCGACATCGCCGGCACAACCTCAGCGGTACAACATACGTCCGACACAACATCAGACGGGTCCAAACCGTAGTCTGCAGGGTCATCATGCTCCACGAGCCATGCATCAACATGCATTGGGATTCGCAATCCCTCAGGTCAGCTAATCTACAGAGAGTCAAGCAACAACACATCACACCACGGTCCATCACGGAGGTGGCACGACCCAAGTGTCCACACTCTTCCACACGGCGGTCCCTGGGCAGGCACAAGCAACGTACCCGTCGTCACCTCCCGATTCACGCTGTAGGCGAGGACACGAGTTTCCGTGGACATATTTGACATCGCACAATGACCATGAATCCAGTTCTGCGCACAAACGGTCGACCGAAAAAGCTTAACCGGTCAACCGTTCCCAATAGGTTCGGTCGAACGAAAGTCTGCACGGGTCGAACTCTCTATGCATCACTTAAGTCCAAACGGTCGGACAACGATCTAAAATCGGTTGACCGAATACGAGGTCAAAATCCGGAGTTGGTCAAAATCATACAAGTCTATTCGGTCGACTGACTCAGGGGTCCCGGTCGACTGAAAATTTCCAAGGTCAACCTAATAGTCTAAGTCATATAACGGTCGAACAACATACATAATAATCAAGTACACTTAAGTTCTGGTCGACCCAAAAACTAAGAACGGTCGACCGAAAACCAATAGACTTTCCTCCGATCCACCAGCGTATGCCCAATCGGTCGACCGCCACCTGGCGTCGTCCGATCGGTGATGGTTAAAATCGGGTAAAAACACTAAATCGGTCGACCGCCAAAGGCACCGGTCGACCGTTGGTCGACAGCAACCCCGCACCAGCGGAGGATTTTACGTTGTTTCACGTCGCTAACGAGGTCTTCGACCTCCCACGACCGACCACAACATCACCCCAACGTAGGTGATCAACAAATCAAATTAATAAGCTGACATACCTCAAAACGAGACGGAGCACGCCGTAGATTCGCTCGACGTCACCCGTCATCACGACACCGTGCTCGAGCACTCCTCCCCCACGTCCCCGAGCCTCGCGCACCTCCACCTCTTCACGCCGGAGCAGACTCCTCCTCCACCTCTGGTCGCCGGAAAAGAAGGAAATGAGAGAGAGAGAGAGAGAGAGAGAGAGAGAGAAGTTTGAGTGAAGGAATGAAATACACATTGGTTTTTCCTCAACAAAACCAAACCCAATGCCAACAGTAACCAACCCCCCTACACCCCTCACCTATCACGCAACCCACTGTTCACCTCCTCCTTCCCCAATGCAAAACCCCCACTAAACCCGAAATTAACCCTAGGTAAGGTCAGGGTCCAACATAGTTAATCCTTCCTTTTGAGTTTAATTAGTTTAGATGACCATAGTGGTTTTTACCACCAGTAATGACTAGAAGCTACTCGTTTGGTATTAGGAGATTTTCTTGTGATTTTGGCCTTTTGATATGTTTTTGAATGTATATGTACAAGCACGTACATTCCTTATGTAGCTGAAGTTATGATTAAATTGAAATTCTAAGTGTAATTCATGATGTGACACTACTATAAATCTACAACAGGATAAAAACTTGTGGTTTTACGTGAATTGGGGATACATGATAGAAGTTAGGACTTAAAGCTCAAATGGTTGACTCACCTTTAAGAATAGTTAACTTTACTTTATCACGTAACTTTTCACTAGAAAAAGAATACTATACTTCTTTTGACCCATTTGGATACTTCTTCACAAAAATATAAATGTAGGATGTCTATATCCATTTTAGCTGCAAAGAATTTCTGTTTTAACAGCTGGAGTTGTGCAATCAACCCAAATTGTTAGGCTTTCTTATGTTTAAAACATGTTGAATGATATCTAAGTTTGGTTTCAACATTTTAATGGCTATAACAATGCAATATCATAAATTTCAAAATATTAATGGCAATAACTATTGTAAATTTGTAATGTCTTGAACTCTTGATGACCCGTTGAGTACAATCAGGTAAATTAAGTTTCATGATGTGACAAAAGAATATTTTCTTAGAGGTATGGCATTGTCAAAAAAATGTTGACTAAGATGTACACTTTCCTAAGATAAAGTTGAAATCTTAATGCCATCCAAAATATATAAAAGAAAATTAAATTTGACTAGATATATACACATGATGACATGAAGGTGAAAAAAAGAAAAATGATAGTATTTATTCAATTATAAAAAATAATTAAGTAAAAAATACATATTTTACAATTACTTGAAAAAAACATATTTATATTTTAGATAATTGAATGGTATTAATGCAGATATTTTCCCATAATTCATTAATAGGAGGATATCACGAGACAAAACTCAATGCTAAAAATGAACATAAAAAATAACTCCAAATTTCGTACCACAAAAAAAATCCTAATTCATAATCCGAGTGCCAAACGCATTTTACGGTAATCTTTTTTAATGATGTGTATTTTTATGATGCAAGAAACCACGACCAACTGGACCAAGTCGAAGTGTGATGTTAGAATAAGGCTTCGAATCCGTTGGCGGCTGGTCGGAAACTCAAAATCCGATTACCGCCAATCCTCTGCTCTGCAAGACAGCAACCACGAACGTAGGTATCGCCGAGGCGCGACACGGAACCCGACCGGGTCCAGTCAGACCCGACACGAGTGGTGCAATCTCTCGACACGCGCGCGCTCCCAATCGAGATTCGAGAACAAAACCCACACCTCTCTAACTCTCTTTGTCTACGTTTGCTTCCGCAATTGACCGCAACCAACCGAGAGACGTGTGAGATGTGACTTGGAACGTATTATACATACACCCGACTATGCTCCATGTGTAATCTGCTTTTGCCAGAGCAAGCGAAGGTTCTGGTCTGGGTTCGTTCGACCTGTAAATTCGACTCGCCTGACTTCATCCATCTGCTTTCAATATTTTTTGTAATATGATGTAAATATTCGCCAGCGTCATTATTACCTTAATGACTCAAAAAGAATGTCAAACTTGCTAAGGAATGAGAAGTCTAAATGTATGTAGTCGTATCTGTGGTGAGTGGTGACAAGACATGTTATTTCCAATTGACATATTAATTTGATGCACAATCAATTGTATGCTATTTGATAATAAATAAGAAATACAAACGGTTTAGTGAGTCATTAATTTGATTCAACCATTTTAATCAAAAATATAAAAAATATCATGTAATTGTAACACGAATAGTTTTGATCTCTACACGTGTATCATATAGAACTATATCTGCCACGATATTTTTTTGAGTGGTTTATAATATACTTGTACAGAAAAAGAACTGGATACCCCACTACCCCCAAAAAAATTGCAATTGAAATTCCTAGGCTTAAATGATTGGACAATTGTGATTGCGTGGCTGTTAGAGACGGATGGATGGGATTATTTCAGAGGATTAGGAAAAACAATAACAAATATAGTTATTTACACCTTATATTAGGTATATTGAATAAATATTTTTGGCACTTTATTGTATTTTATAAAGGTTACGACATTGTTATAATCCTCGAAGCAATAAATTATTTTGTGATCTACTTTACAAGCTGAATTAGTGTAATCATAGACTTTTCTTTCTGTTTACGAAAAAAATCAAGGTATGTTCATTGTGTGTGACGCTTGGTTGGCGATATTCGATTAGCGACGTAGGGTTATGGGCTGATTGGAAAACGGGAGGTGATGACAGATGACGATGGATGGGACCATTTTCATATGGGAAGGAAAGCGAGAGGTTTGTGTGTGTTTGGCAGTTGGAATCTGCTTCAGTGTCACGTTTCTGGAATGTAACAAGGTTTGGAACACCACAAAGTGGACTTCGGTGCAATTCGTTTTGAACGAGTTCGTGAGCAAATTATGATTGTGTGAAATAGTAGATTTGTTGGTGTTGACTGGGATGGGATTTGGGTGGTGTTCGTTGTCGGGTCGATTTGGTTTTGTAGTTAATTTACTGAAAGGTTGATTTGAAAATTAAGGGTTTACGCGTAACGTGAATGAGACGGTCATGTTTAAGTCTTACATCTTCTTTCCGATTTACTGGGAAAATATATATTATTTTTGTAATTTGTGTGTATTTGCGTTTATATTGTTTGTTTGTGTGTGATTTACTGGGAGAAAATATATTATTTTTGTAATTTTTGTGTGTTTGTGTTTGTGCTTGTATTGTTTGTTTGTCTTTGTGCTCTCATTGTATCTTATTGTGTAATAGTTACCATCAATATCTCATTGTGCTCTCATTGTATCTACATAAACAGGACAAATTTTCTACATAAACAGGACAAAACAAGACAAGCTTTCTACATAAACAGGACAAAACAAGACAAACTTTCTACATAAACATGACAAACTTTCTACATAAACAGGACAAAACATGACAAACTTTCTACATAAACAAGACAAACTTTCTACATAAACAAGACAAACTTTCTACATAAACAGGACAAAACATGACAAACTTTTTACATAAACAGGACAAAACAGGACAAACTTTCTACATAAACATGACAAACTTTCTACATAAACAGGACAAACTTTCTTCCTAAACCGGACATGAACTACACTTATTCCGGACAGCAAATACACTTATTCCGGACAAACTTTCTGTTCCGTTTCTGGACACACTTTCTTCTTATTCTGGACACTACACTTATTCCAGACTGCAAATACACTTATTCCGGACAACAAATACACTTATTCCGATTCCGGACAACAAATACACTTATTCCGGACAACAAATCAACTTATTCCGGACAAATTTTATGTTCCGTTTCTGGACACACTTTATTCTTAAACCGGACAACAAATACACTTATTCCGGACAACAAATACACTTATTCCGGACTGCAAATACACTTATTCCGTACAGCAAAATACACTTATTCCGGCCAGACACATAACGTAAACAGGACAAACACATAATGTAAACTGCACACACACATAAAGTAAGCTAGACAAATTAAGTTGATCCAACGTAAAACTTAAAAACAAATATTTTACTATGATAAGTGTGGGCTCTGCACGAATAATGAGCATGCACGATGTCCTAGGGTCTGCACATTGTCTTATCTGTGTATTGGGAAATGAATTGTTCAACTTAAAGAACCGACGTTTTTTAAAAATACCAAAACGCGCGAAGAGAAATTTCGCTGACTGGACGCTGACTCAAAGAAAATATTTGAGCTGTACAGATCCACGTAAAGCGCGTCCGTGACACGCGCGTCCGTCTATCACGGCCCTTTTCAATAAGGTTTTGTTACCATTGTGATTTTTTATTTGTGACGTAGATTTACAAATTTAACCATAATTCCGTATTATTTGCTCACCTCATCCCCGACCTTTCGAATTATAATCATGTTCTTGTTTAGGAATTATATGGTCGTATTACTGTTTAAGGGGTAAGGGTAACTAATTCGACACAAGCTTGATGAATCTCAAATTAATTACATGATCTTGTAGTTTATGCAAAAGTTATATTTGATGTTACTTACTCAAAATGGACTCCATACGACTCAAAAAGATATGTTGAAATATGAGTAACCAAAATAGAAAAAATAACATGTCTAATAAAGAAGATATAAACCTATCAAAGTGACCTTTAGTGAACGTCAAAAGGATAGTGAAAACAAAAATGCAAAAAACAATGTAACAGTCAGTTGACTCACTTGAACACTTTTTATACAATTTGAAATAACCCAATCTCACAATCATATATTTACAAAAAAAGTGCTATATAATATATTGAACATGTAGGTCAAATATTTGTTTACGCCTTACTTAAGGAAGTTTGTAAAAATGTATACAAGGATAAATTGGGCAGAAATAAATGTGACATGTAAAAACTTTATACCTAATAATCCGTACCTAATGTTGTGTTGTTCTCATCTCAGCACAAACCATGATAAACATGTTTGGCGCACTAGATTGGTTTGATAAGTGAAGTGGTATGTCGTCATCTAAGATCACAATAAATACGATTTGGTTATATATATATATATATATATATATATATATGTGTATATATATATGTGTATATATATATATATATATGGTCAAGCTTTAATGAGTCCAATGCTCATCAAATTTAATTTAAGCTCCCTACAATCTCATCATTGGATCTTATTTACAGTTAATCTCACCATTCATTAGCATAACTGTTTTTTTCTTAATCTACCTTACAATTTGAAATGAGTGGTGGATATTGGGGAACTTAATTTAGAAAAATTAAGCTCGGGGTTCATTAGAGAATTCGTGTATATATATATTCTAATCTACGTGATTTTGTTTTCATTTCCTCGTCTCGCCTCTTGCTTAGTGTTATCCTTTTCTTGGAAAACAACTTTATGAGTATTTTATTGGTAATGGTTTGCGCTGAATGGTTCTCTGAAACTATTGAACCTGAATATGGTTTATTTTTCACCGGTGGTTCAGCTGGTTAAAGACCTCACCTCTTCGTGAGGTTGTCAGTTTGAATCTCATTAAAACCTCAGGTTCCTTTATGATGAGTGGAACTCTCGTCGGACCAAGGGTAATAAAATGGGTGGGTAACGTACACTCACCCACGGGATTTGTAGTCTGATTGACATCCTAAGGACGGTGATTCGATAAGTTCTCTGGGTTATTTTAAAAAAAAACCCTGAATATGATCCACAACATGAATAAGTTCTCTGGGTTAGTTTGATTTTTTATTTTTTATTAATTTTAATGGAACAAATATAACACCCGTAAACTCAACGAGAAAGAGGAAAAGACAATCCATCTTACAACGTTCAATAGAGGAAAATCTAAGCTGTCTCATCTGATTAAACTTTACAAACTTTGAAAAGTGTAAATTCCTCTGTTCCCGTCGAAAACAATAGCTACAAGTTACAACTAATGATTTAGAATAGGAGTTACAGGTGCCAAATCGCCTTCTCCTTGCTGTGGTAATTCGTGTTGGTCTGACAGACATACATTTTACCGAGGAACAGAAGTCAATCGACATGACATTCTGTCGAATAATTCGAAGGACGCGCAAGAACGACGTGGGTGTAGACCGGACGTACGACAAAATTTGTTATTATATAAAGTCAAGCTAGATGGATGCCACTGTTGATGTTTTAATTTGATTCAGCTTAAAACAATTGTTTTGATCGTTCAATTGAAATTGTTTTACAATTACGCAAAAGTATGAACTGATATATCGATAAGATTGAGCGGATCTGAACCATCAGTAACTTAAGTGCAGTTGAACGAGATACACACAACGGCACAAACGGTAGTCGACTAATTCGGGAAGCGGTCCATTGATCGACAAACGGAGTCTCCAGAAGTTCCTTAATTTGACGAACAGGTTGACCAATATAGCTAGACGTATCAAGCTCCAACGGTCAACTGTCAGCTCAAACAGTAAATTAATTATTGGTGCATTACAAACCAAAACTTATAAACATGTTGGTCAATCATAGAGTCAATATATATGTGCAAGGTTAGGTGTGTCTCCCTTTCAAGTTTCAACCCCATTCCCAATGAGTTTTTCTTCTCCAATACGGTGGAAGTCATTCAACTAGTTAGACGGATATCAAATTGATTGACGACCATTAACTACTATATATATAAGTGTGTGTGTTTTTCTTGAAATTATTTTATATTTTTCATTAAATCCTAATGTGTAATTTGATTATGGTTAGTCAATTTCAAGATTAAAAATTTACCAACTAGCTGTTGGACTATTAATTTGGGTTTAGGTCTATGAAAGATTTAATTGAAAAATCTAATATTTAGACGTGAGTTATTGAGGCACGTGAGATTCTCACAATTTTTTAGTCACATATTGGGAAACATGAGAAGTTAAAAGTGTTATTGGACATTCACTTCATGTAATATATTAATGGTAGAAATAGAGAATGAAGGATTTTGGGAAAATTAGAGGCTCTAATTTCTATGTTATAGAAATATTTTTTTGGTCATCGATTTAAATGCATATTGCATTCAAGTCATTGACAGTTACTTCCTCTCATGTAACACATGTTCTTTTTACTCTCTCTCAAAACAAAAATCGCTCCATCTCTAGTGATTTTGTTCTTTCGATCTCCAGCGTTCTTCAGTGATTAATCATTGTGAGGTTTCACTCTAATTTCGTTGTTTGTCGGTTCCGGTGTGCACCTTAGTGACGAAGAGATTGTTCTATCCTAGGAGAAAGCGTCAAACTCATCACACTGGTCCATGATAATTGTTGACCATTCTAAAATGGTGATTCACGTTCAAAGATTTGGGGAGGTTGTTATGTCATGTTTTGGAAGCACTATCTTAATTAAGAGTTCGTGTGAGTCCATAATAAATAGGTAGTTAATGTAGGTTTTTGTTGACGAATTTGGTTAGGAAACAAAGAGCAAGCATTTTTTTGGGAGAAAAACGTGTGTGTACATTAAAATTTTCGTAAAAGAGAAAGAAAATGATGTTTTTATTTATCTAGAGAAGTAGATAGATATATAGGCTACTATTTTCATTTTTATTTTTTTGCCATAGCTTTTATGTAGACGAGCTTCTTGTAGTATTCTCTAAGACGACCATTATAGTATCTTTATCAGCGCCTGGACACTTCTCGGAAGCATTGTTTTTTCTCTCAACTGTTGGGAGAGGGATCTAAGATGCACTAACACGACACGGATTACACACACCACAAAATAGAATATTGATTGCGGAATAATAACTTCTGACCATCTTTCAATCTTAATGCAACAAGTAAACACGAATAAGATGGAAATAACAAGCAATCACACAATACACCTGAAGCAAACCACGACACGCGATTTTACAAGGTTCGGCAAGATGCCTACGTCCTTGGGGGGGGGGGGGGGGGGGGGGGGTTCTCCTGCCGGTTTCCTTTCCTTGAAGCTCTTCTCCAACAAGAGAAGTCTCCGAGATTACAAACGATTGGAAGCAATATATCTCACAAAGCACTATAGATCTCTCTCTAGCCTAATCTCTCTCAAGGAAATAAGTATTGTATGTTGTGTTACAAGATTAAGGCGAAAATCCTATTTATAATGGGCTAAAACCGTACAGAGAATCATTCAGATCGTGCATAACTTTCTGAAAACGGTCGACCGAAATGCTCCATCGGTCGACCGGTTTTCGGTTAGTTCGCATAACTGCCATTATACGGTCGACCGCTCACACCGAGCCGGTCGACCGTTCCGCGCTTCTGTGTTGCGCCTGAAGCTCCTGGACTTTTTCGATCGACCGCGTGTCCAACACTTTTCGGTCTTGCAGCTCCTATCACTTTTCGGTCGACCTTGTGCCCAGCACCGGTCGACCGAATCTCAATCAATCCTGAGCCACAAATCTCCTGGCATTTTTTGGTCGATCGAATTCCCAGAACCGGTCAACCGATCTTGATCTGATCTGAGCCCAATGGTTCCTGGAGTTATTCGGTCGACCGAGTGCCCCGCACCGGTCGACCGATTATCCCAGATTTCCTGTACTTAACACTTCTATAAACCAATTCCAACATCAACCACATCAGTTTTTTTTGCCACGTCAGCACAAACCTGTCCTCCCAAATTTTTTCTTAACGACACTCATAAATAACTCAAGCATCCTATATTCTCTCCCCTACACGTCATTTGAGGATAAATTCTGGATAAATAAATAAAAAAATATTTTTTTATAAAATATAAACAAAAAAAACATATTTTCATTAAAAAAATATCCGCCCGGACGGACGGAAAACTTGTCCTCGATATTTGCACTACACCTCCACCCGGAAAACGTGTTCAGGGGCCCTACACCTCCACCCGGGATATTTGCACTGTGCTCTAACACATTTTTCTATAATCATAGATTTCGTTTTAGAAGGTTCTCTTTGATCTGTACTCGCATTGTAACTTTGGCTTATCTGTTCACATTAGTCTTTTAATAAATAAATTCTTATTTGCTTTCAAAAAAACAAAAAAGTTTGTGTCTCATGAAAAACTCGTTTTGATTAGCCTTTTCATTCTAATGCAAATTTTAAACACCAATATGCATTTGAGTGTACTGCTGTTTCCACTTGCTTTTGGTTAATTTTTCATATTATCTAAACTCTAAACAAACAAAAAAAGCTAGTGTCCACATACAAACAGACTCTAAAATCTCAAATACACAAGAAGAATACCGAGAAATCCAATTTCCAACTTTAGATAGCCGAGCTTCGGGATAAATCTGCTTTCCTCGTAGAACGTCTTGTGATTTGGAAGAGCTGCCGACACGATGTCCGTGTTGGACTTGAATCAAGCTGGATCTCGTCCTCACGCCGACCCAAACTAATCAAAGTAACTTCCTAATAACAAAGCATGCCCAACACGCATCCCAAAACACACATACAAATTCCACATAATCCAAAGACACATCACCAACACACTCCGAGTCTCCGACCATTCCAATTACAACCCCGTTGGCATCTGGATGCTCAACAAATAAAGTACGTTTTTCTTTTCATGTTTTGCGTTTTTGCAAGTGAAAGTGAAAATCATGCACGAAGAGAGCAATAGCTGTAACATACGTGACGGTGGTGGGTGGAGATCAGTTGGGAAAATTCCGTGTTGGTTAGGGGTTTGGTGTATAATATATAAGTTTAGACGTGGGAATATATATATATATGGTCAAGTTCTAATGAGTCCAGGGTCAATCAAATTTAATTTAAGCCACCTACAATCTCACCATTTGATCTTATTTACAGTTAATCTCACCATTCATTAGTATAACCGTTTTTTTTCTTAATTTACCTTACAATTTGAAATGAGTAGTGGATATTGTGGGGGCTTAATTTTTCTAAATTAAGCACTGGGCTCACTAGAGAATTCTTGTATATATATATATGAATTTTCTAGTAAGTTCAGGGTTTAATTTTTCTAAATTATATATATATATATATATAATACATATTTATGTATACAAGATAGTTACTTTTAAAGTATGGGTGAGTGCAAAATATGTGGTATTATGTTTATCAAAAAAATAAAAATAACAAAACTTGAGATAAACACACGACAACAGATCTTAAAGGCAATCACAACATTTCATTTAATTCTTTTTACTATTTCCTTTTGGAGGATTATGTAACTTCATTCATTATGTAAAATAATAGTAATTAATGTGAAATTTAAAAAAAATCAAAAAAAAATTATTGTTTAATTTGGACACTTAAATCTTATGTATTACTAGCATGTGTTCTCGAAACATAACCCTCTTTTGAATTTAAAGAAGTTCCAAATGCTCTTTCAAATTTTGAATGGGTAACAAATGTCTCCTTGGATCAATTTCTTATTCGAAAATCTGGTTAAATGAAGTGTTGAGAAGGCCAAATTGACTTTTCCTCTTCAAGTACTAGCCAAGGTGAAAAGCTGGTAAAAAAAAGCTCCCCATAATTTTGGAAATCAATCTAGCTTTACATTAAAACGTGAAACAAAAGTCAAACTAAAATAAGAATTTGTTTAAACTTGTTCAACTCACTTACTCAAGCCAACAAACGTACACCTCAGGCTTACACCTTTATCTCGAGAGAATCTGATATTTTAGTACGCATACATGGAGTTGCCTAGTGTTGCATGTCTAATTGACCATATCTGTAGTTTCTTCTCTCTTTCTACTATCATTTTTTCTGCAAAAAAATCAAGAAACACGTTCGGGTGTTCACATCACAAATTGGTATAGCTTTGGTGATTGCAATAAACTGATCAAAAGTCGCAATAGGGTAATTAATTGTGGAAACAAATGAACGATTAATCTGCTTAATCCATTCTCCAATAGTTCATGTTGGGAATTTATTGTATCAGTTATTTGTATATCATCCATCTATCTTTATGTAATAAATAAATATCTTCAATTTCATTGCGATTCTCATTATATTGTATATGAATATATTGTATCAGAATTCAATCATCGTGTGATTGCATGATTCTGCCCTCCTTGATTGGCTGCATAAGCAGCATTTTTTATAAAAATGGAAATTTGTGGTTTTGCACCTTCTATTTTTCTCATATTTACATGAACATTTCATAAATTGAACTCGTCATCCCTTACACTCTCCAACTTATGCCTTTTCTTTTATATTCATGCACTAAGCTTATGTAAATTGTAATAGATGAATTGCTTTTGGTGTACAAGTATTTATAAAATTATGACACAGTGAAATCAAAAGCAAAACAGAGTGAGTCGTTGATATATTCCATAGAATCACGTCAATGGGAAAGTATAATGTTATGCATTGATGCAAAACAACATAACTAAAGGACATATATTTGGTATTATGGTATAACCGAAAGGTATAATTGGCAGTATAACGCCAAATTAAAGCTTATCGGTGTGTAAAAACGATTTTTTTGGAGCTATAAGACCCTGTTTGACACTTATGCTGAACTTAGCATCTACTTGCAGTTCATCTTGATAGAAGATCCAAGCTACTTGAAACAGCAATCCGGGAACACTAAAATTGGTAAATCTATATATTTCAGTGACAAATGTGATTGCATTGGTTTTAGAAGTTTTCAACAAAGGAATTGCTTGGGAAGTGGGGAAAGGGGCATAAGAATAGAATGCTGCCTTTTCTAAAAGGTTAAAAGGCAAGTAGAGACCACCATGTACTACGTCATCTTTGTCTTTTTACTTAAATAATCACGAGATCAAGTATACAACACCATGCACTGGGTCATGCTTGTCTATACTTGGCCACGGGAACTTGATAGAGCTTAGGTAGGTAGCATCAATGTTCACGGACCACCTAGGCGACCGGGGGCGTCCGGTCGTCTGGGCGGTTGTGCGACCGCTCAAGTCTGGGTGATCTTTTTTTTAAATTCAATTAAATTTTACAAAATAGATAACAAATCAGGAAAAATCGGGAAAAATAGGAAAAATGCACAAATATTATCTAAAAATATCATAGATGTTTAGGCTTCGAAAAGACACCTAGTTCCTCGACCAATGTCTCATTAGGCACCCCATCTACCCACCTAAACACTTAGGTATACAATTTATTGCTTAGTAGTATGATTACAAAGGTAGCTCAGAGTTCAGACAATAGTAGATAAGAGAGAAATTAGAATTACAAACTAACTAACTAATTCCACTGGACACATTGATCTAATGTCCAACTGGGAACCATATCATATCCTCCACCACCATCAGAGTCGTCGGAGTGGTTCTCGTTCGGATTGTCGACGTAGACATCATCTTCTTTAGTTACTTTATCGTCGGATTGGACATATTGCTCATCGATGTCCATCGGTGGTTGAGAATTAGATGCACCTACATCTCTAGAACTAATGTGAACGATGACATCATCCATGCCACCACCTAATAATGGCGCGTCAGATGCAGTGGAACATCGCACGTCAGATGCAGTGGACATGGATCGAGCAAAGCGTCTCCGTGAAGAAGAATGTCCTAAAGTTGGTTCCCCAGCGAGCAAAGCCTATGTAAGCTCATCCCCAGCGAAGACCGGATCTTCAGTTTCTACCAACCATGGATGCTCGTCGAAGAGATCGTAGTCCACACTGATGGGGTCATAAAATCCGGGTTTCTCCATCCTTTGCTGAAACATTTGCCTTAACTTTTGGTCATAGAAAGAGTGCATTTGATTTTGGCGGTTGAAGAATGAAGAACCGGATCAGAGACTTCACTTTCCAACTTCAAAACTAAGCACCAGACCGGAGACTTAATCGTGAAAACTTGATGATTATGAAACTTGATGATGAGAATAGAATTATGAAGAAGAAGAGAATGAGAGATGTGTGAAAAATGAAGAGGTTTGGAGGGGTTTATATAGGATTTGGGGGTAGTGGCAAACTTGTAAATTTAAAAAAAACAATAAAAAACAAAAAAGGAAAGAGCCGTTGGAGTGCCTCCAATGGCTCTCGCCTAGGCGAGGCGATCGCCTATTTCGCCCAAGCGACCACCGCGACGGGCGGTCGCCTACGGAAACATTGGGTAGCATTAAGCAAATAGTAATCATCAAGTTGCACTTCGTGTTGTGGTGATGCATATGTTCTTTTCTCCTAATTAATTCACATGTTGCAATTATTAGTTTGGTTGGTCCAAACTCCAAAAGAGAGTAGGGGTACTGGACTATAATTTTATACCTATAGATCTATATGATTTTATTTTTTTGAACAAACAATATAGAAATATGCTCTTTTGTTTGGGCTGATCATATTGAGCAACCGTCTTAAGTCTTAACCCAGCTTATAGTTTTAATTTTAATCCATTTAAAAAACTGACCCACCCATTAGATCCAATCCAACTACCTCTCTCCTTCGGTCAGCATATATTTAGGTTTGGTCAATTACCATAATATGCCAATTTGTCTAAATAAGAAGGGGTTTTTTTTTACATTCCTAAAGCATAGTTTTTCACTCAAACATCTCCCCAATTAAAGTTGACGTTTCTTACTTGTGAATGCATTACGCTATCTCTGCATGTTTTATGCTGTTTGACAAGTAAACAAATACAGAAATTTAACATGTCCATCTTAAAAAACGCCCGTTTTGATTTTCATTTTGGATTGCTAAACGTCGTCCATAAATTACTTAAATCGCTCATACCAATTACCGTTTTGTTATTTTCTCATTTTTATTTTTTTTACTCCTAATAAATCATCATCTTTTCATACTACAACAAAAATCATAGTCTCCCTGCAAAGTGAGCGAGTAGAAGGAGCACGTTTTGCGGACGTTTTTTTGTTTCGATACCTTATTATTGTACTCGGAATATTGATATGTTTACCGTTTATTTACATTTGTGTGTTTTTTCCACCCGTCACCACCGAAATCTTACAACGAAACCTGAAATAATTTGAAATAACAATCCGTACAAATTCAAGATTTAAAAAAAAACGGGGCGTCTGGCTAGAACAACCCCACCACCCCGATTTTTTTATTATACTTTACGGGAAATAATGAGTAATAAATGGATTGTGAATGACAAAAATGTAATTAAGACATGATTTTAGAAAAACTCAGGTGACATTTAAAGATTCGCTTTTCATTCGGGAAAGTTCCTGAAATATAGAAAATTGCAAGAAAAATATGATAAATGTAGAATAATAAAATAAGGAGAAAACTCCCAAAAAGTCAATCATTATCGATGGAAGTATATAGGGGTGAGCATCCGGCCCGGCCCGGACCAGATTTTTATCCGGGGTCCGGACCGAAGACCGGACCGGATGCTCGTGGACTGAAGACCGGACCAGACCGGACCAGATCGGACCGAACCCAAACTTCCCGGACCGAACCCAAACTTCCCGGACTCAAAAACCGAATTTTTATAAAGAAAAAACAAAAAAAGACCGGACCAGACCGGACCGAACCCAAACTTCCCGGACCGAAACCCAGACCGGACCGGACCCAACCAACATTTTCCGGACCGAACCCTGACCGGACCGGGTTTCTCTCTCCCCTAGAAGTATATATAAAACAGATTGTTTTGGGGGGAAGCGTAACGAAATGGCTATTACTCTTAACATGTAATATACGTGCAATTTGTTAGTTATACACCAAATGTATATGTTACACTAAGGGGTGTGAGTGGACGTTCGAAATTTGAAAATTCGTTCGCGTCCGGTTCGAAAAATATTTGATCCGAACAATATCCGATCCGAATAATATTCGATTTGTGTAATATTCGGGACATGCGAATGCAAATACGGATAGTGATACATCCGATTTGAATAATATATGATCCGAGATTTAATATTTGAATACGATATCATTCAAAATCTGTATTTTTGTATCCAAAGCGTATATAAATTTTAAAAATATAATTATATTTTTAATTATTTATATATATAATAAACATCATCCATATTTTTATATCACACGTATATATTCTCATTGAAATTATGTTAAACTTAATTGTATCATTTAAATATAATATAATAAATTTTAATAAATTTTTCCCAAATTTAATATCCCAAAAATCAATACTCCCACAAACTCACAAGTCAAATTTTTACGTGTATTTGTTTTGGTGACATGATGCATAGAGAAATAATACTAGTGTTAAAAATTATCTAATTTCTTAGTGCTTAAACAAGAATTCTGATCAGATTTTCGGATTCGAATATCTGGCTAACCGAATTTTTATTCGGATGCAGATAAAATTCAAATTTGATTCGAATCCGTCGGATACGGATTCAAATATCCAATATAACATCCGGTCGGATTTGAATTCGGATGTCTATATGTGTTTTCGAAAGCGAATGCGGATTCTGCTACATTTGATTCAAATTCGCTCTGTGTACACCCATGTGTTACACATATAAGTACAAGCAAGAAAAATGTTTTTATATCATATGTATTACCAACATTAGTACAGGCTCCAGAGATGAAAGAAATGCCGGTCCTTGTTCATCTGTGTGTACTTATATATTGTCTACCAACGTTTCACTTCATCTCTTTTGTTACACTAACAATTATATGTTTATTTTTCTTTATAGGACACGATTCCCCTCTAACTATCTCTTGTTTCAAAGCTTACCTTGATTTGTCTGGATGAGAACGTAAATCACCTAAGCAAAGGTTTCTCTATATCATCACGTATGTTGTACGACGATGGCTTCGTTGGCTTCAATAATGTACTCTTTGTTCTTTGCCCAAAGCACTATGTATAGGCCCCCAAATACGACCACCATTCCTATTAAACTGCACCACGACATTGATGAAATCTTTTAGTGGATCGATCGCCAGAAACATATGCTTGAGGTCAAAAGGTTTGATTAGAAAAATCAACTGTACGTAGAAATCACATACCTACCCCCAACTAATGTATCTTTTTGAGATCAATGCTGAGAGGATCGTTGTGCTAATGGTGGCAATTGGATTAAACATATTCACGAAGAAGGATCCTCTTTTTTGGATGGACCAAGTCTGGAAAGCTGTGGTTGAACCATTCACACCTGCCTGCAGTAACATTACAAAACCATAATATCGATTCAATCAGCATTCTACGTAGAGGAATCCTATTGTTTCCTTGATGATCATTTAAAAAATCATTAATGTTGCATTGGCAACGATGCTTGCTTGTAGTTTATGTTGTTAAGGGGTAAATTGTTAGTTTCATCAATTACTACAAAAAAAAAACATTTATTACAAACTAAGCTAGATTAAATGGTCAAGGAGTACTGACCGCAATTGAGGGGCAACAACCGCATGCATGTGAGGGGCAACGACCATCCATGAATAGGTTAACCTATGGAAGCATATAATTAAACCCGTTCTCTACAGAAGGATTTTCAGAGGGGAAAAGCTAATTTACTTTTTGTGTTTTTCTTTCGGACTCTTAACTTCATCATTTGATTTGATATTCCTTGCCAAGAAGAGAATTCTAATCTTGACTACTGTAGGACTGAAAATCTATAAACTGAGAAGTGCAAAAGTAGGTGTTTAAGTTAACGTGCATCAGATCTTACTATCATTTGATTATATAATACCCTTCAAAAAAACCACATCAATTCAACTAATACCACATGGCCTTGTAGAAAATCACCAAATTCAGCTTGCTTGTGTTTGGTTGTGTTTTAGTATCTTTCTGTAGTAATAGAAGGTGAAATGTCATGTTGGCTTAGTTCATGTGTTAATTTGTTTAAATTAGTGTGGTTTATTCTTATCTAGAAGGCTCAACCTCTTAAATAGCAGTACTGGAGTGGGGGTAAACAATTCATTTGTTCAGGTACTCAAAGCGTCCCTAGGTTTCTTTTTAAGTAAACAAATTGGTATCTTGTATCCCACTCTCTCTCTCTCTTGGGGGGGGGGGGGGGGGGGGGGGGTGGGGGTTATCTTGGTTATAATTTTGAAATTTCTGCATATTGATAGACAATTTTTGAACAAATGAAATCGTAAAAAAATATGCAATTGTGTTTATTCCACAAAAATATAAAAACTAGCCAAGTAACGACCATTTTGCCAAATATACAAAACTCTTTAGTCGGACTTCCAACAAAATCTTAGCTCTATCACGAAAGCAACGTAACTAAAACAACTTAGATAACTTTAATGAAAAGGTGATTGTAGATATCATCAAAATAAATATTGTTAAAAAATAAGTAACAATCTTACCCTCCTAAAGAAAGGAATAGAAAGCTCAACCACATCCTTCGACTTAATTTCTTGGGCCACTGCTTCCTGTAAAATAGGGAACTACTAAACGTCGCCCCAAAACTACTTAAACCGCCCCTTGAAATTACCAAATTGCCCTTAACAATATATTTAATACCCATATCGTCACGTGTCTTTAAACAAGGCTTTTTACTCAGTTTTACTAACATTCCTAGTATCAACACCACGAAAATGTCTGGCGAAACACCTAGATCAGGCGAAGTAACGGAGACGGATTTTTTTTTCCGACTCGGGCGTCTGGCTAAGACGCCTGCACGATGGTACAGGCGTCTTAGCCAGACGTCCCGTTTTTTTAAATTTTTTTGTCAAATTAAAATTATACGGTGTGTTATCTCAAATTATTTGACGTTTCTTTGCAAGTTTTCGGTGGTAACCGGTCGGATTACAATGAGTTTTTTTGCAAGTGATGAAGATTCAAAAAAATTCCAGATCCAACATTTTTTAAGTTCCAAATTCCCCGGTGGTAAAACATCCTGACTTACAAATACCACCTCGACAGGTCGTTCGGGGCGGGGGCGGCATTCCACCTCGCCGGTGAGGTGGCGGGGGTGGCAAGGGGGTAGCGCCCCCTGGAAATTTTTTGGATTTTGAAATTGTTGGATCTGGAAATTTTTGAATTTTCGGTCTACCGAAGAGGTATCGGTCATCCGAATATAGTAATTATTAACTTATTAATTAATTTAACAATTATCTAAATTTATAATCAATTATCTTTTTAAAAAAATAATAAAAAATTACGGGCGTCCGACGGTGCCGCCCCCACGTAGGAGGGGGCGTCTGGATAAGACGCCTCCCCATGGGGGAGGTGTCTTACACAGACGTCTGTCCCATGGGCAGAGCGTCTGGGTAAAACGCCTCCCCGATGGGTAAGGCGTCTGGGTAAAACGCCGCTCCGATGGGGAAGGCGTCTTAGCCAGACGCCCCCTCCTACGTGGGGGCGGCTCCGTCGGACGTCCGTAATTTTTTATTATTTTTTATTATTTTTTTATTAAAAAGATGTTAGATATTTTACGAGATTCGAGTACACTGGGGCGTCCGTTGGTTCATTACTGACCTCCAAAACATTATTTTTTATGATTATAAGAGGAATATGAAGAGAGATGTGTGATAGGAGGGTAAAATGTCGCGTTATAGCAGTATAAATGAGAGAAGGGCAAAATGGTAATTTCAAGAGACGATTTAAGTAATTTTGTGACGATGTTTAGCAATTCAAGTAAAATATTGTCATCAAATAAGTGCTCTCGTCTTTTCATTGACTGCATGCACGAGATAGACAAATGCTAGTTTGTAATCATTACAAGTGAATTACTTTGTTGTACATGTGTTGGTAAACAGTCCAACGAGTAGTGTTAGTGAACAATGTAGTGAGTAGAGGTATGCCACTTACGATGTGAAATTTTGATTATAAAATTAGTCTAATACTCCAATGGTTTTCTTGTCTCTTAATTGTATGTATTTCCAATACTTCCGAACTCTTCAAGGAAGTAATAATTCATTTTTTGAAGACCCACCCTTGGTACGCGCAAATGCACAACAACTATCAAATTTGAAAGGAGCATTTGCATGTACAATTTTTGGTCTCATATATAGTAATATGCAATGAGAATTAGGAGAAAATCCAACTTAGATTGCCAACACCAATTCAAACAAGTGATGACTTTTTGCGCATCAAGCACACTGGATGTTGATGATCCACTGAAGTGTCTTTGAAAAGTGTACGTGGCATCACTATTTAAATGTTCTCCATCACATATCTTATTTTAAGTTGCTACCACTAATCACTATATCATTGGTATTAGCCATTATCGTAGAGAGGTGCGACTAAGGGAGAGCAAAATCCGGTCTAAACCGGGTTTTTGGACCGGATCAGATCGGTCGGTCCAGGTTCGGTCCGGAAGTTGTGGGTTTGGTCCGGTCCGGATTTCGGTCGGGGAGATTTTCAAATTTCGGGTTCAGTCCGGTCTGGACTGGTCCGCATTTTTTGTTTATTTAAAAAATTTGGATTTTAACCGGACTGGACCGATTCGGACCGGTCCGGTCCGGATTTCGGTCGGGGAGATTTTCAAATTTCGGGTTCAGTCCGGTCTGGACTGGTCCGCATTTTTTGTTTATTTAAAAAATTTGGATTTTAACCGGACTGGACCGATTCGGACCGGTCCGGTCCGGTTTTCGGTCCATGAGCATCCAGTCCGGTCTGGTCTTCAGTCCGGACCCCGAATAAAAATCCGATCCGATCCGGACCGGATGCTCTCCCCTAGGTGCGACTGTGACTAGTGCAAGTGCAGAAAAAGAACACTTAAAAAAATTATTTTGATGTTAATTTGTAACGCTAATATATCATATATGCATGCTTTATGAAATATTCAAGCAAATTGTTTGGAACAAATTATAATATTTTGTGATACTTTAAGAAACGGTAAAAGCGTATAGAACTATTCTTATTACACTTCTAAACATAAACGAACCTTTGTTACCAAGATTATCACTTCTAAAAGTTTAACTAGTGGCATTTGCCACTGAAAATGGATTGTAAGTCATTCGCCCATAAAAACATGTTCAACACAATACATAAATGACTCACTAACGAAGCCGCGCTGTAACAAAGTTGTTGCAACTTGCACTTTTAGGTAGTGTTTAGAATTTAGATACTCTAAGCAGTGAGCCCCTAGAATCTGTCAAACAAAAATCGTTTTAGCCGAACACCCAAATCCAAAATCAAATTCTTTCTCTAGAATCGTGTTTATTTGCAAAACCGCTCTCACAACTCTTACAAAATTTATAAGAAATTTCATTGTAGATCGCTGTTCATGGATTATGAAGCAAAATATCCATCCTATCTTCCATGTCTTCCTGGAAAAAGGTGTTTCTCTTCCTCTCACTTTACATCCATGATGGGGATAAGATCGTACTTTAACTAGAACCGACATCAATTGTTAAGTGACTTATTGTAATCTAGAATCAGATATTATAGGAGATTGTGCGGAATCAAGTCTAGCAAAAATTGATTCATTCAATATTCATTCAGAATCAATACCCAAAAGGAGCATTTCATTCATTTTTTTCCACATTTCTTACACGGTGTAGTAGGTGGTTCAAATAGATTTGTTTTTTAACGTTCAACCTGTAGAGTACAATCATAGGGTCCTTTTGAATGATCGGTATTTATTTTTGCAAAAAAATCGAAGTTCTTCAGTTCCGAAAGACCACTCCATCAACTACTATAATTCAAATTTGAATCTTGGAACTTCCTGAAACCCATTTATTTACACCATTCAAATGGACTCCCAGTCCAAAAACAAACATAAGGTAAATGCCAAAAAAACAGAGAAACAAGAATGTAGCTTTCAAATGCAATGGCAAAGGGAGCAAGAAAGACGGACACGGCGAAGTTGCTAACAGCGACGTAGAGCAAAGGATCGAAACCACCCGACAGGAAACAGCTCTGGAACACCATGTACCCACCGCATGCAGCTTGCATCAACGGCAGCCCTCCTAATATCACAACCTTCTCCACCAACCCACCGCCGTCCATCGTGCCCACTACACATGACCGAAGTTGTTACTTACTTACTTACGTGTCTTGTTTTATTTCATGACGGATGTGTAAATCTCGTTTTTTCATGAATACAAAGTGCGGTTATCAAGCTTTCGTTTAGTGTGCCCATTTGACCCAATGATGATTACACGGTCCTAATCCTCCGTGATTACAATTTTATAGATGTACATGCTATGCGTGATAGTAAGTTAGTAACGACTAAGTTGGACTTGTATGGTCCATGACATATAAGATGAGTATGTATTGGAAGACCGATCTTCCATGGGCCATGATGGCCCATAAACCTCTGAAATGAAACCCAGAACGTGCATCTATCCCAAGGTTTTAAAAACCGGATCGGACGGTTCGACTCGGTTGAATCAGGAACCGATGGTCCAGCGGTCGGTTCAACTAAACCGATGGACGGTTCGAACATCTAGTTAATATTTACAGAAATCGGTTCAAATATGTCTGATCGTTAATATTTATTAGGTTTGGTCCAACTACGAGTCTAAAAATGCTGACGTCATCAACGATCCGACTGTGGTTGGACCGTGGTTCGACCATATTGAACCAAAACCAAAATTTTATCGGTTCGATAAACGGTTCGGTTCTGAAAACTTTGATCCATCCTGTAAGGTTGCAGTTGCAGTACATGTAATTAAAATTATTACTATCCATAACCCCCACAAAAATAGAGTGACTGCCTCAACTTCAATAACGTTTTTCATACCGTTTACATTATCCAACGAACAATTCTGCTACCACACGCATGATTTTAGCCCATCTCATAACCATCACTCATAATTTTATTACTATTACTATTTCCATCACAAATAACAATTAATTAATATCGACGAGCAAACCACCATCAATTAATCTTTATAGTTGACCAGAGACACATACGTCTTGTCGGGGACCCAATGTAACGTCCCGGAACAGCGGAAGAAATTTTTTAATTAAAACATACAACATACGACCGTCAACTGTCAACAAGAACACGTTACTAGAAAAGTCAACTAAATATATATATATAATATCTCCACGTGGAAGTCATAATACAGAGTGTCAAAAGAGTGATTACATGACTAATACATGACTACTGTAATCACTACCTCTACAAAAACGATCATATGACAGGACCCGATCCCAGAGGTACTCTCCTCGGTCACCACCAACCTACGATTGCCTGCTCCCTGAAAATGAAACACAAAATCCGCCTGAGTTCCCGAAAGGAACCCCGTATGCCAACATCTCCTAACATATACAGAAATAAAGACGAAAATGCAAATCCGCCTCGGGCCCAATGAATGCCCAACCGCCACCACGGTCCATCTCTCAGCCGCATAGGCATGAAAGGCTTCCCTCTGCCGCACAGGCTCAATGGGCATTACTCTCCTACACAAGGAAATGGCATCTCCTTCCTACACACGGATAGAAGGTGTCTCCCACCTACACAAGCATGGAAGGCATCCCCCACCTACACAAGAATAGGGGGTCCAACTGAATACACCCTCGTCGAAGGTGAAATCCGTAGCTCCGAGGTCCGGTAATCGACCGTGGGCTCAGAGCCGGTAGTCGACCTATGCTCGACGGCTCGCGTGTGGATAAATCCACCAACCCGCGGTTAATCGGTCGACCACAACAAATACACTGGTCGACCGGTCTCCCGCTCAGTACTCGGTGCTGAGGCAAATCACTATCAATCGGTCGGACAAGGTCTCTCGGACGGTCGACCGTTTAGCAAGTCACAGCCCAGTCCTAACCAATGATAATTCGACCCACCGGTCGAACAAGGTCAATCTAGCGGTCGACCGTTTGGAAGGTCTACGCTATACAATTTATATACATATATATCTAGTCGGTCGAACCAGGGTCCGTTCAACCGATAAGAAAGCCTGCATGAATCCTGCCCACTGTATTCGGTCGACCGAAACTCTTCCGGTCGACCGGATCAACAAGCACTTCACTGCACGCGGTCGGTCAACCGGATCACAACGAGCGGTCGACCGTTTAGATGGTCAACGCTCTTGACCGACTTTGCGCAGTTCGGTCGATCGATACACACTCGGTCGACCGAAGGTCTGTCTAACCTATATAAAGGGATGCGGTCGACCGAATAACCACCGGTCGACCGGACTAATGTAACCCTTAAATTCCCGCTAAAATTTGGCATAAACGGTCAACCGTCACACTGACATCGTTCGACCGTTTTCGGGCAGAAAGATAATATTCACTGATATCGGTCGACCAAACGTCACACGGTCGACCGAAACTATACATAATCGCCACTGAACAGACATCATTTAGACGATGTTCGGTCAACCGAACACACAATGGTCGACCGAACAGGTCATCTTCAACCTTGGTTCAGTGGGTTTCTCACCAGGGAAATGACACCAACGCCGCCCCCCTACACTCCCACACCTCTTGGGAAGTTACTATGAAAACTTGGCATACCTTTTTCGTGGAGAGAACGCGTCTGGTGAGCTCCTCCTCCTCCGGCGTCGCTTCTAGCTTCTTCTCCCTCTTTCCTCCGCTCCCGACACTCCTTCCTCGTGCGCGTCGACTCCACCACGTCGTCGGCGTCCTCCCTCCTCCTCTGGTCGCCGGGATACAAGAAGATTGGGTGAGTGTTGGGTGGAAAACGAAAATGGCAACAAGAGAGAGAGAGGTGAGTTTTGCTTCTTATAAACACAACCCATGCGCTACAGTGACCGCCCCCACCTAAAACCCTAAACCTCATCATTTTCTTCCCTTCCCCATGCAAGCAACCCTAATTTCATGGGTTTAATCCCTAACGAGGGATTAGATCATAACACCCAACCTGCCGGAATCACACTGTCGGCGACGAGCGTTTTCATCGACGAAGACGTCATTTGGATGGAGAAAGGCCCTGTTAGCGGTGCACCGGAGTTCAACTTCCAAACCGCACCCCATGACTGCTGCATTGGGACCCACCTCGAGCTCGAAGTCAGGGAACTCGAGTGGTATTGGAGGCTTACTGCTGCCAGATCTCCGTCTCCGTCCTCGAATTCCACCACGAAGGCAAGATAATACGGGTTGGAACCGCCATCAATTCGGAATGTGATGGTGTCGTTGCCATAGTTACATGGGACTCTAACAATAGATTTGTGCAATATTTCAGCTTCAACAGATCTTTATTTCTTGGAAAAAGTAGAATCTCCATATATCACTCAACTGCTAGTGTTAATTAACATGAATTTAAAAGAATCTATAGCAACAAAATCCTCTGTCCCATATAATTCAAATTTGGTGATTGTTTTGTCTTGATTTCAATTTATTTAGTTACCACTTTCGCTCCTGAAAATTTTGTAATCGAGTCGAGATGTATATCTGATCGATCAAGATATACAAAAAGGAAATACAATGTCGCTCTTCAAAATTGTCAATTAACAAAGTTAATTTCCATCAACAAATCTCGCGCGCCAAAATTGTCTATCGACTCTATCCTATTACTGTTTCTAGGAATCTACCATTATATTAGTTACCACTTGGATAATACGACGTAGCCAAAAAGCTTTACATCAGCTGTGAATATAGGAAATGAATGGTACACAGAACCAACTTTTATATTTTGAAAGCCATGATGATTACATATTGACGTTTTTATCCCCCTTAAAAGCAACGATCACGAGAGACCAAGGATATAACTCAAACCAAATATATAATTGGCGGTATTTGTGATCTAAAAGTTTAATAAAGAACACATATAACTCTAGTTTCAAGTATATGTGTACCATAGAGTCTAGCTACCTTGTGAATAGCACCGGCAGTATTCCGGCATTGCGCAGCTGATCCGCTCTACCAGGAACTGCCATTGCACCAAAGGCAGTCCCGCTCATGTCAAAATGGAAGTGATCGGAGTTACAAACACCTCCGAGACACTCATCCGTTATCACTACGGTCACCGGCTGCCCCGAGCAAACGGAGTTCGGGTTACACTTCACCTGTTCAAAGTCATGTTTGGTCAATAACCACTGAATTTATTTTTGTACGACTTAGAAAATTAAACAAGATCGTGATTACAAAAGTTTTATTACTTGGTAACATGAACCACATCCGTAGCCGGACTTAAACAACGAAGGCCCTCCAGCCGACGTCATGGAGGAGAATGGTGGTTGCCCCACAGCCGACTTGTACCCGCAAGCTCCACCTACATTAATAAAGTTTTGGAAAAGTTAATTAATGTATATATACTTAGGTAATGATCATCTAAAGGGTATGGTTGAACATATTAATTTTGGCATACCATCGCTTCCGGATCCGCTGGGGCTCCCATACCACGTAGCCCATGCAAAGTTCCAATAGAAATTTTCAACCTTGGAGGCGTTGAGGCCATAACAAATACCAGAGAAAATGAGGAGAAGTAGGAAGACACTATGAGGCATTGTCATGTCTGTGTTACAGTGTACAATAACAAGGATGTTATATGTATATATAGGAGAAATGTATTGGAGCTTTTATCGTAAACAAAGACTTTTGTGTTATACAGCCACGAAGGTGAGTAGGGATATTTGCCTGGGTACACTTTCAAAAGTACGTTATTACACCTTGTACATGTATAATTTTTTGTTTGCAAAGTACACTTGCAAACTTGATTAATTGTTTTGATGCACTTCCATTTAATAGTCGTTAACGACCATTAGAGTTGTATGTTATGTTTGATTAATTTAGGTTAATTTGTGCTTAAACGCTTTTACTTCTACTAGAACTCGGATGATCGAACACCTATCACACGTCCGTTCCATAGTTCTAGTAGCAAATTAGGAATTCACTATCCAAAATATTCGGCTGACCGAATTTCAGTCTGTCGACCGACGCTCTGCGGAATTTAGTCGTTGGAAATCTCCAACGGTCATTCACCCCATTTATGTACGACCGTTGGACGTGAATTTCACAATCTGCCATTAATTTTGTTATATAATCAACCTCTCTCCACTCATTTTCTTCATCCACGTACTTCTTGTACAACCACTTCAACTCATTCTCCAACTCAAATTCTTCCAATTTCCACCACATTTTCAATGCATGGCTCCCAAGAAAGTTTCATCCTCAAAGAAAACGGATGTGCTAAAATTGAACACATCATATATATCATATTGTCAAATTGCATATATATTGTATATACTTTTAACATCGTACGTGCAAAAATTGAAGAACTAATCAAACTCAAGATAAGACTCAAGACTCATATATAATCCAAGTTCAAGGAGAAGACATGTAATTTTCCCTTAATGCACTAAAAGATATCCAAATATATCGGTCGATCGCCAAACCTTCGATCCACCGAAATTCCCAGAACGGATGACCGGACCACATTCGGTCATCTGAAACCCAACCAACATGGTCTTCCTTGGAGTTACTGGACTCCCAGAACAGATGATCGGACCTCATTCGATCGTTAAGATCCGCTCTACAAATTAACCATATTAGAAATTTGTCAAACATAATATACGACTTTAATGGTCGTTAACGACTGTTAAGTGGAAATACACCAAAACAATTAATCAAGATTGCAAGTGTACTAGACCAATAAAAAAACTATACATGTGCAAATATCCAATAAAATATTTTTAGAAGTGCATCCAAACAAAAATCTCAGTATATATATGACTAGAGACCAACTTAATCAGGAGTTTTCAATGTGACACTATACTAATTAAACTCAGCTAGCTTTTCTACGGTTTACGGTTTTATTCATTAATCGGTTGGCTAAAATATATATAGATTCTAATGGATACATATATAGTGGCTTTTCATGTGCGAAACACGTAAAAGAATTTTCTCTTGTAACTACCATAAAGGTATTTTGGTTTATCTGTCAATGTTTAGAATAATATATCATATTTTTGTGAAGTTAGAAAGTAAGCATGTGTGGATCTCACTCCGCCGATGATATGGGTTCCAATTTATAGTGTTTTGTCATATGCAAAACATGTAAAAGAAGTGTCTATTGTAACAACCATCTTCATATTTTTAGTTTTAGTAATGCTTGTGTCTCTACGTTTGGTAATTTTAAATTCTTGTTAATTGCTTGGAAGTAGGGTAAGTACGCATGCATGTGCGGATACCACTTCCTATCTCAATGATATCTGTACAAATAAAAGTACTCTCTTTGAGAGTGCGATTGGTTTTTAAGAATTTGAAGAAAATTGAGAACTTCAATTCTAAAATTTACTGATCCAGTTAACTTCTCATGGTTTTGTGAATACTGAATATTGGATTTCGTTTTGTCGGAGTTAGGTCTGTCATGGCTAATTTCTTTTTATAACACATGTTAAGTATACTTTCCATAAGGATGCAATGTTAACTAATAGTAGAAAAAGAAATTCGTGTTATAACTAATGACAAAAAAATAGTAAAATATGTTAACATAAGTTGATAAAGTGTTATAATTCATATAAACATGAGGTTGTGTTTTCTTCTACTACACTGATACATGGCCTGGAAATACAGTGATTCATGATTAATTCTAAGTAATATATTTATATTTTCGAACTTTACAAATTAGAAGCCACCCCGCCATTTTATGTGGTCGGCCGTATCTAAGCCCGACCCATTAGCTATCATGGATTAAATTCCAAGTCCAGACATAAATTAATGGGCTGCCAATATATTTAAGGAACCATCTCTTATTTATGAAATTTCATTTGGTTAGAATTGGCTTGTGGTAGTCACACCTAACTCAATTTTGATATGCGCATGACCGCATAGTTGAAGTTTCCTTGATTCTCAAAAGGGCACCACGAACATGTATGAGGTTGCTATAGACTATAGACTACTCAAGGTATTTATTTTGAAGCATTGATATTTTTATTAAATCTTAAAATGTAACTTAAAATTGATCTCCAATTTCCGGAAGAAAAAAGGGCAAATGGGTATACATCTCAAATTCGTTTCCTGCAGAGAGTTGCCTCCCTCCTATCACCCCTCCGATCTCTGATCACGTCCACATACTCAATGGCAGTGTTTGGGTGTTTGTATATTTGCAATTGCTTTTACGGAAACCCCACATTTGATGAAAACACGTTGCCAGGAGTAGTTTGGTTTGTCAGAAACTCAATACAATGTTCATGTTTTGTCTTGTTTTTGGAATTTCAACGTCAGACCAGAAACTCGTTGGGGCTGTTTCTGATTGATTCCGACTGTAGCACACGGATTGGATTCAAAATCGACCCGTTTTTATCAATTTTTACGATATTTGCCCCGACCAAAAGACATTTTCACCCCCTCAATAACCATAATCCCAACCTAAGACCCACAAATTCGCGTGTCTTCCCTAGCACAGTTTCAACTTTACTCTTAGTCAGTATGAATAGGGTTGAGCATCGGTCCAAACACGGATGCTCTTCGGGGTCCGGACCGGGTTAGCACCGGACTGAAACCTGAACCCATTCTAAGGTCCGGACTGAAACCTAGACCGGTCGGATTCGGTCGGGTCTGGTCAAAAAACTCAGACCGGACCGAAAAATGAAAGGAATGTGTTCTAAAAGTTTTATTTTTATATGTCAATTATTATGAATTGTATGTACAAACATTTTGTTCTTTAATTATTGTATTCGTCTTTTGGAAGTGTTAAGGAAAAGACGTTTGGTCTTTAACCGTAGAGCTCTAAAAGATAATTGTTTTCATGAATCAAAAATTATTCACAATCATGCTAATTAACATGGAACATTAATTACCAAGATAAGATTGTATTAAGTAAAATATTATGAAATTGTGTTTTGTGTCATTAATGTTTTACTGTGTCTTAGATATTAAGATATGAGACTTGTATCTTTTCACTCAAGAAGTGTTTCATTTGATTATTGTCAAAAACTATCAATGAGTATAGTGATAAAGACAATAATTGGTTGAACATGACTTGTGTTGGAAAAGATAGCTAGTCAAACGACTATCATTGTCCATCTTAATTGAGTGATGATATTAGTGGGTCATTGATAAAGCAAAATTTTAATGTACGCAATGTGACTTAAGTTAAATTACATAGTTATAATTAGCTTAAAGAGATCAAGAAATAAATATGATACAAATGTGACACATTTCTACTTTATATATATTCTTAATATCATGGGGCAAGGGACGGACACAAGTAGTGCACTCACATCACTAAATGGATCGTGTTTAATTCGAGTGGAACAAGACAAATCTGTGCTAATTGGGTAACTATAATGTATAGCTAGATACCACTTATATTTTGAGATGTTAAGTGTTTAATATCACTGTCAATTTGGCTTAGATTCTCCTATAGGTCTCACTACAAAATTAGGAAACAAGAAGCTTGATTTTGAGTTCATATGATGTGGTGGGTTTCATGAGAAAATGGACACATGTGTCGAATCAATAAAATCAATATGTCACGAAAATTGACATAATTAGAATCATGAATAAATTCATATGAGGTGTATATATTATGGGGTGTAATAATTTAATATTACATAGGATAATATATTAAATAAGATATGAATTTGCTAAAAACCTCAAAAGATCAAATTTTGTTGGATATAAATCTAAAATTTGACAAAAGCAAAATCAGTGTCAAAACGGTCAACCATTTTGGGTTCGATCGACCGAGGTTTCTTAGGAATGGTCAACCGGACGAACGTCGGATAATGCAAATGATTGACCAAAATTGTCTGGAGTGTCTAGACAATTGGATTTGGTCAACCAAAAATGACATTCTCTCTGTCCTCTACCTTCTCTCTTTCTCTCCTACCCCTTACTCTCTCTTTCCACAGCCACCGTCGGCGGCTCACAGGAGCCGACCGATGACCGTCGTGCTAGCCCTTAGGCTGACCAGTCGCACTGCTAGGGCTGTGCAAGATTCGGGTCGGTCCAGTTTTTTGGACCAGACCGATCGGTCGGGGTTTGGTCCGGACCGAATCCGACCTATCCGGGTTTCGGTCCGGACCCCGGGGCAAGTTCGGTTTTCGGTCAGGTCCAGTCCGAAGTCGGTTCAAAATCCTAATTTCCCCTCAAAAATCCGGGTCCGAACCGATGCTCAGCCCTACGCACTACGGCACTAGCTGGTTGCAGTCGATGCACCCTGCCCTCGACACCATCGAGCAACCACAAGGCCATCACACATCGGCCCTCCACACCACCAACCACGACGAGAGGGAAAGAAATGGGGAAGATGGTGGTGTACCTGCCCTCACAAAGGGGATGAAGAAGGACCGGAGAAGGGAACGATTCCCCTCCACACCCCACGTGCAGACACCTCACCACCACTCCTGAAGGGTTGTATGAGGAGGAGGATGGAAGAAAAAGAGAAGGGTGAGAGGTCAGGGATTGGGAGATTTTTGGGTTTTGGGTGTAGGGATTTTTGGGGAAGGAAGAGAGAGGGGGGATTTAATGTATATATACTTTGAAATCACACTAAAGTTAGTAGTACCTAAGATGTATCTAATCCCAAAAATTGTGGCAATATTTTGGTTAGTATTAGTGAAAGTGAGTGTTATCAGTGGCTTCATTGGTGCCTTTTCATTTGGTATATTTTTTCTCATAATTTGACATGTGGTTCTTCAATTTGGCTATGGATCACTACTGAAGTACTGATGCGTATTCCTAAACTCTTGGTTAGAGGTTTTGTTTTCCCAAATCATCCCTGTGCATAAATGATCCTTATCCAAAAATTCTGCTAAATGATGCTTAGTTGACTGAGCCCATACTTTGTAGTCAATACCTGCTTGAGTATGTGACATGGAAAAATGGCGATCATATGTTTTGCTGTATTGTTATGTGTTGGTTGATTTATTTAAAAACAATCTAACAATTTGTCATAAACCTTTGTACATTACGGGATGCCCGTGGTAAAACGAAAATGTTGATATGTGAAACATATTTGAAATAAGAGGGTATACCTGAAAGTTTATCTAATTGGATACATAAACTTGATAGAAGGGTATAAGTAAAAACATATTTGAAATAGGAGGGTATACATGAAAGTTTATCCAATCGGAGGGTATTACTAAAATTGAAATTCATTTGAAGGGTACGTATGAAATCCCTCTATAATAAACTATATAAATGAGCCCACTTTTAAGTTTAATTCAATTGTAATGTTTGTTCTAGGTTACTGGATCGTAGTCTTATTGTAGTAGGCCTTGTTATCTAAGCCCATATGGCCCACGATGATGTGGAGTAAGCTGTAATCGTAAAGAGAGGTGTGCAGAACTTCCAAGTAGCACCAGATTTTGTTTTGTTTCAAATTAGCAGTAAAATTGAAGTTCTCGTGGAACTAAAGACTTTATAAATTTAGTAAAATATTTTACCATAAGTTGACATTTTTTTACGATTCAGAGAAACAGTTAGAGGTTGTGTTGTTCTACAACTACACCATTACATGGCACAAAATACAAATATACAATGACCCATGATCAGTTCTAAATAATATATTTATATTTTCTTTATAAATTTTACAAACCACCCTACGGGATTATGGGGATGGTCCTAATCCAAGCCTGAACCATTAGGCCATTGGTGTCATGAATTAAATTCTAAGCCCAAAGGTAGACTAATGGCCTGCCTAAATATTTCTGGAACCATCATAGTGATTTGATTTGGTTAAAACGGTTGTAATTGTCATTAGGATGCCGAACACTGTGTCAAAGTGTTTAATTAAAGTATTTTTAATTTAATCTTAAAATGTAACTTGATGATGTTGGGATTTGATCTTCAATTCACATTAATATAAAAAATCTGAAATTCAAGATGTTTTTAAGAGTTCCAAGTGTATACCACCAACTATTTGTTAGGTGCAAATTCCACTACAACCAAAAGTCCATAACCGTTCAATGTAAATGCAGCCGAACTGCTGTAAAAGCTTTATAGCAGTAAGAATAAAAATATAGAATCTGTAAGTTTGTGCAAGCTTTATCTCCATCCACATTAAAAATTGGCCATATTTTTAGAAAGAGAATTGTATATTGATTCTTTAGATATGAAGCCGACGAAGGTGGATGCTTCTCAAATGTGATCCGTGCAAATTGCAACATCACTCTCTGTCCTCTCAAACGAACATGAGCATTAAAGGGTGACACCAATTGTGGTGATGGTAGTTAACATTAAGTTTAGTTCAATACCCCACATGTTGGTGGATGGCATCTATAGATACTATTTCCAAATTTTGTTTGCAATGTCACGAGCATATATAACCCACCTAATCGATTCGGGTGGTGAAGTACGTATAATACATTATTTATTTATCAATGATTTTGCCCGATAGCTCGAGATTTCAATTATTATACATGTTGATGATTTTATCAGGTTTCCAACCTCAGCTAAGATTTCCTTGTTTGCCACTGACTAATAATCACATTAAATTGTGTAATAGAAAATGACTCCATTTGTCAACTCGTGTAAATGTGTGGATATTTGTTAATGAGGTTTAGGTCGAATGTCTCCTTCAGATAATACAGCTGTTGGAACCTTAAAGCTGGAGAACATCAATTTCACACTATTACTTATTTATGCCACAAGGACAAAAAATCCTCTTCACCCAATAATAAGTTTGTAAACGTAATTACACGGTAAGTTGAGATAACTTAATTGGTCATTTTAGGATCAGGTAAATTAGAAGTTACAAACTCAACTTCAATTATCAATAGCATTCGTTTTCTTTAAATACTTGTAGTAAGAAAACAAGGAGAAGTTTAAAAGATCAAATAAGGGCGAGATTGAGAATACATAATAAACGCAACCATCGACTGCCAAATGGTTTTGATATGTAGCAGAGTTGACAATAGAGAGCGTTGACGATTGGGAGAAGGCAAGGAAAGAGCTATGGTTAAGGCATTTTTGTCACTTTGGATCACATCAATACGTCAGAGTTAAAAGAAAATAAAACTTAATTCACAATCTACAGTTTGTGACCGCACGCACTATCCAAATAAAACCTAAAATTTGCATGACGTATCTATCCTAAAATATACTTTGTTTCGAGTTATGCGTGGTTCTGGACGAATGTTCACTCATTCAAACTAATAACATCCATAACCCGTGATACTAGCTTTCAAAGGGCTTATTTTAGATAGTTTCAACCCTAAGTTAGGATTAAATTGACTACACTCTTTTGCCAAGTACTGTTTGGTAGATTTAGGGTATTAAAGCCCTAGCAAGGCTAAACTGGGCAAATTGCAAGTACGGCTACGATCACTTTGTCATGTCCTTCGCTAAATTAACAAAGAACTCGATCGTCCATCTATTTTCTTGATCCATCTACTATAAAGCAAGACAGGTTACAACTAGAATTCAATTTCTGATTCGCCGTGTTGGATTGATTCGTGATGTTTGAATCTCTTTTTTGCATGGTTATTGTAACCTAATCGTGCAACATAATCAACCTATTTTGTAAGGTAGCTCCTTTGTTCGCTAAATGAATGAAATGTTTCCGGAGTCTCAAAAAAAAACAATTCTTGATTTTAATTATTTCAAGATTAAAGTTCTAACAAGTTGGTCCTACTTCGACCAGAATTATTTTAACGAACTAACTAATAAGTATAATAATTTATTATTTTTACCATCATAATTATCTCACTTTATATTTGAATAATGTTATGTCAGGTATTTTGTTTGGTTTGCGTGTATCACATGGACTTACATAGATTATCAAAGAACATATGGATTTAAATGCAAAATGATAGATATAAACAAAATCTCATTGAATTATTCCATGATATGCACTGAAATCATTTTAGCAATATTTTGTCCAACTAAAATATTGCTAAAATGATTTCAGCAAATAAAATATCAAAATTCGGTTTAAAGCATCCAAGTACAAATAGCAAAGTTCCGGAAAAAAAATTGGATTGTACATGTCACTTGTTTTATTCATAAATTCCACATCCGACTACCAAATTTGATTATTTCAGATTCGTTGGAAAGTTAATTGGATAGAGAAGATTTCATCCTTTTCATGAAATTTCAAAATAAAATTACAAAAGACTCAAATATTAGGACGAAGACAAGTGAATTAGGAAATTTGATCTCCAGTCAGGCCCTCTCCAATTATTAAATAAGTCTTGCATCCAGCATCCAAATCAAATGATTCAAATGACATTCGAACAATAGTTGGAAGGAGCACAATTTCTTCTCTCATAATATATTTCAAATTTGGACTGTCTCCGGGGTCAAACGACATATGCAAGACATCTGACCTAGGAGGGACAAACTTCTATATAAAGTATTGCATTCTCTATTCAAAAGAGTTCTTCCCCTTTAGTTTAATTTTTCGTTTATTTTCTACGAGGAGAGTGTGGTATTGTATGTACTTAGTTTTTTTTCTTAGCTAATAAAATTGCTCTTTTCTTTTCTTTTCTTCTCTTCTTGTATGAGTTCTTTCAACATGTGTAACTAAAACCATCTCTTGGGAGGCAGTTGACATATGAGCTAGAATAAGTTAGATCATCTTTAGTCATGACCTGGACGACCTGGTCATGAGTTTTCTCTCTCTTCCAAATTAGTTTTCTCTCTCTTTTACATCATCTTTCTCTCTCCCCAACCAACTTTCTTCTCTTTCCTACACTATTCATCTTTTAATCACAACCCACCACAACTCATCTCTCTCATCCACATCATTTTGGGGTCGGTCTTGGAAAAAATTCTAAATAATTAAAACAATTAGAAAATGTATTTTCAAAAAAATAATTAAAAAGATTAAAACTAATTTTTAAAATAAAATCTTTAAAAATTTTGCTCTCTCACAACGACCCGGTCATCACGATCGGGTCGCCGCCCCCCAGTGAGGGGGCGGCGACTCGGACGACCGAGTCGTCGGGGTCATCTGGCCAGGACGACCCCCGTTACGGGGCTGGTCTAAGAATTATGGTTATTATCATGTTGATATTTTGATTTGTTATTATCTTGCTAATTCACTTGAAAGAGGTAGATTATTTATAATTATTTGTTAGGTTAATGTAACATGTAAGTTTCTTAACGTATGCTTAGAATTATATCGTTACTTCTTGTGTTGCAAGAGTTTGTGAAGTGGTAATTAAATCTATGTTAGTTATTTTTTGATGGTTTAATCACTTTAAGTCTTGCTTATAAATTTAATTTTTTATGCTTAATGAAATGTGCAACATTTTTCCTATTTCATGTCAATGCAAATGTTTTCACCTCTTAAGTGTTTAATCTCATTGTAATATTTTATGATTGCATTCTCATCGTATAAAAATTCATAAAAATCTTTGTATTATCTCTTAATAAAACAAAAGACTAAAAATATCAAACATCATTAAATCCATCACCATTATTACTCGTGTTTCATTGAAATCAAAAAATCAATGAAAATTCGACACCTCTCCTTATGTTCGTCCGTAACAATGTTGAATACAGTGCCCATCCTGCACTATCAACAAAGTTACAAAATAGAAAATTTCCCACCATGAAGTGTACCCCATTCACCAGGAATTGATGAACTAAATTAACCACCTAAACAAATAATAAATGTTGATCATATATATAAGTTTGGTGGCCTTTAACTTATAGCACCCTTGCGCATTGCTTGAATCCCATTCTCTCTCTCCTCCTCACCACACATAAACCTCAATGCCCTCTCTATTTGGTACCCTCCTCCAATGCTCACTTCTCTCTCTAGATGGCTGCAGTAGCTCTTGAATACACTCACATTTACATGCAACTTGAAATCCATCAAAAATAAAAATTCCACCTCCAACTTGTTCAACTCCGCCGTAGTTAGTCCTCCGACGGCCGCAAAATGCGAGTTCTTAAAATTCCTACAAACCAAAATGAACAAAAAAAAATTAGAAATATATAGAGATTAATGGCTGGCAACTTCTAATTGAAACTTGTACATTCATTAATAAACCGTTCAACTCAAAACTAACATGATTCTCATGTTTCATATATAGAATGCCACTGTGAAGTTTTATGATTTACTAGAATTTCCCTAAGGCAAGGATGCATGATGTTTCCCCTAGCCATCCGTTTATATTCTACTAAAAATATATGCACATGGTACTTAAATAAGAGTGTACAATGTGAGTCTTTTTTTGATGAACTAGGATTAGCTTAATTTAAATGGTTAGACTTACAATTGGAAATAACCTGATTGGTAGATTTTTAATCATAAAGCAGTCAAAATTAGGAATTGAACCTCAAAGCTAACAAATTACATCATTATGTTCAGTCGAGATAGAAAAAACTCATAGCTCATGTTCTAAAACTTGATGAGAATTATATAGTAAAAAACTTTCAACACTACAAAATTAAATACAATCCAATTTACTTAACTACGTATCCTTTCCAACAAAGATTGTCAACTCAAAGCAAGTTGTTATCCTAGCACAATCACAGCACATGTACACTACACCAAAGTAGTTGAAAAGTAGCTCAAAAGACGATTCCTTCAATAATCAAAATTCTTAAAGTATCAGAGCCGACCGATCGACCAAATTCACTAACCTGTCCTCGAGGAACTTAGATGCCACCATGACGGTAGTGAGGAGCAACCGGTGAGCGTTGCGGGATGAAAGTCGGATCGCCTCGAGGCGATCAAGATACACATAAGAAACCACAAAAACCGCGGGGCCGGTGGCAGTGTGCTTGTGGATCCTCTCGAGGAAAGACCGTATCGACATGTCGAGAACATGATCGTTATCGAAGATTGTTAAACCGGTGTCGGACGGGGCGTTCCTAGCGATGGTCCGATCGAGGAGGGACGCGAGGACTGAGATGACCAAAGGTGGCGGCTTCGGGTCCTTGGAGAAGGTGTCGACGACTCTGTAAAGATCGGATCGGAGCTTGGTCGGGGAGATCGGCATTGGTGGTGGAGACATGACACAGATGTGGTGTTGGTTGGGTAGAATATGAGGGAATATATAGTGTCGGTTGGCTAAAGGATGGCGAATTGGCGAGAATATATATATATGTGTGTGTGAATCTGAGATTAGATGAGAATGAGATATGACTTCCTTCTCTCTTCCTTCCTCCTTTGATTTATAATGTTTCTGTTTTTGCTTGAATTACATAAGTGCCCTTTATGGGCTCTATTTTTCTTAAACTAGTTCATAATATATTAGCATTTAGCAAGTACCCAATTGTAGCTAGCTCAGTGACATGTAATTAGTCAGTATAAAGTTTTCATATTTAGGTTAAAATAACCTAGAAAACCTCCCAAAAAATAATGCATTACTATAGAAGAATTTCTACTTTAAAAAGAAATAAATATTTTCTGAAGATATTAAGGATGTTAAGAAAAACAAGATTAAATTCGGGTTATTGACAACACTTCGTAGTGTGTGACACAAATTTACCAAAAAATACTGCATTACTAATTGAGTTTCTACTTCAAAATTGAATAACACAAAGTGAGAACTGAAGATATCAAAATATTAAGGATATTAAAAACCAATGACGTTTAACAAAATTAACTTTCATTTAACAACATTTCAGTGCACTGTTGTAAAACATACGTTGGATTTTTTGACTTATTACGGTTGACCACCACCACTGACCGACAACCTGACGTGGTAAGGCAGATGTGGTAAAGTACTAACTACGTATGTTTTTACTAAGCCGAAGTGAAAAGTCCGACGTTGAAATTATTTTTTGCAGCAGTGATGCGTGCAGTGAAGTTAGATGCTTGCCCTTTAAGTGGAAATTAATAGCGGGTGGGTCATGTATGTGTAACATTTTTTACATGGTTACGCTTATCATTTTCTTATGTTGCCTTTTTTGTGTTTTAAGGAAAAAATTCGTGTGTTGGGACAAGTATGCGGTTGGAGTGGAGGTTCATGTGATTCTGGAGTTGAGCAATATTCTAAAGAAGATTATGTGCAATTTGGTGGTAATAACATTGTAAAAGTGATTGTTATATCTGTTCTACACCTTGAGATGAAGACCCATTAATCGTGCTGCACCTGTCAGATTACACTGCCTTATTTTCTTCTTCTTTTCTGTAATTTATTAGCATCGGAGTGTAAAGGAGATGAAAACGAGGATGGCAAATAGAAACACGAAAAAGAATGGTACATGAATAAATCAGAATCACAATCTAGTATTACACTTTCATTTATCATGAAACTATGTAGATAATTCATACTAATCATTCACCAAATTTAGGCATTTGACAATCTCCGAGCTGTACAGTATCATGGTTTAATATTGTTAATTTATGCAAAAAAAAACATGGCTACTCCTGTACCGGTTAAAAACAATTAATACTTAAAACTGTAAGGGTTTGTGCGTAATTATTGCATTCCAAGAAGTTGTTTCATGCTCGAATCACTTGTTCTTGGGTTGCCGAGCCCAGTTTAAAATATGGGCGGCCCAGCTTATTTTAATGTACTATAATTTGATTTACTTGCACATTGCAGATCTATCATATTGTATTGAAAAGGTTTTAGTGTGAATTTCTTCTTGTGATGAGAAAACGTTAGTGGTCTTAAACTCTTAATCACATCTTCTTTGGCTTGCGATTATGTAATCATCCACTGCATATCACACTGTTGGTTTTTCAAAGGGAAAAAACTCACTATAATATGTGGTGGCTGATTATACAGATAGTTACTATTTCTCTCTGATTGCTAGTGACTTTTGAGATTCAGTTCTCACTTCTGATTCCACTTTAATTATTTTTTCCCAACTTCTGTCTGATACGCAAAAGATTGAAACATCCCCTGAGATTTAGTATTGAATAGAAATACGTGGAAGTTATAAGATTTAGCATCTCACTTCTGAACCGTGACTACTTTTGACTTCATTTCTAATCTACCTCATCATCTAGTTTGAGATTAAAGATTTTATTGTTGTTGTTATGTTTCCTTAAGACTTTGTATTGCAAGTTATAAGATTTTGGTTGAAGCAAAACATCAAGGTTAATTTTCATGAAACTTGAGGCTATGTACACCTTGATATATACATATGTACGTTCAAGTCGTACGTTTGAAGTAGATAAATTGTAATTAATCACACTTCTCATTTTTGTCCGAGTGCGCCCAAGTTTACAAATTACAAGTGACCATAGGACTCACATTATTATTAAAATTAGCAATTTTACCCCTTTATTATATTAAGAGACTTCACCTTTGAACCTGTGATGAGAGATAGGTAGGTAGGATGTCTGTTCCAATCATTGTAAGGTACGCCACATCTTCTTCGGACAATACATGTTAGGTGTCACATTTGTATTATATTTACTTCCACAAACACTTCGGCCCACATAAGATATGCAAATGGCAAAAATATGTAACCACAATCGCATGGTAGAAGACAATATCAAATTAAAACATCTATTGGATTAAAAAACACAATTAATAAAGGCCTCTTCGAATATAATAGGCATACAAAACATATAATAGGCATAAAAATATAGTGGAAAAAAAACTACTCCCTTCCCGCATGAAGTTTTAATGCAGGGGGCAAAACATTCAAATATATATATGCACTAATTATACTACTGAATATAATAAAATGCCTTTGGAATTGTGTCCCAGAAGACATCTTCTACTCGTTGGGATTTGAGATATGGTTTAGCTGAGCGGGCTGATTGTAGGTTTGCTGGTGGTACATGGCAGCCATTCTGTTGAACCCGTCCATGCTCATTGGCTTCTGCGAGTTATATGATTCAATGATTAGTACGAGAACATGTTATGATAATTGAAGGTTGTGAAAGACTTTAGTAGGAGTTGTTTCAGTCAAAAGTTCTTGATTTCAATTTGAATGTGACTTGCTAATCAATGCGACCAATCTAGTTGTAAACGACTGCATCGAGCTAGGTAGGTGGTATCTTGATTAAGATATATTGTAACATGCCATGTGAGATGTTACAAATGGTGTCGTAGGCATTTTAATGGAATACCATGCAATCATCATTGTCATCTTCACATTCTATATTGAGCCTTTAAGTAGTGCTTGTGGGGAACGTGATAAATTATCTACATGCATGCATAAACATGACATTCTTGCATAAGCCCTTAAAAATTTATGAAGAATGGCTTAAGAAATTAACCTGAGCTTGTTGGCAAGCCATGTAAGCAGAGAAAGGATCGTTAGGAAGGACGGAGGGCGTCGGCTGCGGTGCACTTCCTGCATTTGATTCGAAGGAAGGGGGAAGAAAAGGAAGGAAGGAAGAGGGGTGAAGTAGAGGCTGTGGTGGCATTGTTGGGGGTTGAGTCGTGGCCCGACCGAGCGGGTTCATGGTCATTCCGGCCATTCCCATTCCCATCCCCATCTGAGCCATTTGTGCCATTTGAGCCATCATTGACATTTGAAGTTGCTGCATTGTTAGTGGCATCATCATTTGGGGGATGCTGCTCATTCTGTTCATCACTTGCACTTGCGCTTGGAGCTGTTTCAGGTAGTCAATCACCTCATCTAGCATTGATGCCTTGTCTGTCTGGAAGAGTCAAAACATCAAACTATTCCCCGTAAATTCAAATGCTTTTATTATGTTCAGTCCAAAACAATTTTTTAACAATTTGACGTACTTTTGATTTCGTACATTAACAGTTCTGACTACCCAATCAGTGAATTTTGAAGCGCCAAAATAATACGAAAATGGTGAAAAAAATTAGTTGAAGATAGTGATATGATTTTCTGCCATAGTTAAAGGTAATGTATTGATGAATTCTATAACTCAAGGTATTAAAGTAATTTACGACCATAATTAAGAAGAATAATTAAAAAATTAACCTCAAATATATTTAACATATGGAATTATTGTGTTCACACTTTACACATGTTTGGTAGGTATGAACGAATGTTTGTTTTACCTTGCTAGAGTTTGGCACCAACTTCTGCAGAGTCTTCATCCTTTCATTTATTCTGTCCCTTCTTTTCTGAAAAATAACACACATGCACAAGGTAAGGCTACAAAAGTCTTGGTTTCTTGCTTCTCATCAATAATTAAGTTTGAATGGTTCAAAATATTAAGGATAATTTAGTTCAGATATAATGGTCTGCATTAAAACACTAGCTGCAAAAGTTAGTTCGTACAAAACGTCTACTTCCACAGTATTGTTGGGTAGTTATGGTGATGATGGATGTTCATACAAGAGACAATTCAAACGAAGACCAATCCATTTCAAAATTCCAATAATTGTCCAAACAGGAAATTGACAATAACATGCATTTGGTGGTAATCCCCTAGACATTAACCGTCCTTATCAAGTCCTTTTCATTTCTCATCTTACTAAAGCCTTTTTGGCTAATAATGCTACACGTATGAGTTAATCATTATTCATGATTCCCGACTCGATGGACAATCGTTACGAACTCCTTGTAGGTTCCACATCTTTATCAAGGATCATGAATACGTGATTTGATGATAGGATTCAGAAGGTTAATAAGCCTGCTAATCAAATAAAATTTCTAATGATGGTTCATGAAACCAGACATAAAGCATAGAATTTTATTTCTGAATTCGATATTCTAACCCTTTCAGATTGGTTGTGGATGGCAGCGGCCCTGCTGCGCTTGGTGGAGATAGATGACCTCACCACCTCGCCTTTTCGTTTCACTTCTCCAGCGCAACTACCATCTCTCTAGATCCCATACCAAACAACAACAAAACTATTATATATATGATATATCCCAACAATACAACAGGTTAATTAGAGAAGAAACAAATTAGCGACATAAGCCACTTCCTGGGTTCACCGAATTATATCCGACAACATCTTTTTCACTTTTAAGTCGACAAATGATATCGTTTAGTTTTGCATGTCTTCTGCAAAACGTATTTATTATGTCTACTTCCTCTTAATGATGGCTCTCTAACAGTGTCTTAATTCCGCGTTAATTTCAGCATAAAGTGCTGAACTTTCTTTCAAAATAAATTTGGTAGTTTGTGTTTGTATGTGTGTGTGTATCATACAATAAGAACTTTATACCATACTAATAAGTTTTACAAGTTTATTTCAGTATTTGGTATCTGAAGATATCTATGGACACATACAATTTGCCACTTTATAACTTAATTACTAAATTGTAAAACCAAAAATATCAAATATATTTATGTCATTAGAGTGATCGTTTATTACTTGCGCAAAACAAAAACTGAAGCCCATATATATATTTTCCCCAAACAAAAATATTTATAAGTTATTTTAACAATTAAATATTTGCAACAAATATTTAAACTCATGATGCTTGGGTTTTAATTTCGGTTCTAATAAGATTATAGATCTATCAATTTAACTAGTCTCGAGTCTCGACCGATCGGTCCGTATAAATTCCCACGTACATCTCTTAATACATATAAAGATATTCTAATTTCTAACCTGAGAGCGCCGACTTTGACAAGCCGAGTCGAGCTCATCGACGGCAGTCACTGGCCGTCCATAACTCGTGTTCTCCGTGTCCGGCGAGCAAACCAACGGTGACGTGGACGTCGTGAAACCCACGTCCACATCATCCATCCCAAACCCGAGTGACGCCGCACTCCCACTTACGCTGCAATTCCCCTCCCTCCCTCTCTTCCTCCCCACCAACTCCGGCACCTCCTCGTGCCGCTTCGGGCACGGCACGAGGGCGTCCATGACCGTAGCGATGGAGGTTGTTGTGTGCCAGGGTTCTGTGGAGTGATCGTGAGAGGTGGGATATAGGATCGCACCCGTGGCCTGATCGACCACCGATTTGAGGGTCCCACCGCTAGAGGGAGTTTTGCTCCATGGCGCCAACTTTTCGTCTCGGACACGGCCGAGACCATGCATGGATGGATGGCCGTTGACCCACGTTAACTCTGCTACCTCATGGTCCAACCTGCGCATGTAAATTGCTCCTATTTTAACAGCTTCCAGTGGTATTCCAATATTTGTAGTAATTTCCACACCAAAAAAAAGGTGTTTCTTTAGGATTGGTTAGTTTCGTACATGTTGGGGTTATTTGTTTGGTGAAACTTAGACATAGTGATTATGTCTCTAATGCATGTTAAAATCAATTCCACGTTAAAAAAATATTCATATTTTCAAAATCAATATATAGTATGGAGAGATGCATGATACTATGCTATCACAGCCCAATAGAGTGGCAGTGGTCTGTAGACATCCATTCATCGTTTAATTTACACGTATTATGACTAAAGAAAGTAACATGTGCGATGGTCTATGTTGGAACTTCTAAGGTCATTCCCGTGAATTATATAACACTATTATTTTCGAACTGTACACCGAGACTTTAATACTCAGCTTTGTGCTAATTCAACTATTATTATTCTTGATGGGTTACTACCTGCAAGTTTGACATGCATATTGAATTTTTTAGATTTTTACCTTTTTTAACAGCGAACGTGCACACATAAGTTTCAAGAAGAAAAAAGAAAAAATAATCTCAGTCATTTTGGACTAGTATAATTTAAACCTGCAATTTTTTAGTTGAGGAAACTGTGTAATTTGAACATGCAATTTTTTAGCCGAGGAAACCCCAGAATAATCAATTTAGCTATCTCAACTTGGTTAAGTTGAAGTGCATATTGTTGAAGTCTTCTCCCGTCAATAAGCATGTTGCGTTGAAGTCATAAGTACTTAAGGACAGTGCTATACAATCAAATTTGTTTCGCTTTGTTTTTGTCGTGATACTTTCATAATTAGCAATTGAAGTGGAAGATCTCGACCTCTATTGAAAATTGTCTATCCAATGTCAATTGCACGAAATTCCATAATCTTTACTTTTATATTCATTCTCAGTACAGTAGACCTTGAACTAGCTCATATTAAACAAAGCACAACCGCAGCTTGACATGATAATATTCAGCAGTTGATTCTCAAGGCAAACTTAAACCATAGAAAATAAAAGGTAGACTATTAAACAAAACATAATTACAATCCAGTTATCCATCAGACAAAACACAGAAAATAAACAATACCATTATTTAGTTTTAAGACGAACCTGGATTGGAGAGCGGCAGCGCTGGCGGCAATGCCCACGGCGGCAGAGGAGGTGAGTGGCAGAGCATGGGAAGAGTTGGGTTGGGCCTCCAACTCCCAGTCTGGCACACACTGGGTCATGATCACTAGTTCTCTCTCCTCTATGGAACCTCTACTTCGGCTTCGGCCAATTGGTTGCTCAAATTAAGTAGAAACAGAAGAGGAAATATGGTGTATAACGTTGCTCTGTTGACTTGCCGTGGGCCGACAGAGATGGGAGTTTTGCTACTGTGTTCTTTACTTTGGTTATATTTATGTTAATAAGCTAGATATATATAGTTAGGTTTATATTATATACCACCGTAAGTTAACTTTCAAGGTTACTATAGTTGACATCATAAATAAGTCTTCCCACCTCTAGTAGTAAGCATTTTACAAATTTATTAATAAACCTTCCTGTTGGATTTAAGCCAACACTTCACTTCTCTACTCAATTTTACCACATGACGAGTGGACTACCTCGGATTAGCTTAATTGGTAGTTTTCTAATCACCCAACATCATTGTACTAACTATTGAAAATTAATTAAAATATAAAGTGCTTCCAAGAAAAATGACCGGCGGAATTTCCGATAACAGATGATAAATTTCAAAAGTATTGAGTCGCGCATCTCTGAAATCGTACATAAATAGTTAATAAAAAGGGTTATTTGCTTGGGTGCCACCAAGAAACAACTAAATTGGCTTTATACCACCTGGTTTTGATTATTTGGCCTAATGTCATAGAAAAATCAAACTATTTATCTTAATGCCATAAAAAACAAAATATTTACCTTTATGCCATTCGTCGGTAAACCGTTAATTTTTCTGTTAACGTCCGTTAAGTATATTAATATTTAATGGAAATTTTGCAAATTCACCCTGAATAAACCAAAAATTCATAAAATTCATTATATGTGTTGTAAAAATTACAAAAAAATATTCAAAAAATTTATCTATACACTATCTTATCTCTATCTTTCAACTTTCATTTCTTCTTTTCTCTCACTAAACTTATTGACTCGATTACTAAACTAATGAAATTCGATAAATTTTTAATTTTAAAAATACAAAATAAATAATTATTTTTTATTAAAAAATTCATTTGTCTAATAAAAATATTTTTATATAAAATGTGTTTTTCCAAAAATATTATTTTTTGTATAAAAAAATCTTTTATCAAGTATCAGAATCTTGTACTAAAATATTAAAAATAAATAATATTTTTATGATTTTTACAACACATAATGGTAAAGGGTGTTAGGGGTGAATAAATAAATTTTTTGAATATTTTTTTGTAATTTTTACAAGCATATATAATGAATTTTATGAATTTTTGGTTTATTCAGGGTGAATCTGCAAAATTTCCATTAAATATTAATATACTTAACGGACGTTGAAAGAAAAGTTAACGGTTTTCCGACGGAATGACATAAAGGTAAATATTTTGTTTTCTTATGACATTAAGATAAATAATTTGATTTTTCTATGGCATTAGGCCAAATAGTCAAAACCAGGTGGCATAAAGCCAATTTAGTTGCTTCTTAGTGGCACCCAAGCAAATAACTCTAATAAAAAACAAGATTCCCCTCAAAATTCTCAATCAATGAAATAAAATACAAATAGTCAACTACAAACCGACAAACTACAATTTTAAAAACAAACAAACAAACTAGTGCGAAACTAAGATGATTTCGTAAGAAAAACATGTGACTCGCCGATTGTAAATTAGTATCTTAAGTAGTCTTTTAAGTCTTAACCATTAGATTTCGACCACATATTAATTACAAATTACTGCTAAAAATGTGGAGGTCTAAAAGGCAAATATATATCAAATATATAGCTGCATTTGGAGCTACAGTGGTCCACACATGCACGTCAATTCCCACAACTAGCTAGGTCGATCTCACCAGCATGTGGGTGGAAATAAAGCGAGACTTGTACACAAATCAAGGGATCGGTATAGTTTGGCCAATGAATGGAGTTAGCTAGAGAACAATGTGAGGGAAGCAAAGAAAGGTCAGAGTTGAATTGGTGGGTGGGTGGGTGGTGGTTTGTTTGGGAAGGTGTTGAGGTGAAGAGGGCACGTAGGCGTTAATTCTAGGCCACACCAACGTAGGAAAGGGTTAGCTTGTTCCTGGTGGAGAGAGCGGGATGGGTCTAGTCGATCTCGTCCTAATATCTTGTAACATGACCTTCAGTCTTCAAGACCACCGGTATCTTATCCATGCCAACTGTTGCATTCTAATTCTTGTGACCCATCCCGCAAAATTTGTCGGCAATAGGGTCCTTGTGGATGCAATTCTATTTGATTCAGCCTCCGTGATATCCCATTCTTAATTATGGGTCCTTGCATGTGGACACTATTCTATTGTTTCGACTATGATATAACTGTTTTTTTTAACGATTGCGGGATTTGAAAAAGAAAATTATGTGTAAATTGTCACTTCTTGAGGTCAAAAATGTAACTTTTGTCACGAAGAACAATAAATATATATACAAGTCTTTGTGAACTACTCGAAGATATTCAACTAAAAAGTGAGACATATATATTTGATAGAGAAGTTCACGACGAACCGGCTGTTCTAATGATTGTCATGATCTTCTTGAGAATTCAAAAACACCACCATCGGGATATTGTTTTAGGATTTTTCATACTCATTGCAGCTTACATCTTTAAAGAAATTTCTTTTAGGCATCTTACTTCAAACTTCTTGAAATCAACCCTAGTAGAAGAGAACTAGGAGCTTCTAACTTGCTCTTGTTTGTACCATCTAAAGAAGATAGAGGTGCTACATTTTAACTTTTTTGGCATCACAGTGACTGCTATCAAGAACGCTAAATCTAAATGTAATAATGTGTGGAATAAGCTCTCATAATAGATGAAAACGACTCTTATCAAGAAGCGCCAAAGATGAAATCCGATGACTCATAGTCAGAAGCCGTAGCTATAAAGTTGTCGATTCATAAAGAAAACAAAAAACTGTTTTAAAAAAATAACTTGAAAGGACGACCACATCAACGGAAAAAATTCAAAATATTCACTATTTTTTTTTTGAAAAATATGCATCTCAGAAACTTATTTGGTAAAATATGCACATTAAAAAAAACACATCAGATGTCGTTTTCATTAACTAAAAACGACATAACAGATGTCGTTTTTATACTATATTGAAAACGACACTGTCAATGTCGTTTTAATCCTAGGTAAAAACGGCATCCAAGATGTCGTTTTTATCTATGGTTAAAAACGGCACCAGCCTCCCCTTGTTTCCCATAACCGTCCACTCCCTCTCCGATGAGTTTCGAGCCTCCAGTGCTAGTTTCACGTTTTGCATTGGTTCTAAGGTATATTTAGCTTATTTTTTGTTAATGTTTTACTTGATTAGTTTGTATTTGTGAGGATTGGATTATTTTGGATTTGTGTGGATTGGTTTGATTTGAATTGAGAATGTATTGAACTCTAAATAATTATATAATGTTTGGAATTGGTTTGATTTGGAATAATGTCATTTATGTTTAGATTCGACTTGATTGAGTGTATTGGTAATAATGTATTGAAATGTAAATGTAAATATTTTTATAATGTTTGAAATTTTGTTGATTGAGAAAAATGTATGGAACTGTAAATAATAATATAGTGTTATGATTTGTTTATATATTTTATTTACAGACATGTAGTTTGGATTTGTTTATTTACACCGAAAACTTTTTTTTTGTTTCAATAGTTGCCAAAATGTCAAATTCACACGATTCTCATGGTCATGTCGATCCTTAGTCCTAGTACTACAAAAAGATCATAGATCATCTTCGATTCTCGAAAATGTAAGTGTTTGGGTTTTCAATTTAAAAATTGTGTATTGATTTATATCAGACCTTAATAATTAATTATGTTTTTCAAGAGCAATTGACGGATATTAAGTGTGTCGAGCACGTCATTCAGTTCAACGCTTGGAATGTGGAAGATGAAAGAGTGTGAGATTTGTTAGAGATTGCTGGATTTGGTGTCGTGTCTCGTTTGCAATGACTGCAATTGGATTGGAATCTAATCCGTGATGTTGTGGAGAGGTGGAGGCCTGAGACACACGTTCCATTTAGACACGAGGAGATGATCATCACGCTACAAGACGTAGCTTTGCTTAGTGATCTTCGTGTTGATGGTTTGGCGGTGTGTGCAGCATATGAGAGCATACATTTTGTTTCAGTTAGGATCCGGGATAGTAGGTGATAAGAGTAAAAACAAAGTTCACCTTAGATATTTACTGTTGTTGGAGAATCTATTTATATGTGAAAATTACAGTTAGGGAGCTGCATCACTGGTTGTTTTGTACAATTATATGGATCATGCATGTCTGAAGAAGGGAAAACCAGTAGTTGGTTTTCTGACATTGTTACATATTTGATGTTGGGAACATCTTCATGTCGGACGGCCATCTAGAATTCCCGGTGTGAAACTTCCATTGTGTCCTTTAGGTTTACGTTGGCGGACTCCTAGGTCGTGGGTGAACAATGTCAAGACGGCTCTAATTGAATTTTACAGGAATGCGTTGGACGTTCAAGAAGAAAATCAAGTGTCTTGGACCCCATACGAAGAAGAAGATTTGATGATGTTACCTGATGATTGCAGGCAAGGACATGAAGTTTGGATGAGTAGAACATGGATAGTCTGTTTCGGAATTACCGCTATGCACGTGTCGGATAGGGTGATGCGTCAGTTTGGAATGCGGCAACATATTCCAGAATTAATGGAGATTTACAAGATGAAAAAGGCTCAGGGGAAGCCTAGGGTAAACTGGAAGCAAGAGCAGCAATTATACATTCAAGCATGGTCACGTCACCGAGAGTTTGTTCAGATCGGGACACCTTCACTGCCAGATGATCTAGCTACTTGTAGACGTATTTAAATGGAGTGGTATTGGCAGATTATGATTCGATGGTTGACGAAAAGAGTTGAAGATGCAGAATTACCGAATTATAGGCCTTCAGCTGCTAGGGAACGTTATTTGGTAAGAAATTGATTTTTTTTGTTTTTACTTAATATTTTTATTTCTTATATTCTAATCATAATATTTTTTTCCAGCTTCACGGTTTACACGGGTTGCATCAGAATATTGATCAACTTAAAGGGATGCAATCTGCAAGCAACCCCACACGGTCAATAACAACAAAATTGAAGAAAAAAATCAAAGAAATGATGTCGTGTTTTGGGAGTGTAGATCCGTCCTTGAACCTATCAGAAGGTATACGATCTGAACCAGCTCGTCAAAGTTCTGAGGAAAATCTACCAGAAATAGGTGTGTCACTTAATGAAGATGATAATTTCATTTTCACGGGGGTGTTTGCTTCCGATGGAGGAATTCTGATCGAGCTCTTTGAAACTGCTCAATGCTTTAAATCATCCTCTTCGTCTGAATCTCGACAACTGTGCTGGGGTTGGTGGTGAAAATATTAGACATAAAGCGTCTTAAATTACGATAAGATGTTTCATCAACTTCGTATATTTTTCCAATGCCTTTTTCCGGGCGTACCAAGTTTTATCATACTTGATGTCTATGAAGTAATGAGTCTTCACTAAGACTTGAGTTTCTGCAGGAGTGATAGTTATGTTTGTTCGAATGGTGGCAAGAATCATGTTAGAAATTAAACCAGCATCACATTGCACGTAGTCATGCAAAAGACCCTCGTTACTACAGGGTGTGTTCATACTTGTACTTCTTTACTTGAAAATGTAACTGAACTACATCTGCTTCATAATTACTAACATTCATTGGTGTGCGCTCATATGGTTGAAAATAGGACTGAGGAACTGCCGACGATGAATCTGCTTCATATTGGCTATATGTCTGTGTCATTGGTTGATAATCTTCAGTCAACTGACTTTGGTGCACGGTGGTATAGTACTTGGGTTGTTTCTGAACAAACAATACAATCGTATTCACGAAGTTAAATAAAGATATCATCGTAGCCGTGTTCTGATCATCAAAAACTTCAGCATATGTATACTTTTCATACGGTGGTCATTTGTAGGTTAACTTCAAATGAAACTCCCCTTCTCGAAAACCACAAACTCGGCAAATTGTTTCACAAAGATCATCATATCGCATTCCAGTATTAACATTAAGCATCCATCTGTAACCATTTTCATATTCTGGTACCCCATCTACAAATGTGACAATTCCATCGAAAAAAATCATAATCAATCTGGTACCGGAGCTCGTCACTTCGAGTGTACAAAATCTATATTTCATACATGAAAATAACAACAATACATTAACTATACATGCATTATATTTCATATCGAAATCAAAAAAACCAAAAAACTATATGGAAACCCAACCTGAATAGTTCTTTTCGCCGAAGAGATGGAGTAATGGGGAGTGATAAATAATTTGGGTGTAGGAGAAGGAAGATGAGAGCTGGCCAGCCTCATTTTAGCCCTAGACAAAAACGGTCTCGGATGTCGTTTTTGTCTAGGCTAAAAACGACTTCCGAATGACCGTTTTTAGTTACTAAAAACGGCAGTTGTAGTGTCGTTTTTAGTTAATAAAAATGACATCTGAAATGTCATGTTTAATGTGCATATTTTGTCAAATAAGTTTTTGTAATGCATATTTTTGAATATTTATTTTTTGTGTAAATATTTTGAAATTTTTGCCCCACATCAACGTTACCCCCGGTGCCCCCACCCCCTTGGAGAGACTTCGGCTTCTGCTAGGTCAAGAAAAATAAATGCAAGCAACGACAACTTGCTAACCATAGAGGTTGTTTCTAGTTAAGTCACTAATGTGATGCAAAGTAATATCTGCGCTTCTAGCTAACCCGTTGAAAAGGATAACCAATGGTGGAAAATATACCGTATCCCAAGAAGCGAGAAATGATTACTCCGTATAATTTTTTATAGAAATATCATCAATATTTTCAATTTCATAAATCTTCAATCTTAGTTTGACTGAAATCTTCTACTTTTATCTTTACTGTTTTAACCTCTTTTCCATCATAATTTCACATCAAATCACATAAACTCACCTTCAAGAACTTTTGTTCACCATTCCAAGCTTCAAACATCATAGTGAGCACGAAAAGAACGTTAAACCTCTTACCATAATCCACCGTGAAGATATAGTTAAAATTCAACTTCAAATCAGAACATCCAAGATGCAATAAAATATTGATGATCTACAAAAACCGCAAGCAATATCCTTTCTCTTCCAATGTTCTGCGACTCTGTGTCAAACAACCCAGTTGAAAGTTTGAAACATCACTTTTGGCAGAAAGAACATTTTGGTTTACATATCTTTCAAATTCGAGAAACCGTCACGGTAACTAAACACAAAGGGGAAAAATAATTTCCATGGGCTGTATACTTTTCAAATGTTGCTATTTCACGGAGAGAAAACTGACTTCTTTTTTTTCCCAAGTGTTTCTTGTAGGGACTAAATATTCTTATTCATCAAGTCAACCGAATAAGAAAGAAATTGAAAAGTAATTCAACCCACAGGAGTCACTTTCAAATAGTATTCATAACTCGTAAGTTGCAGTCTTGCAGAACACGTTATTCAACAGATGGGAATTCCCAAAAGGTTTACAACTTTCAAGGTTAACTCAAACACCTAACCTCTAGCACTGCCTAACTAGAACATGTTTTCATCAGCAATTCGGTACACCAGAAACAACAGCTCAAGGAGCTAAATTGAACATGCTTTCATCCGACAATTCGGTACACCTGAAACAATACCACGAGATTCAAGGGTACACAAGGACATCGACTAAATAACAGGAAGAAGGGTGTAATTCTGTGTGAAGGCATCACAGGGCATTAACCATCCTTCTCATGTCAGCAGACCTTCTGGGATCTGGGTCAGCAATAGCTCTCTCCGTTAGTACATGCTTGATTCTGCACATAGACTTCCTCACCTGAATTTATACAAGAAATGGGAGAGGCTGAGTACAAGCAGAAAGCAAGTCAGTATGACGACATGCAGCAAACAAAAGAACCGAAAGAAAGTGCAGTTGAGAAGTTATCAGTGGAAAGGTTCAAGTATATATGACCATTGATCATTCTTAGTATTGTAAGTTCATAAATGAATCAGGATGGAGTTCTACCTTCCGAGAAACTAAATAATATAGAAGTTGATAAACAAACTGGTATTTGTGATTTGCAGTTACTAGGTGTTCTGATTGCTAGTGTAGCCTATAATAGTGTTCCTTACTCTTCTAACTAAAGCATCTCTTGGAGCATCAATACAAAACCTCAAGCATAGGCTTCATGTGCTGTTTGGAAACAATAGGTTTATGCAAGAGGAAACAAAGGGAAAGGATAATGATCTGGACACCAATCAGGTTTAACGCAGTTGCATTCAGCATACATGTGACAGAGATACAAGGCAGAAGGGAGCATCACTGCAGGTGCTGAGTGATGCAGTGAAGGTACAAAAGTGATGTCATGGCATCATAGATGGCAAATAAGAAATGAAGGGGTTCAACCTGGAGAACAATATCGACATTACCCCAACACCTAAAAAGAGGCTCCCGTCTGAGCAAGGTAAAGGGGGTTGGATGTATGCAGTCACACCCCTGCTAATCAAAGAGGTAGTTTCTGGTTGACCCATTATTGAAAAGAACAACCGGCCTTCTGCTATTTCACAACAAATAAGAAACACAGAAAGTTTAAATGGTCCTTTTCATTTAGGTGATGATGGTTCAAATGCCAAAAAGCATTTCGATGATGGACCCATTGGAAATGGACAGGGGTTCAGCCTAAAATGCATGTTCCTAGATAATACAATTTCTTCTTACTAGGTACTTAGAGGTTCTACACCTTTTCTTAGTGAAACTAAGTAAACATAATTCTGTTATCCTATTTAGATTTTGTAGAGAATACAATACTTCCCCTTGGTAGTTATCCAAAGTTAAACATATTCAACCTACAGGCATGAACAATTAGAATTGAACAAAAAGATAGATAGATAGAGAGAGAGAGAGAGAGAGAGAGAGATCCTACATGTAAAAACCACATGTTTTATTCTCACATTGCTGAATCAAAATAAATTGCCATGATTTCTAAGAACATTAGCCCCCACTATTAACTCAGAGATAAACATTCTAAGAGTCAATATGTGGTGACCTCAACTAATACAGATGAAGTAAATGAGATGTTTTATGGGAGGTTTTATGGCAATGAAACACAGAAGTTGATAATAAGAAATACCTTGGGAATACGCTCCGGGTTAGGAAACCGTAAGTTTTGTGCATTCAGCATCTGACGTTGGGTCATGAGCATATTTTTCTCCTTAAGTAGCACGTACCATAGTTTATGAAGATCATCCCATGATTTAAGACGAAGCTCGGAAGCTTTCCAACCACGACCTAGATAGGGTAATTAGATGAGCAAAATAGTCAGTTTACCAGTCTAAATGGTCTTGAAAGTAAAGGAACACCATAATCTACCACTAGATTACTGCCAAAAAGGAAATTTATCCTTTTAGATTTCTATTCCATTTGAGCAAATCACATTCTTGTATCACCCCAATAGACTATAGCTGCATGCTTGCAAAAGCTGTCTTTTGTACCAAGTGGGGATTAATATTATCCTCGGTGTCCACATTTTGTCAATATAAAATTTGATTTTTTTTCTTAAAATAACCAACCACTCATCGTCTAGAAAATGGGATCATGTTAATACATGATTCCCAACAGACAATACCATTAATTTGGTTACCAGCTTTCAACTAAATTTACTGTCTACCACAGAATTTATTGTCTAGTGCAAACATTTCTTGAAAAACTTACATGTCAATTGTCCATTGAGGGCACAAAAATGCGAATAGAAATCTCAATGACTCAATTTCACAATTTATACCCACCAACCACCCAACGCAATTAAAATTCAACACATTCTTGAAACCATAAACATACAGAGAGAAAGGAACCCACTTCTTAAACCAACAAAACAAAGACATCATTACCGTAAACAACGGGTTTCTCATCTTCAGGGTTCCTGCCAACTTCAAAGAACTCCTCGAGAGGATTGTTCTCCGTCCTAATGGGAGCAGAAGCAGCCGACACGGCTGCCGTGCTTTCCAATTTAGATGCTGCAAAGAGTGTTCTCCCGAAGAACCTCGACATAAACATCCTGAGTGTTCTACTTTGAGCTTACTCCGCAACACCTAAGCAAGTAAAAACGAACCAAAATCACCCAGTAGAGAATAGTTTCAGAAACAATAAACAAATTCTCTTTTAGTATCGTCTGAAATAGGGTTAATTTGAAACTCCATTTTTTGCAATGCTAATATGATTTTGGATATCATGCAGTGCTAATTCTGTTGTGTTTATGGAATCTTTTTTTTGTGTGATTTGAGAACAAGGATAGATGAAATGATAGTTAGAAACACCAAAAACCAGAAGTATAAGGAAAAGGGTGAGCTGGAACCAATGGGCGTCGGCGAAGGAAGAGGACGGAGAAGGTAGTGCAGGTCGTCAGAGAAGGTGGCGGAGGGCGTCGACCGGAGAAGAGGGTTAGGGTTTTGGCAAGTGGCAAGGGGAAATGGTAGAGATGGGAGTTTAGAAGATGGGCCTGGTTTGGTTGGGCTTTTGTATGGACTTTTCAGTTACTGATTTTGCAGACAAAATTGAGAGTTTTGGAACTACAACTTTTTAATTTTATCACCCAGAGGCTCTCAATTCTGATTCTAACTTGAAATTCGACTTAAGCTCGAGTCAAAAAAATATTTGACTATGATTTATCTTGAAAATGATGAATCTTCATGAAAAATAAAAATCTGACTTGGTTAGTCAAAAAAATTGAAACTCGACTCGAAAATTTATTGCTTTATTTGTAATTTTTTTGTATTTGGTAAAAATATAGATTAATACTTAAGACTTGAAATTTTCGATCAACTTGACTTGTTTATACCATTTTTCATTTCAAAATTAAGGAAAGTGTTATTCATTTGTTGTTATATATGGACTCATAATTTCTGAATAATACGTAGTTACATTGGTCATTGTTAGGTGAATTTTTTTACTTCTAGAAATCCCGTAATTTTTTTATTTAATAAAAAAAATTAAAATTCAAAATTTAGAAAAAAAGAAATGTTTTTTTCCAAAACTACTCGTCACGGTGTGACCCGCGATCCGTTTTCCCGACATTTTTTTTTTGATTTTCTGTTTTTGTTTTGATTTTCTGTTTTTATTTTTTATTGTAATTATTTGTAATCTTTTTTTAAATCTTTTTTTTTTCAAAATAAGTTTTCTAATTTATATTATTTTTCTAAATTTTTAAAATTATTTTAAATTTTTCCAATAATCGACCTCCAAATCACGTCGATAACCCAGCGTATTGAAATGTTAGGGTATTTTATACAATAAAAAAACAAATTTTTTTAGCCAGATTAATAAATTATTTACAACTGAATATTAAACAAACACTAAAACTAATTAAAACAAAAAATTGGAAACGTTATCAAAAATTAGTAGGGTGTACACACATTGTAAATATTTTTGAAGGTCGATACAGCAAAAAATTAAACACACAATTAAATTTTTTTAAAAAATAATAAAAATTACAAAACATATTATGAAAACAAATATAATAAAAAACATATTTAAAACGATTTTAAAAAAATCAAAACATAAAACACTACGACTAAAATTCGTAACTTTTTTTATTTTCTTTTATTATTTTTGATTTTATGTTTTGTTTTTTTACAAATCATTTTAACTATGTTTTATATAAATATATATTTCAAAATATGTTTTATAATTGTTATTAATTTTTAAAATTTTTTAATTGTGTTTTTAATTTTTTACTGTATCGACCTCCAAAATGTTTGTATTGTGTGTACACCCTACGAATTTTTGACAACGTTACCAATTTTTTGTTTTAATTAGTTTTATGGTTTGTTTAATATTCAGTTGTAAATAATTTATTATTCTGACTAAGAAATTTTGTTTTTATATTGTATAAAATACCCTAACAATTCAATACACGTCGGGTATCGACGTGATTTGGAGGTCGATTCTTCAAAAAATTATAAACAAAATTAAATTTTTTAAATAAATAATATCAATTAAAAAACATATTTTGAAAATAAAAGATTTTAAAAAAGATTACAAATAATTAAAATAAAAAGAAAAAACTAAAACAGAAAACAGAAAGAAAAAAATCCCACGGATTGCGGTTCACACCCTTGATCGTTGGAAATTTTCAGCAAAAAAAAATTATTCTGTTTGTTATCAAAATAATAACAATTGGGATCCACGTGAAAAATTATGTTATTTTATACAAAAATTATTGAATTTTTCAACCCGCTCTGTTATCCACGTGATTTAGAGGTAGATTCTGGAAAATATTTTTTAAAAACATTTTAAAAAATAATAAGAATTAGAAGACTTATTTTCAAAAACAAATATATTAAAAAACAGATTAATTTTTTTTTTAAAATATCAAAACATAAAATAAAAAACAATAAAAGAAAATAAAAAAGTCACGGATTTTAGTCGTAGTGTTTTATGTTTTGATTTTTTTAAAATCGTTTTAACTATGTTTTTTATTATATTTGTTTTGATAATATGTTTTGTAATTGTTATTATTTTTTTAAAAATTTTAATTGTGTTTTTAATTTTTTGCTGTATCGACCTCCAAAAATATTTACAATGTGTGTACACCCTACTAATTTTTGATAACGTTTCCAATTTTTTGTTTTAATTAGTTTTAATGTTTGTTTAATATTCAGTTGTAAATAATTTATTAATCTGGCTAAAAAAAATTGTTTTTTTATTGTATAAAATACTCTAACATTTCAATACGCCGGGTTATCGACGTGATTTGGATGTCGATTATTGGAAAAATTAAAAATAATTTTAAAAATTTAGAAAAATAATATAAATTAGAATACTTATTTTGAAAAAAAAAAATTTAAAAAAAAATTACAAATAATTACAATAAAAAATAAAAACAGAAAATCAAAACAAAAACAGAAAATCAAAAAAAAAATGGCGGGAAAACGTGACCCGCGATCCGTGGAGGCACGGATCGCGGGTCACACCCGCGATCCGAGTAGTTTTGGAAAAAAAAAATCCTAAATTTCGAATTTTTTTTATTTATTAAATAAAAAAATTACGTCTAGAAATCAGTGTGTTTACACTTTACACTAGAAAGTAGACTATCATTCACTTCTTTGTTTAATCACGCTGTTATCTTAACTGTATTTCTTTTTCAGCCATATTATATACAGTGGTGACGTAAAAGATGCGCATTTCGGGAAAACGCAAAAACAAATTCCCCATAAAACGTTTATGGGGAATTCGAAGCGACATCAAGGAAACATTTGTATATTTTTGCTTTTGTTTTTTTTTTCTTTTTCTCACCAAGAAAGAAAAAAAAGTAATCAGAATTCGAATCCCATGGTCGTGGTGATTGCTGTCCACTAATATCAACGGCTCTTGTTTGGAAGACAGGGAGGTGCTCCACTCGGGTCACACACCATTGCTATGGCCATGTGTTTGGGAAGTGCTGCCACAAATTTGTCCACGAACCCGACCATCTCCTTTGACCTTCCGGAGCTATCAAAAAATTCAAATTATTTCAATGAGCAATTGTCTCACTCTCAAGTGGCCATTATTGAAGCAGCTTCTGCATAGGAAAGGGGAACCCACATGAGAATTTATAAGTATGGATGTTCATGTTGTGAGTATCTGCATGATAGCCAATCAGGTTGGAAACTCTTTACCGTTTGCTAATTCCAAATTCACAATTTAGAGCTATTTGGGAGTTGTGAGTAAGAGCGATTTCATGACAAAAATCCAAGGTGCAATTTGAAAAATTAATCTTATAAAAATAATGCAAGATTCATAATTAATCTGTCATTGTATTGTGAAAATATATCACATGGAAATCTAAAATATTCAACCTTTGCCTGTTAGAAGTCCTAAAATGGATGTACGTACCATCATTCGTCTCCTTTGAAAATCATTGATGAAACGGTGAAACCTCTTACTCCCCTAAAATGGATGTACGTACCATCTCATTTTTAACTAACCTATTTGATGAAAATTACCCGGTGGAGATGCAAAAAACAGCACTTTAGGCCACCCTTAACGACCTACTTTAGACTAGGATACACTGTAGCACACCCAGCTACGTAAGCCGTTCGGTGGAATTTCCACCCGCCCGAGTGGAAATTCGGGCGGGTAGGGTCCCCCTCGTTGGTTGGTAATTTTTTTAAAATATTTAAATACGTTAAAATATGTTAATACTTATTTTAAAAATTATTTTAAATCGTTTTTTTAATTATTTTTTTATGATAATTTGTTTTTATTTTTATATATTTTAAAAAAAATATTTTGTGTTTTGTTCAAAATTGATTCCCAAATGACGTGAATGGTGCATGACATAGAATGTAGGACGTTTGAGTTGTTTTTTGGTGCGGTTAAAGAAAATTTGAGAGGGTTGGTTTGTGCTGACGTGACAATGTGAAAAGCTGACATGGTTAAGAGAGAAAACAAGACGCCTGAGAAATACCCGGGGTGGTCTTAACACATAAAAACCGAAAGAAAAAACAACAACAAATGATTCCGAAATCCCTTGAATATACCGGAGAACATCAACATGGTCCTAACTCCAAACTCCTAAGAGGCTGACAGCAGTCATCTTTTTTTTTGAGAGAAACCACGAACATAAAATACCATAGCTTGTCCTTATCTATTTTTGTGAGAAAACAAAACATAGAACCGAGGAAGCTGTAATATTATTATTATTATTTTATAATAGGTGCTTGCATTAGAAAATAAAGGACTTAATATCTTTCTCGGGCTTTTTGGGTAGGAAAATGATTAATGGACGCATCTGGGACGCGCGCTGATATGATCAGTCCAATCAGCAGTCAGTAGTTCAGTCATCAAAAGTCAAATGTCTTTTAATAAAATAATAGATTTATTTTGTGTCACATGCAACTTCTACTTTCCCAATGCAACATTTCGCTTCCCATGTAACATTTATTTTCTCAATGCAACATTTGATTCCCCACGGACAGACCCACAACTTAAAATGGACAGACCCACACCTTATTATGTCTAGAATAAGTTATGTGTCTGTCTTGAATAAGTTGTGTGTCTGTCCAGAATAGGTTCTGTGTCTATCCATATTAAGTTCAAAGTTTGTCCATAATAAGTTCAAAGTGTCCATAATAAGTTGTGTGTATGTCCATAATAAGTTCAAACTTTGTCCAAAATAAGTTCAAAGTCTGTCCAGAATAAGTTTTGTGTCTATCCATAATAAGTTCAAAATCTGTCCATAATAAGTTCAAAATTTATCCATAATAAGTTATGTGTCTGTCCATAATAAGTTTTGTGTCTGTCCAAAATAAGTTTAAAGTCTTTCCATAATAAGTTCTGTGTTTGTTCATAATAAGTTCAAAGTCTGTCCAGAATATGTTATATGTCTGTCCATAATAAGTTCAAAGTCTGTCCAGAATAAGTTGTGTGTCTGTCCAGAATAAGTTCAAAGTCTGCCCATAATAAGTTGTGTCTCTGTCCATAATAAGTTCAAAGTTTGTCCATAATAAGTTCAAAGTCTATCCAGAATAAGTTGTCCATAATAAGTTCAAAGTCTTTCCATAATAAGTTCAAAGTCTGTCCATAATAAGTAGTGTGTCTGTCCAGAATAAGTTGTGTGTATGTCCATAATAAGTTCAAAGTTTGTCCAGAATAAGTTCAAAGTCTGCTCATAATAAGTTTTTGTGTCTATCTATAATAAGTTCTGTGTCTGTTTATGATAAGTTCAAAGTATGTCCAGAATAGGTTGTGTGTCTGTCCAGAATAGGTTTAGTGTCTGTCTAGAATAAGTTTTGTGTCTGTCCATAATAAGTTATGTGTCTGTTCAGAATATGTTATGTGTCTTTCCATAATAAGTTCTGTGTCTGTTCAGAATATGTTATGTGTCTTTCCATAATAAGTTCTGTGTCTGTTCAGAATATGTTATGTGTCTGTCAAGAATATGTTATGTGTCTGTCTAGAATAAGTTTTGTGTCTGTCCAGAATAGGTTGTGTGTCTGTCCATAATAAGTTTATGTCTGTCCAGATTATGTTGTGTTTCTGTTCAGAATAAGTTGCATTGGAAAAATGTTGCACGGGAAAATGAAATGTTGCATTGGAAAAAAAATGTTGCACTGGGAAACGAAATGTCACATTAAGAACATAATGTTACATCGGGAAAATAAAAAATTGTATGTAACGCAAAATAAATATGTTGTTTATTTAATTTCAAAAAGTAAAAGACATTTGAATTTTGATGATTGTACTGCTGACTGTACTGCTCGCGTCACGACCGTCTGCGTTTGTGTACAACGGTCTTTTGGTTAAGTCAAGTGCAACAGTAATACTATTATTAACGCACAAACACGAGTATCTGACGACAAGTACCCAAGAAAAAAGTATTTGACAGATTACAAAAACAATTAAAAAAGCCAACCCTTCGGAAATGAAAAACAAAACGAGCATCAGCAGACTCAAACGAGAAAGAACAAAAAGAACCAAAACAAAAAAGTCCCAAACAACCGCCATTTATCCTCCCAAAAAAAAAACCCCACCCACCCACACACACCTCCAAACCTCGACGACCCCGCCGACGGCGATGCCCGACGTCCGGCGACCGGAACCCTAACAACCCCACCGTATGCCCACCGTCCGACCCTTGCAAAAGCCCCTCCGGTGGCCCGACCTCTGGTTCCGCACCCCCCGCCATGTCCTCCTCTCCAAAATGCCCCCTTCCCCACCCCCTCCTCTAACCCCAACTGACCCCTTCACCCTCCTCCCCGACGCCGTCCTCCTCCGCATCCTCGCCCTCCTCCCTCCCCTCCCCACCTCCCTCGTCTGTAGGCGCTTCCTCCTCCTCCTCTCCCGTCTCCAACCCTCCCTCACCCTCCTCCACTTCCCCTCCCTCCCCCTCCTCCCTTCCCGCTTCCCCAACCTCTCCTATCTTAACCTCGTCCCCGCCTCCTTCCTCCCTTCCCCTTCTCCGATCCTCCTCACGCATTCCTCCTTCTCCCTGTCCTTACCCCCCGCCGTCTTCCCCGGGGACTCCTCGTTTTACCCTTCCGAGTCGCTTACCGATGCCGCCGAACTCGTTTCCAAGACCTTCCCTTCTCTTACCTTCCTTTCGCTCGTCGCTGATGTGTCGGACGTTGCTCTTCTTAATGTCGCCGAGGGCTGCCCCATTTTGCAGGAGCTGCATTTGCACCGATGCTCTGACAATTCGTTGAGGGCGGTTTCGGCTTTCTCGAATCTTCAGATCTTGAAGATTGTGGCTGGGATTGAGGGGGTGTATTCTGGCCCTGGTGTGACGGATATTGGGCTTACGATTGTTGCGCATGGATGTAAGCGGCTTGTTAGGCTTGAGCTGTGGGGCTGCGAGGGGAGTTACGATGGTATTAGTGCGGTTGGGCGGTGTTGCGTCATGCTTGAGGAGCTCACGCTGTTTGATCATCGGATGGATGGTGGGTGGATGGCCGGGTTGTTGTATTGCCGGAATCTTAAGACTTTGAGGATGGTTGGGTGTCGGCGGATTGATGATGATCCTGGCCCAGTTGAGCATTTGGGGTCGTGTCCTACCATGGAGAGGATTCATCTGCAGAGGTGTCAGTTGCGTGATAAGCGGAGTTTGACTGCCTTGTTTACGGTTTGTGATGCGGTTAGGGATATTGTTCTGCAGAATTGCTGGGGGCTTGGCGATGAGATGTTCCACGTCATGGCCATCTGCAGGTAGTTTGTTCGTTCAACTTAGCTGGTGTCGTTTTCGTGTCATGTTCTCTTCGCTTGTCCGATAGAATTTTGGAAGGCAGTTGGGGTATTTTCCAGTATTCAATGGTCTTTCATTTTGTTGTTACAGTGTTACCAACTTAGTATGATATTTACACTGGTGGTCTTTAACTCTTTTAATTACCTTCATATGTGCTTCAACACAGTTGACATTTAGTTATATCAATGTAGATACAAAATGGTAGTCAAGGGAGAGTCTTGGAATCTTCAAGCTCGTAGTGGTTATTATTATTATTTTCTGTGGACCAGGAGATTGTCAGTGATGTATGCTAAGCATGAACGAGGATACCTCCTCTTCAAGAGGACATTTAGTCACTAGACACCTTCTATATCAGATTAGGAAGCAATTGGCATTTCTGTCATTCTATTTTTTTTGCTCTTAAATTGATTCATGCATTATACTCTAGCCAGTCGGCCTCAAGGTCTCTTTTTTTCTTTTCTTTTACAATTTTCATTCTCCCCTTGAACTTGTTGCCATTAATCTGTCAATGGTTTCAATGTGAATCTCACTGATTGGCAGGATAGTATGAAGTAATAACTTGAAATTTGATCATTTTGATTGAGATGAATTTATCCTGAATTTGTGTTACTTTAAGTAGACATATCTTTGGTAAAGGAGATTCATTTGCCATTGATCTGGATGGGTATCTGGATGATGGCTTATCAATTTTCTCTTGCTGTCATTGATATGTTGGGTGTTGGAAGTCCTATCTGGGATGGAAAGGCATACTGTAAAGCCAAAGATCATGTTTACTATCCAACTAATCTATTTATTCCTGCTATGGGTTTATGTAGAAACTTTGGGGATCTTGAATAGTTAATACATTCCATTTAATGAGGTGAAATTCAAACCTGGAGATATTTTGATCCTACATGTGATCCTTGGTGCAAGTTGTGATCATGTGATGTAATGGGTATTGGAAATATATAAATATTTTGCATTCCCATATAAGTTGGAAATCAATTATTGTTTATCAATTACGTGCAGCCATGCATGATAATGATAAAAAAGTATGCAACTGTGCAAGATATTTGACATGTTATATCAATTGAAACACTTTTGCCCGCCGATTTGTAGGTCAATGTTTGGAACGCCACCAGTTCCTACTTGCCTTGATCCATGGCATGATTGTTCTAATCAGATTTTCGTTGCTAGTTAGTTCATCTTGAATATGTTCCTCATTTTGTATCTGTGGAAGTAAGCGTCACCACTCAAACCTCTAAGGACCTAAGTATGATGATTTTACTAGGGATTTCTTTTACGGGATTTCCAGAGTTGACATATTGTGCTGCGGTATTTGATTATTTAACATGCTTGTGCTGATTGTTCGCCATTAAAAGTATTTTTGGTGGAAGAAGCAAGATAGTAGATAAGGAGTAACAACATTTCCACTTTTAAGGTTCCATTGATGTGTCATGCCATATGTTGTTAAGTCTATTTTTCTCAAGTCATATTACCATTCCATGATTTCTTTTTTCATTTATTTCATACCTCAAAAAGTTGGATGGTACTTTACTATCATCGTACTTTCCATCTTTGCTATCTGTTTTTCTTGGAATGACTAACAAGTTTATGATTTCTTTTGCAGGAGAGTGAAGTTTCTATGTTTGGAGGGATGCTCGCTGTTAACAACGGAAGGGCTTGAATCTGTAGTCTTGTTATGGAATGATCTTCAACGTCTTTCCGTCGTATCATGCAATAAAATAAAGGACAGCGAGGTTTCTCCTGCCTTGTCCAGCCATTTTGCTCTCCTTAAGAAGCTTAAATGGCGTCCGGACTCGAGATCTGTCCTTACTGCAGGCCTCCAAGGCACCGGCATGGGGAAGAAAGGGGGAAAGTTCTTCAAGAGGACTTGAATCCTGTTTATTGGTAGCTATGGTAGGAAGGGAAACTGTTTATTTTTTTAGTATAAAAAAGAATCATGCAATGTAATTAGTTCTTATTCATGCAGTTATCTCAAATGTCAAACTTATTTGCTTCTGTATTTTGAAGAATAGGTTAGTGCGCATAACATCATGTAGTAAAGTGCGGTAAGTCAGGCCATATAGTCCCACTTCTTAGTGATTTGGTTTTGGGATTATTGTTACTGGCTCGAGTATCCTTTTGTTTATGATTCCAAAAGGATTAGAACACCTATGGTTCCAGTGAGGTATTTTTGGTTTTTCGTTAGTTATTCCTGAATACTATGCTGTTGTGTTGAGTCATGACTCATGAAACTTTTGTGGACGTCAACAGGTAGAAGGGACAAAACGATAAGATATTTAAAAAAAACTGTCACATGGCATTTGATAACAGTTGATAAGTCATGGTGCTTGAACATAATTTTCTTCAATACAATACAATGGTGTTAGATCTGTATTTTTTTTTGTTTTTTTCACTTGTGGAATATGGTGGTTATGTTCTCACTTAAAAGTATTAGATATTACCTAGATCGACGAGCATGGTCTAATTGTCCATTCACTAGCTTTATACGTTTGAGCTTAATCACAGTACAAATGTAACTTGAGCCATACTCGAGTCAAAGGGTTAAAAAAGGTTAAAATTTACATTTATGACAAATATATCAAAAAAAAACATTTAAGACGTATACAAAACAAAACAAAGTACATTCAAGATAACATGAGCTAGAAAAACACCAATCACATCACAAGGTGGAGATAAAAAAGCAAACATTCATTACCCATAATAACTAAACTACCTAATGTCCTAATCGATCACGACCGCATCCGATCCCGAAGTACAAATACCAAATCGACCAAGTTCCCAACACGTATAAAAACCGAATCACCTTTCAGTTTTCAAATCGCACTTCGCGTTCGAATCGAGAGGAGGAAAGGTTGGCGATGGAGGAGGAGAAGGGCAAAGGCAAAGCCGTGGCGTCGATCCCGACGTCGACCCCTCCACAATTCCCAACCAACGCCGCCGCCGCCGCCGACGACGACGACGAGACCCCTTCCTCCCAACCCCCGACCCGATTCCCCACCCGAAACCCCTCCTCCAAGTACGATTTTGTCAAGGTTCGGATCCCCAACCATCTCCCTTCCCCGAATCGGCAACTTTTTATGCTTTTTTTCCAGTTTAATGTGGTGATTCCTTGATGTTTTTTTTCAGGTGAAAGTGTGGCTCGGGGATAACGCCGACCACTACTATGTGCTTTCCAGGTTTCTCCTCAGCAGGATGCTTACCGTCACCAAGGTCTGATTCTCTTTGCGGTTGCCGGATTCGAATCTGGTGGTCTTGATGGTTTTAATTTGTAGTGTTTTTTTCCTCATTAATCGCCGCCACAATACTGATCGTGTATAGGGCTGTTGATTGAACCAAGCCAGCTCGAATTTAACTCGAGTTTGGTTCGAAACTTAGTGAACTAAACACGAACTTGATTTTCTAGCTCGTCAGCCTGATGATCTTAACGTGAACTCGGATCATATGGTTTGTAACAACTCGATTTGGCTCAATAGTTATTCAAATGCCCTTGAGTTGCCATAGATATCTTATTGTTAAATTATTTTTGTTTGTCAACAACTCAATGTTATATTATTTTCCCAGCCTTTTCTACCTACTACTGACTTTGCTCTTTTAATGTAAGTGTTGGAACGTGTAGTAGTTCTTTCACTTGTTGGCCGACTAGTCCTGTACTTGTCGAATAGTCCTTTTCGTTTATCGATGTACAACTAGCCGAAATTTAATCTCATTCTCTTAAACAGTAATTCTTGTATCAAAATTATAACTACTAAGCTAGAATTCATGTGAGATATTCTAAAAAAGAGGGGGTGCGTAGTTGAATGTCACAAGATTCTTTCTTCTGGGGAATGTCATGTCATATTCAAGCGAACTAAACTAATGCTATCCTCCTTCCAGCAGGATGTGATACAAGCTGCTTTGATTTTTTAATTGGTTTACTTCTAACTAGAATTCAATGCTGTAAACAAGAAGACTTTCAAGTTCCAACTATCTATGGAGTTGGTTTTGTTGTAGGATGTGATTTAGGACTATCATGTGTATGCTTACATGTAAGCCTACTTAATGGCCTACAGATTAGGGTCCCCAAAGCAGATAATTGAGGTAGAAAAATCAGAAATATCTCACATGTACTAATGAATACCGAATAATACTGTTTTAGAATCATATATAGGCAGCACTTTGTTTATGGAATCTGGTTCTTTTGGGGTTATAGTCGATGCCTCGATGGTTGTTTCTCAATTTCATCTATGCGTTGCTACTGCACATGACTCACGACCAAAGCAGGTACAAAGAACCAAACTTCCTCAATAATAATGACAAATAAAAAAAGAATACTGAATAATATTCTAAATACTCAAACTTTTCATTGTTTAGTCGAGTTTTCCCTACATACTGCCCTTATCTATTAGCATCTTGGTTGTAATGTTATATTATTCATTTTCCTTGGTTGTAACCAGGCAAATATTGCAGGATTACTTTTTTGCCATTTTTATGCTACCACAATAATCAAATTTAGAGGTTAACTGACATCCTAATTTTTGGTGTTTGTGGTTTGCATTTTCAGATTCCTAATCATGTTGCCATTAAAATTGCTCTGGAACTCAAAAAGCTGCTAATTGACAATAGCCTTCTTGATGTGTATGTTACTTTCCAAGACTTTTTATGTATATATATTGCAAAGGAACATTCTATAATGGTATTAACGATTCACTGTCTCTATTGACACATTGACACGTGTATTCCCCACTTCCCCAAACCACCACCACAGTATAGGAGAAACAAAAGGTTTTGGTTCTTGAATCGACCACCCTCGATCCTACTAGATAACGAGAGCATTCATACAGTGGCATGCTAAAATAAACATAGGTCTCTATTTCACCTTCTAAAATGCTAATATTGTGCTTCTTTCGATTTACTTTTTTCAGCTCTCAGTCTGATTTGGAAGCTAATCTATTTAAGGTACGCACCTAACATTTTTTAAATTAATTTCTATGCATAAAAGTAGTCTTTTTCTATCCATAGATCATGTCGATTAATTGGTGCTGTATTGCAAATATTTTTTTATAATTTGAGATCTCTTGAATTGAAATCTAAATTATTTCATGGTAGGCTTAGTAGTCTAATGTTGCAAGATGCAATCCTATTGCTTAAAGCCTTAAAGATTGCTTTTAATGTTGGGTTTTTTATAAGCGAAAAACAAGTAAAAATATTTTTAGCTTTTCTCGTGCCTACAACAAGCAACATTTCTGATACATTTTATCGATATTATTAAAATTTCAAAAAGGACATTGAAGAGGAGATTAGTAGATGCTATGTGCTTTCACTGTCTTATCCTTTTATTTGGGATATTTAATTTCTCTACATATCCTGTTTAGGAAGGTTTGTTAATGAAAAGTTAAGATGCACAGACACCTCAAACAAACTTAATGTGTCTTTGTCATATACTCGTATCTATGTTGGACACTTGCATGTCTCAGACACTCATCGGACATGTGGGAATTTGCTCTTGTTCTATAACAGAAAAGTATTGTAAACTTAAATGGTTTCATGTGAATTAAATTTATCAATAATATTACATATTTTGGATTGTTTGATTAGGTATTCAATTGGTGACTGACATTTGGTGCTTGGTACTCCATATCATACCATGATGGTGGCGGGTGACAGATAGGTCAAAAGAGTTGTCAAGTATAATTGTGATTGTTACCAATAAAAAAAAGTATTCTTGTGATTGTTTCAACATGTTGAATTTGGACAAAGAAAGCGTTTTGAAAATAAATAACATATTGTTCAACCTACTCACATCCCTATAAGCTATAGTCACCAAAAAATCATGTTTTGGGATCAAACGTTTAAACAGTGAACCCAATATAAATGTCGTTTATTTTTTAGTTTATACTCATCAACATCAACATTATCCTAATGTGTCATAAGAGCCCCCCTCTTGAGCGAGGCAGGGGGTCAAACATACGCAACCATACCCTTGGTTATTGAAGGGGTCGTATCCAACTGACTCATCGATTCGATGCACAGTCGATCGTTTGCCAGTTCACAATTAATAGGAAATTTAGAATCTTAGATGCTATAGATTTTTTTATCAAGTTCAATTTAGTGAAAAATGGCAAAAAAAACTATTTTTTGTGTTTACACTTTTTATCAATAATTTAATATGACATTGTGCGAACTGGTCAAATAATGGTGCTGGCTTAACTGACTTTAATTGGGGCTTATCATCGCACTTGTTAGCTTATGGAGCGACGTGGATTTGGAGAGGAATATATCAACCGTTATAAGATGATGACCAGGTTCGTCATGACTATGTGTATTATATATATTATTTAAGTTAGTTCATTTCTATCATATGGTCGTCTAGATTTCTCTACAACCATGATCAGACTATATGCCCTACCACTTCTAATGTAAATTGAGATCTTTTGCTTGGCCGGTACTAGGAGCTCATTACAAAGCAAAACCACTACAATGGTTTTTTTTTTATAACTAGTGTTTTGTATTTTCCATAAGCATTGATGCTACTAGATTACTTTTCTTCTCTCTTTAATTGTGCCCCTCAATGTAAACAATTTCTCTTCAACATTTTTTTAGCAACAACCAAATCATGAAGAAATTATCTTCTATGCACATCTCTTGCATGGCCACCTACCGTCCTTTAAATGTATGCAAATGCACCTGTCATGCTCTGGCAATCATTGATATGTCATTGTCCCATTTGTTTACTTACTGCAAGTGCAGAATGTATATTTATTTATTGTTACTCTGATTAGGCATGAAGGGGAGCTTATACTAACTTTTTGTTGTTGTAAAGAAATAAACTAAACCTGTCACCTCATCAATTGCTGTTCTATATCCCGTCCCTTTAGATAAACTTCATGTTTCATCCTCTGTTTGCTTTTCTTAATCAGTCATTCTCTGTTTGCTTCCACCACAGGTTTCACCACCTAAGAGTTCCATTAGTTATTCTAGTATGTGGAACTGCCTGTTCAGGAAAGTCCACAATTGCTACCCAGCTCGCTCAGCGTTTAAACTTACCAAATGTTTTACAGGTATAATGTGTATTATTTTACTGTTGCTGGATTACTTTCCACAAGAATGTCGGATTCAGTATTTTAACTTCTGATGCACTATTCTTTCCTGAGGATGCAGACAGATATGGTGTATGAATTACTGCGCACATCGACAGAGTAAGCAAGCATGCCATGCTCATGATGTTACATTCATCCCAAATGTTTACCATTTGTTTAAGGGCTTCTTACTAACATACCCTTCCAAATGTGCTAGTTGGCTCCGTAGACTTGAATTACTTCATAATTGAATTTGCTCTGCCCTACACCTTTTGCAAGTTATTACCGCTAAGAATGGATATCGGATTTCAACCCTACATGCAGTCATGCACATAGAAATGCATTAATTTTAATTCTTAAAAAAATCAACTCACCCCCCCCCCCCCCCCCCCCCCCCCCCCCCCCCCCCCCCAACCACGTGTTAGCACTATTATCATTTTTCCACTGTCTTAAGTATATAACCATTTGTGAAATATAGAGCATATATTGGTCATACTTCTGATTTTGCTGAGGAAGCTCCTTGTTGTTCTCGTTGGAGTCACTGCCACATTCCTTTGTATTAATTTTGTCCACAATGATCTTAATTATGTCTTCCAAGTTTCGACATTGTCAATGGATACTTATAGTTGCTATTTATGGGAAACATAACTTATCTGCCTAACCCCTTTTTGCATCCTTGTGCTTTTAGTTTATTGATGTCTTACTATCTCCTTTTGTTGGTAACAGTGCCCCATTAGTTTCAACCCCAGTTTGGGCTCGTGATTTTGCTTCATCTGAAGAATTTATAACGGAATTTTGTAGGGAATGCAGAATTGTCCGTAAAGGTAATCTCATGTGATAACTCTTAGAAGATTTGCGTTGACAGATAAAATTTCAATAATTTTGCTATCAAGGCTTCCAATATGAAGGACTACTATTTGATAATTGCAACCAATTTGTTTTCATTAATATATTGGATTTTTTAGTGATTCTAGGAAAGGATGTAATCACTTGTGTAACACTTAGATTATGCCTTGTGAAATTCTTGTTCTGTAATTGTTCCCTGTCTCTAGTCATTGTGATAAACACAAACACTTAGACACATTGATGGCCAACCTCTCCGGACATTTACCAGTTTTATTAAATAAATAATAATAATTTTTAAATTACATTATGATTCATGTGATGAATTTCAATGTTACTGAACAATGTAATTTGATTACATAGAATTCATTTCATGGGAATGTAATCTAATTACATGGAATTGGATTCCATCTAATCAAATTATAGCCAACCAAGCATTGCCACAGTGTTGATGTTAGTAATTGTGTTAAGTACTATTCAGGCAGGCTTATATTGATATGAAAACTGCTTGCGACATACAATTGATAGGATCGTATCGAATGTTGGGAGTATTGGGTATATGAAATATCCATACCTAACCTACTATTATACAAATGTAGAAGCAAATACATATGTTATCTAATTTCTATGTTGGTTTGGTTCTATCTTCAATTCCCATACCTGTTGGTATGGAAAGGGGAAATGAGTTTTCATGCAATTAAAAATCTTAATTGGCATGAAGTTGAAGTGAGGTTTTACATGTTTTTTATGGCTTCCATAATAATCTGTCATTTCTTTTTAATCAACAGCAACATGTGCTTTGTCTGTTCTTGCAACCAGTACAAAAAGCTCATGTAATGAAGATATTTTTTACTTCTTTAGTGCATACAGCATAATATTTGTTTTTTATTTCTTTTCGTGGTTGTAGTTATTTTTTATTCTCAGTGTGGCATTTCCTTGGTTCTGTACCCTTTCAGGCTTAGCAGGTGATTTGAAGAAAGCCATGAAGGATGGGAAGCCTATTATAATCGAGGTGTGCTTGTTACTCTTATAAATTTGTACTTGTAGAGGCAAAGTTGTTGGAATATTGGACTCCACTTTTTATAACGATCGCCCCAGCACCCAATCTTATAGCTTGTTGCTTTTATTCTGACATGGGGGAAGCTGTTGCAGCAGGGGAACTGGATTAGAAGGCCCAGGTTACCAATCAGTAGGCTTAAAATTAATCGTGCACCTTCAGATTTGAGGGCTGGCAGAGAAAATCAATTTGATGAAAGTCTTTGCTTTTGTATATTGAAATTACCAAACTTGAACGTGGATGTCCTTATCCATTGATTTGCTTCATCTACTGTCAAAATCAACTTCCATGAGCTAACCCAGCTCTCCAGTTGATTGCTAAAATGCCAATGTGTGTTTCTTTACAGTCGAAGTTATTTATACTTGCATTTTAAAAGGTTGAGATTTATAGGATAGAACTATATATGTTGATGAGCTGAAGAAGCTACTTCATTATCTTATTATGAATCTGAATGAGGGGAAATAAGTCCAGAAATTGTTTTCTGTTCATATGATTGGGATTGAGAGTCATGTTCAACAGTTCAAATGAGAAAAACAAGATGTCACATTCCCTCTAAATGTTGACTGATGCAAAATACTAGCAGTGTTTTCAGGTAGCCTTTTCCAGTACTTAGAATCACCCTTTCCTCTTTTGTGTCCTACAACTTTCAGCATAAAATATCTTGATGTAGTTCTTCTGCCATGGTTCTAGACTCGGAATTAGTCGGAAATTAGTTTTTTTCTTTTAATTTTCATGAGAGAGTTTCAAATCTTTATTCCATTTTCATAAGAAACAAAGGTTAAGAATTTTTTCTTGTTCCTTCATTTAATGGTTTTCCTAATGCATGTATCAGGGGATTCATTTGGATCCAAGTATATATCTAATGGATGAGGAGAGCAGCGACTCAGCTAATGGACACAATGTCAAAAAAGTATCTGATCTTCCAGTTACAGGTAATATTGCTCATTAATAGCATTTGTTTACGTAAAATAATGTTGGACATGAGAAGTTCCAGTCCTGAAACTGCATATTTCAGATGAAAGGGGTGCCATGGATGACGATAACTCCTGCAATGATACCAGTGTTGCAGAGGGTAAACCTGTCCATAAAGGTAACTCTGTAGCAGATGAATTTCCGAATTCTGCAGACTCAAACCGGAGAATTTCTAATTGTCAAGATGATTCGTCTCAGGTTCATCCATTAACACTTCTTCTTACTGTTAAAAAATGCCTTTCAAGTAGTGAATTACCTTCCAGAGCTTATTCAGGGGGTAATTTCAAACTCAGATACCAAAATTTCTGATCCCAAGCAAGAAAGAAGTGGTGCTGAACCAATTGTTATACCTATAGTTCTGAAAATGGCGGAGTTTGATCACAAGGTCCGTCCTTTACTTTGCATTCAATTTTTCTTATGTTTTGTCAGGGTATCCATCTTGGAGTGTTTTTCTGGAGTTTTTCTTCTTTCTTTAGAAAAATGAATAAACTTCACTATATCTCTATAATTTTTCTGTTGTTTAGTTCATAATTACGGCTGGTCTTACAGTCTTACTTATGCATTTCATTGTGCTTATTTCTTCTAATTCCATAATGATTAGCTAGTAAGTCTGATATCCTCATCCAATGATCTTTAATTGCAGGCATTGCTTGAGGAATGGATCTCCAAGAGAACGGTCGGGGACAAATACTTAGGACAGGTATTATCAAATATGAATTGTGTTAGGTACAACCCTTGACTTAAGAGGACAGAATAATGTTATCCTAAACTAGAATTTGAGCACATTCAGTAACATATGCAGAGGAATCAATTTTTTTTAAGAATACTTTATTCTAGCATTGATATTGCTGTATCAACATTTATTAGATTTAAAGCTATATCATTGCATTTGATAATATATTTTTATCAGGTAAAATGTTATATTGTAGGTAATTCCTGAAACTTAATTTAACCATCTTTCGTATCATAATAGAAAGTGGTTTCTTTTGATTTCTACAGGGTGGCTAGGTTGATCTAGCTTTCCAGATTGAAACTACTTTTAGTTAAATGAAGTTTGTACATATGTATTTACATTGTAAGTTATGTATATATAAATATAATGTACGATTGGTCAAGAAAAATATATGGTACGCAAGACATTGTATATAAATTTTCTAAAACATCTGATTTATTCCTATAACATATTTTCAATTTAATGCATGTATGCACAAGGGTGTAGAATAGGTTAGCAAGTTTGTGTTTCCATTGCATATGTTTACAGCTTTACAATTAAGTAACCCTCTCAACACATCTTGTTTGATATAGTGGAAGACAAGTTCTACAATCTGTTCATGACTTCATTCCAATCTTACATAAATACCCATACTTACAATCTTTTGTACCACATAACTTCCAATTTCCATGAATTTCTTTACAATTTATATTAACATGTACTAATCTTGTCATTAATTATCTGATTGTATTATTTCTGATGTTTGTGTTCAAGTGCATGTGTGTTATTTTATTGTCATACATATGTGTTTATCGTGTAAAATAATCTAGGCCAAATTGTCAACAGAAAAACTCCACACTTCATCCAATCTGAACAATTCTCATCATTCTCGCATATTCAAGCAAAAATTCAACGGTCAAGCCTGGTGATGTTGATTGGTGTGTAAACGGTGGTGTCAACACTGGGAGAATTTTTAGGGGTTACATACTTTTTATACAATTTAATTGGAAGCCGTATTTCAGGAACAAAATGGGAATGTGTCAAAAAGAAATGAAAGTGGTCAAAAAGTGTCAAAAGACGATAACAATTATCTTGAAACCTTAGCCAAGAATCATTACGATGTAATGATAAACAGTGTGCCACTATTGATAAAAACATTGCTACTATGACGCCTGAAAGATATAACGTTATCAAATTTGGAAGGGATGAAATTGTGAGTAATAAATTTCCAATGAAACTAAGAGGTGTATTTATCCGAAGAGGGATCAGGGTTATCAATATTCTGTGACTGTTTTACAAGAATTCTTTATGTAATATATGTATCCTCAGTCATGGTTTAACCTTTCTTTTACTTTGGTTGTCTTAGTATGCTACTCCTTCACCGTTTGCTTATTGGTTGTCACATTTAGCAAAATTATCTCTTACAAGAACAGGATTGACCCCCTAAATATGTGCTAACTATTTATCTCTTAAAATCGTGTTTGACCTTGTTAACAGGATCTACAAAAGCTGACAAGCAATATAAAGACCATCCAAGATTATCTATGCTCTTTTGAGACTCAGGTATAATTATTGTTTGGTCCTTTTCTCATTGTATGACTGCTTGAACGGGTCTCCCTTTTTCCTAGTAGCCACCTTTTATTTGATACTCGTCTCCCTTTTTCTTAGTGGCCATTCTTTTATTTGATACTCGGGATTCAATTTTATTATGCCTTTTGTCTAAGTGTTTTGGTAATTTCAAACAAGGTGCTAGTCTAAAAAATCTTACAGCCTGAAGAAGGGTCTTCAAATGAAGTCCCCACAAAAAAGTTATGAACAATTATCCACCATTGATAAGGGTATTATAATACAATGCAATGTAGCCTAAGAATGATTAGGATGTTTGCCACCTTAAATTGTACGTACAGTGGTAGTATTTCTTGAATATCCTGTATTACTTGCACAAAGGATCGCAAAATGATTTTCCATACCATACCCTTGTAATAACCACTTCATCCATGGTTAAAGCTCCACGCCTCCATGGTGTATAGGTGTTTAAACTTGTCCAAATTCCCAAGATTTGATGGGCTTCCTGTTCATGAATCTTTTTAAGCATTTAATCTTTTTTCCCTTTTAATATAGGGCCTGACAATTGTAAATATGTCAGCAACAACATTCCCTCAAACACTTGATTGGCTTCATAGCTATCTTCTTGAGGTATACTTTCTTCTAGATTATGATACTTCGTTCCTGCTTGTTCTGCTTGAAATATGAAATTTATCTTCTTTTTTACCTTATGCTATGTGGTTCTAGGTGTTATCATTATCTCTTACTTTCTTAGTGTTGGAACTAAGTCTCCAGTTTCTTAACAGTTTGTTCTTTCGCTTTTAGTGAAATTTATGGCAATGTTGCCCACTGCCCCATGGGAGGGCTTAAGTCCACTAGTTATCTTTCGGTTCATCTCATCTGCAGCATTGTTTGTGATTTTCTTCCTTGTGTAGCACAATTTCACCACCTCAATCCTATCTACTGTCCACAATAAATCTTTTCTGGTCCTACCTTTCTAGCGATCAAGGAACCACATTGTGGTTTAGACACTTAAAAATATGCTGCAATAAGAATCATAACTTATGATAGTCCCTCTCTTTAATTGATAACTTGTATAAATACCTTTCTCGGCCTTTTGGCTTAGCTCAAGTGTATAAAAACCTTAACATTTTAGCATTTACCTTATTCTCTTTTTGCATCAAATAACTGCTTAATAGTGTAAAACATGCTACACTGCATCTTTATTTGTTTTAATCCAAGATTATTTTGACTATTAGTTGATGCCGTAATATCTTTTTTAATAATGATTGCATGAACTGTAGCATTCATGTTCATATATCGTTGATATGATATTATGTTTTTGCTTTTCCAGTGTATCGAGCGAGGGGTTTCGTTATTCAAAGGTCCTTGTAATGATTGACATGTCAATTAGGCCTAGTTGCAATCTTATGTGTTGCTACGCAGAAGACAGTTATATATCTGCTCTGGATCTTGTACGTTTAAGGATCACAAATAAATTGAGGAGATGCCCCCACTTCTTTTAAAAGGGCTGGACTTTGTCTTATTGTTTCTGCTTATTTCCTCTTAAAACATATGTAATATATTTCGTACAAGGTGAAATGAAGATGTCACGTGTAGTTGGGGATTAGCTTTTGTTGTTGTTTATCTTGAATATGTGTTTAAAGTATTCGTGCAGGAAAACAGACATTCGGTCGACCGGAAGGTGTTCGGTCGACTGGATGTGTGTTGTAATTGGTCCAGCAAAAGTGCATGTTCATTTTCGGTCGACCGGAATCTAGGATTCTGTCGACCGGGCACACAATAAGAGCTGGGCAAAAGTTACTGTCGATTTTCGGTCGACCGGAATCTAGGATTCGGTCGACCGGAAACATTCGAGGAGTTGCGAGAAAAGTGCCTGTTGATTTTCGGTCGACCGGAACTTAAGTGTACGGTCGACCGCGTATGCACTCGAGCGAGCCAGAAAAGTTACTGTCGTTTCTCGGTCGACCAGTACTCAAATTTCGGTCGACCGGTAAAAGCTGGTTCGCGATACGGTTATTGGATCGGTCGACCGAAGCACCCGTTCGGTCGACCGTTTGGACCCAGTTCTGCCCACGTTTTGCACATTACTCCACCCGATTTCGGTGCAACTTATACTTGTTTTGGCCTCATATACAAAGGCAATTTCGTCCCTTTTGTAGCAGGAGAACAATTAGATTATTTGTGATTGTCTACTTTTGCATTCTTGAGAGAAAGAGAGAGATCATCCTTGAGATTCGGTGGGAGAATTTTGAGCCGGGTGTTTCGTCGGTTCGTTCATGTCTCTTGTAAGCATCTTTTGTAATACGTTTCTCTATAGTGGATTTGGAGTTGTGCCGTCGGTGATTTTTCCCGCATTGGGTTTCACGTTAAATCTTGCGTATTTTGTGTGGTTTGGACTTTGGATTTGCGTTTTGTTATCAAGTTTAGCCAATTGGATTTGTGTTTGCGTATTTGGGATTAATTTTAATTCCTAACAACAGGTATCAGAGCATTTGGTCCGAATTTTGGGATTTTTCATCAATCTTTTTTGTCAAGTACTCATGGCGAATTATTGGAAGCTTGAGAAGTTTAGCCGAGATGTAAATTTCGGCTTGTGGCAAGTCAAGATGCACACAATCCTAGTGCAGCAAGAGGTGGAGGACGTTCTTGAGGGCATGGACAAGTTGTCGAAGGAATGTCTGATCAAGATAGGCAAAAGTTTGATCGTAAGGCGATGTCAACAATTAAGTTATCGTTGTCTGACGAAGTTCTAAGAGAAATGTTGAAGGAGAAGACGACTGCAAGTACGTGGAAGAAATTAAAGTAAGTCTACATGAAGAAGTCACTTGCGAGCCGGATTATCTTGAAGAATAAGTTGTTCCTATTCAAGATGAAGTCGGGTATCTCCTTTCAGCAACACTTGGATGATTTAAATGCAATCATCATGGACTTGGAGAAGGTTGAAGCAAGGTTTTCTGATGAGGATCAGGCGATCCTTTTACTTTGCTCGTTGGGTTCTTCATATGATCACTCGTGGAGACGATGATGTATAGTAGGATTGACATCTCTCTTGCGGATATAAAAAACGCACTCTCCTCCAAATCTGATATGGAGAAGAGGTCTGATGGTTCTGAGTCGAGTAAAAGTGAAGCACTTGTTGCTCGTGGTAAGGGGAAAGAGAGGAGTTTCTCAAAGAACACCTCTAAGACCAAGTCGAGGGACAAAGATATTATTTGTCATTACTGCAAGAAGAAGGGTCACAAGATATCAGAATGTTTTAAGCTACTGAACAAAGAGAAGCAAAAGGGTTCTAGTAGTGGTGATCAGTCAGGTTCGAATGTTGCGGTGTCCGATTTTGATTTTGTGTTTGCAGCTACAGGTTCTTCTGAAGCTTCCGACGGTTGGGTGATTGACACGGGCAGTACATTCCACTTAACTCCGAATAGACAGTGGTTTTCATCCTATGAGACAATGTCAGGAGGAATGGTTGTGATGGGTAATGGTGACAGGTGCGAGGTTGCAGGAATTGGTTCTGTCAGATTGAGGACACATGATGGCCTAGTCAAGATTTTATCGGATGTGCGACATGTTCTGAAGGCGAGCAAGAATCTGATTTCAGTAGGTAGCCTGACTTCAAAGGGTTACAAATTCAGTGGTGAGGATGACTGCATATCCATCACCAAATGATCACTTATTCTGATGAAGGGGAAGAAGCTTGGGCCCGACAAGCTTTATATGCTTAAAGGAGAAACTGTTGTGGGTGACGTAGTTGTAGCGTCATCGTTGTCTGGTGAGGAGAATGCCCAACTTTGACATATGAGGTTGGGGCACATGAGCGAGAAAGGCATGTCGGTGTTGAACAAACATGGTTCGTTTGGAAGTCAGAAAATCGACAGTCTAGACTTCTGTGAATTTTGTGTTTTAGGGAAGCAGAAGAGTGTTCGCTTCTCAACAGCTAATCACACCACCAAGGTCACTTTAGATTATGTCCACTCTGACTTACGTGGACCTTCTCAGGTTCCATCAAAAGGTGGAGCTCGCTACATGCTCACATTTATTGATGATTTCTCCAGGAAGACTTGGGTTTATATTCTGAAACAAAAGAGTGATGTGTTTCAGAATTTTCAGCACTGGAAGGTTATGATTAAGAATCAAACAGGAAAGAAGATTAAGGTTATTAGGACGGATAATGGTTTGGAGTTTTGTTCATCAGAGTTTAACGATTTCTGCAAGGATGAAGGAATCGTGAGACACTGAACCGTACGTCACACACCACAATAGAACAGAGTAGTGGAACGTCTGAATCGAACTCTCTTGGAGAGAGCTAGATGTATGCTTCTGAATGCTGACCTGACTAAGGATTTTTGGGCAGAAGCAGTGTGTACCGTTTGTTATCTAGTGAACCGTTCGCCTCACACTGTTTTGGATATGAGAACACCAGAAGAAGTTTGGACGGGTGGAGCTTCAGATTTGTCCAAGTTGAGAGTCTTCGGTTGTCCAGCGTACGCACATGTAGATCAAGGAAAGTTGAATGCTCGGTCCTTGAAGTGTATATTCCTTGGCTACGGATTGGGTGTGAAGGGTTATCGTCTATGGTGCAAAGAATCTCAGAAGCTCATGGTTGAAAGAAATATTGTCTTTAATGAGCTTGCTATGTTACCTTCCAGGAAAGACACTGTTATTTCTACTCCTGTGTCAAGTGGGACTCCAGCTCAGGTGGAGCCACCGGTAGTGACTGTTGATGAGGATACCAGTGTCACAATGAGAGAGTTCGAAATCTGAGGAAGATGAAGAGTATTTGTTGGCAAGGGACAAAGAGAAACGGCTGACCAAGAAACCTCGTAGATATGCTGAATCAGTCCTTGCATATGCTCTTAGTGCATCTAAAGATATTGGAGCCTCTGGTGAGCCGAGCAAGTATTCAGAGGCAATTTCGAAACCCGATTCAGCTGCTTGGGTGGGTGCAATGAATGAAGAGATGAAGTCTCTTCATAAGAACCAAACGTGGAAGTTGGTAGAACTTCCAAAAGGAAAAAGGGTCGTTAGCTGCAAATGGGTCTTCAAGAAGAAAATCAAGGGTCTCTCGGATGTGAGGTACAAAGCTCGATTGGTTGCTCGTGGTTTTAGTGAGGTGGAGGGTGTGAATTATAGCAATATTTTCTCACCCGTTGTGAAGCATACTTCTATTCGTGTTTTGTTAAGTTTGGTTGCAATTCATGATTTAGAGTTAGAGCAACTAGATGTGAAGACCGCTTTCCTACATGGAGAATTAGAGGAGCAAATTTACATGTCCCAGCCGGAGGGTTTTGTGGTCGAGGGTAAGGAGAATCGGTTCTGTTTGCTGAAGAAGTCGCTTTATGGGTTAAAGCAGTCGCATCGACAATGGTATAAAAGATTTAATTCTTTTATGGTTGGACATGAGTACAACAGGTCCCAGTATGACTGCTGCGTTTACCAAAAGGTATTTTCAGATGACTCTCTTGTTTTGTTATTACTCTATGCATATGATATGTTGATAACAGCTAAGGACAAGTCTAAAATTTCTGAGCTTAAGGAGTTGTTAAAGGCTGAGTTCGAGATGAAGGATCTCGGATCAGCAAAGATGATTCTAGGTATGGAGATACGTCGCGATCGTACATGCAAGAGTTTGTTTCTCTCCCAGCAGCAATATATTGAGAAAGTCTTGCAATGTTTTGGTATGGAAAATACCAAGTCTGAAAGAATTCCTCTCGTCGCGTATTTTAAGCTCTCGGTAGAATTGTGTCCCAAGAAGGAGGAGGATAAGGCATACATGTCACGTGTGCATTATACTAGTGCAGTTGGCAGTTTGATGTATGCTATGATATGCACTCGTCCAGATATAGCTCAGGCGGTCAGTGTGGTGAGCCGTTATATGTCAAATCCAAAAAAGAAGCATTGGTCAGCTTTGAAATGGATTCTCTGGTATCTAAAAGGTACAACTAAGCTATCTCTAAAATTTGGTCGATCTTCGTATTCGTTAATGTGATTTGTTGATGTCAATTACGCGGGAGATCGCGATAGACGAAGATCTATGACTGGTTATGTGTTTACTGTTGGGAGCACGACTATTAGCTAAAAAGTGACGTTGCAACACACTGTTGCTTTGTCTACAACGGAGGCAGAGTATATGGCAGCGACCGAGCGTATTAAGGAAGCTCTTTGGCTGAAAGGTTTATTTGGAGAGCTTATTCCAGGTCAGAATACAGTGGTTGTTTATTGTGATAGTCAGAGTGTCATTCATCTGACGAATGATCAGATGTACCACGAGAGGACGAACCATATCGACGTCCGTTATCACTTCATTCGGGAAGTTGTTGCTGAAGGAGGTGTGGTGGTGAAGAAGGTGGGCACTGAAGATAATCCGGCTGATATGTTGACGAAGTCAGTTATTTCGACTAAGTTCATGGTATACGTGAACTTGGTTGGTTTGAGTTACGAGTAGGTGGAGCTAAGACGACGACACAATGAGGAATGAAGTGTTCCTTCAAAGATTTACAGGGGCTATTCAAGGTAAAGGTGGAGATTGTTGTTGTTTACCTTGAATATGTGTTTAAAGTATTAGTGTAGGAAAACAGACATTCGGTCGACCGGAAGGCGTTCGGTCGACCGGATGTGTGTTGTAATTGGTCCAGCAAAAGTGCCTATCCATTTTCGGTTGACCAGAATCTAGGATTCGGTCGACCGGGCACACAGTAAGAGCTGGACAAAAGTTACTGTCGATTTTCGGTCGACCGGAATCTAGGATTCGGTCGACCTGAAACATTCGAGGAGCTGGGAGAAAAGTGGATGTTGATTTTTGGTCGACCGGAATTTAAGTGTACGGTCGACCGCATATGCACTCGAGCGAGCCAGAAAAGTTACTGTCGTTTCTCGGTCGACCGGTACTCAAATTTTGGTCGACCGGTAAAAGTTGGTTCGCAATACGGTTATTGGATCGGTCGACCGAAGCACCCGTTCGGTCGACCGTTTGGACCCAATTCTGCCCACGTTTTGCACATTACTCCACCCGATTTTGGTGCAACTTATACTTGTTTTGGCCTCATATAGAAGAGTAATTTCGTCCCCTTTGTAACAGGAGAACAATTAGATTATTTGTGATTGTCCACGTTTGCATTCTTGAGAGAAAGAGAGATCATCCTTGTGATTCGGTGGGAGAATTTTGAGCCTGATTTTTCGTCGGTTCGTTCGCGTCTCCTGTAAGCATCTCTTGTAATACGTTTCTCTATAGTGGATTTGGAGTTGCGTCGTCCGTGGTTTTTCTCGCATTGGGTTTCCACGTTAAATCTTGCGTGTTTTGTGTGGTTTGGACTTTGAATTTGCGTTTTGTTATCAAGTTTAGCCAATTGGATTTGCGTTTTCTGTTCCGCTACGTTTTTTAGATTGGTTTTAATTCCTAACAGCTTTGGTGTTGAAACTGTCGAGACTAATACTTGACCTGACTAACGTTGTTCCTCCTGAGATTTAGTTATAGTGGGTTTACAAAGAGAAACGTGGAACGTTTGAGACAAGGGGCTCCTGAGATTTCCAGTCAAGGGGATTTGAGACGAGCCGCGGTAAGCGGCTTTGAGGTTTTGAGTTGCTCGAACGTTTGATTTTTATTTTTATTTATTTTGTTGCTCTCAGTATGTGGATCTGTAATTCTCGATCTGAGAAGGCTTATGCAAGCACGGAAGCTCGCCATATCACATCTATTGCATCACTCATCTTGTTGGATTGCCCGTCTTGAAGGCCGAAAGGGCCAATGCAAGAACGCAACACAGCGGGAAAAATGTAAACATGATTACGGCACACGCACAGAACTAATTGAATGAGACTGCAGATTCATCTGCCAGAGCCAATTTAGTTGTTGTGTAGAAGTGAAGTCGCATTATGTTTTTGTTTTTGTTTTTTGATAAAAAGTGAAGCACGTTATGTTTTTGTTTCTTTCTTTTTGGGATAAAAAGTGAAGCGCATTATGTTGGAAACTATCACATCTGTATAGGCGTACGTGAACGCTTCTTTCTTGGGATCATACAGCTCGAAGTGGAAAGTAGAGCAGCAACGCTACTACGTGGGTCAGACTAGGGTATATAACGCATTGACATTGCATTCAATTAAACAAGAATTGAAGCACTTAGTGCATCATATTTATATAAGGAAAATGATTCATGGACGTAGACGTGGATTCCATTTGGATTTTACTTTCTGCGTTTTTAATTTTCATGTAATTTTTAGTCTCGTTTATTTTTTTGGCGGTTACTGTACATTTCAGACAAGTCTATATGTCATGAGATCGTGGGATGTCTTTGGAATCATTCCAAATACAGATTGAAATACCTTAAATCATCCCTTTTCTTCCATGTTTCCTCTTCCATCTCTCCAAATTTCATGTTCCTTCTGCCCAATCCCAGCGTTGACAAAGCTTCCTAGGTATTGCAGTTAAGGGTGAGCAAAATTCGGTTTGGACCGAACCGGACTTAACTTTTTCGGTACGGCCTTCGGTCGAGGAGACCACGGGAATTCGGTCTGGTCCGGTTTGGTTCGGTCACAAACCGAAATTTTAACGGTCAAATTCGGGTTTTGGACCGAACCGAATTTATTGGGTTCGGTCTTCCGAAAAGTTAAGTCTTCGGTCTGGTCCGGTCCCGGACCAAAGCTCACCCCTAAGTGCAGTTTCTTAGATAATACGAGTGTCGCTTCGATGACGACATCGAAGTTCGAAGACCTGCTTTTGGTAGCACTTGTAGACAGTGATTGATTTTGGAGAAGGAGAGTTATGAATGAATTGTTTATTTTTGTGTCCATTTTGTGTTTGTAATGATTCTTTTCAAGAGTTATGAATGATTAGTCTGTTTGTAATTTAGCAAAACATTATATGTCTGATTCACTTTGAATGAGAGAAGAGCAACTTGTGTTCAGTAATAGTATAATTCTGGAAACATTCTATATTGATTCTCATTGCTGGACTCATTTTGAACACACTTTAAATTGATTATATATTCTAGACTAACTCTGAACACACTCTGTATTGACTATGGACACAGTCTGAACTAATTATTGACACACGCTCGACATATTGAACAATTTTGATTGATTTTGGACTAACAATGGATTAACTCTAGACTAATTTTAGATTATAGATTAACTCTGGACTCATTCTGAAATGCTACTGGATTGACTGTGGACATATTCTGGAATCACAGTTTGGAATGACTCTGGAAACATTCTGGAATGACTGTGGGAATAACTTTGGACTGATTTTCACTCTGGATTAACTCTGGTCTTATTCTGGAATGACTCTGGTCAGACTCTGGACACATTCTGGAATGACTTCGGACACCCACTGGAATGACTCTGACACATTCTGGAATCACTCTTGAATTTGGAAGCATTTTGCAATGATTCTGGAAACATTCTGGAACGACTCTGGAATAACTTTGGACTGATTTTAACTCTGGTCTTACTCTAGAATGATTCTGGTCAGACTACCTCGGGACACATTCTGGAATGACTCCGGACACTCAATGGAATGACTCTAGAAACATTCTGGAATCACAGCTTACATCGAGCGAGACCCCCAACCGACCTGTCGCAGTGGACATAAGAAGTATGAGCAAACAACATAATTCTCATTTTCCAAATCATTTTCCGACACATACACAAACAACAAAATTTAGTCAAAAGGAAACTATTTTCCACTGGATTCGATTTTCCTCTACTTTCCGATTGACTCCGGAAATCACTTTCCGTCACTTTCCACGCCCCCTGGTCTTATTCTGGAATGACTCTGGACATATTCTAGAATGACTCTGGACACCCACTGGAATTACTCTAAACATATTCTGGAGTGAATCTGGACAAATTCTGGAATCACAACTTGTCACACGTTGTCCTTGTTTTGAAAATATTTTGGGTGACATGACTGTTTATTGCACTTTGTTTGAAACAACTATTTTCTTTATCGAGAATTTCCCATGTATGCTAAGTGCTTACATGTTGCGCATCTGTGAAGCTCAGTCTTGTGTATCAGCACTCTATATATAATTACACAGGTCGAAAATCCAACTTTACTTCTGGTGGAGAATCCAAATTACATCCATATTACTGACCATTCAAGGCAATATCCTCTAGTAAAAGGTTAGGAACAAAGCAAATACTGAAGAGGTATCTTGTTAATAAATAACCTTCCTATGGTTATTCCACGTTCTCAATCCAACTTGAAGTTCGGTTGTGTCGACCAAGTCCCAGCGATTCCAATGAAACGCTTATTTTACTGACAAGTATGATCAATGAAGATGATTGTTGGTTCGACTGCATTAATGATGCAACAGATTTTTTATTTTATTTTTCGATTGAAAGCAATCTCGTGCAAAAGAAAGAATTCGCACAACCAAAAGTCACATGTTGGCACCCCTTCCATAAGAGAAATCGAACCTACATACAACCGTGCTTCGTTACCCGTCTTTCGATGAGTAACACCATTTGCAGCAAGACTCGCCCTACAGCGATACTTGCTCTTAAAAAAGAAGCTCAAAAGACGAACTAATATTCCTAAGATTTTTATAAGCGGGAAAATATCAATTTACAACGCTTACTCAGGAGAACGATCTGAAACAGTAACAAAATATTAGCTACCACCCCTCTAGATCTTACATCAGACAAGATCCATACCATATATATACAAAATGTCGAAGTTTCCAAGTACAGATGACATATAATAGAGGTTTAATGTACAGTGTCAGAGAGACCACCAGCAACCATTCCATCGTCCACCCCTCTTGAGCCCCCACATGATCTGGACACTTGCTCAAAGAGGTTCTCAATATCTGGGTCACATCGAATAAATGACTTGCTCCAGAAGTTGTATCTCGGGTTCTACAGTATTATCAGGATTCCGTGAAGCATATTATCTTATAGTACAAGCAAACACATTTAATAAGAAGGTTAGGCAGTACCTTTATTAGTTCTATAAAAGTTATAAGCAAGCCCCAAGGGTGAGGGCGGTTGACTATCAGGCGCTCCAGAAGCACACGAGTTATTTGCTCTTGGATGATTTCTTGCTGTCAACATGAAAATGAATATTTCAGAACCACACAAAATACGACTAGCGCAAAAGTGCAGTCAGAGGCAAACTATACAAGCTATCTCACAGAAAAACCACAATAACATATTAGGGTCAAAGGTGCATCATAATAATAATAAAAAGAGTAATCAGGCTGTATGCGGTCAGATATAAAGATACCACCTACAGGTACAGAAATTGCCACTGGCGGATAAAAGGGAATTTAGTGAGAACTAAAGGCATGATTATCCAGACAAGGAATAAATATTAAGTCATTCAGGCAACTACATTTGCAAAATTGTACCTCAAAATATGCCAAAAGTACCTGGTTTGCCTCCACAAACAAGTAGAGCAGAACAAAGGAAAAGTAATGTGTATGATTATTTGGGTAACGGAGCTGATTGGCAACAGCATTAAGAAATAGATAGCGGCCTTCCGTGTCCAAATCCATTATCAGACCGTCGAAAATATCCATAGCTGCACTGACCAAAAAAATATCCATAGGGCCAGTTTGAGTCACCTGTCCTGCAGATACATGCTGCTGAGAACTACTCTGTAGTTGTTGAATTGCCTGCGAGAGTCAGGATTGAGTAGCAGCAACAATACTACTTTTTGCACATTTGCGAAAATCTGAATTCTTGTTTAGATAGGTAGAGCCAAAGAAACAACAAAAGACACCTTAGGCTACTAGAACAAAATTTATTCACACTTCCACTTATACAATTCTCATGTTAATGGTTATGTGAACTACTAAGAGTTCCAGATGTCACTACTACATTTTGGTTCATGAACGTCTGGTCTTTCTCTTAACACCTTAAATTTCAATGACACTGCATTTACTGATGCCCCTCTGATCATCTTAGGACAAAACAAATGAAAAACAAATGCCTATCTTTTAGTACAATCACATGGGTAGAGTTTGACTTTTTCCGAGGTTGTATGCATTTGTGTATCGAGGAAAATTTACCAGTGGGTAAGGTTTTTTGACAAGGTAAACTACGCAATATAAAACTTGCAGTTTAAAACGAAGGTCGAGGATGTAGGGTCGAGAAACCCTTCTGCTTTTGTTGTGCAACTGACGTCCTTCCTATTTTATTTAGTAAAGCAATTTACTTATTATTATTGGGTCAAGTTCTAGTGAACCCAGGATTGATCAAATTTAGTTTAAGCCCCCTACAATCTCACCATTGGATCTTATTTACAGTTAATCTCACCATTCATTAGCATAACCGTTTTTTTCTTAATCTACTTTACAATTTAAAATGAGTGGTGGATTGTGGGGGCTTAATTTAGAAAAATTAAGCCCGGAGCTCACTAGAGAATTCATGTGTTATTATTATTATTTTATAACAAATTGCATATGTATCATCTGTTTTGTTGAATATACAACATAATCAACCTGTACAAAAAATATAGTAATAGTTAAAGGGAAATTTGGTCTCCTCTCCCCCAACCAACCAACACTTGCACCCATATTTGGTTGAATGACTGAATCTGTCTTTGAATAATCGGACAAGATAAAGAGTTATGGATCAAATTATTGAAGGTGATATAAGGATCGAAGGAGCTGCCTGGGATAGATTTCACACAAGTTTGTTGTCGTGAGGTTTTATCATTGTTTCTGGTTTTCAATTTTAAGTTGATTCATTTGTTCTATGGATAAAGGCTTCAGGTTGTAACAAACTTTAGGACCCTTGACCTTTGAAATAACACTCATGTATTTTCGACTTTGGGTGAAATAAATTTGTGCAAGCGATCAAGGTGGGTAGATTGGGTGGTCGATGCGGCAATGGCACCTATGAGTTGATCATCTGGTTCAATCCTCGATGTGCATTGCACCTTATTTATTAATAAAAAAGAATATATGTATCATGAGATCAAGCAATGTCTTAAAACACCTTAAAGAGTTAGCAGGTGATGAAAACTAAAACTTAAAAGGAGCAAAATTAATTGTGGCCTTCTACTTTGTTATTTGAATTTTCAAGAATAAAGGACTCAATAAAACGTATGCAGCAGCAACAAAAAATGCTTCAGTGTCACAAAAGACTGACAGAAGTCACCTGCATGCCCACATAAAGCACCACAGAATTCATCAGAGGCGCATTGTAGTGAGTCCCAGCCAAAGCAACCTCTTGCGGAGGAAGTTGAAGCCTCTGTTTGAGCTCTGTCAAGAAAGCAGGGCCTCCATGCTTTGTCTGCTTAGAATTGGAAATCGGCAAGGAGAATTAAATGTATAAAACAAATACAGATCTACCTTCTTATTTCGGTTGTAAAAACCTACTGGTGAACAAGTTCAACGCATACACATTCACATGTTAACCGTAATCGATATTTAAGAATCAAATGTCAGTGACACTAAACAAATATAATTACTGTTAATGTACCTTCAGATATTCATCAATATCAGCTTTAATCTGCCTTGCTTTCAATGCACCATCAATATCAGATAAGATGCGTGGAGACTGGCTGATTTCAGGTAACAAATCTATCTGCACATGATTGGAACATTATTGATTTATCAGATAGGTCGTAGCCAATGACAAAAACGAATTTGCATGTGCAGAAATATTTACTTTCAGATTCGGAGTGCAAGGATCAGGCAATCTCATATTCACTGGAAAGGCACTGAGGATAATATTCCGCATCTGAATGCAACTCGAAGGAATGACATCACAGAAACTGAAATGATAATCACATAAAAATTCTGGAAAATCGTGAAGAAGAACGAGTAACATCCTCAACGTTCCTTTGTACAAAAATTGAATCTGCATGCAGATTATAAATTGTCATGGTTAATTCAGAAAGAGCCATAAGAAATGAACCAAGTAGAAATTACCGGTTCTCCAAGATCAGCATTCCTCAGGTATGGTTCCAAAAATTTAAGCAGGCCAACAACCAACCGTTGGAACAACGGCCATCCCTTTTGATTGCTTGCTCCAAGCAATTTTGGCATGAAACTTCTGTGGCTGACTAATTCAAGCCATGCAAAGCTGAAATAAACCAAAGAAATAAAGTTATAAAATCACACAGTATGAATCTCTGGATAAATATCGTTCTCTGAAATACAATTTGAATTATATCTCCATCCATGGATAAGTAGTGTCCTTGTAAACCAGAAAAATGATTACCAGGCCTCAACAATCAGAACAGAGGATCAGCATCCACAAAAAGAAACAAGACTTCTGTGCAAGAAACTAAGTCAAAGAAAAGATCATTAACCTGAATGAAGGAACTTTTAATGGCTGCAGCCCATTGAAGGCATTTGCAAGTACATTTAAAACCTACAACAACAAAAACAAACAATTACTTTCACTTTCCACAAATGCCATTTAAATTTCTAAAAATCTCATAGAAAGTATAGGACAAAGCAAATTGAATAGAGCATACCTGAATAGATGCCCCCTCAAGAACTAAATCAGGAGATGTAAGATCCATAAGCAAGTTGAGGAACAACCTGAAATATGGCCTTGGATTAAATGACGTTTTCTTCTCCTCACTGTCCTTCAGCGCCACTTTAACAATTACTGCGGAGATCTGCAAAAAAAAGAGTCAAAGTCATGAAATCATGAAAAAATATTAAAAAGGTAAATGAACAAAATGTTGTTTGTCTATAGCAAATGAGATAGATGCTAATTTATATACCTTGGGAAAGTTGGAAAACCTGGAAGACCCTTGATCTACAGAGGCGTACTGATATCAATCAAGAAAGAGCTGTTATTTCTAGGTTATAAAGAATAGATGCATGTCTGCATGTAAACCATGTTATATATATAAATATATATATATATATATATATATATATATATATATATATATATATATAAAAGTAGTGCACAGATAACCTTCAACGTTGCTATTATGAGTTGCACATATGCATCTATTGCAGCAAAGGAGAGATTCTGCCCTTGTTGTTCAGAAGCTAAGCAATGACCTACCGTGAATTCCTACAACAAGAAAATATATAATAATATATTTTCTAAAATTGCATATTACTGATGAAAGGGCTGGAATAATCATTACTGTAATAACACGGAAAAAACGATCAGTGTTATCATCTCCTTTAAGTAGCCCAGTTTGCTGCAGTTGAGACATGAAATTTGCTGCATCATTTGCAGAAGAAAGTTCGGTTACTCGATACCACTCTCCAAACAAATGAGTAACCTGCAGCACAAGAGCCCCAGACTTTATTTAGGAACATCCGAGCTATGCTTTTACAAGGTATTATACCAGTTTAAGCACCACCAAAAGACTACAACGCTAGTTGGTTAAGAATATCCTCAAACTACATACAGCAATCAAGTCAAACTTATTTCTTGTTCAACGAACACAGCACATGAAAAAGACAGTAACAAGAACAAATTACGCTTCTCCAACTGCTTATTTATTAGGGAACAACCAAAACAAGTGAAAGGAGACGGCCTCTTTTTGCAGCCTAGAATAGCATGTTTAAACATTCAAAGGAAAGAACTGGAAACAGCAAGCACCTTTGTTGCCTAAACCACTGTAAATGGAAGCATTTTCCTGGAATGCACTCAAAAGACGCACACAACAACTATGAGTATCTTGATTCAGAAGGTACTATATATTGTTCTTCTGTCATATAATATATTACACCCCATGACCAAATGTAGAAGGCACCTGAATTTTGAATAAGAAAACTCAACAATGCAAATCTATATCTTCGCAAACTTATTTTTGTTTTTTTTTGCAAAAATAAGATCTATTTTGCTCTAACTCTTCAATCACTAGTGATGTGCTTCAAAAATACCTTAACAGTTTATGATTTATTACAGAAAAGCAGGATTCTGTTTTCATGAAACTCACAAGTTCTATGTGACCAGATTGTATTCTGGCATTGTACATCATTTAAGTTGACAATGAAGAAAAACTAAAGAAGACACCCCCACCCCCCACAGACCAACAACTAGGCATAAAATTTGTCACAGTACAGGTTCATCAGTATAACTAGCATCTAAATGAGTTGTTGCATAAATAATGATACAAGTAGAAAACCTTCTCGCGGAATCCAGCCGGATCTGGCCCCACAGATTCGAAGGGAGTGTAGTCATCCATGTTTGTGGCCACACGAAGAACATTTGTCTGCACAAAAGGTTGGAATTTTTTTTAAAGAAAAGAACACTATACGTAATTTTAAAACTCCGGAAATTTGACATTTATAGGCAAGGATGGATGAATTTAATTTTTTTTGAAGTAGCTTAGTTGAAGTAGATAATGGAAGGACAGACACTATGATATGCAGATAATCAGACACTACAAAGGTGCTCTGAGCGACACGAACTCTATATTAGTATTCAGTAAATGTAGTAGTCACATAACCTGCATATTGACTTCCTAAAATTTAGGAGAATATCTGATGAGCAAAATTAACCATATTAAACGAAGAAATCTATCCTTTTTAGACAAATGAAGATCAGAGGACATGGTATCAAACTAGCCGCAGAACCAGCATGGCAGCATCAGGCACCAAATACAGTGAATAAAACTCAATTATTATATAGTACACAAACCACCAATACAATGAATATATAGCATAGAAATGGCCACTGAAAAACTCCCCAAACCTAATGCACACATCTATAGTAGTCAAAATGGTTTCCCATTAATAACTTTTTATGGTCCTTCTGACAAAGTACGATAAAAAAGTTTTTTCTGGTTCTTTTGATAGATCTTGACCATTCGTGTGCTCACACATCAGATTTCAACCCTTCAAAAGAATCAATTTTCTTGGTCCTTTGGAAGCATCCCAACCATCCAACATTTCTTCACCAATCTTAGTGCTTCCCCAATTCCCAAGCATCCCAAAAGAGGTCCCTCCATCAGCCACACAGAAAAACCAACTCGTGACCCTTCCAATGCGACGCCACTGTCAAGCATTTCTCCTCCGAATTGGAACCTCACCCCAGGTCATACATGCAATTTGATCTACTTCATGTTCCATGGGTGTTTTTGTCTCCATGTCTTAAGGAGCAGTTATGCTTTCTCATTGCACAGTCCAGAAAATTGTTTTGTTTTATATTTTTTCTTCATTTTTTGATTTTTACATTTTTTTAGGTTTCTGGTTGCGGCTTTTTATGTGATTTTCTTACATTTTCATACCAGTAATGTAGGGATATAGTACTGTTGATAGGAATGTGGTTTGTATTATTTTTGACTTGGCAGTAATTGTGATAGATGTGCGCATAATATTTGAGATAATGACTTTGATGGTGGCAGACCTAAAACTTCCCCATGTTTGGTTTCAATAGTGATTCTTAACAATCATAAGCTTAACATTAAATTTCGTAGAGATCAGCTTGGGGACGCTTGTCCGACCATGTGAGTATCCCTCATCTTAAAAATTCAATTTGTCGTAGATCCTAAGTCTGTTTTGGAACAATATCCACTCAATGGACCAGCCCTGGATTATATCCTCTCTGCATTAATGTTGAAAAATATAGTGCTGTTTTTTATCAAAATGTCTTTCTGACAGCAGCAACACTTTACGGGCTTTTCTAGACTGCATCCACAGAAAACTACAGAGAAAGCAGTCTAAACTAGCAAACAGACTTAGTAAGGACACTATCAACATATGTAGGGAACCGAAGGACTAAACCTCAACCGAAAGACAATGGACCTGAAAAAAGTAGCACACCTGGTTTTCAAGGCACCTAGACTTGAGAGATCCAACTTCAACTCTAAGCTTTCCGGTTTGATATCTTATATCAAACACTACTAAAACACCTCAAAATAATGAACTTGGAAAGGGAACGGATTTCCCTATTTAGTAGTGTCTACATCCAAACTTGGGTACATCTTTTCCAAACTTGTTTTTCCAAATCAATCATGTTTTTTACATGTTTCGTTACAACTGGCTTAACATGGGTATTCATTTTTTTCCATTTAAGTGGCTAAAATTTTGTGAACTTTACAGAGTGCTAGCCAATGAGTGAGGCTAAATGGGGAACACAAATATTTAGTAAGCTACTAAATAGCCAATGCGTGACACTAAAGAGGATGTGCACGACTATAAAGAAAAAATGGACTACATTTAGAAAATATTCTGCTTCTGATATATTTAATAAAACAAACTTGAATATGCAGACTTGCTTAAGAGGGAAGAATTATCCTTGCCTAATAAAAAAAGTCATGGCAACTTAGTTACGTTGTGTTGCAACAAATATGTGTTGTAAATATATGAAAGTGATTGAAATAAATTAATGTGCTTCTTTTTGCTCCATTTGCTTTTTAAGGAAAATCATTTTGCTGAAAATTTGTGTGAAGTAAGATCCCCTTAAACGTATCAGTCGATTTAGTTTTATTTTTATAATAATTCCTTATGTTTGCTAAGTCCACTCATCTTTTATTTGGACTATCACTATTGTTATGTATCTATTTGAATTTGACTTTAAAAAATATCTTGGACATTGTAACATTCATGTGTGAGTTTCATGAATGTTTTATGCTTAGATACGTATATGACATGGAACTGCAGACCACCCTGTCGTTTAAATTGAAAATCAACCATTGAAAATTAACTGCTGTACACAGGATTAATGCTGGTTTAACATAAACAAAAATAGGAACATAAATATACCTTTTTATCTCTTAACTGCCTGGCCTTCTCTTCCATACTAACAGTGACACCAGCTGGTGGAATGGTACTTGAAGAGCTCTTTTTAGCTATCTCAACAAGCTGTTGTAGAGATTCTGGTGCCCCAGGCCTCAAAGCAAGCTAGGAAAATTAAAAAAAGACAATGAATTTTAAAAAAAGGCAATGAATAATAAAAAACGGCTGCTAGTAAGCTTTACATAGACAGCAAGTATACCTTTGACAGCACATCAATGGCATTGTAAAATTCTGATGCATTGACGCCAGACCCCTCTACCACCAGTGACTGAAGCAGAGAAACAACAAACTCCATAGCAGCTTCTATGGATTATTTAGACCCCCACCATCAATTTTGAAATGTATAAGAATATGTATAATATTATATTTTTAATAGAATAAGAGCATGCAGCACATACTGTTTCTTCCGCCATCGACGAGTTTTGCTAAATGAGTGTCATATTCCCCAATATTTAATAAATCAGAATGTATCAAGCCAACTATTATATCTTTATTGTATTTCCTGTCCTCGTCTGAGTAGATAACCTAGAAGAAAAGGTAGCACTGATCATAGGAAACAAAAAAGTTGATGCATCGGAAAGTAATCTGATATAAAGCAGTAGCAAGTTATCATAGCATATAAAGCTACTGTAAGCAACAGTAAGCATCTTGGACAGCAAATGTCGACTCTACATGGCATGTTAAGCGAGTAATAAGGTTGAGGTTGTACCCAATTTGTTAATTCCTTGACAACAAGCTTGCACATGTCTCGAATGGCAACAAGTATTGAAAGGTGAGCACGAACATAAGTATTATTTGATAAATTTTCATATAACTGTTTAAAGACCTGCATAAACAACAAAACAGATAAAAAAGACAACATAGATGATTTAATTGCCAATAAAAACTTAAGATGATAAATACCTTCTGTGCAATAGCCAGCGCAGCCTCATCACTGTTTACACACTTGCGTAGAATTTCATGCAACTCAGAAGTCACCCCCTGGATGCAAGTCTTTTTACAAAGGCAAATTAGTCTCAAGCAAAAGATGATACACTTTGGGGGGAGGGGGAGGGGAAGGCGACAGCGAAAAGAGAATATTTACCTGAACATCAGTGTCTCTAGAATCTTTTGAAAGAAAGTTCTCCAGCTGGAAGATGAAAAGAGGTGGAATAAAATATTATGAATAATACTCAAATAAAACTCATAAAAGAAAACTACAGCCAAAAATATGATAGAAAAACATCTAAAATCTGGTAGAAGCATCAATTCACAACATAACAGCAACATTAAATATATGAGATGGGGATTTAAAAGAAAAGGTAAAAACCCTCAGTGGGATCAAATTTCTGAATCATCTACTCAGGATTTCTAGCATCACATAAAGGTGGGAGAAACTACGTCTTCATAGACTTTTGTTTTTTAAGTACAACGTGGCATATGATCTGAAGGACGAAGTTCCTTCTATCCATGGTGGGCACTACAGTTTGCATACGAAAATGCAAGCTCTATTGGCGGCCAACGTTCGGAAAGTGAAGTAATATGATACAAAATAAGCAAGAATTCTAATTTACTTGCTAGATGCTAAAGCAGCGTCAGGTCATACCAAATTATAAATAATAGTCTGTGACCAAACTGAATATTTGAATCAGAAGATTAAGCACCACTAACTAATTACCTATAAGCACCACTAAGCCTTTGCTTCTAATGTCTCAACAGATAATAGAAAAATACATTAGCTATATGTGCAGACGAGAGAATTTACCCTACATGGTACACTTCACGGTGACCTACAGAAGTACGAGTTGGATGACGACCAAAAGAATGCAGAAATAATACTATGATATTGGGCTTTTTGCTGGGGTGTCACTCTAAAGATACTTGTTTCCACATACGCATTATTTTTTTCGGTGTTGGTGTCATTACAAAGTAATGTGTTTTGCTTATGCCATACACTGGGTTAAAATTAAATTATGTCCCATACCGTAATGACATACAAGTAAAAAATATATACCTTTTAATAGTACCAACATAAATACCAAAACAATAATGGCATGTGGCAATAAGGAAAAAAAATCAACAATATCATTGCACGAATATGTTCACTTCAACTGAAATCAAGATTCAACGAGCATATGTCGATATTAAAAAATTATCCCATTTTCCCTCAAGATATTCATCGGAACCCAATGATAAAAATCCAAGATTGATAATTGATATTACAGGTTCAAGTTTACCAATAAATAAAAAAGATAGGTTCAAGATTTGTCCCATCAATTGTTTTCAAAATGCTATCCACATAGTAATACTGTAAATGCTGGATAAGACACATTTCACGAAAAATCACAATTACTTTTGGGGGATGTGAGCGCATCGCTTCAATGGTCTAGAAATATCCATACTTACATATACCATAACACAGAGGGAACCGTAACACTAGGGTGATTCTTGTAGAACATTTTTCATTTATTTTAGACCTATACACCTTGACTCTTTAAATTTGTTCACCATAACAAGTGTCTCCACTATCCAAAATGGCTTATGCAAAGAAATATCAAGGTGGGACACTTGGCACTTAGAATGTCCCCATAATGACTGCAATGCTGGATAATTTCAAGGAACAAAATACCCAAATTCCTATTTACAAAGTTTTGCCCAATCCAAGTATTCAACATAATCCTACCTAAATCCTGAAGTAATTTGAACTCTCGAGAAGACATGATGGACTTTGAAGTAATTACTACGGTTTATGTAACATTTGAAAGGAACTCAAGCATAAAATGTGAACACCTCAAAGCTATTCGCAACAGAACTCATCCAAGACCAACACCCTAGAACTGGAGCACATTTTTTGCTTAGGGGATAGGAAAAAACAATTTCACCTATAACTAGATCTTCATAATGTTCACAATTCTAATTAACTATGAAAACACTGGAAACACACCCATTTCTATCTAATACAGTTTCACAAATACATGCAGTACCTTTTGTGCCAAAATTTGGTACTTGTCCAATGCCTCAACAGTACTCAAAGTTTCAGGTGTACTTATTCCAAACCGCTCCACTGCAGTCGTAGGAGATGAAGGCACAACACCTCCCAATTCCTAACACAGAATTATTAATATCAAAGCATGAATATGGCACTAAAGAATAATGTTTATAGTTTAAGGGAAAAGAGAGTGTACTTTAGATGGTGGTTCTATTATCTGCAACTCAGGTGCTGTGGAAGTCAACGGAGGGATGATGGAATTAATTTCGGAAGCTTGCTGAGAGCCCACCTCGGTTGCCCCAGTTTGAGTTGAGGCACTACAAATTTATAGAAATAGAAACCAATAATTAAAATCATAATATAAGTGCAGTACTCATGTCAGATGTCAGAATGAGAAACTGAGAATATCCATCAGGATAACTCTCATCAGACATTAGATCAAAAGGTTGAATCCCACCAGATCCAGAAGTAATAGGTGTCATTTCTATTATGCAGAGTTCAACGATAAAATTGGACAAGAAATATGAGATAAAGAATTGCTAACTGACCCGCCAGAGGAAGCTAGTTGACCAGGAGCAGATACAACATTTGGATTCTGCTTGGACTTGTTATGCCATGGATACTTTACAAATTCCTGACAAAAGAAGAAGCTTTTGGAGAGCATGTCTGGCATTGTGAACTACTGAAGCAGATGACTTATAGCACATACCTCATATACCCTTTGCTGGTTGCTAGACAAGCGCCCAGGTTTGGGACGGAGTGCCTCTGGAACACGAGCAAAGACACCTTGCGAATATGTAGCAGCCTCAAAGTAAGCAGCCCCGGTACTTTCTCTCTGCTTCTTCTTATAAGCAATTAGCTGGGCGATGTCTCCCTCCATACTTTGCAAGGCCTGCCAAAAGTTTTAGGAAAACAATAAGATATGGTCCCAAAAAAGGAAACTTTGAGAATGAGATGTGTTTCACTCTAAAAAACGCATATGGAAAGAAACTTTTACACATTATCGCATCAGTATGGATCTAACATGTAACAACTTTAAGAATTCCTGGTCGTATGTCTAAAAAAAACCTAATGGACGTTACTTAAGTTAACATACACACTAGTAGTAGCAACAGAAAGAAAAACTTCAACCCAAAGAAAACAGATAATTATAAAAAGACAAAAAGCTTCGCAGATGTAATTACAATAGTGAGAAATTCTTGCAAGCTTGTCCCAATTGGTTTACCATGTAAAAATGGTCATGTTACATACTTCCAATGAAATTTGTGAACCAATGTTGCACTAATCATTACCAGTGTAGAATAACAAGTAGCACTCAAGGAATTTATAATATAGCACCTAATTCACTTCATCACAAGAGTGGTTGAGATAAATACCCAGTAATTTTTTTGTGGGCTGCAGGTCGAGCCTAAGCCTGAATTTATGAGAAATTGGAATCCAAGTCCAAGCCCAACCCTAAATTTCGAGCTTGAGTCGAACCTGGGCTTAGCCCATTATTCTTTTTCCTATGAAACACGTTTTCTACTTCATATTGAATTCGGTAATCACTGGTAGACAAAATACACATTTTAGCTAAAGACTTCATTAGTTTCATAGATTTTCTTGATCAATTGCAAGTAACTATATTAAATCCAAAGAAAACTGTTCAAAAAGTAACAAGCAATCCAGTCACACACCTGCAACTACCAAAAAAACATCAGACAAGTGATCGAAGCCAATCATACCAGATAGAAAGTCAAAATATGAAAGAAAGAAAAAAAACAAATAATCTGAGACCATCCACTATCACAACCCCTAATCCAACATTTCTCTCTCCGTCACGTCAGCACAACCATTAATCCAACCCCACAAAAACTCTCCACTATCACAACCAACCTTTTCAACACTCTCTCTCATCCACATCATTTATTTTTACCTCTTTTTTATTCTTTCACAACAATCCACAAACTACATAATAAATTATTTTTGCAATTACTTAATCTAATTAACCTAATTTAATTGAATTAACAGAAATTTAGATCAACACAAAGTAAGATTATTAAAAATTAAAAATACCAAAACAAAGATTTTAAAATATATTAAAAAATAAAATAAAAATAGATTTAGAAATAAAAATATTATAAAAAATTGAAAAAATAAGATTTGAAAAAACAGATTTAAAAAATAGATTTCAACTGACTTTTTTTAAAAATAAAAAAATAAAGGGGCCATTGGCCTGGGGGCACGTTGATCCCCAGGCCACGTTAAGGAGGGCGGATGCTGGTCGCGACCGGCAAAAGGGCACCCATAGTAGGGCTGTCAATCGTGTCGTGTCGTGTGCTAATCGTGTCGTGTCAACTCCTATATATAAGCTCTAGGTGTTGCGCCGTATCCGACCCATTTAATAATCGTGTTGCTAAATTTCTGCCGTATCCAACCCATTTATAATCGTGTTGCCATATCCAACCCGTTTATACCCGATTATTAAACGGGTTACTTCGTGTACACGTTTAACACCGCTACCGTTTACACCATTTAACACACGTTTAACACACAATTATCTACTCGTTCAGAGTTCAGAGTTCAAACTTCAAAGTTTCAAACCAATTATATATATAATTGGTAAAATTATAAATATGGCATTCAGTTATTAGAATTTGTTTATTATAATTTATAACTTATATATTACTTATAGACTTGTCGGTATTAGTCGTGTATTAATCGTGTCGTATTCGTAATCGTGTGCCTAATTACCCAATTACTTATCGTGTTTTATCGTGTCTTAATCGTGTTAATCGTTTTTGCAGCAGAAATCCATATCCAACCCATTTAATAATCGTGTTGCCGTATCCAACCCATTTATTAATCGTGTTCAAATTCTCAATCCATATCCGCTAACTTCGTGTCGTTTTCGTGTCGTGTTATCGTGTTTCGTGTAAAATTGACAGCCCTAACCCATAGTGGGTGCCCTGAAGAGACTCCTGCCAAGGCAAGGGTGATCAAATATGTGCCAGCCTTATCTCTGCAATAACAGAGATGTTGTTTCCAATTGAGCCACACTGAGAAACGTAAGCATTGTCCGTTGCTTCACAATGAGTTAGAAATAAGGACAATTAAGCCATCTCAATTTAAAATGTGTTTAGATACAACAATTGAACCTCTGACAAGTGGGCCATGAAACCGAAACAAGATTTTATGTTTCCATATTCTGCCGTTCGCACAATTTTTTAGGCCTAGGTTTCTATTGTTTAAGGGATGGTTTGGGATGTTGTTGGCCTTGGAGAATCCTTCACCTGAAAGGAAACTAGCCTCGATTGAAACACTCGGAAGTTGTCAGTCCCAAGAGTGGAATAAGAACAGTCCCTTAGTTCATTATAATCAAATGCCAAAATCTAAAATTTTAATCCTTTTTAATCCTTGGAAATGGACTGGCCGTTAATTTAGTAGAATAAAACGTAAAACATATTTTATGCTAACTCGTTAAAATCGTAATGATTCACATATAATGAAGTTTGTGTGCAATTATACCAATTAAATACATGCTAAAACAAGCATAATAATACATAATGATGTTTACATATATGTAGGTACTAGATACTGTATTTTAAGTACACAGTTAGTGGCCCAGGTAGGCCTGCAAGGGCGAATTGTACTAGTTTGAGCCCGCTCTATTTAATATTAAGAACATGGATATATATTTGCATAAAAGCAGAATTCAACAAAAAATGGTAGTATTGATAGTAAATACTAATTGTGTGTAAATATCATTGAGTCTTTCATAAAACAAGAATGAGATACATCTCTGACGTAAGGAGTTATAAACAAATACAAAGTACACTAAATTTTTAAGTGTATAATGATATAACAAATTTGAAGTTTTATGCTATATTGTTGAAAATTTAATAAATAACTCCATAGTGATGACATTTCTATGGAATGATATATTATGCATATTACTAACAAGTATCCAAGAGATACCTAATGAAACATCCATGGGTCCCTACGTATTTATGATTTACCAAACGAAGCTATAATCATTTAATTAGATTTGAACACTTCAAGGAAATCAAGGGTCTACAAGTAACCAAGCTTCTTCCTAGACACTAATGAATGACAAGTTATAGAGCTATTTGATCAAGTCTTAGCTAAAATCAGTTATGATCATACTCATCGTATTTGAATGAATTGCCTCACTGCACCAAAGCACTAGCAGAGTGACAAGTATATTTCTTTGATGCACTATAGTAACAAGTTGGGAGAGACTTCCATTCTTTTCGGAAAAACTGATTGGAAGACATCCCGAATGGTCACATGAGAGATGCAGGGAAGCTTGGACCTTTGGCTCTATTTCTTAGCTCTATTTCTTTACCCCCATCTACTAATGATTATAAAAAATCAAAATTGATTTCTGCAGAATGGCAATTTAAACCAAGACATAATATAAACTAAATAAGGACACAGAAAATCTACTAAGATTATCATATCAGACTAGCTCGATGAAGCAGAAACCATACCCTTTCAGTGGCAGATTGTTCGACCAGTGCACAACCCAAATCAAGATTATCATTTGTTATAAGTTGAATAGTCTGTTCAAGAACTTCACTGCTGACATTTAAAGGCTGAAGTAAAGTTCTAAGATTGTTTGATAAAGATACACGAAGAGGCTCCTGCGACCATCAAGCAGGAACAGGAAAAAGAATAAGAATTACCTTCGAGTGTGTGCATGATGGGGTAAAGTAAACCTCTCCAATTTCATAATAAAAAATAAATAAATAACACCTTGCATGTAACATGAGCCAAACTTCCACAGAGACCACAGACCATCAAGTTTGCAGCATGACGCACACGGTTATCATCAGATTCTATGCAATAATCCTGTATTTGAGTTGGGCAACAGGGCAGAACTTAAGAAAACATGTATAACAACTGCAGAAAAAGGGATCTGCTTGTAAATATAAATAGGACAAAATATGTGTTCGTTAGTGGAACAGGCTAAAAGACAAGAGACAACCTTCTGAACAAGCTCCTTTGTCGTCTGACTAGCAATGGTGACACTACGTGTAACAACAGCTGTGATCACCTCTGCAACAGCCTTCTCCACCGCTAAAGGAATAACTCTAAGAGCATAGAACTTATTAGGGACTTAAAAGGAACAAAATTGCTGAAAACTCACCAAAATTGTAAACAAATTACCTTTGCAAGTGCATCTGCAAGCCCAAAGCACTTAACTTACTGTTAATAACAATATGAGATGAAATGCTTGACATTCCCGTTGCCTGCTGCGAACAGGTCATTCAGAAAAATATGATAAATCAGAAGTGTGGAATCTAAAGTCAATATAAGAAGCAAACCTGATTGCCGGAGAATGATGACTGGGCTAGACTAGATTGTGGTTGGCCAGGAGGCAGGCGATCAGTTATGCCTAAGGTCATCAATTTGTCATCCTCGGTCAGCATGCCTGGGGGATGGTGAATAGTGCCAGGGTACTACACAAAGAATACAAACATATTATATTATCCATTGCAAAAGAAAATGTGTTATTCAAAAATTAAGAATACTTTTTTATATCAACCTGACTCAATGTGCTTGGATGCCCTCCGAGATGAGTTATATTTGTAACCTGAGGTTGCATCTCAATTTGATTAAGTTTGCCAGCCACTGTCAAGTTATTTTCAGCGATGACTGGTGCCTGTTGTGCACTAGTATCTTTGTTAGAAAAATCTGGATTTCCTTCAACTTCACGAACCCGATCTTTGAGAAGTGAAGTTGGTTTAACATCTTTCATGTCGACACAAAGATTTTTGAACAAAACCTACAAATTACAAAAAAGAGTGGATGTAATCAGAACTCAAATGTTAAAAGGATTTCGGTTGAGTATTGTCAAGTAAATCGGAGTCAACCTCAATATCAAATTTCAGGTTCATCTTGAGATTCGGGAGATTATATATCTCAACCAGCAAACCAAGGATGGCCATGGTCCAGGGGTTTGGAGGCTGATATGCTAGACTGCCATGGCATGGTTCTAGTATCTGCAAAGGAGAGGTATGAAAACCACTAAAATAAAAAATTTATCGCAAACACCAATCCAACTGTACCTTTGATGTGAATGGAATCACTGCAATCATCAGTCCTTTCTCATATGCCTGGTGGAATCAAAAAATAAAGATACCAAAATGAGAACATAAATGCAAATAATAAGAAAATTTACAAGCTCCATATATCTTGATTGGAACATATGAAGCACCTCAACAATCAAACTTTTGGGATCAATTTCACGGGCTCTTAAAACTTGGTTTCTGCCAATCGTGAATTTTCCAAGCCAACTACCAAGATTCTTAAGCAAGGATCTTTCCTCTGAACTAGATTTTATAAGATCAGACCCTAACAAAACCTGCAAACACGATGAAGAGCACAGGCAGTAGAGTACATGTACAAGACAGTAAACAGACACTTCTTATTTTATTTACTTACGAAGACATACCTTGCAATTCTCATATGTAGCTTTAACAACTTCCTTGTTTAATGTTCTAGAATTCATTTTGTCCAAGAATTTCAAGTACAAGTCGTGGAAATTAGGTTCAATACTTGCTCTGCCGAAAAAGGTCCCATTAGTACGCAAAGACGTTGACATACCTTTTGACGTGCTAATACATATGTAAAACAATGACAAACACAACCATATCTACAATCTATACAACAAGACCAGGCAACAGTTTGTATGTGATATGCAAGTTGATGATGTGACCGAATATGAGATTAGGCAGTCGCATAGAATCGCCACCTTATTTTTAAAATTCTTTTCAAAAAATAAAAAAAAAATCACATAAAAACTGTAAAAATGGAAGGTGTAAGGGAGGAAAGGCCTTAGAAAATAATCTTATAGGGGTGTGATGACTGGGTGAATTTATAGGTGTAAGAAAGTGGGGAAAACCGGAAAAAACAAGAATTTACTTGTTTGATGGCTTAAGCGACTGTGAGGACAGCAGAATCGCATCTGCAGAGTGGCTCCATATGCAGCACAAGAAATGGTTACCTCTTAATCAGTCAATCACTTAGGTGTGTTCTTTTCAACATTCAAGCATCAGAAATGCTTCAAAAGCCCTGAGTGGATGGCAATTTTTGTGACATCCTGATTCTAGCTTCCAATTCCATTTAGCTTATCTTTCCCTTCCAATCCGTACAAATATAAACTCCTAATTTATCATTTCAGGATATTCAAATATTTGTTGAAATAATTCTGTAGACATTCTCATCTTTAAACATACTTTTTAATATTTTAAGACTGCGTATATAATCACATATAACTTCAAATGTACATCAATTAGCTCACTGGAATATTACTTTTATCATTATAAATGCAATTCTTAACTAAATTCATCTTATATTAAAAGTTGTTTCAAATTCATCTTATAAGAATACCCTTAGCTGTTGTTTTTTAAAATAACATTTTAAAAGCTTAATGAGTTAAAGAGGCCTTAATGCTCTTCCTTGATTCATTCTGTCAGACATTATCTTTCCAATATAAACTAGGGGGAAAGAAATACTTGTGATGGAAGGGTACAGATGGTATCTATGTCACCTTTTCATCACCATATATTGTGCAAACCAAGGATAATATTCTTCCTTCAGTATATCACCAAACTCTTTGACCTTTGAATCTAAATTTGACGTCGAGATGTTATTGATCATGAAAAATATCTTATCCTGAATTTCTGATGAAGGAGCCTACAAGACAAGCATATATGGAATAAGATACAAACAAGATAAGAAAGAGCAAAAACTATTGCAATAAGACACCTCTATTGGAGTATCACGTCTTTCTGCTGCCGCAACAAGGGTCTCGATGTTCAACGCAGCCCCAAAACCTGGACTGTAAGAAGACTGCCTAAGAATACCTGAAATAGCAGGAAGAAATTAAAATCCACGTACACTTGAATGTGCAAAAAAATGCCTGGGCATTCAGATGGGTATAGTTCAACAAAGCAAAAGGCACATTAATCTTTGCTGGATAAAAGACATGTGAACACTGGAAAGCATATACAAGTTATGATGACGTGTTTTGTAATATACCGGATGGAGGTAGTACACGTGAAGAACGCAAGAAACTAGGTGAAGATGAAGTCACAGAAGAGGCAATAGCTAGATGCTGAGTGGTTTGCAGAGGCTGGGTAACAGTTACCTAATAGAGATAAGAGGATAATTCAATAAGCAGGTTCCTGCACTTGTGGGGAAAAACTACCACCAGTGTAGTATTAGTGTAATTGAGTTATATTATTTCATGTTACCTTTTCGCCACCAACTGAATCACCATGAAAAGTAGTAAATGGTGATAAACCAGATGGAGAAATTACGGGCTTCATTTGGCCAGCAGAAGATGCAGGAGGCTTGGTTCTGTCATCAAAGACAACTTGATTTCTGTGCAACTGCAAAGACGAAAGCTGCATTCCGAGTTGTAATTATAAAAACAGAAGAGTAGCAATAAAAATGCAATCAAGACTGATTACAGTGACAACAAAATTTAAAACCCAACCTACAAGTTAGGGTAAAAGCACTTAAGATTGACAAACACAATCAAAATATTCATCAAAATATAGCAATTATTATGTAAGTGAAACAAATTGCAGAACCTTTAATCCGAAACTAGTTGGGGTAGGATATGTGAACTGAAAAGGACATTTTAATTTTTAAATAAAGCTCATACATGGATTCATCGTTTAAGGCAATAAAACTACAATTGATTGTTTTTAAACCTCAGTAATCAACATTAAATGAGATTTAATACAGAAGTAACAGACAAAATGGCTAACAAAATTACAGGTACAGGATAATTTATTTACCACTCTGTCTTAATTACACTTATAGACCCACAAATTAAAACCTACTGAAACGTTTAATTGCTTACTCGTGTACCTGGAATTACCTTAAGTCTAACAAATAGATTAATAACACATGGAGCACCAAGATGTTGGCACAAGAAAAAATATTGTGTTTATAATTCTCCCAAAACCAGCAATATACACTACAAATTGTTTCTCAAAAGTGAGGATTTGAAAGACTGTTGAAGGGAGAACAATCACATTTGACAATAAAGAGGCCCATCACTACTCTGAAAGACGGGATTTCATGTAGTACACACAGGAAAGGGAAGAAAAACTATATGTTGAATTGTTTGCAAACAGTTGACAAAAATTAAAAACAAGCTAGGATGCATCTGCAGATTCTTGGGATTGATACTAGATAGATTGGTTTGATAATCTCAACATACCTCGAAATTTTCAAGGGGAACAGTTGAAGAACTTTGGTGATGATCAAAAGATATGCTATTTCCACTGTTTGTTTCTGGTTGACTTGAAGAAATGCGAGCAAGAACCCTCTCAATGAATGAAACCAAATCAGGATGAGTTCCACGTAGATGAGATATTTGAAGAATATGATTACAGTATTGAGGCCATTCCATCAAGCGATCTGTGAACTGCTCCAGCGCCTTGGCACCAAAAAGGAACATCTACAACAGTACAAGTATATGCTTAAGTGTCCAAATGGCAACGGAGCTTATTGGGAAAAAGTAAGGAATGAAACTCACTTTCGAGTCCACAGATTTACGTAGTGCATCAAGAACACATCTCAAGGCAATTCCAAGGGAGAGATGAGTCACTAATTGATGCTTTATAAGGGAGCCTGCAAAACAGCATATATAAACACTTAAAAAAAGGATATTGAGATGAGTGACCGACTTCCAAAAAGTCTACATGTATTACGAGCACAGTAAGATTGAAATCAATAAATGGATATAGAGGATAGATCCAATGAAAACTTATAGCTCGGTCAAAGTGGATCTCCTACCTGAAACTTCCAAGAATAGACAAGATCAAACGCTAAGAAAATAATTTGCACTAGCTGTTTTTCAAATTAAAAAAATGCATTGGTACCAGTTACACTAGTGGTACCAGATGGGACACTCACCAAATAGTTCCGCAGCAATCTTCAGCTGCTTATCAGGATATTTAGGGAAAAACTTGTACTCTTCAAACAAATTTCCAATCATGCAGTTAAAAATTTTCTTCTCCCTAGAAACGATAACCATAAGTATTCCAGAAGAGTAGCAAAGCTGCATGATAATGGGGAAAAACAAAGGCACTAGAACTTTATATGATGCTAGAAGAACTATTCGCACAAGAGTAGCATGGGTAATGCTTGCACCTTTGTAACGGACTGACTGGAACATGACAAACTGGATAAATGACAAGCATTTGAAATTCGAGTTACAGAAGTCATTGTGTTATTAGAAACAGGCCATTGCTGATTGAAAAGAGCAAAACACTTTAAGCACCAACAAGCAAGGCAAATATGATTTTCGTCAAAGCTTGTAAGTATATCATAACAATAAAGTTATTTTTTACTTCAAAACAGTAAGCAATAAAAATAAAATATGCAACAAATAAAGGATTTAGAAATGATAAATTAGCAAAGAAAAATAGGAAACTACATATATATAAAAAAGAATCTCAGATAAAAGAAGAAGAAGAAGAAGCTCTACCTAATGGTACAGAAAAATAGATAGTAAACTAAAACATAGCTCGCATATATAGAAAAGGGCCAGATGGAAGAAAAAAATTAAGAAAAAAAAACACAAATCCAAGTTCAAGTGAGAAGTTACATCTTGAGATGAGACTTGAGACAATAATAGCAGTGAAAGGAATCACCTATTATCATCAGGGTACTCCTTAAAACGTGCGAGAGTTTGAATCATTGTATCAACCTTCAACTGTCCAGAAAACATTTGATGGAAATATGCATTTGCTTCAGCTTCTACATCATCAGGACTTCCATCTGGTGGTAACGACTCAACAGATGCACCACCTTGTGATCCAGGAATCACTTGTAGAGAAGAAACCTTTTTTAATTCCTCGGAAAGTTGTGGTGAGAGAAGTTGTCCTGCATGCGCCTGAAGAATCTGCAAGTTACCGAAAATTAGGACTTCTCTTGGCCGTTCTGGTATACATACAAAATGTCTGCAAATTCAAGTAGCACCAAGCACCTTGAAAACTTTATCGAACAAATAACGAGGCATGTTTCCTCCAGCATCTGTACTCTCTGAAGAAACAGGAAGGCCATCATTTGCCAGATCAGGAAGAATATCCTTCAAGAACTTAAGGCAAACCTATAACAAAAGAGTAACCACGGATTGATTAAAAGATAACGCTGTCATTAACTACTGAAATAACAATATACAAGTAAAAGGTAACAAATACTAATATGTCATAACAAACCTCATAGAAGATATCATTATAGAGTTTCAAATTTTCACCCAACCACTTCTCTAAGTCTAAGAGCTCTGCCTGAGATGCAAAAAGTGCCAATCTGATACTGAAAGAAAATGGAGTTGAATCCAACACTGTCGTCAAAAGCTGCAAAAAAATTAGCACCGAAAAATTAATTAATGTAAGAAAGAAAGGTAATATGCGATATCCAACATTCTCTAAACAGAAGATAAAGTATCGTACAAAAATTATATGAAGTCATATATGCACCAAAGCAACACAAAAGTATATGATTCCCCAATTTACCGATAAAAAAAAGTATATAATTCCCCAAAAAGAAAATAAACTTAACAGCTTTGTGCACCTTGGAAATCATTCAATGGGAAAAGGATCGGCTATAAACATCCTTAAGTCAGCCTTGACCATAGCCATTTAATCACTAGTGCCCGGTGTATATAAGTTCCCTAAATCCCGTGTACACTGGTTGTACAAAAAGAAGTTTAATTTAACTCGAGTCAACCTATACAGCCTAGGGTAATTCCCATGTTACAATAGTATTCCTCCACCCCTATTGTTAGAAAGAGCCATCATACTGGGTTTTTTGTTAAAATAAAATTCTGCTGACCAATTACAAAAATTGAATTAGCCACAACACAATAGAGAAGCATGTCTACTACCTAGGTTAGAAACACATTGTAAAGCAATAGTGCACCATATGGAACACAACATTATAGAACTTACGAAGGCCAAAGGTCTGAAGAAACACATAATAAATACGAAATTTGATAACTCTAAGCATGAGAGATTTTTGGGGTTTTAACAAGACAGAAAAACACAGGTCAACAACGACTTGAACTTTAAGGAAAACAGGTCGCAATAAGTAACTTGACCATAAGACAATTAGAATAGTTTACCTTTAGCTCCTCACAAACATTGACAATTCTAGTGATTGCGCCAGGATCCATTCTATGTGCATCCATAAACCCATGTAAGACGATGCTAGAGTTGACATGCCATAACTGGCTGATGAGACATAATTTCTTTGGATTCTTCAACATTTCTGGAAATGCATCATAGAGAACTTCATACTGGACCATATTGTATGCAGTCTGCATTCTCAGATACATTGGTCATTTCAATTGCAAATCTCAAAAACTTTTTAAGAAATAAATATTGCAAAACAAAGCATGATAGATGAAGAAAATGCTACCTTGCAGTGTGATATTCCTAGCAATAGAACATCAGGGCACTGTCTAAGAGGATTTTCAAGAATTTCCCGTACAGCATTTGCATGGCCTCTCTCAGCAAGTTCGCATAAGATGTCCAAAAGATCAAGAGAGAGCCATGCTTCATTGCCATAACCACTTGTAGAATTAATACATTCAACACTTGGCTGAATCATGTATGAAAATGCTTAGGAAAAGAGAGAGAGTGAGAGTGAGAGAGCTCAAAAGAAAAGAACGCTATCTACTAAATGGTTACCGTTTTTCTTTCAGAATGTGCAAATGTGAATACTTCAGGGCGCACAGACACTGCATGTCTCAGGAAGGATAATTGGCCCTCTGCATTCTCCCAGATAGAACCACAAATAGCATGAAGAGGAAATGCACTCTGTTGATCCCACATCCACGTTCAAATTTTTTAAAAAGGTTCATTAATAAAATTTGACAATTGTGGACCTATTAAAGTAATACCCGAGTAGCGGTGGAATAGATCGACATGAAAAAAGAGAAAGAGTCTCCATCAGGAATGTAAAAGCCTTCATAATCAAGTTTTTCTACAACAATGGTCCAATTTGTGTCAGGAACCTGCAGTTCATAGAAATATTGGAATATTAAATAGAAGACGACCTTTCAGAAGCATCATGCAACATCATATCCACTAGAAAAAAGAAACCAAAAGAAGTACCAGACAAACGCTTTTAAACGTGCCTTTCAGGTAAACATAAACAACCATGAGTGAAACTGAAAAACCCAATTGTCAAGTATCCAAGGTAAAGACATGCAACCAAATCTTTTTCAACCAGGTATGAAATATCAATATACACTATCAAAAATTATTACATAAATACACATCCAAATAAGTATAGAACAGTGGTTTGATTGTATAAATTCTACTTCATGAAAAAATGTGATTATATGACTGTATTACGAGTAAAGACAAAAATATATAAACTCAAACATTAACACCGTATCACTAAAGAACATATCAAAACCTATGTGGAAATATCCGCATGGAAGAAAATATAAAGCATAAAGCCATGGGAGCTCACAAGTTGTTTTATTGAATCCACAAGGACATCAACATTCCAAGAGCTCAACTGAAATGAATCAACATTAGCACTCTTGCCCAGAGCAGCACAAAAGGTGGAATATAAATTCAAATGGTCCTCGCTGCCAGCACGAGTATGCACAATTGTGCCAAGTATTTTGGCTATTGTTCCTTCCGTGAGTGGCAGAAAAAGTGACAGCATTTCTTTACAATGGGAACAATCACTGGTGCATCCATATCCAAGTTCACCCATGACATCTACCATGTTCACTTCCTTTTCTATTTCTACGAGAATTGCATCAAAATCATTGCCAGAGCATCCGTCAAACAGCTTTAAGTGTCTGCAGCGTAAAAAGAATGCTAGTGAGTGATGGGATTCCATAGTCAGCACAAATAGATAAATCATATTTTATTTTCTAACCTTTCGGGATCAATTTCAGATAAATCATCAGCAAGCATTGGGGCTAGAAAGAATGGTAAAGGTTCTTTCTGCTGCACAAGATATAGCATTTTGGTAAAAGAATCAATGTGCTTGCTGAGCTCTTCAGAGCGGGACAGACACATAAAAATATCCTGAATAGGTTCATGTGAAACTAATGAAGCAGGATTTCCACATAGTTCCTCAATCTGAGCAAGACAGAAACTTTGCCCTGTAAGAGAATTTATGTTAAGAAATCCATGACAAGGTGCAAAACAAAAAATGCTCGTTCTCAATGAAAAATTGCATAATTTGGAAGGAAGACGTATGCAACATACCTTTTATTCTGAACTCCATCTTTTCACAATCGGCTAAAGAAAGACTTATACCAATTTTTTCAAAGACAGTAAGGTTGAGGGTCTTTGAAAAAAATTCTAGAAATGTGTCCTCAACCGGCTTCTTTAATAAAGCTTCACAGAAAACAGTACTGAAGTTTGGTCTTCCCAATAAATATTTGAGTACGGCAGCAGTAAGACCAGTCTTCATTGGCATATTTTGCATATTTCCTCTGGAATCAAATTGCTCCAAACACATTTGGAGTAATAAAACAGATCCTTCACTCCCATAGCTCACAAACTGCAGAAGACGACAGATAGCATGCCAGTCTATCAATACTTGTTCACAAGTCCAAAAAAAAGATAACATAACTCCAAGTCCAGCAAACACTAGATAACATGCTAATCAGTCAGTCGATACATGTTCACAAGACCAAAAAAAGATAATGATCCTGAGATCAGCCAGAGCAATTTCAAAGTAAAACATTATAACGTCCACAAAGATTCTGTGCTGATACTTATGTTTAAAATTGTAAACATTATATAGACAATATAAAAAAATTCTGTTGGTATAACACCAAGACACCAACCAAACACTTTTCTACAAAAACAAATTAAAAAAAGTCAGCACACTGCCCTGGATACATTTATCTTTGCTCCACATGTAAAATTCTTGTTTAGAAAAACAAGGCCAGCACAGCATTCTTTCCCATTATAAAGAAACTTCCAACGCATAGAACCTTTTATTGTGATCATGCATCCATACAAAAGAACTTCATGGTCTAACCCCTAAAGTTTCATGACAATGGTAATCCCATTTTCATTACTACGTCATTTTATGGTGTATTTGGATAGAAATGGTGGAACGAAAAAATGAAGAAAGAGAAAATAAAGAGGAGAAAACAAAGAAACTTGATTTGTTTATCTTGCCGAATAGATAGAAGAGAAATAAGTTTCCCTTGTTTTATCTTGCCGAATATGAAGAGAATGGGGGGATCATTCTGAAATTACCAAACTAATATTGGAAGAAAGTAAAGGTTGTAATGTGAATTTATTTTTTTTTGAAATGTGACTTATCATGTAGAAATAAGGGGTGGTTTGTTAATATGAAAAATGTTAATAACTTTCTCCTTTTTCTATTCGTTTCTTTCACATTTTGAAGAGGAAGTGGAGGCTCCAATTTGATAGCAGTGTTTCTCTCTATTTCTTTCCTAAGAATTCTGCCCAAACAAGAGATCCCCTGCTTTCTCTCCTTTTCAACTCTTCTCTCCAATTTCCTCCAATCCAAAAACATAATTGAAGTCTTACCATTTTGAAGTATAGTTTATTATTAAGATACCAAAAGGAGCTGCAAAGAAATGTACCAAAAAATAAACATTTGTACTTGAGATGGAATTGTTTGCAGTTCATATAGCTTGTGGATTTAGCATTACATGTCAAAGATAAGTTGCCTGCCATCATGAACAAGCACCAGGTATTTGTCAGTTGTCACTATGGGGAAAATATCCACAAAAATTGAGAAATGAGTTGTAATATCAATATATCTTCTAATTTTGCATGGTCAAGGAAAAAGGGTCATCCAGGTTCTGCAGCTGGTTCAATATTATATCAACAGCAATCATCCAGAACAATGAGGTAGCAACATATAGAACCTTTTGCATGTGCTTGGCTGGGTCAGATTCCTAAATGGTTCAACCTTTTATCCCTTTTTTACTGATAAAAAACCTTTTATGTATTTTACTATTTTTTACATGAAAACTCGTCTTTTATTGTAAGTTGTAACTATCGCACCTTCACGATTCACATAGAAAGTATGACTTAAGTGAGTCCAACACAAAGGTGTTTCAGGGTACCATAGTTGGGCTCAATATTCAAAAAGAGAGTATCACCTGAATGAGATGCCTTTTCATGGGTCATACATAAAGGTTGAAGCCATTCAGGTGGGGTGGGGCTTTCTTAGTGAAATATATACAATTTAAGGTAGAAACATTTGAACATACAAAAAAAACAGTAAGTCCTAATTTCTTTCTTGCTATATATTCTCTACAGCATACATCTACTTATGATGTGAATCATCATCTAGAAAGTTTTGACCAAAACTGAAGGCACTCTTATTGACTCTCATTCGTGATTTTATTCTCTTTGTACATTTCTATTGCATTTCGCATTTTTGCACAGGTTTCTTGATACTTGATTTGATCATTCAACAATAACTAAAACTTCAAACGTAATCCAAATTTTCACCAATTAGGCATCCAACGACATATTTTGTTGTAGGCTACAATAACCTGCCTCGTCGTGACGGATAAAAAAACTACTTCATTGTGACTTTTTGATGATTATTAATTTTGTTCACTATAAAACATAGTACTAAAACAACACTTACATATGTTAACATCAAGTAGGAGCTAGATGTTGGTCAAAAAACTGATCTAGCCCCAGTCCAGTATTCTGCCACATCTGCTTAGCAACGTGTTATTCATTAATTTTAGTTTGCTGGGCATTATGTGTCTAGCATGGCTGGGAAATGTATTATAGTTGTGTAACAATTAACAAGCATCCAACGTACTTTACAACTAAATTGCAATGCGCTTGAATGCCTTCTAGTAGGGTAATAGACATATTCAACAAAAATGATTAAGCCAGGAATAAACTCATAGCAACAACAATCTCCTACCATTTCGCAGCTTCTAATCTATCGCAGATATAAAGGAAACAGTAACCACGGTGATCCAAAAATACCGGAAAGTAAACAAATCTCTAATTCATGTTTCTCTCGCTCCTCAGTGAGCTGCTTCGCATGTATCTCGCATCACACACCAACCATGAGTTTTATGGTGCGAAATGCAGTAAAACATATTCAGGTAACAAACATAAGTAACAAATCCACTAAACAAAAACTCAACCATTGCACAAACGCCACCAATCCGACAAACATTATAAGCTCGTTCCGATAAACATGCCATGATATAAGTCACGTTTGTTGTTTCAATCTACACCACGCACCAATCCACTGCTCCGGCGAATCAGATCAGACGTTAAAAAACCGATCGAGATCACGCAAACCGAAGCAAAAAACACACGCGAATCCGCAACCAACCGACTCGATGAGAAGAAAAACCGTCACGAAAGCGTACGAAGGCCGCATCCAAGGAGGGGAAGAGAAAACCAACACACGCGACTCAATGAAACCCTACCTCGCAGAGCTCGCGGAGAACGGAGTCGAAGATGGAATCCTTGGCGGTGGCGAGCAGGAAGCGGATCTGGTCCGCGGCGGTGGGCGAGAAGTCGAGCATGGCGGAGGTGGTGGGAGTGGATATGGAGATGGAGATGGTTTGCTTCTAGGGTTTGGGGTCGGGAGGGGAATAATGGGCGAGGGGAGGAGAGTTGATGGTTCGTGAGATGCGAGAAGTAACCCGAAAGGCTGCACTCGGACAACAACACGTTCTTTGCCGAGTGGGCTTCGTGGTTGTGGACTTTATGGGATGGAGTTATGGACCTTCGCGGTTTTTTGCCTTTTTTCCAACAATCAATCTTTTCTTCTTTTTGAAAAGTTAGTAACTTAATTAGATCGAGTAAATAGATATGTTGTTTAGGGCCGTCAACTTTGGTTCGGTTTCATAAATCGACTCAAACTCGACTCGAAAAATACTCGACTCTAATTTAACTTGAAAATGATAGATTTTGATGAAAAACAAAAAAAACTTCAACTTGGTTTGGTAAACGAGTCGTTCGAACTCGAAAATTTTGGAGGTTCCGTTTGATAACTCGCTCAAATTTTTTATTGCTCCATTTATTAAAAAAATATGTATTTGGTAATAACTAGGGGTGTACACCGACCAGTCCGGTTAACCGGCCCGAACCAGACTGACCGGTTGCAACCGAATTGGACTAAATAGGGTCTGGTTGTCGATTTTGGTTTTGCAGATCCACCGGTTAAAAACCAGTTGAATACAATCCAAAACCGGATTGGGCCCAATTGTGTTCTATATTTTTTTTCTTGTTCTTTTCTCCGTTTTGCTTGTTAATTTTTCCCAAGAAGATTAAGGTCCTTAATCTTCCATACATAGAATTAATTGTCGATTATCATTTGCAAATTGTAGTTTGAAATTTTTAACGTCTTTAAACTTGTTTTCATTCATATATAATGTCATTTACCATAAATAAACTCCTAAATTACAAAATTAATCAGTCAATTATATAAAATATATTGAATTTTACAAATTACCAAATAATATATACATAAATGGACCCTAATAGGCTTAGTATCTATAATTATTTTCAGTAAATGTAAAATAAATAAAACAGCAAAAGATATAATAAAATTGAAAAGTTAAAAAACACTCAAATCTGGTCCAGTCCTGTTTTTAACTGGAACCGGCCGGTATGGTTCCAAACCGGACTCCACCGGGCCGATTGTCAGTTCTAGAATTTTGTTCTGTCCGGTCCGGTCCGGTTTTCAACCGGTCTACACTCCTAGTAATAACATAAGATAATACTTATTGTTCGAAATTTCGCTCAACTCGGTTCGTTTACACTTTTCCTATATGTCTTGATCCACAGCCTCCCCTACAGAGTTAAGGGGACGTACTCGTGTATATCTGCCCAATAAGCAAGGTTTAACACCTCTCATACAATTCCAAAAAAACGAGTGGCTTGATAAGCACTAAGTAATCCAAAGGGTGTCGTGAAAGTAATCCAAGTCTCTAAGTAGTGCTTAGATCAATTTTTTCCTCACCGCCTCCAGCATCCGGCTCAGCCAGATTGTGAGCCTGGATCATGGCTTCAGTCCCACCGACTTCAACACCGATCATGCTTTAGCTCTCCCTCTTTGTCCCTAGACAAAGAGTCCAGTTGGTTCTTCAAATATTATCCATATTATTGTATCGTTCACCCCCATCGTTAATCGTTAAGTAGAGTGTAAAAGCTCCTAGTTGTGCATTTTCCCTTTTTTCCCCCGGAATTCCAATTTCTCACATCCAGTCATGAACAAATACTGAAATGTAAATAACTCTGGTACAATCTCCAATTATGATCCTCATCAAGGATTGTGTCATTGTGTGGAATCATTCGTTACCCACTCATTCTAGAATGGTGTGTTACCAAAAAAAAAAGTTATTATTTTCCACTTTGCTACTTTCCAATAAGTCATGTAGTGGTCTTTCGAAAAACCAAGAGTCCAGCCAGAACGGAGTGTTGTTCCCATCTTTGATCTGGACATAACTGAATTTACACAAGAAAAGTACCCATTCAAAAAGGTCTATAAGGAAGTGTGTGCTTTTAGAATGGTTTCTAGGAAGCAAAGAGTGAGGTGTACTTTTTGGGTGTATTTTTCCAAAAAGATGTCTTAATAAAGTCCTGATTTGCCCACACATTTTTAATCATAGGCTAAGGCCGTCAGCTTGAATATTAAGGATCTCCAACCCTCCGAATTTCTTCGACTACACACTTTTTCCCACTTAACCAAGTATTTTACTTTGCGTTTTCTTAGGGGTTATTCCAAAAAAAAGTTTCTATGGATCTTATCAATATGTTCTTCTATACCCACCTAGAGTTTCATGAAATTAAGGTAGTAAGAAAATGAGAGTGAAGACCGAATTAATCATTGTTAGTCTCCCCTAATCGAAAGATCTTTTGTTTACCAGCTACTTATTTTTCTCTCCATTCTATTAATGATTGCTTCTAGGAATTTGAATTTCCTTGAGTGTGAGATAAATGAATGCTTAAGTAGTCGAATGGTAAGTTGTCTTTTTGACAACTCAAAATTGATCTAAAAGATTTCCAACTCCTTATCTGGGATGGTTGTGTTGATACAATTACAAATATGATCATGTAATACATTGGGTTACATATGTTGAATAAATATTCTGTAAGGATCCAGATAAAGCCAACATACAAAAACATGTATAGGAAAACAAGAAATGAAGGATTAGTGATCAGAGACGACCTCGAAGACCGAGCTGTCGGAAGACGACTTGCCTCAGAGAAAATATCGGGTCACATACCAGTGCGTTTGATGGTCTGTCGGTTTTCTCCCGGGATAGAACAGTCACACCGTCGATCAGGCGCACACCGGAGTCGACGGACCACGAAAGCAGCGCGGAACCTTGCAAGAATCGGTCGCCGGAGAACTCTGGATTCGGAGACCTAAAATCGCCAAAGATAACCGGTTTTCGTAGAGAGATGATGAGAATAAACGTGTGTGTAGAGGAGGGAACCAACTGTGATATATATATATATGTATTTAATCTTGTAACCGTCAAGGACTTAATTGCAAAACAATTAACATGAGGTCCAAAAATTAAATACAACCATCATCCTGAGACTAAAGCCTCTAATTTCCCCCAAAACCCCCGTTGCCTCGCCCCGGGCCGGGACGGGCGCGCGTGCGCGCGTGAGTGGAGAATTCTCTCCTCCTCTCTTTCCACCTACAAAGGGTCAAATGAATAGGATGTTTATCAACATCATTCAACTTGTTAACTTCACCAATGTGGGACTAAAAGTGAGGTGAGCACATGGCACATGGGCAATAATTCTCATCTTCATCTCAACATTGGATTTCTTTAATTGAGTTATTCATAGGCCCAGTCCAAACTTAATAATCCAACAGGTGGTGCCACTAAGGCGTGATTTTTCATAGTTTATTTTCAAACCTGATAAAGGTTCAAAGATTTGATGACTTTAATAGTTTGGTGACAATCACCCTTGTTAAGTTGCTATTGAGCTAAAAAAGTTGACGACTCGTAGTTTATCGCCATCTATCCACACTAAAGGACATTTGTTTTGCGGTACGCGTTTTATACGAGGCTAGAAACGTCAAACTAATGAAGTAACGATGTGAGTGGTGCATCTCCTGCAGGAAACAATACCATTGGAGGGTTCGTATTTGGTAATATCTTTGTTTGTTCTATTTCATTTCCAAGTTGATCTATTTGACTTGATGATATGTCAAGAGAAATAAGAAATATGAGGTGTACTTTAGCAAGCCTGTTCTTAAAAGTTCTTGATCATGAGTTATCAAGCATGATGGATTAGTTGCAAGTTGTCACTACATCGTGGTTTTTGCATGGTAAGTGCGGAAAAATCATTTATGACATGCTTTCGATATAACCAAGGTGAGTTATACATCATTCTAAGCATGGTTGGATCTATATTTGATGAAGTGGCAAAACAGTGCGGAGGCTCGAATATGTGGTAGTAGTTGTATTCTAGTATCCGAATTCTAAAGAAAAAATCATAAGAGAAGCGCTTTTGCAGTTGTACGTGCTTTAAAATGAATTGTTCGATCATCATATATATTTTTTGGCAAGGGAAATGGAGGTCCCAATTGAGCCTCCAACGTATGATCAATCATCATTGCTCCTTTCAACACCAGGAGCAAGTAGCACCTGAGAAGACATGTCAAGCCAGTTTTAATACCATACCAAAATATTTTCCTTCTTCAGAATTTTCATTGGTCTACCCCATGCATAATATGATGAATTATAGATACAATCTTAGACAAATCCGTTCAATCGTACTCGGCGAGGCCTTTTTGTTTGGAGAAATACTTGATCCGAGCTCTGGAAATCGATAAATTTCGGTAGCAATTCGTGAAATCTTAGGACATTTTTTGCAAATGAAACAAGGTATTCACTATTCAAGTCGGTCAACCAAATAAGCAATTAGTTGGGGTGCCATTCTGTATCATGTCATTTACAAAAGCCTTATCTATAATGGACAGAGCCTGTTAGGCGGAAAGCCCATAGAAAAACTGCAATATTGGGTACCAGGAAAACGTTGAAGTTTAAACTATATACCCTCGTTAAGCTTGAAATGTTGTTTGAATAATTACATACTCGTATGCTCGTTCCTCAACAAATTGTTTCTTCTTTTTGCTATAATATATATATATATATATATATAGTCAAGATCTAATAAACTTAGAACTCATCTTATTTATTTAAGCATCCTACAATCTCACCATTAGATTTAATGACAATTAATCTACAGTTAATATTCATCGTTAAATCATTTTATTAGCATAACCGTTATAGTATTAATCCACCTTACAATTTAAGATGAATGATGATAACTATAGGAGCTTAAAATAGTTAGATTAAGTATTGAACTTACTGGAGAATTAATATGTGTGTGTGTATATATATATATATATATATATATATATATATATATTATCTCATTCGTTCGTTGACCTCAAAATGGAGTGCGTAAAAGTTAAAAACCATATCATGTTGATTACCTTCAATTCAAATAATCACTCATGTCGTTCGATTATACATGTTTCACTTCCCATTGGCATCTAGTTTATTCCTTAACACCCACGTAAAGCCAATGAATTGCACTCCACTTCTCATAGGAACTACCTCCCAAGTTTGATTTAGATGTCGAGCATCCATTTCTTCTTGTTGATGAGAAACTAGGACCAGCCCCCCGAATAATGGACCTTTTGAAACAAAGCACTGGCACTACTGGAAGAAAAAAGAAAATAAAGTTTACTCGCTTTGCGAACTCTACAAGCAACATATACATTTGTTGTAGACAATATCCAACTACTGACTTGCAACATCGATCCTTGATTGTGAAGATGCTTGGACAATCCATGACTAGTGTGCACATGCCTCTTTACGCCAGAGAGCCTCATTCACGACCTTGTTTTGTTTTGAAGATAATGCTGCATTAAGTTTTTTATCGATAGCATTAACATTCCCTTTTTACTACCAATATAACTTAGAGGCTTTCCGCTAACTCTATCTCGATGGTGACTTTATAGAACACAAAAATGAGACTTTAGAATCTCCTCGTCTGCAATCAACTGATCAGGCTTCGGTGAGGAGAGGAGTGTAACCACCTCAATTGACTTTACATGAGGTGGCCCAATCACCTGCAGACATCTGTTTCAGACTCTCATGTCCACTCACTTTACAACAAATTAACAAAATTAGCTTACGTTACAACACCCCCCTACTGATCCTATTACCTCACGAGGAGTCCTTAATACGAAATAAGTGCAGGACGCTCTTTGGAAAGAAAGGAATAATAAGTGGATCTTTGGCCGAACTAAAACCACTGTGTGGGGGATTGTCAATTGTCATGCAGATTTAGGTGGTGATGTGTCGTAATTCGAATTATCACACCTTATCTTGTGTTTTGGGCGGTTTAGTTGTAGTTTATAGGAAAGAAAAGTATTTTTTTTCTTCGTGAAAAGTTTTGATTGGGTTTTTTTTGTAGCGGTTTTGTTAGGGTCCTTTTGGGACACTTGAAAATTGTATTTCAGTCTCACCAAACACAAAGATGTAGCTTTTGGTCCCAAAAGAGTTATTGGCGTTTGAAAATACATAGTTGGAGCTAGACACTAGCATTCATTTTTGCTTGATTTAAGAATCTATTTTCATGAGACGCTAAAAAGTTTATCCCCAACGTAATAAAATTAAATCCACGAGTTAAAATTGTAATAAATGAAGTTAATTAGATCACAATTTTCATCAAATTCTATTAATCTCCAAAATCTCTGAGTAACCAAATTGTGACGTATTATTATTAACTTGGTTTTCTAAATAAATTTCTAATAGTTTTTTTTTCAAACTTGTTGGTGTATTTGTTTCTGGAAAAGAACTTGTTAGTATGTTTTATAGCCTATATTTGCAATATAAGTTTATGTTTTAAACTCTATAATAAAAAATAACACTTATAATGACCCATCTAAGATGAACAATATCAACACTAATTAATTTGAAATTTATATTGAAAAAGATTTCTAAATTGACTTGGTTCGAAACTAAAAATTGACCATATTTAACTTTAAACTAAATGCTCATTTTTTCTATAAAATGAGACATCAATTTTTAAAAATAAATATCAAACAACTTATACTAGTTTTCGAAACTAGAGGGGTACCTGAAATACAACAAAGATAAAACGCAAACTCTAATGTTACTCACAATTCAAAAGCTCTGAATCGCTCAAAAAGTTGTTTACATCTTGAATGCAACTTTTAAGAATCCCAAACTTAAAAGCTGTGTCCCAAACAAACCCTTAGTTTGATCGACGTGTACAGGCAAACTCAACTTGGTAAAAAATTAAAGAATCACATATTTAGGGGTGTAATCGATCTCTAAACGAGCGATCCGAGTCTGCTCAAGATCGGCTCGTTAAGGGTTTCGAGCGGAAAATTCTGCTCGTGCTCGGTTCGATCTTCTCGCGAGAGGCTCATGAGCGGCTCGTTAACCTAAATTTTTTTTTGGTATTGAATTCCTAATAATGTTGTCCTAATAAGTAAATTATAAAATTACTTAAGACAAATATAATAATAGTTACTAACACAATCTTAAAATTAACACCTAAAATAAAACACAATCTTATAAATTATACGACAACATTAACATCTTATAAATAAGATTATACACTTGGATCAAACAAAATCAACACAATATTAAAATCAAACACAATCTTCTAAATTGTAGGACAACTCACAACATCAACATCTTATAAATAAGATATTTTGGTTTGGTTTGTTAAATGGATTGTTGGGTTTGGTAAATTAGTTTATTAAATGAGTTTAACACTTTACCGATTGGGTAATTGGATAGAATATTCAGGTTAATCAAATAATTGGATATAGTAATCAGGTTTCGAACGATAATTGAGCGAGCATCGAGCGAGTAACGAGCGAGCGGAGTTTGCTCGTGCTCGGCTCGTTACTAACCGATCCGAGCAATTTCGAGCAAAATCATTGCAAAATCGAACGAACATCGAGCGATCTATCGATCCCAAGCAGAACTTTACAGCCCTACACATATTAATCGGAGGGCTTGCGTGGAATCATATTTAACAAGATCCGAGCAAATCACAAAATTGGTTTCTAAAAAAGAGACCACACACATAGAGATGTCAATATCAAATCACTTTCGACTATTGATTATTGAGAATGAAAAATTGATCATTTGAAGTGTCATTCCAAACCGAACATTTCAACAGCGTATATCCCCTTGGAACACCAAATCCACATGGGCGAACTCACAAGCCCATCGTGCAGAACATGGAAAAAACCACGGCGCCTACACAAAACGACCCAATACCCATTATTTTTCCTTCTGACCCAAACAATTTCCGTACGTACGCCCAAACCCGGAACACCTCAGCGTCCTCCGGCAGTGCACGAGAAATCCCAATTTATAGGAGTAAATCATCATTTCGAATCGGTTTTGCTCGGTTGCGCTTTGCGGTCTTCTGAGACCACTGAAAATTACATCTGGTTGTTCCAAACTTGGTTGTCGTGCATGAACGATACGTATATACTTAGGGTCGGTCTGATTTAAGTCCCGTGTCTGTCCGGTTTAAGTTGTATGTATGTCCGGAATAAGTTGTGTTTTTGTCCAGAATAAGTAATATGTCTGTCAGGTTTAAGGTTTGGGCAACTTCTACCCAAACGAAGTTGCTTGTCTGTCCGGAATAAGGTCCTGCTATGTCCGGAATAAGATGTATGTCTGTCCGGTTTAAGTTTTGAGTGTGTCCATAATAAGTTCTGGTTCTATCCCGATAAAGTTGCTTGTCTGTCCGGAATAAGTCATCTGCCGGAATAAGATGTATGTATGTTCGGTTTAAGTTTTGAGTGTGCCCAGAATAAGTTCTGGTTTTATCCCGATAAAGTTGCTTGTCTGTCCGGAATAATATGTATGTCTGTCCGGAATAAGGTCTTTCTCCGTCCGGAAAAAGATGTATGTCTGTCCGGAATAAGGTCTTTCTCTGTCCGGAATAAGATGTATGTCTGTCTGGTTTAAGTTTTGAGTGTGTCCAGAATAAGTTCTGGTTCTATCCAGACGAAGTTGCTTGTCTGTCCGGAATAAGGTCATGCTCTGTTCGGAATAAGATGTATGTCTGCCCGGAATAAGTTCTGAGTGTGTCCGGAATATGGTTTGTTCGGAACAAGTTGGGTGTTTGTTCGGAATAAGTTGTCTGTCTGTCCAGATTAAGTCGTGTGTTTGTTCTGAATACTCTGTGGTTTTGTCCGTAATAAGTGTAGGATTTCATGTTTAATTATACATATATATTTTTCGAATTTTCATGTATAATAAGGATCTATTACAATTTTCTTCGATTTATTTATGCATGCATCGGTTTGTTTTAACAACTAGTTTCAAAAACTTATTAAAACAAACACAAAGGGACTCCGAAATTCATACCTAGAAGTTCTCAAAAACTTCTTGACATTTTAGAGACGTTGAGGAAGCTAATCTTCGCTTCTCGTTGCGCCGGATGCCTCCGAGTGTTCACCGAAACCCTAAACAAGGTTGGAGAGAAATGAGCTAGCCAATCGATCTCCAAACAAGCTTAGAATCTAGCTACAAACCCCTTCCTTAGCCTCTGAGATTTCTCCTTCCAAAGACTTAGAAAACTAAGAGAATTTTCGTGGGTTTTAGTAGTGAATTAGGAGAGAAAATAATTTCTGAATTGTGTAACCCAATTAGGGAGAATAAGGACCTATATATAGGTTCCAATCTTACTCTTAATCATGGTTATTCTTAAGCCACGGTTTTATGACAATTTCTCTCACAAACTAATTCCATAATGCATTATATGCACCCACAAAACGTTTGACCAAATTTGGAGCTAATCCAACCATCGATCAAATTAATCTCTTAATAATCAAAAGGCAGAAAATCGACCGTTGTTCGGTTTACCGAGTCCCACTCGGTTAACCGAATTTGTCACGATCGTTTAACCGAGTACGTGACGGATGACCGAATCTTAAGGAGAAAAATTCTCCTTAACCGATCGGACTCATTCACGTCTAAAACCGAGTGCTATTCGGTTAACCGAAAATATCAGAACTTGACATTGTTCGGTCGACCGTTTCTGGTTCGGTACACCGTACCAAAGTTCCAGGCACTTTGGTCAAGTTCTGTCAATCAATTACGATTATCCGTTCCACGTTCGGTTGACCGATCCATTGATCCTTCGGTCGACCGAACCATAACGGATTACCGAACTTCTACCCGATTTTGCCTATTTCAAATTTTGGATTTATTTCCAACAAAATTTGAACTTAAGAGGGTTTTAGCAAATTCACAACTTATGCAATGTATTATCTTATGCAACAATAAATTATTGCACCCCATAATATATGCATCTCATATGAATTTATCATGACTCTAATTATGTTTATATACAACATAATTGATTTTACTTGATCACCACATGTGTCATATTTTCTATGAGAAACCCGACACATCATATGAACCAAAAATCAAGCTTCTTGTTTCACGGTTTTTGCGGTGTGACCTATGGGAGGATCTAAACTAAGTCGGCAGTGATATTAAGAGCTTAATATCACAAGCTATAAGCGGTATCTAGCTACACATTATAGCTCCCAATTAGTTAGATGTCTTAATTCCACTCGAACCAAAACCCGATCCATTTAGTGATGGAGTGCACCACTTGTGTCCGTCCCTTGCCTCGTGATATTAAGAATACACACAAAGTAGTATTGTGTCATCTTTGTATTAGTATTCATTTCTTGATCTCTTTAAGCTAGTTATAAATATGTGACTTAACTCAAATCACATTGTGCACATTATAACTTTGCTTTATCAAGGGGCTCACTAATATCATCACTCAATTAAGAGGGGCAATGATAATCTTTTGACTAACTATCTTCCCCAACGAAAGTTATACTTAACCAACCAATGCCTTTACACTACACTGATCGATAGTTCAAGACACTGATCTAATTAAGTATTCCTTAAGTGATTAGATATAAGTCTCATATCAAAGGACCAAAGACACAGTAAAATATTAATGACACAGAAACACATTTCTATAATATTTTACTTATTAGGTCTATTCAGTATACAAAAGTAATATTTTCCTCTTTTGCATACCCGTGTTGTCACTCACTTGTAGAGCTACAATGATCTATGACCAACACGACAATCTTAACTCGGTAATTAAAGTTCCATGTTAATTACCATGATTGCGAATATCTTTTGTTTTATGTAAACCAATATCTTTTAGAGCTCTACGGTTAAGGACCAAGAGCCTCTTCCTTAACACTTCTAAAAAACGAATAACATAAACAAGGAACAAAATGATTTCTCATTCAATTCATAATATTTGACATTTAAAAGTAAAACTTTTAGAACACATTCCCTTCAATCTCCCACTTGTTATCAAAGTTTTCTTTCACATACATTCTCAATGCATAAAACATCAATAACTAGGGTAACCTTCCCAAATCACCTATCAAGCCAATCCACATGGACCCTCAGATCCATGGACTCGAAATATATTTCGTCTCTTAGCTTGGTATGAAGGTTTGTTGAATGGATCAGTTGTGCCACTGTTGTGTCCACCTATTTATTTATTTTGTCTTTCGTTGGTGGTTGAGTTAGCTGTAGTGATATTACTCCTAACTATACTAGCTCATACCTCCACCTTCGATAATGATGACGCATCATCACTCCAACCTCTTATTGTCTAGAATTCCTATAAGAATTGCATCAAAACAGCCCTCGGCTATTTTCTCCTTTGTCTTCCATAAACAAGAACCTTATCTTTAGTCCGGTTAAGGTATTTCAGAATATTCTTGACCGCAATCCTACGATTAGGACTTGCGTTGGATTGGTGACCACTTGTCACGTTTAGAGCATACGAGATATTGAGTCTTGTGCAAGTCATTGTGTACATGGTCCTTCCTTTTGCCGAAGCATAAGGGATACCTTCATGTACTCCAAGTCTTTGTGTGATTGAGCATATTGAGACTTCTTGAGTTGCACACCTATACTCATACTTATTGGCATATTGTCCATATCGGAATTGTTCACCCTGAACATTTCCAAAGACCTTGTCAATGTATGCACGTTGACTGAAGCCAATGAGTCTACGGGATGTATCTCAATGTATCTTGATTCTCAAGATGTGTTGAGCATCATACTTTTCTTTTCATTGAATACACTGATTTCAACGAAATTTCTCGTTTGCTAATGCAAAGGTATATGATTGCTCATGAGCAATATGTCATCGACATATAAGATCAGAAGTACTACATGGCTCCCACTAATCTCCTTGTGTATACAAGGTACTCCTTTACTTTGAATGAAGTGAATCTTCTTCACCTCTTCGTCAAAGCGTTTGTTCCAACTCCTAGATGTTTGCTTCAATCCAGAAATGGATTCTCGAAACTTGCATATCTTCTCGCTTATTCTTTGGATCATCAAAACCTTGAGGTTGTACCATGTACATATCCTCCTCCAAGTTCCTGTTAAGGAACGCCATTTTGATATCCATCTTCCATATCTCATAATTATGAAATGTGGAAATAGCGAGCATAATCCGAATAGATTTTATCATGGCAACTTCTCAAAAGTTTCATCAAAGTCAATTTCTTGAATTCGAGTATGACCTTTTGCTACAAGCCTTGCTTTGTAGGTTGTCAAGTTACTATCCATGTCCATCTTCCTCCTAAAAGTTCATTTATAATAAATGACATTTTCTCTTGAGGAAGGCAAATCAAGTTATACACTCAATTATCATACATGGATTCTATTTCGGATTTTATGGCCTTAAGCCATAGTTTGGAGTCTTCCCTTATCATTGCTTCTTGGAAGGTCGAGGGAACTTTGGTATCTAGTACCATGATCTCATGAAGTCCCACATACTTATTGGATTTCTTCCTTTACCTCATCGACCTTCTCAATTCTTTTGGTTCTTCTCGTGTCTCTCGAACTTCTTCCACAATTTCTTGAGGAATAGGTTCATGTTCAACTCTTGAACGTACACTCGGTGGGGATGATTGAGATTCTCTCACAATTTCTTGTGATGATCTCTCGCTCACGCTCCCACTAACCAAATGAATCTCGGTTGGGCCTTCATGATTTTGAATGCAACATTCACATCATGATCTCGTAGAGCATCTTGAGTTTCCTCAAGCTTAACTCTACTCCCACTACTTTTCTCCCTTTTCCAGAAATTCTAGAAACACCATATCCCTCTCTACAATCTTTCGATTGGAGGTGATATAAAAAGTAGTATCCTCTTGTCACACGAGGATAACCTATAAAGAAGCACTTAATCCGTTTTTGGTTGAAGTCTGGTCGACATCAATTTCTCGACGTAGACCTCTCAACCCCAAATCTTGAGAAAGTTGAGCTTAGGTGTTTTTCAACTCCATAGCTCATAAACCATTTTCTCCACGGATTTGGATGGAACATTATTTAGTGAGTTTGTCATTATTTGTAGTGCATAATTCCAAAAGTAAATCGGCAATTTAAATTGACTTATTATTGATCGAACCATGTTGAGCAATATCCTATTCCTACTTTAGGAATGAGTCAAATTAGGTATTCTAAGCACTCACCCCTACGAACCTTTCATAGAGACTCGATATTCTTGTTGAGTCGGTTCACTACTTCATCCTCGAATTCCTTGAACTTGTCAAAGAATTCACTTTTACTTCCCATTAGACAAATATAGCCATAATGACTATAGTTGTCTGTGAACAAAATGAAGTACCTTAAACCGTCTCTTGCACTTGTACTTATCGGACCACATACATTAGAATGTATCATATCCAATTAGTTGTTCGTTTTCGTTCCTTTCTTCTTGAAAAGTCTCTTGGTCATTTATTTGACCAATCCGATAGTGCTACAAGATTGTATCATTCACGTGAGTTATCTTAGTTTCTCTTTTGTTATTGTTTGTTTGAGTTTGTTCATTATTTATTTCAAGCAAATAGAAATCATTCCATATGAATGTATTTGCATAGAAAATTCCATTCTTCGATATAGACAAGCAAGAATTAAAATATTTATTAAAATTTATCCATATCTAAAACTTGATACAGAATAGTTCTTGCTAATCGAAGGTACATAACAAACATTCTACAAAGCATAAATTTAAATCACTAGACTATTGAAGTTCCATAGAATCTTGTACAATCGCAGCGATGCTTGTACTATGTCCAATCTTCAATATCATCTCGTTCCCAACGAGTTCCTTCCTATCCTTCAATAGCTGCACATCAAAATTATGTGAGCACAAGATCCGGTAACCATTACCAAATCAAGGATAGAGGTGATTAAATTTATCTCAATAACAAACATACCTACGGCGTTTCTCGGGCGCCTACGTTCAATCATCCCATTTTCAAGGTCTTCCTTGTACTTGGGGCAATTAGGTCGGATGTGTCCCTTTTCACCGCAGTGAAAGCACTCCGTGTTGGGAGTTGGAGATTTGAAAGATTTCCCCCTTGAGGCACTCCCATGAGCACCTCCTACTCCCTTGCTCTTGATTGACGTATCTTTGGTAAATTTGCCTTTACCTTTGTTGATCTTTTTGCTCCTCTCATGGACGGCTAGGACGTGATTGTCCTGACCTTTGCCCATGTCAACTTCAGCCGTTTTGAGAGCGTTGTGAAGCTCCTCAAGACTCACCCCTTTTTCACGCACATGATAGTGCATCACAAAGTCCTTGAAGGACGGGGCTAGAGAGCCAAGAATCAGATCTTCGGCAATGTCCTCGGGCATTGGAGAAGAGAGCTTCGACAATTTCTCAAGGTATCCTTGCATCGTGAGAAAATGCATGGATACCGATGTTCCCTCCGCCATATGGCACCTTGTGAGTGCGATGGTGGTCTTATAGCGCTCCTTTCGGGCACTATCCATGAACATCTTGGTTAGAGCCTCCATGGTCTTCTTGGGTTTTGAATCCAAGTATTTCTCTTGAAGCGAGTCACCCATGGATGCTAGTATAAGACCGTGAACTTGGTTCTCTTGGTCTTCCCACTTGGCTATCGCCTCTTTCTCTTTATCGGTTGCCTTCTCATTTAATTTTGAGATTTCACCATCCAAAATATGAGATAGTTTTTCAAACCTCAACACGATATTGAGATTGAGTTGCCATTTCATGAAGTTTGAGCCATCATTTTGCAAAGGGTTCTTTTCGATCATAGATCGCACAATTGGTTGGATATTTGACATTTCTACAAAATAAATTATATAGGTTTTAATGCCAATTTTATGTTTTAATACATACATACATATATATATCGAATATGATGTAAATACTGCAAATAAAATCTTGCCCGTAAATGCAGTAATCCAAGATCCCATCAATTGTAATATAGACTAGCTAAGGGCTATCGAATACATTACAACATCAAGGTAAGAAAAACATTTTCTAATCACAACCTTTTTGAATTTTAGCAATATTAGCATCTTCAAACTCTTGTGATTCTTGTCGTTTTAATTATGAGGGAATACGACCTATCCTCCTAAGAAAAACTTTTTCCCAAAACCGAGCGAGGGCTCTAGGTAATGTTATGAAAACTTATTTTCATTTGATACGAGATACGTTTATCTATTGTATTCACAACTAAACATACTTGGGGTTCACTAGGGTGAAACACACCTCATATATTTAATTGTGGCACAACAACAGACAACCTTTATATCTCCCACTATTCCCAAAGATAGAGGGAGCTATCTCCCGCTAAGGGCGAGCAGAGTATCCCTCGATCAATGACTGCTAGTGGATGAAATAAGGGCGAGCAGAGTATCCCTCGATCAATGACTGCTAGTGGATGAAATAAGAAGGAAAAATTAATCTAAATTTTTGTTGGACAATTTCATTTATCAACATGTGATTTTGAATTTTAGTTTATCATGCATATTAAAATTTATACACATCCTAACATTCACCATTCATCACATGCATAGCAGAAATTATAAAACAGAAATTAAACATTCACACAATCCACATCGTCTGAGTTTATATGTTCTCTTCGATCCTTGATCCTCGATCCCCGATCCTCGATCCTCGATCGATGCGCTACAGCGGCGACTTCCTCTTGCACCGGAGATGTAGATTTTACAGAAAATAAACATGCTCCTCACATTCGATAAAAACCGACTAGTGCAAGTCCTATGTAAAAACCTCTCACATGCAAATGCAATTCTAAAGATAGAAAATATAAAATATGGCTTTTACATACATAAGCCCCTGTATAATAATAATTACATACATTTGTAGTGTCTGATTTGGAACATATAAACTCACAATCCTGCAAAGCAACTCAAGCATCCATGCACGCAATTGCTATAAACTACAGAATCTAATTTATCAATCATCCAGAATTCTCAACAATTCTTTGAAAAATATTTTGAAATCCATTAAAAAACATTTTTCATACATCCATAGTTCACAAATTAATTATGAACCGCTGTCCATCCAATTTCCAATGGAAAGATGAATCGCAGTTTTTCGGTTTTGTTGATTCTCTTACAAAATAATCGTTTATACTTAAAACGAAATTATTGCAAGTTAGACTTATGTCTAAATCATAATTCTAATAATTATATGTCATGTTTTAAACATTCAAAACATTTAAAACGAATTATTATAAAAGATTATTTCAACAAACATTTAAAGACCGAAAAACCGGTAAAACGAATTGTTTAAATCCTAGATGGTAAACTAGATTTGTTTACAGCCATAAATCATGAGAAAATTGAACCCTATGCTCTGATACCAATGTAGGATTTCATGTTTAATTATACATATATATATTTTCGAATTTTCATGTATAATAAGGATCAATTTTCAATTTTCTAGAATTTATTGCATGCATCGGTTTGTTTTAACAAACTAGTTTCAAAACTCTATTAAAACAAACATGAAGGAGCTCCGAAATTCATACCTAGAAGTTCTCTAAAACTTCTCGAAGATTCGGAGACGGTTGGGATGCTCCTCGCTGCGCCGGATGCCTCCGAGTATTCACCAAACTCTAAACAAGATCGGAGAGAGGGAAGCTAGTCTCTCAATCTCCGATTGGGTTTAGAATCTAATTACTAACCCCTCTTTAGTTCCCTTTAGAAGATGACCTCTGAAGAACTAAAACTAAACTTAAGAATTAAGGAATTTTCGTGGAGAATTATGGAGAGAGATTTTGCATAAGAAAAATAATGAATTAATTAAGGAGGTAATGAGATAACCTTGTATTTATAGGTTCTCTCCAAATTACCTATTCATGTGCAACCTCTTGCCCATGATCTCATGCAAAATTCCATCTAACCATCCATTATTTATTAATAAATAATATTAGCCACGAATTAAATCAATTATGGACCAATTCCATGCATGATCTAATTAATTCTTAAATTAATTCTGCATAAAACCGTCTGATCGGTCGACCGTTTGCGAGGTCCGGTCGACCGCTCAAACCCGATTTCGGTCGACCGTCTGAGACTCGGTCGACCGTTCTCAACAGTAGAATATTTCATCGCAATGTTCGGTCGACCGACCGATCACATTCGGTCGACCGTTCGAACAGACGAAATTCACCTGTTATCGGTCGAGACGCGTTCTGTCGACCGGACACCACCGGTCGACCGTGCACCGATCGGTCGACCGTTTACCTCCAACCGGTCGACCATTTGTGCACTATTTTGCAGACTTGTCAAATTTCGGTTTAACCCCTACAAAATTTGACATTTCGGGATTAGTAGTAAATTCACAACTTATGTAACATATTATCCTATGTAATGATCAATCATTACACCCCATAATATTTACATCACATATGAATTTAATTTAGATTCTAATTATGTTATTAATCACAACATAATCTTGATTTTGCTCGTTCACCCCATGTGTCATATTTTCTACATGAAACCCGACACATCTTATGAACTCAAAATCCCCATTCATTGTTTCTCTGTTTTGTGGTGTGACCTATGGGAGGATCTAAAGTAATATTTTCCTCTTTTGCATACCCGTGTTGTCACTCACTTGTAGAGCTACAATGATCTATGACCAACACGACAATCTTAACTCGGTAATTAATGTCCCATGTTAATTACCATGATTGCGAATATCTTTTGTTTTATGTAAACCAATATCTTTCAGAGCTCTACGGTTAACGACCAAGAGCCTCTTCCTTAACACTTCTAAAAGACGAATAACATAAACAAGGAACAAAATGATTTCTCATTCAATTCATAATAATTGACATTTAAAAGTAAAACTTTTAGAACACATTCCCTTCAAAAACATACGCTCCACAATCGTTGCTCCCAGGTGATTGTCGTTGCCTTTGCTTCCTTAGGATTCTCAATGGCCAATCAACCTTCACCCCTTCCCTCAAGTATTTAGCCACCTCTGCTGCTGCGCATTCATGTGCGCCAACAAGGACGTTTGGATCTTCACCTCGATCTAGCACCCTAGACGCACTGTTGAACTGCAGGAACTCCGCAGACGGGTTGTAGGCAACCACCAAATGACAATGGCCTGCAGACCAGCATGGTTGTGCGATTACGGATTCGTTTGGAGACAATCCGTTAATATTAAGGAGTATACAATCATCAATTGCTCCCCTTGACCCTCCACAATTTGTCCTGATTCGAATGTTGATATACATATAACCTTTCGTGCTTGTCGTCTTCCTTAGAGGACCGAAATCATCTCATCCATTGTTTTGTCACCCATATCCATCCCCGACGTTATTATTTCCTTCCGGTCGCGACGTGTTAGACTACAGATGTCCCCTCTCCAGATCACCTCTGTCTGGTCCGTGCTTGGTGCGGTCAAGTTCAATAACACATTGGCCTCATCAGCTGACAACGTTCCCAATGCGGTCATGTCAACATCAGGCCTCGTCGCCCCTAAGTGGACAACCAACCTGTAATTGTCGTCTTCTTTTTTCCCCTTTTTCGTTAGGCTCCTTTGGGCCGCTCTGTCTTTTCTCTTTTGCTCCGCTTCCACCTTCTTCTTCTTAACCCACTCTTCCTCATCTTTCCTCGAGCGTTGTTTTTTGACACTCCGGTTTGGTTTCTCCTCCTCTCTCCTCTTCTCCTCCCTCTTTCTCTTTTGTTCCTTCTCCTCCTCTCTCGTCTTCTCCTCCCCCTCCTCTCTTCTTCCTTCTCCTCCTCTCTCTTCTTCTCCTCCCTCTTCCTCTCTTCTTCCTTCTCCTCCTCTCTCCTCTCTTCTCCTCATGTCTCCTCCATCTTTCTCTTTTGTTCCTTCTCCTCCTCTCTCGTCTTCTCCTCCCTCCTCCTCTCTCTTCTTCTCCTCCCTCTTCCTCTCTTCTTCCTTCTCCTCCTCTCTCTTCTTCTCCTCCCTCTTCCTCTCTTCTTCCTTCTCCTCCTCTCTCTTCTTCTCCTCCATCTTCCTCTCTTCTTCCTTCTCCTCCTCCCTCCTCCTCTCTTCTTCCTTCTCCTCCTCTCTCATCTTCACCTCCCTCTTCTTCTCTTCTTCCTTCTCCACCTCTTCACCTCTCTCTTCCTCTCTTCTTACTTCTCCTCCTCCTCACCTCCCTCTTCTTCTCTTCTTCCTTCTCCACCTCTTCACCTCTCTCTTCCTCTCTTCTTACTTCTCCTCCTCCTCACCTCCCTCCTCCTCTCTTCTTCCTTCTCCTCCCTCCTCCTCTCTTCTTCCTTATTCTCCTCTCTTCTTTCTTCTCCTCCTCTCTCTTCTTCTCCTCCCTCTTCCGCTCTTCTTCCTTATTCTCCTCCCTCTTCCTCTTTTCTTCCTTCTCCTCCTCTCTCCTCTTCTCATCCCTCTTCCTTTGTTCCGCATTCTCCTCCTCTCTCTTCTTCTCCTCCCTCCTCCTCTCTTCTTTCTTCTCCTCCTCTCTCCTCTTCACGTCTCTCTTCTTCTCTTTTTCCTTCTCCTCCTCTCTTTTTCCTTCTCCTCCTCTATTCTTTCTTCTTCTCCTCTCTCTTCTTCTCCTCCCTCTTCCTCTCTTCTTCCTTCTTCTCCTTTTTCCTCTTCTCATCCCTCTTCCTCTGTTCCGCATTCTCCTCCTGTCTCCTCTTCTCCACTCTCTTCCTTTCTTCTTCCTTGTCCTCTGTTCCTCCTTCTCTTTCCTATTGCTATCCTTTTTCTTCTCCTCTTCCCTCTTCCTCTTTTCTGCCTTCTGCTCTTCTCTCTTTCTCTCTTCCTCCTCCTCCTCCTCCTGATCCTCCTCTATATTTACATATTGGGTCTTCTCCCCAATGTGAGTTTCACATGCCCTCGTTCCTCGTAGAGACACAATCTCTTCGCTCAGCCTCCGACACTCTTCGTGGGACATCCTCACTTCTTCCTCCAGTCTTTTAACCTCTTCAATTGCCTTCTTAAGGGTTGCTTTGACTTGCAACCATTTTGTCTTAACCTCACTAAGTTCCAACTCTTGTAGCAGTGGGTCCAATGGAATGCTGCAGTCTCTAAGTTGTAGCCTTGGCAGAGGGCATGTTGAAGCTGACCCCTTTGCTTTGTGCGACTCTTGAGCAGGATTTTGATCGGAACTCATCAGTTGCCGCTCCCTTTCACTTAGTGATGGAGGCCCCTTCAGGTCGAATTTGCCGTTGTAAATCTCGGCTAAGGTTATTCCACGTTCCTCCCATTTCCTCAGGGTTAAACGTTTCCCAAACATTTCCGTCCAACTTTTCATCCGTGGATATGCTCGCCTGGGCTCCCCCAATTTGAATTTCTCACAAAGCCACACCTTCAAATGGGAAAGATTAAATGTTAATAAGCACTTCACAAAAAATACATTATTTATTCCGGACATACAGACATCGTATTCCGGACAGACCTACGCCTGATTCCGAACGGCCAGACAACATATTCCGGACAGACACAATCCTGATTCCGGACATAAACACAACTAAATAATCACTCACAACTATTCCGGACATACCTACGCTTGATTCCGGACAACCAAAAAACGTATTCCGGACAGACAGACAGACATCTTATTTCTGACTGACTTCACTACTTATTCCGGAAAGAAACCCAACGTGTTCCGGACAGACACAATCCTTATTCCGGACAGCCACAACGTATTGCGGACAGAAACTCAACTAAATAATCACTCACAAGTATTCTGGACACACAATCTTCGTATTCTGAACATACCTACGCCTAATTCCGGACACCTACACAAAGGATTCCGGACAAAAGATCTTACTATTTCGGACAGACAGATATCGTATTCCGGACAGACCTACTCCTGATTCCGGACAACCAAACAACGTATTCCGGACAGACAAAAATCTTATTCCGGACAAAAGATCATACTATTCCGGACAGACAGACATCGTATTCGGGACAAACCTACTCCTGATTCCGGACAACCAAACAACGTATTCCAGACAGACAAAAATCTTATTCCGGACAAAAGATCATACTATTCCGGACAGACATACATCGTATTCCGGACAGACCTACGCCTGATTCCAGACAGCAACATAACGTATTCCGGACAGACATACATCTTATTCCCGACAGACCGAACTACTTATTCCTGACAGACAGACAGACAGACAGACATCGTATTCCGGACGTAGACAACACTGATTCCGGACAGACACACAACGTATTTCAGACAAAATTGCGTACTTGTAGTATTGCTACACAACCATCGACGTAGCCCTACTTCATAATGAAGTTCCCGGTCGATCTCATTTCCTGCATTTCTAAGCTGGCTTCCTCCAGACCCCGAACCAGTGCGGCGTGAACTGCACGTGTCCATGCATATTTGTTGATGCGTTTGAAGTCCCTCAAATGCTTCATGAACCAAATTTTGGTTCGAAGTGTTCCATCGAAGAACAAAAAATGGTTGAAGATGAAACAAATAAGGAGTCAAACGTACTCCTCGGGGTCGCCCATCACACCCGTTGCAGTCAGATGCCCTAATAGTTGAGTGTTGTCAAGGTTCACCCATCTCGCTTCTGTACGCCCGTCGGTGTCATAACAACTCTCTTCCCACGCACTCTTAGCCCCAGAATTATGGCAACGTCTTCAGCTGTAAGGGGGACTACCCCTGATCCTATTCTCAGCCCCACCTCCTTCGCGGCATAGTGTTCGACGAACCACCCGAGTATCCGTTGGAATGTTAGGAAAATGTAGAAAGTGACCGAAAGCGGTCCCCCAGAAGACCTCCTTTTCGACGTCCTTCATCCTACCAAAATGCTTTTGAATCACCGTTCAACCACACTTCGTTTCCCGGAAGTAGTATGTGCTTCCCTAAAACAAACAAAAAATTCAAAGAAAGTTCGTAAATAACAAATCCACCCACGAAAAAAACCCTAAATCGACCCACCTGATCAAACACAAATTCTAGAGCGACAGTATTACTCAGTGAATTCATTTCTCGTTTTGTTGTGAAACACACGTAGATGAACGGTTGTTCGGATTTCTCTGTTCACAGTTACAGACACAAAGATGAAGGAACTATCCGTTTCCTTCCTTTTTCATGGGTCTATTTGTTTCTTTCCTCGAGACTCGAACCGTCGCCACATTATGTTTGCGCGCTGTCTTATCGTTTGATTTGGAAATGAGCCGTCGTACGCAATGAACCGTCGACTTTAAAAAAAAGGCGTGCAGAGCGACGACTACGTGTCAACCTGACTGGACGATCACTCAACACACCTTAAGTGTCATGTCATGCGTGTCACGGACTCCAGTGTCCGTTTATAAGGATCCTTAAAACAAAACAAGAGAGAAATTAATATATATTTTAGTTTTTTTTCTTCATCTCTTCTTCAATTCTGCTCGTTCCCAATGCGGTTGTTTGGTTGTTACACTGGTGGGTCACTCACAACATGTGCCTCTCTGCCACTCCAACAGAGGTCGCTCCACATCACGTGCGCTTCCCAGAACTTCATGTGCTCCCCATATTCATCTCCTCCCTTCACCTCAACAGTCCAACCCTAACTAACCTACACTACAACGATTGGCGTAATCATAATTCTCAACCTCAATTCTTCTCAGAAATCTCAAATTTAGAGAACTAACAAACTGCATCACACGAAACACTTGGATTGGTATTCAGTGTTCCTAGTCTTATTCCCACCAAACCCGTACAACACCAAATCGACGGAGAACAACTGAAACGGAAACAAACGAGTCCTGTTTTAAAGTACAAAAATCTTAACAATCTCAATTCCCAACTCGAACCAAAAAAATGCAATCCAATCCGATCCGATCCGATCCGGTCCGAACCGAAGGGTCTCAGCAGAGGAGAAGGTCGGGTCGGGTGGAGGCGGCGTTCGCGGCGGCATTCGGATCTCGATGGTGCTGGCGGAGAAGTAGCTCCTTCTGGCGGCGTAGCTCGATGACCTTCCGGTGCGAATTCGAATGCTGAGTCAACACGAATGTGGGGCTCGCCGCCGGGCGGTACTCCGGCACGAGCCTCCCGGACTTGTACCGGACGCCGCAAGCGTTGCAGAGCGTTTTCGGGCCCAACGGCCCCGTCCTCCACTGCGGCGTCTTCTCCGACGAGCAATGCGTGCACCGCCTCACGTTCCCGGAGGCTTCCGTAGCGATCGCTTCCTTCCGGGCCTTCTGCTTCGACTCCGACGAGGAGGAGGAGGAGGAGGAAGGGGAGCTGGAGAGGGAGGGGTGAGGAGGGGGATTCCAAGTGGCGGAGACGGCGAGGTTGACTGGAGCTCGGGAGCGCTTGCTCCGGGCGCGGCCATGGACGGAGGAGGTGCTGGTGTGGTTGTTCGGGTTGGCTCCGAACATCGCCATGTTGACCGCCGGGGACGTAAACGGCATGTCGGAGAAGGAATCCTCCACGAACTTCGACAGCCACTCCAGCTCCGCCGCCTCCTCGCTCTAATCATCAAAATCTCTCATCAAACACAAAACCGAAAGAATGAACAACAAATTTGTAGTGTTTTTAGTGAAGTGATCTTACGGGGATGTAGAGGTCGTCGGGGAATGCGGCAAGGTTGGGAGCGGTGGTGTCGGTGACGAAGCCACAATTGTAGGCGGAGTAAGGGTCGGATTGGGGGAGGAAGTGGTTGTTGATGTGGTGGTGTTGAGAGGCGTCGGTGGAGGCATCAAAGGCGGCGGCAGCAACGTCTTGGGTGGAAAAGTCGAGGAGGTCGTCGATGCGGAGAGTGTCGGTGGAAGGCATCCCGTGGAGGAAGGCATTAGCATTGATTGAAGCTGCATTGGGTGAAGCCGAGGAGAAGGGCTCCATTCCGAACCCCATTCCCATGTCCAATTCAGGAGCCATTTGGGTGTAGTGTTTTCACCTCTCACTTCAATTGGGGTCGGACTTGATGTCTTTCTTTGTTCCTCAAATGGAATGGCTGCAGGAGCAGACGTTGGGAAGGGAAATCGGGCGAGTGGAAATGGAAATCGAAATGGAAATGAGGTTAGTGAAATTGGAAGAAAGAAGGGTGGAGAGTGGGAGAGGGGGTGGATGGGGTCATTTCTTCAAGGAAAGGGGTATGAGAGAGAATAGAAGAAAAAGGGGGCGCAACAACGTGCTTCCATGCAGAGTATCCCATCCCCAACCCCAACGCCAACGCCAACGCCAACGCCAACCCCAATCCCCACCACACCACCCTCATTCACCTCTTTTTAAACTCCTTCGTCCTTACACTTTTCCACCCCATTTTAATTATTAGGGGTCTCCTCTCCTCTGCTCTCTGGTATTTAATTCAATATAATATAATATAACAACCAAGTCCAGGTTAATAATACGTTAGGAAATGGGAGCAGTGCAAATGCTGGAGCTCATTTCCCCATAAATATACCTTTTCTATAGCTGGCACATCCACAACATGGCCTGCCTTCCTCGCCGTCGTCCAAGCAAACCACTCAAACCCATTACATTACGCCAGTCTTATCCCAATTTTTATTACCCTTCCCACTCCACATTCATGCTCTATCAAATTCAAATTCCCAATGGTTGGTTGGTCACTCACACCATTTCATTTTCCTACTGTTTTATTGGCGGAGGACGTGAAGAATTGGGGGAAGCAAGCAAAAGAGAGCTACAGACGGACACGTGTATTGTCTTGTGAAATTGGGACCCACCAATCACCGTTTACTTTTATGCTTTCAGCAATCCCGAATCGTAAACAGGACTTTTACTACTACTATCTCTTTCTCTGTTTCCAGACTTTAATAAAAGGACGCGGACGGGTGGTGGTGGGTTAACGCGGAAGGCGAGCTGGATCCAGCTGGCGCAATATCACGCCTCCATCGTCAGGTGTGTTCGCTCCCTCTCCCAATCAATCACCCATCGTACGGCTCTAACACAATCCGCTTGAAACGTGAGCTCCATGTGTGCACGTATTTCGTTGCGTATTGCTTCGTATTCTACGTTGGAAAGGTCAATTCGAAACTGTGATTTTTCTCATTCACGTAGGGAGTAATGGCAAACCACCACTTCGACCGACCAACGGGGAAAATGTCAAAATTATGATAAGAATTCAATAGAAACTTGACTTCTAAACCAAAGAAGCCTCTTTCATAGCGACGACCTCTTTTATAATCATCACCCAATAAAATAAGGATTGTAAGTACAAATGGGAGATTGTAGTTTTTGTTCAAATTTTTCACTTATATTTGTGGAATTTTGATTTGCCCATTTCTTCTCTAGATCTCTTCATTCATTGGGAAATGTTAAAACATTTAGATAACACGTAAGGGGGCAAAATTAATGATAAAGTGATACATACTTTTTTTTAATAACCGAAAAACCTTTTGACCATCTCTATATTAATTTGCTTTACTACGAGGAAAAAAATATAACATAAAGAATTTTAGACTTCAATCGGCAAGTCACAATAAGTGGGACAAATGTGAGATTATGGGTTTAACAATATCCAACACTCGTCATTATTTGAGGTTGTTTTTGTGTTTATACTTGAAATGAAAGACGTGGCTCATAAGCATTGGCAATACTATAAGGGGGTGTTTGGTTGGAGGTATTTGGAATGGAATAAAATAGATTTGATTCCATTCTGGTGTTTAGTTTGTTTATTTTAAGTTCAGAATTAGAATCCATTCTACTCCATACCTAGGAATCAGAACTTTACCTACCTATCCCAGAATGAGAATCCATTGCAACATGGTATGAGATTCTCATTCCATTCAAGTCAACCAAACACCCCATAAATTCTTGTACGGGAGATTGGATTTCGTTAAATTCATCATATTTTGGGAATTGATTGCATAGTTTGATTATGGGCGTAATTAAATATTCTTACAATACATGGGTCAATTCACTTATCTTATTATTGATATTATGAAAAGTTACATAGGAGATGATATCTAAAGATACTCTAAAATTAATTATGCGAAATATGATATGAAGTCTGAACCATTTTATGTTAACCTGAGTGCTAATGTCGAAAGCAACAATTGTCTTGCAAAAAATGTAAATCTTATCAACCTGAAAGTGACCTAGCTAGGTTCTGGTATGTGACTTCTATGTGCTACATTCAAATCGAAAGCCACAATAGATCACCATCCTTCTTAGCTATAAATATTTCAACATCAAAACTCAATCTCATTTAAGGTTCGGTTCTCAACTTTCTTTTCCTCTTTTTAGAAGGAAAAATAAAAAATAAAAGTTGTGCACCACAATCCGAAACACCCCATATATATCAGTAATAGATATTTGCATGACATGTGCTTAATTGGCTACACCCACAATCATATATATACACCTATCGGACCAAAACAGCACCGGAAAGAATCACGACGAGGAAAATTCCACCATCTGACGTGTACAATTGACAAAGCTTGCAGCTGCCAGCTGCGCGCCACTTGCAGTCGTCACCCTTCCATGTACGGCCACAGGACCACACTGCGACCTACCCTTTTTACCTCACCAATCGTACCAATCTCAGCCGTCCATTTGTAAATGAACGGTGAGGATGCGATTGGGCGTCGGTGGTGGTGGTGATTGCAACGTGTGGAGGGCATCGAATCACGTGACGATGGTCACATGGATGGGGAACATCCTACAGTATTCCGCACGGATCCCGAGGCATGCACCAATAGCATTTAGGGGTTCCTAATTAATTAATTAAGGTTTTGTTAATTATTTTTGATAAAAAAGTTTTGTTAATTATGGAGCAACAAATTAACAGTGGGAACACGTGCCTGCTCGTGTTCGGAAAGGGAAAAGAATGCGGACCAGGTATCTGCAACCTCCTAGTGGTACTCGTAGGTGGTGATTAGTACTAATAACAACTTGTCTTTTTTTTTAATTTTTAATTCTACGTGGGACCTTAACTCTACCGAAGCACTCGATTCGGAAAACTACGGAGTACATGATTCATAATGCGGAGAGAAAATAAGATTGCTTTCAAAAGAGAATTTGAAATAGACTAAGTTAGTTTAGTTATGTAGTTTGTCACTTCAATCAAAGATGCATGTTTAAATTTTAGGTGTAACACATAAATCACCCACAATCGTACATTGCTTTATTTCTCAATTGTTCTCCTAACATATTCTAGAAACACAAACATTTTGTAATGTTATTGATTTGTACAATTCTACGATTTATGCTCCATTCGTATGTTACTCTTGGTATGAAAGCTAGTACCAAAAACTTGATCCAAATGCTGAATATTTTACAACTAAGATACGCATATCTTGGATGTTTGTATAGTTTAACTTGTATTTAGCTTTTGGACTGCATTACCTTGTTTTTCGCACGTACCAATCCCATTTCGAGCAACGTTAATTGTTGCTTAACAAATGAAATTCTACTAAGATATCATTTCAAAACTTACTACTGTCAAAAAAACATTTGAAATAACAATGACTATTCTCTAGTATGAGACTAGTCGTTAACGGTTATGAAGGAAATTTAAAGGCTAGAAAATTAAATTACCGGTCGAAAATCCTGCAGTAGTTTAAGTTTTGTTTTACTGCTTATATGGGGTTTTGTATTGAATAAATGATACTTACTTGAGGATTAGACTACCCCTCTTCCACAACTACGGGTATGTGATATAACTCTAGCGTTTCGAAGGGAATAAGGTGCACGGGCATTTTTAAAGCATTTTCAATTTGATATAGCTCAAGCCCACTTCATGACTTAGCAACTGCATGAGCTATTACTCGGCAAATAAGTTTAGTATATCTCGATCCTCAATTCGTTTTTTAGATAAAGAAACCTTAATTTCGGTCATTAACCATGCAAAACAAGTGAACAATCGCACTTGCAGTGGGCTAGTGGTGGCACAAAGCTTTATACATCAAAACTAAAAAAGTGAAAGTAAATTAACATGACCATATTGGCAAATTAAAAAAATTACAGTAGAAATGACAATTATTACAGTAAATTTTTTTATATAATAAAAAAAAATCGAAATTTAGGAATTTTTTTTTCTCGAAAACTAGACGGATCGCGGGTGGGAACCGCGATCCGTGGAGCACGGTTCCCACCAGCGATCCGTCCCGCAATCCGTGGAGCACGATAACACGATAACACGACACGAAAACGACACGAAAATTTTACACGAAACACGATAACACGATAACACGACACGAAAACGACACGAAGTTAACGGATATGGATTGAGAATTTGAACACGATTAATAAATGGGTTGGATACGGCAACACGATTATTAAATGGGTTGGATATGGATTTCTGCTGCAAAAACGATTAACACGATTAAGACACGATAAACCACGATAAGTAATTGGGTAATTAGGCACACGATTACGAATACGACACGATTAATACACGATTAATACCGACAAGCCTATAAGTAATATATAAGTTTATAAATTATAATAAACAAATTCTAAGAACTGAATGTCATATTTATAATTTTACCAAATATATATATGAGTGATTTGAAACTTTGAGGTTTGAACTCTGAACGAGTGGATAATCGTGTGTTAATTGTGTGTTAAATGGTGTAAACGGTAGCGGTGTTAAACGTGTACACGAAGTAACCCGTTTAATAATTGTGTATAAACGGGTTGGATATAGCAACACGATTATTAAATGGGTCGGATACGGCGCAACACCTAGAGCTTATATATAGGAGTTGACACGACACGATTAGCACACGACACGACACGATTGACAGCCCTAACAAACATGTTTGGCGGTCGATACAGCAAAAAATTTAAAACACAATTAAATTTTTTTTAAAAAATATTAAAATTACAAAACATATTTTGAAAGCAAATATGATAAGAAACATAGTTAAAACGATTTTAAAAAAATCAAAACATCAAACACTACAACTAAAATCCGTGACTTTTTTTTTTCTTTTATTGTTTTTGATTTTATATTTTGTTTTTTTACAAATCATTTTAACTATGTTTTTTATTATATTTGATTTCAAAATATATTTTGTAATTTTTAATATTTTTTAAAAAAAATTAATTGTGTTTTTAATTTTTTGCTGTATCGACCTCCAAAATGTTTGTAATGTGTGTACACCCTACGAATTTTTGACAACGTTACCAATTTTTTGTTTTAATTAGTTTTATGGTTTGTTTAATATTCAGTTGTAAATAATTTATTATTCTGACTAAGAAATTTTGTTTTTATATTGTATAAAATACCCAAACAATTCAATACACGTCGAGTTATCGATAGGATTTGGAGGTCGTTTCTTGAAAAAATTAAAAACAAAATTAATTTTTTTTAATAAATAATATCAATTAGAAAAACATATTTTGAAAAAAAAAGATTTTAAAAAAGATTACAAATAATTAAAATAAAAAAAAAACAGAAGGAAAAAAAACTAAAACAGAAGAAAATAAAAAAAGTCCCGGATTTTAGTCGTAGTGTTTTGATGTTTTGATTTTTTTAAAATCGTTTTAACTATGTTTTTTATCAGATTTGCTTTCAAAATATGTTTTGTAATTTTTAATATTTTTAAAAAAAAATTAATTGTGTTTTAAATTTTTTGCTGTATCGACCTCCAAACATGTTTGTAGTGTGTGTACACCGTACGAATTTTTGACAACGTTTCCAATTTTTTGTTTTAATTAATTTTAGTGTTTGTTTAATATTTAGTTGTAGATAATTTATTATTCTGACAAAGAAATTTTGTTTTTTTATTGTATAAAATACCCTAACAATTCAATACGCCGGGTTATCGACGTGATTTGGAGGTCGATTTTTGAAAAAAATTAAAAACAATTTTTAAAATTTTTAAAAAATAATATAAATTAGAAATCATATTTTGAAAAAAAAATATTTTAAAAAAGATTAAAAATAATTATAATAAAAAAGAAAAACAGAAATAAAGAAAATAAAACAGAAAACTTTTAAAAAAAATTAAAAAAAATTAAATTTTTTTTTTTTTGGCGGGAAGGACGGATCGCGGTTCCCACCTGCGATCCGTTCCCCACGGATCGCGGTTCCCACCCGCGATTCACTTAGTTTTCGAAAAAAAAAAAATTCCTAAATTTCAAAATTTAAATTTTTTTATTATATAAAAAAATTACGGAATTATTACCCACCTGGTACGTGGGACCAGAAATGCACTTCCTCCGACTGCTAAACAAGCAGAAGACACAATCCCGAGTAAATTCCAGTGCAGCCTTGCTGTTGGAGTAAGTTAAGTTACTGATCATATATCAACGGTATCAACGGCTGAGAGTCTGAAGCTTTAACTGTGGGTTTGAATTGCGTTTCCTATCTTACTTACATCGTTATTCGTGCACTTGCTGTTGACATTTTTTTTGAAGTTTGTGGTCAAATTAAGTTCACAAATCTATCAAACAATTAAACACGACAATTAAACACGACACGACAATTAAACACCACGAGATTTAAATATGACTTTACGAAAAAATATTATGTTGTTGAAATATTTTATTACGATGATCTGTGAAGATACGAACATAAAATAATTATTACATGATTTGAAACAAACATAAGACGACTATACGATATGTTTTTTTACATGAAACTGACACGATTAACATATTTTGTTAGGTAATCAATTGTTTTTACTTAATAATTGTCAATTAAGATATTATTAAAAAAATAATATTAATATTAATTTAACATGTTACTTAACTATTTCAATTTAAACAAGATGAATCTTATTCAAATCGTATTAAACACGATAACACGAAATTCTAACACGACTATAAAAATGTCTAACACGATAGTACACTTACATGACACGATTGACTCGTCTACGCTTGATACAAGAGTACTAGGTTTTTTTGTTTTGTTTTTGAAGATAATAAATAGGTTTGTTTGAGAAGTGGTATTGTTAGGGTGATTTTGTGTTTGTTATTTCATATTTGGCATTGAGAATGCGGAATGAAGCGTGCATGCATGGGTCGTAGCGTACGGTTGGGATGATCGAGTTGCAATCATGTTCGGAAGGGGTGTGTTGGGATTACAATTTGCATGGCAACCAACACTTGACTGGCAAGTGAACAACTTACGAGTGGTCGTCTTTTGTTCTTAATTGCGGTAGAAACATACAATAATGTTCTTGTGAAAATTGCCACTGTAAGATCATATTTTATATTACATTTGGTTCGTGCTATAGGACCGTAGCTTGATGATATCGTCTGGTTTTCTCCTGGCGTTGTTACTGGTTATCGATTACTTCTTCACTCTTTCAATCTCTTGAATTTGTGGAATCTATTGATCAGAAGCGCGTTCTTAATTAAGAAATAAGCTCCAGAAGAAGGAAGAGAAAAGCGTTAGTTATTTGCGGTTACTGTGACTACACCTGCAATATTTGATCGATAAACCTCACGATAATCGGTTAACTCTTCTCAATCATCTTCAAAACCCATGAATTTGCAACAATCAAATGAAGTGTGAAATTAATCACCTTCTAAGTTATATACCTGCAGTGTGCAGTGCAGCACTTGAAAATTGCGACAACATCCAGTTGGATTTCCATATTGATTAGCACCCACACACATGTCGGTCACTCTCTCTCTCTCCTTGTTTGTTTCATCAACCTTTGGTTGGAACGGAAGATAAGAATAACTTTTGGAGGGCACAATTACAACCACCGGTTCAGCATTCACGTGGTCGTGTCAGGCCGGGTGTCGGCTGGTCACTGTGGCCGGACCCGGTCTGGTCTCGTAGCCGTAGTAGTAGTATATGGTGGTGGACCTGGTGGTGGTTAAACAAATTAATATATCAATGCAAAGGTTGCTTTCCTACTTTATTCGTGGAAATATTAAGTTGTTTGATTTGTTTGGTCTCTATTCCATTCATACATAACAATGACCACCAATCACACTGTTACTTCTCAGTTCTTTGTAGCGTTATTTCGTTGGTGTTATTTGTTGCACAAAGTCGTATATACCTCTCTTGGGACGCTTTGAATTGGACGCAATTTTTTTATGATTTTTGAGAGTGGTCAGGAGTATTGAAATAGTGATATTCTAATTAATGAGATATAAAATCCTAATGAGATCCAAAGGGATTGGGTCCCAAACAATCCTTACAAGATTGAATATATATATATATACAGGAATTCTCTAGTGAGCCCAGGGCTCAACTTTTCTAAATTAAGCTCCCACAATATCCACCACTCATTTCAAATTGTAAGGTAGATTAAGAAAAAAAACGGTTATGCTAATGAATGGTGAGATTAACTGTAAATAAGATCCAAGGGTGAGATTGTAGGGGGCTTAAACTAAATTTGATGAGCCCTGGGCTCACTAGAGCTTGACCACATGAATTCTTTAGTGAGCTCATGGTTTAATTTTTTTAAATTAAGTCCTACAATATTCATTACTCATTTTAAATTGTAAGGTAGATTGAGAGAAAAACGGTTATGCTAATGAAATATGTGATTAACAATAAAAAAAGATTCAATGGTGAGATTGTAGGGGGTTAAACTAAATCACAATAGTGACTACATTTTTACCTAGGGTTGAGAGTTAAGAAACTCCCCGCGTTGAGTGTGAACTTCCTAACACCCTGGAAAGCAACGTTCAGGCACCGCCTAGGCGAGCCTAGGCGGCCGGCGGCGTCCGGTCGCCTGGGCGATCGCCTAGGCGGTTGTGCGACCGCCCAGGGCTGGGCGGTAATTTTTTTTTTTTTAAATTCAATTAATTTTCATAAAATAGATAAAAAAATCAGGAAAAATCGGGAAAAATAGAAAAAAATACACAAATATTTTCTAAAACTACCATACATGTTTAGGCTTCGAAAAGACACCTAGTTCCTCGACCAAGGCCTCACTAGGCACCCCCTCTACCCACCTAAACACTTAGGTATACAATTTATTGCTCAGTAGTACGATTACAAAGTAACTCAGAGTTCATACAATAGTAGATAAAAGAGAAAGTAGAATTACAAGCTAACTAACTAATTCCATTGGACACATTGATCTAATGTCCAACTGGGAACCATATCATATCCTCCACCACCATCAGAGTCGTCGGAGTCGTTCTCATTCGGATTGTCGACGTAGACATCATCTTCTTCAGTTTCTTCATCGTCGGTTTGGACATATTGCTCGTCGATGTCCATCGGTGGTTGAGAACTCGATGCACCTGGATCTCTAGAACTGATGTGAACGATGGCATCATCCATGCCACGACCTAATAATGGCGCGTCAGATGCAGTAGAACACCGCGGGTCAGATGCAGTGGACATGGATCGAGCAAAGCGTCTCCGTGAAGAAGAATGTCCCAAAGCTGCTTCCTCGACATCGGCCCATGTAAGCTCCTCTCCAGCGAAGACCGGATCTTCAGTTTCTACCAACCACGGATGCTCGTCGAAGAGATCGTACTCCACACTGATGGGGTCATAAAATCCAGGCTTCTCCATCCTTTGCTGAAACCTTTGCCTTAACTTTTGGTTGTAGTTCACATACACCAAGTCATTCATCTTCTTCACAGCCAACCTGTTCCTTCTCGTTGAGTGCAACTGCTCGAAGACACTCCAATTCCGCTCACAACCTGATGCCGAACATGTCAATCCCAACACCCTCACGGCCAACCTCTGTAATGCAGTCTCTCCCATGTCTGCGCCATACGATTGCCACCAATCTATAGGTCTTCTTTCCGACCTTTGTCTGACGACCATATCCCTCGAGAATATTCCGAGGGAGTTCTTGTAACGATCAAGTAAACCGCAAATCTTGTCTTGTTCTGCAGGAGTGGGGACGAGCCGCTCTACGACATCCATGAATCCAGGCATATGCTCATTGAAAGCTATATTTCGATCCTGAGGTGGGACGGAGAAGAAGGTACCAGGGTTGAGTAAGAAACCAGCAGAATGTAGCGGTGATGACATCATCTTCCCTGGACCCCACCTGGTGTCGATGAGGTCGATGACTTACTTGTACAACCTCGGGTTTCCGTCAAAGTTCCTCATGATTTGTTCTTTGGCTTTCTCCATTGCGTCACACAGATATCCCATCGCTGGTTTCTCATCGCCGTCAACAAGTTCTGGATCGGAGATTTCACTTTCCAACTTCAAAACTAAGCACCAGACCGGAGACTTAATCGCAAAACTTGATGATTAGGAAGGTTGATGATGAGAATAGGATTATGAAGAAGAAGAGAATGAGAGATGTGTGAAAAATGAAGAGGTTTGGAGGGGTTTATATAGGATTTGGGGCTAGTGGCAAAGTTGTAATTTTTGAAAAAAAAAATAATAAAAAAATTAAAAGGAGAGAGCCGTTGGAGAGCCTCCAACGGCTCTCGCCTAGGCGATCGCCTAGGCGAAATGATCGCCTAGGCGATCGCCTATTTCGCCCAGCTCTGCTGGGCGAAAGGCGGTGGTCGCCCAGGCGACCACCGCCACCGGCGACCGCCTAGGCGACCGCCTAACGCCTAGGCGGTCGCCTACGTAAACGTTGCTGGAAAGCTAATAAGCATGCAATATGTAAATAATGATTATATATTAGTTAATTTAGTATTAGATTTTTCATAACTCATCGCCAACTGACTTTTAAATTATAGCATTATATATCAACCAACATTTCTATCTGATAACATAATTCACATCAATCTCAAAATACAATTTTAGAAGTTTGAATAATGACATAACGATATATCTTGACATTCCTTATTAATGGTATGTCCTCGTCTTGGGTGCACTTCTAAGACCACCGTTGACCTCAACCCGAAAATCCCCTCTAACCCAATTTTTCTCTCCTCCACAACGAAAAATATTATACAACCCAACTCAATTTTCACATATTAACTCCAACCCCACTTTCAACACACACTCTTCTCCAAATTATTTTTTTTACCTCATTTTTTATTCTAACACAAAAATACACAAACTATTAAATAAATTATTTTTACAACGACTTTATCTTATTAATTTCCATTTATTTTAATTCTCAGAAATTACTTCTAATTATATAAAACAATATACATATCAATTAAATAATTTACCTAATTTTTAAATATTGATAATAAGTTAATAATGTTAATATATTTATTTTAAAGTCATTTTAAATCTTTTTTTCAAATCTTTTTTTTCTTCTGAAAATATATTTTTTATTTTTTTATTTTTTTAAAAAATATTATTTTTTTACCAAAGATTGATATTCAAATAATGTAGAAGAAAAAGAATGTAGGGTATTTGATTATTTATTTTAATTTTCAAAAAATAATTTTAATTATATAAAAATATATAAATCAATAAAAAATTATTAAACATATAAAATTTGATTTTTAATTATTTATTACAAAAAAATAAAAAATAAATCAACCGACCCGGATTGGCCACGTGGCCAACCCAGGTCTCAACCCAGGTCGGGTCGCCGACCAGGTCGGGACACGACCTGGGTTATTTCCTGCCTAAGGGGGGTTGCGATCGGGTCCCCCTCACACCCGACCCCAAAGAGCACCTCTTACGGAGGATAAATAGGTCGACGACCCGATCATGCGACACGTCGTTCGAATAAAAAAATTGTTTTTTGGTTTATTTTTTTGGGTTTTTTTGTTTTGATTTTTTTAATTTTTTGTTTGAGTTTTTTTTTGAAAATACGTTTGTAATTGTTTTGATTTTTTTAGAATGTTTTTTAAATTTTTAATAAGATGAACACCGAAATGACGTGGAGCAGAGGGATATGTTGTTGTGGGTTGTGGTGTGTTATGATTAAGATATGAATAATGTAGGAAAGAAAAAAAATAGGTTGGAGAGAGAGAAACTGGTGTGGAAGAGAGAAATGAGAGAGAACGCTCGTGATGGTCCGGGGTCATGGTTATTATATTAACGACATGAAACAACGATATTGGAATCGTACGTGCGAAGTCAGAATTTGATGCGGTACACTTCGATTGGTGCACATGTTAACATGTGGGTCCCATATTCGTTAAGAAATCCGTTAATTCTATAATAAAAAATGCTTAATTTGCATCCAAACTCAAACAAAAATACTCAATTCAATTTACATCCTTAAGCTTTTTTTAACTTGTTGAACTACAATAAAATTACCCTACATCTAAAGTTCTTAACTCCCTTTAGGATTAAATAATCTTCCATTTTTTGTACTTCAATTTCTAAGTGAATTTAATAATCCATTCGTATTGATTAATAGTCTATTTGGAGATTGCAGCAACAGGGCAACATTGACAACTTTATAAAAGTCGCGGTGTTCATCTCTAAATTATACATATTTCTGTAAATTAGAGGTATCAATTTGCATCGAATCTCACATGTATTCATCATAAGTTCATTAGCCGGGCACACTAATCTATTACATCGATCCAACAATCGATCGAAGGAGGACGAACCCTAGTTGGAGGAGAAGAATGACATTTTTTTGCGTTAGGAATTAAGACATGGGTTTACTGCTTACATCATTAATAAAATTTAAAAGAAATTTGATCAACAATCAAATACTAGAATCAATATCAAGATATAAATTCGATAAAAAACAAAACATTAGAAAAAAAGATTGGCCTCAAATGTGAAAGTGTAATTCAATTATTTTATTGTAATTAAACAAATTAAAAAAGTGTAATGATGTGAATCAAATTTAATGTTTTTTGTTTGGGTTTGGATGCAACTTTTGCATTTATTTTGTCATTAAGTTTCACATATTTTGTCATAAACTTCCCGCACCAAGATAATTTTTTGTTTCGCACGTGTATCACGCCAAATTCTAACTTTGAATGTGCAAATATCCAATATTGATGTTTTGGAAATGCACTCAAGCAAAAATCCCATATATATTTTCCTTGAAATAAACAAAATCTTGAATGTGAGTGCATGTGGATCTTTGACATTCCTAGAAGCTGGAACTTTTTCACATTGAAGATGATTAATTGTCATAATGTTACTCATGTGAGCACAATATATACATGGTAGATTAAATTTATAAAATTGAGACAAATCATTTCAGTCGTCCATCTCTTCCTTATCATCTGCAGTGCCTTTAATCTACTTTCCAAAGGAATCGGTCTAGCTATTACGGCAAAGTAAAACCAGCTCATAGCATGTTTTTACTGTGTCCTTATGTGCACACTCCCTTTTTCCCCATATTAGTCTCCAACAAATGTACGGTCCCCAAGAACCAAACTATATATCCATTGCTTAAATCATTCTACCACCATAAAAAAATCTAATATATACATCCTCAAAAGATGGAAACCACTGCAACTTACTGCATTTCCTAACTAATCACATGAACCAAAGTAGAATATAAAAGCTCGTATAATCACAAAAGAACCACCCACATGGACAAACCTCGAAATAGACACCACACATGCAAAAGCATGCACCAGTTAAACAGCCTGGCTCGTAACGTGAATTCTCAATTACATAATCACACCCAACAAATCCCTGTGACCTAATCAGCAATCGCAGGATTAGTTAATAAAGTGTAGTATCTTAATTTCTCTACCAAGTAACCCCCACACCCACATGTGCTGACTTCCACACTACTCTACGGTCAAAACTGCACCCAACCATCCACGTGTTTTCACCGTACGATCGGGAGCAATTCTGGCCGTCCCAGTGAAGTCTAAAGATTGACCAAAGATGGGATTAGCTGTAATTGGAGTGTTAAGTTTGAGTTTGGGAGACGACGTAGTCTTGTGATGTTCCCCAATGGAGTACACTGTCAACCGCCCGTTGACAAACGAACACTTGTCCCGAGATATGCAACAACAATATTTTAAGCTTGATTCGTGAAATGCAAGTATGCTGGGTACGAGTGCATTATTGTACGTATAGAATTATTTCGCGGAGATCTTTAGAGTACCCTTACGGGTACTCTAAATCAGGAGCCCAAACGGCGCCCGATTTGCAATAAGGGAGGGTGGATCTAGGTGCCCAATCCAGAAGGGTCATGTGGCCTTCTCGTTGGGTAATTTTTTTTGTTTTTTATTTATTGTTTTTAAAAATATTTTAAAAATTATTAAAAAAATTCAATTTTTTATGAAAATATGTTTTTATTTGTTTATAATTTTTTGACATTTTTTGTGTCTTACTTATAATTAATTCCCAAATGACGTGGATGAGAAATAATGTAGGACGTTTGAGTTGTCTCTTGGTATGTTTAAGAAAATTTTAAGGAAGTTTGTTTGAAGTGACGTGACGGAAAGAAAAAATGACATAGCCTGACGTAGCTGAGAAAGAAAATCAGGCGTCCGGAAACTACTTGTACGCTGTTAACGGTGGTCTTAAGGGTGCTACTGTGTACCACGTCGGTTAAGATGGTTCTCGCAGAAACTCTGATATGCAAAACATGACAAGTTGACAACCAAATAACATGTTTTTCCTAAAAAACTTCAAAACCTGTGGGATCTTATGCACCAGATTTTCCTTCAAACTTTTGTGCTTCTACTTTCTATATTAAACACAACATTCCATATTTTACATTCACTCGTACTTTAAAAGTAATTATTTTGTACACATGAGTATATATTTCATGCTGAAAATAATACCAACAAAATATAATAAACATACGCAACAACGGATCCTAACTCAAAACTCTGTGACACCCTGAGGTTTCAGTCTGCACTCAGGGTTGCAAAGCGGCGACGTGGTGAGGACTTCCCTCTAGTTATGAAAAAAAAGGTTGTGTTCCAACTCCCAGGGTAATACTCCCTCAACCCAAAATTGTATTGAGTTTGCATGCTCTCGAAACTAATGGTAAGAACTTCTGAATTCTATCATAGGTCTCACATATATTAATATCTTCTTTCACATCCAAAAACAATTTTGTCCCGTTAAAATCAGATCTAATCTATGAGGTCCAAGTAGTGTTTACGATTATTTCATAATATATTGATGGGCTATGCAATATTCAATGAAGTCAAACAATATTATCTACAATATCATAGTTGATTTATTTCATAATTACCTTTTAATTTAAATTGATATGTTGACATTTATATATAAGGATGTCCATTAGATAATTTCATTCTTTTGTTTTTTTTCCTTATTAGTTATTTCCATTTTAGAGAAATCCATTCTTATATAAAAGGATGAATATCTACTCCACTCGAAGGAGAAACAATCTTAACAATTTCCGAACAAATCCTTAGATTTCTTAGGTAGAAGCAAACTTCAGCTATCACAACACGAGTAGTTGCGTTAAGGACCAATGATGAATAACTAGTATACATGAAAAGGTTATATACATACATTTATATCAAGAAAAAGGGAGCGAAACTATGATTTTCTATTTAAATGCAAAAGTGTGCGTAATTGGTAACCCACGTCACTAAACCAAGATAATTAAAAGAGTAATCCTTTGATCACCGGAGCAAGACTATTAATTTATTCGTTTTGTGAAGCCAGATTTCATTCTTCTGTTTCACGGGCAATTGTGATACGATGATTCCTCAAATTTGGTGAGAAGTGCGAGTTTGTGAGTAGGGTGCAAATTGTTACCAACTATCCGAGTATTCGATTTGAAAATTTCTATTTAGTTGGTATTTGGTAAGTTCAATGTTACCAATTTAATTTTGGATACGAATTTGGTTTAAAAAAAATACCAATTAGAATTCGGATTCGGATACAAGCTATTGAAAATTCGAATTATCCGAATTATTCGAATACATGGTCAAATACACAAATTAGTATTCCAAAATTTTAATACGAAAATTTATTATTCGAAAATTAATTACAATATATATATATATATATACAGAAATATTACAATGAGACCAGGTCTCATTGTAAAAAAATGAGACCCCCTATTTTCCTCCCTCAGATCTAGATCTAACGGTTGGTTTATCCAACATTCAATTTATACAACCAAAAGGTAATACAGTAATCACACACACCACACCGTTTCTCCCCATTTCTAACACCTCAATCATCCTAACCCTCTCGACCACCCTCACCTCCCCGTCCTTCACCTTCCCCACTACCCTGGACCTCTACGCCTGGCCGAAGATCACCTGCTCCGGCGACCGGATCACTGCCATCCAGCTCGACAACCTCTCCTTATCCAGCACTCTCCCGTCCCTCTCCAACCTCACTTACCTCACCCACCTCGAGCTCCAGGAGAACCTCCTCTCCGGCCCCCTCCCGGACCTCTCCGGGCTGAAGTCCCTCCTTCTACACGGAAACCGCTTTTCCTCCATTCCCCTTGGCTTCTTAGGAGGCATTTCCTCTCTCCAAGCTTCTTCGGAGAATTTATCTTAGCTATTCATTGTGTTGACCCGATTCAGTGTGTGTGGATTGCACAGTACCACTACCGCCATCATCATCTCTTTTGTCTCCCCTGTTCCAACACTTTCATCACTTTCACCAAACACAACACCATGCACGAGAAGGTCAGCTGTCCATCCTTTTCTTGACGTGTCACTCTCACGTACTCACTAGCATTGGAACTTGATGGGAAGTTGGAAACCACCCTAAAATGGAAAAGTGGCTTAAAATGGAGCTAACATTGATGATTTATCTTAGCTATTCATTTAGTAGTAATAAACAATTCAGTTACATCCTTAATTTCATGTGATTTTTTTAGTTCTTTATCTCATTTTTTGAGGAACAAACTTATTATTTTCGATCACAATTTCTTGTACCAATTTGGCTTGTTCATATAAGTGTGTTTGATTGGCTAGTTAGTGACACAATGGCATACCGAGAATATAATCATTTGTTGTTATTTCCATTTTTTGTTTTTGGGTGCATCGTCGATTATTGGAGTAGAATTTTATAAATATGTGGGTCTTCAATATGATTGATGGTGGGATAAATATTTTCAAGTTAACATATGAAAATTTTCAGAATAAGTTGAAATGCAGGTAGAGTACGACCCTGGTGTAATTCAGTTTAAGTAGCTTCTGGACATCTTTTGGTCGAATCATGATTCCAGGCAGGTTTTCGGCCGAGGTCCGGATGTCAGTGACCAGTATCAGTAATTTGTTAGAAACTTTCACCACATTAGATTTTGCCGCACTTGGCACAATGTTTATGTTAGCTTGAAATTCTGTAACTCTGGGTCTATAATATTTACGAATGGAACTCTAGAGGCTCGACTGGCTGCTGCAAGTAAAGAAAGAGAGCAAACAAGATCAACTGATTGTGTAGTAACCACACAGATTCAGCAGCTGACAACATTTTATCCTGCTAAAATGGAACAACATGTATCACACTAAATATTTACTGAATTATGTTAATTGTTTAATGTTCTAACTGCAGCTTGGTAATCCTGAAGCTGGTTCTGAACCGTAAAGAATCTATGTGCTTTTACTAAAACTTAAAATTTTTTAAAACAAAAAGAGTAGGCGAGTAGCATCGGTGCTACTTACTTAGGTGGTGTTTGGAGGGTGGATGTTTCATATGTGGACCTATGAGGAAGGATTGACCAACTCTATTAGGTGTAGAGTGTAATGAAATTGATGGTATTTTATTACATGAGAATGAAGTTCTTCACAATTAACATAGAAGAAATACATGGAAGCTTTTCCATCAATGAGTCAATTGTCACAACCTTTTCCATTAGCAGGGAAAGGCTGCATAACCCCCTCTTACCCTGCCAAGGCGGGATCCTTCTTTTGAGGTGTTGTAGTAATGTTGATGTTGAACCAAGGAGTTTGTTCGTCGTGTTTTTTTTCTTTATTTTCTGGTTTGGTTGTTTTGCTCCAAATCTGGACATCATCATTTGGATAATCGCAAAACCATAGTTTAAACGTAGATCAATAGATTTTGTTGGTTGAGATTTTTGATTTCCAAGAATAAACTAATATTGTTTGGTGCCTAACTTAGAATGATATTTTGTCAGATCATCAACAAGAAGATTCATGCGTCCCAAGAGTTTGAACTGAGACTTATATTACAGGTTGATTGTTCTTGACAGTGTTCTGGAGTTTCTGCTTTGTTTGGACTGCCGTAGTTTCCGCCTTTGTGATTAGGAGTTTTGCCTTCTGTGGAAGTAGTTATGATGTCTATTGGAGTTTTTGTTAGGACTGTCATAATGGTTGTGGAAGTATTGATGATATCTGACTTAATTTGTGAAAGTTATGGAAATAGTGACCACAAAGTAGTGATGATACCTGAGTTAAGTAGGATTGTAGTAGATATTCTCTTTTTGTTGTTGTTATATACTTGTAACTAATGTGGCTACATTTTGTATATAGTAGGAGCCACATCTATGTACTCACTTAATACATTTGCTATGTTGATCCAACAAGTTACGACACCTATTTTTGGTAGTTTTGATGTGGAGTATTGACGAAGTTTGTGTTAGTAATTTTTTTCCAAGAAATGAGACCAAATATTTGGTTTGTTTTGTAGTTCCTTTAGTATATCATATGCTTCCAGTGAAGCATTTAATACATATGTATATTCGTTTAATACACAACAATATATGTTTACTATACCAATATATCATTTCAATACACAACAATATCATTTTATTACATAAGTTCAACAACTCTTTAATTCATAAAAATCATTATTAAAATACACAATTGTATTATAAGTTGAATATAATGTTGTTTAGTATGGTTTAGCCTTTCTATTAGATATATTGGTTAGAGAACATTTTGGAAAAAATCATTATTAAAATACACAACTACATTATAAGTTTAATATACACAACTCTAAAAGTTCAACATACAATTACATCATTAAAATACACAACCGCATCACTTTCGTAAATAAAAGCTTCCAGTGAAAACGTACACATCTATATGGGTTCAATACACAACAGAATACATTTAATACAAAAATACAGTTGGTTGTCGCTAGAGATGGAGAAATGAGCAACATGTGATTCTAAAAGAGATACGTACATAAACATGAATTGTTGATCCTTGTGGAGGAAAGGAAGTAGATGGATTATTCATGTTGTTGTACATTAATTGGTGTTGGGGAAAGGGAAAATGTTTGATTTTGTATATTTTTGTTATCAGACATATAAATAATTAATTGAAGTCAACTTAGGGAGCTTGTTGACATCCTCACTTAAGCCTACCAAAGATGCTAACGGGCTCACATAAGACTAAATTACTATAGTATGATATATTTTTCTATAGGAAAGAGAGAGAGAGAGAGGAATGAGAGATGTTGGAGATAGAAATAACATGAAACACTCTACAAAATTGCATCATTTTCTTAAATAAAACTTCCAGTGAATACACATCTATATGCGTTTAATACACAACAATAAATGTTTAATACACCAATATATCATTTCAATATACAACGGTATCATTTTATTACATAAGTTCAACAACTCCTTCATAAAACTCATTCAAGATGAAATGAAGATGTTTTTCTTTTTCTTTGGACAAACAAGATGAAATGAAATGAAGATGACATGTCCACCAAAATGAAATCATTTGATTCCAGTGAAGTATATAATATATATGTGTGTGTTCAATACACAACATTATAAGTTTAATACATAACTATATCATTTCAATACACAACTGTATCCTTTTATTATACAAGTTCAAGAACTTTTTAATTCATAAAAATCATTATTAAAATACACAATTGTATTATAAGTTGAATATAATGTTGTTTAGTATGATTTAACTTGTCTATTGGATATTTTGGTTAGAGAACATTTTAGAAAAATCATTATTAAATACACAACCGTATCCTTTTATTATACAAGTTCAAGAACTTTTTAATTCATAAAAATCATTATTAAAATACACAATTGCATTATAAGTTGAATATTTTGGTTAGAGAATATTTTTGAAAAATCAATATTAAATACATAACTGCATTATAAGTTTAATATACACAACTCTAAAAGTTGTTTATATTAAGTCATGATATGGAAGTTAAGGCATTGATTGGTGTTGGGGAGAGCGAAAATGTTTGATTTTGTATATTTTTGTTATCAAACATAAATGATTAATTGAAGTCAACTTAGGGAGTTTATGGACATCCCCACTTAAGCCTACCATAGATGCTAACGGGCTCACATAAGACTAAATTACTATAGTATGACATATTTTTCTATAGGAATAGAAATGGTATGAAGCACTCCACAAAACTGCATCACTTTCTTAAATAAAACTTCCAGCGAATACACATCTATATGCGTTCAATACACAACAGTATATTTTTAATACACAAGTATATTATTTCAATACACAACAATATCATTTTATTACACAAGTTCAGACCCTAGTGTGTATTCCTGACACATTTCTATATTCAGACACTAGTGTATATTCCCTATTGCTCCAAATTGTTTATTCCGAGTTTGTGACATATGCCAATTTTAATTCTACTCAAACTCCTATAGTCACAAGAAATGAAAACAAAAGAAAACCCATAATCCACAACAAACATGTCAAGCAATCTGTCACATACGACTAAATTACTATATTAGGGGATGACTAGGTGAGAGAAATGTGTAGTGAATGATATTTCTTAAAATGTGGTCTTTTGTTTTAGAGAGATGATGAATAGCATTATGTGAAGTGAATTCATATCATATAAATAAATTTCCATTCCCATGTTATGATACTTCTTAGTTATTATGTTGGGTTGTTTATTTATATTGGACTATGTAGGTTCAAATTCAATACACAACATTATACGTTTAATACATAACTATATTATTTTAATACACAATTGTATCATTTTATTACACAAGTTAAAGAATTCTTTAATTTATATAAATCATCATTAAAATACACAATTGCATTAAAAGTTGAATATAATGTTGTTTAATATGGTTTAGTTTGTCTGTTGTATATTTTGGTTAGAGAACATTTTGGAAAAGTTATTATTAAAATACACAATTGCATTATAAGTTTAATATACACAACTCTAAAACTTTAAAATACAATGACATCATTACAATACACAACCGAATCACTTTCGTAAATAAAGCTTCCAGTGAATACACATCTATATACGTTCGATACACAACAGTATATGTATAATTCAGTTGATTGTCATTGGAGAGGAAGAAGTGAGCAACATGTGATTCTAAAAGAGATACGTATATAAACATGAATTGCTGATCATTTTGAAGGAAATGAAGTAGATGGAGGGTTTATGTTGTTGTACATGGTATGGGAGTTAAGACATTGATTGGTGTTGGGGAGAAGGTGTTTGATTTTGTATATTTTTGTGATCAGACATATAGATGATTAATTGAAATCAAAGGGAGCTTGTGGACATCCCCACTTAAGCCTACCATAGATGCTAACAGACTCACATAAGACTAAATTACTATAGTATGATATATTTTTATATTGGAAAGAGAGATGTTGGAGATATAAATGACATAGAACACTCTACAAAATTGCATCACTTTCTTAAATCTCTACAAAACTGCATCACTTTCTTAAATAAAACTTCCAGTGAATACACATCTATATGCGTTCAATACACAACAGTATATGTTTATACACCAATATATCAGTTTAATACACAACGGTATCATTTTATTACACAAGTTCTCCGGAACGTATAACCAGATCTAAACACTACACCTGACAGAAATAAGTAGTAGAAAAAAAGATATTCCGCAGAATCTTGCAAGTCTACAAACTTAAAGGTGGCAACGATTATCTCACAAATTTTTCAGATCTAAAATCGATTTTCCGAGCTATAGTCTGTAACAAGTCGGATCTAACTATCTTTCTTGTTTTTAGGCATAAAAAGGATCTTTGAAATGAACGAAAATGGATGTGAGATTCGGAACTAAAACGCGATCAGAGAACTTGTGGACATCCCTACTTAAGCCTACCATAGATGTTAATGACTCACATAAGACTAAATTATTATAGTAAGACATATTTTTGAAACGACATGAAACACTACAAAACTGCATCACTTTCTTAAATAAAACTTATAGTGAATACACATATATATGCGTTCAATACACAAAAGTATATGTTTAATACACCAATATATCATTTCAATACACAATGATATCATTTTATTACACAAGTTCAACAACTTCTTCACAAAAACTCATTCACAAGATCTGTCAAGCAACAAAAACATTTTTAAAAATCTGTCAAGCAATCTGTCATTATCAAACCATACAAGTTTACACATATAAGAAATTTCTTAGTAAAGAAGATATTATATGAAATCATATTACACATTCATTAATCAAAAACCCATGAATGAAGAATGACAATCACTTTCAACACAACGACTTCCATAAATTGTCATCCAACAAATCAGTTTCATATAAGAATCTAAAATACATAGGATTGTCGATCCTCCAAAACTCAACTTTCAAACACAACCACACATAAAATACCCATTGCTAGTCAATTCCCTAAGCCTTACAATGCATCTCATATCAAAATTTGTAATTTTATTATCCTACATGTTACCAACTCAATGATCACATCACAAATTCGGTTATTAAGTCAATATTTAAAAAACAAGACTTTGAGCACTACAATCTCCTCCCAACTAAAACTAAAAATACATCCAACCAAAAGTATCCAACATGCTCGTTTCTTCAACTAAAACTAAAGATTGTACCTTTAAACTCAAACTCGCACTTCAAGTCCTTTCCCATCAGCACCATACCATGTTGTTGTACATGGTATGGGAGTTAAGGCATTGATTTGTGTTAAGGAGAGGGGAAATGTTTGATTTTGTATATTTTTGTGATCAGACATATAAATGATTGATTGAAGTCAACTTAGGGAACTTGTGGACATTCCCACTTAAGTACCATAGATACTAACAGGTTCACATAAGACTAAATTACTATAATAGGACATATTTTTCTATAGGAAAAAGAGAGAAAAGAAATAGAGATGTTCGAGATAGAAATAACACTGAGCACTCTACAAAACTGCATCACTTTCTTAAATAAAACTTCCAGTGAATACACATCTATATGCGTTAAACACACAACAGTATATGTTTAATACACCAATATTTCATTTCAATACACAACGGTATCATTTTATTACACAAGTTCTCCGGAACGTATAACTCGATCTGAACATTACACCTTATAGAAATAAGTAGTAGAAAAAATGATATTTTGCAGAATCATGCAAGTTCAATCCAATCCCATTTTGAGCAGACAAAAGAGAAAATAAACAGAAACTCAATAAAATTCTTCAAATGCAACCAAAACTTCGATAAATCTCGCGAAACTTACAACGAATACATGACTCAAAAAAACGTTGTTTTGAAACACTAAACCGAAATTCCAGCAAAATTTTCCAATTTAACCTCATTTGCAGCAGACATAAGATCTAAGCACCATCAACATCCGAAACACACCACGCCAAAATCCAAACAAACTCCACAAATCGGACCTACTCGACTACTACCTAAACACCAAATAACTCAACAAACCACACATAAATCTCGTACGAATCTCCAAATCCAAACTTCATTAACTCCCTCGTAGTTGTCGATGGTTTGGTGAGATGGGGAAGGAGGGGAGGAGAGTGGAGGTCGATCTTCCATCTTCTTTTGGAAGGTTGCTGGAGGGGAGGATGAAGAAGGAGGATGTGATGGGTGTGATTGGGAAGGAACGAAAGAAGGAGGAAGAAAGAGGACATGATGGGTGCGTATGGGAAGGAAGGAGGGGAGGTAAAAGGAGGATGTGGTGATTACGAAACTACCCTTTTTCATTTTCACCGTTAGATTAGATCTTGATGGTGTATGTTTGGGGTCCCATTATATTAAATTGAGACATGGTCTCATTCTAATACCACCCTATCTATATATATATATATATATTCAATTTCGGATAATATTCAAATACCAATTAGTATTCGAAAATTTTGAAGTTTCGGATTCGGATAGTTCTACTGAATTCATATTCGAATTCGGTAATGGAATATGGTATTCGGATTCAGATACAGTAGGTATCCGAGTCATATTATCCGAGTTGCACCCCTATTTGTGAGGAGCCGAGCAAGATCGCAACTACAGGAGCAAAGGAGCATCGAAGTTGTTATGGTTGTACCTAAAGGTAGACCCACTTGAAAAAAATAGTGTCTAAAGAAATGGATTTACCTGGTCTATTTCCGTCTTTTGCTGTGCTGGCGTAAGGAAAATAAATGTTAACTGATTGCATTAATGAGTTTTTTTCTTTTTCTTTTTTACTTTCGTTTCTTTTGTCTAGACTAGAAATTGTAGTCATGGGGGCAGGCGTATCTTAGTACATACAAGTTCCGACTGTAGGTAAGTGAACAACGATATCACTTATCAGCTTAAGAGAGATGCAGATATGGTTCCAGGAAGAACAAACATAAACTCAGGTAAGACCTTTAAGTATATTTCAAGAAGTTTCACACCTAAGCACCTAACAAATAAAACGCATGATTCTATGCATTTCGGAGATGATATAATAGGAAGCAATCTTATATCCAAAAAAAAAACGAAACAAAGAGATTAAATACATCCTATCCAGAAACCTTCACGATGCTTCCTGTGACAGCGGGAAATTGCTTACTGCATGCTGCCGCTGTCCATTAAATTTCTGCATCCTACAACCCATCCTCACGCTTATGCCCTCCAATACAGCATTACAAACGTCAAAACAAAGCCTCCAACACCCAAACGAAAAACCACTGTGACTCATACTCAACCAAGACAGCTTCTCAAATAAATCTCCCCCAATTTCTTGGTTGGCAACCATCCATTCCTTAAAAGGAGGAAAATAGATTTTACATGTAAATTACGGTAGCAGTGGTGATGATGGTTTACTTCGGGTTGAAGGTTTTTTAAAACCACAAATTAAACTACAGTCGTATCAAACCCAGTAAGACAAATGAATGAGTGATTTGGTTAGATCCAGTGTTCAGGCGGGCGACGCCTACGCGACCGCCCCAGGTGGGGGTCGCCTATGCGACCACCCGTCTGTCGCCCAGTAGCCTGATCGCCTCGCCTAGGCGACATTTTTTAATATTTTTTGATTTTTTTACTTTTTAAAATAAAAAAACCTTCTCCCCACTACTTATTCCTATAAATACACATTCCCACTCATTTTATGAACCCTAAACATGTAAGTTTTGTTTTTTTACATTGTTTCTGATTTTTTTCTAATTTTTTCAACTTAAACAAAATTAAAAATATTAAATTTTAAAAAAAAGGTTGCCCAGAATTGAGCGACCGCCAAACGCCCAGGCCACTGGGCTTGCCCAGTAGCCTACGGTCTCCTAGGCGCATCCTGAACATTGGTTAGATCAATTTTCATACTACACCAATTAAATCAAGTATTTTATAGACTATCCCTAGTTGTCAAATCTTATAAAATATATAAAGAATGGGATTGGGATGAACCGCCGTTCCTATGACTACCATTACACGGAAAGTCTCAAAATTGGAGAAAAAGAATCACCAAATCATTAACAGATGAAATAAGTGAAGCCTTTGAACATACAAAAAAGTAATCCTCAAATTTTGTTTTAACTCTTATTAAACAGAAGAATGATATTAGCATTTCAGGGTCTAAAGGAACTATAAGTTATCGCTTAACAAAAGGCACTCAAGCAATGCCTTAAAGTACAAAACCTTTCATGCCCAACTCGAACGAAAAGACTCCAGCTTCAAAACTCAGAATCTGATTGCATCACCTTGGCACAGATATGCCAATTTCTGTTGAAAACAAAGAGTAGGGTTATTATCACGTATATATAAATCTCCAAACTAGAAAGTAGAAACAATGCCACCAGCTCCACAAACAAGTTTTAAAGTGATGAAACATTATAATATGTGCACTCTTCAATGTCTTATCGAACCACAAGGGCAGGTATAATAGCTGCGCTCAATGTAGAGCATAACACATGGTTGCATTGATAAATCATGGGGGCTTCGCACTACAATTACAAGTATATTTACCAAAGAAATTTTCAAAGACGTGAGGAATTAAAAGTTATTTCCTACCTAACTCATTTCTGGGATGGTAGAAAAAAACACACAAAAATAGCAACTAAGCCAATTCACAAGGTTAACACATCATGAAAATGTGAGACCGGTGTTGTCATAATATAAAACACTACAAGCGAAGACCGGACCTTCATCAACAGCCAACTGATAGGACATCACGTACCATCAATTCCATCTGGGAAAATGAGAATTGAAATTACATATTAATCGTTTTAAAGCAAAAAATGAACATTCATACATAGACAGTGGGGGTCTAAGGATTAGTTTTATCTAACACTCAAGTACATGGATGAAAACAAATATTATATTAACATTAACTAATGATTTTTTATACTGAAAGTCTCTGGGGAAAGTAGTCCATGTCTTCGACATTTGGAAGCTAAAAAGGCATAACAAGTAGGGGGGCTTATTACACACGAGTGCTCGTAGAATGGAAACTGACGACAAATAGCACAAAGTAGAAAAAGAAAGTACTTCATCAACCGCACATATAACATCTATTGTTCAGCAAACTCCTTTTTAAGTAAATGCATATAACAGACACTTCAAGTTTCAAGTTTCATAAAACAAAATCCGAGTTAAATTATTGAATCGAACACTTGACCTTAGGTGTTGTACAAGACAGAGTAACTTGACAATGGTCATAAATTAATTCATAAAATGTTTTCAGCACCAGAATTAGTTGGTGAATTTCTAAGTATGACCTGCATGGTTCTTTTGATTTATAGTAGGTTTAAATACGACATGTTAAACAAATCTTTCAAATGGAAGAACTTGTGTAACACGACTCTCCATACATACTCTTTAGACTGCTAAAAAACAACTATTTAGGATGCCACTCTGTTTAATTCATTTATTGACAGGCCGTCTCTGATTTTTGTACTGATAATATGGACTTTTAGTGCAACAACCTTTGAAGAGAATGCAAGTAGTCGTAGAGAGTTTCTTATTTAATAAAAGCAATATTTGCGTCAAGCACAAATCCCATACACCTACCAATTTTAGAAAATTATTCATCCCACAACACATTTGCAAGCAAACTACATTGCCAATTCTGATCAATCTATCAGCCTAAGTGCAATCAAATTAAGATACAACTAATGATGATAAGTGGCCATACTTGTAGGACTGGATCCCAACAGGCAGATCTGTAAAATCCATGTCTATTGTTTCAAGTACAGAACACTTCATGTGCCTGCAGGAATCAAACACCTCATGTTGGTTCTAAATTACGAAGGTTTCACGAAAAGAGAAAACAAGGATGGAGGATACAGGAAAGCCATATCAACCAGTAGATACAGCTTATTCCAGAAGGTCCTACTTACAGAAACAAACTCTTCTAGAATAGATTACTTTTTCTTATCTACCGAGAATGACAAGTAATTATATACATTGATCAAGATTCAAGAAGTACAGAATTGAGCATATCAAGTATAGAAGCAGGTTAACATAAAATTACAACATTTCAAAGCTACAGAAGGGACCAACTTTTCAGTCAAACGTCCGGTGTTTGCAATCAAAATGAGCCCGAATGAGCTGTTCTGGAAATCTACTTGCCCTGTATATCAAATTCACTATCCAGTCCTTAGGCCAATCCAACTAAGAAGAAAACCCCCACGAATGCGATAATTACAACTTGATAACCTCAAGTTGCACCATCATCATGTCACATTTGAAGCATGTCAGAGTAGAGCAACATTCAATCAAAAAACACATCAATTCGCAACAGGGGTCATAAGAACAAAAAATGCTCACAGAAGAAGAGAAGAAATAGAAATATAAAGGCTTGGTGACGAATCAAAAGGAAGGCCCAAACTTCCATTACATTTTCACATAGATTATGCAGAACAAATTAAGCCTCAATGCACTGTTGTGGAATTCTAATTTTCCTACTTATATCGTATCTGATCCTAAAAACCAATCAAACTAGAGCAAAAGAACCCTCGAATTCCACGATCACAAATTCACAACATGATACCTTGAATTGCATCACAATCACTTCAAATTCGAAGCAATCAAAAAAAAAGAAAGACGAAGAATCGACAAAGATGAGAAACAGTTAAAGGAAGGGAGAAAAAAACGAACTCACATATAAGAAGAGAAGAAAAAGAGATACTAGAGGCTTGGGGAGGTACGGCAAAGCGTACCCTGAGAGAGAGCCCGACAGCTGCGGGATGATGTACTCAAGCACGACGTCAGTCGCGCCGCCGCCACCGCGCTGTGCAACGGAAGGAGCGATCCCGACATGCAACCCAACTCCGCCGGTAACCTGAAATTGTTTTATTTTATCACATCACGACTTTATAAATTAAATTAAATTAAATTGTTTCGATACCAAACAAATAAATGAGGGTTCGACGGACGGACCTTGTGAGGGAGGGCGGACGGAGAGACGCGGTGGGTATCGACTTCGGGGTGGATTTGGGTTTCGGGAGCGATCTCAGTGATGCTCGAGCCACGGATCTGAGGAACGATGTTGTGCACGCCATCGATGGGGTGGAACGGGTTTCGTTGGTTTTGGGGGTTTAGGGTTTTCAAGGATTGAAGGCCGCACATGCACTTGATTTTTATAATTTTAAAGTAAATTAACAGTTTGCTTCCTCAACTATATCATTTCTTCACTTCTTCCTTGTTAACTTTAATATCTTAGTATTTCCCCCCTTCAAAACAATGTTCTCATTTCATTTCACTTCTTCTAGAATGATTTTATTTCTTTTCAAAATTTATGCTTTTTAAAGTCATAAGTTTGATCATTTTGGAAGATATCATTCACAATCCTCTCCCCACATCCCAAACGGGGGCAAACTTCAATCCTGTAACTTTTACGGTTTGGGATAGGCAAGTGAAGTGCAGAAATAACTCATTAGTTCCGAGAAGATTGTCAATAATGCTCGATGTGTAACGAGGATAAATATAATATGGCGTATTATTCAAGCAAAGAAACCACAATTTATTATTGAGAAATGTATCCTTTCCCATTTATTTTCCGAGACTGAACAGAGCATTGACACTTCCTCATTTCAGTTTCCACCCGTGGAAATTAAGCTCGACATTATGCATATACATTTTGCTATTTGGAGATATCAACTCACTTTGCATGGTAAATGGTTTGTGAAGGTTCAATTAAAAATTTATCGTCCAAACGTACACTACACTTGCACAATTTCTGTAACATCCCGAAACAGTGGAAATTTCAAAATTATTATCAAGACATCAGAGACTAATAATCAAAAGACGGGATTGTTACTTCTCATAAAATATTTAAGCGGTGCATCATATTACATCAGAGTTTTGTCAAAAAGCTACATTATTACATCAGAAACAACAAAAGGGAAATACAAGTAATCATGTCGACCTCAGTGATCCGAGTGAGAGGATCTGATCCCAAGATGCGCGCGCCCCCTGATCACCACCCAACTTGACCTACTGCGATCCTGAAATAAAACATGCAACAACAATGCCTGAGTTTCCATAAGGAAACCCTGTATGCCAAACTCACCTATATACATGTAGTAGTACAAATGGACCTATCATACTAGTATCATGTCATGTCATCAACAGTAAGGAAAATAGTTCCCCCGAAGGGTAACACAGGACATCAGTCCGACAATCATCATCGGGTCTCCCAAGGAGACCTACCGTAGGCATATACGGTCTAGGGGAACAAGACGTGATGCTCCCAACACGCGACTATACTAATCATGGGGTTCGGCAAGGAGCATCCGCCAAGTCCGCGCCATAAGAAACAGATCTGTAACATTGTGGTCGAAACCACCCCAACGGAGTCGTCGCTCGGTCGGTCCATCAATCATCATCTAAGTAGGTGCCCAGCTGAGGAAAACATAGCCGGAACAACATCGGCCCATCAATCATCATCGCTGGAACAACATCGGCGACATCACCGACACAACATCGGTGGTCCAACAATACGTCCGACACAACATTGGACTGGTCCAGACCGAAGTCTGCAAGGTCATCAGGTTCCACGCGCTGCGAACACCAATTGCGCCGCTATAAAAGTAGGGCAGCGACCTCCGTAGCCATCTGGACTGGTAGTCACCTCACCCAACGACAGTTGCGTGCTCGCACAACATCATACATTGGGATCCGCGATCCCTCAGACCTGCTACTCTACAATGAGTCCATCAATCCATCACATCAAGTCACGATCCATACACGGAGGTGACACGTTCGAACACCCACACTCTTCCACACGGCGGTCCCTGGGCAGGCACGCATAACGCGTCCACCGTCACCTCTCGGCTCACACACAAGGCGAGGACACGGGTTTCCGTGGACAGAGTTGGCATCCTAAAAGGACCGAGAATTCAGTTCTGTGCACAAACGGTCGACCAAAAGAGGCGATCCGGTCGATCGAAAGTCAGCAACGGTCAAACTCTCTGCGCAAAACCTAAATGCCAACGGTCGAACAAGTGTCTAAAACCGGTCGACCGATACGAGGTCAAAATCCGGAGTCTGGTCAACATCAAATCCATATTACCAGTCTACTGACTCAGGGGTCTCGGTCGACCGAAAACTATCAGGGCATCCTAGCAGTTCTAAGTCATAATCGGTCGAACACATATAAGGAAACGGTCGAACAAGCATGCATCATAATCCAGTACACTTAAGTTCCGGTCGAACGAACACACGAAACCGGTCGACCGAAACACAACATCCAATCCCGACCTACCAGTACAATGCACTACCGGTCGACCGCCACAAGGCATCGTCCGACCAGTGTTGGTTAAAGTCGGGAAAAATACACTACATCGGTCGACCACCCGAAGGGACCCGATCGCCCGTTGGTCGTATGCAACCTTGCACCAGTTAAGGATTTACGTCGTTCTCGTCACTGGAGAGGTCTCCAACCTCCCCCGACTGACCAACACTTCACCCACAAGTGAGTGAGCAACAATATCACACTAAGAAGCCGGCATACCTCTCGAAAGCGACGAAAACCGCCGGAGCTTCGCTCATGCAACGTTGCCTCCGGGACCTCCTCGCACGTCTACCTCTGCACACGCCTCACGGCGGGACCGCTCGCCTACACTACCAGAGTCGTCTCCTCCGCTGCTGCTCGCCGGACTAAGAAAAGGAAGGGAGTGAGAGAAACGAATGGAAGAGAATGAGAGAGATTTTTTAGCTTTTAAACCCAACACCCTTCTCCTCACCAACAATAACTCGCCTCCCTACACCCCTCACCCATCACCAGCCTACTGTTCACGCCTCCTCTTCCCCATGCTAACTTCCTCCCTAAACACCATTAACCCCTAATCGGGTTTTGGGACTTAACAATTTCACCCATCCAAATAAAGTTATCCAATATTTCCACAGATTAACTCGAAACATGAAATATAGCAATTTCAAAAGCTCATGACAGTTTGGAGGCTGCAAAAGGCTAGCTAAACATTCAAACTCTAGTGCCGGGACGGAAGAGGAAGTCTTTATATGGGCCTTAACAATGTTAGTAAGCCCATTATTAGTAGCTTAAAATGACCCGAACCACACCGAGGTAATTTTTGCGTAATAGTAGTAGATATTTTGAAGTTGAAAACGATGACTATGCTCTAATATCACGGTCATCTTCACTCCGTCGAAAGAAACATCTTAATCAGGTAATCTCTACCGTCCGATTTAAATCAAACGTCACCTTTTCAAGGTGAAAGGGATCGTGGCTGCCACATCCAAACAGCAAAGTCTTCCAGCAAATATAAAGGAAGTCTTTATATGGGCCTTAGTAGAATAGAATATATCTATTGTCATGTATAGATTCTTATTAAAGATCTGTCATTTATGTTATGAAATCAAATATATAATATCCTTCATTCATGGATGAGTTCCCTTCTCTTTCTTGTAGATTATCATTGACTTGATGTAATTATTTTCCTTTCTGCGCTTGCCTCATTAGTTTATAAAGGGAATCTATTAGTAAAATAATTGACACGGTAGTATAAGTAATTTTTCGGAGAGTCCTCCGAAATCTTATATGTTATTCTATGTTCAAAATTATGCAGGTTCAAAGTTCAAACTATGCTGCAGTACCTCTTATATTTCTCTGTGCATAGTCTACGAGCAATTTTTTCTCTATGCTTTATCGTCCTACTTTTTCTAAGCTAAAAACTCATCGACCATCACATTTGACTTTGATGTTGACTACCAATCTTAATTGGAATTATCGATCAGAAGTTCATCTGCTCCACGGAAATGGAATGCTCTCTTTCCTACCGAAATCCATTCCAATCATTGAAAAAATTGGAAAAGATAACTAGACGTCAGACAACAGACATCGAAGTAAGCACAAAGCAAATACATGGATCTTTTAATTAGTGCAAACTTCAAGATTAGGTTTTGATATAAAACAGTACTGATCGATATAGACAATATTTATTGTGTCAATGATAAACAAGTTGAATTTAAATAAATTAAAAACAGGATAAAATTAATTTAGGTAAAATATAGAACAAACAAATGGGATGAATAATCGTATCTCCAGTTCTAAACCCCTCTCTATCTGTGTTCTCCTTCTATACAACAAAAGTGTGCTACGCCTACGTATATCAATTCCATCCCACGTATGCATGGGATGGGGGAATGAATATAAACACTAACTCAACTCCAATAATTATATCAAAGTATGATCATCAGCATGACCACAACCGCCGCCGCAACCGCCCCGAACCGTCGTGGCCCGATTCCCCCATCCGACTGGGCGGGCGACATCTCGGACTCGAGCAGGGAGCTCAGCTTGAAATCCGGGTTGGAGCCATACAGAGCCTGGACCCCTTCCACGTCATCCACCTTAAGGTCCACCTTCTTAGTCCTCGGGCTGAGGCTGGGGTACATGATGGCCTCCTTGACCCCACTATGCGCCAGCCCCAGCACGTGCCCGATCTCGTGCGTCGCCACCGACTCCAAGTCCACCGCCGTTCTCGCCTTCTCCCTCCCGAAGTCCACCGCCCACGTCTCCGCCTCGTCGAGATGTAACCGTCCGTTGTCGGGGGAGAAAGCGTGGGCGAGAACGCCTAAGACGCCGTCGAATGGCTCGCCGTCTCCGTGGTCTCCCGAGTGGAATCCGATGCGGATGTCGGCAGTCGATGGGTCGTTTACCTCAGTAAAGATTACCGGAATTACGGACGCCCACCGCGAGAATGCGCGGCGGAAGACCGCCCGGACGTCGTTCTGGTCCAGGTAGTTTACATGGTTAGTGAAGGCGTACGTTAGCGACCCCCGATCCCACCTGGGTTGTCCCGAGAAGTAGGCGAAGTGCTTGGTCGTGTGGAGTGAGGATGGGTGGGGTTTAATCGTGATCGTGGTGTCGCTGACGCCGCACCGTGGGGTTGAGAGTTGCTCTACGGTTGTTGAATCGAGTTTTCCGGTCACCGGTAGACCGAATTTCGATTGGTAGAGCGTCACGGCGGCTTCTAGATGATCGTCGAATACGTCCGTGAAGTTGGCGGCGGTCATGGAGCTGTTTAGGTAGCCGAAGTGGTGGAAGTACTTTTTCAGGCTCGACATGCCGGAGAATTCGCTTCCTCTTCCGGCATCTATGAAACGTTCGAACTTCTGCCATGACGGCAACTTCACTTCGACGAAAGGAGCAGGTCTCGAGTCCGAGCCAGAGAGGAACAATAGCACCAGCACAAGGGCTGGGTAAAGAAAGATGGACGAATACATGGATAAGATTGATGAAATATTAATTGAAGAGTTGGTTATAGAGTGCAAGTTATATAAAGGATGTTACTTTTGTAGGGTTGATTGGATGGGGATTTGGTAAACAACAACTTCTAAATATCAAACATGTTTTATTCAATTTGTTTGATAAAATTGGTGGTAGTTGGTGTCGCTCCTCTTCACGGTTAGGCGACCAACTGTTTTTGTGTTGTCTCGGGGTGCATGGAGCTCACCAACATCAACTGGGATTATACCTTTGAATTGAAGAAAATTGTTGAGGATGGTTGAATTAATGGCTTGCGAATAGAATAGAAGCATCGTCTTAAGTTAGCTCAACGCGACCGTGACAACTGACACGGTTTAACCAAGACATGGAAAGGTAAAGGTGTTGGTGGAACAGACAAACCACAAGTCAAATTGCTCAAATAATCGGCCCACACATAGCAACTATAATACGGAGGAAAAAATAGGTCCGTGCGATGGACTCAACCCTGTGGAGCCCATTTGGTAGTTACTTGAAATCCAAACAAGAATACCAAATCCACCTGGACCGTTGGAAGCAAGAACTGAAATTGTATGGACCGTCCGAAGGAGGGGTTGATGGGCGACATCATGATATTTGTCCGGTGCACGCCATCAGGTTCTGGAGCAGTCGCGGTGGTCATCTGGACGATGACACGTGCGAGAGTTACGGGAGGGGTTTAGATTGCGATTTGTAAGTGGCTGATTAATCCGGTTGATGGATCCTGCTGGGTTGGCGTTGGGATTCAAAACCAAACGCAACTGACAACTCTACAACGATCCGATCGATGTCATTCCCACAAGAAAAAGGATGAGATGGAAATGCATATTCTAATGTTCCTGTGTTTTTCGTGGCTGCTTAAGTCATCCATAGTTTGAAGAGCATTCAACTATGACTGTAAACGGGTCGTGTTGACCTTCGATCGTATTCGGTTTAAAATAAAAAAGGTTGTAAGGCTCAGATTCATAAATTTCAAAGACCAAAGTTCGCATTGAATATGGAGTTAATGTATAGGTGTAAAAGACTTGTCGATAGCATTGTTTATTTGAAATGAAAGGAATCACTTTAAATGTTTGAAATTTCATTACAAAAGAATGCACCAAGCACTAATGTCAAAATAAGAGAAATTTTAAGCATGCTGTACAGATCCGTTGCTAACCTTGCGTATATCCTGACCCAATCCATTACCTATGAATAATGAATCCACTAATCTACAATAATCTCCAGTATTAATGTTATTATAGTACATAATACTATGATGGAATATTCCAGGTCCTATGTTAGCAATTTCTTACTTTTTTGGACCCTAGTTGTTATCATGTCATATTTATTTTGTTCTGAAAACAGCAATATAGCTTGTAAATTGTTTGATAGGCCGATGATAGCTCCTCAGGTCCATGGGCCATTTTATGCATTTACCAGAATTATACAACACATGCAACATCCTGTTTGTTCCAACGGGGTGATTTTCTTAATGTTAACTTGTTTGTTTATTTATGAGCTCTGTCTGTTTCTTATCCCTCAACGAGAACACACTTTGCACAAAATGTAAAATATCAATGTGGACAAGCTCGTCGAGAGTGCAAATGACGAAAGGTAATTAGTTGAGTCGGACTTCAATTAATTGTATTAAATCTCGATTGGCTTAGCAAGTTGGCATGACCAACGAAGTGGTGAAGACCATACCTTACGTGTTGTCATGGACATACGAAAATGTCCTTCCAAAATGAATGAATGGATTAATGAATATGCAACCTTGTGACATAATTTTTCAAGTTAGTCAACTCAAATTACATTTTTAGCATTTCACATGTTATTCAGAATTAGTTACCCACCTGAAGAAACGCAAGGGGTTTGTGTTTTATTGAGGATATTGTTTATGTTTCAACATATTATTTGAATTCAAAATACATTGTGTTTTATACGAGTGTAAATCTAAACGTTGGGTGAGCTACCTCGGGGAAGAAGCGTTGCGTCCGTTCGGAGAAGGGGATGCGCCTGTTGAGGAAGAGGCGTCGTTTGAATGAGCGTCGGTTGGGTTCTCGATGTATCCTTTTTAACATTCCCCCTCAAGTTGGGTCCGGAAGAGATTGAAGGTACCCAGCTTGCTGATGATCTGACTGAATTGCTTATGGCTTAGAGCCTTGGTGAAAACATCAGCTAGTTGTTCCTTACTGGGTATGTAGGGAACTTCTATTTCTTTTGCTTGGATCTTTTCGCGAATGAAGTGACAATCAACTTCAATGTGTTTGGTCCTTTCGTGGAACACTGGATTGGACGCTATTTGTCGAGCAGCATTATTGTCGCAGAACATCTGTATGGGCATGTTGGGAGATTGTCCCATATCGTTGAGAAGTTGTTTTAACCATATAAGTTCACTAGTTGTAGATGTCATTGCGCGATACTCAGCTTCTGCACTGGATCGTGCAACAACCTTTTGCTTCTTACTCCTCCAAGTTACGAGGTTCCCTCCTACAAAGGTGCAAAAACCTGTAGTTGATCTACGATCATGACTTCCTGCCCAATCTGCATTCGAGAAACCAGTGATATTGTTAGAGTTATTATTTTTCATAAGTATTCCTTGCCCTGGAGTTTGTTTTATATACCTTAAAATGCGATCAATGATACCTAAGTGTGGTGTTCGAGGTGCATGCATAAATTGACTAACTATGCTAACAACAAATGTTATGTCTGGTCTAGTTACCGTTAGGTATATGAGTTTGCCTACAAGTCTTTGAAACTGATGAATGTCTTTGACGGGTTCTCCGTCAGTAGAGTTGATTTTGAGGTTTGTTTCTACTGGTGTGTTAGCAGGTTTAACACCAAGTTTTCCCATTTCTGTCAATAGGTCTAGGGCATATTTCCTTTGTGATAAGAAGATGCCCTTTCTTGAGTATTCAATTTCTATTCCTAAGAAGTATTTTAAGAGACCGAGGTCTTTTATGTCGAATTTGGTTTTGAGGTAGTGTTTGACTTGACTAATTTCATTGTTAATGTCTCTGGTGATGATGATATCGTCAACATAAACTAATACTATGGTGATACCTTGTTTGTGGTGTTTAGTAAACATAGAAACGTCAGCGGAAGATTTTAAAAAACCATAAGCAAGCAAAAAAAGACTGAGTTTGGCATACCATGCGCGTAGAGATTGCTTCAGACCATAGATAGCTTTGTTGAGTTTGCATACCTGGTTTGAGGTGACGTGAATCCTAGTGGAGGAGTCATATATACTTCCTCTTCAAGATTTCCTTGTAAGAAAGCATTTCGTACATCCATTTGATGGAGTTTCCAATTCTTGTTGACTGCTATGGACAAAAGAACACGAACTGTGTTCATTTTCGCAACAGGAGCAAAGGTCTCTAGGTAGTCAATCCCGTAAGTTTGAGTATACCCTTTGGCCACGAGTCTAGCTTTGTATCTTTCTATGGTTCCATTACTGTTATATTTTATTTTATAGACCCATTTGCACCCAACATGTTTGATCCCTTGTGGTTTTGGAATGAGTGTCCACGTGTTGTTGTTTTCTAGGGCGTTGAGTTCCTCACTCATGGCTTTGCGCCATTTTGGATCTCCTATAGCTTCTTGGAATGTCTTAGGTTCTAAGTTATTTATTTGGGTTAGGTATGTTTTGTAGATTGGGAGAATTTGTTCGTAGGAGATGTGATTTTCGATGGGATAGGTGACGTGTGAGGTAACAAAGTCGTTAAACCTGGCCGGAGGACGTCTTGGACGAGTGGATCTCCTTGCTTGAGGATTTTCTTGATTGTCTTGAGGTGGAGTTTCTTCTTCTTCGTCTTCCTTCTCGTTTTCTTGATTGCTCTCTTGTCCTTCTCTTTCTTCCATGTGGCTTTGTGGTAGAGTAGTTGTTGTAGCTGGGAGGGTCCCAGTTGTATTCTCTTTGTAGTAGAACTCACTCTCTCTAAAGGATACATCTCTTGATATATACATTTTACAAGTATCGGGGTCAAAACATTTGTACCCCTTTTTGTTTACAGAATAACCAAGGAAAATACATTTTATAGAGTTGCTGTCAAACTTGTCTATCCGTTTCTTGTGAACAAAACAGACACAACCAAAAACTTTAAGATGATCTAATTGCAGTGCCCGGTTTAACAATATTCCTAAAGGTTGTTTGTTTTGAAGGACGGGGCTTGGCAAGCGATTAATGAGATAGGTGGCAGTTAGAACTGCGTCAGACCAAAAATGTTTTGGTGTATTACTTTGAAACAGCAGAGATCAGGTAACATTTAAGATGTGACGGTTTTTTCGTTCAGAAATTCCATTTTGCTCGGGAGTATTAACACAAGTAGTTTGATGGAAAATTCCACGATTTTTTAGAAAAGATTGAAAATTGAGGCTGGTATATTCTGTCCCATTATCGGTTCTTAGAGTTTTAATTTTGAAATTATACATGTTTTCAACAAATGTTACAAATTCACAAAAAAATTTAAAAACGTCTGACTTATTTTTAAGAAGGTAAATCCAGGTGTTACACGAAAAATCATCAATGAATAAAACAAAATATTTGAAACCATTGTAAGATTCGACCGGGGCGGGACCCCAGATATCGGAGCGAATTAAATCGAGCGGAAATTTAGATTTGGTTTTAGAAGTAGGAAAAAGAAGTCTAGTTTGTTTTGAGAAATGACAAACATCACATGCATATTTAGGAGAAAACGTAGGAAATAAGGTTTTTAGAACATGAGAAGATGGATGTCCCATCCCCTTATGCCAGAGGTCCTGATTAATGTTTCTTGAAATATGAAAAGTATTTTTTTGAGTATCTAAGATATAGAGTCCGTTGTGGTTGACTCATTTACCAATCGTCTTCCCTGTAGCTCGATCCTGAAAAAATACATCATTTGGGGTAAATACAACATCACAATTATGGTGTTTTGTTATCCTTGCGACAAACAAAAGGTTAGAAGTGAGGTTTGGAACATACAACACATCTTTGTTCATTTGGTTTAATAACATGGTTTCTCCTACTCCCTAAATCTCAACTTGATTGTTATTTGCAATAACAATTTCGGAACTATTTTTAATATTTTGTAACAAGGATGAATTTCCAGTCATGTGATCGGTGGCTCCAGAGTCAATAATCCAATGGTTGTTATATTTAGATCTTGTATCAAGCATATTTCTGAAAGTATCTACAGAAAAAGTTTGTGGGGAGTAAGTTATACCTGCACAATTACCTGATCTTTGGGGGGTTTGCTGCAAAAAAGCATTTAACTGGATCAGCAGCTGATCCAGATCCGGTCTGGACCCGGATCCAGGCCCACTGGATCCGCTGTTTGCGGATATAAAACCATCAGGTCGGGTTCGGTTGTAGTCGGGTTGCCGACCATGAGATCCGTCCGATTGCGTGCTCATAAAAACCCGCTGATCCGCAAGAACACCTGATTCGTCTTCCCATTTCCTTTCCCCTTCTGTGCTAGGGTTAGCCACCGTCGCTCCATTTCCTGTCCCTCCGCCACTGTTTCTCTTTTGGTTCCGATGATCTCCCCTTCCGTCCCTTGTCGGTCGGAGATGTGAGTGTAGGAACCAGCAAGAGTTTCTATTATGACCTGTTTTTTTACAGTTATCGCAAGTTTCTTGTGGCTTATTTCCATATTTTTGTTTAGTTTTACTGGGTTGTGGTTTTCCGACGTAAAAGGCCTGAGATTCTGAGGCATGGTCGGTGGTCTGAGCGGTGGTCCGACGAGACTCCTCCCGTTGGATCATCGCGATGATGGTTCCGAGGTCCGGTAGTTCGACGGTCATTAGGACTTGACTCCGGATGGCTTCATAGCTTCCGTCAAGTCCGATGAGGAACTGGTAGATGAGTATGGTTTGTGGGTCCATCGTCACTGGTTCGTAAATGGACAGTTCATCCCATCCACGTTGAAGTGCCCCGAGGTACTCCGTGATGGTCTGTCCTTGTTGTTTTGTCTGCGAGATCTCTTGTTTTAGTTTAAAAATATGAGCAAAGTTTTGTGATTTACCGAATATATTCTGGACGGAGTCCCAGAGCTCTTTCGCAGAGTTTTTGTAGAGAAAGATCGCCCCGATCTTTGGTTGCATGGAGTTGAGGAGCCATGACATCACGAGGTGGTCTGTTGCCTGCCACTCCTCCTGTTTTGTTTCGGTGCCCTCTCCATCTGGCTTTTTTGTATTCCCGGTGATGTGTCCGAGTTTTCCTTTCCCACTGAGGGTCAGCGTGACAGCTCGTGCCCACGACAGATAATTCTGTCCGTTGAGTGGTTGAGAAACCAGTCTGGGGGCAGCGATTGCTTCTTGATCCATCATTATTTTCCTTCCTTCCCCTGGGTATGGATGTTGGGCGGTTTTCCTTCAACCCCCTCGAGGAAGAAGAGGGTTGATTTTTTGTGGGTTTGTTTGTGGGTGGTCTGAGGGATCCGATGATAAGTTCAGTGAACTCTGAGGATCACCGATGATGAGGATCACGAGCAAATGTGCTCTAATACCATGAAGAAACGCAAGGGGTTTGTGTTTTATTGAGGATATTGTTTCTGTTTCAACATATTATTTGAATTCAAAATACATTGTGTTTTATACGAGTGTAAATCTAAACGTTGGGTGAGCTGCCTCGGGGAAGAAGTGTTGCGTCCGTTCGGAGAAGGGGATGCACCTGTTGAGGAAGAGGCGCCGTTTGAATGAGCGTCGGTTGGGTTCTCGATGTATCCTTTTTAACACCACCAAATAGCATTAATAGGTAATGGTTTAGTCTAAACAAGTTTACAGTCTAGATCCAATAAGATGTTGGTTAAATATGCAGTTGTTCCTCATTGTTAGAGATCAAGCTCGTTATGAGTTTGATGGTGGGGATATATGTTAGAACATTAAAAAGAACACTAAACTAAACCTGGATGAATTAATCATGCTAAGAGGAGTTAGTGAGTCGTGACCTTTCGTGGATGGAAAGGTTGTGTTAGTATTATAAAAGAGGTGGTGTTGGAAGGTAATTGGATGATATGAAGGTGGAGTAAAAGTAACTTATATATAAGTGTTAAATGATGTTTATCTGGTCAGAAATTCCTGGCCTCCGCGTGAGAGAAGAGAGAGTAAAAGTAACGCATGGGAGAGAAGGCAGTGAAGAAGGTGGATAGGGGAATAAGCAGCAGGAGGTTGAGAGGAGAAGGGAAAGAAGTTGGAAGAAGGAGGTGAGGTTTCTAGTTAAATAGTTAATCCACTTTATTTTTATGTTAAAATTTCACTGACTTGGTTAAGAACACCAAAGATAATGATTTAGACGATGATCTCTATATTTGACTAGGTTTTTCTGGTGCAAAAGATATAAACGAAAATATGGAGATTGGAAGTGATTTGTGGAAGTAATATTGTGGTTGCGAGATAGGCAAGTACTGATTCGTTATTCTTCAGTTTCATGTCATGTCTGTCTCTCTTGATATTCGTAGTTGCATGCATGCTGAGTATTGATGTTGATTTTATGGATATGCATATGATTGCATGGTGGTGTTTCGGTTGATATGTCATGTGGCTGTATGTATGTTTCTGGCTGAGCCACTTAGGAAAGAGCTACTTAGCGGGCAGCGTGGAGCCACCCGAGAGAGGAAAGAGCTATCTGTCGTTAGTGTGGAGCTACCAGGTGTGCGTCTGATTGATTGATAGATTTCAGAAGCACGTGATGTGGTCGAATCCGAATGGGGGTTCCAGATTGTTATGCATGCATATTGTTTGTGATGCATGTCTTTTGATTGTGCTTATTGATTGAATGTCATATTCCGTATCAGTTTCCACATGATTCTGATTCTGATTGATTGATGATTGGTACTTGCGGGATGTCGAGCTCACAAATTGTTGATTATATTTTTCAGATTATTATGGGTCTATCAGATGAATTTAAATATTAGAGTGCACAGCAGCGGTCAGGATGAGGTTTGCATGTGATTGTTTTGTAAAAAAAAATATAGAATTGAAGTTTCAAAACTTACTCAAATTTGATAAAACGTTTTCAGTGAAAATATGAAAGTTCTAATTTTCTCATTGTAATACAAGAAAAGGTGATTTTTTTATCATGTTTGTTTTCGATGAAAAGTAAATAATTCTTTAAAACCTTAAATTTTCAATTAGTGAACTTTTTAAAGTAAACGTAATTTGATCTCCGGATCAACCTCACATCATCATTGCATTAGTGCTCTAAAGTCTAAATATTAACGAATTATTGATTTATTTCTGATAAAGGAAATTCTAGGGGATAATCAATAGAAAATATGGGATAAGCCGATATAAAGGGCATTTATGACAAAAAAAGGTGATGATAGTGAAAGAGACGCACAGAGAGGAGACTTCAAATCCTCTGACCTCAGCGATCTGTTTGGGATTACGCTTTTCCAGTATTTCCGCCATTTTTCCTATGTAGTATTGTCACCTCCGCTCTCCTCTCCATCAACTCATCTTCAGTTGTGATTCTGGATTTGCTTTTGTCGCCCTTTCATGTGCTCGATTTGATACACCTCTTGTAACCACCAATAGAATCGTGCCACATCTCATATATTTGGAGCCAAAAAAGTCATTTTACATTGAACAAAATCAGTAGTTGTGAGAACAAAGGAGTTGCGGTTTCGCCAACCATGGTGGTGAGGGTGGAGTTGGGAGAGGCGGATTAGTGTTTTGGAAGCATGGAATGGGAGATGTGGGTTTTTAATTTTCAATTTCAAATTTCTCACATTTACTTTTTTTCTCTTACAAGATGTTAATGGTTTTACTGTGCCCATACGTGGGTTTTCTCGTACAAAACTAGTTACCGTTGGGTCTAGAAACGAGCATGTACCCTGGCCGTACATATATCACTATTCCGGTACTCCCCCATGAAATCATGAGAGCCTACACTATCAGGTGATCTTGTGAAAAAAGACAAGGTGATTCAACAAAGAAAGGTCCATATGTCAAACGAAAAAAACCCGGAATGATTAGGAGCTCATTTTGGTATTTCTATGTTCCATCATGTACAATGGAAATGGAGTAGTTTTTTGCTTCGACATCCCGTTAAAAAAATGAATTGAAATTTTCCTAGTGCTGTCAACTTCTACTCGCACTCGCTAACTTGCTCATGACTCTCTCCCAATTTCGCTCGATCAACAGCTCAGCTCGATTGTTAACGAGTCAAGCACGAGCCAAAAAATATGCTCGTGAAAATAATGACCTGAGCAAAACCTTGTTTGTTCGTTGCTCGTTTGTTAGCTCGATCACTCGCTCGACTTGGTTGCTCGTATATACGCATATGAGCATACATTAATATACATACACAACATGTACATTACAAATATACATCTATCACTTTACCCATTACCTTTATCATATCCAATTTTCCAAATAATTTAGTGGAGTACATAGTGAAATTCAACATACTTAGCATGATATTCAATTATTATTTTCTTTTCTTTTTAATACCAGATGTAATAAAACTCACCACCATAAACTTAACATTATTTTATATTTAAAGTGGAATTAATAGGGGGGAACTCATACTACTAACGAAACAACCCAACGAGCCGAACAAGCTCATGAGCAAACGAGTTGAGTCAAGCGGCTCGCTAGCAAGAAGTGAGTCAAGCACGAGCATAATTTTCGCGCTTCAACCGAGTCACGAGCGGGCCCAAAAATAAACGAGCCGAGTTCGAACCAGTTACGCTCGCTTGAAAGTGGTTAGTTTACAACCCTCGTTGATTTTTAAAAACTGATGTTAGTTCGCTTCATGCGTAAGGTGCTCGTGTTAACTTTTGTCATCCCAGAATGTAGCACAATTGGTGTGACGGTCAATGCCGAATGTTACTCCTTGCTCATTTAATAATTAATATTCTTGTTTAAGATGTTTTTTTTTAATACAAAATATTCTTATTCCTCGTATCCCCTGCCTTTGACCACAAGACCAACTACGATCATCCTAACTTCTTCGTAGGCTAGCGATGGGGGAAAATGACTATCACGATGAAGGCAAATGCAGAATGATGGCATATATCTCAATTTGGATAATATATACTATACATATATACATTTAACCCAGAGTAGCTAATAGATATTATACAATAGCTAATAGCTAATGGACTGTAAAATCCTTTTGTTACCGATTGAAATGTATTATGCTAGTATAGAACGTTGATTTCACAAATCGTGTTCAATCTTTCACCAACTGTAATTGTTGGGAGTGTATAGTTCTACACTATAAGCGGGTGAGAGCCAACTTTATATTCCTACAACTGTTATTTAATTAAACCACAATTTTACTTGCACAAGTTATTCTGGTGTTCATATTGGGCATATTAGTTACACCCTTAAATAATGTTTTATGTTGCTCATGCAAGAAAGATTAATGTCACATATAAGTCTCTATAATTACTTTGGGATTTTCTTAAATGAGAAGTATAAGATTTGGAAATTCAAGCCTGTTTTCATCGAAATGGCCCAGACTAATTTCAAAGTTTACTAAAATTTGTAGAAGTTGAAATAAACAATTTTACTGGTTTAGCAACTGATATATTTTAACTAGAGTAGTTATAGACGGGCGCGCGCGTCACGGACGCGCCTTACGTGGATCTGTACAGCTCAGATATTTTTCTTTGAGTCAGCGTCCAGTCAGCGAAATTTCTCTTCGCGCGTTTTGGTCTTTTTAAAAAACGCCGGTTCTTTAAGTTGAACGATTCATTTCCCAATAAACAGATAAGACAGTGTGCAGACCCTATGACATCGTGCAGTCTCATTATTCGTGCAGAGCCCACACTTATCATAATAAAATATTTGTTTTTAAGTTTTACGTTGGATCAACTTAATTTGTCTAGCTTACTTTATGTGTGTGTGCAGTTTACATTATGTGTTTGTCCTGTTTACGTTATGTGTCTGTCCGGAATAAGTGTATATTGTTGTACGGAATAAGTGTATTTGCAGTCCGGAATAAGTGTATTTGTTGTCCGGAATAAGTGTATTTGTTGTCCGGTTTAAGAATAAAGTGTGTCCAGAAACGGAACATAAAGTTTGTCCGGAATAAGTTGATTTGTTGTCCGGAATAAATGTATTTGCTGTCCGGAATAAGTTTATTTGCAGTCCGGAATAAGTGTAGTTGTCCAGAATAAGAAGAAAGTGTGTCCAGAAATGGAACAGAAAGTTTGTCCGGAATAAGTGTATTTGCTGTCCGGAATAAGTGTATTTGTTGTCCGGAATAAGTGTATTTGTTGTCCGGTTTAAGAATAAAGTGTGTCCAGAAACGGAACATAAAGTTTGTCCGGAATAAGTTGATTTGTTGTCCGGAATAAGTGTATTTGTTGTCCGGAATAAGTGTATTTGCAGTCCGGAATAAGAAGAAAATGTGACCAGAAACGGAACAGAAAGTTTGTCCGGAATAAGTGTATTTGCTGTCCGGAATAAGTGTATTTGTTGTCCGGAATAAGTGTATTTGTTGTCCGGTTTAAGAATAAAGTGTGTCCAGAAACGGAACATAAAGTTTGTCCGGAATAAGTTGATTTGTTGTCCGGAATAAGTGTATTTGCTGTCCGGAATAAGTTTATTTGCAGTCCGGAATAAGTGTAGTTGTCCAGAATAAGAAGAAAGTGTGTCCAGAAACGGAACAGAAAGTTTGTCCGGAATAAGTGTATTTGCTGTCCGGAATAAGTGTATTTGTTGTCCGGAATAAGTGTATTTGTTGTCCGGTTTAAGAATAAAGTGTGTCCAGAAACGGAACATAAAGTTTGTCTGGAATAAGTTGATTTGTTGTCCGGAATAAGTGTATTTGTTGTCCGGAATAAGTGTATTTGCAGTCCGGAATAAGAAGAAAATGTGACCAGAAACGGAACAGAAAGTTTGTCCGGAATAAGTGTATTTGCTGTCCGGAATAAGTGTATTTGTTGTCCGGTTTAAGAATAAAGTGTGTCCAGAAACGGAACATAAAGTTTGTCCGGAATAAGTTGATTTGTTGTCCGGAATAAGTGTATTTGCTGTCCGGAATAAGTGTATTTGCAGTCCAGAATAAGAAGAAAGTGTGTCCAGAAACGGAACAGAAAGTTTGTCCGGAATAAGTGTATTTGCTGTCCGGAATAAGTGTATTTGTTGTCCGGAATAAGTGTATTTGTTGTCCGGTTTAAGAATAAAGTGTGTCCAGAAACGGAACATAAAGTTTGTCCGGAATAAGTTGATTTGTTGTCCGGAATAAGTGTATTTGCTGTCCGGAATAAGTGTATTTGCAGTCCGGAATAAGAAGAAAATGTGACCAGAAACGGAACAGAAAGTTTGTCCGGAATAAGTGTATTTGCTGTCCGGAATAAGTGTATTTGTTGTCCGGAATAAGTGTATTTGTTGTCCGGTTTAAGAATAAAGTGTGTCCAGAAACGGAACATAAAGTTTGTCCGGAATAAGTTGATTTGTTGTCCGGAATAAGTGTATTTGCTGTCCGGAATAAGTGTATTTGCAGTCCGGAATAAGAAGAAAATGTGACCAGAAACGGAACAGAAAGTTTGTCCGGAATAAGTGTATTTGCTGTCCGGAATAAGTGTATTTGTTGTCCGGAATAAGTGTATTTGTTGTCCGGTTTAAGAATAAAGTGTGTCCAGAAACGGAACATAAAGTTTGTCCGGAATAAGTTGATTTGTTGTCCGGAATAAGTGTATTTGCTGTCCGGAATAAGTGTATTTGCAGTCCGGAATAAGAAGAAAATGTGACCAGAAACGGAACAGAAAGTTTGTCCGGAATAAGTGTATTTGCTGTCCGGAATAAGTGTATTTGTTGTCCGGAATAAGTGTATTTGTTGTCCGGTTTAAGAATAAAGTGTGTCCAGAAACGGAACATAAAGTTTGTCCGGAATAAGTTGATTTGTTGTCCGGAATAAGTGTATTTGTTGTCCGGAATAAGTGTATTTGCAGTCCGGAATAAGAAGAAAATGTGACCAGAAACGGAACAGAAAGTTTGTCCGGAATAAGTGTATTTGCTGTCCGGAATAAGTGTATTTGTTGTCCGGAATAAGTGTATTTGTTGTCCGGTTTAAGAATAAAGTGTGTCCAGAAACGGAACATAAAGTTTGTCCGGAATAAGTTGATTTGTTGTCCGTAATAAGTGTATTTGCTGTCCGGAATAAGTGTATTTGCAGTCCGGAATAAGAAGAAAATGTGACCAGAAACGGAACAGAAAGTTTGTCCGGAATAAGTGTATTTGCTGTCCGGAATAAGTGTATTTGTTGTCCGGAATAAGTGTATTTGTTGTCCAGTTTAAGAATAAAGTGTGTCCAGAAACGGAACATAAAGTTTGTCCGGAATAAGTTGATTTGTTGTCCGGAATAAGTGTATTTGTTGTCCGGTTTAAGAATAAAGTGTGTCCAGAAACGGAACATAAAGTTTGTCCGGAATAAGTGGACTTGTTGTCCAGAATAAGTGTATTTGCAGTCCGGAATAAGTGTATTTGCAGTCCGGAATAATATATGGCTTCATTATTGTCGGAATAAACGAATCAATATATGGAATGCAATAACTCACGTCCCCCGCAGGGGCTGCCGCCCCCTGCCACCCCCGCACAAACTCAACAAATCTCCCACTGTATATTTTACCCCAAAAGAATTACGTTTAGGAAAAAAATAACATCTCAGATTTCCATTACAAACACAAACACACACAAATTACAAAAATAATATATATTTTCCCAGTAAATCGGAAAGAAGATGTAAGACTTAAACATGACTGTCTCATTCACGCTGCTTACGTTGTCAAGAACCTTCGGAGTCGGCATCAGACGCTTCTTCGACGTAATATCTTACTCGAAATGGTGATTTATTACGGAGAGATGTACAACATAAACCGAACAGACGTAAGTCTTCACCACGGAGCGTTGACAAGAACATCGGGAAGTCTTCGCACCGTCCCATTCACGCTGCTTACGTTGTGAAGAATCCTGGGAGTTTGCATCAGACGCTTCTTCGAAATGGTGATTTATTCTTGAGAGAAAGAATGAAGAAGAAAGAAAGAGTGTCATCATATTTGTATTTGGGTGGAGAGAGAGAACGTGCTGAGTTGAAACACATTTAATGTGATTTGAGTGGACATCAGGAAGAAAAAACAAAAAAACATTCATGCTTTGGCCACGTAAGGGCTGACATGGATGTCCACGTAGAACGCGTCCGTGACGCGCTGCGTTCAACAAACATTTCCCTTTTAACTATTCGTAACACTTCATACGTTTCACCCGCAGACAACACAATGATGGGAATCAGATTCTCGTACGTCCAACCGCCAGCTCCTTAAAAGGCCGTGCTCTCTCTCTCTCTCTCTCTCTCTCTCTCTCCTGCCCGCCTGGACTGACATCCCCATCGAGCCTCATCACCCTACTTTGGCGTTGCAACGCCATCAGACTTGGGGTCACGGTGCGCAAGTGGACGTTCTCAACGAGTGGGAGAACCTCCCTCCACCGAGGCAAATCCCATGTCACGCTGGATCTCATGCAGAGGCAGCATGAAGAAACGTTACCTGATCAGATTTTGAAGTCCTCGGAGGAGGCTCATGTGGTTTAGCTAAATGGCTTGTTATTTGCAGGAATATTTGACTACATAATTAATTGACAATGTTTTTGGGACGTAGGTTTTGTACGTGAAATACATCACTTGATATATTTTTTGCACTAGTATTTTTTAATGAATAATAATTTACCAAATAAGGTATTCCGTCCCTTAAGGATTGAAATACTAGCTGAATGTTGTCCCACGTACGCATCACATTCCCACCTCGAAAGAAAAGATGCAAATTGCAAAAGGGAGCAACGCAATTTGACTCTACCTAAACAATTGGCTTGGAATTTCAGAAGTGGAAAATTATGGTTGAATTGACCACTGCAGAGTCTTCAACACTTTCGTGGAGAGAAAAAAAAATTGATACGGTACAACTGAGAGTCTGAGAGGTACTTAATTGTCAATATACATTTAAATTTTTGGTATTACCAGATATACACTTATAAGTCAAATATATTTGCTTCTATGCACATCTACCGTTAATATGTCCCACTCCGTTATTATTTCCGTCCAACGTCATTAAACAATTTGTAAATTAAACATCATAAAATCCAAATGTATTGATATTAAACATAAAAAACCAAATCTCTCTCTCATCTTCCCTCTCTTTCTTTCTCTCGACCAACTAATTGTACAACAAACCCCTCTCTTCCTCTCTCTCCCCTCTCCTCCACCCTCTCTTCCTTTTCCTCTTTCTACCCACACCTTGCCGACCCTCTCCTCGGTGTTGTTTAATGACTTTTTATGCCTTTAATTTTTATTTTTAATATAAAAAATATTTAGAATTTACGAGATTTAATTTGAAAATTGTCTAAACATTGGACAAAAATGGTGACGAAATGAGACCCACTAACGACAGATGTGCACATGAACAAATATGTTAGTCTTACATGTGCATAACCAGCAATACCTTAAACCCAAATACATATTACCAATTAAGTCACATGCTATGTATACGGTAGCAAAAAACCCAAAAATCAATTCCAAACACTCTAGACACCAAGAAAACATAAAACAGTTTAAAGTAAAAAAATCTGAAGAGATGACTAGTATTTTTAAAAATTAAAATGAAATTTGTAAAAATTGCTAACTAACTCCGAATTGGTGTTGGTTTCCATTCCATATTTTTATTCTCCACTACTTTTCACCCTCAAGGCAAACTTGAAGTTATTTTCGAACCACCATCTGCAGCCCAGACCTCACCAGGATACAGAGTCATAAACCCAGAAACAAATCCTTTAATGAAGGGCCGACAAATTTATCAAGTTCTTTCGATCGTTTACATCAGAGGATAAAGACACCTGCACTGATGAATCTGAACTTCCACCAAATAAATACTGTTAACAGTCAGGCTATATAATCACATTAAAAAGGCATAGTTTAGTCACCACTTAAGCTCGCTACTCTAATTCTATTCCGGTATCCCTATCACCTCTTTAGGGACAACATAACATTGCAGACTGAAATAAATCATTGTTGAACTGTTTTATTCCGGTATCCCTATCACCTCTTTAGGCATATTCCGGTATCCCTATCACACAATGATTTGCCACAAAACCATTCAAATAGGTTCCCAAACTTAAACCGAACAGTATTTTTAATTAAGAAAACCATTATCATGTTACACCGGAGCAAGCTCGAAATCGATACTCCAGCATATCTTTCTACTGCTGTAATGTTATGTACAGAGCCATACACAGCTGGAACCTCTGGCACAAATATGATAGTTGATGGAAAAACAACTGAAACATCCCTCCTTCACCGGTGAGCATGAACTGCCGAAAATATCACAAAAACTTGATTAGCTTGAGTTAACATAAGAGAAACAATAATGGGGATCTAAATGTACCTCTTGACGATGAACCAGCTTTATGAGATGCCCTACCGCCCCTATCATGTGAACTACTGGACGATTTTGTAATGCTCAAAGAAGAACTCTGTAATCCTTCTAGAAGCTGCAGGTAGCAAACAATCACATAACATAAATGGAACTGATGGTCGCACAAATAATGATCTTAACAATTGACAACAGTGACATTACTCATTTACTTTTCCTAAAATGTATGAATCTGAGATCCATGCCAAAAGGGAAAATCAGAAGAAAATTCCCAACAATACCAAACAAAATACAGTCTACATACAAAATCAAAAGAAGCAAGAGCATTTTAACAAATAAACAAAAAGAAAGAACTGGCAAGCAGAATTATCCGGCAATTCAGTAACAAGAGAAACATTAAATAATGCTAGTTCTAACCCTGGAAGTAGGTTGGATCCTCCGAACTGATCTACGTGGTTCAATGATATCATGAGCCATTTTTCCTGGAATCTCAACGTGGCCAGAACATCTTTCTTCATGTGAGGTTGCCTTTTCCATATCATGCAATATATTGTTTCCCTCGGCTTCATCTGCGGCAACATCAGCAGATTTGATGGCAGGAGGTATTGCCGGTGATGGAAGCAAATTAGATAGACCCTGTGCAGTTGCCGTGATGTTTGCAGAAGAATCTATGTCATTAACGTTCTTCTTTTCTAAAGATCTACCAGCAGCAACTCCACCATAACCATTCCCTTGTCCATTTGAGGTACGTAAAGCAGAAACTGATGAATTTGCATTACTCGCAGAAGGTTGGTTATGAACATTTCTAGATCTAGGTCTGGGCACCTTGGGCTTCTCAACCGCACCTCTTTTATTCCTAGCGTCTGCTTTAGACACATTTTTCCATCCACCGGATACTTGTGGAATAAAGGTTTTAGCATATTTTGCCGGATCACTACCTTGAGATCCTGCTCTAGTCTTTTCAGTGTTACCCACGACACAGTGCTTGCTCATGTCCATAAACTTCCTCTTTTTCCCAGGTTTTGGAATACCAAAAACCACCTTTGACCCTTCTTTTTGCAGACCAATTCGTTTGATTCTTTCGGGTACGTTTTCTTCCCTAATTTTCCCAAAGGAAAATTGTCTCTCCTTCGGGTCTAATTGCAGAGGAACAAATTCTTCCAGTTTCTTGGAATCAGCAGAACGTAGATTTCTTGAAATTCTGCTTGGTCTTGCAGCAACAGTGTCGGTAATGTTTTTGCCTACAGTGTCACTCATTTTTATTCTCTTTTGTTGACGAGTATCTTCCTGAATCTTGAAGTCAAAGAAACAGTAAAAAAAATTAAAAAAAGTAATAGGTAAGGAAAAACTAATCTCAAGATGAAGATAATCTACAAGACCTAGTTAATCAATACAGTACAACGAACACTTTTTGAGTAGGGATACCTCAAGATGTTCAGAAATATTGTTGAGCGAGCGGCACCATTCCACCCATTGCCCATCTTTCCATACAAGAGATGGTCGAAGATCCCAAGATCTAAACACCAACGTGTCACCCCCAGCTTCACCCAAATCCCAAAGAAATATAGAGAAAGCAATAATTAGTACATCTGGTTAGAGGTCAGATATATTGAAAGAAATGATATTTAGATAAACGTCAATGACACAAGAAGAATACTCACTATACAGGGCACAGCAGATCAAATACAAAATAAAACTGAGAGACAAATAAAATAGAAAAAGAAGATACAGGCTAAAATAATGTGTGTTTCAAGATACAAGCTTAGAAGATATTATTACTGTATTCTAATATCACCTTTTAAATCAAAACGAGAATAAAAATTGTAAGTAACATCATATTCGTCATGGAACGGTATAGAGATATGAAGAGTGTTCTAATATCACCTTTTAAATCAAAACGAGAATAAAAATTGTAATTAACATCATATTCGTCATGGAACGGTATAGAGATATGAAGAGTGTTCGTCCAACAACAAAGTTCTTATCCACCGGCTTGGCTCTACTACGATTGGCATCAAGAGGTTTTAACCAAAACGTTGGCTATGGTTTCCACCTCAATGGATTATGGTTAGGAAGACCCATGAAGAAGAAGAAAGCATACAAAGGCTAATTTCCACACAATCGTTGCTGAGAAAGCGAAGCAAATCATTTCTCCATTTTAGTGATAGTCCTCTGCTATTCAAATAGAAATGTATACTACATCTTCCCTTCTACCCCAATTGATTGTGGTTAAAAAGACCAATGAATAGGAAACAAAGATGTACACACAAAGCCTTAATTCCACCACACGGAGTGGGTGATGTAGATCATGTCTATTTCAGTTGTTTTCGGTATCTTCAATGATATCGACGTCTTCTGCGTACAAGAATGTCCTTGTTCAAGTTACAAAGTTTGCAATTCATGACATTTTTACACTAACAGACACTCATCCTCAGTGACGTATTTTAGCATATTCATTTCAGCTAAGCAAATCCAACCTTCTGTTTGAGCTTATGCTGAAGAACATATTATATATTTTGATCGACAGTATATTTTTAAATGTTAGCTACGAATCTACGATTATCAGACTCATGGATATACATTTGACACGTAAAAGTATGAACAAGAAGAAATTTCAACTCCACTCGAAAACTCTCAGATGGCAAATTAAGACAACAGATAAAATAATCAATCTGGACTTTGATATACATACCTGCAAAATGAACAACAAAGTTCGGTGTATCTTCATCACTCTTTTCAGTGATAACACCCTCCCGCCAACTGGAGTTCACATTGTGCATACGAATCCATTCATGACAGTAGAAACAAATAGGAAAATATCAAAATAAAAATGGAGTAAATATACTAAAAATAAATAATGGACCATTACGTTTGACACTTAGAAACAGAATGTATTATATTGTTTGAGAAATTTAAGTTTAGTTAGAAACCACCTCAAAACATTTTGTGGTTTCCCACAGAACATGCCCATTAAGAATGACAACTTTGAACAGACTCCATCATTCTAACAAAGCAGTCATGCCCAAGATACTAAAAGAAAACATCCTAAGTAGTTGAATATTGTCCATTTATTAGAAGATACTAAACATCTAAACAAGTTGACATGCAAAGCAACATGTGAAGGATTCCGGATAACAAACTCGGTCCAGAGGAATAATGGATGTTCATTTTAAAAAGCTACAAGCAGTCACCAAGACCCACCTACATCTCATTTCTGATCAGGATTCAAGCAACTCCCTTAGAACATCTTGCCTTTCGACACAATACAAAAAAACACTGATGTAAATACAAAACGCATGTTGAACTTTTACAAAAATAACCACAGTAATCATGGAGATAACAAGCAGATGGACACTATGATGAACGTGTCAAAACCTATACCTTGTACCAGTCAGAGTTATAGTTTCGTTCCACAAAGACCGAAGGCAATAAGGCAATCAAAAAATGATGGGTTCGTTGCATAAAGGTACTCCAAATCCAGGACAGTAAAGAAGTTAATCGTATTTCATATCACAAGCTATTATGCCAAATCCCACACCAAAATGATATTAAATGAAACAAATGGATCTGAGAAAGGAGAAAGTAATAAACAGAAGTAATGACTGAGGATGTATAGTTGATAAGTAGATTGCAGGTAAACATGTTCCGAGGAAGTGATATGTAAGAAAAAAAAGCATACCCATCATTTACCCAAGCATCAACACAATCTCCAACAAACCACAAGTCAACAGTTCTTCGCCGTTTCCTCGCTCCAGCGTTTTGTCCTGCAATAGGATGAGCAATGCGAATACTTGGAGCCTTTTCAGCTTCAGAATGAAGGGGCACCCACTCCTTTGTTTTATCAGAACCTACATGATTAGTTATGTCAAATAACACTGTTACACTGCCTACCTTTATTATTAAATTAACCAAACAAGCATCTCAAAGGCTACCTTCGTCACTGAGACGCTCATTATAACGTACATAAGCTTTGTCATCTTTCAAATCCAAAACACGACCGGAATACCAGACACCACCCGGACCTTTCACATTTGATAAAACCTGGGGAAAACATGGTATTCAACAATCAATATCAATATTATATGTTTCGTACATACACAAAATCTTTGAGAGCATACACCAAATCTTAAATCATAGTTAAATGAATTTAAGTTCCTGCCTTCTGGGCCAATACAAAAACACACATTTAATTTCCTGCATAATTCAATAGACTGAACTAAAATAAAAACGAACACCTACCACAAGCTCACATCAATGATTTTATCAGTCAAAAGAACCTACATTAAAATGAAAGAAAACTGTACAGGAAGAACCAAACATGCCAACCCCAGCCGACCCAAGAGAAAATAAAAGGTAATTGCCGCTCACAGCAATGGAAGTCATAAATTTCAGACCCAATTACAAAGACTGTAAAAGACTATACCTCTACAAGAGATCCCTTCTGAATGGTACCATCTATCAGATCAATTTCGGGTTGCCCTTTCTTGTCGGCAGAATCAGTAATTTTTTTAGGGGAATGTCCTGAAACATAACTCAGTCAAGTAAACATAAATTTTCACATTTACCAAAGAGGGTTTTGTGCATTAAACTGTTTTCCTAATAGCAGAACCTTCATTTTTTTTGTTTTGTTCCACAGATGCTTCTGTTGGAGAACAAATGGCATCACCTCCAGCAGTTCCAAATACTTCTTTCTCACTCACATGTACTTCACTCTCATGCAATAGAAGCTGATTGGATATGGTTAGTTGCTTCTCCCCATGCAAACTCTTTGCCTTAATGAAATGCTCTGACTTCAACTGATGAGTTTTCCAGTAGCCGCCAGGACCAGCTTCTATGATTTCCCTCAGTGAAAAAGGTAAAGGATCACCCATAGCAGCAATTGAACCAGCTTGACAAACAGCTTCTGCAGCAAGTTCTGCAGCTCTGACAATTGCATCCAGGTTCTCAGCCTGTTTAGTGGCAGCCGAAGCTGCCTCCAACCTCCTTCGAGCAGCCTCTCGGGCTGCAGGAATAATGGAATAGGAGCTATTATTCTTGTCCTTGCCTGTGAAAGTAGACGGGGTAACTGCAGAAACATCATTTTCCTCACTGGGATCCACAGTTCCAGAGGATTGGAGGGTCTTCCCTACGTTTCCTGAAGACATGGCCTCATCAGCCATCATTTTGGCATGCAAAGCTGAGTCTGCTGCAACCTTAGCAGCAGCTGAAGCAGCTTTAGCAACCGAAACAGCAGCAGCAGCAGCAACAGCTGCAGATGCAAGTTTTCGTTCAACTTCAGACATTTTTCCGGAATTCTTCTGTATAGCTAACTGGCTCCAAATGGCTTCACTATGCCGAACAGCAGCTGATGCTAAAACAGCAGCATCTTCTGCTTGTAACTTGGCCTGTTCAATTTTACTACAAGTTTCTTCTGAAAATAGGACCTTCTGACCAGCACCAACAACCTGAAAGGGAGTATAAGAGAGAGCTGGAGAAACAGTCTTGAGGAAACCCGCAGATGAAGCTCCATTTGAAGTCTTGGCAGGAGTTGGCACGGTAACAGGAAGTTCAGCACATGGTTCAGAAACTGGAAGTGTATGCCCAAATGGCTCTGAAACAGTACCTTTCTTCTGGCGCCTGGACTTTTGGTCAGAAGATATTGGTTTTTTTGATCTTGGGGTTACCTCTTTCCTAGTGGCAGTGACCTGTACCTCAGAATTTGTTGAAACAACTCCGACCCCCCCACTTCCAGGGGAACCACCAGAAGATTTAAACTGAATGTTGGAGCCAGATGGTAGTGAAGTCCCTCTAGATGTTACTTGAGCAGTTTCAGCTACAGGCATAACTGGAAGAGGAGTGCTAATGTCAGGAGTTGCAGTATGGGTAATCCACGGAACAGAACAAGCAGGTTGTGTCAGCCAAGGGCTAATATTGCCGGTGTATGATCTAACGTGGGGGGACTGGTACGCATGCAGTGGAGAAAGCATCTGATTCGCATATGAGCCTCTCGGCATACTGGAATGTACTTTATCATGTGCAGAGCCCGTCCACACAGGTGATGGCCATGATAATGGGCTAAAAATTGTGGGAGGCCCTTTACTCCCACTCTGACAAGATGGAGTGGGGACCATTTTACTTTGAACAACAGTTCTCTTCAATGACTGGTCAGTCTTCGTGACTACACGGCCAATATTCAAAGACGTTATAATCTATAAAAGAATTCAAATGAAATTTAAATTTAAATGTAACTTAAAAAATGGAAGGAAAAAAACCTTGCCTGAATGAGAAGCAGGGGTCTCACAGCCAGCAAGTGGGGATCTGTGATTCTCATGCTTTTCAACAGCAGCACGCCAAACACCCTCCCAGGCACTCCGTCCAGCATCTTAAACAGAAAGAGAATATCAGAGGTTCTCAATTTACTGCATGAAAAAACATTAGATGACAAATAAACAACTAACCACTGTCTCCAAAAGCTGAGATCATACATGTTTCATCTGGTGGTATACCCTGACTGCACATAACAAAGTGACACAAGTAAATATTGCAAAAAATCAAAAAATAAAATAAAATCAAAATGGTGCCATTGAATATCAAGAAAGAACCCCACATTAAGGATCCATATACAAATATCTGTGCACGCAATTGAACTTGCTGGATGTCGGTAAATGGTTTGTTAATCAATAGATGGGGACTACTTGTAGCAGTATTCAAGTCTGGCAAGTTAGATGCTTGAGCAGCCGAACTACAGGAAGATTTTACTATTACTCCCTCAACAAGCGGGCATGGCTGTATTGCTCCCAACTGCAAATCTTTCCTACCATTTCCAAATGCATAACCATCGTTGCTAGTATTACTATTATCATCCCATTCTGTTCTTTTCTTAGGAAAAGGTTTGTCTTTTGACAACTTTTTTTTCGAGGAACTTCCACTAGCAGCAATGGACCTCCTTTCTTCCTTACTCGCATTTCTATGAACTGAATCGTTTGGAATACTCTGCCCACTTCCTTGAGAAGTTTTTGTTTGAGAAAAATCACCTTGATCATATCCTGACTTCCTTGGAACCTCTTCACAAGACTAAAAGTAAAAATAGGTTAAAAACATGAATAAAGAATACTTTTAAGGGGGGAAACCTGATTATATAGTAAGAAACTGTACCCGAGCCCCTTCAGAAGTTTGAATACTGGAAAAAGGCTTCCACATGATATTTTTTTCTCCTTCCGAAATTTTTCCAACTTCAAAAGTGAAACTTTTATCATCTTTAATCGCATTGCTTCCCTTAGGATTCTCAACAAGAGATTCAGTTTGACCATGACTTTCTTTATTCCGGCTGGAAAGATCAGATGGTATAGATAAAATATTTTCAGATAATGCTGTAGATTTATCCTTGTTCTCCCCACCATCATGAGGATTTTGACTACAACTAATAGTTTTTGGTGATTGACGTCCATGATCAAAGGAATTGTGACAACTACCAGTTTCCAGCGAAGAAGAATCCTCAATAACTTTGTGAGAAGAAACAGCAAGTTCAGAATCACTCTTCAAATTAAGTGTGTTACCTGCAACTACCAAAAAAGGAAAGAAAATAGGACACAATGTACAAGAACGAATCCCAAAGAAAAAAAATCCACTGTAGAAGGTTAAAAGAATAAGAGCAGCAACTCCAGTATAAAAAATAGGTGCAAGTATGAAGACATCACACGTTTACAACCTAAGGGGGACAATAATTATTAAAAAAATGATCCACCATAAAGCTAATTTTACTCAACACTTTGGTAATGAAACAGATACCAATTTTTTGTAGGAACTCATCAAACTGATGTTTATAATATCTTCCAACGGCATCCATCATATAACAACCAACGACCATTATTTCTGCAATCTTCTTAATTTGTCAGAAAATAAATAAAGATATTGGATCAAAAGATTCAGAACAAAAACTGCACATATATATCAAATCAGTTGAAAGGGTCAAAATTCAAAAGAACAGGTAAATTCATAAAAAAACAGTTTATTATTTTGTTTTGATCCGTGATTCAGGGTAGGGGTGAAACTTTGTGTCCGAAATCCGTCAATCTGACCGACTCCGTATTCGAAATCAAAAGATTTATCCAAGAAAAAAAAATCGCAACCGAATTTGTATTCGGATATAAACATCCGTAAAAAAACGAAGCGGAAATGGATATAAGTAGATCCGATTCGAATAATATCCGCTTCGTATTTTATATGCACATATAAATAATAATAATAATATATAAAGCATATATGAATTAAATTATCTTATTTATTATGTTTAATATTTTTTCATGTAGGCAAAAAATAAAGGGCTGAGATTTATTCTTGTTTGGATCAATAGTACTCTAAGTATAAAAGAATCAAAAGATATTTTAGGAGTTAGGTAGCTATATTATGTATAGGTATTATGCTTGCTGGAAGTGAGAATGCATGTGTTAATGATATTTTATTACCTGAAAAACATGTCTTATTTAGTAGTTTACCGGAAAACGAGGTTCAATCAAAAAATGTTTTCAAGTCTATTCGGATTTTTCAACGAATTCGGATATCCTGATTCGGAATGGATTTTAAACTTGATTCGGATGCGAATTCGAATAAATTCGCATCCGAATCTGACGAATTCGGATCCCTCTCTCATAAATCTGATAGGATTTGAATACAAGTAAAAAAACGGATTCAGATTCGGATACAGACACATTCGTTTCGTATCCGCTCCGTTTTCACCCATAATTCAGGGTGTTCCAGGGAATCCAGTTCCACGGTACCATAAAAACTAGAACGGAACCCAGGTTTTTTTTAACCAATACATATGAAGAAAATCACAGAAGCACCATGTTTGTTACCCAATGTAGAAGCTATCCATTTAAATGAAAAACAAATAGAAGTTACCACCTTATAGACTGTAGGAACCAAAGAAAAAATAGAAATTACTAGTGCCAAATAATTACCAGAAACATCCAAAGCTTCCTTCACCCTTTCTTCCAAATGCAACTTGTCAGGGGCATCCTTTTCCTCATCTACAGCTGCAATAGACAGTCCCTCCATAACAACACATTCAGATTCTGCAACATTAACCATTGTAGACTGCAGATGCTCATTTGGTAGAACTGCAGCAGGGACAAAAGTCTGTACAGGATTTGAGGCCTCAGTAAAGGAGGATGTAGTTTTGCCAGGGATACTGCCATCAGAAGTGGGAGCCTTGTTTTCCGAATCTGACACTGAAGTGTGCAAAATTTCTGAATGAGAATTATAACTGACCACGTGAGACGGGCATGATTCGCTGGGAATTTGTCCAGATTTTGAACAACCACCGCCTGAACAGACCGATGAAACTGGAACAGGATAAGCAGTTATTTCCAAATCTCTATCCTCAACAAGCTCTGGTCTGGGGCTGGTATTCTCCAATACTGGTGATGGAGTGCCTAATGATGCACTGGAAGAAGGAAGTTCTCTCGAATTTGAAATTTCAGCAGATAAGTCTGAAAAACAAAATAAAATCACCTATAAGTGCCAAAAAATGAACAATTATGTTGACTGGATAATAGAACACATTATAACAATCAGAAATTGCATCACCTGGTCTCTTTTGAACGGTGTCCTCCTCAGGGCAACCTTCAGGACTCTTATTTGTAACCATGACATCTAATTCTTGAATCCTTTGTTTGTCGGCCTCTCTTAGTTCAGACATTGGTTTTTTATCAGTTTCACAACTAAATAGATAAGCTTCTTCAGCTAGATGAGAGGTATCGTTCTCTCCAAAATCATTATTCTCAGGCTGAAAGCTTCTACTGTCATGCTTCTCTTCTCCTGTAGATGGCTCCCTCTCTATTATATTACACTGGTGAACTGACTCAACTAATGGAATGGATGGTTCACTAATATCCATGTTTATTTCCACATGTTGAGCTTCTTTTCCACTGACATCTGGCACAGTTTCAGAATGTTCCTCATTCAACGCTTTGGACATTTGACTGGATGTTAGGCTCCCTTTTACAATTTCAACAGGCTCAACGTCAATTTCTACTGAAGCGTCACAATTCTTAGAGCATTTTAGCTCGGCACATCCTTCTACTGCCTCAGAAGTGGGATTAATCACCAGGATTGATACTGATGGTTTACTGTTTTCATGCTTCAGCTCAAAAGATACAGCCTCTGGTCTACTAACATCTTCCAAAATTACAATGGACTTCTGCCCTGGTGTAGTTACGATGTTAGCACCTGATGCACTACCACCTTTAGCAACTTCAACCTGCTCATCACTAACATGTACAAGATCATCACATTTTGAATGTAACGGCACATTGCACCCATCAATTGCCTCGGCAACAGACTGGTTTTGCAATGGAGTAGAAGCTTCAGTGATATTCTCATTTTCCGCCAGATCTGCTGTTGAAGTATAGTTCTGCTCCAATGATGTTACTATCTGATCAGAAGTTCTACATGAATCTTCTTTTGGAAGATTAACCTGCTCAATACCAATCTGCACCAGACTATTTCTATTGTTAGGACATACATGTTCCTCGCATCCTCCCATCAATGGTATTGTAGAATCTGTAGGTGCAATAGGAGAATCTCCAGAACCACCGCTGCTACGACCACAGGTTTTCTTCTCGTCTATTTCGATACTTTCTTGTGAAACTTCATTTTCAACTCTCTGGTCCTGTGACAGTTTACCAGATTTATCATGAAGTATGTCCTTTCCATCCACCCCTATCACACCATGAGCTCGATTCACATTGATATCAGATGTGCCTGCTTGAGAATCAACATCAACCTGGACATTCTCCAATCTAGTAGACAAGGATATTGATGTTTGGCAGTCATTGACAACAGGAACAACTGATGTAGCCTCTGCAACATGTAAGTGTTCCGAAATATTTTCCTTTTGTAGAGATTCTTGGCCAATCTGATATCTCGGTGGTTGATCTACAAGCCGGGAATCTTCAAGATATGAACATGGAGATGGAAGTAACTTTTCACCATCAGGATGGTCAATGTCAAGTTTTTCAGCCTGGACAGAGCTCCCAACTAAATCCATGGGCCGAACTTGTACAGGAGTCTCATCTTTGGAAGATGCAACTTCAACAGGGGTGAGGGAATCAACTAAGCCTTTAGATACCTCAGGTAATCTATTTTGGCATGTGTCTAGTGAAGATGCAAGATCATTCTTAATGGTATCCTCCATTTTAGAACCAAAGGAATCAGTTACAGTAGTTTTTATTCCTTTACTTACATTATTTTTCTCAGCTATAATCTTGTTCTCCATCATGTCATCTTCACCTACAGATTTCAATAACATTTCAACTGACTCAGATGATGTGGCCTCAGACCATATATTGTGGTGCCTTGAAATGGAACACGATTCCGCAGCATTTGAACTGAACCCAATTGCACTTCTTCCAGGTGAAAAGTTGTCAATCCAGTTATCCTCTTCACCTGTAATTGTAAGCAAATCCCGCGACTCCACAAAATTATCAAACCCTGAGTGAACCTGAAGATGTTGATCCAGATCAAAATTTGGGAGAGCAAAGGATTGCAGTCCTGAAGAAAATTTAATGTTATCTTCTCCGGCTAAATGGAACTTCTGGCTTTGGAAATCACCGTCGTCATTGTAATCCATGGATGTATTTCTGTAAAACATAGTGATTTTAGGATTCATATTCAAATGCAGAAAAGTATTTAAAAATCTTCTTTGTTGACCCAAGGGTTCATACTAGATATTGGACTCTTGTAGCTCCATTGGAAACAAGAATAGAAGGTAATTTCTTAACAATATGCTTAACAGATATAAGTACACAATCAAGTTATGATTTATCCAAAAAATGAGTTTAAAAAACAAAAGCAAATCAATAACCTATTTTTATACAACATTAATGATTATGATGAAATTGCTTTCTGTATTGGTAATTAAATATTCTAAAAAATATTCATTTTTTATTTGAAGAGAGCCTAAAGATTATCACTCAAGGCTATAGTTTTGCGGTTTCAAAACTTGTAGCTCATTTACTGCCAAACAAACGAACTGATTTTGTGAAATTACACTTACAAAATAACATGCTAATCAGTCAGATAACTTCAAATCCTACATCAATGTATCTTAAGTTCCGAACTTAAGTAATATGAGTAAACAGGCGATATTTACTTTCACACCCGATAGACTTGTTAAGGTCCAGTCACAAACCCAAAAGGATGCACCATGAAAATGCATAAATTCATAATTTTTTATAAAAGAGTAAGTTCATTCCACCAATAGCCAGAGTCCAGGCACACTAAAAATGCAAGAATTATAAATGGAATCTAAAATTAATGGAATCTCAAATAAGTTGAAAGAAATGCAAACCTGGTACCAACAAGGTGGAATTAAAATTCCTTAAGGCGAGTGTTCTAGTCTATACACTAGTATCGCTATGAGTGGAACGGAGCTGCCTTACTAGTCCAAGCATGTTTTCCTACTTGTGTGCAAGTCTTCCTACTAGTGCGCAAGCATGTGATAGGTGATGAAGTGAAGAAAGGCCAAACACTATGGAATGTGGAGTGAGTTTTGACTGTAATGCCATTTGATTAATTTATGAAACATGTTTAAGCTATTTATTGCATTTGATCCACCTTTTTATCATCCACTGTTTCATCTACTTGTATTACGGCTAAATACATGAAATGCTCAATCATCTACTATGTTATGTATAAGAAAATAACAGTATAAACTATAAGTCAGTCCTGGATCGAAATGACATCCCTATACATTGCTCTGGACTCCATGCAGCGAATTGAATCACTACCAACTACATTCTATTCACTTCATGGTCTAGTGCACCTTCCATGCCAGCGACGGTAGAGCAGCACAAGCAATCTAGCAAACAAACTAGAAAGAGTTTCTAAAGGAGACACTCTAAACAAGTTCCCATTCTCATACAACACCATCCTACACAATACTTGTATCCGAAACGAAAGCACATTAGATCCGAATCACTGACAATCACTCCAACCACCACCATTCTACTACGAGCATTACCAAAACCGCACGAAACACGGAAAGTCAAAACCGCCACACCACCACTAACCCCGACCAGACGGAAGCAGCAAAAGCACAAACCCTAGAACCATTTCCGTACCACAAACCCTAACTCCGCAACAGAAAAAAGAGGAATCGGGCGAGACCTATGCTGCTGTCACCCTCCATCCGTGGAAGAAATCTGGGCCGTTGGCTGCTTCGAAACCGGATCCCACGGTGAGACGCAGGCTCATTTCCCAAGGAAAGTGATTAGGGCGCACGAAACCCTAGTTCCGGCGTCACTCGACATGGGATTGGCACCGGAGACGTCCCTTCTGACCTAATCCGCGCGGATCGCCGGAGAGTGGGAGGAAGGATTCGATTCCGCAACACTTCTCGAACTTTTTTTGTTTGTTTTTTCTTCGCCCCTTTTGGTGTAGAGCGAACTACCCACTCGTATGATGGAATGGTGTGTGTGTGTGAGTGCGCATTTGTAAGGTTGTGAGTTGCGACCGGAAAGGGATTTTGCGGGACGGTCCTCGGAGTTTCTTGGAATTAAGGATGGGTACGTTTCGTTGGCTGTTTTCGGGCAAAATTAGTTGAGGAATCAACGATTGGTGATTTTTTATTTTGGAGAAATTGTCAAAATAATCTAAAAAAATTTGGAGTAATATATAATGTTGAAATACTTATTTTATAAACTATAAAACAAATAAACATCATTATCTTTATAAAACGGCATCGTTGATACTATTTTCATGAAACATAAAATGGTATCTGAGATACCATTTTTCCTTAGGGGATTGTCGACTCCTTTTTCCCCACCTCTCTCTACTATCATACCATCGGTTGTGGGTCTTACTCCTCATTTCCAGTGATTCTCCGGTCGAACTCTTCTCCTCCTAGTTTACCTTCAAATATTTTGGACTTCAGACTTTTGTTGTTGTTGTATTATGTTTTACTTTTGTCATCAAATTACAATTTGATTATGCTTAGTAAAATTTAGTTAACAATGAGTCGACCAGATTACCAAAAGCTGCAAATATAATTTGTGGCCGTTCTGTTAGTAAATTGACACATTTTGTTAAGTAAATCAGTATACAAATCAGTTAGCCATAATCAATTACAACTCTAAAGTCACCGATCATTTAACAATTTTTCCTTTAACCACCACATGCTCATGCCATCATATCTCTGTATGGTTTCAAGAGATTTAGGCATTTAGCTAGAAGATTCACATTATGATTTTTTTAACCTTAGGTTCTCTATCTTGCTGCAAACATCTTTAGAGAAAGAATCAACAAAAATTAACAACCATAACAAAGTTTTTAATCCCAATTCACAATAATGCAGATGCATGTTTTCTCCAATTGCAGACTTTCAAACAACAAGTTGTCAATAACTTCTTCCCATACACTATCACTTTGAATTGGACATTTTTCGTAAATGTCAATTTTTTATATGATTTAGAAAATCTCTTTTTGTAGCAAAAATTTATGCAACCAATAACCATGTTCATCTTCAAAGTTAGTAACTTCATTATGTGGACAAATTCAATGTTCAACATTCGCAATCACTGAATCTTGAATCCAATTCTCAATAGGATTTATGTCTAGCAAGTGCTTCAAATCTAGTATGCCTAAAGAGGTGATAGGGATACCGGAATAGAATGGCAAATCATTGTTGATGTTACAAAACAACGATGGCAAATCATTGTTGATGACAGCTTCATGACGTTCTTATCAGGTTTTCGATTCATTGTGTCTATCATATACGAAACATGTTCTACAGCTCTGGAAATGATGTTGGATCTACATCATCAATGTTTATCTCCTGGCCATAGACCAGGGCACCGAGCCCGTAGGCCCGGAAGGCTAAACGGATCGGGCTTGCAACCCGACCCATTTCCCAGGGGTCAGGCACGGTAATTTTATATGTATTTAATATTATATGTATTTTTAGAGGCATTTTACTATTTTTAAGGGGATTTTAAAAATAAATAAATAAAAACAAATAGTTAACATGTCGTGCCCGCCTAGTCTCGTGTCCCTTAACGGGCCGCCCCTGGAACGGGTCGGGTCGTGCTGAGCTGGCCTGGTACCCAAAATTACTTGACCATCTATCTCACATTATGTCTGACCACCACCTGTCTCTTCATTATCTGCCTTTTCAACATGTCTATCCTCTTATTCAAACCCTACTATGATCGAAGTCTATTGGTGTGTGATGTGATGACTCAAATACAGAGTTAGAAAATGATGATGGACATGTTTCATAATGGCTAGATGTTAGTGGCTTTGCTTGATAACCCTCAATCGACCGACGAGTTGATCTGCAAAGTAGGATAAGGTTTGAGTTGTTTCTAAACAAACAATAAAACAATCTTTGTGCTATCAAGTGAAGACTACATCATTTCTCTGTTATGATCAACAAATACATCAATATAATTATATTTCATATGGCGGACATTTGCATGTTAATGTCAAATCAAACGTTTCTTTCGGAAAATCAAAAATTGCACAAACTTTTCACATAAATCATCATATCACATTTTACAAGTAACATCCATCATCTGTCTGTATCACCTTCATATTCTGGATTGTTTCCGAATTGAACAAACATCGTCGAAAAAAACTAATACAAAACCGATACCAGAACTCATTAGTGGAAGTGTACAAAATCTACCTATCATACAAGAAATAAAAGACAAATTAATAAACAATAAAACATTAAAATACATACTCACAATTCAGAAAACGTAAACAATGTTCTTCACAAAACTCATCAACACCAATCAAATCTATTTACCAAAGTAAGTCATTTTTTAGATAATTTCTATTGATATAAATGTAAAACAATCTACAAGCGTCAACACAATAAGTTTCTTTCCTTTTCATCCATATCTCACAAAAATAACTAATATTTTTTCCAAATATGAACAAATGAGAGAGAGAAAAATATAACTTAGAATCAGTTAACTATAAATATCACACAACCATAACATTAGGGGTGCAGATGGTTACTAACTATCTGAGTATTCAATTCAAAAATCTATAGTTAATTGGTATTTGGTAAGTTTCATCTTACCAATTCAATTTCGGATACGGATTTTGTTTACCTTTGAGGAATCGGATACGAATTCGGATATAAGGTATTTCAAATTCGAATTATCTGAATACCAATTTAATTACAATATATATACTTATACATACGGATACACCCACATGACCACATACACACGTTAGTATTCGAAAATTAATTACAATATGCATATATATTCAATTTCAGATAATATCTGAATACCAATTAGTATTTGAAAATTTTAAAGATTCGGATTCTGATAGTTCTACTAATTTCGGATTCAAATTCAAATTTGGTAATGAATTACGAGATTCGAATTCGAATATACTATATATCCGTAAAGTTGGGTATTGGGCCAGTCCGGCCTGAGCCCGTCGGCCCGGGAAGCTAAACGGGTCGGGCCCGTTAGTAAAGCCCAAACCCGACCCGACTCGGTACCCAACCCTAAGCCTGACCTGTTAGTTTTGCCCAGGCCCAGCCCGGCCTGGTACCCAGCTATATATATACGTGTGTCAAAATATTCGGTTTACACCCCTACATAGCACCCTTCCAAATATCACAAAAGCATCAATCAACACACCAACAATACTACACAGATATCACCAAGATGAGGAAGAAGCGATGTATGTTGCCGACGGATTCTTTGGGTAAGAAGCAACACAAAAAATGGTTTTGAGAATCTAAAAATTTCAAATGGTGGGGAAGAAGGGCTGACGGACTCTTTTCTCGCTCTAAGTAAAAACGATATCTCTATTATTGTTTTCTGTTTTATGAAAACAATATCTGTGATGTCGTTTTTAACGTAATAAAAATGGTACTAAATTTGTCATTTATTTGTTTCATATTTTGCAAAATAAGTTTTCCGACTTTATATTCTTCCATTTTTTCATGATTATTTTGAAAAAAATTCCTTTTATTATTAATATTTTTGGAACGACATCCATGATGTTGGTGGTTGGGTTGTACGGTTAATGTAACGTCTGATTTTCGGTTTTCCTTTTGTGAATTTGTGATGAATTCATTTTCTGAAAATCTTTTTGATAAGATTTTCTAAAAATCTCAACATAAGTGAAATTTGTTTAAGTTTTTCTTTGATAAATTAAGCCGTACAAGTTGAATATATGTTTGACGGTTATAGTCTTATTAAACGCCAAAAGCAACCTTTTGTCCAGACGAAAATTATAATCATTGGAATGTTAGGGAACAATAATACTGATTTCATTTGGTTGTCTGTCCAAAATTGTATTGATTTAAGATAAACGATTAGAATGTTCTAATAAATGTCTTCCTTTTGGAGGGCTTGGTGTGAAAGTACTCGTGTCTTCAGGGATCGTTTATATATGTTGAATCACTAATAATTAATTGTTGAATACTACTCGATCCTCTTGCCTACCTACCTTCTTCCCCTGCATGTGCACCCCTTACATCTAACTATCTAAGGACGACACCAATCAGTAGCTCCCTTACGAAGAAGAAATGAAAGTAACTGATGAAGGGGATCGTCTAGAAAGCGAGGAGGGTGAGAGGGAAAGGCTCACACACGAGCATGAATGAAGATAGAAGAGCGCCTTAGAGAAATTGAGGAGCATGGCTTGATCTGCTCTCAACTACCTTCCTCTTGCAAGCACAGTTAAACCCAAAACACATGGGTTGTAATAAGGCAGTAGGTATTACTTTACTTTTATACTTCATAATTATCACCGCATATCGAGTGGATAACAAACTTTTTGTATGGATCATAAGCCTGACAATCGTGTCGTATCATATAATTTGTGTTGTGTTATTTCATGTGAATTAGTCAGTTTGACCATACACAAATACGAAATGAGTTTGTGTACGAGTATCAGATAAACGAACACAACCTGACTAGTTTTGTGTAAACACGAAATGACCCGAAGGTACAAGAAAAACTTATTTGATTTCAGGAACCAAGAAGCACTGATTTCATGTAAACATGAATTCACTTTCATTGGAGAACAATATAGTTCCAAGCTTCACGAATTAACTTAAAGAATAGTTGTGACATTTTATAAGATGAAGTGGGAGTTGGACTCTGAATTTATCTGATATAGAACTAAAGTTACCACAATTTTTTAGTCCCACAATCTTGAATTCTGTTTCTACAAATTTATATTTGACGAACGTTGAAAGGATGATACTAGTTGCCATCGTGGTATGATCTGCCTAGTTCGTGCCTACGGCGTAGGTTCTATAGGATCGTGTGGCTTATGGGTCCACAATTAAGACTAATTAACAATTTAATCTCAAACAAACTCTACTTGCAAGTCAAATGATGATGCTGCGGAATTTAAAACAAATACAAGCAAGTAGGGAAGAAATAAGCAAACCACAAAGACACGGGGGATTTTATAGAGGTTCGGCACCCCACCCACGTCCTAGTCCTCTCTTGTAAGCTCCGCTCGACTCCGCGAGCTCCGCTTACGTCTTCACTAACCACTCCCCGTTCTGGGCCGGAAGAGAACGCCTTTACACCACAAGCACCGCGAACAACCTCGCTTGCTTGAATTCTTCCTCTCACAATCCGAGAGGGACACTTCGAGCTTTCACTGAAGTCCTTGCTTCTTGAACAAAGGTTGAGTGGGACAACACTCTCTAAGCTTGAGCACACTTGAGTAGAAATAGGAATTGATCACTAAGTGTGGAGATTTGAGGCTTTGAGTGTTTTGTGATTCTCCATAATGTTTGGGACAAGTTTGTAGTAGGAGAGTTGTGTTAAAATGTGTTTGACAACTCTTTATATAAGCATTAGAGAGAATAAAGCCGTTTGGACAAGATTTGATTGGGTTTTGTGCAAAGTACACAAAGCAGAAAATCGGGCTGCAAATCTGTCAAAAAACAGTCGACCGAAAGTTGCAACGGTCGACCGAACTCTTATGATCGTTGAAGATACGGTCGACCGAAATATGGAATGTTCGACTGAATACTTAAGTCTATTAACTAAACGGTCGACCGAACAGGGTTACCGGTCGACCGAACGTATGTTTCGGTAGAGGGAAAAATGGATCGGTTGACCAAAAATGTATCGACCGATAGCAGGACTTTTTGACAAGGTTTAAACGGTCGACCGGACAAGGCAAATGGTTCGACCGATTTCGTCCAGGCACTTTGGGTTTGTCAAGAGACAGACATTCGGTCGACCGATCATGGTTCTCGGTCGACCGATACATGAAATGTATTTGGGGTATTTTTGGTTTAATACGAATACGATCGTTGGGTATATACGACAAAACTAACGGTCGGAAAATACTTGGCTCACGGTCGACCGCAAAGGTTTGGTCGGTCGACCGAACTTAGGCAGTTAAACACTTAACAGGAGAAACGATTTCACGGTCGACCGAACGGTGTGTTGCGGTCGACCGAAACTGGGCAGACAGATTGGGTTAAGGTTAAGTGTTTTCCGGTCTAAGTTTGGGTGACCTATTGAAGTCCAAATTATGTGAAATTTCGTGTGTGACTTCTATAAGGAACCTAGTGTGTTTCTAAGTTGATTTTATCTCAAGTATGCTCAATTTACACAAGTTCCTAAGACTCAAAGAAAATACAAAATACATGTCTTCAATCGAGCTTGATTACATGTCTTGACTTGATTTTCCTTTCTTCCTTGAGTCTTAATCACCTGTAGAGGTTAGCACAAAGCAATATATATGCAATGCAATATGTGTGCTACTCTACATGATCATAATTAAGATTAGGTTAATTAAATCATCAAAACATAGATTAAGGCAAAAAACCCAACAATCTCCCCCTTTTTGATGATGGAAACCTATATCTTAACTATATCTTAATACATGGAATTTGTATATGTAAACTATGCAAAATAATGCTCCCCATATGGATGTGCATAGTTTTGTTCAATTTTATTACAACATTCCAAGTTACCCCCTTAATTATCTCTTCCCATTTGACATCCATCAAAAATAATAATCAATGTAAAATATGTAATGAGATTTCTCCCTCATTGACAATTATATAACTATTTAAGTTCAATATAGGATGTCAATTGTAATGAAGTTGCTCCCCTAAATTTTGCACTTCATTACTCTAATAAAAGATATAACATTTAAGCTCCCCCATCAATAAGGCTAGATGGAAACTATGAATATGATTCAAGCTAATTTCATTTAAGTTTCAATTTAGGCCTTATTCTAACATCCATTTAAAATTTGACATTTACAATCAATGGATGTGGTATATGATTTGCAAAGAATAGGGTTAATGATTTGCAATGAATTAAGGTCTAAATGTATGACATTTAAGCACATTAAGCTAGATTAGAGCTAATTTTTCAGAAAATTCAAAGATGGAAATTTTATACCAACTTGAATATTGATTAGCTCCAATCTTGACTTGGTGATGCAACCGGATTCGAATTCGACGCATTGGCTCACCCGGTCACCACCAATCTCCTCCTCAAGCTCCTACAAGTGTAGATTTAGGTACCCAAACAACTTTGGGTCCTTGAACATTAGCTTTTGGGATCCAAACCATTTTGGTTTTGGGTGCCCACACACTTGAGGAACTAGACTTAACAAATAAATGCTTGTCATTTAAAGTAGTATGAGATACATGATTTTTCAAATGCACATTGTATCCTAAACCATGTTTAGCTAAGGATTGTCTTTGACTACTTAAAAGCATATCAAGCATTTTTGTTCCTTTAGTGAACATTTCAAGATTTTTCCTTAATTGCATATTAGAAGCTCTAAGATCTAAATGTTCATCAACAATAGGTGTTTTACTTAGACTAGCAAGTGATGAGTCATTTGATTCAAGTCTAGCAACCACCTCATTCTTTTCATTCATGATTAATTCAATTTGGCATTTTAGATCATTTATAGTTTTTCTAGCATTTTTGTTCTTTTCACAAATGATCTCATATTGTTTAACTAAATCATGAAATGCATTTTGTAGCTCATCATGTGTATATGATTCATCATTAGCATTAGAATTAGAGCTAGCACTAGAATATGATTTACTTGAACATGAATTACTTCTAGTGGAATAAGATTTAGAGGAGTTAGAAGCTACCTCACTTTGTTCATCTTCAATGGCCATGAAGCATGAATGTGCAACCTCTCTTCTACTTTGCAAGGAAGAGGATGATGATGATGGAGATGAAGAGTCATCCCAATTGGCTTTGTGAGCTTCCTCCTTCATTTCTTTCCTCTTACTTTTCTCATTTTCTCTTCTCCTCTCTCTTCTCTCATTTTTCTTCTCCCTCTCTTTTCTCTCATTTTCACTTTCCTCCTTCTCCTTTTCTTTTTCTCTTTTCTCACTTCTTCTACCTCTTCTTTCATTCTTTTCTCCCTTATCTCTCTTAAGGTATTTGAAGAAGTCTTGGGCAATGACCTCAATGTCCTCTTCTTCCACTCTCCTTGGCTCATCAAAGTTAGCATGCAATGTCATTGTGGAGTTTTTCTTTGAAGTTTCCTTCTCTTTTCGATGACTCAATTGGAGCTCATAGGCCATGAGATTTCCAATGATTTCCATTATCTTCAATTTTGAAAGATCGTGCGATTTTTCAATTGCGACGACCTTGTCTTCCCAATCGTTGCTCAACGACCGGAGGAATTTTCGAGTCATCTCTCCTTCATTTATCCTTCTTCCAAGAATCAAAAGAGAGTTAGTAATATCGGTGAAGCGAGTGTTCATGTCGCTTATGTTCTCACCGATATGCATAGAAAATATTTCATATTTATGCATGAGGAGACTTATCCTAGTTTCTTTAGTTTTACTATCACCCTCATGATGCATTTGTAACTTATGCCATATTTCATTTGCACTTTCGCAACCCCTAATTCTATTGTATTCTCCCTCATTAAGGCCACAATAAAGAATGTTCATGATTTTAGAATTCATTTCAATTTCTTTCATTTGAGCCCTAGATAAAGAATCTAACTCATCTTCATTTGAGGGTATGTATGGATTTTGAATAAACTTCCAACACTTAAGGTCATTTGATATTAAAAAGATTTTCATTCTATTTTTCCAATAATCATAATTTGACCTATTAAGCAAAGGAGGCCTTGTGGTGCATAAACCCTCTAAGTGATTAGATGTTGAAGCCATGCTAAAATTACGGTAAAGTAATGAAATTTAGCTAACAAGGCTCTGATACCAAATGTAGGGTCGTGTGGGTTATGGGTCCACAATTAAGGCTAATTAACAATTTAATCCAAAACAAACTCTACTTGCAAGTCAAATGATGATGCAGCGGAATTTAAAACAAATACAAGCAAGTATGGAAGAAATAAGCAAACCACAAAAACACGGGGGATTTTATAGAGGTTCGGCACCCCACCCGGGTCCTAGTCCTCTCTTGTAAGCTCCGCTCGACTCCGCGAGCTCCGCTTACGTCTTCACTAACCACTCCCCGTTCCGGGCCGGGAGAGAACGCCTTTACACCACAAGCACCGCGAACAACCTCGCTTGCTTGAATTTTTCCTCTCACAATCCGAGAGGGACACTTCGGGCTTTCACCGAAGTCCTTGCTTCTTGAACAAAGGTTGAGTGGGACAACACTCTCTAAGCTTGAGCACACTTGAGTAGAAATAGGAATTGATCACTAAGTGTGGAGATTTGAGGCTTTGAGTGTTTTGTGATTCTCCATAATGTTTGGGACAAGTTTGTAGTAGGAGAGTTGTGTTAAAATGTGTTTGACAACTCTTTATATAAGCATTAGAGAGAATATAGCCGTTTGGACAAGATTTGATTGGGTTTTGTGCAAAGTACACAAAGTAGAAAATCGGGCTGCAAATCTGTCAAAAAACGGTCGACCGAAAGTTGCAACGGTCGACCGAACTCTTATGATCGTTGAAGATACGGTCGACCGAAATATGGAATGTTCGACTGAATACTTAAGTCTATTAACTAAACGGTCGACCGAACAGGGTTACCGGTCGACCGAACGTATGTTTCGGTAGAGGGAAAAATGGATCGGTTGACCGAAAATGTATCGACCGATAGCAGGACTTTTTGACAAGGTTTAAACGGTCGACCGGACAAGGCAAATGGTTCGACCGATTTCGTCCAGACACTTTGGGTTTGTCAAGAGACAGACATTCTGTAACATCCTCAAAACAGCGGAAAATTTAAAATTTTAAACACTCAATCAACAGAGGATATTACGCAATAAAAGAACACAGGTGCACCGACATATATCATATATATATGTGAATATCAGAGTATACAAAAGTTGTGATTACATCAAAAGCATATACAAGGAAACAGTAATCACACGACCTCAACTGAGAGAAAGCTGGATCCGGGAGCGGTGCTCCTCTCCTCGGTCACCACCCCCTAATGCCGACCACGGCTTGAAAGTAAACATGCAACAATGCCTGAGTTTCCAGAAGGAAACCCCGTATGCCAAACTCTATATGTATGAAATAAAAGCATCCTAGCATGCAATTCTACTCAAAAGAAAAGCATCACAACACGCCCAACACCAGGGCTCTCAACTCCAACACAGGACACACCACCGGTACGGGGCTCCAGGTCTAATCTCAACCAACCGCCGCACCCACACAAACACGGGGCTCCAGGTCTAATCTCAACCAACCGCCGCGACTCACACACGTCGCCAAGCTGGGCTCCAGGTCTATTTTCAACCAACCACAGCTACCACGACACGACCAAGGGCTCCAGGTCTATTTTCAACCAACCCAAACGTATAAGGGCTCCATGTCCATTTTCAACCAACCCCTACACGCGATCCTTGCTCAGGCTCCAGGTCTATTTTCAACCAACCCGAACGCACTACGGAGCTCCAGGTCTATTTTCAACCAACTCCGTACAGACTAGCTGGGCTCCAGGTCTATTTTCAACCAACCACAGCTCTCACACGGTTACGGGGCTCCAGGTCTATTTTCAACCAACCACCGCAACCCACGTGCACCTAGCACACTTGCCGGAAGAACATCGGCACCACGACTCGCCCCACACGGGCAACCACGACCACAACACCTCCATAGTGCAAAACAGGACACAAACGGTCGACCGAACCAAAAGTCCCGGTCGACCGAATCAAGCAAATACAGGGCAATCCACTTCGACCGGCACTCCATCGGTCGACCGATTCCCAACACCACACTCGTTCGGTCGAACCCAAATCAAGGGACGGTCGACCGTTTAGATGGTCAACTCCCGGTCCAACGACCAAAATGACCAATCGGTCGACCGACAAAAGGGGTCCCGGTCGACCGAAAGTCACCAGGGAACAAATCCCACAACTCCACAACGAATTCGGTCGAACGCCGAGCACACCTCGGTCGACCGAATCAGTCCAGGGAATAATCCCTCACTCGCGCCACGAATCCGGTCGAACGCCGAGCTCACCTCGGTCGACCGAATTCCACCAGAGCGTTTCTCACGCTCAACACACGGGTCCGGTCGACCGAACCCACATTCGGTCGAACCGACCACAAGGTCCACTTAAGTCACGGTCGGACGAGATCAAAGGGCGGTCGACCGTTTATATAGTCTACGCCCCCCCAACCGACTTAAGACAGTGCACACGGTCGACCGGCAAAGGGGACCCGGTCGACCGAATCTCTCCAGACTTGCCTCCTATGCACAATCGGTCGACCGCCCCACAGGCATCGTTCGACCGATTTGAGGCAGAGCCCGAATTCTCTTCACGAGCGGTCGACCGTTTGCACCAACCGGTCGACCGATCAGGCAGTGAAATCTGCTGCAAGTTTACTCGCGACGAGCCAATCGGCCTACCGTCGACTTCCAATTACTCACGGTGATTAAATGACCTAGCTTGACATACCTAAAGGTCTGAAGAGACCCTTGAAGAACCACGACGACGCCTCCACGAGCACGTCTCCCCAAAATGCGATCCGTCGACGACTCTCGCGTCCAAACGACGATCAAACACCACCTCGACACACTCGAGCACTCCAACTCCTCCACCAAACCTACCACCACGATCACAGTACACGTGAGGTCGAGAGAGAGGAAAGGAAACGCGAGAGATGGGTTAGCAAAACCACAACTCACCTCCGGCCACCACAACGAATCCAAAGCACTCCTCCACCACACGCCGGAACACCACGCCTCCGCACCGGCGATCAACTGAGGGAGAGTGAGTGAGAACCGTGAGAGAGGGAGAGCAACAGAGAGGAAGAGGGAGAGAGAACCCACAAATATGACTCACCTTTCAATCTCATCCATCCATCCATCTCCACTCCATCCCCACCATTCATCTCCTCTCCAAACCATCTCAACCCTCCACCTCATCCACATTCAATCCAAGCCATCCATCTCCATCTCCCTTAATCACCACCTAAACAACACAAAACCCAATTAGGATTAGGATTAGGATAAGGATCCTACACATTCGATCGACCGATCATGGTCCTCGGTCGACCGATACATGAAATGTATTTGGGGTATTTTTGGTTTAATACGAATACGATCGTTGGGTATATACGACAAAACTAACGGTCGGAAAATACTTGGCTCACGGTCGACCGCAAAGGTTTGGTCGGTCGACCGAACTTAGGCAGTTAAACACTTAACAGGAGAAACGATTTCACGGTCGACCGAACGGTGTGTTGCGGTCGACTGAAACTGGGCAGACAGATTGGGTTAAGGTTAAGTGTTTTCCGGTCTAAGTTTGGGTGACCTATTGAAGTCCAAATTATGTGAAATTTCGTGTGTGACTTTTATAAGGAACCTAGTGTGTTTCTAAGTTGATTTTATCTCAAGTATGCTCAATTTACATAAGTTCCTAAGACTCAAAGAAAATACAAAATACATGTCTTCAATCGAGCTTGATTACATGTCTTGACTTGATTTTCCTTTCTTCCTTGAGTCTTGATCACCTGTAGAGGTTAGCACAAAGCAATATATATGCAATGCAATATGTGTGCTACTCTACATGATCATAATTAAGATTAGGTTAATTAAATCATCAAAACATAGATTAAGGCCATTAAGGCCAAAAAGCCAACAGGTTCAACTTATATCTTATGATTTTTTTGGGATGGTAAAAAGTTTAGAATTTAAAAATAACAAATACCAGTAGGGGATCGTACTTGAGAGTAGAGACCCCGCAACAACTAAAGAATATAAGACCACTAGAGCAACATACTCCACTACGTCGAGATTATGGTAATAATGATAATAATATTGTGTACTTTCACATATTTTCGTGCACCTGAACCTCAAATACAAAAAGGACCTGAAAACTTTTCGTGACTAATATACAAGGCACAAACATGACATGAAACATGAAAACCCTTGACCAAAACTCGATTGTTTCGTGTAGTGTTTTCATGTTTGATATAAAATTGCCAGGCTTAATGGGTCGTGCGAACTTATTTGATTTAGCTATGGAATTGTAGCCAAATCTTTATTGTTTTATGAAAAATACACCAGCTTTTAAAGTAAATGCACAAAGAGTCTAAAAAAAACTGTGTTTCTTCTCGGTCGGATTGACGTTTTCTTCCGGATGTTTATATCCGAATACAAATTCGCTTGCGATTTTTTTTCTCGGATAAATCTTTTGATTTCGAATACGGAGTCGGTCGGATTGACGGATTTCGAACAAAAGGTTTCACTCATAGATTTTTCTTCTCCCCTCCCAACCCAACTCACGTTTAAAAGAGGAAGAATTTGCTCCTAAAGGAAACTCCAATTCTCCTCCTTAATTCAAGATTTGTTGCCATATTTACAACTAATTAAATTTGAATTATTTTTCTTTTAATTTGTTGCCACAATTGAAGATTCTACTGTTATCTTACGGGCTGAACCAACAGGGGCATGGGGGCAGTCATCCCTTGAAATTTTGAAATATTTTAAAGTAGTACTATACAATATATTCCAAAGCATATGATAAAATATCATAAGGATAACTTTGGAACTATTTAAAGTAGTAGTATATAATATTTTCCAAGAGATATTACAAAATATCACGACGGTGGGTGTTCTTTTTTCTTAATTTTGAGAATTTTAAGGAACTAATAATATACACCATTTTTCTTAATATTTCTCTACTTTGATGAATCATTTCTTAGCTTTATTATATGTATTTCAAGAGTAGAAAAAATATCATGGGGAACGGTCGCACCCTCTTACTTATAATTTTAAAATAAAGACCGAGCTGGAATTGTAAGATAAAGATTCAGATGACCTACCAAAAGAAGTTCACTTACTTCGTGTCATGTTTGAAATTGTGATTTATATTAAGAATGGACAATTTATACTTGATGACTGACCACACCGAATGGGCCGAGAGATCACAAAACTTTATTATCATCATGTTGAGTTTTTTTACTTTGTCATAAATACAAAACTACAATAATTAAACAACTATTTCAATGAAAAAAATATAGAATTACTCATTTGCATGTCCTGCTTAGATCCAAACTAGTTCGTTTAACAAAATATTATCATATATGAATTCTCCACTATAAATCATGTTAGAATTTCTTATGAGCTTAGATGTCTTTTGTAAATTAAAAGGAATTTGTTGCAACCATTGAACGGTCATTTTCTGCAATAAATATTGTTAAGAATTGTTTGCGCAATCTAATATGAGGTCATTCGTTGAACGACAATTTGGTGGCTTCTATCGAAAAAGGATTTAGTCGATAAAGTTACCAATGAGACAATCATGTATTGTTTCCAAAATATGAAAATGTGTCGATGTTAATTATTTTTCTAGAAATATATATTAATTTTTTCCTTTATATTTTCGATCCCTAAACAAATTCATGTATCCACGAGTGACTTCCAACTTGTGTCCTATTTAAAAATTGTATTATATATATACATGGTCAAGATTTGATGAATGCAGGGTAGACCTGGGATTCATGCCGTCTCGGCCCGACCCGCTAACGACACGTCGGCCCTGCCTAACACGGCAAGCCAGGCGGACCGTGTTGGCACAACACGAGTCCCACCTCTAGCCCAGAGTCCATCTTATTTGCTTAAACTCCTTACAATCTCACCATTAGTTTTAATTACGGTTAATCTACAGTTAATATCCACAATTAAATCATTTTATTAGCATAATCATCATAATTTAAATCTACCTTACAATTTCAGATGAATTGTTGATATGATATGGACTTAAAATAAGTAGATTAAATCTTGGACTCACTGAAGAATCAATATATATATTTATTTACTCCCATAAGTGCTATCAATGTTGTTAGACACCTCATTTTAGGGGCATTTTTGCCACACACATTCATTGCAATTTAAGAATGAACTACATGGGGATAGTAGCTAGAGAATAAAGGCTTGTAGCCAAAAGTTTCAAAAGTGTTGTTTCAAAAAACAGCTAATTAAATGAAATTTAATCGCACAACCTCGAGGGTGTATTTTTTTTTTGTCCAGTTGAAGTCAAAGTCAATAGCTCTAGCTAGAAGTTAGTTGCTCGACTAGTATATAAAATTCATTTCTAGTCCACTGTGGAGTGTGAATGTATAGAAGATTGCCCTCCATGTTTTTCAAAAGAACCCAAAGTCATGGAAATTGTGGTAACCGACATATCACATGAGGTATCCCACGACGGTCAAAGAAATGCAAAAAGGGCGTGCCGACATCAAATAAGAAATATAACAAAGATATGTTCATTGTATTAATTAGTATAAATAATGAAAAGTAGAATCAGCCCGATTTTTATCTATTCAATTCCTTCCATTATGTTCAAAATATACATGGAATATATAAAGAAATGTCGTTTATAGTCTTCAACTGAGTTTCGGTTCCACTGATACTTCTAGTTTAGTGTGATTAACTGATTATTATGTATGCTCTTCAATTCTTCCATTCGTACGCTCATCTCAAACTCGTGCAAAATTGAAAATTTATCTCCCAGAGATTGAAATTACAAATTTTTCTTTGGTTCCTTTTGAAATTATTTGGCCTCACACAAACTCTCACATTCGGTCTACTTTGAAGAGTCTAATTTTTTGCATTATACACGATCCCTATAAAGTGTAAACCATGGATCCAATGAGATTGTATTTTTTGAGTAATATCCTATGGGATTGAACTCGGTGATCTTTTGAGAAGGAAAAAGGTCTATATTAACATGTAAGTTCGAAACAAAGGTAGAGGTGCAGAAAACAATAATTGTCATGTCAAAATGATATTATCACTCCACGTCAAATATTAACATGTCTACACCGCATTTGCTAGGGTTGTGCATCCGGTCCAGACCGGATTTTTATCCGGGGTCCGGACCGAAGACAGGACCGGATGCCCGCGGACCGGACCGAATCGGTCCGGTCCGGTCAAAAACCAAAATTTTTAAATTAAAAAAAATAGACCGGACCGGACCGAACCCAAAATTTTAAAATTTGTCAGACCGAAACCCGGACCGAATTTTTTCAAAAATTTCCGGACCGAACTCGGACCGACCGGTCCAGTCCAGTTGACCGGGTCAACCCGGTTTTTGCTCTGCCCTAATATTTGGGGTGTGCGTGGTACGGAGGGGAATTCAAATTGTTAATGCCCACACAGATACATTTTACTTATCAATAATCACATTGTTGATATTATTTATTGGGATTTTTGCTTTGGTGCACCTTCAAAAGTTATTTATTAGGCATGTGCACTTGTGTATTTTTTATTGACACAATATGCTCATGAATCCAACTAATTACTTGGATGCACCTTCCTCAAACATTGTTAATGGATTTAGTTATCACCGTTAAGTTCGAATCTAAATGGTCAACTGAACATGTGAGAACAATAAAATCCAACATGACTCTTTCCTCAATCGACCGACCAAATTGGTATCAGTCGTCCGTTTTTGGACAATCTAGAAAATCAAGAACTTACAATTAGTCGACTGTTTCACATAGGAGCTTAAGGCGCAAAACTTGCGCACTAAAAACTAACCAGTGAAAGTGGACCCTCCCAAAACAAATAGGAAAGCAGGTCGTGTAAGCCAAAAGTGTAGCTAGGGAACAAATAAACAAGCATAATACACCACAACAAATTTATTACTTTCTTGAATCACAGATTTTGGCTAATACTGTGTGATTTTTCTCTCCAACTACAACTCTAAAACGACTTTCAGATGTCAACTAGAGTTCAATTGGTGTGTAATTAGGTGTCAAGTAGTCTATTTGGACTTCGTTGACTTGAATTGGGAGTCAATTTGGAGTCTTGGGTGAGTCAAATTAGGAGTTTGGTCGCTTAATGGACTCGAGTCGGGGTTCAATCAAAACGTGTAGGAATGGATTTGAACTTAGCGGAGACAACAATAGTAGGGTCACGGAATTCGTTAACGACGTTTGATGGAGGTGTACCCAATCAATTAGTTGGATTCGTGGGCATACTAAGGCAATAAAAAAATACACAAGTGCAAATTAGCATAATAATTAAATGACTTTTGGAGGTGCACCCAAGTAAAAATCCATTATCTTTTACCTATAATTAAATATCCTTTCGGCTTTATCAAGGAATACTTTCGGCTTTATTGTAAAAGCAGATAGAATGACCAAATATCAAGTAATACTTTCGGCTTTATTGTAAAAGCAGATAGAATGACCAAATATCAAGGAATACTTTCGGCTTTATTGTAAAAGCAGATAGAATGACCAAATATCAAGGAAACATGAAACATGCGAGGGCAAGAGATATAAGAAAACCTTCGTCCCGTTTGGGTAATTAAAGTTTCAAATATTTGACTTCAAATATAATTTTCAAAGATGACGTTCTATTCAAATAATTCTGAAAATACATTATCATACGTGTTAAGGAACATATTTCAAAATAATGATGAAATAATAAAAAAGGCAAAGTATGCAAGTTGTGAAAATAGTTGGCAAAATATATACCTGTTAGTACTTGAAGTGGAACAGGTAACTCAAACATCATTTTGTACTTATTCATATTTTTAGAAATCATGTATTTCAATTAAAAAATCTAAACTCGTTTTTAACATAATTGAATAATTTTCTTAGTATTTTGATAACATATTTGTTTTTATCTTTTTTTGCCATCAATTCAAGTACCACACGGTTAGATTTCGATGATTTTTGAAATCAAAATTTTAATTATAAATTAAATATTTCAACAAAACTATAGGAAATTAGTACTTGAATTAAAGATAAAAGGATGAGGAATTTGATTTTTTAGATCGAAATATCAAAAAAAACTCATCTCTTGCGTATAAATTAAACATATATTTTTGAAGTGGAATGTATGTCTTAATGTGCAATATTTAAAAATAGAAAATATTTGTAGGAAAAAATTATAATTTTTGGATTGAAAATCTTCTTACTTTTTTCTATTGAAGAATATACTATTTTGGAGTTGAAGTAGAATATGTTATTCTCACATGTTAGATTTTTTCATGTGTTTCGGTGTTTTGGGTTTTGACGTAATTTGCTATAATGAGATACTTTTAGTTTAATAAAAATAATTTTAGTTTAATACATAAGATGAGTTTTTTTTGTTGACATTTCAATCGCAAAATCGAATTCCTCGTTTATCATTAATTCAAGTACCAATTTCCTACCATTTTGTTAAAACCAATAATTTTAATTAAAAACATTCTAGTTTAAAAATCAATAAAATATCACATCGTGGTACTTGAATTGATGCCAAAAAACAGTGAAACATGAATATGTTAGCAAAATACCTAAACAATCATTCAATCATGTTGAAAACGAGTTCAATTTTTTTAAAATTGAAATGCATGATTTGTAAAAATAAGGAAAAATAATAAAAGGTGTGGGAAGTAAGTTTTATACTTTTGAAATTGTAACTCTACTACCGAGTTTATATGTTGCAATTATTTCTATAACTCTCGTACTCTGCCATTTTTTTATTTTTTTCAGCATTAGTTTGAAAAATATCCACATATTAATGTATTTGACTAAAAAAAAATATTTTTCGTAAAATCAAATGTTTCATAAGAAACAAATAAAGAAAAAGATACATAATATATTTAAGAAGAAAAACTACTACAGCTTATTCAGCTTCAATCGTAGATTTATAATGCATCATCGAGGTGATCTTAACACTCGCTAGGATTGAAAACTACATTTATATAAAAAAAATATAGTTTTCTTCCAGACCCAACGGACCCTAAGTTATTTTGAAGTCTTTTAGGTTGGATAATCTGAAAGCTACTGCTTGAGGTATGCTCAATTTTTATGATGTTGAAATTGTTTCAAAGTTAAAAATCCAACAAACGAGTCAATCAAGTCGGTTCACCGAAGTTTATAATTCACACTGAAAAGCATCAAAAGCTGTAGACAACATTACAAAGGTATACATGTAAGAAGCAACATTTTACACGATCATGTCCACACCTGTTCAAACTCAACAAACATATATCACAAATACTAAACCAGCGTCACCTAAAACATCACACCCACACTAGCACTTAATCGATGATTATCACATACAAATCAAACTCTAAGCAGCAAATCTTCCAACTAATCACACGTTCTCGTCACCCGGAGCAGGACTGGGAGGAGTAGGGAACACCAAGTTCTGGTGGATCAACGCCGCCACGGTGGCACCCAGAAGTGGGCCCACCCAATAAACCGCCTGGTTCTTGAAGTCCCCACTCACCACCGCCGGTCCGAACGACCGGGCCGGGTTCATCGAACCGCCCGTGAACGACCCGGCCAAGATCACACACGCTCCGGCCACCATTCCCACCGCCAGCGGCCCATGTGGATGCTTCCGGTTTCTCGGATCTCCTGCGATAAGTGCCGTGTAGACTAACATGAATGTGATCACGCTCTCCACCACTGCACCGCCGAACCCGGTCATCTCCGTCGCAATCGCCGTCGTTGGGATCACCTAGACATGATCATGTGAAACATTCACGTCGTACACAAAGGCATCGCACAACCAATGCGACTAAAGAAGGCATTCGACACGGTTAACTTAAAAAACATTAATATACGTGAGAAGTTCACTTCAAATATTATCTTCTAGGATTGTAACTTGTCATTACAACATGCATAATTGTGATCATAATGTGTTTTTACTTTTAAAAAAGTGCTAATTGTTAAGAATGCAACTTATAAATCTTCCATGAGCACAAATAATGTGAGTGTAAAGTTCACAATGTGGATCACAACCAACGTCAAATGGTCATTATTAGTAATAGTCACAAAAATCCATGTGAGATTGTGATTACTTGGCCGGCAGTGGTGAGGCGGAGGAGGAGGCAAGCGAGTGTTGCAGCAATCATCTGAGTCGCCCAATAAAAGAGCGCAACCGGAATGCTGACGTAACCCTCAACAACAAAAGCAAACGTGACAGCAGGGTTAACATGTCCGCCGGACACATCTGCCGCAATGTAACTCGCTACGAACAATGCAAAAGCCTGCGCAACCGCTGTGGCCACCAACGGAGACGCCGAAGTGACTTCCATTGTAACCTTGCCTACAAATCAACCATAGCTATAACCATCAGACTCATTTAATTAGAATTGAGTTTACAAAATGACAGTGATATATTTATATATATATATATGTATATATATATTTATATATATATATATATGTATATATATATGTATATATATATATATGTATGGTTAGAGATCACTAACTTGCGGACATGGTGGAGCCGACGGCGGCGAAGACGAAGAAGAAAGTGGAGATGAACTCCGCGAGGTACGACCGGAGGGAAGCGGGAGTGATGCATTGCTGGAATTGGAGACGAGCGTTGGAGGCCATGTTTGACGAGTGTTGGAAGATGCGGTTACAAGGAGAGTTGGGAGTTTGATAGGGAAGAGATCGATGGTGGCGGTTTCTTATTTGTTAGGATGAGATGTGACGGTTGGAAGTGTTTAGTTAGTTATGGTCTTATACGAGCAGGAAAGAAATATATGTTCGATTGTTTTTGTTCTGTTTTGGTTTTATGGTAAATCGGTAATCGTTGGTATTGTTTAATTATGAGTTTGGGTTGGAACAATTGAAAGCAAAAGGGCTGACATCTTGGGCCCAAGCTGGTCGTTCACTACGTGCGTTGCAAAAACCCAATGCATAATTGAGATATGGACATAAGAACTAGCCCATCAGACCCATCATTACATCGTTCATTAATCTTGAATGAGCCTACCAAAATTTATTCAAATAGTTGAAACTTAAAAAGTATCACAGCTAAACTCTTCGATTATAATAATTTTTATCAGATAACATGTAAAGTCGTGAAGTGAGAGAGAGAAGGTATGGGGTGGTATGGGGTGGAGTGATGTGTGTATGGGTGGAGGTATGGTGAGGAGTATGGGTAGGTGTAGGGTTTGTTTATAAAAACCAAAACTCAACTCTTTCTTCCCTTTTCTCTTCTCCATTTCGTTTCCACTCAAACTCATCCATTCTTCTTGCATCCCGGCGACCAGAGGAGGAAGGAGAGGAGCTCCGGCGACGTGGTGAAGGCGCAATCGAAGAAAGAGCGCCGGGAACAGAGGAAAGAAGGAGAAGGAGCTAGAAGCGACGCCGGAGGAGGAGGAGCTCGCCGCACACGTCTTCTTCGCGGTGAAAGGTATGCCAAGTCTTCATAGTAACTCCCCAAAAGGTGTGGGAGTGTAGGGGGCGGCGTTGGTGTCGTTTTCCCCGGTGTAAACCACTGAACCGAGGTTGAAGACGACTGGTTCGGTCGACCGTTGTGTGTCTCGGTCGACCGAACATCGTCTAAATGATGCCTGTTCAGTGGCGATATTGTAGTGTTTCGGTCGACCGTGTTAGGTTCGGTCGACTGATATTTTATAAAAATAACTTGCTGCCCGAAAACGGTCGAACGACGTCTGTGTGACGGTCGACCGTTTATGCCAAATTTTAGCGGGAATATTTTATAAGGGTTATATTAGTCCGGTCGACCGGTGGTTGTTCGGTCGACCGATCCCAGTAGATAGGGTAGACAGACCTTCGGCCAACCGAGTGTGTGTCTCGGTCGACCGAACTGCGCAAAGTCGGTCAAGAGCGTTGACCATCTAAACGGTCGACCGCTCGTTGTGATCCGGTCGACCGACCGCGTGCAGTTTTCTGCAGTGAAGTGCCTGTAGATCGGTCGACCGGAAGAGAGGTTTCGGTCGACCGAATGCTGTAGGCAGGATTCAGGCAGTTTTCCTTATCGGTTGAACGGACCCTGGTTTGACCGATAGGATATATATGTATATAAAACGTATAGCGTAGACCTTCCAAACGGTCGACCGCTAGATTTGACCTTGTTCGACTGGTGGGTCAAATTATCTTTCCTTGGTGGATTTATCCACATGCGTGACGTCGAGCAGAGGCGACTACCGGCTGCCGAGCCCACGGTCGATCACTGGACCTCGGAGCTACGGATTTCACCTACGACGAGAGCGTATTTCTGTTGGACCCCTCGTGGATGCCTGTGTGGCAGAGAGGGATGCATTCCATGCCTGTGTGGGTGGTAGATGCCTCCTTCCCTGGTGGGGGAAGGGGTTGCATTTTCCGTGTGTCGGAGAGCAAGGTCACTTGTGCCTGTGCGGCCGAGAGACGCCTTCTTCCCTGGTGGGGGAAGGGGATGCACTTTCCCTGTGGAGGAGAGCGAAGACCCCCTCGTGTGGGCCTGGATTGGCAGGGGGGATGTCTTCCATGCCCCTGTGTGCGGCTGGGAGATGAGTGTAGGATTTCATGTTTAATTATACATATATATTTTCGAATTTTTTTATGTATAATAAGGATCAATTACAATTTTTTTGATTTATTTCATGCATGCATCAGTTTGTTTTAACATCTAGTTTCAAAAATCTATTAAAACAAACAAGGGCTCCGAAATTCATACCTAGAAGTTCTCAAAAACTTCTTGAAGATTCGGAGACGTTGGGGATGCTTCTCGCCGCGCTGGATGCCTCCGAGTGTTCACCGAAACCCTAAACAAGGTTGGAGAGAAAGGAGCTAGCCAATCGATCTCCAAACAAGCTTAGAATCTAGCTACAAACCCCTTCCTTAGCCTCTGAGATTTCTCCTTCCAAAGACTTAGAAAACTAAGAGAATTTTCGTGGGTTTTAGTAGTGAATTAGGAGAGAAAATAATTTCTGAATTGTGTGTCACAATTAGGGAGAATAAGGACCTATTTATAGGTTCCAATCTTACTCTTAATCATGGCTATTCTTTAGTCACAGTTTTATGACAATTTCTCTCACAAACTAATTCCATAATGCATTATATGCACCCACAAAACGTTTGACCAAATTTGGAGCTAATCTAACCATCGATCAAATTAATCTCTTAATAATCAAAGGCAGAAAATCGACCGTTGTTCGGTTTACCGAGTCCCACTCGGTTAACCGAATTTGTCACGATCGTTTAACCGAGTACGTGACGGATGACCGAATCTTAAGGGGAAAAATTCTCCTTAACCGATCGGACTAATTCTCGTCCAAGACCGAGTGCTATTCGGTTAACCGAAAATATCGGAACTTGACATTGTTCGGTCGACCGTTTCTGGTTCGGTACACCGTACCAAAGTTCCAGGCACTTTGGTCAAGTTCGGTCAATCAATTACGATTATCCGTTCCACGTTCGGTTGACCGATCCATAGATCCTTCGGTCGACCGAACCTCAACGGATTACCGAACTTCTACCCGATTTTGCCTATTTCAAATTTTGGATTTATTTCCAACAAAATTTGAACTTGGGGTTTTAGCAAATTCACAACTTATGCAATATATTATCCTATGCAACAATAAATTATTGCACCCCATAATATATGCATCTCATATGAATTTATCATGATTCTAATTATGTTATATATACAACATAATTGATTTTACTCGTTCACCACATGTGTCATATTTTCTATGAGAAACCCGACACATTATATGAACCAAAAATTAAGCTTCTTGTTTCACGGTTTTTGCGGTGTGACCTATGGGAGGATCTAAACTAAGTTGGCAGTGATATTAAGAGCTTAATATCACAAGCTATAAGCGGTATCTAGCTACACATTATAGCTCCCAATTAGTTAGATGTCTTAATTCCACTCGAACCAAAACCCGATCCATTTAGTGATGGAGTGCACCACTTGTGTCCGTCCCTTGCCTCATGATATTAAGAATACACACAAAGTAGTATTGTGTCATCTTTGTCTTAGTATTCATTTCTTGATCTCTTTAAGCTAGTTATAAATATGTGACTTAACTCAAATCACATTGTGCACATTATAACTTTGCTTTATCAAGGGGCCCACTAATATCATCACTCAATTAAGAGGGGCAATGATAGTCTTTTGACTAACTATCTTCTCCAACAAAAGTTGTACTTAACCAACTAATGCCTTTAGACTACACTCATCGATAGCTCAAGACACCAATCTAATTAAGAACTCCTTAAGCGATCGGATATAAGTCTCATATCAAAGGACCAAAGACACAGTAAAATATTAATGACACAGAAACACATTTCTATAATATTTTACTTATTAGGTCTATTCAGTATACAAAAGTAATATTTTCCTCTTTTGCATACCCGTGTTATCACTCACTTGTAGAGCTACAATGATCTATGACCAACACGACAATCTTAACTCGGTAATTAATGTTCCATGTTAATTACCATGATTGCGAATATCTTTTGTTTTATGTAAACCAATATCTTTTAGAGCTCTACGGTTAAGGACCAAGAACCTCTTCCTTAACACTTCCAAAAGACGAATAACATAAACAAGGAACAAAACGATTTCTCATTCAATTCATAATAATTAGCATTTAAAAGTAAAACTTTTAGAACACATTCCCTTCAATCTCCCACTTGTTATTAAAGTTTTCTTTCTCATACATACTCAATGCATAAAACAATAATTACTAGGGCAAACCCCATTACATATCAATCATCAAGCCAATCTACATGGTTCCTCAATCCCATGGACTCGAAATGCATTTCGCCCTTGGCTTGGGATAAGGGTTTTGTGAATGGATCAGCTGTGTTGCTGTTGGTGTCCACCCATAACAGATTTATTTTGCCTTCGTCGATGAGGTCACGTGTCACGAAGTACTTACGATCCATGTACTTCACTTTGTGGTGTGATCTAGGATCCTTGATTTGCGAGATAGATGCACTATTATCGCAAAATAGCTCGATGGGTCCCTCGCTTGTGGGAACTACTCCAAGCTCTTCAAGGAACTTCTTGATCCACACTCCTTCCTTGCTCGCTTCAGCGACAGCCATTACTTCTGAAGCAGTGGTTGAATCGGCCGTAGTGGTTTGCTTCCAGCTACGCCAACTCACAGCTCCACCATTCAGAAGGAAGACGTATCCTGATTGCGACCTTCTATCGTCTGGATCACTCATGAAACTCGCATCCGAGTAACCTTCAGCTATCAATTTCCTTTGTCCTCCATAAACAAGAATCTTATCCTTAGTCCGATTAAGGTACTTTAGGATATTCTTGACCGCAGTCCAATGCTCAGGACCTGCGTTGGATTGATGACGACTTGTCACACTTAGAGCATACGAGACATCTGGTCTTGTGCAAGTCATCGCGTACATGATCGACCCAATTGCCGAAGCATAAGGGACATCCTTCATGTACTCTAAGTCCTTACGTGATTGCGCACGTTGAGACTTCTTGAGTTGCACACCCATACTCATTGGCACACTGCCTTTTTTGGAGTTGTTCATCTTGAACCTTTCCAAGACCTTGTCAATGTATGCACGTTGACTGAGGCCAATGAGTCTACGGGGTCTATCTCGATATATCTTGATTCCCAAGATGTATTGAGCCTCACCCATGTCTTTCATCGAAAATGCAGATTTCAATGAACTTCTCGTTTGCTCAAGCAAAGGAATATGATTGCCCATAAGCAATATGTCATCGACATATAGGATTAGGAATACTACATGGCTCCCACTAACCTTCTTGTATACACAAGGTTCTTCCTTACTTTGAATGAAGTGAAGCTTCTTCACTTCCTCGTCAAAGCGTTTGTTCCAACTCCTTGATGCTTGCTTCAATCCATAGATGGATCTTTGAAGCTTGCATACATTCTCGCTATTCTTTGGATCTTCAAAACCTTGAGGTTGTACCATGTACACATCCTGCCTCTCTGAGAAACTGCTGCGCGGGATTCCTGTCTTCAGATTTCGTCCTCCTAATGTACTCTCTGAAGTTGTAAATGTGCCTTTGATTAGGATTATCGTCCGGAAATTTCTTCTTTACCGCCAACAAAATGTTACGGGGCCTTGCTTGTGCCTCTGTCATATCCCGAACAATTTGCTTTGCCCCAGCACTAAGTCCGCTGACCTGTCGGTGACCCTCTGAATAAACTGCCAATGGGTGGTTGTGCTGCCCAAACATGCTACTAGAAATAATAACCCATCCATCACGATCTCGTCGCTCCACCACTTTTACCAAAAACCGACAACCGCAACCTTTTCTTTTCGTATTCTTTCGCAATGCAATACTCGTATCGCGAGAACTCATCTCACGTCTGCGATCGCATCTGAGGTAACAATCCATCCGGTTATCTGCTTTTGGTTTGTACGATGATATAACCAAAAAAAATCCGGCTCCTATCGCAATTTGTTTCGCCCATTTATAACCTTCCTCGATTGTTGTAAATATTTCTTTACTGTCAAAAAGCTCACTGTAATCTACTCCATCACCACCGAAATCTTGCAACGGAACCTGAAAATTTTGAATTTAACAAAAACAAAAAAAAACAAAAAAAAAACGGGCGGCTGGCTAGGCCGCCTCCACCATGGTGGAGGCGTGCATCTAAGCCGCCTCCATCTAGGTGGAGGCGTCTGTCTAAACCGCCTCCACCTAAGTGGAGGCGGCTTAGCCAGACGCCTCCACCTATGTGGAGGCGGCCTAGCCAGACGTCCGAGTCGGAAAAAAAATTCCGCCCCCGTTACCTCGCCGGATTCTGGTGCTTCGCCGGACATTTTCGTGGTGTTTGTACTGGGAATGTGAGTAAAACTGAGTCAAACACCTTGTTTAAAGACACGGGACGAAATCGGTATTAATTGATTTGTTAGGGGCAAAAAGGTCATTTTGGGGCGATTTAAGTAGTTTTCCGGCGACGAATAGTAGTTCCCTAATGCATTTGGTAAAGTAAGAAACTAGAAAACATTGGTAGCGAAGTAGCTGTTGCAGTCGGAGCTGAATATGGGGTAATCTCAAATCGCATACCTAAAAAGCATGAGTTGTAAGAATGGTTTGGACAAAATTAAGAAAGGAAATGACAACGTGGTTATTTAATAATGTATTATTACAGTGAAATAGGAAGACCAAGTGAAAGAGATAATAAATGATGAAACTGTAAACACAAAAATGTGTGATATTCAAGGACCTGAGTGTGGGTGCTGATACCTCCAATAAGCAAGTATTTTCACATCAGACCGAAATCCAATATTCTAATTCTACTTGCTTAATTTCATCAACCTATTTATGGTTTAATCAAAATCGAGCAATCTACGTCAGATATTGTAAATGGATAGTTTCCAAATTACCCTCCATTATATGACACGTAACACAATTTGCTCACTAAACTAATCGCTAGTGCAAACAGCCAGATGTCACATCTATGCCACTTCGTAATTCACACCTCACTTAATTATCAAGGACGGCACCTCATCGATATTATTTAAATATAGTACTCTTGTCTCAGTTGTCTGTTGTGGCTTACCGGTATTATCAAGCACTCATGTTCTATTCCAGCGAACAAAAACATAGTCCAAGAAAATAAGCAGGTTCTATGACCAATACCGTTGCCATCTACACCAATAATTAATTCTTGACTAGTCGTAATCCGATAAAAACAAAGTTTTGTGTTACTGTAATCAATCAACCATATGCATCCAGGACCACGCTAACAGACTTCTTCCACAAGAAAAGGAATATGGTTGAGCAACCATGTTCTCATTCGCGCAAGTTATGATCCTTATTGTAATTAATTTCAATATTTACAAATTATCGTAGTTGAGCATTAACATGTGCTACCATGCACGAATTAGCATCCATAACACGGGGAAAAGAAGCCTACGTGGGAGTTAACTATGTTTACATGTGTAACATGTCTACAAGTTAATAATCTTATCATTGCTAACTAAAAAATATGGTAATACATATATAGTAGTCCTTAAACGTACGTACATGAATTTGAAATATAGCTAGATCCATCGTGCATGACGTAAGCATTTTTAGACCCGAAGTTGGACCAGACCCAATAAATATTAACGATCAGACATGTTTGAACCAATTTCTGTAAGTATTAACTAGAAGTTCGAACCGTCCATCGGTTTAGCTGAACCGACCGTTGAACCATCGGTTTAGCTGAACCGACCGCTGGATCATCGGTTCCCGGTCTAACCGGGTTGAACCGTCTGGTCCGGTCCGGTTTTTAAAACCTTGGTGTCAACTTAATAAGTCATGTAATGAGGATATTTAGAGTTGGTTGGAGTAGATTCTTAGCCCGATGTGACCACCAAATGGCCATATGTGATTGGAGCGCATTGTGCGGTGATGTGACCACCAAATTAGGGGTGCACATAGGTCGGGTCGGGTCGGGTTTGGGTCATAACCCGACCCAACCCGAATTTTTCGGGTTTTCGAAAAACCCAACCCGAACCCGAACCGATTCGGGTTCAGCCCAACCCGACCCGAAATTTTCGGGTTGGGTTGGTTCGGGTTGGACCCGAATCAGCAAGGCATAATCAACTTTCACCTATAAAATCAAAATGTCTTCCAATTTTCATATAGTGCATAATAAGATAGAGCTACCATCAACGAAAATGAGAAACGAACGGCGAAGAAAGGAGATGGGAAGTAAAGCACAGCAACGTCCTTCAGATAAGTCACCTGGAGGCTCAAATTTAAGCCTACGTGATTTTGTAATAACGTGCTGTATTTGCATGGCAATGAGGGCAACGTTTTATTGTAATATCATGCTTTACATGGTTAGCATAAAGATTTAAATTAATGCACATCTAAGATTGATGCATCCACAATCTTGATCAACTCAAAATTTATCAAAACTGTTATGTATTAACTAAATAGTGGACGTATCGACTTCATATCGTCTAACAACAGAGAACGTAGTGACAACTCAAGCCGAAACATGCGTGTTAAGGCATTTGCAAATCACGTTTTTGTTTTCTATTCACTGGGAAACTAACAGACTATTTAACAATCCAGTTTGGGCAATAACACAAACCCTGTTTTCTAACTGCACAAAAAAAGTTAGTTTCTACTTTCAATATCAGAGAACTTGGACTACCAAGTGAATGCTGCAGGTAAAAATAAAAATACTCCCAAGTGAACCGAAAATACTCCCAAGTGAACCCAACGGAAAAAAAACATTACAAATATTCTTCGGGTTCGGGTTCGGGTTGGGTTGGGTCAACCCGACCCCTCAACCGGAACTCGACCCGAAAATTCGGGTTTCAAAATTTTCGAATCCAACCGAACCCGAACTCTTTCCCAACCCGACCCAACTCGACCCGACCAGTCGGGTTCGGGTCGATTTTCGGGTTCAACCCGATCCATGTGCACCCCTACACCATATGAGCACGAGGTTTGTACATATAAAAGGAAAAAATGAAATAGTAATAAGAAGTTTCTAAATTAGTAGATCTAAGCCTATTTCTCATTCCCGTTGGTGGACTCCAGTAGCTGGGTGAATTCCTGGTGAGTAATCCTAGGGTGCGACTAGATACACGGATCTCTTTCTATGTCATTTTTTCCATGATAGATTCAAATGGTAGCCATATATAGGTAGTTATAAGGAGAGATCTAGTATCTTAAAATTTTGTTAATTGCGTGACGATTAAATTAAATTTAAAATCTAAATTGAAAACGTAAATTATAGATCTTGATCTACAACATATTTAGATAGAAATCGTCTAAAATCATAAAATTTGGACACGTTTTACGTAATATTTATAGAAGTAAAAATGAATGTACTACATTCATTAAAAATTATTTCTAGATTTATATGAAATGATTACCAAATTTTATGAATTTTGACGTCCATAATCTTCGATTTCATTTTTCAATTTGAAGTTTAGATTTAGTTTTATCGTCAAACGCATTCATTACACAACACTACTGTATAATAAACACATGCTGGATTTCATATCAAGAATTTTTGTGCTTCTCTTCACACCCATATCTAATCCTAGATCTCCATAAGAAGTCTTCCGTAGATCGATCAGTTTTTTCTCTTAAAGAAATTTAAGACCGGTTGGCCCACCCTAACTACTTCAGAGAGTAGTAGGCGATAAATTTTCTCGAAACTGTAGTATACGATAGTCAAGCTAGGTGACTTGCTAAGCTTAGGATTGAATTATATTTAACTAATTTAGAGAGTACACCTTATTGAAACTCTTGTTAGAGATAGTCCACATCGCTTAAATGTGGAATCTCTCCTGGACATATAAGTTGAGGGGTCCCTCCACTTATTGCCAATTGGTTTTGAGTTGGATACCCTGTTCTAATATGGTATCAGAGTCTGGTTAAGGTCCAACGGTCGGCTTGACACTTTATCCTTTGTTCCCACGCGTGATACTGGTTACGCGTACGGGAGAGTGTTAGAGATAATCCCACATCGCTTAAATGTGGAATCTCTCCTGGACATATAAGTTGAGGAGTCCCTCCACTTATTGTCAATTGGTTTTGAGTTGGATACCCTGTTCTAATAACTCTTACTAAGGTAGTGGACATCATTGAGGTAACTTTCTCCACGCCGACTAGTTTCATGCGTCCAAGAACTAGAAGTGAAATTAATTATGGGGAAAGAGAGAGGAGAAAAAGGATAATCAATGAGAAGCAAGTGAATGAGAGCGACACTAGACAAGGGCAAGAGCTAGCTGACGATGGGACGATGAGAGCAGGTCAAGTCAGGTAACTTAATTTGGACGGCTCTGTCAATAACAAAGGTTGTAATCAGCTTTGGGGATAATTTTTTTGAGAGGAGACGAGATTGTCAAGGGAATGCGTGAATTTGGTTTTTAAATGAGTGATGTTGGCCCGCAATGAAGATTGAATGACGGAACTCTTGAGCAAGACTCAGTGACATAACTATCTCGCTGTTAGACCGTCCAAAGCTATATAAAAAATGCATTCTGGTGGTTATAAGCGTATAAAAAACGTCAAGGTGAATGACCAAAATGAGGAGGTCACAACTTCATATTAATTATGAGATCGTCCAGCATTTTTATCAGGTTGCATTTGAACAATAGAACAAAAGGATCTTAATTATAGGTTAAAAAAGAGATTGTAAGTACGATCACAAGGTTTAAAATATGCCGAGTCCTTGGCTTCACTGCGTAATTACTGACCCACTGCTTTGATCTTGTTGTTAAATTGGAGATAATCTCGTACACCACATTCGTTCTATTTTGGTCATAATTAGGGTCGTTATTATATAAACGTGCAATTAAAGAACATCATTTCATTTTAAGGTCTGATCTCATAATAACAAGATTGTCGGTACGAGTATTTACATGAAACACTAAGATTAGAAAGTAGTAAGTACAAACCATACGGTATTTAGATTTTATTATTTTATCTACTAATTACGTCGTGCTTTAAGGATGTAATAGCTTAAATCTAAACACCTTAATTAAACTAAACTAAACCTAATTAACCTAATTAAGCCATGATTAGTGCAGGATGAGGTGGAAGAATTGGATAAGAATTGGGAGATGAGGTGTTGGTGTAGGATTTGAGGAGGTGGAGGTGGTAAGTTAAAATGTATATATATAGTTAGATAAGATTTTAATTAAAACGTTTTCTTCAGTTGATCCAGCAGAGAGTGAGAGAGAGTTTCGGAGAGGAGAAGAAGAGAAGGAGAAGAAGAAGAGGAGAGATAGCACAGCTTTACACCGATAGACAGATGGTCAGTCAGAGCGGACGATACAGACATTGGAGGACATGCTGAGAACGTGTACACTTGACTGGGTCGAGCATTGGGATGAGCACTTGTCGCTGATAGAGTTTGCCTACAACAACAGCTACCACTCGAGTATTGGGATGACACCATATGAGGCATTATACGGGAGGCCATGTAGATCGCCGGTATGCTGGAGTGATGTGGGCGAGAGACAGCTGGTTGGACCTGACATTATACAGTTATATTTAGAGAAGGTCGACGTGATTCGGAGACGACTAGCTACAACACAGAGCAGGCAGAAGAGTTATGCTGATACGCGGAGGCGTGAGCTGACTTTTGAGGTAGGAGATCATGTATTCCTGAAGATCTCACCTTCCAGAGGGGTGATGAGATTCGGGAAGAAGGGGAAGCTGAGTCCGAGGTATGTCGGACCTTTTGAGATATTGGATCGGGTCGGTGAGGTGGCATATAGGATTGTTTTACCACCACAGTTCGGAGGACTTCACAACGTCTTCCATGTTTCTATGCTGAGGAAGTACGTGGCCGATCCAGCTCATGTGATTGAGATAGCAGTACCGGAGATCCAGCAGGATTTGTCATTAGATGAGAGACCAGTTGAGATTGTGGATCAGATGGTACATCAGCTCAGGAGGAGAGCGATTCCGATGGTGAAGGTCAGGTGGCAACATCACAGTATCAGAGAGGCTACCTGGGAGATCGAGGAGGATGTCAGGAGGCAGTATCCAGAGTTATTCCGGTAAGTCAGTTGCTTCGAATTTCGCGGACGAAATTCCTTTAAGGAGGGTAGATTGTAATAACCTAAATCTAAACACCTTAATTAAACTAAACTAAACCTAATTAACCTAATTAAGCCAAGATTAGTGCAGGATGAGGTGGAAGAATTGGATAAGAATTGGGAGATGAGGTGTTGGTGTAGGATTTGAGGAGGTGGAGGTGGTAAGTTAAAATGTATATATATAGTTAGATAAGATTTTAAGTAAAACGTTTTCTTCAGTTGATCCAGCAGAGAGTGAGAGAGAGTTTCGGAGAGGAGAAGAAGAGAAGGAGAAGAAGAAGAGGAGAAGAAGAAGTTGAGTAGAGGTTGCCAAAGCTTGGGAGACTTCCACAACCGTCAATAAGGTATGTCAAATCTTCATTATAACTCACATAAGCCTTGTGAGTGTTGGGGATCGACGTTGGTGTCGAATTCCCCGTCGGATTGCAACCTATTCAGAGGTTGAAGACGACGATCGGTCGACCGGTGCCTGTGGGCAGTCGACCGATCCTATTATTATATTGATTTGCACCCGCGAACGGTCGAACGATGTCTATGGACGGTCGACCGTTATGCCACATTTGTGCGGGAAAAAAGGTTGATGCTGTTATCGGTCGAACGGGTCCACTTAGCCGGTCGACCGAAAAACAATGAGAATAGGTCGGTTGGGGATTTTGACTTATTAAACGGTCGAACGTCCTTAACCTTGTTCGACCGATCTATTCGATGCTAAGTCGGTTGGGAGCTTTGACCATCAAAACGGTCGACCGCTCTTTAACTTTCGGTCGACCGACTGAGCATTTTAATTAAGCAGTAGAGTGCATGTGATGTTTCGGTCGAACTGTATAGCAGTTCCGGTCGACCGAATACCACTTAGGCAAAATGCTGAAATCCATGTTATCGGTTGAACGACCCATTGGTTCGACCGGTCGGATATATATATTATATAAAATTGGTATAGCGTAGACCATCCAAACGGTCGACCGCTAGATGACTTTTGTTCGACCGATTGGTCGGTAATTCGGTTGGCGTGGTTCGACCGATACACTTGTTTGTACAGTACCGAGTACTGTGTGGAGGACCGGTCGACCAGTGTGCTTGTAGCGGTCGACCGATCTGCCGCAGGTTGGTGGATTTATCCACACGTGATCCGTTGAGTATAGGTCGACTACCGGCTCCGGGGCGACGGTCGATTACCGGCCTTGAGAGCAACGGATTTCACCTTCGACGAGGGCGTATTATTGTATTACTATTGCCTCTCTTACCGAGCGGGGTGTGAGGGATGTGTGCCGTAAACCTTGGGCAGTTTGCTGGGGTTTAGCGGTAGGTCGAGGATGTTCCGGCAGGGTGCGCGTCTGGCGGCTCTTGGGGGAGCAGCGGCTGTCGTCTGACCCGAGTTGTGTATTCGGCGGGCTGACTCGCTCCTGGGGTGGCGGCGTAGTGCCAAGGTTCCTTTCTGCACGTTTGGGGAGCAGTGGTGCCGACTGACCTTTGTGAGGCAGCGGTGGACTGACTTGACCCTCGTGGCAGGAGTGGTTCAGTACCGCGGAGGCGGAGAGGGGCATTATTGTGGGCCCGAGGTGGATGATCATGTGCATTGCATTGCATTGTCTTTAATTCCTTTTTGTATTTTAGAATGTTTGGTATACGGGGTTCCTGCAGGGAACTCAGGCATATTTGTTTGTTTGCATTTCAGGTAGCGAGTAGCATTAGAGTCAGGTGGTGACCGAGGAGGGTGCCCCCGGGATCTGATCCTGTAGTTTATCTTCTTCTTTTGAGGTGATTACATGTTGTATAACTTTTGTTTGTAATCACAGTCAGTCTGTATATTTGACTTCCACGTGGATATTTTATATTATATATATGTTGGTTTGTTTCCCGTGACGTGCCCCTGGTTGACCGTTGACAGTCTTTATTATTGTTTAAATTTTCCGCTGTTTTCGGGTACGTTACAAAAGACGTTACTCACTGGCATTTCTTACACTGATTGTTCTTCAAGACTACGTAGTCCCAACTAATTAACGGCCATGTTGTTTACTGTATTGACCTTTCTAATGCAGAAATCTTACGATTTGTTCCAGAAGTACTTCTTGGTTAATCGGTCGTTGTGTTTGGTCATTCCCATTGTTAGGGTTGGAAATATCGATAATTAAGGTACATTCTATAATCCACGACGCCCATATTTGACAAGGTCATCAGTACAAATCTGCAAGTTAGAGTTGTCTAAAAAGGTTTCATTTGAATGGTTGCATTTTGGCAATTGTGTTTTCATATATTTTACATTTTTTTTATTTTAACGTAGCAAATGTACACACGTAAACTTTGCGAAGGAAGATAAGAGGAGAAAATTTCAGTTATTGTGGGCTGGTGGGAACGTGCAACCTTTTGATTAAGAATACCTCAAGATAACTGGTTAAGCTATTTCAACTTGGTTATTTTGGCAATTGTGTTTGGAACTATAAGGATGTGGGCTGTTCAAAAGGTCATTTGTGTTCTAAACCAGGGCGGGCACTCATCTAACCACATTAAAATTCATTAAATGACAGTTACTATATAATTAAAAATATTAATGCTATAACTGAAATAACATAAGTGATTCAACGAAAAACCAAAACTCGAACTAAATGTATTGAAGACATCGAAAATATAACTCAAAAGCTATAACTAACCCACTAGGTTAAAAGTTAAAACTGTTGTTATAATTACAAATATGATCATGTAATACAATGTGTTATGGATGTCAAATAAATATTTAAACAAAATCTAGATTAAACCATCGTACAAATTCATATTTAGAAAAAAATAAACAAACGAAGAATAATGATTAGAAAACACCTTACAAACTGAGCCGTCGAATTCTGACTTGTCTCAGAGAAAATATCGCTCTCACGTACCGGTGCGATGGGTTTGACACTTTTATCTTAGGATAGAACGATTCCTTCGTCGAACGGGCACACGCCGGAGTCGACGAACCTCGAAAGCAGATCAAAACCTCGCAAGAATCGACCGCCGGAGAATGCTTACAAACCGAGCCGTCGAATTCCGACATGCCTCAGAGAAAATATCACCCCCACGTACTGGTGCAATGAGTCTGACACTTTTCTCCCATGATAGAACGGTTCTTCGTCGAACGGGCGTACACCGGAGTCGACGAATCTTGAAAGTAGATCAAAACATCGCAAGAATCGACCGTCGGGGAATGCTGGAATTCGTGGGGACAAAAATCACCGGAGTGGTTTTTCGTTGAGAGAGAGAAATAAAAGATGTGTATGATTTTTTGTCTTTTTCTGGGTGGGGTGTATGACCTTTTATAGTAGTTTATGCACAAAAATATTACCCCTTAATCCTCATTAACATGAGCCCATGATCACGATGTGTCTAACCAACTTTTGTATATGGGTTTAACCACCCCCTCCACTCCTACTCTCTCAACTTTTCAATATTTAATTTTCTTAATTAAGTTGTTCATAGGTCTAACCCAAACTTAATAATCCAACAAAAACTCTATAACAAAAGTATGGATACATTTTATCGCATACAAAGTTCACGTTCGGTGAGATCAAATTTGTGGGTCTAAGTACTCTAATGGGATCTATAACGAGCCAGTATTTGGAAGGTTGTGCTTTCAACAACAAGAATGAGTCCATTTAAGAGGCTCCTTCGTGTTATCGTGTTGTCGACTGAGGCAAGTGCTCGTCTATTAAGCCATAAGTCATTTGCGACGACTACTGAATATAAGATGTCCAAAACATAGCAAACGTGGTATTCAAATTTAATGACTTGATGAGAGTACGTCAAATCTATACTTAGATCACCAAAAAGTAGGTGTAATTATCTAAATGTGTGTTTTTTAAAAATGAGATGGAGAAATTTGTTGTTAGCAAGATATGTTGGTATGTAAAAAAAAAGAATAACTATGAAAAACAAATCTTATCGTGGAAGAAAATCTGACCGTTCAAGCAACTTCTCTACTTAGTATCAATCTCTCTCTCTCTCCTTAATTTACATCACGAGTTTCCCAATTCCGGTTACAGAATCAAATTCAATACATTTAAATAGCCACCCTTTTATTTAGATAGAGCAAATTTAAAACCAAGATCCCTATCAAATTCCACTTAGAAGAATTCTTCGTTGTACAAGCACAATCACTCCATCGGATCAACTTGGTATTAGATGATACCATTAGAAGTAGTAGTCTAATACTCTAATGTGTGAATTGAAGGCGTATGATTTACAAATAACTTTTTTAGATGACTGCTCTTATTCTCTTGAGCATTTAAAAGCCCACCATAACACTTACCGTCTTTATACTTCACGCGATCTAATCTATAACTTTAAGCAATTCCATACTATCTGTAATGACTCGTATTATCAATGCTGAATCTTCTTAAACATTTTCCACGTTTCCCTGGTACAGAATTAGAATAACCAAGATTAAAAATTACAATTCAACAAAGTTAATATTGAAAGTAAAATAAAATAGAAACAGCAACAACAATAAAAACCTCACCAGTCACCAGCGTAATTAGCACAAAGGATTAAGGTTGTATCTTAATTCTTAAGTTGATGTTGGGCAAGACGTACGGAGTCCACGTTCTCTTCCGTTGCATGCATGCATGGGGGAACCCACGCCGTTTGAACAGGGCTGTATGTCTCCCGACCCCTCCTGACACTGTTCTTCAAACACCCTACACGCCCTCCTTTTTCCAATATTAAATAACAATCATTATAATAATGATAATGATAATTAAGCACGACCACCACCACAAGTCCTCCTCCACCACCCTGTTCACCGTCCACATAACGACAGGGACTACCGCTCTGTTGCACCATTTCCTTCTATTGTATCGTAGGGGTCTGGCTTTTGCTCGCCAGATTCCTTTCTTACGGACTGGATCCCACACCTCGTGCTCTGCGCCCCCCCACGCTCACGTGTATATATATATATCGACTCACTTTGCTACACTTGACTTGCACTCCACACCAACTTAATTGGTTGATTTACATTTTACATACCTAGAAAGAATTATTATGGAAGGCGTTGATCATTTCTTGTGGAATGGTACGAGGAAGGATGGGGGTGGTCGGGGAGTGGCTGTGTCGGCTGCCGTGCCACCGCCACCGACGCAGACCCCTCATGATCCGATGGAGTACTTGTCGAAATCTTGGAGCCTCTCGGCGGCCGAGATCTCGAAGGCGATCATTGGGAGTGGAAGGAAGAAGAAGAATTACGTTATGGATCAGCTCCCCAATCTTATGGGCTCGGCCAATACGTTAGCGCTGGCTGTGCCGCTACAACCTGCCGTACAAGGTAGATATTCTTGATGTTTTTTCACGAAATATTTTTACGTTCTAACTAAATTTTAGGATGCAGTTTCTGATGTGAGATCTACTGATTTAACCTGACTTGGTTTGTACAAATATTTACATTTGTCTTGAATCTCACTTGAATTATTTTTGGATTTGATTGGGCATGTTGTGCTCAATATGATATTGCTACAATAGTGAATTGAAGTTGTGAATTTAATCTTGTATGAGTTGTATTTTACTTTAAAATTCAAATAAAAATGGCATCCAAAAGTATATCTAAGTTTTTTTTAGAAATAGCGAATTAAATTAAGCAATCAATGATAGTTTACTTTAAATGATATTTATGAAGTTATTCCAAAATGTTTTGCTACCCCGCAACTAAAACGACATCATCTGAATTTTGTACGACGAGGACATGGGTGTCTTACTTTGCCTTATTCGATTGAAATTGCTAGATAAACTAGCAATCACACGAAGAACCACTGGCCGGCGCTGGTTCCGATCGAGCAAGGCGAGAAAAACGGGAGAAAACAAGAAGGAAAAGGCCCGTGCCGACCGGGCTGAAATTCACGTGGCAATCTCGTTGGCCGGAGTTGCTGCAGCAGTGGCAGCCATGGCTTCTAGATCACAGAGTTCTGAGATTCCGCTCTCCGCAATGAAGGCTGCAACAGAACTGCTGGCATCACACTTCATCGAAGTAGCCAGACGATCCGGCGCCGACAGCGCCAGCTTGTCGTCCACGGTCCAGTCGGCCGTCGACGTTAAGACTCCGGGAGATCTCATGACTCTTACGGCTGCCGCGGCAACAGGTAATAATATTAAGCAGCATTTAAATTTGTTGTTGGAAAGTTGGATCCATTCTGGTCACATGACGAAGGTCAATCATGGTTCTGTGTATTCAAACAGTCAAACAGCAAACAGCAAACGTGCATCTACGTGTTGGGCCCATTTGGTAGAAACAGCTTGTGCACTTGAAAAGTAGAAACAAAAGTTACTTTCTAACTGTACAATTCTTCTCCTTTTCATTATCAATTGGGATTAGCCTACGAGTTACATGTCGGGGTTTAATTAAAAACATAAAATAGAGAGACCACTGCCTAACCGAAAGAGTGAATTAATATTTACAACACGTTCATTAAATTCTTCGTTTTTGTTTGTTTGTTCAGCTTTAAGGGCCTCGGCTACGTTGAAGAGTAGGCTGAGACGTGAGGGCGGATTGAGCTACGCAGCTGTGATCCCATACAGTTGCAACCCTGACGTTTTCTGCAAAGAAGGCAAGCTTTTGAAGAGAACAAAGACAGGTGGTTTTTTCAACAAATTCAATTGATGTGGACATTTTCTTACGTTTAGTTTCTTTGATCAAACTGCAGGAGCCCTTCACGGGAAACATGTCACAGTCTACATCAACAAGAGTTCACAGGTGAGGTTCAAATCTGCCCGTGCCTTTTGTCCCTGTTTTGTTTTCTTTTGACAACAAAAGTACTTACAAATTATCAAAAAAAGAAGAAGTACTTGACAAATTTTGCTATTGATTTGATGTCTTCTACAAGGAGGATTCTTGTGACAAATTTAGCTCTGCCTGACACATATTTGTTTATCATAACACGTTTAATTTGAAGATTTTGATCATTTTACTTGATCCAGACTAATTGAACAGCTTTTGGCAGAATCTCAATATTTAAATTTTACTAAATCACATATATTTAAATTTGAAATTTGAAATTGCTGGAACAAACCAAACAATTTTACAAGATTATTAAACCTAAAAATAAATAAATATGTGTAGCTTTATTTAGTCCACTAAGGTGCCTTATCTAATTATTCCAAAATCTCGTGCAGGTGATCTTGAAGATGAAAAGCAAACACATGGGTGGAGCTTTCTCAAAGACAAAAAGCAGTAAGTCCTCCTAAAACCTTCTCATCACAAAAAAATGATAAAAACTAGATCAAACGTTGTAGGTATCATTTTCGGACCTGAGTTTGTCCAATAATTCTTACAAGTGGATCAGTTCATCCAAACAAGACCTTTTGTATTTCTAGAATCATCAATTTCAAAAGTCCAATTCACATGATCAAAATTCATTTATAAGCTAGAATTCTAAACTTTTGTTCTCCAAAATTATGGATTTTAACCCCCAAAAAATGATGTTTTTTTGGAAACAGGCGTTGTGTACGGTGTGTACGGGGACATCCCATCATGGCCAGGACGGGGCAAAGGATTACACTTCGGGCTGAGCACATCAGTGAGGATTATAGAGTTCGAGTGCGAGAACGAGATCCAGAAGCAGAAGTGGGTCGATGGTGTGGGGAATCTGCTCAACCAAGCGTCGGAGGAGCCAGATGAGCTTCAGAGGTCACTCAAACAATTGAAGCTGAGATGAAGCCTTTTTTTTTTTTTTGATAAGCCAAGGATGGGGTCATGTTTTTTTTGTCACAGATTGATTTGTAAGGTTCTTCCCCATGGAAGGATTTACATGTCATCTCTGTGACTGGTTGGTGTACGTTACATGAATCTTGCTATATATAGATCTGATTTAGACAAGAATTGGACGGGTTGTGTTTCTTTCTTGTGGTTTGGGTTGGCAGATCTGGTGGTCTTTTTTTTGTTGATAAAAAGGTTAAGTTTCATTAACATGAAGGTATTGCTTATGATAATCCCTCCGTAAAAAGGTTTTGCTTATTAAGTATTGTTTGAGTAGTTTTGCAGACTTTTAGATAGATAATAATATCCATATCTTGCAGACTTTTAGATAGATATCACCGATTTAACTGAGTCTGTAACGCCCCGAACAGCGGAAGATTTAAAATTTCAAAATAACCAACATAACAAACAACTAACGCGGGAACGTCACTAATATATAAATATATAAATCCGGGTGCACCCAAAATACAAGGAGTTTTCCAAAAGAAATACAACTACAATACTGATACAATGGAAGAGAATACAAGTAGTCGTACGGTCTAGCAACTGCCGAAGAGGATCCGACTCCAAAGCGCTCCGTCCTCGGTCACCACCCACTCGGACCTACTGCGGTCCTGAAAAAGATGCAACAACAATGCCTGAGTTTCCAGAAGGAAACCCCGTATACCAACTCACCTATATGCATGCATCACATAATGAACCTATCATACTAGTAGCATGTCATGACATCAACAGATATGGAAAACAGTTCCCCCGAAGGGTAAAACAGGACATCAGTCCGACAATCAATCATCGGGTCTCCCGAAGAGACCTACTGCAGGCACATGCAGTCTAGTAGCCCGCGACATCGCACCCCCCACACGCAGCTACACTACTCAAGGGTTCGACAGGGAGCCTCTGTCACGTCTACACGCCGATAGAAACAGATCTGTAAATCTCAGTGGTCGGGGCCACAGGGACCAACGGGGCCGTCGCCCGGAAGGTATAACAACAACATCTCGGTAGGTGCCCAGCCGAGGAAAACAACATAGCCGGCACAACCTCGGCCCAACAATCATCATCGCCGGCACAACCTCGGCGGCATCATCGGCACAACATCAGTGGTCCATCACAACGTCCGGCACAGCATCGGACGGTCCAGACCGAAGTCTGCCAGGTCATCAGGCTCCTCGAGCCGCGAACACCAACCGCGCCGCTATAAAAGCAGGGCAGCGACCTCCGTAGCCCGTGGGCCGGTAGTCACCTCACCCAACGCCAGTTGCGTGCCCGCACAACATCAACACTGGGATCCGCGATCCCTCAGGCCTGCTATACTACAAAGTGCCAACAATCAACTCAAAAGTCACGGTCCATACATGGAGGTGACGCGTCTCGAACACCCACACTCTTCCCAACGACGGTCCCTGGGCAGGCACGCATTACGCGCCCACCGTCACCTCCCAGCTCACGCACAAGGCGAGGACACGGGTTTCCGTGGACAAAGTTGGCGTTCAAAAAGGGAACCAGGAATTCTGTCTTGGGCCCAAACGGTCGACCGTAAGAGGTGATTCGGTCGACCGTTTCCAGAAAGGAATCGGTCGACCGTCCCTAACACGGTCTACCGCTGCGCACAGAACACAATCCCCCAACGGTCAACCGAAGGTCTAAAACCGGTCGACCGAACGAGGTCAAAATCCGGAGTCTGGTCAACATTACAATCCAGTCTATCGGTCGACCGACTCAGGTCCCGGTCGACCGAAAACTAACAGTACAACTTCTACATCATTTTATTCCATTGGTCGACCGACTCAGGGGTCTCGGTCGACCGACAACAGTTAGGGTCAACCTATATTTCTACGTCATATAACGGTCGACCGAACATACTCCAAAGTCCGAACATCATGCAACATAAACCAATATATTTAAGTTCCGGTCGACCGAACACAAGACCTCGGTCGACCGAAACGCAACAGACAGTAAAGATATACATGCATTCGGTCGACCGTCCAAGGACCGGTCGACCGCTCCGGTCGTCTTCAACCTCGCGCCAGCCGAGGTTTCTTCGCCCAAACGCGACGTCGGAGAGGCCTCCGACCTCCTCCGACCGACCAACACGACCCTCTCATGAGTGTCAACAACAAAACCACACTAGAGAGCGGCATACCTCAACGAAAACGGAGAAACGCCGGAGCAACGCTCACGCCTCCGCCACCTCCTCGCGCGCGACCTCCTCCTCGCGACGACCTCCTCACGTCGGAGTCTCCAAGCCTTCTTCCTCCTCTGATCGCCGGAAGGGAAAGAAAAGAAAGAGTGCAAGTGAGTGAATGGAGAGAATAAGAGAGAGAGAGAGAAGAAAACACGTTATAAACCCATCCAACCCATCTCTCCGCTACAGTCGCCTACACAGCTCAACCCATCACCTCTCTCCCACGCGCACAGTACTCGCCTCCTTCCCCTTCCCCATGCATACCACGCCTCCCCATGCCAAGCCAACCCTAATCCTCCTCTAATCCAAGTTTAACCCTAATCTAGGGTTTGGGTTCTAACAATCCACCCAACTTAAAAGGATTTCGTCCCGAAATCAAGCAAACACTCACCGAAAAGCTCTGGATACTGCCTCCTGACGTCCTCCTCGATCTCCCAAGTGGCCTCGCGCTCGCTGTGATCCTGCCACCTGACCTTCACCATCGGAATGGTCCTCCTCCTGAGCTGATGATCCATGCGATCGACAATCTCAACGGGTCTCTCCTCGAGCGACAAGTCCTGCTGAATCTCTGGCACTGCTATCTCAATAACGTGCGACGGATCTGCCACATACTTCCTCAGCATCGACACATGGAAGACATTATGCAGACCCAAAAACTGCGGCGGCAAGGCAATCCGGTAGGCAACCTATCCAACTCGGTCGAGGATCTCAAACGGCCCAACATATCTCGGACTGAGCTGCCCCTTCTTCCCAAACCTCATCACACCTCTGGCTGGGGAAATCTTCAGAAACACATGGTCGCCCACCTCGAAACTCAGTACTCGTCTGCGTCGATCTGCATAACTCTTCTGCCTGCTCTGCGCTGTGGCCAGTCTCCTCCTGATCACATCAACCTTCTCTGAGTACATCTGCACAATCTCTGGCCCCACTAACTGCCTCTCGCCCACATCACTCCAGCATACCGGTGATCTGCAAGGCCTCCCGTACAATGCCTCGTACGGTGCCATCCCAATACTCGAGTGGTAGCTGTTGTTGTAGGCGAACTCTATCAGCGGCAGGTGCTCATCCCAGTGCCCTGCCCAATCCAGTGTGCACGCTCTCAGCATATCCTCCAGGGTCTAAATCGTCCTCTCTGACTGACCATCGGTCTGCGGATGAAACGATGTACTGAATCTCAGACGCGTCCCCAAAGCCTGCTGCAGACTCCCCCAAAATCTGGAAGTGAAACGAGGATCTCGATCGGAGATGATGCTCACTGGCACTCCATGCAACCTGACTATCTCCTCCATGTACAACTTAGCCAGACCCTCCAAAGGTAACGTGGTCCTGATCGCTAAGAAATGCGCCGACTTGGTCAGTCGATCGACTATCACCCAAATCGCGTCGTGGAATCTCCTCGTCTTCGGCAAACCCGTGACAAAATCCATCGTCACGTGCTCCCACTTCCACTCAGGAAGCTCAATACACTGCATCGGTCCTGCTGGCCTCTGATGCTCAATCTTCACCTGCTGGCAGACCAAGCATCGCTCCACAAACTCTGCAATATCCCTCTTCATGCCCTTCCACCAGAAGTTCCGCTGCAGGTCCTTATACATCTTCGTGCTCCCCGGATGAATGGTGTACCTAGCTCTGTGTGCCTCCTCCATGATGTCATCTCTCAGCCCATCAACCTTCGGCACCCAGATCCGACTCCTGAACCTCAGACCACCATCAACCCCCACACTGAAATCTGATCCATCTCTGGAAGCCAACTGTAGCAGACCAGCTAACTCCTCATCCCCCTGCTGAGCCTGAACCAACCGTGAGATAGTCTGCGGCTCCACCCGAAGCCCAACAATCACTGCTCCCTCTCAGCCCTCTGTGAACGGCCTCCACTCTGACAAAGCCTCGAGTAGCCTCCACTCCTGGATGCACAGACTCGCAACAGAAACCTCCACCTTCCTGCTCAGCGCATCTGCAACCGAATTCGCCTTCCCCGGATGATAGGAAATGGTGAAGTCGTAGTCCTTAATGAACTCGAGCCATCTGCGCTGCCTCATATTCAGCTCCTTCTGCGAGAACAAGTACTTCAGACTCTGATGATCGGTGAAGACCTCGAACTGCTCGCCATACAGATAGTGCCGCCAGGTCTTCAACGCGTGAACTACTGCTGCTAACTCCAGATCGTGAGTCGGGTAGTTCTTCTCGTGCACCTTCAGCTGCCTCGAAGCGTACGCAACCACCTTCCCATGCTGCATCAGAACACAACCCAAGCCTATCCCTGATGCATCGCTGTAAATCACGTAGCCTCCACTGCCACTCGGTAGCGTCAGAATAGGTGCTGTCGTCAATCGCCTCTTCAGCTCCTGAAAGCTGTCCTCGCACTTCTGGGACCAAACGAACTTGACGCCCTTCTGCGTCAATGCTGTCAGCGGCGATGCAAGTCTGGAGAAATCCTGGATAAACCGCCTGTAATACCCTGCCAGTCCAACAAAACTCCTGATCTCCGTCACGCTCGTCGGGGCTCTCCACTGAGTCACTGCCTCGACCTTTGCCGGATCCACTGAAATCCCATCCGCTGATACAATATGCCCCAGAAAAGCCACCTGATCCAACCAAAACTCGCACTTCGTGTACTTGGCATAAAGCTGCTGATCCCTCAAGATGCCAAGCACAATCCTCAGGTGCTCTCGATGCTGCTCCCAGTCAGGCGAGTATATCAAAATGTCGTCTACGAATACAACGACAAATCTGTCGAGGTACGGCTGGAAGGTCCTATTCATCAGATCCATGAATGCTGCAGGTGCATTCGTCAGTCCAAATGGCATCACCAAGAACTCGTAGTGGCCGTACCGCGTCCTGAAGGCTGTCTTCTGAACATCTGCCTCCCTGATCCGCAACTGGTGATAACCCGAACGCAGATCGATCTTCGAGAACACTCTCGCCGTCTGCAACTGATCAAACAAATCATCAATCCTGGGCAAAGGGTACCGGTTCCGAACGGTAACCTTATTCAGCATCCTGTAGTCAATGCACATCCGCAACGATCCATCCTTCTTCTTCACGAAAAGCACAGGCGCTCCCCATGGAGAAACACTCGGTCGAATGAACCCAGACTCCATCAACTCCTGCAACTGCTTCTTCAGCTCTGTCAACTCTGCAGGTGCCATCCAATAAGGTGCCTTCGACTGAGGTGTCGTACCCGCAACCAGCTCGATGCCGAACTCGATCTCCCGGTGCGGCGGTAACGCTGGAATCTCTGCTGGAAACACATCCGGAAACTCCTGCACAATCTCTATGTCCTCCAGCCTCCTCGTCTCAGGATCAGGAACTACCAGCGTGGCCACAAACGCTCTTTATCCCTGCTGCATCAGTCTCTGTGCCCTAACTGCAGACACAATCAGACGACCCCCTCTGCTCCTCGCACCTCTGATCAGAACATCTGACAAACCCTCCATCAGAATCAGGATCTTCTTCTCACGGCAAAAGACCCGCACGTCGTACTGTGACAGCCAGTCCATCCCCAGTATGACGTCGAAGTCCACCATCGGTAACAAGACCAGATCTGCCGGAAAATCGTGGTCTCCCGAAGCAACTGTGGTGCCGGGGAAAAAGCTCCCCACAGTGCCCACCTCACCCATGGGCGTGCTGACCTCCAAAACATCAGTCAGCAGCACAGGGGTCCGACCCAACTCGCCAGCAAACTTCTCCGAAATGAAGGAGTGAGTGGCGCCGCAATCAAACAACACACGCGCTACTGAACCAGAAACTGAAAGCGTACCTTCCACGACGGTGTTGGAGTCCCTCGCCTCCTCAGCCTGGATAGTGAAGACTCGCCCGGTCCTCCTGCTCTGGCCCTGTGGAACAACTGACCGGCTGCCTCCGCCTCTGCCTACTGCTGGTGGTCCTGGCCTCCTGCTCGGCTTTCCCTGCCTCTGAGGACAATCACGGACAAAATGCCCCATCTGACCACAACCCATGCACGCTCCAGTCCGACGGGGACACTCCTGTCCTGGATGGAACCTCCCGCAGTAAATGCACGCTCCTGACTGACGTGCTCCTCCTCCATCGAACCTGGGCCTCTTGCCCGGGTTCCCGGCTCCACGACCTGCTACTCTGCTGCCAGTGCTCACTGGCGCCTTCCGCGCCTCCTGAACACACTCCCTCTGGTCCTGCTCGATGATCGTAGCATGCTTCACTGCATCTGCAAGGGTCCGCGGCATGCTGTTGATCACCCGAGAACGAAGCGGCTGCCTCAGTCCCTTCACGAACTTCCTTGCCCGCTGCTCTGGGGTCACACAAATCTCTGGGCAATAACGCCCCAAGGCGTTGAACCTGCTGATGTAGCTCGTCAGTGTCATGTCCTTCTGCTCCAGCGACATGAACTCCTCCATCTTCTGATCTCTGACATGCTGGGGGAAGTACTGCTCATGAAACACCTCTAAGAACTCCTCCCAGCTGACATCTGCACGGTCATCAAACAACACCGTGGACGTAGATCTCCACCAGTTGGCGGCCTCGCCATCGAACACGTAGGTGGCCAGCTCCACCATCCTCTCAGGTGCTACACCAATAGCACGGAAGATCTTCTCCATCCTGAAGACCCAGTCCTCTGCAACCTCTGGGGCCCTCCTGCCATCAAAAGTCGGCGGGTGCTGACGCATGAACCGATCGTGCTCAGCTCCCACTCCGCCCTGGGCGCTCTGAGCTGCCTGACGCTCCAGAAACTCGCCCAACCTGTCCCACTGAGCACCTGAAGTGTCGTCACAGGGATCACGATCACGGGGAGAACTCCTCACCCGCCTAGGTGCCATCTGTCACCACAACAATCAACAGATAAGCAACAATGCATGCAAGAGCTACAAAAATAATCCATGCCTCTAGCACTACTCCTAAGGGTGGTTCTTTAGACGAAGACACAGGAATCGACCGCTCTGATACCAAGTTGTAACGCCCCGAACAGCGGAAGATTTAAAATTTCAAAATAACCAACATAACAGACAACTCACGCGGGAACGTCACTTATATATAAATATATAAATCCGGGTGCACCCAAAATACAAGGAGTTTTCCAAAAGAAATACAACTACAATACTGATACAATGGAAGAGAATACAAGTAGTCGTACGGTCTAGCAACTGCCGAAGAGGATCCGACTCCAAAGCGCTCCGTCCTCGGTCACCACCCACTCGGACCTACTGCGGTCCTGAAAAAGATGCAACAACAATGCCTGAGTTTCCAGAAGGAAACCCCGTATACCAACTCACCTATATGCATGCATCACATAATGAACCTATCATACTAGTAGCATGTCATGACATCAACAGATATGGAAAACAGTTCCCCCGAAGGGTAAAACAGGACATCAGTCCGACAATCAATCATCGGGTCTCCCGAAGAGACCTACTGCAGGCACATGCAGTCTAGTAGCCCGCGACATCGCACCCCCCACACGCAGCTACACTACTCAAGGGTTCGGCAGGGAGCCTCTGTCACGTCTACGCGCCGATAGAAACAGATCTGTAAATCTCAGTGGTCGGGGCCACAGGGACCAACGGGGCCGTCGCCCGGAAGGTATAACAACAACATCTCGGTAGGTGCCCAGCCGAGGAAAACAACATAGCCGGCACAGCCTCGGCCCAACAATCATCATCGCCGGCACAACCTCGGCGGCATCACCGGCACAGCATCGGTGGTCCATCACAACGTCCGGCACAGCATCGGACGGTCCAGACCGAAGTCTGCCAGGTCATCAGGCTCCTCGAGCCGCGAACACCAACCGCGCCGCTATAAAAGCAGGGCAGCGACCTCCGTAGCCCGTGGGCCGGTAGTCACCTCACCCAACGCCAGTTGCATGCCCGCACAACATCAACACTGGGATCCGCGATCCCTCAGGCCTGCTATACTACAAAGTGCCAACAATCAACTCAAAAGTCACGGTCCATACATGGAGGTGACGCGTCCCGAACACCCACACTCTTCCCAACGGCGGTCCCTGGGCAGGCACGCATTACGCGCCCACCGTCACCTCCCGGCTCACGCACAAGGCGAGGACACAGGTTTCCGTGGACAAAGTTGGCGTTCAAAAAGGGAACCAGGAATTCTGTCCTGGGCCCAAACGGTCGACCGTAAGAGGTGATTCGGTCGACCGTTTCCAGAAAGGAATCGGTCGACCGTCCCTAACACGATCTACCGCTGCGCACAGAACACAATCCCCCAACGGTCAACCGAAGGTCTAAAACCGGTCGACCGAACGAGGTCAAAATCCGGAGTCTGGTCAACATTACAATCCAGTCTATCGGTCGACCGACTCAGGTCCCGGTCGACCGAAAACTAACAGTACAACTTCTACATCATTTTATTCCATCGGTCGACCGACTCAGGGGTCTCGGTCGACCGACAACAGTTAGGGTCAACCTATATTTCTACGTCATATAACGGTCGACCGAACATACTCCAAAGTCCGAACATCATGCAACATAAACCAATATATTTAAGTTCCGGTCGACCGAACACAAGACCTCGGTCGACCGAAACGCAACAGACAGTAAAGATATACATGCATTCGGTCGACCGTCCAAGGACCGGTCGACCGCTCCGGTCGTCTTCAACCTCGCGCCAGCCGAGGTTTCTTCGCCCAAACACGACGTCGGAGAGGCCTCCGACCTCCTCCGACCGACCAACACGACCCTCTCATGAGTGTCAACAACAAAACCACACTAGAGAGCGGCATATCTCAACGAAAACGGAGAAACGCCGGAGCAACGCTCACGCCTCCGCCACCTCCTCGCGACGACCTCCTCACGCCGGAGTCTCCAAGCCTTCTTCCTCCTCTGATCGCCGGAAGGGAAAGAAAAGAAAGAGTGCAAGTGAGTGAATGGAGAGAATAAGAGAGAGAGAGAGAAGAAAACACGTTATAAACCCATCCAACCCATCTCTCCGCTACAGTCGCCTACACAGCTCAACCCATCACCTCTCTCCCACGCGCACAGTACTCGCCTCCTTCCCCTTCCCCATGCATACCACGCCTCCCCATGCCAAGCCAACCCTAATCCTCCTCTAATCCAAGTTTAACCCTAATCTAGGGTTTGGGTTCTAACAGAGTCAGTTGGTAAATATCTAATTTCGAATTAGCTAGGACTAATGATTGAATATGAGCATGTGAGTTATGTTTTGGAATTTAATTGACAACATTAAAACGATTTCAGTAAAATAATCTATACCATTAGAATAGAATAGGTAGTCCTTGGAGCAACAGTAAGTGAGGTAAATCCTTAGATGAATGTGAATGCGAGTACAGAGTACTCCTCGAAATAATTCATTTTTTCACTCTTCCTCCTCTTGACGCATTGCGGAGAATTCCCCGAGATTTGATAGGGGTCGCCTAGGAAAGGAATTTATTTCAATGGAGTTATTCTGATGCTATGTCTAGGAGATCGATCGTCACCAACTCGTTTCAAGCTATCTTCCTAATTTATTATCACCTCGCTTTAAACTCGCTTCAAGACTATTAAGTGTGTTATTTATCATCACCTCTATGTTGGGGGAGGAGATCTAACAATACACTAACTCGACATGGATTAAACGCAACACGAAATACTAAATATTGATTGCGGAATTAACTTCAGACCCTCTCCCAAATCAATTGCAACAAGAACACTAATAAGATGAAAATAAACAAGCAAACACAAATGCACACCTGAAACAACCACGACACACGTAATTTACAATGTTCGGCAACGTGTCTACGTCCTTGAGAGGTCTCCTGCGGGTTTCCTTTCCTTCTTCCGCTTCTCCAACAAGAGAAGCAACCGAGATTACAAATGATTGGAAGCAATGTATCTCCCAAAGCACTCTAGATCTATCTCTAGCCTTAATCTCTCAACTCACAGTGAAGGAAAATATTGATATTTTCGTGTGTTACATTGAAGAACAAACAAGTCCTTTTATAGACTCAAAAACTCGAGCTACAATTAAGCAAAACCGAATAGAACTATTCATGGGGACACGGTTAACCGATGCTCGTTCGGTTAACCGTGCGTGCTTCAACAAGAGTGATTCCTGTTCCGATTCGGTTAACCGAATCCTTCTCGGTTGACCGAGAGAACGATTCTCACGCGGCTCGGTAGACCGCGAGAACGATTCTTCCGCGAACTAACGAATTCTTCAACAACCATTCGGTTGACCGAAAACCCCTTGGTGAACCGTTCCAAATTGGACAGACACTTTCCAGATTCTCGAAACACCAAAAATCTCCTCAACGGTTTACCAAACCCGTTGTTCCGAAGTGCTTGTTAGGCTCTGACGGTAGACCGAATCCAATTCGGTCATCCAATCCCAGCTGCACACGGAGTGCCTGAAATTCTCGGTTCGGTGGACCGAATCCAATTCGGTATACCAACCCGTCTTCGCCGAAATTTTCTTTGGTTGTGCGTCGGTCGACCGAATCTTCCTGGATTTGCTTCCTTAACAAATATGAACCAATTTTCAACACTCTACGGGTGTTTCATCTTGTCAAATACCCCTGTTCTTACTTTGATTCAACCACACATTCCACAAAAGGGAGGAGGAGATGTTCCTTTTCTGAAAAAAAAACTTCTAATTAAAACCTCAACACCAGTTTGTCCTGAAATATTCATAACAAGTTATATCAATTTTGGACCAACAATTAAAATATCGGCCCACTTTATTACACATGCAATCATAAAGCTAAAGTTCCTAAATCTCACAAAATTCCTTCTAATGAGTCACACAATCAGTATTATCAAAATGAGTCACTCACAAATTACAATCCCTCCTGCTCTTAGTCGATTTTTGAAATGTCGACGCGTGAGGCTTTATATCACGGAACAAGCTAAATCCCATAGGTGGACTAACTGAACCCTTAATGCCATGAGAAAGTGATGTTTTATCTGAGAGCTGATACCCTGGTATAGCTTGAAGATAGAAAAGGCATGCACGAGTCGTATAACCTTGTTTCATAACCTTTAAATTACTCAGATGTGACTATATATTTTGTTCCAATGTATATCATTTAACTATAACATGTATTCCGTGACCATGATTCACGCCTTTAAAGCATACATTAGACACATAGCCATCTCTAGTGTATGTTTCAGTTTAGAAAACACATTCAGTTATCAAAAAATTCAAAGTGCGGCTCCGTCATGCTGTAAATTCATAAAACAAGTTACAGAAGAATACGACAGTGGTATATATAATGATGGGCAAATTTTAAATCAACACAAAGAAGACCCCATCTTCTTATCCAAACGGTGTTTGTACTCTGTAGACACTAATGTCGCCAAGAAAAACACTACAGTAGTGATGGTAAACTTTCAAAAACGCTGACAGTAAAGTTTTTTTTATTATCCAGAATTTCCCGGTACCCGTCCCCACATGGGTTAGACGAGCTGTGGCTTTAAACTAGAAGTGGTCTTTATCGTTTGTACCGGGAACATTTGACACGCAGAACGAAAATTTGAACACATGTCTTCACGAACTAACCCCCTAACCACTCTACTACGGCCTCGGGACAACGCTGAAAGTAGTGTCGGTAAACTTTCAAAAAACACTGACATTGGTGTTGTAAACTTTCAAAGAAAACCCTGTAGTGTTGGTACTTTTGGTGTGGAAGACATCATCAGCTATTGCAGTTAACCGCTTGGGATACAGATTTCAGTACCAAAACATTGTACGAAATGACTTCATGGTACCTCTTCGGTACTTGTGGTAACTACAATAAGCACCACATTGTCTTTATGCAAAACTTGTGGTAACCAAATACATGTTGATTGGGTCTGATTTGGAAATCTGACGTAGGGCTCGAAGCAAGAGTCGGTCGACCGGTGGTGAGCACACAATCGACCAAAAACTTCCAGGAACTTCAAGTCGAGAATCAGCATCGTGGATCGGTCGACCGAGAACTTAAGTCACGGTTGACAAGGAACTTCCAGGGGCTCCTAGGTGTTGTTCAGAAGCACGTCACGGTCGACCGGCTCGGGGTGTGCGGTCGACCGAACGATGACGGTTACGCGCAAAACAGGCAATCGGTCGATCGATGGAGAATTCCGGTCGACCGTTGCAGACGGTTTAACCCACGATCTGCATGTTTATTTGTACGATTTCAACTCATTATAAAAGTATTTTTCGACCTAATTTTGTAACACAACATACAATACTTATTTCCTTGAGAGAGATTAGGCTAGAGAGATATCTAGAGTGCTTTGTGAGACATATTACTTCCAACCGTTTGTAATCTCGGAGAATTCTCTTGTTGGAGAAAAGCTTAAAGGAAAGGAAACCCGCATGAGACCCCCAATGATGTAGACATCTTGCCAAAGCTTGTAAATTCGTGTGTGCCGTGGTTTAATTCAGGTGTGTTGTGTGATTGCTAGTCATTTCCATCTTATTCGTGTTTCCGCAATCAATATTTCTTGTTGTAATTTCTTGTTTCTTGTTGTATTATGATTGTGAGAGAGTCTGAAGTTACTTTCCGCAATCAATATTTGTTTTTCGTGGTGCGTTTAATCCTTAGTCGTGTTAGTGCATCTTAGATCCTCTCCCAACAATTACCATCTATTAGGAAGGATTACTCAAATAGGTATCAACTTCTTGACTCAGCTAAGACTTATTCAGTTATTGATATTCAGTTGTTCGTGTCCGTCGGACAAGCTCACCTTTCAAATCTAATTTATCTATGGGCCTAGTTGTACATCCATAGGCCCAATGGGATATAAACCATTACATTAGTTATGGGCCATCTGACAATGAATGAAATAATTTCTAAATGCTTTACACAGGTCCTTTTTCATAACATGAAACATGTTAATAGTTTACTGTAGAACACAGATATCGTCGTGATACAATTTTTGGGCGCATTGAGTGGATTGCGCAGATCTTGAATGAGGTAGGCAAGTCATGTTAGCTCAATAGATGCAGTAGCCATTGCAACTGCACAACACCTCTGTTCTCGATGACATACGCAATTTTTAATCTGAACATTCTCCTTTTTTGCACTTGTTTAGTGTCGTAATTTCTTAACTACATTAGACCATTGGAAAAACAATATATGAATTTACTTGTATAAGTGTAAGGTAGTTTTGTCAGTTTAGACTGATCAATTCTTTTATTCTTTTTTTAGGAATGGTAAGTATCTAATTAAAAGTTAGTTATAATCAACATCCAACCCAACGTAACTAGGTGATATTGTGCGTCATTCCACAATTTCAATCACTAGGCCAAGACCCCATTGACGATTCTTTTATTCTTACTTCATGTTCTTATCCAAACTATTTATAATAAAAAAGATGTCGGTAGAAACCGATAATAAATCATGTTTTTTTCTTTCTATTTTCCTTTTTGTTTTCCTCCATATTTTATACATGTAGGCCATTGTTTTTTTAGCATGTTGCATTTGTGAAGTTGATGGATAGAAATGCTGCAACTTTCTAATCGACATGGCGGCAGATTAGTCCCATTTGGCGTAGGTTCTTGAACACTTCGAATATATGCATGAAATTAGTTGGAAAGTTATGCCGATGGCTTCCTGGAGAAAGTAGGTTAAACTAGGATCAGCAACAAAGTAGGTGAAAAAAATGAAATTGCAAAATAGCTTCATTATGTTGATAAACACGTTGGAAAAACGGAGAAAGCTTGAAAAAGTACAGGCAGTTGTTTGAGAACATGAGGAAAACCATCACTCGTGATCTTTGTTAGTCTTTCAGGCTGGATTATAAAAGCCACACTCCTTAGCAAATTAGACATAATTTTATGCTAACTACAAAGCAATCCACTCTCCTATATTTAAAATTACAAACTTAAATTCAAAGTTCCCGCCACATCCATCAGCACAACAGGGCACCATTTATCCGGCCATTCACTTCTTAAGTAGCACCAGATCTTCAACCTTCCTCTTGGGCTTCGCCTCTCGGAGCATCGACACAACGTCCCTCATGCTGGGGCGGTCCGCCGGATTCTTCCCTGTGCACAACAATGCCACCCTGAGGACCAATAACATCTCTTCCTTTACCACCTCGCTCTCCACACCAACAACCCTCTTGTCCAACACATCTTTCCACTCCCATGCCTTTGCCTTCCCCTTCACCCATTCCACTATGCTTTTCCCCTCCCCAAATTCCCCTTCAACCGCCCTCCGCCCGCTCACCATCTCCATCAACACCACCCCAAAACTATATATGTCGCTCTTCTCATCCACTTGAAGTGTGTATGCGTACTCTGCCCGAATAAAAACACATAAATTTGACATTGAGCCAATAAAAATTGAATGGGCAAACGAAATGATGATTGTCACTCATACTAAGAGTAACCTGGAGCAATGTAGCCGTAGGAACCGGCAATTACGGACATGGACTCATTAGTTTGGATCAATTTAGCTACGCCAAAGTCGGCCACCCGGGCTTCCATTTCTCCATCCAGTAGTATGTTGCTTGGTTTCAAATCACGGTGAACGATCACTGGATCACAATCATGGTGCAAATAACACAATCCCTCCGCTATCCCAACAGTAATTTTGTACCTCGTTATCCAACTGCTCATTGCGTCACCACCACTACCATCTTTACTATTATGGACCTGGCGGTGGAGCAAATCCTCGAGGCTACCGTTGGGCATGTAATCATAGAGAACGAGAGTGGTCTCAAGGTTGCTGCAGCAACCAAGCAGTCTCACTATGTTCCGATGCCTAACAGACCCCAACACCTCCACCTCCGCCAATGTCACACTGTCACCCCTCCTCTTTGCCCTCTTCCTCGCGATCGCCATCATTGATGCCGTGGCGTCTTTTTGCGTCCCCCAGAGTTTCTTCACTGCAATTGTCTCCCCTCCTGGCATCTCTGCCCTGTACACGGCCCCAGTGGATCCCATTCCAATAATATTATCGCTTGCTGCCATGCACTCGACCACATCCTCCGCCGTGAAACTTAACCTATGGAATGCTGTTAGCTTCCACATTCCAACCTCTGCTTCCAACTCCTCAAATTGCCTTCGGTTGAAAAATCTCGTCCCAACGATAAGCACAAACACACCTACCACAAAAGCCGCCGCACCGACCCACACCATCGCTGTCCCAGCCAATTTCCTTGGGGGATCGCTATCAAAACTAAACTCACTCCCACCGCCTGTTGGACAAGGTTTTCGTATCGCAGCACCACAGAGGCCTACATTCCCAGCAAAGGACGAAGGGTGAATGCTCCTAAGAATCGAACCTGACGACGGAATCTCTCCAGTAAGCAGATTAAACGACACATTGAAGCTCTCCAGCGTTGTACAATTATCGAAGCTCGACGGTATCGTACCGCTGAGCCTATTCCTGGAGAGATCGACGGTGGTGATCTCCGGCAAAGCCGCGAGCTCCCACGGCATGATCCCACTTAACCTGTTCCTATTCAAATCCAAGCTCAGCAGCTTCTCGCATTTTCCGATATCCCACGGGATGCTCCCGGCGAGCTCGTTCCCGGCAATCTCGACCTTGTACAAGGTCGCGCAGCCAAACCGAAACGCGGGGATCTTGCCGTGTAACCGGCAATTACTCGCCGAGAATATCTCCAGACTCGGCGCCATCCATATGGTGTCGGGTAGAACCGACCCGAGCGGGTTGCCCGAAAAATTCACGAGATGGAGCCTACTTGCGTTGCCGAGATCTCTCGGAATGTTGCCGGAGAAGCTGTTGCTGCTCAAGTCAAGGAACGTGAGGTTCGGCAACAGACCGAACCCCGGAGGTATCGACCCGTTTAGTCGATTATATTGGATCCGAATCCGCCAGAGCGAACGACACCTCGTCAGGGAAGGAGGAAGCTCCGACTCGAACCGGTTGCAAAACAGAATGAGATGGACGAGCCGGTTTTTTGAGCATAAACCGGTTGGGATCGGACCGAACAGGGAATTGGTGGAGACGTCGAGCTTGACGAGCTTCCCGCTCTCACCGAGCTTCGCCGGGAGCTCGCCGGTGAGCGTGTTATTCCACAGGAGCAAATACTCGAGTTCAGGAAGCTCCCCGATTCCGGTTGGAATCTCGCCGGAGATTCCGTTGTTCATGAGCCCGAGCCAGGTGAGATTCCGCAGAGCAGAGAAGTTTCTCGGAATCGAACCGGACAAGGCGTTATTCGACAAATCGAGCACGCGAAGACTCCGAAGCTCGCCGTAGGATTCCGGAATATTCCCGGCGAAAGCATTACAAAACAGAAAAAGCGATTCGAGTTTGCGTAGACTCCCGAGTTCCGGCAGCAACGGACCGGAGAGGTTCGCATTGGAAACGTCGATATAAACGAGATTCCTAAGATTCCCCCATTCCTCCGGAACACCGCCGTAGAACGCATTGTATCCAATCTCCAAATGCTCGAGTTCCTTTAGAACCCCAAGTTCCGGTGGAAGTCTCCCGGAAAGAGAATTCCCGGCAAGATGCAGAAACCTGAGATTTCTCAACGACCCCAACGAACCAGGGATTCCTCCCGAAAAGAAGCTCCCACCAAGGTTAAGGTGCCGGAGCAGGTTAACCTTGGAGAGACCGCGAGGCAGAGGACCGGAGAAATTGTTGCTGTAAGCATTGAAAATCTCTAGGCGCCGAAGCCTCCCGACGCCAGGAGGAAACGTGGAGTTGAAGTAGTTATGACTGATATCGAGCTTCCTCAACCGGTGGAGGTCGAAGACGGCCACCGGAAAAGGTCCTCCGAGCGAGTTCCCGCTGACGTTGAGATAAGAGAGCGATGACCGCAGCAATCGGATCTCCGACGGAATGGATCCGGATAGATTCCGGGAGGATAAGTCAAGGGCGGTAACCTCACCTGTGGTGAAATTGCATTCCACCCCCGACCATGAACACCAAGGGAAGGCGTTGGATTGGTTGCGGTTGTAGTTGTAATCGTTCCAGTCGTGGAGAGACGAGTCGGGGTCGGTTAAGGAGGACTTGAGGGAGAGGAGAGTGAGGTGTGGGAGTGGGGGCGAGGCGGTCAGAATAGGGAGGATTAGGAGGAAGAGGGTGGTGATGGGATCCATGAGAGGGGAATGGGAGTGGGAGTTGGGAGGGGTTTAAGACAGGGACTGGAGTGGTGGTGTAGGTGTTTTTTACGTGTGCTTGAGCAGAGGTGGAGGAGTCATGATGGTCGTCGCAGTGGGTGTTTGTTCCTTTGGTGGTGATATCCATCGTCGCCACTCCCTCTGACATCTTCTCTTTTTCTGCTGCCACTTTTATCTCATTCTTCTCTTATTCGTGTTCCGCCTTTTCCTTTTGGTTCCGATAGTTTGTTTTGTTTTGTTTCGTTTTGGTTAGGTTGGTTTGGTTTCGAGTTGTTGTGGTATCGGAGTGGGGTAAAAGTAATAGGTGGAACGCGAGATCCGATGTTTTGGTTCGGGTTTGTACGGTCGGATTTGATCGAGTGGCCGACGTGGTCGATGAGACATTGGATATGCAACGACCTTTTTCCTTTTTTATTTTGAATTTCCTTTGTGCCTTATTTTGGCCATCAGTGTGCAGATGGGTCCAACGACCTGTGCTAGTTTCTTTTGTTTTCATTTGGTTTGTACTAATGCACTTTTATAACGCTTAAGCGTGTTTAGGAACGATGTTAGCAAAATACGTTACAAATAAGTTCCTAATTATCACCTTATCTTCAAGTTTGGTGCAAATATATCTTATCCTTCTTGCAACCATGAAAAGGAGCGAGGAAAGGCATGATGGGCTAGATGGAAATATTGAATGATTGAATCCTTGTAATGGGAGAGTACCTTTGCTTCGTAAATACTCCATAGATTGATTGATAATTTTAGAAAAGTTCTCATCCACTCAGCTTTTATAAGACCACAACGGGTAGTCTTTTTCGGGCGCCCGGGCTGGACGTCTGAAATGCTCTCCCTTAATGGGAGGGTGGATCCGGGTAAGATCTACCTGGGCGCCCAATCAGGGGGCCACGTGGCCCCTCCGGATTGGGTTTTTTTTGTTTTTGATTTATTGTTTTAAAAAATATTTTAAAAATTATTTCAAATCGTTTTTTTATTTTTTTTATGAAAATATGTTTTTTATTTTTTAAAAAATTTTGACAATTTTTTGGGTTTTATTTAGAATTGATAACCAAATGACGTGGAAAAGAGAGAATGTAAGACGTTTGAGTTGTTTCTGGGTGTGGTTAAGAAAAATTTAGAGGGAGTGATTTGAGCTGACGTGAAAACATGGTGCCCGAGCAGTTTCTAGGCGCAGTTAACGGTGGTCCAACGGTGGTTTCCTAAGTATCACTCAACGTGGTAATAGTGCTAAACTGAAACACACAGGCACCAATATTAGGGTGTGTAAGAGACTACGTACGGCTTGCTACAACAGTACTGAAACATGTTTTATAGGTAGAACCTAATATCTAGCATGAATGCATACCAAAAAAAAACGAGACAACCTTGTCCCCGAGTAAAAAGAAAAGCAACAAAAAAGTCCAAAGCTATGTTGGGCCCACCATTTCTTGGCCCGTCATCTGTTTTAGAGACGATCGAGATTGTAAGCTATTGTTGTGCGAGCTTGTCATTGGGATTGAATAAGGTTAATTCTTGTATTCTTTTTGTTCCGTCTCGGCTAACTGAAAGATGGCTTGGACCAATTGACAATCGTAGTGGATTTGCAGCTTTGGCACGGCGTGCTTGATGGTGTTCAACAATTATCATTGCTGTTGGAAGCCAACGCCATGCGCGCATGAACATTGGAGCCGAAGCGGCTATAGGAGTCTACATGGTTCCAAAAAGTGTGAGGTCAACTATGTATTTAAATAGGATTCCCAATCTTTTAGTAGCAGTCAACCTAAGGCAATTATTCAATTGGGATTTTTTATATATCAATACTACTGTCAACTAAACAGAAACTTTCCGTTCGTCGTTACATAAAAACCATACATTTTGTTACGTGTTAAAGTTTAGAGAATTTAATATGAGTTAACGCAAATCTAAGTCGAAATAACTCACTGAATTTTCAAATTGTTTCCGAAAGTTTAAATCAGAACACATACTATTTGATTTATATACTGATTCGATTTGTGTTAACTCTTCTTGTTTCTACTGCAATAACTATGTATTTCTAAATATGTAAATTGTTAAAACTAGACTGCGCAACAAAATGAGGATGAAATTTTCATGAATTCTATGTTTGTCCGTGAAAGAAATTTCTGGAAATTTGCACTAGTTCGATTGTAATAGACTATGTAATTCCAAAGGAATATCAACCACAATATTAGTTTGGGTGCCTTTTACCTCAATTTTCTTTTCTAACTTGATTACTTACGGATATTAAAAAAATTACATGAGATATTTAATATGAATTCGGCACCAGCGCTCAAATCCTGGTTCCAACCCCGGTGGGGTGGGTTAGTACGCAAATTTCAATCCTTATTAAATTGTTGGTTGTGGACTTGTGGCAAATAAAAATCGGGCGCCCGAGACACATCAGCTGATTCAAGCAATCCACGCCATCCATACGTGCGGAAAATTGGGCGGTAAATCACACAATTTTCCAACCGGTTGGTTGTATAAGAGGGGCACATGGCCCATGATTTGTTGTTTATATATATATATATATATATATATATATATATATATATATATATATATATATATATATATATATATATTAAAATATGTTTAAATAAGTTAAAAAAATTAAAATGATTTTAAATTATTTTTAAAAAAAAATGAAAAATGTTTTTTTGTTTATATTTTTAATTTTTTGTGTGTATTTTACCCGATTCCCAAATGACATGGATGTGAGGGAATATAGAGCGTTTGAGTTATTTCTGGGTGTGGTTAAGAGCACCCTTAACGATGCAAAATTCTCGAGCGGTTGGTGAAGGGGAGGAGGCCATGTCGGCACTGTTGGGGGACACTTTTGGCGTACACATCACTTGCCCGGGCGGAAAATTGGGCGGGTATCAGCCTGATTTTCCACTTGGGCGGGTGGATGGGTGGGGGCACGAGCCCCCTCGATTGAGTGTTGATTTTTGTTTTAATATTAAAATATGTTAACAATTGTTTTAAAAATTATTTTAAATCGTTTTTTCAAAAAAAATGATAATATGTTTTTTATTTGTTTATACTTTTTTTTAAATTTAATATTTTTTTTGTTTTACCGAGAATTGATTTTTATGTGTCTGAGTTGTTTCTAAGTGTGGTTAAGGAAAATTTGGAGGATTTGATTTGTGCTACGTTACGGAGAGAGAAACTGACGTGACTGGGAGAGAAAACATGGCGCTGATAAAAATGGTCTAAGGAAAATTTGGGGTTGATTTGTGCTAATATGGTGGAGAGAGAAGTCGACGTAGATAAGAGAGAAAATGGGAAACCCAGGAATTACCCGAGCATTGTTAATGATGTTCTAAGGGCACATACCTGGAGTGCGGTCTACGTCGCATGATTTTGAGAGGGTGGAAGTTTTGTTAGTTTGTTTATAATAGCATCGACATAGTTTTACTTGAAGGATTGTATTATTGTAACATCATTTTGCTTTCTCATTTATTTTGTAATTCTTTGATTATGAATAATATAAACGGGAAAAAGATGGCAAGGTAGGATAATGGCATGCTCTACGGAATCACTGCATGTCCTTATTTTTGACAGAAGCGTAGGACATGTCACATGTCACTGACTCACTGTTTTACTTTTGCTTCTATCACCACGCATTTCACGGCCAAATCTTGAAGGGTCTTCTAATCATCATCTGAAACTTCCAAAGAATTAAATACTATCAATGGCTGGAAAGATCGCACTGTTCGCACAGAATAATAACTTCAAGTTAACGAAATTAGTTATGTGTCACTTAATGGTTTTTGATTTCCAGTTGGCTGGCTTATAGCGTGAGTTCATTTATGACATTCTTGGATGGTACAAATTCGAATATGTATATCTAACGAGAACAATGCAACTTGAACGTGTGGTAATGCTTTGCATTTCCCCCCCTGATATATTGGTAGTTTCACAGCGTTGCTTCACTTACAAGATTGATAAAAGCATAAAAGATAGCTTAATATCAGTCTTTATGATGATATTGTTGGTATAGATTTGATGGGCCACAGTAAAAGTGAGATTTTCGTAATAAAGCCGAAAAGCTTTAGTAGCAACTAGCATTTACCCACTATACTTGTAACTTGTCAAAGTTCCAACTTCCAAACTCGATATGTTTCCTAAATCCTAACCATTCACGATTTACGGGAATTTTTATTATGTATTCAGCAAGATTGAAGTCATTTTAATATAGGTAATATAGTACATCATGAAAGTCACATCTAGCCCAACTAATATATTTCCTCGTACTAATGTTTTCCCATGTTTTCGTTTTATTGGTGGTTATCCTTATCCACAACTAAACGCTATTACTCTATTAGCCCATTTGGATGCTCTTGCTTTAATCAATACCATCCTTAGCCAAGAAATAACAGCCCGCTTGATTTTGATGTAGTTCTTAATGTGGATAGTTTATTCAAACTAGTGAATATAACCACGTAGGCGAATTTGTATGACTCAAACATGCACTAATGCAGTAGTTCTTAATGTAGACAGTTTATTCAAACTAGTGAACATAACAACATACTCAAATTTGTATGACTCAAACATGCACTGATGCAGAAAAGCAATTCACCATAATCTCGGTTTTCAAGTTAATTCCTACATACGAAGTCATACAAGTTAGCAAAATGTATAGCACTTCTAATGGGTAAGGGTCTAAGGGCCATGAACAAGATGCTTTTTGTTACTTTTTTTTTCTTTTCTTTTGGTCATAGGCCGAAGACAACATCATTTATCTTTATTTATTACATTGCAACACATGGAGCTATGAGATACGAAAGTTGGCGCTGAAATGATGGTAATAAGTTTCTCCCTATGTGGCTATGTTCCTTTTTACATCATTGGATTGCATGCTTTAAAACTATTTGGTTTCTTCATGGTGGTGAAAGAAGACAACTCACGCCATATGGAGATGTTCACGCTGGGAAACATCAAATCATTCGAGACATTTTGATGTAGAGCCAGCTTTGCTTTAGTTCTTCCTTTGTGCCTTTTCCAACATATGAAAGAAAATTGGAATTTGGAATGTTTTTTTAAAATTTGTTCGATCATTTATTGATTTTGTTCACGTTAGCAACATGTGGTTAGTTTAGTTGCTAATTGATAGGATTTATAAATAATGTGATTTGTATTTACTTTGTTTAGACAAGTATACTCCTCTAAAATTACAACAAAAAATTATATGATGTTTTATTAGTTTTTTGATTCAGAAGTGTGTTCGAACCATAAAAAATACATATTACTATGCATAAAACAATATTTGAAACCTAACATTATTATTTTATATTAATTTGAATTACTAAAATTAAAAAATATTACATGTTATTTTGAAATTCCAAGCCTCAACAATTTTGTATAGAGGTAACATTTCAAGATCACATAAATGATTTACAAATTTCATCACATTCCCACCAACACATGGTAGTTGAAAATACGACACTTAGAAGTTCCATGTTTATATGAAATTCCAGTTGAGGTTGCTCAACCAAACACAACCTTAAGGTTTTTCGTATACACATGTTCATTCATTCTCGAATTTGTTGTAGTTCAAATCCCACAACTAACTTTGTAGGATTCTTTGTAAAATAAAGAGATTCACTTGATGAGATTTGTGAGATTTATTTAAATCCCTCTTCAAAGTTAAGAATAAACGTTGAATCGCAACATCTTGAATTCCACGTTCAGATTTGATCCAAAAACATATAAAACTACGTGGGCTCATTTCTTAGGCTCATTTTGGACTCCCCCTTGACAAATGTCTCACACTCATTCACTATCTTCTCACACCTGCAATCATTTTATTTTTTTATTCATTTCTCTCTCTCCTGACGCTTCTACTCAATTCATTTTTTCTATTTTTTTATCTTGCATATGTGGCTATCTATAGAAATCGAGACAGAGAAACATTTGTTGTATTACTGATATTGATTTCAAATTACTATACATGAGTATTTATATGTGTATGTTAAGGAAGAGATGACACATAGCCGTTAGTACATAAATGATAACTTCCTTATATGTGTCCTTGATGGTTGGAGTTTGCCTTAGACAGAGATGTCATATGGGTGATGATGAGGTAACTGAGCCCCAACGGTTGGATTATGTAGACAGGAAGATTTTCAACACGCCCCCTCAAGTTGAGTCTGGAATAGGTTGATAGATCCCAACTTGTGAAGGAGCCTTGAAAAAAGCTTGTGATCGAGGGCTTTTATGAAGATGTCGGCTAACTGTTCTTTGCTAGAGACGTATGAAACTTCAATTTATTTCGACTGGATCTTCTCTCTGACGAAGTGACAGTCCACCTCTATGTGTTTGGTCCTTTCATGGAAAACCGGATTTGTCGCAATGTGCCGAGCTGCATTGTTGTTACAGAACATCTTCATTGCTTTTTGAGTTTGGATATTCATATCTTTGAGTAACTGGTTGAGCCAGATTAGTTCACTCGTGGTGGAGGTCATAGCACGGTATTCAGCTTCTGCACTTGATCGGGCAACGACATTCTATTTCTTGCTTCTCCATGTTACTAAATTGTCTCCTACAAAGGTGCAGAAGCCGGTGGTGGATTTTCGATCGTGACTTCCTGCCCAATCTGCATTAGAATAACCAATTACAGAGTTTGAGTTACTGAGTTTCATCCATAGCCCTTGCCCTGTGGTACCTTTAAGATAGCATAATATTCTATTTACAATATCTAAGTGATGAGTATGGGAATAGTGCATGAACTGACTGACTGTGCTTACGGCATATGTAATGTCTGGTCGGGTAACAGTAAGATAAATTAACTTTCCAACAAGTCTTTGAAATTGACTGATATTACTAAGAGGTGTACCATCAGTGTGTCCTATTTTCCTGTTTGTTTCGATAGGAGTGTTGGTGGGTTTTGCGCATATCTTACCAGTTTCTTTAAGTAGGTATAAAACATACTTTCTTTGTGATAAAAATAGTCATTTTTTGAGTGGGCAATTTCTATCCCGAGAAAGTATTTCATAAATCCTAAGTCTTTTATGTCAAATTTCGATTTCAAGTATTTCTTTACTAACTCTATTTCATGATCACTAGTTCCAGTTATTATGATGTCATCTACATAAATGAGGACTATAGTAGTGATGTTATGACTGTGCCTAGAGAACATGGATGCATCTGCTGAACTTTTCTTAAAGCCATAAAGAATGAGGGAGTGACTGAGTTTCGCATACCATGCTCGTGGCTATTGCTTTAATCCATATATAGATTTATGAAACTTGCATACCTGGTGAGGATTTGTAGTGTACCCGGAAGGAGTCATATAAACTTCTTCTTCAAGATTACTCTGCAAGAAGACATTTTTTACGTCTATTTGAAAAAGATTCCACCCATAGTTTATAGCAACGGACAATAGAACACGAACAATGTTCATCTTGGCTACGGGTGCAAAGGTTTCTAGATAATCAAGTTCATAAGTTTGTGTATATCCTTTAGCCACAAGACAAGCCTTATATCTCTCAATTTTTCCATTACTATGATATTTGGTTTTGTAGATCCATTTACAACCGACAGGTTTTATGCCAGGTTGTAATGGAACTAAGGACCACGTTTTGTTGGATTCTAAAGCTCTTAGTTCATCTTGCATAACATTAACCCAAATTAAATTTTCTAAGGCTTCATGATATGAGTCGGGATCCTTATTATTGTCTAGTTGGGTTAGGAAAGTTTGGTATTTGTGCGATAATTGGTTATAGGACAAGTAGTCCTGAATCGGGTAGGTAACCTGTGAAACAAATCAATCATTAAGTCTGGCAGGCCGACGAGTGGGGCGAGTGGACCTTCTTCGGGGGGATATTCTATTCCTTCAGCATCTCCCCCTCCATTACCAGTTGGTGGATCAGCAATAGTGGGAGGAGTGTTGTCAGGAATGCACAGAGGTATGTTGAGAAAATCCACATTTGGAAGTGGCGGAGAGTCGGTGGAGGTTTCTTTGTCTGCTTTGAAGTAGGATTCACTCTAAAAAAACATCTCTCGAAACATACATCTTACACTGCTTATGGTCATAACATTTGTACCTTTTTTCCGAAAAGAATATCCTAAAAAAATACATTTAATGGAACTGTAGTCAAGTTTGTCCTCCCACTTCCTGTGAACAAAACAAGTGCATCCGAAAATTTTGAGGTGATCAACATTCATTTTTTTATGGTGTAAGATTTCTAGGGGTTGTTGATTGTCAATGGTTGGACTAGGAAGACGATTTATAATATAAGTTGCAGTAAGAATAGCATCTGACAAAAAATGTTTAGGAACATTGTTTTGAAAAAGTAAAGAGCGAGTAACGTTTAACAAATGGCGATTTTTCCGTTCAGAAATCTCATTTTGTTGTGGAGTGTTGATACACGTGGTTTGATGGAAAATTCCTTTGTTTTTTAAAACATTTTCAAACATATTGCTCATGTATTCTGAGCCATTGTCGGACCTAAAAACACGAATTTTTGCATTATACATGTTCTCAATAAAAGCAAGGTATTCGCAAAAAACTGAGTAAGCGTCTGATTTGTTTTTTAATAGGTAAATCCAAGTAGTTCGAGAAAAATCATCGATAAACTAATAAAATAACGATAACCATTATAAGAGTTAACGGGAGCAGACCCCCAAATGTAAGAATGGACTAATTCGAAAGGGAATTGAGTTTTAGAAGTGGAGGTAGGGAAAGGTAACCTAGTTTGTTTGGAAAATCGACAAATATCACATAAAAATTCTGAATTAATCGAAGGAAATAAACATCTTAACACACTGGAAGATGGATGACCCATCCTTTTGTGCCAAAGTTCGTGTTTAACCAAGGATCCCGCATGTAAAGCTTTATTAGGTGATTCAAGAACATATAACCCGTTTGTGAGGATGCCTCTACTAATCATCCTCCCTGTGGTACGATCTTGAAAAAACATGTCATGAGGAGTGAATATAACATTGCAATTGAGTTTTCTAGTGATTTTGGCAACAGAAAGTAGGTTGTATCAAGGTTGGGTACATAAAGAATATTATCATGAATATTGTTAATTAATGTAGTATCTCTTGTACCTTTAATTTGAATTTTGTTTCCATTCGCAACTGTGACAAATTTATCTAATAATCTTAGATTATTTTTTACATTAGAAAGCATGGTATGACCCCCCGTCATATGGTCGGTGGCGTCAGAGTCAATAATCCAACCTTTATACTTATTTGTAGTTGCTGAATGAGAACGAATATGAATATCAAGAGAGTTTTCCATACATGACATATTACCTGACTAGGGGTCTGATTGTGCAAATAGTTGTTTAAGTGGGCCACCAGAGCATTTATGTGTTGTGGATCCGGAGCTCCACCATCTACAAGCCTGCCCGAACCATTTGGCCTGTTTGAACATCCGCCTGATCCAGGTTGTTCCAAGTCGGGTTCAGTGTCGTATTCGGTTGAGAAGATCCGGTCGGGTGCCCCTGCATATAAAACACACCATGGTTTCCATTTGCGTCATTTAGGTTAAGGTTAGGGTTTCTGTCCGAACGGCCGTCGCCACCTCCGGTCTGGCTGGTGTTGTCGCCGATGATTCCATCCACCAAGTTTTCTCTGGTGCCTCTGTCTCCGTTCTTTGGTGGCATGAGATGAGGAAAAAGAAACCAACATTTTTTTTATTATGTCCTTGTTTCTTACAATTTTCGCAATGTTCATTTGGTTTGCTTCCGAATCGTTTTTTGTTGTTGCGGTTGTTCCCCTGAGTTTGGTTGCGACTGGCGATAAAGGCTTGGTTGTCGGAGGCTCCACTGTTGTTGTTGTGTGTCATGGTTTTCCTTCGGGTTTCCTCTCGCTGAATGAGACTCGTGATGGTATTAAGGCTTGGTAGTTCGGTTGCCATTAGGATCTGGGACCGTATGCCTTCATAGCTAGAATCCAGTCATACCAAGAATTGGTAGATCTGGTTTTGTTCTTGTCGGTTTTGGATGATTTTAGTGTCTGTCGTTGGGGGTTCATACACCCGCAACTCGTCCCATTGCTTCCTGAGAGTACCTAGGTACTCGATGATGGATGAAGAATTTTGGCGTGTTTGGGATATCTCATGTTTGATCTTGAAGATGTGTGCAAAGTTTTCGGTTGTCCCATAGTGCTTTTTGACAACATCCAATAGTTCCTTGGCGCTTTTTCTTTGTACATGAAAATTTCCCCGATGTTGGGGGTGCATGGAGGCTATGAGCCACGACATGACCAAATGGTCCATCGTTTGTCATTCCTCTTGTTTATTTTCTGTCCCTGCTCCTTCGGGTTTTGAAGTTCTTCCGGTGATGTGGCCTACTCTCCCCCGACCACTGAGGGAGAGGGTTACAGCTCGGGCCCAAGAAAGGTAGTTTGAACCATTCAGAGTGGTCGTGACGAGGCGATGGGATGCGTTCACCTCTGGGTGATTGCTACCGGTCCCGTCCGACATGTTTTGTGATGGATTTGGAAGCTTTGGGTGTGGATGTTGGTTGTATTTCGACCTTCAACCACCTTGAAGAGGTGAAAACCGAGGATGATCTCTGTGGGGAGTCTGAGGTTGTGGGTGTTTTTGTGGATCAATGCTCTGATACCATATAGAAATCGAGACAGAAAAACATTTGTTGTATTATTGACATTGATTTCAAATTATTATACATGAGTATTTATATGTGTGTATGTTAAGGAAGAGATGACACATAGCCGTTAGTACATAAATGATAACTTCCTTATATGTGTTCTTGATGGTTGGAGTTTGCCTTAGACAGAGATGTCATATGGGTGATGATGAGGTAACTGAGCCCCAACGGTTGGATTGTGTAGAAAGGAAGGTTTTCAACATTATCCCAGATATATTTGGTTACCGACATCACAGTGGTTACCCTAGATAATCAGATATATCCAAAGTTTATGCATGTGGATTGGGTTTGCATATGGTGAATGAGATGAAATGAGTAGAGTGAAGTTAATGAAAATTGTTGGAGTAGTCAGATATATATAAGTTCTACTTATGTGCTTGTAAAGTAGTCAGATATATCTGCATATCCACACATTGAAATATATATGCGCATACACATTCAGACACTGAGTGATACCATATATTTGATTGATCAATGCTCCACAACTTCCTGCCAAGTTATGGGCAATAGCCAAAATTTCCGACAACATTATGATCATTTGATTCACCTTCATATTAAGATATTGGATTTTTTTATCGGTATATTGGACGTTGTTAATCACGATCATTATCAAGAGATGATATAAGTCGTAAACCTGAGTTTGTTGGGAGCTACTAGATGCTTTGTCAACATCTTTGAGCGTTTCCTGAGTTTCTCAGATAACTATTAACAATGTCAAAACTCATAAGTTAATTGCTACCTTATCTCTTCGTGATGTCATGACTCTTGAGGCACAATATTCTGTCATTACCTTCATACAATTTTTCCAAGTACTACGGATAGAATCCACGGGGAATCTATTAAAGTATAACTTTTAGCAGTTTCAATATAATAGTTTCCAAGACAACAAAACACACATTTTTTTCTGATTTCGGAAGCGTTTCAATCATATCTCTCATATCATGTAATGTACTTCCATGATCCATCTCAATTTTGAACGCAAAAGAAGAGAGCTCAGAAGTCAGAACATCTCTAATTTCGTGATTGGGGCAAACCTTCAGAGCCCATTCGGACCGTAGACTCCCCCTCACGGCCCAAGTCCACCACACGTTGTCTGTACTCCCCAGCCACGTGAACAGCACACCACCCTCGTGACCGCTCACGCCAAAGCGCCCGTTTGGTCCCCCCCCCCCCCCCCCCCCCCCCCCCTATAAAACCCAGAACCCCACAACGATGGCGGGCATTTGGCTCTCGCACGAAACCGTTACGCTCTACTTCTCCCGGCGACGAGAGCGATGGAGGACGACAGAGGCGACAAGTCCGCCGTCGTCATCGGCTTGATTGAGAACAGAGCCAAGGAGGTAACGCTTCCATCACCATTCGAAGCTTTGCCTCTGATCTCCAACTGCTTCGGATGGAGTCTTACTTCGGATTTAGGCGTAAACGCGCATTTATGAACTCCGATCGATGATCGTGTGGCGATTTGTTTAGTTTTCGGGGTTTTTTTTTGCTTGAAACGGTTGTTTTTAGTTTTTTTCCCTAGTTTTGCGCCTGGTTTCTGTGCAGCACTGTGGATATATGACGATCGGTGATTTGGAAGCATGAATGTGAGTCATCTCGAACTTTAATTGATAGGGAGAAAATTTTGAGGGAGATTTTAGATATGGATTGTGTGGATCGTAATGGAATTGTTACATAGACACATTGAGAGGTTAATCTCGCAAATTAGTGGTTATTTGTGCTATACTGCTGTGATTGTGGAATTGAATTGATATGTCGTGCATCAGTTAGGTTTCTGTTTTTTAATTGTTTCTGCCTGAAACGGTTGATTTTGATTTTTCCCCTTCTAGTACTGCATGATGTTTCTGTGAATAGGTGATGATTTGTAGAAGGAAGCATAAATCTGTATGTCACCCAAAGTTATCTGCTTGGGAGGAAATTTGGAGGGAAAGTTTAGATGTGCATTGTGTGTATTGTGATGGAAACTGTTACATAGACACATCGAGAGTTTAGTCTTGCAAAATCGTGGTAATTTGTGCTGAAGTGCCGGAATAACGGACTTTGATGGATATGTCATTTGCCGATTTGTTTAGTTTCTTATTTTCAATTGTTTTTGCTTGAAACGGTAGTACTGTGTGTTGTGTTTGTGAATAGTGATGATTTGTGATTTGGAAGCATAAATATGTAGGTTGTGTGAAAGTTTAATTTGCTTGGGAGGATGTTTCTACGGAAATTTTAGATGTGGATTGTGTGGATCATTGGAAGGGTTACATAGACACGTTAAGAGTTTAATCTTGCAAAGTCATGGTGTTTCGTGCTAAAACGCTGCAAATGTGAATATCGAGGGGATTTCTCTTGTTGAAACGGCATATCTAATTGCTCGCTTGGAGTTTGTTGTCCATTATGAGATTTTTGTTAAATAATATCAAGAAAATGAGCATGTCACTGATACAGAGGCTTTAAATTAGTGGATATGAGAAGAAAATTTGAAACTTAGGCGGAATTATAGTATGTTGTGTTCATTATTATTGCTCCACCTGAAAGTTTTTAATTCAAGTTGACTGGTCTAGGTAGGAGTAGCTGCATTTGACTTGAGGTCAGCATCACTACATCTATCTCAATACATTGAGACCAGTAGTTCATATCAGAACACGAAGACATTGCTTCACTTTTATGAGCCGATGGTTATCATAGTGCCACCAAACAAATTGGCAGCAGATGGTATGGTTGGAATCTCGGAGCTGGTCAGTATACACTACGGTTCAACCAAGAAGGTGGATACCTATTCCTTTCACACATGCGGTTAAAGAATAGTATAGAATTTTTCCTCAAGAAAGAATTAAACTGATTGTGAATGTATATGCAGGTTCTCATGTCTCGTGGCTGCTTTGACGACACAAAGGTTTCCCGATGAATAGCATTTTCAACTGCTTGTCATATACTCATATTTGTTTTGTGAATATTATACTTGTCCGCAATCTTCAGGGAGCTGTACTAGTGAAAAATTTGGCTGCCAAGGAGCCTTCTGCTCTGGGTTTGGATACTTATCACAAGCAGTATTACCTTTGTCTGGCTGCTGCTGCTGCTACAGTCAAATGGTAACTTGAGTATACTTTCAATGAGGCAGAAATGCATTGAATAACTGAAGGAATAAAGGGAGCACAAATCATGGTTCAATTACATAATACTTGTACATAAAAAAACCACATGGTGAAAAAAATAAATGAAGACATATCTCAGAATATACGAATGCTACAAGAAGTAAACAAAAATTCTACAATATGAATCTTGAAGGATTATCTCATTCACAGTTGAATCTCTGGACAAGACCAGAAGTGGTAGTAGTGTTTCAGTTATCCTGGGCTAGCTTTTTCACCATACCACTTGTCATGCTTTATTCTATATAAGTTCCTTCTGTAATGTCACTTGAAGGGGATATAAGATTCATTCTTAATACCTTGTCCTGTCCCTTTTCTGTCTTTGTGAGGTTCTGAATCAATATCTCTGGTTGGTTGGATTTTTGTTTGAAATACTTTCTTGATATTATCTATCACTTTTCTTCCTGTTGGCTCAATGTGATAATGGACAATACAAGATGTTGACTTTCTTCTGAATAATAGTATATTGGTTGCTCTATATTACTTACTAAGATTGTATGGCCTGTTATTGCTTTTGATTGTTCAGAGTTCCCTTTTTGATTCTAGAAGCGACATACAGAACTTTCATCTCAATTCTAATAATTATCGATTGAATATTTTCCTGTTAACACTAATATGAACAAGATTGAATTGATAGAATCTTGGTTTTGCTGCTGGATATTTCTCCTTGTAGTTCCTCCATTTGTTTTTGATTTTTATCAGATGCTTGAAAGTTGAAACACGTCATTTTATTTCTTGTTTTGAGATTCTCACTTTTTTGGCTCTCAATTTTCGATTTTGTCCATGGGGGTGGCTGGTGGTATTTCCAAAACACCTCTCCAATTTGAGAACTGAAAAAACCTTTCAGTTCTCAATTATTAATAAGCCTTAACACTGTATTTTGTTTTATATTGAACTTTATTAGACTTAGATGTTTGAGTAACAACTTGCTTACTAGAATGTGCTTGGAACGAGGGTAATTGCTAAGAAGAATAATTTTTGAGGTGTTTGCAAAAAAAGGAATTTATTTTGAAGGGTCGGTCATTCCTTCAGCATAGGTTTGAAATACTAACAAATTGTTTAATGGAAGATTATTTAAGCTATAAATTTTGAAGTTTGGCACAAGAAGTGACTTGAGAAATCTCAACCTGACCAGGCCTGGGTTTGAGTTAGGTTGGTTTTCGGATCTAGTTGACTTAACATGCACCTGTTAGTGAGAGGAGATTTTAGGGGGAAAGTGTGAGAAAATGAATTACTTCCATAAGAGATAGGGAAGCAGTGGTTTATATTTTCAGGGGTATAATGATTCCTCTACCTAATTATTTCCTGCATTGCACATTTTCTTAGATGGGCCTAATGATTACCCTTTTATCCCATCTCAATCTCCTCTTTCCAAGTATATCCCTAAGTTCAGTTAGTATATGCTTGTCACAAGTTCCGAGAAGCAAAGTTTTACTCGTGACTTTTGGTTATGCTCAACCATTTGCATTTTGCAGAAGTTATCTTGCTTATATCATTCTTATGTTGCCGTTTCCTCCAACAATGCACCAGTATCTTGATTTGCACTGCCAATTTTTTTATATCATTTTCCGATATGTTTTTGTAGAAAATCTATAGAATCAAAACCAACCAGCGTATATAATTCTCTATATTAAAGCAAGACTGTTAATCTTTTGCTATTATTGTTGGAAATTTGTATTTGTGGAACAGCATGACCCAGCATGTGGTTTGTTTTCAGGACTGAAGCCGAAAAAGGTGTTATTGTTACAAGTCATTCACTTGTGGTATGTAATAAGTACCCGGTTTTGATTTTTCTTGATTTTTGATGTTCAAGTGATTTTTTGGTAATTATATTATCTTCTCTATATTTGTATTTCTTCACGGCCATGTCATATACATATAAACCTTGTTTCATTTCACTTTCACATTATTATATCAGAAGATTATATGCTTCACATTGAAGCAGTTTAATCAAAGACGAGAGAAAGGAAAACAATATCCCCATTTGTATATAGTGTGGAAGTTTTATGGAAGAAATGAACCTTAAATCCTACTAATTTTATTTTTTATGTAGATAACCTTCAATGGATCTTTTGACCACATGAACACGGACGCAACCAGGTAATTTGATTTTTGGTTCAAGACCTCTTATAGTAGATACTTGTGAATCCCTATTTGCTACTTATCAGAAAATTTAGTTTGATGTGATTACCACTTCAGTTATACACCCTTGCATGTAATGCAGCATTCAGAACTTAGAAGTCATTGAACCCCTACACTCCAATCTTCGTGGAACCAGCAACAAGAAGAAAAGTTTATTCCAAATGCTTAAGACAACAAAAACTACTGGAGGGTATGTCTGATATCATATCTTCTTGCTGGGGTTGTTGGATAGGAACTTAAACCTACCATCTAATCTAACTAGTATATGTCGCTATAATTTGCAGTCAGTTTTATGTTTTTACCTTGTTAATGAAATATCATTACGTCCGGTGGTATTATCGTTGTATAATAGTTTTCGGTTTCACCATGTAACTACGTTTTTGTTGTGGGAAATTTACTGCACAGTGTTTCATCTTCCAGTTTTTAAAATTTCAACTCTCTTAAAGTTGAACACAAAATTCATTCCAGAACCAGACTTCTTCGTGCCAATCTGCTGCAGCCACTGAAAGATATTGAGACCATCAATGCTCGACTTGATTGCTTGGTCAGTACACATAATATTTGGTTGTTTCTGTTGAGCGACTCGTTCTTTCTAGGCGTTTAATATCCATCTTTAATGCAAGCATGGCATCGGCATATCAACCATGCCTTTTTCATTCAACTCGTATTTATGTAAGCATATATTACATCCTAGATTATAATATGTTAAAGCAACTCCAACTTTACTCTGGGGATTTATTTACATCTGTAAACTGCTACAAGTTCCTTGATCAGCATTATCCGTGCAACATATATTCTTAAGGTTCGTATCAGCTACTATGTGTAGGCACTGTATCCTACTATCAATCAGTATTTGCAACTGGGCATTTTTTAGGGTTTGACATCTAAAGTTTTTGGTTTTGTATTTTTTTAATTTGAACCTTCTTTGTCTTACTTCAAGTTTCAGGTATAGTGTTTGAATAATAATATTGGCATTTTCAGGATGAATTGATGAGCAATGAGGAACTATTTTTTGGCCTTTCACAGGTTCTACGTAAGTTTCCAAAAGAAACTGGTGAGCTCAAATATCTATTATCATAGGCAATTCAGGTCACATATTTTCCAAGATAGATTTTAAGTGTTTCTTTTTTTATAACTTTCTTGTTTAGACCGAGTACTCTGCAATTTCTGCTTCAAGCCTAAAAAAATTACTGATGATGTTTTGAGAACAAACAATTTTAGAAAGAGTCAAGCCATGATTTCAAGCATAATTGTGCTCAAGACTGCTTTGGATGCCCTTCCTTTCCTTACAAAGGTATTGCATTACAATCTTCTTTAGATCCTCTTGTTATCGAATATGACAAACTTTCTCCAGGCACTTAAAGACTCAAGAAGCATGCTTCTTAGCAACATCTACAGATCGGTTTGTGAAAATGAGAAATATGCGTCTATCAGGAAAAGGTTCACCCTAGAGTTCTGCCCTCAATTCCTTATTTATTCCCAGGAACATTTGTTGTAGACTGTAGTGTACTTTAGAAGTGTTCTTTACAAGAATCTAATTTTGATAAAAGTCAGTTAGGGTTATATTTAATTTCTTCTGCTGGTGTATGTTTACTTTCTTTTTTGTTAACCTTCCGAATAGTCTGAAATGCTAAAATAGCATCACTGTGTTTTTCTAAACTAAAATGGCCTCATATGAAACAGTAGGAAACATCTTTAAATTTATATGACCAGCACTGCATGCTAGGGTTCCACTAAAGAAATAAGTGCAGTCCTACGCCTTTGATTGGCTTGGGATTACAGCATTCAGTCAAATCTCATGATCATAATCGAGATCAGTGCTTTGTTGAATATTTTTTTCTTATACAAATTGCTGTCAGATACCCTTCAGGAAATGCATGAGAATTACTGTGCCACTGTGCTGACTGGACCAGAATAAAATGCATTTTTGTTTTGTTTTGTTTTGTTTTGAAAACGTTAATTTCATTCATAGGTCAAGTAGTTGCTGCGTGCCTGTACAGCTTAACAAACAAGATTCAGCTTTATAAAATGCATGTTGTTACACATATCTTGAAAGTTTTCATTTCATTTCTCTACTTTTGTTTCAACTGCAATTTTTCAACTAATATCAAATTTCTATTTAATGGTTACTAAAGGTTTCTTCTGATTGTTATCTAAAGTACGAACATGTTACATACTTTAGTTGTTTGTCTTGATACAGTAATTTTGAAGTTTATAACCAGCTCTGCTACAAGTATTTTACTTTAATTTGAAGGTGTTTACTGGAATGTGCCTTGCTGTTTAAACTAATGTATATCTTACAAGGAACTATAGTCCAACCAGTTTTTTAAATGCGGTTAGTAAACTTATTTGTTGTATGGATTTTTTTTCTAGTACGCTTATTTTCCACTAGATCTGAAAAGAAGACATGCATTGGACCATTGTTCTGGTGTCTCAGGGTAATTTTTTTTTATCTACAGAATTGGAAATGTAATTGAAGAAGATGTGCTCCATACAAAGCTGCCTTTTGTTGCCTGGACGCAGCAATGTTTTGCTGTCAAAGCTGGGGTGGATGGTTTTTTGGATATTGCACGGCATTCATTTTGTGATACTAGTGAAGGTTCTAAAATTTCTTAAAGCTATATCATTGTGACGTTCTAATGATAGGAAATTGTTTCTACAGCTGTACATAATCTAGCAAGCAAGTACAGAGAAGAATATAGTTTGCCAACTCTCAAACTTCCTTTCAATAATAGGCAAGGATTTTACTTCACCATTCCCATGAAAGATATTAGTGGAAAGCTTCCTGAAATTTTTATTCAGGTCAGCAATTTTACTTGAACCTTACGATCTCCAGTTTATGTAAATCAATAATCAAGTTTCTTGTATCAGGTTGCGAGGCATGGGAAAACAATACATTGTTCAACTCTAGAACTTGCATCAGTAAGTTCAGTTTATCTTAGTGCCATCTATGCTCTAAGGCTAGAGTAATTTCTAATTAGAATTTTTTTCTTTCCACAACCTTGAGAGCTTATTTTGATTAAAAAAATTGAAAAGGGGAAAATTTTCATTTTTCTTTTTTAAAACACAGTAAAATTCAAAATAATTCCTGAAAATGACATATGCATGAAGTATAAAATAAATATTTTTTTGATCGGTAAAGTATGAATAAGGATTACTAGTGCCAAATCATAGCTAACTCCTTTCCATTACATAAGTAGAGGCTACAAGTAAAAATTAAGAAGGATTGAAAGTAGAGTTGATCATGCTGTGAGAAGTTTGGACTAACACAAAAGTAAAAGAAAAATATAACCTTGTATTATGTAGTCGCAGATGTGATGGTCACTTATATGATCCAATTTATGAATGATGTTTCTCAATGATTATTACTTTTCATAAGAGTGTCTGCAACACATTAACACTGCACATGTAACACTGCTTTCCTTGAGTAGTGGGTGCATAAAATACCTTGACCGTATGGAATCTTACATAAATAAACCAGGGGCTTCCGATCAAAAAAATAAAAATAAACCAGGGGCTTTGGCCAGCTTAGTAGCAGGACAACTGAAAGTAATCAACGTATAAACCTATACAAACTTGATTGGCTGTCTGTTAATTGACATTAGCACAATTAAAGCTGGTAGCAAAAGTTACATGGCGGCATGTCTAATTTTTTTTTAAATTGCATTATCGAGTATTGGGTCAGTCTATCATACTGTCGCTACATTGGGGCTACACTCTTTTTTGAGGAAGATCTACTTTTCTACTGCATATATTTCTGTCCATCTTGGTTACAATTTTAGATACCACTTCTTGCATAGTTTTGCCAAACCATATAAGCTGATGAAATAGTGTTCTTGCAGCCTCTATCTAATTCTTAAACTTTTTTAATAGGATAAGGTTTGGCTCATAACGTTGGCATTCTGGTTTTAGATCTTTTGTACTTCATTGTGGAAAATTAGTTTCTTTGTGTTGCACCACCTTCTTGTTCATGTGCATAGAATATGATTCATAGGTTAAAGGTCTAGTTATTCATATATGTACTTAGTTATGTCTGTTACTCATGTGTTTTATAGTTGAATGTTAGGAACAAGTCAGCAGCTGCAGAGTGCTTTGCGAGAACTGAGATTTGTCTGGAAGGTTATGCTTGACTCAAATAATATTTTTTCTTTGACAAAATCCTTTGAAAGTTGAAACTTCATGTATCTGTATTTTGCTGAATCACAAACGCACGCTCGCGCGTGCGCACACACACACCACACTCATGACAATTATCTCATGCATTTGGCCACCACTTTCTTTGGTGAGAAATTCATCAACATTTATGCTTTAATTAAAAACTCCATCTCCACCCTCTAAATGAAAACCACCATTCCACTAGTTGTTTTTTGGGGGTGTTGTTTGTCGAAAAAAGCTTCAAATCTTTATTCCAAGATAGGGTTTATCTATATATACAAGACTTAACTAAATAACTAAATATATAGTTAACACTCCCCCTCAAGTTGGAACATAGATATTAATCATGCCCAAGTGCCCAACTTGTTACATAGATAATCAACCCGAACTCCATTCAAAGCTTTTGTGAAGATGTCTCCCAGTTGTCCTTCAATCTTCACATATCCTGTAGAGACCAAGTATTGTTGAATTTTCTCTTGAACAAACTGACAATCAATTTCAATATGCTTAGTTCGCTCACGAAACACAGGATTGGATGCAATATGAAGAGCACAATTGGTTATCACACCACGTTTTTGCTGGCACTAAAGTTTTAAGTCCTACTTCAATCAAGAGTTGATAAATCCACATTATCTCACACACAGACTGTGCCATAGCCCTATATTCCGACTCTACACTGGATCGTGATACAACATTTTGCTTCTTACTCTTCCATGAAACCAAATTTCCTCCAACAAGGATACAGTAGCCTGAAGTAGATCTTCTATCCATTTTGGAACCTGCCCAATCTGCATCTGAAAAGCACTCAATATCAGTGTGCCCATGATTTGCATAGACAATACCACATCTGGGTGCTCATTTTAAGTAACACAAAATTTGCTCTAACGTTGCCCAATGATGAACTGTTGGGGATGACATAAATTGGCTGACAACACCAACTGAATATGCAATGTCTGGACGAGTCACGGTATGGTTATTCAACTTCCCAACCAATCTTCGATATCTCTCATGATCATCAAATAACTCTCCATCTCCTGTAAGGTGCACGTTTGGAGTCATTGGAGTACTACAAGGCTTTGCCCTCAATTTTCCCGTCTCAGATAATAAATCAAGGACATATTTTCTTTGAGATATAAAAATACATTTTTTACTCCTTGTAACTTCAACACCCAAGAAATACTTTAGCACCCCAATTTTTTTATATGAAACTGAGTATGAAGGAAAGACTTAAGAGATGAGATTCCCATAGTATCACTACCAATAATAACGATGTCATCTACATACACAACTAATAGAATGATACCAACCTCTGATTGCTTGTAGAACACTGAATGGTCAGACTTGGTCTTCATCATACCAATTTTTTTAACGGCCTGACTAAAATTTCCAAACCAAGCCCAGTGACTGTTTCAAACCATATAAAGACTTACGAAGTCGACAAATTTGCCCCGACTCCCCCTGTGCAACAAAACCAAGAGGTTGCTCCATATACACCTCTTGAAGATCATTATGAAGAAAAACACTCTTTATATCAAGTTGATGCAAAAGCCAATGATGAGTAGCTGCCATCGAAATAAACAGATGGATAGATGTTAATTTTGCAACAAGAGATAAAGTGTTAGAATAATCCACTCCATTGGTTTGAGCATGATGACCCTTAGCAACAAGACGGCCTTCAATCGAGCAACTAAATGAATCTTTGTTCCTGGTGGTAAATTAAACAATACCAGTTAAGGTTTTTTTTGAATTTTCTTTTGCAACGAATTATGCAACGATAAGAATCTGAAAGCTCATTTATTCTTACATCCCATGCCCCATGGAACAACATGTATCCATCTCCCTCCCATCTTCACCAATGGTGATGCATGGAGAGTTGAAAGTGAGAAATATGATACCTAAGTACGTGCAGAAATCATTTGGTACAAAAATTGCTCGCAAAAATCTAAGCGTATTTATTGGTTATCTATTCAGTCGAAAATTGTTAACCATCCATCAGTTATATCCATGAACTCATATAAAATTTATCGGGTGAAGAAACGCAAGAAGGTTTTGATTTTTATTGAGGATGTTCTTTCTAGCTTAATAAATCTCTTTTGAATTCGAAGTACATTGGTTTTAATATAAGTGCAATTTTATCCGTTGAGTTGAAGTGCCTCGGGAGAGAAGCGACGCGATGCTCCGGGAGGAGATGCGTCGGATGAATGTGTTGGTTGGGCGACGCGACGGTTGGATGAGGCGTCGGTTGGGTGTAGCGTCGGTTGAGTTCTTTAACATTCCCCCTCAAGTTGGGTCCGGAAGAGATTGAAGGTACCCAGCTTGCTGATGATCTGGCTGAATTGCTTCTGGCTTAGAGCCTTGGTGAAAACATCTGCTAGTTGTTCCTTACTGGGTATGTAGGGAACTTCTATTTCTTTTGCTTGGATCTTTTCGCGAATGAAGTGACAATCAACTTCAATGTGTTTGGTCCTTTCGTGGAACACTGGATTGGACGTTATTTGTCGAGCAGCATTATTGTCGCAGAACATCTGTATGGGCATGTTGGGAGATTGTCCCATATCGTTGAGAAGTTGTTTTAACCATATAAGTTCACTAGTTGTAGATGTCATTGCGCGATACTCAGCTTCTGCACTGGATCGTGCAACAACCTTTTGCTTCTTACTCCTCCAAGTTACGAGGTTCCCTCCTACAAAGGTGCAAAAACCTGTAGTTGATCTACGATCATGACTTCCTGCCCAATCTGCATCCGAGAAACCAGTGATACTGTTAGAGTTATTATTTTTCATAAGTATTCCTTGCCCTGGAGTTTGTTTTATATACCTTAAAATGCCATCAATGATACCTAAGTGTGGTGTTCGAGGTGCATGCATAAATTGACTAATTATGCTAACAGCAAATGTTATGTCTGGTCTAGTTACTGTTAGATATATGAATTTGCCTACAAGTCTTTGGAACTGATGAATATCTTTGACGGGTTCTCCGTCAGTAGAGTTGATTTTGAGGTTTGTTTCTACTGGTGTGTTGGCGGGTTTAACACCAAGTTTTCCTGTTTCTGTTAATAAGTCCAGGGCATATTTCCTTTGTGACAAAAAGATGCCCTTTTTTGAGTATGCAATTTCTATTCCTAAGAAGTATTTTAAGAGGCTGAGGTTCTTTATGTCGAATTTTGTTTTTAGGTAGTGTTTGACTTGACTAATTTCATTGTTAATGTCTCTGGTGATGATGATATCGTCAACATACACTAATACTATGGTGATACCTTGTTTGTGGTGTTTAGTAAACATAGAAGCGTCAGCGGAAGATTTCAAAAAACCATAAGCAAGTAAAAAATGACTGAGTTTGACATACCATGCGCGTGGAGATTGCTTTAGACCATAGATAACTTTGTTGAGTTTGCATACCTGGTTTGAGGTGACGTTGTAACCTGGAGGAGGAGTCATATATACTTCCTCTTCAAGATTTCCTTGTAAGAAAGCATTTCTTACATCCATTTGATGGAGTTTCCAATTTTTGTTGACTGCTATGGATAGAAGAACGCGAACTGTGTTCATTTTCGCAACAGGAGCAAAGGTCTCTAGGTAGTCAATCCCGTAAGTTTGAGTATACCCTTTGGCCACAAGTCTAGCTTTGTATCTTTCTATGGTTCCATTACTGTTATATTTTATTTTATAGACCCATTTGCACCCAACAGGTTTGATCCCTTGTGGTTTTTGGATGACTGTCCATGTGTTGTTGTTTTCTAGGGCGTTGAGTTCCTCTCCCATGGCTTTGTGCCATTTTGGATCTCCTATAGCTTCTTGGTATGTCTTAGGTTCTAAGTTATTTATTTAGGTTAGGTATGTTTTGTAGATTTGGAGAATTTTATCGTAGGAGATGTGGTTTTCGATGGGATAGGTAACGTGTGAGGTAACAAAGTCGTTAAACCGGACGGGAGGACGTCTTGAACGAGTCGATCTCCTTGCTTGAGGATTTTCTTGATTGTCTTGAGGTGGAGTTTCTTCTTCTTCTTCGTCTTCTTTCTCGTTTTCTTGGTTGCTTTCTTGTCCTTCTCTTTCTTCCATGTGGCTTTGTGGTAGAGTTGTTGTTGTAGCCGGGAGAGTCCCAGTTGTACTCTTGTTGTAGTAGAACTCACTCTCGCTAAAGGATATATCTCTCGATATATACATTTTACAAGTATCGGGGTCAAAACATTTGTACCATTTTTTGCTTACAGAATAACCAAGGAAAATACATTTTACAGAATTGCTGTCAAATTTGTCTACCCGTTTCTTGTGAACAAAACAGACACAACCAAAGACTTTAAGATGATCTAATTGCAGTGCCCGGTTTAACAATATTCTTAAAGGTTGTTTGTTTTGGAGGACGGGACTTGGCAAACGATTAATGAGATAGGTGGCAGTTAGAACTGCGTCAGACCAAAAATGTTTTGGTGCATTACTTTGAAATAACAGAGATCGGGTAACATTCAAGATGTGACGGTTTTTTCGTTTAGAAATTCCATTTTACTCAGGAGTATTAACACACGTAGTTTGATGAAAGATTCCACGATTTTTTAGAAAAGTTTGAAAATTGAGACTGGTATATTCTGTCTCATTATCAGTTCTTAGAGTTTTAATTTTGAAATTATACATGTTTTCAACAAATGTTACAAATTTGCAAAAAAAAATTAAAAACGTCTGACTTATTTTTAAGAAGATAAGTCCAGGTGTTACGCGAAAAATCATCAATGAATAAAACAAAATATTTGAAACCGTTATAAGATTCGACCGGGGCGGGACCCCAGATATCAGAGTGAATTAAATCGAGCGGAAATTTAGATTTGTTTTTAGATATAGGAAAAAGAAGTCTAGTTTGTTTTGAGAAATGTCATACATCACATGCATATTTAGGAGAAAAAGTAGGAAATAAAGTTTTTAGGACATGAGAAGATGGATGTCCCATCCGCTTATGCCGGAGATCCTGATTAGTGTTACTAGAAGTATGAAAAACACTTTTTTGAGAATCTAAGATATAGAGTCTGTTGTTATTGACTCCTTTACCAATCGTCTTCCCTTTAGCTCGATCCTGAAAGAATACATCATTTGGGGTAAATATAACATCACAATTAAGGTGTTTTGTTATCCTTGCGACAGATAGAAGGTTGGAAGTGAGATTTGGAACATATAATATATCTTTGTTCATTTGATTTAATAACATGGTTTCTCCCATTCCTTTAATTTCAACTTGATTGTTATTTGCTACGGTTACAAATTTATTAATCATGTTGGAATTATTTTTAATGTTTTGTAACAAGGACGAATTTCCGGTCATGTGATCGGTAGCTCCAGAATCAATAATCCAATGGTTGTTATATTTAGATCTTGTACTAAGCATATTTCTAGGAGTATTTGCAGTAAAAGTTTGTGGGGAGGAAGTTATACCTGCATAATTACCTGATCTTGGGGGGTTTTGCTGCAAAATGACACTTAATTGGGATAGAAGCTGATCCAGATCCGGATCCGGGTCCGCTGGACCCGCTGGTCGCGGGTATAAGGGGATCGGGTCGGCTGGATCTGCTGGAATCGGGTCGTCCTTCGTAGGATCCGACCGTTTCTCCGCGCGTGCATATAAAGCCGCGCTGATCCGCGAAAACACCCGATTCGTCTTCCCATCTTCTCTCCCTTTCTCCGTTAGGATTTGCTGCCGCACCATTTCCTGTTGCTCCGCCGTTGTTTTTCTTCCGATTCTGATGATCTCCCCCTCCTTCCCTTGTCGGTCGGAGGTGTGGATGTAGGAACCAATAGACGTTTCTACTGTGGCCTGTTTTTTTACAGTTATCGCAAGTTTCTTGAGATTTATTTCCATATTTCTGTTTATTTTTACTGGGTTGTGGTTTGCCGGCGTAAAACGCTTGAGCGGTGGTCCGTCGGGACTCCTCCCGTTGGACCATCGCAATGATGGTTCCGAGGTCCGGCAGTTCGGTGGTCATCAGGACTTGACTTCGGATGACTTCATAGCTGCCATCAAGTCCGATAAGGAACTGGTAGATGTGGTCCCGTTCCGTGCGTTCCAGTATTGTTTTTTGGTCTGTCGCCACTGGTTCGTAGATGGAAAGTTCATCCCATCCACGTTGAAGTGCCCCGAGGTACTCCGTGATGGTCTGCCCTTGTTGCTTTGTCTGCGAGATCTCTTGTTTTAGTTTAAAAATATGAGCAAAGTTTTGTGATTTACCGAAAATATTTTGGACGGAGTCCCAAAGTTCTTTCGCAGAGTTCTTGTAGAGAAAGATCGCCCCTATCTTTGGTTGCATGGAGTTGAGGAGTCATGTATTGACGAGGTGGTCCGTCGCCTGCCATTCCTCCTGTTTTGTCTCGGTGCCCTCTCCATCTGGTTTTCTTGTATTCCCGGTGATGTGTCCGAGTTTTCCTTTCCCACTGAGGGCCAGTGTGACAGCTCGTGCCCACGACAGATAGTTTTGTCCGTTGAGTGGTTGCGAGACCAGTCTGTGAGCACCGTTTGCCTCTTGATCCATCACCGCCTATTTTTTCTCTCCTGGGTTTGGATGTTGGGTTTTTTTTTCCTTCAACCTCCCCGAGGAAAAAGAGGGTCAGTTTTGTGGGTTTGGTTTGTGGGTTTTTTTATGAGGGATCCGGTGATGAGTTCAGTGAACTCTGAGGATCACCGGTGATGAACAGAGTTTGTATGCTCTGATACCATGAAGAAACGCAAGAAGGTTTTGATTTTTATTGAGGATGTTCTTTCTAGCTTAATAAATCTCTTTTGAATTCGAAATACATTGGTTTTTATATAAGTGCAATTTTATCCGTTGAGTTGAAGTGTCTCGGGAGAGAAGCGACGCGATGCTCCGAGAGGAGATGCGTCGGATGAATGTGTTGGTTGGGCGACGCGACGGTTGGATGAGGCGTCGGTTGGGTGTAGCGTCGGTTGGGTTCTTTAACATCGGGGAATCACTTTCAAGAATTTTAAGCTTCAATCATAAACATTATTATTTTAATTTTTTCACAGCAATGTGCTTCCTCAGAAACATTATCCATTGAGAAACAAGAGGTAATCGTGGAGACGAGAGTGAAAAGGAAAATGTGTCAAGAAAACTTCTTACTGGGTTAATAGACCATTAATTTTCCCCGGATATAGGATAACGGTTGTATGTATGTTTATTTTCAGAAATTATCAAATGCAATCCAAATAACTGTCCATTCCAAATATGCATATTTTTTCATTTTTTGTAATTTACTGTTTGCCTTTTCTTATGCATTGCTTGTCAACAATGTTTTTAGGATTAATGAGGGAAACGTAGGCTACATCTCACACTACAAACTTTCTTTTCATATCTCTTATTTTCTCTTCATAAGTTTCTAATCAGTTAACCGATTGAAAAAAAAAATGCTGACCACGTAGGATTTTTTTCTTCCAAAGTTAATCAGCAGCATAACAAATGAAATTTCTCTTGTTTTGTCCATTTCTCTCCATGAAGCCAGTCCAAATAGGTCATTCCTGTAGCTGTAGCTGTGGTTCAAGTACCAAACAGACATTGAACTGTCTTTTTCTGTTTCATATGGATTGTCTATCATTGCAACATTTGACTATCCTGATTTATCATATTCTTTCCCATGGTTCAAGTAACAAGTTTACTTGCAGGGCTGATCGATGAAATAAGAAAGGATATCTCTGCTCTTACACTTATAGCAGAGGTGTTGTGTCTACTGGACATGCTTGTGAATTCATTTGCACATATGATATCCACCAAACCTGTCGACAGATATACCAGGCCGGAGTTCACAGGTAAAATACTGTTTCTCTTTCAAAGTTATCTACCTAGATAGTTTTCTTCTTCTTTTCAATAAGCCTTCTTATTCTCTGTATAGAGGATGGTCCTATGGCTATTGATGCGGGCAGACATCCTATTCTTGAAGACATACACAATGAATTTATTGTATGCTATTTCATTTCCCACTAGATCATTGCTTCTTTATAGCTTCAAACTGATACATTAATTGCATCTTGCTCAAATATCGGTATGTATTTCATGTTTGCTTTCATTGCAGCCTAACAGTGTTTTCCTTTCGGAAGCATCCAATATGATTGTTGTTATGGGCCCAAACATGTGAGTTCTTTTTCTCCCTGATTGCCAATTGCCCATTTGTATTGAACCCGCAGTTCTCCGCTTTACTTATTTTTAAGATTTTTTGTGCTCATAATTGTATTTTACTGTAAGGAGCAAGACTACCCAGTTTGCTTTGAACTTTTCACTCTTTACTTCTGATTTGTTTTTTTTTGTGTGTGTTACGCTCTCAGGAGCGGGAAAAGCACGTATCTCCAACAACTATGTTTGATTACCATCCTTGCTCAGATTGGTTGCTATGTTCCTGCTCGTTTTGCATCATTGCGGGTTGTTGATCGCATATTTACGCGGATTGGGACAGGCGACAATCTCGAGTCCAATTCCAGCACTGTATTATTTTTGGGCCCGAGCTTGTTATTTATTATCAGACATTGCGTGTTTTCCTCAGACACCATTACCTATCCACTCACATATATATACAAGGACACACAGCTAAAATATCAACTCATAGTGGAATATCTTTCATATTGGAGCTAAGGCCATTCCGAAACAAGTTTTCATGTTTTGAAGTAATACATATTTAGGCATGAAGTAAATAAATTGCTGAACATCGCAAGCCTATGAAGGATATGTCTTGATACTTCAGCAGTTTCTATAACTTTGCCTGTAGAGAGATGCTTAAGTACCAAGAAGTGCACTTATCCAGGACCTTATTTTAAGTTGGTTGGTACGACAAACTAGAGCTGATACGTTGTGAAACATAAAGCTGGAGTACGAGGATGTAAAAATTGGAAAAACGTGCAGGTCTGGCGGGAAAGGATTAGTCCATTTTTATTAAACATTTACTTGGAGCATTGCAGCCCATCGCAGTTGCTATTCATACGTTAGACTTCCACATTTTATATACAATTGGATGGAAATTAAGATGATATTGCTATGAACTAGTGCACATGTTATCTGTAGAGAGGAAAAAATCCCTTATCTGGATTCCTGGGGATAATTTGAATTGATTTTCTACACGATTATTTTCTCTAAGTCACTTTGGATTTGAATTTGGCTTCCACACATTTATTATAGTAGGAACTTCGTTGAGTTTGTGTCAGGTTTTGTACCACTCTGTTAAAATAGAAATTTATATATAATTTTATTTTTATTGCAGTTTATGACCGAGATGAGAGAGACAGCTTTCCTCATGCAAAATGTTTCCTCGAAGTATATCATCACTATCCCTAATGTAATCTAGGCGATTTATCACCGCATCAACTGAAGTCCTTGTATTACATAGGAGCCTTATTGTCATGGATGAACTGGGAAGAGCTACTTCTTCATCTGATGGTTTTGCAATTGCATGGAGTTGCTGTGAATATCTTCTCTCCCTCAAATCGTAATTAATAATCTCCTTTTACTTTCTCATTAATTTTGAAATATACTATCATAAAAATGCTTAATGGGTTTGTACTTCTATTTGATCCTTCTGGTTTGTCAACATATTAGATAATCTCACATAGTGGCGTCTAAGGTGATTGTCGTTGCTCCAGTTTCCAATGTGTATACTACATGAGCCTTGTGATACTGCCAATCAGTTCAGTACATCTATTAGTATTAGCTAGTTGAGTGAACTAACATGCGTGCTAGTAAAATCAGGGTGAACACTGTTCTGATTTCTTAATCAAGCATCAATTTTATGAAATTTTCGTTTTAGTTCAATGTGGTCGTATCGATCCAAGCCAATTTTTGTACTTAAAAGGTTAATAACATGGCTAGTGTGTTTCAATAAATTTAGGTATTTTTGATTAATTGCATTAGTTCCTTGCAATTTCATCATGAACAATACCAGGATCTACAATATATTGACATTTAATAGTATAAAATGTAGAGGGAAACATGCTTCATTTATCGAATTCTGTCTTGGTAATACTGTTTTTGCCAAAATATAATTAAACGAATTCAATGGTATAGGTGGTTGACCCATGCTGTTGATCGAGTTCTATATGGTTCATTTTATTCATATTTGTTGGTTATGTTGAATTGGATTTGATTTCAAAATAATAACTATAAGTGGATTTAAAGTATTTTATATTTTAGCAAAACTATAACTTTAAAGGACTACAAGGAAAATATGTAAATTGCTCAATAAATGAAATGAGAACAACTATGGTGGCTAAGCATTCTCTAACATGCCCTTAGGGGTGTCATGTACTGGTGATAAGAAATGTTACCTTTTCGTTTTGCCTCCTTTTCCATTGCTTGTGAAATTAAGTACATTGGAGAATTAGCAATGCGGTGGGTTCTAAATAATTAATAATATATTGACTGTCATCAAGTTTTAAGAGACAATTTGGTATTCCTCTTAGAGGTCTTAATCTTCCTAATTTTGAACTTGTAAGTAGAATGATGTGGATTATTTGAGCCTGGGAAGGTCTTCTTTGTATTTAGTTTAGTTTGTACATGAAACAACTTTCTCTATTCTCTGGTTTCGGCTACTGAATTGTGTAATTATTTTTTCCTGTAATAAATGTAAAAAGCAAAAGAAAATGTGAATTTCTCTTGATGTGAAAATGCACATTCTTCAGATATACTGTCTTTGCAACACATATGGAAGGGCTATCTGAGCTAGCTACAATTTATCCGAATGTTAAAATTCTTCATTTTGAAGTCGAAATTAAGAACAACCGTCTAAACTTTAAGGTGAGTCCCTCAGACCCATTGAATATCCTTTTGTTGATAACATTGCACAATAATTTTTGTTTCTTTTTTCCAGTTTCATCTGACGGATGGTCCTCGTAAAGTGCCACATTATGGCCTCCTGTTAGCTCGGGCTGCTGGTCTGCCTAGTTCTGTAGTTGAGATAGCTAGGTGTATCACCGAGAAAATTGCAGAAAAGGTAACATGCCCCGTCGTAGCTGTTATTTTCCAAACTTTATTTTGGTTATCTGTCCCAAGCTTATGTAGTTCTAGAACTGCTTGCTATAAGAATTCTACTGTACGGGAAATAAATAGTCTGGCATCATTGTGAAGGACGTGCTTTATATCTTCGGAAATTAGGTGGATTCACATTCCAAGATTACGATGATTGTTGGTAATGGGATCAATACAAGCGCTTGTTTTTAGCTTGTTTTTTGCTGAGTTGCATGGATAAAAACCACAATTATCAGAAACAAGGTGTTATGATTTGGTGATATCTATCATTGAATTGATCCACAAAGAAGCATGAGATGGTGGTATTTAACTTAAATCGATATTTAAGTTCCGTATGGACACAAGTTCTTGTGCAGGAGAGTCCAAGTTCTGTTTTACATCTATTATGGTACCGTTTACCTCTTCTGTTTGTTCAATGAAGCCATAGGTTACGTTCAAATGCAGTCATCTTTCTCTCACTGTCAGAAATATTCATGTTTGATTTATAGGAAATTAGCAGGATGGTAAACAATTGTGAGCGTTATGAATCTATTCAACTTGCTTACAAGGTTGCTCAGAGATTAGTATGCTTAAAGTACTCCAATCAACATGAAGAAGAAATTCGTTGTGCTTTGCAAAATCTCAAGGATAGCTGCATGGAGGGGAAGCTTCCAAGTTGAGTAATTCTACATTTGAGGTATTCTACTTGTACAAATATACAATTTTTATAAAAAAACGCTGTTGTTTGATTTACTTCTATTGTCTTCCTTTGATTTCAAATTCTTCCTTATTTTTGCAAGCTTCCTTATATTGAATGAGGGGCATGGGATTGTCAACAAAATATGTTAGAAATTCTCAATGAGGGGCATGGGATACAAATTACTGCACGTAACATATTACATGTATTCAACTCAACCTTGCTCATCACATCCTAGTAATAACAATAATTGCTTATACTAGTTTTTACTTGATGCCATGCGCTCTTGGAATAGATAAAACTGGTGTCGTGTCAATTGTCTTTAAACTTATTTGAAATGGATTGTCACTTGCATATTCATTCTAGTGTTTCTATATCTCTGGACGTGCATGTCTTTATTGCTGGGAGTTGGAACTTCGGTGGAAGGCCCAAGCAACCCAAGTAAGTCTTAGATTAGCTGGGTCATAAGAGAGCATGAGGCTATTTCTTAGGGACAGAACAACTGAACGAAGTGGGCAAGAATCAAGAAGCCTCATGAGGTCAGGTTGAGAGATCTCTCACATGTTCTTCCAATGTGCTTTCTTCACCTTAGGCCTGCAACACGTGAACTGCCTCGGCTTGTCCCAAATGGTTGCCCTCCAACTTTAGGCCGTTACTGCTTCTCGGGAGTCGAGACACATGCTTGCCTCGTAAGAACCACTCCTTATTTAAGTGAACTTTATGGTTTGCGTTGCCAAGTCCCACTCAATTATTCTGAATATTCCTGAGCCAATTAAGTCTTATGACAAAATCACACCCATCCAAAGGGCATCACGTGGAAATTTGGTAAACTTAAGCTTCCAAAGGTTGATTGGATTACCTAAGCAGTCTTATGACAAAATCACACCCATCCATGGGCAACCAGTATTAACTCTATGGGGTCCTTTCTAAGGTTATAAATGGGTTAGGTATGGGGCAGGCCGCAGGTAGATCTGCCTCCCAATTGGGTAGCGAGTTGCGAGTGCAACCTTATGCCCTCCATTCGAAGTCCATGCCTGTACTGCCAATAAATGGATACCAGGCTGATGAGAAGTGAATATGGTTTTACCTAAATTAAAATGATAGCTAAAAACTAACATTTTGAAGTGTTGGATGCGTATCCGTGGGTGTCTCATACTTGTCAGTGTCCGACATGAGCATGACACGTACAAAACAACCATGTTGAAGTGTTTGTGCTTCTTAGCTATCAGAAATGGATACATAAGATAAGCTCAAAACAAGTAAATGCAGCATTTAACAGAAGCTGAACATCAAACATTACAAAGTAAATATGACATAGAACTCACACCACATAAAGTTTCTAATATGAAATATATAGTCGAGACTCTACTACATTCAACATTACAATGGGTAAATGCTCTTTTCCATTATGAATAGTGATGGTATGCCCAGTCATTGTGGGTATAATGGTAGATGCTCTAGATTAATATATTAATACACAACTTTTAGCATATTAGGTGTAGAAAATTTAACATGGTTTTGCTTATACCATCAGTTCTGTAGAGGCTTAGTTTGTTTTACATGTGGGTAATTTGCATTGTCAGTACAAGGTTCAATCATATTTATAATAGCCACTAAAAGTGCATTTAAGCAGGGGTAATGGATATGGATCAACATCACATATACGAGTCCATCCCATTTACAAAGCAAGAGAGGTAGATGGTTATGGGTGAACGGATTTTTTTTTAACTGATGGTTTTTTGTACCCATATCCATACGTTTGGTTCATGTTGGTGGGTAGATGAGGTCATCTTTAACAGCACCCGAAACTTCTCAGGCTCCAAGTTTTTTCTCACCTCCACGTCATTTGGAGATTAATATTGGGTAAAAAAATTAAAAAATATAAACAAATAAAAAACATATTTTCAGGAAAAAAAATTGGAAAATTGATTTGAAATAATTTTCAAATCAATTTTTAAACTGTTTTTACAAAAAACACCCAACTCATTTTCCCTCCCGCCCGGGCGCGAAATCGGGTGGAAAACCGCCCGGTTTTGCGCACAGGCACGTGGAGGACGCGATTTTGCGGGGCATTGGTGGGGACGTGGATCGGGCAGCACCCGATCCACGCCCTCCCGTTAAGGGTGGCCTGAGATTTACTTGACCCATTTGAAGCCCTGGTCCTCACAATAGCTGAGAGCTTTAGTCACTACATTGGCGTGACTACTCGTGAGCTACCAAAGGCCACAACATAAGAGACCATATTCCCCCCTACCCACCCTTGAAAGTTGAATCACCAAGTCTGTGTTCCAACCCTGATTCTGTCTGTGTGCTTGTACCCTCAAAGTTGTATCTTCTTGAGTTTACATGGTTGCATTTTTTTGTCTTCCTCACTGTGGTGCAAACCAATGTGAAAGTGGATCGAGGGATCTCCAAGTTATAAGAAGAGTCTAGCAATTTGATTTTTTTATATAATCTTTGTATAAGGTTTACAGAAAGATTGCTTAAGCAATATATATCAGGGAAATAGTGCATATGCTACAATGGTAAGATATGTCTGAACGGTCTAAAGCCTAGATTCCTGGTGTCGCTGAAAAAAAGCCCAGATTCATGGCTAATATCTTTCTGTTCTGGGGGCATAAATAAAGAATGATTGTGCTTTTTCTTTCGTTTCAATGATATATTGACTTGGAAGAATAGATTTGGTGCAAAGGCTTAGGGATAAACACAAGCACGAAAATGTTACTGATTTACATCACTTCGGCCCGACAAGCTGACAATTGGAAGCATGTGTTGTTAGTAATGGGTAAATCACCTTTGAGAGAAAATTACACATTATAACATCACTTAAGCTGGATGGAGATGGTTTAGAGAAGATTTTGTCTGAAGTTTTAATTTTTTAAACGAGTACTTGAGCTAGGAAAAATATCACAGATACGTACCCATGATCTTTATATTTACCCACTTTGTCTGAAGTTTTAATATTTTTAACGAGTACTTGAACTAGGAAAAATATCACAGATACGCACACATGATCTTTATACTTACAACTAAGAAAAGTATATATTCTCTTTTCATTAATAAATATAAGTAAATCTTTTGTTGTCGCCCTCGGCTATACCATAGTTCATTTTAAATATTTTATTTTCGAAAATATCAGTTAGTCTCTCTATATTTTAGAAATACTTTATCTCATGTAACACCAACTTCTATATAGGATTGACTGTTATGTCTTTGTTGGTGGAAGTTTCTTGTTAGTATTTTTGTCGATCTTCGAACTCCATATAGGATTGAGGGTTATGCAACTTCACCCTTCTTAGAAGATCTTAGTATGCGGAAGGACTTTGCATCGATCTAGCTCCCACCTTTTGTGGAATAAGAAGTCGAATAACACTCTTAGTAAGACATGAAAAACTAGTCTCAATTACACGTTCATTAAGCTACGCCACTATTTCTATGTCATGGAAGCATAATGTCCACTTCATTTCCTGTTCTCCAACATTAACTACTTTCGTCAGTCATGCATATGCCATTTATCCCCATTCAACAGAAGGTATCACCCCTTTGTTTTCAATTTTGTCGGCCTCTAAATCTTGCAATAGATATTGGTTCCTAACTTTGCATTAAAATGCGACAGGTGGGCCCCATCCTCACTTGTACTGTGCTGCATTAGGTGCGCACGATGTGCTGATATCTTTTTGTGCGGCAAGTATAAGATTTGGCACGATGAGTCCCTTGGCGTCAAACTTTCCACTACATACAGCGTAGTGATTCTATTTCGAAGACCATTGATTCACTTCTGAAAATATTTGATCTGACGGATAATCTTACGGAAACATAAAATTCAATACTGGTTAGACCTTACGCTTGTGTCGTGTAGAAATTAAACGGTTATTGGAAGATGAGATCTATACCTTGCTCATTTTCAATCCTGCTAAGGTCCATTGTCGGAGCTGGTCGGCTCCCAGTTCTAATTTTTCCTTGGCTCATGTATTTGTAGCCGTAAATTGTACTGTTATAATGAAGTTCCAATTGTTAAGTGTGGTCACTGGTCAATATATGAAAGTTCTTTTCTGTTGACCTTTCCATATTTTAAATACAAACAATCCAAATATTAGAAAGAGAATGTTGGGATTCAATTTTTAATTTTTGATTATTTAAGACAAAAGATCTATAAATTGAGCTAACATTAGTTGGTATATTTTTACATTGTTAGACTTCGTATTTGATATTGAATCCCTTGGAATTCGCAAAGGAACATAATTGTTGTGACATTTCATATGTTTTTTGTTCCTCCTATTGAGTCATCACACTCAAGCTAATCTTGGCATTCCTCTCCCGGTCAGGAAATTTGTTACATTTAAGTATACAATATCACAAGTGGATCTTAGAAGAATTTAAACAGTTAGTGTTCTCAAAAGAATTAAAAAACACAAAATAAATTCGAGCTACAATAACGGCGAAACTATATTCAATTTTTCTCACTACTAAAGTTCACTTTGGTAACACTTGTCCTAAGGGTGGAACCACCCCAAATCAAATTGGTTGGGATTGTAAGGAGGAGGTAAGGGTGCTTGGTTGACCTCCGGGGTCTTCACAAAGCGACCTTTAACCCTAGGCCTCATTTCCGCGTAGGCCTTCCGAGAGGCGTATCTTATTTGTTTCTCGAATTTCCTCCTCTTCTTCTTCTCCTTGTACCTCTGGACTCTAGCTTCCCTGTCCATTATTACGGGTTCACCTCCACCAGATGTCTCACCATCCTTAGATACATTCAGATCTGGAGTATTTGAAAGTGATGTCTATGCATACATTAAACGTTAGACTATGTGTGATTGGAATGACATGAACAACACGCAATTGCAACTAAGAAACTTCTTTGTCGTTGAGGTGTTATTAACCACATGCTATTGAAAGAGTATCAAAGGTTGTTCTATTTCATACTTTCTGTTGCCGTCGTTCTAGCCTTTGCTACTAAAAGCTACTTTTTGTTGGTCTCCTAAATTGTCAAAAAAGAAAAAGAAAAGTGCTTTTGAAATAAAAACTAAAAGCTACTTTTAGCAAGAGGAATATATGTACCATTTTGCCCAACAATGAAGCACGATCCTGTTGCTAATCATTTTGTGTTTTTACTTTCTACATCGTTTTTTAGGATATTTCTAGAAATGCAAGTTTAATTTTTTTTCTCCCCTGAAAACAATATACTTGACGGAAAAATCAACTTTACAGAATTTAATATTAGTGTCGGATTATAAAATTTAATGTTGTCAGTGCAACGTACAAACGGTCTAATGTACTTTGTTAACAGTTTACGTAGAATTTGAATTCCTCGGAATTGGTAGCTAAACTAGTATTAACCAAACATTGGATCCAATCTATTTAGTCGTAGTTATACTACGTAAGACTAAAAGTTCAGAATGGTATGAGGTAGCAAATTTGTCACGGTCCTATAATCCAGAATTAAAATAATCTTCAAGTAAAAATTCATTCCATCAGTTAAACCATTGACTGATATTGTGGTTGGAACCAAAATTCATCCTCAATTACACTATTAACTATGTCTTAAGGTATTGTTTGAAATGGGAGTAGTTGGAGGGAAATGATCAAGATTGTAATAATTTTGTATCAAAAAGATATGTTTTATTATTCTAAAAGTTACCCTTTCAATTATTTCTTTCCCATTGTCCTATTCCAAGTGTTACCTAAATGAAAACAAGTTAATATCCCATAACTGTTGTTACTTTTTCAAAGCATCCCCTAACTGAATTTGCAACTGGGATTTCTAATCACTAAAATTATTTTCCTCCCCTCTCAAGCAACTTAAATGTCTAATTTCTAACCAATACACTACACTTCATTAGGCGGAAAACACAGCAGAAAACCATCAAACTGAATTAAAATAAGACCATTCATGTCAACCACTGAAACCCCACTAACCGTAGAGTTTGTTGCAGTTTTCCGGACCGAAGAAGCCTCCACGGGCGGAGACCGCGACATCGAGTCGGAAGAGCCAGTCGGAACAGAATTACACACATCAAACGCCAACCGACCCTGTTCGCAAGAATTCTGAAGAAAATCCGTATAATTGAAGGCTTGATCGGTGGTCGATGACCCTCCGGACACGGCTGAGGAGCCATAATGTGGCCCATCAAGAAGCCACTGGTCGGAGCCACCCTGCCCGAAGAATTGGAACTCGTGGAGCCCGTTGGGACCCCGGCTCGTCCCGGAGAACATTGCCATGGCTCGGTTAAGGTCAACGTGGTGCGGGCAGATTGAGCCACTTATGTGGCAGACGGAGCACGTCTCCGGCGAGGTCATTGTGAGGGTGAGGTAAGACCAGGAAGTGGTGTGTAGTTTATATGAGAGATATATGTTTGGTAGTACACATTTTGGAGCCAATAAGATGCTAAAAAGAGATATGAGAGATCACTGTTCTCTTACGTGGCCCGTTTCTCACCACGTTTTGCCTTGGGAGATTTTTATGCGACCCTTGTAGTTGTAGGCTTGTAGTTTAAATTTTCATGTTGTGTGTTTATTTGTGGAAGGTTACATATATAAGTGGGGAAGTATTGAATGCATACTCATGTCAGTGAAGCAAATATAAATCCACGAGAGCCTAGAGAAAAGAGGTACTGAGATTTGATCGTAAAACATCTGGTTGATGTTATTATAATATGACCAGCTACTCAGATGTACATATAAAATATTTTTACTCAATAGTCAAAACCATGCAAGTTATGTTATGACTCAAGTTAGAAATTTATCGTTGCGCAAGTCGTGCTCCAAAATCAAATGTTTGTATGTAAAATTATGACTCGAATTACAAATTATTCTGTTCACGTGTTTCACAATGAACAGTAATGGCTGCCAAAAAATCAAAAGCAGTCATGAAAAATGGCACTATTAATGGGCTAATTCTAGGATAATTTTACCTAATATATATATTGGGATTATTGGGTTACTCATCAGCCGAAGATAAATTTTATACATTTGAAATAATACATTTCAGGACTTTTACATTTATAATCGTTAAAGATACAACATACATTTTCCCTTCCGACGATAATAACATGACAAAACAATGGGCATACATACATTAAAAAAAACAAAGTTAGCCATATATATATGGTATAGTTTTGTTTGAGTATACGTTTACGAGAATACGTACGTAAAAACCTCTACCAATGAACTGATCATTATTTCAGCTCATATACTTGAACTCACCGTTACAAGACTACCAGCAGTCAATTTTTATTGGAAGGATCCAATAATCCACACACGGAGGGTGGATATCGTGTCGCACTTGAACACCACGTACGCCGCTGTTGGAATTGGTTTATAATTGTTGATACAGGAATTCTGGGAAAATCGGTTGACCGAACGTCTGGTTCCGGTCGACCGAATTACTCCAAGAGCCATGGGGCTCGGAACATATCGAGGATCGGTCGACCGGTTCTGGGAATTCGGTCGACCGAAAAACGTCAGTAAATTTGGAGCTCAGGATCGATCGAGATCCGGTCGAACGGTGTTGGGCACACGATCGACCGAAAAGCGACAGTAGCTGCGAGATTAAAATCGGCATGCAGATCAGTCGGTGTTGGACTCGCGGTCGACCGAAAACGTCCATGAGCTTTGGGCGCTATTCAGAAGCGCGGAACGATCAACCGGCTCGGGGTAAGCGGTCGACCGAATGTTGGCAGTTACGCGAACTAACCGAAAACCGGTCGACCGTTGGGCAATTTCGGTCGACCGTTTTGATGCAGTTATGCACGATCTGAATTATTCTCTGTACGAATTTAGCCCATTATAAATAGGTTTTTTGCCTTAATCTTGTAACACAACATACAATACTTATTTCCTTGAGAGAGATTAGGCTAGAGAGAGATCTAGAGTGCTTTGTGAGACATATTGCTTCCAATCATTTGTAATCTCGGAGACTTCTCTTGTTCGAGAAGAGCTTCAAGGAAAGGAAACCCGCAGGAGACCCCCCAAGGACGTAGGCATCTTGCCGAACCTTGTAAAATCGCGTGTGTCGTGGTTTGCTTCAGGTGTGTTGTGTGATTGCCTTCTATTTCATCTTCGTGTTTACTTGTTGCAATTGAGTTTGGGAGAAGGTAGAAGTTATATTTTCCGCAATCAATATTCTATTATACGTGGTGCGTGTAATCCGTGTCGTGCTAGTGCATCTTAGATCCCCCTCCCAACAGCTGGTATCAGAGCTTTTGTTGCACTTACGATGGCGGAGGAAACGCGGAATTTTCGGGTGGAGAAATTCACCAGGAAAGGAAACTTTTCAACATGGCAACGGAGGGTTCGTGCATTGATGTCTCAGACGGACGGGCTATTGCTGACGTTGGATGGAGTTGAAAAGAAGCCGTCGAAGATGACCGACGAAAAGTGGGAGAGTCTGAATCTCCGGGCTATTGGGATCATCGAGTTGTGCCTCTCGGATGATCTGCTTTTCGAGGAATCGGGGAAGACCACGACAGAATATTGGAAACTTCTGGAGGAGAGGTTCACGAAGAAGAACCTTAGCAACAAGTTGAATCTGAAGCGTCAACTGTACATGCTTCGGATGAAGGAGAACACGTCGTTCATTGAGCATCTCTCGGTGTTCAATAAGTTGATAGCTTATCTGACTCAGCTTGAGGACAAGATGGAGGATGTAGACAAGGCAATGTTGTTATTGACGTCGCTGCCAGACTCGTATGAGAACTTGGTGAATACGATCATATATGACAAGGATTCGTTGGTGTTGGAGGAGGTCAAGGGCACACTGATCTCCTACGATGCAAGGAGGAATTCTGGTAGTAGCTCTTTTGAGAAGGGTGAAGGATTGATCGCAACACCGAAAATGGGCAGGACGGGTAACAAAGGAAGAAGCAACGGAAAGGGCCGGTCCAAATCAAAGGGGAGATCCTTTGAATGTTTTTTCTACAAGAAGGTTGGTCATATGAAGCGTGACTGTAGGGCCTTCAAGGAGTCGCTGTAGAAAGGGAAAGACGGGTACAATTCCGCCAGTGTGGTGGAGGAGAAGAACGAAGTCGGTGTTCTAACAGTTTGCGCTGCAGGTATTGACAAATCATCATCAGGATGGATTTTGGATACAGAAGCATCATTTCACATGTGCCCGGATAAGGAGTGGTTCACATCCTATGAGCCACTGAAAGGAGAGATCGTTGTTATGGGCAACGATGCGCCGTGCACTACCGTCGGTATTGGTTCCGTACAGTTCAAGATGTTCGATGGGTGCATTCGAACGCTGACGGGTGTGCGTCACGTACCGGAGTTGAAGAAGAACCTGATTTCTCTAGGAGAGCTTGATACTCTCGGGTGGAGATGGTCCGGCGGGGACGGAAAGATCAATGTCACTCATGGGGCGATGACAGTGATAAAGGGAACCAAGGTGGACAACTTGTATTGGATGCTAGGGAATGCAGTAGCAGGAAAAGGTGCAACAAATGTTGCACGCGACGAAGATAGCACCGCACTTTGGCATATGAGGCTTGGTCATATGTCGGAAAAGAGTTTGTGTGAGCTACACAAACAAGGACTGCTGAAGGGTGTTTAAGAGCTGCAAATTGGATATTTTCAAGTATTGTGTCTTCGGTGCACAACACATGATTCGATTCAAGATGGCTATCCACAAGACGAGGGAAATTCTGGAGTATGTGCACTCAGACGTCTGGGGACCGACTCAGGTTCGGTCAAAGGGTGGAGCCGAATATTTCGTCACATTCATAGACGACTTCTCAAGGAAGGTATGGGTTTATTTTCTAAAAAATAAATTTGATGTCTTCGATAAGTTTAAAGCATGGAAGGCCCAAGTAGAGAAAAGTACAAGAAAATTTGTTAAGTACTTACGGACAGATAATGGAGGTGAGTACACCTCAAGGGAGTTTGCAAGTTTCTGTGAGAAAGAAGGCGTCACGAGGCATTTCACTACACCGCGGAGTCCGGAACAAAACAGAGTAGCTGAAAGGATGAACAGAACACTATGTGAACGGGCAAGGAGCATGAGGCTTCATGCGAATCTGTCAAAGGATTTCTGGGCGGAAGCAGTAGATCTTACATGTTACTTGGTAAATATCTCACCGTCATTGGCACTTGAATTAAAGATGCCTCAGGAAGTGTAGACGGGTGAGCTATTTGACTACTCGAGGCTTAGGATATTTGGATGCAAAGCCTAAGCGTTGGTCGATGAGACACAACGGTCGAAGCTGGATTCGAAATCGAAGGAGTGCATATTCCTTGGTTACGATAGGACAGTGAAAGGATATAAGCTTTGGGATCCGGTGAGCAAGAAGGTACTCCTACGGAGTAATGTGGTATTTGATGAGACAAGTTTGCTCAAGGGCCTTGAGGAGAAAGAGCAGCAAGAGAATCCCATGCAGGAAGACGAAACTGAAGTTGAGATCACGACTTCAAGGGAAGAATCGAATCAAGAAGTTCAGCAGGAAACAATTGACTCACAAGTAGAGGAGGAAGCTGAGGAAGAGAGTATTGCTCAAGGAAGACAAAGTACTAACGAACGAGGACGAGAGGAGGTGTTAGCCGAAGAACGAGCTACGGTGACGGTCAGAGGGCAAATACTCACTCAAATACAATCAATGAAATTGATTCCCAAGAAAGAAAATAAGCAATTTCGTCGGAGGCAGGAGGATCACAAAGGCACCGGTGAGGTATGGTCACGATGATGCTAGTATTGCATTTGCACTTGTTACCGAATGTGGGGACCCTTGCACATTCGAAGAAGCTATTGAGCAGGAGGACAAGAACAAGTGGATGGTGGCCATGACCGAAGAGATGGAGTCTCTTCATAAGAATCAAACTTGGGAGTTAACAGAGCTTCCCAAGGGAAAATGCGTTATTGGGTGCAAGTGGATCTTCAGGAAGAAGGAAGGGTCATCTCCTATGGAGGAGATAAAGTATAAAGCAAGGTTGGTGGCAAAAGGATATGCTCAGAAGGAAGGGGTCGATTACAACGAGATCTTCTCACCCGTTGTAAAGCTACCTCTATTAGAGTGTTGTTAGCTATGGTAGCGATGGACAACATGGAGTTAGAGCAGATGGACGTGAATACAACTTTTCTTCACGGGCACATAGAGGAAGAAATCTATATGAGGCAGCCAGATGGGTTCATCGCACAAGGCAAGGAAGGACAAGTATGCAAGCTGAAGAAGTCCCTCTATGGACTTAAGCAATCACTGAGGCAGTGGTACAAAAGATTCGATTTATTTATGATTAATAATAATTTTGTACGGTGCGATTATGATAGCTGTGTATACTTGCGGAGTCTTGGAGACGGAACACACGTGTTCTTGCTTCTGTATGTTGATGATATGTTGATCGCGGCTAAGGAGATGAAGCATATAGATGATCTCAAACGGAAGCTTCACGGGGAGTTTGAGATGAAAGACCTAGGGAGTGCAAAGAAGATTCTCGGTATGGAGATCTCCAGGGACACCGAGAAAGGTGAAATTTTGCTCACTCAAAGGAGTTATATCCGGAAGATACTCGAGAGGTATAATCTCGAGAACGCCAAGCACGTGGCCACACCTATTAGTGCTCACTTCAAGCTCTCGTTGAAGTGCAACCCCTCTACTGAAAAGGAAATGAGAGATATGGAGAGAGTTTCATATGCTAGTGCAGTCCGATCCGTTATGTATGCTATGATCTGCAATAGGCCAGACATTTCACACACAGTTAGCCTTGTGAGTCGTTATATGGCTAACCCAGGAAAAAAACATTGGGAAGCGTTGAAGTGGTTGTTGAGGTACATGAAGGGAACCATGGATGTTAGCTTGAAGTTCACCAAAGATGGAGCACAAAGGCAGGTGGATGGTACATTGATTCAGATTATGCTGGAGATCTGGATAAGCGGAAGTCCACAACAGGGTACGTGTTCACTTTGGGTGGAGGTCCAGTGAGTTGGAGATCAGTTCTCCAACATACTACCGTGTTGTCTACTACGGAAGCGGAGTACATGGCTGTTGTCGATGCCGGAAAAGAAGCTATATGGTTGAAGGTGTTGGCTTTTTGGCCCTTTAATCTTAATTTTGATGATTAACAAACTAATAGTATGCATAACTTCAATTTCAACATCACACACATCATATTATCAAATTGCATAGATATTGTGTATTCCTAACAATGTAGGTGATCAAACCAAGGGACTAATCAACTTCAAGATCAAGGCTCAAGACTTGTAATCAAAGCTCAAGGACTTCATATGTAATTTTCCATTTATTTGAGTTGTAGGATCAAATGTACACTTGATTCACAAAAGGATAAACCCGTCTGCCGCGGTCGACCGTATCCACATCGGTTTACCGAACAAGGTTCCCAACGGATAACCGAGTGTCTCTCGGTGAACCGTTCCTTATAGAGTCAGTAAACCCTTGATCTCCTGGAACCCTTGTGTCGGTATACCGAACCTTATTCGGTCAACCGTTCCCTATAGAGTCAGTAAAACTTGATCTCCTGGAATCCTCGTTTCGGTGTACCGAAAGTTGTTCGGTCAACCGTCTTCTTAGAATCAGTAGAAAACTTGATCTCCTGGAAACATTGTTTCGGTGTACCGAACCTTACCCGGTCGACCGTGTCCCTATTCCCAGTAGCTTCGAATACTTCTCTGGACATCTCTATTCGGTCTTCCGAAGAGAGCTCGGTCATCCGAACTTCTATGTGTCTTTAGGCCTAAACCGACTTCATCTTATTGGCCCACGTGGCACAACTAACTCCACCAGACTTATATTTTGTCGTTTAGCCACATCTTTGAAACATCCATATCGGTCTACCGATGGATTGTCGGATTACCGAGTTGTTCTTAGATATAAGATCGTAATGGCTATTTTTCCACGTAATATTTCGACCGTTATCGATAAACCAATTTCACACACTATGTCAGCCGAAAATCCGCACATGTATCGGTCAACCGAACATATCACGGTCTACCGAACATGTTCACCGAGTCGCACCAAATCTTTATTGTCCACTCTTGAACGGTGCACCGAAGTGATCTCGGTCAACCGAAATTAATTATCCGATATTAGGAAAAAGTTACTGGAAGTTGGTAAACGGTTATCCGACCTATATTCGGTTAACCGAGTTCTTGTTTCTGACCACTTCTTCGGACTACCGTGTTTCCAACGGTCGACCGAATATGTCTCGATTTCTGCCCGAGCTTAAGTCACATCTTGTTTTCACTTGGTCCACTCCTCACCAACTTACCATAACGGCTCTATTTGTTTTGAAGGCTATATAAGCTTCACTTAAGAGACACATTCACAACCTTACTTGCCAAATATCAATCCTACTCTTGTGCTCTCAATCTTCAAGCCTTCAAAGCTCCACCAACTCTCATACTTCCACTTAATTCACTCCAAGCCTAAATCATATCCTTGAGTGCATTCAAGTTAGAGTTCAACAACCACATTCAATTTCCATTGTGTTGTAAAGCTTCGAGAAAGCACCCTCTCGGGTTGTGAGAGGAGATCCGAGCAAGGCGAGGGTGTTCGCAAGGCTCCGATTGTAAGAGGGTTTATCTTCGACCCGGAACGAAGATAATAGTGAATTCTCGAGTAGGGATCGGAGGATCGATCGGAACTTGAGGAGAGGACTAGATCACGGTGGTGTGATCGAACCTCTATAAATCTCCGGAGTCATCTTGTGGTTTGCATTCTTTCCCTTATTGTTTTAATTGTGCAATAGTATAAGAAAATTAGGAGATAATCTATTCACCCCCTCTAGATTAGTGACCGATTAACTTACAGAAGGGTTTGGTTAGCTCTTTGGGGATGGAACAAGAAGTGACCAAATTGCATTGCGATAGTCAAAGTGCAATTTATCTAGCCAATGATCAGACGTTCCATTTAAGGACCAAACATATTGAAGTAAGGTACCATAAGATCCGAGAGTGGATCGAAGAAGGGCAGGTTGTTCTCCAGAAAATCGACACAAGTGAGAATCCTACAGATATGATGACCAAGGTCGTCAATCAGGAGAAGTTCAAGTTGTGCTCGAAGCTTCTCAATGTCCTCAGAGAGTGAGAAGGAGAAGCGCTCCGGGGGGTAGCGCTAAAAGGTGCTTCTAGGAAGCACAACAGGTGCGGGGGCAGAGAAGGCTAAGGTAACAATTCGAAAACAAGGTGGAGATTGTTGGAATTGGTTTATAATTGTTGATACAGGAATTCTGGGAGAATCGGTCGACCGAACGTTTGGTTCCGATCGACCGAATTACTCCAGGAGTCATGGGGCTCGGAACAGATCGTGGATCGATCGACCGGTTCTGGGAATTTGGTCGACCGAAAAACGTCAATAGATTTGGAGCTCAGGATCGATCGAGATCCGGTCGAACGGTGTTGGGCACGCGGTCGACCGAAAAACGACAGTAGTTGCGAGATTAAAATCGGCATGCAGATCAGTCGACCAGTGTTGGACTCGTGGTCGACCGAAAACGTCCAGGAGCTTGGGGTGCTATTCAGAAGCGCGGAACGGTCAATCGGCTCGGGGTAAGCGGTCGACCGAATGTTGGCAGTTACGCGAACTAACCGAAAACCGGTCGACCGTTGGGCAATTCCGGTAGACCGTTTTGAGGCAGTTATGCACGATCTGAATTATTCTCTGTACGAAGTTAGCCCATTATAAATAGGTTTTTTGCCCTAATCTTGTAACACAACATACAATACTTATTTCCTTTAGAGAGATTAGGCTAGAGAGAGATCTAGAGTGCTTTGTGAGACATATTGCTTCCAATCGTTTGTAATCTCGGAGACTTCTCTTGTTGGAGAAGAGCATCAAGGAAAAGAAACCCGCAGGAGACCCCCCAAGGACGTAGTCATCTTGCCGAACCTTGTAAAATTGCGTGTGTCGTGGTTTGCTTCAAGTGTGTTGTGTGATTGCTTGCTATTTCATCTTCGTGTTTACTTGTTGCAATTGAGTTTGGGAGAAAATTAGAAGTTATATTTTCCGCAATCAATATTCTATTATACGTTGTGCGTATAATCCGTGTCGTGTTAGTGCATCTTAGATCACCACCAGTAGTCATTTCCCGACAAAAAGTACATTTTCGATTATGGTCCACTTGTTTGTATCGAATGGGTCCATGAAAGAAGGGATAGCTTGCGAAATTGTATAATGGGTTGAGAAGTTGTAATGTTGTATGTTTTGTAGCATGACCCCTCAAAAAAAAAACTAAATCACATTTGGTACAAATAATATTTAATGAAAAATGGTCATGTTGATTCTGATCTTAGAGGAGCCAAATCCGGAATTGCTTTCGCATAATGAAATTTATCAAGAATTGCAAGAATTTATTCCTAAGTAATGATCATTTTTATGGAGCAGAAAAGAATGGAAGAATATTCCATCAGGACGTGATTTTGGAACCGAACTCCAAATATTCCATTACAAGTAGTAAAAAAGTATCTCACCGAATCCTCCCCTTTAATATTCCAAAAAATACCCAATCAAAATCCTAATCGAGAACGATGGAAAAAGCATGGAATCACGTCAATCTAGTGGCCACCAAATATTACAGGCGAACACGCGATCGTCGGCTGACCCATCTCTTTCAGGACTTGTTGTGGTTTGCGGATCGTCGGACGAACACACTCTCCCGTGGTTCCATTTGGGAACGTCAACTTTTCACGATTATCTCGCATCTCAAAAGTAACATCTAAGGTATTTTTCCCAACTTCCTAGAAATCCATGTTTAAGGTGCAGTGGTAATTTACCTAAAATCCAACGCGTGATAATAATTATCTCGATTGGCTTATTGGTTCTTATGTAAAATTTAAACGCGAGACATCAAACATTCAATCGCTAAAATTACTCCGAAAGTTGGTTCCATTCCATATAGTTGGAGGACAAGCATGTGGGCCCAGTGGACTCATCCAATGAGATTGGGCGGCCTTTGTGTGGACTGGAATGTCCGTGACATGATTCGTGCTTGTGGACGCCTGTTACGCTGCTGTCCAGAGAGAGTGGAATCTCTGTGAGGACACAGTGGTGAAGTACGAGAGTGAGGTGGAGACCACACCAGCACACCACTGGCCTGGTGGTTGGTTATTCTTGGTTTCTCTCTCGTAAACCCGAGATAAACGAAACAGCTAAGTTGCTGTCCTGTTGCTCCATAAAGAATTAAAGTCTAGACAAAGGTGTGAACTTGCACTAAATTGTGGTCGTTAACGAGTGGACTGTGAATATGCATGTGTCTCTGTTGCTTATGAAGTGTATAGATTAGATTTCTGATTACAAGTGTAACACCACGGAAACACGGTTCTTTTGCCACATATTCGAAATCACGTTTTTCTAAAGCAATAATTTGTGAGAGGTGAAGAAATGCTTCGGCCTTTCATGACCATATGGCATAAGTAGGATTAATGGTAGGAGCGTTGTGTTTTGTTTAGCACGGCTATATTTTATTTCTGGATCTGAAAGAGTTGTAGTCCCTCGCGTTGTTGATGTATATGTAGAGAATCACATCTTCTACTTGATCTAAATTAGTCTTATGTATTAGGTTTAGATTAATATGAATTGCCTCCATGTAATAGTCCCACCTCGAGCCCAACTGTGATAAGTCTGGTCCATCTACAATATAAAGACGAACTCATTCATGTAACAAATATTCATTCTTATTAGCCATGATCATGATTTTCCCGTGAGGGATATGCTCCAATCTCCTATGCCAATAAGGGCTATCTTTGTTTGTGGCGGAAAAAAAACAGATTTTCATGGTTATTCGGTATGTCTTGGTTGGTGTAGATGTATAAATCTCTAATTTCTTCACTCATACCAATCATCTTCCTCTGGATAATATCCTGAATCAGACAAAATGTTGGATAGAAATTAACAGAGTTATTAGATTGCTTAGTTAACTTAGCAACATATATGAGATTTAATCTGAATTCAGGTATATATAGAACTCTTGTAAGTCTTAATTTATCATTGAGTTTTACTTCTCCTACATGTTCAGCAATTATGATTCTATTGTTTGGCAATCTAATTGATATATTATTAGATAACTTGGTTAAGTTTTCCATCATAGTTTTATCAGAACACCACTATCAATTATCCACGATTGACTGGTTATGGAAAAGTAACAACTAGTCATACCTGCAACATTGACTTGTGCCATGTTGTCTTTCTTCTTGTTCAAAATTTGGAGAATTTGGTTGTATTACTCTTGAGTTATGTTGGTGTCTCCAATTTGTGCATAGGCATTGTAAGCCCTTGAGTTCTTGTTTCCCTCTTCTTTGTCTTTCTCATGTTGTTTGCCTTTCTTGAAATTGTTGTTGGATTTTGGAGGAAATCCAACCAGCCAGTAACACTTCTCTGCTGTATGTCCCATCTTCTTGCAGTTGCTGCAAATGGGTTTATCCCCTTTCTCTTGTGTGTTGCTTCTATAGTTGTAGCTTTTGTGTGTTGCTTCTATAGGCAGTAACATCTTGCATTGTTTCACTTGATCCAGTGACCTCTCTGTGTTTTTCTTCTTGCAATATCAAAGCATATGCCTTGTTAACTGGAGTAAGTGGTGCTGATAGGAGGAGCTAACCCCTTATAGCTGCAAAAGAGTCATTCAAACCTAGTAGAAACTGTAATGTTTTATCTTGCTGTTCTCTTTCAATTATTGTTTGGTTGCACCACATATGCACTTTCCACATGTACATACAGGGGTCTTTGCAAATGCTGAGTATTCATCCCAAAGTTTTTTTAGCTTGTTATAATATCCAGAAACATTATTTCCTCTTTAGTTGGAAATATCCCAGAGATTGCCTTCTTTAGTTGGAAAATTTTGGGGTCATTGGTTTGTGAGTACATTTCTTCTAAATCATTCCATATTTCTTGAGCATTATCATAGTATATATATAACATTGTCTATTAAATTTGGATCTAATGAATTTAGAAGCCAAGAAATCACCATATTGTTGGCTTTTTTCCATTTTGCATGCTCATTTGCTCTCTTTGGGTGGTTTGGTTATAGACCCATCAATAAAACCTAGTTTATCTTTAGCACCCAAAGAAACTCTCATTGCCCAAGACCAAGTGTGATAGTTGTCTCCAATTTGATTAACGTGCGGAAAAGTGGTTGGATCGAATGCTCTGGTACCACGTAAGATTCCATGTTTGCTCGGTGTGAGAGGTTTGGATCTTGGATCTTGAATGATGATGAAGGTGGAGGAATCGTATGAGGACCACTTACTAATCCCGAGGTGGGACTATTACAGGGAGGTAATTCATATTAATCTAAGCCTAGTACATAAGACTAATTTAGATCAAGTAGAAGATGTGATTCTCTACATATAAAAGCATATTTATAAAATCAAATATAAAGTCAACGGTGACATAAAAGATACAAAGCTAGGTTAGTTGCAAAAAAATTTAATCAAATTGAAGGATTTGATTTTCACGAGACTTTTGCCTAAGATGGTTACTGTCCGTACTGTCCTAAGCTTAACTGCCATTAACAATTGGCATCTTCAACAACTTGATGTAAATAATGCATTTTTACATAGGGAGCTACTTGAAGAATTTTATATGAAATGCCCACCTGGCTTAAAACAACAAGGAGAGCGACTTGTATGCAAATTAAAAAAAATCAATCTATGGTTTAAAACAATCCTTAAGGTGTTGGTTTGACAAACTAATAAGGTTTTGATTGATTATGGTTTTACTCAATCAAAATCTGACTACTCCTTTTTACACTCAAAACCAACACCTCCTTCACTGCATTACTAATTTATGTTGATGATATTTTAATTGCAGGAAATGATATTAAAGCTATCAACCAACTAAAAAACACTTTGCACGTCAAAGACTTGGGTGACTTGAAGTACTTCCTAGGCCTGGAGGTTGCAAGAAGCAGAAAGGGCATAAACCTCAACCAGAGGAAATATGCTATCCAAATTTTGAAGGATACTGGTCTCCTAGGAGGTAAACCATCAAACACTCCCATGAAAATTAACCACAAACTAGCAGAGGATACAAGAGAATTACTTGAAGACCCTCAACCATTCGGAAGGCTCAGAGGCACACTCCTATACCTCACCATTACCAGACCAGGTATCACCTTCCCTGTCAACTTCTTGAGTCAATTTATGCAACAGCCAGGACAAAGACACTTCCAAGCAGCAATGATGGTTGTCAAATACATCAAGCAGAATCCTGGTCAAGGCTAATTTTTGCTAGCAACAATCAACCACAACTTAAAGGATTTTGTGACTATGATTGGGCTAGTTGCCCAATCACCCGTATATCAACAGCATGCTTTGCCATTTTCCTAGGACGCTCCCTCATCTCTTGGAAAACAAAGAAACAAGTCACCATATCCAAATCCTCAGCTGAATACAGGCCTATAGCTAACACCAGTTGTGACTTGTGAGCTCACCTGACTGATTACTCTACTTGCTGATCTCAACATCACTCATTCAAAGGCAGCCTTGCTCTTTTGTGACAACTAATCAGCAATGCACATTGCAGCTAATCCCGTCTTCCACGAGAGAACCAAACACATTGAAATTGGTTGTCATCTCATTCGAGAAAAGATCAACAAAAGCATCATTCAAACCAGTTTTGTATACAGCAAAGATCAAATCTCAGATCTATTCACAAAAGCCTTGCCTTCAACTCAGTTTCGGCAACTACTCACCAAGTTGGGAGTGCAGAGCATCCACTCTCCAACTTGAGGGGGACCGTAGAGAATCACATCTTCCACTTGATCTAAATTAGTCTTACGAATTAGGCTTAGATTAATATGAATAACCTCCATGTAATAGTCCCACCTCCGGCCCAACTGTGATAAGTCTGGTCCATCTACAATATAAAGACGGACTCATCACCCATGTAACAAATATTCATTCAATTTTATAATCATTCAACCAATCCCTCTTCCTTCTCCTCGTACGATTCCTCCACCTTATCATCATTCAAGATCCAAGATCCAAACCTCTCACACCGAGCAAACAAGGAATCTTACAGTATAGATCAAACAAATCATGTTTTCAGAAAATACAGATGGTATCCCCTTGAACTGCTTCTATTTGATTGACATGGTCAATTATTGAGAGCTGGTTGTTTGTATATTCATTTATAATCTAAAAATAAAAATGCGGCATCCTGTTCAAGAAAATCCACTATCTCAATCTCATTATATACCGTATAAGCAACGACATACCGCAATACCGCACATCAATCAACACATGATATGAAGCAGCGGAATTCTCATCATGCTAAAGTCAATAAGCCATTTTCATTTTCACTCTCTTTTTTTGTCGAGAATTTGTTAGGCAATGCTATGTTTAACGTTTCAACATCTAGAACAAATTGACATCCCGTCATCTCAATTTATTTTAGAAATATCTGCATACATACTCCCAGGTTTTACATGTATACACTTGTAAATTCACAAAAAAACAGAAATAGCATAAATTCATTTTCCTAATCTTCATGTATATACCCTTATCTTATGCATCTTTCAGAAATAAAAAATTCGAGAATCAGATGAAACAATACCAAGCATAATACCTATATTGTATGGACAAACGAACTTGAAGAACACGATGAAACCAAGACAGGCATATAAACTTAACACAAAATCTGTTTATAAACAATATATAATTACTATGATAGGACTATTTCAGTTGAGCCAAAACAGAATCTTGTAGTGGCATTACATGTCAAAAAGAACTCAACTACAGCATTACATTATCAAAAAAAGTCAACATGAAATTAGCCTGAAAAACAGAAACAACATCAGGTAAGTTAATCCATGAATCTGAAGAAATAAAATAAAATCTAGATTATCACAGAAGGTCCTCGATCTACCTAAATATGGATGTGTTAGTCCGCATGCTTGCGCAACCGAAGAACCTTCCCGATAAATCGCTTTTCATGGTGATAACTGCTTGCCATCATTAACACATTCAGCATAAGGCATTCTGATACGCCAATACTTTGTCAAGAAGCTCAATAAAGGATACTGCCACATAAAAAATGTATTTTTTTCTTCTGTTTTGGCATGAGATGTATGATATGTTTATGACCCAAATTATCCGAATCGAAGATGGCAACAAAATTTTGTCCCCATCAAAACTTCATATTTGAGGACGTTTATAGATAAAGCTATATACGTCACAGGCAAAGAACATTTTTATAAAAAAAGAAAAGGCAAAAACTAATAAGAACATTCTGTTTGGAAAATGTCATTTGGTGATATGGCAACAAGGTTAGCAAGTTTCCATCAAAGTATTTTATCATTTCACCTAGAAAAGAAGAAACTTAAGCAATAAATAATAGTGCGTAACTAAAATAGAAGGTAAAGAACACATACATTACACTCAATGAGATGCATAAGCATGTGATGCCCACTGATAAGTGAAGAGAAAATGTTGGCCAGAAATTCTCCCTATCTAGTAACAGTCTCTCAGAAACAAATGTGATCGCTGCCGAGAATAGCAGAACCACCCAACCTGAAGGCAGGCAATTACGAAAATCAAAACTTGAATCCTGCAAAGATGTTGAAAGATTCAACCTTCAAGGTATTGTCCAACTAGAGGGAAGGATATTAATCTCTAGTGGAACACATGCAAACCTGGAAATATTCCCTAATGAATATTGCTGAATAGACAATCCTCATCGTCATATCTTTAGGAAAAGTCATGGAATAAAACATCAGCAACTTAAGAAAATATACTTGAAATATTAATAATTCAGGAGTCCAGGAGTGCACATATTGGATTCCACTAACTATATCTAAATTCGGCATCCACGCTAGGCAGCCAGCAGACCCAAACAGAATGGACAGTGACATCAACAGACACTTGGTCAATTCCTACAAAGTTTTTTTTCAAGAAAATGCACCATGCACGTTAAGATCAGAGTCTAAAGTAGTCCTAAATGATGCTGGTTATAGAGAATAGACCAGTGGAGTGCTTCATTTGTATAGACTATGTGACAGTACTAACCAATATTGTCTTGGTTGGTGTACCGAGGTTGTTATCATGACAAAATGGGAAATCGTCGATACTCATTAATCTTAACAGATAGTGTAAATATAAGTCAAAATACATGCCATGAGTACATGTTCTCAAAAAGTTCTCAACTAATACGACAGATGTTCACAAAGAGGAAGTAGCTATTTTACCTAAGAGAACCTCTTTACTTGTGTTGGTAGATACAGATTCTTTTGAAGTAGAATCTGAAAGCTTTAAGGGAAAATCAAATCCTACTTAAGAATCGCTTCATGGTGAACAGATATTCCAGCCAAATTATGAGACTGTAATCATAATCAACATAACCCCAGTGCCTTAGAAGAGACTCCCGCCTAAGCGAGGTAGGGGGGGTCGGATGTACGCAACCTACCACTATACAACAGTGAGGTTGTTTCCGATTGACCCAAATGATGCAAATGCAACTGACCATCTGTGATTCCACAATAAATAAGAAATGCAGATCGTTTAAATAGTCATTTGATATAGTCCATGATGTTCCAAATGACAAAAAAAACTTAACCTTTGACACGGTGGAAATGGACACAGACTGTAATCATAATCAAGTAAAACAAATCTCTATGTATGAGCCAACATGATATTAACTAATTTGAAGCAACGCAAGGATACTCAAGGAATTGGCAGCAATCAATCCAACAGTTCCTGCAGCTCGAAGCAAAACTATATTAAGTAACACATAAACTGCAGAAAATACAACCATAAATCCATTTGATCTTTGGAGCTGTTCCTTATTTGCAACAGCATGCAAAAATGCTTCAGATGTACCTGCAGTATTGGAGGTATACAATTACTAGGTGTGCCTAGTAAAATCTAAAGAAAGAAGCCTACCACAAGCGAAACTAACAGCAAAAACTGTTTCAGAAATGATAAAAGAGTGTAATAAGCACTCAAGAATGCTGGCATGAGAGTTTGGGGTGTGTGGTCTTTCCCTGGTAGCGGGAATCAGCAAAGTCAGGGCAGTTTGCAAAAATGAGTGCCCCAATATAGTGCTCACTACTTTAGCTTTGGCTATAGATGGACCCAGTGGACCAACTAATGAATGTTGTGATGGTGTGGAGGGATGAAGAGATAGCCTATGCGATAATGACATGGAGGGATCAATACGTAGCCTTTCTTTAACAATACCAGACCAGCATTCACCCACAACTTTTGAACTTGATCTACCAATCAAGGAATATGGATACAAAAGAATGCATGCCTCACACAACACTGATCATTATCTAACGAACACTATCACAACATTTTATCTTACTCGAAAACCAATACTTATCACAAAGACAACAGAAACTTATACTAGGGCAACCGTGAATATGTCATGTAAAGCCTTTAGTCCCAAACTGAACAAGGTCAAGGTTGAAAAAGGATTTCAACATCTTCAGAGTAAGCATCAGCCAGCAGAGGACAACAAAGCAATAAAAACAGAAGAAGCTAACCATTCATAGCCAAAGCAATTATGTAGACACAATAGAACCGCAATGCGGTCGAAGCTTCTCCATCACTCCATTGCCTCCCATAAAGTATTCTTAAGAGAGAATATGAATAGCTGGGACCAAATGCAACGACCACAAAGCCTACAACATAGTGAATAAATAAAATATGATATCTAAACATCTGTGATAATTATTAACTGTAAGAAATAAATCTTTAGCCACAAGTAAATAATAACATAGAAACAAATCAGCAATAAAAAACCATGCCATATTCCCAATGAAAACATATTCTCTACCTAAGTCTCAATTATTATAGACCCGCCATATGCTAGATTGAAATTGCAGATATGTTCCCTGATGCATTCTCTTACAGCTGTGTTAAGGCAGATCTAAACTAGAAACGGGAAAACAACCACCTTCATGGTAGGAATCCCTTTTGGATATGTTTCTAGTAAGAACAAAAGGTGAATTATAAGAATTTGGGAATACTAACCTTAATATTACAGTATGAAAATAGGCCAGTTGATGTAGGCATAGTCAAAATGAGGACATGTAATTATTGAAAACAAAAACGTTTTATTATGATGTGAGAATAGGTGTTGTTGACCCTTCTATTTAAAACCATAAGACAACATTAATATATAGGTATTCACTAAGAAGATGAACATTAAGGTCTAACCTAGAATCCAAATGAAATTAATTAGATATGTTATAAAGAAAAATCTACATAAACTTAAAATTAAATGGTTTTATGCAAAAAAGAAAAGCTAGTTCAATAATCAGTACAACACCATACCACCTAAAGCTTGTAGATTCAAAAGATTAAAATTGTATTCCTTTACTAATATTCGTGTGACAGATCCAACGTGCTGAAAGCGTAAAACTACACTTTATAACTCAATTAATCAACTGCCATTGTTTTTAGTTGGTGGGGATAGATGCCTCGCGAAAATAATTGTTCTAAAGGTTGGGGTACAAAAGAAAATTATATCTTTCAAGGATAACACAACAAAAGATGTAGTACAGATAAGTTAAACGTGCACAAATTATTTGTTAATCTTTGCTAGCAGTTCTTCCAATTATTTACAATATTTCAAGCTACAACTGCTATTGGATTATAAGGATTCATGAACACTATCAAGGAATCTCCTATAATTGGTAATGCAGATGATATCAAAATGGTTAACTACAAGCAGGCTACAGTCAAAAGAAATAAATAAAATACCAATAAAAGTAACAAGCTTTATGGCCTCAGCAAGAGAATTGCCCAACTGCTTAACCCTTTCAGGAGATTGTCCTGACCAAGAATAAACATAAACAAAGTATGGAGTCAGAAATCAACTTCCATTCAAATGTACGAAAAAGAAGCCATCAAATGAAAGCATGTTATATTATAATACAAATAAAATGATCCAGAAGGATAGAGTCTGCCAGCGTTAGTTAGTTGCAAGATTTAAATGACACTTGTATTCTCCAGAATCATATACAATGACATACAAATCACATATGTGATATTTCTCTCTACTTTTGAGAAACTAATTCTTTCATTTTTGTGATGCATTGAATAATGAAGCTCGTAATCACGTTTAAGGTAATTGCAATACAAAGCATCATTATATAGCATTAACGAGGCGTTTATCTTCATCTTATTAATAATGTCTCATTGCACATTTTCAGTGTCCAAAATAATGCCCGGAATTTCCTAAATAATAGCCAAGAATTAATTGTTGTGTATCAACTATCTTTATATGGAAGGAAGACCAACTAACAACTAAACTTCCTGAAGATGAAATATAAGATGCATATAGAAAATAAATGAATCACATACAACAAGAGAAAATACTGTTCATATATAAAATTTGGACCACAACAAAATGTATAAGTAAAGACAAGAAAAAATCAACAGGAAGTATCCAAACAATAATAAGGTAATGAAAGAGTATCAGCAGACAAACCCAAAGAAACTCTTGCAAATGTTGTGTATGAACTCTCTTCGAATGGAAGGAATACCAATCTAACGACCAAACTTCCTGAAGATGAAATCAAAGATTCATATATATATTACATAAAACAAACTAATCACTGAGAACAAGAGAAAAGACACTATTCATAAATATGTTTTGGACCACAAACCTACCTGCAATATCATCTTGCTTGCACTTATAAAGAAACGAACTACAACCCTTCTAGGAATTTTACTTGACTAACACATGCAATCAGAAGATTCAAACATCACCTTACACCAAAAGCATTTCGGAACCCAGATCCAGGTGATGTTTCATCCACATTCTCCTAACTGTGGCGTACAACTTACATGTAAGAAAAAGTTGTTTCTAAGGTAGACTTGAGTACTTGATCATGTTTATCTTTAGTCTAGAAGATTTTGAGTCTTCACGTCCACTATATGTCAGTTGCCTTCCACTCAAAATTTGGATCAATGCCACTAACATTAAAAATAGAGATAGATAGGTCTTTTTTAGTCTTTGCACAATATGTGTGTCAAGACTGAAGAGCCAAGATAGGGTCTAATGGTGGGATTTTCACACCCCATGTTGGTTTGTGGTTATCTTCGCCATCAAGAGAAGTGCAGATGTGCTTCCTTGTGTCAAATTTTCTTCTTTTATTGCAAGTAAGTAAGATTCTGCCACTCAAGGCAAAGTTGAAAAATTGTAATTGATCATTACTATTAATCTATTATGTCTTGAAGTAAAATTTGTAAACAATCTAGAATTTTAGATTATTCATTACATCTAAAACAACAAATTGTCGGGATAAACTGGGGCTACATTACTGTATTCAGTGATCAAAAAGTTGTCCGACTAGTCGGAAGTCGGACCTAGGCCGACTAGCTCTCCGACTAGAAAGGGGTTTTGCTTTCGAGCTCTGGCTCTCTCCAGCGGCATCTCCACCTGCCAGCAATCTCTCCCTAAGTTTCTTTTTCATTTCTTCTTTTCTTGGGATTATAAATGGAATATGCCCATTTGTTCTGTTCTTTTTTTTTGTCTTTTGGTCATTTAGTCGGCCGACTAGTCAGACTGGAACTGTCCAGACGACTAGTATACAACTGGCCGACTTTTAATCCTTGACTGTATTGTCTGTGAAACACGACAATACATGTCTACAATAGAATGCTTTGAATGGAAAAGAAGAAGAAAATTCTTTGCATGTCTCATAAATATTAAAACGGATCTTGATAACATTAGACGTTTTCTGCCCTGTAAGCATGTTGACAACAACAACAAAGCATTTTATCCCAAACTAGTTGGGGTAGGCTAGAAATGAAACTCTAAGGAGTCACGGTTCAGGCACGTGAATTGTCTTCTTCCACGCGTTTCTATCCAATGCAAATTCTCGAGGAACATTTCAATCTTTTAAATCTCTTTTGACCGCTTCCTCCCAAGTCAATCGTGGTCTGCATCTTTCTCTTTTTATGTCTTCGATCCGATTCAATACCCCTCTTCTTATAGGTGTCTCCATAGGTCTTCTTTGTACATGTCCATACCATCTCAGTCTGTGTTGGATAACTTTCTCTTCCATTGGAGCAACTCCAACTCTCTCACGAATGTCTTCATTTCTAATCCGATCCATTCGCGTATGGTCGCACATCAACATCATCATTTCAGATACACTCATCTTTTGTATATGTTGTCTTTTAGTGGCCCAACACTCCGCACCATAAAGCATTGCAGGTCTTATTGCGGTTCTATAAAACTTCCCTTTTAACTTAAGTGAAATTTTCTTGTCACATAAGACACCTGGGGCTTGTCGTCATTTCATCCTTCGTGCTCTAATCCTATGGTTAACATCTTCATCGATCTCTCCATCCTTTTGAAGTATTGATCCAAGATATCTAAAAATATCTTTTTACGTACCACTTGCCCATCTAATATAATCTCCTCTTTCTCGGTATTAACGGTACTGAAACAACATTTCATTCAGTTTTAGATCTACTTAGTTTAAAACCTTTTGTTTCTAAAGTATTTCTCCACAACTCTAGTTTTCTCTCCACACCTACCCTACTCTCGTCAATTAATACTACATCATCCGCAAAAAGCATACACCATGGAACCTCACATTTCACCCTGTAAGCATGTTGACATTAGCAGATATTTGCATACTTATAACTATAACGGGACACAACTAAACTGAACATCTCTTATTCAAAAATTAAGAAATTTAAAGAATGCTTTTAAGTATGTCTTTTATATGAAGAAAGTAGCGATAAAGGTATTGATAAAGGAATTTTCTTAAATAACAAAGCTAATACCAAACAAGAAACTTGCCAAGTCTGTCCACAAGACCATATGAGGCTTGGTTGTATGTGGTACCAAATGGCAATAGGACCATCTTTTCACCTTCCTGAAGAAGAAATTTCTGAAAGGCCTGATACGTATATATTTGACATGAATTCATAAGCTTTTTTCCTTCATTTGTCCCATCCCAAGCTCTACAAGCATTCAGAATGAAGATTTTGAAATCTTGGATTCTCGAGATTCAATTGAATACAAATGCAAAACAAATAAACACATCATAGCAAGATTAAGGTGACAGACCTGAAGGAGAAAAGCTCTAATGGACTGAGAATGTGAAAGGAAATGAAATAAATCCAGTATCCTAGGAAAAAAGAAACACCATAGGCAGCCTGAGACAAAGCAAATATAACACTCTTTTCCTGTAAATAATAGAACAGATGTTAACGGCAAGAAATACAAACATAATGCAGGACTTAATTTAAGATATAACATTTAGATCAAGTGATCAGATCAAATATCTCAAATAAAACAGGAGAAAATAATTTGAGCCTGTGATACATAATACATGGAAGCCTCACAAGAATGAAATACATCTCAACAAGTGACAAGCTGAGATGGATGATTCAAATAGTTTGAAACGTTATACATGCTAGAGATTAAGATTCCTCTAACACTGTTTAAAAATAGAAATTTTGATAATGATATGCAAGTAATCAATTTCGAAACAAGTAATGAGATCACTATAGAAGAGGTCTAGCTGCAGGAACATGATGAGTCGTACAGGTTCAAAATTCTGCGGACAGGCTGACAAAAAATGAAAGTGGAAGAAAAAAACATAAGTCTTCAGAACATGATGTTGCTGGGCGGAGTTGCGGGTCACACTGAAACATCACGACTAGGGAATATCTTATATAGTTAAATGAAATAAAATGCTTACCATGTCAGCGTGCTTAACCATGAGTACATATATTGTCACACATCGCAAGAGAGTAGCCATGGATTCAACTGCCATACGTAACCTTAATAGAAGCAAGTTCTGAGAAAGAATATACAAGGGTTCAGCCAATAACTCCAGAATACATGCAATTCCTGAAGGATTTAAAATAGTCAACCATCATATATAAAAAAAACAATTACAAGGACTTATGGGAACCACCACACAAAATAAAACAATTAAGATCTGAGGTAGGATGAGGTTGTAACTTATAGCTTGCAAGAAAGTTATAACGGGATGATTTAATATGGGTGACATGATGGGCATTCCAAGACCGTATTTACTAAAGCATCTTGACTAAGGTGATCTAGATTTTGGTGTTGCTTTTGGTATTGAACCCCCTTGGGCTATAATTTCGTAGCATTTATAAAGACAATCAACATACATGAAAAATGATAATATAACAGGTTTACATGATGGTAACAAATATTTAACATGTACATTATCGGAATGGCAAAGGAACTTCTTTGGCAAAATGATTGTTGATCTGTTGAGTTTTTAAAAGTAAATATCTAATCAAATGCATATAAAAAAAATTATTGATTGAATAAGCCATGATATTATCTCCAAGGATTTTAAGGACAAACGCTGAATATCATTACTGCACGGTACCAATTTTAAACTGGGCTTCCAGGACTCAATTTTCAAAACTCATCAGCTAATAATGATGATCAAAGAAAAGTATGCAATGAAGGCAAGATATAGCTTAAAATATTCTATAATATAAAAACAAATACATTAATCATGCTTTAAAGGTAACAAAATCCTAAGCCTCAAAAAATAAGTGGAGCATGCAATTACCGTGAATCAAGAAACCTTGAGCATATGTTTCAGAAAGATTAAGACGATGGTGCCAAAATGCAAAGATGCAGGCAACAGAAAATAGTAGGAGGCCAAGTGGCAATGTCAACCTAGATATCCTCAAAAGCCGGACAGCATTTTCTTTCAAACTGCCATCTTCACTGTAAAAAGACGCCAAGAAATGTAAAAGGATAGGATAATATCAAGTTTGCATAATATGTCAATTAATTGATGAAAGTTACAAAGGTATCAGCCTACAAAGTATCTTTTTCAACTGTTCACTTTGTGGTTATAGAGAGGGATTACCATCTTATCTCTACCCGCATGCATGCACGTCGGAAACCCTCTCTACTAACAAAGATGAATGTCATAAAAAGATGAAATTTTATGGTATAGTCCTGCACAGAAATTGGAATATATGAGTTAACACAGAAGAAAAGGGAGGAACCAACTGGTAGACGAAGGACTTGCGAAGTATTGATATGATAAAAGAACTAGGCTGTGATAAAGCACCATAAACTGAAAAAAGATAGCGTAAAAGGAAAAGATGTTTTCTGATATAAAATGCACAAATTGATCTAGTAAAGATTATAAAGGTGCTATATAGGAGGAATATCCTTCACAGGTTCAAATGCATGTCTCACAGCTAGCTGAGTAGCAGGTTAGCCCAACCCCTTCATTACTCTCATGGTCCTAAGTTACAAAGGGACTTTGATTCACCAATTGATATGTCGAGCTACCATCCTAATTCCTAAGGCAAAAAAAACCCTACTAAACAAAAGCATGTCCATGCTGAAAAAGGACTATTCAACCTTGGAACAGGACTCACGGCCATTTATGGTCACTGTTCAGCAATTACAAGCAATTAACTTTACCACTAGGGAGTTCACAGTAGAGCTGGAAAGTTTTTACTTTTAAAAACTGATATTTCCATACAAACATCACATCTCAGTTTCTTTCATCATTAAACATAATTTTTAGTAGAAACATCATAAGAGAAAGATCACCTACAGCCCACGAGTTGTAAGCTCAAATTCAACCGGCCCAAAACAAAAAAGCATCAACAGCCACTCCAAGCCTATGTTTACGTGATTACATCGTAAGAGAGGGAATATCTACAGCCAACAGAGAAAAACAAAAAAGCATCTACAAGGAAAATGGCACAAAAACACAGTTCAACCAGCCCTTTCTTGAACATGACATCCATTCCAAACCTATGAACAAACACTTGCACTTCAACACTGAATCACTAATTCACCATGCCACTTCAATCGATATTCAGCAACTAAGTGGCTACCGTTTAGTAACAAGTTAAAATCCTGAGATCGGGTTAAAACACAGACAACGGAAAACAACTAAAATGGGTCATTTCTAATGTCCAAGCTCGTTTTGGCAATTGGGCACTATGTATGCCTTGTGGACATGCAAATGGATCAAAATTCGACTTCGAGAAGGATTTTGAAACGCACAAACCAATAGACCTTGGAGTTTAGATTTCCAGAAGTACTAAATTCCGACCGAACTTCGTAAATTCAATTGAATACCTACAATATGAGTTGAAATTAGGTACATTCTAAGTTAGATTTCCGAAGTACCAAGTTTCGACGGAACTTTGAAAATTCGATTGAATTTCGACAACGCAAGTGTAAATTAGTTACATTCTATCAGTTTCAGTTAAACTCGGTGAATTTGGGGGGGGGGGGGGGGGGGGGGGGGGGGGGGGGGGATCCGTACCACGAAATCCTCCTTGCTGAGGTGCCTCGTCATCCAAACGGTGGTGAACAGGAAGGAAATCCCCCTCGAGATCAGCTGCGTAACTGAACCAACCAGAAGAAGCACAAAACAAGGTCAAATCAGAATCGAAAGCGGAAAACGACGAAAGTTGGAGAGGAAAAGGAACGGACGCATGAGATACGAGTATGTGCTCGTCAAGGTCTCTTCTGAGGTTCTCGTTGCGGTGGCTCCGCCGGCCATGGGACCCAATTAGGTGCGGATCTCAATCAGGTCTGGGAGACGAGAAGCCCAACGATCTCCCGTTCGAGACGCCGGTTGACGGCGACGAATGGGAAGAAGGTCTGACGAGATCAATTGCGGCTTGGATAGAAATGGTAAAATACCGAAAATTGGTTTCGTTAGCAAGGTAAGAACTAATAAGAGATTAATTATTATTATTTCGGTGAATCAAACATTTTAGAAATCAAATAAAATTTTACACATGTACGTAAAGCTGGGACCTGGGCCGTGCCGGCCCGCGGCCGCGGCCGGCGCGGCCCGTGAATGGCCCGGCCCGGCACGCGGCACGCCGGGCTGGCGGGCCGTGCCGGACCCGCAACGGCTATAAGCCATTTTTTTTAATTTTTTTTTTGTTTTTACTTTTACCAATCATATAAATACCCCCACCCCTTCACTCATTCCTCACCAATTTTCTCAATCTTCTTCTCTTCTAATCATTCCAAATTTCCAATCTTCAAGCAATTTGTGCTAGTCGGGTTTTGCGAAAAGCGGGTCGAGTTTGAAGTAAAGTGGGTCGAGTTGAAGCTTTCCATCCGAGTTTTCTTCTCGTCCGAACGACTTCTCGCCGATCACTGAGCATTTTCTAAACTTACTTTGCATTCACTTCATTAGATTACATGGCTAGTTTGAAAACAATATTTATGTTTTACTTAGTAATTTGCATGACTAATTCTGACGATGAAATTCAAAATGTTGCATTGCCAAATGTTGCATCTTCATCTAAATCACGTAGACGTAGAACTAGTAAAGTTTGGGAAGATTTTGATTTAGGGCAAGATGAAGATGGTAATGACATTGCATTTTGTAAGTTATGCCAAAAATAATATACTGCTAAAACTAGTGCAGGCACAGGCCATTTAACTAGACATGCAATTAAATGTAAACTTAGGCATAATTCATCTGTGCAAGATTCTAGACAAACCACAATAGATTGTAGTTCTGGTACATTTAGGAAATTTGATCCTGCTCGTGCTAGAGAACATGTAGTGGAATACATAATTAGAGATGAATTGCCATTTAGTACTGTCGAATCTAGTGCATTTAGAAAAATGTGTGAATATCTTAATCCTGAAACTAAACATATGAGTAGACGTACTTTTAAAAATTTAGCTATGAAAAGATTTGAATTTGAACGATCGAAAATTATTAACTTGTTTGAATCAACAAATAAAAGAGTAGCAATGACTAGTGATTGTTGGACCTCACCTAATGAATTTGCATATGCATGTACAACTGTTCATTACATAGATGATCGTTGGAGGTTAAACAAAAGAATTTTGTCATTTTTACCTTTAGATTATCCACACACTACTCGTGCTATATTTGATCATGTTAGTGACATTATTTCAACCCACAAATTTAAAAAGAGAGTAACAACCATGTCTTTTGATAATGCAACTAACAACACATCTGCTGTAGAAATGTTTAAGGCATTTTTAGAACCACCCGTAAAAGGCCAATGTTTTCATATTAGATGTGTATGTCATTCTTTAAATTTAATTGTACAAGACGGATTAGAGATTCTTAAATATTATGTAAGTAATGTTAGAGAGGCTATTAGATTTTGTGGAGTTAGTAGTACATCTAGGTATCAACAATTTAGAGAATTTTGTACCTATAATGACATTAGGCCTAAGAGATTTATTTTAGATGCACCTCATAGATGGAACTCCACATATGAAATGCTTAAAATGACAATTCCATATAAACTTGCTATTACAACTTTTTATAATGAAAAACAAAATAATGCCATGTTATCTGAAATTGATTGGTTAAATGTTGAATTTTTAGTCGATTTTTTGAATCTTTTTTTTCTATTTACTAAAAAATTAAGTGGACATTATTATCCAACTTCAACCTTATTTTTAATCGAAATTTGTAGAGTTACTAAAGTTTTTGCAAAATATAGGTTTCAAAATAGTTTAGGAGATGTATTTACAACAATGGAATCAAAATTTGCTAAGTATTGGAATCCCCCCACTAGTGTTTTGTTTAGCTTTAGTTATAGACCCTAGGTTTAAAAAAGAATGTTTACAAGTTTTTTAGAAGAAATTTATGAAAACATGAACTATGATAACCCTCAAGCCCATGTAGATGCATCTATTGCTTTATTAAGAAAATATTTTGAAGAATATAGTTTAACTTATAATGTAAGATCTAATGTAGCAAGTACTTCATCACAACCACCCGTTCAGCCGATGTCGTTAGAAGACGACGAGGACGCTACATGGGCGTGGTTAACCCAAAAGAAGAAAAAATATGTTTCAAATGTATGTCATAATGAATTAGATTCGTTTTTGAACTTAGATTTATATCTGTCCCCCCAAGAATCCAAAAATTTAGATGTACTAGACTGGTGGAAACACAACGAAGGTAGGTTTCCCATAGTTGCTGAAATAGCTAAGGACTTATCAAACTACGAAGAGACGTGGCCGGAGCAGTAGACGTACGTCGAAGATTGTAGCCGAAAACGCGCCAAATGGGATGAATTTTTCCTAGAACCCCCTAGGTTTTTTTGTAATGATTCCTATGTTTCGGCTACAAACTTGTATTTCTCAAAAACCATTAATAAAATTGACATTTTTTGGGGAAATCATTTCTATTTTTAGTTGAAAAAAAGTTTAAAACCCGACCCGACACGACCCGACCTGACCCGCGGCCCGAGTCCCACCCCTACATGTACGTCCAAAAGTTAATAAAAAATTATGATATTTTGGGTAGGAACAAAAAATAGGTAAACGTGTCGTGACGTGATGCATCTAGTATATTTAATCTTGTATGAAATGAAGTTAACGAGGAGATAAGGAAGAAAGGTGTTACACGAGGAAGGACATTTAAAAGGGGGAGTAACTTGACCTTGGTAGAACAGAGAAAATGTCAAAAATATGTTTCATTCGATCACTTACCGCGAAAGGTCTTACTTGATTCAGCTATTATATATGTGTAAACAACAACAACAAAAAACAATTAAAATGTTTACACTTTACACTTATCTAACTCATATACAATTTTATTCTTGGGTGAAAATTTTAGAACTTTGAACTTGATTGTTGCTTACAGGGGAATAAAAATGAAAATTAAGCTTAAATTGCTATATACTTTGAATATTTATGGAGAGATTATTATTATAGTTAATTACATTTTTTCTTTATGAATTATAAATTGATATTACTTTGTACATTTGAACTTTGAAATGTGACAATTACTTCCATTGTGATGCAAATAAATATCAATACATAGTTTAAGGAGTCAAACTGTAATTAACCATTATTATTAATATTAAGATGCATGAACATCAAATTTGTCATCTCTTGTTATAGGACTTTATAGTCATACTTTGGATATTCGTCGTGTCGTTACCCATGTACAGTAGTATATATAAGTCATATATTGCAATACATAATCGATCCATCTAATAATTGTGTTGTTCACTCGAACCATCTAATAATCATGTAAACACGTCACAAACTCGTTTATACACGATTAATTAACGAGTTATTCATGTAGACGCAAGACAAATCATGTTTACAAGTTTAGAACAAGAAATAATACACATTTAATATCGTTTATTACATGATTTGTTTATAATTATGTTATTATAAATAACTAAAAGTAAAATATACTTATATATATTATTATGTTTATCAATCACGTGTTATAATTGTATATAACATATTTATTAATCGTATTCAATTTTTCAATAAATTGCATAAAAACCTATATTCAACATCTATGTTAGCTAACAACAGTCAATATTTAATAGCACGTGGAATTTAAAAAGGGAGAAGTATAGAACCAAAGAACGAACCAAATCAAGCGGGAAGTTTGATTGATTACTTTGCGCTTAGAACAAAATGCTTACAGTTGTACGACATGATTTTGGACAACATCGCATTGTCTCCAATAATATCCTCATAAACAGTTTTTCACTTGGCAGAGGACAAGAAACCTTCATTTTCAACTCGGCCCCTGAACGTTGTTTACTGTCACTTAACCACAGAATAATAATACAAAAGAAATGTTTAACTCTTCCACTTTAGCCGCAACCTCGACTTAAACTTCAAAGCAAATTTCTACGTCCGGTGACAAGCAAACCTGCAAACTCATCACGCCATAAATTCCTAAATCAAGCATCACAGCAGACACGCCACGCTGCACCCGGAAAATGATGAAAGAACAATGGCCATAACAGTTGAAAATCTACTTAACGAGACAACGTCAATATACTGAGAATCGAAATATAATCAGGTAATCCCAGATTAATTTAGGCAAAACTAGAGAGTCACAATCTCCACAACAGAAAAATTACTCACTTGTTCAAGACACCACATCAAAAAAAAACAGCAAAAGCTTGACAACCAAACAAATCAAAGCATTGCGTCCAAACTACAAAACACGAAAAACAGACCAAATCTAACGGTAGCGGCGAAGGGACAAGGTCTGGTTACGCTTCCAGGTAGCCCTTCGAGATGGCCTCGCCTTGTGGTGGAGGTGTCCCTTTCCACGGAGACCCCTGTACTTCTTACCAGCCGAAGTAAGACCACGAAGCTCACGATGCTTGTGGACACCCTTGCAGATCCAGTTGATCCTAGGGTCATTGCGGATGGTAGTGTGGGATGGATCCACAAGGATAATTTCAAAATACTTGTAGGTGGAATCCTGATATAGATAGTATGTTATAATGAGATCGAATGGAAATGACAAATGATTATCTATTCAAACATGTATGGATATAAACTATTACCTCATTGACCCAGTATGAGTTTAGAACTCGAAGATTTCCCAACCTACGTCCAGCTCTCTCCTCAGCAACAGATCGCTTGTTCCTCTGGAATTTCAGCTGGGTAACACCCTGATTCTTTGGCTTTCCATAAACAATACCCTTAGACACTGGCCTCTTGCGACCACCACGCCTCACACGGACGCGGTAGATAACATATCCCTATGATAACAATTCAAATTGTATTTTACATCAAAACAGAAGCACAGCTAACTGAAAACGCAGATTCTACCAACAGCAAAATTAAAGTTAGGTGGCAACCATAACAGATATATTACAATAACGTGAATGCCTAAGCCCAACATAAAAAATATATAAGCCACACCTTGACACCCAAGATATTTATGACGAGATGTGCAGAAACAAACGGGCAGATACAAGAGAAAGTTATTAAGAATCCAAAACTTATTGGTCAAATGTACGAGCACCCTAATAGGTCCACCAGATAATAAAAAGACTATTTAAGAAAATAGAATCACAACGTTGAGAATACAAATATGTAAAGCGTAGATTGCAATTATTTAAACCGATGGCAAATGAGGTTGTTAGGATGAGTCAAAGTAGCTTCCAATTTGACACATTAGCGCAGGACACAGAAATATTATGGGGTTGGATAATAAGTAATAAATATCGACTATCATATTCCAGCACATCGGACTGCAGAAATAACTACTAGATCACAGTTAAATCCTTACAAGGACCTAAAAAGTAGACACATTCTAAACAACTATCATAAGAACATGCACAATTCCGAAAACCAGCTACAATTCCGATAACAGCTATAACGACCAGGAAAAAGCTTCTGTCATTTGACGCACAAAACAATCGAACTGCCATTAAATCTCTGCAACTAATGCAACATAAAAATTCCAAGCACCACAGAGAGCCAGCGTATTTTACATGATTTAGATTTTTTAACATTATATCTGTATTTCTCCGATGTACATATCAATCGGATTAAACGCGTAGTTCTAGTTTAAGTTCAATCAACAAAACCGAACAAAATGTCATCGTCCTGCACTGCATCCTAAATCTCTAGCATCACCTTAAGCACATAAACCAACGACAAATCTAATCACATTTTCAGCGAAACCAAAACAGATCCGAACCACGATATAAAATAACGCCGAAAAAAACATCGACTCAAACGGCAACTCAAACTCGATCCACAAAAAAACGAAGCCCAAAACCAAAAAAGGCGAAACATTGAGAGATCGAAAAGAAACCAATACCTGCTTGGCCTTGTACCCCAGGCGGCGGGCCTTGTCGGGCCTGGTGGGATGAGTGAGGCGGACGATAGCGGGAAGCTGGCGGTACTCCCAGCAGCGGACCCTCTGGATGAACCGCATCACGTCCGACTGTTTCTTCTTCCATACCTCCGTCACGTACGAGTACGCACCTGAAACCCCAAAACCATTTCAGAACGAAACATTTCGACGGGAGAAGGGGAAGAGAGAGAGAGAGAGAGAGAGAGAGAGAGAGAGAGAGAGAGAGAGAGAGAGAGAGAGAGAGAGAGAGGTCTCCTTCCTTACCCATGGCTGCGCGGCGGATCAGAGATGGTTAGATTGGGGGCTGGAGAGGGTTATAAGGGGGCGTATTGGGGGTTTCGGAGGGGGATCGTGGCCGTTGAGGGATGGAGGAGTGATCTTGGCCGTTCGTTTGGGTGCTAGGGTTTGTTGACGGAGTGGGCCGGTTCGGAGTCTGATCTGGGTTTTGGACTGGTTAGAGAGGCTGTGTTGGACCTTAGTTTTTGAGTCCGATATTATATGGGTGTATTTTTAATCCGTTTAGAAAATGGGTTTACGAAGATCGCAATGCAGTAATAATGTGCTTTCTTGGGGGAAAATGTAGTGTAAATTAATAGTGTAATATACAGGATACAGTCTTACTAGCTTAATATACGCACGGTGTGCCATTAGTAGAGAAATTATGTGATATTGTACCATAAATTGCATGTATTGGTTTTTAGAAGCCATTGTGACATTAAGGAAAATTTGACATGGAACACAAGTAATCGAGGCGATGTTCTGAGGAGGAATTTATTACATACATTGCATGTAACTACATATGAATGTCATATTATCGACGATTCTTATTTTCTTGAACAAAGACTCAAAGAAAAATAAAAAGATTTGTTCAAAAGTGTGTCTGGTGAGCGTTCTATAGGAAGTCGGCGACAATTATAAACATGTTCTTATGCACGCGACAAGACCCATATGATGATGGTCATTTTTTTCATTTATAAGTTGATATCTATTAAACAAGAGTTTGATCGTGAACAATTTCATGATGCGTGAATCTAAAATAAAAAAATAAAAAACGAATTATATCAAACTACAAGGCACAATCAGCAAAACTCCCTCGCGCCAAACGGCCCAACCCCGCGCACCTCTCGCAGTCGAACAACTTTACCCTTCCCACCAATTTCTCCACATCTCCAACCCAAAATCCCTCCATATTTACATAAAGCCCTTCTATACCCTCTCACCCTTCCACACCTCTTCCATGGGCAATTCCGGAAACCAAAACCCTCCCAACCGCCTCCTATTTCAAGCACACATCACACCTCCCTCGTTCCAATCTTCTCCATTTCCACGATGAACCCTAATTCCACCCCTCTCTCCTCCCATCGCCGGCTACAAACCTCCGATCTCTCCGGAAACCGCCACCGCCGGACGAGATCATTCATGCCGCCGCCGTCGGCTCACCGGAGCCGGTTGTGGAGGAGCCTCTTCTCTTCCATCTTCGGTTGGAGGAAGCTGATGGTGCTCATCGTGTGCGTCACTCTCGCTTTTGCGTTTGCCTCCATTCGCGCCGTCCCGCGTCCGCTCGCAGATTGGTTTTCGCCTCTCCTCGAACCCCTGGACTCGACTGGAGTCGTGGTTAATACCACCATCGCGGAGCCGATTTTGTCTCCGATTGTAGAGGTTCCAGTTTTTGATCCGAAAGAGGTTGATTCAGGTAGTGTTTCTCCTCCGGTGATGGATCGTGCTCGTGAGGGGAAGGTTGGCAGGGTTGAAGTAGGGACAGGGAATAATGAAGAGAGGCCTGGCCGTTCTTCGCCACCGGAGGTAGAGGAATATCTGGTGCTGTTTTGCTTTGATTTAGTTTGCTTGATTTTGTGCTTTGTTTTATTGCAGAGGCGGAAACCGCTGTGGATGTTGCCTCCGGATGAGGCTCTTGTGTATGCAAAGAAGGAGATTGAGAATGCACCTTTGATCTCTGACGATCCCGACCTGCATGCTCCATTGTTCCGGAATATCTCGGTTTTCAAAAGGTGATGGTGATGCTGTTAGTAATTTTATCTGTACACGTGGTTTTTTACCCTTAGCATTCTATTATAGAGTGTTTGTTTGGTTTGGTTTTTTATTCCAGGGAATAACTTGTGAACATAAAATTATGTAGTTCATATATTTATCTTCTGCAACAAACTTTGTTGCTAGTTAACTCTGACAAAATACTTTCCCCGTCCATCCTGCCTTCCAATAACACCCGATATTTGTTCTTGCTACAGAAAGCGGTGGTCTTTTGAGTGTTGCATCAACCTACTGTTCACTGAACCTTTTTTCAACTGTTAATCCTGCAAGAATATACTAAACATCACCCTGGACTGCTTTTTCTTACCAAGTCAATTCAATTCCTTTTACACGTCCAATGGATTCAAGTTGTCTAAGTAGTTGGAAGCAGTGAATGATTTATTCTTCCTCTACAGTTCATAGGAATAAAAAAGAAATTAAAATCCAAAATACCATAATTTTCTTAGAATTCCAGGGTCTATTCATGCACCTAAGCATGTGTTACCCCACCCAATAAGGGGCCTTGCCCACATACACATACATGTTTTTCTCTTAATTTGCAGACAAACACTTAAGCTTCATGGTGCTGTTATTATACAACTCAGTGTACTGTTTATTTACAGGTGTTAAACACTATTTACAGGAGCTATGAGCTTATGGAGAAGATACTGAAGGTGTACATCTACAGAGATGGTGCTAGACCAATCTTTCACACACCACAACTCAGTGGTATTTATGCTTCTGAAGGATGGTTTATGAAACTGATGGTGGAGAGCAAACAGTTTGTGGCGAGCGACCCAATGCAGGCTCACCTATTTTACCTGCCTTACAGTGCTCGACAACTACAACTTGCGCTTTATGTCCCTGGATCCCATAACATGAGGCCTTTATCACTCTTTCTCAAGGACTATGTTAACACAATTGCTGCTAAATATCCATTCTGGAATCGAACCCATGGAGCAGATCATTTTCTTGTTGCTTGCCATGATTGGGTATGTGCATATACGCTGCTTATTTTTCTATTGCTGCTTTGTTCAAAGAAACTTTACTTTATAATTATAGTTAGAGATGTTTGGTTTGACTGGTTTTGTTGGGTTTGACTGACATGTGCTTAGTTCTTGTGCTGATTATTTTTATATACTTGTCATGAGTTGTTGTTTTTCAGTATTAAGTTTGTTCATTTATTTTGCCGTGTGTGCCATCAAAATATTGGCATCTAGTGTGTTGTAACATGCGGACCTTCATCCATGTTCGTAATTGTGGTATTATTTAACATGCGTGAATTCAAGCACACTGTGCATCCTAGGCAGCAAATACCAAGACAATCTTTTCCTTTTTTAGGACTTTTGATTCTCCGTTTTTAGCCTTGTGTCTCAGCATCTCATTCAGCCTTAAGGCCAGGAGGCTTACAAAAAAAATGTAGAACATATTTGTGATCATATAACATGGAAGTTTTAGTTATAATAACAGAGAGAATTATGTTTGGTCCCTGATGCCTTCACTCCGAATTTCAGATTTTACAGCTAAATCAAAATTACAGAGATAATTTGTTATGGTAACTAAGACAATACGAATCTTTTATGCAACGGGTATTCCTTGTCAGCTTGTGTATGATTGGAGGTATCATATCCTTCAATCGATCAATTCTTATTCCAGCAATTGTTGTGAAGGCAGACAAATAAGATGCATGTTTTTATACATGGAAGTTGTTTTATTCTTTCTTTGAATACATATAATGATTTGATCAATTTAAAAGTTCAGTTGTTCTATTTCCTATCTTTCACCTTTTCTTAGTGTCTAGTCAATTGTCATAGGGGCCCTACACAGTTGTTGAGCATGAGGAGTTGTTCAAGAACACCATAAAAGCTTTATGCAATGCGGATTCTTCTGAGAAAATATTCAAACGTGGACGGGATGTCTCTCTTCCTGAAACCAACGTCCGATCTCCAAGAAGGCCTCTTAAACGCATTGGAGGAAAACCTGTCTCTCGGCGATCCATTCTTGCCTTCTATGCTGGGGGCATGCACGGACCAGTCCGACCCATCCTCTCAGAGTTCTGGGATGGAAAGGATGAAAATATGAAGATATATGGCCCTCTTCCCAACAGAGTATCAAAAGTGATGTCATACATTGAACACATGAAGTCAAGCAAATTCTGCATTTGTCCTATGGGTTACGAAGTAAACAGCCCAAGAATTGTTGAGGCGATCTACTATGAATGTGTTCCAGTTATTATAGCTGACAACTTAGTCCCTCCTCTTGACGAAGTGCTTGACTGGAGTAAGTTTGCCATTTTTGTGGAGCAGAAAGATATACCTAACCTGAAGAAGATACTTTTGAGTATCTCTCTCAGAAGATATATTTCAATGCACAGAAATATCCAAAGATTACAAAGGCATTTTCTTTGGCATGCCAAGCCTGTTAAGTACGATCTCTTTTACATGATTCTACATTCCATATGGTTCAATAGGTTAAATGACGTAGCCATTCCCCAATAATGTGGTTGCAAACAAGTGTTTGATGGGAGTATCTAGTGTCTGAGCTTGTTTTGATAGAGAATCCTGGATCCCCAATGGCATGTATTGAGCAGATGAATTTGACCTCCAATTTTGTGGTGGCACTCTTATCGTTGTAGATATGTCATCAATGAATTAGCAGTCACCTATATTCTGATCCAGGTGCAAGAGTCCATATATTTCACTTTTTACAATATACTGATTTTAGTTTTTCAAATCTTTTCGTGTCTGCATTGAAATTAAACCACAATTTTTTCTCTTGAAGCTACATCGGATATCTGATCTGATGTGTTTTTGGTACCTGTGTATTTGCAAGTTTCTACTTACATCCTCGTTATTATTATTATTTTAAAAGTCAGGCTCCAAATAGAATTATTGGCTTTTTTGCGACAACTTCAAAATCTTGAAACAGATCAATCATATCCAAGCTATTTCAATTTTTTCCATTCCAAGCTCATATTTTTCCTATATAAATTGGAAAGAAAGTGGGATAAGTACCTGTATAGTGTAGTTCTAGCCTACCACAAACTGGTATGACTATCAAACAAGTTCACAGTTACCAAGATCACTTTTACCTTGTTAGAATTATAAATTTTTTCCTTACATATTTCCTTTGCAGGAAGGATCTCACAAGCTTTATGTTCAATACACGAGCCACACACTGGCATCTTCACGGGAAATGAGGGGTGAGTAATCCATAGAAAATTAATTCAAACTGTGCAGCATATACAGCAACTGAAAGGATCTGTTTTTCCTCCCCTCTTGGATAAGACACTGAAAATATCATCTCTCTGGACCTTGTTTTCCTTCCGAAAACTTTAACACATCGGTGTCTAAAAAAGCTTACGTCGGTTTAGTTTCTTCAATTTCTTTGCATATCTTCACAACTAAATTTATCACCGATACATGATCATATTTCCTGAACAATTGTGGTCACATAGACTAAATAATGTTTACCCTATTTATAAAGATGTAAATTAATAGCCATAATCCAAAAATTGACGCATAGACAATTTGTAACATTCTGAAACAACGAAAATTTAAAAATTATCATCAAGATATCAGATGTCAATAATCAAAAGACGGGACTGCTACTTCTCAGAAAAACATTCAAGCGGTACACTATATTAAATCAGAGTTGTCAAAAAGCTACATGATTACATCAGATAAAGCAAAGGGAGATACAAGTAATCATGTCGACCTCAGTAGTCCGAACGAGAGGATCTGATCCCAAAATGCGCGTGCCCACTGTCATCATCACCCAACTAGACCTATTGCGGTCTTGAAATAAAACATGCAACAATAATGCCTGAGTTTCCATAAGAAACCATGTATGTCAAGCTCACCTATATGCATGCAGTAGTACAAATGAACATATCATACTAGTAGCATGTCATGTCATCAACAGTAAGGAAAACAGTTCCCCCGAAGGGTAAAACGGGACATCAGTCCGACAATCATCATCATCGGGTCTCCCAAGGAGACCTATCGTAGGCGCATACGGTTTAACGGAACAAGACGTGACGTTCCCCACACGCGATTATTTCTGGGGTTCGACAAGGAGCATCCGTCAAGTCCGCGTCATAAGAAATAGATTTGTAACTTCATGGCCGAAACCAGCGCAACGGGGCCGTCGCTCCGTCGGTCCATTAATCATCATCTCAGTAAGTGCCCAGCTGAGGAAAACATAGCCGGAACAACATCGACTCATCAAACATCATAGTCGGAACAACATCGGTCCATCATCGTCAGAACAACATCGACGACATCATCGACACAACATCAGTGGTTCAACATGTAGGATCGTGTGGGTTTATGGGTCCACAATTAATGCTAATCACCTGATTACCTACTTGTTTATTCGATCAAAGAAATGCAGCAGAATTTAAACTAAAACAAGCAAGTGTAGGAATATGTAAACCACAAATCGACTCGGCGTTTTTATAGAGGTTCGGCACCTCACCCGGGTCCTAGTCCTCTCTTGCAAGCTCCGCTCGGATCACCGAGCTCCGCTCACGACTTCACTAACCACTCCCCGTTTCAGGCCGGGAGAGAACGCATTTACAACCGTCAAACTCGCAAACAACCCTCGCCGAGCTTGGAATCCTCTTCTCACAATCCGAGAAGGATGCTTTGGGCTTTCACCGGAGCCTTTACTCTTTTGACAACAAATGAGAACTTGAGTGGAGCAACACTCTCTAAATCTTGAGCACACTTGAGTAGGATTAAGGAATTGATCACTAAGTGTGGAAGGTTTGAAGCTGTGAGTGTTTTGGATTCTCTCTAAAGTTTGGGACAAGTTTGTAGTGTGAGAGTTGTGTTAAAATGTGTTTTACAACTCCTTATATAGGCATTAGAGAGAATAGAGTCGTTGGGATTGATTCGGTATGAGTTGATGTGTGATTACACAAAACAGAAAGTTCAGAACCCAATTCTGGCTGAATCCGGTCGACCGGATCGGGACAATCGGTCGACCGTTTGACAGTTTTACACTCAGTTCGGTCGACCGGTTAAGCAACGGTCGACCGCCCAACTCTACGACTTAGGTTCACTTAAGTCATCGGTCGAACACAAGATAGGGTTCGGTCGACCGATTTCGTCCAGGCACTTTGGGGGTGACAAACAAATGTGTGAACGGTCGACCGAAACAGGTTTTGGCGGTCGACCGATTATGGACAGGCACTTTGGGTTTGTCAAGAGATGAACCAACGGTCGACCGATCGTGGTCCTCGGTCGACCGATACATGAAATGTATTTGGGGTATTTTTGGTTTAATACGAATACGACCGTTGGGTATATACGACAAAAGTAACTGTCGGGAAAATATGAACTGACGGTCGACCGAAAGGTAAAACACGGTCGACCAAATATGGGCAGTGAAAACACAAACAAGAGACATGATCACTCGGTCGACCGAACGGCATGTTGCGGTCGACCGAATGTGGGCAGACTTTTGCAGTTCAGGTTTGGTGTTTTCCGGTCTAAGTTTGGGTGATCTATTGAAGTCCAAATTATGTGAAATTTCGTGTGTGACTTCTATAAGGAACCTAGTGTGTGATTAAGTTAATTTTAGCTCAAGTATGCTCAATTACACTTTGTTCCTAAGACTCAAAAGAAATCAATATTACATGTCTTCGATATAGCTTTAATTACATGTCTTGACTTCATTTCCATCTTTCTTGAGTCTTGATCACCTGTAGAGGTTAGCACAATACAATATATATGCAATGCATAGTGTGTGCTACTCTAATTAAGATTAGGTTGATTAAATTATCAAAACATAAGATTAAGGCCAAAAAGCCAACACAACATACGTCCGGCACAACATCGGACGGGTCTAGACCGAAGTCCGACGGGTCATTACGCTCCACGAGCCGCAAACACCAACTTCGTTGCTATAAAAGCAGGGCAGCGACCTCCGTAGCCATCCAGGCCGGTAGTCACCTCACCTAACGACAGTTGCGTGCACGTTCCCATAAGGTTCGGTCGACCGAAAGACGCAATCTGGTCGACTGTTCCCATAAGGTTCAGTCGACCGAAAGTCTGCAACAGTCGAACTCTCTACGCAAAACATAAGTCCCAACAGTCGAACAAAGGTCTAAAGTCGGTCGATCGAAAACTACCAGGGCATCCTAGCAGTTCTAATTCATATCTCGGTCGAACAATATACCAACAACGGTCGAACAATCATGCATAATAATTGAGTACACTAAAGTTCCGGTCGAACGAAAACATAGAACCGGTCGACCGAAAACCAACAAACAAACCCCCGACCCACCAGCACATGCTCTATCGGTCGACCACCACAAGACATCGTTCAACCGGTGTTGGTTAAAGTCGGGCCATTACACTAAATTGGTCGACCGCCCTAAGGAAACAGTCGATTGTTGGTCGACAACAACCTTGCGCCAGTCAAGGATTTTACATCGTTTCTCGCCACCGGTGAAGTCTCCGACCTCCCATGACCGACCACTAGATCACCCTCTCACGAGTGAGCAACAAACCAAACTAATAAGCCGACATACCTTTCGAATGCGACAAACTTGTCAGTGCCTCGCTTGCGCAACACCACCTCCGGTCGGCAACCACACGCACGACCATCTCCCCGCGCGACGACCTCGGCACACCTCACGCCGTAGCTCGAGCAACTGAGAAAAGGAGTGAAGAATGTTTCGTGAGAGGAAAGGAAATGGAGAAGGAAGAAGAAGAAGAAGAAGAAGGAGAAGGAGAATGAAGGTGTTTGCTTGGTTTAACAACAATAAAACCAACCCCACACACCACCCTACACCTCCAAACCATCTCTCAACCCATCCCTCTACCCCTCTTCACGTCCCACCAACACTCCCCTCCAAACCTTCTCTCGCCTCCCAAGTCAACCCAGCTCATACTTATCTCCACTTAACCACTAATTAAACCCTAGATGGGTTAAGGATAATACACAATTAGACCCAAAAAATGTCTTTTAGCTAGTAACAATTGATGATCTTACATTCAAATTACGCAAATCATCTCCGTACTTTAAATATATGGACGAGCATCTCATCGTTGTCTCGAAGCTCAAATACACAGGCATCATCCACTTTCAGATTGTTTTCAACGGCAAACTTTCGCCAACCAGCACTCACGAACTTTTGGTTTTTGATACATAGTAGAGAAACATTCCAGATCCCACCAGATGGTGTTCGGAGTATCATTTCTTTCCTCCGGGAAAGCTGAGTAAAATGAATGTTGCTATTGAAGGGAGCCGGCATTCTCTGTGAAATAATGGCATGTACTATCATCATTAGAGTGAAAAACATGCCGAAGATTGAAAAATGTATACTTTTGCTGTCTTTTAGCTGACGTAAAATTTAAAAAGTGGAAAGCAAAACGTTGATAGTTTATTATAAGTACCATGAAATTAAGTTAACTAAAAGTCTAAAATCCTACCTAGAAGTACGAAGTATAGCATTGGCAGAATTATATCGAACTTGCTAATTGTCAAACCTAGCGGTGGAACCAGGGGCAGTCGCCTCCCTGTATTTTGAAATTTGAAACTTTGGAATTATTTAAAGTAGTAATATATAATTTTTTTTAAAATATAACAAAGTATAATGGGTGGTGGGCGTCTTCATCTTTCTTAATTTTGAAAATTTTATAGAACTAGTAACATACGACATTTTTTCTTAAAAAAGATCGTTATTCTTCTTAATATTACTTGGATGAATTCTTTCATAACTTCAATATTTGCAATTTCAAAGAGTGGAACTGATATCGAGTGCTTGTCTTCTTTCTCTTAATTTTGAAAGAAAGACGACCAAATTGTAAGATGAAATCTAGGATAACCTACTAAAGAAAGTACATTTATTTTATGGTGGGTATGAAATTGTGATTCATATTATGGATAAACAATTTACACTTGACAACCGACCACGCTAAAAGAGTCAAGAAATCACAAAACTTTATCATCATTGTGTGTTTTACTTTGTCGTAAATACAAAAGTTCAAGAATTATATATCTATTTCAATGAAATAAATATAAAATTATTCATTTGCATGTCATGCTTAGATTAAAACTAATTTGTTTAACAGAATATTATCTACACGAATTCTCCTCTATAGATCATGTCAGACTTTCTAATGAGATTCAAACATATATTTGACATTCATAGCTCAGTGATTTTTGTAAGAAAATTTGCTTTAGCAGATAAATGGTTGCAACTGTAACTATTGAAAGATCATTTTCGACAATATAATATTGTTAAAAATCGTTTGCACAACTAAATAGAGAATCTTTGGTTGAATGCAATTTAATGACATATTGAAAAAAGATTTACCTGGTATAGTTAACAATGATACAATTATGTATCGTTTTCAAAATATGAAAACTCACCATCTAATTGTAATTTTTCTAGAAGCAAAGCTTCTTCCGGTGAAGCTTCATCTCATATTATTTTTTTTTCTTTTACGTTTTCCTGCAGGTTAGATTGATTGTGGACTTGTCAACACAGTATATTAAATCAAACTCACGTATAGAAAGCATAATAACTTAGAAGGGAGTAATATTCACTAGATGACCCCCAACAGAGACGTTTGACTTTCGCATGGTCACCACAACCGAAGGGCTTGAGGATTTGAAGGAGTTTGCTTTTGCTTGGGCTTCTTTCACCCTCTGTCGAGTTGAAAAGAGTGCAGCCTCAGCCTCGTCTTCACCTTCCTTGCTTGGTCTAAGACACTTTGCCTTCTCCTCGACTTTTTCCATCACGGAATCTTCACTTGAGGAAACAAAGACTGCTTCCCATTTCCCCTTTCTCTTATGGCAGCTGCAACGACATCGTGGCTTTGCAGAGAATGCCCTCATCTTTTCACATGCTGACACGAGTAAATCACCAAACTCTAATGAATGGTCATCAACGAAGTTTTCCCATCCATTTCCAAACAAGACTCCATGTTGGCCTATCTCCAACTCAACCTTCTATGTGTGACCACTCGGGCCCACCAAGGAAAACATGCTAGGGATCTTGTCTCGAAGGTACTTCCGGAACGCAGGTGGTGTTTGCAATAACCTTAATCTAATACCTTAATTAAACTAAACTAAACCTAATTAACATTAATTAAGCCGTGAATAGTGAAGCATGTGGTGGAGTTGAAGATAAGATTTGGTTTTCCTATAAATAGAGGTGTTAGTTTTAATTTTAACGTTTTCTTCATAACTTGGTTTCATCAGAGAGTGAGAGAGGCGATTTTGGAGGAGAAGAAGAAGGAGAGAAGGAGAATGAGAAGAAGCTAAGGAGAAGAAGTTGGGTTGGGCTTGCCAAAGCTTGGGAGGCGTCCACAAACTTCATCAAGGTATGTCAAGTCTTCATTATAACTCACTTAAGCTTTGTGGGTGTTGGGGATCGACGTTGGTGTCGAATTCCCCGTCAGATTGCAACCTATTCAGAGGTTGAAGACGACGATCGGTCGACTGATGCTATTATTATATTGATTTGCACATGCAAACTGTCGAACGATGTCTGAGGACGGTCGACCGTTATGCCAGATTCGTGCGGGAAAAAGGGTTTAATGCTGTTATGGGTCGAACGGGTCCACTTAGCCGGTCGACCGAAACAATGAGAACAGGTCGGTTGGGGATTTTGACTTATTAAACGGTCGAACATCCTTAATCTGGTTCGACCGATCTATTCGATGCTAAGTCGGTTGGGAGCTTTGACCATCAAAACGGTCGACTGCTCTTTAACTTTCGGTCGACCGACTCAGCATTTTAATTAAGCAGTATAGTGCCTGTGATGTTTCGGTCGAACTGTATCTCAGTTCCGGTCGACCGAATATTACTTAGGCAAAATGCTGAAATCCCTGTTATCGGTTGAACGGACCCTTGGTTCGACCGGTCGGATATATAAATATTATAAATATTGTATAGCGTAGACCATCCAAACGGTCGACCGCTAGATGACTTTTGTTCGACCGATTGGTCGGTAATTCGGTTGGCGTGGTTCGACCGATACACTTGTTTGTACAGTACAGGATACTGTGCGGAGTACCGGTCGACCGGTGTGCTTGTAGCGGTCGACCGATCTGCCGCAGGTTGGTGGATTTATCGACACGCGAGCCGTCGAGTATAGGTCGACTACCGGCTCCGAGGCGACGGTCGATTACCAACCTTGAGAGTGACGGATTTCACCTTCGACGAGGGCGGATTATTGTTGGTCCTCTCATATCGAGCGGGGTGTGAGAGATGATTGCCGTAAACCTTGGGTTGTTTGCTGGGGTTTGTCGGTAGGCCGAGGATGTTCCGGCAGGGTGCGCGTCTGACGACTCTTGGGGGAGCAGCGGCTGTCGTATGGCCTGAGTTGTGCATTCGGCGGGCTGACTTGCTTCTGGGGTGGCGGCGTAGTGTCAGGGTTCCTTTTTGCGGCTCTTGGGGAGCAGTGGTGCCGACTGACCCATGTGACGCAGCGGTGAACTGACTTGACCGTCGTGGTGGCAGAAGTGGTTCAGTACCGCGGAGGCGGAGATGAGTATTATTGTTGACCCGAGGCGAATGATCATGTGCATTGCATTGCATTGTCTTTAATTCCATTTTGTATTTTAAGAGGTTTGGCATACGGGGTTCCTGCAAGGAACTCAGACATGTTTCAATTGTTTGCATTTCAGGTAGCGAGCAGCATTAGAGTCGAGGTGGTGACCGAGGAGGGTGCCCCCGGGATCTGATCCTGTATTATTTTTGTATCTTTTGTTGAGGTAGTGATTAGATGTATATTCATTTCTGTTGTAATCACAGTTGACTCATATGTATATTTTGACTTCCACGTGGATCTATATCTTTATATATATACATTTCATCTTGTCGTCTCGTGACGTGCCCTGTGTTGACCGTTGACGGTTTTTATTAATGTTTAAAATTTCCGCTATTTTCGGGGACGTTACAGTGTCTCCTGCACGATCATAGAACACCAAATGCTCCAATTATCTCTATATTTCACAACTTTTTTAGCTATTAGAAAGGAGGTGTAATTTAACTACGCATACCATTTGTTGGGAGTGTGATGACCCTAACCTTTTTTAGGGTTTATTGAGTTATTAGGTGGGCTTTATGGTGGTGTTTGCATGGGGAATAGGAGGAGTGATGGTGGAGGCATGGGTGATGTGAAGGAGGCATTGTCTAGTGGTGTAGGGGGATGGGTTGGGGTGTTGTGTTGAGAGAAAACAATCATCTCCTCTTCTCTCTCTCTTCTCACGTGTTCTTCTTCCTCTTCAACCATTCTCCTCTCCATTCATCTCTTCCCCTCCCTCTGTGGCTCGAGCGCTGGTGGAGAAGGCGCGTGAGGCAAGGACGTGGCGGGAAGAAGGCGCGAGGAGGAGGTGTGTGTTGTGCGGACCAGAGTGGTTGCGGAGCTCCAGCGTTCTTTGTCTCTTCGGAAGTGAGGTATGCCAAGTTCTTGCATTAGAGGACTTTATTTCTCACCCACATTGGGGTGGGGTTGTGGTCGGTCGTGGGAGGTCGGAGACCTCGCCGGCAATATAGAAACAACGTAAAATCATTGACTGACGCAAGGTTGCTGTCGACTAACGGTCGACCAATTTCCGTCGGACGGTCGACCGGTTTAGTGTTTTGCCCAACTTTAACCAACACCGGTCGAACGATGCCTTGTGTGGCGGTCGACCGGTCGTGCGTGTGCTGGTGAGTCGAGGTTTGGCTGGATGTTTTCGGTCGAACAAGATCCTTGGATCGTTCGACCGTTGCTTCATGTTTCGCGTGGACCGGACATTGACCATCCAAACGGTTGACCGTCCTAGACCTTTTGTCCGACCGAAACTTAAGTGAGATTAAGTTTATAGTATGTTGTTTGACCGTTTGTTGTGCCTTGTTCGACTGGTAGATGACCTAGAATGTTAGGTTGACCCTGGTAGTTTTCGGTCGACCGAGACCCCTGAGTCGGTCGACCGAATAGACTTGTGTGATTTTTACCAGACTCCGGATTTTGACCAAGTTCGGTCGACCGATTTTAGACTTTTGTTTAATCGTTAGGGATTGAGTTTTGAGCACAGAGTTCGACCGATGTAGGCGTTCGGTCGACCGATTCCTTTGCGGAAGCAGTCGACCGGTATACCTTTTTCGGTCGACCGTTTGAGCCCAGAATTGAATCCTGGTCCTAGTGAAGTGTCAGCTCTGTCCACGGAAACCCGTGTCCTCGCTTGGAGCGTGAGCCGGGAGGTAACGGTGGGTACGTTGCGCGTGCCTGCCCAGGGACCGCCGTGTGGAAGAGTGTGAATATTTGGGACGTGTCACCTCTGCATTATAGAGGGTGACATAGTTTTTGATTTGACTCGTGTTAGAGTGGCAACCTGAGGGATTTCGGATCTCATTGCTTCAGCTGGCACGCAACTGTCGTTGGGTGAAGTGACTACTAGCCCGGATGGCTACGGAGGTCACTGCCCTGCTTTTATAGCAACGGAGTTGGTGTCTGCACGTGGAGCTCGATGACCCTGCGGATTTTGGTTCGGATCTGTCGATTGTCTGGCCTTTGTGTGGCGGATATGTTCGACTGGTCTTGATAGGCAGTGATTGCACGTGCCCGTGCGGCCTGTGTGGCGGCGGAAGGCCCCCTGTGCGGCATGTGTGGTGGCAAGGAGGATCACGCGATGCCTGTGTGGTAGCGGCGATGGACTGCCGATGATGATTTCTGGCAGATAGCTCGATTGGGCACCTATCGAGTGAGATACCGTGCAGTCTGTGTGGCGTCGGTGATGGACCGACCTGAGCAACGGCTCCGTTGGTGTGGTGGTGGACCACGAAATTTTCAGATATGATTCTACCTGCACGGAAGTGCGAATGCCTCCTCACCGATCCCTTGGCTTGTGTAGTCGCGTGTGGGGATGTGTTGCGTACTGTCCGTTAGACCGTATGTGCCTACGGTAGGTCTCCACGGAGACCCGATATTCGGCCCGTGCGACCTGTGTGGCGGCAGGGAGGATCGTGCAAGGCATGTGTGGCGGCATGGAGCATCGTGCAAGGCCTGTGTGGCGGCGATGATGTGGTGGACCGTGCGGCCTATATGGCGACGACGTTGTTGTTGATCGTGCGACCTGTGTGGCGGCGGGGAGGATCGTGCAAGGCTTGTGTGGCGGCAGAGAGGATCGTGCAAGGCCTGTGTGGCGGCGATGATGTGGTGGATTGTGCGGCCTGTGTGGCGGCGACGTTGTTGTGGACCGTGCGGCCTGTGTGGCGACGACGATGTTGCGAACCATGGGGTTTGTGTGGCAGTGGTGACGATTGTAGACCGCGCGGCCTGTGTGGCAGCGGGAACGATCATGGGACAGATGTCTGATTTTGCCCTTAGTGGGAATGTTGTTTTATTGCTTGTATTCGTGTCATGTTATACTAGTATGTTAAGGCATATAGGTGAGCTTGTCATACGGGGTTTCCTTATGGAAACTCAGACATTGTTGTTATGTTTATTTTCAGGACCGCGTTAGGTTCCGACGGATGGTGACCGAGGGAGATTGCACTTTCAGACTGGATCATGTTGTCTGCCTATTTTAGGTTTGTCGTGGTTACATGTATTATGTATTTCGTATTCTGATGTAATCACTCTTTTGACAAACTCGTATGTAATATGGTGCACCAGATATATTTGATTATTTCTTTGAGTAATGTCCCCACTCTTGATGGTCTTTATCATTGAGTTTCTTTTGATTTTAAAAGTTTAAATTTTCTACTGTTCGGGAATGTTACAGGGAGTCTTCCGTCAAGAAGATTCTAAAGAAACGACGCCTTCTATAGCTGCCTACCATATTTGGGAAGAACAGCAGCAAACCAACGGAAGTTTCTGAGAAATCTGAATGGAGTAGTAGTAAGTAGTAATAAATTATAATGCTATCGGGAAATTAAGTAGGAAGAGTGGTGGGCGTTATTTAACGCAGGAGTTTGCTTTTACGTTTCTTCATCACTCATCTTAACTCCGACGTGATTTGCGAGCGTCAAAACGTAACATTAATTCTGAACAGTTTCATCCAAAAAAAAAGTAACAGGGCCAAGACCCCTCGAGAACGTCGTTTCAATTTAATGCACCACCCGTCCCAGTCCACCATGCATGCTTGTTTGTTTCGTCTCCTATTTGTCGTTGCAGAAAAGTAGGAAATGCAATGCTATATCAGCACAACTGCCCAAGAATCTAAGTATGGCTTACTCAAACCGTCAAACACCAACGTAAATTTCCACTCCATTCGAACGTACTTGAACGTAAATTCTAAATAGAATGAAAAAACTAAATTTCCACTCCATTTACCCCTACTGGGGCATTCACTTGCTAAAACATGTATGTAGCAACATCTTGATCTCAGGTATATGTGGTAGAAACAAGTTGGACTTAAGTGATGCATTATAAAGATGGTGATTGGTTGGTTTGCTGGAAAGGTTAATGAAATGAGGGAAACTAGAGTTCCCATATGAATTCTAGGTGATTGGTCAGATGAATCCTAGGTGATTGGTTTTCAGCAATACTTAAAGTTTTGGACCTGAAGTTCCACAAGTTCTGGAATTTATATTTAGAGATGAGTTCCTCCACTTTCAAACAAAAATCAGAGGAAATTCCGTTCTATGCGTTCCACTTCAATTAAAAATGTTTTTTTCTTAGAATATCCAAAATGAATTGTTTTTCCTAATTTTATCAAAAGATACATTTCATACCAATGATCAGAATTTGAGTTATAGACTTATAGGAATTCAAATTCTAAGAACTGAACTACTACGTCCTCATCTACTTCCTTTGGAGCAATCATATCCTTCTCAAACACTAACCAATGTCAAATCAAACGTATGTACTTAGAATTTGTGTTCTAATAGATGTGAAGTTGGAAGCTGTGATAAATATAACAAATATCTAAATTTCCACTCCATTTGTCCTGGTGGGGCATTCACTTATAATACATGCATGTATTAGTAACGTGATACAATAAATAACTGTATTGGTATACATTCACTTAAAAATCTTAGAAAAAGACGTAAATAATTGCTTTTTACAATAAACAAATAGATAACTATCCACAAACAATATACTCGATCCAAAAGATAACGTATCTTATATTCTTATTTAAACTCCTTAGGAATGACAGAGAATGCATTTAAAGATGGAAATATAAAAGTGGTCTCGTTATTGCCATACATTATACATTGTGATAGGGCATTGGATTATACTGCCCTCCCAAGTCGAACCTAGCCTTAAATATATGCACGTTCATCTCATTCTTCTCCTGAAGCCTCAAACACACAAACATCCTTGTAAGATCCTAATCCTAATTGAGTTTTATGTTGGTTTAGGCGGTGATTAGGAGGAAATGAGATGGATGGCTGAGATTGAAGATTGATGGGTGAAGGGTTGAGATGGATGTGTTTTGGATGGATGGTTGAGATTAGAGGATGAGAGGATATTTTAGGTGAGGCTTTCTTTCTCTATCTCACTCTCACTCTCACTTCTCCCTCGTTTCCCTCTCTCATGTTTCTCTCTCTCCCGCAGTGGTGCTCCGGCGTAGTGGTGGTGATCTCCGAAGAGTTTAGGGTGATCAAAGTCGTTTGGTGGTCGGAGGTGAGTTCGTGGTTTCGCCAACTCGTTCCTTTGCTTTGTTTCTCTCTCTCTCTCACAACCTTACTCGTGTTCTGTGGTCGTGGTGGTTGGAAGTTGACAGAGGTGTTGGAGTGCTCGAGTTGTCGAGGAGTGGCGATCGTCGTTCGAGCGAGAGGTTCGTAGACGGATCGTGTTTCGAGGAAAAGTGTCGTAGAAGCGTCGTCGAGGTTCTTCAAAGGTTTCTTCAAACCTTCACAGTATGTCAAACTTGTAGTCGTAGCTCACTTTAGTAGTGTGGGTATTTGAAAGTCGACGGTAGATTTCACTGTCTGATCGGTCGACCGGTTGGTGCAAACGGTCGACCGTTCTTAATGAGAATTTAGGTTCTGCCTCACATCGGTCGAACGATGCACTTGGGGTGGTCGACCGGTTGTGCATAGGAGGCAAGCCTCGTTGGTTTCGGTCTAACGGGGCCCATTTGCCGTTCGACCATGTGCACTGTCGTAGGTCGGTTGGGGCGTTAACCATCAAAACGGTCGACCGCCTGTGTGACATTGTCCGACCGATGACTTAAGTTGGATTGGTAGTCGGTTCGACCGAAGGTGGTTCGGTCGACCGAACTTGATGTGGAGCGTGGGGGAATTCCCTGGTGGAATTCGGTCGACCGAGAGTGCTCGGGGGTTCGACCGGATTCGTTGTGGTGCGTGAGGGATTTGTTTCCCTGGTGACTTTCGACCGACTTTCAGTCGAACGGGACCCTTTTGTCGTTCAACTGATTGGTCGTTTCATTCGTTGAACCTAGGAGGCGACTTCTAAACGGTCGATCGGGCCCTTACTTTGGTTCGACCGAACGAGTGTTGTTTGTGGGGATTGGTCGACCGATGAATTGCCGGTCAAGGCAATTGCCCTGTATTTGTGAGATTCGGTCAACCGGGACTTTTGGTTCAGTTGACCGTTTGTGTCCAGTTTTGCACATTGGAGGTGTGATTGTTATGGTCGTTCGTGTGAGACGAGTTGTGGTGCCGATGTTCTTCCGGCGAGTGTGCGTGTGGGCACGAGTGTTGCGGTGGTTGGGTGAAAAATCCTTGAAGCCCCGTAACGGTGCGAGAACTTGGGTTGGGTGAAAAAGCCCTGGAGCCCAGCTTAGAAAATGTGATGTTGCGGTGGTTGGGTGAAAAAGCCCTGGAGCCCTGTAACTGTGTGAGAGTTGCGGTTGGGTGAAAGATCCATAGAGCCCAGCTAGTCTGTGCGGGGTTGGGTGAAAAAGTCATGGAGCTTCGTAGTGCGTTCAGGTTGGGTGAAAGAGCCCTGGAGCCTGAGCATGGACCGCGAGTTAAGGGTTGGTTGAAAAAGGTCTGGAGCCCTTGGTTGTGTCGTGATAGCTTGGGTTGGGTGAGAAAGCCCTGGAGCCCAGCTTGGCGACGAGTGTGTGTTGCGGTGGTTGAGTGAAAAAACTCTGGAGCCCCATGACTGTGGTGTGTGCTGTGGTTGGGTGAAAGAGCCCTGGAGCCCAGCTGGTTGTGATGTTTTTCTTATTTGTAGAATTGCATGTTATGGTGCTTTCCAGTTCATGCATTGTAGAGTTTGGCATACGGGGTTTCCTTCTGGAAACTCATGCATTGTTGCATGTTTGCTTTTCAGGCCGTGGTCGACATTAGGAGGTGGTAACCGAGGAGAGGAGCGCCGCTACCGGATCCAACTTTCTCTCATTTGAGGTCGGGTGATTACTGTATTTGTTGTATAATCTTTTGATGTAATCACACTTTTGAAATACTCTGATATACATATATATTATATATGTTGGTGCACTTGTTTCCTTTATTTGAGTAATATCATCGTTTGATTGTGTGTTATTAAAATTTTAATTTCTTTTGTTGTGTGAGGATGTTACAATCCTTCTCTTTCATATTATTGTCAGCGGTAAACTTACGCCAACCAGTACTAAAGAACTTACCGCTGCTGTTGTCGGATAACAGAGAAACGATCCAAACCCCGCCGGATGAAGTTCGGAGTATCGTTTCTCTTTTGCTTTGGGATAGATGGGTTCTACCGAAAGAGCTCGGAATTCTCTGCAATATTCTTTCATATTTTAGTGAAAGGCAAATTGATGTGGTGTATCATTACATTGATGGGTAGTGTATAGGGTAATTGTTGCTTAGAGAATGATTTGAATGTATGTCGAAGTGGAAGAGTAACTACAGTTTTTTTAATGTCTACACAATATCCTACAAAAAAGGTATTTAAAATCAAAAACATTGTAACGCCCTGTAAAACCGGTAAAAACAAGGAAACACCCGTCACTAATCAAACATAAAGTATATTTGTATCGTCATGGAATACAAACATATGAACCATTAATCTAACACGTCAAAATGGAGAGTTGGGACAAGAAACATCATCCGAAGTACAAAACAATTTTCAGCATTGAAAGAAACCAGAGGGTGGAGATTGAGGATGTTGCGAAGTTAGCTTTAGAGTTGTAGATTCAACTTATGGCGGCTGATACGATATTTGTCCTCTACAGAGTCAAGTTTGAGTTGTTGGTTTATATTAATTTGTATATCAAGCATTGAGTTAACGTATAGAAAAGTTAGCTATTGCATTTAGATTTTAGACAACGTCATGCAAGTGATTTCCTCTGAAAACAAACTTTAGTGCTTAATACATGCTATAATTCATTTAGTAGATATCACTTGCACATTTTGTAATCATCCTAGGTGAAGAATTGTGGATGATATTCATTGAAGTTATTTTATATGTTTTAATTAAATTACAGGATGTATTTGAGATTTGATTTCTTATCCAAGCTAATTTAAGAAGAATTCTCTATGCTTAATATGTTAATTCGTGAAGCCATTTAGATGTATATGTTATTCGTGAAGCCATTTAGATGCAAGCTACCAGTGCGTTTGTGTGTAGTTCCTAAATGTCAATTTCTGGTGGGAAGTCAGCTTCTGAATTTGTGGAACCAAGAATATGATTTTCCCCGGAAGTTGAGAATTGTTTGGATGGGCAGAAAATTTCTAGTAGTTGTTGATGTCTTATCAAAATAAATTCCTAAATTACTTCCAACTTTTGATTAAATAAAAATTTATGTAAGTATATGCTGAAAATAAACATGAGTAGAATGATCACAAAAAAATCCAACAAATAGAAAGCTCCCTCTCCCCACAGCTTGTCCACACAAGACAAATTGGTGCATTGAATTCCGAACTAGGAGCTGAATTCTCGAGAATAGTATTTGGATGCATCATTTTACTGTAGCATCTTCTAGAGCAGAAATTGCTACCAAAAGTCAGATCCAAACACGAATCAGTAAGTATATATTCACTTTTCAACATTATCTTAAATTCATTAATATCAAAAAAATAATGCAAATTAATAAAACTATTTATGTCACCTGACGGGGTCCGGTAGAGACGACACTAGGGGGGTTTGTGCGTTGAGAAAACGAAGGAATCTAGGGGAAAGTAAAAAAAATCCGTTTGACCGCTGAGATCGATCTTGTTTGTGCAATTTCGGAAAACATACCCGGTTTCCCTCGGTTTCCCTCCTATAAGACCAAATTTCACCCTTCTTTTCTCTCCTCTCGACTCCGGAAAGCAGGGGAAAGCAAACCCATCCTCCCTCACGATTCTCGACTCTCCAGTCCGAAACGGAAGCAATCCTCCCCCCTCCAGTCCGGCGATGTCTCCGACGGGGGTTGGGGGTCAGGTGTTCCGCGGTGACAACTCCGACAACCACCACATCTTCTCCGGTGATGACCCTATTCTCTGGTAATTTGGGGGTTTCTTCTCCGGCGGGGTTGGATTAGTTGTACATTTGATTTGTGCATGTCAGCATGTGGGATTTGGATTGTTTTTAGTAGGTGTGTTCTTGTCGAAAAGAAGTTATTACTTTGTATTTCTGGTAGTAGCTAGACTTCCTTTTTTTAGTCCAGGTGGTGTTAAAAATGTTGTGTTGTGTCCACTAATAGAGTGAGATTTTGCAAATCTTGGTCAGAGGTTTAATTAGGATATACTTAATTATGTTAGTTCTTCAGAAAAAGGAATAAACCTGTCTGAAGAGTAGAGTACAAGAACACGATGGATCTCAATTAAAGTTTCATCTACATTCAACCACATTATTCCAGAAATTTTCTTAGGAAAGATACGAAATTGGAAAGCTTTCTGGAATTCTAATCTAACCTGTCATGTAAAAATTTTGATCATACGCTTCTCTCCAACCCCAACGGACGCATCTTTCCTTCGACAACTACGTCTTGTCAATCGACCAATCAGTCATCCTACAAAAATACTCCCATGTTTTCTTTTCCCCCTTCTTGTGAGACTTGGAGTTGGTGTTATTAGTGTCTAGTGAAGGTGTGATTTTTTATTCACAAAAATCTGTTGTGATTTCAGTAAATTTTGTTATGTTTCTTCAATGAGTTAATGTGTTTGTTTGTGTTCAGTAAAACATTTCGTTTTTGTTATAGAGGTATATAGCACGTATAATTACCTTATTGTTTGTAAATGTGTTTGGTGATCACTTGATGATTGAAGAACTAACTTTTTTTGTCAAAGCGCACAAATTGAATTCTGGCTGTTGAATTATTTGTTCAGTGCCATCTGAACTTTTATTCGGTGCAGGTAGAGCTTGCGAAGTTTTGATTCCATTCCATTCAAATGGCCAAATATTTTTCATGTTGCTCATGCTACTTCTTACTCCTTTGCGATCCTCGAGTCTATGGCTTCCGTTCTTTTCAACTCCTCCGAGCAATGAACCGTCGTCCGCTCCACTGCCTAAAGACATGAAGGCAGAATTTTCTTTGCAGAGCTTCGAGAGCCAAGAGGGCAAGAAATTAGTAGAGGATGCGAAAATGAAACAACTTACGTTGGACACATGTTGGCAGGAGGCCTACCGAAATCTCTTTGCGAGTTGCTCGGAGATTGTTGTCGACGAAGAGAAGCACAAAAGGCTGGCTTGGCAACTCAGCGATTGTTTTGTCAGGGACTCGGGTCGGCCGAGTCTGTCATCGTGTAACATGAAGGGTCCAATGAAGGAGTGCAGGAAGAAACTGCAGGATTTTGAGAATGACATCTACCTTCAATTCTTCATCCAGACAAATGCTATTTGCCACCAGTTGCAGTAACCACCACTGCTCTCTACACTCTTTTTATGGTTCTTAGTTAGATTATTCTTATTTTATAGATACAAGCATGACATATATGCCTTTATTCTTTGCTAAAATAATAATTAATGTTGCTTGTGGGCTGTGGCTACTCTTCTTTTCCATGTCTACGTAACTAACATTATGCGGAAATATATGAATTATGGAGGGGAGAAATTTCAGTAATCATATGTTGTTTTTCGTAACTAAGTGAATGTATATGATAATCTGCGATGTTTTTTTTATTAATCATGATTATTTGCAGAGTGTTTTAAGGTAATTTGTAATTCATACAACTCTTGTGGCACCTTTAATCCGCTTGTTTTGTAATTAAATAATGTGTTATCACGATGGAGTAAGCCAAACTTTGTTGTGTGGTCGGTCAGTCGGTATTACAGTTCAAAGTTAGTTGATGTTAGTGTAAGAAGAAAGTACATCTCAAGGTGTGCTTTCAAATGGGAGAAGAATCACTTTCAGTTTTAACAAATTTCAATTCCTTCCAATTTTATTTGTTTGACTATATCTTCTTTTTTAACAGCATGATTCTTCAGTTCAAAACTCAAATGGCTGCATCAACAATAACACCGATCAATTTAGAATTAATATTGCATTTTGGTTGTGTATGTATAAATCTTTTGCATTTGCATAATTGGGCCATTTTGATTACCACGTCTGATGCACTACAATCTGCAAATCTCATGTTTATATAAACACAATCACAAGTCATAATCATTTTGAACTCTATATTGATAATTGAATTTAGCACATAAAAACTAACACATAAAAACTAACATTTGAGGAGGAACCACAAATTCACAAATGGAAGAAGATAAAGGAGAAGTAGAAGACAACCAAGTTTGGATTGTAATATTATTGAGATTAATAAGACAACGTATTTTATTTATAATTAAATGGTTTAGATTATAATATTATTGAGATTAGACCAACAAATTTTCAATTATAAATTAAACTGTAATTCCAAAATTTATCATATTTTCTGATGGTAAGCACAAACAACAAAATTTATTTCTGCTGGATTCCAGAGACAAGACACAAACAATAGAATCTGTTTTCTATCAGATTCTAGATAATGACACAAACAACAAAATTCAGTCAAAGGGAAACTGTTTTCCACTGAATTCTATTTTCTTCTGCTTTCTGTTTGATTCCGAAAATCCCTTTCCGTAACTTTTCGCGCCACTAACACCCCCAGACTTGCAGATCACAAAGAAAGGCTTAGGAATTGAAGGAGTAGGCTTTTGCATGGGCCTCTTCAATCTTATGCTTGCGCGTCGCCCTTGGAGGTGAAATAATTTTCAATTCCCCTACGACAAGCAACAAGAATATGAGTCCTCTTTGAGTAATAAAATAATCAAGGAAAAAACTAAAAAATGTTTCCAGAAATGGCCTTAGAATCCAAAATCAATAGAATGAATGAAGATACCTCAATTTTTCAGTCCACGGCATATTTGAAGTTCTTATTTTATTTTACTCTTGCTGCTATAGATAATCATTAAGTTGAAACAGAAAATAAATAGTATGTTCGGCTAGAAACTTAAGAGATGAAAAAAAAGAAACGTAAAAAGACAAATGGACACAAAAAATTGCAAAACAAACAGATTAATGAAGATAAAGTTGGTAATCTAAAATACAAACAACTTCCTCCTCAAATATGAGCAATTTAATGTTTGTGTCAATTTCATTCAAAATGTCTTCAAACTCCACAAATGCCTAAAAATAAAATTAATTGATTTAACCACCACATTTATTTTATCAAAATGTTGTCATATATATATACACACACAGTGAAACACGATTCTTCTCCTCTATCCCGGTATCCCTGATTTTATTTTATCTATCTATACATATATATATATGAAGCCCTTGGTAGTTAAGTACTTTTAAGTTAAAACCATGTAGAGTCCCTCACCTCCATTGTCACGATGATTTCTCATCTTCTTCTCTGGAGCTGAAACAGGTTCGATCTTGCGGCCACCACTTGCCTTACTTGGCCCGTGTCTCTTTGCTTTCTTATCCTCGAATTCTTCCACCAATAAGTCTTCCTCTTCCTCGATCTCGACCGTCGCAGAATCCTCAAAAGAAGTATCGGAGACTATTACTACTTTCTTCTTTCCTTTCTTCCTCTCATGGCAACTGCAATTACACATTGGCCTTGACGACGAAACACTCGTCTTTTCGCAAGCTGTTTTGTCGAAAACAAACACCGAGAAGCTCGACTCGCCGTCAAATTTGAACACCAGTAAATCACCAAACTCTAAGGAATGGTCATCGATGAAGTTTTCCCATCCATCTCCAAACAAGATTCCACGTTGGCTTGGTTTCGTGACTAATTTGACCTTCCACGTGTATCCACTGGGACCCACCAAGGCGACCATTCGTGGGATCTTGTCCGTTATGTGTCGATGGAAAGCTGGTGGTATCTCCTGCACATATATAACATCATATCCTTAATCATATATAGACCAAAAATATAAATTAGGTAGGAGCTATACATGAGATCAAGGAAGAAAATACCATGCGTTGGGAGTCGTCCGCCAAGAAGATTTTGAAGAAACGACGCTTTCTGCAGTTAATCACCATGTTTGGATAGAGCTTTGCAACAACACTTACCAAGAAAGCAAGGAATTAGAACCGGTGTAATACGGCCTGAGTCCAACCAAGCGAATTAAGGTTGGTGCATGGGACGTTAAGAAGTGCTGTGTATTCATTTTAATTTCTCTTCGGTTTTCTTCTGCATTTATTAATTCTTCTTAACTATGACGTTTCATTCTTTTCTAAAATTAATAATGACGTCTTGGAGTTACGGGAAAAATAAAAGGCTTAAAGAAAAGGTGATAAATTACAATGGCCACTTTTAAAAGAAAGGAAAATGATTATTGGGCGGGCGCATTATCGACGCGCAACAAAATCGACGGCCACGTTATCACCATTACTAGGGGTTGGGAGTTTCGTGATAAAAGAGGATGACTATATTTCTTTCTAATTAAACTGTGATTCTCAAATTAACCGTGACAAAGTTGGACCAAATCTTGACCGTTACGGACTGACCGAAATGGTCACAGTTTGGTCCAATTTTGTCCAGAATATGAACAGTCTTGTTTTTTTTTTTTTTTTTGAAAGAAAACTCTAAAGAATCACAATTGATTTAGAAACAAATAAAATTATTCTTCTTTATTAAGAATCCTCCGGTAATTGTACTAACGTCGGCTGACCTGGTTGCACGTCAGTGACGTGTTCCGTCCTGTGCATGAGACTCCCAGAAGAAAATGCTTACTAAATTAGATAGCTCCAATTATCTTATACACTTTCATTTTTGTCGTTAACGGTGGTCACCTCCAATCAAATTTGCCGAGTGAAAAGACATCCTACTACTACTACTACAAGTACAACTCCGCGATTTATGACAGAGATCCTACTTCAAATCTGCTGATTTAACGACAGATACCCTACTTCAGATCCTACTGGTCTTTAATGGGTTCACAACAAACACTTTTTTTGATACACAACAAAGACAATGGAACCCATTTCACGAGTGATAACAAAGCCTGTGGTGATCTGATATCTTCCATGCACATTTCCACAACCAAACCAAGGAGGCGATGCAAATGTGAAACCAATCTTTACTATAAGTGTATTATGATATTGTAATTGGAACTACCCCAGAAGAATAACACACGCTAAGAAGTAAGAACCCCCAAACCAGGCAGAAGAACAAGAGAACCTAGAGGGATGATATCAAAGAATCTGATGACCATGAGCTCAATAAAATCATTCAACGATCAGCCATCTGAGTGGCTCATCCTATAATGGTTTCAAGTAGGCATAAAAACAAAGTCAGCATCCTTAAATGGTTTCAAGTAGGCATAAAAACAAAGTCAGCATCCTTAAATGGTTTCAAGAAGGCATAAAAACAAAGTCGGCGTGAAAAATAACCTTCACAGGACAGAGATACAGACTCTAGAGCAAATCACTGGCCAATGAAGAAATCGAACTTGGTGCGAACCTTACAACGTAAAAGAACACCAAAAGGAAGGCTGAGGTAGTATTAAACTTCACTAATCTTCACAATTGTACATGATACACAAACATCGTGTAAAATAGTTTCCTAATTCAGCGTAGAACAACATGTATGTTGCGCTATCAACAAAGGTTTGGATGGTATATTTGACATAAGCAGGCCTAGACGGAATGATCATTTGTGAAGAAAAAAATAGTTTAGCACACAAAAGCCGAGGTGCTTCAGTAATTAGAACTGAAACATGAGATCATTTGAGCTCAATTTAAAGGCTCAGAAGATCTCATCCTCCATGGGTTGTAACAACCCCTATTTACTGGACATCTGCTACCTTGGTTGATGCCTTTATTTATACATTCCCATGACAACAAGTAAAATCTTTTCAAGTCAATCACTATTCTACATTAAATAAATACTAAGCACCTTTGATAGTGTTGTTACAAAAAGAAAGTAAGAAAGGCACGCACTATCAGCACCAAGATCATTAAGAACATTTTGGCAGAACCACACTAAAGTAGCATAACCGAGAAGCTTGGACACGAGAAGAACTTTCAGAAAGCCTTGTAAAATAATCCTCCTAATTTCTTCCACGCATTGCATCACATCTTCCCACTTTGTGAATAACAAAAATCAAGTACTTTTCATTTTCCACAGAAATGGCTTTGCATATAACTAGGATTACACTTGCAAGAAAGGATGAGGTCCATTCTGACACTCAAAAGTGGAGTTCAAACACAACTATTATTACAAATCAAGTCGAAAACTTACAAGACGGTAATCGAAAATAGAGAAACAAGCAAATCAAATTGTTAAATTGAGCCTTAGTAGTTTGGAAACACACAACGATAGAACAATGTAACTGCTTTCCTTATTGCAATTAACTTAGCAGCAATTAAGAAAAGAAAAGAGAAAAATCATCATGCCATGGTACCTTCCTTCTAAAGTAGCACCCAGTTACAAAAAAGAACCCCAACACCTCCTTCCCCAAACCTTCATCCAGTAATCATCGTCCCAGCGCCCTCATCTGTGAGAATCTCGAGCAGCAACGAGTGTGGAACCCTCCCATCAATAATACTCGCGGTCCGAATCCCCTGAGCCAGTGACCTAACACAACAATTCACCTTGGGAATCATCCCCCCAGCAATCTTCCCATCCTCCACCATCCTCCTCACCTCCTTAATACTAATCTCCTTAACCAGACTCCCAAGATCATCCTTATCCTCGAGAATCCCGGCGACATCCGTCAGCATTATCAGCTTCTCCGCCCCCACCGCGGCCGCAATCTCCCCGGCCGCAGTGTCCGCATTAATATTGTAGCTCTGCCCCGACACATCCGCCGCCACCGACGCAATCACCGGAATATGCCCCGCATCAAGGAGCGGGTGGAGAATTGCAGGATCAACCTTCGCGACGTCGCCAACGAATCCGAGAGCGGCGGCGTTGGGAGCCGGGCGGGCGGTGATGAGAGACGCGTCTTTACCGGAGAGTCCGACCGCAGTGGCGCCGGCGCGGTTGAGGAGGGAGACGAGGGTCTTGTTAACCTTCCCGACGAGGACCATCTCGACGACCTCCATGGTGGGGGCGTCGGTGACGCGGAGGCCGTTGAGGAAGAGGGGAGGGATGGAGAGGCGGGAGAGCCAGGAATTGATCTCCGGGCCGCCGCCGTGGACGAGGAGGGGGCGGAGACCGACGCATGACAGGAGGACGAGGTCGTTGACGACGGAGGACTGGAGGGTGGGGGAGGTCATGGCGGCGCCGCCGTACTTGACGACGATGGTCTTGCCGCGGAAGCGCTGGATGAAGGGGAGGGACTCGGAGAGGATGTCGACGCGGGTCTGGGCCGGAGTGGGAGGGGAGGTGGTGGTGGTGGTGCATTTGGGGAGGAAGGGTTTGGAAGGGGTGAGGTGAGGGACGGAGAGGGAAGGGAAGGAAGGGGGTTTGAGGGTGAACATTGGCGAGGATGGTGGGTTGGAGGTGTGGGGTTTTCGGGGCTGAGGAGGAGAGGAGGGTGAAGGGGTTTTGGTGGAAGTGGGAGGTGAGGACATGAGGTCAACTTCTTTTGGGCTTTTGGAGATTTCGGGTGTGTTGTTGTGCTTCACTCGCTTCCGGTCCAACTTCTTTCTCTTTTTCTTTGAAGGATTTGGTAGCATGGTGTTTCTATTTGTGATTTAATATATTTTAGTATTCATTCCAGTTTAAATATCAATAATCCCAAACATGATTGGACCGCTGAGGTTTGATATTTAATCTTGATTATCTCAAGATATTAAAAAAAGTTTTTTTTGAAAATAATGTTGTAAAAGTAAAAAAATTAGAAGAATATAAACATTTAGCTTATTTTTTTCTTAACATTTTGGTTGATTGGTATGGATACGTGTGGATTGGTTTGAATATGTGTGATAATTGTTGGGATTACTTCTTTGTGTTTAGAGTAGTTGTTTTTTGTTTGAAATTGATCAGCGTTGATTGTAAATAATTTTGACTAGTTTGGATTAGTGTGGATCATTCTGGAGGTTGTCAAATTGAATGATAATGTGAAGATGATTTATTTGCTGATTATTAGTAATAAATCATCGATCATGTTTTAGTCGTTTTGATTGGTTATTTCGGTTTCAATTATATCGGATTGGTGCAGTTAAGTCATGTTTATTTATAATGAAGATAAAGTCATGTTTTTTGTTTTGATTTTGTTCAACAATTGCAAAATGCTTACTTCACACGATTCTCACGATTCAGTGCTAGTATTACAGAAGAATCATATGTCATCTTCGATTCTCGAAAATGTAAGTATTTTGATTAAAAAATTAAAAATTATGTGAATTAATTTTTTTAGACCTTAAGTAATTAATATTTTTTTATTTGACGACAATTGCCGGATATTAGGTGTATCGAGCATGATATTCAGTTCAACACGTAGAATGTGAAAGATGATATGGTATGTGATTTGCTAGAGATTGCTAGATTTGCTACAGTTTCTTGTTTGCCCCGACTTCAACTAGATTGGAATTTGATCAGTGCTGTGGTGGAGAGGTGAAGGTTGGAAACTCGCACCTTTCACTTTAGACATTGGGATATGACTATCACGCTACAATACATAGCTATTATTAGTGGTCTTCGTAATGACAATTTGACTGTGTGTGCTAGCGAGGAGGAGTCGACGACTGCAGTGTAAGAAACATATGTGACGTTGCAGTGGTTGCAACAAAATTACTGTGTTGTGGTGTCAGATGCAACAGGAGTGTATGCTTCCAATGGAGGAATTCTGACTTAAGAGTTGCACGGTACAACATTCTTTCAAGGTGAAGATTCACTGTTTCACGTCAGTAAAAATTCATCATTTTAAGTCTGTCCTCTGCTAAAACGGCATCACCAGTGTCGTTTTTACTAAATGAAAGTGAACAGTACATGTGTCGTTTTCATTAAACATAGTTTGTCAAATAAAATTTTTAGATTTATATTCTTCAATTTTTTATTTTTACAATATTATTTCAAAAAGAAGAAGAACTTGTCTCATTTAATATTTGATAATATTGTCTTAATCTTGTGTTTTACTTTGTACGTGAGGTAAGTTATTACGTCATGTATTTCACTCACCTCTCTCGTTACTTACAGCAGCAACACATAAATAAGTTTAAGAACACATCATCTCTCTTGTTGCAAGATATGTCTCGTTTATTCAAAGAAGCAGGGAAGTACGATGTAAATTCATACCAACACATTCTTCCTCTTCTTTGGGTGGTTGATTCCGGTTAGGGAAGTTTTTTTTTAAAAAATTCCGCCGATCCAAAGTTGTGCTTCTACATCTTGGCGCAGCTAAATAGCTCCTCCCCCCACAAATATCTTCAAACTGGATTTAGAATAGCTGCTTTGAAATTTGATTTAGAATAGCTGTTGAAAAACACTTTCAGAAAGAAAAAACTTGGAAAATACACGTACTTGCAATTCATCCAATGTGGTTTAATATCAGAAACATATCCAAAGTTTCACAAACTTCCAAACGCGATATTACTGTGATTTGAGAAACTTGAAGAGATGACTTGATAAAAATTCACACCATACAACAATCAAGTAGGAGAACCCATACGATGACTGTTTTCATTAATATTGCTTGGCAAGTTCATTCAGAAATAACGCTGTTAAAATCATATGTACAGACCTTAAAAACATCAAGGAGGACAATAGAACTTCAATTTTTGCCTATTTACTGACTTGAACTTCCAAGATCGAAGTCCACTGTGTAGTCATACTCAATTGTTGGAATCACGGAGGCAACAAATTTCAGGAACAAGAAAAGATACCTGCAGAAGAGCACAAGGAAAAACGCAAAGAAAATAGATCAGAGAGAATACACCACATAGGGCAGCAACTATTTGGATAAATGACCAACAAAAATCAAAGCATTACTTGTCAACTTCAGGTTCAACTCCTCGTGACATTAGGACATCGATAATCTTTTTCATAACAGCTCCATGTTGGCATGGGTGTACCGATGCATGCTTCCCAGGCACATGAGGGTGATCTTCAATGGTGACCTACATACATATGGGGGGGGGGGGGGGGGGGGGGGGATTTAAGTGACAAGGTTGAAACCAAACTTAAGTCTTAACACAAAAGGAACCAAATCTATGGCATTATAAACCACAAGTAAGAACCACAGTGCATCTTAAATGCCCAGGGTCAAATATAACCAACCAATTTACAAATGAATGCAGTAGCTTATTCATAACACATTAAGCATGCACTTAATTGAATTCCTAACTCGAATCCTCTTCAACCTTACAACTTTGTCTTCTAATACATGATCACAGTTCTTTTGACAACCGTCCAATACTTTCAATTTTGCTCATGTTACAAATGTGTTATACCACTGAGAACTCATTAATTGGCACAATAATCGCATCATACCATACTTTCTAATTCTCAAAATCCAAACCAACTTAAAAAAGAATGAGAAATTGTAACTCACTGTTTTGTGTGCATGATCTTGACTGACATCTTCCAAGACACGTTCAGGCTGTAAAAGCATCCTAGACTGCAAAGATATATGAAAAAAAGTCATTTAGTCTACCATCGTAGATGTTGATTGTCAAGCATGCAATCATAAGCAAATGGGAAAAAACAGCCACAAGCAAAAAGTGTTAAAGTATATTTAACCTCTAAAAATAACACAAGACATAAAGTGCTAAACTGGGATTTTTTTCTGAAAGTATTATGCGGGAAGCTTAAATGTCAAAATGATTGTCAGTTGAGCAATAACAAGTACTAATAAGTACTTAGCAGAAAGCTGGACATGAAATGGGCAATTAATCATCTCAGGGAGGTGGCTATATCTTTGTCGTTGAGTTTATATTTACTATCGATCCAAAATTATCAGAACACGGAAATCAGCATGCTTAAAAGATTCTTTTATCAAATCAAAGCATACTAAAAAGAATTATTATAACGTAATTAACATGGACAACCTAGTCATATTTTCCGAAGTCCTCATTTAACACTTTCACTTGGTTGTTCAGAAGCTTTTAACAGCATCCTACATCCTTTAATGAACAGCAATTGTAATCAACTAACATTATCTTCTAAATTAACAACTTCTTATAGTTCACTTTTAGCAATCAACACTTCGTGATTTCCTATTTTCCTCTTGTGTCTCGAGGTTGCAAAACTGATTTGCATGTTGTACTCTCATCACTGTTTTGAAAATCGGACCGGACTAGCCGGTCGGACCGTGAACCGGAGGCCTGTCCGTTCCGGTAACTCGAAGAAAACAATTTCTGCCTCGAACCAATCCGGACCGGCGGTTGAACCGGTCAAACCGACATATGTTTACCCAAATCCGGAAGAAAAAAACCCACCCGACATACGTCATATACCCACCTTTCTCCCCTAAAACCCCAAACCCACCTTTCTCCCCTCACACTGACTCCCTTCTGTCACTGCCGTCGGGCCTCCGGCCACCGCCGATTGTCTCCTGTCGTCACCGAACAAGACTCAAACAACCTCCGACCGGTATTTTTTTATTTTTCATGGTTATTTTTTGTTTATTTCTTATTTTCAGCGGATTTGTAATTTTTGTTTTGGTTTTTGTTGGATTTTTTGTAGTTTGTGGCTTTGTTCTTGTCTATTTTAGTTCTTAAGTTTGGTGATCAATTATTTGTATATTTTTTGTTTTCATGAGTTTTTTTTGTAGTTTGTGACTTTGTTCATATTTCATGTTGATCATTGAGTTCGGTAGATTGTAAAATTGTTTTGTTCAAATTGTTTCATGTTGATCAATTTTTTTTGTAAAATTGTTTTGGTCCTATAAATCCAGATTGGATGCGACTTCCATAAATCCTTAACACCATTATAGTTGTTTTAGTCTTTTCGATATTTGAACTTTGAAGTTTGACTATTTGTACTTGACTATTTGTTATTTCCTATTTATTCCTATATTTTACTCTATTATTCAGGAAATTCATAAATATATATATCGTGTATATCTATATTTATGACGTCATGCTGACGTCACCGGTTCAACCGGTTCGATTCGGTCGAACCCCGGTCGACATCCGGTTCGGTTCTGAAAACCTTGACTCTCATTCCCATATTTTTATGCTAAAACTAATATTTAAGTCTAAACTTTGTTGAAATGCATCATTGTATACTTGTACCATCAATTAATTCAAACATCACTCATGGATAGGATCCCTAGAACTTGTTTGGCCATATCAGGCAGCAAGGTTTCCAACAGTATTGAGACATCAAAAGACAGCACATGCGAACCAAACAATTATAAGATCAAACATAAAAATGGTTAAATGTAGACCACATTGGACATCAACTGAATTAGAAAAATGAAACTGGCATAACAGAACTGTTGCTAATGTTTTCAAGAAAATTTCCCACTCGAATTGAATTATTTTTCGCTTTGACATACTAGTTCAATTTAACAAAATTCTAGCAGCGTTCAGGCCTATGAACAACATGCCCATAGCAAACAGCCACACATACCCCATGAACCACATAGAAGAGCTACAATAATCAACACTCATTCACAGCATATATTGTAATTTTTTTGAAGGGGTAAATATTTTACGAACCTCATCATAACCAGTAAGCCAAACACGAGGTGTTTGATAGTATTTATCATACCTGCCAAAGGAAAAGTAATGTCAAAACAAATTATGCTAGACATCAAATTATATTAGAAAATCATTTTGAAGTAAAAATAGATAATAAACCCTAAGAAAAAAGTAAAGTATTTGAAGGTGAAAAGCTAATAAGCAATGTACTAGAGTTGGTTGGAAATCGGATAAGAGACACCTATAAATAAAAGAATTTCATGACATTTCAAACAAAAGATAGAATATGAAAAACTTGATTACTATCATACTATGTAATGCGTGTATATTTCTCTTTGTAATGCAAAATGTGAATTCAGTTGAAAAGTTGCAAGTCAACATTTAAAAGGGGAAACTCCATGTTCACACTACTAAACAAGAGATGTTCCAAAATATGTTCCACAAAATTAACATTTGACTGGCAAAAGGTAAAACAGGGAAATGCTACCGATGTTTTTTTAGCTGATTAAATTTTGTAATCTACAAATGCAGCAAAAAGGGAAGTCTAGGTGAAGTAAGAATGCTATGTGGAATCGAGGGGTGGAAGGAAATACGGCAAAAACAAACTAACATATCAAAATATATTGGAAAAGTTTTGTTTAAAACAAACTGGGGGTGCTAAGACAAATCATTTCTGGATCATGTGCAGGTGCATAAATCTTTGGAAGGGAAAAAAATTTATACCAGAGACCATGTTTCAAAAGAAGCAATCCCTTACGTGATGCTGATGTCGTATGTTCGTGTCCGCAGAATATTGTCATCCTCAGGTTCATGTGCAACAAAATAAGAAGGTTGTTGGAGTGTGGCCTGCATTGATTTGGAAACCAAGTTGACTATCTATACTGGTGGAACTAAGTTAATCACAAATAACTGCTCCAGTAATTTATACTTTGTGACATGCATTAGACAAATTTCAGTTTTTTATTGCAAGAACAGAACTTCATTTTTATTTTTCAATATAGGAAGAAAATGGTCACCAGTAATGAAGAAAATATGCTTTCTATGGTTATTAATCATCCAACTATCCAAGTACCAACAGTTCAATCATATGAGAAAGCATGGATGTCTTCTTTTGAGCACTGACTCATTTTGAGCATGGGCCAACGTCCATGAAGATAAAAGGGTCTAGAATGTTTACTAAATGGGCCCCCATGGCAGCCAGCAATGGTGATTCAGGCTAGCATCTAAATGTTGCTTTTAAGGATTAAATGTTTATTAGGCAATTTTCAGTTGGCATCCACTTTGATGTCCTTAGAAGCTGCACTTCCTGTACTCTGAAACTCACTAATATGTCCGCCATTTTTCTGAGAAAAACATAGTAAGGTTCAATTTTCAATTGTTGGGAGCACTCCTTTCTCCAGAGCATCCATAAAGTTCTACATTTTGCTAGTTCTTACAAGCTAGATTTTGAAACAAGAAAAGCAAATCATATATCAGACATAAAATAACTAGTCCTTTTGGGCTTTAGATTAATACAACAATGAAGAGGGAAACCTACTGGATCTTCCACAAGAAGGTTCTCTGACTCTTCATATTCCTCCATGTCTGGTACATCTTCCTCCTCCCCACCAAAATAGGTAGGTATAGAATTGATAGCTCTTGTATTGTTAATTTCTAAGGTCTCCATGGAAGGCAGGTCCTCTTCCTCAGTGGATTTAGTATCTGGAAGAATCAATATGCAGCACTATCAACAAATATATTTCACCCTTCTTGCAACTAAGTTCACATCAAGTTGTGAAGTAAAAGTGCAAATGCTAGAAGCACAATCACCTTTGGGGTTCCCATGAGTTGCAAGCCACCCATCGTTGTCATCACCGTCATCGAGGAGAACTTCCCCTCCGGCAGCTTCATATTCCTCTTCCACAGAGATAGCCCTCTTTAAGCAAGGAACTAAGAAACACAAAGCAACAAAATGGAGATAGAAAGTCGTCAAATAAGCAAGTTTCCCCAGTTTATAGTGACCACATTACTACATTTTGTAAATCATATAAGAACATATCATGAAATCAAAGGATTGTCAAGACAGACTCTTACCATTTCTAGTGATTAGATACTGTTTGTTAGGCGGTAAATAAGACTTGCGCTTGCTTGGTTCACCTGCCTCCCTGCCCATCAAACCGAAGACCCAATTTTAGAGCTAAACCATAAAATTAAGCCAAAAGAACACAATTTATTCCACGAAAAAAAGATTCAACCAACTCAGAAACCACAGCAAAAAAGATTCTCAAATCCCCAAACCAGACTAAACCTACACAATTAAACCAAAGACACAACTTTACGATTTACGAACAACAAAGCTTCAACCAGATATCCAAAGAGGCCGCAGATTCACAAGACGTAATTGCTCCAAAGTCCATCAAATCACGCCCAAAAAACACAAAACCACAATCTCACGAAAAGAAAAGCAATGAATTTCCCTAAAAAGACGCCAACGAAACCCCCACAATCACGAAACGAACCCAATTTCGCAAAAGAAAAGGCGAATACCAAGACCAAGTGGGGCACTTGGCGACGAGATTGTCGCCGGCGACGACGAACTCAGAGACGCTGAGGACGCCCTTCTCCTTGAAGGCGGAGACGGTGCGCGGCCCCGTGAGCCTCTCCACCGTGCCCTTGAACGCCTCGTGGAGCTTGTGGGTCAACACCATCTTCCTAACGGAGGAACAAAGATCGGAGTTCGGGATCGAAAGATTGGGGAAGAAGAAGAAGAAGAAGAAGAAGAGAGGTGCGATGCGATTGTGTGTCGTGTGGGAAAAGAGAAGAGAATCAGAGATGGGTTGTTGGTTGGAGTCGAGGAATATGTACGTCGGATTCCCTTCTCTTTTCAATTCTCGCCACTTTTATTTTCTAATAATCTAAAATAGGGTTGAAATTCTTTTTTTTAATAAAACAAAAGTACATTTTTAATTAAAAAAAACTTAGAGCCTTTAAAGACCGACTAAGCGAGGTTACGGTACCAAGACACAAAAAACTAAACAAAGTGGGCGACACCCTAAGCTGTATAGCTTTTGAAGGGTAGATGACTAGTACCGTAGCCAGGGTACAAGGAGACATAAAGGAGATGAAGTATGGTTGCGAAACAACTATGTGTTATTGGCTTGCCCTTTTGAGACCGAAATCTTGAGTCCTATGACCTAGGGTTAAAAAAAGAGATCGAAAGACATGAACCAGGTGAGCAGTCTTATTCGAAAGACTTTGCCTTCCATTAAAGATGATGACGACCACATGTATCTCAAAAAAAAGACTCTCTTTAGTCTTCACAATTTTTTTTATTGCAATGTGATTTTTTGTGTGTATAATTTCATACGGTTAGGGGTGAGCTTCGGTCCAGGACTGGACCGGACCAGACCGAACCGAACCGAAACCCGAATTTTCGGGAAGTCCGGACCGAAGACCGGACCGAACCTATTCGGTCCGGTCCGGTCCGAGTCGGTCCAAAATCCCGATTTTCGCCTTAAATTTTCGGTCTGGTCCGGACCGAAGACCGAATTTCCAAAATTTTGTGGATCGAAGACCGGACCGAAAAAATTCGGTCCGGTTCGGTCAAGACCGAATTTTGCTCACCCCTACGTACGGTCACTTCGATTATTATACTGAAGGTTTCATTGGCTGAGTTAGTTCTAAATCTAAATAGGGATGTAGGCTTTTGTTTTATTGAATAGAATGTAGATTACTGGAATTTGATAAGTCGGGTACAACGTGGATAGTAAATGCACGAAGAATGATCATAGGAAATCACATGAAGTAGGATATATATTCTGAACTGCTAAACATCACCTTAAAATTACTTAAATCGCCCCTTGAAATTACCAAATTGCCCTTCCTCCTATTTTTGCTTATATATCTCACAATTTCACTCTTTTTTCAAAACTTTCTCTTCTTATACCTACTACACAAGATTACGAATGTCTCGGAGGCCAGGGAAGCAGCCAGCAGTTCCCCCGGTGTACCCGTATGAGGTAACATTACGTTATTTATTTGTTTTTTTTAAAAAAAAAAATCGTCGGCGTCCGAGGGAGACGCCCCCCTATGGTCGCTCCTGTACCGGCAGCTTGGGATAGCTAGCCGTGCGGATTGTTCTGGGATTGCAGGTTGTCTTACGCTGCTGCAGGCGTGGATATACGAGTACTTTCCTGCATTCCGCCCGCATCGTGAGCGGAAGATTATCGACGAGGGTCATCCACGTTCGGGTATGTGGGCTGTCCGGAGCGAGGACAAGAGCGATGGACGATTGCGTTCCATCCGCGCACGGCTAGATCAGATGACTGCATCAGAGGTATCAAACTTTACACCATTTATTTAATTTTATTATGTATTATTATTAATGTGTTAAACTTTAGGTGGAGTGGTTACCCTATGGTCCAGACCCAGCAGCGGATGTCCCGAGGACTTTATTGATGGGTCTTATTCGTTATCGGGATATCATAGAGCCTTATATGCACGACCCCAATCATTTCGAACAAAGGCATCTTATACTTGTTCGTCTTGTAAGTCGAATCCATGCAGATAACGAAAGGATATGTCCGCAACAACTGGACTGACGTCGGATGTGCCAAAAAAGCGTGAGTGACGACATCAGTTTCTGGATCCGCCATAATCCAATGTAAGTACTCACACTGCACTGCTTGGTAGAGAAACTGCTGGACGGGATTCCGATCTTCAGATTTTGTCCTCATGTAATCTCTGAAATTATAAATATGCCTTTGATTTGGATTGTCCTACGGGAATTTTTTCTTTTACTGCCTTCAAGATGTTCCGTGGTTTTGCATGCGCCTCTGTCATATCACGAACAATCTTTTTCGCCCCAGAACTTAAACCACTAATTTGACGATGACCCTCTGGATAAACTGCCAGTCTGTGGTTGTGATGTCCGTGAGCACTATTATAAACCACAACCCATCCATCACGATCTCGTCGCTCCACCACTTTTATTAAGAAACGGCAACCGCAACCCTTTCTTTTGGTGTTTCTTCGAAGTGCAGTATCCATATCCCGAGACTCCATTTGATTTCGCCGGTCGCATCTCAAATAACAATCCATCCGACTATCTAATCTTGTTTTGTACGACGACACGACCAAAAAAAACCAGCTCCGATAGCTACTTGTTTGGCCCATTTACATGCTTCATCGATTGTTTCAAAGATTTGTGTAGTTTGAAATAACTCACTGTAATCCACTCCATCACCACCGAAATCTGGAACCTACAAAAATAAAATCGAAATTAAAAAAATTAAAAAATAAAATCGAAATTAAAAAATTTAAAAAATAAAGTCGAAATTAAAAAAACAAAATCAAAATATAAAAAAAAAAAACAGGCGTCTGTATTAGACGCCTGCCCCATGGCTGGGGCGTCTGTGTTAAACGCCTTCCCCAACTGTAAGGCGTCTGCGTAGGACGCCTTACCGTTGGGAAGGGCGTCTAATACAGACGCCTTACCCATGGGGAGGACGTCTACATAAGACGCCTCTCCCATTGTGTAGGCGTCTGCGTTAGACGCCTCGGCCATGGGGAGGGCGTCCTACGCAGACGCCCTCACCATGGGGGAGGCGTCTAATGCAGACGCTCGGCCCAAAAATTTCCCCGCGCCAGGCTTACCTCACCCGATGCATCACCCTCGCCAGACATTTTCGTGGTGTTTTTACTGATAAATTATGAATATACAAGACCATAGGCCTTATTTATAGACACGGGACGATATGGGTATTAAATATATTGTTAAGGGCAATTTGGTAATTTCAAGGGGCGATTTAAGTAGTTTTGGGACGACGTTTAGTAGTTCCCTATATATTTGGCATAAATTAGTATCTTCGGTAGAAATTTTAAATTATAATAACAATGCTTGGAATTTCAAGATGAATAGATTGGTACTTAACGATCGAGCTGGTCTAGTTAATCATGCAATTTCAATTTTCGGATCGTTGATCAGTAGATCGTATCCTGAAGCATTGATGCCATGATGGATCACCCTGATTCAAATCCCATTAAAAAAAGATTAAGGACCTAAAATATGGTAGAGGAAAAAATTAAAAAAATCTAAACTGATCTCCATATTTATAATTACGATTAAGAAAAAGAAAACTTTAACTTTTTTACCCACGATTTATGTTACTATTTCTATCAATTACCGTGCAATTTCCAACTAATGGCGTATAATGATGAATGAAACTCATAAATTGATTTATTCATAAACAAAGTAAATAACGAATTATCTGTCACTCCATTTTGTTAGGGATATGTCGGCCCATATATTTGCCTGTCAAAGGAACGTTGAAGCCCATTTTGGATAGATATTGCCCATTAAGTTCCTTTGCTATTGTATCCACTCAGCCCAGCTTCCGGAGATTATTATTAACACGTTATAAGTCGGAAATACTTAAGTATATGAAATGTTCTTGCACTCACAACCCTCGGGCTATCTCGATAGTAATCATGTTTTAAAGATCACAATTATCGTTCTCTCATCAACATCAGTTTCTATTCTCCATGTCTGCACGATCTTTACTTTCAAAACCTTTACATTATTCACTATTCAATAGTGATTTTATCCCACTACTTTTTCTTTCGTCCATCTCACTTTCTTTTCCATTATTTTATGTTTTCGACTAACAAACAATATACAACTTAATTCATTTACATCATTAATATAATTAATTAATAATTCCGAAAATTCAAAACAAATATTATAAAATATTAATAATGTATTACAATAATTTAAGCTACAAATAATTAAAAAATGATTAAATAAATTACATTCTCATTCATTATTTTGTCAAAATGATCGCAATATATATATATTTGGTCTTAAAATATTATGAATTTTAATTACTTGTGTTGTTCATTTGTTTTTTATTTAATTTTATCTCAGAAAAAAATTAGTTGAATTGACTTCAAATTTCTAAACATATTAATTTTTTTCAATAAAACAAATAATTAGATTATCAAAAAAATTAATCCTAATAAGTAGTAACAAATGTCTAACAAATACATCAACAAAAACAAAAAAAACTCAAAACAATTAAATTAAATTAAAAATATATATGTTTCGCCCACGTGGGACCACCCCGATAAGGTGCTCTACGCCCAAGAATTAAGGTCAATAAGGGTGGCCTCAAGGTTCAAAAGTGTAGGATTTCGTGTCCCTATGTATGTATATTTAAAAAATTTAATACAACATACAAGATCGATTTCATATTTTCATTGATTTTACGTACATGTATTTGTTTATTCTAATATCATGCATTCCTATACATATTAAAATAAACAAAGAATAGAGGATCATACCCAAAGATTCTCTAAAACCTTTCAGAAGATCCGGAGTTTCGTTGCTCGTCGAATCGCTCGCCGTTTCGTCTTCAAGTGTTCACCAAACTCTAAACAATATTAGAGAGAAAGGAGCTAGTCAATCAATCTCTAATTAGGTTTAGAATCTAGCTAATAACCCATCTTTAGGCTCCTGAGATTTCTATCTCCAAAACTTAAAACTACTAAGAGATTTTCGTGGTGATTAAGGGAGAGATTATTGAGATTTTTTTTTGCATTAACTTAAACAAGTAAGATGATGGGTCCTTTTATAGGCTCTCAAAACATCCTTATCAAGAACAATTCTTTAGTCATGATCTTTTGCTTATTCTCTCCTAAAATTAATCTCAAATTGCCACATAAGCATCCTAAAAACGTTTAATTAAATATGGAATTAATCCAACTCATGATCTAATTATTCTCTTAATAATCCATGCAAAAATCGTACTGTTCGGTTGACCGAGAATTTTTCACGGTGAACCGAACCATTCGGTTATAACACATGTTCGGTGGACCGTGAGCTAGACGGTCGACCAAATATGCATGAGAAAAATTCTCTAGAAAAATTCGGACGATCCGCGTCTTTCTCGGTCGACCGTTACCCACCAAAAATTCTCCTGGCGAACATTCATCGTACGATCGTGTCATCTTCGGTCTACCGAAAATATTCCAAGATATTTTCTCTTGGTTGACCGTTCACGCTCGGTTGATCGAACATAATTGTCCAGGCACTCCAGAAAAATTTCGGTCAATCAATTGTGTTTACCCGTTCCCCGTTCGGTTGACCGTTCCGAAGACACCTCGGTGGACCGAACTCTAAACGGTTCACCGTGTTTGACCCCATTTTGCCTTTATCAAATTTTGAATTTATTTCCAACAAAATTTGATATTTTGGGGGTTTTACCAAATTCAAATGTTATGTAATATATTATCTTATGTGATATTAAATTATTACACCCCATAATATATACACCTCATATGAATTTATTATGATTCTAATTATGTAAATTCTCATGACATATTGATTTTATTCGTTCACCACACGTGTCCTGTTTTTCACATGAAACCTGACACATCATATGAACTCAAAATCAAACTTCTTGTTTCCCAGTTTTGTGGTGTGACCTATAGGAGGATCTAAGCTAAGTTGCCAGCGATATTAAACACTTAATATCTCAAACTATAAGCGGTATTTAGCTACACATTATAGTTACCCAATTAGCATAGATGTCTTTGTTCTACTTGAACTAAACACGATCCATTTAGTGATGTAAGTGCATCACTTGTGTCCGTCCCTTGCCTCATGATATTAAGAATATATATAAAGTAGAAATGTGTCACCTTTGTATTATATTCATTTCTTGATCTCTTTAAGCTAATTATAACTATGTAACTTAACTCAAGTTACATTGTGCACATTATAATTTTGCTTTATCAATGTGCCCACTAATATCATCACTCAATTAAGACGGGCAACGATAATCGTTTGACTAACTATCTTTTCCAGCACGAGTCATGTTCGATCAACTATTGCCTTTATCACTATACTCATTGATACGTTTTGACAATAATCAAATTGAACACTTCTTGTGTGAAAAGATATAAGTCTCATATCTTAGGATCCAAGACACAGTGAAACATTAATGACACGAAACACAATTCCATAATGTTTTACTTGTTAGGTCTATTCAATATATAAAAGTAATTTTTTTCTCTTTTATATACTCGTGTCGTTAATTATTTGTAGAGCTACAACAATCGATGACCAACACGATAATCTTATCTCGGTGATTAAGGTTCCATGTTAATTACCATGATTGTGAATAACTTTTGATTTATGTAAACCATTATCTTTTAGAGCTCTACGGTTAAGGATCAAACGCCTTTTCCTTAACACTTCCAAAAGACGAATATCATAATCAAGAAACAAAATGTTTACACATCCAATTCATAATAATTGACATATAAAAGTAAAACTTTTAGAACACATTAAATACGATTAAGTAATGAACACTTTTAGAACACTTTTAGATGATGTAGAGGTCATGCTAAAAATACGATTAAGTAATGAATTTAACTCACAAGGCCCTGATACCAAATGTTAGATCGTGTGGGTTATGGGTCCACAATACTAATCACAATTAATCCTAATTACCTACTTGTTTGAACTTTCAAAGATATACAATGGAATTAAACAAACAAACAAACAAACAAGCAAGTAAAGCAAGGAAAATGCAAACCACGATGGACACGGCGGTTTTACAGAGGTTCGGCCACCGCCTACGTCCTCTTCTGCAAGCTCCGCTCCACACTTCGAGCTCTGCTCACGACTTCACTATCCACTCCCTGTTCCGGGCCGGGAGAGAACGCTTTTTACAAAACAAGTATCGCGAACACCCTCGCTTGCTTGACTTTCTTCTCTCACAATTCGAGAGGAACACTTCGGGCTTTCACCGAAGTCCTTGCTTCTTTTACAACAATGAGAACTTGAGTGGAACACACTCTCTAACTTGAGCACACTTAGCTTAGGATGTGGAATTGATGATAAGGTGTGGAAATGTAAGCTTGGAGTGTTAGATTTGGGAAAAATGAGCTTGAGAGTTTCTCTCTAATGTATAGGACAAGTAGTAGTGAGAGAGTTGTGTTAAAATGTGTTTTACAACTCTTTATATAGGCATTAGAGAGAATAGATCCGTTGGGGTTGATTGGGTGAGTGTTGGTGTAGGACACACAAAACAGAAACTCGCATGACCCAATTCTGAGTTAATTCGGTTGACCGTATCGGAATGAACGGTCGACCGTTTGGCAGTTTTGAACTCAATTCGGTCGACCGGTTAGGTAACGGTCGACCGCCCAACGCTAAGACTCAGGTACACTTAAGTGATCGGTCGAACACCGAATGAGGTTCGGTCGACCGATTTGCACCAGACACTTTGGGGTTCACAAACAATAATCTATTCGGTCGACCGAGCTAAGGTCTAGCGGTCGCCCGATTTTGTCCAGGAGATTCGGGTTTGTCAAGAGACAGATATTCGTCGACCAAACAAGGTCCTCGGTCGACCGATACATGAAATGCATTTCGGGTATTTTTGGTTAATACGAATACGAGTGTTGGGTATAATACGACAAAACAAACGGTCGGAAAAATAAGTTCATACGGTCGACCGAAAGTGTATACACGGTCGACCGAAATCGGGTAGTGAAAACACAAACAGGATAATTGATCCTCCGGTCGACCGAAAGTGGGCAGGCAGTTTGGGTTCAGATTTAGTGTTTTCCGGTTTAAGTTTGGGTGATCTATTGAAGTCCAAATTATGTGAAATTTCGTGTGTGACTTCTATAGGGAACCTAGTGTGTATTTGAGTTGATTTTAGCTCAAGTATGCTCAATTTACACAAGTTCATAAGACTCAAAGAAAATACAAAATACATGTCTTCAAAAGAGCTTGATTACATGTCTTGATTTGATTTTCCTTTCTTCCTTGAGTCTTGATCACCTGTAGAAGTTAGCACAAAGCAATATATATGCAATGCAATATGTGTGCTAATCTACATGATTATAATTAAGATTAGGTTGATTAAATCATCAAAACATAGATTAAGACCAAAAAGGCAACAAATATTACATATGATAATATATTATATAAGATGTGAATTGCTAAAACCCTAAAAGATCAAATTTTGTTGGAAATAAATCCAAAATTTGACAAATGCAACATCGGGGTCAAACACGGTAAACCATTCATGGTTCGGTCGACCGGGGTATCTTCGGATCGGTTAACCAAATGAGGAACGAGTAAGCACAATTGATTAACCGAAATTATCTAGAGTGTCTGGACAGTCGGGTTCGGTTAACCGAGTGTGCACGGTCAACCGGGAAGTAGTATTTTCGGTAGACCGAAGATGACACGGTCATCCGTAGACTATGTCCCAGGAGAAATTCTGGTAGGTCAACAGTAGACCGAGTAAAAGACGTGGTTCTTCCGAATATTTCTAGAGAATTTTTCTCATGCGGGATCGGTCGACCGTCTCGCTCACGGTGTACCGAACACGTGTTAAAACCGAACGGTTCGGTTGACTGAGTAATACTCGGTCCACCGAATAGAACGATTCTGCGTGAATTATTAATAGATTAATTAAATCATGGGTGGATAAATTCTAGATTTAATTAAAACGTTTTTTAGAGTACTTATGTGGAGATTAGAGATTAATTTTAGGAGAGAATAAACAAGAGATCGTGGCTAAAGAATAACTCTTGATAAGAGTGTTTTGGTCGCCTATAAAAGGGCACATACTCCTACTTGTTTAATACTAATGCAAAAATCTTTCTCTCATTAATCTCTACTCTAATCACCACGAAATTCTCTTAGTAATTTTGAGTTTAGGAGATAGAAATCTCAGGAGCTCAAAGAGGGGTTATTAGCTAGATTCTAAACCTTATTAGAGATTGATTGACTACTTCATTTTTCCCTAATCTTATTTAGAGTTTGGTGAACACTCGGAGGCAAATCCGTAGACGATTCAATAGGCAACGCGACTCCGGATCTTCAAAAAGGTTTTAGAGAACCTTTAAGTATGATTCTACATTTGTGGTTTATTTTAATAAATGTAGGATTACATGATATTAGAATAAACACAAAGTAATGTACATAGAAATTGTTGAAAATATGAAAACGATCTTGTATGTTGTATTAATTTTTTTTAAATATATACATACATAGGAACACGAAATCCTACAGGTTGCACTCATCTCTCTTTCTTTCTTTCTCTCTCTCTCTCTTTCTCTCTCTCTCTCTCGTTTTTCACTCACTTTCTCCCTCACACAACTCTCACTCACCCTCTCTCCTCAATACCTCGACCCCCGACGAGCGGAGCTTCGGCAAGCAGCAGCAAGGCGGTGGAGGCGGTGCACAACGCGTTGAGGTGAGCACGTGCGATTTCGAAGCGTGTTTGCGTTGGAGTGCTTCACGAAGAATGTATGCCGGTTCAATAGATAGATGTTTTGTTTGCACACCTTGGTGTGAAGTGTTGGCTGGTCGGCAGAGGTCGAAGACCTCGTCGGGGAAGTTTGGGCAAAAGGTTAAACCTAGGCTCGGATAGGAAATTGATGGCCAACGGTCGACCCGTGCCTTTAGGCAGACGACCAAATGTAGTGTAAATGCCCTACTTTAACCAACACCGGTCGAACGATGCCTTGTGGCGGTCGACTGGTTGTGGTTGTGGTTGTGCTTGTGAGTCGGGAATGATTGTTGTTTTCGGTAGACCGGGACCCCTAAGGCGGTCAACCGTTTCTTTTTGGACAAGTCTGGACAAACCGTTGACCATCTAAACGGTCGACCTCTCTTGACTTTGTCCGACCGGTACCTTAAGTTCACTTAATGTCTATTCGACCGATAAATAGTTAGTTCGACCGATTGATGACTAGAACTTCTAGGTTGACTCTGGTAGTGTTTGGTCGACCAGGACCCCTGAGTCGGTCGACCGTTTGCCCTGTATGATTTGGTCTTAGTCTGGATTTTGACCATGTAGAGGTCGACCGGTTTTCACTTTTTGTTCGATTGTTGGGGCTAAGTTATGAGCCTGGAGTTCGACCAAATACAGGTGTCTGTTCGACCGATTCCTTGAGGAGCGGTCGACCGGTATACCATTTTCGGTTGACCGTTTGGACTCTTTTATCCTAGCAGAGTGTTAACTTTGTCCACGAAAACTTGTGTCCTTGCCTAGCGCGTGAGTTGGGAGGTGACAGTGGGTGCGTTGATCGTGCCCGCCCAGGGACCGCCGTGTAGAAGAGCGTGGATACTCGGGACGTCCCACCTCTGATTTATGGACTATGGGATCATTGATGTTTTACTTGACTCATTATTAGAGTAGTAGACCTGATGGATCGTGGATCTCATTGCACGATGTTGCATGGCTCATTGGAGCATGATGACCTGACGGACTTCGGTCCAGAACCGTCTGATGTGGTGTCGGAGGTATGTTGTACCGTCCGATGTTGCGCCGGACGTAAATTTGTGCCGACGATGATGTTGTCAATGTTGTTCCGGCATGTTACCTCAACTGGGCACCTACTGAGCGATTGATTGGACCGACCTGAGCGACTACTCCGTCGATGTGGTGTTGACCACAATGTTTTAGATCTAATTCTACTGACGCGGACGTGCAAACGTGCCTCACCGAACCCCATGTTTAGTATAACCTTGTGTAGGGTACGTTGTGTATGGTTCGTAAGACCATATGTGCCTCAGTAGGTCTCCGAGGGAGACCCGATGTTTATTGTGGTACTGATGTCCAGATTTACCTTTGGAGGGGAACTGTTTTCCTTACTGTTGATGACATGACATGTCACTAGTATGATATATTCATTTTATTATACAGTTGCATTCATATAGGTGAACTTGGCATACAGGATTTTCTTATGGAAACTCAGGTATTGTTGTTGCATTCATGTTTCAGGACCGCAGTGAAGACCACAATATGTTCTGTTGGGTGGTGACGGCGGGCGCGTACATTTTGGGACTAGGATCCTATTTGGACTATTTGAGGTCGTCATGATTACCACATTTATCTTTCGTTGTATTGATGTAATCATGTATTTTGACAAATTCTGTTCTATTTTGTTGCACCGACTGATTATTTATTTGAATAATATTCCTACCTTAATAATCGATTTCATATGAGTATTTCAAGGATGCAGAAGACACAGTGACACTACAAACTTCGTACATCACAAACATCCAATAATGGTTAATATGCACTTCATCACTTATACCCTTCGACGTGGCTGGCTTTAAACTTACATTAATTATTGCAAACACCCCTTCCTATTCACCCATCACTATCGTTCCAACCACGTTAGGACAAGAACATTTGCTTGTTAATACTATTTTGTATAACTTTTTTTTGCTCTTTCCCTTGTTAAATTGGACATACTTTCTCTACTTTTTGCATTAAATAGAGTGGCTTGAATTAGAATCTACACCTTAGCTGGATAGATTGGAAGTTCACCTGGCAACGTGGTGTTTCACTTCACTCTGTATCTCTCCGAAAGGTGAAAAAGAAGAGGAGACAACTAATGACAAGAAAAGCTATAAAAGAGTGTAACCATGGGTGTAAAGAGTTATATGATCATCTTCTTTCCAACATTAAAGAGTTAAAGAAAAGCATGAGTGTGTTAGTTGTTTGTTCTTTGCTTCTGCTACAGAAAAACTCACAAACTTCTAAGTACCAAGTGCTTAAAATAGAGATAAGTTGATGGTTTGATTGCTTATTCTAATCAAGTTAACAGAAAAAGAAGTAACAAATGTCCATAGGAGTTGAATGAACTACATGGATATTGTAAATGCAATCCCATATGATCTCACTGTGTTCGTGTATGAATAATTCTATATATGTTTATACCAATGTGTCCCTGCATATATAGTTGCATACAATCATATGTAACTATGACAATTCCATTGTAATTTCTTTGGCTTTTTCACACACTATATTTTCCATATTTGTCCTATAGTCTAAGTCAAGATAATTGTGCCAATATATTCTGTAATTACCATGTTTCACAATCACACCATCCATCATTATTGCCTTAACATTAGTATTCTGTTTTATTGTAATAAATAAAATCATCTTATTTACTAGCATCATTGTATACTCTCTCATTTTCATCTAGACGCGGGATATGTATTTTTATCAGAGTCATAAATTAATTTGCACAAGATCTAAAGACTTTTTATTTGAACACAAACTGAAGTTCTCCATATAATTGCTGAATAGGTAAAATTCGTTCCTATATATAAAATAATTGACATCTTTGTATCTAGTGAAAGGTATTTTGTATTCAATGGAAATATTTTAAGTTGAATGACAGTGGTGTAAATCAAAATGGTAACTATAGTGGTAAAACTTCAAAATGAAAGATCCTTTGATATTTTTAACATCATTGTCAATGAAACTTACTGTATGGTCTTCAGGCCATCACTAACCATGACCTGGACGACCTGCTCATCAGCATTCTCTCTCTTCAAAATCAACTTTCTCTCTCTTCCACATCAGCTTTCTCTTTCCTCAACCCACATTCTTATCTTTCCTACACTATTCACCTCTTAACCACAACCCAACATAACCCACAACCTATCTCTCTCCTCCACATCATTTCGGGGTCTATCTTGGTAAAATTTTAAAAAAAATTAAAAAAATTTCTAAAAAATCTAAACAATTATAAAACGTATTTTAAAAAAAAAAACTAAAACAAAAAATTCTAAAAATCAAAACAAAAAAAAATAAAAAAACAAAATACAAAATTTAATATTATTTTATTCGACGACCCGGGTCGTAGACCCGGGCGTTTCAACGCCCGGGGCAGTGACCTGGTCGAAGATGACCAGGTCATCTCCCCCGTTAAGAGGGGGATGACCCGGTCATCCCAGGTCATCCACGACCTGACCTGGGATGACCTGGGATTTCATCCCGTTAAGGGATGCCCTGAGAACTCACGGATCACGTTACATTATCACTGACTATGACCTCGGATGACCCCAGATGACCTGGTCATGAACGTTCTTTTTCTTCTCTCTCTTCTACATCAGTTTTCTTTCTCCTCAACTTACTTTTTTCTCTTTCCTACACTATTCACATCTTAATCACAACCCACAACAACTTATCTCTCTCATCCACGTCATTTCGAGGTTCATCTTAAAAAAAATCAAAAAAATTATAAAACCTATTTTCAAAAAAATTTAAAAAAATTAAAACAAAAAATTGAAAAAAATCAAAACCAAAAAAACCCAAAAATCAATAAAATATTCAACGACTGTCTGGACGACCCAAGCGTGACCGGGCCTGGGGGGAATAACCCCCGTTAGTGTTGGGATCATGCATTACAAAGTTAAGATTTTATGATGACAAGTTGAAGAACATGCATTGGGCATCCGGTTGGTTTTAACCAACGATGGTAGGTAGTATTGGATGAATATAATTTGGTGGTTAGACTTAAACGTAATATCAGAGTAGTGGAATATATATTTTTATAATTGTAGTGGAATATTGTTACGACTTTTTTTTACACCGTACTAATCTCTAAATTTTGTGAAAACGAATTAACACCATGAGACCTGTTATTATTTCATTACATTATAAAAAATAGATATACAACTACTTGCGCAAAAAGAAGTACTTATGACAGCTAAGAATGGCATGTGCACGCAATTCAGCGAGGTCATACATCATTTGTTCATGGTTATTAATTTATTGCAACACTTCTAGTATTCTCTCGATACGTACTGAAGACAGTACAAAGCACACTACTTAATCAACCTAATTGAATCAGCATGCGCATATACTTAAAGGAGAGACACCATCTACAATTGAACGTTGTTTGGGTGGAACATGTATTAATTTCTTTTTTGTGATGTGGTTAGGTAGGAGACAAAGTTTTGTATAAGACTGAAGACTCCTTAGTTACAAAACCAGATAATTAAATAATGTTGGTTGATGATCACATGGCTCTAAATTTGTGGATCCTGAAGGGAAATAACTCATAAAAACAGTAAGCACCAACCCAATAATCAAGTAATTAATTTGAACTCCAAAACCATACATATCAAATTATCAATGAACTTAGAAGACACAATTATTATTATTATTATTATATTACTTTCATCTTTAGGTCTGCAACAACGAAAAATGGACCGAAGTTTGGAAATTAAGGAGAATTGCACCCAAGAAATGTGGTGCTTTGGTGGGCGTCCAGTTTGCACGTACATGAACGCCAACCAATTCACACACATCGCAAAAACAAACAAACAACAAACAAGCCTCCACTCCTTCACAATTACAACCAACTACTTTGCTCCGGCAGCAAAGGGAGCTCTTTGTCTAAACCCGGCTCACCGTCATCCGTTGGAGGAACCCAGAAAGACGAATACAAGCCAGACACGTCCCAGAGGTCAAGAAACAAATCCGGCAAGTCGTAAAACGCCTCGTCCTCGTCGGTTGGAGGTGTCGCCGGATTACTCACTCCGACCGTGTTATTGACTTTGCGTTGACCAACCGCAAACGTGGCGGTTGCGGCCTTAGCTGCGGCCACCTGAATGTCCTTAGCGGAGGACGTGGCCGGGCGGGGGAGCTCCCCAGCTAGCTCAGGGAAATTGAGGTAGGCTCCATCGCCTTTTATCGTCAAGGCAGCTACGTCGTGGGCCCGGGCCGCCATCTCGGCCGACGGGAAGGTTCCCAACCAGATCCTTGACTTCTTCCTAGGCTCGCGGATCTCAGATACCCACTTTCCCCAGTTCCTTCTCCTCACTCCTCTATACGTTGGGTGGTGGTTCTGGTCGCGGTCGCGCTTCTTGGCCTCATTGCCGGTCGGATTACCGTCTTGTTTCGACGGTTCTTTGGATGGTTTCGGAGGGCTGGTGCCGAAGACAATTGCACCAACTCTAGCAGTTGGATGCCCCTCCATGGGAGAGTGATGAGTATTGAATGGGAGGGTGGTGGCCTGGTGGTGGGTACGTATAAATATGGGAGTGGTGGTTTTTTGTAAGCAAGTCAATGCTCTAGGTTATGTGCTCTGGGTGATCATGTGATTGTGTGGAGAAGGGAGGGTAGCGAGCTTATATATATACACATACCAGTGTTGGCATTAAATTGTGCCACGTAGTTCATATACGATTGAATATAGCCAAAAAATGTGGCCATCAAACAGCCAATATTGTTTTACTAGGGTGCATTTGGGTTGTGAATTCGGATTTACTCAGGTGGAATGAATGTCTGTTGGAATTACTTTCGCCCAAACAAAGAAAAGGTTGTAATGGAATTTTTAGTAAGGAGTTGCTAGCTTGATCCGCTCTAAGAATTATAGGTTTTTTTATCAGATAATAAAATTATAAATATATAATTAGTTGTTGATGGAGAATGATATAAATTGCTGGTAATTATGACTACACGGATGCAAATCTTGCTCATTAATATATTTTTGTGCAACAACATTTGATACAACACATAAATTAAAGGATTTTTTTTCAAAATAATCAAAAACAATAAAAAAATTGGAAAATATGCACCGCAAAAACTTATTTGGTAAAATATGCACATTAAAATATGATGTTGTTTTTCAAACAACCGGTTGTAAATCTTTTTCACCCAGAAGTTAACACTTTGAATTGAAAACATTTTCGCAAATGTCATTCCTTCAACTCATGCAATATTTTTTTGGTTGAGAAAGTTTTATGCAACTAATAACTTCGTCCATGTTGACACCAAAAATGTGTACTATTAAAATTATGTGAATTTGAGTTACGCGCAACATGAAATTACTGAGTCTAGTTTGAGAATTGATCAAGACATCTACAAAAATAAATAAACAAGTGGTTCAAACTATGCAACATGTGCTTTGTGGTTATATCGCGTTGCTAATTTGCTATCACTTAAAATTTAGTCAGGGGGGGCCATATTGGATTAGCAATGTCTTGAGGAGGCAGAGTGAAAATATAAGTCAATCAAATGAAATAATAATAATCAAGAAACATACATATGAATTTGTCCTACATGGGAATTAAATCCAGATCAACCACTACATCCCATGTTGACCCTCCTCATCTTCCACGAATGAGTATAGGTGAAAATTAGTCTTATTCTTACTTATCTTAATTTCACCAAGTAAAATCACGTTGTTATTTAATTACAGAAAAAATTATTTAAGTCATACCTGGCAATCGGACAACGTGAATCTTAAATTTCCAACGCACGATGTCCTCAACCTCCCCCACGATTATACCTATGGTCTTGCCCACCACCACACGACCATGCACGTACGTAGACAACTCCTCCCTTCCCACTCTTCCTCTATAAAAAGACCCTTCCAGAACACACAATACACGTACACACAACTCCGCACAACTCCAAAACTCCTACAAAACCAGAACACACAATACACATACACGACTACCAAATCTCACGCCAACTCCGTACAAAGAAGAAGGAAGAGAAAGCACGCGACTGTCAACGACGACTCCGACTTCGTAGCCGTTCCAACTTGCAGCCGCGACAACTCCAGCGATCCCGACAGCAACGCCGTCTCCAACTCTCTGCGACGACTCCGGCTCCATCAAATCTCCGTAGCAATTCCGGCAAGTACAACATTAGCGTCGGCGACCGCTTCGTCGAAATAATAATAACAACAATAATAATTTTAATAAAGATGTGCACGGGTGGCTACTCCCTTGGGGATCCGTACTCATCCGTGTACTTAACGACCGTTCCAGCATCCTCCTTTTAAGGAATCGAACTCGGATGGTCGCCCGTGTTGGCCAAACGGCCACCTCCCTTGGGGAATCGTGCCAATTTGCCTTGGAAAAAATACATCATCCCGGCATCTTCCTTTTGAGGAATCGAGCCCGGTTTGATCGTTTATTTTTTGGCAAAACAAAAAGACACAGGAAGGCTGTCGAAATTACCGTAGAAATATACAAAATGAAAAAAGTAAGATTGCTGTGCACTTGTTTGCATTAACGTTCGGCTTAGTTTCTATTCAAATAAAGAGTTGGAACATAATCATCTACATAAATGATGCAAACTATTAACCATGAAATAATGTGCAGTATAATGGTACAAGACGTTTGGATTGTTCAGGAACCAAAAAAAAAACAAAAACAAAATTGGAATAGATTCGGCTCCACAACTAGCCTTTTAAAGACTCGCCCAAGAACTCATATGGAAACTGCCATTGTCGACTCGCATAAGTGCATATAATCTGATCGATTCTTCACTAAAAAAAAAGAAAACTAAAATACAAATAGAACCGAATCATGCAAGTTAGCGAGAAGAATTTGAACCGAATCATGTAATTACGTACAAATAAAGAAGAATTTGAAAACACAACTCGAACCATTTTCACCTAGGTTGGTTCATTCTAGGAGCTAGTTAGCGATGCTATAAACAACAGTGTGCACTTTAAGTCTGTTTACCGGAAACCAAAAGAGTGCAAGGAGCGGCACAAAAATCTGATGAAAAAAAAAATGCTGGTGATGACGCAGGCAGCGCTGAAGATTCAGGATCTTCTCAACCCTATCCTTCTACTCTGCCTGGCATTCTGAAGGGCAGTGCTAGACAGCTACTTCAATACCTTCAAGAGCCTGAGGAGGAGGACACTTTAAAGGCACATTTTGAGAAAATTATTCATATTGGACAAAAAATTCGTTCTAGTAAAGTTCAGATGGATAATATGGGCTTAAAAGCATACAATCTGACTCACAGTTCACACCTTCTAGCTCTCTCCCAAGCATGTCCGAAAAACTCAGATGGAGTTTCTGAAACGCCATTTAGTCTTTGTGATGCAAATGCTTCAAGTCCAGATCGTATTCCTCTTGGTTACCAGAGAGCTCACGCTAATGGCATTGCACTACCCAGTAATCATGGTTCCGTAGTTTCAACACTGTCAGCTTCCGGGTCTACTACCATTTTGAAAGGATTACATGGCATGGTGTTGAACGTGGGTTTTTTGTTCTTTTGGTGTATATATTTTGGTGTTGCGAAGATCTCTTAAGAATTCATGATGGAATTCTGCATCTTACAACTTCGTATAAAAGAATGTCTCATCATGTCATGCTCATATCATTCATTTGTACAGGAAATTAAATAAATACAAATAAATAGCTAGAAAGTAAATAAGTGCGACATTTTCTTTCATTGAATAAAAGTGATAAATATGAAATACAAGAGTTGACATATTTATACACTGCACAAATGGAAGATGCATAAGCATCCTTTTGCGAAAGACTGAAATTGTCGTTATATTAACAATTCCAAATATGTTTTATTAATCGGATTTTTTTTTTATTTCGATATATTAGGGACGGGATTTATCGACTCGTGCTTTGATCGATTCGATAATGATCTCCTTTTTATTGTGATATATTGTCACAATATGGTCAATTTAGCCTCTTGACCTAGGAGGGTTTTGTATATGTTTGTTTTGGTGCTTCACCTTTATCACGAAGACAACCTAATATTAGTGAGTTTAACCTTGTCACAAGGAGGAGTTATATATGTTTGATTTGTCAACGATAATTCTTATATTAGAATATCGTACAAACGGTTAGTTTAACCTCATAACCTAGGAGTTGATTTGTGTATATGTATGTTATTTGGACGATTATTCTTTTGGTATCAATATCGTCATGTCTTGATCAGTTTATTATATAAGGCATTCCCTTTTGGCCTAGCGAATTGCCGAATTGAATTGTTAATTTTCCTTATAAATAATCTGTTGAACCATAAAACCCTGTCTGCATTTTGTCACAAACATAAAGTGTCACCTTGGGTCACTGGTGAATGACTTAAGATTGAAGCTTACGAGAACTAAGAGAGAGAACTTTCACGATCAAAATTTAACAAGTATACAACATGGAACAAACTTCTCAAGAAAAAATTATATTAGAAGGCACCATATGTACGCCTAGTTCCATAGCAATTTGTATTATGGCAAACTAAATGAAACACGCCGTAGAATATGTTGAGCATCCTAAGAACGTTGTACTGGAAGAAATTAATTATCATCCATAAAAATAACTAAAGCTCGAATTGAAAGAGCATAAAAGCTCAAATGTCACTATTTTGAACTACCATCAACTAAGTCATACATCATGAGCTGTAAATCTCAAGGCAAACAATTGAAAAACAAAGAGAGAGAAAAATGCATTTCAAAGTTCACAAACAAAAAGAGAACAAATTACATGTAACATTAGGTGACAGCGAGAGATCCATTTTAGCAATTTGTTTCTTTACCCATCGCTTCATGTCCTGTGAATTTGGTTAATGGTTATTACCGGACATCAAAATAAACATGAAAAAACTCAACCAAGTTTAAAAAACCATGCAGCACACAAAAACTTACCTCGACTGTCTCACAAACGCTGGAACTCTTGACGACCAGCTCGTAAAACAACTGGAAAGGTAGAAGACACAAAAAAAGGTGCTGAAAGACGGTAAAAAAACCCCAAAAAAGTACTTAATGCATAAAAAGATAAAGATTAGTGAAGTTAACCAGTAGAGCAGTGACCCTCGAGGCAAGATCGAGAAGATAGTAGGTATGTTCGTATTCAATTACGTTAGGAGCCATCGAGATATCTTCAAGCTGGGCAACAACAACATGGAAATAAGATAAGGTCAAAGTCATACTCGAATTTGTGAGCCGGACAGTGTGATATGAACAGAATACCATATGCATACTGAAAAAATATTTTGAAGATTTAAAAGCCCGCACTCACACGAAGATTTTGAGCATCATCAAGCAAACGGTATAGAAACTGCCTATATTGCTCCTCCTTAGAAGGAGGGACATCCTTCTCCTCCTTTTTCTCACTAACCTGAAAATAAATTTAAAAATATGAGATGTACTTAAAAATCCGTTGGGCCGACATTTTTTGGTAAAAAAGGAGAGAATCAAGATACCGAATAAGGATCTGAACTCGTTATTATTTCGAGATACCAAAGCTTCAAGTTTATGATGAACATAAGCACCCACGGTATTTCGGCTTTGCGCCAGTCTTCTGCGGTGACGATCTGAGCTTTGATTTTCTCAACTTGGGTTTTCTGATCTTCTTCCAACTCGTCATCGTCTATCAGCTCTCCCCCACACTCGATACGCGCGGTGTACATCATGTCTGCTATTAGGTAAGTCCCCTTGAACCAGAAATATGGATCCGTAATACACGTATTCGGGGAGTGAACAATCTTCCTGAACTCACACGTTTCTTTTTCAATCTTCTCGAGAATCTTTTCGAGATCCATCAGTATTATGAATTCTACAGGCAGCCATACAAATATAACATTACGGATGAAGTTTAGATGATTATAAAAACGTAAGAAGATACCATCCAAGATAGTATATGAAGGTTAATTACCACCGTAGTACCCAGGGTAGAGCATCGGTGGTGGATTAGGATTGGGATTGACGCGAGGCATTGCCGGAGAGGAGGAATCAGTGCCGCCTGGCCTAGGGTTTGCGTTTTCGACGTCCATGGATTTTTTGCCCTAAACGAAAAGCGTGTAGAAGAGTCTAGAGCCTGGAACCAACGTCGCAACGGTTTTATACCGAGAAGTCAAGAACCCGTGGGTGATTTAGATGTGTTCCCTCGTTTCTTTTTGTATTCACAAAACTTGCCTGCAATATATTTTTTTTAACAGCTAAACGTCGTTCCAAATTACATAAATCGCTTGTGTCTAGGGTTTGCATTTTCGACGTCCAAATTCGTAGGGTTTAACTATATATATATATACTTCAAAATATGTTTTCTAATTTTTATAAATTTGTCAAAAATTCGTAGGGTGGATACACATTACAAAGATTTTTGAAGTGCGATACTGCAAAAAATTAAAAACACAATTAATTTTTTTAAAAAAATTATAAATATTAGAAAACATATTTTGAAAAAAAAAAGATTTTAAAAAAATTTACAAATAATTATAATAAAAAAGAAAAACAGAAATAAAGAAAATAAAACAAAAACAGAAAACTTTAAAAAAAAATTAAAAACAATAAAAGAAAATAAATAAAGTCACGGATTTTAGTTGGAGTGTTTTATGTTTTCAATTTTTTTAAATCATTTTAATTAAGTTTTTTTATTATATTTTTTATCGAAATATGTTTTGTAATTGTTATTATTTTTAAAAATAAATTAATTGTGTTTTTAATATTTTGCTGTATCGACCTTCAAAACTGTTTGTAATGTGTGTACACCTTACGAATTTTGGAGAACATTACCAATTTTTTGTTTTAATTAGTTTTAGTATTTGTTTAAAATTTAGTTGTAAATAATTTCTTATTGTGGTTAAGAAATTTTATTTTTTTATTGTATAAAATACCCTAACATTTCAATACGTCCAGTTATCGATTTGATTTGGAAGTCGATTTTTGAAAAAATTAAAAACAAATTTTAAATTTTTTAAAAAATAATATAAATTAGAAAACATATTTTGAAAAAAAAAGGTTTTAAAAAAGATTACAAATAATTACAATAAAAAAGAAAAACAGAAATAAAGAAAATAAAACAAAAACTGAAAACTTTAAAAAAAAACAATTTTTTTTTCACGGATAACGGTTCACAACCACGATCCGTGAATTTTTTTTTTGTTTTTGGGGGGGACGGATCGTGGGTGGGAACCGCGCTCCGTGCCCCACGATCCGTCCCCCGCGATCCGCGATCCGAGTAGTTTTGGAAAAAAAAATTTCCTTCCTAAAATTCGAATTTTTGGTTTTATTTTATTATATAAAAAAATTACGGTCACTCTCTCAATTTTTGTCTTGCCCTCGTCAAGCATTGCGTTGTGATTTCATCCTGTTTGGTACACTTTGGTATCTTGGCATCTTGACATAAGGTATCAAAATTAGAAAACTTCCTTCCTAAGGACAGGATTTTGTAGAAAATATATGGACTTACTTACTTGGACAACAAGGGTAAATACTAAACGAAGCACCAAATCCAACTACGTGATTCCAAAGATTTCTAAGAATCACAAGAAAAATAACCATGAATAGAAGATCACAACTAGCAACAATAGAAACTAATAAAACACAAAATAAGTTTAAAAAATCACTTGTGGCATTACTTCTAATTATCAGATCCTTCCTGACCTTCCGATGGTCTCTTCATTCTTTTTCTGCCCGTCCTTTTGTGATTTCTCTCTGATCTGATGCAGTGCGGAGATTATCCCTTTGATGTCGGTGCAGATGATTTCAACCAAAGCAGACCGTTTCAAGCACGAAAACAGATTACTAAAACCCAGAGTAAGAAAGACATCGAGATTGACAAGAGAACACTAAACCACAGTGAACTTCGGGACAAAGACAAAACAGTAGAATCTAGAGAAGCATTGAAGACTGACTTGAAGCAACTTAAAATCCACAGAAAAGAATTCCAGAATTTCGAGATGAGCTCAAATCTGCAGGAAACACAAAAACCCACTAAAATTTGATTTTGAACCTCCAGACGATAGCAGATAACAAACCCATATCTAGTCTAGAGTAAAACGCTCGTATTCACAGAGCAAAAATAGCACTCAGATCAACACAAAATTCTGGAGATTAATACGAAAAATGAGACCTGTCAACGAAAAAAATGAAATCCACACAAAATGTTGAGATGAAGTTTAATACGAAATCTGCAGCATGAGTTGGATGTTGGAATATTGAGTTTGGGCTAGGCCCATGAATAGCTCAATTGAAGAAATCCAATGTTGAGATGAAGATGAGAACTATTGTCCCATGTGTCATGTGCTCACCTCTACTTTTTAGTCCCACATTGGTAAAGCTAACAAGTTGAAGGATGTTGATAAACATACTATTCACTTGTCACTTTGTAGGTGGAAAGAGAGGAGGAGAGAATTCTCCACACACGCGCGCGCGCGCCCGTCCCGTCCCGGTCCGGGGCGGGGCGGGGCGAGGCGTGACGTGACGTGACGTGACAGCGGGGGATTTGGGGGAAATTAGAGGCTTTAGCCTCAGGGTGATGGGTGTATATATATATCTCTACGGAAACCGTCCCTCTCCGGCGATTTCCTTCCCCGAATCCAAAGTTGTTCAACGTCTGATTCTTGCGAGGTTTCGCGCTGCTTTCGTGGTCCGTCGACTCCGGTGTGCGCCTGTTCGACCGGCAGACCATCAAACGCACTGGTATGTGGGCCGATGACCGCTATTGGTTTAGTTGACGTAATTGAAAAGGCTTTCCCACTTTCTGAAACTGAAGATCCCCAAATCAAAGCAGCACAAGATCTGTGGATAGAGAAGGACAAATTATGTCGAGGTTGCATTCTGTTGGCTTTGTCCAACGTGCTCTTCGATGTTTATAGTTCGTCCTCCTCTGCTTCTGTGACTGCAAAGGATTTGTGGGATGAGTTGGATAAAAAATATAATACTGAGGACTTATGTCATGAAAAGTATTATGTTGGAAAATTCCTGAAGTTTCAAATGGTGGAAAGCAAGTCAGTTACTGAACAAGCTCATCAGTTTATGATTCTAATCCATGGCTTAAAAGAGGCTGACATGAAGCTTCCTGAGAAGTTTCTGGTAATGTCAATCATTGAGAAGTTCCCTCGATCCTGGGAGGACTTCGGGATGTCTCTAAAGCATAGGAGAGGAAAACTAACTATGGATGACCTCATGGTTGCTATTGCAATCGAGGAGGAACATCGGGGTGAAAAACCAGTGATGCCTGTAGAGTTCCAACCAAAGGCAAACGTATTAATTGGATCCTCATCTAAGTCAAATTTTAAAGGAAAACCACAACCTATTAATAAGACTAAACCCAAGGTCAAAATCCAGAAAAGGCCAACAAACAAACCATGTTGGAATTGTGGACATGTTGGGCACTGGGCTAAGGATTGTCCATCCAAGAAAGCCAAACGCCAACAAGGTACCACTGAATCGACTCCACATGTCAATGTATTGACTGAGGTGGATGAAACCAACAGTAAGTTTGTTTCTGTTAATCCTCATGTTTTTTCCATTTATGAACCACGTGAGTGGTTGGTTGACACTGGGGCTAATGTGCATGTATGTGCTGACAAGTCCATGTTTGTCTCTTACCAGCCTGTTGATCGTAGATCTGTAGCGATGGCCAATGGGAATGTTGAAAAGGTGCTTGGAATTGGACGTATCGACTTGAAGTTACCTTCAGGACGAGTTCTTTCTCTGCACAGGACGCATCATGTGCCTGCTGTTCGTCGTAATATTATTAGTGGTCCGTGTCTGGTAGTTGAGGGTTATGAAGTAACATTTAAATGTAACAAAGTTGTGATTACTCTTTCTGGTACTTTTATTGGCAAGGGGTACTTGTCTTGTGGTGCTTTTTTAATTCATGTTGAACCTGCTTTTTATAATCGCAATGCTATTTCTGTTAAAGATGTGTCTTCTCCTGTTGTTTATTCCATTGAATCTGGTGATGTTTGACATAAACGTTTAGGACATGTGAATTATCAATGTTTGAAAAGAATGATGAATTTAAATATGATTCCTAGGTATGCTATTGAGAATAAAAAATGTCAAGTGTGTGTACAAGCTAAACAACCGAAAAGACCGTTTCATTCTGTGACTAGAAATACTAGTATTTTAGATTTAGTACACACTGATACTTGTGAATTCAATGGCATGTTAACTAAGGATAAAAAGAAATATTTTATCACTTTCATTGATGATAGTTCAAAGTATTGCTATGTTTATCTTTTGAAAAGTAAAGATGAAGCGTTATCTAAGTTTCTTATTTTTAAGAATGAAGCAGAGACACAAACTGAAAAGTAACTTAAGAGGTTGAGATCTGATAGAGGTGGTGAATATACGTCCAACCTGTTCGAACAAGTGTGTCAGGATTCTAGCATAGTTCATGAGGTGACGGCGCCGTATTCTCCACAATCTAACGGAATTGCTGAACGGAAAAATAGAACATTATCTGATATGATTAATGCATTATTAGAGAGTTCAGGATTACCCAAATATATGTGGGGAGAAGCTTTGAATACGGCTTGCCATATTCTGAATAAAGTTTCTCAGAAACATAAGGAGGATAGTCCATTCGAACTCTGGTGTGGTCGAAAACCTAGCCTTAAATATCTTAAAGTTTGGGGTTGTCTTGCAAAAGTGTTAATCCCTGAACATAAGAGGAAAAAGCTTGGTCCCAAGACTGTTGATGCAATATTTATCGGATATGTGATTAATAGCTATGCGTACAGATTTTTGGTAATCAAGTCCGAGATATCTGGCATAGATGTTAACACAATTGTTGAATTTCGTGATGCAACATTTTTTGAGGATGTATTTCCTATGAAATCTGGAGTTCCTCAACAAGTTTCTTCTTCAGTTGATCCCTCTACGTCTGGTTCCATCCACGAGCATGTGGAAAGGATGACAAATGTGGGGCAAATTTGTCTATTGCCGATTTTGAGTCTTCTCAAACTCAAGTTGAAATTGAACCTAGAAAGAGCAAACGTTCTCGAATTGCCAAGGATTTGGGAAGTGATTTTATCACATACCACATCGAGGGTGATCCTAACACTTTCAAGGATGCTATGGCTTCATCTGAAGCAAAGCATTGGAAAGATGAAGTTAAGGTCGAGATGGACTCTATTGTCTCTAATGGGACATGGGAGTTGGTAAATCTTCCTCCAGGTTGTTCAACAATCGGATGTAAATGGATATTCAAAAAGAAATTAAAACCAGATGGTTCCATTGATAAGTATAAAGCCAGATTAGTTGCCAAAGGGTTTAAACAAAAGGAAGGAATAGACTATTTCGATACCTATTCTCCAGTGTCTCGCATGACTACTATCCGAGTGCTCTTGGCATTGGCGTCTGTATATGATTTTACAATCCATCAAATGGATGTAAAAACTGCTTTTCTTCATGGTGACCTTGAAGAAGAAATTTATATGGACCAACCTGAAGGATTTGTAGCTTCTGGAAACGAGAACAAAGTTTGTAAACTTGTTAAGTCTCTTTATGGACTTAAACAAGCCCCAAAAGCTTGGCATGAGAAATTTGACAAAATTATATTATCATTTGGATTCCAGGTTATTGATTCTGATAAATGTGTCTATTGCAAAGTTCAAAGTAATGCGTGTATTGCATTGTGTTTATATGTTGATGACATTTTACTGTTTGGATCTAATTTGAATATAATACATGAAACTAAGTCCTTCTTGTGTACTAAGTTTGAGATGAAGGATATGGGTGTTGCAAATGTGATCTTGGGTATCAAACTGACTAGGTCAGTTGATGGTATTTCCATATCTCAATCTCACTATGTTGAGAAGATTCTTGAGAGATTTGGCTATACGAATTGTAGATCTGTGAAAACCCCATATGATTCATCAAAACCTTTGTACAAGAACAAGAGTGGTGTTCCAGTTTCACAACTGAGATATTCTCAGATTATAGGTAGCTTGATGTATCTTGCAAATTGCACACGACCAGATATTTCATTCTCGGTGAGCAAACTTAGTAGATACACAAGTTGTCCTGATCGTACTCACTGGGAGGCTTTGGATAGAGTACTTAAGTACTTGAAGGGTACTTCTTCCCTTGGGCTGCATTATGGGAAATTCCCAGCTGTACTAGAAGGGTACAGTGATGCAAGCTGGATAGCCAAAAACTCTGGGAGTAACGGTGTTATAGGGTATGTTTTTACTCTGGGTGGAGGCGCAGTCTCCTGGAGGTCTACAAAACAGACCATATTGTCTCGATCTACATTTGAGGCTGAACTTTGTGCTTTGGATACAAGTGGAATGGAAGCTGAATGGCTGAAAGGACTCCTTTCTGAATTGCCAATGACTAGCAAACCAGTTCCTGCAATATCTGTACATTGTGATAGTATGACTACTATTGCAAAGTTAAGAAGCTCAAAGTATAACCACAAACAAAGGAGACACATCCAAGTCAGACTGAAGTCTGTAAGGGAATTGATCTCGGAAAGGGTGATAGCTGTTGATTTTGTTGGTACCAAAGACAATACAACTGATCCTTTCACCAAAGGACTTGATCTAGCTCAAGTTCTGAAATCCAAGTTGGGGATGGGACTGAGACCCATTACATGACTCATCTAGAATGGCAACCCAACCAATCTGAGTGGAGATCCCACGAAGTTGGTTCAATGCGGTAATAACAAGTTCTTGAGTGAGTCAAGTGCAACTCATTGGTGATACATTGTAGGTCATACATTGTATTTGTGTCAATACCCCAAAGAATGGATATGTTGCTGAAACTGCAAGTTTAGTAAGAGTGTAGACTCTGAATGGGTTCAAGTCTTTGAGACAAGATGTTAGCAGTGCATCTTTGGAGAAGCCCAACTATGTGAATGCAATTGTATGGCCGCAATTAGAGGAATGGGGGTCATTCCTTGAAAGCATTCATGAAACAGGATACGGATGCATGGCCGTAAAGCATCAACCCTGTAGATTGCAGCATAACCTGCTTAGTGTTGTTCTCAATGGACATCTCCACACAAAAGGTTCAAGTTCAAGACTTCGTTTCACTTAGTTCCTGTGGGGGTAAAGTTGAAGGACTCAGGTCGTGGTTCAAACCCGAAAGGTACCATTACTGAAAGCACTAGGCTGCAAGGTTTGGTCGCTCGATCAACAATGGATTTGTGGGGGATTGTTGGAATATTGAGTTTGGGCTAGGCCCATGAATAGCTCAATTGAAGAAATCCAATGTTGAGATGAAGATGAGAACTATTGCCCCATGTGTCATGTGCTCACCTCTACTTTTTAGTCCCACATTGGTAAAGCTAACAAGTTGAAGGATGTTGATAAACATACTATTCACTTGTCACTTTGTAGGTGGAAAGAGAGGAGGAGAGAATTCTCCACACACGCGCGCGCGCGCGCCCGTCCCGTCCCGGTCCGGGTCGGGGCGTGACGAGGCGTGACGTGACGTGACGTGGCAGCGGGGGATTTGGGGGAAATTAGAGGCTTTAGCCTCAGGGTGATGGGTGTATTTATTTTTGGACCTCAAGGTAATTGTTTTTGCAATTAAGTCCTTGACGGTTACAAGAATAAATACATATATATATATCATGACAGTTTCCTCCTAAATTATATACACGTTCTATTTTCCCATCATCTCTACGGAAACCGTCCCTCTCCGGCGATTTCCTTCCCCGAATCCAAAGTTGTTCAACGTCTGATTCTTGCGAGGTTTCGCGCTGCTTTCGTGGTCCGTCGACTCCGGTGTGCGCCTGTTCGACGGTGAGACCGTTCTATCCTGGGAGAAAACCGGCAGACCATCAAACGCACTGGTATGTGGGCCGATATTTTCTCTGAGGCAAGTCGCCTTCCGACGGCTCGGTCTATGAGGTCGTTTCTGATTCATGTTCCTTCGTTTCTTGTTTTCCTTTACATGTTTTTGTATGTTGGCTTTATCTGGATCCTTATGGAATATTTATTCGACATATGTAACCCACTGTATTACATGATCATATTTGTAATTGTATCAACATTGGATACTAATACGAAACACTGCTGAGTTGGAGTAGTCCACCTCAACTTCATTTAAGGACGTGGACTTGATTTTGGGGCGATTTTGGATCACTTCCCGATATCAGTTTTTAAGAAATGTTGTTTTGGCGTATTTTGTTTTGGGAATTACTATTCACCGTCCCAAAATTACTTAAATCGTCCGTCCAATTACCATTTTGCAATTCACAATTTATTTAATACTCATTTCGTCTCGTCTATATAACTAAGGCTTATGGCTCCGTTTTTCATATTTTAACAGTAAAAACACCACGAAAATGTCTGACGAAACTTATGCATCCGGTGAGGTGGGCTAGGGTCGGAAAAAAATCAGGTCGGGCGTCTGCGTAGGATGTCTACCCCTAGGAGCAGCACAAATATAAACCGGAGAAACTCAACAGCACAAATATATTCCCGCCGAGATTTACAAGAAAATCTTCTGCTAAGAGATTTAAGAGCCCTATCGGTTGAAGTTTCAATGAGTTTGCGTTTCCAATCCAAGAGGTTGTTTGGATGGCACAAACCGGACAATCTTCACCGAGATTGTCGAATTAGTTGTCAGATGTCATCCAAGTGGGTTTTTCCATCGCATATTGGTCGAACAATCTGACCCAGACAAACTCATTTTTTTGAGTTTGTCCAGTTTGTGGCGGGTAATGTCTCTTACACCTTAATCATTGCCTTCAATTTTTAGTTGTTATTACGTTATTTGCCACTTACCAATTCCCATAATAACCTCACTTCGACATTTTTTTTACGCATTCTGTCATTGACCAAATTCCGATAATAAAAGACCTCGTCTGAAAATTTTATTTGTCACCGATGTCCTCGACTTACCCACTTCTTTTACTTCATTATGTAACTCATTAATTTAAACCTTATCTATCGAAACCCTCTTCCTACATGCACGACAAATATTAACGACAACCTGAACGAATCCAACGGAAACGGTTAAAATGTAAGAAAATGGTCATATTTTGCATTTATATATTTTGATTTGGTTAAGACAAAGTGAGGTATGCAGTGATTAGTTTAGTTGAGGATCAAATCGTGTCATTTTATTTAATGTTATTTCATCATAAATTATCATAACTAAACTAATCAAGTACAAAAAAAAATTCGCGTCTAAATAGTATTATCGTTTCGTGTCGCGTCATTTCGTGTTTGGCTTAATTATTAGAGGATTCACAATTAAGGTTAGTTTTGTATAGAATTTGGAAGTCGTGGGCCAGTAATGGGTTTTATGGGCCTCACCTGTCTATCTCCCTTCCGTCTTATTAGATTCACAGACCAAAGCAAACAAAACCAATCAATCATCCAATTCCTATTCCTATCCTCCGAGCCGAGGCAAACCCTAACTCTAGAATCCTTCCCCCGATCATGTTGTCGTCGTCGTCGTCCGGTAGTTCTCACCCATCGGTGGTTGACAAATACCTCCCCGTACCTTTTGAAGGTATATCATCGCTCTGTTGCTCAATCAAAGGGGGTTTATGGTTTTGTTGTTTATTTCGTTTTCTCATATTTATTCTTTTGGTTTTACCAATCAAACAATCACTTCCAACAATTGGTTATGCCTACAGATCCACCAATAGCGTCGTGGGGGCCCGAAAAGATATTGAAGAGATTGGCGAAGGAAATGGATGAGATGAGGGACATCCTTGCTTCACCCAAATCCCATGTTTTGGAAAAAAATACTGAAGATTGGTTCAGATGTATGGGTTTGAGTACGTGCATGTCAGACGAGTTGTTAAAGGAGATTTTCGAAGCAGAGAGACTTAAGGAAGAGAGCCTTCAAACCCCCAGAACTATGACGATAGACGACTGGCGCAAACATGAATTGCCAATGGCACTTCTATTAGTTATGGATCTCAAATTTTTGTACATGGATCAACATGTACTTGCATCTCTTCTGGTAATTTATTTTGCTTGCTTGGATTCACACACACACACACACAAATATGTCCTAGGGTTGGTTTCTAACTACAAGTTAACATTATTAATGCATCTACTTTCAGGAAAACATCGAGAACGCAGCTCATGTGGAAAGGAAACATGGTAAGGAGCTCCGTATTTACAAAAATGAGCAAGCTAGACAGTTTCTGCACGAAATTATTGATGCATGTCCGGATCTTCGTGTGAGTGAACTTTATACTTTTCCTGTAGGATCACTTTTTGGAAATTAATAACATCTTACAATCTTGGCCATTGTTGCTTCCCAGTTCGATGATATCAAGAATGCTGAGGCGGACAATAGAGGTTCATACTTTTTCCTCGATGAAGCATCACGTCTCTATGCTCTACTGGTATCCTTTTTCGTGCTTACAGTTTCTTCTTCTTTTAACTCATTGTTTATCATTCACCATGGCCTTTTCTGAACTTTCTCTTTTTCAGTTTTTGATGGAGTTGGTCGTTGAGAGTTCTCGTCACTGTGATTCTATCCAGGCAATCATTCTCAATACACTAATGTCATATTTTAGCCTTGGTTTCATGCTTGTTCGTATTTATGTCACTTCTGATGCACTACAACATCTTCAGGACATGAGATCATGGGTAAAGAACAAAATTGATGAAACAGATACCCCGCTGACCCTTCCTTGTGCAAGTAAGTCGTTGTTTGTTTATTTTATGTTTGGAACATGTATATATTCCACTTCTACGTAGTACTTTCGTGCATCGTCTTGCATAAATTCGTTGTTGGTGTTTTGTGATGCTCCAATTATGTTTTCACTGAATACTAATTGTACAATATGGAGAACTAATGTTGTTTGAAAACCTAGAGGTAAGGGTGGAAGGAGGACAACAAATGTCCACTTTGTGAGACTCCAGAGCACCTATTCTTTAATGGTCAGACGACCTCACCATTTTGGTATTTTACCGCTAGATGGTTTTTTAATATATCGTCTGCAAATGGCCCCATGTTTGGAGTCAAATTCATCACAAAATTGGACTTAAAAAGGTTGAATGCCACATAATGACGATTGCACTCATTTTTGTGGTGTGGAAAGAAAGGAATAAATCATCCAACTACATTTATCTAAATATGAATGCTTTTAATTTGTCTATCCACTGAACAGGTGAGAACGCAATGATTCCAGAAAGAAGGGAGGAACTGGAGGTCCAGTGTGAAGAGCTTTGAGAAACATGAGACATGGATGACAGGATGGTCGCATAATTTGTTCCGGTAAACATGTATAGGTGTTGTGCAGAGAGTTAATGGTTAAGAATGCCTATTATCAGGGAACCTGCACAATTCTAATCATTTGAATTCCTTATTGTGCCTCTTGGTTCGATGTTTTGTAGTTCCTGTCCTTTGAACTCACTTTAAAACTTGCATCTTATGGGCTGTATTGCCGTTATTCCTCCCATGTTAAAAAAAATTATGAATAATCCTCGTATTTTAATCAAAGAGTTTGCTTTGGTTAGACTTCTATCTTCTTGTGCTAAGATTGGTTGTGCGGAGCAAATGTCTTAAGATGTAGATTTTTTTGCTTGCATGAAACTTAGATATTGCCGAAATACCAGAGATTACTTCCTATTATTTTCTTACATGTCAATTTAAAATAATTCAAGGGTTTGTTTACGACGTCAAAAACTTGATGAGAATTAAATTTATACCGCAAGTGCACGGCGTCAATGAAGACGTTGCAAGTACGGGTCGAACACAAGGAGGGAGAGATTTGTTATTAGTGTGATTTCGATTGGGGGAAAAAAGAAGAAGAATAAATTGGGTTTTTGAGATTTTTGGGTTTTAATTATCTAAAGCAAGAAACATGAACAAATAAAACTAAAACAAGAACAAAGAGGTGAATTCCGTTGGGTGGAGGTTTAGATTTAATGTTTAGATTAGAGAATTCAGAAACTTATAATAAATCATGTTAGTTATGAAGCATTACATGATAAATGATTTAATATAAACTAAAATAATCAAAATATACTAATCACGAACTTAAAATAATAACATTCATTCATATTCTCTTCACCTTAAATCCGTCACCTCCACCCTTTGGAAAGAGTTAGAAACTCATAGAGGGAGGAAGAAGGGGTCCTAGAGGAATTACAAAAGAAAACATAAAAACACAAGAAATAAAAGACAGAATTTTATTACTCCAAAGAAGAATACAAAACTAAGACTAAAAATAAAAACAAGTAAGAACTAGGTCTAAGGCCAAGGACCCTTCTAACATCGTTCTCGGGGCTATTTATAGTTGTTACAAGAGACCTAAGTATAGAATTGGAGAGTACATGTGTCCAGACACGACTGGACAAAATTTGGAGATGCGGATCGACCAAGGGGTGGCAGAATCGCCGCATGTGAAGTGTAATGTGCGGCAGAAACGCCGCACATATTGCTCTGATTAAGTCCGAATTTTTGTTGTGTGTTTATGGTATGATTTGATCCTCCTTTGCGCGTCTGGATGATTTCTTTCCATTCTCTTGAGCTTCGAATTATTTCCTTCATATATTTGGAGATCCACATTGATTTTACTTTAAATTTTCTCCAAGATAATATTTTGATGCTTTAATTGCAATTAGGTCCTTGGCTTTTTGCAATTAAGTCCCCGGCTACTTTTGTGCTTAAGTCCTTGTTCTTGATTGATGGCTAGATGGCTAGATTGATTAGACGTTCTAGTATTTACCACATTGTTATCAACTTGTCTTCCGGACCGTAATGATACTACAACATTTATTTGTTGGAACGGTCCTTCCTCATTAACCATTTGAACTGGTCTATGGTTGTTATTTCCTGAATGTGTTTGATAGGATTGATATGAATTATTAGATCTAGGGTTCACCTCAGGTTGACTTGGAAACCGCCTCTTTTCTCTTTCACCTACTATTTGTGCTAGTTGGCTAACTTGTGTCTCAAGCCTTTGGAAGGTCTGGTTGGTTGTTTGTATAAAGGTTTTCATCAAATTTTTCAGGCTTGTCAACCTAACCTCATGATCGCCATTGTTACTAAACCCAGATGATGTATTATTTTGGTTATACGGGTTTGGTTGTTGTGTAGGAGGTTGACCTTGTTGGCTTGATGAGAAATTTAAATTATTACGCCAACCCGAGTTATAGGTTGATGCGTATGGGTCATTTCTAGCATGGTTATACATGACATTAACTTGTTCCCAGTCCGCACAATCCTCCATTACATGACCAGTCTGACCACATCTAGAGCAAGGGATAGACGAGGCTTGATTCACTCGGGTTTGGGTTTGTAGCTCTAAGTTTTCCATTCTGCGCATAAGGGTAGCTAATTTTGCTTCAGCCGCTATGTTGGCATCTACAGCTAAGACACCTGGTTTGGGTTGACTTGCTATTCTAAATCCAATAGTCGGGTTAACCGGTGTTCTAGCATTGTCCCATTGCATACTGTTTTCAGCTAAATCCTCAAGAAAAAGTCTAGGCATCATTTTCATTTTTTGACATGAAGTTCCCTTGGCTTATGAATTCTACCATAACCCTAGATGTGGGTGTCAATCCCTCATAAATAATTTGGCATAATTGCCATCTTGGAATTCCATGATGAGGGCATTGGGTCAGTACGCTTTTAAATCTTTCTAGATAGTGTTGGCTTTTTGGCCTTAATCTATGTTTTGATGATTTAATTAACCTAATCTTAATTATGATGATGTAGAGTAGCACACATATTGCATTGCATGTATATTGTATTGTGCTAACCTCTACAGGTGATCAAGACTCAAGAAAGAAGGAAATGAAGTCAAGACATGTAATTAAAGCTAAATCGAAGACATGTAATCTTGATTTATTTTGAGTCTTAGGAACATGTGAAAATTGAGCATACAAGAGTTAAAAACCAATCACATACACAATAGGTTCCCTATAGAAGTCACACACGAAATTTCACAATATTTGGACTTCATTAGATCACCCAAACCTTAGTCGGAAATCACTTATAAACTTAAACCCAGATTTCCTGGTGAACCGGTCGACCGAACCAGTTCTCAGTTCGACCGGTTTATAACAGACTCTCCACAGTGATTTTACCGAACTCTACCGGTCGACCGGTTCTACATTTTCGGTCGACCGATTCCGGATTTTCATATGACCGTTTTTCTTGTCGTATATGCCCAACGGTCGTATTCGTATTAAAACTATATACACCTCCATATACTTAACCAAACGGTCGAACCATGTGCCAAGTTCGGTCGACCGTTTAACCTTGTCAAAAATTCCCTGCTATCGGTCGATACGATTTCGTTCGACCGATCCAATTTTCCCTCTACCGAAACGCTTATTCGGTCGACCGGTAACCCTGTTCGGTCGACCGTTTTCTTAATAGACTTAAGTGTTCAGTCAACCGATTCATATTTCGGTCGACCGTATCCCTATCGAACCCAAGCGTTCGGTCGACCGTTGCACCTTTTCGGTCGACCGTTTCTGGACAGATTTGCAGCCCGATTTTCTGCTTTGTGTTCTTTGCACAATATCCAACCAAATCTTGTCCCAACGGATCTATTCTCTCTAAAGCTTATAAATAGAGTTGTAAAACACATTTTAACACAACTCTCCCACTACAAACTTGTCCCAAACTTTAGAGAGAATCCAAAACACTCAAAGCTACAAACCTTCCACACTTAGTGATCATTTCTTCATCCTACTCAAGTGTGCTCATTGTTTAGAGAGTGTTGTTCCACTCAAGGTTACCATTGTTGTAAAAGGAAGCAAGGACTTCGGTGAAAGCCCGAAGTGTCCCTCTCGGATTGTGAGAGGAAGATTCCAAGCTCGGCGAGAGTTGTTCGCGAGTTTGACGGTTGTAAGGCGTTGTCTCCCGGCCCGGAACGGGGAGCGGATAGTGAAGTCGTAGGCGGAGCTCGGTGATCCGAGCGGAGCTTGCAAGAGAGGATTAGGACCCGGGTGGGATGCCGAACCTCTATAAAAATCGACCGGACTTCTTGTGGTTTGCATTATTTTCCATTACTTGCTTGTTTGTTTTTAATTTCTGCTGCATTTACTCGATTGTCTAAACAAGTAGGTAATTAGGTGATTAAATTAAAAAGTGATTAGTGAACCCATAACCCACACGATCCTACAGATAGGAATAGAACGACTCGCTCTCAGACTGAACGAATGCAACAATTTCATTCCTAATCCTCATAGTCTTATGGTTGGGGAAATATTTTTTCAGGAATACTTGAACAAACTCAGCCCAACTCCAAATAGATTTTTTGGCTAGACTATATAGTCATTTCTTAGCGTCGTCCTTTAGTGCTAGAGGCACAAATTTCAGACGCACTGCCTCCTCAGGGATATGCTGGTATTGCATAAGAGAGCAGATTTCCTCAAATTCTCTAAGGAAGAGATATGAGTCTTCCCTAAAGGTGAACTTATGCAACATACTCATGTATTGTGCCTTCAGTTCGAAGTCGCGACCCGGTATGGTGGGCATAACGATGCACGATGGCTGAGCAGCCATCGCTGGATAGCATCGATCCCTCAGAGTTATAGGTTGTGCAACAGGTGGGTCCACTACGTTCTCACCCATTGGATGAAGGGAATGTGTTCTAAAAGTTTTACTTTTAAATGCCAATTATTATGAATTGAATGAGAAATCATTTTGTTCCTTGTTTATGTTATTCGTCTTTTAGAAGTGTTAAGGAAGAGGCTCTTGGTCCTTAACCGTAGAGCTCTAAAAGATATTGGTTTGCATAAAACAAAAGATATTCGCAATCATGGTAATTAACATGGAACATTAATTTCCGAGTTAAGATTGTCGTGTTGGTCATAGATCATTGTAGCTCTACAAGTGAGTGACGACACAGGTATGCAAAAGAGGAAAATATTACTTTTGTATACTGAATAGACCTAATAAGTAAAATATTATAAAAATGTGTTTCTGTGTCATTAATATTTTACTGTGTCTTTGGTCCTTTGATATGAGACTTATATCTGATCACTTAAGGAATACTTAATTAGATCAGTGTCTTGAACTATCGATCAGTGTAGTGTAAAGGCATCGGTTGGTTAAGTATAACTTTCGTTGGAGAAGATAGTTAGTCAAAAGATTATCATTGCCCCTCTTAATTGAGTGATGATATTAGTGGGCCCCTTGATAAAGCAAAGTTATAATGTGCACAATGTGATTTGAGTTAAGTCACATATTTATAACTAGCTTAAAGAGATCAAGAAATGAATACTAATACAAAGATGACACAATACTACTTTGTGTGTATTCTTAATATCATGAGGCAAGGGACGGACACAAGTGGTGCACTCCATCACTAAATGGATCGTGTTTTGGTTCGAGTGGAATTAAGACATCTAACTAATTGGGAGCTATAATGTGTAGCTAGATACCGCTTATAGCTTGTGATATTAAGCTCTTAATATCACTGCCAACTTAGTTTAGATCCTCCCATAGGTCACACCGCAAAAACCGTGAAACAAGAAGCTTGATTTTTGGTTCATATGATGTGTCGGGTTTCTTATAGAAAATATGACACATGTGGCGAACAAGTAAAATCAATTATGTTGTATATAAACATAATTAGAATCATGATAAATTCATATGAGATGCATATATTATGGGGTGCAATAATTTATTGTTGCATAGGATAATACATTGCATAAGTTGTGAATTTGCTAAAACCCCTTAAGTTCAAATTTTGTTGGAAATAAATCCAAAATTTGAAATAGGCAAAATCGGGTAAAAGTTCGGTAATCCGTTGAGGTTCGGTCGACCGAAGGATCTATGGATCGGTCAACCGAACGTGGAACGGATAATCGTAATTGATTGACCGAACTTGACCAAAGTGCCTGGAGCTTTGGTACGGTGTACCGAACCAGAAACGGTCGACCGAACAATGTCAAGTTCCGATATTTTCGGTTAACCGAATAGCACTCGGTCTTGGACGAGAATTGGTCTGATCGGTTAAGGAGAATTTTTCTCCTTAAGATTCGGTCATCCGTCACGTACTCGGTTAAACGATCGTGACAAATTCGGTTAACCGAGTGGGACTCGGTAAACCGAACAGCGGTCGATTTTCTGCCTTTGATTATTAAGAGATTAATTTGATTGATGGTTGGATTAGCTCCAAACTTGGTCAAACGTTTTGTGGGTGCATGTAATGCATTAAGGAATTAATTTATGAGAGAAAATGTAAAGAAAAACGTGGCTAAAGAATAGCCATGATTAAGAGTAAGATTGGAACCTATAAATAGGTCCTTATTCTCCCTAATTGGGTTACACAATTCAATAATTATTTTCTCTCTTAATTCACCACAAAAACCCACGAAAATTCTCTTAGTTTTCTAAGTCTTTGGAAGGAGAAATCTCAGAGGCTAAGGAAGGGGTTTGTAGCTAGATTCTATGCTTGTTTGGAGATCGATTGACTAGCTCCTTTCTCTCCAACCTTGTTTAGGGTTTCAGTGAACACTCGGAGGCATCCGGCGCGGCGAGAAGCATCCCCAACGTCTCCGAATCTTCAAGAAGTTTTTGAGAACTTCTAGGTATGAATTTCGGAGCCCTTGTTTGTTTTAATAGAGTTTTGCAACTAGATGTTAAAACAAACCAATGCATGCATGAAATAAATCAAAGAAAATTGTAATTGATCCTTATTATACATAAAAATTTCGAAAATATATATGTATAATTAAACATGAAATCCTACAGTGGTATCAGAGCTTAGGGTTCAATTTTCTCATGATTTATGGCTGTAAACAAATCTAGTTTACCATCTAGGATTTAAACAATTCGTTTTACCGGTTTTTCGGTCTTTAAATGTTTGTTGAAATAATTCTTTATAATAATTCGTTTTAAATATTTTGAATGTTTAAAACATGACATATAATTATTAGAATTATGATTTAGACATAAGTCTAACTTACAATAATTTCGTTTTAAGTATAAACGATTATTTTGTAAGAGAATCAACAAAACCGAAAAACTGCAATTCATCTTTCCATTGGAAATTGGATGAACAGCGGTTCATAATTAATTTGTGAACTATGGATGTATGAAAAATGTTTTTAATGGATTTCAAAATATTTTTCAAAGAATTGTTGAGAATTCTAGATGATTGATAAATTAGATTCTGTAGTTTATAGCAATTGCGTGCATGAATGCTTGAGTTGCTTTGCAGGATTGTGAGTTTATATGTTCCAAATCAGACACTACAAATGTATGTAATTATTATTATACAGGGGCTTATGTATGTAAAAGCCATATTCTCTATTTCCTATCTTTAGAATTGCATTTGCATGTGAGAGGTTTTTACATAGGACTTGCACTAGTCGGTTTTATCGAATGTGAGGAGCATGTTTATTTTCTGTAAAATCTACATCTCCGGTGCAAGAGGAAGTCGCCGCTGTAGCGCATTGATCGAGGATCGAGGATCAGGGATCGAAGATCAAGGATCAAAGGGAACATATAAACTCACGCGATATGGATTGTGTGAATGTTTAATTTCTGTTTTTATAATTTCTGCTATGCATGTGATGAATGGTGAATGTTAGGATGTGTATAAATTTTAATATGCATGATAAACTAAAATTCAAAATCACATGTTGATAAATGAAATTGTCCAACAAAAATTAAGATTAATTTTTCCTTCTTATTTCATCCACTAGCAGCCATTGATCGAGGGATACTCTGCTCGCCCTTAGCGGGAGATAGCTCCCTCTATCTTTGGGAATAGTGGGAGATATAAAGGTTGTCTGTTGTTGTGCCACAATTAAATGTATGAGGTGTGTTTCACCCTAGTGAATCCCAAGTATGTTTAGTTGTGAATACAATAGATAAACGTATCTCGTATCAAATGAAAATAAGTTTTCTTAACATTACCTAGAGTCCTCGCTCGGTTTTGGGAAAAAGTTTTTCTTACGAGGATAGGTCGCATTCCCTCATAATTAAAACGACAAGAGTCACAAAAGTTTGAAGATGCTAAATGTTGCTAAAATTCAAAAAGGTTGTGATTAGAAAATGTTTTTTCTTACCTTGATGTTGTAATGTATTCGATAGCCCTTAGCTAGTCTATATTACAATTGATGGGATCTTGGATTACTGCATTTACGGGCAAGATTTTATTTGCAGTATTTACATCATATTCGATATATATATGTATGTATGTATGTATTAAAACATAAAATTGGCATTAAAACCTATATAATTTATTTTGTAGAAATGTCAAATATCCAACCAATTGTGCGATCTATGATCGAAAAGAACCCTTTGCAAAATGATGACTCAAACTTCATGAAATGACAACTCAATCTCAATATCGTGTTGAGGTTTGAAAAACTATCTCATATTTTGGATGGTGAAATCCCAAAATTAAATGAGAATGCAACCGATAAAGAGAAAGAGGCGATAGCCAAGTGGGAAGACCAAGAGAACCAAGTTCACGGTCTTATACTAGCATCCATGGGTGACTCGCTTCAAGCGAAATATGATAAAGGAATCCTAATCTAGAGAATTTAGGTGAGAAGAGAAAGAAGACTCAAATGAGAAGGAAAACCTAACTCTAAAGATAGAAAGATGGTTGGTCAGAAAATTCCTAAGAAAGCACGGTTCAAACAATCGTAGACCTAGTGTCGCTTAGATCTAGACGACTCCTAACTGGTTGAGTCGAATTGATTCACTTGATTCACCTCCCTCACTAATCAAACCAACTTGGTCAGGCCATGTATAGCTAGTGGGGGCGCTTCCGACAGAGTCGGTGCCAATTAGACAACCACTTCGCTTGGAAGACTTATGTCAACACAAAAACACTTTCTAGACACCAAATTAAATTCAATCAGCTTCAGGTCATAGCAAGTCAAACCAATCTTCTCCTTAATTGAGTCTGAGTCCTTAGGGGCCAATGTCTAATTGATTTTACTTTTAAAGGCTTAGGTGACACTTTAGGATTGTGATTTGTGGGCCACGAAAGGGTGGTGAAATCCCCACCGTATCTTTGCTTATGGAGTTGCCCTTAAGATGGTTTAACTTAAATCTAGCAAAGATAGTCAAACAATAGTCTTTAATTGGGGTTGCAAGGTTGTATGCACACTAAATTATATGCCTAAATGCAGTCGATAAAACTCGTGTACGTACCTTGACTCCAGCACTCTTCAACAAAAATTGATTTGCAAGAATTTAGCAAGAATAATGCATACAAAACACTAAATGATGCATGCACTAAGGCCTTTCTAATTTTGCCAATTTTAGGTCAGAGTTGAATTATTGCTAGTTATGGATTTTTTGCCCTAACACATGCAATTCTAATAAAAGGAAATTATCTGAAAATAGAAATTACGAGGAAAAGATGCAACAAAGGTTACCTATGCAATGCTCAGTCGGGTTCACCGCTCGCTCTCGAAATTTCAGTAGCATCACGCGTCCACCCAGAGATGAGTCGCGTCCCAGAAAAGTTTGAAGCCCAGAAGCTCCAAGTGTGCGGCGGATTCGCCGCAAATTGCTCTATAGGTGCGGCGATTTCGACGCTCGTTTAGCTCAGAATGTGCTCGGATTTCGCCGTGCACTCTGTTGTCTCCTGAAACACAAATCCAAATACTTAGATCGCGCACAAGATAAACAGGATAAAATCGAAATCAACAAAAAAAACAAAATCTGCGTCGCCTCCCCGGCAACGGCGCCAAAAACTTGATGAGAATTAAATTTATACCGCAAGTGCACAGCGTCAATGAAGACGTGGCAAGTACGGGTCGAACACAAGGAGGGAGAGATTTGTTATTAGTGTGATTTCGATTGGGGGAAAAAAGGAGAGAAGAATAAATTGGGTTTTTGAGATTTTTGGGTTTTAATTATCTAAAGCAAGAAACATAAACAAATAAAACTAAAACAAGAACAAAGAGGTGAATTCTGTTGGGTGGAGGTTTAGATTTAAGGTTTAGATTAGAGAATTCAGAAACTTATAATAAATCATGTTAGTTATGAAGCATTACATGACAAATGATTTAACATAAACTCAAGTAATCAAAATATACTAATCACGAACTTAAAATAATAACATTCATTCATCTTCTCTTCACCCTAAATCCGTCACCTCCACCCTTTGGAAAGAGTTAGAAACTCATAGAGGGAGGAAGAAGGGGTCCTAGAGGAATTACAAAAAAAACATAAAAACACAAGAAATAAAAGACAGAATTTTATTACTCCAAAGAAAAATACAAAACTAAGACTAAAAATAAAAACAACAACTAAGAACTAGGTCTAAGGTCAAGAACCCTTCTAACATCGTTCTCGGGGCTATTTATAGTTGTTACAAGAGACCTAAGTATAGAATTGGAGAGTACACGTGTCCAGACACGACTGGACAAATTTGGAGACGCGGATCGACGAAGGGGCGGCGGAATCGCCGCATGTGAAGTGTAATGTGCGGCGGAAACGCCGCATATATTGCTCTGATTAAGTCCGAATTTTTGCTGTGTGTTTATGGTATGATTTGATCCTCCTTTGCGCGTCTGGATGATTTCTTTCCATTCTCTTGAGCTCCGAATTATTTCCTTCATATATTTGGAGATCCACATTGATTTTACTTTAGATTTTCTCCAAGACAATATTTTGATGCTTTAATTGCAATTAGGTCCTTGGCCTTTTGCAATTAAGTCCCCGACTAATTTTGTGCTTAAGTCCTTGTTCTTTTTTGTAATTAGGTCTTGAATGCTTTTATGCTTGGATGCATTTCCATTTGAAACCCGATAAACTTGAACTTAGTCTTTATGATAAAAATAAGTCTTTTGCACGCGTTTATGCTCGAGATGTGGGTAATTTGCATTCAGGTCCCTGTATTCTGTAAATAAGACTAAACACATACCTTAGTAGCATTTATTGATATAAAAGTAATCTAAATGAAAGACATATGATGCAATGCATGCAATGCATCGGTCGCTCTGTAGCACGCCATAGCCAACGCTGCTGAGGTGGAGTAGTCCACCTCAACTTCATTTAAGGACGTGGACTTGATTTTGGGGTGATTTTGGATCACTTCCCGATATCAGTTTTTAAGAAATGTTGTCTTGGCGTATTTCGTTTTGGGAGTTACTATTCACCGTTCCAAAATTACTTAAATCGTCCGTCCAATTACCATTTTGTCATTCACAATTTATTTAATACTCATTTCGTCTCGTCTCTATAAATAAGACTTATGCCTCCGCTTTTCATATTTTACCAGTAAAAACACCACGAAAATGTCTGACGAAACTTATGCATCCGGTGAGGTGGGATAGGGTCGGAAAAAAATCAGGTCGGGCATCTGCATAGGACGCCTACCCCTAGGAGCAACACAAATATAAACAGGAGAAACTCAACAGCACAAATATATTCGCACCGAGATTTACAAGAAAATCTTCTGCTAAGAGATTTAAGAGTCCTATTGGTTGATGTTTCAATGAGTTTGTGTTTCCAATCCAAGAGGTTGTTTGGATGGCAACCAAACCGGACAATCTTCACCGAGATTGTCGAATTAGTTGTCAGATGTCATCCAAATGGGTTTTTCCATCGCATATTGGTCGAACAATCTGACCCAGACAAACTCCTTTTTTGAGTTTGTCCAGTTTGTAGCGGGCAATGTCTCTGACACCTTAATCATTGCCCTCAATTTTTAGTTGTTATTACATTATTTGCCACTGACCAATTCCCATAATAACCTCATTTCGACATTTTTTTACGCATTCTGTCATTGACCAAATCCCGATAATAAAAGACCTCGTCTGAAAATTTTATTTGTCACCGATGTCCTCGACTTACCCACTTCTTTTACTCCATTATGTAACTCATTAATTTAAACCTTATCTATCGAAACCCTCTTCCTACCTGCACATGTGAAACCCTAATATGTCAACGATGACCGACATTCGTTGATCGCGAGTTCCCCAACCACCACTGTCTGTAAGCGACATCGTTCCTCCATTCTTCTCCGGTTCAAGTCCGCAACGTCGCCACTGATATTGACCTTTTGGTGCTACTAAATACATGTTCGACCTAAAATTAGTGCAAGCATCATCATGTGAAATCTATTGTAACACTTTTTAGATTGTCTATTCTAATATATCCTTTTAAGATTTCCGTTGTTGGTAAATCTATCGGTTAGAAGTACGAGTGATCAAACAAGGGTTGGCCCATCATTTCTAAAATATGTACATAAAACTCAGATGTATAACACAGTTCATGGGTAGTTACAGTTAATAACGTAACACTTGTGTTGATTTATTATTTTGGTAGTGGTTTAGAAATCAACCTGATTTATGTTAATTTTGTGAAGGTTCTCCTCTTTTTGAACAAATTCGTACCAAATAATGGCTTGTCGTCGTATAATAACTTATGTTGCTTATTTGGTAGTAATGCTATTGATGCTTATACTTTTGCTGACTTAAAATCTAGAATAGTTGAAATTGTATTACATGTTGGACCAAGTTATCGGCCCAAAGATGTATGCGGATGTACTGTCGGAGGAGGAATTCGCTTTTTTATTAGGATGTTTACATAACGTCCAATAGAATTAGGGGTGCACACAGGTCGGGTTGAACCCGAAAACCGACCCGAATCTGACTGGTCGGGTCCGGATGGAAAGAGGTTCAGGTTTGGTTGAAAAAAAAAATCTGAAAATCGAATTTTGAGGTCAGGTTCGGGTTGTAGGGGTCGGGTTGACCCAATCCGACCCGAAACCGAATATATATAAATCTGAAATTTTCAACCCAACCTGATAAACACCACTCAGCACTCGATAAACACCAACCACACTGACACACACACTCCGACCCGCCGACCACACCCCCTCTCCCTCTCTCGAGTCCAATCCTAACCCTAGATCGACGCGCTGGATGGAGACGGCGATGGGCGGATATGTCCTTCCGACCTCCGCGCCTTCGTGGACGATGATGGAGTGGTCGACTCCATGATCGCGGCGGCGGGAGGCGGCGAGAAGGGTTTCGTGGAGCTCCAGGAGTTCGAGAGGGTCGTTTCCGGAAGAGAGAAGAAGAAGAGGGAGAAAGTGTCCATAATGGAGGAGGTGCTCGGGGAGATGGACGGAGTCGTCGGGTTTGGGGATCTGAAAGCGTATTTGAGGGGCGTCGCCGACGACGAGGTCAGGGGTACGATCAAGATAGACCGTGGTGATTGCGTCGTCGGGATGGACGTCGCCGACGACAAGGTCATGGCTCGTTATGATCCAAACGTTGTTGGTTTTTGTCTTTGTTTTATTATTTATTTTTATATGGAAGGGAATTTTACAGCAATTCTCGAGTGGACTTTATTTCATGACCAAAATTTTGGGTTCAACCTGAACCGACCCGAATTAGGTTCGGGTTCGAAAATTTCGGGTTGGTCGGGTTCTAGCCCAAACCCGACCCAACCCGACTCGTGTGCACCCCTAAATAGTATTATATTAGTCATCTATTTCTGAATAAGGTTCACACCGCTCCCATGACTGTGTCGATAAGAACGTTGGATATGTTACAAGGTCATTGGAGAGTTTGTTACGACGGTTGTCGTATGCATCTACCAACCTTCATAAAGCTAACTGAAACACTGAAAAATGGAAGGGTTGTTGAGTCACACTCGAGGTGTTAGGGTAGAAGATCAGCTTCGTATTTTCTTGTTTGTCTTGTCCCACGATGACGTAAACAGAAAACTACAAGATGAATTCCAACATTCAGGAGAGACAGTTAGCAGACACTTCAACTTTTTGTTGGATGTGTTGGCTGTGTGGTCATGTGATTGAAGGGAATGTGTTCAGAAAGTTTTACTTTTAAATGTCAATTTTTATGAATTGAATGAGAATTCATTTTGTTCCTTGTTTATGTTATTCGTCTTTTAGAAGTGTTAAGGAAGATGCGCTTGGTCCTTAACCGTAGAGCTCTAAAAGATATTGGTTTACATAAAACAAAAGATATTCGCAATCATGGTAATTAACATGGGACATTAATTACCGAGTTAAGATTGTCGTGTTGGTCATAGATCATTGTAGCTCTACAAGTGAGTGACAACACGGGTACACAAAAGAGGAAAATATTACTTTTGTATACCGAATGGACCTAATAAGTAAAATATTATAGAAATGTGTTTCTGTGTCATTAATATTTTACTGTGTTCTTGGTCCTTTGATATGAGACTTATATCCGATCGCCTAAGGAGTGCTTAATTAGACTGGTGTCTTAAGCTATCAATGAGTGTAGTGCAAATGCATTAGTTGGTTAAGTATGACTTTGGTTGGAGAAGATAGTTAGTCAAAAGATTATCATTGCCCCTCTTAATTGAGTTATGATATTAGTGAGCCCCTTGATAAAGCGAAGTTATAATGTGCACAATGTGATTTGAGTTAAGTCACATATTTATAACTAGCTTAAAGAGATCAAGAAATGAATACTAATACAAAGATGACACAATACTACTTTGTGTGTATTCTTAATATCATGAGGCAAGGGACGGACACAAGTGGTGCACTCCATCACTAAATGGATCGGGTTTTGGTTCGAGTGGAATTAAGACATCTCACTAATTGGGAGCTATAATGTGTAGCTAGATACCGCTTATAGCTTGTGATATTAAGCTCTTAATATCACTGCCAACTTAGTCTAGATCCTCCCATAGGTCACACCACAAAACTGGGAAACAAGAAATGAGGATTTTGAGTTCATAAGATGTGTCAGGTTTCATGTTGAAAGTATGACACATGGGGTGAGCAAGCAAAATCAAAATTATGTTGTAATTAATAACATAATTAGAATCTAAATTAAATTCATATGAGATGTAGATATTATGGGGTGTAATGGTCCATCATTACATAGGATAATATCTTACATAAGTTGTGAATTTATTACTAATCCCGAAATGTCAACTTTTGTAGGGGTAAAACCGAAATTTGACAAAACTGCAAAACTGTGCAGAATTGGGGCAAAACGGTCGAACAAATTTCGACAATCGGTCGACCGGATGTTCACAGTGTGAACGGTCGACCGGATGGAGGCATTCGGTCGACCGAAAACGTCCAGTACTTTTCGAGTGCGAGATGGTAGTTACCGGTCGACCGAACAAGGATCGAGGTTCGACCGAAAAGTTTCAGATGATATTATTGCATCATTCAGTCGACCGATTTTTGAGGTGCGTCCGACCGAAAATGTCCAGTTAATGGATTCGGTCGACCGTTTGGTTAATTTCGGTCGACCGTTCCATACGGTTATGCAGAGCTAATTTTAAAATTAATTAGATCATGCATGGAATTAGTCCATGATTGATTTATTTCGTGGCTGGAACTATTTGTTAGCAAATAATGGATGGTTAGATGGAAGTTTGCATGAAATCATGGGCAAGTGGTTGCACATGAATAAGTAATTTGGAGAGAACTTATAAATACAAGTATATCTCATTACCTAATCAATTAATTCATTATCTTTCTTCAGCAAACTTCTCTCTCCATAATTCTCCACAAAAAATTAAATCAATTCTTGAGCTAAGTTTAGTTTCCGAGATCTTCTTCTCAAGGGAACTAAATAGGGGTTAGTAGTTGGATTCTAAACCCTATTGGAGATTGAAAGACTAGCTTTTCTCTCTCCAATCTTGTTTAGAGTTTGGTGAATACTCGGAGGCATCCGGCGCAGCGAGAGGCATCCCCAACGTCTCCGAATCTTCAAGAAGTTTTAGAGAACTTCTAGGTATGAAATTCGGAGCCTCTTATGTTTGTTTTAATAATTGTTTTTGAAGCTAGTTATTAAAACAAACCAATGCATGCATGAAACAAATCATAGAAAAATTGTAATTGATCCTTATTGTACAAAAAAAATTCAAAAATATATATGTGCAATTAAACTAGAAATCCTACAGTGATGTCATCAAGCCTAAAGATAGTCTAAATGAAATTTCAGATCACATACGTCATGGTTCCGGTGGGAAGTACTATCCGTATTTCAAGGACTGTGTAGGAGCACTAGATGGTACTCACATCCATTGTATTGTCCCTGAGGAACGGCAAATAAGGTATCGTAACGGACGCGATCCAAAAAACACACAACACAAAATGTGCTAACGGTATGTGACTTCAAAATGCATTTCACCTTTGTAATGGCGGACTAGGAGGGTAACACCCACGATAATCGTATCTTTAATAAACTCGCAGATATCTTCACTAAGTCTTTGGACCAAAAATAATTTCAAAGTATTCTACGTAAGTTGGGATCGTTCAACCACTTCCAAGCTCAACTTGAAGGGAGTGTTAAAATACATACAAATATCAAAATTGGCTCAGACTCTCAACGTTCATCATCGCAATATCCGTTACACAACCTCTTCAAAGAAGGCAACCATGAATCAAACACGTGTCAAGAGATAATATCACACGCATAGGGCAACTTCTATGTGTCACAAACGGCTAATTAATAGCCTATATATATCATATTCTCAATGTAACAATTAACATAATCAATATACAATACAACACCCAAATTCAAGACTACCATTTCAACGAAAAAAACCAACCTAAGGGCTGACAATCAACTCATGTCATGTACTATGTCATGGTCCATCTCAAAAATAAAATGAACACATGCAACATTAAGCAGCCATGAACTACTAACAGAATGATTCGCATGTCAGGATTAACGTTGCAATTTGCATATACACACGTAAGATTATCTGAGTTCCCTTTAATACTAATCCTACCTTGTTCGAGATTGGCTGTTATGATCTGAATTAGGAGACGAACATCAACGGAAAGTAAAACCTTGCAGTTCTACCCAACAACATTAAACATGGTGATAAGATGGTATCAACTAACTGATCACTTATCAGAATCCCGATGTCCGTGAGAAACGTATCTATTATCAACATTCGAACTTGAAATCGAGCATTAACTTTACACAGAAAGTTAAGAGAGACTAATAAGCCAAAGCATAAACTCATTCATCTAACTCGAAATCTTCATCGGATGCACTGTCAAAGAAGGAGCCAAGAGATTTGCACAGAATGCTGAACGATTTGTCATCCTGCAAGTCCAAAATATGCGAGTTAAGGTTTATGATTACAACATTTGTCATCTCTCTATCCCCATCTTCTGATCTCCTCTTCTCCTGCAGCTCCGGTGGTGCCGGCGAGGAGCTCCGGCAACCGCGCATAGGCGCGAAGGGGAAACGTCCCCTTCTCCGGTCTTCTTCCCTCGAGGTACGCCATCCACCCTTACTTCGGGTTCTTTGTGCTGAGTGAGTGCGATGTGTGGGGCGGAGCCGGTGGAACAACCAGACTGTAGACCACGCCGGTGGTGGTCGGGCATGCGAGTTGTTGGGCTGCCCAGTTCGGGCTCCGGACTTGGCTGACAGAGGCGGCACGCGGGCTGGTGCCGCGTGCGCTCCGAGGTGTGCGCACGGCCCAGCCGGTCGTGGCTGGCTGGGGCCGTGACGACCATCGTCGCCGGCAGCGGCGACAACTAGGGTTTGGCTTTGGTTTTGTTTGGGTTAATTGCAAGAAGGGTTTGGAGTTTAGTTGTTTTTGTTTGAAGGAGATAGTTGGTTTAATTGCATAAGAATCCTCGATTCTATGTATATGAGTAAAATAAGTTAATCTGGTTTAATTGCAGATTAGGTCTTGTGGTTTAATGGTATTTGGGTCAATACATAATAACTGAATAATTTGCGTGGAAAACCTTATATTTTAGTGTATTTGTTTAATCAATTTAATAATTGGACTTTTGCTAGAAAAACCCTAGATCTTATTGAATTTGAATGAATAATGTATGATTGGATTAATTGCTTAATAAACTTTGGTTTGCCATAATTGTGAGAAATGTTTTAATTTAGGAGAAATTGCCCTCTTCAACTTGGAAATTCATATATATTATGGAAAATGTTAGAATTTGGGAAATTTATTGTTTTTCCCTTAAACTTATGAGAATTATGTTTTGGTAGAGAAATTTTGGTTAAATTACACTTATACCCCTACACCCTCGATTGTGGGTTTAGAGCTTTAATTTCTTTGTGCTGCTCATACGAATTTTAAAGTATTGTTACGTTATTGCTCTGCAATTTGTGGATGTTTTAGTAGAGTTATGTTATATTTGTTAGGGTCGTGTGACCCGTAAGTTTGGGGTAATTTGTGTTTACCCTTGCCTGGTGACGTTGTGAGTGGTTCGTGGAATCAGTCGTTTACCCACGTTGTTACGAGTGATCGTTGGAGCGTTGCTCACAGACTCGGGCGTGTGGCCGTGTATTGGGGATGACGTATGAGGCACGTATGACTAGATGTTAGGGTGTTTCCCTTGTTGGGGCAGTCCGGGATGGTTTTCCAACGTTGTTACGAGTTAACGCTGGAACTAGGCTCGCGGGCTCAGGCGTTGTGGTTAGATTCCCGGACTTGTGTTTCCCCCTGTGTTTTGAGGTTCGAAAGGGAGGGCTTCAGTCTGTGCATCTATGCCTGGGAGAGGCAGCTGTGGAGCTTTGCTCGCTGACCCATAGGTGGGAATGGTGCGACGTGACGCCATGTGGTTCATGCAAGGGGGTTCGGGTGCAGGAACTCGCCTTGTGGGAGTAGCTACGTGGGTCAGCAGATGGTCGGGGCTTTGTGTGACACGTGTGTGCAGAGTGGTGTCGTTTGAGAGCGTTGCCTTGTGGGCCGATTGCACGATCTTGTCAAGGGTGCACGCTCGGCCTGGTTGGGTACGTGGTCGCCTCTGGATGTGTGACAGTTTTGTCGTGAGAGTGGATTGAGTGTTGCCTTGTGGATCGAATGCGTGGTGGGGTCGAGGTGCACGCTCGACTTTGCTGGACGCGTGGTCGCCTTGGGACACGAGATCAATGTGAGCCATCAGGGACGACTAGACCTTGTTGGGTGTCTGGTTGGGGTGGTGTACTGAGTCTTGATTTGAGACTCAAGCGTGCATGTTCGTGTGCAGGTGGGACGCGGTTGGTGGTTGGAGGCGACTTGGGCGTGGGACGCGTGGACTGGATCTGTTGAATTCAGTGTCATATTCCTTTTTTCCTACTCCTCTCAGTACTTATGCAGTAGGATTCAAAGTTCTTGTATTTCCCTTCCGCATTGTACTTTGACTTTGACATTCTAATATATTTTAATTGAGGTCTCGAGTTGGTTATTTCAGTTAATGTCCATTTTTCGATTCCTTTTAGTGTTGTGTTTATTGTTGTGTCCCGAGTGCGGATTATGGGCATTACAACAACAAAGAAATACAGACATAGATACAGTAGTCATAAACCTAAAAAACGACCCGAGGATCCGACTCCAAGATATACTCGTCCTCAGTCACCACCTTACCTGCTCCCTAAGAGGAACCTGAAAAACATAAACAACAATGTCTGAGTTCCCCGAAGGAAACCCCGTATGCCAAGCCCACCTACGTGCACATGCATAAACCAAAACATGACCTAACATACTAGTATCATGACATCGTAAAATATAAAGTCATAAATGGTCATTTCCCCACACTGGGGTCATAAGGGTAATCACATGGTTGGACATCCGTAGATACCCACCGCAGGCACATGCGGTCATACGGAGAGTACACGACACACCCCCACTCGCAGCTACACTAGTTATATGGGTTCGGTGAAGGTTGCTTGCACTTCTGAGTCATCATCAGATCCGAAGCGTGGTCAAAGCCCACAATCCGCCAGAGTCGTCGCCCTGGTCGGCCAAACTCGCCAGCTGTGCTGCAGCTGGACGACTAAACTTGCCAGAACAACATCGGTTGAGTCTATCCGCCGGAACAACATCGGTCGGTCATTTCTGTCGCCACAAAGACCAAGGCACATCTCCCTCGCCACAAAGGCTAAGGCCATCACCGTCGCCACACAGGATAAGGTCATCATGCTCCGTAGAGCCATATCATAGAAGTCATGCATAAGGGAATACGCTCCCACAGGTCTACTACCCTAGGTCTCAATGCACATGTCATATCATGGAAACATAAATATAAAAGAATATCACGCGCCAACGCGCTCATAAATAAACAATCCTACCACTGTGCTCCAACGGTCGACCGAAAGAGGTCATACGGTCGACCGGTTGGTCACCAACACAGACACTGGTTCGAACCACAAATCAAACGGCCGAACCAGAAATATAAAGAATCGGTCGAACAAAGTCTTGGGACGGTCGACCATTTGGAAGGTCAACGTCCGAACAAATATAATAAAATAACATCCAATCGGTCGAACGATAAAGGGAATCCGGTCGACCGAACGTATCAGGCAACCTACATTTTCTCTAAGTCATCACGGTCGACCTAAATATGAATCAGTCGGACCACGTTTAAGTTCACTTAAGTAATCGGTCGAACTAAATCGCTAGGCGGTCGACCGTTTAGAAGGTCTAAGCCCCAACCGACTTACTACAGGTGCAATCGGTCGAACAGATCAAAGTGGCGGTCGACCGTTTAGAATGTCTATGCCCGAACCGACTCACCAAAAGTGTATCCGGTCGACCGAACAACAACAGAGTCTGCCTAGAATGCTTAGCCGATCGACCGCCCAAGGGCATCGTTCGACCGGTGCAAGGCAGATTCCGAAAATAACACTATAACCGGTCGACCAATACCCTGACCGGTTGACCGATCACCTTCTTCAACCTTGCTACAGGTTGATCCTGACGAGGTTTTAGACCTCAATCGACCCCTAAAACTCTCACACACCTAGTGTGAGTTACTAATTCGAACTTTGACATACCTTAAGGCTTGAAGAAACTTTCGAAGAACAACGGCGATCCCTCCTCTTCTTCCTCTAATACTTTTTCTTCTCTTCTTGTTCTTCTTCTTCTTCTCCTCACGCCACTCTCACTCTCAGAAACGGGTTTGGGTGAAAGAAACAACAATCCTAACCCTTCAACTCGCCGGTCCTTATTTAGCCACTCCACCTCCCACAAAACTAATCCAAACTCACCAAATACCATCACTCACACCAAACCACCTCCTGCTTCACTGTTCCGAGATTAGATTAGAGTTAAATAGGTTTAGGTTAAGTTAATCCAAGGTTAATTAGGTTTGGGTTATCACACTTACTCGTCTAAATCATTTGAGAACAATGAAGGCTAGGAAACTGTTGTATTTCACCTTTTAGAGCATGCATGTGTGTTTCTCTGTCCTTGCAAAATTTCTCAACGTCGCTACCTACCTTGACTTGGCCAAGAAGTGTGGCCTCAATCCTAGAATGGAGGGTTGGGTGAAGGCTGCCCAATTATTTGGTGATTTCACAAAGCGAGAAGTGTTTTTTGCTATGGGGGACGACAATAGCCATCAAATTTGGCTGAAAAGGGAGCTTGATGGCATGTCGTAGTTAATTATATGGATGAGTACGTAATGGAACTTAAGTAGTTATCTCAGTTATATATTATGTGGGTTCAGGAGATGGTACCGAACTTCAGTAGCGTTAGAGTTGGAACTTTTTTCCTGAACTTGTGTTTGTTCGGTGCATGGATGTTTATTTGTACTTTCAGTGAACCAATACTAGTCCTTTTATTGAAGTGTCAGTCCTTTTAATTTGCTAGCAGTTGATGAAGAACCAATCTTGCCATTAAAAACTTGATTTGCCTTTGCTTGGCTTAGCTTTCTTGCGATGTCAATGATCTTCTTGTGGTTAAGCATATTGGTTTACTCGAAGTGATTTCTCTACCAACAAAACAGTAGATACAGTTTTTGAATTTGCTTGGGCTGTGTTGAACTGATTAATCTGAAGAGGGTGCAACTTTATAGAATTAGGAAATGACATTAGACAATGCTTGTGCCATTGAGTTCTCTATTAGTGATTATGATTAAAAGGGTGAGGTTAGTAATTTTGTGCTAAGAACCACCTTACCAATTGAATAACATGATCTTCTACGACACTAGAACACATTGAGGTTTATGAATAGGGTGGTTCAAGTGGAATATCAATTGTCTTCATGTAGTTAACTTGAGAGTTTGATTCAAATAAAACTTGAAGGATGTGAGACTACACATTCAAATGCACAGTCAAACCACAAACATTCATAACAATTGCAGTATAAGGTAACAAGAAACCACAACACATATAATATTATATTAAAATCTGAAATGTTGCGGGATATAACTTAATTTGTGAATATATTACTAACATAACCAAATAACATAATTAACATAGTCACTCAAAACCAAAGACTGTTAAAACACACCACAAAATATAAGGAACAACCAAAAAACTTCTTCGCCGACCCCCCTAGGTAGGCCTACTTCCGATGTTGTCGATGATTTTGTCCTCTCATCCGAGTCGTCCCGCTTCGGTGCACCCTCCCTTCCTGGTGTAAAGAGGAGCTTACCGTTGAGGGCGACTCTTGACATATTCAAGAGTGACGATTCAGGAGATCGATGAAGACGAATGGAGTATTCAAGACCAACGATTGAGAAAATCAAAACCATTCAATAAATAAGCCAACAACTACAAAACCTTGTATAAATACACATCAAACTTATGTAACAAATACAACGAAATACAGAAATAAATTTTCTTCTTCTTCTTCTTCTTCTTCTAGCTTCATTCTCGTCAAACTCACACCACTTTTAGCACTAGGCCCTGTACGATTTTCTCAGTCTCAGCGTAAGTGACCATGTCACAGTTCGCGCACTGTTGCTCCACGAAAGGGCAAGCATGCAGAGGGGGGTTGGAGATGATCGACTGTAAAAAATAAGAAAGAAAAATATTAACAACAACCTGAACGAATCCAACGGAAACGGTTAAAATGTAAGAAAATGGTCATATTTTGCATTTATATATTTTGATTTGGTTAAGACAAAGTGAGGTATGCAGTGATTAGTTTAGTTGAGGATCTATTTGGATGAGATTCCTAAATTTTTTGGGGTTGACAGACAAGATTTTGGATCATGATTCTTAGTAGACCTGGCAATCGTGTTGTGCCGTGTACTTGCGCGTCAAAAAGTCGTGTACACTTCGTGTCTAATTTATTTAACAAAAAATGAAATAAATACGTCATATTTGGATTGATAATCATCAAGTAACATGATATAATGATATATTTATTCTAACAAACATCATAAACAATAATTTCGAAGTAAAAAATAATTTATTGGACCATGAATACCGTAAACGTGTCAATTTCGTGTAAATATTGAACAAATTCGTGTATAATCGTGTATTTTCGTGTCAAATCGTGTCATTTTATTTAATGTTATTTCATCATAAATTATCATAACTAAACTAATCAAGTACAAAAAAAAATTCGCGTCTAAATAGTATTATCGTTTCGTGTCGCGTCATTTCGTGTTTGGCTTAATTATTAGAGGATTCACAATTAAGGTTAGTTTTGTATAGAATTTGGAAGTCGTGGGCCAGTAATGGGTTTTATGGGCCTCACCTGTCTATCTCCCTTCCGTCTTATTAGATTCACAGACCAAAGCAAACAAAACCAATCAATCATCCAATTCCTATTCCTATCCTCCGAGCCGAGGCAAACCCTAACTCTAGAATCCTTCCCCCGATCATGTTGTCGTCGTCGTCGTCCGGTAGTTCTCACCCATCGGTGGTTGACAAATACCTCCCCGTACCTTTTGAAGGTATATCATCGCTCTGTTGCTCAATCAAAGGGGGTTTATGGTTTTGTTGTTTATTTCGTTTTCTCATATTTATTCTTTTGGTTTTACCAATCAAACAATCACTTCCAACAATTGGTTATGCCTACAGATCCACCAATAGCGTCGTGGGGGCCCGAAAAGATATTGAAGAGATTGGCGAAGGAAATGGATGAGATGAGGGACATCCTTGCTTCACCCAAATCCCATGTTTTGGAAAAAAATACTGAAGATTGGTTCAGATGTATGGGTTTGAGTACGTGCATGTCAGGCGCTTTGACAACGGAGATTCTCGAAGCAGAGAGACTTAAGGAAGAGAGCCTTCAAACCCCCAGAACTATGACGATAGACGACTGGCGCAAACATGAATTGCCAATGGCACTTCTATTAGTTATGGATCTCAATTTTTTGTACATGGATCAACATGTACTTGCATCTCTTCTGGTAATTTATTTTGCTTGCTTCGATTCACACACACACACACAAATATGTCCTAGGGTTGGTTTCTAACTACAAGTTAACATTATTAATGCATCTACTTTCAGGAAAACATCGAGAACGCTGCTCATGTGGAAAGGAAACATGGTAAGGAGCTCCGTATTTACAAAAATGAGCAAGCTAGCCAGTTTCTGCACGAAATTATTGATGCATGTCCGGATCTTCGTGTGAGTGAACTTTATACTTTTCCTGTAGGATCACTTTTTGGAAATTAATAACATCTTACAATCTTGGCCATTGTTGCTTCCCAGTTCGATGCCATCAAGAATGCTGAGGCGGACAATAGAGGTTCATACTTTTTCCTCGATGAAGCATCACGTCTCTATGCTCTACTGGTATCCTTTTTCGTGCTTACAGTTTCTTCTTCTTTTAACTCATTGTTTATCATTCACCATGGCCTTTTCTGAACTTTCTCTTTTTCAGTTTTTGATGGAGTTGGTCGTTGAGAGTTCCCGTCACTGTGATTCTATCCAGGCAATCATTCTCAATACACTAATGTCATATTTTAGCCTTGGTTTCATGCTTGTTCGTATTTATGTCACTTCTGATGCACTACAACATTTTCAGGACATGAGATCATGGGTAAAGAACAAAATTGATGAAACAGATACCCCGCTGACCCTTCCTTGTGCAAGTAAGTCGTTGTTTGTTTATTTTATGTTTGGAACATGTATATATTCCACTTCTACGTAGTACTTTCGTGCATCGTCTTGCATAAATTCGTTGTTGGTGTTTTGTGATGCTCCAATTATGTTTTCACTGAATACTAATTGCACAATATGGAGAACTAATGTTGTTTGAAAACCTAGAGGTAAGGGTGGAAGGGGGACAACAAATGTCCACTTTGTGAGACTCCAGAGCACCTATTCTTTAATGGTCAGGCGACCTCACCATTTTGGTATTTTACCGCTAGATGGTTTTTTAATACATCGTCTGTAAATGGCCCCATGTTTGGAGTCAAATTCATCACAAAATTGGACTTAAAAAGGTTGAATGCCACATAATGACGATTGCACTCATTTTTGTGGTGTGGAAAGAAAGGAATAAATCATCCAACTACATTTATCTAAATATGAATGCTTTTAATTTGTCTATCCACTGAACAGGTGAGAACGCAATGATTCCAGAAAGAAGGGAGGAACTGGAGGTCCAGTGTGAAGAGCTTTGAGAAACTTGAGACATGGATGACAGGATGGTCGCATAATTTGTTCCGGTAAACATGTATAGGTGTTGTGCAGAGAGTTAATGGTTAAGAATGCCTATTATCAGGGAACCTGCACAATTCTAATCATTTGAATTCCTTATTGTGCCTCTTGGTTCGATGTTTTGTAGTTCCTGTCCTTTGAACTCACTTTAAAACTTGCATCTTAGGCCATCACTAACCATGATCTGGACGACCTGGTCATCAGCTCTCTCTCTCTTCAAAATCAGCTTTCTCTCTCTTCCACATCAGCTATCTCTTTCTTCAACCCACCTTCTCTTTCCTACACTATTCATCTCTTAACCACAACCCAACACAACCCACAACAACCTACCTCTCCTCCACATCATTTCGGGGTCCATCTTGGTAAAACTTTAAAAAAAAATTAAAAAATTTCTAAAAAATCAAAACAATTATAAAACGAATTTTCAAAAAAAAAATTTATAAAAAAACTCAAACAAAAAAATTAAAAAAATCAAAACAAAAATTAAAACAAAAAATAAAAATAAAAAAAAATAAAATTCAACCCGGACGCGCCACGTGGCGCGTCCGGGTTGGCTAACCCAGACAACCGGGTCGTCGACCCGGGCGTTTCAACGCCCGGGTCGATGACCCAGGCATCTTCGACCGTGAAAAATCACGGTTAACAAAAAAAAATTTACGGTCATCAACGACCGACCTCATCACGACCTCAGATTTTCAGCGTTAAGGGATGCCCTTATGGGCTGTATTGCCGTTATTCCTCCCATGTTAAAAAAAATTATGAATAATCCTCGTATTTTAATCAAAGAGTTTGCTTTGGTTAGACTTCTATCTTCTTGTGCTAAGATTGGTTGTGCGGAGCAAATGTCTTAAGATGTAGATTTTTTTGCTTGCATGAAACTTAGATATTGCCGGAATACCAGGGGATTACTTCCTATTTTCTTACATGTCAATTTAAAATAATTCAAGGGTTTGCTTGCATGCGCCATTCAAATTTTAAATTTCACTTAAAGTTGGAGTTTGGAAAGTGAGATGTTTGCAAATACCATGTTTGCTGACGATCCATTAAAATATTCAAAGCTTTCGTGGTATTTTGAGATCCTGAATCCTCCAAAACTACTTGTACAACGAGAAGTGTACATTCAACTTCACTTTCCTCTTATCCGCGCAACCTTTTGATCCACTCTTCTTCTACTATTCTCAACAAACATTCCCAAAATTCTAGGTGTGTTCCACTCTTATCAAGTCAAACACGAGCGAAGTCGTTGACCTTTTGGGTTCATGTTAGCTTGTGTTTGGCAAATGTTAATTGCGGGGGCGTTGCAGAGCTACCCATGTACATCGATCCACCATGGTCGCTAGGCCTGTGAAGGAGACGGGTATGGTTATACCTATATCCATACCTACCTTCCAAATATGTACAATTACAAGTTTATACTGGACTTTCAGAAATCATGCTCGTACCCACCCAATAAACAAGTATGAAACCGGTTAAATGAGCACGCAGGGTGTACCTAAATTCAACACCTAATCTGAGTTCAAAAACCAATAATTCAAGTTGAGATCATCATTGGATGCAACATTTAAATGATAAAACAAACAACCACATGAAGTTTAACTTGTACAAATACATGTTTTAGCAATACATCCATTTGGAAAAGAATCTAATCTCTTTATAACTTCTTTCGGAAGTTACAGAGAATGTTGCATGAAAGAGCAAAATACAAGTTTTAACTTCTTTTGGGAAGTATAGTCAATAGTATCCCATAAGCAATACATCAATTTTGAAAAGAATCTAATCTCTTTATATAATTCAATATTTCTACTGAAATATCAATCATCTTTGTATAATACGTGTCATAACTATTTCATGTTCTGAAGCTGGATTTCATTGCCCCCCGAGCAGCCACCTGAATAATTCAGACCACTTGCGTTTACGACAGGTTTTGTGGCCATTGTTCGAACGTTCAATCAAACTCGCGCGCGCACACATTTTCAGGGGGATCTTTAGTCGGGAAGTGGAGACTGAACTCATGTCATGCTCCATCTCAAAAATAAAAATGAACACATGCAACATTAAGCAGCAGTAAACTACTAATAGAATGATTTTCATGTCAGGATTAACGTTGCAATTTGTATATACATGCGTAAGATTACCTGATTAAGTTCCCTTTAATACTAATCCTACCTTGTTCGAGGTGGGTTGCTATGATCTGAACAATTATTTATCATATGAACACAAATTCTATCATAATACCTTCAATTTTAGTGTCCCACAGCTTGCAATTCTACCCAGCATTAACCTTACACAGAAAGTTAAGAGAGACTAATAATCCAAAGCATAAACTCATTCATCCGACCCGAAATCTTCATCGGATGCACTGTCAAAGAAGGAGCCAAGAGATTTGCACAGAATGCTGAACGATTTGTCATCCTGCAAGCCCAAAATATGCGAGTTAAGGCTTATGATTACAACATTTGGCATGCAACTACTTACTTGTAGCACTGAATTGATTACAAGCACAAATAAAAAAGGGGAGAACTGAAAAACCCAAAAATTGATTACAAGAACATCTGCTACTAAGATATTTAAGAGACCTATTAGTTTAACTCTCAATAAGTACTTGTCCTCCCTTTGCGTTTCCAATTTATATCTGAGTATGTAGTTACAGAGAATATAAGGTTAAATTAAATAAGTCATTATTCCGATTTAATTACCATCCTAACCTGTCAAAACTTCAAGTTTCAGATCTATTTCATAAACAAGCTTAATAAGTATTGCAATCAAGGCAAGCCTTTAAAATCAAATAGTATCAACCCGTTTCTTCTTTTTAAGGGAATCTTCTGCAGCAGCTATCTTCTCCGCACAAGCGTTTTCGAGGTCGGATATCAGAGCCTTTTCTTTCTTTCCTGGACAGATTAGAGTGTTGTTAACATTAAAATTCAATATAACTGAACGAAGTCTGGAAATAAACTATAGGTAATAAGAAATGAGGGTTCTTTCTCACGTTGTTGTTCGTAACGGGCAAACATCTTTTCCTTCTCATTTTCAAATTTGGAAAATATATCTGCAGAGAATAAAAGGAGGTATTTTTTTTATAATGGTTAAGAAGGAAACACTTACTCGTCTAAATCATTTGAGAACAATGAAGGCTAGGAAACTGTTATATTTCACCTTTTAGAGCATGCATGTGTGTTTCTCTGTCCTTGCAAAATTTCTCATGTGCTGCTTGAAACTTTCCATTTTCACTCTTCAGTGAAGTTCCTACTGCAATACAGTTACAATTCTGAATCAGCAAAGATATTTACTTCGTATGTATTGATGTGCAATGTTACTGTGAGAAACCTCTTTGGAGCTCTTTGCAAGGGCCTTCACAGAGGTTTGCCTGACATGACAAAAAGCAAATGGTGTTAACAATATTCATGCGGACGAGAAGATATCTAAACAAAACAGTGCAGGATAATTTGGTGTAACACATACATTTCTAACAATATCTCTCTTTACTCTCAATTCCAAACCTTCCCGTACTTTGTACAGCGATCTAAGACCTTTATAATACCGGAAGCTCTATGAAGTAAAAGAAATTGCCACTGTATAAATGAAAAAAAATTATACCTCTCTCTCTCAATTTTTGTCTTGCCCTCGTCAAGCATTGCGTTGTGATTTCATCCTGTTTGGTACACTTTGGTATCTTGGCATCTTGACATAAGGTATCAAAATTAGAAAACTTCCTTCCTAAGGACAGGATTTTGTAGAAAATATATGGACTTACTTACTTGGACAACAAGGGTAAATACTAAACGAAGCACCAAATCCAACTACGTGATTCCAAAGATTTCTAAGAATCACAAGAAAAATAACCATGAATAGAAGATCACAACTAGCAACAATAGAAACTAATAAAACACAAAATAAGTTTAAAAAATCACTTGTGGCATTACTTCTAATTATCAGATCCTTCCTGACCTTCCGATGGTCTCCTCTTCATTCTTTTTCTGCCCGTCCTTTTGTGATTTCTCTCTGATCTGATGCAGTGCGGAGATTATCCCTTTGATGTCGGTGCAGATGATTTCAACCAAAGCAGACCGTTTCAAGCACGAAAACAGATTACTAAAACCCAGAGTAAGAAAGACATCGAGATTGACAAGAGAACACTAAACCACAGTGAACTTCGGGACAAAGACAAAACAGTAGAATCTAGAGAAGCATTGAAGACTGACTTGAAGCAACTTAAAATCCACAGAAAAGAATTCCAGAATTTCGAGATGAGCTCAAATCTGCAGGAAACACAAAAACCCACTAAAATTTGATTTTGAACCTCCAGACGATAGCAGATAACAAACCCATATCTAGTCTAGAGTAAAACGCTCGTATTCACAGAGCAAAAATAGCACTCAGATCAACACAAAATTCTGGAGATTAATACGAAAAATGAGACCTGTCAACGAAAAAAATGAAATCCACACAAAATGTTGAGATGAAGTTTAATACGAAATCTGCAGCATGAGTTGGATACTAATTCGAAACACTGCTGAGTTGGAGTAGTCCACCTCAACTTCATTTAAGGACGTGGACTTGATTTTGGGGCGATTTTGGATCACTTCCCGATATCAGTTTTTAAGAAACGTTGTGTTGGCGTATTTTGTTTTGGGAATTACTATTCACCGTCCCAAAATTACTTAAATCGTCCGTCCAATTACCATTTTACAATTCACAATTTATTTAATACTCATTTCGTCTTGTCTCTATAAATAAGGCTTATGCCTCCGTTTTTCATATTTTAACAGTAAAAACACAACGAAAATGTCTGACGAAACTTATGCATCCGGTGAGTTAAGTCACATATTTATAACTAGCTTAAAGAGATCAAGAAATGAATATTAATACAAAGATGACACAATACTACTTTGTGTGTATTCTTAATATCATGAGGCAAGGGACGGACACAAGTGGTGCACTCCATCACTAAATGGATCGGGTTTTGGTTCGAGTGGAATTAAGACATCTAACTAATTGGGAGATATAATGTGTAGCTAGATACCGCTTATAGCTTGTGATATTGAGCTCTTAATATCACGGTCAACTTAGTCTAAATCCTCCCGTAGGTCACACCACAAAACTGGGAAACAAGAAATGAAGATTTTGAGTTCATAAGATGTGTCGGGTTTCATGTTGAAAGTATGACACATGGGGTGAGCAAGTAAAATCAAAATTATGTTGTGATTAATAACATAATTAGAATCTAAATTAAATTCATATGACATGTAGATATTATGGGGTGTAATGGTCCATCATTACATAGGATAATATCTTACATATCTTGTGAATTTATTACTAATCCCGAAATGTCAAATTTTGTAGGGGTAAAACCGAAATTTGACAAAACTACAAAACTGTGCAGAATTGGGGCAAAACGGTCGAACAAATTTCGACAATCAGTCGACCGGATGTTCACAGTGTGAATGGTCGACCGGATGGAGGCATTCGGTTGACCGAAAACGTCCAGTACTTTTCGAGTGCGAGATGGTAGTTACCGGTCGACCGAACAAGGATCGAGGTTCGACCGAAAAGTTTCAGATGATATTATTGCATCATTCAGTCGACCGATTTTTGAGGTACATCCGACCGAAAATGTCCAGTTAATGGATTCGGTCGACCGTTTGGTTAATTTCGGTCGATCGTTCCATACGGTTATGCAGAGCTAATTTTAGAATTAATTAGATCATGCATGGAATTAGTCCATGATTTATTTATTGCATGGCTAGAACTATTTGTTAGCAAATAATGGATGGTTAGATGGAAGTTTGCATGAAATCATGGGCAAGTGGTTGCAAATGAATAAGTAATTTGGAGAGAACTTATAAATACAAGTATATCTCATTACCTAATCAATTAATTCATTATCTTTCTTCAGCAAACTTCTCTCTCCATAATTCTCCACGAAAATTACATCAATTCTTTAGCTAAGTTTAGTTTCAGAGTTCTTCTTCTCAAGGGAACTAAATAGGGGTTAGTAGTTGGATTCTAAATCCTATTGGAGATTGAGAGACTAGTTTTTCTCTCTCCAATCTTGTTTAGAGTTTGGTGAATACTCGGAGGCATCGGCGCAGCGAGAGACATCCCCAACGTCTCCGAATCTTCAAGAAGTTTTAGAGAACTTCTAGATATGAAATTCGGAGTCTCTTATGTTTGTTTTAATAATTGTTTTTGAAGCTAGTTATTAAAACAAACCAATGCATGCATGAAACAAATCATAGAAAAATTGTAATTGATCCTTATTGTACAAAAAAAATTCAAAAATATATATATGCAATTAAACTAAAAATCCTACAGTGATGTCATCAAGCCTAAAGATAGTCTAAATGAAATTTCAGATCACATCCATTGTATTGTCCCTGAGGAACGACAAATAAGGTATCGTAACAGACGCGATCCAAAAAACACACAACACAAAACGTGCTAACGGTATGTGACTTCAAAATGCATTTCACCTTTGTAATGGCGGACTAGGAGGGTAACGCCCACGATAATCGTATCTTGAATAAACTCGCAGATATCTTCACTAAGTCCTTGGACCAAAAATAATTTCAAAATATTCTACGTAAGTTAGATCGTTCAACCACTTCCAAGCTCAACTTGAAGGGAGTGTTAAAATACATACAAATATCAAAATTGGCTCAGACTCTCAACGTTCATCATCGCAATATCCGCTACACAATCTCTTCAAAGAAGGCAACCATGAATCAAACATGTGTCAAGAGATTATATCACACGCATAGGGCAACTTCTATGTGTCACAAACGGCTAATTAATAGCCTATATATATATCATATTCTCAATGTAACAATTAACATAATCAATATACAATAAAACACCCAAATTCAAGACTACCATTTCAACGAAAAAACCCAACCTAAGGGCTGACAATCAACTCATGTCATGTACTATGTCATGGTCCATCTCAAAAATAAAATGAACACATGCAACATTAAGCAGCCATGAACTACTAACAGAATGATTCGCATGTCGGGATTAATGTTGCAATTTGCATATACACGCGTAAGATTATCTGAGTTCCCTTTAATACTAATCCTACCTTGTTCGAGATTGGCTGTTATGATCTGAATTAGGAGACGAACATCAACGGAAAGTAAAACCTTGCAGTTCTACCTAACAACATTAAACATGGTGATAAGATGGTATCAACTAACTGATCACTTATCAGAATCCCGATGTCCGTGAGAAACGTATCTATTATCAACATTCGAACTTGAAATCGAGCATTAACTTTACACAGAAAGTTAAGAGAGACTAATAAGCCAAAGCATAAACTCATTCATCGGATGCACTGTCAAAGAAGGAGCCAAGAGATTTGCACAGAATGCTGAACGATTTGTCATCCTGCAAGCCCAAAATATGCGAGTTAAGGCTTATGATTACAACATTTGGCATGCAACTACTTACTTGTAGCACTGAATTGATTACAAGCACAAATAAAAAAGGGGAGAACTGAAAAACCCAAAAATTGATTACAAGAACATCTGCTACTAAGATATTTAAGAGACCTATTAGTTTAACTCTCAATAAGTACTTGTCCTCCCTTTGCGTTTCCAATTTATATCTGAGTATGTAGTTACAGAGAATATAAGGTTAAATTAAATAAGTCATTATTCCGATTTAATTACCATCCTAACCTGTCAAAACTTCAAGTTTCAGATCTATTTCATAAACAAGCTTAATAAGTATTGCAATCAAGGCAAACCTTCAAAAATCAAATAGTATCAACCCGTTTCTTCTTTTTAAGGGAATCTTCTGCAGCAGCTATCTTCTCCGCACAAGCCTTTTCGAGGTCGGATATCAGAGCCTTTTCTTTCTTTCCTGGACAGATTAGAGTGCTGTTAACAGTAAAATTCAATATAATTGAACTAAGTTTGGAAATAAACTATAGGTAATAAGAAATAAGGGTTCTTTCTCACGTCGTTGTTGTTCGTAACGGGCAAACATCTTTTCCTTCTCATTTTCAAATTTGGAAAATATATCTGCAGAGAATAAAAGGAGGAATTTTTTTATAATGGTTAAGAAGAACCACTTACTGTAACGTCCCCAAAACAGCAGAAATTTTAAAACTTTAAAAGAATAATCAAACGACAATAGAAACATATCTCAACGGACACGTTACTCAAAACATACATATATAATATACTCATACGGTACACCGACATAAGAGTTGTAAAAAATATGACTACAACGGTTAACTCTATCTCCTCTCCCTCCCTCTTCCCTAACCCAAACCCATCACCCCTTGTCCCCATCTCTCTATCCCCATCTTCTGATCTCCTCTTCTCCTGCAGCTCAGGTGGTGTCGGCGAGGAGCTCCGGCAACCGCGCGTAGGCGCGAAGGGGAAATGTCCCCTTCTCCGGTCTTCTTCCCTCGAGGTATGCCATCCACCCTTACTTCGGGTTCTTTGTGCCGAGTGAGCGCGATGTGTGGGGCGGAGCCGGTGGAACAACCAGACTGTAGACCACGCCGGTGGTGGTCGGGCATGCGAGTTGTTGGGTTGCCCAGTTTGGGCTTCGGACTTGGCTGACAGAGGCGGCACGCGGGCTGGTGCCACGTGCGCTCCGAGGTGTGCGCACGGCCCAGCCGGTCGCGGCTGGCTGAGGCCGCGACGACCATCGTCGCCGACAGCGGCGACAACTAGGGTTTGGCTTTGGTTTTGTTTGGGTTAATTGCAAGAAGGGTTTGGAGTTTAGTTGTTTTTGTTTGAAGGAGATAGTTGGTTTAATTGCATAAGAATCCTGGATTCTATGTATATGAGTAAAATAAGTTAATCTGGTTTAATTGCAGATTAGGTCTTGTGGTTTAATGGTATTTGGGTCAATACATAATAACTGAATAATTTGCGTGGAAAACCTTATATTTTAGTGTATTTGTTTAATCAATTTAATAATTGGACTTTTGCTAGAAAAACCCTAGATCTTATTGAATTTGAATGAATAATGTATGATTGGATTAAATGCTTAATAAACTTTGGTTTGCCAAAATTGTGAGAAATGTTTTAATTTAGGAGAAATTGTCCTCTTCAACTTGGAAATTCATATATATTATGGGAAATGTTAGAATTTGGGAAATTTATTGTTTTTCCCTTAAACTTATGAGAATTATGTTTTGGTAGAGAAATTTTGGTTAAATTACACTTATACCCCTACACCCTCGATTGTGGGTTTAGAGCTTTAATTTCTTTGTGCTGCTCATACGAATTTTAAAGTATTGTTACGTTATTGCTCTGCAATTTGTGGATGTTTTAGTAGAGTTATGTTATATTTGTTAGGGTCGTGTGACCCGTAAGTTTGGGGTAATTTGTGTTTACCCTTGCCTGGTGACGTTGTGAGTGGTTCGTGGAATCAGTCGTTTACCCACGTTGTTACGAGTGATCGTTGGAGCGTTGCTCACGGACTTGGGCGTGTGGCCGTGTATTGGGGATGATGTATGAGGCACGTATGACTAGATGTTAGGGTGTTTCCCTTGTTGGGGCAGCCAGGGATGGTTTTCCAACGTTGTTACGAGTTAACGCTGGAACTGGGCTCGCGGGCTCAGGCATTGTGGTTGGATTCCCGGAGTTGTGTTTCCCCCTGTGTTTTGAGGTTCGAAAGGGAGGGCTCCAGTGTGTGCATCCATGCCTGGGAGAGGCAGCTGTGGAGCTTTGCTCGCTGGCCCATAGGTGGGAGTGGTGCTACGTGACGCCATGTGGTTCATGCAAGGGGGTTCGGGTGCAGGAACTCGCCTTGTGGGAGTAGCTACGTGGGTCAGCAGATGGTCGGGGCTTTGTGTGACACGTGTGTGCAGAGTGGTGTCGTTTGAGAGCGTTGCCTTGTGGGCCGATTGCGCGATCTTGTCAAGGGTGCACGTTCGGCCTGGTTGGGTACGTGGTCGCCTCTGGATGTGTGACAGTTTTGTCGTGAGAGTGGATTGAGTGTTGCCTTGTGGATCGAATGCGTGGTGGGGTCGAGGTGCACGCTCGACTTTGCTGGACGCGTGGTCACCTTGGGACACGAGATCAATGTGAGCCATCAGGGACGACTAGACCTTGTTGGGTGTCTGGTTGGGGTGGTGTACTGAGTCTTGATTTGAGACTCAAGCGTGCATGTTCGTGTGCAGGTGGGACGCGGTTGGTGGCTGGAGGCGGTTTGGGCTTGGGACGCGTGGACTAGATCTGTTGAACTCAGTGTCATATTCCTTTTTTCCTACTCCTCTCAATAGTTATGCAGTAGGATTCAAAGTTCTTGTATTTCCCTTCCGCATTGTACTTTGACTTTGACATTCTAATATATTTTAATTGAGGTCTCGAGTTGGTTATTTCAGTTAATGTCCCTTTTTAGATTACTTTTACTGTTGTGTTTATTGTTGTGTCCCGAGTGCGGATTATGGGCATTACAACAACAAAGAAATACAGACATAGATACAGTAGTCACAAACCTAAAAAACGACCCGAGGATCCGACTCCAAGATATACTCGTCCTCAGTCACCACCTTACCTGCTCCCTAAGAGGAACCTGAAAAACATAAACAACAATGCCTGAGTTCCCCGAAGGAAACCCCGTATGCCAAGCCCACCTACGTGCACATGCATAAACCAAAACATGACCTAACATACTAGTATTGATGCATTGCATATGTTGCATCATATGTCTTTCATTTAGATCACTTTTATATCAATAAATGCTACTAAGGTATGTGTTTAGTCTTATTTACAGAATACAGGGACCTGAATGCAAATTACCCACATCCCGAGCATAAACACGTGCAAAAGACTCATTTCTATCATAAAGACCAAGCTCAAGATTATCGGGTTACGAATGGAAATGTATCCAAGCATAAAAGCATTCAAGTCCTAATTGCAAAAAGAACAAGGACTTAAGCACAAAAGTAGTCGGGGACCTAATTGCAAAAATTCAAGGACCTAATTGCAATTCACGAGTTATTATGGAGAAAACCTAAAGAAAAATCAATGTAAATCTCCAAATACATAAAGGAATTAATCCGGAGCTCAAAAGAATGGAAAGAATCAATCCAGACGCGCAAAGAAGGATCAAATCATACCATAAACATTCAACCAAAATCCGGACAAAATCAGATCAGATTGTGCGGCGTTTCCGCCGCACCACACACACAATGTGCGGCGTTTCCGCCGCCCAAGCATCAATCCGCGTCTCCCAATTTTGTCCAGTCATGTCTGGACACGTGTACTTTCCAATATTATACCTAGATCCCTTGTAGCATCTATAAATTGACCCGAGAACGATATTAGAAGAGTCCTTAGTCTTTGGTGGTAGTTTTTATTCTTAATCTTAGTTTTGTATTCTTCTTTTCATTAATAAAATTCTGTCTTTTATTTCTTGCTTTTAGTTTTCTTTTGTAATGTCTCAAGTGTTGGCTTTTTGGCCTTAATCTTATGTTTTGATGATTTAATCAACCAAATCTTAATTAGAGTAGCACACACTATGCATTGCATATATATTGTATTGTGCTAACCTCTACAGGTGATCAAGACTCAAGAAAGAAGGAAATGAAGTCAAGACATGTAATTAAAGCTAAATCGAAGACATGTAATCTTGATTTCTTTTGCGTCTTAGGAACAAAGTGTAATTGAGCATACTTGAGCTAAAATCAACTTAATCACACACTAGGTTCCCTATAGAAGTCACACACGAAATTTCACTTAATTTGGACTTCAATAGATCACCCAAACCTAGACCGGAAAACACTAAACTTAACTGTCTGCCCACATTCGGTCGACCGCAACAGGCTGTTCGGTCGACCGGATGATCAAGATTTCTTATTGTGTTTCCCTGTCTGTTTCCGGTCGACCGAACCTTTCCATACGGTCGACCGTTCGAACCTTATTTTCCCAACCATTACTTTTGTCGTATATACCCAACGGTCGTATTCGTATTAAACCAAAAATACACCAAATGTATTTCATGTATCGGTCGACCGAGGACCACGATCGGTCGACTGTTGGTTCATCTCTTGACAAACCCAAAGTGCCTGTCCATAATCGGTCGACCGCCAAAACCAGTTTCGGTCGACCGTTTAACCTTGTCAAAATCCCCTGCTATCGGTCAACACAATTTCGTTCGACCGATCCATTTTTCCCTCTACCGAAACGCTTGTTCGGTCGACCGTATCCCTATCAAACCCAAGCGTTCGGTCGACCGTTGCACCTTTTCGGTCGACCGTTTCTGGACAGATTTGCAGCCCTATTTTATGCTTTGTGTTTTTTGCACAATATCCAACCAAATCTTGTCACAACGGATCTATTCTCTCTAAAGCTTATAAATAGAGTTGTAAAACACATTTTAACACAACTCTCCCACTACAAACTTGTCCCAAAATTTAGAGAGAATCCCAAACACTCAAAGCTACAAACCTTCCACACTTAGTGATCATTTCTTAATCCTACTCAAGTGTGCTCAAGATTTAGAGAGTGTTGCTCCACTCAAGTTCTCAATGGTTGTCAAAAGAGTAAATGCTCCGGTGAAAGCCCGAAGCATCCTTCTCGGATTGTGAGAAGAAGATTCCAAGCTCGGCGAGGGTTGTTCGCGAGTTTGACGGTTGTAAAGGCGTTCTCTCCCAGCCCGGAACGGGGAGTGGTTAGTGAAGTCGTGAGCGGAGCTTGCAAGAGAGGACTAGGACCCGGGTGGGGTGCCGAACCTCTATAAAAACGCCGAGTCAATTTGTGGTTTGCATTTTCCTACACTTGCTTGTTTTGTTTTTAATTTCCGCTGCGCATATCGATTGCTTAAACAAGTAGGTGATTAGATTGAAAAGTGATTAGTGAACCCATAAACCCACACGATCCAACATTTGGTATCAGAGCCTTGTTCGTTAATTTTGTTCTTAATCGATAAATTAACATGGCTCTTAATGCATCCACACCAAATGAATCATTTAAACCACCATATTTTGATGGAAATAACTTTAGCTCATGGAAATTTAAAATGTCTTCATTTATTAAATCCATGAATGCAAACTTGTGGTTTATGATTCAAACTCCATATGAATCACCTAGATATCATATTAGTAAATGGAGTTTAGAAGATGAGAAAAATGCATCCCTAAATGCAAAAGCTATGAATGTCTTATTTTGTGCATTGGGAGATGAACTTTTTAATGTTGTTTGCTCATGTGATAGTGCTTATTCAATATGGCAAACATTAGAAAGGACTTATGGTGAAGGAAATTCACCAACCGGGGAGAAAGGAGCAACTACTCCGATGGATGTAGCTCAAGTTAGATGTGAAGAAATCAATTCAACATCTTGTTCAACATCAAGCTCATCCGAAGGAGAAAGTGAAGATGAGGTAGACTCTTATTCATCTTCAAGTTGTAGTTCAAATGAAAGATCATCTAAATCGGATAAACTACAAAATGCATTTCAAACATTATTAGATAAATGTAAAGAGCTTCAAAAGACTAACCAATTAGCAAATGAGCAAATTCATGAATTGAAATGTCAAAATTCATCAATCTTAGATGATAAAACGAATTTGCTTGCTAAAATTGATGCTCTCACTTTAGAAAATGCATGCTTGAAGAATGAGTGCTTAAATGTTAAATCTAACTCATCGAATGCAATTGATAGTCATATGCTAGAAATTGATACTAATGACTTGCTTATTAAACTTTATAAATCTCATTTAGAAAGCAAGAAATTATTACATGACTTGAATTGCATGAATAAAAAGGTTGCAAATTTAGAGATTCACATGCTTAACATGAATAAAAAGCATAATTCAATGATTAAAAATCTAAATTGCTTGAATGAATCTTTATCAACTAAAAACAGTGAACTTAATGCATTAAACAAACAATTGTCAAATAAATTGCATAAGTTCACACATGGCAACACAAGTGATTATTATGTTAAGAACTTTCGTGTTCAAAACAATTATTATCATCATATTGCCATGAAAAGAACCTTAAGTGTTTGGGTACCTAAATCAACTTGGATTTGGGTGCCAAAAGCTAAATTGAATGGACCCAAACAAAAATGGGTACCAAAATCTACACTTGTAGGTACTTGAAGAGGAGATTGGTGGTGACCGGAAGAGCCAAAGAGTCAAATTCAAATCCGGTTGCATCACCAAATGAGATTGGAGCAAAATTCGAATTCAACATTGGTATAAAATTTCTATCTATACAATTCATGTTAAATTAGCTCTAATCTAGTTTTATATGCTTAATTGTCATATCCTTAGAATTTAATTCATTGCAAATCATATACCCCATTCAATGCAAATCATTTACCACATTCATTGATTTTAAATGTCAAATTTTAAATGGATGTTAGAATAAGGCTTAAGTTGAAACTTAAATGAACTTAACTTGAATCATATTCATAGTTTTCATCTAGCCTTATTGATAGGGGGAGCTTAAATGATATATCTTTTATTAGAGTAATGAAGTGCTAAATTTAGGGGGAGCTACTTCATTACAAGACATCCAAACACTATGCTTAAAGTCTTAATTAATTGTTGTTTTTGATGGATGTCAAAGGGGGAGAGATAATTAAGGTGGTAACTTGAAAAACTTGATAAAACTTGAACAAAAACTATGCACATCCTTAGGGAGAGCATCTATATGCATAGTTTACATATAAAATTTTCAAGTATTAAGATATCGGTTGTCATCATCAAAAAAGGGGAGATTGTTGGCTTTTTGGCCTTAATCTTATGTTTTGATAATTTAATCAACCAAATCTTAATTAGAGTAGCACACACTATGCATTGCATATATATTGTATTGTGCTAACCTCTACAGGTGATCAAGACTCAAGAAAGAAGGAAATGAAGTCAAGACATGTAATTAAAGCTAAATCGAAGACATGTAATCTTGATTTCTTTTGCGTCTTAGGAACAAAGTGTGATTGAGCATACTTGAGCTAAAATCAACTTAATCACACACTAGGTTCCCTATAGAAGTCACACACGAAATTTCACTTAATTTGGACTTCAATAGATCGCCCAAACCTAGACCGGAAAACACTAAACTTAACTGTCTGCCCACATTCGGTCGACCGCAACAGGCCGTTCGGTCGACCGGATGATCAAGCTTTCTTATTGTGTTTCCCTGTCTGTTTCCGGTCGACCGAACCTTTCCATACGGTCGACCGTTCGAACCTTATTTTCCCGACCGTTACTTTTGTCGTATATACCCAACGGTCGTATTCGTATTAAACCAAAAATACCCCAAATGTATTTCATGTATCGGTCGACCGAGGACCACGATCGGTCGACCGTTGGTTCATCTCTTGACAAACCCAAAGTGCCTGTCCATAATCGGTCGACCGCCAAAACCAGTTTCGGTCGACCGTTTAACCTTGTCAAAATCCCCTGCTATCGGTCAACACAATTTCGTTCGACCGATCCATTTTTCCCTCTACCGAAACGCTTGTTCGGTCGACCGGTAATCTTGTTCGGTCGACCGTTTTATTAATTGACTTAAGTGTTCAGTAGACCGATTCATATTTCGGTCGACCATATCCCTATCGAACCCAAGCGTTCGGTCGACCATTACACCTTTTCGGTCGACCGTTTCTGGACAGATTTGCAGCCCTATTTTCTGCTTTGTGTTTTTTGCACAATATCCAACCAAATCTTGTCCCAACGGATCTATTCTCTCTAAAGCTTATAAATAGAGTTGTAAAACACATTTTAACACAACTCTCCCACTACAAACTTGTCCCAAACTTTAGAGAGAATTCCAAACACTCAAAGCTACAAACCTTCCACACTTAGTGATCATTTCTTAATCCTACTCAAGTGTGCTCAAGATTTAGAGAGTGTTGCTCCACTCAAGTTCTCAATGGTTGTCAAAAGAGTAAAGGCTCCGGTGAAACCCGAAGCATCCTTCTCGGATTGTGAGAAGAAGATTCCAAGCTCGGCGAGGGTTGTTCGCGAGTTTGACGGTTGTAAAAGCGTTCTCTCCCGGCCCGGAACGGGGAGTGGTTAGTGAAGTCGTGAGCGGAGCTCGCTGATCCGAGCGGAGCTTGCAAGAGAGGACTAGGACCCGGGTGGGGTGCCGAACCTCTATAAAAACGCCGAGTCGATTTGTGGTTTGCATTTTCCTACACTTGCTTGTTTTGTTTTTAATTTCCGCTGCGCATATCGATTGCTTAAACAAGTAGGTGATTAGATTGAAAAGTGATTAGTGAACCCATAAACCCACACGATCCAACATCAAGGACCCCTTCTTCCTCCCTCTATGAATTTCTAACTTCTTCCAAAGGGTGGAGGTGACGGATTTAGGGTGAAGAGAAGATGAATGAATGTATTATTTTAAGTTCGTGATTAGTATATTTTGATTACTTGAGTTTATGTTAAATCATTTATCATGTAATGCTTCATAACTAACATGATTTATTATAAGTTTCTGAATTCTCTAATCTAAACCCTAAATCTAAACCTCCACCCAACGGAATTCACCATCTTTGTTCTTGCTTTAGTTTTATTTGTTCATGTTTCATGCTTTAGGAAATTAAAAATCAAAAATCTCAAAACCCAATTTATTTCTTCTCTCCTTCTGCCCCTTAATCGAAAATCACACAAATAACAAGATCTCTCCCTCCTTGTGTTTGACCCATATTTGCCACGTCTTCATTGACGTCGTGCACTTGCGGTATAAATTTAATTCTCATCAAGTTTTTGGCGCCGTTGCCGGGGACGCGACGCAAATTTGTTTTTTTTGTTGATTTCGATTTTGTTCTGTTTATCTTGTGCGCGATCTAAGTATTTGGATTTGTGTTTCAGGAGACAACAGAGCGCGCGGCGAAATCTGAACGCAGTCTGAGCAACAAGGGCGGCGGAATCGCCGCATACCAAGAGCAACCTGCGGCGGAATCGCCGCATACCAAGAGCAACCTGCGGCGGAATCGCCGCACACCTGAAGCTTCTGGGTTTCAAATTTTTCAGGGGTTAGCACCATCTCTGGGTGGACGCGTGGAGCATCTGAAATTTCGAGAGCGGGCGGTGAACCCGACTGAGCATTGCATAAGGTAACTTTTGTTGCCTCTTTTCCTCGTAATTTCTATTTTCAGAAAATTTCCTTTTAGTAGAACTGCATGTGTTAGGGCAAAAATTCCATAATTGGCAATAATTCAACTCTGACCTAAAATTGGCAAAATTAGAAAGGCCTTAGTGCATGCATCATCTAGTGTTTTGTATGCATTATTCTTGCTAAATTCTTGCAAATCAATTTCTGTTGTAGAGTGCTGGAGTCAAGGTACGTATCGTGGTTTTTATCGATTGCATTTATGCATATAATTTAGTTTGCATACAACCTTACAATTGCCCCCAATTAAAGACCAGTGTTTGACTATCTTTGCTAGATCTAAGTTAAACTATCTTAAGGGCAACTCCGTAGGCAAAGATACGGTGGGGATTTCATCACCCTTCCGTGGCCCACAAATCACAATCCTAAAGTGTCACCCAAGCCTTAAATTAAAATCAACTAGACATTGACCCCTAAGGACTCAGACTCATTTAAGGAGAAGAATTGGTTTGAGTTGCTATGACCTGAAGCCGATTGAATTTAATTTGGTGTCTAGAAAGTGTTTTTGTGTTGACGTAAGTCTTCCAAGGGAAGTTGTTGTCTAATTGGCACCGACTCTGTCGGAAGCGCTCCCACTAGCTATACATGGCCTGGCCAAGTTGGTTTGATTAGTGAGGGAGGTGAATCAAGCGAATCAATTCGACTCAACCAGTTAGGAGTCGTCTAGATCTAAGCGACACTAGGTCTAGGATTGTTTGAACCGTGCTTTCTTAGGAATTTTCTGATCAACCCTCTTTCTATCTTCAGAGTTAGGTTTCCCTTCTCATCTGAGTCTTCTTTCTCTTCTCACCTAAATTCTCTAGATTAGGATTCCTTTCTCATCTTTCCCCATTCTATTGTTTGTTTCCCTTTTTGAAGAAAAAAACGAAAATTAAAAAAAAATAATTAATTCTTGAAATTAAAATTGGAATTTAAATTTCGAATTTGAATTCAAAAATTGATTCAACCCGGTGCACTCAGATTTGGATTCGGGACTTGAGTAATCGACTCTCACGAGTTCATCTAGATTCCAGTCTGGAACTTAGCCCCAATCCATCTGCTGCACCACCTCACCCGGATGCAATGGGTGAGAACGTAGTGGACCTGCCTGTTGCACAACCTATAACTCTGAGGGATCGATGCTATGCAGCGATGACTGCTCAGCCATCGTGCATCGTTATGCCCATCATCCCGGGTCGCGACTTCGAACTTAAGGCACAATACATGAGTATGTTGCCTAAGTTCACCTCTAGGGAAGACCCATATCTCTTCCTTAGAGAATTTGAGGAAATCTGTTCTCTTATGCAATACTAGCATATCCCAGAGGAGGCAGTGCGTCTGAAATTCGTGCCTCTAGCACTGAAGGACGACGCTAAGAAATGGCTATATAGTCTAGCCGAAAGATCCATTAGAAGTTGGGCTGAGTTTGTTCAAGTATTCCTAAAAAATATTTCCCCAACCATAAGACTATGAGGATTAGGAATGAAATTGTTGCATTCGTTCAGTCTGAGAGCGAGTCGTTCTATTCCTATCTAGAAAGATTCAAAAGTGTTCTGACCCAATGCCCTCATCATGGAATTCCAAGATGGCAATTATGCCAAATTATTTATGAGGGATTGACACCCACATCTAGGGTTATGGTAGAATCTGTAAGCCAAGGGAACTTTATGTCGAAAAATGAAAATGATGTCTGGACTTTCCTTGAGGAATTAGCTGAAAACAGTATGCAATGGGACAATGCTAGAACACCGCTTAACCCGAGTATTGGATCTAGAATAGCAAGTTAACTCAAACCAGGTGTCTTAGCTGTAGATGCCAACATAGCGGCTGAAGCAAAACTAGCTACCCTTATGCGCAGAATGGAAAGTTTAGAGCTACAAACCCAAAACCGAGTGAATCAAGTCTCGACTATCCCGTGCTCTAGACGTGGTCAGACTGGTCATGTAATGGAGGATTGTGCGGAATGGGACCAAGTTAATGCCATGTATAACCATGCTAGAAATGACCCATACGCATCAACCTATAACTCGGGTTGGCGTAATAATTCCAATTTCTCATCAAACCAACAGGGTCAACCTCCTAGACAACAACCAAACCCGTATAACCAAAATAATACATCATCTGGGTTTAGTAACAATAACGATCATGAGGTTAGGTTGACAAGCTTGGAAAATTTGATGAAAACTTTTATACAAACAACCAACCAGACATTCCAAAGGCTAGAGACACAAGTCAGCCAACTAGCACAAATAGTAGGTGAAAGAGAAAAGGGTCGGTTTCCAAGTCAACCTGAGGTGAACCCTAGATCTAATAATTTATATCAATCCTATCAACCACCTTCAGGAAATAACAACCCTAGACCGGTTCAAATGGTTAATGAGGAAGGACCGTTCCAACAAATAAATGCAGTAGTGTCATTACGGTCCGGAAGACAGATTGATAATAATGTGGTAAATCCTAGAACATCTAATCAATCGAGCCATCAAGCTACCACATATGACCTAACCATTGAACCCGACGTCCAATCTGAAACACTCAACCCACCTACTCAACCTGAACCCATAGCTCAACCTGAACCTGAGTGAGTCTATGTTCCTAAAGCCTCATTCCCCAATAGACTCAAAAAGAACTCAAGTGCACAAATAGAGAAAATCTTGGAAGTATTTAAGCAAGTTAAGGTGAACATTCCACTCTTAGATATGATTCAACAAATACCTGCTTATGCTAAATTCTTAAAAGATTTGTGCACTAAAAAGAGAAAAACGAATGTACCGAAGAAGGCATTCTTAACTGCAAACATACGTTCTATATTGTCCAACACATCTCCTATAAAATATAAGGATCCTGGATGTCCCACAATTTCATGTGCAATAGGAGATACTTTTATCAACAAAGCCCTTCTAGACCTTGGTGCTAGTGTTAACTTACTCCCGTACTCTGTCTATGAGCAAATGAACCTTGGTCCACTAAAACCCTCTAAGACAACCCATCAATTTGCTGATTGCTCTATTAAGAAACCAAGAGGTATAGTAGAGGATGTTTTGATCAAGGTTGGTGACTTCATTTACCCAGTGGATTTTGTCGTACTAGATACCGCACCTGTTGTAAATCCTAATCGACAAATCCCTGTAATTCTAGGCAGACCCTTTTTAGCCACTTCTGAAGCATTGATAAACTGTCGAAATGGGCTCATGCAATTATCTTTTGGGAACTTAAAAGCTGAATTTAATATCTTTCATATTGATAGTGAGCCAGAAATAATATGCAATCAGAGTGATGTTGTGATGAAATCGCGTATCTATAAGATTTCTGAATCATCACAAAATAAAAAAGGAAGTAAGAAAAAGGGGAGAAATTCATCTACACACCCACCATCACTCGAGCAAATAAGAGAACCTAGTTTAGTTGAGGATCTATTTGGATGAGATTCCTAAATTTTTGGGGTTCACAGACAAGATTTTGGATCATGATTCTTAGTAGACCTGACAATCGTGTTGTGTCGTGTACTTGCGCGTCAAAAAGTCGTGTACACATCGTGTCTAATTTATTTAACAAAAAATGAAATAAATACGTCATATTTGGATTGATAATCATCATTCATCAAGTAACATGATATAATGATATATTTATTCTAACAAACATCATAAACAATAATTTCGAAGTAAAAATAATTTATTGGACCATGAATACCGTAAACGTGTCAATTTCGTGTAAATATTGAACAAATTCGTGTATAATCGTGTATTTTCGTGTCAAATCGTGTCATTTTATTTAATGTTATTTCATCATAAATTATCATAACTAAACTAATCAAGTACAAAAAAAATTCACGTCTAAATAGTATTATCGTTTCGTGTCGCGTCATTTTGTGTTCGGCTTAATTATTAGAGGATTCATAATTAAGGTTAGTTTATGGGCCTCACCTGTCTATCTCCCTTCCGTCTTATTAGATTCACAGACCAAAGCAAACAAAACCAATCAATCATCCAATTCCTATTCCTATCCTCCGAGCCGAGGCAAACCCTAACTCTAGAATCCTTCCCCCGATCATGTTGTCGTCGTCGTCGTCGTCCGGTAGTTCTCACCCATCGGTGGTTGACAAATACCTCCCCGTACCTTTTGAAGGTGCATCATCGCTCTGTTGCTCAATCAAAGGGGGTTTATGGTTTTGTTGTTTATTTCGTTTTCTCATATTTATTCTTTTGGTTTTACCAATCAAACAATCACTTCCAACAATTGGTTATGCCTACAGATCCACCAATAGCGTCGTGGGGGCCCGAAAAGATATTGAAGAGATTGGCGAAGGAAATGGATGAGATGAGGGACATCCTTGCTTCACCCAAATCCCATGTTTTGGAAAAAAATACTGAAGATTGGTTCAGATGTATGGGTTTGAGTACGTGCATGTCAGGCGCTTTGACAACGGAGATTCTCGAAGCAGAGAGACTTAAGGAAGAGAGCCTTCAAACCCCCAGAACTATGACGATAGACGACTGGCGCAAACATGAATTGCCAATGGCACTTCTATTAGTTATGGATCTCAAATTTTTGTACATGGATCAACATGTACTTGCATCTCTTCTGGTAATTTATTTTGCTTGCTTCGATTCACACACACACACAAAAATATGTCCTAGGGTTGGTTTCTAAGTACAAGTTAACATTATTAATGCATCTACTTTCAGGAAAACATCGAGAACGCTGCTCATGTGGAAAGGAAACATGGTAAGGAGCTCCGTATTTACAAAAATGAGCAAGCTAGACAGTTTCTGCACGAAATTATTGATGCATGTCCGGATCTTCGTGTGAGTGAACTTTATACTTTTCCTGTAGGATCACTTTTTGGAAATTAATAACATCTTACAATCTTGGCCATTGTTGCTTCCCAGTTCGATGATATCAAGAATGCTGAGGCGGACAATAGAGGTTCATACTTTTTCCTCGATGAAGCATCACGTCTCTATGCTCTACTGGTATCCTTTTTCGTGCTTACAGTTTCTTCTTCTTTTAACTCATTGTTTATCATTCACCATGGCCTTTTCTGAACTTTCTCTTTTTCAGTTTTTGATGGAGTTGGTCGTTGAGAGTTCTCGTCACTGTGATTCTATCCAGGCAATCATTCTCAATACACTAATGTCATATTTTAGCCTTGGTTTCATGCTTGTTCGTATTTATGTCACTTCTGATGCACTACAACATTTTCAGGACATGAGATCATGTGTAAAGAACAAAATTGATGAAACAGATACCCCGCTGACCCTTCCTTGTGCAAGTAAGTCGTTGTTTGTTTATTTTATGTTTGGAACATGTATATATTCCACTTCTACGTAGTACTTTCGTGCATCGTCTTGCATAAATTCGTTGTTGGTGTTTTGTGATGCTCCAATTATGTTTTCACTGAATACTAATTGTACAATATGGAGAACTAATGTTGTTTGAAAACCTAGAGGTAAGGGTGGAAGGGGGACAACAAATGTCCACTTTGTGAGACTCCAGAGCACCTATTCTTTAATGGTCAGACGACCTCACCATTTTGGTATTTTACCGCTAGATGGTTTTTTAATACATCGTCTGCAAATGGCCCCATGTTTGGAGTCAAATTCATCACAAAATTGGACTTAAAAAGGTTGAATGCCACATAATGACGATTGCACTCATTTTTGTGGTGTGGAAAGAAAGGAATAAATATCCAACTACATTTATCTAAATATGAATGCTTTTAATTTGTCTATCCACTGAACAGGTGAGAACGCAATGATTCCAGAAAGAAGGGAGGAACTGGAGGTCCGGTTCGACCGTCCGGTTCAGGCTGGTTCAACTCCGGTTCAACCCAGATTTTGTTTTAAAAAAAAAAATTAATTCACATGTTCTGATGAATACCAAACAAAAGGTCGTTGGTTCAATGATTCTTATCCGGATACTTATATATATATAACCATGAGCTCATTCTTATGTATCTAACCTTCTTATCTGGATATTTATACATGTATATATTATATTTAATTATTTATGACGTCAGCGGTTCAACCGGTTCGACCCCGGTTGAACCTTTGAACCTTTCCGGTTCGATGTCCGGTTCGATTCTGAAAACCATGCATGGATGACAGGATGGTCGCATAATTTGTTCCGGTAAACATTTATAGGTGTTGTGCAGAGAGTTAATGGTTAAGAATGCGTATTATCAGGGAACCTGCACAATTCTAATCATTTGAATTCGTTATTGTGCCTCTTGGTTCCATGTTTTGTAGTTCCTGTCCTTTGAACTCACTTTAAAACTTGCATCTTATGGGCTGTATTGCCGTTATTCCTCCCATGTTAAATTTTTTTATGAATAATCCTCGTATTTTAATCAAAGAGTTTGCTTTGGTTAGACTTCTATCTTCTTGTGCTAAGATTGGTTGTGCGGAGCAAATGTCTTAAGATGTAGATTTTTTTGCTTGCATGAAACTTAGATATTGCCGAAATACCAGAGATTACTTCCTATTATTTTCTTACATGTCAATTTAAAATAATTCAAGGGTTTGTTTACATGTGCCATTAAAATTTTAAATTTCACTTTAAGTTGGAATTTGGAAAGTGAGATGTTTGCAAATACCATGTTTGGAAATACGAGGATGAATTTGGAAAGTGAGATGTTTGCAAATACCATGTTTGCAAATACCATGTTTGATTTAGAGAAGGTGGAGGCAAAATTTTCTGAGGATTATCAAGCGATCCTATTGCTTTGCTCGTTGAGTCCTTCCTACGAGCACTTCGTGTAGACTATGATGTATAGTATGACCGACATCTCACTTGTCGATGTCAAGAATGCACTCTCCTCCAAGTCTGACATGGAGAAGAGGCACGATAGTCTGATGTGGGCAAAAGCACAACACTGTTTGCCTGTGGTAAGGGAAAGGAGAAGAGTTCTTCAAAGAACTACTCTAAATCCAAGTCAAAGAGTAGAGATATTATCTGCAATTATTGTAAGAAGAATGGGCACAAGATATCAGAATGTTACAAGCTACATAATAAAGAGAAACATAAAGGTTCTAGTAGTGGTGATCAATCAGATTCTAATGTTACCGAGTCAGAGGAAGATTTTGCGTTGACAATTTCTAATTCATCTGCAGCTTCTGATGGTTGGGTGATTAACACAGGTAGTACATTCCACTTGATTCCGAATAAACAATGGTTCTCATCTTATGAACCAGTGTCAGGTGGGATAGTTGTGATGGCTAATGGTGACAGGTGTGAAGTTATCGGTATCGGGTTTGTCAAATTGAGAACTCATGATGTCTTTGAAGGGAATGTGTTCTGAAAGTTTTACTTTTAAATGTCAATTTTTATGAATTGAATGAGAAATCATTTTGTTCCTTGTTTATGTTATTCGTCTTTTAGAAGTGTTAAGGAAGAAGCGTTTGATCCTTAACCGTAGAGCTTTAAAAGATATTGATTTACATAAAACAAAAGATATTCGCAATCATGGTAATTAACATGGGACATTAATTACCAAGTTAAGATTGTCGTGTTGGTCATAGATCATTGTAGCTCTACAAGTGAGTGACAACACGGGTACACAAAAGAGGAAAATGTTACTTTTGTATACCGAATGGACCTAATAAGTAAAATATTATAGAAATGTGTTTCTATGTCATTAATATTTTGCTGTGTTCTTGGTCCTTTGATATGAGACTTATATCTGATCGCCTAAGGAGTGCTTCATTAGACTAGTGTCTTAAGCTATCAATGAGTGTAGTGCAAAGACATTAGTTGGTTAAATATGACTTTGGTTGGAGAAGATAGTTAGTCAAAAGATTATCATTGTCCCTCTTAATTGAGTAATGATATTAGTGAGCCCCTTGATAAAGCGAAGTTATAATGTGCACAATGTGATTTGAGTTAAGTCACATATTTATAACTTGCTTAAAGAGATCAAGAAATGAATACTAATACAAAGATGACACAATACTACTTTGTGTGTATTCTTAATATCATGAGGCAAAGGACGGACACAAGTGGTGCACTCAATCACTAAATGGATCGTGTTTTGGTTCGAGTGGAATTAAGACATCTAACTAATTTGGAGCTATAATGTGTAGCTAGATACCGCTTATAACTTGTGATATTGAACTCTTAATATCACGACCAACTTAGTCTAGATCCTCCCATAGGTCACACCACAAAACTGGGAAACAAGAAATGGGGATTTGAGTTAATAAGATGTGTCAGGTTTCATGTTGAAAATATGACACATGGGGTGAACAAGCAAATTCAAAATTATGTTGTGCTTAATAACATAATTAGAATCTAAATTAAATTCATATGAGATGTAGATATTATGGGGTGTAATGGTCCATCATTACATAGGATAATATCTTACATAAGTTGTGAATTTATTACTAATCCCGAAATGTCAAATTTTGTAGGGGTAAAATTGAAATTTGACAAAACTGCAAAACTGTGCAGAATTGGGGCAAAACGGTCGAACAGATTTATACAACTGGTCGACCGGAAGTTCACAGTGTGAACGGTCGACCGGATCGAGGCATTCGGTCGACCGAAAATGTCCAGTACTTTTTGTGTTGGAGATTGTATTACCGGTCGACCGAACAAGGATCGAGGTTCGACCGAAAAGTTTTGGATGATATTATTGCATCATTCGGTCGACCGATTCTTGAGATGCGTTCGACCGAAAGTGTCCAGTTAATGGATTCAGTCGACCGTTTGATTAATTTCGGTCGACCGTTCCATACGGTTATGCAGAGCTAATTTTAGAATTAATTAAATCATGCATGGAATTGATCCATAATTGATTTATTTCGTGGCTGGAACTATTTGTTAGCAAATAATGGATGGTAAGATGGAAGTTTGCATGAAATCATGGGCAAGAGGTTGCACATGAATAGGTAATTTGGAGAGAACTTTTAAATACAAGTTTGTCTCCTTACTTAATACAATTAATTCATTATTTTCTTGTGCAAACTTCTCTCTCCATAATTCTCCACGAAAATCACATTAATTCTTGAGTTTAGTTTTAGTTTCAGAGATCTTCTTCTCAAGGGAACTAAAGAGGGGTTAGTAGTTAGATTCTAAACCCTATTGGAGATTGAGAGACTAGCTTTTCTCTCTCCAATCTTGTTTAGAGTTTGGTGAACACTCGGAGGCATCCGGCGCAGCGAAAAGCATCCCCAACGTCTCCGAATCTTCAAGAAGTTTTAGAGAACTTCTAGGTATGAAATTCGAGCCTCTTATGTTTGTTTTAATATTGTTTTGAAACTAGTTATTAAAACAAACCGATGCATGCATGAAACAAATCGTCGAAAATTGTAAAAATCTTTATTGTGCATAAAATTTCGAAAAATATATATGTGCAATTAAATATGAAATCCTAGTCTTAGTCAAGGTCAGAAGTGAGGTAAGTTCCGAAGGCCAGAAAGAATCTGATTTGAATGGGTAGCTTGGCTACAAAAGGGTACAAATTTAGTGGTGAGGGTGATCACATATCCATCACCAAAGGATCCTTAATTCTGATAAAATGAAAGAAAGTTTGAGTCCGACAAGCTTTATATGATTAAAAAAGAAATTTTGTTTGGTGACGCAGTTGTAGCGTCATTTTTGTCAAATGAGGAGAATGCCCAACTTTGACATATGAGGTTGGGGGCACATGAGCGAGAAAGACATGACGGTGCTGAGCAAATGTGGTTTGTTTGGAAATCAGAAAATCGACAATCTGGATACAATGGTTGTTTATAGTGACAGTCAGAGTGTCATCCATCTGACTAAAGATCAAATGCATCACGAAAAGACAAAACATATCGATGTATGTTATCACTTTATTTGTGAAGTTGTTGCTAAAAGAAGCATTGTGGTGAAGTAGGTGGACACTAAAAATAATCCAGCAGATATGTTGACCAAGTCGGTTATCTCAACTAAGTTCAATGTATATATGAACTTTGTTCGTTTGAGTTCCAGTTAGGTGGAGCATTTGGACGACACAACGAGCAAATGAGTTTGAAAATTTGGGTTATTCAAGGTAAAGGTGGAGATTGTTGTTGTTTGCCTTGAAACAGTCAACCGGTGGGAACCCACAGGTTGATCGGTGTTGGCATTCTTCCAACAGGAAGAAAACACCGGTTAACCGACATCGGCGATTTTTTCCAACAGGAAAAAATTACCAGTCAACCGTTTGTCGATTGTTTAGCCACATTTATTTTTTAGCGCATTTCTTGATAACTTCATTGAGCATCAATTCTCTTGTATATTTGTACTATATAAAGACCTTTTACCCCCTTTTATTAAGAGATCTGCAATCCATATTCTAGAGTGATAAAGAGAGCGCATCCATTGTGATTTTGGAGCAATCTTTTCGAACAATCCGCATCGATTGTGTGTGTTCCTTGTAAACCTTCTCTTGTAAACTCTTGTTTATTTAGTGGATTGAAATTGTAATTGTCGTCCGTGATTTTCCCATATTAGGATTTCCACGTAAATTTCTTGTCTTCGTGGTTACGTTTGTGTGGATTGTTTAAATTTTTCGATTTGTGGAATTACTATCCGATTGATTTGTTATTTCCGTTCTGTTGCACGTATTTGGATTGATCCTAACCCTAACAATGCCCAATAACTTCGTAGCTTCTAGAAAATTTCTCACTCGCTCGGCTTGGAGAAAACAGGAGATAGATTTCCTCTCAAATGTACAACTACGAAGTATTATGACTCTACTACTAAAATAGAAAAGAATGCAAAACTTATGACTTGCAGATGCATTTCTCCAGCAATGCTATGAAACACCGACATGGTTGCATCAAACTAATCGCACAACAGTTATTGCTCGTCAAACTTGATTATTTCGATATTATTTTCCATCTCCTGCAGAAACAAAAGGATTAACCAAGAGTCAGCCAAGTACCTTATCATCGATAACATTGTTATGGTTAGCCCATTTTCACCTGGATATTGCCAATAGCAACCATTCTCGCACATGACAAGCGAACTGCTCCTTCGGTCTTGTCCTAAAGAAAGGATTTCCTGCACTCTCTCTGTCCAACCAGAGTTCAATCTCCTTGCAAAATCCTCCACTTCCCTACAATGGAAAAGTGCATAAAAGATAAGTGAAAAAAAACACACAACAGATTTCATATGACTCTATCGAGTAACTAACATACCCCAAAATATAGATTCTTATTCTACGGACCCTCACATCAAATTCAAAGTAGATACTGAGATGCTTCTCTTGTTGATTAAATTAATTCAACGTTACTCTCTCTTAACCCCCAAAAAAATTCCACGTGAGCAACCGTAACCTAATTTTTTTTGTACCAACTTAATTTTCTATGAATGTAGAATGCTCAAGACTATAAAATATGAAGCAATTTACATGGCTCAAAAATAAATAAAAATAAATTACTGGAATAATAACCAGAACATGATATAAATGAGCATGATTCATGCAGCAAGATATTTAAAATATACCTTTTCTGTCAAGTACCAATACAGTCAGTATAGGGTTTGGTGGGAGTAAATTTAGAGCCTCACACACCAAAGGAACTACATGCAATTACAGTATTCATCCTGCAGAATTTCTGAATGTAGGGGCTTACCAATTGCAAAAGAAAATTGATTTTCTGATAAAATTTTGGAGCAAAAGATAAAGATGTAATTGGACATAAAAAAATTCACATGTCAAGCTCTTCCTTCATTGCAGGATCAAGCTCGTCAAAAATGTCAGCAGCTTCAAAATTCTCCTTTATTAGAGCATCTTCAGTTGGGTCTTGTGATTCGATGGAAAGACCAGATTCCGTTCTATTGCACGACGTGGAATGTCTCTCCATATCCTATTTGTTAAAATAACTAGCAACTTGAACACATATTTGATTGTAAGAAATGAAGTGGCTCCAAAATGCAGAAATGATAAAATACCTTCACATACGTTTTCTTTTTATTATTTTCGAACCTCATCACATATTAAACCAAAAATAAGATCAAATGGACAAAAGAAAGAATGGAGACTTAGACTGAGGCATCCAATTAACATTAGTAGCTATGATATTTGAAATACAACAAATATTCGGTAACAAAATTTTGGTTATGATTTAGGCCTATCCTAATCTGAACGGTAATAATTAGTGTTGGTTATAATTTATGAAGGGTTATTGGTTTTCATGTTTCAAACTACCATTTGAATTTTGGTGGTCTGACAACACAATTTCAGACGACCGTTTCATACAAGTAATATCCGTATATCCAGTTACTTGTCCCGGTCGGGTACGGATACAAAAATCATATATTCATACTCATACTTGTTAAAATATATTATATTTTTTATATATTATATATTTTATATATTTATAGACCGTACCTGCTAATTTAACCATCAAACACGACCCGTACTTAACCCGTTTACACCCCTAATTCGGACCACCGAGCGATGAGTGGTCATCAAACTGGAACTTGTTTTCAAGTCACGATTCCTGACGCACATATTAATTTATTACAAATTCAGAACCATTTTACCGAAAATTAAATTGATAAAAACCCTACATCCACTACCATTCTCAACTGCCGGACAAAAACCCTTCTCGCCGGCACTCTACTCCGCCACCACGATGCCCGTCGACGTCCATCCCAAACCAGACCCCTCCCCATCGGAGACCTTCACTCCCATGGACACGACCGAAGACGGGGTGGTCGAAGAGCAAGAGGAGGAAGACGTCGTCGTCCGCGAGATCGACGTCTTCCTCAACCCTTCACCTCTAGACGAAAATACGAGTGTAATCATCTCCGTTTGCTTCCCCTTTTTCCTTCCAACTGCAATTCGTGCGTATATCTGCTTATCGCAGTTTGTTGTTCCGAATTCCGCAGCTTTACGTTATGCAATACCCGCTTAGACCCTACTGGCGCCCCTACGAACTTGGCGAGAGATGCGAGAACGTATGCATTTGGGTTTCGGTGAATTGGATTTGGAAATTCAATTATCTGCTGATTGGTTTAGGATTGTTGTATGTTGAGGTGTTGATTGTTGTGTTTGTGGCCAGGTTAGGATGAAACCTAAGCAAATGGAAATTGAATTCGACCTCAGCATTGACACTGAAAGCGAAAATTACGACGACAATTATGATCCGCTTTTGGAACCGAAATTTCAGGTTGAGTAAAAACATTTTTTTTTGTTAACTGTAAGGATGGTTTACTTTTTGGAGGATGCTTCAAGAGGGAGGGTCATGCGTGTCAGCAATGTGTTGTTCTTCTTCATGTTTAAGATTTGTACTGAGTATGTTTGCCCAAAATGGATTTGAAGACCAATTTTCCTCTTGGTTTTTCTTTTATCGTTCTAAATTTGATAGACTAAGTTAAGAAATTTATATGCAAAGTTATATGTTTTTTAATCTAAAAGTGCTTTAGGGGTAGTACAAAATACTCAGATTGAGATGATACAACACGAATATTATTGTTAGTGTCGACTGTGTCTGAATTCTTCGCAGACACCAGAAATATGAACATGTAGCAATCAAGTTTTTAGATGTTTATAATTGTTGTTTTGATATTTATCACACTTGTTATTGATAAATAACTGATGGGAACTTATGGTCTATCTCAGACACTATCTTCATCTAAGGTTCCTCTTGCAACAAGCTATGCTGTGGGAATTTTGGAGGAAAATCAGGTAATTTTTATAAAGACGTACTTGTCAGAAGGAACTCCTGCATCATTATAGTTAAGTTTCTCTGGTTTTCCTTTCTCACACATGTTCTGTTGATTGGGAATCAGTCTTAAAGTTCCAAAAATCATGAGAAGAACAAAAAAAACTCATTGTCTATTATTCTTATCTAGTTTATTAGTTTGTTTACTTAATTATATCACCAGAATGTAAAAGTTGTTTTTGTTATCTGCTGGGATTAGAACAGTTTCCAGGAAAAGAGCACTTGTTGGAGTTAGGAACTTAAAGTTGAAAGTCAGAAAACAACACAGTTAAGGGAGCCGTTCAGCTTCATGTGTAAGTAAAAAATTGAAAGTGCACTAAAACACGAACAATAGATAAATCTTGAAAAAGGTGACCCAACACAATGTGAAGATTTGAAAAGGCAATGGAATAAAGATTTGGTTACAAATTATGAGAAGGGCTTTGGAATGTTTAAAATGACAACACTTAAATCATAGGATCTGACTCAAGTTGCACAAACTTGGAGGTGGACAATAAATACGACTGTGAAATATGAAATGTTTTAAGTGATAGTGAGGTATCAAAAGTATCAATGGTAGGAATTGAAACATGGAGCTTAGTTCACCACATAGGCTCTTTTACTACAAGCTAAGATAGTTTATTTTCGTATTATGTGAACATGCATGTGCCACATAATCAATCCATTTAACGAGCAACCAAGAAAGCCTTATTTCTTCATGTTCACTGCCTAATTTTGTTAAAAATGATGTGTGAATTATTTTGCTCGTGCTTGGCTTTTACCAAACGAGTTGAATCACAACCCTAGCAAAACTATAAGCTGAACCTGATTGAGCAATCAAATCTTCTACTGGGACGACATAAATATTTGTTGTATAATGAATTTTAGTTGCATGGTACTCTAATTTATTGATTTCGAAATGAAGAACCTAACCTAGTATTTGCTAATTGGTAGAAGGGAAGAAACACGGTCAACACCATTCCTATCTAATTGTTCTTGACAATTACAATATTATAGGTTAATGTATAATTGTTCTCTTGAATAAGCATCAGCACATATAGATACAATCCATTGACCACTCTTCTTTTATCTTGCAGTTGCACTTGAATCCTCTTCCTGCAGTTGTGCAACTTCGGCCGTCCATGCAACACATGAGGTCCACTAGGCCGCAAAACACGAAAAATACTGTTGAAGCAGTTGGTGTTGGTTCCGATGTGAAAAGGAAAAATTTAGAACAACCTTCAAAGCCGACAAGTACCCAGGTTTATGCATGTGCTACTTTTGAGGGGGAGGGAGAGTTAATTATTGATGAAGTTTGTTTTTTAAATCTAATTAATAAAAATGTAATAGTAATTCCGTTTTTTGCTCATGATGGTAAATCTCTCACTGTGATGGTAATAATCTCTCACCCATTGTTTCCCCACCGTGGGATACTTTCAGGGCTCTACTCACATCATTTTTCTTCCATTCCCAAGATATAGATATTTTACATTTGAATAAAAGTTGAGTATAATATAAGTAGTTTTTTCTGTGATCTAGGCTCCTGTGTTAATTAACTTTTTCACTAAAAACAGCTACTTTCTAACGCTGACTTGGGAGCCAAAGCCACCATCTTGTGGCTGTAGCATTACATTGTGCTTCAATCTTATCTGATTTTATAATCTTAGATATTAATTTTGCCTTCTCAACCTCATGTTATCATAACCATAGACATTCATACGGGAGAGCAGAAATCGGCCGGTCCGGTTTTTTGGACCGGACCCCAGGGCAGGTCCGGGTTTCGGTCTGGTCCGGTCCTGTCTGAATCCACTTCAAAACCCGAATTTTAATATAAAAAATCCGGTCCGGGTTCAGTCCGGACCGGACCGGTGCTCAGCCCTAGACATTCATATCCCCTTAACATTTCCTCCTTTAGATATGGTAAGGAGATTGTGTAGCGCTGTTATGTTGGAAGTGGACGTATGATGGGGATTGAGGAGCATCTTAAAAGGTTGATATGATATTGTCGGATAATTATTAATTGAAAAGTCACTGTCAATTTTTTTTGGAATTGAGAAACCAGAAATGATTGGGATACAGAGGACAATGTTGCCGGGAGCATTTTGTTGGTTTTATTTATTTTCAAAGAAACAAGGCAAAACACCAATGTGAAATCAAGATTTCCTCATCACCTTGGTCCTTTATAATTTTAATAATTTATCGCCATCACATGATCCTCTATTTACATCAAAAAAATGTGTTGGAGCCTTGGAGGGGTTTGGGGTATTAGGTTTTTATTATTTTACCTTTAATCTTTCCATGCTTACCTCTCTTAACACAGGGTGACAAGCCTACCCTGCTTAATGTAGGAGCCTCTTTTGAGGTTTTAGGGTAATGTTGATGTTTCAATCTTTCATTTGGTCGACTAACCTGGATATTGGCAAGGGTTTATTTTTTAGTTACAAGTGGCAATAGATATTTCAGGTATTTGTGCTAGATTTCCAATTCCGAAGTGTTGCAATACTCAACATACAGAATTGTTGTCTATGTGGTTGCACATGTAGTTCAGTAAGATGTGGTCCGAGTCCACTGACTATGTCATACCAAATGCAACTTAGATTCTATGTATTTTGCCAAAAAATGTAACTTATATTGCTGTACACATTGTATTTGCATTTTTATAGTACATTTCAACATCCAAACTACATCTTTTGTAATTTTGTCTTGTTTTATATTTGAGGCTTTGGAGTTTGGGGGTAGCTTTGACATTTTACTTTTGGTTGTTTTATATCGATATTTCTGTTAATTACAAATGGCCATGTTTTAAATTTATTTGTTTTGTCATATCAAGTTTCAGAACATTCTTAGATAATCATCATTTATAGCTTATAGCAAACAGCAAGCTATAATCAGAACCTATGATTTCTGGATTAAAATTGGTTTGTAAAACAACGGTGACATTTATATAGTACGAGTGCTATGTAATTATATTTTTGATAATCATTTTTTGAATTACTTACGCCCTTGAATGCCTTAATGACTTTACCAAGTGGCATGTCACATGAATACCACGTTTCTGAATTTTTTGTTTCTAAGTTTTTATGCTATTTTTTAATTGCATTTGTTATTCTATGTTATGACCATTTTAATAATTTTTTCAACTTAGTTGTGCAATCTGTACCGTACTGATGCCTTGTTCCATTTTCAGAAGAAGTCAACACAAGGCTCTGAAATGAAGGACGCAGATGCTCCTGAGGTAGGGAATAGTATGTCTATGAAGCTAAGGGTTGCTTCATTTCTGATACCTTGCAGTTTTACATCTACTATTTTAGTTTTTCACCTACTAATTTCTGGTCACTGCATATATGAAAGCTGTGATTATTTTAGTATCGTGCATAAGTGGGCGATAGTCATACTTATCAGAGCTTCGTTGCCAAGTTTGATTTCCTATTTGCTTCATGTGCATTTGGATTTGTTTTTTTCCCCTTGTGACCTTGTCAACTTTGGTATTCCTTTCATCATGTCACTTTCTTTTCTTTTCTTTTCAATGCATAATAATTTTTGTGAACTCTGTTAGGGTTGGCATATCATACGAGCACTCAGTCTTGAGCATAGTATGATTTAATTAGCTCTCAAAGCTCAAAATGCTACGAGTTTGTCATACCTTATGTTCCATGCTTTAGTTAGCCCTCAAAGCCCAACATCCTATGAGTTTATCATACCATATGTTCCATAGACATAACGTACAAACACTTCTTGATTGGTTAATCCCATTTGAATCACAACACATGTTTGTAAAATTTGGCGAAGTTACACGCATTTATGAGGTGACAAACTACACCACTTAGATATTTGATAATGATACTGTGCTACTCAAAATCCACATATATCGTTATCATGACCCGTCCTCTTCCATCATTACTCCTTTTGGTCATATTTATCCTTTCCATATTCCACAACTATTTCCTCAAAAAGTGCTTCTTTTCTGTCATTTGTTCATCATGAACATTGTGTGAGTTGTGCAAGTTAAGGTTCTTCATCTAAGCAAGTTTCTCCCCTTTTTAGTGGTGATAATGTCAACATGCCATTTATATTTTACCAACTAGAAAATTAAAAAAAAGGAAAAAAGACACCTAAATCTTTATTAATCTTCTCTCTTTTATGTTTTTTTATTACTTTGCTTATGAAAGTGTCTGTTTTCAGGAATGGGTTCCCCTTGAGTTTTACCCTACAGAAAACCCATGTTCAAGTGGATATCGACAGAAAATGATAGCTAAACAGAATGAGGCTATCCAATTCCACATGAAACTGTATGCTCGGCAATTGATGGAATTTACTATCCTAATATCCTTCCTCTTACCATTCACTCTGTCCATCTGGAACTTACTGCTTGTCTTTTTGTATAGCCATGATTATGTGGACAACTTATGTCCAGCGACGTCATCTTCTGCTAGTGCCAGAACTGGAGGCCCTTCAAAAGAGTATGTCATACTATTGTCATGTGATTGTGATCCTCTGCACTCTCATGTTGTTGTACTTTAATTGTTGATTGATACCATATATTGCTTGGGTAAATTATTGATTGAATTTAGATGTGTTGAACCTTTTGTAGGATGCTTCTGTCAATGCCACTTGCTGAGCGACTCAGAGTTATATTTTCGGAGGTCAGATATATTTATTAAGTATTTTGTATCGTCTCTAAACAATCAATTATATATATATATATATATCAGGGCAGTATCTATAGATATTGACATGGATTTGTGCTGGAAATTCGCTAGGATAGGATTACTTTTCCCTCAAGCATTTCTGTAATTGATGAACTAGAAAGCACACATACTTCTGGACTCTTTACATATTTATTCCATACCATACCATATCGGATATCATACTTGGCTGGTACCTGCGGATATGTATCCTACACTATTAAGGAGTTTTCTGGTTAACATTTATAATTTTAGATTTGAATACTTTTAGATCCTTCCTAGCCACTTTCAAACTCTTCTTGGATGCTTAACAATGCTTTTACATAACATTCAAATATGACTATATGAGAGGAATCACAAAATAGTATCTTTCTTAAATACGCATCCATAAAGGCTTATGAACTAAATTGTCTTGTGAAAAATTGTTGTATAGCCACTAAATCTTTCTTTTCTATGTGTTGTGTATTTTATATTTGAATTTATGATCTCCATTTAAGGGTAAAATGATATAACACTATATAAAATAAATTTTGACACCAACATGTCCTTGCCATATTGTATACTGCTTTAATGGAAAATCTTGTGTCCATTTAATCGTATCTTGCCATGTTTCCCAAATCCTATCCACGCTTCATAGTTAAGGAACATGAATTTCTTTTCATTTAAGCAGATATTGAAATGATCGGTTGATCATTATACTTATGATTCCAGTTGCCATTTGCTAATATCATGAAACTAGTATGACTTTGGCCCTTCCATTTTGGTTGTTAAAACTGTTTCTTGATTAGAAGTTGTATCTGAATTCTGAAGTTGTCATTCTATATCTTCAATCAATTGTTTCTTTTGTTACACTAGTTGTTCATTATCTTCTCATGCCTTACTCCTATTTGCATGCATATTAATGCCACTTCCAAAAAAAAAATCTTATCTTTTGATATTATGTCTTTTATAGCATTCCTACCTCTTCGACCCGTTAATATTTCCAAAAGAAATATGTTCAAGGCTTTGCTGTCAGTTACATGTTCACCTGTCTTCCCAAATGGCTAAGATTCTCTGTATAAATTCATATGTTTGACTCTGAGATTCTTGGCATCATTGATTCAGGGTTCCAAAGTGCTGCGGTTTGACGTGCTCATGCATTATGCTCCCAATGACTCGAAGGATGATGTCCTGGATGTACTTCCTAATTATGCAGATTTTGTTCAAGGTTTATGGGTTTCTAAAAGCTCTCTGTTTTGTGAAGGCCGTGATACTGTATTGAGAGATTATGTTCTCTTATTATTTAGTAAGAGCAATCGAATCCCCTCCGAAGAGGTAAAGTGGAAATCTGATGTTCAGTTGCGTATCTTGGGTCCCTTAGCCAGAGGAAGACCTTCTTTGAAGGATTGGAAATTCAAGGAGACTACTGATATTTCTTTTATAAAAAGTCATCCGCATATTGTCAGACAGCAGGAAGTTTCTTGGACCAATCGTGAGAAGGGAATCTTGGATGCTTATCATGCTTTACGTCGTTTAGGGACGGCTGCTAAGGATCATTTTAGACCTTCTCCCGTCAATCTGAATTCTACACCTAGTGGCATAAAAAATGGTGCACAAAGACTTAGAGAAAAGTCTGATGGAGCTCGAGAGGCAGTTCCAAAGGCTGTAGTTAAGGTTCTCCGCAATTATAAAGTTTGTGGGTAACTACTACTTTCACACAAGTTCCTGACTAATCATGATTGTTATTGCATTCATTGGTTTGTTTACGCACCCGTCATTTTGCGCTCCATTATTTTCTATTGATCTGCGATGTTTTCAGTTTGTTGCAAACTGCTTCTTGATATATATTTTTTCTTTCTATTTTCAGCTTGCAGAGTGTATTTTTATACAATGAAGCCAAGTTTAAGTTGATCCTGGATTGCCCTTTTTATAGTTTATAGCCTAAAAAAGTAACAATATTCTAGTTGAAATAGAACTTTATTGATTGCTTTTCTTCACGTCTATCTGATCACATATTCAAAGTTAAAATAGATGAATCCTTTGAAGATGTTAAATCCCCCAAAGATATGCTCTTAGTCATGCCCATGAACATAAATTTTAAAGGAGAAAAACAGAAATGAGTAAATATTGGAGTTTTAGATAGTAGTTTATGAGAAGATTTTTTTATTGACCTATATTAATCAATTTGTCTTTATCTATGGCAGTTTAAATATGATTAGGCAGAGATTGCAGGAAATGGCTCTATCAGATACAACACTCCCAAAAGTAGACTCTCGATCCATTACTTCTGCTGCAATTGATATTATTGCCTCACCAAAAGATTTTAAAGATATCATCAATCAAGTTGCAATTCAAATTCATGACGTTTATGTGCTGAAATCTCTTAATGATCCAGCATTGGACCCATTCAGGTTTGAAGTGTTCGTTATACATTATAAGATATTCCATTTCGAATATTTATCTATTTATTTCTTTTTCCTTCAGAAATGTTGTTATTAATCTCTATCGTGGTAAAGAGCCAAAATCAAAGCTAAAAAAAGCTGAGATTTGCACAGCTGCAAAAATGGAACTTCATAGGGATATTTCCAATGCCGAGTATAATCAGGTTTTTTTAAAGATACATTGACCGTACCCTTCAAATACAAGGAAGAAACCGAAAGTTGTGCAAATCTCAGTGCTTGTTTTGAACCTTTTGTTTTATATTGCAGGTTATGAATGAACTCTGTGTTTCACTCAAAGGGGGAGGCTGGGTATTAAAAAGTGGAGATGGGCCTGATTGACTTTTTGATCGTGTCACTGACCAGCTTTGATGGTAATTTCCCCTACTCTTTTGTTGTCTTAACTTGAAAACCTTTCTCTCTCTCTGGAATCAAAGTATATTGTTTTCGTTATGACAGTAAAAAATAATTTCAGTGTGCGTGCCATAAGATAATGTGAGTATATATATCCAATGTTTTATTATTCTTATTGGTTGTCTGGGTGGCGGGTGCAGATCGTATGCTGCTGCCTCCACTGCAACTGCCTGGTTATACTTCATCCAATCACCTTCTCGACACACTTCTTCACCCTTTCAAACGGTTGTTTACATGTTAGGTTTGTTAGTTGGTTTTATGAAATTATTCTCACCCGTTCATTAATTCAGATAGATCTTGTGTTTGTGCAGCGATGGGCTTGTCATTTACTTTTTCTTTAAGCTGTCGAAGGCTAGAGGAAAAGATTACAAATCCTGCCTAATCATGTTCCTTTTTATCTAGTGATTCAACAGTAAACTTATTCCACATGTATATCGAGTATAACCTGATACTGTACCGAAATTATTCCTTATAGAAATCAGGAAAATGATTTCCAGTCAACTGTTTGATATGGTGTGCTACTGCTGTGAGCTGACTTTGCTTTTGTTAAAGCATTCTATGCTCGTGGACTTGTGGTTAATTGTGCAGTACTAATCTTTGTATGACTCTATAAGACTATAATTGATAAACTGATTAAATGTATGGAACTGACCTCTTGTATTTGAATATATAGGTCAAAACGTCCCCAAAACGTAATTGGAAGTGTAGAGCTAAAAGCAATAGGCTGCAGCTAGGCTCGCCCATCTTTCATGTTTTTACACGAGAAATTTACCTTTAAAATGAGATTTTTGTTGGAAGTTTGTTCACATGTTAGTATTGTTTCAGCAAGATCCTTGGGGCAAGTCTTCATCATTCCAAGCACAACTATTCCAGATACAGGAGGCTGTGATTGGTAGTAGGAAACTTTAGAGAAGTGGTAAATTGATTTTTAAAATGAATTTTAGGTGATTGGTCGGCATTTGTGTGTGTTCGAATGTTCTGGAGTGAGCTCTTCACTTCCCGATGAAGTCATCTCTCAGCTACGTTACGTTGCTTGTTTTGAATGACCGCAAGGTCTGACAAGATCATGGCGAAGGGTTACCACTTACCAAGAATGGTCTATACAGGTATACAGTATACTCAATACGATTGGCTTCATTCTTCCATCGTTTTTGTTTTGGATTTTCTTCTGTTTTGTATAGCAAGTAGATGAGAAAATGAAAGTTATACATCTAAGCGGGCTTACGCCCACGTGTGGGTGAAAGTAACTGCCAATAACGCCAACACGGTGTTGGCAACACCCGCGCAGCAGGTATTAACGATTATGTTTTTATAATCTTACAATATATTCTAAAATTCTAGAAATATAACGAAAAACGATCTTTGTGCAAAACAGTTACTACGCATTACACAGAAAACCGGGAAAAAAAAACTAAAATATACAGAAACGAGAGAATACACGCAAATCGCAGATCTTTCGGAACAATCTTACATTCAATGCAGATTTGGTATAAAAACATACCATACCATATTTTCAATTTCCACACACGCAAATGACTGAATTATGGATATGGAGGCGGAGCTAATGGATACCATACAGTTTACATGCATGAGTGCATGACCCATGGATGCTTTTCATTATAGTTTTAACATCTATTAGTATTTACTATTGTTTTAACATTCTAGTATTTACTATTGTTTTCATTTTTCCTACCCCCTAAGGTATAGGTGCCTATAAATTAACAAATCTCCATTCAGACACGAGCTAACATTTTGAGAAGTGGACGATAACCAACATGTCACAGGAACTAAGTCGACAGCTGTATTCTCTTTTTTCTAATGGTACAACGGTCACTTTGTGTACCCACAAAGACATACGTTTGAAATTAACTAGAGCAGAACATCGAAATAATAACTTCTCTGCCTTAAAGAATGGGAACTACTAAACGTCGCCCCAAAACTACTTAAATTGCCCTTGAAATTATCAAATTGCCCTTAACAATATATTTAATACTCATATCGTCCCGTGTCTATAAATAAGGCCTATGGTCTTGTATATTCATAATTTATCAGTAAAAACACCACGAAAATGTCTAGCGAGGGTGATGCATCGGGTGAGGTAAGCCTGGCGCGGGGCAAATTTTGGGCCGAGCGTCTGCATTAGACGCCTCCCCCAAGGTGAGGGCGTCTGCGTAGGACGCCCTCCCCATGGCCGAGGCGTTTAACGCAGACGCCTACGCAATGGGAGAGGCGTCTTATGTAGACGTCCTCCCCATGGGTAAGGCGTCTGTAGTAGACGCCCATCCCTACGGCAAGGCGTCCTACGCAGACGCCTTACCGTTGGTGAAAGCGTTTAACACAGACGCCCCATCCATGGGGCAGGCGTCTAATACAGACGCCTGTTTTTTTTTGTTTTTTTGATTTTGATTTTGTTTTTTTAATTTCGACTTTATTTTTTAAATTTTTTAATTTCGATTATATTTTTTTATTTTTTTAATTTCGATTTTATTTTTGTAGGTTCCAGATTTCGGTGGTGATGGAGTGGATTACAGTGAGTTATTTCAAACTACACAAATCTTTGCAACAATCGATGAAGCAAGTAAATGAGCCAAACAAGTAGCTATCGGAGCTGGGTTTTTTTTTGGTCGTGTCGTCGTACAAAACAAGATCAGATAGTCGGATGGATTGTTATTTGAGATGCGACCGGCGAAATCAAATGGAGTCTCGGGATATGGATACTGCACTTCGAAGAAACACCAAAAGAAAGGGTTGCGGTTGCCGTTTCTTAATAAAAGTGGTGGAGCGACGGGATCGTGATGGATGAGTTGTGGTTTTTAATAGTGGTCACGGACATCACAACCACAGACTGGCAGTTTATCCAGAGGGTCATCGTCAAATTAGTGGTCTAAGTTCTGGGGCGAAAAAGATTGTTCGTGATATGACAGAGGCGCAAGCAAAACCACGGAACATCTTGAAGGCAGTAAAAGAAAAATTCCCAGAGGACAATCCAAATCAAAGGCATATTTATAATTTCAGAGATTACATGAGGAGGACAAAATTTGAAGATCGGAATCCCGTCCAGCAGTTTCTCTACCAAGCAGTGCAGTGTGAGTACTTACATTGGATTATGGCGGATCCAGAAACTGATGTCGTCACTCACGCTTTTTTGGCACATCCGACGTCAGTCCAGTTGTTGCGGACATATCCTTTCGTTATCTGCATGGATTCGACTTACAAGACGAACAAGTATAAGATGCCTTTGTTCGAAATGATTGGGGTCACACCAGCAAACATGAATTTCCTTATTGGATATGCGATTTTGATGGATGAATCTTACTCCAGTTATTTGTGGGTGATGGAGAAGTTGAGATATCTGTTATTGGGGACTGTCAGCCCGACTGCAATAATAACAGACCGGGAGTTAGGCCTTATGCGACCAGTGAGAGAGGTTTTTCCTGACTCTGCTCATTTACTCTGCACATGGCACATCAACAAAGATGTATTGAATTACGCATACCACGTATTCGGCAAGAATAAGGAGATGGCAGAGACTTTGAGGCGTGGAAGATGGAGGAAGATCATGCTTTCTACTTCAGAAGCCGAGTATGATAGAGCTGTGTATGCTCTGAAAGATTTGTATAGATCGTGGCCGGCTATCACGGAGTATCTGGACACCACGTGGTTGGTGCATAAAGAAAAGTTTGTGCTGAATTGGACGAACAAAGTCCTTCATTTTGGGAACACCACGAATTGTAGGGTCGAAAGTGCTCATTCGGCTCTAAAAGAGTGGATTTCTACATCGACTTCAGCTCTGGACACTCTTTTCGAGCGCGTCAACGCGGCTACTGAAATGCAATCGAACGCAATCGTCCATCGCTCTTGTCCTCGCTCCGGACGGCCCACATTAATTAATTTAGCAATTATCTAAATTTATAATCAATTATCTTTTTTAATAAAAAAATATAAAAAATAGCGGGCGTCCGACGGAGCCGCCCCGCCCGCTATTTTTTATTAAAAAGATGTTGGATATTTTACAAGTTTCGAGTACACTGGGGCGTCCGTTGGCTCATTACTGACTTCCAAAACATTATTTTTTATGATTATGAGAGGAAGATGAAGAGAGATGTGTGATAAGAGGGTGAAATGTCGCATTATAGGAGTAGAAATGAGAAAATGACAAAATGATAATCTGTAGTTAGAATATATAACTAGAAATATCAATATCTAAATGATATCAAAATACGATGCATGCAATTTAAGTATTTAAAAATTAGACTTTTTTCTGCTTTTTATTAATGAAAAATATGCTTAGGATTTTTTTAAATATGCCAAATAAATAATATGCTTGATGATGGATCTTCTTTTATCTGTTGGCCTTAATGATTATTATGCCCACTTAAAAGGCTACGTTTAGCGATCATTTCTCTTTTTGTTTTGTTTTGGTAATCATGAAATTAGAGAATATGAGAAAAGGATAAATTCAGTGCGTAAACTTAAACTTTGTTCCTAAAAGATGTCGATAGTATTGTAGGGATATTTTGATAATTTATGATTTCTAAGAGCACCCTTAACGGGTGCTCTTTTGGGGTCGGGTCTGAGGGGACCCGACCCCAGCCCCCCTTAATGGGGGGCGGACCCAGGTCGGGTCCAGACCTGGGTCTGCGACCCGACCCGGGGGCGGACCCGGGCTGGCCACGTGGCCAGCCCGGGTTGGCTGAATTTTTTTTTTTTGCTATTTTTTTGTTTTTATATTTGTTATTTAATATATATTTGATATGTATAATAATTTATATAATTAGAATATATTTGTGAAAATTAAAATAAATGAAAATAATTAATGAAAATTAGTAAGATAAATGTAAAAATAATAATTATTATAAATGTAAGTAATTAAAGGAAATTAGTAAGATAAAAATACCATAAAAATAGAACACACGAATTTATCTAGGTTCATCCCAAAATACATTAGTAACCCCGACCGAGACGTTGGGGGTGTGCATTATAATTACAACTAATCAGTAAGAAAAAGGAAATTAAATAAATGTAAAAATAACCCAAAAATAAAGGAAAATAAATTAACATTAACTGCTTACACAAGCAAACACACAAAGATAGGACTACTTCCATAACTGGAAATACGAAGGAAATGTACTTAAACCAAATACATCATTCTAAAAATAAAGTTCAACTGATTAACAACAAAGTACGTAACTAAACCGATTAAAGATGTCCATTTTTCTCTGCCCAATCCAGTAACTTTGTGAGTGTCTGATCTTCCACTTCTGTGCGGCTCGACTTACTAAACAGTGTGTTCATCAATGCTATCTTCCCCGTGGCTAGCTTCAACATATGTTTTCGCTCTGATTTTTCACCTATAATTTGTGAACAATGTTCAAGTTTTGAACACAGCTCCACAACCCGGTCGTCCAGTTGAATTGGTGCTGGGGCTTTTCCCTTCTTCTTTGCCTTTTTTACCCCTTCTGGGCGCTGAAAAGGTTGTTGTGGAGTTTCATCTGGTGTTGTTTCGTCTAGCGGAGATGACCGGGTCGAAGAGCCTTCCGTGCTTTTTCTTTTAGTCCCGCTTCCTGATGTTGGAGTACTATCTACTTCCTCACGTTCAATTATTGTTGGGTGTGCACGTGTTCCCTTTCCTGAACCGGGTTTTACCAACGACTCCCACTTTGGATACTTGCGTAACATTTCCCATGCATGGAGGAATGAAAACTTGGTACCGACAGTGGATTTGTAAATATTGTGCGCATCACGAACGACGTCTTCGTGGTTGTATCCGCTCCTTTTCCGTCGTAGAGCTTCATCATAGCAACCACTCCATTTCATTACTAATGGCATAAACCTTCTCCAACGACCTTTCAATGAGTCCGAGAGGCGTGCGGTTATCATCTTGTTTGAACTAGCAGCTTGCTCGTACACGCGTGCCACTCTACCCCATAAAGCTCCGGCTTTTTGCGAGGTGCCTACAACGGCATCCATACTAACTTGCATGTAAGCCGAGATCAACGCTTCATCATCCAACGTGGACCAGGCCTTCAGCTTGTTTGGTTGTGGTGATCGTGTTGGTGATGGAGATGACGTACGTCGTCTTGGTTTTGTGGAGGGTTGGTCGTGATGTTGATCCTCATCATCAGAAGTTGAGATTGGGATAGTAGGACATGCATGTCCAGTAAGTAGGTTCGCATACATTTCATAAGGCGGTAATGGATTGTAATATTGTTGTGGTGGTGGATATTGTTGTTGCGGGTAAGGTTGTTGTGGTTGTGGATATTGTTGTTGTGGGTAAGGTTGTTGTGATGGTGGATATTGTTGTTGTGGGTAAGGTTGTTGTGGTGGTAAATATTGTGTGGGTGGATTTTGTGAAGAACTTGGATTGTTGTAAGGGTCGAACTGGTAAGGGTTGGGTGGTGGAATATGTCCATAACCACTGGAAAATAATGGCTGAGGGGTGCTTCGTCCGCGTTGTGAGTCACGATTGTGGTCAGGGGACGACATTCTCTTGTAAGTTGTGGTAGTGCCTTAAGGGTTGTTGTGGAAAATGAAATCCAAAATGTTAGTTTATATAACCTTCTTCAAATCATCGCATGGATTTACTGGACAAGTTTGAACAATTAAGATTCGTCCGACAACGCATGTTGCATGAGCAGTTAAGATTCGTCCGACAACACATGTTGCGTGAGCAGTTAAGATTCGTCCGACAACGCATGCTGTGTGAACATGTAAGATTCGTCCGACAACGCACGCTGCGTGAACAGGTAAGATTCGTTCGACAACGCATGCTACGTGAACATGTAAGATTCGTCCGACAACGCATAGTGCATGAACAGGTAAGATTCGTCTGACAACGCATAGTGCGTGAACATGTAAGATTCGTCTGACAACGCATGCTGCGTGAACATGTAAGATTCGTTTTACAAGATGGATTAATGTTACAAATAAGAGGTCATTGTAACGGGAACCTTAAACTGCAACTTCTCCTCAAACGCAAAGTCTCAAGTATGTCGGCTGACAATACTTCTAATTCCAAGTCTTCCTCTTCCTCATCTGATGACGTAGATGAGGCAATAGACCAAGTAACCGACGGAGTTGTTGAGTACATCTCCTCTTATCTCAATACACAACGTCCATGTAGGACGAGAAGGCGAACTTCTAACCCGGACAGAGATCGGACGGTTGGTTATAATCGTCTAATTACAGATTATTTTACTGACAGTCCGGTGTATTGTGATCGTATTTTCAGAAGAAGGTTTCGAATGCGGAAGAATGTCTTCCTTCGAATTGTAAACACGCTCGAGGCTACCGATGTATTCTTCCAGCAACGACCAGATGCGGTGGGTCGACTTAGCATATCAGGTATCCAAAAATGTACTGCAGCGCTGCGGATGTTAGCATATGGCGTAGCAGCAGACGCGGTTGACGAGTACTTACGTCTCAGCGAAGCAACCGCAAGAATGTCCCTCCAAAAATTCTGTGAAGGCGTCATCAGCAATTTCGGTGTTGAATATCTACGAATGCCTAATCCAGCGGACGTAGCAAGATTGCTCCAGGTTGGTGAACTACGAGGGTTTCCAGGCATGATGGGCAGCATCGATTGTATGCATTGGGAATGGAAGAATTGTCCAGTTGCTTGGAAAGGACAATATCAGGGCCGAAGTGGAAATGCAACACTTGTTCTGGAAGTTGTTGCATCTTACGACTTATGGATTTGGCATTCATTTTTTGGGATCCCAGGATCGTGTAATGATCTGAATGTCCTCCAACGATCTCCAGTTTTCGACGACATTATGGAGGGACGTGCACCACCTGTTAGATATGAAGTGAATGGCAACTCGTATGATATGGGTTACTATCTCACAGATGGCATTTATCCAAAATGGGCAGCATTTATGCAATCAATCATTCTTCCTCAGACACCAAAAGATAAATTGTTTGCCCAATTTCAGGAAGCAGCAAGGAAAGATGTGGAACGCGCATTTGGGGTACTTCAAGCAAGATTCGCCATCGTGAAAAGGCCTTCGCTAGCATGGAGTCCAGAGATTCTCGGTAAAATTATGACTGCATGCATAATATTGCACAACATGATTGTGGAGGACGAACGCGACTCTTACGAGCAGTTGGTGGATGTAAACGAATTTCTCAACGACCGTCCTCAGAACACCGCCGGAAGTTCAAACGAGTCAGGTTTTCCGTATTCCACTGATAGTATCGTAGATATTAACAAATATTTGCGTAACAGAGATCGGGTTCGGGACGCCCGGAAGCATATAGCATTGCGAGCCGATTTGATCGAAAATATATGGCAACGCTTTGGAAGGAATGCAAGTTAATTTTGTTTGTAATACGTATTGTAATAATTTAATTTAAAGTTATCGTATTATGTATTTGTCGAATTTTAATTAAATCTACTTTTTTGAAATTATTTGACAATTAACGTAATTTAATTAGATTAAGTTACTGTAGAAATAATTTATTTAGTAGTTTATGTGTTTTTGTGATGAAATAGAAAATGAGGTAGAAAAAAATTATGTGGATGAGAGAGAGTGTTGAAAGTGGGATTGGGGTTAAGAAGTGAAAAATGGGTTGGGTTGGGTGGTGGGTTGCATAGTGTTTTTTGCTGATGTGGCGGAGAGAGAAACTGGGTTGGAGGAAAAAATGGAGTTGGGGTTAACGATGCTCTAAGGAGCGTTAACATCCTGTTGTTGGTCGCTAGAATCTAACAAACGCATATAAAATAATAATTAGTTCATTACAATACCGTCAATATGCATGTTAACTGACCTCGTCCATCTTACTTATTACAGTGATGCGAGGATATCTCTATCTTACTTGAATAGTTACAATGATGATCGAAAGGATTAAGTCGTACATGACTACTCTTACCTGTACAAACAATTATTGTTTTAAGGGGACTGGATGTGACTATTTTCTACGTATTAATCTAGCGAAGATGTGGTACAAAAAAACCAATCTGCTGTTTTGAGTTTTGATGAATCATTGAATTCTACCCAAACAATGGAAGAAGATTTCCAAATGGAATCGTGCAATATTGCCAAGTCTACAATCACCTGCAATTTAAATCACCGGCCAGTTAAAATAACCCTGAAGTAGATGCAATTAATCAACATTTGGAACCATGATATATTGATATTCTATGCGTGCTGCTTAATTTTATATTTTTACCAAAATTATTATTTTTATCTCTCTGACTCTCTCACAGTCACACGATATGATTAATTCTCATAATAAAGATAAGGATGTGTCGAGGTTGACTTCTCAGACGATTTTAAAATGATTAATTGAAAACGTTGAAAATTTTAATATTAAAATCACATCACTTCTTGAATAATATTCGGAAGAAATCAACCTACTCCACCCAACTACCCAGGAAAAATGATATTTTATGGTAGGGTTTTTTGTTTGTGTGTCGTTACAAAACATTATAATTCTCAAAATTCATCATCACTACAACTATTTGTATATATATCATCGAAAAACAAACATCGTATCCCAAATATCATTAAATTTTTGGACATGTTACTCATTTGATGGATTCCGACGACGACTTAATTTTTTCCGATGATAATGTGATTGACATAATAAAAACATATTTTTTAATTGTAAAATTTACAAATTATATCGTGTATAATATTTTTTTCAAACGTCTCCTCTCTCCCATCTCCTTATTTTCTCTCTCTACTTTCTCCCTCTCCACTTTTTTACTCTCTCTCCACTCTCAAACAAAACATCTCCTTTGATCTCTCTCTCATCGATCCATTTTTCTCTTTCTTGAATCTCTTTTTTAATTGTTTTTTTTCAATTTGAATTTCAAATTAATCTGCCTTCACATTATGATTACACGTTTGTTATTGTCATTAATCCTCCACAAGTCACAAATTAGTGAAGTGACAGGATTATTCCGTTGTATACCCAAACTATACTATGAAAATACCTAAATAATATCACTTGTATACACAAATCATAAAACATAAATGAAAACAAAAATATAAAGATTGTACAAAATAAGTTTTTTAGTTCATTAGGTATTAATACAAACATTAATTAATATAAAATTATGCAATATTATAATAGAAAAATACCCAATATATGAAACGAAAATACTTATATTATAACAAAAAATACCCAAACAAAAATGCAAACTAGGATAAAAAAAACATGTTGTCCTTCTCCTACTCCATCTCCAACCATTTTCCAATCCCAATCACCACCCACCCCACCGTCAGCACGGCCTCCACTGTTTCAGTAATGATTTTCTTGAGGAAAAATCGAACGTTGGCGGAAAATGGAACTAGACATTCAACGTTAGAAGTTTGTTGGGTACTTCTGTTTGGTGATCAGCATATCCTTTGTCGTATTTTTGGTAAATTGAGTACGATCATAAACAACGTCGACAGACTGTTGGGAAGTTCAGCATGTACATCTCCATTTTGTTCTTCGGGAACCCACGCGAGATGTCGTCCTGGATCTCAACAACTTGTTGTCATGTGCCGAAGAAGATATATAAATGTCAAACCGGCGGTTGGGTATGTTGAAGTGGAGTTTGGATACATTGCACATCATCTTGGATTAGGTTGAGGTGAAGTGGAGTTTGGATACTTTCACGATGAAACCCCTCCAAGTTGGATTTTGAACTAACGGAAATTGCCAAAATTAGGTTCTGAACATTAATGAAAATGAGCACCAAATACCAAAAAGACCAAACAAAACAATCTAAAATAGTGCATTATTTGAATTAATATAAACACGGAATAAAAAGGGATGTAATTAATGTTAAATAAACTAAATAAAACTTTGTTGATGAAACTGCAATTAAGAAGAATCTGAAATTCGAAGGAAAACATAGAAAATCAACAAATGAAGAGGAAAAATAAAAGTTTAATTTAAGGTAAATTAAATTTAACAACAAACGAAAAGGGAAATATTATTTAAGATAAGGTGACAAAGATAGAAAAACAATAAATGAAGAGTGAAAAACAACGCACGTTACTTTGTATAAGGTACGTATATAAATTCCTAATAAAAACACAGTTGTAAACAATGCCATACGAAGCTGAAGCATGAACTTAACAAAACAATACACGACCTTTCTAGAGTCTAAACCTCATGTCTAAGATTCATATACGTGATTTATTTAACATAATCAACTACGTACACCGAACAAGTAAGTAGCAGTTCAGCAACAACATTTCTTGAATTTTTTTATCCTCCTATGATGTCGGACCGGTTGTGGTTCTTGAGAGATCCAAATATCATTCGTCATGAACATAGCCCATGTGCAATTAACATGTGCTTATCAACTAATGCACTACACGAACACAATATTTTAAGCAACCAATTAGATGTAGAATACAGAGAACATTTTTGGTGGCATGAAGCTACTGATCGTGTTGAATATGCAGCAGACGATGTTGTTGATTTAATGTTTGCTTCCGCATGCAATATAAGTGGAAGTTCGACTCTCACATTTAATTAAAAATTCATGCCCAACGAGGCATCGGTCCCACTATTTTTTTTAACATTAAGGCCTGAAGTCTAGAGGTGGCCCGTAACTTGTCATGTCATGTACATTTTGGGTATAAGGAAACGTCTCTTAACATGTACAGAACGTTTAGGTCGTGCATGCACCAAAAATATTGTTAGATTTGGGTTTAGGTAATGACATATGAATCTTTATCTGGTTAGACCTGGGTACGAGTTACGACAAAAACTTGTTATATATAGATTTTTTACACGACATGACATGATTGGCTGGCTCAACTTATGGTGGATAGGTGGTCGACTAATTTGCACTTACAACCAACTTCTTGGATTTTAAACTTTTCAAAACAAAAAATGCTTTCGACTTTATTAATTAAAAATATATATAAAAATGCTAGTTCTAATGTAAAGCCGGCTGACAACTCTAGGGAGCTATTTCTGCGCGACAATGAGAGCACCCTTAACGGGTGTTCTTTCCGAAAAACCCTCCCTTTAGCATCCCTTAACGGGATGAAAAACCGGGTCATCGCAGGTCATCCCCCTCTTAACGGGGGAGATGACCTGGTCATCTTCGACCAGGTCACTGCCCCAGGCGTTGAAACGCCTGGGTCGACGACCCGGAATTCCCGGATCGTCGAATAAAATAATATTAAATTTTATTTTTATTTTTTTTTATTTTTGTTTTGATTTTTTTAATTTTTTTGTTTGAGTTTTTTTATAAATTTTTTTTTTGAAAATTCGTTTTATAATTGTTTTGATTTTTTAAAATTTTTTTAAAATTTTTACCAAGATGGACCCCGAAATGATGTGGAGGAGAGAGGTTGGTTGTTGTGGGTTGTGTTGGGTTGTGGTTAAGAGATGAATAGTGTAGGAAAGAGAAGAAGGTGGGTTGAGGAAAGAGAAGAAGGTGGGTTGAGGAAAGAGAAAGCTGATGTGGAAGAGTGAGAAAACTGATTTTGAAGAGAGAGAGCTGATGACCGGGTCGTCCAGGTCATGGTTAGTGATGGCCTTAGCGTCAATCCGTGAAACCTACAAAGAAACCTGCCATTCACACGTTTGCTAATTCATTTACGATGTTTTCCTTCTCGATCCTCAAGCCAACAAGTTACTTCTTATAGCATGTCGGAACAATAGACGGTGTGAAGAAAATGATATCATTAGTGCATAACAACCACGTGGGAACATCGAACGAGAGTTTATCTTAACAGACTTCCATTCTGTTTCCACTTCACAATCAAGAACAAGACCTTAATGGTTAGGTATCGTCAAACCTGCTTCCTGTGAATTTAGGTCCACATTTGTCTGTTAATCTTGGTGGGAAAAATCAATGATATGTTTAGACTCGGTTTGTCTTCAAAGTGAGAAATAGCAAATCATGTCAAGCCCTGCTCATGTGCATCGTAATCCGCCAAATATGACCAAGCCGCAACAAGCGCTGCAGTTCAGAGACAAACTAACCAGAAAATACAAATATTCACTTCAGGCGCAAGTAATAACAAGATACCAAACATGTAAGGACATGAATCACTCAGATAATGCTTACTCCTACAAACCAATCGTATTCAATTCAGTAACTTCATAAGCTAAAAAATGAAAAAGCTGTTGCCAATAATAAAACACTCGGAAGTTATAAGATGCTGAAATAAATAAATAGGTACACAGGAATAGATACTCAAACTGAAATTCCTCCCGACATATCAGACGGCCATAAAATGGTCTGCACCTTACTGTTGAGCACACTGCACCCTTGGGGCACCAGATTCCTCATCTTCGTCATATGCTTCCTGTTGTCTCTGCTGCTGCCTCCGCCTCATTTCTTCTTCAATGTTCACGTCATGCAAGGTGGTATCTTCACACTCCTCAAGTTCCATATCTGATGGTTGATTTCCTGGTCTAGGTGGCAGGATTTTCTCAAGTGTATGGCACTGTTCAGCTGATAGCACTCCTGAATCAGGGAATTCGACATTGAAATTGATGTAAAGACGACCTTTCATGAATGGTCTTTGATGTTGTGGCATCCCTTCGTCATTGATTGCTTTGTGTTGACCTGAAAAATAAAGATAAGATAGTTAAAAGACAGGCTTAAAAGAGTTGGGCAGCAGAAGTTCAAACAACAAAATATTTGCTTATTCTAATTAAAACAGTGAAACATACCAGGCTTCACAACTTCACCAGGATTTGATTTGATCAGCAACTGCCTGCCATCAAGGTGCGTTAAAGCAAACTGAAATCCACAAAGTGCTTCTGTCAAGCTGACTGTATGATCCACAAATAGATCATCGGACTTCCTCTTGAACTTTGAGTGGTCCTTTTGTTGCAGCACGAAGACTATGTCACCAGTAACTGTATCAGGCTGAACAACACATTCACAGAAAGGAAAGACATGTAAAGAAATAAATTAACAATTTAAGGAGATTCATGATAAAAGACCACACATGATACAGGCCAAATCCGCTAGACATGATTTCAGCATGATATTGCGGAATTCAGAAGAGTTATTGGAGATAAAAACAAAAAAATTGACATTACTTACAGCTTCATCAGCTTGCCCCTGGAAGACAATTTTCTGCCCATGCTGCATCCCTTTCTCAACATGCACCTCTAGCACTTTCTTTTCTGGAGTTACTTTCTTGCCCTGACACTGCCCACACCTGTCCTTTTCACTGATGACTTCACCTGTTTCAATGAAGATATAAATATACATATATGTTTGAAGTACGCAGTTTCCAATTAAGTTATAATGGGGAAAAATCTGGAAATAAGGTTTCCTTTATACCTGCACCACGGCATAGCTTACAGACTTGTTGCATCTGCTGAATCATGCCTGGTCCAATCTGTCGCATAGATGTTTGCACACCACTACCTTGACACCCATAGCAAGTCCCAGTAGCACCACTCTTAGAACCTTTCCTGAAACCAGTAAATGATAATGATTTAAGCACTCACAAAAAATAGTTCTTAAAACACAAAATGTAATGTCTGACGTTTAAGTACTCAGTGGATACTATATATCAACAATGTAGTGTCTAACATTTAAGTTCTCAGTGGATACTGGATAGTATATATAAACACAGTGGGATTGTGACCCTAGCGCACAAGTGCTTATTCAACAGCCTGCAAGTACAACAGAGTATTCAACAGCCTGCACGTTCTCTGTTCAGTAATTGAGAACTAACAAGGCAAGATGTCCAACAGATTATTCGAGAATAAGAGAGATTTATTTTATCATTCTTTCGAAGCTCCACTAGTAAACCATCACTGCCGTAAAATCTCAAGAAGAGATAAAACCATCACTGTGATCAACAGCCTGTATGTTTGACTAAGCCAACCCAAGCCAAAGGGTGGTGTTCCCATACATGTATGATAGCATAAACGATTTGAAACATAATGCCATTGGAAAACTCATTCTACGGCTGGTCCTATTAGGTGTCTAGGTCCTTGCCAGCCTCTCTCCACTATAAACATGAATCTTACATGTTACAGCAAAAAAGTAACGCTTTCAAGGCAGGAAGCCAAGAATCAATGATCCACAATATTTGCCCTTCCAGAACCTCCCCAGAATACTTGACGTGTCTTTACTAGATCACATGTTGTCACATGTATTAAAAAAATGACAGTGATGAAAAAACACACCAAATACAGAATCCAAGCTGCAATATGGAAAGCAACCCAATTATCAAAATGACTACAGGAACCAATACCACCTAGGTGGAGCGGTGGTGGGCTAAGAAGGCACATGGCGGTACCCCAAACAGTATAAACCAATACTATAAAAAAGCATGAAGAAGTATCAGACCAGAGAGAAGTTTGAAGTTACCCTTTGCATTTTGAACATATGACATTTCTTGACAAAGAGAGTTTCTTGGAAGTCCCATTGTACAAGTCCTCCAGAGAGACCTTCAAAGTATGGACCACATCTTCACCTTGCTTCATTCTACGTCCTCTTGAACTGCCGCCTAATGTGTCCACATTACCAATTAATCATCAAATAAGTCAGCCTCGTGATAACAAGGATGACTGAAACTGTCATGGTACCAAAGAAGTTAGAGCAGAAAAACACTTTGCAGAGATGAATGATGCCACTCACCACCACCAAATGCCCCACCGAAACCACCACCAAACAGTGACTCGAACACATCAAACGGGTTGTGGGCAGGACCTCCTCCCATCCCTTCCTTGAGAGCGTCTTCGCCGTATTGGTCATAAATTTCTCTTTTTTCTGGATCACTAAGAACTTCATATGCTTCAGATATCTCCTTGAACTGTTAAAAGAAACAAGTGTAAGAAAATGCCGAAACTTTGAGCAGAGAAGATAATGTTGATTATTGAAAACCATACACAACATGACTTTTCATCAACCATGACTAAGGAAACAATGCTACATGTCTTCCCCTCAATCGAATATCATAACATAACCACCATAACAAATTCAGACAAAATACAGAAATATAAGGTAATCAACTAATCATCACATTCAACCAACGACGGCCCATATTCATACCAACTTCCTCCTACACGCATTTGGCTTATCCTTGTTTTCTTTTGATCGGCCGGCCCATATCCATACCAACTTCCTCCTATACGCATTTAGCTTAACGTTGTTTTCTTTTTGATTGGTTGCGGTTATCTTGTGGCCATGAGCAATGATCATTTCAAACTGAGTTGTTCTTTTTTACATTCCAAACAGACTGCAGCTTACGAATCCCAAATCGATACTTTTAGTGCCGCAATACTTAACAACATATAACTCGAAATCGAAACAAAACAAAACAAAACCAAAAGAGTCACACACAAAAACTCACTTTCTCGGGATCACCGCCCTTGTCGGGATGGTTCTTCATGGCAGATTTCTTGTAAGACTTCTTCAGCTCATCCTGGCTCGCGCTCTGGGACACCCCAAGCAGATCGTAGTACTTGCTATTATTGCTCTTCTTCGGTCCACCACGCCCGAACATCTTTCCAAACCTAAAAGCCCCAAACAAAGCCCGATAAGATCCACAAAACCCCGTCAAAACCAACCAAACCCCAGATCCACGACCCAAAACCACCCAATCGGACGAATCCGGGTCGAAACCCTAGATTTGGAAAGAAAGGGGTTAAATTCGAAACCCTGGATCGCGTACCTCGGTTTCGATTTGGGACGAGGGAAGGGTGCGGGAGGGAGAGAGGAGGGTCGAGTAGAAGGTGGGGGTGGTTAAATAGTGACGGGTGGGGAGGAATCGGGGCCGTTGGATTACGGATGTGGGAGGGGTTTGGACGGTGGATGTGGGGTCGGGGTTCCGTGTTGGATCGGATCTACCGTAGTTGGACTTGACCAAGGCCAGCTTTATTAGGGTCATATTGTTTTTTTGGAAACTAATAATGATGATGGGAAAATATTATTCCGGGTTGACCCGATGGCTAGTGAGTCTTCTTCTTCCAGATAAAATATTATTTATTTATTTGGATCGTGAGATGAATTCAGGAAATCATGTCAAAATCAATTTACTAAAAAGTTCTGTTACGTATTTTTTTCCGAATCTCCCGTAATAAGATGACCGCGAAGTAAAGACTTTGGTTTTCCTACGTGTTGCGTTCTTGACCGTATCGATTTTTATTTTTATTTTTTTAGGTACCAACGTTTACAAAGTGACATTACTTGTGTTTTGATATTTGGAAATATTATGTCCAAAATTCGTGTTTGAGGTTTCAATTTCAAATGACTATGTTGAATCTAGAGGTGAAAAAAGAACGAATACGAAATTAATGTGTCTGTATCCGAATTCGAATTCATTTTTTTTACTTGTATTCGAATCCGAATCCGATCAGATTTATGAGAGAGAGATCTGACATCGTATCCGTCGGATTCGGATGCGAATTCGAATAAATTCACGTTCAAACCAAGTTCAAAATTCATTCCGAATTAGGATATCTGAATTCGTTAAACATTCTGAATAGACTTGAAATCATTTTTTGATTGAACCTTATTTTCAGGTAATAATACTAAATAAAACATGATTTTCAGGTAATAAAATATCATTAACACGTGTATTCTTACTTCCAAAAATACATGCATTCTCACTTCCAACGAACACCTGCTGCAGTAATTGCGTTTGGCTGTAATTGAACCATTTTGAAACCTTTTCATTTCAAAATGATTCCAAGCCTGAGATGTCAATATTTTTTGTTGTTTAATCTCCACAACATCTATAACTTCTTCACCCAAGTCTGCACCTAAATCATGTTCTGCCACAAGTTGTGCGACTATGCTTGTTTGAGCCACCCCTGGGGGAGCATCCAGATTGATTTCAACCATTTTTACTACAAAGAAAAGAAAACTTAGATCTTAAACTCAGACCTAAAAAAGAGAGGAGATGAGAGATTGAGGGTTAGAGTTTAAAAATGGAGGGGAGAAGTTACAACTCTTTGTAGTGTTGAGATTTCGGAGGATGTAAAATATCTTTTGATTTTTTATACTTAGATTACTATTGATCCAAACAAGAATAGATCTTAACTCTTTATTTTTTGCTTACATGAAAAAATATTAAACATAATATAGATAAGATAATTTAATTCATATATGCTTTATATATTATTATTTTTATTTATATGTGTATATAAAATACAAAGCGGATATTATTTGAATCGAACGTACTAATATCCATATTCGCTTCCTTTTTTAAGGATGTTCATATCCGAATACAAATTCGGTTGTGATTTTTTTTCTCGGATAAATCTTTGGATTTCGAATATTGAGTTGGTTGAATTGACGGATTTCAGACACAATGTTTCACCCCTAGTTGAATCTATAGGATCACTTCTAAGGTGAGTATGTGATAAGATAATATAATTTGTCAAATGTCAACGTAGTTCAGATGGCCGAGTTGGTCTAAGGCGCCAGATTAAGGTTCTGGTCCGAAAGGGCGTGGGTTCAAATCCCACTCTGGACATCGTTCTTTTGATATAATTAAATCCCTTTGTTTTTGTACTTTTGTTATATATTTCTTAATATTCTTGTTGCAAGATGCTTCTTTAGAGGCCTTCTCATATGCTCTTCCTTTGACTTTTTATTTGACAATTAAGATTATATATATTATGATGGTATCTTCAATCTTGTACCAATGTTGCGAAGTCAAAATACTAACAAACCATTGTTTTGTTTGACCATGGACCAATAAAGTGAAAACAACTATATTTTATATGATTCAGGAGTTACGTTTCTGGAGAACTTTACTTATGGGCATAAAAAAACCATGTGAAATTTCGAAGTAATTATTCTCTAGAATTCAATGATTTAAAATGAAATTCGTAATTTGTATAGTTCCACTTTAAATTATCAAAGTTATATCTTTTTCCAGAAAGTCCAGAAACTAACGACAACAATTAATGGAATTGTCGACCTACGAAATAAGAATTTGGTAGTCCATATATATTAACTTCAAACTAATATCATTAAAGGTGTGATTGACATCTAAGAAGTTCTTGTAAGTTTGAAACTTTATTTACACGACTCTCTCTCATTTTAAAGTATAACTTCTAAGTCACTCTACCAAGTGTATATTTTTAAGTCATAAAACTCAAATTCTATACTTTTAAGTTTTCCAGCAATTACACAGAAACTATTGTGAAAGTTCAATTCTCTACTTACTACGTAAGTTTTTCCATTACCAATGACACTTTAATTAAAGCACTTATCTTAAATTCACACTAACTTCAGCCCACTAACCAAACGAAACGAAAATCCAAGGTAAACACTTCTTTCGGGCTTATGCGTCTCTCCCCCTTCTCTCCACCACCTCATGGAACCCGAATTCCCGACGACCACCCACCGCCGCCACCCCAAACCCCCTCCGGCCGACCTCATCTCCACCCTCGATCGCGCCTCTCAATCCCTCAAGCTCCTACCCCCGTCCCAATCCCTCGCGTCCCTCCGCCACGCCTACCACGCCCTCGGCTCTTTCCTGGCCGACCTCGACGCCGAGGAGGCAATGTCCTACCGGACGGAGGAGGCGGAGGCGGAGTCTATGGAGGAGGTCGAGGAGGGGATGCGAGAGTGCGCCATCGAGAGCAAGAGGAGGAAGCGGGGGGTGAGGTCGGAGTGGGTCAAGGGCAGGGAGGAGGAGGAGGGGGAGGTGGGGGATATCGGGAGGAGGAGGAGGGAGGCGGTTGAGCTCGCGCTGCAGTTCCGTGGGTGAGAGAAGGTGATTGGATATGCTTTTGCTGGATTTGGCTTGTTTTTGGTTTTGAATCGTTTTGTTTTGTTTGGTTTCTGTTGGTTTTGATGATCGGATTTTGATTGTCGAAAATTAAGAATCACATTTGATTTACAATTGGCGTCTGGAAATTTAGAATTATCTGATTATCATACAATGGCCCAGGTACAATTGGGAATAGATTCTGACGTTTGTTTAGATATTTGAAGATGTGATTCGAAGTGGAACCTTTTTGTTTATTCGTTTTATTCTGTTTGGAGTTGATTTTGTTTTGCTGGTCTTAATTATGCCAATTTGATTGCGCTAGTAGTGGGGATTTATGGGGCATTGAAGTTTAACTTCTTCTCGGAAGTTCAGCTTCTGAAGATCGTGGCTTCCGGGTTTAGTATGTTGTTTAGCATTGGTAAGAAAATAGTGAGGGTAGGATAATGGCTGAGTTTGATGGGAAGAACAACTACTGTCTTTTGCTTTTACAAGAATGGCTGAGTTTGATGGTAAGAAAATAGTGAGGGTAGCATATGTCTTTTGCTTTTACAAGAATGAATTTGGAGAACGATTGTGAAGTACGACAACAACTGTTGTGTTTGACTTGTTCTATATAAAAAATGAAGATGTATGTTTTTGTAGACTATAGAGTTAAATTTTGAAGGAGCGGCTAGTGGAAATAAATACTATATCTTTTGTAGCACATTCATGGCAGCGGTTAAGGTGTGGATCTAATGGTGTCAGAGGGATATTGTTTCACATTTTCAACATGGAATTAGAACATGAATAATGGAGGTGGGTGGCCTTTAATATTCTTGTTTGATTGCTAGATTTAGTTGAGGTGTTACGATGGAGCTACTGCCTACTGTAAGTGTACATGTAGTGGTCTACAATACTGCAATATTGCTACATATCAGTTGTAAGTTATTAAGATTGAACTCGGTGAAGGTAGAATACCAACTAAATGTAAGAGATATGTTGCATACTTGCATTCCAACTATAGTAAAATCACAACTTAATTGTAGCTTACTCTATAGCTTGTTTTTGTCAGGTATGCTAGCAACAAAATCCACTCAACTACAACAACACATAATGATCAACAAGAAAACAAATGCATGACAAATTTAGTAACTAAAGGAATGGTATGTTGTTGGCGGTTCTCTTGACAATAGTAATTTCTCATATGATCATCTTCTTAAATCTTACTTTTGCAATGTCTGGCTGAAGATATTTGCTATGATTGTATTACCGTAGTCATAGCTTGGTGGACTTCCCCACATTAAAATATATTACAACATTTGTTTTGGTCACTGAAGATACTCTCACTACTAATATGAGTAGGAAAAATAACTTGTCTTTAGTACAAGTTAGATGTGGAACTTCTGGAATACACCACTCGGAATATAGTTCAACAACAATTTTGTAGTTGGGAAATTACTGCTGCTGCAACAAGTTGCCATACGAAATAAGAGTAAATTTGTATCACAACTTAGTCTTTGCAAAATAGTTTACCTATTTTACAAGTTACAAATAAGCCTGTTGAAATATTATCATCTAACATGTCTTATTTACTCAATAGAGACCGTCTGATTGCATAGGGAGGTAGTTATTGGTTGTAATTAATACCAGGCCTTGGTCTAAGAAAACTACTTCTGAAAAAGGGAGCTCAGCATGATTGCAGGAAATCAACCTTATTTATGGGAATCTAGCTTAGGTTATTACTTATTAGGCTGTTAGTGTAGGGAGCTAACTACAATTTCTACGACGAAGGATGTGATGTAGTTATTTATTCTTTGATTTGAGGAATCTTCCTTATTTCATTAGTCCAAATCCAATTTTCTTTATAATCACGATTTCTTTTTTTCTGGGCCAAAATTCAGTTGTCAAACAATTCTTTATTTTTCAACATTAAGTTTACTTTCTTTAAACAAATGCTTAATTTGATAATGTCTTTGTTTTTTTAACTAGTCATATTGTTGTTACTAGGGGAGGTTTTTGAGGTCTCTTAGTTTGAAGAGCTCCTCTTGATGCATTCCACGACAACAGACTTGGATTAGTTTTTTCCTTCTTGCTTAGTTGCATTTTTTTATATTTTACCGAAATAAGATGAAAAAGGTATATAAAAGAAAAATTATTTAGTTGCATTAATTTCTTGCAACTAGATATCAATGTTTTGGGGATTTTAAATGCACCACCTTAATCACTACTTAGTTCCAAGACACCCTCGTTTGGGCAGCGCCTGCAACATGCGCAAAGGAGTTTGCTTTGGTAAGACTAGATATGCCAAGAATGGCATATATGCATCGGACTTGGATTCTCTCCATTTATTTGAGGCTCAAGTACTTTCAATATTTGCTAGTTTTCAATGTATTAAAATTTTGACCTATGATTTGGATTTTATATGCACGTTGAAAGCATAAAATTTGAGATATGATTTGAATGAGATTAGGTGTTGGAAAAAATAAACCCAAAAAGAGTACGGGTGCAATCCATGAATGGGTGTTGCGCGAATAACACGGATTACTCGTACTTGCAAATTCCAAAAAGATTATGCGCAGGTGAATGTGTGTTGGATTTCGTGTTACATACTTTTATGTATATTTTTAAAATTTTACAAACAATTCGGATCGATTTTCATATTTTTCTACAATTTTATATACAAAACTTCATAATTTTATCTCAATATATATGATATACTAATTAATATTGAAATACATAAATTTGATCACACCGAAGATATTATCAAATCTCTTTTACCAATCAGAAGTCAGGTTGCACGTCGAATTGCCTTGGAATCATCTCCAAGTGTCCACCAAACGCTTAACAAGATTAGAGATCGAAGCTAACCAATCAATATCTAATACGATGTTAGAATCTAGGTAATAACATCTTCTATGCTCCAAATAAATTAATCTCCAGTGCACAATTAAAATTAAGAGAATTTCGGATAGAATGATGAGAAAATATAGAGAATAATTTTGCATTCATTTAAACAAGGAGTTGATGATTGACCTATTTATAGGATTTCCTTTAACTCACATAATGTGCAAACCACTTACACATGATTCATTTTTAATCTCTCCACTAAACGACATCATGTGCAAACCACTCTGCACATGATCTCATGTTTATTTCTCATCATCCCATAATATTTGACCAAGTTGGAACAAATCCAACACATTATCAAAAAAATCTCTTATTAATTGAGGCAAAATCGTAAACAAACGGTGGACCGAAATTCCTATTCGGTCGACCGATCAATTACCTTCTGAAGATTTTGGTCAAACCGTAAGCCAAACGGTCGGCCAATTCCTTATAAGTAAAAGTTCATGATATTTTCGGTCGAACCACGTTTCGCGTCGGTCGATCGTTCCATTATCAAAAACGCTCCTGATAATTTCGGTCAAATCGTGCTTTCATCCGAACATCAATCAAACGACCGTTCTGAAGTACTCGGTTGACCAGGCACAAAACGGTCTATCGTTTTTCCTCTAATTTTGTCTCCACAAGTTTTGGATTAACATCCAATAAAATTTGAGTTTTGAGATTTTAACAAATTTGTATGTTATAATGTTGCAGATCTGACAGATCATATTATATTATGTAATATATTATCATATATAATGTCAAACATTATACCACATAATATATATATATATATATATATATATATATACATCTAATACAAATTTATTTGATATTCTAACAATGTTGTTATTACGACACATCATTTTTATCATTTTACCACATGTATTTCAATACGTCACATAAAATGTAAAATCATCTTTCTTATTTCTCAATTTTGTGGTGTGACTTATATGATGATCTAAGTTACGTTTGCATTTTATATTATAAAGTATAAGTGATATCTAGTTACACATTATAGTTACCCAAATAATAAATATGTTTTGTTTACTCGAACTAAACACAATCCATTTAGTGATATGTAATATATCACTTGTGTCTATCAATTACCTCATGATATTACGAATATTATACAAAGTAGAAATATGTTATCTTTGTATTATATATAATTTTTATTGATATTATAAGCTAATTATAAATATGTAACTATACATAAGTTAAATTTTGCACATTATAATTTTGTTTTATCAAGGGATCCAATAATATCATTACTCAAGTGAATATGAACAATGATAATCTTTTGACATATGCAATCTTCTCACACAAGTTGTATATAACCAATTAATATCTTTATCATTATACGTAATTTATAATTTTTGATAATAATTAAACTATATAGTTGTTATATGAAAAAAATATATGTCTCATATCTTATGATTTAAATGCACAATGAAAACATTAATGAAACAAATATAATTCCATAATGTTATATTTATTAAGTCTATTTAATATATAAAAGAAAACATTCTTCATTTCATATACTCATGTTGTTAAAATATTTGTAGAGCTACAATATACTTTAACCAATATGACAATCTTATATTGATAATTAATGTTTTATGTTAATCACTATGATTGTGAATCATTTTTTATTTATGCAAACCATTTTATTTTAGAAATCTACGATTAATGACCAATATTTTTTTTTACACTTCTAAAAGATGAATACATCAATCAATGAACAAAATGTTTATACATTCAATTTATAATAAAAACATATAAAAATACTTTTAGAACACAATCTTTTTAATTTAATGTACCAAGAATGACATATAATATACATTTTCCGGTAAGGCATAATGTGTACAATATTTCAAGAAATAAATCATATTCTTCTCACGGAGGTGAGTTTCACAAGCGTCACCGTCAAAATTGCATATGAAAGAACTCCTCTTGAAGAATCGAATTGTGAAGTTAAAGAGAATCATGAAAATCATTAAAGCAACACAATTAATGCCAAAAATATTGAAATCGATGGTGTACATCAGGTAATTTGTTTCTCCAGTTCTGCGGCATTGTTTGGACTCAACGAGGGACACGCATGGATTCCTTTTCTTCATTGAAGTTAATATTTCTCTTATAATTTTCATTTTGATATTTTGTAAATCTTTATTTTAAACATGTGCAGGCAGGTAGGAAAAGAAATTCAAAACAAAATGCCTCAAACAAAGGAGCTCTATGGAGTATGGACCCGATCAGAGGAGACCCAAGATTTAAACGTTGAGAATATTGAAGAATTTCAAATTTCATAATTAAATAAATATCAATACAGTTACGCAAACATGTCATGAAAATATAATTACAAAAATATATAACATTCTTTATTAGTCTTGTTTAAACAATGCGTATACAGTTTCTATATTACTTGGATCTTTATTCGTATTTTGCTGCCCCAGATCATCACAAATAATATGCACTAGGCATAAAATTTCTTCTCTTAATGTCTAAATCGAGAAGTAATCTCTTCTCTTAATGTCTAATTCGGTAGAGAAATAATTTGCTCATAGTGTCTAAATCGAGAAGTAATCTCTTCTCTAAATTAAGTTCAGTGTCGCTTTTGCTCTTTTCCTTCTATTAAAATTACAAGGCTTTGATTCATATGGCAATGCAAATTTAAATTTCAGAATGTGTAGTAGGAAAGTTAATTCGGTTGACCTTCGAAAAACACATAGCACATCACATTGCATGCTTTTGTCAAGTTCGGTGTTTTTAAGATAATCAAAATGTTGAAGTTTTAAAGAATGGGGTGAGAGAGGCTCGAACTCTCGACCTCAGGATCACTCTTTCAGCTATGAGACCTACGCGCTAACCAACTGCGCCACCACCCCGCTGTTGTCTTAGAACTTTTTTCTTTTATATATCGCTAGTAATACGTTGGCCTTCTCAAAGTTCTTATTGTTCTTCACAACCATAACTTCCATATAAACTCTGAATTGCGAGTAAATTCATTTCTTTATCGAGATATATCATAGGCCACTTCTGCAAGTACTGTTAGACTTTTAACGTCCATTGTATTGTTAAATCAAAGAAAATGCTCCTTCCTTGTTTGAAGCTCCCATACGATTTCAATTCGTCAACAATTTCAAACAAATGACCTTTTAATCTATTATACAGGATGGGTAACTATCACAGAAGTTACAAATTATGGTTTAACTGCAGAATTAATTAATCAGTCCCCTCCATGATGAATCGATGATGGATAGGTTATCCAATATATTATACACATCCTCTGCTTCTGTATGAGATTTGTCATCACATCCAAAAAAATGCACACAACCCTTCACTTCAATCCAACTGGAAGCTGCCTCCTTCTTAGCACCAACTCTCCTCATCAATCCCCTAACTCTTGATGCGTCCTCCCACCTTCCTTTTGCAGCATAAATGTTAGACAACACAACATACATGCCCCCGTTCGTAGGTTGGGCATCCAAGATTTTCTTTGCTGCAACTTCTGCAAGCTCCAAGTTACCTCCAAATCTGCATGCACTTAGCAATGTTTCCCAGGTGTTGAATTGAAGGTTTTCTGGGACTCTCTTTATGAAGTCGTAGGCACCTTGCACTGAACCGGATCGACCAAGAAGATCAACAATGCAAGCATAGTGCTCGGGTTTCGGGACTAGCTTCCAGTTATTCATGGACTTGAAGTAATTCAATCCTTCGTCCACTAAACCACCATGGGCACAAGCTGAAAGCAGAGCGAGAAAGGTGACGTGGTCCGGTTGGAAACCAGCAAGTGTCATTTCTTCAAAAAGTATGAATGATTCTGTGGAAAACCCGTGGTATGCTCTTGCCGCAATCATTGCATTCCAGGCTATGGTATCACGTTTTGGCATTTGACTGAAAACAAAGGAGGATTCAGCAATGAGTCCGCATTTGGAGTACATCGTGATCAAAGAGCTTGATACCAGCGTGTCAAGATCATAACCAATTTTGACAGCACAAGCGTGCATCATTCTTCCCCACTCGATCGCAGGCAAGGAAGAAATTGTAGAAATCACAACCGTAAATGTTGCTTGATCGGGCCTAAATCCCTCCGCCATCATCCTACACAACTGAACCAACGACTCCTCGTCTCGGTACCCCGATATCAACGTGTTCCAAGAGGTCTCATCCTTCTCAGGCATGGCTTCAAACCAAATTATTGCCCTCCCCATATCCTCATTCTGAACATATCCATGCAAAATCGAATTACACGAAACAACATCCGGAGCCGGCATCTCATCAAACAACCTCAATGCCTCCTCCAACATCCCTCTCTGCACGTACCCTCCAATCATCGTATTCCATGTGATAACATCCCGCGTCTCCAATTCATCAAACAACTCCCTCGCAGCCTCAATCTCACCGCTCACCAAGTAACCCCTAATCATTGTGGTCCACGACACAACATCCCTGACCGGCATTTCATAAAACAACTTCCTCGCACACACCATTCTCCCCGCTTTCACATAACAAGAAACCGCAACATTCCACGAAACCACATCTCTCTCCGGCATACCCTCAAACACCTTGAGCGCCTCCCTCCAACGGCCCAGCCCAAGATACCCGGACATCAAATTATTACAAACCGACCTCCCCAAACACGGCGCCTCCTCAAACAACCTCCTAGCCTCATCAATCCTTCCCGCCCTCATGTACCCCGACACCATGACCCCCCACGACAAATCGCTCCGCTCGGGCATTCCATCGAACAACTCCCTCGCCGCATCGACCCTCCTGAACCGGACGTAGCACGACATCATGGCGTTCCAGCACACGACGTTTTTGTCCTGAATCAAGTCGAAGAGGGCGCGGGCGTGGTGAAGGTGGCCAGCCTTGGCGTAGGCATGGAGCATGGTGGAGAAGGAGACGGGGGTCTTGCGCGGGGTGGAGTCGAAGAAGGCGCGGGCGAGGGGGAGGTTGCGGTTGAGGACGTAGCCGGAGACCATGCAGTTGTAGGTGACGGCGTTTTTGGCCGGCATCGTGTCGAAGCAGCGCCGGGCGGCGGCGACATCGCCGGAGCGGAAGAGGGATGTGATTAGGGTGTTCCATTGGAAGGTGGTTAGAGGGGGGTGAGGTGGTTTGGGGTGCATCGGGTGGGTGGGTGGGTGGAGATTGGAGTTTGTGTTGGCGGGTATTATTCATGCAGGATTTTAATTTAATTAACAACCAAATTAAGTGCTTAATGGTGGAGGGGATATGGATATTTTTTTATTTTTGCAATCTGACTTGAATATGGATATAGATATTCTGTTGTCATGTCCGTTTTAACCGTAGTGAAGATATCAGGTAAGTGTTTTTATTTTAAACTTTTTTATCCATATCCATCATCTATCTATTACCCATCGAGTTAACTCCTTAACGGTTAACAAGTACGTGCCTGGTAATTGATAACCTTGTTCGTAAGTATTGTCGTAATTTAAACAAACACCATTACACACACACATACGTTTTCTTTTTCTTATTTTCGAACCTCATCACATATTAAACCAAAAATAAGATCAAATGGACAAAAGAAAGAATGGAGACTTAGACTGAGGCATCCAATTAACATTAGTAGCTATGATATTTGAAATACAACAAATATTCGGTAACAAAATTTTGGTAATAATTAGTGTTGGTTATAATTTATGAAGGGTTATTGGTTTTCATGTTTCAAACTACCATTTGAATTTTGGTGGTCTGATAACACAATTTCAGACGACCGTTTCATACAAGTAATATCCGTATATCCGGTTACTTGTCCCGGTCGGGTACGGATACAAAAATCATATATTCATACTCATACTTGTTAAAATATATTATATTTTTTATATATTATATATTTTATATATTTATAGACCGTACCCGCTAATTTAACTATCAAACGCGACCCGTACCTAATCCGTTTACCCCCTAATTCGGACCACCGAGCGATAGTGGTCATCAAACTGGAACTTGTTTTCAAGTCACGATTCCTGACGCACATATTAATTTATGACAAATTCAGAACCATTTTGCCGAAAATTAAATTGATAAAAACCCTACATCCACTACCATTCTCAACTGCCGGACAAAAACCCTTCTCGCCGGCACTCTACTCCGCCACCACGATGCCCGTCGACGTCCATCCCAAACCAGACCCCTCCCCATCGGAGACCTTCACTCCCATGGACACGACCGAAGACGGGGTGGTCGAAGAGCAAGAGGAGGAAGACGTCGTCGTCCGCGAGATCGACGTCTTCCTCAACCCTTCACCTCTAGACGAAAATACGAGTGTAATCATCTCCGTTTGCTTCCCCTTTTTCCTTCCAACTGCAATTCGTGCGTATATCTGCTTATCGCAGTTTGTTGTTCCGAATTCCGCAGCTTTACGTTATGCAATACCCGCTTAGACCCTACTGGCGCCCCTACGAACTTGGCGAGAGATGCGAGAACGTATGCATTTGGGTTTCGGTGAATTGGATTTGGAAATTCAATTATCTGGTGATTGGTTTAGGATTGTTGTATGTTGAGGTGTTGATTGTTGTGTTTGTGGCCAGGTTAGGATGAAACCTAAGCAAATGGAAATTGAATTCGACCTCAGCATGGACACTGAAAGCGAAAATTACGACGACAATTATGATCCGCTTTTGGAACCGAAATTTCAGGTTGAGTAAAAACTTTTTTTTTGTTAACTGTAAGGATGGTTTACTTTTTGGAGGATGCTTCAAGAGGGAGGGTCATGCGTGTCAGCAATGTGTTCTTCTTCTTCATGTTTAAGGTTTGTACTGAGTATGTTTGCCCAAAATGGATTTGAAGACCAATTTTCCTCTTGGTTTTTCTTTTATCGTTCTAAATTTGATAGACTAAGTTAAGAAATTTATATGCAAAGTTATATGTTTTTTAATCTAAAAGTGCTTTAGGGGTAGTACAAAATACTCAGATTGAGATGATACAACAAGAATATTATTGTTAGTGTCGACTGTGTCTGAATTCTTCGCAGACACCAGAAATATGAACATGTAGCAATCAAGTTTTTAGATGTTTATAATTGTTGTTTTGATATTTATCACACTTGTTATTGATAAATAACTGATGGGAACTTATGGTCTATCTCAGACACTATCTTCATCTAAGGTTCCTCTTGCAACAAGCTATGCTGTGGGAATTTTGGAGGAAAATCAGGTAATTTTTATAAAGACGTATTTGTCAGAAGGAACTCCTGCATCATTATAGTTAAGTTTCTCTGGTTTTCCTTTCTCACACATGTTCTGTTGATTGGGAATCAGTCTTAAAGTTCCAAAAATCATGAGAAGAACAAAAAAAACTCATTGTCTATTATTCTTATCTAGTTTATTAGTTTGTTTACTTAATTATATCACCAGAATGTAAAAGTTGTTTTTGTTATCTGCTGGGATTAGAACAGTTTCCAGGAAAAGAGCACTTGTTGGAGTTAGGAACTTAAAGTTGAAAGTCAGAAAACAACACAGTTAAGGGAGCCGTTCAGCTTCATGTGTAAGTAAAAAATTGAAAGTGCACTAAAACACGAACAATAGATAAATCTTGAAAAAGGTGACCCAACACAATGTGAAGATTTGAAAAGGCAATGGAATAAAGATTTGGTTACAAATTATGAGAAGGGCTTTGGAATGTTTAAAATGACAACACTTAAATCATAGGGTCTGACTCAAGTTGCACAAACTTGGAGGTGGACAATAAATACAACTGTGAAATATGAAATGTTTTAAGTGATAGTGAGGTATCAAAAGTATCAATGGTAGGAATTGAAACATGGAGCTTAGTTCACCACATAGGCTCTTTTACTACAAGCTAAGATAGTTTATTTTCGTATTATGTGAACATGCATGTGCCACATAATCAATCCATTTAACGAGCAACCAAGAAAGCCTTATTTCTTCATGTTCACTGCCTAATTTTGTTAAAAATGATGTGTGAATTATTTTGCTCGTGCTTGGCTTTTACCAAACGAGTTGAATCACAACCCGAGCAAAACTATAAGCTGAACCTGGTTGAGCAATCAAATCTTCTACTGGGACGACATAAATATTTGTTGTATAATGAATTTTAGTTGCATGGTACTCTAATTTATTGATTTCGAAATGAAGAACCTAGTATTTGCTAATTGGTAGAAGGGAAGAAACACGGTCAACACCATTCCTATCTAATTGTTCTTGACAATTACAATATTATAGGTTAATGTATAATTGTTCTCTTGAATAAGCATCAGCACAAATAGATACAATCCATTGACCACTCTTCTTTTATCTTGCAGTTGCACTTGAATCCTCTTCCTGCAGTTGTGCAACTTCGGCCGTCCATGCAACACATGAGGTCCACTAGGCCGCAAAACACGAAAAATACTGTTGAAGCAGTTGGCGTTGGTTCCGATGTGAAAATGAAAAATTTAGAACAACCTTCAAAGCCGACAAGTACCCAGGTTTATGCATGTGCTACTTTTGAGGGGGAGGGAGAGTTAATTATTGATGAAGTTTGTTTTTTAAATCTAATTAATAAAAATGTAATAGTAATTCCGTTTTTTGCTCATGATGGTTAAATCTCTCACTGTGATGGTAATAATCTCTCACCCATTGTTTCCCCACCGTGGGATACTTTCAGGGCTCTACTCACATCATTTTTCTTCCATTCCCAAGATATAGATATTTTACATTTGAATAAAAGTTGAGTATAATATAAGTAGTTTTTTCTGTGATCTAGGCTCCTGTGTTAATTAACTTTTTCACTAAAAACAGCTACTTTCTAACGCTGACTTGGGAGCCAAAGCCACCATCTTGTGGCTGTAGCATTACATTGTGCTTCAATCTTATCTGATTTTATAATCTTAGATATTAATTTTGCCTTCTGAACCTCATGTTATCATAACCATAGACATTCATACGGGAGAGCAGAAATCGGCCGGTCCGGTTTTTTGGACCGGACCCCAGGGCAGGTCCGGGTTTCGGTCTGGTCCGGTCCAGTCTGAATCCACTTCAAAACCCGAATTTTAATATAAAAAACCCGGTCCGGGTTCAGTCCGGACCGGACCGGTGCTCAGCCCTAGACATTCATATCCCCTTAACATTTCCACCTTTAGATATGGTAAGGAGATTGTGTAGCGCTGTTATGTTGGAAGTGGACGTATGATGGGGATTGAGGAGCATCTTAAAAGGTTGATATGATATTGACATGTCGGATAATTATTAATTGAAAAGTCACTGTCAATTTTTTTTGGAATTGAGAAACCAGAAATGATTGGGATACAGAGGACAATGTTGCCGGGAGCATTTTGTTGGTTTTATTTATTTTCAAAGAAACAAGGCAAAACACCAATGTGAAATCAAGATTTCCTCATCACCTTGGTCCTTTATAATTTTAATAATTTATCGTTATCACATGATCCTCTATTTACATCAAAAAAATGTGTTGGAGCCTTGGAGGGGTCTGGGGTATTAGGTTTTTATTATTTTACCTTTAATCTTTCCATGCTTACCTCTCTTAACACAGGGTGACAAGCCTACCCTGCTTAATGTAGGAACCTCTTTTGAGGTTTTAGGGTAATGTTGATGTTTCAATCTTTCATTTGGTCGACTAACCTGGATATTGGCAAGGGTTTATTTTTTAGTTACAAGTGGCAATAGATATTTCAGGTATTTGTGCTAGATTTCCAATTCCGAAGTGTTGCAATACTCAACATACAGAATTGTTGTCTATGTGGTTGCACATGTAGTTCAGTAAGATGTGGTCCGAGTCCACTGACTATGTCATACCAAATGCAACTTAGATTCTATGTATTTTGCCAAAAAATGTAACTTATATTGCTGTACACATTGTATTTGCATTTTTATAGTACATTTCAACATCCAAACTACATCTTTTGTAATTTTGTCTTGTTTTATATTTGAGGCTTTGGAGTTTGGGGGTAGCTTTGACATTTTACTTTTGGTTGTTTTATATCGATATTTCTGTTAATTACAAATGGCCATGTTTTAAATTTATTTGTTTTGTCATATCAAGTTTCAGAACATTCTTAGATAATCATCATTTATAGCTTATAGCAAACAGCAAACTATAATCAGAACCTATGATTTCTGGATTAAAATTGGTTTGTAAAACAACGGTGACATTTATATAGTACGAGTGCTATGTAATTATATTTTTGATAATCATTTTTTGAATTACTTACGCCCTTGAATGCCTTAATGACTTTACCAAGTGGCATGTCACATGAATACCACGTTTCTGAATTTTTTGTTTCTAGGTTTTTATGCTATTTTTTAATTGCATTTGTTATCTATGTTATGACCATTTTAATAATTTTTTCAACTTAGTTGTGCAATCTGTACCGTACTGATGCCTTGTTCCATTTTCAGAAGAAGTCAACACAAGGCTCTGAAATGAAGGACGCAGATGCCCCTGAGGTAGGGAATAGTATGTCTATGAAGCTAAGGGTTGCTTCATTTCTGATACCTTGCAGTTTTACATCTACTATTTTAGTTTTTCACCTACTAATTTCTGGTCACTGCATATATGAAAGCTGTGATTATTTTAGTATCGTGCATAAGTGGGCGATAGTCATACTTATCAGAGCTTCGTTGCCAAGTTTGATTTCCTATTTGCTTCATGTGCATTTGTTTTTTTCCCCTTGTGACCTTGTCAACTTTGGTATTCCTTTCATCATGTCACTTTCTTTTCTTTTCAATGCATAATAATTTTTGTGAACTCTGTTAGGGTTGGCATATCATACGAGCACTCAGTCTTGAGCATGGTATGATTTAATTAGCTCTCAAAGCTCAAAATGCTACGAGTTTGTCATACCTTATGTTCCATGCTTTAGTTAGCCCTCAAAGCCCAACATCCTATGCGTTTATCATACCATATGTTCCATAGACATAACGTACAAACACTTCTTGATTGGTTAATCCCATTTGAATCACAACACATGTTTGTAAAATTTGGCGAAGTTACTCGCATTTATGAGGTGACAAACTACACCACTTAGATATTTGATAATGATACCGTGCTACTCAAAATCCACATATATCGTTATCATGACCCGTCCTCTTCCATCATTACTCCTTTTGGTCATATTTATCCTTTCCATATTCCACAACTATTTCCTCAAAAAGTGCTTCTTTTCTGTCATTTGTTCATCATGAACATTGTGTGAATTGTGCAAGTTAAGGTTCTTCATCTAATCAAGTTTCTCCCCTTTTTAGTGGTGATAATGCCAACATGCCATTTATATTTTACCAACTAGAAAATTATAAAAAGGAAAAAAGTCAAACCTTTATTAATCTGGTCTCTCTTTTATGTTTTTTTATTACTTTGCTTATGAAAGTGTCTGTTTTCAGGAATGGGTTCCCCTTGAGTTTTACCCTACAGAAAACCCATGTTCAAGTGGATATCGACAGAAAATGATAGCTAAACAGAATGAGGCTATCCAATTCCACATGAAACTGTATGGTCGGCAATTGATGGAATTTACTATCCTAATATCCTTCCTTTTACCATTCACTCTGTCCATCTGGAACTTACTGCTTGACTTTTTGTATAGCCATGATTATGTGGACAACTTATGTCCAGCGACGTCATCTTCTGCTAGTGCCAGAACTGGAGGCCCTTCAAAAGAGTATGTCATACTATTGTCATGTGATTGGGATCCTCTGCACTCGCATGTTGTTGTACTTTAATTGTTGATTGATACCATATATTGCTTGGGTAAATTATTGATTGAATTTAGATGTGTTGAACCTTTTGTAGGATGCTTCTGTCAATGCCACTTGCTGAGCGACTCAGAGTTATATTTTCGGAGGTCAGATATATTTATTAAGTATTTTGTATCGTCTCTAAACAATCAATTATATATATATATATATATATATATATATATATATATATATATATATATATCAGGGCAGTATCTATAGATATTGACATGGATTTGTGCTGGGAATTCGCTAGGATAGGATTACTTTTCCCTCAAGCATTTCTGTAATTGATGAACTAGAAAGCACACATACTTCTGGACTCTTTACATATTTATTCCATACCATACCATATCGGATATCATACTTGGCTGGTACCTGCGGATATGTATCCTACACTAATAAGGAGTTTTCTGGTTAAAATTTATAATTTTAGATTTGAATACTTTTAGATCCTTCCTAGCCACTTTCAAACTCTTCTTGGATGCTTAACAATGCTTTTACATAACATTCAAATATGACTATATGAGAGGAATCGCAAAATAGTATCTTTCTTAAATACGCATCCATAAAGGCTTATGAACTAAATTGTCTTGTGAAAATTTGTTGTATAGCCACTAAATCTTTCTTTTCTATGTGTTGTGTATTTTATATTTGAATTTATGATCTTCGTTTAAGGGTAAAATGATATAACACTATATAAAATAAATTTTGACACCAACATGTCCTTGCCATATTGTATACTGCTTTAATGGAAAATCTTGTGTCCATTTAATCGTATCTTGCCATACATGTTTCCCAAATCCTATCCATGCTTCATAGTCAAGGAACATGAATTTCTTTTCATTTAAGCAGATATTGAAATGATCGGTTGATCATTATACTTATGATTCCAGTTGCCATTTGCTAATATCATGAAACTAGTATGACTTTGGCCCTTCCATTTTGGTTGTTAAAACTGTTTCTTGATTAGAAGTTGTATCTGAATTCTGAAGTTGTCATTCTATAGCTTCAATCAATTGTTTCTTTTGTTACACTAGTTGTTCATTATCTTCTCGTGCCTTACTCCTATTTGCATGCATATTAATGCCACTTCCAAAAAAAAAATCTTATCTTTTGATATTATGTCTTTTATAGCATTCCTACCTCTTCAACCCGTTAATATTTCCAAAAGAAATATCTTCAAGGCTTTGCTGTCAGTTACATGTTCACCTGTCTTCCCAAATGGCTAATATTCTCTGTATAAATTCATATGTTTAACTTTGAGATTCTTGGCATCATTGATTCAGGGTTCCAAAGTGCTGCGGTTTGACGCGCTCATGCATTATGCTCCCAATGACTCGAAGGATGATGTCCTGGATTTACTTCCTAATTATGCAGATTTTGTTCAAGGTTTATGGGTTTCTAAAAGCTCTCTGTTTTGTGAAGGCCGTGATACTGTATTGAGAGATTATGTTCTCTTATTATTTAGTAAGAGCAATCGAATCCCCTCCGAAGAGGTAAAGTGGAAATCTGATGTTCAGTTGCGTATCTTGGGTCCCTTAGCCAGAGGAAGACCCTCTTTGAAGGATTGGAAATTCAAGGAGACTACTGATATTTCTTTTATAAAAAGTCATCCGCATATTGTCAGACAGCAGGAAGTTTCTTGGACCAATCGTGAGAAGGGAATCTTGGATGCTTATCATGCTTTACGTCGTTTAGGGACGGCTGCTAAGGATCATTTTAGACCTTCTCCAGTCAATCTGAATTCTACACCTAGTGGCATAAAAAATGGTGCACAAAGACTTAGAGAAAAGTCTGATGGAGCTCGAGAGGCAGTTCCAAAGGCTGTAGTTAAGGTTCTCCGCAATTATAAAGTTTGTGGGTAACTACTACTTTCACACAAGTTCCTGACTAATCATGATTGTTATTGCATTCATTGGTTTGTTTGCACCTGTCATTTTGCGCTCCATTATTTTCTATTGATCTGCGATGTTTTCAGTTTGTTGCAAACTGCTTCTTGATATATTTTTTTTCTTTCTATTTTCAGCTTGCAGAGTGTATTTTTATACAATGAAGCCAAGTTTAAGTTGATCCTGGATTGCCCTTTTTATAGTTTATAGCCTAAAAAAGTAACAATATTCTAGTTGAAATAGAACTTTATTGATTGCTTTTCTTCACGTCTATCTGATCACATATTCAAAGTTAAAATAGATGAATCCTTTGAAGATGTTAAATCCCCCAAAGATGTGCTCTTAGTCATGCCCATGAACATAAATTTTAAAGGAGAAAAACAGAAATGAGTAAATATTGGAGTTTTAGATAGTAGTTTATGAGAAGATTTTTTTATTGACCTATATTAATCAATTTGTCTTTATCTATGGCAGTTTAAATATGATTAGGCAGAGATTGCAGGAAATGGCTCTATCAGATACAACACTCCCAAAAGTAGACTCTCGATCCATTACTTCTGCTGCAATTGATATTATTGCCTCACCAAAAGATTTTAAAGATATCATCAATCAAGTTGCAATTCAAATTCATGACGTTTATGTGCTGAAATCTCTTAATGATCCAGCATTGGACCCATTCAGGTTTGAAGTGTTCGTTATACATTATAAGATATTCCATTTCGAATATTTATCTATTTATTTCTTTTTCCTTCAGAAATGTTGTTATTAATCTCTATCGTGGTAAAGAGCCAAAATCAAAGCTAAAAAAAGCTGAGATTTGCACAGCTGCAAAAATGGAACTTCATAGGGATATTTCCAATGCCGAGTATAATCAGGTTTTTTTAAAGATACATTGACCGTACCCTTCAAATACAAGGAAGAAACCGAAAGTTGTGCAAATCTCAGTGCTTGTTTTGAACCTTTTGTTTTATATTGCAGGTTATGAATGAACTCTGTGTTTCACTCAAAGGGGGAGGCTGGGTATTAAAAAGTGGAGATGGGCCTGATTGACCTTTTGATCGTGTCACTGACCAGCTTTGATGGTAATTTCCCCTACTCTTTTGTTGTCTTAACTTGAAAACCTTTCTCTCTCTCTGGAATCAAAGTATATTGTTTTCGTTATGACAGTAAAAAATAATTTCAGTGTGCGTGCCATAAGATAATGTGAGTATATATATCCAATGTTTTATTATTCTTATTGGTTGTCTGGGTGGCGGGTGCAGATCGTATGCTGCTGCCTCCACTGCAACTGCCTGGTTATACTTCATCCAATCACCTTCTCGACACACTTCTTCACCCTTTCAAACGGTTGTTTACATGTTAGGTTTGTTAGTTGGTTTTATGAAATTATTCTCACCCGTTCATTAATTCAGATAGATCTTGTGTTTGTGCAGCGATGGGCTTGTCATTTACTTTTTCTTTAAGCTGTCGAAGGCTAGAGGAAAAGATTACAAATCCTGCCTAATCATGTTCCTTTTTATCTAGTGATTCAACAGTAAACTTATTCCACATGTATATCGAGTATAACCTGATACTGTACCGAAATTATTCCTTATAGAAATCGGGAAAATGATTTCCAGTCAACTGTTTGATATGGTGTGCTACTGCTGTGAGCTGTGACTTTGCTTTTGTTAGAGCATTCTATGCTCGTGGACTTGTGGTTAATTTTGCAGTACTAATCTTTGTATGACTCTATAATTGATAAACTGATTAAATGTATGGAACTGACCTCTTGTATTTGAATATATAGGTCAAAACGTCCCCAAAACGTAATTGGAAGTGTAGAGCTAAAAGCAATACGCTGCAGCTAGGCTCGCTCATCTTTCATGTTCTTACACGAGAAATTTACCTTTAAAATGAGATTTTTGTTGGAAGTTTGTTCACATGTTAGTATTGTTTCAGCAAGATCCTTGGGGCAAGTCTTCATCATTCCAAGCACAACTATTCCAGATACAGGAGGCTGTGATTGGTAGTAGGAAACTTTAGAGAAGTGGTAAATTGATTTTTAAAATGAATTTTAGGTGATTGGTCGGCATTTGTGTGTGTTCGAATGTTCTGGAGTGAGTTCTTCACTTCCCGATGAAGTCATCTCTCAGCTACGTTACGTTGCTTGTTGTGAATGACCGCAAGGTCCGACAAGATCGTGGTGAAGGGTTACCACTTGGACTATCACTAACCATGACTTGAACGACCCAGTCATCAACCTTCTCTCTCTTCAAAATCTATTTTCTCTCTACTACATCAGTTTTCTCTTTTCTCAACCCACTTTCTTATATTTCTTACACTATTTACCTTTTAACCACAACCCAACACAACCTACATCTCTCTTCCACATCATTTCGGGGTCGATCTTTATAAAAATTTTAAAAAAAAATTAAAAAAATCAAAACAATTATAAAACGAATTTTTTAAAAAAAAATATAAAAAACTCATACAAAAAATTAAAAAATTCAAAACCAAAATCAAAACCAAAAAAAAATCTTATATTAATAAAATAATAGACGACCAGATCGTCGACCCGGTCAGAAATTCACCGTTAGAAAAAAATCTTACACGACCCGATCACGACTTCGTGACGACCTGGTCACGACCGAAGAAATTCACCCTTAAGGAATGCTCTTACCAAGAATGGTCTATACAGGTATACAGTATACTCAATACGATTGGCTTCATTCTTCCATCGTTTTTGTTTTGGATTTTCTTCTGTTTTGTATAGCAAGTAGATGAGAAAATGAAAGTTATACATCTAAGCGGGCTTACGCCCACGTGTGGGTGAAAGTAACTGCCAATAACGCCAACACGGTGTTGGCAACACCCGCGCAGCAGGTATTAACGATTATGTTTTTATAATCTTACAATATATTCTAAAATTCTAGAAATATAACGAAAAACGATCTTTGTGCAAAACAGTTACTACGTATTACACAGAAAACCGGAAAAAACTAAAATACACAGAAACGAGAGAATACACGCAAATGACAGATCTTTCGGAACAATCTTACATTCAATGCAGATTTGGTATAAAAACATACCATACTTTCAATTTCCACACACGCAAATGACTGAATTATGGATATGGAGGCGGAGCTAATGGATACCATACAGTTTACATGCATGAGTGCATGACCCATGGATGCTTTTCATTCTAGTTTTAACATCTATTAGTATTTACTATTGTTTTAACATTCTAGTATTTACTATTGTGTTCATTTTTCCTACCTCCTAAGGTATAGGTGCCTATAAATTAACAAATCTCCATTCAGACACGAGCTAACATTTTGAGAAGTGGACGATAACCAACATGTCACAGGAACTAAGTCGACAGCTGTATTCTCTTTTTTCTAATGGTACAACGGTCACTTTGTGTACCCATAAAGACATACGTTTGAAATTAACTGGAGCAGAACATCGAAATAATAACTTCTCTGCCTTAAAGAATAGGGCACTGAAAAAACTCAAAATTAGCAGAACATCTGCATAACACCAGGCAAGATTGAAATTTTCCTTGGTAGAAATCCTAGATGCTCACCGTCAGCTTGAATGTACATCGAACCAGTGTGTTCTATTTCCTCAACTTCAACAGAATGCACACTGCAGAACAAGTAGTGATCTTAGCCATTTTATACATGCCACGACAATATGTTACAGGATAAAATGCCAAGAAAACCTCCAGCAACGGGGAAATGCACAATAGGAACCAAATTTGCACGCTATGACAATCTTATTTTATCTTTAACGAAAGGGACGAGATTCGCTAATAAGTCCTTTAAACTCTATATCACCATATATCAAGTAGTGGAAAATAAGCATAAAATTTCAGAGAAAATAAATACCTTCTTGAACATACATTTCTCTCCGAAAGATGTGTTCCTCTGTACAACTTATGCAATTTTAAAAGAAAGTCATACCACTTGAAGTCCTGAAGAATCACGGCCTGTGCACATAAACAATGCCAATTTTAAGCAGATGTCTCATATGACGCAAAGAATGGGTCAGTTCACAAGTGAAGAATTAAGTTATCGAACAAGTAATACCTCAAGTTTCCCACTACAAGGATCAGCCTTTGGAGAAATCTTCATACCACCACCAAAGAATTTACCATTTCCAAAACAAACAGCTGTGACTTTGTCTAAGATTTCCCAGTCACCTCCATTTATCTATAAAACATATTACATATCATAATATTTCAAAATCAGCTCAATTGGACAAGGAAGCATATGCTAAGAACATGTAGCATTCTAATAGTGCAAAGACAATTTCAAGAACCAAATTTACAAAGTCACTAACCTTGATTCTCAAGTCCTGATTACTGTGACCAACAAATGCCCTTAGTGACCCCAAAATATAACACAAATTTCCAAATCTTTTGTACTTACATGCATAATATCCAGCCTTTGCACTCCTGAAGGTTTAACAGAAGAAACTCTAATCATAACACTATCCAGGTCCAGAAAAGAACCTACTACTTTTCACGAAGAAGAAACTCTTACAGATGTAAATCCGCAACATTAATGAAGTAATGTGGCTCTCCACCACCTCCACTAATGACACCAACATCCAACTTGCACCTTTTCCCTGTGAGAGCACAAATATACTTGACTATTGATGCAAAAGGGTGGAATTATGTGATTAGAAATTTTATGTTGCAAGAAATACAGAGACATATGTAATAGCATTAAAAAACAAGTCAATATTCTCTAATTGCAAGACCTAATATCGAAAATGATGATAAATGAAAAGGCTGTATTTAAGAGAAATGTAACTGGCGGCATACATAGGAAAGTTGTTTAGTGGATCAACCTTTGGCAATACGATCTATAGCTTCATGCTGGTTATTTTTCCTAAATGATAATAGGCATTAGTCTTCGCGACAAAAGTGTAGAATATATTGCTAAGGATTTCATCTGTGAGGTAAAAAAAGACTTTACCAGCCAAATGTCCTAGCAAAATCAGATCCAGTTCCCAATGGAATTAGCTGCAAGACAAAACAAATAGTCATTACCCCCCACCATCCATTTTGTAAGAGAGTAAACAGAAAGGCAACATGTTAGGAACTACAAAAGATTTAACACAGAAATTAGCACCCACACCAAGAGTAGTTGGATGGTTTTGATATTGCTTACGATCCAATAGAGGCTCACCTGCCTCAAAAAAACCATTGACGACCTTCTCATCAAAAGTGAAATCAGCACGTATGTCATCCATACAAGAAAAGGAAAGATAGTTAATATCATATTATCCAACCAAAACTTGACAGTCACAATCGACAGTGACAGTAAGGAAAGTAATAAATAAAAAGGAAATGACTGAACACCTCATGAAGAGTGCCATCGCCACCAACAGCAATTACCGCTTCTGCTCCTTCCTTTATGGCCTATATTTCAAGAAATGCATGATATTCCTCTTCACCCAGGGGTCATGAGAGCAAACATAAACATATGCCATACTTACGTACCTGTCTTGTCAAGTCCACAGCATGTAAAGGTCCCGAAGTAATTGATTCACATATCTACCGAAACCAAAAAAACACATTGTTGGTGAGCGTTGACCAGAGTAAAAAATATCAATTCATGAAAAGCTGAATAAAAAAAATTCATGCAACTTTAACTGCATACATATTTGACCTTCAAATAAACATACTAATATGAACAAGATAAACTCTTATGTAACACATTAAAGAATAAAATGCATGATTACAAAGTTGATAACATTTCACTGGAACAAGCAAATAAAAACTCAGTGGAGTCAAAAGCACACAAAATGACACTTGGTCATGCAAAGCTTTTATTTTGTGACTGCAAGATCTATAAACAACAATCTCGCAATCACATGAACTGATTCAATAAAATTATTAGGGTGAGGATATTATTTGGACACTTAACATATCTAGAGAAAGGGTCAATTATTTTTTATGTACTTAACATATCTATCAAACAAATAGTTTCACAGACACTTATTTTCACTTAAGTGTTTAGTTTAAAAGTATAAATTTAGTTTCATAAAATGCTACCTGGTTTCAAATTTGATGTTTTGAATTTTAGAAATCCATACTATGCCAACACATTACCAGTTTCACTCTACACACTACATAGCACAATTTACCATCCTCAAAATGTGCAATATAAGAATGTCATTGTGAAAAACTTCTAAAATGTCAAATTATGCACACTAAGTGGCATAGGTTACCACGTGGACAAGTCTCCTCAAATGCACGACAAATTCTGAGACACTCTTCAATGGTAGTACCTGGAATATTGCCGGTAAGCGTAACCGTATAGAAGCTTCAAAATAGCATAACACTACGACATGCTTGTCCTAGTGGACTAAATGGGTACATTCTCAAACTCAACTGCATTGACGTTAGAAGAATTACTCATCCAAAACCCCGAATTCCAGCCAATGCATCACGGAACAAAACAGCAATCTTAACCTCTACAAACACAAAAAAGGAACAAAAGATCGCACGATCGAACCAAGCGGCACTTACATTGCACTCGTTTCCGAGCCTCGCCTCGAGCTTCGGAAGAAGCCTCTCCCACTCCCTCCCCGTCGCGCCGTTCGCACCTGAAACCAACTCAAATCACCAAAAAAATCACACGCCAACAGCACCAACCCAGAAATCCTTACCTAGGGGGTTGACGACGACGACGAAGTCCCTCGGGCGTCGACAGACGCCATCCCCGGGGGGGAAGTCAAGCAGAGGTCCGGCGGAGGCGACGATCCCCGGCTTGGATTGGTCGGATCGGAGTATGGGAGAGGGATTGGGCATCGCAGCGGCCAATCCGTAGACCATTTTGACCGGATTTGGTGGTTGGAGAAGAAGAGAGCGAAGCCTATCTTGTTGGGGAGATGGAAGTTTCGGAGAGAAGAGGGCGGCAATGGAAATGGGGGAGCACGTGAGCGAGGAGAGGAGGTTTTGTTTCCCACGTCGGATCTAGCCCGGCCCGGTCCGGCCCATGACAACTGGGCTTTTGGATTGGGTTTCGAGTTGGGAGTTTTTAACTTCCAAGTCCAGTTCGATTGCCGTACGGTTTGTTTTAAAAACCAACAAACCCACCGGTCGTACTAGGTCTGACTAAAAACTGGAAGTTAACCGGTTGGTCTATGATAAAAATTGAACTCCGGTCTTGTATTTGTATCAATCAAGAAAAAAAACTCGATTTGACCCTTTCCCTTTTATCAACTTGATGTTAAGGAAGTGTTTTATAGTGCTTCTGAACCGAAGAAAAGCCAATCGAATCGGTCGATTTTTCTACGTGGTCAAATTACGGTTTTCTGGATTTCAATTTTACTTTTTGAAAAAAAAACGGAAGAACTAATTTGTTTTTTTTAGGATTTTACTTTCATCTTGTCGTCACTCCTCCATTCAGTCCTCCCTCCTCACCACGTCTATTGGTGTTACCCGTTGGCCACCTCTGTCCACCGACAACCTTCATCCGTCGGCCACCTCCGTATGTCGATCACCTCCCATCCTCACCGTAGGTATGATTTCATTTCCTTTCATTTTTCTTCCATTCTCTTCTCATTTTTTTCAATTATGTTTTACGTGTAAACTTTTAACGGCAAATTAAGTTGATTTATGGAGAAAAAAAATGTGTTGATCCTTATGTCTTTTTTAGATTAACAAACTAGGCTTTGTTAAGAGAACAAAACCAAACAAACATCAGCAGCAGCAGCAACAACCTTCTAAAAAAAACAAAAATGTCATCAGCAATCATCAGCACACATCAACCAGAAGGAAAAAAATCTTCGACCAGCAGAAACAGCAGAACCCAACACCAATGTCGTCTTCTACTTCTTCCTCCTCCATCCACCTCGACGCCACCACCCTCTCGGCCCTCCTCCCCCCTCCCCTCCTCCAGCAACACCTCTCCACCCACCTCGCAACCCCAATCACCACCCCACTCCGCCACCACCACGCCCTCTCCCCCGCCTCCTCCCTACTACTAATGCCGTCCTGGTCCACCTCCCCCGCCCTCCCCTACCTCGGCATCAAGACCCTCACCTCCTTCCCCTCCAACTCCCCCTCCGTCCACGCCTCCTACTCCCTCTTCTCCTCCCTCTCTGGCGCCCCCCTCGCTTCCCTCGACGGCACCGCCCTCACGCTCCTCCGCACCGCCGCCGTGTCGGGCGTGGCCGCCGGGAGGTTGGCGAGGGACGGGGCCGAGACGGTAGTTGTGGCCGGGGCCGGGGAGCTGGGGCCGCATTTGGTCAGGGCGCACGTGGCGGCGAACGGGAGGGTTAGGAGGGTGTTGGTGTGGAATCGGAGTGTAAGGAAGGCGGAGGAGCTTGCTAGGAGGATGGACGCCGAACTGGTGCAATCGGTAGTTTTTCGGTTTTGTGGTTAGACGTAATTTTGATTATGTTGTTAGAAATTAGGAATGAATGGTTGTTGAGGAATTTAGCTGATATAGCATGAATTGTGATTTATCGAATTTGAATGAATTGCCCCGTTGGTACAACACTACAACTAGAGGTGGAGAATTTATCGAATTTACCGGGGTTGAGTTGATGATAGTACAACTAGATTATCCAAATTCATAGCTTATGTGTAAGTCCCAGGAGTTATGTTCTTGCACATGTTCGCCAACCTGAGAATGTTTCAACACTTCCTTGAACGTGTGGCATCTTATTAGTCCAGCATTTGTATCTTTATGTTTATATGTGAGCGGATATGTTAGACAATTTTTTGGGTCTTCTAAGCTTCTAGTACCACAATAATTTATGCTTTCATCTCAAAGCTAATTGGTGTTGAGTGGAGTTATCGAGGATCTACTTAGGTCTCGAGAATTGTCGAATCAACGAAGGATGAGAAATTGATACATTAGCAAAAGTGTGGATATCAAATTTTGTCTATGAAGTGAATGGATTTAAGCTTGGTATTGATAGGAAAAAATGATCACTTAGGAACAAAAATACACGTTTTTCGTGCTCTTCACTTTTGCAATGATGAGAGAAATTCGAGAGCAGAGTCTTGTAGCCTTCAGAAATGGTAGCACAATCCTTGATTGATTGAGAATTCCCACATTGTACCAATTGATTAAACCATCCTTGATATCATAATTATGCCAATTGGTAGCACAATCTATTTTATGTTTAGTCTTGAGTTCCATGTCATGATATTTATCAGTATTGCATTTCCTGATTATAATCACATTGTGACAATGCTATACCATAGATAATTCTAAACATAGAAGATTTAAGGTGCAAATTTGAGTAACCTATAACTTCCATAGGTTGAGCATACACACGACCTAGATGCAGCAGTCAGGTCAGCGGATGTGATAGTATGTGTAACGTCCCGAAACAGCGGAAGATTTAAAATTTCGAAATAACGAATAAAACTGACAACTCAAGGCGGGAACGTCACTAATATATAAATATATAATCCGGGTGCACCCAAAATACATGGAGTTTACAAAAGGTGTACAACTACAATCCAGATGAAAGAAATGAAAATACAAGTAGTCGTACGATCTCGCAAATGCCGAAGAGGATCCGACTCCAAAGCGCTCCGTCCTCGGTCACCACCCACCGGACCTACTGCGATCCTGAAAAAGATGCAACAACAATGCCTGAGTTTCCAGAAGGAAACCCCGTATACCAACTCACCTATATGCATGCATCACATAATGAACCTATCATACTAGTAGCATGTCATGGCATCAACAGATATGGAAAACAGTTCCCCCGAAGGGTAAAACAGGACATCAGTCCGACAATCAATCATCGGGTCTCCCGAAGAGACCTACTGCAGGCACATGCAGTCTAGTAGCCCGCGACATCGCACCCCCCACACGCAGCTACACTACACAAGGGTTCGGCAGGGAGCCTCTGTCACGTCTACGCGCCGATAGAAACAGATCTGTAAATCTCAGTGGTCGGGGCCACAGGGACCAACGGGGCCGTCGCCCGGAAGGTATAACAACATCATCTCGGTAGGTGCCCAGCCGAGGAAAACAACAAGCCGGCACAGCCTCGGCCCAACAATCATCATCGCCGGCACAACCTCGGCGGCATCACCGGCACAACATCGGTGGTCCATCACAACAGTCCGGCACAGCATCGGACAAAACCAGACCGAAGTCTGCCAGGTCATCAGGCTCCTCGAGCCGCGAACACCAACCGCGCCGCTATAAAAGCAGGGCAGCGACCTCCGTAGCCCGTGGGCCGGTAGTCACCTCACCCAACGCCAGTTGCGTGCCCGCACAACATCAACACTGGGATCCGCGATCCCTCAGGCCTGCTATACTACAAGTGCCAACAATCATCTCAAAAGTCACGGTCCATACATGGAGGTGACGCGTCCCGAACACCCACACTCTTCCCAACGGCGGTCCCTGGGCAGGCACGCATCACGCGCCCACCGTCACCTCCCGGCTCACGCACAAGGCGAGGACACGGGTTTCCGTGGACAAAGTTGGCGTTCAAAACGGGACCCAGGAATTCTGTCCTGGGCCCAAACGGTCGACCGGAAGAGGTGATTCGGTCGACCGGTTCCAGGAAGGAATCGGTCGACCGTACTCCTAAAACGGTCTACCGCTGCGCTCAACACAGAACCCCCAACGGTCGAACAAGGGTCTAAAACCGGTCGACCGAACGAGGTCAAAATCCGGAGTCTGGTCAACATTAAATTCCACTCTATCGGTCGACCGACTCAGGGGTCTCGGTCGACCGAAAACAGACAGGGTCAACCTAGTATTCTACGTCATCAAACGGTCGAACGTAAACATACTACCGGTCGAACAAACATGCAATCGGTCGAACGCAATATAAATCGGTCGAACAATTCAAACAATACTAACAGGTACACTTAAGTTCCGGTCGAACACAACAAGGACCGGTCGACCGATAACAGGTAGAAAATCCCAACTCACCAGCAATAATGCACTACCGGTCGACCGCCCCAAGGCATCGTTCGACCGGTGAAGGTTAAAGTCGGGCAAACAGTGCTAAAACGGTCGACCGCCCGAAGGACCCGGTCGACCGTTGGTCGTCTTCAACCTCGCGCCAGCCGAGGATTTACGAAGAAACGCGTCGCCGGAGAGGTCCTCGACCTCCCCCGACCGACCAACAACACCCTTCCACAAGGGTAAGCAACAAAATCACACTAAAGAGCGGCATACCTCAAATGAAGACGACGAAACGCCGGAGCAAGCTCACGCCTCCGTCCTCCTCACGCGCGTCCTCCTCCCCGCGACGACCTACTCACGCCGGAACCTCCGCGCCTTCTTCCTCCTCTGGTCGCCGGATAGAAAAATGGAGAGGGAGTGAGAGAGTGCAAGTAAGGAAAAGAGAGAGAGAGAGAGAGAGAGAGAGAAACACTTAAATAACCCTACACCCCATCACCTCTCCCTCACCCTACACCATACTCCTACACTCCAACCCATACCTCCACAACAACTCCACCATACCTCCTCTCTCCTCCAAGTCAAACCTCACTTAACCCTAATTAAACCCTAAACAGGGTTAGGGACATAACAATCCACCCAACTTAAAAGGATTTCGTCCCGAAATCAAGCAACTACTCACCGAAAAGCTCTGGATACTGCCTTCTGACATCCTCCTCAATCTCCCAAGTGGCCTCGCGCTCGCTGTGATGCTGCCACCTGACCTTCACCATCGGAATGGTCCTCCTCCTGAGCTGGTGATCCATGCGATCAACAATCTCGACCGGCCTCTCCTCGAGCGACAAGTCCTGCTGAATCTCTGGCACTGCTATCTCAATAACGTGCGACGGATCTGCAACGTACTTCCTCAGCATCGATACATGGAAGACGTTGTGAAGACCCGAAAACTGCGGCGGCAAAGCAATCCGGTAGGCAACCTCTCCAACTCGGTCCAAGATCTCGAACGGCCCAACATACCTCGGACTCAGCTTCCCCTTCTTCCCAAACCTCATCACACCTCGGGCAGGGGAAATCTTCAGAAACACATGGTCGCCCACCTCGAAACTCAGCGCTCGTCTGCGTCGATCTGCATAACTCTTCTGCCTGCTCTGTGCCGTGGCCAGTCTCCTCCTGATCACATCCACCTTCTCTGCATACATCTGCACGATCTCTGGCCCAACTAACTGCCTATCGCCCACATCACTCCAGCATACCGGTGATCTGCAAGGCCTCCCGTACAAAGCCTCGTACGGTGCCATCCCAATACTCGAGTGGTAGCTGTTGTTGTAGGCGAACTCTATCAGTGGCAGGTGCTCATCCCAGTGCCCTGCCCAATCCAATGTGCATGCTCTCAGCATATCCTCCAGGGTCTGTATCGTCCTCTCTGACTGACCATCGGTCTGCGGATGAAACGCTGTACTGAATCTCAGACGCGTCCCCAAAGCCTGCTGCAGACTCCCCCAAAATCTGGAAGTGAATCGAGGATCTCGATCGGAGATGATGCTCACTGGCACTCCATGCAACCTAACTATCTCCTCCACGTACAACTTAGCTAGACCCTCCAAAGGCAACGTGGTCCTGATCGCTAAGAAATGCGCCGACTTGGTCAGTCGATCGACTATCACCCAAATCGCGTCGTGGAATCTCCTCGTCTTCGGCAATCCCGTGACAAAATCCATCGTCACGTGCTCCCACTTCCACTCAGGAAGCTCAATACACTGCATCGGTCCTGCTGGCCTCTGATGCTCAATCTTCACCTGCTGGCAGACCAAGCATCGCTCCACAAACTCTGCAATATCCTTCTTCATGCCCTTCCACCAGAAGTTCCGCTGCAGGTCCTTATACATCTTCGTGCTCCCCGGATGAATGGTGTATCTAGCTCTGTGTGCCTCCTCCATGATGTCATCTCTCAGCCCATCAACCTTCGGCACCCAAATCCGACTCCTGAACCTCAGACCACCATCAACCCCCACACTGAAATCTGATCCATCTCTGGAAGCCAACTGTAGCAGACCAGCTAACTCCTCATCCCCCTGCTGGGCCTGAACTAACCGTGAGACAGTCTGCGGCTCCACCCGAAGCCCAGCAATCACTGCTCCCTCTGTACCCTCTGTGAACGGTCTCCACTCTGACAAGGCCTCGAGTAGCCTCCACTCCTGGATGCACAGACTCGCAACTGAAACCTCCACCTTCCTGCTCAGCGCATCTGCAACCGAATTCGCCTTCCCCGGATGATAGGAAATGGTGAAGTCGTAGTCCTTAATGAACTCGAGCCATCTGCGCTGCCTCATATTCAGCTCCTTCTGCGAGAACAAGTACTTCAGACTCTGATGGTCGGTGAAGACCTCGAACTGCTCGCCATACAGATAGTGCCGCCAGGTCTTCAACGCGTGAACTACTGCTGCTAACTCCAGATCGTGAGTAGGGTAGTTCTTCTCGTGCACCTTCAGCTGTCTCGAAGCATACGCGACCACCTTCCCATGCTGCATCAGAACACAACCCAAGCCTACTCCTGATGCATCACTGTAAATCACGTAGCCTCCACTGCCACTCGGTAGCGTCAGAATCGGCGCTGTCGTCAGACGCCTCTTCAGCTCCTGAAAGCTGTCCTCGCACTTCTGGGACCAAACGAACTTGACGCCTTTCTGCGTCAATGCTGTCAGCGGCGATGCAAGTCTGGAGAAATCCTGGATAAAGCGCCTGTAATACCCTGCCAGTCCAACGAAACTCCTGATCTCCGTCACGCTCGTCGGGGCTCTCCACTGAGTCACTGCCTCGACCTTCGCCGGATCCACTGAAATCCCATCCGCTGACACAATATGCCCCAGAAAAGCCACCTGATCCAACCAAAACTCGCACTTCGTGTACTTGGCATATAGCTGCTGATCCCTCAAGATGCCAAGCACAATCCTCAGGTGCTCTCGATGCTGCTCCCGGTCAGGCGAGTATATCAAAATGTCGTCTACGAATACAACGACAAATCTGTCGAGGTACGGCTGGAAGCTCCTATTCATCAGATCCATGAATGCTGCAGGCGCATTCGTCAGTCCAAATGGCATCACCAAGAACTCGTAGTGGCCGTACCGCGTCCTGAAGGCTGTCTTCTGAACATCTGCCTCCCTGATCCGCAACTGATGATAACCCGAACGCAGATCGATCTTCGAGAACACTCTCGCCGTCTGCAACTGATCAAACAAATCATCAATCCTGGGCAAAGGATACCGATTACGAACGGTAACCTTATTCAGCATCCTGTAGTCGATGCACATCCGCAACGACCCATCCTTCTTCTTCACGAAGAGCACAGGCGCTCCCCATGGAGAAACACTCGGTCGAATGAACCCGGACTCCATCAACTCCTGCAATTGCTTCTTCAGCTCTGTCAACTCTGCAGGTGCCATACGATACGGTGCCTTCGACTGAGGTGTCGTACCCGCTACCAGCTCGATGCCGAACTCGATCTCTCGGTGCGGCGGTAACGCTGGAATCTCCGCTGGAAACACATCCGGAAACTCCTGCACAATCTCTATGTCCTCCAGTCTCCTCGTCTCACGATCAGGAACTACCAGCGTGGCCACAAACGCTCTGCATCCCTGCTGTATCAGTCTCTGTGCCCTAACTGCAGACACAATCAGACGACCCCCTCTGCTCCTCGCACCTCTGATCAGAACATCTGGCAAACCCTCCATCGGAATCAGGATCTTCTTCTCACGGCAAAAGACCCGCACGTCGTACCGGGACAGCCAGTCCATCCCCAGTATGACGTCGAAGTCCACCATCGGTAACAAGACCAGATCTGCCGGAAAATCGTGGTCTCCCGAAGCAACTGTGGTGCCGGGGAAAAAGCTCCCCACAGTGCCCACCTCACCCATGGGCGTGCTGACCTCCAAAACATCAGTCAGCAGCACAGGGGTCCGACCCAACTCGCCAGCAAACTTCTCCGAGATGAAGGAGTGAGTGGCGCCGCAATCAAACAACACACGCGCTACTGAGCCAGAAACTGAAAGCGTACCTTCCACGACGGTGTTGGAGTCCCTAGCCTCCTCAGCCTGGATAGTGAAGACTCGCCCGGTCCTCCTGCTCTGGCCCGGTGCAACAACTGATCGGCTGCCTCCGCCTCTGCCTACTGCTGGTGGTCCCGGCCTCCTGCTCGGCTCACCCTGCCTCTGAGGACAATCACGGACAAAATGTCCCATCTGACCGCATCCCATACAAGCCCCAGTCCGACGGGGACACTCCTGTCCTGGATGGAACCTCCCGCAGTAAGTGCACGCTCCAGACTGACGTGCTCCTCCTCCATCAAACCTGGGCCTCTTGCCCGGGTTCCCTGCTCCACGACCAGCTACTCTGCTGCCGGTGCTCACTGGCGCCTTCCGCGCCTCCTGAATACACTCCCTCTGGTCCTGCTCTATGATCGTAGCATGCTTCACCGCATCTGCAAGGGTCCGCGGCATACTGTTGATCACCCGAGAACGAAGCGGCTGCCTCAGTCCCTTCACGAACTTCCTCGCCCGCTGCTCTGGGGTCACACAAATCTCAGGGCAGTAACGCTCCAAAGCGTTGAACCTGCTGATGTAGCTCGTCAGTGTCATGTCCTTCTGCTCTAGCGACATGAACTCCTCCCTCTTCTGATCCCTGACATGCTGGGGGAAGTACTGCTCATGAAACACCTCCAAGAACTCCTCCCAGCTCACGTCCACACGATCATCAAACAACACCGTGGACGTAGATCTCCACCAGTTGGCAGCCTCGCCATCGAACACGTAGGTGGCCAGCTCCACCATCCTCTCAGGTACTACACCAATAGCGCGGAAGATCTTCTCCATCCGGAAGACCCAATCCTCTGCAACCTCTGGGGCCCTCCTGCCATCAAAAGTCGGCGGGTGCTGACGCATGAACCGATCGTGCTCAGCTCCCACCCCGCTCTGAGCGCTCTGAGCAGCCTGTCGCTCCAGAAACTCGCCCAGCCTGTCCCACTGAGCACCTGAAGTGTCGTCACTGGGATCACGATCGCGTGGAGAACTCCTCACGCGCCTAGGTGCCATCTGTCACCACAACAATCAACAGATAAGCAACAATGCATGCATGAGCTACGAAATTAATGCATGCCTCTAGCACTACTCCTAAGGGTGGTTCTTTAGACGAAGACACAGGAATCGACCGCTCTGATACCAAGTTGTAACGTCCCGAAACAGCGGAAGATTTAAAATTTCGAAATAACGAATAAAACTGACAACTCAAGGCGGGAACGTCACTAATATATAAATATATAATCCGGGTGCACCCAAAATACATGGAGTTTACAAAAGGTGTACAACTACAATCCAGATGAAAGAAATGAAAATACAAGTAGTCGTACGATCTCGCAAATGCCGAAGAGGATCCGACTCCAAAGCGCTCCGTCCTCGGTCACCACCCACCGGACCTACTGCGATCCTGAAAAAGATGCAACAACAATGCCTGAGTTTCCAGAAGGAAACCCCGTATACCAACTCACCTATATGCATGCATCACATAATGAACCTATCATACTAGTAGCATGTCATGGCATCAACAGATATGGAAAACAGTTCCCCCGAAGGGTAAAACAGGACATCAGTCCGACAATCAATCATCGGGTCTCCCGAAGAGACCTACTGCAGGCACATGCAGTCTAGTAGCCCGCGACATCGCACCCCCCACACGCAGCTACACTACACAAGGGTTCGGCAGGGAGCCTCTGTCACGTCTACGCGCCGATAGAAACAGATCTGTAAATCTCAGTGGTCGGGGCCACAGGGACCAACGGGGCCGTCGCCCGGAAGGTATAACAACATCATCTCGGTAGGTGCCCAGCCGAGGAAAACAACAAGCCGGCACAGCCTCGGCCCAACAATCATCATCGCCGGCACAACCTCGGCGGCATCACCGGCACAACATCGGTGGTCCATCACAACAGTCCGGCACAGCATCGGACAAAACCAGACCGAAGTCTGCCAGGTCATCAGGCTCCTCGAGCCGCGAACACCAACCGCGCCGCTATAAAAGCAGGGCAGCGACCTCCGTAGCCCGTGGGCCGGTAGTCACCTCACCCAACGCCAGTTGCGTGCCCGCACAACATCAACACTGGGATCCGCGATCCCTCAGGCCTGCTATACTACAAGTGCCAACAATCATCTCAAAAGTCACGGTCCATACATGGAGGTGACGCGTCCCGAACACCCACACTCTTCCCAACGGCGGTCCCTGGGCAGGCACGCATCACGCGCCCACCGTCACCTCCCGGCTCACGCACAAGGCGAGGACACGGGTTTCCGTGGACAAAGTTGGCGTTCAAAACGGGACCCAGGAATTCTGTCCTGGGCCCAAACGGTCGACCGGAAGAGGTGATTCGGTCGACCGGTTCCAGGAAGGAATCGGTCGACCGTACTCCTAAAACGGTCTACCGCTGCGCTCAACACAGAACCCCCAACGGTCGAACAAGGGTCTAAAACCGGTCGACCGAACGAGGTCAAAATCCGGAGTCTGGTCAACATTAAATTCCACTCTATCGGTCGACCGACTCAGGGGTCTCGGTCGACCGAAAACAGACAGGGTCAACCTAGTATTCTACGTCATCAAACGGTCGAACGTAAACATACTACCGGTCGAACAAACATGCAATCGGTCGAACGCAATATAAATCGGTCGAACAATTCAAACAATACTAACAGGTACACTTAAGTTCCGGTCGAACACAACAAGGACCGGTCGACCGATAACAGGTAGAAAATCCCAACTCACCAGCAATAATGCACTACCGGTCGACCGCCCCAAGGCATCGTTCGACCGGTGAAGGTTAAAGTCGGGCAAACAGTGCTAAAACGGTCGACCGCCCGAAGGACCCGGTCGACCGTTGGTCGTCTTCAACCTCGCGCCAGCCGAGGATTTACGAAGAAACGCGTCGCCGGAGAGGTCCTCGACCTCCCCCGACCGACCAACAACACCCTTCCACAAGGGTGAGCAACAAAATCACACTAAAGAGCGGCATACCTCAAATGAAGACGACGAAACGCCGGAGCAAGCTCACGCCTCCGTCCTCCTCACGCGCGTCCTCCTCCCCGCGACGACCTCCTCACGCCGGAACCTCCGCGCCTTCTTCCTCCTCTGGTCGCCGGATAGAAAAATGGAGAGGGAGTGAGAGAGTGCAAGTAAGGAAAAGAGAGAGAGAGAGAGAGAGAAACACTTAAATAACCCTACACCCCATCACCTCTCCCTCACCCTACACCATACTCCTACACTCCAACCCATACCTCCACAACAACTCCACCATACCTCCTCTCTCCTCCAAGTCAAACCTCACTTAACCCTAATTAAACCCTAAACAGGGTTAGGGACATAACAGTATGTGCTACTGCCGCAATAGAGCCACTAGTGAAAGGACACTTCTTGAAGGAGGATGCACATCTAAATCTTGTGGGATCGTTCACCCCAGAAATGAAAGAGTGTAATGATGAAGCAATCCGAAGAGGAAGATTGTTTGTGGACTCTGAGGCAGCACTGGAGGAAGCAGGGGAGCTGGTGGGGGCACTGGCTAGAGGCGTGATGCAAAAGGGGGATGTGGTGGGAAATTTGGTAGATTTGGTAGGAGGAAAGGTGGGGAGAAAGAGTGAGGAGGAAATCACCGTGTTTAAATCCGTCGGATCTGCTGCTTTTGATCTGCTTGCGGCACAACTAGCTTACAAGAATTATGTGCAGCAAGGTAACATTGACTAATTTTTACTGTTTTTTTTCCTGTGTTTACCGAGTGCCGACCATGATTCTTGAGTTTGGTTTTGGTGTGAATAGGAATTCATTTCAGAAATAGTTTGATCTTTAAGCATGTGATTAAAGCATTCCAAGGGTTATGTCCATATCCTATATCTATTTAGAACTCTAGATGTTTTGGATTAACATATACGTCAAATAAAAACTATGTTTCTATTTTACAATCCATTAGAAGATTTCTCAATTGCCATGACTTTCCTCATAAGCAGGAGGTGGTCATAGATTTGACGAAGCAAATGGAAAGAATGGGGAGCCGTGGAGGACAGTAGAGGAACGAACAATAGAACTGAGAGGCTAACTATTGTTCAAGAATTAAACAGGACTGTGAGGGTGCAACCTCTCAACTACTAATAAACCTTCAGTGCTTTGCTTCACTGATAATATTAAATGGAAAATGGGGGTTTTAGTAGAAATTGCGTGAGAGGGAGATGGGATTGAGTACCATAAGAAAGAAGCTTTTAAGTTGCTACATTTTTAGGCCAATAACAAATCAGCTTTTCTTTAGCTCCATTGCCCTGCCCGTTAGTGTTTAAACTCAACAAAGTCTACAAACTCACAAAATGCATGTGGTTTTGTAGTTCATTATCGTCTATGACATGTTTGATCTTTTATGATTGCGTGTGGAGGATATAGTTCATATGTGTAAGCACAAATTGTTGGCTAGTAAAGGATCACTTGGCGATTAACTTTTGATGTATTATAAACTTACAGTAATCTATCTCACACTTGAAAAATGAACATTGATATTGTTTCTATTTACAGTTCAGAAGCAAGGGAATTGAAACGATTGGAAGAACTGAGGATTATGAAGTAGAAAGTGAATTGCCATCGGAAAGCATTAGCAAAATGATTTGGAGTTATCACATTACACCTTTTGTGAGTGATAAAAGATTACATTGATATACCAATAATAAACGCCTTGATCCCCACGGTACAGTGTTGGGTACAAGAACCTCCCTCCTCTAATCCTCTTGAATAAAGTTCTTTGATTTGTTCAAAACCTCTTGAATAAAGTTCTTTGATTTGTTCAAAACCTTGCTCATGTGGTACGAATCCACTGCTACATTTACACGCACTAAGGCGATTCTTGCAGTTGAAGGTTGTCTTTTATGTCTGATTTCACATAGTAAAAATTAAGCACTATGGTAGGTGTCACCGGGTTGAACTCGGGGATGCCCGAGGGTGCGCCATACCGGGCTGGGTTCGTGAGCTTGGAGCATCACAAGGAACTACGAAGCACACAAGGCAAACCAAACGCGAGGCGTGAGGTGAGCAACGGGGGTAGCCCAAGTACCCCCCTGGGTTTTGCAAGGCAAGCGCCAAGGAGATTCGAGATGCGCAGGCATGCGTACACGCGAGGCAAGGCGTGAAAGGGATCAAGTGGTAGGCAGCGGCAAAATGCGTACGAGGAGGCTAGCAGCCGAGACTACGAGCATGGAGTGGAAAGCCTAATCCGAGGACGTGCGTGGTAGCGCGGGCGCGAGGAAGCTATGCTCGGGCCACATGCGTGCGCGCGGGGCGCATGCATAGACGAGCGAGGCGAAGACACGGATGTTCTAAAGTCTATAGCACGATTGGTGGCTTGGAGCGCAGGGTGCGTAGAAAAGCACCAAGGCTTGGAGTCCGGGGACATCCAAGCGAAGGTCAAGGAGCATCAGCAAACATGGCGTGAGCGTGACACTTGGGAAGTGCATCCTCACATGCGGGCAGCCAAATGCGCTTGAAAAGCGCGAGGTAGGGCTGTGGCTATGAGGGCACGCGCTAGACATTGCCCGTGCAACACATAGGCGTGCGTGGGCAGGCAATGCCTAGGCGTTGAGGCGTGGATGTTTGGGAAGCCAAGACACTTGCGTAAGGGTTAGCAAGGACTGAGAACGAGTCAAGAGAGGTTGTTGATCGCGTGGGAACGGTTAGGCAAACTCTCCTTGAAAATAGGATTCGGTTATGGAACGGGTCTATAACCGAATCGGGGAAAATTTGGGTTGGCCAAAATTATTCTCCTTAAAAATAGGGATCGGTTATACTTGTCCTTAAAAGTAGGGATCGGTTATGCTTGTCCTTAAAAATAGGAGTCGGTTATGGAACGGGTTCATAACCGAACGGAGGTGGCATGAGTGGGTTGACCGGGTCAAGCCCCACTAATGCATGCTTCTCCACCATGTGCATTCGGTTTTGGGGGAAAAACCGAATCAGCCAACATGTTCCCCACGTTTTGGTCAAGGATGACCAAGTCTATAACCGTTTGGTTCGGTTATAGCCCATGCGTGATTTATAGAAGACACTAGAGAGAGTGGCCTTAGTGGGGAGAGTGTGCATTCGGTTTTGCCCTACTCCTCCACAACCAAAGGAGAGTTAGATGTGATAGTGGGGGTCATGGATCCCCACGAAGTACATGTAGTAGGTGAAGGATTTCATGTTTAATTATACATATATATTTTTCGATTTTTCATGTATAATAAGGATCAATTTTCAATTTTCTAGAATTTATTGCATGCATCGGTTTGTTTTAACAAACTAGTTTCAAAAACTCTATTAAAACAAACATGAAGGAGCTCCGAAATTCATACCTAGAAGTTCTCTAAAACTTCTCGAAGATTCGGAGACGGTTGGGATGCTCCTCGCTGCGCCGGATGCCTCCGAGTATTCACCAAACTCTAAACAAGATCGGAGAGAGTGAAGCTAGTCTCTCAATCTCCGATTGGGTTTAGAATCCAATTACTAACCCCTCTTTAATTCTCTTGAGAAGATGATCTCTTAAGAACTAAACTAAACTTAAGAATTTGTGGAATTTTCGTGGAGAATTAAGGAGAGAGATTTTGCATGAAAAGCAATATTAATTAAGATGTAGGAAAGCAATGAGATAACCTCTATTTATAGGTTCTCTCCAAATTACCTATTTATGTGCAACCTCTTGCCCATGATTTCATGCAGAATTCCATCTAACCATCCATTATTTATTAATAAATAATATTAGCCACGAATTAAATCAATTATGGACCAATTCCATGCATGATCTAATTAATTCTTAAATTAATTTTGCATAAAACCGTCTGGACCGGTCGACCGTTTCAAGGTGCGGTCGACCGCTCGAACCAATGTTTCGGTCGACCGTTCAACATTCGGACGACCGTTCGTAACAGGAACTATTCCATCGCAATGTTCGGTCGACCGACCGATCACTTTCGGTCGACTGTTCGAACAGATGAAAATTCCCTGTTATCGGTCGAGACTCGTCCGGTCGACCGTGCCCTACCGGTCGACCGTTTACTGCTATCCGGTCGACCGTTTGAGCACTGTTTTGCAGACTTGTCAAATTTCGGTTTAACCCCTACAAAATTTGACATTTCGGGATTAGTAGTAAATTCACAACTTATGTAACATATTATCCTATGTAATGATCAATCATTACACCCCATAATATTTACATCACATATGAATTTGATTTAGATTCTAATTATGTTATTAATCACAACATAATTTTGATTTTGCTTGTTCACCCCATGTGTCATATTTTCTATATGAAACCCGACACATCTTATGAACTCAAAATCCTCATTCCTTGTTTCCCAGTTTTGTGGTGTGACCTATGAGAGGATCTAAACTAAGTTGGCAGTGATATTAAGAGCTTAATATCACAAGTTATAAGCGGTATCTAGCTACACATTATAGCTCCCAATTAGTTAGATGTCTTAATTCCACTCGAACCAAAACCCGATCCATTTAGTGATGGCGTGCACCACTTGTGTCCGTCCCTTGCCTCATGATATTAAGAATACACACAAAGTAGTATTGTGTCATCTTTGTCTTAATATTCATTTCTTGATCTCTTTAAGTTAGTTATAAATATGTGACTTAACTCAAATCACATTGTGCACATTATAACTTTGCTTTATCAAGGGGCCCACTAATATCATCACTCAATTAAGAGGGGCAATGATAGTCTTTTGACTATCTTCTCCAACAAAAGTTGTACTTAACCAACTAATGTCTTTACACTACACTCATCGATAGCTCAAGACACTAGTCTAATTAAGAACTCCTTAAGCGATCGGATATAAGTCTCATATCAAAGGACCAAAGACACAGTAAAATATTAATGACACAGAAACACATTTCTATAATATTTTACTTATTAGGTCTATTCAGTATACAAAAGTAATATTTTCCTCTTTTGCATACCCGTGTTGTCACTCACTTGTAGAGCTACAATGATCTATGACCAACACGACAATCTTAACTCGGTAATTAATGTCCCATGTTAATTACCATGATTGCGAATATCTTTTGTTTTATGCAAACCAATATCTTTCAGAGCTCTACGGTTAAGGACCAATAGCCTATTCTTTAACACTTCTAAAAGACGAATAACATAAACAAGGAACAAAATGATTTCTCATTCAATTCATAACAATTGACATTTAAAAGTAAAACTTTTAGAACACATTCCCTTCAGTGGGAAGCTCACAACATGTATATATAGGGGTGCACCTCCAACCTGTGGAAAGGGCGCCACCATTAGGATAAGGTTTCTATTGGTCATTGTGTTTGTTTCCTTCCTTTCTCCACCCCTTTAGGGATTGTAATTCTATTGTTTATGGGAATAAAAGAGTTCAATTCCGCCAACGTTGTTATTGTGTGCGTTTTCGTTTGTGCTTGTTTACTCTACGAGAAACCGAGGGAGTTGTACGGTTGTGTTGGTGTTTTCAATTTTCCCCGCGGAGATAGAGCGTTTAGCGAGGCCAAAGTTCGAAAAAGTTGAAATTTGAGAGTCTCTAAAGGACTCCTAACACGACCGGTGACAGTAGGCCCTCTTCTGTACGGGACATCTTCCGGAAGCATAATAACAATTACTAAGAAACTTTTCGGGGCTCTCACAGTAAGTCTCACTCATACTGCTTTTCTCATAAGTCATAATTGTGGTTCTTGACAAATTTCAACCAACTTGAATCTGGGATTAAAAGCATTGCCTTCATTTTCGTGGTTCTTGATTAATACTAATTCTGACTTTCAATTAAGGATTAACAGCTTTGCTACAACAAATGTTGGCGATAGGATCACTATTTGCTCTCCGATGTTCCACTTTCTTGCCCTTCCATTTGCCATTCACGCTCTTCATCACTCATCATAGCCTTCATCAGGAATTTAACATTTTTGTTTTTGTTAATTAATTAAAAAAGGAATCATGACTCTAGCTTATTCTGACCCAACCAATTTTTCCAAACAAAATCTAGTTCAAAATCTTGTTTTTGTTTATTGAAAGGTTGGCCAAATTTTGGATCAGCGTTATATGAATCTCAAAGTTGTGAAGGAAGAGGAAAGACTGATTTTTATCATCAAGATTACATGCGTTCAAAACACTTTCAGGAGCTCCGTTGTTATCCTCTTTGTATCGTATTCATAGAAACCAGGTCTGTGCTATAAGAGTTCAGGACACAGAAGGAAAGCGACGAAAAATGGATTCTACACCAAATTTCTATATGGAAAATAGGTCCCATTCAGAGGCCGGGGCAGGCACCTTGTAATACTGCGCCGTAAGGAGAAAAATGGAACAAAGAATACCACGAACATCTCCTGAAATCTTTCCAAAAGTAGAAACCACCAAACAAGACAACGATATACCATTTTATTGAGGGCAGCGAGACAACAAAACAGACATACTCAGTGTACCGTCCGTCCCAAAGAGGCTCCACAAAATTTAGATACAGGGAAGGATTATTGTAGCGGGGTGTTTAACACAAATAGCTAATAAACATTTACACATATAACAGTAGCATGGTCAAAACTCAAGCACAACAAAAACCTGTACAGCCTGTCATACCACTGCATCTACGGCCAAGATCGGAACTTCATGCGTTTGCGCATTTCAATAGTTGTGCTGTCGAGATGTTGACAACTAAAAGTTGCAGGAACGGAGCCTGCATTTTATAACTGTTTTTATGCCTTCACATGTTAATTTTACACAAGCAGGCACTACTTAGTAGCATGCGCCGCCACGACATAAGCAAGCAATTATCACTCGCTTTTCATCCTAAAACGATCAAGATACGATCATTATTTTGAAAAGGGTGTGCACAAAATATAACTTATACATGGACTGATCTGTTACCTTAAAGAGGCATTTGAAGCCTCATTGGTTGGGAATGAATCCTTAACGCTTTCTGATTTATCATCTTCGCCACCCATTTCATATGATGAGAGTAATCTTCTCTGCATCAAGTACAAATAGTTAGTGTGTTGGGAGTAGGCACGGCTGCTTTACTGATGCTTTTGATGCAGAAAGAACATAGCATAATGAAAAACCTCATATCTACTCATATGCTTGGCTTAACCACCTAATATTTTTCAATTGACATCGAATATGGGAAAGTATCATTATATCGTCCAATTTAGACCACCTTAGAAACCCTTCTGTGTTATTCCACTACAATCTTAATTCTAAACTTCATTGAACAGTGATAAGACAAGTCATGAAATAGGGAAAGATAACTTACATGGTCCTCAAAATCAGGACTTGTCAGGTTCATAGATAAATTTCTCATCAGTAACAATACCTGTGTGGTAAAAGGATCAATAAATTACATCAATATGCCAATAAGAGTATTTAAATAATGTGCACAGAACAATAAAAGACGATTAGAAAACGGTTTCATGTATGCAAGTAAAAGTATATTAAAAAAAACTAATCATGAATTGATAATGCTCGTCTTGATCTTTAAAATCAAAGAATAACACATCACTATAAATACGTCATAGATGTATCTTGCCATAGGTTAGAGAAATTCGCTTTAGACATTAGTAGCTACATAACAGCTTAGGACTAAAAATCACTAGGAAATGTAGCATATCAATATCAGACAAAACCGGACACTTAAGTGAATATCTTAGGAATGACATGCACAAAATTCAAGGTGTTAGTATAATGAGTACTATAGTAAAACTGCATCAATAAATACAAATTACCGCTGCTTTATGTTTTGAGACTTGAAAATATTTAGATGTTACATACTGTTTCAACATCAATCGGATCCATCTCTTTGAGTTTCTGCAAATGGCCGCTTGTGTTTGGATCAAATACGCTTCCAATAAAGCTATACACTTGAGCAAAATCTGGCATAACTAGAAATTTCCAATGGAAATGGTCAGAAATGTATCGTCACACGAGATAAACATCCAGCAAAGCATGTAAAAAGGCCCAAACATGAAGCAGGGAATTTCTTGCTAGGTCTATCAATGTTTTTTTACAAGAGAAATTATATGCACCAACTGTACCTCAGAAAACTCATGATCCTGTATTGTTTTAACTGATACTTGAAATAATGTTAAGCTGGAGTTTTATGTTGAACAATCCATGACAAGGAAAATATCAGTTTGGTAAAGAGTCTTCTTTCATTTGGTAATCAGTTTGACAAATTGACATCATAGAATCCATCTGTGTTTTCATTGTCATGACTTGAATGCTGTACTTTTGCAGTACAGTCTTCTCCAAATTAACTAGTTGACATGATCACAGAACCAAAACCAGATATAATAACATGGTAAAGCAATGTTGCTCAACCAATCTAGATGATTGAAGCTCCTCTGTAACTATGAAAATACCTGGATTTACTGTCCTTTCTCATATACCATTGCACAAAATACTAATGCAAAAAACTATAAAGCACAATATTCATTCTAGGTGGGTTGGATGAAGATGAGTCTTGGAGGATAAAAATCTTATTGCCAGACCAACTAATTGCAGAAGCTGCTTGGTTTGACAAAAAAATATCAGGAAATTGCAGTATGTGCACATGTTTAGATGCTATAACATCCTACACAAGACAGACAATCAGAATACCGGACCTTCTAAAGGTGTCAGCATCCACAATATAGTTGGTGTAACAGGAATTTTACCGTGTCCATGATAGTTGACACATACTACTACAAGTGCCTAATTAACTCCCCCTATCATTTGAAACATTACAAAAAGTAATTGAAGACAAGATTACTTTCAGAATAAAACAAGTCATAGCAAACACATGTTCAGTTAATTACTGAAATCTACATTACTGTCAAATAGTGAGCATTCCTTAAGCTATTGATTGCATGGCCATGTAGAAAACTCATAAATTGTACCTTAAAATATCAGACTATATGATTTAAATGAAAACATCATAAGCTGATGTACACCGAGTGATAAATAAGTTTGGACGAAACAACCACACAATCTGTTATGGTAACATAAAATATCAAACTGTTATGATGCCTTTCTTATATAGAGAGGGTTGAGGTTTAACTATACTTTCAGCGGTCCTAATCAATAGTTTACTCGAATGGCATCCTCTATCCTTTACTGCAATTTCAGAAGCCTTGCAGTTTAACACGTTCAATCGAAGTTCCTACTCAATTAGATATTGCATTAACATACACAAAATGTATTTAGTTCTTTTGTCAATAAACAACCTTGAATTGAGCCTTAGAAAGACCAATATTTTCCTCACATGAGAGTGAAAATTCATGTTTAAAATAGTATCACGATCCACAAAGAGAAAGAAAAAGAGTGCTACCACGATGAGCAGGGACATGATTTGCTTGATCAGTTGTTTCAGATGCCGGCCAAGTGCCAGGAGGGCTTTCAGTGCTGCTACAGCAATTGTTCGCTGCTGCGGACCCCACAGCTCCTGTGTCATCTACTAGTAAAAAAGAAAATAAGACAATTAGTCTATGAAGATCAAAACAAAAACCAAAATCATTAATGACAAACCTTTTGTGGCATGGGAAGTGTTAAGTGGTGGGGCAGAATTTGCATTCCACGAAGCCGTAGTTGCTCCTGGAGTCGAGTTTCTTAGCACAGAAGATGACTCTGCCCGAAGAGGATACCCAGGTTCAACAAGACATGAAGAAGCTTGATATGGAATGGTAGTTTGAGGAACTAATGGAGCTGCAAAGTTTTCATGACTAAATGCTAGGAAAAACAAAAGGAACACGTGAACAAAAAATACTAAGCTTCTTATGACTAACTATTTTTCGAAGCCTTCTGGGGATAAGGATGTGCAGCTTTTCGCTTTGGTCTAGGAGGTGGCACATGTTCACTTGTCCCATTCTTTTGGACCTTGAGGAAGTATTTTTGTGCATGGCTCCGTATCTACAAACAACAATCTTCTTAAAACTTCAAAAAGAACCACAACAAAAGGGAGCAGACAAGGTGCATCAATCTAAGAATTCATCCATTTTTATGGTCCGGAAAAAAAACATTCATTCTTGAATTTTGAGCATCCTACGAAATCATATGCTTTAAAGGATCCCTTCAGGGCCGACCTGATCAGAAAACCATGGGGTTTACAGCAATCATGATTGCAAAATGCAGTAATTACCAAATTCAAACTATTAAGGTGATATTCTGGCACCAACTTAGCCCCCTGGATCACAGTGATTTCCTCGTGTATTTCCAAAATTAGCCTCGATGGCAAAAAGAAATGCGAATGATGCCTGAAAATAGACTATTGCAAGAGAAAGATGCCTCAAGATAGTAAAACTAACACATCTTAGTCCAAGCATCACTTGTTACACGAAACGAGACTGAGTCACTACACTGCAAGAGGAAAAGAATGAATACCTGGATGACTGTCTTCGAGCCGACAAAAGCCTCGATCTTCTTCCAATCCCTATCAAAACTGAAACCAAACAACCAAGACACATCAGCAACTGCTAAATCTCTCAAATAGCTAACTCAGTGCCCTATCTAAAAACACTGGTAACTCCACTACAAAAAATTCTAGACTTCCTCACTCCAAACCCCTTTTTTCACGCTCAATCCCAAAATCACCAAAAATCTCAGATCAAAGCTCATAAATCAATACTCTCTAATATAGAAATAGGCACAACCCACCACTCCAAATTCCAAAAAATCCAACAGAACCCCCAAATTAAAATCCACATCATGACCTCACTAACTTAAAATAAATAAATAAATAAAACACCACCACCACAATAAAAATCCCACCTTTCCCACCAAAACTCCCTTCTTTTTCACACCCAATCCTAAAATCATCAAAAGTCTCATATAAAACCTCATAAATCAGAAATATAAACACAACCCAATAAAATCCCCAATTAGAAACCCACACAAAACCATCCAAACAAACCCCAAACCGCAATCCAACCAATAAAAAAGGCATACAGCTGAAGCGCCTCCAGGAACTTATCGTGCTCCTGCTCCGTCCAGCTCTCCCTCGACTTCGTGATGGTGTACGGCTTCCTAATCTTCTTATTCGGATCCTCCGACCCCAACCCGGCCGCCGACGACGACGGATTCGACCCGAATCCGGAAACCGCCATGCCCAAATTGGCCTGCTGCTGCTGGAAGTGAGTCCCTCCACTTCCACTTCCCCCCTCCGGTTGCTCCGGGTTGGCCGAAACCATGCGAGATGGAGGTGGAAGGTGGAGTCTTGGGGTGGGTCTGGGGGTGACGTGTCGCTGTAATTTCCAACACCACCGAACTCTGGTGATGATTCTGGTTCTGGTTTTGGTTTTCTTTTTCTTTTCTTTTCTTTTTTGGGATTTTTGGGTTCTGGTTTTTGGGTTTGGGGCAATCTGGAAGGGGACAACGTCAGCCACACAAAATGGAGTTGTTGATTAATTACTTGGGTTTTACCTTGCTTTGGTTTGGAGTTTGGTTGCATCCACACCACATGTGTGTCATTATAAATTGGGCGATTTTGCAGGTACACACCCTTGTGAGAATTTTATTGGTTTTTTGTGTTCTTGTTGTGAAATCTTTTTTTTACAGGATTGCACAATTCGATAGCTACGTATAAATGTTGGCTAGAGCAGTGACAACAATGTCGTGTGAGATTTTATCATTTCACCTAGGTGTTACGTATATTTTTACCTCCAAACGTGAGAAACATTCCTTGCCAACTTCTCATTGGACTTTTGTCTGTAGTGTAAATTCTTACACTAGTTCAAACATGAAAAGGTGTTTGGGTGGCAAAACTTGCATCTATCGATTTTATAACTTTCTCTACCACCCACGATTAATATTTTAACGTGGCTAAAATTTCTATTCAGATGACTAATAATATTAGAAGTACGGGTGTAAACGGTGGGGGTATGCCATTTCCCGTACTCGACTAAATTAGCAGGTATGGGTATGGTATATACCCGACCAAAACACATGTATACATGTACTCGTTAAGTTAACGGGTATGGAGTGGGTAAACGGGTTTGGTAGGTATAATATATAATATAAAGTATATAAAAATAGGGTCAAGCTCTAGTGAGCCCAGGGCTCATCAAATTTATTTTAAGCCCCCTACCATCTCACCATTGGATCTTATTTACAGTTAATCTCACCATTCATTAGCATAACCGTTTTTTTCTTAATCTACCTTACAATTTGAAATGAGTGGTGGATATTGTGGGAGCTTAATTTAGCAAAATTAAGTTCTGGGCTCACTAGAGAATTCCTGTATAAAAATATATAAATATATAGAAAATATATTATATAATATATCTTAACGGGTATATGGGTATAGGTAATGTGTATACCCGTACCCGACCCGTTTATTAACCGGGTAAACAGGTACGAGTATACGGGTATGAATTTTTAAACGGGTATGAGTATAACTCATACCCGTAGCCGATCGGGGCAGGTGACCAGGCATACGAGTATTACCTATCCCGTTTACACCCCTAATTAGAAGAAACAACAACTCATTATCTGACCGTAAATCCTCAGGTCCTCATTGGCAGCGATAAAATTAAACATAACTAGCAAATTCAGGGGTTTGAAAGATTGGTCAGTTTCATTGGGCTTTTGATTTCAATAAATTAAATAGATTTTCATAATTAAAATGAAGATTATTAGGTATAACACGTGTTATATATTGTTCTAAAATTGAAAGATACTTCGCTATCAGGGAGATCTTGGACTTTCTACGTTCCAAAAGAAAATGGAAATTACTATTCGTTGCCTAATTTTTACTTAAATCGTCATTCTCAATTACTTTGTTGTCATTCACAATCCATTTAATACACATTATGTCCCGTACAAAATATTAAAAAAATCAGAACGTCTGAGTAGGACGCCCCACCATGGGGGTGTCTAAGGTAGACGTCCCGTTTTTATTTAATATTGAATTTATACAGTGTGTTATTTCAAAATATTTCAAGTTCCGTTACAATTTTTCGATGGTGATGGGGTGGAAAAAAACTCAAACGTAAATAAACGGGTAAACAGATCAATATCCAGAGTACAATAATAGGGTGTCGAAACAAAAAAAAATCTGCAAAGCACGCTCCCTCTGCTCGCTCGCTTTGTGGGGCGGACTAGTGTCCCCCGCGGGAGCTACCACCCCTGCATTCTTACTATGATTTTATTTTTTATGATTATTTTTTGTAGTATGAAAAGATGAGAGTTTATTGATAGTAGAAATAAGTAAAAATGAGAGAATGACAAAATGATAATTAGCACAGACGATTTAAGTAATTCGCAGACACGTAAAAAATTCCAACAAAATTAATTCCTAACGGAATAAACTGTAATTTATCCTTTTTTTCATTAAAGTTGAGAAACGAGAAGGTAGCCGGCTAGAATGCAAGATGGTTGATAATAATAAAATAGTGAATGAGAAATGGACCCATGGGTCCCACTGGGTCCAACGAGCCAGGGAGAGCCACAAGTGGAAGAGTGGGGACCACATTACTTCACCACGGCATCCAAAGCCGAACACGTCCTTTAGCAGACATAAACCACAAAAACTAACACTAAACTATCATTATCTCTTTTGGTGGTAGACAACAACGTGGTTTTCACTATGGAATCTCGAGCTTCGGACTTGTCTTAGGTTTGCTTGGACGGTCCTGTCGGCATTTCTGCACCTCATCTCATCAACTATAAAAAAGCGAAAATGTTTGAGGTTCTTACTATTTTGATGGTTTCGGATCATGTTTTCAGTAAACACGAGTAAGAATCTTGGTTTTGTTTATTCTTACGGTCGGCAAACTTTTTGTTAACTTTAGATTCTCTTGTTTTGTAATTGTAACTTATGCATTCAGTGGCACAACAAGCTCACGCTTGTGCACCAGTAGTCAGTAGAATATAGTCCCATGCCCATGCATATAATTAAGGCTTGTAATCATTTAGTTTGTCACAAAAAGGGGGGGAAATCCAATCTCATTTTACTATAATATCTAGATCTTTTCGTTGAATTTCATTCGATTTCGTTTTACTATGATATAGTGTAGATCTTTTGGTCGAATTTCATTCGAAAAGATCAATAATTTAATTATTGAGGTGCAAATGAGCTCTGACGTTCCCAAATATTCTTCGGTGGTAACATCACTAGCATAAAAGTCATGACATATGTTTCAAAACTCACAGCGGCAATAGACCTCGGTCAAGAATGATTAGATGTGGTTAAACCACATATTTATCATTTATGATTGCGGATAAAAATCATAATTCATAAACGATCTGTATTATGTATACATTGAAACAATACATTTTACTATATAGTAATTCACAGGTACATACAACGCTTCTTATTATCTTATATCAATGCGACATGTTTAATTCCTGGGAGTGATATTAACTTAAAAAATCACTTTCCGTTGCTAAAAAAACACAATAAATTTTGTTTGTGAAATTGTGATTGTAATAACGCGTGACTCTACTAGTGTTTTCCTGGTTGACTGATTATTGCTCCGATAAATTAAGAAAATAATCGCAGAGATAAATCCAAAAATGACTTCCTGTGGCGGTAACTGTATGAGATTGAAATAACATTTTTAGATTTAGATTGGAATAGATTTATCAAATGATGGATGATAGAGCCTACAAGATTCATGTTATACATGCAAAATTCTCGGTGAAATTGATATTTATAGAATCCAATCTCATTCCATTACCGTTTTATTAGTACATACAAGGACTGGTATCAGAATTTTTCCCCTATTTCCTAACAAAGCATGTTCACTATCCTTTTATAGAAAGAAGGTGGAGAATTTCGCGTGTCCAAGATATGTACAAGCTCCTATCTAAAACCCATGATGAGGCAGAAGCTGATTTGATGGCAAAAGTGTGATGGGATTTGCCCCAAACTTGCTTGGCCATGCTTCAAAGTTGAAAACCTTGAAAACAACTGGAAAGCAGAAGAGAACTAGTGGTGGAGACTGGAGAGATGTAGAATCCCCACCATTTTTTGGTTTTTTTCCTCCAGAAAAAAAACTTTTTTTGTTTATGTTGGATGGAATTTGAAAATGATGAACGAAGGGCAAGCGATTTACTTGATTTGGAAATTTTGACAATACCAAAAGGAGCTTAATACAAAATCATGTGGATCTCTATGAAGAGCAAATCTACACGTGAGAACTGATTCCTGCAACTCCTTTTTTTTAGCTAGAAACTTTTCGACCCGTCTAATATCAGTTTGTAGTCTTATAAGAAAAAATAGAAGCACAATCCTTGAACGGCTAAAGAAGCCCATGACGGCATGACACCTTGTTGTTGCTCTCTTGCAACATGATGCTTTAGATGCAAACAATAAATATTGTGCAAGTGATAAAGATATCCGCGGGGATGATTCCGTTAAGGATGGCCTAAGCATTACATATAATATAATTAAATTCTAATCTGTCGCTTGAATGTTTGGATTTGATCCTCGATCTTAGTTAATACAAAACCAAGAATTTTCTAATTGAACCGCCCAATTGGTAATTTTGAGTCCAAACTCTCGTCCAATCACTAGATTTTCTTTGAAGACATGTTGCAGACCAATCACTAGACCAATCAGCAGCCGTTATAAATTATAATTTAGATACATTTGACATTCCCTTAAGATCTAGGATTAAAAACCAACATGGCAGGGAAAAACATCAGGCGTAAGAGTGTGAAACAGTTGACGCAGTGGACCTCTGCCCACCACCACATGTTATGTTACTGTTTCTGAAGAGGCCGTGTGTGTTCATGCTCCACTATGGTTAGTGGAAGCAAGAGGAGGAGAACTCAGACAACGACAGAGGTGTCGGGTTAGCTGTATTGACTATTAAGTCCTGTTATTGCTTCGGTAGAAGAACAACCAACCATAGTTGGTGCACACAAGAAGTGGATATGGATGGACACAAGATGGATATGTGCACAGAAGTGGCTCATAACATGTTCCATTTGAGAAAGAAAGAGATTGACAACATTAAAAACTGGCCCTCCTTACCTTACTTAGAAGGGAATGTGTTTGTGGAGAAGGATTAAGCATATAACATGGCTTAGTGTGGAAAAAAGTAAAATAAATTTAGGCAAACAAGATTAACAATAAAAAGAACCATTCAACATAGACGGCATGATTTTACCTGGACAGTGATTAACATCAGCTTGCTTCTCAACAATGAGAACATCCAGAAATTCCAATTTTCTTTTAATTTCCAAGTTGTTCTCAGAAAAATTATACACAAATCGGAAAGAATTGATTGCAACTGAGCCCATATATTTGCTTTTCCTTATATTTTCAGCTTTCCTCATTTTCTGTGACTGAAGTACATCGAAGCCATGAAAACAGGGAAACAAATGAAGCAGCAGCCATCTTATAGGACGTTTCTTTGCTACTAATACAGGTATATTAACCTCGAAAGCTTGATGCACAGGGATGAAAAAACACAGAAAATTGAGTATTCTTCTCTTTGCTATATGAATTGCGAACCAATGTTCTGCAGAATGTGTCTACAAGGAACTCTATAATCTGCAACAGGATGATTCTGAATGAAATGTGCTTGCAACTTCGTGTCAAGCAGGTTTTCTGGAGGCCGTGGAAGATTGCTTCTGCTCCCAGTAAGAGGCCCTGCAGAGACAAAAAATAATAATATAAATCAGAGCCAATAGAGACACGTGCTTAAGCCTAGTATATTGTGAGGTGCTTATGCGACTAGAAGGCCTGACGAAATGCCACAAATCGTATGTGTCAGGCAATTCCAGATCCTGCATACCATTGAAATCACATTTGACAACAATGATGGTAATCACTGATTGGTTTTTTAAATGCTTTCAATGAAGTTCAGTGGATAGGAAAAATGTTGAAATATATATAGAAATCCAATTAATTTGGTAAAAGATTGCTTCTTTCACTTCCTTCCGTGAAGAAAATGAATTTGTTAAAACTGATTACGAATCGATAAAAGTGATGGAGGCATGTCCCGTGAACATGGATAGGATTGCTGGCTAGCTAGACACTTTTAAAAGTGTTAATTATTAACAACAGATATAGAATTTACCTGCAAATGCAGCTCCCAGTCCATTATAATCAGGCGGTTGATTATACAGTGGTAAACCATGCATGATGTTCATCTCATTCAACTCGTGGGCACATGACACTAGGTCGAAGCGGCGAGATGGAGGTATACCTTCGGGATAACCATAAAGCTGGAAAACTGGAAAGTTTCCAGGTACTGATGTTTGCTGCAACATTCGGTGGTGGTATGCGGGGGGAAATCGCGACTTATATGGACTACTGGTTGATTGGTGGTGAACCATATTAGGAAGGTATGAAGGGTGCAAATCATGGACATCGTCTAGATTCACAAACCCCTTATGGGGGTTGATGTGGCCATGACTTTCAAAGTGTGGGAAAAGAGGTTCTGCATGAATGATCTGAGGTTCCACTTGGGACAAATATGATGGATGGCTGATCCGAAACTGTTGTAGCTCTGAAGATGGAAAATTTCCATATAACTGCTGACATGAGGGACAAATGTTACTTTGACCACAAAGAGCAGGCAAAGATCGTTTTCTGTCTTTACGAGGGAGTAGAGCGGTTCTTCCATTATTCCAAATCGAATTTATAGCTGCTAACTTGTCAGCTGTACCTTTATGTGGTTTTTTGGACATTTCCTTAGGTGTACCATACCGTCCAACAGGGACAAATTCTGTATAGGTTGGGTTGCTAGCATCACCAACACGAATCAAGTTCACTTCAGGCAGAGGCATATCTGTCGATCTCTTAATAGAATTAACCATATTCGCAGGCCTTGAGCCTCCAAGGTGAGGTGTTTCATATTTCGGCGAATTTGCTTCATCTTTGCAGGGATTTCGTTGATATTTGCATCCTGAGGCATCAATTTGATGGTAGTGTGTACACAAATATAATAACTCGTCGATGGAATTGACAGAATCGCTGGAATCATCATCCGCTGGATCTAAAATGGTGTAGTTGGTGGAAGAACTGCTTAAAATGTGAAATTGGTAATTGATGAGAACACTGCGTGTGGGTTTTGGCATTGAACGGAACAGAATTCCACCTTCCTGAAACTGGGGCTTCGGCAATTTGCAACTCGTTCGTTAAAGCTGATCCAAATGATGCTTCAAGTGTTGACAAATTTTCAGCATTGTTGACTAGTCCAGTTGTTACCGTACTAGGACTACCAATGTCATTCTCCTCATGACCTGGTTTTGCATCTAAACCCCTAGAATATTCGGGGACAGTATCTTGTTCAACAAATGGTAGAAAGATAATAGATGTTAGGCAATTAAACAAGAATGGAAATATGACTTGAATGACCGATTAACATGGTTGCCAAACTTGCCATGTAACCATCTTCCAGCTACACTACACAATACTTCCATGCTAATATATAAAATTGCTTGATTAAAAATGTGTTTTCCTTCTATGCGAAACTTTCACGCTAAAATGTCGTTTTATGATACAGTGAAGTGAAGAATGAGACTCACTGTTTGTAATTTTTCCTTGTATAAGATATGCTGTGCAAACAAAAAAAAACTTGTACGAGATACAACAGCATAAAATCAAATACTTCGGGAGAAATAAGTGTACCTCTATTATATCACACAGTCCACCACTTTCTCCTGTCAAAGCACTTTCAATTAGCTTATCCAAAATCGAAGCTGAATGGCAATGGTCAACACCCTCTTCACGTGCAACTTTTGAAATGTTCTCGTCTTTAGGACCCCCAGTCAAATGATGCATCTGACCTTTGGTGGTTTTCAGTACACTAGGCGAACCATGCCATAAGTATGTGACTGAAGAACAATGGGAAGTTCCAATGTTCTGCAATTCTTCCAGAGAAATTTTGCTTGCATCTACAGAGGACAGAAAATCATTTCAGTGGAATTTTTGTATTTGTAACTCGAGTATAGCAATGTAACCTGAATATGCACCTTGTTCAGTAACAATGTTGACAGCACTTGCAGTTTCTGATAAATGAGTTACCTCATTACTTCCAGGCTTTTGCTCCTGTACAAACACTTCAAATATGAAAACATAAAAAGAGAGGTACAGATCTCATTGACCTGAAGCATATTCAAATTGAACATATCGAACCATATTCGATAACGGCTCGATCAATCTGCATTTTGATATAGGCGCGTCTAATGACTCTTTCGGTTAGAGATAAATTAATTATCTTAAATTTTGCTACATGATTTAGTAACAAAGAAAAACCTACCTAGTAACATTTGTTGTATATTGATCTATATTTGTTAAGGAAGCAAATCCAGGAAGAATCGGTTGACCGGATGGGATCCGGTCTACCGATCCACAACCCTAGGAATTTTGGCGATGCAGGGTTCGGACGACCGAATAGGATTCAGTCCACCGAACTAAGGATTTCAGGCACTTCGGGTGCAGTTGAGATCGGACGACCGAATTGGATTCGGTCTACCGTCAGAGAGTAACAGACACTTCGGAACAACAGGTTAAGTAAACCGTTGGAGTGATTTTTGGTGTTCCGAGAATCTAAAGCCTGTCAAAATTGGCACGGTTCACCGAGAGGTTTTCGGTCGACCGTGGTGTTGTTGGAGAATTAGTTAGTTCGTGAGAAAAACGTTCTCGCGGTATACCGAGCCGCACAAAAAAGCGTTCCCGCGGTCAACCGGGAAGGATTCGGTTAACCGAATCGCAACAGAAAATGTTCCTGTTTAGTCAAGGACGGTCGACCGAATGAGCATCGGTCGACCGTTTTCCACAAATTTTTCAGCTCGGTTTTGCTTAATTGTAGCTCGGTTTTTGAGTCGTTTGCTCTTGGTTTTAACACAACACAAAACAACGTACAAATGTAATATTTTCTTCATTGTGAGTTGAGAGATTAGGCTAGATAAAGATCTAGAGTGCTTTGCAGAACCTATTGCCTCCATATACTAGTAATCTCGGTTGTTTCTCTTGTTAGAGAAGCGGAAGAAGGAAAGAAAACCCGCAAGAGACCCCCAAGGACGTAGGCACGTTGCCGAACCTTGTAAATTGCGTGTGTCGTGGTTGTTTCAGGTGTGCATTTGTGTTTGTTTGTTTATTTTCATCTTATTTAGGGTTGAGCATCGGTCCGGTTCGGACCGGACCAGAAAAAAAAATCAGGTCCGGACCGGAAAAAATTCGAAGGGTCGGACCGGAGACCGGACCGGACAGGTTCGGTCCAAAAACCCGATTTTTTACCTTAAATTTAAAAAAAAATTGGACCGGACCGGACCGGATCCAATTTTTTTGTTTCGGTCCGGACCGGAACCCGGACCGACCGGTCCGGTCCAGGTTTTTGGACCCGGACCGGACCGGGTTTTGCTCACCCCTAATCTTATTAGTGTTCTTGTTGCATTAAGTTTGGGAGAATGTCCGAAGTTATTTTCGCAAGTCAATATTCGAGTGTTATGTGGTGCGTTTAATCCGTGTCGTGTTAGTACATTGTTAGATCTCCCTCCCAATAACATTTACCTTGTTAAGCTGTAAAATAAATAGAGTGGCAATGAACCAAGGAACACAGTAGAAACATTTTTCTCAATTCTGGTCCCTATTTATTTCCTCTTCCTGGTCATCTTTGTGTACATCTTTCTTCTAATATACCCTTCCTTATCATAGAATGGAAAAAAATGTATTGCAAGGAAAGGATGTACAACTACTGAATTTCATTGTCTCCTTTTTTCATTGACCTACTCATTTGCAGATAAACAATGATGAGGCGACCACAACCACCCTGTCAAATAGACTGATTTTTAGATAAATCTTCAACACAGTTTGAGCCTAAGAACTTTAAAAACCTTTGTGAGACTCCAGCGCCAAGGGAAAATATTTCCTAGAAGACAACATCTAAAAGGTTTTTTAAAAACCAGTTGAGCAATAAATATCACATAGAGATCAAAGAATAGTCAACTTGGAGTACAAAACAGAAAAAAACTTGCTCCACACTATAATGAATAATCACCAGAAGAGTATGATAAAAGGTATATATGTACCTCTATTTTGAGAAAATTGCTTGAAGTTGGTGCATGGAATCTCTTGTTCGCAGAGATGCATCTGAAACCTGGAGGTAGTAATGGTCTAGAGACAGGAACTTGTAGTTTTGATCCACATAGGTGTTTCGGTTGCAGAATGGGGGCAACAATATTTGATGATTCTATGTTATCTTCACTTCCAACTGGAAATACCTGATTTTCCTCGAACCGATCTCAGCCGTCCATCTCAATCCATCACTAATCATCTCCTAAACACAATTAGCACAAAAGCAAGGGTTAGGATCTAACATTGGGAATGGGTTTTTGAGCTTTCTGATATCTTGAGTTCCCCGTGCTCTTCTTGCTTGAAACCTTCAAAGTATAGAGGTCTTGGACTTTGATGCCCCAATGTGCTACTTGGAGAATTGCATAACTCACTGTTTCAACGAGATGATTATAGTGAGGTGCCAACTTTTAAGCTTGGAATTTATTTTACTATGAAACTAGATAAAGACAGATGAAGAAAATGAGTGACCATATCAATGCAATTCCGTGAAACACACCTAAAGATTTTATCATCGAATCCTGCAGGTAACTAATTCGTAGTGCTAAACTTCTGCAACGACAATAGGATGTCTCTGGTATGGGAGCATATTAGCGACCTGAAACAATGAAAAAAATAAACAAAATCTGAATTGTTAGTTTGTTAGTTGTTACTATACCCTTGTCAACAAGCCTGTATGCAAGTAAGAATACACATCTATATACATGCGAATTGATATATACCTTTATATTGTTAAGTTATATATATTATCTACCCTTTTGTAATCTTGAACACAATTCAGGATTAAATCTAATAATCTTGGGTTTTTCTTGGCAAATTATTTGTAAAAAAAACTGATCAGGAACTTGTAAAACCATGTGTTTGTCTCATGGTTTTCATTAAATGTGTGTAGTACACGCTTTACTGGCTAAAATTTTAAGTTCCAATGCATATTACGGTGACTATCGACACAAAATAGTTGCAATGAAAACACATTCGGTAGCAAAACCATAAAGATCAAATTAATCCCCAAAACCAATCGAATGCCTACAAGCAACTCGATAACACATACACAATTACATATGCGAAACTTATCACGGATACCTGCAAGTACTCTGCACAAGTCCCGGTGGCGATCGACCTCCATCCTCCAAAGCCATTTCGATCTCCCTTGAAAACCCAAGAAGCAAAACAATCACAATATCAAGTTCCAATAAAAGAGGAGACAGCTTAATTTAGCACTATCTAAACCAATTCCTCACAATAGGGAACAAAGAAAGCGTAACCCAATTGCCATTATCTATTCTTCTTCAAGAAAATCACATTAAACAGAAAAGAACAGAAAAACCAACAAGTTGTAGACGTTTTCTTCAAGAAAATGCACGTTTATTTCTTTTTTGTGGTACAGCGAAAAGAGCAAAGAAGATGGACGGTAAGTTAGGAAAGTGGCGACCTGAGACGGCGAACGGGAGTTTGGATTCGACTTCGAACGATGGCTTAATTGGGATTGGGAGGTTTTGGAGTGGTTTAGTTGGTTTCGGGAATGGGAGTGTGGGTTTTTATAGGGGAGTGGAAGTCGCGGGATTGATTCAATAACGGACTCGATGGTGGTTGGGAAAAAAAATGGATTGGTAAATTAGATGGTTAATGTCATGGTGTGGGTGTATTAGAGTCGGGTTGAATTGAAAATCGACTCGTTACGAGTTTATTAGATTTATTATTCTTATTATTACGTCTTCAAAGTGAGTTGGTGGTTTTCTCATTGTTAAGAGGAACCTTATGCTCAACAATTAATTGTCAACCTTAGACTTATTCTATCTTTAAATTAAACGGTTAAATGTTCAGGATTGTAAGGTGAAATCACTTTTTTTATGTGTGTTATTAACTTTTGGCCTTAGTTTGATGATCCTTTGAGATCTTTGCCTTTTTCTACCTTTTAACACTAACAAGTCTTTATACATATAAGGTCCAAGAGTTCCACACATGTTGTTCCACTACAATTGTATATTCCGTACGTTTTTTACCCCTTGGCTCTCACCATGTTCTTGGACACCAGTAAGCTTCTCCATAGCACCATTTGATATTAATACCTTTTCAAACGACCAACTTCCAATCTATTAACAATCTTCGTTATTAGATATGTGTAAAAGGATGATTACAAGGTTAACAATAGCAACACCTTGACTTAGACTCAATATCGTCAAGATTGTCATAAGTCACTGTAATTTACTCCATTTGTAAACAAAAATAATTCTCTCAAAATCAAAATCCAAACCTACTAGATTAATAAGTTTGGGATAATATTGGTTTGCATAAGCTCAACTTGGAAGCGAAGAAACTAACTTTTAGAATGATTTTCAGTGATTGGTTCACAGAAAAAACTTAAAATAATTTTGAAAGTTAAGTTCTTTGAATTCCAAACCTTATAAAATTGCATTAAGAATGATTACCCTGACTCTACTCCAATTCCAAAGTCGTAAAATTTAATTCTGAATTATTCATCACTTCCAGCAAATCAATGGTAACCTTAAAAAGAAAAACATGATTGCGGCCCACCGATCCTAAAACATCTTAACTAACTTCCAGTTGGATCCATTAAAAAGCAAAAAAAGAACTCCCAAGGACCATTCCACAAAACCCCCAAACCCCAACCTTATCAATTCCCCTCATCTCCCTCCTCCAGTCCATCTCCACTCCCCAACAATGGCTTCCACCTCCATCGTCTTCACCTCTCACCCCAAACTCCCCTCCACCCGACGCCTCCTCCTCCCCATCTCATCCGTCGCCTCCCCGGCCGCCCCCACCTCCCGCGTCGTCCTCGTCGACAAGTCCGAGTCCGAGAAAGTCCACCGCCTCAAGACCTCCTACCTCGACCGCGTCATCCCCCTCCTCAAGGAGGAGTTCAAATACACCAACGTCCACCAGGTAAGCCCTAACACCCAAGCGCGCGGGTTCCTGTCCTCCCCTGTAACGGTGGATCGGTTTCGGTTTAGGTCCCTAAGGTGGAGAAGATCGTGGTGAACTGCGGAATGGGGGACGCCGAGCAGAACTCCAAGGGGCTGGAGGCGGTGATGAAGGATTTGGCCACGATTACGGGGCAGAGGCCGGTCAAGACCAAGGCGAGGCAGTCGATTGCGAGCTTTAAGCTAAGAGAAGGCGCCACTGTCGGTATTGCAGTTACGCTTCGTGGCAATGTGAGTTTTTTTTGTTGTTGTTATGTTTGTTTTGTGGTTGGTTTGAGTTTGGAATGTTTAATTGGTTTAGTGCATGTGCATAATGTGATTGAGTGGTTGTAACGGGTCCAGTGTTTTTTCGGTTGCCAGTCTTTAAGCTCAACTTGTTAGTTTCGTAACTGTTAATGGAATTCTGAATCTTCATCCACATGTTGAGTAGTTGTGTAAGTCAAGAGCTGTACGGATATGCCGTAAGTGTGCAATGATTTCTAGCATAACTTTGTATTCTATGTTTAAATTGGTAGTTTTCCAAATCTAGTTGCGCATTCGGAATGCGTGGGTTGTGCGTGAACATTTGAAAGCAATAAGCGAAATGACCGTGACTGACTTCATTGCATTGTTGATTTATTGTAAGTAGCAGCAGTTTGTTAATCCGGTGCTACTTTGGGTTGCAGTATCTATGATTTGCCAATGTGCCCTTAAGCCCTTACATTTTGTACGCATGGTTGGGTTCTTTGTTGGTTAAAGATGGTTACTACCCTACCATTTTTACAAAGAGGAGTTAAGGCACAGGGGACAAGTTCGTAGCTGATTTACGATGATTGATGAATCTATCTAGTTATATATAATGTAATACAAAAGAAGTTATTTGTGGTGATAATTTTATGATGTTAGTGGATTATATTGGCCTATTGGATTTGATTTGCTGAATCTTTTTGGCGTTTACTTTCTGTGTTGTATCGATATGATGATATTTTCTGCATCTAACCTTCTTGAGGTTTCAAAATCATATGTATGACAAAAAATTATGACTCTGGAAAGGAAATAATGATCTCAACTGATTCATTGTCCTTAGACTTTAGCTGACGTTCAGAAGAAAGGTTTATCGAGCCATTTTTGTAGCGGTATTTTAGTAAGTATAGTCAGATGAAACTTAGAAATGGTTTATTTACTAATTTTAGTAAGTGAAGTTATTTCTAATATCTTCAACACATTTTATGAAGCCATGTTGTTGACTTTTTATAGCTGGGTTCTTGACATGTCTAGGATATTGATGTACGTTAGTCGTTAGACTCGTTTGGTTGTTGAATATTTAGAGTGATCAGAGGGCATTTGTTGCTTGCATCTACTAATGAAAAAAACATATTTTCTCTGCTGTTTAGATAGTTCAGTAGTTCCTTGTTATTTTGGTTCTCTTATCAGAGCTCTTAGAGAATGCTTGTTCACTGGTGTAATTGATAAACACAAAGAATGCTAATAGGAATCATATAATTTACCAATCTATCACCTTAATATCGTGTTGGTCTTCTATCAAGATGGGAATATAGGATTTTTTTTATATTTTTTTGTGAAGCAAGATTCTCCTATTTTCAATCCAGTGAAGCTTTTATTTGTAATTGATCCCCTTTAATTCTTGATCAAGTCTTTGAAACTGTTTGTCTTATTTTGTTTTCTCGTACTCAATGTGATTCTTCTAGATTGCAGAGCACCATTATATTGGACTTATGACATATGCTTCTTCTTTACAGATAATGTACTCTTTTCTGGATCGACTTATTAACCTTGGTCTTCCTAGAACAAGAGATTTTCAAGGTGTCAATCCCAACAGTTTTGATGGGCATGGGAACTACAGCATTGGATTGCGTGACCAGAGTGTGTTTCCGGAGATCAGATACGAGGCTCTTGGTAAGCAAAAGGGTATGGATGTCTGTATCACCACCACTGCTGAAACAGATAACGAAGCTCAGAGACTACTGGCTCTCATGGGAATGCCATTCAGAGAGGGCAGTGCAGGTGGACCGACCGTTGTTGTCCGTAAGAAGAAGAAGGCTCACTATGACTCAAAATCCCGTGGGAAAAGATAGACAAAGGTGGGATGCACTTCATTAGCAGCAGGCGTCTTTTATCTCACCGAGGAGAAATCAAATGCATGTAAAGGCACTACACTGGGTTATCATGTTGTCCGATTGTTGTTATCTTGGTACTCTAATTAAATTAGGTCGTTTTCAGTCTCTTCCATTTGTACTTTTCATGTTTAGGGTGTATCAAGTACCTAACCTTTCCAAGAAAGAGAGCATGATCTTCATATTTTGTTTACACATTCTGCATTTTATATGAGTTTAATTTGATTGTTTAAAGTTTTGAAACATCTTGTATTGAACATGTACTTGATTCTTTTATTTGATTCATTGACAAACTGGACAAAAAACTCAAATCAAAGTGTTCAATGTGATCTAGATGCAGTTTGAGTCATATGGTACTATTGTTACATCTGAAATTGTCAAGATGACTTGCTGTGGGGTGTCACGAACTTGCAACAAGTTCAGCGTGTTTACTACGACGTGCCAATGAGGATCGTTTAACCAAGCTACAAAATTTGAATCAAAGTATCTGGAATCTGGAGTATCGGCAAACTCCAAACATGTAGAACAACAAAAAAACACTAGATCTTGTATTCTTGTAAGCACTTTAGTAGTTTACTTATTACGTGGTCCAAATTTCAGACCAACAATGTTAACTGCTGGATAGCATACATGGTAAGACATAAAAAAGAGGAAACCATAAAACATTACTTATTACTGAACTTCACCAATGGTTTTTTATAAGCCGCATGAAGCCAACGCTAAGAGAAGGCTGCTCTTCTCAAGACTCCACCTTAACAGTGCACTGTTGGAACGGAACGTTCTCAATTGGCAACTTCTCCTTTGGGAATGAGCAAGGCGCTGCGTCTGCACCCTTGTCCACCAGCGCCTTGCAGGTCGGAGGTTGAACTCCGGACACGAAACCACTCACATTGGTGCAATTCCAAATCAACGTCTGACTTCACAACATCGATAGTGTCATTGGAAAAGCAAATCCTTGTGAATGGAGCACCCTCAATCCCTCCAAATCTGCCGGCCATGGTAACATTTTCTGCGTAAATGTCGCTGCAACAACGATCACGACTTGAAAGGTAAACATGCAACAATGTCTGAGTTTCCAGAAGGAAATCTCGTATGTCAAACTCAACAATGCATGAAACTAAAATACACTAGCATGCAATTCTATCCCCAAATAAAAACATAAACACAAGGCTGAGCTAATTGACTTTTTCACTCAACCACAACAACACTCAACGTCGTCAAGTTGAGCTCCAGGGCTTTTCACCCAACCACAACTACCACGACATGACCAGGGCTCCAGGGCTATTTCACCCAACCCGAACGTTATAAGGACTCCAGGGCTTTTTAACCCAACATTTATCACGCATGAACGCACTACGGAGCTCCAGAGCTTTTTCACTCAACCTCGCACAGATTAGTTGGGCTCCAGGGCTTTTTCACCCAACCACAGCTACCACAACAGTTACGGGGCTCCATGACTCTTTCACCTAACCACCGTAACACCCGTACTCACAAGCACACTTTTCGGAAGAACATTTGCACCACAACACGTCACACAAGAATGACCACACCAAACACACCTCACATGTGCAAAACAGAGCAAAAACGGTCGACCGAACCGAGAGTCCTGGTCAACCGACTCTCACCAAAACCAGGCAAATGTCTCGACCGACACTCCATCTGTCGAACATCTCCCAACAACAACCCACATTCAGTCGAACCAAAGTCAGGGACCGATCGACCGTTTAGAAGGTCACCACAGGTTCAACGAACACAACTATCAATCGATCGAACGACGAAGGGGACCCGTTCGACCGGAAATCTCGAGAGAGATCTCCCAACGCTCAACATAATTAACCGGTCGAACCACCAAGATCACTCGGTCGACCGCAAACAACCAGTAAATCCTCCAACAAATCCAAATAACACCGGTCGACCAAACCACCATCGGTCGAACCAACAGTAAGTTAACTTAAGTCATCGGTCAAACAAGTCAACAAACAGTCGACCGTTTAAATGATCAACGCCTCCAACTGATCTACAACAGTGCACACGGTCGAACGACAAAGGGGACCCGTTCGACCGGAAACAACCAAGGTGTGCCTCTAACGCACCACCGGTCGACCGCCCAGAGGCATCGTTCGACCGACGCGAGGCAAAAACCCAAAATCACATTAGGAACGGTCGACCGATCCAACAGTAAAGCTGCTGCACGTTGCCTGCGACGAGCCTTTCGTCCTACTGTCGACTTCTCAACCACTCACACAACATAAGTGAGCTACAACAACAAGTTTGACATACCGTGAAGGTTTGAAGAAACCTTCGAAGAATCTCGATGACACTTCCACGGGTACTTCTCTCCAAAACACGATTTCCGACAAACTTCTCGCTTGATCAACGATCACCGCACCTCGTCGATCCATATCAACACCTTCACCTTCGTCAATCACCACTCCAACAACAACAGCTGGAAGAGGGACGGATTGAGAGAGAGAAAGAAGGAGAAAAGCAAGAGAGAAGAGTTGGCTTAAAAACTGACTCACCTCGCCACACAACCAACGCTAGTCGCTCACCCCTTCCTCACTGGAGATCACCACCTCTCGTCGGAGCTCAGCACTGAGTGAGAGAGAGAGAGAGAGAGAGAGAGAGAGAGAGACGCATGAGAGAGGGTGAGAGAAAACCAACCTTATAAACCCTCCACCACTTCATGCTCACCATCCATCCAAACTTCACCACTCTATCTCATCCGTCCAATCCAATCCTTCCTAATCACTCTCCTAAACAACACAAAAACCAAATTTGGATTAAGATCTCACAATAACAACACTATCAGGGGAGACGCAGGTGAATCTTTTGATGGAAATGTGTTGGCTTGGCATGCCAACGGCAATGCCAAAATCATCCCATCCACTCTTGATGGCAATGCAGTCGTCGTCGGAGATGACATAACTGTCTTGGATCAGGACATTGGAGCAAGAGTCTACACAAATTAATTGTAACCGTGTAAAATTTTCTCCAATATCATAGTTTCTAAGAATTTCTATATAGATTGGACTCATTGGAGACAACACAGTTGGAAGATTTCTAATAAAAGAACAAACGAGAGTAAAGATTATGTCTCTCGATTTCTGAATTTAAATTAACAATAACTTCGAAAGACAACATAAATCTAAACCATAGTGGTTTATACCACGACATTACTGTAATTGATATGTTAGTTGAAGTATGGTTAGTTGTGTTACCCGGATCAATACCATCAGTGTTGGGTGAATCAATTGGTGCAATGACTGTGACGCCTGAAACTGTCACATTGCTGCGAAACACGTAACAACACTTCAGGTCAGCAAACCAAGGTTGGTTTTAATGACGAATTAAATAAGGAAGATTAAAAAGGGAAACTAACCTGCTGTATGTGGGATGGATGTTCCAAGAAGGGGAGTTGACAAAAGTGAGATTTGATACGAGCAATTGGTCCGTGTATAGAATCTCCAAGAGGTAGCCACGTGTGTACTTAAGCTCACCAGCTCTGTACTTCTTCTACCAGGGCTCCCCTTGGCCGTCGATAGTTCCATTGTCACCTAGTAATTTAATCACATCATTAAACACACATAACACATATTAACTAAATTATTTTACGCATTAATACAATGTATAAACTCGACCGTTGTCTTTTTTATTTTATCCTTTTTGTTCGATACTTGGTTACACGATGATGTATCGAATAAATATGGGATTCATATCATCCTGTGGAAATACATACGAATTATATGTTTACCGGTGATTATAACGTCAGTAAGGTTATAACCCACGATGAGACTGCTGTGCCTTTCCCCAGGAGCGTCTCGTCCCTCACCGTAGGATGGCAATGGTGGTATAAGTGGCCAATCTTCCATGTTCTGCAATGATGAAATATACAAGTACGTGTACTCACTACTACAGAAAATGGAATATACGTCGGATGTACGAGGCTATATACGTCGGATGTAAGCACTCTCAGATCCAACGTCTATGTATGCGTCGTCTATACATAGACGTCGGCCTTCATATAGACCGACGTCTATACCTAAAGAATATATGTCGGCTGTATATATAAGATAACGTCTATTCTTTAACGAATAGACATCGGTCGTTATATGGACCGACGTCTATTCGTTAGGTATAGACGTCGGTTCAATAAGAGACGACGTCTATTCCTAAAGCATATACGTCGGATTCATACCACAGCCGACGTCTATGCCTTTCTTCAGAGGAATAAACGTCGGCTAATTAAAACAGCCGACGTCTATTCCTAAACCTGGACAAAAATAAATAAATAGCATCCGACGAAGTTGTTTTTAGTCATCGTATTCGTGTACATACAACTGCACCAAATTCGTTTACCTATAAATTTGTTCACAAATACTCACAATTTCATCCACATGTACATACAAGCACAAACACACAAGCATACATGCACAAACACAAACATACAACCATACATGCACAAATATACAAGCATACACAAACATACACAATTGACATTCAACACACTTGCAATTAATTCATTCTAAAATTAAGTCGATTATATTAAGGCATAAAGTGTAGGTTTGTAATACAAGTGCACTTGTTAACTAAATTACAAAAAATACTAGTAGCAGGAGAATCTCTTAGTTTGTCAACATGTTTCTGATAAAATAGCAAGCTCATCGGTCGCGAGTTTCATCGAACTCCTGTTGCGAAAAGGGTTCACTACTTTTTGGGAAGACCTATCAAAAAAATACAAGTGTGTTGAATATTAATAACTAAATATTGAAACTACAATTAAATATACAATTGAATAACGATCTACATTACCTCGGTTAGACATACGTCTTGAGTTGCCACATCGAGGATTTCATCTATGTATCTCATCACGTAGTAACCACATTCCGTATTTCCAACTTGCTTCCGGTACTACAAACATAGAAATTCGCTAAATATATGTTCCTAAATTAATTAACAAAAATGAGATCGAACGTACTCTCATTCCATGTCATGTTATTCCTGCTTTTGTGGTTGTTCTCCTACAACCTAAAGCTCTGTAAACCTTAATTGCCCTGAGTAGCACAAGTTAACATATCATTCAATAATACTAATAAAAATCCACGAATTACTTTTTTCACGACTAAACGAACTTACATATTTAGAAGTTTCTTCATTGAGTCCCTTGGTTTATTCGACCCCAACGGATCAAACCAATATGCCGAATTAAAACCAAAAAATCGAAATGTTGCATTCATCAACAATAAACGAGAGGAGAAGTTTACTAACATTGAAAAGAATCGTAACTACAAGAAAAATCCGAAAACAAACCAACAAAAACGAACTTAACACTTACATTGGTTAGGATGACGGAGGAAGAAGGAGAAGAGGGACGGAGACGGGGAGGAGAGCTTGGGACGTCGCTGCGGTGCCGGAGACGGTGCAGATCGATCGGAGATCGGTCGCGGAGGAGAGTTCGGTCGCGGGACGGCTAGGGTTTGGGTGGGTTTCGTCTGAAATGAATGACAGAAAATGCGTCTGTTCGATTTCTTTAAGACATATAGACGTCGAATATTATAGATATCCGACGTCTATACATCGACGATAGACGTCGGTCGTCTATAACAGACGACGTCTATAAGTCAACGTCTATACCCTATAGATGTCGGATTCACAGGGATTCTAACACCCGACGTCTATAAGTCGACGTTTATAGTGTATAGACGTCGGATGAAATCAATATTCCAATAGCCGACGTCTATAGTACTATATAGACGTCGGCCTTGGTAACGACCAACGTCTATGTTATAAACATAAGGAAATAATATTTCCCCCTTCATTAATTACCATGTATTATAAACATTATATTCGACTTAACTAAATTGTTATTAATCAACAGGTAACGACATTTTACGGTGGTATAGCATAAATCCTTAACGGATACTTTATAGATTATTATACGACCAGAAAGGAAAATGGAGACACCACACACACATATATATAGTAACTGTTCCAACGTGCAGTAAAAATAACGCTTCTTTCGATAAATTTCTCTCCACTTTTTGTAAAACAACTACTTCGGTTCATTTCCCAATTTGTAACGATCGCCAATTTACATGAAATAAGATTAATCAGCTCATCTCTACATAAAAAAGAAATGACGTTTTTTGTGTCAAAAAGAAGGGAATTTTTTTTAAAATGTCTTCACTATTTCTCACACCAATGAGCACAAACTCTTATCTTAGAAAATATATAAGTAACCAAACCATATAAAATAGAAAATGTGTTCTCTAATTCAAACAACATGGAAATCAAGAGAACACAAAATCTAACCGGAGAGCCAAGAAGAACAGCATCCTTGTGCTGTTGTGCAAGTATAGCGTGAAATGACTAGTAACGTTAAAACTCCAGGTGACGTATCTCCCTTCAGGAACGTACAACAAACCTCCACCGTCCGATGCGTACTTGGCCAAGTACTCGACGGCCGCCTTGAAGGCCTCGGTGTTAACGGTCTTGCCATCACCAACAGCACCAAACTTTGTTACCGACACCGCATTTGCTCTACACTTTGTCGCCGAATAATTTATCTACGGCGACGCTTTGTCGCCTTTCCGGCACTCGACCGAAGCCGCTACCGATAACATCAACAACAACCCATAAAAAGCCTTCATTTTTTCGAGGTTGTTTTCTTGGAGAAGTTTGGGTTGTGTTTTATAAAGGGTGTGTGCCTAAAGTTTCAATCAAATCATATATCGATTTTTCTTCAAATTTTGAACCAATGAATCAAAATTCGAGTGAAATTTGATCTCTTGATTCAAACTTTATTAAAAGATGCATTAGAAAAATAGACCCACTTAAAAAATTCTTTGGACCTGCTACTAGCTTTAAGTATCTGAATATTAAAAAAATGGTGGATCAACCAAATTTCCATTGACCAGTAGAAGTAAAGAAAAATAACTGAATTATTTGATCTCCTCTCTTTTAATTAACGTTAACATCAAAGTAGGCAATACCATAAAGTACTAATTACTACTAAGAGGAGCACTCCTTGAACACCATACCATCTATACCCAACTTGTTCTCCGGGAACTTACAAGACCCCAATCCCCCCTCTCCATTCTTCAAAGCAGCGCAGGCCGGCGGGGTGACCCCGGCCGACACCCCCTCGACGTCGACGCAGCTCCACGGCATCTTCTTCCTCTTGGTAACCTCGATCGTAGCGTTGGACAGACAAATCCCGGTAAACGGCTTCCCGGAGATCCCCTCCAGTCTGCCCGCCATGCTAACGTTCTCCGCGACCACGTCCATAAAGTTAATTCCGTCGACGACCGGAACGGCGTTGGGATCGAAGTTGTTGTCCGGGTGGGACTTGTAGGCGCCCGTCATCCAGAAGGCCCACTTCATGGTGTGCATGGAGAAGCGCCGGACGAAGATGTCCTTCACGTAGGCGCCTCGGCCGATGGCGGTTTTTATCCGGACGCCGGACTCGGAGTTTATGGCGGTTATGTCCTCGGCCCGGACGTCCGAGATGCCGCCTGACATCTCGCTTCCCAGGGCAATGACGGCGCTGGTTGGGGAGATGCAGGTGAGGCGGCGGATGACGATGCGGTGGCTCGGTTTGCCGATCCTGATGCCGTACTCGTCCCACCCGCTCTTTATGGCCACACAATCGTCGCCGGAGATGACGTAGCAGTCCTCGATCAGAACGTCGCTGCATGAGTCTGCATGCATGCACGACCAAGGGTACTGAATGTTACTTTAGTGATATATATAGGATTTGGTTAGTTAATAATTCATTTGTTATTAACTAATCAAATAATGATCGTTAGAGAAGGGTCTAAACGTGGATTTTACTCTGGGTTATAGACACGTTTTTGAATTGAATACTCACACTTCAATAATCATTACTCAGATTTAGGATGAAAAAATATATATAAGATAGTATATCAGAAAAAGATAAGTGTTTTTTAATTATTATTTAACTGGACAAATTTTGACACACGTAAACCTCTAAGAAGAAAATCCTAGTTGATAATGGAACCTACAACATCTGATATATTAAGGTAACTCCATATTGATCAGTTGAAAAGATAAAAGATAAAGTAGCAAGCATGGTTCCTAATTAAAAGATAAACGCGGTATTTGACATAATCACAACAAATTGGGAAGTACAACTTTCAACAAAACGGACTAGAAGGTACACATTGCTATAATTATGACTAAATTGTTAGACACACTGAAATTATAATGAGCATATATAAGCATTAAGACAACAAATTGGATGTATCCATGGCAATCAGTTAACTTGGAATAAGTGGATGTAAATATGACCATTTTTTTTTTTTGGTAAAGCAAATATGACGTGAAGTGATGATATTGATATGTTCATGCTGGAAAACCCTTGAACAGTTAAAAGTGATTAAGCGTACCAGGGTTGATTCCATCTGTATTTGGGGAGTGCACTGGAGCAAGAATAGTTATACCTTTGACCACAATGTTGCTGCATTAACACCTTGATCAGCAATAAAACAACACAAATCCATGATATTGTCAATCATATGGTCAGAGTAATTAGAAAATTAACCTGCTGTAGACAGGGTGTATGTTCCAGGCAGGAGAATCAACAAAGGTGAGATTGGATATGAGGATCTGGTCTGAGTACATGATCTCCACAAGGTACCCACGAGTGTACTTGAGTTGGTTCCTGTGGAACTTTTGCCACCACATTGCTCCTTGCCCATCAATTGTACCATTATCACCTATTCCCAACATAATCATATAAAATCAATATATGGGTAATGATATATATCAGCTTTCAATTTGTTGGTTTACATGTTTAATTTGAAAGGTTTTCTTAACCTGTTATTATGACATCGGTGAGGTTGAACCCTTGAATGAGGCTGCTGAACCTTCCCCCCGCCGCATCTCTTCCTCGCCCGTAGGAAGGAAGCGGATCGATAAGCGGCCATTCGTTCATATCCTGCGGAGAGACATTATTCGTTTGGGAATGTGTTTTGAGTACAAAAGAAGAAAGTTACATTACAATGCAGTTAATTTCTACATAAACACATTTCGAATTAAATTTCCAGACTTACTAGTACTTTAGACAACTTATCATTTGGAGAATTGGTTTGAGAAATTCTAGTAAAATTTTAAATTGACATCAGCCTATAGTTATCATTCTCCCCTTCTATTCTGGAGTGAAAGAGAACAAAAGAAGAAACAGAAATCCATGACAGGAAGAATTAAAATCTGACGAGCTCACATGTAAATGGATTTAACACCCGTGACTTAAAGTGTCAACCATAAAAAAACAGAGACAAAACAGGGAAAATGACAAGAAAAACAGGGCAGGACACTTCAGCAATGCAATCCTGTTCTGTTGAAGGAGTCAATATACTCAAACATACATTTATCAAGAGGTTATAATACACATTATTTTGAGCAATATTTCTGGTAATGTTTATTTTGATGTTGTTTGAATAGATATTGACTGTTGGGTCAGGTATGGTTCTGGTTTTCCCAAAACTGAAGATCTCAGGTCGGGTTTGGATAGAGGTCCTAATTCGACCCAACTCAGTCCAATTTGCTACCTAACACCCTTTACGTTTTTTGTTGAAAACTTATGGGGATTTTCATTGGCCATAAGGTCATTGTAAGGTCAAAAAAATTCACATTTTGTGGGCGTGTAAAGAGAAATCTACGTTATTGTAGTTTCTGAAGAATTCATTGTCTAATCTCACTTTGAGGGGCTTAACCGTGTAGATTTTTGACACAAAAGTCACTTTATATACTTTATGTACTAGTTAAGTACCAACAAATTCGTGTTAGTTAGAAACCATACCTATACGTTGATCTATACTAGAATAGGCCTATAAGATGGCTTGAGATTGCATTAATTATCATCAACAAACAATACACATTTTCTCATCCTAACAAATTTTAGGTTAATTGCAGCTTATTATCATTATCATCACCAAAAAACCACAACCAAACCAACCAGCCAGCCAACCTTGGAACCAAGAAGAACAGCATCCTTGTGCAAGAACAGCGTGAAATGGCTGGTAAGATTAAAACTCCCGGTGACCCACTTCCCGGCCGGGACGTACAGCAACCCTCCACCGTCCGACTCGAACTGCCGGAGGTGATCGACGGCAGATCGGAAGGCGTTGGTGTTGGAAGTGGTGCCGTCCCCGACGCCGCCGAAGTCCGATAGGGATACGGTGTGGCCCCTACATGTTGTGAAGGACTTGTACTTGAACTCGGGGTCGCATTGCACGGGAAGAAGGCAGCAGAGGAGCAGTAGAGAGATGGGGACCTGCAAAAAGGGTGGAGTTGGTTAAGGTTTTAGAGAGAGAGAGAGAGAGAGAGAGAGAGAGAGTTTTACGGTGATGGAAGTCATTGGTGGTGGTGTTTGTGAGAGAGTGGGGGGGTTTGGGTTCAGAGGAGGGAAGAGTGGGGTTTTATAGAAGAAAAAATGGTTCTTAATTAGTTTTTGCTTTGATTAATTGTCTTATAATGTGTTTGCGCATTCTAATTGGATCAAGTAATGGAGTTGCTTCTAATGAAGATGATAATAATACCCAAGTTTGTTTGGAAGATAACTTATTTGCATTAAAATGAAACGAACAAATGAAAATATTGGTATCCATGCATGTATAGTTTATGTCTGGGTTTCATGCAAATCGGATTAGTGGTCAGTTTATATATTCGCAATATTTGGTGGATTTTAGAGTAGATAAATATATAATATCCGCATTCAAGTAGATATGTTTCAACTAATAACAATGTTTAAGATAAAAATATAATTTTAATAGAGAGATTATTTCCAACCTATTGCTGCCAAAAAACAAGAAAGTTTCTAATATTTGAGAGTAGGAATTAACGCAAAAACGGCCGGCGAATCGGTGACGCCTAGCTACTGTCTACCGATCATATTATTATTCATAATACGTATATCCTAAGTGATTCTTTCTGACGGCATGAGTTTAAATTTTTGGATGAGGTGCCATCTCAAAAGGTTTTTGGGTAGAAAATTTAGCCAATGGAAGTAGGATATGAATAGAGACGGATAGGAAAGTTGGAACGTGATAATTTATATTATATTTGATCACTTCAAGTAAACATAATCCCGTGATGTTGTGCACCTTCACGGGCAACAATATTTGCTTATGGGTATACATGTCGGCCACATCAATGTTCTCTCTTTTTTTCCAATATATATCTATATATTATTTATATGATGTTTAGTCACATAATGTCCATTCTCTTCACGTGTCTTTCTTCTCATTTGAAGAATTAACAATGGCCAAGTCCGTGCCCCATCTACCGTGAAAAGTACTACACGTAATACACGAATTTGTTTTCACTGTTTAATCTTAAACCACAATACAATATATAGCCCCCGTTATCAATAACTTTACAGACTGTCTTCTGTGCTATTCTTCAATTATGTAAAGCTATATTATTTCATAAGATTTTGTTCTCCAAGAGAAGTATCTATCTACATATTACTGAATTTTGCATTATCTACATAATGAGTAAAAACAAATAAATTAGAATTATGACAGTCAAAAACTTGAATTGCAAACTCTTATGTTTTTTACTTGCAAGAATTGAGGAAAATCACTTGATTGTAGAGAAGAACCAGATATCCTCGATCAAGCCAAACTAGCTAGCTTCCAACAATTAGGACATGAGAAATTCAGCATGCTAAATCCCCACTTGCATAAAGCCAATTCAGCTTGTGAAACTAACTAATTAATGTGAATCCACAGACCACCACCAAATTAAGGGATAATTTTTGGAATTCTCCACACTCCACTCAACCACCCCCACAATTGCTAAGTGGTAACTACTAAGCATGCACAATCCTCTCCCATGCCTGCCTAAAGTTGCGCATGTGACATTATTGGAGTTATGCAACAAAGGTGTTCGTCTTTGTGGTGGCCACCATTTCATATAGCTTCTTAATTTTGCTGCTTTCCAAGTCACAGCATGTGTATGCAACCATGCATAGTTTTTTTCTACACACGCGCGTTAAGAAAGATTGATTTTTCTCCGATATATTTGACTTGTAGATTTCTCTATTCGGAGAGAATGTTGGTCCTGCAATTGGAATTGACATTAGGTTATTTTTTGAATGAAATGGTCATGATCAAGCTAGTTAATTAGTAGGTTTATTATTTGGATTTGCGACCTCAAGTAATGGTCATGATTTGTTTATTTTTGGAATGAAATGGTCATGATCAAGCTAGTTAATTAAGCAGTACACTCTTTTGAACGGTAATGCTTCATCTAACGAACCAAATATTACTTGCAAAAACAAAAACAAAAAAAACGAAAATAATATTGGTCGAAGTGTGTCTCAACTCTTCAATTATTTCCAATACCATATTCACTATTATCATTATCCACTGCATTTCATACAAGTATCATCCTCAAAAACTCTTATGATAAATTGAAAAAAAACAAACATCACAATTTCCTATCAATTTTTAGGGTTGGTTGAAATATCCAACCCTGATCCGGATCCAGTATGACTGGTTGGCGTGTTTAACCCAGTCTCATTTACAATCCTTACATAAGGAGTCTATGTTTAGGGTTAGTTGCAGTTTGCCTCCTAATAATCTTCAAGTTATTGACATTTTCCACATCTGATTTTGTTATCATTTCACTTATTGGTATTTTGCCACATTTGTGTCAGTTTTGACTCAAAAATGACTAAAATATTTTCAAACCCGAAAATTCACAATTAACTTTTTTTTTGAAAAATCATTAAAAAAATTAATGTTAAAAATAAACAAGACAATCTATGGGGTTATTTTCTTAAAAAATGTAATAATTTTGGATTTTTAGGTTGATAGCAGTTTGATCATTTTGGGGGAGCAAAACTAATAAAACAAGACAAAACGCCAACAAGTGAAAAAATAAATGGGTAAACTACTGTGTTTTAAAAGTCAGGTGTGGAAAGTAACGACTAAAAGATTCATGGGTAAACTGCAATTAACTCTTATGTTTATGTTAGCTCAAACCTGAAGAATAGTTAAATGAAGGAAATTGTCAAGTTTATTACGGGAAGGGCTCGAACGTTATTAAACTTGTGTTCAAGAGGAAATACGTGGCGTTTGATAACGTCACGATGCGCATTGTAAGTTTGCCATAGTTGAGGGGAAATTGACGGAAAAAGAATAACGGTTTGACTCGTGATGTGCATTGTCAAGTTTGCCACAACAAAGGGTTATTTAACAAAAGTAAGTATAGGGGTGAATTATTGCAAAAGTCGCCTATCGGTATCCTGTATATGTTTTGAATTATTGGATTGATTAGATCTATGGTTTTCTGTTATATGTTTGAATATCAGCATTCTTGCTAGACAATATCAACTTTATATTCATTTGATTTGGTTCCTGTAGTATGCTTTAAGTTTAAGTCTTTAACAGTAGCATTCTTCCATATTCGTACGTTTGCTTGATACTGATGATCACATACTTTGTTAGACCACAGGCATTTGAATAAAGCTGAAATGCAAGGCGCGAAGAATTTACTCACGAATCACATTCTCAGACAAGTCAATCCCACAAGAGGAATACGAAGTAAGCACAAGCAAAGACTTTATATCATATTTATTTCAAATCTTGCTATCTACTTCATTAACAAACCCTTCAAAAGCAGGAAGCATGAGTGTTTGGGTCCCGAAAAAGCACGAAAACGATAAACCTGGAGAGAATTCTGCAGCTGAAGTGAAGGCCAGAGCTGAACCGATCGTCGCCTTCAGCAAGCCACCTTCACTTTGCTCGAAATGGGATCAGAAAGTGAAAGGAATAACTGATGTAGTTCTAAGAGCTTCTGAATGTGGATGTAACTCTTTTGATGACTTCTAAAATAATTTCTTTAACATCATTAACACTAGGTCAATTAGGTTCTTTAGAGCGTTAGCAGCGAGTTTCCAGACCTGGCTGTAGTATATGATGAGTGGAAGGATGAATGGCTCCAAGAACATTTTGCAAATTTTAGTTACAAACTGAATAGCAGCATATGGTTTCTGTAAGAATCCTGCAATGTGATAAATTTTGTAAGTGCTTTTCTGGTTATTCAACAATAAATTGTTGGTAATAAAGGTTTGATAGTAGTTCTCACTGTCTGCAAGATTCGGGAATTTGTCAAACATGTATGCAACAGCTTTCAGTAATTCCTGAATGAAGAATCAAATAAGGTACTGCAGGACAATTATATGTAAACTAAACTTGTGATTTATGCTTTTCTGTTCCTATGTCATTAGCTCTTCCACAAGATGTTCATCAAACTATGGTCCGTTTGGCAACAATTTTTCGGATGAAGATTTTAGGAAAATCTGATTTTTCTCAAAATCATCAAAAAGATTTTTTTTTTATAAAAAACAATGTTCAAATTATTTTTATTTTTTTGGCTATCTAGATTTTGCCTTTTCAAATATACTAAATGCCCTTTTAACCTAAAATTGGTCTTTTATTAAATATAACAATTATGATATAATAATTTTTACAAGTAATAATGGTAGAATATTTTTCTTAATAATACGGAGAATGTAGGACATGATTTGTTTGCATTATAGATAAATTAAAATTAGATAATATTAATATTTAAAATAATATAACTTTGTAATATTTAAATTATCAATATTTGAAATAATATTCTTTTGCAAAAGAGTAACAATAAAAAAGCAACAAAAAACAGTTTCAAGTTAGATATTTGGAGGAGAGAGAAACGTATAGGAACTATGAGTTTAAAAAATTCATCCATTTTTTCGTTTGGCAATTGCTTTGCAAAATCTCCACAGATTTTCCAAGAATCAACCCAAAAACCGTTGCCAAACGGACCCTATGGCTGGTGATTTACTTCTAAAAATCTACCAACTTTTCAATTTTATCTGAATGTACATAACTCTCCAATTCTGTGCAAGTAGCTTTTGTATGATCTTCCGCTCATGTAAAACAAAAGCCTATAAAACTATAATAATAGATGGCCGGACAAAGCACAGTTTGATTTCACATTTGTAGGTTCTGGAATGTATTGTTCCCAGTAATTAGCTTATTAGGATTAATTATCTTGGGTTGATGCTTACAATCACAAATCTCCCATGTTTGAATGGAGATTCAGTAATGATGAGGCCTTTCCTGCACGTCATTTTGTTAGTGATGAAAGTTAGAAAGCAGCATGGTTGAAGTATGTACTGAACCCTAAGTGTCATTTCTAATCACAAAAGATGGAAATGAAGGACCATACTTTATAACTGATATTTGACCTCCTCTTTCGCATTCTATGAAACTACATCCTCTGCTAAATGGTATGCTCTTCCCTTTCCATTCTGCATAGAGAGAAAAGTCAGCTCGTTTCAATATTATGATTTCAAGTCATGTTGAAGTAAAATTTGAAGAACCATGATGATATTAGACGTACAAGTTCATGATACTTATGATAGATAGGCTGATGATACTAAAACAATCAAAATGCACATTGTAATAGAATGAGTGGCTTAGCAAAATCTTAATGGTGTAATTAGAAGGTGAATGTATCCAAATGTGTCATTGTTTATTACCAAGGTGCCATAGTACAGTAGCAGTTGAGTCGCTCTCATTCATGTCATGGAGGGCAAATCTCACATCATCTCCCATTGCTGCCATCAAATCTTTCAGAAAACCATTAATCTCCTGCAATGTGACAACCACTTAGATGTATTTCTGTATATAGAAATTAGTAAAGAAACAATAAACAACTTTCGAATTACCTTAGAACCTTGGAAGGGTTTGGAAAAGGTTAAGTCTTCTAAAACACAGTCACTAGAGAAGCAGGTATCCAACATTTTCATGTCCTTATTATTTATTGATACATACAACCGAGTAATAATATCTGATGGTGACTGAAGAATTGGGACATTGTCAGAGGGAGGAACATCGTCGGAAGATGATGCTCGAAGGGCAGTTGATATTTTCTCATCCCATCTTGTTTGAATCTTCAACAGTTTTGGTCCAGTTGCTCGTTGTCTTTCTTTATACAGAGAGAAAGAGACATGATGAGTAGATACTGCATGATGGTTAGATTGAGCAAGTTGTGGATTTCTCCGAGGTTGAGATCTCCACAATGCTGGTAAAGAAGCAATAGCTGCCATCCCACAAGCACTTGAAATGGGAACTCCAGTCAGGTGCTCTTATTGAGTAAGAGAGCAATGGCATAGAGCACGGCATAAAGAGGAAAAGTTCGCTGTACATGTTGCTTACTACGCTGGCAAAGAATCCTGTTTGATCCTTAAGGGCATACAATATTCAAATCACACCATAAAATGAACAAAAGCTTGTTCTTAGCTTGCTTGTTGTAAGAGATTGGAATATAAAGGACATACACCAGGGAAATCCTTAGGGAAGACAATGATAAGCACACGAGAGAGGTATATTAGTTGGACAAGAGAACTAAATAAACCAAGTACAAGCATAAACTAGCAAGAAAAAAAAAGGATTCTTCATATGCCAAACCTATGACAGCAGAGCATATCCCACATTGCATTACTTCCTAAATGACCATCTAACCTGTACTATGAACAAAACGATAGTAATATGCCTGAAGCAGTTGAAATTTCTAGAGTATAGTGTTATGCACCTTGTTTTCCAGATAGCGTACATTCTAAGAAAAGTAGACATTGCAATCCTCTTCGTCAGAATCAAACTCAGCCTACAAGAAAACAGCAGAATCAGCAAGCAAACGCATAAAACTGCAGACCAAATCAAATCTGCAAAGTTAAAAATAAAAATAAAATGAAACTCTTTGTTTAGCTATTTAATCACATTTGCACACACAAACAACAATTGCCAAGCTACTCTACACAATCACTGCTATACCACCTCCGACCCTTTTTATTGTGACAGCGAAGCATATCCCACATTGCATTATTTCCTAAATGACCATCTAACCTGTACTATGAACAACTTTCATCACTATACAATTTGGTAGATTGAGTAAGAGAGTAATGTGGGGCTAATTCTTTACTTGAATATTGTTAATTTATCTACAGATATATACAAGAATGTGGGGCATTTACTCTATTCGACATCAAGGGTGGATGACCATTATAATCCTTACACTTTCATCACTATACAATTTGCAAACCCTACTTGTTATAGTTATGCAAGTAATTGGATTATTAATCCGTCACCAGACGAACAAATGTTCGCATCTCTAAACAAATCAGAACAACTATGAAAATGAACTTCATCATCGTTCCACTCTCCAACTCTGGCTGTAGTTTGAAAGCTAATTGGATCTATAGTTAATCTACCAAACTACACCTAAACACAGCATACATATCTGGTGGATATTGAACTTTCAAACTGATTATCCCAAAAGAAACGAAAAAGGTGCTAATAGACGTCGCAGAAAAGAAAACGAGTCCTCACGTTTCCATCTCTTCCTCGCATTCTAACGGACGGCTTAGATCGTGGAGTCTTCGGTTACCGAGTTCGCCGCCAAAGACGACTGTATCGGACCACCGCCGGCGCATGGGTTGTGGTGGTGTGGAGACCGGCCTTTCCTTTTGAAGGTTATTTGCAGGAGATCTCACCTTCGAGAGGTGAGTGTTTTTTAAGACCACCTAGTTTTTCATATTCTAAAACGTAAATGACCCAAGTTTATCGCATCAATTTGAGATACTATGATTGACCACGAATCACATCTAAATAGAAGAAACAAACTTGCAACTATCTTATTCCATGTATAGATGAATTTAATTTCACATCCATTATAGTTCGGCATTCTAAATTTTAGATTATCTAATAATAATTCTTTAGGTGGTATCTGTTTTTGTTACTGAGAACCCCTCAATATACATGTGGACAATGCCGGTATTATTTCATGAAAGGGGAGGCTGGGTGATCCCCTCAGATTTTTATCCTTTTGGATTTTGATCCTAAAGTTTTGGTATTTTACCTATATTTTGAATAATTTATGTGATTCCGACATCACTGGATTTTGAAATTTAGCCTGATTTATAACGTTTTTTTTTGGATTTTGGCACCTATATTGTTTATATTTTTGGATTTCAACTCCTCTCGATTTAGTCCTTTGGATTTTGACTCATCTCAAAAAAAATCTTCCCAATAATTAGATACGTAGACTTTTCTGAATGATGATATTGTTGGAATATATTCACAAATTCTGTCGTTCTTGACCTAAAATTCTAGCACCGTCCCTACCCGTGCAAGAAGACAAATCTCATAGCCACCTTGTTCGAGGTAAGATTGTGACCAATCTCATGTTGTGTTATAATTTTTCGTGTAACATTTGTTTGTGATATATTTTTGAATTTGAGTGAGCCTATTACAAAAGGATAAATACAACATGGGGAAATAAAACAATGGTGATTTGATGAAACATTTTTTCATTTGCCATTTTATGTTAGTGTGAAGGACAATGTTGAAGATAAAGAAAGCAATCATGCATAATATCCTGGCCCACCTTGAATCCTCTTTCCTTTTGGAGCCTGTTTGGATAAAACTAGGGCTGAGCATCGGTCCGGACCGATCCGGAATTTTTTTTTAGGTCCGGATCGAAAATCGGACCGGACTGGACCGGACCGGTTCGGTCCGGTACGGTCCAAAAACCCGATTTTTTACCTTAAATTAAAAAAAATGGACTGATTCGGACCGGACCGGACCGGAAAATTTAAAATTTGCCAGACCGAAACCCAGACCGGATCGGACCAGATTTTTTCAAAAATTTCCGGACCGAACCCGGACCGACCGGTCCGGTCCGGTTGACCGGGTAAAACCGGTCAATGCACAACCCTAGATAAAACCTTGCAGTGGAAGAAAGCTAACATCGTAGATTCGTAGAATAGATTTTTATAGAGAATTCATAGTTTTTTGATGTACAAATAAAAAAAGTTGCATTTCTTTGGAAGTAAGCAAGAATGGTCACATACTCACGTGATGAATGCACATTTTACACACACACAACACACACACATATATATATATATATATATATATATATATATACATATATATATATATATATACATATATATATATATATATACATATACATATATATATATGGAGTCAAGTTCTAGTGAGCCAGAGCTCATCAAATTTAGTTTAAGTCTCCTACAATCTTACTATTGGATCTTATTTCAGTTAATCTCACTATTTATTAGTATAACTATTTTTTTCTTAATCTACCTTATATTTTGAAATGAGTGGTGAATATTGTGGGGGCTTAATTTAGAAAAATTAAGTCATGAGGTCGCTAGAGAATTCTGTATATATATGTGTGTATATATAAACGCTACAAGGATGTAAGCGCAAAAGTCCCGTAAACGAACGCAATTGGGGCCTTTGGGCATTCTTTGGGCGGGAGCCGATGTTCGTTTTGGAACGCCAAAGCAAAAGCAAAAACGCGGGCGAAAAATGGACTACAAACTTGGAGCGCTGAAGCTGTTATGCTATCAGGTGATGGAAACGCGGCCGGCCGCCGGCTCCGATCCCGAAGACCACAAGTCCATGTACGGCACCATCCTCTTCCAGCGTGTCTGGGTCCAGGTCTTCTTTTCCCCCAAACCCTAACCCTAGAGTAGATTCCGCATACTACTGTCAACCAATTATAGGTACAATAAATGAATTATGGTTATATGATTCTTACATCGTAACAAGTAACAACAATTATAGTTTTGAACTCAGGGGCGGTGCGTGAAATTCAGTTTAGGGAACTGAAATGTTTGATTGCGTGTTTTGTCTATAAACCAATAAACAAATTCTCTTGTGAATTTTTTTAACAGACTGATTGGGCAAAATCTCATCTAACCATCTAATTATTGGTATTCAAATAAAACCAGGGGGGTTTGAAAACTAAAGAGGCCAAAACTTTAGGGGGTCGAAATTCCAGAGGGTCTTTGCTAATTAGACAAAATTCCAAAGGGTCACTTGACCCCCCCATACTCTGTACTTGAAAACTTGAAATTGCCTTTGAGCTCATCTACAACGTGATTTGATGGTCGAGCATGATTTACATTCCAAGTGGTTCTAGGATCAATCCTAGAATTTATGATGGTTGGTTCTTGTAGATTTTAGACACCTTGGGGTTTGTACTTTAGTTCGTCCTTGCATTGTCACAAATTCATGTTGAAGTAGGTCGAAGGAAAATTCCCCTACGAAAGAAAGAACAATTACATATTCAAATTGGCTTAAAATTTTTGCTCAAAGTAATATCACTAGTTTCAAAGTTTATATGTTTCAGGGTATATTGGTGTCGGTGTGGCCAGATAAGGAAGAAGGGAAGTGTGTACTTCTCGACGATGGAACGGGCACCGTGGAGCTCTTACTCTCTGGATATGGGGATTTTATGAACGAGGATTGGAGAGTTGGTAAGTTTTACGAGAGGGTTTGGTTATTTTGTTTTGGTTTTGAATGGAGTTGGTGATTTGGTGGCGGTTTGATGGTGCAGGGATGTATGTGATGGCGGTTGGAGTGCTTGTTCCTCGAGGAAATGAGGTTTCAATTATTGAGGTATTCAATTGATTGTGATGCGTTTCTGTTTAGGTTGGTTGGATGAGTTTGCAAGGAGTTCAGTTATATTTATCATCATCTTGTTTAGCTGATATTGCTGAATTTGAGTTTAGATTGTTAATTTTGTTTTTTAGTAAGATCCAAAATGAATAATTATGTTTGGCTCATTAAAGGTTTGTTTAGTGAATGAATCAGATATGACTGAAGTTATGGCTTCATTCAATGGACAAGCTTAGGACACTCGCATAATGTTGTCTCCATTCAAATGGCAACACTATACTTGCATCATTACTTCACTAGACTCATTTTGTTTGTTCACAACATGTGAAATCCCCCACATACGAATGGTTTTGTTTCACTCGAATAAAAAGGTTTTTCTACTTTTGGTCAAAGAAGGAATGGAAGACCTTGCTATGTTTATGTCTAGACTTTGATGAAAAGAATGTTTTTCCTCTCGTCTTTCTGGGTTTTATCGGATCCAATGCCATCCATGAAAATTTTATCCAATTTGATCTATAAGAAGACACAGGTAGAGTTTAGTTTGATCATTTTGATCTTATTTAAATATTTCAAGCTCAATATGCTTTTTAGTGTTTAAGTTGACAACTTGACATCATTATGAGTTCTTTTGGTAAATGAGCTAAATGTGACCAAAAGTTTATTGCTACTCAACAAATTACAAGCTCGTGATTAGTTAAACACCTAGGTTTGGTTTGATTAGCGTCTCTTATCTTGTTTGTCCAAGACCTGCTTATTTTGCACATATCTATCATTTCATTAATCACTGGAGCAAAGAATGGGGTCGCAGATAAATTGTGTCAGTTTACAACTTGTTAACACCCAAGTCAACAAAGTTCTTTGTTGTTTGTTGGTTTATTCGGTGCTATCTGAAAGAGGAAATCAAAAACCACACTGAAGATGTGCAGGGTTTGATCTCAAACTACTTCAGAAAGTCCAACTTTCTAACAGGACTAGGAATGTAGAGTTCAAATAATTTTGGTGTGCTTTGTTTGGAAAAATTAGAGAAAGGTATTTGATTGGGAAATTGGGATTATCGAGGCAATACGTGGTTTTGTCAAAAATGAACCCACCAAAACAAGCTTTTACAGTTACTCCAAAATTGATATATTCAGAATTGGCTTCGTGATCTCATCTCTAGGGACAAAATCCAAATAAACACATGCTAGGTGATTCCTTTGAAGAACTTCAGTTTCAGACATTCTGCTGTTTTAAGCTTGTAGTTTAATTAAACTGTTTTCATTAGTTATGTATTAAATCTTAGGAAGACTACTGCTCCCCAGAGTAAGGGAAGATCACTCCAATTTTCCTGGTTAAAATTTGTTACTTAATTCAGCGATTATATGTTGGTATAACATGACAATTTGCTATCAGTTTAGGCCTTTTTGATATGTTGAGCACTGCTCTGATGAAAATAAAACGTTCAGATCTCCCATTAGATTAATACTTGTATGGAGGATATATATGAAAAATCTTTTTGACGACTGATTGAAGATTGAGGGGTTTTCCCCTTCTTTATTTTATTTTATTTATAATAGAGCAGTTGAAGGAGCATATTATAAAAGTTATTTGTAGGTTATAATAATCTCTTTCTGATATTTGTTTTTTACAATTTCTAACTTGAAATGCAGGTTCACAAGCTACTTGATCTCTCTGCATGTCCTAATCGAGAGGCAATGTGGTATTTGGAGGTTATCGAGGTTTATAAGCTGTTCTATGAACCTTCGTTTGGGAATTGAGAACCGTGCTTGGTGTTTAGCAAGTCATGCTCGTGATGGTAAGAAGAAAGAACAATATAATACAATATTCTGTCATGCAACTTTTTTAATCAGCATCACATAAAAAATGAAATGTAAGCTACCTCTCTTATCGGACTCCACTGCAGCAAACCATGATTCATTCACCAAATGCAACACAACAAATAAACACAGGACTGGAGTTGAATCACCTCCCTTCACTGGTCATCAGTTGAGAGAACACAGCACTAGGTGGAAGCAGAGTCCTGCTCTCTATTTCACCGCCAGCCATGGCTGTCGGCATGTACTCTGCCTCTGTCCATTGATGTCTAGCTACACTATCCTCCTCTATCTCAATTCTCTGCTCCCTTTCCTTTAACTGCAAGCAATACTCTAAATTCTACAAGACTTGTCTCATGGTCGGCCTCCGGTTGCTGCTCTCCTCTAGGCACTTCTCTCTGCAAACTTCCTAACTGATGCATCATTCACTGTCCCTGGAGCCTTTGATCGATAATCTCCTCCAGCTTTCCTCTCTTCAATCTCCCCAAGGTCCACTCCGCCAGGCTCATCTCCCCACCCGACAACGTTGTGTCCACTGCTGGTCGAAAACACAACACTTCCAACAACACAACCCCAAATGAGTAGACATCGGATTTAACTGTCAGTTTCTGTGTTTTGTAGTACTCTGGATCAACGTATCCAAAGCTCCCCTTAACAACCTTGGTCACGTGGGACTTCCCCACGTCGGGTCCCATCTTCGATAGCCCGAAATCTGACACCTTAGCAAAGAATTCCTCCCCATCCAGAAGAATATTCGACGACTTCATATCCCGGTGAATTATCCCAAGCGAGTACCCCGTGTGGAGGTAATGCAACCCTCTTGCAGCGCCAATGCATATATTCAACGGGTTTTTTGCTCCGCTACTTGTCAAAAGGTTCAAAATTGGCCTAATACCCATGATTTCTCAAAAATTATTTTGATACCTATCGAAAAGATGTAAATTGTTTTAATGCAGTTCCGTTAATGTGGGGTCCACTTCTATCTGTTGCCGTTAACGGATTCCGTACGACGCCGTTAAATAAAATAATTAACAAATGTATTAACTCACTAATTAAGTAATTAAGAAAAATTATTGTGGTACTCATCCCAACAATTAAAATTGGTATGCTACCCATCTAAAATATTATAATTGGTATAATACCCATGAATTTTGGAAAAAAATACTTTTTATTTGTTAAAAATGTGGTAAATCCAACTTGTTACATGTTCCAACAAATAACATAATAAATTTCGTTTAATATTTATAATTTGATATTTTCAAATTATAAATTTGAAAAAATATGTTTTGTTAAAAATGTGATAAATCTAACTTGTTACATGTTCCAACAAATAACATGATAAATTTCATTTAATCTTTATAATTTGAAAATATCTAATTTATAATTTGAAAAATATCAAATTATAAAGATTAAACGAAATATATCATGTTATTTGTTGGAACAAGCAACAAGTTAGATTTACCACATTTGTAACAAAATGTATTTTTCCCCCAAAATTCATGGGTATTATACCCATACCCATATTAGACTATAATTGGTATAATACCCATGAAGTTTGAAAAAAATACTTTTTATTTGTTAAAAATGTGGTAAATCCAACTTGTTGCATGTTCCAACAAATAACGTGATATATTTCATTTAATCTTTATAATTTGATATTTTTCAAATTATAATTTAGATATTTTCAAATTATAAAGATTAAACGAAATTTATCAATTTATTTGTTGGAACATGTAAGAAGTTGGATTTACCACATTTTTAACAAATAAAATGTATTTTTTTTTTCAAAATTCATGGGTATTATGCCAATTATAATATTTTACATGGGTAGCATAACAATTTTAATTGTTAGGATGAGTAACACAACAATTTTTCTTAATTAGTGGGTTAATACATTTGTTAATTATTTCATTTAACGGCGCCGTAACGGAATCCGTTAACGGCAGCAGACAGAAGTGAGTCCCACATTAACGGAACTGCATTAAAACAATTTACATCTTTTTGATAGGTATCAAAACAATTTTTGAGAAATCATGGTTATTAGACCAATTTTGAACCTTTTGATATGTAATGGAGCAAAAAAACCCTATATTCAACCTTTGTTTCCATGACAATACCACTTCGCCACCGTTGAGGTATTGCTTAAGAGTCCCCTTTTCCATGTACTCATACACAAGTATCATTTGATCTTCGTCAAGAATTGGATCGCCACCGATGTTGACGCGGGCCATGGTCTCCATGGTGGTTTTCGTCGGTGGCACCGGGAAGTCCTTGAGGCCGGAGGGGGTGATGTAAGTGGAGAACTGGTTGGGGATGAGGTTGGTTGGGGTGGAGAAGACCACAATTGCGTTGACGAAGGTGAACGAGTATCCGACCCGGGTGAAGATTAGTTTGAGGTCGCCGGAGGGAATCCAAAGAATGTACTCCTTGATTATGGGGTTGGTTGTGTTGGTGGAGAATTTGGTCAGGAGGGAGAATGTGTCGAGAGCGGAGACGTGGAAGGTGGTGGAGGACAGGTGGCGGCCTTCGGAGCTGGTGAAGGGAGCAAAGTGGAGCCGGAGGAAGTGAGTTCCGGGGTTTTTGACGTGGAATTCGTAAGAATAGGCTGCCGTGAAGACTCGCGGTTTGGTATATAGTTGGGCGTGAGGCAGTAGAGAGTTTTGGATCGGTGGCGGAGAGGGAAGGGCCGGAGGAGCTGAATTTAGCGGAGGTTATATCGTCGGAGATGAAATTCCGACCATCTTGGATTGTGTCTGTGGCGGAGCCGCAATTGAGGAGGGTGTTCGTTGTGGGCGTGAAGGATTGCGAGACGGCAAAAGGAAAGATGGAGAAGAAGAGTATGATGATGTTTGTTATCCGGCGGCCGCAATGACGACGACGGTGATGGTGGTCCATTGGGAAGGTGTATTGTGAAGAAGTGGTGTCTCTTTTGTTATTGGAACAATTATGAGTGGGAATTATTTTTGGTGGGAAGACTCCATTGACAATGGTCGTGGACTGGTTGTCTGGTGGAATCTCTGATGGTATTTGCTAACATCACCTTATAGTTTTTGAAACTAAATTAACCTCTGTTTAGCATCATCTTCAGATTTTCTTATTTCTGGTTTCTAGTCAATTAGGATAGTACTCAAGTTTTGCGTCACTTTTTGTTATTTAGTTTCACGTGATTCATGTTATCTAGCCTTTGCTTTTGAGTTCTCAAGACAGATATCTTGTCAAAAGATTCGGAATAGTTTGTATGTGAATCGTGGAAAATTCGAATTTGATTATTTTTTGTTACATCTCGTACCACAACCTTACTTACCCACGCCACTCGAATTTGAATTTGATTAAGTCCTCGTCTAGTTTGAGTCTTAGTCCGTCACCCACAAGCTAACTGACCCACAACACTTACTTATTATCACAAAACTTTAGTTTGTAAGTGTTGTAGTAGTGGATTAATGTTATTATAACTCACCCTAATATTTTCATGTTAGGCAATGTGAAACTATTATTTGGGGTGTTATAACCTATATTACTTGAACACCTGACGTGTTCGTCAGGATCAAACCAATCAGTCACTAGATGTTGTGAGATTCGAGGAGGCTTCCACTTTTTTAGTGTAGTACTTAATTTCCACAATTCCAGTTGGTTTAGACTCTGATATCAACTGTAACATCTCGTCCTCGAACCTGCACAGAGCATGAGTATTGGTCCGTCACTCATGAGTTCACTAGCCACAACACCAAACCTTTTGTCACAAAACTTAAGTTATTAAGAGGTGTAGTAGTAAACTCATGTCACTATATCTCACATCAACATTCTCATGTTAGGCAATGTTGAACTAAACTCAGGGGATTTCGAGGTGAACTTGAGAAGAAAAGACCAATGGGAAGCATCAGCGACACAAATCTACTAGCCGAATGTTTATTGTTGTAATCTTATAGGTGCTGGTGGGACATTCAGGTTATTAAGGAACCGATTATAGATATAAGTAACTTTCTTCTTTAAAACATTCATTTAGAAGGCTAGAGATACGTCAATATCTGTACCAATGTCAAATGTGCAGTCCAACTCCACTTGAATCTTTGAGGCATGCTTTATGTGGATTGTGGTGTCCCAAACTAGTGCAAAACTCTGGTGGTGGCAATCGCGAGTGTAGTGGTGGGTTGACATGTTTTATTTAGTGGTGTCCTTGTCCGATAGGTTCCACTCGTAAAAGTAAAGAGAATTATTTTTTGGAAATTTAAAGTAAAGAGAATTATTGTTGTGATTTATATCTTCACGTTTAGATTTATTAAAGATCAATATTAGGCTAGAAATAACTAGCATCCTCAGTTAAAGTTTTACTTTGTTTAGGAATTAAGACTCTACGTAAACAAAACTGATGGTAGCACAAGGATATGAGTTGACCACTACATCAACTTCCATTTTAAACATTCTAATTATCAGTTCTATATAGAGGAACCTTCTCGATGGGAAGGGATATCTGTGTTTTAAATGAGGGGTTGAGGAAACCTAATATTTCACTTAACTATTTCCATACCGTAATCTCCATTTTATATGTATATGGATCACGCACCATGAGGATCTCTGGGTCGGATTTGGCTCTATTCAATCCGAAAATGGGGTTTTCCTTGATCCAGTTAGGCCTTCTTAGCGGGGGGTTAGACGTGAGTATGTATTAGAACATCTACGTAAAGTCTAATGTATTGGGAATCTTTTCTGATCTACATACATCCATCTTGTATTTTATTATAGTCACATACTGCTCAAATGTAATTTTGTAACTCAATCATTTGATATAAATACATCATGATCAATCTCTTATGATTCAAGAGATTGATACTCATTTCATCTCAAATCCATATCCTCTTCCAAGATTTGTGCTCTATCAATGGGTTGGATTAATCTATTGCAATAGGGCATCTTACAAACACTTGCACTTGTTGGAGTCTAAATCTAGTGCCATAGTTATATACATACATACATACATGAGGTTGTAGGAACTCCTATAGCCAATTTGGCGGTAACACTCAAAATTAACACATTTTAAAGTTATTTTTTTAAAATCAAAATTAATCAAAATTATTGTTATCTTTTCAGTTATAACATATTAAATTTTTAGGTCAATCGAAGTTAATTTCACCGTTGATCTAAAATGCTAATTTGAACGACTGAAATTTACTGAATTTTGAAGCGATCGGATCAGGGTCTACGATGATCCATTTGATTTGAAATTTTTACCACATGTTCCTTATATATTGTATATACTACCCATAAATTTTCATAGAAAAAACTAACCGTAATGACTTAAAATGTTGTGCCACAACCCTTGTGCCACAACCAAGATGGTTGTAGGCCTCCTACATATACATTTTTTACATGTACGTAATTACGCACGTACTCGCACACACATATTTATATATGTATGTATATGCATATATATATATATATGTATGAGAGAGAGAGAGATTCACTACTTTTAAATTTTGTTGACACACAGTTGTGTTTGGTAATAAAATAAAAAATGTAAACTTCAAATTAAAAATCTAAACCGTAGATCTACAACATAAGTAGATTAAGGATATCGAAAATCATAAAATTTGGCAATCGTTTCATATGAGATCTAGAAATCGGATTTTTTACATATCGAAAATTATAAAATATGGTATCGTTTCATGAGTCCTAGAAATCGAGTTTTTTAAAGAATGTATTGTGTTCATTTTTACATATTTAGATATTACGTAAAACATATTCCAAATTTTATGATATTGAGATCCTTAAGATATATATGTTGTATATCAAGATCTATGATTTAGATTTTAAATATTGGAGTTCATATCTGATTTTATTATTACACGTAACTGTATGTCAATGAAATTTAAAGGTAATTGATCTCTCCTCATATATATATTATATATAATTTTATTTTGTTGTCAAAGTATTTTCATTATACGTGGTGGGTGTAGTTATTTGGAAGCGTGACTACTAAAACTCAGAAGATGACTGTGGCGCAAAAGAAAAGTGGAAATCGTAATTTGCCCACTAGATGTCCATTTTCTTCCGTATCATCTATAAAATTAAAGGATTCAATAATTTAGCGGGTACAATAATTCTCTTGGAACATGACGGCCACAATTAAAAAATCTCACACCATGACCTCTCACGAACTTTTAGATCACAACACAACAGACATCTGAATAAAATCCCACTAAAGATCTTACACCTTGTTGAACATCACGTATATTGGTAAATTTTCTTTGGCGTGTAACTCATAATTTGTGTCATTAAGCTATATGATCACCAACTGAAACCGAGGGATTCGAAGTGTAGGTTCGTGGCCAGTCCCGAGGCACATATCGCCGCCACTTCCCGGCTCATTGTCGAGGGGCCGCTAACGTACACGCCAGCATCTGGTCCATCGCCATATTGTAATAGCATCTCTGCAGAAGGAATTTTTATTAATTTTATTAACAAAAAAGTCATGTCTAAATATCAAACATAATCCGATTTAAGAGAAAGATGTTTACTCTTGAGGTCAGGACGCGTCCCGAAGGCTCTCGAGCTCTCGGTCGGCATTGTAGAACCACGAGCCAGGAGAGATGGTTGGTGTTGGCGCATCAACATTCAACACCTGCAATTGGAAACAAATTAACCACACACTTATTTGTCATGTAAGTTTACTACCAATAGGAGCCAATAACTCAATTGGTAAATATTAATTTTGGAATATTCGTGATTAATATTTTTGACATTTTTCTTAGAAGAAAGTCTAACCGAACCTCAACTACAATATTACCTGTTTGGTCTCCATGAAGGACTGCCTCCGGTTCAACACAACGGCGACCCCGACCGCCCCAGCAATTGACACACATATGAACAACAAGCCGATCAATGACATTGCAGGGTAAGAGTAAATCCTCCTTGTGTTCAGATCAATGGGGTAGATGTGGTAACGGTAAACCAGCCCGAACAGCACAAGGTACCCGACAAAAGAGCTGGAGATCACCACGGCCAGCCACAGCCACGAGTTCTTCCCAAGAATGGCTGAGACAGGCTGGTCGGAGACCGCAGGTTTGAACCAGATAGTGCGTGTGTGTTTGTGTTCCGATGGCGCCTCGGGTTGGTTCTGTCGGGTGACGTAAGCGTCAATGCGGAGGTTGAGGCGGGAGAGGTCGGAGGCGTTGAGGCCGGATATGGGAAGTAGGCAGTCGAGCATGGTGAGGTCGTCGGCGGTGCGGAAGGAGCAAATGAGGTGCACAGAAGGAGTTGTGATGTCGTCGGCAGTAGCGAGGCTGAGGAGTTCCCGGATTATGGAGATGTAAGGTGCTATTCCACTTCCCCCGCTAATTAACACCAAAAAATCGTAGCTGCAAGTATAATACTTATTTGAACTCATGTCATCAATCTATATTATATTTAAATTGAGAAGTAAAGAAGATCGGGAGGTTGTATATATACCTTAGGAAATGGTTGGTGGTTGGGTTGTAAGGTCTTTCTACGGCGACTTCGAGTCGTTCGGGGTGAGGAGTGGATGAGAGGAGTTGGTTAAGCTTCTGAGTCCAAGTCCCTTCTTTCTTTATCAAAACACTCATCTTCTCCGGCTCTAGTCTGCTGCTGGAGGTCACAGTGTAAAGTCTTGGAAGTGAGAGAGAGAGAGAGGGTATGGGGTGGTATGGGTGGAGTGAGGTGTGTATGGAAAGAGGTATGGTGGGAGTATGGGTTAGGTGTAGGGTTTGTGTTTATAAACCAAAACTCAACCTTTTCTTCCCTTTTCTCTTCTCCATTTCGTTTCCACTCAAACTCACCCATTCTTCCCTTGCTTCCGGCGACCAGAGGAGGAAGGAGAGGAGCTCCGGCGGCGTGGTGGAGGCGAGCACGAGGAAGGAGCGTGAGGAGGTCTTCGGAGACGGCGGTGCGCGAGCGAGGCTCCGGCGGGTCTTCATCGTCTTTAAAGGTATGCCAAGTCTTCATAGTAACTCCCCAAGAGGTGTGGGAGTGTAGGGGGCGGCGTTGGTGCCGTTTCCCGGCGAGAAACCCGACTGGACAGAGGTTGAAGACGCTCTGTTCGGTCGACCGATTGAGTGTTCGGTCGACCGAACAACGTCTAGATGATGCTTGTCCAGAGGGAAAATGCATGTTTCGGTCGACCGGTAGTGGTCTCGGTCGACCGAGTTTAGTATATATTTGCTTACTGCCCGAAAACGGTCGAACGACGTCTGTGTGACGGTCGACCGTTTATGCCAAATTTTAGCGGGAATATTTTATAAGGGTTATATTAGTCCGGTCGACCGGTGGTTGTTCGGTCGACCGATCCCAGTAGATAGGGTAGACAGACCTTCGGCCGACCGAGTGTGTGTCTCGGTCGACCGAACTGCGCAAAGTCGGTCAAGAGCGTTGACCATCTAAACGGTCGACCGCTCTGGATCCGGTCGACCGACCGCGTGCAGTTTTCCTGTAGTGAAGTGCCTGTTGATCCGGTTGACCGAAAGAGTTTTGGTCGACCGAATGCAGTGGGCAGGATTCATGCAGTTTTCCTTATCGGTTGAACGGACCCTGGTTCGACCGACATGATATATATGTATATAAAACGTATAGCGTAGACCTTCCAAACGGTCGACCGCTAGATTTGACCTTGTTCGACTGGTGGGTCGAATTATCTTTCCTTGGTGGATTTATCCACATACGTGACGTCGAGCAGAGGCGACTACCGGCTGCCGAGCCCACGGTCGATCACCGGACCTCGGAGCTACGGATTTCACCTACGACGAGAGCGTATTTCTGTTGGACCTCTTGTGGATGCTGGTGCGGCAGAGAGGGATGTCTGCCATGTCTGTGTGGGTGGTAGATGCCTTCTTCTCTGGTGGGGGAAGGGGATGCACTTTCCCTGTGGAGGAAAGCCGAGACCTCCTCGTGTGGGCCTGGATTGGCAGGGGGATGCCTCCCTTTGCCCCTGTGTGCGGCTGGGAGATGAGTGCGGCGACCCCCCTCGTGTGGGCCTGGATTGGCAGGGTGGGGGATGTTTCCCATGCCCCTGTGCGCGGCTGGGAGATGGACCGTGGCGGTTGGGGCATTCATTGGGCCCGAGGCGGATTGCATTGCATGAGCATTCTTGGCATTTTCATCTGTATTTCTGTATATGTAGGAGATGTTGGCATACGGGGTTCCTTTCGGGAACTCAGGCAGATTTTATGTTTCATTTTCAGGGAGCAGGCGGTCTTAGGTTGGTGGTGACCGAGGGGAGTGCCTCCGAGATCGGGTCCTGTCGCTTCATCTTTTTGTAGAGGTAGTGATTACTGTAGTTATGTATTAGACATGTAATCACTCTTTTGACACTCTGTATTATGACTTCCACGTGGAGATATTTTATATATATTCTGTTGATTTTTCCAGTAGCGTGTCCTTGTTGACCGTTGACGGTCGTATGTTTATGTTTTAAATTTGAAAAAATTCTTCCGCTGTTTCGAGACGTTACACACAGTGTAGGGATGCCATTGCAGCTTAGATATGCTTGGGACATTGATGAACATGATGCTTGTTGCACCATAACTAAACCCTGTAAGAAGAACAATAGCCCATTTAACAAAGTTCATTACATGCCTACTCTTCATTTTTCTTTGTAAGATTGAATACTTTCCAATCATTTTTATTTATGTCCGCAAGGATGGAATTTCGGCAAGTGGAAACATTCTGAAGGGTGGAACTTATACAATATATGTGGTATTGAGTAAATAAATAAAATTCAAAAGGGCATTGATGCAAAAGGAACAGTAATTATTAATTAAGGATATTTTCTTCAATATCCTTGACTTTTCTTGTATTATGTTTACAATCTTTGAAGTTTTAATTAATTTCAGGCATATGACACATACCGGGGTTCTTGGAGAAAGTGAGCTCTGTGCTTTCCCCGGGAAGGAGGCGAGCTGCGACTACACGAACTCTGGTCTTGGACTGGAGGAAGCGAAGGTAGCGATCCAGGAGAAAGAGGTAGATTCCGGGAAGGGCGTACTGGAAGAAAGAGAAACCAACATGAAGGAAGAAGAAGAGGAAGCCGATATAGAGGTGATGAGTGTAGTAAAAGAGCTCAAAAGACTTCCTCCTAATACTTGGAAAGGTTGTCGCCCACAATCCTAGTCCTGATAACAAAGCCAACTCGCCTGCCACATTAGATTCTCCTATCTTGTCCCATTTCAACATCTACAGAGTCATGGAAAAAAATCGTTATGATATTCAAATCATCAAACTCATCATTTAATTAGTACCCTCAACTATATATAGATGAAACTTAATGTAATGTTGTTAAGTGGCTAATTACCTCGGAGAGGTGGCCAACGACACCCCAGTAGACGGCATAGCAGACGCCGTGAGCGGTGAAGAGAACCATGACGATGTGGCCTATCCAAACATGATATTTTATGCAAGACTCAGATGTGAGTCCAACCAGTCCTAGAATGGACGATCCTCTGGTCACAGGTATGAACAAGAAGCAAAAGGCTATGTTACCAAGCAAACCCAACCTAAGGCCTGCCGATTCCAATTTGAGCTCCCACCTGCAATAAAAAATTGTCAGTAAGTTGAGGGCACACATGACAATAGAAGTATAAGTCCCTCCTCCTTGGGGCATCTTTCACGGGGATAAATAAATGTCATAGCAAAATGTTATGTTAATATGGCGTTTTGGTTCGAACTTATGGATGGGGCATACATGCCATTAATAAAGTTAGGGGGGGATTTGGCCTTTTGGGTTTTGGTGAATGATGAGTCATAATGTTGGGAGAGATTCAACAATCTACGAAAACAACATATTAAACGCATCACGAAACACGAATATTAATTTATGAAATTAAAACTTATGTCTCTCTTAAACTTTCAAGCAACAAACACACACAAGTAAAGATGAATGCACACATGAAACAACCATGATACACGGATTTTACAAGGTTCGGCAATGTTTCTACGTCCTTGGGAGTTCTCTTTTACTGCCTTTACTTCTCCAACAAGAGAAACAACTGAGATTACAAATTGATGAAGACAATTTGTCATCCAAAACACTTTAGATCTATCTCTAACCTTATTATCTCTCTCAAGGAAATAAATTTGTACATTAGTTTACAAAATAGGGCTGAAAAACTCTTAAATAAACCTACAAATTAAATTGTACGGAAATCAGGCAGAAAACGTAGGCAACGGTCGACCAAAACTCTCTATCGGTCGACCAAAACGGTTAACAGGAACGATTCATGTTAATTTCGGTCAACCGGTGTAACTGACCGGTCGACCGCTCCACGATTATCATCAACTCCGAACCACTTTCAGATCGATCAGAATCACCATCGGTCGACCGTTCTTGACCCCAGAAAAGTTCATGTTATTTTCGGTTAAACGGTGTCCAACACCGGTCGACCGTTCTTCACCTCTGAGTGCTACTGATAATTTCGATATACTGAACTTCTCCACCGGTCAACTTTTTGTTATTATGTTTCTGCCTTAAAAAAATTAAATCAATTTTCAACACCTATGTTGTTTTTTTTATCTTTGTTTAGCGGTGGTGGAGGATAAGTTGTGTCATGTGTCAAAAGAGAGATTGGGTGGTTGAAAAATATGTATAAATGTTAAATTTAGAATATTCATGAAGTGGATGAGAGAGAAATAAGAGTTTGAATCCGCTTGACATTTTGCAGTTAGAAGAGGGGAAATGATAGTCCAAATGGAGCATCATTTATGGTAATGTTAAATGACGTGAACAAAGGTCTTATACCACCCGTAACGGGGTCGTGGGTCTCCCAACCTGGTTGTCGACCCCTCATCGGGGTCACGACGACTGGGTTGGGGTCGACCTGGTCGTTTGAACGACCGGGTCAACGACCATGTCATCGGAGGGACGTGTCACTATGTTTGTTTGTTTGTTTGTTTTGATTTTTAAAAATATAGTTTTAATTTTTTTTTAATCTTTTTTTTAAAATACGTTTTCTGATTGTTTTGATTTTTTTAAAGTTATATTTTTATTTTTAAATTTTTTATTCAGGATCGACCTCAAAATGATGTGGATGAGAGAGATGAGTTGTGATGGGTTGTGTTTAAGAAGTGAATAATGTTGGAAAGAGAAGAAAGTATGTTGGGGAGAGAAAAAACTGATGTGGATGAGAAATAAAGTTGATATGGAAGAGGAAAAAAAACTTATGACCGAGTTGAACATGATCATGGTCACGGACGGTGTCAGAAAAATGACATCTTTGTTTCAAATTTATGGGTGGGGTACATGTGCCCATCAATTATAGAAGTCGTTGGTTGGAGAAAAGCAATTATTGTCGGACAAATCTTCAAAATTTATATTCGAGTGTTAATAGTACTGAATTTAAATAGATTAATCCAGCTAACGTACGTAGTAATACTAGAAATCTCACTTAAGGTCTTCATTAACCATGACCTGGACGACCTGGTCATCAGCTCACCCTCTCTTCAAAATCAACTTTCTCTCTCTTCCACGTCAGTTTTCTCTTTCCTCAACCTACTTTCTTCTCTTTCATATATTATTCACCTCTTAACCACAATCCAACACAACCCACAACAACATATCTCTCTCCTCCACATCATTTTGGGATCCATCTTGATAAAAAATTAAAAAAAATTCTAAAAAATCAAAACAATTATAAAAAATTTAAAAAAAAACTCAAACAAAAAAATAAAAAAATCAAAATAAAAACAAAACCCACAAAAATATCAGATATTAATAAAATAATGGACGAATGGGTCATCGACCCGGTCACCCACGACCTTGATTTTTCGGGGTTAATTTTTTTTGGTGAGGTCGTCAGGTGGTGGACGACCTTGATTTTAACCCCGTAAGGGGGTGCTCTAAAAGAGCCATAAGATCACCACTTGACTGTATGGTTTCTTTGATCTGATTACGTCGGCGTTAATAGGATGCACGTACGTGATGACATCAAGAGAACTAAAGACAAGATCAAGATGACGTTTGCGTTGAATTTCAATATCAATCGTGAATCGCATTATTCCTTTTCCTTTTCGGTGTACGTGATATGTACCAAACTCCAATACAATGGAGTCGTACCCTCACTTGAGCACCAAAAGAAATAGACCATACGGTTCAAAGTGGAACGACTTTACACACGGATGACGGAGCAAGTAACTAGCGAGAGAATCGGAGAATAATCCATATACAGCCAAGTGGTATGAATCATTACGATTATATGACTACCACAGCCAAACGTAAGTCGACCAACCCCACTGAGTAGGGCTGTTCGTGGGACGAGTTGACGGTTGAAAATTTTCCTACTCGTGATCTGTTAACCCGCCAACCTGCCGGACTAAACAGGGCGGGTTGCGGTTAATGTGTTACCAACCCGTTAACCCGTTTACCCGTTACAAATATAATTATTAAAAAAATACATATTTATGTATTAAAATTTTCGTTATTTCATTAAACTTCTAACATTTCTTCTAAAATTAAAAATTTCCTACCTGTGACCCGTTAACCCGCCAGACTAAACGGGGCAGGTAGCGGCCCAATTTTTTTTTACCCATCCCGTTTGCCCGCCTGATTTTGGTGAGCGGATAGCGGGCGGAGCCAAACCCGTCCCGCCCCGTTTACAGCCCTACCACAGAGGAATCATGCAATATAAACATGGCAAGGTTTTTTTTACAAGAGTAGTATTCCTTGGACACGTGAGTCAGTAAGTGTACATGGTTTGGCCTTCTCCTTCACTTCATTAGTAGTCCTAGTTCTTCTGAAAAGAAAAGAGGCGCCTGTGGCCCCAGTCCCTTCTACAAGATTGAGTGCAATTATGTAAATATTACATATTTTTTGGAATACAACGTTACATACATTATTTTTAAGGTTCTTATATACGGACGCGCGCTGATGTGGCATCTAGTCAGTAGTCCAGTAAGCTGCCCAGTCATTAAAAAGAAATCACGTTCTTTTTCGAAAAAATGGGAAAACCCTGTGTCTTCAATGCGACAGTATCTTTTCTGACGCAGCGATAAGACCGGGAAATGACATCAAACTAGCGCATGTTGACATCCCGAGTTGCGAAAGAAAACATATAACCGTTTCTGAATTTTCTCACCCTCGCTTTCTCAACTATTCTCTGTTAATCACTCCGGTTTTTATCATTTTCCTTTCTCGTCGTCGACGACATGTATTCTCCCCGTCAAGCTTCTCCTTTGAGTGTGGTGGTGCACCAGGTTTGTCGTTTTAACCCATGCATGAGATTTCGATACTTTAAAATTGAAGGTTCTGATACGGTTGGTGTCTTCTTAGGCGTCTACGAATTACTTCCAGGCCTCCAAATGTTCGTGGACCCTAATAGAGAAGGTTTTTGGAAAGTTGAAGGACGCAAAAAAAGACGTCTTTCGGGTTATCCCCTTCTTTGGGTGATGAGGAGAAGTAGGTCTAGCTCCTCATTTGTTGCATCTTCTGCCATTTTTTGTTCTGTGATGACACACATCGAACAAGAATTTGGTTCCTCGACCACTTCGCTGACTTCAAACGGCTACACAAGTACACGTGGGTCGAGGTTGTTCATGAGGCACTTGTGACGGGCTTGGAGAAGGCCAACCGGAATCTACGGGCTAAGAGATCTACCGGTGACGCGGCGACAATGAGGGGATACGTCGATGAGTGTGTTGTTGTACTACAAGTAATGGTTCTTCCTTTTTAAGAATTAGTTCTTCCTTTTTAAAACATTCTTGCACACACAAAAATTATTAAGGACGAAGATTTCTTAAAACACAAAAAACATCCAAAAAAACACAAACCTTAGGTCCATATCGTTAAAAGTAAGTTTGTCATGCCTCCCAGCCTCGACAACAAACGATTGCATGGTCTTAGCAGTCGAGATCCCAGAAGCATCATTGCACGATATTCGTGCAATCACAGCCTCAGGTACAAATTGTTTGTCTTAGAAAACGCATCTGGTCCTCCTGAAACATTTCATGGTTATGTTTAAGATCGACAAAGCTAATATGGTAACCCTTTGATGGGTTTCCAGAAACCCTGATGTGAACCGTGCACTCAACTCTACTCGATTAACGTGACTTCATTATTCCTTGACCTTGGTCTGTTGGTGTCTTGCCCTCCTTGGAACAAGTAAGCGTAGCCCGGGTAACACCACCACCTTCGTAATGAGTATGTCTTCGCTTAATCTCAAAACCACAAGCATCAACATGGTCATTGTAAAATATTTTTGCTTCTTCGAAAGAGGAAAAAATATCTTCTCCTTAGGAACGCTTAACGAGATGTCTTCTTGGGTAGACATCTTTACAATTTCCATGTGAGTGAAAAATACTTTCAAAACGAAAAGAATGGAACGAAAAATAAAGGAACGAAAAAAAGGAAGAAGTAAATGTCGTCATTTTGTGCATCTTCATAGGCTAGAAGACTACAAGAAGATGGAACGTCAAAAGTATGGAGCAGGATGGAGTACCAAAAGGGATGACCAAGTCTGATTTGAGACACATTAAATGCGGCTCCCCCCTCCAGGGAAGGAAAAATTTAATCTTCTGCTGAGCTGGAGTTGTCCAACTCAGCAGCGCCCCGGAGAACGGCCAAAAAATATTTTCCTATTTTTAATATGATCCTAGGTTCCACTTATGTCCACCTCGATCGGTATTTGATAACCCTTGCAACCATTTTTTGGCGCATTGATCAGTTTCGCACAATCTGGGGCACTCGACCTGGCGTATACTTCTATTCTCTTACTTCTTCTCGTGACTCCATGATGCGGAACCTCTAATCTTGGTGCTCCGTAATAATCAATCTTCCTATCTATGCTCCGAAAAAACTCTGAATAAAATTCGTCTTGCCATTGGCTAGCTAGTATTCATTCTCCAGGTAAATATACAATTGTATGATTGTATTTATCCTCTGTATGGCATATAATTTGATGTCTTGTAATAATGACGATTTATGTGTTGACATTTGTCAATTAATAAATAAAAATTAATTGCATTACAAAAATTAGAACGGTCATGGTTACAATAACTACGTATCTCATGTCTTATTAGACGTCCTTTCATCCCATTGCATACACTTGAACTCGAGAAACACTTTCCCCACATTCATTTTGTTTCCTAGATCACCATTTGATTTGTTAAGGATTCAGGTATTTCAAATGATGTATGATTCATATTTTGCCTTTTGTGGTTGTTCTTTATGTATCACGTTTCAGCTGTCATTTGAGGTAAATATATTGGGTGAATTGGTTTCGTGTACTTAGACCGGATTGAATTGACCACGTGCATCCGTATTTTCGGTATTTACCTTTATGCACCTTGGGTTTCAAATTTTTTACGTGTATACACCTTTACCATTTGTAGGACCCATTGAGTCACGGTTTCTAATAGAAATTTCGCAAATTATGCATTTTGAATGAATAGATATCCTTAACGTAAATAACAAAAAAAATTAAAGTAAAAAAACATAAAATCTCTGTGCCTAACTCTCTTCTTCTCGCTCCTCTTTTCCTCTCTCCTACGCTTCCAGTCATCTTTTCTTTCCACCCTCACTCTCTCTCTCTCTCTCTCTCTCTCTCTCTCAAACTCTCCTTACTCATCTCTCTCTCCCCTGCATTTTCGACCATCTTTCTTTCCTCTACCTCTTCAAGACGATGGTTGTTAGAACCCTAAACCCATTAGGGTGCTAATGGGGGATTAAGAGGAGAGAAGGAGGTATGGTGAGGCTTGACTTTGTGGAGAGAGAGAGAGGTATGAGTGAGGAGATGGGGTAGGCGTGTAGGGGGATGGGAGGAGTGTGGGGGTTGCTTTAAGAGCACCCAACCCTTCTTACTCTTCTTTTCTTCTCCTTCCTTGTTTTTCTCTCACACCATCCTCATCTTCTTCTCTCTTTGGCGTCGAGCAGCTCCGGGGGTCGGTGACGGAGGTGGACAAGCGGTCCAGGCAGGAGAGGTGCGGTGTTGAGCGCGAGGAGAGGTCACCGGAGGCGACGTGCGTGAGCGAGCTCCGGCGGTTCGTCGTCGTTGGTTGAGGTACGCCGTGTAGGATCGTGTGGGTTATGGGTCCACTAATCACTTTCTAATCACGATTAAGCCCTAATTAACTACTTGGTTGATTGATCAAAGAATTGCAGCGGAAATTAACAACAAATCAAACACAAGTAGGAAAGAAAGACAATGCAAACCACACAAAGACGCGTCGGATTTACAGAGGTTCGGCCGCGCCTACGTCCTCTCTTGCAAGCCCCTCTCGAATCCCCGTTCGAGCTCCTCTTGCGTCTTCACTATGCCTCCCCGTTCCGGGCCGGGAGCAACGCCTTTTACAAGTCTTCAAGCTCGCGAACAACCCTCGCCGAGCTTGGCACCACCTCTCACAAACCGAGAGAATCACTTCGGGCTTTCACCGAAATCCTTGCTTCTTGTCTTGGGCTTTCACCAAGACCCTTGCTCACTTTGTCTTGGGCTTTCACCAAGACCCTTGCTCTCTTGACAACATTTGGAGTGGAACTCACTCTTCTAGTATTGAGCACAACAGATGCTAGATTGATTGTATGATGAATGATGTGTAGATGTGAGGCTTAAGATCACTAATTGGGAGCTTTGAGGTTGTGGAAAATCTCACTATAAGTTTGACACTTTGGAGTTGTGAAATCTTCTAGAAAACTAAGTGTGAACCTCTATTTATAAGCTCCTAAAGATTTCTAGCCGTTTGGACAAGATTTGATTGGGTTTTGTGCAAGATACACAAAACAGAAAATCGGGTTCAGAAATCTGTCCAGAAACGGTCGACCGAAAGGTGTATCGGTCGACCGAACCCTTGAGTCTGTTGATGGATCGGTTGACCGAACAAAGGTACTGGTCGACCGAATCACTTAAGTTCTATAGGTCAACGGTCGACCGAGCAGGTACCGGTCGACCGAACTACTGGGTTCGGTAGAGAGAAATCTTGATCGGTTGGACAAACTTGTGTCGACCGATAGCAGGGGGTTTTTCACGAATTAAACGGTCGACCGAAAATGGTATTTTGTTCGACCGGTTCAAAAGTATTTGGGGGTGTATATAGGAAAAATGTGTATACGACCGTTGTGTAATACGACAAATAAAACGGTCGTATTTTTACCAGAAATGGCAAACGAAACGGTCGACCGAAGGTCTACCGGTCGACCGAACAGGTCTGGGTAATCGGTTAATAGAAGGTGGAATCGGTCGAACGAATTGGTCTGGTATAACAAAAATTGTGTATAACCGGTCGACCGAAAGGTGAACGGTCGACCGAACTCAGGTAGACTGGCGACCAATGTTTTAGGTGTTTGGGTGATCTAATGGAGTCCAAATTATATGATATTTTGTGTGTGACTCCTAAAAGGAACCTAGTGTGTGAATGCATGCGTATTAGCTTAAGTTATGCTCAATTTACATAAGTTCCTAATACTCAAGGAAATATAAAATTACATGTCTTCAATCCTAGCTTGATTACATGTCTTGACTTGATTTTTCTTCTTTCTTGAGTCTTGATCACCTGTAGATGTTAGCACAATACAACATGTATACCATTATACTACATGTGCTAATCTACATGTCCTAATTAAGATTAGGTTGAAATACATCATCAAAATACGGATTAAGGCCAAAAAGCCAACAATCTCCCCCTTTTTGATGATGGCAACCTATATCTTAAACCAACCTAATACTTGAAATTTGTGTATGTAAACTATGCATATAAATGCTCCCCCTATGGATGTGCATAGTTTATCTTGACAATTTCATGTTAATTTCAAGTTTCCCTAATTTATTATTTCTCCCCCTTTGACATCCATCAAAAACATACAATAATCAATGTAATATATGAATTGAAATTTCTCCCCCATTGACAATTATATATAACTATTTGAGTTCACTGTAGGATGTCATTTGTAATGAAGATGCTCCCCCTAAATTTTGCACTTCATTACTCTAATAAAAGATATAACTATTAAGCTCCCCCTATCAATAAGGCTAGATGGAAACTATGAGTATGATTAAAAGTTAAGTTCAATTAAGTTTCTATTTAAGCCTTATTCTAACATCCATTTAAAATTTGACATTTAAAATCAATGGATGTGATAAATGATTTTCAATGAATAGGGTAAATAATTTTCAATGAATTGAATTATATGATATGTCAATTAAGCATGTGAAGCTAGATTAGAGCTAATTTAACATGAATTGTATAGATAGGAATATATACCAATGTTGAATTCGAATTTAGCTCCAATCTCATTTGGTGATGCAACCGGATTTGAATTTGACTCTTGAGCTCACCCGGTCACCACCAATCTCCTCCTCAAGCTCCTACAAGTGTAGACTTAGGTACCCAAACAACTTTGGGTCCTTGAACATTAGCTTTTGGGATCCAAACCATTTTGGTTTTGGGAGCCCACACACTTGAGGAACTATGGTTAATGAACATATGCTTACCATTTAGAGTAGTGTGAGATACATGGTTTTTCAATTTAAAATTGTAACCTAAACCATGTTTAGCTAAGGATTGTCTTTGACTACCTAAAAGCATATCAAGCATTTTTGTTCCTTTAGTGAACATTTCAAGATCTTTTCTTAATTGCATATTTGAGGCTTTAAGATCTACATGTTCATCAATAATGGGTGTTTTACTTAGACTAGCAAGTGATGATTCATTTGATTCAAGTCTAGCAATCACCTCATTCTTTTCATTCATGATTAATTCAATTTGACATTTGAGATCATTTATAGTTTTTCTAGCATTTTTGTTCTTTTCACAAATGATCTCATATTGTTTAACTAAATAATGAAATGCATTTTGAAGCTCATCTTTAGTAAATGTTTCATTAGATGCACTTGAGATTGAGCTATCACTAAGATCTCTAGATGAGCAAGAATTAGAAATAGAAGAGTTAGAGGCTACCTCACTCAATTCATCTTCAATTGCCATGTGACATGAGTAAGCAAATTCTCCTCTACTATGCAAGGTGGAAGATGATGTTGATGGTGATGATGAGTCATCCCATGTAGCTTTGTGAGCTTCTTCTCTCCTTTCTCTTCTCTTGCTCCTTCCCTTCTCTTTTCTTTTCTCCCTCTTTTTCTCCCCTTCTTTTCTCTCAATTTTGCTTTCCTCCTTCTCCTTCTTTTCTCTTCTCTCAATCCTAATACCCCTTCTTTCAATTTTGTCTTCTTTATTCTTGAGGTATTTGAAAAAATCTTGGGCAAGGACCACGATTTCTTCTTCTTCATCTTCTCTATTTTGCTCCTCAAAATCTGCATGTAAGGCCATAGTAGGAGTTTTCTTGGAAGCTTCTTTTTCTTTGCGATGACTCAATTGAAGCTCATAGGCCATGAGATTTCCAATGAGTTCCTCCATCTTCAATTTGGAAAGATCGTGCGATTCTTCAATTGCGACGACCTTGTCTTCCCAATCGTTGCTCAATGATCGGAGGAATTTCCGAGTCATCTCTCCTTCATTTATCCTTCTTCCAAGAATCAAAAGAGAGTTAGTAATATCGGTGAAGCGAGTGTTCATGTCGCTTATGTTCTCACCGATTTGCATAGAAAATATTTCATATTTATGCATGAGGAGACTTATCCTAGTTTCTTTGGTTTTGCTATCACCCTCATGATGCATTTGTAACCTATGCCATATTTCATTGGCACTTTCACATCCCCTAATTCTATTGTATTCTCCCTCATTAAGGCCACAATAAAGAATATTCATAATTTTTGAATTCATTTCAATTTCTTTCATTTGAGGCCTAGATAAAGAATCTAACTCATTTTCATTTGGGGGGATGTATGGAGTTTGAATAAACTTCCAATACTTAAGGTCATTTGATATTAAAAAGATTTTCATTCTATTTTTCCAATAATCATAATTTGACCCATTAAGCAAAGGAGGCCTTGTGGTGCATAAACCCTCTAAGTGATTAGATGTGCTAGCCATGCTAAAAATACGATTAAGTATAGAATTTAGCTAACAAGGCTCTGATACCAAATGTAGGATCGTGTGGGTTATGGGTCCACTAATCACTTTCTAATCACGATTAAGCCCTAATTAACTACTTGGTTGATTGATCAAAGAATTGCAGCGGAAATTAACAACAAATCAAACACAAGTAGGAAAGAAAGACAATGCAAACCACACAAAGACGCGTCGGATTTACAGAGGTTCGGCCGCGCCTACGTCCTCTCTTGCAAGCCCCTCTCGAATCCCCGTTCGAGCTCCTCTTGCGTCTTCACTATGCCTCCCCGTTCCGGGCCGGGAGCAACGCCTTTTACAAGTCTTCAAGCTCGCGAACAACCCTCGCCGAGCTTGGCACCACCTCTCACAAACCGAGAGAATCACTTCGGGCTTTCACCGAAATCCTTGCTTCTTGTCTTGGGCTTTCACCAAGACCCTTGCTCACTTTGTCTTGGGCTTTCACCAAGACCCTTGCTCTCTTGACAACATTTGGAGTGGAACTCACTCTTCTAGTATTGAGCACAACAGATGCTAGATTGATTGTATGATGAATGATGTGTAGATGTGAGGCTTAAGATCACTAATTGGGAGCTTTGAGGTTGTGGAAAATCTCACTATAAGTTTGACACTTTGGAGTTGTGAAATCTTCTAGAAAACTAAGTGTGAACCTCTATTTATAAGCTCCTAAAGATTTCTAGCCGTTTGGACAAGATTTGATTGGGTTTTGTGCAAGATACACAAAACAGAAAATCGGGTTCAGAAATCTGTCCAGAAACGGTCGACCGAAAGGTGTATCGGTCGACCGAACCCTTGAGTCTGTTGATGGATCGGTTGACCGAACAAAGGTACTGGTCGACCGAATCACTTAAGTTCTATAGGTCAACGGTCGACCGAGCAGGTACCGGTCGACCGAACTACTGGGTTCGGTAGAGAGAAATCTTGATCGGTTGGACAAACTTGTGTCGACCGATAGCAGGGGGTTTTTCACGAATTAAACGGTCGACCGAAAATGGTATTTTGTTCGACCGGTTCAAAAGTATTTGGGGGTGTATATAGGAAAAATGTGTATACGACCGTTGTGTAATACGACAAATAAAACGGTCGTATTTTTACCAGAAATGGCAAACGAAACGGTCGACCGAAGGTCTACCGGTCGACCGAACAGGTCTGGGTAATCGGTTAATAGAAGGTGGAATCGGTCGAACGAATTGGTCTGGTATAACAAAAATTGTGTATAACCGGTCGACCGAAAGGTGAACGGTCGACCGAACTCAGGTAGACTGGCGACCAATGTTTTAGGTGTTTGGGTGATCTAATGGAGTCCAAATTATATGATATTTTGTGTGTGACTCCTAAAAGGAACCTAGTGTGTGAATGCATGCGTATTAGCTTAAGTTATGCTCAATTTACATAAGTTCCTAATACTCAAGGAAATATAAAATTACATGTCTTCAATCCTAGCTTGATTACATGTCTTGACTTGATTTTTCTTCTTTCTTGAGTCTTGATCACCTGTAGATGTTAGCACAATACAACATGTATACCATTATACTACATGTGCTAATCTACATGTCCTAATTAAGATTAGGTTGAAATACATCATCAAAATACGGATTAAGGCCAAAAAGCCAACACGCCGCTCCTTAGTGTGGTTTATTGTTAACCCTAATGAGAGGGTTGTGTTGGTCGGTCGGAGGAGGTCGGAGGCCTCTCCGACGTCGCGTTTGGGCGAAGAAACCTCGGCTGGCGCGAGGTTGAAGACGACCGGACGGTCGACCGGCCCTTGGGTGGTCGACCGATTGCATGTATATCTTTACTGCCTGTTGCGTTTCGGTCGACCGAGGCCTTGTGTTCGGTCGACCGAAACTTAAGTTTATTGGTTTTTATTGCATGATGTTCGAACGTAGGCTTGAGTTCGGTCGACCGTTATATGACGTAGAAATATTAAGTTGACCCTGTAAGTTCGGTCGACCGAGACCCCTGAGTCGGTCGACCGATGGATTAAAATGATGTAGAAGATGTTATGTTAGTTTTCGGTCGACCGGGACCTGAGTCGGTCGACCGATAGACTGGATTGTAATGTTGACCAGACTCCGGATTTTGACCTCGTTCGGTCGACCGGTTTTAGACCTTCGGTAGACCGTTGGGGGGATTGTGTTCTGTGCGCAGCCGTAGACCGTGTTAGGGACGGTCGACCGATTCCTTTCTGGAAACGGTCGACCGAATCACCTCTTACGGTCGACCGTTTGGGCCCAGAACAGAATTCCATGTTCCCTTTTTGAACGCCAACTTTGCCACGGAAACCCGTGTCCTCGCCTTGTGCGTGAGCCGGGAGGTGACGGTGGGCGCGTGATGCGTGCCTGCCCAGGGACCGCCGTTGGGAAGAGTGTGGGTGTTCGGGACACGTCACCTCCGAGTATGGACCGTGACTTGAGATGATTGTTGGGCACTTTGTAGTATAGCAGGCCTGAGGGATCGCGGATCCCAGTGTTGATGTTGTGCGGGCACGCAACTGGCGTTGGGTGAGGTGACTACTGGCCCACGGGCTACGGAGGTCGCTGCCCTGCTTTTATAGCGGCGCAGTTGGTGTTTGCGGCTCGAGGAGCCTGATGACCTGGCAGACTTCGGTCTGGACCGTCCGATGCTGTGCCGGACGTTGTGATGGACCACCGATGCTGTGTCGGTGATGCCGCCGAGGTTGTGCCGGCGATGATGATTGTTGGGCCGAGGTTGTGCCGGCTATGTTGTTTTCCTCGGCTGGGCACCTACCGAGATGTTGTTGTTATACCTTCCGGGCGACGGCCCCGTTGGTCCCTGTGGCTCCGACCACTGAGATTTGCAGATCTGTATTCTATCGGAGCGCAGGCGTGACAGAGGCTCCCTGCCGAACCCTTGAGTAGTGTAGCTGCGTGTGGGGGTGCGATGTCGCGTGCTGTAAGGCTGCATGTGCCTGCAGTAGGTCTCCTCGGGAGACTCGTTGTTGATTGTCGGACTGATGTCCCGTTTTACCCTTCGGGGGAACTGTTTTCATTTCTGTCGATGCCATGACACGCTACTAGTATGATAGGTTCATTGTGTAATTCATGCATATAGGTGAGTTGGCGTACAGGGTTTCCTTTCTGGAAACTCAGGCATTGTTGTTGCATCTTTTTCAGGACCGCAGTAGGTCCAGTGGGGTGGTGATCTGCGGGCACGCGCATTTTGGAGTCGGATCCTCTTCTCGGACCACTGAGGTCGGCATGATTACGTTTTATCGTCTGTTGTCATTTTGTCGTAATCATGTATTATTTTGACAAACTCTGATGTAATTTTGGTGCACCGTTATTTGTTTATGAGAAGTAACAGTCCCGTCTTGATTATTGAGTTCCTGTGTCTTGTTTATGAATTTTTAAATTTTCCGCTGTTTCGGGATGTTACAATGGTTGAGCGTGACTTCTTCCTTGAAGCTTCTCTCTTTCCAGGTCGTCTGCTCCTACGACCGCGACGCCTAGCTCAAGATCGTCAAATGTTGCTCCACCACGTGATCGTCATGGCGTGATGAAGTGGGTGTTGTTCTTAGAAGGACTTCTGGATTTTGTAGGAGGATTAGGGGGTCTGTTGTTGGGTTTGAATGTAATTTGGCGTGTTTGTTTGAGTTGAGTTTAATCTTATTAATTCGTGTTTGGTGTTTCTCTTCTTGTTGTGGGTGTTTTGATTCAATTCGGTATGATAGAATTTTGGTTCATTTGTTTTTCTTTGATAGTTATGATTATAATGAGAAATGAAACTTAATTTGGTTGTTTGTTTATGTTTGAGTTCTAACTGTAAATCATCTGTGGTGTTGGTGATGTCTGATTGTTGGCTTCAACATTGCAACCAAGGAGAGAGAAAGGCACGACCTTGCCCGGTGATGACGTCGACGGTGGGGTCGGCGTCGAGGGGGGCAAAGGCATAACCTTGGTCGGTGATGACAACGGCGCCGACGGTGGGGTTGGGGAGGGCGGAGATCATGACTTTGGTTAGGAGTGAGCTTCGGTCCGGTACCGGACCGAAGACCGAATTTTTCGGAAGACCGGACCGAAGACCGGACCGAAAAATTCGGTTCGGTCCGGTTCGGTCCAAAACTCGAATTTAACCCTTAAAATTTCGATCTTTGACCAGACTGAACCGGACCGGACCGAAGACCGAATTCCCATGGTCCTCCGGACCGAAAAATTTGGTTCGGTCCGGACATCCCGACCGAATCGAATTTTGCTCACCCCTAGACATGATAGTGAGGTGAGAGAGATGAGCGAAAAATGTTATTAATATGAAAATATAATTTATAAGGTGTTATTCGTAAAATATTCTAACAGAAAATATTATAAGATTCTAACAAAAACTGTGACACGTTACAGTTGTATACAAGTAAAAAAATTAAAACCTAAAGTACATAAAGATAAATACCGAAAATGTCAATTTCAATCCAATCTAGATACACGGAGCAATTCACCCAAATATATTTAAACTACTTATTAGTGGTAATCAGATCCCACGTGTGTTACAAGAGGAGAGAGTGAGTTAGTGGATAGACTTGAAAACTGAGAAGCAAGACCCATTTTGAAGCCGAGATTGAGAAATGGGTTCGATAAATACTACTCTTAAAGTTTTAATGTCCCGATTTAGAACATTCCTTATTTTTTTTAACTCCCATCGGAATCGTTAACAAAACTCCAATTTAACAACCAATCTGTTCCAAAACCTTCAGAGGTTCGGATCGTCGAAGGATGGCTTCTTCTTCCACCATCTCCTTCCTGATCTCCACACGAAACCACCCTTCCCACTCCCTTCCCCGCCTCCCCATTCTCCGCAAGCAACCGCCGCGACGTGTCGCACTCTCCTCTCCCCGCACCACCCGAACAGCCACCGTCCGATCCGCCGTCGACGTCACCGTCGTTTCCAGGATCTCCACCCCCATCATCTCCCCCAACGACCACTGGGCCACCTGGACCGTCCTCTTCGCCTCCGGCGCCTTCGGTCTCTGGTACGCTTTCCCCATCCTCCCAACATATCGCTCGTTTCGTTTGGGATCGCATTTTGATGATCCGATTTCGCCGTAACTTACCGGATCTCGGAATCGGTCCTGGAACCTACTTTAGACTTAGTATGAGGATTATGGATGTTTTGATGTCAATTATAAATCACATTTGGATTTTAGATGTCAACACTGATTATCAGAATGTGATTCCAAACAGACTATTCGGGTAGTTGGCGCTCCTGCTTGAATTTGGCTGGAGTGGTGTGTTGAAATTCTGAATGTAGTTTTCACTGCGAAGAGTGAAATATGTAGAGATGAGCCGTATGCTGTTCAATTGTGGGAAAATGAAGTTCCATGTGAGAGTCCATCCTAACTATGGTATGGATTAAAGACCACACGGTATGGGCTTTAGGATGCTATAGTGGGAAATTTGTACTGATGTGGGGCTATTTTTTACACTCTGTAAGCACCTGTGATCGGCATTTTCGCCATCTCTGTATATACGCACGAATGAGAGGGTGACTGAAGCCCCATCGTGTTTCCTGAACTTTGAAAAAAAAGTTAGTTCCCTAGAGATCTTAACTTCTCACTGTAATATTGAAACCTGACTTCTCACAGTGAGGCACTCGGTATGGGGCAATTTTAATGCGATATGTAGTATATTGGGATGATCAAAACTGGATTATGAAATGAAATGGAATGTCATTATCTTGCTCATTGGCCTGTTAGACTCCCAATTGCTGGAGTGATGCAGTGTAAATTGCCGATGTGTACAAATCATGTGAATGTTTTCAACTTGATGCTTGGAATCAAGAGTAAAGCTGGGATTCTAGGAATTAAATTGAAGCCCTGTTGTGTTTTTTTGGTTTTCTTAGCTTCAATGGCATGCTGGAAATTTGTAGGTTTCAGGTGAACATATAGATGTTTTTAAAGCTGCTAAGAATTAGTATAGCTTTGTGATATTTGTTGTGGTGTGAACTGGAAGGTCGGAAAAGACAAAGGTGGGAAAGGCGTTGAGTGGAGCGCTAGTTAGCACATTAGTATGTTTGGCCGCCAGTAGCATTGGGATCATATCAAGTGATGCTCCAGCATACCGTGCTGTCTTGGAGTTCTTATTGCCCTTGTCCATTCCACTTCTGTTGTTCAATGCTGACCTTCGTCGTATATTGCAGTCAACCGGGACGCTTCTGCTTGCTTTCGTACTTGGTTCAGGTGATTTTATGTTTGATTTTTCCAAAAAGTTACAAATTGTAGTTAGAGCCATGGTGTTCAGGTCATAGAGGAACTAGTAATTATTATTTTCCAGAGGTAGGTTCTGGGCCTTAGGTTGATCATATTTGACATACATGAAATAGCTGCTCTTTGTCCATTCTTCTAATTGGCAGAAGACTCTTCTCCTATAAAGTACCTAATTGGGTTAAACTTGTATATACCATTTAATCTGCGGAATGGGAAAAAAAGTCTTCTCCTATAAAGTACCAAATATGTAATTCGTAGAAGTTTTATACAACATTTAGTATCCAGAAATTGTTAATCACAATCAGGAACTGCAGGCAGTTGCTGACTTCCAGGATTTGAGGGCTTATTTTACTGCTTTACGGATCTTAGTAGTCATTGCTTTATGGATCTTAAGCCAGCTTTCACTGTAGCTAGGTACCTTATCTGGGATGTGATATCCTTGAGATACTCTATATTTTTCTAATTTTCTATCTTCGGCTAGTTGAGCTTGAGTTATGGATTAATGTTCAATTGGTCCCTAAAAAACTGATTGGCAGGTTCTCACCAATGTATTCATGTTAATCTGTTGGTTTAAGAGGATAAATATTGAACATTATGTGATACCTTTATATTACATTTAATAGTTGTTGAATTTCTCCAAGTTCTTCACTAGATTAAATTCCTATTATTTTCTCTATAACAGTTTCAACAACCATTGGTACTGTAGTGGCATACTTGCTCTTCCCCATGAGATCTCTTGGGCAAGATAGCTGGAAGATAGCAGCAGCTCTGATGAGTAGGCATATCGGTGGAGGTAACTTTGCAAATTCAAAGTTCTCCTAGTCCTCTGTTGGAAGATTTTAAATTTTTGACATCTCTGAAGGAGAATGAAATGACTGCAATTGCCTGACTTGTCATTGGATACCATATCGACATAGATAAAACCACTTAATTGTATGTGTGTAATAAATGTTTTCTTTAACTGCCAAGCTTTAGTAATCATCTGAGTGTTATAAAATGGCAAATACTTAATTTTAGTAAAATTCAAGCTTCCTCATTCTGGTGATATTTTGGTGCATCCTTGGTCCTTCATGACAATTGTTGAGCAACAATTTGCAATGCCACATTCCCTAACCATCATCTAAAGATAGATCACAAGATTTCGGTTACCAATTCATCATCCAACAGTTCATTCAATTTTTGTGGATTTCCCAAATAGAATTAAGATGAGTTTGTTTTGTAATTCAAACATTGTATGTGAAATGGTATTGTAACAACTTCCATACTGAGGATTAACATAGGTAATTGGTAATACATCTTTAACTTGTGTATGCTAGGTAGAAACAAAACCATAGTAATGACATTTTTATGTTCCCATAACATAAGTATGTTTATGAGAAGCTGAGAATCACTTCCAATGAATTGAAAGTATGCCAATGTTTGTACTACCATGCGGTTGTGGCACAAGGATAACTGACTAATTACTGTGAAGCCAAGCTTTTGCCAACACTTAGACATCCTTTATTGCTTGCTATCATGACAAATTACGTTATATCCTTAATCCGTTAGTGTCTGCTACTCTGCTTCTGAAATATGTAAGACGATTTCCGCTATTTCTTTTCTTTTTGCATAAAGTTTTGTTGCAGAAAATGACCTAACATGCCTGTGCTCTAATTGCTTTCTTGCAGCTGTAAATTATGTTGCTGTTTCGGATGCTCTTGGTGTTTCACCTTCAGTTTTAGCAGCTGGTCTAGCTGCAGACAATGTTATCTGTGCATTATATTTCACAACACTTTTCGCCTTGGCAGCCAATATTTCACCAGAGACGTCAACAATATCAACTGGTAATATTGCTTATATATTTTTTAAATGTTTTGTAAAGATAAGCTATTAATTGTATTCTAGTTATAATCTTACTCAGCAATCCAAAGTAATCATCTTGTAAAGTTGCGTTACACCACTTCTTGTAAATTATGACCTTGACACATTAACTAGCACCAGCCAAAAAGCCAGTGGATCATTACCTTGCCACAAGGTACAAAATATCCTAATGTGTTTTTTCAGCTAGGTACCCTGAGTTGCAGTATCAAAGAAGCATGTAGTTCTAAGTCCTAATCTAACTTGAGGGTTGCCGTTTCCATAGTTGGTAGTCCCTCACCTGAGTGAGTAGCATACTTCATTTTGGACCAATGATAAAACTTTAAGTGCTGTAGTGTTTCCTTTTGTGCATTTATTTACTATGTTTTGCTACATCGGATACAGTCCCTATTTTGGTGCCGATTTTTATTGTGCACTGTCTTCAAATATATTTCTGGATCTTTAGTGATATATGATTTCTCCAAGAACATGAAAAATGCTAACAGACAAGAAAGTGGATTAAGTATAAACATGATTACAAATCATTGTTTGAAGATATTATCATTCAGTTTTCATTCCTGACCCTGAATTCAGCTTTAAATCACATGCAATCTTGAAAACATGATTGAAGATTCAATAATTAACTGAAAAAAATTAAATGTATAATGAGTAGCTTAATAATTGCATGATCTTCATTTTCATGCAAATGCATGCAGTTCCAGATGATCCTGCAGATACGGAGGCAGGAAACAAGCTACCTGTGTTGCAGACAGCTACAGCTCTTGCAATATCTTTTGTTATATGCAAACTCGGCACCTACACTGCAAAAGTTTTGGGACTTAAAGGAGGCAGTCTTCCTTGCATAACAGCAATTGTTGTTGCTCTAGCCACCATGTTCCCTAGACAAATTGGTTATCTTGCACCTGCAGGGGAAGCTGTTGCATTGATACTGATGCAGGTAAAATAAAAAGTCATTTTTTAGACTTGCTAATTTACCTGACATCTATTTCTTTCATAGCTTCATGCAATGAGCTCTATACTCATTAAAGAATATTAAACTGACAAAACAATGCGGAAGATAGAGAGTAGTAAAAGGTGAGAATGATAGGTTCTGATGACCGATGTACACACTTTTCTTTTTCTTTCTTTTGAAATTGGCCAGAGATTTTGAAGATAAGAAAACATAACTTTTATATTGGTATTTGGTACATCGACCAATCTCAATTCTGTACTATGGACTTGAAACTTCATCACATTGCTACCTTATCCTTAAACTACCATAGAACCCCAAAATTCATTGCTTCATTACTAAATGGAAAATTTAAGAGAACTGGATGAAGGAAAGTTTAAGTTACACAGGTGAGAACAGTCCATAGATGAGTCTAAAATCCCTACTATTGCAAGAAACATGAGACTGAAATGATGAAATCCCTACTAGTGCAAGAAACATGAGAACAGTCCACATTTCTCCACAGCTCGCTATGCCCATATTGCCATAAACTCATCGTGGGCCATGGTGTCCGTACTGAAGGCATCCCCTTGAATAAGCAAATTAATTTTCCATCTCATTTTGCTTTTAGCTCGGTGTGATCCTGTTATGCATTGATCTAACTAAGCTAGTCCCAAACAGGTATTTTTTGCTGTAGTTGGAGCAAATGGTAGTATTTGGAATGTCATAAACACAGCTCCTGGGATTTTTGCATTCTCTTTTATACAAGTGGCTGTTCACCTAGCAGTGATGCTGGGGGTCGGGAAACTGCTGCGCTTAGACAGAAAACTGCTTTTATTGGCTTCAAATGCCAATGTTGGTGGCCCAACAACAGCTTGTGGAATGGCAACAGCAAAAGGTTGGGTTTCTTTGATTGTTCCTGCTATTCTAGCAGGCATTTTTGGTATCGCTATAGCGACATTTCTCAGCATTGGATTTGGACTGCTGGTGCTGAAGAAGATGTAATGCTTCTCCTGTAAGTCGCACATCCTTACAACTATGGTTCCTTCAAGTCATTATTGTTTGCTCATAGGAGTCATTGATTTTTCTTTCTCTAATCAATTCTAGCCTATTATTGGAAATAGTGAGTTCAGTTTCGTAATTGAGGTAGAGTTAGGTAGTGGATACGTTGGTAATGTCTTGTCATAAGAGGCTTTGATTTTTCCTGAAATAGAATCTATCAATTCAGGCATAATAATGTGCGTTTTTCAATAAAATCGAAGTAGAATTTGATTGTGCATTCTTTATGTTCTATACAATGACAAGAATATAAGCTACATCAGGATCCTATAGTATTGTCGCTCACTCGCCGAATGTGATGGTAGTTTATTTTAAACAACCCTTTTTATTCTACCCGTCAAGAATTTCTTAGTATTGTTGATCATCGAATGTGGTAGTTTGTAGTTAATTTTTAAATTGCCAATGTCTTTTTAAACTCTTCGTTCTGAGTTACTTCCGGTTCTTCAAGATGTTTTTTGTTTGCCCATAACAAATAGAAAAGTTCTTTGGTGAAGCTTAGCAGATCATACGCTGGAGTAAAAAGTGTTCGTCTCAATGTGGCACTTAATTTTAAAGAACATCCAGACATGAGACATGCTACTTGGAAACATAGTTTGGATGTTGCACTGAAATACTGAATGATATTGTTTATAGTCTTAGAAGTTGGAGATTACAAGTTTACAACTCTACACAGACTGCCAAAAACAAATATATTATAGAATTGTTGAAACTAGTAATTTCATATGACTAGATAAAATATCAAGTTCGCTATAATTATATCAAATTGATTTTAACACTCCCAAAAAAAAAGTCCAGTTCTATACAGTTTTCCTAAAAATGTTATTTTCTAATAATATTCAAAAATTAATTATTTTTTCTAATTTTATCAACAATTCTTTTTTTTGAACAATCATCAGAATTTGAGGTCGAACTTCTAAGAACTAGAGTTTTGTAGTTTTGGAAACTGAACTTCTAGATCTTTTCTTACTTCTTTGGAAATAATTACACCTTAAGGAATCGAAAAATAAGTATATAAACCTTAAAATTCTTAGGATGCCATCATCTTCTGTCGAATGGAAGTTATAACTGTAAGTCCAGATTTTCATGTTGTGGCGACAGAGTTGGCACCAACACATTCAGATGCCAAGCCAGGCGCTAGCTATCTGCCTTTGAACTTAGATAATAGACCATGTGCCTCGACATGTTCTTTTAGACCTTTGACGACAAGTGTTGGAGTGCAATCGAATCCTAACCTACTTCCTACCAACTGGATTCCAGCGATAAGGATTTGCTTCCTTCTTTCCCCCCATTCAAGCGATTCCAATTGGACATGTTCTTTTCACTTTAACCTCAACTACCCTTTTGTTTTTGTAGGTCAACTTACCAAAATAACATTAAGGTAATATTGACATTCTATCTTCCAATCCGTTTTGGGGGAGTGAATTCATCTCATGCAATTGAGAAGATTTCTGAGCTTGTAAAGAAACACTTTCCCAAACGTCTTTTTTACCCACTTGTCACGGACATTTTGCAACATGACGTTTTTTCCCTCTCGTGAGAAAGAAAAGTCTTAAACTTGGGATGACGTTAATTAATTATGATAGTGCCGTCGATGATTTATTGATAACGACAAGTTTGAAAATCTTAAGATCGTCCCTTCTCTGTCGAGTAAAGTGAAATAGAGGAGGTGAAATATATGTAAGAAAGTTCAGTAGAATCAGTACAGAATTTGATACGATAAAAGTAGGGAATTATTGTTCGTCATCCGTAAATTACTTAAATCGTCTGCGATAATTATCATTTTGCCCTTCATATTTCATTTAATACATATTTCGTTCTGTCTTTTAAAATAAGACTTCTATCTCAATTTTCCTCACTCTACTAGAACTAACACCAAGGAAATGTTTGACCAAGCGTCTGAATCCGAAGGCTAAGTTACCCAAAAAAAATATTCGACAGGGGCGTCTACCTCAGACGTCCTAATTTTTTGCAATTGGCCCCAATTTTTTTTTTATATATAGTGTGTTATTTCAAATTATTTCAGGTTCCGTTGCTAGATTTGGGTGGTGACGGGATAGATTACAGTGACTTTTTTGTAAGTCAACAAGTATTTCCAACATGCGATGACGCGACAAAATAGGCGAAACAAGTTGTCATCAGATGTAATTTGTAATGGAATCGTTAAATTACTGGATTTTAATGTGTAATTTGTTCGTACATTATATCATGTTAATTTTTTTATCAGATTTCAAATTTGAAATGCAATTATATATAACAAACAAGGAAAATATATATTCGTCATACATAATAAGAGTAGGACAGATAAACAAATACAGATTAAAAAGTACATAGGGTACAAACTGTCTACAACTACGAGCACAACTACATCTCATCATCTGAATCAGGGTCAGAAATGTCTAACTGGTTATTCCACGCCTGTATGAATCCATATCACTCTACACATGAAGCTCTTGTATCGTCGTCCGGCACCAATTCCCTTATCCAAGAACGGTTACGCAAGTCGTATCGTCTTACTCATTCACTGTATATAACAACAAAATAAGCATTCATTAACAATAAAAACAAAAATATATATTAAAAATAAAAATATATTAAAAAACTTACCACATCGGCAGACATCCTATCTGGTAGTCTCTCGGGTCTCTCGGCGATACCGTGCAAGAGAAATGGATGAGAGTACTTACAAAACCAAGACAAATAATCTGCATCACAAGTAGAGGGGTCGTGGTTACGTGCGAGTTCGGCAACATGAAGTCAGGCTTCTCTCGGAAATTTCGCGATCAACATTCCGCGATCGAAGCGGGGTACCTAAGGTCGTACGTCGCTGAAGTCTCAGACTGCACTGAATGCTCTGTCATTGTGATGTCAATCGGGATCACCTGAACGTATACTAACTGACGTAAGACGCGATCAGGTATATAAGACTCATTGGTGCGGACGATTTAAGTAATTTACTAGTGATGTTTAGCCGTTCAGTAAAAGTATTCATAAAAAATTAAACCTGCTTAAATCTGAAGAATGTCAAATGTTATTTAAACGTGTCGAGTCTATAAATAAAAAATCAGCATTATAGCTTGGCATAAAATTAGCAAATATTCATGACATTTTGTACTAATTTATTTTTTCTGTTTGACCGTTTGAAAACAGGCTGAGAAAAAATACTGAATTGCTAAACATCGCCCCAAAATTACTTAAATCGCCCCTTGAAATTACCATTTTGCCCTTCTCTCATTTCTACTGCTATAACGCGACATTTTACCCTCCTATCACACATCTCTCTTCATATTCCTCTTATAATCATAAAAAATAATGTTTTGGAGGTCAGTAATGAACCAACGGACGCCCCAGTGTACTCGAATCTGGTAAAACATCTAACATCTTTTTAATAAAAAAATAATAAAAAATAATAAAAAATTACGGGCGTCTGACGGAGCCGCCCCCACGTAGGAGGGGGCGTCTGGCTAAGACGCCTTCCCCATGGGGGCGGCGTTTTACCCAGACGCCTTACCCATCGGGGAGGCGTTTTACCCAGACGCTCCGCCCATGGGACAGGCGTCTGTGTAAGACGCCTCCTCCATGGGGGAGGCGTCTTAGCCAGACGCCCCCTCCTACGTGGGGGCGGCTCCGTCAGACGCCCGTAATTTTTTATTATTTTTTATTATTTTTTTAAAAAGATAATTGATTATAAATTTAGATAATTGTTAAATTAATTAATAAGTTAATAATTACTATATTCGGATGACCGATACATCTTCGGTACACCGAAAATTCAAAAATTTCCAGATCCAACAATTTCAAAATCCAAAAAATTTCCAGGGGGCGCTGCCCCCTTGCCACCCCCGCTACCTCACCGGCGAGGTGGAATGCCGCTCGCTCACCGGGGAGCGAGACCCCCGAACGACCTGTCGAGGTGATATTTGTAAGTCATGATGTTTTACCACCGGGGGATTTGGAACTTTAAAAATGTTGGATCTGGAATTTTTTTGAATCTTCATCACTTGCAAAAAAACTCATTGTAATCCGACCGGTTACCACCGAAAATTTGCAAAGAAACGTCAAATAATTTGAGATAACACACCGTATAATTTTAATTTGACAAAAAACATTAAAAAAAACGGGACGTCTGGCTAAGACGCCTGTACCATCGTGGAGGCGTCTGGCTAAGACGCCTCCACCATGGTCGAGGCGTCTTAACCAGACGCCTAGACAATGGCATAGGCGTCTGGCTAAGACGCCCGTACCATCGTGGAGGCGTCTGGCTAAGACGCCTCAACGATGGTGGAGGCGTCTTAGCCAGACGCCTCCACGATGGTACAGGCGTCTTAGCCAGACGCCCGTGTCGGAAAAAAAAATCCGCCTCCGTTACTTCGCCTGATCTAGGTGTTTCGCCAGACATTTTCGTGGTGTTGGTACTAGGAATGTTAGTAAAACTGAGTCAATAACCTTGTTTAAAGACACGGGACGATATGGGTATTAAATATATTGTTAAGGGCAATTTGGTAATTTCAAGGGGCGATTTAAGTAGTTTTGGGGCGACGTTTAGTAGTTCCCAAAAAATAACTTCAAGGTTCATTTCCAATGTAAGTTGGTGATGATTGAGACTTAACTTTTTTATATTAGTCGTTATTAAAGCCAACTAAACGCGTTTGCCAAACGTTGCTGTCGGTGCGACATGTGACTTCCTCTGTGAACGGTCTGAAAATGGGAATCAAGTCTTACGTATCTGCATCTATCTCATGATCTAACTAAGAAAAACATTGAAAGTGAGAAAGACATTATTGCTGACCAATGCATGTGAATCAGATGCCGACCCGTGCTATATGCCATACACTTTTTTTATAGTTTTCTCATGTTCATTTAAATCCTCCATCACACATACCTAAAATCTCTGCATTATTGTCGTGCTTAAGATAAGCGAAAGATGACACGTGTGTACGGGAAAAACACGTATCTGGTGTAGGCATTTTCAGATTTTCTGTTCTCTCTTGTCGTGTGGTGTGAGAGGGAAAAAATGTTTTTTTTTGTTTTAATTTTTTTTAAATTAGTTTGAATCTTTTTTATTTTATTTTTTGAAAATACGTTTTCTAATTATTTTGATTTTTTAGAATTTTTTTATTTATTTTTTCGACCCCGAAATGATATGTAGAAAAGAGATAGGTTGGGATGAGTTATGATTAAAATGTGAATAATGTATTAAAGAGAAGAAAATGGGTTGGAGAGAAGAAAAAAAACTAACGTGTAAGAGAAAGTTGATTCGGAAAAGAGGGAAAACTCATGATCAGGTCGTCTGGATCATAATTACTAATAATCTTAGGGAAATAGTTTTAGTTTTGTTTCATTATACATGATATCATATTGTCTAAGTTAATTCTCTCTTACAATATGTTTTGGTTTGACCTCTTCCAAGAGCATGGCCGCTAGACGTAAGACTGTCAAATGAAATGCGTGAAACGAAAATTTAAATTTTAACAAAACAATAGTGAACGAAATTACATGTTTTCGCACTTTGGCAGTTACAACTTACAAGTGTTTTGTTTATCTTATAATATAAATTAGGGTAATTTTTTATGCAACAAAAACATACAAATATATGCTAAGATATTTTACGAACAGCAAACTGCACTCAAATGAAAATGCACTGCACGTAAAACATGATAAATTTGATGTCTAGAATGTTAACTTCGTCCAAGAAAGAATATAATTATGTACCAGCCCAGCATGTCTTCTATGTGATGGGCATCAGGCATCAGCAATGGAGCATTATAATGTATTTATAGATTGAATTCATATAATTATTCCTTCGAATGATTATCTGAAGTGTTCAATTAAGTCTTCACGTCGGAAATAAACAACTACACAATAACAACTTTGACTGCATTATTTCCCTGATTCCCTCCTAATGAGTCTTGACCCACCTAGTCTAGTTATGGACTCTATAGTCTATAGTGGTCTAGTCCATAGTGGACTCTGTAGTCTATAGGGAAAGGTTATTTTGTATGGCAATCACAGGATTTAATCTAATTAAAATCACCAAACAATCTTTTAAATTAACTAAGTGCTTCCATTAATGAATTTTGCTCTAACAAATCCTATTCTTCGATCTGTAAATACAACCGCACTTCATCTCTATATATCCAACATATTTTAGTTGGGACAAGTGCCTGGAACAGAACAACCCCACCGTGATTTCAAATCAAACTTTTGTCGTCTATGATTCCACCCCTATTCCACTGACAATGCAGAACAACCCCACCGTGATTTCAAATCAAACTTTTGTCGTCTATGATTCCATCCATATTCCACTGACAAGGTTGAATGGGTATTAATAACAGTGGGTTAAAAATAACATCAGCGGTGAAAGCAGATATTTGAATCCGAATTCGTTTCTGTTTTTTTCTCTCGAATCCGAACGAATATTTGAGAAAAAGATCTGAATTCGAATAAATTCGCATCCGAATTAAGTTTAAAATCCATTCCGAATTAGGATATCCAAATTCGTTAAAAAATCCGAATAAACTTAAAAACATTTTTTGATTAATCAAGAATAAATTTCAACTTTTATTTTTTACTTACATGAAAAAATATTAAATATAATATAAATAACATGATTTAATTCATATATATTATATATATTTTATTTTTATTTATATATGCATATAAAATACGAACCGAATATTATTCGAATCGGATGTACCAATATCCATATTCGTTTCATTTTTTTACGGATGTTTATATCCGAATACAAATTCGGTTGTGGATTTTTTTTCTCAGATAATTTTTTTGATTTCGAATACGGAATCGGTCAGATTGACGAATTTCGGACACAAAATTTCACCGCTACTTATAAGTGTCTAAAACTAATAACACCCGTAAATGGAAAACCCATTTCCAATTCTGCACGTCAGCACGTGGTGAACAACTTGTCCTATTTACAGACAAATAATACACATAAGTGCCATCTATAGTGAACAATTATAACAATTATAACTCATCTGTAACGCCAAGTAACAGTCATTACTGCATTCGGGCAATTGTAGGTGGGAATGGAGTTAAGGAATATTTGGACAAAATTGACTATCAAATGGCTTCACTACTCATCAAGTAAATGTGAATGGAATGAAGTGAACATGAGCGAAATCTAACATCATATATCATACAGGTATATTTAGCATTATATCGCACTAATCTCACCAGACTGGCAAATACCGACATCAATGGCCATGGTGTTCTTCCCCCACTCCTTTCCCTTTAAAACCCTGCAGCAATTCCTTCTTGGAGACTGCAAATCAAATAATGTCCAAATCAATCACCAAAATTGTCAATGTAACTAAGTTTTTTCTAAACCATTCTCACTAAACCCCAGAACGCAACATGCTTTGCTTAAGCCCAGTTCTTTAGCTTAGAGGTCAGATGGTAATAAATCTTTTACCCTTCTCCATAGGTATGGATCTGGTCGCTTGTACACCACCACCGAGTTAATTGTCAATGGATCATCCATCTTCCACTTGCATTTCCCACTAGAAGAACCACCACCAAGAATTTGTCGAGGACCATAGTTGGTCACTGTAGTGTTCCTTTGTTTATCAAGTTTTGCCGTTTTGAGATAGTACACATATGGCCTTTGACATGGATTCCTAGCCACCGGTCGTGTGTTGAATGCATACGCCGTGTAGTCTGCTCTTCGGTGCCTATACAAAATAATCATGAACTTGAATAACATTCTCCTCTTGGATCATGCTTTGGTGCCAAAACGTTCATCTTCAAATACTTTTTCTATTAGGCCTCATATTATTCTGGCATATTTTGATGTTCTAACACGACAAATTTGCGTTTTGACAAGCATGGGACTACGAAAATGTCCACGCTACTAAGTAGGGTTTTTGAAATTTTAATCTCATATCATATAAAAAAATCAAATTTGAAGTTTAAAGCATGAACAAATATCAACCTTGAAAGATTTTTGTAACGTGTTTAACAGGCATTGATAGGCAAACTATAAGATATAAATAAACTTTTTTTTTCTTAGACCAACTACAGATCAGAGGAATCTTACCAATTGAGGAAAGTTCTCATTGGCATCTCCATCTCTCTTGGTGATAATGTTCCCCTTATGATCTGCACAGCAAAACCCCATGATACTGAAATGGTCCACATCCTTTCCACATCGTAACATATGCTCTGTTGCATCACGCCTGCGGAATCAAGCTTCACAGGTCCATCAAATAGTTGGTGGAGTGCTCCAGTACGAGTCTCATTTGGAAACACCGGCTGCACTACATCTAGATGATGCAGTGAAACCAATGGTGCCACTGGGTGGGCAGCAAGTAGGCCAAATAGATCACCATAAACATCGTACTGGTGAAATCCCAGGTGTCGGGTCAAGGGCACACCCATCTCTGTCATACATGCATGCATACGGTCATCACTTCCGTAAAGCCCTGGATAGCGTTGGATGCACTTGTCCTGCATATAGTTCAAGTCAATTGTGATCAATTTCAACTCAATTTCAACTATATAAGAAAAGTCACCAGCATAATTAAAATCTACTATTTGAGTCGAATTTGAAAACGAAAATCGAGTTTGGTTGAGCTCATATTTGATACATTTGGCTCAAGAAAAAAGAACCAAATTTGAGAGATAATGCACCAGTGTAACAACAAATACAAGTTCTGGTGGGTACAGGTTCAACAAAATGAGCTCTAATCAAAAGCCTTTATGTAGTTGAAGAAACAATGTTGGAGTGTGAATATCAAACTAAAATCCAAATCCAATTGTATCAACTTCATTGAATCAAATTGAATCTCATTTCTTGAATGTGCATCAAGTGCAACAATCAATCCAAAACCCAAATCAAGTTCTACCCGTGTTCCAACGCAACAAACCCAAGTCTGCTCTAACTCCAACCATCAAGGCCAAAAGCATGTGTGCAACAATCAAACATCAAAATGAAGGTGAATCGACTTCAAATCCGACAACCACAACTCATCCCCACCTCATATGATCAACACTATAACACATGCATGCGCAAAAACATATAATCAACTTCAAGCAAAATACATTTTCATTAAATCAATCGAATTTGAGCACATCTCATACAATCACCTCTACTAACAAATGCATGGGCAAATACATATCATCAAACTTCAGGCGAAATACAATTCTCGAAAATCGATAAAATCCAATCTCAACCCATACAATAAACACTACTAACAAAATTCATGTGCAGAAACATCTCATAAATTTCAAACCTAATGCATGTCCTTAAAAACCAATCAAACTTAACCTCAACTATAATGCACATTCCCACCCTGACCTGCATCTCCCCGAGCGCGACCGCGAGCGGATAACTAATCGCGAACCCACCGCCCCCATAAGCCATCCCATACGACATCAAAATATTCTGCAAATGACTCTCGGACAACCCACCAACATAATAAAACTCCTTATGATCCAATCCGGCAAGAACCTGAACCAAATTCTCCGGCACGAACACGGTATCATCGTCCCCCATGACGAACCACCTCACGTCCTTCATTCCAAGCCTCAGCGTCTCCGCCACGATCCGCGAGATCCGAATCGCCGACCGGTGGCCCCGCTTGTGCGTGTAACTGAAATTCGACGTGTCGCCGGAGATTCGGATGGGCGGGAGGGATCTGAGGTCTTCCGGCCGGGTCTTCACCGGCTTGTCCATCCAGACGACGGCGTGCATTCGTGAGGGTTCGAACCAGAGCTTGATGTAGTCCTTCCGTTTCGGCCAGAGACGGGCGGAGGAGGCGATGCCGAACGCCACGTGGCGGATGGTGGTTGGTTGAGGGGAGGGTGGGGAGGTAGAGAGGAAGTGGGAGGTGGGAGTGGGAGTGGGAGGGCAGTGGGAGTGGGCGTGGGAGAGTAGTTTGAGGTTGTAGAGGAGGAAGGTGGAAGTAGCGAAGAAGAGGAGGAGGAGGAGGAGCCGGAGAGTGGTGGCCGGAGACGGCGGGGATTTGGCCGTGGTTTTTTGGTAAATATCGTCTTTCATTGTGGGTGTTTTGGGAAGTGAGTAATGTGGGGGGTGGGAAGATGGTGTTGAGTTTGGTTGGGATTAGAGGGGGTGGGAGAGGTGGAGGAACTTTACTTGGCCATGTTGCCGGTTGGGATTTGGGTGGTGCAACCTTTGTTTTTTTCGTTTGGGTCTGGATTTTGAGGTGTTTGTTGATTAGTTCGGGTAGTAATTATGAGTGTCGTGGTTTTGTTTGTGTGACATATTGTACATCTACGTCTCATTCAGATGTTTTTTTTTCGTATTGCAAACGTCGCAGTCCAGAGGCTTTTGTCGGTTTGTGTACTGCAACTTTTGTGTGCCAAACCATATATCCAGACGCTCATGTGTACGAAACTGCAATTTTCTATGTATATCGCAATGAAAATGGTTCTAGGATAATAAAATAAAATGCCCAAACGTTAAAAAATGAACCCAAAATTATCTCACTCTAAACACCGATCAATAGAAACCTCTGATATGAATCACTTGGTTTCTCATGTGCGTGACACAATGATAATCTTTTAACAACCTCATGCATCTGAGTAGAAATTTAACTTTTTGCTCCTACTCTCCATTATGCTCGCCAGAGTCAGTCAAACAAATAACATCTTAAGGTTTTATTCAGCTGAGAGAATGAATGTAATCTTTTTTTCCGTTAGAGATGAAATTCAAATTAAGGTCATAGATATTTTGCCTACATCTCTTATCTGAATTAGTTGTTTCACACAGATGAAGGGTTTTTCTCCTAAACTAAAGTGACATCGATGTTAATGTTTTTTATAATAGTTAATTGCATTGATAAGATAAGAGATGTCATAAACACAACCTCCCAAAATATACAAGCCTCTGGATCGATGACACTGTATTAATGTCAATGTTCCAACTTCCAACACTTTTTTTCCTATGGCCTCTTTGGTCTTTTAGGACATTACTAACCATGACCTGGACGGTCTACTTATTAGTTTTCTCTCTCTTTAAAATCAGTTTTCTCTCTCTTCCACATCGGCTTTCTCTTTTCTCAACCCACTTTTTTCTCTTTCCTACATTATTCACCTATTAACCACAACCACAACAACTTATCTCTCTCATCCACATCATTTTGGGGTACATCTTGGTAAAACTTTAAAAAAAAATAAAAAAAAAAATCTGAAACGTATTTTCAAAAATAAAAAATAAAAAAACTAAAACAAAAAATTCTAAAAGTCAAAACAAAACAAAAAAACAAAAAAAAATTGGCGACCGGGTCATCTTCGGATGACCGGATCACGACCTTAAAAATGCCCCCGTAAGTGAACTTTGGTCTCGAGAAAGATTAAAGTAAAGTGGTGATAAATGTTTCTTTCTCTGTGGTGATAAATGTTTCTTTCTTTTTTGTTAAAAGGAGATAGGTGATCAGTTGATGTGACCTCTGAGATGTTACTCCTAGTATATTTGTTGTATTTTATTTTCCATTGCTCAGGGTCCTAGGTTGAGCTGCGGAAGGGGTGAGTTCAAATTAAATCAAATTCAAATATATTGAATTCTTATGCAACTACAAACTTCTTAAATTGGATGCGAGATCAATGAAGTTTACGTTTTACTCAGATAATGATTAGAAACGGAAGTAACCAGTAATTTTGTGTTGGACCGTTAAGTTTAGATTTGGACCCATGAACAATTTAATTAAAAGAATTCAATGTTGAGATGTAACGTAACACCCCTCGAACATTAGTCACACTGTCCAACATAAAAATATTAGAGTGAGTTATAATGACATAGATCAACTGGCATAACAATTAACTTAAGTTTTATGGCAAAAACGTGGGTATTGTGTAGGGTGCGGATGGGGTGGTAGGGCTGTGCAAAAATCGGTCCGGTCGGGTTTTTTGGACCGGAACCAATCGGTCCGGACCCAGTTGAAACTCCGGTCCCGGTCCGGTTCGGTCTGATTTTTTGTTTTTTTTTAATTTTTGAGGTAAAAATTCGGTCTTTGGACCGGTCCGGCCCCGTCTCCGGGCTAACCTATTAAGTCTGGTCCGAACCCCGGAAATTTTTTTGGTCCGAACCGGATGCACACCCCTACAGGTTGGGTTCAACCCGAAAATCGACTTGAACCCGACTGTTCAGGTCGGGTTGGGCTGGGTTGAAAAAATCTGAAACCCGAATTTTCAGGTCGGGTTCGGGTTGACCAAACCCAACCCGAACTCGAAAATATTTTTTTAACATTTTTTCCCAATATATCCTGATCGTCCATGCTAAATATAACCCTAACAAAAAACATTATCTCATCTCCCTCAGTCTACAACATCGTGCCCCCACGCTCCTTCGGTCCTCCCCCTCACTCCCTCAGCCCTCCGCGCCCCTCATTCTTCCACTCCCCTTAGCCTCCACGCCCCCTCAGCCTCCGCACCCCTCTCCTCGCGACCTCACCCCACCGCGGCTCCACTCCTCTCCTTTCCGTCTATCCCTCCGCCCCTCCACACATGATTCTTCTTGTGGGAGAGGGTGACTTCTCCTTCTCTGCATGCTTGGCTCGCTCCTTCCGCTCCGCCACCAACATGGTCACCACTATTGGCTTTTTGGCCTTAATCTTATGTTTTGATGATTTAATCAACCGAATCTTAATTAGAGTAGCACACACTATGCATTGCATATATATTGTATTGTGCTAACCTCTACAGGTGATCAAGACTCAAGAAAGATGGAAATGAAGTCAAGACATGTAATTAAAGCTAAATCGAAGACATGTAATCTTGATTTCTTTTGAGTCTTAGGAACAAAGTGTAATTGAGCATACTTGAGCTAAAATCAACTTAATCACACACTAGGTTCCCTATAGAAGTCACACACCAAATTTCACATTATTTGGACTTCAATAGATCACCCAAACTTAGACCGGAAAACACCAAAACCTGAACTACAAAAGTCTGCCAACATTCGGTCGACCGCAACATGTCGTTCGGTCGACCGAGTGATCATGTCTCCTGTTTGTGTTTTCACTGCCCTTATTCGGTCGACCGTGTTTTACCTTTCGGTCGACCGTCAGATCATATTTTCCCGACCGTTACTTTTGTCGTATATACCCAACGGTCGTATTCGTATTAAACCAAAAATACCCCAAATGTATTTCATGTATCGGTCGACCGAGGACCACGATCGGTCGACCGTTTGTCCATCTCTTGACAAACCCAAAGTGTCTGTCCATAGTCGGTCGACCGCCAAACTTGTTTCGGTCGACCGTTCTCACATTTGTTTGTCACCCCAAAGTGTCTGGTCGAAATCGGTCGAACGAACCCTTTCTTGTGTTCGACCGATGACTTAAGTTTTCTTAAGTCGTAGAGTTGGGCGGTCGACCGTTTCTTAACCGGTCGACCGAATCTTGTGCATAACTGTCAAACGGTCGACCGTTCGTCCCGATTCGGTCAACCGATTACAGCCAGAATTGGGTCCTGTCTTTTCTGTTTTGTGTAATCACACTTCAACTCATACCCAATCAATCCCAACGGCTCTATTCTCTCTAATGCCTATATAAGGAGTTGTAAAACACATTTTAACACAACTCTCTCACTACAAACTTGTCCCAAACTTTAGAGAGAATCCCAAACACTCAAAGCTACAAACCTTCCACACTTAGTGATCATTTCTTAATACTACTCAAGTGTGCTCAAGATTTAGAGAGTGGTGCTCCACTCAAGTTCTCATTGGTTGTCAAAAGAGTAAAGGCTCCGGTGAAAGCCCGAAGCATCCTTCTCGGATTGTGAGAAGAAGATTCCAAGCTCGGCGAGGGTTGTTCGCGAGTTTGACGGTTGTAAAGGCGTTCTCTCCCGGCCCGGAACGGGGAGTGGTTAGTGAAGTCGTGAGCGGAGCTCGGTGATCCGAGCAGAGCTTGCAAGAGAGGACTAGGACCCGGGTGGGGGTGCCGAACCTCTATAAAATCCCCCGTGTGATTGTGGTTTGCATTTTCTATTCCCTACTTGCTTGTATTTGTTTTAAATTCCGCTGCATCATCTTTTGACTTGCAAGTAGAGTTTGTTTATGATTAAATTTGTTAATTAGCCTTAATTGTGGACCCATAAACCCACACGATCCTACAGCCACCTCATTCGATACCAAAGGTTAATGTTTTTGTTGGTCGTTGTTGTTAATACGTATATTAGTTAATTTATTTTGCTATTTGGGCAGAGAAGTTCAAGGCTAAGTATTGGAGTTCGGTGCCCCACTTGGAGAAGTTGAGGAGGTTAGGGTGCATGGTTCGGCATGGATCAATGTTTATTGCATGCATTTGGATAGGAGATTGGCGGAGATCTTGTTCGACAGAATTGTGTACAACTTCCCACATGCTGGTCACCAGGTTGGCTTGTGCGAAATAAGCAATGAGCTTATCAAATGCATTTCCTAAATTTACATTCCTTTCGTTGTCTTTCTATCTTCGATTGCAATAGTTTGAGAACACATTGTAGATTGTATGGGAAAGGGCTCTTGATAGTCTGCATTGCTCTTTGAATTTGATGGAGGCTTTGATATGTATTTTCAGTTTTGTTCATCACTCTTTGCTGGACTTGGAATCTTATTTCGGGTCCAACCCAATCTGACCCAACCCAACCCGAAAATTTTGGGATCGGCGTGGGTTGAATTGGTTCAGGTTCGGGTTCGGGGTAGGTTTCTACCAAACCTGAATTTTTCAGGTTGGTTCGGGTTCGGTGCACAACCCTAGTGTTGTGGGTCAGTTGGCTTGTGGGTGACAGACCGAGATTCAGACACAATGCAGGTTCAGGGACGGGACGTTACATGTGAGTTACTCAGGCAAGTGAGATTCTTACCTTCCTTTAGTCCCACGTTGGGAAACATGAGAAGTTGGAAAATGTTCTTAAACATTTATTTCTCATAACTTTTTAATGGTAGAAATATAGAATGAGAGAATACTCCACACACATGTAGGGGAGAGTAAAATTCGGGTTGGACCAAATTTTCGGACCGAATTTTTTCGGTCCGGTCTTTGGTCCGTCGGATATCAAAAATTCAGGTCTCAGTCCGGAACCAGACCGAACCCAACTTTCATGAGTAAAATTCGATTTTTGGACCGGACCGGACCAGACCAGACAAACCTGAATTTACTCGGTCCGCCGGATACCGAACATGCATAGTTTATCGACATATGACATATCCTTAGATTGTGTCCTCGAATCTGAACTTTACAGTCGTATATTCATTCATAATGTTAGGGTTGTAAACAGATTATGTCGGGGCGGGTTTCGAACCCGTCGCTACCCGACCCGTCTAAGGTAGGCGGATTGGCGGGTCGGGTCGAGTGATTTTTTTTAAACCGCTACCCGACCCGCCTAAGATCGGATAAACGGGTTACGCGGGTGGGGCGGGTCGGGTAAACGGGTTATGCGGGGTGGGTAGATGGATAAATAGATTTTTTATATTTTTTTTCTTTTTCTGCATAATACCATAAATTAAAAACATGACACATTAACACCTTAAAAACATGACCCATGTGATTAACACCGTAAAATTATAAATAACTTCAACTTTATAACAATATTAGTAAATTAGAGATTAGAGGATAGAGATATGTATAAGGTATAAGTGTGTGTATATATAATATTTATTATTTAATTTATTAAATTTTTAGGCGGGTAATCGGGTAGACGAGGCGTGTAGAAAATACAACCGCTACCCGCCCCATTTATTAGTCGAGTAGGCGGGTATTTTGGATGGTGGGTCGCATATTGAATTTTTTACACCGCTACCAGACTTAGACGGGTCGGGACGGATTTTACCCGTCCCATTTACGGTCCTACACAATGTTGCACATCAATGGTGGAGATTTACGTTTTTTTGAAAGACAATAGTTGGTGGTATTTCATACAACAACATAACAAGAAACTTCTAATCTAAATCTAAACGTGTAACAAAGAACGTCCAATGATTACACAGTCTAACTTACTTTAAAAATGTCTATATGCCGTGGTACACTTGAAAAAAATGATTTGAATAATTTACGCGTAGTTTTAATAACTCTACACAATTATTAATATGACTCACTCTGTTGTGTAGAGTGGCGAATCAACGAATTAGAAGTTAAGTGTACAAAATCATAAATAAAACACATTGTATAAAATACGTCCTATTTAAAAAGTACAACATGATAGTAGTAGATGTAATAATCATTTAGAGAATAACATGGGATTTCTTCTCGCCTTTTTCTTTGGGGCTTGTTAAAGTTTAAGCTACAATAAAAGTTGAGAATTTTCAAAAAGTTGATGAAATAATACTCTTGTCTTAAACAACCCTTACATTTATACTTAATACTGCTTAAAAATATACTTAATACTACACTTAGCCATGTTTAAAAGCGACTTGTATTGGATCATACCGAGGGGAAAACCACTTGTATTTGGTGCCAAAATACGGAAAATATAAGGATCCATTTATTGAAAAGAAGAAGAAGAATTGAAATATGTAGAGCTTGAGAGCTGCAAAAGATTTTCCTCTTTAAAGCTCGAGGAGACAAGGACATGTATCATAAACATGGGAAACATTTACTGAAGAGAACCAAACCATGTCAGTGTTGACCCATATGTGTTTCGGACATGGGCTCTGGCATGTGGCTGACAATGAGGGCTTTGAGGAATCAACATTCAGGCTTCCTCGGTGAGTCCAAAACCGATGGAATTGTTCTTCAACTGGTCTCCTAATTAGAATACCACGCACGTTTGAGAAACAAACCCATAAGAAAGCCCATGCATGTTATAAATAACGCTTACTTTTCTGTATTTTGTTGTGTTTACGTGTGTGTTGTAGCTTTTAATTTGTGGTTGGATAACTTGAGTTTTGACATCCAAATAATCCACCGCGATTTTCTACAATTGTCATCGACTCTTGAGTTTTTTTGTCCAAATAATCCACCGTGATTTCCTAAAATTGTCATAATGTATGTGTGTACGTGAACATTAGATCCACTTACCCAAAATCTGTTTACGTCTGCAAAATAAGATTTTAGTTTTTTTCTAGGAGATTGTTTTGAATAAGCTGATGAAAACATAAACCGACGTGGATGTTTCGACTCTAGACTTGGTTATGTCTTTCGAGAATGGTCACAAAAGGTTCAAAATCGAGTTTCAAGCATATCCATGTATCGATTATCGTAGGTATGGTTCTTATCACAATCGCAATGTCAGTACCTCCGTCGTAGTAGTAGTAGTATTCCTAACTAGCGAGCCTATGTGAATTGAAGAACTCCCAAAATTCCTGCAAATGAATAACACTTCTTACTAAGAAAAACATAAACCACAACTGAGGAGGAATTTTCAACCTTACTTCTTCAAATGTCAACTATTCACGCATAAGCCCACCATATCGTGAAGGCATTATACAAACCCATCTCATGAAGTCTCATGTAATATCCTTAATCCTTATTAGGCTAATCATGTTTTGGCTTTGATTAGGGGCTTAATTGGTTGGATTTTGATGGAGGGCTGAGATTGGTTTGGTTTGGATGGGATGAGATGAATGGTGGAGATTTGGGGAGAAGGGTTAAAAGGTGAGTGTTGACTCTCTCTCTCTCTCCCTCTCGTGTTCTCTCTCTCTCTCACCGCTCAAACTCTCTCCCTCTCTCTGATCGTGCCTCCGGCGTGTGAAGGTGCTCGTGGGGCGGATCTCGGAAGGCGAGGTGAAGCTCGGACGTTCGCCGGAGAGGAGTAGATCGTTGATCGTTTGGTTTTCACCGGAGGAGGTGATTTGCGAGGAAAAGCTCGCCGTCGAGTCTTCGAAGGCTTCTTCAAGTCTTCAAGGTATGTCAAGCTTTACTTTGATGCTCACTTATGCTTTGGTGGGTGTTGGGGTGGTCGACGGTAATCCGGAGGGCTCGTCGGACCCGTGCAGCAGCGTTCTGCACTATAATCGGTCGACCGGTGGCATGGTTCGGTCGACCGGTTGTAGAGGAATTTGGGCGGAAAACCCTTGCACCGGTCGAACGATACTCTTCGAGTGGTCGACCGGTGGTACGTTTGATCAAGGGAGAAAAGGCTCTGTATGTTTTCGGTCGAACGGGACCCCTTTGCCGGTCGACCGAAAGCACTGTTGTAAGTCGGTTGGGGCGTTGACCATCCAAACGGTCGACCGCCTTGTTGACTTGTTCGACCGGCGATTAAAAATAACTTAAGTTGGTTCGACCGTGAGATGTTCCGGTCGACCGGTGCACTATGCGGATTTTGGAGTTTGGTACTGGTCGTTTTCGGTCGACCGGTGAGTTTGGGTCGTTCGACCGTTGGTGCAGATTACTGTCGCACAAGTTTTACTGGTCGAATTCGGTCGAACGGGACCCCTTTGCCGTTCGACCGATTGACGGTTTTGTTGGTTGGGTCAGTCCTGCTGAGAGGATTCGGTCGACCGGTTGGGACATTTTGTTCGACCGTTTGGTACGGTTTTTGTGTGTTCTTGTGTTGTGAAGCCAGCTCGAGATGGCAACGGATCTCCGGCCCTAGTGGGGTGACCGGTGCCGGCCTGAGAGTGGTTCACGGGTGTTGTCGGGCCAGCCCAAGAAGGCAACGGATCTCCGACCCTAGTGGGGTGACCGGTGCCGGCCTGAGGGTGGTTCGCGTGTGGGGCCAGCTCAAGATGGCAACGGATCTCCGGCCCTAGAGGGGTGACGGTGCCGGCCTGAGAGTGGTCTTCTGGACAGCTCAAGATGGCAGCGGTACAGAGGATACCGACCTGAGAGTAATCCGGCGGTGCCTGGGGCACATGTGTGTGTTGACCGAGGATTTTTCCGGTCGTGGTGCCTGGGGCACGTGTGTTGTCGCCGAGGGAGTTTCCGGCTGAGGTGCCTGGGGCACGTGTGTGAGGGTTGGGCTAGAGGACCCGTGGGACCCGTCACTGTTTGGTGTCTACCGTGGTAGGGAGAGAGTTCCCGAGGACCCAGTGAGACGTTGTTGGTCTATCGCATTTCATATCATACATGCTTTAGATATCTAGTCATTTATTGTTATAGAGGTTTGGCATACGGGGTTTCCTCTCGGGAAACTCAGGCATATTCATGTTTTATGTCAGGTCGTAGGCAGCATTAGGAGGTGGTGACCGCGGAGGAGCGCCTTCGGGACCAGATCCTGCTTTCCCTGTTTTTGGAGGTCCGAGTGATTACATGTATATTTTCCTTATCTTTTGCTGTAATCACACTTTTGTAAACTCTCAGATATATATATTGTATATATGTTGGTGCACCAGTTGGCCTTTTTCGTTGGTAATATCCTCGTGTTGTATTTAATTAAAAATTTAATTTCTTCCGCTTTTGAGGATGTTACAAATTGGTATCAGAGCGGTCTGTTCCGACGCACTTGTCCAAAGAAGCCACCTTAGATGTCTTTTAGTTAGTCGCATTTTAGAGCATACATCCATAATCATCTGATTTCCAGTTTTGTTGTCTCGTGTGTAGATTCCTCCGAGACGCAAGAGACTTCCCCCACGTGGCCCGAGTACCAGTGAGGAGACTGGCGCCATGGATTGGGCAGAGGAGCGCCGGATGCTCTTCGACACTGTGCAGAGGCTGGGCGTTCTTTTAGATCGTCAGTCTGGTAGAGAGGAGACGACAGGGGTAGGGGCGGTGCACGACCGGTTTATGCGCCAGCACCCACCTACTTTTGATGGCAGAGGAGATGCTGAGGCTGCCGAGGACTGGGTTTTTAAGATCCAGGAGATCTTCCAGGCGATTGGGAGTCCACCAGAGAGGATGGTGGGGTTGGCTACGTACGTGTTGGGCGGTGAGGCGTCCAACTGGTGGAGAACCACGGCTGCAGTGGTGTTCCCGGGCAGGACAGATGTCAGCTGGGATGAGTTCCTCGGGGAATTCAATGAGCAGTACTTCCCAGAGCATGTCAGGGACGGGAAGAGAGAGGAGTTCATGAGCCTCGAGCAGGGTGAAATGACACTGGCAGATTACGTCCGGAAGTTCAACGCTTTGGAGCGTTATTGTCTGGAGTTCTGTGTGACCCCGATTCAGAGGGCGAGGAAGTTTATACGGGGGCTTCGGAAGCAACTCCGTACCCGCGTGACTTACAGCATGCCTCAGACCTTAGCAGATGCTGTGAAGTTCGCGACTCTCATTGACCAGGACTATCAGGAAAACTATGCAGAGTCCAGGAGGCCTCAGGGGAAGAGTAGTGGACGTCCAGGAGCTCCACTGGCATGAAATCCGGGCAAGAGGCCCCGGATTGAGGGGAGTGGTGCACGCCAGCCTGAGCCGTGCAGGAAGTGTGGCAGAGCCCACCCAGGTCGTGAGTGTGGGAGCCGTCCTGGTGTTTGTTTCAGTTGCGGCCAGCCAGGCCATTATGCCAGAGACTGCAGGAGCGGACCAGGCGAGTCCAGTTCTCGAGTGAGACCTCCGGTAGCAGGCAGAGGCGGAGGCCGTCATCCTTTTTCACCACCTCAGCAGGGACAGAGGACCGGACGGGTATTCACCATTCAGGCAGAGGAGGCGAAGGACGCCAGCACTGTGGTGGAAGGTACGCTCTTGGTTTCTGGGTTGGTAGCCAGAGTGTTGTTTGATTGTGGGGCCACGCATTCGTTCATTTCTGAGAGATTTACGAGTGTGTTGGGCCGTACCCCTGTGATGTTGACTGCCACGTTGGAAGTCAGCACACCCTTGGGTTTGGTGGGCACTGTGGGGAGCTTCCTCCCCGGCGCCACGATTGTTTCGGAAGATCAGGAGTTTCCTGTTGACCTGATCTTGTTGCCGATGGAGGATTTCGATGTTATACTGGGGATGGATTGACTATCCCAGTATGATGTTCGAGTGTTGTGCCGGGAGAAGAAGATACTGATCCCGAGGAATGGGCTACCTGATTTGCTAATCAGGGGAAGGAAGGACCGTGGTGGTCGGGTAGAAGTGTCAGCAGTGAGGGCACAGAAGCTGCTTGAGCAGGGCTGCAGAGCTTTCGTGGCTACCTTGGTTGTTCCAGATCCAGAGATGAGATCGTTGGAGGACATAGAGATTGTCCAGGAGTTTGCTGATGTGTTTTCAGATGTTTCTGGGTTGCCGCCTCACAGAGAGTTGGAGTTCGGTATTGATTTGGTGGCTGGGACCACTCCACAGTCGAAGGCTCCTTATAGGATGGCACCGGCTGAGTTAGCTGAGCTGAAGAAGCAGCTGCAGGATTTGTTAGATACTGGGTTTATCCGCCCCAGTGTCTCGCATTGGGGAGCTCCGGTACTCTTTGTGAAGAAGAAAGATGGCTCGTTGAGGATGTGCATCGACTACAGGATGCTGAACAAGGTTACTGTGAGGAATCAGTATCCTTTACCCAGGATTGAGGATCTGTTTGACCAGCTGCAGTCAGCGAAGATATTTTCGAAGATTGATCTGCGATCCGGGTATCATCAGTTGAGGATCAGAGAGGCAGATGTTCAGAAGACAGCTTTTCGGACGAGGTACGGGCACTTTGAGTTTCTGGTGATGCCGTTCGGATTGACGAACGCGCCTGCAGCTTTCATGGATCTGATGAACAGGACGTTCAGTCAGTACCTCGACCGATTCGTGGTGGTCTTTGTAGACGACATCCTGATTTATTCACCGGACATAGAGCAGCACAGGGAGCACTTACGGATCGTGCTTGGCATTCTGAGAGATCATCAGCTGTTCGCCAAGTTTTCGAAGTGCGAGTTCTGGTTGGACAATGTCGCTTTTCTTGGTCACATTGTATCTGGGGCTGGGATATCAGTGGATCCAGCGAAGGTGGAGGCAGTGACTCAGTGGAGAGCACCGACTAGTGTGACGGAGATCAGGAGCTTTGTTGGATTGGCAGGTTATTATCGTCGATTCATCAAGGACTTCTCGAGGCTTGCTTCACCTTTGACGGCACTGACGCAGAAGGGAGTAAAGTTTGTTTGGTCCCAGAAGTGCGAGGACAGTTTTCAGGAACTGAAGAGTCGGTTGACGACTGCTCCAGTTCTGACTCTTCCCAGTGGCAGTGGAGGTTTTGTGATTTATAGTGACGCATCTGGTGTGGGGTTGGGTTGTGTACTGATGCAGCACGGTCAGGTGGTTGCTTATGCTTCGAGGCAGTTGAAAGTACACGAGAGGAACTACCCCACTCACGATTTGGAGTTGGCGGCAGTGGTTCACGCTCTGAAGACCTGACGTCATTATCTGTATGGGGAGAAGTTCGAGGTTTTCACGGACCATCAGAGTCTGAAGTATCTGTTTTCGCAGAAGGAGCTGAATATGAGGCAGCGTAGGTGGCTTGAGCTGATTAAGGACTATGATTTCACTATCTCCTACCATCCGGGGAAGGCGAATACAGTCGCAGATGCTTTGAGTAGGAAAGTGGAAATTTCAGCTGCTGGTTTGTTGTGTTCAGGAGTGGAAGCTGCTCGAGTCTTTGTCAGAGTGGAAGCCATTCTCCACGGACTCTGAGGGCGCAGTGATAGCTGGACTGAGAGTGGAGCCTCAGATGGTCACGAGTATTGTCCAGGCTCAGAGGGCTGACGAAGATTTAGCTGGGTTGTTGCAATTAGTTGCCAGAGACGGATCGGATTTCAGTATAGGGGTTGACGGAGGTCTGAGATTCAGAGGCCGAGTCTGGGTACCCAATGGGGGAGAGCTGAAGAAGGAAATCTTGGAGGAGGCACACAGGTCCCGTTATTCCATCCACCCGGGTAGCACGAAGATGTACAAGGACCTTCAGAGGAATTTCTGGTGGAAGGGGATGAAGACTGAGATAACGGAGTTTGTTGGCAGATGTCTGGTTTGTCAGCAGGTGAAGATTGAGCACCAGAGACCTGCGGGACCGATGCAGAGGATAGATTTGCCAGAGTGGAAATGGGAGCACGTGACGATGGATTTCGTCACCGGGTTGCCGAGGACGAAGAGATCTCATGACGCGATTTGGGTGATAGTTGATCGACTGACCAAGTCGTCGCATTTTCTGGCAATCCTGACCACTTTACCCTTGGAGGACCTGGCTAGGCTGTACATTGATGAGATAGTTCGTTTGCATGGAGTGCCAGTCAGTATTATATCTGATCGAGACACCAGGTTTACTTCCAGATTTTGGGGAAGTCTGCAGCAGGCTCTGGGGACACGGTTGAAGTTTAGTACATCATTCCACCCGCAGACAGACGGGCAGTCAGAGAGGACGATCCAGACTCTGGAGGATATGCTGAGAGCTTGTGTGCTGGATTGGGCAGGGCACTGGGATGAGCATCTACTGCTGATAGAGTTCGCCTACAACAACAGTTACCATTCGAGTATCGGAATGGCACCGTACGAGGCTTTGTACGGGAGACCTTGTAGATCGCCAGTGTGCTGGAGCGATGTAGGCGAGAGACAGCTGATCGGGCCTGAGATTGTGCAGATGTATGCCGAGAAAGTTGATGTGATCAGGCAGAGATTAGCGACAGCGCAGAGCAGGCAGAAGAGCTACGCGGATCGGCGTAGGCGAGTGTTGATGTTTGAGGTAGGCGATCACGTTTTCCTGAAGATTTCACCATCTCGAGGAGTGATGAGGTTCGGGAAGAAAGGGAAGCTCAGTCCGAGGTATGTCGGGCCGTTTGAGATTCTCGATCGGATCGGAGAGGTTGCCTACAGGATTGCGTTGCCGCCACAGTTTTCAGGTCTTCACGACGTCTTCCATGTGTCTATGTTGAGGAAGTACGTGGCGGATCCTTCTCACGTGATTCAGTTAGAGGTTCCGGAGATCCGCCAGGATTTGTCTCTCGAGGAGAGACCTGTGGAGATCGTGGATCGGATGGACCACCAGCTCAGGAGGAGGACCATTCCGATGGTGAAGGTCAGGTGGCAGCACCATAGTGAGCGAGAGGCTACTTGGGAAGTGGAGGAAGAGGTCCGGAAGGAGTTCCCGGAATTGTTTGGTGAGTTTCGGTCCTAATTTCGTGGACGAAATTCTTTTAAGGAAGGTGGATTGTAATATCCTTAATCCTTATTAGGCTAATCATGTTTTGGCTTTGATTAGGGGCTTAATTGGTTGGATTTTGATGGAGGGCTGAGATTGGTTTGGTTTGGATGGGATGAGATGAAGGGTGGAGATTTGGGGAGAAGGGTTAAAAGGTGAGTGTTGACTCTCTCTCTCTCTCTCCCTCTCGTGTTCTCTCTCTCTCTCACCGCTCAAACTCTCTCCCTCTCTCTGATCGTGTCTCCGGCGTGTGAAGGTGCTCGTGGGGCGGATCTCGGAAGGCGAGGTGAAGCTCGGACGTTCGCCGGAGAGGAGTAGATCGTTGATCGTTTGGTTTTCACCGGAGGAGGTGATTTGCGAGGAAAAGCTCGCCGTCGAGTCTTCGAAGGCTTCTTCAAGTCTTCAAGGTATGTCAAGCTTTACTTTGATGCTCACTTATGCTTTGGTGGGTGTTGGGGTGGTCGACGGTAGGCCGGAGGGCTCGTCGGACCCGTGCAGCAGCGTTCTGCACTATAATCGGTCGACTGGTGGCATGGTTCGGTCGACCGGTTGTAGAGGAATTTGGGCGGAAAACCCTTGCACCGGTCGAACGATACTCTTCGAGTGGTCGACCGGTGGTACGTTTGATCAAGGGAGAAAAGGCTCTGTGTGTTTTCGGTCGAACGGGACCCCTTTGCCGGTCGACCGAAAGCACTGTTGTAAGTCGGTTGGGGGCGTTGTGAAGGGAATGTGTTCTAAAAGTTTTACTTTTAAATGTCAATTATTATGAATTGAATGAGAAATCATTTTGTTCCTTGTTTATGTTATTCGTCTTTTAGAAGCGTTAAGGAAGAGGCTCTTGGTCCTTAACCGTAGAGCTCTAAAAGATATTGGTTTACATAAAACAAAAGATATTCGCAATCATGGTAATTAACATGGGACATTAATTACCGAGTTAAGATTGTCGTGTTGGTCATAGATCATTGTAGCTCTACAAGTGAGTGACGACACGGGTATGCAAAAGAGGAAAATATTACTTTTGTATACTGAATAGACCTAATAAGTAAAATATTATAGAAATGTGTTTCTGTGTCATTAATATTTTACTGTGTCTTTGGTCCTTTGATATGAGGCTTATATCTAATCACTTAAGGAATACTTAATTAGATCAGTGTCTTGAACTATTGATCAGTGTAGTGTAAAGGCATTGGTTGGTTAAGTACAACTTTTGTTGGAGAAGATAGTTAGTCAAAAGATTATCATTGCCCCTCTTAATTGAGTGATGATATTAGTGGGCCCCTTGATAAAGCAAAGTTATAATGTGCACAATGTGATTTGAGTTAAGTCACATATTTATAACTAGCTTAAAGAGATCAAGAAATGAATACTAATACAAAGATGACACAATACTACTTTGTGTGTATTCTTAATATCATGAGGCAAGGGACGGACACAAGTGATGCACTCCATCACTAAGTGGATCGGGTTTTGGTTCGAGTGGAATTAAGACAACTAACTAATTGGGAGGTATAATGTGTAGTTAGATACCGCTTATAGCTTGTGATATTAAGCCTTTAATATCACTGCCAACTTAGTTTAGATCCTCCCATAGGTCACACCACAAAACTGGGAAACAAGAAATGGGGATTTTGAGTTCATAAGGATGTGTCGGGTTTCATGTAGAAAATATGACACATGGGGTGAACAAACAAAATCAAGATTATGTTGTGATTAATAACATAATTAGAATCTAAATTAAATTCATATGTGATGTAAATATTATGGGGTGTAATGAGTTGACATTACATAGGATAATATGTTACATAAGTTGTGAATTTACTACTAATCCCGAAATGTCAAATTTTGTAGGGGTTAAACCAAAATTTGACCAGTCTGCAGTACTGTGCAAAAGTCAACCGATGAACAGTAACCGGTCAACCGATGAACAGTAACCGGTCCATGATGAACAGTACCGGTCGACCGATGAACAGTAACGGTCGACCGGTCCAGACGGTTTTCTGCAGAATTAATTTAAGAATTAATTAGATCATTGGTGGAATTGGTCCATAATTGATTTAATTCGTGGTTAATATTATTTATTAATAAATAATGGATGGTTAGATGGAATTTTGCATGGGATCATGGGCAAGAGGTTGCACATGAATAGGTAATTTGGAGAGAACCTATAAATACAAGGTTATCTCATTACCTCCTTAATTTAATTCATTATTTTCTTGAGCAAAATTCTCTCTCCATAATTCTCCACGAAAATTCCTTAATTCTTAAGTTTAGTTTTAGTTCTAGAGATCATCTTCTCAAGGGAACTAAAGAGGGGTTAGTAATTGGATTCTAAACCCTATTGGAGATTGAGAGACTAGCTTTTCTCTCTCCAATCTTGTTTAGAGTTTGGTGAAATCTCGGAGGCATCCGGCGCAGCGAGGAGCATCCCCAACGTCTTCGGATCATCAAGAAGTTTTAGAGAACTTCTAGGTATGAATTTCGGAGTCCCATGTTTGTTTTAATAAAAGTTTTAAAACTAGTTATTGAAACAAACCGATGCATGCATGAAACGAATCGTAGAAAATTGTAAAAATCCTTATTATACATAAAAATTCCGAAAAATATATATGTATAATTAAACTAGAAATCCTACATGTTGACCATCCAAACGGTCGACCGCCTTGTTGACTTGTTCGACTGACGATTAAAAATAACTTAAGTTGGTTCGACCGTGAGATGTTCCGGTCGACCGGTGCACTATGCGGATTTTGGAGTTTGGTACTGGTCGTTTTCGGTCGACCGGTGAGTTTGGGTCGTTCGACCGTTGGTGCAGATTACTGTCGCACAAGTTTTACTGGTCGAATTCGGTCGAACGGGACCCCTTTGTCGTTCGACCGATTGACAGTTTTGTTGGTTGGGTCAGTCCTGCTGAGAGGATTCGGTCGACCGGTTGGGACATTTTGTTCGACCGTTTGGTACGGTTTTTGTGTGTTCTTGTGTTGTGAAGCCAACTCGAGATGGCAACGGATCTCCGGCCCTAGTGGGGTGACCGGTGCCGGCCTGAGAGTGGTTCACGGGTGTTGTCGGGCCAACCCAAGAAGGCAACGGATCTCCGGCCCTAGTGGGGTGACCGGTGCCGGCCTGAGGGTGGTTCGCGTGTGGGGCCAGCTCAAGATGGCAACGGATCTCCGGCCCTAGAGGGGTGACGGTGCCGGCCTGAGAGTGGTCTTCTGGACAGCTCAAGATGGCAGCGGTACAGAGGATACCGACCTGAGAGTAATCCGGCGGTGCCTGGGGCACATGTGTGTGTTGACCGAGGATATTTCCGGTCGTGGTGCCTGGGGCACGTGTGTTGTCGCCGAGGGAGTTTCCGGCTGAGGTGCCTGGGGGCACGTGTGTGAGGGTTGGGCTAGAGGACCCGTGGGACCCGTCACTGTTTGGTGTCTACTGTGGTAGGGAGAGAGTTCCCGAGGACCCAGTGAGACGTTGTTGGTCTATCGCATTTCATATCATACATGCTTTAGATATCTAGTCATTTATTGTTATAGAGGTTTGGCATACGGGGTTTCCTCTCGGGAAACTCAGGCATATTCATGTTTTATGTCAGGTCGTAGGCAGCATTAGGAGGTGGTGACCGCGGAGGAGCGCCTTCGGGACCAGATCCTGCTTTCCCTGTTTTTGGAGGTCCGAGTGATTACATGTATATTTTCCTTATCTTTTGTTGTAATCACACTTTTGTAAACTCTCAGATATATATATTGTATATATGTTGGTGCATTAGTTGGCCTTTTTCGTTGGTAATATCCTCGTGTTGTATTTAATTAAAAATTTAATTTCTTCCGCTTTTGAGGATGTTACATCTCATTAGTAAACCATTAAGATAGAGATGTTTGATAGAGATGTTTCTTGCAAGAATACGTAATATTACACGTAAATTATAACAAGAAGTATTATCATCTTGGGCTTCAAAAGGATCTTAAAAGCGATGAATAATTATCCGAAATCCGAAACAAAAAATTCCTGATACCATACAACAGCTGCGGTTCATGTAAGCATACGCGATACCATGATGGGAGAAAAACTAATTGTATATTTTTTAAGTCCATAATTCTCAAGTGTCCTTATATAATAAACTTTAAAGTATATTATGTATACAATAAACTATAAAGTATATTATAAACTTTTTTGAAGGGGAAGTATAAAAACTTTGTTGTAAGATAAACCCATGAGAAAAGTAAACACTCGATATAGTGAAAAATAACTAGAAAAAAACAATGATTAGGCGTGTAAAGTATCAAATATCATGTTTATGTCCATACCTTGCGTCCCTATTTTTAGTTCATTTTATTTTCTAAGACAAACACGAAAGCAGTCGAAAATGTTTCTTCATAATATTTGTCACACCATCACATTAATGATCAATTATTCTATGTATGTCAGGAAGAATCTCCATATCCTTGACAATTTCCATCATCTCGTCCCACGCCACATTAGGTGGGTGGGGTATTAAATTGATTTAAAACTTAAATACATAGGATATTATATTTGATTAAAACTTAAATATTCGGTGTAAAAATTCTAAAAAATCTACACCAATCTTGATATAGGTTGACCACAATTTTATGTTAGAAGGTGGCATACGAAAGACTTGTACTAGCATGCCAATGTTGTGAAGTCACTATCTCAAGATTCAACAAATAAGTAAGATTTGGCAAATGAGTTATAAATTAAATAATTTTTTTCAAAAAAAGGGAATGTGTAACGCATTTAACAAACATACGACCAACAGACTATTTTTAAGCCCCAGATCACCACATCATTACCCCCAAATCACGGACATCACATCCATCCGTGTTTGACGTTCTTATCTCATGATTCTCATCTCAAAATTAAACCCAAAAACTATTTCTAAACCCCAAATCACCACATCATGATTTCAAAAACCCACATTTTTTTAAATAATTTCAAAAATAAAAAATATAACCCAAAAACGCGACCGAACCGGACGCACAACACCAGACCGGATTAGCAGCCGCAGGGGCACCCCGGAAAATCTTCCGGAAGACCAGGGGTAAAACCGGAAACCCGAGGCGCATAAATAGGTGGTGAGGGATTGGGCTTAGAGATTTCGCTCAAACAGGGAAAGAAGCCAAAGTCGTGAAGAAAGCGAAGACGAAGAAGTCGAAGACGAAGAAGTCGAAGACGAGGACCGAATCCGCTCCGATCGCAGTCGAAACCGTCGAAGATTCGAAGAGGGAATAACCAAATCGGGTTCGGGAACGAATTCCGATCGAATCCTCACTTCCGCGGTCGTTTCCCTCGGATCGAAGCCCTAGATCGGGAAACCGGGCAGAGGAACCCTAGATCGAGGGAAGAGGGGAGTAAGGGGGTGGAACGGGAGGAATCGAGCCGTTTTTGGCCGTGGATTTGCGGATTGGGTTCGGTTTGGGGACGACTCCTGGTGATCTGTGTTGTTGCCACAGGTATTGAAACCCTAGCTCTTGATTTCGCTCTGTTTTTTTGGATGTTTTTGTTCCCTCCACCGGGTCACAACGTCTGGGGATGGATGTGGAACGGGGAACGCTTCGCAGGGGTTCTCGGTGTTGGATCGGTTTTAGATCTTCCGGGATCGGCGCAGGGAAAGGTTCTCGCGATCGTAGGGGACAACAGGTTTTGGTGATGCTATGGGTTTTGAGATGGTTGGAGGAGAAGTCTAGGGTTTCCGAGTATGGTTTAGCTTCGAAAGCTGTGATTTTTAAGGACTGCGGATCTGTAGTTTTATGGGGAGTTTCGACTGGAACGCTGAAGCATCAGAAGGATTATTTATGCTTTTTTAGCCGCGTCTTACGTTTGGGTTAAAAGATACCCTGCTGCATCCTGAAGAGATGAGAAGATGGCTCACTTGATTCGGCAGGAAACCATGTTTTTGCTTTGGCTCATGGTCGTGGAGCTTTTGACCTAGGGTCGCCGCTCCTTGTTTCGTGAGGATTTTGACGTGGATGTTCCTATTTTAGACAAGGTGGGATCTGCACAACGACAAAGGTGTGGACACCCATCTTTTCCCCTTAGAAGCAGGAGATGGCATATTGCTTGGTTGTATTTCATGATGTTTGACAATCTTCTGTGTGGATTTGTCCTCTTCATTCCGATGAATCGATTAGATCTGTAAATAAATGCCTCTTGAAACGACCTTTAACTGCACCTTTCCACCTCCTTGTTATGGAGTTTAAACTTTCGAATCGTCTTCATTATCAATGATCTACTTCTATGATGGACCATTCAGAGGATATTCTACATTTGAAGGGTCTTTCAATGCTTGATTTACTCGTGGACTGTTGAATTGTAGCCAGGGTTGAGCATCACCTTCTATAGTTCTCTAAAATCTGCCAAATTGTTCCCAGAAATAGTAATGCAAATTGCAATTTGCAAATAATGATTGATTTGAATAGTTTGTCTGCATATTTTGCTGTAGACAGTGGTTTGATGAAAAGCTTGGATGTGCAGTATCAGGTCTATTGGGTTGAATTGGCAGTAAACAAGAGACATGCGTTCCCATAGTTGCAACCCCTGCTGATCAACACCCTGAAATCAAACTATTTTTCTGTTTGGGTTGCTTGAAGTTTTTCTGTTGCACTCAGCTTAGCTAAGGATTTTTACGAAAGATCTATTTTCTCTTTATCGGGTTCTTCGTAGTTGGCAAGATTACTGGATGAATCTGTTTCCCCCTGCCTGGAAGACTTGTTAACATGGACTGCCTTAAGGTAATGACCTATAGGTGCTCAAAGGGCAGTTTGTTGCAAGCTTCCGGGCATGGTGTTAATTTTTTTATTACTTAAAACATGTCCATGGAAGATTTTGTACTTGACATTTTGCCTTCTGTTCTTCATTGTTTCTAGCTGATCAACTTATGTTATTTCTTTCTGCAGGATAGCGGTGTTGCCTTGGATTAGTGACTGGAGGGAGCTTGAATTTTTCCAGCCAAGAAGGATGCCATACTATCCGATTCAATGGTTTGTTGTCACTTTTTCTTGTATCACTTTTCAATTCTTCTAAGTTCACATGGAAATCAATTCATTTGCTTTTGGTTATTCTTCATAAAATCTGGCAAATCACATGTTCTAAAATAAAATTGTGATCGATGGAAGTCCAGAACACCAACAAATAAGTAAATTGGTAGCATTGTGGCATGGTAAAATTAATCACATGCTGTTGTGGCCTTATACATCTAAAGATACTATGGATATTTAAATTATCATCGGCCTATTTCAGTCCCATTTCCTGCCTCTAATAATAATGCCATTGTGACCATAAGCATACATCTTCAGACACGATAGATGTTTAAATTATCTTCTGCCTATGTCGTTCCCATTTCCTGCCTCCTAATTTGGTAGTTCCGTCTTTTGTAATATATGTAGTATCATAATTGGATTGTCTTTGAATTTTAACAAGCAGATTCACTACTATAGCTGTTATTGTGGATCATCTTCTACAGCAGAGATCCCTAACCCCCAGAAGGTCTTGAAGTTTTGTAAGCTCTGTTGTAGCAGACATTCAAACAGGGAGTGGGAGGATTTTTCAAGGAAAATGTTGGGTACCATGAGAATGGAGCTTGCTGGATCGGCAAGCTCTCATTTATTTTGGAAGAAAAATTCTAAAATTATATCAAAACGGACACCAAGACGTCCCAAGGTATTTACTCTCAGCAGTAGATGTGATAAAATATCAAAAAAGTGTGAAAGGCCGAATTTTGAAGATTCAAATAAGTTGGAGATGTCCATCGTGGAATCCGAAAAGGTATATATGCTTGGTTATTGTATATCTTAACATAAACTGACATTATTTTATCAACAAACAGAACACATGCATGGTTATCTGGCCAATGACAATCATATTCCCCTTTCCTCTTTTTTTGCAGCTGGGTGTAACTGTTCTTGGAAGACGATTCTCTGAACCCATTCAGAATGTTCCAATCAAAAAAAGGAAACTTTTTGTGTCTTCATCTTCTGCACACCGTTCGTCTTCTGTGTCAGGGGATGAGCCTGGGTGCTCCTTTGATTCTGAACACTTACATATAAAACGAAAACGACAGATCATTCATTCTAATCAGGGTTTGGACAAAGACCTAAGTGCCATTGTAATAAAAGAAGAGAATAACTTTGAAACTAGTGATAAGCACAAGCTTCATGAAGGTGTGGATTTTTCTGGTATATCTATCTTAGCAGCTGCTGCTTGTGATAGTGGTGATGTGAATGGCTTCTTGAACCTCAACGGTTCTCTTGCTGGAAAACCAGGACAACATTTATCTTGTGTAATTTCTGAAAAAGCAGAATCACGTGACACTCTAGAAGGCAAGCTTGTGGAGCAGTCATCAAACTGTGCTGCTTCATCAGATGATAAAGTCGATGTGCCATGCAAATTACTGTCCACCTCAACTTTATCCCAAGAAGAAGGTACAAGTGATCATTGTCAAAGTTTCCAGGAAAGAATTAATAGCTCATGCAGTATGCCCGTCTGTTTGAATGAAGCACTTAGTAAGAATTGCTCTTCATTGCGTGATGAAAAATTTCACTGGGATCTAAACAAAGCTATGGATGAGGATGGCAATTTTGTGGATTTCGAGCACAATTCTGTCGATGGTAACTGTGAACATATCTTGCGCACCGAGACACTTAGTGTACCTAAATCACGTTCTAATGAGAGGGTCTTAGCACAATGCTCATCGAAGGTGAGTGTTGATGTATACTTGACTAGCATGGAAAAGGGGTCCAGAAAGCTTACACTGTCTGAAGTTTCTGCAGAGCAAGATCAATCACCGAGTTGCATAAGAAACATGGACCATAAGATTGAAATCCATGATGTCTCATCTCTTGCTTCTGATAGTTCTGCCGACAAAGGTAATGCTTGTGTGTCTGCTGAAGTGGCTGGTCAACTAGTGTGTGCCAAAGGCTCCAGGGACAACTGCTCCACTAGAGAAAGTATTTCATTTATTGCTGGGGGAGTTTGTGATAGGTCCTCTAATGAATTATGTGAGTCAAGTTGCTTAAAATCTAATGCTGGGTTGAAGGATACACCTTTTTACCAAGAATCGTCTGAGATTTATAAGACCGAGCAAAGCCCTGCCGTGGGTAAATCTAAAGAAGCATTACTTTCCAAAGGTGTTGGCCATGCTTTAGTTGTACCTGTTCCCAATAGGCGGCCAGATGGCATTCAGTCAGCTTTCTTAACTGAAACTGCCACTTCCATTGAACGTGTTCATAATGATAGAGGTCTGCCAATCCTTAGTGGTAGTTTCATTCACAAGGTGGATTCCCTTAACAATGATCCTTCTACTGCTACTGACGGTTTATATAGTGCCTGTGTTAATGTAAATACTGTGGACAGAACTGCCAGTGGTATTGACAGCGGTAGTGGCAGTGCAAGCGAACTTGTTTTCAAATGCAAATCGTTGCCTCAATCTGAGTCCGCAAGTACCTGTAAATCAGAATCTCACCATTTTATGTCACAAGATGTGAAGGAATTGAACCTTGGAAGTGGTCCTGTCAGTAAAGAGAACTTTGCGAAAACCAATGAGCAAAAATACCAAAGTTCCATATTAGTTGATGCTGATGTAGGTCATGAAACCCATCCCGTTCAAACTGAGTTAAGGGATTCTGTTAACAGTTTAGTTGATACAACCGTTGCTGCAAAGGATTTTGGGGGTAATGCAGTACAAGATCATTTTGAGTGCGATTATGACACAGATTCTTCCGAAAGTAACACACAGGAGCAGATTGAATTGGAGAAGTCGAAGCTTAATGAAGATGATGATTCCCAATATGAAGATGGGGAGCTCAGAGAGTCTCTTGTGAACAGTTGGGGGGTAGATGAAGCCGAAGAAGGGGAGGCAGAACATGTTGATTATGGGTCAGACAATCGAGAAACTGATGTATTTAGTGCTCCGCCTAGTTGCTTTGTTTCTGGTAGCTCTCCATGTTTTGATTATGTTGAATATAAGTCTGATATTCCATCAGAGAAAGGCCATAATCATCATGATGGTGGTCAAACTTTGGGGGAGTCAGAGAGTCCCTCAAGAACTTGCCGTAGTTTTAGTACGGAAGTAGGAAACAGAACATGTAATGCAAACAACTCAGTCCAAGAGCATATTAGAGGAAGAGATGGAAGTGACAATTTGCTGAAGAGAATGCATTATACTAAGCCAATTGCTGCAGATATCAAATGTGGCACTGATAGTGGACATTTTCTGGACAATAATGGGGCAAAGGAACCAACCGATTCAATATCCCTGCGGATGAAAATTTCAGGGTGGGATCGTCAACCTGAAGGCACTGAAGAAGGTGGTATGGGTCTCAGATGTGATGTTAAAAAGAATCAAAATGGTGTTATAGACAGATACTCTGCTGACGACTCCTGCAGAAAGGTGTTCAAGTCGACAGGAAAGGAAGATTTATCGTCACGGATTGAAGGCTCAAAATCTTCTGAAATTTCGCACAGAAAGGATGGGGCATATATCTGGGGAAAGAGGTATTGATTAATTCTCCAACTTTATATTTTACTGTGAGATCTCATTATTTGTCTTACCTATCCAACTTTACTTGTGCAGGGTTGGTTCTGATTGTTCAGACTATGCTCCTGAAAGGGGTGTTGGTCGCCATACACCTCTCAGAAGGGAAGAGTTTTCTGCCAACAGACATGAGAGAAGAAGCAAAGGGTTGGATACCTGGGGTAGATCTGCCGCCCACTGGGGCCCAAGTAGGCACAAATCACCTGGTAATTATCGATCTTCTGGTATTGGCAACTCAAGTTCTAAAAATGCACTGGAAGCTGCCGCTGCAAAAGTGGAGAGCAATGGTTTTGTAGTTGCACCTGATGGCACAGTCATTGAACCATGTGCCGTGGAACCCACTGTGCGAGGATCCAGGCATAATGTAAATGCCTCCTCTTCTCAAGCTGGGCCACATATAGGGAGAGTAGTATCTCCAAATAAAAGAGATGATGCAATAAGTTTTGATAGGTCGATGGATTTTGTTCCAGTAAGAGATTGCCCTGATAGACATGGCACCATTACTCGTGGAAGGTCGGGTAGGTATGATCCGAGAAGGACTAAGACTGGCCTCCAGGAGAATCATAATGGACCCATTGTTCATGACAACATTGATTCTCCATACATGCTTTCCAGGATGGACCATCATTCTCCGCAGAGGTGTTTTCTTCAAACACCTAAGATGCATGCCAAATCTCGTTCAAGATCAAGAACACGTTCCCCCCATGCCTGGACGTCCCCAAGGAGAAAAAACAGTACCGGATTGAATGTTGGGCCCGGTTTGAGGCAATGGAGTAGATCTCCACCCAATTTCAGACCTGGAATTAGAAGTGGGAGAATGAGATCGCCAAATCGACGACCTGGTTTTGTGGAGAGGATGCCCAATTTTTTACCATCATCCAGGACTCATGTTCCTTTACGGCAAAATTCCAGATGGATCGACGAAAGGAAGGATTTCAGAAATCAATTTAGAGAACGGGATTACAGGAATTCATCAGGAAGAAGTCCTACAAGACCCTTTTCACACCATAGGTTTGATATAATAGATGATGGACGAATGGAAGCAGAAGAATACCATCAGCCAGTTTATGCCGGCCGGTATCGTGAATTTGCTATCCGAAAGAGACCTAGAGGCGAGGGACATAACCAGAGAAGAGGACATGGAAACAGATATCAGATGTACACGTCACATCCTTCGGGACCTTATGATATTAGTGATATGAAACATCTATCATATGATACGGATGACGGGTTCAGGTCAAATAATTCTCATTATAAAGATAAACAGGAATTTGATGAGAGAGGAAGTTCATGGGGCTTTGATCGAGATACTGCAATTCATGTTAATAGTTCGCCATGCAGATCTAGGGATGATGAAGGCCAGTTGGCCCAGTTCAGATATGCTAGAGAAGCAAGACAGAGTGGAACTTTTAGATCATTAAGGATCCGGGAATGTGATTCTGATGTGCCTCGGAGAAGGCATTCTTAACCGGTTCATTTCTTCCTGGACTGTGAGAAATGCTAACCTGATGATCTTTTTATCTGTCAAAGGGGAAGCGTTTCCATTCAACTGTTACCATTTCCAGTACTTGTAAAAAATACAGCAGCAGTACTAAGTAGGAATTTGAAATTTTGTAAGGTTTCCTTTCCAGTTTATTTTCCTCTCTTTTAAACTATTTGTGGGTCTCTTTTGCTTGAATACAGGCTTTGTAAAGGGCTCCTATTAATTTTGATGAATTAATGGATTTTCAGTTAGTTTGTGCTCAGGAGACGTGTTTACCCTGGAATGATATTTAAGTTGTTTTCAGAAGAAAGAGTGTTGTCTCATTTCTTTTCTCCACTCACTGCAGAGTCATTTATATTGAAAACTTTTTCGATTCGTTAAAAAAAATCACACTTGCACGGCTGCATATGCATCTTATGTGTATTTGTGGCTTTGGACAAGTTTGTCGCACAGGAATGCTTAAGCACAACCTGAACATTGCATGACTGCACAAGAAGGTACAATTATTTTGGTAGTTATCCTGGTACATCTAGTTATCTATCTGTTTGTTTGCTCAAACATTATCTTAACCATCTCATCTTAGTGATTTTATTTCTTTTTGAATTTCCCTTTTGCGTTATTCACTTAGTTATTTGTAGTATGTTCTTATTATGGCTACTGGTTTTTGTGGAAGAGGCAAAGAAAGAATGTGGATGCTGAACTACTTGAATTGGTACTGCGGCATCTGTTATCCTGACCGTTGCAGTTGAATGGGTGTTTGCTGATCTTGTTGCTGGTCAGCACCTTCTGAAGAAAAATGTTTGTGTTGTCTGGATTTTCTACTGCAATTGATGATATCTTTTCACTTCCTCTTCTCTTTGCGTGACTGTTACTGCCGTAGGTTTTCAAATTCTTTTACTCTGATGCTACTGACATGTTTGCAAGACCCAACAGATCTACGGATTTTTTTTTCCATTACCGTATTCGTTGCCATGCTTTTGTTACCTTATTGTTGCAGTGTTTTTTTATTTTAAATTTTTTCTGCGAATCTGTTATGACACTGAGCATTTATTTTAGTATTATCATGTTCAGCAATGAATTACGACCTTTTGCCAGTATGCTAGTGACATTGTTAGAGTGTGTGTAGAAATTAATATTAAGCCGATTCTGCTGTTATTTGGCTATTCGGGTATATATGCAGCCGGAAGTTGGTTCCTCATTTGAGTTTTCTTTTGTTCTCATGTTCTATCTTTCAGTGACGTGGGTTTTACCTTAACTGTTACGTATTGTTTAAAAGTTACTTTACTTCTGCGTATATAAGTTATTTTTTCTTTTTTGCATATTGTTTTGCAGTTTTGATTTTATTTGCAGATTGTTACTTTATACCTTCGAGAGGTTTATTTTGTATAATTGAGCACTTGTAAGGCAGCCGAGCTACCAAACAATCTAACAGAGGTTTCAAGTTTTGAGTTGAACGAAGGCAACTCATCTAGCTCGTCCTGTTTTTTAAGCATACATGTTTTTCCTTGGTTACGAAGCAAAAATAGTATGCTTGAGTCTGCAGAACAATGGTGATTACTCCTAGGTTATATATCTATTTATAATTGATCTATTTTAGTAGTTCAGGTTTGTTATGACATTCTCTTCTTGTCACCTATTGGGTAAAAATGTTTTGGAACCCGTCTTGCTGTTGACTACCGTCTTGGTACAAGAGAATAATACAACCTTCCATTATCCATCAGTCTCGTTAATCCAGCTATCCATTTTTCATTGATAAGTGTAGTGCTCATCCCAGCAAGTCCTCGTTTGGGAAAGAAAGTAACCAGAAATCCCAGTCGTTAGCGCCTTCTGAAGCAGATGCCCAATACTTTCTCTGCCATACCTTATGTTGAGTTGTAAATATTCTGCAGTTTGATATTTCATTTTATAAAAGAGATACTACGAGTGTTTGCTAATCATTTCTGGAATTTGAATATAAAATTGGTTTATAAAATATTAAACAAGAACGTCGACCACAATACAACATTGATCTTTGTTACATTTCTATGAGACAGTAACTCATGGTCGCATATCCTTGTTAGATTACTTTTATATGTAACATATCCATTGCCTTTTGCGACAGGAATGATAGGTCTTTAATCTTCATGATCTTTTCGTCTTGAAGAAAAGTTACTGAAACCCATAATGTTTCCTAAAGATGAAGAGAATGTTCACCAGTTCAACAGCACAAATATTAAACACCAATGTCATATTTGAAACAATTTCCTTTGATGTGGTGGTATTAGTAGTTTAGTACCAATGTTCCATTTTAGCAATTGTTATTGTTTATCATGAGTGCCTCATGCATAATTTTTGTTTGTATCCTGACCGCCATACACCTTGTAGTCAGATTAAATTTGCCGATTTCTGAGATTTTTTTTCTCAGTTACTGATCCAGTGATGAATGTCGTGGTGTTCCTTTATATCTATTAATGTAGAGCCATGGGCTCGACTGCTGTCCAGGGGTTTTGCTACTAATCCTCTCGGCCTGTTATATCCAATGTTCCATTAATCATGTTTTGCTTTATTACTACGTTTTGGATTTTTTGTTTGTTTGTTTGTTTGTTTCAAACTCAGGCACTGGTAAAAAATTACGGCATAGCAGCTTACAGAAATTCCTTTTATGTATATTATCAATATCATCTTCCGTGAGAAATTTGTTTTTTATTTTTATTTTGAGTAAATCCGTGAGAAAATGGTTGAATGTTGGCAGGGTCAAGTGATGCCCATGACTGTCTAGATCAAAACGCTATTGCTGATTGCTTCTTATTGCTTCCTGAACAGAGAAGTGAAAAGACTTCCTTCTATTAAGCTTAACCTCCTTTTTTATAGTATGTTATGAAAAATATTCCATATTTGCAAGTTAGTATTTGTATTGTACTTGTACTCCGGATTTGTGGGATATTTTTTTCCTCCGTCCTTGTCAGGTTCGTTCTCTTGCTGAAGTATCTAAGTACGGGTTTCTCGTCTTCGGTTGCCATTTTGATTCAGGTAAACAGATGCTGACATTTTTTATTTTTGAAATAAGAGGGCATATGCATTAGACAAAAGCAACCGTAACCACGGTTGCCCGTAAGGTTTAGTACAAAACAAGATAACGCCAAAATAAGCCTGGGTTTCAAACCTGTATGGTTGTTACAGCAAGTATCGAAACATCTTAAAAGATACACACACCTTCGCTCTAGGTGTCGGAACAGGGGAAGAGGCGCGATGTCATGAGGTGAGGCTCCCCAATGTCATTTTCAGCCATCCTGTGTAGTACCTCATCCTCGAGTTCAGTCAAATTGTTGGAGACAGTTTGGTTGGCGCCCATAGCAGTAGGGGTCATACCGCTCGGGTTAGTGGAGTGTGCTGCAACAATCTGGCGGTATGGTCTACCCTAAGCGCAAAATTTTCAATTCTTACTTGCTTTATGCGAGATGGGAGATTTTTTCTACTACTATTTTCCTGAAACCTGACCAATACATTAAAGTTTCAAAGCAATTATTCGTTAGAGTCCTGGTACATAGACACCTCGCGTCCGGGACGCACTCCACGTCGCCTTCCATATCAGCATTTGCGGTTTTAAATTTATTATTATAAAGTATTGAGAAAATGAGATTTCTAATAAAATGAGTGACTACTTACATAATTAGTGGCACGACGATTCTAATTTTTCAGATATTACATAAAAAGATAAAAATTTGTATCATTTCCGTCAATAAATACACATCTTCCCTCAGCAATACACCTCTGCTCCTTAGCAAAACACATCCGTTCTGCACGGGACACCTCTTTCCTCACAGCAAATACACATATTCCATTTGACAAGTACACATTTTTACCCTAAGCAAATACACATATTTCTCTCAGCATACACATTTGTTCCGCACGGGACTCACATCTTCCCCCCAGTAAGGACACATCTTTTCCCTCAGCAAATACACATCTTTTTCCTTAGCAAATGCACATCTTGCTCTTAGCAATACACATACGTCCAACATCAAATAAACATCCGTCCGTCAACAAATACACATCTATCACATCGTGTAAGTAATGAGAATGTCTTATCTTGATGCTGAAATCATTGACATTGGCAAATGATGTATAAAATTGACGTGATTCTTCAAATGATTTGAATGACATTCTCAAATAAGGTTGAGAAAATGATTGAGCGTTTAAAAGAATGGCATGCTCGTAATAAGAAAGAATGTCAATTGCAGCGAACCAATAAAGACAAGAACCAGAGACAGAGAGAGAGAGGATGAAAGTGGTGGGATGTAATTTTCGTTGTTCTTTTGGTAACATAATTTAACGTGTGCATTTTGGAATGACAATCGTCTGGTGTATTTGAAAACAAACTGACGCTTAAATTGTCACCTCATAAATTTGGAAACAATTAAAAATAGCTGATAAAATAGGTCCATGCCGGCATCAACTTAAAGGAATCACGTTACTCCAAGTCAGCATTTTAATTAACTGGAGTACATAAATATTTTCTTATTCATTATGAGTTCAAAAGAATTAGATGAACGCCATAAAATAAGATCATTCCTCTCACGCCAAATCACTCAACTAAAGTAGTTTAATAAAACATTCCATTCCGTTTTTGGTGAATCGAGTTGATTTCTAACCCCTAAACGGAATTCTTTATTTATTACTGGTGCGAGATTTAGTTCGGTAATTGAGGAGGTATCCCGGTTGAATAAAATCACAATGTATGAACAAATAGTCTAAATACTCGTTATGTACTCCACAAAAGGCACGTTTCATGTCTAAGTAATCTTCAGCTAAAGTCACGTGGTTTGCTTTGCCAAAGACTTGACATTGTTAACGAATCCTTGCGTATATCCTCGTTTGCCTTGAATTTGATTTTGCATTTAATATATTTGTTGCTACTGAAACCGTATTGAGAATTCAACACTAACTTGGCTTAATAAGTATTTACTAGATAAATATGAAATCTAATATAATTGGCGCAATATCTAAATATTTCCATCCAAGATAAATATATAGATATTTTTGCTCCTCCAACTACCATCCAACCCTAATTATCTCCATCACCCAACGAACCCTATTAACTCACTCCTTTCACCTACTTCCATCACCTTACATTCTCACCTATAAATATGGTACCCTCCACCCCCCCAACCATCTCTCGAACAACAACCATCTCCATCTAAGTGTGTGAATTGTATTTCTAATTGTGTCTTGAGTTGTAGTCAAGTGGTGTTGTAACATTTGTTATAACACTAGAATTTTTTTGTTGTGCAAATATTCATCTGCTATGGTTGAAATTAGAGGTGTAAACGAACCGAGTCGAGTGAAATTTCTAGCTACGATCTTATCTTATGTTATTACCAAATACCAAAAAATAATTATAAATGAAACAATAAAAAATTCGAACGAACTATCGAGCTGAACATCAAATTTTTTCGAGTCTGAACAACTCGTTTACCGAACTAAGTTTGAAATTTTTTTAATTTTTCATCAAGATCTTTCATTTTTAAGTTAAACTAGACTCGAACGTTTTTCGAGTCGAACTATCGAGTCGAACCAAAGTTGACAGTCCTAGTTGAAACGACAATAGTTCTAATTATTTAATTATTCTATTGCATATGTTATCATCCACGTTGGAGTCTTTTAGATGATCATAATTACGTTTCATTTTTCGTAGCAAGAAACAACCTTCAGCCATAATATCTTACAAATAATAGGGCTAAAATTAAGAAAATGTGAATCTTGATTCCGAACTGCATGGTGAGATCCAGGTGTCTCTCAATTGTACTTTGAGAATAATTTTGTTTTTAGTTTAAGCGTCAAATTACTTGCATATAACATGTTGGTGGAATAGTTCTATGATGGATACATTTACGTTTCACAGAATTTTGCATTTTATATCATTTTCTAAATTTTACCTAAACGTCCTTATCCTCTTTTTATTTCATTTATTTGTGTGATCGTACTTGAAATTCATGCGAATCACATGCTAACGGAATTAGTTTTTTATGAAACATTTTGAACAACAAGACTTTGTTAGTATACTAATATGTAATATATTGTTTTATTAATTTTATAAATAATAAGATTAATTTTAATTGTTAAAAATAATTAGTATTATTACAACTCACATGATTTATTAATTTTATAAATGATAAGATTAATTTTAATTGTTAAAAATAATTAGTATTATTACAACTCACACGAGTCGCATCCCACATAGCCAGTCTAAGTATAATTAGTATTATTACAACTCACACGAGTCTTCTCATTTGTAAACAAGCCAATAACAATAAGTAACCCATTACTGTTGCTTTTCAGTTCCGCTCAATGCTGCTTGCATCAATTTCACATCTCCAAAATTAAAAAATTAAAAAAAAAATCCGGAAGCAATGTTGGGAACTTGGGATTAGTAAAGTAGTCCACGTTAAGCAAACAAATTAAACACAGAATCCCAGATTAATCCGGAATCCCCAAACCTATACATTCCTAATCCTAATTCCCCACAACCAATAAAATCCTATCCCAAGTCCTACTTACTATATACAACACACAACTAAAAATAAAAAAACTCCCTTTTCCCCTTTATTTTTGTTTTCCTTTCCGAAAATTAGAAAGAACCTCAAGTCCAAACCGAGGGCTGCGCCTGCGACGGAAGAAAAGAATCATCATCATCACCAACAACCAAATCGGAGTAATAAACCCCGATTTGCTCCTCAAACCCGTTCTCCTCTCCCTCCTCCCCCTTCCGATCCGGCAGCAGAGGCGTCCGGCAAAGCGGGCACGTCCTCTGGTCGAACTCCACCCAAGGATCGAGGCAGCACCGGTGGAACACGTGGCGGCAGGCAACGAGCCGCCGGACCTCGGCGCCGTCGCCGAACTCGTGGAGGCAGACAGCACAGGCGTCAGCATCTCCGGGGAGGAAGGAGTAAGGGACTGCCTGAAGCACGTCGCGGATGGCGGCGGCGTAATGGGGACGAGGTGGGGGGATATGCGCCGGCGGAATGTCAGGCGCGTCGAGGAGGTCGGAGAGTCCGAGGAATCCGAAGGCGACGGTTATGATCCGCCGGACGTAGCCGAGGAGGATGATTACACGGACGAGAAGCGTCGGGAGCATCAGCTCCGTGTAGCCGACCGGAAACCCCATAGTATCGACTGTGTTTATCTGAATTTTCAGGTGAGTCGGCCGGATTGGGATTCTCCGGTTTCCGATTCCGGTGAGGTTTGGTTTGGGTGAGTTTGGGGTGGGTTTTTTATAGGGGTGGGGTGGATGGAAATGCCCCTGGATTTTGCGAGAATGTCGAGAGTGCCCTAAGTAGTATTGCCGCCGTAGCATGTGACGTGGAGTGCGGGAGTGGAGACGGTGTTGGCGTATTAGCGTGTTTTGGAGTTGTTTTTATTGTTTTGGTAGTTTGAATTAGTCATTAGTGGACAAACGACACGGTTCGGGTTTTGTGGTGGGGATGGTTTAGTTGGGGTTTTGTGGGGAACATGGGTTTTGTCTGGTAGTGTGGTTAAGAATATGCTGGTGACTCCCTAATTTTATGCATCTCCATTGCATTAGATACAAACTTGAAAATAATTGGCTAGTTTAACTTCGCATTCTGTTTAGTGATCCTAGTCTGTAATAATTAAAAATAGTTTGTGATGTCAATGAGACGAAAAATGTACTGCAAGTTGGATCCAATGATCATTTTAGAGTGACAAGAGTATTGTTGGATAGTTTATCAACTAAGCAAGAGTTTTATAAAACTATACAAATGTAATGTCCAGAAAACAACGAAAATAAGCCAATGGTTCGATGATTTTATACAAATGTAATGTCCAGAAAACAACGAAAATAAGCCAATGGTTCGATGATTTAGTTTCCAAAGAAATTCTAGAAATAACTTCTTTACATACAAATCTACATTAGGTTACGGATGACTTAACTAAGAACTAGATCATAGATATTTATTTTCACAAGAACAAATCTGGCTACAAGCCCTAAGTTTAGGCACAATTCTCTGACTAAGTCTACTATTATTTTGTGCTTAAACTTAACACTGCCGAATTATGACTAAAAGGACTAAACTTGTTACTAAGTTAACAATCTATTGTAATTGCTATAAATTTTGCTATAATAGTTAATCAGTTGTTTCATGGATATTCACGGAATCATAATTATAGCTTTCAGTCTGTTTATGTAAATTTTATAACAAAGGGTAAGGGCTAAGGATGCAAGTGTTCTCCTTAATTAATGAATTAGTTAAAGTATAGTTGGTCGAAGTGTATTGGGGTGGTCTAAGTTTGGATTGGGTGCGGTCAACATCTTGTCTACCTTTTATTTTCTTAATAATCAAAAGTGGTTTAATTTTATTATTATCAAAGTGTGCAATTTATTTGCTGCAGTTGGTGGGATATGGAAAGTCGTCGTATTAAAAAAGAGAGTCTCAAATGATATTATATACCACACGTTTAACATAAAAATGACTAGATTCGGGCATTTAGCGAATAAGGGAAAGAAGTGATACAAACTTTAAACCTAGAAAGATAACGCTAACACTTTTGACCATTAATTAAACTACGACAAAACGATTAATGGAAGTGGTTTTGTAATTTGTTCTATTCTGATCATCTTTGCTATGTTTTCCTCATGTTCTGCTGAAGATAAAATTTATGAGATAAGGAAAATATATTATTTATTATTTATTATCACTGTTTAGTTGAGTTCTTATAAAAAAATCTTCTCTTCCTGGATACACAGTATAACTCATAGAAAATCACTGTTTCACGGATAAAAGTATGTATTTGAGAAGATAATTAAGAATCTTGTTATGTGGCTGCAATTTAATGAAAGTAAAGTAAATTTAAACAAATTTCAACCCAACATGAATATACCACAACAGATATAGTGACACACACACATTTATAGAGAGAGAAGATTCAGAAGCTTAGCCTTATTGTTGAGACTGTTGTGAACAATGATTTTGTTTAAAAAGAATAATCATAATACCATGACCACAGCTTAATAATTGGAAATGATTGTGGTTTGAAATTGAATCTCCAGACACTGTTTTTATCAACAAAAATCACTTTCCCAACGTGTGCAGTGTTTAACGCTTTTAAATTCCCAAGGAACTGGTTATCGTTCGCAATGTCCTAGGGAATTCAATTAGTAAATATCGGTCCTTCAAATAATCAACACTAGAAATTGCGTTGTAGCAAAATGAGTAGAATAAGCTAAGGAAAAAACTTTAGAATAAAGTACCCTTGATGTCACACCATCCAGCTTGTATCGAGAGGTTAAACAAACTTTAGCATCATTAACTGTTTTTTTTTCTTTTCAAACAATATTGAGGATAAGCTTATTAAGTTAACTGCACCATACATGTTGGTTCCGGGAAGAAGGCATGCAATGTCAACATATGATAAATAGAAAAAGCGGTTTAACGATTTCGCCACTAATGCATCTTTCCATTGACGTGGATATGCTTCACAGAAGCATCCAGTTAGAGAGAATTCAAGAGAAATCTAATGATCAAGCTGGACCAATTAAGCGCGATCCAACTGTCTATCCTTGGCTTGTTTAGGTTCTTGTTTATGAATTTTATATAATAATTTTGGGTTAATTGATTGGATGTCAATATAAAATATTATAATTCCTAATAACGATCATTCTACACTTATTTGTTTATATAGTATCGAAAAATCAACATTATGTACCAAATGTCATTAAATTTTCGAACGTGTCACTCATTTAACGAATTAAAAAAATAAATTTTAATTGTAAAATTTACAAATCTCGCGTTGAATAATCTACTAATTTTTTTCAAACTTCTTTTTCTTCGAACTCTATCGTTTCTCCCTCTCCACACTCTCTCTCATCCTTATTTCTTTCTCTCCTTTCTCCCTCTCCACTTTTTCACTCTCTCTCATCCCTCTCTCCTTTCTCTCTCTCCAATCTCTCCAAGTTACCACATACATCGGAATATATCAAATCCAACAAGCCACTCGCCCTTAATCCTTTCTTCTTGAAAGGCTTTTTGGTCATTTTTCCCATTATACATGGTTGACACGTCTCCAATGTTCGGTCGACCGACCGATTACTTTCGGTCGACCGTTCGAACAGATGAAAATTCCCTGTTATCGGTCGAGACATGTCCGGTCGACCGTGCCCGATCGGTCGACCGTTTACTGCTAACCGGTCGACCGTTGGAGCACTGTTTTGCAGACTTGTCAAATTTCGGTTTAACCCCTACAAAATTTGACATTTCGGGATTAGTAGTAAATTCACAACTTATGTAACATATTATCCTATGCAATGATCAATCATTACACCCCATAATATTTACATCACATATGAATTTTATTTAGATTCTAATTATGTTATTAATCACAACATAATTTTGATTTTGATTGTTCACCCAATGTGTCATATTTTCTACATGAAACCCGACACATCTTATGAACTCAACATCCCCATTTCTATTTCCCAGTTTTGTGGTGTGACCTATGGGAGGATCTAAACTAAGTTGGCAGTGATATTAAGAGCTTAATATCACAAGCTATAAGCGGTATCTAGCCACACATTATAACTCCTAATTAGTTAGATGTCTTAATTCCACTTGAACCAAAACCCGATCCATTTAGTGATGGAGTGCACCACTTGTGTCCGTCCCTTGCCTCATGATATTAAGAATACACACAAAGTAGTGTTGTGTCATCTTTGTATTAGTATTCATTTCTTGACCTATTTAAGCTAGTTATAAATATGTGACTTAACTCAAATCACATTGTGCACATTATAATTTTGTTTTATCAAGGGGTCCACTAATATCATCACTCAATTAAGAGGGGCAATGATAGTCTTTTGACTAACTATCTTCTCCAACAAAAGTTGTACTTAACCAACCAATGCCTTTACACTACACTTATCGATAGTTCAAGACACTGATCTAATTAAGTATTCCTTAAGTGATTAGATATAAGTCTCATATCAAAGGACCAAAGACACAGTAAAATATTAATGACACAGAAACACATTTCTATAATATTTTACTTATTAGGTCTATTCAGTATACAAAAGTAATATTTTCCTCTTTTGCATACCCGTGTTGTCACTCACTTGTAGAGCTACAATGATCTATGACCAAACACGACAATCTTAACCCGGTAATTAATGTCCCATGTTAATTACCATGATTGCGAATATCTTTTGTTTTATGTAAACCAATATCTTTTAAAACTCTACGGTTAAAGACCAAGAGTCTCTTCCTTAACACTTTTAAAAGACGAATAACATAAACAAGGAACAAAATGATTTCTCATTCAATTCATAATAATTGGCATTTAAAAGTAAAATTTTTAGAACACATTCCCTTCAATCCTCGTTCTTTTGTTCTTTTGCATGTGTTGAAACACTATTTAAAAAAATTTGTAGATCATGGATAATACATTTTTAATCATTTATAAATTTGTACTCAATCGAAAAAAGACATAAAGGAGGAATTTAAGCCTCTACTGTAAAAAACCCCAAGTTTAGTCACACGTTGCTTAACATTAGAATGTTGGGGTGGGATATAAAGACATGAGCTCACTACCATAACACTTACCAACTTAAGTTTTGTGACAATAAGTGAGTGTTGTGGGCCAGTGAGCACATGGGTGACGGATCGGGACCCGGGCTCGATGCGGGTTCAGGGTCGGGACGTTACAGATGGTATCAGAGCCTGAACGAGCCGGAATTGTGGGAAATAAGTGCTACACCTAAAGGGTGTGAGTCACCTCTAGAATCCCACAACGCCTGGTGACTGAGTGGCTTGACCCTGACGAGGACGTCAGGTGTTCAAGTGGGGTAGGTTTTAAAAACCCTCAAGTTTAGTCCGACATTGCTTAACATGAGAATGTTGGGGTGAGATATAAAGACATGAGTTCACTACCATAACACTTACCAACTTAAGTTTTGTGACAATAGGTGGGTGTTGTGGGTCAGTAGGCACATGGGTGACGGACCGAGACCCAGACTCGATGCGGGTTTCGGGGACGGGACGTTACATCTAGTATTAAATACAACGACTCGACTAGGCCAATCAGTTATCCCTACAGCTACACTTACGAATCTTCTATAAATTTAAATCAATCCGATTCCCCATACTTGTGATCTTCATGCAATGAACGTACATTATACAATCACAAACGAACAAATAATTGCTCTTTAAATAGAAGACTAGCTAACTAACCATTTGTCAAAGTATAACACAGTTTATTAAGCAATTAGTGTTGTGTGTGCAACATTATAATAACGTTGGATCAACTACTATTCACGTACGTAGATGCTTAAGTTTTCATACCATCATGGTTGGACCAACAAAATTTTACAAAATTTACCGATATCAATTTGTCTTGTAGCTTAATTGAACAATTTTCTTTTATATTTTTAATCTTAGGATATTAATTTTGGACGGCGTTTCTTCGTGGAAGCTGATGTTACCAATTATGTTCTTCGAGTTTGTGGACACGCCAATAAATGACTAGATCTGGGTTTAATTAATGGTCTGTGAACAAAATTTAACACATTTGGTATTTATACTTACAAGACACACACAACTTCATCGGCAGCGATGAAAACAAAATTTTAAAAATTGATCTTCTACGGATAAGATCATGTATGAGATGTAAGCAAAACAGATTTTTTTTTTAAATCATTTATTTTTTATATTAGATCTCAAGATATAATTCACGTTCGTAGCTGATTTCCCGGTCTAAACTAATGTAAGAATCAGAACCTAGAAAATTTTGAACTAACCGGAATTGATCGCGGAGTATTGATGATACGTAATTAAATCCATGTCAGAGTTGAGTGTGTGATGTAGGAAGAATCCATGCCTATGTCACAAGTCACATGCATTAGTATGTATTAGTCAGTTGTGATTATAATTTCTAAAATTAGAAATTGCACCTAAAGTTAATTAATCAATTCTTAATATGCTTTTCAGACGCCTTATGATTGAAAAGATGCATTCATAATGTTTTCACAAGGTTACGAGAACCAGAAACAAATACGATTGACGTTAGCATTTGCTAAAGAGGTCTCGTCAGCTTGAATTGAGGTTGCAACAACATTCGTACCACTTTCGAAAGGTCTCAAAAAGTTTAAAATAAAAAACGGTATCAAGAAGTTGTACGTCATGAAGTTTAAATTATCTTTTCAACTAGTGCTTCTCTATGATACGTCATGAAAAATACCTTACGGACACACTACCATAATTTCTTTTATTAGTTAGACCACCCACGGGGGGACGCGCCCATTCGGTTGGTTTTTTTTTGTTAAAATTATTTAATATATGTTTTTTATTTATTGTTTCAAAATATGTTTTTTATTTTATTCTATTTTTAACATTTTTTAATTTTTGTTCTGAGATAATATTTAATTGATAATATTTGGCAACGCTACAGAAAGAATGCAAATTATTAATAATTTTGGAATATGTATTTTAATATTTTAAGCTTTGATTATTGTAATATGTACTCGTCAATTATTAATTATCAATAATGTTTTTGTGATTTAATAGTAATGCGTGTTGTTTAATTACATTAAGTAATTGTAAAGATAAATTATTTTGTAGTTTATGGATTATTGTGAAAAAATAAAAAATAAAGTAAAAAAATGATGTAGAAGAAAGAGTGTTGAAAAATAAAAGAGGGTAATAGAAGTTTTTGAAAATGGATGGACTAAAGGACGCGATGACGTGACAACGAGAGAAATGGTGAAGGTGGGGTGTTTGGGGGAGGGTAGTGGGTGGTCTCAGGGCATAGTTAACCACAGGGCTTGGACTTGGGTGCCCAGACCACGTCCTCCGGGGGTGGCCACGTTCCCCCGCCTCCTTCTCGCCCGTGCGCGAAGTCGGGCGGTGGGCGTCATGATTGCGCACTTGGGTGAGCACGTTGGGTATGGGTTGGGTGGGGGCACGTGTCGCCCACCCATTCGTTTTTTTATAATTTCTTAAAAATGTTAAAAAAATATTTTAAAATCATATAAAATTATTTTTATTTTTTTCTCTCCTGAAATTATGTTTTTATTTGTTAGAATTTTTTAGTTTTTTTTTAACTCGTGATTGATCTTAAATGACGTAGAGAAAAGAAAATGTAGAACGTGAGGCTACCGAGGGTGCTGTTATTTATGACCTTAGTTTCGTGAGTGCACGTAAATAGAAACTTTTTTCTTCTTCAAAACATGCAAACGAGGACATCAGTACAGACAAATAAGGTTTGTGCAAAAAGGAAGCCTTAACTTGTGTTTGACTATCTTTTAGAAGTTGAGTCATTAAAAGACTAGACGTAAGAAAAAAGTTAATTTCTTATCATGCCCATGATTAGTACGTGTCAAGTCACATCATCAAAATTAATTTAATTTATTCCATTACCGAGGTTATTATAAATTACGTAAGAAATTTACATTAAATAATACTAATCAATGATACACACGCCATAATGAATGAGCCCCACTTAGAACAAAAAAAGCAAAATTTTCCCAAGAAAAAACTTATACTGAAAATAAAAATTAATGTCAACATGAATTGGTCAAACGAAGAGCGCGCAAGAAGGAATTGAACAATGATATGCGAGAAACTTAGACCTAAATTAATGATCAGTAATTTCTTGGGTTGGAGATCACTTATGGTCACCTCATGCATACTTGTTTCTTTTTTGAAAAATGATAGGGTTACTCTTAATTATTACGTGGATTATACATCTGCATCTTATCAATTATAGCTTGTTGTTGGTGTGGAGATTTAAGTTACATCACATCTCCACCTGATTCGCACAATGTGTATCAAACTAATTTCTTTTATTAAATTAGAGATAATTAAATAATATCTCACAGACAAAAAAAAAGAGTGAACAATTCTTTTTCATTTTTCATTTTCTTAGCTACATGATGGAGACATGAACCAGACGTCATAAGAGCATATAAAAAACAATATCACATCACTACAAAGAAGATCGCATCTCCAACAACAAAAATAACGTTGGTATCCAGTTTTATTATAAAAGCACAACCTCCAACCAATATAAACATTTAGAACTTCAATGGATGACGATCTGTTTGGATGTGTTCTTCCCCCAAATGAAAATTTTCTTCAAAAATACTAAGCAAGTTTCGTTTTCGATTATTTTTTTTCCATTTTTCATTTTCTTGTATTGTTTTAAGGGGTCAAAATCGCATCTAATGAAAAGCATAATAATAATCATAATCATGTGCAAAGATGAAGACACGAGGACTATGAAATAGTTGATATGATTTGATGGATGGTTAGACTTGTAACATGAGATTGACAAGAATCACAATTCCATTCCTGCCTATTCCGCAGAGATGTAGGCAATTTTCTCTCTCTTTGAAAAAATTGGATGGTTACAGAAGTTGTTTCTATCGGCTCAATAACTTGTGGTTTTAGCATCACATATACTGTAATACTGTGGTAACTTAGAACAAATTTATGCACATTTGGTTAATGAGGGTTTAGAGCATAACCAATTACATTAACAATTGTGAACCTGATTTTATCCAATAATGCATAGTTAAGATCAGAAATTAAATCTTAATAAACTTATTAAATGAAAAGTGAGGATAAAATAGATTAAATAAATAGTTAACTATATATTTATTTAAATATATAGTTAAATAGACGAACTAAATTTGCCTATATCAATTTGTCTTGTAGCTTAACTTGGACAATTTCATTTTTTCATTTTTTTAATCTTAGGATATTAATTTTGGATGGTAATTTGTAACTCTATTTTTTATATTGGAAGGCATATTTTCGTGGAAATGATGTTATCAATTATGTTCTTCGGGTTTGTTGACACGCGTATAAATGACTAGATCTGGGTATAATTAATGGACCGTGAACAAAATTTAACACATTTTGGTATTTATAATTACAAGATACAAAAAAATTCATCGTCAGCGATGAAAACAAATTTAAAAAATTGGTGTTATACGGAAAAGATCATGAGATGTAAGCAAAGCAAATATATTTAAAAACTAATTTGTATTTTTTGATTAGATCTCAAGATATAACTCACGTTCGTATCTGATTCCTAATCTTAACTAATGTAAGAATCAGAACCTAGAATTTTTCGAACCAACCGGAATTGATCGCGGAGTGTTGATGATACGTAATTAAATACGTCTGTGTTGAGTGTGTGATGCAGGAAGAATCTATACCTATGTTACAAGCCACATGCATAAATAAGTATTAGTTAGTTGTGATTACAATTTCTAAAATTAGAAATTGTACCTAAAGTTAATTAATCAATCCTTAAGATGCTTTTCAGACGCCTTAGACCATCACTAACCATGACCTGGACGACCTGGTCATCAGCTTCTCTCTCTTCAAAATCAATTTTCTCTCTCTTCCACGTCAGCTTTCTCTTTCCTCAACTCACATTCTTCTCTTTCCTACACTATTCACCTCTTAACCACAACCCAACAACCTATCTCTCTCATCCACATCATTTCGGGGTCCATCTTGGTAAAATTTTTAAAAAGATAAAAGAATTTCTAAAAAATCAAGATAATTATAAAACGTATTTTCATAAAAAAATAAAAAAAATCTCTAACAAAAAATTCAAAACAAAAACAAAATCAAAAATTAAAAAAATTAAAAAAATTCAACCCGGGTTGGATGACCCGGTCATCTATGACCGAAACACAACCGATGTTTTCCCCCGTTAAAAATAATTTTTTGTGACGACCTGGTCGTGACCGAGGTTTTTATCCCGAGGGATGCTCTTAGGATTGAAAAGATGCATTCATAATATTTTAAAAAACTTACGAGAACCAGAAACAAATAGGATTGACGTTAGCATTTGCTAGAGAGGTCTCGTCATGCAGCTTGAATCGAGGTTGCAACAACCACAAGAAAATCCTCATTTCGTATCATTAAATATTCATAGCACTTGTACCACTTTCAAAAGGTGCTTCTCTATGATACGTCATGAAAACTATCTTATGGACAAGACAAACTACCATAATTCTTTTATTAGTTAGTTTTTTGAGAGTATGTAAATAGAAACCTTTTCTTCCTCTTCAAAACATGCAAACTAGAACATCAATACAGACAAAGAGTGCTAGCGCAAAAAGGGTGTACAATTCTTTTTAATTTTATAGTTTCTAAGATACAGGATGTAGTCATGAACCACACGTCCTAAGAGCATACCCTAAAAAACAATATCACATCACTACAAAGAAAATCGCATCTCCAACAACAAAATAATGTTGGTATCCGGTTTTATTATAAAAGCATAATCTCCAACCAATATAAACATTTAGGACTTCAATGTATCACTTATCTTTTTGGATGTCTTCTTCCCCCAACCGACAATTCTCTTGATAAAAGTCCCCCGAGACGCAGCCGAGTTGGTTAGTTACGTGGGTTCACGAATCTTAGGTCACAAGATCGAATCCCAGCAAGGCACTTTATTTAATGCTAATGCATTCCTGTGAAAATGGTGTTGGACCACCCCCAATTTGGAGCCGCAACCCGCCTGTCCCAAGGGGGACGGGTGTCGGGTAATTTTGGGTCATAAAAAAAAGAGACAATTCTCTTGATAAAGAAACACGAACTATGAATCAGTTGATATGACATGATATGATTTGATGGATGGTTAGACTTGTAACATGAGATTGACAAGAATCACAATTCCATTTCTGCCTATTCCCCGGAGATGTAGGCAATTTATTTATTTATTTTGGCTTTGAAATAAATTGTATGGTTAAAGGCGAAGTTGTTTCTATCAGCTCAATAACTTGTGGTTTTAGCATCACATATACGGTGGTAACTTAGCATAAAATTATGCACATTTGGTTTGAGGGATTAATTAGAACATGACCAATCACGTTAATAATTGTGAACCTAACCTTATCCAATAAGAGCAAGGATCAAATTCTAACAATCGTATCCGTACGTTTTAGATGTTGGTATGGGGGGGAGGGGGACGGGTGGTTAGAGTAGATTATATAAAATAAATAAATAACTAATCAACTAAGGTGAATTATTTTTCTTTCTCATTTTGCACCTAGATCCAATAGTTAATTCAAATAGTCAACAACTGCGAAATTGACTCCGATTCTTGACCTATTTTTTTCCATTAATGTAGAAAATAACTATCATATGGAAATCGTATTTAGGTTCTTATCAAGAATCCAGCATGATATTGTAAGACAATGATTTTCTTCTCCTTCTCATTACTACAAATGACGAGATACCACAATTAGCCACCAAATGCAATTAACTTCATTGTCTTCGAGTGGAATAACGGAATGTACGTAACTAAACAACCGCGTATGCCCTATCGTGAACTTATCTTAAAACTATTTGTAATGTATTAGTTGTTGTTAAAACAGTAGTTGGTGACATAATGACAAGTAACAAATAACAAACTCCATCATGTATTGTCTAGACCAGTACTTGTTAATACCCACTTGTAGTAGCAGTAGATAGCAAGTTACCATCAATACCAAGTAGCTATAGCATGCTTATATACTATATATACACCAGTAATTCCATCACTATCCAAGGAGCTCGTACTGTTATGATTGGTCGGTGCATGATATATACTGTTATTGACTAATTACGACATCATTATTTGTATTTGTTTTATTCTTTATTTTTGTACTATAATGATTACTTAATGATAATTAGATCACTAATTAATTTTATTGGTTTTACTACTAAATTCTCTTTTAACCACAATTTATAAGGTCGATAATGGCAAATTTTACTACGTATTGATGTACCGATGTATATTATTATCTAAGGGTTTTTCATCATGTTTGAGATAGTCGGATTGTAACATATTTATTTTTGGAATAACCAACATCATAAATTATTCCCGGATAAGTGAGTTGCACCTTGGAATCTCGACAAAGCCGAGTTAAAAGACCACACAAAAAAACCCAAATATTCAAGCATTTCATTTTATCTCCATTAGTCTAACATATATTGAAGCAAAATCATAAGGTGAAGGCGTCCTATTGCCATCCAACAAGGCAACGACCATATCAAGGTGGATCCCACGTATTTCTATCTATGTGTAAAATCTAAAATCCAATTTAAGAAGGGGACAACAAGTTTTTGTAGTCCATGGTAAACAATATCGAATCGAATCCCTACTTTGTTGAATGCATATTTGTTTGTTGATTAATTAGAAGCCAAGTGATGCACGATTTCATGTATATCTAAGCTTCTTAAGAACGTTTTAAAAGAAAGCAATGGTCGGTGATTGTTTTGACTGAAAATTTTCAACGAAGACTGCAACTTTAATTTACAGATAATCTTAAAATCTTATGTTTTATCAGATGCAGTGGTCGGTGTGTTCGTTAAGGTCCAAGATTTAATTATTCTTTACAAGTCTCTATGTCAGGCCAACACAATAAACAATTTTTATCTTTCTTAATTTATCTAATTTTTCATACATGTAGACCACCTAATTATGCAAACATATGCTTACTAACTATAATTTGTAAGTTGATTAATCTTTATTGGTCACATAATTCATAGTCTTTCCTCATCTATTTCCTAGTACTGTCAGAAAACAAGTATATAAACAAAATTTTGGTACTCCATAGACACTCCAACATTAGTTTTATCATGGAAGTTTTGCTTGGATACCCTTGTAAAACTACATTATTGGACATTTGCCCCCTTATAGTTTTAGATTGGCCATGTACACGTGCAAACTCTAGTAATTGCGTTTTTGTACTTCCATCCGGTCTCCGTTAGATTCTTGCCGATGTCGATTGACAACCGTAAGTTAAGTTTGACGTTTCGTTAGATAGTTAACAATTTTGATCGATCCCTTCTCTTCGAAACCCCCAATCCCCAACGAAATCCACCTCTCTGGCAACATCTACCCTACATCTCTAGCGGAATCTAAATTTCTTCCGCCCACTAGTTGTCTCCGACCACATCTCGCTCCCCAGTCCAATCAAGCCCGACAAGTCCGTCGTCGTCCCACCTGTTACAATGCACACAAGAAGTGGACTGAAGTGATTGAGAAGAGGAAGGTCGATATTTTATAGGGAAGGCGGGCTAAAATTATTTGGTTAATTAAGAGTTTAATTGAGATGGTTAATCATGCCTAAACTACTAACCAGGGGTGAGCATAACCCGGTCCGGGTTCCGGTCCGGACCTTTTTGAAATTTTGGTTTCAGTCCGGTCTGATTTTTGTTTTTTGTTTTAAAAAATCCGGTTTTGGACCGGACCAGATCATCGGATCGGTCCAGTCCGATCACCGGTCCAAAGCCATCCGGTCTGGACCGGATGCTCACCCCTACTACTAACTAAACAAATATATCTCTAATGAGGTTAACAGACCGGATGAAAGTGCACAAACACAGTTACTAGAGTTTACACATTTACATAACCAATATAAAATTATAAAGGAACAAAAGTCCAATAAAATAATTTTACAAGTGTACCCAAACAAAAATCCCATTTTATTATATGGGCATTTTGGATTGAAGCATAAATCATAGATCGTGCCATCAACTCAAGAATCTAATGCAAAAAAGCAAAAGTAGTAGTTGAGCTCCTATATTATGTGGTGGTGGTAACTATTTGTAGGACTTATCTAATCATATGGGAGGACATTCTGGTGTAATCAAAGGAATATGGTAGGCTTGTAGATTGTACACGTCCCCCAAAGGTTCTCTAAAAGTGGCTCAAACTTATCCTATCGATACACCTTTCTAAATAATTTTTCCAATTAACAAAGCTTTTGGGAACGTGGTGTATCTTAATTAATCCAACCAGAACGCTGATTATTAGAGTCAAATGCCATATTACAGTCAACTTAATTATTTTTTAGCGTATGAACTTTCAAGTGTTAACCGGTCAAATGTAGTGTAAAGTGGTTACGCTACTTACGTAAGCTTGGAAAACAAGAGCACTTCCTCGTGAGTTTCGTTTCAAAATCAAATGCAGTGTAAGTATCTTGATTAAATCTAAATTTATCTCATCTAGTTTCAGATGATAATATATATGTGAATGATGGGATATTTCTGAGTGGACGGTGATTCGAACTGAGGACCCACATTTGGACCTACTTCTATGAGTGGTCAGACCAGGTTGGAAGTGGTCAAGCTAATGCATGGGCAAGCGAATGAGTGGTCACGACTCACGACTCACGACAAGCAACATGTGACTGATCAAACTAAATTTTGATTAGTGTTAGAAGTTTATTTTAATTATCAAAGTGAGAATTGAACCGACGTCACATTTTCCACCTAGCCGGGGTTTTCACCGGTTAGGATATGCAACAGATGTATTTCTATGTCCTAAAATACTGTGGATTTTCATAATCATTAGTTAATTAGTAACAAATGTGTTAAACAAGGATTTTTTAAAAAAAATTATATAAAAATTGGAAAAATATAATCATGCGAAACTTATTTGGAAAAATATGAGATAGATAAATGACACATGTGATACAATTTTCATTGACAAAAATCGGCATCACGAATGTTTTTTTATTGATGAAAATGACATCACAGATATCATGTTTTGAACAAAAAAGACATCTGAGATGTTTTCACCAAAGGCAAGAAAATGACCGTCAGCCACCCCTCTCCTCTCACCTCCAAATCACTCCTCACTCCATCTCCTATGAAATTCAAACTTTTGGTTGTTTTTCTTTCTGTTTTTTGATCTCGATATGAAATGTAATGTATGATTGTTATTTTGATGTATTAAATGTAGATTTGTACACTCGAAATAATGAGCTTCAGTACCAAATTGATTGTAGTTTTTTCAATGTAATTGTAAAATTCATGGACGACATTCTAGAATATGAAGATTGTAACAGACAAATGATGAAGGTTAGTAGTGAAATGTGACATCAAGATCTTTGTAAAAAAGTTTGTTGAATTTGTCCAAAAGAAGAGTTTAAGCTGACATTAAGATGCAAATGACCATCGTATGAAAAGTATAACAATGCTCATGCGTTTGATGATTATAGCACAGAAATAATGTTATCCTTATTTAATAGCATGAAGAATGTTGGATTGTATGTTCATAAACAACTCAAACATTATACTATTGTGTGTTGGATTTCGTCACATTCTTATATGTATATTTTTTTTAAAATTTATCCATGCAAACAATACGGTTTCATATTTTTCAACAACTTTATGTACAAGACTTCATAATTGTATTTCAATATATATTATATTTTATATAACACAATATATATATATATATATATATATATATATATATATATATATATATATATATATATATATATATAATCATACATAAAGGATTGTCAAATCCTTTTAACCAATCGGGAGTTGGGTTGCACTTCCTTGGAATTTTCTCCAAGTGTTCACCAAACTCTAAATAAGATTAGAGAGATTGAAACTAGTCAATCAATCTCTAATGCTAGGTTAGAATCTAGCTAATAACTTCATCAATGCACCAACGAACTTAATCTCCAACCCCTTAATTAATCTGGAGAATTTTCAGATGGAAAAGATGGAGAAAATATGGAGGATAGAATTTTGCATTCAATTAATCAAGGGAATTGATGAGAGACCTATTTATAGGGCATCCTCAAACTCACATCTAAACGAATCATATTTTGACACATCATTATCCCATAACCTCATTTCACCAATGTTGAATAAATCAAGCCATTAATCGGCATAATATATCTTATTAATATGTGCAAAAATGTGGACAAAACGGTTTAACCGAAAGCCTAATCGATCGACCGATTAGTTACCTCAAATGATAATTTCAGTCGGACTGAACACCAAACGGTCGACTGATTCTCTATCATGAAAAGTCCCTGAAAATTTCGATCGAACCATGTTTCACGCCGATCGACCATTCTCTTACCAAGAAAGTTTCTGATAATTTCGGTCGAATCGCGCGTCCATCCGATCTCATTCCGGTCGACCGTTCCAAAGATTTTGGTCGACCGGTCACGAAACGATCTACCGTTTTGACATATTTTTTGCCTTCACAAATTTTAGATTAATATTCAACAAAAATTGAACTTTTGGGTTTTAGTAAATTCATAAGTTATATTGTTATTGATCACATTATATTATGTAATATATTATCATATATAATGTAAAAACATTATACCTCATAATCTATACATCTCATACAAATTTATTTTATTCTAACCATGTCGTAGGACATATTAATTTTTTATTCTACCACATGCATTTTATTTCAATACATCATATAAAATAAGAAATTATATTTCTTGTTTCACAGTTTTGTAGTGTGACATATATGAAGATCTAAGTTATGTTGACAATGATAAAAAATCATTTTATATAATAAACTAGAAGCGGTATCTAGCTACACATTATAGTTACGCAAATAACAAATATGTCTTGCTCACTTGAACAACACACGATCCATTTAGTGATACGTAATAATATCACTTGTGTTTATTCATTGACTCATGATATTACGAATATTATATAAAGTAGAAATATGTCATTTTTAGATTATATATATTCTTTTCTTGATCTCTTAAGTTAATTATATATATGTAACTATATATAAATTACACGATACACATTATAATTTCGTTTTATCAATGTGCTCATTAATATCATAACTCAAGTTAAGAGAACAATGATAATATTTTGACATCATCTTTTCCAGTGTGACCGTTTGGGCATGTTTGTTTGACCAAAAAATCACAGTGATTTTGGTAACGTGTGATGGGTCGACCGTCCGGTTTCATGGTCAAACCGAAACCGCAGTTAAATGCCTATCGGTCGGCCGGTAGGCAAGTTTCGGTCGACCGGTGAACATGATTTTGCTGGAATTAATTAAGGGATTAATGTTGATCATGAGCTGAATTTGTTCCAATTGTGGTCAAACGTTTTTAAGGATGAGTATGTGTCAATTTGTGATTGGTTTAAGGAAGAGAAAAACAAGAGATCATTAGTTAGTGGATAACCCATGATATGAGTGTTGGGAGAGCCTATAAATAGGTCTCATCTCCCTACTTGTTTAAGAGAATGCAAACCAATTCTCTCTCTCCCTAACACCCTATTAATTCATCCGAAAATTCTCTTAATTATTCAAGGTTTTGGAGATTAAATTCTCAACAGCTTTAGATGAGTTATCAACTTGATTCTAAGCTTAATTAGAGATTAAATTGGCTAGCTCATTTCTCTCTAATCTTGTATAGAGTTTGGTGAACACTTGGAGACGGATCAGTGGGTGGTTCGATGAGCAACGCAAGTACGCAACTCCGAATCTTCATAAATGTTTTACAGAACCTTTGGGTATGATCTTATGTTTTTTGTTTATTTTAATATATGTAGATTTACATGATATTAGAATAAACACAAAATAATGTACATGAAACCACTGAAAATATGAATATCGATCTTGTATGCATGTATAAATTTTAAAAAATATATACATCCATAGGAGCACGAAATCCTATAATATATACTTAAGGTTTTATAATGTATTTCTTATATTTGAATGTGTTTCTTATATTTCAATATATATACTTAAGGTTTATTTTATAATGCATTTTTAAAAATAATTGGAATCAATTTAAAAATAATTGGAATAAATGTGTGCATTTATGCCTCAAGCATCAAAGCATATGAGTTGTTTTTAGTTACAGAGTAATAACATGGGTAGTACGATATATAAGTGTTGTCTTGCCCAATTAATAATCATATGCATGCCTTTTCTCTTGACCTGTCAACCAAAATCAAGAAATCTACTTATAAAACTCATTTTGTAACCCCAAAAGTGGGGGGTAAACGAACAGAGTTATAAGTATTGAGATATAAGTATTATCTTATGTTACTACCAAATACATTTTTTATTATAAACGGAGCAATAAAAAAATCGAGCGAGTTATCGAGCTGAACATCAAATTTTTTCGAGTTCAAGCGGCTCGTTTACCGAACCAAGTTTGAAGATTTTTTTGTTTTTCATCAAGATCCATCATTTTCAAGTTAAATTAGAGTCAAACGTTTTTCGAGTCGAGTTCGAGTCGAGCTATCGGGACGAGCCAAAGTTGACGACCCTGCCCAAAAGACCAAAACCTATAATATAACTCCTTACCTTTCCCATGCACCGAAAATAAACTATTACCTTCGTGCTCAATGACATTTGAGAGTTAAAATTTCCACGGAAACGATAACATATATTTTTTCAGTCCAACTAAAACATTACTAATAAACGTAAATAATTTTATTTTACCACATTTTTAGATTTTTTATAATAAAAACAAGATTTACAATCAAACAACGACAACACAACATCCATACAACCACAACACCACATCCCACAACCAAACAATCAAAACAATAAATTCTAATCTAAATATACACATTTAAAGTTAAAACCATGAACGTATACATATGAAATCACAAACAATGCAAAAGCCTAACCAAAACGACGACGGGAGGATACAGAATTGCTGGAGTCATCGTAGTGGAGAACGTGGATGAGGGGAGAAGTACTGAATGCGTGGGAAAGAAGGGGTCGGCGCCCCTTTATTGTCTTAGCAAAATTGATATCTCGGATGTCGTCTTTTGTTACGAAAAAGTTATCACATGTGTCATTTTTAGATAAAAACGACATTTACGATTTTGTTTTTTTTGTTAATGATAATACAAGTGTCGTTTATCTGTCTTATATTTTGCTAAATAAGTTTCGTAGAATTATATTCTTCCAATTTCTTTTTATTTATTTATAATTATTTCTCCTTAAACAAACTTGTCCACGATGTATAGATTGATGGAGGAAAAAAGCAAATGAGGGAATATCAAGGAGATAGCGTGAGAAATACAACTTAAAAAAATTGCTCTATGGTATACCCTTTTTCGGGAGAGGTCGATTGATTTTGAGAGTAATTCCATATTGTCGTTGGATAATTACGTGCAACGGTTGACCGCTCGAGGGAGACAATCAATGATTTTGCATAACACGTCACCAGTGACCAAAGTGGTTTTATTACTGATTAGTGGTAGGCATCAATTTTAATTACCACGAGTTTTGATTCGCATCCTACAAACTACAAGTTATGTACATAGAAATCAAACTTGCTTCCACACCCATTCAATTGTTACATAATATTTTCTTACTTGGTTACATCCTAGTCTACGACGCATGTGATTGCTGAAGACAAGCAAGATTAAAACCCAACTATTCTTGATGTTAAGGGTTAAGACTATCAAAATTTGACAAGAATGTGAAGTGGAGGTGATGTCTTTAATTTAGATGTTCCGTCTTAGGCTATGTAGCTCGCAAGAACTGGTCCCACTCCAACATTTGTCCATCCGTGTCTGTTGTCTAATTGCCCTCTTTTCCTGTTGGATGGACAACCAAATCACTTTGGTGTTATCCCAATGTGATTCTACTGCTTTGGTTTCCAGTGGAACCAATCAGATGTGGCATTCTTCCAATGACACTCCACTTGTTAGTTTCTACTTTCTAATGAAGTGTAATTATTTTCGTGAAGCTGTAACAGCTCATCAAAGTTGGAAAAAATATCTGACATCTAATGAAGTGTAATTTTTTTTGTGTTTTTGTTTTAACAAATGTTTTAAAAATAATTTAAAATCGTTTCCTCAAATATATTTTTATGAAAATAAGTTTTTTATTTGTTTATATTTTCTAGAATTTTTTGATAATTTTTCGTATTTTGCCTATAATTGATTTCGAAATTACGTGTAAGGGAGAGAATGTAGGGCGCTTGAGGTGTTTTTGGGTGTGATTAAGAAAAAATTAGAAGGGTTGATTTGAGCTGACGTGACGGAGAGAGAAACCAGTGCGCCCGGGGACTTTCCGGGCGCTGTTAACGATGCTCTAAAAGATTAACCTCTTCTATAACAACTCCAAGAAGTTGTCTTCGCAATTTCTCAAAACCTTGTAAGTTTCAACATTAGAAAATGTGAACTTCAAAGAAGTCAAAATTCAATTGCTCAGGGTTGTTTGGAATCAAATTGTGAAAATTAGTTTCCGATTCCTAAAGATGAAGCACTAATGTGATTTACAGTTGCTCTTTGAAAAATCAGCCCGTTCATACTAAGACGAGGATAAGTTTGACAATTGATTATGAGATTATCGAAATGCGATTCCAAATGAACCTTAAGACACTAGATCTTACGACTAATTTTTACATCCAAATAAACTTCCTCTGCGTCTATTGCGGAAAACACTTGAACAACCCTAACTCATTTGACAATGCGACTTGAGAAGCTAATTACAGATAACTTCTACAAGCTAATTCACAAACTCGAAGAAAACTGTTGCAAAGCTGGTGTCTTCATGGATGTTGACACAGACGCTAGTCCACACAAATGGACCATATTAGACTAGGTAATTTTTCTTCCCAAGTACAATAATTCGAGATCATGGGCAACTTTTGTTGTTGGTGCCTGGTGTCCATTGGAGAAGGCTAGTGCTCACATGTCTTAAGACCTCTGACTTGTTTTGTTCCCAAAGGAAAAGTTACATTGAGGAATATCATATAGATTTATGTTGGCCAGGATGATTTCTACATTACAATTCCAAAACAAAATGATTGCTATAATACAACAATAATTAGAGTTTTGGGGAGCAAAGACAAGGCACGAAAATGTAGCATGGTTATCACATGTTGAGGTGTAAATGGATTGTAGTGGTAGAAAGCCATATAGTATATAGAAGATGGTAACGGTTGCTGAAGTTATTAGATTGTGCACCATTTGTATTTTTTGTATGACCTAGAATTTTCACACTCGCCCCCATTTTGGGACAGGCGGGCTGCAGTTCCAAATTGGGGATGATCCAACATCATTTTCACTAGGACGTTTGACATGTCATTGTTGGAGTTTGAACCCGAAATGTGTGTTCGACCATTTGTTGAAATAAGTGTGTATAATAGCCACCAAGAAAGGGTTAAATAGTGCACCCAGACCATATTGCGATATGGAGAGCCTACTAATTTATCAAAGTACCGCAGGATGGGAGTGGGAATTGGGTTTGATTCTCATATTCATGACAACCCGTGTTATATTAACAACATTGAGGTCCTATTAGTTTTTTTTTGGGTCCCACTAGGTTTTCTACAAGAACATCTTTGATAGCCCACACATTCTACTGAAGGGTAAGTTTTCCTTGTTTAATTTGAGGTCAATTTATGGTTGAGAAAAGATAAAAGGGGGAAAACGCGGATTTTTTTTTGGGTATAAGTACCTGAGAACGATAGATAGCTGAAGTGGTAGGAGATGAATAGCTCTTTCACAAGAAGAAGAATGATATTTGTGCTAATACGTGGAAAATTTAAAGTATCCATATACAAGTATAAAACAACCCGTTGTTTTTTGTTAAGATAAAGAGATAACGAGCTACCAGAATCATGTGTAACTACAGCGTGACAAGATCCAACACCATATCCAGCTGTCTTTTATTCGTTTTAATTAGTGTTTAGGACTACATCCCTAGATCGTTAGCTTTTTTGACGTTTCCGTTTTAAACGATGGTGTTCTATATTAAATGAACTGAATAATTTATGCCAACACGACCGTCCAACTGAATAACAATAGAATAAACTAGAAAGATGTAAAGCCCGTGAAAGAATAGCAACGAATCGGAGTTAACAATCAATAAGTTGACATTTGAAAGAGAAGTCATGCACGCCAATTATCCAAAGTTAACAAGAAGCTGCCAGTAGCATTATTGGTTTACTGGTTCTACATAGTGGTATACATAAAAGAAAGCTGAGACCTGGTTTGTTCCTTCGGCCCTTCCCACCGCTAATTACGTTGTGTTGGTTAAGTGCTAACTGTAACCTGCAAATGATCTAATATTAAATTACCAACTGACCTTATTCATCATCCAGAGTTCATACTTAGTATCCCGAAGAGAGAATGAATGGGAAAGTCCAAATTGTAAAGAAAGACGGAACATTTACTGCCATTGCAGAATAAACTTCAGAATTAAGGTCTGTTTTAGAATAACGACACTCCATTGGAATGTGAATGGTTTTGTTAACCCTTGATATACAATAATAAATATCTTTGTCGACATCAAAGAATTCTCAACCCATTTAAAGCACAAAATTGAAACAATTCCAGATCAGTGAATAATAAAAAACATAGCAGTCTTTTCTACTGGTATGATCAGTATGTCTCCAGTTCTCCAATCATCCCATCAACTTTGACCGAACTCAACTCTTATATTCACCAGTAGGCTTCAGAATTTAGATGTCTACGTTCCGATGCAGCAACCACAGGAATAATAACGGAAGAACCAATTACTCTGAGTCATCCACTGCTCCAAAAGACACCTCCAGTGAAGGAAAAAAGATGACCAACACATATAAGGAAGAAGGTGGCAAAGTGCTTGCAAAAAAAAAGGTGGCAAAGCCTGTTAAGAAACAACCAATAAGGTAGCAAAGCCCTGTCCTTTGAAAAAGCAAAGGAAAAGGTAGCAAAGCCTGTTAAGAAACAACCAAGAAGGTAGCAAAGCCCTGTCCTTTGAAAAAGCAACGGAAAAGGTGGCCACTGTGTTTAGCCTTCTTTCCTGAAACAACAAATAATTTTCACATAAGCAGACATAGTTCTAGAATATTGACTATTCAATTATCATGTGTCAATGAGTTAGTAGCATTGACTCTTGGCAATCACTGCATAATCACAAAAAAACAAACAACACTCCAAGCCTGCCTTTGGAAACAGATTTTTAGTGTATCTTTGTTTTTTGAGCTGTTTATCAAATACCGCCTAAAGTAGTACTGGAAGTATGTGAGATATTTATGTGATATATAAAACCCAATGATTTATTTACCTAACGCTGGATTTTGAATTTTTTATGTCAAGTTAACACTGCATGCAGTTGTGAGGCCAGAAGTACACCTCGGACAATGGATTATACAATGTCAACATTGTCACGGGCGTTTACACCAAAAGGGATCACAACCTACATGCATGTGTGAGGTGGGGTGATGATAATATGGTGCAGTGAAATATCGAATATGATAGGAATCAACGATTTTTAGTAAATATGAGAAAGTAAAGCAGGCCAAAACCTTCAACAACAAAAAACTGCAATCAATATGCCAATAGATGAAGTGTTGGTGGTAAAGTTGTTGAAATGGTTATTTATCGGAAAATGGATGAAATCAATCTGGTTCAGAGGTTATTTAAACTCATTTGGATTGCTATGTTCATATGGTGACATTCACCAAATCGACACGATAGTACTTATATGTGTTGGTCACAACATCAACAGAAATTGTCACAACATTATGTGATGAACAAACTAGTTTGCTTTCTGCTCTCTGAGCTAGCGGTATGGTTAAATACTTTTCTTCTGAAACATAGTGCAGCAAAATCTTTTTGCAATAAATGAATATCAATATAAATAAACAGAAAAAAATGACTCCAAAAGTTGTAAAAAATCATTATTCTAAAATGACATGTCTGCTCTAGAACGAGAGCCACACTAATATAGAGCAGTTTAACGAAGAAGGTGGACAGGACATCTGGACAAGAGTCCCACAGCATCTCAAAAAAAGATGGTTATTTGAGTAAATTCCATCCTCAAACTAGTTTTAAAGAGAAGAAACATAAGAATCCACGGTAGATCACTTTTAAAGTGGCTGACATAGGCTTTTGATCAAGACTTAGTGTCTACATCAAATCATATGTTAGAAAAGATCAAGTGACGCTATTAAACTACTATCAAACATAAAAGGGGTGCAAAAGGATCGGATATGGGTATTACCCTATCCATATCCATCTACATATCCATATTTAATTTGCGGATACGGATTGTCACGAATATAAAAAATGCAAATCTATACACTTAAAAAAAGGATAAGGATATGGAACGAATATTTTATAAACGGATACAGATAAAAGAGAGAGGATATATACGGTGCACATGTACAATATAAATTGAGTGCATATTTTGGTGTTTCACAAAAAAAAAACCCTATTAAAATAGATAAAATTATATCTTAACTATACGAGGTTAGAAATGTGATAAATTTTATGTGTAGTAAAAAATTAAGTAAAAAGTTTAAAAAATCATGAATAAATCACTAATTTTAACATATATAGGGAAAAACATTATATAAATCCCACAGATATCCGTATCGGTATCCACGAAAATCCAAAATTTCATATTCGTATCCATGAAAATTGGAAACCAATATCCGTATCCGCCCGGATATAGAAAAATTATATTTGTATCCTTACAAAAAACGGATACGGATACAAATTATCCATGGATAGTCCGTATCCGTTTGCACCCCTATATGTGATGCATTTCTCCAAAAACGAAATGGTTAAGTACCATCGAATGCGCAAAATAAATCTGTACAAGGTGGTGAAGGAATAGGGTAACTAAGCAAATCCAAGAAAACAACATTTCTAAGCACTACTTGAAATAGACTGTGGTGGAAGTATGCACAGCAGGTGAAATAAATCAAACTCACAAAAATTATCATGAGATAAATGCTGTAGATAAAATAATTTCCTAACATGAAAAAAAACAATTTAACGAAAAAAAATCTAACTACAAAAATTTGGGGAAAAAGCAATATCGGTGTGAAATATTGCCAATAGTTATTTCACTACAAACTGCATACTAAGTCCATATAAACTTACAAAATGCTAATGCTGAAAGCACGTGGAACAAATTAACTTTCGTGATCAGGTATAGTACCAAACTACAAATTATAATATTGATGAAAAAATATATAGCATGATAGCAATTATTTTTGTAAGAAACCTCCACGATATAAGTTAGAAGAAAATAGAAAATAACGACAAGGATAAAACAATTAACTATTGCAGATCATAGAAAGATTTAAAATAGACATACTTTCTCTTTCTACGATCTCCACTATTCCTCATGTCAATTTTTGGAAGCATTGATCCCGAAGGTCCACCAAATTGCATAGATGGGAGTCCTGGGCTAGGACCAGATACACCTAAAGATGCGGCTATAGTTGAAGGAGGTGGTCCTGGTGAAGGAGCAGGAGGTGTTGCAGGAGGTTCAGGAAGAGGACGAGGTAAGATGTGTTTCAAGCGGTTGTTTCTATAGTTTTTCCAAAAGAAAAACTGTTGTTGATGAGCCACTTCCTGCAGAAGTTCCAAATATACATGTTCAAATGACAAATTTCATACATCTTTTTTTGGCAAAGAAAAAGGGTGGCCCGTCTCCAATTGTAATAAGTCAAATCAGTATATAATGTACACCCAAAGTTTGTACTCGGGAACCCACCACATGTACGTTCTGGATTCACTAGCCTATCTATCTATTCATGCCAACACCACATCAACACACCACTCACATGGTTTACATAGAGATAAATTACATGTCCACCTGAACAACTAGTATACTCAAACATAAAAAGAATAATATCACCAAGGTACTAAATAAATTACCAATAAAACCTTGCCAACATAACCCCGAACAATTACAACTACCAGTTGTCCTTGTGATGATGAAAAAGCAGGCTCCAACAAGTTACCTTTATAAATTTAATAAAGAGTTAAAGACACGTTTCTCTCAGGATGGGGTCCTCAACAAAGTTAGGATTAGGAAGTAAGCGAACAGATTTTTAACCATATTGATCCAACAGAAGTCAGATATCAAAATATAATTAAAGAGAAAAAGAATGTGATAAATGAACCATATAACAACACGATTGGGAAAGACAGGTAATTTTCGAACTATGGCAAATTGTGGATCAAGGCAATCAAAACAATGATAGAGTATAAAAATTGTAATTGAAGTATCACTTGTTACACAAACTGTCACAACATTTGGAAGTGTTTACCTTGTTGGCTGGATGTGCCATTGCATTTCGAAAGTTAGAATTTTGAAGAAGTTCAAGAAAGAAAAGGCAATGGGGATACCTGCAAGTAACATTTTCAGTCAGTAAAATGCACAAGGAAAGACATCAGAATGTTTATGATATTGTCTGCAACACCAACATTATGAACTTAATGTACTCCATTTTTTGCCAATACTGAAGATACTTCAAGTAGCCAATAAAAGCCTCATCTTCAAAGTAACGATTTTGGGCCAAATCTGCAAGAGAACAACAAATTAGTCAATAAAATAAAAACAACACCACTTAGTGCAAACTGGCACAGATTATGCCAAAGCTAAAAGCCATAAACAAAAATAGTTATATAGAAACAAACAATGTTACTAGCCATTTGCTTTTGCGAGATGAAGTCCAGTTATCCAGTCTTCATTTCATTGTTGTGGATGTTCAATCGAGCATCATACAAGCATTTCAACGTAAACTTTTCGAGTTAAGTGACCTTGAATCCTTTAGTATGATGTAACAATCTAGTTCAGTTGCTTAAGTTGTAAAGCTTGATGTTGATCATTAATTATGGATCACTGCGCCTAAAACAAGGTGTTGTACTCTATTGTACTGAGGCATGCACAAGACTTAGATTTGAGATTCAATCTCTAATTTAAGCAACTCTAAAAGCTACAATGGGAGTTCCTTGCCCGTCGTCTAATCTTGCATTTTCTAACCTCTTCCTTACCAAGTTTACGTGATTAACCTGATAAAAACTCCGACACGTTACACCGGAGGTCATGAAATACGAAGCACACATCTCTGAGCTAATTATTTCAAATCAAAGTTAAAAATCCTTCATTTTCGCATACACAAATTGCGAACGCAAAACGCCAACTAGAAATCAGAAGGAATGGGAGCTCACAGTGGATGTAAGTGGGATTGGCCAGGTACTGGACGAACTCCAACTCCACCAGGAACCTCTACTTCCCGTCGTCGGGGTCCTTGTACGAGCACCTGGGCCTGCAAGGGAAAGCATCAATCGCGGCGAGTTCGAGGGCATCGACCGGAGGAAGAGGGGATTAAAAGGGTTCTTACGGCGGATGTGGCGGTTCTGGTTGGTTCGAAGCGTCCATTACAGTGAGATCGGAAACCCTAGCTTTGGAGGGGAGGAAGCCGGAGTTGGCTGTTTCCGAGTGGTTATATGTTTTTGGCTGGAAGTGGAATGGGAAGTTTTGCCAGGAACTCCAATGCCTTTTCTTTTTTGAGGACAACATCCATAAGATTTTGTTCGTCGTGCACCATATTGTCCCAGTCTTGCTTATTATTCATTATTATTCGATGATGTTCAATTAGAAAGAAATTAATGTGCTTGGTATTAAATTATTTATTATTTTCCCACATTCCAATCCAAGTACATGTTAGCTTGTGCAGATAATTAAAAACTCTTAAAAAGAAACCCTTTCTTTTCCATGGTAGTGGTTTACTTTTGTGATTGTAAGTTTGTGTAAATAAAATGATACATCAAAACAACTAATAATTATTGTTCATGTTTCTATTATCATTGATGCTTGTGTTTACTGATCTCTGCACTTATTTAACCGATTTTTTTGTCATATACTTGATAATTTTCACCATACAATCATACATGCATATACACTGCACAACATCTCGATAATACTGGGGACGGCCCAAATGCATAATTCCCATGGGTTTATCTTGCAAACTTTCCAACATCCAAACAAAAAACCAGAAATACAATATTACCCAATACACATCATTATTCCCCCAAACTCTTAACTCCCAACTCCTCACCCTCACTCCACTCCAAAACCACCCCCACCCCCGTCCATCCCCTCTTTCCGGTTGCTAAACCCTAACTCCCCCCAAAATGCGCGATTCCATCTCCATTCTCCTCCTCCTCCTCCTCCTCTCGTGCTGTAAGTTCTCTTACCGATTGGTTTGACTGTCGTCGTTGTTGTGTGACGATCGGAGTTCGTTTCTGCTTGCAGGTGCGTCGGGGAGAGCGGCGGCGGCAGAAGGATTCTGCTTGGCTGCGCCGGGGGACGAGGGATCGAAGCCGATGTACTGGAAAGTCACGAATCCCACGCTTTCTCCCGAACATCTGCGGGGTGAGTCGCTCACGGATGTCGTATAAGTTTTGTGAACTCATGATCGGCTTCGAATGATGAAGTCTGAGTTGTTAGGACTTGATGAGGCGTGCGTTTTTGTCCATTTTTGTGCTAAAGGGATATGATGAGCAGATGAGTTACATGAAAATATGTGTTATAGATCCTTGACAAAGTAAGTCCACTAAACCTTGATACGGTGAGATTTTCGGAAATTATGTACGACGTTAGTCACAAACGTCTGATGGTTAGTAGAGGACATGATGAATCTTGCCCCTTACGATCTGATTTGACGAGGATCACATTAATATGCTTTAAGGATTTGTTGAAAATATTTCGCAATGAGAAAATCATGTATTCATATGATCCTATGTGTCCCACTGGGAGGTTTAAAATTATAACATGGTTTAGCATTGCATTGTGCTTTAGCTGCAGAGCTGAGTAGAAGCATGCCTTTGGTTGAAGATGCTAAACTTATTTGATCATATTATCCTATTTTTTAGACCTAAAACACATTTACATCAAACACCAAAATGTCAAGCCATTTTCTTGAAATGATATCCTCATTAGTTTTCTTATCACATGCTAAGCTACTAAATTGTTATTTCTTGGTGTAGCTTTCTCATTACTCATTATATTATCTTTTATATTGGTATTTTTAGGCTCACCCATAAGTTCTTGTCCAGCTTTCATGGGATTTCTTAATTTTTTTGTGTTTCTTGTTGCGTTTGCGTGTTTACAAGATTATCCTTTTGATCATTTATCAACAAGATTATTAAATTCTAGAATTTTGACAGTGCAACTTTATCCTTTAGAAAATATATTATTTGTCTATTTTCGTGTTTCATATTTCACTATTTTTTCACTAATTTAATAAGGAGTATTTGTTTCATTTATTTGCAGATTTACCAGGTTTCACTCGGAGTGTATATAAAAGAGATCATGCTCTAGTTACACCGGAGAGTCATGTTTTCAGTCTCTTACCTAATTGGTACATTTTGCTGAGTTTGATTTTATTTATGTGCAGTAATACCATATAAGGTATCGTTTATTCTCAACTTTTTTGCTTTCAGGGACAACACGTTGGGAGCTTACTTGATCGCACCAGCTATGGGTTCACACTTTACAATGTACTTGGCAAAGATGCAAGGTTTAGTTTCATACTCCACTATAGATATGTTTTCCAATTATTAGTTTGTGTTGCCTCCCAGGTGTTTATGGCAACTGCAACAGAATTGTACCCAACTCCCAAGCTTGAAAGTAGAAAGTGCTGGACACAACCTATTGTACAGAATTGAGAATTTCCTTTGAGTAACGTGAAATTATATTTTCCAGCACACAACCAATATGTTCACACCTTCTATTGAAAATATTCTTCTAATTTATCTTCTGGGTTTATCTTTACTAGAATTTACTTTTTAGATATAGTTCATATTGCTGACCTATGCACTAAATACAGACATTTCCCGGTCGAAGCCGCTCCTTCAAGATGTTGAAAGGTGACTTCTTACCTTGTATCATACAATCACCTTTAGTTTATTCTTGCAAACTTACTAGAAAATTTTAAGATAGGTAAGAAAAAAACAATTTGATCCATTGGAATGAACATACTTATTCATTTTTTTATGAATCACATCTTAGACGGTTGCCTAAGTGTTTAAAGTTTTCAATTAAATAGCAAGTTCAATTTAATAACAAGTACTAAAGTGTTACTTCAATAGTTCATTGCCCAACAAGGAACATCCACTGTTGCTGAGCTAATTGCTAAAGTGTTACTTCAATAGTTCATTTTGTCCACTAATTGTGACATTTCTTTGGTTGCTGAGCTAAATAAATAAATAGGCAGTTTTCAAGACCATCAGAACACAAGCATGACGATGGAAAACAGTCATAAACATGCTAGGAAGTTCTGATATTTTTGAAAGTAATAGTTGATTTGCATTATACCTTTCATTTTTCACTTAAGTGAACCATCATTTTTTGTGTATTCTCTAGCCAGAATAAAGGAGTAAGAAGTTGAGATAGGTGTGGTGAGGCAGCAAAAAAACCCAACTACTTCCATGGAAATGAAACTCAAACCCCAATTAGTTTAGGATTAACTTTCTTGTTATTTTAATTGTTGGACGTTGCCTCCTTCACATTACTACCTCGTACTATAGTCCACTGGATATTTACAAATTAAATTTACAGGGGTTATTTACTATTGCATATTCACCATTTGTGTAGTTTTGTCCATCCACTTGAAGCATAGCACCATGAAAGACATTCCAATTAATAGTCTAACTAGCAACATTTATACTTGCAGATTCTTATTTGTAGTTGCTGGTACCGTGATCGTCTCTAATAGTTCTGGGACCAGGCACCGATTGCAGGTAATGCAAGCTCATTTTGTTTTATCATTTATTGCATGCTAACTTGTAATCCAACAGTACTTATGTTGGTAAAATCACCAATTTTTAACAGGAACTCTTAACTAGCCCATACCTACAAATCTATTAACATCTGCAATGGTTAGGACCAGGTGCTAAATTGATCTGACATGTTATTTAAGTAAGGATTGGGACTAGGAGTGCAAACGGATACGGATTATCCACGGATATGAATATCATTTTTCCATATCCGAGCGGATACAAATATAGATATGGGTATCGGTTTTCAAGTCTTTGCGGATACAAATACGGATATGGATATGAAAATTTATATTTTGGTGGAAACAGATATCAGGATATGCGTATTTTGGTCGGATACGGATATCCGCAGGATTAATATAATGTTTCTCCCTATATATGTTTTAAATTAGTGATTTTTTCGTTATTCCTTTTATCTTTTATTTAAAATTTACTTCTACACAATATTTGTTACATTTCTAAAAAATATAGTTAGGATATAATTTTATCCAAATTTAAGAGGTAAAAATTTATATGAATTAACATGATATAAAGGTATTTGACTTACAACTAAATTACCACCCTTCTAAAGGTCAAATGAGAGCACTATCCCCTGAATAAAGCTTTATCCCCTGAAGGCTTAACTGTTTTGCTTACATGCCTGAGCTAGCTTACACTTACGTGAGCACTCCGGATTCACTTTGTTGTGCCTAATAACATATGCCTTAATATATAATTTTCAGGTAGATTCCTATGCTTATATACCTATTCGTTCTGAATATCAGTTGGATTGTGAAGAGACTGCCACACTTATTGTGTTCGAGCGCAGGTCATCTTTCTTTCTACTTAAAAATGACATTTTATACAAAGTTTGATACTACAGCACCGTTGTACACTCATCTAGTCGTCTTTCATAATTTTTTTCCAATAAACTTGTGTCGTCAAAGTTCCTACTATGCCAGTGGGCCCTCATCCGACCAATCTTTTCTCTTGACATGAGAACTTTAGACTGATACTTCAGTACTGAGATTTTAATATTCTAAATCCTGTCTATTGTTTCGTCATTTGAAATTGTTTTTGGAAGGACCACCTAATATATTGTTAGTGGGTTGATCATAAGTCACTGATATGACTAATTAAAAATTAAGATATTGCGGTTTTACCGCGTGTGAGCATTCACTCCAATGAATGTACTTGAGAAATAAATAGACTCTTATCCAAGTTGAGAAGTTCTCTCTCTTTCATGTACATGAGCATGTTTACGTGTTTACAGCAGAAAAAAGGATAAAAGATCATTGTAATTAACAGCTGTTACTATTTATCAGGAAAAGAAACAGTAGTAGTTATCACTTTGACCCTATAATAATTAATATCTGAGCTTACATGTAATGATGTACACATGAATTTACTGTCATTAAGTTTTTAATGATAACATAAGTGACATAATTTTGGACATATGAATCTATCTATTTGAAAACGTGATTTTCTTGTGAAAAAGCATTTGAGGTCTAAGCATCTGTTGTATATTTGGATACGTCACACTAGACTACATGCTACAGTTGGATGGCTATGAGTGGAATACGATGCGACTAGATGCTTGCAATGGCTCTTTGCTGTCATTAAGTTTTTAATAAAGAAATTATGTGACATCTTAGAAAATTTTCTATCTCTATGACTGATAGTTCTTTTGCAATTGCAACTGTATAAATTTATTGTAATTTTGTTTTATTTCTGTTTGTTTTTATTTGGTGAATCAGGTATGAGCGTCTGGAAAGACATTCCACTGAACTTATCATTGGTTCCACAGAAGCACAACCTTTACTTGAAACTCCTGGAGAGGTATCTCTTTTGATAGTATCGCTTATAAGATTGCTCTGATTTTTTTTGCTTTTAGTTCAACACGAAGGGATCCACCCCTTGTTCAGGTAAGTGACTACTGAAGAATGAAAGTGGTTGTTGCTTAAGCAACCCTCTTATTCTCGTGCAAAAATGTGAGTGATTGTGTGGGTTACTTTAAGATATTTAATTGAGAAGGTAACTTTACTCAACCCCAAGTGTTCAATAGCTACTTTTCTAGCCAGTGGTCACGCATCTTGGTTAAGCAGTCGCTTAGTCCACTTATCTTCTACTAGAGTTTTTCTTCTTGACATTGGTAGAAGCTTCCTTTTTTGCCAAAGCTCATTATACCCTTTGAATATCCCTCAATTAAAACTTTCATGTGAGAATTCTTCACTCCTTTTTCATCCTAAACCTCCCAAAACTCTCATTCCTCTTAACATAAAAGTATTATGAACTCGAAGCTCTTTTTAGTTGTTAGAAGGAAATGGACAAGCTCTCATTTCAACTTTTTAGTTGTTAGAGCTTTTACCCTTGGATTCCAATCTCAAGTGCAGGCTATCTGTTTTTATGTTTTTCCATGAATTTATGTATGTTTAGCATTTTTAAGTAAAAAAAGAGAGGGGGAAAATGTTCTGAGAGATTGTTCAGGAGTTTGTCCCCTTGACTGCTCAAGAAAGAACCTGATAATTGAATCTTCTGATTAGCTGCACTAAGAATAATAAAAATATGTTGACTGGAATGACAAATTTCCTCTCTCTTGTTCTACAGGTATTTGAACTGAGGAAACTACTGCCTACTTCAGATTCATACGACTTCAATATCCATGTAAGTACCTTAAGTTTTTGGTGCATCTTGGTTGATAAGTGCTGATTTTGTTGTTGTGGAAAATGTCACAATGGTGATTTGTCCTTGGCATTTCTGAAGTTCTCCAGCTTTTATGTTAGCATATTGTTTCCGTGGGCAGACAAAAACAATGGCAATTGATGATTTCTGTGTACCAAAGTGTTTTTCTTCCACCTTGTTTCCATGATTTTTGAGAAGACAGAATTATGTACTACATGCATTATATGCTAAAGCATAGATCTTCTGTGCAGATTATGGATTTTAAACCTGGAGAGTATCTCAATGTGAAGGTTTGTTAAAAATTCATTTTATGTGTTTGTATATGCAAATTGGTCCTAAATTTACGTTATTTTAGCAATTTCGGTCCGAAGTGCGTCCTGCTACTTTTGTACTGACATGCTTATGTTGGATCAATGATTATTGACCAGGAGGTTCATTACAATCAGCATGGTTTGTTGCTCTTAGAGGGGCAGGGCATATACCGCTTGGGTGAAAGTTGGTATGGATTTTTTTTAAGATAAAATTCTCAAAGGACTATTTTCTCTTGATTCCATCCGTAGGATACCTTATCCTGCTTGCATGGTTAAGTTCTTATCAAAATTTCCGAACTTACTGATAATTTTGTTCTGTTTAACAAAATGTGAATACGTGATACAACTCATTATTGTCAGTCAAGTATATGACAGAAACAAGCACCTTGTGTTCCGTTGCATAAGAAGTTCAATTGTGGTTCCACCTAAAAAGTGTTTGGAAATGTTATTCTTAATATAGTGAATTTGCCCCTGAAGTTGTCATTATACAAGATCAATGATTCCTACGAAATGAATAAGTGTAATGACTATCTTCATCATTGTCTCTTGGCTGTTCAGTTGTGATGGTTTATTGGTCAGGCTGCAAAATTTGTGAGTATTCTGTTTCTAATGGGTATCTAGTGTGAGATTACCATGCTGAAGGTTTACTGAACCTCGTTAGACTGTGTTTGTTTTTCTTCTTGCATTTTTGATTGTGGGTGTGCATTGTGCTTAACTGCTTATGGTCGTGGACTTGTCGTGGTGGGGAAGAAAGAAGTCGACATCTTCCTTTTCTCCCCCTCAGTACTTCCATCCATGTATTATTACTACCAATTTTGAACACTTGCAACAGGTACCCTGTTCAGGCCGGTGATGTAATTTGGATGGCACCATTTGTACCTCAGTGGTGAGTGTTGCTTTAACCGGATCTATAACAGACTTTTCTCTTTGAGTTAGGCTGTGGTTTATAGCTTAAATCATATCTAATAGAGTCTCGATACACGGACGCAGTGGTCAGGGACGTGCTCTATGTCACCATCTATGTTATCATTTATGTTTTTTATTCTATTGTTTAAAAATACAATTTCCGATAAAGTAAGATATGATTACTTTTCTATTAGTAGACATTTGAAATGCAAAGAATGGACGCACTAATCCCACGTGAGACACATCTATGCATCTTGTAATGTTAATGGTCACGTGAATTAGGAAACCAACAGACGTTTAGATTTTCACACCATCAATTTGGAAACAAATTAAGTAGTTGACAAAAGACTGTATATAGTTTGAACGAATCATGTTTCTCCACATCAAGAAGCGTCATAAATGTCGTGTTAAAAAGAATCCATAAATCATTTTCCTATCTAATATATTCTATGTAACTTGCTTTTAAAAATAGGTTTTTCTCTTCTCTACTAGCTTCCAAGAGAGCTACATATGGCAGCTTCTAAAGCACTACTAACCCTTTTTATAACCTGTAGGTATGCTGCTCTTGGTAAAACGCGGTCAAGGTATTTGCTGTACAAGGATGTGAACAGAAGCCCTCTGTAGCTGCACAAATGGACTTGGCAAAAGGTTTGTACAATAATGAATAAAGTATGGCATGTAAAAAAAAAGTATGCTATCTGAGATTACTTCCTTTTCCAGATACAGAAGACAACATGATCTATTTGCACATTGCCAGTGTAAATTATGAATAAATTCACTGTGAATCAATATTGTCAAAGAAGTCATTTGTTTCCTTGATTGACTATATGACGGAGCAATTTATATATGTAAAACTTTAAAAGTTAAAGGGAAATAAAAAAGGGGTCTTAGGTTTCAAGGCATCTACCACCACATGTTGTGTGGTCTTCGTTAAGTATTTATTTGTTGAGTCTCCTCTAGACGCAACTTCTATCCTGGTATGAAAAACTTCGGCAAAGTGACGAACAAGCGTGAAGAACTGAACATGCCAGGAGCGATGAAAGCCTCAAGTTGCTAATAGTGCTTGTTGTATCTGTTTTTCATCTGGGTTCCCGAGAGGAGTGGAGATCACGAGATGGGAAATGAAAAGGATTAGCCCCCTCCCATCTTCTTTCCCATCAATTCTGGTATTTGTGGTTACAATTAGATGAGCCATAACTACACCTTTAAAAGTTACAACGTCGTGGAGTTAATGGAAATAATAGAAGAAATATTATGCTGAAACATATAGATTGGTTGATGTAAAAAAAAGTTAAATTGCAGTTTGTCTCGTGAGTTATATTTGGATTTTACGTTGCACCTTTGAATTTCAAAGGTTAATAGTTATCTGTGGTGAATTTTCGTTTTATAACATTTTGTCCTGAATTTTAAAAAATTATATTCTTATTTATCGTTTTTTTTTGAATTTTTTTTGTCATGTATCCTTAATGCACTCTTAATATTAATTTTACGTGAAAATTTGAAACTAATCGGATGTCCGATCTAATTCAAATTTGAGTCAGACTCATTGAATTTGACTTAAATCTCAATTGTATCTAACGTCTAATTCGATTTAAATTCTACTTAAAGTTAGATTTAAAAGTGTACCAAAAGGTGAATGATTGTTTGCAAAAAAAAAGGTACCAACAGACAACCAAATAAACATAATGTTCTAGATCTGTGTTGGCTGAAACTACTGTTTCTTTGGTTTCTTGCACCTACGAGTCTAGTCTTCTTTGACAATTTTAGACGAAACATTCGCGTTTCTGTATTTTGATTTGATGGGTCTTAAGAAATTTTTACTTTAATTTTGTACCATTGCTGGGCCTGCTTTTAATGGACCCTGCACCAATTAACGTATCGTGGACCAGTAGCTAGCACGAAGGGTATGCTGTGAAGTGTGAACCGTCTCACCGCATGAATGGTATCGTGGTGGTGGTCACTGGTTCCAGCACAATGTGGTCCACATCTATGTGGTTGTCGTCGTCATTTTTCTTCTTTCGCTCAGTACTACCTACCAAGGACTCCTTTCCCGTTGCACCACCTCGTTTGCATGAGGTAGCATGTTAGAGCATTCCTTAACGCAAGTTTTTTGAGGTCATACACGACCTCACGACCGGTCGAAGATGCCCGCAAGTTTTTAACGCGGGAAAAAGAAGGTCGAAGACGCCCGAGTCGACGACCCGGTTGTCCGGGTCAGCCAACCCGGACGCGCCACGTGGCGCGTCCGGGTTGAATTTTTTGATTTTTTTATTTTTGTTTTTGTTTTGAATTTTTTGTTAGAGATTTTTATTTTTTTTATGAAAATACGTTTTATAATTATCTTGATTTTTTAGAATTTTTTTTATTTTTTTTTAAATTTTTACCAAGATGGACCCCGAAATGATGTGGAGGAGAGAGATAGGTTGTTGTTGGGTTGTGGTTAAGAGGTGAATAGTATAGGAACGAGAAGAAGTTGGGTTGAGGAAAGAGAAAGCTGATGTGGAAGAGAGAGAGCTGATGACCAGGTCGTCCAGATCATGGTTAGTGATGGCCTTAGGGCATCCCTTAACAAGGTTTTTTCACGGTCGTGACCCGGTCAGGTCAAAGATGACCGGGTCATCTCTCCCTTAACGGGGGAGATGACCTGGTCATCTTCGACCAGGTCAGTAACCCGGGCGTTGAAACGCCCGGGTCGACGACCCGGAATTCCGGGTCGTCGAATAAAAAAATAATAAATTTTGTTTTTTTTTGTTTTGATTTTTGTTTTGATTTTTTTAATTTTTTGTTAACTTTTTTTAAATTTTTTTTGATGAAAATACGTTTTATAATTGTTTTGATTTTTTAGAATTTTTTTTAATTTTTTTTAAAATTTTATCAAGATGAACCCCGAAATGATGTGGAGGAGAGAGATAGGTTGTTGTGGGTTGTGTTGGGTTGTGGTTAAGATGTGAATAGTATAGGAAAGAGAAGAAAGTGGGTTGAGGAGAGAGAAAGCTGAGGTTGAAGAGAGAGATAATTGATTTTGAAAAGAAAGAGAGCTGATGACCGGGTCGTCCAAGTCATGGTTAGTGATGGTCTTACAGGTATATTGGATGATTTGGATCCTTGGTCAGGTCCAGGACTCAGGTGACCAATTGATTTTGAGACTAAGTTGGGCAGGGAATTTTTTATTTTATTTTTTTCGGGTGGTGGGTGGGTTGAGAAATTACCACAATCTTCAAGGTAATTTAACATACCCAATCGACCCGATCGGTTCAACTCGGGAAGATTTTTGGATATAACCTAATGGAATAGAATGTGTACCATGGTTGTGCTTAATACATCTGCGTGATCTCACAAGTACGTTTTCAAAAAGTGATACACCAACTAGATTTTACATAACACTAAGGGGGGTTTGTGCAGTCGGATTCCGTCACTTTGAGGGAATCCGACGGAAACGAAATTTGGATTTCACTTGACTCCGGAAAGGAGGTTGTTTGTGCACGGAGACATTAATTTCGTTAGATTCTGTGGTATGTATATTATTATTATTTTGAGTTTTCCGTCACTTTGAGGTCGGAACGCCACGTAAAACGAATTTTTTCGGTCAACCGTCAAACATTCGGTCCACCGAAATGATTGTAACGGACGACCGAACATATTTTGGTCTACCGAATTCGTAACTGGAATGACCCGTTCGGACAACCGAACTTAGTTCAGTCTTCCGTTCACTCTGAGAAGTCTCATTTTGGTCGCCCGAAACTAATGGAGACCCCCGACCGACCCGTCGCAGTTGACATAAGAAGTATTAGCAAACAACAGAAATCTCCTTCCCCAAATCATTTTCCGACGCATGCAAAAACAACAAAATTCAGTCAAAAGGAAATTGTTTTCCACTGGATTTTGTTTTCCTTACTTTCTGGTTGAATCCGAATATCACTTTCTGTCGTAGAAGTATGGACCTTAGTGTTTTGTTGTTGCATCCTAGACTGATTGATTATTATAGAGTTTGACTACTCACTTTGAGGTTCATATGTCGGTCCCTCTTTGCAAACGGGTGATTTAAGACTGTCAAAGAATAAGAAGAAAATCACAAGAAATTCGTTAAATATTGTCCGCCAATAATAACTGCAAATGGGCATGTGTAGCGTGTTTTCCTTTGGGAATCACCGGTCTTTTTATCCTTTCTTCTCAACGTTAATTGCGGAACACGTAGGGTTCAAGAAAAAGGCCTATGTTATAGACTACAGAATGTGCGCATTAGTAGGTAGGCAACTCATATTGGTACATGTTTCAATGGAAATCTTTTAGCAGAAAACCCCTACTTATTTCAAACTTGAAAACATTGACTTCTCAAAATATGAAAGTAGTCTGAAAAAAGTATAGAAAAACTAGCAATTGAAGAGAATTAAGAAAATCTTCACAATCATCAGAATTTACGTTTCGGTGATTACAGAAAGCCCCTGCCCCCATGATCTAACCACTAAGGGGTTTTGTTGGGTTGTTTTTAAATTCATGTTTAAAAGTCAAACTCGAGAATGAATTTGGAGTTCGAGATTCCAAAAGAGTCTCCCTGGTCCCCCTGGGAGAGAGGGAGAGATCTCCTGCCGTTTATAATCACTTCGTTCAATACGAGTGCACGGACAAAAAGGTGTCGTTCAATGAATTTGGAGTTCATAATCACTTCGTTCGTAATCTTTTAGCAGGCTTAACGGGTCTAGCGTCCAAGTGGCCTCCCCTTAACGGGAGGGCGCCAGAGCTCCCGAATGGACGTCCGGGCGCCTATCGGGTGGGGGCATGTGTTGCTCCCCGTTGGTCCAATTTTTTTTGTTAGTGGAGGTTTTGTTATTAGAGTTAATTGATAATGTATTGGGTATTTTTTAGTAACGTTGGGTGATAATTTTTTATTATTGTGGGATCACTGTTTAATCACGCTTCGATTATTCAATCACGCGTGCATTATGTAGTCACGCTTGCACTGTGCATTCACGTGTGTACTGTGCAACATATACCTCTCTATCTACTCCCAACTATAAAAACATCTACCTATCTCCTTTAACTCCTCACATATTATTAGCTTCTCATCTCAATGTCGGATAGTAGTTCAAACTCCGCTCAATATGACGATGACAACTGCAGTGAGACATTCGATATGATGGACAGTGTTATCGATTTGGCCGCCCGGGCTATGTATGAACAGAGTTTACGTCCTAGGCTTCGTCGAAGGAGAACGACGAACCTAGATAGATATCATGAACATGGTTACAAACGTCTTAGAGATAATTATTTTTCTGACAATCCTGTCTATTATGATTCTCTTTTCAGGATAAGATTTCGGATGCAAAATCATGTCTTTTTGCGCATTCACAATGTCATTGAAACATTTGATGTCTTCTTCCAATGATCTGCTAAGGAAATATCATATTCGACCGATCGTATAACGGATATTCACGAGTTTTTTGCCAATCAAGATCGGGTGTTGTGACATGAATCGACATTTGGATCTGAAAGACAATTTAATCGAGCATATATGACAACACTATAGACGGGGAGGGGTTTGAACATGGGTTTAACACAATTTGTGATGTTCTATTTCGAAGTCTAGTTTATGTAATATGTATTGTTGTGTTCTTAACTTTTGATGTAATATTTTCGATTTTAGTTTATGTAATATGTAATGTGATTTCCTAATATTTAATAATAATTTTGTGATTTAATAGTAAAAATTAAAAAAATTCAAGTTAAAGTAATTAGTAGTAATTACAATTAATATTATGTAAAATGTAATTTGTTAAATGTTGTGTAAGAATTAAAATTGTTTATTTAAGAAATGACGTGGAGGAAGAGAGTATATGGTGGGTGGGGATAGCCCGGACGTGGTTAAAGGTTTTTTTTGGTGGGTGGGGAAGCTGACGTGGCAGAAAGAGGGAGCAGGACGCCCAAGGGTAACTCAGACACTGTTATTTATGGTCTTAGGTAGCTCTAAGCACCATTACATGTCTTTTGTTTTGCTAGTCACATACACAAGAGATTGGAGTCGTAAACAAACCACTGTGAGATGTGAATTGGGCGGGTTTGAGCCACTCCTGATGCGGGTTGTAGATAAAAAATGTTACCCGTCACTTGCACAACCCGCATAATGAGAGGGGCGGGTTGCGGGTTTTTCGCAACTTGTCCTGTATAAGCTTTTGTGTTTTGCTTGATTTTTTGTATTTAGTTCTGTTTTTTTTGTATTTAGTTTTGATCCTTTTGTATATAGTAGCTTTAGAAACATATATCGATTGGTTTTTTGTATTTAAATTTGATCAAAATGGAAAATATTAAGGAAAATGGATTGATTTTTTGTATTTAGCTTTGATCAAAGAATTACCTATCAAACTTGTCCCGCCTAGTCCACTCTTAGGCAGGGCGGGTAGCGGTTATTTTTACCCTGCCCCGTCCCGTCCCACTTACATCCCTTATTGTTCATATCGCCAAAAAAAGGATTGTTACATATGCTAAATAAATCCAAGTTGACCAATATTAATGTGTAGCAATCTAACAAAATGATTAATATCTAACATGATATTGATTTACCACGAGACTAGTCTTCCTTGTAGTGAATGAATCACATGTCAATTTATTTAGGTAACCCAAAATAAGCTGACGATTGTCGTAGAAACTTTTTAGAGTATGTCTGTGTTAAAGAAAACATTGGAAAATGAATTGTCATGGTCAAAAGAATAATAATAGTAAATGGATTGATTAGAATTTATTTTCTTTTTGACCAAGTTATTTGTTGTTTGTGCATACTATTGGAAAATAATAGGAAATTAAATTATGTTATTTGTAGTGTAATTACAAATTGTTTTATTCCCCAAGACAAGATATTTTCACGAACCTTGTTTGGCATTTTCGTATTCATTTTATGTTTAGAGACTATATACAAGTGAATATGGTTTGAAATTATACAAAATCGGGTGTGATACGACAATTAAGTGAGAAATGTGGATCCATCAACAAATAGGCAAAACACCAAGTAGAAGGAAGCAAATGAGCCACCAATACAACCACTAGCGAGGAGACGATTCAGATCTACTACTTACTAGGCTATTGGCCCCCCACCCACACACCACACTAGACCATTAGTAGTGGTTTGGATTTGGTTGAGTTAAACCTCCAACACATTAGTGCGCCCCATCCATCCATCAACACACAGAACCGCCTCCACCACCACCACACCACTACGCCACCACACCCCGGTCAACTCACCGCCCCTTCTTACGCTCACCCCTTCCCCCACCCCTACTTAACCACCCCCTCCTTCCCCACCCACCATGTCCACACCATGTCCTCCCCTTCCCCGATCCTGGATGGCATCCTCACCCTCGCCCTTCCGGCCCCATCCCCACCCCCTCCCATCTCCTCCTCCCTCCCTCCTCCTCGCAAGTCCTTCCCTTCCCCTTGCTGGTCCCACCACGAGACTCTCGCCCTAATCGAAGCCTACCGATCCAAGTGGCTCTCCCTCCAGAAGGGCAACCTCCGGGCCCCTCACTGGCAGGACGTCGCCGATGCCGTTTCCCAGGTCTGTCCTCTCCCTATCCCCAAAACCTCCGTCCAGTGCCGCCACAAGATCGAAAAGCTCCGGAAACGCTACCGCGTCGAACGCCAACGCTCCCTCCGTCTCCACCCCCACTCCCCTCCTTCTTCCCCCTGGCCCTTCTTTGCTCACATGGAGTCCGTCGACCCTAACCCTACCCCTCCTCTCCCTAACCCTGCCCCTCCTTCCGACGACTCCGACGACTCCTCCAATTCCTCCTCCCGCTACCCTGCCCGGATCCCTAATGGAGGAGGCGGTCTAGGGTTCCGGATCCCTACCTTCGAGCGGCCACGAAATATCAACCCTCCGGTGGCTGAAGGGGAGAAGAGGAAGAGGGACGGGTGTGAGATTGCGGCGGCGGTGAGGATGTTGGGGGATGGATTCATGAGGATGGAGCAGATGAAGATGGATATGACCAGGGAGTTCGAGAAGGTCAGGATGGAGATGGAGATCAGACGGACGCAGATGATTCTCGAGTCCAATAGGACGATTGTTGACGCCTTTCTTAAGGGGATTGTCGGGAAGAAGAAGAGGAGGCAGTTGTAGCAGGTTTGCTTTGGATTCGATTGGTTTGGATTTGATTTTCGGCTGATTTGCGTTTGTTTTTAGGGTTTGTGATGATGATGATGATGATAATGGTGTGGTTGACTTTAGTTTGGGTTTATGATCTTTTATATATGCGAGGAACTGATGATGAGGAGGATGAGGACTTTTAGTTACTGTAAGATGTCAGATGTTAATTGGTGAAAGTATCTTTGTTTTCTCGTATTGTATTTCGGATGTTCGGTGAGTACGTATTTTAGTTTTTAATGTCTTCGATTGTTTTGGCAGTTTAACAGTATGAAATTATGCGTCTGCATTTGCTACAACAGAATGTTGAATTCTGTGTGATTCTTTTTGGTGGGTTTCTGTCTACAACAAAAAAAGCTTTTGATTCCAAAGTAGTTGGGTCAGTTGGTTCCCGCTTGATCGTAGAAAATATTTTCTGGTATCTGCATCTGTCCATGGGCTTGAATGATCCGGAGTTTGATCCTTTCCTGTTGGTTGTGTAAATGATCTTGTTTTTTTTTACTAAGCCTTTTGATTTTGAAACAAATGTTGGCATTTCTGTTTGCGGGACTTGGCAATTTGATACAGCAACGTCGTCACTTTCTCTAGAACAATTGAGACCATGTTCCCTAGTTCAGTCATTGTAGTTTCCGATCCTTCCTTGGTGCCTTGTATAAGATTGTGATTTGGGTTTGTTATGCAAAATCATGGTCAGTATGTTTTGGCAAAAAAAAACATGCAGATGTAACTTTGAATGTATGTGGAATGAGAGATTCAGGAATGAAAAGGTCATCCTAAATGTAAATGGCCAGTCTCTGCGGTGTGGGAAGTGGAGTAGTTGGTTCTCTCTGAGACAGGATGATTTGTTTATGTATAATCCTTTAGGTGACAAAAAGGATGTTTCTTAATCTAGTTACCATCATTTTGTCTTGAAAAGCCTCTAAAGGAGAGTTTAAGGAGAGATTATTTGGTAGTTGGAACTACTACCATGGCTGCCTGCTATTTGATTCCTTCCAGGCTTTCAGTTGCGTTATCCCTAAAACTCTTCTGGACTTGTGACTGGGTGATGAGTCGTGATTCAAATTGATTTCTTATGGATGGAAATGATAAATCTCTTTCTATTGGCCCCATCAAAAATTTCTTATATTTCCTTGGCAGCCCCAAATTTGCTCATTCAGCGGTATTTAAGTTCAAGAGAAGGCTGATTGGGAAATTTCGCGTGTTACTGTTAGACTGTTGCAGTGGAATTTATACGTCTCTCGTATTTAACTGACCATTTTAACTATGTAATGTGACCGGTAAAAGCGGATGATTTTCCATTTTATTTAGTCGATTGCTCTTTTGTGTGCTATATGGTTTTCTTTTCCGGTAGATAGATTGTCATCTATTTTATTATTTCTGCAACATGTGACGAGACTGAGGAGATCAGAAGAGCACGCTTTACTTCATGAACTAGTAATCTGCATCTATCTCTTTGTCATTCTGTTGTTCTGAAGTTGCCAGGATTGCTGTAGTACCCTAAGAAGTTCAACAGCTTTGAAGAGTACATCTGTACATGTGAATTGGAATTTCTTATTCAATTATAAAATCGATGACTATCATTTGCACCATATACTACTGTTATGTAACACGCACTGACGCACATAGCATGAGTCTCCATGCTAATGTCAACTCTTGTGTATATTAATTGATGTATCAGTTTTCTGCTAAACCCTGAGCTCCAAGACATTGTGGTTCCACATGATCAAAATACCACCTTGCGGTACGTGTGGAGGTTAGAATCAGTACATTCCCCCAACTTCTGCTGACGCGTTCAATGCTTGCAGCCTAAACCTTAATTTGCTTGTCTCAATTAAACCGATAATATCCGCAGACTGTTTCCGGATCGTTTTTACTCGCGCGTTATCCGTTGTTTTCTTACATCCTTTTGTCTGCATATTACAAATGGGGCCAAGAGTTGTTTTTTTTTTTGAAATTTGGTACTAGTATCAAATAAATGAAGTTTCAGATAACTATGATCCACTGTCACCTTAGAACAAAATCGGGCCCATATTAGCCCTAAAAAAGTCAAGGCCATTCCCATTATGGGCGATACATCCCCAAAAACTTTAAAAAAGTTTTAAGCAAAGGTTCATTAGCTTTCCTAGGATAGTGAAGACTTGTGTGTGGAGCTTTGTAGACTTGATTCCTTGGTTAAGGAAGCTGCTGCGATACTCCCTCGTCAGGTTCATTCTCAGCTTCCACCCTCGCCACTTGGTCCGCCAATAGGGCCAAGAGTTAGTTCCACTCCCACATCCTCTTCTAGACAATTGATCATATTCAGATTGTGACCTAAACCTTAGCTAGAGGAAGCATAAAGATCGAGCTCAAGTTCTGTGTCAAAAAAATTCCTAATGAAAAAAATTGCGTGTGGGTCTGCAAAAAGTTTCTCGATGAGTGGAGGTTTTCTTCCTCGTCTCTCTACTTCGCCATTATAAAGTCACACTTGATTCGTTGGGCAGTAAAATCATGAGAATTACCGTGGATTAATCTTGTTAGATTCCAGTTGCACAACTTCATTGGAGTGATGGAGTCGATGCTAGTAGATTCTATTATGTTAGCGCTGGCTGCAGGTCGAGAAATTAACTCCTTTATTCCCCCACGACACCTACTGACCTAGCTAGGTGGCACTCTTAAGAGGTATACATACATACATACATGGGTATCTTATTCCTTCATTTATATGTCTGTCTGTAGTGGGCGTGCACGTATACGTGTTTTTTTGGTTTTCTGCAAGTCCGTGTTGTGGTCGTTTGTGTTAGTCCCCTGTGTTTTTATTTGCTTCAGTCTGTACATTCTATTTTCTGTTAAAAAATCCCACCACCTTCGGTTTCTTACTTCGTATTTCTTGTCTTGTAGTTAAAAAAAATGTCATCACCAATCAACAAACAAATTAAATGCTTGGTTTGATTGCCACGTATGCAGATTAAAGAAGTTGCATTTGAAACAATGAAAATTGAAAGAGGACACTTTATATTTCAGGTGGTGTGGCAATCACAAGTAAGTTTGCTAAATAATTATACTATATATCTGTTTTTTCTTGTCTTGACAAGTAACAACCATCTGGTTTTCAGGATCACTCTACATCTTGGCGGGTGCTCTAAATCGGGTGCCCAGGTTGGTTATACAAGTAACAATCATCTGGTTTTCCAAAAATTGACGTAGAGTTTTAATTTTTAAAAAATATATATTAAAAAGACCACTTACCACGTCGGATTTCTTAAAACTGACGTGGTAAGGTTTTAATTTTAAAAAAAATATTAAACAATATACCCTACCACGTCGACTTTCCAAAAACCAACGTGTAGGATTTTAATTTTTAAAAATATATATTACAAAGACACTTTACCACGTCTGTGTTGATAAAACCGACGAGGTAGGGGGGTCTTTCACGTTTGTTAACTAAACCCGACGTGGTAAGAGATCTTCCACGTCGGTTTGTAATTAACCGACGTGGTAGGCTGACTTTCCAGCAGTGACATAATGGAATAAAGTTAGTATTTACATATGAATCATCTCCATAAATCAATAAATAACATTTTATTGATACATTGATTACTTATCCCAAAAGAAATGCAACATACTTAATTTTGACGGCATATATTTCAGTGAATCACAACTCACAATATAACTATCATTCATATCGTGAGGTTAACAATTAACAGAGATCAAACACAATTGCAAAAGATATGTATATCATAGATAAGAAAAAACCTTATGAGTTATGAAGGTATTATCCGCAACAAGATTAAATATATTACCATTACAAAAAAAGTCAAAATAAATAATAATAAACTTATAACGGTTTCGTTACCATCTGTTCATAAATCCCGTAACTTTTCTTTGTTATAGAATTAAAGCTAAAATGAAAAGAATGATTCCAAGTCTATTAACAATAATTAAAACATGACTACCAAATGTGGGTAATTAACTCCCACGTAAACAAACCTTTTGAAATTTTCCGAAATCTTATTAGGGAAAATTTCAACCATTACTAATTTCCAAATTCTAATTTTTAATTTTTCTAATCTAATATGATTATACAATAAAATGAGACGGTTATTCACACAAGTTCTGGCACCATATGCACACTCCATGCACCAAGCAATCTAACATTTATTTCTTTCTTAATTAAAATAGGCAAAAATAGAATACTACAGGAATGATCTGATTTATTCATACGGACAGAATAAAAGTCCAAAATTAAGTAAATAATAATGGAAATCTTCTACATCATATTTCATGATTATTAACAAGTATTTCATGATTATTGAATATATATAAGAAGAATAAACAAGATCAACCACATCAATGTTCAATTTGACAAGAGAGCACTTTTCATGTGATTTATTTATTTATATATACAAGACTGTAATCAAAGCTTTTATGGGTCTGAATTGTTTTGCCAGGGAATGACAATCAAACACAAAAGGAATAAAATGGAAGGCGGAATACTCAAACAAATTCCACATCCACCGCTACCATATGTTCACAACAGTTATCTCTTTACAGATTCCACATATCATCTCACTTGAAAAGTTCAGATGAATGTGTTGCTAGCCACTTTAAATAGTTAAGTTTTTGCATGGGACAAAATCTAAGCAGAATGCTATCACGCACTAGATATTGTCGTGGTCTTGTTAAATATAATTATTAAAACATGTCTAAGAATACAAATCCATGAAACGTAACGAAAGAAAAAAGGTTCTCTCAAACATGTTTGCACAATTATAATTTCATGATTTCTCAAATGATACAATTAAAAGGTAGCGTACGTACCTTGGTTTGTGTTTTACTATTTGGACCTCACGAATTAGAGAGAAAAAACCTTTTGAGAAATACAAAGATTATAATCAACTCATGTTCCAGTCGATCATACAAGAACTATCGTGCTGAAAACGTATTATGAAGTGAATAGACATTGAACGAAAAAGATGAAGATTTAGGAGAGAACAATTGTTGTATTTCATTATCTCTAAAGTATTGCAATAACCTCTTATTTATAGGCTATATGAAAGAAATAAAAGGATGTATGTTACAAGAGATAACTATGAGAATATGAGATGTTGATAAGAGTTACAACACTACATCAATTATTATGTTACAATACAAATGTGACTTATCCACTTCTATGCAATTTCATAACATTCTCTTTTTATTTTTCCCTAAGTCACACCTAACTAAATTAATTGAGTAAACTTCATTAACACCCCCTCTCATTCACTATTTTGAAAACGAAAACTTCTCCAACATTTAGATGTTACTCATGTTAACTTCTAATATTAGTCAAAATTTGAAGCCTGAACGAAAGATTCATTAATTGAAAATATTACATAAATAACATGAAATGAGTAATGTTACAATAACATATATATTAATAATAAATATATTTGAAGAATAATTGATTACATAGATAGTCTTGTGTCAAACCTTGTTTTTTTTAGAATCTCTGTAAGTTTTGTGTAATTTTGTTATTGTATCAATACCAGATACGATTTTATGACTTCGTTATTCTTATTCGTAATCATGTAAGTATGTAACTATTAGATGCTTGTAGTGTAAATTTATACTTCTGAAAATCTTGTACAATTCATAACTAATCAAACCACATAACTACATAAGCATTTCATAATTACCTAACCATTTGTTGTCTTAAACCAATTGGATATGATTCTCCAACTTAACTTGCTGGTTTGATGTGGCCACAACAAATCCACCACTACTCCTCTCCATTACACTCCCAGCTCTCTCTTCCTCCTCCACATGAAACGTAGAATGGACCCCATAAACAACATAAAACAACACTACAAACCCACTCCACACCCCAAACCTCAGAAAGGCTCTTCTCCTAAGACTAGTCATCAAAAACACATTGAGAAAGATCGAGGCGGCCGCCGGCCAAGGCATGAGGGGCACGGCCCACTCGGGCGGGCGGTGGAGGCACCGGATTTTACGATGAAAGGTCCCAATAACCGTCAAGGTTGTTGCACCAAACAAGACCATTCCCCAGAGTTGGAGGGTGTGAGTGTACTTGAGCCTCCACGAGAGGGAGAAGCCAATGGAGCCTGAGGTGAGGAGCAACAAGAAGAGTAGGGTTGGGAGGGTTTGGTTGGATCCCGGCTTGGCGAAGCGGCGAAAGATGAGGGCGTTAGCCACCATGTAGAAGACAAGAAGGGTTCCAATGGAGATCATCTCTAGAACTATGCTCAGGTCTGTGAAGAGAGCAATCGATGCTGTGCACATCCCTGCACGCGTTCATGGCGCCAAGTTACGTACTTAAGTAAAAAAACAATCATTTCAATTAAATTAATTTTTAATTATTAGTGATTTTGATTAAGATGAAAATATGCTTCATGAAGAAATACTACGTACTGATCAAATATTGGTCACCAATTGCTTAGGCTAATTGGCTAAAAAGAACAGAAAATGTATATTCAACGTAAAATCTTATTTGTGTTGTTAGAATCCTAGCTACTTAACACTTGTTTGGTGTGTGATTGGTTTCTCCGTTTGTGGTACATCACTTGTTGGATTTGAAAAGCTTAACAATGTTATCATTTTTTACCTTGATCTGAATTGCAACTTGTGAACTGCGATGAGTCTTTTTTATTAAGCAAAAATGATAAATAAGTTCTTTTGGTTAATGGATGTGGGCTCCTCAAATCAAGGTGGAGTTTTTGTTCATTTTTCAATGGACAAAAAATGTCTACTGATTTGCTTAGAAGGAAAAAAAATAGTTTATAATGTAGAAGTTTGGTTTGATACCCAAGAAGATGGTTGAGTTAATGGGAGTTCCGGTGGAAGGATGGACTTTGGCCAACCAAAGAGGCACAAGCCTCGCTCTACCAATCACACATAGATATCTAGCTTGTCCAAGCATTGCCACCAACAAAGAAGCAACGATGCCCAAACTAGCGCCGGCGCCGACGAAGTTTCCGGCCCATTTCCATCCCATGGTCCTCTCGAATGCCGACGAGAATGAAGCTTTCTCCGATATCTGCGCAAACAATCGCTTAGTTTAAACTAAATTCTGCGTGCATTTCAGGATTGAGCTACGGTCATGGTAAAAGTAGTCGAATTTAGATAAGTAGTATTTTCGCAAGTGGACTTGACTACTCTAAAATTGAATGTATTATCAACTAGAAAAACGTGATTAGTCCGCTCATCTTAAATTCGATTTCAGACAACCTCATATGGAGTTACCACTTTTATGAGCATGCAAAACAGTAAAAGTTATGAAAATAAAATAACGCCTCACTCACTCATCAACAAGTTGAAAGTTGGTGGATCCCTGAGTTATGTTCCAATAATTTAAGTGGGTCACGTCCGTTCAATAAAAAGGACAGCAAAATTTATAAAAACACATCATTCTAGACTTTTAAATACTTCCAAGACTTTCAAATTCATCATTCTTGACTTTTAAATTTATAAAAACTTGTTTCCATGTTTTAATTAAAACATCTTGAAATTTTCGTCGGAGTAGTGCAATCCTTGTTAAACACTTCAAAACCAACCGGCCCTTTGTAGAAATTAAGCACCAAAACAAGTGAATTGTTAGCACGAACTAACCTGATTGTAAGGGAACATGGAAGACAAGGCAAGCGACATGAGACAGTAAAGCAAGGAGACAACAATGACGGAACCGGTGACACCAATGGGGAGGCTCTTGGATGGCGACCTTATCTCTTCAGCTACGGTGGACACGGAATCGTAACCGATGTAGCTGAAGTAGACAATGGCAGCCCCATCAAGAACCCCACGAACACCGAATGGAGCGATTCCTCCGGGCTTCGTTAGATTCTCGACTCTCCCGTTATAGAACCCGGCAATGATAACAAACATAAAGAACAGTACGTGGGACACCGTCATCACCATGTTTACTATGGAACTCTCTTTTGTACTGCAAAAAAAAAAAAAAAAAAACTTTTTTAAATTTATCAGAATTAACAATTACCCATATCGAAGATGGCATCGGGTATTCAATTTCTTACACCTTATGGTTTGAAGATTCAATTTTCGTTCGAGGAACGTACATTTGTTGTCTAACTTGGCTAACTTAGACTGACTTCTAAGATTAACAATGAAATTCAATTCGACACTAAAACATGGAAACAAGTTTCGGTGAAAAGGTGAATCACATTAATTTATACAATGGTTGAGCCATGGACCATATAGCGGATCGGAAAGTACTAATAAAAGTTTAGACTAACCAGCTAAAACTAAGAAGCTAGATTGAGAAGCATTTCCAAGCCGAAGCCTAACATGGTGAACATAGGTGCATGTTGACATCATATTAATACAAAACGAAGACAATAGGTAGAATTATAAGATAAATTAAAATAAGCATAATTAACAAAGATGCAATGCAAGTTGTTTAGAAAGAGCACTAGACGTCAACAGCAAAGTGGACCAACAACAACACAACCACCAAAAGTTCCACATACAGTTAATTAGTGACACCAAAAGTTAGGGTTAAGCGTGCAATTAGAGAACAAAGATTGACTGCCCAATGAGCATAAATATAAATAAACTTAACAAAAAGAGAGCTGGAGATCGAGAGTAATATATATATATATATATAAGTAATTACTGACCCATGACACAAGCAAATTGTGAGAAGGATAATCAGAGCAACGGCAAAAAAATCCAGCCGGTTGTATCCGTCAGCCAACCATCCTACTTCGATTCTCCAGCTGGTCGGGTCGCGGTTTCCGACCGTATCGCTCAAATAATCGGTAAAACTTCTCGCGACAGCCGCATTCGATAGCACGTATTCCATTAGCATGTTCGCTCCACCGAAAAATCCCACAAATTCTCCTATAAAAATTAAGGCAAAAGAAGTGCATGTACTTCTACTTAATTAATCTACGTAAAAAGTTCTTAGGTCACTCGACGACTAATGCAGAATCATCAAATCTAAGTACGTACCAAACGTTATCCTAAGGTAACTGAAGGCACCACCGGCAACCGGAACCTCGACGGAGAATTCGGTGTAACAAAGAGAGGAGAGGAGAGCAGTCACACCCGCGATAGCGTATGATATGAAAACCGCGGGTCCAGACACTTGATGAGCCACAAGACCGGTCGTGACGAATACACCGGCCCCAAGCATTCCTCCAACTCCGAGGGCGACAAGATCGTACCACTCGAGCTTCCTCTTCATGTCCCCTCCGGACCTCTCCCTCACTTGGTTGAGCTCTTGCTCCGGTGTCCATGTCGCCAAAACCCTTTTCTTGAGCCTATGAGGGGTTTCAGTTAGGGTTTTAATTACAATGTTGGAGAGGAGTTGAGGTGGAGAAGCCATGCTAATTATAAGGAGAGAGCTGTGTGTTGTTCCCATGCACAAGTGCTATATATATACATACGACAAGTCTATAACTATCTTGAGGGAATTACCATAACGTACAGGACACAATAGAAGTTGCTTCAATTTAATTGATAAATTTTTAGTCTTAACTATGATAACAATCTTAGAGTTTGTTAGAAATTATTTAGAAAAAGTATTGCATGCATGCATGTCTTTTTTTTTTGTATTTTAGTGTGTATCATGGTATGCTATGTGGAAGTGGTCCAGTGGACGCTTAGTCTCTTTGTTGGATATTACTAAATTAGTTTTTCTGATTTGATTGGAACAATAATTGGTAGAGGACATGTCAATTATGTAGTAATAGGCTGTAGATCTTTGTCGGACAAACCAAAATTAGATCATCACATTATGGAAAACTTTAATTGCTCTTGCATGATTTAATTATTATACAGCCTATTAGTGATATGGAGCAGCTAGCGCATCAAATTGCATCCCAAATTCACCAAACAAATAAAAATCGAATGATCATTATGTATGAACTTCAAAATATTAATTTACCAATCAACGAAATATAATGGAATAATGATTGTTAGTAATTATCATCCAAGTTTTTATTTGAGTAATTAATCTTGGTTGAAGCAACCAAGTGAGTGATGGCATCTTCAAAGGCTACCCTTTTCTTTGAACCATCAAACCTTAGTACTTTTTCCAAAAGCCTTTTTGTTAGAATCGTGCATGAGGTCAAAAAAAGCATTTAATTCCTTTTGAATCAAATCCAACATTTGACAACCAAGAAGATTGGGACCATGCTTCTTTAATCCCCGCACTAGCTTAGAAATCTCTTCCTAGATCATCAGCCATTCTAACTTGTCCCATTGCTTCTTTCTTTTCATATGTGAGTCCCTTGCTTGCACAATTCTTCTTCTTCTTCTTCTTCTTCTTCTTCTTCTTCGTTTTGAGGGAAAATAAATTTTGTTTCTTTCACCCCCTAGATGTGTGCCTGTAAATTTGCCTATCCCACAAAGTGTTTCTTGTACAAAGCAATGATGCTAAGCTAAATATAAGCAAATTGGAGTATTGGACCAATGAGAGCAAAATGGAAGAAATATGGTAAGGTTTGTTATTTAAAAAAATATGTTTATTACAACCATTTGTCTTCCCAAATAAGCATGTAATTCAAGCTAATCAAACTCTAAGCAATACGAGCCTAGACAAACAAAAAAAGAAAGAAAATGAGTTCAAAACCGTAAATCTTGTATATTTGGATAACTAAATGTAGGTGAGAGTCATTGTCAACCTTTTCTATCTTTGTGGATATCGTGGAATTTTTCCAAAATACGAATTTATCTTCAAAAACCAAAGAAACATATCACAATTGCTACTGCTATTAATCATAATTAAATCCAACCTCATAAAGAACTCATCTTATATATGTAACAAAAACCAACTTCAAATCCAATGCTTATCTTGGATTCCCATTGCACATTGAACAAGTATATATACCAGCTTAAGTCATACACCTTGTTATATATGTATTAAACAGAGGAGATTTGATGCTGATATGAGTTGTACAGGAGCACTGAGGAGTTCAGCTTCTCTTGACGGAGAATACAAACAATCAACTCAATACATGTTACACAGCATCATGTGCTTTAAAAATCTATAATTGCTTGTGTTTCTTTACGGGAAAGTGTTAAAAGGGTCCTCAAGAAGGAAGGCAAAACCTCCAATGAAAGATGAGAACAAAGACAACCTTTAAGAGTTAATAAGGGTTTCCTTTGCCTTATGTACGCCTTTTTCTTGTAGTTTTTAATAGTATGGTATACAAAAAAAAAAGGTTGGTGCATACTAATAATTTCTATATGTAATGTTGCGGACCAGTCAAAACAAAATCCAACATGAATTGCCATTTCACTGCTCCCACTTTAGAACGGTATGCCAACATCATCAACTAAGTTCCACCAAACATTTTTTTTCTTGGTATATATTATATATCATATATGAACAGAGGGTCCAATTTAGATGAGGTAATTTCATTTAGATACAGTTGGAATGCTTAAATCTTAAAACCATTGGTTATATACTTTTTTCCCTGCTGTTATTTGCTTAGGAGTAGTATGACTGTATTGATTTAGTGATTTTGGATAACAACCTCAGTTATGTTTCATTTTCAGTGTAAAGTAAATCACTTCACCGTTTTACAACTTTTAATACTAAAGCTTGAAAAAGGTGTATCTTTTTGTGGTGTTTGACTGTACCGTAAAATAATGCAAACAAGGGAAAACTCATTTGAAGATTCTCCTTTTGAATTAACCGTAAAAGATACGCACCAACCAAGTTCACCAAACGCAAGATAAGCGTGGGAGATTACGTCGAAATTGTTTGTGAGTGGAACCCAGGAAGCCATCATTGTACATTTTCTAGCTCAATGGAAGCTGAGAGATTTGACAAGACTATCTTTATTGGTTGTTATCTTGATCAGAGGAATATTCATGGAAGGATATCTATTATCTACACTACACTTGGTTAGTAGTGATTGACTTGGAAACAATGTCTCAACCACCCACAAAATATTTTCATACTCCACTTCATCAAAAAGACAGATTTCACTATTACCATGTCAAAAGAAGAGTGGTGGTCAAAACTCAAGACCCCCCACTTTTTGCATAAATCTATGTTTTGGTCTCCTAGGAGCAGTTTCCGGGCGTCCTGGTTTCTCTTTTAGCCACGTCAGCTTCTCTTTCCGCCACGTCATCTCAAACCAACCCCTCTAAATTTTTCTTAACCACACACAGAAACAACTCAAGTGCCCTACATTCTCTCCCCTACACGTCATTTTAGGATCAATTTTAGGTAAAACACGAAAAATTATACAAAATTCTAGAAAATATAAACAAATAAAAAACTTATTTTCATAAAAATATATTTGAAAAAACGATTTTAAATAATTTTAAAAATATTTTCTAAACACAAAAACACAAAATAAAAAAAACCCAAAAAAGTGACCAATGGTGGGGGGGACACGTGCCCCCCACCAACTACATTTCGCAGGCGCCTGGGGTGGAATTTCGGGCGGATGGGCGCCCGAATTTCGGCCTGGGTGGTTGGTTTGACATTTTTTTATTAATAAAAGGCTGATGTGTCGGGTGGAATTTGTGGACGCCTGGTTTTTTTGGGATGGTTAAGGATGCTCTAAGAATTTGTCAATTTGGATGAAATAAAAAATTATGGCATAACCAATATGAAGCAAAGTGGAGAGATGCCTAGAACTAAGGTATGCTGTAAGAATATATTCTTAATCTAATGATCTTATCAGAAAATAAATAAATAAATCTAAAAGCATGATTGATGGAAGGAAAAAGAAAAGTAGCAGCACTGCCCTGTGGGCTGTGGCCAATTAGACCTTGGAAAGATCAGGTTAGTTGCACCTTATGGAAGAGGTCACTCATTGACCAATTGAGTTTTTCCCAAGACAATTGTGTGAGGAAAATTGTTTTCAATGTTTTTCATTAGTTGGAATATGCTTACTGGGATTTGTTATTATTATACAAAGGTGTCATCAATAAAAGCAGCACTTCGAAGTAGTTAAAAGGTTCCACGCACAGAAAAAGAATAATTGGCATTTGGTTGGAAAGGTGCATAGGTTTAAACACTTAAACCATGGTCCTAACAAACCTGTTAGCACATTGTAATAAAAAAGAGTGAATCTCATTGGAAAATATTCTTATTTTTGTAAAGGGTGGTCTGCCATTACGTGTATATATGTTTGGATCCATTCTTTTGTGTAATGAATTAATAAGCATCATCTCAACGGAAGATTTCGGCTCTTGAGTCTTGATGATCCACGGATAAAGAGGCCTGTAGAGTATAGACTATCAAGATACCAGGTGATGGTAGCAGACATGAAACTAGGGGTTAAACTCGGATTATTTGAAATTCATATGAAAATTTTGAAAAGCATTAAGCGGAGGAACATATTAACTCCATCTGGTGCCATCGATAGCGCACCAAACAATAGCCAGAATAGTGAATTTACCATATTTGGGGAAAATCTAATACTATCAAAATGCAGAGGAGCGTGCAGCAGACGTTCCAAAAGGCTTTTTAAAACCTCGATGGAAAGTACGAATTTTCAGATAGTTCATCGTGTAAATGCATATAAATATCATTCCAACAAATCTAGCACTAGCAGCACCATATAAATATCCATCTTATATCAATTAGACGACTACTAGTGAATATTCCAGAAAACTAAGGATCTGACATGGAATAAGGTAATAATTGTGAATAAAAGAGAACACATCTGGAAGTTTCAACGTAAAATATCCATAAAGCCCGTCTAGTGACAGGAAAAAAAAGTCAATCTAATTATCATAAGCTTAGCCATTCCAAAGACATGATAAGAGAAGCAAAATGCGGCCGTGTACATTCATCTGACTGTGACTACACGAAGTGCGAAGATGAGCCCACAATTCAAGAAAAGTGCAAGTAGTGCTCCTCCTGTTGTTGTCGGCAGAGACTCTGTTGTTCGTCGGTAGAGGCTCAAATGTGATCCTACAAGCCCCACAACGACGTCATCAACCATGGGGTTGATGCTCGGCGGCCAACCAACCACCACATAAAGTGTGTCATCACAGTCAGGACCCATTATACAATCAACTTTTGACACTTGACAAACAAAAGAGAGCACAGGTCACTTACATTGAGATTACTGTTCACATCATGAATGAAGCTCGGTCCAAAATAAAATAGCAATTCACAACCAACAGTTCTCTCTCTCTTGCAATGATTTATACTCGGGGGCAAGGACTCGGGTTAAGCAACACTAAACAAGAATAGTCATCCGATCCACCTTGAGTAATAGGATGCGCCAGATTCTACAAGAGTATTTAGAGTTGATAGGAAAAGGTCTTGAAACTCTCTACTTCCAACAGGCAACAATCAAATATACCACTATTATCATCATAGTAAGTTATTTCAATGACCATCCAAAATACCAAGTCATCCATCATTCTAAATTTCTAATTGTCTTGCTGAGCTACAAAAGCCAGAGAGCTATTTTCGTGACAATGAAGTTTTCAGTAGTATGGCCTGTATCGCATCGGCCGCCTGAACCTTGGGATCTTACTGCAAAAGGCATGAAAATTCTTGTCAAAATCATGCATGGATGTTCAAATGAAATGCCCAAGCCCAACAAAATGATTAAATCTCATAGAGACCCCAAGGATGTAGAAAACGGTCAAAACCATGGATCCTTGTCCTAGGAGTGATTTTTACCCTCAAGTATTTAACTATTAACATATTTTACTTCAACTAAAGTTTAAACTTTAAACAATTGTTTTACTTCAACATGAAAGCATCCGCAAATGAAAAACAGATTTTGCTTGCATAAAGTAGAGCTTACCCATATCCATAAGGAGAATAGAATGGTGGGGGAAAGTAAGGTCCACGAGAAAAAAATGGATAAGGGCGTCTGCCATGGTACTGTTTCATTCCAGGTACATTTGTACGCTTAGCTGACACCTATATACGAAACAAAAGAACTATGACAAAACTGTATAAAATAAAGCTACGAAGTACCATGATACATACAAGGTATTACACAATATAAAGCTGAAATGATACCCATAAATTCCATAGAAAGAAAATAATGAGGCTACTATAAAAGGTAGTAAAACCTTGAGTTGGCGACCGTGCAACTCCGACTCATTCAGTAGGATGGCATTCTGGACAGCGTCTATTTCCACAAACTCTACATAGGCAAATCCTTTGGGCTGACCAAACTTGTCTGTCAAAATTGTTACTCTGTTAACTGTCCCACAAGACTGAAAATGCTGTTGAACTTCCTCTGGTGTACATGCATAATCTACCTGAATTTTCACCCAATATAAGAAAAAAATTGGGAGATGAGCATATAAAAAGTAAAATACAATAAACACAAAGCATAGCAACCGTCAAACAATATATATTTTCTAGGTTACTTCGTTAAGATTGCAAGATATGTGAACCCTCTAAAAAACTCCTATAAACTACGTAAACCTTCTATTAATAGGTGAAGAACATAATTACGATGAAGAACAAAAGTGTAACCTAGGGATCTTAGGGTAGGAAATAGAAATGAAAACAAACACCCTTAGTCTCCAGTATCAGTGGATATCCCAAAACCATGGTAATTGGTACACAAGTAGATTTAAATAGGTTCCCTCTAGAATAAAATCTCTCTCTTGGTAGAACACTCTTTGTGACAAAAAAAATGCACTCTAAAATCTAAATTCGCTATCAGTACCTAGTTTTCAGCTGCCAATAGACAAACCAACTATAAATAACATACAGATTTACATGGGCGAAGGCAATGGAGGTAGCTTCTGGTGAAAAGACGAGAACTAAAGCACCAAATGGCAAATAAAGGCACCGATTCAGATACTTCAGCGGCTTTCAAACATGCAATGTAGCATGACAATACAAAAACAGTAATCTCAGGCTTTCAGCCAAATGCAAGTTATCCTTTGTTTTTTGAAGTTCGCGGCATATAATTCCTAAAAACACTACTGCATATCAAATTGAAGCAGCAGGCCAAAAATGATTACTGTACTGATATTTGAATGCAAGAACATCAATTAACAGCACACAGCTGTGATAGCAGGCAATTTACATGCAGTAAACCATCTCAAAAATGAGACCTAATGTTCACATGCTCCTTTACATATTCTTATTTTGCTAATACAGTTTTATTTTTCAAGAAAAATCCTCACATAGTCTGACATGCATAAGTTAAAGATTACTACATCCTATTAGATACAGGGTGACTCAGGACTCTATTGTCAAATATTACCCAAAAAGCAATTATGTTCATTTCAAACTTGATGCTTAATCTATCTACAACCAATTCATTTTAATCTGTCATAAATCTGCAGGATGCGTACATTTAATGCCTAAATCTAATGAAGTAATTATAGAGTAAACAAAACATAAATCTAGGAACAAATGCATGTCAAAATAAACGAAAACTCACAAACATCCTAAAGATAAACAGAATACTACGAACAACACACACATCTACATACATATAAAATTGTAAACAAACTCAACTTCCAGTAACGGGCAGAAGAAATTTTCTATTTTATTAGTGTAATTGGTATGAAATTGAGAATTAACAAACTCACATTTCCAACATAGATTGAGCGAGAGTCTGCTTCTTCCTTTTCAGCTTGTGTTGCAGAAGAATCAGAACCATCTGCAAAAAAGATATTTTTAGAGACAGCAAAACTATAGTAATGTATAAGCTGATATGCAAAATAAAACTTTAATCTTCAAATTTGCACAGGTAACATAACACATGTACGGATGTACCTTAAAAAGAGAACAATAAGCACTAAAAGATATATATTTTTCTTAGGTTACATAAGAAAGTAAGAAACACAATAAATGATTCATTTGAAGGGGGATATAAAATGGTTCTGTTGGGTTAAAAATGAGTACAATGCAAACATGTTTCAAAAGCTTCTACAGCTATTGCTATTGGCTGCTCAAAATCTATCCTAAGGAAATTTGTAACAATTCTAAGAATTTTGATAAGCCCATCATAAAATGCAAAAACCAAAGATAATCATAGTACTGTTTCTCCTACAATTAGTCCATTGTGGCACGTCAAAAATGAAGCAGTCAGAAGTAATTGCAGCGAAACTTCTTCACATTACCAAACTATATTACTACCGGTAGTTTGTCTATCCAAAAGTCAATCCTTGACCTTCAACCAGCAGTAATCATAGCAACACTTCCACATAACACATTAGGAATCACCAGAGCAATCTATCGGGAAAACGGGTATATAGAATGATAAATTATGAATCTACATGGTCCATCGTGCAAAGTTCCTTGTTAAAATAATTAACATGGACTTGATGCACTGCAATCCGCACAAATGAGCAAGCTTTGAATTGGATTTAAAATAAAAAAACAGATAAAATCATTTGGTTAAGAAGAAGAAAAAACAAGGAACAACATAAAAGTTTAAGCTCTTTTTTTTCTTCTAAGCAAAATGATCAAGCAACAAAAGACCGATTAAGATTTCATTTTCCAACACCATTAAACTGCTAACTTCATACAAAAGGATATTTATCAAGCCTCGAGGAGCCTTGAACATTTTCAATATACTTAACGATTAGGCGGCAGAGTCGTAAGCAAATCCAAAACATGGACAAATATAACAAAACGTACCAAATTATATAGTCCTAGGGGATCAGGAAAGCACATTCTATAAACACATGACATTGCGCTTGTAAACCTTCACTCCTTCAATCAAAGCCAGGTGTAAGCATTCTAGAAGTCAAAACCATCATCGAGAAACACAACAAATGCTTAAGCAGTATTACTCCAAACAAAATAAATATCAACCTCCATATTACTGAAAGTTACGGAATACACTCGCACTCCAAACAACAGTTAAAAACCCCTTTCTCCAAAAAAAATCCCACCAAATCACATCATCATCATCATATGAAGTCCACAAACTTGCAAAAACAAATTCCCCCCAAAGCAACCTCATCTAACTCCAACTCAAAGACATAACCAGCTGAAACGAATCAACCACTAGAAACGGAAACACCAGGCGTCGTCATACCAGGAGCGACCCCCATTTCCTTCTCGACCTTGGCCTGCATCTCGCGAAGAGCGCTCGCCTCCTCCTCCATCTCCTTCAACCTTTTCTTCATCTGCTCCAGATCCTAAACCATAACAGCAACACCATCTCATCGCCTCCTTTCCTCGGGATGGTAAAAGACTGAGAGTGTAGAGTATGGGGGCGTGCTTTACCTGTTTGGCGCCGAGGTGGGAGGGGTCCTCGGAAGCAGGCGGGGCCATGTCGGCATCGTCGGACTCCATCTCTCCGTCGACGGGGATCTCGCCGCCGTAGACCTCGTGCTCCAGTTTCTCGTCGTGGTCCATCTCGCCGGTGGTCGGTTGGGTGCCCTAAAACGAAGGGAGGAAGAAAAAGTTGGGTAAGGTGGTGTGTCCGTAAAATAACGCAAAATGGGTGGCGTTCTTGCGCTTCGTGGGCCGGGTTGGGCCTTCCTTTTGGATGGGTTCCGGAAAAAAATACTGAACTGCTATTCGTCGCCGTAAAACTACTTAAATCGCCCGTAAGATTACCATTTTGTCCATCTGCCCTTTCTACTAATATAACTCCTCATTTCACTCTTTTAACACAACTTTCTCTTCATATCACACTTTTATTCACCAAATAGAATGTCTCGGAGGCCAGGGAAAGAGTCAGCGGAGACCCCTGACTACTCACATCTGGTAAATTACCTTGTTTATTTCAAATAATTTTAAAAAAAAAATTTTGAGTCGGGCGATCGCGGGAGACGCCCGACCTTGGGGGAGGCGGTTCGTGCGACCGCCCGATCGTTGGGTCGGGCGTCTCCCGCGACCGCCCGACCCAATGAACAGACGTCTGCGGGAGACGTCTCCCACGTACGATAGGCGTCTCCGGCAGACGCCTACCACGTAGGGTAGGCGTATCCCGCAGACGCACAGTTTTTTTTTTAATTTTATTATAAATTGTGATAAATTTTAAATAAAATGAATATTATGTTAATAATGAGTTAAATTAGTTTAGTAAATCGTTTATTGATTATAAATTGTGATAATTAATAAATAAATCGCTAAATAAATTGATTATTATGTTAGTAATTAGTTGTGTACGATTTTAGTAAAGGATTATTGATTAATTGTGATAATTGCTAAATTAATAGATTATTTAGTTAATAATTAGTTTAATTAATTTAGTAAATTCATTAATAAATTTGTATTTTTAAAATTGAATTAATAGTCATCGGGTTACCGTGGAGGAAAAGGGAAATCAATTCCCTTACGCGCGGTACGTAGTATAGCAGACGAGTCAGGTCCTCGTCATCCACGTAGACGTGATATTTCTGCTTCAGTTAGGAGAGAGAGAGATCTGTTACGTCGTCGTCAGACACCTGGAGAGTCTTTCGACGACGAGGATGATTCAGATGAGCTGAGGAGTCACGACGACAGTGACGATGGGGACCGATACGACTTGGGGCCACAGGAGGAGGCGGTACATCAGACCGGTCGAGGACGGGGGCGACACGGTGGTCCTTCATCTGAGTGGGTCATTAGGAAGGATCGAGGTGGCCGGTTTGTGACCGGTGATTCGAGTTCGTGCACTGTAGATGCCCGAGCTCAGAAGAAGAAGAGGGGTGATGACGAGTCTTGAATCGTCACGGATATTATTCCCGGTGGTCCTGTAGATGGCAGCGTCATTCCGAGTTTCGGAGGCCACGTCGCCAGACGCATCTGGGATGGCGAGGAGCGGAAGGTTTTGAAGTGCCATAATCGGCACAGAGCCTGTACGACATTGCAGGCATGGCGCTCAGTGATGACTGAGGATATGACGGCGACCGTGGTTGACAGTGGATTGGGTCACTTGCCGTACAACATGTTTTCCTGCATCGACATGCCGTTGATTTCGGCATTCGTGGAGCGGCCATTTATATGCTGAAACAGAGGACCTATGTACTGTGCCAAATTTCGACGTCTCGAATCTTCAAGAAAGTTCCGAATATTCGTCAGCTGCATTTCAATAGACGAGTTCACGCGGTCGAAAAGAGTGTCGAGAGCGGCAGTCGATGTAGTGATCCACTCTTTCAGAGCCGAATGTGCACTTTCCACCCTGCAGTTCGTAGTGTTGCCGAAATGAAGAACTTGATTCGTCCAATTCAACACGAATTTTTCCTTATGCACCAACCACGTGTCTTCCACATACTTCGTCAGCACTGGCCAGGACTTGAAAGAATCTTTCAGATTACGGACTGCTCTATCATAATCCGTCTGTGAATCAGAAATCATGACTTTCCTCCACCTTCCACGCCTGAAAATCTCTGCAGACTGCTTGTCCTTGCCGAATACGTGGTATGCGTAGTTGTACACGTCTTTGTTGATATGTCAGGTGCATAGTAAATGAGCTGACTCAGGAAAAACCTCTGCCACTGGTCGCATCAGACCCATCTCCCGGTCCGTAATTATTACTGTCGGGCTAACAATATCCAATAACAAATCTCGCAACCTCTCCAACACCCACCGGTAACTAGACTCGGTCTCATCCTGCAAAATCGCATATCCGACGAGGAAATTCATATTTGTTGGAGTAACCCCAACCATCTCAAACAAAGGCATCTTGTACTTGTTCGTCTTATACGTCGAATCCATACAGATCACGAATGGGTATGTACGCAACAACTGAACTGAAGTTGGATGTGCCAAAAATGCGTGAGTCAAGACATTAGTTTCTTCATCTGCCACAATCCAATGCAAATACTTATGGTGCACTGCCTCTCTGAGAAACTGCTGCGCGGGATTCCTGTCTTCAGATTTCGTCCTCCTCATGTACTCTCTGAAGTTGTAAATGTGCCTTTGATTAGGATTATCGTCCGGAAATTTCTTCTTTACCGCCAACAAAATGTTACGGGGCCTTGCTTGTGCCTCTGTCATATCCCGAACAATTTGCTTTGCCCCAGCACTAAGTCCGCTGACCTGTCGGTGACCCTCTGAATAAACTGCCAATGGGTGGTTGTGCTGCCCAAACATGCTACTAGAAACAATAACCCATCCATCACGATCTCGTCGCTCCACCACTTTTACCAAAAACCGACAACCGCAATCTTTTCTTTTCGTATTCTTTCGCAGTGCAATACTCGTATCACGAGAACTCATCTCACGTCTGCGATCACATCTGAGGTAACAATCCATCCGGTTATCTGCTTTCGGTTTGTATGATGATATAACCAAAAAAAATCTGGCTCCTATTGCAACTTGTTTCGCCCATTTACAACCTTCCTCGATTGTTGTAAATATTTCTTTACTGTCAAAAAGCTCACTGTAATCTACTCCATCACCACCGAAATCTTGAAACGGAACCTGAAAAATTTGAATTTAACAAAAAATTAAAAAAAACACAAAAAACGGGCGTCTGGCTAAACCGCCTCCACCAAGGTGGAGGCGTCTGCCTAACACGCCTCCACATAGGTGGAGGCGGTTTAGACAGACGCCTCCACCTTTGTGGAGGCGTCCATAGGAGACGCCTGCACAAAGGTGGAGGCGGAGGCGGTTTAGACATGTGCTTCGTCAGACATTTTCGTGGTGTTGGTATTAGGAATGTGAGTAAAACTGAGTCAAACACCTTATTTAAAGACACGGGACGAAATCGGTATTAATTGATTTGTTAAGGGCAAAAAGGTCATTTTTGGGGCGATTTAAGTAGTTTTACGGCGACGAATAGTAGTTCCCAAAAAATATAACCAATATCAAGTAATTACTTTACTTTTCTGGATAACAAATGTGGTGGGAAAATTATGGAAGATAAGAGAAAACAACAGAAATTGTGATTCTCTTATTTTACTGATTTCTCGTTTTGTCGATTCTCTTATTTTACTGCCCAATGGATAGCGTAATTAGTTTGTTTTGTGGCTTGAAATAGTCTGGTCAAGGATTAAATTTTTGGTAGATATTAAACGTTGTTAGCTCTAAGAGTAATGGAGTGTGTCGAGAGAAAAAATTCTCATTTTATTAGACATAAGGAAAAAGATGTATTTCCTTTGTTTAGAAAAGTTCTTTCAAGAAAAGGAAAAAAATGGTAAATCGACCCCAAAAAAAACCTTCATCTAGTTTTAGCAGGACTATAAAGGCAAAATGAAACAAAACCTTTTCTTAAGTGAAATATTGAAGACTCAAAAGTTTTTCCCCTTTAGTTTCCCTGTATTTTTACTCATGTTTCCGTCCAAATAAAAAAATCATTTCTTTTCAATATTATTGTATTTTCTCTGGTTATCAAGCTGCTCCATTAACATACATTAAACAAATCTCATAGTTCAAAATACCCTCAAACACATCTAACATAAAACCTCTACAACGGTAGACAAGCAAGCAGAAACAGAAGCAATGTTTGAAGCAAACACAAGTATCATTACATTACATTACATTACATAACACAACTTATACCTCACACAGGTGGTAAATAATCACCACTACTCTCAACATCATCTTCGACATCTCCATCACCACTATCTGCATCAACATCCTCCACGTCTTTCAAGTCCGACATCGATTCACAAACCGCATTCTTCAGACCTCTATCCGGAGTTCGTGCTTCTTGGACGATTTTCATCACCTCCACGACGCTTTGATATGATTGGTCCTCATCACTAACCTTGTTGTTGCTTGTTTCTCTCTCGCTTGCGAGCTCTTTGGGGAAGTTCTTTAGGAGCCAAGGATGTTTTTTGATCTCTGGAATTGTGATCCTCTACAATATATATATATATATATATATATATATATATATATATATATATATATATATATATATATATATATATATATATTGGAAGAAGAAGAAGAAGAAGATTTTTTTTTTGAAATCACGATCACTAGTCGTCATCGAGCAAGTTATGACTATTGAAGTTCTTATATGTGTGTATACCTTTGAGGGGTTGGAAACAAATATGCAAGAGAGTAGTTGTCTGCAAGGCTCTGAAACACGAATGTAATCGGGCATTGAGTATTGGACGCTGAGTATGCGCTGCCATTAGATTGAATTTCTGTTAGTATTTTTGTACAAACCATTGCTTGAACATGGTCTACTAGCACAATTATAGGATTTTTTTCAGTTCAAGCATTTCAAGGGCCAACTTGTGTAAGCTAATTAAGGGGTAGTTATAATTTTAACCGACAAATTATACGACGAAAAGGCAAATTGGATAGATTCATAATGAGAAAGGAACAAACATTGATAGTTTTTCTGAAGTTCTTGGGATCATCGGGATCTTCAAATGGATATGCACCAACCAACATCACATACAATGTCACACCACACGACCAAACATCAGCAATCTGAACACATGAAAAATCCAACCAATGGATTCAATTTGTTTAGTTAGTACAATTAGTTTGCTCAAGCGACAAAACAGATCCGTATGTACCTTCCCATTGTATTCCTCCTGAGACAAAACCTCCGGCGCGATGTATGCTGGAGTTCCTACTGTTGATTTGGGCTGTGAATGTAACAATCCAGACTACAACCAAATGGGAAAAAATTCAGAATGTTTTTACTAATTAATTACAAATTACTATGTTTTTGGTTAATTAAAGTTGAACCAAAAATGGTTAAATTTGAGGGTTATCACCTTTGAAAAGCCAAAGTCACAAATTTTAAGGCGTGGAATAGAGCTTCCATCCAAAAGAGTATTCTCCAACTTGAGGTCTCTGTGGCAAACCTCCTGAGATAGAAGTGTAGAACCAAAATCTTTTGTTGGAATTATAGAAATTATAATTCAATAACAACACCATGCTAAGTTTGCAGAATTTGTACATTTTATATCCAAATTAGAATATAAAAAATTTCATATTAAAAATACTAAAACGTCAGTACTTCATTGGCTTTGTCAACTAAATTTTTATTATTGTTTTGTGTAAATATAAACACACACTCTTCCTTTGTTCTAGGATCCTGACACCTACCACACATTAACTTTAGACAAATAACAAAATGTCATTCTGTCGTTAACCACCATCTGAACATGGTCTTGTTAAAAATCAATGGAAAAAAGTATGCAATTAGAAATAGAAAATAATCAGATGTTCTGAATAATAAACATTAACCTTTGAATGACAGTAGCTCACACCAGAAATTAGCTGCTGAAAGAAGTACCTTGCCTGTACTGGTTGGGCCACCATGACTTTATATATGATGTTTATTTGACAACACATCAAAAAAATAAAAAATTAAATAGTGATGTCATTGAAATTACATTCATATAATCAGGATCATAGTTTAATAAAATAATGCATGACCTCATCCTCACTAAATCTTCCAGCAGTTGTTATTCTCTGAAAGAGCTCCCCTTCTGCACAAGTCATGCTATCTTCACTCAATTAAGAGAGGAGACGAATAATCGTTTGACTAGCTATCTTTTCCAGCACAAGTAATGCTCAACCAACTAGTGTCTTTATCACTACACTCATTAATAGTTTTTGACAATAATCAAATTAAGCACTTCTTGAGTGAAAAAATATAAGTCTCATATCTTAGGATCCAAGACACAGTAAAAACACTAATGACACGAAATACAATTTCATAATGTTTTACTTGTTAGGTCTGTTCAATATATAAAAGTAATATTTTTCTCTTTCATATACTCGTGTCGTCAATTATTTGTAGAGCTACAATAATCGATGACCAACACGACAATCTTATCTCGGTAATTAATGGTCCATGTTAATTACCATGATTGTAAGCAACTTTTGATTTATGTAAACCATTATCTTTTAGGGTTATACGGTTAAGGACCAAGCGTCTCTTCCTTAACACTTCCAAAAGACGAATATCATAATCAATGACATATATTTTCCTTAACACTTCCTTAAAACTTTTAGAACACATTCCTTTCAAATTGTTCATTCCTTACTTCACAAACATATGTTTGCGTATCTTAGGACCTAAACATTTACCTTTTTGCCATACTTGCCTGCAAATAAAGAACATTAAACTACCATTTTCTAAAATTGTTGCTCATTCTACTGCTCCTTTGCAAATAATACATTTAGATGTTTGTGGTCCTTTTCCTGTTAGTTCCTCTTCTGGTAAACGATATTATGTTTCGTTTTTAGATGACTTTTCTTGTCATACTTGGTTGTTTCCTATCACTTCTAAATCTAAAGTTATAAATGTTTTTCAAAAGTTCAAAATTCAGGTTGAAAATTGTTTCTCTTTAAAAATAAAATGTTTTCAAAGTGACTGAGGAGGTGAATTTTATAGGATCGTTATGATCCCTGATTATCTAATCAAATTATGCTTAATCCCTACTCAATTAACAAGATATGCAGCTGAAATAATAAACAAATCAAGTAGGGAAGAAAACATGCAAGCTCCGCTCACGTCTTCACTATCGAAGATTTTAGAGAGGTTTGGCTACCCACTTACGTCCTCCTTTGCAAGCTCCGCTCACGTCTTCACTATCGTCTCCCTGTTCCGAGCCAGGAGACAACACCTTAACAATCTTCAAGCTAGCGAACAACTCTCGCCTAGCTTGGAATCCTCTTCTTACAATCCGAGAAGGATGCTTCGGGCTTTCACTAGAATCTTTACTCTTTTGAACAACAAAGAACTTGAGTAGAATAACACTCTCTAGCTTGAGCATACTTTTGAGTATGAAGTTGAAATGATCAAAGATGTGGAATTTAGGCTCTTGAGTGTATGATTAGGAGTTTTAGGAGTTGGGAATTTTACTTTAATATATGAGACAATTTGAAGTGTGAGAGATGTCTAAACAAAGTGGTTGGACCTCTATTTATAAGCTCCTAAAGTTTATAACAGTTGGGAATGAATTGATTGATTGGTGTGAAGAACACACAAACAAAAATCAAGATTCAACAATTCTGTCCCTCAACGGTCGACTGGATCGGGCAGAACGATCGACCGTTTTTAAGAATAAAGAAACATTCGAACCAAAAGTGCATCGCTCGAACCAGATTGGTTTTTCACTTAAGTGAACGGTCGACCACAAAATGGATGGTCGACCGAAACCAGGGTTTGACAGGGTTAATGGATATATCGGTCGACCACAAAAGGAAAATTTGGTCGATCGAAATTATCAAGCACTTAAGGTGTTTTGAAACATCATGATTTGGTTGACCGTTACTATATCTACAGTCGACCGGTGGCAAAATCATTATATTTTCTGTCCACATACACATGAACAAAATGGATCTATTGAACGTAAACATCGTCATATTGTGGATATGAGCTTATCTTTACTTAAACATGCTTTTGTACCTAATTACTTTTGGGATGATGCCTTTGTATATGTTGTTTTCTTAATTAATAGGCTACCTACACCGACTTTGAAAAACATATCTCCTTTTGAAAAACTTTTTCACAAAACTTTTGATTATTCTCTTTTGAAGGTTTTTAGTTGTACATGTTTTCCCCACCTTCAACCTTACAACTCCAATAAACTGCAACCTCGTTCTACTATTTGTGTGTATTTTTAGGTTACAATCCACATCACAAAGGATATAAATGTGACATGGCTAACTCTCGGACTTACATTGCACGACATGTTTTTTATGAATATTCTTTTCCTTTTGCTACTAGTTCTACTACACAGGTATCTAGTAGTAGTGAAACCTGTTGGTTTTTTTTGGCATTAATCTTATGTTTTGATGATTTAATCAACCGAATCTTAATTAGAGTAGCACACACTATGCATTGCATATATATTGTATTGTGCTAACCTCTACAGGTGATCAAGACTCAAGAAAGATGGAAATGAAGTCAAGACATGTAATTAAAGCTAAATCGAAGACATGTAATCTTGATTTCTTTTGAGTCTTAGGAACAAAGTGTAATTGAGCATACTTGAGCTAAAATCAACTTAATCACACACTAGGTTCCCTATAGAAGTCACACACGAAATTTCACATAATTTAGACTTCAATAGATCACACAAACTTAGACCGGAAAACACCAAAACTTGAATTGCAAAAGTCTGCCCACATTCGGTCGACCGCAACATGTCGTTCGGTCGACCGGATGATCAATTAATCCTGTTTGTGTTTCCCTGTCTAGTTTCGGTCGACCGCACCATATCTTTCGGTCGACCGTCAGATCATATTTTCTCGACCGTTACTTTTGTCGTATATACCCAACGGTCGTATTCGTATTAATCAAAGTATACCCCTTATACATTTTATGTATCGGTCGACCGAGGACCAAGATCGGTCGACCGAATGAGCGTGTCCAGACAATCCAGAATCTCCTGTCCAAAATCGGTCGACCGGAAGAACCTGTTTCGGTCGACCGTTCACATATTTGTTGTCAACCCCAAAGTGTCTGGACGAAATCGGTCGACCGAACCCTCTTAGTGTGTTCGACCGATGACTTAAGTTTTCTTAAGTCGTAGCGTTGGGCGGTCGACCGTTGCTTAACCGGTCGACCGAACTGAGTGTAAAACTGCCTAACGGTCGACCGATTGTCCCGATCCGGTCGACCGAATTCAGCCAGAATTGGGTTCTGAACTTTCTGTTTTGCGTAATCACACTTCAACTCATACCCAATCAATCCCAACGGCTCTATTCTCTCTAATGCCTATATAAGGAGTTGTAAAACACATTTTAACACAACTCTCCCACTACAAACTTGTCCCAAAACATTAGAGAGAATCCCAAACACTCAAAGCCTCAAATCTCCACACTTAGTCTTAATTCCAATCATACTCAAGTGTGCTCAAGCTTAGAGAGTGTTGCTCCACTCAAATTGTTGTTGTCAAAGGAAGCAAGGACTTCGGTGAAAGCCCGAAGTGTTCCTCTCGGATTGTGAGAGAAGAAAGTCAAGCTCACGAGGTTGTTCGCGGAGTTTGTTTTGTAAAAGGCGTTCTCTCCCGGCCCGGAACGGGGAGTGGTTAGTGAAGTCGTAGGCGGAGCTCGGTGATCCGAGCGGAGCTTGCAAGAGAGGATTAGGACCCGGGTGGGGTGCCGAACCTCTATAAAAATCCCCCGACTTCTTGTGGTTTGCATTTTCTATTCCTTACTTGCTTGTTTGTTTTAATTCCGCTGCATTTACTCGATTGCTTAAACAAGTAGGTGATTAGATTAAAAAGTGATTAGTGGACCCATAACCCAAACGATCCTACAAAACCTTCACCTCTGCCATACATGTGCCTCACATTTATGATATAGCAACACCATAAGGTTCCCTGTCAGCTAACTCTCCTGATCACCACCCGACCCAATATCCACCAACACTAATTTACCACATATTCACCCTACAAACAACACTTCACTACCCTCATCTATAACTCAACCATCCAGCTTGCCTTCACCTTCAATATCGCCTCCATGCACCATTGAACCTCCACCGCCAAACCATCCCATGACAACTCAAGCGCCAAGGATAATACGAGTCCAAGGATAATATGAGAAACCCAAAATCCTTTTCTGAATTCCAGGCATATCTCACCACCAAATACCCTCCTATCCCACAACATGTTTGTCGCCTGCACAAAGTTCTTTATGGTCTTAAACAGGAGCCTCGTGCCTGGTTCACCAAACTAGCAACCCAACTACCCATCTTGGATTCAAACCAAGTTTATCTGATCTCTCTATGTTTGTTCTTCATGTGGGCCTTGATACTCTAGTAATGTTTGTTTATGTTGATGATATCTTACTCACCGGAAGCTCACATTTCCTTATCACTGAGGGTGTTTCAAACCTTAACAAATTATTTGCTTTAAAAGATTTCGGTTCTTTACACTATTTCCTTGGTATTAAAGTATACAAAATTCAGTCTGGAATGTTTCTAAATCAGTATAAATAAATCAATATATATATATATGATCTCCTAGTTAAAACAAACATGCAAAATGCAAAACCAATTTCTTCACCTTGTTGTTCCAGCACAAAGTTAACTAAATTCACTGGTACTACCATGCCTGATGTTTTTCTATATCGTAGCATTGTTGGAGCCCTTCAGTATATAACGTTAACTTGACTTGATATAACTTATTATGTCAATCAAGTATGTTAATTCATGCATGCACCCACTAATGAACATTGGATGACTGTTAAACACACATTGCACTATTTAAAACAAACTATACACTAGGATCTTAACTATGTTCCTACTCCCTCTCCTTCTGTGAACCACTTGTCTGCCTTTTTTGATGCAGATTGGGCCGAGGACCTTGATGATCGCATATCAACATCTGGTTATTGTGTCTTTCTGGGGCAAAATATTGTAGCATGGAAATCAAAGAAACAAGCAATTGTTGCAAACTCAAGCACAGAAGCCGAATACAAGAGTCTTTCACATGCAACAACTGAAGTCATCTGGCTTCAGCAACTTCTTCATGAAATCGAACTGTCATGTTCCAGACCACCAACTCTTTGGTGTGACAATATTGGTGCTACTTATCTGACTGCAAATCTGGTTTTCATGCTCGCACCAAAACACGTGGAAATCGATTTCCACTTCGTTCGAGAAAAAGTTGTCACTAAACAATTGTTGATCAGATTCATTTCTAGCAATGATCAAACAACAGACGTGTTAACCAAACATATTTCTTCCTCTCGGTTCGCTATGCTCTGTTCCAAGCTCTCTGTTGGACCACCTCATGTTCGCTTGTGGGGGATGTCAAAGCACAAAGCCCAGCCCAGTCGAATGAGCTCACTTAAGCTCACCTAGGAATTATTTCTTTCCAAAGTATTATTCATTTGTAATATTAGTTTTAATCTTACATTGTCTATATATATATTTCTGTACTTCAAATTCATGATATAAATAAGAATATCACTCGCTCTCTTAAGATCAAGAGTTTGAGTTTTCCTTTGCAAAAGCTTTTCTCCACTTCATGTTCAAACATGTGTAATATGTACCTTTGAAAAAAAATTATGGCAGCATTTTCTAACATCCTAAGTGGTCAGGAATTAAGTTATAATTACAGTACGTTTTTCTTTAGTTATATTTGGCCGTCTTGGCCTTTGCATCGCTGAAAAATTATGTAACTTTGGAAAAGATTTTTAACTCATTGTCCATATTAACGTCATATTCAACATTGCATACAGAAGTAGCAACCTATATTGCATGTGTGTGTTTACAAATGTATTATTCATCCAACACCTTGACGAAAGAGTTTTCCATAATATTTTTTACCCACCTGTCAATGATCTTATTTCTTAGCATTTTTTCTAATAAAGGCAATAATCGTTTTGATTTGGTCAACACCTGACATATGCAGATAGTTTTGTAGCATATTTTACTCATTTAATTTATAGGTAAAGTGAATTTTTATCCTGTTAGTATTCTAATTTAAACCCAGTTGTTGACATTATAGACCTTGTAGTATCTTGAATTTTTAGCATTTTAGCCATGTTAGTTCGGGTAAAACCAAACTATGTTTATTGAACTTTTGCCCTTTCTTTTACCATCTTAAAAAGCAGCTTAATACCCTGAAATGTTTGAAAAGACAGCTTAACATTACAGTTAATACGTGTAATGACGCTAAATGCGTTTCATTTGCGGTTGCTAGAACAAGAAGTTATTGTAATCAATCAAGGGTTTTGATAAAGAAATATCGTATCTTAAGGTGACAAAGTTAAAGGCAAAAGAGAAAAGTTTACCATCTTACGAGTAATAAGAGATTTGAAACAAATTTAGCATAGTAAAAAGGATGAGTTTTGAATTTCAGGTTAATGCAACAAATGTTCATACTTCAATTTTTTTTTGCATAAATAGTTGTTCTCTCTTTCTGACTCTTGGGTCAGAGGATAACTGTAATGTATTGGAGATCAGATCGATCAGCATGACGCCATTTGACATGAGTAATAAATCGTGGAAAGGCACGAGTGCTCTTAAAACGTTCAGACTACGTGCTTCGGTGCTCCTTACTAAGGTTTAAATGAGCTATAATATTATAGACACGTACTTTTGGATAACACCCCTAATATTTATCCTCAATAATTACAATGTTCTGTACTAGTAACAACTGTCCTGGTAAAGCTCATAATTTGTTGTTGTTTATCTTCATAGAGGTCTAAGTGAAACAAATAATAAAAAGTTCGATCTATGTCCCACTTCTGATCCACAGGGAACATGAACATTCCCTAGACTATTATTATTGCACAATAAATAAAAAGGTATTAAAGAGAAGGTGGCATGAAGTCAAACAGTTAGATTATTGCTTGAATCATACTCCCTCGATTATTTTATGCTCTCGTATTTCACATCGTCATATTATATATATACATGTCAAATGATTTGTTGTAGAACTAATCAATTATAACGACAATGGCCCATCATCACCATATATATTGCATTCGTTAATTATATTATCATGGCTCAAACAACATTTAATATCTATTGTAACATCCTCAAACAACAGAAAATTTAAAATTTAAAACATACAATCGACTCGAAAACATTACGACAAGACACAAGAAAACATGTACATCAACATATAATGTATATATGTAACATAGTTTACAAAATGATGATTACATCAAAAACTCATAAAAGAGAAAATACACATGTAATCACAACCACCTCAAAAAAGAAGGAAAACAGGATCCGATCCCGAGCGCTCTCCTCCGCAGCCACCACCCTCCTAATGCCGAACATGGCCTAAAAGCAAACATGAAACTATGCCTGGGTTTCCATAAGGAAACCTCGTGTGCCAAACCTAACACATGAATGAACAAAAACATCTGCAAACGGCACAAGCCCAACAACATTAAAACACCACAAATTGACTCTTTCACCGGAACCACGATTTTGCCTCAATGTTACCAGAGCCACAGTTTTGCATCAATTGCCGGAGTCACGGCGACGACGTATACATGCATCATTCGTCGGAGCCACGACTTTGCCTCATTCGTCGGAACCACGACTTTGCCTCATTCGCCGGAGTCACGACTTCAAACAAAAACAATCCGCTTCGTAGAGCCACAATTGATCCCTATTAGGCTGACCTGTCCGGCCGTTGCCCCAAAAGGGCCGGTGAACTCGTTGCCTTCTAGCCAATCAAAACTAACATAAATATACCAAACTGTGCAGAAACGGTGGACCGAACAAGCTAACTGGTTCCTCCTTGGAACGCATTGACGTTCGACCGTCTCCGCGACTGGTCGAACCACAAAACTAAAATAACGACCAATCGGTCGAACAAAAGATCTCTGACGGTCGACCGTTTGGATGGTCTATGCCACAAATAATATTAAATTCAACACTTCATCGGTCGAACGGCAAAGGGGACCCGTTCGATTGAAAATCACTAGTAAAACTCGAGATCGATCCAAGCTTTACCGGTCAACCGAAACAACAATTGGTCGAACAAACTTTAAGTTGAACTTAAGTCATCGGTCGAACGAAATCTCAAGGCGGTCAACCATTTTGTGGTCTACACCCCTAACCGACTTTAAACAGTGCTTCAGTCGAACGGCAAAGTGGACTCGGTCGACCAAACACACCCAGAGCTTGCCTAACATGCTTGACCGGTTGACCGCACGAAGCATCGTTCGACCAGTGCAAGGCAAACTCCCCAAAATCACACCAACAACGGTCGATCGAAACACCATCCGGTCGACCGAACACAACAGAAAATTGCTGAACTAAAAATCCGACGAGCATTTCGGCCTACCATCGACCACTTCAACACCCACATGAACTAGGTGAGCGTAAAAGCAAGCTTGACATACTTTTAAGGCTTGAAGACCCAACAGTGAGCTCCCACAAGCACTTTCTCGCAAAAGATCGTGACCACCACCTTGACGATAGAACCGAACTCTTCTCCTTCTTCACTTCTTCCCTGACCTCAGCAACACACACCACCAGAGCTGAGATGGTGAGTCGGAATGAGAGAGAGAAAAGAAAGAAAAGGCGATGGCTTTGGCTTATAAACCCTCACCTCAACACCTCTCCATACAAACCAATCTCAGCCGTCCAATCTAAAACCCCTCCAATAAACCACCTAAACACCATTAATCATTAATCAAGGGTTATGATATAACACCTATAGTAGATGGGCATTATTAATTATCATCTAAATTATGTACACGAGTTTTTGGCATATAATGGACATAAATGACATCTTTACTTCTCCGATGATGACTATATTATATTATTCAACGAAGTTGTAAGAAACAGCATAAAATTTGTGAATACAAAGTAACTCAAACTGACAACTTCACAACTAAGAAAACTTTCCAAAATGCACGCCACAAATGCCATCACAAGCATCCCATCAGGTGGTTATTATCGATCATATACGACGGATATCCAGAATTGGACAAAGTCATATGTCTCGAGATCTTTATCTCGAAAGCAGTTATCTAGTAATGCAACTCAGAATTGATTATGTCTTCGAACGTCCGAACGTAACTTTATTAAGGGCGTAAATATTGCGAGTAGTATTCGTTTATCCGTCTTAGTTAATGAGTAGATACGGGTATGAGTATATTTTTTGTACATATTTAAAAAATTATACCGTTTACCAGTACCCATTTAATAAATAAAACCGGTACAAATATACTTCTACTCATATCCGTTTATCCATTTACTTGTTTAATTATTTAATTAATATATGATATATAATTAAAATGATAAAAAATAAGATTTTTGTTGGCAAAGTGGTTGTTTCGAGGTTTATTTGTAAGAAAATTGAGGATTTCTCAATATTTTGGCTAAATTCTTAATCTTAAAAATCGTAAATTTAGTATTTGTTTGCTTTAATTATTCTCATACAACGATTAGGTTCTTCGAAGTTAAATATTGCTAGCAAAAGTTCTAATTTTGTTAGCAAAATTATACCCACAATATAAACGGATATTAGTACAATAATATTTAAACAAGTATACATCCGTACCCATTTAGTTAGACGGGTATAGGTACGGATATGATCATACCCGTCTCATGCCCGATCCGTTTACCCTCCCAAACGTAAGTGTCATATAGAAGGGGGAATGACAGTAAATTTGTCGTAGAGATTGGAGATACCATAAAGTGTTAAACCTTGATTTGTTATATATAATGTATTAGTCCTTAAAAAAGATGCATCCTAAGTCAAACGTAGACGTCCCCATGTGCTCTGAGCACCCCAAGTCAAACATTGGGTTCTTCGGTAGTAGATCGGCAAAAAGAATTTTGATCGGGAGTGGGGCGCCTTTCCCACCATTGAAGTTTAGTTTTTTTTAGAATTATATGCGAAGTCAGAGATTGCATCTTTGATATTTGATTTATATAAATAAAATATAATATGTTATATATCTTCTTGCTATTTATTCTCTTCTATCACCAAGAAAAACCTTAATCTGCTCTCGCACCCACGTCAATTAACGACACTACGGCGCGATCGCGGTATGGTGGATGGAAGAACATGCTCAAGATGATCCTTGATTATTGATTAAAAACTTTTAAAATTTATGTCCCTAAATAAGGTCTTTTGAAGTTATTAGCAAAACTAGGTCTATCATATTCTATTGGGTATCTGATCCCACATTAATTGGTGATGGGAAGATGAACCCAAGAACTTATAACCTAAAAGGAATGCCTACAAATCTTTCAACGTGGAACTATTATCTAATTTATTCAATTTATATAAAATAAGATATATGTTATTGGTTTTATTCTTTAGATTTTAGATTTTCCTAGGAACGAAATCCTTAGGGTTTTTTGGTCACCTAGAATTCTAGTCTTTTGACGTACCCCTCAATAATTTTAGCAATAGGATGGTAGAAGTATAAACCTAAGATGCCCGACTAAACAGAAATTTTATTCCCATATCGACTGTTTGGTTGGTAATGCCAACTTAAAGGCCCACCATGCTTGACTCAACCCCAAATTGTTTCTCTCAATTCATTGCCTATCTTTTCGGCACGCATGTACCTTTATGAAAATGGTACCAAAAGTAGGTGTTGTGCTAGATTTGTCTCCTCAGTTATTCTAGATTTTCATGGCTTATTGACCATATCAACTGATTAGGTGGACAAAACATCTCAATTAAATAATGTCAAGGTTCTTTTTCTTTGTTATACATTATATAATATATATCCCCAGGCTCTAACTTGATACCAAACTACTTAATATTCTTACAGATGAACTTTTTTTGCGACGCTGTCAAGATTAGAGAGGGAGAGGTTGAAATAGAAAGATATATATGGAACATGCACGTTAATTAGACTATGATTACCTGTATCTCAATATACAAATGGTTAGCGACGTGATTTAAACTAATGTTCATTAATTTAAGCACACGTACCAACTGATTCGTACTATGAAGATATATATACAAATGACTATAAGCATAATTTATTTCGTCAATTTTGGCTGCAAATGATGTAGATCTAAAACGTACAATTTTCAAATAGCTACGTGATCTGCACTTAGGCCGGGCACCCACTATGGGTGCCCTTTACTAGGGCAGCCACAGGGGCACCCTGATCTGTCCCCTTAACGGTGGCGGATTAATGGTTGGGGCATGACCCCAACCATTGGTCTATATTTTTTTAATTTGATTTTTTATTGTGTCGAGAGAGTGTTGAAATATTGAGTTAAGATTAAGGACCAAGTTTGATGTTAGGTTAGATAAAAAGTTGTGTTGACATGATAGAGAGAAAAATATTGTGTTAAATTGGATAAAAAACTAAGATAGTGGATGACTTTAGATTGTCGTTGTTAACAAAATACTTGTTAACATATTCCATCTACTTTTAAAAATAAATAGCTACATTTAAAACCTTCCTGAACCGCTGAACACAAGCAAAATTGAAGGAACAGTGTCACCCCCCCACAAATAAAATTTTGTACAAATTAGAATTATTGTAAAACTATTAATATTTTTGTGTACAATTGTACATTCTGCATTTTGTGCACACAGTTACAATCACATCATGTCATCATTTATGAATTTCCGATTTGTGAATCTCATGGTGTTTCTCGTGTATTTTCAAGCAATCACTCGTTCACACCCCCAATATATAATATAGTACTTTTACGCTGTGAATGTTTTTACCTTCAAATATGCAATACATACGTGGGCACGCGTAGGCAAGTGTGCACGCCAGATTTTATATGTTAACGATATTATAGGTCTTTTTTTAAGTGTGTCTATCCTTATTTTTCGTAAAATGATGTCCACTATTCGATTCTTAAGTTATTTTTAACAGTACTCTACTTTCTCTCTATATCTACCCTTAACTGTGTCATGAAACCCCCCAAACACCCTGTATTTTCTTTCATTCACATTATTTTGAGATCAATTCTAGGTAAAAAATTATAAAAAATTAAAACAAATAAAAAACATTTTTTCAAAAAAAACAAAATTTTAAAAAATAAATTAAACTAACTTTAAAATAAATATATTACTATCATAAATTATTAACAAAACTATAAAATTAAAAAGGGGACATGCCACCCATAGGGCTGTCAAGTTCTGCTCGGGATCGATAGATCGCTCGATGTTCGCTCGATTTTGCTCCGATTTTGCTCGAAGTTGCTCGGATCGATAAGTAACGAGCCGAGCACGAGCATACCCCGCTCGCTCGATGCTCGCTCGGTGCTCGCTCATTTATCGCTCGAAACCTGATTACTATATCTAATTATTTGATTAACATGAATATTCTATCCAATTACCCAATCGGTTAAGTATTAAACTCATTTAATAAACTAATTTACCAAACACAACAATCCATTTAACAAACCAAACCAAAATACTCATAAGAATCAAAACCTTATTAGTCTTAAATTTTTCGTTTTCCATTATTATTATTATTATTATTATTATTTCTTTTCTTTTTCTCATTCTTTTCTACACCAAAAGTTCAAATAAATTAAGGTTTGAGTCAGGTGGATGATCTTATTTATAAGATGTTGATGTTGTGAGTTGTCCTATAATTGAAGAGATTGTGTTTGATTTTAAGATTTTGTTGATTTTGTATGTTCTAAGTGTGTAATCTTATTTATAAGATGTTGATGTTGTCGTATAATTTATAAGATTGTGTTTATTTTAGGTGTTAATTTTAAAATTATGTTAGTAACTATTATTATATTTGTCTTAAGTAATCTTATAATTTAATTGTTAGGACAACATTATTAGCAATTCAATACAACAAAAAAAGATTCAGGTTAACAAGCCGCTCGTGAGCCGCTCGCGAGCAGGTCGAACCGAGCACGAGCAGAATTTTTCGCTCGAAACCCTTAACGAGCCAATCTTGAGCAGACTCGGATCGCTCGTTTAGAGATCGATTACACCCCTAGCCACCCATCTGCCCGGGCGGCACGCTCCTCCTAGGGATGCATATGGATATTTTTGAATTTGATATAACTTGTATCCGAATTCGAATCTAAATTCCAAATAAACATATCAAATTTGAATTTAAATTCAAATTTTTATAGCTTACCAATTTCATATCTGAATTTTAGAACTTTTCGAATTCGGATAATGTTCAAGTTCTTATAACATATATTTATATATCTTTTGTTGTATAATCTAAAATATTTTTGAAAAGTTATTTAAAGATAATTATATTATAATTTGTTTTTGCATTTCTATTATGTTTATATTTACATAAGAAATAACTTTGTTTTTTATTAACTCACAATACAAATATTAATAATCACATATATTGAATGTCAAAATTAATGTTTTTGGTTATTCGGATATGATTTGACATATATCTGAATTTGAAAACGGTAAAAAATAAATTAAATTACAATTCTAAATTTGTATTCGGTAATTGTTTTTACCAAATATCAACCAAATTGTAATTTTCGAATCAGATACTCAGATAATTTGTTAGTATTTGCATCACCAGCTCCTCTCGCTATGAGGGTTTCGTCTTAACGTCCGATAAAAAGTTTTATTAAGGGTTCTCTTAGAGACCGTTTACAGTTATAAGGTGTCCACCCTTTAATTCTGTTCCGGATCCGCCCCTGCCATACGCCTAAACAACGACAACACATCTTGTTTTTCTCGTTCAATTCACTATCCCAGTTATGCACCTAAGTTACTAATCAAATATTATCTTTTTTCTGCAGATGAATTTTGTATCTCACCGTCAACAGGTTTATATGCACACATATATAGGATGTCGATTCGCTAGCACGATTCGAATCATTCCTGGTCAATCTTTTAGAAGGTCACACGTTAACAAAAGGTAACCAGTAATAAGAAAAACAAGAGATGTAACTAAGTAATGTAAACAGTAAATACAATTTACATTTACAAATGATTCAGAAGAAGCATCCGCACATAGATATTACTTTTGATTATTCCTGACGAAAATGACTTGCACAATAAAATATCACGAAAAAGAAGACGAAAACTGACGGGTAGTTGGGGGCGAACCGTCCGGGGTGGGCTAAGTAAAGAAATCCACGCGTCACGACCCCATTGGCTTAAATACGCGGATCTCTCGCGATCCGCGGAGATTCTCCGGAATTAAAAAGTTGGGAGTCCGAATACAGGAGACCCTATAAATACCTCCGCCTCCGATTTCGGTTCTCTTCTTCGCCCGCGTCTCTCTCCCGTCTACGACTTCGCCGGACGTCTCCGGCGCGTCCCGATGGGTACACTCTTCCTCTCTCTCTCTCTCTCTCTCTGATCCCGTTTGTTTCTCGCTCCGGGAGTTGAACTTTGGTGCTTTTCCGGTGGAGTTTTCGGTCTTTTTTGTGGATTTGTTCTGAGGGTTGGGATTGGAAATTATCCATTTGGAGTCGCAGTTGTAGTTTTTTTTTGGTTTTGATTTGTTTTTGGTGAAGTGTCTGTCGGCATTGGTTTTTGGATTGGAGGTCTGATTGTGGTTTGAGATTTTTGGATATGGATTTGTGTTGATGATTGGATTGGTTTCGGATTTTTTTTAAATTGTTTTAGCTCTTGTTTTTTGGATTTTTGCCTTTTATGGTAGGTTTGTGTTTTTTGCTTTTGATCTGGATGGTGAGGTTTGGCGTTTTCGAGAGCGGAGTTGCTAAGATTGGAAGTCTGGTGATAGAAATCTTTCTCGACGATTGGAATTGATTCTGTTTCATGTTTTTTCTTTTGTTGATTCCATAATTACAATTGGATTTTTTTTTCTTCTAATTTTGATTTTGCGCTTTTTCGCTTTTGGTGATTATTCTCTTCTTTATTCGGTCATGTTTTGGAATTTTGTTTTCGCTGACGTTCCGAAGATTGGAAACTCTAGCAAAATGTGTGTGGACTGTGGATGGTTAAATTAGATTCTGTTAAACTTTTTTGCTTCTTCTGTTCAAACTCTACCATTTCAGATCACCCTCTTTCTTTTCTACTATCTCAATGAAGATTCGTTTTTGTTGGTAAAAGAACTGGAATTTTATGGGGTTTTTTCTTTGATAATTTTCATATGTAACTATGTAAGTTGTAAAAAAATTGAATTTCGACTCTGCTAATGTCCCTTGAATTGGATTCGATGTGGTTCTTACTTTTTGTGGATTTTGGTTTATTATTTCAGATGGGAGATGGAGATCGTAACGAGGTGTTGTAGAGTGGTGGAGAAGAGGGCGTTTGACGGTCTTAACTCTTAAGGGATATTTGTGCTACTATTGCTGGTAACAAATGGGCTGCTTTCCGTCCAAGGGGAAAAGACAATCTCTCCGACACGAAAACACTGTTCTGCTTGCCTCCCAGACAACTTGTAAGTATACCATGTCTTTCACTGTGAACTTTTCTGGGCCCATCATTCTTTTGGTTAAGTTTTATTGTCCGGACAATAGATATTAAACTCAAATTATTGTGTTGGGTTGTTTTTTATATGTATTGATGGTTTCAGAATACGGTGATAATTGCTCTTTTGCCCCTCAGCAAGATTACTGATGGTTTCTTGTTTTGAGTTGAAAAAGTGTATCTTTGTTATATTATATTTTTTGGCATGTATTATTGGTCTATTATTGTTTTCTTTGTTGCCGTCGGCGGTGGTTTTTCAGACTTTCTCCCTGCACGGTTAGCATGTATAATATGGACTTTATTGAGCCACTCTTATCATTTCCCTTTGCATAATCGCCTAGTCACCCTGATTTTGTTAGATAGCACTTGGTTTTTTTTAATGTTTAAAGCTGTTGTTGTAGAGTTTTATTATTAAATCAGCTATTAAAGGTAGAAGATTAATAGAATGATAAAGTGCCTTGAATAGCTGGCTATATCAGTTAGTAAGTAATATAGAGAAAAGACATCTAATGATCTAATGGGCACGTTTAGGACAGGATAAAGCCAATCAATTATTTTGCCCATCGGTCCATGTGATCTTGCTGAACTAATCCAAGTTATTTTCACTTGAAGTGCAAGCTATGAGTTCCTGGAAAGACGTCTATTAGCAAAATGATTAGCAAACTGTTTCAGCCCATGTGTTCTTCCACAATTTATGTTGTTATCGAAATCCAAGCTAGTGTAGTCATTTGGGATGCAAATAATGATTTTAGGAAAAAACTGTGTCGGCAATAGCATTTGCAAATTGTTTTGGTTGTGTTTGGGCATCTAAGTTGTGTAGCTCCTCAATTAGACCTAACAATAGGTACTTTTATAGGATGATTGTGTCTACATTATTTTGTTTAATGATGTATGATATACTATTTACGTCTGGAGCACATGAAGGTCAAAAGGTATGATTAGTCAGTAAAATTGCTGGTATTAAAATTTGCAATAGTCAGTGTGTGATGATTATATATTTGAAGCTTAGGCCCTTAGGTGAATATTTGCATTAGTTTCTACAAATAGAAGACCGAGACATGCAAGTCCCCCCCCCCCCCCCCCCCCCCCCCCCCCCCCCCCCTGTTTTTTTCTTTCAATAACAAGTAAAATATGAGCAAGAGGTTGAGCGGCTTGAGCAACAGTTCAGTAATTAAGGTTTGAAGGCAAAAATCATTAAATAGATATTGACAGCTCTGTCAGTCAAAAAAAGTAGGAACTTGCTGGACTAGACTAAACTTGCAATATAATTTGTTAGTATGGAAAGGAATTTTTTTGTCATAGTGAGGTATGGCTTCAAGCATGTAAAACATTGGCAACGCAAGTTGTTTTTGGCGTTCCTACAGGAAACATGTTGGATTGCAAAACATTTTGTACTTAACTCTCTCTTGTGCTTATTAACAAGTGTCAGCAAGGGAAGCTTGGGAATCATGAATCATGATGTGTAGTCCAAAACACCAGTCCAAATAATACTTTGAGGGCATGTAGTTAAAATAGACTGTTTTAACCTTGGAATATATATGTGTGTGTGCACACACACACATATATATGCCATCGTTCGATATCTTTATCCATTTCATGGCTATTTGGGGCCAGTATTTTCTAAAACTAATTTCTTTTTATATTCTTTTAGTTAGTGTTAGTGAAGTGGAGGCTCTGTTTGAGCTCTTCAAGAGCATGAGTACTGGTGTGACTGGTGATGGATTGATAAATAAGGTATTATCTAGTGGACTTCGCTATTTTATCCATTTATCTGCTGTTGTACATGATAATACTTGTCACTAGCATACTATTTCTTTTGTTTTTTTCTTCCTTGAGTTTGACACCTAAAAACGCTCCCCTAACCTCACTCAAGTAAGTTCAATTCGAAACTTGTTCATATTTAATGGATTTTCAACTTAAGATGGACATTTGCTTTATATTGTTGTATTATTGTTCTATTTTGGGCAAGTTTTTTAAAGGTGATAGACGGAAACAATTTCATCACGTCAAATAATTATTTTACATCAATATCATGTCAATCTTGCTTTGACATCAATTTTTATTTTTGTACTTGTTGAACTCATGCTTTGAGCCTTTGACGCTACACCTATGGGATTCGATATCTCAAGAATCGTGTCACTTTCACGTTTCACATAAACTTTCTGTTGGTTAGGAATTCGAAACTTACCTGCAAGATTGCCTTTTGCAGGAGGAATTCCAGATGGCATTATTCAAGAACCAAAAGAAGAAAAATCTTTTTGCCGATAAGGTAACCTGTAGTACTCGTCATATTGTTTTCTGATGAATAATCTTATTCAGATTGAAGGAAATCAAATTGGTTGGTCCTTCTAAACATTTCAAACAAATTGCTTTTTAGTGGTCATATGAATTGAAGTTAAGAGGCTTTCATGACTTCGTATGTATTATTTTCTATTACACATATGTAGAATGATATGGACTTCGTGCGTCGTAAGTGTGGACTCAATATTTTATACCAAAAATATGCTACTAGATACGTCAAGAAACGCTTTATTGGTGATTCTCGCAGACGACTTGTCATCATTCATTTTTCTTTACCATATCTATGTACCAATTTGAATCAACGGTATGCCGTTTGTAGTTTCTTAAGGTATTTATACGTCCAAAGATGCATTCTTATAGTGCTTATTTTTCTTTTCACTTTTGAAACTTAGATTGGGGTGGATGACCCTGAACTATTTTCTGAAGATACTTCTTGATGTCTGCAGATATTTGACCTATTTGACGCCAACAAGAGAGGGGTTATTGATTTTGGAGACTTTGTCCGTGCACTCCACGTCTTTCATCCAAATACACCACATCAAGATAAAGTCGACTGTAAGTGACTAAGTAGCAATATGAAAATTTCGTGTCTTCCATCTACTATGTTCTCTTTAGGATTTCATAACTATGTAAAATCAAGTTCTCACTTACTCTTGTTCTCTTTAAGCACATTCATTGATTTCGAACATCATATTGCAGTCTCATTCAAGCTATACGACATGGAGGGAACAGGATATATTGAAAGGCACGAGGTTTGTTCTCTTTCAAGTTTAATTAGTCATTGCCATTTAGACTTTTATTCAATGAGCACTGCCAGATTAAAAATTGCTCTTAAAGGAAAAGCCTAAACCGTCTGTAACTTTCTGCTGGAATTTAAAATGTGAATCTCAATTTAAAAGTATTACTTCGGCGAAAAACCCATAACGCTTATGAATAATTTGAAATGTAGTTTCTAAACGTGTGAGACAAAGAGGGAAACGAGGAATCCATCGAATAATTAACTATATATCATTGAAATAGCCTTGAGCAGAGTGAACCTTTTCTCCCTCAACAACTTGGTTTCTTAGGAGACCTTTTCTACCAAGCCCCTCCAACACACAGCTTGTCCAGATCTGTACTTTTTTAATTGAATAAATAACTAGAATCACTTCATTTTCTTAATTTGAACGAGTAAATTCTCCTATTTTTTGTTGAACTTCATACTCTTGATGCCCACGTTCCCTTAAAATTCCTTCATTTTGATTGCTAAATACTGACAGACCATGTTTGCTTAGTATCTGAAAACTTCCATTGCAGAATATGAACATAATAACTTCTCTATAACTTGCTGTCACGTCTCTCTTATTTAACAGGTAAAGCAAATGCTGATTGCACTTCTTTGTGAGTCTGATATGAGGTTATCTGACGACATGGTAGAAGTTATACTTGATAAGGTGACTGCCACCATTTTGATGCAATAAATAATAACAATTACACCAAACTGTTGCCATTTTTTACTATTGTTGTGCGCACATAATACATTTCCAAGTGTTGTTACAGTATTATGTTGGAAATAGGGTGGCTATGACTTATGAGTCACTTATAGCCATCTTGGCTATGATGCTTGTTTTTTAGCATTTTTAAAATTATAATTTACTAATCAAATTTAATCACATTCATTCTTATCTATTTTAGATTAATCCAAGTTAATATCAAACATACTAAAATTTTAGATTAATCCAAGTTAATTTTACTGTTGATCTAAAATGTCCAAATTTGAACGGCTACCATTTACTGAATTTTAGGTTAGATCTAGGTTTATAATAATTCATTTCGTTTGAAAATTTTACCACATGTTACTTATGCTTGATAGATGTAATCCACAAATATTTATAAAAAAAACTCACCAAAAGTAGGTCAAAACAAAGTATCATAGCCAAGATAGTCATAAGTCACTCAGAGCCTCATTTCCCTTCTATTATGTTTACATGGGCAGACATTTTCAGAAGCAGATGTCAATCAGGACGGCAGAATTGATAAAGAAGAGTGGCAGAATTTTGTTTCTCGTAATCCTTCTCTGATGAAGATAATGACACTTCCATATCTCAAGTAAGAGAGCATTTCTTGCATACCAGTTCCCACTCTCTCTTGCTGATCATCTACTTTAGGTTGTTTTTGCATTAACTTTTATACAATAGACTGTTCGACGCTTCTTACTGGTGAATTGTTAATAACTGCGCATTAGATAACATGGTAAGATACAGTTCAGTCAGTCCTTACTGTTACTAAATCTAACAAGTTGTCACTAGATATCATGGTAGATATTTACGATTACTATTTAAGTTATATACTGCATACTGCATCGACAAGTTTTTTACCTTTCTCTACTTTCACTTGGCAGGGACATAACCACCACATTCCCCAGCTTTGTTTTCAACTCAGAAGTAGATGACCTTGTAACTTGAAATCATGTTTCCTCAAGTGCAGCTCTTAGTGGTCGTTGAAATTTATATCATTCCACATGCCAAGGCAACCATCTAACAAGTCTGGTTCCATCCTCTTCCTTGGGACAGCAAGCATAATTTATAGTCGAGCAACATCGTTCTACTTGTCGGACGCAAGCAGAGCATGCCGTGAAATCTCACTTGTAGTTGCATTTTCCTCCACTGATAATGCACCTACGTTTCAAGTAAAGTAGCCTCTCTTTTTTTTATGACGAGTCATTGTAATGTTCCCGAGTTGAATATTGCCCTAGTATGCCTTGCTCGAAAGGTGTATTGGTGTGATGATATCAGTCCAGCTAGTTTTAAAATTTTACATGGTATTCGATGCAGAGGTGGTCTCAGGTCTGTGCCTTCAGCCTGGTGAGTTCTCCGGGCTGCTGTAGTTACTCAGCGATTGTTGACTACAACGTAAATACATGTATGTAATTAACATCAAGAGAAGAAGTTTTATGTATTCACGATGGAATAAAACATAAAAATATCGAAAAAGATGTAATACCAAGAGCATACATTTTATGTCTTCTGCTCAAATGCCAAATCCTAAGGTTCTGATTCGGTTTTCGAGCATGATAACTTTGCCAGAAAATACCACACAGCTTTACATCGGAAAATTAGATTTCTAAATGTTCAACTAATCTCATAAATTTGCAGGGTATTATACCAATGATTAATGTAACTAAATTCAAACAGAGAATATGAGAAGAGTGGCCTCAAATCCCGTCAGAAGTTCTTCAGATGGAGGAAGGCAAGCGCAGATCACCTTCTATTTCTAGACTAATAATAACACCCAACACCTTCCAAACTCGAATGTTAGAAGGAAAGAGTTGAATAGCAATAACTCCCTACAAGCATTCTCAACGGGCGAGAAAATTCAGTCATATACCTTACAATGTGGAGCCATAAATTACATAACTAAACTAAATATGTATAGTTAATACAATATACGACCTTATGCTAAACTGTACCAAAATTTGATAGCCAAGTAGCTGAGATGCTTCTAGGAAGATTGGCCCATATTTTACGGTATCAATCGGGATTGCGACTTGTCTCTTAAGAAAATGCAAGTAAGATGAACTATAACTGGAGCAACATAACAAAAGTTGCCCCACCTCTCCAGAATTCGTCAACTTCAATTTCCGCGTCAGCAATATATAGCTCTTTCACTGAAGGGATAACTACTGTCAACTGTGTGACTGCACATAATAAACCCCACTTGTAAATATGTTACTGCAAAACATAAAGATATCTTGTGATGAGATCAAAAAAGTGCCTTGAACAATGTCAATTCTCAGAGTTGCTCGACGTGGTGGGCAATAGAATCTGGACATGACTGTGCCTGTAAAAGTTCCAGCCTGCTGAAAGGTTGAACAAACTGCAGGATGTAATCTTCATCTGCTTTGTCAATTCAAGAAAATGGTGATGATCAAGTCATACAAAGATAACATATAAGGACCAAACAAAAACATAGTTCTGGTCTTTCTGGACTTACTCTCTTTTACAGTCCCATACAGCCAGCACAGCACTTCATCGGCAAATGCGAGGCAGACACCACCCTATTGCATGGAAACATATTGATAAATATAAGCACATAAATTTGACGCATTTTTACCTTGGAAAACCCTATTATGAAAGATGTGGAGAATAACTTCCCTCACCTGCCAGTAATTTTTCATTTTTACTCTATGTGTTATCTCTTTTGTTTTTAATCTCTCTGTGCGGACAAGGCGCCCTGAGTCATCCCTGTAGAAAGAAATAATACATCACTATTGGATAAAGACACCAATCTTGATGCTTGACAAATAAGGAGAGGTAATTGAACATATATATTAAGTTATAGACTTATAGTTATCGTCCACTTGTAAAGTAATGAATAGTATTTGTATTTCACGCCGGTACTTGCACAGGGAAAACTGGAAGCAACTAATAGATATATAATATTTCACGAATTTACCTAAAGCCAACCACAATGTAAGGCACCCCAGCAAGAAATGATTGGATCTGCAAAATCGGACACCACCTGACAACTTAGAAAGATCTTCAAAGCAAAAGGGTACACAAATGTTGGAGATCAGACATTAACAATCAGCAGAATGTTTTTAGATGATAGACACTAGTACAAAACAAGTGCTACAATAAATCAAATATTCCAGAATCTGGAACTGGATGTTACATGATGCAAACATGTAACAAAGCCATGCATGTGAATTGCTTACTATGGATACAGGAAAATTTGGGAAGCTTCCTCTATAGATAAAATCGAAGGGAAGACATTACAACAAGAAAATGCATGGATTCATGATGATTTATAATTTTAATCAATGTAATGATTCAAGAATTTAACGCCAGTGACTTTAACATGCAAAATTGCAAATTTGATGAAGTGGACAAGTAACAAGTAGAGAATTTGGAGATTATGACACCCAAGCACGGAAAACGGTTTTGGGATGTAACACTCCAAGGATGCTTTTGTCCGCAATCACAAAGGTGCAGCTGGGTAGTAACAAAACTTGTACATGTGATGCGCGTTTGAAAAACTCAATTTCATGAAGGGGTGCTATAGAAGTAGACAGAAAGTAGAATGAGAGAACTTTGTCAGCAAGGATAAATAACTCTGCAGGTGCACATAATCATGGTGGAAGAAAGCTAATTCCGAAAAGAAAAAAAATCCTGAAGAGCATCAGACTTGCTTTATCTTACAGAAGGGGATAATTTCAGGTGCACTAACATACCTTACAGAATTTTTGCTTTATTACTTATTTTATATTTTTTTCTTAAGAATCTCTAAATATATTTTTAGCAGCTTTTTATATAATAGTGCTATTTGGTAGCAACAACATAACGAAGGCAGTCAATCAATATAGATTGATCCAAAATCTAATTCAAATCCAATATAGCACCTATGGGTACATAAGAAAATTATTGTTCTATACAGTTTGAGCTATTTATGGAGTACAAGGCATAAAAATTTGGATATTTGTAGATGAAGAATAAAAAGATAATAAACTAAACCCTTTTTATTTGTTTTGCTATTCCATCCATTCATAGAACAAAAAATTCAAAATTCTCATTCTTTTTCCTCTTTCCGTTCAATCAAAATGGAATAATAAATACTAATTATCTCTATAAGGTTGAATAAATAAAAATTCGATTGACCATTTTATTTGGTGAAATTGCTATGCTTAGTGCGTGACTCGTTGGTTTTTCTTTAGAGTTCGGATTAAAAAATCAAAAATAAAATAAAATAAACTGACCCTACACTAGGGAACTATAAACTAATAATTATAGAAAATAATAACCAACTTATTGCTTTGTATTATCAAGATCCCACAAAGCAGTGATTATATCATGTAGCGATCATGTAGTTGTAACAACTGCAATTTTATTCTATAAAAAATATTCTATAGAAAAATCGTAATACGATAAATCAAATTAAATTTAGGATTGTGAAGCAAAAATGAAGGGATATAAAACATTCAACGTAAGTTTCTTGAAGACATAATGCAAGATTCAGTGAAAAAAGGGTTTTTCAATATCTGGTAACCAGAAAATATTTCTTTCCTGCGTCCAACTTAAGATTTGAGAAACTTGATAACCTACTTGTCATTTGCATTGAGTTATGTGATCCTTCTCTGAATCTGTGGAGCTGATTTAAGATCACCACATCTCAAAATATAGAAGTAAAATTTATTTTAATCAAACAGTTAAAAAGGAGGCGAACATAAATCAGTTGTAGTCAATACCCAAAACTTCAATAGCTTCTCTCGCTCAAACCTTTCTTCAGTGCGGTAGTCTAGCTGATATTAGAAAGAAATACGCATTTAGCAATCTGATAAGTAACAACATTACAGGGGATGGTCTACTTTCTGAAGAGAAAGTTTGAAGCTAACCTCACGGCTTGTCTTAAGTTCCACATAGAACCTCTTCCCATTGTCAGGTGAATCACAACAATCCATCTCAGCACCCATAATGACACGATGAGCACCAAGTTTCGTTTTGATGACAGAACAAAATTCTATATTTGCATCAATGTGATAATGTCCATCAATATCTAATAATGTATCTTCAGTAGCAAGTTTCTCAAAAGCGTAGCCCCAATAGCATCTGTAAACCAAAAGCGCATGAGATGAATTACCATGAAGAAATATTGATGGGTACAAGAGATACGTACAGCTCAGGTTTTCTCATAGATAAATCATAAATCTAATTAGTAAAAATTGTTTTATACTGAAGTGCACTGTGAATCTAATACTGTTCTCCATCCAAGGATCCCGTACATTTATGTATAATATCGTTAAGACCAACAGAAGCTTCATATTCCTGATTAGATAGTGGCTATCCACATCATATGTGCCAATTCCTCTAATTCAACAGGTGAAGTGACATAAGTAGTCCCATTAATATAAACATTCCTTCTAACTTCTAAAACCTATTCCTAAAAGGCTAAAACAGTATTCTAAGGTGATGTTGTATACCTTGCTTGTATTTTGTCAATCCAAAGGACAGGACTAAGGAAGCAACAGGACTAGAATAAAAACCAGGAACCACCATCTGAATGTAAGCAAGTTTAAGCCAAAGCTCCAAAAGGAAGAAAAAAGGTCATAAATGTAATAATTTTGAAACTTAAATATGACAATCCATTCCTGGAATACGATGATCCAAGACTTCAAGCCCCAAATGGGTCCAAACTAGAGATTCTTTCTGCATCAACTTAAAGTGAAACATAACATGAAGAACTAAATGTCCTGGAGAGCATACTAAATCTTAGATTTCTCAACCAAATTCAGTTAAAGCAATGGGAAGTAGTACAGCGTTAGAACTAAATGTCGTACTTGTACAATACATTAAAAGTTAGCATTTCTCAAACAAACTCAGTTAAAAAATGGGAAAGTGGTACCTTCGACAGTCGAGATCATTTTTTGGCCTTTCGGGAAGTTTATGGACGTCAAGGTAAACCACCCCATTTCTCTTATGCACCCCCATTTTCCAGGGTTCATGTCTGATGTAAGCAGTTGCAAGTATCTGGAAGGAGCATAAAACATTGTTCAATTTCAGTGAAGTCTGCTGGCAATCTATTTGAATGTGTTATAAAAGAACAATAATAAGAGATCCATGATATTGTCTGTGAGAATGACAATAAGAATACCTTGTTAAGATTATTTCTGAAAGTCTGACAGGCCACGAAAAAATGATAAAAGTCAGTGAAACATAAGGCAAGCTCTAAACAAAAAATGTAAATAACAAGTAGTTCCAACATAAACATGAGGGTAGCGATTGGAACAGCGACTACAATCGTGGCTATCAGCCATGAGACTTGAAGTCACAGTGGTTTGATTGGTTAAGTGACTTTTAATCTGACAACATTTTTTTAACTTGAATTCGGTGCTTGAATTATGAAGTGACGTAAATGACCTCGATTTAAAATCAATACTTGCAACACATCAAATAAATAAATATTTTATTAAACAACAGATGACTATTACAGTCATATGCATATTTTATTTTACAAAACAACACATTACTTCCAAATATTAGATTAGTTTTTGAGAAGTTAATAAATATTAAATTTATTTTTCGATTAAGTTGTCCTATATATAACATTTGTAACACAATACTCATAGATTCATATACTGATGATCTTATATATCCTATATAAATATCAATACATGAAATAAATTCTAATTTTTTTTAAATTCAATACATGATTTCATTAATTATTGATTATTTTTATCAAGACACTTTTTCACCAAAGGAAATCAAATTCTACACGTTTTATCAATACGCTTTTCGAAAACACTTCTAATGGAAAACCAAAGTCCACGAAAAAAGATTTTGATTAGAAAATGAAATAAGTTTTTAATGTAAGTTATATTAAATAAATTTTGTTTGATCAATTAATAATTAGTCACATTAGAAAAATAACTCATATTCACCACTTTGACTAAATAAATTCCAACAAACACAAAATTTACCCATTTTAAAATGAAAAGGATTATATTGTAAAACTGTAAGGTGCAAATGCAAAATATTCACCCCTTCCCTTCTAGTCGGCCAAAATCCTGATCCTCTACCGAACCCAACATTTTTTTCCAATCTCAATCATCAAAAGCCAACAAAACATAGTTATGTCAACTCAAATCTCTTAAAATCCTAAAGGGCAAATCAGTCTAGATCATTTTCCTTCCTTCGTAGTCGCGCGACTTAACTCCAGCCACAACATTTTCTCGCGACTTGTAGCCGGGAAAAATGAGGATTTGGAGTCGCCACGACTTCTAGCCGGAGGCCAAGTCAGAATCCCAAGCGGTTTTGCAACCTGTAGCCGCTGTTAGTCGCAGGACTAGAAGTGCAGTCGCCTTCCCAATCGCACTCAAGGGGAAAAAAAGAAAGGGAAACATTCCACAGTAATAGCATATACTGCTTACCACAAAATGAATATTTTGAAGGGGTATCCTTTTGTTCCTTATGCAAGCAAGAAGATCCCCAAACCCTTGAGAACCTAAATCTGATAGAGAAAAAGATGCCTAGTACAGATCAATTGTATTTCCTACAACAATGACTTATTTAAAGTTCAATGTTTTGGAATATTAACAAACAAGAAAAACGTTCTCAACACATTGTATGGTTTCCCTATCCAACACATATATTTGATGACCAAAGACACAATTTACAATAGAAGGTACTAAAGTAATAGATAATGTTCAGGTACTTTATCATGTGCTATAATATAACAATAGGGGGAACCACATGCAATGCAAGTGTACCAGCATACAATGAAGCCATGTAGGATAAGTATTACAAGAATTGCAGATGTAACATGAAGTGAAAGTAGCAACAGAAGAATGGGACCAGTGTGTACCTGATTTCTCAATAAATGATTCAAAACCCAAATTAAGATCAGCTCCCACATCATCGCAAACTGTACGCTTGAAAAGTCTCTGTCATGATACAAAGATAAATATAAACAAAGAAATTAAGACTACTTAAGTAGAAAAAGGAAAGTCTTAGTCATGGACTCATGGCACAAGAAGTTGTGAGGAACGCCTTTGTGATTCAAAAGCTAAGATTTGATATAAGAAAGAAAGCTAGCAGTGTACCATGGACAGATAAGAGAATCTCTAGAGCTCTTACCAAACTGCGATCGTCAAAAAAAACTTCACCACCTTCTGCCCGACTATAGCAGGCAATTTCACAAGGCTTTAAGTTCAAAGTTAAAAAAAAAGAATAAAGAATTAGAAGTACACAATGCTGTGAGAAGATCTTTATACAGGGGGGATAGAACTGCAGTACCTCCTGAAATTGAATGGCTTTTCGAGACAAAGTTTCTTCACTTTTTGTAAGCCTCAATTCGGAAACAAAGTGCTCACTATTACGACCATTAGAAAACCTATTGCCGAAACCATAATTTTGTCTCGGATGAAAGGATCCTGGCCGTGGCAATAAAGGTCCTCTATCAGACTGCCATCTTCCACGCCCATGAGAACCTCTTCCTTGACTATTCGTATTTCTCAATGGAGGTAACACTATCCAACAGAAAGAATGGTTAAAAAGATTGGAAGAAAGTGATGCATCCATTGACTCATTTAGAAACTCGTACACATGGATATAAATGTCATTTAGGCATGATAAGAATACGCTGCATATGATGTCATCTAGGCTTATGCAAAATTTAAAATCAGAGAGAAGGTTGTTTTCTTTCGAGAACGGGTTTTAAGTAAGCTGATGCTTCACCTAATTCTCAAAGCATTAGTAGAAAAGGATGAAAATAAGTTGCTTGTTCTGCTCGCAGATGCTCCCTTGTAAGCATAGGCCATTACCATCAGTCCATCCTCAAAAAGGGGCTGTGCATTAGATTTATTAACTGTCTGGAAAATAACGCTCCAAAACATTGTAGTTTCTATTCCTCCATGCTAGCAAAAATACCCACCTATACTTCTAACATGTAAAAGAACAACACAACAATCCAAACTACGAAAACCTAATGGTCGATAAAACTTTCATAGGCTGGATTGCACGCTACCAACCTCAACTTTGCCAGACAATCAAAGATAAACTTGTTAGTTGTGACTCAAAACTTCTAGATGCCGAACGCTCGAAATTCTTCCCTGGACCCCACAAACCAACAAGAAAGCTCAGACTTCAAAATGCGGCCTGCCCCAGATTAAACTTAAACACTAGATTGATCACAACTATAAAGACAAAATCATAAATGTCGTTCTGTTTCACCAACATTTTTAAAGCACCTAGTCTACACACTAATCTGTTGTTTGGCTTCTCCCAATCAAAATTCATCCAAAGATCAAAACATTTAACAGAAGGAACCTCACCAGGCACGGGAACTGGGCTGGTCGCCGGAGTCCTAACGTAATCCTCGTTATCCGATCCGAACAAGTCCTCCTCCTCGTCCTCCTCCTCCACCACCACCTCCAGGTCCTCCTCCTCCCCAACCACCTCAGATCCGACGCCCTGCATCGCGACTTGGACCTCGTCCTCGGCGTCGCTGCTGCTGCGGCTGGTACCGCTCCCGGTGCCGCTCCCGGTGCGGGAATCGGCGGAGGAGGAGCCAGAGTGGGAGGAGGCAGAGTGGGAGGAGGAGGAGGAGGAGCCGTCGCGGCTCCCCTCCTCGTCGTCGTTAGTGACGTGGTCGGGTTCGGCGTCGGATTCGTCGCCGAAGACGTCGGCGTAGTGCTGGGAATTGTCCATCGGGGATCCGCCGGAGAAGTGTGGACAAAAGTCTGGGGTTTTTAGACGAGGGAACAGAGAGAGAGAGAGAGAGAGAGAGAGAGAGTGGCGAATGTAAACTTTAACTTGTTGGGGAGTAGTCGGTCGGGTCCGTGTTCTCTGATTTATATTAAAGTGATCCGGATAATATTAATTTCGATCGACATATTCAAATCTGTTTAGGAAGACTTAATCACAAATATAAAATTTATTTAAATGTAGTACTGAATATAGTAACCATAGATATAACAGTGTATAAAATAATATCTGATTCGTATCTGGATTTTTAATTTCAAGATTATTATAAATTATAAGTTAAAAACATAATATGTGATACATATCAACATCTGATTAGTGTCCGCATCCGTTACTCGGTTGACTTTCCTTGCCCTTTGCTCAGCGTAGGTTTCCTTTTCTTTTTAAAATGTAGCCTTGATATTTATTTATAGTAAGTATAAATTAATTTAAAAAATTATGGATTTTGAGAATTTAGGTTTGAGATTTTGTGAAAAAATAAAGGGTTGTGGTCTTAGGAGAGGAAGGAATGAAGATGCGTAGGAGAGCATGTTCTATTTGGAATCACAATTTGTAATCAGATTACTAAGAATAAGTGTGAAATATAATTGAAGTTTAAAAACTACAATTTATATAACATAAAAAAGCAACTCCCAACTAACTGCTCACATTTTTTAATATAAACAACAAAAGAAGCTCACTGCAAAATTTTCAGACAGTGAAAATCCAAAGTTTCATGTCTGACTGTCACCTTCCAAAATTCCCCATAACAAATAAATTAGGTTGCCGAAAATCTTGGAAATTGCAAACTAATAAATCAACTGGCAATTGGCTTTCATTATGGTTTTATTAAAGAAGCAATTGTCAAGAATCTGATTGACATGGTATCAATTACCAAAAAAGAAGGAAATACAGTATAATAACAAAAATGCTGTGTGCTAATTTGGTGAAGTCGTGAAGACAGAAGACTTCCCTTGAAACGAAGTGAATTCTGCTGATTTATTTTACAAGGCAGACAAATGTAGAAAACTTAAGTATTTCAAGCATAAACACAACTTTGAGTATGCTAACATGTAAATGAAGCAGGTAGCCTCTGCAACTAAGTCTCGTAACATAAGAGCTCTGGTGAGAATTACTGTTACATTAGGCTTTAATAAAACAAAGACTTCTTGCTGTTGCGTTCCAGTCTAGCCTGCCTCTGGAATTAAAAAAAAAAATATATATATATATATATATATATATATATATCACGGTGAGAGCAGCTTCACTGGTCAATCAAATAAAGAACCATGGATGGGGTTTGTGCGATAAAAACAATTTATTGATCAGGGACTAGAATAAAACACAAATACTCTATTTATTTCTTGAACACTCAATTAAGCACGTCTCAGTAGCTTGACTCTAATTCCTTTTCCAATTAATATAAAAAGTCACAGTAAAAAATAAATATTACCCTTCTACTTCTGTCAAAATGAAAAAAAAGGATTTATGTGCCTCAGTAGTTCTAGTTTCTAACTTGATCACAAGAATATGAACAACTATAATCAGCTTCCTACTGCCTTCCTCAGAATAAAAGGAGCAAGGTTTTCATAACCGAATCGGACGTCGAACCGGCAACGTCAAATGTTCAGAGGTTCGACCGGGGTCGGACTGAATCAAACCGGTTGAACCGGTGACGTCAGTATGACGTCATAAATATAGATATACATGATATATATTTATGAATTTCCTGGATAATAGAGTAAAATATAGGAATAAATAGGAAATAACAGATAGTCAGACTTCAAATATCGAAAAGACTAAAGGACTATGGGTCTGATTAGGAATGCGAGGGTGGAAGGGGGCGGCAGCCCCCTGCGGGGGACGTTAGTCCCCCCCCCCCCCCCCCCGTTAAACCAAAACCGCGGCTAGACCAGCCGGTCAGGGGTGTCCGGGCGAGGGCGGCGTCAGTGGGAGGGAGGGTTAGGGTTGGGGTCGGTTGTTTTTTTTACTCTACCGGTAATCGGGTAACCGGGTACCCGATTACCCAGAACCGTTGGTCTAACAAGTTGCACCTCCGATCCAACACGGTCCATTTCAAATCCGATTTTTTCAGCCTTTCCGGACCGGACAGGCCTCCGGTTCACGGTCGAACCGGTCCGGTTTTCAAAACAGTGGGAAGAAGTAACCTTCCAATTCCACATTTTTTAGGTCACCAATAACAGCACACAGTGTCAACTTAAGAGACTAAACTGATTGTGTAGAATCCTAGTACTTTTAATTCAAAAGCACAAGTTATAACTTATAAAGTACAGAACAAAAAATCGAATGGTCTGAAAGCCACTTATAACTCCAATTTATATATTTGCTTGTAACGTTACTAACAAAACAACATGCACGCTTCTTTGACGACAAAACAACACGAAAAAGTTTTTTTCCTCAAGAAAAGTTCGAATGGAAAAGCTTTCTTCCACCTTACAGAAAGAGATCAAACTCCCTTAAAATGACTCAGTAAACCCACCTGTTGGCATTGGAATTATTATACCAAACAAAAAACCCATGTAAAACACCACCATAACCTCCTACATATGCATGTGATTAAGGATTCACAATGTCATACGAAGAAAGACATTTCAAACCTGGAAAACAGCGAAAGGCAAAAAAATCTGGACAAAATTGCCAACTAATCTCCAGTACTAACAAGTGAAGCTAAAATGCAAAAATTGTTCTAACTTCACACCATGACACTAGTTAATATTTCCCAAGACTATCAAAAATATTTACATTAAACTACAGGGAGAAGACAAACAAGAATATGATTAAACATGTGATTGAAAATATTTAGCAGTTGAAATAAAATGACACTAATAGATCCAAAGATACCTCTTTCTCTTTGCATTCTCTGTAAACATCAAACTGATGCTGGCATTTGCCCTTATCAGAGTGATATTTCTCCAAACCTGTATTTTGTTAACAATGTATTCGGAGGAGTTAAGCAAATAATCCAAATTGAAGCTTGTTAATTGAAAACGACACAAAGAAAGATAGAATGAGTAAAACAAAATGTTCTACAAGAAACTAACTAAAGTTGGTATAGGCAAATGCTAATCAAAGGATTAGCCATTTCCAATATATCCAAACTTCAGGACCAACCAAATCCTACTATCTGTATGATATGATCAAGTTTCCAAAAAACAAGAATGATCGCCAAGAAAAACAAGTGCATACTTCAGATACATTTCGTTGCAACTAATCGTGCCTAAGTAATATATTGTTATCCAAAACCTTTATCACTATATGGCATCCTTGTGTACAATTTTTCCATCTTATTTAGACATAACTGAACCTTCCAGAAAATAACTCATATTAGTTCTCTGATTCTGGTATCTTTTAATAATTAAACAGATGTTTCGGTTTTGTTTTATTCTTTATCGGTGAAGTATTCTATGGTTTGGCAACTTAGACAAAATCACATATCCTAGACCATCATATAAACAAAAGTAGGGGTGCACACGGGTCGGGTTGAACCCGAAAACCGACCCGAACCCGACTGGTCGGGTCGGGTTGGGTCGGGTTGAGAAGCAGCTCGGGTCGGGTTGGGTTAGAAGGGAAAAAAACCCGGATGTTCGGGTTGGGTTCGGGTTTCAGGGGTCGGGTTGACCCAACCCAACCCGAAACCAATTAAAGGTATACAGCAGTACCCATTTACCCGTTTATTAATTACCAGAACCGAATCCCAACTCATTCACCCGTTTCCACACTACCCGAACCTGTTTCCACATCACATTTCTCCCATCCAGTCCCTGTCTCCCGACCCAAAATCCCTAATCTCACGTCACCGTCGCATGTCCATTCTTCCCTAACGAAGGACGTCGAAAGATGTTGGAAGAACCCCAAAATGGAACGAAAGCACCACTGGACACGAAGAACGGCGCGGTGGAGAAAGGGGGAGAAGGGTGATGGTTGTGGAGGTGAAGGGGAAGAAGGGCGGAGGGATGATGTCGCGCCAGTTCCAGCACTCCGCCCCTCCGCCGCTCCCCAAGCTCGGGGACAACGGCAACTCCCATCGTCTTCTTGAAGGTAATCTCAACTTCCCCGGAATCTTTAGCCCATCTGCATTGGAAAGATCGCATCTTTTGCAGTCTTCTCGGATTGGGTTCTCTCTCAGGTCAGGATCTGAGGGGATAGAGTAGGGTTTGGGTTCAAAGGTTGCAACCTTTTTGAGAAGAATGTTGGAATTCACCTACCAGATTTGTTTTTTCACGATCCACATTGGTTTTGCCTTCCTGTGAGATCCATTTCGGGTGACCAGAGGTTTTTTGGTGGCCAAATATTATCTGTTGGGTTCCTTTTTTGATCGGTGATGTTGGTATTTAGATCTGATCCGGAGTTAGTAATAGTGGTTAGTGTAAAAGATCCTACTTTTGGTTTTTTTAAGTGGAAAATATTCTGTTATGTTGTGATGCAATTGTATTGCAAAAAGTTGGTGCCAAAAAGATTATCTTACCATTCAGCAGTTGTATTGCAAAAGTTGGTGCTAAAATTTCGGGTCCAACCCGAACCAACCCGAAAATTTCGGGTCGGGTTGGGTTCAACCCGATTGGGTTCGGGTTCGGGTTCGGGTTGGGTTTTTTTCTAACCCGAAAATTTCGGGTTGGGTCGGGTTCCAGCTCAAACCCGACCCAACCCGACCCGTGTGCACCCCTAAACAAAAGGCAACATATTAAATCGAAAATCTCCTTGCAAATCCAATGCCTCAACTTCTTCTTTTTTATTTTATCTACTCTACTACTCCCCCACCCCCATTTTAAATCTCAACCTCCCAAACATTATAATTGGTCTTGACTATCTCAAGACAAGGGATCTCGCAACTGAGCTAACCCCAGTTGGTCAATGCCTCAACTCCAAGCTATGATCCCTTGGGTTCGTCAAAGTTTTTCAAATTGAACTGCATTATGACACTAAATAAGACCGATTCCGCTACATTAGCACTACAATAACAAAACTTCTGGAAAAGTCTGAACAACTAGTTCTTAGGTCGTGTTCGTAGCAAACAAGCAAACATCCAAAATCCGATCTTACACGATCATAAAATTACTATTAGCATCTAAATTAGTGGTGTTGGAACTCGATTTCCAACCGTAACAGAACGACGTTTGCGATCAAATATCGTAATTGTGGCAAACGAAAAGCAGCAGAAAAGAGGGATGGAAGGAAGAGTTACACTTGAGGGAGTCAGAGTACTTCGGGAAGCAGACGGAATCGGAGATCCTGGCGGCGCTAGGGTATGGAGGGGAGTCCGACGACGACGAAGTCATTTTCGATTTCTCCCCTTTTCTTCCTCGAAATCAGATGGGTCGTGTTGAAGCTAATGGGCTGTAATCGGATCGTGATGGTCTATACTTCATACCCGATTACTTAATCGGATCCTCTCTTGCCGGGCTGCAACAACCCAAACAACAAAAAATCAAGTCCAATATGGGTTGGTCGGTAAATTCAGCACATACATTCATGAAAGGATATCGCATGTTCAATTTTTGTTGGATTAATTACGTGAATTATGTTTCAATTTGAATTTATCATCTTAAATTTTAAATACGATAATCATTAATTTTATATATTTATTTTGTAATACTTTATCTCATTTATTTTAAGAATCATTATTTTTTTCGCATATTCGTCGTTATTGGAGACTAAATGAAATCCAAACATAATTCAAAAAGACAAATCGTAAATAACCCATGTGTGAATTCAAGATCTGTAAGCCTACGTTATTTATTGGTTTGTTCGTGAGTGTAATTTCAAAGAATGTGCTTAGAAATCATTTCAATTTTGTCTATATTTTTTGAAAAGAAGAAAAACCACAAATTTGGAATCCAATCAAGCGGAGAATGTGTAAGGTAATTTTTCTTAACCACAAGATAGTACTGTGTATGTGATTAACATTCAGGTGATAATTTCACAAGATACATGATAATTTTCACACAAAATCTCATTTTACTTTCATGTCACAGATGAACATTCATATTAGAAGAGATCGACGAGATTCGTCAAGGTTACTGCATTGGTGGTGAAGAGATACTCCGATTATAACTACTTGTAGAATCTGAAACACTAAAACAAAAACAAAAGGAAAATAAGAGTACAAACAACTAAATCTAGCAATGAAATTCTTAAGACGAAGACAACAAATCTAACTTTATAACTCCAACAAGCCCACCACCAACCATGCATAACAACTTCTCAACCCACTCTAATTTCATCGTAGTCCTCAAACCAAATCTACCCATTCAACAATAATCAGTTAACCAGCATTTGGAGAGGCTTCCACATCATTGTCAACACCAAGAGACCCCAGCTACATCCCCAGCATCAAGCACAAAAAAAAGTTCATCCTGTCCCCACCACAAGCTTCACGGGAGACACTACTAATAGGGTCAGTGCCAAGCGATTAAGCCGCAGATTAAGAGGCCAGACATATAACATGTAATGACCCTAACCTTGTTTAAGGTGTTGATGGTAATTAGGTGGACTAATGATGGAGGTTTGCATGGGGAAGGTAATTTTGTGCAGGAGATGCATGGGAGGTGAAGGCACTGTAGCAAGGAGAGGAGTTTTAAGGGTTTTCTTCTTCTCTTTTCCTTCCTTCTTCCCTTCTTCATTTCCTCCTCTCCACCGATTCCTTCCTCTTCCTTCGTGGTGCTCGAGCAGTGGAGGTGCGCGTGAGGCGAGCGTGCTGGGCGTGGCGTGGTGCGAGGAGGTGCGCGTGAGGTCGCGGTATCGAGGCGTCGTCGGAGCTCCGGTGAAGTCCGGCGTTCTTCGTCGATCTTCAAAGAGAGGTATGCCAAGTTCTTGCATTAGAGGCCTATTGTGATCACCCACGTTGGGGTGATGGTTTGGTGGGTCGCGGGAGGTCGGAGACCTCGCCGGCGACGAGTTTGGGCGTCAAAACCTCGGCTGGCGCGAGGTTAAAGACGTCTGTCGGTCGACCGGGTCTCTTGGACGGTCGACCGATCGCAGTGTTTTTCGTCTGCCTGTCGTGTTTCGGTCGACCGTGACCTTGTGTTCGGTCGACCGTAACGTGAGTGTACCGGTAGAATACGTAAGCTTCGGTCGACCGTTTGTTGACATAGAAAATATTAGGTTGACCCTGTAAGTGTTCGGTCGACCGAGACCCCCGAGTCGGTCGACCGATAGCTCCGTTTTGAGCGTTGACCAGACTCCGGATTTTTGACCTCGTTCGGTCGACCGGTTTTAGACCTTCGGTAGACCGTTGGGATTTATGTGCTGCGCAAATTGTTCGACCGTGACAGACGCTTCGGTCGACCAATTCCCTTGTGGAAACGGTCGACCGAGTTGTCACTTTCGGTCGACCGATTCCCTTGTGGAAGCGGTTGACCGTTTGTCACTTCGGTTGACCGAATTCCCTTGAGGAAAACGGTCGACCGTGTCTCTTTCGGTCGACCGTTTTGCACAGGACAGGACTCCTAGTTCCACTTAAGATGCCAACTCTGTCCACGGAAACCCGTGTCCTCGCCTTGTGCGTGAGTCGGGAGGTGACGGTGGGCGCGTTATGCGTGCCTGCCCAGGGACCGCCGTGTGGAAGAGTGTGGGTGTCCGGAACGCGTCACTTCCATGTATGGATCGTGACTTTATCTGGTGGATCGTTTGACTCGCGTTAGAGTAGCGGCCTGAGGGATTACGGATCCCATTGCTTCAGCAACACGCAACTGCTGTCGGGTGCAGTGACTACCGGCCGATGGCTACGGAGGCACAGAGACTACCGGCCAGGATTGGCGACGGAGGTCCAGAGAGGTACCGGCCTATTGACGGCGACGGAGGTCGCGACCCTGCTCAGTTGGAGCCGGAGTTGGTGTTGCACGTGGAGCTCGTTGACCCTGCGGACTTCGGTTTGGATCTGTCGATCGTCTGGCCTTGTGTGGCGGATATGTTCGACTGGCCTTGATGGCAGTTATTGCACGTGCCGTGCGGCCTGTGTGGCGGCGGTAGGGCCCCTGTGCGGTCTGTGTGGCGGCAGGGAGGATCGCGCGTAGCCTGTGTGGTTGCGGCGATGGACTGCCGATGATGTGTTCCGGCAGGTAGCTCGATTGGGCACCTATCGAGTGATATCCCGTGCGGTCTGTGTGGCGCCGGTTGATGGACCGACCTGAGCGACGGCTCCGTTGGTGTGGTGGTGGTGGACCACGATGTATTCAGATCTGATTTCTACCTTGCACGGAAGTGCGAACGTATCCTCACCGATCCCTTGGCTCGTGTAGTCGCGTGTGGGGATGTGTTGCGTATTGTCCGTTAGACCGTATGTGCCTACGGTAGGTCTCTACGGAGACCCGTTGTTTGGACCGTGCGGCCTGTGTGGCGGCGGTGATGTTTGACCGTGTGGCCTGTGTGGTACCGGTTGTTGCGGACCGTGCGGCCTGTGTGGCGACGACGATGTTGGACCGTGGGGCCTGTGTGGCAGCGGTGGCGATTGTAGACCGCGGGGCCTGTGTGTCAGCGGGAACGATTGCGGGACGGATGTCCGGTTTGGCCCTTGGTGGCGTTGTTGTTTTACTGCTTTGTATTCCATGTCATGCTATACTAGTATGTTAGGGCATATAGGTGAGCTTGTCATACGGGATTTCCTTATGGAAACTCAGGCATTGTTGTTATGTTTATTTTCAGGACCGCGTTAGATTCCGGCGGGTGGTGACCGAGGGAGATTGCACTTTGGGACTGGATCTTGTCGTCTGCCTACTTTTAGGTTGTCGTGATTATATGTACCTTGTGTTTCGTGTTGTAATGTAATCACTCTTTTGACAAACTCGTATTGTATTCCGCTGTTCGGGGATGTTACATAACACCTTTAATCTCGATAGCCTTGCTAATTTACAGGGTGATGTGGGTGAAAAACTAATGCAAAACATTAGTTTTTCTACTGCACCAAGTGCATGAGAATGGTTTGGGAATGATTTCTCTGGTTATTGATGGTCTCACTTCTCCCATATATGCTAGGAGAAGCAAGTAAAGTGGTGGGTTGAACGAGTTGAGATCGTTTGTTTCCATCTTAAGGGGTTATGAAATTGTTGGTGACATTCTTTCGTGTTTTATAGCCTCTCTTATATACAGGCTATAAATGGAATGTTTTGTGTAGCATGTTGAATTGGTATTGTTTTTAAAAAAAATTCATAAATTCATTCTCATCCCCTTGTGGGTCATAATTAACCGAAATGTTTGGTAAGATGTTGGTTTACTGTTTTTTTATTATATATTAACTAATTCGTGTTTATCCTCCCATATAGTCATAGGCTATAACAGGGATGTTTGGTAAAATGTTGGATTGACATTGCTTCTAATGGATTCATGCTCAGCCTCTTGTAGGCTATAATTGAAATTCTTATGTAATATGTTGGATTAGAAAATCTTGAATCACAACCAAAGCAAACCACTCTTCCTGCACCTAGTAGGACCATTTGCCTTCATTTGGAAACTATGTCATGTGGCATAATCTTTTTTAGATTCATGCACATACATTAGAATTTAGCATGTGTTTGTCTTTGGAAAGTACATATCACGTATGGCTGGATTCTTTCAGATTTATGCACATAGAGCGGACCATTTCTCTTCATTTGAAAGTAACTATGATATTAAAAAAGTGGCAATCTCGAGATAAGGATCCAATTTAAATGTTTCCGTATATTGCAAAAGCTTTCTGGTTACTTAGAGAGCGTAACTCCCCTCTCACCGTGGACCGGACCGAAACCAAATGGCTCCGGATTTCGGATCGAAGATCGGACCGGTTGTTGCTCAATCCTAGTAGGGGAGTGTCATCCAAACATGGAATGGATCATCAGAAGTTGGGCTCCCAGCACGACAATCGATGCATGTTTTGTATTAGGATGAAGAAACTTGTGGGATGAGTTTCTGATAGTTTTTTTCACTTGTTGAATTTTTGTAACGATTTTATCTCATTGATTTCATCATATACCTGCATAATTTTTTATTTAATCAAAATTTGAGAGTGATTTGAAAATTTACTTTGACAAGACATCTGAAACTTCCATAAACTTTCTCCACATCCAAACAACTCACAACCTCTACGAAGAAGCAGCTTCTGAATCCACGTTCTCCCAAGCTAATATTCAAGCCTCATACAAACTAAGCCTCAACGTGAATAAAGCATGTTGATATATGTCAATTTCGCAACTGTATAAATGCACGGTACAATTGATCTGTTATACAGTAGAGGCATGAAGTTTGTGAGCCAACAACTCACATCACTTTGTGTATGAACAACAGGACATCTGTGATATTTTCTATCTACTATTCAAAATTGGAACTCAAATTTATTTATCATAAAACTTGCAAATACAACACTGTAATGAGTTCTATTATTTCCAAAGAACCTCCAACTTCTAACGAGAAACAAAAGTTAATCGGATTACGAGGTCTCGAAGCACTCACATGACCGTTATAAATCAAATCACTGATCTATTTAAGATTTCCAGAAAAGGAAGAAAAAAATAAATTCTTATCTTTCCACTCAACTATTTAGAATCCGGACCCAACCCCCTACATAGAGAGAGATAACATTTGCGAGCTTTAATTTATCAAAAGAACTAAGGAAATAAAAGTCAACTAAAATAAAAGTATCAACCACACACATATCACAACATAAAGAATCTCAAATCTGAATCCATTAATATTTTTAGAAAAGATAACTCCAGGATAAGAGAATGGCTCCGTCTGATTCATAAAATCACAGTAAATGGAAGATAGACCAGTAAGCCAACTAAAATGGGAGACCAGCGACATCCAACCCTTCTACAGGTTTCTTATGTACACTAGATGTGAAGGAAATATAAAGCCAACTAAAATTGACTTGCATCAATCAAGTAAGCCAAGAAGCTCAATTCAAGCATACGTAGCCCCCGTAAATTCTTTAGGCATTGTGAAACCTGCTCTTCTCTCTTCAAAAGAGTACTCTATCTCAATCGGCTCAGCGGCTTGTTGATCGAAAGCAATGGCTCGTGACTGAACCGCTGGAGTTGTGGACATCAGCATTGGGATTGTCACGGTGTGGGGAGTCTTAGGTGGTGGCATTGGCATCACCACTGGTGTTCTGTTCTCTTCATCTGCATCCAGATTTGGCTTGGAAGGGGTGTTTGCAGCTGACTTGTGCTTGGAGGGAGTCGTGATCACAACAGAATTGTACTTGGATGGGGTGACCGCACCCGAGGCTGCAGATATCAGTGCAAAAGGCTGCCTCGTTACGGTTGGATCAACATCGTGGCTGTGTGATGCATTAAAAGACAGCTTCTTGACAGGGAGACCAGCGACATCCAACCCTCTTCTACCTACATGATTTAAACAGAATTGAGTGGGAATTACTTATGAAAGCTAACAGCAGTAGTATCATGTTTGTGGTCTTAACCAGAAGATAGAGCATTGTCGGCCTTTCTGGTGGAGCGTGTGGCTCTGGTAGAGTGTGGCAAATCTTGTTTAGATTGCTGCATAGGCCCTCCTAGTGTGAGTCTTCTACTGCTACTTTGACCACCCATTGATACTCTGGGAATCTTTTTCCCACTTTGTTGTTTAGAGGGGCTTGGTTTTGACCCATAAAGTGCCTCTTGCTCCGCAATCAGCTGACCCTGAATTTTCTTTTGATCCTATTAGAAATAACCAAGATTAGGCTTTTTTAATAAACGACGATTCCTCCTTTATAGAATTCAAACAATGAGTACATACTCTTTGCCTGCGTCTCTCTTGCTCTTTCTCTTGCCTTAAAATGGTATAGTCTTCAAGCATGGATAGAAGTTCAGCCTGAATTTTTTTATGACAGAATGGGTACATGTTAAAAAAGTTTAAATCGACCTTAAGAAGCAACAAAAGTAGTAAAACATACACCGTCGTATTTGAAGCTGGTGCCTTTTTCTCTTTCCCAGGAAGCAGTTTTTGCTACCAAGGCTTCAACCATGGCTGTTATGACACGCAACAAACAAACAAGTTAAACCAAACCACATCTTAGTCAAGCCGCTTAAATTTAAGCACACTTGCCTGGGATTTTGTTTACAATTGTGCGTGCCTTCTCTGCACGCTTTAGGGTCAAATGGGCTCCCTTTCCAGCACTGTACCGATTATCATCCTAAGAAACGCAACATCATCTGAATATCTCCCAAGTAACATAGTCTCAATCTACCTACAAGAAATACGTGGAAGATGTCTCACCCTATTGTACTCTTCCAGCCATGATTCTTCATTGCAGGCATTTAACCATTTCTCAACCTTCTCAAGAATTTCCTTCCTGCTGAAGGCTTCGTCTTTAATATTTGCAATCTGAACTTCTATCTGCTCTAGGACTAAAGATGGATCAATAGCACCTGCATTGGAAAATTAGAACAGAAAATGGACTATAAAAATACATGGCATTTACGTTCAAATTCAAAACTCAAATAATAAAAAATCAAAAGATAAGGTCAAATCTTGAAAAATTGCAGATCAAAGCCATTGCAAAAGAACATACTAATCAAGTTTATTTAGATGACCCTACTAGTACTCTAATTCTATCTTTGATTGAATGTACAAAATTTAGTCTAATTATCATTCCTTTTTGGGATAAATTAGAGCAGACTGTGTCATATAACCTCATATAGTCAAAGCAAAAGTTTGCCTGTTTACCGGATTCAATAGCTTCTACTGCAACTTCTATCTCGGAGTCAGATTCTGCAATTATATGAGTTCGCCGGCGAATCTCCTCCAGTTCCAACTTTTTCTTCATGACAAGCTCCTTCATCTTGCTTGATTTAAAAACTTCCAATCTTGAAACTTCGGTCTCCACCTGATACATAGCTACAATGGTCAGTATACGTAAAGACCATAAAGCTATAATAATAGGGAATTACAGCTCACATAGCCTATATATTCCAAGGATAGCATGTTTGGTTCAGTTATTTCTTGTTCAGAGGCAGCTATGTTGCAGGTGACATTCTGGAATTTCTGCTGCTCCTCAACAGGTGTGTCCATCAAATTCCAGAGCTCCAACATGGTACTCGCAAGGTCTTGTAGCTGAAAAATGTTTCAGAAAAAATGATAGAGATTCATAAAAGAGAACAAAAAACATGTGTAACTTCTCGGATCATTTACCTTTTGCATCCTTTGCAATTTAAGATCCCTTAACCTTTGAATGGCAGATGCTAGCCGTTCAATGGTTTCATTGCTGATACTCTTTGAACTTTCGGAATTGTCTAAAGTAGGATGAATCTCACAAATGGTACGCTTGAAATCGATACCGAGCACCAAACAAAGTGTATGCAAGGTATTGAGGTGGTCAAGGACTTGCTTCAAGCGAAAAGCCTATTCCAAGTATCAAAAATGAAAGCAGCCTTAGGAATTGCAATCCACAGTACTTTGGTATTTCAACAATTTATAGGGAAAAAAGGCAACGGAAATGACTTCCAACCTTTTCCTTCTGCAATGCCTCTAGTTCTTTATGCAATTCTTCAAGTCTTCTCACAGATAGATCAGATTCATCCATGACTGTCTTACAAGTTTTGAAATCTTTCAATCTGATCTCAAATTGTATCTTTTCCAGTTGTTCTTGAATTTCCACAAATTGTTTCTGTCGATCAGTCTTCTTTCTCCTCATATCTTCCAATTGTGGTAATATGGCTTTGAGCTCTTCTTTCAAGATGCCGGTATTTGGATTTGTCTGTAATATGAAATCATTTATCGATCAGTTTACTTTCAAAAGGAAAACTTGGGTGGATATAGAGATGGTTTGTCATCTCAACTAGTTTGACTGAGAATAACCTGTCTGACATGAATTGGTGGTTCTCCCACAGCTGAACAAATACTTGCAAGTTCTGCTTCAGATTCAGCAATGGCACGTCGCAGCTGAGCTCTCGACTTATTTGCTTGGTCAACTTTTCTTCTATAGACCTCCAAACACTCTTGCTCAAGTTCTAGTAACATCTTATCTCTCTCAACATCAGACTCGCCAACTTCATCCCATATCACCTGTTCAAAACGTAAATGAGAATTTTGTTCAGCTCCATTTAAATTCTCACATCTACTAGAAGCGGAAAGAAATAAAAGTAATAACTTAGAAGCTGGAAACCTGTAGTTCATATAGAAGTGAGCCACAAGTTGTTTCCATCTGCAAAAGCTGGTCCTGCTGGAGTCCAGACATGCTGCTTCTCAAGACTACAGATAAAAAATCATATTGAGTTGATCAGTAAAGGTAAGAGGTGGTTTTCTATATTATTGTAAAGGCAAAACAAAGATGTAGATATTTCTTCACATGCAAAAAATACGATGCTAATTGTAATGTGGCAAAAATACATAAATTTAAAGTAAACTTACGTCTTATGGCAACTAATAAACCACAAAGATAATATTATAACCTGTTTAACAACAGCTAGAAAAATGGAGCGCATCAGAAACATCATAACCGAAAAACTTTGGTAGTTAGAACACAACGACCATTATATTTTAAGTACAATCATGTACATTGATTGACCAAAAGGCCCAGGGACAAGTCATCCAAGGCTCCAATCAGATATCAGATCTTATTTCCAGAGGAAGTATAGAAGCCATATAACATAAAAATAGAAACCAAACCATATACAGTTTCTTACTAAATCAGCAGACTATAACAGTTATTCTGAATAAGATCAACTGAGTGAATTGATATGGATTACAGAGTGGAACTTCATGAGTTCATGACCTATCCTCTCCCACTTTACCTACTAGTCGAAGCTCCCAGATGAGAGATATATTTATAGATCTTGCATTTCCTCATTTCTTTTTACTCAAACCTTTTGATTGACGTTGCCGTAATCCCATTGTCAACTTCCACGACGGTTTCAGCTCACATAATAGTTTTCCGCCAAATTAAAACTAAACGAACAACCATCGTTCCGACACTCCAAACTGAAATTTTTCTATTTCATAAACCCATCTATCTCAACTCTCTCGCAATTTCACGAAAGCAGATCCGGCAGCAAGATGAACCCCAACAACCACGCGTCTCCAAATAACAATACCACTCCTTTATGAAACACGAATAAAAACCAAACTAGGGTTTTCGAATCGAGTCAACCCCCACAAAGCGACATCTGGGAAACTAGGGTTGTTAGAGATCGCAAACCTGAGGCGACCATCTGATTCGGAGGGCGAGAAACGGCGAAAGGTGGGATCTTTGGGGAGGAAGCTAGGGTTCGCGAGATCGAAGTGGACGTTGGAAGAGAAATTTGTGGGGATTTGTTGGGGAATTTTAATTTAAATAAAAAAGCGGAGGAAGGAAGGTAGGAAGGAATAAAACGGTCGAGAAGGGTTTCAAATTTCGAAATGGCGTCCGGTCGCGTGCTCCGCTGGAACTGTTTAAGAACGGTTGTGCTTCCCTCGTGGTGTAGGGAGAGAAGTTGTGTTTTTGCAAGGAAATGATGTCAAGCTTCACTTAATTTTATCAACTTTTTACTAACAAAATGGTGTCATTCAAATAGTTTTACTAATTTTATGAACTTTTTAGTATAAATGAGTAGAGAATAAGAGGGTAAAAAAATTGTATCGAAAAAAATGGTGTATACTTAACTACGTGAATTTCAAAATCCAGAGAAAACATAATCCTAATTAGTATATTTTTTATCAAGCAAATCCAAAATCCAGGGAGCACCCCACCATCTGGTCCCCAACACCACCGTAAGTGGTTATAACTTATAACATTCCCAAAATTCACCTGTATACCAACGAAAACGACACTTGTTACGAGGTTTGTTAGCTTAGTTCACAACTTAAATAACTCCATCTATGCAACAGAGATCAGATCATGAATCCTAGTCCCTAAATATGGCTTATATTTTATTCATCTTTTCTTCTGCATCACCAAAATGTTTTAGATCACGATGCATATAAACTTTCAAAGATAAGAAAAATATGGTCCATAAGTAACGGAGGGGAATGATATCACGTGAATTGATCTACTTCATTAGCGCATTTGAATTTGAATTGTGTTGCCCTTTTCTTTAAAAAAGAATTGTATGTCCAAATATCCGCCTGTAATTATTAGGTGATTGTGCCTAAAGTAATTCTTGACAACCAAATCCATATTTTAAAATTTTAGATATGTCTGTCTCATTCACGGGTACACATGAATATAAAAAATGATGTTTATACTTCTACGTATCAGGTATCGATTTTGAAAATGGAAAGGATTTGGATGTGATAATTTTTACGGGCTCAAACTCTAACATCTGCACGATTGTTTTCACTTCTTTTCTCGAAAAACGAACATTAATATGGTGGTTCAACTTCGGTTTTTCGCATTTTACTCTAGATAGCCATGCATTGTACATATTTTTCCATTTTGTATATATAGAATTCTCTGTATCGATTTATGAAATACTCATTGCATAGATGTCTCATTTTTACATGTACATTTTCTACTCTTTTGTATCCACATTTCGAATGGGAATCACAGTTATGAAAGGTACAAATATACACATTAAAATACATATACGAATATTTGAATACCAATATCTTCCATATTATTTTTTAATTTTCTATACTTATATGTTATCATGCATACCAACTTTGGAATTCACTTATCTACCTCCAAATCAATATTTTAACGTTCATTACGTATGCAACATAACCTGCGAAACTACCTGAGAATGACATTATCCATTTATTATATATAACAAAAAAGTATGTATATGAACAAAATGAATCCATGGTTCTTTTTTACTTATTCATGAGAAACATAATCAGCACAGGATAGCATAATTTGTGCATGTACAACAGAGTACATATGTGTCCAAAACAAAACCTTTTTAGTATCATAAATTTATAAATAAATATAAGTGGATAAAGTCATAAAACTAATATAAAGACACTTCTTGCAACTATTACAATGAACCCACCTTTCGTTGTTTGAAAAACTTGATCAGTTCCAACCAAGAATGAGCTTCTACCTACTGGATAAAAATGCTACCAAATCAATGGCCCCTCTTCAATTGACTCCAACACATAGGAGAAGCCAGAAGAGGTCCTGCTACTGAGTCAGTAAGTCAATGAGGCCATCGGTTGGGATCGCTGGATCGGTGATGCTGCCAGGAAAAAAAAAGGTGAGGGTTATAGTAGTGGAAAATAACCAAATATAACATGAACAAAGGTCATATCTTGTTATCTCTCCTTATTATCATAAGGTAAAGCAAAGCAGATTGGTTATTCTTCCTCATTGATTTGAACCATTTTGCCCTTTGATGGTGTCTTATAGAGTTATGATCGCTGATTTTGGAATAAAGGTTCTGAACTATTATTTGTAACAGTCACCTGCATCAGGAATTTTAGAGCTGGTTTGAGACTGCCTCCCTCCGGCTTCAGCACTTGTTTGCTTGTATCCTATCAAGCTGCAAATTCTCCAACAGTTTCACTTGTTTGCTGCCCTTCATTAAGCATTGTACTATAAAACATCGCACTAATGCTAAAAAGCTGCAGATTTCCACATGTTTGAGTTGTGAAAAGAAATCAGCATCATTTGGTAAAGAATTAATCATACACCGGAGCAGTATTGTGCTCAACGACAGCATTTCAGTATTACTCCTACATACTCCAGAAGTTTTGCTTGTTTTCTGGGGGGGAAGAAGAAGTCTTTTTAAATGGAAACAATTAAATCAGGGAGTGGAAAGATATCTGCTTGACATCCAAATCATGTCCATATTTCGAAAGAATCTTTGGCATCAACCAGTGCAGTGCAGGATCTAAGGAGCATGAGCAAAACCTGGTTGAAAATGAAATGACAACTGAATCAAGAATACGACGTGGAGAGTATAAGTCATTATTGTAGATAGTAAGATTAAACCTGCTCTTCAGATGGTGATTGACGAACTTTGTCAAGCTTCTGCATCCTATATAAATTACGAATCACATAAGACTGTTACAAGCTTCTGCATCTTATATGGATAAGACTTCAAAAAATATTTTTGTAAATGAAGAATAATTAATACCAAATCACCAGTCACCAAGCACAGTCCATTGATCTCCTCTTTGGTAAGGATATTGTTCACATGCCCACAATTTCACACCTGCAGAACCTTACGGAAATCCAAATTCTAACTCGTCAAACTTATTCAAGTAATGATCATAGGTGATGGACTGCTACTTGCTTCAGCTTGTTAAGAAACACATATTGTCCAGATCGCAGAATGCAAACCTCAAAAAGCACGAACTATACCATGGATAATTTAGAACCAAACAACCCGCTAGCCTGGTCTCTTATATACAATTGACTAGCTAGTTTCTTCTCTTGTGTACTACGACCCTCAAGAAAAGCTTCCATCCCATATTTTATAATGGAAATGAATTGCTGTGTAAATAAATGAATCATCAAGCTATCAAACAGGCTTTACTCGAGATGCACTGGAAAAATAACTATCAATTATGTCAGAAGTCTTCAGTCTCCTGTGCTCAGGAAGCTTATTTCTACATATATAATCAAATGTTATATGCATCAAAAAATCTAAAAACAAGCTTTGCCCTGTGATTTTGTTCGACAACGGTCCTTCCTTTTGTACACAATCATGGGCCCATTCCAAGATATCAAGTGTTGCATCATCAAATGGGAATGACACCTGACTAAACTTTCCAGCCCACATTAAGGCTCTCCTGGACATTCCTTGCTTGCAAAGATGAGATAAAAGAAGGTTTATGGTAATGACATTAGGGATAAATGCCAACTTAAGAAGTTTGGCAGTTAAGACGAGAGCACGGCCCAATACGTCCACACAGATCCCATTCACTACAGTATTGTAAGTGACTGTGTTGGGAAGGACTTCAAGAGAAACAAGTTCATCAAGCATCTTCATGGCTCGAATCATCAAACGACTACAGCATAGATTGTGGATCCAAATATTGTAGGTGGTGATGTCAGGATTGCACCCATGAGAAAACATCATATTGACAAAATTCACAGCATTAACCACATCAAAAGCCTTACAATACGCACTAATGAAAGTGTTATAAGTGACGACGTCAGAGGTTAATCCATGGCAATGCATATCACTAAATATTTCATTAGCCATCCTCATCCTCCCTTGTCTGCATAACCCATTAATGATGATGTTGGTAGTAAAGATGTCAGGATTGAGTCCACTATTCTTCATCATACTTTCTACTTTTTGTGCTCTACTTAGATCACCAATTCTGATGAATCCACTGACCAATGAATTATACGTAAAATTGTTTGGCACCAATCCATCATTCATCATTTTAATGAAAGCTTCTAGTGCCTCTTCCATGTGATTTGTGCAGCAAAATCCATTGATAAAAGCCGAGAAAGTAACAACATCAGGTGCAATTCGATGAGACTCCATGTACCTCCACAACCTAATAGCACCTTGTTCATCTCCTACTCTGAAATAACCATCTAAAAGCACGGAAAATGATGCTCTGTTGACGTTAATACCATTTTCTACCATCTTATCTAGAAGTTCCCTGGCTTCTTGCATTCTTCCAGACCGGCTCAAGCCCATAAGTAAGAAACTAAAAGTGGAAGGTGGAGGTGTGAGACCCACCTTCACCATGTCATAGTACAGTTGTAGTGCTTCTTCAACAAATCTAATTCTGCAATAACCAGCAATTACTGCATTAAAAGCGTCAACGCTCGGCGTTTCACCACTATCCATTATCTTAAAGAGAAGCAACCGAGCATCATCAAGCTTCCCATCCCAACATAACCTCGTGACGACCACATCCAATGTAGAATCATCCAAAAACACATCGAAAGTCAACACATCATCGATCAACTTTCTCACATCGCCTTCCTTTCTAAATTTGCAATACCCAGCAACCAAAGTGTTATAACTATAACAATCCGGAACAAAACCCTTCTCCCTCATTTCGTCGTAAACTTCCTTCGCCCTATCAACCATCCCAGCCTTAACATACCCATCGATAAGAACATTATAAGTAGCAACATTATACGGAACTCCCCCTTCCTCCATCTCCTCAAACAACTTCCTGGCCTCCTCCACCTTCCCCTTCCGGCACAACAAACACCCGAGTATATTAAAAGTAACAACATTGGACCTAAACCCGTCTGCAACCATCAACCCAAGAACCCTAAACGCCTCCCCCTCCCCCTCAACCGACCTGGCCTTAATAACAATATTATAACTACAGACATCCACCTCACAACCAAATTTCCTCATAACCATCAAAATCCCCTCGGCAACCGCGACATTCCCTTGGAGACAAAAGCCGAGAATAACGGCATTAAAAGTGAACACATTGGGCCACGGCCCTCTCCTAAACATTTCCACAAACACCTTCCAGGCAGACCTAAAGTCCCCAACCCTGAACAATAATCTCAGCAACTGACTCATGGAGGTCAACGGCGGGATCAAATCGAGGATCCTAAACAACTCCAGAACCCGAAGTGCCGAGACCGGGTCGGCATTGCTGAGGTAGGCGCGGAAGGCGAGGTCGTGCGCGATGTGAACGGGAGTGCGGACCGGATTGTCTTCGAGCATGAAGCGGAGCAACTGAGAGGGATCTAGTGAAGGCACTTTGGAGACGAGGGAGGAGAAGATTTGATTAGGGAGGAAGAGGGGGTGGCAGGGGTGGCGGCGCGCGACGAGGAGGGCTGCGAGGGTGGCGAGGCGGAGGGAGGTCGGGGAGAGGTCGGGGAGGGAGAGGTGGAGGAAGGCGAGGGCGGAGGGAGAGGAGGGGAAGAGTGGGAGGAGGCGGGCGAGGTGGTGGGGGGAGAGAGCGGGGAGGGAAATGGAGGGCTGGGATTTGATGGCGGTGATTAGAGTGAGGAGGATCGGACGGTGGAGGTGAGGCGAGAAGGTGGAGGTGGTGGAGGGGAAGAGTTGGTAGAGGAATGGGGAGAGACGACCGGCGGTGGATGGGGGCATTGGCGGGGGTGCATTTGGGTGAGGGTTTGAATGGTTTAGGATTTAATTAAGGTTGTGAGATCAGTCGCGGGGGTTTAAGTATTTGAGAAGGGTTTTAGACTTTTAGTGAAGAAATGGAGATGGATTTCCGTAATTTTTTAATAAATAATTTTTTAATTAAAATTTCGAAAACTAAGAAAAAAAATTCAAAAATAGTCTGATCGCGGTTCGAACCCGCGATCCGCGCGACCACGGATCGCGGGTCCAAACCACGATACGTGTTTCACGGATCGCGGGTTCGACCCGCGATCCGTGGGCGCGACCTCCTATAAATACACATCTGCTCCATTTTTTTTCAATCCAATTTTTTTTTCAATTCCTCACACATTTCCACTTCTACTCTCCACACAGTTTTGAAATTGTGCCCGGTAATATCAATTTTTCTAATCCGTGTATCTTTCCTAGTGATATTTGAGGTAATTATTTTTTCATTCTTATATTTATAGTTATTAATAATTGGTAATAATATCAAATCTTGAAATTCTACTCTCTTCACGGTCTTCAAATTGTGTGCCTGGTGATATCAATTTTTCTGATCCGTGTGTTTTTCTGGTGAATTTTGAGGTAATTTTTTTTCATTCTTAATTTCTATTTATCTCACATTATTAATAATTGGTAATAATATCAAACCTTGAAGTAATTTTTAATATAAAACTGATTAAATAATTTTACATTGTAGTTAACAAAATGATTGCGGTAAGTGTGCACTTTGGCGGTGAAATAATTCAAAATGCAAGTTACGGTGTAGATTACACGATAGATCCAAGACTTACACTTTCAGCGAGCGAAAATGTAACCTTAGAAGAACTAAGAGTTGGATTTATCGAGGTTTGAATGTCGAAGAATCTCAGTACTCGATGAATATTCAATATCGTTGCAACATTGCACCAACCGGTTACTTTTTTTTAATGTGATGTCTGTATATGATGAGAATTCCTGGAGAATAGCCTATGAAACAACTTATTCGAAAATGGGAATGATGGAGTTATATGTACAGTTGAATCCTGTGGAAATTGAGTGGATGGCTGAGATGTTTACAGATAACCAACCGGGTAGTAGTAGTGGTGCAGGTTTCATATCTCAACAATCATGTGATGCAAACACCATAGCAGAAAACCAGTCGACCTGCGAATAGAACTTCTGATTTCGTGCATATACCAACAGATGATGAAAAAGAAAATGATGACGAAGATTACAATATAGATACATAGAATGAATCATTAGGTGAGGACGATGAGGATGCTGATGAGGTTGAGGAAGATGAAGATATTGGTCCGAACGTGAGTCAGTTAAGCCAATACAACTCATTTAGAGGGAGGGGTTGAGTTCACACAGCTAAAAGCTTTCATGATTGTTCTAGTTGGGTTCCTGCAGATACATCATTTAGAGAAAGCAGCGTAATAGTTGAAGGTCCGTTAACTGAGAATCAAACATTCTCATCAAAAGACGCTCTGAAGAACGCAATATCGAAATGGCATATTGACAATAATCAGGAGATCAAGGTGGAAGACAGCAGCAAAACCAAATATATGGTGAGATGTAAAGATGAAAACTGTAGCTGGATGTTGTACGTTGCACGGACCGGTTCGGGTGATGCATGGTCTATAAGAAAATGTCCGTATAAGCATATATGCAGGTCCACAACTGCCCGATTTGATCATGCTCAGTTGACTGCAAAGATGATGGCTGATATCATCCGTGAAGATGATATTTGTAAATATGTTTGGTTAACGTTACATTAAAATTTATATATGAAATTAAATCTATTTCTATACAGACTTTGAAAAAATCGTTTCATGCAAGGATATGAAAATTTGAAATTTTACCTAACTTATTTTTATCTTTCGTCATTCAAATTAATATAATATAATATTATTACATTTCGAAAAATGATATCATGCAAAACAACATGTTTTTTATGGTTTCGAGATAATTACAAATTCCATACGATATCATGTGATTATTTAGTTGTCATTTAAAGTAACATGTTTATTCACATATGGTAAATACAAATTACTTTATACGACAAATACAATTTTGAATCATAGATTTGCAAATGTCATCAATTGAAATTTCACGGGACTTACAGATACCACATGCAAATGCACCTTTAAACAAAGAAGATTATCTCTCTCATAACTATTGAATTATTGGTTAATTTGGCTTGTTGAAAAACTTCGACTTGAATTTATTGTTCCATGACTTTGTAATCTTCCAAAAAGTATATTAAAAGCGTGATAAGTTTGTACAAAGCGAAGGAAACTCAAAACTTCGTTTTCATAACTTAATCTTCATTGGAATTTGTGGAATTTGAAATGGGAAAGTCATTCCGAGTAAAACATTAAAAAATGATGCTACTCGCATAGATGGTATAAGGGCACCCTTAATGGGTCGGGTGCTCGGGCGCCCTCCCTGGGCGCCCTCCCTTTAACAGGGAGGGCGCCTGTCGGGCGGGCAATCGAGTGCCGGAGCACCCGATTTGGCGCCCGGGCGCCCATCAAGTGGGTGCACGTGTCCCCCCCATTCGTTGATTTTTTTTTTAAATTTTAATTATTTAGTGGATGTTTTGTTATTAATGGATTGGGTATTTGTTATAAATGTGGGGTAATAATTTTTTGTAAGTGATGAAAATTAAGAAATTTCCAGAACTAACAATTTCAAAATCTAAAAAAATTCCAGGGGGCGCTGCCCCCTTGCCACCCCCGCCACCTCACCGGCGAGGTGGAATGCTGCTCGCTCACCGGGGAGCGAGACCCCCGAATGACCTGTTGAGGTGGTTTAATAGTATGGTCTAATATCATGCGTGCACTTTAATCATGATTCCACTGAGGTGGCTCCGTAATATTTAATAATAATTCCATGATTTAGCAGCAATTATTAACAATATTTCGAGTTAAAATAGAATAGTAATGTTATTAGAATTATATAAAATGTAATTTGTTGAATGTTGTGTGAAAATTAAAATGTTTAATTAAGAAATGATGTGGAGGAAATAGAGTGTAAGGTGGGTGGTGGTAGCCTGGGCATGGATAAGAGTGTTTTTTGGGTGGATTTGGTGAGCTGATGTGACAGAGAGAGAAGCTGACGTGGCAGAAAGAGAGTGCAGGACCACCGGGAGTGTTATTTATGCTCTAACTACAGACAAGTATAACATTTCCATAAGTCAAATCAGAAGCAGATAACGAACTCCAACTAAGACAGAGAGAGTATTAATGTCTTTTCCCATCTTTGGTTTTAGAAGGAGACCAACAAAATCTATTGAAACATGTATAAAAATACGGAAATAGCAATGAACAACATTCACCACTACTCTTAAGATCCGTCTTCAAATAGATTTAAGTGGTCGTTTTCCTCAATACATAAAATGAAAGTTTTGAAATATCTATATATTCAAATCAATACACATAAATGTTGGACATGTGCAAAGAACCCCAAATCAAAATTGAAGGGCAGCAAGCAACCCCAAAACGTATTAATGAATACAAGAAGCAAAAAAGACTACATTATTTTACATGAATGAAGCACATGACTTTCTTCCTGATCATCATGATAATATATGATGATCGAGTATAACCAATCGTTGAATATGAGAGGTGGAGCAACAAAAGCTGGATAGACTCTCAACCTCCATGGGGTCATCTTCGTGAACCACGTTGGCTCACAAGGCTAGGTTGTTGTAGAACTTCATCTCTCGAAGTTCAATTACTCCGGAGCATTTAACAAGTTATCCCACTGCCTGCTTCAAGAGAGAAGTGAAATTTTCCGCTCTATGACGGAAGAGCTTGGCAATGGACCGCCTCTCACAGTCCTAGTTGTAACAAAATTACATTTTAGATGATAAAAAATGATGTGCATAACGAACAATTGCTAATTATTTTGAGTGTCATCACATATGTACCTTGAACATGTTAAGATAGAAGGGTATTGCGGGATTCATCCTTCTCAGCTTGAGAAATGTGTATGCAAAACTAAGTTGGTCCCTCGGAGTGAAACGGTCAACCTCATTGAACCAAAGGCAGGAGAACAAGTTTGACATTGGTGCATGCGCTCTAATGATGAATGATCCCTCTGGGACATCTGCATGGTATCACACTATCATAACATAAAGGAAAGAGAAGGCATAGCGCTGTCTATGGAAACTAAGTTGCTTGTTTACATACAGCTAGGAAGGATCTGATTGGGATCTGAAGGGTCAAATCTTTTCAGCCCATCAGTTTGGTAGAAAGCAAACTGCTGATCTATAATGGTATGGTTAAATTTATTCAGCTTCTTATTCTGCATCACCTCCTCCCACACACAGTGTCGATCATAATGATTTGAGATAGCATATTCATAGCCATTTCGCCAGAGAAAATATTCAAGGATCAGAAGAGGATCAGTCTGCAGGCGCAATTTGCTATCAAGCCATATAGAGTACCTAAACAAACAACAAATTGCAGGAGGGTGGTAGTCAGAATGGCTAATGTTATTCCTTAATCTTTAGATAAATTAACTGTGATGATGTACAAAGGCTTTGTTGAGATTAAAGGCTTTGCTGCTGTTGTTTTTGTTGTTGTTAGTACAAAGAGGATAATTTCAGGAAGAGCTGTGAGAATGTTTAATGGACTACAAGCAAGTTTGCAAGAAACAAAGTGTCATCACATGGAATCGTACACGATGTGGACAAACAATTAAAGTATTATAATTGGTCAGAAATAGTACTTCATGATGATGAACAATGATAAGAGCTGTGAGAAACAAGCATTAAAAAACTGTATGTTTACTGTAGAGCCAACCTACGTATATGATTCTATACTGCATGCTTAAATGTATAATGCTAGATGGTCATTGCAATTTACATTTAGAAAATGTTAAGAGGTCACTGATCACTGAAACTCTGAAAGAGTATATTGGTCCAAAGCAATAGCTAGAGCAATGAAGGGAAAAAATCTTTCTCCAAGTTTTATATTAGAACAATATTAAATTGTATTATAACTCAATAGGGTGAGTTCATCTGACGTCTTAGTGACGATTGTTCCGCAATTCAAAGGCCTGCTACTGTGCTACATACACTAATATAAAATATCTGGTAGTTTGTTACCTTGCAGAGGGAAAAAGTCGATGAGCAAAAAATTTAGGTATCTTCCCTACCCTTCTCATATGGTAAATTTCTAACCACTACAATTTTCCACAATTCGATGAACCCAGCACTGTCAGGTTTCTGGCCTTCGGCTGACAACGTTTCTAGTGTATTTTCATCTACAAACATAACAAAACAGACACTTTTCTTTGAAGGGCTTGTGATCTGCAATAATATAAATTGCAGCACAGATGTCAGCTATAATGATTACAAAGTTCATCGGAAAGTTCTTGATAACAAAGAAAAAGTATCGAACCAATAACTCGAAAAATGTAGACAAAAAGATAACCCCATGACTTAGTTGAGGAATGGCATGGTGGTATGGAGCATATTGCATCATCTTTAATTGATCAGGCAATCAGTAAAATTCTGATGTTAATATTGCATATTGGGCTCAAGTTTTGCCCTCTGTTTACGCACAGATGGAAGACGTGTCAAATGTTGAGAAAAAAATATGACAAAATAATCTTACACGGCAATGAAATGCTACAGAAATTGAACTGGACAACAAAGCTTAAACGGCACGTAGCAGTCCAGCACCTCATTCTAGGAAGTCGTAAACGTCTTTCTTGTTTACATAGGCTGTCCAACTCATTATAGTCTCATACCGGTAGGTTTTTGATAAAAAAGCTAACATTACCGCTACTATGCCACATTCCCCAAATGTATTACTCTAGAGCACATTCTTCACCACACCACAACGAGTCTCACAAATGCAATTCGCAATATCCCTTTAGGTTTTTCAGTTTTTGTTCTCTACACAAAAGTTTATTCTGCGTCTATATATATTTCAGTCATCAAATGCAAGAATAAGTCAGCTATAGAGGAAAGCTATTCCAATATGCCAACTTTTTGTTTAAGCTGTAAGCCTGTGATATGACTTCGAAGTTCATGGTCCAGTTCCTATGCAACTGAGAATATAAATAAATAAATAAATATATATATATATATATATATATATATATATATATATATATATATATATATATATATCAGGGGAAGTAATACAAGAAAACAATGGAACATTACTGTCGGTAAAAAATTCGCCAGATGTTTTTAGATCTCAAATTACTAACTGTGTTCACCCAAGGATATGTCAAAAAGTATATTCTACAAGAGATGCCTCTTTATGGAACTAGCAAAATTCAAATAAATGATTCTATATAATGAAAAAATAATATTAGTGAAATTGTGCAAACATGTCCGCACCTATAGCTTCACCATTTTTACAATGATGACAGTGAAGGTAGCCATTTGTTATTTGTTAAAGTGTAGCACTGTAGGTAACACAAGGTTCGCATGAAAACTAAATGAATACCACTTTGTTGTAGGGTGACCTCAAGTGATCTGAATTTCCAAAAATGCAAGACGATACAGCTATCTGGCAACCTCTCATAAAGCTCACATCATCTTCTGCCAAGTCAAATCCTGTACTTGGTGATCCTGCTGGACCATTTATGAAGCCACAATTTATTTTCTGGTCATGAGCATGAAATGATTTCTCTCTTTCCTCGAGGCTTTGGTGTCCAGCAAACCGAGGCTCCCAATTGTCTACTCCATATGCTTTATCTTCTTCTTCGGTATATTGTAGAGAAAATGAGGCAAATTTCATGCTCCTATCTACAGGCTCTTGCGGTTTAGATGAGTTCAGTAACTTCATTTCACAAGATGGGCCTGTAACAATTTGTATACCACAATGTTATACTGACGAGAGAGAAAAGCTGCTAATTTTGGTACTAAATACAACGAAAATACAGAAGTGGGACTTTACATAATACCATGCAACACAGGAGTTGACTTTGGAAAGCCATAATATAATTCAGTTTGATACAAGTTCTTAGAAACATTTTTACCGCACTGCTTTATAGGTTACTTTAACATGCAGAAATGATGGGGCATAATTACTTAAGGAACATTTTATTAGAACTAGGGTTTCAATCATTTCAAAACGGCTATTGCTACTTCTGGATAGTCCAAACTCCAATTTATAGAAGTTACAAGCATTCATTGCAGGTTTAAAATTATTTTCTCATTAAAATATGGAAGTTTTCCAAATTTCTTATTGTTCTCGGGCCAAACATGGATAACATAACTACGGTGAGTCTGGTCACACAAAAAACAAATTCTTAACCTAAATACACTTCCTGAAAAATAGATTAATTTCTCAATCTTCGGACACGTACGATTTTTCATGTACACCTGGGTAGTTTTAACATGCATAAACCTTCATGCACACTTAGTATTTGATTCAAATATTTATACAGCCTTTAGGAATGGAGATGTGCAAGCATTTTTAAGAGCATTTTTTTTTCATGACGTGGTACTAAGTTGGTGAGAGGGCTTTCAACCTCCCTATAGTCCCTAGGATGACCTTCAGAGTTCCAACATATCATCTGCTCCTGAAAAAGAATCTATTGATTCTCCCCCAATCAGTTGGATCATAGGTACCTCAAAAGGGCCTTTTATTTTCTTGTAGCGAAACTTAATCCATTGATTAATCTTACTAAGCGTCATTGTAGTAACAAACAAGTATTTTGGTTCATTTTGAATTGGACTAGTATGGATGGTAAAAGGCACATATTGCCAGTTGTCTTTATCAAGAAGAAGAATACTTACGGCGTCTTACTTTTACTTTTGAAATAAGCTTGTGGTTGGATGTGGAGACTTCAATATTCCCATGCCCATGACCCTTTACAACAAGATTTCCATGTCCATGACCCTTTCTTTTGTTGGTATGGGATTTCATTGATAATCCAGAAGCAATTTTTCCAAATAGATTGGCAGCACGGCTTTTCTTTATATTAACAATGGCTCTTCGCAAACGTGACTTCCTTATTTTAGCATCATGCTTTGGGTTGTTGTCTTCCTCTTGAATACCAACCTTATCGCCAATGTCATCCACTACATCAAGGCCATCATCATATTCATCGGAAGGATCTGCCTGAAGCTCAACCCCTCGATGTCCCAATTGCTCCACATTGTTCACATACTTCTTATCCTTCCCCTCAAACTTCCCGAGTTCATAGCGAGTCACTTCATTATATGATCCAGCAACTTCCTCATCTTGTAGAACCTTCTCAAGTTCATTTTCATTTTTCTTGCTCTGCACATCATGGTATTGGTCATCACCGCCGTCAGTATCTGATACATCTAATGCATCGTCTTCATACTCATCATTTCTGCTCCTGTCATCCTGGTCCCAATACCTTGAATCACGAGCATCGGCAACTGAACCATGCCCAAACCTCAACACCCTACTTGCATTGGTGGACTGAGATGAGACATCGAACTGAACCTCATGTTTCACAACATCATTTTGATCCTCGTCATCGGATCTCCATTGAGTTTCTGGCAATTCAAACCCAAAGGCCAAAACCACTAACTTCAAAAATCAAACAAAAAACCATAAGCAAACTAATCTTCAAAAACATAAGTAGATAGTCCAAATAGACCCAAAACAGCATGCCTTACCCAAAAAAACAGACAATTTGAAAACAATCTCCAAACACACACAAAAAAAGAGTTCCAACGCACTGCCCTGAAGATGTCACAGTACCGAAAATTTTGGACTTTGGACTACAAAATCAAACCAAACTACAGAACACGACTTAATAACAACAAATTATCAAATTTTAATCTCATTTTCACCAATCTCCCCTCATTGCTAACTCCATCTCATTTCGCGTAAAAACTTCCCATCTACTTTCACAAAACTCAAATCTTCACCCAAAAATCCAACCTTGAATTCAGAACCCCGGATCGAAAGGCGTACCTCGTCGGAGGGAGAGGTAACGCAGGGCGGAGAAAGTGGCGAGGAGGAAGGCGGCAGCGACGAAGGGGAGGAAGGGGCGGCGTCCGGCGCGGCGGATCCTGGCGTGCTTGTGGGGGATCCGGAGGATCACGTGGTCGGACGCGGCGGCTGAGTGATCGAGCCGAGGTAAGGGTCTCTCCGGTCCCGGTTGCCGGAACTGAGGCATTCCCGCATCGCTTTCGGGTTCCGGTCTAGGGCTTGGACGAGTCCGTTGCTGTTTTGCTCGTCGGGCTTGGTTGGGTGTTGGGAGTGTGTGTGATTTGGAGATGGATGTGGACGTGTGAGACGAGGTAACTTACTTTTCCGGACAATTACATCAGTTTAAATTTTAATAACTTTTTTTTAATGTTTTTTTAATAAAAATGGAGGTCTTTTATGAACCTCCGAGAATATTGCAAAAAAAGTCATTGAAGCACAGTGTGTTAACTTTTTAGTTATTAACTAAATAATTTTGATGATTAAACTTAACTTACTATTAATTATGTTGAAATCAAATATATCTCCCACTCATGTATACATCAGACACCACTAATCATGGAGTTGTCTGGTGGGACAACCGGGTTGCAAATCCTAGTCATCATACCCTGCACTCTCTCTCTGCCACGTCAACTTCTCTCTCTGCCACGTCAGCTCACCCAACCCACCCAAAAAATCCCCTTATCCATGCCCAGGCTACCTCCACCCACCCTACACTCTCTTTCATCCACATCATTTCTTAATTAAACAAATTTAATTCTCACACAACATTTAACAAAATACATTATATATAAATCTAATTCTAATTACATTATAATTCTAATTCGCGATATACTTATTATTACTATTAATTAATTAACAATATTAATCACTATTAAACACAAAATTTTGAATATTTGAAATTTGAATATTTGAATTTCGAAACGCGCGTGATTGCACAGTCTACGCGTGAATCAAAAGTAGTCCGCGTGAATCTACAGTATACGCGTGAAAGAAAAGTAGTCCGCGTGAATGTACAGTATACGCGTGAAAGAAAAGTAATTCGCGTGATTGCACAGTGTCTAATTTTTTCTCTATATATACCCTACACAAAAATCAACTTACACCACATATCTCTTCCACAAAACTCAAAACTCAACTTACATCTCATATTTCTCCCACAATGTCTTCTCCGGAGTACAATAGTTCCCCCCCTCCTCCACAATCAAATCCGCATCCACGCTATCCACAACCATATCCCTCACGTTCATTTTACCAACAACCCGACTTCTCCCAGTACGCACCACCATTCCCACCACCTGACCAAAACTCACCATTCCCACAATTCTCTCACTACGCATCCCCAGATCAAAACTTACCATTCCCACAATACTCGCAATATGCACCATCATTCCCTTATAATCAACCGCAGTTCCAGATGTTTGACCGACCCTTGTCTCAAAATAGCCGCCAGAGTATGGCGGACACTGAAGATGAGGGTAACGACGACGATGAGTCCCCACCACGACACACCCACACACCACCATCCCCACCTCCACAGCGTCGTCACCGCAAGCAAGTCCAAACTGCCAAAGCCAATCCGAAGTTGTGGACCACAGCTGAGGACGAGAGACTTGTCTCTGCATATATGGAAGTCAGTTGCGATGCGGTGACAGGGACAAACCAGAAGTTTACTTCATTGTGGACTAGGGTGAAACGTGTGTACGACATCTCCGTGGAAGGCACAGGCCTACCCGAAAGGAACGCAGAGTCCTTAAAAGGACGGTGGAGGAGAATTATACCTGCTGTGAACAAGTGGGTCGGGTGCTTCGATCAGGCATTCCGACAGAAAAGGAGCGGCCAGAATGACGACGATGTTGTCCGACAAGCGCACGTGATCTACGAGCGAACTCATAGGCCTAGTAAATTTCTTTATTTTGATGCTTGTGTTATGTTGCGTACGTAGGTACCCAAAATGGGAGAGTGTGATCTCCGGAGCTAATGCCGTGCGTGTTGACAGGGAGTCCCCGGAGTTGCACGATGAAAATAGTCCCAAGTCAAGAAGCCTTGGGAAAGAAAGAGCACGGACGGCTCGAGGACGCAATCACCCTCGGATGCAGAAGAGCCGATGCCGGAGTCGTCTACACGCCCAGAAGGTGTGAAGAATGCTAAGAAAAAGGCTAAGAGTGCATTACGCCTCGAACGAGACACCGATGTTAGAGAACTTGCACAACAGATGCGATACACCGCCCAAGTCAGAGAAGATGGTTTCTCCAAGCAAGAGGAGTTAGCGGAAAGGAATTTCGAGAGGCATTTAATAAAAAATAAGTTGGACATGCTTCACTCTCTGATGAGGAAGGACAACCCGACGGAGAAGGATCAAAAAGTAATCGATAAACTTCTCGCCTGAGCAGAAAAGAATGGGTACGTGTAGTTTGATGTAGTCCGTATTTCGTATGGTTTGTATTTCCCTTAGTTTGTATTTCGGGTTGTTGTAGTCCGTATGGTTTGTATTTCCCTTTAACATGTGTTTCATGTGGTTGGTTGTATTTCGTATTTTAGTATTATTAATGTATTGTTGTTATGGTATTGTTGCATTAATTTTTTTTCTATTTAACTTGAAATTGTTGGTTCTGAAAATTTCTTAATTTTAATCATTTACAAAAAATTATTACCCACATTTATAACAAATACCCAATCCATTAATAACAAAACCAAAACTAAAAAAAATTCAAAAAAAAAAACCAATGGGAGGGGGACACGTGTCCCCCTTCCACGGGCGCCCCGCCCGTTAAGGGGGGTGCGCCCGTTAAGGGTGCCCTCGTACTAGGATCACTCTCTCTGAAATCTGAAAACCATTTTGTGGTGTTGTAAAGACATGTGTGAGTGCAAAAATAAGGTGGTAAGATCGAGGGTTTGTTTGGTAACATGCGTCGGCGTCTGCAATATTGTTGTGTCGATTTTTTTTTCAATTCCCTCCCTTATGTCTACAGTTTGTTGACGCCCAAGTATACGACAGTAGTCCACCAAGTTAACCTCTACTATATCAACCCATATTGGATCTTCCAATCATATGCTCAAGTGGATTGAAATCTTATTAATGTTAGGAATAACAAGATGTAGTGTAGAAGTTGGACCTGAGGTGGCACCTACGGCAGCAACGAAACTACTAACAAGAACTTGTTAACCACGCATGAACCTGTTTCTGTTCAGAATTATAAATGTACATAACTTGTTGGATGCACTATATAGAAGATGGTGTTATGATACGATACGAATAAAAAGTTTATTGAACTAGTGTACATATGTAACTGTTATGACTAGGCGTTCAAAGTGATCGTCTCAGAATGTTAAGCTTGGAAAACTACAGCTGTTTGTTGAAAATTAGTAGAGACCAGAGAGCAAAATAAAGATCAACGGTTTCATCGTTCCAAGTTCAAGCCCAGTCCAATTATTAGGAGCTGGAATTGGGCCGAGTCAAGCCATTATAGCCCCACCTAAACTTAGTACTTGTGAAACTGCCTAGTGCCAACGGTTTGGTGTTTTTCATATCAAATTTGATAGATGCAAGTCGCTATTGATGTAAGATTGCATTTGGCTGGGTGTAATTCTTTTCACTACTTTCCATTGTATTTTTTACCTGTAGAACGATACATACATTTCTCGTCCAATCCAAACCTCTAAATTAGCTATGAATGTCGACATTGGGGTGACATTATTGACCTACGTTGAGAGACATACTAATTTTTTTTTACCACAATCCAGCCTCTTCGGACAAGAAATATCCCATCCGTACGGCCAATTTGGTTTCCAAAGGATTCTCTCTCGTACATTAAATTCAGTTTTAATTTTCTCCCAACAGATTCCCATCGTTAACGTCACAATCTGCTGTTTCCAATTGTTCGCAACTGGTTACGAGAGTGGAAACAAGACTTTTACTTTTTTACAATCGAGAAAGCGATAGGTTTTGGTAAAGCAAAGGCAGTAGTAGTAGTAGTAGGTATTGACTCAAATCTTTGTTGCTTTTACTTGCGTTGCTATCATAATAAATCAAAGAGACGAGAGGAAATGGACAGGCAAAGTTGCTTCACATCACACACACCACGAAAGTCATTCCTTCCACTCGACTTTTGCTTTTGTATCGAAGCCACAGTTATCGCAGAATCATTCATGCAAACCACTGTTCAACTTCATTCTTACCCCAGTCCAGGAGTTTCTGAACGCAACAGTTACTTACCAATGTCTCCAGAGTGAAAATTTAAAATTGAAAAGACAGCATGTTAAATTTGAAAACACGAAGAGAAAAACAACAAACAAGACAGGTCTCTCGGAAATGATCTAGTCGAAATGAATTTCACGTGAGATTCCTCCAAGAAATCATTCCACTTTTACCTGTGTATATTACGAAATAAAAGTGAAAAAGGAAAAATAGTTCTTTTTCCCAAAAAAAAGGCACCCCACGCCTTTGCCGTACCACTTCTATTTATTTTGATAATTCACCCACAGAATTCGAAGAGATACTTGATAAACAATGAATGTTGCTGCAACTTAAATAATTGTTTTGGTTTTTTTAGCACCTTATGAAATCTAAAGTGCAAAAAGAAAAAAATCAGGGAAAATAATGATTAATGAACTCCAACTAAAGAACAGCTAGAAAAATAACAAAAAAAATCAACCACAACAATCACCAGCAAAACACTACAACCAATAAATTGCAAGACAAAAAAACACAAATTCAGAAGAAAAATTGCTATTTTTGTGAATGGAAAAGACTAGCAAAACCGCAAATCAGAGCCGAGGATGAGCTCATGCAGGATCAATGAAAGAAAATCAATAACAAACAACACAATCACAGATCCAGATTAGTAACAAAGATGAAATCGAATTACGTTAAGCTTTCCATCATCACTATTGAGGTCTTTACATGGTTACATCGGGATCCGATCTCCTCCATCACAGACCCAACAGACCACGATCGTCGGATCGATATCGGACGATGGAAAACGAAAAAAAAACACACCCAACCAACCAAGATCTACAACAAGACCCCTCTTTTTTCTTTCTTCCCTAAAAAAGGCGGAAAACGAAGAACAAAACTAGACTTCTCCTCGAGTTCTTCGATTTTACTTATAAAAGGTGGGATCTTTGGGGGGTTTCAGCCGGCGACGATGGCTCCGCTCGGGCGGACGGGGATGTTCCCCTTCTGCTCCTTCCGGGACGACGCCTTCATGGAGAGGTTGCTCCAGTTCTTCTCCTTTGCCTCGTCCATCTCGATCTGCTCTTGCCGGCACTCTTCGCTGCAGAAGGCCGTGTCACCCCTGCAATTTTTAATCAAAAAAACTGTTAAAAATCCATCATTGAAGGAAAAAAATTCGGAAAAATCCGATCTTTCGAAGGAACACAGTTTGATTGTTGGAAAAAGATACGGAAATCGGTCGAAAAGGTGAAGCAAACCGTGAAAGATCCGATCTTTGGAACACAAATCACCAGAAAAAACTCAAATCTTTACGCCCTTAAAACCTTGTTTTCGGGAAATTTTAATTAAAAAACTTTGATTCGCACCAAGAATGACGAAATCAATCGGGAAAGATCGGACCTCTCGAAGAGAAAATCACCAGAAAACCCAAATCTTTACGCCCTAAAAGAAAACAGAACTTCGATTTCCATCAAAATCCCAAATGAACGCCTCACCTATACATGAAGATGTCGCGGCTCCCACCCAACGGCTTCTTGCAGAGCGCGCACGAGTCAAGAAAATACGTCGCGTCATCCTCAAACCTACTCTCGTGGAAAAACCTAGGGCTGCGGGGGGACCCAAGGGCGCGGTAGCTGTTCCTCCGGCGGCCCATCGACGACGAAGCCAGGTGGTACCCTGAGAAGACGCGGCCGCTGCCGGACGCCGCCGAGTCGAGGTCGTCGGAGAGGGTCACCCTTCCGTTCCGGATCGTGGCCATGGACGGAGAAGAGAGAGAGAGAAAGAAAGAGAAGTGGGGTTTGGAGTTCGGGGGAGATATGGGGGGTTATAAAGGTGGGAGGGAGGTGTGGGGCCCAAAGATGGTGGTTGTGCTTGGGTGACTCTCGACTCTAGAATCGAATCCACTGGCTTTCGAGGGGTTTTGGGTCTGCGTCCGACTTTGGTCTATTTAACTTTTCTCTTTGTTTGGTCGGGGAGAGTAAGTGTCCGTTTGAATGAAACTCTTAAATGTTAAATTCTTATAAAAAATCAATTCCAAGATTTTTGGTTTTACAAGTTCATTCTTCTTGGTAGAAGTCGGAGTTGTTTGAATGATGAGTAGCTCAAACGAATCCTCAAATGTCTTATTAAACGAAATCCTCGTAGTGTCTTCCAATTAGATATAAATATGACAAAAAAAGAGATATTTCCTCAATTCAGCAATGATAGAATGATCAAAAAATTTGTAAGTGGTATGGAAGCTAGAGAAACTCAAATCAATATAGAAACTGACATCTAGATGGACGTGGGGAGCTCAAATTATGGGAAGCTTGTAGGTGTTTGGATCTCTGTTTTAAAAACCGGACCGAACCGGCGGTCGGACCGGGTTGGACCGTGAACCGGTAGCAAACCGGTCAGTTCGGTCAAAAAACCAGTTTCTCTCGTGAACCGGAGCGAACCGAAGAAAACCAAAAAAACCGATCGAACCGATCGATTTTTTCAGTTTGGTCGAACCGAAAAAACCGATTTTTTCAATTTAAACAAAATTTGGTTTTTATTGTTTTATTTTTTGTTCAATTTTGACCCAAATTCTAAGTTTTTTACTTTTACTACTCCTTCCCCAACCCCTCACCACACCTCCACCCTCGCGATCTCCACCGGTCCACCCCTCATCGCACGCCACCGCTCGCGATCTCCACCAAGGCCGGTAGACCGGCAGATCTCTAGGACAATCTACCACCCCTACTGCTTTAGATGTTGAAGTAAATGTTTGTTCATTTGTTAGAAGAAAGACTAATATTACTTAGTTACATGTTTGTTCATTTTTTTACTGAATTTAATTAAGTTATTTTACAAATGGATAATTTTTGTTGAATTGTTCATAGTTTAGGTACTTGGTTATTACTTATTATGTTAAAAAATAATATGAAAAATCGGTTCAATCGGTCCGACCGTCGGTTGGACCGCCGCTACGGAGTCGGTTCGGTTCAACCCTCGGTTCACAAAATGCTGATGTCATGCTGACGTCATCATCGGTTGGACCAAGTTGAACCATCGGTTCAACCACTTTGAACCAAACCGAGATGTTTTCGGTTCACTCTTCAGTTCGATTTTAAAACATTGGTTTGGATGACCTCCAGTTATTGTAGTGGGTTCTTGAATATGGAGAAGTTGGAATCAGTCACGTTCAAACGCATCCAAAGATTGATTTCTTTTCTCTAGGTTGGTGATTAGTTTACGAGAAACCCTTAAGATTTTAAGTCTACTTTTTTTTAAACTCTATCCCAGGAATACCACTAGGTAACCATTTCCGCGATTAGTTCCAAAATATAAAGAGAAAGTCATTTATTTTAATTTTCAAGAATATGTATGATTTTTACAAAAAGGTAAAAGAAATAATATAATATTGATTTAATCCTTTAAAAGATAAAGTATCAAATTTCGAAAATTTACATGTTTCTCTGAAGTTGACCAAAATTATCAAGAAGTAGAGGACACTTAAGTTTCGGTCGACCAATTCTCTCAGAATTCTTATATTAACAATTATAAACCAATTCCAACAGGATTTTGTTATGCAATAAAACTGAAGTTAGGAGTCAATAGTCTGTAGATAATAGCGCATTATATTTTTGAGGCAAATAGTTGCGCATTATAGGCAGCTGTGGATCTACCGACCCTCCTCCTTGCAGGCACAGCAGTGCAACACCAGCAAGAGAGACCCCTAATAATTATTCCAGTACCAGAACATGTTAAATCAAGGATCTTCTTTTATTTATTGCAATACATACTTTTAGTTTCTCCATTTTATTTCAACTCATGCTGTTCTCTTCGAAGTTCTAACCTTTTGTTCAGAATCTCTTTATTATTTTAAATTAGTTTTCAAGTTCTTTCTACAAGATGAATTAATGCACGTGGGCTTACTATGAAGTTGTGTTTTTTTAACTTATTTTGTATTATAATATTTAAAATAATTACTCGACAATCTGATCTTGCGACTTGCGAGTATCATCGATTAGCTCCATAATCTAGATACGTGGTTATGACTTGGTTTTATGTTAAAAATGTTTAAGTCGTATTCCAATGACATATGGTTTTTTATATATATTTATACTATGGCTTTTTAGAAGAGTTACACCGCTCAAAAGACAATGTGCTGGTGAACACATTGGAATTGCCCTGCTTATTTGGCAAACATATATTAGGAAGATCAATCATAATTTTGTTTATTTTTTTGAATTAGTTGTAGAAAATAGAAGTTACTCACATTTTATAAGAAAAGTTTGAAAATTATTGAACTCCTTACTACCACGACTCAAACAATTTTCATGGTTTTCAGTGGAACTACATATTAAAACCATGAAGTAATCCAGTCAAACTCTTTCTTTCAGAAAAATTAATATGAATTTTTTTACTACGTGATAGCCCCAAATAAAAATATGTTTTTGTATAACATATTGATCATACAAATTAAAATAATCTATTTTCTAGAAATCGTCGATAATTGCAGAAATAATCACGTCTCCACTTCCGGTTCGTTTCATTTCGTAGCTCGTTTTCTGAATCTATCATCTATATTATTTCCTTTCAATAAAAAATACACATAAAATTCATCAAATTAAAGGGAAACTAATAGTCGTCGCCCCAAAACTACTTAAATCGTTCGTCTAATTACCATTTTGTTATTCACGATTCATTTAATAAAACATTTCGTCGCGTTTCTTAAACTAAGAATCCGGTAAACTAAGTATAGCAAAAAAAATTGTGTCGGACGTCTGCCAGAGGCGCCCACCCCAAATAATTTAAAAAAATTAAATTAAATGGAACATTTACCATATTCGAGTACATCGGTGCGTCCGCTGGCTCATTTCCTGGTATTCAAGACATTCTTCTTGATGATTATGAGAGGAAGATGAAAAGAGAGTGATGGTAAGAAAGTGAAATGAAGAGATATATAAGTAGAAATGAGAGAATGACAAAATGATAATTTGTACAGACGATTTAAGTAGTTTTTCAACAACAAATAACAATTTAGAATTAAAGGCAAATCAATCACCACATGCCATAATGGCAACCAAAACAACAAAACCCACGAAGAAGGTGGTTTCACAGTAAGTGAAAAGAAAGAGGAGCAAAGTGCAAAAGAGTACCCTGCAAAGTGGGGCCCGGTGCGATTCGGCTTTAGTGCTGGCCTACAGTTTCCAATGCGCCCCGGGTGCAACTGGCACTCCGGACGTCAGGGGGACGTGGTGTGTACCCGAGGCATGTCTTCTCTTCTCCTGTTTTTTTTTTTCTCATTCTCTTAACATCCGTCCCACTTTGGTTAGTCGGACTACAATTTTAAATTGGAAGTGATTTATATTATTTTTACTGAAATATTTGACATATAGAACAAGATTCGAACCAACGTATTCACACAAGGGAAATGTTTGTTGAACGCAACGCGTCACGGACGCGTTCTACGTGGACATCCATGTCAGCCCTTACATGGCCAAAGCATGAATATTTTTTTGTTTTTTCTTCCTGATGTCCACTCAAATCACATGTAAGCAGCGTGAATGAGACGGTGCGAAGACTTCCCGATGTTCTTGTCAACGCTCCGTGGTGAAGACTTACGTCTGTTCGGTTTATGTTGTACATCTCTCCGTAATAAATCACCATTTCGAGTAAGATATTACGTCGAAGAAGCGTCTGATGCCGACTCCGAAGGTTCTTGACAACGTAAGCAGCGTGAATGAGACAGTCATGTTTAAGTCTTACATCTTCTTTCCGATTTACTGGGAAAATATATATTATTTTTGTAATTTGTGTGTGTTTGTGTTTGTAATGGAAATCTGAGATGCTATTTTTTTCCTAAACGTAATTCTTGTGGGGTAAAATATACAGTGGGAGATTTGTTGAGTTTGTGCGGGGGTGGCAGGGGGCGGCAGCCCCTGCGGGGGACGTCATATTATTGCATTCCATATATTGATTCGTTTATTCCGACAATAATGAAGCCATATATTATTCCGGACTGCAAATACACTTATTCCGGACTGCAAATACACTTATTCCGGACAGCAAATACACTTATTCTGGACAACAAGTCCACTTATTCCGGACAAACTTTATGTTCCGTTTCTGGACACACTTTATTCTTAAACCGGACAACAAATACACTTATTCCGGACTGCAAATACACTTATTCCGGACAAACTTTATGTTCCGTTTCTGGACACACTTTATTCTTAAACCGGACAACAAATACACTTATTCCGGACAACAAATACACTTATTCCGGACAGCAAATACACTTATTCCGGACAAACTTTCTGTTCCGTTTCTGGTCACATTTTCTTCTTATTCCGGATTGCAAATACACTTATTCCGGACTGCAAATACACTTATTCCGGACAGCAAATACACTTATTCCGGACAACAAATCAACTTATTCCGGACAAACTTTATGTTCCGTTTCTGGACACACTTTATTCTTCAACCGGACAACAAATACACTTATTCCGGACAACAAATACACTTATTCCGGACAGCAAATACACTTATTCCGGACAAACTTTCTGTTCCGTTTCTGGACACACTTTCTTCTTATTCTGGACAACTACACTTATTCCGGACTGCAAATAAACTTATTCCGGACAGCAAATACACTTATTCCGGACAACAAATCAACTTATTCCGGACAAACTTTATGTTCCGTTTCTGGACACACTTTATTCTTAAACCGGACAACAAATACACTTATTCCGGACAACAAATACACTTATTCCGGACTGCAAATACACTTATTCCGTACAACAATATACACTTATTCCGGACAGACACATAACGTAAACATGACAAACACATAATGTAAACTGCACACACACATAAAGTAAGCTAGACAAATTAAGTTGATCCAACGTAAAACTTAAAAACAAATATTTTATTATGATAAGTGTGGGCTCTGCACGAATAATGAGACTGCACGATGTCCTAGGGTCTGCACACTGTCTTATCTGTGTATTGGGAAATGAATCGTTCAACTTAAAGAACCGGCGTTTTTTAAAAAGACCAAAACACGCGAAGAGAAATTTCGCTGACTGGACGCTGACTCAAAGAAAAATATCTGAGCTGTACAGATCCACGTAAGGCGCGTCCGTGACGCGCGCGTCCGTCTATAACTACTCTTCACACAATCACCCTAACGACTCCACTTTACCCTTTTTATCTCTTTTTTCATTCCCATTTGTTCGCTTTTTTCCCCTCTCCCCACTTTCCCTGATTTGGGTCACAATGTTATTCTCAACCACATCGCTTACGTCAGTTTTTTCCACTTTGGTTCGCATTTCTGGATCTTAGAGCATATTTAACAGCGCCCGGGCTACCCCCGGGCGCCCTGCACTCTCTCTCTGCCACGTCAACTTCTCTCTCTGCCACGTCAGCTCACCCAACCCACCCAAAAAATCCCCTTATCCATGCCCAGGCTACCCCACCCACCCTACACTCTCTTTCATCCACATCATTTCTTAATTAAACAAATTTAATTCTCACACAACATTTAACAAAATACATTATATATAAATCTAATTCTAATTACATTATAATTTTAATTCGCGATATACTTATTATCATTATTAATTAATTAACAATATTAATCACTATTAAACACAAAATTTTGAATATTTGAAATTTGAATATTTGAATTTCGAAACGCGCGTGACTGCACAGTATACGCGTGATTGCACAGTCTACGCGTGAATCAAAAGTAGTCTGCGTGAATCTACAGTATACGCGTGAAAGAAAAGTAGTCCGCGTGAATGTACAGTATACGCGTGAAAGGAAAGTAATCCGCGTGATTGCACAGTGTCTAATTTTTTCTCTATATATACCCTACACAAAAATCAACTTACACCCCATATCTCTTCCACAAAACTCAAAACTCAACTTACATCTCATATCTCTCCCACAATATCTTCTCCGGAGTACAATCGTTCCCCCCCTCCTCCACAATCAAATCCGCATCCACGCTATCCACAACCATATCCCTCACGTCCATTTTACCAACAACCATTCCAACAACTCGACTTCTCCCAGTACGCACCACCATTCCCACCACCTGACCAAAACTCATCATTCCCACAATTCTCCCACTACGCATCCCCAGATCAAAACTTACTATTCCCACAATACTCTCAATATGCACCACCATTCCTTTATAATCAACCGCAGTTCCAGATGTTTGGCCGACCCTTGTCTCAAAATAGCCGCCAGAGTATGGCGGACACTGAAGATGAGGGTAACGACGACGATGAGTCCCTACCACGACACACCCCCACACCACCATCCCCACCTCCACATCGTCGTCACCGCAAGCAAGTCCAAACTGCCAAAGCCAATCCAAAGTTGTGGACCACAGCTGAGGACGAGAGACTTGTCTCTGCATATATGGAAGTCAGTTGTGATGCGGTGACATGGACAAACCAGAAGTCTACTTCATTGTGGACTAGAGTGAAACGTGTGTACGATATCTCCGTGGAAGGCACATGCCTACCCGAAAGGAACGCAGAGTCCTTAAAAGGACGGTGGAGGAGAATTATACCTGCTGTGAACAAGTGGGTCAGGTGCTTCGATCAGGCATTCCGACGGAAAAGGAGCGGCCAGAATGACGACGATGTTGTCCGACAAGCGCACGTGATCTACGAGCGAACTCATGGGCCTAGTAAATTTCTTTATTTTGATGCTTGGGTTATGTTGCGTAGGTACCCAAAATGGAAGAGTGTGATCTCCGGAGATAATGTCGTGCGTGTTGACTGGGAGACCCCGGAGTTGCACGATGAAAATAGTCCCCAGTCAGGAAGCCTTGGGAAAAGAAAGAGCACGGACGGCTCGAGGACGCAATCACCCTCGGATGCAGAAGAGTCGATGCCGGAGTCGTCTACACGCCCAGAAGGTGTGAAGACGGCTAAGAAAAAGGCTAAGAGTGCATTACGCCCCGAAAGAGACACCGATGTTAGAGAACTTGCACAACAGATGTGATACACCGCCCAAGTCAGAGAAGATGGTTTCTCCAAGCAAGAGGAGTTAGCGGAAAGGAATTTCCAGATGCATTTAATAAAAAATAAGTTGGACATGCTTCACTCTCTGATGAGGAAGGACAACCCGACGGAGAAGGATCAAAAAGTAATCGATAAACTTCTCGCCTGGGCAGAAGAGAATGGGTATGTGTAGTTTGATGTAGTCCGTATTTCGTATGGTTTGTATTTCCCTTAGTTTGTATTTCGGGTTGTAGTAGTCTGTATGGTTTGTATTTCCCTTTAACATATGTTTCATGTGGTTGGTTGTATTTCGTATTTTATTATTATTAATGTATTGTTGTTATGGTATTGTTGTATTAATTTTTTTTCTATTTAACTTGAAATTGTTGGTTCTGGAAATTTCTTAATTTTAATCACTTACAAAAATTATTATTACCCCACATTTATAACAAATACCCAATCCATTAATAACAAAACCAAAACTAAAAAAAATCAAAAAAAAAATTAACCAATGGGATTAATAACAAAATCAAAACTAAAAAAATTCAAAAAAAAATTAACCAATGGGACGGGGACACGTGTCCCCCTCCCATGGGCGCCCGGGCGTCTGCCCGGGACGCGCACCGCCCGGGCGGGGCACCCCGGTTAAGGGTGCCCTTATGTGCTATTTCAATCCAAAGTTGGCAATATTTTATTTTATTTTTTATTATCCACAATTTTCTGGAATCTGTCTTAATTTCTGAGACTAGGTTATAAATTGAGATTGTCTCACAACAAAATATTAGGTTGTATTTTTTATACACACCGAACGTTAATCCTAAGATCTATGAATATGATTATATTTTCTCATATATTTTTATTATTAAAGAGTTGCCTCACCACGAGTAGATGCAGTTTTTTCTCTTTTTATTTTACTGTTTTTATAAGCTTATTTTCTTGAGTTTTTTTGTAATAAAGATTTTTTAGAGTTTACTTTTTTAAAAAGATATAAAGAGATTGCTTGTTGGTGGACAAGAAGTCGAGAAATCATTTGGACGAATAAAAGCAAATGTAAGGTTATTTATTGGTCACTGACTCCACAACAAGCAATTTAGAAATTGAACGTGAACAAGATCGAAAATAAGTATACAACGGAAGCAATAGTATCTATGGAAGAATTTATTGGAAAACACGATGTACCTGAACAAAAGAACAAAATAAATAAAGAAAGAAACATAAGAACAAAATGGAAAAATTACAACTTTGAAAAGTGCTTTTTTTGTTCCTTGAGTTGGATGTTAAGAACTTAGGATGAGTAGGTCATGTGTATAAGCAATTCACGAGAACTTTAAATTTGTGAGTAGAGTCGTCTTTCAAGTGTTGATTTTGTGGCACCCACTTTTGGTGAACAAATGATAATGACACAGGAAGCAAATGAAAGAGAAGATTAGCATTTCCTTTTTGTTGGTAAAATGAATATAATTTGTGTTCTATCATGACCGTAATCTCCTTTGAGGAGAAAATGGAGTCATATAACTTTTTTGTGAATACTCATATTCTTGAGACTGCGTTCTATTACGAGCACATATATGATAATGACTCATTTGAGTGAGTAGTCAATTTCAAATGCTCTTTCCACGAACCGCTTACTCAATGAGCACTTATACGAAAAGCACCACCAACGAACGCTAAAAACGATAATCATTTTTGTAGGAAAATGAAAAAAAAACCCATCTTCTCCCCTTGCAAATAGTCGCATTTAAGGTTGGGAAGCTAAATGTAGTTAATATATCATACTAGTGCTAGGAGATGAATTAGATGAACTCTTCGTTGGTTAAACATTCAAATGTTTCCATGCTTTAGCGGTTAGGATTAACTGGTAACCACTATGGAATCTAATATCTCATTATGACCAATAGAAAATCAGAAATCTACCAACTAAGCTAATCCTACTTGGTAATTCTAATTGAAATCACGTTGTTATATTATGTTATGTTACCGGGCCGTTAATCTTGGAAGATTTTTTTCTGCATAAATCTTGGGAGATTGATAGAGCGAGAGTTTGTTAACAAAAACGAGTGATCGATGAATGACATCTAACAAATTGGTTAGGGATTAATGTCTGGAATACACTGATATATTTACTTTCAGGGACACCCATGACCCAACCCAAGCTTAGAACTCAAATTGGACACAACTTACCATTTGAGTTCACTATAACATGTCTGGTTTTCTTGGCACAACTAATCACATCAAAGAGTTGGCCCACCAGTCCTGTAGGTATATGCATGCCATCATTTTCTATCATTGGGACTTTGGGAGACAACAAGTTGAAGCCATGAAATGGAGGTGCAAATTAAAGCCAAAAGCTATGAGAAATTGTGTATAGGTTACATTTTGTTGTTGTTGTGTTGATGATGATTGATGGGTGGAGGGAAGAGAGGAGTGAGTGAATAATTGGGGCCACTCAGCACAAGGTTTTGGAGAAAGAGATGGGAATTAAACAAAAGAAATTGAGAAAAGTGCAAGTGGTCATTGCATGGCAAGTTACTATCAACTTGCATAATTGCCTAATGCCTATGCAAGAATCCAAAAGGAATAAGTTCTACTTGGAGGAAAATCGCTTTCGGAGCATGGAAAGCGGGGACAAGTTTTAACACGATTGGTTGGTGCATCTGTGAAAAATTATGTTAATTATGCGTGTAGTCAGTGCCTCAGTGGTGAGTGTGAATGATATATATATATATATATATATCATTTAAGGTGCATTAGGTGATGTCGTTGGGTGTGATAGTTTCTTGATTGAACTTTTATTATTTCTTGGTTTTGATTTAGATTTCATTTGGTCTAATTACAAGAAAAAATGGGCACGAGGAGTATGAATTTTTGAGTCATGGTCTCATGGAACGACACACTAAGGATCATCTTTTAATTAGACCTATCACCTCAGAATAAAAACTTCAATGATTGTTCTGCACTTCCTTTCATACGACAAATAAACTTGGTGTTATGATAAGAGCACTCTAGAAAGAAAAAGGTTAAAAAAAATTAATCTAAGAGAAAGTGAAAAATATTCTAGATCTATAAAATGCAAACACATAGGATTTTAAGAAATCCCAAGAAATCATGATTGGTAGGTAAATTTACTCTATTGTTGAAAAATTGATATGAAAATTTAGTTAAATAACTGACATTCATTCCGTTCTAAAGTCAATGTGAAAGCCATAACAAAATTTTGCAGCAGATCTTGCATTATTCCATGAAAAAGAGGTTGATTTTGAAATAAATATATAAAATCATGATCGTATAAAACTAAATTTGCATGGAAAAATTCACACGAATTGTCCACCTTCACCTAACAAATGTTGGAGTGGTTTCATGAAAAATCCAAAATCAAGGTATTTCTTCTAGACAACCAGGTAGAACATCATGTACTTAATGATTAACAAAACATTAGATTTATACAACTATTAGAGCATCCCTTGACAGGGAAAAAACTTTGGTCATCCGAAGGTCGTGACGGGGTCATAAATGACCTCATCTTTTAACCGTGAATTTTTACGGTCGTGGATGACCGGGTCATCGACCTGGGCGTTGAAACGCCCGGGTCGACGATCCGATCGTCCATTAAAAAAATATTAAATTTTATTTTTTATTTTTTGTTTTTTTGTTTTGATTTTTAAATTTTTTTGTTTTAGTTTTTTTAATTTTTTTTTTTGAAAATACGTTTTACAATTGTTTAGAATTTTTAGAATTTTTTTAATTTTTTTAAAGTTTTACCAAGATGGACCCCGAAATGATGTGGATCAGTGGATGAGAGATGTAGGTTGTTGTGGGTTGTGTTGGGTTGTGTTTAAGAGGTGAATAGTGTAGGAAAGAGAAGAAGGTAGGTTGACGAAAGAGAAAACTGATGTGGAAGAGAGAGAAAATTGATTTTGAAGAGAGAGAGCTGATGACCAAGTCGTCCAGGTCATGATTAGTGATAGTCTTAGAGTCCTTTGATTTGTGATACCTAAGAGCTCGTGGGAGAGAGATTAGTTTACTCATAACGATGTATAGGAAAATGAGACGCACTTATTAAATTATATATGGTATTGAATAATAACTAAAACAACGGGGTCTATGCTTCCAAGCAAACTCATTGAGTTCGTCGATTTGTTGGCAAACTAAGGTTGGAAATATTAGTATGCTTCTAATTGTATTGGACGGCCCACAAGTTAAGAGTTCCGTGCAGCTCAAAATAACTAATTTTTAAAAAACAAATGTATGAAATTAAATCCGGAAAGATTCGTGATGGGCAGTACATGTTTTTATTTCTAATTAAAAATGTTATTGCTAAGCTGTCGATGAGAGGATTATAATTTGTTTAGGAATATGAGTTTCAAAGTTAGTAAGAGACATAGTTGTCCATATTTCGTATTCTAATTACATCCAACAAATATAGTTACGTGATTAAGATATAGGAGTCTAATTGGAATGATTAACCTTTTATCCACCACTTAATCTTATTATTACCAAAAAAAATACATGTTACCATACCTATTTGCACATCGTCATCACATACTCCTACATAATTTGTTTCATCCCATTCCAATATATCTCCTATTAGAAAATAAAATTTAAAAAGCTCAAAACCTTAGAATTGCTCACACAATATCAAATTTGAGTCAACTCATTCCATACCTAATATCAAACCTTAGAGTTGGTCACACAACTCTATCAAATTAGAGTTGTGTCGAAGGTTTTGTTTCAAAAGATTGAGTCGGACTCATTCCTGAAATATGAATGAGATGATGTCAACCACTCATTTTAGAGAAAATCAATACAATTCCGTTCCAAATTTCTTAATTTCTAATACTCTTCTTTCACCATCTAGTTTTTGTTCTCTACTAAAACCAGAGAGTATTTTTTTTATTATGTCGCATTCATATCGAATAAAAAGAGACATACGACATTGAAACTAGGCTAGTCAGAACTAGAAGAAAAGAAAAAACAGAACTAACAGTAGAGTTAGCAATCAAACAAAAAGAGAAACACGATAAAAACAAGAAAAAAATGGAACTTAAAATTTGGAAAAAAGAGAGATGGTCCCAAAAGCTTAAATAAAGCAACATTTTCCAAAATCCAAGTGAAGTTTTTGGAACGATTTTGTATTAATGTAGTGGGGACCAAAAGAGAAAAGTAGAGTAGGTGGTGGAGGACAAGAATCCAACGGGTACTAATGGGTCCCATCTCATGATGCGGCTTAATTTGTGAGGGCCACACGCAAAAGAAATTCCTCCCATGACTCCAAGCAGCGAAGACCAACTTTCGGTCCGGTCCGAGTTCGGTCTGAACCGAAACCAATCGGTCCGGGTTTCGGTCCGGTTCTCGCAAGGGATTCGGTCGGGTCCGGTCCGGTCTCGGACCAAAACTCAAAAATTTCCACAAAATTTCGGTCCGAGTTCGGTCCGGTCCAGACCGAAGCTCTCCCCTAACTCCAAGCATTCATTGAAATCTCCAACTCGCATCCTCCCACCTTTTTGTGTTTTTCATGTTCCTTTGTGTCAACTATTTGTACACATAATAGGTCACGAGGGTTTAAGTAATAATGTAACACTAGTATTGTATTGTTGTAATGGTATTGCGTTTACGCCTCCTAACATTATACGTTCTTTTAGTAGAATAAATAGTTGTAACTTCAAATTTTAGTGTAAAAAATCTCCCTCGATATGTCATTATTTTCATATACTTCAAATTTTAGCACCAAGAAACATCTTGATTTGTTCTTATTATTTCATAAATTTTAACAAAATGAAGTACAAACTTTAAAATTGAACAATCGAGTTCACAACTGAGTAGTAAACTTAGGATTGCATTATGGACACTTAAGTTCCGCCCGAGTATGCGTTCTTATTTTGGATTAAGGTACATGACCCCTCCAAAATATGTTACACTTATGTCCATTATGAATTTTCTGCGTCTGCAACCTGTTTAGAAGGAGTTTTATTAGATGTACAACTCGGATACAATAACATAAAGATTGGTCATCATAACTACTAGACTGGAACCCACTTTTTGGGTGATTGGGGGGGGGGGGGACTTTTACATCATCAACAAAGTGTATGTTTGTAGTCATGGTTGTTGGATGAGTTGTTGTTGACTTGTTGTGCTGATCATTGTTGTTGCCTTTGCTAGTGTCAATGTACGATACTGAAGAAGTTGAAGCATGGATGGTTGGTGTGTTAGATCGTATAAGCGAGCACATCGTTCTTTCCATAATAGCCAGAGAGTGGTGCATAGCAATATAAATATATGTGGTTGTCGCGGTGCTATGAAAGGACAATAGGCGTATTTTATTAGGAATTCTTGACACTGTTGTTGGACTTGCATGTCGTGGTTGATATGCGAGCGTGCTAAGAGATCCCGAGCTAAAAGGCAAGTTCGTACAAGATGGGTATCATCCTCAGGTGCCAAGTTGCAAAGAGGGCATTGAAGACTTGGTGGAGAGCCGTATGTAGTGAAACGAGAGAGGCGAGATAGGAAGGGGCGACTTTGCTGCAACTACCTATAGATGAACATGGAGATGTAAGGCAGGAGGAGGCTCTTATATCGCCTTAGTTGTGCTATGTGGAAACAGGTGGCCATATATTCGCTTGGTACCGTTTCGGGTGGCTGGATGTGATGCCATAGTAAGTGATATGCTTCACTGACAGTATAGGTTGGTGATCTACCACAAAAAATTAGGTGGTCCGGTCCGAGGGTGGGATATGGCACTGGGTGAGTGAGTACAAATTGCCTTACTGGTATGAGACAAACTTCTTCAGGATCCCATTGGCCAATGGGGCCCATTAGGACAATGCACTACTGTAGAAAAGAGAATATACGTCGGATATAAGGCTCCCCAGACCTGACATCTATCTTTACGTCGTTTATACATAGACGTCGCTCGTTAAAACGACTGACGTCTATAGCAAGACAATAGACGTCAGCCGTTATATACGACTAGCGTCTATTACAGAGGTATAGATGTCAGTCGTCTCTAACAGCCGACGTCTCTACCTAAATAATAGACGTTGATCTCTTAATGGCCGACGTCTATTGTCTTGCTATAGACGTTGGTCTTCTCTAATAACCGACGTCTACGCCTTTTTTGAAAAGAATAGACGTCGGTTAATACAAATAATCGACGTCTATTGTCAAACCTGGACAAAAAAACAATCATAGATACACTGCATAACAAACACATTCAACCTGCACAAAAAAATCATTCATCCTGCACCAAATTCATTCACAAATACATACACATAATCATTCAACACACTTGACATTCATACACAAACATGTTTTACTACTACTTTTTTGATATTACAATCCCAAAGGTAGCAAATATAAATCGATACCTTCTCACATATCCCAAGTGTCTAACATGTTTTAGTCGTGTCATGTACCTTTATACAAAGTAAGAATGCACACTCGGGCGGAATTTGATTTTCAGTATGAACTTAAGTGTCCATAAACAAGAACAGAACAACAATAGTGCGGAAACAACAAGTATAGATTTTGATCCTAACATAAAAAACAACAACAATTTAACATTTCTACTCTTCAAGCATAGAACAACAACAAGCAAACCCTAACTGAAAAAGAAGTACCGTCGGTCGTAAGGTGTGATTGTGGTAGCGGAGGACGTTGCGGTGCCGGAGGTCGCGGAGATGGGAAGAAGGCACATGAAGAAGAGGAGCCGGAGGTCGCAGAGATGGGAAGAAGGCACATGAAGAAGAGGAGCCGGAGGTGATGGTCGCGGAGATACGTTGGCCGGTGGTTTGGTCGCGGTTTGGTCGCAAGGGGGTTAAGGTTTGGTCGATGAGGAGAGGTCGGGGTTTTTGACGCTGTTAAAAGATTAAACACTGAAGAAGGTTCAACTTTAAAGACTTATAAACGTCGGTTGTACAAACAATCGACATCTATACTCCGACCTCTCACACAATAGACGTTGGCTTTAGAATAGGCTGACGTGTATAAAGACAATAGACATCGGATGTCGCATAAGCCGACGTCTATACCCGACCTCTCACCCAATAGACGTTGGTCGTATTAACAACCAACGTCTATTGGGTGACGAGTATGCACTGTTATACACCAGTGATGGAGTTCAAAGTGATGGAGACACTAGGTAGTGTCGGTTGAAGTGGTCTTCAGCAGCCAGAAGTCCCGTCAGATATTGACTGTACAACCATCTCGGAGTCCCCATTTGACCAAAGTATAGAATTTTGATTTCGGCCCTACTAACGTCCACCAAAAAGGTAATGTGCTGGCGGTCGGTGATGAATCTTAGCAATTTCGTTTATGTAGGTATTTCGCTTGGAAATACCTAGAGAGTAGTGAATCTCGTTCACATAGTATCCTCCAAAGTTGTTTGAGGAATGCTTCATTGAAAATGCGAGTGTCTTTGATGTTCAGCCGTCCTTATTTCTTGTTGTTAATGATGGTATTCCATTTTAAGGGGGCGTAGTATCTGGCTTCGGTCTGTGGCATTCGCCACCAAAAGCACCGGAATAGGTGAGCAATAGACTTGTGGCGGTGCTGCAGTAACATGGTGGTTGACATGTGGTAAACAATGGAACTCTGGAAAGTAGATTGCACTAACGTGGTTCCGTGACAATATTCGTTGTGCAATATGGTTGAGTATGAGATGTAGGCGCCACACCATATTTGTGACCAATAAGGATTGTTTTCGGAGGCCTTGGATTGGTGCGCCGAGGTATGCTTCGTCTGGGGTTATAGGAGTGAAAGTGAATTTGCTTAAAAAATTGACCAGTGTGTGGTCTGGGATACTTTTGTCGAACCGAATAAATATTAACGGTTGGACCAGTTTGAACCTATTTTCATAAAATTATTTAATATATACACATCAAACGTTAAATATAATTCATGATATCAAACATAATTTGCTTAACTGAGCGATTTTACTATCTTTACTTAACTCAACAAATTTGCTTGAATAAGAATTAAAGAAATCATTATTTGGTTTAAGAATCTAAAACAAAAATCAACATTCAATACTATCAATGACATCATACTTACGAAGGAGTTTGGTAAGAGGAGAGTAGGATTTGTGGGTGATTGATTTTTGTTTGTAAGAATTGCAAAAAAAATCCTCAATTTTTTATTTTAAAAAATTAGTAAATTTTGAAATATTTTTATGTCTATAGTCCAATCAAACGGTCTGACCCGGTCTGTCCCGGTTCAAAACGGTTCGACTAGAGGCTCAGTTTTTTAGCTGAACCGACCGCTAGACCACCGGTTCCGGTTCAGGTTCGTCCGGTCTTGTTTTTAAAACCTTGGTTTGGATACAACTTTGTATATGAGTCCTTATACACGGACGCGGGCGTCACGGACGCGCCTTACGTGGACGTATTGAGTCAGCGTCCAGTCAGCAAAATTTCTCTTCACGTGCTTTGGTCTTCTTAAAAACGCCGGTTCTTTAGGTTGAACGATTCTTTTCCCAATACACAGATAGTGCAGACCCTAGGACAGCGTGCAGACCCTAGGACAGCGTGCAGACCCTTTATTCGTGCAGAGTCCAGACTTATCCTAATAAAATATTGTTTTTAACTTTTAGGTTGGATCAACTTAATCCAAACAGACACACAACATATTCCGAACAGACAGTCTTCTTATTCCGAACAGACGCACAACTTAATCCGAACAGACAGACTTCTTATTCCGAACAGACACACAACTTAATCCGAACAGACACACAACATATTCCAAACAGACACACAACATATTCCGAATAGACACACAACTTAATCCGAACAGACACACAACTTAATCCGAACAGACACATAACTTAATCCGAACAAACACACAACATATTCCGAACAGACATACTTCTTATTCCGAACAGAAAGACTTCTTATTCCGAACAGACAGACTTCTTATTCCGAACAGACACACAACATATTCCGAACAGACAAACAACATATTCCGAACAGACAGACTTCTTATTCCGAACAGACGCACAACTTAATCCGAACAGACACAAAACATATTCCGAACAGACAGACTTCTTATTCCGAACAGACGCACAACTTAATCCAAACAGACAGACTTCTTATTCCAAACAGAAAGACTTCTTATTCCGAACAGACATACTTCTTATTCCGAACAGACACACAACATATTCCGAACAGACAGACTTCTTATTCCGAACAGACGCACAACTTAATCCGAACAGACACACAACATATTCCGAACAGATAGACTTCTTATTCCGAACTGAACAGAAAGTTTGTATTATTTATGTAGAAAGATTGTCTTGTTTATGTAGAAAACTTGTCTTGTTTATGTAAAAAGTTTGTCCAGTTTATGTAAAATGTTTGTCCAGATTATGTTGAAAATTTGTGCAGAAATAGAACAGAAAGTATTCCGAACATACACACCACTTAATCCGAACAGACAGACTTCTTATTCCGAACATACACACAACATATTCCGAACAGACTGACTTCTTATTCCGAACAGACATACAACTGCTGTACATGAAGAAAATTAAGAAGAATGTGATCATTCCTACATTCTTAAAGATGACTTTGGTCTTGTTTGTTGTATATGTGGAATTATACGCAAAAGCATAGAACTTTCTGATTGAACTTTTAACAGTAGAACATCACGCCAAAATCCTCGGAAGCTTTGACACCATTGCATCTCGTTCCAGCACATTAACACCTGACCCAGAGGTAGCAAACAAACGGGTGTGATGCCTTTTCTTAACACAAAAACCACAAGAATCGGCATAAGCAACGTAAAATGTTTGAGCTTCTTCGAAAGAGGGGAAAAACATCCCCTCCTTAGGAACGTTTGTCGGCTGCTCCACTTGGAAAGACACATGAACGATTTCCATCAAAGCACAGAGGTAGGACCACAGAAGAGAAAGGAAGAAAAAGGAAGACGCATGTTGAGATTTATAACAAGTCTCCTGTGCTGTGTAGGAGAGCCAAAATGTTCATGGAAAAAGAGTGATTTGAGACGCATTAATGAGGGATGGAGGGATGTAGACATTTGTACGAAACGAGGAATAAAATAAAAAATAAACTTTTTCTGTGGAGACTGTCAACTCAAACGCGTCTGCTGACTGGGCTGACCACATAAGCGCGCGTCCCGAACGCTAGCGTCCACTAATCGTTTTCCTTTGTATATATGACATTGGTGAGACTGATCGGTCTCTAGTAGTTGGCGTCAAGTCGACCGGACATGTACATCCAATCCATTGTGAATTTTCTGTTTGCAAAGTTGCTGGTCGAACCCCATCAGAAATTTGCTATTCAAAACCAACCGATTCAATTTGAAATTCTCAAATTGACGTTATTACGTTGAATTGCCAGGTTATTAGAATTTACAGTTCAGTGAAATACCAACTTGACAATGAAGAAGACATTTATCGAGAAAGGACGATGAACAAAATACCTCATTCTCTCGCAAACAAAATGCGCTTTGATGGTTACTTGATGAAAGTTGTAGGTGGTGGGATATGTGGTTAGCAGATAAAAACGAAACTTGATGGAATCTTTTGTCATGGTTGTAAGCAGGCGATTTTGTTCTTTGTGTCGACATTTTTCTTGTTTTTATCATCTTTTATTTTTATCTATGAATTTTAAATATCGATCCTCTAAAAATTGAAATTAATTTTTCATATTAGTTTATCAAAATGTTTACTTAACTGTCCTATAAGTAAAACTAGAAAAGTGTATAAGTTCTTACCTAAACGGCTATGGATTAGAACACTTGAAAGAATCCTCCCAAACACCTACTGTGAGCAGAAGATTCATATAGGACTTTTTTTGTTGCATATAAATTCGGGGCCACAATTCCAAAAAAGGAAAATATTTTTTTGTTGTTTTGGACACTTGTTTTTTGTTATTTTTACTCTACTTTTACAAGTTTGAACCAATTTAATATTTTCTTCTTAAACTACGCTCATTTTATTAAATTTTGTTATTTGTGCCGGTTGAAATTTCAAACAAATTCTTAAGCTTTATTCAAATAGGCACCACCATTGCTATCATGTAGAATTTCCGATTCGTAACATGATAATAGTTACATATATGACTAAACTAGATAAAGTATACAGGGCGGTGTCAAGATTAATCGAAGTCACGTGGGTTGAAAATTATAAAGATCATCAAAAAATATTTGAGAATTCACTGATTTAGTTTAAGCTGGACTCTAGTTTGATATTTTATCAATAAGTGGGTACATCATTACCTCTAGTAGATAAATTGCACACAATTAACATGTCTTATTACCCGTATTCGATGTGATCGAAACTCAAAGAGGTCAAAAATACAAGAGAGTTAGAATCACATAAAATTTTCAAAATGCAGACGAAATACCGAAATTTCGGGATCACAATCTAAAAAGGTAAAAAATCGAATGAGCCACCGTATCCCAGTGTTCACTATGTGGTATCGTCCCTAAACTGAATGTACGTGTGGTGAGGTATCGATTTATATTTACTACTCTTAAGATTGCGAAATGAAAAAAAATAGTAGTAGTAATGGTAATAATAATAAAAATTTAGCATGTCGTCCTTCACTTGACGTCAATGAAAATTGACAGGATTTTGGCTAGTATAGGTGACCCTTTCATTTTTGAAGTCAAGTGCAAATTAAGATAGACGCTAAGGCGTAAAGAGCAACGAGTCGTTGTCACTCTTTGATTTTGACAAAGGTCAAAAAGTAGATTGAACTCGTAAATTACGAAGATTTTCTTTGCTTCCTTTTCAAACCATAAATATTTCAAGACTTACAACTTACAAGCATTAAAGTTTCTGTCAGAAGAAAGACTTGAAGCATTGTAGCATTTTCATTGAATAAGTCGTCTAGGGCTATTTCGAAAAGGATCAGATTGCTTGAAAACTCCAAAGATGACAAGGATCTTCGATATTAATGATATGGAAAATGGTTTTTGGAATCTGTTTTACACACTTTTTACGACACTCTTGACGTAGAGAGATAATAATATTTCAAACTGCGTGGACGTTGAGCCACCTGGAGTCTTTTATAAACTAAATAATTTTTTCCCGAAATTGATGACTTAATAGTTTAAACGTCTATTGATTTTTCAATGCACGTGATTAATGACATTAAACAACAATACATAAATGTGAGTCCCATGCAATGCATCCCACGTTAGATGGTGATCGACAAGATCAAATTACGATTAGAAGGATGGAAATACAATTATCTATGATGGGTGGGAAATTGATCCTGATTAATTCGTTCTTATCCGCAATACCTAATTATTTAGGAACAATACCTCTTCCTAAAAAAATACAAGGCAAAATTGAGTCACTCAAGAAGAATTTCCCGTGGATCGGGAATGCATTTAGTCCATTGGATACAATGTGTAGGAATAGAAAAGATTTTGATTGGGGGTACTTGGCATGAAGGATCTTGATTGGGTTCTAAAAGAAAAATTATTATGGCATCTCTTTATTCATAAAGAACAAAATTGGGGGGACATATTCACAGCAAACGCATGGTGTTGTGGGTTTAATTTCTGCTCTCGAGAGAAATGACTCATTAGTTCATCACACTTGTGGCAGGAATTTAAAAAAAATGTTCGTAGCTTTTAAAATAGTATTTGGTTGTAAAGTTAGAAACAAGAATTTAGCTCTTGGAAAGCATATGACATTACTTAGGGTGAGTTTGGATTGGAATCATGTTTGGATTGCAGTGATTCAAGATCCCACACACGGTCAGAGCTGCTACAGTAATTGCAAGTTATCCAAACACTGAGTGACTCCTGGGAATCTCAGCTCCTTGCATGCATCCCAATATTTTTTTCCCCATTGATCGGAGAAACTCAGTTAGTGAACTTCTTCCAACTCCCATGCTGCCGGTCATAGTTAGTGAAAAATGTGGACTATTTTGCCACCGGTGAATTGAGGTTATTCATTATGTTATTCCAAATTTGCAATCCAAATAGGGTCTGCTTGACACGAATATTACCATGCGAACCAATGCAAAAATTACGAAAGATGCTACTTGATATTAATTATGTTGAACAAGTCTATAATTTTTCTTGCCCACTATTTGAGAATATACTAAAGAAAAGATCATGTTAAATTGTATTATTTGTTTACTAAGAACCATAATAATAGGGGAAAAATAATTTTCAATTTTTTTAAACTTAATATTCTTATTGTGTTGTCGCACAACATTTCTGCACTATATCGGTATTTCAGGAAGACCATAATTTCGAGAGGAATAACCTACCCATGCAATCTGGTAGACCAAGACATTTTTGTGCATGATTTTTTTAATATAGTTATGCCTTTCAAGACATTAGCCATTTTTATATAGTTTCCTTGTAATGGACACAAATTACTTATATATACTAATGCATTTTATGTATATATTATCCTTGTGTATATATTTTGGGTAATAATAACATGAATTGGTTGTATTCCTTTCTTATTGGAGGGCAGTTTGGGATTTTGGTCGGCCAAGACAATTAGGGATTCAGAGAGTTTATCGGCATCTAATCAACTTCAGCTTTTGTCGGAAAGAAACAACTTCCAGGGCCAAATTTTCAAGACTAGCTTCTTACAAGAATCTAATATTTGGGAGGCCAATCCAAACGCACCCTAGGATCTTTGAGTAATCTTTTCCCTCAACTTTATGAAGCTACTAGAGGTGTTGATAATAATTGGGACAAATAGTTGGGGAAACTCTTATCCTTTAAAACCTAAAATCTTCATTTGGCTTCTCTTCTTGGAAAAATGTGAAACAAAAGTAATCTTCTTAACAGAGGAATTGATTGTAATTGCTTGTGTGACCTATGTGATCTAGATATTGTGTTGGGAGAGGTAATATAACGATGCGCTACACGAAGACGGATCAAAGATGCACAACAATAACACAAAACAAATATTACACGTTGAAAAAACTAACGTCTGGTCTTCTCCCAAACTGACCTTATTTTACATCTCATCTTTACTTGTGAGTACACAATATTATTTGGTTAGGGTGTCATATTGTGCAACCGTGACCTTATTTCTCAAGTATGGAATAAGAACGTATCGACTCAATTACGTAATTTTATTTGTAATATTTCATCGAATGATTTACACGATATTGTAGGTATTGCTTGCATTTGGAAAGAGCGAAACTCCTGCCACTTTCAAAGGTCGACATCAAATTTAAACAAATTATTTCTGACACTATATCGTTGGTGGAATTTTGGTTACATTATACCAATATGCACTAGTGCAGAATGCTCGATAGACGTCACCAAATAGACGTCGGATGTCCAAACAACCGACGTCTATAGGTATAGACGTCGGATATTTGGACATCCGACGTCTATAGGTTTGTAGAAACGTCGGTTGTTTAGTATAACCGACGTCTATACCTCCTGAAAGAAGAAAATATTTTTTGTTTATTTTTTTGGATTTATTCCGTATAAGAATTTATGTGGATTTCTTTCGTATCAGAAATAACGCAATTTTTTGGGATTTATTTAGTGTAAAAATTAACATATTTTTTTGGAATTTATTTTGTATAAGAAATAACGCAATTTTTAGGATTTATTTCGTGTAAGAATTTATGTGTATTATTTTGTATAAGAATAATGTGGATTTAAAAATAATTACAATCACATGTGTGTTGTGTTGTACACATGTGTGTGTATGGTGACATGTTTAGTCCCACATTGGAGAAAGTTTTTTATTGGTGGAGTTGAAGTACTCCACCACTCCTTTACTTCTAAATGGTAGTTTGGTACCACACTACAAAATGCAAGTGAGATACATATATATATTTAATGGTCAAAAGATTGGCACTTGGGCTCAAAATGGTTGCAACGTTTCTTTTTTACTATTAACCCATGTATAGACGTCGGATGTATAGCATGGCCGACGTCTATAGGGTGTATTTTTTATTAATTATTGATATATCAATGTATAGACGTCGGATGTATAGCATGACCGACGTCTATAGGTCGTGCCGTATGAATAGACGTCGGTCAAGCTATATATCCGACGTCTATTTGGTGTAATAGTTTAGTCCCACATCGGAGAATTTAGTTTTGTTGGTGTGGTTGATGTACTCCACCACTCCTCTACTGCTGAACGCGAACGACTTGAGGCACCTGGGCATGTTTGGCTTGATATACGTGGTTATTTGTCAAAAGATTGGCACTTGGGCTTGATTAATGTGAGTGCAGAATGCCCGATATAGGTTGCAATGTATTTTTTTGTTGTTAATTAACATATAATAGACGTCGGTCGTATAAAGCCGACGTGTATACACTGTATAGACGTCGGTCGTATATAGCCGACGTCTATACAACAAGGAATAGACGACGGGGAAATAGACGTCGGGTACTTGGACCATCGAAATCCGACGTCTATACCACCATATATCCGACGTATATGGACTTTTCTGCACTAGTGATGGTTGATGGGTCTGCCTCCTCCATTAATCGGGATAGATCTCGGGGTATTGTAAATGTGAACATGCTCCTACCTCCACATGATTTGATGGATGATGAAGCTTAATACTTTGGTTGGATAGGTGGTGTGTGCTTCGAGTACCTTTTGAATCTAAAAGGATTACATTTCCTGCATCCATTTAGTATAATGTATCGCTTATGCTTTCTCGGTTCTAAAAACTCATTTGAGTTATTATCCATCGGGTTCTATGATGGTTTTGTTTGTTTAGGATAAAGGATTTTGGGTTATGGTGGTTTAGATGTATTATGCAAACTCTTATGTAGTGCTTATTGTAAAACCCCCAAGTTTAGTCCCACATTGCTTAACATGAGAATGTTGGCGTGGGATATAAAGACATGAGTCCACTACCATAATACTTACCAACTTAAGTTTTGTGGCAATAGGTGGGTGTTGTGGGCCAGTGGGCACATGAGTGACGGACCGGGACCCAAGTTCGATGCGGACTCGGGGACGGGACGTTACAGATGGTATCAGAGCCTGAACCAGCCGGAATTGTGGGAACTAAGTGCTACACCTAAAGGGTGGGAGCCACCTCTAGAATCCCACAACGCCTGGTGATTGAGTGGCTTGAACCTGACGAGGACGTCAGGTGTTCAAGTGGGGTAGGTTGTAAATCCCCCAAGTTTAGTCCCACATTGCTTAACATGAGAATGTTGGCGTGTGATATAAAGACATGAGCCCACTACCATAACACTTACCAACTTAAGTTTTGTGGCAATATGTGGGTGTTGTGGGCCAGTGGGCACATGGGTGACGGACCGAGACCCAGGTTCGATGCGGACTCGGGGACGGGAAGTTACACTTATTATTCTAAAGAAAAATTTACATGATATTGACATAGAGTTACCCCAATTAACTTCCAAGAGAGATCGATATCAGATTGTAGATCTTTTGTTTTCGTATAACCAAAACAAAAGGCGCATAATCCTGTATTGCTGGACATGGTTAGACAATCTAGGAAAATCACTTGTCAATTTTTTTATACAAAATACACATAGTTAAATTGAGATAAAATTAACTGAAGAAATTCGGTGTAAATTTCTCAAAATACTAGAAAATTTACGTTTTTGCGCATTTACTTACATGTTAATGTTATTTTATGTATGCTTTATGAATATATACATCATTTCGAAAGGCTAATGCAAAACAACAATAGCATTAATATTGGGGCGTGATGTACCAAGAAAGTCATATTAATAGATATAATACATATGCAAAAGCGTAACATGAAAACTATATACATATTGCACATCAAAGAATTATATGCCCAAGATGTTCGAAATGCCAAGCGTATAATAACACGTACTAAACTATTATATATGTTGCTTCACAACAAAGGGAGCTACAAAATCATCCGACATGCCAATCATATAATATACCATTGCAGTACATAATATTGTCTAACTGTCTTATAATTAGAATTATAACACTTGCAACAAAACAAATCATTGAAAATCCAGGTGAAGTGCGCACAAAGGAAGGAAAAAGAGAGAAAGAAGACGGAATCTAACCTCTTGAAACATGTCACATGGATGAGATGAAAAATCTCACAGGGAACAATTGAATTTCTGATGACACTGCGTCTACTCAGACCACTATTATTATCAATTAAAACCCACATCACCATTATTTACTATTCTTTCGTTGGAAAGTGAAAATATAATAACACATCAATGTAGTTTACCAGCTCGCAAGAGACTAATTTATTTGATGTTCGAAGTTCGTTTCTTATAAAAAGTTAGGAACGACAATTCATCTAATATTGTCTTCTAATTATATCATATTTTTCTCAGAATATTGGCTCTAGTTTTCTATTTAACATCAACATAATTAACGTTACCTTAATATCTCAAAAGAGGTAGGAGGAGGTCATACTTTTAGTAGTGAAAAGATAATGTTTCCAATTGATCCATTGATTTGATGCACGGTCGGTCATCTATCATTTCTCAATAAACAAGAACGTAGACGATTTAGCTAACCATTTTGACTTAGTCCACTTTCATTAAAATTACAAAAATATATTTGCCATTGGACTTATTAAAAATGGACAAAATATTTTTATTGCTTCTAAACAAAGAGTATATAGTTCTCTTTGTTGCATGGTTGTTGGGTTGAATGTGAGGGTTCACATGGCGCATGTGAAGTGGAATAAATGAGAAGAGAAGTTCCCAAAACCACAAGGAAGACTAGAAGGGGATCTTGCAGTGGGTCTCATGTGTGTCTCCCAACGCCCAGCATGTCTTTGATATTACCATCATCAATCCCTACCGCTCTTTTCCCTTCCATCTTTCAATTACATTATATGGTGGCCCAAAGCTTAACTGTTGTCTACTGTGGCATTTGAAGAAAAAAAAAAAACACATCATATGATATGATGTTGTTAATTAGGTAGTGGGCAGCATGTGTGGTAGCTCTCTCTTTTTTTCATGCGGAAATCTTTCCGTTTAGTTTTGTAAATATCAGTTTTCAACATTACCAGAATTGACCAAAGTACAATATCTTAGGCGATCAATTAAATCATAATAGTCAACCATCAAGTAAGCGTATGATTTCGATTGTAGGGATTCACTGCAGACGTCTAAAGACAAAGATCAAGGCCTAAACTATATAGAACCATGCATGGTTGGGGGGTAGCATGTGGTAACTTGGTAAAGTAATAATATAAGCCAGCATTTTATATACATATGAAGCCACACAAATGATGATTTAGCATAGTTTAGTGAACCTATTTTGGTTTGGCCAGCAATGTATACCCATCTGATTTGAATTCAAACCCAAGCTCTCTTTCTTTCTCATCTTTCTTCCCACGTATGCTTTGTCTTAAGGAATCACTGGCACAATGGCATGTGTGGGTTGTGTTGATGGGTATGGAGGTGTCAAGAGCTGCACCCCTCTTTACTAAATTTACCACCTTTGTTCTTCTTCAATTCTTTTCTTCTCATTTGTATTAACGTTGCCCCTTCTTTAATGATGACTTAACTCTAGATAGGTGTTGTAAGGCTTTATTGTAGTTTAGAAAGAAAGTTAAGGTGGTGTTGTGGCTTTAGGTGTTTATTTGATGTGTAGGCACAAGTGTTCGGAGGTGGCGACCCCATACAATCATAATTATTTGGATTTTATTTTATGACTTGTATTCCTTTATTTTTCACATTAAAAATAGGATTCCAATTAATCTCCTTTACAGGATCACTGAGGTTGTAACTTGTAAGTATACTAGCATGACAGACTAACATTGACTCGATAATAAACATGTTGTCATTAGAAGATTAAATAAATGGGCTACTCCAATAACTAGTCCTGAAAAAACCCCAAACCTAATCCATGTTTATTATTAGCTGTATCTACCCACTTTCAAGACTTCTTAATCCAAAATTTATATACATACTACAAAATTCACTCTCTCAGACATGATCAATCATCATAAACAAACAAAAGCTCATGGAGTTCTCTAGAGCAAGTTACTTGTCACCAGTGCAAATGAAAGTTCCAGAAAGCACCCTACGTGTCTTTAGATCCTTTTTGTGATCTTAAATATTTTGGAGTGGTGCATAAACTAGTTTATCACCTAAAGTCCTACCCCATATATATTAACTAATGGTCACATGGACTTGAAAAGGATCAAATTACATAATCTATGTTGTGTTGGGCTCTAAGAGGGCACCCTTGTGGCCTTGTCGTATAATATGTTTTGAGATGCTTTCTTGATTTGCTCTAGATTTTTAATTGCTAAGTAGATAGCTCATCTTTTGGTTGAACTAGTGGCGTGATGGGAAGGAATTATTATAGGTAACAAAGCTAAGTTTAACTAGTGTAGGTGTTGAGACAAGACATATATACTATTGTTGTTTGGAGTTAACTAGTTAATGATGTGCAGTAGAATTGGTGTTTGCAACTTGTATTTTAAGTGGATCTTTTACTTCTAGATTCTCGAATTTCTCCTGTTGAAGATAATATTTGCATCAGAGGACAAATAGTTACAGACTCTCACTGTTAAGGTAAAGGTGGGTAACGGGCCGGTCGGGTCGGATCGGGTTCGATTAGGTTCAGGTCCTATCGGTCGGATTTCTATATATTCATATACCCATAACTTATAAAGTTTTAATTAAAAATACTATTCAATTAGAATTTTAACAAAATAATCGGTTAATCAACGTTATTGCCTCACCGACTACCTCATATACTCATCTCAATCGAAAGTGAAATTTTATTAAGTACAATAAATTTACAAATTGCATACAATGATAGAATTTCTAATGTATTAAGTATTACAATTACAATTATAAATAATTTATTCTTCGTTGTTATAATTTTATTACAATTCAATCGTAATTTTTAAAAAAATTATAAAACCAACAGCTCTTTAGAGTTGTTGGATATAAAACGGCCCGATGAGCCGGCCCAGCCCACCAAAGCTCGTTTACCTTAACGGACTGGGCCTAAAGCCGGACCTGTTAATTTTCTCCCGGCTCGGTACAAACATTTAGTTAAGGTGTTAAATTGGTTAATAAATGATAAAACAATCTGGGCAGAGGGCCGAAATTATGCTCTAGTAATTGCGTATTTTGTGAATTTCTACTACAAGTGAGCCCAAAATACTTCTTGGGCTGGACTTTAGCAGCCACAAGCAAATCATCACATGCGAATAGCAAAGTTTAATAGTTTTTGTTGATGGATTTTCGATTTCGGTTTGAAGGATGCATTACCTTTTTTCTTCAAAACAAAATACGATTAATTTGGTATCTTATAAACTGAAGATTAAGGAATAGCGTTTAGAGCTTCAGCATTTGTATGAGATTGGTAATTAAACATATGAGGAGGTCTAAATATCTGCGACAGCTTCAACGATGCTGGCGTTGACGTTGATGACTAACTATCGATGCGACCCTACTTTCGATGAAATATGATTCTTGAAATTAATCACGAATATACTTAAGGTCGTATATAGCCTTCAGCCTTTATTGTCTTGAACCTGTCAATTTTCCAACAAGACCCGCCATTTATAACCAAGTTGACAATGCTTAGGAGACAAACATCAAGAGTGGACAACACCCATCTTAGATCTCACATACGAGTAATTTTTCTTTGTACTGATTTTAGAAGTTGAGCAACAACTTGACGATCTCCTTCCTATAACCATTACCATACTTGATCTTATCCACTCGGAGAGGAATCGATTTGTGTGGAATCAAATGTAGACGTGAAGACACCACCAACAAAAAGAAAAGTGTAGATACCACTTGAGAGAGATTGCAACCAAGAAAACTATATTATAAATCCAAATCAAGTGGAAGCTTTCAATGGTTATGACTTATGGGTAGAGTAGTGCCAATTGAGGTGTCTCTTTGTCTTTGTCTACCAGCATTGCTAATTTTCTCCATATCGTTTTATTTTTTTATATAAATATCTCAAGGTAGTGATTAACACATCTAAGGTCATTCATGGTTTGTCATAATTGAAATACATGGAATCCAATTCCACGTAATTAGATTACATAGTCATGAATTGAATTCCATGTAATCTAATTACATTGTTTGCTAATGCTAAAATTCACCATTGGAATTGCAATGTAAATCAAAAAATAATTATATAAGAAACAAAAACATAAGACAACACCAATAATAAATAGAATGTGGGCTCAACTTTTTCGATCACTTAGAGCTTCATGGGCAATGAATAATTAAGGTGAATGATTGCCAATATATATTTCACTCAACTTGGTTTAGCACATGAGTATCGAATAGTAAGCTATGGATTGAGAGGTAGGTGATGGGTAGTGATAGATGAGCTCAAAATTGGACTCCAAACCTTTCCTGACAGTGCACCAAGTTGTTTTTTGTAAAGTCATCCAAATGATATCTAGATATGAAGATGATAAGTGCAGAAATTACTCAGATATAACTATTTCACAGTTGCTAGGAAGTGTGATGACTCATGTCAAATCATTATTGGGTGGATATTTAATAGTATTATATTTCGTTTTCTTACCTATGAGTGGATATTTAGGGGGTGTTAGTGGTGCGGAAAGCTCCGGAAAATGATTTCCGGAGTCAACGGGAAAGCAGAGGAAAACAGAATCCAGTGGAAAATAGTTTCCCTTTGACTGATTTTTTGTTGTTTGTGCATGCGTCGGGAAGTAATTTTGACAATGAGAAATTCTGTTGTTTACTCATACTTCTTATGTCCACTACGCAAGTCGGTCGGGGTCTCACTCCCCGGTGAGCGAGCGGCGTTCCACCTCGTCGGTGAGGTGGTGTGGTTGCAAGGGGCAGCACCCCCTGAAAACCAATCACATTATAAGAATTCCGACAATTAAGATAAGGAAAACGGACGACTGAACTAGTTTCGGTTGACCGAAATGAGACTTCTAGTGATTGGTCCTCGATGTTTAAGACCGTTTTGGCCTGAACGTCGTTGCCCATCTAGTCTCCCTGAGATATTAGGGACCTCCGGGTTCTTGATTTCCTACAAATTAGTGGTCCTCGATGTTTAAGACCGTTTCGGCCTGAACGTCGTTGCCCATCTACAGACTAGTAGTCCTCGGTGGGACCTCGAAGTTAGGCGTCGTCTATTACCAATGACATATAGTGGACTTTAGGCTTGTTTTGACATTGATTGCTTAGTTAGGTTTCTAACCTTCCTCATTCCCACGTTAGATTAAGGACTTCATCTCCTCTCCTCTGAGTCATTTTTTTCCTCATCTTAATGTCTCTGAATCTTCTCATCTACGAACACATTCTTTTAAATTGAAATTTTATTTATTTTCTCCAATAATAACTATCATTTTTGTTAATGTTTAGATTGAAATGGATCGAGAGTGATTGTTTCAAACATATTGAGTGATGAGTATGAGAACGGAGTGAATATGTTCTTAGAGGTTGCCAAAAAATATTCCAAGAAAATGAAAGAAAGCGACATGGCGTATTGTCCATGCAATAAGTGTCATAATATGTCAGTGCTGACTTTTCGGAAAATGAAAGATCATTTGTTTGAGAAAGGTTTCGACCCAAATTATAGACGGTGGATATGGCACGGCGAAAATGAATCATTTAGTCGTTCCAAGAATGACGGAGAAGACGTTAGTGTGGAAGATCACTTAGAAGAAATGGTTCAGGATATGGCTGAAAAGTTTTCGTCCAACACTGATTTACTTGGTAATTTGTTGAGTGACAATGAGAAGCCGTTGTATAAGAATTGTACCAAATTCACTAGATTGTCAGCAATGTTGAAGTTGTACAATTTAAAAGTGGGAAATGGTTGGTCCGATGTGAGTTTCACATCAATGTTGAAGTTATTGAAAGAGATGCTGACATGGAATGAGAGTACGTTCTCTCCATTTTTTGTTAATTAAGTCAGGAACATAAATTTAGCGAATTTCTATGTTTGTAGTACCGGAAGCAGGTTGGAAATACGGAATGTGGTTACTACGTGATGAGATACATGGAGGAAATCATTGAATTGACAACTCAAGATGTATGCCTATCAAAGGTAATGTAGATCGTTAATCAATTGTATAGTTGTAGTTTCAATATTTAGTTATTAACATTCACACTTGTATTTTTTGATAGGTCTTCCCAAAAAGTAGTGATCCCTTCTCGCAACAGGAGCTCGATGAAACTCGCGACCGATGAACTCGCTATTTCATCAGAAACATATTGACGAACTAAGAGGTTCTCCTGTTACTAACATTTTTTGTAATTTAGTTAACAAGTGCACTTGTATTACAAACCTACAATTTATGTCTTAATATAATCGCGCTTAATTTTAGAATGAATTAATTGCAAGTGTGTTGAATGTCAATTGTGTATGGTTGTATGTTTGTGTTTGTGCATGTATGGTTGTATGTTTGTGTTTGTGCAAGTTGGCAAATGTGTGTTGTGCTTGTACGTACATGTGGATGAAAGTGTGAGCATCTGTGAACGAATTTGGTGCAGATTGTATGTGTACGAATACGATGACTAAAAATAAGTTTGCAGGATGCTATTTATTTATTTTTTGTCCAGGTTTAGGAATAGACGTCGGATATTTATACTAGCCGACGTCTATTCCTTTGAAGAAAAGACTAAACGTCGGCTTTATTTATAATCCGACGTCTATTCTTAATAGATGTCTGTAAGTTCACCGACGTCTATACCAAAATAATAGACGTCGGTTAGATATAAAGGCCGACGTCTATACCAAAATAATAGACGTCGGTTAGATATAAAGGCCGACGTCTGTAATCCGACGGCTGTAAGTTCACCGACGTCTATACCAAAATAATAGACGTCGGTTAGATATAAAGGCCGACGTCTATTCTTAAAGAATAGACGTCGGTCGTATATAAAAGCCGACGTCTATTCCTAAAGAATAGACGTCGGATATTGGACGTCCGACGGCTATGTATAGACGACGCACACATAGACGTCGGATCTGGGAGTGCTTATATCCGACGTATATACCCCGTACATCCGACGTATATGTCTTTTTCTGTAGTAGTGCTAACTTCACACCCCGGTTTGTTTTATCTAAGTTCACACCCCCAATCTACTAAATTTCAGTTTATGTGCATTTTTTTGTCCACTCGTGCTTCCCGCCAACGTAAGGTGTGACGATTGAAGATTTTTCGTCTATGGTTGCCTTCGTCGACATTGATTTAATAGTAAATACAAAGCGAGCATAACAATTAACAAGCCTAATACAATGATTGAATGTATTTTTCTTAGTTGGTAGATCTTCCGGCCGATTCCACTAACTTAATTAATAGATATGATTAAAGTGATGTTTGCTTTCTAATTATCTTCGATAGCCGAAGATAAGTACACAATAACACCAAGCGACAAAGCTGAAGGAAGTACCATTAGAAAGCACGATGAGAACGCCAGTGGATCCTCACCGTAGAAGGGTCATGCACTCATGCGACGGTGGAGGTTGATCCGTGAGAGACGAATTGGATAATGTGACACGGAACCAATCTGGACTCTGGAGGTGGTCATCGCCACATGCTGCGGGGCCCACTTGGGCAATAATTTTAACGAGTTTGATGGATGACACGTCGCCACTCATCCACATCTTATCCTTGCATCGCACGGTCCAGTGGCCTTCAGTGGATCACGGCAGCTTCAGATGGCATTCGTACGTTTTATTGAGATTATTTTCATAAGCACCCCTGTTGGTTTGGAGTTAGAATTACACCTTTAGTTACGAAAAATACTGACAAGAACCATGTTTAATTACACGCCTTCCTGTGGATTTGTTCGTCACCTGTAAATATATTAATTTGAACGCAAAGAAAAAAGTTATATATGATGGTGGAAATTGCATAATTTTGCACTCTTACTTGATATATATTGTTAAACAAAATTTACAAATTTATATATTTGTTGAGTTTTTGTTATACTATAATTGTTGAGTTTGTAACTTGTGTTGTCATTTATATAGTAAATTAATTACGATTTACCAATTTTCAAATAAAATCTTTGTCTAAAGACTAAACTCCCTTTGTCTTCCACCTGGGAATGTCAACAAGGACCTTCCTTTGTCAAATTGTATTTGATTTTGTTACTTGAAGCGTAGAAAATAACACAAACCACTTTGCATTACAAGAAAACTCATTCGCCATTCACAATGTTAATTAAGGTGAATACTTAATTCATCGTCCGTGGTTATACCGAGGTGCATCCATTATTTTGGATTGTATAATTTTATAAAGTCTAAAACAAAATTATATTTCTAGGTTAAGTTGCCGGGTTGAGATGGGTAAACTGCAATTTATCGTTAATCACACCTCAAAGTTGGTTGGGCCCGAAAGCAAAACAAAGAGCAAGAACCCAGGATACACAAAGTTAGAGGGGGTTTTCCGCAAAACGAAACCAACAAATCCGTATATAATACACATAAATTACTGGATTAGTTCTCCACTAATTACGATATAAACCCGTTCTCTCTCTCTCTCTCTCTCTCTCTCTCTCTCTCCGTCCACTTCCCCTCAACCGAACGGCGACGAAACAGCCACTCAAAAAGAGGGATTCCATCACTTCCTCTTCTTCTTCCGTGAGATTTTGGTTGGGATGGAGGAACCAGTGGAGTTGCCGAGTCGGTTGGCGATCCTCCCCTTCCGGAACAAGGTGCTCCTCCCCGGCGCCATCGTCCGTATCCGCTGCACCTCTCCCGCTAGGTATCGTCCCTTAGATCGTTAGGGTTTTCGAATTTTCTGTAATTATGAGGAAATTATAGGATTCGTGTTTTAGTTCGTTTAGTTTCTCTTCGAGTTGCTGTTGGATTTCGTGAAAGTTTTTTTTTGAAGTAGTTTGGTTCGTCACCTCTTGCATATTAAGGGAATTTCGGTACTAGAAAGCCAAATTTTGGTGATGATTTCGTTGCTCAAGTTGTGGTTTGGTTCTCATGTTTCTGAATTACTGCTTTGGTTTCGGAAAAGATCGTGTTTTGTTCGTCGGAGTTGGAATTTCTCCGTATATCTGCTTGTTGGTGTGAGATTGTGTTTGGTTGAAGGCATTTGGAAATTTGAGTAACTCTAGGATTTTTTAGCCGGTATCTTTGTTTTAATTTGGTGTGCCATGTGATGTAATGCTTAGAGGAGGTGAGATTCCTTTTCTGAAATTTGGTTGGGGATTGGTTGCAGTGTGAAGTTGGTTGAGCAGGAGCTTTGGCAGAGGGAAGAGAAGGGTTTGATTGGTGTTCTCCCTGTAAGGGATTCTGCTGCGGATTCGGCAAGTGTTGGATCAGTGATGTCACCTGGTACAGTTAATGTTTTGTTTTTGGTAGGGTGCAAACTAATTCCGTATGTACAAGTTGTAATTTGGTGTTTTTTCCCCCATGAAGGTGTGGCAAATGAATCTTCGGAAGGTTCAACAAAACTGGACGGGAAGAGTCCTCAGGAATCCATGCACTGGCACAAGAGGTTTGTTTTTCTTTTTTTGTGTTTTGGATATTCTAAAGTGGCTTAGTTCATTCTGAAGGGAGGTCATGCCCACTCCTAGTCAGAATATACATAGGTCTCTTTGTTTGATTTGGAGATATAAGCAGGTGCAACTTGTCAGATGCTGCGTTACAAGAATAAAGATTGCATAATTGGAAAAACTGTCTTTGTGAACTTCTGGAAGAAAAGTTAGTACTGAAGATTTTAGGTTCAAAATGTTTGCTGAAATAGGAACTCACTTGAGAAACATGCTGAGGAATAGAGGAAAGTTGGAATGTAACTGCATTTGATGCTATGGAGTATCAATGAGCATATGTAGAAAATTGTTGATGCAAAGTTATATCTTGTGGAGATAATGCAACAACTTCAAGTTGCCTAAGTTGTGCAATCAATTTTTATGTCTTTGGGCCATTCTCAAGACCTAATTGTGTGTGTGTTGTCACCCGCGATCACCGGGGAGATAGAAGAGATGATGGAAGCAGGAGTTCGTTTTGGTCATGGTACTAGGAAATGGAATCCCAGATCTCTTTAAGATTGTAGTGGAACAAGTTTTTTTGAGCGTAGGTCCCGTTGGAGCTTAAAGTCTTCTACCTGACGTATTTCTTGCTCAATTCTCATTATAGTATAGATTTCTCTCCTCTTTCAGACATCCAAACTTCTCTCCAGTGAGCTAACCTTTGGGCATTTCTTCATCTCATTTTACATGTACAGAGGAACTTGGGTTACAGGCTGCAGCTTGCTGAAAACACTTTGAAAATGCAAAATATAAGAAATATTGTTCGTCCATGGCTTCCATGTTTTCCCTCTATTAGATTGATTCTTTGATTCAAAGTAAGGCTTTATTTGTAATTCTGGAATATTGATCTAATATGTTAAAACAGAAAAAGTAGCATTTGACTGTGGTAGGGTCAATAGCCTGTAGCATTTTCTGCCTTGGTCCTTGTTATAGGCAATGGTATCTGTTTCAGGGGTGTTGCTGCAAGAGCTTTGCATCTCTCTAGAGTAGCAGAAAAACCAAGTGGAAGCTTTATTTGTAATTCTGGAATATTGATCTAATATGTTAAAACAGAAAAAAGTATCATTTGACTGTGGTAGGGTCAATAGCCTGTAGCCTTTTTTGCCTTAGTCCTTGTTATAGGCGATGGTATCTGTTTCAGGGGTGTTGCTGCAAGAGCTTTGCATCTCTCTAGAGGAGCAGAAAAGCCAAGTGGAAGGGTGACCTATATAGTTGTTCTCGAAGGATTGTGCAGATTCAGCGTTCAGGAACTTAGTTCAAGAGGAAGCTATTTTGTTGCCCGTGTGTCACGTCTTGATATGACGAGGATTGGTAAGTTTTCAATTTTTTCTAATGCGATTATGGCAATTACATTCTTCCATTAAGCAAGATGTTACTGAACATTGTTTGTTAACGTCAGTTTGAAAATTGAATTATTATGTTTTGGAGAACAATTTTATGATAGTCAAGAACATTGTTATAGAGACTTTTATTCACGCCATTCTTCAGTTTGATTTTTTTAGTCAAATACCTTGAATATTAATAATTGCCTGTTAGTATGTAGTTCTTCCAATTTGGGGACATGTTTGATATTGTTCCTACCATGTCCCACTTCACAATTACATTGTTTTGATATAACTTGCAAGATTGACAAAATCACTGTCAATTTTTGGTACTTAAAAAAAACTGATAGTATTAGTTAACTTAAACTTGGCTTCCTGAGTGGATTTTGTTAAAACTTAAAATACATATATTTGTTAGAAAGGGTAAACTAAATTTACATCTCTGAGAGTGTGCTGCGTGTAAGCTAATTGTTTACCTGTGATGATCATTTCATGAATTAGCTACATTAGTGAACATGACTACTACAAGAAACATAGAGAGCTTCATACTTCTTTAAGCATAATTGAGGAGGAACTTAAATTTGCTATCTAGTTCCATGTAAATTTTTTACCTCTGGAAGTCGTTTCCTGTTTAGTAAACGAGTTTTTGCTATATCTGTTAACATATGGTCCTATTTTCTGGTCTATCTCAGAGATGGAGCAAGCAGAACAAGACCCAGATCTTATTCCCCTATCTCGGCAATTCAAAGCTACTGCAATGGAGCTTATCTCTGTTCTTGAGCAGGTAATGTTTTGAAGATACTTTTCAATTTACCTTATGTCCATAGCTCCATGTTGATAATTAATACATACTCTTCTATGAACCGCCATGTTTCCTGTCTTTGAATTCAAAGAATAAGTGAAACTTTTCAAGAAGCTGCAGTGCATCCTGATGAAAAAACATTGGTCTGTCAGCAAAAAGTGTAATATACTGATATTTTAAATCACTTTGATGATGAACTGATGCTATATATGATCTGAAAGCTTTTGGAGAAGGACGTGACTTAGTCAAAAACCGTAGTATGATTATAAACTTGAAGCCCCAACTTCAATGGAATCTGCACTTTTAGATCCAAATTGTAAGAGTGGAGAGTACTGCAAGACCTTCTGTAGGGGTTTCATGTTGTGTTTGTTTAGCCTGGAGTTCTTGCCTTTTGCGTACCTTATGAAGTGAAAAAGTGTATGTAAGGCAAACAACAATGTTCAGCCAGCAGTAAGAAAATCTGACTGCATGTATTTGAAAATAATGACTTATTGTATAGATTCTTATCTATTCAACAGAAAAATGACACAGTTTAGGTCGTACCAGTGCTAAGTTACTATTCATTATGATGGTTGTTTTTCTCTCTTTTATTCCCTATATATGTTACCAGAAGCAAAAAACTGTGGGAAGGACAAAAGTTCTGCTTGAGACTCTTCCAGTGCACAGGCTGGCAGACATATTTGTCGCTAGCTTTGAGATAAGCTTTGAGGAGCAGTTGTCCATGTTGGACTCAGTAGATTTGAAGAAAAGGCTCCTAAAGGCCACTGAATTAGTTGAAAGGCATTTGCAGGTAATGCTTTCATTAAGCATTCACTATGTATATATAGTATGTTACAATTACACATAATTTTGGATTTTCTTGCAATACCATAAGAACCCAAATAACGCTTCAGTCAACACTATGATTATCATATGTTGTTGCAGTCAATTCGTGTAGCAGAGAAGATAACCCAAAAGGTAGAGGGGCAGCTTTCAAAGTCCCAGAAAGAATACCTCTTGCGTCAACAGGTTGGTTAACTTTCTCACCTCACAGAAATTAACAACTTTATTTTATATTGTTGATCTGCTTAATGTAGTGGATAACATGATATTTGTTTTTGTACCAGTAAAAAAAAGTAACATAATATATTTGCTCCTTCCCTCTTTGATGTTGAAGTGTTACCAGTTTTTCTTTATATTACTGAATGTACATCTCTGGACTCCTTGTTCTATTTCTCAGATTCATAGACACTACATTGTGTGACATTTTGTCCTTAAAATGTTCCTAATGTGCTCATTAACTATTCTTATTTCTCTCATGAATCATGAATTGTATCCCGTTTAAAGGCAGAACATTCATGTTTATATAGAGCCACTGTTGTCTTAACATGAAGGTACTTTGGATGAAGCCATTTATTGATGAGATACCTTGTCTTTAGCAAAAGGATTGGAGTCGCTCTATATTATACATCATATATATACTATGAAAATTGAAAATATTGTCCAAACATGCAACAATAAATGTGTCCAAATATATGATAATCTCGTGATGTGAGAGTCTTATGCTTACAAGTTAGAATTCCATGTATTAAATCATATTTATTATGTCTACCTGAATATTTATGATCTTACATGTATGGTAACATATACTTATTCAGATGAGGGCTATCAAAGAGGAGCTAGGGGACAATGATGATGACGAGGATGATGTAGCTGCCCTTGAGAGAAAAATGCAAAGTGCCGGGATGCCTCCAAATATATGGAAACATGCTCAGAGAGAGTTGAGGTAATACTTGGTATAGGCGCAAAAAATGCAAGCTTAGTAGAAATGGTAAAAATTGCAGTATGTAGTAGTTATAAAACCATTAAATAGTATTGGTTATGCTTGTTGTTAGACTGAGTAACCCACTCAAAACCAATTGACAATGAGGGAAGAGACTCTACAACTTATGGCCTAGGAGAATGTCTCCATTTTACACTGAGACTATTCTCTAACACTTATAGTTTATTCCCCCACATCAATGATCAATGTCAGACCGATTACCTCGTTTCTTAATCATATGTTGCCTTCATTTTGGTTCATTGGATCAAATAGCTTTAGGTCAGGCTATCGACTGTCGTATTTGGTGCTGATCCTCCATGGATTGCACTTATGCTATGTCCCTTTGAACAAGAGTCATCCGATTGTTGACTTTACAGTCTACATTGATTCATTTTTAGCATGTTATGATCATGTTAAGTCAATGGGGAAATTGTTTTGTCCTATAAACATAAGGCCAACCTGATGTTAAGCATATAACACTTTTCGTAAACATTGGAATAATTTGGTTTCTCAAACTGGAGTTGTCATGATATTTATATTATATTCATTAAAATGATGTCATTTTGTTTCTCCCAAGCATGCTAAATATGCTTCTCCAGTCCATTAAGATTTGAGGGGATATATATTTGCATTTCCACAGTAATAGTCTCCCAGGTATTGTGTAATTGTGTCCAACTTTAGGTGGCTAGGTGTGTCATGAAACAATTAATTCAATACAAGATGTGTTCATCGTTGCAACTTTTTACTTAATTTCTGTATCAGGCGACTGAGAAAAATGCAGCCTCAGCAACCTGGCTACAGTAGTTCCCGTGTGTACCTAGAGCTTCTTGCTGATCTTCCTTGGCAAAAAGCTAGTGATGAACATGAACTACATCTGAGGGCTGCTAAGGAGCGACTTGACAGTGACCATTTTGGTTTGACTAAGATCAAGCAGAGGATTATAGAATATCTAGCAGTTCGAAAGGTTCTCTTCTTTCCTTGACATCTGTATTGTCATAATGTCATTTTATGTTGGGAAGTGATTATCTTGAGGATTATAATTTGCTAATAAGTTTAATCAATTAAATTACAGCTTAAACCCGATGCTAGGGGCCCAATTCTATGTTTTGTTGGGCCACCTGGTGTTGGAAAAACATCATTGGCGTCGTCTATCGCTGCTGCCTTAAACAGAAAATTCATTAGGATATCTTTGGGTGGCGTTAAGGATGAGGCTGATATAAGAGGTCATAGGAGAACCTACATTGGGAGCATGCCAGGCCGCCTTGTCGAAGGACTGAAGGTAAAAACTGTAATACGCTTTATTTTGTGGTGTCTACTTTATTACTCTTTTATATCCACTATCATTTCATGTTATGTAAGTGCTATTTTGTTATCCCAAATGCAGAGGGTGGGTGTTAACAATCCAGTTATGTTGCTGGATGAGATTGACAAGACAGGTTCAGACGTACGTGGAGATCCTGCATCTGCACTGTTAGAGGTTCTTGATCCTGAACAAAACAAGACATTCAATGACCAGTATCCTTCTCTGTAATAGACTTAATTTATTTAGTGTATTATAATTGTTAATCATCTTTTATTGACTTGGTATTTCATAACTTGGGTCCTGCTGTCATGCATGGTGCTGGGGTTGTGCTGATAATGCCATAGCACTGACAAATCTAACCCCTAGAAGTTTGAGCAATAGTTGTTCCTTGTAGACTTGATTGTAGCTTTCCGCACCATAAGCTCTTGTACATGCTCAGGTGCATTCAGCTTTATGACCTCTGCTGGTCAATAACTCCTCTCACTTATCTGTCCATTGCATGCCATTATTTAATTATTGTTACTACAGGTACCATATAACCCGTTCATATTGAAGGCTATCATGTACAAGTTAAGAAACATAAATAAATAAAACTTACTATTTTGCCTGAACTATTTCCAAATGAAAAAATAATTCACATGTTTTCAAGATTTTGTGTTGGCTATTGTCTTATTCCTTAACAATCATCTTCAGCTATTTAAATGTACCATTTGACCTTTCAAAGGTAATATTTGTAGCAACTGCCAATCGAGCTCAACGAATTCCTCCCCCTCTCTTGGATCGAATGGAAGTTATTGAGCTGCCAGGTTATACGCCTGAAGAAAAGCTAAACATAGCTTTGAATCATCTGATCCCACGGGTCCTCAATCAACATGGATTGCAATCAAATTTTCTTAATATTCCCGAGGTATGAACTATAAGAGCTCGTTTGTTCTGATTCTCCTTGATTTTTCTATAGGTATGGTTGTTGTGCAATGGTTTTGGACATACCTTTGACCCATAGAGAATGCTTGCATCGACTTCTTGTGGGTTTATAGTTTACCAACTTAAGATAAAAATGTAATTACCTTCTTTGAATGTCCAAGATAGATAAGTTGGATGATTTCTGTGATTGGTTAACATCTAGTATAGTAGATAACGTAGATTAAAGAACTGAATTCTGTAGCCCTATTTCAGGAATGAGAAACATGCAGCTCTTCAAGCAAAGTTAGTGTGACAAAGGTGGATATTCTTAATCTAAAACTAATCCCATGTTCTTTAGAAGATGCATTTGTTAAATTCTTACAGACTTAACAGCTAATATCCTTCTATTAGTTGGAAGTTCAAGCTTCACCAGTCATGTGATGTAAATTTGTAAATAGCATCAACAGGACAAGATCTATATATATACTCTTCAATTCTTCATGCCATAGATATGCATTATAGATTTCTACCATTTAGGAAAGGTGGAGTCTGAACCTATATCTAGGTAAGTTAAGTTAGATTTAATTACTCTCTGATTTATATGTATATATTGTTGTAATTATGGATGAATCCCTTCTCAGCATGCACGATTGGTGTTGTATATGAGACTGAAATATTGACTTGTAACGTTTGCTTTTAAGATACTTCATTCTACAGTATTTGAATTTTGCAGGATACAGTGAAACTTATAATTCAGAGATATACAAGAGAAGCTGGTGTGAGAAATTTGGAAAGAAACATAGCTGCCCTGGCACGTGCGGCTGCTGTGAAGCTTGCCGAAAAAGATAACCCAGTTCCACTTGGCAAATCAGTTAGTACATCAATACTAGACACTAGACTAGCAGATGATGCTGAGGTAGAGATGGAAGTAATACCTATGGGAGCTAACAACTGTGAAATATCGAACGCCCTTAGAAATGATTCTACATTTCTTATTGATGAGAGTACATTGGAGAAGGTGCTTGGGGTAAGTTGAATTATAAGTTTCTACAGATCATACTGGACAACATCACATATTCTTTGTGATTTATCAGTTCTTTTTCTATTATGTGGTGTGTCTATTTACTTCGATATTGGAATTCAGCCTCCTAGGTTTGATGATAAAGAAGCTGCAGAACGAGTAGCAATGCCTGGAGTGGCAGTTGGGCTCGTATGGACATCCTTTGGTGGAGAAGTCCAATTTGTTGAGGCATCATCGATGGTTGGAAAGGGTGATCTACATCTCACAGGGCAACTTGGTGATGTTATCAAGGAGTCGGCACAGATTGCTCTAACATGGGTAACTCTTTTCAGATTGATGCCATTTCTGTTCATCAAAATATTTTCTAGTTTTAGCATACTTATGAAGTTCTTTTATGTCAGGACATCCAATGCCTAGATAGTTAGAGTAAAATAGTTAAGATGCTAGTATCTTATTTGCCACATTGGGCTATCTTCAATAGATAATGGACCATCGTCGGCATTAAACAACACTGTTGTTTTTCCTTTTCTCTTCAACTAAAGTCATTTTACACATTTTTGTTCAGTTGTACTTTTTTTCTTTGGTACGAAAAGGGATGCATATAGAAATGGTATTCATAACATTTTATATGAGATGTTAGTTAAAAGGAGCAATTTACTGTATGTGAGATGCGTCCATATTAAGCATTTCGTCAGATGAGAAGGGGAGTTTATTTACTGCAAAGATGGAGCAGTTTGTTTCACGATATAATGTGTCATTGTAGAATGTAGAGCCTAACCATTTTCACTTGTTCATGTTCCGCTAACACAACCTTTGTAGCACATGTTTGCTGCATGTGGCTTTTGTACAACCAACATAAATAATTTTTGTTTCTTCACTATGTTTTGGTGTTTTGTTTGTATAGTGCTGATATTATGAATAACAAACCAATCACCAATGCCTGAAAATCTTAATTTGGCATAATTTATGTTTTACTGTTTCTGATGCATACTGGTTTTAGGGGAGTATTTTTTATTTGGAAAATGATTTGTGGACGCGGGTGTCAATGACGCCTGTAAAAAGGACAACCCCATACTTAAAAAGGACAACCCCCTACGTAAAAAGAATACCTCAGAAGTGATGAAATACACTGCAAAATGATGACAAAGCCCGTGTTTAAAAAGGACAACCCCCCTATATAAAAAAGGACAAACCCTACCTTCAATAAGGTAGCACGTCCTGGACGCCCCGTGTCCGTGTATAAGGACTTTTTATTTCCTTAGGCAAAAGATGAGTAAAGGTAAATCAAATGCCGTGCAAACATTTAATTGTTTGGTCCTTTTATTTTATTATGCAATTTGAGATGTTTATATTTGCTTTTCTAATTTTGCACGAGTGGAGTCTATCATGAATATAATGTAACCTATCAGCTTTGTTCCCTTATAGCTAGTGTTTTCTCCCACTTCAGGTGAGGTCAAGGACAGCAGACTTCAAGCTGGCAGCTGCCGGCGAAACAAATTTGCTGGAGTGTCGTGATGTCCACATACATTTTCCTGCTGGTGCTATACCAAAGGATGGTCCTTCAGCAGGAGTTACCTTGGTAACATCTCTGGTATCACTATTTAGCCAAAAGATGGTCAGATCTGACACTGCAATGACAGGAGAGATGACTCTTAGGGGCCTTGTATTGCCTGTCGGTGGTATTAAGGACAAGGTACATACCAAAATTGTAATTGTTCTACCGATATAAAATAATGTAATTTGTTATCGATTTTCTTACTGGCTTTGGGTTTTAGACAACTGAAAGACCTGAAACATATTCTTGCTGATGATCTCATATGTAAAACAAAGTCATTTGGTTAACTTCTTTCGTGAACCTCACAACTGGGGAGCCTTGTTCACCTAGGTTGCTACTTGGTAGGTTGCCCTTTCTAATTGGGTTAATTGCGACGCCCCCAAGTCCTTGAGTTTTGGTCCTGAAGCAATTTACCGTTGAAAATCATCAAAATCTCTCTTCTTTCGCCTTGATATTCTTTCCTTTCTTCAAGTCCAGGCCAAAGGTCAGGGGGAAGTGCAATTTAGGGCCGTATTGTAATTTGTTTTGTTTACCGAACCGATTTTATATTGTCATAACTAAAAAGGGTGTGTTCGGTTGGAGTGAGAAAGAAAAATATTCCTTCTCATGGTCTGTTAAAGGGATATTGCCCAGTATCTTTCAATGTTATTGGTCTCAAAATTATTGTAGTTTAGAAATGGTGTGCTGCATATTAAGCTTATAGATGCATGTCCACATGCAAGTCAAGCTGACATCAAAATATATTAGGACATTGAAGTAGGATGTGAGTTATTGCTAATCTACTGCACTGCTGTGCATTTGGTGAAGGTCCTGAGGGACCTCATAAGTTGCAATAATGCTTTGATGAAGTTGCTTGTGAAGCTTAGAAATTGTTTCCTCTCTCCCATGTGATCCATATGCCTTCACAACATTATTATTATTATTATATTTTTGTTGTTTCTGTTTTGGGGTGTTTTACATTGTGTTTCTTCTATGAAATTTGCAAATAAAAGAGATAGGGCCATGGTTCTGTTCGGCCATCCTTCTATTCTTAAAGTTTTTTTTTTGCTATCTTTACTTGCAGGTGTTAGCCGCACACCGTTATGGAATAAAAAGAGTCATCCTTCCTGAAAGAAATCTCAAGGACTTGGCCGAGATTCCAAAAGCTGTTCTTTCCAGCATTGAGGTACTATCATATTTTAGGGCCTTTTAATGTGATAATGGTTTGCCACTTTGCATCATGCATGTGGATGTTAAGGTGTGCTGGTACAACTTAAGAGCACTTATTGGTGATACCTCTAAATACTTGTCATGGTTTAGTTAGCATTCTTAGAACAGAAATGTTTGAGGAACAAATCTTTTCCTGGACAGATTACCTTTATAATGCCTACTCTGAATTATTGTTTCTTTGTTGTTGACAAATATTATATTCTAAAACCAAGTTCAACTTAATAAATTGCATCGGCATGTGATATGTAAGTGCAAATTGTGTACTATATGTCTCAACTTCATTTATTATCTTTGGTTGCTATTAACTTTCACAGATAAGCTCTTCACTTTCTCAAAGTTCATATTTTGTGACGACCGATTTACTTGACAACTAAAAGATGGTAGTGTCATGAGATTGGGTTGTCAGTTTCTTTTCTTTCTACTAATTTGAGGTTGTTTATGTGGACATTATATGTTCTTCATTGTTGTTCCACCCCCACTGATTTTTCTTGGTTATGTAAATTATACCTGGTTGTTAACATTCCTTTCCTCACAAAAAGAGTTCTGGTTGTGAACAACTAATATTCTTATACCTTGCTGTTTGCAAAATTGTATCCAAAGCTCGAATATATGATTACTTTATGGCAACTAATTTTTCACATTTTTGATTGATATAGATATTGTTCGCCAGACGAATGGAAGATGTGCTTGAACATGCTTTTGAAGGTGGGTGCCCATGGAGGCAGCAGTCGAAGTTATAGCACGACTCAGCTGACATCATAACAGTTGTTTGAAAGGAGAGTATCAGTGCTACAACGTATATGCGTTCTAAATTTTGGGAGATCCATGAGCAGGCACAAAGGAGATTTTGCGGATCAGGACAACAATATGGCAAACTGGGTAAGACGTAAGACGGTGTATATACCAATCGTGTAATTATTTTTCTATTTATGCGTATCATGTTGGTCTGGTTCTGGCCTCGATATATGCTAAGTTGATAGGAAACTATGTCTTCCCGAGGAAAGTATAATCCCAATGGTATGTATATAAAAAATATATGGTTTATGCCGTCCTTATTAATGATGGAAATAATTCAGGTTCTTCCTTCTGCTGTTGATGCAGATTTTAGTTTTAATGGGAAAGACGAGTCATATGATATCTTTGGGGCTTCTAGGCTCCATTCAGGACCGTGTGTATTGGATTGCTGTTTGAATTTAAACGGATGCACGTTCGCAGAGTTTTGTAGATTTACAAAGTACTTGCACGTTTTATGCGCCTATAGGTCCCCTTCCTAGTTCCTAATCAAATTACTTGCGTCATCAAGTGGAATTTCAGAGGTAAAGATGTTGAGAAGGAGATTGACCACAGATAATGGTAGGGACACAGGTGGAAGTACAAAAAAGTGTTTTGAAAATCGTCTCAACGAATTATCATTTTGTTATTCTCTCATTTTTACTTATATATCGCGATATTTCACACTCTTATCACCCATCTCTTCATCTTCCTCTTATAATCATAAAAAATAATGTTTTGGAGGTCAGTAATGAGCCAACGGACGCTTCGGTGTACTCGAATCTGGTAAAATGTCAAATATTTTCTTAATAATAATAAAATTAGCGGGCGTCCGCCGGAGCTGCCCTTATGGGGGAGCCGTATGGCTAAAAAGTTAAATAAATTAATTAATTTTTTATTTATTTTTTAATTATTAAAAAAATAATTGATTATAAATTTAGATAATGGATAAATATAGTAATTGCTAAATATAGTAATTACTATTTCGACAGTAAGTTAATAATTAGTATATTCGGATGACGGACCCCTTCGGTACACAGAATAAATATTTTGAGAGAAATGTCAAAGCTACTGATGATAAATATTCGGATGACCGGGTAGAGGTCGGTAAACCGACCCAAGGATTCCACGAAGATCAAAAACTTATTGTCTCTACAATCACGGTGGACCGATGGAAACTCGGTCATCCGCATGGAACATGTTCGGTAGACCGAGAAGCAAACGGTCTACTGTCTGACACCTCACCACCTCACTCGTGGTTAATTATACGGGTAGGATTATAATGAATTTTTGCAAGTGATGAAGATTCAAAAAAATTCAGTGGGCGCTGCCCATTTGCCACCCCCGCCACCTCACCGAGCGAGGTGGAATGCCGCTCAGCTCACCGGGGTCCCCGAACGATCCGTTTTCACCGAAAACTTGCAACGGAGCCTCAAATAATTTGAGATAACATATCGTATAATTTTAATTTTTTTTATTTTTTTTGACTGACATCTTATCGTGACGCCCCCCATCGGTTGTTGTAAATATTTGTTTACTATCAAAAAGTTTACTGTAATCTATTCTATCACCATCGAAATCTTGCAACGAAACCTGAAAAAAAATTAATTTAACACAAAAAGAGATGTCTGTATAAGACGCCCCAGCCATGGTGGGGGCGTCTGGCTAAGACGCATTCCCTATAGTCGGGGGCGTCTGACTAAGACGCCTCAGTCATGAGCGAGATGTCTTAGTCAGACGCCCCCACCATGGCTGGGGCATCTTAGCCAGACGTTCGAGACGGGAAAAAAATCCGCTTCTTTACCTTACCGGATCCAGGCGTTTCGCTAGATATTTTCGTGGTGTTGGTACTGGGAATGTAGTAAAATTACACGGGATGAAATGTGTATTAAATGAATTGTGAAGACAAAATGATAATTGGTGGGGCGATTTCCGACGACGAATAGTAACTCTCTAGACAAAAAGAAACGGAAAAGTTTAGTTGACAATATTACCCTTTCATAGTTTTAAAATTGTCTTAACTACTGAACCGAATTTTCTTAGAACCGAACATCGAAAGGAATATTGAGAAAGAAAGAAGAAGAAAAAAAATCTTAACAGGCTCTAAATAATTGTAGTGCATAGACACCTTTCATTTTTCACGACGTTCGCAGAATCCACACGAGTGAAAAATATCTATGCCATTACGGAAAACCAAAAAATAACTGCAATATATTTCAAGCTACTTAAAAACCAAACATGTATTCTGTTACAAAAGTCACAAAAAAAACCAGATCTGAAAAAGCAAAGCAGCAGTAACAGAAGAAGATCAGTTACAATGCCAAAATGGCCCATAATCTCCGACCTGTGGTGGTTCTACCTAACTTCCGCCTGCGTGAAGCTCCTCCTAATTCCATCCTACCACAGCACCGATCTGGACGTCCACCACCACTGGCTAACCCTAACCCACACCCTCCCCGTCTCCAAATGGTACGTCGACACCTCCTCCATCTGGACCCTCGACTACCCCCCTCTCTTCGCCTACTTCCAGCTCCTCCTCTCGTACCCCTCCCAACTCTTCTCCTCCTCCTCCCTCCTCTTCCTCCGCCTCTCCGTAATCCTCTCCGACCTCCTCCTCGCCTTCTCCCTCTCCCGGATCCCGATCCGGATCCCGAGGACCGTCTACTTGCTGGTTCTATGGGCTCCAGGGTTGGTGTTGGTGGATCATGTTCATTTTCAGTATAATGGAGTGTTGCTTGGGGTGCTGGTGGGATCGCTGGCGGCGGTGGTGGAGGGGAGAGATCTGGAAGGGGCGGTTTGGTTCGCGGTGTTGGTTTGCTCAAAGCATCTGTTTGCCGTCGCTGCGCCGGTGTATGGTGTGTATTTGCTTAGGAGGTGTTGTTGGGGGAGGGGGTGGGACGGGGTCAGGAGGGGTTTTGTGTTCGCGGTGGCCGTTGCGGCGGTTGTTGTCGCTGCGTTCGGGCCGTTTGTTTACTACGGACAGGTAATTATGGCACTTTCTCTCTCTTTTTTTGTTGGTTTGTTGTTGATAGTTTGGTGAGTTTGTGATGTGTGGGATTGAGTGATGATTGTTCTGACTTCCGTGGATTGGATGAGATTAGAACAAGTGAATGTTTTGACGTGTAGTTCAAGTAAGATTTGGAAGTCCATTGTTTTTACACGACTTGTTTGGAGAGGTTATCAAAAGGAAATTATTTCAGGTGTGTGTGAGATTTGGAAATTCCACTAGTCTTTGTCCAACTTTAATCAGCTCAAAATGATACAGAATATCATTTACTAAAATAATGTCCAAAAATGCAGATACGAGTTTAAACGTCATGTGAGTTGAAAGATGTTTTTATATGAAATTCTTGATTGCCAACTTTAAAATGTCACGCTTACTTAGACAAAGGAATTATCCGACTTTGTCATTTATAATTCTTAGATATGAAACCCATCATTTTGATATGCTACACATCCAATATGCCCTACCTTCCTGTCAATTATTACCATTTCTCGAATTGAGCTTTCTACTTGCACCGTCATTATCGGATTTTTTTTATGGTAGTGCTTTTACAGCTTCTTTGGCCTTTTCAGATGAAGCAAGTTCTTCAGCGTTTATTTCCATTTGGCAGAGGGCTTGTCCACGCGTATTGGGCTCCAAATTTCTGGGTTTTCTACATTTTTCTTGACAAGGGACTCACAATGATACTTAGGAAAATGCATTTCAATATCCAGGTTTCTTCCGGTTCTTTCACTGGTGGATTAGTGGGTGATTCCCCATCGTTCTCTGTTCTTCCTCAGGTAACTTTTTTATCTGTGCCTCAATTAGCAGTCTTTGGACCCGTATTTAATGCATTTTTTTCATATATGATAGGTTACTCCAACCATAAGCTTGGTACTGGTGTTGCTTGCAATGTTACCATGTCTTGTTATGGCATGGAAAGTTCCTCGACCCAAACATATCATTAGATGGGTGGCATATGCCTATACCTGTGGTTTTCTGTTTGGGTGGCATGTTCATGAGAAAGCATCCCTCCATTTTGTCATCCCTCTTGGTTTGATTGCAATTGATAGCTTTGAGGATGCACAACACTATTTTATGCTGGCTGTAGGTACGTTCATCTCATGACTTGAACCATTCTGCACCCGGCTAAACAGTATTCATCGGTTACATTTGTTAGAATGTTCTTGTTGATTCATTAGTTTTTTCTTCTTCTTATCAACACTATACCTTTGCACACTTCATTTTTCTATTTTGGTTGTCGGATTTGTTTCAAGTGTTTTTTCCCCTAAATTGATTCTTCTGTTGATCAGTTTGGCTTCATAAACTTTCTTAAATTTCCACCAACTGGATGCATCACTACTGGTAAATGAAATCATAAAATGCATTATGCACAAACACAAGAATATTACAAAAAGCCCGTGCTGAGAGTAAATTAAGAGAGATTGTTATATCCGAACTTACTAGCACATTGCATAAGTTCGTATAACTTGAGCTTCCTTCAGTTTGATACTTTGCTTGCTTAAGATTGCCTTCATTTTTGTAGAAAATTTTGATTCATGTTTTGTTTTGAACAACAATTTCGATAACACCTATATTTTGAAGAAATTTCTTGATTAGCATGTGGCATTGTGTTCACGAAGTCGAAGTTGCACTTCTATTTTTTGAAAATTACTAGCACATTGCATATTCTGTTAGAGAGACGTGATTTTTTTATATGTTCGTTCAAGTTTTAAATAGCTCGAAAATCAATAGGTGCTAGTAGTCTTGAATTTGAAACAGCGAAACAAGATTTATAGATGGTGGTTCTTTCATTCTTTTCAAGCCTTCTTACCCAACAGGAGCAAAAATAATCAATACCCTTGCATTCCCTTTCATGAGCATGATGTGATGTGTTAAAATTCATGTTACTATTTTGCTTGCAGTTTCCTGCTACTCGATGTTCCCCCTCATATTCGAGCCTAAGGAGTACCCCATAAAGGTTCTATTGCTTGTAATACACTCACTTCTAATGTACTCATCTTTCGGCTCAATATCTTGGAAAAGTGCGGCTGGAAATGGAAAGGGAATACTCATCGGAAAGGCTGTAAAGTTTTATTTCTTCTGTCTGATTTTTGTTGAGATATGTGGTCAATTTCTCCATCCGTATATATTGGGTAGTAAGCTCCCCTTTCTTCCTCTTATGCTTGTATCCGTATCTTGCGCCTTGGGCATGTTTTATTCTTGGATTTGGCAACTTAGACAGATATTGAAGTGCAACTAAAAAGGAAGAGCAATTCACGATCAAACACGCGGAAGGTTGGTTTTGATTCACGAGGCTTGACAGTCTTTTCGCGATTTTGACCTCGGAGATATTAGATATGCAACTATTTTTTTATCTTATCCATACTTTTTTGTGTAATCTATAATCATGAAACCAAAACATGTACCGTCATGATAAATGTTAATCTGCTTTTGGTAAAATTTGGCTTCTTTCCCGGGGTCCACAAAATATAAGAGGAAAAAAGATTATCGAACTGATAAGATGGATAAGCCTTGGTGAATTTCACATTTCCACAAAATTCATTGTTTTTAAATACCTGACCACATAAAAAAACTAATTCCAAGACAAAAACAAACTAAATAATTATTGTGATTGACAGGCAAAGCAGGCTGTGTTGTTGCTCAACGTGACCCTCGTAAAAAATTAGATGAACGACTTCGTTCTCCTGCCGCTTGTTTGCGGAACTTGCGGGGTGCAAATGTGACATCCTGCGCTTTGATATAAAATAGCTGCTCGCCCCTCGAGTGCCAAAAGGAAACTCTGGACTTGAAGTATACATCAAGGCGGGTACCACCTTCAACTATGTACATGTACATGTACACGTTAGAAACAAGAATTCTACCCAAGCCTGCGTTTCTTGGCCAATTTCCTCATCCTCTCTTGCCTCTCTTCTTCTTCGATTAGGCGGGCCTGTTCCTCATCTTCCATTTGAGCTATCTTGGAGCTGCAAACAAGCAAAATAATGACATGAAACATAAGTAATGTATATGGATATGAAGTGCTAACGATTACTCCGGTCAATTAAACTTCAACTTCAAATAAATAATGCAAGGGCTTCTCTAACAGCAAAATATCCCACCTCCTCCTTTCTTCCCTCATGATGTCGTCAAAATTGGCCTCCATGTCACTGTCATCGTCATCTTGGTATCTATTGGGATTGTAGCTACACAGAACGCAAAAGATGTTAGGCTCCATGGATGACTGCACAACAGAATACTCGATTGCAGACTTAAAAAATTCTCCTCAGAACATGAGATGCTAGTACTACAATCTAAATATCTTTCCCATATATTAATACATCTAAAAATATTAGCACCATAAAGGTTGTCAATCGCAAAATTTCAAAGCCTATTTGTTTACCTAAGAGTCAAAAAAATTAAATCTGTGTAAGCCCTTAGATTCCTTTCACATTTCAGACTACACTGGTAAGATATTTTCAATTTGCTGAATGTGAACAGTGAAGTGTAATTTAACGTTCTTGTGAAAATATTAACACGTGATTATAAAAGCAACTTGCATAATACCTCCGGCAAAACAGATATAACTTTCGTATGGTATATATACAGTTAAAAATTAGGAGCACAAACTCACTTACAATGTGTGCTCTATTTCCAAAAGTTCAAACTATTTTTTTGTATATACTCTACAGTTAAGTTGAAATTCCAGAATTAGAATCAAAAGATGATTGATAAATACATACCCAAACATCTTTCTTATCATACTGACTGCATCAGCACCATCATCGTCATCATCGTAAGGATTCCTTGGTGGCTTTCTTTTGAGACTCCTCGCAGTGGGGCTGGGCTCCCTATGTGATGAGTGTTTGGAAGGCTTTGATCTCTAAAATTTGCATTAAAAAAGCAGGTGAGATAACTTAATGATGCAAGGAGACAACTTAATGATGGAAATTCTAAAGCCAGAAATTCAAGGCTGAACTACAGAATAATCTGTTTTTCCAAGTTACAGCAATTGCTGTTAAAATATATGCATTGGAAGTGTTGAGACATTTTGTACATAAAAATAGCAAGTAGGTATTTCTGAACCTGAGGTTCTAATGTACGTCCTCTGTGCTCAGACTTTGATACATAACTTTGTTCCGTGGGCTTTGGCGCATGATTCTTCTGAAGAGGTTTTGAAGGATAGTCTGCCTTCTGAGTCCTTGCTGCTGATGAATAAGCTGCCCATTGAGGGTTTGATGACTGATGAGGCCTTGATGGGTGAGCTATCTGCTGAGGCTTTGATGAGGAAAGAAGCTGTTGAGGCATTGAGGAATTTAGGACCTTCCTAGGCCTTTGGTGTACATTTCCTGTGGAGGATGACTGTCTTGGAGGGGCCATAGACCTTGATTCCGGAGGATACCTTTTCTGTTCATAATGCTGTTGTTTAGAAGAAGAATCAGGTCTTATTCTTATACTTTTTCTCTCCGGATTTTGCTTGATTGTCGTGATCGCAGACCTCTTCAAACCTACACTCTGAGAAGTATTACTGATTGTCTTCTGTAGAGGGGGCCTCCCAGATCCACTTCCAGTTGAAGTCTTCATTCTGTTCTCGGGAGGTACCTTAACGAGGCCTCTTGATTGAACCTGCTGTGTTGAAGAACTTGGTCCCCTTACATTATCAGTGGCACCACTAACTGGTCTATGAGGCTTGATGGCAGGCATCCTTGACCTCTCTTTCGTTTGAGCTGACAAAGCATCTTCAGATCAGCAGAAACCTGTTTAAGTAACCTCAAAAACACAAATATTTGATCTTACTAATCAAATAACGAGAATTGTGCAATACTCACTGGAGCTAGGAGCATGTGTAGTCCTTGATGCAGGATCTCTTGGAGGTGCTGGAAGATCATTATCATCAGATAGTAGGAAAGAGTAATCCCTTGTGTCTTTCAATCTCTCAACTTTTGATTTTAACTGCAGTGTATTCATAAAAAATTATATTCTATATATTGTCATACTATGATATGATTTTGGATTTTCATGTACCGGATTTATAACTTTAGGAGCACGGATTATTTTCCTTTCTCCGTTAGCAGAGGTAGGTGCTTTCTTGTTCTGCAGCCATAATACAAGTAAAGCTTTCAATTGACCTATTTACAAGATAATGCAATACCAATCAGCCACCACAACAGAACTAAAATGTGGTCCAGTTAAGTAAGTATCGTACATCAGAATAGGTCTTTGGTGTCTTAGATGAGAGATGCTGTGTTTCACGAACTGAATTGCTTTCTTCAATTACTCTTCGAGCGATAACTGGTCGTGCAGGACCAAAAAAGGAGCCAAATCTGAAGGAAAAGAACATGCAAGAAAAATAGTATGGTGAATGTTATGTCTGTTAGCAAAAGCGAAAGGTGACTAAATACAATGAGAAGTGCATGGACGAAGCATGTATAAACCATGGATCACACTACAGTCAATTCTCCAATATATGCTAGGACTATTTTTGCATCAATACCCACCCAAGTAATTGTATTTATATTTACAAAATATACCTTATTTTTCTCTAATTGCACGAATATCCTCTCACAGGCCTCCGTCTGCAAAAAACATCCTTGCATTAACGATCATTACTCCAACCATCTAACTTTAAAGCTTAACCCACACTTAATATGTTACCTACATTTGTTATTCGCAACAATACCTTTGCAACCTCAATTTCTATATGGCCATGAACACTCTTACAATTACGCAATTTGCCAAGAATCCCTATGTTATCCACAGATTCAAAGCAAAAAAAAAAACTTTACGCAAGTTGGTTTGGGAAACAACTTTCTGTTTGGATAGAATTTTACGGATACTTTGGGGGCACAAGTCCATATCTTTCAGTGTTTTGTCCCTCCCCCGTGATTGCGGGGGCGGTTTTGTTGTTTGTTGGTCTTTCTTGGGAGACAATTCCTTGATCTTCCATTTATTTTTTGTTTTCCTCATTTTGATTTTGTGTCTCTTTTCTATCTATTAATGAAAAAAAGACAAAAGAAAGCTCATATCTTATATCCTTTTCGGTGAAAAATCCACATATCCACAGGGAAGCATGTGCCTAAAAGTTCAGCTAAACCTAAACGAACAAATGAAATAACTTCACGCACGAACTCAATTACAAAAACAACAGTAAAATGAAGCAACAAAAAGAAGCAACAAAAAGAAGCGAAAAATCAAATCGAAGTATGATTACTGACTCTGAATGGACGGAAGCCCTGTGTCTATCAGAAGAAGCCGCCGACCGACCGTGACTCGAAGAACTCTCTCTCCTGTGCTTCTGCCTGATCTGCTCCTTCATCCTCTCCCTCCTCTTAAGATACTCTATCTCTTCCTGCGTCAGCTTCGGCTCTTCTTCCTCCTCCTCGTCTTCTTCCTCCTCCTCGAATCCCTCTCCATCCTCCTCCTCGTACTCGTCCAAATCCTCCTCCCTCCACCGCGGCTCCTGCTGAAACCACACCAGATCAACCCAAGAACTCGTAAAAGCCTCCCATTCACGCAGAAAACAACAAAAGAAGCAGATCCGAAGGGAAATAGGAGGGTTTCTCTTACCGATCTGTCGTCCCAACGCATGGTTGTTCTTCCGATGGGTTGGGACGGCGGAGTTGGGAGCGGATCGAAGGGTAGGGTTAGGGTTTGTGGGGGCGAAAGGGGGTGGAGACCATCGGGGACGGATCGCGGGGTTTCCGGAATTCGGGAGTCGGGTCAGGATTTGGGCTTTTATAGGAGATCCGGCGTGTCATCCGACTTCAATTTCTTTACTTTTTTTCTGTTTTTTTAAGATAAGATAAGAAGGTCTGAATCGTTGTTCAAAGCCCATTACATTACCAAATACCAAGAGTGAAATTGAAGTGGAAATGGAAATCCAGTTCATACTTTCGAATCTTATTGTTCCAATTTGAAGGTTCCAGGACGAGGTAGAATATATGGTATGGACTTGATTAGTATTTCTTCCGCTAGAATAGATTATAATAAACTTGTGCAAAAACTTGGGGGTGATGAGTCTCTCATGTTCGACAAAACTTACAAAGTATGTTTGAAATCATACTATCATATCATAGAACTGATTGTCTCGTATTTATACTTAATTCGGTTTCTCTGTGTGTCGCAAACTGGTGTGATGGTAGATTGATGGAGTCCATGATTTCAGTTTCCAAATTTTTTGAGCTCCGCATTTTTGTTGTATCTAGATATTGAAAGAAGTTGGATGTTATCAGTGTGTGTTCTGCGAGGTCACTGAGGTGTGCCAATGATTTGCAAACTACGAAATTCTACCAGTGAATATCTAAGTACATATTTTGGATAAAAAACGAAAGTAGTGGAACTCCATAACTCATTTCAACCAATAGTATACTTTGCATCTGGAACTAACATAAGAATTAAGATAGATACATACATGTGTCCCTTGACAATATTGCATTCCAAAGATGATGCTTCAAGCCCAAGAAGCCAGAGTCCATTTCTTTCTGGATTCAGGTTTTTTTTAAAAGGAAGGGCCCCAATCCAATTCCAGCGCCACTCTTATCATATATAGTTTAAACAACTAATAATGTGCCAAAAAGACACATCAATGTTGTATGAGGATTTGTACATTTACTAAAGTCAAGAGAACAAATATTTTTCTTGTAAATTGTAATGCTCACAGTCTCTCTGCAACAGTACAAGATCAATGAGTTACATATGTGCCACAGGGACAGGGTAAATACATTCGGGACTTCAGTACTTCCCTACTTTTTGCGTTTGGGGAGTCAATTCCTAGACGCTAACCTGATATTCAAACTACATTTGACATAAGAGTCATCTCTAAAATACACACAAGTAAGCGTATGGTGAAAAGTGATAGAACCTTGCCATACCATATACATAATGCTTTCAAGATTTGAAAGGTAGATGAAGTTATGGCTTTCGTAAACATCATGTCAACTTTTATTGCTATGAATGTAGTAAATGTTGAACTCTCTTCATGCTTTGGATATAAATGTTGCCACCTCCAATAGTTTGCCGTTTAAGTACTCATGAATGCATTTTCAATTGCTCGATTTGCATGTGTCATCATTTTTGAGACACCGTGCTAATCTTCTTTGTATCGTCCCAACTTGTCTGTACTGAATGTTTACATACACTCAAAAAAAAAAACATAGTCAATTGCCAAGGATAGCCATGGGCGCCATTTGGTATAAAGGTGCATGATCTTGCATTCTTAATGTCATTAACCATTATTTTTCATTACTTATGTATAACTTGTACAAATTATGAGAAGAAGCTTAAAAATTAAAAATTGATAGTACTTTAGTTCATCAAGATACCTTTAATTCTTGACAAATATATTTTCCTGAGAACATCACATTGAAAAATATTAAATAGGAGGCATGCTTAAGTAAGTGTCTTATAGTGACCAACCAAGATTCACGTATATCTTCGACAGTTTTTCTTACCTAAGCATTGTCAAACTATATTATTTCCAGCTGGAAACAAACGCATGTGGAATTTAATCACCAACTAAACCATGTGGAATGGAATTAATCACAGATCATTCATCAATAATGAATTGACTTTTTTCATGCAATGTAGTTCATACCTAACGAAATATGTGATTCATCACCTTCCCTGCCACAATCGAATGTTTGACAATCCAATTTAATGTTTTTTTTTTAGAAAAGGAAAACATAATCATGTGAGAACACATTCATAATTAATTTTCCTTAATTGTGTTAGATATATGATTGTAAATATCGTAACATATTAGGGGGGGGGGGGGGGGCGTTATTATGTTTCCGTGAGAACTTGGTGGCAACAGCCAAGGTTGGTTGTAATCTAGTTTAATTTTGTGAGGCAAATGACTTATCTCAAAGAAATAGAGAGTGGTGGGAGTGGAACGCGTGTTTGATTTCCACCCTTATATCAATATGTGAATCTGTGATTATTGAAATATGAATCCACAAATTACTTCAATAATTAAAATCAAATCTTGCTACTTATAAGACAACAGACAACCTTTCATGTACATTTTCACCCCCAACTCACATCAAAACACCCTCCAGTTGTTGAAAAATCTGGATTCGTGGAAACACTGGATTCTGGGATTTGCATGAAGTCAGCAGAAACTCGAATGAGTTGTTTCTTGGGTTTCTGCATGCGCTTGATTCTCCACTCTCCGTTTTCACATTATTCACATGAAATGCCATTTATCTTCGATTTTCCAACCCATATCCTCATTAATGACGGCCAACCATCCAAACAATTTCCTCTTTTTCCTCGTCTTTCTGCCGACGCCACCAGCTTCGTCGTGCAAGCACGTAGACCGTACCACAACATAATATCATCAGGGGGTTGATGTACGTACCTTGGGTATATTTTTTGTGGTCATGGTCTCATGAAGCTAACCTTAGATTGCTTGAGTTTTTGTCACGGTGATTTTGTTTGGCCTCATGGAAACCATGTAAAAAACCATTTATGCTGTAATCAGTAGTATTATTTGCTACAAATGCTATTATTTTAGATTGCTTAACTCATTGATAGATTACTTGAATATCTTGTTACTTTTTGTTGGTAAATGAATGTGTATTTGAGATTTTTAAGGACTCAAAGCAATGATAATTTTTACTCACCCTCCTCTTCTGCATTTACAAACACCTCTAAATTAAAATTTTAGATCTCACTTTTGGGTACAAGCTGCATTATGCTTAAATAAGTCCTTAACTTACTGTTTTATTTGGATTTGAAGTTGTATTCCATACATGTGCCTCAGATCTTGTGTACTGTTTTAGTTGTGTAGTAATTCATATCTGCTATTTTAAGTGTAATAATTTATTTTGTATTAAAATATAAAGGTCAAAGATGTTATGTGTTAGACACCACCATTTACAATTTACCTACAGTGATTGCAATTAATTGGAGGTGTAGGACTGAAGAAGAAGAAGAAGCAACGGAGGAAGGCATGGCGCAATTGGAGGATTTATGGGCAGCGATATGACAATTCTACATGGATGGGACGCAAGTTGTTTTCGAAAAACCAACACATCCAAACATTTGTGTCGTTGGGGGTTGAAAACCGCACGAAACAACACAGCTTATTGAGGAAATTGGTTTTTTCGGATTCTCCGTAATGTAATTCCAGATATCAACACATCCACACAAAATGTAATAACCTTAATCTAAACATCCTAATTAACCTAAACTAAACCTAATTAACCTTATTTAATCGTGCTACAGTAACAGATGAGGTGGAGTTGAAGATAAGATTTGGGTTTTGGCTATATATAGAGGGGGTAAGAGCTAACAAAAACGTTTTTCTTCATCCTTGACAATTCCAGAGAGTGAGAGAGGCGATCTTGGAGGAGAAGAAGAAGGAGAGAAGGAGAAGAAGTGAAGGAGAACTGTTGGGTTAGGTTTCCCAAAGCTTGGGAGGCTTCCACGAACTTCAATAAGGTATGTCAAGTCTTCATTATAACTCACATAAGCTTTGTGGGTGTTGGGGATCGACGTTGGTGTCGAATTCCCCGTCGAATTACAACCTATTCAGAGGTTGAAGACGACAATCGGTCGACGGGTGTCTGTGGGCAGTCGACTGATTCTATTATTATATTGATTTGCACCCGCAAACAGTCGAACGATGTCTGAGGACGGTCGACCGTTATGCCAGATTTCTGCGGGAAAAAGGGTTTAATGTTGTTATCGGTCGAACAGATCTACTTCGCCGGTCGACCGAAACAATGAGAATAGGTCGGTTGGAGATTTTGACTTATTAAACGGTCGAACATCCTTAACCTGGTTCGACCGATCTATTTGATGTTAAGTCGGTTGGGAGCTTTGACCATAAAAATGGTCGACCGCTCTTTAACTTTTGGTCGACCGACTGAGCATTTTAATTAAGCAGTAGATTTCCTATGTTTGGTCGAACTGTATCTCAGTTCCGGTCGACCGAATATGACTTAGGCAAAATACTAAGAATCCCTGATATCGGTTGAACGAACCCTTGGTTCGACCGGTCGGATATATATATATATATATATATTATAAATATTGTATAGTGTAGACCATCCAAACGGTCGACCGATAGATGACTTTTGTTCGACTGATTGGTCGGTAATTCGGTTGGCGTGGTTCGTCCGAATGCATTGTTTGTACAGTACCGAGTACTGTGTGGAAGACCAGTCGACCGGTGTGCTTGTAGAGGTCGACCGATCTGCTGCAGGTTGGTGGATTTATCCACACGCGAGCCGTCGAGTTTAGGTCGACTACCGGCTCTGAGGCGACGGTCGATTACCGGCCTTGGGAGCGACGGATTTCACCTTCGACGAGGGCGTATTATTGTTGGCGTCTCATATCGAGCGGGGTGTGAGAGATGAGTGTCGTAAATCTTGGGTTGTTTGCTGGGGTTTGTCGGTAGGCTGAGGATGTTCCGGCAGGGTACGCGTCTGGCGGCTCTCGGGGGAGCAACGGCTGTCGTCTGGCCTGAGTTGTGCATTCGGCAAGCTGACTCGCTCCTGGGGTGGCGGTGTTGTGCCGGGATCCTTTCTGCGGCTCTTGGGGAGCAGTGGTGCCGACTGACCCTTGTGAGGCAGCAGTTGACTGACTTGACCCTCGTGGTGGCAGGAGTGGTTCAGTACCGCGGAGGCGGAGAGTGGTATTATTGTGGACCCGAGGTGGATGATCATGTGCATTGCATTGCATTGTCTTTAATTCCATTTTGTATTTTAGGAGGTTTGGGATACGGGGTTCCAGTAGGGAACTCATGCATGTTTCAATTGTTTGCATTTCAGGTAGCGAGCAACATTAGAGTCGAGGTGGTGACCGAGGAGTGCTCAAAGTTTAGAGAGTGTTGTTCCACTCAAGTTCTCAATTGTTGTAAAAGGAAGCAAGGACTTCGGTGAAAGCCCAAAGTGTCCCTCTCGGATTGTGAGAGGAATATTCCAAGCTCGGCGAGGGTTGTTCGCGAGTTTGACGGTTGTAAGGCGTTGTCTCCCGGCCCGGAACGGGGAGCGGATAGTGAAGTCGTAGGCGGAGCTCGGTGATCCGAGCGGAGCTTGCAAGAGAGGACTAGGACCCGGGTGGGGTGCCGAACCTCTATAAAAATCCCCCGACTTCTTGTGGTTTGCATATTTCCTACACTTGCTTGTTTTGTTTTAAATTTCCGCTGCGCATATCGATTGCTTAAACAAGTAGGTGATTAGATTAAAAAGTGATTAGTGAACCCATAACCCACACGATCCTACATTTGGTATCAGAGCCTCGTTCGTTAATTTTGTTCTTAATCGATAAATTAACATGGCTCTTAATGCATCCACACCAAATGAATCATGTAAACCACCATATTTTGATGGAAATAACTTTAGCTCATGGAAATTTAAAATGTCTTCATTTATTAAATCCATGAATGCAAACTTGTGGTTTATGATTCAAACTCCATATGAATCACCTAGATATCATATTAGTAAATGGAGTTTAGAAGATGAGAAAAATGCATCCCTAAATGCAAAAGCTATGAATGTCTTATTTTGTGCATTAGGAGATGAACACTTTAATCTTGTTTGCTGATGTGATAGTGCTCATCATATATGGCAAATATTAGAAAAGAATTTTGGTGAAGGAGATTCACCAACCGGGAAGAAGGGAGAAGTCACTCCAATGGATGTAGCTCAAGTTAGATGTGAAGAAATCAATTCAACATCTTGTTCAACATCAAGCTCATCCGATGGAGAAAGTGAAGACGAGGTATCTTCTAGTCACTCTTCAAGTTGTAGTTTAAGTGAAAAATCATCACATTCATATAAACTACAAAATGCATTTCTAAAACTTTTAGAAAAATCTAAAGAACTTCATGAGTCTAATGAGTTAGCAAATAAGCAAATTCTTGATTTGAAATGTCAAAATGCATCTATCTTAGATGACAAAAATGATTTGCTTGCTAAAATTGAAGTTCTAACTTCTGAAAATGCATGCTTGAGGAATGAAAATTTAAATGGTAAAACTACCTCATCAAATGCAATTGATAGTCATATGCTAGAAATCGATACAAATGACTTGCTTATTAAACTTGATAAATCTCATCTTGAAAGCAAGCAATTACTACATGACTTGAATTGCATGAATAACAAGGTTGCAAATTTAGAGATTCACATGCTTAACATGAATGAAAAGCATAATTCAATGATTAAAAATCTAAATTGCTTGAATGAATCTCTAGCAACTAAAAATAGTGAACTTAATGCCTTAAATGAAAATTTGTCAAATAAATTGCATAAGTTCACACATGGCAATGAAAACAATTTTTATGTTAAGAACATTCCGGTTCAAATAATTGTTAAACAGAATTATGCCATGAAAAGGAAAGTAAGTGTAGAGGTACCAAAATCAACTTGGATTTGGGTACCAAAAGCTAAACTTAATGGACCCAAGCAAAAATGGGTACCAAAATCTACACTTGTAGGTACTTGAAGGAGATTGGTGGTGACCGGGTGAGCTCAAGAGTCAAATTCAAATCCGGTTGTATCACCAAATGAAATTGGAGCTAAATTCGAATTCAACATTGGTAAAAATTCTTATCTATACAATTCATGTTAAATTAGCTCTAATCTAGCTTCATATGCTTAATTGACATATCATATAGTTTAATTCATTGCAAATCATATACCCTATTCATTGCAAATCAATTACCACATTCATTGATTTTAAATGTCAATTTTTTTAAATGGATGTTAGAATAAGGCTTAAGTTGAAACTTAAATGAACTTAATTTCATCATACTCATTGTTTCCATTTAGCCTTATTGATAGGGGGAGCTTAAATGATATATCTTTTATTAGAGTAATGAAGTGCTAAACTTAGGGGGAGCAACTTCATTACAAGACATCCAAATTCTATGCTTAAAGTCTTAAATAATTATTATTTTTGATGGATGTCAAAGGGGGAGAGATAATTAAGGGGGTAACTTGAAAAACTTGATAAAATTTGAACAAAAACTATGCACATCCATAGGGGGAGCATTTATATGCATAGTTTACATATACAATTTTCAAGTATTAAGATATCGGTTGCCATCATCAAAAAGGGGGAGATTGTTGGCTTTTTGGCCTTAATCTTATGTTTTGATGATTTAATCAACCAAATCTTAATTAGAGTAGCACACACTATGCATTGCATATATATTGTATTGTGCTAACCTCTACAGGTGATCAAGACTCAAGAAAGAAGGAAATGAAGTCAAGACATGTAATTAAAGCTAAATCGAAGACATGTAATCTTAATTTCTTTTGAGTCTTAGGAACAAAGTGTAATTGAGCATACTTGATCTAAAATCAACTTAATCACACACTAGGTTCCCTATAGAAGTCACACACAAAATTTCACATTATGTGGACTTCAATAGATCACCCAAACTTAGACCGGAAAACACCAAAACATGAACTACAAAAGTCTGCCAACATTCGATCGACCGCAACATGCCGTTCGGTCGACCGAGTGATCTTGTCTCCTGTTTGTGTTTTCACTGCCCCTTATTCGGTCGACCGTGTTTTACCTTTCGGTCGACCGTCTGATCATATTTTCCCGACCGTTACTTTTGTCGTATATACCCAACGGTCGTATTCGTATTAAACCAAAAATACCCCAAATGTATTTCATGTATCGGTCGACCGAGGACCACGATCGGTCGACCGTTGGTTCATCTCTTGACAAACCCAAAGTGCCTGTCCATAATCGGTCGACCGCCAAAACGAGTTTCGGTCGACCGTTCACACATTTGTTTGTCACCCCAAAAGTGTCTGGACGAAATCGGTCGACCGAACCCTATCTTGTGTTCGACCGATGACTTAAGTGAACCTAAGTCGTAGAGTTGGGCGGTTGACCGTTGCTTAACCGGTCGACCGAACTGAGTGTAAAACTGCCTAACGGTCGACCGATTGTCCCGATCCGGTCGACCGAATTCAGCCAGAATTGGGTTCTGAACTTTCTGTTTTGTGTAATCACACATCAACTCATACTCAATCAATCCCAACGACTCTATTCTCTCTAATGCCTATATAAGGAGTTGTAAAACACATTTTAACACAACTCTCCCACTACAAACTTGTCCCAAACTTTAGAGAGAATTCCATACACTCCAAACCTCAAATCTCCACCCTTAATCATATTTTCAATCTCATTCAAGTGTGCTCAAAGTTTAGAGAGTGTTGTTCCACTCAAGTTCTCAATTGTTGTAAAAGGAAGCAAGGACTTCGGTGAAAGCCCGAAGTGTCCCTCTCGGATTGTGAGAGGAATATTCCAAGCTCGGCGAGGGTTGTTCGCGAGTTTGACGGTTGTAAGGCGTTGTCTCCCGGCCCGGAACGGGGAGCGGATAGTGAAGTCGTAGGCGGAGCTCGGTGATCCGAGCGGAGCTTGCAAGAGAGGACTAGGACCCGGGTGGGGTGCCGAACCTCTATAAAAATCCCCCGACTTCTTGTGGTTTGCATATTTCCTACACTTGCTTGTTTTGTTTTAAATTTCCGCTGCGCATATCGATTGCTTAAATAAGTAGGTGATTAGATTAAAAAGTGATTAGTGAACCCATAACCCACACGATCCTACATACTTTTCTTTCACGCGTGTACTGTACATTCACGCGGACTACTTTTTTTTCACGCGTATACTGTGCAATCACGCGGATTACTTTTCACGCACGCGTATACTGTGCATTCACGCGCGTTTCGAAATTCAAATATTCAAATTTCAAATATTCAAAATTTTGTGGTTTAATAGTGATTAATATTGTTAATTAATTAATAGTAATAATAAGTATATCGTGAATTAGAATTATAATGTAATTAGAATTAGATTTATATAAAATGTATTTTGTTAAATGTTGTGTGAGAATTAAATTTGTTTAATTAAGAAATGATGTGGATGAAAGAGAGTGTAGGGTGGGTGGGGGTAGCCTGGGCATGGATAAGAGGGTTTTTTGGGTGGGTTGGGTGAGCTGACGTGGCAGAGAGAGAAGCTGACGTGGCAGAGAGAGAGTGCAGGGCGCCCGGGGTAGCCCGGGCGCTGTTATTTGTGCTCTAATAATACTCTACAAATCCCTATGTTTAGGAATATGATGTTTAACAGTTTAAGCGGGAACTTAAAACTTCAGTCCAATTCTTAGTGATTGATGCTGATGTATATTTACGTAATAAATGGATCTCTTTTGGTACAACGAAAGGAAATTAACTTCTTTTTATTTTGGTGTGGAAGGGCTAACATTTTTTCCTAGTACAATTCCTCACGTTATGTAACATTTTCCCTTTGATTTCTTAACTTCTCCTGAAAATTACAGAAATCTAAATCTCCATTACTTTTTTTCTTTCCGCAAAGCATTCACAGCTTTAAAAGACATGGAATTTAGTGTAGTCATTTCCAAGAAATTACGTCAGAATACTTAATTGCTTTTCACGATGTTATAATAAAAAAAAAGTGGCATATATACTTTACTAAATCTGAGTAAACTAGTTGATACAAAAGTCAAAAGGTAATTACTAAAAATTACCTGGTTTTGAAAGGTCAGATTGAAGTTCATATATTGGGGCACATGTTTGTGTGACAGAGTGCATGGGTTGTGTATTTGCTTCGAACCAGCAGTTGAATGCTTCGTGTCATTTGCTTTATTCTTTTAACCATTTTTAAACTCTGTAGTTCCTTTTCTTATTGTTGATGGAGATGCTTCAGTGGCACTTCTATCTGAGCTTTAATTAGAAGTCAGAAGTACTTTATTAATCACATATAGTAGTGAGAAAGAATGTCATAATATAATGATGATTGTATCAAGTACTGGATAAGGTTGGGCATGATCTTGAACCAGGGTTTGTCTTTCAGAATTTTGCTGGAAATCTGACAGGCTAAGTGGGTTCAATAATAGAGAGTATTATTGCTACATAATTCTTTCCATCAGGGTACCTGACTGGTTTTACAAAATGGGACTGATTAATTCATATGTTTAGAATGACAAGTGTCATCATCATTTATTGAATTAAATATCATTCATGATCCATGTTCATATGTTTCAAATCAAAACTGTATATCATTATTTATCGAATTAAATAACGGGAACTACTATTCGTCGTCGGAAAACTACTTAAATCGTCCCAAAAATGACTTTTTTGCCCCTAACAAATCAATTAATACCAATTTCGTCCAGTGTCTTTAAACAAGGTGTTTGACTCAGTTTTACTCACATTCCCAGTACAAACACCACGAAAATGTCCGGCGAAGCACCAGAATCCGGCGAGGTAACGGGGGCGGAATTTTTTTTCCGACTCGGGCGTCTGGCTAGGCCGCCTCCACATAGGTGGAGGCGTCTGGCTAAGCCGCCTCCACCTAAGTGGAGGCGGCTTAGCCAGCCGCCTCCACCTATGTGGAGGCGTGTTAGGCAGCCGCCTCCACCTTGGTGGAGGCGGCCTAGCCAGCCGCCCGTTTTTTTTTTGTTTTTTTTTTAATTTTTTGTTAAATTCAAAATTTTCAGGTTCCGTTGCAAGATTTCGGTGGTGATGGAGTAGATTACAGTGAGCTTTTTGACAGTAAAGAAATATTTACAACAATCGAGGAAGGTTGTAAATGGGCGAAACAAATTGCGATAGGAGCCGGATTTTTTTTTGGGTTATATCATCGTACAAACCAAAAGCAGATAACCGGATGGATTGTTACCTCAGATGCGATCGCAGACGTGAGATGAGTTCTCGTGATACGAGTATTGCACTGCGAAAGAATACGAAAAGAAAAGGTTGCGGTTGTCGGTTTTTGGTAAAAGTAGTGGAGCAACGAGATCGTGATGGATGGGTTATTGTTTCTAGTAGCATGTATGATCAGCACAACCACCCATTGACAGTTTATTCAGAGGGTCATCGACAGGTCAGCGGACTTAGTGCTGGGGCAAAGCAAATTGTTCGGGATATGACAGAGGCACAAGCAAGACCCCGTAACATTTTGTTGGCGGTAAATAAGAAATTTCCGGACGATAATCTGAATCAAATGCACATTTACAACTTCAGAGAGTACATGAGGATGATGAAATGTGAAGACAGGAATCCCGCGCAGCAATTTCTCAGAGATGCAGTGCAGCATAAGTATTTGTATTGGATTGTGGCAGATGAAGAAACTAATGTCTTGACTCACGCATTTTTGGCACATCCGACTTCAGTTCAGTTGTTGCGTACATACCCATTCGTGATCTGTATGGATTCGACGTATAAGACGAACAAGTACAAGATGTCTTTGTTTGAGATGGTTGGGGTTACTCCAACAAATATGAATTTCCTCGTCGGATATGCGATTTGCAGGATGAGACCGAGTCTAGTTACCGGTGGGTGTTGGAGAGGTTGCGAGATCTGTTATTGGATATTGTTAGCCCGACAGCAATAATTACGGACCGGGAGATGGGTCTGATGCGACCAGTGGCAGAGGTTTTTCCTGAGTCAGCTCATTTACTATGCACCTGGCATATCAACAAAGACGTGTACAGCTACGCATACCACGTATTCAGCAAGGAGAAGCAGCTTGCAGAGAGTTTTAGACGTGGAAGATGGAGGAGAGTCATGTTTTCTGATTCACAGACGGATTATGATAGAGCAGTCCGTAATCTGAAGGATTCTTACAGTTCCTGGCCAGTGCTGACGAAGTATGTGGAAGACACGTGGTTGGTGCATAAGGAAAAATTAGTGTTGAATTGGACGAATCAAGTTCTTCATTTCGGCAACACTACGAACTGCAGGGTGGAAAGTGCACATTCGGCTCTGAAAGAGTGGATCACTACATCGACTGCCGCTCTCGACACTCTTTTCAACCGCGTGAACTTGTCTATTGAAATGCAGCTGACAAATATTCGGAACTTTCTTGAAGATTCGAGACGTCAAAATTTGGCACATTACATAGGTCCTCTGTTTCAGCATATAAATTGCCGAGTTTCGCATCACTGCTTGTCGTTAATGACTCAGGAGTTGAAGAGAATGCATGACTTAAGTGATGAAATTGAATATCGTTGTGGGTGTGCTTTCCTGACAACACATGAGATTCCTTGTGCCTGTACCATGTACGAGTGTTTGGCGTCAGGTGATGGAATTTATTTAGAGCAGATTCATCCATTCTGGAAAACACTTGTTATCGGAGAAGGAGTCCAGATGTCAGAGTTTGTTGATCAGTCAGCACAAGACACCGAGCATTTTCGGAAGCTAGTGGATGAGATCTCGCAGAGCGATCCTGCAGTAATTCGTAGTGTCTCTCGTATTTTATACGAACAGTTACACCCCGATCAGTCGAACTATGGAGAACCCGAAGAAAATACTAAGGTACGAGGTTGACCTAGGGGAAAGTCGACACGTCGGGACCCGAGTGCCTTCGAGTATGCTGAGCGAGGTCGTGGTCGGTCTGGCAGTAGTGGGAGCAGGGGTCGTGGTCGGTCTGCCAGTAGTGGGAGCAGGGGTCGTCGGTCTAATTCGTCTCGATCGTCCTTGAATACGGGCACAGGATCTTCTGGTATGTCGATATCTTTGTTGTTATGTTATTTAATATATATTAGTAATCTAAATGGGGTTGAATATATTATCTCCTAATTTTGTTGTTTTAATGAATTGTTATTTACCTATCTTACAATGTCCGGACGGGTTGACGTGGACAACTTCCCATATAATGATAGACTGTCAGGAATCATTTTGCCATTTCTGCATAGGTGGAATGACGTACGTGTTGATGGCAACTGTGGATTTCGATGTGTTGCCGATGTCTTTCATGGTGGTCAGGAGAACTGGTCGTACGCCCGTCGTGCGATTTCTAATGAGATAGGTGCACATCCTATTTATGAGACAGTCTATTTCGGCCATGTGAGAGAGGCTCGTCAACGAATTGATTGGGGCGGGGGAGGTTGTGGCGAGGATCATTATATGGAGGTTTGGTCCGACTTGTTTCCTATTGCGAATTTTTACAAGTGTGCGGTCATGTATTTCGCAGTGGGAACGGATGGTTCGTTGTTCCCGTGTCTTACTGTTCTACCCTGGGAGTGTCCCTCTACCATGACGAGGTCTGTCAGAGAGTTGGTCATTGCTCATTTAGGGAGTTACGCTCATTTTATTCGTTTGGAATTACTTGATGATTTCCCAGTACCTCCTATAGCGACCTTATGGTATCAAATGCGAGATGAGAGTGTTGTTGGATGGGAGGATCAGTACCAAAGTAGGATGGAGTATTGGAACCGGTTACGTTGATTGTAATTTGTAATGTTTTGTAATGTATAATATATCGTGTATTTCTACTTATATCGTGTTGTTTTTTTACCGTATATCGTGTATTTCTACTTATATCCAATCCCGGTGGATCACATGCACCTTTATATATGGGCTCAAGGTTGATACTCGATTTTATTTTATTTTTGAAAATATAGTGTATTACCGTACTATATTAACTAGTTAAGCAAACGTTAATCTTGAAGAAAAGAGATACATTAATAACGTTAACCTATATTTTCTACAAACTAATCACTAAAAAATCATTCTGTATAAATAGATTCTCTAACATGGAAACGGTTGTCTGCACACCCTTAAGTTTCCTATCGGACCATAAACCCATCCACCAATTCCTTAACCAACTTCCTTAAGAAGCTTTACAAGAAAATAAATAACAAAAACAACATAGAATCAGTGTTCAGGCACCGCCTAGGCGAGCCAAGGCGGCCGGTCGCCTGGGCGATCGCCTAGGCGGTTGTGCGACCGCCCAAGTCTGGGCGGTAAATTTGTTTTTTTTTAATTCAATTAATTTTCATAAAATAGATAAAAAATCAGGAAAAATCGGGAAAAATAGAAAAAAATACACAAATATTTTCTAAAAATACCATACATGTTTAGGCTTCGAAAAGACACCTAGTTCCTCGACCAATGCCTCACTAGACACCCCCTCTACCCACCTAAACACTTAGGTATACAATTTATTGCTTAGTAGTACGGTTACAAAGTAACTCAGAGTTCATACAATAATAGATAAAAGAGAAATTAGAATTACAAGATAACTAACTAATTCCATTGGACACATTGATCTAATGTCCAACTGGGAACCATATCATATCCTCCACCACCATCAGAGTCGTCGGAGTGGTTCTCATTCGGATTGTCGACGTAGACATCATCTTCTTCAGTTTCTTCATCGTCGGTTTGGACATATTGCTCGTCGATGTCCATCGGTGGTTGAGAACTCGACGCACCTGGATCTTTAGAATTGATGTGAACGATGACATCATCCATGCCACGACCTAATAATGGCGCGTCAGATGCAGTAGAACACCGCGGGTCAGATGCACTGGACATGGATTGAGCAAAGCGTCTCCGTGAAGAAGATTGTCCCAAAGCTGCTTCCTCGGCATCGGCCCATGTAAGCTCCTCTCCAGCGAAGACCGGATCTTCAGTTTCTACCAACCATGGATGCTCGTCGAAGAGATCGTAGTCCACACTGATGGGGTCATAAAATCCGGGTTTCTCCATCCTTTGCTGAAACCTTTGCCTTAACTTTTGGTTGTAGTTCACATACACCAAGTCATTCATTTTCTTCACAGCCAACCTGTTCCTTCTCGTTGAGTGCAACTGCTCGAAGACACTCCAATTCCGCTCACAACCTGATGCCGAACATATCAATCCTAACACCCTCAGGGCCAACCTCTGTAATGCAGTCTCTCTCATGTCTGCGTCATACGATTGCCACCAATCTATATGTCTTCTTTCCAACCTTTGTCTGACGACCATATCCCTCGAGAATATTCCGAGGGAGTTCTTGTAACGATCAAGTAAACCGCAAATCTTGTCTTGTTCTGCAGGAGTGGGGACGAGCCACTCTACGACATCCATGAATCCAGGCATATGCTCATTGAAAGCTACATTTCGATCCTGAGGTGGGATGGAGAAGAAGGTACCAGGGTTGAGTAAGAAACCAGCAGAGTGTAGCGGTGATGACATCATCTTCCCTGGACCCCACCTGGTGTCGATGAGGTCGATGACTTGCTTGTACAACCTCGGGTTTCCGTCAAAGTTCCTCATGATTTGTTCTTTGGCTTTCTCCATTGCGTCATACAGATATCCCATCGGTGGTTTCTCATCGCCGTCAACAAGTCTAAGAACCTGGACCATTGGTTGTGAGGCCTTAAGTGCCTTTACGACGTTGGTCCAGAAACCACTTTGTAGAATGGTCTCGGCAACTTCAGTAGAGATCTCCTTCTTTTTCTTGTTCTTTATCCAACTTGCATTAGGATCGTTGTACTCCGGGGAAACAACAAAGGCTCGGAGTTTGTCTTTCTTCAGAAACAACCTTTGCAAACTCAGAAAGGCGGTGGCAAATCTCGTGACAGCAGGGCGTAGCAGGTTCCCTTCAATGGCAATTCGCATCCTCTTCAACAACATGGCAGAGCTGTTGAAATGTTTGATGATCTTCCGAGCTAAATCAATAGTCTTCAAAAACAACTTGCCAATATCCTCCAAGATGAGATCGATGCAATGCGCTGCACAGGGAGTCCAAAACAATCTCCTTCTTTTTTGCTGCAACATCCTACCGGCAAGTACGTACGCGACGGCGTTGTCGGTGACCACTTGAACAACGTGTTCTTCGCTAATCTCGCCAACTACCTTGTCCATCAACTTGTACAGGTAGTCTGCGGTGTGAGAGTGATCGGAAGCATCTACAGACCTCATGAACATGGTACCTGTCGGACAATTTACTAGAAAATTGATTATATTCCTACCGGACCTATCAGTCCAGCCATCTGTCATCAACGTGCACCCGTATGTTGCCCAATCTTGTCTGTATGATTCTAGTATACCTCTAATATAGTCAATTTCCTGTTTAAGGCATGAGTCACTAACTTCATGATACGTCATGAGTTTAAGTCCGGGTCCGTAAGTACAAGTGGCGGATATTGCTTCCTTCCACTCAGGCGTCCTTACAGTGTTGAATGATATACCACATCTATAGAAAAGCCTAGATCATTTTTGATTAATTGTTTTCCTATATTCTTTTCTAAAGGTTCTTTCGATGGTTGTTTGTTGGGGGCCGGAAACCACGTCCTTCCCACGTCCGCAAAATGGTGCCCACAAATGTTGTTTTTGTCTCTTTCGACCAGGAACGGGGCGAGAACGGGAGGTTGGGGTCCAAGCAGAACCGGAACCCGACCCGGTTTCTAGATCAAATTCTATATTTTCTCGGTCTACATAATCATCAAGACATACATTTTCGTTTTGTAATGTCCTACTGTTTCTAATCATGTATGCAGTTATATCTTGTTTAATAGAGTCATGAACTTTATCACAAGGTCTAGCATTGCTACCGGGTGTGTGTGCAAGATGTTATTTGTGACGGACTATACCACCTCTAGTTTCCTTACCACATAACTCACAGACAATACAATTTTTATCATTAGCACTAATGTAATGGGCAGTATTCCAACCGGGGTCATTTGTACGGGTAGGTCTTAGGTCATCGTAACTCTCGTGATGCATAGGTAGACTAGTGTCGGGTACGTAAGTCATATCTTAAAACTAGACTAATATGAAAATAAAATACTAATTAATTTAATTCTAAAGAGAAGTTAGAAAGAATGCACTTGATTTTGACAGTTGAAGAATGAAGAACCGGATCGGAGACTTCACTTTCCAACTTCAAAACTAAGCACCAGACCGGAGACTTAATCGCAAAAACTTGGTGATTAGGATAGTTGATGATGAGAATAGAATTATGAAGAAGAAGAGAATGAGAGATGTGTGAAAAATGAAAAGATTTGGAGGAGTTTATATAGGATTTGGGGCTAGTGGCAAAGTTGTAATTTTTGAAAAAAAACTAAAAAAAAAAACAGAGAGCCGTTGCAGAGCTGGGCGAAAGGCGGTGGTCGCCCGCGCCTAGCTGGTCGCCTACCTGAAAACTGCATAGAATCCAAAAAAAAAAAAAAAAACTGAAAAGAAAAGCCCAACAGAAAAGATTCAAAAAACGAGGGAAAACCAAACCAAACCCCTCACAAGTGACACAAACATGGTTCCCTTCCCCTTCCATCCACCACCACCACCTCCCGACCTGGGCTTGGCAACGTCGAACCCAACCCCATCCCACTCGAACCTAACCCGGACCATCCTGACCATAACCTTCCTCCTCCTCTTCGTCCTCTTATCCATCCTCGCCATCCACCTCCTCCTCCGCTTCCTCTCCCGCCGCCGTCGCAACCGCGTCTCCCACTCCCCTTCCCCCAACCCCCTCCTCGCTTCCCTCCCCCTCGTCTCCCTCCCCGCCTCCTCCTCCAAGTCCCCCCTCGACTGCGCCGTCTGCCTCTCCCCTTTCCTCCCCTCCGACGCCCTCCGCCTCCTCCCCGCCTGCCGCCACGCCTTCCACGCCTCCTGCGTCGACGTCTGGCTTTCCTCCACCCCCTCCTGCCCCCTCTGCCGCGCCCCCGTCGAAATCGGATCCCAAAGATCCGACTCCGTCCGACTGGAACTCGGATCCGTTAGCCGGAGGTTGGTCACGTCCGGCCGAAGCACGTCCGGGAGGAGTTATTCGATCGGATCGGAGTTGGAGTATGTGGTGGACGACGAGGTGGAGATCGAGGCGGTGGTCGCGGCCGTTGCGGCGCACGTTAGACGGGAGTCGGAGGGGAAGGAGGAGGAGGTCGGAGGGAGTGGGAGGGGGTGGTTGAGGGAGTATGTCGATCGGTTGGCGTCGTCGGCTTCGTCGTCCTTCCGTTGCTCCGGCCGGTGGAGTCGCCGGAGTGACGCCGGAGTTGTTGCCGGTGGAAGTTGGGATTTGGAGGGGAATGCTGAGTTGGCGCCGTACTTTTCCTTCTACCGCTGGCTCGTAGGGGTATGATCGTCAATTATAGTATTTGTGAGGGGTATTTTGGTCTTTTCGTGCCGGAGCTGGAAACGGTGGCGTTGGGGTTTTCTGTACATATTATACGGCGAGAGGGGAGCGGTAATTGCCGGAAAGGACGTCGGATTTAGCTGGAATTACGGGAATGCCATCGAGGTGGTGATGGTGGTGGATTTATTGCAATATCTGACGCTGTTACGGAGATATCTGCGGTTTGTAAGTTCTTTTACTACTTAGGTTTGATATTCATTTTTTGTTTTTGTCGAATTCTTGGTGAGGTTAAAACAGTGACTTGAATGGCTTACTGCTTGGTTTTAATGATGATCAACCACCAACACCACGTGCTCTCTTGTTGCGTATTTGAATCCAAACAGTAGACACAAACGTTTTTGGACTTTGGATTACACATCACATTTTTCATGTATTACCCATTTACCATTAAGGTTTGGTCTCCAGCAAATGTTTCATTTTTTGTTTGTTTGTTACACTTTTAGTATTCATAATGTCTGGTTTTGAACACTTGAGAGCGTTGGTGACAAAAAAAACTCCCCCACAAGACATGTTTGCTGGTGGAAATTTATCCATACGATTAGTGTTAGAGATGTGCTACGCCACAATGCTGGTGTGGTATTAAGATAAGCAACATGGGTGGCGAACGTGGCAAGAAAACGTTGCGGGTTGGCAGAATAACGTTCTGTTTAAGATTTAATATCGGGGTTTAAGTTTTGCCAGCAAGTTTGGTTAATCGGTGTGGATTTGAGTGATTGTAAGTCAAAGAAGGTCTAACAATGTCTGGATAGAAAAGCAGTTATGCGTGGATCTTGTGAGGTTAAATCTTGTATACTTGTATGTCACCTACTGTATTGAACACAGTCAACAAATATCAGGTAGTTACAAACCTCCACACACACACACACATATATATATATATATATATATATATACACACGTAGAAAAAAATGTACACGTAGGAGACCTACAAATTTCTTGACCCACAAACTTCTTGACCGTAACACCACATTTTTCAACCATGAAAATGTTTTGGAAATAACAATGCATGTGATTAAGTTTAAATTTTAAATAAAAAAATTAAAATTTTTTAACTTTAAGTGTCATAATCAAGTTAACTATATAAACTCCTACAACCTCATTTGTCTCTCTATATAATATATAATGTTGTAATTTTATCCTGGTAACATTGGTGATCCATGTCTTCGAAGATCTCCTAGATTGTCTTTTGTACCAATATTTTCCACGTATTACTCAATTGGGTCTAAGTTTATCTTTGAAAAGAAAGATAACTTCCGTTGGGACTTGGGAGCAAAGGACGAAAACGGGTGCTCGGCTTCAACAAATCTGACGCCTAAACTTAGCAGCATTCTTCGCCTTGGCACCTATTGGTCTATCACAATCAAAGGAAGAAAAAAGCCCGACATTAATTCCAACACAAACTCCGTCCTACGAGCTTTCTTGTCTTTAGATAAATTCCTTCTCTTACGTCTTTTTTCCCCTTCTAAAGGCCTATCACAATCAGCCTATTATTGTAGCTACTCCAATCCAATTAGGGGTGTAAACAAGCCAAGTCGAGCGAAATTTTGAGTCATAAATATTATCTTATGTTATTAACAAATACAAAATAATAATTATGAATGAAACAATAAAAAAATCGAGCAAGCTATCGAGCCGAACATCAAATTTTTTCGAGTTCGAGTGACTCGTTTACCGAACCAAGTTTGAAGATTTTTTGATTTTTCATCAATATACATCATTTTCAAGTTAAACTAGAATCGAACGTTTTTCGAATCGAGTTATCGAGTCGAACCAAAGTTGACAGCCCTAAATCCAATAAATAGTCCATGTCTTTGGTGGAATTAAAATAATAGTTGAACCATATATAATGTAATCATATATACATCAATACATTATAATTTTTTACTCCTTCTGGATGAACCATTTTGTCCTCCATTCCACAAACAACAAACAAGAGAAATACATGTTAAGATTCAATTGTAATTCATACTATTACAAGATTAAAGATCTAACAACTGAAATAATACACTTAATGGTAAATTACCGCTCCTAAATGTTGAACGTGTCGCACACTAAAAACATCTTACTTACAAAGGTGTGCTTCCCTATCTTAGATCTCATATGTAAAAGCGTACTAAAACCGTACCCATCCTCATTTTTGTTAATTGGGACGTGATGTGTGTGTAGGGCTGGCAATTTGGGTCATGACACGAAATTCGAACCCAAACCCGACACTAAATATCACGATTCGGGTCGACACGAATGACACGAACTGTAATTCGGGTCGACACGAATGACACGAACTGTAATTCAAGTCGGGTTCGAGTTAGTGTATTTTGTGTTTCATGTAATTCGGGTTGACACGAATAACCCGAATTAGAAATACCAAAATCTCAAGATTCCTAACCCTAACTTAAACCACGTCTTCACTCACTCACTCCTTCAGCCGCCTCCAACTCTCCAACAAAAACCCGCCTTCAGCCCTAAATCTCATCCACCTGTCTCCACTCCTCTCGCCATCCTCACCACCCCGACTCCTCTCCTCTCGTTGTCCTCTCCTCTCACCATCCTGTCTCCTCTCCTCTCCCCGTCCTCGCCAGTTGCTATTCTCTCCTCTCGCTGTCCTCTCCTCCCGCCGTCCTCGCCACGTCGTCACCTCTCGCCGTCCCACCACCACTTCTCCTCCACTTGTGTCGCTCTTCCTCTGCCGAAGCTCAGCCAAAATCCCCCAATTCCTTCCTCCACGCTTGCACAGGTAAGGTTCTAATCGGTTGGTGTGATTTTAGGGTTCCGATTGTTCACTTCCGTTTAGCCCCAAATTACTTCGATTGTTCACTTCCGTTTATCCCCAAATTACTGTCTTTTTCTGAGTTTATGATTTTTTTGCCTTTTCTGATGATGTGTGGTTAATGGTTATGTTAATTAGAAAGTTATTTGAGGATTATGTGATGAAAATACATTTCTGAATTATTTGAGGATTATGCGTGTTTTCCCAATTTTTGTGCTCCCTGTTTTGAAGCTGGATTATGTTGATTTTGTCAAGCTGGATTATGTTGATAATGCATTCCTGTCAATTAATTCTTCAAGCTGTTTGTTGTCACATACATATACATATACATCTTTTTTGTCACTTCACTTTGCTCTGAGCATTCCTGAGTCGTTACTGGGTATGTATCCCTCATAAGCTGGCAGTACTAAATAATTTATCTGGAGGACCCAAGGATGAGTAGACAAGATAATGTGGATATTCTTGCATTTTGGAAATCAAATAAAAATCGTTATCCAATTGTTGCTGCTATGGCTCGTGATATCCTTGCAATTCCAGTCTCAATTGTTGCTTCTGAAGCTGCCTTTAGTGTTGGAGGTCGTGTTTTAGATCAGTTTTGTAGCTCTCTTAAGCCAAGTACGGTTGAGGCAATAATTTGCACCAAAGATTGACTCTTTGGAGATAAAGGTCTCACCACAATATACTTAAACTCTCATTTACCTTAATTTATGTTTTAGTTTGTCAAATAATTTAATCTACCTAGCATGTTGAATGAGTAACGAAATTATGCATACAACTTGACACTTGTTTTAACTTTGAACTACTTTTACCAGGTGATACAAAAAATTATGAAGATATTGACAAACTTACACAAGATGTGCTAGACGAAATTGATAACTCATTAGAAGAAGGAATCAATTCTCATGAAGGTTTGTCAACATTCACATCTTTAATCTTTTCATTTTAAATAAAATAAATTGATTGTTACATTGTTTTGACAACCTCATTAATCCTACCACAGGTTTGGAATCATAACTTGGACTCTTGGAGCGATGTTGAGTGTAATAGTGGAATGACTTTATAATTAATTAATTATGGATGTATTAGACTATTGTTATGGATGTTTTATTATGGATGTGTTATTATGGATTATTATTATGGATGGTTTATCATTAGATTATTGTTTTTTTAAATTTGTGATGTTGAATGTAATATTGGTGTAGGTTTATAATTAATTTCGTGTCAGTTCGTTGTATTAGATGTGTTTGAGTTAATCAGGTTAATTGGTATTAATTCGTGTTTGGTAAATTTGTGTCAAACAAGTCATAATTGGTGTCAAACAGGTTAATTCATGTTTGAAAAATTCGTGTCAAATAGGTCAGTTCGTGTTATTCGTGTCAATTCGTGTTCGTGTCAAACACGACACGAAACACGAATTTGTCACCCCTATGTGTGTGGCGTGCCCAATGATTTTACATATAACTGAAGGCATTGCGTGCCCACGTCAGTGTAGATTAAAATATTCTAATTAAATTACAGAACACTAGTCTATAAGGAAGGTAACAAGGCATGGTCTAAGAGCATCCTTAACAGCGCCCGAGCAGTTCCCGGGCGTCCTGCTTTCTCTCTCAGTCACGTCGGCTTCTCTCTCTGCCACGTCAGCACAAACCAACCTCCTACAAAATCCTTAACCATTACCCAATCCACCCAGTCACGCTACAGTATTTGTTGCCACGTCATTATTTTTATTCTTCTCTCCAAAACTCTTTCAACAATCAACAAATATATTAATAATCATTATCGTAATTATTTAGTATCAACAATTCATTGGTTTTTAATTAACATTTAATTAAAAAATATGAAAATATTATTAAAATTTAGAAAACCACAAATTAATAAATTTAAAATTTAAAATTTAGGACCTACATTATACGCGTGACTCACAAAAGACGAGACGATTGGATCAAGACTTGGACTTCTCAGGCATCGAGGACCTACAGTATGCGCGTGACTCACAAGAGACGGGACGATTGGATCGAGGCTTGGACTTCTCAGGCATCGAGGACCTACAGTATGCGCGTGACTTACAAGAGACGAGACGATTGGATCGAGGCTTGAACTTCTCAGGCATCGAGGACCTACAGTATGCGCGTGACTCACAAAAGACGAGACGATTGGATTGATGACCTACAGTACTCGCGTGACTACTTCAATATATATACCACAACCACATTAATTCTCTACTCACCTCTATTCCAATCTTACTTCTTCCACCATAATTCTCTACTCTCTACTCACAATGTCATCTTCAGAAGGCAATGATTCACCAGATTACCAACGATCTCCACGTCGTCCACCCCCAAGCCAACATTTTTTCCCTTACCAAAATGTTCCACAACCAGGATTCCACCCGTCCCACCAAAGCCAATTTTTACCACACTCAGGGTTCTACCCACATAATCAATACCAACCGTCAACTCAGGAAGAAGGGCAAACCCAATTCCCAATGGGTATCTATACTCGCCTCCTAAGTGGCAAAAGTAGTGGAAATGCAAGCCGCTATACAGCTGATGTGAATGAAGAGACCGCGACCCAGGGAACACGCAAAACCGCTACGATGAGGTCGCAAAAATCGTGGTCCGCACAAGAGGATCAACGACTCGTCTCGGCTTACATGACTGTCAGTGGTGATGTTGTGGTTGGGACAAACAAAAAAAATGAAGTCCTTCTGGAAACGTGTGGAGCGCATCTACAATGACTCAGGCGAGCCAGGTGTAGTAGAGTGTAACGATGAATCATTGAAGGGGCGATGGAGGCGTACATTGCCATCTGTGAACCAATGGGTCGGTTGCTTCGACCAGGCGGTGCGGAGGAAGAGAAGCGGTTACAACGAGGACGATGTCATCCATGAAGCGCGCATCATCTACGAACGAACACACAACGCCAAATTTCAGTTCATGCATGTTTGACTTTTGTTACGCAAGTACCCTAAATGGGAGTCTGTTGCGCTTGGACTTCCCACCGGAAACGTCGCTACAGAAAGTCCGGAGAGTTTTAGCAACGGGAAAAGAAAAAGTACCGACGACGATGGGAGTAACGCAACACCGTCAGCAGATGAAATGGTGTTCGAAACATGTCCTCGTCCTGAAGGTGTTAAAAAAGCCAAAAAGAAGAAGGGGAAACAATCCTTTCAGGCACAACTTGTTCCTGAGATGTTAGAACTGGGGAAACAAATTGAATATAGCACAAATGTGAAAGAGGAAAAATATTTACGTTACGAAGAACGGATGGAGAGGAAACACATCGAAGCTGAGGCGAATTTCTAAAGGGAACTGAACAGCAAGGAACTTGATGTCCTCTTCGCTCTAATGAAGAAGGAAAACAAGGACGAATTCGATAAAGAAATACTTGCTGAACTCAAGGAGTGGGCTAAAACACAATGATATCTGTATGTGCTTATGTTTTCAATATGTCTGTGGTAGTTTATCAGTATTCTGGTAGTTTAAATTATGTATCCGTAGGATGATTGTCTTTCCTTTCCTTATTTCTGTTGTATTTCGTATTCTGTATTTGTATTTTGTTTCCGAAATGTATGAGTATTGTACTACTATTTCTTAATTTGTTTATGATTTTTTTAATTTTTTTTATATCTAAGTAAATCAAAAAATTGTTAATTAATTATAAAATATTTTTTCAATTATTTTGTAATACCTAATTAATTAAATTCCATTTACCTAATTAATACATTATCCTAATTATATATAAATAATCTTTATTTTTAAAACAAAAACAAAAAAAACAAAAAAAATTCGGACGAATGGAGGGCACGTGGCCCCCGCCTGAGAATCCGCCCAGGACGTCCGGGTGCTCTAACAAGTGGATCCAACCGGGCATATTAGCCACGCACGCTGGCGGCTCCCACACCAGGATCCAAACCAGGTTTAGAATCCACTACTTATGGGAGAGGTAATGGTATCCCTACAAAATGATAGCATACCTGTTTACAAGAGGACTTACACGTCTGACATGACCGAACCCAACCACTGACCTTATGATACGCACATATTCTTAAATTTGTTTATTACATTGACCCGACGCACACCACCACCAGAATTTCCGCTTGGATTCTCAAGTTACATGCATGAGTTCGGTAGAAGGATAAATAGTCTATTCGTTCAATGACAAGTTAGGATTTGTTTTTTATAATATGAAAGCACTTCCAAAATTGAAACCATGTATCTTGTTCAACTTTGAAGGGGCTTTAACGGATCAGGAATGCATTTATGTTTTTGATAAGCATGTATCATGGATTAATCGGGAACTGTCTCTCAGTTACGGAGCATGCCTTTGGAAAGAGCTTCAGAGGCTTTGGCCCTTGGGGTAACATTGATGTTGATGCTTTTCGGTTAGCATCAGGAATGCACTTTCAAGATAAAGTTGTCCCTCCATAAAAGTCCTGGGTAAATAATACAAACAATTATGAGTCTCTGACTCTTCACTCATGTAAGGAAAATCTTAAGAATTTCAACATTTGTAAAATTATGCACTTAGGATATAGTACAACTGATTGAGGGTGTAAAATCATACTCTTACATCTTAAAATCTAACCACCAGTGGATACAAAAAAATAAAACACCTCAAGTACTCGGTGTTGGATCTGGTGTTTATCCGTCCATAATAGTTTAGAACCATAACTTGCCTCACAAACTGAGACAAGTGTCGAAAAATTCCGGATCATAAAAATAAAGAAAATAACATTCATAAAATTAAGAGGGTTTAAATTAAAGAACTAAAGTTGGCACCATCAATTGGCCGCCACGTTGATGGATTACACCCAAAATTCATTAATTAGATTAATAAAAATAGTCATGCCAAATCAAGATGTAAATCCTGCAAATACAATCGGTAGTTACACCTTACGAGGTTTTTTAGGTTAATATATAAATAGCATCTTGCGTTCTTAGAATTGATGTCGTATGAAAGTTCGTTAGCCTACGTTGGCATCTCTGAAGTATGAAACAATATTAAGCACCACATCCACATGTGTCATTATTATTTCAATCCATATGCTTTTATTATAGGTAAATTTTAGTTTCATACCCTGTGCTTCTAAAGGAAGACATTCAAGTCAGATACTAACGTAGAAGGATAAAACACAAGTTTTCTTGTCATTCCTGTCCAAATAATTCTGTTTAGGAAACTTAATTTGAAACCATACGTTTCAAATTAGGCATCCAAGTAACACAAGCTGTCTACGAAACCAAGGACCAAAAGACATGAATTGCTATTGTTCGAAAAGTATAGTTTGAAAACCTACGTTTCGAATTAACATGCAACTATACCACCATGATATCATGCGAAAACTAAGATTAGAATGAAGGTAACCAAAATGCAACTTGGTTCATTGTCTTAACTCTCAAGTCTCAACTCACAAGCAACGTTCACTAATAGAAAATAAGTATAACCTGAGAGATTGAGATCAAATTGCAAGTAATTTGGAAAACTTAAGACCTTGATGTCCTAACATAGCACGGCAGAGCGCTGTGGATGCCATTTTTAGTAGAAAGACCTGCATACAGATTACTGAACAATAAAGCTAGTTAAATGACACGATTCAAATGTTAAATTTTCATATTTGGAGAACATGGGTTGCAAATAATTGTAGGAAAGCATTACAGTAAGACTCCCAAGTCTAAAACGTACCCAATCTGATCAACTGCACATTTATAGCTATACCAAACATTTAATTACAATCAAACCTAAGAAAACATTGATCAAAGGAAGAAATGGCTGACTAAATCCATGAAGACTTGCACCACTCAGCATGCTTAAGAATAACCGATAAACAATATATAGACCCAAAAGGAAACATGGATGCGCAAAACTACAACTCGTATTTACAATGTTATCCTTCATTGGCTTTGACAGATAAGTCTCTCTCCATTCTGACTGAAGGACAATTTTTATGACCCTGGCAAAGCACGGTAATCATGCACCTCTAGATTCGCTATATGCCAATTCACAAACTGTACTTGGAACAACTTAATGATCAGAAGGACAGTTGGCAAGATCCACCACACGTTATCATCCCTACAACCAATAAATAGTTGTGTGTCAGTCGCTGAAAATTGTGGAAATAAGACGAGCTCTTCATATCTAAGAACGGTCAAAATTTTCAATTTTAATATGCTCATCAGATTCACAATATTGCCAAAAGTACTCAGGTATGAGGCTGGGTGGTGAAGGGTGGGAGCCCACAGCCATTTAAGAATTAATTGAACTGATATGCATAAGTACATGCTTTCAATTAAATAAAGGCTAAGTACGTGGTTGATAAAAAAATAAGACAATCCCGTAGGCTAAATTCAAAGTCCACTAGGTAAAAGCTCCAGTGAAGGAACTGAGCATTTCGTCTTAAGAAATCCACTGAAGATTGCACTGACCCACGAAAGTCTACTGAAGTCAACGATCCAAAATAACAGTGAAGCTCTTAGCAGAAGGAACGTTATCGATTAAGAGTTTGGATGATCTACTTCTAGAAAAGGTCAGCATCAATAGTGGTAGTCAAAGTCTCATTCATTTTTGAAAAAAGGTAAAAAAATCAACTGTTTCGTCCAAAACCAAAGCACATTGATGTGATGTTGCCCATGAAGCAAAAATGCAAATACAAGCTACATGCTTGATGTAAAATTAATGTGTCTTTGTAAAGAAAATTTACAATCAAGCAAAGACATTCAGATCAAACCATGAGCTTTACATAATAGGTGTATGGTAATTTCCTAAAGTAAATTATGAACAAAGATGTTTCAAATTGAACATTTATTGTATTACACTATTACTGTATACAATTGTTGTGCCACAATTTTATTAAAGCCAAAGGAATTAATGTCAAACACATAAAACTTTCCACGAATTGATCACTAATCACTACGAAATGATAATTGAAAACAATAACAGGATTTACTACAGTAATATCCTATAATTACCTCAAAATTTATAACGTACAAGAAACCCCCAGATTTTCTTAGAACCTTTTACTTTCATACCTAACAAGTTCAACCTGGGTTTATTTTTTAACGATCAAAGTGTAATTTTAGGCTATTAACTTTTTTAAACAAGTTTTTATTGTTATCCCCCTTGTTAGAGTGGAAATTAGATCTTCACTGGTTTGCCACTTTCCCACTACCATCACCTTAAGAGCTCTAAATAAAGAGAGGATCGCATGTCAGATGTTTGAGATTAAGGCACAAGTAGGTGTCCATGAATGTATTTGAGAATTTGCCCATCTATTGGCAAGGAACTCTTAATTAGAGTACAGCATCAAGATGACACGATTTTAGGTCAAATATATCATGTTCAGGTTTAGTAGCATAACGAAACTGTATAATTGGAAATTTTCAGCATGCAAGTTGCATCTTGGAAACGTTAACCTACGCAGTCGGACATGATTTAGAAATTACAGGATCCACTTCCATATTTCTTTCATGAAAGGGAAAATAAAAATTGGTACAAAGAAAGCTTCCCTCAATCGGTCAATCCATACCCATTTAAAAATGAATTCAAGGTCTTTGATTACATTGAATCTCATACTCTTGTGTTTCATGTAATGATCATTGTATTGTACTGGTGAATGTCGTAGACTCAGCCTTCCCTCACATGTTTGACCACCCATCTATTCTATTTTATGTCAACTAAGAGAATGCTACACAACATATGAAATGAATGCACCACAGAAAAATTATAAAATATATTTGAATAGCATAAATATCGCACCTATAAACGTTCCAGTTATCATCTTCGAGAGACAGGCCATATGTTGGAAATCCATAGCTTAAGATCCCACATGTACAAGCTGCAACCTGTAAAAAATAAAAAAGGATCTCAAATTGGAAAGAAGCGATACCTTTATAATTAGCATCACTAAAAGCTGAACCGCAGCTGACTTCAACTTCAACAAGAAACTTATAGAATAGAAATGCTAGAAAATGGCTAATCATTCTAATAATCTGATGCATGAATGACTACTCATTCTCCCGACACTCCACTGTAGCACATAATAGATAAGAGTGAAAGTCAACATTTTAAATGTTTGAGAAAAATTTCCTTTCCAGAACATCAGCAAAGCAAATTTCTATAAGTTACAATGACATTTTTACACCTAAATTCAATTGACTAAATTATTGCACCCTACAACTTATTAAAAGACTATTTAGCAAATAGTTAATGACCTTGTAAATAGATTGTGAAGACAACATAGCAACATCTATTTCTGACACAATTGAACTTGAACAGAATGGCACTACCGACACCAAAATACCACCACTCCACCGTTCGTTAGGAAATTAAACTTGATATATCCAGAAGTATAGTAAAGATGCAATATAGAGTGCATTGATTTAAGGTAACGCAGATAAAACACAAGATTGTGAAGTATTGTGGTTATGACCATCATCATCAGATGGCAATGTCCACTTGAAAACTTTGTTCTGTCAATTTCCGAAGCTGCACTTTCTGCACCATTAATTCTTAACATTAAGCTAACCCCCCCCCCCCCCCCCCCCCCCCCCCCCCCCCAAAAAAAAACACACACACACAAAATAATAAAAAATAAATATAACGTACTTTGAAAATAGTTTAAGTAAATTTGGTTCATAATAATCAGATAGTTCATAGGCCACTCTCTAGCCACTCTCCCTACCTTTCTTTTGCTTGGGTAAGGGAGACACGCCCTACAAAGAAATCATAAATGAAACCCCATTACGGCATTACTTGACCTTGTCCTAAACAATTCAAAACTAAAGATTGTCCAACTGAGAGTCAGCCCCAATTGGTCCTACTCCCTATAGTTTCTATGAAGTTAATATAGAGGTTCAACATGAATGCAAATGCACGCCTCTAATATATATAGAGTCAGAGCTACATAGTACTAAAGAAGAAGAAAACAATTTGATGAAATTGCTCGAATGTAAGTATGAAAACTGCCTATAGACTTACTATGTTTGACAAAGAGGTAATATTCCACAATACATACATACGGGCAAGTGAAGACCGTCTTGGACCCCTGCTTAGAAGAGCATATAGTCCCGCAGGGAAAGGTGAAATAAAAGATAAGGGCAGAATAAACAATGCTACAAGAAAAGTAGTAAGAGAAATCCAATATAGCTGAAACATCATAAGAATAGTGACAACCAAATCACCCAGAAGCATGACAGCAATAATTAGCTGAACTGTATCCTGTAAAGGGATTATGAAGGATAGTCAGACTGCTTGTTTAATTGCATGATAGAATTTTATACAACAGAGAACTTAAAGACTAATACCTGAAGACCAATTGGCCTAGCATTCCGAAGCAAAAGTGAGAAAGGAAATAGAAAGTCTCCTTTATAACCTAGTGATTGCAGCGTTTCTTGATTTATTATCCCTCCGCTTACACCCCCAGTTACTCTTTTAGAGGAATTTAAAGAGCCCACGGATGGCTGATTTGGTGGAAGATGCTTAACACTTCTGATAGGAATAGATTTTTTCCTGAAAACAAAAATCAATTAAGACGGAATAGGTTGATTTTGATGGTAATAACAAATTTTAGCATGGCAAAGTGCAAGAAAACAAAGCCCAACTTATTCACACTACCTTGATCTTTCTGCACGTGAAGAGTCAGCATTGTCTAAACGATGCCGGATGTGGGGAAAATGATGAATCACTTTCACTAGAATTCCTAGTTGGTAATAGCCTGAAGGCGTGGCTTGGAACCAACCTAACTCTATCTTTACACCATTCTGCATAAGTTGGGAATTTCCATCGCTGTGCATCCACGAAATAATAGAATGTAGTCCTGAGCGGATGCTTCCTTGACTCACAATCCTCAGTTGAGAATTCAGGTCAGAGACAAATCTATTCCATATCATTGCTGGTACATGCTGTGAACAAACAAAATATCTCTTACCCTTGTTGGCACGTATACAAACATATGTACAACTCAAAATTGTAATCAGATGCTCAAATGTTTCTAGAATGAATACTTGCTATATACTACCTGACTTATGAGATTTGTCAACAATGTATCATTGTGAAGATAATAGGGAGACATGTAACTTCCATTGCCACCAAAAATGATACACAATGGAAATCTTTGAGCAATTGTGGAGTCTACATCGAGATGCTTTTCATCACCACCAAGAAAGAAGTCAATATAAGCAACCATCAAATCAGGAGTTGAGCCAACCTGGAAGAGTTATGCTTGAGTGCGTAAAAATAAGCCGTAAGGCATGATAAGTAATGGAGAAAGACATCACCGTACAAGATTCAAAATTACTTGAAATTATGTTGATCTGTAAGGAACCAAGTAATAGAACTCTGATTAGCAAGTTACTGGACTTCTAAGTAAAAAAATGTGATAAGAAAGGATGAAACATTTGTCTTCCAATTGTCTGTGAGCATGTGAGCATTGGACCACGCCATTTGGGGGAAAAATCTTCTTTTTATCTTTACAATCCAAGCTATTGAGTTGCCTTTTTAATTGATTGACTAACATAAACTAGATTGGGGGGCAAAACATAAAACATAGTACGGAAGCAAATATTGTACAGTAAAGTAAGAGGACCTTCATTCCTTTGTAAAGAGCTCGCGACCTGCATGATCGCAGACATGCATGATCATATTCAGATTTCACATATTCTTGAAGACGGAGTGCCTTCACTTTGCGACGCCATTGTCTCCAAGACCAGGAGCAAGGGTAAGCAAGTATTGCAAGTATAATGTGGATTGATCCTTCCCACCACTCATAGGCTGCAATTGAGTTTATCTCGTCTATGAAACGATTGAAAGCGTCTTCATACCTGATATTATGACGTGCTTACAATCAATGAACAGAAGAAATCAAAATTGACAACATGTCAATGAGAAATTGATCACAAAATAGCTACTATAGTTTTTCAAAGCACGTCAACAGCATGTTATTTCTTCAGCAAATGCCATTGTGACAAAGATACAATGCTACTCTGAAAACGTAGTGATGATAGTGGATGAGGCATGATATTAGGCTTTATGTGAGAGAACAATAACCCAAAAGCATCAAAAAAGAGATAAATAACCTTACGGACGTTTGTAAAAAACAGTGCTCCGTAGAGCTTGCATAATGTTTTGCGTTTTGGGTCAAGTAAAGTGGGATGATTATCACTTATGGAGTCATGAAGATGCGGAATGATTCCTTTTGGGGCCAAAATAGGTGTTAAGTAGGTTGTCATTAAATAATTTCCTGGTTGTTATCCTGAGATGTATGCTATATTAACTTTTGAAATAGACCAGTTCATTTCCATGAAGATAGAATTAGTCCTGAGCAATCCAATTAGACCGCCCTCCAAAGCAAGTCTTTATTGTTTGTCACAGGATCAGGACAACCACTTTACAGTTACTCATTTTCACCATATATTGACAGCTTTACGTTGCAGTATCTACAGTACTACTTTGTTTGTAAACCCAAAATACTATGTTAAATGGATGAACCTTACAGCTCAACGCTCTGAGTTTTGTTAACATTTGGATTCTCAAACCAACAGACACTGTAATTGGTATGGCTTTCTAAGAAAATTATATTTCTTTACGGACACATTTCACTTCTTTATTTCGAGGTTATTTGCAAGGGTTATGCTTGGGAATTCCTTAAGTAATTGGTTATTACATGTGAATATGATATAATGTGATTATAGTACAATGTTTACTAGATATATGTATTATATAAGTGTGTGTATGATTATACTACAATGTCTACTAGAATAGATATACATTAAGCTATTGAGGTGAAGAGGGGATGAGCCTGAAAATAGCCCCAAGTATCGAAGTGAAAGGCGAGATGCTAGCCCAATTGACGCATGATTTTAAAAAAATGAAAACAACCTTTTTTCTAATAAAGAAGTTCTAAATTCAATGTTGTGTTTAAAATACTTAAATGCTAAAAAAAGGAATGAGATGCCAAAAGTAAACCAACATCTAATCTTAACTCAAAAATGATTTTAACAAGAAAATAATTGAAAGTAACAAAAAACACGACTTTAAGTTACATGAATTTGTTATCTGCTACAAATAAGAGGTGTTTGAGACTAATTACTGGGTGTTACTAGACTCATTTGATAGGATCTTAAAAGAGACCCTAGAGGTGATGGGCCCTTCAAGGCAATAAGGAGCTCAAAATGGCCAAGAGGCTATAACCTCTTTGAAAGGGAGAGCCCTCAATAGAGTTTGAGGAGACGATCCTCACTTAGCTTGACTCGGTAGCCTAAGCCAACAAGGTGAGTGGCCTCAATAGCGCACTATATATTATGATCATATATGAATATTGATATTAAAACTTACTTATTTGTAGTGTTACTCATATATGCATGGGATCCTTCTAGGTAACCATTCCATGAAAAAGAAGCACGGTCAACTTAAGATTAGCTTCATTTTAATTCAGAACAAAGCCAAGAGAGCTTGCAAGGCTCAATTCAATAAAATGTACAAGATCAAGCTCCCACCACTTTGAATTCAAGCCTATAGAGTTGCGCTTGACTTGAGCTTGACAAAAGCAAAAAAGCTTACCATTGGCACATTAAAAGAATGGCCAGCTTGATCTGAGATGGATGGGTTCAGCTTGGCTTGTTCAAACCGCGACATTGAATAGTGAAAATGAAGAAAATAATGCATAAATATTATGAGAAGAATTTAACCTACACAATCCCAATAATTGCAGCTGGTGGAGAATAAGGGAGATGCCATGGCTCCCTGAAGGTATTTGGACCCATAAAATACATCCTATGAACGTGGCTTTGTGTCTCCTCGGCTCGACTGGTTCCTTGAACCTAGAAGTAGAAAAGTACAAAACAATTAAACAAACTCATGAATGGTCACTCTTGAAATAAATTGCACGGGACGGGTATCAGTTGGGGTACCTCTGCTAAGGATAGGAGGTGCGGGGACGAAGTTGGACCATGACAGCGCATGGAATCTGTGTCTTGATAAGAAGAATAACTTCTCAGCAGTTTGACTCTTAATGCACTCAAGAGACAAGCTAAAATTATCAAAATAGAAGACAACAGAAGGCTAAAAAGCCATGGACCTCCAAAAGTATATACCAACTCCTCTAGAGGGGTTTGACATTTTGGCAACTTATATTTATCAGATAAACATTTGTAAGGACAAGCTGACCGAGTTGCACCTCCTGCAAAATGGAATAAAATACAGATTCATTCATGGCAGGTAAGAACGAAAGTGACATGGGATCAGGTTAGAAAATGAAGTTTTATTGAATCTAAGATTTATATAAGAGGGGGAAAGGGACTTGCAGAACTCAATCCTTTTCAGAACATTACCTCGTACGTATATAAAAGTGGCACGATTTGGAACAAAATTAGACGAACATGGATTGCATAAGGACGGATCTGATCCAATGACATCTTTAAATGTACCCAAAGGACACTCCTGAAAATGCAATTTAATGATAAGAGCACTCTAAAGAAAGAATTTCTGAGTCAAATAAGTTGCTATTATAGTAGTGAACAAATGCTTTTAGGTACTTCTTGTATCAACAAAGAATTTCATAAGATGAAATCTGAAGAGGACACTTCAAGGCTAAGTTCAACATTTGAGATGTAAAAAGGTCAGGGACTACAGACAAAAACAAAATCGGTAGCAGGTCATAATGTGCATAACACAAACTCATCTCTAAATATAGAACAATAGAAATTGTCAACTGAGACAATTAACACAGTAAACACAATGTCTGACTAGTGACTACCAAATTCTTATCCACCAAAATGAACTAGAGAATTACAATAAGACTGAAGCATTTTAAAACTGTCTATTCATATGATATAACTACCAAAACTATCAATTCTTTAGAATGATTGTTTGTTTCTTTCAGTAACTGTCTTTAAGAAAATACAAACCCTTGTTGCCAACTTGCCATGATAAGTGCAATATAATAGTAGTTAATGTTTTAAAGGAAAAATAACTTGACAAGGAGAATGCTACTTTACATTATACTTACAAGGAGAAAGGAGAAATGGAGGCTGCTGTTGCTAAGGAAAACAAAACGAAGAACAATAACTCACATGGCCCAATATTCATCAATACTTACATTGCAGAAAGTACCAAAAAGTCCTTCTGGACATGCTTTTCCTGTAATTGTCCCTGGCTCCCCATTATATCCACCATCTCTCCCTTTTCCACCACTACATTTAATACATAAAGAATCTCAAGATCAAGAAGAACATGCCGAACCGAAACATATGAGAAATGGTAGTGATCATCAAAACCAGGAATATGAGATGAAAATGTCCAACAAGAAATAGCTCTGAGCTCTTTAAAGTCGACTAGTTGTATGCTAGTTGGTCTAAGGCTCAAAATCAACTAATTGGGGATTAGTCGGGCTAACTAGTCAGATTGGTCGGGATGATCGGCTAGTCATTGTAAAACTGACTACTGACTACTGGGCCGACTAGGACGACTTTTAAATAATTTCACATTGTGGCACATTTGCCTCTTTATTTGGTCCCAATGAGAACGTAGACAAGGGCACACCACAAAATTTCTCGGAGAGGTGGAAAATGGCTGCTCAGGTAGAGTTTGACAAAGATATTTGGCTGCTGTTCCCACATGCTTTATGGTGGACAGTTTGGTAATCCCAGAACATATTGGTATTCAGAAACAAATGCATTTCTACTCCGATAATTTGGTCTACAAAGAAACCTACAGTTTAGGCAGGATGTGCTGATTTATCCCTTTTTTGTACATTCTTTTCTTTTTAGTCTGATTACTTTTAGCGATAAAAAAATCCTTGAGAGTTAAAGACTAGGAGGTAAGGTGTCAGTATTAACAGCAATAGAAACAAACCAAGAAAAAAATAAAAAGTTGGCATGCAATTTGCAAATAATGTATAAAAAAAACAACACGGGATAAGATTATAAGACATCATCGTGATAACATCAAAAGATACAGTTTGAGTGACCAAGTAATTTAGAGAAATTAAGATGATATTAGGAGGGCACTAATGACTCCAAATTCTAAGGTTCAGTTGAAGATGGATAGCTTACCTGGCATCAATTGTTCCATTTAAAGTGGCAAGTTGTACATACTCATCCCCCATGGCAATATTTGACCAATCAAAATGAACTCTACCACCACCACCTCCTCCTCCTCCAATAGGGCCACCATCTCCACCAGCTATGGACAAAGAAGAATTATTCCCTATCACCAGTGCTTGAAGGAATAGGAGAAGGGTCCCTCCAGAACCACCTCCAAGCCCACCCACCAATGTGCCATTATAGTTTCTTTTTGATTTTCCATGGGTTTCACCATCAGCACGTAATGATCCGTAAATTTCTAATTTAGACAATGGCCACTTAGTGGAACCTATGACTGAAGAAAAACAAACACTTATTAGCCTTGATTAAACATAACATCAAGAAATATATTATATAAACAATTTAACTCTCAGATGTGGCGACAAAAGAAACAAAGCATAACTTATATGAAAATTTTCACAATTATGGCTAGTGGAAGTCAGTTCATCTGGATAGTACAGCTGTCTCAATATAGATGTAGGGAGTGTCACGAGTGCTCATGGCACTGGGATGTATAACCAATTAACCACATTAGGGGGTATTTTTACGTGAAATTGAGGGATCTAGGTATATCCATGTAATGAGGCAATGGTAAAAAATCATCTCAATTGGTTCCTATTAGCTATTGAGCTAAATCTAAAGATATTAAAATTAAGAAAATGATAGTAAACAAGATACCTCGGTTGTCGATCAGCAAATAAATTGAGCTAAAAAGTAAGTTCTAAATCAAAAGAAGTGTATGACTTGGCTTCCAAAAATATAACAAATAAAATTTGAGGTTTACAACCATCACAACTATAGGCTTGCAAGGATTTTTTGACATATATTTGCTTTAGGGTTGCAGGTCTTTGCAAACACATGGAGATCCTTTACAACTCCAGGTTGAAAAACAAAGGAGGATAGATTTGACAATATGAGACCCTACTCATTTTCACATCAACTTGTAAATTTTGTTTGTGCAGAGACATTACCAATCAATCCTCCACCAGAAGCATGTTCAAGCAAATCATTTGAGCCTCCACTTCCACTACCCAATTCACAAGGAAGATCAGCATCACCATACTTTGCACCCCCTGCGATAAACGTCCCATTGAAGAATCCAGCCCCCCCTTTTCCTCCATGTCCAGCACCACCTCCAGCTCCATGGCTTAAAATTTTTCCCTTACCCATACCTTCTTTACAACCTGTAAAAGTTATCCAAGATTCAACATGACATTTATGGGAGAAAAGAAAAGTATAAGTTGAACCAGAATAAGAATTAAAATTGTCGATAAGATTGTTTCAGACATAACCGATCAAAAAAAAGATTAATTCGCACATAGGTATCAGGATATATCACCTAATTCAGATGCACTTAACATGCCCATATAGTTGATAACGACAGTCCTTGCTCTGTGAATACGAAGAACACTTGCTCTTATAGAACCATTAATGATAAGATCTTCAACACGACAGATCTGAGGAACTAAAATATTAGATCAACCAAAGAAAAAATTGATTGTATTTAAATACAAGCTTTTGATGACTAATCAGCATGATCAACTTAGAATATCATAAATTTAAACATAGAATTATTTTTTCTAATTAATTGATAAATTTTGTTTACAAGCTCTAAGACTTCAACTAGAAAATTCCTAAAACAAACAGAAAAATGTGAGTAAGTTGTTTTCAGTTAGAAAGCTAAACAATTAAAACTTTTTTGCAGAATTTCTTTTGATTTATATCCCCAGCCTGTGTCTCTTAGTGGGGCATAGCACTAATGACTTTTTCCCTCTCTCATTCTAAATATAAAAATTAGCAGCATCCAATCATTGGATTTGAAAAAAAACATGGCTCTTGCTTCTATAAAACTTTAGTGAGCAAAATAGGAGAAAAGCAGCTCTGTAGACAGAAGTTAATATCCAATCTCAAGTATGAGTAAAATGTTGGAGGTCCCATTATTTTCTTAAATGTTAGGAGTTAACGATAAACAGAAGAAATTTATCAGAATATCTTATGGCACATCTTAAATATCTTTTTTCTAATCTGCTATTGTGCATCTTAACATTTAATGAATATGCAAAACAAAATTAAGTAGCATTATAGGTAATAGCTTCGAATACATTTCTAGAGTGTACCCATTTCAATTGAAAAACACCTTGATAGGTATGTCCACAGATCGGGAAATGATCCACTTGGCAAGGTCCTAGAACGTGAAAAACTTGAGGAAATACAAACATTGGAAAAGCAAGCGCAGACATTCAATAATGCTATTGTAATGTCTAATTTTAACTTAACGATAAGTACCACTTGCTCTAAAAAAGAAGCAAGATATAACTTCAAAAGTTAAATACACATTTCAGCATGCAAAGAAACAAATATATCCAATCAGAGAGAAAATTTTGGCAGAACAAATAATTACAAATGCTAGTGCAACCACAGACAAGCAAACTTACATGTAATGTAAATGACATTGTACTGTTAACATGACAGTCGTCTGGAGGTTCTATTATCTCCAATGGACATGTTTGACTCTCACAGCGTGATCGAGTTGCCCTGGGAGAAGCATACATCCCAAAGTTTTCAGCTTAAGCATGCAATTTGTATGATGCAGCCTGAAAAGGACAAAAATTACAGGCACTGCCAGATGAAGACTTACAAAGTGCTTTCCTTTTCACTGTCTAGTGGGGCTTGAAGTAAGGCCCCAGGTCCTACCTATGCAATCATAAAAATGTACAAGAAGAAATTAGGTTACTAAATGAATAAGGAAAAATGTGTTTCTATGTTGGTAAATACATGCCATGTATCACAGTTCTTGTGAGTATACCAACCATGATCTAGTTACGATGGTCACAAACAGTATTAACCTTACAGGGAAGAAAACTATTTATGATCGCAATATAACATTGCGAACAATGAGGATATCTCATGAAAAAATTGCAACTATGTTAACGTCTTTGTCACTTGGCACCAAAAAAGAATATCATGAACTATTTGTAGATTTAGATCACCACGCCACTTTCATTAGTCTGTAAAATTGAAGCTATTATTCGATAGTAATTGCTATAGGAAAAATGGGGTTCCATCATTCACACGAAGAGGAAACAGAAAGAATGGCATATAGATAACCTGAGTCTTGTGTGTAATACACTACAAAAAGAAATAAGACCTGGTAAAATAAGAGCAACCAGAAAGAAATATATGTGGAGTCAAAAAAAAAGATAAATATAAGCCTTTCTGTTCTAAACTCTCGGAAGTACACTTCGATATAGGTGTATAGCCTTTTAGAATAGTTGAATTTATGTAAAGTGTTTGCTTTGGTACATCTGGTATAAAGAAAAGTTGTGTTCTTCAACCTGAAAGGTGGCTTTGCAATATCAGCCCAATGAAATTTTGGTCTTAAATCTTACAGTTCTTTTATAGTAATGCATTTGATTTTCGATTTTTTTATCAGTAAGGAAACTATATTAATAAGAAGCCAAAAGTAAGACATTTGATATTCGACATCTCATAAACCTTAAAAGATAAAATATGTATTTCAGAAATTTAGCAAATCGCAGGAAACTAGAAAGATAAGATATGTATTTCAGAAATTTAGCAAATTACAGGAAGTCAGGAACCTTGAAAGATATGTATGTCAGAAGTATAGAAAATCACAGGATAAGATGAAATAAGTATATCATCTAGTATCTTACAGCAATACTGTAGAATAGGGACAAGAAAACTCTCTGGGCTCTGATTGCATCACCATGTCCAGATAATGCTAGTAGTCCTTGACCAAAAACTCCCAATTCCCCACTGGAACAAATGACAGAATTGTGCTGCCAGAGAAACAACAATTACATATAATTTTGGCAAAGGATTAAGAACGAAAACACACTCGTACAAAAAAAACGAAGTAAACAGCCAACAACCAGCATTTAACATACCCTGAGAACAACTAGATTTCGAACTTCGAGCAAAGAGGTCCCAACATCTTTATCTTTACCACCATCAATTTCAATCTTAGAATCCCACATGAGCAACATTTTTACATACATTCTGAAAGCACCATAGACCTAGAACCAAAAAAGTTTTAAAAAAATGAATGTTCTGAAATGCAGAAAAGTGTGATGTATATTATACTATAACGAGAAAGAGGTCTGACTAAAGTTGGAGAATTGGAAGAGGAAAACAAGCTTAAATCTAAGAATGGCATAAATAAAAAGAGGGTCAAGTATGAACAACATAAAAGACCGGAGGGAACAATGGACAAAATATGGGTGAAATATTCAAGCCAAGGCCGTGTTAATCAAAGGTTTCTCATTATCACCATAAATATTTGTGCAAAGGGGAGAAAAGTACAGAAAAATATGGGTGAAATATACAAGCCAAGGCTGTGTGATCAAGGGATTGTCATTGCCACGATAAATATTTGTGCAATGGGGAGAAAAGGGCATTCAGCAGACAGCAGGCACATTTTTTGGACTTACAATTGTAACGCCACATTGCTACAATTACTTTACATCTTTTGCTACTAGTACCATCAGGTCTTCTATTCAGAACTTCTTGGTAACTCATCTCAGGTGTGAATTCACAAGGTAGCACTTTCACTCCACCATGCACCTTCCTACGAGCTCTAGAATGGATATCAGTTGCGTAGTGCAACATAAATTTCAACTTCATTTAAAATCTTGATCACTTAAAAGTTACCCTGATCTTTCAAAAGCCATTCCCATATCACCATTATGTATTGATTATTTCCATATAACTGACAAGTTTAACTGCATTCACTAAATTTATATACACTAAATAAAAGAATGGACAATTTAACCCCCAGCATACTCTATATCTTATCAAAGACGAAAATGCCTGAGTAAGAATCTGAACTTATATATGCAGTAAAGCATGTTATTAATCTTATTGCAAAATTTTAACCTCCTCTTAAAGCCATTGTCCTTCACTTAGTTTGGCAACAGCTTCAAGAGGCAGCATTGGCTAAAGCAGAAACTCATCACTGATTATTGTCACCTCTTGAATTTATATCTAGAGATAGTACATTCGAGCTGTTCAGAAATATGAATTTGTATCGCATGCCTTGATGATAGAATTGCTCATCAGAAGTTCTTCAGCAACCATCTCAAATTCTGAAACAGGCAAATCGGATAACCCAAAGCTTATCTGCCCCCCACTGAGCAATCTGATCTGTCCTCTTACCTGAATGGTACAGAGAATTATATAAATATACCCAAAAAAATCACGTACCTACGTAAACTAAAAAAGAAAAAGAAATCAAAATCCATAAACAAGGAAGTGCCACCATTCACTTTGGCAAATCAAATTTGAATAACCAACCTACAAGTGTATAACATGTTATTGAAATGAACCTGTATTATTCGATATTGAGAAGAATGATGGTTTTGGTAACAACTAACAAAAGCATCATTACATGCTTCATGCATACATAAGAGACTTTATATATGGATAATATTAATCAATTATTAAATATATTAATTGTTAGTTAATATGAAATAGACAGCAATTAGCAATATATTTTACATCGATACCATCATACGATTGAATGCAGAAAATAAATGGCCAAAAAAATGGAGAAAATAAAAAGGCATGCATCTTGTTCCTCCCTAGTATTCCCTTGGTGTTTCCAAGTTGATGACAGGCAAGTCTTCTGAAAGTCCTCAGCTCCTCGCCATCGCAATGATTCCCGTCCTCAAAGCATAACGTTAAGAAAATAACATTGAGGACCAAATTCCACCTTCTCAGCTTCATAAACTTAAACCCACTCCTTGAACGAAAAATGAACTTCACCAATTGATCACCAATCACTTTCTATTGACTATTGAAGAGGAAGGTGAATATGACCTATCTCCTTTAAAGCCAAAGACTAGAGTAGGTTTTGGCTTTTGGGTCATAATTGTATAAGTTTAAATGGCTATTTTATGGCCATTTTTTATCGGAGTTGAAATGGCTATTAAATTGTTTACATTTCTTTTATTGTGAAATTGCAAATGGTTGTTTTGTGTTTCAAATCACGAATAAATTAGAATGACCTCTTTATCATTGTGTTTGACCCTCGCCCCACTGATGGTGGGAGCCTCTTTTGAGGTTATAGTGTTAATGTTAACAATGAAAAGGACGGTGAAAGCACTGTAAGCAACTAAGCATGTTACGTGATTTTCTAGCTAAAATCAACTTGCAATCGCAAGACAGATTTGCAAAGGCTATCCAAAAATTCCACCATGCTAGACATTACTTAATAGTTATTTAAGCTTTATGTTGACATAGAAAGTTAACAGAGAAAGTGAGTCCAATCCAGTTGCAGCAATATTGACTATTGAGTGAAAAATACGTTTAAGATTGCACTGCAGAAAAGGCAACAAAGTGGAATGTAACCTGCACTCTCGTCCAAAGTAAAGGAACCAATACTTTTGCACCGCTCTCCACAAAAACATTTGACCAAAGCATCATGGTTGGAAAATCCAGAAGAGGTGTTTCTGTTTCTGTGCTAAAGTTATCATTGCTGACTTTGAGACTCCTCAATGACCTATCAAAGGTTGTACCAGCTGCACCAGCATTTGCAGGGCACCCAAAACTCTTCCCTCCTAAAGCAGAGGACAAAAATCATAGTGACATTGCTAATTGCATAAACGCATTTGAATAAATAAAGAATCATATTCATAATTAAGGGCTTTTAGCTGATTGGGCCAAAATATCATAATTCTCAAATTTGGTTGGATAACTTTCTTTGATTGCATTTTTTGCACCTAAAATAAAAGTTTCAAAGTCAAGTGCTCCACCATATCTCAAAGGTACAGTTTCTACTAGGTAAATTTACAGCATATCATCTTAAACATATTAGCTTCACTCAGAAAACAAAGTGAAATCTCTTCACCATAACTTTGACCACCAAAAAAAAACACAACGAAGAAATTATCATTTGTATAACTGTGTACAAAATCCAAAATGAATGGGAGCAATACGAACCATGTGCGCTAACGAGCACATCTTGTATGCTATAGCAATCCAGTGATATCCTTCCACCACCACCACCACCCCATCCACTCCCACCAGCAGCACTGATCATGCCCTCACCTTTTCTTTAAAGTCAATTATATAACATCAGTATAACTCTTAGATAGAGTACAATACAGCTTTCTTGAAATCAAGCAGAATGTGGAAAATATAATTTTGTGATGATGTGAATTAATTGTGTGATTAAACTTCATAAGAATCTATTCAGAAAATTGAAATGGTCTCAACATGGATTACATACTATCGAAAGGAATATAAATAAGAAACGCCAATAAAAGCACAAACAATAGTGGGCACTACTTCTGTTCTTATAGAGAAAATTTCATCAAGTTGACTAGATTCCGCTCAACCAACATAACGATGAACACTATGTTTGTTTCCCTTGTAAAAGAGGTTAGAAGAGCCAACTACTTTACATTGACATATTTCAGGTCTTAAATTTATATTTGAGGAAATATGCTCACAGAAACATTAGTTGTTTTTTTTACCTTTTCTATTGAAGTGCATATATCTTAAACACAAATTTGTGAATATTTTGAAGTTTATTTGATTGCAAGAATAATAAACCTGATGTACTCATAGCACATATAATTTTGTGTTAAATTCTATTTCCAATTAAAGCTACAATGGTTTTCTCAAAATATGATTGGTTATGAAAAAAGATATTAAGTGCATTACTATGATGCTCATGTTATTTACTAGCATTATAAGAAAGGGATGATGGAAAAGCACAACTGCAAGGACTTACAGCTTCAGAGCATGAATTACGATGCTACCCCCCGATCCACCTCCTCCTTTAAGACTTCCATCACCACCTTCTGCAGTAACATAACCATCAAGGGAAAGGGTATTGTTTGCCTTTAGCATTACTCGACCTCCTCCATCACCTCCATATTGTTCATTAGAGGACGTACTACCACCTTTACTCCCATAACTCCATGGAGAAGACAAAGTGGACCATGCATATACATCCCCACCCCAATTAGTTTTGTTCTTTTTCAAACAGGATGCACCACGACCCCCATGTCCTCCACCAGCTCCATCTAAGGTAGATGGTGTGCCACTTGTCTGGGCAGGTGGTGGCCCACCTAAAGATGATGTATTTATAGATGAATAATGCTCTAGAGTAATACTTTCAGCCTCAATAGCTACAGAACCAGCAACAATAGTGGCATATTTAGAGACTTTGAGAATTCCAGTTATATTAACTATTATAGAGCATCCTTTAGTTGGACACTGAATTGAAACATGTGGTGAAAGCTCGAGATTTCCTGTTCCAGTAATGCATAGATCACCATCCAGCTGTAGATCTGAGTTCAATGTGCAGGTTGAATTTAATGAACCAACACCTTTCAAATCATAGCATGATATTGTTTTCTTCACATAACGTAGAGAATACTCTTCATCATAGCAAAATGGAATCCTTTTAAGGCTCTCTTTAAAAAACAGTTCAAGATGGCCCTCAGCAATAGCTTGTGATTCATGACCACTAATGGCATGACATTGAAAAATACTGGATAGCAGAAGCTGTAGAAAAATAAGGAGATGCCCCGACAGAAGGCACCAATGGATAAGCCCATAATTAAGCAATGGCAGTGTGACCATTATGTAAAACAAGGACCGTCAGAAAGTCAATTGTTGAAGATGGTATATCCATCATACACACTACCCTGTTTTTGAAGCATGGGAGCTGTTTAGCTTTGTCAACCAATACAGGAATTCTCTGAATTTCGAAATAGCGGGCTCATCAAGTCAGAACTTCAGGAAATGCATCCAACCATTAGGCCATAATGTTCCTTTCCCACGATTGAACTCTGAACAATCATAGACCTGCAATGAAGATGGGAATGACTTTGTTAGTAGTTATAATGGAACAAATGTTATAAAAACACAACTATGTAAAAACTAACATAATGTGTCAATTAGAATTATGAAACAAAAGACATGTCAATTTACACTGCCACTTTGTGCCAGATACAGGAGTAACATGTGAGTTTATAAGATCCATGGTTAATTAGTTATTGGAGCAACTAGCCTTGTCACCTCATAGTTCATCCTGGGTGAGCGGTAAGCACAATGAGCTTCTTGATGCACTCCCCATGAAGAAGCAATTGCCTTTCAGGGGCACCTTGCCACCTCAAATGCCACTTGCATCACATTAAATTAATGTAATATCCCCTAAGGGGTATCTCTATCCCTCAAATGTGACTAGTGGATCCAAAAGACTGTCAACTTGAATATTGAATTCTCTTTGTTGTTGTTGCTTTTATTTTATTAGAGGTTGATAGCTAGTTAGGTTGTTTTGTTGTTGGGGATTGAAGCCAGTTTTTTCGGAACGAACTGCATGTCACTTAACTGTGATTCTTGGTGAGTTTCATTTTTAGACTGCCCCATCTAGTTTGGGATTAAAGATTTTGTTGTTTTGTTGTCTACATGTTGCTCCACTCACTCTTTGGTTTCTGACATAAACATAAATCCACAACTCCCATACGAAATAGATTTGTAGGGCTTCAGGGCACTACGGCTTTATTAGGCTCTTGGAGTATATAACAAATCTCTCGGTCCCTCCAACACGTTAATTGAATGGCCCTCTTCCCTCTTTAGTTAGAATATCCAATAGCTCAAAATTCGACTGCCACCAGATCGTTACAATTGGCGCATAGAGCCAAGTGTTCCAGGAAGTTTGCCTTAAATTCAACCCTGTAGCTATAATCGGCGGGTATAACTTTCGCTTCACCTCTCTTCTTCCCATTTTCTTCTCTTCGTGATTTAGTTGGAATTCTATTGTTTTGAACCGAATTAGTTATATTGAGAAAACCCTCCAACTTGTGCTCCCATGGAGATACCTCTTAGTTCTCAATAGTAATGGACGTTTTTGGTTATCTGTTGGTCTTAGAGGATTGAGGCACTTCAGATGTCTTGAATATGGTGAAATTTGAGTTCCCTCTATTCCACAAAACATCGGTAAGCGGACTAACGATTAGGGAACGATCCCGACCTCATCGAAGGAGCTCACGACGTAACCACGTGAAACTCGTAAACGCAACAATAGATCTGAATTACTCGATAACAACTTCAACTAGGCGTTGAGAAAATCTATGCACAAACGCGAATTCCTTGATAAATTAGTACAAAAAACAAGTTCTGGAAATGAGATGAGACGAAGCGGAAGGGGACGAAATTACCTCCGAAGGGAAATTTGAGGCTGTAGAGACGGAAGTAGAGAAGGGATGGAAGGAGAAGAATGAGAGAGTCGATGGTGACGGGGAGGAAAGTACGTCCCCGGCGTGGGACGCCGGTGAGCGGCGAGGTTGGTGGTCAGGGCGTCGTCGGGATGGAACCCGGCAAAAGGGAAAGTGATATTTGTTTTGTTGTTCACACTCTAATTGAACTTCACTCATGTGGAAGGAATGCTTTTTTAGGCAGTGAGAAATGAGAACTCACTCGATCCGACCCGACCCGACTTTGCGGTGGTGGGTGGAGGTACGAAACAAGGATGAAACATAAGTTAAACTCATCCTCCGAGAAAGTCAATGTGGCATGTTCGATTTTATTGGAGTCCAAACCTGTTCAGAATGTTCTTACTTATGAGTTCAGAATGTCGATGGCATGGTGATCTTACTTAAATGTGTAACATCTTGTATCGTGCTTAATCCATTTATGTAGGTTGCAATTTTAAGTTAGATAAACGGATCAACTTCCAGCATTGGAAAAAGAAACAACGAATTGAAATCTCTATTTTAAAAATCGGACCGAGCCAGCAATCAGACCGAAAACCAGAGGTATACCGGTCGGTCCATGGAAAAAATTGGTCTCCACCTCAAAACCGGTGCGAATCGAAAAAAACAAAAAAATCCCGTCGAACCAGGTTGAACTAGTTTTTCTTTAATTAAACAAAAATCACAAAATCAAGAATTTTTCTATTTTTTCGGTTTTCACTTTCCCAATTGTGCACATTTTAGAGTTAGGATTTGAACTCCACCTCCGCCTCCTCTAATTCCCGACTCCACCCCCTTGGCCCACCTCCCGAATCCAACTCTACCAGTCCACCCCCACCTCCTCCAATCCCGACTCCACCTCCGGAGCCCGACTCCGAGGCAGTACGAAATACCCACCACCTTTAAGCTCAATCACAACGAGCAAGAGTGGCTGCAAAAAAGTATATTTAATTCAATTATATTCACGTGTATACGAAATTCATGCATCACGTTGAAACTGAAAGAAAGAAAAAACCTAAACTTTGCCCGTGCTCAAAATTCCCTGCATAATAACAAAACAAAGTTTTAAATTACAAAAAACATTTTTCAATTTAGCTAATTTTTTTAATTATATGTGAAATTCTAACCGATGACAGCCTCGTAACACGCGTGTAGTGAGATGAATAGTTTTGGTGCCAATTCACGCAACTTTATTTCCAACCACTTCTGACCATTACTCAAGAGTTTATTCTATTTAAAATGAAAGCAATAGTTTATAAATTTATTTTAACGATTTAATAGCTATTAGTGTGAGAACCCAAATCCCTCCTTAGGGACTAATCTTGTTTAAGGTTGGCTAATAGGTTTGTCGACTTAGGTGGCAGGAAGATGTGATGGTTAGGGGTAGGGGTGTAAACTGGTCGGGTATGCTCCTATCCGTACCCGGCTAAATTAGCGGGTACGAGTATATACCCAGCAAAAAACATGTATACCCGTACCCTTTAAGTTAGCGAGTACGGGGCGGGTAAACGGGTATAGCGGGTATAATATATAAAAATATAATATATAGTATATAAAATATATTATATATATAAATACAAGAATTCTCTAGTGAGCCCAGGGCTCAACTTTTCTAAATTAAGCCCCCACAATATCCACCACTCATTTCAAATTGTAAGGTAGATTAAGAAAAAAAACGGTTATGCTAATGAATGGTAAGATTAACTGTAAATAAGATCCAATGGTGAGATTGTAGGGGGCTTAAACTAAATTTGATGAGCCCTGAGCTCACTAGAGTTTGACCCTATATAAATATATAATATATAAAAATATTAAGGTGACCTTGTTTTTTCAGGGTAAGAAGGGGTAGAGAAAATGCCTCGAGCCAATGTCCGAGTACCAGGCAATACGGCGCTGAAGTAACCCATGTCATACTCCCAGGAAAAGCTCGAACGACCTTAAACAAAAGGGTACCTATACCCGAAACCGACACATGTGGGTAGGTAGAGAATACCTAGAGGCGCGAGATAACTCTCTAAGGAACGGGACTTGGCGTGGCCGTATCTAGGTGTGTGCGTTCGAGAAAAAGTTGACCGTCGAATCACATCTCTACTGCTCCAGCCGCTCGCTGTAATAGCTTGCTTCTCGGGGGGATCGCACCCCGGCAAGCGCCACTCCTGCGCAATGAGTGTAGGCATTAGCCGAAGCAAGCCAGGCTTGAGCTAACTCACTCGCTTCCGTTGCTTGTTCACGAACGCGTGTAGGCGTTAGCCGAAGCAAGCCAGGCACTCACTCGCAGAAGTCCCTTGCTTGTTCGTGCTAATGGACGAGGCCTGCCGCCGAAGAACGAGCTACGGTGACGGTCAGAGTGTAGGTCACGAAGGCCAGAAGCGAAGTTGGCTCGCTCGCTCCGCTCGTCCCTTTCGTTCGCCAGCAACGTCGCGCTAGCGCGCTCTGGAGTTGCTTGTTGGGTGGTGTGGCTGAGCCAGAGTGGGCTCAGCAGTCGGCCTATGTATCCGGGCGCACACGTAGAGGCATGATTAGTTCCACGAATTTCATTGCGCCGACCATAGTAAACTCCTTCTCGTTGTACCGAAATGGAGGTCTGATTTGAACGACCAGGTACAACATCACATTTGACACCTGAGGAAGGTACAACCCAACTATGAGGTACATCAGCAGGTGTTACAATCATACGTAGATGACTTTTGGTTGGTACTACCACTCTATTGTCCACTTCTAATAAACGTGATTGACCCAATTCTGGATCATCTTTTGGAATCATATAACTGTCAAAAGTTAGGGAGTTTTCATCGGAGCTGTTATAGTCTGAATACTCATAAGTCCAATACCATTGATGTCCTATCGCTTTGATAGTAATGGTTGGATCCACTACTACCTCGTCCATTGAGTATAACAGAGCAAATGATGGGAGGGCAATGAACATCGCGATGATACTCGGAAATATGGTCCGAATAATCTCGATAGTAGTTCCATGAACAATCCATTGCGGGATTTGGTTTTTTTGCTCGTGGAAATGGTTATTTTCGCCCTTATTTGAAGCTTATATCAGAGGAATTCGGTTCCAGTCTTTATGTCCTCTCCGGACATTGCGTGTGCTCGGGGTAGAAGTTTTGTATAAATGTATCACCATGTTAATGTTATTAAGTATTTTGCTTTAAGTTCTTTTCTCTATAACAGGTGGAATAGAATAACCCGGTTGAAGCGTAATGATCATACGTCTGTAATTGTAATGCATTGTATGCCCCATTCTTCTACCCTTTCCAGGGAGTCGATGACTATTCATAGCTATTACCTTGACACCAAAAAATATATTATATAAAAATATATAATATATCTTAACGGGTATACGGGTACGGGTAATGCGTATACCCGTACCCGACCCGTTTATTAACAGGGTAAACAGGTACAAGTATACGGGTTTGAATTTTTAAACGAGTATGAGTTTTTGTGCCCATACTCGTACCCGACTGGGGCGGGTGACCGAGTATACGGGTATTGCCCGCCCCGTTTACACCCCTAGTTAGGGGTGAGGTGTGCGGTAGGGGTTTGACGCTCGAGAGGTTTGGGTTTAAAATGAGCAAAACTCATTTCCATCTCATTCACTCTTCCTTTCTTCACTCTCTACTCTCTCTCTCTCACTCGTATCACCCTCTCCCTCTCAAGGTGTTCAGGCGGCATAGGTGGTCAGAAGCAAGTATTAGAGAAGAAGGAGATTCAGGTTTGTTGGTTCGTCAGAAGTACAAAGAAGAAGGTGGTGATCGCCATCGACGTTTGGAGCTTCGTCGACCCTGAGAAATGTATGTCAGGTTCAATTAGATGTTCACACAATGGGTGTGAGCGGCCGAGGGCATTGTCGAAGGTCGAAAACCTCGTCAATGTTGAGGGGAGCAAGATTGTTGCACGGGAACGGTCGACGAATGTGGCTTTGGTCGATCGGTTGTAGTGTTAATGTGCGATTTTTACCCGCACCGGTTGAACGATGTCTTGTGGAAGTCGACCGATTATGCTTAATTTTGCGGGAAGAAGATGACTCTATTATTTTTCGATCGAATGAGAACTTTTGTCGTTCGACCGATTGGATCTAAAGTAAGTAGGTTGGGGGGCTAGACCATCTAAACGGTCGAACACCTTAAGATTTGGTTCGACCAATTACTTAAGTGAACTTAATGTAGAAAGTCCCTGTTATGAGCGACCGGTTGTATTTTGGTTTAATCGGTGTTTGCTTGAGAAAAAGTAGAAAGTCCCTGTTATTTTTGGTCGACTGGAATCTCATTGTCATTCGACCGTTGGGATGATTTGTTTAATATTATATGTGTCGTAGACCTTCCAAACGGTCGACCGCTTATGGACTTTTGTTCGACCGTTGAAGCATGTTTTGTTCGACCGATGGTTTGTGGTTTGAACCGTCTACCAGTCGACCGCTTTTCCCTTTTCGGTCGACCGTTGGTGCACAGAATTGTTGTTCATGTTTATGAGCGCGTTGGCACGTGAGTTTCTTTTATGACTATTGTGATTTCATGACATATGCATTGAGACCATATGTAGTAGACATGAGAGACTATAGTTCCCATTTACATGATATATGTGGCTCTACGGAGCAAGATGACTATTAGCTTGTGTGGCAACGGAGATGACCGTCTAGCCTGTTTGACGACATGTATGACCGACCGATGTTGTTCCGGCGGGTATGATCGTCCAACTGTGGCACGATTGACAAGTATGACCGATCAGAGTGACGACTTTGGCGGGTGTGGCATTGCGACCATGAGATCATATCTGATGATGACTCGGAAGTGTGTGTGACCTTCACTGATCCTCACGCTAGTGTAGCCGCGACTGGGAGTGAGTCATGTACTCTTTGTATGACTGCATGTGTCTACGGTGAGTATTTTCGGATGTCCGATCATGTTTTGATTTATGACCATATGACCCCTGTGTGGGGAAATGATTGTTATGTTTTATGTTTCCATGATACTAGTATGATAGGTCATGTATTGCATGTGCATGTAGGTGAGCTTGGTATACGGGATTTCCTTGTGGAAACTCAGGCATTATTATTTATGTTTCTTTCGGAACCTTTTAGGTGTTGAGCGGTGGTGACTGAGGATGAGTACATTTAGGGATCAGATCCTCGAGTCTATTTTGAGGTTGTTATGACTAATTGTTTTTCATGTCTATTGTACTTTGATGTAGTTATACTTTTGACAACTCTTGTATATGGTGCACCTTATGGTATATATATATAATTTTGAGTAGTGTTCTCATGTGATTTGATGTCTCTTGATTATCGTTTGAAAGTTTAAAATGTCCGTTGTTTTCGAGGACATTACAATTAGTGCCAAAAGTGAAATCTTTTGTTGGCTTAAAAGAGAGAACAAGATTCTTATTCGTGATATTTTTACAAAAAAGAGAATCAACGTCGACCTTATTTGTCTGTGGGATTAACCAAGAACCAACCAACCATATCTTCTTTGGTTGTGATTTTGCTTCAAAATTGTGGAGTCTTGTCGTGGAATTAGGCCTCAACCTTGAGGCTTCTGATAACTAGTATTATTCATCATTTTTTTGTATTGCTAATGATATATAACTTAGTATGGGACAAGTACGGGTACAATAACATTTAAATCGGTATATATCTGTATCCGTACATGTTTAGTTAGGCAGGTATGAATACGGGTATGACCATACTCGCCTCATTTACACCCCTACTTGTATTTGTATTTTTCTTCACAGTCAACATCACATCAAATTGTTTCGGATGAAAATCGTGAACTTGTTTACCTCTTTTTGTTCAAATGAATGAGTTCGACTATCACTCTCGATTCTGACCTTTTGTAGAAGTAGATCTCTCAAACTCTTAATCGACAATAGCTATGTTTGCTAAGAGCTTCACTGTTATTTTGAATTGTTGAATTCAGTAGACTTTCTTTGAAGGTACAATCTTCAGTGGATTCTTAACACAAAATGCTTTAGTAGGCTGATTAAGACACTTCCATTTTGAAATGAAAAATCTGAAAAGCAAAAGAATGAGATTTCATTTTTAAGAATACAGTCAGAGATTTCTTGTAAAGGTTGAACCAAATATTTGGACGTTAATACCTCCAAGACCAAACTCAGACTTCAACCCACCGCTAAGATGGACAAGGGAGGAGTTGGGTGTAGCTAAGGCATTGGGAGCAGCCAAGGCGTATGGCGGGTAAGTGACCCTTCATCTCCTTGCATTGCGTGTTGCTACATTTAAACAGGAAAAGAGGTAACAACAGGTCGTGGGTGGAGGTTGTAGGATCGTGTGGGTTATGGGTTCACTAATCACTTTTAATCTAATCACCTACTTGTTTAAGCAATCGATATGCGCAGCGGAAATTTAAACAAAACAAGCAAGTGTAGGAATAATGCAAACCACAAGAAGTCGGGGCGATTTTTATAGAGGTTCGGCACCCCACCCGGGTCCTAATCCTCTCTTGCAAGCTCCGCTCGGATCACCGAGCTCCGCCTACGACTTCACTATCCGCTCCCCGTTCCGGGCCGGGAGACAACGCCTTACAACCGTCAAACTCGCGAACAACCCTCGCCGAGCTTGGAATATTCCTCTCACAATCCGAGAGGGACACTTCGGGCTTTCACCGAAGTCCTTGCTTCCTTTTACAACAATTGTAACCTTGAGTGGAACAACACTCTCTAATCTTTGAGCACACTTGAGTAGGATGAAGAAATGATCACTAAGTGTGGAAGGTTTGTAGCTTTGAGTGTTTGGAATTCTCTCTAAAGTTTGGGACAAGTTTGTAGTGGGAGAGTTGTGTTAAAATGTGTTTTACAACTCTATTTATAAGCATTAGAGAGAATAGATCCGTTGGGACAAGATTTGGTTGGATATTGTGCAAAGAACACAAAGCAGAAAATCGGGCTGCAAATCTGTCCAGAAACGGTCGACCGAAAAGGTGCAACGGTCGACCGAACGCTTGGGTTCGATAGGGATACGGTCGACCGAAATATGAATCAGTCGACTGAACACTTAAGTCTATTAAGAACACGGTCGACCGAACATGGTTACCAGTCGACCGAAGAAGCGTTTCGGTAAAGGGAAAATTGGATCGGTCGAACGAAATCGTATCGACCGATAGCAGGGAATTTTTGACAAGGTTAAACGGTCGACCGAACTTGGCACCTGGTTCGACCGTTTGGTTAAGTATATGGAGGTGTATATAGTTTTAATACGAATACGACCGTTGGGCATATACGACAAGAATAACGGTCGGAACAGTAAGTTCAAACGGTCGACCGAAAGATGTGGTGCGGTCGACCGAAACTAGGCAGGAAAACACAAACTGGATAACTTGATCATCCGGTCGACCGAACGGCATGTTGCGGTCGACCGAATGTGGGCAGACAGTTAGGTTTCAGATTTAGTGTTTTCCGATCTAAGTTTGGGTGATCTATTGAAGTCCAAATAATGTGAAATTTCGTGTGTGACTTCTATAGGGAACCTAGTGTGTGATTAAGTTGATTTTAGCTCAAGTATGCTCAATTACACTTTGTTCCTAAGACTCAAAAGAAATCAAGATTACATGTCTTCGATTTAGCTTTAATTACATGTCTTGACTTCATTTCCTTCTTTCTTGAGTCTTGATCACCTGTAGAGGTTAGCACAATACAATATATATGCAATGCATAGTGTGTGCTATCCTAATTAGGATTCGGTTGATTAAATCATCAAAACATAAGATTAAGGCCAAAAAGCCAACAATCTCCCCATTTTTTATGATGGCAACCGATATCTTAATACTTGAAAATTTTATATGTAAACTATGCATATAAATGCTCCCTCTATTGATGTGCATAGTTTTTGTTCAAGTTTTATCAAGTTTTTCAAGTTACCCCCTTAATTATCTCTCCCCCTTTGACATCCATCAAAAATAATAATTATTTAAGACTTTAAGCATAGAATGTGGATGTCTTGTAATGAAGTTGCTCCCCCTAAATTTTGCACTTCATTACTCTAATTAAAAGATATAACATTTAAGCTCCCCCTATCAATAAGGCTAAATTGAAACAATGAGTATGAAGAAATTTAAGTTCAATTAAGTTTCTTCTTAAGCCTTATTCTAACATCCATTTAGAATTGACATTTAAAATCAATGGATGTGATAAATGATTTGCAATGAATAGGGTATATGATTTGCAATGAATTAAACATCTAAGGATATGACAATTAAGCATATTAACTAGATTAGAGCTAATTTTTCAGAAAATTCAAAGATAGAAATTTTATACCAAACTTGAATTTGATTAGCTCCAATCTTGACTTGGTGATGCAACCGGATTTGAATTTGACTCTTGAGCTCACCCGGTCACCACCAATTTCCTCCTCAAGCTCCTACAAGTGTATACTTAGTTACCCAAACAACTTTGGGTCCTTGAACATTAGCTTTTGGGATCCAAACCATTTTGGTTTTGGGTGCCCACACACTTGAGGAACTAGATTTAACAAATAAATGCTTGCCATTTAAAGTAGTATGAGATACATGGTTTTTCAAATGCACATTGTATCCTAAACCATGTTTAGCTAATGATTGTCTTTGACTACTCAAAAGCATATCAAGCATTTTTGTTCCTTTAATGAACATTTCAAGATCTTTTCTTAATTGCATATTTGACACTTTAAGATCTACATGTTCATCAATAATGGGTGTTTTACTTAGACTAGCAAGTGATGATTCATTTGATTCAAGTCTAGCAATCACCTCATTCTTTTCATTCATGATTAATTCAATTTGGCATTTGAGATCATTTATAGTTTTTCTAGCATTTTTGTTCTTTTCACAAATAATCTCATATTGTTTAACTAAATCATGAAATGCATTTTGTAGCTCATCATGTGTGTAAGATTCATCATTAGCATTAGAATTGGAGCTATCACTAGAATATGATTTACTTGAACATGAATTACTTCTAGTGGAATAAGATTTGGAGGAGTTGGAAGCTACCTCACTTTGTTCATCTTCAATGGGCATGAAGCATGAATGTGCAACCTCTCTTCTACTTTGCAAGGAAGAAGATGATGATGATGGAGATGAAGAATCATCCCATGTAGCCTTGTGTGCTTCCTCCTTCCTTTCTCTTCTCTTGCTCTTCTCCTTTTCTTTTCTCCTCTCCCTTCTCTCCTTTTTCTTCTCCCCTTCTCTTCTCTCATTTTCACTCTCCTCCTTCTCCTTCTTTTCTCTCTTTTCACTTCTTCTCTCCCTCCTCTCATTTTTCTCTTCTTTATCCTTCTTGAGGTATTTGAAGAAGTCTTTTGCTAGGACTTCAATGTCCTCATCTTCTACACTCCTCCTTGGTTCATCTAAATTTGCATGTAATGCCAAGGTGGATTTCTTCTTGGTGGTTTCCTTCTCCTTCCGATGGTTGATTTGAAGTTCATAAGCCATCAAGTTTCCAATGAGCTCCTCCATCTTTAATTTTGAAAGATCATGCGTCTCTTCAATTGCGACGACTTTATCTTCCCAATCGATGCTAAGTGACCGGAGGAACTTCCTTGTCATCTCTCCTTCATTGATTTTTCTTCCAAGAACCAAAAGAGAGTTAGTGATATCGGTGAAGCGAGTGTTCATTTCTCTTATGTTTTCACCGATTTGCATAGAAAAAATCTCATATTTATGCATGAGGAGACTAATGCGGGTTTTCCTTAGTTTTACTATCCCCCTCATGATGCATTTGTAGTCTATGTCATATCTCATGTGCACTAACACACCCTCTAATCCTATTATATTCACCCTCATTTAGCCCACAATATAAAATGTTCATGATTTTTGAGTTCATCTCAATTTCTTTCATTTTGGGCCTAGTGAGTGAATCTAATTCATCTTCATTTGGTGGTGTGTATGGATTTTGGAGAAACATTCAATACTTAAGGTCATTAGAAATTAGGAAAATCTTCATCCTATTCTTCCAATAATCATAATTTGACCCATTAAGCAAAGGAGGTCTAGTGGTGCATAATCCCTCTACATGATTAGATGTGCTAGCCATGCTAAAAATACGATTAAGTATAGAATTTAGCTAACAAGGCTCTGATACCAAATATAGGATCGTGTGGGTTATGGGTTCACTAATCACTTTTTAATCTAATCACCTACTTGTTTAAGCAATCGATATGCGCAGCGGAAATTTAAACAAAACAAGCAAGTGTAGGAATAGTGCAAACCACAAGAAGTCGGGGCGATTTTTATAGAGGTTCGGCACCCCACCCGAGTCCTAATCCTCTCTTGCAAGCTCCGCTCGGATCACCGAGCTCCGCCTACGACTTCACTATCCGCTCCCCGTTCCGGGCCGGGAGACAACGCCTTACAACCGTCAAACTCGCGAACAACCCTCGCCGAGCTTGGAATCTTCCTCTCACAATCCGAGAGGGACACTTCGGGCTTTCACCAAAGTCCTTGCTTCCTTTTACAACAATTGTAACCTTGAGTGGAACAACACTCTCTAATCTTTGAGCACACTTGAGTAGGATGAAGAAATGATCACTAAGTGTGGAAGGTTTGTAGCTTTGAGTGTTTGGAATTCTCTCTAAAGTTTGGGACAAGTTTGTAGTGAGAGAGTTGTGTTAAAATGTGTTTTACAACTCTATTTATAAGCATTAGAGAGAATAGATCCGTTGGGACAAGATTTGGTTGGATATTGTGCAAAGAACACAAAGCAGAAAATCGGGTTGCAAATCTGTCCAGAAACGGTCGACCGAAAAGGTGCAACGGTCGACCGAACGCTTGGGTTCGATAGGGATACGGTCGACCGAATATGAATCAGTCGACTGAACACTTAAGTCTATTAAGAACACGGTCGACCGAACATGGTTACCAGTCGACCGAAGAAGCGTTTCGGTAGAGGGAAAATTGGATCGGTCGAACGAAATCGTATCGACCGATAGCAGGGAATTTTTGACAAGGTTAAACGGTCGACCGAACTTGGCACCTGGTTCGACCGTTTGGTTAAGTATATGGAGGTGTATATAGTTTTAATACGAATACGACCGTTGGGCATATACGACAAGAATAACGGTCGGAACAGTAAGTTCAAACGGTCGACCGAAAGATGTGGTGCGGTCGACCGAAACTAGGCAGGAAAACACAAACTGGATAACTTGATCATCCGGTCGACCGAACGGCATGTTGCGGTCGACCGAATGTGGGCAGACAGTTAGGTTTCAGATTTAGTGTTTTCCGATCTAAGTTTGGGTGATCTATTGAAGTCCAAATAATGTGAAATTTCGTGTGTGACTTCTATAGGGAACCTAGTGTGTGATTAAGTTGATTTTAGCTCAAGTATGCTCAATTACACTTTGTTCCTAAGACTCAAAAGAAATCAAGATTACATGTCTTCGATTTAGCTTTAATTACATGTCTTGACTTCATTTCCTTCTTTCTTGAGTCTTGATCACCTGTAGAGGTTAGCACAATACAATATATATGCAATGTATAGTGTGTGCTATCCTAATTAGGATTCGGTTGATTATATCATCAAAACATAAGATTAAGGCCAAAAAGACAACAGAGGTCACGCGACCTCCATCCATTGGTTTTTTTTTTATAATTTTGTTTTATTATTTGTTTTAATTAGTTCTAGTTTTTGTTTTATATTTAGTTGTAAATTAGGATACCATACGTTACTTTGTAGCACATTAGTTTTGTTTCTATGATACCCCAACATTGGGCTTTTATGTGCCGGGTCGGGCCAACAGGACCTGTTACCCATGTCTAACTTACACTCCATCAAAATATTATTACTTTTCAACATGTTCATTGTTTTTCCGCAATCTTTTTCGTGTGTCACCTGTAGTTACATGAAATTTGGTGTTCTAAGGTTGTTATAGTGCACGAGGGTTCATGTAAATGTTTCTGCAGAAACGCACGAATTCTAATACTCCGTCATAGTATTTTGTTTTCTTCCTTCTTTTATTGTTCTCCATTGCATTCACCAAACCAGGATACTCGACTTCCACGTGGGCTTTCCAGTTAACTCTAACTTTCAAATATTTGTCATTTGAAATAATTGTTGGGCACAATTGTCCAATTTTGCAGGAAAAAAAGAATTTGAATGCATCTGTGTAACGTCCATCGTTAGGATAGATGTTTTTCTCATTGTCGTGACCCCACAAATATGGATAAATCAAAGCCCTGTAATATGGTGGGAAAAGGTTCAACTCATACTATCACATTAATCCTGATGTTGATGTTAATGCTCACAGTGGTATGATGATTTTGTTGAAAATTACTAACTTGATTTTATTCACCTTGTATCCAATTAAAACACTAATAAATCACTTCATTCACAAAAAAACTTGTCTACGTGTTCTAATTTTTATATATTTTATCTAGACTATTACCCATCACATTTTAAAATCTAAATATCTTAAACATTCAAAAGACACTATATATTTAGATGTATTTCTTGGTACCGACTATTTTAAAAAAAAGATCTCTCGACAGAACTATACAATTTGTTGCATGTTTAATTACTTGACCGGAGTAATTTGGTTAAATTACAAACACTAAATACTTACGTAGTGGGTAATCCTGTTTGTTTAGGCACATTTATCAGATCGGAAAACTCGAATAAAATGTTGGTACCATCCAAATGTTGTTTAGGCATCTGTGTCACATGTCTCGTATCAAGCAGAGCATTTCTAGTTTCAAAACAACACGCCTTAGTGGTTGATAATTTGAAACTAAAAAATAATGTTTTTTATATATCTTGTTTTTCAACCAGCGTTAGTATGATAACTTTTTTGTGTGCACATAGCAAGTGTTGTTGAACTCTGAAGTTGTAAAATATTGCATGGAGTTGTAATAGTCCAGAGTTTCTAATATTGATCTCCGCGCAAATATATATATTAAAAAAATTATTAAATGCAAAACACAATTTGTTAAAACATCCACCTAAAAACAACTGCAAAAGCATCTTGTTTCTATAAATTGTTCGGGCGAGAACATTTTATCTTTCTCATGTGCCATGTGAGTGGTGTACCCCCCGAGGTTCATATTTCTGTGTCAGTACTCGAGCAATTTCGTCGTAATCAGCGAGTGGCACTATAGGCTTCTGAAAAATAACTAACAAGACTAGTTAATAAACAAATATAATTCGCGGGTGGAGGTCACGCGACCTCCATCCATTGGTTTGTTTTTTTATAATTTTGTTTTATTATTTGTTTTAATTAGTTCTAGTTTTTGTTTTATATTTAGTTGTAAATTAGGATACCATACGTTACTTTGTAGCACATTAGTTTTGTTTCTATGATACCCCAACATTGGGCTTTTATGTGCCGGGCCGGGCCGACAGGACCTGTTACCCATGTCTAACTTACACTCCATCAAAATATTATTATTTTTCAACATTTCATTGTTTTTCCACAATCTTTTTTGTGTGTCACCTGTCGTTACATGAAATTTGGTGTTCTAAGGTTGTTATAGTGCACGAGGGTTCATGTAAATGTTTCTGCAGAAACGCACGAATTCTAATACTCTGTCATAGTATTTTGTTTTCTTCCTTCTTTTATTGTTCTCCATTGCATTCACCAAACCAGGATACTCGACTTCCACGTGGGCTTTCCAGTTAACTCTAACTTTCAAATATTTGTCATTTGAAATAATTGTTGGGCACAATTGTCCAATTTTGCAGGAAAAAAAGAATTTGAATGCATCTGTGTACGTCCATCGTTAGGATAGATGTTTTTCCCATTGTCGTGACCCCACAAATATGGATAAATCAAAGCCCTGTAATATGGTGGGAAAAGGTTCAACTCATACTATCACATTAATCCATATGTTGATGTTGATGTTAATGCTCACAGTGGTATGATGATTTTGTTGAAAATTACTAACTTGATTTTATTCACCTTGTACCCAATTAAAACACTAATAAATCACTTCATTCACAAAAAACTTGTCTACGTGTTCTAATCTTTATATATTTTATCTAGACTATTACCCATCACATTTTAAAACCTAAATATCTTAAACATTCAAAAGACACTATACATTTATATGTATTTCTTGGTACCGACTATTTTAAAAAAAAGATCTCTCGACTGAACTATACAATTTGTTACATGTTTAATTACTCGACCGAAGTAATTTGGTTAAATTACAAACACTAAATACTTACGTAGTGGGTAATCCTGTTTGTTTAGGCACATTTATCAGATCGGAAAACTCGAATAAAATGTTGGTACCATCCAAATGTTGTTTAGGCATCTGTGTCACATGTCTCGTATCAAGCAGAGTATTTTTAGTTTCAAAATAACACGCCTTAGTGGTTGATAATTTGAAACTAAAAAATAATCTTTTTTATATATCTTGTTTTTCAACCAGCGTTAGTATGATACCTTTTTTGTGTGCACATAGCAAGTGTTGTTGTTGAACTCTGAAGTTGTAAAATATTGCATGGAGTTGTAATAGTCCAGAGTTTCTAATATTGATCTCCGCGCAAATATATATATTAAAAAAATTATTAAATGCAAAACACAATTTGTTAAAACATCCACCTAAAAACAACTGCAAAAGCATCTTGTTTCTATAAATTGTTCGGGCGAGAACATTTTATCTTTCTCATGTACCATGTGAGTGGTGTACCCCCCGAGGTTCATATTTCAGTGTCAGTACTCGAGCAATTTCGTCGTAATCAGCGAGTTGCACTATAGGCTTCTGAAAAATAACTAACAAGACTAGTTAATAAACAAATATAATTCGCGGGTGGAGGTCACGCGACCTCCATCCATTGGTTTGTTTTTTTATAATTTTGTTTTATTATTTGTTTTAATTAGTTCTAGTTTTTGTTTTATATTTAGTTGTAAATTAGGATACCATACGTTACTTTGTAGCACATTAGTTTTGTTTCTATGATACCCCAACATTGGGCTTTTATGTGCCGGGCCGGGCCGACAGGACCCGTTACCGATGTCTAACTTACACTCCATCAAAATATTATTATTTTTCAACATTTCATTGTTTTTCCACAATCTTTTTCGTGTGTCACCTGTCGTTACATGAAATTTGGTGTTCTAAGGTTGTTATAGTGCACGAGGGTTCATGTAAATGTTTCTGCAGAAACGCACGAATTCTAATACTCCGTCATAGTATTTTGTTTTCTTCCTTCTTTTATTGTTCTCCATTGCATTCACCAAACCAGGATACTCGACTTCCACGTGGGCTTTCCAGTTAACTCTAACTTTCAAATATTTGTCATTTGAAATAATTGTTGGGCACAATTGTCCAATTTTGCAGGAAAAAAAGAATTTGAATGCATCTGTGTACGTCCATCGTTAGGATAGATGTTTTTCCCATTGTCGTGACCCCACAAATATGGATAAATCAAAGCCCTGTAATATGGTGGGAAAAGGTTCAACTCATACTATCACATTAATCCATATGTTGATGTTGATGTTAATGCTCACAGTGGTATGATGATTTTGTTGAAAATTACTAACTTGATTTTATTCACCTTGTACCCAATTAAAACACTAATAAATCACTTCATTCACAAAAAACTTGTCTACGTGTTCTAATTTTTATATATTTTATCTAGACTATTACACATCACATTTTAAAATCTAAATATCTTAAACATTCAAAAGACACTATATATTTAGATGTATTTCTTGGTACCGACTATTTTAAAAAAAAGATCTCTCGACCGAACTATACAATTTGTTGCATGTTTAATTACTCGACCGGAGTAATTTGGTTAAATTACAAACACTAAATACTTACGTAGTGGGTAATCCTATTTGTTTAGGCACATTTATCAGACCGGAAAACTCGAATAAAATGTTGGTACCATCCAAATGTTGTTTAGGCATCTGTGTCACATGTCTCGTATCAAGCAGAGTATTTCTAGTTTCAAAACAACACGCCTTAGTGGTTGATAATTTGAAACTAAAAAATAATCTTTTTCGTGTGTCAACTGCTATTACATGAAATTTGGTGTTCTAAGGTTGTTATAGTGCACGAGGGTTCATGTAAATGTTTCTGCAGAAACGCACGAATTCTAATACTCCGTCATAGTATTTTGTTTTCTTCCTTCTTTTATTGTTCTCCATTGCATTCACCAAACCAGGATACTCGACTTCCACGTGAGCTTTCCAATTAACTCTAACTTTCAAATATTTGTCATTTGAAATAATTGTTGGGCACAATTGTCCAATTTTGCAGGAAAAAAAGAATTTGAATGCATCTGTGTAACGTCCATCGTTAGGATAGATGCTTTTCCCATTGTCGTGACCCACAAATATGGATAAATCAAAGCCCTGTAATATGGTGGGAAAAGGTTCAACTCATACTATCACATTAATCCATATGTTGATGTTGATGTTAATGCTCACAGTGGTATGATGATTTTGTTGAAAATTACTAACTTGATTTTATTCACCTTGTACCCAATTAAAACACTAATAAATCACTTCATTCACAAAAAACTTGTCTACGTGTTCTAATCTTTATATATTTTATCTAGACTATTACCCATCACATTTTAAAACCTAAATATCTTAAACATTCAAAAGACACTATACATTTATATGTATTTCTTGGTACCGACTATTTTAAAAAAAAGATCTCTCGACTGAACTATACAATTTGTTGCATGTTTAATTACTCGACCGGAGTAATTTGGTTAAATTACAAACACTAAATACTTACGTAGTGGGTAATCCTGTTTGTTTAGGCACATTTATCAGATCGGAAAACTCGAATAAAATGTTGGTACCATCCAAATGTTGTTTAGGCATCTGTGCCACATGTCTCGTATCAAGCAGAGTATTTCTAGTTTCCAAACAACACGCCTTAGTGGTTGATAATTTGAAACTAAAAAATAATGTTTTTTATATATCTTGTTTTTCAACCAGCGTTAGTATGATAACTTTTTTGTGTGCACATAACAAGTGTTGTTGTTGAACTCTGAAGTTGTAAAATATTGCATGGAGTTGTAATAGTCCAGAGTTTCTAATATTGATCTCCGCGCAAACATATATATTAAAAAAATTATTAAATGTAAAACACAATTTGTTAAAACATCCACCTAAAAACAACTGCAAAAGCATCTTGTTTCTATAAATTGTTCGGGCGAGAACATTTTATTTTTCTCATGTACCATGTGAGTGGTGTACCCCCGAGGTTCATATTTCAGTGTCAGTACTCGAGCAATTTCGTCGTAATCAGCGAGTGGCACTATAGGCTTCTGAAAAATAACTAACAAGACTAGTTAATAAACAAATATAATTCGCCGGTGTAGGTCACGCGACCTCCATCCATTGGTTTGTTTTTTTATAATTTTGTTTTATTATTTGTTTTAATTAGTTCTAGTTTTTGTTTTATATTTAATTGTAAATTAGGATACCATACGTTACTTTGTAGCACATTAGTTTTGTTTCTATGATACCCCAACATTAGGCTTTTATGTTCCGGGCCGGGCCGGCAGGACCCGTTACCCATGTCTAACTTACACTCCATCAAAATATTATTATTTTTCAACATGTTCATTGTTTTTCCACAATATTTTTCGTGTGTCACCTGTTGTTACATTAAATTTGGTATTCTAAGGTTGTTATAGTGCATGAGGGTTCATGTATAGAGATAGATCATGTAGACTCATTGTCCTAAGTCAACATACATACATTGACAAGGTGTTGGAAAGATTCAGCATGAACAACTCCAAAAAGGGCAATGTGTCAATGAGTATGGGTGTGCAACTCAAGAAGTCTCAACGTGCTGAATCACGTAAAGACTTGGTGTACATGAAAGATATCCTTTATGCTTCGGCAATAGGATCGATCATGTACGCGATGATTTGCACAAGACCCGTTGTGTCGTATGCTCTAAGCGTGACAAGTCGTCACCAATGAAACGCAGGTCCTGAGCATTGGATTGCGGTCAAGAATATTCTGAGGTAGCTTAACCGGACCAAAGATAAGTTTCTTGTTTATGGAGGACAAAGGGAGTTAATAGCCGAGGGCTATTCGGATGCGAGTTTCATGAGTGATCCCGACGATAGAAGGTCACAATTAGGATACGTCTTCCTTCTGAATGGTGGAGTTGTGAGTTGGCGTAGTTGGAAGCAAAGCACTACGGCCGACTCAACCACTGCTTCCGAAGTAATGGATGTCGCTGAAGCGAGCAAGGAAGGAGTGTGGATTAAGAAGTTCCTTGAAGAGCTTGGAGTAGTTCCCTCGTGCGAGAGACCAATAGAGTTATTTTGCGATAATAGTGCATCTATCTCGCAAATCAATGATCCCAAATCACACCACAAAGTGAAGTACATGGATCGTAAGTACTTTGTCACACGTGACTTCATCGACGAAGGCAAAATAAATCTGTTATGTGTGGATACAAACAGCAACACAGTTGATCCATTTACCAAACCCTTATCCCAAGCCAAGAGCGAAATGTATTTCGAGTTCATGGGTCTGAGGAACCATGTGGATTGGCTTGATGAGTGATTAGAGAGGGTTACCCTAGTTATTATTGTTTTATACATTGAGAATGTATGTGAGAGAAAACTTTGATAACAAGTGGGAGATTGAAAGGAATGTGTTCTAAACGTTTAACTTTTATATGTCAATTATTATGAATTGGGTGTGAAAACATTTTGTTCCTTGATTATGGTATTCGTCTTTTGGAAGTGTTAAGGAAGAGGTATTTCGTCCTTAACCGTAGAGCTCTAAAAGATAATGGTTTACATAAATCAAAAGTTATTCACAATCATGGTAATTAACATGGAACATTAATCACCGAGATAAGATTTTCGTGTTGGTCATCGATTGTTGTAGCTCTACAAATAATTGACGACACAAGTATATAAAAGCGGAAAAGAATACTTTTATATATTGAATAAACCTAACAAGTAAAACATTATGGAATTGTGTTTCGTGTCATTAATGTTTTACTGTGTCTTGGATTCTAAGATATGAGACTTATATCTTTTCACTCAAGAAGTGCTTAATTTGATTATTGTCAAAAGCTATCAATGAGTGTAGTGATAAATGCAATAGTTGGTTGAACATGACTTGTGCTAGAAAAGATAGCTAGTCAAACGATTATCATTGCCCCTCTTAATTGAGTGATGATATTAGTGGACCCTTTGATAAAGTAAAATTATAATGTGCACAATGTAACTTGAGTTGAGTTACATAATTATAATTAGCTTAAAGAGATCAAGAAATGAATATAATACAGAGGTAACACATTTCTACTTTGTATATATTCTTAATATCATGAGGCAAGGGACGGACACAAGTGATGCACTTACATCACTAAATGGATCGTATTTTAGTTCGAGTGGAACAAAGACATCTATGCTAATTTGGTAACTATAATGTGTAGCTAGCTACCGCTTATAGTTTGAGATATTAATTGTTTAATATCGTTGCCAATTTAGCTTGGATCCTCCTATAGGTCACACCACAAAACTGGGAAACAAGAAGCTTGATTTTGAGTTCATATGATGTGTCGGGTTTCATGTGAAAAATGGACACATGTGGTGAACGAATAAAATCAATATGTCATGAGAATTGACTTAATTAGAATCATAATAAATTTATATGAGGTGTGTATATTATGGGGTGTAATAATTTAATATTACATAAGATAATATATTACATAAGATATGAATTTGCTAAAACCCCCAAAAGATCAAATTTTGTTGGAAATAAATCTAAAATTTGACAAAGGCAAAATCAGGGTCAAACATAGTGAAACGTTCAGGGTTCGGTCGACCGGGGTATCTTCGGATCGGTTAACCGAATGGGGAATGGGGAATGGGTAATCACAATTGGTTGACCAAAATTGTCTAGAGTGCCTGAACAATCGGGTTCGGTTAACCGAGTGTGAACGGTCAACCGAGAAAAAGTATTTTCGGTAGACCGGATGTGACATGGTCATCCGATGACTATGCTCTAAGAGAAATTTTGGTGAGTCAACGGTAGACCGAAGAGAAGACGTGGTTCGTCCGAATTTTTCCAGAGAATTTTTCTCATACGGATTCGGTCGACCGTCTAGCTCACGGTGCACCGAACACGTGTTAAAATCGAATGGTTCGGTTAACCGAGACAAATTCTCGGTCAACCGAACAGTGCGATTTCTGCTTGAATTATTAAGAGATTAATTACATCATGGGTGGATTAATTCCAAATTTAATTAAAACGTTTTAGAGGATGCTTATGTGGCAATTAGAGATTAATTTTAGGAGAGAATAAGCAAGAGATCATGACTAAGGAATAGTTCTTGATAAGGATGTTTTGGGAGCCTATAAAAGGACCCCTCCTCCTACTTGTTTATGTTAATGCAAAAATTCTTTCTCTCATTAATCTCTCATCTAATCACCACGAAAATCTCTTATTAATTTTGAGTAAAGGAGATGGAAATCTCAGGAACTCAAAGAGGAGTTATTAGCTAGATTCTAAGCCTTATTAGAGATTGATTGACTAGCTCATTTCTCTCTAATCTTGTTTAGAGTTTAGTGAACACTCGGAGGCAAATCGGTGGACGATTCTACGGGCAGCGCGACTCCGGATCTTCAAAATGTTTTAGAGAACCTTTAGGTATGATTCTTTCTTTGTGATTTATTTTAATATATGTAGGATTGCATGATATTAGAATAAACACAAAGTAATGTACATAAAAAAATTGTTGAAAATATGAAATCGATCTTGTATGTTGTATTAAATTTTTTAAAATATATACATACATTGGGACACGAAATCCTACAAGTTGACCCTTTTAGTGGTCGACCATCCCTGACTTGGTTCGACAATTTTCGGTTGTTCTGTTCGACCGTTGGTGTGACGATCGAGACCCTTGCCTGGTTCAGGAGAGAATCGGTCGACCGACTGTTTCGTTTCGGTCGACCGTCATTGCTCTGTTTTGCACTTGTGAGGTGTTTTTTGTGTTGTCGTCCTTGTGAGGCATGTTGTTTGGCCATTGTTTTTCGAGCAATGGTGCCTTGTGTGCACATTTGGTAATGTGGTTGGGTAAAAGAGCCCTATAGCCATGTACATGTGAGTTAGGGTTTGGTGAAAGAGTCATGGAGCCCAGCTAGGCGACGATGTTGTGTTTATTGTTGAGAGGTTGTTGTGGTTGGATGAAAGAGCCATGTAGCCCAGCCTTATATTAGTGCTTCTTCTACTGTTGTTAGAATTGTATGTAATGATTGTTGTATCTTGTTCATGTATGTGTTAGGGGTTTGGCATACAGGGTTTCCTTCTGGAAACTTAGGCATAGTTGAATGTTTACCTTTCAGGTCGGGAGCGATGTTAAAGGGTGGTGACCGCGGAGGAGCATACCCCGGACATGATCATGTTTTTCTCTTTTGGAGGTTGTAGTGATTACATGTACATTTCTTTATAGCCTTTTGATGTAATCACACTTTTGAAACATTCAGATATATATAGTATATATATGTTGGTGCACCTGGTGTTGGTCTTTCGTAATGTCCTTAGTGTATGATTTGACTTTGTTGATCACTTTTTTTAATTTTATTTTTTCCGTTGTTTGAGGACGTTACATTAGGACATTTATTTATAGACCTTAAAATATTTACCGTCATGGGGTAAAGACAAATCCATTATAGAAACAACCGTTAAAAGACACAAACTGAAGTTGTCAGTCTACTGTAATAGTCGACCGAAGGTGCATTCTGTGTTGGCTTTCTGATCTTAATCATATTAGTTAGTTTTAATGATTTAATCAACCTAATCTAAATAATAGTCAAATTAAGTCAAACACATTCCATTTATTGCACATATACGGTCAAATATGTATAAATACTACCTAATCACCATTTTGTCTTAGGGTACTAGCTATAGAGGACCATTTGACCCCAGCAGTCGACTGGTGAGTCACTCTTAGAACCAGAAACGTTATTGTTATTTTCGGTCGAACGTAACTCTTAGTTAGTTCGACCGTTTACCTTATACCTTCTCTTGACTCACTCAAAATCCTTATATCGGTCGACCGCCCCTGACTTGGTTGGATCGATGACTTAAATTTTTAGTCGTTTGGTTCGACCGTATTTTAAGTTAGTTCGAACGTTTCCTTATTTTTATGGAAACGGTCGACTGTTTATCTCATGTCGATCGACCGGTATTGGACAAATTTGTTGAACCTTAGTTTCTGTTTTGTGTATCTTTAACACAACTTAACTAAATATTTCCCAACGGCAATATGAGTTTTAGAATCTATAAATAAAGCTTAGAACAAACCTCAAAGGCTACCAATCCTTACTAATTCTTTTCCTAAGCTCTAAACCTTTTAGAAAGCTCTTTTGTGCTTAAATTCCACTTGAACTGATCATACTCTCGTCAATTATTCAAGTGCTCAAGCTAGAGTTATATTTATACTCTCATAGTTGTACAAAGCTTCCGGAGTTAAGCATCTTCTTAGATTGTGAGAAGGAATGTCCAAGTTTGGCCAGGGTGACCAGATTCCGGAGAGGTTTAGTGAAGACGCAAGCATGACTAATGATGCTCGAGCGGTTTGGTTTTCAAACCTCTAGGACCCGGGTAAGATGTCAAACCTTTGTAAATTCATTGTGTCTTCTTGTGATTTGCTTGTCTCTACTTGCCTGTTTTAATTATCATTTTTGCCGCATCAATAACTCATATTAAGTAGAGATTAATAAGTGGATTAGATTAATTAGGTCATATACGATTCCACAATCTATTCGATCATTGGAACTTAAGAGCATTCCTTAACGCGTGAAATGTTAAGGTCGTGAACAGGTCAGTCATGGATGACCGTGAATTTTTTTTGTTAACGGGTGAAATGTTAAGGTCGTGGATGACCGGGTCGACGACCCAGTCATCCATTATTTTATTATTTTTCGATTTTTTGTTTTTGATTTTTTTAATTTTTTGTTTGAGTTTTTTTAATTTTGTTTTTGAAAATACGTTTTATAATTGTTTTGATTTTTTAGAATTTTTTTTAAATTTTTACCAAGATGGACCCCAAAATGATGTGGATGAGAGATGTAGGCTGTTGTGGGTTGTGTTGGGTTGTGGTTAAGAAGTGAATAGTGTAGAAAAGAGAAGAAATTGAGTTGAGGAAAGAGAAAGCTGATGTGAAAGAGAGAGAAAGTTGATTTTGAAGAGAGAAAGAACTGATGATCAGGTCGTCCAGGTCATGGTAAGAGATGGTCTAAGTGAATGGTCGAACGACACGAGACTTTACAAAGGCAATTTGGTCATTTCACAGGACAAATGATCGAACTAAATGTGCCTACAGATCGACCGTCTTGGGGTTTCCTAGGAGTGAACAATGTGACAGAACTTGATATCCGTTGAGCAGGCAACGATCGCACTAGAGCGTTGAATTACTTACTACATGGTTTACACAAGTCATTAGTCGACCTCTATCAAGTGTGTCCAAATTTGATTTAAAAAATATGATCGTTAGATGAATAGGATAAGAAAATAGTTAAATTGGGATTTGAAACGTGGATAGTGGTCGAACAAAATCTAACCTCAGGTCAACCTTTGATCATGAAATCACCCATTAGTGAATGGTCGAACAACACGATTGTGTGTAACTCGGATAATTTGACTTGAATACCTACTATATTCGAATTCGAATACCATATTCTATTACCAAATTCGAATTCGAATCCGAATTCAGTAGAACTATCCGAATCCGAAACTTCAAAATTTTTGAGTACTAATTGGTATTCGGATATTATCCGAAATTGAATATATATATATATATTGTAATTAATTTTCGAATCAAAATTTTCGAATACTAAATTTTCGTATTAAAATTTTCGAATACTATATTTTCGAATACTAATTTGTGTATTTGACCATGTATTCGGATAATTGGGATAATTCGAATTTTAAATAGCTTGTATCTGAATTCGTATTCGAATTCTAATTGGTAAATTTTTTAAACCAAATTTGTATCCAAAATTAAATTGGTAACATTAAACTTACAAAATACCAACTAAATAGAAATTTTCGAATCGAATACTTGGATAATTGGTAACCATTTGCATCCCTAGACGCAAGTGTGTCCAGAGTCAGACCATTACTGGACGCAAGTGTGTCTAGACCTAAACACGAACCAGTTTAGAGTTTGTCCAGAGTATGTCTAATGTTAGACACGAGTGTGTCTAGAGTCAATCTATCATTGGACGTAAGTGTGTATAGACTTTGCCCAGAGTGTGTCGACACAATAAGAAAACGTTGTCTACACTGCCGTTTTCTTGCCTCGTGTAAGTTTTGGTCATCTATATTTTATCAATTTCTTTCCTTTCATAATTATATCAAAAAACTTCCTAGATATTATGTCTAAGTCTTTTATCACTTCACATTCGTAGGTATCGAATTTAGACAATGAAAAACCTTCTCGGGAACCAAATGTCCACTAAAATTAAAATATTTGTTTTGCTTGTCGTTGAAAAAAACCCTTAACCTTTGCAATACTATGAAAAGAGAATTTTCCGGTCCTAACTGCTGCTCGCTATGCCAAAAAAAACTATGAGTCTGTCAATCTTCTTGGATCGAGATATTGTATCACGTTTATTCTATTTAAGTAGCTTGCAATTTTAAGTTAAATAACCAAATCAAACGATGAGTTGAAATCCAAAATCAGCTGCACAATCTAAAGATTACCAGTCGCTTATTAGCTTGGACATTAATCACGGCTAATGTAATTTAATGAAGCAAAGGTTTCAAAAGTGAAACCAACCATGATCAATAGGTTTTTTTTTTGTTAAGATCAACAAATGATGGCCGAGGCAAAGAAAATATTTACGGATGACGTTTTTAATATTTAGGTCATGTTTGGTCCGCCATAATCAAATGTGTAATGTATTTTGATTACACTCTTATTACATTCTCTTACTTGGTCGAGAAATGTGAAGATTGTAATCATTTTGTAATCAAATTGTAGAAGTAATCTAATCACACACAATTCAAATTTCAAGGCAATCCAAAAACCTCATTGTTGATAGTATTTTCAATTATTACATTGTAATATAATCAAATCATTTTTGAAATAACTAAAACATTGTTACATGGTTAAATACTCAAATCTCAACCTCAATTTTGTCGGAATTATGTCAGAGCTTTGCAACATTTCTGGACATTTAGGCTTGATTTGGATGGGACTCCTGAGCTTCTAGTGGGAAACTAACTTCTGGGAATATGAATCCAAGAGCAAATGACGAAAGATAAACAGGAAGGTACATTTTCTACAGCCGAGCAAACAACGAAAAATAAACATACCGTAAGTCGACCAAAGAAGTTTTCACATATATAAAGTTTCAAATAATCAGACGGCTTCACCAACCAAATGGAAATACATTAATAATACGAAACCCCACAAGCCTCCTTACAAGCTATCAAAATCATTGAATTGTTGTTACAAAGAAACAATCTAAAGGTAACACATAAAGCCGAACCAGGAATTAGAACACAACGTATTTCATGGATGGTAGTTCAAAAACTGTTGCCCTGAATGACAGCCATAGCTACTCAACCACCGCAAGCAAATCAGCTGCACTACAGAAACAGTGCTTTGCCTCAGATCCCAAATCCACCTGCAAGCAAACAATCCACATATAAACACACTAGACAGAAACATAAACCTCACTCTGACTGGCATACAGTAAAAAATTTGGAAACCACAATCCCTTGTCCCGAGAGCAGAAATTCAACACAACAATTATGACAGACATAACTTTCAAACAGACTGCGTGACCATATTGCTCAACATGAATTGGACTTTGGAACACAAAAGGTGTTAAATATGAGTGTATCCAACAGTCGCAAGGCGGACTATTTGCAAGTGCATTGCATGCTTATGAATTGTTGTAAATTAATTGTGCCAATGGCCACTGATTTTGATTGATAATTGAAAAGTCAAATTCTTATTGCTTGAAGTTGGATATCCACATGTGATGTGTCTTCATCGGAGTTGAAGCGAACACGATAAATAGCTTAGATTTCTATTTAGCCATCCCTCTTTTTTCTTTGGCTGGTAAGTGGAAAAAAATGTCTAGAAACTCGAAGGCTCAAACCTACTCTATCTGAGATATTCAAGATCTCAACTGCAGTGTCACGGTTCCAAGCCTCAATACTCAGTACTTAATCACGACATTATCAATATTAAATGATAATTACTAATTACTATGCTTGCTCGGCCAATAGAGTAAACAGTTACTGATTTACCTCATAGGCATTGATGTCAGAAAATAGAACCTGCAATACGAGGCAGACAGAACCAGTTTAAATGGTTTCAGAGGATAAATCACAGACAATTGTATTTCAGATTAATATGTTGAACAAATACTTGATTAACAAAATACAATGTGATGCAACAAATATGATAACAAAATTGTAAATATGGATTTTTTACTAACTACCGACCCATAAAACAAAGGCCACTAGGTATATTTGGTTGTGAGGTAAACCTACAGATGTACATGCATGATTCTTTTTCATTTTTTTGGAGTCCAGGAACCATGTCCAATAAAGAAGATAATAGTGAGAAAAGGAGGTTGAAGGTGAAGTACTAAAATGACATGAAATGTTTGGGAGTTTGTGTTTTATTGTTTTGAAATTCAACTGTCAGGAGCTTCCTTGAATTGCAAATCATACCTTCTTCCCTACTTCAACTTCTCCCACATCAGCCCCCACTGACAAAATCTGTTAATACCGAATAGAAGTAAATAAAAGACAGTAATTTCTTTTTTTACACAAACAATGCCAATTATTCACATTGGAGACATTTTTGGTGCATACCTCACCCATGAGATACCGTTCAAACTTTACAGCTGATTTTGGCAATAAAACTCCACCTGAAGATTTCTGCATGACATTGCAATAGACAAATTACACTGTGATGGACTTAAGAAATAACTAAATAATCCGAAATCGTATATCAATTAAATTTATGTGTTGTGAGGTACCTTAACGCATCGATTTATAGGTATATGACAATACGACGGAGTCACAGTGAAAGTAATAATTCAGTACAGATAAATTAATGTCACAGAATAAGCCTAGACGTAATAACCAATAAAGAAAGAAAAATCCATATTCATGTCCAGTGAGGGTTGTAGTCCCATATTAGTGAAAAAATTTAGATACACAAAGGTTTGCTCATAAACAAATATATGTTTGCAGCTATAACACTTAAGGTCAACAAAACATTTCAGTCATGGAAGTAGGCCTTCGTTGCTGCTTGGCTTCACAAATAGAAAACAATGGGGAAAAAACCAAAACCTTCCATTGACGATCAAGGAATAAAGCTAGTTGCTCCCAACCTCATGAGCACATGAGCTTTCAAGTTGAGAAAGCACGCACCCAAGCATATCCCAAACCAAGTCACCTTAATGCATGCTTCTTATCTGTAGTTATATGATTAATTTGCCAGTGAAAGTAAATAGTTCAGTAGAATATTTACAGATTAATTTGTGTTGCTAAGCCTAGACTTAATTACCAATCAAAAAAAAATATGTTCATGTATAATGAGGTTTGTTGCGCCATATTGGTGGGAAAATATGAAGAAGAAAAAAAATGCATGTTTCCTCATGAATAGGTATCATTTTGCAGCTAGAACACTACAATCACCAAAACATTTCAATCATAGAAGTAGACCTTTGGTTTCTGTTTGCTTTCAAACTCGAAAACAATGAAAACAGAAGGGGAAAACCCTTAACATTTCAAACTAATTATCCACAAACAAAGCAACTAGCTCCAAAACTCGAGCTTTTAAGTTGATGCAGCACACTCCGAAGCAAGGCTGAAGCTAAGTTTGAGCTTGAAACTCAAGCTTGAACCTAGGCGGAGCTGAACCACAAGCATACTATACGATTTGCTCCATTGAGGCAAGCTCAAGCTGAGTTTGCTTACTTGAAGTCTCAAACTTAGTGAAGAATTTAATCTAGTTGCTGGTTTCAATACATAGCTCTTCTTAGATGGTTCCAAAAACACCCGTTCGAATAAACAAACCCAGGAAAGTGTGAGAGGAAAAAACCAATACTTCACAAACTTCAGGGTAAACTTCCTACTAGTATAAATCAAGTCATGCTAATTTTATGCTTGTAACTTTAAAAAAAAAACATCAATTTTATGCTATTCTAAACCTTCGTTTACTAACCATTTTAGCGGAACTAAAATGATACGTTATAAGGAATCGATAAAAATTCAAGGTAACATCAAGTGCAGAAAGTTTCCATCCCACAGGTGCACTTGAAATATGTGTACTCTTGCAAATCTAATTCCAAACTTCAATTTTTTTAAAAGAATATATATTCGAAAACCATGAACAAAAGTTCATATTTCTGCTTCAGTTCCCAATTCCCATGCAACCAATGGAACTCTAAATCACAAATACATGGCAATTTCACTTCAACTTAAGCTCTACGCCGCCGTTAAAAGTCTTTTTTTTTCTGTCAATCCGAACATGAGATTTGTTTTCGCACCAACCAATCCAACAATTCATCACCGAAAACAACCCAAACGATGTTAAATCCAACCACGAATCGGGAACAGAAATACCTCAGGCAGCTCTTCGAGGCGAACGAGAACCCGATCAGCTTGCGGCACCACCTGCATCCGAACCACATAAACACCAAAACCAACCTCAACACCCTAACAACCTGAAATACTAGGAAACGCGAAACCACCTTGCTCGGCTCCCACTTCTGCGGCAAGGCGGCTACGACTCCGCCAGCATTCCTGCGGGAGCGCCTGAGAGAGGAGAACGAAAGAGGCGGAGAAGAGGAAGAGAAGGATCGGGTGGGTGGATTGTGGAGGAAGGGTTTGGCGATGGTTAGGAAAGCGGAAGCCATGAGTGAGACGAATGAGGTGTTGAAGCGAGAAGAAGATAAGGAGTGGTCGAGACGATGGATTCGGGTTTTTGAGGGTTTTATTATTATAAAGGCCCGAACAAATAAGGTATTATTTATTGGTCTAATATTGGAGTTGTTCTAGATTGTTCCTAAGGATTATACACAATCCGTATTAATCAAACCAGATTAATTTGATTGGCGAACCGAGTTTGGGGTTGTTTGTTTGAACTTATTGATTGTGAAGATAGCAGAACAATCAAGTTTTAAATTAAGAATTGATCACTTGTCCGGCAAAGGTGTTTAGGTAGAGGAAAGGGGTCGGGCCACCTTCCTAGATTTTCAGATTTTCTTTGGTTTGTATAAGCTTCAAGGATATTTGGATCCACCTGGATTTTTTCTAATAAAATAAGGGAACTACTAAATGTCGCCCCAAAACTACTTAAATCGTCCCTTGAAATTACCAAATTGCCATTAACAATATATTTAATACACATATCGTCCCGTGTCTTTAAACAAGGTTTTTGACTCAGTTTTACTAACATTCCTAGTACCAACACCACGAAAATGTCTGGCGAAACACCTAGATCAGGCGAAGTAACGGATACGGATTTTTTTTTCCGACTCGGGCGTCTGGCTAAGACGCCTGCACCATCGTGGAGGCGTCTGGCTAAGACGCCTCCACCATGGTTGAGGCGTCTTAGCCAGACGCCTCCACGATGGTCCAGGTGTCTTAGCCAGACGCCTATACCATGGTCTAAGCGTCTCGCTAAGACGCCTCAACTATGGTGGAGGCGTCTTAGCCAGACGCCTCCACGATGGTACAGACGTCTTAGCCAGACGTCCCGTTTTTTTTTGTTTTTTGTCAAATTAAAATTATACGGTGTGTTATCTCAAATTATTTGACGTTTCTTTGCAAGTTTTCGGTGGTAACCGGTCGGATTACAATGAGTTTTTTTGCAAGTGATGAAGATTCAAAAAAATTCCAGATCCAACATTTTTTAAGTTCCAAAATCCCCCGGTGGTAAAACATCCTGACTTACAAATACCACCTCGACAGGTCGTTCGGGGGTCTCGCTCACCGGTGAGCGAGCGGCATTCCACCTCGCCGGTGAGGTGGCGGGGGTGGCAAGGGGGCAGCGCCTCCTGGAAATTTTTTGGATTTTGAAATTGTTGGATCTGGAAATTTTTGAATTTTCGGTGTACCGAAGGGGTATCGGTCATCCGAATATAGTAATTATTAACTTATTAATTAATTAATTTAACAATTATCTAAATTTATAATCAATTATCTTTTTAAAAAAATAATAAAAAATTACGGGCGTTCAACGGAGCCGCCCCCACGTAGGAGGGGGCGTCTGGCTAAGACGCCTCCCCAATGGGGGAGGCGTCTTACACAGACGCCTGTCCCAAGGGCAGAGCGTCTGGGTAAAACGCCTCCCCCATGGGGGAGGCGTCTTAGCCAGACGCCCCTCCTACGTAGGGGCGGTTCCGTCGGACGCCCGTAATTTTTTATTATTTTTATTATTTTTTTATTAAAAAGATGTTAGATATTTTACCAGATTCGAGTACACTAGGGCGTTTGTTGGTTCATTACTGACCTCCAAAACATTATTTTTTATGATTATAAGAGGAATATGAAGAGAGATGTGTGATAGGAGGGTAAAATGTCGTGTTATAGCAGTAGAAATGAGTGAAGGACAAAATGGTAATTTCAATGGGCGATTTAAGTAATTTTGGGGCGATGTTTAGCAATTCAGTAAAATAACTGGTAAATTTATTTTATTTATTTAGTCTAGTTTAAGCAAAAGACAAAGTAAAATACCTACTTATATAGGTAATACCGTAATATGCACAACCAATTTGTAATTTGTAAATAAAAAAACCAACCCCAATTGGTCAAATCATTCCCCATATCAAACCAATCCACTAGTCTCAACACAGCTACAGACTTGCCCACAAAGTCCACAGTACCACAAGGATCATAAGGCCATCCTTAGCGGGTCATCCGCACGAACGACCCCAGGACGACCGGGTCATGGGACGACCCTCGCAGTCGTTCGTTGGATGATCCGGTCGTCCAACGACTAGGTCGACGACTTGGTGGCTGGAGGAACCGGTCGGGTGGTATTATTTTATTTTTTTAATCATTTTTAATCCCTTTTTTTCTAAAATATGTTTTGTAATTTTTTAATTTTTTAAGATCGGCCCCCAAATGACGTAGAACAGAGAGTGTATTGGAAAGTTTGGTTATTTTAAAAAATAAAAACAATTAGAAAACATATTTTTTTAAACAAATTTAAAATGATTTAAAAAAACCAATATGAGATTTATTGGTATTTTGGTTTTTCCAAATAGATTATTATTGATATTTTTGGTAAATATAAATAATTTTGGAATATAATAAAACTTGATAAGGAAATTAATGACGTGAAGTAAAAAGAGTGAAATGACATATGTCATGGTTAAATGGTGAATAATGAAGAAAAAAAGAGGATGTTAGGTTGTCAGGATGACCTAGGTCATGACTGCGGATGCTCTAAGGTCTGGTTTATGATTAAGATTGATCGTGCTTTCATGTCATTTAGATTATTATTATTTTTGGCACTGAGAAACCTAGATTTTGCGTACTTATCTTTAAATAAAAATATTGAATGAGGATATTTTACAAGATTTTAGACTACGTCTATTCGAAGAGGACAATTGTCAAAAAAATTGTTCCTTTCAATTTTTAACAAATTCCAACCCTCTAGACTAAAATCATGGCACCGCCATTGCAGCTGCATCAACTGAAATAACAGACATTACATGGTTCAAAATGGTAGTAGCAAATCCAACATCCTTAAACGTAACACTAATTGACAACATCAACCCGTGGAGCCTTTAAGATCACACTTGTTATTCCTCCTTCAAAAAATTGGACGAATATAAATTACAACATCGTGACGGCGAGTGCATCTAAGTCCTGTAACTCCAATAATCAAGTTCACATTGCAAAAATTGAAGTGAAACTCAACTCCCTCATGATAGAACCTCCAAAGCAAAAACTAATATACTACCGATTTACTTAAGGCAAAAATCTATTTGTTTTTTTGTTGTCTTAATTCGTATTTTGACGAGTTAATAAACATGATCTTAATCACAATCAAATGTAGAGTAAGACACATTATGCATAGAACATACATTGTATTATGCTAACATCTATAGGTGATCAAGACCCAAGAAAAAATTGAATGAAGTAAAAACATGTAATCAAGCTATTTGAAGACATAATTTTACATTTTATTTAAGTCTTATGAACTTATGTGAACTTGAGCATACAAGAGTTAAAATCTATTCACATACACACTAGGTTCTTTCCAGAAATCACACACAAAATTTCACATCGATTGGACTTCTACATGTCAATGCAGAACAGTCGACCGAAACGAGTTTTCCGTACAACCGTTCTAACAATTAACGGTTAACCAAATAGTGGTTGTTCTCAGCTCCACCGGTTGACCCATTCTACCTTTTCGGTCGACTTTTTGCCTCGTATTTTCCAGATGACCATTAACATTGTCATATTATACAACAGTCGTATTCATATATTTTACCTATACCCCAAAATGTATTTGGTCACCAATCGAACGATGTCTTTAGCGATCAACCGGATGAAGACATTTTTCTCTCCCAAAAGTGCATGTTATTTGCAGTCGAATGAACTTACTTGTTACATTCAACCACGTTAATCCTTTAGCTGGCCAAAACCCTTTATTCGATCGACTGCCTCCTAACCTAGTTCGATCAATAACTTAAGTAATAACCCAATTGGTTCGACTGTAGCTTAAATTGTCTCAAACGTTTCTTTATCTTCAAGGAAACGATTGACCGTTTATCTCGTACCGGTCGATCGTTTATCAAGTTGATCCAACATGTATTTTCATCTCATACACGTCAACTTTCCACCGAATATCCCCAAAACTTATCATATATCTAAGTCGACTATTTTATCACAACAGTTTACACTCATCATTTCTCTCTTCCAACGGAAAAACTAATAATTGAACCAATAATAAGATGACGTGCACCCGAACCAATAATAAGGTGACACAGTAGAGCCAATTGAGCAGCATCTTTAGCTCCGAGCCAATGATACACATGATTTCGTACCAAAATACCAGGTAAGGATATATATTTCATATAAGTTGATTCATCGAATAAAAACACCTGATAAATACATATATAAGTTTAAGACTATCACAACCCTAATAGATTCTCGGAGTAAATAATAATAATAATAAACACGCTAACTCCGCAAATGGTTTTGCTACTCTCCTCTGAGGTATCTGTACAAAACATTACAGTTGTAGCATTCCTGAGAGGATGGCAGCTCTGCTCCATCATAATTGACTTCAGCATTGCCCAACCGATATAGTAGGCGACCACCTGCAAAATCTCCTTTCAAAGTAAAACAGGCAAACATACTGAATCGATCCTCTATGGTTTATGAGAGATGCTCCTTGGGTTATTATTATTTTCTCAGCTCTAGCTGTGCTGCCACCTGTGATATGCACAAATCAGATCACCGACCTGCATCTTCGTATTACAGCCATCTAGCGATGACATAGTACCCAACCAAACAATCTCAATTGCCAATTTACTGCACAGGTAGAAGTGCCAGCAGAACATAGATGCTGATGCAAAGGAGTATAACCCATTCTAATTAATGGCTTTGCTTCTGCTTAGCCATTATAGTGAAGTTTCTGGTTTTGCAGACCCTGACCCTGCTGCTGCGTTGTTACATTGTGAGTCTGGGAGCCATACTGGCCAAATGGTTGCGAATAAAGTGGGTTCATCAAGCCCTGAAAAGCATCCAAAATGTTAACTGTGCTTCCATTATTGAAAATTCATGTCATAATTAGTGTTCCCTATGATAAATGAACCTGTGATTGATGGGTCCCCGGCCCAGCAACACCAAAGCTTGCCTGAGAGGGCTCATCCTGAGTGGGATCGTTAAATCCCACTTGTGTGAATAAACCTTGCCCTCCATGTGACATGTAATCCTGGCAGAGGCTCAAGTTGAGGATGAGATTTATATACACGACCACTCATAGACAATAGAACAATGAGAACGAACCTGAGATATGAAATCATTTCCTGTACCCATATGTGAATAACCAGGTTGTGTATTTTGATTAAGAAAATTTCCTGGGTAGCTGGCTTGCACTCCTTGTGTAGAATAGTTAACACCATAGCCACCTTGAGATGCCTGCCAATAGGAATCAAAACAAAGTGTGTAAACTAAAACAGATAATACATGTTTTCAAATTTTGATACAAACAGAAATTAGAAGGAACATGAAACCAGATAAAATACCAGTCTATCAGTACTAAGCAAACTCTCAAACACAGTAACCACATCACAGTGATAAAGAGTAGGAACATGTAGAACTCATAACTTTGCTTCATATGTAACTTGTATCTTGAACAAGTAAAAAGGAAAACTCATACCTGAGTAGAGAACTCTGGAACATTATATGCAACATGTGATCCTTGGCTTTTGAACTCATCACCCATATAATCCTAATCATGTTTACCAAAGCAAAGTAAGAAAAGAGAATACAGAGAGTAAAAAATATAAGACAAATAAAGTACCTGGGACATCCCCCCAATGGAAAAACCATCACGAAATGTTTGGCTGAGACCTTGAATAGGCATCTGAAATTTTTGATTTAACTATTAATAAATTGCAACCATAAAGATCATGAGGAAATAGTTTGTCTAGATCTAGCAAACCTGAGTCATCAGACCAGGCTGGGATAGTGGACCTCCAACAGATGGCTGACTGTTTGGATTGTCAATTGGGGGGAAATTGAAGGTAGAACCAGTGCCACCAAGAGATTGCTGAGAACCCTGCTGATGTGAAAGATGACCTCCAATGGGACCACCAGAATGGCCACGGCCTGCCCCAAATGCCCTATTTGCCGATTGAGGAACCTGAGGGACTGCTCCAATAGGTCCATGAATAGCTCCACGAGTGGGAATAGCATATGGCTGAGAATGAGGGCCACCAGGAAATGCTGGAAGAGGAATTCTAGGTGCAGGGATTCCAGTTGGGTGAACACCAGGCTTGTGGGTACCATTTGGAGGTCCAAATGGTAAATATGGACCTGAAAGTACCAGTAACAGAGAACAAAATCTACCGTAAGTCTCCAATGATTACTGTAACCATAAGTTCATAGTCAATAAGGATCTCATATGGTTTGTAGTGCAATAATAATAGAGCACACCATATGAAAGAGTGCTACATATTGCCAGTCTGTCTCGACCAAAAAAAACTGAGAATTGAATTCAGACCTTTAGGACGTCCACCTCTCCTATCAATATTTGCACTGGCATTGACAGAACCAAATCCATCAGCTGGTACAATGCCTGGCCCACTACCAAAGTAGAGTCGCCGATCATTGTATACCTGCTCAAGATAGAGGTAGCAAGGAAATGGTCAACCATAAGGAGTTTAAAGACTTCAAATGTAACAAAAACTACTCATCGAAAGCATAGAGCATTGTGATGGTACAACAGAAATAAAGAATAACTGCACAATGTATACCTTCTTTGGTTTTTGAAATTGTACCATACTTTGTTTCAGGTTGTTAAGGGGACCCTCAACCAAACACTCGTGCTCCTAAAAAGAAAACACCATGTAAGTATCAATCTGATTTGTTTTTATCGCTTAACTATCAATCCAAAATTACTTAATAATAAATAACTAGCATACGTGCTTTCCGATTAACAAGTGCAAAAGGTAGAATCAAGCAATAACTATATCATTCTTTGAATTTCACAAATGGATTAATGACTGAGGTGAAGCATTAGGCTTCCCCATGGAACTTCACGATAAACCAAAAATAAAGAAGACAAACAAAAGCCTCACAATGGACGTTATTGGCCAATTCCACAATAGTTGAACAATGCCCATGGACCAAGGAGATGTTAAACAAGATGTGTAAGGTCTTCAACCAGTGCCTCAAATTCAATAAAATGAAGGAAAATATCGTACAAGAGAGAAAATAGGAATATAAATATATAATACATTTATTTAAAATTTAAAAAATATCATATTCTATTTTAGCTTCTTCAAATTAGGTTGCATATCAGTACTTAGGTTACAAATCAGTTTATAGGCTACTGAGCGGCTTCACCTTTACAAATCAGTACTCAGTGCCATTCAGTAATGCCATAATGCGGGTTTCATAAAAGCTATAATGAAATGCACTCCAACAATAAAAAAACAAAGAACGGCATATACCTTGTAGTGGGTCAATAATCCATTCCACAATGGCTGTTTGCTCAATACTTTCGGATTCCCAAGTATAACAATGCCATATCTAGCACGAGTAAGTGCTACATTCAGCCTGCGAGGATCATTAAGGAATCCAATTCCCTGAAAAAGGATGAGAATGAGGTGAACAAAAGGCCAAAAAAAAAACATTTGAGGCAAATTATTGTTGCAATTCTGTATTGACATAAGTACAAAAAACGGACTCAGATTACTCACTTGGTGTTCGTTGCTTCTGACGCAAGACAGTATGATATAGTCCTTTTCTCGACCTTGAAATGAATCAACACTAGCAACCTACAGGGAAGATTCTGAGCATATGAGAAATACATCAAACCAATTGAACTGCGGAAGTGATGGCAAAATATTAACCTCAATTTCCTTATAAAGTTGTTGACGCAAGGCACCATTTCTTGACATATAGTTTACAATGTACGCTCGTTGTCCTTCATACGGTGTAATGACACCAATCTGAACAGTGAAAAACAATGAATCTTAAGCAGGGGTTTCAAATTTTCGTGGAATAGCAGGACAGAGGACTTGAGACCTTACCTGGCTAGGAACAACACCACTCCTTAGGAATGTTGTCACCAGTTTTTCAACGTTTGCAGCCTCAGTCCTGTTAAGGTAGGATGTGCCACTTGCACTTATCTCCTCTTGCCCCATCTGTACACCAATATATATGCATTTAGATGTGTAAATATGAAACCACAAAAATGTTGTCAACTGCCTAGCAGGTGGGACAAACCATCCAAAAAATTAACATATACCTGGACATAGAAAAACATTGGACGATTTGGTACTGGCCAAGGAAAATCTATGCCAGTTGACTGCCTTTCATTTATTGTTACTCCATTTTGAAGTGTCCCCTCATAAAAGCTGTTTGAAGGAAATTCCGACAGTGAAGGATGCATACGATACTGGACCTGCAATGCTTATAAGAAGTTACTAGGGGATTGAATGAATATGACAAACAGAGCACAAATAAACACCACACCAAGAGAAGAATAAATAACCAAAGAATAACAAGGAAAGCAGGGTGCATAATGAACAGATGCTGATGATAAATCAATATGATGCAATGGTGAAAAACTTCACCTGAAGCCTAATTGGTTTGACACCAAGAAGAACAAGACGCTCAAAAAGTGACTGAGCTAAACCAGCACGGGCTGCTTTTTTGCACATTATAACAGGACCCAGCTGGCAGTGATCACCCACGAGCACAACCTAGCATCACAGAAGTAATTATAGATTTATATTCACCACCACTGTAGAGGAAAAAAAGAGTAAAAATTCAGAAGACAATTGCTATTATACCTGCTTCACTCCAAGAACTAATGGAATAAGGCATTCAGGCTCGGTGGCTTGGGTAGACTCGTCAATAAGCACCTAAAAACGAAAAATAAATAAGTTGACATCGGAAGACATTGATCCAAACATTTACATGATAATAGCCCATACATTCTGTCAAAATGAACAAACCTGCCGAAAGCGGAAATTTGCAAGTCGAGGATCTCCGGCTCCGACACACGTGCAGCAGATGACATCCGCACTCTGCGAAATTTCCCGTTCAGTAGCCCTCTTTAAAGCCTTGTATTTTTTCTCATCACTGCTTGACAATTCCCCTAAAAGTATGGAAACATAAATAATAGTTTGCAAAGCTACAAAACATTTCTCCCCCAAGGGGGAGAACTAAACTTGATAAAAAGAGCAAGCCCACAAAAACAATCCTCATACTGTGTTGAATTATTTCAGGAAACCTTATATGCTTCTGCATATTTTTGCATATTTTTGCATTGGTTATGCTTCTGCATATTTTTGGTGAAATTAAATTAGTCACGATAGAGGAACAGAGACTCATGGAAGGAAGCTTTAAACGAACAAAAGGATAGTTTACAATTACACTTACACATTATTCATACAAATGCATTATATTACGTCAAATGGCAAAACAGATTGAAAGCTTTGGGACCATAAATAGTAGGTAAGAGCAAAATGGTTAAAAACATTCCACATGTCATTCTTCATTTCTTATGGAATATTGACTGTATAAGCATGCGTTTCTGCAAGAATCGCGTGCAGAGCAAGTGAAACAATAATTCTCATGGGTGTGCAACCAGTAGGAAATCAAAATTCAAGGAATGCAAAAGGGATAGAGCTGCCAGCTTGTGTGTGAGGACGTAGGGGAAAAGAGTACCTTGTTCATCCTTAAGTTGTTGGAGCTTGTGAAGCTCACTCTTTTCAGATGTGTCTAGATGTCGCACCTGCAAGTAGTGCGCCACCACTTAACAATGAAGTACACTAAAAATCACATACAAGCAATAGAATTCTGAAAACTAATAAGTACCTGGTAATGAAGAGTTAAGTGCTCAACAGGGGAGCTAACAGCTTCTCTTGATTTGGCACAAAGCCTGACCACCTAAAATGCATAAAAGGTGGATGTTTGTTAATAAAAAATCTACCATCTTAGCTAGTTCGGAAGATAAACATGTGCAGAAAGAGCAAGAAGATACAAGGGGAAAACATCAAAGTTTATACAAAAAGTCCAGAGCAATATATATTTGAGAATTACAGAGAAAACAACACGTTGCAATTTGGGATTTCCTTTGGAATTTTAAACACTCTAGTAATCACTTCACGCGTGTGCATGTTTTCCCCAACAAGGTAACTTGTTTTTTTATTAGTTAATAAAACATCCAGAAATTGGGGTATTTTAATGAAATGTTGCACTTCAATTTGGAGCACAGTCGTATTTGGGCTCACAAAGTACCGCAAAAATTATGTAATTGGTGCGCAGAGAACACAGATCATGAGATGAGTGAGCATGAGTTTGACAATCAACATAGAGTGTCCTCCGTGAAACAATAAGAACATGCTTTGGGTGTCCTTGTACATGTTAATATGGCAGAAAAGTAATAGAAAGCTGAAATCCTTTAAAAAGACTACCATTAGGAATAGGTTTGTCTGGATTTATCCAATCCTTGATAAAAAAACGTCTAGGCTTGAGGAAAATAACGACAATAAGAGAAAACATCACAGGCAAAGCAAGACTGCACCTTTAAACCGGTTGAGCTAATCTTCTCAGCAAGCTGATCAACAGCAACATTGCTAGGAGCACATACGAGAACCTAAAATCAGATGACACATGTTACGTATATGTATAGTGACAGTGACACTTGATTTGCTTAGTGGTACGAGCATCAAACATCCAAAATTTCACCTGTCCCTGGCCCTGTTTTGCCATGTGATATACAATGGCTGCAGAAGTCACCGTTTTCCCAGTACCAGGAGGGCCTTGAATTAAACTTATAGGCTTCTGAAGTACACTTTTCACAGCAAACACCTGCATATCGTAGAAAGCAATGACATGGCATGTCTATATGGAACACTGTAACTCTTTATTTATTTCATCTTCTACAATTCAAATTTCACAGATGAGATTTCAGTAAAGTTAAAGGGAAAATGGCCTCTTCCTGGTTCTGACAAATTGACAAACCATAACAAGTTCACGAAAGACCACCTATGCTTACAACAAGTGCTCTTCAGATGGGTATTTTAGTATTAGGCAGAAAGCACACCATGGCTCCTGCAATTTTCTATTAATTACCTAACCTTCTAATATAACGGGAAATGGAAACAGATTTTGCGAATGTGAATGTGATAAAAGTAAACCTCCAGAAAGAAAATGCTGTTTTGACGGCAATTCATGGTTTATTGACAACAAATATTCTTCAGATAGCTTAGCATTCAGGCAGAAGTACATATACCAACGCCCGTCAAACAATGAGAAAATTATAAGCTAATAATACCTGAGATGCATTCAGTTCTGGGAGGCCAGGAGCACCAAAACGACGGGGAAGTGTGTTACGCAGCATCTGAAGCTCCACTTCGTGGCCTAAAAGATGATGGTAAATGTACCTACACAATACAATGACCCAAGGCCAAAGGCCTGTTATAATCCCAAAAGAGTCTACACCATACAGTCAATAGGGACTATATGATACAACCAGCCCAGCGGCTGGGCAGGAGAACCAGCACACATGACTTCTGAGAGGAACAAGGAGATGTCGAATAACATGCATGGAGAAGTTTGAAGTAGCTGACAAATGCTTCACACGACAAACATATGTCCAAAAAATATCATAAAAGTACGAAGTTTTTTTTATCAATCAAAAAAACTTCAAATTATTTCATTTAAGCCAACACAGCAACACAAGTTTGTGACAGCCCCCATGTTTGTACCAAACATGCACACGCAAATTTCATAGTGCAACTCACATGATATGATGAGATGACAAAAATGATAAACAATTGACGGTATTTTCAACTAAAACATCCCAAGCAAATTTAGGAAGATGATATCTGAATAGTAATCAACAAGTATTAGGCAAAAACATTAAATATTGACCTTTGTAATCTTGTATTATAAACTTATACTCTTATATTGAACGAAATATTTGTCTCACCCGCTAACACTTGTTTCATCCACAGCAAATGTCTTCATTGCACCTTGCATCCTATCAAAACTGGTACTTTTCCAGACAAAATCCACTGAGAAACCATGGTTTACATCGACGGGAACACCCTGAAGAAAGGGGGGAAAACATAAAAGATGTCTCCATTGGAAAAGAAACACTAACAAACTTCTTGTTCAAGGGAAATGAGGAAAACCTGATTAGCACGAAGTTCAAGTGCAACTTCTTCTTGAGCAGTTAGCTTGATCTAGAGAAAATTAAATATGTTTAGAGTGTCAGTGAGTAATCAAGAAAACTTAATATCCAAAACTGTCCTGCATCCAGTTCAAATCAATATTGGAAAATGAGCCTCTGAAACATATATGCATTACCAAATGCTTTAAATCAACTGAGTTATACGACATATTATCCACACAAAAAGGCATACCACGTGCCCCACTGACTGCCATGCCGGATGGGTTCCATCCCCAGAGTAACATAACCGCAACTCATCTCCAGGAACAAGTCTTAATTCATTGTCCTCCTGAATATTAACATTGGGTCAAAATGATAGACTGAGATCAGCTAGATAGCCACTGCTTAAAGAAGATTCACATTCTATTTATCATCTCAATATACAAAAAGGAAATTGCATCAAGCATAGCATTCAACAACCTTTGGAAAGACAAAATATGCTATGCGCTTCTTGTTGAGGCCAATGTCCCACCGTATAGTGAGATTGTTCTTACTCTGCGACTCTTTCATCATCTACAACAATGAAGACACTTTAGTACAATAGTTGACAGTTCGGAAAAAAATAGAACATAATGACAGTACGAGGAAAAGATCGTTAAATAATTTTCCAGAACCCAGTTTATCTAAAAATATTATTAAAAAAGCAGGATAGCTTCAATACATACTTTGTCATAATCAGCTTCAAGCTTCACAAGAGGAGCAAACACATTTTGGTACTGCATGAAGAAACAAACATATTTCAACAACCATTGGGGGGGGGGGGGGGGGGGGGGGGGGGGTGGAGGTGAAGAAAGACATAAAAACAAAGGTTATACTGAAAGCTAACAGGAAAGAAGAGTCAGTAAGTTCTATAGTAAGATATAATCCAGGTTGAAATAGCATTTTGGTAACAAGTATCCAAACCTGGTAAGCATCATCATATTTTAAGACCACAGGTTGAGGCTCGTCATCCACACCAGGTTTTTCAAGATCTTCCAATGAGGCATCGGGGTTAGTCTTCCAGAGCTCTTCAACCTTGTTTATTTGCTGTGCGGTAATTTGCCTTGCACGAAGTTGTTCCTGCTCAGAGGGAACCTGCAAAAGCAATCAATCTCATCAGTAATATCAACAAAAAATAGAATTGCAAATCCACCTAGACCCTGGAAAAAAACCAAGACAATGTGTCATACCTTAACAAGCCACTGCAGAAAGCAACGGTCATCAATAAGGGGGCACCACTGACTAAGATCCCAATTCATGTCTTTGAGTGCATTGACATTGAGACAAGGTTCTCTGCACAGAAGAACAACCACACTTTCTGTTTTTGCAGAAATGAAACCCAAGAGAAAGACGTTGCGGCAACCACAGTTATAGCACTCAAGAATTGTTTCACCCAAAGGACTGTCTTTGTGAAGACAGACCTCTTTGTGTTTTGCTCGAACCTACAAATTACACAAAATAAGTGTTTTACATTAACACAATGAATGTACTAAACGAAATAAATGCAACGGTTGGAAGCTACAAATTCATCTCTTTGCTTGCTCAAATCCAAAAACCCTGAGTGTCACAGCATTTATAAACCCTGAGATTCAAAAGTGACAACTACCATAATAGAACACTGAACAAAATCCAGCAAGAATGGTAAAGGTAGACAGTAGACACGAAATTCAAATTAATAAACTGATTCACAGAAGAGGTCGTGGCTAGTTCTCAAGGTAAACAAGAGCCCATGCCTAGTTCTCAAGGTAAAAAAGTGGTTTAGAGTTTGATTCTCCTCTTCCCAGTTTGTCTTGTTCAAGAAGTCATTTATTACATGCAATTTCCACGAAGCGCAATGTTGACTGAAATCTCACAAAAGGCTTAAAGCTACACACGATATCCAAGTAATAAGTGATAACAAATTGAGACGTGAGGCCACGTCTACAGGTTAAGGCACAACTAAAACTCCTACACCGGAGGGTTTTAGGGTTTGATTCATCTCTTACCAATTTATCTTGTTCTAGAACTTTACTTATCATGAAGACATGAATTACATGCAAATGACCTGGAACAGTTCGCACATTTCAGGAAGGTAATTCACTTTAGTACAAATAGCAATTTCCTTATCTTTACGCAAACAGAAAAGACAGCATCAAAAATATTAAACAATAAGAAAAAACTTCTAAAACAAACTCGATTCGCAACGATCTCACTCACCAAGTGATTAACAATGTGAGAACCCGACGTACTTCCTCTGGAGTTACAAAACCACTTCCTACAACTCGGCACATTGCACCTCACAACGCACGCGGGATTCTGCACCCCGCAATACCTACAAGCATGCTCGGTAAAATCCCCCTTTCCAAAATCAAACCCTTCGTCCTCCCCCGTCTCGTCGAAGCTCAACGATCCCATCCCGGCCGCGACGGCATCGACTCCACCCCTCTTCACCCCAGCCGCCGACGTGAAAGCAGGGGAGGACGACGCGGGGGGAGCGACGGGGTCAGGGACGGCGTCGGGGGTGGGAGTCGGCCACGGGGACGAGCGGATCGGCTGGGAGAGCTCCTGGAAGTCGGGGTAGTCGAAGTCGTCGCCTTGGGTGCTGAACTCGAGGAAGGTGTAGGCGTCGCCGGCGGTGTCGGGCTGGGAGGCGGTGTCGTAGAGGTTGGGGACGGCGTTCTGGGGGTCCATGAGGGACCGATCTGGGGATTAGGGTTAGGGTTTAGAGGGGGGGAGAGATGGGGATGGATGGGAGTGGGAGGTCTGAGGAGGGGTTGGAGGGCGTTTTTGGGGTGGTTTTTTGGGTCCTTCGGATTTTGGTGCGAAAAAAGGGGAAGGGTTCGTTTGGGGAATGGAATGGGTGTGGATGTGTTTGGGTCGGTTTTGGGTTTTTTGCCGACTTCGGAGCATTAATGGAAAGTGGGTGTGAATATGGGGCATGCTTTCGCGACTTTGTAGGTTTGACCCTGGAAAAAATACTATTTATTTTTCGCACTTTTATTTACGCATTATCCATGACATGTTGGTGAGTTTAGACAACCTCCTGAATTTTGAGATTCCGTTTAGTTTGTAAGGCCCTGTTTGGATGGTTGGTTTTGGAATCCAATTTCTTTAAAAAACTGATTACGTGATTTGATGTTTTGAAACTAGTGTTTGTGAAGAGTTATTAACATCCGTTTGGGTGAGGAAATAACAAACGGGTAAACGAAAGTCTAATCAGACTTAAATTACACTAATATCCTTCGTGTCCTTTCATCTTCTTCTTCCTCCTTCAACACTCAACCCTTCTTCCATCCTCACTTTTCTTCATCCCTTCTCCGGGTCCGACCATACTTTCAGACAAGCGCCAACGTCTGGAGGAGTGATGGTCGGGGGATGATGGGGCTTCAGGAGGTCCTCGAAAAGGGAAGATGGGGTGCCAGAATTTGGTCGCATGAGCGTCGTTGGAGGGGTTGGTGAGGAGTAATGGGACGTTGGGTTAAACCTTACTCATGTTTGGGGGGATATAGGCTGGGAATTAAAATTTCAACAATGGCATTTTGGGTAAATATATGATGGCAGTTCAAGTAAATTATTACTAGTGGAAGGGTGTTAAACAAACTTTATGTGTGGGGCCCACCATAAACTTGTAAAAACTGGTCCCCTCACGTTTCTTGATCCATGGGTTAAATTTGAAAAACTCAGTTTTACAAACACTGATTACTGTTAAAGAAACTGAAGTGTTTGGGTGGAGTTTAGGGTGAATAGTAGTTTCTCCAAGAAATCACTGTTTAAAACCAACCATCCAAACATGCCCTTAAGAAGTTTTATGGATTTTGATTTTCTTCCATTTTATCTCTTAAAATTTTCTAAATCTAGGAGATTATCCTTGCAAATTCTGACCCTCAACCTAATTTTTGTAACAACACCCTTGCTTTTGTAGTATTGTTCACTCTAATATAATGATCTTATCTTATGTCCTACCTAGGATAATCTTGTTTGATAATGTATTGGTACGTTCTATGATTTATTTATTTTTGCAAATGAGTTGTTGAATAAATCTATAGATGACGTTCAAAAAAGGGAACTACTAAACGTCGCCCCAAAACTACTTAAATCGCCCCTTGAAATTACCAAATTGCCCTTAACAATATATTTAATACCCATATCGTCTCGTGTCTTTAAACAAGGTTTTTGACTCAGTTTTACTAACATTCCTAGTACCAACACCACGAAAATGTCTGGCGAAACACCTAGATCATGCGAAGTAACGGATACGGATTTTTTTTTCCGACTCGGACGTCTGGCTAAGACGCCTGCACCATCGTGGAGGCGTCTGGCTAAGACGCCTCCACCATGGTTGAGGCGTCTTATCCAGACGCCTCCACGATGGTCCAGGTGTCTTAGCCAGACGCCTATACCATGGTCTAAGCGTCTCGCTAAGACGCCTCAACTATGGTGGAGGCGTCTTAGCCAGACGCCTCCACGATGGTACAGACGTCTTAGCCAGACGTCCCGTTTTTTTTTATTTTTTGTCAAATTAAAATTATACGGTGTGTTATCTCAAATTATTTGACGTTTCTTTGCAAGTTTTCGGTGGTAACCGGTCGGATTACAATGAGTTTTTTTGCAAGTGATGAAGATTCAAAAAAATTCCAGATCCAACATTTTTTAAGTTCCAAAATCCCCCGGTGGTAAAACATCCTGACTTACAAATACCACCTCGACAGGTCGTTCGGGGGTCTCGCTCACCGGTGAGCGAGCGGCATTCCACCTCGCCGGTGAGGTGGCGGGGGTGGCAAGGGGGCAGCGCCTCCTGGAAATTTTTTGGATTTTGAAATTGTTGGATCTGGAAATTTTTGAATTTTCGGTGTACCGAATGGGTATCGGTCATCCGAATATAGTAATTATTAACTTATTAATTAATTAATTTAACAATTATCTAAATTTATAATCAATTATCTTTTTAAAAAAATAATAAAAAATTACGGGCGTTCGACGGAGCCGCCCCCACGTAGGAGGGGGCGTCTGGCTAAGACGCCTCCCCAATGGGGGAGGCGTCTTACACAGACGCATGTCCCAAGGGCAGAGCGTCTGGGTAAAACGCCTACCCGATGGGTAAGGCGTCTGGGTAAAACGCCTCCCCCATGGGGGAGGCGTCTTAGCCAGACGCCCCCTCCTACGTAGGGGCGGCTCCGTAGGACGCCCGTAATTTTTTATTATTTTTTATTATTTTTTATTAAATAGATGTTAGATATTTTACCAGATTCGAGTACACTGGGGCGTTCGTTGGTTCATTACTGACCTCCAAAACATTATTTTTTATGATTATAAGAGGAATATGAAGAGAGATGTGTGATAGGAGGGTAAAATGACGCGTTATAGCAGTAGAAATGAGAGAAGGGCAGAATGGTAATTTCAAGGGGCGATTTAAGTAATTTTGGGACGATGTTTAGCAATTCAGTCAAAAAAACCAAAACATATAGTAGTAAATAAATATCAAATAAAAAAATGGACACTAATGTTTTCTATATGTTTTGTCCGAATGTTTTCTTATTCAAATTTGGACTTCGTCGTAAGTCAGATTCTTATTGTTGTTGTTTTATGCTTTGGTCCTCATGAATCTATATTACTATAGAAGCTTAAGACATTTTGGTCCATGGGCCTTGGCAAATTAAATTGGTTTTCAGGGATCCATATACGACTTGAAAAGGTCTCCCATTCCTTGTCCAATACAAAGTGACAAACCTGGCCCTGGGTCCTATTATTAATTATTAAAACCCCAACAAAAAAATTGTTGACTTCGTAACGATGTCTCTGCTTGGTTGTACGAAGGTATTGAAAATTTAAAGTGTATAATATAATCAACTCAGGCTCGTGTATTTATAGTTCTGAAAAACAAGGGAAATACTATTTATAGTTGAAAAATTACTTAAATCGTCCCCAACAATTATTATTTTACCCTTTACAATTCATTTAATACATATTACATCATGTGTCTTAAAACAATGTTTTTTCCTGAGTTTTCCTCACATTCCCAGTACTCACACCACGAAAATGTCTAGCAAAGTGTCTGGATCTGGTGAGGTAAGTCAGGGGAAAGAAATTCGTCGTTGGCGTCTGACTAAGCCACCTTACCCTAGGATGGGGCGTTTGGTTGGGACGCCTCCTCCAAGGAGAGGGCGTCCCAGCCAGACGCCCCTTCCTTGGGGCCAGCGGCTTATTCAGACGCCTCATCCTTGGGGGTGACACATCTTTAAGTCGTCGTGCCATATGTGGGGGCGTCCCAGCCAGACGTCCCAATTTTATTTTATTTTTTAAATTTTTTATGTTGTGTTATTTTAAATTATTTCAGGTTCCGTTGCAAGATTTCGGTGGTGATGAAGAATATTACAGTAAGCTTTTTGATAGTAAACAAGTATTTTCAACAATCGAGAATGCGTGTAAATAGGCGAAACAATTGTCATCGAATCTGGATTTTTTTGGTAATATCAACCTACAAATCAAAAGCAGATAATCGTACGGATTGTTATCTGAGATGTGATCGCAGAAATGAAATGAGTTCTCGTGATATGAATATTGCACTACGAAAGAACACAAAAAGAAATTGTTACGGTTGTTTTTTTATAAAGGTAGTCGAACAAAGGGATCATGATGGATGAGTCGTACTTTCTAACAGTACTCATGGGCAGCACAACCACGTACTAGTAGTTTATCCAGAGGGTCACCGACAGATCGGCGGTCTTAGTTCTGGGGCCAAGAAACTTGTTTGTGATATGACTGAGGCACAAGCGAGACCACGTAACATATTGTTTGCAGTAAAAAAGAAATTCCTAGATGATAATCTCAATCAAAGACACATTTATAACTTCAGAGAGTACATGAGCAGGACGAAATCTGAAGACAGGAACTCCGCTCAGCAGTTTCTGAACCAGGCGGTGCAGTATCAATACTTACATTGGATTATGGTGGATGAAGAAACTAATGTCCTCACTCACGCATTTTTGGCACATTCGACGTCAGTTCAGTTGTTATGCACATATCATTTCGTAATCTACATGGATTCGACATACAAAACGAACAAGTACAACATGCGTTTATTCGAGATGGTTGGTGTGGCTCCAACAAACATGAACTCTCTCGCCGACTATGCAATTATGAAGGATGAGACCGAGTCTAGTTACCGGTGGGTGTTGGAGAAGTTGCGAAATCTGTTATTATATATTATCAGTCCGACTGTAATAATAACGGACCGGGAGTTAGGCCTGATGCGACCAGTGGGAGAGATTTTTTCCGAGTCTGCTCATTTACTTTACACCTGGCAAATCAACAAAAACGTGTACAACTACGTATACCACGTATTCGGAAAGAACAAGAATTTTGCAGACAATTTGAAGTGTGGAAAGTGGAGGAAAGTCATCATTTCTGCTTCACAGACGGAGTACGATAAAATAGTCTGTAATCTGAAAGATATTTTTCTGGTTTGGCCAGTTCTCACGGATTATCTGGAAGACACGTGGTTAGTGCATAAAGAAAAATTTGTGTTGAATTGGACAAATAAAGTCCTTCATTTCAGCAACATTACGAACTGTAGGGTGGAAAACGCTCATTCAACTCTGAAAGAGTTGATTACTACATCAACTACAACTCTGGACACACTTTTCGACCACGTGAACACGACTATGGAAATGCAGCTGCCGAATATTCGGAACTTTTTGAAGAGCCGAGACGTCAAAATTTGACTAACTACATAGGTGTTTTGTATCAGCATATAAATGGTCGAGTTTGGTATCACTGCTTGTCATTATTGAGTGAGGAGTCGAAGATAATGCAGGACTTAAGCAATCAAATTGAATATCGTTGTGAGTGTGCTTTTCTGACATCACATGAGATTTCTTGTGCATGTACCATGCACGATTGTATTGGTTGGGTGGATTCATCCATTATGGAAAACACTTGTCATTGGAGAAGGAGTCCAGATGTCAGAGTTTGTGGATCAGTCCGCACAAGACGTCGAGCATTTTCGGAAGCTCGTTGATGAGATTTCGGGGAGTGACCATGCAGTAATTCGTAGTGTCTCTCGTATTTTATATGCACAGTTACACCCGGATCAGTCAAACTATCAAGAACCCGCTGAAAATACTAAGGTATGAGGTCGACCAAGGGAAAAGTCGACACATCGGGACCCGAGTGCCTTTCTGTATGCTGAGCGAGGTCGTGGTCGGTCTTCCAGTAGTGGGAGCATGGGTCGTGGTCGGTCTTCCAATTTGTCTCGATCGTCCGTAACCACAGGTGTAGGATATGGTATGACGATATCTTTGTTGTTACTATTATTACTTAGTTGCTTGTTGTTATTAATATACATAACTTTGCTATTTTTCCATCTTATAGTATCCGGACGGATTGACGTCGATAACTTCTCATATGTTGATAGACAGTCAGGAATCATTTTACCATTTCTAGAGAGGTGGAATGACGTACGTGCTGATGGCAACTGTGGATTTCGATGTGTTGTCGATGTCTTCCATGATGGTCAAGACAATTGGTTGCACGCCCGTCGTGCGATTTCTAATGAGATAGGTGCGCATCCTATTTATGAGCACATCTATTACGACAATGTGGTACAAGCTCGTCAACGAATTGATTGGGGCGGGGGACCTTGTGATGAGGATTACTATGTGGAGGTTTGGGCCGACTTGTTCCCGATTCCCAATATTTACAAGTGTACAGTTATGTATTTTCTCAGTGGGAACAGATGGTTCGTTGTACCCATGTCTTACTGTGCTACCTTGGGAGAGTCTGTCTTCCATGACAAAGTCAATCAGAGAGTTGGTCATTGCTCATTTAGGGAGTTACATACATTTTATTCGCTTGGAATTAACTGAGGGATTCCTAGTACCTCCTATAGCGACCCTGTGGTTTCAAATGCGAGAGTGGTGTTGGATAGGAGGATGAGTACGAAAGTAGGAGAGCGTATTGGAATCGGTTACATAATACATTTTGATTGAAATTTGCAATGCATTTGTAATGTATAATATATCGAGGATTATATCGTGTATTTGTACTTATATCGTATTGTTCTTTTATCATATTTTAAATTTAATTTACGTTACATATACCAAACAAGTCTATGATATGATTCTGAGAAATACGTACTAAAAATACGATAGAGAAACAAATAGGGAGAACATATGTTCGTCAGAAATAAATAATAAAAGTACAACAAATAAGCAAATACTAACAAATATAGTAATAGTTCAACATATAATAAAATAAATAATATATCACCCTACTCATCCACTGTATGTAACATAAAAATTAGCATACATTAACAATAAAAACAAAATATACAATACAAATTACAATCCAAGAATCGTCCTCAACCCTCTTCTTCTTCTGAGCCGAGCGTCTGCAGTGCACGAACTCGAATCATCGGTCGCAAACCGGCCACCTCGACCCTTCCGAATGACCGACTCAGCCAAAGGACTACCATGTCGCCCCCATCCTCTACCATACTGCTGTCTCACCTCCTCCTGCGGCTCCAAGCCATACCGACCCCCATCGTCACTCTTGTCGTGACTCTCCACCTCATCTGAATCATCATCGTCGTCGAAAGAATCCTCACGTGTCTGATGACGACGTAAAATATATCTCTCTCTCCTAACTGAAGCAGAAATACCTCGTGTACGTGGATGACGGAGACCTAACTCATCAGCTAAACTATATACAGCGTAAGGGAACTGATTTCTTTTTTCCTCCACGGTAATCTGATGACTAATTCAATTTTAGAAATAAAATTTTGTTAATTGATTTAAATTACTTAATTTCCAAATTGATCAATCAATGAAACTAATTTTAATAATTAATCAATTTAACTAATTACTCAACTAATTTAACCAATTACTAACTTAATAATCAATTTATTTAGTAATTATCACATATTATAATAAAATTAAATAATAAAATTATTTATTTATTAAAAAAATGGAGGAGCGTTTGCCGGAGCCGCCCCCCTTGGGGGAAGGCGCCCGCCGGAGCTGCCTCCCCCAGAGGGGGCGGCTCCCGCGGACGCCTGACCCAAAAAAATATTTAAAAAAACTAAACGAGACATTTTTCCAGATTCGAGTACGCCGGGCGTCCGCTTGCTCCTTTCCTGGTGTTCGAGACATTCTTTCTGATGAATATGAGAGTAATATGAAGATAGAGTGGTGTTAGGAGAGTGAAATGAAGAGTTATATAAGTAGGAAGGACAAAAGGACAAAATGACAAAATGATAATTCGTACGAGTGATTTAAGTAGTTTTCCGATGATGAATAACAATTCAGAAAACAAAACAAAATAAATTTAAACAGCTTCACATATGGCTGGTTGCCCAAAGACAACTGGTTGGAGGCAAATCACCTATCTTTTGGGGATTAATTTTTTACTTTTTTGGTCAAATTTGTCTCTCCTTAAGCCTATTTTGAGATAGGGAAATGATTTATGTATTTCTTTTAACTTGTATTTATGACGCTCCTGACGTGGAGACATGATTTTTTCAAGTTGCATGTACATTGAGTCTTTTATCAACTATTTAATTTGTTTTCAAATTTGACGACGTTATAATCAAAGCATTTGTTGGTTTCTCTATTCACGCGACTATTATAATTCTAAGATCCATAAATGTGTATATCACGCAAGACATATGTATGTCGCGTGCATGACATGTGTGTACCGTGAGGGACTAATGTGCCCCCACGGGATTGGTTAACATTTCAAGATACATAGACATGGGTCCCACTTGGGACTGAGGTGTCCTATGCGAGACAAGTATATGTCTGTTACGAGACAGGTGTGACATTCCAATATGCATAAATGTATGTCTAACGTGGGACTGATGTGTGTTCCTTGTAGGACTTATGTGTCATACGTGTGACTGTGTGACTGATACGTCCCTTACGGGACAGAAGTGTGTTCCTTATTTGCATTTAACGTGTCTACTAATGGAGAAACCAATTGTCTCTTATTTTATCGAAAATCATGTTTTAAAATTAAAACAAAAACAAATAATGACATAGATAGTGACGTAGAGCACGTCCCGAACGCACCACGTCCGTGTAAAAACTTTTTTGTTGTAGCAGGTAACGCGAAAGAGGACATCAGATTTGCTAACAGAAGCATGCAATGGTGCTCGCTTTAATTGTATTGTTGAAAAAAAGTTGGTCGTCCATATCATTTGAAATCAAAGCCAACCCTCCATGACATGTTACTGATTAGTCATAATATTGTTTTGACAAACAGAACCAACCCATGTGGCATTTGATTGCCATGATGAAAGGAACAGATCCATTGCTCGATTTGGACAAACAAATCAACATCGGCTCCACATTTGAAGGAAAGGAAACGAAAAGGAAAGAAATGCTTAAACACGTACTTCAACTTCCATTGAGCGACACCCATCATGGTGATCTTTGAGTGCACACTCCTCCTTGTCTATGTCCTCTATATTTGCATTGAAAGCAGGGCTACATTGCTCCAATTGATCACAATCTATGTCCCATCAAGATAATTGCCACGGATTGACCCACTTGCCCATGTCACAAGTTAAACCGTCTGCTAAGTAAGTAATTAAGAAGTTACTTGCGTCATTTATGTTGTGGGCGTGTCATGTTTAAATGATTTTCACAACGAATCTCAAACTTATTTAGTAAACATATATTATTATATTGCAAGTTTAAGTGAAACTTACATGCTCTATGTTGTGCAAGTCCCTTCATTTCATTTTTTTTAAAACACTTAATACTTGTTTTGCCCATCAATTATATGTACTTGTGAGGTTACATCAAAAGATCACAAGATTTCTCTTGTATTTTTTTTAAACGAATGTTCACTGTATAGTCATAGTATCTGTATTTTTGATGTCTCGGATGTAATCAACCTAATTCTTCCGCTTTCGATTTCATTCCTCATCTGTAAAAAAAATGAAAATAATGGTGGAGGCAGTTTAGGCAATTTTATTTTGAAGATGATGAAGAAACGAGTTAACGAGGAGTGTAGTGAAATTAACTCTCTCTTTTCTTCTAAATAAGTTATATGTCCAGGTTAACATTCTTACGCTTTCCCATTTCAAAATGACTCAAGCTTATTCCTTTCAACTTAATTGGTATCAAACTCTATATACTAACTAAAAACTATTTATACTTGAGGTAATCCTTACTCGTTCCAAGAAAGTTCGTCAAAAACATCAGAAAGTAAATAAATAAATAAATAAATAAACACTTCCAAAAGAAATTAAAAAGAGGTCAAATATTTGAAACTGTCTCTACCTTCAAATTATAACTCTGAAAGGAATTAAGTAGATGAAAAATTCATTATCTCCCAATGCATTTTCACTACCACGCAAGTTTACGAGACACGACTGCCTATCTTTCTCAACTTACGTGTTTCTTGCTTCCACGACTTTCTAATCTATTTATTATGCATTTAATCACACAACGTACGATTTGATTTAACACCGTTAGGTTTCCTATATAAAGCCCCAGAAAGCATGTAATCCACATCACCCCAAACAAAAACGTTACACCAAACCTAAAACGGGCCCAAAAATGGCTCCTTCCCTTCACCACTCGTTTTTTCTTTTCCTCGTCATATTAATCATCGTCTTCACCTCCACCGCCACCTCCGCTAACAAAGACATTGTAAAAACAACGTGCACCAACATCTCCGCCTCAAACCCCAACATCCACCTCGACTTTTGCACCTCCACTCTTACCAAGCCAACGTCAAAATCCTGCAACTTAAAAGATTTGGCTCTACTTTCCGTAAAAGTGGCATCATGTAATGCCACAAATACCATTACGTACATCAATGAACAATTGACGTCCTCGCCAAATGGTAAGCAGGTGGAAGGTCCTCTTGATGATTGTTTGGAGCTCTACTCTGATGCCTTGGGACAACTAAAGAAGTCGAGTAAAGCCATTCGGAAAGGAAGGCTCAATGATGCGAACGTGTGGGTGACTAGTGTTATGGACGCCGCCACGACTTGTGATGACGGGTTCGAGGAAACAGAAGTGGTAAATCCGTTGGAGAAGAACAATCATGATCTCTTTGAAATTGGCGCGATAATACTGGCTATAATTTCCTTACTTCGAGGATGATGATTATGATGACAATATACGACCATGAAGAACTATGTCTTCGATATATATATTAAAAAAAACGAATATGATATGAATTTATATCCATGTGTGTATAGACTATAGACTAAGTTTGTAACTAAGAAAAGGTTGAAGTGGTCATATGCACTTCAACTTAAGTAATATGCATTTATCATTAAAGATGTAAACGTACGTGTAAGACGTATGCCTGTAATTGGAAAATGATTTGTGAAATACTAGGTGTATAGGAAATTAATTAGGAACTTAATTTGTTGCACCGCAACGATCTTGGACATGGTATAAAAAAATACTTTTGGGTGTTTGTGGGGATTACTTCAATTGAAAGTGATTTTAATGAAGAGCATAACGTGGAATAATAACTAGTTCGTGGCAAGCTTTTTATCACACATTATACATAGCAGTAGAATTTAGAAAATCAAACCTGAACTTATCCTTCATCACAAACGAAAGCGATATCCCTGATCTCAAATGAAAGTGACGTCGGTCCGAAGAGATTCACATGAAACATGCAACGAATTTTGGTTTAGCGACAAGCATGCAGCAATTCACACGCCTTAGCCATGGTTGCGCGCGCCGACTAGCTCGGTCAGATTGAGCCAGAGCCAACTCGACGTTGGCCACTGTCACCGGGTTGAACTCGGGGATGCCCGAGGGTGCGCCATACCGGGTCAGGTTCGTGAGCTTGGAGCATCACAAGGAACTACGAAGCACACAAGGCAAACCAAACGCGAGGCGTGAGGTGAGCAATGGGGGGTAGCCCAAGTACCCCCCCTGGGTTTTGCAAGGCAAGCGCCAAGGAGGTTCGAGTTGCGCGGGCATGCGCACACGCAAGGCGAAGCGTGGAGGAGGAACCGAGTGACAGGCAGCGGCAAAGCGCGCGCAAGAAGACAAGTAGCCGAGGCTACGAACATGGAGTGAAAGGCCTAGTCCAAGGACGTGCGCATAGCACGGGCGCGAGGAAGCTATGCTCGGGCGACATGCGCGCGCGCGGGGCGCATGCATGGGCGAGCGAGGCAAAGGCACGGATGTTCTAAAGTCTATAGCGTGGATTGGTGGCTTGGAGCGCGGGGCGCGTAGAAAAGCACCAAGGCTTGGAGTCCGGGCACATCCAAGCGAAGATCAAGGAGCATCAGCAAACATGGCGCGAGCGTGGCACTTGGGAAGTGCATCCTCACATGCGGGCAGCCAAATGCGCTTGAAAAGCGCGAGGTGGGGCTGTGGCTATGAGGGCACGCGCTAGACATTGCTCGTGCAGCACATAGGCGCGCCTTGGAGGCGTGCGTGGGCAGGCAATGCCTAGGAGTTGAAGGCGCGGATGTTTGGGAAGCCAAGACACATGCGTGTGGGTCAGCAAGGGCTGAGAACGAGTCAAGAGAGGTTGCTGATCGTGTGGGAACGGTTGGGCAAGCTCTCCTTGAAAATAGGATTCGGTTATGGAACGGGTCCGTAACCGAATCGGGGAAAAGTTGGGTTGGCCAAAATTGTTCTCCTTAAAAATAGGGATCGGCTATATTTGTCCTTAAAAGTAGGGATCGGTTATGCTTGTCCTTAAAAATAGGAGTCGGTTATGGAACGGGTCCATAACCGAACGGAGGTGGCATGAGTGGGCTGACCGGGTCAAGCCCCACTAATGCATGCCTCTCCAACGTGTGCATTCGGTTTTGGAGAAAAACCGAACCAGCCAACATGTTCCCCATGTTCTGGTCAAGGTTGACCAAGTCTATAACCGTTTGGTTCGGTTATAGCCCATGCGTGATTTATAGAAGGCACTAGAGAGAGTGGCCTTAGTGGGGAGAGTGGACATTCGGTTTTGCCCCACTCCTCCACAACCAAAGGAGAGTTAGAGGTGTAGTGGGGATCATGGATTCCCACGAAGTACATGTAGTGGGAGGCTCACAACATGTATATATAGGGGTGCACCTCCAACCTGTGGAAAGGGCGCCACCATTAGGATAAGGTTTCTAATGGTCCTTGTGTTTGTTTCCTTCCTTCCTCCACCCCTTTAGGGATTGTAATTCTATTATTTATGGGAATAAAAGAGTTCAATTCCGCCAACGTTGTTATTGTGTACGTTTTCGTTTGTGCTTGTTTAAACTCTGCGGGAAACCGAGGGAGTTGTACGGTTGTGTTGGTGTTTTCAATCTTCCCCGCGGGGATAGAGCGTTTGGCGAGGCCAAAGCTCGAAAAAGTTGAAATTTGAGAGTCTCTAAAGGACTCCTAACACGACCGGTGACAGCCACCGCAAACATAATTCCAGGACACATCCTCCTCCGATCCCAACGCCGAAAGGTATAAGCTTCGAGTCATTTCCTCTGAAGTCAATCGAACTGTAATTTGAAACCACACCACCAGATCAGAGAGCCATTCTTACAATAAGCCAAAAGTTCAAATTACACATCCATACTCTTTTATACTGATCGATCTCCTATGTGGACTCTCTGGGTACTAGCATAGGTGCTGCCAGATGCAGCAAACCAAAGATTTCCTTGATTTTCAGTCACCTTTCGGCGGTATCTCATTTTGCACTTTCTTCATCCCTTGGGGTTTCCTGATCATGAGCTCAGTGTAACATCCTCAAAAGCGGAAGTAATTTAAAATTTTCAATATAACACAATACGAGAATATTATTGAAGAAAACACGCAACTAGTGCACCAACATATATACTATATATATATCTGAGAGTTTCAAAAGTGTGATTACAACAAAAGATAAAGGAAATGTACATGTAATCACTAGGACCTCAAAAACAGAAAAACAGGATCTGACCCCAAACACGTTCATCATCGGTCACCACCTCCTAGTGTCGCTCACGCCCTGAAATAAAACATGAATATGCATGAGTTTCCCATAAGGAAACACTATAAACATCTATAAACATGTATGTTACGAAATACATTAAAAAAATATCGTCTCACTGGGCCTCTGGGAATTCTCTCCCTACCACAGTAGACACAAAACAGTAACGGATCTCGTGGGTCCTCTAGCCCAACCCTCACACGTGCCCCAGGCACCTCAACCGGAACATCATCGGCTACAACACAACGCTGGATCGCTATCAAGTCGTCAATGTCCGTATCGTTGCCCCTCTAGGGTCGGAGACCCGTTGCCTTCACAGCTGATTCGGTGAACCACTCCCAGGCCGGCAATATTTGTATCGTTGCCCCTCCAGGGCTGGGGACGCGTTGCCTTTGAGCTGGATCCACAACACCAACGAACCACTCTTAGGCCGACAATGTCTGTATTGTTGCCCCTAAAAAGTCGGAGACCCGTTGTCCTTGAGCTGACTCCACAACACCAAAATAACACAAAACGGTCGAACAAAACCACCAAACCGGTCGACCGAATCCTCACCATAGGACTGACCCAACCGAAAAGCTCATCAACCGGTCGAACGGCAAATGGGACCCATTCGACCGAATTCCACCGGTAAAAACCCTTTGATGCAATAAAAAACACAAACAGTTGAACCACACGCGATCGACGGTCGACAAAAATGGGCAGTAAAATCCAATTCATAACATATTTCACTGGTCGACTGAACCATCACGTGGTCGGACGAACATTAAGTTATTTTAAGTCGTCGGTCGAACGAGGTTTTAGAGCGGTCGACTGTTTTGTGGTCTACACCCCCAACCGAATTAAAATAGTGTTTTGGTCGAACGGCAAAGGGGTCTTGTTCGTCAGAAAGCCACCAGTAACGCCCTCTCTTCGCTTAACATGTACCACTGGTCGACCACCCAAGGGTATCGTTCGACCGATGCGAGAGATAACGCCAAAATTACACTACAACTGGTCGACCGAACTAAGCTACTGGTCGACCGTTACAATGCAGAAAACTGCTGCACATGTCCGATGAGCCATCCGGCCTACCGTCGACCACTCCAACAGTCACGAAAGCATAAGTGAGTATCAAAGTAAAGCTTGACATACTTTGAAGGCTTGAAGAAGCCTTTGAAGATCCAACGGCGACCTCTTCCCTCACGACCCCCAAATTCCGGTGACAACCAACCGAGTCACGATCTACTAAACTCCGGAGAACGTCTGAGCTTCACCTCGCCTCACCGAAGCCACCCTCTCTGTCGCCTCCGAATGCTGCTGATTAAAGTTAGAAAGAGGATTTGAGCGAAGAGAGAGAGAGAGAGAGAGAGAGAGAGAGAAACTCACCAACTTATACTATTGTCATCTCCACCATCCACCTCATCTCCACCGTTCGATCCCAGTCCTCCATCCAAAACCTTCAATTAGTCAACTAAAAGGCAATTAACCCAATTAATAACGGTTTAGGATATTACACTCAGTCATTCCCCAATCTAATGTGATGAATGTTGTGTCGGTACCCGCTAAAACATATCCTGCAAGTTTGTACTATTCTATACACATGCATCTTCAAAAAGTTCAACTTGTTTAATATCGATAAATATTAGAAACGACAAAAGACCAAGTTTAATATCGATTAAGTAGAAAATACGAGACAGAAATGTCGTTATCTATGATGAGAACATGACCAAAATCAGTGGGTAACCACTGACCAAATAAGAACAAATGATTATGAAAAATATCAATCCATGTACCAATATATATATATATACAAAAATTATAGATTGAGCACAGAGCTCATTCAAGCTTAAGTGAGCCCCCTAAACATCCACCATCCAAATCAAATCTAACGGTGGATATTAAATCGTCTTACAATTACTCAAAAGATGGTAAAATTAGAATTCAATTAAATTCTACTCTCAAACAAAACCCTCTCACCCTAAACCAAACTCACGCACACCTCCTCGCTCACCCCAAATCCAACACACGCACGACTCGCCAACCAAACCCTCATCGCCACATTCCCACCTTGTCGGAGTTTTCCTTGTCGTCCCCAAACCAAGCAGAATGGAGGAATCCCATGGAGGAGCGAACAACCCCCCAACGCCATCCATTGCGGCTTCATCACCAAACTCTTTTGGGGAGGGGGTTAGGATTTCCAGGTTGGTGGTGGTTTAGGTTTTCTTGCGCCTCGCGGATGCGACCATTGGAGGAGAGGAAGAGATGGGGAGGAGTGGATTGGAAACCCTAATCCCCTCCACCCAACTGAATGGTTTAGTTTCTTTGTCGTAGATATCCCCTTTGTAATCTACCATTGCTTGAAATATACTCAATTTTTGAATATCACTATATCAGAAATATGCTTCTCATAACTTGTTGCATTTCGACCATGTTTCCTCTGTTTTTTGTGCTTCTTCTGTCTATTGACATCAATATGGTGAGTTGCTGAATGCTTTATCGAAAATGTTTTTCCCTCACTTCTTTATGGGGGAATGTCTTGTTAGCATGTTTGATGTTGAAGATGTTATCAAGGAAATGTTTCAAGCTCCTCATATTCAGGTAAAGAGTTCACATGTTATAAACTGAGCTCAAAATCTACTGTTATAATTAATTGATTCATATCGCTTAATTAAGTTCTCAGGAGAAACAATTCCTTTTTGTAAGCTAATTTACTGCTCTTTTACTGACAGTAAATTTACTGCTCTTTTTGCAAGCTAATGCTATTACTATAGAAGACACATTATACATCAACTTGATGTCAAAAATAAATATTTCTAAGAAGCAAACATAATTGAGATGTCTCGGGATTTTTCTCCAATCTTAACGTATAAAACACTTACTCCATGTTACCAAAATGCAATATTTTGATATTATTACTTATGAATTAAGCGTTGTGACAATAACACAGGAGTTTTATCCCAATAATCACATAGGAGTTGTGTTACTGTCACAACTCTTAATTCATTAGTTCGATGACAACCTTCTTGATTTCTAAATAGTCTGGAGTCTCTCAACTGGAGTATAATTGATCTTGCATGTTGCTTTGCTGTATGCGCTTATTATAGTTATGTAGTTAGTATTTGTTATATTATCTAACATTTATATATGTTATAGTAATCAATTATTGTTTCTTCATAAATTTTTATTGTCAACAAAATATGTTTATATTACGGCAAACAACGATATCTTACTGTTATTAACATAATATTACAACATTTTATTATTGTCATTCACTGTTGTTTCTACAACTTATGAGCTTAAATGTTATTTTTTGCAGTCTAGGTCGGTGGTTAAGTACTTTGAAATGTCGCATAATTTTGAGAATATGAAGAACTGAGACATAGAACATGTGTCATGCTCCTAATAATCAGCCACAAGTTTGAATTGTGGATTGTATGTCTTGAAGTTTGCACAACATATTTTTTGAAGAAAAAAAAGTATTTGATTTCGGAGAAGAAGATATGGCTCGGATCCGTGCAGAATGCGTGCCTATGATACTTCATGGAACAACTTCTAACTAGTGTTGATGTAATGACATTTTTATTTTTTGGGATTCTGTGTTTCTAGAATGATACATTGTTCATACATTTGTTGTATGATTTAGTTCTTAAAGTAAATATTACATACTAGAATATTGAAGCTTTTAATTTATGGATTTGTAGTTGACAGACTCCACTCTGATTATTTGTCTTAGTTTTTCTCTTTTTCAAATATAGACATTAAGTGGTTCGCGTTTCATGTTTTTTGGATTTCCATTTATTGAAAGCAGATTCCTTTTGCTCCATTTCCATGTTACATATTCAATAAATTATTTTTTTAAACGTTATATGAATATATTGAAACCAAATTCTTGGTATTTTGAGGAACGTTGTAAAAATATTTACATTATATGACCGCTAACACCATTATATGTCTTTGAGAGGAGCTCGTTGTTTCATGACTATGTCATTCAACAAAGTTCAACACAAACCACTTTTAAGCTTAATTACCTACTTGTTTAAACGATCAAAGATGTGCAGTGAAATTTAAACTAAACAAGCAAGTAAGGAATGGAAAATGCAAACCACACGGAAGACGGGGATTTTTACAGAGGTTCGACCACCCGCCTACGTCCTCTCTTGCAAGCTCTGCTCGGTTCACCGAGCTCCGCTCACAACTTCACTAACCACTCCCCGTTCCGGGCCGGGAGAGAACGCCTTTACAAGTCTTCAAGCTCGCGAACAACCCTCACCGAGCTTGACTCCTCCTCTCACAATCCGAGAGGATCATTTCGGGCTCTCACCGAAGTCTATACTCATTGTCTTGGGCTTCCACCAAGACTCTTGCTTCTTTGCAACAATGGTTGAGTGAGACAACACTCTCTAAACTTGAGCATACTTGAGTGAGATATGGAATTGATACTAAGTGTGGAAGGTTTTGGGGCTTGGGTGTTTGAATCTTTCTCTCTAATGTAGGAGACAATATGGAGTGTGAGATTTGTCTTAAAATGTGTTTTACAACTCTATTTATAAGCACTAGAGAGAATATAGTTGTTGGGGTTAATTGGGTAAGAGTTAGTGTAAGATACACAAAATAGAAACTTGCAGGACCCAATTGTGGATAAGTTCGGTCGACCGGATCGGGCTGAACGGTCAACCGTTTGGTAATTCTGAACTCAATTCGGTCGACCGGTTAAGGAGCGGTCGACCGCCAAAGGCTATGTTCTAGGTACACTTAAGTTATCGGTCGAACACCGAATGTGGGGTCGTCAAACAAGATCATATTCGGTCGACCGAAACAAGGTTCACGATCGATCGAATTTCAACAGGCATTCTGGGTTTCTCGTGATGTCTTAGTTCGGTCGACCGAACAAGGTCCTCGGTCGACCGATACACGAAATGTAATTGGGATATTTAGAAATAATACGAATACGACCATTGGGTATAAACGACAAAATAAACGGTCGGAAAAATATGTTGACTCGGTTGACCGAAAATGTCTGGACGGTCGACCGAACTTGGGCAGTAAAACACTAACAGTATATATGATCACTCGGTCGACTGAGCGGTCTGTTTCGGTCGACCGAATGTGGGCAGACAGTTCAGGTTAAGGTTTGGTGTTTTCCGGTCTAAGTTTGGGTGATCTATTGAAGTCCAAATTATGTTAATTTTTGTGTGACTTCTATAGGGAACCTAGTGTGTGTTTGAGTAGTTTTTAACTCAAGTATGCTCAATAACACAAAGTTGTTAAGACTCAAAGAATTACAAAATACATGTCTTCAAAAGAGCTTGATTACATGTCTTAACTTGATTTCATTTCTTCCTTAAGTCTTGATCGCTTGTAGAGGTTAGCACAAAGCAATATAGATGTAATACAACATGTATGTGACTCTACATGATCACAATTAAGATTAGGTTGATTAAATTATCAAAACATGGATTAATGCCAAAAAACCAACAGTTATCTCAATCAAATTTGATTTTTAATCTGGCTTGACATTCACATCTTGACAGTGTCACTTTCCTCTTCTTTACTGTTATAGAAATTTCACGGACATCGTTCTTTTTCCAGCTTCTTGAACAAGATGAGTCTTCTCAAGAGCAAACCAACTTTTCAAGATCACATCCATGGACTTATTATTTGATGTTTCATTATATTTCGTTGACGATTTACGCACATTAAACCCTCCCTTTATTTGCATAAGTCTTGTAATAGTTGTACGTTTCTTCTATTGAGTAAAACTCCTTCCATATTGTTGGTTTCAACTCACTTTCAACATCGGGTATGAAATCAAAATCTTTTACATTCTGGTGGTCCAAATAAACCTAAACAGAAAAAATAATGGTACAATACAATGTATGTTAGTTGTTACATGATAGCTAAATAATATTATAGTTACTGAAAACAATATTACAATGTTATATCCACTGAATGACATTATATTACAGCTAACAATGCTATAATACGTTTATGAACATAATATTACTTTCATTTGGACTAAATTGAAACATATTACTGTCATTAACATTATTTGTATGTTGAAAATGTGTTACATGAGAGCTAAATGATATTATAGTTATTAAAAAATCATTACAATATTACAATGTTATATCCACAAAATAACACTATATTACGGCTAACGATTTCTTATTACGGTTGCGAACATAATATTACTTTCGTTTCAACTAAATCGAAACATGTCACCGTTTTAACATTATTTGTATGTTGAAAAAGTGTTACATGAGAGCTAAATTATATTACAGTCATTAAAATATTATTACAATATTACAATGTTATATCCACAACATTACATTATATTACGACTTACAATGTTATATTACAGCTGCGAACATAATATTACTTTCGTTTCAACTAAATCAAAACATGTTACTGTAATTCACATTATTTTTACTCGCATTTGCATAGGTTTGAAATGAGTTTCATATACTAATAGTCGCATGTTTTCCTAAATTCGAAACCAAGCGAAAAACTTTCTCACCCCATTTTAGGACAGACTGGATAATATTGAGGTGGACATACAAGATGTTGGATTAGTTTTTACAATTGTCATAGCTTGATCTGTGGATTCGGAAGTCGAATTGTAGCAACGTATAGTTGATTTCAAGAAGAATGTGACGAAGGGAGTCCAACTTGGTGCAAACTTTATTTCTCCACTCTAAAAATAATAATATAAAAGCAAACTAAAACAAATCAACAAATCCAATACCAAATCAAACGCTACACAAATCCAAAATCAAACCAAACAAATTCATCAAATCAAATATCCACGAAATCAACCAATTTTACTGTAAAAACAAAATCCAAATCCAAAACCAAACCAAACCAAACTCAATCAGTAAATCAAATCTCAAACCAAATATCCACAAAACCTACCAACTATCTTGAGATGTAAAAATTGGAAGGGTGAAGTTTAGGGATTGGAAGGAGTCGTCGTAGGTGGAAGATTGGGAGGGAGAGGAAGAAGATAGCAACAAAATTGGAAGGGACGAATTTGAGAGATTGGGAGGAGCCGTGGGTGGAAGATTGTGAGGGAGAGGAAAAAAAGAGCAATGAAATTGGAACGGTCATGATTTGTAAGAAATTACAATAATTTCTGAAATTAATTAGGGATGAGTGAGAATTACTTTACTATCCTCGCTTGAAGTAAAGACTCACAACCTTTCAGATTGAGATCAATGGTTAGATCTTTGGGGATTCATTTAAACAAAATGAGCCAAAGACTCATTCTATCTTGCTTTATATATCCTTACTCTCTCTCTCTCTATATATATATATAACGGCCTTAATGTTCTTAAGCGTGAGTGGGATCTCCAAACCTCCACTCCCCTTCAAATCCAGCAACATATCAGCAAGATCTTTCACTTCTGTCTCATCTTCAGTTCTGTTCTTTGCTTTGTCGATGTGGTCTTGAATTATGTCGTCGAAGAAGTTGTCGAACTTAGTACGCATATATATATTCACCAGCTTGGCTCCATTTCAATCCTGTGAAAGTATTCAACCATTCCAAGGAAGGAAACGTGAAAACTCAAATCTCAGACGTTCATTTCGATCAGTTCATCGGGTGATAAAATCAAATGATAAGACCATGACATAGAAATTACAGATTTTAATTTGTAGTACTTTTTTCTCTCCCTCTCCTCCACAGAGCCAGAGCCATGCTTGTCTTTCCTTTTCAAACAACATGTAAAATTACAGTATTGTTGTTGGAATCAAAATTCTATAGAGAGCCACATGCTTTTATACCAATAAGTATTCATCTTCTTGCATCAAATATACTTTTACTTAGGTACTAATAATTTGTCATCCAGCTTACTTTCCAAAATAGGTTTTAGCGATGATGATATATAACTGAAGAAATACAATTTCGCACCATCACATTACTTTTTTACATAATTTTAGCTTCGTAAACCAACATTTTTTTCATTATGAGATTGCATTTGCATTTAATTGCATAAGGTAGTTCATAATACATTTAAAAAAAAAATCAATATGGAAGTTTATAAAATTTGAAATTACCTTCGCATTTTATTGCAAAGGTAATCTGTATCACAAAATTTACAATTATTTGACGCAAAAATGTAGCAAATGCAAAACATTAATCTACAGGTGCTGTATTGGTTTTCATTTTTTTCTAACTGAAATAATATACCGAGACTCCAAAAATGTATCGTGTAAATGGAAGTGGGTATATATATTTTTCTCTCTCAAGTTTAAATGGTTTTTAGTAAGCACAGGTAATGGATATGATCAGAGAATTACCATTTGCATAGCAGTTAATGAGCGGTTTAGTGGAAATTATCACCTACCATTCATATTTAGATGGATGATTTGGATACAAAAAGTTAGACCTCCAAAGTGTAACAACCTAATAATAGTCTCACACGTCTAACATAAGAATATTATGGTAAGTTATATAAACGTGAGTCTACTATCTCACAACACCCACCAAATGACTTTGCACTTACCAACTAGGAACCGCAGATCCTTCCCTCCAATGCAAAAAAAGTTATATAAGTCAATCCAGCAAAGGTACTTAATTAGCTGTGTATAGCTTCGGGCGATTTGCGAGCCCAAGATCGTGGGTCCTCATAAACACCTCCACGAGTTGGAGGTGAATTATGAGCCCGCAGGCTTGCGAAAGACGCGTGAAGGACTTGGTGGAAGGTTGGGAGATCTTCTGTTTTAGTTACGTACGGAGGGATAGTAGGATTAGTGTTATTGCTAGAATTGTGGAAGAGATTAGTAGAAGTGGAGAAGAGTTTTAATTCTGGTGATCGTCTGAACATGACTTCTGTTAGAAACTCGGTACCTGTCTTTGAAAGACATTTATTTATTTATGCTGTGATTAACACTGACATTAAAATAGAAGTGGGCATTCGATTTTTTATTTTTTTGGGGGTGATCTACTTGAAGTTTACTTGCAATATGATGATAATTCTTGTCTTTTGGAAATTAGTGAGTTCTTAATTTAACGGCAAGCACGCAAATGTCCGTGAAGAATGTGAAAAATGGATAGATTGTGCTTAAGGAGTCGAGATATTTGTTCTTTATTTTTCTGGTTTTTAATTCTTACAATCGTCCAATTCACTTAATCTGCATGGGCTTTCGAAATGTGATAGTTATACACACTGTACGCATTTTCGATTGTGTAAGACTTCGCTCACTTTCCAGTAACATTGTATTATTTTCAACGTATTTATTGTTTTGATGTGAGCTCGAATGTTGACACTTCCATGTCATTCCATGAATTAAGAGCAGATACCAAACGACAGACCGATATATGATGCATAAAATGGCAAAAAAAGTCAAGTAGCTATATTTAACGATGTAAGATAAAGTTTTGCGTATTAATTCATGCAAGAGTGTCAAATAATGTTACAATTGACAAGAAGATAAGGTTTTTTGTTCGAAAGCAACATAAAGACATTCAAATTGTTTGACTTTTAAGTAGCGTATGTTCACTTCTCATTTGTGTTGAATATTAATTGGATGATGATATCATCCATTCTCAAATGAGTTATGAAATGTATCTCTTTTTATCACTTTTTAACTGTTATAAATGAAAGTATCAGTAAGTGAATGACATGCTTTAAAGTTTGATGGGACAAAGAAATAGTAAAACACAGATAAAGGGGACAAATTGTAATTACATTCTTTCTAAATGAAGAAAAGTGAAATAAACAATTTTGTAAGGTATTGATGCAAAATGCACATTGAACAGTTACAAGTTACAACCGTACCACGTGTGGCAACCAAAATCCTTGTCAAAAAATGGGAAAAACTGAAGTAACGAACAAACACCTCCCGTTAGTCCGTTTCCATTCCCCTTCCCACCGCTCTGTTACCAAACATCTTTGTTGGTGGCTAATAACATCCTTATTGTTGTTGTTGGTAGATAGATCTAAACCATGGCTCCCATCTCCGCCCTCGCCAAGTACAAACTGGTGTTCTTGGGGGATCAGTCGGTCGGAAAAACTAGCATCATCACCCGTTTCATGTACGACAAGTTTGATAACACCTATCAGGTCTGTCGTTTTCCATCTAATATATTTGTTTTGTTCTCTTTATTGAAGTGTGGGTATCCAACTCAAAACCAATTGGTAATGAATGAAGGGATCCTACGACTTATAATCGATGAGAAATTCTTTATTTTAACCAATATAAGACTATTCTCTAACACTCTCAGTTGGAAAAAAATGTAACGACTTGCAAGTGCACATGAAATGACGAGATTGTGGATTGAATTTTCGGTAGATCATTAATTTCCTCACGATGCAATTAGCTTTCTAAAATCACTTCTAGATTTATTGTCTTTGTCTTTCTGTAAGATTTTATTTTTGAACAGGAAAGCAAAAGGTAAAGTGGCTTTCTTTATTTTGTAATGATGAATTGTGTGTTACATTCTGTCTGATTGAATGATCTTTAAATTTGCACATCTGCAAGTTGCTTCTTGTTATGCCTGTAAAGAAGACAATTGATGGAAAAATCTCTACATTAGATCTATGACTGACTAGTCACCGCACTGAGTACAGATCTTCTTTTGTTCGAGACGAGCATTCCAAATGTGAGTAAAAGGAATGGATGGTATTCCAAGGTATGCCATGATGATCATTTGTTAGGATTATGATGCCGTGAAATGACGATAGGAGTCTAATTATTGGTTCTTTTCACTTTTCAGTCTCTGCCCTCCCAAGCGAGACTAAATGATTAAGAAATGCCCCCAAAGAACTTCATCTTATTTGACATAAATACCGACTCTCGTTGCTTGATTTTTCTTTCTTGGGCATTCAAGGAATATATTGTTTAACTATTGCCAAAAAAAATCTCAGTACATATTCGTAGCAGGGATAGGCGTTGATGCTGTAGAAGCGTATCCAGAAGCAGGGAAATAACACAAATACTGGAATGGTTTACCGAACAATTTTTAGATTTTACCATTTGAAGGGTGTTCTCCAAATCCTTAATTAATATCAAGTTGTGGCCAGATTAGTCTCAACGGTGTCTTTGCAACAACTGATAAAAAAGGCTTCTCAACTACGTGGAATGTGTAAATTATTGTAATAATACGTGAACTGTCAACAATCATTCTCGCAGAATGTGTATTTCATGCTCTATTTCCATAAAGTTAGTTACAGGAGCAAAATCGTTATCTTTATGTGAAACTTGGAACAGGCCACCATTGGAATTGACTTTCTTTCCAAGACCATGTATCTTGAAGATCGAACTGTTCGACTGCAGCTCTGGTAAAATCATACTCCACACCGTGAATTATATTTAAGTTTATTGATAAAGTCTAATGCATGTATACTTCACCAAATTGGATATGCATTATTAATAAATCAGTAGTTTGTACAGTGTTCCACCTAAATCTGAATAACAAGAACAAACTAGAATATTTCTCTGGTAAATTTCAAGTGGTTATTTGCTCTCTTTTTTGTCCTCACTGAAAAACTTGTTGTTTGCTGTCTGCTTGATAAATGGTATATACAGGGACACAGCGGGACAAGAGAGATTTAGGAGCCTTATTCCAAGCTACATCAGAGATTCCTCTGTGGCCATTGTTGTGTATGATGTTGCGAGTATACCATCTTGTATTTCCCAATTGGATATGATACATTGTTCAATAGTTTTTGAAAGGTTCAAGTGTTCAAATAGCATAATAAGCTACAGAAATGCTCCCTTCCCATACCCTCATGTTTAAAAAAAACCCAACCCTTTCTATGTTTCCAAATGTTATGAAACTTATTCCCCATTTTTGTTCCTTTCAGTTGCCACTTCATTTATTAAGTTAAATGGCATTTCTATACATCACACTAAACGAAGTTTTAAACACGGATGTTAAGTTGTGCAGCTAGAGTTACAATGTTTTTTCTATTTATCCGAGGAACAATTTCAATAGGCATTGTATAATTCATGCTTTAAAATGGGCAAAATGTCCCTCACTGTGAATTTTGTAAGAACTATTGTAGTAGTTAAATTAGTTCTTATTTAGTAAATTACAGAACAAAAATAGTGACATCGTTCTCCTCAATGACAGGCCGCCAATCATTTCTGAACTCATCCAATTGGATCGAGGAGGTCCGCACCGAGAGGGGTGGTGACGTTATCATTGTACTGGTCGGAAACAAAACCGACCTTGTTGAGAAAAGGTCAATATCTCCCCCCATGTAAAATCTCATTTACACATTGTTATTGCACTTATCAGCTGATAAAACACTTTATTTCTAGTAATGACTGTTTCATGATGAATGTCTTGTCCATTTTTTTATAAAAGTTTAACACATGCCTTGTCGTTTCATGTTGTAAACAGACCAGTTTCGGTAGAGGAAGGAGAGAAGAGAGCACAAAATCTCGATGTATTGTTCATTGAGACGAGCGCTAAGGCTGGTTTCAACATAAAAGTAAGGAGCCCATCCCAAACTTCAATTTCTTCTTGGCTGTTGAACATTCCAAACATTCAAACTAAAGTAGGATCTCGGTGACAGGCGTTGTTCCGGAAGATTGCGGCTGCATTACCAGGAATGGACAACCTTTCTTCGACAAAACAAGAGGACATGGTCGACGTGAGTCTGAAAACAACCAATACAAGTCAATCCCAATCGCAGCCACAACCAGGAGGATGCAACTGTTGACACTTCAAATTTTCGCTTGAATCCTATTTTATTATGTTAAAATCGACATGGACAGGTTTGGTTATTGTTGGTCGATAAGATTTTGAGTTGGACATATAACATGCCAAGAATTGATGTAAAAGATAAGAAAAAAAGGTTTCTTGGAATTTGGTGCTATTATTCTGTTGAACGAAGAATCTCTGCTTTCTGTTACTGAACTAACAGGTGACATTACCATGCCTTTGTTTTCGTAGCTGCAGTTCAAAAAAATGTGTTCTGCAGTGTTTTCCTTTGATGCAGTGAACAAACTTTCACTCTTTTTTCATAGTTTGTAAATTCTCTTTAGTTAGTGAAGATCCAATCAAGTTCCTAATTACCTTCGTGCATACGTATCGGTTTATTGAGCAGTAAATAATATGGTACATATCGCTACAACAAAAAATTGGAATTCTGAAGTGATGCATTATAAGTTAAAGGCATACGTAAATTTTAAGACTATGGTCGTTTGGTATCCGAACCCTCTTCATTAGGTACATCCAAACGAAAAGGAATCATTAAACAAAAGGCACCAACTGGATCACCATTGTGTCTTTTATAATCAAAATTGATTCTTCTCAGAGTTGCTTTGCATTCTGAAATATCAGAGCTGGATTTGTTTTTACTTAGTGTTTGAGATTTTTGTAGTGGTGTGTAGCTTTATGAAACAGACAACATACTGTTGGTGGTCACTCACTTGTAAGTTAGCTTTGGCCTCACATGTATTCTTTTTTTCTTTTTGGAACAATTTGGTTTGAGTGCGGAACTCTAACTACCAATTGAAATGCTTGTTGACTGTAAAATTGTCTTCGACCCAATTCTACAATGGTTTGATAGTAAGTTTTACATAATTTATACAAGATAATTAGGTATGCATGATGAACCTTTGCAGTTATGCTTTGATTAGAGTTGATTTATAGAATGTCAAAATCAACTTAAATGTAGCGTACAAGAGAAGAAAATAAGAATTTTTAGCCAGTGATGCAGGAATATTTGCCTACAAACTCACTCAAGTATGGATTAAAACCGAATGTGTGAAAACAAATGTTTTGCTCCTTCGCTTTGCACACTACATGTAACATCCCGAAATAGCGAAAATTTAAAATTTTAAACATTCAAGAAATCATCAGATAAAACTCATCAACGGAAATGTTACTCATATAAATCAACAGTCAGTGTACCAATAATACACCATAGTTGTCAAAAGATATGATTACAAACAATGGGGTTTTTGCTACAGTACACCTCGTAAGTATCCAAATTGGTCATATGCACCTGCTTTTTCAGTATTGCCGCATATATTTACAAGTCGACATATTTGCGCATATACACCTCTGCCGTTAGTAGACCCCACTCTGTCACCGTTACCATCCAACGGTGTTAGACAATTTGCAAATCAAATCTCGTAAAATTCAACTGTCCTTAATTGTAAAAACAAAAAACCCCATGAAACATCAAATTGCCTAACACTCTTCACTCTTTAACTTTAACTCTCTCTTGAATCTCTCTCTCCTTTCTCCCTCTCAACTATTTCACTCTCACTCTCTCTCATCCCTCCTTCTCTATCTTTCTTGAATCTTTCTTTCTCTCTCTCTCTCTTGAATCTTTCTTTCTCTCTCTGGACAAGTCTGGAAGAAGTCTGTAACAAGTCTGGACAAGTCTGGAACAAGTCTAGACAAGTTTGGAACAAGCCTGGAACAAGTCTGGAACAAGTCTTGTCCAGACTTGTTCTAGACTTCTCTCTCTCCTCTCTCTCTCATCCCTCTCTCTCTCCTCTCTCTCTCCTCCCTCTCTCTCTCCTCTTTCTCTCATCCCTCTTTCTCTCTCTCCTCTCTCTCTCATCCCTCTTTCTCTCCTCTCTCTCTCATCCCTCTTTCTCTCTCTCCTCCATCTTTCTCTTTCTTGAATCTTTCTCTCTCTTCCATCTTTCTCTCTCTCATCCCTCTTTCTCTCTCTCCTCCATCTTTCTCTTTCTTGAATCTTTCTCTCTCTTCCATCTTTCTCTCTCTTCAATCTTTCTCTTTCTCTCTCTCTCCAATCTTTCACTCTCTCTCTCTCATCTCATTTTCTCTCTCTCCACTCAATCACTCTCTCTCATCATTCTTTCTTTCTCTCTCTATCTCTCTCCTTTCTCTCTCCACTCTTTCACTCTCTCTCTTGAATCTTTCTTTCTCCTTTATACCTCCACTCTTTCACACTCTCTTCCCTTTCTCCATCTCCAAACTTTCACTCTCTCTCATCCATCTTTCTCTCTCTCTCATTCCCCTCTCTATCTTGAATCTCTCTCTCCATCTCCACAAAATAGAGAGAGGGGAATGAGAGAGAGATGTTGCATTTTGTGGAGAGAGATTCAAGATAGAGAGAGGAGAATGAGAGAGAGATGTTGCATTTTGTGGAGATGGGGAGAGAGATTCAAGATAGAGAGGGGAATGAGAGAGAGAGGGGTGAGAGAGAGTGAAAGTTTGGAGATGGAGAAAGGGAAGAGAGTGTGAAAGAGTGGAGAGAGAGAAAGGAGAGAGAGAAAGAATGATGAGAGAGAGTGATTGAGTGGAGAGAGAGAAAATGGGATGAGAGAGAGAGAGTGAAAGATTGGAGAGCGAGAAAGGAGAGAGAGAAAGAGAAAGATTCAAGAGAGAGAAAGATGGAAGAGAAAGAAAGAGAAAGATTCAAGAAAGAGAAAGATGGAAGAGAAAGAAAGAGAAAGATTCAAGAAAGAGAAAGATGGAAGAGAAAGAAAGAGAAAGATTCAAGAAAGAGAAAGATGGAGGAGAGAGAGAAAGAGGGATGAGAGAGAGGGGATGAGAGAGAGAGGGAGGAGAGAGAGAAAGAGAAGAGAGTGTGAAAGAGTGGAGGTAGAAAGGAGAAAGAAAGATTCAAGAGAGAGAGTGGAGAGAGAGAAAGGAGAGAGAGAGAAAGAAGGATGAGAGATAGTGATTGAGTGGAGAGAGAGAGAGAGAGAGAGAGAAAGTGGGATGAGAGAGAGAGTGAAAGATTGGAGAGCGAGAAAGGAGAGAGAGAAAGATTCAAGAGAGAGAAAGATGGAAGAGAAAGAAAGAGAGATTCGAGAAAGAGAAAGAAAGAGAAAGATTCAAGAAAGAGAAAGATGGAGAGAGAGAGAGAAAGAGGGATGAAAGAGAGAGGAGAGAGAGAAAGAGGGATGAGAGAGAGAGGAGAGAAAGGGAGGAGAGAGAGAGGAAGGAGAGAGAGAAAGAGGGATGAGAGAGAGAGGAGAGAGAGAAGTCTGGAACAAGCCTGGAACAAGTCTGGACAAGTCTGGAACAAGTCAAGTCCAGACTTGTCCAGACTTGTTAAAGACTTGTTACAGACTTGTCCAGACTTGTTCCAGACTTGTCCAGACTTGTTACAGACTTCTTCCAAACTTGTTCTAGACTTGTCCATAGAGAGAAAGAAAGATTCAAGAGAGAGAGAAAGAAAGATTCAAGAAAGATAGAGAAGGAGGGATGAGAGAGAGTGAGAGTGAAATAGTTGAGAGGGAGAAATGAGAGAGATATTCAAGAGAGAGTTAAAGTTAAAGAGTGAAGAGTGTTAGGCAATTTGATGTTTCACGGGGTTTTTTATTTTTACAATTAAGGACATTTGGATTTTATGAGTTTTGATTTGCAAATTGTCTAACACCGTTGGATGGTAACGGTGACATAGTGGGGTCTACTAACAGCAGAGGTGCATATGCGCAAATATGTCGACTTGTAAGTGTATATGCGGCAATACCGAAAAAGCAGGTGCATATGACCAATTTGGATACTTACGAGGTGTACTGTAGCAAAAACTGAAGGGAATGTGTTCTAAAAGTTTTACTTTTAAATGTCAATTAATATGAATTGAATGAGAAATCATTTTGTTCCTTGTTTATGTTATTCGTCTTTTAGAATTGTTAAGGAAGAGACTCTTGGTCCTTAACCGTAGAGCTCTAAAAGATATTGGTTTACATAAAACAAAAGATATTCGCAATCATGGTAATTAACATGGGACATTAATTACCGAGTTAAGATTGTCGTGTTGGTCATAGATCATTGTAGCTCTACAAGTGAGTGACGACACAGGTATGCAAAAGAGAAAAATATTACTTTTGTATACTGAATAGACCTAATAAGTAAAATATTATAGAAATGTGTTTCTGTGTCATTAATATTTTACTGTCTTTGGTCCTTTGATATGAGACTTATATCCGATCGCTTAAGGAGTTCTTAATTAGACTAGTGTCTTGAGCTATCGATGAGTGTAGTGTAAAGGCATTAGTTGGTTAAGTATAACTTTCGTTGGAGAAGATAGTTAGTCAAAAGATTATCATTGCCCCTCTTAATTGAGTGATGATATTAGTGGGCCCCTTTATAAAGCAAAATTATAATGTGCACAATGTGATTTGAGTTAAGTCACATATTTATAACTAGCTTAAAGAGATCAAGAAATGAATACTAAGACAAAGATGACACAATACTACTTTGTGTGTATTCTTGATATCATGAGGCAAGGGACGGACACAAGTGGTGCACTCCATCACTAAATGGATCGTGTTTTGGTTCGAGTGGAATTAAGACATCTAACTAATTGGGAGCTATAATGTGTAGCTAGATACCGTTTATAGCTTGTGATATTAAGCTCTTAATATCACTGCCAACTTAGTTTAGATCCTCCCATAGGTCACACCGCAAAAACCGTGAAACAAGAAGCTTGATTTTTGGTTCATATGATGTGTCGGGTTTCTTATAGAAAATATGACACATGTGGTGAACAAGTAAAATCAATTATGTTGTATATAAACATAATTAGAATCATGATAAATTCATATGAGATGCATATATTATGGGGTGCAATAATTTATTGTTGCATAGGATAATATATTGCATAAGTTGTGAATTTGCTAAAAACCCCTAAAGTTCAAATTTTGTTGGAAATAAATCCAAAATTTGAAAAAGGCAAAATCGGGTAAAGGTTCGGTAATCCGTTGAGGTTCGGTCGACCGAAGGATCTGTGGATCGGTCAACCGAACATGGAACGGATAGTCATATTTGATTGACCGAACTTGACCAAAGTGCCTGGAACTTTGGTACGGTGTACCGAACCAAAATCGGTCGACCGAACAATGTTAAGTTCCGATATTTTCGGTTAACCGAATGGCACTCGGTCTTAGACGAGAATTCGTCCGATCGGTTAAGGAGAATTTTTCCCTTTAAGAATCGGTCATCCGTCTAGTACTCGGTCAACCAATCGTGACAAATTCGGTTAACCGAGTGGGACTCGGTAAACCGAACAGCGGTCGATTTTCTGCCTTTGATTATTAAGAGATTAATTTGATTGATGGTTGGATTAGCTCCAAACTTGGTCAAACGTTTTGTGGGTGCATGTAATACATTAAGGAATTAATTTATGAGAGAAAATGTAAAGAAAAACGTGGCTAAAGAATAGCCATGATTAAGAGTAAGATTGGAACCTATAAATAGGTCCTTATTCTCCCTAATTGGGTTACACAATTCAATAATTATTTTCTCTCTTAATTCACCACAAAAACCCACGAAAATTCTCTTAGTTTTCTAAGTCTTTGGAAGGAGAAATCTCAGAGGCTAAGGAAGGAGTTTGTAGCTAGATTCTAAGCTTGTTTGGAGATCGATTGGCTAGCTCCTTTCTCTCCAACCTTGTTTAGGATTTCGGTGAACACTCGGAGGCATCCGGCGCAACGGGAAGCGACGATCATCTTCCCAACGTCTCCGAATCTTCAAGAAGTTTTAGAGAACTTCTAGGTATGAATTCCGGAGTCCCTTGTGTTTGTTTTAATAAGGTTTTTCAAACTAGTTGTTAAAACAAACCGATGCATGCATGAAATAAATCAAAGAAAATTGTAATTGATTCTTATTATACATAAAAATTTCGAAAATATATATGTATAATTAAACATGAAATCCTACAAAAACCCCTTACAACAATACTACGAATGACAGATACAAGTAATCATGACGACCTCGAAGAGTCCGAAGAGGATCCTGACCCAAAAATGTATGCGTCCGCTGTCACCACCCGACAGAACCTATTGCGGTCCTCAACATGAATCAAACAACGATGCCTGAGTTTCCCATTAGGAAACCCCGTATGCCAAGCTCGCCTACATGAATGAAACAGTACGGTAAATGAACCTATCATACTAGTAGCATGTCGTATCACATCTGCAATGCATCAAGTCCCTCCAAGGGTAAACGGGACCTCAGTCCAACAACACAAGGACCCTCAAGGGTCAACAAGGACATCAATCCAGCAACAACAACGGGTCTCCCTCGAAAACCTACCGTAGGCACAAACGTGAAAGGAATCTGTTCTGAAAGTTTTACTTTTATATGTCAATTATTATGAATTGGATGTGCAAATATTTTGTTCCTTTATTATGGTATTCGTCTTTTGGAAGTGTTAAGATTGTCGTGTTGGTCATCGATTGTTGTAGCTCTACAAATAATTGACGACACGAGTATATAAAAGAGGAAAAGATTACTTTTATATATTGGATAGACCTAACAAGTAAAACATTATGGAATTGTGTTTCGTGTCATTAATGTTTTACTGTGTCTTGGATCCTAAGATATGAGACTTATATCTTTTCACTCAAAGAAGTGTTTAATTTGATTATTGTCAAATGCTCATATAGGTCACACCACAAAACTGGGAAACAAGAAGCTTGATTTTGAGTTCATATGATGTGTCGAGTTTCATGTGAAAAATGGACACATGTGGTGAATGAATAAAATCAATATGTCATGAGAATTGACATAATTAGAATCATAATAAATTCATATGAGGTGTATATATTATGGGGTGTAATAATATTACATAAGATATGAATTTGATAAGATATTATGTAATAATATTACATAAGATATGAACGTATCTTATTAGAGATTGATTGGCTAGCTCATTTCTCTTTAATCTTGTTTAGAGTTTGGTGAACACTCGGAGGCAAATCGGTGGACGATTCTACGGGCAGCGCGACTCCGGATCTTCAAAAGATTTTAGAGAACTTTTAGGTATGATTCTCTCTTTGTGATTTATTTTAATATATGTAGGATTGCATGATATTAGAATAAACACAAAGTTATGTACATAAAATTTGTTGAAAATATGAAATCGATTTTGTATGTTGTATTAATTTTTTTAAAATATATACATACATAGGGACACGAAATCCTACAATACGGTCTTACGAATAGTACGCGACGCACCCCACACACGCGACTACTCGAGCCAAAGGGATCGGTGAGGAGCATCCGCACTTCCGCGCAAGGTAACAATGTGGTCTACAACACCTCAACGAAGCCGTAGCCCGGTCGGTCACATCCCAAGATAGGTGCCCAACATCGGCGGTACAACATACGTCCGATACAACATCGGACGCCACAACCACAAACCGGAACATCGTCGGCACCATCATCGCCGACAAAAACCTCGACGGTACAACATACGTCCGACACAACATCGGACGGGTCCAGACCGTTGTCTTCAGGGTCATCAAGCTCTACGAGCCATACATCAACACGCATTGGGATCCGCGATCCCTCAGTTTTGCTACTCTACAGATAGTCAAGCAACAACACGTCACACCACGGTCCATCACGGAGGTGGCGCGACCCAATTGTCCACACTCTTCCACACGACGGTCCCTGGGCAGGCACGAGCACGTACCTGTCGTCACCTCTCGGCTCACGCTCTAAGCGAGGACACGGGTTTCCGTAGACAGAGTTGACACAATCACAAGGACCAGGAATTCAGTTCTGCACACAAACGGGCGACCAAAAAAACCTAACCGGACGACCGTTCCCAATAGGTTCGGTCGACCGAAAGTCTACAACGGTCGAACTCTTCTAAGCATCACTTAAGTCCAAACGGTCGGACATCAATGTAAAATCGGTTGACCGAATACGATGTCAAAATCCGGAGTTGGTCAAAATCATTCAAGTCTATTCGGTCGACCGACTCAGGGGTCCCGGTCGACCGAAAACTACCAGGGTCATCCTAATAGTCTACGTCATATAACAGACGAACAATATATCAAAAACGGTCGAACAACATGCAATATAATCAGGTACACTTAAGTTCTGGTCGAACCAAAAGCTAAGGACGGTCAACCGAAATCCTACAGAAAACCTCCAACCCATCGGCATACATGCAACCGGTCGACTGCCACCAAGCTGTAGGATTTCATGTTTAATTATACATATATATTTTTCGAAATTTTTATGCATAATAAGGATCATCTTCAATTTTCTACGATTTATTTCATGCATATAACGATTTGTTTCGATAACTTAGTTTTAAAAACTTATCAAAACAAATATGAGTCCACGAATTCATACCTAGAAGTTCTCTAAAACTTCTTGAAGATCCGGAGACAATGTTGATGCTTGTTGCTGCGCCGGATTCCCCCGAGTGTTCACCAAACTCTAAACGAGATTGGAGAAAGAAGTGCTAGCCTCTCGATCTCCAATAGAGTTTAGAATCCAACTACTAACCCCCTTTAGTTTTCTTGAGAAGATCTCCTCTTGAAACTAAATCTAAACTTAAGAATTTGTGGAAATTTCGTGGAGAATTAAGGAAAGAGATTTTGCATGAAAAGCAATATTAATTAAGATGTAGGAAGGCAATGAGATAACCTCTATTTATAGGTTCTCTCCAAATTACCTATTCATGTGCAACCTCTTGCCCATGATTTCATGCAAAATTTCATCTAACCATCCATTATTTATTAATAAATAATATTAGCCACGAATTAAATCAATTATGGACCAATTCCATGCATGATCTAATTAATTCTTAAATTAATTTTGCATTAACCGTCTGGACCGGTCGACCGTTTTTGGAGGTTCGGTCGACCGCTCGAACCAGTTTCGGTCGACCGTTCGTAACAGGAACTATTCCATCGCAATGTTCGGTCGACCGTTCGAACAGATGAAAAATTCCCTGTTATCGGTCGAGACATGTCCGGTCGACCGTGCCCTACCGGTCGACCGTTTACTGCTAACCGGTCGACCGTTTACTGCTAACTGGTCGACCGTTTGAGCACTGTTTTGCAGACTTGTCAAATTTCGGTTTAACCCCTACAAAATTTGACATTTCGGGATTAGTAGTAAATTCACAACTTATGTAACATATTATCCTATGTAATGATCAATCATTACACCCCATAATATTTACATCACATATGAATTTAATTTAGATTCTAATTATGTTATTAATCACAACATAACTTTGATTTTGCTCGTTCACCCCATGTGTCATATTTTCTACATGAAACCTGACACATCTTATGAACTTAAAATCCTCATTTCTTGTTTCCCAGTTTTGTGGTGTGACCTATGGGAGGATCTAAACTAAGTTGGCAGTGATATTAAGAGCTTAATATCACAAGCTATAAGCGGTATCTAGCTACACATTATACCTCCCAATTAGTTAGATGTCTTAATTCCACTCGAACCAAAACCCGATCCATTTAGTGATGGAGTGCAACACTTGTGTCTGTCCCTTGCCTCATGATATTAAGAATACACACAAAGTAGTATTGTGTCATCTTTGTCTTAGTATTCATTTCTTGATCTCTTTAAGCTAGTTATAAATATGTGACTTAACTCAAATCACATTGTGCACATTATAACTTTGCTTTATCAAGGAGCCCACTAATATCATCACTCAATTAAGAGGGGCAATGATAATCTTTTGACTAACTATCTTCTCCAACGAAAGTTATACTTAACCAACTAATGCCTTTACACTACACTCATCGATAGCTCAAGACACTAGTCTAATTAAGAACTCCTTAAGCGATCGGATATAAGTCTCATATCAAAGGACCAAAGACAGTAAAATATTAATGACACAGAAACACATTTCTATAATATTTTACTTATTAGGTCTATTCAGTATACAAAAGTAATATTTTTCCTCTTTTGCATACCCGTGTCGTCACTCACTTGTAGAGCTACAATGATCTATGACCAACACGACAATCTTTACTCGGTAATTAATGTCCCATGTTTAATTACCACGATTGCGAATATTTTTTGTTTTATGCAAACCAATATCTTTTAGAGCTCTACGGCTAAGGACCAAGAGCCTCTTCCTTAACACTTCTAAAAGACGAATAACATAAACAAGGAACAAAATGATTTCTCATTCAATTCATAATAATTGGCATTTAAAAGCAAAACTTTTAGAACACATTCCCTTCACAAGCATCGTTCGACCGGTGTTGGTTAAAGTTGGGCAAAATAGTAAAACCGGACAACCGCCCGAAGGCACCGGTCGACCGTTGGTCGACAGCAACCCCGCACCAGCCGAGGATTTTATGTCGTTTTCTCGTCGACGGCGAGGTCTCTGACCTCCCGCGACCGACGGCAACATCATCCCAACATGGGTGAGCAACAAATCAAACTAAAGAACCAACATACCTCAAGGGAAGATGGAGCACGCCGGAGTTCGCTCAACGTCGACGCCCGACCGCAACCTCCGCACCCACGTGCCTCACGTCCGCGCCTCCTCAAGTCCAAGCTCGCCTCCACATGCTGGAGTCGCCTCCACAATCTCTGGTTCGCTGGAAAGAGGAAGAGAATGTGAGAGAGTGGTTGGGTGAAGAAGAAGATAAAAAATGAAGATATGATGGTTTTCTCCTCAAAACCAACAGTAACCGGTTCCTACAGCCATCACTATTCCTCCTTCCATTTCCCATGCAAAACCTCCACTAATCAAGGGATTAGTCCTTAAGCAAGGTTAGAGACTTAACACTATAAATGTAAATACAGCACCAAAACAACAATACAAAGACTTGAGGATACAGTATATATCAGTAGAATAAGACTGAATTGAAATGAAATATTCTTTTTTCCACAAACTACAAACCTGATTATAATTTCAAGTTGCTTTTAATTTCTCCAAGTTGAAGTTCGCAAAATCACCAACAGATACAATGTTATGAAATGCTCTCTGCAAATAATGAAAAACTCAAAGAAAAGACACCAATCAAGAGTGGGCGTATTATACATAATGTTATCCTAAACCCTTCATACAAAATATAGATCACCCCATCGTTATCTCCAAACCAATACAAAATTATAATTGCTTTTACATATCTACAGACAAAAAACTGATCATATTAACTGCCAGGTAGATCATACTACCCTGCAGCATTCTGTTGAATCTAGTCCACATCCACAAATTCCAATCCATCATAACTTCAGGGAGTAGGCACTCATGTAGGTCACATACTCGGTGTAATAAATACACCTGAAAAAAATGATGTATTACCCATAGGCCGTTAGTTACCATCCTCTACTATGAACTATCATCAACTGCATTATTATTTCCCCCACAAGGCTATTATTCCCGACCAACTCCACCAAATGACCTCAAATCAGAAGAATGGTTACTTTCTCTTCCTCAGTGGACATCACTTTCCTAACCAACATGAGAATTAGGCAATTATGTTCTCCACTTTTGCAGTAGGTTAGAAAATCAAATTCCTTTTTGCCAATTATTTGCCCATTGTGTGTCCCGTCTTTTCCTTTCCAGAGTGCTTACTGAGTCTGAGGTTTCTTAAACATAAAATAGTAAGAAGAAAAAGAACGAACAAATCACTTATGACAACCAAAAAATAATAATTACAAAGTTATTTTCAAATGTTTTAAAAAACTCAACAAATTGATCTACCCAATCCTTGACAAATTTTTATACTCCTTAAAAAATGAAATCCTTTACTTAACACATTTTGCTTGTAGACATGAACCACATAAAAAAAAACAGTGAGCTCATCTCCCATGCATTGTTTTCTTACTCTTTACAGCTCATCGAGTTGTGATTTTCTATAAGAATATTGCACGTGTTTTCCCAATTACGTCTGCTTCATATTAAGTTACATATAGTCGTATGAACGTCTTAATAAGCTATAGGATACTTTTGTTATTGATATCCTTAACTATGGTTGAATCCAATTATCCAACCTGTGCTGTAAAAGTCATCAATCCAGCAACTACGGTCATGATAAAATATCATTCGATTCCCCGACAGATAATGCTCACCAATTCAATATCAACTGATACGATCGAAAATCTACATCATATCTTAAATCAGAAAATTCATCAGTCCAGTACTTCAAATGACTGAAAAGTGAAAACCATATTCAGACCTAACAACACAAACTTTTAAGTGCATTTCAAGTTGCAAAGGCAACTAATACAATAGTTAGTGTACTAGTGTGGGTTGGTAACACTTTCACGTCCAACGTGTTGACTCTCCGCACCACTTGCTCTCTATATTCCCACTCCACTTCTTTTCCTATCTTTTTCCTGTTTTGATTCCAATTGGTCAATGAGGGTGCACATTTGTTTAGAAGATATATAATAACAAAGTGGTGTGGATCCAAAGCATTTTTTGTTGCAATATCCACATCAAAATGTGCAACTTATTGTCCCATGAGCACAGGCTGCAATTGGAATCCCAAAGATATGCAGTTGTTTGTCTCGCACTACTTATGTTTGGTTTTTCGCTTGCAAGAAATGGCTTCAGATGACTATTGTATATGTTTTGTTCTATTCGCGCTTCTATTATTTGGTTGAGCATGTCTTGGCTGATAATGATTGTCAAAAACATTTTATTGAGTTTGATATGTACAAGTGTACAACAGTCATCTGATTCATACTGTATGCTTAATTGTATTTTAGGTACTGCTTGGAATGTGACTGAAGGATAAAAAGTGAGGGGAAAATTGTATTGAAAAACAATATTTTGTAATACATTTTTTTACTCCCATAGTATTTACCCTCCCATTACTCACATCCCCAGCGATTGCGAGACCTAATATCATTAAAAAATATATATAGGAACATAAATACGATCATATGCAGCTGTTGAAACAGAGTAGATACACTGCCTAGATGTTTAACAGTTTGGTTGACCAACGGGCAAATTGGCTCCAACAATGATACGTTCAATTTATCAAATCTAGCCAAATCTTGAGGATTATTTTTGTTATTTTTGCTTCAATTTTTTATATTCCTCGTATGTGAAAGGAAGATGATAAAAAGAAATCTCCAAAATGTTTGAATTCCGATACCAGACGTCCAGGGTGGTTTTCCCACATATTTTTTTGTGCAGAAAAAAAGACTAATTCGACCAAAAAACAAAATTAAGCTAGTTAAATTACTTTAAAATAAAATCAAATATCTAAGACCAGCCGAACAAACCACTAACTCTTTCCTGAATTGGAAACATTAAAACCAGAACTTCTACGTACCCTCATTGAGCATTTATTTTCTTAGGCTAATGTATAACCTGTCGCGATCCATTCATCACGTGAATAAAAAGTTGCACTGCTGTCAACCCACCACTAGTCCACGATTAAAGCATCATCATAATCAAGTGTAAACTAGTTGCACCAATCGAAGATTATATATAGTCAAAAGCGTGAAAACAAAAGGGACAAACAAGTGACATTTAGTTTAACACCAAAATCACAACCACAAACATTTAACATTTTGTTTTGTTTGGACCATCAGTATATAGATTCCACCGGGATGTGTCGGGGGCAAGATAGTCATTTTACTCGTCCGACCGGCACCGGAACGGCGGGGAACAGTACAGTGCTCGGTCGGGGAGGTAATTGGGCCATTTATGGAGAGGGTAACGGTAGTTAGCTTCCCATTAATGCCTTCATGACACCTCCATGTGGGTCCGTACTGTTTGTAGAGTTTCATATTTTCGTGAGATTTTTATGCCGTAGGTTTTAGACAATGGGAAATGTTTGTTGAACGCAGCGCGTCACGGACGCGTTCTACGTGGACATCCATGTCAGTCCTTACGTGGCCAAAGCATGAATGTTTTTTTGTTTTTTCTTCCTGATGTCCACTCAAATCACATTAAATGCGTTTCAACTCAGCACGTTCTCTCTCTCCACCCAAATACAAATATGATGACACTCTTTCTTTCTTCTTCATTCTTTCTCTCCAGAATAAATCACCATTTCGAAGAAGCGTCTGATGCCGACTCCCAGGATTCTTCACAACGTAAGCAGCGTGAATGGGACGGTGCGAAGACTTCCCGATGTTCTTGTCAACGCTCCGTGGTGAAGACTTACGTCTGTTCGGTTTATGTTGTACATCTCTCCGTAATAAATCACCATTTCGAGTAAGATATTACGTCAAAAAAGCGTCTGATGCCGACTCCGAAGGTTCTTGACAACGTAAGCAGCGTGAATGAGACAGTCATGTTTAAGTCTTACATCTTCTTTCCGATTTACTGGGAAAATATATATTATTTTTGTAATGTGTGTGTGTTTGTGTTGGTAATGGAAATCTGAGATGCTATTTTTTTCCTAAACGTAATTCTTGTGGGGTAAAATATACAGTGGGAGATTTGTTGAGTTTGTGCGGGGGTGGCAGGGGGCGGCAGCCCCTGCGGACGTTTTTTTTGTTTCGACATCATATTATTGCATTCCATATATTGATTCGTTTATTCCGACAATAATGAAGCCATATATTATTCCGGACTGCAAATACACTTATTCCGGACTGCAAATACACTTATTCCGGACAGCAAATACACTTATTCTGGACAACAAGTCCACTTATTCCGGACAAACTTTATGTTCCGTTTCTGGACACACTTTATTCTTAAACCGGACAACAAATACACTTATTCTGGACTGCAAATACACTTATTCCGGACAAACTTTATGTTCCGTTTCTGGACACACTTTATTCTTAAACCGGACAACAAATACACTTATTCCGGACAACAACTACACTTATTCCGGACAGCAAATACACTTATTCCGGACAGACTTTCTGTTCCGTTTCTGGTCACATTTTCTTCTTATTCCGGACTGCAAATACACTTATTCCGGACTGCAAATACACTTATTCCGGACAGCAAATACACTTATTCCGGACAACAAATCAACTTATTCCGGACAAACTTTATGTTCCGTTTCTGGACACACTTTATTCTTAAACCGGACAACAAATACACTTATTCCGGACAACAACTACACTTATTCCGGACAGCAAATACACTTATTCCGGACAGACTTTCTGTTCCGTTTCTGGTCACATTTTCTTCTTATTCCGGACTGCAAATACACTTATTCCGGACTGCAAATACACTTATTCCGGACAGCAAATACACTTATTCCGGACAACAAATCAACTTATTCCGGACAAACTTTATGTTCCGTTTCTGGACACACTTTATTCTTAAATCGGACAACAAATACACTTATTCCGGACAACAAATACACTTATTCCGGACAGCAAATACACTTATTCCGGACAAACTTTCTGTTCCGTTTCTGGACACACTTTCTTCTTATTCTGGACAACTACACTTATTCCGGACTGCAAATAAACTTATTCCGGACAACAAATACACTTATTCCGGACAACAAATCAACTTATTCCGGACAAACTTTATGTTCCGTTTCTGGACACACTTTATTCTTAAACCGGACAACAAATACACTTATTCCGGACAACAAATACACTTATTCCGGACTGCAAATACACTTATTCCGTACAACAATATACACTTATTCCGGACAGACACATAACGTAAACAGGACAAACACATAATGTAAACTGCACACACACATAAAGTAAGCTAGACAAATTAAGTTGATCCAACGTAAAACTTAAAAAACAAATATTTTATTATGATAAGTGTGGGCTCTGCACGAATAATGAGACTGCACGATGTCCTAGGGTCTGCACACTGTCTTATCTGTGTATTGGGTAATGAATCGTTCAACTTAAAGAACCGGCGTTTTTTAAAAATATCAAAACGCGCGAAGAGAAATTTCGCTGACTGGACGCTGACTCAAAGAAAAATATCTGAGCTGTACAGATCCACGTAAGACGCGTCCGTGACGCGCGCGTCCGTCTAGGGAATGCATGCTGCGATCCTAATTTCTAAGCTGAAAATGACTTAACACATCGAGGCACATTTTTGTCAGACATGAGTCAGGTTCGGAAGGAAAGAAGGGCGTAGACGTTTAATGTAGCTTGTACCGTGGAGTTTCTTCTAGACCGTTTTGGTCGTAACTTTAACTTTATTTTATCTGTACATCTACTCAAAACAAATACTATCATGAGATGAATAAATCGATATATGTGTCAAAATTGGATCATACAAACACGATGAAACTGGTAAAGAAATTTGTATTCGATGTCAAATTTTGACCACAATGCAGATAGTGACATTAGCTGACGTCACCACAAGGCTCTACGTGAAAAAAGAGAGGCAATAGCTCATACAGTACCTGCCCGTTGGGTAAGAAATAAAGTAGCCGATGCTGAACCAAAAAGAAGTAAATTGTGCAATGAAAAAATCCATGCATCCACAAAAATGATTTCCAATCGAAATAGTCAGTCCCAGAACAAGGTTTGACTCCTGTAGTGGGAACTGGAAGTCCAAACTTAAAAGTTTCAGCCTCCATTCTAGTTCTAGATGCTGTAGTATCCTCTATCTCTGAAAGCACTTTCAGACTACGCTAAGAAAAATCCAAATGCTTCTCTTCTAATTTGAGAATGTTCTTGTAATCTTATGCGTTAAGATTGCACTTTTTCAAACCTCGTCTTCCAAGAAATGTTTGTGAAAGCGTGGTTTGTGAAACAGCACCTAATGTTGTCCTATTAGGCACAAGCAAAAGCATAAAACATAGATAAACATGTCCACTTCGCAGGTGCAAAAAGTGAGATACAACAATGCATATCGACAATAAACATTAACCTTGAAGAGTTAAGCTAATATTGGTGACTTCCAACCAAAATTATAAAAAGTTTAAGCATTCCACCTTCCCCTTTAACAAGAAAGTGTTAATCATAATATTGGTACTACCATTCTATTCCCAAGTGCACTGATGTTATGAATGAAAGAACATGAATTTCCCAACTTCTTTATAAACACCTCTTGTCCATGTATTCCCATTTCACTATTTTAAAGTTACACAACAATAGTATCAATGTATTCTTTATTAAAAACAAATGTTGATATATTACTATGCCAAACAAGTATGTTTAGACTCCTTGTCATGGTTGAAGCCTTGAAGGTCTAAGAGGAATAGTTGCCAATGAGTAATAATATATAATATTTTCAAAAGATATAACAAAATAGATTGGGGGCAGTAGCTTCCCTGAAATTTTGAATTATTTAAAGTAATAATGTACAATGTTTTCTAAAAGATATAACAAAATATCATTTTTAAGGGACTGGCTGTGAACACAAGATCCACGGCATAAACATGTTAATGTTGGGTTATTAATAGAAGTTCACTGAATTGGGAGCACTCGGCAATCAGCGTTCAACACAAAAAATGTTCAAATATGAGAAAATTAGACATAAACACACTCCATACGGTTATAGAACTCGTCCTCATAATTCAACTTACGATCATTGCCTTGGGAATAGCAATAAAAACAACTAATACAGATCTCTTAACATTAAATCCCCGCATAAGTAAATCCACAGGTATTTATTTAGGCTCATTAATTCCACTACAAAGATTCTTTCTACTCTACAAGACTACACCAATATGTACTGTACAGCACTTCTTTCCAGGAATTTCCTAAAAATCGATCCAATTCTTTCAGCAAATTCCAAATCCAGGCGAAAAAACCACCTCTCCCTAACCAGAATGGCAGGGAATTAAATAACCAAAAACAAGAAGGGCAAAACGGTCACTGAAACCTACCAAAATCGGCGAGCTTCCTGGACCTGTTCGGCACGAGCCCGGCGGGCCCACCTCTCCCGGCCCTAATCTCGCCGGAGATTCCATCCTCGCCGGACCCGACCTGACTCCGTCTCTGCGGGCTCGGCCTCACCATCGGACTCAAGCAAACCGCGAACCCTGAGACCGTCCGCCGCGGCGGGCCAACACAAGGCCGGTGCCCCCACCTCGCCGGCGTTGGCGCCGGGATCCGCCACGCCGGCGACGAGAACTCCGACACCGAAAACGCGGATGCCGATGCCGACTCGGAAACCGAAACCTCCTCCAAATCCGGCGACATGCCTCGGCACCCGGCGTCGACGGAGAGCCGACACTCCTCCGGCCTCCTCCTCCGGCGCTTCCGGCGGGAGAAGAAGGACTTGATCCAGGAGGAGTTGGAGTTGGATTTGTCGGATCTGGAGGGGAAGAGAGCGGAGAGGAGGGAGAAGCGGGGCTTGGACGGGGGAGGAGTGGGGTCCACCGGACGGGGGACGTAGGGAGGGACGGATCGGGGAGGAGAAGGGGTGGAGGGAGTGGATTCGAGGAGGGCGAGGAGGCGGAGGCGGAGGCACGACGGACAGACGCCGACGCCGGGTTCGTAGGGATGGGTCTTGCACTTCATGGTTGGGTACTTGTTGGTTTCATGGAAGTCGAGTTCCGGAGTTTGGCTTCGTATCTTTTCCTTACTTTTATTTCCTTCTTCTTTGGGTTTGGGTTGGAGACTTGGAGTTTGGCTTCGTATCTTTTCCTTCTTCCTTGGGTTTGGGGTGGGAGTGAGGAAGGCTTTTGTTATGGGTTTGAAAAGTAAGGTGGGAGTAGTGAGGTTTTAATGGGAGGGGTCGATTTGGTTGGGGATTGGTGTGGAGTTGCTGGGACGCGTAGTGTGAATCGTTTTCCACGTATTGCAACAGAAAGATGCTTATCTTATAAATCATATTTAATAATGTTCAGTTACTTGTATTTGTTTAAATAAACTAAATATTTATGAGTAACCATACTATATACATAACCCTACAACTTATGCAGAGGAAGATAAAATACAAATAAAAAAATCAATATTGAATGGAATTTTTTTTAAGATAATATTTGAATTTATTTACTTTTTCATTATTACAATCTAAAATCTAAAATTACTATTACCGACTGTTGATGAATCATTGCTTATTAAAAAAGCAGTGGAAATCAATCGGGAATGGATCTCCTTCAAAAATATCACCAGTCCAAAATTCATTTGAGGGTCGTTCCATACGTCCGTTTGTCAAAAGCAATTGCATGATCACATTTTTTTGTGGAATTGTAGGTCGACAATACCATAAAATCTTGTTAGAGTTTTATCGATGCATTTTCTATTTAGTTGTCTCATATCAAATTTTCCAATAGCTTGTTTTATCTTGTGAACTTCGGGTTTTCCGAAAGATCCCCAATAAATACAGACTTACAAGTCTTTTATTTTGCTAGGTAAAGATTGAATGTTCATTGTATTTCGAAGATAGTAGTAGAAAACAAAATTCAAATGTTTTTGGATAATCGGTATCACACAAAACCATCCTTAAATAAAACAAATTCAGTTTGTTATTATTTAAAAGAGAACTGAATTTGTCAAATTCAGTAAACTGAAACTGTATATACCGATCTTGTCGATTCCAAACCATGTCCACATCAAATAACATTCAACTACAGGACCAATAAGTTTGCCTATTTTTATAATCAGATGACGTGAATCGGAAATTTGTCCAAAATTGACCACCTCGAGTTCAGACGGCGTGGGGTCTGGACTCCCAACTTGATCCAGTTTATTATACCGTTTGTACTTGTGCATTGATATGTTCTTATGTTTTTCTATAATCATTAACATTTTCTTACGTAGATAGTACCTTTTCAAATCATGTTCGTGTTTTTCTCTCACATGCGAGGTATTTTGACTGCCATTTTCTTTTAAGAAGACTTTTGATTTACATACATCGTTATATATTCCTCAGGCATCAACGTATATAACGAAATAAGGATGTGGGACGTGACAACATCTCAAAACGGTGATTGAACGTCATCCGTGTCAATTACCGTTTTGTTATTTTTTCGTTTTTACTTATTTCTACTTCCACTAATAACCTTTTTTTCATACTACAACAAAAATTAACCATGAAAAATAAAATCAGAGTAAGAATGCGAAGGTGGCAGGGGCAGCAGCCCCTGTGGGGAGAGTAGAGGGAGTGTTTTTTTTTGCGGACGTTTTTTTGTTTTGACACCCTATTATTGTACTCTAGATATTAATTTGTTTACTCGTTTATTTACGTTTGTGTTTTTTTTCCACCACGTCATTACCGAAATCTTACAACGGAACCTGAAATAATTTGAAATGTCACACCATGTAAATTTAAGATTTAAAAAAAACAAAAAATAAGGCATATGCCTTAGACACCCCCGATGGTGGGGGCCCACAAGTGGCCTTTTACCAGACGCCCTCTTCATGGAGGAGGCGTCCTAGCCAGACGTCTTGATTTTTTTACGGGACATAATGGGTATTTAATGGATTGTGAAGGGTAATTGGGACGGACGATTTAAGTAAAACTCGGACGACCTTTAACAATAATCTACCATCAAATCGTGAAGCTAATGTCTGATTAGTTCTAATGATATTATACGGTAGTTTGTTTATGCCAATAATTGCAACAACAAAAAATGTCATTGTTTTGTAAACTATTTGATGGTTGGGGCTTAATTTAGATATTGTGCTCAAGTAATTGGTTAATAGTTCTGCATTTTGATTCCTATTTCCAACCTTTGATAGCATATATTGACATACTCCCAAAGTCCAATTAAGTCAAAATCTGAAGTTTGGCTCATGTATGTACTTACTTAATTCTCCTTATTGTCTTTTTTTTAATCTTATCAACTCTACTCTATCCCATTTTAAATTCCAAACATGAAAATGTGACCATAAATATTCGATCAAATGTCTTGGCTATACCAATACTAAAAATCTTATAATCATCGTTACCGTCACAAAAAAACCTTTTGACATTACTGATTTTTACAACCACACACATCAGATAGTTAGCTACGATTAACCCATTCATACGTGAATTCAGATACCATGATGTATATTTAATTAATGTCATAACTACTCCTTTCTTGCCATAGTTCCGTGCATATGATGTTGTGACTTGTTGACTTTTAGCCATTTACATTTGATATTCTTCCCTTCCATTGATGACACAAAGAATAATCAAAGGGCCGGTTACATATTTTAATTATGATGTTGAGAGCCTAATATTGTTCCAATATTACAGTAAGCAAAATTGTGGACCACAGCATGCATCAACCGAGCAAAAAAATAAACAAATAAACACCTACCATGCATCAACCGAGCAAAAAAATAAACAAATCAACCGAGCAAACCACAGCACGAGATATATGTAGAAACTCAAATGAGAAAATCACAGGTCGGAAACTAGGCAAATCTTTACTATGCGACAAAGGTTAAGTACAAGGAGAATTAAGAATGGGAAATAAATATGCTTGAAAGCGAATTGAGGTTTGGACTTTGGATGGTTAAACCTCCAAGAACAAATACTTCCCAAATCCTAAAATCTTAAGTTTGGAAGAGTCTAAACTTACATTTCCAACAATATGACTCTCAAACACATAAGAGTCTCTAAACGCTAAACAACAACAATAGTTTATATAGAGGGGTTTAAGGCACCAAGGGAATGTCTAAACTAGCTCTATAGGTAATGTCTAGGTCGTGCACAGAAATGGACATCCAAAGAGTCGACGAACGTAAGCCTCTGAATCGACTTTGTTGCACAAAACTCGGAAAACCCACCTGTGGTTTTCAAGACCTTGAACAATTACGCATCATTTTCAACATTATAAAATTAATGGCCGAGATGACGTTGATGACTCTATCTCTTAGGCATGGTTCAAGAAATAATAATCACCTTCTGATGGATGCTTTTGTGTTATATTAATTTGCGTTGACAAATTCGCGGATAATATTATAAAAAATGGCAAATATGCGACACTTCCTTTGTTCAATTTTTTAAGCTTCGAGGCACATGCTTTGATATTTGATAATCTGGATGAACTTGGATGTCTGCTAGTAATGTGTTCATATCGAAAGTAACACGTCCATTGAATATAACTAGTAAAACTGATATTTAATTTTTAATAATCAGTATTTTATTTCGAGAAGATGTAGTTTATTTCTGTGTGTTGTTGGATTGCAGCATAGTTCGGTAAGGAAATTTTGCAGCTTCCACAATTAATTGGATGCTAGATTACCACCTCCGACGTCTTCCATGGATAAAAAGGTAAGCTGTGTCGTATATTTATTTATATAATTCGAACTTTTTATGTATCTACGTTTCGAGTTAATTACATTTTGTTATTTGAATTATGTTTTAATTTCTTATACTCATAAACTTTGAAAATATAACAATTAATTATCTGAACTTTCATTTTGTAACATTTTATCTCGTTAACTTTAAATTTTTATTATTTATCTACTCATTTAACATTATTTTTGAATTTTCAAAGTTATATCTAACACACCCCTATTCCTAACTGTACGGTAAATTTCAGATAAAATCGAAGGTTAGATTTGGTTAGAATAAAATTTCCAAAAAATGACAAATAAGTGGATAAATTATTATTTTTTAAATTGAAGGGAAAAATGTTACAAAAGAAAGTTCGGCCGTTCGGAATGCAAAGTGAAATAAACATGATTCAAGGAGTCAACTGTAATCAATCCTTCCATTTCTAGCCAACTAGAAGATAATTCCATAAAATTGTTATGATGGTATACGTTCAAGCAACAACATACGATTAGATGCCATTAAAAATTAGGTAATTGGGATGCAATTTGATTTTCCTACCAACACCAAATACTATCTGCTTCCATTGACTTCGTAATTATCCTCAAAGCCTACTTTGTTACGACAAAATCATTATTTATGCCCACTTGCTTCATTATGTCAATGATTTCTGTACATCGAACTCCGGCATTTATTGCGGAACATGATGATTACTTCGGAACAAGATCTCCCTGTGAAAAAATATTGTTATTACATGTACGAACACTCAATAAAGGTAGGACTTAGGTAGTTGACGAAACTAATTAAGGAACATGCTAATGATCAGCAACTTTATTCTTAGAGGCTGGTTGGGATCAAAGTCAACAGCAATCACTATTATGTACAGTGATTGTTCACTATTTTGCAATAATTGACATATTAGTTGCCTGAGAATCTTTAGAAAGTGAAGAAATTGATTCCCGAAATGAGCATTCGAAATTGATTTACAAGAAAATACTTTGGAATTGGAGTTTCATGAGTTTCTACACTTCAAAAAAATAAAATAGAAACGAGTCCCCTCGTATCCACTCAAAACCCCAAAGGAAATCTAGTTCATTGTATTTTGCTAATCACAAGATACCTATATAATATATTTGTGCTAATCATTATAATTGGAGCTCTGAGTAACTAGAGTTATGAGAAATATATTGTTCCAAAACTGGAATTCTAGAATTTCCTATACTTGTTAAGGCTGCGAACCAATCACACCCGTTGTATACTTTTCAAATACAGTGAAGCTGAGCTATTGAGCTAGATCAATTTTATCTCGCGAAGCAATTAACAACGGACTTGTTCAAATATGAAACTATTAAGAGCGGTACACGATGCAAGGTGCATTGACAGAAGACGAGATAATGCACGTTAGAGCATAAATAACGGGGTCGTGGATGACCCGTGACTCCCAGACGACCATGTTGGGTTTTTTATAATCTTTTTTGTTTTAATTTTTTGTTGTTGTGTATATAATTGAATTTAAATGATTTGGGGTATTATTTTGTAAATAGTTGTGTATTTATTAAGATTTATTTAAAATAACTGAAATAAATTAAAAACAATTCTGAGGTTCCTATCGATTGAAAATAGGAAGACACAACCTGTAAATTGAAATAAAAGTACATTAAAACGCTTAAATTGAAATTAAACTACGTTACAACACTTAAACCGGAATTAAATTACATTAACACACATATTAATTCAGCTACTTACAGATATTGGCTAAGTGTACTTCGTCATTCCCAGTCAGCAAACCCAGCTCTTTAAGCTTCATAAGTTGTAGGTATATCTGATACTTTAAATTCATATGTCTCTTCTCATCTCTTTGCCTTTGGTACTCCAACTTCCGTTCTTTATACACAACCTCTTTATCGTTTTTACCATCGTGTGGTAAGCAAGACGAGCAGTCATGTCTGTAGCCTCCACTTCTGGGTCTTCTGCTACCGCTTTACCTTTCCTTTTGCTTTTTTTAATACCCGTAGGACGGGATTGAGGAGGTGGCATAAATTCTGGGATTGTCGGAGAAAAAGCAGGATGCGAGCTTTCGTATCATTCATCTTCAAATGGCTTCGTACGACTCCATTTATTGGAGGACCCAGAGGAATGTTTGGTCAAAGTACTTTCGCCTCCCAAATGAGTTTTGCTTGTGTACTGACTTTGGAGGGTTTTGACTGTAGGATTTCGTGAACCTATGTAGGTGTATATTTTAAAATTTTATACATGCATACAAGATCGATTTCCATATTTTCAACAATTTTATGCACATTATTTTACATTTATTCTAATATCATATAATCTATATATATTTATAAAAACAAATATAAGAGGATCATACTCAAATTTCTCTAAAACCTTTATGAAGATATGGAGTTGCGTCGTACGTCGAATCGCCAGTTGATTCACCCTCAAGTGTTCACCAAACTTTAAACAAGATTAGAGAGAAATGAGCTAGCCAATTCAATCTCTAAATCAAGCATAGAATCTAACTAATAACTCATTTAAAGCTCTACGAGAATCAATCTCCAAAAGTTCTAATTAATTAAGAGAAATTCGGATGGATTAGTGGAGAGATTAGGGAAATAGAATTTTGCATTAATTAAAACAAGGAGGGAGAAGAGACCTATTTATAGGCTCCCCCAACACCCACATCATGGACTACCCATTAACTCATGATCTCTTACTTTTCTCTCCCGTAAACTAATCACAAATTGACACATAATCATCCTTAAAAATGTTTGACCATAATTGGAACAAGTCCAACCCATGATCAACATTATTCTCTTAATAATTTTGGCAAAATCGTGCTCAACGGTCGACCACAACTTCCCTACAGGTCGACCGATAGGCAGTTAATTGTGATTTCGGTTGGACCATGAAACCGGATGGTCGACCCATCACACGCTACCAAAGCTATTGTGAGTTTCCGGTCGAACAGAACACATAAATGGTCGACCGATTCAACACGAGAATCGGCTACTAGAAGTTTTCGGTCGGACTGAGTCATAAGTCAGTCAACCGATTACCACCAAGAAAAATTCACGGAAGTTTGTGGAAGTTTTCGGTCGAACTACGAGTTCTACCAATCGATCGATCAATCCAAAAAATAGTTCCTGGAATGTTTCGGTCGACCGTTCACATACAGAACATCTACTGTGAATTTCAGGTCGACCGATCTCCGGTTTTGTCCGATTTTTGCTTTTATCAAATTTTGGATCTATTTCCAACAAAATTTGATCTTTGAGATTTTTAGCAAATTCATATATCATGTAACATGCAATGTCAAATTATTACACCCCATAATACATACATCTCATACGAATTTATTCATAATTATAATTATGTCAATTTTTCATGACATATTGATTTTACCGATTCACCACGTGTATCCCATTTCACAAGAAACTCGGTACACCATATGAATACAAAATCAAGCTTCTTGTTTCCCAGTTTTGTGGTGTCACATATAGGAGGATCTAAGCTCTATTGGCAGTGATATTAAATACTTAATATCACAAACAATAAGTGGTATCTAGCTACATATTATAGTTACCCAATTAGTATAGATGTCTTATTCACTCGAACTAAACACGATCCATTTAATGAGGTGGACACATCACTTGTGTCTATCCATTGCCTCGTGATATTAAGAATATATATAATTAGAAATGTGTCACATTTATATTATATACTCATTTCTTGATCTCATAAGCAAATTATACATATGTAACTTAACTAAATCACATTGTGCACATTATAATTTTGTTTTATTGACGGACCCACTAATATTATCACTCAAATTAAGAAGGTAAATGACAATATTTTGACTAGCTATCTTTTCCGGCAAAAGTCGAGATCAACCAACTATTGTCTTTATCACTATGCTCATTGATAACTTTTGACAATAATCAAATTAAACAATTTTCATGTGAAAAGACATAAATCTCATATCTTAGGATTCAAGACACGGTGAAAACATTAATGACACAGAACACAAATCTATAATATTTCACATGCTAGGTTTATTTAATATATAAAAGTAATAACTTTTCTCTTTTATATACTCGTGTCGTCAAATATTTTTAGAGCTACAATAATCGATGACTAACATGACAATCTTATCTCGGTAATTAATGTTTCATGTTAATTATCATTATCGTGAATGACTTTTGATTTATGTAAATCATTATCTTTTAGAACTTTGTAGTTAATGATTAAGAGTCTCTTCATTAACACTTCTAAAAGATTAATACAATGATCAAGGAATAAAATGTTTGCACATCCAATTCATAATAATTGACATATAAAAGTAAAACTTTTTGAACACATTCATTTCACTGACTGCGTACGGAGAGCATAGAATGCCACCTCGGGTATTGTTTCAGCATTCTCCATGTGTGGTGTACATGAAGGCGGTGTTGTAAGTACGTTCGTAAATGATGTGAGCTTGTTTAATGACGTCATCCTCGTTCTACCCACTTATCATCCGTCGTGTCGCTTCATCAAAGATGCCAGCCCACTTGACCGTTGTCGAACTTATCCTCCTCCAACGACCTTTGATGGAGTCTTGATTTTAACGGTGTGTGGGCAATTAGTCAGGGGCGATTCGTCGTACATTTTTTTAACTTTTCTCCAAAAAAGCAAAGCCCACTAGTTTATTCCCACCACCACATCACAACTGATGGACATGTAGGCAGAAACAAGGGCCTCATCCTCCGGGTATGACTAACCCTTTTTGCCATTCAGGGGGCTGGTTGTATGTTCGGGTGGCCTTTGAGACAGACTAATGGGACAAGGGTATACCACATCACGAGCCTCGTTCCTACTAGAGTCACTACTCGGCAACTGAGAATACATATGGAATAGGTCGGGTATGAGATATGATTGGGAGCTACCTCCATAGTGAGGATTTTGCGACAGTGGATGTTAAGGAAAGGGTTGACAGCTACCCCCATAATGAGGGTGTTGCTGTGGTTAAGAGTGCACATGGGTCGGGTTGAACCCGAAAACCGACCTGAACCCCACTATTCTGATCGGGTTGGGTTTGGTTGGGAAGGGGTTTGGGTTGGGTTCAAAATATATATCTGAAAATTGAATTTTCGGGTCGGGTTCGGGTAGAGGTGTCGGGTTGAACCAACCCAACCCGAAGAATGTTTTTAATATATTCCCCCAGATGTATCGTGACCGTCCCTTTTTGCCTCAATCGATCTTCACCTCTCATTTGTCTTAACTCTTAACCCTAAAAATCTCACTCCCTCACCCTCACCCGCCTCAACCCCCAAAGAAAACGCACGCCCTCTCCTTCTACTCGCCGGCTCCCCTTCCTCGCCCTCAGCAGCCAGCAGCACGCCCACTCTCCTCTGCTCGCCTCCTGTCCTCGCCGGCTCCTCCTCACCGATCTCCTCGCCTCCTGTCCTCACCCTCACTGATCTCCTTGCCTCCTGTCCTCGCCGGCTCCTCCTCACCGATCTCCTCACCTCCTCTCCTCACGGCTCCACTCCTTGCCACACTTATTGTCTTCTCCGTCGATCCCTCCTCTCTGTCGACCCCTTTGCTCCTCCAATCAATGTCAGCACAACTTCCTCGTTGAATTCCGTCTACGTATGTTAGTAAGCTTGATTATATGTATATTAGTAACTTAGATTTCGTGATGTTATATGAAACTTGATCTTATATGAAACTTGATTTTATACAAAACATGATCCTGCAACATGCTTTTTGCCCTTTTGGTTTGAAGTATTCTATTTCTTCTGATGATTGTGGTGAGAACACTGCTCCATTTTAGTAAACTTGATTATATGTTTATTAGTAAGCTTAGATTTTAAAGAAACTTGTTCTTATATGTTCAGCTTTTATATTATTGAAGTGGGATTAGCTTTCGTGATTTATGTCGACAAGTTTATGTTAGTTACTAATCAAGATTTCTTGATCCTGCTTTCGTGATCCTGCTAAGTAGTTGTCTTAAATTTAGGAACATAATGTTTATTAGCGATAATCAAGATGATTGTGACAGTCTAGATCTTGCAACATGTTTTTTGCCTTTTTGGTTTGAATGTATTCTATTTCTTTTGATGATTGTGGTGAGAACACTGCTCTATTTTAGTAAACTTGATTATATGTATATTAGTAAGCTTAGATTTTAAAGAAACTTGATCTTATATGTTACAACTTTTATATTATTGAAGTGGGATTAGCTTTCGTGTTTTTTGTCGACAGGTTTATGTTAGTTTCTAATCAAGATTTCTTAGTTTTATGAAATTCTTATGTCAACATGTTTATTAGTGATAATCAAATTCTTTAGTTTTATGAAAACTTGGTTGTTAGATTTCTTATGTTTAATTATGTTTAAACTTGCTTTTATCTATGACCCTTGATAGATGTCGTCTGATCAAGAAAAAAGATCCTTAAGAAATTTTGGATGTTGTTGATGAAGTAGTTGAACCTAATCGTACTGCATCTGAAAAGAAATTGAGGAAAAAATGTAAGTTTGAAGTATGGAGTCATTATAAGATGGTCAAAGGAAAGGCAAGTACCGAACGAGATGTTTGTAACTATTGTCAGAACACAGATTATTCATGTAATACAACTCATGGAATAAGTACAATGTGGAAACATCTTAGGTTCATGTATCGTAAAAGTCCTCTTAAGTTGGAACATCAAGTGCAAAACAAAAGTCAGAAAACCTTGTCCTTTACAACATCTGGATCAAATATTGGAAATTCTAGTACTTTGTCAGTGTGGAAGTTCGACCCAGAGGTTTGTAGAGATGCCTATACAAAAATGATTGTGGTCGATGAATTGCCTTTTAACTTTGGGGATGGAGAGAGTTTTAAGAATTTCATGAGTAAGGTCCAACCGAAGTTTAAAATTCTTTCTAGAACAACTCATGCTAGAGATGTTGTCAAGTTGTTCGTAACAAAAAGAAAGAATTGAAAAATATATTGTCTTCTGGTCAAAGAGTTTGCCTTACTTCTGATCAATGGACTTCTAGGAACCAAGTGTCTTACATGTGTCTCACTTAGGGCTGAGCATCGGTCCGGTCCGGTCCGGAAAAAATTTTAGGTCCGGATCGAAAACCGGACCGGACCGGACCGGTTCGGTCTGGTCCGGTCCAAAAACCTGATTTTTTACCTTAAATTTTAAAAAAAATAAAAATTGGACCGGCCCGGACCGGAAAATTTAAAATTTGCCGGACCGAAACCCGGACCGGACCGGATTTTTTCAAAAATTTCCGGACCGAACCCGGACCGACCGGTCCAGTCCGGTGGACCGGTTTGACCCGGTCAATGCACAACCCTAGTCTCACTGGCCATTTCATTGATGTCAATTGGAAGTTACACACAAAGATACTCCATTTTGTTAGTGTTCTGAGTCATAAAGGCATAGAAATTGGTAAAACAATTGAGTTGTTTATTCTTGATTGGGGAATTGGAAACGTTGGTTGCATCACTCTTGATAATGTTAGTGCAAATCTAACTGTTGTTGAATACTTGAAAAACAAATTAGTGAAGAAGAACAGTTTAATATTAGGTGGCCAGTTTTTCCATGTTCGATGTTGTGCTCATATACTTAATTTGATAGTCAAAGATGGACTAACAGAGGTAGATGATTCTATAAAAAGAATTCATACAATTATAAAATACACCAAAAGCTCCACTGCAAGAGGACAACACTTCAAATCATGCGTTGAACAAGAAAACATAACTTAAAAAAGGCTTGAGTTTGGATGTTTGTACTATGCGGAGTTCAACTTATGAAATGTTGGATAGTGCTTTGAAGTATCAAAAGGCCTTTGAACGGATGGAAGAACAAGTTCTATTATTTGTTAGTGATGTTGATGCAGAAATTCCAACTGAAATCGATTGGGTGAAAGCTCGTATTTTGGTGAGAATTTTGAAGCGTTTTATGAGTCAACGAAGCGTATGTCAGGAACTTTGTATGTTACATCAAACCTTTACTTCAAGGAAGTGTGTTTGGTTGATAATATGTTGAAGGAATGGTCCAAAAATAGTGATGTACATCTGTCTTCTATGACTTTAAAAATGAAATTGAAGTTTGACAAATATTGGGGGAGAAGTATTAAAGTGAATGAAATGTTGTTAATTGTAGTTGTTTTAGATCCTCGTTACAAAATTAAGTTTGTGATGTTTTGTTATGACAAATTATACAGTACTGAAGATGAGATTGGCACAGAAACTGAAACAGTGTTGAAGAAATTGCAAACTCTTTTTGAGATATAAGTTGTCTGAAATTGCCTATCGTAGTGGGAATGAGATTGCACATGACATGCAGGTTGTTGTAGAGTCAAATCTTGGTATTGATGAAGACATCGATGATGATCACTTTAGGTTTGATTTCCAAAAGAAACTAAAAGAGGATGACCGAAATGCAAAAAACAGAAATGGATAAGTACTTGGAAAAAAGTTGTGAATATGATAATTCAAGTTTTGTGTTACTGGATTGGTGGAAGGTTACGACAAACAAGTACCCCACTCTTACAACTATAGCGAGAGATGTGTTTGTTATTCCAGTTTCAACAGTTGCTTCGGAATCAACTTTTAGTACAGGTGGACGTATTCTTATGGATCATCGCAGTTCACTTACTCCAAAGCTTGTTGAGTGTTTGATTTGTACTCAAGATTGGGTGCGAGGAAACCTTGAAGTTGAATTGCCTACAAGTTTGGAACAACTTCAAGAACTTGAGACTCTAGGTACGAATCAGTTACATTTGCAATCACTTTAATATTTATGAATCTCATCTTATGTGTATTTTGTATTGTATGTTTCAGCTATTTCAGAGGATAAAAACATTGTGGACAGGCTTGCTCAAGTGTTTTAGTTTATATTGTGAAATTTGAATGCTTGATGTTTATGTATTTTAACGTTTATGAATCACATCTTGTGATGCGCATTGTACTTGACGTTTCACTATGATGTATCTTAAATTCAGTTGACTTTACTTTTGTTTGGTTCAAATGTGCTTGTTATTATTGTTTTTTGTTAAAGTTAAGCTTTCTTATGTGAAAATTGGTTGCTCTTATTTCTGAAATTTGTATACCCAATGTTGATGTTGATTTTTAGGTGAAATTTAGTTATGGCATATTGATTCGGGTCCAACCCGAACTAACCCAACCCAACCCGAAAATTTCGGGTCGGTTCGGGTTCGGGTTGGGTTTTTCGAAAACCAGAAAATTTCGGGTTGGGTCGGGTTATGACCCAAACTTGACCCATGTGCACTCCTAGCGGTGGTGGATGTTGGGAGATACTACCGTTATGCACTTGCAATGTGGGGGGAGCATCGACTGTATGCACTAGCAATGGAAAAATTACCTGGCTGCTTGGAAAGGACAATACTAAAGACGAAGCGGAAAACTCACTGTTATCCTAGAGGCCTTAGCATCCTACGACCTTTGGATATGACATTTCTTCTACGGTATTCCAGGGTCTTGTAACGTCCTAAACGTCCTTCAACGGTCTTTTGTTTTTAATGATGTGTTAGAAGGACGCGTGCCTACCGTCCAGAACTTAGCCAATGACCGTCCTTATAATATGTGATATTACCTTACAGATAATATTTATCCTTAGTGGGCAGCTTTCGTGAAGTCTAACCCCTCTCCCAATCTGCTAAGGACAAGTTATTTGCACAATACCAGGAATGAGCGCGTAAAGATGTAGAACACGCATTTGGAGTGCTGCAGTCGCGATGAGCAATCATAAAAACTTCATCTCTTGCGTGAAACATTGACATCCTCAACAAGATTATCACTGCGTTCATCATAATGCAAAACATGATAGTTGATGACGAACGAGGCTCGTATTCCACTATCTATGATACAACAGAGTTTGAGCAGGGCATTCCGCCCAACTTAAGTTGCACATCAACTTTGGGTTCGAATCAGTTCTCCATCGGTCGTATTGTGGACATTAATACATACATGAACAACAGAGACAACATTCGTGAAAGAAGCACACATCTCGCCCTCATATCCGACTTGATCGACCACGTATGACAACAATTTGGAGTAAGCGAAAATTAATTGTGTTTTTATTAGTATGTATATTCATTTTAATGAAATTTAGGTAATGTAAAATTTTTGTTGTATTGTGTTATGTGTAATCGTTTAAATAAATATGTATTTTTTCTTTAATAATAATAATTATCTGCTAATTAATATATATTTTGTTTGAATTATTAATGTTTTGGGTAAATATAATTGATTTTGAATAGAATAAAAGTTAGTGGAAATAAAAGATGATACGGATGAGAGAGATGAGTTGCGGTTAAAATGTGAATAATATTGGAAAAAGAAGAAAGTGAGTTAGAAAGATAGAAAACTGATATAGATGAGAAGGAAAACTACTGTGGAAGAGAAAAAAAATAGAAAACTCATGACCAGGTTGATCATAGTCATGATTACGGATGATGCTGTGAAAGCATGAGTTTGACGATACAACAAACATGCAAGGATTTGACTTTGGGGAATTTAATGTTTACGATCCCAACAACACCGGTCTAAAAATTTCCTAATCTTAAAATTCGGTAGTTTTTTAATTATACTAGACAGCGAGCGTGTAGAAACGGGTTGAATTTGTTTTGGTTTAGGGTGTACACCGGTCTTCTCTCAACATAACCCTACGTATACCACGAGACATAAAGTTGCTTTATTGAACGGAGCTCATCATCTTCGATGCAGATTGACTGGATTTGGTCTCCAAGTCAGAATCTAAGACATTCCACGTTGAAATCTCGACTGCAACTTAATTGCCCTCACAAAAGCTAATAAAGAGAGATCAGGAAATGGTAATGCTGAAATTCTAGGTGTACCATTTGGTACATTTTTAAGGAGTTATAAGATAGATGTCTGAATAAAGTAAGCATTTGTAAATTCTGATTCTAATATAAAAACTTGTCAAAAAACCTACAAGAACAACTCATGCTTAAGTACGCTTAACTTCTAAAACCCTGAATCAGTTGAATTCAATTAAACCAACCCCAAACGGAATTTTGAACTCGTTTAGAATTATGCACGTCCAATTGTCCATTGATTGTCCCCGAAGGGGTGTGGCTCCATAGCCTTTGGGCTTTGGGTTTATATAATTTATGAAAAAACTTTGTTCGAAAAAAAGACAGTCTAACTGTTAAGTCCCTAACCCGGTTTAGGGTTTAATTAGTGTTAAGTGAGGTTTGACTTTGGGGAGGAGAGAGAGGAGTATGGGTGAGGTATGGGAGTGGGGTTGTAGGGGATGGTGGGGAGTGAGGGAGGTATGGTGGGGGTGTTGGTTTTGTTTATATAACAAAACTCTCCTTCTCCATTTTTCTTCTTCTTCCACTTTTCTTCTTCCTCACTCACCTTGTTCTCACGTCCTCTCTCTTTGGTCGGCGAGCAGCTCCGGTGGACAGTGATCGAGGCGCGGAGGCTCCGGCGTGAGGAGGTCGCAGCAAGGAGGAGGTTGCGGGTGCGGAGGCGCGAGCGTTGCTCCGGCGTTTCTCCGTCCTTGGTTGAGGTATGCCGCTCCTTAGTGTGGTTTGTTTGTTGACCCTCATGTGAGGGATGCGTTGGTCGAGTCGGGGGAGGTCGGAGGCCTCTCCGGCGACGCTTTTCTTCGTAAAACCTCGGCTGGTGCGAGGTTGAAGACGACCAACGGTCGACCGGATCCTTCGGGCGGTCGACCGTTTTAGCACTGTTTGCCCGACTTTAACCTTCACCGGTCGAACGATGCCTTGGGCGGTCGACCGGTAGTGCATTATTGCTGGTGAGTTGGGATTTTTCTACCTGTTGTCGGTCGACCGGTCCTTGTTGTGTTCGACCGGAACTTAAGTATACTGAGTAGAATTGCATGATTGTTCGACCGATTTCTTATCGTGTTCGACCGGTTGTATGTTGTTTGACCGTTGGAAGTTTGCGTTCGACCGATTATATGACTTAGAATGGTAGGTTGACCCGGTTTGTTTTCGGTCGACCGAGACCCCTGAGTCGGTCGACCGATAGAGTTGAATTTAATGTTGACCAGACTCCGGATTTTGACCTCGTTCGGTCGACCGGTTTTAGACTTTTGTTCGACCATTTGGGAATTAGTGTTGCGCAGTGAGTTCTACCGATTCAGACTTTCGGTCGATCGAATTCGTCGTGGAAACGGTCGACCGGTTAGACTATTTCGGTCGACCGAATCTGCTCAGAACTGAATTCCTAGTTCCCTTTTTGAACGCCAACTTTGTCCACGGAAACCCGTGTCCTCGCCTTGTGCGTGAGCCGGGAGGTGACGGTGGGCGCGGGATGCGTGCCTGCCCAGGGACCGCCGTTGGGAAGAGTGTGGGTGTTCGGGACGCGTCACCTCCATGTATGGACCGTGACTTTTGAGATGATTGTTGGCACTTTGTAGTATAGCAGGCCTGAGGGATCGTGGATCCCAGTGTTGATGTTGTGCGGGCACGCAACTGGCGTTGGGTGAGGTGACTACCGGCCCACGGGATACGGAGGTCGCTGCCCTGCTTTTATAGCGGCGCGGTTGGTGTTCGCGGCTCGAGGAGCCTGATGACCTGGCAGACTTCGGTCTGGACAGTCCGATGCTGTGCCGGACGTTGTGATGGACCACCGATGCTGTGCCGGTGATGCCGCCGAGGTTGTGCCGGCGATGATGATTGTTGGGCCGAGGCTGTGCCGGCTATGTTGTTTTCCTCGGCTGGGCACCTACCGAGATGATGTTGTTATACCTTCCGGGCGACGGCCCCGTTGGTCCCTGTGGCCCCGACCACTGAGATTTACAGATCTGTTTCTATCGGCGCGTAGACGTGACAGAGGCTCCCTGCCGAACCCTTGAGTAGTGTAGCTGCGTGTGGGGGGTGCGATGTCGCGGGCTGCTAGACTGCATGTGCCTGCAGTAGGTCTCTTCGGGAGACCCGATGATTGATTGTCGGACTGATGTCCTGTTTTACCCTTCGGGGGAACTGTTTTCCATTTCTGTTGATGCCATGACATGCTACTAGTATGATAGGTTCATTATGTGATGCATGCATATAGGTGGGTTGACATACGGGGTTTCCTTCTGGAAACTCAGGCATTGTTGTTGCATCTTTTTCAGGACCGCAGTAGGTCCGGGTGGGTGGTGACCGAGGACGGAGCGCTTTGGAGTCGGATCCTCTTCGGCAGTTGCTAGATCGTACGACTACATGTATTCTATTTCATTGTATCATTATTGTAGTTGTACTTCTTTTGAAAACTCCTTGTATTTTGGGTACACCCGGATTTATATATTTATATGTTAGTGACGTTCCCGCGTGAGTTGTCTGTTATGTTGGTTATTTTGAAATTTTAAATCTTCCGCTGTTTCGGGACGTTACACTAACCTTCGCTTTTAATATTTGCTTACATTTTTCAAACTTTTCCTTGTAATCAAGAGAAAGTTGAATTTTGGATTCTGCAGAAATTCGCACCTCAAAATTCCACACCAATCATTTCCTACCAAGTTTTATCTGGAAGGACATCTTCTTTAAAGAGTTGTTATTAGGAGTCCTTTCGTATTAATGGATTTCCAGAAGTCTGGTTCCACTTTAACGCAGACCCTATTTTCTGCTTTTGAGTCAACAGAACATTGATCGTCCTATGCCTTCCATCAGTTCCATGGATCACACTCTTCCACTTGTTTATTACATGCACACAGAAGTACGTTGGAAACCTTGTGGCTGATCAAGTGAACACAACGAGTTGAGATTGAGACCTTCAATGCTGAAAGCAACTTCCTTACCTCCTTCATGGGTCAAGTGCCAAACCCAAACACTATGTATTCATGGTCCATGCACACGTAATTTGTAACTATTTTTTGTTTTCTATAGATAAAATCGTGTCGTACTTAACGCAAGGGGAGAAATTCAATACCTACAGCGACATGTATTTGTTATCATTCTCGCACAGACTAACGAATAAGTACAAGCGGCTCATAAAATAATAGGTAAAATAGTTTGATATATTACTGAGAAATGACCTAGAAGCAACAATAGCAATTTTACATTAAATCCCAAACTAGTTACGACCTAAGGTTGACAAAGAAACGAGAGCGAAATACCTTGCACCCATAACATTGGCATCTTGCGGATGTTGTGGCGGTTCTAATAGTTACGATTTGTGAATTTTTTTCCACGGCTTTATTTAAGTAACACAACTTGGCCAAAGCACCAAAATATAGCTTATGACAATATGACCGCTTGCTCTTACCAACCTAAAATACTATTATGCAAACCAAATACCCACCTTCACGGGTCACAACAACCTACAACAAAAGCCGGTTGGAAGCTAGCAGCAGTTTAATAAGTTCGCAGAACACCGATCTACAACCCTCCCCATTGCTGGTTGGGCGAATGTTTTGGTATCGGTTTGGTCTAACTCTCGGTTTTATAAATATTGACATCGTACTAACATCATTATCAGTTCGACCAGGTTAAACCACCGGTCAAACTATTTTGAACCAAACAAATCATTTTTCGATTTCACACTTTCTTCCAGGATCCAATAGCCCAACACAAACACATTAACACAGCCCACATTGCCCAACCTCAAATTGGTTGGCGGGAACTCCACCTTCTCTTCCTTCTCCACTCCCACTCTCCCCGAAACCCTAACCCTAATGCCTCCGAGGAAGCGATCGTCCTCGTCTTCCTCCTCCACTACCAAGAAGTCCAACTCCAATGTCCACCCCTCGCAGCCGGCGAAGTTCGGAATCCAACACTTCTTCGAACGCCACTCCCAGTCCACCGCCGCCGCCGCGTCCTCCACTCCCAAACCCGTCCCGTCTATCCCCCCTCCGGACGACTTTCCGGAGGAGGCGTCGCCGATCTCCCCCGAGGTCACCAAGTCCGTTGCCAAGCGCCCGCGATTTTCTCCTGGAATGGTGGGGGATCTGATTGGGGAAGTTCAGATTTTGTTTTGTTTGGGTTTGAGATTTCCCCCCCTTTCTGTGGTGTAGATTATTAAGCAGAGCCAGGATGACGGGGGAGACGAGGTGACGTGGAAGATCTCGCCGGTGAACGAACGGTTGAAGTCGTTCGCGGGGAAAATAATGCGGGGAGATGGTGCGAAACGGAGCACATTGAGTGCTTGTAGCTTCTCGGAGGAAAAGTTAGGTGTTTTGTCGTTTTTCTGACTAGAATTTGCATACGAATTGAAATTTCATTGTGGTGTGGATTGATCTCTGTAGAATGTTAAGTCATCAGTTGGAGGGCTCCAGTCGTGGCTTAATTCCTCAAAACCTTCAGCTGTGGAAAGGCCGGTGGAGCACAGTGTTGAGGCTGAATGTGATGCTCAACCTTTTGGTTCTGCTGACGAGCCAAGTCCATTCAAGACTCCACCGTCAGCATTTTGTGGCAATGGGCAGGTAGCACCACATTGTTGTTGTTAAGATGTACCAAGCGTTCAATTCTGTTATTTTGAAGTGTACGAATGTTGTTCAATGCGCAATGCTGTTGTTTTTTTTACTTTGGTGTTGTCTTGTGTCAGTTCGTTGCTACTGCTGCTTGCAATGGAACATCAGAACAGTAGGATTTGTTTCAGCACAAGAAGGTTATTTTGGTGAATTTTGTCCAATGGATTATGAACTATATTTTGTCTGCAATTTAGAAGGCACTTGGAAATCTGGTGCCACTTCAAATTCAGATTGCTGCACAGTTTCCTCACTTTCACTTGTTGACCTCTAGGACTTGCTTGAGCTTTTAGATCAAGTGGAAGATGCAATTGGTGTTGAAATGGAAGATGGAATTAGTGTTGAAGAGGTAGTTTCGAAAAAACCCAAGTTGTGCCAGACTGATTGTAAGGGCACGCCAGTGGCTGAAGTATGTGCTGACATTAGTTCCGCAGCAAAATCCTTTTTGTGCAAATCATCAGAGGCAGTTTGTCATCCCTTTCCCACTCAGACTTTCCTTTTATTGGAGGTATTGTCTTTTGTAATTTTTCCTCACTAAGAACATGCAGTTCCACCCACTGTTATATCTCCCCCCTTTTCGTAGGTATCTGAGAAACATGAGGATATCAGCTCATCCAGACAACAAAAAACGTACAAGGTTAGTTTTTGCATTATGGCTGGTGAAGATCGTGAAAAATATCATAAAGTAGAATACCAAAGCATTTATGTATGATGTTTACAAGCAGGTTCTCCGACTTTTAGATGAACGAAGTGGTCATGAGTGCTCTTTACTCTTATATGATGAATGGTTGGTATGCTTTAACCTTTATATTTTTACTTTAAGTTTGATAATGTTTTCCTGTTCACCCATTTTTATAACTAATTTTTTTAGTTAATGAATTAAAATTATAAAATCCAAATATTTGTCTTCTGTCAACTCATTGAATTTCTTTCCTTTTTCTTTTCAGATTACATTTCTTTGGTTCTTTATCTCAGTAAAATCTTAATTTTATGGAAAATTCCTCGTTGACACCTGAGAAGAAGGATCTTGTCATTTTCATTTGGTTCATCTTCATCTTCATTTAGACATATCTTGTATGAGGTTCATCTTCATTTTACTGACTGAAAAAAATATCTAGGACTATCTTTGTCACCCCAAAAAAATCGCAAACAAGATTGAGATCCGATTTTGGAGAGAATGGATCTTAGACTTGCACGTTGGAAAGGAAAGTTTTTTTCTTAAGGGAGTAGATTGACGTTAATCCAATCTGTTTTGACTAATTTACTCATATATTTTATGTCAATCTTTGTGGTCCCCTCAAGTGTGGCAAAAAAGAAAGTAGTCTACAAAGGAACTTCCTCTGGAAAGGAGGAAAATGTGAGAAAATACTGGTTATCCTCTTGTTCCATGGAAGATATTAAGTCTTTTAACAAAGCTTTTAACCAAAATCGAGGGGAGGACCGGGCATTCGAGATATTAAGTCTTTTAACAAAGCTTTGTTGGGTAAATGAGTTTGGAGATTGTCTGGTCCGCCTGACCCAGATCCACTTTGTGGAAACGTTTAATCCGGGATAAATACTTCCGTGACTCTTCTGAATGGTTCCCTACTCATGTCAAAACTATCAAAGGTCTATGGAATGATGTTCTTGAAGGGGAGGATGTGGTACAACTGAGAATGAGGTGTGGTGTAGGAAATGTGGATGTTATTAAGTTCTGGTTAAATAGATGGGTGAGCCAGTCGTCACTTATGGTAACTTTTCCCCTACTCTATAGGTTAGTGGAGGATAATGAGGCGTGAGTTGTTGATTTACTTACATGACAAGATTCGTCACCAACTTGGAATTTAGCTTTCTCCTGGTCCCTCACGGATCGAGAATCCTCTCACCTTTGCTCTCTTCTGGGTTTGTTAAATTCGTGCTCCTTCTCCATTACTGTTGACGACTCTCTTATTTGGAAGTTCCGATCTAATTTTTCTTTCTCAGTCAAATCCCTATATCATATTCTTCTTGGCCCACGACCGTCCCTAGACATCGTTTCGTTGATTCGGAACAAGAATGCGCTGTCGAAAATTTGTGTTCTTGCTTGGCTGATTTTTCATGGTAAGACTTTGACGGAGGTCACCCTGAAATCGCCGGGGTGGTATTTGGCTAGTCGATGCCTACTTTGTTTGGAGGAAGTGGAGCATAATGATCACATCTTCAGAAATTGTGAGGTTACCAGAATTTTGTTAGTTAAGCTTGCATATAAGCTTGGTAAGGGTATGACTGATGTAAGTGATGATTTCAGAGAATTTTGGTGTAAGTGGACTTCGAACATTCCTAGTGGACCTGTTAAGTTGGCTGAAAATCTTGATTCTCTTGCCTTATGGTGGAATATTTGGGTCGCACGTAATAGACTACGTTTTGATAACAAGAGAATTGTAATTGGGGAGATCTGACAAAAGACTATTCGAGATGTCTTTCTGTGGCTACAAACTTCTGGAAGTACATCGGAGTTTCTGTTGTAGAACAATATCTTGTTGGGGTTATTGTGATTTTTTTTATCTCATTTTCTTTCCCCACTTCTTGTGGGGTTGTTCTGACATTTTACCTTTGTTTTTGGTTGTGACGGGTCTTGTTCCTGTCCTTTTGTTTTTGTTATTTCACCTCTTGTATCCATTTTTTTCCTACAATGATAAAAAAGAGGTTCTCCTATTTGAGTATCTGTTTCTTTTTGAAACTTTCAAGGTGCCGAACTTAAGATACTAAAAAGGCCTTAGTTAACTCGGCTACAGCCGCAGAGGGTGATGCTCAATAGAAATTATCCAAGGTTGAGCATTAGAGCGAACCTATCTTCAGATAAATGAGTTGATTTTCTTAAGACAAAAAAAGGATCAAGTTGTACGTGGACTTTTAATAGTCATATTGTCAAGGATTTATGCTTTTTGCCATTTTGAAATGTTTGAATCACTTCTATTGTTTTTGCATAATGGACCAATAACCAATTTTAATTCCCCCCATGAAAACACTATTACCACATTGAAGTAAATTCATATAAAATGGATAGCTGATATGAAATCCCTTAAACTAATCCCTTTCTCCTTAACTTCATCCTTCATAATTGCATAACAAATTAACAATGTTACCTATGTGACATATACTCAATGTTGAAACTAGATCACCTTACATTGGTGCCAATTTTGGTTACGCTGGAAGTCTTAAACTTAGACTTATGCTGAAAGCTCTTATTGACGCTCACTTGGACAGACAAATTAATTTTATTGCACTTGCAAGCTTTACTTTCTTCATCACTCATAGTGCATAATTGGCTTTGGAAATGGAGCACGTGGCTCCAAAATCTCTAGTTATTTTGGCTCACTAAACTCAAGCCAGTTGGCAGTTGCATCATGAGGCATTTTCTTGATCTCCTTTATTCTTATTTTAGGTTTTACAGCATAACTCGGCCAGGTGATATTGTCAATGTTATTGGAGATTTTGACAGCTATGGCAAATGTCTTGTGGATCGGAACAACAATTTGTTAATTCTCCATCCACAAGTGCTCGTATCTGGTACATGGGTAACTATTATTTTAAACCATTGGAATTTTCTCTCATCTTGTTTGAATAGTGCGTGATCTTTCTTTAATCAAGTGTAGTGTTCATTTTTTGGTATAAATTTGTTTTTTCACTGCCATAGAGCAGGATACACACCAGTCTGTCTGCAATGTTTAGAGCTGGGGACGGAATAATGTACTAGTTATCTTTGAAAAATATTTTTCGATCTGAAAAACTACTGTTATTCTATTGAAATAAATACTGGAAAAATATTGATATAAAAATCAAATGTTATCCTGGTTTAGGGCTCTTTCTACTTGTGGAAGATAAATAAAGTGCTCTCCTGTCTTGGAGTACATATTCAAATTAATTCCTGACGTGCTGTTCAAATGCCATTGCCATTTTGTTCATCAAAAGTCATCTTTTGCCAACTGTGTTCTGATTATGATTAAGTCTGAATCTTAGTGATCTCTTAAAATCAGTTGTGGATTTCAATCTCAGTCTGGTGTTTGCATTTACTTGTAGGTTGCTTCCAGTTTCAACTGTCCAAGAAGAACTGTACTTGACGAGAGACTGAAGTCTGCAGAACATTCTATCCCAGCACTAATTGGAACATTGCTTCATCAGATTTTTCAGGTTCTCTTGTTTTTAAAGAATTTCTGGGAAAACAAAAATGTCTTTTTCACTATACTGAGAAAACAAAAATGTCTTTTTCACTATACTGAATCATTCATCATCTAATTTCATTTTAGGCTGGACTACTTAAAGAGTTGCCTACGAGAGATTTTCTGGAGGAATATGCTGGAATCGTAATCGAGAAGAACATAGAATCTATATACGCATGTGGTGGTAGGTTCCAGCTCCTTAGCGATTGTAATTCCATTGTTTACACTTTGAAAATAAGCATAGCTCCGGAGATCCCGAATAGGTCAACCTTTCAAACTGCTGTTGACTGCACCATCAAGCTACCAAACGCATTGATTTGGATTGTTCTCTGCAACTCGGAAACATGAAGTTGGAATCGCTAGTAATCGCGGATCAGCATGCCACAGTGAATATGTACCCGGGCCTTGTACACAACACGTCACACCCTGGGAATAGGTTTCACCCAAAGCATCAGACCAAGGCAGACTTGTAAAAGTTGCTTGCTTTAATTTTTTTGAAGAAAAGTGCAATTTAACACAATGTATTTATATTCTCACGATCTTGCGAAATCACATTTCAGGTTGTTTACTGAGAACAATATCTTAGAAAAATCGTAAGCAAGGTGTAGAAGCCTTAGCTGCTGTTGTATAAAATTATAAAAGCGGGTTTTATTTTGTTTCCTGTAATGGTTTGCAATTTTTTGAGGTCTTTTTAACATCTAGTTTCTAGAGGGAAAAATGATTTCAAGGGGCACGTTGGTATGCTTACAACACCAGCCTTTTTCTACTTTCTTATTTCACACCCAATGCTTGCCAGGGTTATGCGGTTATGCCTGTTGGCGTGGGAACTTTAATAATCACCTGCTTCTAATGATGATTGTGCCCAAGAGTTTGTGAGCTAACTTATGCTATATTCGCTTGCTTAACTATTTCCCAACGAATTCCCCTAGATAGTTGAATGACAATAACATTTAATGCCCTTATTATAAAGTACTGTTTTCTTTCATCAGTATGGTTCTTTAATTCATATTTTTCTGGTGCTGGAGAAATCCCAAGTTCCCAACCATTGCCTTTGCTGTACAGTGAATGAGAAAGATGTTTTTGAAGAACTTACTGCCGTAATGCCAAGCATTCTAAATTGGCTTGGTCGCTATAAAGGGCAGGTACAATGGTCACTCTTTCATGCATGTTCTATTATTTCTTGGCGTTGCAACTCAATCCCGATAATTTAGACGTAGTTCTTTCACATCCAGATTGTATATTGGAATTTATACCACTCAAAATTACCGTACAAGAAATGATGGGAAGTCCTATGCATATCCAGTTTGAATTTGCTTTGCTCTTTCTTTTCAATGTGGCTCTTAATGGTGCTCCTACCTGGCCAGGATTCACGAAGGGCCTCTATAAATTTTCGGGAATGCGGTGGAGAGGAACTACTCAGCATTAGCGAGGTAGGTCCCACCTGAACCGTTGTGAAACATAACTCATATTTTATAGCATGATTGCTATCTGTCATATCTCATGCTTTGTCATCTGAGCTCAACTCCCATTTTATGTTATGATGCAAAATCAGTTTTTTTATTTCTCATTTTTCTAGTTTTGCTTTAAAGAGTTTAGCTTTGATTGCCTATAGGAATGATGCTGGGTTGTAAATATACATGAAGTTCATATAACATAGACAATAAGTCATTTTGGAGAAAAAGTTTGACAATACATGCTTGAAACACAATTGCACTCTCGTCGTTGTTTGCTTCAGTGGTTACTTATTGTTGCACCAAAACCCCATACTGACAAACACTGTTACTTCCAACCCAAGCTTAATAATGGCTTCATGTGCTAAGAAAGTGATTGACATATGGATTATCAGTTTATCACATGCTCATATGAGGCTGCTCTGTAGTCTCCAAATCATAGAAGAAATTTGGTGTGAAGATATTAGGAAAAGCATGTTGCCGCAATTAGGGGTGAGCTTTGGTCTAGAACCGGACCGGACCGGACCGAAGACCGAATTTTTGGGAAGGTTGGACCGAAGACCGGACTGAATAAATTCGGGTCGGTTCGGTTCGGTCCAAAATCCAAATTTTACTCACAAAATCTTGGTAAGGTCCGGGACCGGACCGGACCGAACCGGACCGAAGACCAAATTTGCTCACCCCTAGCCGCAATAGCCTTAAGGTAGTATGTCCTTGATGTGGTAAAGTGTAAGTTTAACAGATAACCAGTCAAAGTAGATGACAATTGATTCTGGAATATTGAAGCTTTTATCCATTTTACATAGAAAATGCTAGTTTTTAGTGAAGGATGGCGACAATCTGACATGTAAGAGATGAACACCATTTTGATTCATGGTCATATTTGTCCATGACCCCATTCAAACGTTTTTTTCCGGGGACCCCCTTCCATGTTTCAAATGTCAAATCGAGTTGTCTGTTTTTGTTATGAATCTAAAGCCCAATGCAGATTCTGTTGTTGTGATGTTTTGGGTGGTCCAAGACTCCGAGTCTGAAGTAGAATTCATCTAAAATTTTGACCCTCTGGAAGAGGGCATGTCTTTTCACTTGGTGAAACAGTTTGAACACAAAACATGAACACTCTTCACTTGCATGTGGTAATACTTCTGGTTTAGATACAAAGTGGCTATTTTCGTAGGTATATATATATGTAGGCAAGAAAAGTGAACCCTAATTGGAACTTACATGTCCTAAGAACAAAGACTTGTACTATGTTGTTTGCGTTGTAGGTAGTTTGGTTGGTTCCATATAAACATTGTTTTGTTCCTCACCTTAATTTAAAATGTACATTTCAGATTTGAATTTTTTACCGAAAAGTATAAAATCATATATAGGTTGATGGAATTGGCCAATGCATGAAAATGCTGAATTCTTGCTAGCTTTTTTTTTCCTACCATTTTTCAACAACAACATTACTCCAACAACTCAAATAGGCTCTCGCCTTGGCACAGGTAGGGAGGATCAGATGTATGCAGTCTTAACCCTACTAATCAGAGAGGCTGTTTCTAGACAGTTTAAATGGACATTTTCTAGTCCATGATAATCTGAATGCCAAAATGTAGTTTAATCTTTGGGTTACCATCTTTATTCTGAAAATTTACGCTCTTGCATTTATTTGGGGATGATGGAATATTAGAAACCATAAATAAGACGAGAAAGCCCATAGCGACGAACTTAGGGAATAAAAAGAAAAAACCTTTATAGCGTTAATTACCCCCAACAAGTTTAGCTGGTTGAATGATCTTAACCTATAAATGGTTTAGCATATCAAGAGTAACAAAAACACTTGTTTATTAAGCTTGGAGGGTTTCTTTTCATTTCAGCATTTACCTTTTGGTTTCTGATATGGTGTAATATGAACCCTTTCACCCACTGTGTTGTTGATTTGAGGACTCAGGTCGAAGATATAGAGGAGATGTCTTGGGCACCAAGGTATGTTTGAAACGAGTAATCGATGCTTCTGTTCGTGTAGAGATGGTATCAGCCAATGATGTTGTAACTAATTTATGTGAAGTTCCAGTATTTTGTGTGCATGTTGTCTCTTAACTGTGGATGAGTGAGATGACCAACTGTTAAATATGTTATGATTTTTATTGTGTGCTGGGACTGCTATTTTGTATGAATGGTTGCTTTACGAGTTACATGTCTTGATGTGCTGTGCAGAACATAAATTTCGTACGTATTGGAAGGCATGAAGCTATCCATGAAGATATCCGTGCTCACTGTGTTTCAGGTTGACTGCCTCATTGTTTGTTTAATTTTTATCGTATTCATCCTCATGGTCCTTTGCGACTTTCTTGCATTGCAGGGTTGAACAAGGATAGTGTAGTAGAGATTAAACAACGGATGGACAGTGCTCGTGTTGTAGGAGTAACTTGCTCTGGAGTGAATCTCTCATTGCTTGCAAATAGAAGGTTTGACATATGCATAATGGATGAAGCTGGACAAACAACTCTACCGGTATGCATTATTATAAAGTCAAACATCAGCTATATATAGGATGAACTTTAGATTTTTCCTTGGTATTGAATTTCCTTGCATTTCTTCTTTGTTTTTGGCTGTGTATTACGAGGTGAAGTTTTTGACCTGTACCGAATGTGTGGCCTGTCATCCTAACAGTAGTTTTGAAGTATCATAATGTCAAACCTGGAAACTTAACGAGATTAAGATAGAACATGAAAGGCATTTCAGTACCCTCTGCTTACTGCTTAGGCTCAGCACGTTGATTCATATAGGTGTATTGAAGCAGTGTGTGTTTTCTGTTAATGGTAGTATTTACACGTACACTAGCAGTAACCTTTATATTCAGCAGTAACCTTTATATTTACTGCTAGACTATCGTAGATACTACGATAGTCTTGGCTTTTGATTATTTTCAGCAGTAACCTTTATATTATATCATTTTGATGTTATTCAGTAATTTTCAGCAGTTATGTTATTTTCAGCAGTAACCTTTCTAGCCTACCCCAACTAGTTTGGGATTAAAGGCTTTGTTGTTGTTGCTATTGTGTCCATGGTTCAAAATTGGTTTGGGTTTCACGTTTTGTCTACTGTCCTACTTCTATTCATTGGTAAAATTTCAACCTATATGTAATTAGTTGTATAGTGGAATGTAAGCATGTACACTTGTCATGCTAATACTGAGGAATCACATTACCGTAAAGTAAATGCTTTTGAGATGGGCTAACATTGTATATTTCACTTGGTTAACATTCAAATCAGGTCTCGTTAGGGCCATTAATGTTTGCATCTATTTTCGTCCTTGTGGGAGATCCATATCAACTCCCTCCACTTGTTCTGGTATTTAGAGTACTATTAGGATCTGTACATAAAATTCATCTGCCATTAAAAACATCTTGACATCATTTTAGAGTGTAGAGGCTCGTGAAAATGGAATGGGAGTAAGTCTCTTTTGCCGGTTATCTGAAGCACATCCACACGCAATTTCTGCTTTACATTGCCAGGTACCATACATTCCATTTCCAGCAAGACTCAGCTATGAATATATGATCGTCCCTTCGAATAATCTGTAGTTTTTTTCTTTCAGTACCACATGTGTGCTGGCATTATGGAACTATCAAATGCTTTGATATATGGAAACAGGTTACGCTGTGGTTCGTCTGAAATAGCCGACGCGAGGCTCAAAGTTTCTTGCAAAAAGCCCTTGGTGTCATGGCTGGGAGAGGTACGTCATCCTTCTAGAAATGGCTTATTTCGGTCTGAAAATATTTTTGCATGAAGGGACTATCTTCTTGTTCTGAAGTGTGTGAAATTATAAAACTTCCAAAAGATGTGTGGGATTAAATTAAGGTTTCCCAAAAGATGTGTGGTTATACACACTTTTAAGTCCTCACATCCAGTAATAGGTTTGACTTCACAATCCAGATTTTTGGTTTTGACGTAGGGGGTTATGTTTATTAGTAGATTCTACATCTTATAGAGCTATGGATGAGACGTGACAGATTCATTGTGATTGCCGTTCTCCTTTGGAGCCATTTTTCTCTCCTTTTTTTTTTTTTTTTTACTCTACATTTATTTTGTTTTATTTTAAATTCATAGTATCCAGTGTAGGTTTACTTAACTGTTGGTTTTGCTACAGATCTTGGATTCAAGAAAGCCTGTTGTCTTTGTCAACACAGGTATTGCCAGATTCTTAATTGTTTTTTTCTCCTAAGAAAAAATTGTTCAGGTATATTGCAAAAACTTATTCCAGATTCTTTGCCGGCACTGGAGTCCAGGGACAACAACCCCACAGAGGCTTTCATTATCTCAAAGGTATGCTTACTTTCAACAGAACTAACACAGGATCTGGATCACAATTTTCTTTTACATGAAATCTGTTTGTTGATGGCATTTCATTTTTCTTTGTTCTGTAGTGAAATGATAGTGATATCATAGGTATACCAATGATGCGGGCATTTGGCATTCATGCCTTAATGCGAGGGAGTTTATCTTTTCATTAACATGGAATTGAGTGTGCATATAGCAATTGTAGGTCTGTGGCCTGAGTTCGAAACACGAGTTGAGGCCAATACTAAGCTCGTTATAATAGAGTTACATTGTTCACCTCTGTCCTTAATGAGTTAAGTCGAAATTATGCACGTTCAACCAAATATGATGAAGATCCATTAAGGCTTTGCATTTGTGTTAGATTTAAATCCCCGCTGGTGAAGTTTCTTTTTAAATATTTTCTGAGAAGGCTTGTTTTTTATTTTGTTCCTAGGTTGTTCATCCACTTAGAGGATAAGCAAATAATTACTTAAACAACGTTATCAGTATCATAAGCACAAGATCATGATATTTTTCTTTTGCAGCCTTCTAAAGTTAATTGTTTTTTAACACTGCACTGTTACACTATATCAGGCTAGACGTCACTTGCATGCAAATAGGAGCAGATAGGCTGTTTCATTTCTCCAGACTTCTCTAAATAAGCTTGATGTAGCGCCACTTTTTTCTAGGCTCTCTTTTCTAGAACTGCCTTTTTCTAAACTTCCTACCTCGAGAATTGAGACTCCCAAGAACATACAACTTGGCCTTTTGGTGTAGGTGGAATTTATCTTTTTACCTTTTTCCTTACTCTAGATTGCAAAAGAGCTTTTGAGTAGAGATGTTGCTGCTGATGAAATCGGTATCATCACCCCATACAACTCCCAAGTGGATCTCATCCGACGTGCTTTGGGGTCTGAAGTAGAAGCTCATACTATTGATCGTTATCAGGTTTCATACTGATAATTCTGACAGATATCATTACTAGCTTAAAGTTGATCCTCTTAAAGTAGGAATCCATAAGACTGAATTTTAGCATGTAAAACAACATGAGCATCTGCCTCCTCGGGTGCCTAGAACCAATGCAATTGTGAAATGCATCAAATCTCCTGCGTGATTTCTTTTTTCTAAAAAGCAATCCGATGAATCATTTTATCTAGGCATTCACTCTGATAAACGTATGTTTACTGAGAGCTGGAATGGATGCGTGACTGAGTTTTCAATGAAAATTTCTACCTGTACTTGTGACATGTAACAATCAAAATGATTTTATATAGCCCTGTGAAATGCATGAAGTACCAGGTCACCAGTTAATTTGCCAATTTTAAACTGTACAACAACTGTGTTGCACTAATTGTGGGTCTATCAGTCTATGAGCTTGCAACAAGGATAGAAAATGGGCAACAGTTCACAGTTTCGAATTTCGACCGACATGGTTTCCTTAAAGTTTCTCAAACCATAGTTCATGTATTGTATTATTTTACTGTCCTAGGTTTTGTATTAATGTATTATGCATCAGGTTGCATAGGTTTTTGAGAGATGTTTTTAGTATTGGTTCACTGGATGTTCCGTAGTCAGTTCTAGTAGTTTTCCTTGTTTTCTTGATATATAGGTGAAATTTGATACGTTTCAGACTTGCAGTAGAGCAATTTAAAACCAGGTTCTACTGGAGAGATTTTGAAAGCACTATTTAGGTGATTTCTGCTTGAGAGGATCCAAGGCATCATAATCTGTAACTATTTCTTTCGAGATCATATCTTAAACACTTTTTTGTGTCTGTTTTCAACTTCAGGGTAGGGATAAGGACTGCATAATACTTTCCTTCGTTAGATCTAATGAGATATGCAGAGTTTCAGTGTCTTCATTGCTTGGAGATTGGCAGAGGATTAACGTGGCCCTCACGAGAGCAAAGGTAATTATCCAGATCTTTAATCCATTTTTATTTCTTTAAAAATCTCTACTTGTCATATCCTCAAACACAATGAAAAATTTCAAATTTAAATCATACAATCAAACGAGAACATTACGAAAAGAAATACACACACCGGTGCACCAACATATAATATATATATGTGAACGAGTTTACAAAAGAATGTGATTACATCAAAAGATCATATACATAAAATATACACAAGTAATCACAACCACCTCAAAAGATAAGGAAAACAGGATCCGGTCTCGAGCGCTCCCTCTGCCGTCACCACCCACCTAACGTCGCTCTTGGCCTGAAAGCAGACAACGAATGTCTGAGTTTCCAGGAGGAAACCCAGTATGCCAAACCCTAACACATATATGAACAATAATGAAATATGCAAAGAACCATAAATATCACAACTAAAACACTCGCTAAGTTCTCGGGACTTCTCTCCCAGTCATAGTCAACAACAACCCGGGTCTCAAGGGTCCTCTCACCCCAACCCCTCAAACACCCGTGCACACAATACACCGTCGGTCCAAATCACGACCAAACAACCCCCTTCTTGCCTCAGTGTTACCGGAGCCACGGTTTTGCATCATTCGCCGGAGCCACGACTTTGCCTCAATTGTCGGAGCCACGGCGACAGTTATCACAACAACCTCCACGTGTCACTACTAATCGCTATAGGGCCGACCTGTCCGTCTGTCGCCCCAAAATGGCCGGTGAACTCGTCACCTTCTAGCCAATCAATAGTAGCACACACACACCAAAACAGTGCAAAACGGTCGAACCAAATCTGTCTTCCGGTCGACCGATCCTCACCCAGAGAACTGACCCAACCGAAAAACCCGCCAAACGGTCGACCGACAAAGGGGTCCCGATTGACCGAAAAGCACCAGAATAAAATCATTTTCGCAACCAAGTTCAAACGGTCGGACGACCCAGCATCTCCGGTCGACCGAAAACCTCCAGCACAAAACCTTCAACAAATCACATTACACGGTCGAACCACAAAACATTATCGGTCGACCGAAATCCACCAGTGCAAATCCTTCGACCAAAACATTCTACACGGTCGACCGAATCCTCACTTCGGGTCGACCGGACATTAAGTTACTTAAGTTATCGGTGAGACGAGTCAAACGGGCGGTCGACCGTTTGGATGGTCAACGTCCCAACCGACCTACAACAGTACTTTCGGTCGACTTGCAAAATGGGTCCCGTTCGACCGAAAATACCTAGAGCCTCAATCTCTCGATAGAATTGTACCACCGGTCGACCACCACGAAAGTATTGTTCGACAGGTGCGAGGGATTTCGCCCAAAATACACTATAACCGGTCGACCGAACCCATACGTCGGTCGACCGTTTACAGTTCAGAAATGCTGTGCAGGTCCGACGAGTCAATCGGCCTACCGTCGACTGCTCCCACTCCCACACTAATAATAGGTGAGCTTGAAAGCAAGCTTGACATACCTTAAGGCTTGAAGAAGCCTTCGAAGAAACCACGGCGAGCGCTTCCTCGCGAAACCTCTCGCAACGACGATCCTCGCTCATCCGGGGACTCCAACAGGAACTCTTGTGCTCTCCGATCGCCACACAACGTCGACCTTCCACTTGCTGTCGAGAGAGACGAGTCTAGAGAGAGAGAGAGTGAGTGAGGGAGATGAGATCGTGAGTGAGAGAGAGAGAGTAAAACCCAAACCTTATATACTTTTCTCCCACTCGATCTCAGCCGTCCATCTCAATCCATCACTAATCCTCCCCTAAATACAATTAGCACAATAAGGATGGGTTAGGATATCACATGATGTCATGATTTAACATATGAAGATGTGAATTTTGGAGCTCCCAATGTATGATTCCTTTAACAACGTACTATTCCTCTGATCCAATTCTATGCAGTTATTCTGGAAATCTACAAATGAACATTTTTTATTTTTATTTTAATAAAGGGGTTATATGAACATGGGTTGTTGTCAGGTGATTTTCGCTCTAATTGTGTTCTGATTATGCAGAAGAAGTTGATCATGGTGGGGTCTTGTCAAACACTTTCAAGGGTTCCATTGTTGAAGCTCTTGATTGAGAAGGTAGAAGAACATGGGCACATCTTGACCTTGCCCAGAAAAGCTATTGCGTCAAATGAGCTGAAAAAGTGCTCTCAGATGAGTTGCCACTGAAGACATCATTCTTAGCAATTCAGCCAATCGAATCTGCTGCAATTGTTATAGCAAATGCTGATGTTGATTCTTGTCATATATGTTGGCCGATTATACTTCTCAGCCGGCATTAATACCTTCAATTGGTATTTGAAAAGAGAATGAGTTTATTGTGTTACTAAGTCTACCATATACAGTTTTCCATTTCCGATGAGTCTAATGGTACACCAAACATGATTCATTGCCTTATTATCCATATGAGAATCGATCTCCAATTTTGTAAAGTCAACAGATGTTCATGCAATGTAATTCCATCCGATCTTATTCAATCCTAATATTTTTTCGGCTTGAAACTAGCGGAGGTGAATGTTCAAGCCCTTCAAACCGAATAGGTAAATTTTCCACAACGTGATGGCAAGGTCTGTAATTTTTGCAAATAGTTGTCATTTAGTTGGTCCATTAGCCTTTGTAACTTAAGTGCTTTGACGGGAGTGAGCGTCACCTAATTGTATGTGACATTTTGAGTTGGGAAATATGACTTTTCTGTCCAGATTTCTTTGATCGGATCATCAGAATCAATTATTATGCATGTAAGTGCGAAAAATAAGGTCTGAAGGCTTGAGAGCCGGCCATTCGGCATTCTAGGAATTCGGGATATAAAGTATGGGTTCCTGCAGGAATACAGGATGGTTGATTTGCTGTGAAACTAAAGAAATCAAGCTGGAAACGTAGACCAACGTGACCACAAAATTTGAATTTCTTCACACATTTGAAATCAAGTGTTAATTTAGGTAAGAGCTCTGAGGTTAACTCAAGTCACTCAACTATTATATAATATTCTAGATTGTTTTTGTTTTGAGTAATGCTTAACTATAATTAAAAACTGGTGATTTTTGTCAGAGTCACAACAATCCCAAATAGACTACTGTTACACGTAAGATATCGATTTCATGATTATAACTAAGAAAATTGCTAAAATGAAAATATTCTTGGACCGTGCAGTCTTTCTGTATTTTTTAGTTGCACAGGAGTGACGGTAACTGAGACGTGTTTGATACTTGATGAAACTTCAAGAAGATGGGAAAGCCAACTTCTGGAACGACTCTTGACGGTTGTTTACGGAAAAACTCAAACAGACTGTGAGTTCTAGTCCGTTTGAGTTTTTCCGTAACCCAAAAAATCGTATCCGAAAAATTCCCACGTTTACGTTACAATACCAAGAAAAAGGTGATTTGCTTGGGTAGACATCAAAAATTGTACAATTATTGAAATACTCCCGTATTTTTAGTATTTACTTGATTGCACATACATTTCACTACATATTGCTTAGGTGTTCATCCATCGTTTGTGCGACTCTATTTGTTAATTTTACTGTTAGAATATTTGCAGAACACATTCTTTAAAATTGTACTGTCTTTAATATTAAATAAGAAAATCCAAACATTTTTTTACAAACACACAATCCCTTCTCCGTCTCTCTTGATCACTCTTTTCCATCTCTCCTTTCTTTCCCTCTCCTGATCTCTCTCTCTCATCCTTCCCTCTCTCTCTCTCCCCGATACCAACACCATTGTGGTATCGACTTTGTTCTGAAGAGGGAAGCGACGGAGGCGGCCGGATGTGAGCCGCTTATCTCTGTCTCCGACACCACCCCCGACGAGGACGTCTCCTACTGGCTCGTCATCCTCTCCCGTGACACCTGGGAAAAGCAACCAGATTGCCTGACACTAGTTCAAGATGAAGTCGGAGAAGTTGAAGTAGATGAGGAAGATGAAGACGAATACAATAACAACACCAACAGATCGAGGAGAAGCGGAGTAAGAAGTAGATTCCAGTGCGCGTCGTCGTTAAGGAAACTTCATTTGGTGGATCAGTCGGCTGTTTCTGCACTGAGAGCGGAAGCCTCAGGAGGGGGAGAAGAGTCAACAAAGGCGGTTAAACGGACGGATTGGAAGGGATTTTCTCTAACCTTCTGTTGCTGGAGGATTTGTGGCTTGATTTCGGACGTAATGTGGCACACTACGGGCCCACGGTCGAGGTGTTGGCGAGGAAATGTCCCAAGCTTACGTTTTTGAAGCTCGGGCAGTTTGGAGACGTGTGTAAGGCGGTGGATCTCATGCATTTGGACGGTGTGTCTGTATGCAGGGGTTTGGTGTTGTTGTGCCTTACGAATTGCGGTGATCTCATGGATGCTGGGTTGATTGCGATCGAAAGGGAATGTAGGAGATTGAAGAAGTTTGAGATTCAGGAGTGTGGGTTGGTGAGTGAAGTTTGAGATTCAGGTGTGGATTGTGTTTGGTACCCCAATCAGGATGGTTACGTGGTTGCCAATGGGGTGGATTCTAACAATGAGGGAGATGAGAACATGTGAGAGAGATCAGGAGAGGGAGAAGAGTGATTAGGAGAGAGAGGGAGAATAAATGGTGTATTTGTAAAAAAATATTTTTGTTTGGATTTTATATTTAATATTAAGGACAATTCAATTTTAAAAGATGTGTTTTGTAAATATTCTAATAGAAAAATTAATGAATTAGATCCCATGGAGGGGCACCCAAGCAATATGTAGTGAAATATAGGTACACCCAAGTGAATAGTGAAAATACGGAAGTATTTTAACAAATATGTACCTTTTGAGTTCTACCTAATCAAATCACCCCAAGAAAAATTAAGTAATTGAACTCCCAAATTTCTCTTTACTTCATGCAGACGAATACCCTTAATCAAGCTTTTCAGATGTATCGTTCACGGTAGTCAATTTGTCTGGCTCTTCCAAAGCAATCCACAGCTTTGGATCTCCGTAATTCTGGATAAGAAATACGGGTATGGGCTCCATTAACAAGTTCTCTCTGCAATTTTTGTAGTCAAACTAACAACCGGCATCCCAGCTGCAACACCAGCTTTTATCCTCGATACAGAATCCTAAAGAGGAAAATAAAACACTTAAATAATTATAAGTGGGTTGGGGCATGCCGGGCAGGGCGCGCCCCAGGTAAGTGGGCTGGGGCTTGCCGGCCCCCACGATGGTAGACCTCCACGAGCAGTGGATGGTGAGGCACGGTCGGTCGTACAAGGACGTCGCCGAGAAGGCAGCAAGGTTGAGGATTTTTTAGGAGAACTTCCGTTACATCGAGTCGTTTAACCGGCCGGAAGGCGGGCGCAATTACACGCTTGCCCTTAATGCGTTTGCCGACATGACAAACGAGGAGTTCAAGGCCTTGCGCAACGGTTTGAAGGGAGAGAGAAGTGTGGGTCACAATTTCATGTATGGGAATGTGAGTGCTGTGCCTGCTAGTGTGGACTGGAGGATCAACGGGGCCGTTACGCCCGTTAAGGACCAGGGAAGTTGTGGTAAGACTAAACTAATTAACAACTATAATAGTATCGAATATAATATGTTGGAATGATATAATAAATATTATCAAGTAATTGAGATCAATATCATACATTAAGCCTTTAGCTTAATTAAGAAAATATTCAGTTTTACTTTCATGTTAAACCATATTAGTAGACATAAATAATTGAGGGATATCTAAAATACAAACTATTTTTACGTATATATGTTAACGTTTATCACCATAAACATATATGTAATCTCAGCTTAGCCACTTCAGATGGTGGGCATGTGCTAGTAGATTTCATATTCTTTTGGCGAACCTATGTATCAACTTTAATTAATTTTATGATGACCACGTAGATATACTATCGATCACTCATGCATCAACCTCATAAGACTACAACACTTCCTCTGTCACTACTACATGCATGCATGTCAACAAATTACTCTTATAAAAGTTATCCGTCGCTACATCCACGTCAAAACATATATTTCACGTCTTACAATACCTTCTGTTAAATCTGCAATCTTAAATTAATCAGGACCAAAATCAAAATATATATGCTTTAGAAAAACTAGTAATAAATTAATTAATGGATCTATCTGTCACAATTGCCACGCAACAAAGCAAACAATGCAACTGATCAGTTAATACACCCCGTCGCTATAGCATGCAACAACAAGAGATCACTCATGACAAACTATAGACATGTAAAAAAAATATAAAACAAATATTATATTAATCCGACGCTAAAAGTGAAACTTTTGATTTGTGATGCATGCAGGTTGTTGTTGGGCGTTCTCCGCAGTTGCATCCATGGAAGGCATAACCAAGCTGAAGACCGGAAAACTCGTATCCCTCTAGGAGCAAGAGCTCGTCGACTGTGACGTCTCCGGCAACGACTACGGCTGCATGGGAGGCTTCATGGGCAACGCTTTCCAAGTCATCATCCACAACCGCGGCCTCACCACCGAGGCCAGCTACCCTTACAAGGCCGTTTACTCAACTTGCGTCCCTGGCAAGCCTTCGGCCGCCAAAATCTCCGGATACGAAGATGTTCCGGCCAACAATGAGGCCGCTCTACTGAAGGCGGTAGCCGGACAACTCGTTTCGGTGACCATTGACGCTGGAGGAATGGACTTCCAGTTCTACTCTAATGGGGTGTTTGATGGAACTTGTGGGACTGATTTAGACCATGGTAATTGTGTTAAATAGTTATTTATTTTCTTCTTTAAAAAATTTAATATTATGTTACTTTTAAAAGTGATAATTAGTTTCATTAATATCTATTAAACTATCTAAAATATTACCAATTCTTTTTTTTATCCCAATGGAGATTGATGTTTTTAATATTTCATGATGTTTCAACTACTTTTAAACTAAACATTTTTTTTATTGTTTCTACATGTTAGTCATATTTCCTTATTTTCAGACAAAAAAGAAACAAACTCAACTTTTTGTGAAACCAACTTTAAATTATTTAATCTAACCACTTGGCTATCTTAATTAGTGAGCATGCATGAGATTTATGTCAACGCATCCTTGTTCATGTATAATGGAACAACCGAAAATTTCAAGTAAGAATGTATGTCATATTTGTAAAGTACTATAAGATATCAAAGTGTGGCAGATGAGTTTAATTACTTACAAAGCCTTTAATATTATTTTTGACAGGCATCACTGCGGTTGGATTTGGGGAGTCCCAAGGGACCAAGTATTGGATTGTGAAGAACTCTTGGGGCAGTTATTGGGGAGAGAAGGGCTACATAAGGATGAAGAGAGATGTTGCTGCAAAGGAGGGGCCCTGTGGAGTTGCCATGATGGCTTCTTATCCAACTGCTTGATTTCGCTACAAGTACAATAGAAATCACCTGTTGTGACGGTTATATGCCGTCACCTTCCCGAATACCATAACTATCGGGATACCATGTAGATTTATTTCCATGTATCAACAATTTCAAATTTAAAGATATGTATGCATGTAAAATATTGGAAAATCTTGAAGTTTAGACTTCATGAATATTACTACATGAAAATAGATCTTTAGCTACGAGAATCATCTGTTGCTACAGGCTTGTTTTCTTTTAGTAATATACTAATATCAGTGCATATTATGTATAAGTGAACGTAGAACCCCTTAAGTTGTGGCATACACGTATTGTTTGTACGTAATATTTATCTTTATCATGAAAATATTATTATGGTTTGTAGAATATTGTGTTTGACATTGGATGATAAATCGATGTGGTGATACGGAGGTTACTTCTTTTGCTGATATATCTGCTTAACTTAACATCTATTATTAACTTCCAATATGTTCCATACAATTGTTATGTCCAACTTCATGTGCTTCGGATTGAATTTTAAGAGCAGCACAAACTCATTTTGATTGGACGCCATGTGTAAAAAAAGGTTCAGAAGTTTTAGAATATTATGTTGGCAGTTGGCACGTGCAATTAAATTAGTTGTATTTTATTTTATTTACTACAAATATGATTTATAGCAACACGTGGACAACCTTAGGACCAATCTTACCTTCATTCGATCACGATGCGAGTCACTCCCCCACTGGCCTTTAGGGCATCCCTTAACGGGTGCAAAACCTCACGACCGGTCATATGTGACCGGTCATCTTTGCCCTGGTCTTAACGCGAAGATGAAAACGCCCGGGTCGACGACCCGGTTGTTCGGGTTATCCAACCCGGACGCGCCACGTGGCGCGTTCGGGTTGAATTTTTTTAATTTTTGATTTTTTGATTTTTGGTTTTGTTTTTGTTTTGAATTTTTTGTTAGAGATTTTTTTATTTTTTTATGAAAATACGTTTTATAATTATCTTGATTTTTTAGAATTTTTTTTATTTTTTTTTAAATTTTTACCAAGATGGACCCCGAAATGATGTGGAGGAGAGAGATAGGTTGTTGTTGGGTTGTGGTTAAGCGGTGAATATTGTAGGAAAGAGAATAAGGTGGGTTGAGGAAAGAGAAAACTGATGTGGAAGAGAGAGAAAACTGATTTTGAAGAGAGAGAGAGCTGATGACCAGGTCGTCCAGGTCATGATTAGTGATGGTCTTAGCCACTACTCTACCACCGTGATTTGATATTTCGTCAAATACGTGGGTTCAAGAAGTTGAAAAGAATCTTAAAATATGAAAATATAATTTCAAGAAATGTGTGGTCTAACAGTTGCCCTCATCTTTCAAAATTTTATTTCCGAACTGGACTTCCATTTCCAAGCCGACAGTCCCTACTTCGTTGAATTACTGGAGTTCCATAAATGACCGACTGAATCTCGTTTGGACGTACGTTCCCAAGAAAATAGAGACCACATAATTTATTGGATTCCCAAGTTTAGATTACCGTTTTTAGAACGGTCAACCGAACTATATATCAAGTATTAGCTATATATAGGACCACGTTACGTGTCGTTAACGGGGTTAGACAACGTCTATTTACCGTTAACGGTTTCAAGAGAAAATGAAAATCCATCATCGGCATTACACATGAAGTGCACCCAAAAAAATATTCAGTTTTGCAACTATTTTGGAGTAATAAAAAACTTCACAAGAGCAAATGTTCGATAAATACTTTTTGCAAGTGCACTCAAGCAAAAATCTAAATTATATATATATATATAAGATGATAAGCAAGGGCATTGAGAATATTATCCTAAAAGTTTCACAAACACAAGAGCTATCAACGATCAGCTCCACGGCGAAATTGAAAGGGTATATATATAAGAGATAGAAACACGCGCATGGTAAGACTAAGACAGGATTCATGGGATTTCATTGAAACTTCATGCAAAATGGACATATTTGTCGTAAAGCACTGGATCCGTAAGACAGAATTCATGGGCACCAAGAACTTCTATTGCATCCTTCAATTTTATTTTCATCCTCTCGTATATATATTTCTCGAGGCTTTCATCAATGGCAATGCTATCGGTTTATCTAAAGGAAGAATAACCAATAAGCATGCAACACTCGGAAGGGTTTGGCCGCGTAAATCTTCTAAAAATACTCTTAGGTTGCGCTTGGTATACTGGAATCAAATACGATTCGATTCCCTCATTTTTATTTTTATTTACGTACTGTTGTGAAAACTGAATATGTCAGATGATTTAATACATTTGTTTATATCAAGTATAATTAGTATCTTTTTACTTACACATTATAGTTAATTCTTTATTTTTCTTTGGAAAATATTATGATACGACTTATTAAAATTAATGCATTAGTATTACAAAATAGTAAAACTACTTATTAATGGATATTTATTTACCAATGGAATTTTTTGTACAAAAAAGATATAATGGGAAATACATCAAAAATTAATTCAATTTAGTCTTAAAAAAATGTTACCAAACAAAAAAGAGGAAAAATATTTCCATTCCAAAGTCATTTCCAATGCATGTCAACCAAACACAGGAAATGAATCACAATTTCATTCCATTCCTATCTCGGTTCCACTCTGACATTGATTCTATTCGAGCGTACCAAACACAACAATACAATAACACTACACGATCGTATTCAATCAATAAGATCAACTCGCTAAATTGTGCTTTTACACGATGACGTACGCTCCCCAACGTCATCGACTAGCTCGGCTTCGTGCCACCATAAATCAGCCGTGAGGGTACGTAGCTCAGGTGAATTATAGGATCAAAATTTCTCCGCGGAGAGTTCTCATGTCGAAGAAGAGGAACTTTCCCTTGTCAATTTACTTCTTCGGGATTCCTTGGCCAAACCAAAAGCAATAAGGAGGAGGACAAACTCAATTTCCTTTAGAAACTAGACCACACTCTAAGGTCATCTTACACCTCAACTTTCTCTGTCTGCCACGTCAGCAAAAAACACTATGCAACCCACAACTCAACCCAACCCATTTTTTTCTTCTTAACCCCAACCCCACTTTCAACACTCTCTCTCCTCCACATCATTTCTTTTTACCTCATTTTCTATATCAACATAATAATTCACAAACTATTAAATTTATTATTTTTATAATAACTTAATCTAATTACCTTACAATAATTACGAACAACACATAATAATTAGATTTTATTAAAATTCGACAATTACATATTATAATAATTCAAAGATAAAATATTACAATACATATTACAAACATAATTAATTCTCGTTCCGTCCAAAACGTCGCCATATATTCTCGATCAAATCGGCTCGCAATGCCATATGTTTTTGAGCGTTGCGAACTCGATCTCTGTTACGCAGATATTTGTTAATATCCACGATACGCTCAGTGGAATACCGGAGACCCGACGGGTTTGAACTTTCACTGATTTCTACCGATTTCTTGAGAGCGCTCATGTATAAATTCGTTTATATCCACCAACTGTTCATAAGAGTCGCGTTCGTCCTCCACGATCATGTAATTTTTTTTAAAAGTTGGGTTGAAACATATTGAACTCGTACGAACGGCTGCCCAGCTCGCCGGTGAGCTGGCGGGGATCTCGCTGCCCGGTCAGCGAGCGGCTGTCCAGCTCGTCGGTGAGCTGGCGGGGGTTTCAGCTGCCCCCTGAAAGGTAAACACAATTTGAAATTCGATATTAAATTCAATATTGATTTTGTATTATTATAGTTAATACAATTGATTTATTTTATTAATTATTATATTTATTTACAATTTATTTTATTTATATATATTATTAACATATTATTTAACTAATATAAATAACAAAAAAAATAAAACATAAAAAAAACCGACCAACCAGGTCTGGCCACGTGGCCAGACCTGGGTCGTGACCCAGGTCGGGTCGCAGACCCAGGTCGCGACCCGACCCGGGTCCGCTCCCCATTAAGGGGAGCCAGGTCGGGGCGAATTTCGCCCCGACCCGAAAAGGGCCTCCGTTGTTAAGGAGGCCCTAACTTTCCACCCTATTAAATAATCCAAGAAAAAACTCCACCACTCTTTTCAACTATTCTTTACCATTTTTAATGGGATTGTAGCTTGACTACCCAAGCAAATGTGTGATATCAAACTTTTACCCATCGAAATCATGAATATATACCCCTATTACATTCAATAATTACTTTGGTACAACTGAGTTTGTGTGGGTCTCATTTCAATCAATTAAGGATCAGTAATTAGGTTTTGTTTTTTTATTAAATCAATGAAAACTTTTAAAACAACTTACATATTATCTGAAATTACTTCAAGAACCAAAATCATCTTCTATCTACCATGCCAACTTTCATTTTCTAGGAGGTGTGATACCTACTTTTAATTTCTTTCTCGATAATAATAAACCAAAGTTTTAACATAAAACAGATCTCTAGCATGTCAAAAATGAAGTTATTAAAACGATTGCAGTAGATTTGATTGGGTTAGGGTTGGAGGAAGCAACCGATGAAGTTGACCAAGTGGCAACGCCCAAGCGATGGCATGCATAGTAGAAGAGATTCACGAGTCTGAAGCGGGAAATAATGGAGGTGGTGGAGCTGTCCAATGTGGTCAGGAGAAGATGGTGGGGTTAACTTGCAAGGAAAAAAAAGAGAGGTTTGGATTGGTTATAGGGTGTAAACAAGTAAAAATATTAATCCCTGTAATTATCCAATACAAACAAATAATTACAAATTGAGTAATAAACAATTCGAGTCGAGCATTCAGTTTTTTTGAATTCGAACAATTCGTTTACCAAACCAAGTCGGGAGAATTTTATATTTTTCATTAAAATCTTTAATTTCCAAGTAAAACCAAAATCGAACGTTCTTCAAGCCAAATTCTGAGTCAAATTTCAAAGGGAACTACTATTCGTCGCCGGAAAACTACTTAAATCGCCCCAAAAATGACCTTTTTGCCCTTAACAAATCAATTAATACCGATTTCGTCCCGTGTCTTTAAATTAGGTGTTTGACTCAGTTTTACTCACATTCCTAGTACCAACACCACGAAAATGTCTGGCGAAGCACCTGAATCCGGCGAGGTAACTGGGGTGGAATTTTTTTCACGACTCGGGCGTCTGGCTAAACCGCCTCCACCAAGGTGGAGGCGTCTGCCTAACACGCCTCCACATAGGTGGAGGCGGTTTAGACAGACGCCTCCACCTTTGTGCAGGCGTCTCCTATGTGGAGGCGTCTGTCTAAACCGCCTCCACCTATGTGGAGGCGTGTTAGGCAGACGCCTCCACCTTGGTGGAGGCGGTTTATCCAGACGCCCGTTTTTTTGTTTTTTTTAATTTTTTGTTAAATTCAAATTTTTCAGGTTCCGTTTCAAGATTTCGGTGGTGATGGAGTAGATTACAGTGAGCTTTTTGACAGTAAAGAAATATTTACAACAATCGAGGAAGGTTGTAAATGGGCGAAACAAGTTGCAATAGGAGCCGGATTTTTTTTAGTTATATCATCATACAAACCGAAAGCAGATAACCGGATGGATTGTTACCTCAGATGTGATCGCTGACGTGAGATGAGTTCTCGTGATACGAGTATTGCACTGCGAAAGAATACGAAAAGAAAAGGTTGCGGTTGTCGGTTTTTGGTAAAAGTGGTGGAGCGACGAGATCGTGATGGATGGGTTATTGTTTCTAGTAGCATGTTTGGGCAGCACAACCACCCATTGACAGTTTATTCAGAGGGTCACCGACAGGTCAGCGGATTTAGTGTTGGGGCAAAGCAAATTGTTCGGGATATGACAGAGACACAAGCAAGGCCCCGTAACATTTTGTTGGCGGTAAAGAAGAAATTTCCGGACGATAATCCTAATCAAATGCACATTTACAACTTCAGAGAGTACATGAGGATGACGAAATCTGAAGACAGGAATCCCGCACAGCAGTTTCTTAAAGAGGCAGTGCAGCATAAGTATTTGCATTGGATTGTGGCAGATGAAGAAACTAATGTCTTGACTCACGCATTTTTGGCACATCCGACTTCAGTTCAGTTGTTGCGTACATACCCATTCGTGATCTGTATGGATTCGACGTATAAGACGAACAAGTACAAGATGCCTTTGTTTGAGATGGTTGGGGTTACTCCAACAAATATGAATTTCCTCGTCGGATATGCGATTTTGCAGGATGAGACCGAGTCTAGTTACCGGTGGGTGTTGGAGAGGTTGCGAGATCTGTTATTGGATATTGTTAGCCCGACAGCAATAATTACGGACCGAGAGATGGGTCTGATGCGACCAGTGGCAGAGGTTTTTCCTGAGTCAGCTCATTTACTATGCACCTGACATATCAACAAAGACGTGTACAACTACGCATACCACGTATTCGGCAAGGAGAAGCAGCTTGCAGAGAGTTTTAGACGTGGAAGATGGAGGAGAGTCATGCTTTCTGATTCACAGACGGATTATGATATAGCAATCCGTAATCTGAAGGATTCTTACAGTTCCTGGCCAGTGCTGACGAAGTATGTGGAAGACACGTGGTTGGTGCATAAGGAAGTATGTGGAAGTATCCGGCGACCGCCCGATCGTTGGGTCGGACGTCTCCCGCGACCGCCCGACTCAAAAAAAATATTTTAAAAATTATTTGAAATAAACAAGGTAATTTACAAGATGTGAGTAGTCAGGGGTCTCCGCTGGCTCTTTCCCTGGCCTCCGAGACATTCTATTTGGTGAATAAAAGTGTGATATGAAGAGAAAGTTGTGTTAAAAGAGTGAAATGAGGAGTTATATTAGTAGAAAGGGCAGAGGGGCAAAATGGTAATCTTACGGGCGATTTAAGTAGTTTTACGACGACGAATAACAGTTCAGAATTTCAAACTGAGTTAGACAGCCCAGATTGAAACTAGCATTCATTATTAACTTGAAATTCATAGCACGCAATATCATGGACCGGACAGGAGAGGCCTCGAGTGGGTAGGAGGTGGGCAAGTCACTGGTCGGCCGAGGATGGAATGATTTAACATATGTATCCAGTATTTCATTCCTTCGAAAACCTTTTTCTTTTCACGCATAATGTAATGATTTAACATATGAACTTGTGATTTTGAAGCTCCCCGTATATATTTCGTTTAACAATGTTACGCAATAGGCCCCTAATCCAACTCTATGCAATTATTCTGGAGATCTACAAATGAACATGGATTCATTATAATAATAAAAACAAAAACAAATGAACAGGGATTCATTATAACAACTCTGTTCTGACTGTGGAGAAGAAGTTGATCATGGGGGTGTCTTGTCAGACACTTTCAAGGGTTCCGTTGTTAAAGCTTTCAATTGAGAAGGTAGAAGAACACGGGCACATCTTACCTAGCCCGCATACTAGTGTAAAAGTCAATCGGTTTGTAACTTTCTTTGTTCGTTGCCGTGGTACATAGCAAAAAAATATAATTAATGCTACTGGTTTGCTTATCAAAAAAAAATCTCTGTTTCGTCAAATGAGCCGAGAAGGTGCGCTCGGATGAGTTGTTACTGAAGACATCTTTAAGAAAGTATCGGCATTCTTAGAGATTCAGCCAATCAAATCTGCTGCAGTTGTTAAAGCAAAAATGTCGGGGTTGATTCTTGTCGTACATATCTACTGAGTATTCATGTCACCCGTTATTGTAATTAGAAATACCTTTAATTGGTATTTGAAAAGAGAACGAGTTCCTCGTGTTAGTGTGTCTCTACTATATACAATTTTCCATTTTCGACGAGTCTGTGTTACACCAAACAAGATTTGTTATGTTATTGTCAACATGAGAATCGATCTCCAATTTTGTATTCAATCCTAACAAATTTTCAGCTTCAAACTAGCTAGCAGACGCGAATGTTCAAGCACTTGAAACTGAATTGGTAAATTTTTGCCCCTACGTGATGCTAACATTGGTAATTTTTATAACCAGACCATATATCTAGTTGGTCCATTAGCCTTTTTCATCCTAAGTGCTTTGGAGGGGAGTCAATTTCAAGCTTTTCTGTATGCATGTGATGAGACTTCCTGTTGAGAAATATATGGCCATACTCTCCAGATTCCTTTGACCGGATCATCGGAATAGTTCTTCGGCCTTAATAAGATATTAAAGTGTGGGTTCCTGCAAGAATGCAGGATTTGATTTGCCTTGAAAATTCAGAATACCAACTGTCTTTTATTATTTTAGATTGTCTTTGTTTTGAGTAGTGCGAAACCACAATTAAGAAGTAACATTTGGTGATCGTTGTCACAAGAATCCCAAATAGACAACTGTCTTAAGTAAGATATCTGTTCCATGATTATAACCCGGAAAATTGGTAAAATAAATTTTTCCTTGGTCTGCCGTCTGTTTCTGCAGTTTTATCTAGTTGCAAAGGAGAAAAAGTGTAACTCGGATATGTTTGATACTTATTAAGGAAACTTAAAGAAAGTGGGGAAACTAGTTGCACAGGAGTAACAATCTTAACTCAGTTTTGTCTAGTTCGAATTTCTCCACTTCATGCATATAAATCACACCCTAACGAAACTTTGCTTGAAGATTTAAACCCCATCGCGTGGGACTCCAACATAACTTTGTACTAACAAACATGGAAGAGTATAAGAGATAGACTTATCAATTGGGAATACTTCTGAAAATTGTCTGTGAAGTATGACTTCCCATTGGAAATGTTGAACAAGTATGACTAAGAATCTGTCTTATCTTGCAGAATATAGAGCTTTGTTGTAACACATGAACAACTTCTATAGTCGAATCTTCATGCAACAATAGTGTGATACTACATACCTGTGTTTCCGGAAAAATAATCAAACTTCAGATGTATCGTTCACGCTAGTCAATTTGTCTAGCTCTTCCAAAGCGGTCCACAGCTTTGGGTCTTCGTAATTCTGGATAAGAAAGACGGGCTTGGTCTCCATCAACAAAATCTCTGGATTCCTTGTAGTCAAACCTATAACCGGCATCCCAGCTGCAACTCCAGCTTTGATCCCCGATACAGAATCCTAAAACAGAAAAATAAAACGTTTAAATAATGATAAATATCCATTTGAAAACGACTTAAAATAGTAAGGAAAATTTACTGTTGAGATTAACACAAAAAGAATTGGACATCAAGAGCTGATTAGCTTTAAAGTCTGTTGTCTACTGCATAGGCTCTCTATTAATTCTTAATTTCTCACAGAATACGATCTACTTCAAACTTCGTTATTTCAGCAATAAAGGTTTAGCTAAAAACCTAAAAAAGAATAAATATACCTCAAACACAAACGTATGGTCTGCAGACACCCCAAGGGCCCCAAGAGCTTTCAAATAAGGATCAGGGTAGGGTTTTGCTCTCTCACATTCACTACCAACTACAAGAAGCTGGAAGAAATCAGATAGGCCAAGAATGGAAATCATGAGTTCAGCATTTTCTCTTGGAGCATTTGTCACTGCTGCTCGCTTGAAACCACTGTCCTTGACCCATTGGCATATCTTGTTGAGGCCGTCGATGGGCTTCAACTGCTGGGATGCCAGCCTGAAAAATTCAACAATTAAAACATTTAAGTTGATTTCCTTTGTTCTACAAGTAAACAAAAAAGAAAGACAGCAAGTGGTAGTACAGAGGCCAAAGAGTATATTACTTTCTGAACATTGTCTCCTTATCCTCACAGAATTTCACCCCCCTCTGATGGTCATCAGGGAAGAGGAAGTCTCCTATCTCATCGTTATGCTTGCCAGCAATATGATCGACAAAGAACTGCTCTGTGATGGGGACACCACCATTATAGCCAATCTACATAAAAATTTGATTAACAATCTGCAAACAAAAGCAAATGCATACCAACAAAGAATCCAGCTCTGCGTATTTGAACAATAATTAAGATAGTTCTGGAACCGACGCTCGTCTTGTCATGCAGTATGTGTTAAAGCAGATAACCTATACTTCGAAATTCACGGCTTAAATGCTTGTGGAAACATCATATCAGGCAATCATCTACAAATACTCCACGTCTGTCGACCCGGTGAAAATGAGTACCTCTTGAAGCATTTCGCGGAAGGCGTAGTGATGGATAGGATCAGAGTCGCAAATCGTTCCATCAATGTCAAAAAGTACAGCTTCAGGAGGGGCAATTGCAGATAAAGAACATTTACTGCAATAGAAGAAGACGAAATCAATCAAATGCACCCCGGATTGAATAAAACCTCTTCACAAACGGATCACAGAATTACTGTTTTCTTATCTTCAACGGAAAAAGCGATCATAATCACAGAAGAATTGCTTGCTTGCACACATAACCACGAAAACCACACCTTCGGTGTAAATTTGTATCACTCATCGGTGTTATTTTTTTTATAGATGCGTAATTATGTAAAATGACCTAATTTTTTTTCATAAAAAGGAAGCAAATTTCCGTCTCGTTCACGAAATCAGAACCTCAACAGACCTATCAAATCCACATGCAAGCTCACAACTAAAAGATTCATAACCAAATCCAAACCAACAACCAAACGGGAAGCAAATCAGGTTCATATCAACACAACAAAATCGTGTTTTTATTGTTGTTGTTGGAAATCGAGACTAGAACGGAAATCACCTTTGAGTGGCGTTGGAATCGACGGAAATCGTCATCTCCACAGATCTCCTGTTTTTTCTGGACAAGTCTGGAGACGACAAAGTCGAACAAGTCTTTCTTTGCCACACAACACAACAAAGGTGTCAAATTTATAGGAGAGGTGGAGGAGAAGATTCCTGCGAATCTGTCGCCTTGAAAGGAATCTTTTTTTTCTTCTTTATAGGTTTATTTCTCGATTTACCTTCATATATGTTTGCGGATTAAATTGAAATCGTTAATGATTTTCTTCTATGAGTCAAAAAATAATCCAAGGTCTGGCCATTGGCTAAAGAATTCTCTTCTTTGTCTCGCCCACCAAATTATTCCTTAGTTGGCATATTTTAGACAAAATTGAGTAATTGTTGTCATCATATTCTAATAGTTAGTTTGTAGTTTTGTACGGTTCTTTTCAATAATTAAGTTTTAAATTTTAGATTGGTTTCGAAAGAAAAATAGTTATCAATCTATTGTTAATATAATATCTGCTACTATTATTATTTAAAAAATGGATGTATTTGTCCCACAAGAAATATGTTTCAAATATATTACTAAAGTGTTCCGTATATAAGTACAAGATAGTCTCAAAGTGGAAAATATCAATATTTTCTGGCTACTAATAAGAACCTAGATACTAGATGCAGGCCCGGCCTAATAGCAGGAGCAGGGTGAGCTCCTGCTGTGGGCCTCATTTTGAGGAGACCTCAAAAAAAAATTATGTACATGAGCTTATTGGGTTGCAAAGAAAATTAGTATTAACACATAGATAATACATAATTTGTCTCAAAGATTACTAAGAGGACAAAAAAAATCGATTAATATTGCACTAAGTTAATGAAATTTTTATTATTTAAACTAGGAGGACAATTTTTTTCAAATTTAGGAACTTCGTTGTTGATTTTCACACAGGGTCCCAAAAATTTCCGAGACAGCCCTGACTAGATGCATCCTCTTAACACAAGTTTGTTTTTGAAATTTCAATTGAAAACTCACACTTCACTACAACGAAATACAAATTCAAAGAAAAGGTATCTCTCAGTTACTTAAACTAACTTGAGGAGAAGTTGGGGAGTTTCACTCCATAATTAATATGAAATCACACGACTCCCTGCTTGGATCCACCAGCTAAATTCGTTGGGGTTGGAGTTTGCACAAGTATAATTGGTTTGTAAGAAAATTTTCAGGAAGTTTGACATGAACTTTTAAAATTAATTCTGTATGATTGATTTTCAGAAAAAACTAATAAATCCTCGATATGGAGTTTCTACTGAGCTGCATAACTTTTTTTTATACTTAGAATAGCTTTCCCCCAAAAAAATCATTATAAAAGGAAAGAATGTCATGGAAATGGAGTTTTGGACCTCCTTGACCTCAAACCAATCACGCAATTGCAATAAAACTTGGAAAAAACTTAAATTATGGAGACTTATTAGGGTCCATTTGAATTACATTTTTAATGTAAATGAAATTATTTTAAATATAATATCGACTTTAGTATTGTTTTTTGTTTTGATTAATTTTTTGTATTTTAAAATATTAATTTTGAATGATATCATCTATCTAAATTTAAGTTTAATAGGAGTTCTTAATTGTTGTTTAAGTCTAATATTTTGATTTAAAATCTAAACCAAGTTAAATTCGACATTTTTTCACACAAATGAGTATCAATTTATATCTTATGATATTACTTCCCTCTAAAGATAGAATAACATTAAAATAAATAAACACAATCACAGTTCATAAATATATGGATTCCGATCCACCTCATCTTAAAAATTATTTACTTGAATTCAATGTTTCATGTATATTCAAAATATAAAAAAACATAATATAACAAAAATAACAACTAAAAAAAGACACCTACTAAGGTTTGCATTGCAATTTATAAAAAACGAAAGTAGTTGTGTATACATGTCATACTCTAAGTGGATGACGAGGAAAAATATCCTCAAACTTTACCTTGAACCAATGAATTAAAGAGGGAGAGGTTCGCATAGTTAAAATTAACATCAGCTACGTTTACAGAAGATTCCGAAACTAAATCTCTGGTGGAATGCATTATTTATTGAAATTACAGATATAAAATGTATTTTTACGTGGCTCTATGAATGGGCACTGAAAAATGCAATAAAATATAGAACCTTGTTCTTTCTTTGTGCGGAATAAATGTGTTCCATTGGATTTTGATGGGCCATTTATTTCACGTCTTCCTTGGATTAGATTCTGTCCAAATTGTTTACGGACTTCCAAATTTATTAGTCTAAAGTCTGTTTCTTGTATTCTCTTTTTATAAGCCTTTCATACTATTTTAATTAAATCCTAACGTTTATCGAATTTTCTGGTTTATGCTAATCCAAGATGGCAAGACAAAAAATCTAACAATGACCTAATCCCAGGAGCGAAATATAAAATTTTGATTTTTTTATTATAAAAGGTAGCAATATATAATATTTTAATCAATCACCCCCTTAAAATTATGAAATTATGTAAACGAGTAGTAGTGTATAATATTTTTCAAAGTGTGTAACAAAATATCATTGAGGGTCTCTCTTTTTTAAAATATTTAAAGAACCAGTAAGATACAATATTTTTCTTTAAATAATTTTTTATTCTTCTTAATATTTCTCATGAATCATTTCTTAGCTTTAATATGTATTTTCTAAGGGTGAAATCAATGTCATGGGCATCTCATCTCTCTTAATTTTGAAAAGTTGAAGGAATCAGTAAGATACCAACAGTTTCTTCCGATAAATTCATTATTTTTCCAAATGATTCTTCAAGGAATTCATTATTCTTCCTAATGTTTCAAAGCCATTCTAATCACTTGATTTTGTGTTTACGTTACATCCGTTGGAATGTATTCTAAAAATTACACATGCATTATCTCAAACATTGCAACAACAAAAATCACAAAATATTGTCAATGACATGAGTTTGGTGAAACAAAAGTGTGACCTCATAATCCTAATTGGGTTTTAATTGATGATTAGGTGGTGTTTAGGAGGAGATTGGATGGACGGCTAGGATGGAGCGGAGATTTGGTGGATGGTGAGGATTGAGGTGGTGGATAGTATTTGAGGTGATTTCTCTCTCTCTCACTCACTCTCACGTCTCTCCCATTCTCTCTCACTCTCGCATCTCTCTCTCCCTCTCAGTGTTTGTGCTCCAACGTGGAGGTGTTGCGGCAAGGAGAAGTGAGGATCGACGAGTGTTGGTCGGGTGGCGTGGTGAGTCAGGTTCTAAACCAACTCTTCTCATTTGGTTCTTCTTCTTTCTCTCTCAACCCGTCTCGTTTGCAGTGGTTGTGGTTGGGGAAGCGATCGACGAAGGTGATTGTGTGGCTGTTGATCGACTAGGAGTTGTCATCGTTGATCGAGCGAGAGGTGCATCGGTGGATCGTATTTTGGGGAGAAGTGCTCGAGGAAGCGCCGTCGAGGTTCTTCGAAGGTTTCTTCAAACCTTCATGGTATGTCAAATTTGTAGTTGTAGCTCACTTTTATTGTGTGAGTATTTGGAAGTCGACGATAGGCCGAAAGGCTCGTCGCAAGCAAATGTGTAGCAATTTACTGCTGGATCGGTCGATCGGTTGGTGCAAACGGTCGACCGTTCCTAGAGAGATTTTGGGACTCTGCCTCGTGTCGGTCGAACGATGCCCTCGGGCGGTCGACTGGTGGTGCATTTAAGGCAAGCCTGGTTGGTTTCGGTCGAACGGGCCCCCTTTGCCGTTCGACCGTGTTCACTGTTGTAGGTCGGTTGGGGCGTTGACCATCCAAACGCTCGACCGTCTGTTTGACTCGTCCGACCGATGACTTAAGTTAAATAGTGTTTTGGTTCGACCGATAGTGATTCGATCGACTGGTGTTGTTGGGTATGATGAGGGATTTTACTGGTGGAATTCGGTCAACCAAGAGTGATCGGGGGGGTCGACCGGTGTTGTTGGGAGTTGGGTGATTTTACTGGTGGGTTTCGGTCGAACGGGTTCCCAGTGTCATTCGACTGATTGGTCGTTATGTTCATTGAACCTGGGAGGTGACCTTCTAAACGGTCGACCAGTCCCTGACTTTGGTTCGACCGAACGTGTGTTGTTGGTGGGAATTGTTCGACCGATGGAGTGTCGGTCGAGGCAATTGCCCTGTTTTAGTGAGATTCGGTCGACCGGGACTCTTGGTTCGGTCGACCGTTTGTGTCCAGTTTTGAACATTGAAGGTGCGGTTGCTGTGGTCGTCTGTGTGAGGCGAGTGGTGGTGCCGATGTTCTTCCGGCAAGTGTGCTAGTGAGTACAGGTGTTGCGGTGGTTGGGTGAAACAGCCCTGGAGTCCCGTAACTGTTGCGAGAGCTGCGGTTGAGTGAAAAAAGTCCTGGAGCCCAGCTAGTCTGTGCGGGGTTTGGTGAAAAAGTCCTAGAGCTCCATAATGCGTTCAGGTTGGGTGAAAGAGCCCTGGAGCCTGAGCATGGACCGCGTGATAAGGGTTGGGTGAAAAGGCCCTGGAGCCCTTAGACGTTCGGGTTGGGTGAAAGAGCTATGGAGACCTGGTCGTGTCGTGGTAGTTGCAGTTGAGTGAAAAAGCCCTGGAGCCCAGCTTGACGACGTTGAGTGTTGCGGTGGTTGGGTGAAAAAGCCCTGGAGCCCAGCCTCGTTGTTTATGTTTTTCTTCGTTGATAGAATTGCATGCTAGAGTGATCCGGTTTCATGCATTGTAGAGTTTGACACATGGAGTTTCCTTCTGGAAACTCAGGCATTGTTGCATGTTTGTTTTTCAGACCGTGATCGGCGTTAGGGGGTGGTGACCAAGGAGAGGAGTGCCGCTACCATATCCTGTTTTCTCTCATTTTTAGGTCGGAGTGATTACTTGTATTTTGTTGTATAGTCTTTTGATGTAATCACACTTTTGAAATATTCGAATATATATATTATATATGTTGGTGCACATGTTTCCTTGTATTTGAGTAATATCCTTTGTTTGAGTGTATGTTATAAAATTTTAAATTCTTTCGTTGTTTGAGGATGTTACAAAAAGAATGATTACAAATATTTAAGGATACATACTAGAACGACCTTCTAAAGGAAGTGCACTCACTTTGTGCAAGTATGAAATTGCCATTTCTATTATAAACGAATAATTTATACTTTGATGGTCGATCATGTCAAATGATTCAAAAATCACAAATCTTCTTCATTATCGTGTTGAGTTGTTTTACTTTGACATAAATACACAATTTCAAGAATTAAACAATCGTTTATTAATGAAAGAAATACATAATTGCTTAATTGCATGTCATGCTTAGATGCAAGTTATTCTTTCATTGCCTTTAATATAAACAAATTAGTTCATTTAGTAGAATATTATCCTAATGAATTCTCAATAATAGATCACGTCAGACTTTCTGATGAGCTCAGACAAATATCTTTAACACAAATATGTAAGATGACTTTTGTAACTTGGAAAGAATTGATACTTTAGCAAAGAAAATGGATGACAAAAAAAATACTATATACCTTATGGTTTACTTATATTGAGATTGGCTTTGATGCTTCCCGCTACAACTGCAACGGTTGAAAAGTCATTTTTTGCAATAAATATGTTTAAAAATCATTTTATGCGATCGAATGGAAGTTCATTAGTTAATAGACAGTTTGGTGGTTTATGTTGAAAAAAAATTACTTAGTAAAGTTAGTGATAAAAACAATCAAGTATTGTAATCGAAAACTCATTCAGTTTATTTGTAATTTTTTTTAGAAATATACATAATATATATTTTTATCCTCCAAAACGAAATTTTTGGTTATGCTGGTCGAGGAAGCGCCGTCGAGGTTCTTCGAAGGTTTCTTCAAACCTTCATGGTATGTCAAATTTGTAGTTGTAGCTCACTTTTATTGTGTGAGTATTTGGAAGTCGACGGTAGGCCGAAAGGCTCGTCGCAAGCAAATGTGCAGCAATTTAATGCTGGATTTTCCCTCGATGCCTTTAGTTTCCTTGTGCTCAACGCTTACTTTTTTCTCTACAAATTCTTGTGACAATTGACAGAAGCTCACAGCTTGATAACGGTTGATCTTCTATTTCTTTATACAAAACAAATCACAAGAAAATGCAAAACCACACGCCTATCAGAATTTAAATTATTGCAGGTTGCCATGAGCATCACCGCGTGCAAAGATGTGAAGTCGTGAAAAGCTACAAAAACACCAAAATTATAAAATAAACCAAACAATGTCCATATCATGTCACTTCATCATTATACTAATCACCTATTCACCATCACACGACTCTTCGTACAGACACACAAAATACTAATAATTATAACAGCTACTAACACCACAAGTCCACAACCATATCATCTTTTTCTTAAACGTAGACATGCCAAATTTCACAACAAGAAGCACATATAGAAACAACCCTGTCATACTCTGCAAGACTGCAATATTTTATAGACCAACAATTGATAAATGCATTAACAATGGGTAAGTACGGATACAAATCTTGCATAATACAAAGCTTTTAATCGATAAATCCAATCATAAAATATGAAAAACATCTACATCTCAATCATGCATATTAGATATTTGATTGAAACAGAATCAAGCATCAGATGTATCCTTCACTCTGTTCAAATTGTCGAGCTCTTCCAATGCGTCCCACAACTTTGGATCTTTGTAATTTTGGATGACAAACACTGGCTTCGCCTTCATTAACAAGCTTTCTGGATTTCCTGTAGTTAACCCAATAAATGGCATTCCAGCTGCAACACCTGCCGTAATTCCCGATACAGAATCCTAAATGCAAAAAAATAAAATAAAAAATCAATCAATCAATCATGACAAACCTATTAGACCAACTAACCATGACCTGGACGACCTGGTCATCAGCTCTCTCTTTCTCTTCAAAATCAGTTTTCTCTCTCCTCCACATCAACTTTCTTTTTCCTCAACCCACATTCTTCTCTTTCCTACACTATTCATCTCTTAACCACAACCCAACACAACCCACAACAACCTACATCTCCCCTCCACATCATTTCGGGATCCATTTTGATAAAAATTTAAAAAAAAAAATCTAAAAAATCAAAATAATTATAAAACGTATTTTCGGGAGAAAAAATTAAAAAAAACTCAAACAAAAAATTAAAAAAATCAAAACAAAAACAAAAAAATACAAAAATTCAAAAAATAATAAAATATTTGATGACCGGGTCTCCGATCGTTCAAACGACCGGGTCGACGACCCGGTCATCTACAATCGAAGTTTTTGGTCCAAAAAAATAACTTTTTATTCACGACCGTGGGATGACCGATTCACGACCGCAGTTTCTGAGCGTTAAGGGATGCTCTTAAAGTGTGAGTAACTGATTGTCCAATTAAAAAATAATTGATGGTGAGCAGAGAGACCCAAGCCAAGATTTTACAAGTCACAATGATAATCTGAATTCTCCAACGTGAGATCATTCTCAACAAAATCGATTTGAATGTTGTATTCGTTTGAATCAATTTGGACATTGAGAGATTATTAGCAATTGAAGTATATTTTCTACTGGTTGTCTTTTCCATTAGTTAATTCGTTATCTTTAGCAAGATATTTCAGTTGAAATTGTTCCTTGGAACTTTGTTTAGGGGAAGAAAAACATCATGGCAACATAATTCGCTAAGCCTACTTACGAAAACACCCAAAGACTTGGTCATTTCAGTGATCAAGGTTTGACTATACGGAAGAAATATACCTCAAACACAAATGTGTGGTCTGCAGATGCCCCAAGAGCCTCAAGACCTTTCAAATAGGGCTCGGGATGGGGTTTTGCTTGCTCGCATTCGTCTCCAATAATGAGGGCCTGAAAAAAATCAGATAGACCAAGAGTAGCAATCATGAGCTCAGCATTTTCTCTTGGAGCATTATTCACTGCTGCTCGCTTGAAACCTCGATCCTTGACCCATTGGCATACTTTGCTAAGCCCATCGACGGGCTCCAACTTCTCAGAGACCAACCTGGATATTTGATGTTTTAAACATGTAATTTCATCTGTTTAATTCTACACGCGAATAAAGAAAGACAACTATAAGTGGTGCTGTGGTAGGAGACAGTGTCTTACTTTCTGAACATTGCTTCCTTATCTTTCATGAATTGCATCCCTTTCTGATGGTCATCAGGGAAGAGGAAGCTTTCAACCTCGTCATTATGCTTGCCAGAAAAATGGTCAATGTAGAACTGCTTCGTGATGGGAACACCTCCATTATAACCAATCTGTATAGAAACATGAGTTGAAAATCTACAACGGAAAGAAGAAAAACATTCTAGACCAAACATGATGATTCGAGGTCTGTTATTTTCTCATTGGATAACATTTCTTATAGTGGAAAAAATAGATATGATTTTGGAACCAACACGACCACCATGCTTGATTTGTTAAAGCAGAGAAACACACTTGGAAACTTACGACTAACATGCTTGTCGGAACAATATAAGCCTCAACTTTCATGTGATATGCCGTATGGGCTAACACTAAGGCTTGTCCAGTGAAGTCAGAAAAATGTGCACCTCTTGAAGCATTTTGACGAACGCATAGTAGTGAATAGGATCAGAGTCACATATAGTTCCGTCAAGATCAAAGAGTACTGCTTCAAGAGGGGCAACTCTAGATAAAGAGCATTGACTGCAGAAAATGAAGATGAAATCAATTAAATGCATCCAAAATTGAATAAAACCTTTTAAAAACCAAAAAGTTCGTTTCTTCTTGATGATTTTTTTTTTGTCTTGGTTGCAAAAGGATTGTTTGCACATGTAACAATGAAACCCGCATTTTCAGTGTAGATGAAGACCACAAGGGCTCAAGAATAATTCCTTGAATGCATGAATACCTGTTGCTCTCTGCAACATTTTATCTTATTGAGTTATGCCAATTTTGTAATTGGCCAAAGTTTTTCAAATTGGTAACAAAGACAAGCCTATTTTGTTGTGAAATTTATTGGTGCTTAATTAAGTCAAATAAGCATCATTTTCATATAATCATTGACATACAACTTAAGAAAACTAAGAAAATAAGCAAATTTCTATGGAGAAGGAAATCCTTTCCGCAAAGGCCAAAGCAACCTCACCATCTTCTCTTTTTGTGTGTGTGTTTGTTTTTTTTTTTTTTTGGTTTAAGGTAAGTGAAACCAGAAAGGATAACAACAAAAATGGGAATTAGAACCAAAGTTACCTCCGAGTGGCGCTGGAATCCACTGAAGTCGTCATCTCCACTAGCTTCCCTGTTACTCTGGAGAGATCTGAAGAGAAAAGGTGAAAATGTGCCACACAGCAGGAGAAAGGTGGCCAAATTTATAGAAGTGAGAGGGAGGAGGTTCTTGGGATAATGGGTTATTTATTTATTTATTTACTCTGTTCCCACGCCGCTATTTTAAATTCTAGCCTCCCTAAACTAACCCCATTGCCTGCTCTAATCAAATCCCACTTTTTACTTCCGCTCGTGCCTATTATAATACTATAAATCTAACAACTAGACTAACAACACTTGGTTAAAAAACATTCGATTTTCTGAATATTAAGAGAGAGGAGGGTAATTTGTTACAAATCGAAACTCAAAGGTATACCAAGGTGATTTTCACATTTCAAACGATAAAATTTAGGAGGATAAATTGTAATTTATCAATAAAAAACTGAAATTGAAACGTACCGCATGCAAAGATGCTACTGATACAAGGATACAAACTACACAAAAGTTATAAATGAATCTAACACGTGAGTCGATTAAAAAAGTACAACAGATTAATAATTCACCATTACATAAAGTTTCATTCTCTCATACAATAATATGTTTTTCTTTTAAACAATATCTACCAAATATGTCATCTTTTGTCCAAGTAAAGATACCACACCTCGCAATCCTAAGCACATATGACAAGATTCATATCTGGACCTAGAACTGGTTTATAACTTAGCTACTTAATTGTGCACACAAAGTTCGGTTTCTAGTTCCTCTTCACTGATTATGGCAGTAGTATCACAGAACCAGAAGTTTTTCTTGCCTCAAGGTCAGCATGAGCTTTTATAGCATCTGATAAGGCGTAAGTATGGTTAACTCGAACACGCAGAACGCCAGAAGCAACATTCTCAAAGACTTCCCCAGCACACTCCAGCAGGTCATCCCTTGTAACAACGTACTGGAAAAGGGAAGGCCTCGTCACGAACAGAGACTTTGGCGAGAGATCAGACAAGGAGAAGGGTTCAGGCAGCCCTGATGATTGCCCAAAACTGACCATGTATCCACACCGAGACAGGCAAGCTAAAGATCCCTGAAGAATTATACCCCAAGATCAAAAAATGTGACGAATGCACAACCAATTGAAATTTCAGTCAGAGGTAACCATGTACTTATTTCTTTCGTACTTTCATGATGATCATAAGTATTAAGGGTAGCCATTGAATCAATCCAAGAGGGAAAAAATATTACCTTGAAAGTGTCTTTTCCAACAGAATCATAGACAACATTCACTCCTTTGCCGGATGTTATCTTATCAACGGCAGTGACAAAATCTTCCTTAGTGTACACTATGGCATGATGACATCCATCTTCTTTTGCCTGAGCAGCTTTCTCTTCCGTAGATACCGTTCCAATGACAGTTGCACCAAGTGCATTTGCCCACTGGCAAAGTAAAGAACCAACACCACCAGCTGCAGCATGAACAAGTATGGTGTGACCACGCTCAACCTGCATTCAAATGTCACGAGCTCCAATTAGACTCAACTGAAAGCCGTGCATCCTACATTGCATTATTGCAAGATGAAATGAGATGATTCGTGTTCAATTGAATGTCGCAGGAAAATCCCAAAATAGTAATAAGAACAAAAGCAAAATGGAACACTATTTATGATAAAGATGCATTTATAATACAATATCATATTCCAGCTAACCTCTATAAGTAAATTTAATATTTATACCCAAACTGAAGGTATTCATTTAAGAATTAGAATATAGTCAAAGGAACATTTGCACATAAACATAACAAAAGAAAACTGCAAAAAAATTGTTCCAACATTTTAAGGACATGGTCTGCATCGTAAAGACGTTAGAACAAGAGAGAGAGAAACATTGTCACTTGCTAGTCATTTCAGGACTTCCAACAGACTAATTTTGGTGGGAAATTCTGATAGTCGGCCAAAAAAATTTAAAAAAAACAGGAGCTACTCTTCGAGATGATTTTTGGTGGCTTCAATTTCACATTTTCTTGTTTTCAATACAAAATAACTATCACATTGTTATTGTATACTGATAATATAATTATATTATGAACTATTGGTACTTATATGTATGTGAAATGTTCCTCTGACTATATTCAGAAAGATCAAATGAAAATATTGAAGATGCACAGTGACAAAAAAGGTAAAAGGGGAAATATCATGTTACAATGGGATCACTAGTAAGCAATAACAGAGAAAACCTTGAAGCAGCGTCTGACTAGAAATTGAGCGGTCATGCCCTTGAGCATGATGGCCGCCGCAACAGTAGGTTCAATCGATGAAGGAACACGAACAGCAACACTTGCAGGTAATATTTGCTCCTCAGCGTAAGAACCCATCGGGTTTCCAGCATAAGCAACAATGTCCCCTACTTTCATACCAGTTAGACCAGGGCCTACAGCAGTCACTTCTCCAACAGCTTCCCTACCTGGCAAAAAAAGGTTATTTCATCAGTCTCTCAATTAAGTACATCATATTGAAAGAAGTATATATTTTCAGTCTGTGCTGAAGTAAAGAAGGTGCCAAGGACAAGAATACAGACCCTACTAATTATGATTACATTTGTGAAGAGTAAAATCCGCATCAATAGGGTCATAGGGACATTAAGTGGTATTCTACTACTACATACCACCAATCCGCATCAAAATAAGTGGTATTCTACTACTACATAGGGTCATAGGGACATTAGAAGTCAGCATACATAACCAGGTAAACAACTAAAGTTGGAATGCCAGATGAGGCTTTACATTTGTCGATATGTGTAAACTTTGAGGGACACAAGGAAATCAATCACCTATCTGACTGACACTGAAATGAAAGCTTTAAAACCAAACACAAGCATAGACCGGCACTAGCATTGAAGCTGTAAGCATAACATTCCCATTGTCATTAAGATGATGATGATCTAACAAGTTAGAAATAGTTGAGATCGGGGACGAAAACATTTAGATACTGTGTTCACTACAATACCAACTACTAGGAACAGCCTCATAGACCAAAGATCGATCGGATAATTTTAGACAAACATGTGATAAAAGGCCAAATAAAGACAAGCCGTAGTTTGGAACTTTGTGTTAGGAGTGCAATGGTCAACACTTAAAAATGCCAAATTACACAACGGTGCTAAGAATAACGAAAAACAAAAAAGGAGTTCGATAAGTACATGCAACAACCAGATATCAAAAGTTGCAGCCAATATGGAGGAAAAAGAAATACAATCTATGGTACTTGTACCAGGAATAAACGGTAAAGAGGCATTGTAGACTCCTTTACGGTAGTAAACATCGATATAGTTTACACCAATGGCTTTGTTCTTCACACGAATCTCCCCTTTCTTTGGTTCTCCAACTTCCACGTCCTCCCATTTCAATACCTGTAGGTTTTGCAGGTTCATGTCCTTTGATCAGTAAAGAGATTATGCACACATACAATACCTAAAAGAAACGAGATACTTGTATTGGAACACCTTGACTTTGATAACGATGACAAGATCATGTACACCTTAAGGTGTAAGGCATCTGACATGATGAGTAACGGATAAAAAGTACATTATCTTGCATAGTAGTTAGGGTCCAGTGCATGTATTCTGGTGATCATACTAAAGCCTTTTGTATCATAGCTAGAGGACAGCAGAATTACGGCTAGTGGCTGTGATAATTTAGACTAAACATGATGATGTTCATTTCATAACAACCCAGAGGTTAGAAATTGATCGGGTCACGAGTATAATCGTACAACGAATCGGACGTGGTTGGCTTAGTTTTCATTAAGTAAAGTCAAGATAGTGAGTGAAGAAACCAATACCCATTAGGGAAGTATAAGCGGATTATGAGGTAAAGGGTTGATGGTATAATCATCTCTTAGCTTCTCATGAAAATGTTTCATCTTTCCAGTAACTCACACAACTTTGACATACCAGAAAATGGGACTTTCCATTGGCATGAGAAATAAATAAAAAATGTTCCTCGAAAGAAGGATGAACAAAGAGATGGGGTGGATCAGCCGAGCGTAATTTAAAACCATACAAGCAAATCGAAACGGTGTCTCCCAAAGCTAGAACTCGGGTTTATTTTTTCTTACGTAAGTTCGTAATTGAATAAGAAAGTTCTTTACTTGGGCCGCGAATCCTCTTGAAAGAGAGGGGTGCCTTCGGGAAAGCGGACACAGGTGTTTGAAAGAAAACAAACGTCGAAACATCCAACTAACTGAGAAGCTTAAAGTTTATGTAACATTAGAAAACGTTTTGAAACAAATCACAGCTCTAACAAAACCAGAAGGAAGCAGACTATCTTATTCTACCGCAAATGAGTTAATAAGAATCCCTAAATAAAAAACCCCAAAAATTGAAGTACAAAGAAAGGTATGTATGATTGAGTAGAATGGAATGGAATGGAAGAAGGGAGTAGTGTGCTGGCCTCGGGGCCGCCGATCTCGTGGACGACTACGCCCTTCACCATCGTCGCGATTGCTCTGGCGAGTGTGGTGGATTTCGATTTCGATTTCGATTTGGAGGTGAAACAGGAATATGTCGTGGGTCGAGCAGAGAGGAGAGTTGTGGCGATCCTCTTGTTCAGGAAAAAAGTTGGGGGTCGATGGAGACATGCGTGGACGAATCCCATTTCCAGTACTGAATCAATCAACCAATAATCATGCATTTTTCATTTTTTTCGTCTTAAGATAATAACTTGCTGAATGTTGATGAACTCGTCTAAATTGTAATAATCGTGAATATCCACGTTCTGATGTTGCAATACTTAGGAAGTAATATTATCTTCCTAAAATTACTTAAATCATTCGTCTAATTATCATTTTGTCATTCACAATTATTTTAATATTTATTTCGTCTTGTTTTTTTAACTAAGAAGTCTGACTACGTTTTTTTTTCACTTTACTAGTACCACTACCACGAAAAAGTCTTGTGAATCATCTAGATCACACGAATTTCACTACAAATTTTTTTGGATGGAACATCCGGCTAAGCCGCCTCCCCATGAGGGGGATTTTTACCCAGACGTCTCCCCCATGGGGGAGTGAGACCCCCGACCGACCTATCAACATGTATTTGGTAAAATTTCCTGACTTACAAAAAAACTCACTGTAATCTACCACATTAATACTAAAAAACTTAGAACGGTACCTGAAATAATTTGAGATAACACATTGTATAATTTTTAATTTTTTTATTAAAAAAATAAGAACATCTAAGCCAAACGTTATCCTTATGGGGCAGACATCTGCAAAAAACACCCTCCCCATGGGGTTGGTGTCTAGGGGGTTCTGACGGACGCCCCCTAATTTTATTTTATTTTTATTTACTAAAAAGAAGTTGAACATTTTACCAGATTTAAGTATATCAGGACGTCCATTGACTCATTTCCTGACATCCGAAACATTATTTTTGATGATTATGAGAGGAAAATGAAGATAGAGTAGTGATATGAGAGTAAAATAAAGAGATATATAAGTATAAATGAGAGAATAACAAAATGATAATTCACATGAACGATTTAAGTAATTTTCCAACTACGAATAGCAATTTAGTACTCATATAGTTATACGATATAAATATTGATGCTCTCCAAAGGCACTTTATAGAAAAGAAAAATTACACTAAATTTTGATGTCAAACTATCACCAAAAGCATAATCTCACTGATGTTGTGTTTGGAAAGCAATCTAAACCAAGAAAATTGATGTTTCTCCGGTTTAAACTTAAGAGTTTAGAGAGAAAATTAAGGTGCACAAAAAAGAAAAGTAGAAAAACACCTATAAATATGAGATCTCCATTTCCAACTTAAAAAGAGAGATACATTACCATAACTCCATAAGTGTAATTTCTATTCTAACCTTAAAAAAATGAAAGGTCGGTTTTTATAAAATTGTTGGGACACATGTCTACCATATTTATTTTTCAAATAAAATAAGAACAAAGAAAAGTTTTTTTGTTTTCTTTACCTGCAATGAGCAAGGAGGCACTCCAAATGGAACTCAGATAGAAACTTTGCACGGCCATATTGGATGGATAAATAAATAACATATTACATATATTTGCTCAGTATTGAGTTACATGTACAAAAGAATTCTAAGACCTATACATATAACTGCTCAATAATGTAATACTATCTTTATAATGTCAGCATCTGATAATTTGGCAGGCAGAATCACCGCTTAACTGGGCATGAACAATCAATAAACCGATCTATAGAACACTAATATTTTTCTTGTATGAAGCACCAACTAAGATCCAGCCAAGTCACATCTTTATAGTCTGGATGATCTGAAGGTATTTCTAAGCAGAGGCTGGATGTATTCCTTGTAGCCATCAGGAACATCCGAGTCGTTGAGAGGGTCCTTCCATGCCTCCTCATAGAGGGCTGGGTAGACATTCCCATCATGACGGCCAAGCGTTGATCCAAGGTAATGATCAGTGTAGTTGAACGCATCAACAAGTGCAACCACGTTTGGCCGGATCTGCATAAAGGTAAATCTAGGTAAGTCCAAGTCCAGCCAACAAGACACGGATTAAAGTACACATACACACTCTCAAGGACTGGCTAAGGAATTATACAGACCAGAGCATAAAGATGTCTAAGCTGTTGGTTCGCCAATTCTCCTTGCTCTGGTGTGATGCTTCCGGTGGACAGAAAGTCACCACGGTGCTTGTGAAGCGTAGAAAGAGCATAGATGCTGCAGAGAATTTTCAGCTGGTCTTTCACTCCAGCTCCTGGTATCTCTTGTTGAACTTTTTCGATGAACCTGAAACAAAAGGTTCAAGCGTGGTCATAACATAACATGTAGAATAAAGTTAAGTTTGTGTGGGCTATTGATTAAGACATGAATGAATTTGTCGTGGTTTAAGTAGAGACAGGCCAATCTGTTTAAACCTCTACCTAATACTCTAATAGGCTTCGATAACTACTGTCACAATTACAATAGTAAAAGATTGAAATGGGAGAACTTACTTTGAAACAATAATCAGTTGGATGTGAGCTCTTGCTGCCTCAATTAAATCAGGAGACAATTCGGAGAACCCTGCATGTGAAGTGTATATCAGCCAAACATAGCAGTTTTGATGGGGAATGATTTAGCAGAAAAGGGTCGATGAAAAATGAACATAAAGTCATAAACCCAACTTATCAAATTCTGGGTTGGAGAAAGGTATGTGCACTTGTGCAGAATTTTAGGGCACTAGATTTCTTTGGTAAATCAAAAAGAAGAAGAAACCAAGTGCGGGAGAATAATAAGAGGCCGGATGTAGAATAAGATGGGAATTATTAGGGGGATGAGATAAATTTATATAAAAGAAACTAAAACAAATGTGTGACTGTTGAAAAAATATAGACACTTTAAGTTAGTAACGGAAGAGAAGACGTCAAATGTAGAAGAAGAAAAATATTAATATAACAACTAGATGAGTTCATAGAAAGAAAATAAAATACTTGCAAAAAAAAGACAATTTTAAAGTCACCTTCTTCTAGGCTAGGAGACTCATTAATATTTTGAGCACAAGTAACTGCCATTCTTAATGCCCTTGCTTCAAAAGCTTCCATTATGACTGAAGGTTTCAACCAGTCATCAGCTGCAGCAACCAGAAGATTCTTTAGACAGAAGCTCACAGGCAGTGGTAAGGAGTTAGGACTGATGGCTGTCTGAAGGACATTCTTCAAACCAGGACACGAAATAGACAAACGGAAACAATCTTTAACTACCTGTTTGGACTTTAGAAACAGACTGCAACAGATGCTCTGCTCTTCCCATGTATGCTGTTGTTCCCACTGGCTCCTTTCCTGATCCCAATAGAGAAACAGTCTTCATAAGAATCTTCGCCACCTAAACATTTGAAGATAGTTAGCATTATAAAAGTAGAACTCTTCACTGGCTCTTGACAAATTGGAATGTAATCTCAGAAATAGATCCAAAATGCATCTGCTTCGAGGTTGGACAAATACAAACTTTTAAACTTGGTTAAGAAAAACAAATAAAGCTGCATTTAAAGTAATAAGTATGTGAAGCTACACCACCTTAAATGGTCTGAAGGTCAACAAACCAAATACAACTTCTAAACTCAGTACGGGAAAAAAATTGTTTTTTGTATGTGAGCATGAACTACCTTAGATAGCCTAAAGGTAGTGTGCAAACTTTACATTTGGTAGACAAATAAAAAAAGGTTTTATGTATGTAAAGTTGTAAAACCCAAACTAGTTTTCACGGTCAATAAATTGACACATTTTTATCTGTTAAGAATACTAATCCAGACTGACAAGAACCTCCATCACTCATTCAACAACCAGCAGATCTGATAACTGACCTGCAACAGTAGGACAACATTATCTCCCTCATACGTGCATGTAGGGACATAAACAGCAAATAGCTCAGGAAGTCCACTGTTGCACAAGTAGCCATGGCCACCACATAGCTTCCGGCATTCCTCAATTCCGTCCTGCAATGGAAAACGAAGGTATTGACTGTTAAAAAAATCAGATTAATCTGAGACTTATTCACAATCATTCCATGCTACATATTTGATCTTAGGAAGAGAAACAATGAAGCAATGACTGTACGAGTACTACTGTACCTCTCAAAAATAACTATCTACTTCTAGGATTTTGAGACCAAGTAAAAGAAACTAGATATCAACATGACAAGAAAAGTTGAGAAAGAGGAGGTTATCACAAACAATAAAAGACAAAAGCAAAACCGCAGAAGAATACAATCTCGGCAGTGATTCTTTTGGTTAAATACTAGCATTATTAATTTATTATGTCTTGTTGAGTTAAAGGAGTGCCTACTTACAGCAGTGAAAGAGGTAGTCAAGGATTTCAAGCCAGCTGTACACGCATGAACCTCGGGCAATGTAGAGAAATCACCAGCTTGTAATCTTCTTGTTACATCAGTATACAGCCATTCCAACCACTCACCAACAAATCTGAAAGCATAAGCAGAGGCTAGCAAAGGGAAAAGCCTACTTTGTTGAGTCTTGTAATTGATCACCTAGAGCAATGAGATACACATTAGAAACACTATGCAGATCAATAGACATGTGAAGTAAATAGTGTATTTAAGAAGAAAATCACAACATAAATACTTTTTTCAATCAACTTCATGTAAGTCTATATTTGTATCGACAAAAAGTCCAGAAATAAAGAGTGAGAAAAAAACTCATGAACAGGTAAATCTTGTAAAATATAAAAACATAGATTAACAGGATAATGGCAATATGAATATTTTTTCCAATCAACTTCATGTGAGCCTGTACATGGGTCAACAATTATTTCACAAAAACAGGAGAAAAAGACCCATGAACAGATGCTCAAAAAATATCAGAACACTAACAAGTAACAAGAGATGCACAGATGTACACACAGCAATTAGGCAAATACATCGTATAGTACATATGGAACTCCTTGGACAATTGTCATATTATTTCATGGAATTCTTTTGCAATCAATCCAAAAGATTGAAATTTTAGGTATTTAAACTTTAAAAAATCCCAAAATGCATCTTTTTTCCCCAAGAATTAAAATTTTCGTAGACCAAAGACCAATGCAAAAGGTCGATATTTTAGGTATTCCAGTTTCCTCAACAACTGAATTGACTTTTATTCCTTATTTCTATAAGAAACAACCAAGTCAAAAGCAAAATATGAATCAAATACTTGTGTGTGCAAATTCTTGAAATACCTGGATTTCAGATTGTCCATCTTTTGCACCAAATTGCCTTCTAACTGCACTGTACCTCGTTGCAATACAAACAGCACGGGACAAAGCCACAGAGGCGTCCAAAACAATCATTTGACGAACATACACCATTGTACCATAGAGAAGCTGCTTGGGTACATCGGATGGCAAAACCTGTCCATCCTTGGTAATTCGAGAAACCCTGCAGAACATATATTCGTTAGTGATGGCTAGCGATTGCCAAGAAAGTTTGAATAGACAAATAACTTGTAAAATATGATTTAATAACATTGAACGTTATCCCAACGGACACATAGAAGCCTTATATTAAGGAAATTCATACACAAGATGTTGTCGTTTGGAAACCAAGATATGGCACTTAAATGCAGAGAACGGATATCAAACAATCACTCAAGATTATAGAATGAAAGTTGTTTGGCTATAATATAAAATTTAGAAAATCATGATTGTGACCTGCATAATTGAAGAATCTAGGTAAGTTGGTCTGTGGATCAAAAGAGGACCGCATTTTAAGTTATGTTCATGGGACACCAGAAACATCAGCTGATTAGTGGCAGATAGAAATTATGTGATGTGGATGAATTGATAATTGATGCTTTACAAACTGTACAAATAAAAATACAGCGACTCCCTTCAATAATGAAATACGTGTCTAGGAGATGGAGCAAAAATCATTCCCTTCACTATATTTTTAGAGAAAGATACAAACAAAATTCCATCTAAAAGATAGGCTAAAAGACATGGATACTGCCATACTAGGTATGTACTTCAATGGATGGGTGAGAGATTCATACGAAATGCGCAGCTATATATGGCAACGCTACTTCTAAACGAATCGATTTCTTACTATGACATTCGATCAACATAATAAGCTGCAACTTAGAAAATCATGACAACATGTCTAAAAGAAAGCTGAGCAAACAACAAAGATAATTTTATGGCACCTCATCAACATTTGTTCTCTTGGTATGCGGACATGATCAAAACGCAGAACACCGTTATCCATAGAGTTATATGCTGCATTACCGAATTTGGTTCCAATATCACCAACAGTAATGCCAGGAAGTGGCATATGATCATCCATGTTTCGCAACTGAACTATAAAACCTGAAATATAAAGTTCAGTAAAATTCAAGTTCTCAACAGAATAACCAAAATTCCAGGGTTTTAATGAGAAAGGAATACCATTCACGCCATAATCTTTCCCTTTTGAGATAAGCCTAGCATAAACAATAGCATGTGTTGAGACTTTTCCCAGTCCACCAGGCCACCACTGTATCATCAAGATAAAAAAAATATCATTACCTCTATAGATAAATATCCTAAAAGATGTATAAGAATTGGATTAGTTTGGTTTGCAACAGAGAAAATTGTTCATTTTGCTTCTACTTGATAAAACCTTTTTTTCCAATCATAATTGTATAATACAACAGTTGTCATTGCAGATATTACACAGTTTACACTATAAGCAAATTTGACAATTATACATATGTAGCTCACGTTGCATATCCTGACTCTTGCATAAGGTACAAGGAGATAAATCTCATCCGGTGAGAGAAGTTACAGTTCATTAGTTCAAAATGACAGATTTTTTTATATTTAAAAGAACACTTTTCAACTTGAGACGTTGATGTTGAAAAGAACACTTCTCAACTTGAGGCGAACTCAACATACCAGTCACAACTATAAATAAGTCAATAACAACCAAGAAAAAAATTATACTGCTGAAGTTATTGTGCACTAGTGTTTTACATATATTGCTTACTTTGCTCGAGGTAAGGGTGGGGCTATGAATGATAAATTCATCTGATTCTGGATCAAAAGTTGCAGTTGTCTCAAGCCCCTGAACGTTTGACCCATGCCCAAGTTCAGTTTGTGCATAACATCCAATTATCTGCATCCTGTAAGCCAATGGCAACCACTTCTTTTGCTGCTCAGTGGTTCCTTGTCCTTTGATGGCAGGTATAAACATACCCTAGAAACACAAAATCATCAATCAGGCTAAGAAGGATGATCAATCAAGTTGTTGCAGCATGTAAAAACTATTCTACACGTCGACAACGAAAATGCTGTAACCCTCGTGTAAAATTAGCAGAACAGACTCCAATCTATCATGAAGACTGAATTGTAATTTGTAAATCATGTGAACAGTGGTGGTATTAATGGTATAGCTTCGAATTTCCCATCCCTTTAGCAGGGGGGTCCTTGATAGGAAATGACCATATGAATGTTTGTTAAAGAGATAGCAATAAATTCTTGTATGGGATAGACTATTAGCCATGGTCTTGTTATTGAATGATACATCCAGGACAGGATATTTAGACTCCCAACAGAGGCGGTATTCTTTTGAAGTCTACAGTACAACTGCTCAGCACAAGCTCAATAGATCCTGCCTCCTACTAAAACGAGGACTATTGCTGTAAATATAGTATTTATTTACCAAATCGATGTGTTCGCTGTTAGACCAAAAGTCTAAGGCTTATGTGATGGAATATTAAGAAATATTTGTATGAAATTTACCCAATGGAGATCTGTATATCCAGGTTGATCAACAAAAAGTCTCAACTTTGATGCTTCCTCCTCTGAAAAATAAAGGCTTGGTTTAATGAGATAGTAAAAAAAAGAACTTTTAGAATTATATCTTATCCTCTCCAGAAACAACAAATAACGGAAGAAAATGACAATTTTGCTGATGATAACAGCTTCTCCTTTACATATAGTTAAGGAGCTTAATGAATTACTACATACATCTTCTACCAATATACTTGGGAAGAGCCATAGAACTTTGAAGAGAAAACAAGAAAATACATGTTTTGTGTATTATAAAACATAATGTTATGGGATTTGCAGGTGATCTGCAGTGACATAGGCATCAACACAATCAATGGTATAATGAACAAGGATGTCCATGCATCCATGGGAAACGACCAATAAGAAGAATAATAGAAAAGGTGTTATGCCAAACAACAAGAACAAAACTACAATTTTGTCTCCATATGTCTGATTTTAATTTTCAAAACACCAACAGCTACAAGCACAAGATTTATTTTCATATATGCATTCCGTATTGTCAAAATCACACCTGTAAGACACAACTCGTTGATCCTTTTCCAAGCATGGGCAGATTTCTTCAGAGTATTCTTAAGCAGATCCTTCCTTCCAAGAGTCATCCGGTCGTCCTTGCGGAACACCTATAAACCCAATACACAGTTATAACTAAGTAGAAAAGTACTTCTCTATTTCCCTGGCAGATGTTAAATCAGTCAACAAGTGCACACATTTGTTTCCCTTGAAGGCAATTTACTTAAAATACTTAAGTACTTCAATCAATCTAAAACTCCAAAATAAAGACATTAAAAATGCAATTTTGCCTTCTGATGTACTACTTTACAACATTCCATTGTCCCAGTGAGCACTCCAGAGCAAGAAACCACAATAAGCAAATAAAAGCTATGAAATTACAAAAAGGATACAAAATAGCATAAACATTTATCTTCGTCATTCTGATTTCTTCTCCCCTTAACTGTATGTACTGAAACAGAGCATACTAAAAGATTGAAATACAGACACAAGCAAGCAAATTGTATTTCTCCAAACGAACAAAAAACACTCAACAATAACACAACAAAAGATACAGTTACGCAATCCACTTCTCTCAACTTGTATTCAACCTGCATATATCTATTAAAAAAGACATTAATCCAAAAGACAACGAAATCGTTACACTCCCATACAACGAAACAAACTAAACAAATAAAAGCCAACATCCGAAACAAACATAACTAATGAAACTAGCATAGAACCTACTAAAACCAAAACTAAGCAGAATACACCATCCAAAACACAAAATTAAGTTAAATTTGTGAAAATTTGGTGATGAATGGTGAACCCCAAGTCCATGCATAGATTAGTATTTAGCAACATGAGACTACTTTTTCCAACACTTCGTAACGTGGTCGGATTATTTTCTTCGTGACTACACGTCCAACCATCTTTTCCAACAAAAAGTAATAAAAGAAAGCAACTCAGAAAACATAATCACACAAATTAGAGTATCCCAACCTTTTGTGGTTCCCACATTGAAAACATAACATCATCATTAATAAAACAAAAAAAATCGTGTATTCCTCCAAATTCACAAACGAACATAATCAACCACACAAAACCCCCTAAAACGCATAATCAACACCGCCGAATCCTGAAAAATCGGAAACGAAAACGAGTAGGGAATCCTCACAGGGTCGCTGGCGACGAGGCGAGCCATCTTGTCGGCGACGCGGAAAGCGTCCTCCGACCCCGCCCACGCCACCTTCATGGCGTGCACGTCGAACTCCGCCTTCTCCCTCTCCTGCTTCAGATGATCCATCTCTCCCTTCTCTCTCTCTATCTCTCTCTCTCTCTCCTCCAAGGTTTTGGTACGTCTCCGTCTCGCACGGGTATTTAATTGTTTATTTATAGACGCCTTCGGGAGGAAAATTGTGTGACCAAACGGCCCCTGGAACTCCTACGACTGCCGCTACTTTTTCGTTAAAAAAGATTGTGTTGGATGATTTGAAATGGTTGGATTTTTTTTCTCTTTGACCAAGTCTTTTCAATTTAAACCGACCTTAGCTACAAGTTGTTATCTCTAACTAATAATGTCTTTGTATTTGTTCGGATGTTTTATTCGGTGGAATTATGCGGTCGAAAAGGTTGGAAAATGTATGACCACGAAAGTGATCGGAGGTTTTCAATGCTGAGAGAAATCTAACATGACATCGAAGAGTGTTTATTCTAAGCTACATTGAAGCTTATAGGAAGGAACGAAAGCAAAACTGATTCGACTTCAAATTTGAATCGATAGGAAAAAAGATAGCAACAAATTCGTTGTATTATTCATCACGAGTATCTAGAAGAACTATTGACCTATCACCTATGTGAGAGAAATAGAAGATTTTTAAGGGTAGTTTGGGGATGTGATTTTATTGTATAAATCCACACATCTTTATCGGCGGTCCATAGTTTGACTAGCGTCTTATCCCGTATTCGTCCGAACTGTGGGTTAGACTAGAGTACATGATTATTTCTTACAGTAAAGTAAGTTAGTTTTTTCCTTTTTTTTATACCATGCTTGCATAACTACCTGCCTAGGTTCTATTATTTGAGAGCTCTAAATACATATGCACATCGTGCTTTCCATATTGACCACCATAAATATACAATTTGGCCGTTGGGAGGGGACCTGAAATTACGAGTTCACCCCCCTCGTTTTATCCATCCATTCTACGTCTGCAAAAAGCGGCTTGTGCTTCTCCACTCTCCAGAGTCCCTTTTCGAGAAGCCACAGTTAAAGACGTAACGTACTACGTCTGTGTTCAGATTTGGATCTCATTTGACCACGTTTGCACGATTTAAGGTGGTTGACATGTTAATTATTCTCGGTGCATTGTTTGCATGGGAAGTTAGAAACTGGTGAACAACATATCTCCACGAATTATGTGAGCTTCTCGATCTACCAATGATAGAGACGAAATTGAATATGTTATTTGCAGCGGTCACGAAATAATGAGCTTGCTTGCAAGTTATAGATCATGGGCTTGTCAAAGTTATTTATCAAGGACAGGATACCAACTTGTCAACGAGAGAAAGAAATTTAAAGAAATTGAGATCAAAGTAGAGTTATTTTTGTTTCGATGGAATTTTTAACAAGGAAATAAACTGCAACTCCTACAAATTCTCAATTTTCTGTTCATAATCGGAGAAATAGATGAAGCATTTTTCCCATTCCGAAACTACCTTTCTTGTTACATACGATTACTAAATGATCGTAAACAAACACGGTTGGTGTCTTTACTCCATAATCCAAACCCCAACTCATTCTCCCTCCTCCAGTCAGCCACCCACGTTAGCTAGCACCACCGACCACCGTCGGTTCCCCTCTCCTTTGACATCAGTAGAATTTTGCTTTAATAGCTCGACTTTTGTTTGATCAATCAAAATGATTCACTGAAAGTATTACTACAACAAGAAGGAATGGTAGTTTGATCAATCAAAATGATTCCTTCTTTCCATCATTATCATCGAACCACATCATTGTCAGCATGCAACATGTTCTTTATTTGACGTGTGATCCTAAGCTATTCTGATAGTGATATAGTAATAATGGTTTGTTCTTTGTTATAAAAAATGAAACCGTAAATTTTCAGTATGCAAGTGTTTCATTTGATTATTAGTACAATGTACAAAATATATATGTTGGCTCACTATATTGTCAAGCATAAACTGAACCATCTCAAAGAACATACTCCTAAATAGAAAGGACTAATTCAACATGTAACCAGCAACACATTCATGTTCTTTGATCCGCTTTTCCGAAAAACAAATTCATGTTCTTTAATTCCATATAGTCATGTATACCAGAAACACCTTCAAGGTAGAAAGTACAAATCCATTCCTAATAAAACACTTACTTTTGAAGTCAAAAGCAAAAGGGTAATATCATTATTAAGAAAAAACAAAAGAAAAACAGAGAAGATGTTCAGTAGAACCTTAACCAACCTTTATACATACAGATTCCTAAATTTAAAAAACAATTAAAACTAAATACTTACATACTGGAACAATATAGTAAACCAAATACAAGGAGCTCAAAAGATAATAGGGTGGCTTTTTTTATTTACAAAATGACATACTCATTTTCTATTTTGATGGACGCAGCAAGTAAACCTTTTTGTGTTCTACTCCAAGGTGGTGTAGGAGACGCCTGTCTTATTGTTTTCTGTTAATACCTTGAACTTTTGTGCTTTGCATCCCCGAGGGCTGTAGGAGATTTGCCTCTGCAGGTGTGAATAAGCACAGTAATTTACATGAGTGACATGAATGTCTTTACGAAAACCAGACACCGAAACTCCAATACCTTCACCTGCATGAACCAACGAAATTCAGTGAAACTTCTGTCAAGCAACTGAACATGAACAAAAATTAATAAAAATCAACTTAGGAGTTAATATTGGCACACCATGTGTAATTAGCAACAGGTTTTCATTAGGAAATTTGTCTGCAAGGGAGCAAATCACTTCCTTATATCTTTTCCTTGCCTTCTCCTTTGACTCTTCCCAGCGAGGGAGCTGCAGAGCATCAGGGAACAAGAACAACATACCATTAGTGCTGACAATTCAGCATGCAACCAGAGGTCAGATTTACCTCTAAAACATCATGCTATTACCTTTTTGTGAATAGACTCTGTGGAATTATCAACCGTTCCAAGAGGTAGGACAGCTTCAAGCTCAGAAGTGTGAGGAAACCACTTTTTATTCTTGGGAGAAAATTTTGGGCGAATAGCTCGCCTGCCTAAGATCTCACACAATCCATATTCAACTGAAACCTGTTTAGAGGGGGGAAATGCAGTGTGTTACTCAAATGCACAAAGGTGGTTCATTGTGCCTATGTAAAATTTGGAATTTGGATGATCTCAGATTCCCATAGATAGTAATGCTGAGGTACATTGTGATTACTGTTAGAACCCAAACCCTAGATTAGAGTTAAACAGGGATTAGAGGAGGATTAGGGTTGGCTTTGCATGGGGTTGTGTGGTTGCATGGGGAAGTGGAGTTGCTGGTGTTTGCATGGGAAGGTGAAGAGGCGGGGTTACTGTAGCATCCGAGTTAAATAGGGCTTTTCCTTCATCTTCTTCTTTCTTCTCCTTTCTCATTTCTCCTTCCTCATTTCTTCCTTCCCTTCCTTGCTGGTGCGTGTGGTGGCAAGCAGCTGAGGAGGAGACCGGAGATCGCGCGGCGTGAGGCGTGCGGAGTCGAGCGCGCGGGGAGATCACCGGAGGCGACGTGCGTGAGCGGAGCTCCGGCGTTTCGTCGTCGTGGTTGAGGTATGCCGCTCCTTAGTGTGGTTTGTTTATTACCCTCATGTGAGGGATGCGTTGGTCGAGTCGGGGGAGGTCGGGACCTCTCCGGCGACGCGTTTCTTCTAAAATCCTCGGCTGGCGCGAGGTTGAAGACGACCAACGGTCGACCGGACCCTTCGGGCGGTCGACCGTTTTAGCACTGTTTACCCGACTTTAACCTTCACCGGTCGAACGATGTCTTGGGGCGGTCGACCGGTAGTGCATTATTGCTGGTGAGTTGGGATTTTTCTACCTGTTATCGGTCGACCGGTCCTTGTTGTGTTCGACCGGAACTTAAGTGTACCTGTTAGCTTGCATGTTTCGTTCGACCGATCGTTGGTTGTTCGACCGATTGTATGTTGCGTTCGACCGATTATATGACTTAGAATAATAGGTTGACCCTGTCTGTTTTCGGTCGACCGAGACCCCTGAGTCGGTCGACCGATAGAGTGGATTTCAATGTTGACCAGACTCCGGATTTTGACCTCGTTCGGTCGACCGGTTTTAGACCCTTGTTCGACCGTTGGGGGTTCTGTTTTGAGCGCAGCGGTAGACCGTTTTAGGAGTACGGTCGACCGATTCCTTCCTGGAACCGGTCGACCGAATCACCTCTTCCGGTCGACCGTTTGGGCCCAGGACAGAATTCCTGGTTCCCTTTTTGAACGCCAACTTTGTCCACGGAAACCCGTGTCCTCGCCTTGTGCGTGAGCCAGGAGGTGACGGTGGGCGCGTGATGCGTGCCTGCCCAGGGACCGCCGTTGGGAAGAGTGTGGGTGTTCGGGACGCGTCACCTCCATGTATGGACCGTGACCTTTGAGTTGATTGTTGGCACTTTGTAGTATAGCAGGCCTGAGGGATCACGGATCCCAATGTTGATGTTGTGCGGGCACGCAACTGGCGTTGGGTGAGGTGACTACCGGCCCACGGGCTACGGAGGTCGCTGCCCTGCTTTTATAGCGGCGCGGTTGGTGTTCGCGGCTCGAGGAGCCTGATGACCTGGCAGACTTCGGTCTGGTTTTGTCCGATGCTGTGCCGGACTGTTGTGATGGACCACTGATGCTGTGCCGGTGATGCCGCCGAGGTTGTGCCGGCGATGGTGATTGTTGAGCCGAGGCTGTTCCGGCTATGTTGTTTTCCTCGGCTGGGCACCTACCGAGATGTTGTTGTTATACCTTCCGGGCGACGGCCCCGTTGGTCCCTGTGGCTCCGACCACTGAGATTTGCAGATCTGTATTCTATCGGCCCGCAGGCGTGACAGAGGTTCCCTGCCGAACCCTTGAGTAGTGTAGCTGCGTGTGGGGGGTGCGATGTCGCGTGTTGTAAGACTGCATGTGCCTGCAGTAGGTCTCCTCGGGAGACTCGTTGTTGATTGTCGGACTGATATCCTGTTTTACCCTTCGGGGGAACTGTTTTCCATTTCTGTCTATGTCATGACATGCTACTAGTATGATAGGTTCATTGTGTAATGCATGCATATATAGGTGAGTTGGCATACGGGGTTTCCTTCTGGAAACTCAGGCATTTTGTTATATATTTTCAGGACCGCAGTAGGTCCAGTGGGGTGGTGATCGGCGGGCGCGCGCGTTTGGAGTCGGATCCTCTAGTCAGACCACTGAGGTCCACATGATTACGTTTATCTTCCCTTGTCGTTTTGTTGTAATCATGTTTTCATTTTGGCAAACTCTGATGTATTATGGTGCACCGCTTATTTATTTATGAAAAGTAACAGTCCCGCCTTGATTATTGTGCTCTTGGTCTTGTTTATGAATTTTTAAATTTTCCGCTGTTTCGGGATGTTACAATTACTGAGATAGTGTGCGGCTCTAATAGAATCGTATGCTTTAGTAAAGCATCTCTTTCAATCGATCAACCATTGAAATTACATAGGATTTGTTTAAAAGGAGTGATTTTGCCATCAGCAGTTGAGACACCTGGTGTCACAAATCACCATCACCAATTCATCACCACCAAATTCTATCTCTAGAACTCTATATGCATTTGCAAAAGAGCCAAACACCAAAATGCAGGTCCTGTCTAGTTAACTCCAAGACACCTTTTTTTATGCAAATCGGAATCCCTTGACGTAAAAATCTATTCAGACCATCAATGTTAGTGCTTAGGCCATCGCGAAAAATTCCTAACCTCAACGCCCTTGACGCTATAACCCATAATCTTCTAGGCTTGTTGTGACTTGCCACAAAAGGATCAATTCAAACGATGTTACGACTTTAGCTCGTAAGACTCATGTCGTAAGGTCTTGTTATTGTTGTGGCGTACCTTGTTCACACACATTGGCAACATTGACCATTTGAAACTTTGGGTATAGTTGCGCCTACAATGCCGACATTACACTAATTTTTTGTGTTATTGAAATGTTTTATTACTCAAATGCACAAATGCGTTATTGAAATATTTAATTAAAGATATGTACGAAGGAGTTGAAACTAGCATTAGAATTTGTGATGATGTGACTAAAGTTTTTCCGATTAAGATTTGACTTCATCATGGTTCAACTTTAAGTCCATATCTATTTGCTTTAGTAATGGACGAGGTGACAAAAGACTTACAATGTGATGTTCCATGGTGTATGTTTTTTGCGGATGATGTAGTATTAATTGATGAGAGTAGGGTAGGTGTGGAGAGAAAACTAGAGTTGTGGAGAAATTCCTTAGAAACAAAAGTGTTTAAACTAAGTAGATATAAAACTGAATATATGAAATGTTGTTTCAGTACCGTTAATACCGAGAAAGAGGATATTATATTAGATGGGCAAGTTGTACGTAGAAAAGATATTTTTAGATATCTTGGATCAATACTTCAAAAAGATGGGGAGATCGATGAAGATGTTAACCATAGGATTAGAGCAGGATTGATGAAATGACGACAAACCTCAGGTATCTTATGTGACAAGAAAATTCCACTTAAGTTAAAAGGAAAGTTTTATAGAACCGCGATAAGAACTGCAATGCTATATGGTGCGGAATGTTGGGTCACTAAAAGACAACATATACAAAAGATGAATGTATCTGAAATGAGGATGTTGAGGTGGATGTGTGACCATACGCGAATGGATCGGATTAGAAATGAAGACATTCGTGAGAGAGTTGAAGTTGCTCCAATGGAAGAGAAAGTTATCCAACACAGACTGAGATGGTATGGACATGTACAAAGAAGACCTATGGAAACACCTATAAGAAGAGGAGTATTGAATCGGATCGAATACATAAAAAGACGAAGAGGCAGACCACGATTGACTTGGGAGGAAGCGGTCAAAAGAGATTTAAAAGATTGAAATGTTTCTCGAGAATTTGCATTAGATAGAAACACGTGGAAGAATGTGATTCACGTGCCTGAATCGTGACTCCTTAGAGTTTCATTTCTAACATACCCCAACTAGTTTGGAATAAAATACTTTGTTGTTGTATTTAAATATTTTATTACGATGATTTGTGAAAATATAAACATAAAATAATTGATCTACACGACGGTTCATATAATTCAAATGACAATTAAATTTACAAAAAACATTACCAATAACTACAACTAATTTCAACGAAAAAAAGAAGAAGAAAAACACATAATGGGTGCCTACCCCGCCTCATATTGTGCCGGAATGGTATTTCCTACCGATCCATGCCATTCTTCGAAGTATACCTGACAAATCGGGGGATAATGCCTTGTCCCTGGACGGGTCGATCGGAGGGACCCCCTCCCCCTCCCCATCCACCTCGCACAACGCCAACACAACCTCCGCCGCCGTCTCCAAGCACCTCCGGAACGGCGAAACGACGACCCGGTGCACCGGGAAGCCCAACCCCATGATCTCCCTCCCGGCGTCCCTGGCCCGGGCCTTCCCGGCGTCGGTGAGCGGCGTGTCCCACGGTCGCGACGCCGTGAGCGCCCAGTCGGGGACAACGCTGTCGAGGCGGTCGGCGTGGCGCATGACCACCATGTTCTGGACGAAAGCGGGGGCGGAGGAGGGGTGGATGATGAACCGGGAGGTGGAGGTCGGGGAGGAGAGCCTCGAGGTGGAGCCTCCCATGGCGGTTAGGGTTAGGGTTTAGGGAGGATGGGTGGGGTTGGTTGACATTCTGCTTTCCCGGGAGTCTCGCGGGTTTGAGACAATTGCGGTTGTCGGCTGTTTTCCCGTTTCGGATATTATTTTTCCCCCCGGAATATTCGCTCCTTTTTCCGTTTCTTATTTTTAGGTCGGTATGACTTTACATTTCTTTTATTTTTATCTACTCGGGTCTGAAACCGTAATTCAATTTCTAGTCTTAACAATCCGAATAGTTTTTATCTCATAAGTGACCTAACCTCAATTATTTATTCAGACCAATGCGACAAGCTCTGCCAATTTGTTATGCTCCGATTATTTTAACGAGCACGAATGAGGTTAGTCCAATATCGGAAATCAAATAAAAAGGTTAATTATGTTTTGATAAAAATGCAAGCAAAAACCTATCTATTATTAATTTGTGGTTGATTGCTATAAGATATCTACGTTTCATTCATTCTGTATAATAATAAACATCGTTAATTACAGTTCGTTATTCTTTATTATGTCTTCACACTGTGTACTACTCGTTAAACTTCAAAAGACAACAATTATCCTCAAGATCTTTCGTTTTGTAATATCTTGCTCATCTACATTTTAAAAATTCATTATTTAAACACATTTGTAATTTTTTACGTTGTATCCATAATATATTCATAAACCTAGTTTTACGTGAAAGATTATCGAATCGGACGCAGAAAATTAAAAAAACACTACAAATATGTATTTAAATAGTAGATTTTTAAAATTCCAGATAAAAAATATTACAAAACGAAAATTCACGAGAAAAATTGTTACGAAACAAAATGGTAAAATATTACAAAATGAGTAATTATTATCTTTAAAAGTTTATTGATGAAAAGTGATACGAAACAGAAGGTTAAACTATAATTAACCCTAATAAATAACAAATACGAACACAATATAGAATCACAAATACGTACAGTACCGCAAGTCCCGCAACCATTACAACAAGGGGACAAATAAAACATTTACAAGGCAATGCCACATTAATTATTAAACACGATAGAGACAAGGAGAACACGATGAATGCATCAAACAACGACAAGAACCACGCAGGACTAGTGAACGTCAGCTACCTGAAAAGATGGTACTACGAGGAACGTACATTCTGGCCCAGAGATGCTTCCCTTTGATGACGAACTTGGCCGTGCCTTGCCCGTTCAAGACGGTGCCGATCATCGTCGGGCTGGTGAAGACTACCCTTCCGTACATCGGGCGCACCCCCAATGTGGCCTTCTCGATCATCACCACCTCAACGCAGGGTCCATACCTCCTACAAATTAACGTTACATGCTATATAAATGAAACTGCGAAGCATATATGCCAATTAATGCTTTGGGAAATAATGAGATTAGTACGTACGCATTGGCCGAATCACCAAAATTTAGAAATCATGCGTGCATGGAATGCTTTTTTCAGGATCTACCAACTTTTTTGATAATAAGATCGACCAAATGCAATGCATGCCTGGAGATATCGAATTCCTTCCAAGGAATTACTTTAAATTAATTTCTGAATATTCGAGAGATAAAAGAGTAACAAGAATAAAGGTCATGCAGTGGATAAGAGCATAGATCACCCGTGAGGATTGATATGAAAATCTTACATGTGATCAGACAAAAGACCAAACCCAAGTAAATACATATCGAACAAGTTGAAATAATCCAACATCTATGCAAAAAGGATTCGCGCATGTGACATGTTAGAAATAGTTCAATATCGTTTAATTTAAAGATTTTTTTACATGAATTGTAAGCTGTAAGATCTATCTATTCACCACCAATTGATTTTAAATTTTATTCTCACACTTTAATATGATTTCTGACTTTAAAGATCCAATATTCGTCTTACATATTTATCATTGTTGTTATCCACGCGTAGACACACACTCAACTTATTATCAATCGGTTAACAACACATACTTAGACCATCTCTTATCATGACCTGGACGACCTGGTCATTAGCTCTTTCTCTTTTCAAAATCAGCTTTCTCTCTCTTCCACATCAGCTTTCTTTTTCCTCAACCCACTTTCTTCTTTTTCCTACACTATTCACCTCTTAACCACAACCCACAACAACTTATCTCTCTCCTCCACATCATTTCGGGGTCCATCTTGGTAAAATTTTAAAAAAAATTAACAAAAATTAAAAAAAATCAAAACAATTATAAAACATATTTTCAAAAAAAACTCAAACAAAAAAATCAAAAAATCAAAACAAAAATAAAACCAAAAAAAATCTTATATTAATAAAATAATAGACGATCGGGTCGACGACCCGGTCATCCACGACCTTGTTTTTCTGCTGTTAAAAAATTTTTAACCGGATCGTGAGGTCGTTCACGGCCTCAAAAAAATGCCGATAAGGAATGCTATTAATGCAACTGAAAATGCAACCAATATGAGATTGGAGAGACAAATGATAACGATGCAAAGTAATCCACCTTTGGTCTATGATGTCTATATATTGAAGATATCCAACCTCTATAAACAATTAATTAATTGGTACACCAAACGACGTCCACAACCCATGTTAATTACCATGTGCGCATGCATGAACGTCGAAACCATCTACCACGTGAGTATCAGAAACTGACTGATGCATGCATGCATGCAAGTAGAACACTTTAACTACCTGCGTAGTGTAAGACCCAGTGCATATGCATGCATGGATGCATGCGAGATTATTAATTAAGTACGTACTCGGTAAAGAACTCTATAATATCTTCCCTACTAATAGGATGCCCTTTAGAGAAGGTGATGAACATCGACCTCCGGTCCTCCGACGACTGCCCCTGCGAGACCGGCGCCCATGGCCTCGCCATCGGGCTCAAATTGAAAGCCACCGGAGCCGGAAGCGGTACTAGATTTGGAAGCAACGGCGGTATATTCGTCGCCTCCACCACCGGCAACGAACTGCTCCCCTCCCCGAACGGCTCCATCGCCACCCCACTCGTCATGAGCAACCTCCGGTAAGCCGGGTGGTTCACGTCCCTCGCCACCTTCGCGAGCAATTCCTCGTCGAATATGACCCTACAAACGTTCATCCTTATCCCGTTGACTCCCTTGACGGCGTCTTCCCGGAGGAAATTGAAGAATCGGTGGTTGACGGGGTGCATCATGAGACGCGCCATGTTAGGCAGGTCGATGTCGGTCCGGACGGTATCGGGGTTGTAAAGGACGTCGAGGGAGGACTCGGCCTCGGCCACGTAGTCGAGAACGACCCGGTCGTCGAAGGAGCCGACGAAGCGGATGAAATGGTAGTAGTTTATCGACTCCAGCCAAAGCCAGAGGGCCATGACGGAGTGCATGGCGTCGGGGTCGAGGGAGAGGTGGCGGGTGAGGCGGTGGAAGAGTTCCCGGTCCATCTTGTGGAACAGCATCAGGTCGATCAGCGTCGGGGGACCACCGGAGGAAGTCGTCAACTCGATCGGTGTCGGGTGGAGGGGTGAGATTGGTCGGGAGTGGGGAGAGGGTTTAAGTAGGGGTCCCAGGGAGGATTGGTGGCATCCGGTAGGAAGAAGAGGCGTGATGGTTGGCTCCAGGTGAGGTCGGAGGGTAGTTTCGGTAGGTTTCGAAATGGGGAAGGCGGAAGGAGGAATGTCTGTTGGTAGTTATGGAAGTTGGTGGAAAGAATGACGGATTTGCCCTTGCTTGGATTTAATATGTGCACTCCAGAAAATGGAATAGCCGCGCATGGTTATTAATGCGAGAGAGGTTGTCATCCGGAAAATATAATTTAAAAAAAAAACAATTTACTCTAATTTCATCCATTGTAACTTAGATTGAGACTATGACTGGAGCATTTGGTTGAGACAAGTTTCGTTTGCAAAAAAGTGCCAACCCCTTAACAATCCAATAGCTTCTCCATGGTATATAAATGATTCATTGTTTTCTAGAACCTAGCACATTCGATTTCATTTGCTGAAATAGGAGATGTAATTTGTGCACTAAAAGGAAAAAAAATTGAGCTGGTCAGCAAACAAAATATAAACTCAAATCCAAATCAACTCTAGATTAATTTCTACATTTACCTGCGCAAATGCTTATCTGTTGTAATTAATGGGTTCCTATATTTGGGAATCTAAGTCATTTTTCGATAAGCACCGGTAGACGCAAAAGCATTAGCTGATTAAGAATTATTGAGCTATCAGTCTATAATTATAATTGCCCAACCTCAACCCCACCGTATTCTATAATTAAAATGCAACTTCGGCGGTCACACATTGTTTGAATTTTCAATTATATTAAAAACCGGAAGTACAATGAAAAGCTTGACCACCAAAGAAATGGAGGGAATCATGGCCCCATACAGAATAAACCAATATGGCAAGTAAAATCGCATGCATATTGTAATTGACTTCCTATATTAGGGTATATCCACTTAGAAATTGACGTTGTAATTGAAAGAATGAAAGGTACCGAAAATTAACACATTTTTTGATGCAAAAGGCACGGGTTGATTGAGAATTCTGGTAAAACATTTGATATCTATATGTAGGGGTGCACATGGGTTGGGTTCAACCCAAAACCCAACCCGAACCCGACTGGTTGGGTCGGGTTGGAGAGGGGTTCGGGTTGGGTCGGGTTGGGAAAATCAAAAACCCGAATTTTCGGGTCGGGTTCGGGTTGAGGGGGTCGGGTTGACGCAACCCAACCTGAACCCGGTTTTTATTTTTTATTTTATTTTTTTATTTTTATTTTTTCCCAAATAAACCGGTCGACCGAACATCACTCGGTCGACCGTTTCCAACCCGAACATTTCGGGTGTTCAAGCCACCGGTCGACAAAACCCGACCAAGTTTGGGAGAAAATTTCCGAATTCGGGTTCAACCCAATCCGACCCGAATTTTTCGGGTTGGATCGGGTTGAACCTAAACCGGTTTGGGTTCGGATTCGGGTTGGGTTTTTTCCCAACCCGAAAATTTCGGGTTGGGTCGGGTTGAGGCCCAAACCCGACCCAACCCGACCCATATGCACCCCTATCTATATGTGCATTTTGCGTTGATTCTCCTAATATACCCTAATTACTACGAGCAAATGTACCAACGTCTAGTAAGTTGTCATTACTGAGCTTCTAATTTATACTTGCAATCGCCTAAACTCAGCCTAATATTCATCTATCTTGCGTCGTAGATCTAAATATACGGTTTGCATTTTCAATTATATTAAAAATTGAAAGTATATCGGGGAACTTAATCATCAAGGAAACGAAGAGAATCGTCGTCTGAGAATTTGCATGGCAAGTAATTTTGCATGCTTGTTTTTTGAATCATCCATTATGATTTAGCTAGACCTTCTTTATGGTCCATTAGTTTACATTACTTTTTATGTAAAGCCTCCGTAAAATTCATTGTATAATTTTCTTATTTGTGAATCCTACACAAATAATTCAGTTTGATTAATTAATTTGTTACATAAGTTGGGCCTAATAACAACATTGAGCATTGGGTTTTGTACGAATGATTGGATCCATGCGTGAAATCTAGGCTCAAATCCAAACCGGCCCCAACCGGCCCAATGGATCCAATCGCAGCAAAACGAGGGAAACAAAGCCACGTTGGTTAAAAGTTAAAACCCTTTCCCCCAATTCCGATTCCTCTCTTCTCTCGCTTTCTTCCGCTCCACCTTCAGCTTCTGGTACTCTCCCTTTCTCCGATTTAATCTTTAAGTTTTTTTTTCTCGAACTCTGGAAGTGCGATTCAGATCTCCACACTCCTGCTCGTACTGTCGATTTCGGTTTGCGTGTCGAATTTCGTCGCACAACGAAGTGAGTGGTTAGGTTTTCAAGAGACAGTTTAGATTAGTGGGTGCCGTGCCTAATTACTGGTTTCTGTCAGTTGTTTCATTGGATATGTGAATTTTCTCTTCACTGAGACCATGCTTTCTTTGCCATAATTAAATTGCTTGGATCGAATTCCATGTAATTAGATTTCATTTCTATGAATTGAATTTCATGTTATCAAACTACGTTTTTTGCTAACATTGGAATCCAGCACATGCTTCACAATGTGTTTTTTTTTAATTTAATAAATCCAGAGAGGTTGTTGAAAGTCCGGCATACTTCCAGCAATATCAAAGTTGAGTTTGGACGATGTGATAATGTTTTAATAATTTGAAACGAGTTAATTACATTACAATGTAACTGAATCATGACATGCAATGATGCAATCCAATTACCTTGAAAGGGGTTTAATTGAATCACCTCTGTATTTAGATTACAAAGTGATTACAACCTTCAATTTTCTCAACCAAGCAGTGAAATGTAATACAGAATGTAATTTCATTAACATTACACCATCGATTACATTTAACCAAGCATTTCCAAGGGTGGTGTCAAAAATTTAGGTTATCATAGTCGGATTTTGTAAGGATGGTCCAAAAATAATTGGAAACACATTGGTTTGGTTTGATTTGGAGTTTGATTAGGTATTTGATTATACAAGGATAAATAGATACTCATGTACTAGACCAATTGAAGGAAAATAATATCTACCTACCTTATTACGGGGTATCAAAAGTTCAAGAGGTCAAAATCAAGGGGTCGAATTGTCAAAATTCCACAAGGTTTTTACAAAATAGAAGAATATCAAAATCTAAAAGAGTCTTATCATGTGGCACCACCACCGACCATCACCATATTTTGTTGCTTTTACTTCTTCATAAGTCGCATTGTTTTATGATTTTTAGTTATTCTATTGTTTGGTATACTTGGTCCTACATTCCACTGACTGTGGTTTTTGGAGAGCTCACTTAGTCTGCACTGAAATTATTCATCTTGGTTTGGTTTGGTTTGTTGAGAGAAGTAGTTGTGCAGTTGAAGTGAAGTTCCACTAGTGTTATCCATGACCATGTGATAAGTCATGCAGTTGCAGTTGCAGTAGCACATGTTCCTTTCCAAATGATTTGGTTATAATCTCTGACCGTGATGGTGTCTAATTTTATGTGCTCATTCCTTTTGCACTTTCACACTATCATGTTTAATGATATAACTGTGAATCTGTGATACGATTATTCATCTATTCGTCCATGTAGGATCAAGTTGCAGTTTGGGAGTCGGACTCACTTCTTCTCCCGCAAGTCCACATTGTATTTCTCTTCTGTGGCTTGCCATGGCTCAACAAAACACTCTACTCGTATGCATTTACATTTTCTTCTACATGTCTTTCAAATTCCACCGTTTTTGAAAAGTTCCCTAAGATTTGGAAGAGAGAATTGTCAATTAAGTACTCCATTAACTTATCAACGTTCTTCGCAACTGCCTTAGTCTTATTGGCTGTTTCTTTGCAGTCTGTAGATGAATTGGTGCGTGAGGCAGAGCCTTCTGATGGTAAGTACTGTACCCTTCTCTTACGGAGCTTATTAGTAGATGTTTTATTTAAGAAAACTATTTTCAACTAGGTTGATCTCTTTTCCATAAGCTCAGTAGTTGCAAGTCACCCTTAACTGGGTGATAATGGTAATCCGAGGTACCTACATGGGAAGGTTCAACCTTACAATTCAACATTGAAGCGCGATCCTGAACCAACCTTACAATTCAACCGAGGATTTGTACCAATTAACCAATAGCCCCGACACCCATTCAAAAATTGTCATTAAACAATACAACGTCCTCACCGCCTCTCGGTAACCATTGCAAATAAGTAGTGTATCGTCCGCATATTGAAGAAAATGGATTCCGTTGCTAGACTTACTCACTTTGAAACCCTCCCAACTTTTATTTCTTTTAAGAGGCATGGTTCAATACTTAGGCTCTGCATTTACATTTTTACACATGTAACTCCACGCCTTGAACGAAATGCTTTGCAGTTACAGTTCATTGTTCCTTATGATTGATTTTTTGGTTATTAGCAGCATTGCTTGAATATGTTAATATATAATATTTGGTCTTTAAACTTGTAAGCAACAACGAAAATTCTAACCGGCGATGATTTTTTTACATTTGCTTTACTTGGGTTTGTGTTTGTTCTTGTGTGATACCTTTTCATGTTTTAATTGTTGTCTTCCTTTTGAAAACACAGAAAAAAGTAGAGAGGAGACTCTTCGTCAGGTAATTGATTCTATTTCTTATAATTGAACAACATTATTAGTTATGAAAACTTGGAACTTTTTGCATCATAACCCTTGCACGAGCCATTTGTTACCAGAAAAATAGGGTGCTTGTCACCTCTTTTTGCTGTCTATCACTGCTTTGGTTCCAAAATTAACCCCTTTCTTTGCTATTTTGCAGAATCTAGATGAAATAATACATGGAAAAGAGTCTTTCAACGGTGAGCATATCTATTTATTTATTCACTGTGCATCATCATCATCAACTTAACCCAATGCCTCAGAAGAGGCTCCCGCCTAAGCGAGGTAAGGGGGGGTCGGATGTACGCAACCCTACCACTGTAAAACAGTGAGGTTGTTTCCAAATGATGCAAATGCAACTGACCATCTGCGATTCCACAATAAAAGAAATGCATATCGTTTAAATAGCTCTTTGATATAGTCCATGATGCTCTAAATGTCAAAAAACAACTTAATCTTTGACACAGTGGAAATGGACATGTAAAAAATTAAATCAAAGTTTTCATTTTTTCCATTGTTATTGCAAGAAGAAGTGGGCAAACTGTAATGCATTTACGAGTTAACAAGGGAATTGGTCCATAGCTGATTATTTCGTATAATGACCAAGTGTTCTTTTTTAAAAGTTGGTTTTCTTTGTGAACTTCTGTCGACCATGGATGAAACTTGAAAGTATGGGGTTGTCATATACCTTCCAAAATAGGATAGCATCATATCTCAATCAAATGAAAGGTATTATGTAGGAAAAGCGTAATTATGCATTTGAATCCTTGAATTTGAACTTATATTCGTATTCACTGTTTTACACAAATACTATCATCATTTATAAACACTGGAGTTCAATTAAAACAGACTAATTATTCCAAAACACATTCCTTAGCTTAATGAAAATGTGAAAAATAATTAAGTTGGGCAAATTAAAAAATTGAAAACAATGTGATTTTGTAGTTGAATGGTCATAGACTCATAGTTAAGTTCCGATTCAAGTTTATAGTCAGAACATAGATTATTGGAGACAAAACACAAACGACTAAAACAGAATCCAGAGTTTTCTTTGTTATCCTCGAAATTTCACTTGCATACGTGGTTTTACATGTGATTTCTTGAAGACCTTGGAAACTCATTCGACAAAAGTGGAAAGAAAAAACTTAACGAGGGTATGGGAGAGGCAACAGGAAAAGAGATTAAATGGGAGTTGGTTACCTAAATGTGAGTCTGGTTCTTAAAACAAAAATCTGTCTTCACGAAATTTCCTATACAAGAGGGATATATTTGACCGATTCTTCAGTTATCAAATATAAACATCATATCCTGGAGTTTCTATGGATATATTTAACAAGATGCCATCGTATATGTCCAATATTAACTTGATATTCTGCTCAATTTTTTCAAATTTCAACGGAACAGATGCTCAAAATGATGAAAATGAAATGGGAGCTTTGAGCTCAATAGTTTTATAGTTCTTACCTGCATAACTTTTTTTTCCATTCTTGTGTTTTTCTGATGCAGTAATACGGACCGGAAAAGAGATTCTTTTTCAGGTGAATCATGCTGATGGTTCTGTTTATGTGTAAAAACACGGCAAGACCACATGATATCTGTGAATATTTACTAGTTATGGGTAAATTTCTGCTGAGAGTCATTTTAGTCTAACATTTGACGCTATATGACACCGCTTAGATACCTTGTCAATGTTTAAAAGAAAATCAAAAACAGAAATTGTCTGGTCTAAGGGACAATGGTTCTACTATTTTTAAGCAACTTGCCGGCTCCTAATTGCATATTCTTAGTTCATATTTTCACAAATGTTCTGTCGAGTTGTTACGACCTTGATTTTCAATACCTCTCCTTTGGACCTCCCTTTTGGCCTGTCAAGGGATAAAGGTTATGTTGTTTTCTTCTATTCTTTTTTGAGGTATCACAGAACACAAAATATGGTATTGATCCAATAAAACAAGAGATGTACTGGGTGGATGGTGCCAGTCCATATTACTATAGCATCCCTTGTTCTCTAGCTTTTGTGCAGCTACCTTGCACTATCTCTATCGTCTTCAAGTTGCCCTAGTAGTGGCCCAGAAGAGCCATGCTTAATCTATGAAGCACAGAAGCTTCTAGTTCAATTTTTTCACTGACATTAAGCTGCAAGATACTGTGGTTGTAACTTCTTCACAATACGATGCCATTTGGCCATTTGGGACAATCATAACTCTTAAATCTAAATGCATGTGAACAACTATACCATTTTTCAACACTCCCTCATATGCATCTTTCGTAGGTCTACACGTGGGAATACAAATCGTGATTGGATTTGTTGCTCCGTGACTGGACTGTGAAATCATATTTAACTTTGTAGTTTCATTTGAAGGAAAGTTGCTGTAGATTTGTGCAACTGTGTTCAACTCGCCATCATTTTTCAATGCCATGATTATTCTAATCTTAAACAGTCAACACTTTTTAGTACTTCTTAGATGTGAGTGAGTTGCTAAGTATTGTAACAATGTTTTGGCTAAGGGAGGTATTTATGTTCAATTCTAACGTAGAAAATCACTTTGTTATTTCACAAGTAATCAACTTCTTGAAAAAATAGCAACTCTCTATTCAACCTTTCTCATTTCTGAAACTTGCTTTGCATGGGTGACATTTGTTGTCGAAAAACTTTCATCTTGGAATCGTGCTAGGTTTTTAGCTTTAGCTTCTCTTTAAAAACTTGTGGGCGTTAACGATTGTGATCTGATGTAGCATAGCAGGCCATTTTTGTGTCATGCTTTGAGGAGAATTGCCTTGTTAAAGTATTCACTTCATGTTACGGATATACTCCTCACCTATATCTTACTCTAATATTACTCATCTAGTTGTCCAATCAGTTAAGCATCTTTCCAAGTAATTATGTTCCGAGACAATTATCTTGTGGTTAAAGCTCTACATAAGCTCTCTTTTTTGTAGGAGGTCTACGTAACTCTTCATCCCCCATATCACGAGCTACAATGACAAAAATCTGCATTCAGTTAGTCATGACTCATGATACGGTTGTGTTTTTCTACAGAAGATCATTGGATCAAATTAACATTATGACGAACTTAGAGTCTTATGAAAAATATTTATTAATGATACTATTAGTCTATTGGAATGTCATCCTTCTGTAACTTATTATTCACTGGTAGGCTTTCAACTGGGAGTCCCACAAGCATGAATGGTGGAAGCACCTAGAAGAGAAGGTCATAGATCTTGCTGACTCAGGATTTACATCAGTGTGGTTGCCCCCTGCAACTCATTCATGCGCTCCACAAGGTTAGTGAAGGTTTTTCTTTCCCACTGTTTTTCTTTGGATTCTTCGTGTGATTGTAACATAGATAGATTTCCTTTTGTATTGTCAGGCTATCTTCCACAAAATCTTTATTCTTTAGACTCTTCTTATGGATCTCAGCATCATTTGAAATCTCTACTTGAAAAAATGAAGCAGTACAGTGTAAGGCCGATGGCTGACATTGTTATTAATCATCGAGTTGGGACAACACAAGGACATGGTGGATCTTACAATCGCTATGATGGAATACCATTGTCATGGGATGAACGTGCAGTTACATCTTGTTCTGGAGGATTGGTATGGTATTGTCTATGGTTATATTGTCTGATTTAACTCTCTAAATCAAAGAGGTGATATTTTTGTTAGTAGCATTACCCATACTTTTCTTTGCTTAAAGCTCTTACAACCTGTTTTGATCCTTTTGTTTCTGAAAGACTTCTGTTGCATTTGATGCTATGCTAGAGGATTCATAGTAGATAAACACGCCAATATGTCATTCTAGCAGTAAAAGCACCAACTTTCTCTTCGTAGCATCTTTAAAACCGGTGTAATGTCACCGCTCAATAATAATAATAATAATAATAATAATAGTAATAGTAGTAGTAATAATAATAATACTGGTGTAATGTCACCGCTCGATGATGATGATGATCATAATAATAATAGTAATAGTAGTAGAGTAGTAGTAATAATACTGGTGTAATGTCGACCACAGGTCCACAGGGCACAGGTTGGTATGCATAATGACTCGCTACTAGGAATATTTGCATTATTGACCCATTTTATGTAGTATTCATGCAAAAAATGGACATGTTTTAAAGTTTGCAACTAGGCATATGGTAATAAAACCTTTTAGCTATTTGAATAGTACAAGTCGTTAAGTATCTGAACAGGTCAAGATGTTGGATCAAGCTATCCTCCACTTCTGAGCATGCACTGCATTTATTTTTTCAATTCCTAACTTTCGGTTCTAGTTCTTCAACAGTAGTCTTCAAATTTTCCCTCCATCTGAAAACCAGGTTACATCCATTGTACCTATGATAAAAGAACCGAATTTACGAAGAGAGGTTAATGAGTTAATTCTAAACTACAAATTGATATGAAGTGTCGCGATAAAATTGGTTCAAAGAGAAATATTATCAAGTGAGAAGTTAAAATGAAAAGTTAATAATACATGGGACGCATCCAAACTTAATTATCCCTCAATCATCTGAACTGTCCCATCTTTTTAGGGAAACAAAAGCACGGGAGACAATTTTAGTGGAGTACCAAACATTGACCATGGCCAATCTTTTGTACGAGAAGACATAATCAAGTGGCTACGTTGGCTTCGTGCAAGTGTTGGTTTCCAAGATTTTCGCTTTGATTTTGCAAAGGGGTCAGGGAACCTCTTTTCTCATTCAAATGTTTTGGTGATCAACTATCACGTAGCGTTAAACACTGACTCCAGTTTTCTTATCTTATTACATTAATACTCGCAGTTATGCTGGAAAGTTTGTGAAGGATTATGTTGATGCATCAAAACCACCATTTGCTGTTGGGGAGTACTGGGATAGTTGCAGCTACAGTGATTCTGTCTTGGACTATAACCAAGGTACTTGAAGCTTTTAGACTTGGGTAGTGTTGTGGAGGAATTAATTTGAAAATCATCCTGTTGAGAGGGAAGCTATTTTTCAGTTTTTCACGCAATGTCTTGTAAGCAATGCAATTTGTTTGCCTTTGTTCTGTAAACGGATTTCAATATAAGACCTCCATTAACGAGGTTGTCCCGCCCGGACGACCCCGTAACGCCCGGGTCGTCCCAGACTCGGTCATCCAAACGACACGTTCGATGACCAGGTCGTGGAAGGGACGTGCCACGCGGTGCGTCCCTGTTGGTTGGTTTTTTGTTTCAATTTTTTGTATATAATTGAGTTTAAATGATTTGGGGGTATTATTTTGTAAATAGTTGGGTATTTATTAAGATTTATTTAAAATAATTGGAATAACTTTAAAAAAGTCTGGGGTTCCGATTGATTGTTAATATTTTTGAAATTATATTTGAGTTAGATTAATTACATTATTTAACTTAAAATTACTTAATTTCCGAAATTAGACTAGAATGCAACGGTTAAATTGAAAATAAGAAGACGATTCAGACGAAACGAAAATTAATTGTGTTTTTAATAATATGCATTTTCATTTTAATGAAATTTAGGTAATGTAATCTTTTGTTGTATTGTGCTACGTACAATCGTTTAAATAAATTTATATTTTGCTTTATTATTAATAATAATTATTATTTGCTAATTAATATATGTTTTGTTTGAATTATTAATATTTTGGGTAAATATAATTGATTTTGGAATAAAATAAAAGTTAGTGGAAATAAAAGATGATGTGGAGGAGATAGATGAGTTTTGGTTAAAAGGTGAATAGTGTTGGAAAGAGAAGAAAGTGGGGTGGGGAGAGAGAAAAATGATGTTGATGAGAAATAAAGCTGATATGAAAGATAGAGAGAAGAAAATGAAAGTTCATGACCGGGTTGACCATGATCATGGTTACGGATGACCTAAGTTTCAAAAAATATAAGGCTTCATTATATCAAGGTGTGCTCGGGTAGGAACTTAAGGAGAAAAGAAGAGAAACTGGAAAGGAAAATCTATATCCTTGTTCAGATATTGACTTTAAGAAGACAAATGAAGAGAAACTGTCCCATGCAAAATGGATCTTCAACTCTCTCTAAAATTAGAGAAAATTTGAGGAAAATGAAGAAAAACACGTGTCATAATTTCACATTCCAAAATGTCATCCTTTCCCATGATAATTTAACAGCCCTTTTCTGTTTAAACTGATCGGCAACTATCTCTCCAACTCTGCACGTGTTCTTCACCTCTCAAAGTTAACACAACCCTGTTCCACCTTTACGTGAGAACATAGAATAATTATTTGGATTTCATGATGTGCATTGGTCAGTTTATCTCTAGACACATTAGTTTTTTCATGACAACTATATGAAGTTCCATTGATGTACTTCCGTACACTTTATGATTTCCCCCTTATTTTAGATACAGGAAGCTTCAATGATTATTTCGAGTAAATGTTGTAATTTTCATTTGGTACATAACTTAGAAATATATGGTTTATTCTGATTACTTTTGCTTCCTACATTTGTAAGAAAGGTTTAAGCAAATTTCTGTTTTAATGTAAAGAATGGAGGAAGGTTGTTCGTTATTTTACGGTAGTATTTCTTTCTTTTCTCTCAATTCTATCCAAACGAAATAAATTCATTTTCTCTATCTAAATCAGAGGGAAATCATGTTCTTTCCTCTTATCACCTCCATCTCATGTATCCAAATGGACCCTTAATGTGCTTTATGTGCTTGGTAGAAATCATTCTTCTGTCATAAAGGGGTATTATCTCATTTGCATCATCAAACAATCTTAGGAATAATGTTGCCTTAGGCGTGTGTTAGACTTGTGAAAATTGGTTTATGTCGCAATTTTGCTCATCTAACCTGATAAATGCTGAGGTTTGGTGTAGATTGCCCGTCATGATTTTGCTCTGAATCTCATACACCATTGACCGTTAGGGCCATAACAATGTAACATGCTGTTGTTTTGTAATGTAAACAGACAAACACAGGCAAAGAATTATCAACTGGATTGACAGCACTGGAGGGCTGTGTGCAGCTTTTGATTTTACAACAAAGGGTATACTACAGGTACTACCTCAAGTTTTTTTGTCGTACTGAAATGAAATTTGATATTACAATACAATCAGACAATAATCTGTAAAAATCATTTGAAATAACAATTTTTCCTCTTGGTAACAGGAAGCTGTTAAGGGAGAGTTATGGCGTTTAAGGGATTGTGAAGGAAAGCCATCTGGAGTCATGGGCTTGTGGCCTTCCAGGGCTGTCACTTTCATTGAGAACCATGACACAGGATCTACTCAGGTATTATAGCAAGATGCTTCAAATTGGAACTTGTTTCAGATGAGTTCTTTCATGTCTGGAGCAAACTGAGAAAAGTTTTTTCTTCTTTTCCAGAGTCATTGGCCGTTCCCTTCAGACCATGTCATGGAGGTATATCTTTTGTATAGCTGCAGCCTGCATGCATGCTAGCAATGTTTAAAGATATTCTAGTTCAGTTTTGACCTATTCTGTATTGATAAAATGGTTCTGCTTTTCAGCTTTTGCATGCTACAGAAAAATTCTTCCAAATGTCTGTTTTTTTAAACACGTTATTTAACTTATTCATTATTGTTGTTTGTGTTACAGGGTTACGCGTACATACTAACACACCCCGGAATACCAACAGTTTTCTACGACCATTTCTATGACTGGGGTGATTCAATTCATAAACAAATCACTAAGTTGGTAAGCCATACACTATTGGCAATCAAACATGGTCTTATCTTTGAAATATCATTTTGCACTATTTTCCGATGTGTATTTATTGTGCAGACGAGCATAAGAAGAGACCAAGAGATTCACAGTCGTTCTAAAATTAAAATTTTGGAGGCAAATTCAAATCTGTATGCTGCAATTATTGATGAGAAAATTTGCATGAAGATCGGAGATGGGTCCTGGTGTCCTAGTGGCAACGAATGGGTGCTTGCAAATAGTGGCCATAGATATGCTGTTTGGCACAAGTAGTTATGGTTTGGCATACATGGTCTTCTCAAAGACTCGCGTACACTACTATTATGGAAGTCAGTACTTGAAAACTTGAAGTAAGATGATACTATAAATCAAGGATATTACAAGGATATGGTTCTACAGAATAAAATTTGTATTTACTTGCCCCTGCAAAACCCTTCCTCTTTTTCTTTAAATTGGGTGTGACAAATTCTAATATTAAATACCCTTTTTGCACTACACACTTTATGCTGCTTAAGTGCTTAACTTTGTTATTTTATATTACGCAACCATTTTGTACCCGATTGGGCAAGTGCCAGTCAGTATGGGTACAAGCGGGACTGGGCGAGGGAAAAAAATAAAAATCGCCAAGGGGATTATGCGCGGTGGGTTAGCTTGGGATGCATTTTGATAATCAAATATCCACTCACTCAATAAATTTGTTATGTGTGTATATATATGTCTTTTTATAGTCAATTTTTGTGACACTTAAAATTAAGAAATATTAAAAATTATTATTTAAAATCAAATTTAATTACATGTATTGTTATATCTTCAGCTATAATATGTCAAAATTTTAGGTTAATTGGAATTAATTTTACCGTTGATTTAAATTTAAATATTTTACAGTAAAATATTTAAATTTGAACGTTTGACATTTATTGAATTTATTGAATTTGTAAGTATCCATTTAATTTGAAATTTTTACCACATGTTTCTTATATATATGATATATCTTATTCATAAATTTTCATGGAAAAAATTAACCGACATCAGCAACTTTCGTGTGATACTATAGAAAAGATCAAAATAAGTAAAGAGTAGGATGAAAGTGCAAAATGAGAAATAGAAGGAGCAATGGCAAAAACAGTAGAGGACTAGTTGAGGCCTTGAGGGAATGATGGCCGCGCGGTGGGTCACAACAGTGGAGGTGGAAGTGGGAGGGGGAGGAGGTTGGCGTCGCTACTAAAGAAAGAAAAAATGAAGATGTGAATGTTGGAAAATGGGAGTGAGATTACTCAGATTAGTTGCAGGATAAGCGGAGTAGATTTAGAGAAATTACAACTGGTTCCTTTTATTACGTGGGTTGACCAATAAGTATTTATTGACCACAACCCAGGGTAGGCGTAACCCGCCCCTACTCCCTACTGGTCAGGTAAGATTGTATGAAATAAATGTAGCAAGGGATACTGCATTTATTTTATGAAAGTATACCGCATTTTTTTTTTGAAAATCAATTATACGGCATTCTCAACGGAGGACAGAGATCTCGAATCTTGCACGTCATGACATGCATGTCTTTTCCAATCCAATTACTAGAAAGCAAGGTTGATGGCATCTGCAGTTGTCTTGGTCTTTACTAATTCGTGCAGCAACTAATAAATAGGTCAGAATCTTGATGATTACAAGTATACTAATCATGAAAATTTGTTTCTTTTACTTGACATCTTGAATCTTGACGGGACTGATGTGATCCACTATCCTACTGCAAACAGTCACGCAGCTCCTCTCACTCCCTGCCGTTCAGAAACTTGGGTACAGTAACATATATTATTTAATTTAGATTGTCATCAAACCACAATACTTATTTGCGACTGCCACGTACACATCCATCTTTTTAGTAAACACCTATTTATTGTTCGAATGTTTGGACCATCTCTAGGGAGGTCGTGGATTAGGCGTCCAAACCAACGTGTTCCCGATGACCTGCCAACACGACCGCAAATGATGCCTTCCACGTTCAATTGTGCAAACTCGGGTGGTTTTTTTGTTCAATTTTGCGTCTGGTCAGGATGAGGATTGGGTTAAGCGGGGTATGCGTCACCTCAATTCGTTAATTTTTATTCACCTCATCCTGAATGGGTCAGGACGAGGAATGCCTTCAACGTCCCCCACTCTCAATTGGTCCTCAGTTTTTTTTGTGTGTTTTTTTCCAAAAATATTTTAAAAATAATTTAAAATCGTTTTTTAAATATATTTTTATGAAAATAAATTTTTTATTTGTTTATATTTTTTAGAATTTTTAACAATTTTCATGTTTGTCTAGAATTGATCTCGAAACAACGTGTATGTGAGAGAATGTAGGGTACTTAAGGTGTTTTTGTTGTGGTTAAGAAAAATTTAGGGAGTTAGTTTGAACTGACGTGACAAAAAGAGAAATTGATGTGACGGAGATAGAAATCAGGACGCCTGGGAATTGCATGATGCTCTTACTTTCGCACTTTTATTCTACAATATTTATTAGGTACCGCAATTTCCATTTTTTCAGAAATAGTCTAACGTCATCTCAAGTTTTTGTCACAATCAATAGATGTAATTCGATTCCGTACTTAGTAATAGATTGTGATTATGGCATGTTGGTGACCTACCATTTTTGTATAAGTTATTTTTGAAGAAGTTGCATTAGAATATTAGATAGATAAATAAGCGATTGAACTATAAACACACAACTCCATGTCTCCATTGATCATTATAGGTAGCAGGATAATGGTAGCACGTAAAAGGTCCCACGCAGAGAGAGAGAAAGAAATGGAGACCCCCAACACAATTTGAGAGGGAAATAAAGTAGGCCATGCACGCACGCACGCACGCACGCACGCACGCATGTGTCCCATTTAGCAATATCTGAAGTTGGCAGAGTTCAGAAATCGTGTATTGGTCTAAATTCTTAATTTGTCAACGCTTTCGAATGATCATACGCGTGCAACACCACTCTCTTCACCCGATCATCAATATTGACCTTTTCGTTACCAAAAACAATCACTTTACAGGACTATTCCAACATTCTATTGGAACCATTTTTTTTATAAAATATTCTATTGGAATCACTTAAAAGCCTATTAGACATCTTTCCTTTGTTTTGTTTTGTTTTGTTTTGTTTTGTTTTGTTTTTGCTTCTTGACTTCGGGAATTTAAGTAATTAGACTTGTTTGACTCGTGTCGTTTGTTGGCTTTCTTGGTTTTCTCTTATCAAAAGCTGAGAAGCCACAAAATGAACCATGTGATGAAGGAAGGACTCGACGTGGGAATTTTAATAATTAGACCTATATAGCATTTTCTTAAAGATATAGCATGTAACAAAACTTACGACGAATATATATATATATATATTTACCATGTTTCCATGTTCGTGATTTCACTTGTAGAAAGGCTTTCTACACCCTTACTTGCACTTTCAAGGCACTTCTGTGTACATACATTGACCGTGTTTCCATGTTCGTGATTTCACTTGTATCTTCTTCTTGTGTTCCAAATTCTTCTTTTCTTACACATTCCACGATCACACTACAAGATGTTTGTATAAGTTGATGTTCGAGCTTGCGTTGTTTTTTTCTTCATGTTTTTGGATGTATTGCAATATATAATGCTTCTTAAACGGATACGTAATTTTGATTACATACTAACCATATAATCAGCTTGTCTATACACAAAATAAAGATTATGATGAAAGGATATACTCCATATCATGTATAGTTAGATTTCTCATGGCTTCATCTTTACATGAAGATTTTCCTGCCAAATCCGGTTGGTTATTAATGAAGATTTACATGTATAGTTAGAAAATGGAATAGCCGCGCATGGTTATTAATGCGAGAGAGGTTGTCATCCGGAAAATATTAATTTTTAAAAAAAAACAATTTACTCTAATTTCATCCATTGTAACTTAGATTGAGACTATGACTGGAGCATTTGGTTGAGACAAGTTTCGTTTGCAAAAAAGTGCCAACCCCTTAACAATCCAATAGCTTCTCCATGGTATATAAATGATTCATTGTTTTCTAGAACCTAGCACATTCGATTTCATTTGCTGAAATAGGAGATGTAATTTGTGCACTAAAAGGAAAAAAAATTGAGCTGGTCAGCAAACAAAATATAAACTCAAATCCAAATCAACTCTAGATTAATTTCTACATTTACCTGCGCAAATGCTTATCTGTTGTAATTAATGGGTTCCTATATTTGGGAATCTAAGTCATTTTTCGATAAGCACCGGTAGACGCAAAAGCATTAGCTGATTAAGAATTATTGAGCTATCAGTCTATAATTATAATTGCCCAACCTCAACCCCACCGTATTCTATAATTAAAATGCAACTTCGGCGGTCACACATTGTTTGAATTTTCAATTATATTAAAAACCGGAAGTACAATGAAAAGCTTGACCACCAAAGAAATGGAGGGAATCATGGCCCCATACAGAATAAACCAATATGGCAAGTAAAATCGCATGCATATTGTAATTGACTTCCTATATTAGGGTATATCCACTTAGAAATTGACGTTGTAATTGAAAGAATGAAAGGTACCGAAAATTAATTTTTATTCACCTCATCCTGAATGGGTCAGGACGAGGAATGCCTTCAACGTCCCCCCCCCCCCCCCCCCCTCTCAATTGGTCCTCAGTTTTTTTTTGTGTTTTTTTCCAAAAATATTTTAAAAATAATTAAAAATCGTTTTTTTAAATATATTTTTATGAAAATAAATTTTTTATTTGTTTATATTTTTTAGAATTTTTAACAATTTTCATGTTTGTCTAGATTTGATCTCGAAACAACGTGTGTAGGATTTTAGCCTAATCCTAATCCTAATTGTGCCTTGTGGTTGATTAGGTGGTGATTAGAGATGGGTGGCTGAGATTGAGAGGAGATGGATGGAGGGCTTAGATGTGTTGGATTGGATGAGTGGTTGAGATTGAGAGGAGATGGAATGGATGGCTTGGATTGGATTGGAGGAGTATTTGGGGGGAAATCCTCTCTCTCTCTCTCGTTGCTCTCCCTCTCTCTCACTCGCGCGTTACTCTCTCCCTCTTCTGCTGTGCTGCTCCGGCGAGTGGAGATCTCCAGCAAGGTGAAGAGCGGCTTCGGGGAGTTGGTGGTTTGAGGTGAGTGTTACTCTCTCGGCTCGTTTCTGGCTCGTTTGGTTTCTCTCTCTCTCTTGACCTCACTCGGGTTTGGTGGTTGTGGTTAGATTGTGGAGGTTGCCGGAGGTAGTGTGATGTTGTGGATTGTCGAGGAGGAGTTGATCGTCGTTTGGACGCGAGATTCGTCGACGGATCGCATTTTGGGGAGACGTGCTCGTGGAGGCGTCGTCGTGGTTCTTCAAAGGTCTCTTCAGACCTTTAGGTATGTCAAGCTCACTCACTTAATTACCGTGAGTATTTGGAAGTCGACGGTAGGCCGTTCGGCTCGTCGCGAGTAAACTTGCAGCATATTTCACTGCCTGATCGGTCGACCAGTTTGTGCAAACGGTCGACCGTTCGTGAAGAGAATTCGGGTTCTGCCTCAAATCGGTCGAACGATGCCTGTGGGGCGGTCGACCGATTGTGCATAGGAGGCAAGTCTGGAGAGATTCGGTCGACCGGGTCCCCTTTGCCGGTCGACCGTGTGCACTGTCTTAAGTCGGTTGGGGGGCGTAGACTATATAAACGGTCGACCGCCCTTTGATCTCGTCCGACCGTGACTTAAGTGGACCTTGTGGTCGGTTCGACCGAATGAGGGTTCGGTCGACCGGTCTTGTGCGCTGAGCGTGGGAAACACTATGTTGGAATTCGGTCGACCGAGATGTGCTCGGCGTTCGACCGAATTCATGGCGCGAGTAAGGGATTATTCCCTGGACATATTCGGTCGACCGAGGTGTGCTCGGCGTTCGACCGAATTCGTTGTGGAGTTGTGGGATTTGTTCCCTGGTGACTTTCGGTCGACCGGGACCCCCTTTTGTCGGTCGACCGATTGGTCGTTTTGTTCGTTGGACCGGGAGTTGACCATCTAAACGGTCGACCGTCCCTTGATTTGGCTTCGACCAAACGAGTGTGGTGTTGGGAATCGGTCGACCGATGGAGTGCCGGTCGAAGTGGATTGCCCTGTATTTGCTTGATTCGGTCGACCGGGACTTTTGGTTCGGTCGACCGTTTGTGTCCTGTTTTGCACTATGGAGGTGTTGTGGTCGTGGTTGCCCGTGTGGGGCGAGTCGTGGTGCCGATGTTCTTCCGGCAAGTGTGCGAGGTGCACGAGGGTTGCGGTGGTTGGTTGAAAATAGACCTGGAGCTCCGTAACCGTGTGAGAGCTGTGGTTGGTTGAAAATAGACCTGGAGCCCAGCTAGTCTGTACGGAGTTGGTTGAAAATAGACCTGGAGCTCTGTAGTGCGTTCGGGTTGGTTAAAAATAGACCTGGAGCCTGAGCAGGGACCGCGTGTAGGGGTTGGTTGAAAATAGACCTGGAGCCCTTATACGTTTGGGTTGGTTGAAAATAGACCTGGAGCCCTTGGTCGTGTCGTGGTAGCTGTGGTTGGTTGAGATTAGACCTGGAGCCCAGCTTGGCGACGTGTGTGAGTCGCGGCGGTTGGTTGAGATTAGACCTGGAGCCCCGTGACTGTGTGGGTGCGGCGGTTGGTTGAGATTAGACCTGGAGCCCCGTACCGGTGGTGTGTCATGTGTTGGAGTTGAGAGCCCTGGTGTGCAGGGCGTGTTGTGATGCTTTTCTTGTTGAGTAGAATTGCATGCTAGGATGCTTTTATTTCATACATTTAGAGTTTGGCATACAGGGTTTCCTTATGGAAACTCAGGCATTGTTGCATGTTTACTTTCAGGTCGTGATCGGTATTAGGGGGTGGTGACCGAGGAGAGGAGCACCGCTACCGGATACAACTTTCTCTCAGTTGAGGTCGTGTGATTACTGTTTCTTGTATATGCTTTTGATGTAATCACAACTTTTGTATACTCTGATGTTCACATATATATATATATATATATAATATATATGTCGGTGCACCTGTGTTCTTTTATTGCGTAATATCCTCTGTTGATTGAGTGTTTAAAATTTTAAATTTTCCGCTGTTTTGAGGATGTTACAACGTGTATGTGAGAGAATGTAGGGTACTTAAGGTGTTTTTGTTGTGGTTAAGAAAAATTTAGGGGGTTAGTTTGAACTGACGTGATAAAGAGGGAAACTGATGTGACGGAGATAGAAATCAGGACGCCTGGGAATTGCATGATGCTCTTACTTTCGCACTTTTATTCTACAATATTTATTAGGTACCGCAATTTCCATTTTTTCAGAAATAGTCTAACGTCATCTCAAGTTTTTGTCACAATCAATAGATGTAATTCGATTCCGTACTTAGTAATAGATTGTGATTATGGCATGTTGGTGACCTACCATTTTTGTATAAGTTATTTTTGAAGAAGTTGCATTAGAATATTAGATAGATAAATAAGCGATTGAACTATAAACACACAACTCCATGTCTCCATTGATCATTATAGGTAGCAGGATAATGGTAGCACGTAAAAGGTCCCACGCAGAGAGAGAGAAAGAAATGGAGACCCCCAACACAATTTGAGAGGGAAATAAAGTAGGCCATGCACGCACGCACGCACGCACGCACGCACGCATGTGTCCCATTTAGCAATATCTGAAGTTGGCAGAGTTCAGAAATCGTGTATTGGTCTAAATTCTTAATTTGTCAACGCTTTCGAATGATCATACGCGTGCAACACCACTCTCTTCACCCGATCATCAATATTGACCTTTTCGTTACCAAAAACAATCACTTTACAGGACTATTCCAACATTCTATTGGAACCATTTTTTTTATAAAATATTCTATTGGAATCACTTAAAAGCCTATTAGACATCTTTCCTTTGTTTTGTTTTGTTTTGTTTTGTTTTGTTTTGTTTTTGCTTCTTGACTTCGGGAATTTAAGTAATTAGACTTGTTTGACTCGTGTCGTTTGTTGGCTTTCTTGGTTTTCTCTTATCAAAAGCTGAGAAGCCACAAAATGAACCATGTGATGAAGGAAGGACTCGACGTGGGAATTTTAATAATTAGACCTATATAGCATTTTCTTAAAGATATAGCATGTAACAAAACTTACGACGAATATATATATATATATTTACCATGTTTCCATGTTCGTGATTTCACTTGTAGAAAGGCTTTCTACACCCTTACTTGCACTTTCAAGGCACTTCTGTGTACATACATTGACCGTGTTTCCATGTTCGTGATTTCACTTGTATCTTCTTCTTGTGTTCCAAATTCTTCTTTTCTTACACATTCCACGATCACACTACAAGATGTTTGTATAAGTTGATGTTCGAGCTTGCGTTGTTTTTTTCTTCATGTTTTTGGATGTATTGCAATATATAATGCTTCTTAAACGGATACGTAATTTTGATTACATACTAACCATATAATCAGCTTGTCTATACACAAAATAAAGATTATGATGAAAGGATATACTCCATATCATGTATAGTTAGATTTCTCATGGCTTCATCTTTACATGAAGATTTTCCTGCCAAATCCTAGGTATAATTTCCAACTGTACCCAAACTTCAATTTTTTAGGGGCAAAAGGGTGGGTATTTTGTTTTAGTCCTATTGCACTAAAAACATCCATAATTAAGACCATGGTCAATCCGGTTATCAGATTTTTCTCTTTTTCACATCTATTTTCCTTATCTTTCACATCAGTTTTCTTTCTTTTCAATTCACTTTTTTTTTCATTCCAACATTATTCATCTCTTAAACACAATTATATACACTACAAAACAAAATTAAAACCTACACGACCCAGTCGTGTGACCCACGACCCGTTTAAGACGGCCTGATAGCTTCAAGAGACCTTAAATAGGAACATTCATAACGACCACCAAAGGCATCTTGCTTATGAGAAGTTTTAGATGATGTGAGTGCTTACTACTTAAGCATCTTGAAGAATTATCATAGGACATGATCATGACACGTGAACACATAAAAAAAAAGATGGGGTTCCTCAAAAAAACGGATTGCTTTCATCGAGTCAATAGCAGCAAACATGTCCATGTCCTAAAGTATTATGTGACAAGGGTAGACAAGGGTGTTCCTATGCAAAATTGTGTTTGTCATGTAATGATGTTCTTGTAAATCACTAGATTCTTCAGGTACTATTCGTGGTGGCTCCGACCAAATTATCTCTTCATGCTTGGAGGGAGTTGTCTATCATAACATTACATAAATTCGAAGTCATCATAACACTAGGTGGAAAATGACCTTTTGAAAAATTAATTAATTAAGCACTCTTATTCCGTTTGATTTGGGTTAGAACTAGTTATGATTAATGTCTAAACAACTTGGAAAGAAATAATTTTTTTATTTTACTTTAGCTACTCTATTTTATCATATTTAAAATTTCAAACATGCGAATATATCTATTGGAAATCGATCATTAGTTTTAATTAACTGGTGGAACGTTACAAATCTTCCAACGGATTGTAATGGTATCATTGAAAGAATGGAAGAAAACATTACACATTAATACGTTGGAGGTCTTTTCTATCAAAAGAAAAATGATTAATATTTGCATTACTTAACTTTAAATAATAACAAATACCTCCCATAAATTTTTGTTTCATAACACTTTGACTCATGAAATTTAAAAAATTATTATTTAAACACATTTTTTCAATTTTATTTGTAATTTTTTTACGTTATTTCTTTAATACATTCATAAACTTAGTTTGTATTGTATCCCTAGACATATTAGTACTGAATCCGACTTAATTTCCAATAATATCTGATATTTGATTCGACTCGAATTTTCACGTAAAATATATTAGAGATATAATGTAAAAAATTATAAAAAAATTAAGAATATATGTTGTTTAAAATTTCAAAGTCATATCAAATGTATAATTAATGGATAAACTGTTATTAACCCAAAGAAAAATATATGCACGTGGCCTTGGGGACATGCGGTTGGATAGTGGATATGGACCATTAAATACATAGACCGGTGGTGTTTGAAGGAGATGAAAGAGCTGGAGAGAGAAGCAATTGCATTTATAACAACTAAAGCTAGCAGAGTAGTTGTTGGACATATATTTGGTGTCTAGTGAATTGATGAGGAGGATTCACATATCAGACAACAAAATGTACAAACAATTTAATGATGTCAGTTTTCAACTCAACTCATTGCATCTACACATATTCTCCATCTCTAGAGTTGGATAGACAGATTGAACTTATAAATGTAAAAAAACACTTTCTGGGTGCAACAGTATTATGGCAGGTGCATGCCGCTTCACTATCCTCTGCGTATAAATAAACATAACCAGAACAATGTACGAAATTTTGTTATAAGAAAGGATTGGGTGGGTTACTGTACATTTGGATCTATTAAGAGTCGTTGTTTTATCACTTGGTGTTCGACATAAGTGTTGTCTTTGTCGGACTATTTTAAAGGGTTGGAAGATTTTTAGCTAGCGTGGATTTTATCTTACTTACGAAGAGTTGTAGCGAGGTCTTTTTACCACACCGGTCATCTTTGTAATTATTTGTTTGTGAATAATATACGCGGGGCAACCTGTCTTACTTGGCAAAAAAATGTTATAAGAAATAAGCTACTGTTCATCGTTGAAAATTACTTAAATCGTCATAATAATTATCATTTTGCCTATCACAATTTATTTAATACACACTTCGTCTTTTCTCTTAAAATAAAGTTTCTTCGTACGTTTTCCTCATTTTCTCAGTACAAACACCACGAAAATGTCTAGCGAAGCGCCTGAATCCAGTAAAAAAATCGGTTTGGACGTCTGGGTAAAACGTCCACATGGGTGAGGCATCTTAGTCATATGTCTCCCCTATGGTGGAGGCGTCTTAGCCATACGTCGCCCCCAAAGGGCAAACGTTTTACCCAGACGCCTCACCGATGGGGGAGGGGGTCTGGCTAAGACGTCCGTCCAAAAAAATAAATAAATAAAATTATACGGTGTGTTATATCAAATTATTTGAGGTTCTGTTGCAAGATTTCAGTGGTAACGGGTCAGATTACAATGAGTTTTTTTTGCAAGTGATTAAGATTCAAAAATTTCCAGATCCAACAATTTCAAGATCCACTTTTCCGGTGGTAAAACTTCTTGACTTACAACTACTACCTCGACAGGTCGTTCGGGGGTCTCGCAAATTTTTTGGATTTTGAAATTGTTGGATCTGGAAAATTTTGAATTTTCATCACTTGCAAAAACTCGTTGTAATCCAACCAGTATAATTAACTACGGGCGCAGGATCTGGTGAGTTGGTGATGTGTCAGACGATCGACCGTTTGCTTCTCGGTCTACCGAACATGTTACATGCGGATGACCGTGTTTCCATCGGTCCACCGTGATCGTAGAGACAATAACTTTTTGATCTTCATGGAATCCTTGGGTTGGTTACCGATCTCTACCTAGTCATCCGAATATTTATCCTCGGTAGCTTCGACATTTCTCTGGAAATCTCTATTCGGTGTACCGATGAGGTATCAATCATCTGAATATTTATCCTCAGTAGCTTCGACATTTCTCTAGAAATCTCTATTCGGTGTACCGAAGTGGTATCGGTCATCCGAATATAGTAATTATTAACTTAGTAATCAATTTATTTAGCAATTATCCAAATTTATAATCAATTATCTTTTTAATAAAAAAACTAGCAGACGTCCGCTAGAGCCGCCTCTCCCATGGGGGGCTCCGGCGGACGCCCGCTTTTTTTTTAATATAAAAAAGAAGGTGAATATTTTACCAGATTTGAGTACATCGGGACGTCCGTTGTCTTATTTACTGACATCCAAAACATTATTTTTATGATTATGAGAGGAAGACGAAAAGGGATGAGTGATAAGAGGGTGAAATGTCACGATATATGAGTAGAAATGAGAGAATGACAAAATGGTAATTCGTTGAGGGAAATTTAAGTAGTTTTCCGACAATGAATGACAATTCAGTATAAAAAATGTAGCTATAAATAGTTTGATATAATATTTTCTTTGTTTAGGGTGTGATGAAACGTTTCTTCTGTTGCTAAGCTAAAAACTGATTATGCATGCATGCGTGAGGTATAAATGTTCCTGATCATTTAAGATCTTTCGTTTTGATAACTCCAACCAAAATATGATCTTTCATGTTGGACTTCTAGGATTTGGTTTGCTAAATCTAGGGTCCAGGTGATCTTCTCAAATGGTGTAGATTTCCACAAAAAAAAACTCCTCTCCTGAAAATTAATGGAGGCTCATCTTTTTCAAGAAGACAAAGTCCTATAGGTCAATATTGACCACAAAGCATAGGCACCACCAACACGTATATATAACATTTAATTTACAGAGAAAAGGAGTTTTCTTGGGACTAAAAACACAAAATATATCATATCCACATGGGAAAGCAAGGAGTCTCTTGGGTTTGCTATTTTTTAGCATTAAATGTAGATGATAAATGATCCTCACTTTTTAGTTTTTACCCATTCAATGCTCCAAAATCAAGGAAAAGCTCTTCCCTCTCTCTCTCTCTTATTTCTGTCACCTTACATGCTAGCTTGCGAAAGGCCCATCACACTTCATTCTTTTACTCCCATTGCTCATGATTTCTTCTATAAATACTACCCTAGCTTGCACCTTTGTCTTCATCTACATATCACCTCCCTCCTGTGTCCAATTCAAGAAACAAAGTTGCCACTAAATGTTGCATGGCAACCTCTATCATTAGGTCAAATGGGTTTAGCAAAGAGTACCTTACATATTTCATTGGCATTCTGTCCACCTCCATCGCACACAAACTCCTCGCATCTAGTGCTTGCTTATCATGTGGAGGTGGCCATACTGCCAATTGAGTTCTGTTGGCTTCTCTTTGTAAAACCCATGTGATCATGCATGTGTTGATCGATCTTGTTTCTTTCAACTTGCAAATCTGCAAAAATCAATGAAAAGGTAAACATAGATCGATGATTAGATCATTAGACTTAGATTTTCTAGTTGTTTAGTCCATGTAGTCCTAGAGTCAGATGAGCTATCCTTTTCCCCTTCTAATTAAATGGTCTCTCATAGAAGAGACTTACTTATATGCGTGCAGGGAGGCCGTTTGTTCAAAAAAATGGTCTCATTATTTTTTGCTAAACCCCTGATATATGTCATGCACCATCACCTTTAGCTCTATTCCCGCCCAAAATTTGGTTTTCAAGTTGGTTACATCCTTTTTAGATATTCTGTTCACTTCAAGCAAATGAGTTTTTCATAGATTCTTTGTAGCAAGGCTTGCCGATAAGAAAGAATCATGTTGGTTTTGGTTTTGGTATCTTCCCTAACATTCCTATCCTTTGGAAGTACATCTAGTCTAGTATATAATTTCCATTATCAGCATTTCAAAGTAATTTTCCATATTTTCTTTCTTTAATACTCAAACTGTGCCGAGTTGCAATTTGTATTATTTATTGTTGATTTTTCTGACTTGATACTCCAGAAAAACTTCGCTCAAATCCTGCACCATATCTTTGGGTAAATATTTGGTTCTTTATAGGTATCTCTGAGTTCAGTAGTAGCCACTGAGACACTCCAAATCTTCTCTGGTCATGTTTGGCAGTGTAATGATAGTGCTGCATGCCTTCAAGAGGAAGTTGTGCATCACACTCAGCCTTGATCATCTATCAGTAATTATACACCTCACATGCCTCTCTATCGCAACCCATAGTGATAGTCATGTGGGCATATGACTCACCTTGTAAAGCTAACTTTGTTATGATGACTAACGTTGTAATATATTTGATTAACATTGTAGATCTAACGATCCTATGGTATAATATGTTGTTGGTGTTCAACATTTTGTACGGATGGGTATGTTTGTGGTTTACATGTATATGGATTTTAAGTGTAGGGTCCATTGGCTAATGTTTGCTTGAAGTGTGGATTATTAAATGTTTGAAAGTTGAAGCAGATTTGCTCCTTTTCTTTTTAACTATATTTTCCTTGATTATTTCTTAATTAGTCATCTACCCACCGATACAAATGTAACTTTTTTCGGTTAACAAATCCATCAAGAAAAATAGGAAATATTCTAAACTTGGCATTTCAGATGTCATCTCATATGATTTAGTTACACTTATAGAACTTATATACTTAAATTCATACGAAATTTATAGGACTGTCATATCATCATTTGCGAATCTCGGGCGGATAATTAAGGTTGGCAAAACAATTTCTCAAAGTAGTTTATATATATATATATAATAAAAAGAAGTAATGCTTGATTAGATCCATTTCAAATGGAGATCTATACATACAACATGTGCATTGTGTGCAAGATTGGAAGGCCAAGTATTTGCCTCAAAAGAATAGACTCTTCTATCATTCTGATGCTGTATTTATAACGTTTCCTTGTTTCTGTGCTGGTCAAAACTTTATTGCAACTTCTTCCAGGTAATGATTGCACGAGCCTCGTAAAGAGGCAGCATTTTGCACAGAATCAACTTTTCTGGGCTGTGGTCAAACACTCAAATATGGTTTTGATGGATCTCTCCATGGTTTTGATGGATCATCTCCCTCGTGACCGGTCGTGGGGGAATAACCCTGATGCTCTAAAATGGTGAAAGACGGAAGTCATGACAGGTACTAAGTGGCAAACATCCCTTAAAAACTACTAGCACAATGAGAGATTATCTCGTACCAAAACAAGAACCAAATTTGACCACCCTGGTCTTCTCTCTGTTGAGCACGTTAAAAATCTCAATTACATCTATCAAGTGTTTTCACTATTTGTACGGGAGGAGAAATAAAATGGGACGATGGTCTTCGTTAACCATGACCTCGGACTCCTTGGTCACGAGTATTTTCTCTTTTATTTATCTATTCAACATCATCATTTTCTTTCTACAACTTACTTTCTTCTATTTCCTATACTATTTTCATCTTAACCACAACCCACAACATATCTCTCTCGTCCACATCATTTCGTGGTCCATAGTGGAAAAAAATTTAAAAAATTTAAACAAATTCTAAAAAATCAAAAAAATATAAAATGTATTTTCAAACAAAAAAAACTCAAACAAAAAATTCAAAACAAAAACAAAATCAAAATAAATAAATCAGAAAACAATAAAAATATTCGACGACCCGGGCATTCTTGACCTCGGATGACTGGGAGATGACCCGGTCATGAGGTGGGACGACCGGTCGTGAGGTGCATTTTTGCACCGTTAGTGGTGCTTTTATACAAAACACCGAGGTGTGGGTGGGGGACGACCCGTTAAGGGTGGCCTTACATGCATGCTACGTTTAGCTTAATTTGAAAGAAATGCAGGTTGTTGACGATGTTAATAATACTATGACATATTGATGCTAATTTGGGGTTTACCCAAAATCCCTTACCTTCCTTCTTCCTTCCCACACTCTAGCCTGTTCTCCAACCATGAACACCTCCTTCCTCTCTTCCTCCCACCGCTACTCCCTCCGAATCCCCCAAACCCCCTCCAAATCTCCACCTTCCTTCCCACTCCACCTCCCCATCCTCGCCCTCGCTGGTCGTAAGAAGCCCAAACCCCCTACGGGTCGTCTGGAGGGCAACTCCTATCTCCGCCGCGAGGCCAAACAGAACGCCCGCAAACGCAACCGCCGTCTCGCGGAGAACCGCTACTTCCGCCAGTCCAACCCCACCTCCCGCAACCACCCCGACCACTTCACGGAAGAGGAACTCAACATGATCGGCCTCCCGCAACATGATCAGAATCATATCGATGATGATCTTGTTGTGTAGACTTCAATAAGTGTTAACCGTGACGTGTTTGCAACGCAAAAGGTCGAAATATCGAGTAAAAAATTGGCACACACATGTATTTGATTTTCGAGAACTAAACGTCGTCCCTGAATTATTTAAATCGTCCGTGTCAATTATCATTTTGTTATTTTCTCATTTTTACTTATTTCTATTCCCAAAAAACTCTATTCCGTTCATACTACAACAAAAAATAACCATAAAAATTAAAATCAGAGTAGGAATGCGGGGTGGTAGCCCCATGGGGGAGACATTTTTTTCAGACGCACCGACCATTTTTTTTGGTAACTTACATGACAGATTCAGACGTTTTGTTAGACATTTCCTTGGTGCTAGTCTTGGTATGAGGAAAAGTGAGATAAAAATTTTATTTTAAGAGACGCGACGAAATGTATATTGAATGAAATGTGAAGGCAAAATGATAATTGACGTGAACGATTTAAGTAATTCGCGGACAACGAATAGTAATTCGCTTAGAGAATAGAGATCAAATTAGTTACCTTCCAAATAATGTAGATAGAATGCCAATATTTAATGGTTCTCAAAACACTACTAGAATTTACATCAATGTTGAGAAGCTCGGTTGAAATTTTCATCAATATGGATGTCAATACTTGGAAGCACTAGGGCACATCGGTAGCAAAATGACATGGATCGATAAGAATGTCCCTTCTACTATAAGTGGTCGGTTCCAACCTTGTAAGCGCATTAGTAGCGATTACATATTCAATGTTTTTTTAACGTCTATCAAATAAAAAATAAAAAATATGCGATTTTGATAGTTTTTCTCTTATCTCGTTCTATTTCAACAACTATATTTCGTTGTTCCATTCACCAATTTATTTGTAAAAGAAAATGTTTTATGAACGCAGCGCGTCACGGACGCGCTCTACGTGGACATCCATGTCAGCCCTTACGTGGCCAAAGCAGGAATGTTTTTTTGTTTTTTCTTCCTGATGTCCACTCAAATCACATTAAATGCGTTTCAACTCAGCACGTTCTCTCTCTCCACCCAAATACAAATATGATGACACTCTTTCTTTCTTCTTCATTCTTTCTCTCCAGAATAAATCATCATTTCGAGCAAAATATTATGTCGAAGAAGCGTCTGATGCCGGCTCCCAGGATTCTTCACAACGTAAGCAGCGTGAATGGGACGGTGCGAAGACTTCCCGATGTTCTTGTCAGCGTTAGTATCGTGAATGTGACGATCCGGTGGTGAAGACTTCGCACCACAACATCTTTGATGCACTGTTGGAGTGGCCGTGACAGAAAAAGCATGAAGAAGAAAGAAAGAGTGTCATCGACCGTCCCATTCACACTGCTTACGTTGTGAAGAACCCTGAGAGTCGGCATCAGACGCTTCTTCGAAATAATATTTTGCTCGAAATTGTGATTTATTCTGGAGAGAGATACAACGCTCCGTGGTGAAGACTTACGTCTGTTCGGTTTATGTTGTACATCTCTCCGTAATAAATCACCATTTCGAGTAAGATATTACGTCGAAGAAGCGACTGATGCCGACTCCCAAGGTTCTTCACAACGTAAGCAGCGTGAATGAGACGGTCATGTTTAAGTCTTACATATTCTTTCTGATTTACTGGGAAAATATATATTATTTTTGTAATTTGTGTGTGTTTGTGTTTGTATTGTTTGTTTGTGTGTGTGTGATTTACTGGGAGAAGATATATTATTTTTGTAATTTTTGTGTGTTTGTGTTTGTGCTTATATTGTTTGTTTGTCTTTGTGCTCTCATTGTATCTTATTGTGTAATAGTTACCATCAATAATATGTACCATCAATATCTCATTGTGCTCTCATTGTATCTACATAAACATGACAAACTTTCTACATAAACTGGACAAACATTCTACATAAACATGACAAACTTTCTACATAAACAGGACAAACTTTGTACATAAACAGTACAAACTTTCTACATAAAATGGGCAAACAATCTACATAAATAGGACAAACTTTCTACATAAACAGGACAAACTTTCTACATAAACAGGACAAAACAGGACAAATTTTCTACATAAACATGACAAACTTTCTACATAAATAGGACAAACTTTCTACATAAACAGGACAAAACAGGACAAACTTTCTACATAAACATGACAAACTTTCTACATAAACAGGACAAAACAAGACAAGTTTTCTACATAAACAGGACAAAACAGGACAAACTTTCTACACAAACAGGACAAAACAGGACAAACTTTCTACATAAACAAGACAAACTTTCTACATAAACAGGACAAAACAGGACAAACTTTCTACATAAACAGGACAAAACAAGACAAACTTTTTACATAAACATGACAAAACAAGACAAACTTTCTACATAAACAAGACAAACTTTCTACATAAACAGGACAAACTTTCTACATAAACAGGACAAAACATGACAAACTTTCTACATAAACATGACAAAACATGACAAACTTTCTACATAAACAGGACAAAACATGACAAACTTTCTACATAAACATGACAAACTTTCTACATAAACAGGACAAACTTTCTTCCTAAACCGGACAAGAACTACACTTATTCCGGACAGCAAATACACTTATTCCGGACAAACTTTCTGTTCCGTTTCTGGACACACTTTCTTCTTATTCGGGACAACTTCACTTATTCCGGACAGCAAATACACTTATTCCGGACAGCAAATCCACTTATTCCGATTCCGGACAGCAAATACACTTATTCCGGACAGCAAATCCACTTATTCCGATTCCGGACAACAAATACACTTATTCCGGACAACAAATCCACTTATTCCGGACAAACTTTATGTTCCGTTTCTGGACACACTTTATTCTTAAACCGGACAACAAATACACTTATTCCGGACAACAAATACACTTATTCCGGACTGCAAATACACTTATTCCGTACAGCAAAATACACTTATTCCGGACAGATACATAACGTAAACAGGACAAACACATAATGTAAACTACACACATAAAGTAAGCTAGACAAATTAAGTTGATCCAACGTAAAACTTAAAAACAAATATTTTATTATGATAAGTGTGACCTCTGCACGAATAAAGAGACTGCACGATGTCCTAGGGTGTTTGCACACTGTCTTATCTGTGTATTGGGAAATGAATCGTTCAACTTAAAGAACCGGCGTTTTTTAAAAAGACCAAAACGCGCGAAGAGAAATTTTGCTGACTGGACGCTGACTCAAAGAAAATATTTGAGCTGTACAGATCCACGTAAGGCGCGTTCGTACAGGCGTCTTAGTTCATTTGTATGGTAAACAAGACAAGATGGATCATGAATTGACAAGTTTAACTCGTCTGACATCGAGAGTGATGCCATATAGTAAACAGTGGGTCTTGCAATCCGGTTGGAATTTTTTCGGGAATTGTTATTCGTTGTTTTTTTTACTGAAATTGTTTTGATTCCAATTATCATTTTACTATTTACAATCCATTTCATACTCATTTCGTCCGTCTCTTAAACTAAGATATCTGTCTCAGTATTTCTCACTCTACCAATACCACAAAAACGTCTAGCGAAACGTCTGGATCCGGTGAAGTAAACCTACTATTTCTTTTCAGCCCAGGGCGTCTGGCCAGGAGCCCTGGTGAAGTAAGTTTTTTTAAAATTTTATATGTTGTGTTATTTCGAATTATTTCAGGTTTCGTTGCAAGTTTTCAATGATGATGTTGTAGATTACAGTGAGCTTTTTGTAAGTCAGCAAATATTTGAAACAATTGATGACGCGATAAGATGGGCGAAACAACTTGTCATCAGAGCCGGTTTTTTGGTAGTATCATCCTATAAACCACGAGAAGATAATCAGATGAATTATTATCTGAGATGAGATCGCGGAAAGGAAATGAGTTGCCGGGATATGGATATTGTAGTACGGAGGAGCATGAAAAAAAAGATTGCGGGTGTTGTTTTTTGATAAAGGTGGTCGAGAGACAGAAAGCTTGATGGATGAGTCGTAGTTTCTGATAGTTCTCATGATCAGCAAAACCACAGACTTGTAGTTTATCCAGAAGGTCACCGACAGATAAGCGGTCTTAGTTCTGGGGCTAAGAAAATTGTTCGTGAGATGACTGAGTCAGCACGTCAGGGTATGGATTTTCCCTTTCCTCCACGGTAACCTGATGAGTATTAATTAAATTTTAGAATTAAAATTTCTTATATGGATTTAATTTACTAAATTAACAAATTTATTAATTATTTTTTACAACTTACTAATTAATACTAATTATATTTACTAATTATTAGTTATAACTAAATAATAATAAAAATTAAGGGGCGTCCGCGGGAGTCTACTCATTTTTTTAAACATAAAATAAATTTAAAAAATTACCGTATTCGATTACACCGAGGCGTCCGTTGACTCTTTTCTAGGACTCTAAGACATTATTTTTGATGATTATGAGGAATATGCCAAACTTCAAATGTGGAATCACATGTATTAATTCTACTATATTGTTCTTCGGTCAAACCACACATATGAAGATAGATTGATGCTAGTAGAGTGAAATGATGAGATATATAAGTAGAAAATGAGAGAATGAAAAACGATAATTGACACTGACGATTTAAGTAATTTACATCTGACGTTTAGCAGTCTAGATTTTTATCCCTTACAATTTTGATTCTTGAACTTCGGAACTAGGCTTACATTTTGAACAACTTGGTGAACTCCGTAGATTTTTCGACTTCTTTGGGTTTCGCCCCTTCTTGATTCTTTTGTATATACAAAAGAATAACACAATTGAATGAAAATTTGTGTAATTAGTCTAGTACAAATCCATTTATTGGTAAAATATCTAATTAGACTCACATTCAATTGAAATTAATAAATTCTCAATTAATATTTTTATCATCTTTACACACTCCAACTTGCTTATGAAAATATTACATTATCCACGCAATTTTCCACTTTAAAAATTTTGCAAAATTTCGTAGCGGTAGAGATATATATAAACCAGGACTCCACCCTCACCCCTAGGGATGCACATGGGTCGGGGTGGGTCGGGTTTAGACTTGAATCCGACCCCGACCCCGACACCGAAATATTCGGGTTGGGTTGGGTTGGTTCGGGTTGGACCCAAATCAATTATGTTTTGTCTAATTGCCTAAAAACCAACACGAATATTTTCTTGCACTAAACAAACAAAAATTTATTCTTGCACTAAACAAACACAAAAAAGGGAAACAAATCAAACAAACATCATTACAAATCAAGCAATCAAAAACTATGTCTGTATTTGCAGCTTTTAAAGAAAAAAACCAACTTAAATTGTTGAACTTATGCCAAACCTTTGTCACAACAAACAACTTGCGTTCTGATTAACCGCTGAAGTTGTTCCGAATCAAGGAAACTTCTGAAACCCGAACCAATTTGCGTGGTGTGCATGTAGACATTCAGTCCGAAGGTGCTCGGATCAAGCAATCTTCTTGTTCATATCACCCACAAGCCTCCTCATTTGGAACCTCCAGAAAAAAAAACTCCAAACCCAACACACCCTATAACCATCAACCCGACCTACTCGCCACCGATCTCGCGCTCCGACTCGACCTCCTCGACTCTCCAATCCCCACCCCTCCCCTCACTCATCACAAACACTCTCCTCCAATCCCTCTTCCTCTTACCACAACCTTTCTGGCGGATCCATCTTCGCAGTCGATCCTAACCAGATTTCCGTGAGGGGGAGATAAGGAGGGAGGAAGGGGTGGTGAGGAAGGTTTTGCCTGAGATGGGATCGAGGGTGAGAGAGGAGGCAGGGAGGGGGAGAGGAAGAGGCGGGAGCAGAAGCCGGAGAGGAGGTGGAAGGAGGCGAGGAGGGAAGGAGAGGACACGACAGAAATGTTGGGGTGGTGTTGGGAGGACATGAGGAAGTGTTGGGAAGTGTTAGGGTTAGTTGGTTTGGTGTAGGATGGACGGTCAGGATATTTCGGAAAAATATTTACAAAAATATCTTCGGGTTCGGGTTGGGTCAACCTAACCCCTCAACCTGAACCCGACCCGAAAATTCGGTTTCCAGATTTTTTTCAACCCGACCCAACCCGAATCCGTTCCCAACCCGACCCGACCAGTCGGGTTCGAGTTGATTTTCGGGTTCAACCCGACCCGTGTGCACCCCTACTCACCCCTACCAGAAGTCGGTTCCGAAGCATCAAGCCAGCAGTCTCATCTTCTCGTACCAAACACGCAACAAACCCCAATACCGATGCCGAAGAAGATGGGCGTGAACTCGAAGGCGGAGGCGGCACGCGAGCGCCGCTCCACCTCCGAAGCCGACCGGAAGGCCCGGGAGGCCCGGGAGAAGGAGGACCAGCTCTGGAAGGAAGCCGAGGGCGCCAAGTCCCGCGCCGCCAAGAAACGCGAAGAGGAAGCCGCCAAGCGCGCCGAGGCCGCCGCCCGCAAGGCTGAGAACCGCGTTCTCGCAGCGCAGGAGCAGATCGAGCTCGAGAAGGCCGCGAAGAAGCCCGACAAGAAGGCCAACAGGGTCTCGATCCCCGTCCCCAAGGTCACCAGCGCGGATCTGGAGAAGAGGAAGGAGGAGGAGAGGGCCAGGTTGGAGAGGAACACCGAGGCGGAGAAGAAAAAGCAGAGTCGGACGGCCGAGGAGGAGGAGTATGAGAGGATGGTGCTTGTGAGTAACACCAATCGGGATGAGAATGTTATAGACGCCAGGTCGGTGGATGAGGCGATTGCCAAGATAGCCATCGGCGAGACCGGGTTGCCGCCCGATCGGCACCCCGAGAGGAGGCTCAAGGCTTCCTTTAAGGTAATTGGACCTCTGTTTATTGTTTTTTATTGATTGATTGATTGTTGTCTTGTGGTAGAATGGTTGGATGTGTAGATGTTAACTATGGAGGTTCATTAGTTAGTTAGGGTTCATGTTGCTGAGAGGTGTTTGTAGTTCTCGAATTGGTTTGATGAAGTTATTCTTTAATTGATGACTTAGTTTCATGAGAAGGTAGATTAGAGGTTGCAAGTTTAGGACTTGTGAAGTTTCCTTGCTTGGTATTCACAAGGTTTGTGGATTGCTTATTTGATTAAGACCTAGTTTTGGAGAGACAGAACTCAGACTAGGTTGTGGGAGTCGTATGCGGGTGCTGTGATAAGGGTGTATTTTGCTAGCTTAGTTAAGTGTTTATTTCTTTAAACTGTCCACTCCTATTGGAGTCAAAGATATAGTTATTTTTTGTCTTTTGGGTTGCAATGGATTAGATCAACGTGGTTCATGTAAGTTGTCTGTGATTCTTATTTATTGTGAATTAACAGTAAATTGTCTGAGTATCAGATCATGGGTCAATCGAAAACTACCTCTCTATCACATGGTGACAAGGGTATGGTTGCGTACATCCGACTTACCCTACCCTGCTTAATGTGGGAGTCTCTTTGAGGTTTTGGGTTAATGTTGATGATGTTGTTAACATGAGTAATATGGTGGTAGTTTACATGATTATGTGAAAAGATAAGCCTTCGGAATATAGTTAGACTCCCTTCTGTCCTTAAGATTGAACTAGGGAAGCCAACATCTTGTATATGTTGGGCTCATGGCCTGGCCCTTTTCTACGATATTTCTATGATTTTATCATAAGGTAAGGTGTTCACGTTAGTTTTGCTGAAAAGCTATTCCCTTACACTCATCACAAATTAGTATAAAGGTATTGGAGAAAGGATAGTGAAAAGACAAATTACGGTTCCCATGATTTCATTTGCAGATGCATACTATTTTCCCAAATCAAACCTAGGCTCATGATCACTGATAGTGTAGAATAAGGTTCTTGCTTCTATATCTCTCTATAAATAACTGCAAGACCTGTTAAAATATGGTATTTTAGATAGTTTGGTTTCAGCATGGGAAATCACATATCAGTGATAATGACAACTTTTCTTTACATTGATTAGTGAAGTACTCTCCCTTTGTGACGTTTCAACATGCCTTTCTTTGTTATGAATTACTCTACCCACTTGTAAACATTTTTAATCCTTGATCCGTAGGCTTTTGAAGAAGCTGAGCTTCCCAAACTGAAGGAGGAGAAGCCTGGTTTGACTCTGAACCAGTACAGAGATATGGTGTGGAAATTGTGGAAGAAATCCCCAGATAATCCACTTAACCAGGTAAAATTTAGAGTAAGCAATCAGGTGATAATTATCAGTTGTCACTTTAGTTGCCATAAGTCATAACTATCTAGTATTTGCTTGTGCATTGGCATTCCTGGTCAGGTGTCTATTAGTGATTTCGCGGTTATAATTGTGATGCAAAAAAATGTTAGTTGACATGTATAAGTAGACATTAGAGATCTCGTTAGTTTTTCAATAATGCATCAAAGGACATTTTGCAGCACAATAATTATTTTCTTCTGGCAGCAATGCGATGGAGTTCTCTTACTCCTAGTAGGCAAGATAGTCTAGTTTTATACTTAAATTGACAAAAAAAGTTTTCATGGATCAATTATAAGGTCAGAATTAGAAGTGATACTACTGTTAGTTCAAGAAGTTAAGAGCCAAGGGTGGTTTACCTGTCTAAAAGAGAGAACTTGCAGCAGTGGTGTTAGAAGTTGGGAAGTGAGGGCGGAGACCTTTATCCTATTGATTGCCCTGACATCTTTTAAGTATTCGAAGTTGGTTTTCTTGTGGTGTTTTCAGCTCCCTGCAAGTTGGGCGACGGTATAGGGATAACATGTTAATCCAGGGAACATCTTCGACTTGTTGCCGATAACTTCAGTCATTAAACTTTTTAACGGGCTAGAACATCAGGAGGATATTGAATGATAAAAATAAATAAATGTTATAAATAGTGTTGGTGTTGATCTTTTTGTGGATGTTATGACTTTGAAGTTTGTTTTGGATACTTTAGATTATGCACTTGCATGTAGGCGAATTTACCTTTGGTGCCCATGATATTTTCCAAAGTATTGAGTTTTAAGTTTGAAGCCCTTCATTGAAGGAACATTTCTATTGGTGTGAGTGTTATTACTACGTGACACCGGTTTCCAATAGGTCGTTTTGTATGACTTTTTGAATGTGATTTGATATGTAAATGGAACAAAACACTGGAGGTCTACACTCCAAATTTAAAATTCTTACTTGCTGCTGATAATATGCTCTCCCTGAGGTACAGGTTGCTGAGTGATCCATCTGACTTGTGTTGTTGCTTGTGCGAGGCTCAGGTATACTCTCAATTGGGTGTTGGATTAATTTTATTTTTGCTCGATAAATTAATTTAGTCATCTCTATTTTTTTAACCTAGTACTTGTGTTTCTCACTTGATCATTGTGCAAACATATATCAGCAGAGTGTAATGTGATGGAATTCTAGACCATCGCAGCGAAGTTCATGCACTGGTAATGGTGGTAACAAGCAGAGATGGCGGTTGTGCATATTAGTGACAAGTTATAATTTTAGGCTTTTGTCTTTGCTACACTGAACTTAATTGCAGTACTACATCAAACGATAATTTCTCTGGTCTGTACCTCGAAATTTACATTTCTAGTTATTCCGAATATGTTGAAGTTTTCCAATCATTCCAAACAATGTTGAAGTTAAGAAATGGAGTAGCAGCTTTCACACTGCCACCCATTTCTTCTTCTTCGACCGGATAGAAATGCTGGATATTTGGGTGTGGTTATGTTTAAAATAAAATAAATAATGAAAATTCCTATCTGCATTCTTTTGCAGAAAATCTATAAGATCTCGGATTCTCAGCAGTTGCTTTCATTTTTTATTTTTTTAAAGCGTTTTGGAAGAGTGCATTCATGGTTGTCTTGTGAGACAACCTTTGATCACCGACGAGTTTATATTGCATAGTCTTGACTAGGAGTGTAAATGGGTCGGGTATGAGACGAGTATATACCGTCTAATTAAACGGGTACGGGTATATAACCGTTTAAATATTGTTGTACACGTTTAATAAACGGGTGTGGGTCGAGTATAACGAGTATTGTCTGTATTTTTTTGGCTAAGAAAATGTGTAATTTTGCCTGTATAACGAGTATTGCCTGTATTTTTTTGGCTAAGGAAATGTGTAATTTTGCTAATAAAACTCAACTCTGAAAAATCTAATCATTAAATAAGAATAATTTAAGCAAAAAATACTAAATTTATGATTTTTGACATTAAGAATTAAATAAAAATGATGAGAAATCACTAATTTTCTTGCAAACAAGGCTCAAAACAATTATTTTTGTCAACAAAAATCTTATTTTTAATTATTTTAACTATATATTCATTAAATAATTAAATAGTTAAACGGGTATGAGTAGAGGTATATCCGTACTCGTCTTATTTATTAAACGAGAAAAACGAGTATGGATAAATGGTTATAAATTTTTAAACAAGTACAAAAATCGTACCCGTACTTGCTTATTAAATGGGACGGGTAAACAGGTAACACCCGTCACAATTACACCCCTAGCCAGCAACTACCTCAAGGGTTCCGACAAAATACAAAAATATCATCGTATGATATAATCAAGGAGTGTTAATATTTCCACGATACATTACTCTGTTGAGACGTTGACACTAACATAGCGATCACTTTGCATAAAATTTGTTGGCCTCTCAAACAAAGTTGTTTTACTTTCACATTTTTGTATACCATTTGGGCTTTCCTTTCCAGGCTTCTGGCCTTAAATGTCATTATAAGTAAATCGACAAAACCTAAATTCATAAAGTGAATTACTATTCGTTGTCTGTGAATTATTTAAATCATTTTGTGTCAATTACCATTTTACCATTCGTATTCTATTTAATACTCATTTCGTCTAGTGTATTAAAAAAAGAGCCGTGATAGACGGACGCAGGCGTCACGGACGCGCCTTACGTGGATCTATACAGCTCAGATATTTTCTTTGAGTCAGCGTCCAGTCAGCGAAATTTCTCTTCGCGCGTTTTGGTCTTTTTAAAAAACGCTGGTTCTTTAAGTTGAACGATTCATTTCCCAATACACAGATAAGACAGTGTGCAGACCCTAGGACATCGTGCAGTCTCATTATTCGTGCAGAGCCCACACTTATCATAATAAAATATTTATTTTTAAGTTTTACGTTTAATCAACTTAATTTGTCTAGCTTACTTTATGTGTGTGTGCAGTTTACATTATGTGTTTGTCCTGTTTACGTTATGTGTCTGTCCGGAATAAGTGTATTTGCAGTTCGGAATAAATGTATTTGTTGTCCGGAATAAGTGTATTTGTTGTCTGGTTTAAGAATAAAGTGGAGGCGGCTTAGCCAGACGCCTCCACCTAGCTGGAGGCGGCTTAGATGCACGCCTCCACCATGGTGGAGGCGGCCTAGCCAGCCGCCTGTTTTTTTTTTTAATTTTGTGTTAAATTCAAAATTTTCAGGTTCCGTTGCAAGATTTCGGTGGTGATGGAGTAGATTACAGTGAGCTTTTTGACAGTAAAGAAATATTTACAACAATCGAGGAAGGTTGTAAATGGGCGAAACAAATTGCGATAGGAGCCGGATTTTTTTTGGTTATATCATCGTACAAACCAAAAGCAGATAACCGGATGGATTGTTACCTCAGATGCGATCGCACACGTGAGATAAGTTCTTGTGATACGAGTATTGCACTGTCAAAGAATACGAAAAGAAAAGGTTGCGGTTGTCGGTTTTTGGTAAAAGTGGTGGAGCGACGAGATCGTGATGGATGGGTTATTGTTTCTAGTAGCATGTTTGGGCAACACAACCACCCATTGGCAGTTTATTCAGAGGGTCACCGACAGGTCAGCGGACTTAGTGCTGGGGCAAAGCAAATTGTTCGGGATATGACAGAGGCACAAGCAAGGCCCCGTAACATTTTGTTGGCGGTAAAGAAGAAATTTCCGGACGATAATCCTAATCAAAGGCACATTTACAACTTCAGAGAGTACATGAGGAGGACGAAATCTGAAGACAGGAATCCCGCGCAGCAGTTTCTCAGAGAGGCAGTACAGCATAAGTATTTGCATTGGATTGTGGCAGATGAAGAAACTAATGTCTTGACTCACGTATTTTTGGCACATCCGACTTCAGTTCAGTTGTTGCGTACATACCCATTCGTGATCTGTATGGATTCGACGTATAAGACGAACAAGTACAAGATGTCTTTGTTTGAGATGGTTGGGGTTACTCCAACAAATATGAATTTCCTCGTCGGATATGCGATTTTGCAGGATGAGACCGAGTCTAGTTACCGGTGGGTGTTGGAGAGGTTGCGAGATCTGTTATTGGATATTGTTAGTACGACAGCAATAATTACGGACCGGGAGATGGGTCTGATGCGACCAGTGGCAGAGGTTTTTCCTGAGTCAGCTCATTTACTATGCACCTGGCATATCAACAAAGACGTGTACAACTACGCATACCACGTATTCGGCAAGGAGAAACAGCTTGCAGAGAGTTTTAGACGTGGAAGATGGAGGAGAGTCATGCTTTCTGATTCACAGACGGATTATGATAGAGCAGTCCGTAATCTGAAGGATTCTTACAGTTCCTGGCCAGTGCTGACGAAGTATGTGGAAGACACGTGGTTGGTGCATAAGGAAAAATTCGTGTTGAATTGGACGAATCAAGTTCTTCATTTCGGCAACACTACGAACTGCAGGGTGGAAAGTGCACATTCGGCTCTGAAAGAGTGGATCACTACATCGACTGCCGCTCTCGACACTCTTTTCGACCGCGTGAACTCGTCTATTCAAATGCAGCTGACGAATATTCGGAACTTTCTTGAAGATTCGAGACGTCGAAATTTGGCACAGTACAGAGGTCCTCTGTTTCAGCATATAAATGGCCGAGTTTCGTATCACTGCTTGTCGTTAATGACTCAGGAGTTGAAGAGAATGCAGGACTTAAGTGATGAAATTGAATATCGTTGTGGGTGTGCTTTCCTGACAACACATGGGATTCCTTGTACCTGTACCATGTACGAGTGTTTCGCGTCAGGTGATGGAATTTATTTAGAGCAGATTCATCCATTCTGGAAAACACTTGTTATCGGAGAAAGAGTCCAGATGTCAGAGTTTGTTGATCAGTCAGCACAAGACACCGAGCATTTTCGGAAGCTAGTGGATGAGATCTCGCAGAGCGATCCTGCAGTAATTCGTAGTGCCTCTCGTATTTTATACGAACAGTTACATCCCGATCAGTCGAACTATGGAGAACCCGAAGAAAATACTAAGGTACGAGGTCGACTTAGGGGAAAGTCGACACGTCGGGACCCGAGTGCCTTCGAGTATGCTGAGCGAGGTCGTGGTCGGTCTGGCAGTAGTGGGAGCAGGGGTCGTGTTCGGTCTGGCAGTAGTGGGAGCAGGGGTCGTCGGTCTAATTCGTCTCGATCGTCCTGGAATACGGGCACAGGATCTTCTGGTATGTCGATATTTTTGTTGTTATGTTATTTAATATATATTAGTAATCTAAATGGGGTTGAATATATTATCTCCTAATTTTGTTGTTTTAATGAATTGTTATTTACCTATCTTACAGTGTCCGGACGGGTTGACGTGGACAACTTCCCATATAATGATAGACTGCCAGGAATCATTTTGCCATTTCTGCATAGGTGGAATGACGTACGTGCTGATGGCAACTGTGGATTTCGATGTGTAGCCGATGTCTTTCATGGTGGTCAGGAGAACTGGTCGTACGCCCGTCGTGCGATTTCTAATGAGATAGGTGCACATCCTATTTATGAGACAGTCTATTTCGGCCATGTGAGAGAGGCTCGTCAACGAATTGATTGGGGCGGGGGAGGTTGTGGCGAGGATCATTATATGGAGGTTTGGTCCGACTTGTTTCCTATTGCGAATTTTTACAAGTGTGCGGTCATGTATTTCGCAGTGGGAACGGATGGTTCGTTGTTCCCGTGTCTTACTGTTCTACCCTGGGAGTGTCCCTCTACCATGACGAGGTCTGTCAGAGAGTTGGTCATTGCTCATTTAGGGAGTTACGCTCATTTTATTCGTTTGGAATTACTTGATGATTTCCCAGTACCTCCTATAACGACCTTATGGTATCAAATGCGAGATGAGAGTGTTGTTGGATGGGAGGATCAGTACCAAAGTAGGATGGAGTATTGGAACCGGTTACGTTGATTGTAATTTGTAATGTTTTGTAATGTATAATATATCGTGTATTTCTACTTATATCGTGTTGTTTTTTTACCGTATTTTAAATTTAAATATTATTTCGTATCTAAAGAAATAAGTTGAAAATCTTTTCGTGAAAAATAAATATTAAAAAATACGATAGTCAAAGAAATATGTAGAAGATATGTTCGTCAGAAATAAATAATAAGAGTACACAAATAAACATAAGCATATACCAACAAATGTACTAACAGTGCAACAAAACGAAAGTAAAAGCAAGACAACTACAGCTCAGCATCTGAATCATGGTCTGCAATGCCCAACTGGCTGTTCCAATCCTCGATCAGACGATCCCAATCTGTACATGCAAGTCTCGTCGCCTCACTCGGCATGACGTCTCTCTCTCGCAAGAACGGCTGCGTACACCGTATCGCCCTACTCATCCACTGTATGTAAAATAAAAATTAGCGTACAATAACAAAATATACTTTACAATTAAATATAAAATTAGATAAATTTACCGCATCGGCACATGTCCTATCCAGTGCTCTCTCCGGTCTCGGAATGATACCGCGTACGAGTACTGGATGTGAGCACCTACCGAACCACTGCAAATAATCTGGAGCACTAGTGGAGGGGTCGCGGCTACGACTCAGATCGGCCAGGTGTAGTCGTCCTAGTCTCGGAAATGTCCTCCAAACCGATTCCGCAGACGAAACGCTGTGCCTGACGTCGTACATCGTGGCAGTCGCAGACCGTACTGCATGCTCGGGCGTCGGAATGTCAATCGGGATCACCTGAACGTAGCCTAACTGACGTAACACGCGATCAGGTATATAAGGCTCTGTGATATCCCTATAACGAATAATGCCGGCAAATGTAGTCCTCGGCACAGCTACAGCAGGATCGGGACCGTACGGTAACCACTCCACCTAAACGTTTATACGTTAATAATAATAAAATTAAATTTAAATAAACGTGAATGATATATACATCATATACCTGCGATGCAGTCATCTGATCTAGCCGTCTACGAATAGAAAGAAGTCGACTCTCGCTCTTATCCTCCGCCCGGACAGCCCACATACGGGAACGAGGATGACCACGCTCAACAATCTTCCGCTCACGATGGGGGCGGAAAGCAGGAAAATACTCATATATACAAGCCTGCAGCAGTGTAAGACAACCCGTAATCTGACCACAATCAGCGCGACTGGATATGCCCAGCTGGCGATACAGATATGCCAACGTCGCCGACCCCCATGAGTAATCAGCAATGGTATCTGGGTCCCTCGCCTCCAATAAGTCGCGTGGTCTCAGTCTGGAACCGCTCTTGTCGAGAAACAATACGCAGCCTAGCAGTAAGAAGAAATAAGCAGTCATCTGCGTATCCTCAGTCCGTGGTGGTCGCCCCCGTCTGCAACACTCGTCCACAACGTCGATACTAACACCACCGCCACTCCAGAATGAGCTATCCCGCCCAAGACCCTCCAGGCTGACACCCAGCAACTCAGATACATATAACTTCAGCTCAGATGTCGGCGCCTGCGCACTGACCATGGGACCCACAACAGGAATGTGAAGAATCTGAAAGACGTCATGCAACATGATCGTCATCTCTCCGAACGGCAAGTGGAAAGTGTTGGTGTCAGGCTGCCACCGCTCCACGAATGCCGAAATCAACGGCATGTCGATGCAGGAAAACATGCTTTACGGCAAGTGACCCAATCCACTGTCGACCACGGTCGCCGTCATATCCTCAGTCATCACTGAGCGCCATGCCTGCAATGTCGTACAAGCTCTGTGCCGATTATGGCACTTCAAAACCGTCCGCTCCTCGCCATCCCAGATGCGTCTGGCGACGTGGCCTCCGAAACTCGGAATGACGCTGCCATCTACAGGACCACCGGGAATAATATCCGTGACGATCCAAGACTCGTCATCACCCCTCTTCTTCTTCTGAGCTCGGGCGTCTGCAGTGCACGAACTCGAATCACCGGTCACAAACCGGCCACCTCGATCCTTCCTAATGACCCACTCAGCTGAAGGACCACCGTGTCGCCCCCGTCCTCGACCAGACTGATGTCCCGCGTCCTCCTGTGGCCTCAAGTCGTATCGGCCCCCATCGTCACTGTCGTCGTGACTCCTCACCTCATCTGAATCATCCTCGTCGTCGAAAGACTCTCCAGGTGTCTGACGACGACGTAACAGATCTCTCTCTCCTAACTGAAGCAGAAATACCACGTGTACGTGGTGTTGGCTTTTTGGCCTTAATCTAGGTTTTGATGATTTAATTAACCTAATCTTAATTATGATGATGTAGAGTAGCACACATATTGCATTGCATATATATAGTATTGTGCTAACCTCTACAGGTGATCAAGACTCATGGAAGGAAGGAATCAAGTCAAGATTTGTAATAAAGCTAAATGAAGACTTGTAATCTTGATTTTATTTTGAGTCTTAGGAACATGTGTAAATTGAGCATACAAGGGTTAAAAACCAATCACATACACACTAGGTTCCTTAGAGAAGTCACACACAAAATTTCACATTATTTGGACTTCATTAGATCACCCAAACCTTAGTCGGAAATCACTTATAAACTTAAACCCAGATTTCCTGTGTGAACCGGTCGACCGAACAAGTTCTCAGTTCGACCGGTTTATAACAGACTCTCCACAGTGATTTTACCGAACTCTACCGGTCGACCGATTCTACCTTTTCGGTCGACCGATCCCGGATTTTAATATGGCCGTTTTTCTTGTCGTATTCCTATAACGGTCGTATTCGTATAAAACAAACTTAACCCCAAAATACATTCGGTAACCGGTCGAACGACGACCTTGTTTCGGTCGACCGGTTGAACATATTTTCAGATACCAAATTCCCTGCTATCGGTCGACACATTTCTCGTTCGACCGATTGACCTTTGTCTCAACCGAATTCCCTTTTCGGTCGACCGCTCCATACTTTGGTTCGACCGATTCACTTAAGTAGAGTTAAGTTCTAGCTCGTTTGTCCGACCGAATATTCTTTTGTTCGACCGTTCTCCTTGAAATCAAGTGAACGGTCGACCGGTTTAGTAGTTTCGGTCGACCGGTTCTGGACAGATTTGCAGCCCGATTTTCTGCTTTGTGTATCTTGCACAAAACCCAATCAAATCTATCCCCAACGGCTAGAAAACCTTAGGAGCTTATAAATAGAGGATCATGACTTGTTGTTAACACAACTCTCCAACTCCAATTGTCCCAATACATTAGAGAGAAACCTCAATCCTCAAAGCTCCCAATTCTACACTCTTTAAGCCTAAACTTCACACATTTGATCATATACTCATCCTACTCAAAGTGTGCTCAATTAGAGAGTGAATCCCACTCAAGGTTACATTTGTTGTAAAGAGAGCAAGGGTCTTGGTGAAAGCCCAAGACAAGAAGCAAGGATTTCGGTGAAAGCCCGAAGTGTTCCTCTCGGATTGTGAGAGGTGGTGCCAAGCTCGGCGAGGGTTGTTCGCGAGCTTGAAGACTTGTAAAAGGCGTTGCTCCCGGCCCGGAACGGGGAGGCATAGTGAAGACGCAAGAGGGGCTCGAACGGAGTTTCGAGAGGGGCTTGCAAGAGAGGACGTAGGCGCGGCCGAACCTCTATAAAAACCGACGTGTCTTCTTTGTGGTTTGCATTACTTTCTACTTGTGTTTGATTTAGTTTAATTTCCGCTGCATTTCTTTGATCGATCAACCAAGTAGTTAATTAGGGTTCAATAGGTGATTAGCTTAAAAGTGATTAGTGGACCCATAACCCACACGATCCTACACGTGGATGACGAGGACCTGACTCGTCTGCTATACTACGTACCGGGCGTAAGGGAATTGATTTCCCTTTTCCTCCACGGTAACCCGATGACTATTAATTCAATTTAAAAATACAAATTTATTAATGATTTTACTAAAATAATTAAACTAATTATTAACTTAATAATCGATTTATTTAGCAATTATCACAATTAATCAATAATCCGTTACTAAAATCGTACACAACTAATTACTAACATAATAATCAATTTATTTATTAATTAACACATTTTATAATTAATAAACGATTATCTAAACTAATTTAACTCATTATTAACATAATATTTAATTTATTTAAATTTTATCACAATTTATAATCAATTTAAAAACAAATTAAAAAAAAATCCAGGCGTCTGCGGGAGACGCCTACCCTACGTGGTAGGCGTCTGCCGGAGACGCCTGCCCTACGTGGGAGACGTCTCCCGCGGTCGCCCGACTCAATTTTTTTTTTTTTAAATTAATTGAAATAAACAAGGTGATTTACCAGATGTGAGTAGTCCGGGGTGTCCGCTGGCTCTTTCCCTGGCCTCCGAGACATCCTATTTGGTGAATAAAAGTGTGATATGAAGAGAAAGTTGTGTTAAAAGAGTGAAATGAGGAGTTATATTAGTAGAAAGTGTAGAGGGGCAAAATGGTAATCTTACGGGCGATTTAAGTAGTTTTACGACGACGAATAGCAGTTCAGTAAAACAATGTTCGATATGGGTATTTTATCCGTTTGTGCTATTATAGATTGATGTCAGATTGCATGGAGTTAGCTTGGATGGAGCAAATTATCTGACACCTACTCTAAAAATTAAGGTTTTCAGTTTTCACCACGGTGGTGAACTGGTGATTGGTTTACACAATTACAGTTCAGAAATAATTCACCTCTCAATCCATCTAGGGAGCTTTGTTTTTAGTATACTCTAAATTTTTTTAGAGTAAATACTGAATTTTAAAAGAATTATATATTCTTAGTTGGTTTTTGTGTTTGTTCGGATCGCGTCTATTGAAATTGTCTAGTACACGGAAAAAACACGACACGACATGATCAGGTCTACATAGGCTATTAGACGGTTTTTCTTTCTTTTTTCAAGAAAAAAATCTTTCGAAAACACCCTTCGAATCGACCTTTGTCTGATTCTTTGGAAATGCTGGCTCTCGGTGCCGGATCTGCTTCTTCCGCACGAAAGGGCATTGGATGTCATTTCTGTGGAATCTTATTGGATAGCTGAACTTCAAAAAAAAATCTACGAATTTTATTTATCTGGTTCTGGGTCAACTCTTAAAGTTAAGACCTCCTAATAAAAATGGAAATGTTTGTTGAATGCTCGCGTCACGGACGCTGCTAACCCAGTCAGCACACTGGCTGATGTAGGCAACCCAGTCAGCAGACGCGACTGAGTGCGTACTCTCCCCAGAAACAATTTTCCTTTTTTGTTTAGTTTATTTCTCGTTTCGTACAAATTTCTCCATCCCTCATTAATGCGTCTCAAATCACTCACTTCATTTTGCCGCTCCTACACAGACTGAAGACTAGTTACTCAACATCCGTCCTCCTATTTTTTTCCCTTCTCTTTATTAATAAACTCATTTTTTTCCGGACACACACATCAATCATTTTATTTAGTTTCTGGACAAGCGCATAACTTATTCCGGACACAATTACTATTTATGCCGGACAGTTGGAACACTTATTCCGGACAGACGTACTACTTACTGCTGATTTTTTTTGCTGTTGTTTTATTTTCCCGATGCGTCCACCATCGCATTTAATGCTTTTCAAATCAGCACGTCCTCCGTCTTCTTTCTTATTCTTTGGCGCTTCACGAAGATACAAATATGAGTGTCTTGGTTATTCCGATCCTACGAACCATTCATTCTTCTCTCCTTCCTCCATTTTTGTTGTACTGTAATGACACTCGTAAATGTGTCCTCACAGCCGGCTCATGCCTCCAACGTCCCTCAAGTGATGATGAATTTTCCTTCCTTCGAAGAAGCCAAAGCATTTTACGTTTCATACGCTGATTCCTGTTGTTTTGGTGTGAAGATAAGGCAATCTCATTACGATCATGGTGTTGTAATACGGGCCACTCTTACTTGCTCAAAGGAGGGTAATGCTCCCGGAAACCAAGGTGAAGGTAGACCGAAACATAGGTTATCCGGTAGGGTCGAATGCACTGCTCGGATTAGGGTCTCCGGTAATCCATCCAGAGGCTACGTAATTAACTACGTAGATCTCGAACATAATCACGTCATGCTGTCGGAAGACCAGATGCGCTTCCTCCGACAAAAACGATCCGTCCCAGAGTCCGCCAGAGCACGCATTTCGTGCAATGATGCTGCCGGTATATCTGCCGCCAAGACCATGCAATCTTTTGTGGTCGAAGCTGGAGGTCACGATAAATTGTCTTTCAACGAGTGGGACCTAAGGTTATTTATTCTCCACTTAACCTGGTTGAAGTTACGCATTTAGCTTTGTCATAAAAATTATGTTTCGCAGGAATATTGTGAACGAGGTTAGAAACCTCAAAATGGGACCAGGAGATGCGCAAGCTATCCAAGATTATTTCATCAGGATGTAGAAGAATGATTCCCGCTTCTTTTACGTAATGGATATGGACGACGAAGGCAGACTACGAAATGTGTTCTGGGCCGACAGTCGTTCTCGAGCTGCTTACTCATACTTTGGAGATGCAATATGTTTCGACACAACATACATAACAAACAAGTATGACATTCCTTTTGCCCCATTTGTGGGGGTAAATCACCACTACCAATCCGTCCTACTCGGTTGCGCACTCCTCTCTTCCGAGACGACACAAAATTACATTTGGTTGTTCCAAACATGGTTGACGTGCATGAACGGTACGCGTTTTATTTTGTCCGACTTTGTCCGTTTTACGTTATGTGTCTCTCCGGTTACCCTTTACGTCTGTCCGGTTTACGTGTTTTGCTCGTCCGGAAAAAGTGTATTTATTGTCCGGAATTAGTGTATTTGTTGTCCGGTTTAAGAATAAAGTGTGTTCCGAAACGGAACATAAAGTTTGTCCGGAATAAGTGGATTTGCTGTCCGGAATAAGTGTATTTGTTGTCCGGAATAAGTGTAATTGTTGTCCGGAATAAGTGTATTTGTTGTCCGGAATAAGGGTATTTGTTGTCCGATTTAAGAATAAAGTGAGTCCAGAAACGGAACCTAAAGTTTGTCCGGAATAAGTGTATTTTGCTGTCCGGAATAAGTGTATTTGCTGTCCGGAATAAGTGTATTTGCAGGCCGGAATAAGACTGCAAATAACGTCCGGATTACGTATCATGTATGTCCGGAAACAAGAAAATAATTTTATAAAAAACCAACACCAAATGTCCTTGTATTGATAAATCATTCAAATAGTCTATGTAATTTTAACATGTATACATGTATAACTTTGGATAAAAATAGTCTATGTAATTATTCCTCTCATCCTCCTCCCTCTTCTTCCTCTCTTCCTCCTCCCTCTTCTTCCTCTCTTCCTCCCTCCGTTTTTCTCTCTCTTCCTTCTCCCTCCTCATCCTCCGCTTCTTGTCATCCTCATCCCTCCTCTTCCTCGCATCCTCCTCCATCCTCTTCTTCTCGTCCTCCTCCCTCTTATTCCTCTCATCCTCCTCCCTCCTCTTCTTCTCATCATCCTCCCTCTTCTTCTTCTCTTGCTCCTCCCTCTTCTTCCTTTCTTCCTCCTCTCTCTTCTCCCTCTCTTCCTCCTCTGTCTTCTTCCTCTCCTCAACCTCCCTCTTATTTCTCTCTTCCTCCCTCTTTTCCCTCTCCTCCGCCTCTCTCTTCTCCCTCTCTTCCTCCTCTGTCTTCTTCCTCTCCTCCGCCTCCCTCTTATTTCTCTCTTCCTCCCTCTTTTCCCTCTCCTCCGCCTCCCTCTTATTTCTCTCTTCCTCCTCCCTCTTTTCCCTCTCTTCCTCCTCCCCACGGACTCTCAGCCTACAACACTCTTCTTGAGAGATCCGGAGTTCTTCCTCCAGGTTGTTAATTTTAACGGTCGCCTCCCTAAGTGCTGCTTCGGCTCGCAGTCAATTCGTCTTCACCTCACTAAGTTCCAACTCTTATAGCAGTGGGTCACATGGAATGCTGCATTCACTGAGTTGTACCCTTGGTAGAGTGGATGTTGAAGGTGTTTTCTTCGAGACAACCTTTGCTGCGGGAGTTGCTTCTGGAGTAGGAAATTGATCCTCTGACAACAGTGAATGCTCCCGTTCACTGAGTTTTGAGGTGCCGTTCAACTCAAATTGACCCGAGTAAATCCGGGACAAGTTGATGCCTCGATCTTCCGGACAGACAAAATACTTATTCCGGACAGACACAATACGTATTCCGGACAGACAGGACAATCATTCCGGACATATACATGACTATTCCGGACAGACAAACTCTTATTCCGGACAAACGCAACTCTTATTCCGGACAGACAAAACTCTTATTCCGGACAGACAAAATACTTATTCCGGACATACACAATACGTATTCCAGACATACAAGACAATCATTCCGGACATATACAGGACTATTCCGAACAGACAACACACTTATTCCGGACAGACAAAATACTATTCCGGACATACGTATTACTTTTCCCGGATAACCTCAAGACTCTTATTCCGGACAGATACAACACTATTCCGGACAGACACAAGACTTATCCCGGACAGACAAAACACTTATTCCGGACATAAACCAACACTACTCCGGACTGACACAACACTCATTCCGGACCAAGATGCTTACTTGTAATACGGCAACGCAACCATACACGTAGCCCTGCTTCATAGAGAAGTTCGCTGACAATCTCCTCCTCGAGAGGTCCCGTTGGGCTTCCTCCAGGCCTTCAACCAAGAAAGTGTGAACCGCATTTGCCCACGCATATCGCTTCAGGTGCTTGAGGTTCTTAAGGTGCTTCGTGTACCACGCTTTACTTCGCAGTGATCCATCGAAGAACAAAAAATGATTGAAAATCATAGAAATAAGGAGTCGGACGTGCTCTTCCTCCTCGCCCATCTTGCTCGTGGCGGTAAGATGACCCAGTAGTTGGGTGTTGTCGAGGTTAACCCCGTCACGTTTCTCTACGTACATGGCTTCCATATCCACTCTCTGCTCATGTGCTCTTAGTCCAAGTAGAAGGGCGACGTCTTCTACCGTAAATGGGACCACCCCAGTGGCTATTCTCAGACCGACTTCATTGGCGTCGAAGTGTTCGACGAACCAACCCAGTATCTCGTTGTCAGTTGTGACGTGAGGAAAGGAGAGGAAGTGACCGAAAGGCGTCCGTTGGAAGACATTTTTCTCCTCCTCCTTCATCCGGTCGAACTGCTTGTGAAGGGCCGTGAAACCGCACTTGGTTTCGCGGAAGTAGTACGTGCTTCCCTTAAACCACCAAAAAAAATTGTTAGAGGCCAATAATGAACCTTAAAATGAACCAGAAAGAACGTGGTTGACACAACACCTGCGCGGCTACAATTTCAGGAGCGATGGAGGTTTCAGGTAGAGAAGGATCCATTTTCGCCTGGTTATAATTTTCGTTCGACTAAAACAGGAATAAAGGTTTTGTATGAGCGTATGGAAAGGAACTCCGGGTGAAATGAGGAATGGAAAAGGAGAAGACTTGGGAGGAAAGTTACTCGAATGTTGTACCGTCGCTACTGATGTACGTGAAGTTTAACCGTCTAATCGTGATTTCGGGAAATGAACCGTCGCACCCAAAAAATCGTAATTTACTTTTCCCCGCGCAGAAGTTTTGGCTGACTGGACGTTGAACTGGCAGCTGACTGGTCCGTCCACGTAGGAAGCATCACGGATGCGCGCGTCCGTGTATAACGACTCTAATAAAAATGGGAGACATGCGATGTAAAGTAACGTCGGAAAGAAGAGAAGCATGCTTCCGTTGTTTGCAGAGACGTCACATTGCACAAGTCGATGCCATATTTCATGTATTTTTTAAGAACCACCAACCACACAAGAGAGATCCTACCAGGAAAATGACGACGACACATGAATATCTTTCTAATTTTAGTGTTCGAATTCCTTTCAAACACCGACTTTCCTGCCTCAGATACCCAATATACGTATATTCCTATCTAAGAAAAAAAAAACTTCTGAGTTACATATAAACGCTATGAAATTTAGATGTTATTTTCTAATACATCGGGCGTCCCCAAATTTGTTCCTCATTTATTCATTTTCCGTTGCAGACTCCTATACATGTATTTACTATTTCAATTGTATATACGACAATGCGATTCAGTTCTAACTGTTGTCTCTTAGAGCCCTCTTGTTCGACATCACATTATCGATTATATCCCGTAATTATCTTATTTTTCATCAATATTGTATTTATCTCGACCTTTCATTTTATTTTGTTTTCCTGTCAAATGCATAATTGCTTTGGCTTGGCTACAAGTTGAGGTTAGATATCTGTATCTTGTTGGCAAGGACGTGCCTTTAAACTGCTAAACTTTCAATCGGACAACATAAATCATTGATGTCTTCACCTTTAATTTGTTTAGTTGTTAAAAAAACTGTTATTTTGACATAGTGCTTCACCATGTATATTATTTAGAACCGCTAGTGGTATAGTTCGACAGACCTTTAGCATACGTCTTGGCCACTTCTTTGTCAGTTTCCCCACCCCCACCCGTACAAAATATTTCCAACTAATGCCAATTTAGCTTTTAAAAAAACACAAGATTTCATATCAAAATGTTCAAAAAAATTCCCTGGTGAATGAACCTTTTAGTTTGATTGGTGTTGTCATGTTTGTTTATACTATGCGTTGCCTTCCCGATTGTGATGTTAATTTATTGTGATGTTTGTCGATTTGATGTTGAAGCAAATGAGTTTCTTGAAGAGTTGAAGGGCTTCATGTTTTTTAATTATTGATAGGAATAACTACACTTCCTTCAACGTAATATCGTAGAACTTTCAAGACTTGTTTGCAATGTTTTCAATCTCCGAGACGTTCAAAAATTCCGTCTTCACCCAAGAGGAGCCTGTGAAACTATTTAAAGGTTGAGATGTGGAATTATCAGAAGTGAATATTTTGATGTTATCTAGAAATTGGATCTTGATGGCGAGAAGGATTATTCAGGTGGTAGCACATCGGCATGCGCGACGTTACACGTGAAATGTCGAAAAACACACCTCAGAGTTCCATTTTCAAATATACACCAAGGTATATCCATTTCTAGCTTCTGCAGTTCTACTAGTAAGATAAGAATTTTTTAAGAGCCAAATGACCTCCAATGACAAGCTTTCAAATTAATTTAGTTGTATGGTTTTCATACTAACCATTGGTTATTAGATTTCCATGCTAGTGTACATTTCAAAAAGATCATATTTAAGATATGCACGTGTATTTTTCAAATGTACAAATACAATTGATAATATTTAACACGACTTATATCAGATTCACTACATTGCATAACGTTTAACACCACCCTACAATCTGCTCAATTCATGTTATTAAGAGCTCATTTGGGTGGGGGGAAGTGGTGGGTGTTGATAATACCCCCGGTGGATTGAGAAAAAAAGTTTACCTCCAACACTTACTTTGGAGAACAATAAAAATCTCCCTCACCACTCCCAACTCCAATATGATCTTGCTTATTACAAGCACGTATAAAGCTTCAACGCTTACCGCCACCGTCAACCCCAAAAACCTACATGAGTGAGTGTTAGCGTTCATTGTGAAGTGTCAAATACAAATGTCACAATCGCTAACCACTCGATCGCAATTGATTGGAGCCTTAAGGGCACCCTAATGGGAGCCCTTTCCTCGGGCAGACGCCCCTTAGCGGGGGGGGGGGGGGGGGGGGGGGGGGGGGGGGGAGGGGGACTCTTGGGCTCCCACCCAGTCCCAATTTCGGGCGACTGGTAGCCCGAAATCCTGCTCAGGCAACCAACGGGTGGGGATACGTGCCCCCTATAAGTTATTTTTTTATAAAAAAGGTAATATTTTGTTTCAAAAATCATTTTAAATCAATTTTTAAAGTTTTTTTCTACATTTTATTTTTTATGTTTTAAGATTTTTAATTTTTTTGTTTTATTGAGGATCGCCTTCAAAATGTTGTTAAAGAAAAAGAATGTAGAGTGTTTAGGTTGGGTTTTAGGGCATGGTTAAGTAGAATTTTGAGATGAGTGGGCATGTTTGACGTGGTAGCAAGAGAAACTGACGTAACAAAGAGAAATCAGAGTATCCAAGAGTTGTTGTTGGGTGCGTTGCTATTGATGTCCTAAGTAGAGATGCCCACTAGTCCAGCTGTCCAGGATGAACAGGTTTATGTATTCGAAGGGATATATTTGCAAAAGTACCAGTCCAACATGTCGAAGCCACGTGTAGTTCTCTCGGAGACCACCACGCCTCGACCCACATGCTCGCACGCACGCCACCCCCGTGTCAACACACACCATCGCCACGTCTTCCACGTCCAAAACCAGCGATCTCGCTTCCCCAAACCCAAACTGCCCTCCCAATCCAACGGCCCACGGTATACACCAATCCCATCTCCCCTCCTCTACTATAAATATCTTCTCCCCTTCCCATTACACACTTGTCCGTTCGCCTCCGCTTAAACCCACTCCACACCGCTTCCTTTCCGATGGCTCCCGTCACGATCACTGGCATCAAGGCGAGGCAGATCTTCGACAGCCGTGGCAACCCCACCGTCGAGGTTAGCTCTCCATCTGTGCCTTTCGATCGCGATTTCGTCGTTTTCCGTTTGGATCGGGAGGTCTTGGACTTGACTTGCTGGTTTTGCTCCCTGTCTGGGGGTTTTCGTGGGGGGTTTGTGGTGGTTTTGGCTCGGATCGGATTTGATCGGGACGATCCGTGGATTTTATGATAGATCGCCTTCCGATCTTCACATTCCGTTGTTCCGATCTACTAGTTTATCGAGTACTCTTGCTTTGATCTCGATCTGTCACCTTTTGAACTGTTTTAGTGGTGATTTTGGTTAAGCATCGGGTTTGGATCGGTTTCGAGCTGTTTTGGTTGTGGTTGTTTGCATCTTTTGGTTAGAGACGTGAGGATATACCTCGATCTGTTGTCTACGCATATTTTGGTTAAATTTCGAGTTCGAATCGGTTTTGAGCTTATATTATAATTAGTTGTATTGTATGTGTTGGTTGGAATATCTAATTGTAGTTTTAAACTTTGTTCCAGACCGATGTGACACTCTCAGATGGATCCTACTGCAGAGCTGCCGTCCCCAGTGGTGCCTCCACCGGTATGACCAAATCTCACCTTTCTCAGAGGATGCAGTTTGTTCCGTTTTTATGTTTGTACATGCTAAATTAGTGCCTTCTGTCAACGGATCTAGTGTGTCCAGAGTAAGGTGCAAGTTTTTGAACCCCGAGTATTTTCCCAGTCAATACTACCTTATTGTAGTGAGGTGGTACTTTACGTGGAGACTCTCTTCTCGACTCAGACTTCGGGATATATTGTGGTAGACAAATGTCATATGCATCCAAGGATTAAATCCGACCAAGGAAGATCAGATTTAAAACCATCCTCTCGCGAAGGATCGGTATCCTCCCAAAGATGAAACTTGTCCCTAAAATATCGTCATAACCCTACTAATCAAAAAGAGTGGTTAACCATAATAATCGGTCTGATTTGAAAATCATAAAAATGAAGAGCAACTAATTCGTATTGAAAAAATAGTTCTAGCCTTATCTACGTATCAGTCGTATCATCTGTTCCAGTTGGAAAACCGTCGATCTAGAAATTCATGGAATTTTTCGGAGTTGTGTCTATCCTTGTTTTAAAAGAAGAATACGGGGTTCTTGTCTTGTGGCTTATTTTTAGATTGTCAAGAACAATTGGAATTTTGGATTTTAGATTGGAAAATATGTACATTTCCAATTTAATTTTTGTTGCACGTGTTGTATGCCTAATTTACATGTCTGTTTTTATAGTCTAGTGATTTGTATGTATTTACCCTTCACTTCCAATTTCAGGTATCTACGAGGCTTTGGAATTGAGGGATGGAGGATCCGACTATCTTGGAAAGGGTGTCTCCAAGGTTGCTAATGTTCCTTTTAGTTTTTTCGTAGTGTTCCTCTAAAATATATGGACATCTGCCAATAATATGGGTAGATGTTAGGGCCTTTGGTGGTTGTCTCACTGTACGAACGAAGACTGAAATTTTCCTTGTTTGTCATGTTAATTGCGTTGTGCTCATTTTTTCTTGTTTGCTATTGTAATCAGCTTTGTGCTCATGTGCTCTCTCTCTGTGTGTTGTAGGCTGTCAACAATGTGAATTCCATCATTGCACCAACATTGATTGGAAAGGTACGAAGTGGATCATACTTGTTAATGCTTTTATGGAATTATTAAGATATAGTAGGATCTTAAGTCACCTTGCTTTTCTCATTGTAGGATCCCACGAAACAAACAGAGATTGATAACTTTATGGTTCATGAACTTGATGGAACCAAAAATGAATGGGGCTGGTGCAAGCAAAAGGTACTAATCTGCTGATCTTTAGATGGAAGGCTTATGGCTTACCTAACTGCAAACATTTCTGGGTTTCCTTGTAATAACTGTTTCGTGCTCTCTACGTCTTATTTACAGCTTGGAGCAAATGCCATTCTTGCTGTATCTCTTGCTGTATGTAAAGCAGGAGCAGCCGTTCAGAAGATTCCACTCTACCAGGTATGCTGGGTTGTTGATTTTGATAATTATGCAGTCTACATATTTATCAATTTGGCTAATGTTGGTTTCTTTCGTCGTGCAGCACATTGCCAACCTAGCTGGAAACAAGAACTTGGTCCTGCCTGTTCCTGCCTTTAACGTTATTAACGGTGGATCTCATGCAGGAAACAAGTTGGCTATGCAGGTAATTATCACGTCGTTTAGTTCTAGTGACATGCCACCAAAGACGTATGGACTAATTTAGAAATTGTTGGATTGCAGGAGTTCATGATTCTTCCTATTGGGGCCTCTACATTCAAGGAAGCCATGAAAATGGGGGCTGAGGTTTACCACCACCTCAAGAGCGTCATCAAGAAGAAGTATGGCCAGGATGCCACAAATGTTGGAGATGAGGGTGGCTTTGCCCCCAACATTCAGGAAAACAAGGAGGGTCTTGAGCTTCTGAAAACTGCCATTGAGAAAGCAGGGTACACTGGCAAGGTTGTGATTGGCATGGATGTAGCTGCATCAGAGTTCTACAGTGAGAAGGATCAGACATACGATCTTAACTTCAAGGTAGAGAAAAATGACGGCTCGCAGAAAATTTCTGGCGACAGCTTGAAAGATCTGTACAAGTCCTTCGCAAGTGAATACCCAATTGTCTCCATAGAGGACCCATTTGACCAGGATGATTGGACCCACTATGCTAAAATGACAGCAGAGGTTGGAGAGCAAGTTCAAATTGTTGGCGATGATCTTCTGGTCACCAACCCCACGGTATATTGTTTAACTTATATTTCATACTGATTCATAAATTTTGTTGAATGGGTGTTGATTTATATTTTGTTTATGCAGAGAGTGGCAAAGGCTATTGCAGAGAAGACTTGCAACGCACTTCTGTTGAAGGTGAACAACAGTACAAGATTCTGACGATCATCCATTGCAGTTAGATTAACCTGCTGCTGGTCTGTAATAGTAAATTGTAGTACTTACGTTGGTGCATGTTTTGCAGGTCAACCAAATTGGTTCTGTGACCGAGAGTATTGAGGCTGTGAGGATGTCGAAGCAAGCTGGCTGGGGTGTGATGACAAGCCACCGAAGGTATAAATCCTACGATTTTTTTTTACATTGTTGATCGGTGGGTTTGGTGCCTCTTCTTACTCACACCGTTTCCTTGTTGCAGTGGTGAAACTGAAGACACGTTCATTGCTGACTTGGCTGTTGGTTTGTCTACGGTAATGCAAACTGTCTTTCTTGCTCAGTTTTACTTTTATGCTTCTCTGTGGTTACAAACCTATTGATCGCGGAAGAATGTACATACAATGGTCTTTTAAAATCGTCGATTTTTATACATTAACAGGGACAGATCAAGACTGGAGCTCCATGCCGCTCTGAGCGTCTTGCCAAGTACAACCAGGTAACGTAAATTCTCTCCCAGTTCTGCAGTTTGCTAGCAAAACTTGTTGGTTTCTATTGCAGCATTTGGAGTTATCTAACTTCGATTCTTCTTTGGTGCCTGTAGTTGCTTAGGATCGAAGAGGAGCTCGGTGATGCTGCAGTCTACGCGGGAGCCAAGTTCAGGGCCCCAGTTGAGCCTTACTAGAGAGCTGACGTTAGTGCAGACGTCTACTACCTCCGTAAATTTTGGTGTATGCTCCAAAGTCAGTAATTCGCGGAAATAATAATTATGCTCTTTTGAGCTTTGTTTGTGACGGCGTCTATGTATGGTCGTGAGTCCTAGGTGTTTTTATTTGGAGTTTCTTTCTAGTAGTGCTGCGCACTTTTGCGATGCTACCTTCTTGCATCTTCGCCCTCTTAAGGGTTTTGTTAAAATACTATCCGGTTGAACCTTACCTGGATGCTGTCTGGCTTTTGTTTTTGCTTGAGGAGCAATGTACTGTAAAACATTAAGTTATCGACAGAACAGGGTTGCTTAATGCCTGCTTGTATACAGTTGAAAGTAAGTCGTACCAACTACCAAGTGAATTAAGCGAAAAGATCTTGCCAAATGGTATTAGCAGATCGTAAAAAATTACTTGAAATATCTGCTTGCCTGATGACTTAAAATCGATCTTCGTGCTAAATCACGAAGTGGAAAAGAATATGGAAGACCGGAGTCGTTTGACTTGTGCAGTGAATAAAAAAAACGTAGTAGTAAGATAACAAAAACGCGGTAAGTTGGAAGGTTGAATGCGAAAGGTCCTTATCCGTCGAAGAATAAATTTTTTTGGCTTGGGTGTCACTGTATGAAACGTTAGGTGTTTCAATTTTTGTAATCGTATCGATTTAACGGTTCTTATAAATTTTTTTTGGACCGTTAAACTTTGTTCGTGAATTACTTACATCGTCTGTACCAATTACTGTTTTGTCTCTCTCATTTTTATTTATTTATGTTCCTAAATTATTATTTTTCATACTACAACAAAAAATAATACAATAAAAGATAACCATGAAAAATAAAATCAGAATAAGAATACATGGATGACAATAAAATAACATTTTTTTGTTCGACATCTTATTATTGTACTTCGGATAGTGATATGTTTACCTGTTTATTTACGTTTGTGTTTTTTTTCCACCATGTCACCACTGAAATCTTACAACGGAACCGGAAATAATATGAAATATCACACTGTATAAATTCAAGATTTTTTTTTTAAAAATGAGGCGTCTACTTTAGACCCCTCCCGGAGGAGGCGTCCTCGTCCAATTTATTTTTATATTTTTTACGAGACATAATGAATATTAATGGAGTATGAATGACAATTAGTAAAACTCAGACGAAATTTAACAATTTTCTTTTTTTTCTACCTTTTCTTTTGAAAACTATTTCTCTTTCTTCTGACTTCTCTTTCCTTTCCATTAAAATCAAACCCTAAAACTAAACATAAAAGCCCAAATGCTTCGTTTATTCATAAAATGACCTTCCACGGTGGGAACCATCTCGTCGACGAGGAACCCATCCAGATCGCCGCCTGCAACCACTACAAGGTCTACGGTTTGGTGTGCACGATCCCAATTGAAAAGCGATCCAAATCGAACACACGTCCAAATAACTTATGTTTCTGGGAATCTACTTTAGAATAATAATTCCAGAATGTTACATATTTTTACAATTCCAGACCGGCTATTCATGCAATGATGAGTTAACTAGACGAATAACATTAGACATCACAACATCAGTACTGATCAAAACATATTTTTGGTGAAATTAATCATATTTCAACGTAAAAAGATTCGGGCCACGCAATTAGTCAATGGTGATGATCAATCACCGTAAACGGAGGCAACATAACACGTTTGCGGACTCAAGAAGAATCTGTAGAAACCTTGCTTACATTCAAGTCACTCACAAAATAAACACCCAAATTAACCTAAGGAACAAACAGAATGCAAAGCGGAAGATCTACAAATACAGGGCAAAATGTGTCGCATCGATTAGAACCATTAATAATAGCCTCCACCTAAGAAACGAGGAGTTGCAAGGGAATAAATGAATACTGCATGCTGCGGAGAAGATTTGATCCAAACTTATGCCATTCCAGATTCTGTCCTTCCATACGGATCCATTATATAACTCAAATCTGTCCTATTGAATAAGCATGACGAAAGTTAAGACCTGAATTAGTTGATCGAAGAGTAAAACTCGAAGATGAAAAATAGTAACCACCTTGTGGACATTTCGATTTTTTTGGGTAAACAGAGAAGTACAGGTCTAGTCGTCCTCGAGCAAAGTCCAAACCAACCTATAAAATGGTGAAAGACGGAAGTCATGATAGGTACTTAGTGGCAAACATCCCTTAAAAATTACTAGCAGAAAGAGAAATTATCTCATACCAAAACAAGGATGCGAATAGAAGAACAAAACAATAGCCAAGTTTGACCATCCTTATCTTCTTCTCTTTGTTGAGAACGTTAAAAATCTCAGTTACATCTATCAAGTGTTTTCTCTGTTGGTACCTGAAGGAGAAAAAATGGGATGATGAACTTCCAATTTATACAAAACAAACTAAAAATATATACAACCAAGAACTATGAAGTGATTTTTTGGGGTCATCCTCCAACAGAAATGTACGAAATAACACATAGCTGGTGTAATCTAGAGGGAGGCAGGGTTCACGAATTTTAGTACAACACTACAACCATGCCCGCAATTTACGTTTTCCTTTCTATATCAGATTAAAACTAACACAAATATGCAGATAAAAGGTCTAGTTGAAAAAAACTACAAAGGATCACTTACAGCTTCACATTGTAATAAAGGTATGGTATGCACAACAATAACATCAACCATTGACCAGAGAAAAGAAAAAGCAGGCACAAGGATCCTTGCAAGGCAAATTCTGGAAGGACCACACTGTTTATTCTTGCTGATGAATCATAAGGATTGATATAATCAAACTCCAGATCAGCCAAACACATGAGCTGCAAAGTTAAAAAAATGTTGCCAAGATAAGCGAGCTATATAGAGTTACAGACAACCATAGAAACAAAAGCTTATAAATCACTTCAAACAGGTCAGGTTTGAGTATAGTACATAACTGGTCCAAATGTTATATGGCTTTAAGCAATAGGAAATGCTAATAATCAAATTTCAACTACAATAAAACTTGTGTAAGTCTTGAACACAGCTTTCTGCATTTTCATCTAACCAGACAACTGGCTTCTATTACAAATTCCAACTTCAAATGAAATTGTTGTTGCGTGAAGAGGCTCTAGATATCATATCAACATCCCATTGATATCCAATGACCAACTAATTTTGGTAAGCTCACTAAATGTCCTACAAATTTGTGCACTTTAAATGCTGATTCTCATGCATCCAAGACAGTCTAGTACTAATATTGTAATTTGATCTATATCTTGTCAACTAAACCATTTGTATTACATAAGCCTTAGTTAGTGTCTGGGATGTTTAAAAGAAGAATCCATTCCCTGAATGACTAAATAAAATCACAATACTCATAAATGGGCCGAAAACCCTAGGTGCATAACTTATCTCTTGAAAGTCTTCTTGCTTGATGAAGCAAATGTCCGTGAAAAATTCTTGAAATGTGCTAAAAGAGTAGGCATGTCAATCGTGTGGTTTTCGTGTCAGACAGTCATGCATTTAGTCATTTACATGTATGCTACATTTACCTTAATTTGAAAGAAATGCCCCTTGTTGAGGATGTTCATAATACTATGACATATTGATGTTTCCATACTACGAGATGTCTCAAACAATCATTTTCAAGTAAAAAACAATTATTAGACAACAAAAGATGTTAACATGTCAAATTCGTGCAAATCGTATCTTCTTCCCGTATAATTGTGTCTTTTTTGTGTTGAATCGTGACATTTTATTTCATATTATTCCTTCTTCAATAAATGATAATTCAAACACATACAAAAATAGCATGGTGTCTAATCGTGTCATCATTTCGTATCGAGTTGTGTTACCGTGTTTCGTTTAAGTTGACAAACTTTAACAGGCAAACCGGGCAAGTGGACTAACATCTTCCTTCCATCACACCTTGATAAACCACAACCACAATTCACACAACAAATATCTCCAAAACACCAAACTTCCAAGTAGATTCTGGTAAAAAGAAGAAGCACCAAAGACAAAACAATCATAGCAGCGAAAATAGGGGTTTCCAACACAACACAACACAACACAACACAAGACGAGCCAAAGAATCACAAAATCAATTAAAACCCAATAATGAATCAAAGTTTAGGATGAAAATGGTTTGGGAGATGGGAATTAGGTGTTGGGAAGAGGAGGACCTGGTAGACGACTAGGGCGAGGAGGGCCATGAGGAGGAAGAAAGAGGTGAGCCATAGCAGCATTAGCGTAATCATGACCAAACCCTAACCCTAACTTGCTTTTCTTCTTCTTCTTACTCGAATTTCCTTCTCTCGCCTCTTCTGTTTCTTCACTTCGGGGGAAAGAAGAAGGGAGGAAAGCTGGAAAGTGGAAAGGTATCGAAATTAGGCTAATGAAATAATATTGATAATGATAATATATTTCTCATTAACATCCTCATTTTTACTATTTGACGACGATGATGATGATAATAATGATAATAATAATAATAATAAAGTGTTGTGAGGAAAAGGAGCTCATGGTTGTAGTTGTAGCCAACGGATTTGGGCTTTGATTATTGCAGAAATAGTTTTCACTTATTAAAATATACGTCGGAGTGAGAGCCTTCATGAGAGATGTTCTTAATTGGGCTTCTAGGTTTTATGTACTTTTATAAATAAATAAAAATTCGGTTTGCATATCTGCACTGGTAGTGGTAGGCCTTGCGTTTGTTTCGTTCTTCGTTTATTCTTCTCTCGTCACGGACGTGATCGACTTGAGCAAGTTAACACAACGTACTGTATTATTACATTAGTTATGTTTAATTACGAAAGCAGCTCTTTCTTTCTTTCTTTCTTTCTTTTTTGTGGGGGCAAGAAAGAAAGAATAAATTAGATGGGCGTACCATTGCATGTTGACAACCACATGAGTCCATTGTACCTAATAAAAACAGCCTTCATGGACCATATGGAAATACAAGTTTAAGCATAAGTATCAGAAGCAGTTAATAACATGATTTTCTGAAGTGAAGTTCAGAGTACTTGAATCTCGGCCCAATATTAGTATTCTCGGGGATTCAGTGAGACAACTAAACCCCAACAGATTCTTCAATATTTACATTTGTTGGACTTTCAGCTGATGAAAAATACTCGTATAATTGTTATATCCCTGACCTTAATTAAGGTTCTAATGATGTGTTAGGTGGAGTTGATGATGGCTTTGCATGGGGAGTTGAAGAGTGAATAGTGGAGGTATGGTGGTGATGGGAAGTAGGGTGGTAGGGTGATGGTGTGGAGTGGTGAAGTGAAGTGAAGGGTGAGGTGATGGGAGGCATGGGTTGGTGGAGAAACTCATCTCTCTCTCCTTTCTTCTCACTCCCTCTCACGTTCCCTTCTCTTTTCCTTTCTTCTTCAATCTTTCTTCTCTCCACCCATCCATTTCTTCTGATCTTGGAGCTCCAGTGTTGAGGGTGGCGGAGCAAGGCGGGTGTGCTGGGCTTGGTGCGGACTGGAGAGGTGCAAGGTGGTGATCGTCGGAGGCGTGGTCGTGTGAACTCCGGGGTTCGTCGTTGTCGTCGTTCTTCGCAAGAAAAGGTATGCCAAGTTCTTGCATTAGAGGCCTTAGTTGATCACCCATGTTGGGGTGAGGTTGGGGTCGGTCGCGCGAGGTCAGAGGCCTCGCCGGCGACGAGTTTCGACGTCAAAACCTCGGCTGGCGCGAGGTTGAAGACGTCTGTCGGTCGACCGGGTCCCTTGGACGGTCGACCGATCGTAGTGTATTTTCACTATCTGTTGTGTTTCGGTCGACCGCGTCCCTCGTTCGGTCGACCGGAACTTGAGTGTACCGGTAGGATACGTAAGCTTCGGTCGACCGTTTGATGACATAGAAAATATTAGGTTGACCCTGTAAGTGTTCGGTCGACCGAGACCCCTGAGTCGGTCGACCGATAGATTCGTTTTGAGCGTTGACCAGACTCCGGATTTTGACCTCGTTCGGTCGACCGGTTTTAGACCTTCGGTAGACCGTTGGAATTTATGTGTTGCGCAAATAGTTCGACCGTGACAGACGTTTCGGTCAACCGATTCCCTTGTGGAAGCGGTCGACCGTTTGTCACTTCGGTTGACCGAATTCCCTTGGGGAAAACGGTCGACCGTGTCTCTTTCGGTCGACCGTTTTGCACAGGACATGATTCTTGGTTCCACTTAGGATGCCAACTCTGTCCACGGAAACCCGTGTCCTCGCCTTGTGCGTGAGCCGGGAGGTGACGGTGGGCGCGTTATGCGTGCCTGCCCAGGGACCGCCGTGTGGAAGAGTGTGGGTGTCCGGAACGCGTCACCTCCGTGTATGGATCGTGACTATATCTGGTGGATCGTTTGACTCGCGTTATAGTAGCGGCCTGAGGGATTACGGATCTCATTGCTTCAGCAACACGCAACTGCCGACGGGTGCAGTGACTACCGGCCGATGGCTACGGAGGCACAGAGACTACCGGCCAGGATTGGCGACGGAGGTCCAGAGAGGTACCGGCCTATTGACGGCGACGGAGGTCGCGACCCTGCTCAGTTGGAGCCGGAGTTGGTGTTGCACGTGGAGCTCGTTGACCCTGCGGACTTCGGTTCGGATCTGTCGATTGTCTGGCCTTGTGTGGCGGATATGTTCGACTGGCCTTGATGGCAGTTATTGCACGTGCCGTGCGGCCTGTGTGGCGGTAGGGAGGATCGCGCGTGGCCTGTGTGGTTGCGGCGATGGACTGCCGATGATGTGTTCCGGCAGGTAGCTCGATTGGGCACCTATCGAGTGATATCCCGTGCGGTCTGTGTGGCGCCGGTTGATGGACCGACCTGAGCGACGGCTCCGTTGGTGTGGTGGTGGTGGACCACGATGTACTCAGATCTGATTTCTACCTTGCGCGGAAGTGCGAACGCATCCTCACCGATCCCTTGGCTTGTGTAGTCGCGTGTGGGGATGTGTTGCGTATTGTCCGCTAGACCGTATGTGCCTACGGTAGGTCTCTACGGAGACCCGATGTTTGGACCGTGCGGCCTGTGTGGCGGCGGTGAGATTGGACTGTGTGGCCTGTGTGGTACCGGTGTTTGTGGACCGTGCGGCCTGTGTGGCGATGGCGATGTTGCGGACCGTGAGGCCTGTGTGGCAGCGGTGGCGATTGTAGATCGCGGGGCCTGTGTGGCAGCGGAAACGATCGCGGGACGGATGTCCGGTTTGGCCCTTGGTGGCGTTGTTGTTTTACTGCTTTGTATTCCATGCCATGTTATACTGGTATGTTAGGGCATATAGGTGAGCTTGTCATACGGGGTTTCCTTATGGAAACTCAGGCATTATTGTTATGTTTATTTTCAGGACCGCGTTAGGTTCCGGCGGGTGGTGACCGAGGGAGATTGCACTTTGAGACTGGATCCTGTCGTCTGCCTACTTTTAGGTTGTCGTGATTACATGTACCTTGTGTTTCGTGTTGTAATGTAATCACTCTTTTGACAAACTCGTATTGTATTCTGGTGCACCAGACTTATTTATGTATTTCTTTCAGTAATGTCCCCACTCTTGATGGTTTGTCCACGTGTTTCTTATGATTTAAAAAGTTTAAATTTTCCGCTGTTCGGGGATGTTACAATAATAGTCCACCAAATGGGAGAAATCCAAATATTTTTGACTGAGGGGAATTAATAATGTAAGCATGTAGAATAAAAATTAGGTTTTTTGCTTCGGTACTCATCTAAAACATCATAATTAGCGTGGTACTCATGCTTTTGTGTATTTTGACATGATACTTATCCTCTATATTGAAAATTTCTCTCATGTACATCTGTTAGATTGGGCTCCACATTCGTTAGGTTCTTGTAACGGTTTTTGTCACCGGAGTCTTACTAACGTGCGTCTCATATTAACTGATGTACATGAAAGTAATTTTCAACCAGAAGCATAGACAACACGCTAATTTTGATCTTTTGGATGAGTGTCCAAACAAAAAATTAGTCCTTTCAATTTCTCACCATTTCTTCTTGAGATCTTTGAGATCAGATAACCGAACGTTAGTCATTATATTGTTTTATACATCTCTAACATTATTGTGTCATTTTCTAAAGAAAAGCTCTCAACACTTTCAAGCTCTCATTTCCAACACTCAAATCCTAAATTTCAGCATTGTGTTATTCATTCCCAATCATATCCAAGTCCTCGAGATTGACTATTTACTATTAGATGAAAAATTGGTTGATCGATTGCTCCACAGTCATCCAGTTCGAAGTGAGTGTTATCCAATCGTAACTGAGTTTTTCTGCTTTGGTACCCGTCAAAAATATCAAAATTAGGGTGGTGTCCATGCTTTTATTTGAAAAATTACTCTTATGCACATCAGTTAGTGTGTGCACAACATCCGTTAGGCTCCCACGACAGAAATCGTTACGAGAGCGTAACATTTGTAGACTCCACACTAACGGATGTGCATCAGAGTAATTTTCAATATAAAGGATGAGTATCATGCCAATATACACAGAAACATGAGTATCACCCTAATTTTGACATTTTCGATGTTATATTCTGAAGCTTCCCCATCCAATGCAAATGCACGGCTCTATGTAGCTACTTGCTGCACTCTACAAGCAACCTTGAAGTTTCACCCCCTTTGAATTTTTCTTTGAAATCAGCATACATGTGTCTCACACAAAAACGATGATCGCACGAAGGACAACATCAAAAGCCTCTACTAAACCCTATAAAACACACGACAATAGTAATGTATTAATAGGTGAGACCCCAACTTAAATCATATAAATTACATATTAAAATGAAGTACTTTTTGCCTATGTGATATGTAGGTCCACCCTCTATATTGAGCACCTAAGCTCTGAACCAGAGATTGTAGAAACCAAGTCCACACAACTCGCAATCCACCATTGTCACTGCTATAGGAAACAACTGATTATGAGCATATCTTCTAATGACACATGGAACATTGACTATGCATTTAGGGTCATCCCTAACTCGGTCAACTATCTTTCTACACTTCGGATTTTAACCTCGTATTTGGTCGACCGATTTTAGATCGTTATTCGACCGTTTGGACTTAAGTGATGCGCAGAATAGTTCGACCGTTGCAGACTTTCAGTCGATCGAACCTATTGGGAACGATCGACCGTTTGTGCGCAGAACTAAATTCCTGGTCCTTTTGTTGTATCAACTCTGTCCACGGAAACTCGTGTCCTCGCTTAGAGCGTGAGCCGGGAGGTGACGGTGAGTACGTGCTCGTGCCTACTCAGGGACCGCCGTGTGGAAGAGTGTGGACACTTGGGTCGCGCCACCTCCGTTGATGGACAGTGGTGTGACGTGTTGTTGCTTAACTCTCTGTAGAGTAGCAGACCTGAGGGATCGCGGATCCCAATGCATGTTGATGCATGGCTCGTGGAGCATGATGACCATGCAGACTACTTGTATGATTTTCACAACAAAACACTTAAATTCCAAAAGTTTTGAATTATAATTTTCATAACAAAAAAACACCAAAACACTGGTATTCCCACCGTTTGTACTTATGAAAATTAACATTATTGATTTTTTGAATTTAAGTGTTTTGTCATGAATATCATAAAATATTTAGATTTGAATTTCTAAGTTATTAAATTATATATAGTAGAATTTGTAAATATTACTATTAAAATAATAATTTTTTTAATGCTGTTAACGGAAAAAATTAACGGAATGACATTAATGAAATTTGTATAGATTTTAGTGACATTAATAGAATTTGTATAGTTTTAGTGGCATTATAGAAATAACATTATAGCGATGGTAGAAACGGAAATATGATGTACATGCAATTACATGCAAGCAAAAAATCCTACTTTATAACAATTTTTAAATGAAATAGGAAGTCGATTCTCATATTTGGAACTGATAATTACAAAATTGGATCCAAATTTGAACAATATTTGACATTTGATTGATCTGTACTTTAACATAAATATAACTTAGAATTATGTTTACAAACAACACCAAAATATTTAGGGACATAAGATAAATGAGTTGAAAAATAACATTTTATAACGATGATGGGTGAAAGTTTACACATTTAATATTGAAGTTTATAAGATTAATCCACTTCGTTTTCAATTCTTATGAATTGTGTTTAATTTCTAGATTATTATCTCAAATGTAAAGCATTAAAGTTATAAGGCTTCCGCCTAGCTTTGAGACTTGTTGAGAGATGTTCTTAATTGGGCTTGTAGGTTTTATGTACTAAAATTTCTAATTTCGATCAGTATATCTGCACTGGTAGCTTTGCGTTTGTTTCGTTCTTCGTTTATTCATCTATCGTCGGGGACGTGATCTGCTTGAGCAAGTAAAGACAGCGTACTATATTATTACATTAGTTATGTCTAATTACGGAAGCATAGCTTAATTTTTGTGTGGGAGCAAGAATGAGGAACACTTGTATGATAGTACATGAAATAGGACAAATTCACCAAATCTTTTTTTATTGAAGGGGAACTAATAATATAAGCAATAAGAACTGGGATAGTTTCATGTTTTGTTTTGTTTATGTAACGTACCCGAAAACAGCGGAAAATTTAAACAATAATAAAGACCGTCAACGGTCAACACTGGGCACGTCACGGGAAAATAACCAACATATATATATAAAATATATAATGTACAGACCCACGTGGAAGTCAACTATACAGACTATACCGACTGACTGTGATTACAACAAAAGCTATACAACATGTAATCACCTCAAAAGAAGAAGACACTACAGGATCCGATCTCGGGGGTACCGTCCTCGGTCACCACCTCAAACTCTAACCCTGCTCGCTACCTGAAATGCAAACAACAAACATGCCTGAGTTCCCTGCAGGAACCCCGTATACCAAACCTCCTAAAATATAAAAAGGAATTAAATACAATGCAATGCTATGCACATGATCATCCGCCTCGGGCCCACAATAATGCCCTCACCGCCTCCGCGGCACTGAACCACTCCTGTCACTAGGGTCAAGTCAGTCCACCGCTGCCTCACAAGGGTCAGTCGACACCACTGCTCCCCAAAAAGTGCAGGAAGGAACCCCCGGTACACGCCGCACCCAAGGAGCGAGTCAGCCCGCCGAATACACAACTCGGGTCAGACGACAGCCACTGCTCCCCCAAGAGTCGTCTAACGCGCACCCTGCCGGAACATCCTCGGCCTACCGCTAAACCCTCGCAAACTGCCCAAGGTTTACGGTACACATCCCTCACACCCCGCTCGGTAAGAGAGGAAAAAGGTACAACAATAATACGCCTTCGTCGAAGGTGAAATCCGTAGCTCTCAAAGCCGGTAATCGACCGTCGCCTCGGAGCCGGTAGTCGACCTGACATCGACGGATCGCGTGTGGATAAATCCACCAACCTGCGGTAGATCGGTCGACCGCTACAAGCACACCGGTCGACCGGTCCCCCACACAGTACACAGTACTGTACAAACAAGTCTACCGGTCGAACCACGCCAACCGAATTACCGACCAATCGGTCGAACAAAAGTCATCTAGCGGTCGACCGTTTGGAAGGTCTACGCTATACCATTTTATATAATATATATATCCGACCGGTCGAACCAAGGGGACGTTCGACCGATAACAGGGATTTCAATATTTTGCCCAAGTCTCGTTCGGTCGACCGGAACTGAAATACAGTTCGACCGAAACAACACAAGCACTCTACCGCTTAATTAAATGCTCAGTCGGTCGACCGAGAGTTAAAGAGCGGTCGACCGTTTTGATGGTCAAAGCTCCCAACCGACTTAGCATCGAATGGATCGGTCGAACAAGGTAAAGGACGTTCGACCGTTTAATAAGTCAAAATCCCAACCGACCCATTCTCATCGTTATTCGGTCGACCGGCTAAGTGGTCCCGTTCGACCGATAACAGTATATCCCCTTTTTCCCGCACAAATCTGGCATAACGGTCGACCGTCTAACGACATCGTTCGACCGTTCGCGGGTAAACAGCAATATAATAATAGGATCGGTCGACTGCCCACAGGCACCGGTCGACCGATCGTCGTCTTCAACCTCTGAATTGGTTGAATTCCGACGGGGAATTTGACACCAACGTCGATCCCCAACACTCACAAGGCACAAGTGAGTTATATTGAAGATTTGGCATACCTTTTTGACGGTTGAAGAAGCCTCCCAAGCTTGAGTCACTTCACTCCTCTTCTTCTTCCTTCTTCTCCTTCTTCTCCTCTTCTTCTACTTCACCTCCTTCTTCTTCTCCGACGTTCACCTCCTCTCACTCTCTGATAACAAGCAATGATGAAAGAAACGACCAAACCCTTATCTCTTAACAACATCACCTTAAATAGCCAAATCCACCTACACCTCATCCAATCACACTTAACCTAAAACTCAACCAACCAAAGCCATCCACCTCAACCTCCACATGTCCAACACCTCCACCTCTCCATGCAAGATTAATTAGGGTTAATTAGGTTTAGGTTTAGTTAATTAAGATGTTTAGTTTAGGTTATTACAATCTACCCTCCTTAAAAGAATTTCGCCCGCGAAATTCGAAATAACTGACTTACCGGAATAACTCTGGATACTGCTTCCTGACATCCTCCTCAATCTCCCAGGTAGCCTCTCTGTCAGTGTGATGCTGCCACCTGACCTTCACCATAGGAATCGCCCTCCTCCTGAGCTGGTGTACCATCTGATCCACAATCTCTACTGGTCTCTCATCTAACGACAAATCCTGCTGGATCTCCGGTACTGATATCTCTATCACATGAGCTGGATCGGCCACGTACTTCCTCAACATAGAAACATGGAAGACGTTGTGAAGTCCTGCGAACTGTGGTGGTAGTGCAATCCTATATGCCACCTCACCGACCCGATCCAATATCTCAAAAGGTCCGACATACCTCGGACTCAGCTTCCCCTTCTTCCCGAATCTCATCACTCCTCTGGAAGGCGAGATCTTCAGGAAGACATGATCTCCCACCTCAAAAGTCAGCTCACGCCTCCGCGTATCAGCATAACTCTTCTGCCTGCTCTGCGCCGTAGCTAGTCGTCTCCGAATCACGTCGACCTTCTCTGAATACAACTGGATAATGTCAGGTCCAACTAGCTGTCTCTCGCCCACATCACTCCAGCATACCGGCGATCTACACGGTCTCCCGTATAATGCCTCATAGGGTGCCATCCCAATACTCGAGTGGTAGCTGTTGTTGTAGGCGAACTCGATCAACGGCAAATGCTCATCCCAATGTCCTGCCCAGTCAAGTGTACACGCTCTCAGCATGTCCTCCAAAGTCTGTATCGTCCGCTCTGACTGGCCATCTGTCTGTGGGTGGAAAGCTGTGCTAAACTTCAGACGTGTCCCCAGTGCTCTGTGTAGACTCTCCCAAAATCTCGAAGTGAATCTGGGATCTCTGTCTGAAATGATACTGACTGGTACGCCATGAAGTCTGACAATCTCCTCAATATATAACTTAGCTAGACCCTCCAGAGCAAGAGTGGTCTTAATAGCTAAGAAATGCGCCGACTTGGTCAGTCGATCGACTATAACCCAAATCGCATCGTGGAATCTCCGTGTCTTCGGTAGCCCCGTAACAAAATCCATCGTCACGTGCTCCCACTTCCACTCGGGCAACTCAATCCTCTGCATCTGCCCTGCTGGTCTCTGGTGCTCGATCTTCACCTGCTGACAGACCAAACACCTCGACACGAAGTCTGCAACGTCCTTCTTCATACCTTGCCACCAGAAGTTCCGCTGCAGGTCTTTGTACATCTTGGTGCTCCCTGGATGAATGGAATATCTCGATCTGTGTGCCTCCTCCATGATATCATGTCTCAGGTCCTCTGTCTTCGGCACCCAGATACGGTCTCTGAATCTCAGACCTCCATCCACTCCAACTCTGAAGTCTGACCCATCTCTGGCAGCTAACTGTAACAAACTGCTCAACTCCTCATCTGTAGTCTGAGCATGAATCACTGCTGATACTGTCTGAGGCTCTACTCTCAATCCGGCAATCACTGCGCCCTCAGAGCTATCAGCAAATGGCCTCCACTCTGCTAGAGACTCCAGCAGTCGCCACTCCTGAATGCATAGGCCTGCTACTGATACCTCCACCTTCCGACTCAAAGCGTCAGCAACCGTGTTCGCCTTCCCCGGATGGTAAGAGATAGTGAAGTCATAGTCCTTAATGAACTCAAGCCATCTGCGCTGCCTCATGTTCAGCTCCTTCTGCGAGAACAAGTACTTCAGACTCTGATGATCTGTAAACACCTCGAACTGCTCGTCATAAAGATAGTGTCTCCAGGTCTTCAGTGCATGAACCACTGCTGCTAACTCCAAATCATGTGTCGGGTAATTCCTCTCATGGACCTTCAGCTGTCTGGATGCGTACGCGATCACCCTCCCGTGCTGCATAAGTACACATCCTAAGCCAATCCCTGAAGCGTCGCTATAAATCACGAATCCACCCGTGCCACTCGGCAATGATAAAACTGGTGCTGTGGTCAACAGTCTCTTCAGCTCCTGAAAGCTGTCCTCGCACTTCTGCGACCAAACAAAAGTGACTCCCTTCTGCGTCAGAGCCGTCAGTGGTGCTGCCAATCTCGAGAAGTCTTTGATGAAGCGACGGTAATAACCCGCCAATCCAACAAAGCTCCTAATCTCCGTCACGCTCGTAGGGGTCCTCCACTGTGTCACCGCCTCTACCTTCGCCGGATCCACTGATATCCCCTCTGCCGATACAATGTGTCCGAGGAACGCCACTCTGTCCAACCAAAACTCGCACTTTGAGAACTTAGCATATAACTGCTGAGCCCTCAAGATGCTGAGTACAATCCTCAAATGCTCTCTGTGCTGCTCCATATCTGATGAATAGATCAGAATGTCATCCACGAAGACAATCACAAATATATCAATATACTGCCTGAACGTCCGGTGCATCAGATCCATGAACGCTGCCGGAGCATTCGTCAATCCAAATGGCATCACTAAGAACTCATAGTGTCCATATCTCGTCCTGAAGGCTGTCTTCTGGATGTCCTCATCTCGGATCCTCAACTGGTGATATCCTGAACGTAGGTCAATCTTCGAGAAAACCTTCGCTGACTGCAGCTGGTCAAAGAGGTCCTCGATCCTAGGTAAGGGGTACCTATTCTTCACCGTCACCTGGTTCAGCATCCTGTAGTCTATGCACATCCTCAAGGATCCATCCTTCTTCTTCACGAACAAAACTGGTGCACCCCAAGGCGAGACGCTCGGTCTGATAAATCCAGAGTCCATCAACTCCTGCAACTGTTTCTTCAACTCTGTCAACTCAGCAGGTGCCATCCGGTATGGAGCCTTCGACTGTGGTGTAGTGCCAGCTACCAACTCAATGCCGAACTCCAACTCTCGGTGTGGTGGTAAACCTGGAATCTCCGCTGGAAAAACATCCGCGAACTCCTGCACCACCTCAATGTCCTCTAGCCTCTGAGACTCTGCCTCCGCAACTACAAGTGTCGCCAGAAAAGCTGCACATCCCTGCTGTAACAGTCTCTGAGCTCTCACAGCAGATACAATAATGCGACCCCCTCTGCTTCTGATCCCTCTAATCAGAATATCAGGCAAACCCTTCCTCGGGATCAAAATCTTCTTTTCACGGCACAAGACTCGAACATCATATTGGGACAGCCAATCCATCCCAAGTATGACATCAAAGTCCTCCATCGGTAGCAAGACCAGGTCTGCCGGAAACTCCTGATCTCCCGAAACAACCGTGGCGCCGGGGACAAATCTCCCCACAGTGCCCACCAGACCCAGGGGTGTGCTGACTTCCAAAGTGGCAGTCAACATCGCAAGGGTACAGCCCAACACTCCCGCAAATCGCTCTGAGATGAACGAGTGTGTCGCGCCACAATCAAATAACACCCTAGCTACTGAACCTGCGACAAGAAGTGTACCTTCCACGACAGCGCCTCCATCCCGAGCCTCCTCTGCCTGGATGGTGAAAACTCTGCCAGTGCGCTGCCCCTGCTGAGGTCTGAAAGGTGGTCTACCTCCGCCTCCTCCTCTGCCTGGTGCGGGTAAACCCGGTGGTCGACTCGGTCCAGCTCCTCGGCTCGGACAGCTCCTGATAAAGTGACCCAGCTGGCCACACCCATGACATGCTCCGGGGGTGAAGCACGACCCGGAGTGAAATCTCCCACAAGTACCACAAGGCTCAGGTCGTGGTACTGCAACTCCTGCTCCCTCGTACCGGGGCCTCTTGCCCGGATTCCCTCCAATCTGCCCTCCTGGCCTCCCAGAGAACCTACCTGATGGCCTCCTCTCATCCTGGTAGTTCTCCCTGTAGTCACGATCAAGAACAGAGGCACTCTTCACTGCATCGGCCAACGTGCTCGGCATGTGCGTCAGCACCTTCGTCCTCAACTGCTTCCGGAGCCCCCGGACGAACTTCCCAGCCCTCTGCTCCTGTGTAACATACATCTCGGGACAGTAACGCTCAAGGGCGTTGAACTTCCCGATGTAGCCTGCTAGGGTCATGTCTCCCTGCTGAAGACTCAGAAACTCCTCCCTCTTCTGATCCTGGACATGCTGCGGAAAATACTGCTCGTTGAACTCGCCAACGAACTCCTCCCAGGCTATATCATCTCTGTCCGCAAACACCACTGCAGATGTGGACCTCCACCAGTTGGACGCAGCACCGCCCAACACATAAGTAGCCAGGCCCACTCTCGCCTCTGGAGAACAACCAATAGCACCGAAGATCTTCTGCATCGTGAAGATCCACTCCTCCGCAGCCTCTGCGTCATACTGCCCCAGAAAGGTAGGCGGATGCTGGCGCATAAACCGGTCATGTATAGCGCCAGTCCCCGTCTGCCCAGTCTGTGCTGTCTGCTGCTGTAGCATCTCCGTCAGACGTCCGACCGTATCGAACAACGTCCGACGCTCATCCTCCCAAGCCTCATCCCTCGCAGTCTCACTCTCACCGCGAGTATGGGCAACCGCCTTCTCCCGTCTAGGAGGCATCTGCCAAAAGAAACAAGACAATATCAATATAATCTGTGCATGCATGATCCTCTAGACCTAACTCCTAACTCAAAGGTGGTTTCTTTGGACAAGTACGCCGAGATCAACGCTCTGATACCAAATTGTAACGTACCCGAAAACAGCGGAAAATTTAAACAATAATAAAGACCGTCAACGGTCAACACTGGGCACGTCACGGGAAAATAACCAACATATATATATAAAATATATAATGTACAGACCCACGTGGAAGTCAACTATACAGACTATACCGACTGACTGTGATTACAACAAAAGCTATACAACATGTAATCACCTCAAAAGAAGAAGACACTACAGGATCCGATCTCGGGGGTACCGTCCTCGGTCACCACCTCAAACTCTAACCCTGCTCGCTACCTGAAATGCAAACAACAAACATGCCTGAGTTCCCTGCAGGAACCCCGTATACCAAACCTCCTAAAATATAAAAAGGAATTAAATACAATGCAATGCTATGCACATGATCATCCGCCTCGGGCCCACAATAATGCCCTCACCGCCTCCGCGGCACTGAACCACTCCTGTCACTAGGGTCAAGTCAGTCCACCGCTGCCTCACAAGGGTCAGTCGACACCACTGCTCCCCAAAAAGTGCAGGAAGGAACCCCCGGTACACGCCGCACCCAAGGAGCGAGTCAGCCCGCCGAATACACAACTCGGGTCAGACGACAGCCACTGCTCCCCCAAGAGTCGTCTAACGCGCACCCTGCCGGAACATCCTCGGCCTACCGCTAAACCCTCGCAAACTGCCCAAGGTTTACGGTACACATCCCTCACACCCCGCTCGGTAAGAGAGGAAAAAGGTACAACAATAATACGCCTTCGTCGAAGGTGAAATCCGTAGCTCTCAAAGCCGGTAATCGACCGTCGCCTCGGAGCCGGTAGTCGACCTGACATCGACGGATCGCGTGTGGATAAATCCACCAACCTGCGGTAGATCGGTCGACCGCTACAAGCACACCGGTCGGCCGGTCCCCCACACAGTACACAGTACTGTACAAACAAGTCTACCGGTCGAACCACGCCAACCGAATTACCGACCAATCGGTCGAACAAAAGTCATCTAGCGGTCGACCGTTTGGAAGGTCTACGCTATACCATTTTATATAATATATATATCCGACCGGTCGAACCAAGGGGACGTTCGACCGATAACAGGGATTTCAATATTTTGCCCAAGTCTCGTTCGGTCGACCGGAACTGAAATACAGTTCGACCGAAACAACACAAGCACTCTACCGCTTAATTAAATGCTCAGTCGGTCGACCGAGAGTTAAAGAGCGGTCGACCGTTTTGATGGTCAAAGCTCCCAACCGACTTAGCATCGAATGGATCGGTCGAACAAGGTAAAGGACGTTCGACCGTTTAATAAGTCAAAATCCCAACCGACCCATTCTCATCGTTATTCGGTCGACCGGCTAAGTGGTCCCGTTCGACCGATAACAGTATATCCCCTTTTTCCCGCACAAATCTGGCATAACGGTCGACCGTCTAACGACATCGTTCGACCGTTCGCGGGTAAACAGCAATATAATAATAGGATCGGTCGACTGCCCACAGGCACCGGTCGACCGATCGTCGTCTTCAACCTCTGAATTGGTTGAATTCCGACGGGGAATTCGACACCAACGTCGATCCCCAACACTCACAAGGCACAAGTGAGTTATATTGAAGATTTGGCATACCTTTTTGACGGTTGAAGAAGCCTCCCAAGCTTGAGTCACTTCACTCCTCTTCTTCTTCCTTCTTCTCCTTCTTCTCCTCTTCTTCTACTTCACCTCCTTCTTCTTCTCCGACGTTCACCTCCTCTCACTCTCTGATAACAAGCAATGATGAAAGAAACGACCAAACCCTTATCTCTTAACAACATCACCTTAAATAGCCAAATCCACCTACACCTCATCCAATCACACTTAACCTAAAACTCAACCAACCAAAGCCATCCACCTCAACCTCCACATGTCCAACACCTCCACCTCTCCATGCAAGATTAATTAGGGTTAATTAGGTTTAGGTTTAGTTAATTAAGATGTTTAGTTTAGGTTATTACAGTTTAGCTCCTTCCAGATAAGGGACCATTCTTTTTTGATGTTGTTCTTCACCATTCGGGAAGATTATACACATGCAAGTTCGACAAAATGTGTTCGTCGTATTTTGTCCCCGGAAGTGGACATTATTTCAACGATCAATTTCAAAATTGATTTGACGTTAAGGTCACAACAATTATTTGTATTTTGATAGCAGTTTTAGATATCATACCTTCTATTTTCGAAAGAGAAAAAACATATTAAGTACAAATTTTTAATTTAGTTTTCAAGTTAGAAAATTCAGTTTTAGACATTTTACAAAGTAATAGTAGTAAACTTTGAAAATCACATCACATTTATTACCTGAATATTGTTTATTTCCCTGCCAATCAATTATTTGTGAACTCCAACAGGATAAAAAAAGTATGAAATAAAAAACTTGAGGTATGAAAATAAAAAATAAAACATGCGTTTCTTTCACATCGGCAATAGTTGTAGCATGCTCTTCCCGATTGCGAAATAATTTTAATTATAGAAATAAATTAAATCGTCTTGTGGTTTTAATAGGAACCATAAAATCGATTTGTCAATACTATCTTTTTTTTCTTCCAACAGCATTGCGGTAAGATAGCATGCGTATGAATAAGTTTCCAATTTTTTAGTATGATGAACACTCTAAACATGTATCTTTAATACCATTTAAGTATTTAACGGCTTCGGTGTCTTATAATATAATATATTTGAGTTGTATTTATATTTTATTCATGAAATTTACGAGGAGACGTATTCTTTGGATGTAAGTAACGCGCAATTGATATTGAAGTTAGATAGTATACATAAGAGCAACGTTAACGGCTGACACTCACTCGGCCGTACCATCACCCCGCACGGTCACGGAAGCATTCCCGCCGAGCCCAGCCACCTCAGCCCGCGTCTAACCCGTCCGTGCGGATGATCGGGCGGTGGGTGTCCCGTCCCGATCAACCGCACTGGCCGGGAGTTTGTTTGGTAAGGTGGGGGGCACATATCGTTAATTTTTTTGAACTCTTAAATAATTCGTTTTTAATTATTATTATTTTATTTTTTCTTCTGAAAAAATATTTTTTATTTGTTTTGATTTTGTAGAATTTTTTATGAGTTTTTTTTACCTAAGATTGATCTCCAAATGACGTGGAGGTGAGAGAATATATAGTGGATGGCGTAACCCGGACGTGATTAAGGTTTTTTTTGTGTGAGTTGAGTGAACCGACGTGGCAGAAAGAGAAACCGACGTGACAGAAAGAGAACATGACGGATGGAAGTAGCCTGGATATAGTTATTTATGGTCTAAGTCTCGAGGGAAAGACCCTGAAACCCGTAGCATCGAAGAAAGACTTTCTATAGCATCAACAAGTATACAAATATATCGAACGAGACTCAAACTTCGTATTGTCAATCAGCACTTAGCACTTAGCACATGCACATCTCTTCCATTTAATTTCATGGTTTAACTTACGTCCTTTTATATATATATATAAGGTCAAATTCTAGTAAACTAATGATTCATCTTATTTAGTTTAAACTCATTACCATCTTACTATTGGATCTTTATTACTGTTAATATCACATTTAATTAGTATAACCGTTTTTCTTATAATTTATCTTACAATTTCAGATGTGTGGTGGATATGGTGGATGTTTAAAATAAAAAAATTAAGCTTCAGGCTCACTAGATAATTCTTGTATATATATGTATGTATATGTATCTGTGTATATGTGAAAAAATGTTTACATCCTTTTATATACGTATCACTTGTATAAGTGATTATAGTCAACTTATAGTTGTGTCACTTGAAAGTAAGATATTTTAAAGTTAATTTATATATACATGTGTGTGTGAATGTATGTTGTTTTTCTACGTTCTCTTAAACAACGTTCCAGTATACTATAAACAAATTGTTAGTATAGGTTAAGAGTTTACCATTTGTAATAGGTTGTCATGTTGAGTGGTCATGAATTACCACATCTACTCCTTGTAACAAACTCTGCCATTATGTATCTATTCGTGATCTTCCCTAATCATTAGGGAAAATCGATATTTACATCTTGAGTCTAAACACAAACACACGAGGAAATTAGAATATCAAACCAACTTATTACGGTTTCACATTGCCTTCAACAAACACAAAACCTTCTCATAGTCGTTGATCATTTCTATAATTTAGAGCTTACGCTCTTAATACTTAGTAGGTGTGGTGAAATGACGAATGGAATACTAGAAAGGGCAAACCACAAGAAAAGAAGAATACGCAAAAATTTAATGTGAATCGCCAAATCCTATTGTGATCACTTAATCTGGAAATGAATCCACTGTTTGTGAAAGGATTTCAACTTACAAAAACTCTTCTCATAATTAACTTCACTCTTTTCTTAGTTTCCGCTCTTTCAAGCACTATCAACCCCTCTTCCTCTCAACGTGGTTATAATTTACCATGGTTTTCTTCACTCTTCAGGGCTTCAATCACACTCGTAAAAACTTTCCAAAACAAAAAAAGGATCCTTCTAATTATAGACCCACAAAACACAATTTAAAAATTATAGACCCACACCAAGTACATCATGGTTCTCAAGAATCAACTAAAAGTTGACGTGCCCATAGTCTTTAATATAATAAATGATTCAACGCTAGGGATCTTGTGTGTCATGCTATTAAGAACCATTCCCGCTATCCAAAATTAATGTATTTGAGTAACTATTTTTGTCAATTTTTTGTCCTTATTTTACTTGAAGGGACCAGCACAAAATGTCGGCGTCTAGGTTGAATAGACTGTAACTCATTTATATTGGATCGATCGACCAATAATCTCATATTTAACCAGTCTTTACTAGTGCCTAAGCGGATCAACCTTTTGTTTTTTTTACAAGAGAAAGAGAGGTGGGATTTGAGCCTTTAAGTATATTGCAAGAAAATGAAATCAAGTAAAATCAACGGATCTACTAATCTTAAAATTTACTTTTTTTCATTTTTGTTTGACTTAGGTATAATAAGTTAATAACGGCAAGAAGGCCCTATGTCTTCTTAGCTCCATCATGTCATCAACTCATCCCCTCAATAATTACATCTCCAAAACACCAATCACATCTAAATCTAATTGTTTTGTAATCTAGCATCTTGTTTTATGCATGATGCATCACACCACATCTTACATTACAATAATCCTCTTCAGATGCTTAAAACACATAAATTTTGTTAATTTTATATACTCTGCTACAATCACGCATATCCCAACATCTTAAACATATAAATGAGAACATAAGAGTTGATCTATAATTTTAACTACCTCAAGACAATATATCTTCCTAACTGAACTAGTTCCGAAAGTAGTGGGACCCACACTGACCTAGCCGACCCCACCGTATGGTTAGAAATGGAAAGCACAAAAAGAAAACGGTGGTTTCCCCCACCATTCCATTCCACCCTTACTTCATTAATCATTATCATATCATATGTGTGTGTTCACGTCCTCGTCTCCATCTCTCCATTATTAATCAAACCATTCCATTCCAATCCCAAAACCAAACCCAAACCTTCCAGACCGAAGATGAGTCCCAACCGCGAAGCCCGACGAACCGCGTCGCACGGGAACCTCCCGTCGCCGGAGCTCCGGCGGTCTCTCCAACGGCCGGAGAGCCAGCCGAACCTGTTCCGGCGTGGTGATAGGGGGAACGGCGAGGAGAAGAAGAAGATGGCGAAGCTTCTGTTGAAGGTGACGGTGGAGCGGAGCCTCGGGGCGGTGCCGGTGGTGATGTCGGCAGAGCAGACGGTGGCGGAGCTGGCGAGGGCGGCCGTCCAGGCGTATATCAAGGAGGGGAGGCGGCCGCTTCTCGTCGAGCCGAAGGCCGATGGATATGAGCTCCATTACTCCCAGTTTAGCCTCGAACGTAAGTGAGTTGGGTTGGATTAGATTAAATTGGTGTTTGGATTTGTGTTTATGATTGTTAATTAATTAACATTTGATAAGCCGAGCTGAGTTAATTCGACTGGAGCTAAAATGTCATTAAAGGTTGCAAATTCGAATTCTGGATGTAACTGTGAGACGTTGGGAGTGATTACATAGTCAATATTTCTGCTTTTCCTATAGTCTTGTAGGAAAATTTTGTTTGTGGTAATGGTTATTATTAAACTGAGAATGGGTATAAGGTTTAGTGTTTGACAATTATATGGTTGATGTCATATTTTGGAGGTAAAATTAATTTTTACGTTAGATTTTTGTGTACCATTTAAGTTACTTTAGTTCAAAGGTGCGAGTAATTAATTGTTAGGCTTCAATTTGAAATTTAAGGATTGGGATTTGGTTTAAGGTTAAAGTTTTTCCCTTTTTTTGGTGAGAAAAACTTGGTGTTTGGAGGTCTTGTGAAGGTGAGGAGAAAGAGGTTAGGTGATTTCGGTGGGATGTCTTTGTTTTATGGAAAAGCTACACAGTTTAAGTGCTTAAGTTGTTTTCTTCAAAATAAATATGAAAATTAATATTTTGTACAAAGATGGGTTTTTCTAGTAATACCGTTCTGATCAATTTATTCTCTGAACTTTGTGAATCAATTTTCAGTGAACTGACTATACATTGAAATGCCACATTATTATTATTATTATTATTATTATTTCTGAACCATTTCAGTTTTTCTGGATTTAATTTGTCACAAAATACTTGTCTCATTACTTGGTACTAACTTCTAAGTATAATTAGCCCTAAATAGTACTTGTCCATTAACTTGGTGGATTGAAAAATATTTGGAACTCAACTTGGTCACTGTAACTTCAAGGTGTCAGGAAGCCCCGAAGTGATGAAATGGGTTTGGTGTTCAAGTGCAAACACGTACATTCACAGCATTTATGCTTATTACGAATCAGACATGTGTCTATGGTAAAATATTAGAAATTAGGCATGCATTGACCGACCAAACTTTAGGTAACTAATTTGTCTTTTTAACAAATCTTGCACTTTCAGAGGAAGGAAGCTTAAACAAAAATCTTCACTTGGTTATTTTTATATATTTTTGTGTTTATTCTATACCGATGTTTCGGATAACTGAGGTTTGATTGGAATATATTCAAAATGAGCTCACATTTAACATTTTTTTCCGATCCATTTTTATTAGCAACCAAGTTGATTTTCTAATCTTCTAAAAATTGAAAGTCAACGAACGTGCTTTGTTGGAGATCAATATTAATGAAATAAATCCATGTCTGAACTAGTTTACTGAATTTATTAGTGACAATCATTGATCGGGATGGTTGGTTTGCAGCTTTGAATCCAGAAGAGAAGTTGATCAACTTGGGATCCCGGAACTTCTTCCTTTGCTTCAAGAAACTTGCAGTTGCAGCAGCAACAGCAGCAGATTGCAGAGCTCACGAAGGCAAATTGCCATCAAACTCTGTTATGTCCTTCTTGAATTTCCTTCCCAAATTCTGATGTACACAACTGTTGCTTCCCATCAATTAGCTCCTTTTCTTCGGGCAAGTAATGAAGAGCCTCGAGATTATTAGTGTATATTAATTATATTATCTTGAAGTGATAATATTGGAAATGCAGCATTTTGCCTTGTGTGATTGTGTTTGCTTGTCATTGGGTGGTTACGTCAGCTGATCAAGGTAAATTAGACCTTAGGTTTATTTGTTTCTAATGACCTTTGTGGAGCGTAGAATAAAGTTTCATTTTACACTGAATAATAATAATAATAATAATAATAATAATGTTTGTAAAATAATGATAACAAAGCGCATGCTTGCAAAATGTTAAAGAAATCTATATCTGCAGCACAGCACAGCACAGCACAGCACAGCTTATCAGACATTATTTGCGTGTTTGAGTGCGTGGCAATATTATTTGCCAACCTGTGGGCTGTGACACGAGGAGTTTTCTTCCATCCATGTTTGAGTGTGCGTGGCAATATTATTGTTGTAAATAGTTAAAAGTTTGTGGAATTATTCGATATTTGCCCCCATTATCAAACCTACTGTCAAAAAATTGTCTGAATACTAAGTAAGAAAATGTGATTATAATTTATCTAATTTATTACATGGGTATTACCTCAAATTATATAGTGGTATGCTTAAAAATGGAAGTCATTATAAGACTAATTCACGGCCTAGCAATTATAAAAGTGGATTGTCTTCAAACGGTACCAAGTGCGATGTGACGAGGAACCAGGCTTGGTGGCACCGAATTAAAAAAGAGTGTATTGACAAAAAACAGACAAATATCTTCAATACGTTGGACAATTATCTGATTCCCATCGTTCTCCGTGGTTCTCAATGTAGACACATAATTGATGGTTAGGCAGGCTAACTGAGATTTTGCCATTAGGAGAGAAAAAAGGGAGCCCGAAAGAAGTTGAATTTTGAAATTTGTTTGGCATCTGAATATATGATATCTGAGGTTGTGCTATTTTCAGAAAGATTTATCTTTATTTGTGTTGCTATTTACTCAATTAGATTCCCAGACAGTGTCGTCAATTTTCTTCAAGCACAGGTGATATGCTTTGGTATAAAAAAACACTTAAAGAAGTCATTCTCTTTGTTATAGTCAAAACTTAAAAGTGATACGCCAAACAACAAAGATTAGAAAAAGACAATCAACCAAAAAAAATCGAAAAAGACAATTAAGGAAAATAATGAATCAAACTTTGGAACGCAAGCAAAGACTACTCTTACAAAAGCGTGATGACAATGCATAACATGCACTTATAGAATAACATTAAGAAATAGAAAAAAAAACAAGTGACTACGATAAACTTAACTTTTTTATAATCAAATTTTTTTTGACCCGCCTCCAAAGGCCAATGTTGGAATTTCGATGTGTACTGCGTAGAGGTTCCCACAATCTTACGAGTTAAAAGGTAGAAAAAAATTAATTTCAAAAAAAAAGGTAGAAAAATTTTAAGCTATCCGGAGAGGAAGAAGTGAACAATCACATGAGTACTACTGTAAGAAACACCCGGAAGACCCTAGAAATTGACTCGTGTTTCCATTTATTAGATGGCCAACCTAAAGTCCACAGACCTACTAAATCAGGGTCCACCACATGGACCGCAGACATAATCTCCAAGACTCCAACACAATGTTACTGGTTTATGCCTCAGTTTGTCCCAATTAATGCTTTGTATATCATTAACAGAATCATAATGACAACACAGTGTTGGCCAAATGTCAATCCAAAATAAACAATGAGAACAATAGTGATCATTGATAATTGCTAATTGTTGGAAGAAAATTATATTTTGTATCAACATAAGCTTTCTATTCTGTTGTATGGCGATTTCTAAAAAATGATGCAGATGATGGTAGGAATCAAAAATGAAGTAGCAACTCACTGATCAATACTCCCGATAGTTTTCTCAGAATGCGCTTTCGGAGGCCCAACCAATCTTCTCCAGAGCTAATCGCAGTGCCTGACATGAACATGGCAGAGCCTTGTTTTAGGGAAGCTTCACTAAAGCATAGTTTAGTGAAGTAGGAAATAAGAGAATTTTTCAATGATATCATTCATTATGTAACAGCCTACCTTGATTCTCTTTCTGTTGACATCGAAGTCGAAGTTACAAAAGCGTGCTGCAGAACGGTATTCCACAATAGATTTCTTGCCAGGTGGGAACCAGAACTCCACACCATCCACAAACTTCATGGTAATGGAAGACATGATATCATGAATGTTAATAATACTGAAATGAAACCACATGTTTATCATTCAAGTCGTAGAATGACATGAATGTGGTGACTTAAGACGTAAATGTAAGGTGGAAGAGATCACCCCAAATATAGGACTCTCGTACTCCACCCTTATGTAGTCATCTTTCTTCTCCACTATACGAGGAGTGAAATTGTCAGCCTTTTTGAGTTTATCTGGAAAAAGATGATCATCTTAGAAAGAAGTAGAACTACGTTTTGAGTAGTAAACATCAAGGACAAAAAATTCTCATTGCTTACACAAACACTAAGTTTTGACCAACCTATAAAGCTATAATATGTTAAGAAAGATGATATAGAATAAAAATAGCTGCCGACTATGTGATGATTTGGTCAGGTTGTAGGCTCATGAAGGACTTCCCGTGCTACTTTGCAATATCTTCTCTTATACCTCCAAATTGGATAAGAATATGCAAGGTGAAATTAGATGGACAAGTTTACACAATTAAACCAAGGAAAATGCAAGTATCAATTTAATTTATTTGGATTAAACTTGTCTTTGTACCATTTAGACAAATAGTAAATATTGGGAAAAGACATGTATATAAGCATACCACTTGAACAAGCTCTGCCATTGCTTCCTCTCTACTAACAGGTTGTTTCTTCCCACGCCCATCTTCAGGGTTGTAATTCCTGACACCAAATATGTAGTGATAAACCTAAGATTCACTATTTTCAGAATCTATCTGGAGTATCCACTTTCTTCATAATGACTGGCATTCATTTAGCTCGAGAGATGTGAAGTTGAACTATACTTCATGAATGATCCCCTTTCGTTTAGTTGAACCAAAGCAAGATCCATCCAGTGATGAAGTCATGAAACAGAATCCAGGTGGCCTAAAAGTTGAGTATAAATGAAATGGAGCACATTTATATATCTTAATCCGCTTTGATTGGATATGGTCATGATTCCTTCCTAGATTAGGTTCATCTAGTTTATCTTTTCTGTTGCATCCAAGGAGGCGCATAAGCTTGCTCCTCTTTTAATTCTGTCTGGATTGCAAATTAACTTCATGGCTTCCCCTTTAGTTCCAAAGCAATTATTTGATATACCAAGTAAACCCGAGCTACATGCATTACTTCCACCATTTAATGAATGCTCCTATGGATATGATTTGTAAATTATATTGGCTGGAATCGAGAAATGACAATCAACACAATAGGACTTGTTAATGCTGTAAAAAACCCAGGAACAGGTGTAAACCGTACAATATGTGAATAGTTATACTGATTGACTTTGTTTGTCACCACCCATGGGAAACAAGTTTAGAATAAACAGCGCATGTCGTGAACTACATGCTCAAATTGACGTGTTTAAGTAATACATACCATGTGGAGCATAATGTGTGGGATCACTAACTTCTTCTGAGGTCGAGATGCAGTTGTTTGTGGCAGGGCATAATGCCAGAGAAGGAGGGCTCTTCTGCACCCCAAGGTAGTTGGGCTTTGTACCGCTGCTTACAAAAAGGTAATTCTTAAGCTAACAGAAATTTATGCCAAAGAAGATAAGAACAAAACATAACCTTAGAAAAGTAGTGTTATATTCAAAATCAATAATGTAGCTCCTAGATAACCCATGGAACAGTAAGGTGAAATGGTAACTTGCACTCAAGAGTTTAACTATAATAAACAAAACAAACCTAAAACTACAAGCTAACAACCTTAATTTTGGACTCTTTATGTTAAAAAGGGTTCAACCAGTATAAGATAATTTTTGCCTATTACCAACCTTCCAACCCATTTTGTAAATAATTATGTGTCTCAAATACATATAGAATGATATCAAAAGAACCCCAATTCATATTTTATGAATATTTACCTTCTCATTTTTTAACCTTATATGCACAAGATTTTGAAAATCAAAATGCATTTACTTTCAAATTTCCTACTAACCCAATGGCAGATTTAGGTACGAGCAGGTGAGAAGAAACATAGAAAGTTATTCTTAGATGTAAACACTAAGATCTTCCCATTTAGTGCTATAGAATGGAAACCAAAGGAAGACAACTATGATTCTGATACCACATAATGTTTAAAGCTTGGAAGGAACCAAATTGTTGCCCTTGGGGTCCAACAAGGAAAAATAAAAATTGTAGAAAAATAGCAATAACTACAAGGGTTTTGGTGCTATGGATATTTTTTCTCTTCGAAATTGTATGTCTTTTACATGCTAAGGCTCACACTCGGCAAACTGTTTTTGTGCACAAAATTTCCAAACAAACTCGTTGACATTGCGTGATTGTACTCAGGGTGTGGATGCTCTGCAAGAACTAGAGCGAAGTTGAAAAGTCAAGTTCCTTGACTTCCTTTGATTTTAGGGTGAAAGTATTGAACTCTTTCCTAGTACAAATTTCTAAGTCTCGAACTCCAATAGGAACTCTAGTTATAAAAAAAATTAAATTTTCTTGCAAACTAATCACTGGTAAGTCATTTCAAAACTCTATTTTGCTACTTGCTCAGAGTTTTCCTGCAAATCAATCAAACCTCAATGAAACCTAAAACTAGAGCAAACCAGAAGCCTAATTCTAGGGTTACGATTCGTAAGTTAGGAAGGATAATTTAGAACCGACACAACGTACACATGACTTTCCAGCAAAATCTCACTTCAAAACAGCATTCTGACGAAACGGAAAGAACCTGAAGTGGAATATGGCGGCGATAGAGGCGAACTCGCTGCTCCGCAACACGAAGTCCCTTCAAGTAACGAACGAAACAGCGGCATTAGAGGTGGAAAATCGGGAAGGAAGACTCGAAGAGAACCTTCGAGGGAGGCGTTGGGGTTCCGGAAGCTTCCGTTGCTCGCAGAGGAACAGTTAACGCCGGCGGGAGGAGGTCGACGTCGCCGGGAGTAGAAGAATAAGCCATGGCCGTTGGTTGGGTGAGTAGTGTTGGTCCAACTTTTTATGACTTATGAGCTGCATTTTGTAATTTTGGTGTTAAGTTTTTTTCAGTTTCAACGATTTTTAATTAAATCTCATAGTGTAACTCGCTTAGTTGGTTGTCGGCATTATGTATGCTCTTAAGTTAATTAGGCATAATTAAATGTGGATATAATGACAATTATAATGTCAGTGGAGAGCAACCGAGATATATAAAAAATTATGCATACTTGATGAGATAACATATCGCAAACGATCGATTTGGACTTACCCTACTGCACTCCACGGTCTATAAATCTACATGATCAAACCCCTGAAGATGACGATTGATGGCGAAAAACAAGGTAAAATTGAGAGGACAACGTCAAAACGCCAACTAACATTGTTGACGATAAATATTTCTATGCAAATCGAGTACAAACATCAAAGGCAGGAGGTTAGATCAGGGTAACATTGGTGCTGAATCAAGCATTGCTTCTCTTTTCAACAAGTAGTGGTTACAGGCCTAAACAGGGCTATAGAGGAAATGCTTAGGACTGACTACTGAGGGGTGAGGTTTTAACTTCTAACAATCAAATGGTTCGGACTTCGGACTTGAGGGTTGTAGGGCGGGTTGGCTGATCAAAGGGTTCAAGCAGATCAAAATGGGTTAGAACATGCAAAATAACGAAAAAGATTTAAAGTTCAAATTTAACAATAAAGTATGTTCCAAGTTCACGCGACAAATTTATACTTGCTTATAAATCATAGACAAACATTATCATGGAAGAATAATGGGAATGTATGTGGGCCAGAGGGTAAGTTACTAATTTAGAAATGAATCTACTAATAAAATAATTGGCTGAATTGGATTTAAGTCAAGATACCAAACACCAACCCACTACCATAGAATCGGATCCATTAGCAAGTTGAGCACATTTAGAAGGGGATGCTTATCATAAAAGGGATTGTCCCAAATAAAATTATGATCAGTTATCACAAATCACAGTTTCATTTCCTAGAATTAGTGTAGCGAGGTGCATTTGCTCTCTAATGAGCAGTTCTTTGATCATGCTACCCTAAAAACTAGATTGAAGAGGAAAAGTTGCAGCCGAACATCAAAAAAAAATCGTTGGCGTTCTGCCAGTCTGAAGAAGCATCTCATACACAGCTCAAAAAATCAAAATTGTGCCTGTGTGACCTATCCGCAAAAGTATTTCTCATTGAGCACCAACCAACTCAACATCAAAAATTAGCCACGAATTAGGAGGTATCTTCCCAGCCCTTGAGCTTCCATAGCTGCAAATGCAATCACAGAGGGTCAGAATTTCAGTAATTTGAAGTTCTAATTGCTCATAATTCAAGTTAGCATTCTGTGACAGAGACAACGCAACAGATAAATTTGAAATACAGACCCCATGGAAGGTGGAATGGTCAGTCTTCTTTTGTCGCCAATTCGCATACCTGACATCAACATCACCAGAGTTCAGATCAGTGAAGTGTACACTTAAATAGAGCCATCTATGATCAAAATCTGTAGGATGGTTAACAAGGAAACTTTTTTCTTTCTTGAAGATCATTACCTTTAACACCAACATCCCAGCCCTTTATGACTTGCCCAACACCTGCATTTTTTGCAGATTACAAGAATTAGCATGAGTAGACAAGTAGACTGTCAAAGTTTATAGTAGAGAAACAATGAAAACACGTACCTAGACGGAATTGAAACGGTCTCTTTCCAATGTTCGAGTCAAATATTGTCCCATTTTGTAGCTTGCCAATATAAACAACAGAGACCTAGAATTACACGAAGCTCATCACTCATCACAAGCAATTCAATAAAATAAAATCCCCTGCCATTTCCACAGCCTACAGCTATAGGTTTTTACATTGACCCAGAACCACAAGCTCAGAGTAACTCAAAATTATGGGAACCAAAGTGCTCAATACAGTGTGTATTACACCACTAGCGTGGGTTTCCCTCCAAGTAATACAAAATAAAATTATGAAACAATAAAGTGGAACAAAATTAATGTCTTTCTATGTTAAGTTTCTCTTGGTCACAAATTAAGCCCAAAAGAAAACTATTACCTTTTTACCAGGAGAAGCTCTTTTGCCATCAGGCTTGCCCATAGCTAGTTCCTCGATGACTAGTCCATTTGAATAGGTTCTTGTTTGCGACAGCTGAACTTCAATCCCATTTTCAGTCACCGTCTTCGCTGCGTCTTTTTCTCCATCAGTCTTGTCCTGATCTGATATTTTATTGATATCTTGACTATTCAGGCTGGATTTGCTCTTCTTCTTCTTCTTTTTGGTCTTAGAAGCAAGTCTGCACAAACAAAATAATTTTACAAACTTGCAGTACTATGAGAATCTTAACCTCATTTATAGATGGGAAATGGAGTTGCACGTGTTCATGGCAGTATATGACAAATGGATAAATGAGTTGAAGGGTCGAGGTTCTGTTGAGGAAAAGGGAAGTGTGTATGGCAAAGTTGAGCAGGCAAATAACCATACCAAAAAACTATGCATGTATCAGTTAGCTTTGAAGCATAAAAAGTGCATCTTACAAAAAATTATATAACTTTAGAAAAGGAATCCTAAAATTTTACTCGTTCTTGGGAGATATGCTCTCATCTTTCTCTGAGCCAGTAACAGAGTTAGGTTCTACGTTGTTGCCCTTGGTTTGATCTGCGTCATTCTTCCCAGTAGTTTCTTGTTCTGCAGAAACAGATACAGCCTCTGCAGTTATACCACTTTTCACATTATTCTTCCTCTTCTTACCAGACTGACCACTTAGACGATTCTCGTTAACTTTTTGCTTATCTGCCAACTTTTGGTCCACATTCTGGGCCTGGGGCTTCTGGCATGTGGTTAACTCCTTCCTAGATGTATCCTTGGACAGATGACCATTTGATGCAGCATCTTGTAATTGCTTCTTCTTCTTCTCTGACTTTTTAGTGCTGAGGTTATCAACTTTCATAGATGAATCCATGGATTGCTGTGTTGTTTTGCTGAGGAAAAAAACAAAAAGAAATTATCATTGCAACGCTTAAAGGGCCAAAATATACAGCAATTTTACCTTTCTTGTTTGTCCTTGACTCCTGCAGTCTCTTTGGTCTCCCCAGCATTTTTGGCTTTGGATTTGTTTTTGTTGGACAAGAAAATGGGAAATCCATCCTCATCCTCACTTTCTGTGATCTCTGTTGGGTTTTGCTTTGCTGCTATGTGCTGTTCGGATCCAACATTTTCAGTTTTATGGTCAATGGCTTTTATCTTCTTTGAAGGATGCTTTTCATCGTCTGAGATCTCTTCAATTATGACTGAGGGAAGACAAAGTATTAAAAAGAAATTTTCATTACCAAATATAAGCCCCATAATATATGCCTATGGCTATAACAGAAATTTCTCCCCTACGTAATTTCAACAGTATTAGAGGGCCAAGTCCTCTGACATTGCTATGTTTTTTCTCGCTTACAGGCAAAATGTTTATATTATAATCTAGCAAGTATGATAATATGCGACAAGCATTATTGTAGATGTGATTGATTGTGGCTACTAGAGTAAGGGTGGATATCTTGTGGGCAAGGCATTTACTATTAATTACATCCAGAATTCATTAATGCCATGTTTTCCTTTATTCATGGTTACAGTGTTTTAAAGTGCGTCCGCATACTCGGTATGCAGCAGCACTGTGCGACCAAAGCTTATGCAACCCCCGCACAGTCGCACCCAATAGGGTGCAACATGTGTGGCCCATATGCGGCTGCTTAGAACGTTGAGACGGGGGGCTCCGCCATGGATGGACAGGGCTTTTGGAGGCGGATCTGATTCCCTTGTTCTGGACGAAAGATTTCTTCTGAGGCTGGCCAGATTTTGAGGCGGGCTTTGCCATTGGGAGTGCTGCTCACCGGCTGCCAGTGGTGGAGGGAGAATTGGATTAGGGTTTTGGTGGGGGTTTCCACTTCACCAGTCGTGGCATTGTTATTGTTCATTCTCTCTCCATTCAGATATTTTTCTTTTTTATAATCAGTCAAGTTAATTTCCCGATTTTTTCCAATTTTTTGATATTTTTAATATAAAAAAATTACACTTGAGCGGCCGCATATGCAACCCTGAAGCTTTGGGCCGCACAGGGTCGCATATGCGACTATTGAACATTGCATAGTTATGACACCAAAACTATGCTTTGATTATTTTTATCAAAAGATTAGACTTACAGTTTCTGAATTTCATGAGTAACACTCATGCATGCTTAAAAAATTAGATCCTACAGAATATTCCTGCTCAATGCGAGTGGAAATTAATCAAAGGCATAGTTGCACAAAGTGAACATGACCGAAACCATACCAATGCAAAAGGTACAACTCAAGCAACAATGTGCACACTTGATAATCCTTTGGCGCATAGGCTAAAAAAATGGAAATTATCTGCACGGTGATTATTAACCACCACTTTTCTCCAAAAAAGGTAAAGGAAGGGATGATTACCTCCACTTTTTGCCTTTGGGGAAGAAGTTAACACATCCATGAAACCATCGTCGATGAAATCATCTTCGTAGCCATCTTCACTATTAGATTCCTCGGTTTCTGATTCTTCAATATCTTCCCCATAAGAATCCCTTTAGTCAAATTAAGAAAAATCTATAAAAGGAACATAACAAAGTATGTCCAAATAAAAAATAACAATTATTCCTTCGGTTTAATGTTCGGAAGCAAATAAACAATTATAGCTTGTCTTTCAAAAAAATAACGATGATCCTTAGGAATATGTTCCTGTTGTGCATCATCCCATTTGAATGACCCTACGATACCAGGAACATCCACACAACATGGAAGCATATCACTACCCTTACACCATATCTTTTCTTACCCCCCACCCCATCCCACTCCACCTACGAGATATGTCCTGTGATAAAATCATGTTACCTTTCTATATATGTTCGTACACTTTACAGTTAAGATCATACATATTGATGCCTTCTCCAAACTAAAATTCTAGACAGCACAAACCAGAAACATATTTCACTAACTACCATTGAGATTATAATTTCTTTTGAAGGGGGTAGAGAGAGAGAGAAGCATAAGGAAAAACACCCCCCCCCCCCCCCCCCCCCCCCGTTAAGTGAGTAGCACGACAACAAGTTCAAGAGAATACATTTCGTCGTCGTCGTCACCATCAGCATACTCGTGGTAATAATAACCAGTAAGGTGCACGCTTCTAGGCCCAATAACAGAAAACACGATCTCATCCTCCTCCTGAAACTCCAAGTCCAAGGGGCAGGACTCCGTTTTATTAGGAAGCAACGAGCACAGCAGAACAGGGCTCCTCGTACCAACATTGCACTGAACAACACTTCTCCCCAACGATGCTGACGAGTCAATTCCTAACGTAGCCTGCTCATAACCATAACAAATGGGCTATTAAATTCAAAAGGAATGATGAGATGGCTGAAAATACTCAAATAGCCAATCAAATTTTCCATCCGTCAGTGAACAAATTACATGGTCAACAAAACACCACTTAACGCTAGCATAACAAGTATTCCTTCGAAATAGCGAAATACAAAAACAATATATCATCTTTTCTTTTTTGAAATTGGTCGGTGGTTAATACCGGTGTTGCTTCTCGAAGTTTAATTTGAGAATTTTACGTACAGCAAGAACATAAGAAGAGACTGTGACTGGGGATATACCTGAGTTATCCGAAGCCTCCCTTGCTCAGGGTCGTGGTTCAAGGTATAGGGTTTCCCCGGCTTTACTTCGACGCCTGGATCAAGACCAAAACCATTTAGGACAACAAAAAACGTTTCTGGACGAATGATCACACGAAAAATACGAGTTTTTTTACGGCAGAAACAACTAATATGGGCCAAAACTGGTGAAATTGAACCCCCAAAATGTGAAACTTTTAACGGAGATTACGTTCGTAGGGGTGGAATGGAGATCAAACTCACCCCAAAACGACATGTTGGAGATTGAGATGCGTCGACGAGGAGGGCTTCGCTGCTCCCTTCCAACTTCCAACGGTTGGGATTTGGGAGTTCTACGGAAGGGCCGAAGAGGCGGAGGAGAAAACCCTCCTAAAACCCTAGCGAGTAGTTTTCCTTTTCTTGCATCATTCTCCTTCTAAATTATAGTATTTCACCGGTTTACCTCGAACAAACAAATTATTTCTATAACCCGAGCAAGTCCGATTAGGATAATACTAAGGGTGTGAACGGGGCATGTATGATGGTAACACGTACCCATACCAATTTAATTAAATGGGTACAAGTTTATTGTATCTGTTTCAGTTTATTGCACTCGTGTCCACCTTATATCCATTTTATGATGAGTATTATATAACATTTCTATTTCATTTAAACACTTATTGAATTTTAGTAGATCAACTTGTCTAAATTCAACTTCTAGATGTAACACGTGAATTACACAAATTAATTTTCATAATAAAAATGATTTTTTCCTTCTTGCATGTCACTATGAAATTGTCAAAATATCAATCTAAGAGATGTAGGAGAGAGAGGAAGATAAGAGAAAGAGAACAGAAAGGATGTGAATGTAGAGAGAGAGAGATGAACATGTAGAAAGAGAAGAAATAAGTGAATAATAAGAGTAGATTTTACAAACTTTACAACTAAAAATGATAACTAGTAAATTTTAGATAGTTCATGGTTGATTTTGCAAAATTTCAAATTAAATAATAATATACTTAAATTAGTTATATGTGTTTTTATGGGTCTATTGGTATCCAAGCAAGCAAATAGGAATTTTATTGAATAACATCCAAGTAAATACAAATTTTGAGTGATATTTTGACAATTTCGTAATTTTAAAGTAACATGCAAGAAGAAAAACCATTTTATTACGAAAATTTATTATCTAAAGATGGTTTGATGTTAAAACTAATTCAAGGTTAATTACTATTTAGTTTATTTGTCATTAATTTAAAAGCAAAACAAGGTTAATTTATTGAAAACTTAGCAACCCACCGTCAATTCAATATAAACATACACACAAAATTGTCACATTTCATCCTCAAAAGGTACGGATCTGTCGAACTCGGAAGTCGGAACTCGTACACTGCGAGCAAAAGTATGCACTTATTAGAGATGAAAGTAAATTATTTCATGTTTGTTAGAACGAGTAATTGATCGCTAAGTTGCAGTTCCGATTCTAGTAATTTGACTCGTATTCGCATTCCTTAGAGAAATGTGATTGAACAAACACGTTGACAACCAAAGAATCAGTGTGTAAGATTCGAATCGTGTATGACCCCGTAATATCGTTGACCGTATCTTCCCTAACATCCTAATTCCAAATGGTATGCACTTAATAATAAAAAGAGAAGTTAACAATAATAATCCCGAAAATCCATCTAAAAACCAACCAATCACACACCATTATTAATCCAACAAAAAACATTGACACAAACAAAGTACATAACCAACCAACGAAAAATTCGCAAAAAAAAAAAAAAAAACCGAACTCTAAACTCCCTCGGAAAACCTCCTTAAAAAACCCCAAAATCCAAATCCCAATACAAAACCCAAAACACCTTTATTCTTATTATTATTGTTATCATCTTTCTTTCTAACTTCTCCACCAATCCGAAGAGAAGCACATCTTGCTCCGATGGCCGACGGGAACCAAACCCTAACCCCACCACCGGATCCCGTCACCGGTGGCGAGTTCCTCCTTCAGCTCCTCCGGCAGCCTCCGCGGTCCCACCAACCCACTTCCCCCATCCCCATCGCCCACGACCCCACCGTCACCGCCGTTGGCCGTGGCTTCCCCCTCTCCCCTCCGCCTGGCTTCGCTGACCTAGGCAGACCCCAGTTCGCTCCATGGATGTTCCCGCCCGGGGTTCGCCCCTCGCCGCCGCTAGGGTTTGGAGGCGGGTTCGTGGAGAATCCGGGGTCGAATCGGGATGTTCAGTTGGTGTATTCGGAGGACGGGCGGTTGGTGGCGAATCAGGGGAGATTCGAGATTAGGAATGGTCAGGGGAGGTGTTTGGATGGTGGGGAGAGTAGCGTTGGACGTGGGCCAGTCCGGGAAGTTGATTCTTATGCGGAGATCGGTTGGGGGAGGAATGGTGGTTTGAGTCGTGGCGAGAGAGGGAAGGGAGCGGTGGCGTCTGTGTCGCTGGGGAATCAGTGGAGGCATGAGGGACCTGTTGGGAGGGGTGGTGGGAGAGTCGTTGGCTCGGGGAGTCGGGAGAAGGGGTCGGGCCAGCTTGGATGCGAGAATGAAAGGGAAAGAAGGCAGTATGCGGCGGAGAACGGAGTGGATATGGCTAACAGAGACGGTCACTCTGCGATTGTTCGTAACTCGAAGAGGGAAACACTGCAGAGACAAGTTGTTGGTGGTGTGAGGCCGGAGAAGTTTGATATGGTGATGGAGAGTGATATTGATCGTGTAAGGATGTTGCAACACCGAGGTTGGGTTAGAGAGGAGCACCAACACGAGGGGAATCATGTTGTAGGAAGTGCCCCTTCCACGGCCACGCCCGAGGAAGAGAACTTGCTAGTTAAGCAGTTTGAAGACTCTTTGACGGTTAACGAAGAATCGGATGAGAAGAACGAGTCAAAAGTCAATGGTTCACGCAGCAAGGTTAGTGTTACACTTACATATATGATATAACTGCTGATAAATTTAATTGGTAAATCTACATCTTTAACAAATATTTGTTTTTAGAAATACCACCGTTGGTATGGGTTATTTAGTTATTAACCATTGAGCCTCATCTCTAATAAAATGCTGGCCATCTGATGACTATGACATTGTAAATCCATAAAAATGAAAGAGTTTATAATTCTGGTTGACCTTAAAACTACACAAGTGACGCAAATGTCATACTAAAGTATTTAGAAGATCAGATTTAATATTTGGTCTTCAAAGGCAAAATATCAGACACCAGGGAACTAATAACTACTGACTCTTGGTGCTACCTTTCTTGACAATGTGCTTTCCATTTGTCCTGTCGTAAGGTAGAACATACTAGATACTTATTAAGATTAGCATGTTTAATGGCATATGGGATTTACCATTTTATATATGTTCAATTATCAATTAATTTAATATTTACATGCACCAGGATTTCAGGTCTGATTTTTCTAGAGGACACCATGTATCAAGCCAACGAATGAGAATTCGTAGAGGAGCAGTGGCATGTCGTCGTAACATTAGCCGATTGACACCGTCTTTTCTTTTAATCTTCGGATCACTTGTTCCAGCAGAAGAGGAAATAACGAAACAAAGGCAACTGTTATCATCACTGAAAGTACTGGTCAAACGAGAATGGCCTGATGCCGAGCTGCACCTTTATGGTTCCTGTGCTAATTCTTTTGGTGTTTCAAATAGTGACATTGATGTCTGTCTAGCAATTGACGATACCAAAATGAGCAAGTCTGAAATTATATTGAGATTAGCAGATGTGCTGCAGGAAGATAATCTTCAAGATGTGCAAGTAAGTTTGGTATCATTTCATTTCATTACTTTTCATCTCCCTAGTCACCATTTTACTTGGGTTTTACTTTTAGAAGCAGTGCTCAATTGCTTATCTATCTATTGATAAAATCACTTCTGTTTTAGAAGGAAAAAGATGATGATGATAACTTCCAGTTTGCCCGAAGTATCGTGGAAGTTTTAGATTTTTTAGTCCAAATCATATATGAAATTCTTTTGTAGAAAAATATCTTTTACTTTTTTACATCAAAATTTTTGTTGTTTCGTTTATTTTTTCTAGGTCACAATTCCATATATTATCTGTCTTCTTGCCTCCATAGGAGGGGGTCGTATGAAATGCCATTAGTGTGTACTAAGATTCTTTGAAATTGGAATACTATAATTCGTTTTGGTGCAAAATTGTAGTGGTTTCAGCAAGAGGTTTTATAATTTTTTCTATAAACATGTTCACCATGACATTCATGCACTTAGTTGAACTCATTAATGTTGTATTTGGCAGTGCATGTTCAACAGTCATAACGGAACTCTGACTCATGTTTGCCTTGTTTCAGGCTTTAACTCGTGCCAGGGTTCCTATTGCAAAGCTCAAGGATCCCAAAACCGGAATGTCATGTGACATTTGTATAAATAATCTTTTAGCAGTTGTGAACACAAAGTTGCTAAGAGATTATGCACAAATCGATGAAAGATTGCGACAGCTAGCATTTCTTGTGAAGCACTGGGCCAAATCTCGAGATGTTAACGAAACCTATCAAGGAACATTGTCTAGTTATGCGTAAGTTGCTCATCAATACCTTTTTTGAATATTGGAAGATGAAAGCTGATTGTTAATGGTTTTGAAGTCCTGTTAGTATATACAATTTCTGCAACCTGACTGGTAAACTTCGTCCAGGTACGTCGTAATGTGCATCCACTTCTTGCAACAACGTATGCCACCAATACTCCCATGCTTACAGGTTTGTCATTGTAATTTGTCTTGTAGTTTACAGTTATTTTATTTATGTTTTCCTTTATCAAAACTGCACAAATGGTCCAAGGAAGTGCAACTACAGTGTGTTTAATGGCTCTTTTTATTATGGCACTAATCCAGTTCATTAAGTAAAAGTAAAAATAGGAAACAAACAGGGAATATGAAAATGCGATCTTTTCATATACTACCAGTTGTACTATGTTTAATTTTATATCTACAACTGCCGATCCATCCTACTAATTAAGCAAAGCTATAGAAGATCTGGGCATGTTGCTGTTGTCATAAATTACTTTCCTTTCACAGTGACTAATGATCACTGTAATAATTAAAATAAAAGAAACGATTGCTGTAATTATTGATTAAACCCCAAAGCAATAAAGCGTACATTCTTTAGTTATCTAGTGATTGATTTCAATAACATGCTTTTTTTTGTTCAGTATCTAGTGATTGTAGATAACTTTTTATGGATTGTTTTTCCTTATGATAATTAACACCCAATTAATTTGTTGTATGTCAGGAAATGCAATCAACCTATGCCGTTACTATTGATGATGTTCAATGTTCTTACTTTGATAAAATTGAAGAACTTCGCAACTTTGGTGCTTCAAATAGGGAGAGTGTTGCAGAGCTACTATGGTCATTCTTCAACTATTGGGCATTCCAACATGATTATGCCAATGATGTTATTTCTGTTCGAACTGGTGGTTTTATCAGGTATGTTTTGTGTGCTTATATGTCTCAAATTTCAATTCAATATGTTGGAATTATAGAGGAAAATAATTGTGCAGTTGGCAGTCTATAATCCATAGTTGTCGATTTAAAAACAGAGAAAAAAAATTATCCATTAAAAAAGTAATTATCCCCACTTAAATATTTATTTTTCCTGAAATCCTATGCTTTTTATTCATGATCTAGCCTTGCTTTACTGCCTTAATAGATTTCAAGACAAATACACATGCTCCAAGATATTCCAAAAAGATTAACTTGTATAAAACTTGAACTAGAACGTGCATACTTTAACTTGGAAATAATATGATCTTACAAGAACTAAAATGTATGCAAGTGGGGTAAGTCTAAGCTTTCATTAACAGGTTATGAATTCAAGTTCGAAAATTGTGCCAATTAGTTCCAATGTAGCATTTTTCTGAACCTGCTAGTCGGTATTTGTGCAGTAAGCAAGCAAAGGACTGGACAAGACGAATTGGGAATGACCGCCATTTGATATGCATAGAAGATCCTTTTGAGACCTCTCATGATCTTGGCCGAGTGGTTGATAAGCGTAGTATAAGAATCCTTAGAGAGGAATTTGAAAGAGCTGCGGATGTTCTTCAATATGATCAAAATCCTTGTGTTACACTCTTTGAACGTTATGTTAGACAACCTACAGAAGAGAAACCACTTTAGATTACAACATGGCGAGGCATTTCTATTTAGCAATAAAATTGTGCTTATGTATATATGTTCGTTATTGAGTGTACGTAACTACTATTTGTGCATTTTATAAAGTATCGTGGGCTAGTAGAATATTTTTTGGGTCATTTGTTTGCGCTACTCAATGAAATGGGTATAATGCAACAAGCAGTTAATACCATACTCTATGTTACTCAACCTGTTGAGTGCAGATATCGAAACATATAATTCTTGCAAATTTTTATGCTCAGTCTGGTCTTCCATATTTTATCTCATCACTGCGTCAGTCAAAGCACGTTTGTTTATCATTGCAAGTAAATGATCAACTGGTATGGGCACACGTATTATAAGAATATGAGTTTCGGGCATGTTGTTCAGTATTAGAACTAAATGATTCGCTTGTGCGGTATACGGGTTTATTAGGCAACTTATATATTTTATTTTCATCAAGAATGTCACGTAGAAATCATTCTTAGTTATCTATTAATAGATTTCGTTTCCCTTGATGCCAGGAAAACGTGGTTGCTTTATGAAAGATAATCACGAATCATTGGAAAGAGCCGAAATCTGACGTCCCGCCCTTAATCTTTTCCAATAGTGAAATAGTCAACCAATGAACATCATTTACGGAACAGTAATAAACAATCCTTACTCTTCATTCATACCGACTCTCAGCTTTTTCTGTCTAATAGGAACCAGGAACTCGATTTCGAGCGTTTTGGGATTTGGGAATATGAGAAGTGAACATTATAATACTGAAATAGAAGAGAAACAAAAAAAGAAAACACTAGTTTTTAACACTGGAGACACGATTAACTACAAACTACACAAGTGAGAAAAGAAGTTAAAAAACTACTGGAGACATGATTAACTACAAACTACACAAGTGAGAAAATATATTACAAAACTACACAATTATATGAAACTGAAACTGCAATTACAATGAACAGAAACCTGAAGTAGAAATGACGTTTTCAGACGAAACAAAGCAGTCAAAATTCCCACGGCAAGAGGTACAGATTGAACGAACCGTGGCAGGAAGACATGACATACTGCACTTTTAAGTTCCAAGAAGATGCCATGGTCTGGAAGAATACCTACCAGAACCATTCACCTCGAGAATCAACTGCCTTCAACGTGGTTGGTACCAGAGACATGGCCCCGTAGAGAGAGACGAAATCATTTAAACACTTGTTTCTTCTACTACTGTGATCTTTTAAGCTACTGATGCCAAAGGAACCAATCTCATATACTTTGCCTGTGTTTGAAAGATCAAACTGGATATTAGTAAAAACGTCCTCTTTCACAGTAGGTAATCTTCACTTCCACTACCGATAAAAATGAAAAAAACTTTCATTATTGGAAGTCTAACCGATGCCAAAGGAGCCAATGCTTAACTATTTCATACTTGCATCTGCCAGCTTTGTGCATTTAGGTTCACGAGGTCGTAGGATGCAAAGGTGTTATTTCAATTTCTATAACTCAGATTTGAGCTCCAAATCAGTTCGAAGTGAGTTGTGCTGTTCGTTAATGCTGGAATTGTATACCTTTTACAATTCCCATGTTTTAATTGACCACTGTTCTGAAAATCGGACCGGAACGGCCGATCCAACCGGTTCAACCGTGAACCGGAGGCCTGTCCGGTCTGGTTCACCCCCAAACCGTTTTTGCCCTGAACTGGATTGAACTGGGTTGAACCGGCAGTTCAACCACCGGTTCAAGAAAAAAAACATTTTTTTGTTTTTATTTATATTGATATCTGATTTATGTATTCAGTTATTCGATTACTACATGGCGGTTCAACCCAGTTCAGGAAAAAAAACATTTTTTTGTTTTTATTTATATTGATACCCGATTTATGTATTCAGTTATTCGATTACTACATATCCAAAAAAAACCAAACCCAAATCTATACCCCAACCCTAGAAATGTTGATATTGTAGATGTTTTGAATAGTTTTTTGCTTAATAAATATGACTATTATATCTATAATATATATTTATGACGTTATGCTGACGTCACCGGATCAACCGGTTCAATTCGGTACGACCCCGGTTGAACCTCTGAAAATTTGATGTTGCCGATTCGAAGTCCGGTTCGACTCTGAAAACCTTGAATTGGATGGTTATTTACCTCAATGATTTTATTTTCAAGATTCCATCACAGTTTAAACTTCAAATCTCTGGGCCTTGTTTGGAGGAATGAGACAAAACGTCCATTAGTAAAGAGAGCTAACAAAAATACAAAAAAACTCACTAAAGGCAAGAATGCCTCAACCACTTGTTCATTATTTTGCACAAGGTTTATTTTATTGGTTATTTTTTATGAGATAACAATTTAAAAGCAGCACTAACCTTTAGCCCAAATTGGAGCTGCACCTGTGGAGTTAGAAACTAGCAATGACATCGCAATATCTTCACAGTTTCTGCAAGAAAAGAAACTATCAGTAACAACTCAATAAGTCTCACCAAGCAATAATACATGAAATCAGCATTATTTTTTTACCTTTGCCTGGTTACATAATCATGAATGGATGACGGCATGTTGTAGGTGTATATATCCAAGTATTTCCTATGAAAAAAAGCTGCTTTCGACAGAATCATGCTATATGTACCCGTCCACCAAACAGACCACCATCCGCTGTATTTATAATATGCCACACCATCTTTCTACAAGGAAGAAACCAAAGGTTAAGTGCAATCACTACCAGTCAAAAATCACTAAATAAATACTTTCACTAGATTAACAGACAAAAACAGGTAGCTATGTATCATGATAACCTGCTGTTCTCTTTAGAATACTTGGAGCGTAACGTACATGATTCATAATATATATGTAATCATGTATGGGAAAAATAATGGAGTTTAATGTCTCCCTTATAAATAGTTTCATAAATTGAAGATCTGCAAATTTTTGAAATATTGCCCATATTCCTACATATAAATGCATATGGCTTGTATTGTTGAGTGGCATGAACAAGAATAGAATATGCATACGGATGCAATATTTACCAGGTGTAGGTAAACATTCAGGGGGAGATAAAAACTAACTCGAGACATGTTTAATTCATGGAAAAAACTACTTCAAGCTAAATAAAAATTATAGCATATAACTGTTCCCGTTAGAAGACAAGAGGACACACCTCAACCAACCAATGCATCCGAGGGACAAAACCAACCATTGCATCAGGAGCACTTTGCCAAACTGTAAACGCAAAATCAAGAGTCTTGCATGGAACAATAACATCATCATCAACTGAGAAAATTGCATCATTCACAGCATCAGTTATAGGTTTGAACCTATTGTTCAAATTATCTTCCTCGTTTAGGTCAAATCTAAAGTTTGGTTTGTCAGCACTTTGAGACTTGGACTGAACAAGATTCATGAGGTAAGTTTTCAGATTGTCTGATGGTGGATCACTCTCACTCCAAACCACATGTATAGCATCAACTCGGTTACAAGAAGCATAGTGAGCAACAGATTGTTTGAGAAGAGAATTGCGCTTCCAAGTGTTAATGAGCACTGTGTATTTATCTCTGAAATTGAAGTAATTGCATGATGATCATTGCTAGCAGGTAAAATACACGAAAATGTGCACAGATCTCATGGTGTGTTGACTTCAAGCTAATAGACTAATCAAAAGTCAAAAGTTGCTAATATGTTGCCAACTGAGCAGGAAAACACTACACTTCAATGCATTTGGCCGTCCAAGACGTCTCATATGTAATCACACATGCCCTTCAAAACTTCTTGTTCAGATAAATATGTCATCACCACGCAAGTCCAATCACATACATGTTACTGAATGTGAAGAAAAATTGAGGCATTTACACGGATGATTTGCTAGGTCCAACTCAGATGATGGTACAATAAAAACCAAAATTAACTGAAATGGGACAGGTCCTACAAGACCATGACTACATATTCACAAAAAAGGTTCAATAAAGACAACGTAGTTGACAAGAAACTGAAAAACAACTACGAAGCCAAAGTCCATTGTAGTGTATAAATTACAAAAGATGCTTTTGGTCAAACAAGACAACTTTTTGGATGTATAGCATCATTTTATTCAATTTTATGGGTTTATTTTATTTATATCTTGCCAACAGCAAGCCTGAATCAATGAACGTAGTTACTTTTAATCTAGTGTTTTATACTTTAAAATTCAACCTTATATTGAAACTCCATAAAATTGACTCAGTAAAAGAATCCTACACCAAAGCTTCACACAATCCACGGTTGAATGCGGGAGATAGGGCAAGTCTAAAAATCTTATAAAGGGCTAGATGATTCAAGGAAAAAAGAGTGCTAAATGAAAAAACAAAAGAAATTTTAAAGGCTGAATTGTAATCCACATATAGGAATCCCCTAAGTGGACAAAATCCAAACCCAAACACTTGAAAATGACTTTTTCCAACACCTGATCGAACCAGAGTTGCAAGGAAGACAAAACACATCTAGAACTAAAGAAAACAATTTCTAACTCATGAAGTTATGTGAATTTGGAAACCACCCACTGTCAAATTCTCATCAATAGATAAAAAGGTTAGGATCAACCAAAGTCAAAGTTACATGATCAGTGGACCACATCATTTCGTGCAAAACAACAAACTCCAATCATCTTTTAGGAGCCCCATTACATAAAATCGCAATATAAAGAGAAAATCGCAATCAGACTGAAACCCACATAGGCAGCAAAAGAACACATCCAAACACAGAGACAACAAAAATTACACCCTTCGTCAAAACTAATAAAATACTACAAAACAACCATGACCAGACAAACACACACAGCACATATTGACGTCTCCTGAAATTGAAGGGGAAAAAAACAGATCAGAGGAATAGTGGAAAAAACAAATTTACCAACTTTAGAATTCCAACTCATATCGAAACCCCAAAAAATGAAAAACAACTCATCACCATAAGAATCCAAACAAGCAACACAACTCACCATCAATAAAAAATAAAGAAAACTTCGTAATACGACTTCAAGTCTTGCGGCTGGTAGCCACGATTGTTAGTCCAAAAAAAGGGGAAAACAACTTTAATAACAGAATGGACTCCCCCGCCAAGTTTAAAACCACACCATCTTTGAATTCACCAATAAAGTTATAAACAATTAAACATACTTCCTATAACCAAAAAATACTTAAAAGTCTTGAATCTCGGTCTCGACGAGAACACCAACTTCCAAATCATAAACTCATTCCCAGAGAAAAATTACACGCACAAACTCATTCCCTCTAACTCGACACCACGAAATGCAAACACGTACACAAGTCGCTATCGAAACGAAAAAGATATCTTTAACAAAACTTCAATTTTTGCATGAAACGAAACGGACTCCACTCAACCAACCGTAATGTCACCTAATACACTTCCAATCACCAAAAAACCACAAAAATCACAACTTTTCCCACAAACTTCCTAACCTCAAACCCATCCACAACAAAATACACAAAACCAAACCTAACAAACTTAACGAACCTCGAACTCGAAGCCACCTCCGGCGTCCCCCACCCGACGAAGCCCCCGAGACGAAGACCGAACATCAGCAAGAGCAACACCAGCACCGCACCGACCACTACCACCGGTCTCCGAACCCTAGAAGGATTCCGCAGCGCGGCCTTCCGGAGGCGGCGGAGAAGCAGAGAGGAGTGGTGGGGGCACGGAAGCCTGGAGGCCTTGTGCCTCGAAGGCGAAAGAGGGAGGTCTCCGCCGCCGTTGGTGATGATCGGAGGCATGGGTATGGGTCCATTCAGTGGAGGCGTTGTGGTGTCCCGCGTGGTCTTATAGTGTGCCGCTGCTGTGCTGGAGAGGTGGTTACTGTCACCACCTTGAGATCGAGGTTGACCGATGACCCGTAATATCGGGCTGGGTTCGTGAGCTTGGAGCATCACAAGCAAGTACGAAGCACACTAGGTGAACCAAACGCAAGACTCCTAATATAACCGGTGATAATTGCTTCTTTGGGTTCTTTACTTGGGTGTGGATACAGTGTATATTAACATTGACACCGATGATCAAGCCATTCGGAACTGCCAAGAGGAGATTATAGTATGACCTTTTCTTTTCCTTCAAAACACATCTTCATTTTGATTTTTGAAGCCACAATAGATCATTCTAATGTCACACATGAATACATGAGTAAATATGTCTTCTATGGTCACAAGGTTTTGCAGCTTGTTGCCGAAGTTATACTATTGTTACAAGCCGATACCGGTAAAATAAATGGGCTCTTAGTTTTTTTATCTTTATCATTTTGTTTCAGTTTCAAGATGTGTGGTTTGTCACGCGTGGTACTAAGTTTATTAAAATATAACTCTTAACATGTCATAATTTGACTTCACATGTGTACGTAAGATTTTGTAGTACTCACTACTTATTTTTTTACTATGAATTTTCCGTAAAGACGTAATTAGTTTGGAGGAAGTCAAAAAATACTAAACTCTAGTTTCATGACTTCTCTTCACTTTGAAGTGTAAATGATGAAAACATCTCAAATACAAAATTATAAGGGTGTGCAACTCTTGGAATTAAACTTTCAAAAGTTTAATAAATTTTCATAGAAACAAATTATCAGTAATCGTTCTAGAAACATTTCCTCTACTTCTATGTTAATTTCTTACAAACCAAAACCAATTGAACCCTAAGTCTGTCCAAAAGTTAGTGATATCTAGCTAATAAATTTATAACGATTTGACTAAAGATATCTTATGATCATTGATCTCTTTTCTCTCTAATGTGTTTCACGTTCCCTACCGTGACAACAAATGATACGACTTTGCGCTTATTCTCATTCCAAGCAAATTGGTTGTCATTTGACAACCGTGTCTTTGTGAGCATTTGCAGGATTCCAAGCAGATTCTATCCCAAGCACCGACTCAACGCAAAGATATACATCCAACCGAATCAGATTCTTCACTTTCTCAACACACTACAATCACATGCTCATATTCGTATGTGGTCTCAAGGCAACATGTGGCCATTAAATTATGGTGGTACATCACTAGCATATCTCAGAGCAAGCAACTGGAGCTTCCACATAGAATAATAAACAAGTGGTTTAGATATTCGAATTTATTGTAGTTTAGAAATGACGTTAGAGTCTGACTTACGCTTTTAATTATCAGAGGAAAAGGGTCAAGATGATTGCAATCAGGAACCACTGGTTGGTTGATAGATTAGTTACATGAGTACATGGCTGCGGTTTTCCAACTGGAGAACTGGACCAATATCTTAACATAAATAGCTTCTTGGGATACATTGGTCAATGTGTACAAATGCCAGAGGAAAAGGCTTTCATTAAGGGGATTTAATCTCCACCAAAAAAACACCTAAGAGAGGGCCTATGAGAGATTATTCGTCTCCACACAAAAATCTAAGAAATGTTAGCAGACTGCCATAACCTCAAAGATCTTACCAGATGGCTCTATCCGACAAAACAAAGGAGGGGTTTCACATGATATTAGGTATTAGCTACAATGACTCCCAAAAACAATATTACAAATCTATTAAGATCAGGCATGGACCTTGCCATTGATGTACAAAACGAATACTCGACCATGTAATGCTCCAAATCTATTACAGTTGATCACCGCAAGTGGAAGCACAATGTATGGTCATTCATGGTTGTTAATGTTCCAACGTTAAATTTAGGGAACAAGGCACATAGTAAAAGACGTTCCCTTGCGCATGAATCTATGATACAATGGTTTCCTTTATGTAGAGAGCCCTACAAAATCATTCTTACCTCACGACTGAAGATAACATATAAAGACTGATTAAAAGGAAAAGCTTATGCTTCTGTATCCTCCGCAGATTTCTTGTACTCGGGTTTAAGCTCATGAGTTCCTTGATTTGGTCCACGTTTATTGTAGACGCAGAGATCATTCAATATCTCCTTCAGAAATTGCTGTAATTAAAGCTACTTTGTCAGCACAGCGAAGGATATGTAGCATAAGATACTCTCATCAGCATTTGCTAAATTTTTTTTTTTGGGGGGAATTTAACAGCCTATAATGTAATAATTTGTCAGCCATTAGACACAACAGGTGGGTTGGGGAAAAGGAAAAAAGCAGGCTTTGAGAGAACATGATAGTCACCCTTTTATCTTACATTTGCTGACATGAATCCAACAAGCATTGTAGGGAAGGTGAAAACAAAGACAACAGACAAGAAATTCCGGGGGAAAATGTCGTTTTTCACAATTCATAGACACTATTCAAACATAAAGGAACAGCCAAGCATTTTTCAGCATCCAAGAAGAAATTCCTAAAATCCTCACAGAGTTTAACAGAAAAACTAGGGCAATTACTTGTGAGAACTGAGAAATGTTAGTACAGTATGAGAAGTGATATTATCTGTCTAGAAATAGTTTGGTGCTTAAGTTAGTTTACATTGCTTCTAGCCACACTCGAGCTGTTATGTTTGTATCATTTTTTGGCATATTCTTTCTTGAATAACAATCATTAAAGAGGATTAGGAAGCCTAACACCTAAATGGCACCTTAATATATAGATGAAATCTCAAGGGAAGTAGCTATGACTTCAATAGATATGCTTGTAGTAGGTCAGACAAAATAATAAATAAATGGATAAGAAATCCAAAGACATACCTCTGGCTGATCAGTCTCCTGCACCAATTGCTTTAGTGCCCAATTTGGTTGCCTCTCGAAAAGCTTGAAGATGATATTCTCCATTTCTCCCCGCTCCCTTCTAATTCTTTTCACTTCAGGTCCCTTAGTTGGAGTAACCTTCTTTCTGTCCTGGTAATGGTACAAAAGAAGAGGGGGGAAATTTGGCATAAAAAAAGGTAGAGTTCATTTGGGCTGATCCTAATTCTTTTGCCCATAAATATGGTGAGCTTCTTATTAAAAGGAGGGAAAACTCTAGAGATTTGTGACATAAGATGATGAGAAGCAATGAGAAGAAGCATGCGCTGAAAATTTCAGTCAGATCCTTTAACAGTGAATAATGAACAGATAAACAAATGTACCTTCGAGCCAGATGGAACCAAGCCAACCATACCCGGCAAGGGCCTCATAAGCACACCATGATCATTGTCAATTACCTAGTGATAGAACAAGAATAACACAGTACTAAAGGTTCTTTCTTGAAATATTGTTAGAACAAAAAAAGAGAAAAAGGGACCTACTATCTGCAAAATGCATACCTGCACTTGCCTAGTTTTAATCATTGCTTTATTTGTTCTTTCTCGACAAAGTTTCCCATATTGTCCAATATTCTCACCATGTGGTTCCATATCAAATTTATGTTCTACCTTTCCTTCCATTGAAAGTTTTCCTGAAATAAATAAATTTTCCATGTTTAGACTTAAAGTTTGTCAATGCACTACACAAAAGTGTAAAGGAATTTAACATCAATGGAGATGGGAGAATATTAGATAGGTAAAGAAAAAAGAACTCCATATGGGACAACAGAGATTAGTTGCCCCGGTATATCATCATAGGCATCTATACTTTCAAAACAAACTGCAGAATCGTCCTGTGAAAGCTTCCACAACATTGTCTATTATTTTTTGATAGGGATGTTACATAGACCAATAGTCGGTCATTCAAAGGTTCTAGAGAAGAACAAGGTTGTTAATTGAAATATGACACCAATAGCAAGGTTAAGCTCATACTCCACATAAAAACCTTCAGAAAAATCATTTACTCAGTTTCCGTTAATAGTAGAAAATGACAAAAGACATAACGAATAAGATGTCAAATTTACCTTGATTTGATTCAGCAAAAACACACATTGGAACAAAATCTTTGAACATATTCAGAGAGTAACTCTTAGGTGTATTCCCAGAGCTAGTGTGAGCTAATTCCATCTTAAACTGCAGCAAAAGGCACAAGTTATATTATATCAAATTCACAACATTTTGAATATAATTTTGATATTATATCAAGGTTTTCTGGTTTAAATTTTGAACTATAGGCAGCTTAAGATTGTAGATATCTTTGAAATCCAATACCAACGTGTGAACTACACAAGGATGGGAGTAATGTTTAAGTGAACTCCATTGTATTGGAAAAATACTGCTTTGTCATGGCAAAATCAGTAATGAGAGGCTTGCAAAAAGCATCACAAAAAATATGTTGCACCCAGCTCCAGTCTAGCTTATACTAGGCTGTGCTGCTACGTCATTTAAAGTCAATACCTCTCTTGTGAGCTCTTTGATGGTTCCTAATGAACTTGTATATCTGTAGCCTTCATTAATCGCAACATTTCAGAAAGGCTGCCTCTTTCCAATAGGCAATGAAGCACATCAATCACGGACCCCTAAAGCTTACCAACAGAACAGGACAAGAGAAAGAAACGGGACAAATAAGCAAAGGCAGTCAGCATTGCAAACCACCTAAAACTACACTGGCTACTATTACTATAACATCCATCTTCTCATATTCACAAGTGAGAGTATAGCCCCCAGAGAACACTCACACGAACACCGACTGACAATGTGTCGAACGTCTCACATCAATGTCAATCTTAGACATAGCAAGTGCAACCGTCGTGTACTTGATTCCATAATCAGTATTTCTGATACAACCAGTTGATGTAGTCTTGCATCTAATTCAGGCTGTATTTGGTAACACAACTGGTCATGGGTTTTTTTTGGCGTTTGGAGGGGGTTTTGGTTTTTGATGTAGTCATGTGTTTGGTAACATCCCAAAACAAATTCTACCCCGTTTCCCTAATTTCTCCACACTTGTGAAAGGGAGAACAGTGTAGAACAAACCAAACATCCCAATTTCAGAAAGATGGGAGACTTTTCGAAATGAAAGAAACTGGTCAAAACTTTTTAGGGGAAACTGGTGAATAGTTGCCTTACCAAACGCAACCTTAGATAACTATTAAGAGCTATATCAGAAATGCCGACTCTTCATGGGCATATAGATCATATAACCGTACAATCTCTCAACTAACTCATCCACCGAATCAATTTCAACCTCACTCAATCTGATAGGTAGCATCTCCATTCCATCACGGTCCATACCAATTGCCTCACATCGGTTAACCCCGACAGATCGACATCTATTTCACCTCAAAAACAGCTTCTAGGCGTGAATACTCGTAGGTTTCGCAATTCGCATCACACTCCGAAACCTAAACTACTTTCTTGACTTGGGGCTTCTACTGGTCCAATCAACTCAATCCAATTTCACACCACATATTTAAGCAACAAACTCAAAAACCTCCGAATCGCAAAAACCCAGCGGACGCACCTGGATGGAGGAGGGGTCGTCGGGGCGGAGGGGGTCGAGGGACAGCACGACCTTAGCGACGGACGGGTGGACAGAGACGGTGGGGTCGGAGGACGCCGGGGCGGCGGAGGCCTCGGCTGCGAGGGCCTGCCAGGAGCGGGAGACGACGGGCGGGCACTTCATGAGCCACACGGACCGGTCGGCCTGCCTCGTGTCCACCGTGCTGCTTCCGCCGCTCATCTCGCCGTGCGGAGGAGAGTTTGTTTGGGGTATTTATAGGTGGTGGGAACGCGAGAAGACTGAAGAGGAGGGACTGGACTGTTGTTGGGTTGGGGGAGGAAGGGGACGATTATGACTCGGGAAACGGGTCCGGGTCCGGGTCCGGGTCGGCCGGGTGGATCCGATTACTCGGAGCTTAGCACTTGTAAAAGATTTTGTTTTTTTGGGGATATTATTCATTAATTATTGTTTATTTTAAAGTTACAAATGCATCCTGATTTCTATATCGAATTAGATAATTATATGGATAACAAAATGAAAATCAAACGACGCTCTGATTTTTAAGATAACAAATACTAATAGGAAGAACATTGAATTCCAATTCCAATTCTAGGGAAGTATATGTGTGATTTAGGTTAGCCGACCCTTGGCGTGAATCTTTCATTTTTGGTTGGAATCATTTAGTATCTTTTCTTATCCTCCTAGTTTCTCGTCGGACACAAAAGTCTAATTGTCTTTATAATGCACTCATGCGATATTGCAACTTAAACATCTGTAACTACATCATATGCCATCAAATTAAATTGAATTAATTACTTGGATGTCATTTGAAAAGATTGTAATTCTCAACAACTACTGCTCCACACTTATTTGTTTATACGTCATTATAAAACTTACATAATATACCATATCCACATGTCATTAAACTTTCATTATACCATAATATACGTCATTAGTAGTCTACTGTAACGACGTTGGTTAAAGTATATTTTACTGTTAATTAATCATTACCTAATTGTAAAATCACAAAATTTACCTTGTATAATCTTTTTTTTAAACTTCTCCTCACTCTCTCTCTCCCTTATATTTCTTTTCTATCATCTTTCTCTCATCCCTATTTCTTAGGTTCCTCGTTGAGTCAGACAAGATTTAGTCATCCCTAAAAACCTAAAAATTAAATAGCAGGAAATCAAAATTCCCCAATTGAGAAGAAAAATATAAGTCCCAATTTGAAGTTGAGTAATCCAATCCCGATAAAAAAGATAAGAGTCAATGTCGAGATGATGCAAGAGAATTTCTTATATTAAGCTTCAGGAAATAGAGAAAAGTTTACAAAATTATATTATACAATGTAGATTTTGTAAATTTTACAATTAGTTGATAAATTAAAATTAAAATATACTTTAACTAACATTGTTAGGGTGGACTAATAACGGAGTGACAATTTCAAAATTTTAAGACAAAGTATATTATGTTAGTTTTTGATGACATATACGCAAATATGTGTGAACGTAATTGTTGAAAATTACTGTAAAGACCCTAACCTAATTGGTGTTTGATGGTGATTAGGTGGGCTTAATGGTGGAGTTTTGCATGGGAATGAAGGAATGAGCGGTGGATGTGATGGGAGGTAAGGTGGAAGTGATGGGCTAGTGGTGTAGGGGGATGGGTTGGGGTGTTGTGTTGGGAGAAAACACTCATCTCATCTCCTTCCCCTCTCATTCCTTTCTTCTTCTTCTTCTTCTTCTTCAACCTTTCTCCTCTCCATCCATCTCTTCCTCTCCTTCGGTGGCTCGAGTTTTGGTGGTGAAGGCATGCGGGGCAAGGGCGTGCTGGGCTTGGTGCGGCGCGAGGAGGAGAGAGTCCGTGAGGTTGTGGTCCGGAGATGTTGTTGTTGGAGCTCCGGTGTTCTTCGTTGTTCTTCACGAAGAAGGTATGTCAAGTTCTTGCATTAGAGGCTTTTTTGCTCACCCAAGTTGGGGGGGAGTTGTGGTCGGTCGCGGTTGGTCGGAGACCTCGCCGACGACGAAGAAACGATGTAAAATCCTTGGCTAGCGCAAGGTTGCTGTCGACCAACGGTCGACCGGTCTCCTTCGGGCGGTCGACCAGTTTAGTGTTTTTCTAGACTTTAACCAACACCGGTCGAACGATGCCTATGTGGCGGTCGACCGGTCGTGCGTGTGCTGGTGAGTCGAGGTTTGTCTGGATGTTTTCGGTCAAACAGGATCCTTGGATCGTTTGACCGTTGCTTCGTGTTTCGCGTGGACCGGACGTTGACCATCCAAACAGTCGACCGTTCTTGACCTTTGGTCCGACCGGAACTTAAGTGAACTTAAGTATACAGTATGTTGTTCGACCTATAATTGTGCCTTCTTCGACCGGTAGATGACCTAGAATGTTAGGTTGACCCTGGTAGTTTTCGGTCGACCGAATAAAGTTGTATGATTTTGACCAGACTCCGGATTTTGACTACGTTCGGTCGACCGGTTTTAGACCTTTGTTCGACCATTGGGGATTTAGTTTTGAGCACAGAGTTCGACCGTTGTAGGCATTCGGTCGACCGATTCATTTGCGGAAGCGGTCGACCGGTATACCTTTTCCGGTCGACCGTTTGAGCCCAGAACAGAATCTTGGTCCTAGTGAAGTGTCAACTCTGTCCACGAAAACCCGTGTCCTCGCTTGGAGCGTGAGCCGGGAGGTGACGGTGGATACATTGCGCGTGTCTGCCAGGGACCGCCGTGTGGAAGAGTGTGGATACTTGGGACGTGTCACCTCTGTGGTATAGAGTGTGACGTAGTTTATGCTTTGACTCGTGTTAGAGTAGCAGCCTGAGGGATTGCGGATCTCATTGCTTCAGCGGGCACGCAACTGTCGTTGGGTGAAGTGACTACCGGCCTGGATGGCTACGGAGGCCGCTGCCCTGCTTTTATAGCGGCGGAGTTGGTGTCAGCACGTGGAGCTCTTTGACCTTGCGGACTTCGGTTTGGATCTGTCGATTGTCTGACCCTTTGTGTGGCAGATAGGGGTTGTCAATTTCGTGTTTCAGGTCGTGTTTGTGTCGACACGAATTGACACGAATTGTTTTTGGCTCAACCCGAACACGAACACGAACACGAAATAAAATAAAAATTTGACCCGAACACGAAATTCAACACCTAAACACGAACACAAACTTAGTAACCCGAACACGACCCGAATTGACACGAATTTCTTTTCATGTTTCGGGTTGTGTTCGTGTCAACACGAATTGACACGAATTCTTATTGTTACACATTAGCAAATGGATTTGTTGGTTCAATTTATACTTGTCGGCTTAACACGTAAACAACAGTTAATTTGTGTTCCTTAATCAACCCACAATGGCATCGTGCACCCACTGAAATTTCTTTGAAAGCATGTAATGAATATTTTCAGCTTCAGGAACATCATTCCATCTAAAACTTGCCACAACACAAAAGTAGAACATAAGTATTTTTTAAGTTACAACCATAAGAGACCGCAAGACGAAGTAATTGACCTTTTTTGTAAAGATTCATGGAAGTTTGGGGCAAGACACATAAATATTAATCATCTAACAGAACAAATTCAGGGAATGTGAAGAAAGTCGGATTGGCAATTATGAGATGAGATGCATTTAGGGAAAGGGAAAGAATGATAGAAGAATCCAATCCAATCCAGGGGTTATGACTTACACATGAGCGAAGAGATATGCCTTACCATGCTTGCAACGAAAAGACTGAAAAACACAAACACGATCTTTAGGTGAGAGGAGATCGAATTGGGATGAAAAAGAAAGAAAATAATCGAGAGGAGAGGAGAGGGCGAGAACGGTTGCTGGAGAGGAGAGGGCGAGGACAATTGCTGAAGAGGAGAGGGTGACGACGGCTGCTGGATTTGGCGAGGATGGTTGTTGGACGACTGCTGGAGAGGAGATTGACGACGAGGAGTGGAGACGGTTGCTGGATGTTTATTTTAGAATTTTAGTTTGGGTTGAGTTAGTGTTTTTACTTTTCTATTTGAAATTCGGGTAATTCGTGTCGACCCGAATTACACTAGACCCGAAATATATCAACCCGAACCCGACCCGAATTAAAATTCGTGTTATTTGTGTCGACCTGAATTCGACACGAACCCGAAATAGGTCAACCCGAACTCGAAATTTCGTGTCGTGACCCGAATTGACAGCCCTAGTGGCAGATATGTTCGACTGACCTTGTTAGGCAGTGATTGCACGAGCTCGTGCGGCCTGTGTGGCGGCGGGAGGGCCCCTGTGCGGTCTGTGTGGCGGCAGGGAGGATCGCGCGTGGCATGTGTGGTTGCGGTGATGGACTGCCGATGATGTGTTCCGGCAGGTAGCTCGATTGGGCACCTATCGAGTGAGATACCGTGCGGTTTGTGTGGCGCCGGTGATGGACCGACCTGAGCGACAGCTCCGTTGGTGTGGTGGTGGACCACGATGTTTTCAGATTTGATTCTACCTGCGTGGAAGTGCGAACGCCTCCTCACCGATCCTTTGGCTTGTGTAATCGTGTGTGGGGATGTGTTGCGTATTGTCCGCTAGACTGTATGTGCCTACGGTAGGTCTCTACGGAGACCCGATGTTTGGACCGTGCGGCCTGTGTGGCGGCGGCGATTCTGTGGACCGTGTGGTCTGTGTGGTACCGATGGTTGTGGACCGTGAGGCCTGTGTGGCGACGGTGATGTTGCGGACCGTTGGGCCTGTGTGACAGCGGTGGCGGTTGTAGACCGCGGGGCCTGTGTGGCAGCGGGAACGATTGCAGGACGGATGTCCGGTTTTGCCCTTATGGGAATGTTGTTTACTGCTTTGTATTTCATGTCATGCTATACTAGTATGATATGGCATATAGGTGAGCTTGTCATACAGGATTTCCTTATGGAAACTCAGACATTGTTATTATGATTATTTTCACGACCGCGTTAGGTTCCGGCGGGTGGTGACCGAGGGAGATTGCACTTTGGGACTGGATCCTGTCGTCTGCCTATTTTAGGTTGTCGTGATTACATGTATTATATATTTTGTGTTATGATGTAATCACTCTTTTGACAAACTCTTATGTAATATGGTGCACCAGATATATTTGGGTATTTTTTTGAGTAATGTCCACACTCTTGATGGTTTTATCCTTGTGGTTCCTTGAGTTTAAAAGTTTAAATTTTCCACTGTTCGGGGATGTTACAATTACAGTCTTTTCAAATGACATCCAAGCAATTAACCCAATTAATTACACGCAATTAACCACTTGAACTTAAAAAATGATGATTATCCTCCAAGAATTTTCATTTGATACATTGTCCCCCCTAAACTTTAAATATATTATTTATCCATCTCAATATTAGTTAATTTTAGAAATTTATGTGTTATATGCACGCATCTAATTCAATTTTACGTTAAAATTCGAATCAAATCGAAAATCAGTTCTGATTTTATCTTAGTCAGATTCACTCGAGATGCAACAACTTAACAGTAAAATAGGTGTTTTTCAACTGCAAAAAAAAACCAACAATTATTATAGCAAACTAATAATACAAAGCTACGTTCGTGTCATGTCCAACGGTGGACATCAGTGGCCTGGGTTCTGCTGCCGACACCCTCCAGTCACCGTCAAACATGATCCAATCCAAAGACAGCTCAATTGGGTGGTGTGGCCTCCACTGTGATGGACACAAGCCAAAATATTTTTGGTATGGATGGCAATTTTTAGATAATTGGTGTGTTTTTATGGAACATTAATAAAAGTCGTTATTACATTTGTACTTTCAAATTTGTATTTTATGGAGACCTCTAGAGGAGTTTTTACTTTTGAAACACGAGACAAAATAATAGAATGACAGTTGAAGAAATTTCACAAAGAAAAGAAAAATTAGGACTCGGGTTAATTTGCAATTTTGCATATTTTAGAGGTTGTACTTGTACATATATGCCGCTGGCCGTCGTTTGTTCACAGCTAGATCACTTATTACCCACTACAATAAAAAACACTTATTACAACTACACAAGAGTCAAGACATGCTAAGCATAAAATCGTGTAGAATTTACTGCTGATCACAAACGTACACTGTTAATTGAATAAAATAAATCTTAAATATAAAATTTTAAAGCAATTATCGCAAAAATCTACATTTTTTCATGTTTCTGCAAAAAAGGTTAATTTTAACGATGATTTTCATAAAATAACATTATGTTTTAATTATATGATTGGAAAATTTATGTAAGATCTCTAGTCTCTACTTTTTTTCAAATCGTTAATGCCTTTACGCACTAGAGCTCTACATCATTAGATCTTCAAAGGATCTCGTCAGAGCATGATAGGTTTGTGGAAACGAAGGAAACTTTATTATCGTGACTTCCATTTTAATTAAAGCTCTAAATACAAAAAATTAATAACCCCGTAAACGTAATATGGTCCGTGGTTTCAACTTTCAACTTTGTTTTAGATTCTACACAAGTTGACGTTTGTAATATGGTAGAATTATTTTGCCAAAAGGTTGAAACTGGTATACGTGCATAAGAAGGAAACAAATGGACTAACTTATGAAGGTCCGCACGTGTCCATGTCAAAGGTACTAAAAAAATAAATTCTTTTAATAATTTAATTATTTCTTTTCTTCTAAGAATCACGTATAACTGAAAACGAAATCAAAAGGAAAAGGTGGAAGAGACGAATCACATTCACCACTAGTCACACGAAAGGAAAGGGAAATATGCTTTGTTATCGAAGTTATCCTCCATTATTTCAATTTCCTGTTACCATCCGAAAAGTCCGTCGAAATCAAAACATCTTCGTTTGCGGCACTTTGGGTGCATAAATTAACCATCAAGCAGGTCTAGAAGACAAATTTAATTCTAACATCATTATTTACATGAATCAATGTATGGCCATCAAAATCATTCTTAGGTAGACGTAATTCTCTTGTTTTGCTCTGGTCAAAGCCTTTAAATGTAGGTGTATCTTCTAAAGAAAACCTTAACTACATCGTCACTCAAAAAAGTATAATTTGCAATCTCTGCATATAACATAACTTGTGTACATTGTCATTGTCAACATTCAAATCGACAACCTCACGTATGTAAGGAAAATGTTTTATGAACGTAGCGCGTCACGGACGCGCTCTACGTGGACATCCATGTCAGCCCTTACGTGGCCAAAGCATGAATGTTTTTTTGTTTTTTCTTCCTGATGTCCACTCAAATCACATTAAATGTGTTTCAACTCAGCACATTCTCTCTCTCCACCCAAATACAAATATGATGACACTCTTTCTTCTTCATTCTTTCTCTCCAGAATAAATCACCATTTCTAGCAAGATATTATGTCGAAGAAGCGTCTGATGCCGACTCCCAGGATTCTTCACAACGTAAGCAGCGTGAATGGGACGGTGCGAAGACTTCCCGATGTTCTTGTCAGCGTTAGCATCGTGAATGTGACGATCCGGTGGTGAAGACTTCGCACCACAACATCTTTGCTGTATTGTTGGAGTGCCCATAACAGAAAAAGAAGGAAGAAGAAAGAAAGAGTGCCATCGACCGTCTCATTCACGCTGCTTATGTTGTGAAGAACCCTATGAGTCGGCATCAGACGCTTCTTCGAAATAATATCTTGCTCGAAATGGTGATTTATTCCGGAGAGATGTACAACGCTCCGTGGTGAAGACTTACGTCTGTTCGGTTTATGTTGTACATCTCTCCGTAATAAATCATCATTTCGAGTAAGATATTACGTCGAAGAAGCGTCTGATGCCGACTCCCAAGGTTCTTCACAACGTAAGCAGCGTGAATGAGACGGTCATGTTTAAGTCTTACATATTCTTTCTGATTTACTGGTAAAATATATATTATTTTTGTAATTGTGTGTGTGTGTTTGTGTTTGTATTGTTTGTTTGTGTGTGATTTACTGGGAGAAGATATATTATTTTTGTAATTTTTGTGTGTTTGTGCTTGTATTGTTTGTTTGTCTTTGTGCTCTCATTGTATCTTATTGTGTAATAGTTATCATCAATAATATGTACCATCAATATCTCATTGTGCTCTCATTGTATCTACATAAACAGGACAAACTTTCTACATAAACTGGACAAACATTCTACATAAACATGACAAACTTTCTACATAAACAGTACAAACTTTCTACATAAACTGGACAAACATTCTACATAAACAAGACAAACTTTCTACATAAACAGGACAAACTTTCTACATAAACAGGACAAAACAGGACAAACTTTCTACATAAACAGGACAAAATAGAACAAACTTTCTACATAAACAGGACAAAACAGGACAAACTTTCTACATAAATAAGACAAACTTTCTACATAAACAGGACAAACTTTCTACATAAACAGGACAAAACATGACAAACTTTCTACATAAACAGGACAAAATATGACAAACTTTCTACATAAACAGGACAAAACAGGACAAACTTTCTACATAAACATGACAAAACAGGACAAACTTTCTACATAAACAGGACAAAACAGGACAAACTTTCTACATAAACAGGACAAACTTTCTTCCTAAACCGGACATGAACTACATTTATTCCGGACGGCAAATACACTTATTCCGGACAAACTTTTTGTTCCGTTTCTGAACACACTTTCTTCTTATTCTGGACAACTACACTTATTCCGGACTGCAAATACACTTATTCCGGACAACAAATACACTTATTCCGATTCCGGACAACAAATACACTTATTCCGGACATCAAATACACTTATTCCGGACAAACTTTATGTTCCGTTTCTGGACACACTTTATTCTTAAACCGGACAACAAATACACTTATTCCGGACAACAAATACACTTATTCCGGACTGCAAATACACTTATTCCGGACAACAAATACACTTATTTCGGACAAACTTTATGTTCCGTTTCTGGACACACTTTATTTTTAAACCGGACAACAAATACACTTATTCCGGACTGCAAATACACTTATTCCGGACAGACACATAACGTAAACAGGACAAAGACATAATGTAAACTGCACACACACATAAAGTAAGGTAGACAAATTAAGTTGATCCAACGTAAAACTTAAAAACAAATATTTTATTATGATAGGTGTGGGCTCTGCACGAATAATGAGACTGCACGATGTCCTAGGGTCTGCACACTGTCTTATCTGTGTATTGGAAAATGAATCGTTCAACTTAAAGAACCAGCGTTTTTTAAAAAGACCAAAACGCGCGAAGAGAAATTTCGCTGACTGGACGCTGATTCAAAGAAAATATCTTAGCTGTACAGATCCACGTAAGGCACGTCCGTGACGCCCGCGTCCGTTTATCACGGCCCATGTGAAAATTGTTCTCAGAATCTGTTGACCCACGACAGCGAGACAAATATATAAACTCATAAATGATCGGTTGCTTGTTGAGAATCGCGTTTTGGGCACAAAACACACAAGTTCAGATTATTTTGGAATATTTGAAGTTGCACCCTACGTTTTACAAACCACATGGTATATGGAGAGTTTTGTGAACCGCCAATTCATTTGCAAAAATCAAAAATCCTAAACCACATAAAATTTCCAAACGGCAACGGCAAGCATGAAAAACTGTTTGGGAAGTTAAATTTCATATGGACCTAATTTAAAAAACCGCAACCTCGTGGAGTAGCGGATGCAAACAGACTAGGGTTGTAAAACCGGTCCGACTCGGACCGGACCGGAACCGAAGACCGGACCGATTGGGTCCGGTCTAAGTTTTTTACCTTAAAATTAAAAGCAAAATCAGACCGGTCCGGACCGAAACCGAATTGACTCCGGTTCACAGATCAAAGACCGGATCGAAACTCAGACCGACCGGTCCGACAGACCGGTTGCTGCTCAGCCCTAAACGGACCCAAAGTACGAAAAAACTCAACTGAAATGTTATCCTATTTTCTTGTTCACGCATATCCCCACAGATTCTATTTCCATTCACATTCCATAACCATATAGTCTTCTCCCTCACTCATTTCATGTCAACCCCAATTAAACCGAAAATAACTCCCAATAAAAACCCCGCACATCACTCCCGAATCCCGATAACGTACATTTCCCCCTCGAATCCAGCGCACCGACACGTGTAACCGCCCAAGCTCGACGCAGCAGCGCTCTCCCCCCGCTGTATAAATACGGACCTCCCCTCCCCTTTCGTTTCCTTCCCGGACGGTTAGAGATAGGAGAGAAACCCGAGAAATTAGGGTTTGGAAAGCCGAGATGGGGCTGATTTCGGGAATGGTGATGGGGATCGTCGTCGGGATCGCGCTCATGGCCATCTGGAGCCACTTCATGAGGCTTCGCTCCGCCAAGCGCATCGCCAAGGTATCGTTTCGTGCTTTCTTGGATCTGTCGGGTTCGATTTGGCGGTATTGGTTTCGGTGGAGGTGTGAGGGATTTGTTCTGGTTTTGGGCGTTGGTTTGGTCTTTTTCGTTGATTCGGCGTTGTTTTTTAGGAGAATTGGTTGATTTTTTGTTCGATTAAGGCGTCGGGAAGTGCTTTTCCCTTATCCATTTCGGCATTTCCTGTTGATAAAGATGATTAATCTGTAATAAGGTTAGTTAAATTGGTCCATTTGGTGGGACTTGGGAGGGCATGATTGACTTCTCCAGTACTCATGCCTTTCCACTTTCCAGGTTGTAAAAATCCAACGTTCCCTTAATGGATATGCCGAAATAGTAAAAAAAGGCAGTTCCCATTTCGGAAGACAACTCCTAACATGAGATTCCCTTTTTTATTTTTTTATTATAATAGCTTCTATGTATGCCAGGAGTCAGAGCAAAATTTGTTTCTACAGTTGTAAATTTTGGTTTGCTATATATCCATTAAAATCTCATCATTCAGGCACATCAAGTGCAATTAAAATGCAGCTACAGCAGGTTCCTACATGGCAATCAATAGGAAAAGTATTTTGCTTTGCCAATTCAGTTAGCTACACAGAACAGTGCCATTTCATTTGCATGTTTTCCCACAATATCTTCTCTGTGACCGTGAGAACCATATATTTTACTGTTTCTGATTTTTAAAGGTTGATACTTAACAGGCTGTGGACATAAAACTCATGGGGTCGCTTACTAGAGATGACTTAAAAAAAATTTGTGGGGATAACTTCCCTGAATGGATCTCTTTCCCAGTGTACGAACAGGTATTTTTTCTTCCAATGACTATCTTTTGTAATTACTTGATATTATAAGCACACTCTATTTGAAAATTTTAATACTGCATGCTTGATATGGTAGCTTAGGAATATTTGAATTTGTGTAGAAGTGTGATTGGCATTTAAAAGCTTTCTCTAGGGTTTCATTTATATAGACCAGCGTAATGCTTTACATACAAATTGCTATTTTCCATTAGTCTTTTTATTGTGCAGGTTAAGTGGCTGAACAAGCAACTTAGCAAGATGTGGCCCTTTATAGCTGATGTAAGTTCTCTGTTGCGTACATTCTTCACATTAGACCAATTCTATTTAGTTTTTAGCCTGGATCACTGCGTGATATAACTTAAATCATACTTCATTGTCAAATTGACTAACCATTTGTTACTCAAAACACACTATTATTTCTAATTCACTTTATCCATAGGGTCCTTCTAGTACTCTGTGCTTAATATGGCGCATATACTTGTTTCTTGTTGTTTTATTGCATGTGATATGTTCTCGCAATCATTATCTTGTTTTAGTTTTTTTCTTCTTCCTGCTTCACATTATGCATATACAGTATCTATATGATAAAAGCTGCATGATAGCATTTTGCTTATGTTGTCTAGATTGAAAAATCTGACGACCTACCCTCAAACCTAGTGCGAGTGTCTGGTTTGATCCATCATCTAATTAGTCCAATGACCCAAATGGCCAAATCTCATAATAGATAACCTTTAAAAAATTAGATTGAAAACTGATATGGTAGCAGGTCCATGTCAATTAGGGGCCGTAATGCATCTTTATTATTTACTTACTCTTTCTTTTTTTGAAAAAAAGTCTTAAAATATTTTACTTTCTTAACTGACAAGATTTCTTAATTTTTTTATTAAATCAGTTGATAGAAGCCATAAGTAAATATTGCAACTTTAATTAACATGTGTGCTTAGCAGCATCAAGTGACTCTCTAAATAGCATTTGTATTCACCTTTCATTTAAAATTGGTAGAAGAGCATCTTAAGCTATTTTGCCTGTCAGCTAGAATATTTTCTCGCATGCCACACGTTCTACAATTTTCTTCATTATGAACTGTTCATAGGCAGCGAGCTTGGTTATTAGAGAATCAGTTGAACCACTACTTGAAGAATATAGGCCACCTGGAATATCCTCTCTGAGGTTCAGCAAACTCTTTTTGGGGAATGTCCCGCCAAAAATTGAAGGTATAGGTCTTCACGAGTTTGGCTTTTTATATGTATTGCTTGGAGAGCATGTACTTTCTGAAGTTATTTTGTCCCATGTATTTGTCCGTTGAAAAGGAATTGAATTCGAAAAGATCGTGACACCTTTTTAGATTCAGTACAGACTGGAAAATCAGACCTTGAGGAATCAAAACACACAATTATTCAATTTCAGTATCTTAATAATTGAAGATGGCTAGTAACTTTTTTTATAAATACTTTCTCTGTGAAGGCATCCGTGTTCAAAGTCTTAAGAAAGGTCAAATCACCATGGACATTGACCTTCGATGGGGTGGAGATCCTAGCATCATTCTTGCCGTTGAAGCACTTGTGGCTTCACTTCCTATTCAGGTTTGCTCAAATTACTTTTAATTTCAACAATGCTTTGTTCTATTGAACTTTAAATAGATTTCTTTGTTGTTGTATTTCTTCTTTTATGGATGATGGATATACTTCAGATTGCCAAGAAACACACTTCTTATTTGCCATTAAATTTTCATCCGAAGTTTCTGCATTTTGCCAGTTGAAAGATCTTCAGGTTTTCACTATTATACGTGTTATCTTTCAACTTTCGGAAGAACTCCCTTGCATTTCTGCTGTTGTGGTTGCGCTGCTTTCTGAGGTATCAATATTTACATTCTTATAGTGCTTCTTGATAAGCTATTTTTATTGGTCAAGTGTCATTCTCATAGTTGCTCAAAAGCTTCCTAGCCCAATAGTAGATGAATACTAGGACCGTCCAGAATAGTGCCATACAGTCGGCAGTCATTTAGTTAATTTTTTGGTTGCTTGGACTTTCCAGCATCACAAGAAATTAACGTAACATGAAAATTAGTTTAATTTGTCTATGGCTTTAAGAGTTTTCAATGGATGGATGTTGAAACAAAAATGTCCTGTCATTGTTGCCCATCATGGACTGGGGAAAATATTTTTGTTCATGCTGGATATAGGAAATCTACCTCTTTCCCTGCACAAAGTGGGTGTTTCTTTCCTAGTCTCATCGGTTTGTATTTCTCATATGTAAACTGTAACAAGTAAGCAGATGTTAGGTCATTGATAGCTTTTAAGTTCACGTAAATACATCAGGTAAAAATCATGTATTAGTCTATATTTTTATCTTCAATTTCATCAGTTGACATTTTTTCATACCTTATATTTTAGCCGGAGCCTAAAATAGATTACACATTGAAGGCTGTCGGAGGAAGTCTAACAGCTATCCCTGGCCTTTCTGATATGATTGATGTAAGTTGGCTTCCTCTTTGAAGTGTTTCTAGTTGTGTCTGGCAATACTCATGTTTACATGGAAATTAACTTACTCTCTTAACAATAGGATACAGTTATAACCATTGTAAACGATATGCTCAAGTGGCCCCACAGGGTTGTTGTTCCAATTGGTGGAGTACCTGTAGACACAAGGTCAGCAGCCATATCTCAAATTGGTTGAACAGTGTTTTTCCTGCTTGTCCTTGTCGATTGTCATGTTTTTAAGTCTTTTGGCTATAGAGTTAAATTAACATTATCACAGAAGCACTTCACCTTTAAAATATTCTGTCCAGAGTTTCCCTATCTTCCACTTTCTTGTCCAGGTCAATTTATGACAATGTGCTTGTGAATAACAACTGAATTGGTTGGTAACATATGTCTTACCACTTTTGGCAACTGGGCGATATCAGACATATAATGATGTCTATGATCGCTTCTTCAAGTACATAGTAATTTCACCCAAGTATATCATGAATAGATTTATTCCCATCAAAAGAAAGATGTGGGTTGTGAAAAATCCTTTGACATCTTCTCCTTACCAAAACCCTACTGAAAAGTGAAATACTAAACAAAAATTTCTGTTTCCTGATGCCATTACCCATTCAAGTTGTTACCCATAATAGTTTCTATTACCACTCCTGGAAGCAGTTGTTTACTTCCTACAACAGCTGATCATACATCATGGAAAGGTCACTTTTGCTAAGATGATCGTACTTCCTTTTTTCTGCAGTGAATTGGAACTTAAGCCTCAAGGAGAGCTTACGGTGACCGTTGTAAAAGCAAGCTCATTGAAAAATATGGAAATGATTGGCAAATCTGATCCCTACGTGGTTCTGTATATTCGTCCTGTATCTAAGGTAAAAACAAAGGTGATTGACAACAACCTTAATCCAGAATGGAATGAAAAGTTTGTGCTGATTGCGGAAGATAAAGAGACACAATATGTTGTTTTTGAGGTATGTGTTTCTCATACTAGGATATTTTGCTATATTTTCTTGAAAATCAAAGGTTAAAATGTCAAATACATGTAGAAAACAACATATAGAGAACATATAAAAAAGCAAATCTCAAGTAATTATTTTTGCTGCTACACCTGCACTCGTCACAAATTCGCAATTTTCTTAAACAAGCAAAATTTTACTTTCCCTGAAATTGCAGAAGGTATAGCATCGCATGACACATGATTTGTCCATGAATTCTAAATATAAAACTCATTACAGCTTCAGTGGGGTTATCCGGCAAACATGATATCTTTTTACACCTTAATTCAGTTTTATATAATAAAATGAAAGGATGGGGATTCTTCTTTTTTCCATTAGTAAATTCTTCTTGCATTTTCCTGAAACTAAGTTGTTGCATGGTCGGTCGTACACAACTTATGGTCGGTAATTAATTTGCAATTCCTTTGATCAGGTATATGATAGAGATGTTGGACAAGATAAGCGATTGGGTATCGTTAAATTGACTTTGATTGACTTGGAACCTGAAACTGCAAAGGAAATAGTTCTCCCGCTGCTACCCTCTCTCGATACTCTGAAAATCAGAGACAGGAAGGACAGAGGATTCCTCACAATCAAGGTCAGTCGTTGCTAATTGTTTCTGGTCCCTCTACGTAGAATCATAAGATGATTGTTCCCTTCCAACATCCTTCATTTAGCATCCATGATGATAAATTCTAAACCATATCCGAGTGTGGCTAAAGCTTGTTAACTTAAAAAAGGGGGTCGGCCAGTGTTGGAGAAAACCTAAACAACAGACAGGGACATGTTGGCCGATTTAAGCATATACAATTAGTTCTAATAGAATATATTTTGACATATATAGTTTCCCCAAGAGTACGTAAACTCAAGAAAACCCCTTCTTAGTTGTAATATACGTTAACATCAAGTGGGAGCTGGATGTACTTTCTTATGCTTCCTCTTATTACTTAATTAGGTCTTATACCATGAATTTAACAAAGAGGAGCAGAACAAAGCATTCGAAGAAGAGAAGAGAATTTTGGAAGAAAGAAGAAAATTGAAAGAAGCTGGGGTTATAGGAAGCACAATGGATGCACTTGACGGAGCAGTTGGGATGGTTGGTACTGGTCTTGGTAGTGGAGTTGGTCTGGTTGGGAGTGGTTTCGGAGCAGTTGGCACTGGATTAAGTAAAGCTGGAAAGTTCATGGGTAGAACCGTTACAGGTTCATCCAAGAAGAACGGTAATAGTTCTCAAGGAGCGGAAGAGAAGAAGGCAAGCTAGATCTTCCTCTTTTTTTCTTGTTGGATTTCTTGATGCAAATACAATAGGTTTGAGAATCGTTTGCTTGTCAATTGTTACCGAAGTTCCCATTTGATGTCAGATACGGTTCCACTCCTTTCACTGTCATTTTAAAGATTTCACGTATTGGTAGACGTGCATGATGTTGTGCGTTCTTCCATCTTCCAACGATCTTTTAATAAAAATTGTCATCCCTTAGTATATTCCATTAGGAAAATGATTTGTAGATGCGGTGTATCCGGCTAGCAAAAATCACATATTTTTTATTATCAAAGATTAATTTCACATATTGTTTATTTATTTTGTATCATATCACGTGCATGTTGAACTATGTAAATGTTGGAGGATGGCGTTGAGTTTTGATGGAGGGTGGTCCTACCATACAGTAGGAGGTGTTCATGACATCGTTTTCTCTCAGTGCAAAGATTAGACACGACCTTCGACGAGGTTGATGTCGGAATCCACCTCGTTGGGGTGGGAGGAGGAAGTGGTCGGCGGTGGAGCTCGTCCCGAGGCCAAGAACGAGGATCCTGTTAGATCTCACGAACTCAATGGTGCGGTGGGCGACAAGACGCTTGCGGTCGTCTTAAGAAGGAGGGGAAGGGGGAGTGGGAGGAGTGGTGGGGTTGGGAAGACTTGGATTGGAGGAAGAAGATACGAGATAATATGATCATTGCATTCATCTTTCTTAGTTATATATATTAAAAAGACAAACTCATATATATTAAAAAGCACAAACTCATTAGTTGAAAAAGATAAACCCGTAGACAAACCCATATGATAAAAAAGACAAACTCATTTATTAAAAAAGACAAACTCATAGATTTAAAATGACAAACTTATATGTTTAAAAAACAAACTCATATATTAAAAATGACAAACATATATGATAAAAAGAAAAAAAAACACATTAAAAATGACACTCATATGTTTAAAAGGACAAACACATATCGTAAGGTTTCTTTGTTTTACATGAACTCTTCATTTTACCTTTGTATCCGAAAGTTACTTGGAGAAACCAAATATTGCATTGGGAAAGTAAATGTTGCACGAGAAAACCAAATGTTGCATTGAAAAAGTAAAAATTACATGAGGAAATCAAATATTACATTGGAAGAGTAAAGTTGCATGAAGAAACTAAAGGTTGCATATGACACAAAATAAATAAATCTGTTATTTGATTAATTTCAGAAAGTAAAAGACATTTAACTTTTGCTGACTGGACTAACCACGTCAGGTGCATCCGAGACGTTGTGTTCGCGTTCAAACTGAACATAGAAACTGGGATGCAGGCGCCTGCTATTGTTTCAAAGATAGAACATAGAAAAACGTCCAACTTATACATTCCATTTAATGTCCCTATAAATGCTGTCTTATACTTGCACAAAAGTGTTTAGGATATAGAATGAAGTTGCAACTATATAAATAAGTTTTTTTGCATAAAGCCTTAAATACCTTTTGCGTCTCATGTTTGCTAAAATATCATTCATACTAACATATTTGTGTAATACCCTCTCTGTATTTGTTGTGCTAAAAAAACCCTCTACATTTGTTGTGCAAATATATCATCCATGTGCACTGATTTTATTGATACGCCCTCTATAAAACTCAAAGATCTCATTTTTGTTACATTTTCTTAATAATTCAAGGAAATAATTAACTCAATGATTTATTTAAATGGCTACAATAACACATTTAAGGTACTATCTCTACACGTTCGGAAGTTCTAAATGTTAAGAACATAATATTCTAGACGTCTAGGTTAGTCCATTGAATCAGTAGGAAGTTAACATGAGATTAGATTAATGATTTCCTTACAACGATATCACAAATATGACTAAATCAAGTTGCATCATCGAGGGGCAAGGGTGCCAACTACAATAATACAGAAAATATTTTAGCACAACAAAAAATGGAGGGTATTGTACACACCAGAGTAACACTACGCAATGTCCATGAGACAAACGACGCTTATCTTTTCGCAAAAGATTTCAGGAAAAAATACAGATATAAACTTAAATACATAAGCTCGATCGAAAAAATTATTGGACAATATGTAATTACAAAAATAACAAAGACAAACGGACCCAAATTCAACACGAAGTTGGAAGCACACGAGTTCTTAAAGAAATATACCAGGTATTGCAGCTTGATAAGTCACTCGTAACAGTATCAATGTATTTCTTCTGTTGGAGCTCTGTGGTACACCAATGGTTCAGCGGAATTTGAGGGATCAGCATTATATTGTCCATAAATTGCATACACAAAGACGGAGGCGACAGTAAGTAAAACAAATCTCCACCATGCTTCGACATGCAACTGAAAACAACCGTTAAGTCATCAGTTTCTGTGAGATATAAAGTAAGAGAAAGTTTGCCTAATTGATCCAACCATCCAAGTATCATTACTAAAAAAACATTAGAGCTATGTCATGCAAACAATGAACCTAAATGCAATACCACGATAATAGTACGAGAATAAGGAGAGAAACCAAACCTGTGCAAACAAGAAAATATTGAAGAATATACAAACAGCCGGTAGGATTGGAACCCCAGGGCAAGAAAAGCTAGGTGAGTCTCCATATGCCTGAATAAAAAGAATTGAATATGAAAAACACTCTCTAGAAATTACCGCTTGTGATAACAGCTATCTTTTTAAGGAAGAAATGGATACCAAAAAAGCCACCACCCTGGATGAGGATAAGGCATTTCATTCCAGAGTGAACAGGAAAAAGCATTACATTTAGAGTATAATTTAGATTCTGTAAACATAATTTTAGATGTCATTGATTTGTACAGAAACTTAAATGACACAACTTTTAGAGTGACTTTTGAGTGATTAGTTTGCAGAAAAAAAACAATAAAAATCCAGCAATTGAACATCTAACTAGAGTTTCATAACTTAACACTTTCACTTGGAAGAAGGCCCTTACTTCTACTCCTACAAACAACTCATTGTACCATGTATACATATACATAAAAAATGGTCCAGATAAAGACTAAACACATCAAAACAAGATAATTGTAATTCCAAAAGCATCAGATTATCTCAAAAGTGCAACTCACGTGTCGCAATTGAAGGGCAGAAACTGCAAGGAGTGCTATCACGATGAAAGAAGTTGACAAGAACATCGAGGCATTAAAGCGAAAGCACAGACCGGCAGAAAATCCAGAACAGGCGACAACTAGGATACTTATCACACCCTCTCGCCACCCAGAAACCCACCTTGAAGAAACATAACCCAAGCCTTCATCTTTTAGTCGGAGAGCTATAACACAGGCTGCAACAACAGAATAACCCGTCTGTTGGACAAAGAATTGTTAAGCTCGTCAAGAAACTGTTAAGGTATTGCATCACATAGAAAAACAAAGACTTTCTTGCATACCAGTGTGCCAACTGACAGGATGTGAGAAAGTTCACCAACATTAAAGAAACCTGCCAAAATGCCAGCGACGGCACCTACCCAGACTTGAGAGTTAATTGGAGTGTGGTGTTTGTCATGTACTTTAGCAAAACAAGACGGGAGTAAACCATCTCTTCCAAGACCAAGATATAAACGAGACTGCAAAAAAAAACAGAGAGGTAAGTTCCCGTTGGAGGAATTTCATCTATTTGTCTATATGGTGCCAGGCCAGAGGATCCTTGCCTGAACGTACAACCCCACAAGAAGTGTAGTAGTGAGGCCAGCAACAGCACCGATGCTGATAAAAACAGAAACAAACTTCAGACCTTTTGTAGAGAAAGCCTCGGCCAATGGAGCATCTCCGCCAAGAGCCATATAAGGGACCATTCCAGTAATGACCAAGCAAACACTGATGTAGAGTGTAGCACAAATAAGAAGGCTTGCAAGAATAGCAATGGGCAAATCCCTCTGAAAGAATCACAAAAGTGATAAGATGAACAAAACTTGTGGTACCCAATAAAAGCTTATGATGTAAGTTTCAGAAGATGTGGATTTTCAATAGTGGAGATTTAGGTTCAGAAAAATCAGAATTCAAGCTCGAAAAAGATCAAATAGTTATGCGATTTTAGATAAAATACCTCTGGTCTCTTTGATTCCTCTGCTGAGTTAGCGATAGCATCGAAACCAACATAAGCAAAAAACACTATGGTTGCTCCAGTCACAACTGCTCCAATACCATTTGGTGTAAATGGTACCCAATTTGATGCATCTACCTCAAATGCGCCCACAAGGATAACAAAAATGACAATGACAACCTACAGGACAATTGGCAAAACATTAACCAGGAACTGAAAACACCAACGTATTTTCTGACCAATTTTTTCTTCAGGGATGGTAACATAACACAAGGAGCTTTACAGCTGACAGCGCATTACAGTTTGACACTGAGGAGTCAAAACACATAAACCATAAAAGTACATTTAAATCAAGAAATTTAAAATGAAACAATCTACTTATGCATCACTGACATAATTAAATAATGTATGCACATTTTAGCTCAAAATTTGTTGCAAAAATAGATTTGGAGAAGAAAAATATACATGAAATAAAAACACAAAATACCTTAAGTACAGTCATAAATGAATTCAGTGCAGAAGATTCTCGAACACCTTGACATAAAATGACTGTTAATATGACAAGAATAATTGGTGCTAATATGTTTATGGAGACAACACCTCCAAAAAACTCTGCACCACCATGGCCAATCCAGCTTGGTAGATTTCCCTTGATGAAAGGGAACAACTCGAGGGCAGAAACCAAGTAGTTTGCCAAACTGCGTGCTATGCTAGCAGCACCAATATGATAGTCTAGCATGAGTTGAGTGAAAACAAGAAACGCTGTGAGTTCATTGAATGCAGTATAGGTATATAAATAAGCCCCACCAACAACAGCAGGAAATCGTGAAGATAGCTCTGCATAACACAAGGCATTGAGCACGCATACAGCCCCGGCAAGCGCAAAGCTAATTGTGACACCTACAAGGAGCAGAGTGATCAATAAGCAACAGATGGAGAAAACATTCAACAAAATATAAACAGAAATTAGAATATATGGAATATATTGGCATTCAAATCTGCTCACTTTACTATGCCCACAACTAAGTAGTTAGTACAGTAGCTGCAGATATTGGGGTTTTCTCTGATCTGGTAGTAACCATTAGAGGGATTCATATTATTCATCATTTGCTTGCCTTAGTTTAAGATTTATAAATAGCTTATATGGGTTTTATTGTACTTCCTTAATAAATTCTAATAGTGCATATATGTAATAATTCTTCAAATGATATTCAAGGTTTAGGACTATTCGAGATGTAAATTCAGATGGATATTGGATAAGATGGTCAACTTGTCAGGATTGGGCAATATGCTTCATCATGTGTTCCTAGCCGAACTGTCCAACGCATTACTAACCTCATTCTAGTAAAACTTTACTGCCGAGAATTTACATTTAAACTAACAAAAAGCCCACTTATGCTCGTAAATCATCACAAAAACACAGAATTGTTAAATAAATAAGCAGAACAGAAACACAAATTATATGCTTGCTAACAGTACAAACGACTATTTCCCATTGGGGATTAAAAAGAGAGTTTGCAGCTTCACTATAAGTACCAGTGCACCTACTAGAAACTTTGAGTTAGACATCATCACAGAGGGCAAAAATATAACAAAATCACAGAAAATTATCACACACCAACTAATAAAACACCATAAACAGATTGGCTTCAAGTAATGAGGTCCAAACATCAAGTTTGAGCTGTGCTTCCACCTCAAAACTTAGAGATACTCTCACCCACAAGAATGTTAAGACCATTCCGAAATCCCGATCGAAAAACACACCACAACCGCATCTGATTTTCCGTTCCATGACCTAATCTCCGAAATTCCAAACTCCGAAGTCAAAATTTGAATTTAGTGTCTCACCAGGTCCGGCGTCGCGAGCGACGGTGCCGGTGACGACGAAGATGCCGGCGCCTAAGGAGGCGCCGACGCCGAGGAGGACGAGCTCGAGGAGGCCAAGGGAGCGGACGAGTCCCCTCCCATCGGAGGCAGGGCGGGCGCCGCCGTGTTCGGGAAGGGGCTTCCGGCGGAGAGCGGAGGAGAGGAAGGGAAGGCGGGAGCTCGAGGTCGGAATCCCGTCGTCGTCTCTTCCCATTTCTAATGGATTCTTCCGGAACTGAGATTGTGATTGTGACTTCGGGGAAGTGAAGATGGGATGTTAGTTTCGGTGATTTTATTTATTTATTTATTCAGAAAATGAAGGATTTTGATAATTCGTGAACCAATAGCGAATTCGCGTAGAAAAATGGTGAGAAGAGATAGGAATAATAGGATGTTGGTGAGGAAAGGGAAGGAATAATATGCATTTGCCCCGTAATTTTTTAATATAATAAAAAAAAAATTTTTTTTCCAAAACTAGGTGGATCGCGGGTGTGACCCGCGATCCGTGTTCCCGCCAAAAAAAAATTTTTTTTTTTGATTTTCTGTTTTTGTTTTTGATTTTCTGTTTTTATTTTTTATTGTAATTATTTGTAATCTTTTTTTAAATCTTTTTTTTTCAAAATAAGTTTTCTAATTTATATTATTTTTCTAAATTTATTAAAATTATTTTTAATTTTTCCAATAATCGACCTCTAAATCACGTCGATAACCCGACGTATTGAAATGTTAGGGTATTTTATACAATAAAAAAACAATTTTTTTTAGCCAGCTTAATAAATTATTTACAACTGAATTTTAAACAAACACTAAAATTAATTAAAACAAAAAATTCGAAACGTTATCAAAAATTAGTAGGGTGTACACACATTGTAAATATTTTTGGAGTTCGATACAACAAAAAATTAAAAACACAATTAAAAATTTTAAAAAAATAATAACAATTACAAAACATATTTTGAAAATAAATATAATAAAAAACATAGTTAAAAAGATTTTTAAAAAATCAAAATCCGTGACTTTTTTATTTTCTTTTATTGTTTTTGATTTTATGTTTTGTTTTTTTACAAATCATTTTAACTATGTTTTATATATATATATATATATATTTCAAAATATGTTTTGTAATTGTTATTAATTTTTAAAAATTTTGAATTTTGTTTTTAATTTTTTGCTGTATCGACCTCCAAAATGTTTGTAATGTGTGTACACCCTACGAATTTTTGACAACGTTACCAATTTTTTGTTTTACTTAGTTTTATGGTTTGTTTAATATTCAGTTGTAAATAATTTATTATTCTAACTAAGAAATTTTGTTTTTATATTGTATAAAATACCCTAACAATTCAATACACGCCGAGTTATCGACGTGATTTGGAGGTCGTTTCTTGAAAAAATTAAAAACAAAATTAAATTTTTTTTAATAAATAATATCAATTAGAAAACATATTTTGAAAAAAAAAGATTTTAAAAAAGATTATAAATAATTAAAATAAAAAAGAAAAACAGAAGAAAAAAAAACTAAAACAGAAAACCGAAAAAATCAAAAACAATAAAAGAAAATAAATAAAATCACGGATTTTAGTCATAGTGTTTTATGTTTTGAATTTTTTTAAATCATTTTAACTAAGTTTTTTTATTATATTTCTTTCCAAAATATGTTTTGTAATTGTTCTTATTTTTTAAAAAAAATTAATTGTGTTTTTAATTTTTTGTTGTATCGACCTCCAAATCTATTTGTAATGTGTGTACACCCTACGAATTTTCGACAACGTTACCAATTTTTTGTTTTAATTAGTTTTAGTGTTTGTTTAATTTTTAGTTGCAAATAATTTATTATTCTGACAAATAAATTTTGTTTTTTTATTGTATAAAATACCCTAACAATTCAATACGTCGGGTTATCGACGTGATTTGGAGGTCGATTTTTGAAAAAATTAAAAACAAATTTTTAAAATTTTAAAAAATAATATAAATTAGAAAACATATTTTGAAAAAAAGATTTTAAAAAAGATTAAAAATAATTATAATAAAAAAGAAAAACAGAAATAAAAAAATTAAAAAAAATTAAAAAAAAATTTCACGGATCGCGGTTCAGAACCGCGATCCGTGAAATTTTCAAAAAAAAAAAAAAAAAAATTTTTGGCGGGAGGGACGGATCGCGGGTGGGAACCGCGATCACACCCGCGATCTACTTAGTTTTGGAAAAAAAAAATTTTTTTCCTAAATTTCGAATTTTTAAATTTTTTTTTATTATATTAAAAAAATTTGATTACTTAGATAAAAGGTGAGTTTTTTTTTTGAAAGAAGAAAAAAAAAGTGAGTTGAAAAAAAATCTTACCGCATTGTATTTAGACATATTGTTGTTTATCCTTTTCTTTGATCTTGTGTCGATTTGGTACGTACATTTTAGATGGAATGGAGAAAAATCAACCTTTCTCCCCCCTTCATCTTTTTTTGTTCTTTAGATTTTACGGGAAAAGACTAAAAAGTTATTTCTCTCGTGTTTCCATCAAAACATTAAGTTAGGACATGACCAGCCTCAACCAGCCAACCAATAAGTATAAATTTATCTTGGTGGATCAGATCCCATGAAGTCATACCTTAAACGTGGATTATTATTATTTTTCATCAGGGATCTAACAACTAGAATATCCCTTGGTCACAAATGATCCTTTTCCTTTATAATTTCTGTGAAGAAACGTGTATTTATTGCTTTGATATCTTTCAATACATGTCATCATTTGACAATCATAAAAGAGTAGAATCATCAATCATGCCATACACGTTTTCGTTATTCATGCAAAATTCAACATATCATCATACAAATAACTATATATATCTTGTACGAATATTTGGTAATCACTTGTGTATATTCTTTCTTTAAATTGAAGTGTTATACACCACCTCATGCGTCATGCTTATTCTGATTATTTTTTTTCATTGTAAGTTGGTATACTAGATTAATCAAAAAAATCACAACCACATAAGCAACCACACATTAATAATGTAACGTCTCCGAAACATGAGAAAATTTAAACTTTAAAAGATATTCCAAATACATCAAATCACGTTGGAATGCTACTAACAATATATACATCAAGAGTTGCACCGTATAAAACAAAGTTTCAAAATTATGATTAATCAAAAGATAAGATAAACATATACACGTAATCATATCAACCTCAAAAGGAAAAACTAGAGGATCCGAATTCCTGGTGCGCTCCTCCTCAGTCACTACCCTCTACTGTCACTCACAGCTTGAAATGCAAACATGAAACTATGTCTGAGTTTTAATAAGGAAACCTCGTATGTCAAACTCCCTTAACATGTATGAATAACGACAACATACTGGTATAACGTAGTATACAAAACTACAGTAATAATACATCTTCTTTGAGCTGGGTACGAAGAACATCTGCCCAAACCACAACTCACTTGGGTCCACAAGGCACTCCGCTGAAAACACAGCCACCCGAAGGTAAAAGCTCGCACAAGATGAACTATATATAATATATAATGAGTAGCTCACACAAGTTGCTACACCCTAGCCGGAACATCGTCGGCCACAACTCCCACCTCACAAGGACGGGCTGCTCACACAAGCTGACACATATAAACGGTTGCTCACACAAGTTGCTAAATTGTTGCTCACAGAAACTAACACATATATAATATATACACCGATCGCTATCAGGTTGACATGTCATTGTCCCAACACCATCAAGGACGGCTGGACCCATTGCCTTCAAAGCTGTTCACACCCACTCAACCATCGCAAAGCATGAAACCAAAATAGGACAACGGTCGACCAAACCAGGTACAACGGTCAACCATTTCCTTTCAGAAACTGGCATGGGTTCAACCGTGACATAGTCGGTCGAACGGACCCAACTCAATCGGTCAAACCAAGTTCATGGGCGGTCGACCGTTTGGATGGTCAAAACCCGAGAACAACAATGAGGCATGAAATTTCCGCATACAACTTTAACATCATAAAAAATCAATACAAATGTAAATATACAAATAAACTATTGTAGAATGGCTACCCAACACCTACCAAAAATAGGCGTCGGACATCCATAGAACACCGAGAGTCAACATTACACAAAATCAAAACAGAATCATATAGCTAAATTACAACACGGTGACCACATATCCAACACCCCAATTGACTCCAACGATATTAATCTTCTTATCTCGACCTCCAAGCAATCATACTTAATTTCTCTCGTCATCTTTGGTATTTCCAAGCTACAAAACCAATTGTGGAGCACTTGAAGCAGCATAATGTAAATACAATATGTAAAGATAGGATGAAATCAAGTTCAAAACATATAATTGACAATAGAAATAAGATATTGAGAGTGTGCTTATATTTTTTTATTTTTAGAATATATGATCAAATAACATTAAAAACAAAGATCTCAAGATGAACTCCTTTTGAAACCTGAACGCCTGCAAGGTAACATCATAAAAGTGGATCATTATTTGCCTTTTAACAAATCGATATAACAATTTATCTAAGCCAACTAAACAACAAACCAACCCAAGAAACTAACATATGATTCCATTACAAATAGTCAAACATAATGTGGGTTTTGTTTGCCACGTTCTTTATCTCTTGTTTCCTTATAAAATGCACAATGTCTATAGAAAGGAGAATAGAAGCTAAGTAGGAAAGATGATGTTGAGAAGAAGAAACACAAAGGCTATGGGAAAACATATAATACCTCATTGTCGTTTCGGCAAACACATGTCTGTGCATATTGAAGTCATTATCTCTTTACTGTCATCCAACATAAGTAGCAATATAAGAAAATGAGAGCACATAAATCATCTTAAGAACAACCACATCCTCCAACCAGACCTACAAATCCAGCACCAACACTGGCACCTCCACCTCCCGAAGGTAAAACTTGGCAAAATTCTTTCCAAATTGACGGCTACGATAAGGGATGATGTTTGATTATTGTGGTCGGAGTTACAACCGGTAGGAGGCAATTTTTTTAGTGGTTGGCGTAACTGGGCCTTAATGTGTGATGGTGTTGTGCGAAGTTGGATTTAGTAATTGCTATTGGCGCAGACATTGTGGGCAACATATTAGGATAGGTGGCGAAGAGGATGTCCGATTTAGTAATGGCGGTGGGTGACCTAGGTGGTGATGATTTAGGGAAGACAATGGAAGTGTTGGGACAAGTTTGAGATGAGGTTGCATGTATAAAGTAGCGACGGTTTACCATCACCGACGGTTACCATAGTTTGGCCGTGAAGGGATGTGTTGAAGCAGTAAAGTGGCGTGAATGGTCATCTCTTGGCTTTTGAGTTTAACTTACTCAATTGATGGCTACGATGACTACGAGGAAACGAACGATCCAGATATTCTCGAGGGACCAAACTACGGGACCACTGTATATCTTTATTAAATATGGGGTGTGTGGGTCGTGAATTTTGTCGTAGGAAGTTAAGATTGTGAAGCTAATTCACGACTTATGGATTAGTAAAAAATATTGATTAAAAAAACACATCGACAATTTGTTATTGTTGTTCGTTGTTGCTTTTGGTTTTTGTGACGGTAGGTAGTTGTGACTCGGAGATGCCTTACGCCAACCCAAACAAGGATGATTTCCACCCTGATCTAGTGGAATCATATTACTCGGGCAGTATTCGCCCACCATTCATTGGAGGTAACTTTTATTTTTTTTGTTCCAAGTTTAATTTATTGATCACCCACATCTCTCCGCCACCGTTTCTCAGGATTTCTTATTGGTGGAACTCGATGTGGGCTTCGAAACGAGACGTTACAAATGATATCAGAGTTTAAAAACATGATGGTAATTGATACCCAATCTACTTTGGAACATGAGCAAATGACTTAGGTATACACTGTTACTAGTTCTGAACAAGACAAAATAATGGTTTAGACAATAAAATAATTATACGCATAATTCTCTTAACAAACTACTAATGGATACTGGTGCAAGATACCTCAATCATATTTCAAAGGCAACATGCCCATAAAAATAAACATATTTAATTGGTCAGTGACGATCTATTTCGAAAAGCTATTAGTATCGTTCATAATTTCCTAAATGTTGAATAACCGAAAAACTATTAGTATGGTTCATAATTTCCTAACTGTCAAATAACTGAGAAACTATTAGTATGGTTCATAATTTCCTAATTGTCAAATAACTGAATAAGTAATCTTGATCCTGAAACTATTCAACACTTTTTTTTGGATGCGCACGTGAATGAAAATACAAATGTCTAAAGTTGTAACGTTGCCGATTTCAAATGCATCAACGTCAATTTTTTTCTTCTTCTGGGTTGTCTAATTGGAAGCAAACAATATGATATTTATGAGAACTAACGAGTCAAGATTACATAGTGGCACTGAAACACTTACTTAATTTGATAGGCCTTTGCATCGGGTCGGACCGGAGACCGGAGACAAGATCAGATCGAACTGGTCTGGACTGGAAATCGAACTGGACCGGACAGGTTGGATTCGGTCCGATCCGGTCCAGGACTGATTTTTTTACCTTAAAAATTAAAAAACAAAAATCGGACCGGTCCGGATCAGAACCGAATTTTCAAAATGTTCGGACCGGAACCCGGACCGGTTGGTTCCGGTCCGAAATTCGGATCAGTTGGTTCAAGTCCGGACCAAACGGTCCAGTCTGGGTCAAAAAACCGGACCGAACCGGGTTCTACACACCCCCAACTAGGGGTGAGCAAAACCCGGTCCGGACCGGAACCAACCGGTCTGGGTTCCAGTCCGGACCGAAACAAAAAATTTGGATCCGATCCGGTCCAATTTTTATTATTTTAAATTTAAGGTAAAAAATTGGGTTTTTGGACCGGACCAGACCAGACCGGTCCGACCCTTCGAATTTTGTCCGGTCCAGTCCGGACCTGAATTTTTTCCGAACCGGACCGGACCGATGCTCAGCCCTACCCGCAACCTTTTGAAATGTTGAAGTTCAAATGTTGTTGGCGGAACAATCAAACTCATATGAATAGTATTTAACAACAATCAGACTTCGCCGACGGATACGGGATGGATAATAGCAAACACTAGGGGCAAACCGTTTCGGGTTTCCCTTCACTTTCCTTCGACCCTAATCTCAAACCCTAATAGCAAACCCTCCCCACCGCACCGCCTCCTCCTCTTCGACTCGCCGTGATCTCCTACTCCCCGTCTCCTCCTTCCTAGCTCCCTCGCCGCCGTCATCTCCTCCTTCTCTGCGTCTCGCCGCCGGAGGTGAGCTTCTCCTCCTCCACCCCGACCAGAACCTCCTCCTCCTCCTCGATCCCAACCTCCGCCTCCTCCCCGACCACAATCTCCGCCTCCTCCCCGACCCCAGCGACCTTCGGCCGCCGCAGCCGTAACCTCCGCCACCCCGACCCTTTATGGGACGAAAGGATTGGGGAAACGAATCCATCCGTCCAGGAGCAAACTGCAAACCCTAAAGTTCGATTCCTTCCCCCTCCACGAGCGATGTCTTCTCCCTGTACTTCTCACCCAGAGATGCACGATGACTATTCAGACGACGCCTACTCTTATCAATCGGAATCTGATGGTAAACTTCCTCTATATAATGAATAGGGGGGGTGTGTGGGTAGTGAATTTTGTCGTAGAAGTTAAGATTGTGAAGCTGATTCACGGCTTCCGGATTTGTTTCTTTTGGCGAAGTAAATTCATATTATTATTGATTAAAAAAAACACATCGGTAGGTTTTTATTGTTCGTTTTTGCTTTTGGTTTTGTGACGGTAGGTAGTTGTGACTCGGGGATGTCTTATGCCAACCCCGATGATGATGATTTCCACCATGATCTAGCGGAATCAGATTACCCGGATGGTATCCGCCCACCATTCATTCGAGGTAACCTTATTTTTTTGTTTTAGGTTTAGTTTGTTGATCATCCACATCTCTCTGCCACTATTTCTCAGGTTTTTTTATTGGTGGAACTAATTATTACATCTTCCAAACAAAACTTGTTTTTTGTCTGTTCACTGATGAGCTCCCATCCTCTCTCTGACAGATTCACCAATAGTAGATCTGGGGCAAGAAGAGATATTGGAGAGTTTGGAAAATGAATTGAGAGAGCTAAGGGAGATTCTTGCAGCACCGCAGTTTCATATTCCAGATCCAAATGAAAATAACTATGGCTTACTAATGGCTTATTCTTGTCATATGTCAAGTATAGCATCATCCGAGCTCTCTTACACCATGAGACGTCAGAAAAAGGCACTGGAAGATCAGGGTCGAACCCTAAAGACCATGACAATAGACGATTGGCGCAAATATGAATTGCCAATGGCACTTATGTTTGTGATGGAATTAAAATTTACGTGGATTAATCCGGTTCTACTAAAATCTCACGTGGTAATTCACTTTACCAAGTGCCACCGGAAAAAAAAAACTGCCTGTAAAGCAGTCGGTTTTATGACTTTTAATTTCTGAGGTTGTGGTTTGCTTTCAGGATGCCATGGAGATGAAAAGTAAAGAGCAAAAGGATGATGATGAGGTGGTCCATTCTTCCAAAAACGAGCATGTTAAACAGTTCCTATACGAATTGATTGAAAAAAGTCACAACTGTTGTGTGAGTGAGCCTGTATTATTCAAGTTTGTGCTTATTCTTCACAATGACTATGTTGTGGTACTCTTACAGACAACATGATCTCCATATTGTTTACAGTCATCATATTATTGAGGTGGAAATAAGTTCCTACGACCTTGACTGTGACATCTTCTTTCCCTTTTTTACCCAGCTCTACAATATGTCGATCCATGAGATGCAAATTTTCAGTCTAGGACTATACTCCCATCTTGATAGAGCCTCATCTGTCTGTGCTCTAGCGGTAATTCTGGTGCACTTTCTTGTTATATTAAGCGGTTGTTTTCTGTTTATTGTTAATATTTTACCGTGGTTTTTTTGTTTGCCATCTCCTTTTCTAGTTGGCTATGGAGTTGCTCGTCAAGAGCTCTGTCGTTTGTGATTCTATCCAGGCAATCATTCTCGACGTGCTTGCACAATTTTTTTCATGTTTGCTTTGATGCTTTTTACTAATTATTTTACTTCTATCTATGACAATTTGTAGGGCATGAAACAATGGGTAAAGGAAAAAATTGCTGGAATGGATACCCCACTATCACCTCCTAGTACACGTAAGTTGCTACGTGTTATTTTGTTTATGGCTGGAAAAAATATTTAGCACTTTTGTTTTGTTATTGATTACCTATTTTAAATGTAAGCTGTTTTTTTGTTAGTCATTTGTGCATGAGCATCGTCTTGAGTTTCGTGTCCTTCGTGTCTTTCAATAGGTAAGTTTATTCAGCACATTGTTTTAAGTTCGTGATGAATGAACAGAAGATTCTTAATTTCTGTTTTTTTCAGAAAAAAGCACTGTTTAAGGCAATTACTAGTTGACAACACTTAAGTTGGGTGACTACAAGTATGAAATGTATTTGAAACTCCAACCATCATTAATTTGAGTCACAACGTTGTAGCTGCTGAATCTCCCCAACATGAAGTAACAAAAGTTTCTACGGGGTAAACTGGCTGCTGATGGTTATTTATTCCAATATTCCAGTGTTGGAGAAGCAATTGGACACATATTAACAAATGAACACTTTAGAGCGCATGTCGATAAAAGTATTCTTGTTAATAGAATAATAGTCAACCAAGTACTTAAAAGGGTGGTCTTGACCTGTAAATGGTACATGTTATATGTTATGGTAGTTATAGTTATTCGTTGGATATGGTGTTCAAGAATTTCATTTTCTCATGAGAGAGAAACTTTCTGTTAAAGACATTATGATCTTTCTAGTGTTCATTCATGGTTGAGGATACCCACCAGACCGAAAGAAAATTGGTGTAAGCATGTTGTTCCCCTACATCAGTTGACTTCTGAGGTTCAAAGTTTCTGTTTGAGTCACAACTTGTGAATTCATCTGAGGTTGCATATATAGACAATCACAGAAGTGATTTGCATATGCTAGTTTTGTTCTTATTCTTCATTGGTTTTGTTTAATTTCTTAATGCACAACCTTGTATGTTGTATCTTCTCCAAATTCATTATGACGATCTCTGTACTTGTCTACTTGAATTCGTGTTATATCATCTTCGTTACCCTTAGGTGGTAATGTTGTAAACTCTGATGGCTGTTTTGCTAAATTTTTTGGTGACTTTAGGTAGTGTTGATTATTCAGTTGTGTAATTAAATGTAATCACTTTCAATGATAACAAAATATAATCTCTTGTAAACAAATCTTTGTTTTCATGTATTCACTACTAAGTCTTTCTTCCTCTGTATTCACCAATAGCATCGCAGGGGCATGAAGCGATGTACGAGAGAGTGGAAAAGGAATTGAGTAACCTGAAGCAGATTCTCGTTTCACGAGAATCTCATGTTCCAGATGATTATGATGTTTATAGTGGAAGTATGGATTTTAGTAGTTTTATGTCAGATGCGGCGTTGTTTGAGCTTACGTATACCGTCGGACTTCAAGAAGAAACACTAGAGCAACAGGGTTTGACTTCAGAGTCTATGACAATGGACGACTGGCGCGCACATGAATTGCCAATGGCACTTATGTTGGTGATGGAGAACAAGCATTTTTTTCAGAATCCAGTTGTGCTCAAATGTATTCTGGTAATTCCCTTTACAATGTGCCAGCTGAAAGAAGTCAATAACGTAAACAACACATTAAATTATCATGGATTATGCGCACAATTTAACCTTGTGATTTATTTTCAGAATGACATGCAGAGAAGACGTATGGAGCTGGATGTTGATGAGGTGTTTTTTTCTTCCAACAGCGAGCAAGTTAAAAAATTTCTATGCCAATTGATTGATGAAAGTCACACTACATGTGAGTGAACCCTCATTACTGAAGTTTGTACTTATTCTGTACCGAGTTTGAATTTACTTAGTTGTCATTATTTTTATACAGTAAATGATTTCTGTGCTTGTTTGATCATTGACCCATGACTGGCATCCTCCTCTTCCCTTTGTTACCCAGCTCTATGATATCTGGATTGCTGAGAAAGAAATTTACCTTGGAGCATCATACTCTCTTTTTGATAAATTCTTGTCTGTCTATGCTCTGCTGGTAACTTTGTCATGCCGAACTTTCTTGTTAGTTATTGCAAGAAATAGTCGTTTCTTTGTTCAGTGTTATTCTCACCTTCTATTTGTGTTCTTTCTCTCTTTCCAGTTGTTGACGGAGTTGATCATCAAAAACTCTCGCATCTGTGATTCTATTCAGGCAATCATTAGCAATACATATTCGTGATATTTTACCTTGGGTTGATGTTTTTGTGTTAGTCACTTTTTTTCGAAAGTTTATTTAGGTTACTTTTGGTCTACAACAAACCTTTCAGGACATGAAGCAACTGGTAAAGGATCAAATTATTGAAATGGATACCGCACTAACACCTCTTGTCATGGGGCTGATGTGATGTCAATGCCCACTTATTTCTTTGGCTGCCTTGTTCCAAGCCACTAAAGTGCAAAAGTTCTCTAGTTGTCAAGTATCCTGTAAAATAACCAGTCATTGACATTTCTCTCCTTTTTTTCATCTATGTAAAATTGTTAACAGCGAATTGCTTTGGCTTGCGACATGCAGGGTAACATAACTTAGTTTCTTTGTACCTAATAAAAACCTATACCACCACTTCACAGTTCTTAAATTTTCAATTCATTCTCAGTGTTACTAATTTATTTAGGAAATCAATACTGTTATTAATATTCTTAATGCACACCTATGTTACTATTATTTAGTATAATATGTTCTTATTATTCTTAGTTACTAAGATTCTTATGAATTGTGTTTAATTTCTAAATTAGTACCTCAAATTTTGTAAATATTAAATTTATTGGGCCTTGGCCTTTAAGACTTGATGAGAGATGTTCTTAATTGGGCTTGTAGGTTTTATGTACTAAATTTTCTAATTTCAATCTGTATCTGCACACTGCACTGGTAGCCTTGCGTTTGTTTTGTTGTTCGTTTATTCTAATTACGGAAGTAAAACAACGTACTGTCTTATTACATTAGTTTTGTCTAATTACGGAATGATAGCTTAATTATTTTTGTGGGGGCTAGAAAGAGAATAAATTGGGTATGATTGAATGTTGACAACCACATGAGTCCATCAGTGCACCTAATGTACCTAATAAAACTAAACTGCTTTCGTAAACACGATGGTATGGAAATACAAGTTTAAGCAAAAGTGTCGGAAGCAGTTAAAATGAAGTTCAGAGTACTTGAACCTTCGGCCCAATATGCGTATTCTCGTGGATCCACTGATCCATCTTGATCCCAACACGTCTAAGTTTATAAGTCGAATTTATAAATTATTAGTCATATGTCATGTCAGTTTAATTCATATATCAATTTATAAATTATAGAACTGTATATAAAAAAACATACTTATACCAACTACGGCTCAGAAGAAGTTAGATATGTCGATGGTTCATACTCGTGTTGAGAAGATGTATCTATGTCATCACTTTGCAATTTTTCTTTTAATTTTGATTAGTTGAAAAATTCGACTGAACAGGTGTGTCGTTTAATATTACGGTGGTATTCGTTGCACTAGAAATTACACAAACAGATACGTAACAACGACGTATGTTTTAAATAAAAAACTTCATGGTACAATGAAGTTCAGAGTACTTGAATCTTCGGCCCAATATGCGTATTCTCGTGGATCCATCTAAATCCCACGTCTAAGTTTATAAGTCGAATTTATAAATTATCAGTCATATATCATGTCTAAGTCTAATTCATATATAAGGTTATTGTTGGTTTTTTGGCCTTAATCTATGTTTTGATGATTTAATCAACCTAATCTTAATTGTGATCATATAGAGTAACACACATGTTGCATTGCATATATATTGTTTTGTGCTAACCTCTACATGTGATCAAAACTCAAGGAAAAAAAGAAATCAAGTCAAGACATGTAATGAAGCTCATTTGAAGACATGTAATTTGTATTTTTTGAGTCTTAGGAACTTCGTGTAATTGAACATACTTGAGCTAAAAATTACTCAAACACACACTAGGTTCCCTACAGAAGTCACATACGAAATTTCATATAATTTGGACTTCAATAGATCACCCAAACTTAGATCGGAAAACACTAAACCAAAACATGAACAACCTGCCCACATTCGGTTCACCGAAACAGACCGTTCGGTGGACCGAGTGGTCATATATCCTGTTAGTGTTTTACTGCCCAAGTTCGGTCGACCGAGTAGCAACAAATTTCCGACCGTTTGTTTTGTCATATTATACTCAACGGTTGTATTCGTATTATCTCCATATACCCCAAATACATTTAGTGTATCGGTCGACCGAGGACCTTGTTCGGTCAACCGAACTTAGAAGACATAACAAATCATAAGTGCATGTCGGTTTTTGGTCGACTGTATTCCTTGTTTCGGTCGAACGAATATGATCTTGTTTGTCAACCCCAAAGAACCTGGTGTGAATCGGTCGACCGAACTTACTCGGAATTGTGTCCTGTAAGTTTCTGTTTTGTGTATCTTACACAATCTTTACCCAATTCATCCCCAACGACTATAACTCTTTAGGAGCTTATAAATAGGGTTGTAAAACACATTTTAACACAACTCTCTCGTTATTATTTGTCTCTTACATTAGAGAGAACGCTCCAAACACTCCAAACATCAAACCTTCCACACGTTAGTCTTAAACCTATTCTCACTCAAGTGTGCTCAAGATTAGAGAGTGTTGTTCCACTCATTGTTTGTTTAAGAAGCAAGGGTCTTGGTGAAAGCCCAAGACAATAGTATAGACTTTGGTGAGAGCCCGAAGTATCCCTCTCAGATTATGAGAGGATGAGTCAAGCTCGGCGAGGGTTGTTCGCGAGTTTGAAGATTGTAAATCCCCCGACTCACTGTGGTTTGCATTTTCTATTCCTTTACTTGCTTGTTTAGTTTTAATTCCACTGCATATCTTGATCGCTTAAACAAGTAGGTAAATATCTTAAAAGTAATTAGAATTAGAGACTCTCACGATCATACATTTGGTATCAGAGCATTGTGAGCTAAATTTCATTACTTAACCGTAATTTTTAGCATGACTAACACATCTAATCATGTAGAGGGTTTATGCACAACTAGACATCATTTGCTTAATGAGTCTAATTATGATTATTGGAAGAATATGATAAAAATTTTCCTAATTTCAAATGACTTTAAGTATTGGATGTTTCTTCAAAATCCATACACCCCTCAAATGAAGATGAATTAGATCCACTTACTAGGCCCAAAATGAAAGAAATTGAGATGAACTCAAAAATCATGAACATTCTTTATTGTGGCATTAATGAGGGTGAATACAATAGAATTATGGGTTGTAAAAGTGCATATAAAATATGACATAGATTGCAAATGCATCATGAGGGTGATAGCAAAACTAAGGAAACCTTCATTAGTCTCCTCATGCATAAATAAATCATGAGGGGATGCACAGAAAGACATGTTTTCTCATCCGAAATTTTCTTGAAAAGAGTATCAGATTACACAGGGTTGTCAGAGAAATAATCGTCTATAAGACGTCTGTAACCTAGTTCACGATCTCTATCTGGGTTGGTCGTTCTCCTTCGACGTTGCTTAGGACGTGTAGTCCTTTCGTGAACAACCCGACCGACCAATTCAACAGCGCGGTCCATTATATTTAATGTCTCATTCCAGTTATCATCGTCGGATTGACCGGAGTTTAAACTATTATCCGACATTGATGAGAGAAAAGTTAAGAAGTTAAGGAAATGAGAGGAGTCAGGAGATAGATAGATGTATTTATAGTTGGGAGGGTGTGGATGTATCTGTTGCACTGTTCACGCGTGATTGCACAATTTACTCAGCGGAAGCGTGATTAAAGTGCACGCGTGTTTGCTCAGTGGAAGTGTGATTAAAGTGCACGCGTGATTAAACAATACATACATGATTAAATAAAATTAACATACATTATTAACAAATAACTAATAATGTATGTTACCAGAGTAATGAGAATGTGAGAGGTTGATTGAGTTATGAGAATGTGAGAGGTTGATTGAGTTATAGAAGAAGAAGATAAAACATCCATTATGTTTCACAAGAACAATCACTTTCTTAATAAACACACATACTTCCGAGCCGAGTTAAGTAAAGAACTGTCAAAATTAACACACATTTCCAACCAAGAATCTGGATATAACATCAAAGACGTTGGTATCGGTGGAAGTTTCGTGGTCGATACTTGAAGAAAAACGAAGTAAAAGCAATCCAACAATTTCAAAACTAAGGCATTTCTGACGTTGTTGACGTTGTTTAGGTTCTAGAACATAAAACAGCTTTCAGAATTAAACCATAGCTCCACTACATAACCACTTACCAGTTTTAAAAACAAACAAAAACAAACAAAGGCCAACCTAGAAGAAATAATGACTTGTCTGCATTTTCTTTCAAATTCAAAGAGACCACCAACCAACATATCTGGAAACGTGAACAGTTGCAACATTGAAAATGTTCTGAGTTGCATTTTAAATGGTAAAAGCAGAGAACTTATATTAATATGATAAGGAGTACGTCTTTGTTAAAAGTTAAAACTCATTAGGTAATAACCTAATCTAAATCCCTTAATTAACTAAACCTAAACCTAATTAACTTAATTAAACCATGTTTAGTGAAGGATGAGGTGGAGAATTGGATAAGAATTGAGAGATGAGGTGTTGGAATAGGATTGGAGGAGATGGAGGTGTTGAGTTTTGAGGTAAATATATATAGGTAGATAAGAATTTAATTGAAAACATTTTGCTTCTTGTTTTGATTTACCAGAGAGTGAGAGAAGAGTTTAGAGAGAAGAAGAAGAAGGTAAAGAAGAAGAAGAAGGAGAGAAGAAGTGAAGAAAGAGAAGAAGAAGTGAAGTGAAGTGGTGCAAGCTTGGGAGACGTCTACAAACTCCTTCAAGGTATGCCAAGTCTTCATATTAACTCCCCAAGAGGTGTGAGAGTGTAGAGGACGGCGTTGGTGTCGTTTCTCCGGTGAAAACCCTACTGGACGGAGGTTGATGACGACTGGTTCGGTCGACCGTTGGGTGTTTCGGTCGACCGAACAACGTCTAAATGATGCCTGTCCAGCGGGAAGATGTATTGTTCGGTCGACCGGTAGTTGGGTCGGTCGACCGATATTTATAAATATTAACTTTGTTCCCGGAACGGTCGAACGATGTCTGTGAGACGGTCGACCGTTATGCCAAATTTAAGCGGGAAAATAAAGGGTTACATTAGCCGGTCGACCGGTGTTGTTTCGGTCGACCGAACCCAGTAGATAGGTTAGACAGGCCTTCGGCCGACCGAGTGTGTGTCTCGGTCGACCGAACTGCACAAGGTCGGTTCGAGCGTTGACCATCTAAACGGTCGACCGCTCTGGATTCGGTCGACCGACCGCGTGCAGTTTTCCTGTAGTGAAGTGCTTGTTGATCCGGTTAACCGGAAGAGTTCCGGTCGACCGAATTCAGTGGGCAGGATTCATGCAGGCATTCTTATCGGTTGAACGGACCCTGGTTCGACCGACAAGATATATATGTATATAAAATGTATAGCATAGACCTTCCAAACGGTCGACTGCTAGATGACTTTTGTTCGACCAATTGGTAGGTATTTCGGTTGGCGTGGTTCGACCGGTAGACTTGTTTGTACAGTACCGTGTACTGTGTGGGGGACCGATTGACCGGTGTGCTTTTAGCGGTTGACCGATCTGCCGCAGGTTGGTGGATTTATCCACACGCGAGCCGTCGATATCAGGTCGACTACCGGCTCCGAGGCGACGGTTGATTACCGGCCTTGAGAGCTACGGATTTCACCTTCGACGAAGGCGTATTATTGTACTACCATTTTCCTCTCTTACCGAGCGGGGTGTGAGGGATGTGTACCGTAAACCTTGGGCAGTTTGCGAGGGTTTAGCGGTAGGCCGAGGATGTTCCGGCAGGGTGCGCGCTATGCGACTCTTGGGGGAGCAGTGGCTGTCGTCTGACCCGAGTTGTGTATTCGGCGGGCTGACTCGCTCCTTGGGTGTGGCGTGTACCGGAGGTTCCTTCCTGCACTTGTTGGGGAGCAGTGATGTCGACTGACCCTTGTGAGGCAGCGGTGGACTGACTTGACCCTAGTGGCAGGAGTGGTTCAGTGCCGCGGAGGCGGTGAGGGCATTATTGTGGGCCCGAGGCGGATGATCATGTGCATAGCATTGCATTGTCTTTAATTCCTTTTTATATTTTTAGGAGGCTTGGTATACGGGGTTCCTTCAGGGAACTCAGGCATGTTTGTTTGTTTTCATTTCAGGTAGCGAGTAGCATTAGAGTCAGGTGGTGACCGAAGAGAGTGCCCCCGAGATCAGATCCTGTAGTTGTCAGTCTCTTCATTTTGAGGTGATTACATATTGTATAGCTTTTGTCGTAATCACAGTCAGTTTGTATATTTGACTTCCACGTGGATCATATTTATATTATATATGTTGGTTTGTTTCCCGTGACGTGCCCAGTGTTGACCGTTGACGGTCTTTATTATTGTTTAAATTTTCCGCTGTTTTCGGGTACGTTACACATTAGCTTATTTTAATTACCGATAAACAATGCCCAAATGTAAACAAATTGCAATGGTCAAATGCAAAAACTCAAATAATTGAAGCTGACTTCCATCATAAGTTCCAAATATAGATAACCAAAGCAGGCAATCCAGATCACTCACCATACCATAGCCAACAGCCAACAGACCACGAGCAACTGCAGAAGAGAGAAAAAATTCTGCCATTCTTTGCCCAAATCCATTGAGAGCCACACTTCACAATTCAACCATGAGAGGCACTTCTCCCCTCGGCGGGACGGGGTAATTCTTCGAAAAACAGGCATCGCAGTAATTGGGAGCGTCTTCATCTAGCGATTCCTTTAAGCTATCGAGAGACAAGAATGCAAGAGAATCCGACCCAATGAATTCCCTCACTCCCTCCATGTCCATCCTGTTCGATATCAGCTCCTTTTCACTGGGCGTGTCGACCCCGTAGTAGCACGATCCAATGATCGGTGGGCAGGCAATTCTCATGTGCACTTCTTTGGCTCCAGCATCACGAATAAGACGCACAATCTTGGAACTAGTGGTGCCCCTTACAATGGAGTCGTCGACCACAACCACGCTTTTCCCTTTCAGGATTCCACGCACGGGAGCAAGCTTGAGCCGGACACCGAGATCACGGATTTGCTGGGATGGCTGGATGAAGGTGCGTCCAACGTAATGGGACCGAATGAAGCCCTGATGGAACGGCACACCGGACTTCTTCGAGTACCCAAGGGCGGCATAGAAGCCAGAATCCGGGACAGGGATTACAAAATCAGCACCCGGGACAGGGGATTCAGACGCAAGGGACTCCCCAAACTTATACCGGGAGGCATAAACCTCTCGGCCGAAGACAACGGAGTGGGGAAGGGCGAAGTAAACGTGCTCGAACACGCACGACTTCTGGGGCTTATGTGGCATCAAGCACATGGACGTGATGGAAGGCGGGGAATTGGGATCCTCCCCAGCATCAACCACGACAACTTCCCCGGGCTCAACCTCCCGCTCGTAATCCGCCTCAATTAAATCCAGCGCGCAGGTCTCGGAAGCAAACACGATCGCTCCAGTCGCCCTTCTCCGGCCCATGACGAGAGGCCGGAAACCATGTGGGTCCCGGACGGCGAACAACTTATTATCGTGAGTCAAAAACACAAGCGAGTACGCACCCTCAAGCTGCTCACAAGCCTCCACAAGCCTTGCCGAGAACGGCCGGGACCGTGACGTGGCGATAAGGTGAAGCACAACCTCGGTATCCGACGTGGTGTTGAAAATCGACCCTTTCTCCTCCAAGTCGGCGCGGAGTTGGGGGTAATTCACGATATTGCCATTATGCGCGATGGCGACGTGGCCGAAGCGATACCCGGCGAGGAAAGGTTGGACGTTGTAGATAGAGGAGGCGCCGGCGGTGGAGTAACGCACGTGGCCGATGGCGGAGGAGCCGACGAGCTTCTCGAGCTTTGACGGCGGGGAGAAGACCTCGTTCACGAGGCCGAGGCCGGTTACCGACCGGAGCTTCCCCTCGTGCTGGGAGACTATCCCGGCGCCCTCCTGGCCGCGGTGCTGGAGCGCATGGAGGGCGAGGGTGGAGAGGTAGGCGGCCTCCGGGTCTCCGACGATGCCGACGACGCCGCACTCCTCGCGGGGCTTGTCGGAGGTGAAGTCGAGGTCGTCGTAGGGGGAGGAAGTTGGGAGAGCGTGAAGGGGTTGGAAGGTGAGAGAGAGGAGGGGTTTGGGGTTTAGGGTTTGGAGGGGGCGGGAGAGGTGGGAAGAGAGGAGGTGGCGGGTGGGGCCCAGCCGGCGGGCAGAGGAGGTGAGAGGGAGGTGAGGACTTACGGCAGCGGAGGCGGCGGCCATGGAGGAGAAGGGAGAGGTGGGGTTGGATGTTTATATGGGGTAATGGACGGTGGGGATTGGGCGATGATGGATGGGGTTTAAAGGCGGTATCTTTGATCAACGGAGGAAACCGGGAAAAGCGTTTGGATATTTCTTTTTTCTTGAGATTTTCTTTTATTTTGCAGATTTTTTGAGTTGGTGGCGTATGAGGTTGAGTTTGCGTCTAGGAAGTTAGGAACAAGATTGAAATAAATGAAAACAAAATAACAAATGATTTTATTGCAAAAAAAGCAAGTTTGATTTTTTTTAAATAAATAACAACTTTTAGATATTTATGTTTATCATATTCTAAAATTTTACTTGACATTTGACGAACCATTTTCAAAAATCAATCGCAATAAAAGGGCGGATCTAGCATTTTTTTCGAATTTTCGAGTTTAATATAACAATGGTAAACACAAGGAGCGTGACAACCACACTTCCTTTGGACTGCCTCTGCCAATATGAAGGGAGCTAAATATTCCAACAAGATAGGATCAATTAGGAAGTTACGAACAGAACAGGATAATTATAGCCTTTGAAGAATAGGCAATGCATTCCAAATCATCGGTTTCTAATGGTCAATAACATAGTCAATGAATTGTACATAGTTTAGACGAAAATAAGACCAAAAGCTTACGTGGATAACATGTGGATAACAAAAATTCTTGAAAGGTCCATCTACTGATGGAAATGTCATGGTTCTATGATTCTATCCTTTGGAAGAGAGGTAGAGGTTGAACAAGAAAGATGGACAAAAAGTCCTACTTTATTTGTGAGTTTTTTGCTTGGATTTAACTTTAAAATACTATATTTTCATTTCTGCATGTCTATTTCTAAATCTGCTACTGCAAAATCAAAATCATTCCATTGACGTCATTTTTTTTGGAAGTACCTCTCCATTAGCCTAATTCCTTGATGTTGTTACCAACTTGAGATTAACTCATAAACACCCCCTAACTCCTACTAACTACCTGCCTTACCCTCCTAATCATTCCCTCCATTTTTTCCCGTCACCCCCATTTCCTTTCACGTCCTGCCTATTATTCTCATTTCTTCCACTTTTTTCTTCCTTTTGTCCTCTCTCCCTTCCCTCAACCCCACTTCTGGGTTTTCATTGTAGGTGATGACAAGCAACGTGCGACAAACCAATGAAAGTAGTGAGTCAACCGTCTCGAGCACCCATATTCTAGATTGTGGTTGTGGAGTGCCTGACACCGTCTTCACATCTGGCAGACCAAAAGGCTTAGGGAAGAGGTTCTTCCATTGCCGCAACTTTGTGGTAACCTTCTTTTCCTTTAATTCTTATAAGTTTGCGTTTTTTTCGGTTGTTAAGTGTTTGTAAAAACACCTTAATTATTTGGTGATGTTAAGATGGTGGAGGTTATGGATATTTTGAGTGGGTATCCGAGACCCCTCTGTTGGACACCATGTTTACAGCTGAGATGCGAATAATGGAGACATTCTTGAGTGTCAAATTTAAAAATCTGGATCAAAAGCTTGAAGCAATGGAAGAACTGAACAATGAAAGAAGGTGGCAGTTGAAGAACTTTTGGTTTGGAATTGTTGCCTGTGTTGTTGTAGCAATTATGTTTAATTATGTTATTTGAAGAGAGTAGTTGTGTTGTTGTAGTTAAGTTACTTTATAGTGTCATGCATTTGGTTGGTGGTATGAATTGATTTTTGGGTTAATTACAGTTTGACCCCCTGAACTATGTCTTGGTATCACTTTGCCCTCCTGAACTTTCAAAGTTAACAGTTACCTCCCCTGAACTTTAATTTTGTAACACTTTGCCCCCTGAACTTCAAAAACTCATTATTTAACACACATTCAACATTTTTTTCCTAATTTTTTTGTTGTATCCCTAATACACTCCGAAATCTATATTTACGTGAAAGTTTGGATCGAAACGGAGGTCGGATATGGTTGAAATTTGGGTCGGTTTGACACTCAATTCGACCCAAATTCCAACCATATCCGACCTCCGTTTCGATCCAAACTTTCACTTAAATATAGGTTTAGGAGTGTATTAGGGATACAACAAAAAATTTGGAAAAAAAAACATCGAATGTGTGTTAAATAATGAGTTTTTGAAGTTCAGGGGGCAAAGTGTTACAAAATTAAAGTTCAGGGGAAGTAACTGTTAACTTTGAAAGTTCAGGGGGGCAAAGTGATACCAAGACATAGTTCAGGAGGTCAAACTGTAATTAACCCTTGATTTTTTTGGTGTGAATTATATATAGTATGAAAATGTGGCAGAACTCTTGGTCTGAATGATGTGTAATCTGCATATTATGTAGTATGAAATGTGACAGGATTGCTGGTTTGAATAATTTTTTTTGGGAATACTAATGTAGTATGTCAATGTGGTAGACTCGCCCTATACATAACAGACTCGTCCCTATGCGGGACAAACTCGGACGGGAGAAGAATAAATGTGGATGGAGATGGCTTCGATTTGGGGATTATGGTTTGTCACGTGAGAAAGGGAGAATAAGGAAATGTTTGGGTCGGGTGTGCGTTTAACTGACTAACATTAGGTTGGGTGCGAATCTAACGGGTTAACCAGGTGCGAGTAACTAACTAATTAGGACTAAATGCGTATAGATGAGTAATTAGTAGCTTAACTGTCATTAGTAGTTAACAACCAAATGAAATAATAAAATTTCGGAAAAGAACAAATGGGAAATAAACGTGTGGCAGCGACTCATGACATGAACGCCATTAGGCTAACAAAGTAACACTTCAAAAAATAGTAACGACATTAATGAAATGATTTTGATTTTATAGTGACAAATTTAGAAATAGCTATATAAATTTAAAATATTTTCCAAATTAATAACATCAAAAATTATCACCAAACATTACTAAAAATATCTAATACATTATCAATTAACTCTAATAACAAATCCTCCGCTAAAATAAAAAAAATCAATTTTTTTTGGACGAATGGGGGAACACGTGCCCCCCACACGATGGGTGTCCGACGTCCATTCGGGAGCTCTGGCACCTCGGGCATCCACCCGACAGGTTCCCTCCCGTTAAGGGGAGGCCGCCCAGGTCGGGCACGAGGGCGCGTCCGACCCGTTAAGCTTGCTCTCACTCATTTACCGACGACCTCTCATTCAGTTTAAGATGTTGATCAATGACGTATTTTCCGAATCATGATTCTTGCAAACGAATAAGATAATTATGGTGAAGATGTAATATCTTGTGTTCAGACATTGCGTCTACCTTTTTTCTTTTCTTGTACAGTTGGCATTATTCTCCATGTACTCACCTATATGAATGCTCATTCAGTTTCTTGAAAAATCGACGTAAATGAGCAAACAAACACTGTTTATATGCAAACACACTTGTTCTTATTGCATCAAATAACATCTAAACAACGTAATTTTTTTACAGTCGTGTCGTGTCCCAAATTAAATCCAAATCTGTTAACCCAAAATCCCAAACCAAAGTCTACACCCACCGAAACCCTGAACCCCAAATCCAACAATGACGATCTTCTCCACAATGGGGGCCTCACCGGCCCCACCGCCGTCCTCCACCTTCCTCCGCCCCTCTCCTCAAACCCTCTCCCTCCGCCCCACCGCCCTCAGACTCCCCAAACCCCGCTTCTCCACCACCACCATAACCGCGGCGACCCCGAGCTTCCACGGCCCCTGCTACGTCGTCGGCGACAACATCGACACCGACCAGATCATCCCCGCCGAGCACCTCACCCTCGTCCCCTCCAACCCCGACGAGTACCGCAAGCTCGGCACCCTTGCCCTCGTCGGTCTCCCCTCCGCCGCCTACCCCGTCCCCTTCGTCGACCCCGCCTCCTCCACCACCCGCTTCCCCGTCCTCATCGGCGGCGCCAACTTCGGCTGCGGCTCCTCCCGCGAGCATGCGCCTGTTGCTCTCGGTGCCGCCGGGGTGCGTGCTGTTGTGGCTGAGTCGTACGCGAGGATCTTTTTTAGGAATTCGGTGGCGACTGGGGAGGTGTATCCGGTCGAGGCGGAGGTGGAGGGGTTCTGGAGGGAGTGTACGACTGGAGATGTTGTGACGGTGGATTTTGAGGAGAGTAAGTTGATCAATCATACTACTGGGAAGGAGTATGGGTTGAAGCCGATCGGGGATGCTGGACCTGTCGTGGAGGCCGGTGGAATATTCGCTTATGCGAGGAAGACCGGGATGATTGCTTCTGAAGCTGCCTCTGATTAGAATGTGAGTTGTCTTAGGAGAGCCTTTTGTTTTCGTTGCAATGTTGATGTTTCCCAAACCACACTTTGAAACACAAAATAAGATGACAGTGAGAAGAATATTCCAACAACAACAACAACGATAACGAAATAGAAGTTGTCGATCCGAAAAACATCCTAAAGATAATAGAGCTGGTGAGTCAAGCTCCAGATACACATGGAGCGAACGAGAGAGAATATGGAGATAAATGATATTATTCTTATTACTCACTTCAAATGGTCTAACGTACACATTTAGACTGATATCAATGAGTTTTTCCTCTCGGTAACTTTCTTCAATTCAAGGAGTGTTATAGTGAGAAAATATTGACAAATATGCAATCGAACAATTATCTTGTGTGCTTTATATGTTTACTTTCCAAGACAACTGTAAACTGTTCACCTGTAAATTTGCCAAGATTTTCTCCAAATTTGGTGTACTCTGAGAAAGTATGCGGTCAAACACCATGAGTGTCTTTGTATTGAAGCAAGTGACCAAGAAAACAAATTCATTGACGTTGGTCCAAATGCGTATGTTTGGTCATTTGGACTGAGAAATGAAAATAATAACATTTGTCTTCATATTCTTTATCTTGTTCACCCCATATGTGCCTGGAGCTTGAGTCACCAACTTTGTCATCTTTAGGATATTTTTTGGATTGACAACTTTTTGATTATCGATGTTGTTGGTGGCAATATTCTTCTTGTCGTCTTCTTTTGCGTCTTTGGAAGTGGGGTTTGGGGAAGCTACCGCAGATGGCTAAGCAATTACCATGGTTGTTTTGGGATCGATTAGGCATGGTTTGGAATTTGTTTGCTACCATGAATTCATAGTTCTATACAATCTGATTTTACCCAAAGCACATGTATTTTAGTTGTGGATTTCTAGAGCCTTAATGAATGTTTGGTGAGTTCTTAGTTTTAGTGAATGTAATCTGGTTCCACTATTCGGTGTTGCATAATGTGTTATCTTTGTAAAACTTGAAATATCATTATTGCTCTGTATGTCAGTTTTTTGTACAGGGTAACAATAGAGCAATAATCAACTGATCAATATCATCAATATAATAAATTCTTATGCACCTAAAGGGAATTTCTCAAAGGTATGAAAAAAACTATTCGAAAAGATAGATAATTAACAAGAACTAGCAGATGCATCAACTTGAAAAACTTGATAACTGTATGTTAAAGTTAGCAAGGTTGTGACTAGGTAGCTCTGAAGGTTTATTTACTATGCTATGTATTTAAGGATCACAAATTCATATTTCGAATAACACAAACATACTCTATTTCAATGGTATGAATTCGTGATGAACTATTAAGCACATTTTATATGAAAAACTTTAGTGTAGTAGATGTCTGTGTAGTTCATACAATCAGAAGTTTTTGGTTGACAAGCTTCATAGTTTGTTCTGAATTTTCTTTTAGCACCCGCTTCAAAGCATTTTCATACTTTTATATGGATTTTCATACATCTAAAACTTTAGTGTAGTAGATGTCTGTTTAGTTTATACAATCAGAAGTTTTTGGTTGTCAAGCTTCATAGTATGTTCTGATTTTTTTTTAGCACCCGCTTCGAAGTATTTTCATACTTCTATTTTATGGACATTTAAAACTTGGGTTTTATTTGGATCACACTTCTGACAGTTTCCATTTTTTAAAATGAAAAAAAGTGTGAATTTCACTTCCCTAACACATTATCACGAAGTCACAAACCATACTTCCCATCGAATTTGAAATCATGAGGGTAGACAGCATGAGGAATTGAGGAGTGGTCTTCCTACTCGAGGAATAATACATTTCACAAGTAAAAAAAGTTAATTCCTTAAAGAAATTTTATTCCTTGTGGATTCAAACTCCAAAAATGGCTGCCAAGTGCTGCCTTGATGCGATTCTTTCCGGTCCTACGAGCGTGAATATTTTTAAGTGCTTCAACTACATTTTATTAGTTGTTGGTATAAATTTTGAACGGTCACTTTTATGATTTAGTAACCATATTTTCTCTCGTTAGATGATATTTTATACGATTAACTATTTAAATGGGTTACTAACGTCTGAGTGTATGAATCTGCTTTCAGGTCTAATCAACCAATTAGAGCAGGCAGTGCAAATAGTGCTGAACCAGGTGAGGTTTAATAAGATTTGAGTTCTGCAGTATGATATCAAAACCTGTAGTGTCATGTGTACTAGTACTTGTGGAGCCAAAATGAGTGATTTCTGTGCTTTATATATGGGAAATGTTTGTTGAACGCAGCGCGTCACGGACGCGTTCTACGTGGACATCCATGTCAGCCCTTACGTGGCCAAAACATGAATGTTTTTTTGTTTTTTCTTCCTGATGTCCACTCAAATCACATTAAATGCGTTTCAACTCAGCACGTTCTCTCTCTCCACCCAAATACAAATATGATGACACTCTTTCTTTCTTCTTCATTCTTTCTCTCGAGAATAAATCACCATTTCGAAGAAGCGTCTGATGCCGACTCTAAGGATTCTTCACAACGTAAGCAGCGTGAATGGGACGGTGCGAAGACTTCCCGATGTTCTTGTCAACGCTCCGTGGTGAAGACTTACGTCTGTTCGGTTTATGTTGTACATCTCTCCGTAATAAATCACCATTTCGAGTAAGATATTACGTCGAAGAAGCGTCTGATGCCGACTCCGAAGGTTCTTGACAACGTAAGCAGCGTGAATGAGACAGTCATGTTTAAGTCTTACATCTTCTTTCCGATTTACTGGGAAAATATATATTATTTTTGTAATTTGTGTGTGTTTGTGTTTGTAATGGAAATCTGAGATGCTATTTTTTTCCTAAACGTAATTCTTGTGGGGTAAAATATACAGTGGGAGATTTGTTGAGTTTGTGCGGGGGCGGCAGCCCCTGCGGGGGACGTGAGTCCCCCCCGCAAAGCGAGCGGACAGAGGGAGCGCGCTTTGCGGACGTTTTTTTTGTTTCGACATCATATTATTGCATTCCATATATTGATTCGTTTATTCCGACAATAATGAAGCCATATATTATTCCGGACTGTAAATACACTTATTCCGGACTGCAAATACACTTATTCCGGACAGCAAATACACTTATTCTGGACAACAAGTCCACTTATTCCGGACAAACTTTATGTTCCGTTTCTGGACACACTTTATTCTTAAACCGGACAACAAATACACTTATTCCGGACTGCAAATACACTTATTCCGGACAAACTTTATGTTCCGTTTCTGGACAAACTTTATTCTTAAACCGGACAACAAATACACTTATTCTGGACAACAAATACACTTATTCCGGACAACAAATACACTTATTCCGGACTGCAAATACACTTATTCCGGACAAACTTTATGTTCCGTTTCTGGACACACTTTATTCTTAAACCGGACAACAAATACACTTATTCTGGACAACAAATACACTTATTCTGGACAACAAATACACTTATTCCGAACAACAAATACACTTATTCCGGACAACAAATACACTTATTCCGGACAAACTTTCTGTTCCGTTTCTGGACACACTTTCTTCTTATTCTGGACAACTACACTTATTCCGGACTGCAAATAAACTTATTCCGGACAGCAAATACACTTATTCTGGACAACAAATCAACTTATTCCGGACAAACTTTATGTTCCGTTTCTGAACACACTTTATTCTTAAACCGGACAACAAATACACTTATTCTGGACAACAAATACACTTATTCCGGACAACAAATCAACTTATTCCGGACAAACTTTATGTTCCGTTTCTGGACACACTTTATTCTTAAACCGGACAACAAATACACTTATTCTGGACAACAAATACACTTATTCCGGACAGCAAATACACTTATTCCGGACAAACTTTCTGTTCCGTTTCTGGACACACTTTCTTCTTATTCTGGACAACTACACTTATTCCGGACTGCAAATAAACTTATTCCGGACAACAAATCAACTTATTCCGGACAAACTTTATGTTCCGTTTCTGGACACACTTTATTCTTAAACCGGACAACAAATACACTTATTCCGGACAACAAATACACTTATTCCGGACTGCAAATACACTTATTCCGTACAACAATATACACTTATTCCGGACAGACACATAACGTAAACAGGACAAACACATAATGTAAACTGCATACACACATAAAGTAAGCTAGACAAATTAAGTTGATCCAACGTAAAACTTAAAAACAAATATTTTATTATGATAAGTGTGGGCTCTGCACGAATAATGAGACTGCACGATGTCTTAGGGTCTGCACACTGTCTTATCTGTGTATTGGGAAATGAATCGTTCAACTTAAAGAACCGGCGTTTTTTAAAAAGACCAAAACGCGCGAAGAGAAATTTCGCTGACTGGAAGCTGACTCAAAGAAAAATATCTGAGCTGTACAGATCCACGTAAGGCGCGTCTGTGACGCGCGCGTCCGTCTATAACTATTCCTTATATATTTAACCAGGATTGTCTTGTTCGTGTTTAAGACTCTTAGTTGGATATCTGAAGCTTGTAACTCTTCAAGGTTTGATCTGTTGTGCTTGAACTAGATCCAAAACTTCTGCTATGATAGTTATTACAATGATGTTACTGCTGCTTTCATAATACATGAAGTGAAGATGGTATTGTCCGTTTTACCTCTTCGACTACTTCAGATACGAAGTAATTTTATTTGCACCTGCTTTTTTCTTAACTAAATGGAATGTCATCTCTCTTTATTTGCATGTTTATTCTTGTTTATTTTTTGCATGGCATATCCTGCATCACGCACGCCGTTCTTTAATAAGGTAGCTGCCATTTATGATGAATATGTTATCGCTTGTAAATCGAAGTGATCTTATTTGCCCCATTCACGACTTAAGCCCGAAGATATCGTGTTCAATGAAACAACGATAAATCATCAGCACAAGTTGTATCAGTCGCTCTGTTGTCTATTTGTCTTCGCCTGATTATCTTATAGATGTTGCTAACGCATGCCTACACTGGAGGTGTCGTTTCTCCTTTTATCATATTAGTTAAGACTGGGGGTGTCGTTGACGGGACTATCTGTCCAACGAATCTTTACGGGGTAGTTGAACAATTTACGTTAAACGATACGATTCTCGTAGACTTTGGTCCCAAAGTTCACGCTGTCACATCAGAAACAAAAGTCGGAACACTAGCAAAACAAAATAGCAACGTTCTAGTACCAGATGATAAGTTGAGAGAACATATTCTAGTCACCAATTGTTCTTTGAGGAAAGAAATTAACAGTAACAATTAAGTAAATGCGCTACCGCATATAGAGAACCAGATTATAAGTACCCACACGTCAGGGACGTCAAAGAGCAATCTAAGCAACAGCCTCTCTCAGCAACAAAAACGAGGGTGGTTAACGAGCCACTATAATTTCAAATGCAGCTCCATGTTTCCAAGGAGGTCAGCAAGGTCCCATCATACTTAGAACCCATTTAGAGTGAGCACGGTTTCACCCTTTGTGCTGCAAACAGGCTTTCATGCTCTTTCAAGGTTTACAGTCGAAGTTTTAAGGCTTCTCGCTGCCGCACCCTTTACGGTTGCAAACTGTCCTGAAAGGGTAGTTCAAGTTGCCACATTGATTGCATGTCCAGCTACCTTCAGGCGCACCAGATGAACCCTTGTTGCCAGAAGAGGGAGGATTAGGGCCCTGAAAGGCAGAAACAATGAGAAGGGAAGAGAGGAAAAGTTATTTTTGTCAATTGGTATTTGAGATTTAGAAACAAAGATAGATCCATGTAAACATAGCAATATCTGAATCTTGGAACAAAATGAAAATAACGACGGATAAGCAAATGAGAAACAACACAATTGGAACAAGCCCAGACAGACCAACATGGCAACATGATGCATTCCGCATTTGTCATAATGAAAAGAATACTAGCCAAGTACATTCCAAAAGCAAACTAGCATAATCTATTTCAGTCTACAAGGATTATTTCAAGAGGTTGTGGTTTTCTGAGAAATAATAATTTGGCGTGAAACAAGAGCCAAAAAATGCATCAGCACAACAATTACAAAAGTTAGGGCTTACTGCTGTGGGCCTTGGGGTGGCACATTTTTTCATGTTGCAGATGGTTCGGAATGCAAAATTGACATTGTCACATTTTGGACAGATCCAGTCCCCTTCAGAGAGTCCATCTGGTCCTGAAAGAAACGGTGGTAAAATTACTCCTGTACATATGACATTTTTACACTGCAGATTATACCGTATAGCATGCTGGTCTATGTCCAATACAAGATGATTCAATAAATGACAACTTTATTCAAAATAAATGACTTTAACTTGTCCAGATAACCCCAAAATAAGTAAAGATAGTTACATTTGAGCGCACTTTGTTTACCGGAAATAAAAGGACTAAGCGCTGAGGAACTTGGCTACAAATGCAGCGCACGGCTACAACATTTGATCAATAAGAAATGATGAGAGAAATAACAGTAGACATGCTTGGCAACTAAAACAAAAAATAATAAGGGCAACAACTAATCCAGAAAAAAAGGAAAACCAAAGTAACATGTAGAAGACAATGAGATAAAAAGGCGAAGATGGTAAAAAATACGAAGTAGAAAGCTAATGATGTGCAAAAATGGTTGTGATCTTTCATTGATATCGCTGTCACTTTCCTCAGAAAAACTTCGACACATGGTAATGTTTCAACTTTAACACAACAATTAACTTGTGTGTCAATGTGTTTGAAAGGTTACATGCATCCAAATGATAATCGATGAGCAATTAAGAAAGTCATTTGAAGAGCCAGACACCACCAATATATTGATAAGAACCTAAATGATGATTCTACAATCGTCGAAGTTCTTAACAAACAAGATATGATTAAAAAATTAACAAGATAATCACGACAAATGAGAAGAGAAATTGGACAAAAAATACATGAACCAACACTTTTAGATCCACTTACACTACCCAAGCTACATCGAGTGAAAAATGGACAGGTAGGTTTCTTGTCATATAAGAAAACAAAGCAAGGGTCAATTAGTTACCGCCACGACGTTTTCGTGATCCATTACCATCTGGTAGATCAGCTCCGGACCAAGAACCAGGGACCTGAGAAAAGAAAGACAATCATCAAACAATATTCCGAACTCGATAAAGTAATAGTTCCTCGATAAAGAGTTCATACTGGTAAAGGAGAACCACTGTAACCATAACCATATCTTTCAATACCAGGACCTCGACTGTAATCCACTCCTGCAACACACAATGCATTACGAAGAATAGAATAGAGGGGGAGGGGGTAGGGAGATAAAGGAGTGAAAGAGGGCAGAGGAGTATACCTCCGATGGGACCAAGTGGCCCATATCCAGGATGAAAACCGTACGGACCAGGACTAGTTGGCGCAACACCGTAGTCGTATCGCATCCCAGGATGAAAGAGTGGCATTCCGTAACCACCACCAGGCACACTAAGTGGCATCTGTGCACTACCACCATAATATAAAGGATGATCAAATGCTCCAGGCAGAGGCACAGCACCAGTGGACTAGCGAAAGAAAAAATATGCACAAAATAAGTTCAAGTACAGCTCCAGCTCGAAATTCCAACAAGTAAAACTCAACAACTTCTTGATTTGCAAATGTAAGTAGCAGTTTTTATGTTACATCTTAATGACTATTGCCTACAGTGCCATTAAGACTTAATGCAATATGGGTTCCAGAGGTGATCCTACAAATTGTTTCATGATTAAGGCACAAAATTGACAAAAATAAAGAAATATACTTCATTACATGTAAAATTTGTGAATGATCGTAGCAGAAAATGAATGGAAATCAAAAAGGAAAACAAGACATACGGGACTGGGCGATGGTCGTTCAGCAGCACACTCACTACGATTGCAAACTGTTCGAAAACTGAAGTTTAAGTTTCCACATTTAGGGCAAGTCCAATCTCCATCATTCCGAGAAACTGGCACGAAAATTAATTAATAAATGCACAACCATAAGAAAATGTAACACGTCGATAAAATCCACGTTAGACTACTTTATTGACGTTCATTTGACATACCACTGGTTTGAATTTAAAACAAATAAGATACAAATAAAGCACTTGAAGGAGTCAACAGAAACTTTGGCAATTTTAATGAAGTGCTTAAAAGAGAAGGAACCAAATTTAAAAAATCAGACAAGAAATACTATCATTTGATCTTTTAACTGTCGTGGCAACTATGTTTCTGTCCAATTCTGTTAGCTAAATGCACTATATGATAAAAATAAGAACTCTTTGATTCATCAGTAAACACTGCATTCATAGATAAACCATGATAAAACTAAGATGAGCTCCTATCATGGATAAACACAAAAATGTCTAAAAAAAATGAAATATATAACCCATTTATCAGTTTTCACAGTCATACCCTTATGTCAATCATTGGCATTAAAAAACATTATCTCATATAAATTCGCTTATGATGCATGTACTTATATGCCCACATACATTTGTCAGCCGGTGCGGACTCATATATTGAATGAAACGAACCAAATTGAAAAAATGGTCTAGTGTCAGATTAGACTCAGCAGAGCAAGTTTTGAACATAGCAAGGGCCATGTAAAGAACACCCAAAAGGACAGGCAACATTGAGTCAAAAAGACAACAAAAGCATAAGTCCCATATGCAAGTTACATGATAACTCTATCCCTGATACTTGAGCTGTACTTCTGAATACTGAAAGTCGTAATAGAAGACCTGTAGACAGAATAATGGTGGACAAAAGATTCTCTAGCGATATTTCTTTCAAGGGGAAATAACATTTCCATCTGACTATCAAGCCAAGTAAAACCTAATTCCACCAAATCTCTCAATCCATCATAAAATAAAGCAGAAGTACCTCTGCAAGTGGGGAGCATATTTATAGGCACCTTTTAAACAAAATCATCTTTAGAAAATACATCATTTTAAAATTTCAACTAATGAACTGATATCACAATAACGTGTTTACCTTTACACACAAGCTCCATAAATTCAGACACATGCATCTAGTCCGGCCTTATAACATCAGGTAACCATATATTAAGAATGAAAGGTTTATTTTGATCGTTCAAGGATTTCAGATTGTTACGTATAGCTATTCGCAAGTGGTTAAGTACCAAAATAAAGGTATGAACCTACAAGTATAGGGCTTGACACATAAACCCTAAAACAAGGGGGGGAAGTTAAATTCAATTCCTGCCCCAATTTGCTCTAATCCAGCACATTTCGCTTGGTTCGCAGTTCAAAACAAGCTCCCAACTTTCCATCTATGTACTTACCAATAAGATAATGCCCTAAACTAAAAATACTAACATTGATCGGAACAACTTCTACACATACGAAAGAGAGAGAAAAACTAATAGATAAAAATCAAGCGAAATTAGATAAACAAACGAGTCAGAAACGAAAAGCACGATTTCCCCCTTACCGTCGCTACGGGACCTCTTGGCTCCGTAGGAGTCGCGATTCTCAGCCTGAAAGGAGGAAAGCAGGAGTTTGCATAAGAAGAGGGGAAGAAAAACCCTAGATTGCAGGTAAAGAGTAACCGTTTGGATGGGATTGGAGGACGAAAGGAGGTAGGTTAGGGAGATGGTGGTCGACCTTTGCCGAAGCCATCGGGAACAGAGGGGGATTGTAGCCGAGCCGACGGGGGATACTGAAGAATTCGTGTAACAACTAACAAAAGGGTTTGTTGTGGGCCGTGGGCCTCGGCTTTTGGGCCGTATAACATTTCGAGAAGAACACTTTTGATTTGTAAGCTGGTGTGGAGTGGTTACTGAAGAGTCGTTATTGGAGTGGTAAGGATTTACTTGGAGTCATTTCCTGATTCGTGGATCCTCTTATATAATTATATGACAATTGACAAACACAAAGCGCTGATAACAAGTCATCAGCAACCACCACAGACATTTCAAAGTTCAAATCCGAACATGACAAAATAACCAACTTAAGTTCCATTTCTCATAACGTATAACAAAAACCAATTAAAGAACAAACAAATGAACCAAACCGAGGACACCCACAGCAAGAAGAGAAACAAATCCCTCCCCTCGTGTGCACAGCAGCAATAATAATATATAACTGCACTACTTATATACACACGCCACAAAACCAACACAACTTCCATTCCAACTAACTTAAGTGACCACAAGGTGGTGATATCCGACATTGTTGTTACTCGGCGAGATGGGCGACAACGGCGGGACGGCGAAGATCCCCTTCGCCTCCTCCTCCTCTTCCCAAACACAACTCCAACTCGACGGCGTCAGAGGCCGACATAACTCTTCTTCTTGTTCCTCTTCTTCTCCTTTTTTATTTTCCTGCTCGACTCTCCTCTTCTTCGTCTCCTCCTCCTCCACCTCAGCCGTCCCGACCTCGTTCGGGAAGTTGAGGATCGCCTTGCTCCCCCTCATCCGAAACGCGGCCTTATCGTAGGCTCTGGCGGCGTCGACAGGGGAGTCGTAGGTCCCGAGCCAAACTCGGGACCCCTTCTTGCTCGGGTCTCGGATCTCGGCGGCGAACTTGCCCCAGGGGCGTTGCCGGACGCCGCGGTACTTGCGGGCCGTAGGGAGGGGGAGGGGCGGCGTAGCACGTTTGCGGGAAGGAGGAGGCGGTGGTGGAGTGGAGGATAACTTGGTGAGGGAGAAAGTGGGGGGAGGTGGTTGGGGGTCGGAGAGGAGGTGGTGCTCGAGGGTGAGCATTGCGGAGATAAGGTCGTCGTCGGAGAAGGTGAGGTCCATTGTTGGGTTGGGAAAGTGAGGAGGGTTTGGAGTCGATTGGATTGGTGTACGTATATATGGGTAGAGGAGGAGGAAGTGTGATCGCCGGGATGCTTCCGGTGGGGAGCTTCGGAGATGGGAGGTGGAAGGTGCTGATTCTTGTCGTTTTGTTCTGGCTTATTTGCATGAATTACCTTATTTTTATCCAAAATGTGTTGATGTGAATACATTTGGATTTATTTCAACCCTTTGATTGTCTTAAGAGACATTGTCATGCGAAAAAAATAATATAGTCCACCTCTCCTCAATAGTTGGGTGTATATAAATGTGAAAAACCTCGGACAAAACTAATTAAATGGTTGTTCTTATTGGTTCCTCGCACCCACCGGGTCGTTGTTTCTCATCGAAAATTTGAATGTAATTCCCAACCACGAATGCAATGGGAGGGTTGTCATTGCGATGTTTGATTATGTGATAAGAATGTGGTGAATTCTAATAGTGGCATTTGATGGTATGGATTTAGCGTTTAATTTTACATTTCTCTGTTTTTTTTGTATAAATTTTCAATATTTGATAGTTTTTAAAGTGAAATTGAATTTTTATTTTTTATTTTTCCTTCTTTTGTAAAATATTATTTTCGTAGTCCACGATGATAGTTTTCTACTTAATTATGTCTCATTAATGTTGTTAGTAGATATTTAGATAGGTAAATAAATGTGTCTCAGCACACACCCGCCCATATAACTATTTTTTGCAAGTTGTGAGTGTATATATAAAGACGTACATCTTTATAATTTTTTCCAAGAATATATATACGTGAAAACTTTAACTTTAACTTCAATTATTTTATTTGTGGATGTAAGATGAAACACATTTCAAGACGAAGAATTCTAATGCCAAATTTCGCAACAATTCACACAATACAATTCTCAAATTTCAAATTTTCTATTGCCATACTGTTAGAGATATTAATCATGTAATTACAATTGCATTACAATTTACAATGTGCTGGACTGCTGGCTATTGCAGACTTAATTTGTACGATTGTAATTACATTATAAATGTCTCTAACACATACCATACATAACTTTTCATGAACTGATCTCTCGTGATAATTTGATAAGTACCTTCTCTTGCCAGCAATACTTAAGCTTAATTCAATTGCTCCAATTCATGCTACAATACCAGAGATACAGGACCTGAAGGAAATAACTTAAGTAATTTAAACACTTAAGATATGCTTATTGGACTCATACGACCTCTTTTTTGCTTAATTTGACTAATACAAACTTATATTTAAATATATGATGTTTTCATTTGCAGAATTAGAATATTCAATATGGACTTCTACTGAAGGTTTTATCATGAAGTTTCTATAATAATTCTGAAGATTTTGTTATTCGGATTTTGGAGTACAAGAGCACGTTGTTTTCTAAAACCTTTTCAAATCTTTCTCCCGGACAAAGCGCAATGATAAGTGGATTTAGGTAATGGAGTGTTCACACTATGATGAGTTCAATTAGTCATTATGAACCGAGTTTATCAAAGACATCGTGCATACCTTTTGACGCTTCTTTGAGTTTCATAACCTGAAGCAACATTGGTTTAGCCCTTTCTTTGCTAAACAATAATTTAAGAAGTTGCTAGCATATCATTCACTTTCTTTAATACGCACTGCGTGGGTGGGCATTCCTTCTAGAAATTCAAAGATATATATATATATATATATATATATATATAAAGAAAGTAATGTCATATAAAAAAATAAATCATAAAGATGATGTCGTGATAAGGCCTTCGCATAATAACGATGCCATCATAATCATAACAAATTGATAAAAATTAGGAAGTTTGTGATACATATTCGTATTACTAAACCTTCTCTATTGTAATTTAACACATCCATAGCCAAGGAAAAAGAATAGCAATAACCGAAGAAGATGAGTTTTTTCTTACTAGTACTTAAAAGTGTCCAATTGCAATTTTTTACACTCTCTGATTGTTGAAAAAATTGGTTCCGTATTGTTAAACACAAATTTACGTACACATAAAGTTTAGTGAACCATTCACTGCCGGAGTGCAACCAAAGTTTCACGCTAACATGTTGGCAGAGTAGTTTTTTGTCAGAAAACCTAGTGTTTGTGTAATTTTATTTATCTAATGGTAATAATCATTATCCAAACTACCTTACGTTGCAATCAACTTCATCAATTTATCCTGCCGGGGCTTAAATTTTCCACAACTTCTCAAATTCAATTTGCACCTTAGCTATACCTGCACTTGGATAGTACGTGCAGGGTACTATTGAATCTTCGAAAATAAAAGGAAAGATGAGGCCCGCACGACCAAAGGAAGAAGGGAAAAAGAAGAAAAGAGAATAGAAGAAAACGTAAGGCCATCTTTAACCCAACCCCAAATATCTTGACACGTCAGCTTTCTCTCTCTGCCACGTCAGCAAAAAACACTATACAACCCACAACCCAACCCAACTCATTTTTCTCTTCTTAACCCCAACCCCACTTTCAACACTCTCTCTCCTCCACATTATTTCTTTTTACCTCATTTTCTATATCAACATAATAATTCACAAACTATTAATTTTTTTATTTTTATAATAACTTAATCTAATTAATTTACAATAATTACGAACAACACATAATAATTAGATTTTATTAAAATTCGACAATTACATATTATAATAATTCAAAGATAAAATATTACAATACATATTACAAACATAATTAATTCTCATTCCGTCCAAAACGTCGCCATATATTCTCGATCAAATCGGCTCGCAATGCCATATGTTTTTGAGCGTTGCGAACTCGATCTCTGTTACGCAGATATTTGTTAATATCCACGATACGCTCAGTGGAATACCGGAGACCCGACGGGTTTGAACTTTCACCGATTTCTTGAGGGCGCTCATGTATAAATTCGTTTATATCCACCAACTGTTCATAAGAGTCGCGTTCGTCCTCCACGATCATGTTGTGCATGATTATGCATGCAGTCATAATTTTACCGAGAATGTCTGGAGTCCATGCTAACGACGGTCTTTTCACGATGGCGAATCTTGCCTGAAGCACTCCAAATGCACGTTCCACATCTTTCCTTGTTGCCTCTTGAAATTGGGCAAATAATTTATCTTTAGGTGTTTGAGGAAGGATGATTGATTGCATAAATGCTGCCCATTTTGGATAAATACCATCTGTAAGATAATAACCCATATCATACGAGTTATCATTCACTTCGTATCTCACAGGTGGTGCGCGACCCTCCAGAATGTGATCGAAAACTGGAGAGCGTTGGAGGACATTGAGATCGTTACACGATCCTGGGATCCCAAAAAATGAATGCCAAATCCAAAGGTCGTAAGATGCAACAGCTTCCAGAACAAGTGTCGGTTTTCCGCTTCGACCTTGATATTGTCCCTTCCAAGCAGCTGGACAATTCTTCCACTCCCAGTGCATACAATCGATGCTCCCCATCATGCCTGGAAACCCTCGTAGCTCACCAACCTGGAGCAGTCTTGCTAGGTCCGCTGCGGTAGGGGTTCGTAGATATTCATCACCGAAATTGGTAATGATACCTTGACAGAAATTTTGGAGAGATTGTCTTGCTGTTGCTTCGCTTAGACGTAAGTACTCGTCCACCTCGTCTGCCGCTACACCATACGCTAACATCCGGAGCGCTGCAGTACATTTTTGGATACCTGATATGCCAAGTCGACCCACAGCGTCCGGTCGTTGCTGGAAGAACACATCGGTAGCCTCAAGCGTGTTTACAATTCGAAGGAAGACATGCTTCCGCATTCGAAATCTCCTTCTGAAAACACGATCACAATACACAGGATTGTCATTAAAGTAATCTGCAATTAGACGATTATAACCAACAGTGCGATCTCTATCTGGGTTAGAAGTTCGTCGCCTCCTGTTACGTGGTCGTTGTGCTTCGAGGTAAGAGGAGAGGTACTCGGCAACCATTTCAGTTGCCTGGTCTATGGCCTCATCTAGGTCATCAGATGATGAAGACGAGGAATTAGAGTTAGAAGATTTGTCACTCGACATAGTTGAGACTTGAGGTTTGAGGAAGACTTGCAAATGACCTTCTATTTATAATGTTTTGTCGGACGATTGTTCATCATCACGCGTTGTTAAACGAACTTTCAAAGTTGATTGTCATGTGTTGTCTGTTAGTTGTCACGCGTTGTCTTCGCTATTTGTTGTCACTCGTTGTCGACGAATCTCCACTGTTGGTTGTCACGCGTTGTCTTCACTATTTGTTGTCACTCATTGTCGACGAATCTCCACTGTTGGTTGTCACTCGTTGTCGACGAATCTTTACTTTTTGTTGTCATGCGTTGTTGGACGAATCTCCACTGTTGGTTGTGACGCGTTGTCGGACGAATCTTCACTGTTGGTTGTCATGCATTGTCGACGAATCTCCACTGTTGGTTGTCACGCATTGTCGGACGATTCTTCACTATTGGTTGTCATGCGTTGTCGACAAATCTTCACCCTTCATTGTTATATAAGCTAACACTTCAAACTTCATTTCCTACAACTCATCCAAAGCTAGTTTCGCATGTTAAACAAACATGTCTTCTCCTGACCATAATCGTGACTCACGTCCTGCACGGGGTATTTCCCAACCACAATTTTACCAGTTCGATCCTTACAACTATCCAAGCTTACCACAAAATCCACCACCACAATTTTTTCAACCACAACAATATCACAATCTATTACCACCACAACAATATCACAACCCATTACCACCACAACAATATCACAACTCATTACCACCTTATGTCATGTATGCCAACCTAATTAGTGGACATGATCCGAATGATGCCGATGTGAATGATCAGAATCAGAGCGACGACCATCCCTCCTCCCAACCAACACAATCACCGCAACCAAATAAAGTGAAGGCGTGGTCAACGTTGGAGGATGAAGCGTTGATCTCGGCTTACATGCAGGTTAGTATGGATGCCATTGTCGGGACCTCACAGAAAGTCGGAGCTTTATGGGGTAGAGTGGCACGTGTGTACGAGCATGCTGCCCGCTCGAACAAGAACATAGCCCCACACCTGTCGGACTCCTTAAAAGGTCGTTGGAGGAGGTTTACGCCTCTTGTAATGAAATGGAGCGGTTGCTATGATGAAGCTGTACGACGTCAAAGGAGCGGATACAACCACGACGATGTAATTCGTGAAGCGCATGCTATTTACGAATCCACTGTTGGTTCTAAGTTCTCATTTCTTCATGTATGGGAAATGTTACGTAAGTACCCAAAGTGGGAGTCGTTCGTTAAACCTGGTTCGGGAAGTGCAACACGTGCACGCCCACCCATAATTGAACTAGAGGAAGTAGAAACTACTCCAACATCAGGAAGCGGGAGTAAGAGGAAAAGCACGGAAGACTCTTCGACCCGGTCGTCTCCACCGAACGAAAGAACACCAGATGAAACTCCAGAACAATCCTTTCAGCGTCCGGAAGGGGTTAAAAAGGCAAAGAAGAAGGGAAAAGCTCGAGCAGCAAATCAATTGGACGATCGGGTTGTAGACTTGTGTTCAAAACTTGAATATTGTTCGCAAGTTAGAGGTGAAAAATCGGAGCGAAAAGCAATGTTGAAGCTGGCCACTGAGAAGATAGCATTAATGAACACATTATTTGGTAAATCGAACCGCACAGAAGTGGAGGAAAAGACACTTGGAAAGTTGCTGGATTGGGCTGAGAAAAATGGACATCTTTAAATTAGTTTAGTTATGTATTTAGTTGCTAATCGATTTCGATCAAGTTTAGTTTAAGTCAAATTTCATGTTATTTCCTTTTTGTAGTAGAAATCTATGTTATGTGTTTGGTTGTTAATTTGTTTTGAAGTTAATTTAATTTATTTGAGTTTCAATTTTTTTGTTTACTATATTATTAACAAATATTAATAAGTGATACACTTTAATTGATTTATTTAACAAAAACACAAGAAAATGTAATTTTTTTAAAAGTTGGGTTGAAACATATTGAACTTGTACGAACGGCTGCCCAGCTCGCCGGTGAGCTGGCGGGGATCTCGCTTTTGTATTAAATTTCAAATTGATTTATTATAGTTAATAAATTCAATTTCAAATTTGATATTAAATTCAATATTGATTTTGTATTATTATAGTTAATTCAATTGATTTATTTTATTAATTATTATATTTATTTACAATTTATTTTAATTATATATATTTATTAACATATTATTTAACTAATATAAATAAAAAAAATAAAAAAAAATTCAACCAACCAGGTCTGGCCACGTGGCCAGACCTGGGTCGGGACCCGGGTCGGGTCGCAGACCCAGGTCGCGACCCGACTCGGGTCTGCTCCCCATTAAGGGGAGCCAGGTCGGGGCGAATTTCGCCCCGACCCGAAAAGGGCCTCGGTTAAGGAGGCCCTAAGAGTCCAAAACCACGCACGCACAAAACAAAGATAAAAGTAAGATCGAATATAATATTATTGGATGCTTCCACTCCAAAATGTGGCTTCCAAGCTACTTCCTTCTAAGATTAACATATCAAAAGTTGACGTAATATGGTAGACTAGAAAAACCACTTCTTGATTTCTAGCATCTCTTGGAGTACGTGGTTTTGAGTTTTGAAAATTACGGGTTTGTATTTTCTATAAGGATTAGAGGACATGTGGGGTTTTGCAACAGTCAAGAGGAAGTATTATTGGCCATCTGGAGAGGGTATTAACTACCAAGTGTTGAAGATTAATGTGATTGGATATATAAGTCAAAAATAGTTGACTATATATCACAAAATTAAACTCTTCGCGTTTGTTTCATGCATCGAGTATCTTTTGAAGCTTTGAGTTTGTCTCAAGATCGAAACTTAGTTAGGTGGAATTTAACTACCACATAGAATTCGAAATAAATGTAGTATGTCTTCTCTCTTCTTTTTATCTTGGTGATTTTGGTTAGTCAAAACAGATTTTTTTTAAAGCAGCCAAAGCAGATGATAATTTTGTGACTTATAATTAAAACAGATAATAACTCACAAATTTACAATCTCAGAAAGTGTTAGATCTCATTCAAATTATTCAATGAAACCCAACGCATGATGCATTTTCAAATTCGGACGTCTTCGGTTTCTTTTAGTTGTGAATGGAGATTAATTAAGATTGATAAGTATATTATCAGACCTAAGGCAGACAAAAAACTAACAAGACCAAGTATTAAAGATATTAAATATTGTGTTCAAGATTTCTTTGTAAACCCTGTCCACATGTGCGGCCGATAATTTAACATCAAAGTTTCTGAGATCCATCTAGAACATCTATGTTGACATGAACACAAGATAAGGACCAAGACTGGGCTGCGAAGTCCAACATACATAATAGATTAATATAATGGGAATTGATCACTGATTAAGATGGTTAACAGCAACATAGCACATACGAAAAGGATAATTAGAGCTCCATTGACCAATGACTATGGTCCTTGCTGATCTATTTTCCAATTATTTTACGTCTCATGTATAGACCAAATCATTATCCATAGTCTGCACACTAAGTACAACTTAAATGATGATCTCACATGTGGTGAAGGAAAAAGTCTTAAAGAAGGTGAAGGTATATATATCAGAAAACATGGGCATGCATGATTGATGGTTATTCACGTGTTCATCGTATAGGCTGGTGAAATGATAATATTTTCACATATATTAACAATCATTTATCCAATATTAAAAAATATCTTAGTTTCAAAAGTTCATATATAAATGGTGGAACGTTGAATAACTAACATCGTGTATTCATGTTGTTGGAAATTTATCTGGAAAACAAGTAGCAGAAACGGTTGACTGGATCTCATTTAGCCGATCGTAACGCATTCAACATAGTCGTATGGAATTTTACTAGAGTCTCAAAATCAGTTGACTGGATTTCACTCGGTCCATTGATGCTCATCCGACAGAGTCTTCCTTGGAACTTACTGAAGCTTCAGGTTTGGACGTTCGATTCCTATTCGGTCGTCCGAATTAGGTCATTTGTCTGCCCAACGGTTGACTCAACCCAAATGGATAGTAGATGCTACCTGCTGGGAGTTGACTGGAATGTGAAGAACAGTTAATTAATCCCCAGACGGTAGACCAAAATTTGAAGGCAAACAATTTTCATTAAGGGTACTTTGGGCATTTTTAAGTCATTTAGACTTGCCTTAAAGTTTTCCTATAAATATCTAAGCTGCTTAGAACTCTAATATTGAAATCTTGAGAGAAAATAGAGTCACCAAATAGACAAATATCCGCCATAAATCAGAGTTTTGGATTCGAGAAAGACATTAATGTTCGAGAACCATCTAACCCGAGCAAGTCATCTCAGGTTTCATTCTCCTTGTAATCCAACAATTCTCATAGTAAAGCTTCTCCGTCTCCGCTGTCGTAGTTTTCCCCAATTGAGTTTCTACATAAATAAGAAGTTATGTTTGTTTGATTGCTTGTGAGATTGCTAAGTGCATGTTAGATGTTCAATAGATTGCCTAGCTTAAGTTCTATTTGTTTATTCATCAATTCCGCATACGGACCACCACACTAAATTAATACCCTAACAAACGGGTATGAGAGCTTTTAAAGTGTTTATTGAGTGGATTCGATGATAGGTTCCCAATGGAAGGTAGACAAACTCACCTCATATGTGAATTTTGGAATGTGGCAAATCAATATGAAGACAATTTTGGTACAACTTGACATCTCTAACGCACTCAATCTGGAAATATTGCTCAAGATTATGACACCTCAAAAGAATGTGAAGCTCGATGAGAAACCACTAACCGCCATCCACTTATCTCTGATGAAGTGCTTCGTGATGTGAAGCACGAGAAAACCACGACGAAGTTATGGGCAAAGTTGGAAGAGTTATTTGCATCTAAATCCATCACCAACCGGTTCCTCTTAAAGCAACGTCTATTCCTATTTTGAATGGCCGAAGGTACACCTCTGCAACAACATTTGCATGATTTCAATTCCATAATTGCCGATCTAGATAATGTCAATGTTAAAGTTGATGATGAAGATCAAGCTATATTGTTGTGTTATTTGAAATCCTCTTATATACACTTTCGTGAGACCATCATGTATAGTCGTACAACTATCTCTTTGTCTGATATGAAGAGCCTAAAGTTCCAAGAGTGACATGGAGAATGGGTCTTCAAGTTCAAGTAGTAAAAGTGATGCATTTGTGGCAAGAGGTAGATCAAATGAAAATGGTCTAAGAAACAAGGATAGATCAAAGTCTAGAGACAAGAAGGAAAAGTTCTGCAAGTTTTGTACAAAATCGGGTCACATGGTTGATGAGTTTTGACATCTATAGAATAAGAAAAAATAGAAAGACTTGGGTAAATCGAACAAGTTTGATTCAAATGTTACCAAAGGGGCCGACAACTATGTGTTGGCTTTTTGGCCTTAATCTATGTTTTGATGATTTATTCAATCTAATCTTAATTATAATCATGTAGAGTAGCACACATATTGCATTGCATATATATTGCCTTGTGCTAACCTCTACATGTGATCAAGACTCAAGGAAGAAAGGAAATCAAGTCAAGACATGTAATCAAGCTCATTTGAAGACATGTATTTTGTATTTCTTTGAGTCTTTAGGAACCTTGTGTAATTGAGCATACTTGAGCTAAAAACTACTCAACCACACACTAGGTTCCCTATAGAAGTCACACACAAAATTTCACGTAATTTGGACTTCAATAGACCATCCAAACTAGAACCGGAAAACACCTAAACAAAACTGTCCAAAACGGTCGACCGTTTTAACCTTTCTGTTCGACCGTTTACACATTTTTTCAGGCCATTTGTTTTGTCGTATTATTCCCAACGGTCGTATTCGTATTATTCCCAAATACCCCAAAATTACCAAACATCCGGTCGACCGAAACTTTCCTAACGGTCGACCGAACCAACACAATTTGGTCTCCCAGAAGTGCCTGGACTAATTCGGTCGACCGATCCCCTGAGCCCGTTCGACCGTTAACTTAAGTTAACTTAAGTCAAAGCTGGATTTTGACCAAACGGTCGAACGGAATACCAAATTCGGTCGACCGTTTTTAGGCAGAATTGGGTTCTGCAGGTTTCTGTTTTGTGTATCCTACACCAACTCTTACTCAATCAATCCGAACGGCTATAACTCTTTTGGAGCTTATAAATAGAGATGTAAAACACATTTTAATACATCTCTCCAACACCTATTTGTCCCCAACATTAGAGAGAAAGCTAAACACACTCAAAAGCTCAAACCTTCCACACTTAGTGATCAATTCCATATTCTACTCAAGTGTGCTCAAGTTTAGAGAGTGTTGTTCCACTCAACCATTGTGAAAGAAGCAAGGGTCTTGGTGAAAGCCTAAGACACGAGTATAGACTTCGGTGAGAGCCCGAAGTGATCCTCTCGGATTGTGAGAGGAGGAGCCAAGCTCGGCGAGGGTTGTTCGCGAGCTTGAAGACTTGTAAAGGCGTTCTCTCCCGGCCCGGAACGGGGAATGGTTAGTGAAGTCGTGAGCGGAGCTCGGTGATCCGAGCGGAGCTTACAAGAGAGGACTAGGACTCGGGTGGGGTGCCGAACCTCTATAAAATCCCCCGTGTGATTGTGGTTTGCATTTTCTATTCCCTACTTGCTTGTATTTGTTTTAAATTCCGCTGCATCATCTTTTGACTTGCAAGTAGAGTTTGTTTAGGATTAAATTTGTTAATTAACCTTAATTGTGGACCCATAACCCACACGATCCTACACTATGCTCTCTTAGCATCAAGCTCGGGTTCACATACCCATAGTTGGGTGATCAACAACGGCTTAACACAACACATTACATCTCGTATAGATTGGTTTGCTTCATACAAATCAGTGGCAAGTGGAGTTGTAGTCATGGGAAACGGGGACCAATGTGATGTTGTTGGCATTGAGAGCATTTGTCTGAAAACCCATGATGAATCGATCAAAATGTTGCCCTATGTGAGGCATGTGCCTGATACTGACAAGAACCCTATATATGCGGGGACTCTTACAAAAATGGTTGTAGTTTCAGCAGTAAAGGTGACACGATCACCATTAAGAAATGTGCACTCGTCGTGATCCGTGGCAGGAATACTGGGGTTGGTAATTTCTATATGTTGCAAGAAGAGACAATTGTTGATGATGCATTGGTAGCAACTTCATCCATGTCTGAAGATGAAGTATCTCAGTTGTAGCATATGCATGCGTCTTGATCACATAAGTGAGAAGGAAGTGACTCTATTGAGCAAACGTGGTTTTCTTGAAGATGTTACCGGTAAGCTGGAGTTTTGTGAGCACCTTGGTACCTTGGACCTTCTCAAGTTCCATCAAAAGGTGGAGCAAGATACATGTTTTTCACTGATGACAACTCCAAGAAGACCTGGATGTATATGCTCAAGTAGAAGAGCAAAGCATTCAAATAGTTCAAACAATGGAAGTCGATGATTGAGAAGTAGACAAAAAACAAGATCAAAAGATTGAGAGAAGATAACGGTTTGTAATTTTGTTCAGTCAAGTTCAATGACTTTTGCAAAAACAAAGACATTGAACCGTTCGTCACACGCCACAGCAGAATGGAGTGACAGAAAGTTGAACTGGACTCTCCTTGAAAGGGTCTGATGTATGCTCCTAAATGCAAGAATGTCCAAAGACTTTTGGGCGGAAGATGTCTACACAGCTTGCTACTTGGAGAACCTCTCTACACATTCGGCCTTGGACTTTTAGACACCAGAAGAAGTGTGGTCAGGTAGCTCTCCCGACTATTCAAAATAAAAACTTTATGGTTGTCATGCTTATGCTTGTGTTGATCTAGGGAAACTAGATGCTAGATCGTTAGAGTGCATTTTTCTTGGTTATTAACTATGTGTGAAATGTTATATATTGTGGTGTCTAGAATCTCATCAATTCATGATTGAAAAGGATGTGGTCTTTAATGAAGTTGCTATGTTGCCATCAAGAAAAGAATATGCTATTGTTCCTCACATTTCAGGTGTTCAGAAGAGTGCTCCAAAGCAGGTTGAGCAACAAGATGAACAACTAGATGAAGTTGAAACTCCACCCGAAGAAGTTGATGAGGAAGAATATGAAGATGAAAATATTGAGGTTCATAACCTTGCAAGAGATAGTATGAGAAGAAAAATCAAGAAACCTTAAAGATAAATTGAGTCTACACTTGCATATGCATTATTAGCAGCAAAAGAAATTGGTGATTCAGGAGAGCTGAATCGATACAGTGATGTAATTTCAATGTCAGATTCAGCTTCACGGCTTGGATCCATGAATGAGGAGATGAAGTATTTTCACAAAAACAAAACATGGAAGCTTGTTGAGCCTCCAAAAGGAAAAAAAATGATTGTTGGCTGCAAATGATCCATGAATGAGGAGATTCAGCTTCACGGCTTGGATCCATGAATAAGAAGAAAGAAAGTATCTTAGGAACTTCTGATGCGAGATATAAGGCTTATCTAGTTGCAAAAGGTTTTAGCAAAATTGAAGGTGTCGATTACAACGACAACCTCTCTCCTATTGTGAAACACACATCCATACGTGTGTTGCTAAGTTTGGTAGCAATAATTAATTTGGAGTTGGGGGCAAGTGAGGAACTAAATGTAAAGACGATATTTCTACATGGAGAGCTCGAGGAACAAATATACATGAAACAACCAGAAGACTTTGTCGTAGAGGGTATGTCTTCTTCCAAAATCACTATATGAGTTAAAGCAATCTTCTCGGCGTTGGTACAAATGGTTTGATTTATTTATGGTTGGTCATGGATTCTTCCGCTCAAAGTATGATATTTGTGTTGGCTTTTGGCCTTAATCTATGTTTTGATGATTTAATTAACCTAATCTTAATTATGATGATGTAGAGTAGCACACATATTGCATTGCATATATATAGTATTGTGCTAACCTCTACAGGTGATCAAGACTCAAGAAAGATGGAAATGAAGTCAAGACATGTAATTAAAGCTAAATCGAAGACATGTAATGTTGATTTATTTTGAGTCTTAGGAACATGTGTAAATTGAGCATACAAGAGTTAAAAACCAATCACATACACAATAGGTTCCCTATAGAAGTCACACACGAAATTTCACATTATTTGGACTTCAATAGATCACCCAAACTTAGACCGGAAAAACACAAAACCTGAACCCTAACTGTCTGCCCACATTCGGTCGACCGCAACATGCCGTTCGGTCGACCGGATGATCAAGTAATCCTGTTTGTGTTTCCCTGTCTAGTTTCGGTCGACCGCACCACATCTTTCGGTCGACCGTTTGAACTTACTGTTCCGACCGTTATTCTTGTCGTATATGCCCAACGGTCGTATTCGTATTAAAACTATATACACCCCCATATACTTAGCCAAACGGTCGAACCATGTGCCAAGTTCGGTCGACCGTTTAACCTTGTCAAGAATTCCCTGCTATCGGTCGTTACGATTTCGTTCGACCGATCCATTTTTCCTTCTACCGAAACGCTTGTTCAGTCGACCGGTAACCCTGTTCGGTCGACCGTTTTCTTAATTGACTTAAGTGTTCAGTCGACCGATTCATATTTCGGTCGACCGTATCCCTATCGAACCCAAGCGTTCGGTCGACCGTTGCACCTTTTCGGTCGACCGTTTCTGGACAGATTTGCAGCCTGATTTTCTGCTTTGTGTATCTTGCACAAAACCCAATCAAATCTATCCCCAACGGCTAGAATACCTTAGGAGCTTATAAATAGAGGATCAAGACTGGTTGTTAACACAACTCTCCAACTCCAATTGTCCCAATACATTAGAGAGAAACCTCAATCCTCAAAGCTCCCAATTCTACACTCTTTAAGCCTAAACTTCACACACTTGATCATATACTCATCCTACTCAAAGTGTGCTCAATTAGAGAGTGAATCCCACTCAGTTACAAGTGTTGTCAAAAGAAGCAAGGACTTCGGTGAAAGCCCGAAGTATCCCTCTCGGATTGTGAGAGGAAGAATTCAAGCAAGCGAGGGTTGTTCGCGTTGCTTGTGGTGTAAAGGCGTTCTCTCCCGGCCCGGAACGGGGAGTGGATAGTGAAGACGTAGGCGGAGCTCGCGGAGTCGAGCGGAGCTTACAAGAGAGGACTAGGACCCGGGTGGGGTGCCGAACCTCTATAAAAACGCCGTGTCTCTTTATGGTTTGCATTTTCTGTTAATTTCCCTACTTGTTTTTAAATTTGTTTCCGCTGCGTTTATTGCTTGATTAGTTAGGAATTAGATTAATAGTGATTAGTGGACCCATAACCCACACGATCCTACAATTTGTGTCTATTTGAAGTGACTTATGAACGGTTCCTCTATTTTCCGCTCAAACTTTCAGCCGATCTATGTCTAGAATCTGAGGAGGAGAAAACACATATGTCACAAGTTCCTTACTCTAGTGTAGTGGGCATGCAACCTTATATATGTTATGATTTGCACACGTACGTATATTACACAACTCTTTAGTGTTGTCAGTCGTTATATTGCGAATTCGGGAAAAGAGTACTAACGAGCAGTGAAATGGTTTTGTCGAATTGCCTTTGGTGTTTTGGAGGTCCCCATGTGTTTTGATGGGGTACGTACCACCAATTATGTGGGTGATCGTGATAAGAGAATATCAATAATCGAATATATTTTCACAGTTGGAAGTCTAGTTTGCAGCACACCGTGACTTTATCTACCATGGAGACAGAGTAAACGACAAACCTAGGGCATCAAAAATGTTTTGTGGTTGAAAAGAATATATACAAAGTTATGCCTGAGTCAGAAGAAAATGAGCATCTTTTGCGACATCCAGAGTGTTATTAACTTGACTAAAGATCAAATGCATCACGTGAGGACCAAGCACATTGATGTGAGATATCATTTCATTTGAGAGATGATTCTTAAAGGAAGCGTGGTGGTGTTAATTATTAGTACCGAAGACAATCCAACTGATATGCTCACAAAACCGGTTACATTAACCAAGTTCAAAGATTGTTTGAGTTTGATCTGTTTGAGCTCCACGTAGATGGAGCAAATGGGGGGGGGGGGGACGGAAGACACCGCGGAAATAGATGAATGCAGGAGTCTCATAATAGAAAGGGTTTTCAATTCCAGGTGGAGATTGTTAGAAAGTTGCATTGAAAAAATTATCAGGAACGGTCGATCGGATCCCTTTCGGTCTACCGGAAGGTGCATCCAACATTGTTAGATGGAATTTTACTAGAGTACTAGATTCGGTTGATCGAATATCACTTAATGTTGTTGAAATTTTAAGAGAAAAGATGGTTACCAAATAGAGAGACGTAGGTTTAGCTCCCATAAGCTAGTGTTTTGGATTTGGGGAAAACCTTATCGTTCAAGAATTATCTAACTCTCAATCCAATCCGAGCAAGTTATCTTCGGTTTCATTCTCCTTGTACTCCAACAGTTCTCACAATGAAGCTCCTCCGTCTCCATTTTCATGATTTTTCCCAATTGGATTTCCAATATGGTGTTTGTTTGTGTTTATTTGATTGTTCTATTATTGATATTTAGTATTTACATCGTATTACTTATTAAATTATAAGCCTTATTTTAGGGGTGGAGATGACTTATTTTAGGTTATTTTATGCGCAGGAACTCCAGGAAGCCCGCAACAAGTAAAATGAACCTAGAATTTTTTTGTATCTTGGACAAAATATGACCTCCGTTGTTGTCTCTCTTTGACCTGCTGTTAAGATCCTATGTTGTGAGTATGCATTACTCCACCGTAGAAATAAAAGAGAAAAAAATAGCCAAAGAAGACACAAATTTCAACTACATGATACGTTTTATTGCAGAGATAAGACTATTTCTAATAAAAATTGTAAAGAATTGAATGAATTTATGGCCACACGAAGGGGACTTTTTTGAGATGGTAGAAGAACAGCAAGAAGGTGATCATCATGAGTTAGTTGAGACTTGAGAGTATTTTTAAGAGTATTTTTAGTGTTGTGTGAGCTCGTCTTGGTATATAAAAACAATAATTTAAACAATGTGTAAAATCAGCAATATGCGGGAGCATAAATGCAAATTTGCTAACTTTGAATAGCGTGATAATTAGATAAATGGTTCATATTTTAGAATTTAGAATGATAAGCAACGGTTAGCAGTTCAATTCAAACAAGGATCTTCAAGCAAAATCTATACCAGTCAAGCTTTTCTGGGTTGGTGTTCCTTACTTTGAAAGTCCAATCGTAATTGATCAAATGGAAGGTAGAGTACGATTCTGTACTAACAAGAGGATTGCATTTCTCTCCATATTGGAGAATTAAATGCCTGTTGAAGATAAATTTTCAAATGTTGTGCCAAATATATGTTACAGATCAGATTTAAGTTTGAAAACCTTGGCCGAGTGGTGATTTTTAGAATGTTATATTTTCACGAGGGCCCAGCTTAAAAGTGACTTGTGATTAATTGAAGCTCTATAAACATGCACCTACATATACCAATTTAAGTTCTAAAATGTTGATGAAATCGTACGTTATACTTTGCACATCAAATGATGTACTTATCTCATCATTAGAGATAAATCCTTCCCGGCCAAAAGGTTTGTATTTGTTTCATAAAATTTACACTTCCATTTTCAGCATTATCACGTGTATTGGTTGAAATATTTAAGGCAGATCAAGACAAACTCAACCAACAAAAAATAAATCATAATGTTTTTTTAGATCTAATCACATTCAAATCATGTTGAGGAAACCTAAATTAACCAAATCACAATTCTTATTCGGATTACGTAAGAACGTCTGCAAGTAATGCCAAAAGCACTTATTAAACGCAAATAATTTAGACCTGTCGAAACTACTGATTTCATTTGAGTCTTAGGAACAAAGTGTAATTGAGCATACTTGAGCTAAAATCAACTTAATCACACACTAGGTTCCCTATAGAAGTCACACACGAAATTTCACCTAATTTGGACTTCATTAGATCACCCAAACCTTAGTCGGAAATCACTTAAAACCTAAATCCAGAATTCCTGTGTGAAACCGGTCGACCGAACCAGTTCTCAGTTCGACCGGTTTATAACAGACTCTCCACAGTGATTTTACCGAACTCTACCGGTCGACCGGTTCTATCTTTTCGGTCGACCGATCCCGGATTTTAATATGACCGTTTTTCTTGTCGTATTCTTATAACGGTCGTATTCGTATAAAACAAACTTAACCCCAAAATACATTCGGTAATCGGTCGAACGAAGACCTTGTTTCGGTCGACCGGTTGAACATATTTTCAGAAACCAAATTCCCTGCTATCGGTCGACACATTTCTCGTTCGACCGATTGACATTTGTCTCAACCGAATCCCCTTATCGGTCGACCGCCCCATACTTTGGTTCGACCGATTCACTTAAGTAGAGTTAAGTTCTAGCTCGTTTGTCCGACCGAATATTATTTTGTTCGACCGTTCTCTTTGAAATCAAGTTAACGGTCGACCGGTTTACTAGTTTCGGTCGACCGGTTCTGGACAGATTTGCAGCCCGATTTTCTGACTTGTGTATCTTGCACAAAACCCAATCAAATCTATCCCAAACGGCTAGAAATCTTTAGGAGCTTATAAATAGAGGATCAAGACTTGTTGTTAACACAACTCTCCAACTCCAATTGTCCCAATACATTAGAGAGAAACATCAATCCTCAAAGCTCCCAATTCTACACTCCATAAGCCTAAAACTTCACACATTTGATCATATACTCATCCTACTCAAAGTGTGCTCAATTAGAGAGTGAATCCCACTCAAGGTTACATTTGTTGTAAAGAGAGCAAGGGTCTTGGTGAAAGCCCAAGACAAGAAGCAAGGATTTCGGTGAAAACCCGAAGTGTTCCTCTCGGATTGTGAGAGGTGGTGCCAAGCTCGGCGAGGGTTGTTCGCGAGCTTGAAGACTTGTAAAAGGCGTTGCTCCCGGCCCGGAACGGGGAGGCATAGTGAAGACGCAAGAGGGGCTCGAACGGAGATTCGAGAGGGGCTTGCAAGAGGGGACGTAGGCGCGGCCGAACCTCTGTAAATTTGTGTCATCTTCTTTGTGGTTTGCATTGTCTTTTCGATTCCTTTACTTGATTGTTTTGTTTATTATTCCGCTGCGCATTTGATTGCTTAATCAAGTAGAGAATTGTGGATTAGATTAATAGTGATTTGTGGACCTATAACCCACACGATCCTACATAATGCTATAAGAATCAGTAAAAGGCAATCGAGTAGATTTTCCTATGTTACAACTACTGCATATAGAGTTTTCAAAGTTTTCTTTGCATGAAGTAATGGAAATACACCCCTGAATTTTGAGAAGGTTGACCACTTTAGAGTTGGGATGTCCCAGTCTACAGTGCCAGGTATGAAGATCTACATTTCTTTGCCTGTTAGAGAAGAACGTTTATGTACATTACTGGGTAGAGCATATAAAGGATCACTTAGTAAGCCAGTTGTGATTATGGACCCATCACTTCTATTTTTAATATAGAATGTAGTGTCAGAAAATTCTATGTTATAAGGAAAGTCTTTTGTGAACTTCTTTACTGAAAGGAGATTAGCTTTAAGTTTAGGAGCTAGTAATACATCTTTAAGAGTGAAGCTGCCATGATCATGATTAATTTCAGCAGCACCAGTGTGTGTGATAGGTAAACAAGTGTCATCTCCTACCATAATCTCATCATGACCATGATAAGGGACAAAAGATGATAACAAACCTGAGTTACCTGTCATGTGGTTGGTTGCGCCAGAGTCAGGAAACCACTCAGTGTTCTCCCCCATAGTCATCGCAGCAAGTGCCTGAGGGAGCTCCCTGGAGGTGTAACTCTGATTGAACCTGTGCCAGCACTTGAGTGCATCATGGCCTGGTTTTTGACAGATTTGGCAGACCACTAGTGGACGCCTTTGGTTGGGGTCCGAATCACCAGGCTTTCCAGAGGCTCTAGAGTCAGTGGGAGGGGGCACAAGGTCTGTTGAAGCGGATGTTGGCTGACATTGAGTGGCAGAGTTAAAGCCTCGACCTTTGGAGGTGAAGCCTCCATCTCGCTTTTCCTTTCCTTGCACCTTCCCTCTTCCTCCTTGTTTTTGGTCATAGAAGGCCATTTGTACATCTTCATCTGGACAATGGATTTCCATACGCATCTCGTAGTTTTGGAGAAGGGGGACTCGATCAGCCCAAGGATTTGCATCTCCCATAGAAGATAGTTTGTGGTAGTAAGCTTGACGGAGACAAAGTTCGGAACGCTGATGGAGGTGGGATAGGGGTAAGGTTGTAGGGTGGTTTGGGTCATCGGCGACATCTTGATGATTCTAATGAGTAGATCTCACCAGGAATGCTCTGATACCATGCGCGGAAACAGTAATGGAGTCTTGACTGAGATCAAGAGGCCTCAGTCCTTGGTTTAGGGTTAGATCGGGAAGACGAAGAGAGAGATGGGAGAAACGGCGGAGAAAACAGAAGTTGGATTTCTTAGTTTTAGGGTTTTGTGTTAACATGGTATTTATACATATCATAGTCGGGTCTCACTACCCGGATCCGATCAGCCTAAATGGATCAGATCAGAATACAAGCTATCTGTTAAACATAGACCAACATATACAAGCCAAATCAGACCATACCAAAACTTGACAAACAATATGTTTGTGTGTGTGCCTCAGGTTCAGACCCTATTTCATTAACACTGAGCCGATACTTGGTACACCAGAGGAGTTCGGACATGGATCATGTCAGGTCGAACCATGCACTCTTGGTGAACTTGCACCTGTGCTCACGTTATTTGTTTCATGGGCTACCTTTTCATCATAGGCGGTTGGGCTGGTGGTGATGGGCTTGTGATTTGTCTTAACACCTTAAAACGAACCGAGTCGAGCGAAATTTCGAGTCATAAGTATTATCTTATGTTATTAACAAATACAATTTTTTTATTTATGAATGGATCAATAAAAAATTCGAACGAGCTATCGAGTCGAACATCAAATTTTTTCGAATTCGAGCAGCTCGTTTACTGAACTAAGTTTGAAGAGTTTTTGATTTTCATCAAGATCTTTCGTTTTCAAGTTAAACTAAAATCGAACATGTTTCGAGTCGAGTTCGAGTCGAGCTATCGAGCCGAATCAAAGTTGGCCAGAGGAAGAATGGACGGGTAAATAGATGAGTTACAGTGGCATGACTATCGTAGTCATTAATCCAAACAGTGCAGCACGAAAATGACCTTTTGGTGACGCACCACAGCTGACATCAACGACAGATCATCCCCCCATGCCCCTCCAGAATCACGCCCCTCGCAAACTGTCCTAAGAATTCCTCACGTGCTCCCAACTCACGAACTTTCACGGAAGAAACGAACTCCACGTTTTCAATCACACCTCTCTATAAAACCCACCTTCTCCTACCTCCCATCCAAATCCCAGCCAACCAACTCCCCTCTCTTATCCTCACTGCCGGTAGTACCACATGTCGACCCCAACCGACTCCGACCTGACCTTACTCGACTCCGTCCGACACCAACTCCTCGACGAGTCCGCTCACCTTCCCGTAACCTTCCCGGCCTACACCCGATCCTCCAGCTTCGGGTCCCTCCATTCCTGCCTCTCCGACGCCTGGGGCGACCTCCCCCTCAAGCTCGACGACTCTGACGACATGCTCCTCTACGCCATCCTCCGCGACGCCGTCACCGCCGGCTGGGTCCCGTCCCTCTCTGATGACGTCAAGTCCCCGGAGATCGCCCCTCCTCCGGCGAAAAAGGAGGCTCCGGCGATGAAGGGGAAGCACTACCGGGGAGTGCGCCGGCGGCCGTGGGGGAAGTTCGCGGCCGAGATTAGGGATCCGGCGAAGAACGGCGCTAGGGTTTGGCTTGGGACGTTCGAGACGGCCGAGGAGGCGGCTGAGGCGTATGATCGGGCGGCGTTCCGGATGCGGGGGTCGAGGGCGTTGCTTAATTTTCCCCTACGGATTGGAGAAATTGTTGCCCGAGGAGCGACGGCCGGGAAGAGGGCGTCGCCGGAGCCGTCGTCGGAGTCGTGCACGACTTCTGATACGAACTCGTGCTTCTCGAGCTCGTCGTCGGAGAGTGAGCTGGTTAAGAGAACTAGACGGGTCGTGTCGGATCCTGAATCGGTTCCGATTCGGACGCAGATTAAGTCCGAGTTCGACTCGATTAGCACCCCTAAGCAGGAGGTTTGTTTGTTTGAATGTGGTGAGAAATCTTTTGAGTAACCAATAAAAAGGAGCACGAGGGCAGAAGTACAAAATGTAAAATATATGTGGAATTGTAGTTTACCTGGAAGCCGAAAGCAGTCGCTCACGTCAGTGTTTTGGTGTTATATTTGAGAGCTGAAAAGTTCATCCACACAATTCATGGTGAATGGGGATGATTAGAAGTATAGTAGAAGTGAGTGGATGGCTTACGGAACTCATCTTCTTCAGCTGAGCTTGGGGCTTGGTCAATTTGTAAATTAATCGGGGTCTTTTTTATGTTCTGTTTAATCAACATTCGTTATGGTCTATTTCAAGTTCAATTTTAGCATTCAACATAGCATTGTGGTGGATCGGGAATACTGTTTTATTTGACATCAGTCATGCTTTAGACCAAAGCATATTCTTCTATGGGGGCGATTTCGCCTTCCCACCCGCTGTCAACCCTCTTCCCCCTCCCCTCCATTTCCAGACTCCCATCTTATTAGTCTCAAGTTGCCATCCACACTCCGACCATCTTTTCCTCAAACTCGCTCCCACCAATATCCACTTAACCACGTGAAGAGAAAATATTAAACTAAAATGATCGACATCACAATGTTTCATTTGATGGGGCCATTTAGATACTTAGCAATTGACTTCAAAGCTATATTATATTTGAGATTTTAATAATTAAACTCCGGTGATTTCTTCACAGTATCTTTAGCCTTCACAAATATGAAATATCTACATCACTTTCTACAAAATTGGTATTATGCAACCAGAGAGTAATGATTGTATCTTCATCGTGAGTTTCCGTGCACAATACATCGCCCAGTTTGGAGGCATTTCAATTGTGCGAGCACACCATCCACGTTCGACTTCTGGCGTGGTGGGAATATGATAATCCAATCGCAAAGGCTGCGAAGAGTGCAAATGTACAAAAGTGTGGGTCATATCAGACAAGTGATTCACGTTCTTCCCAATCACAATTTGCTTATGCACGACAAAATTAGACATCAGCCCATGTTTTGTTTTGTTTTTTTGTTGATAAGTTTTCATTAAGATAGACAAAGAGAAGGAGATGTGAATCATAACTCTTCTCTGTCAAAATCTATAGAGAAAGTAAATATTCTTAAGAGCCAGAGGTTTGCTCAATCAGCACTTTTTTTTGATATACTCAAACAACAACATAATTCGACAAATAGGTCTATGAGATGAGCCCATATATTGTTGTCTTCATCCAAAGTATTTGCGTTTCCATCCCTCAACTTTTGGGCTTCTGGAAATGGTAAAACTTATTCACAACTTCACATAACCACATTTTTTTCGCCCTAATGTTGGGCTTTTTTTGTTTTACAATAACAATGAGTGCGCGTGCAGTATACTAGATTTCTATAGTGTATTATCACCCATATACCATATGGACTCTCTATTTTGAGGATTTATCGACCTAAGACGAACAGAAAGATCTATTCTATTTAATTGATGGATTAAATAGTTATTGTAATTTTTTTCACAACATACACAAATTCTAAAAAGAAAAAGAAAAATGGAGGTGTGGTAAATAAATCTCAGATCCACGTAGGACATGGTTGGGGTTTTGGTGGGGGCGATCTTATCCAGCAAGTTGGGGTGGGCATGTCTGGTCCGGTGGGATGATTATCCCAAGTTGCACATGTCGCATCCAACATGTCATTTACAGCTGGGAAAGATGTGATGCTTCCAAGACCAACAACGGTGGGGGAATCGTGAATCGTGATATTAAAAAATCTTCATTAGGGCACCCTTAACGGGGTGCCCCGCCCGGGCGTCCTGGTCGGGTGCTCGGGCGCACCCCTGTTAACGGGCGCCCGCCCGGGCGCGTGCTCGGGCGGTGGGCGTCCCCGGCAGACGCCCGGGCGCCCATGGGAGGGGGACACGTGTCCCCCTCCTATTGGTTTTTTTTTTAGTTTTGGTTTTGTTATTAATGGATTGGGTATTTGTTATAAATGTGGGGTAATAATTTTTTGTAAGTGATTAAAATTAAGAAATTTTCAGAACCAATACACTGTTTAATCACGGGTGCAATATTTAATCACGGGTGCACTATTTTCAATCACACGTGCACTATTTGCAATCACGCGTACACTATGTGCAATCACGCGTAAACAGTGCAACAAATACATCCAAACCCTCCCAACTATAAATACATCTATTTATCTCCTGATTCCTCACATTTCCTTAATTGAGCATATATGACAACGCTACGGACGAGGAGCGGTTTGAAAATCGGTTAACGTAGTTGGTCATGTAGTATTTAAAAGTTTAGTTTATGTAATATGTACTGTTATTTCTTAACTTTGATTGTAATATTTCAAATTTCAGTTTGTCTTAAATGTAACGTGGCTCCGTAATATTTAATAACAATTTCGTGATTTACCAGTAATTATTAACAATATTTCGAGTTAAAATATAATTATAATGTAATTAAAATTAGATTTATATAAAATGTAATTTGTTAAATGTTGTGTGAGAATTAAATTTGTTTAATTAAGAAATGACGTGGATAAAAGAGAGTGTAGGGTGGGTGGGGTAGCCTGGGCATGGGTAAGGAGTTTTTTTGGGTGGGTTGGGTGAGCTGACGTGGCAGAGAGAGAAGCTGACGTGGCAGAGATAGAGTGCAGGGCGCCCGGGGGTAACCCGGGCGCTGTTAAATATGCTCTTATCTTTCCGAGCCAACGATCAGTGCGGTTGGACATTGATGGTGTTTTTCTTTAATTTGTTGTGAGATTTATTTCTATTTTATATTAAATTTAATTAAAAAATAATTGTATTGTTTTGAAATGAAGATATTTTATAAAATAAAAGTTATAAATTTAAAAAAAAATCACCACAATTATAAGCACTCATATTGCATTTTCGAAATACTAAACGGGACAACTACCAGTATTAAAACGGTTATATTCTCGCATTACACATTTCAACAAGTTATATGTAATCGTTATTTTAGTATCCGTAAGTTTGGTTATCATATTATTATTATCCTTTTGCAGTTAATTAATTACTTTACTCACGTTTGTTGAACAATTATTTTTAAAATTTTGAAAATGAAAAAAATTTGTATCAAATTGTATTAATAATTCATACATAAACGAGATAAATGAAGATATATAATTTATTTATTTCTTTGTAAAATGTAAAAAAATGAGTTGGAAGAAAAATAAGTGTTGTTCAACCGGTAAGATTTTTTTACAAAGATCATGATTGGAAAGATGAAATAGAAAAATATTATAGATAAATATTATGAAGTTGAAAAATTGACGTACTAGAAAGAAAAAAAACTGGAACTATCTTTTTTGTTCGCTCTAAATCCAACAAACTAAACTAAAGTTTTAGTGCATGGCTAGTCCAAGCTCGGGAGCAAATTATGTCAGGCTTTCGAGTGCATGGACCACAAAAGGCAATAGCGTAGTCGTAGTGCAATGAACAACCCCATACAGGACCAAGTACTGTGTATGTGAACCTGTGATGTGATATTTATGTTACTTGTAACTCACCGGACCACACCGCCTTTTGGAAAAATACATCTAGACAAAACGACGAGTAAACTCGATAGGTGGACCAAAGACAAATGTGATATCTTGCGAAACTAAAAACGTATCATAAAACAATTGAATTGTTAAACTTCGTCCCAAAATTATTTAAATCGTACGTGCGAATTACTTTTTTGTCATTCTCTCGTTTCTACTTATATATCTCTTCATTTCACTTTCCTACCACCACTCTCTCTTCATCTTTCTCTCATCATCATCAAAAATAATGTCTCGGAGACCAGGAAAAAAGTCAACGGATCCCCCGGTGTACTCAAATTTGGTCAAATGTCTCATTTAATTAATTTATTTTTGTTTTTTGGTCTCCCGCAGATGTCCCTCCCATTTTTTTCAAATTTTTATAAGTAATAATTAGTATTAATTAGTAATTAGAAAAAATAATTAATAATTTTGTTAATTTAAATGCTTAAATTCATTTAACAACATTTTATTTCTAAAATTTAATTAATAGTCATCGGGTTACCGTGGAGGAAGAGGAAAACTCATACTTTTACGCGTTGTACATGCTTACGAAAATGATTCAACACTTCGTCATCCACGTAGATCGAGTATATCTGTTTTGGTTAGGAGGGAGAGAGATATTTTACGTCATCGTCAGACATGTGAGGATTCTTTCGACGACGAGGAAGATTCAGATGAGGTAGAGAGTGACGACGAGAGTGACGATGGGGTCGGTATGGGTTGGAGGGACAGTTGGAGGCGAGACAGCAGTATGGTAGAGGACGTGGGAGACATGATAGTATGACCCCAGGACCATGACCGCTGATCTTACGGTAACCCTCTGGATAAACTGCAAGTCTGTGATTGTGCTGACCATGAGTACTATTAAAAACTACGACTCATCCATCACGGTCCCGTTGCTCGTCCACCTTTACCAAAAAACGACAATCACAACCTTTTCTTTTTGTGTTCTTCCGTACTGCAATATCTATATCCCGAGAACCCATTTCATTTCTGCGATCGCATCTCAGATATCAATCCATCAGATTATCTACATGTGATTTATATGATGATATTACCAAAAAACCCGACTCCGAATGCAACTTGTTTCGCTCATTTATTCGTGTCATCGATTATTGGTAATACTTGTGTACTTACAAAAAACTCATTGTAATCTACTCCACCACAGATGTCTTGCAACGGAACCTGAAATAATTTAAAATAACACAATATTATAAAAAAAACTTCTGGCTAGGACGCCCCACCAAGGGAGCGACGATTTACACAGACGTCTGACATAATTTTTTTTTGCTAGGCTTACTTCACCGGATCCAGACGTTTCGTCAGACATTTTCGTGATGTTGATACTGGTAAAATGAGGAAAACGTATACAAAAATTTTAATTTAAGAAACATGACGAAATGAGTATTAAATGAATTGTGAATGACAAAATGATAATTAAACTGACGATTTAAGTTGTTTGGGGCGACGAACAGTAGTTCCCTAAAACAAGTACACGAATTCAACTTGGATTGGTGTTTTCAACTTTTTCGACCGCAAACTTAGAACCACTCAGAGAGAATGGTGACAGTTGAGCACATTGATATTTTAGAAATTTTGATTGGAAGGGTTATGTTTCTGAACTGCTAAACATCGCCCCAAAATTACTTAAATCGCCCCTTGAAATTACCAAATTGCCCTTCCTCCTATTTTTGCTTATATATCTCACAATTTCACTCTTTTTTCAAAACTTTCTCTTCCTATACCTACTACACAACATTACGAATGTCTCGGAGGCCAGGGAAGCAGCCAGCAGTTCCCCCGGTGTACCCGTATGAGGTAACATTACGTTATTTATTTGTTTTTAAAAAAAAAAAAAAAATGCGTCGGCGTCCGAGGGAGACGCCCCCCGCATGGGGCGGGCGTCCGAGGAAGCCGCTCCCCCCATAGGGGGAGCGACTTCCGAGGACGCCCGACCCATGCGGGGGGCGTCTCCCTCGGACGCCGACCCGAAGCGGGAGACGTCTGCGGAAGACGTCTCCCCGTAGGAGGAGGCGTCTCCGACAGACGCCTCCACCTTGCGGGAGGCGTCTGTCGCAGACGCCTCCTCCTTTTTTGTTTTTTTAATTAATAAATATCATAATTACTTTAATAAATAGTGATAAATCAAAAAAATTAATTTAACAAATTCTTATTAAGTTTAACATTTGTGATATTTAGTTTTAACAAATTTTGATTTAGTTTAACAATTGTTTTAATTTAGTTTAACAAATTTTGATTTAGTTTAACAATTTTGATAATTAAGTTTAACAAATTTTGATTTAGTTTAACAATTTTGATAAATATGATAATTTAGTTTAACAAATTTAACAAATTTGTATTTAAAATTTCAATAAATAGTCATCGGGTCACAGTGGAGGGAGAGGCAAGTCGATACCATTACACGCCTTCCGTTCTTTAGAGGATGATTCAGCACCGCGTCATCCACGTAGACGGGGGATATCTGCTTCGGTAAGGAGGGAGAGGGAGGCATTACGTCGTCGTGAGGAGGAGGATGATTCCTTCGATGATGAGCATGTGGATAGTTTTGACGACGAGAGCGACGATGATGGCCCGTATGATGTGCGGCCGGAGGTGGAGAGGCAGGGGGATTATAGCGGAGGACGTGGTCGAGCGGGTACTTCTACTTCCGCCGGATGGATGGTGCGGAAGGGTAGGGGTGGGAGGTTTACGACCGGGGATTCGAGCTCGTGCACTGTTGATCCCCGCGCTCAGAAGAAGAAGAGGGTCCAGGACGATTCTTGGATCGTGAGCAGTATGACGCCTGGTGGTCCTTTAGATGGGAGCGTCATTCCTAGTTTCTGGGGTCACATTGCTAGACGGATCTGGGACGGAGAGGATCGGAAGGTTCTGAAGTGCCAGAATCGGCACAGAGCCTGTACAGCACTACAGGGTTGGCGGTCTACACTGAGTGCTGATATCAGAGAGGAGATTAGTGCCACGCATTTGGGGCACTTACCGTACAACATGTTCCCTTATCTCGACATGCCTTTGATTTCGGCGTTTGTGGAGCGGTGGCAGCCTGACACCAACACTTTCCACATGCCTTTCGGAGAGATGACGATCATGCTTCACGATGTTTTCCAGATCCTGCGACTTCCTGTGGATGGTCGTCTGGTTAGTGCTCAGGGGTCGACGTCTGAGCTGAGGTGTTATGTGGCAGAGTTGCTTGGTGTCACACCTGATGGTCTGGCGAGAGATACAGCTTTATGGAGTGGTGGTGGTGTCGGCATCGACTCCCTTGAGGACCTATGCAGACGGGCACGACCTCCGCGGGCCGATGATACACAGTTGACGGCGTACCTATTCTTGATGCTCGGAGCCGTCTTGTTTGTCGACAAGAGTGGTTGTCGGATCAGACCACGCGATCTACTGGAGGCTAGGGACCCGGAGACCGTTCGTGAGTACTCGTGGGGGTCAGCGACGTTGGCATACCTGTACCGGCAGCTTGGGATAGCTAGCCGTGCGGATTGTTCTGGGATTGCAGGTTGTCTTACGCTGCTGCAGGCGTGGATATACGAGTACTTTCCTGCATTCCGCCCGCATCGTGAGCGGAAGATTATCGACGAGGGTCATCCACGTTCGGGTATGTGGGTTGTCCGGAGCGAGGACAAGAGCGATGGACGATTGCGTTCCATCCGCGCACGGCTAGATCAGATGACTGCATCAGAGGTATCAAACTTTACACCATTTATTTAATTTTAAGATGTATTATTATTAATGTGTTAAACTTTAGGTGGAGTGGTTACCCTATGGTCCTGACCCAGCAGCGGATGTCCCGAGGACTTTATTGATGGGTCTTATTCGTTATCGGGATATCATAGAGCCTTATATGCCCGATCGGGTCTTGCGTCAGTTAGGATATGTTCAGGTGATCCCGGTTGACATTCCGACACCAGAGCATGCGGTGCGGTCTGCGACAGCAGCGACGTACGACGTCAGGTTCCCCGCTTCTACAGCGGAATCGACTTGGCGGACATTTCCGAGATCATGCCGATTGTTCCTTGGCGACTTCAGACGTAGTCGCGACCCCTCCGAGTGTGATGCACGTTATCTTGATTGGTTCGGTAGTTACTCACATCCTATCATCGTCCGTGGTGCCTCCCGGAGAGCAGATCGACCACCAGATAGGACGTGTGGCGATCTGATAATTTTTTCATTTTATCTAAATTTATTTGTACCGTATAATTTGTTAATGTACGCTAATGTTAATGTTATGTGCAGTGGATGGGTAAGATGATACGGGCTGTAGACCCAATCTTGCAGATGAGGGATGAGCTGCCAGACGATGCCAGAGCTGCATGCGGAGATGTGGATCAGATCATACAGTCATGGCATACTCAGTTAGGCATCTCCGACCATGATTCGGATGATGAGTAGGCTGATCTGTTGTACCGTACTCTTAGTATTTGCATTTATATTTGTTTATCTGTTGTACGCTTAGTATTTGTGTTTGCTTATCTGTGGTACGCTTAGTATTTGCATTTATATTTGTTTATCTGTTGTACGCTTATTATTTATTATTTGTGTTTGTGTTTGCGAACATGTCGTACGCTTATTGTTTGTATTTGTGTTTTGCTTATCTGTTGTACCCTTATTATTTGTATTTGTGTTTGATAACCTTTCGTACTATTATATATAATGCAAATAAAGCAAACATATCAAAACATATTACATAATAAAGCAACACTATATAATGTACAAACATATCAAAACATATTACATAATTATACAAACATATCAAAACATATTACATAATTGTTGCCAATATGCTATCCTATGTTGGTACTCCAGCTCCCATCCAATAACACTCTCATCTCGTATTTGATACCACAGAGTCGCTATAGGAGGTACGGGGAATCCCTCATTCAATTCCAAACGAATGTAATGAGCGTAACTCCCTAAATGAGCAATAATCAACTCTCTGCACGGTCTCGTCACGGTAGGCGGACTCTCCCAAGGTAGAACTGTAAGACATGGGTACAACGAACCATCATTTCCGAAAAGAGTGTCCAGAGCTGCAGTCGATGTAGAAATCCACTCTTTTAGAGCCGAATGAGCACTTTCGACCCTACAATTCGTGGTGTTCCCAAAATGAAGGACTTTGTTCGTCCAATTCAGCACAAACTTTTCTTTATGCACCAACCACGTGGTGTCCAGATACTCCGTGATAGCCGGCCACGATCTATACAAATCTTTCAGAGCATACACAGCTCTATCATACTCGGCTTCTGAAGTAGAAAGCATGATCTTCCTCCATCTTCCACGCCTCAAAGTCTCTGCCATCTCCTTATTCTTGCCGAATACGTGGTATGCGTAATTCAATACGTCTTTGTTGATGTGCCATGTGCAGAGTAAATGAGCAGAGTCAGGAAAAACCTCTCTCACTGGTCGCATAAGGCCTAACTCCCGGTCTGTTATTATTGCAGTCGGGCTGACAGTCCCCAATAACAGATCTCTCAACTTCTCCATCACCCACAAATAACTGGAGTAAGATTCATCCATCAAAATCGCATATCCAATAAGGAAATTCATGTTTGCTGGTGTGACCCCAATCATTTCGAACAAAGGCATCTTATACTTGTTCGTCTTGTAAGTCGAATCCATGCAGATAACGAAAGGATATGTCCGCAACAACTGGACTGACGTCGGATGTGCCAAAAAAGCGTGAGTTACGACATCAGTTTCTGGATCCGCCATAATCCAATGTAAGTACTCACACTGCACTGCTTGGTAGAGAAACTGCTGGACGGGATTCCGATCTTCAGATTTTGTCCTCCTCATGTAATCTCTGAAATTATAAATATGCCTTTGATTTGGATTGTCCTCCGGGAATTTTTCTTTTACTGCCTTCAAGATGTTCCGTGGTTTTGCTTGCGCCTCTGTCATATCACGAACAATCTTCTTCGCCCCAGAACTTAGACCACTAATTTGACGATGACCCTCTGGATAAACTGCCAGTCTGTGGTTGTGATGTCCGTGAGCACTATTATAAACCACAACCCATCCATCACGATCTCGTCGCTCCACCACTTTTATTAAGAAACGGCAACCGCAACCCTTTCTTTTGGTGTTTCTTCGAAGTGCAGTATCCATATCCCGAGACTCCATTTGATTTCGCCGGTCGCATCTCAAATAACAATCCATCCGACTATCTGATCTTGTTTTGTACGACGACACGACCAAAAAAAACCCAGCTCCGATAGCTACTTGTTTGGCCCATTTACATGCTTCATCGATTGTTTCAAAGATTTGTGTAGTTTGAAATAACTCACTGTAATCCACTCCATCACCACCGAAATCTGGAACCTACAAAAATATATTCAAAATTAAAAAAATAAAAAAATAAATTCGAAATTAAAAAAATTAAAAAATAAACTCGAAATTAAAAAAACAAAATCAAAATCAAAAAAAAAAAGGCGTCTGTGTTAGACGCCTGCCCCATGGATGGGGCGTCTGTGTTAAACGCCTTCCCCAATGGTAAGGCGTCTGCGTAGGACGCCTGACCGAAGGGAAGGGCGTCTACTACAGACGCCTTACCCATGGGGAGGACGTCTACATAAGACGCCTCTCCCATTGTGTAGGCGTCTGAGTTAGACGCCTCGGCCATGGGGAGGGCGTCCTACGCAGACGCCCTCACCATGGGGGAGGCGTCTAATGCAGACGCTCGGCCCAAAAATTTCCCCGCGCCAGGCTTACCTCACCCGATGCATCACCCTCGCCAGACATTTTCGTGGTGTTTTTACTGATAAATTATGAATATACAAGACCATAGGCCTTATTTATAGACACGGGACGATTTGGGTATTAAATATATTGTTAAGGGCAATTTGGTAATTTCAAGGGGCGATTTAAGTAGTTTTGGGGCGACGTTTAGTAGTTCGGTACAACAGTGATACTTTTTGTAGTTTTTATCTTTTTTTCCCCTTCAAAATCTTGTTTAACTTTATGATTGAGATACATCATACATCTTACAAAATAATGTATAAAGTATTACAATCATGTCCTTACTTCACGTGGGCTCCCTTTACTTTTAAGTTTGGACTTTGCCTCCGATCCAATACAAACCGGGACAAAGTCAGGTTGAGGCCTTTTCAAACAGGTCCCTACACGTCGATTTGTTTGGGAACTACTAAACGTCGCCCCAAAACTACTTAAATCGCCCATTGAAATTACCAAATTGCCTTTAACAATATATTTAATACCCAGATCGTCCCGTGTCTTTAAACAAGGTTTTTGACTCAGTTTTACTAACATTCCTAGTACCAACATCACGAAAATGTCTGGCGAAACACCTAGATCAGGCGAAGTAACGGAGACGGATTTTTTTTTCCGACTCGGGCGTCTGGCTAAGACGCCTATACCATGGTCTAAGCGTCTCGCTAAGACGCCTCAACCATGGTGGAGGCGTCTTAGCCAGACGCCTCCACGATGGTACAGACGTCTTAGCCAGACGTCCCGTTTTTTTTAATTTTTTTGTCAAATTAAAATTATACGGTGTGTTATCTCAAATTATTTGACGTTTCTTTGCAAGTTTTCGGTGGTAACCGGTCAGATCACAATGAGTTTTTTTGCAAGTGATGAAGATTCAAAAAAATTCCAGATCCAACATTTTTTAAGTTCCAAAATCCCCCGATGGTAAAACATCCTGACTTACAAATACCACCTCGACATGTCGTTCGGGGGTCTCGCTGTATCTGGATCTGGAAATTGTTGGATCTGGAAATTTTTGAAGTTTCGGTGTACCGAAGGGGTATCGGTCATCCGAATATAGTAATTATTAACTTATTAATTAATTAATTTAACAATTATCTAAATTTATAATCAATTATTTTTTAAAAATAATAATAAAAAATTACGGGCGTCCGACGGAGCCGCCTCCACGTAGGAGGGGGCGTCTGGCTAAGACGCCTCCCCAATGGGGGAGGCGTCTTACACAGACGCCTGTCCCAAGGGCATAGCGTCTGGGTAAAACGCCTACCCGATGGGTAAGGCGTCTGGGTAAAACGCCTCCCCCATGGGGGAGGCGTCTTAGCCAGACGCCCCCTCCTACGTGGGGGCGGTTCCGTCGGACGCCCGTAATTTTTTTATTATTTTTTATTATTTTTTTATTAAAAAGATGTTAGATATTTTACCAGATTCGAGTACACTGGGGCGTTCGTTGGTTCAATACTGACCTCTAAAATATTATTTTTTATGATTATAAGAGGAATATGAAGAGAGATGTGTGATAGGAGGGTAAAATGTCGCGTTATAGCAGTAGAAATGAGAGAATGGCAAAATGGTAATTTCAAGAGACGATTTAAGTAATTTTAGGACGATGTTTAGCAATTCAGATTTGTTTCCTCAAACCTTTTAAAGAAGAGGCGTTCCGATTGAAGGGTGTGTGAGCCATCCGTATACTATCCACGTCAAATGACCTAATTCCTCAAATAAATAGATAAAATATAGTAGTAAAATTTATTATGATGGTCTCCAATTGCTTTCCTTTGTTGGGGTTGGCGAAGAAAAGAAAATGGAAGTTTCTGGGCTTCTACGGTTGGTGTTGGAAACAGCAACTATGAGCCTACGATCTCAAGTGAGGACAAGGCAGTAGTAAAAGAAACAAAACAAGATCGTCCTCATCGTTGGACCATTGTTCGTCATCATGTACCAAGGACTTTCAATGCCGCAACCTTCCATTGAAGGAAGGCCAAGTCATTTTCGTACGTACGTACGTCTTGTTATTGTGACTTCTTTAAATCGTATTATTTCAATAGACCGGTCCAAGTTATTATATCCGTTTATTTTATAACGAGGTTTGTGTTTGGATGTCTTGAATTTTTTTTTATTTAAAAGTGACTATTCACGACACAGTTGTGGTTTCTGACGGTTTAGATGCAAAAATTATTTTTTAGTTTTTTGATGTCTAATCACTGCGAAAATACACATTAGTCATTCCCTTTGGGTTATAAATTTTGGTCTTCAATTGAGAATAATAGACTAGCAGTGACTTAATCATGCATATTTTGGAGAAAGAATTGAATTTCAGCTTGGTGTTAATGGAAAGTTGGATCTTGGGTGGGTGGATTAATTTCTAACAAGGACATTCAATGAAATAACCTAATAAAATAGGAGGTGTTACACTAAAAAAATCTAATGGTAAAACATGTAATTGTACAACAAACGAAACCTTATATGTGTATCCCACCAAAAAACTTGAAATTTTAACTTTCTCGACTTTTGAAACTCAGTGTTAAATGTCAAAAAACCGTGTACATTTTTTTAGGAAAACGAGATATGACAATATTTATTTGAATGTTCAGAAACCAAGAAACTAGATTTTATCAAAATTATGTGAACACCTAAAACAAACCATTAATAGTACCTGGGTATCAGTTTTCTCTCTCAACCACGTCAGTTTCTCTCTCCGTCATATCAGCACAAACTAATCCTCACCAAATCTTTAATCATTATCCAATCCACCAAGTCACGCTACGATATTTGTTGTCACGCTATTATTTTTATTCTCTTCTCTAAAACTCTCACAACAATAAACAAAATATATTAAAAATCATTATTATAATTACCCAAATTAATTAATTCATTCGATTTTAATTAACAATTAATATATAAATAGGAAAATATTATTAAAATTTAGGAAACCACGTTACATAGTACATTAACTAGAAATTTAAATACTAAAACTTAAAAATACATCATTAAATAATAAACTTAAAATACATCAAGACGCTTTCCCTCCAAATCGTTGCCATATATTGTCGATCAAATCGGCATGATGGTTCAAATGTGTAATGTGATCATGCAATTGATCTATCATTCTCAAGTAACTGTTAATATCCACTATACGATTAGTGGAATACCGTACCCTTCAATGAATAAACCTCCTCAATGAATCAGCTGAATCAGGTGCAGTAGAGCGTAACAATGAGTCATAGAAAGGACGGTGGTGGCGTACATCGCCGTGTGTGAACCAATGAGTCGGTTGCTTCGACCAGGCGGTGCAGAGGAATAGAAGCGGTTTCAACGAGGATGATGTCATCAAAGAAGCGCAAATCATCAACGAGTGAACACAACACCAGATTTCAGTACATTCATGTGTGCCTTATCTTGCACAGGTACCCTAAATGGGAGTCTGCTGCGTTTGGAGCTACCACAGGAGACATCGCTGAAGAAAGTCCAGAGAGTTTGAGCAGCGGGAAAAGTAAAGATACTGACGACGATGTGTCACGCGACACCGTCGACGAACAAAATAATGTTTGAACTACGTCCTCATCCAGAAGGTGTTAAAAGAGCCACAGGGAAACAACCAGTTCAGACGCAAGTGGAAGAAGACAAGTACATGCGTTAAGAACAGGTAAAAAGGAAACACATTGAAGCTTGAAACAAAATTCCAAAGAGAACTCAACATCAAAAATCTAGACGTACTATTTTCTTTGATGAAGATGGAAAACAAGGACGAGTTCGATAAAGAAACACTTGTTGAACTGAATGAGTTGGCTAAATCAGAAAGACTTCTGTAGGTACTTTTGTTTTAATTTGGAGTTAATGTGTGTTTCGTAGTTTATCAGTATTGTTGTACTAGCATCTATTTAAATTTCGTGTCTGTATTTGTATTGTATTTCGTATCCAGAGTTTATGAGTATTGACTACTGTTTTGTGATTTATCTCATTTTCGTATATGATTTTTTTATTTTTAAATTTAACTAAATCTTAATAAATCGAAAACAATTTAATTAATTATAAAATTCAAACAACATCAATACATTAACCACAATTACATTACAAAACCTAATTAATTAAATTACAATTTAACTAATCATTGACCATTTCGACTGTTCCAAATATTAAGTTATTTTTTTGACATTTGGAGCATTATGGACTATATCAAAGAGCTATTTAAACGATCTGCATTTCTTTTAGTGGAATCGCAGATGGTCAGTTGCATTTGCATCATTTGAGTTAATTGGAAACACTCACCGTTTTATAGTGGTAGGGTTGTGTACATCCGACCCCCCTTACCTCGCTGAGGCGATAGCCTCTTCCAAGGCATTTGGGGTTATGTTGATGTTGACAATTTAACTAATCAATACATTAATCTAAATATATATATATATATATATATATAATATTTTTCTTTTAAGTTAGAAAAAAATCAACCAATATGGGGAAGGGGGCAACGTCGCCCCCCGGATGGGGAGCCCGATAAATACCACCCATTAAGGGTGGTCTAACATTACCTAGTGTCACCGGTCGTGTTAGGAGTCCTTTAGAGACTCTCAAATTTCAACTTTTTCGAGCTTTGACCTCGCCAAACGCTCTATCCCCACGGGGAAGATTGAAAACACCAACACAACCGTACAACTCCCTCGGTTTCCCGCAGAGTTTAAACAAGCACAAACGAAAACGTACACAATAACAACGTTGGCGGAATTGAACTCTTTTATTCCCATAAACAATAGAATTACAATCCCTAAAGGGGTGGAGGAAGGAAGGAAACAAACACAAGGACCATTAGAAACCTTATCCTAATGGTGGCGCCCTTTCCACAGGTTGGAGGTGCACCCTTATATATACATGTTGTGAGCCTCCCACTACATGTACTTCGTGGGAATCCATGATCCCCACTACACCTCTAACTCTCCTTTGGTTGTGAAGGAGTGGGGCAAAACCGAATGCCCACTCTCCCCACTAAGGCCACTCTCTCTAGTGCCTCCTATAAATCACGCATGGGCTATAACCGAACCAAACGGTTATAGACTTGGTCAACCTTGACCAGAACGTGGGGAACATGGGTAACATGTTGGCTGGTTCGGTTTTTCTCCAAAACCGAATGCACACGTTGGAGAGGCATGCATTAGTGGGGCTTGACCCGGTCAGCCCACTCATGCCACCTCCGTTCGGTTATGGACCCGTTCCATAACCGACTCCTATTTTTAAGGACAAGCATAACCGATCCCTACTTTTAAGGACAAGTATAGTCGATCCCTATTTTTAAGGAGGACAATTTTGGCCAACCCAAATTTTCCCCGATTCGGTTACGGACCCGTTCCATAACCGAATCCTATTTTCAAGGAGGGCTTGCCTAACCGTTCCCACACGATCAGCAATCTCTCTTGACTCGTTCTCAGCCCTTGCTGACCCACACGCATGTGTCTTGGCTTCCCAAACATCCGCGCCTCTAGTTCCTAGGCTTTGCCCGCCCACGCGCGCCTCCAATGCGCACCTATGTGCTGCCCAGGCAATGTCTAGTGCGCGCCCTCATAGCCACAGCCCCACCCCGCGCTTTTCAAACACGTTTGGCTGCCCGCATGTGAGGATGCTCTTCCCAAGTGCCACGCTCGCGCCATGTTTGCTGATGCTCTTTGACCTTCGCTTGGGTGTACCCGGACTCCAAGCCTTGGTGCTTTTCTCCGCGCCCCGCGCTCCAAGCCACCAATCGTGCTATAGACTTTAGAACATCCGTGTCTTCGCCTCGCTCGCACGCATGTGGCCCAAGCATAGCTTCCTCGCGCCCGCGCTACCACGCACGTCCTCGGATTAGGCTTTCCACTCCATGCTCGTAATCTCGGCTGCTAGCCTCCTCGCACGAATTTTTGCCGCTGCCTACCACTTGATCCCTTTCACGCCTTGCCTCGCGTGTACGCATGCCTGCGCATCTCGAATCTCCTTGGCGCTTGCCCTGCAAACCCCAGGGGGTACTTGGGCTACCCCCGTTGCTCACCTCACGCCTCGCGTTTGGTTTGCCTTGTGTGTTTCGTAGTTCCTTGTGATGCTCCAAGCTCACGAACCTGGCCCGGTATGGCGCACCCTCGGGCATCCCCGAGTTCAACCCGGTGACACCTAGCCATGGGAACGTAAAAGTTTATTGTTCAACAAAGTGATGAGCCAACGGAGTATTCGTGTTGACAGAAGCGATTTATACCTCAGTGCTTGATCTGCTGAATAGTCCAACAAAGAAAATGGTCTAAAATCTTCAAATCCAAAAGGTTCAATTCTAAACTTAACTTATTCTACGATTTTTCAACTTCTCAGTTCCATATGGAGCCCCTTCCGATTGTAAAAGTACAACGTACCTGGAGATTACCATGTCCATTTGATAGCCGACTTTGATTTCATTTGCATACAAAAAAGCGCAACACCAAAAAGTGAGATCTTCACAAGTAAAGCTTACGACTTGTTTACGCATGTGAAATTAAGCAAACATTAGGATCGATATTTTGTGTGCAATATATAACTTATTCTGATAACAGAGATCTTCATGAAACAAATTAGCGGAATCACACTGGCACAGATTTCTTTGATAAAGCCATGACATTGAAGTTGATTGAATTGGGATTTTTCTCCATCTTCTTCTTTATAACTTTGACAGTGTCCTGTAATAGAAAAGGCAGCAGGGTCAATAAAAGGATGTTCAATTGCGCAACTGCATACATTCCTACGTCCTACCTGAATATCGAACATTAGTTAACCAAAATGGCTTGTTTCTTGGTGGTCAAAAAGGGCCATGAGATTGGCCTGCAACTTAGTCTCACTGAACTTAGTGACGTTCTACCGGAGCTATGATGATACTATGTAACAGGACTGAAAATAAGTCTTAGTAATGGAGCTCGAGTAATTTTCTAATGACCAGCCTTGAATACCTCGGGCATAAAGGCTAAAAAGATAACAAGTCAAGCTTACATAACATGGTCAATTGGTCATTTAATGCTCAACGCCTCAACCAATGTAGATGCCTCATTTCCATGTCATTCTCTAAAATATCGCACTCAAATGTGGTTCGGCCATTGATAATGCAAATAGCCTATTTGCCAATTGATAGATTAAACCCACATTGCCCAATAATATCCCTGAGCTTACCGCCCTCACTTCTATGCTAGAAGAAAACAATGAAAATCGATATGGCAAAACAAAACAAAAAAAAGCGAACGGAATTAACTTTAGTCATTTGGTCATTGGGAGATGCATGTATGGAGATCCAGGTAAAACACACTCCCTGATCTAAGCATCATATCCTGGTATGAAAGTTAATTTTTTTTCAACGTGCAAAATTGTTGCACAATATTGAAAGATGCATATATGGAGATCCAGGTAAAACACACTCCCTGATATTAGCTATCTTATCCTAGTGGGAAGGTTAAATCTTTTTCTACAAGCAAAATTGTTGCACAAGTTCCAGTTAAACAAAGATTAAAAAGAGAATTAACAGAAAACATGCATGCAACAAAATGAAAGTATTACCTGCAATAGTGTTTCCTGAGAGGAAGGACCATGTGACATTGGCTGGAGCTTCATTCCATCAATTTCATATAATTCACCTATGCAAAGAAACAACCTTCAACGCAATGCAGATATAAACAATATATTTCCAAAAGGTTGGCGGGAGTGGTAGCTGAAAATTCTATAATTCAAAAGAGGGGAGAAAGATGGCTAACCATCAATACATGCAAAACACACGTAATGTTCGTCCACAACATGAGTTGCCTGTAAAATGGCCACACATTATTAGAGGCAAGAGAATAACCTAAAACATACCAATACATGATAATGCACCACAACTTCATAAGCGAACATGACAAGTTAAAAATAGTAAAAATAATGATAAGTGAAAGATACAGATTATAGAAAGAAAAAACTTATTCAGACTTTCAGTGAAATTATTCTTAAAAATACATGTTTCAATGGCAATATTCTTGAGGAATCAAATAATAAAGCAAATTCTGAACAAGATAAAAGTTAAAACTTAAATTGCTGAGCTATGATTTGCAAAATTGCAACCATAAGCCTGAACAAGAAATGAAAGCCTGAACCTCAAAATAGCTTTGTCAGTAGTGGATCTTAAAACAAACAACCCACTGCTTTCTATTAAGGAAGAGAGGAGAACATCATGTAGTGTACCACCTAAAGCACTAGGAAAGGTAAAAGGAGTGCTTATATGGCTGGGGATAGATAGAAGAAAAATTACTTCTGTTTCACCAGAAGAAGCTGCTACAGAATGAGCATCCTCCATCTCCCTATCCTCTTCAAGAAATGCAGCTCTCTGAACATGGGCAAGATAGCAAAGAACCAATTTGGATGGGTTACATAGAAGAGTCAATTATATCAAAACACAAACAAAGGTGACAACGACAAATACAAGTTATACAAATTGACCAACAACGTCAACTTTCTAGTTATGGGTGACAACTGACAATAACAAACCTCAGATGGATTCATTTTTGCTGTTGCTTTGAAAAATCGATCGAGATATGATCCTTCAACTGAAAAAATAAAAACAAGATTGATCATATTCATACCAGACACGGTAATGGATTAGAATAGATAAAACGTTTGCCTCACCTTGTATATGCCACACATGCCCTAGAAGATGTGAAATGAAAACTAGTTTAACTGGTTAACCTATTCTAATCCAATCCTTATTCTGTCATCCCTATCCCAGTCAAAAGATACAGGAATTTTTGTTTACCAAAGATCCCCCAGGGAATTAGGGTTAGGTCGTCAATCACTAGACACGTATTGGAACCTTTGGATCTCTTAACAAACGTTTTCCTAGGTGTAAACAGTAAGACATTAATCAATGATAGATACGTGCAGGAGCAAACGAGCAATCCCACTCTGTCTTGCTTTACCAAAGTTGAATGACTACTGTCTTAAATAAAGGCTTAAATTTAAGCCTTTTATTTTTTCTAGAAGTTTATTCTAAATCTATTGATTATTAAGCAACAAAAACCATTAGTACTTGAACATAAACAAAAGACACGTACGTAGGTTGATTTGTGACTTGACGTTTCCAACAGCATGAAGAAGGCCAATCGTGCCACAAGCATTCCCAACAGTTTGTTTCATGAAGTAAACATTTTCACTTGGTTGCTGAAAATATATATTGCAAGCGCAGGTTAACTACAAGTACCAGAAGATATGCCACCAACAATAATAAAAAACTAAGACAGATAATCAGAAAATATTCAAAGCATCATTCCAGTGTCCATATTCTAAATTGTAGGCCTGAAGCACAGGTTTAATTTTTTCCTGAATTTAATTGACAATTTTTATGCATTCTTGAATGAGGTCATAATATCTGTTCTTGTAAGACAAAATAAAAGCATACCAGATAAGTTGAACTCTTCAACTAAATTTATATTTGTAACAGTTGACAGTAAAGATCCAAAGGAAAACCCCCTAAATGATACAAAAGAAACAAGTACAATGGTGTCATATTTTTGCTACAAAAAAAAAACAAAACCATAGTGTTCATTTGTTAATGGTTCACATCATGATGTGTTCTAAGCTATTGGTTTGAATAAGTTGCGGATCAAAGTTTAAGGATTTTAATAAGACCTTTAAAAAGATTCCTTCCTTATCCTCTCTAAAAAATGATAATTCAATGGTCAAAGAGGTGAATCTCTTCATATTTCACTTAGAATTACTTTTTTTAAAATTACTATTTGAGTTTAATTCTTGGAAGTGAAGTCAATGACATCTTCAGCTAAAAGAAAATGTTGTTAGAAACAAAAGGAACCAAAAGAAGGCAACATTAGTATATTACATCATGCTAATGTACCCCTATCAAATGAAAAACCAGGTGTTAACAATAAAACCACCTCCATCAGAGACCACAGACCATGTTCCTTAAGAAGCTATTCTACACTTCTACCAAAGAAGAAATGGGAAACGGTTACTTATTAATCCCTAAAAATAATCAAATCTACAAACATCAACATTTTACAAATGATAATACGAACCAACTCCTAGTAGAAAACCATAAACTTAAAAAACAAACCAGCCGTCCCAAACAGAAACCCATTAAACAACCTTACTACCGCCTTCGGTGGACCGCTCCACCTCCCGCGGCTTCTCGTCTTCACTCTGCATCACAAAACAACACCAATCAGGCAATCACCTCCTCCAATCCCACCAAAACCATCGCTCGATCACCTGAGCGGTGTAGGGGAACAAGAACAGCACGGCGAGGACCGGCTTCGGGACCATATCGAGCAGCTCCTCGTCAAGGCCGAAGACGTCGCAGAGCTCCGCCTCGTCCTCTCGGAGGCCGAGGCCCCAAAGGAACTGCAAAGCGCGAACGCGAGTCAGGGACGTGAAACCCTAGAAGGGGGATCGAGGGATGTTGGGAGGTTTCTGACCTGGTTCATGACGTCAGGGTTGGATTCGAGGGGGATCCATCGCTTCTTCCATTCTGGGGAGTCGGGCGACGACGCCATTGGAGAGGAGAGGGAGAAGGAAGGTGGTGGAATCGGAGTTGGAAGGCGTGAGAAGAGGAGAGGGGAGGGCTTCAAAAGAGGTGGGGACTGAACTTTCGAATGACTTCTCAGTTGAGTAATTAATATGCGTCCGGTGTGGAGTTTTTAGACTATGAATTTTGTAAGTATCAATTCAATCACATCTTAATGGAACATCGGGACTTTGTTATTCTAAAATAAAATCGTAAATATAAAAAGGTACTTCAATTTGATAAAGTAAACATGTCTAAAACATGTCAATTCTATTATTTTGCACATCTAATAAATCTGTCATTTCACAGTATGCACTTTTGGAGCGGAAGCAACAAATTTGCACTAAATTTAGATACAACATACAAGTTATGGAATTTCTAAAATTAAAGTTCATAAACTTTTATTGTTTTGGATACCATTATACCAATCAACCAGAATTCATTCAAATTTTTTCCTCATATTCCTACCCTTAAGCATAACGACCTAAAGTAGACTACTAATTAGTAATTTGGAGAAAGAAAAAAACACTTTTATTAACAAGCAAATGTGACAAACATGAAACAACCGAGGCTGACCGAGCAGTAGGTCACTACCCTTTGATTGGAATGGATCAAGTATCAAATCGAGCATGTGATTTACATGTTCAGATTCAATTGAGGAATATGAAATTCTTTTCAAAAGAACAGGCATGTGGTAATTAAGATGGATCATCATTAACATACCAATCAACTACTAGTTTTTGAATCTACGCTATTATTAGATCTACCACTTCATACATTAGACATACACAAGAAAACACATCTTTATCCTTGAATATGACCTATTTCATATTCCTCCACTTGACCACTTCCTTATCGTTGGTTTACTTACGAATCTCATCATTCATAAAAATGAAACGAGAGAGAAGAGAAACATAAATTGGAACTCCATGAGTAGGTTTATTTTGGAGAAGAAACAAAGCAAACATTCATGAGAAAACGAGCCAACATCATTAACTTGCCAATGATGATGCGCAGACTTTTACACTGGGAAAAAAATACTATAACAACATGCCTTATTCCCCACCGTATTTCGGTTTTCTTTTCTCAGCAAATGCTGCAAGACCTTCTAGTCGATCCTTGGTGTTCAACAAGTTCTCATAACATTGTTCTTCTAGTTCTAACGCTGAGGAAATCTGACGTTCCATTCCTTCGTTAATCGCACGCTTAGCCATCTTTAAAGCCAATGGACCCTGCAGGATACAATCTATTAGCTCCAATCCAAGAAAAAGAAGTGGATAGAAAATAGAACAGTGAAAACATTTAAGCTCCTAATCCAACATAACTCTCATGGTAGAGTACTTTTAGGTACTGCCCATCTAAAAACGACAACTATTTCTCTAACCAAACTAGGGGCAACCTTATTTCCTGAGATTTGACGACTCGTGATCGTCATTGACAGAAATGTGTTGTACATAGTATAAGAGAAAGTATGACATATAAAACTAGCATGAGGTACGTACTTGAAAAGTCTTCTTAATCTAAGTTACATGGAGTCCATGTCATTAAGGTCGATTACATATAATAGTCAGCATTTTTTTTGGGAATTGACCGAAAGCCCAATTTGTAACTGCTTTTAGAAGGGAACGACTTCAGAATATTTTGTACCTTTAGTCACATTTCAAACATTTATAAGTAATTACATGCAACTGATACAACTATAATCAATGAATCATTTCCAACTGTTAATGAACTGAAACTAAAACCTTTGGTAAAAAATTGCATGCTAAAAGAGTGCATGTCGAATCATTTGTTAACATGATAAATGAACATTATTGGCTAACATGACGTCCTTGAAGATAGCCACGAAAAGTTTATTAAAACAATTACCTTTTGATTTATATCTCTAGCAACTTCAAGAGCCTTCAAGTAAGCTTCACCAGCTGGAACACAGTAATTGACCAGTCCTGCAGCAGATTACATGCACATATTTGGCTGTTTGCCATGGTCCAGTGAAATCTTTTTCGTGGAACAGATTTTGTATAACAGAAAAAAGGGTAAAAAAACCTTTCGAGAGTGCTTCTTTAGAATCAATCTTTCTCCCCGTGTATATAAGCTCCTTAGCAAACGATTTCCCGATTATTCTGGGAAGCCGCTGCGTTCCCCCAGCACTGAATAGAAGGATACTTTAAGAGCAACACATTGAAAAATAAAAGAAACGGCGAAAAAAATAAAAAAAATCTAGAAAATATGTTGCATGTAAGCAAAAGCAAGTCGAACACTGTAACACTTAAATGTTGACTAACTGAATACATAAGTAGGTGCATGGAGAGAAGGCAATAACAATCGGATTTATCTAGAGTTCTAGACATTGCACAACAATTTCAACAAGGAAAAATTCCACCATATTGATGTTCCATGTCCAACAAAGATTCTACACATCCAAAAAGTGTTCTACATAGTCTACAGCAAGCTCCAATTCCGTTTCTTTAGTTTATCACTCAGGGGAATTATATATTGTTGTCAAATAACTAGAAGTGGATGACAAAGAACAAATGTAGTTACTCTGTCCACAAACAAAAACGTTTTTGCTTGGAATGGGCAAGAAGACGATCCACCAGTGTTCATAATGCGAATCGAAGACGGTAGGGTAGGAGATGGGCAAGGCTCCAGACGGTAGAACACTTTTGGATTCTAGCTGGGAGCCTTGAGAACAACCCTGCTGATAGTGCGTCGTTGCTTAGGTGGACATTACTTGGTTTGCTACTCTACTATACCTAAGATATACTTGAGTCTATTCAAGAAACAAATCTTACATTCATGACTTGATACATCCAGATTGGTCTGCTCCTAACATGATATAAAATTACAGAAAGTGATGTTCCCTCCTTTCATCACTAATATGAAAAGAAAAAAAAATCATGAACCCCAACACCCATTATCTAGTTACAAAGGATAAGGCAACACCAAACGTAATAAGCATGTGCTAAGGAATGATGTTTGGTCATTAAATGCACAATGAAACATGAATTCCTTTTTTGTATCGCAAATACCAAAATGAAGTTACTAATATTTTCCTACAATTGATACAAGTAATATACTATGTCCTATAAGACAGTAGATGAAGAGCAACAAATTAGAGAAAAGGGTCAAGGGAACAATAATGACCATATTAGGAACATAGTTTCTCTTTACATATAAACTAATATGGAGAAGATTTCCAACTATAGGTTGACAGCATGACGAAGAGTAATAAGTACCAATATCTACTATCTAGTGACATACCCAGGTATAATAGCCAACCCAGTCTCAGGTAGAGCAAAGATTGCTTTCTCACCTGAAATGCTTGTAAATAAAAAATAAAGCTTAAAATAATAAAAGTTAACAAACAAAAAATAGAGCTTTGAAAGTACTGCAAACAATATCATAAATTTAGATACCGCATATTCTTAGATCACAGGAGAGGGCTAACTCCATGCCACCTCCTAATGCTGCCCCCTCGATAACAGTTATTGATGGGACAGCAAGCTCCTGCTCAAATCAGTCCAAATCAGAAAATTAAAACATTCAGGAAATTGGATAAAAACAATCAAAAATAAAAAATCTAACTAAAACCCTTTTTTCTAAGTTTACAATTCTATATACAAACATTTTATGCATAAATATTTTTGCTATAATTATACATAAAGTTGCATGAAACAAGATATAGATCTTTTAGAGGACCACTCGATAATCAATATTGTGGTCGTATTAAAAAGTAGAGGATTTGGCACACTTGAGCTGCCCTTGTACAGAAGATTCCTATTTTCCACACACTTGAGCTCACAATGTGTCAAATGTGGGTTATAGTTAGATTAAAAAAACTTAGTCAAAAATATCCACTCAATGGGGATAAGCCAATAATAGATGGTGTTCTTTGAACTATTCATTGCAATGTTATTTAGTTATCACCGCAGATTAGTAGGACACGCACGTAATGGTGACGATCCACTAAATGTTGCTTAAGTAATTTTCGCTTGTTGCTGATAAAATACTAAATCATCAAATGTGTGAAACCATAACATCAACTTTCGTGTTGCCACAAAAAGAGCACAATCTATAAATCATGATTCACGTGTTTACTCAATACCTCAAAAGAAGAGAATCTGCTCCTCAAGGCATTAACAAAATCTCGAACTTCAACGACACTCATGAGCTTCCGCTCCTGCAAAACAAAATATGTCCTATCAACTAATTCCATGTATGAAAAGAAATAATCATGAATCTTAGATCAGTGATTTTCTATATTAAACTTGGTTATGAAACGAAGAACAAGAGTTAAATGTGATCCTACAACATGCCCATAGAATAATAGTTGAACTAGCTAGCTACCAACTTTGAAGGAACTTGTTTAAAGTCTATGCCCATCATCACTTGCATCCTACTCATATTACAACAAATACTACTATAAAATCCATACATTAGCGATTCCCAAAAGATACAGAAAGAAAACAAAAAAAACGTATTCAAATTGTAAGAAACCTTTGCTTACTTTAAGGTTGGCACCGGCACAGAATACTCCTGACACAGAGCTTGACACCAACACAACATTAACAGAAGAATCCTGAGCAATCTCCTCAACTGAATCTCTCAAGCCACGAAGCATCAGCTTGCTGATGGCGTTCTTCGCCTCCTTCCTTTCCAACCGCAGCTCCACGATCCCTGCGTCACTACCAACCAACACTAAGCCAAACCTTGAGAATTAAGATCAGTAAAAAGTGACACAAAATTGTTGATTTCACACCTGAATCAGTTTCAGAGAGCTTGTGGATGGCAACTGGGGAAGAAGCAGCAGTCTGGACGATGAGGGTTCTGGCGAATAGGGTGGGGAGGAGGGGGGGCATGGGATTGGGGAGGGATGGTTTGAGGGGATGGAGGAGGCGGGAGAGGAGGGTGGTAGTTTGGCGACGAAGCATGTCAAGGATGAGGATCAATCTATATTGAGACGATGATATCAAGGTAAGCGCAGATATGAGAACGAAGTTGGTAGTTGGCTAGTTAGTAATGTTACTAAAAACAGGAAATCTGAAATTTAATAAGAGTTTTACCAAATTAAAATTCCAAAAATTAAACAATACTTGGGCATAAAGTTTTTGATACAACAAAAATACCATGGGTCTTGCCAAAGCTATGAAAATCTTACACAAGATTTTGAACCGAAAGTACCCCTGCTATTGAGCACCGGAAAATCACCAGAATACAAAGACTGAAACACTCAAATGACACTAGTTTTGCAACTACTTAATTCCCAACACTCATTGTACTAGAACATTGACAAGCAAATAAAACAAAAAACTCATTAACAAACAAATATAAGAAACACACAAGCAAACATGCATCTCATGCCAACATCCACCATTTCCTACCTTAGAGATAAAGCCTAAAACTTAATATCTACAAGTGGGTCTACATTTAGCTAGATGACTACAACAAAGCCCACGGGGGAAGTGGCAATATGACAAATTAAGGTTTTGATTGTCAATTTGTCACTAACTACACCTACTGCTAAGGCTTTATTTGCTGCTACTTTACCCAAGTTGGTAACATATGCAATAACTGTAATTTGGTATTTACGAAAAAGTCTCCTCTTTTAAATATTTGTTATGGTCCCTGTACGTTTCACATAACCAAAGTAGTTCAGGAAGAAGGCAAACCGATTCTGTAATCAGATGGACGGAATTCAAATCTATGTCCTTTACGTTCAAGGCAAATTTGGTCCATTTGTCAGATTCTGGACTATCGAACTCGAAAGTTAGATACATATAGAGATTAATATTTAGTTTACATGTTTGGCCATGTAAGTAATAAATGAAACAATGAGACTAACAAACATCTTGCAAGCAATGTTTAGAATTGCCATGCAAGATATCAGCTTCAAGGGTGATCTACCTTTTACATTATACCACGCCCTTTTTTTGTAAAATTGATTAATTCCCTTTTCTTATCACTATGTTGTTGAAATCCAATCCCTAAACAAACAAACTAAAATATAAAAAACGCAACCTGAACTTCCAAAACGACCCCAAAAAAACTGGAAAAAACACAACTACAAACCAGATCAAAATCTCAAACTCATCAGAAACCAATACCCATAAGAACAGTTCACATCCAAAACACAAATAATCCGGAGAATAAAATCATGCCAAAACCCAAAAACAAATCAAAAACTTGACCCAACAAAATCCAAAACAGGACCCCTAAAAAACAACGATTCGAACAACCAAAATAAAAATTTCCCTTTTTATTAACCTACAAAGATGTGGGAGAGAATGACGCTGCGGAGGCGAGGCAAGGGACGCGGTGGGCAGAAGCGGGAGTGCCTCCTGGTGGAGGCCTTCCCCGGTGAGGATTGGGCCGGTAGGGTTAAGTTCCGACGCCGGAGGAGTTCCACGGAAGAGCTGTATGAGTTTGTTTTGGTATGGGAGAACTCTGAAGAGTCCCTTACCTTACTGCTGTACGTCCGTACTTAAGACTCAAAATATTAGCTTAACTCAACTCGGTTACGCTTAATGTGAACAGAGTGGACATTATTACCATGTCACCGTGAATATATATATAACAACCACCTTATCGGTAAACCACACAGTAATTGTGTCTTATTCAATAAATTAAGAACAAATTACAACCATAACAAGTTAAGAATATGTCTTGGGGTGATGCTTAGGGCTTTCAAATGTGTCATTACACGAAATTCAAACTGAACTTCACTTGAAATTTTCGTGTTCGGGTTGACCTATTTTGCGTTTCGTGTATTTCGTGTCGACCCAAATTAAATTGTAATTTGGGTCGTGTTCGAGGGTTTACCAAATTTGAATTTTGTGTAATTCAGGTCGACACGAAATACATAAAATACTCACCCATATATACATTTAAAAAAAACTAACCCTATCAAACCCCACCCATTTCATTCTTCTCCGAGCCGACACCCATCTTCTCCTCCGCTGAGCGCCCTCCGACACCCATCTCCTCTGAAGCTGCGTCCTCCAAGCCACGCTGAACTCCTTCCCACGCTTAGAATCCAAACCACAATGAAGAAATTAGAGTGCTTAGATAACTGATCTTCTTATAGGTTGATGAAAGAAGTCAAAGAAATAAATGCTTGATGCTGTGATGCCTCGACCAATCGTGGAGTTCAAAAATACAGCAGCTTGTAGAAGAATTAAGCGAGTTGTGCCTGATCTGATCATGTATAATATGATCTTAGACTCGTAGTCTTAGTCTACTTAATAGAGGTCGTGTAAGTTAGACATGATCATGGGCTTATAAATGGTCCGGATCCATTCTCTCCTTTGGTTAGGATCCAAGCCGTTTGTTGTTATCGGGTTAGCCTGTTGACCGGAGGAAGAGTGTGGCCATCGGCCACCATCATTAAAGGTGGACCACACCCTCATATATCATTCAAAACAAATCAACCCAACCGTTTTAACAAACTCTTATTCTCTCCGATTTCTCTCTTCTGAATTCAGTCTCCTTCTCTTCTCAATCACACCCTCACAGCCGTCGAGTCTACTCGAGGTGAAGCTAAGTTTCATCACAACTTGTTTAAGCACAATGAGTTAGTAGGTGTGACTCCTAAAAAGTTTAATAAAAAAATATCCATTCTCACAAATTTGATGGAAAAATAGGTCCCGAGCTAAACCTCTTATTATCCAAATCGGATTGAGCATATCGCGTCTTCAATTGGATGTTATACCCTGTTGTTGATTCCTTCGAATTTAGGTGGGTTGCATATAGTGTGGTAGTTATCTAGATATGTACTGACTAGTTCTATGTATTTTGGTTATTACCCGGATTCCCAATTGCTCTTACAATCTATATCTTTTCGGTAAATTGCACTTGCTCTCATTTTTGCAACTTTGTTTTCGATGTTTTGTATGATCTTATCTTATCAAATCAAACTTGAATTTACTCACATAATTCTTTGCACAATATCGGAGACAATATCGGATGATTGAGACATATATAGTGGACTGAATTCCTAACAGATATCCTTTTTAACTTGTAAACCTTTTTCAATTTTCTATGCTATACAAGATTGTAGGCGTCAAATACAAGGTTCCAACAACTCTATTGACAAACCTATATGACTTCTTTCATGGGACCAAATCTTTTCTGTCAAATCATTCTATTATTTTCTCTCGAATGGAGGCATTGCTTTCAAACCATGGAGGATAATTTGGAAAACCAAATGTCCATCAAAAATAAAATTCTTCCTTTGATTAATTGTCATCAACAAAATTTTAACATTTGACAACTTGATGAAGAGATTCATCCACGGACCAAACGGATGTCCTCTTTGTAAAAGGAACATCGAACCAGTCATACATATCCTTATGAAGTGTGATATCACTTCCCCAACAATATCCTTAGTCAACCCAATGTTTACTTAGCATACGGTGAACCATATATACGACTTCCTTCTAGCTCGTGGACCGAACTCCCATAGATTGCGCATCCATAACTGGCAGACGCTAATACTTGCTTATTGGTGGACGATTTGGAAAACTTGGAATAACTATGTTTTCAGAGCTGCCTCCCACTCTCACGTATTAATGGAGCGTGAATTTACTCTAAATACAGCTCTTTGGATCTTCGCAATTTGAGAAGACCATCCTTCTATCCAAACCTTTGAGGAGTTGCTGGCCAACTTTCACCATGCTATCAGAACTGTCAATTAGTCTTAGTCTTGTAACAGTCTTATTAGATAGATACCTTGGGTGTAGGACATTTTTACTGTAATTGCACTGTAACTTGACTAACGTATTTACATTAGCCCTTTAATTAATAAAACTGCTTTCAAAAAAAAAAACTTGTACACCTTTTCATTCGATTTTTAACTGGACATGTATAATTGACAGACACGTGATCGTTTTGTCTTGTGTTGAGAAAATAGTCGCACATTGCTAAACACAAAAAATGTACAACACTATATAATAAAGTTTGATCTGATACCCTTCACCTAAGTGCTTAGGTTTTGTTGAGGTGGTGGACCAACCAAATTTAACATGGTATCAGAGCGGGTCGATTGACCTGTGGGGGCTTACTCCAACCTATATTGTTCACGCGTGCGAGGGAGTGTTGAGAAAATAGTCCCACATTGCTAAACACAAAAAAAGTATACAACACTATATAATAAAGTTGAATCCACTACCCTTCACTTAAGTGCTTAAGTTTTATTGAGGTGGTTGACCAACCAAATTTAACATCTTGTTTATTTAATTTTTGCTTCAAAATTAGCTTAGTTTAGTTTTACCTATGTTGTCTTAGTTTGATGTAATTATGAGTGTAGACATATTGAACGAACATCCACATCAAACACAAGAATCTCCATTCAATATTCCTAATATTGTTCATGTAGCAGCTGGCAATGTTTATTATTACGTTCCATAAATGGAAGAACTTGACCATGCTATGCTAAGTGCCCAGAAAACTTTGCTCATCACGAAAAAAAATCTCCATCAAAGTAAAGCAATCAACCATTGACGCGGACCCCGTAGTAGGGTGGGGGAAGATATTAAGCGAAACGGCGAAAAAGCGAAATGGAAAACGGCATGAGAACGTTACGTTGCAAAGTGCAGAGAATTAAGAAGAGTTTCCCCTCCTCGATCCCTCTCGCCCGTGACGAGGACTCATCGACACGTTTCTTCCCACTTTCAGTTTCTTGTAGGCAAACGTACAAACGTTGGACTAAATGCTGCACCTCCCACCCTTCGGCCCAATCCACGCCAGCCCCTCCAATCCCCTTCCCCGACGTGTTACACGATGTCTTCTTTCCTCTGCCCTCTTGTCCCATCTCCATGACAAACATTTTAATTATCTCTACCTCTTTCCACATTAATCCAAACGCTTATATAGTTATCTATATATCACTCATGATCGGCTTATCGGAAACAATCTAAGTTTTTTTTTTGTTGATATTTTTCGTCTTCGGAATGCCGATTATAGACGAGCGTAGTTTGTTGTTTGATTACTTAAATAGTCATGTTTCTGGCGACGTCGCCAGAAACAATACGCTGTTCGATTCCTTTGCTTGTTGCACCAACGTAACGCGAACGCAGAACATGCGGCACGACTCGGACGAGTTCCGCATGTTCGCGTTTAAGATAAAGAGGTGCAGCAAGACTCGGAGCCACGACTGAACGGATTGCCCGTTCGCGCACCGCGGGGAGAAGGCGAGGAGACGGGACCCGCGGAAGCACCCCTACGCCGGAGTGGTGTGCGCCGAGTTCCGGAACTCGGGATAGTGTAGCATGTTGGAAATATCAGACCCAGATCAGAACACGCAACGCTGGTTTCAGAACAAATACCAGTAAACACAGAACAAAGAACAGAGAATTTTTGTGGTGCAAAAAACTGCAGCACCGTTTTCTTGGTTTTCTTTTCTTTTATTAGCATCTCGCTATTACAACAATTTAAAACTTACCTAAAAATAGTTTACAAATATGTTGTGGTTTTCCATTTTCTTCCACACCATATCCATAACTACCAAAACAGGAAATTACTTACTAAAACTAATTTTGCACCATAATTGGTGCTACAAAAATATAACTCAGAAATAAAACAATAAACTTAACTAGACACAACCAGCTTAAAACTAACATTCACTTCCCTAAGCTTGTTGTGTCTTCTTCACAATACGCAGACCAATCCTTTCCCTCATTTCAATAAACTTTAATCTTCCCAAATGCTTAGTTAGAATGTCCGCAAGCTGATCATTCGTCCCAACGTGCTCGACCATAATCTTTCCTTCTTCTACACATTCCCTTATGTAATGAAAACGTGTATCGATATGTTTACTTCTGTCATGGTGTACTGGATTCTTACACAGAGAAATAGTGGACTTGTTGTCGATGTTGATCATCACCTTGTCAGGGTTTTGGTTCAAGAGATCCGCAAGAAGAGATCCTAACCAAACTCCCTGACACGCCGCAGATGCTGCTGCTATATACTCTGCTTCACATGAGGATAGTGCAACCACCATTTGCTTCCTTGACGACCAGCTGATCAGATTAGAGCCCAAGAAAAAAACAACTCCAGTTGTACTTTTACGATCATCTACATCGCTGGCCATGTCACTATCACTGTAACCCACCAAACACAGTTTCACTCCTGCTTTTCTTCTCTCATAGTAACAACCCATACCAAGCGTTCCTTTAACATACCTCAGTATATGTTTTACAGCAGCCATATGTTCGGTTTTTGGTGACTCCATGTATCTGCTCACAATGCCAACTGAATAGGCTAGATCTGGCCTAATGTTTGTGAGATATCGCAAGCTACCCACAAGGCTTCTGTACGTGGTTTGATTCACTGGTGGTGAAGAGCTTTTCTTACTCAATTTTAGCCTTGCTTCCATCGGGGCTTGAGTTGGATTACAATCTGCCATACCACATTCTTGAAGAATCCTTTTTGCAAATGCCTCTCGGCAAAATGAGATACCATTTTGCAACTGATGAACTTCTATGCCAAGATAGTAACTCAATAGGCCTAGATCACTCATCTTAAAAATCTCCTTCATCTGCTGCTTGAATTTTCCAACTTCCTCCTCATTACCTCCTGTAATAACCAAATCATCCACGTACACACCAACAAGGAGACAATTCTCCCCTTTGCCCTTTTTGTATACAGCATGCTTAAATGGGCTTCTCTCAAAACCCAGTGACACCATTGTGCTGTCTAATTTTGAGTTCCAAGCTCTTCGAGCTTGTTTTAAACCGTACAAGGCTTTGTGCAACTTCAATACCTTATGTTCACTTCCCTTCTCCTCAAAACCAGGCGGCTGTTTTACATATACTTCTTCTAATTCTCCATTCAAAAACGCTGACTTAACATCCATGTGATGTAGTCGCCATCCTTCTTGAGCTGCTAGTGCAATGAGTAATCTCACTGTTTCAATCCTTGCGACCGGTGCAAACACTTCTTCAAAATCGATACCTTGTTTTTGCACATACCCCTTTGCTACTAAGCGTGCTTTGTGTTTCAACACCTTTCCATCAGGATCCTTCTTCACTTTATATATCCATTTGAGTCCTATGACTCGTTGGCCAACAGGAGGATCTTCTAAACTCCATGTTTGATTGTTGCGAATAGAATCGATCTCTTCCTGCATGGCGCACCTCCAACTTTCCTCCTTGTCAGCATCCAGGAAGTTTGTTGGCTCTTCTGTGCCCAGCAAGCAAAGGCCGGAATATTCAAGTTGCATTGGTTCGGTCACATCGTAAATTTCATGCAAGTTTCGCATTCTTACCGGGGCTTCCCATGATGAAGTTGGTTCCTCAATTATGCCATGTACTGAGGTTGTCTCCGGTGTTGTTTCTCCCTCTGATTCACCTTCCTCCTCTTGTGCTACACTGTGTATTGGAGTGGGCGGTGTTTGTTGTAGTTCTTGTTCACCGATGCTCTCATTGCTGCCTACAGATATAGCTTGTTCATAGTTTACATGAAACACATCATCTGTTGGAATTTTCTCTGCATCTTGCATCATACCCCAGTCCCACGCCTTCTCCTCCTCAAAGATAGCATCACGTGTTATAGTTACCTTTCTAGTGGAGGGATCATACACACGGTATGCCTTCGAACCACTCTCATATCCAATGAACACCATCGGACAACTGCGGGCTTCAAATTTTCTGATGTGGCCATTTACTTCTTTCACATGCACCATACATCCAAACGTGCGCATATGATGTACTGTCGGCTTTCGCTTGTGCCATGCTTCATACGGCGTCATCCCAATCACACTTTTAGTTGGCGCACGGTTCAGTATATACACCGCGGTCATTACAGCTTCTCCCCAAAATTTTGCAGGCATCTTCATACTCTTCATCATGCTGCGTGCCATGGCAACAACTGTCTGGTTCCTTCGCTCGACCACCCCATTTTGCTGAGGAGTATAAGGGGCAGTCAAGTATCTTTTGATGCCCATCTTCTTGCAATAGGCAATGAAATCATTTGACTTGAATTCACCTCCCCGGTCAGTGCGGAACGCTTTCAACTTTGTATTTGTTTCTACTTCCGTCACCACCTTGATCTCCTTGAATGCTTGAAATGCCATATCTTTGGATGTCAACAGTGCAATCCACATGTATCTACTATAGTCATCAACCATCAGTAGAAAGTACCTGTTGTCACCCGCAGTTGAAGGTGTGATGGGCCCGCACAGATCACCATGTACTAGTTCCAACACCCCGCTTGCTCTGAAATTTGCCTCTTGTGGGAATGGTTTGCGGCGTTGTTTTCCAGCTAGACAACCATCGCACAACTGTTCTACATGGTTAACTAGCGGAAGGCCTTCAACCAAGGCCTCCTGGCCTAGTTTGCGCAATGCTTGGAAGTTTAGGTGCCCATAGCGTGCGTGCCATCTCCAAGCATCATTGTCGAGGCGTGCCATCAAACACACTGGTTGTGCAAGATTGAGATTAAGGATGTACAATCTGTTCCTTGCTCTCTCGACTCGAACCAGCAATTTCCCCTTTCTATCAAACACACACAGGTAGCCGTCTTCCAACACGACTTTGCATCCGCGCTCCTCGAGTTGACCCAAACTTATGATGTTGCTGGTCAGCTTCGGTATGTAATACACATCGGTTAGTGCCTTGTGTTCACCTGTGTGACCCTCAATTATCACAGTGCCTCGACCACCGATAGGCACCGCCGAACCATCACCAAATTTGACCGTGCCTCCGATAGATGTGTCAAGTTCGGTGAAGTACTTCCTACAACCAGTCATATGATTGCTAGCACCTGTGTCAAGGTACCAAACATCCTTCTCATCCACTTGCAGATGGAGTTGAACGTTCTCCTCCATGAGTGTTATTTCACCAATTGTTTCTTTCTTGGTTTCCATCAGTTCACAAGTTTCAAGCATTAGTAGAGCAGGCTCATCATCTCCTTTCTCTGCCACAAACGCCTTCTCCTTCTTGGGCTGGCGGCATTCTGATGCAAAATGCCCATATTCTGAACAGTTAAAACACTTAATTTTGGATTTGTCAAACTTTCGATATGGCCTTTTTCCTTTATCATTTCCGCGCCCACTTCCTTGGCTATACCCATGCCCGCTGCCAGAACCTTCACTCCCCTTGTTTTCTTTTATGGACAGTGCTTCCCATTGTGCACGTGTGAGCATCACCTGCTCTTCTTCTTCCTTACGATCTCGCCGCCCCTTCAGATTCTCCTCAAACACCCTTAACCGTCCTATCGCCTCTGTAATGGACATAGCCGACATATCTCCCCATTGTTCTATCGTACCAATGATAGGGAGAAATCTATCCGGTACGGCACTAAACAATTTCTCAACAACCGTACTGTCCTTCAATTCTACTCCAAGGGAGCGGATTTCACCCACCGTGCTGGTGAGTTTCTGAGAGAACTCAACAATATTTGTAGAGTCTTCCATGATAATACGATCAAATTGCCGTTTCAGAACTTGTGCCCTTGCTTTTCTGACACGGTCCTCGCCTACACTCATCTCCTTGATGGCCTCCCATGCTTCCTTTGCTGAACCCCTCTCCGCAATTGCCATCATTACATTGTCTGACACGGCCTGGGAGATTGCAGCTAGGGCGCCATGATCTTTATCTTCTTCGATCGGTACTTCACCCTCTATTGCCTGCCACACACCCAGTGCTCGCAGGATGATCTTCATTTTTACAGCCCACAGGCCATAATTCGTGTCACTTAGCATGGGATACTGAATTGGCACAACACCTCCTCTCGCCATTGCTTTCGGCGGTTGGGTCTTCTTCTCCTCGGTTTTATCTTCCATTACCTTCAACAGTCTGGCTCTGATACCAAATGTTGGAAATATCAGACCAAGATCAGAACACACCACGCTGGTTTCAGAACAAATACCAGTAAACACAGAACAAAGAACAGAGAATTTTTGTGGTGCAAAAAACTGCAGCACCGTTTTCCCGTAATTTTTTTATATAATAATAAAAATAAAAAAAATTCGAAATTTAGGAAAAAAAAAATTTTTTTTCCAAAAGTACTCCGATCGCGGGTGTAACCCGCGATCCGTGGAGGCACGGATCGCGGGTGTGACCCGCGATCCGTGCTCCACGGATCGCGGGTCACACCTGCGATCCGTGGAGCACGGATCGCGGGTCACACCCGCGATCCGTGTTCCCGCCAAAAAAAAATTTTTTTTTTTTGATTTTCGGTTTTTTTTTTGTTTTTTTGTTTTTTTTATTTTTTATTATAATTATTTGTAATCTTTTTTTAAATCTTTTTTTTTCAAAATAAGTTTTCTAATTTATATTATTTTTCTAAATTTTTCAAAATTATTTTTAATTTTTCCAATAATCTACCTCCAAATCACGTCGATAACCCGGCGTATTGAAATGTTAGGGTATTTTATACAATATAAAAACAAAATTTCTTAGTCAGAATAATAAATTATTTACAACTGAAAATTAAACAAACCATAAAACTAATTAAAACAAAAAATTGGTAACGTTGTCAAAAATTCGTAGGGTGTACACACATTACAAACATTTTGGAGGTCGATACAGCAAAAAATTAAAAACACAATTAAAAAATTTAAAAAATTAATAACAATTACAAAACATATTTTGAAAGCAAATATGATAAAAAACATAGTTAAAACGATTTTAAAAAAATCAAAACATCAAAACACTACGACTAAAATCCGGGACTTTTTTTATTTTCTTTTATTGTTTTTGTTTTTTTCGGTTTTCTGTTTTAGTTTTTTTTCTTCTGTTTTTTTTTTAATTATTTGTAATCTTTTTTGAAATCTTTTTTTTTTCAAAATATGTTTTCTAATTTATATTATTTATTAAAAAATTTTAATTTTGTTTTTAATTTTTTCAAGAAACGACCTCCAAATCACGTCGATAACTCGGTGTGTATTGAATTGTTAGGGTATTTTATACAATATAAAAATAAAAAATTCTTAGTTAAAATAATAAATTATTTACAACTGAATATTAAACAAACCATAAAACTAATTAAAACAAAAAATTGGTAACGTTGTCAAAAATTCGTAGGGTGTACACACATTACAAACATTTTGGAGGTCGATACAGCAAAAAATTAAAAACACAATTAAAATTTTTTAAAAATTAATAACAATTACAAAACTTATTTTCAAATATATATATATATAAAACATAGTTAAAATGATTTGTAAAAAAACAAAACATAAAAACAAACAGAAAACCGAAAAAAACAAAAACAATAAAAGAAAATAAAAAAAGTCCCGGATTTTAGTTGTTTTGATGTTTTGATTTTTTTAAAATCGTTTTAACTATGTTTTTTATCATATTTGCTTTCAAAATATGTTTTGTAATTGTTATTAATTTTTTAAATTTTTTAATTGTGTTTTTAATTTTTTGCTGTATCGACCTCCAAAATGTTTGTAATGTGTGTACACCCTACGAATTTTTGACAACGTTACCAATTTTTTGTTTTAATTAGTTTTATGGTTTGTTTAATATTCAGTTGTAAATAATTTATTATTCTGACTAAGAAATTTTGTTTTTATATTGTATAAAATACCCTAACATTTCAATACGCCGGGTTATCGACGTGATTTGGAGGTAGATTATTGGAAAAATTAAAAATAATTTTGAAAAATTTAGAAAAATAATATAAATTAGAAAACTTATTTTGAAAAAAAAAGATTTAAAAAAGATTACAAATAATTATAATAAAAAATAAAAACAGAAAAAAAAAACAAAAAAAAAACCGAAAATCAAAAAAAAAAAAAAAAATTTTGGCGGGAACACGGATCGCGGGTGTGACCCGCGATCCGTGCTCCACGGATCGCAGGTGTGACCCGCGATCCGTGGAGCACGGATCGCGGGTCACACCCGCGATCCGTGCCTCCACGGATCGCGGGTTACACCCGCGATCGGAGTACTTTTGGAAAAAAAAAATTTTTTTTCCTAAATTTCGAAATTTTTTTATTTTTATTATTATATAAAAAAATTACGGCCGTTTTCTTGGTTTTCTTTTATTAGCATCTCGCTATTACAGCAATTTAAAACTTACCTAAAAATAGTTTACAAATATGTTGTGGTTTTCCATTTTCTTCCACACCATATCCATAACTACCAAAACAAGAAATTACTTACTAAAACTAATTTTGCACCATAATTGGTGCTACAAAAATATAACTCAGAAATAAAACAATAAACTTAACTTAAAACTAGCTTAAAACTAACACAGCAAGGGGCAGCACTGCGAGTTCGCGCACGGGGTTTTCGAGTTCTGGTTGCACCCGTCGCGGTACCGGACGCGCCCGTGCAATGCCGGCGTGCACTGCCGGAGGAAGGTGTGCTTCTTCGCGCACACACCGGAGCAGCTTAGGGGTGGGGAGAGGTATGAGGGGGTTGGGGAGGTTTGCGACGAGTTGGGGTTGGATGGTGGGGAGGAGAGAAGCAAAGGTGGTGGCAGAGGGGAGTTGTCGGATTTGCCGGATATTGGTTGGATTTTCGAACTCGTCAAATGATGATCATGATTTTTGCAACGATACCTTCCATGTTGGCTTTACCCACGTTAATATATATCCTTTAATTTGAGATATCATCATAAATAGGCTTCAACTTGAACATTTTAATGTAAACTACATTCTTAACATTGATGATATCTTCTTCGATCACATTTTACATCCCTAGAAGAAAAATGAAATCTCTAGGTCAAACTTGTTTCTTTAACATCTTTAGTTCGAATATTTCATTTTTATCTCGGTTTATGATCAATCACTAGTGCAGAAAAACTCACATACGTCGAATATACATGTGTATATACGATGGATTTATGCGTCGATCGTTTAGAGATCCGACGTATATATCGTGATGCATATTTCCTATTCTACACTAGTGAATGATACAATTGCAGGTGATTTTGATATCACTAAAATTTATTAAGTAGGTGCAAATCTCTTACTAAATATATATATATATACATGTATATATATATATATATATTCCTTTGCTTTCTTGAAAGCATTGCTATTTTACCAAGGAAGCAAATGAAAATACACGTAAACCCCATAAAAATGGAGGTACAAGATGCGAAAGAATTTTTTTGTTAACAAACCACTGGTAGGATTATCTTTAGTTGACCAACAGTTTATCATCCCAACTGAAAGCTACCAACCGTTGCGCGCAAACTAACTTAACTAAACCCTCAACAAACTTCTCTTACTTGGAAACAATTCAAACTCAAACAAACACTCCCTTTATATATAGCAGCTTATAAGCACGTAAGCTCAGTCACCAAAATCAAAAGTCCCACCAACCCCACAATAGCAACCAACCGGAACGTCGGTCACTGCCGGCGTGCACTGCGGTGAGTACCGACGGCGACACCACTACAAGTACTATATATCCTTTCTTCTGCTTCAACTTCGCGGTCTACACTTGCGAGCTGGCTCACGGCCTCCTCGAGTACTGGCTCCACCCCGTGTACTAAAAGACGAGAATGTGCCCCGAGCGCGAAGGCTCCACCCTGTACGTAGGATGAGCAAGATTGCTAGAGTTGATATATGCAAGCTTGGTATAGATATCTCGTTACAACCGTTATTTGGTTTCTTGTTCTTCTTCCTATATAGTTAAGTTGATTGTAGCTCTTGCATCGGTTCTGTGTTTTTTGATTTTGATTGTAGTAGAGGCTAGAGAACGTCATTTAATGGAATTCAGTCAAGATAAAAAGTTAAGAGATTCCGTAGTATTAAGTTGGAGGATGTTTGATTGGCCTGCAACTTCAAATTGATGATCGCATATTTTCCGCTACAAGTCCAACTGATATAATCATTATCTTTAGCTAATTTCATCCTATGGAATAGTTCGGGTTCCAAGACTTCATATTTGCTCCGATTTTTTGTTATATTAAATTTTGTGTTTTGGTTATTTTGAGAAATTGTCTTTTGGTTGTTAGTGCTTGTGTTATCAGTTTTTAACTTTTAATGATAGTAATGACTACAATTCAGAGTTCGGTATATTAATATAAATCCGAGTAGAATTAAATCTTGATCAAACTGCCGAAGCTGGGCCATTAGTTTTCTACTTTTAAATTGGGCTTATTTTATTTACAACTGTATTTTTTATATGGAGCCCAGCTAATGCCTGAAAATTTCGGGCCTTCACGGACCACTGTGTAATATTTTGGGTCAATTACATTAATAATTTTTTTAATGAAATTTACACAACATCTACTATCTCCTGTCTAATTGTTCATTCAGTTATACTCCTATGTGGCTATTTCACCTCTTATAACCTTTTGATGGATCAGTTTACCTGAAGTAATAAGTTTCCTAGATTGTTATAGAACTATCGTTAAATATATTAATTACTCTCATCCACACGCTTTACCTCACATCTCTCACAATACTTTATCCTTATTTCTCATTCTATCATCCACGAAAATGTTGTATACCATAAGAGAAAGCTTCAAATATTTAAGATAACGGAAGGGGCATAATTACATGGTTTGCATACGTACCCTTGCTTGCATTCATCACGTTTCCTCGTAGGATTAGTGTTGTCCTATTCTAAAACTTTTCCTATGGAAACCCTCCAACTTGAGAGTGACATCTAAATACCACCAATGGACTCAAATCATCAACGTAACCTCCCAACTGAGATACCACCGGCCACTTGAGTTCTCCGACTTCATCATGTTGCGTGGTACCCTTGAATTATCGAAACACCACCATCATCACCAAAAGTCGGCAAGCACCAGCGTGGGTTAATAGATTGGGATGGAGAAGTTATGGAACTTGTCTTATTTACACTACTATCGATTTGAATGCCTTAAGACCGTAAATCCTCCTACTCATTAATTATATCGTTAAATATATATATATATATATATATATATATAAAATAAACGTTTCCTATATATATAGTACGTACGATCTCCTTACATGAACGCCTTTTCTTCATGCCCGAATGCATTTAGATTAGGGAAATGTTTGTTGAACGTAGGGCGTCACGGACGCGCTCTACGTGGATATCCATGTCAACCCTTATGTGGCCAAAACATGAATGTTTTTTTGTTTTTTCTTCCTGATGTCCACTTAAATCACATTAAATGCGTTTCAACTCAGCACGTTCTCTCTCTCCACCCAAATACAAATATGATGACACTCTTTCTTTCTTCTTCATTCTTTCTCTCCAGAATAAATCATCATTTCTAGCAAGATATTATGTCGAAGAAGCGTCTGATGCCGACTCCCAGGATTCTTCACAACGTAAGCAGCGTGAATGGGACGGTGCGAAGACTTCCCGATGTTCTTGTCAGCGTTAGCATCGTGAATGTGACGATCCGGTGGTGAAGACTTCGCACCACAACATCTTTGCTGCATTGTTGGGGTAAAATATACAGTGGGAGGTTTGTTGAGTTTATGCGGGGGTGGCAGGGGGCGGCAGCCCCTGCGGGGGACGTGAGCCCCCCCGCAAAGCGAGCGGACAGAGGGAGCGCGCTTTGCGGACGTTTTTTTGTTTTGACATCATATTATTGCATTCCATATATTGATTCGTTTATTCCGACAATAATGAAGCCATATATTATTCCGGACTGCAAATACACTTATTCCGGACTGCAAATACACTTATTCCGATTCCGGACATCAAATACACTTATTCCGGACAGCAAATCCACTTATTCCGGACAAACTTTATGTTCCGTTTCTGGACACACTTTATTCTTAAACCGGACAACAAATACACTTATTCCGGACAAACTTTCTGTTCCGTTTCTGGACACACTTTGTTCTTATTCTGGACAACTACACTTCGGACTGCAAATACACTTATTCCGGACATCAAATACACTTATTCCGGACAACAAATCAACTTATTCCGGACAAACTTTATGTTCCGTTTCTGGACACACTTTATTCTTAAACCGGACAACAAATACACTTATTCCGGACAGCAAATACACTTATTCCGGACAAACTTTCTGTTCCGTTTCTGGACACACTTTGTTCTTATTCTGGACAACTACACTTATTCCGGACTGCAAATACACTTATTCCGGACATCAAATACACTTATTCCGGACAACAAATCAACTTATTCCAGACAAACTTTATGTTCCGTTTCTGGACACACTTTATTCTTAAACCGGACAACAAATACACTTATTCCGGACAGCAAATACACTTATTCCGGACAAACTTTCTGTTCCGTTTCTGGACACACTTTGTTCTTATTCTGGACAACTACACTTATTCCGGACTGCAAATACACTTATTCCGGACATCAAATACACTTATTCCGGACATCAAATCAACTTATTCCGGACAAACTTTATGTTCCGTTTCTGGACACACTTTATTCTTAAACCGGACAACAAATACACTTATTCCGGACAACAAATACACTTATTCCGGACAGCAAATACACTTATTCCGGACAAACTTTCTGTTCCGTTTCTGGACACACTTTCTCCTTATTCTGGACAACTACACTTATTCCGGACTGCAAATACACTTATTCCGGACAGCAAATCCACTTATTCCGGACAAACTTTATGTTCCGTTTCTGGACACACTTTATTCTTAAACCGGACAACAAATACACTTATTCCGGACAACAAATACACTTATTCCGGACAGAAAATACACTTATTCCGGACAAACTTTATGCTTCGTTTCTGGACACACTTTATTCTTATTCTGGACAACTACACTTATTCCGGACTGCAAATACACTTATTCCGGACAGCAAATACACTTATTCCGGACAACAAATCAACTTATTCCGGACAAACTTTATGTTCCGTTTCTGGACACACTTTATTCTTAAACCGGACAACAAATACACTTATTCCGGACAGCAAATACACTTATTCCGTACAACAATATACACTTATTCCGGACTGACACATAACGTAAACAGGACAAACACATAATGTAAACTGCACACACACATAAAGTAAGCTAGACAAATTAAGTTGATCCAACGTAAAACTTAAAAACAAATATTTTATTATGATAAGTGTGGGCTCTGCACGAATAATGAGACTGCACGATGTCCTAGGGTCTGCACACTGTCTTATCTGTGTATTGGGAAATGAATCGTTCAACTTAAAGAACCGGCGTTTTTTAAAAAGACCAAAACGCGCGAAGAGAAATTTCGCTGACTGGACGCTGACTCAAAGAAAAATATCTGAGCTGTACAGATCCACGTAAGGCGCGTCCGTGACGCGCGCGTCCGTCTATCACGGCGAAATGTGTACATACGTGATCATACAAATTAATGGAGCATTTATTGAGCACATTTTGATATTTAGTTTCAACAATAATTATACATATTTGAAAACATAATCTCCAGAATAGACATGTATGCAAGTAGAAATTACGTAACCATTTAAACAACATATATTCTCAGTTTGGATGGAACCAACCAACAATATGCATCATCATAAAAAGTGAATAGCGAGCTCCAAGTGTGAGGAACGTGGGCACCATCCTTTTTAACTTAGTTCCAACTAAGATACATGGTCCCATGTATCAATACTTTGTGCTATCCTAATTGGTGTCCAAATCTTTTCAGTGAAAAGTACAAACGTAAGAGGACAACTAACACTAAAACCATGCATCTACATAGGAAGATGCAATGAGAACGTGTTACATCCTAATCCTTGTTTTGCTTAATCCTGTTTTGGTTAGATTATGGGTGTTTAGGGATGGAATTGTGACGGTGAGGTGGAGGCTTTTGGTTGGTGGATGAAAGGGTGAGGTGTATTTAAGGTAAATCACTCATCTCTTCTCACTTCAGTCGTTTACTCGTGTCTCTCTCTCACTCACTCATCTTTCTCCCTCTCACCCTCTCAGTTCAGTTGGTGCGACGGTGAAGGCGAGCAAGCAGAGCTAGGCAAGGCGTGGCCGGAGGAGATGCGAGAAGGCGTGAGAGTGATCATCGTCGACGTTCAAAAGTTTTTGTAAGATCGTGAGGATCTCTAATTCTAATCATTTTTAACATAATTACCCACTTGTTTAAACAATCAAATATGTGCAGTAGAATTTAAACAAAAATAAGCAAGTAAGGTCAATGATGACATCAGATTTTATAGAGGTTCGGCCTCCCGCATACTTCCTCTCTTGCAAACTCCGCTCGCGTCTTCACTATCAACCTCGTTCCGGGCCGAGATTAAGTCTTTTACACCCTCGTGAGCTTGACTTTCTTCTCTCACAATCCGAGAGGAATACTTCGGGCTTTCACCGAAGTCCTGACTTCTTTACAACTGAGATCTTGAGTGGAACACACTCTCTAACTTGAGCACACTTAGCTTAAGATGTGGAATTGATGCTAAGATGTGGAAGTTTAAGCTGGGAGAGTAGGATTTGGGGAATGGGAGACTTGGGAGTTTCTCTTAGGTGTATTTGACAAATGGAAGTGTAAGAGATGATTAATTGTATCAAGGGAACACCTATTTATAAGATCCTAAAGAGTTATAGCCGTTGGGGATGAATTGAGTAAAGATTGTGTAAGATACACAAAACAGAAACTGACAGGACCCAATTCTGAGTAAGTTCGGTCGACCGGATCGGGATGTTCGGTCGACCGTTTGACAATTTAGATTAAGGTTCGATCGACCGGTTAAGGAACGGTTGACCGCCAAAGGCTACAAACTTGGTACACTTAAGTGATCGGTCAAACACCGAGATAGGTTCGGTCGACCGATTCACACCAAGCACTTTGGGGTTGACAAACAAGATCATATTCGGTCGACCGAAACATGGTCAACGGTCGACTGAAAACCGACATGCACTTTGGGTTTGTCAAGGAACATAAGTTCGGTCGACCGAACAAGGTCCTCGGTCGACCGATACACAAAATGTATTTGGGGTATATGGAGATAATATGAATACGACCGTTGGGTATAATACGACAAAACAAACGGTCGGAAAAATATGTTAACACGGTCGACCGAAAAGGTCTGGACGGTCGACCAAACTTGGGCAGTGTTAAACACTAACAAAATATATGATCACTCGGTCGACCGAACGGTCTATTTTGGTCGACCGAATGTGGGCAGATTGTTCAGGTTTTGGTTTAGTGTTTTCCGGTCTAAGTTTGGGTGATTTATCGAAGTCCAAATTATGTGAAATTTCGTGTGTGACTTCTATAGGGAACCTAGTGTGTGTTTGAGTAGTTTTTAACTCAAGTATGCTCAATTACACAAAGTTCGTAAGACTCAAAGAAATACAAATTACATGTCTTCAAATGAGCTTGATTACATGTCTTGACTTGATTTCCTTTCTTCCTTGAGTCTTGATCACCTGTAGAGTTTAGCACAAAGCAATATATATGCAATGCAATATGTGTGCTACTCTACATGATCACAATTATGATTAGGTTGATTAAATCATCAAAACATAGATTAAGGCCAAAAAGCCAATAGCTTCGATGCACGAGAAAAGTATGCAAAGTTCCTTTTTGTACTCACCCATGGTGTGTGAAGTGGTTGGATCAGTCTCGGCGATGATCTTAGTGTAACAAGGTTGCTGCAAGATAACGGTTGACCGACGTGTGTTTCGGTCGACCACACAGTGTAATTGTAGGAGTTTGTCTGGTATTGGTCGAGCGATGCCTATCGACGGTCGACTGGTTGTGTGTTTTAGGCAAGCTCCGTTATTTTTGGTCGAACGGGACCCTTTTGCCGTTCGACCGGTCACACTGTAGGTAAGTCGGTTGGAGGCACAAGTCATCTAAACGGTCAACCGCCTTGAGACCAGTTCGATCAATTGTACTTGTAGCTAAGTCGGTTGGGGCATAAACCATCTAAACGGTCGACCGCCTAGTTATTAGTTTGACTGATGACTTAAGTGAGCATATTTGGTGTGTGACCGATGTGTGCTGGTTCGACCGGAGGTTTATGTGCCACACGGTCGACTGACCGGTAGAAGTCAAATTTGTGAGTCGAAGACTCTGCTATTTTTGGTCGAACGAGACCCATTTGTCGTTCGACCGGTTGGTAGTTATGTTCGTTAGACCTAGGAGTTTTGACCATTTAAACGGTCGACCGTTTTTACCTTTGGTTCGACTGATTGCTTTGTGTTTGTTCGATTGACTCATGTTGCGGTTGAACTTGTGCCAGTTTTGGAAGGAAACTGGTCGACCGTTGTGTATTGTGTATTTATGGTTTTTGAGTGGTGTGTGATCGGCTTTGAGGGCAACGAGTCTAGCCGGCATTGAAATGATATGGACATAACATTGTCGACCTGATAGTGATCAGTGTACTTACTTTCGTGTGGGTTGGGGCAGATGTCCTTGGCACCTATCTAGAGAGTTGTGGTTGGGACATATGTCCTTGGTACCCAGTTGTGCCTTGTGAACACGTGTGACATGTGGGTTGGGGCAGATGTCCTTGGTGCCCAGCATAAGGAGATGTATCATTACTGTAGTTTTGTATACCTTGTTACCTATATGTTTGTCGTTGTTCATGCATGTTAGAGGAGTTTTGGCAGACAATGTTTCTTTATAGAAACTCAGACATCATTTTATGTTTGCATTTCAGGCCATGAGCGGTAGTAGGGTGTGAGGATTGAGGAGGAGTTGATCACTGTGATTAGATCCTCCAGTTTCTTTTTTGAGGTTATAGTGATTACCTGTATTTCTTATATAATTTTTTGATGTAATCACACTTTTGAAAACTCTGTATTTTGGTGACCGTTGTATATATATTCCAGTAATTTCCTGTGTTGTGATGACTTTTGTATATCTTCATGTTTTAATTTTCTTTGTGTCAAGGACGTCACAGAACACCTTTGGACTAATCCATGCCAAATCCTTTTGGATGAGAAAAACCAATCATATTTGGAACGAAATCTAGTCTTATCTATTTTTGTTAGAGTTTTGTACTAGATCTTAGATTTTCCACCATGCAAACAGGATCATATACACTTAAACTGTACCCGAGTTCATATTTTCTTATTTATTTGGTATTTTACGTCTAACTCCTATGGTCTCTAGTTTTTGTTCTTATAGTCATAAATTTAGAATCCAGGCTAGCCACAAGGATCATATACACTTAAACTACTCTTTAAGTCCTTCATATTTATATTCTTTCAAAATGATCTACTAAGAGCACAGGAGATCCGATGTCCATTAATAAGTATCTATCATACTGCCTCTGATGTATATGATTAAAGTGCAATTTTAAATTTACAAAGGTCATGGTAGAAATTACCCAAAACAACCATCACCATGCTTTTTTGCACGAACATTACCATATTTGCAGTAGGCTACCATTCGACGTCGGAAAGCTACTTAAATCGCCCCTAACAATTATTTTTTTGCCCTTAACAAATTATTTAATACTCATTTCGTCATGTGTCTTTAAATAAGGTTCTTGACTCAGTTTTACTCACATTCTCAGTACCAGCAATACGAAAATGTCTGCTGAAACGTCTGAATCCGGTGAGGTAACGGAGACAGATTTTCCCCCCGACTCAGACGTCTGTCTAAGACACCTCCCCCATGGTGGAGGTAGACGTCTGGATAAGACTTGTATAATTTTTTGGATTTTGAAATTGTTAGATTTGAAAATCATTGAATCTTTATCACTTGTAAAAACTCGTTGTAATCCAACTCGTATAATTACCAATTAATATATAAAAAATTGGAACGGAACTTGAAATAATTTGATATAATACACCATATAATTTTAAATTTTTTTATTAAAAAAGAAGGAGGCGTCTGCCGGAGCCGCCTCCCCGATGGGGCAGGCGTCTGGCTAAGACGCCCCCTATGGGTGAGGCGCCTGTTGGGAGGCGTCTCCGGCGGACGTCTCTTAAATTTTTTTATTTATTATTTTTTTATTAAAAAAATTGAACATTTTATCAGATTCGAGTACACGGGGGATGTCCGTTGGCTCATTTCCTGACATCCGAAACATTGTTTTTTATGATTATGAAATGAAGATGAATAGAGAGGGGTGGTAGGAGAGTTAAATGTCGAGATATATGAGTAGAAATGAGAGAATGACAAAATGGTAATTCGCACGGACGATTTAAGTAGTTTTCCGACGACGAATAATAGTTCAGTATTTGCAATTGTATTTTAGGTTTTGTTTGGTAAGCGGTTATATGAATTCTATTTTGGGTGTTGTTATGAACTATACGATCTTCTAACGTTACATCGCCGCGCAGAGTACTTTCTGAATCTGATTGCTGGCTAAGAAACTTTAAAAATATTAGAAAATCGACTTCCAAAAATAATGTTTTTAATATAATTATTAGGGTTAATTTTTAATTATTAAGATTGATTGTGTAACCGTATTCCACCGACTACTACGATAGTGTGGATCAAACTTCCATCTTTATCCTAACTAACTAATGAGTTGATGAGCTGGGATACATTCTTTGTGCCGGAAAATTATTTTTGAGTGCATGATTCATGAACAACAAAACATAAAATATTATGAAATTTGGGTCCCCTCTGACCCTCACTTAAAAACTTGTACCCATGGAATTGTAGAGTTTTAAACTTCACTTAGATGTTTCACTTTATTTTAGAGTGAAGAGAAGAAACTCAATCTGATTATCACATGGAACTTCAAATGGAACTTTAAGTTTCAAGGTTTTTAATGATTCATGTCACAAACCCACCACCAAAAAGTTATTTTAGATGTCAAGTTCTGTACTTCCCTAACATTTTCTTATTCGATCACAAATACACTACTCTTAGAGTGTGTTCTCCACAATCATTCTAAAGACGAGGAAATCATAGAAGCGAACTTATTAGAATGGTAAAAAAGAAATGGTGGACATAATTCTTGATACTTCTCATGTGCTTATGTCATTAATGGTGTTGGCAACCCAAAAAATCCATAAAGGTCAAAATCCACTCATCTTAAGTTCTTAACCCGACTATTTTTTACAATTCAATTGGGTCGGTTGAACACCTCGACCCCCATTACCACCTTGAAGTATTACACATATCCACGTAACAACCGGTAATTTTGGATTCATGTATACTTTCGGCATGTTAGTCCAATATATATCAGTACTTTGTTCTCATAAAAGGATGTATAGGTGAAGTAGATGTCTCCAATTTGTGTCTATCTGACAGTCTGACTATCTCCATCAGGTATCACCACCCACCCGAAATCATTGACCCGGTGTTTGATTCCTGCGTACCGTCCTCGGTGTCACCAACCTCAACCACAAATTATTACTTTCTCCAGTTGGTATCAACAGTATCATCGGATGGATTAGAGACTAGACTCTAGAGTATGCTTTCAACTAACAGGTACACATCTACATCCGAAAGTGATCAGGCTGGCAGGCATGCAATTGGCTGCAATTAATACGTAGACGGAGACGTAACTTTGACATGCAAATGGTTGGGATGTTATTTCTGGTAACCATGCAACAAGACGTAAATAAATAGTTTTATATGTGCATGTTCCAAGTTTATATATTGATTATGATCATTGACATTTTCAATAGAATTACGTATTGATAACACATGCGTGTGGGATGTGCGGATATCCTGTAGGTAAATAACAATGCGCATATACTGGAATCGTACATCTTTTATAGATCAAATCCTTATACAACGGAATCAAGATCAATGGTTGTCTTTAGGGTTATAAATGGGACAGGTAAAATCCGTCCCGACCCGTCAACCCGACCCGCCGAAGTCGGGTAGCAGTGTAAAAAATCCAACCCGCCACCCGCCAACCTGAATACCCGCCTACTCGACTAATAAACAGGGCAGAGAGCGGTTGTATTTTATACCCGTTCCGTTTACCCGATTACCCGCCTAAGAATTTAATAAATTAAATAATAAATAATATATATACTTATATACCTTATACACATCTTTATTCTCTAATATCTAATTTACTAATAATGTTATAAAGTTGAAGTTATTTATAATTTTACGGTGTTCATTACATGGGTCATGTTTTTAAGGTGCTAATGTGTCATGTTTTTTTAATTTATGGTTTTATGCAGATAAAAAAAAACATATAAAAAATTCATTTATCCTTCTACCCGTCCCGCATATCCCGTTTACCCTACCTGCCCCACCTGCGTAACTAGGGATGTGCAACCAGTCCGACCCGGACCGGACCGGAACCAGATCGTCTGAATTTTTCCAGAGAATTTTTCTGATGCATATTTGGTCGACCGTCTAGCTTACGGTCCACCGAACATGTGTTAACCGAATGGTTCGGTTAACCGAGAAGAATTCTCGGTCAACCGAACAATGTTTTTTTGTCTGAATTATTAAGAGAATAATTAGATTATGGATTGGATTAATTCCAGATTTAATTAAATATTTTTAGGATGCTTATGTGGAAATTTGAGATTAATTTTAGGATAGAATAAGCAAGAGATCATTACTAAATAATATTTCTTGATAAAGATGTTTTGGAAGCCTATAAAAGGACCCATCATCTTACTTGTTTAGGTTAATGCAAAAAAAAATTCTCTCATTAATCTCTCCCTTAATCACCACGAAAATCTCTTAATAGTTTTAAGTTTTGGAGATAGAAATCTCAGGAGCTTAAAGATGGGTTATTAGCTAGATTCTAAGCCTAATTAGAGATTGATTGACTAGTTCATTTCTCTCTAATCTTGTTTAGAGTTTGGTGAACACTTGGAGGCGAAACGGCGGGCGATTCGACAAGCAACGGAACTCCGGATCTTCTGAAAGGTTTTAGAGAACCTTTGGGTAAGATCCTCTATCTTTTGTTTATTTTAATATGCGTAGTAATGCATGATATTAGAATAAACAAATACATGTACGTAAAATCAAGGAAAATATGAAATCGATCTTGTATGTTGTATTAAATGTTTTAAAATATATACATACATAGGACACGAAATCCTACAGTGGTATTAGAGTATTTAGTACATATTTTCAATGATTAGATTATATAATTAATTTTAGTTTATCATCTACAATCGAAACACTTGCAGGCGAATCGACAGACGATTCAATGAGCAACGCAACTTCGGATCTTCATAAAGTTTTTAGAGAACATTTCGGTATGATCATCTTTTATTTTTTTTAATATATATGTAGATTACATGATATTAGAATAAATATAAAATAATGTACATGAAATCGTCGGAAACATGGAAATCGATTTTGTATGCATGTATAATTTCTTTTTAAATATATATATACATAGGGGCACAAAATCCTACATTATCTACCTGATCCTTCCATGCCTTAAACTTCTCAAAAATATCAAATTTATTTTTCAGAAAGTAAACCCATACCTTCCTCGAGAAGTCATCGATAAATGTAATGAAATATTTGGCTCCACCTTTTGACCGAAATGACGTTGATCCCCAGACGTATGAGTGCACATATTCTAATATACTTTGTCCACCGCGTCCCGCTCCTCCACCATGCTGGAGGAATCAAGCCCAACAACTTTACCCTTTGTTGTGCCTCCTTGAAGACTCTACAGTCACGCTTCATGTGACTCATCTTTTTGCAGATGAAACATTCAACGGTCCTCCCCTTTGATTTTGACTTGACCCTGTTGCTTCCACTTTGGCTAATCATCCTGCCCCTTCCATTTGATGCGACGATAAGTCTTTCATCTTTGTCAGAAGAGCTACTACCAAAATTCCTCATTTCATCAAAAGAGATCAATGTTCCATTGACCTCCTCCAGCACCAACGAATCCTTCCCATTTATGATCGTGTTCACCAAATTCTCGAATGAGTCCGCTAGTGACGTCAACAACAACATTGCCTTGTCTTCATTTTCCAATTTAACACCCAGCTGGGTCAAATCCACAATCAGCTTTTGAACATCGGTAGATGGTCAATATCGATGTCTAACAAACAGTGAGTTCTTCATCATCCGAAGCGTGTACAACTGACGCTTCAGATTCAATTTGTTGCTTAGGTTTTTCTTCATAAACCTATCATTCAAAAGTTTCCAATATTCAGCCGTAGTCGCCGCCAATTCCTCGAAGTGAATATCATCAAAAAGACACAACTCAATGATCTCTATCGCCCGGAGATTCAGTGTATCCCACTTCTCATCGTCATCTTCGACGACTTCTTCTCAATACCATCCAGAGTATTGAAGAGTCAATCTGTTTGCAAAAAGACCCTCCTCTGCCAGGTGGAAAAGTTCACTTTTTTGGTGAATTTCTCCACACGAAAGTTTCTTGCATTGTTTGACATGTCTAGCAGCAACCAAAGCTTTGATAACAACTATTGAGAGATAATCTAACAATGCTACTATGAAAATATCGGGTAAACACACCAACAGAATCACAAAGAATATTGATATGCGAAACTAACTAACTAATGGCTCTCTCCCAAACTTTAAATGCAACAGAACACACAAGATAAATAAATAAGCAATAGACGAACACACACCTGAAGCAACCACGACACATGTGTTTTACAAGGTTCGGCAACTTGCGTAGTCCTTGGGGGGACTCCTTCGGGTTTCCTTTCCTTCTTCCGCTTCTCCAACAAGAGAAGTAACCAAGATTATAAGTATTTAGAGGCAATTTGTTCTCCAAAGCACTCTAGATCTGTCTCTAGTCCTAATCTCTCTCAAGAAAATAATAATGTGTTGCGTTGTACAAAAATAATGGCGAACATGCCCTTAAATAGACTAATAACCGAACATACCAAATAGAAAAAATTCAGAAAAACGTGGGCAACCGTCGACTGGAATTCCTCAAACGGTCGACCGTTCGGGTAACAGGAACGATTCCTAAACTAAATCATAAACTAAATTGAATTGTTTATAAACATTTAACTAAACATAAACAAACATTTAACTAAACATAAATAAACATTAAACTAAACTAAATCATAAACTAAATTGAATTGTTTATTTTTATCAAGTTTACCAACTTTTCAAGTTTGGTAGAAGTTATTTCGGTCTTTTTCTTCTTTTTATTCAAATTGTTATTTCCAACATAGAACTAGAAACCATAATTCGACAAGTTCCTCTTATACCTTGGGTTTTTATTAGACAATGTTACATGAATAAAAAAGTAGTATTTGCATTAGTAGCCAATTAAGAAATTTGAGCTAGACCAACGTAGCTATTTTTTTTACTAAAAAGTTAAATTTGCATTAGTTGTGGAAGAAACACGTTATATATGCATAATGACCATAATCTTTGTTGATATCCAAACCTTTGTTGATGTCTACATCATAATCCTTATCAAAACAAATAATCATATCCAAATAAAAAATTCCACAAAGAACCAAAACCAAACCGAAATAGATTTATTAATACAAAAAACCAGGGAATCATAAACCAAAATTACAAGTTGCACATTAGAATAAGCACAACATACCAATCCAGATTCCCACAATCAACAATTACAACACAACAACTCTGAAAAAAAGAACCAAAAATATTTGCTCTTTTACCTAAGATGAAATCGGATGGAGCAGAAGGAAGAGGTGAGAGAGAAAAGCAAGGACGACCAACCTCGCAAGATCCAATCTTTAGAACTTATAACCGCCTAAAGCAAGGGAAAGATGAGCGTTTTTGTCAGTCTCACCCACCAAACTTCCATAAAAAAAATGGAAAAAGATTAACATAAAACTAAACTGTCATGTGTCCATTTGTCCAAATCACAAATATAAATACAAAATGTAAGAAGGAAAGAAGAAACGAGAGCGGACCTTAGAAGAAATGAGAGCGGTTGTCGAGGTCGTGGAGGTGACAAGGAGGTCGGGGGTCTTAGAGGAGGGCGATCGAGGTCGCGGAGGTGGCGTAGGAGGTCGCGAAGGGGGCTAGGGTTTGGTCGGAGTGGAGATTTTGTTGGGATAAAAGATAAAATGAAACAATTTTTGTTAATATAAGACCAATAAATGCCAATTATAGAGAACACGTGACGTCTATTGGGGAATAGGCGTCGGCTATACAACTCACGTAACGTCAAAACTCGACGTTTATATGTTGGGTAATAAACGTCACTTAATATGTGTCAGTTAAAATGGATAGTACAACAACAAACGTCTAGATAGTCGTATAGACGCCGGTTATTAGTACATCCGACGTCTATACCTATATACGTCGGATTTACTGATAGCCGACATGTATTTGACAACAACTATTCATTATTCTGCACTAGTGCCTATTAATTTCGGTTAACCACTTCACTATTTCTATATCTTAACAAATTTAAATCAATTTTCAACGTGGAATAACAAGAGAGGGTACGATGGGCTTACGAATTCGGAAAACCAACATGGCATTTAACTATTTATGATGAAAAAACTAGACACTAGCAACTGGAGGGAATGCACTCCAACTTGGTGCTGCGGTCCGTCGACATTGTTGTAAGTTATGTACGTGTAGTCGTGTGTACGATTTCGACCGAGACATCAATTAGTTCAATTGGTAGATTTATGATCACGGATTGATTTAAAAACAAGTGGATAGTAGAGTAGATTAAATATAAAAACGTAGGTTGGATTTAATTCACTTTAAATCTTCTATTAGAATGTGATTTCGTTTTACGAGTTAATATGATTCTCCAAGTCTTAATTGTTTTCTTTTCTTGTCGTTACACGTCTCCATCTTCCCCTTGGATATTTGAGTTGGTATAATTTGAAACTAGTATACTTCGGTGGATTCAGTTACGAGAAATTAACCTACTCACAAATGCTCATAAATTTCTTCATCACTAACATATGATTTAAGTCGACAAATAACACTGAAAGGCAACTACGATTCTACGAATGTAAAAAAAAACACTGTGAAAGTTAGTGCCTCAAAGCTAAAGTAAACCAACTTAGGTAGAGGTGTGGAAAAAAGAGAGAATTCAATGTGCACAAGCACAACTACTTTTTTTCTTACCATGTTAGCTTAGGAAAAAGGGTCATTTGCTTGGGTAGACCTCAAAAGGTGCATAATTGGTTAAATATCCCTGAAATTTCAGTATTCACTTGGGTACACCTCGATTCACTGCATATTGCTTGCATGCCCTTGGGCCGTTTGTGGGGCCGATGAATTACAAACGCTGTTGGCTCTCCGTCAACGCCGTCTGCTCTCCGTCAACGCCGTTCACCCACTCCGTTAGCTTAAATCACCCCTAAATTCTCATCCCTAATTCCCAGTTCACCTAAAAAACAACACAAATCACTAACAAATTCCGCCTAGAAGCAGCCGATCGAGATGCAGCCCAAGATACAAACAACAACAGCACAACCACAGCCCAGAATTCAGCACAATTCAGCCCAATGTGGTGATTAAAATCAGAACAAAAGCAGGACTATTGAGCAAGAATTCAGCAGTAAATTAGGTTCAAATGCAGCAATAAATTGGCAGCAAAAATTAGCACAAGACCACGCGAATTGGCTCCAAATTAACTCAATAACAGATCCAAGCAACACCAATATAGCAAAAGCAACATAAAATGCAGCAATTTCAGCAATATCAGAAACAATTTAGCCCAGAACAATTTAAACAAGAAATTGAGGAATAGTAGGACACAAAAACAGAAAATACTGGAAATTGAAGTTAGAATGCAGCAATACTAATTAATTGAGAAGTAGCACAAGTCAAAACAACAAATGATAGGCTCTGTTAAACAACAATTCGAAATAAAAATGCACTATTTCGATTCAATTCCAGCAAAGGAAAAAGAGCGAGGGGGAATGAGGTGGCCTGGAATCGTAGTTGAGGGGGAGGCAAGTTTAGGTGTCCGGGGTGTTGGAGGTCCGACGGGGAGGACCAGGAGGTTGCGACGTCTAGAGACGGCGATGGAGGTCCGATCGGCATTTTAGGTGAACTGGGAATTGAGGATGAGAATTTAGGGGTGATTTAAGCTAACGGAGTGGGTGAACGGCGTTGACGGAGAGCACACAACGTTTGTAATTCGTCGGCCCCACAAACGACCCAATGGCATGCAAGCAATATGCAGTGTAACGAGGTGTACCCAAGTGAATACTGAAATTACAGGGGTATTTAACCAATTGTGCACATTTTGAGGTCTACCCAAGCAAATGAATACCAAACTCAATTGTCAAATGCTTGCCACGCCGTCATTTGAACTGACCGCACGTTAACAATAGGCTAATAGTGTTCTCATGTGGTCCCAAAAAGGGAGTTTCAAAGACCTTGTAAACCAAAATAGTACGATAGTACCAAGCTTGGTCACCGGCCTTGACTAGCCAATCATGTTGTGAAAGTTACAACAATAAACCTGTATGCTTTGAAATATTCTAAAGTTACTATGCATGATGTTGCTAGATGACGAATGCCAAGATTTTGTATTTTCTTCTTAATATACGTGTATTGTGCACGTCCTAGCTATTTAATTGAAGTGTCACGCAGATGGATGATTGAACCTTTTAAAATAACCGCAAGTGTGCGGCCGCGTTGAAGTTGTGGCAATACAGATCGATCCACAGGGAGGTGTGTCGACTCTGGTTTGTTCGAAGACAAGTGGGAAAAGAGGAGAAGAAGTTGTGATTACACTAAGCTAGACTAACTACACTAAACGAGTAAGCATCAAACAAGGAAAACAAAAATGCGGGATATTGAAAACTGAAAATCAGAAATGGAAAACCCTTAAGGGGTGGAATGTGTGCACACATGTAAAAAGATGATAAAGAATGCATCCTATAGGCCCAAAGGTATGTAGTGTTTTCATGTATAGGAAGTGTCTAAAGGTTATGGTAAAACCTATCAATCCATTCGCTAACCTAGTTGATTAACATTCATATACACAAGCTGGTTATTTCAGAACCTAAACAAGCATGAGAGGTATCTAAGATTTGTGGCAAAACTCATCAAGCGTAGTATTCTACTCTAACAAGCAAGCATACATTCACATTTATCAACACAATCAAAATATAAAGCATTCATATTCATTCTTTAATGCATGTATGAACATCATCTCCACCCCCAAAGAGGGATGAAACTACTCTCTAATCATTACACTACAAATTACATTAACAAAACAAAACATTCTAATGAAAGACAATTAAACCAAACAAACAAGAAATATTAAAAAGTTAAATGAAAGGAAACTAAACTAAAGAAGCATGCAAGAATTAAAAGACAAGACAATATTAAAAGAAACTAAGAAAAATTATTTTATTTACATGACTCACATTACAAGTGACATTCTTCTCCACCTTGAGTTTTTTGCTTCAAGACTTTTACTCCAAGTAGAGAGAATGTCACCAAGCAATGAGTATCATGCAATGGAGGAGGATGACTTCTATTTATAGCCATATAAAAATGCAATCCGGGATAATCTCCCGGTATGGGACTAAACGCATACCATAAATGGACTAAATACATACTAATACAACACCCGACCAAGTCTTATCGGGTTTGAATCCAAATGGACCGCTAATTGGCGGTCTTTAAGTGTTGGATCGAGTCTGAATTTTGGTGGCTCGGTTCTGGATTTGATTTCTTGGTGTTTGATGAACCCAATTCGGTTGTTGATGGTTGATCCCAGATTTAATTTCCAAAATACTCCTCATGATGGTGTGGAGTTTTCTGATTTGCTCATTGGTCCTTTAGATTTTCATCCGGGTCCTTCCCTTTTGCATCTCAGGCCCCAAGTCTTGCAACTCAGTCCTTTTCCTTGCTTTTGAGTCCTTTTTGTGTCTCTTCTCCTCAACTTGCTTATTCCTGAAACTTAAACATAAAACTTGTTACGTAGCATTGTTTAGGTGAAAGATAACGGATATAAGACACAAATGTATGCATGAAATGATGTCAATCAATGAAATTGGGGACTTTGGGGTTTTGCATGTTAGATTTAAGAAATGATTTATATCTTAAAAGATATAATGAAGTATTAATAAATTGAAAAAAATGGTTTTCAATCCCGACGTCGCTTTTTCAGGATTTTGAGCATTTCAACAATAATTAGTTGGATAATAATCTTAGTTCCCTTGTGATTAATTACAACTTAACCCACTGAACTAGGACTTGATATCACATTACACTCCTTAACTTTCAAAGTTAACAACTACTCCCCCTGAATTTTTGTTTTGTAACACTTTGTCCCCCCCCCTAAACTTTAAAAAATTATTACTTAAGTACACATTTTTGTCGTTGTTTTGCAATTTTTTGCTACATCCCTAGTACACTCCTAAACTTATATTTACGTGAAAGTTCGGATCAAAACGGATATCAGATTTAGTTGGAATTTGGGTTAGATTAGTACTAAATCCGACTCAAATTCCAACCAAATCCGACATTCATTTTTATCCAAATTTTCACGTAAATATAGGTTTAAGAGAGTACTAGGGACGCAACAACAAAAATTGCAAAAAAAACGACGAATGTGTGCTTAAATAATGATTTTTTTAAAATTGAAATGACAAAGTGTTACAAAACAAAAGCTTAGTGGGAGTAACTGATTTGAAAATCCAGGAGTGTAAAATGATATCAACGCATAATTCATGGGGTCAAACTGTAATTAACCCTTAAAAGTATCGCTAAAACATCTATCATATAGACTATATTATGATAGAATATAACTGCAAGTTCGTGTCATTTCAACAAATCTAGGGCGAGCAAATTCGTGTTTCATGTCGTGTTTGACATGAACACGAATTGACACGAATTGTTTTTCCTCGACACGAACACGAACACAAATTAATAAGAAATAGTCGACATGAACACGAATACGGAAATCTAATCTTAAATCCGAACACAAATTTGGTAACCCGAACACGACCCACGTTGACACGAACACGAATTAACCCGAATAACTCGAACTGACTTGTTTGACACGAATTAACTTGAACACGAAATAACATGTTTGACACCAATTATGACATGTTTGATACAAATTTACACAAACACAAATTAACCTGAACACGAACTAGCATGTTTGACACTAATGACACGAAACACGAACCCGACCCGAATTACAGTTCGTGTTATTCGTGTTAACCTGAATTACATGAAACACGATGTACTCCAACCCGAACCCGACCCGAATTACAACTCGTGTCATTCGTGTCGACTCGAATCGTGATATTTAGTGTCGAGTTCAGATTTCGTGTCATGACCCGAATTGTCAGCGTTAGATTTGAGGGACTTATGAAATATTTGTACACCAATGCAAATGGTTAAATTCTTTAAGGTAGTGCTACGAAAAAATAAACATCCATTGATATATACATGTTACTAAAACTAGAACGCGCTTTGAAAATAGATATTGAACGTAGTGTAAAAACACAAGGCATAATAAAGCGTCACACTTTGAAGTTAGACTGAACAAGGCCGAAATTTATCAACTCGTATCCATTCCTAGAACTCCACGTCTCCTTTACCTTCACCAACAACGACGTTCCACCAATACAAAAAGGGTTGTTCCGTATTCAAAGTTGAACATTGTAAAGACTTTACTTAAATATCAAAGCCCGAAGTTTGAATACAAGCATGGATCGCTTTTTTTGCTGCACAATGACACCGCTTAATTTTTCCCTCTTCCGTTCTCAACTTCAACCGTGTCGATCGTTTCCCGGCCTACATATGCATTGGTTTGGAACGTACATACGACCACAAATTTGCTCTAATAAAACAAATGCAAACTTTCTGCCTACCGAATCCTCGTGAATTTTATCACAACCACCACCGCCACTAGATTTTCTGCTACCATCTCACGTACCAACCAAAAAAAAAACACCAAACACGAATAATTCCAAAACAAGTAACCTATGAAAGCTATGTACTCATATTCACTATTTCTCTTAATCTTTGGTTAATTCATATAAGTCGTAAGGCCAGACCGTGGTATTTCCTACTTCCATGAAAAAAATGTCTTAACAATTATGATGATTTGCTTGGGTACACCTCAAAAGGTGCATAAAGACTGAAATACCCATGTGTTTTCACTATTTACTTGGGTGCACATATATTTCAAACATTAGTGTTTGCATACCCTTAAGCCTTTTGTGAGTTACATTTCGTTAACTTTTCTATTGGTACATTTACAAAACACATCATCTAAAATGTAGATGTCCTTAATATTAAATAAGAAAATACAAAAAAATAATCATTTACAAACACACCCTCTCTTCTCACTTCTCTCTCTCTCTCTCTCTCGACGAAAGACCAGATAATGGACTTGAACAATGTTGAAAACCATAAAAATAAAAAAGTTGAAATAAAAAATAGAAAACATTAACAAAAAACTTAACGAAACTAAACTACAAATGATGATGAAATAAAATAAATAAACTAGACAAAAAACATAATGAAACTAGAAACCAAAATAAAAAAAGAACATGAGAAAGAGAGAAGAGAGAACAAGAGAGAGAGAGAGAGAGAATAGGAGAGAGAGGGAAGATAGGAGAGAGAGAGGGGGAGGGAGAAGTCAGAACATGAGAGAGAGGGGGAGAAGAGAGAATATGAGAGAGAGAGAGACGGGAGAGGAGAGAGAGAGAGAGACGGGAGAGGAGAGAGAGAACAAGAGAGAGTAGTGATGACAGAGAAGAGAGAGAATGGGCTGACGTCTAGACGTGGATGGAAGTGCTGGACTAAAGGGTGGACCAACGGCTGGACGAATGGACTAACGGGTGGACCAACGGCTGGACGAATAGGCTGACGTTTGGACGTGGACGAAAGTGTTGGACTAACGGCTGGACGAATGGGTTGACGTCTGGACATGGACGTGAGTGCTAGACTAACGTCTGGACCAACAACTATACGAATGGACTAACAGATGGACAAATGGGTTGTCGTCTGGACGTGGATGGAAGTGTTGGACCAATGGCTAGACGAATGGATTAACGGCTGGAAGAATGGGCTGACGTCTTGACGTGGACGGAAGTGCTGGACCAACGGATGGACGAATGGACTAACAACTAGACCAATGGGTTGACGTCTTGATGTTGACGGAAGTGTTGGACTAACGGCTGGACGAATGGACCAACGACTGGATGAATGGACCGACGGCTGGAAGAATTAATTTATGTTCCCTCAGTTTACATCTCTCTCTCTCTCTCTTCGTACACCGTCAGTCCATTTTTCCAGTCGTTGGTCCACTCGTCCAGCCGAAGAGAGAGAGAGGAGAGGGAAAAGATAGAACATGAGAGAGAGAGAGACGGAGAAGAGAGAACGGGAGAGAGAGGGAAGAGAGAAGAGAGAGAGAGAGAATAGAAGAGAGAGAGAGAAGAGATGATGTGTTTGTAAATGAAATTTTTGTTTTGTGTTTCTTATTTAATATTAAGGCATTTACGTTTTAGATGACGTGTTTTGTAAATGTACCAACAAAGAAGTTAACGAAACGAGTCTACAAACGACCCAAAAATATTCAAACAATAATATTTGAAATACACGTGCATCCAAGTAAATAGTAAAAACACTAGAGTATCTTTAGCATGTGCGCACATTTTTAGGTGTCCTGTGACAATAAAAAAAGATCCGTACACATGTGACAAGAAATAGATCTCTCTAAATTTCCAAAATAAAAAATAGTGTTTTTGTTTGAAAAATTGTCTATGTTGCGGAAGTGGTGGTCTGCATGGGGATGTCGGAGTTCCAATGGGACTTATGTCTCCCGCCCTCCGACCTACTCTTAAGAGGACACGTGGCAGTAAGCTGTTGGACAAGCCGAAGGTACACGTTAAGGTCATGGCATGCCGCCATGCTAGAGGAAGGGCAGCTGACACTTAACTCCTGTCCCACGTCGGAGTAACCCATTCCGGCCATCGACAAACCACACCGCCACCTGTCGTCAACGAAGAAACCCGGTACTTTGGTCACAATGTCTCTCGTATTCACAATTCGCAACACTTTCACGCCTTTCTCTTCCACCTCCCTCCGGAATCTCTCGTTCCCGACGCGTGGGCCGCCAAACGAGATGACCGTCACGTGGGGATTCTCCTTCCGGAAGGTGGAAGCTACGTCGTTTGCCGCGAGGAGAGCGAGGGCAGCGCCGAGGCTGTGGCCGGTAATGGTTATACTTAGTGGGTGTTTGTTGTTGTCTTTGGAGTAGAGATTCGTGAGCCGTCCGATCTCGTCGCGTATCTCGTCTTGGAGACTTGCGTACGATAGTCCTGACGACGAAAAAAGACTCAAGAAGCCTCTTTCCACCATGACATCGTATGCGTTGCTGCCGGGAACTTCGGCCAATATGGCTCTAAGATTCTCCAGCCACTCGAGGCACGTCGCAGTGCCACGAAAGGCAATCACGATGTCGCGCCGCCCCAATCTCGCTATTTCCTCTTCATCATCACATACTGCCACGTATCTATTGAAAAATAGTCTCACGTACCATCAGTTAGGCATTCCAAAATCAATAATCATATTGCACGTAACAAATAACAATTTCTAATTTAAGTAGTACCCGATGCAACTGGTGTTTCTGGAAGCCCAAGAGGGCACCCACTGGGGGAGCTCGAGACTCGAGCTGGCATGGAGATGTCGCGTAACCTGATATCCGGAGTCATGCATGCCGGAGAGGGGGAGGAGGGAGTGTTTAGGGAACAAACAAGAACCATAACTAGTGGACGTAGGATCAAAGTCGAAGCTATCGTAAGCCGCCCGAACAAACTTCCCATACCTCAAAAGCTCCGACCTAAGATTGTTGTCCAACGGATCCAAGAGGCCATCCCAGTTGTTGCACCCATGGTACTCTCTCCATTTCCTCCCCAAGTTGATCCTCAGCTTCTCGATTTGCTTGGTGGGGGAAGGGAAACACGATGAGCCCACAATCGTCCGTCGGTGGCTGCGGCTCGTATCGAACCCAACCCTCATCTTGTTATTGTTTTGTTGTTGGGGTATGTAGTTTGTTGGTGTGGGTTTATATAGTCGTTGAGTTGGAGAAATTTTTCACAAGTGGTGTCATGTGGGGGTAGGGGAGACGGAGGTGGGGTGGTGGGGTTGTGAAAAGGTATCGATATGTGTGAGGGAGGTACTCTGTAACTAGAAAAACTGAAGAGCGGTAGTGTGGAAATTTGGGGCGCCGAAATTATTGTAGTTGGACCCCAGAACTCAACTATGTGTACGTGTAGAGAAAAACCACTTCTTGAAGTTTTAGTGGGCTCCTCTTGGGTGATTGATGCGAAATGTGCGTGGGAAATTTATTAATTTATGAAGTCTTAATTCTGACCCACGGTAACTATGCAACAGTAAGCCATGATCGTATGTGCGTCCATTCATCGACTCTACAGCGCAAATTTAACATCCTTGAGTTCATTTGGTTGCAAATAAAAATTTGCTTCAGTTAAACGCTACGATTGCTCAACGAAATAACTCCCTTAGCACACCTAAGTTAAGGTGTAACGTTCCCAAAAACAGCGGAAAATTTAAAAAATATAAAAAGACCGTCAACGGTCAACAAGAACACGTCACGGGAAAAAGACCAACATATATAATATAAATATGATCCACGTGGAAGTCAAATATACAAACTGACTGTGATTACGACAAAAGTTATACAATATGTAATCACCTAAAAAAGAAGAGACTGACGACTACAGGATCAGATCCCGGGGGCACCCTCATCGGTCACCACCTCGACTCTAATGTTGCTCGCTACCTGAAATGCAAACAATTGAAACATGCCTGATTTCCCTGCACGAACCCCGTATACCAAACCTCCTAAAATACAAAATGGAATTAAAGACAATGCAATGCACATTATCATCCGCCTCAGGTCCACAATAATACCCCTCTCTGCCTCCGCGGTACTGAACCACTCCTGCCACCATTAGGGTCAAGTCAGTCCACCGCTGCCTCACAAGGGTCAGTCGGCACCACTGCTCCCCAAGAACCACAGAAAGGAACCCTGGCGCAACGCCGCCACCCCATGAGCGAGTCAGCCCGCCGAATGCACAACTCGGGCCAGACGACAGCCGCTGCTCCCCCAAGAGCCGTTAGACGCACACCCTGCCGGAACATCCTCGGCCTACCGACAAACCCCAGCAAACAGCCCAAGGTTTACGACAATCATCTCTCACACCCCGCTCGATATGAGAGGACCAACAATAATACGCTCTCGTCGAAGGTGAAATCCATCGCTCTCAAGGCCGGTAATCGACCGTCGCCTCGGAGCCGGTAGTCGACCTATACTCGACGGCTCGCGTGTGGATAAATCCACCAACCTGCGGCAGATCGGTCGACCGCTACAAGCACACCGGTCGACCGGTCTTCCACACAGTACTCTATATTGTACAAACAAGTGTATCGGTCGAACCACGCCAACCGAATTACCGACCAATCGGTCGAACAAAAGTCATCTAGCGGTCGACCGTTTGGATGGTCTACGCTATACAATATTTATAATATTTATATATCCGACCGGTCGAACCAAGGGTCCGTTCAACCGATAACAAGGATTTCAGCATTTTGCCTAAGTAATATTCGGTCGACCGGAACTGAGATACAGTTCGACCGAAACATCACATGCACTCTACTGCTTAATTAAAATGCTCAGTCGGTCGACCGAAAGTTAAAAAGTGGTCGACCGTTTTGATGGTCAAAGCTCCCAGCCGACTTAGCATCAAATAGATCGGTCGAACCAGGTTAAGGATGTTCGACCGTTTAATAAGTCAAAATCCCCAACCGACCTATTCTCATTGTTTTGGTCAACCGGCGAAGTGGATCCGTTCGACCGATAACAGCATCAACCATTTTTCCCGCACAAATCTAGCATAACGGTCGACCGTCCTCAGACATCGTTCGACCGTTTGCGGGTGCAAATCAATATAATAATAGAATCGGTCAACTGCCCACAGGCACCGGTCGACCGATCGTCGTCTTCAATCTCTGAATAGGTTGCAATCCGACGGGAAATTCGACACCAACGTCGATCCCCAACACCCACAAAGCTTATGTGAGTTATAATGAAGACTTGACATACCTTTTTGACGTTCGTGGAAGTCTCCCAAGCTTTGGCAAGCTTAACCCAACTCTCCACCTTCACTTCTTCTCCTTCTCCTTCTCTCCTTCTTCTTTTCCTCCAAAATCGCCTCTCTCTCACTCTCTGAAACACTTAGGAATGAAGAAAACATTTTTCTTAACCTAACACTTCTATTTATAGGAAAAACCAAATCTTATCCTCATCTCCACCTCACCCTTTACTGTTCATGGATTAATTAAGGTTAATTAGGTTTAGTTTAGGTTAATTAGGGTGTTTAGATTAAGGTTATTACATAAGGTCCTTTTGGTTTAATCGACTTGGTGAATAAAAGCATTGCGTCTTTACACATGAACAATCACGAGTGTATGTGTTAAGACCTTTAGACTATGATACTATATTGAAATAAGAGACATGTGGAAATCGTCACCTGAAAGCTAAATTGTATGTGAAAATGTCCACACGAGTTATAACTCAAGATACATCCCTAAATGAGTTACTGTGGAAACTATAATAATAATTAACACTGCACCATTATTAAAAGGAAAAGTTGACTATCAATGTTCCAAGTGACCCAAGCTCTGAAAAATAGCATCCACTTTGACTCACTCTCAAAATATACTTATGTTTCTCGTTCTACCCAAAATACTCATACCATTAAAAAAAACCAAAAATCTATCTCTGTCACACATCTTCTTTCTCTCTCTTTACGCAATCATTCATCGTCGTAGTCGAACTCAGATGTATTTCGGGGGACGGGGGTTGTTTGTGTATGTTCGTAAAATGATTTCGGGGGGATTTGTGTTAGGATTGACTCATACTCCTTATGATCATTCCGACGGGTCAGTCGGGGGTATGTACCGAAATTCTAACAGTTTGGATACAAAAACGGACGATATTCTATGTTTCCAATGAAGCTTGTTGGATTTGATATGAGTTTGATAGTGTTAGAGCCTTAAACCATAATTACATAAACTAATTAAATTAGAGGGGGATCAGAGGGTACTTGACCTTTCGTGGAAGGAAAGGTTGTTTGAAGTGGATAGAAAGAAGAGGTACGTGTTGAAGAGTGATGCATAGGATGTTAAGTAGAGTGAGATGGGAGTTGATGATTGGAGGATATGAAGGTGGGAGTAAAAGTAAGTATATATATGTGTTGAGTTAGTGTATATCAGGAGAAACATTTTACTTCAAACGTGGAAGGAGAGAGGTGAAGTTGAGTGAGAGAGGGTGAGAGAAGAAGGAAGACTTGTGTTGAGTAGTTGAGTGAGTTGTGAGAGAGAAGGTGGTGAAGAGTTTGGAAGAGAGAAGAGGAGGAAATAAAGGTAGTGTAGAGGGATTTTTAGTTAATTAGTTGGATTTGATTTTGGTGTGATCAATAATTTATGATGTTGATTATTAGCTGTTAGGTTTTTGTTGTGCAAGATGAAGATTGAATGTGATTTGTGGAATTAAATATGTGATTGTAAGACAGACAAGTACTGATTCGTTATTCTTCAGTTTCATGTCATGTATGTCTCTCTTGATATTCCTAGTTGCATGCATGCTGAGTATCGATATTGAATTTATTGATATGCATATGATTGCATGGTGGTGTTTCGGTCGACATGTTATGTGGCTGTATGTATGTTTCTGACTGAGTCACTTAGGAAAGAGCTACCTAGCGGGCAGCGTGGAGTCACTCGAGAGAGGAAAGGGCTACCTGCCATTAGTGTGGAGCTACCAGGTGTGCATCTGATTGATAGATAAATTCAGAAACACAGGATGTGGTCGAATCCAAATGGGGGTTCCATATTGTTATGTATGCATATTGTTTGTGATATGTCTCTTGATTGTGCTCATTAATTGAATGTCATATTATGTATTTTCCACATGGTTATGATTCTGGTTGATTGACAGTTGATATTTGCAGGATGTCGAGCTCACAAATTATTAATTATATTTTTCATATCACTTATGGGCAAATCCTATCAGATGGATTAAATATCAGAGTGCGCAACGGTCAGGATCATGGATTCTATTAACGCACCGGGTTCGGGCGGGTAAGCACTTGTCTGAGTTCGGGGCGTTACAAATAGGAATACGATTGTTGTGCTCGATAGACTTGATTACTTTTGCATGTTAGCTCGATAGGATTAGACTGAGTGTTTTGTGGAGTGGATTGAATTTATGGAAGTCAAACCAATATTCTGTGTTTCCAACGAAGCTCGATGGGCTCGATAGATTTTCGATAGGAACGCGATTGTTGTGCTCGATATAGACCCATTTCCTTTTGCATTTGAGCTCGATAAGGCTCGACAACAGTTTGTTGAGTTTGTTTTAACTTAATGTTGAGTTTGTTTTGATGTGCTCGATAGAGCTCGATGTCGTTTTCACCGCACGATATGTACTTTTAACCGCTCGATAGAGCTCGATATGTACTTTTAACTGCACGATTTTTGATGTTTTATGATGAATGAAATTCGAATCGTTTGGGTGTGGAGAAATGTAAACCTCTATGAGCTCGATGCACTCAATATGTGCACGATATGATCTCGATAATTTAGATTTTTTGAAAAAAACTACTTTTAATCGCACGATTTTTGATGACGGTTTATGACGAACGGAATTCGAATCGTTTGGATGTGGAGAACTATAAACCTCTCGATTTTTGAGGGCCGAAAGAGAGTGAGTGATAGAGAGAGTGAGAAAGAGAGAGAAAGATGGAGAAAGGGAATTGTCCAACGGTTTAGACATGCAGGGTTATTTTGGGGAGAAGTGGAAAGATAAGTATATTTTTCATAGAGAGTCAAAATGGAGGATATTTTTCAGAGGTTGGGCTACTTGGAGCATGGATAGTCAGGTTTTCTTATTAAAACAAGTCTCTTTAACATGATCGGATGATTCCAAGACCTTCTTCAAGTATTGTCTTCAATTCTACATTAAGTAAAAACAAATTAAGCGTAAGTTAAGTAGAAATCACAAATTGCACATAATAAACATCTCTTAATTATTTTGTTAAGGGTGGTCTTCAAATGACACATATTGGTGTTCACATTGAAAAAAATTAGAAAATGAATTAGGGTATTTATTAAGTTCCTTTTAAGATAAAACCCTAAGAGAACATCTTTGATAGTTCACCGCCTCATCATCACACAATGTCTCTTACTGCGGCAAAACCACAAGTTCAATTTCTAATTAAGTGTGACAATTTCTTGAGGATTGTCACCTGAGCTGCAACTGTAGACACCCATTTCTATTAAAAATGTCCAACCTAAGACTGTTATCAACACACCGATATATTCATGAGATTTTTGCTTGGGTACACTTCCAAAAGGATGTTATTGGACATTTGCACACGTGTATATTTTATTAGCCTTGCACACTTGCAAAATTGATGAATTGCTTTGGTTCACTACCACATTAATGTTGTTAACGGTCTGTTATAACGTCAATTAGATAATTTTATGTTAAAATCCTCCTATTTCCACGAAATCAACCCCTCCTCCAAAACTCTCAAATGTTGAAAATTGTTCAAACTCCTCCTAGTTGAAGGAAAATATGACTCGTAATAGACACGATGGATTCCATTTCCATCCTCTCCGACGAGCTGCTGGAAGAGATCCTCCACCACCTCCTATTGTTGTCCTCCCCATCATTCTCCCTCGTCTCCCGCCACTTCCTCTCCCTCTCCCTTCACCTCCGCTCCCCCTCGCCTCCTCTCCTCCTTCCTCCCTCTCCACTCTCGCCTCCTCTCCTCCCTCCTCAACCTTTGACCACCTCCTTCTTTTCCTTCCTACCCCCTCTACCACCTCGGCTTCCTTCTCGGATTAAAAACGTGGGACCCTCATATAACTATTTGTATTAGACCAATTAGTTGAGTTAACAAGTGTACTAGAGCAATAAAAACTTAAAGGTCTAATAAGTCACTTTTGTAAGTATAATCAAGTAAAATCCCCTGGTTTATTTGAAGATGATCAAGAAGCTAATATGAAGCATATCACCGTTCGTGTGGGTGAAGGGAAATGTTATGAATTCGAATCATCATACTTCCACAAAATCACCCCTCCCCCAAAAGTCTCAAGTGTTGAAAATTGTTCAAACTCCTCCAAGTTTATGAATTCGGGCCAAATTCATAAACTGGGAGGAGTTTGAACAATTTTCAACACTTGAGACTTTTGGGGGAGGGGTGATTTTGTGGAAGTATGAGGATTTTAGTATAAAATTTACATGACGGACATTAACGACGACGTTAAGGTGGAAGTGCACCAAAGTAATTTTTAGATTTTGCAAGTATACATGGCTAATAAAAAAAGTACACATGTGCAAATGTCCAATGAGACACTTTTGGAAGTGCACCAAAGTAAAATTTTCATATATTCATATAGTCGAGTATCAAAACAAAACTATTTAACAAATAAATTAATAAGTTTTTTCTTATCTTGTATATCGACATTATTATTTTTCTAGCCCACTAATTATGACTTATTTCCCCAATCCGTAGCTGAATATATAGGTATGGAAATGCAAAGATGTAATATGTTATATTCAAGAACTTAAACTACATCGATCGAATTAGAAAGCATAGATGTAAATATGGCCAAAATGACTGATAAAAATTATTTTCAAACTTAAAATTGAAGAGGTTAACACATATATACTTCAGAATGGGTGATAGATGAAATTTGCTAAAACAAGAGGAGAATGGGTCAGAAATTGAAGAACATGGATTCTAAATTTCTCTACGTTTTGGTTGAACATGTTGTGAAGTTCTAAGGTACTCTATAACTATAGCCTATAGGGCTGTAAAGACGACATCTTCGAGTAAGAACTCGAACGTATATTATACAGCCAGATTACATTGTCTAGATTGCATTTAATTGCATGTTCATTGTTGTAATTTTAATGTGAAGCTCAATTTGCTCATTCGATGCACAATCATGAGGCGCGCAATGTGTACTCACAATTTGAATATCGGTTTTATTATTATTATTAATTGTATTACAGAAGTGTTTGTAAGATCGTGTGGGTCTATGGGTCCACTAATCACTTTTTAATCTAATCACCTATTGAACCCTAATTAACTACTTGGTTGATTGATCAAAGAAATGCAGCGGAAATTAAACAAAATCAAACACAAGTAGAAAGTAATGCAAACCACAAAGAAGACGCGTCGGATTTACAGAGGTTCGGCCGCGCCTACGTCCTCTCTTGCAAGCCCCTCTCGAATCCCCGTTCGAGCTCCTCTTGCGTCTTCACTATGCCTCCCCGTTCCGGGCCGGGAGCAACGCCTTTTACAAGTCTTCAAGCTCGCGAACAACCCTCGCCGAGCTTGGCACCACCTCTCACAAACCGAGAGAATCACTTCGGGCTTTCACCGAAATCCTTGCTTCTTGTCTTGGGCTTTCACCAAGACCCTTGCTCACTTTGTCTTGGGCTTTCACCAAGACCCTTGCTCTCTTGACAACATTTGGAGTGGAACTTACTCTTCTAGTATTGAGCACAACAGATGCTAGATTGATTGTATGATGAATGATGTGTAGATGTGAGGCTTAAGATCACTAATTGGGAGCTTTGAGGTTGTGGAAAATCTCACTATAAGTTTGACACTTTGGAGTTGTGAAATCTTGTAGAAAACTAAGTGTGAACCTCTATTTATAAGCTCCTAAAGATTTCTAGCCGTTTGGACAAGATTTGATTGGGTATTGTGCAAGATACACAAAACAGAAAATCGGGTTCAGAAATCTGTCCAGAAACGGTCGACCGAAAGGTGTATCGGTCGACCGAACCCTTGAGTCTGTTGATGGATCGGTTGACCGAACAAAGGTACTGGTCGACCGAATCACTTAAGTTCTATAGGTCAACGGTCGACCGAGCAGGTACCGGTCGACCGAACTACTGGGTTCGGTAGAGAGAAATCTTGATCGGTTGGACAAACTTGTGTCGACCGATAGCAGGGGGTTTTTCACGAATTAAACGGTCGACCGAAAATGGTATTTTGTTCGACCGGTTCAAAAGTATTTGGGGGTGTATATAGGAAAAATGTGTATACGACCGTTGTATAATACGACAAATAAAACGGTCGTATTTTTACCAGAAATAGCAAACGAAACGGTCGACCGAAGGTCTACCGGTCGACCGAACAGGTCTGGGTAATCGGTTAATAGAAGGTGGAATCGGTCGAACGAATTGGTCTGGTATAACAAATATTGTGTATAACCGGTCGACCGAAAGGTGAACGGTCGACCGAACTCAGGTAGACTGGCGACCAATGTTTTAGGTGTTTGGGTGATCTAATGGAGTCCAAATTATATGATATTTTGTGTGTGACTCCTACAAGGAACCTAGTGTGTGAATGCATGCATATTAGCTTAAGTTATGCTCAATTTACATAAGTTCCTAATACTCAAAGAAATATAAAATTACATGTCTTCAATCCTAGCTTGATTACATGTCTTGACTTGATTTTTCTTCTTTCTTGAGTCTTGATCACCTGTAGATGTTAGCACAATACAACATGTATACCATTATACTACATGTGCTAATCTACATGTCCTAATTAAGATTAGGTTTAATTACATCATCAAAATACGGATTAAGACCAAAAAGCCAACAATCTCCCCCTTTTTGATGATGGCAACCTATATCTTAAACCAACCTAATACTTGAAACATGTATAAGTTAACTATGCATATAAATGCTCCCCCTATGGATGTGCATAATTTTTCTTGATAATTTCATGTATATTTCAAGTTACCCTAATCTATTACTTCTCCCCCTTTGACATCCATCAAAAAAAGACAATAATCAATGTAATATATGAATTTAAATTTCTCCCCCATTGACAATTATATATAACTATTTGAGTTCACTGTAGGATGTCATTTGTAATGAAGATGCTCCCCCTAAATTTTGCACTTCATTACTCTAATAAAAGATATAACTATTAAGCTCCCCCTATCAATAAGGCTAGATGGAAACTATGAGTATGATTAAAAGTTAAGTTCAATTAAGTTTCTATTTAAGCCTTATTCTAACATCCATTTAAAATTTGACATTTAAAATCAATGGATGTGATAAATGATTTTCAATGAATAGGGTTAATAATTTTCAATGAATTGAATTATATGATATGTCAATTAAGCATGTGAAGCTAGATTAGAGCTAATTTAACATGAATTGTATAGATAGGAATTTATACCAATGTTGAATTCGAATTTAGCTCCAATCTCATTTGGTGATGCAACCGGATTTGAATTCGACGCTTTGGCTCACCCGGTCACCACCAATCTTTTCCTCAAGCTCCTACAAGTGTAGATTTTGGTACCCATTTTTGCTTGGGTCCATTAAGTTTAGCTTTTGGTACCCAAATCCAAGTTGATTTTGGTACCTCTACACTTACTTTCTTTTTCATGGCAAAATTATGTTTAACATTAATTTGAATAGGAAAGTTTTTAACATAAAAATTGTTTTTATTGCCATGTGTGAACTTATGCAATTTATTTGACAAATTTTCATTTAAGACATTAAGTTCACTGTTTTTAGTTGCTAGAGATTCATTTAAGCAATTTAGATTTTTAATCATAGAATTATGCTTTTCATTCATGTTAAGCATGTGAATCTCTAAATTTGCAACTTTTTCATTCATGCAATTTAAGTCATTTAAAGTTTGCTTGCTTTCAAGATATGATTTATCTAGTTTCTTTAGCAAGTCAATTTTGTCATTTTCAAGCATATGACTTTCAATTGCATTAGATGAGGTAGATTTATCATTTAAGCACTCATTCTTCAAGCATGCATTTTCTAAAGTAAGAGCATCAATTTTAGCAAGCAAATCAACTTTATCATCTAACATAGATGCATTTTGACATTTAAGCTCATCTATTTGCTTGTTTGCTAATTTATTTGATTCATGAAGCTCTTTACATTTTTCTACCATTTTCAGAAATGCATTTTGTAGTTTATGTGAAGGCGATGATTTTCCACTTGAACAACAACTTGAAGAGTGACTAGAAGATACCTCATCTTCACTTTCTCCATCGGATGAGCTTGATGTTGAACAAGATGTTGAATTGATTTCTTCACATCTAACTTGAGCTACATCCATTGGAGTGGCTTCTCCCTTTTTCCCGGTTGGTGAATCTCCTTCACCAAAATTCTTTTCTAATGTTTGCCATATATGATGAGCACTATCACATGAGCAAACAAGATTAAAATGTTCATCTCCTAATGCACAAAATAAGACATTCATAGCTTTTGCATTTAGGGATGCATTTTTCTCATCTTCTAAACTCCATTTACTAATATGATATCTAGGTGATTCATATGGAGTTTGAATCATAAACCACAAGTTAGCATTCATGGATTTAATAAATGATGACATTTTAGATTTCCATGAAACAAAATTATTTCCATCAAAATATGGTGGTTTACAAGATTCTAGAGGTGTGGATGCATTAAGAGTCATGTTAATTTATCGGTTAAGAACAAAATTAACGAACGAGGCTCTGATACCAAATGTAGGATCGTGTGGGTCTATGGGTCCACTAATCACTTTTTAATCTAATCACCTATTGAACCCTAATTAACTACTTGGTTGATTGATCAAAGAAATGCAGCGGAAATTAAACAAAATCAAACACAAGTAGAAAGTAATGCAAACCACAAAGAAGACGCGTCGGATTTACAGAGGTTCGGCCGCGCCTACGTCCTCTCTTGCAAGCCCCTCTCGAATCCCCGTTCGAGCTCCTCTTGCGTCTTCACTATGCCTCCCCGTTCCGGGCCGGGAGCAACGCCTTTTACAAGTCTTCAAGCTCGCGAACAACCCTCGCCGAGCTTGGCACCACCTCTCACAAACCGAGAGAATCACTTCGGGCTTTCACCGAAATCCTTGCTTCTTGTCTTGGGCTTTCACCAAGACCCTTGCTCACTTTGTCTTGGGCTTTCACCAAGACCCTTGCTCTCTTGACAACATTTGGAGTGGAACTTACTCTTCTAGTATTGAGCACAACAGATGCTAGATTGATTGTATGATGAATGATGTGTAGATGTGAGGCTTAAGATCACTAATTGGGAGCTTTGAGGTTGTGGAAAATCTCACTATAAGTTTGACACTTTGGAGTTGTGAAATCTTGTAGAAAACTAAGTGTGAACCTCTATTTATAAGCTCCTAAAGATTTCTAGCCGTTTGGACAAGATTTGATTGGGTATTGTGCAAGATACACAAAACAGAAAATCGGGTTCAGAAATCTGTCCAGAAACGGTCGACCGAAAGGTGTATCGGTCGACCGAACCCTTGAGTCTGTTGATGGATCGGTTGACCGAACAAAGGTACTGGTCGACCGAATCACTTAAGTTCTATAGGTCAACGGTCGACCGAGCAGGTACCGGTCGACCGAACTACTGGGTTCGGTAGAGAGAAATCTTGATCGGTTGGACAAACTTGTGTCGACCGATAGCAGGGGGTTTTTCACGAATTAAACGGTCGACCGAAAATGGTATTTTGTTCGACCGGTTCAAAAGTATTTGGGGGTGTATATAGGAAAAATGTGTATACGACCGTTGTATAATACGACAAATAAAACGGTCGTATTTTTACCAGAAATAGCAAACGAAACGGTCGACCGAAGGTCTACCGGTCGACCGAACAGGTCTGGGTAATCGGTTAATAGAAGGTGGAATCGGTCGAACGAATTGGTCTGGTATAACAAATATTGTGTATAACCGGTCGACCGAAAGGTGAACGGTCGACCGAACTCAGGTAGACTGGCGACCAATGTTTTAGGTGTTTGGGTGATCTAATGGAGTCCAAATTATATGATATTTTGTGTGTGACTCCTACAAGGAACCTAGTGTGTGAATGCATGCATATTAGCTTAAGTTATGCTCAATTTACATAAGTTCCTAATACTCAAAGAAATATAAAATTACATGTCTTCAATCCTAGCTTGATTACATGTCTTGACTTGATTTTTCTTCTTTCTTGAGTCTTGATCACCTGTAGATGTTAGCACAATACAACATGTATACCATTATACTACATGTGCTAATCTACATGTCCTAATTAAGATTAGGTTTAATTACATCATCAAAATACGGATTAAGACCAAAAAGCCAACAGTGTTGATACATATATATGTTTTGGAGATAGCCGTTTGAATTGTTTCCATATTTACAAATATATTGCTTGATACGTGGAGATTGGTGTTGCCTTGTATGAGATAGAGATATGTTGCCTTGTGGTATTGCTTGATACGTGGAGATTGGTGTTGCCTTGTATGTGGATGGAGATATGTTGCCTTGTGGGCGAGGATGACCGTTTGGGTTGAGCCAGCTGTTGCTTTTAACACTCCCCCTCAAGTTGGGTCCGGAAGAGGTTGAAGGATCCCAACTTGTTGAGAATGTTATGAAATTGTTTTTGATCCAGAGGCTTGGTGAAGATATCAGCGAGCTGATCTTTGCTTTGGACATAGGGGACCTCTATTTCTTTTGCTTGGATTTTTTCTCTGATAAAGTGGCAGTCGACTTCTATATGCTTGGTTCGTTCATGGAAGACTGGATTAGAGGCAATGTGCCGAGCTGCGTTGTTATCACAGTACATTTGCATAGGCCCTATGATACGGAATTTTCATATCCTTGAGGAGTTGTTTGAGCCAAACTAATTCACTGGTGGTAGATGCCATGACCCGGTATTCTGCCTCTGCACTGGATCGTGCAACGACATTTTGCTTTTTGCTTCTCCATGTGACTAGATTTCCACCAACGAACGTGCAAAAACCAGTAGTGGATTTGCGATCATGACTACCTGCCCAATCTGCATCAGAATAACCAATTATTGAATTAGAATTATTTATTTTCATCCATATTCCTTGCCCTGGGGTTTTCTTTAGATATCTCAGGATTCTATCCACTATATCGAGGTGTTGTGTGTTTGGGGCATGCATGAACTGGCTAATTACACTTACTGCATAAGTGATATCGGGTCTGGTGACAGTGAGGTAAATGAGTTTCCCAACTAACCTTTGAAATTGTCCTATATTATGTAGGGGTTCTCCCTCGTTGGGACTTACCTTTCGATTTGTCTCAATGGGGGTGTTAACAGGTTTGGATCCTATTTTACCAGTTTCTTTTAAAAGATCTATGACATATTTTCGTTGAGATAAAAAAAGACCTTTCTTAGAATATGCAAGTTCAATGCCTAAAAAATATTTCATAAATCCTAGGTCCTTGATGTCAAATTTGGATTTTAAATATGATTTTACGAGGTTGATTTCATTGTCACTATTTCCTGTGATTATAATATCATCTACGTAAACAAGAATAATTGTGGTGATATTGTTATGATGTTTGGTAAACATAGATGCATCAGCGGAACATTTAGAAAAACCAAATTGGAGAAGGGAGAAGGTGAGTTTTGCATACCATGTCCTGGGTGATTGCTTTAATCCGTAAATGGATTTCTGGAGTTTGCAAACCTGATTATGTGCTGAGTTGTACCCTGGAGGGGGAGTCATGTAGACTTCTTCTTCCAGGGTCCCTTGTAGAAACGCATTTCGAACATCCATATGATACAGATTCCAACCATAGTTGACGGCTATAGAAAGAAGGACTCTTACCGTGTTCATTTTTGCTACCGGGGCGAAGGTTTCGAGATAGTCAAGACCGTAGGTTTGAGTGTATTCTTTAGCGACTAATCTAGTCTTGTACCGATCAATAGAACCATTGCTATTATACTTAATCTTATATACCTGATGTGAATTAAATTTATACCGCAAGTGCACGGCGTCTATGAAGACGTGGCAAGTACGGGTCGAACACAAGGAGGGAGAGATTCTGTTTTTAGTGTGATTTCGATTGGGGGAAAGAAGGAGAGAAGAAATAATTGGGTTTTGAGATTTTTGGATTTTAATTATCTAAAGCAAGAAACAAGAACAATTAAAACTAAAACACGAACAAAGATGTGAATTCCGTCGGGTGGAGGTTTAGATTTAAGGTTTAGATTAGAGAATTTAGAAACTTATAATAAATCATATTAGTTATAAAGCATTACATGCTAAATGATTTAACATAAACTCAAGTAATCAAAATATACTAACACGAAATTAAAATAATAACATTCATTCATCTTCTCTTCACCCTAATCCGTCACCTCCACCCTTTGGAAGGAGTTAGAAACTCATAGAGGGAGGAAGAAGGGGTCCTTGAGACATTACAAAAGAAAACTAAAAGTAAGAAATAAAAGACAGAATTTTATTAATGAAAAGGAAGAATACAAAACTAAGATTAAAAATAAAAACTACCACCAAAGACTAAGGACCCTTCTAACATCGTTCTCGGGTCTATTTATAGTTGCTACAAGGGATCTAGGTATAATATTGGAAAGTACACGTGTCCAGACACGACTGGACGAAATTGGAGCACACGGATCGACTAGGGGGCGGCGGAATCGCCGCATGGTGTGTGTGATCTGCGGCGGAATCGCCGCACATCATGCTCAGATTTGGTCCGGATTTTGGTTGAATGTTTATGGTATGATTTGATCCTCCTTTACGCGTCTGGATTGATTCTTTCCATTCTTTTGAGCTCCGGATTAATTCCTTCACATATCTGGAGATATACATTGATTTTTCTATATATTTTCTCTAAGAGAATAAAAGCTACTTGTGATTTGCAATTAGGTCCTTGACTTTTTGCAGTTAAGTCCCCGGTTACTTTTGTGCTTAAGTCCTTGTTCTTTTTGCAATTAGGACTTGAATGCTTTTATGCTTGGATACATTTCCATTTGTAACCCGATAAACTTTAACTTGGTCTTTATGATAGAAATGAATCTTTTGCACGCGTTTATGCTCGGGATGTGGGTAAATTGCATTCAGGTCCCTGTAATCTGTAAATAAGACTAAACACGTACCTTAGTAGCATTTATTGATGTAAAAGTAATCTAAATGAAAGACATATGATGCAATGTATGCAATGCATCAAATACCCCCACACCTAGATTTTGCTAGTCCCTAGCAAAACAGAAGATACGAAAAATAAAAAACAGGGAAATCCTAACTCACTTTCGTAGGAATCACGGTTGCACTTAGCATGTGCAACAAGCCTTTAAACCTCCAAGTTTCCTAGGAGGAGGAGTGTTGTCTCCTGAGGGTTTTCAGCGGATATACCCACAAAATCCTAAATCAACGTTTCATTAATAGTTCTCAATATCCCTACCTCAACCTTATACATCTCACTAAGAATTTTTGCATGCTCATTATATAAATCTAACTCATTAAAAATATGACTTGGTCTTTATTCCTCCAACATTCACACCACTAACCCTTCTACACATGTTTATCACTTGAATTATTTTGCACGCCTCCTCTGGTGGTGAAGTATCATTCGGATCAACCATGGCATGTATCATTCTTTTAGCTTTGGGCCTTGAGTATTATTATTTTTATTTTTTTTCTTTTCTTTTCTTCCGTGATTCAACACATTTGCTTTTTGACACTTTTACCCTTTTGCATTCGTGTAGCGAGTTTGGTCGATAATCCCGAGCTGGTAGACTCAAGTTACCGGGTTTCAAGATACCCCTAAGGACCAGTGACTCAAAGGCTTGGGCTTTTGTAATCATTTTACAAAATGTGTTTTCTTCACTTTATGCCTTTATTTTTATTTTTATTTTCTTCAAGGCTTAATTGCTATTAGAAGTCCACACTTCCCGGTATATTTTTTTCCTCAACCTCTGCTTTTTATCAACCACTTCAAAGATTTGATTCATCCAATTTAAGTGCATACATGTCTTAAAGGGCAATGAGTTATTTCTTTGGAACTTAGATTTATGTCACAATTTCTACAAGCAGAACTATATAATAAGGAACAAAAACTCAATGCAATTTGTACACGGGTTTTAGCAGTTCAATCTTAAGCTATGTCATGAAACATTAATTTTTTTTTATTTTTTTATTTTTTTTAAATAAAAGACAGAATATATAGATAAATATATACATAAACACCCCCACACCTAAATCATGCATTGTCCTCAATGTATGCAAATATAAAGCAAATGCACTTATTACCTTGGTGAACTGCGGTGGAAGGATGGAATTTGCTCAAAGTCAACCATAGTCAGAACTGGATTGAATGACACCGTATTGGTGCATGTATCCAGTTGAATTGTTCCCCATGTTGCAATGAGAGTCCTGAGTCACATGTTCCACACCCCGCACATAAATTGGTTCTCTTATTTGCTCGAGTGACGGTGGGTGTGTAGATGAATTCCTCCCCTTTTTCTTACTTCCTTTTTGATTTTGTGACGATTCAGAAATATTATAGATACGCGATTTCATCACAACATCACTTTGATTGCATGTTATTTCTGGCTCACTATCAATATGAAAGATATTAAATTCAGCTTTTAAGTTCCCAAAAGATAATTGCATGAGCCCATTTCGACAGTTTATCAATGCTTCAGAAGTGGCCAAAAAGGGTCTGCCTAGAATTACAGGGATTTGTCGATTAGGATTTACAACAGGTGCGGTATCTAGTACGACAAAATCCACTGGGTAAATGAAGTCACCAACCTTGATCAAAACATCCTCTACTACACCTCTTGGTTTCTTAATAGAGCAATCAGCAAATTGAAGGGTTGTCCTAGAGGGTTTTAATGGACCAAGGTTCATTTGCTCATAGACAGAGTATGGGAGTAGGTTAACACTAGCACCAAGGTCTAGAAGGGCTTTGTTGATAAAAGTATCTCCTATTACACATGAAATTGTGGGACATTCAGGATCCTTATATTTTATAGGAGATGTGTTGGACAAAATAGAACTTATGTTTGCAGTTAAGAATGCCTTCTTTGGTACGTTCGTTTTTCTCTTTTTAGTGCACAAATCTTTTAAGAATTTAGCATAAGCAGGTATTTGTTGAATCATGTCTAAGAGTGGAATGTTCACCTTAACTTGCTTAAATACTTCCAAGATTTTCTCTATTTGTGCACTTGAGTTCTTTTTGAGTCTATTGGGAAATGAGGCTTTAGGGACATAGACTCGCTCAGGTTCAGGTTGAGCTATGGGTTCAGGTTGAGTAGGTGGGTTGGGCGTTTCAAATTGGACGTCGGGTTCAATGGTTAGGTCATATGTGGCAGTTTGATGGCTAGATTGATTAGACGTTCTAGGATTTACCACATTATTATCAATCTGTCTTCCGGACCGTAATGATACTACATCATTTATTTGTTGGAATGGTCCTTTTTCATTAACCATTTGAACCGGTCTAGGGTTGTTATTTCCTGAAGGTGGTTGATAGGATTGATATGAATTATTAGATCTAGGGTTCACCTCAGGTTGACTTGGAAACCGACCCTTTTCTCTTTCACCTACTATTTGTGCTAGTTGGCTGACTTGTGTCTCTAGCCTTTGGAAGGTCTGGTTGGTTGTTTGTATAAAAGTTTTCATCAAATTTTCCAAGCTTGTCAACCTAACCTCATGATCGTTATTGTTACTAAACCCAGATGATGTATTATTTTGGTTATACGGGTTCGGTTGTTGTCTAGGAGGTTGACCCTGTTGGTTTGATGAGAAATTGGAATTATTACGCCAACCCGAGTTATAGGTTGTTGCGTATGGGTCATTTCTAGCATGGTTATACATGGCATTAACTTGGTCCCATTCCGCACAATCCTCCATTACATGACCAGTCTGACCACATCTAGAGCAAGGGATAGACGAGGCTTGATTCACTCGGTTTTCGGTTTGTAGCTCTAAACTTTCCATTCTGCGCATAAGGGTAGCTAGTTTTGCTTCAGCCGCTATGTTGGCATCTACAGCTAAGACACCTGGTCTGGGTTGACTTGCTATTCTAGATCCAATACTCGGGTTAAGCGGTGTTCTAGCATTGTCCCATTGCATACTGTTTTCAGCTAAATCCTCAAGGAAAGTCCAGGCATCATTTTCATTTTTCGACATAAAGTTCCCTTGGCTTATAGATTCTACCATAACCCTAGATGTGGGTGTCAATCCCTCATAGATAATTTGACATAATTGTCATCTCGGAATTCCATGATGAGGGCATTGGGTCAGAACACTTTTGAATCTTTCTAGATAGGAATAGAACGGCTCGCTCTCAGACTGAACGAATGCAACAATTTCGTTCCTAATCCTCATAGTCTTATGGTTGGGAAAATATTTTTTCAGGAATACTTGAACAAACTCAGCCCAACTCCTAATAGATCTTTCGGCTAGACTATATAGCCATTTCTTAGCGTCATCCTTCAGTGCTAGAGGCACGAATTTCAGACGCACTGCCTCCTCAGGAATATGCTGGTATTGCATAAGAGAGAAGATTTCCTCAAATTCTCTAAGGAAGAGGTATGGGTCTTCCCTAGAGGTGAACTTAGGCAACATACTCATGTATTGTGCCTTAAGTTCGAAGTCGCGACCCGGTATGGTGGGCATAACGATGCACGATGGCTGAGCAGCCATCGCTGGATAGCATCGATCCCTCAGAGTTATAGGTTGTGCAACAGGCGGGTCCACTACGTTCTCACCCATTGGATCCAGGTGAGGTGGTGCAACAGGTGGATTGGGGCTAAGTTCCAGACTGGAATCTAGATGAACTCGTGAGAGTCGATTACTCAAGTCCCGAATCCAAATCTGAGTGCACCGGGTTGAATCAATTTTTTTTTTTGAATTCAAATTTGGAATTTAAATTCCAAATTTAATTTCAAGAACTAATTACAATTTTTTTATATATATTTTCGTTTTATTTTTTTTTTTATTTTTTTATTTTTTTATTTTTTCTTCAAAATGGAAACAAACAATAGAATGGAGAAAGATGAAAAAGGAATCTTAATCTAGAGAATTTAGGTGAGAAGAGAAAGAAGACTCAGATGAGAAGGGAAACCTAACTCTAAAGATAGAAAGAGGGTTGGTCAGAAAATTCCTAAGAAAGCACGGTTCAAACAATCCTAGACCTAGTGTCGCTTAGATCTAGACGACTCCTAACTGGTTGAGTCGAATTGATTCGCTTGATTCACCTCCCTCACTAATCAAACCAACTTGGCCAGGCCGTGTATAGCTAGTGAGGGCGCTTCCGACAGAGTCGGTGCCAATTAGACAACCACTTCGCTTGGAAGACTTACGTCAACACAAAAACACTTTCTAGACACCAAATTAAATTCAATCGGCTTCAGGTCATAGCAAGTCAAACTAATTCTTCTTCTTAAATGAGTCCGAGTCCTTAGGGGCCAATGTCTAATTGATTTTAAATTTAAGGCTTAGGTGACACTTTAGGATTGCGATTTGTGGGCCACGGAAGGGTGATGAAATCCCCACCGTATCTTTGCCTATGGAGTTGCCCTTAAGATAGTTTAACTTAGATCTAGCAAAGATAGTCAAACAATGATCTTTAGTGGGGGGCAATTGCAAGATTGTATGCAAACTAAATTATATGCTTAAATGCAATCGTTAAAACGTGATACGTACCTTGCCTCCAGCACTCTTCAACAATAAAAATAATTTGCAAGAATTTAGCAAGAATAATGCAAACAAAACATTATATGATGCATGCACTAAGTTCTTCTAGTTTTGCCAATTTTTAGGTCAGAGTTGAATTATTGCCAATTATGGAATTTAAGCTTAACACGTGCAATTCTAATAACAGGAAGTTTTCTGAAACTAGAAATTACGAGGAAAAATGCAACAAAGGTTACCTACGCAATACTCAGTCGGGTTCGCCGCCCGCTCTCGAAATTTCAGTAGCTCCACGCGTCCACCCAGAGATGGTGCTAACCCCAGAAAAATTTGAAGCCCAGATGCTTCACTTGTGCGGCGATTCCGCCGCAGGTTACTCTTGATGTGCGGCGATTCCGCCGCCCTTGTTGCTCAGACTGCGCTCAGATTTCGCCTCGCGCTCTGTTGTCTCCTGAAACACAAATCCAAACTGTTAGATCGCGCACAAGATAAACAGAATAGAATCGAAATCAACAAAAAACAAAATCTGCGTCGCCTCCTCGGCAACGGCGCCAAAAACTTGATGAGAATTAAATTTATACCGCAAGTGCACGACGTCTATGAAGACGTGGCAAGTACGGGTCGAACACAAGGAGGGAGAGATTCTGTTTTTAGTGTGATTTCGATTGGGGGAAAGAAGGAGAGAAGAAATAATTGGGTTTTGAGATTTTTGGATTTTAATTATCTAAAGCAAGAAACAAGAACAATTAAAACTAAAACACGAACAAAGATGTGAATTCCGTCGGGTGGAGGTTTAGATTTAAGGTTTAGATTAGAGAATTTAGAAACTTATAATAAATCATATTAGTTATAAAGCATTACATGATAAATGATTTAACATAAACTCAAGTAATCAAAATATACTAACACGAAATTAAAATAATAACATTCATTCATCTTCTCTTCACCCTAATCCGTCACCTCCACCCTTTGGAAGGAGTTAGAAACTCATAGAGGGAGGAAGAAGGGGTGCTTGAGACATTACAAAAGAAAACTAAAAGTAAGAAATAAAAGACAGAATTTTATTAATGAAAAGGAAGAATACAAAACTAAGATTAAAAATAAAAACTACCACCAAAGACTAAGGACCCTTCTAACATCGTTCTCGGGTCTATTTATAGTTGCTACAAGGGATCTAGGTATAATATTGGAAAGTACACGTGTCCAGACACGACTGGACGAAATTGGAGCACACGGATCGACTAGGGGGCGGCGGAATCGCCGCATGGTGTGTGTGATCTGCGGCGGAATCGCCGCACATCATGCTCAGATTTGGTCCGGATTTTGGTTGAATGTTTATGGTATGATTTGATCTTCCTTTACGCGTCTGGATTGATTCTTTCCATTCTTTTGAGCTCCGGATTAATTCCTTCACATATCTGGAGATATACATTGATTTTTCTATATATTTTCTCCAAGAGAATAAAAGCTACTTGTGATTTGCAATTAGGTCCTTGACTTTTTGCAGTTAAGTCCCCGGTTACTTTTGTGCTTAAGTCCTTGTTCTTTTTGCAATTAGGACTTGAATGCTTTTATGCTTGGATACATTTCCATTTGTAACCCGATAAACTTGAACTTGGTCTTTATGATAGAAATGAATCTTTTGCACGCGTTTATGCTCGGGATGTGGGTAAATTGCATTCAGGTCCCTGTAATCTGTAAATAAGACTAAACACATACCTTAGTAGCATTTATTGATGTAAAAGTAATCTAAATGAAAGACATATGATGCAATGTATGCAATGCATCAATACCCATTTACATCCTACAGGTTTTATTCCGGGTTTGATGGGAACTAGGGTCCATGTTCGATTTTTTTCTAGGGCATCTACCTCATCCTGCATCGCTTGTACCCAATGGGGATGATTAAGGGCATCATGGTAGGAGGTAGGTTCACTAACTTGATCGATAACATTCGACAAACTACGATGGGATGAAGATATAGCATTGTAAGAGATATAATTTTGGATGGGGTATGTGACGTTGTAAGTCACAAAGTCTTGGAGATGAGATGGAGCACAAGTGGGTCTCATGGACCTCCTTGTTGTAATCATGTCTTGTGGTTGTACCTGTTCGTCATTTTGCTCTCCTGTATTTCCTGTGTATTCATCTCCCCCATCTTGAGGAATGGGAGTTTCCTCAAGAGAAGAGATATCAAACATATCAAAGATAGGGAGAGGAGATATCTCACCTGAGGGATTAGGTTTTGTAGATTCAAAATAAGGTTCATGTTCGAAGAAGGACACGTCTCGTGAAACATAAAGTTTACTTTCAGAAGGATTGTAACATTTGTACCCTTTCTTTTGGAAGGAGTACCCAAGGAAAACATATTTCATAGAACGAAAATCGAGTTTATCAGGATGGTTTTTGTGAACATAGCAGGTGCAGCCAAAAATCCTGAGATGATCAAGGGTCATTCGCCTACCATTCAGAATTTCTAAGGGTTGTTTGTTTTGGATTATGGGACTGGGCAGACGATTAATCAGGTAAACGACAGTTAAGATGGCTTCGGACCAAAAAACTTTAGGTACATGAGTTTGAAACAAAAGTGCTCTAGTGACATTTAAGAGGTGCCTATTTTTTCTTTCAGATATTCCATTTTGTTCAGGGGTTTTAACACAAGTAGTTTGATGAAAGATCCCTTTTTCATTTAGAAAGTGTTGAAAAACATTACTAGTGTATTCAGTGCCATTATCAGATCTAAGGATTTTTATTTTTGTGTCATACAAATTTTCTACCAAGGAAACATATTCACAAAAAATAGGAAAAACATCAGATTTTGATCTAAGCAAATAAAGCCAAGTTGTGCGAGAGAAATCGTCAATAAAGGTAATAAAATACTTAAAACCATTGTAAGATGCAACCGGGGCGGGACCCCAGATGTCAGAGTGTATCATCTCCAATGGCTTTCCTGTCTTAGAGGTGGATGCATGAAAAGGTAACCTGGTTTGTTTCGCAAGACGACATGTCTCACAACATATTTCAGCATTTAAATTTAAAGCAGGAAATAATTGTTTTAAAACTAACATAGATGGGTGTCCCATGCGTTTGTGCCACAAGTTAGAGTTAAATTGTGACACATTATTAGCAATCGTATTGTTATTTGAATCTAGCACATACAAGCCATTTGTGAGAAATCCTCTACCAATCATCTTCCCTAATGTTCGGTCCTGAAATAACACATCAAAAGGTGAGAAAATAACATTACAAATTAATTTTTTTGTTATCCTTGCTACCGATAGTAGACTAGATGCAAATTCTGGGATATATAAGACATGTTCAGAGGTGTCATTAAGTAATGTTGATTTTCCTGTGCCGCTAATTTTTATTTGATTACCATTAGCCACAGTCACGAATTTATTTAAATCTGGGTTATATTGGATATCACATAAAAGATCTTTATTACCGGTCATATGATCAGTGGCACCTATGTCTATAATCCAAGTGTTAGGTGTAAAAGTTTGATTAACACAAGATTGATTAATACTTTGATGAGCAAAAAACTGAGTTATACCGGACCCAACACCTTGTGGGCTCTGATTTTTGTTAAACAGATTCTTGAGGTGCGCTAGGACAAGGCCCAGTTCCTTGTGGGCTGAATCTGGCCCGCTCCCAGAACTTCCCCTGCCATTGGCGTACACGTCTGGTTGGTTGTTGGAGGCGTGCGCGGCATAGTCGTGCGTACCCGGGTGTGTGCCGCCCCGTCCGTTTGTCATTAGTCGGTTGTCGGGTGTGGGAGAATCCGCGAAAGACTCGGATATATAACCTCGACTATCGGTAGCGGACCCGATCTGCGACCATTTTTGCTTCCCATCAGAAAAGTTAGGGTTAGGGTTTAGAGAAAAACCTGAGTCGGATCCGCCGCCGCCTGGTCGTCCTCTGCCGTCCCCCCTTCGTTCTCCGGCGCCATCCTTGGGTGGTCGGAGGTGGGGGTAGAGAAACCAACACCGGTCGCGGCTATGTCCTGGTTTCTTGCAGTTATCACAGTGTTCATCTTTTCATTTTCCGAACTGAGTTTTCGCTTTTGTGTTTTGATTTCGGTTGTGCGCGGCTGCGAATGCTTGATTTTCTTGATTGGAAGTTTGTTGCATGGCATGCCTCCTTGTTTCCTCTCGTTAAACCATAGAGACGATCTGGCTGAGGGGCGGTAGCTCCGATGATAGCAGAACTTGTGACTTCAGGGTCTCGTAGCTAGAGTCGAGTCCTACCAGGAACTGGTAGACCCGATTTTGCTCGACCCGTTCTTTGATGATTTTAGGGTCTGTTGTTGGCGGTTCATAGATTGCGAGTTCATCCCACCGACTCTTTAGTGCACCGAGATACTCGGTGACTGTCCTTTGCCCTTGCCTGGTTTGAGAGAGTTCTTGTTTAACTTTAGATACATGAGCAAAGTTCTGTTGTTTACCGTATAGATCGTGGATGGAGTCCCAGAGCTCCTTGGCCGAGTCGGAGTAGATGAATAGTTCGACGATCTGCGGTTGTATGGAGTTGAGCACCCAGGTCATCGTAAGGTGATCAGTGGTCTGCCACTCTTCGATCTTGGCATCGTCGGTGGTTGGTTTCTTCGTGTGGCCAGTGATATGACCGAGTTTTCCCTTCCCACTGAGGGACAAGGTGACCGACCGAGCCCATGAAAGGTAATTCGTACCATTTAGTACTTGGGTGGTCAATCTCTGAGGCGTTGCCCCGTCTGTTGCCATGGCGAGGGGTAGGGTGTGGCTTCTGCTTCAATCCCCCTCGTCGAGTGCTTTGAAACAGAGGTCAGTCGACTGATGATGTTGGAGTTTTTTTCTGAGGTCGGTCGACCGATGATGGTGGTTTGTGTTTGGGATTTTGGTGGGTAGTCAATGATGACTTGAGTGGACTGAGGCGGTGGTCTGAGAGATTGCCGTCGGTGAGGCAACTCTTTTTACGTCTGAGATCGACGCTCTGATACCATGTTGAAGTTCACGATTTGAATATCGGCTTTTTTATTATTATTATTAATTGTATTACAGAAGTGTCGATACATATATATGTTTTGGAGATAGCCGTTTGAATTGTTTCCATATTTACAAATATATTGCTTGATACGTGGAGATTGGTGTTGCCTTGTATGAGATGGAGATATGTTGCCTTGTGGTATTGCTTGATACGTGGAGATTGGTGTTGCCTTGTATGTGGATGGAGATATGTTGCCTTGTGGGCGAGGATGACCGTTTGGGCTGAGTCAGCTGTTGCTTTTAACACTCGTACGCAGAAAAGATGTTGAATACTACACCCATGATCGAAATGTGAAATGTGAATGACAACAATGCAACGACATAAATTGTTGTACTTCCTACAACGGACACACACTTGCTTTCAACAAAAACAATGGACACATAGTTGCGTAATTCTATCACTGGATTGGTTCTATAGCAGATCTCTTATCCACAAAAAAAGGACTGGTTCAGCATGATTCGCCGGCATGCTGCTTGGAGTGTATCGGTTTTTCCAACACTATGGGATCCACCACAAATCGGTTTTTTGTATTATTTCCCAGTTTGTTTTACCGGTTCAATGCAATGAGAAACGTTCGTTTTCTATGATTTTTAGTTCTTTTGCTTCTAAAAGGTCAGTTAGCTGTTACACATCGAAAGAAAGACGAATCAAATAAATCTATAGTTCTTACTTCCCACTGACTTATATTTAGGTTGAAGTAGAGAGGAAGTTATCTATTTTTACGTCCGGATGGAACGAAAACTCCATTACATTTGTTTACACAACAAAAGAAGTCAAGCACCCAACAATTGTTCAAGTAACTATTCAGAATTTCAATTCCTCACTTCAGTCATTGTATACCTAAAGGGAGTCGTACTAGAGCCATCAATTTTACAAGAAACAAAATTACACAACATGCATTAAGTTAGTGGATATGGGTTGAATTTTTTTACATGATTGATAAATAGATATAACATTGTAACACGATCAATAAATGAGTCAGATATGAATTTAAATGTCAAATACGATTAACACGATAGATAACACACCGTAACTAACTGGGTAAGTGGGTATATAAATAAGAGTAATACATGATTACTACACGCTTAGCACCAGTAATATTTATGTTAATAAACTTAACATTTTACTTTTTGCACAATTCAATACCATCATACTAAAATTAGTAAAATGTAATTTGGGTGGTCTGATGACTCCCTGAATTTTGAGATCCCGTTTCAATTGTCCAAAGTTAAAACTATTTTGGTTCCACCTTTAAAGATTGTTGGTTTCTTTAAACTCTATCCCCGTTCAATTAAGATTTTGTTCCGTAATAAAAATCCCGAAGTTCCGGTGCCCTTAAGTCTTTTGAGTACTAATAATTAGACATATATATTAGGTTTCTAGATATCTAATTAATCTGACTAGTTAAAAATCCACAAATATTCAATATAAGTGAAATACACAATTATACACCTATATGTAGATGCACACTCGATTAGAATTAAGTACTCGAAAAGAAAGTAATAGTACTTTGAAGTTTATGTTAATATTTTTATTTCTTTACAAATTTCGGGCACCTTAACTTGTCGTTTGAGTATAATTAAAAAATAGTTTGATTTTTTATTTTTTATTTAGGTAACCGTAAGACTAGGATGGATGATTGGTCGAGCTATCTCAAATTGTCGTCGTTCGAATATTAAAAATTGAATCCTGGTACACAAACGCGTTCCATGTAATAATCCATGTTTTATTGTTTTTTTATTGTTTAAAAATATGGTTTCCAATAAAGTAAAAGACGATTGATTTCTCCTTAGTGGACACTTTAGATACAAAAGAGAGACAGACAATTGTCTCGCGTGATACACATTTGTGCTGCGTGAGACACACTAGTCCCGTAAGGACACACACTAGTCCGCGGGGAAACACATCAATTCTGCACAGGACATACATCTGTCCCAAGTGGGACATCAATCTAACGAGGAACACATCAGTCTCGTGTGAGACACATATCTATATGCATCTTTGAATATCATTGGCCACGTGAATTGAGAAACCAACGGACACAGATTATCACACCATCAATTTTGGAATCAAATTAAATAGTTGATAAAATGTTTCAAACAACTAGAAGGACTCATGTCACTCAACTTGAGGGTCATGAAGGACATGGTAAAAATAATACATAAATCATTTTCCTAAAAAAATTGAGCGACATTTTTCTTCACATAAACATTATTAAAATGAAGGGAACATATATAATAAATATCTCCTTTTATATGGTTCCTGTCATCTAAGACCCTGTTTGGATGGGGGTTCAGCTCCTCGTGGAGGTGGGAGCTGCCACAGTGCGGCAAATGCATCAAAACAAGGAGGTAGATCTGGAAAAGTTGGGCTCCCAATGCGAAAACCAATGCTTGTTTTAAGTGATGTTGGAGAAGCTCGGGTAATGAGCTTCTCGCAGGAGCTGCAACCGATGGGTGGATGATGCAATTTTGTGACGAAACTACCCCCGATCTTTTTAGAAAATACCACATTTTATTCCACCACAATTACGACATCATGCCAATGGAAAAAAATTATGTCTTCATTCTTCTTAGTAAAGGAAATAAAATTTCCTTATTAGTCGTGATTTTAGTATTGTTGATTAACTTGATTTTAGTATTGTTGGATTTTTCTGACGATTTTACCCATGTTAATTCCACCATGTAGGATCGTGTGGGTTATGGGTCAACAATTAAAGTTAATCTTAATTCTCTACTTGATTAATCAATGAACATGCGCAACGGAATAAACAATCAAAAGTAGAGAAAGAAAGATAAATGCAAACCACAATTGACACGAGGATTTTTATAGAGGTTCGGCACCCCACCCGGGTCCTAGTCCTCTCTTGCAAGCTCCGCTCGGATCACCGAGCTCCGCTCACGACTTGACTAACCACTCCCCGTTCCGGGCCGGGAGAGAACGCCTTTACAATCTTCAAGCTCGCGAACAACCCTCTCCGAGCTTGGCTCCTCCTCTCACAATCCGAGAGGATCACTTCGGGCTCTCACCGAAGTCTATACTCGTGTCTTGGGCTTTCACCAAGACCCTTTCTTCTTGTACAATTGTTGAGTGGAACAACACTCTCTAAACTTGAGCACACTTGAGTAAAATATGGAATTATGACTAAAGTGTGAAAGGTTTGAGCTTTTGAGTATGTGGAGCTTTCTCTCTAATGTTGGGGACAAATAGATGTTGGAGAGATGTCTTAAAATGTGTTTTACATCTCTATTTATAAGCTCCAAAAGAGTTATAGCCGTTGAGATTGATTGGGTAAGAGTTGGTGTAGGATACACAAAATAGAAACCTGCAGGACCCAATTCTGCCTAAAAACGGTCGACCGAATTGGGTATTCCGTTCGACCGTTTGGTCAAATTTCAGCTTTGACTTAAGTTAACTTAAGGTAACGGTCAAACGGGCTCAGGGGATCGGTCGACCGAATTAGTTCAGGCACTTCTGGGAGACCAAATTGTGTTGCTTCGGTCGACCGTTAGGAAAGCTTCGGTCGACCGGATGTTTGGAAATTTGGGGTATTTGGGAATAATATGAATACGACCGTTGGGTATAATACGACAAAACAAACGGTCTGAAAATATGTGTAAACGGTCGAACGGAATGGTTTCAACGGTAGTTCAAGTTTTGTTTATGTGTTTTCGGGTTCTAGTTTGGATGATCTATTGAAGTCCAAATTATGTGAAATTTTGTGTGTGACTTCTATAGGGAACCTAGTGTGTGGTTGAGTAGTTTTTAGCTCAAGTATGCTCAATTACACAAGGTTCCTAAAGACTCAAAGAAATACAAAATACATGTCTTCAAATGAGCTTGATTACATGTCTTGACTTGATTTCCTTTCTTCCTTGAGTCTTGATCACCTGTAGAGGTTAGCACAAGGCAATATATATGCAATGCAATATGTGTGGTACTCTACATGATTATAATTAAGATTAGGTTGAATAAATCATCAAAACATAGATTAAGGCCAAAAAGTCAACAATCTCCCCCTTTTTGATGATGGCAACCTATATCTTAACTATATCTTAATACATGGAATTTTTATAAGTAAACTATGCATATTAATGCTCCCCCTATGGATGTGCATAGTTTTTGTTCAATTTTATTACAAAATTCCAAGTTACCCCTTTAATTATCTCTCCCCCTTTGACATCCATCAAAAAAATTGATATTGATAAAGCAAAGATTATATAATTTGAAGGTCAATGTAGATGTCTTGTAATGAAGTTGCTCCCCCTAAATTTTGCACTTCATTACTCTAAGAAAATGATAATCATTAAGCTCCCCCTATCGATATGAATATGATTTTGCAATTAAGTTCATTTCTCTTTTTCCCTAATAACATCGAGCAAATACATGTGATGTTTTAATTTTCCTTTTTGACATCCAATTAGACAATTTGACTCTTAACATTAAGGATGTTATTCAAACATAAAGATTTGCAATGAATGGGTATATGATATGTCAATTAAGCATATAAACTAGACTAGAGCTAATTTAACATGAATTGTAGATGATAGAAATTTATACCATCTTGATTGAGTCTTGAATTAGCTACATTCTTGACTTGGTGATGCAACCGGATTCGAATTCGACGCTTTGGCTCACCCGGTCACCACCAATATCCTCCTCAAGCTCCTACAAGTGTAGACTTTGGTACCCATTTTTGCTTGGGTCCATTAAGTTTAGCTTTTGGTACCCAAATCCAAGTTGATTTTGGTACCTCTACACTAGTTTTTCTCTTCATGGCATTATGATGATAATAATTGTTTTGAATAGGAAAGTTCTTAACATAATAATTACTTGTGTTACCATGTGTGTGAAGGGAATGTGTTCTAAAAGTTTTACTTTTAAATGTCAATTATTATGAATTGAATGAGAAATCATTTTGTTTCTTGTTTATGTTATTCGTCTTTTAGAAGTGTTAAGGAAGAGGCTCTTGGTCCTTAACCGTAGAGCTCTAAAAGATATTGGTTTACATAAAACAAAAGATATTCGCAATCATGGTAATTAACATGGAACATTAATTACCGAGTTAAGATTATCGTGTTGGTCATAGATCATTGTAGCTCTACAAGTGAGTGACAACACGGGTATGCAAAAGAGGAAAATATTACTTTTGTATATTGAATAAACCTAATAAGTAAAATATTATAGAAATGTGTTTCTGTGTCATTAATATTTTACTGTGTCCTTGGTCCTTTGATATGAGACTTATATCCGATCACTTAAGAAATACTTGATTAGGCTAGTGTCTTGAGCTATCGATAAGTGTAGTGTAAAGACATTGGTTGGTTAAGTATGACTTTTGTTGGAGAAGATACTTAGTCAAAAGATTATCATTGCCCCTCTTAATTGAGTAATGATATTAATGGGCCCCTTGATAAAGCAAAGTTATAATGTGCACAATGTGATTTGAGTTAAGTCACATATTTATAACTAGCTTAAAGATATCAAGAAACGAATACTAATACAAAGATGACACAATACTACTTTGTGTGTATTCTTAATATCATGAGGCAAGGGACGGACACAAGTGGTGCACTCCATCACTAATTGGATCGGGTTTTGGTTCGAGCTGAATTAAGACATCTAGCTAATTGGGAACTATAATGTGTAGCTAGATACCGCTTATAGTTTGTGATGTTAAGCTATTAATATCACTGCCAATTTAGCTTAGATCCTCCCATAGGTCACACCATAAAACTGGGAAACAAGAAGGTGATTTTATGTTCATATGATGTATCGAGTTTCGTATACATGTGGTGAATGGATAAAATCATTATGTCATGAAAATGACATATTTAGAATCATGAATTTATATATGAGATGTAAATATATCATGGGGTGTGATTGTTTGATATTACATATGATGATATATTGCATAGGATATATAAATTAGTTATAACCCCAAAGATCGAATTTTGTTGGGAATTAATCCAAAATTTGATAAGGCAAATTAATTAATTAAATTTGCTAAAACCCCAAATACGAATTTTGTTGGGAATTAAACCAAAATTCGATAAAGGCAAATTAATTAAATTTCCTAAAACAAAACAAAAACGAATTTTGTTGGGAATTAATCCAAAATTCGATAAATGCAAATTAATTAAGGAATTATTGATCATGGTTTTGACTTGTCAATTATGATTATATTTGGATGTGGATTAATAAATTTAATATTGGGAATTGGTCTTAAGAGAGAAAAACATGGAAGAATGGGTCAATGCATGGCCCATGATGTGGAAATTAAAGGAGCCTATAAATAGGCCTAATTTCCTTCATTAAAAATAAGTATATGCAAAATTCTCTCTCTCTCTAACCACCCCAATTAATCCATCCGAAATTCCATAGTTAATTTGAGTTTTTGGAGAGTAAAATCTCAGGAAAGAAAAAGGGGGTTATTAGCTAGATTCTAAACCCGTTTGGAGATTGATTGGCTAGCTCCTTTCTCTACAACCTTGTTTAGAGTTTGGTGAACACTCGGAGGCAATCCACCGGGCGATTCGAACGGCAACGCGACTCCGGATCTTCAAGAGGTTTTAGAGAACCTCTAGGTATGATTCTCTTTGCAATTGTTTGTTTGTTCTAATGCATGTTAAATAATTAGGACAAACAAATGCATGTCTATATGAAAATCGAAGAAAATATGAATGTTTCGATCCTATATGTTTATAAAATTTTGAAAAATATATACATATAATAGGGCACGAAATCCAACAGTGTGAACTTGTGCAATTTATTTGACAATTTTTTGTTTAATGCATTAAGTTCACTGTTTTTAATTGCTAGAGATTCATTTAAGCAATTTAGATTTTTAATCATAGAATTATGCTTTTCATTCATGTTAAGCATGTGAATCTCTAAATTTGCAACCTTTTCATTCATGCAATTCAAGTCATGTAATAATTGCTTGATTTCTAAATGAGATTTATCAAGTTTAATAAGCAAGTCATTAGTATCAATTTCTAGCATATGACTATCAATTGCATGAGATGACGTAGTTTTATCATTTAAATTTTCTTCCTTCAAACATGCATTTTCTAAAGTTAGAACTTCAATTTTTGCAAGCAAATCATTTTTATCATCTAGGATAGATGCATTTTGACATTTAAGATCATGGATTTGCTCATTTGCTACTTGATTAGTCTTGTGAAGTTCTTTATTTTTTTCAAATAATCTTTGAAATGCATTTTGTAGTTCATTAAAATCATGAGCATTATCTTTTGAACTACTACTTGAACAAGAGCTAGAAGATACCTCATCTTCACTTTCTCCATCGGATGAGCTTGATGATGATGAAGATGTTGAGTTAATCTTCATTTTCTTTGCTTGAGCTACATCCTTCGGATTTGCTTCTCCCTTCTTCCCGGTTGGCGAATCTCCTTCACCAAAATTCTTTTCTAATGTTTGCCATATCAAATGAGCACTATCACATGAGCAAACAAGATTAAAAAGTTCATCTCCTAATGCACAAAATAAGACATTCATAGTCTTAGCATTTAGGGATGCATTTTTCTCATCTTCTAAACTCCATTTACTAATATGACATCTAGGTGATTCATATGGAGTTTGAATCATAAACCACATGTTAATGTTTATGGATTTAATGAATGACATCATTTTACTTTTCCATGAAACAAAATTATTTTCATCAAAATATGGTGGTTTACATGATTCACTGGGTGTGGATGCATTGAAAGTCATGTTAATTTATCGGTTAAGAACAAAATTAACAAACGAGGCTCTGATACCAAATATATGATCGTGTGGGTTATGGATTCACAATTAAGGTTAATCCTAATTCTCTACTTGATTAATCAACGAACATGCGCAACGGAATAAACAATCAAAAGTAGAGAAAGAAAGATAAATGCAAACCACAATTGACACGGGGATTTTTATAGAAGTTCGGCACCCTACCTGGGTCCTAGTCCTCTCTCGCAAGTTCCGCTCGGATCACCGAGCTCCGCTCACGACTTGACTAACCACTCCCCGTTCCGGGCCGGGAGAGAACGCCTTTACACCACAAGCACCGCGAACAACCTCGCTTGCTTGAATTCTTCCTCTCACAATCCGAGAGGGAAACTTCGAGCTTTCACCGAAGTCCTTGCTTCCTTTGACAAACAATTGAGTGGAGCAACACTCTCTTATTCTTGAGCACACTTGAGTAGGATTGGAATTATGACTAAAGTGTGGAAGGTTTGAAGTTTTGAGTGTTTGGGATTCTCTCTAATGTTTTGGACAAGTTTGTAGTGGGAGAGTTGTGTTAAAATGTGTTTTACAACTCCTTATATAGGTATTAGAGAGAATAGAGCCGTTGGGATTGATTGGGTAAGAGTTGATGTGTGATTACACAAAACATAACCTGCAGGACCCAATTCTGGCTAAAATCGGTCGATCGGATCGGGATGAACGGTCGACCGTTAGGCAGTTTTGCACTAAGTCCGGTCGACCGATTAAGTAACGGTCGACCGTTCAACGCTGCGACTTAGGTACACTTAAGTTATCGGTCAAACACCTAAGGGGAAACGGTCGACCGATTTGTACCAGGCACTTTGGGGTTGACAAACAAATAGATATTCGGTCGACCGAAACAGGTCTAGCGGTCGACCGTCTTTCAACAGGAGATTCAAGTTTGTCAAGAGATGGACAAACGGTCGACCGATCATGGTCCTCGGTCGACCGATACAAGAAATGTATTTGGGATATTTTTGGTTTAATACGAATACGACCGTTGGGTATATACGACAAAAGTAACGGTCGGAAAATTAAGTTCAAACGGTCGACCGAAAGAGATTGTGCGGTCGACCGAAACTGGACAGGGAAACACAAACTGGATTACTTGATCATCCGGTCGACCGAACGGCATGTTGCGGTCAACCGTTTTGGTTCAGACAGCTAATGTTCAGGTTTGGTGTTTTCCGATTTAAGTTTGGGTGATCTATGGAAGTCCAAATAAAGTGAATTTTTGTGTGTGACTTATAAAGGAAACCTAGTGTGTGTTTAAGTTGATTTTATCTCAAGTATGCTCAAAATACACAAGTTCCTAGAGACTCAAAAGAAATAAAAAATACATGTCTTCAAATGAGCTTGATTATATGTCTTGACTTGTTTTCCTTTCTTCCTTGAGTCTTGATCACCTGTAGAGGTTAGCACAAAGCAATATATATGCAATGCAATATGTGTGCTACTCTACATGATCATAATTAAGATTAGGTTAATTAAATCATCAAAACATAGATTAAGGCCAAAAAGCCAACACACCATACCTGTATAAGCTTTTATTTAATCAAAGTCATCTAGGACTCCTAGAAGTCTTCTCTCCATCCAAACAACTCACAACATCTACGGAAGAAGCTATTCTTGGATCCACATTCGAAGAAGCTGACTTCCCACTAGAAGCTCATATTTTGGAGTCTCATCCAAACTAATCCTAAGGCCCCCCTTAGCAGGGTCATCCACTCTGGATGACCCCCGGCGACAGCAGACAACCCAGTCGTGGCACAACCCTGTAGGGTGGGGTTTTTTTTGTTAATTTTTGTTTTGTTTTGTTTTGTTTTGCTTTTGTTTTGTTTTTTTTAAATCAGTTTTAATCTTTTTTTAATGTTTAAAAAAATGTTTTGTAATTGTTTTTATTTTTTACATTTTTAAATTTTTTTCAAAATCGACCCCTAAATGATGTGGATGAGAGAACGTATTGAAAAATTGTGTTATTTTATCCAATAAAAAAATTTAAAAAATAAAAACAATTAGAAAACATATTTTTTTAAAAGAAGATTTAAATGGGTTCCCGGGATAACCGAATAAATTGTTATCTGAGATACGATCGCAGAAATGAAATGAGTTCCCGGGATATTGATATTGCAATACGATAGAACACGAAAAAAAGAGTTGCGGGTGTCTTTTTTGATAAAGATGGTCAAATGACGGGAGCGTGATGGATGGTTCATAGTTTTTGCTAGTAAGGGTATTGATTTTTCTTTTCCTCCACGGTAATTTGATGACTATTAATCAAATTTTAGAAATAATTTTTCGTTAAATTGATTTAAATTACTAAATTTACAAAAATATTAATTATTATTTACTAATTACCAAGTATTACTAATTAATAATCAAAATAAATAAAAAAACCAGGGGTGTCTGGCTTGGACGTCCCCACTATGGGGGGTGTTCACATAAAACGCCTACCCCTGGGGTCCAAGCCAGACGCCCTCGAGTTTTTTGTTTTTTTTAAAATAAAAGTGGTAGAAATTTTACCGTATTTCAATGTAACGGGGCATCCACTGACTCATTTCCTAACCCCCGAGACATTATTTTTGATGATTGAGAAGAAAATGAAAAGAGAGTTGTGGTAGGAGAGTGAAACGAAGAGAGATATAAGTAGAAATGAGAGAATGACATAATGGTAATTCGTACGGACGATTTAAGTAATTCGCGGACGACATTTAGCAGTCAGTTCAGTTTTCAAGTAATTAAAAATGGAACTTTTTCTCAGGTCAGATTGGAAGCATTCGTTGCATCCCATGTCCGATTATGTGAAATTCAAACAATCATCCCATAGTAATAATAAAAACTTTAGAGGAGCTAAATTTTTATTGATTCTGGCACTATTTTTTTACTGAATTGCTATTCGTCGTTGGAAATTATACGCCCATAGGGGTGGCGGCGTCTGGCTTAAACGTCCTTATTTTTTTTAATAAAAAATATAAAAATTAAACGGTGTGTTATCTCAAATTATTTCTGGTTTTGTTTAAAGTTTTTTGACATTATTGTGGTGGATTACATTGAGTTTTTTTTGTAAATCGCGAAGTTTTGCCAAATACCACGTTGACAGGTCGGTGAGGGGTCTCGGTAGCGGTGGATGGCATTATTCAAATTTATTATCCAAGTAAAAGCAAACATAATATATGTTAATTTATTGCGTACACGATGTCACCATTTCCTTGACATAAGTGCCTCCATTTCTAACGTGTTACTCGTATCATAATGACAACCTCATATACTGGTATCTTCAAATTACTGAATTGAATCCAATGTTAGTTATTTTGTTTGTAACCCAATCTTGGTAACTAATTGTTCACATTCTATGGTCAAGAAACAATATTGCGATACTACCTTTGTAGAGTGGAACTTCGCACTATTAGACAAAATAAACATCCGAAAACAACTTTTACCCGTACTTTTTAATCACATCAATCATATCCATGGTTTCATAACGTGTTGCGTTCTCATTTTCCAAGATAATAACGAGCTTAATAAATTTCGGTACTTCTGGAATGATTTTATTCATATATGTGTGTAACATTTTATTTCACGGGAAGAAAGGGGAAGAGCCGTACTGGAGCAAACTTCCTTGAACTCCAAGATGTGCATTTCCGCACAATCATAACACGTCAATGAACGTAGTGTGTACATTGTGCGAACAATAATTGGCTAGCTAAACCAACTCCAATAGCCTAATTTAGTGGTGGACGTGGAAGGAAAGATGCAAAAAATCTTTGCTGGGAAAGCTATTGCTGGAAACAACATCTCGGTATTTCCAATCCACTTGTGTATCTAACATTGTTGTTATACAAATTGGGGTTTGCTCAATTAAGAGATCATTAGTCTTGACTTTTAAGATAGTTAAAAGCATTTGCATGTCTGCGATTTAAAATGAGGTTGGGTAGAGATGAAATAAAAAAACAAAACATTGTCATGATTATTGATTATTAGATAACAAAACATAGATGACCGAAGCATCAATCCTTCGAAATAATAGAGAGGAAATAAATCACATTTCAGAGGCCAAGTTTCTAGTTAATCTGGTAAACTGATCGGCTGGACTCAGTGCAGGCCCAATAAGATCTTAACTCTAGTCCGGATCTAACGATAATGTGAACATCTTAATGCTGGCCGAGAAGGTGTCACAATTAAAAAAAATTAAAGCAAGATTTTTGTTGTCGATAATTTGCCACACGTTTGGTATAATAAGTGAAATCGTTACTCCATGTCCACTCTACTTTCTTTTGAGATAAATCTGAAGTATCTCAATTATAACATATCCATAAAAAAAGCATCATTGTATACAAATACAATTGAATACAACTTAAGGAGAGTAAAACAAGAAAATTGGAAATAAAATCTTCCATGTGAGTTGGAAGTTCAGCTTTCTCTTCTTTTTTACCTCATAACCTGAAAAGCCAGAGGAATTTTATTTTAGTAAATCTACGAAACCAAATTTCTCATGTTGTTCGTCCTAGTTCTCTGATATTTACGCAAATAAGAGAAAACAAATCAAATTTAGTTTTTTTTTCATATAACCACATTATGTACCCCAAAAATATCTTGGTGATGAGGAATTTTGTTGGATTAAAATTGAAATTGACAATTACAATTAATAAAAGTATTTTTATAATTTAAAGTACCAAGTGGACAATAAGTCATTAATCAAGGTATTAATAACTAGTATACCATTTTTATAATTAAACTTGAAGAGAAACATAAATTACACCTTCAACGCGGTCAAGCTCCACAATGCTACTAAAAAAATCTCCACAGTACAGTCCATCAATACATATAATACCTCTTAAGATCTTCACAAAGTAATGATTTTCTGTGGACTATAGGAAGTAACATTTTCCGCATAGGAAAATGACATAACAAGAAAAACTTGGCGGTGACAGTGTTACTGTTGCATTATTTAGAGTATATATATAACCATTAAATGAAGATAAAATTTGAAGTGATAATGACTAGAACAATCATCCAAAAAAGAAAAGGTAAGAAAATCAACAATCCCTTTACAAGATGAAAGCACCAAACTTGTATGATTGTCATAGTTACTCTCTTTGAAATTTGTCTCAATCTTTTCATCAAAGTTACAGGTGATGTGGTCGTGCACAGTGACATGTTTGTTAAACTGTAATGGTCGAAAATAGAGCAACAGTTACATAACCAAAGAATGGAAGAGAACAAAGCCGTGCGTTTGTTAATGTCAACTGCGAAGTACTTTGGTGTCTTCTTCCAACAGACGTTGCGAAAAGCTATCTTAACCTCTCCTCTAGCTTTCTTTGCTCGTACACCACCTTCTAAACAAGATTAAATTCAATTTCTACATACCCAACCCAATATTCTAATCTTAATTACAAATCATCTGGTGCACGTCTCTGTGATTGTTTTATGCCGCATCTTGTCAATGATGATTGCATATACCTTATAATATTTGCAACCATGTAGACATCTTAGTAACTAATAAACACAAGCTAATTTGTAAACATAAACATAAGCGTCCATGCATGAACTCTAGTTTTCTATATTAAAAATGATTAGCTCTCTCTAGAGTGTAATATAACACTTAACTTACAGTACGGGGTATATATAATAGCAAGGATGTCATGTATTAATAATAGGGGGTTTTGCTTGGGTGTACCTTCAAAAGTTGTTTATTAGGTCTTTGCACTTGTGTATTTTATTATCGCTCCAGAACGCTCACAAATCCAACCAATTGCTTGGGTGCACCTCCCTCAAACACCGTTAACGAATTTTGTGACATCGTTAATTGCCCCCATTAAGTTCGAATCCAAACGATCGACTGAAAACCAAATTGACTCTTAGTTTGAGCTTACCGAGTCTAAATATGTCACTTGACACCTAATTAGACATCAATTAAGTTCGAATCCAAACGGTCAACCGAAAGACAAACGGTCAACTGAAAACCAAATTGACTTCCAATTCGAGACGATCGAGTTTTCTAGATACTTTCGAATGTTAACTAGAACTCAAATTAGTGTCTAATTAGGTATCAAGTAGCATATTTAAACTCGATCGGTTTGAATTGGGAGTCAATTTTGTTTTCGGTCGACCGTTTGGATTCGAACTTAATTGGGACAACTAACAGTGTCACGAAATCAGTTAACAGTATTTGAAGGATGTGCACCTAAGTAATTATTTGGATTTGTGGACGTTCTGGAACAATAAAAAAATACACAAGTGCAAATGTCTAATAAACGACTTTTGGAGGCACCTAAGCAAAAATCTCATTAATAATAGGGTCTTAAGACGTGTGCTAAATTTCCATTTAATAGTAGGCCATATTTTTTACCTGGACGGGATCACTAGCACTCAAAAGGTACCTCTTGTGCCAAAATACGTTCTCTTCCTCTCTTCTACCTCTCCTTAGATGTGATACCGATTCATCTTTTCCTACTCCTTACTAGAATTATATTTAGGCTGTAGATTACGCATCTTTTCTTTTGTCTTCACATGAAAACTTATAAAACAAATTAAGGAATCATAAGATGTGGTACACAAACACCATGCAAATAAAACCAAAATACAATTCAAACAAAACAAATATGATTCGTTTGAACATTAGTGTCTATAAGATCAATCCATAATATTACAAGAAGAAGAAAACAAACCATCAAACCTCAAAATGGTTTGTTACTTCTATAATCACACTTCCATAATTTCTATGAAGACTACAACTTGCATGCCTTCACCAACAACTTTGTCTTGGTAGTCCCAAGAGGACACCCAACTGAGTTTGATTCCTTTCTCTCGCAGTTATCTTATTTTATTTTGACTCGTATTGCAAAGTATACTTCCTAGATCCTCCTAAGCTCACAACTTCCTGACCTTTCTCTAGGAAGAAGGAAGATACATGCATATACACTCAAAAATTCAAAATAAGAAAACTTGGTTAAAGAATTAAGAAAACATATAAATAGTGACATCCATTTGTGAACCTTATTTTAGAAGTATTGAGGGGAGGGGTTCATCACCTTCATTTACACACAAACCACAGAAAAGGTTAATGATCGATAGATGACGCCGATCAAGCTGTGCTGTCCATTGAAGAAGAAGATGGTGGGATGAAATCTCCACCATCAAGTTGTCCTTGTAGTTGATCCCACATCAGAATGCCCGAGAATTGTTGGGACTCAATCCAATCATTCAACTCTTGCTTCTCAAAGCACTGGACATTATTGTTGTTGTTTCTATCAATGTTGTCTTGTGCCCCCAAAGCGATCATGTTGTTGCATGTTGTGTTCATGTATGGCAACAAGTTGCTTGACTCCTCACCTCCAATTGTGAGCAATGGGGGCAGTGTTTGTGCTTCATGAGGGTCCCATGAATCAGAATCAAGCGCCATCACTTCATTGCTAAGGTGTTGTTCTCTTGTGCAAGTACTAAATGGGCAATCAACAAAGCTCGATTCAAACATGAAGAGTGGTGCACGAGGTTGTATGGATGTGGTACTTTGGAATGGGTTCTTGGTTGAGTCTTGGGTTTGTAGTTTGTTTGGTTGACTTGGACCATAGCTTGACTGGGTGATTTCAGATGTTGGAGAAGGTTCAGGGTTTGTGGGCTTTCTGAGCTTCTTCTTTATCCATGAGTTCCAATAGTTCTTGATCTCGTTGTCTGTTCTTCCTGGTAAGTGACTTGCTATGTGAGCCCACCTGGGAAATTAAGAGATAATTAAGCATCCATTTTATACCTAATTAATAATTCATGTAGTGGTATGTATACTTCTTGATTTGGAGACTGATTTTTCCATATATTTATGGTATACATTATGGAATCAGATCCAAATTAACAACCCCAACCGACATTAATCAATTATTATAGTTATTATTATGTCTTTTTATTTTTAAATAGTTTTGTGGCAAAATGTTGACATAGCTAGACGTTAATGATCAGTTGGTCGAATTAGTCCACGGAGAATGTGCATCACAACTTATATTCTACAATGTAGGGTGATATAAGGAGAAAGTAAGTTGGAAATGGATAAATTAAGAGTAGAACTTTGTAAGCATATAAAAATAAGAAGCAACCTATTGCCAACAACAGCATGGAGACTGATTATCAACTTTTCCTCTTCAGGTGTGAATCTCCCTCTTCTAATGTCAGGTCTCAAGTAATTAATCCACCTGAGACGACAACTTTTCCCACATCTTTGAAGACCTATAGCCACAGCACCAAAGAAAACATGAACCATCAAAAGTTCAGAACCAACCAAACCCTTTATGTCCTTTCCACTATTTATTGTTACCGATACAAAATTTAGTCTCTACTTCACTCTTTATCAAAGTTTTCTTTGGAAGCCATTCTTTATCAAAGTTGACAAAAGTTAAGGTGCATATACTTCTATCTTATTAATCTACAAACTAGCTTCACTTTGGCTTCCTTCAGGCACATTGACAACAACAACAAAAAAACAATAAATGAATCTAGCTAGAGAGGAGATGAGAGAGAGACCAGCTTTCTCAGGGACTTCACTCCAGCAACCATAACCATTGGCCGAGATATATCGAATGAGCTTCTCATCTTCCTCAGGAGACCACAATCCTCTCTTAACTTTTTGTTGGTTGCAGCAGGAGTGTGGTCCCATTCCTATCTTCCTTCTTCTTTTTCTTCTTCTCCCCTGTAGCTAACTAGTTATCTGAAGGCAGGGTTGGTGAAGTGCTCCCTTCCCACCATATATAGATAGAAGAAGGCCAAGGTGACCCACACCAGTGCAAATTGAGCACGAGAGCTCGAAGATAGGAACATGGTTGGATGGCTTTCGGAGTTATGGGCTCCACCCGGACACTGTAGCTATAATTTCTTCTCTTTCTATCTAACATTAAAGCGACTTGGCATCAAACCTTAGCTCTTCTTCTCCTGTTTTTTTTGTCCTCGTCTTGGCTACGTACATTGATGTTAATGTATCTGTTGCACGTTTTGGTACGTTGAAGTCATATATACCTGTCTGAGACATGCATATACAAGTGGTCAATCTTGACTTGAGGACATGTATTACACAATTACACCACATGTTGCACTACTATTTGTATAGGAGCTGCTTCTAGTGTATATGCTAGGCTACTAGCTAGCAAGTTGATTGTGGGAGTCACTTAAATGTTTAAATGGGATCTCTTCATTCGATTTGTTCTTGATTATTTTCAAACAAGTTTTCTATGCATAACCACATTGAGTTATCTAACCGAATGGTGGAAGGAGAACATATAGCGGTAGGGGTGCGCTAAGTGGTCAAAAGGTACTAATATTGCGGATTGATGCATTTCTGTTGAAAGACCAGAAGTGGTGAAACCCTGGTAAAGATAGCACTTGGCAGTACTCAAACCAAACCGAAATCAAAGCTTTGTTTAATATATTGAAAATGATAATTGAAACTACCATCAATATATACCAAAAAATTGATGAGTTGAACTATGAGTTTTGCAATGCCAATAATAGTGTTTTTCAGCTATAGTCAAGGATAATGAATTGAGGAATTTTATATATTGTTTGATCATGTTGCAAAATAATATTCCTCTTGTAGCTGAAATAATATTTTAAAAAAACGTTTCGATTGGAACTGAGAATATTGATACCAACTAAACTTTATAATTCGATTTTAGGTTTTGGATGCCATGACTTCAATATACGTTCATGAAAATTTTATGTTAGAGATGCAGTCGATATCAAGGAAGACAAAAATGAGGCAATTTGTAATGAGCAAGTAAACATTCTGCAAGAGTTTGTAGTTCATTTTTTTTCAGTTCGATCGGGTGCCACTTCACCTAACAATGATAAGTTTCTTCTTTCTTAAGGTATACTCCTCTTGTCCTTGATTCCTTCTGTTTCCCAAACATTGTAAATCATTTGTGTTTCCCCTTTCCAACATCCTTTCTTCTTTACATCATATCACCCTTTCTCTATGTGGTCAACCTTTTTAATCTGTATTTTCATAATTTTATATGGCACGACACCACAACATATAGCATCTAATGCCTGCCGTCAACTTGTAACCAGAAACCACACAAGGACTCATATAAGTTTGGTTCACTTATATGATAACGAAGATATACATAGGAAAAGTACATGTACAATAATGGAACAAAAACGGGAGTTTTGCTTGGGTGCACTTGCAAAAAGAAGCTTATTATACATTTTGCTCGTCTAAAGTTTTTTATTAGTCACAAACACTTGTAAAACTTAATATTTACTTTGGTGCACTTTCTGTGTAACGCCGTTGACGGAATTCCATTAGCTTTCGATGCCTTATCGTCAAACATATGGTGTTTAACCCTGTTAACCACGCGTAATATGGTCCTACAGCCACTACTTGACGTATAGTTTGGTCAACTGTTACAAAACCGGTCATCCAAACATGAAAGTCCAGTTAATTCTGTGAGGTGTTTGTCTTCTTGGAAACGGACGTCGGAATGGAATTCAGACATCCGTTTATGAGGTTCCAGTGATTTTATGAAATCTCTGCCGGCTTGGAAACAGACGAGTGAATCTCATTCGGTCATCCATTTTTAGGAGTCCAGTAAATCCATTGAAGTGTCTGTCATCTTGGAAACGATCGTCCGAATGGATTCAGATGTGAACTTTTGCACTTGCAAGAATGAATGTTTTAACAAAATCAACATATGAATTCTATGCATTTCAATTACTGACATCGAATTCGCTTGGAATCAACAACCAAATTTGTGCAGTTGGAGACTCTCGTCAAACATTTACCGATTCACAAAATGAAATAATGGATTTACTTCAAAATATGAACAAGTCAAACCCCTAGAGGCCTAGACCTATCTATTTGCTTGTTGATTTATTTGTTTTTTTTATGCATTTGCTTTTGTATCATTGTTATCTTCCATTTTAGCAATGAAATTTCACATTATTATTGTTTGATAATATACAGGTTAGGGAGAGTGGTGAAAAAAAGAAAAGGATCATGTCTCAATGGAAGGGAGATAAGTATTAATAAGTTCACTAACGCTTCAAGTTTGGTCATTTGAATCTCATTCGGACGTTCGTTTTCAAGAAGACAGATACCTCACAGAATTTACTGGACTTCCAGATTCGGATGATCGGTTTTGGAACGATCGACTGAACTATACGTCAAGTAACAGTTGTAGGACCACGTTACGTGTGGTAACGAGGTTAAACACCGCTTGTTTGTCGTTAACAGCGTCGGAAGCTAACAGAATTCCGTCAACGGTATTGCACAGGAAGCACATCAAAGTAAATATTAAGTTTTGCAAGTGTTTATGACCAATAAAAACTTAAAATAAGTAAAGGTCCAATAAACTTCTTTTGTAAGTGCACTCAAGCAAAATTCCAAAAAAAAACTCGTAATGTTGTGGAGGGGAAGATCCGTTTATGAAATAGAAACAGAAAGAGTTCATTTTTGTTGCCACTTTTCATTTTATAGCTGCATGCAAAACCCATCAATGCGATTTTTCCCGGGGAAGTGTCCAAAGTTGTGCAACTTTGACGATAAGATCCAGGTACTCTATCATGGAAATCGACACGGACGAAGCTACTTAGCTGGTAAGATCGAGCAGGTAACGTTCAAACTCCAAATGAGTCACAGTGAATTAATAATGCTAAAAGCAAAGAAGAAAAGAATAAAAATATTATATAATCTGACCAACTTTTATCACTACAGAAGCATGACCTTAGACCATCACTAACCATGACCTGGACGACCCGGTCATCAGCTATCTCTCTCTTCAAAATCAGCTTTCTCTCTCTTCCACATCAGCTTTCTCTTTCCTCAACCCACTTTCTTCTCTTTCTTATATTATTCACATCTTAACCACAACCCAACACAACCCACAACAACCTATCTCTTTCCTCCACATCATTTCGGGGTCCATCTTGGTAAAAATTTAAAAAAATTTAAAAAAAATTCTAAAAAATCAAAACAATTATAAAACGTATTTTCAAAAAAATAAAATAAAAACTCAAACCAAAAAAAAAATCAAAAAAAATCAAAAAAAAATATTTTTTTATTTAATGACCGGGTCGACGACCCGGGCGTTTCAATGCCCGGGTCATCGACCCAGTCAAGGATGACCGGGCGTGGGGGGGATTTTCCACCGTTAAGGAATGCCCTTAAGATATAACATTATTATAGCTAGAGGCAACTCCTTTTTTCCCTTATAAAGTCATAGTATTATGACTATAAAATATAACATTACACTTGTAGCTTGTTTTATAGAATATGCTGATTTTTCAAGCAAGAGTGTTTATCTATATATTTCTATTTAAATAAGAGTTCTCTCACTGGCTAGTTATGTTTACAGAAATATTGCAGGATATACTTTCTAATTAAACAATGTAAATAACTTTAAACATAGAACGACAGGAAGCAAGTGGCTGCTAGAGATTTCAAATTTAAAGCATAAAAGAGGAATTACGATAAATAACTTGCAAAATTAAAAGAATCAACTGTGGTTGTTGTGAATCCCTTTTTGAGCAAGTTGCAATATGAAACTTATGTTGCACTATGTTCGATTAAATAGTAATACTTCTCAGATCGAGAAAAACAAAAACATACAAGGGATTAAATCTTAAAATTCAATTGGTATAATGGTTCTAAAATTAAGCCAAACACTTATTTATGTAGAACATAGAAACATATCTCTCGTAGACGTACAATTATATACCTTTGATAAATGTGTGATGAATAGATGATATTTCCGACACAAATTACGATATACAGGTAGATTTGCGAAAACAATTACTAGTAAAGAAATTATATCCTCCTAATAATTACTTTAAAATTTTAGCGAAGTAAATACTATGATATTTCGTGAGCAATAATATATAACATACTTTATTATCCTTGTAACTCCTTCAACTCTTCAAGGTGAACTTTTGTGGTATATGTTCTTTTAAATCTTAAAGTTTTTCTATTATATAAGCCCCGAGAGAGGAAAGCGAAAAAAAACTAAATCAACTATTAGGTTTGAACCTACAGCATGGTTAAAGGAATCCCAAGGTGAAAAGTAAATTAATTAAGACCCTACCGACAGACTTATATGTAATAGCTTAGATTCTTTAATGTTGACATCTCGTAACATTTGGGACCTACAATTGGATGCAAATTGCTTGGTGCATGTCTTGGGTCAATGTCAACATATTTACGTGACTATAATCACTTCACATTTGAATTTTTTTTCTGTACTGCTGTTCGTCGCCGTAAAACTACTTAAATCGTCCGTAAGATTACCATTTTGTCTCTCTACACTTTTTACTAATATAACTCCTCATTTCACTCTTTTAACACAACTTTCTCTTCATATCACTCTTCTATTCACCACATAAGATGTCTCGGAGGCCAGGAAAAGAACCAGCGGAAACCCCTGACTACTTACATCAGGTAAATTGCCTTGTTTATTTCAATTAATTTTAATATAAAAAAAACATTTTTGAGTCGGACGTCCGCGGGAGACGCCTGACCCAACGAGAGGGCGGTCGCGGGAACCGCCTCCCCCCTGGGGTGGCGGTTCCCGCGACCACCCGATCGTTGGGTCGGGCATCTTTCGCGGACGCCCGACCGAAGGAACAGACGACTGCGGGAGACGTCTTCCACGTTGGGCAGATGTCTCCGGCAGACGCCTACCACGTAGGGTAGGCGTCTCCCGCAGACGCCTGGGTTTTTTTTTGTTAAAATTGATTATAAATTGTGATAAAATTGAAATAAATTGAATATTATGTTAATAATGAGTTAAATTAGTTTAGTAAATCGTTTATTAATTATAAAATGTGATAATTAATAAATAAATTGATTATTATGTTAGTAATTAGTTGTGTACGATTTTAGTAAAGGATTATTGAATAATTGTGATAATTGCTAAATAAATTGATTATTAAGTTACTAATTAGTTTAATTATTTTAGTAAAATCATTAATAAATTTGTATTTTTAAATTGAATTAATAGTCATCGGGTTACCGTGGAGGAAAAGGGAAATCAATTCCCTTACGCGCGGTACGTAGTATAGTAGACGAGTCAGGTCCTCGTCATCCACGTACACGTGGTATTTCTGCTTCAGTCGGGCTAACAATATCCAATAACAGATCTCGCAACCTCTCCAACACCCACCGGTAACTAAACTCAGTCTCATCCTGCAAAATCGCATATCCGACGAGGAAATTCATGTTTGTTGGAGTAACGCCAATCATCTCAAACAAAGGCATCTTGTACTTGTTCGTCTTATACGTCGAATCCATACATATTACGAATGGGTATGTACGCAACAACTGAACTGAAGTCGGATGTGCCAAAAATGCGTGAGTCAAGACATTAGTTTCTTCATCTGCCACAATCCAATGCAAATACTTATGCTGCACTGCCTCTCTGAGAAACTGTTGCGCGGGATTCCTGTCTTCAGATTTCGTCCTCCTCATGTACTCTCTGAAGTTGTAAATGTGTCTTTGATTCCGATTATCGTCCGTAAAATTCTTTTTTACCGCCAACAAAATGTTATGGGGTCTTGCTTGTGCCTCTGTCATATCCCGAACAATTTGTTTTGCCCCAGCACTAAGTTCGCTGACCTGTCGGTGACCCTCTGAATAAACTGTCAATGGGTGGTTGTGCTGCTCATAGATGCTACTAGAAACAATAACCCATCCATCACGATCTCGTCGCTCTACCACTTTTACCAAAAACCGACAACCGCAACATTTTCTTTTCGTATTCTTTCGCAGTGCAATACTCGTATCACGAGAACTCATCTCACGTCTGCGATCACATCTGAGGTAACAATCCATTCGATTATCTGCTTTTGGTTTGTACGATGATATAACCAAAAAAAATCCGGCTCCTATTGCAATTTGTTTCGCCCATTTACAACCTTCCTCGATTGTTGTAAATATTTCTTTACTGTCAAAAAGCTCACTGTAATCTACTCCATCACCAACAAAATCTTGCAACGGAACCTGAAAAATTTGAATTTAACAAAAAATTAAAAAAATCAAAAAAAAATATCAGGCGTCTGCCAAACACGCCTCCACATACATGGAGGCGTGTTAGACAGCCGCCTCCACCTTTGTGGAGGCGTGCATCTAAGCCGCCTCCAGCAAGGTGGATGCGTCTGGCTAAGCCGCCTCCACCCAGGTGGAGGCGTCTGGATAGGCCGCTTCCACATAGGTTGAGGCGGTTTAGCCAGACGCCTGAGTCGGGAAAAAAATTCCGCCCCCGTTACCTCGCTGGATTCTGGTGCTTCGCCAGACATTTTCGTGGTGTTGGTACTGGGAATGTGAGAAAAACTGAGTCAAACACCTTGTTTAAAGATACGGGACGAAATCGGTATTAATTGATTTGTTAAAGGCAAAAAGATCATTTTTAGGACGATTTAAGTAGTTTTCCGCTTTTTTTTACCTAATTATGGCGCCTGACATATCTCCCTACAAAAATTAGTTCTCAAAAGTTAACTTCAGTATCAACCATGGCTCATCTTTCTACCAACATATATTCTGTCAAAAAAATTCCCACGTGGTGTTGATAAAAATCGGCATTCCTCTAATCCGAGAAAAAATAAATTCCAAAAATTGCATGAAAAAATAGAAAATGAAGGGCAAGTTTTTTTTTTTTGAAAAGCAAAAAGAAACTAAGTGCATGTTAATTGGTTTTGAATTGATCGAGAAGATTTGAATTTGTATTTTATATGTTATAATTTAAATTCCTGGTGTCTATTCAGCTTACTTGATGAGTGAGTAAGAATGTAATTATCTAATCTACGAGGAAAAACTTGGGATTGTGTATAAATTGAGAAGAGAGAAATAGACAGATTGTTGTTATGTAAGTTAAGAAAGACCCCTCTTCTCATACTTATACAGTTATACTCTCTCTAGTGGATGCATAGATACCATTTTTTAATAGAATCAACACATATAACATGTAAGGAAATGGGAAGAGGAATCCAAGTCCATTAATGCAACTCACCGACCTTATAGTACCTGCGATTGATTTGCTTTAATATATGGCAAAAGACAATACTTAATTAGACGCACATGGAGCATAAGAAACCTTTGAGAAGTATGGTTGTAGGAAAATGAAGGAGATATGAGAATCATGACAGTTAGCTTTAAGGAGGAGCAACTAGACTAGGATTTGGTCCCTACCTATGTCAAGTTTTCTGAAAAAACTAAAGTATATTTTGTTGCCTAGTCACATGTGATAGTGTGCCTCCACCAGACCCCTTTCTTTGAATGTAGTCCTCTTAGCCCCCTTCATTTCCCCCCTAATCAATCAATAATTCAAATGACACGTATGGAATATTTTTCTTAATAAAGAAGCAGTGCTTGTTTTACGTTTTGTTAAACAAGGATCATAGATGGACATTGCGCACATAATTTTGTCCCAAAAGACACGTATAGTGAATATTCACATCATTATAAGAAATGCAGATAATGTTGAAATTGGCTAGAGGAGAACACCTACAGGTAGTTCAATAAATTAGTATCTTTTATGTCAAATGTTCAATTCCTAGAAGTGACATTAATTCAGAAAATATTTAGAAGTTGCAGTAATATAATTTTCTTTCTCGTTGAAAAAATAATAACTAGAAGATTCAAGATATTTATTTGTTGCGATGGAGCTTGTGTTCACTCTTGATTTCCATTTCACTGATACTTGAGGGTGGTTGAAGCATGAAAACTATGTGTAACCACAATATAAATATAAAATAAATTGTAAGGTACTACAAAGTTTAATAAATATATTTCATGCAGCCTCTTTTTTTGTATAGATATAGCCTCAATCTAAGATGGCTGCGTTAATTAACTCCCTCTTGGTTCCCTTTTGTTACAACATTATGCATTTCTATTTAGAAACGCAAGTTTATATGTTCTTTGGTGTAGTAAATGAGATTCCCTCCGCAAGAACTATTTCATCTACTAAAATAGAACTGAAGTTGTATTTGGTTGCATCACTTTAATTTGGAATTTCACTTGCACATGAAATTTAAGTGTTACACTTGCAACTATCATGCTTTGATTGAGATTGTGTTAGATCGAGTTTGCAAATCCTCCATGACATTTTAAAATTTCATTTCTATGCACATAGTTAAAACTAAATTTCGTGCTTTTTTAAATGAAATTTCGTAATGTGGAATTTCAAAATTCCACAATACTTTTTTAAACTTTGTTAATTCAAATTAATACAAAATATTAATGTTATGTTTTGAAAATGATTTTATGCGCATTAACATGTGATTTTTATGGTTTAAATATAATTCTGGATTGAGAAACTAATAAAATATCATGAAAAAACATAACAAACACAAATAACGTCATTTGTAAATCACAAGAATGGGTTATTTGCTTGGGTGCCACCAAGAAACAACTAAATTGACTTTATGCCACCTGGTTGTGACTATTTGGTCTAATGTCATAGAAAAATCAAACTATTTATCTTAATGTCATAGGAAAACAAAATATTTATCTTTATATCATTCCGTCAGTAAACCGTTAACTTTTCCGTTAACGTCCGTTAAGTATAATAATATTTTATGAAAATTTTGCAAAATCACTTTGAATAAACAAAAAATTCATAAAATTCGTTATATGTGTTGTAAATATTACAAAACATTACTCAATTTTTTTATTTATACTATCATCTATATCTTTCAACTTTCATTTCTTCTTTTCTCTCACCAAACTTAATGACTCGATTACTAAACTAATGAAATTCGAAAAAAAAAATTCTAATTTTTTTTTCATATTCATGATTTTTAATATTTTAGTAAAACAATCTGATAATTGAATAAAAGAATTTTTATACAAAAAAATTAATTTTTTTGGAAAACACATTTTATATAAAAATGATTTTTTATTAGACAAATGATTTTTTTAATAAAAATAATTAATTATTTTGTATTTTTAAAATTAAAAAATTATCGAATTTCGTTAGTTTAGTAATTGAACCATTAAGTTTAGTGAGAGACAAAGAAGAAACGAAAGTTGAAAGATAGAGATGAGAGAGTATAAATAAAAATTTTGAGTGTTTTTTGTAATTTTTACAACACATATAATAAATTTTATGAATTTTTGGTTTATTGAGGGTGATTCTGCAAAACTTTCATTAAATATTGATATACTTAACGGACGTTAACTGGAAAGTTAACGGTTTACTGACGAAATGATATAAAGATAAATATTTTGTTTTCCTATGGTATTGAGATAAATAGTTTGATTTTTCTATGACATTTGCAATACAACATCCGAACACAACGTAAAGGAATTTTGTTGTTTAGCGATCTAACAAATAGCCAGAACCAGGTGACATAAAACCAATTTAGTTGTTTCTTGGTGGCACCCAAACAAATAACCCTTTGTAATTCTTGTCGATTGGTAAATTCCACGGAATTTGCAATACAACATCCGAACACAACGTAAAGGAATTTTGTTGTCCGACGATCTAACAAATATGGAATTCTTTAATTTCTTAATTAGAAAATTAGAACTTAATTTCACCTATATACGTAATATATATACAAATAAGCAGAGAGAAGGACGCATTTTCCATAGTTCATCAAAACAATTATATTTCTTCTTGATACGATGCTTGTAAGGTCATCACTGATCATGACCTGAACGACATGGTCATGAGCACTTTCTCTCATCTCTCTCTTCCACGTCAGATTTTTCTCTCCCCAACTTACTTTTTTTCTTTTTCCTACACTATTCACATCTTAACAATAACACACCACAACATCTCTCATCCACATCATTTCGAGATCCTTGGAAAAAATTCTAAAAAATCAAAACAATTATAAAACTTATTTTCAAAAAAAAAATCAAACAAAAAATTCAAAACCAAAAAAATAATTTTTTAATCGGACGATCCGGTCGTCCAAGTCGTCGAACCAGACGTTTCAACGCCCAGGTCAACGACCCAGGCAATGATGACACGGTCATCTGTGAATGACCGGGTCGTGGGGGGAAAACCCCCGTGGTGCTCTAAGTTGCAACCGTCACAATCGTAGTCACTTGCATAAAAGTTAACCAAATTTTAGGAAAGATGACAGCCTACAAATCTTGACTTTGGTGTAACGCTTGCTCGACAATTTATGCATGCAACAGACCAACTGAAGTTAAAAGTAAATTATTTTCCTGATTACAACCATTGACATGGATATTTGAACTGAAGGTTGTACCGAAGGACACGTGGCTACATACTTTCCTGCTACAATTGGAAATTGATATGGAAAGGAAACTGTTAGGGCACCATTAATCCCAACCTCATTTTTTCCTCCAACTCAGTTTTTTCTCTCCGCCACGTCAGCAAAAAACACTATGCAGCCCACCACTCAACTCAACCCATTTTTCACTTCTTAACCACAACCTCACTTTCAACACTCTCTCTCATCCACATAAGTGTTTTTACCTCATTTTCTATTTCATCACAAAAACTACTAAATAATTTATTTCTACAGTAACTTAATCTAATTAAATTATGTTAATTACCAAACAAATTCAAAAAAGTAGATTTAATAATGACCACTCAAACGGGTCGGTCGGGGGTCCCCCTGAAGATTTTTTATTTTTGAGATTTTTATTAGTAATTCTTTGCCGATTTTTTGGGTTACTAATGCGTTTTTGGGTGAACCTGGGTAAATTCATGTGTTCTATTTTACTATGTAATTTTCTTTAATTACTTATTTATTTTTACTAATTTTGATTAATTATTTATATTTTTTACTAATTTTCATTAATTATTTCCGTTTATTTTAATTTTCAAAAATTAATTCTAATTATATAAAAACATATATATATCAATTAAATATTATTTAAGAAATAAAAAATTCTAATTTTTAATCTTTATTTAAAATAAAATAAAAAATTTTGGGCCAACCCGGGTCGGAACCCAGGTCGGGTCGCCGACCCAGGTCGCGACCCGACCTGGGCCGCCCCCCATTAAGGGGCCTGGGGTCGGGTCGAGACCCGACCCGACCCCAAAAGGCCATCCGTTAAGGATGGCCTTAGAACCTAATCCTATTTAGTTAGGTTAATTGGGTTAAGGCTAATCCTAATCCTCTTTTGGATATTTTGTTAGGTTGAGTGACTGTGATTGGCTGGAGGAAGTATGGTGATGGAATGGTTGGAGGGTTGTGATTGGTTGAGAAGGAGGTGAGGGTTATTTAAGCTAAAACTTGTCTCACTCATTCTTTTTCTCTTCCCTCTCTCAATCTGTCTCTCCCTCTCAGCTCTAGAGGTGTTTGTTGGTGAAGTCGGGGAAGAAGTGAAGGAGAAGAAGAGCTCGGTTCGATCGTCGTAAAGGTGGTCGTCGATCGTGCAAAGTTCGTCGGAGTTTGGCTAAATCGTTGAAGCACTTGTCATTGGATCTTCTAATGTTTTTTAAGCCTTCAATGTATGTCAAACTTTACTTTTATGCTAACATGTGATTGTGTGAGTGTTTGAGTGGTCGACGGTAGGCCGAAAGACTCGTCGGGCTTTCTGTACAACAGATTTCTGCTGGTTTTGGTCGATCGGTTGGTGATACGGTTGACCGTTGTTAATTAAATTTTGGGAGTTTTGTCGTGATACGGTTGGTGATACGGTTGACCGGTTAATTATATTTTACACTGGTCGAACGACGCTTCGTACGGTCGATCGGTCAAGCCTATTAGGCAAGCTCTTGGGGTTTTCGGTCGACCGGGTCCCTTTGTCGTTCGACCGAATTCACTATTTTAAGTCGGTTGGGGGTGTAGACCTCAAAACGGTCGACCGCCATGTGATTCATTTGATTGATAACTTAAGAAAACTTAAGTTTGTTCGACCCAATGTAGTTTCGGTCGACCAATTTTAGTTGTTTCCAATCTGAATTTACTGCTTTATTTCGATCGACCGGGTCTCATTTGTTGTTCGACCGTTGGAACGTTTATTCTTATATTGTTGTGGCGTAGACCATCCAAACGGTCAACCGCCTTTGACTTTTTGTTACCGTTTGGTCATTTTGTTCGTTGGTTGGTTCGACCGGTTGAGGAGACGGTCAAACTCTTGTGCGGTTCTAGAGGGAATCGTTCGACCGGTTTGCTTGTTTTGGTCGACTGTTTCTTCTCAGTTTTTGTGTGTGTGGAATCAGCTTGAGGGCAACGAGTCCCCGACCTTTTTGGGGGCAACGATACAGACAATTGTCGGCATGATAGTGATTCGTCGGATCAGCTTTGAGGGGCGGCGGCTTACACAGTCGCCCGACACAGAAAAGAAATTGTTGGGTTTACTTCACCGGATCCAGACGCTTCGTCAGACATTTTCGTGGTGTTGGTACTGGTAAAATGAGGAAACGTAGGCAGAATCCTTAGTTTAAGAGACGAGACAAAATGAGTATTAAATAAATTGTGAATGGGAAAATGGTAATTAGACGGACGATTTAAGTAGTTTTGGGAAGACAAATAGTAGTTCCCTTCAACTATGTATTATTCTTATTTTATCAGAGTCTTTTGAATATATAGAGAAAGAAGTGGGTATTTTGGGAAGAAAATTGTAGAAATCATGATTTATCACAAAATTAAAGTTCAATTAAGATGTGTGTTTTCGAACCTTTTAAAAATTAAGGAGTGACATTGAAATTGAGTCAAAGTTTGCAGAGAATATGTAATTTTCCATCAGTCACTGCTCCAAATGAAAATGATACCATCGACAACAACCAATCACTTGAGTTTAGATGATAGGATATCAAAGACAGTTGTTACATTTTAAGTAGCCTTCCACATTTGATGATCCTTATGTCTCTTTCAGAAGATTTATCTTAGATCTTGGTAATAGAGTTCCATAAAAGGAATATTTGTGAACATGACTCTTTAAAAATTGTATTGTCGATATTCCACAAGAATAGCTTATCTTAATTCTGAAACCTTCCAAGATAAGCTTAAGGATTTATTTTTTTATACGTTGCTCAATTGCAAAGTTGCCAAGATAAAATAGGATAAATTTATAAAAATAGGAAAGGATTCGAAAAGTTGGAACCTTTAAGAGTAGTACTTAAAAGTAATATCAGAGTACGAAGGCATTATCATGAGACGAAAAGTAGTTCAAATGGGTTATTTATTTATTTATTCACTGCTTATACTCTTGGTATACCTCCAAATCGAACCCACAAATCAACTCAATAATTACAGAAAATTATTATTCGTCGGCCCAAAATTAATTAAATCGTCGTTTAATTATCATTTTACCTTTCACAATTCATTTAATACTCATTTCGTCACGTCTCTTAAATTAAAGATTTTGACTACGTTTTCCTCACTTTATCAGAACCAACACCACAAAAATGTCTGGCAAAATGTCTAGATCCGGTGAAGTAAGCTTAGAGGGAGGCGGCGCCGACCCGTTGGGAGGGGGGTCCGCGGACGCCCACTCCTATTAATTTAATTTTTAATTTAAATATGACATTTTACCAGATTTGAGTACACCGGGGCGTCCGCTGGCTCTTTTCCTGACCTCTGAGACATTCTTCTTGATGATTATGAGAAGAAGATGAAGAGAGAATGACGGTAGAAAAGTGAAATGAAGAGATATATAAGTAGAAAAGAAAGAATGACAAAACGGTAATTCGTACGGACGATTTAAGTAGTTTTCTGACAACGAATAGCAATGATCAGTAATTATACCACCCGAAGTACTAAGTTATTTTTTGAAAACTGAGGTACTAATGTTATTATTAAGGCATTTGTGGAATACTTTGCATAATAAGCTATTTTTCCATCAACAACTTCATTGACCGGAAGTAAATTATAAAGGAACATTTGATGTCGAGGGTGTTAATAAAAGTGTCGTCTCACTCGTCATGTCACAAAATATGCTCACAGTTCATTAATAAAAAAATTGTCAAAGTTCATATCCATCGATAGTTTTGTATATACAATAATATGCTTCTGCAAAGTGTTAATAAATATTTACCATTTGTTTGGGATTTCCGGATGAGTCAAGGAGACTTCCGATCAATACTTCATGAATTGAAAATTTACCTAAACAATATAAAATTGCATCATCAGATTCATCAATCACAGTTAAAGTTAACGCAGGCTGAAGCTGCCTTGCACAAGGTCACTAACGAAGTAACGATAGGATCCACCACAAAGTTATATCTTTTCCATAATGGACTACTGTTGTGAGCACATGTATTTTCTTTTTGTTAGAAAGGATGATCAGATTGAAGCCTATGATGAGAAGGCAGAAAACATATCCTTGATGATCCGGGTCGATAAGGTGCAGGTTGGAGCACAAAGTATGAACCAGCTAGGTGATGATCATAAATCAATGGCAGTTTAGGTTCAAACATGTGCTCGCCCACCAAAATCATAGCTCCAACGCCTCAATTCCGAGGCTAGATAAATCAATCCATCAAGCAAGCTGGCTCAGCCCGTGTCTATTAGAATGTGGGTCGGTCGGTCATGAGTCCAATGTAATCTGGTTTTTAATTAGGCTTATAGCAGTAGTCGGATCCAAGTCACCCATTTACCATGACCCAAGCTATATAAATGTGTAAAAACGAAAACCCTAACCAACGAAATCGGTTCTTTCATTCTTTCCGCCCCTCTGTCTCTCTCAACCCTAACCCTATTCCGCATCTTCTTCCTCGTTCTCAACCTCGATTTGGAGACCTCGTCTCTGATCAACCATTGATCTGAGTTTTAACATGGTATCAGAGTCATCCTGGACAGCTCCACAAGTCAGATTGCCATGGGCTCATCAACTAATCTCTCCAGCAAGCAAGTGTATCATTTCCCCACCGGTCTCAACGTTGTCAACTTTGTTTCCGTCAAGCTGAAACCTACAAACTTTCTCGTATGAGAAACACATGTGATGGGTCTCACGGAGCCACATGGGATGATGGGAAATACAATTTGATCCCAGAAAGACACAAAACCCACTAGTAGATCTTCTAGTAATATCACAACTGAATTGCCCAATCACTATCTGAAAACGCATGTTGTTCAAGTGAAGAGCTTTCTGTGTAAGGTCCATGTCATAGTGCAGAATACCATTGATGTATCTCAGAATGCATTTTGCCAATTTAAAATGGTAATTTGATGGTGAAATGCATATTCTGACACAGTGAGTTAACAACAAACGATAATTTCTTTAATATTCTCAAGGCATAATGATGTTGTAAGAGAAGTAAACTATACGAGTTTCTACTTACTTCAATGCGAAGAAAATGAGGAATGGGTCCAATATCCTTCATAGAAAATTCATAAGTGAATTCATTTATGAGTGTGTCCATAGTAGAGGGATTTGGCCCTTTAATTATTATATCATATACATATAATAACAGAAATGAGGGTCCAAACTCATGGAAATCGATTCTTTCATTCTTTCTGCCGCACTCTTTCTCTCTCTCTCTCTCTCTCTCTCTCTCTCTCTCTCTCTCAACCCTAACCCTATTCTGCATCTTCTTCCTCGTTCTTAACCTCCATTCGGAGACCTCTTGTCTCCGATCAAGCGTTGATCTGAGTTTTTACATTTTTTCTAGTTTAATTAAACATGCAACAAAAAGAACCCATCTTTGAATCCGATATGTTAAGAGTATGTGATGCATTAAGCATAAATAAATTGTAACAGAACAAAAACTTGTTTATTGTAATTTAAATATGTGGGTGTTGTGCTGTAATGTTGACATTGCTATCACAACCCCACTATGTATAACCCAGTTCCATTTCTTGGTTTTTATAGTTCAAATAATGTGTAATCCTAGATAAGGTGTATGTTTCTTAAGATTTTAATTTCTAAAACATAAAACCACTAAAATTCCGTCCACAAAAATACACATTTAGATCAAGGCATCATCTCACCTTGAAAATTTTCAGCATATGTGTGTGAACTTTGAACTTAGATCTTGTTCAGTTTATTTTTGAAATGGTTAAGCAGCATGCCCATTTTAGTACAAGTTATTCACTTTTTGAAGCTTCTAACGCAAGCCATTAGATTAGATCTGACAATTTGACAGAAAACATAATAACACGATACGAACACGACAAAAGTTTATGTCTAGGTTTACTGATTTCGTGTCATGCTGGTGGTACACGAAAAAATATTATCGTTTTCGTGTCTCACCTATCGGGAACCCGAAAGTACACAAAATTATACTTATACCACAAATAAAAGATGATAATATATATTGGTCTAGTGGTAAGATATGCATCACCATGCGAACAAAACCAAGGTTCGAATCGTTCCGCGATAATTTTTTTAAATCCAAAAAAATTAATGCCGAACATTCAAACTTGCGTTTCCGGGAAAGAAATGAATGTCCCTTACCACCCTTCAGACTCACGGGAGGTGGAGATTAATGTTTTATTAAATATATATTTCTTTATTAACCAGATTCAAGTGAAAATAGAGTTTCACCTCCTATTCTAGACTAAAAAAACTCATCATGGTCAGCTGAGATGAATCACTTTTTGTGCATGTGTGCTTCTATTCTTGAAGCTGACAATAATGTCCTATCATGTAAAATTAATCAAGTGAAATTGTGTTAACACGAAATCAATACTTAAATCAAATAAAAAAAATTGTATCCATTCGTATCGTTTTGTGTTAACACGAAACTGGATGGGTCGTGTTCGTGTATCAAATATTGGTACATGAAACCATTTCATGTCGTGTTTGTGTATGGTCACAGTGACTAATGCACACGAAAAAATATGATTGTTAGGTTGTTTAAGGTGGGTTTTTTGTTCTTTTGTATATATTTTGGTAATGTGAAGACCTCTCAAGAATTCATAATGAAATTCCACACCTTACAACTTCGTATAGAATAATGTCTCTGCACGTCATACTCACATCATTCATTTCTACAGGAAATTAAATTAATGCAAATAACTAGACAGAAAGTGAATAAGTGCAACATTTTCTTTCATTGGAAAAAAACAAATATGAAATATATGAGTTGGACATATTTATTTGTTGCACAATTGAAAGATACATAAGCATCCTGCGAACTATAAACCCAAGTTGTTGTTATATAAACCAAAATTCTTGTTATATTAACAATTTCAGATATATTTTATTAAACTCGCATAATGGGTTAAAAGGGTTTTAATATCTTGATATAGGTAGAATGAGTATTTATAGACTCGTGCTTTGGTTGGTTCAACGATTTTCTTTCTTTTGTTGTGATATATCGTCACAATATGGTCAGCTTAGCCTGGTAACATGGAGGAATATTATATGTATTTTGTTTGACATGATTTGACTTGAGTTGACAATCTTGACAAGTCTACATTAGATTAGAGTAGGCTAAATCAAAAATAAGAAAAAAAAAGAAAAAAAATACCAATAGAGCAATTCACTGTTAGTAATGATGACCCTCTAATCACAAGCTAAATTCTCCACTAAATGCAGAATTAAAACTTAATACAATAAAACAAGCAAACTACAAAATCGACATCATATTTTTATAGAAGATTGATCTCAATGACCGTGATCTAATTCTCTATTTGAAGCCCTGCTCAATCCTCCAAGTCTCGCTTGAGTTTTCATTATTCGATCTCCGTTCTGGACTGAGATCTCAACCTTTACACCATGAGTCTTGCGAACAACCTCGTTTTGCTCGATTTCACCTTTCACAATTCGGGAGGGAGCTTCCACGAAACTTTACAACTTTGATGATTAGTAATGGATGTCAAAATTGGAATCACGAATTACACTCTAGACTTGGGCACACATGGATATGATAAGAATTGATACAAAAGTGGTGACGATTGGGCTTTGAGTGTGAGTAATGAGAGGTTGAAAGTATATGGTATTTGGACACAAAGGATATGAGTATAGAGATGTGTCTTGGTGTCTTAAACTCATGTATGAACTCCATATATTTAATTCTTCAAGCTTTACTAGTCATTTGGGAGAGTTGGTGACATTTGGACCACAGAAAAAGATAATGTGACTTAAGCTCAAGTAGAAATCTGCACATATTTGGTCGATTGTTTAAAGAATGATAATCCGAAAATAAGAGTTGACTTCGTCAAAATAACGTTTTCAGTTGACCGAACATAGGTCAAATAACCAATCACCAACTTCTAGTAACTTTTATCGACTTTCCTCCGATTTAAATTTAGTTGACCGAATTGGGTTTGGTTAGCCGATCCAAAATAATAGTAAGGATTTAATCAACTTTGTCACAAGGGTTTCGGTCGTGCAGGACCAATTCAGTCGGTCGGTCAGATCTGGAGTTTATCTTTTAGTACCAACGGTTGGAAATCAAATATCTGTTGTGAGTCCAAAGATTATATTGACACGTGGAAAGAATTGTTGCACAACAGACACTACTGTAAAAAATGGAATATACGTTGGATATACGGGGGTATATACGTCGGATATAAGCCTCCCCAGACCCGACATCTATGTATACATCGTATATACATAGATGTCGGTCGCGTAAAATCTGACATCTATATCTAAGGAATAGATGCAGGCGTTATATAAGACCGACGTCGATACCTAACACATAGATGTCGGTTGTTATATACATTTGTCGTCTATTCGTTAGGTATAGACGTCAGTCGTATATAACGCCCGACGTTTATACCTTTTTTGAAAGGAATAGACGTCGACTAATACAAACAACCAACGTCTATTCTTAAACCTGGACAAAAAAGCAAACAGGCCTGCACCAAAAACAATACATAGCAAACACATTCATCCTGCACCAAATTCGTTCACAAACACAAATACATACACACTTTCATCCATATGTACATACAAGCATACATACATAAAATCATACACAATCATTCAACACACTTGACATTAATTCATACATAAACACTTAACATTCATTCTAAAAGTGAGACGATTATATTAAGGCATGACATTGTATGTTTGTAATACAAGTGAACTTGTTAACTAAATTACAAAAAAATGTTAGTGACGTGAGAACCTCTTAGTTCATCAAAATGTTTTTGATAAAATAGCGAGTCAATCGATCGCGAGTATCATCAAGCTCATGTTGTGAGTAGGGATCACTACTTTTTGGGAAGACCTATCAAAATACAAGTAAAATATTAATATCTAAATAATGAAACTATAACTAAACAACTGAATAGCGATCTATTACCTCGGATAGGGATAAGTCTTGACTTACAAATTCGAGAATTTCCTCCATGTATCTCATCACGTAATAACCACATTCTGTATTTCTTGTCTACTACCGGTAGTACAAACATAGAAATTCGCTAAATATATGTTCCTAACTTAATTAACAAAAATGGAAGAAAGAACTTACTCTCATTTCATGTCATGTTACTCCCGCTTTTGGGGTTGTTCTTCTGTCACCTAACGTTCTGTAAACCTTCATTGTCCTGAGTAACACAAGTTATTGAAAACATGTATTCAATAATACTAATAAAAATTAACGAATTACAAATAGAATGACTAAAACGAACTTACAGATTTACAAGTTTCTTTATGTAGTCCCTTGGTTTATTCGACCCAAACAGATCAAACCAATATGCCGAATTAGTCGTGGGGCATACAACAACAAGCAACAAATGAGCATTGTTATATATATAATTAGAAGTTTATTACTAAATAAAATTCCACTTTGAATTAACAATTTTACCTCTCATGATAAGGTAGCAGATAATATCTTTTGTTTTCTTCTTTCATGAGTGTACCAAGCAGACCCAACTTATCGTCATTCCTGTATATATATGTAGATGGAATGATAAATCCAAATACTTGATCGTCGGGAAAGACTGACCTTCTGGCGTCATAAAGATGTCTACAAAAGTAAAAAATACATTTTATTACAGTTATAATAAAATTATTCAATACATTTCATCTTATACCAAATAAAACACTTACTTCACTTGCACGTTGATAATCACGATGCACAATGAATCAATCGCCAAGAATTGCATGACATCCTCTGTGGCGACGTACAAAGCCGAAGGCAACCCTTCAACCCCTTCCTCCAAATCTCAGGTACTTAAGGATTGTGATTCCCTACCTACCATACATTGATACAATATTTTACACATACTTGGAAGCAAATTAATGTTGATCGGAGGTTTGTTGGTTGACCCTTTGCTCTAGGGGCTAGACACCTTACAGATATATTTACAACCGTTAAAAATACAATTGTTAACAAATTTGAAATTTACAGTCTTTCAAAATTAAAGTATACCTTGTGTGTATCATTTAGCTCTACTAAATGACTACGGTTTTCCAAATTCACATTCAACGTTCATTACACGTTCATAAACATTTTTGACGCTGATTTCAATTGGAGGATTCTGAAACTCTTGTTTTCTGTTAAATATCTTCTTCAACCTATGATAATGGTGGGAGTTCGGCAAAAATCTCTATTGACCAAGATAGATTGTTTTAGAACCATTAACCAATTGCAAGGAGTATGTACTCTCTTCTCAAATTGGACAAGCTTTATGACCTTTAATCGAATATCCAGACATATTACCATAAGCTGGAAAGTCATAATCGTGCAAAATATCATTGCCCGCATTTCAAACGACTCTTGACGATAAGATCAAAAACTGGCTCTCCGTCATCCCACACTCTCTTTAGGTCATCAATTAAAATTCTTAAATACACATCGATGTCGTTTCCATGTTGTTTCAGACCAGAAATCATTAATGACAACATAATATATTTGTGTTTCATGCATAACCACGAGGGTAGATTGTAAATTACAAGCAGAACATGCCAAGAACTGTGAATGCTACTCAAACTACCGAAAGTATTCATTCCGTCTGTACAGAGTCCAAGTCGTACATTCTTGGATTCTTCACCAAACACAGGAAAGTCGTAATCTACTTTTGTATCAACTGATCATTTGGTTTCTCACGATCAGCATATCATGTCATGTTTTGGAATCCTCCTTACCCGCAAACAAACGTTTAAGCCTTGATATTATCGGAAGATACCACAAAATCTTAGCAGGAGGTCATTCGATTTTCATCTCACCAGCCTCTACATTGTGGTTTGGTCCATTGCGTTTCATTTTGTATCGTGAAACATTACACCTGTGACAGAATGTAAGTTTCCAAACTCGATCGCCCCTATACAATATACAATCGTTCGGGCATGCATGTATCTTCCTATATTCCATTCTCATAGGACACAACATTTTCTTAGCATCATACGTTCTATCTAGCAGCTCATTATCATCTAGAAGCATCTCCTTCAATAACTTCAACAATAATGTGAAACTGACATCGGTCCAACCATTTCCTACTTTTAAATTGTACAACTTCAACACCGCTGACAATCTAGTGAATTTTGTACAACTCTTATACAACGTCTTCTCATTGTCACTCAACATACTACCAAGTAAATCGGGGTTGGACAAAAACTTTTCAGCCATATCCTGAACCATTTCCTCTAAGTGATCTTCCACACTAACATTGTCTCCGTCATTCTCGGAACAACTAAATGATTCATTTTTGTCGTGCCATATCCACAGTTTGTAACTTGGGTCGAAACCTTTCTCAAACAAATGATCTTTTATTTTCCGAAAAGTCAGCACTGACATATTATGACACTTATTGCACGAACAATACGTCATGTCGTTGTCATTTGTTTTCTTGAATGTTTTTTGGCAACCTCTAAGAATATATTCACTCCATTCTCATACTCATCACCCAATCGGTTTGAAAGAATCCACTCTCGATCCATTTCTAAATAATAAGAAATATGATAGTTATTATTAAAGGAAATTAATAAAATTTCAATTTAAAAGAATGTGTTCGTAGATGAGAAGATCCGGAGACATTAAGATGAGAAAAGAATGACTCAGGAGAGATGAGATGAAGTCCTTAATCTAGTGTGGGAATAAGGAAGGTTAGAAACTTAACTAAGCAATCAAGGCCAAAGCAAACCTAAAGTCCACTATAGGTCATTAGCATTAGACGACGCCTAACTTCGAGGTATCACTGAGGACCACTAGTCTGTAGGAAATCAAGAACCTGAAGGTCCCTAAAATCTCAGGAAGACTAAATAGGCAACGACGTTCACGCCGAAACGGTCTTAAACATTGAGGACCACTAGTCTGTAGGAAATCAAGAACCCGAAGGTTCCTAAAATCTCAGGGAGACTAGATGGGCAACGACGTTCAGGCCATAACGGTCTTAAACGGTTTCCTCTCCTTAATGCGTCCAGAAATCCTAGGGGTCAACATCTAATTGATTTTATTAAGGCTCTTTTATTAGTGGTTTTTGGGCCAAGGAAATGTTGATGAAATCCCCCACCTCATTTCCTATAGGTGATTGTGCCCTAAGTTTTTTCCATACATTAATCTAACAAACAAAATCAAACAAGCACTCACCTCACTCTTGTCAAGTTTTACTAACTAATGCGTGTTTTCTAATGAATGATGAGTGAAAGATATTACGTACCTTACGCCAGCAATCTACGATAGAAATTGTAAAATAAATAATAAATACGATGAATGGAAATCCTATATGATGAATGACTTAGCAAATATTGTCTAATCTTTTGATTTAGGTTATTAAAGGTCAAGTTGCTTAAGGGGGTCAATGAGTTAAACATTATAACATTTCTAAATAAAAGAATCTCTAAAGTATAAATAAACATTTAACTAAATAAAATAAATCAAAAATGTGCTATTAAACTCTAAAAACATGTTATAGTTAAAGTTAAAACTAATATACTTATCCAAAAAGCAGCAGGACATACAATAAATTTGTGAGGGATCCAACCAATAACATGAGCTTTGGTCGTCAGCACTACTTTAGATCTACATTAATTTCTGTTAAATAATTTTACGCCTAGAATTTAATCAAGAAGCTCTCTTCTCTTGGTTTAAACTCAGATTTCTTTGTAGAAAAAACAAAAAAAAACTCGGTTTATTTTACCAACAAATTCACTTCAGTTGTACTAATGAGTTCAAAGTTGAAGAAAATTGAAGAAACTCGTGGATCGAATTTCAGAAAGAAGTATTGCTGCATTTCAAAAAACTTGTTGACAAACAACACATGGTTAATCATCAAATATTACTTAATCCACACTTGCTTACACCACTTTAACAAACATTGAACTAAAACTAGCAGATAAAACATCACACTATACTTTCATACATGTTTATACACGAATTTCACAAAACAAATACGAACCAGCACGACGCGCGCCCTCCTTCGTCTTCAACCCAATTGTCGCCAAACCGAGCTGAAACACAACCAAAATCCACCTCACACCAACCAAAAATAACCCAAAACCTTTAATGGACTAAAACGAACAACCTCTTACATGTGGAGGGTCGGTGGTCGTCGCAGAGGAGGAGAGGGTGTGTTGACGGTGGTCGAAGGAGGCTACGGTGGTTGGGGAAGTGGAGGAAGACAGTCAGTGTTGCGGAGGCTAACAGAAAAGATAAAAACTGAATGGATACTTGGCCTTATTAGACCTATAGACGCCAGATTTCAATCTCACCCAACGTCTATACGGGATGGGAAATAGACATCGGATATAACACATATCCAACGTCTATAGGTCGACGGCTGAGGGATATAGTAAACCATAGACGTCAGCTGTGAATACGTCTGACGTCTATACCTATAGACGTCGGCATGTAATACATCTGACGTCTGTTAGGTGACGAGTATGCACTGTTTTGCACTAGTGAGATGCCAAGAGATAAACGATTGACCGATTGGAGATTGGTCGTCCGAAATGGACATGACAGATGAGCTAAAAGGACAAAAGACAAATATAACTGTTAAAGTAAAATCCAAAACCGATCCAAGAAGATTCGATTGTCTGACCAGAGGAATTCAATGAGAAACTATTAGTTACTTATATGATCAGTTTGGTCGTCCATTCTGACTTCGGTCGTTCAAACTAGACGTGAACAAAATTTTAATGGTCAAGTTTACATTTAATCATATGGACCCAGTAAATCTAAAATTAAAAGTCTTATCTAAATTTTTGTTACAATCTTGAATCGTCGCCTTAATGCTTCTTGTTTTGAAAATCTTGATCAATCTATTAAGATGATTTGCACACATACAAGTATATAGATATAATGTATGTAATCATATTTGTCAATTTTGATTGACTGGAGTGATTGCTTAAGAAAAGTTTGATTAATTATCAAAATTAACATATATTAATACCTAAAAACCAACATTCACCGCGTTAGCAGCCATGTTCAAACCTCTGCGGACTTCGTTATATCATGAACAAACAGTCAAGGTTTGAAGGTTTGCTTCCAAACTTGAATTACAAACTCAAAATTATTTTGTATGCTTTCTTATTATTAGAATGGTCCGTCCTCTATTCTCCTTGTCATAACACAAACCAGCATAATATAGTTAAGCTTTATGATTTCCCTAGAGGATTAATAATTGAAGAGCATGGGTCGCAATGGTGCTACACCTCCTCGTTGATAATCTTGACAGAATAAACAACCACAAAAGAAGTACGAAGCCATTTCTACGTATTATGCCTCGTTTATGTGACAAATGTTTGTACAACACGACCATTAAACATATTAGTAGTGCTGAAATGCAATGAAGTGAAACGAAGAAAGAATTTTTTGCTACAACGAATCAGATATCTGATTAGGTAAGCTTGTCATCATACAGATCTATGTCACTACCTGCTGGCTTCATGTGTTCATCAATAACTAAGCTGGAACCCTCCTTCCTCTCTGTTTATCAAAAAACTGAAAACAGAAAACCTTACATATTTAGTTTCCTTACATGAGAGTTGCAATTGCATATTTAATTTCCTTACCGAGGTAAGAAAGGGTCGCTGGAGTATCCATCCTATAACTGGAATCCTCTGTACGAGAACAGCTAAGGTAGGCCAAAAGCCACTGCACCACAGTAAATATAAAAGAAAATAAGAAAGAAAAAACCCTAGTACGATGAATTTCATATCAAGTGAAGGTAGGCTTTTCAGATGGGTTAATATATAGCTTACCATGCATTTAAGTACATAGATGACTCACGTGGTCATCAACATATATAGCCATAAATAACAAAGTTTGTATCTAAGAATACAAACCTGAAGAGAACAATGAAACCATATGCCTCCAACATCATGCCAATAAACGCCCAACCAGCGGAGACCAAAATGAAACCAGTACCAAATGTGATCGTTTCCTGTTATATCAACAACAAAATACCCATAAGGCAATAACAAGATGTGACAAAAGCCACGTAGGAGGAGCCTGATGACACTACAGCACCTTGTAATTTTTTTGTTTTCGGTGAAAAACTGAATTTGTGGATTTCAGTCCTATGGTCAACATAAGCCTTGATAAGAACAGGATCTGGCAATTTTTGAGAACACCAGGTATACTTTAGTCAATTTGACATGGAATGTAGACATAGTGAAAAGGGATTAACTACAAAAGAACAGTTATCTGCATTATGCTATATAGTGACAACACGACTTACATTTCCCATAGCAAGTAGCCCTTTGTCAAAGAAAAATATGATCCCAAGAAAGGAGAACAATACTCCAAACCCGGTCAGGCTGAGCCCAATTTCTATTTCAGCTAAACGGTTGATGTGAAGAGCGACAGTAATGTAAGATATAAATGAAGTAGAAATATTAAAAAGAAAAATGACAAGTTACAAATTAAATTGGAAATACAATATACATAGTTTAGGTTTTGATCGAAAGTGTCCGTTTTCAAAAAAGACGAGGTTAAAAATCATTTCACAAACAAATATGGAGTTTTTTAATGGTTCGTTTAGGGCTTCAAACCTTCCTAAATCCTAACTATTACATACAGATGATGGCATGAAGCAGCCGGTCCAATTTGAATCAGTGATAAAAAAAAGATATATAGAAGGAAAAAACTAATTCTAAACTTAAGGTGCGGACACAGAACTGTGAGATGCAAATCCAAGACAAATAACATACATAATAAAAAAGTTGACAACCATAAATTTATCTTTAATTTGAGCCAAGTTAATTGTGCAAAACTCACACCGCTTCCACATCTAAATCATATCCAGACAACTAGAAAGCTCAAAAAGGGTCAACAACATGTACCAGTTTACCAGCGGCCACAAACAAAAGCTCATAAAATAAATCTATTAAAATTTATAACTTTCACTGTTTCCCATCTTTGCTCATTCCTTTCAATTCAGAATTCATATTGAACGTGGCAGTTACTCCAGCGTCCAGCATTCTGACAACATTTACACTGAAAGCATTCCTTGTTCTTAACTAGTTAAATGAAATGGCACTCGTGATGGGGAAATATTAGCAAACAGAATACATAGTTCTATAGCACTAGTCTTTCACTCAGATGTTGACATTGAAGCATCATAGCTCACAAACTAAAACTAATGGCACACACCTCCGGAAAGATTATGAGTTACTCCGTTACGCAATAATCAGTGGCATGAAAGAAACATCTGCAATCATGTAATCAAGCAAACACATGCAAACTCCGAAGAAGAAAAGAAAAAAAAGGTTAAATGAATCAATATCATATTCCAGAAGAGTAATCAAAACTCCAAGCACAACCTCTCCAGCACAAAATCTACAATGGTACTAAAATTATCCAACATACGAATTTCCTCTAACGACATTTCAGAAATATCCAAACCCTAAAACAAGAGAGCTTATAACACACAATGTTAAGACAAAAATAACAAATTCTTACTCTTCCGGTAATTCATCTCAAACGAAACCATTTTTCTTGTCTGCAAACGGAACCACCAACAGAACTACACCTGCAAAACGAAAATAGTGAGACAAAAAAAAAATCACGTCACTTCTCCAAACTAGAAGATGGATTTTATTAACACGTCATATCATATTATGGATCTACAAAACTGACACAGAGGAACTAAATTGCTATATTGACCACAACTCGTCCCCAAAAGCCCTAATTAATTAGAAAAATCCAAATAAAAAACGAAGAATCCAACAACAAACAGGAAACAAACGAAACTAGACACGAACCTAAGCAAACTTATATATATATAGGAACAATATGAACCTGAAATCATAGAACTCCGGCGTGGAGAGGAGCGACCGCCGGCCGAGACGCCGGAGTAGGCGGTGGTGGAGGCGCACGAAATAGAGAAGTGGCGGCATGCAACGGGGTTGAATTTGCAGATTGCAAACTGACACAATGAGTGAATTTGCAGATTGCACCTTCAGAGAATTTGGTTTTACAGCTTTTGTATTGGGGGCATGGAATTTTTACAAGTTCGCGCGGAATTTGCCAATCCTAGAACAATATCTACTTTTCTATTTCAAAATTCCAAGTTCAAGTGAAAACGTTGAATTGTCCTATCTAAATATTTTGCTAGTAACCCGTACCATCACAACTTAGACTCAAACTCAAATAGTTCCATGAAGTTTGATCAAAGCAAATCAACACAAGAGCAAGATAATGAGTCCCAATGGTATGGACCAAATCACGCACCACCTACTGACTAATGGCACGCCCTTGGTTTGATATTAGTCTTCGTGATGTCTTAATTTGGAAGCCAATACCGTCACGTCCAATCAAATACAAGCGTAATTTGGTTCTGATTGCAAAACGAAAAAATGACCTTTGAGATAAGTTGTTGAGAATATTTATTTTGGAATATTCGAGAGCATTTTTACAAGTTATTATATGATCCTCGGGTCCTGCATGCATTACTCAACAACAATTGGTTTTGTGATGAAAATTTACACTTCATTAATAATTTAATATAGTACTGGAATGCAAATTATGCAATTGTCTAAAATAATAACTTCATGCATCTTCCCAACTCTGAATTTACGCGTGCACATGTTGGCTAAAACAAAGAGTACGTGTTAAAGAATCATAGTACGTTGGAAAATTCAATGACATTATGGGTCTGTTTAGGACAACTTTTACGTCTTGACAAAATGTGTAGTTTGCATAAACAGTACTCAACTGATTTTGGCAGTTGGACGTTGAACTTCTGACGTTCGAATTTTGTATAAGAATCAAGAAATTAATCAAGACTAATTTTCCACTAGACACTGAAAATCAGATAAATTACAACTATATCTTATTTACTATAGCGTCTAAGAAGTTGAAAAAAGATAACAGACACCACACGTAGGACATTATATCTATTTGTTAAAATGTGATGTCCCAAACAGATCCACTGTTATGAAATATAATATTCTCAAACACCACTCAGTTTCATAATGAAAGCCCAATAAAAAAACAAAACCTCGCAAGAAAATATTAAATCTAACTCAGACGACATATCTGAGTTAGAGACATAGCACAAAATGACTCATCCTGTTACATATGTCAACAGCTTCCAGATGTAACCCTGCTAGAAGCATAAAGCACCACCACAGAGCTCCTCCCCATCACCCCATGCATGTGAGTTATTCTTCCCATGTGAGAACAAAGTACTTTGCATTTACTATAAAAATAAAATAAAAAACTTTTCCATATAAGAAAAGGTTCATTTGATGGCCCACCACTCTTTCCAACTTTATTCCGAATCGGAAAGATATGTCCATAAAAAGAAGATAATGACTTGGTAAAACTAATTGGTATTTCTATCTGACGCGGTCTGAACTCTAAAAGGCCGCGTAACGCTCCAAGGAATCTAACTAACATGAAACGCGTGCAACGCGGTCCCTCCCTATCACACCATCTTCCACTCCGGTCTTTTGGCTTCACGTCATCGCTAGCTTTTTGTGGTGTTATAAACGACGACAAAGAGTACCAATCAAAACTTAATCCAACTGAAATATCGTTGGAATATACTGGCTGCAAATTGTACACGTGGCATGGCTTTGGCTTCTCCGTAGTCCGGGGATTCATGTGGGAAGTATATGTATGTAGTAAGCACCGGCGGAAACTATAAGGAATTCAGGTAAGTAGAATGCAGCATTAAAAAAATTGAAAATTGGTTGGTTGTTAGTCTATTTGAACTTTATTGGGTAGGTAAATAGATACTATTAAACTGTACTAGTTAGGTAGATTTTCATATATATATTTTTCTAATTTGAATTCGAAAAAATCTAACAGGTCAGAATCTGAAGGAATAAAATATTTAAGAGGTTAAAACTCCAATAGATCATTAATTACAAACTAGATGAAGTTTCAAAATCGAAGAAGCTCCACTTCACTATATATGGCACGGTCAGTAGGCAGCAATGGTGACAAGTATAGTGAGGGAAATCTAAAAGACAACTCCAACAATGCAGTTGAATGCCTTCAAGTATAGTTTACGTCCAAAAACAACGCTTGTTAAAGTGTGTTTGTATGCAGTAATTTGACTTGGGATTTCAACTTAGATGTTTTTGTACATTAGTGATTTTCCTTAAGATTTTGCAAGTTTCCATTTTACAACTTACATGCTTGAATGATTTTCCTTGAGATTTTATAATTCTTTTTTGGTATTTTAAAACACTAATTCTATAAAGATATGGCCAAAAGCAAATCTCAACAAGTATATTTTGTATGTCATGATTCGCTCTAAGATTAGTCAATTCAAATTAGTGTAAAAGGATGAATTCATGTACTTAATATGATCATAAAATATTTTCGCCACTTTTCTCATGGTATTATGCATATATGAATGTAAAGTTTAAACACCACGGGGGTAGGGGTGAGCTTCGGTCCAGGACCGGACCGGACCGAACCGGACCGGACCGAAACCCGAATTTTCGGGAAGTCCGGACCGAAGACCGGACCGAATGGGTTCGGTCCGGTCCGGGTCGGTCCAAAACCCGAATTTTCCCCTTAAATTTTCGGTCCAGTCCGGACCGAAGACCGAATTTCCAAAATTTTGTGAACCGAAGACCGGACCGAAAAAATTCGGTCCGGTTCAGTCCGGACCGAATTTTGCTCACCCCTACACGGGGGTCAAATAAAGGTAGTTACATCTTACACGGCCTTCCATGGAAATGGTCTGGAGTGAATAATTTGACCTTCAAATTAACTTCTGTTAGAATAATAAGTTATGAAGAATTTCAAATAACACAAAACTAGATAAATGCTCGGACCTCGAGTTTAGAACCAGTTTTAAAAGCTAACGCCAAGATGTTCACCAACTTCTTTTAATTTTAGAGTAATACTAATTAAGTTTCCATTTACAAATAATTTTTGTGCTCAAAATAATCACATCCTCGTCCGGGGGGGGGGGGGGGGGGAATCTATTACGAAGTTTCCTCTTTCGTAGCCAAATACTTTTATTATCGTAAAGAGAAGTGTAACATCCTCGAGCAGTGAAAGAATTTAAAATTTTATAACGTACAATCAAACAGATGATATTACTCAAAACATAAGGAAAACGGTGCACCGACATATATCATATATATATATCCGAGTGTTTCAAAAGTGTGATTACAACAAAAGACTATACAAAGTACAAGTAATCACTCGACCTCAAAATGAGAGAAAACAGGATCTGGTAGCGGTGCCCCTCTCCTCGGTTACCACCCCTTTATGCCGATCACGACCTGAAAAGCAAACATGAAACAATACATGAGTTTCCAGAAGGAAACCCCGTATGTCAAACTCTACAATGCATGAAACAGAAACACACTAGCATGCAATTCTATCAACAAAGAAAAACATAAACACAAAGCTGGGCTTCAGGGCTTTTTCACCCAACTACAGCTCCCACAAACAGTTTCGGGACTCTAGGGTTTTTTCACCCAACCACCGCAACACACCACGTCATCAAGCTGGGCTTGAGGGCTTTTTCACCCAACCACAGCTACCACGACACGACTAGGGCTCCAAGGCTCTTTCACCCAACTCGAACGCTCTAAGGGCTCCAGGGTTTTTTCACTCAACCACAACTCTCACAACAGTTACGGGGCTCCAGAGTTTTTTCACCCAACCTCCGCAACACTCATGCTCACTAGCACACCTGCCGGAAGAACATCGACACCACAACTCGTTTCACAAGGACAACCACAACAAACGCACCTCATATGTGCAAAACTAGAGAAATCGGTGGACCGAACCAAGAGTCTCGGTCGACCGACTCTCACTATAACAGAGCAATTGCCTCGAACAATTTCCACCAACCACACACGTTCGGTCGAACCAAAGTCAGGGACCGATCGACCATTTAAATGTCACCTCCCAGGTTCAACGAACACAACCAACAATCGGTCGAACGGCAAAGGGGCCCCGTCTGACCGGAAACCAACAGTCAATTCCCCCTTGCTCAACATAATCAACCGGTCGAACCCCCGAGCACTCTCGGTCAACCGAATTCCACCAGTAAAATCCCCCAACGAAAGCAATCAATCATCGGTCGACCGAACCACCATCGGTCGAACCCACAATAAGTTAACTCAAGTCATCGTTCGAACGACGATCAATAAGCGGTCGACCGTTTAGATGATCAACGCCCACGACAGACCTACAACAGTGCACACTGTCGAACGGCAAATGTGACTCGTTTGACCGGAAACCACCAGGGCTTGCCTCTAATGCACCACTGGTCGACCATCGAAGGCCATCGTTCGACCGGCATGAGGCAGAATTCTGAATTCTCACTAGGAACGGTTGACTGTTGCACCAACCGATCGACCGATCCAGCAGTAAAATTGTTGCACATTTGCTTGCGACGAGCCCATCGGCCTACCTCGACTTCCAAATACTCACACAACAAAAGTGAGCTACAACTAAAAGTTTGACATACCGAGAAGGTCTGAAGAAACCTTAACCTCGACGACACTTCCACGAGCACTTCTTCCAAAAATCACGATTCACCGACGAACCTCTCGCTCGATCAACGATCACCACTCCTCGTCGATCCACATCCACACAATCACCTTCGTCTATCGCTTACCCAACCACTGGAAACGAGACGGGTTGAGAGAGAGAACCAAAGCAAGCAAGACGGTTTGAGCTCAAAAATCGACTCACCTCGCAACACGACCAACACTCGTCCACACTTCTTCTCGCCGAAGAAACACCACCAACCTCGTCGGAACTCCACTCTCCAGTGTGAGAGAGTGAGGAGAGAGAGAGATCCACCGAATACCTTCCATTATCTCATCTCATTCATCCAACTCCACTCCACTCCACTTAAGCCGTCCATCTCAATCTCCTCGTAATCACCACCTAAAAAATCAATTAGAGCTAAATTAGGATTAGGATTTCACAAAAAGAAATCGTGAGGCATGTCTTGCTTATTCCTTAAGAGGTATTTGAGGCTATGATTTGTTAAATCTCAGCAATTAGTGTTGATATCAGTTTAGCTGAACAGAATAGACCAAAGCATAGGTTCACTAAATCCGTTCAGCTCAGCTTCGATCCACTTTATTCCGATGAAATCGTGAGGCATGTCTTGTTTAGTTGGAATGTAATCTTTAATTTTGATTGTTTCAAAGTCAAAAATATCAACCTTTTGGAAGGAAAATAAATCTAGCGACAAAAATTAATCTTCGTGAATGTATGAAACATATTATATTGCCATATGTTCACAATATCTTAACATTAGATGGAAAGGGAAACTAAATGGGTTTGGACTTTGGAGGGACGTGAGTGGTCGAATGGGTCGTGGAGAGTGACAACTGGAGTTGAGTGTTGAATAATATTTTATTAATTAAAATTAATTTACCATTAGCGGGTGTCCCTGGTGATGTTGACCTCCCACCATACTCTATGACAGATTGCTAACCTATGGTTTCCTACCAACCTTCAAAGATTCACCTATTTGATTCATGCGATTCACAGAGTATATCAACTTTAAATCCGATCTCTTTCATTCCTTTTGGTTCCATTAACTCCACAAGATCGAGTTGAGAGTTGAGAGATTTCACAAGATCTTGGGTGTTGAATCAAAGCTATTGCAAGATTTTTCCACAATGTTAATTGAGAATCATAGATAAAAATCATGGGAAGCGGACCAAATGTTTACATGATATGTTGCTTCCATGGTAATTGGATCGTTATAAAGGTTGTAAAACACATTCAAAATGTGTCTTCGAATGTATAATGAGAACTAATTATGGGAGTTCTAATTAATATTGTAATAACCTAATCTAAACACCTAAATTAAACTAAACTAAACCTAATTAACCTAATTAAGCCTTGATTAGTATAGCATGAGGTGGCTTGTTTGGATTGGAAGATTTGGAGGTGAGTTGAGGATAAGCTTGGTTTCTTCTACAAATAGAGGTGAGGTTAAGGAAAAACGTTTTCTTGGTCATTTTGATTCTTCAGAGAGGGAGAGAGGTGAATTCGGAGAGGAAGAAGAAGAAGAAGAAGGAGAAGAAGAGAAGGAGAGGAAGTGAAGAAGAAGTGTGGGGTTAGGCTTGCCAAAGCTTGGGAGACGTCTACAAACTTCTTCAAGGTATGCAAAGTCTTCATATTAACTCCCCAAGAGGTGTGGGAGTGTAGAGGACGGCGTTGGTGTCGTTTCTCCGGTGAAAACCCTACTGGACGGAGGTTGAAGACGACTGGTTCGGTCGACCGTTGAGTGTTTCGGTCGACCGAACAACGTCTAAATGATGCCTGTCCAGTGGGAAGATGTATTGTTCGGTCGACCGGTATATGAGTCGGTCGACCGATATTTATAAATATTAACTTACTGCCCGAAAACGGTCGAACGATGTCTGTGTGACGGTCGACCGTTTATGCCAAATTTCGCGGGAAATAAAGGGTTACATTAGCCGGTCGACCGGTGTTGTTTCGGTCGACCGAACCCAGTAGATAGGTTAGACAGGCCTTCGGCCGACCGAGTGTGTGTCTCGGTCGACCGAACTGCGCAAGGTCGGTTACGAGCGTTGACCATCTAAACGGTCGACCGCTCTGGATCCGGTCGACCGACCGCGTGCAATTTTCCTGCAGTGATGTGCCTGTAGATCGGTCGACCGGGAGGTAGGTTTCGGTCGACCGAATGCTGTAGGCAGGATTCAGGCAGTTTTCCTTATCGGTGGAACGGACCCTGGTTTGACCGATTGGATATATATTTATATAAAATGTATAGCGTAGACCTTCCAAACGGTCGACTGCTAGATGACTTTTGTTCGACCGATTGGTCGGTATTTCGGTTGGCGTGATTCGACCGATAGACTTGTTTGTACAGTACCGTGTACTGTGTGGGGGACCGGTCGACCGGTGTGCTTTTAGCGGTTGACCGATCTGCCGCAGGTTGGTGGATTTATCCACACGCGATCCGTTGAGTATAGGTCGACTACCGGCTCCGAGGCGACGGTTGATTACCGGCTTTGAGAGCTACAGATTTCACCTTCGACGAAGGCGTATTATTGTACTATTGTTGCCTCTCTTACCGAGCGGGGTGTGAGGGATGTGTACCGTAAACCTTGGGCAGTTTGCGAGGGTTTAGCGGTAGGTCGGGGATGTTCCGGCAGGGTGCGCGCTTGGCGGCTCTTGGGGGAGCAGCGGCTGTCGTCTGACCCGAGTTGTGTATTCGGCGGGCTGACTCGCTCCTTGGGTGGCGGCGTGTACCGGGGGTTCCGTCCTGCACTTTTTGGGGAGCAGTGGTGTCGACTGACCCTTGTGAGGCAGCGGTGGACTGACTTGACCCTAGTGGCAGGAGTGGTTCAGTGCCGCGGAGGCGGTGAGGGCATTATTGTGGGCCCGAGGTGGATGATCATGTGCATTGTATTGCATTGTCTTTAATTCCTTTTTATATTTTTAGGAGGCTTGGTATACAGGGTTCCTGCAGGGAACTCAGGCATGTTTGTTTGTTTTCATTTCAGGTAGCGAGTAGCATTAGAGTCAGGTGGTGACCGAGGAGAGTGCCCCCGGGATCAGATCCTGTTCTCTTTTATATCATCTTTTGGTTGAGGTAGTGATTACGTGTATATTCACTTTTGTTGTAATTACAGTTGACTCATTTATATAGTTTGACTTCCACGTGGGTCTGTATCTTATATATTATATATATATATATGTTGGTTTGTTTTCCCGTGACGTGCCCTGTGTTGACCGTTGACGGTCTTTATTATTGTTTAAATTTTCCACTGTTTTCGGATACGTTACAAGTATAATATTCGTAGACACATTTGGATCGATATAAAGGTTGTAAAACTCACTGTTGGAAAATGGGAAATTAATGTGTGTACGAATATATAATGAGAACTTTAATTAACATTTTTTTGGTGACAACACCAACTCTATCTACAACCTACAATGGCTACATTCCTGCGCTGCCACCATGTTGTTGACAACAGATTGCCTGCAATTTTATTACCATTTGTCACGGTGCTGGAGTCCATAGAGATGAAGGCGATGGAAATTTAGAAAAAGAATTTATGGATTAAATATTCCACTCCTTAGTTATTGTCCCGTCACATTTTATCATTTAATCCAAGATGCATTCCTCATTAAGACTTTTGTCTGTTTGCACGGTATTCTTAGTTTAAGACTTGCTATAAGGAAAACTTCTTCTTTTTGTATTAGAGATTTTGCATCTATATCTTTTATCTTGGGGCTGACCACCTGTATATTTAAGGACTGATTTCTTTCTCATATCACCACGTAGATTGGAGAAGGTGTCAACAGACATTTGTCTAAACACTGAGCATATGTCTAAGATAACATAAATCATGGGTACCAGTTCGACATGATATATCAAAGGTTCAAGTAACATGTTATTAGAGCATATACTAAAGTAGTGTATTCCACAATATATCTACATAAACATTAAAAAACAAAAGGTCCCACATTTAGAAGCCAATAATGAAAGACCAGCACAAATGGAACGCAATCTAATCCGAAGATAAAAATGCATCCATTTCCTAAAGCTAGAATCATGACATCAAATGAGCATGTGATGGGTGACGTGTATTTAATGGTGTGATAATACTCAGGACATTTTTATACATGATATTTTTGTATATGTCAATTTAGTCAAATCAATATTTTCTTTGTTCGCCACATGACATTTATCTTCTTATTTTTTTTACTATTCATTAACATGATTTTTTAAATTTGAAATTGAATTCAAACAAGATCTAAATAATCGAAGTGAAGTCAAAATGAACTAGAATTGGTTCGATTCAATCAACGAAACTACTCAAACAACGTAGTGGTCAAACATTGATATGAATAACACATAGTTATAACTTACGATCATAATACGACTCATTTCAATAATTAAAATTAATTATACTACTTATAAAAAGATTATAAGAAGAAATGCTAACATAATTACCAAATCACATGGTTAAAACATGATTTCACGAAAATGTTACGTTAACGTTAGTAAGCAGAGGAAAACGTTGGAAGAAGAAAAGGAGTGGAGGCCAAGTCAGTCATGGAAGGAAGGGTTGAAAGATCAAAAACCCACCCAAACAAAAAAAACCTTTCTTCCAAAAGTCCAATCCAAATTCCAGAAGCAAGAAATGGTCATGATGAGTCATCCCCGGACCCCACCACTTCCTCCTCTCCCTCTCTACAATCAATGCCCACCTCTTATCTATTCTCCCCCAATCCAATCTATATATAACCAACCTTCTCCCCTTTCTCTCTCCCCCAATCACCCAAAAGACCAAACTACCCCTCCCCTCGATAAACAAAACAAAACCAAACCCAACCCAACCCAACCCAACCCAACCCAACTATTCCTCCAAACCAATAATGAGGGGAACAACCTCCGACCACACCCCGCACGGCGGCTCGCCGTCCTCCTCCTCCGCCGCCTCGGCCGCCGCCTCCGCCTTCTCCTCCTCCGTATCCATGGCCCTCCGCGGCGGCCGCTCCGTCCTCAGCATCCGCCGTAATCAGGTCGTCTCCATGGAGACGTCCCCCGACGGGGACCTCCACGAGCTCGAGCTCTTCCAGACGCACGTTGCCGACCGCCTCCTGGCGCTGTTGGAAGACCAACCGAAGAAGGAGCAGATGATATCGGTCTCGTTCCTGAGGAGGCTTCTGGAGGCGTTTCTTTGCTGCGACGACGAGTTCCGGGGAGTGCTGGTGGCAGTGGTGGGGAGGGGAGGGGCGGAGAGGCCGGTGGGGGAGTACGTGGAGAGGGTCACGAAGGGGTTGGATATTTGTAACGCGGTTTCGGAGGCGTTAGATGGGCTCGGGGAGGCGAATAGGCACGCTGAGATCGCGGCCGAGGTGGTTGGGGGGAGAGGGGTGGTTGGGGAGGCGCAGGTTAATAGGGCTCGGAATGCGCTCGGGAAGCTGCTGGCGGTGGTTAGGGCTGAGGAGAGGGTTACTGAGAGGATCAGGTCGGTCGGGAGGAGCGGTCGCTCTTCTGTTTCTTCCGGGCATCCTTCTTCTGTCAGGTAATCATCATTTTTTTTATGGGGTTTTGTTTTTTGGGGGATTTTTCTTTTGGTTCATGAAATTGTGGTGCGTGGTGGAATGCTTCAGGTTGTGGAGTTTGGGAGTTTGGATTGCTCGTTTTAATTGAGTATCGTAGTTAGAGGGTGATTTTCGAAACGGCTAATTCGCGGAATTGGATTTCGGGAAGTAATTTCAACGCCCAATCTTTGGATCATTGTGGTAGTTTTTATTGCGACGTTGATTGATTAGATAGATCATTGAAAGTGGGTTAAAGGGAATTAGGCCATCAGCTCTCTCTCTTCAAAATAAGCTTTCTAACTCTTTCACATCAGCTTTCTCTTTCCTCAACCCACATTCTTCTCTTTCCCACATCATTTCGGGGTCCATCTTGGTAAAAATTTTAAAAAAAATTAAAAAATTTCTAAAAAATCAAAACAATTATAAAACGAATTTTCAAAAAATAATTATAAAAAAATTCAAACAAAAAAATTACAAAAATCAAAACAAAAAAATATAAAAAATAAAATAAAATTCAACCCGGACGCGCCACGTGGCGCGTCCGGGTTGGCTAACCTAGACAACCGGGTCGTCGACCCGGCCGTTGAAACGCCCGGGTCGATGACCCAGGCATCTTCAACCGTGAAAAAACACGGTTAACAAAAAAAAATTCGATCATCTTCGACCGACCTCATCACGACCGTGGTTTTTCAGCGTTAAGGGATGGCCTCACTAACCATGACCTGGACGACCCGGTCATCAGCTCTCTCTCTCTTCAAAATCAGCTTTCTCACTCTTCCACATCAGCTTTCTCTTTCCTCAACCCACTTTCTTCTCTTTCCTACACTATTCATCTCTTAACCACAACCCAACACAACCCACAACAACCTACCTCTCTCCTCCACATCATTTCGGGGTCCATCTTGGTAAAAATTTAAAAAAAATTAAAAAATTTCTAAAAAATCAAAACAATTATAAAACGAATTTTCAAAAAAAAAATTATAAAAAAACTCAAACAAAAAAATTAAAAAAATCAAAACAAAAATAAAAAAAAATAAAATAAAAAAAAATTCAACCCGGACGCGCCACGTGGCGCGTCCGGGTTGGCTAACCTAGACAACCGGGTCGTCGACCCGGGCGTTGAAACGCCCGGGTCGATGACCCATGCATCTTCGACCGTGAAAAATCACGGTTAACAAAAAAAAATTACGGTCATCTTCGACCGACCTCATCACGACCTCAGATTTTCAGCGTTAAGGGATGGCCTTAGGGATATTATATGACAGCAATAACAGATGGACCTCAATCAGATTAAAAGTCAACTCTGTCTAACAAGTTTGATTTGATTTAATGTCACGGTAATTTGTTTCTAATATACGACTGATTAGGAGAATACTAAGGAGTAAGTGATGAAAACCTTTCCGCACAGGTTATTCCAGTTAAGGAAGGATGTTTACTGCAAGATCGTTTTTAGTTTCTTCTGCAAATACACCATAAATAGTTACGCGAGTACATCTTATTGTGAAAACATTGTAAAAATGCTAGAATCTCGTTGGGGTCCTTCAGTGAGAAACAATAATAAGACTCGGCATTTTCTCACCCTTAGAGCAAAATCACTGGATTTTGAATTCTTACTTAGGGGAAAAGAAACGTAATTACTTCTTTATAATGCGAAAACACGAGGAGATTAGCCCTTTCTATACACATGTAGTGTTTTCTGTCACAAACGCAGGGATTGTTCTGTCAAAACAGAAGTTCAGTTAGTACTGCATCTTATATGTGCTGTGTGCATGAGGACAAGGAATCGGTGTTTGGAAACACCATCACTTATATTACATTGTGTAGTCCATTAATGTGAAAATACACCAGATGTTTATTATGTTGATATTTATTTGCAGACATCCACAAAGAACATTGTCGTTGACTGTGTCAAAGAGCTGGTCAGCAGCACGGCAGCTCCAAGCCATGACAGCAAATCTCCACCCTCCACGCGGTGGGGATGGTGGTGCGCTTGCACTCGCTCTATACACAATGAGCTCTGTCCTTGTCCTTGTAATGTGGGTTCTCGTTGCAGCTTTCCCGTCCTCTGAGAAAACCTCTGCTCCCACTTTTCTGGCTCCACCGCGTCACTTGCCATGGGCAGGGCCAATGTCGACTCTCCAAGAGAGAATTGTCGAGGAGTGGAAGAAGAAGGACAAGAAAGCTGCTGCGCTGATGCCAGCCGGTATGTTAGCTGAGTTACAAGGTCTGGAAAATTGGGGGAAAGGGCTGGTGGAGTTGGGGGAGACTGCAAGTTATCCATTGAAGGAGGATTTGGCCGAGAAGATTACGGGCATGGCACGTGAGTTAGGAGAGGTTTGTCGGGCTGTGGAGGAAGATATTGGCCCGCTACAGCGGCAGGTTCGTGAGGTTTTCCACCGGATTGTTCGAAGCCGCGCAGAGGTGGTGGAGCTAGCACTGCAAGGGAATAGAACCTCCTCCCCTGCTTTATAGGTTTTCATAAATTCACTTTTTAACAGGTTTGCGTTTGGGGTTGATTTTTGCTGAGCAAGATTGGCTCGAGTCATGGAGTGATGGAACCAGCAAGCTCTCAGTTATGAATTTCTGAGGCCATAGTGTGATCTATGGGAGATATTAGCATATGGTGCTCTCCAGTTGATATTTTACCTGAGGCTTTCAGCCGATTGTTGTATAGAAGCATGATTCTTTTTTTTATATTAATTTTTGAAGTGCAGTAGTGAATTTTCAGTAACGTCCAAATCTCTGTTTTGTTTCTGATTTTCTTGCTGGCAATCCAAATGCATCTTTTGATTGAAAACATGAAAGCGTGATTTTATTATAATTAGGTGATTGATGAAAACATGAATTGTTCTCTTTACATTGTTGATGAATTGTTAGTTTTAATTATAATTTATATTTTAACGTTGGGACGTATATTTCAACTCGAAGCAGGTGAAGTTGTTAATTCTGAAAAAAGAAAAGTATACCATTGTTATTTGGGAGAGGTCACCAAAATCGTTTCCAAGCGAAGATGTTGTCTACATTTCTTTCCAACATATAAGAACAAAATAAATGCACAACACGCATCAGTGAGTCAATTTTTATTCAGTTTGTTTGCGACACAAATATCTTGGTTCTGGATAGATGAACTTTATGCAAGGAACGGTTTTGAATTTTGACTCTGTAAAACATTTCAATTTAGTCACAAATCCTTGATGAAATCATCTTCATGGTGGGCAACAAAATGGGTGACTAACTGACTGTAACTTGATTTTGTAAATCGTGTGCCATGCATAAGTGTCCCGTCCCCGGAGTGGTCAGTTGGTCAAGCCGTTAAGACTAGACCAATGAATGAGCTCATTTAACACGAACTATTTCCAGCAGCCATTTACGATCATGTCGTGGCTGAGGAGATGTGCGAAATTTACCTGTATTCTTATTCGAATCAAATGATATTGAATTGACCGGTGAATAGATGCATGGATGCTTGAACGTCAAGTTTTGATTAAAAAGACTAAAAGAGAGAGATAAGAAAACTAGGGAATCAGGACCCTCACATCACAATCATCGTGTCCTCAACTCTCAAGTGAGGAACACACGAGGAATATGACGATCTTCTTCACTACGGTTTAAACGTCGCTTTCTTTGATCCTTAGAAAATTGATTTACGAAAAGTTCAATATTGGCAGTTCAAAGACATGAAACGCCAATAATTATATTTAAATCTTGAAATATGGATTCCCAGTTATTTTTACTTAGAACTCAAAATTAAGTTGTGGAAGCAATACCACAATACCATTGCAGCAATTATCGGAGAAGTGGGATTAGGATTTGAGATGGTACTGTAGTGGCATTTGGCAGGTTGACGGGGTAATCTGGAGGTTGAAAGTGGAAATTGCAATGGAACTTGGAAACTTACGACCAACCTGGCGGTTGAAAGTGGTTAGACCACCTGTGCACATTTATTGTAGTTGCCTGAGCTAAAATTGGATTTTATTTTTAAATGGGAAGTTGAAGAAAGTTTACGAACACATACAAGCGGGATGCTGCTCCATCTTGGAAATGCTGATCCAAGCATGGTGGATTTATTATAAAAATATAAATAGCTACATAATCAGACGACATTCTTACTGACGGCATTATTGAGCAAATTAAACTATACCATATAAAATATTGATGCAACATAGATATAGAATTGGAGTCCCCTGCAGCATCTGATAAGGATATGGCTGCCTTCTCACATAAGCCCGCATACATTCCTTATGTGCCCACGTACTGGAGACGTAATCGGACGTAACCTGATCTCATATATCTTCGGCCACCATTTTCCAGTCACTGACCAACACAGAACAAAATTGATGTTAAATAGCTGCACCATGTAGGAAATAGTGCTCAATTATATTATCAAATAAAATCGTTACTGGAGTTCAGAAACATGCTGAGGAACTTACCAAATAAGCGTTTCTTGTCCTCAGCCCATGCAATTCCATTCAGAACATCAATACCCTAGTTCACAAGAAAATTAATTATTAAATTGGATGTTGGTACCAAATCATTAAGAACACGCCCGCACAGGCGCACACATATTATATGTTGGCATGCTCAAGGAAACAAAGACAGGCCGCAGACGGCAGACTTTTAGTTTGTTGCTCATGATAGCAACAAAGTAACAATGTTTTCGTCCCGCTACATGAGTAGCAACATGACCCACTTCCTTTGAAGTATTACTGCTTAGAAAATGTATCAACACTGTAAGGTTATTATTTACTTACGTTGTGTCCAGAGGCCAAAAGGTGCTCCCTGGAAATTAAAAATTAAAAATTATACAAGGTTCTAAAGTAAGCCAGAAATGGCGATCCGAAAGAAGAGAAAGTAATTTACAAATACCTTAGTGGATGGAGAAAAACCCAACTCAGCACCTTCCCATCTTTATGTGAAATTCTAGCAATGCAGTCACTCTGGGCCACAAGTCCCGAGCAACTAATGAGTGTGGAAGAAAGCATACCATAATAAATGGGTTCTTTAAGACGTACAGAGGACCAAGAACAATAATTAGTTAATGAATCAACAATGAAATAAATACCTGCCAGACATTTGCCCACACTTCTCCATTTATATACTCCAACTCATTCAGGTAAGGAACTTCACGTCCTTGATATCTGACTGTTACTCTGTTTATGACTGACAAAAGCTGTCAGCAAACAGCAATGAGATGATATAAATGGAGCTATATATATTTCACCTTTAAAATTATGGGGACTTATTTCATAAAGTGAAGAAGTTCCATCACTTCCAAATAGGATTTTCCCATCAGTAGCAAGGCCCCAACCATCTTTCATCTGATGGGTGAATGTTCCTAGCTGCAAAATATCAGAAACAAAACTAAGAGCTATTGATTACAAAAAAACAATACTAGGGAATTTTCAGAGACCAAGAAAAATACAAAATATGCACCTATAAACTGAAAATAATTACCATAGAAAAAAGGCAAACCTGTCAAAGAATACCACGAAGACAAAAAAATTACATGATAGCATGACTAATCAAAACGAAATCAACACCATTCAAAACATTGATCTTGACAACAACCAAAAAGAGGGAGGTCGTTTAGTATAAGCTCGCATATGAGATGATGACTAGATATCACAGTTCCCAGTCGAGCCTTGCAAAGGCTAGTTTATGGGTTCTTCCAGGTAATCAATTTATAATAGGTTCGATGAAGCTTAATTTATTCACCATGATTAATGAACTACACTGTCAATCGAACCTCATAACCCATCAACAATGTTCTTTTCACTTTGCCATCAAAATGCACTTTAATTACAATACTGTTTCTTACTCCTTAATTAGTTCATCGGGTTAGCTAAAGTTATATTGGTCAAGCAAATGATTAGGTAGGCCAAGTAGACAAAAGCAGTACAACACAAAAACACGGCCTCTTTCCTAGTTCTAGAGGGGGGGAAGGGGGCCAAGGGTAAACAAGAGTACAAGACCGTGTTCTTTATTTATAGGACACAAAAGATCATTTGGAGTTTTTCACCAATTGTTTCGATCAAGACATGAAATAACGTGGTTCCTAAATGATAATACTATCCTTCAGCGGGTAACAATATTTTTCTAGAAACTAATAAGGAAACTTAATCACAGTACATTTAGTTAGTTGTAAAGCTTTTGAAGAACCATTATTAATGTGCTGTTGAAATAATTAGAATTTTTGGGATCTAAAGATCATTGGTGAACTTGCTGGATATTCTTCTATCAATGGAAATTCTAGGAAGGAGAAAAGAAACAAGTAACTTGTTTATAATTGGGAACCTAGCTGAGGTGATATGCCACATGCATATGATAGTCAGCATTCCCTCTTTAGGGTTGACAAAATAGGATAAACTCACAGGAACCAAAGAATATTAAGTCAGCAACAGTCTAAGAAGATATTATCAAACAAAATAGCTGAGAGAAAACCAGTTAAAAGATTTTGGGAAGTGGTAAAACAATAGGATAGGGAAACTTTTAGAGAAAAAAGAAAACTCATCTCTACCAGCGGTTTCAGTTGAAAGAAAAGAAACATGTAATCTGGTTAAACTTCCCTTAATTCTTTTGTCATTGTGAATTGATATACTATGTGAAAACAAAACACACATGTTTATCTTGTTAAACTGTACTCCAAATACTTTTGTCATCTTGAACTGATATACAAGAAACACTATCATCTAAGAAAGACACTATGAATTAGAAGAAAATTAAAACTATAAGGAATCAAGGTTCTGATTTATATTTAGCAGACCATAAATAAAGTCTCATTTGATCGTAGGTTCTTATTTTTCACGACTTTTAATAATATATCTATAGGCCATTATCCTGTAAAAAGTTCATTAAGAAAAGGAAGAACAAACCGTATGGAGGTTGTATCTGTCATATATGAATCCCGTTCTCGTCAGCCAAGTAACCTGGAATAACCTTAAAAGAGGAACAAATTTGTTTGAGTCAATTAACCAAACTTAAAAAAAGAGCAGACATAAGTTAAAGTTTCAAGTTAAACCCACCTTAAATAAGTCGAGATAAGCAAATATCTAAATGGCTGATGATCTTGTTTTTTTATTGGTTTGTCTCCCTTGGTTTTAACTTTGGGTTACATGGCACTTTTGTTGTTTTTATGCACTCAAGCTGAAATACAAAAAATATTTACAAGCTCGGGATAAGTTAAGTAGTCTAGTGCAATAGCATTGTAACACCTTCATGTGGTAACCTAATGTTTTCAGATACAAGTTTTATGTTCGTGTATGTCATAATACTCCTGTATATGACCATTCTACGTGGTAAAAGGGTTGATCTGCATTTCCAATTAACAAAGAAAATATGATATGAGATTCCTTCAAAATCTACTTGTACAGTTGTCATGGATAAAATTAGGCCTGACAATTTGACACGAAACACGATAACACGAACATGACACGAAACACGAAATCAGTAAACCCAAACACAATTTTTTATCCATGTTTGGGTTTACTGATTTCGTGTTTCGTGTCGTGTTGGCGGTACACGAAATTATTTTCGTGTCGTGTTCGTGTCTCCCCGATCGGGTACCTGAAAGTACACAAAAGTACCCGAAATCCAATTAACTTAACCTAGAAAAAACCTTACCCTGTTCTGAATTGTGATTTCTCAAATGACCGGCCCTAACACAAACGAAACCCTAGGTCCCTCCATCCCTAACCAAAACCCTCTCCAGCTCCTGTCTCCCACAGCCACAGGCCACAGCTGCACAGCCACACCTCCCTCATCTCAAGGAACAATCACACATGCCCGTCACTCCTCAGCCGGTCAACCCCACCGTCCCAGCCCTCACTCCTCAATCGTCACTCTCTTCCATAAGCAGCCCCTACACTCCGACCTCGGCCTCTCCGTCCTCTCCCTCAAAACCCACGAAACCCTAACCCTCAGTCGGACTTCGCCTCCTTCGGTGTCCTCTCCCGTGAACCAAAGTAGGTAACTCCATTGGTGTCCTCTTTCGTGCCCTCTTGATTCTAAGAGTTCAAGGTAAGTTTAAGATTGGGTTTGCTTGTCTGAAACAAAAGGTTTGATTGCTGAAAACTGTGACACGCACAAACCTCTTATATTTTTCTCTGTTATGCTTCTGTACAATGAAATTAAGGGCTTAAATACCAATCTCAATGTCTTACAAATGTGCTTTATACATGTTCCGATGTAACTGAAGTTATCTGTCATGATATGGCTGTAGATTAACTGAATCTGCACTATTATGGAGTATGCAAATGATTTTTTTATATGTTGGATGCCCTTTGTTGACATGGTGAGTTGGTAAAGTTTTCCTTAAAAGGCAATCAATCTCAACATTGTCAAGAAATTCTCACATGCTTGAAATCAGCTCAATACCTGTTATTGACCTTTCTTATGTCGAATGTAAGGGTCTAAAACACCTTTCTTATGCCATGGCCTCACTCAATTTTAAATTTTGTTTTACATATATAAGTGTAAGCTTCTAATTTGAGATAGGTATCCATAAAAATGAAGTAGGTTATGAAAAACAAGTAACCGTTTGAGTTAATCAAGTAAAGTTGAGAATATAGGATTGAATAGTGACCAATGTTTGCTTTGTCATGTGGCAAACATCTGCATACAACTGCTGGAACTGGGAAGGAAATCCCAAAAGCCACAGATCGACACTTGGACAGGCAGAATGTAATGTGTAACATGTGTTTGTGATCTAGCCAATCTGGCACAAGCTAAAAATACCCTTATACGGTGCTACTTGTTACATTGTTGGTGGATGATGATTGGATGTATACATCTACATTCTATTATTTTGGAGATCAAATGGTTATATTTAGAAGTTCATGTTTTATTTTTGGATGTGATGAATGTGTTTAAAATTTTAGGTGATCAAATGTGTTTTAATGAACGTGTTTTATTTTTAAATTTTGTTCTATTCTATATTTATGTATATTGTTTTCGTGTAAATTGTGTACATGTTTTGTGTATATTCGTATACCGTGTCGTGTCTTGTTATTATTACACGATATGTACACGAACAATTTTGTGTACATAACGTGTCGTGTCGTGTATACACGATTTATTTCGTGTCGTTTTCGTGTACCGAAAAGCAGACACAACAAACAAACCGTGTCGTGTCCGTGTTCAGTAAAAACGACTAGTATATACGAAATTACACGACATGAAAGTACATGACACGATTGTCAGGCCTAGATAAAATAGGGAAGACTGCTTTCTATGCTTACTTTGTCATCTGTGGGCCATGTATAGATGATAAGGAATTTGGATCCAGCTCAAAAGCTACAAGTCATTACATGAAGCAATGGCCATTTAAAGGCAGGTTAGTTTTTTCCTACTTCCCTAGTTCCCAGAAAAACTAATACAATTGCAAATTTGCAATCTTATTGAAAGATCATAAGACATCAAGTTAATGGAGAAAATCAAATATAATCTAGAAAACTATAAACTATGTTACAAGTGACAAGTCACAATAATTGTCGATAATCTTCAAAACTTTTAATCAATATAATTATAGCGTAGAAAGTAATAAACTAAAGAAACATTGGGATGTTTCCAACCTTTTCCCAAGAAGTGTAAGACCTTCACCAAAAAACGAGTCTTCCATTTTATGCAGAGCCTGGACCTATGAAAACACAAGCGTAAACAATAAAGTTTTAACTATATCATTGTACAAATATAAGGATATATATTTGTCCTAAAAGAGGGCTAACAGACAATATAAACAATGGTATCCATACAGATGCTTTGGTGATAACACAATGGCATTGTCAGCTACCAAAGGAACATGAAAAGTTTTTTTTGTTGCAAAAGTATACCGGCACTGTGTTAAACCAAAATAACTGCAGTTTATTGACAGTATTTTACATCAACAAAAATAAATTTCTTTGCAAAAAAACATCTACTACATAAATAAAAGGGCAAAATACAAATAAGAAAATTAAAAGGAATTTGGAAAATTTCAAGAAAAACAGAAAAAATTAAATGCCCCAACGTAAAAGTAAGACATGCGGAAGGAAGACAAAACGAAAACAGTATCATCTAGGAAAAAATTCCTTGGACCAAATCTTATGTTGCCGGATCTTATTATCTTCTAGCATACGAGTGTCACGAAACAACAACATTTGTAAGTTGTAACATAGAAGACTTCCATTCTGGCAAAGTCACCGATGGACGGATAAATGGAAGGAAAACAAGATAGATAACTAGACTCTTCTTCAATAAGATTGTGTCATGTCTGTCCATGACTTCTTCAATTGGCAAGAGCATGAATAAAGGGAATGATCGAATATATAGATCCTACATAGAGTATTGTTGTTGCAATTTCAAAATAACACATAAGGAACATTTACACTTACAGGATAAGGCTCAGTACCTTCCCACTCTGCAGAGCTACCTCACGGACTGTTGACTGCATCAACAAAATATAGGAATGAAAGTCATTAAGAGTGCATAGAAAGAATACCAGAGCTCCACAAGTTTAACACGTAAATTCCACCATTGACGTTTGAACAAAAACTTGGAAACGACGGTGATGCTTACTTAGTGAATAGCTCTTTTCTTCCATTTTGAATATTTAGCAACACAGGCACACACACACAATGTATGAGCAGAAACATCCATTATTCAGATGACATAAACTCATCAAATTAAGACATTAATATAGCTTAGTGCCATACTGCCAAAAATTATAAAATTTGATGATGTACATAAGATAGTGGACCCAAATAACAGTGCACTAAAACTTTTTCTTATTAGATATGCAAATGGTAATACAATGCACATTTCTAAATCAACTTTATTTTCTAGAACAAAACAGTGCAAGGAAACCTAAGAATGACTCTCAACAATCAACATACAGAATGTAATAGCTGACATTAAGCATCATAAGAAATAAATGGGCTTGTAAGGGGGGGGGGGGGGGGGGGGAACCTTGTTCCACCTTATGCACTTGTAAACCTTAACTCCTAGTTTTTTCCCCAAAACAATCACCGAACCCTTTGCAAATTATAGAGTGAATGTCAAGTGACAATAAATATGTTAATTGTTGATATGTTTTAAGGGATGTGATGTTCAAGTTTAGCCATCACGATAGAAGTTTGATCTTACTTCTGCTTTACAATAATCACAAGCTTGATGACCGACAGGACTGGAGATCAACAAAACTTTCTATATTGATGACCATGGAAATTTCGTTGTTTCAATGGATTATTGTGGTGTTGTAAGGTGCCATAAATCATGTTGGTACAACACGAATATGGGTATGCATCAAAAGCAAACAACACATTTTACAACATAAAAATTTCAAAATACGGGTTCGACATACCACATTTAAAATGGTAAAAGAATTAGATGTTTGTATAACTTTGCAGGTAAGCTTTTCACTTTTCAATGAAGAACTTTCAGAACTCAAGAAAGAACAATCATAAATAAAATTAATAACTCATAAAGCTTGCTAACTTTCACTAATGTGTGCATTACCTCCTTGTAAAGTCCAGTTGACTCAAATAACGTATCATTTCCCGCATAGAGAAGGCCCTGCAAACAAGAAAGCACCACTCATTGATGACCCAAGCAAAAAACCGCCAACTTCATACATGGAGCGGTAGAATTCAGATTATTAAATAACTTAACATTTGTCTTATTGCTGAGAGGGAATAAACATCCCAACAGAATAATACCCTTGAAACTATCAGGTAAACTCTGATAACCATTAGTAAACTGAACTAGCTGAAAACTTGACGAATGGTGCCCCAACAAAACTCCCATAAATAACAACACCCTTGGAAATACCTAGATACCTCCAGTAGAACTTTCACGATGTTAAAATACCCAAAAAAAAAACAAAAAACATGAAAATAACGTAGAATTCAACAATTTGTATAAGTGACAGAAATATCATATTCAATAGATCTCCCCTATATTCTATTAGATATTCGACTTTTCATATTATTTAATTTGAGCTTAAGAAATCAAGATCAGCTTCTCTACTTTCCACAGGCAACTAATCCACATAACTACCATACAAACAAATCAAAATTCACTCAATCAGCAGAACCAAATCAATCCTACTCCATTTAAACTCTTTACATGTCAAATTTTAGTTGCTCCATCACCTCAACAAAAAACCAACCACATACGTTACAAACAGTCGATCCAACTCTATTACAAAATGTTGCACACTTTTATCGTTCCGCAACGTTCGACTAATTAATCCAAAACAACACCAACGCATAAAAAAAACATAAACATAAAAAAATCACCTGTGTGAAGGCTTTCGGATCGTGATCGAACTCGTTGACTACTTCGAAGCCATAGAACTCCGTTGCCGGTCCCGAATCACTCGAAACGAAGCTCCAGACGACGGTCAGAGCCAGGAGCACGAGGACGGCGAGCAGAGCGGCGCGAACAGAGCAAACCCCACCGGGGCATCGCCGGGAGAGGGAGGATTGCGGCTTCCTCGAGGAGGAACCCATCGGAGTCGAGGTCTCTGGGACGGATTTCTTCGATCTGGTCTTCCTGTGGGCTCCGGTGGCCATCGACGGCGGAGGTGGTCAGATCGGCGCCTCCGATGACGCCATTGGGGGGAATTATATGAAAGGTTGGGGTCTTGGGATAGTAATGCGCGAGAGGGGCTTTTTGCATAAAGGTCCGGGACGGTTTTGTTTGACTCTTCTTGGTTGATATTGCTCTAAATCTTTAATTATCCGATGGATCACAAAGTAAAAAATAGTCTTGTCTTCGTATTAATCGTTTACTCTTGCAAGTAATTTGGAACTTTGGATATGCGAAGCTTGAGTCGAAAGAAAAAAGGCCCATCTCGATTGGAGAAGGATCCATCACCCATAAAGATGTTGACATAACTCAATACTTTTAATAATATGAATCATAAAACTCAAATGAACAATGCAAATTTTATGAAATATGCAACTTGTAGATCTTTATCCTATCACATGAGAGTTGTGCATGTACGCTGATTTGTTTTTAAAAAACGGCATATGTTATTAAGGCTAATCTCTTTGATTTAATATTAAAATGCTAAGAAATTCATGATTTTTGACGTGCGTGTACTTAGTCGTAAATCAACATCCTCGGTTCACATTTCCCAATTAATTTCAAATTTTAAACATATCTCAAAGATATTAAATATCTCATCTATTTTATCTGGATCCGAGGAGAAAGAAAAACAACTCTAATTAACTCAATTGGTTACTTCAAATATTCTCAAATCTCAACGAAGACTACGAAATCAAACCCTATGAATGTGGATTTACTACTAAGATCCTCCTTCCTTATATCATACAATCACAAACAAACTTTCAAACCAAAGAACTCGGAGTTGGATAGAAAATAAATGAATTTCGATATCTTTCTCAAAATTACCACTCTCAGTTTAGGGTTATAAGTTATAACCACTCTAGTGTTTCTAGTTGAAATAATATGAAAGGCTAATTAGATTAGAATAAGAAACGATTGTTTTGGAATAATAAAAAACACATGATAAGGGAAATGATACGAGTTCTAAGTTTCTAACTAATTTTTCCTGGAAATCGAAGAGAAAGTTGAGGTTTGTTTAAATTTTAAATAAGTACGGTGCAAATGTGCAATTCACTCTCAGTCATTGAGTTGGTATCCCAATAAGAAAAGGGAACTACTAAACGTCGCTCCAAAACTACTTAAATCGCTCCTTGAAATTACCAAGTTGACCTTAACAATATATTTAATACCCATATCGTCCCGTGTCTATAAATTAGGCATACGGTCTTGTATATTCATAATTTATCAGTAAAAACACCACGAAAATGTTTGGCGAGGGTGATGCATCCGGTGAGGTAAGCCTGGCGCGGGGCAAATTTTGGGCTGAGCGTCTGCATTAGACGCCTCCCCCAAGGTGAGGGCGTCTGCGTAGGACGTCCTCCCCTTGGCCTAGGCGTCTAACGCAGACGCCTACGCAATGGGAGAGGCGTCTTATGTAGACGTCCTCCCCTTGGGTAAGGCGTCTTTAGTAGACGCTCTTCCCTTCGGTCAGGCGTCCTACGCAGACGCCTCACCCTTGGGGAGGGCGTTTAACGCAGACGCCCCCCCCCCCCCCCCCATGGGGTAGGCGTTTAACCCAGACGCCTGAATTTTTTTTGATTTTTTTAATTTCGATTTTATTTTTGTAGGTTCCGTTGGAAGATTTCGGTGGTGATGGAGTGGATTACAGTGAGTTATTTCAAACTACACAAATCTTTGAAACAATCGATGAAGCAAGTAAATGGGCCAAACAAGTAGCTATCGGAGCTGAGTTTTTTTTGGTCGTGTCGTCGTACAAAACAAGATCAGATAGTCGGATGGATTGTTATTTGAGATGCGACCGACGAAATCAAATGGAGTCTCGGGATATGAATACTGCATTTCGAAGAAACACCAAAAGAAAGGGTTGCGGTTGCCGTTTCTTAATAAAAGTGGTGGAGCGACGAGATCGTGATGGATGGGTTGTGGTTTTTAATAGTGCTCACGGACATCACAACCACAGACTGACAGTTTATCCAGAGGGTCATCGTCAAATTAGTGGTCTAAGTTCTGGGGCGAAGAAGATTGTTCGTGATATGACTAAGGCGCAAGCAAAACCACGGAACATCTTGAAGGCAGTAAAAGAAAAATTCCCGGAGGACAATCCAAATCAAAGGCATATTTATAATTTCAGAGATTACATGAGGAGGACAAAATCTGAAGACCGGAATCCCATCCAGCAGTTTCTCTATCAAGCAGTGCAGTGTGAGTACTTACATTAGATTATGGCGGATCCAGAAACTGATGTCGTCACTCACGTTTTTTGGCACATCCGACGTCAGTCCAGTTGTTGCGGACATATCCTTTCATTATCTGCATGGATTCGACTTACAAGACGAACAAGTATAAGATGTCTTTGTTCGAAATGATTGGGGTCACACCAACAAACATGAATTTCCTTATTGTATATGTGATTTTGATGGATGAATCTTACTCCAGTTATCTGTGGGTGATGGAGAAGTTGCGAGATCTATTATTGGGGACTGTCAGCCCGACTGCAATAATAACAGACCGGGAGTTAGGCCTTATGCGACCAGTGAGAGAGGTTTTTCCTGACTCTGCTCATTTACTCTGCACATGGCACATCAACAAAGACGTATTCAACTACGCATACCACGTATTCGGCAAGAATAAGCAGATGGCAGAGACTTTGAGGCGTGGAAGATGGAGGAAAATCATGCTTTCTACTTCAGAAGCCGAGTATGATAGAGCTTTGTATGCTCTGAAAGATTTGTATAGATCGTGGCCGGCTATCACGGAGTATCTGGACACCACGTGGTTGGTGCATAAAGAAAAGTTTGTGCTGAATTGGACGAACAAAGTCATTCACTTTGGGAACACCACGAATTGTAGGGTCGAAAGTGTTCATTCAGCTCTAAAAGAGTGGATTTCTACATCGACAGCAGCTCTGGACACTCTTTTCGAACGCGTGAACGCGGCTATTGAAATGCAGCTGACGAATATTCAAAACTTTCTTGAAGACTCGAGACGGCGAAATTTTTTTGACTAATTTCGGACATGCTCTATATCGTCACATAAATGGTCGAGTTTCGCATCACTGCTAGCAATTGCAGAGTCAGGAGGTGAAGAGAATGCAACAGTTAGATGATGAAGTTGAATATCGTTGCGAGTGCGCTTTTCTGACTTCTCATGGGATACCTTGCGCATGTACCATCCGCGGATGTCTTGAATCAGACAACGGAATTTACTTAGAGCGGATTCATCTGTTCTGGAGGACACTTGTCATTGGGGAAGGAGCCGGGAACGCAGAGTTTGTGTCTCAGGCAGCTCAAGACGCCGAACATTTTTGCAGCCTGGTTGATGAGATTGCAGGAAGTGACCCTACCGTAATTCGATCTGCCTCTCGGGTTTTATTCGAGCAGCTACACCCCGAACATTCGAATTTGAGAGAGCATGCAGAAAAAACAAAGCTACGAGGTCGACCAAGGAGAAAGTCGACACGACGGGACTCTAGTGCGTTTGAGTATGCAGAGCGAGGTAGTGGTCGATCTTCAGGTAGTGGGAGTAGAGGTCGTGGTCGTTCTTCCGGTAGTGGAAGCAAAGGTCGTGGTCGATCTTCTGGTTCTTCGTCTGTGAGGGGAGGATCAGGTATACCATCCCTATATTTATTGTTATTATAATTTTGTTATTTATTTCAGTAAATATGTATCTTTTGTTATTATATGTAACTGTATTTTTTGTTTATATTGTAGTGACTGGGCGGGCTGACGTAGACGACTTCCCATATGCGGATAGGATTCCAGGAATCATTATGCCATTCCTACACCAGTGGAATGATGTACGTCCTGATGGAAACTGTGGATTTCGATGTGTCGCCGATGTTTTCCACGGTGGTGAAGACAATTGGCAACTCGCCCGTCGTTCGATTTCAAATGAGCTAGCTGCGAACCCATCTTTTTATGAGCACGTATACTATGACGGTGTGGCGCAGGCTCGTCACCGGATTAATTGGGGCGGGGGACCTTGTGGCGAGAATCACTACATGGAGACGTGGACAGACTTGTTTCCCATTGCAAATTTTTACAAGTGTGCAGTTATGTTCTTCTCTCTCGGAAATGATGGTTCGTTGTACCCATGTCTTACAGTTCTATCTTGGGAGAGTCTGCCTACCGTGACGAGACCGTGCAGAGAGTTGATTATTGCTCATTTAGGGAGTTACGCTCATTACATTCGTTTGGATTTGAATGAGGGATTCCCCGTACCTCCTATAGCGACTCTGTGGTTTCAAATACGAGATGAGAGTGTTATTGGATGGGAGCTGGAGTACCAAAATAGGATAGCATATTGGCAACAGTTATGTAATATGTTTTGATATGTTTGTACAATTATGTAATATGTTTTGATATGTTTGTACAATTATGTAATATGTTTTGATATGTTTGTACATTATATAGTGTTTCTTTATTATGTAATATGTTTTGATATGTTTGCTTTATTTGCATTATATATAATAGTACGATAGGTTAGCAAACACAAATAAAAATAATAAGCGTATGACAGATAAGCGAACACAAATACAAACAATAAGCGTATGACATGTTAGCAAACACAAATACAAATAATAAGTGTACGACAGATAAACAAATATAAATGCAAATACTAAGAGTACGGTACAACAGATCAGCCTACTCATCATCTGAATCATGGTCGGAGATGCCTAACTGAGTATGCCACGACTGTATGATCTCATCCAAATCTCTGCATGCCGCTCTCATGTCATCGTCTGGCAGCTCATCCCTCCTCTGCAAGAATGGCTCTATAGCCCGTATCATCTTACCCATCCACTGCACATAACATTAACATTAGCGTACATTAACAAATAAATATAGAAAAAATGAAAAAAATTACCAGATCGCCACACGTCCTATCTGGTGGTCGATCTGCTCTCCGGGAGGCACCACGGACGATGACAGGATGTGAGTAACTACCGAACCAATCAAGATAACGTGCATCACACTTGGAGGGGTCACGACTACGTCTGAAGTCGCCAAGGAACAGTCAGCATGATCTCGGAAATGTCCGCCAAGTCGATTCCGCTATAGAAGCGGGGAACCTGACGTCGTACGTCGCTGCAGTCGCAGACCGCACCGCATGCTCTGGTGTCGGGATGTCAACCGGGATCACCTGAACATATCCTAACTGACGCAAGACACGATCGGGCATATAAGGCTCTATGATATCCCGATAACGAATAAGGCCCATCAATAAAGTCCTCGGGACCTCCGCTGCTGGGTCAGGACCATAGGGTAACCACTCCACCTAAACTTTAACACATTAATAATAATACATCTTAAAATTAAATAAATAAATGTAAATGGTGTAAAGTTTGATACCTCTGATGCAGTCATCTGATCTAGCCGTGCGCGGATTGAACGCAATCGTCCATCGCTCTTGTCCTCACTCCGGACGGCCCATATACCCGAACGTGGATGACCCTCCTCGATAATCTTCCGCTCACGATGCGGGCGCAATGCGGGAAAGTACTCGTATATCCACGCCTGCAGCAGCGTAAGACAACCTGCAATCCCAGAACAATCCGCACGGCTAGCTATCCCAAGCTGACGGTACAGGTATGCCAACGTCGCTGAGCCCCACGAGTACTCACGAACGGTGTCTGGGTCCCTAGCCTCCAATAGATCGCGTGGTCTGATCCGGCAACCACTCTTGTCGACAAACAAGACGGCTCCGAGCATCAAGAATAGGTATGCCGTCAACTGTGTATCATCGGCCCGCGGAGGTCGTGCCCGTCTTCATAGGTCCTCAAGGGAATCGATGCCGACACCACCACCACTCCATAAAGTTGTACCTCTCGCCAGACCATCAGGTGTGACACCAAGCAACTCTGCCACATAACACCTCAGCTCAGACGTCGACCCCTGAGCACTAACCAGACGACCATCCACAGGAATGCGCAGGATCTGGAAAACATCGTGAAGCATGATCGTCATCTCTCCGAAAGGCATGTGAAAAGTGTTGGTTTCAGGCTGTCACCGCTCCACAAACGCAGAAATCAAAGGCATGTCGAGATAAGGGAACATGTTGTACGGTAAGTGCCCCAAATGCGTGGCACTAATCTCATCTCCGATATCAGCACTCAGTGTAGACCGCCAACCCTGTAGTGCTGTACATGCTCTGTGCCGATTATGGCACTTCAGAACCTTCTGATCCTCTCCGTCCCAGATCCGTCTAGCGATGTGACCCTAGAAACTAGGAATGACGCTCCCATCTAAAGGACCACCACGCGTCATACTGCTCACGATCCAAGAATCGTCCTGGATCCTCCTCTTCTTCTGAGCGCGGGGATCTACAGTGCACGAGCTCGAATCCCTGGTCGTAAACCTCCCACCCCTACCCTTCCGCACCATCCATCCGGCGGAAGTAGAACTACCCGCTCGACCACGTCCTCTGCTATACTCCCCCTGCCTCTCCACCTCCGGGCGCTCTAACTCATACGGGTCATCATCGTCGCTCCCGTCGTCGGGACTGTCCACATGCTCATCATCGAAGGAATCATCATCCTCCTCACGACGACGTAATGCCTCTCTCTCCCTCCTGACCGAAGCAGATATCCCCCGTCTACGTGGATGACGCGGTGCTGAATCATCCTCTAAAGAACGGAAGACGTGTAATGGTATCAACTTATCTTTCTCTCCACTGTGACCCGATGACTATTAATTGAAATTTTAAATACAAATTTGTTAAACTAAATTATCATATTTATCACAATTGTTAAACTAAATCAAAATTTGTTAAAGTAAATTATCACAATTGTTAAACTAAATCAAAATTTGTTAAACTAAATTAAAACAATTGTTAAACTAAATCAAAAATTGTTAAAACTAAATATCACAAATGTTAAACTTAATAAGAATTTGTTAAATTAAATTTTCAGATTTATCACAATTTATTAAAGTAATTATCAGATTTAATAACAATTAAAAACAAATTTGTGGAGGCGTCTGCGAGAGACGCCTCCCGCATGGTGGAGGCGTCTATCGGAGACGCCTCCTCCTTAGGGGAGACGTCTTCCGAAGACGTCTCCTCCATCGGGGAGACGTCTTCCGCAGACGTCTCCCGCTACTGGTCGGCGTCCGAGGTAGACGCCCCCCGCATCGGGCGGGCGTCATCGGAAGTCGCTCCCCCATGGGGGGAGCGGCTTCCTCGGACGCCCGCCCCATGCGGGGGGCGTCTCCCTCGGACGCCGACCACTTTTTTTAAATTTTTTTTTTTGAAAACAAATAAATAACGTAAGGTTACCGTATACGGGTACACCGGGGGAACTGTTGGCTGCTTGCCTGGTCTCCGAGACATTCGTAATCTTCTGTAGTAGGTATATGAAGAGAAAGTTTTGAGAAAAGAGTGAAATTGTGAGATATATAAGCAAAAATAGGAGGAAGGGCAATTTGGTAATTTCAAGGGGCGATTTAAGTAATTTTGGGACGATGTTTAGCAATTCAGTAAACGGCTTCTTTTTCCCAATAAATAAGTCCTTATTTTCTCGTAAATTTTTTATTACTCACCCCTCAAGACAATGACTTCAGTCGACCAGCTTCGATTGATCAACAAACATTTTCATCAGGGGTGAGCATCCGGTCCGGACCGGATTTTATCCGGAGTCCGGACCGAAGACCAGACCGAATCGGTCCGATCAAAAACCGAATTTTTTTAAATAAAAAACAAAAAAAGACTGGAACAGACCAAACCCGAAATTTTAAAAATATTCCGGACCGAATCAAAACTTCCCGGACCGACCGGTCAGGTACAAAAACTCAGTCCGATCCGGATTTTGCTCTCCCCTAATTTTCATTATTGTTTTATTGGTTGGGTAAGGACTCAAAGTCATACGCCATTTTTTGTCTCTTACAGAAGATTTTGTCATACTTGTGGAAGTTAAGAAGTTATACATATTTAACTCAAGTGGAGGTGGAAAACAAGAGATAAAGATGACTTTCGCAAGAAATCTACCATTGAATCCCGAAGAATCTATTCTAACATCTCGTAGATAGATTAGGGATAGAGTTTTAAATTGGTATCTGGAATGGAGCTAAATATACTTTAAATTACAAGTGCAATTAAAAGATAAAATAAATCGAATCTGTTCGCTCTGCAATTTTGGATAACTGTTATTATAGGTATAACCAAATTTCTTGAGATTAGTTCTAAATCATCACTTTTTTTCCAAAATCAACATCGAATAACATAAAGCTTTAAGACTTTTGAGGCAAGATTGTTTTTGCCAATGTTGAATCATGGATATCGAAACTACTAACTCAAAGTACAAAATCACGAATTTGACAATTGATTTGCAAAGTTGGACTCCATACAGTTTGAAACATTACAAATTGGGTTCCATTTTAAATTGATTTTCGAGCATCTTGAGTTGAGTTTGAATAGACAAGTCGTTTTTGTATTGGTTGACTAGGAACGTGATTCGACCAAGTAACAATCTAGTACCAGTCCACGAACTCGGTCGATCCTTCGGGCTTGGGCTTTGCTGGTTTTTGGTACCTGTAATTCTGGTATGTCGCTTTCCTGATGAGAGAATCAAAGAAAGCCATCTCAGCTGGATCATAGGGAGCTTCCAAGATGCTAAAACATCCAACCAACACGAAAGCATTAGGAATGTATGGAATTAATACATGATTAACTGCGGGAAAAAGAAGCAAGCAAGCAGCCGACCTGTTGAGGAGGTCTCCCAGGATTGCTCTTTGAGTGGGAGTTACATAGTGGATGCATTTTCTTGGGCACTGACCAGCTGCAATTTGGACTTCATAATCATCACCATGTCCTAGATATAATTACAATTAACAGAAAACATTCACTAGATTATTCAAGATGAACACACGTAAGGATAAGGTAATGTTGGTACAATTTACTGACCTTGAGAAATTGCACGTGCTGTACCATTTTCAGCAGTAAAGGAGAAGGCATGAGGTGCTCTTTTGACACATGAGTATGAGCAAACTGAAGATTAAGTAACCAAAAAATACATGCCTTCATTCGGTTATTTTGCCTGTTGACTACAAGCTTGTGAATATGCGAAAAACCAATCTGAGAACAACAAAATACCTTTGCCAATGCAAAACTCATTGACGAAGACATCAAATGCCTCACATTCTGGTTCTTCAAACGGATCCACGTCTTCTCTACAGTAACAATAAAACAAACAAAAAGGATTGTGTGCATTTCCTTCTAGAGTGCAAGTGGAATGCAAGCAGAGTATGTAATATACTATCTTATGTATACCTTTGAGAGACTTGTGGCGTAGTGTGGTGCTTCAACAAGAACTACAGGCACAAGATGTACCACAAAAGTAGAGCAATAAAAAAATATATGTGAAAAATTGGTGAAATATAACTACTAATATTGGTAAGCTGCAAGTACCTGATAAGCATGAATGATACGTCGGATCATCACATCAGATTTCTTCACGTCTTGTTCAGGTTTGGCCACATCTGGATGGAATTCCTTTACCTGTAAATGCACTTTGCTGAACTGATATACATATGAACGGATGCGTACATGCACAACTTTTATATCAAACCTAAACACATAAAAAGAAGAGCAGAAAGACAGATAAAAAAGAAGAGAAGGAATAGTGCGGACTCTAGAACGGAAGGCAGCCTTGAGCTGTTGGAAGGAGCAAGAGGAATCCACACCGAGGATCTCATAGGGAGTCGATGAATAGTCCTCCTTGCTACACCGGACCACCAAATTACTACTGACTCTCCTATTATTATTGCTCCTGTGGAAGTGAAAATACCAATGTCTATGGGGTGCTACCTTTATTTGTGAAAACATACCAGCAAAAATGTTGTGGTGGTTGCATTGGTTTGGACCCTTGTAGGTCGCATAAGTTGTTTTGATGATGTGGATGAGAGGACGAGGATGTCACAAGATTCACAACTAGATATGTGGTCTGTGTGCTTTGCCTTCTCGGCTTTCACTTCACGTCATATATTATGTCATAAATTCATAATTCCTTTACTTGCTGGATTCTTCATTCTATAGTACTTGGGACACCAAGTACTCCCTTTTTCAGTAGCATTGCAATAAAAGGGAATACCAAGATTTACCTTACGCACATTAAGACCAACAAAATATCAAGCAGTAGATTCCCCCCAAAAAAAACTGAAATGATTCTTGGGTGCAGTCATGAAGCCATGGTGGCCACAGGCCATACCAGGGCAATGAACATGACTGCGACGTCCATGCATTGCTGTCACACGTCATTGGACGATTTTGAATGCAGTGTAAAAGAGTTGACAATAATTAGGTCGGTAAGGTTTCTTTGTGTTAGCATTCGAGGTAAATTTCATCATCACAAGAAAAACAAAGATGACCCATAATTCCCTTCAAAACAGCACAGACGTTGTATGTTTTGCTGTGGAAAAGAACTTCATTTACGTACAAAATGAAAAACCTAAGGCTATTTGATTAAAGCAAACACCAGGACTCAGACTTTCATAAACCGTCCTTGAGGACTTTCATCCTTTTCCTCGACCTTTCTCTTCATCCTACACAAACATAAACATATCTTAATTTAAGAACTAGTGAAACATGATCTTAACAAAATTAAATTGAGACCCAACTACAGGTCTACATGCATGAAGAAAATCAAGTCACACTAACCGAGCATTTTGTTCTTCTCTCGCATCAAGAGCCATTACTTCTTCATTTGACAACATATCAACAGTAGGATCGTACAAGTCCCACTCCTTCCTCTTCCTGAGGCATGGAATTTTGGAGTTGCTCAATCACAAGAACACAAAATGCACGCAAATCTCACAATTCAGCCGTTATTCGGTGGTCCATGTATGCATTTTGTAGCACCATGCAAAAAGAACTTTGAACAACCACCAAATCTTAGCCTACTAAAATTGGGCAATTTTTCACTTGCTGTGGATTGCAATAACACCATAAATTTATGATTGCATGCCCACCTTATATCAAGCCTTAAGGGAATACAAAACTATTGAGACTACAACTTAATCATTTACATAGAAAAGGCTTGTCAAAAGTTCTTGAGGGTCACTTTGAAGGTTGGTAATGGACCACTTAGTGGTCTGGAATTTGTCTTACGTGTATAAGCACCTAGTGACCTATGGAAAGAGGGAAGCAGAACCTTGACATGGAAGTTGGTAAGTGGTAACTTATGCTAATGTTGGATGATGTCATCGCACCAGATTCCATCAAGCTCCGTTGCAAGGTTCTTTACTTTTATAATTCCACTAAATACTAATACTACTTATAACATCCATCTTTCATAAAACTCAGTTTGGCCCAAACACGGAACATACTTTATTGAATCATTTAAGTAACACCTAAATAAGGATAAAGCCACATCAATAAAATAGACACAGTAAGAGAACCTCACCGAATGATGCTTCCTTTGCCACCAAACAACTTGAACAAGTCCAAAGCATTGTTTCCTCCTCTATTGGACAAAGAGTTTGATTTTGTCATTACTCTGATATGCAACAAATCTACAAAAAGTGAAACATTGACACCAAGCAAGATAATAGAAATGGACCTGTTTGTCATATGATCATAGCCTCTTCGTCCTTTTCTCCCCATCCTATATTCTTTAGCAGATGCAACATTTTGAACAGCCACCTTAAAGAAAATGAAGCTTTGCGGTCAAGCCAAAGGATGATCTTTGAAATAGAGTATTGAAAGAAGAAAAAAAATAAACAGGCCAAGCCACTTGCACAAGACATACAATGCAGGTACCAACATTTCCATGAGGTTAAGCTTAATTGTTCTCACAACTTTAAATAGTTATTTCTCATATTCGTATCACCAAAATATGCTAGTTATTATATAATCTAAGATACCGGAGACATGCCAGTACACACACAGCGAACACAAGCACCATCCTTTTAATGTTTTAAGTAACTCAGCAATTCTTTCCGATGTACCCTTTAATTCTTTCCCTTATGCTACAACTTCAATTGCATTCAAAAGACCAAAAAGGGTATCAACGCAACAAAATATTTTCAGCATCAAATGAAGTACTGCTAGAGGAAAAAATAGCATTGAGTAACTTCATTATGACTTGTATGCGACGTCCACCTATTCCGCGGATGAATGTGTAACAACATAATAATATATGAAGGTCTGTGAAAATGGATTTTTTTGTGGAAAAAAATACAAAATAATGATGAAAAAAGAAGAAATTGGAAGAATATAAACCTGTGAAAGTTATTTGCAAAATATGAGGGGGAAAAGGCATCTGTGATACCGTTTTCATTATCAAAATATGAGGGGAAAACGACACTTGTGATGTCATTTTTCAGAAAAGGAAAAAAATTCCAAGATGGCAGAATTAATCTAGGCGGATTCACAACTAATTAAGCTATTATTATCACAAACGGAGATTGTTAATAAAAACGGTATCACATATGCCGTTTTCTTCCCTCATATTTTGCCAAATAACCTTCATTGGTTTATATTTTTCCAATTTGTTTTTTTTCATCATTATTTTGAAGAAAAAAAATCTTTTTTTGTACTTGGCCTAATGTTCATCTTCCTCAATAAATATCAAATCTCAATAATGAAATCTCAACCAAATGATGGCATATTATAAAGAGATAAAAAAATCAATTTCAAACACAATAGTTGAAATCTAAAATATATTAGACAACCAACATGTTCCAAATGAATAGTCGATATGGAAACAAGTCAGAAAACATAAATAAATCTTAAAAGCAAGACACTTGCATAGAAAGGTGATGTACAAAGCATGCCAGCAAATCAAGTAGGCTGTAAATCACGACGTACTTCCTGCAGTTTGAAAGAAATATTGATTTCATAATTAGGAAATGCTCTGACCTCATACAATTGTTCTCTGATGGATACAGCAATCGCTGGCTGCAGAAGATATTTATAACAAGAAATCAGGAACAAGGGGATCATTTTCTCAATAAAAAATAAGAGGAAATGATCTAGTTAGTATTTACATGCCAAAAGGTCAGAGAAAAGTACATTAACTTGAAGGGCTCCAAATGAGGTATGAGATATATATATTTTTGAAGTAGAAGTATATAATCACAAAAGAGGTATGAGATATATATTTTAGTAGAAACATACGATCATGGTTCTCATGTACCTCTCCTCTTATCAAAGAGAGAATGTTGCCTCATTTTCCCACCATTTTCAACCCAAAAAAAACTACCACCGTCCATGCCTACAACACTAGAAAAAATTTACACTTCTTCACCATTTCATCTCTCTTGGGGCACATGTTATAAGTTTTTGTACATCATCCAACCAAAATGGTTATCCTCTTCCCGACTATATTTATTTCCCAAACCTAAGAGACTTTAAGACCTCCACTAAATTTGCAACCACCAGTCTCTACCACCGTTGGCATTGCCTTCAATCTCCTAGGATGTCTTACTGGAGATACAAAGGGGCAACAAACTAAAATGTTTTCTTGGTGTGTTGATAAGTTGCGAAGGAACTTGGTAATTTCTTGTTCTTATTTTTATTAACAATCCATGCATTTCACTTGTTTGTTCAATTTCTACAATGAGTTCAATGAGCCATATCTATTTATGAAACCAGTATCTACTATATGTACATTGTGGATGTGTGGACATACACAAATGGATCAGATTAGAAATGAAGATATATGCGAGAGAGTTGGAGTTACCTCGATAGAGGAGAAGCTTATATAACATGAGCTGAGATAATTTGGATATGTACAAAGAAACCCTATAGAGACACCGGTTAGAAGGAGAGTGTTGAGTTGTGATGAAGACATAAAAAGAGAGAAATGCATACCAAAATTAACTAGGGAAAAAATAGTTAAAAGAGACCTAAAAGATTGAAATATTCCCAAGGATTTGACGTTGAATAGGAGTATATGGAAGAAGACTATTTACGTGTTTGAATCGTGATTCTTTTGATTTCATTTCTAGCCTATCTCAACTAGTTTGGGATTAAAGACTTTGTTGTTGTACTATATGAACCTTCAATTTTGCTCTAGCCCTCAAAGTGATCAACACATGCATTCACATCATAAAAGATATGATTATGATTATGATTTATGAACGAGTAGGCATATAATCTAACCATAGTTAGAAGATGCAGGCATCTTGATTTGATATTGTTAACGACTCCTTTTGTCATAAAAGGTCAAGAAATGCACACATATCTAATGTTTTCCATTGGTATTAGAGATTCCATGGAATATATAAATACCTATATGCACAACTCTACAATGTAAAACAAATCTATGTAAATTTCAAGTTTAGGTGAAGCCATACAACTTGAATCTCTATTCCCCAGTTCCAAACGCAAGAATGTAAGACTTTTACGCCTCCGTAGTGCAAAGTTCAGGATAGGCGACCTTTTTTTTAAATTAAATATTTTTAATTTTGTTTTAATTGAAAAAATCAGAAAAAATGTATAAAAAACAAAAAAACAAATCTCACATGTTTGGGGTTCATGAAATGAGTGGGAAGGTGTATTTATAGGAATAAGTAGTGGGGGAAGGTTAAAAAAGTAAAAACAAATCAAAAAAATATTAAAAAGGGTCGCCTAGGCGAGGCGATCAGGCTACTCGCCTGGTCGCCCAGCCTACTGGGCGGTAGGTGGGTGGTCGCCTAGGCGTCGCCCGCCTGAACACTGCCGTAGTGTTCTGACTCAACCACACCATGCCAATAGTATTGCTTATGCTATGTGTTATCATGTGGGAACACTAGCAAGTTAGTGTTTGAATTTTAGTTTGGCCCTCCAATTTCCTTGCATAATATTTCTCATCCCATAAACCTATATCGTTCTATTGAAAATTTGGTTATCATTTTTTTGTTTGTCTACTTAGCTTTATTTAATTCCATAGCACATATGATTTTCTTTTCCAAATTTATCTTCATATCAAAAGTATTTCTTAGTGTGCCAACAGCTAGTCTAAAAGAACAAAATGGTTGAAAGAAACAAAACGTATCGACTTACTCCAACTTCTGGGTCTGCAATATTCATATCACTGCAAAACGATTTAGCGAATTCTTCAGGATCACTGTCCAAATTGCTTACATCCTAAGAGACAACACATATGTAATCAATGGAGAAACATGTTGGAAAAGAAATGAAGGGAAGAAAATATACCCACCCACAAGAAGTGGTCCCGAACAACGGTTGTGTTGACCCGGAGATCAAGCTGCAAGCAAGAAAAGAATTAACTGGTTAAAGGTGGGATTGATTCGCAAGAACCGGAGAAAAGATAGAACTCCAGTTCTAGTTCTTAGAACACTGCTTCCCAGAACTTCAGTTTCTAGTGATAGTACAAATATGTTTTATTTGACAAAGTGAAGAAAAATCGTTCGGTATTCTAACATAACAAGAATGGACTTTTTTCCATATAAAATCAAGAGAACTGGACTTCCTTTGGCTTTGGAGTAGAAATGAGGCAACTCCTATCTAGTAGAACTTTTGGAAATTCCGAAAATCATAACACTTCAAGTTTCAGAACTTCTAAATTTTCTTGCAAACCAATTGCTCAGGAGTCTAGTTCATGGAAGTAAAGTTCCAGACTTCCCACTCATTTTAAAGTATTTTTGGGGAAATCGCTTTAAACCGTGTGAAAGTGCTTTTGGAACTTGACTTACAAACTTATAAGTTTTTCATGCTACCAACATCGCAGAAGTCATTTTATAAGTCAAATTCCATGCTACCTAAAAGTTTTCGCAAGTACTAATCACACCCTCAAAGAAAATTAAAGATATAGTGAAGTTCCAGAACTTCTAAGTTTTCCTGCAAACAAATCAGTAAGGAGTCTAGTTCTTCCACTTTCTTAAGAAAGTTAAAGACGCAGTGAAGTTGGGAGAAAAATACCTTGATGGGAACAATCTTCTCCTTGGCGTGCATGTCCTGACCTTGGAAGGAGCAGAAGTCGGCGAGTTGGGACTGTATTGCGTGCGCGATCTGCGAGATGAAGGTGGGAGGGAGTTTGAGGTCTTTGACGGTCCTCTTCGCGAAACTCACGACTTCCGACTCGGCCTCTTTCGGGTTCCAACTGAAGGCGTCCTTGAACCGGTACCCCTCCGCTTCGATGTCCACGCGGATCGGCACCAGATTCTCACTCGTCGGCCTAACCAACAAACCCCCCCAAATAATTAATATTAATAATGATCATAATAATAGTAGTAACAAACAGAATTGAGTAAAAACAAACGTACATCCTGAATTTTATGGGTCCTCTCGTGGCAGAAGGCGGGAGGGGTCTCATCGCGTCTTCCTCTGGTCGTCGCCTCCTTCCCTCGTCTTTCTTTTCCCTTGTTTTTTCTTTTATTTACGTATATATACCTGTTATTAATCGTTGGGCTTTGGGCCGTGTTATCCTTTCCATTAACTAAAACCAGCCCAACCCACTACCTTGAAATTTTCGGTCGTGTTATGAAATCCATGAAATTTTCGAGAATTTTCCATGTTTGTATTCATTTTGCATCTGGTACATGAATTCACCGAGCGAATTTGGATATAGCACATCTGATGTGTATCTTGTTCTGAAATGATTACATACTCTTATAATATTTTCATACGAACATTATTATGGTAATACTTTAATTTTCAGTATTTTTCAATGTTCACGTAGGCGCCCGTCGGCGTGGTCGCCTGGGCGACCACCGCCTTTCGCCCAGCTCTAGGCGATAGTTGTTGGAGGCACTCCAACGGCTATCAACTTTTTAATTTTTTTTCGACCCCCAAATCCTATATAAATACTTCCAAACATCTTCATTTTTCACACATCTCTCATTCTCTTCTTCTTCGTAATTCTATTCTAATCATCAATTTTCCTAATCATCAAGTTAAGGTAAAAGTTTCAGCAAAGGATGGAGAATCCCGGTTTTTATGACCCCATCAGTATGGACTACGATCTCTTCAACGAGCTTCCATGGTTGGTAGAAACTGAAGATCCGGTCTTCGCTGGAGAGGAGCTTACATGGGTTGATGCCGAGGAAACAACTTTAGGACATTCTTCTTCACGGAGACGCTTTGCTCGATCTACGTCATCTGACGCGCGGTGTTCCACTGCATTTGACACGCCATTATTAGGTGTTGGCATGGATGATGTCATCGTTCACATTAGTTCTAGAGATCCAGGTGCATCGAGTTCTCAACCACCGATGAACATCGACGAGCAATATGTCCAATCTGACGATGAAGAAACTGAAGAAGATGATGTTTACGTCGACAATCCGAACGAGGACCACTCCGACGACTCTGATGGTGGTGGAGGATATGATACGGTTCCCAGTTGGACATTAGATCAATGTGTCCAATGGAATTAGTTAGTTAGTTTGTAATTCTAATTTCTCTCTTATCTGCTATTGTATGAACTCTGAGTTACCTTTCTAATCGTACTACTAAGCAATAAATTGTATACCTAAGTGTTTAGGTGGGTAGAGGGGTGTCTAGTGAGACCTTGGTCGAGGAACTATGTATCTTTTTGAAGCCTAAACATGTATGATATTTTTAGATAATATTTTTGCATTTTCCCCCGATTTTTCCTGATTTTTATCTATTTTATCAAATTTAATTGAATTAAAATTAAAAAAAGATCACCCAGAGTTGGACGGTCGCACAAACGCCTAAGCGATCGTCCAGGCAACCGGACGCACCCGTAACATTGGTATTTTTAATGGTAACAGTAATTAATATTTATTTCTCATCGTATATTACATATATGATATGCATTAAGTTTTAAAATATAGTGTCGTTTGTGTTGTGTAAACTGATTATTGGATTAGGTGGAAACAAAGCCCGTGGAATCGTATAACATGCAAGACGATTATAAGGGCACCCTTAACGGGGGTGCCCCGCCCGGGCGCCCTGGTCGGGCGCCCGGGTGCACCCCCGTTAACGGGCGGGGCACCCGTGGGGCGCCCGCCCGGGCGCGTGGCCTGGCGGTGGGCGTTCCGGGCAGACACCTGGGCGCCCAAGGGAGGGGGACACGTGTCCCCCTCCCATTGGTTAATTTTTTTTTAAATTTATTTATTGGATGTTTTGTTATTAATGGATTGGGTATTTGTTATAAATGTGGGGTAATAATTTTGTGTAAGTGATTAAAATTAAGAAATTGATAGAACCAACAATTTCAAGTTAAATAGAAAAAATATTAATACAACAATACCATAAGAACAATACATTAATAATACTAAAATACGAAATACAACCAACCACATGAAACATAAAGGAAAATACAAACCATACAAACTACTACAACCCGAAATACAAACTAAGGGAAATACAAACCATACGAAATACGGACTACAACAAACTACACGTACCCATTCTCTTCTGCCCAGGCGAGAAGTTTATCTCCGGAGAAGATATTGTGGACGAGGGGGGAACGATGGTACTCCGGAGAAGACATTGTGGAAGAGATATGGGATGTAAGTTGAGTTTTGTGTTTTGTTGAAGAGATATGGGGTGTAAGTTGAGTTTTGTGTTGGGTATATATAGAGAAAAAATTAGACACTGTGCAATCACGCGGATTACTTTTCTTACACGCGTATACTGTACATTCACGCGGACTACTTTTCTTTCACGCGTGTACTGTACATTCACGCGGACTACTTTTCTTTCACGCGTGTACTGTACATTCACGCGGACTACTTTTCTTTCACGCGTATACTGTGCAATCACGCGGATTACTTTTCACGCACGCGTATACTGTGCATTCACGCACGTTTCGAATTTCAAATATTCAAATTTCAAATATTCAATTTTTTGTGGTTTAATAGTGATTAATATTGTTAATTAATTAATAGTAATAATAAGTATATCGTGAATTAGAATTATAATGTAATTAGAATTAGATTTATATAAAATGTATTTTGTTAAATGTTGTGTGAGAATTAAATTTGTTTAATTAAGAAATGATGTGAATGAAAGAGAGTGTAGGGTGGGTGGGGGTAGCCTGGGCATGGATAAGGGAGTTTTTTGGGTGGGTTGGGTGAGCTGACGTGGCAGAGAGAGAAGCTGACGTGGCAGAAAGAGAGTGCAGGGCGCCCGGGGTAGCCTAGGTGCTGTTATTTCTGCTCTAAATGTAAGAGCTACACATACTGTCACCAAATCATATGATTTATTTATGATAATAAATAGTGGATTCGCATTCCTACAGATCTAGAATCGTTTTCTTCTATAAGTATCACACGGCTGTCCGATTTTTCAGGTTTGACTTGAACAACTGAGAATTCTAATTTAATCAAATCTCAAGTATGAACCGACAAAGACAATGAATCAAATAACACTCGTATAACATCATTTCTTTTCCCACAATAAATGTACCCAATCTTTTAATTCAAACGGCCGTACTTGAAATAGACGAGGCTTGACTGTGATGTTTTGTTGGATATTATACGAGAAGAATTAAACAATGACTAGTGGATTAAACAATGACCAGTGGTTTATATTTGTTAATGAATCAAATCCAGGAAGAGTCGGTCGACTGGATAGGATCCGGTCTACCGACGCACAGCTAAGGAAATTTCGACGAAGACGGGTTCGGTCTACCGAATTGGATTCGATCCACCGAACCGAGGATTCCAGACACTCCGTGTGCAGTTGGGATCAGACGACCGAATTGGATTCGGTCTACCGTCAGAGAGCAAGTGACACTTCAGAATAACGGGTTCAGTAAACCGTTGAGGAGATTTTTGGTGTTCCGAGAATCTAAAAGTGTCTAGACAATTTGGCACGGTCCACCGAGGGGTTCTCGGTCGACTGAAAGGTTGTTGGAGAATTCGTTAGCTCGTGGAAAAATCGTTCTCGCGGTCTACCGAGCCGCGTGAGAAGCGTTCCCTCGGTCAACCGGGAAGGATTCGGTTAACCGAATATGAACATGAATCACTCCTGTTGAAGCACAAACGGGCGACCGAATGAGCACCGGTCGACCGTTCCCCACGAATAGTTCTGTTCGGTTTTGCTTAATTGTAGTTCGGTTTTTGAGTCTATAAAATGACTTGTTTGCTATTAGTCTTATATCATATTGCATACAACATATATTTCCTTCATTGTGAGTTGAGAGATTAAGGCTAGAGATAGATCTAGAGTGATTTGGATGACCTATTACCTCCATATACTTGTAATCTCGGTTGCTTCTCTTGTTGGAGAAGCGGAAGAAGGAAATGAAACCCGCGGGAGACCCCCAAGGACGTAGGCACGTTGCCAAACCATGTAAATCGCGTGTGTCGTGGTTGTTTCAGGTGTTCATTGTGTTTGCTTGTTTATTTCCATATTGCTTGTGTTCTTGTTGCAATTGAGTTTGGGAGAGAGTCCGAAGTTAATTCCGCAATCAATATTTGGTATTACGTGGTGCGTTTAATCCGCATTTCGTATAAATACATTGTTAGATCTCATCCCAACATAAACTTTACCTAGGGGTGAGCTTCGGTCCAGGACCGGACCGGACCGAAACCCGAATTTTCGGGAAGTCCGGACCGAAGACCGGACCGAATAGGTTCGGTCCGGTCCGGTCCGGGTCGGTCCAAAACCCGAATTTTCCCCTTAAATTTTCGGTCCGGTCCGGACCGAAGACCGAATTTCCAAAATTTTGTGGACCGAAGACCGGACCGAAAAAATTCGGTCCGGTTCGGTCCGGACCGAAAAATTCGGTTCGGTCCGGGTGCCCGGACCGGACCGAATTTTGCTCACCCCTAACTTTACCTATCCAACATGTGTATCAAAGGGTTCGAGTGAACAAATAGAATGTCACCCTGCTGTAGACAAATAGAATCTTCTACGTGAATGATTGATGATTACTTCTTTTTTTCGACGTCAAACGTTCGATAGAAAACATTTGCTTGTTTTACGCTTTCAGTTTGTTTGGTCGATGGAAGTTGGTGGAGACTTTAATCACATTTATTCATCTTGTGCAGACAAGAGAAGAAATGGAACTCAAGAATTATGACGTTAGGACAAAAGGTGTAATGGTGGGTATTATCCATTTATTCACCTAAATTATTAAGTAGGTAAGAGCTCGTTTCTATACTTATTTAAAAATTTATATCCATTTAACCATACTCATTTTACATGTTAAATAAATAAGACGGATACAAATATACTTCTACTCCTATCCGTTAACTCATTTACCCGTTTTATTATTTAATTGGTATATAAATTAATATATATAAATATATAATCATAATTATATCTTTTATTTCTATTATTACATAATATAACTACTCCTATTATTACTCCATTTACTCTATGTGATTTATGACCATAATTATATCTCTTTTTATTTGTGTTATTTTTGCATGTTTGAAATGATAAATTGTGATAGTTTTTTTATACAAAATTTAGAGGTTAGTGTAATAATACTCGTTATGTCCATCCCGTACTCGTTTATTAAATGGGTATGAGACAAATACGAGTACAACAACATTTAAACAAGTATATATCCGTACTTGTTTAGTTAGACAGGTATGGATACGATTATGACTATTTGCTCCGTTTACACCAATAGTTAGAATTGACTAGTTGGATAAGAGTAAGCAATATTTTCAAATCATCACGAAATAAACCAAGATCAAGTTTAATATATATACAAGCTTCCTTGAACATAAAAATGTTTGATCCGTCGTGGAGAGTAAATCATTCAATTATAAAATGGGCTCCTACAGCTCAGAAGTTAATAAGTTATTAACGTAAATATGCTCTAGCGTCTGCTTCACGAGAGATTTGATTTTTTGTTTAATCGTTAGAGATTGTAAACTTGTAGTTCAGTTGGTTCCAAAATGGAGTGTAGTTTAGAAGGAGATAATGTCCTACAGTGCTTGTGTTAATGACAGAGGACTGTGGCAAGTAGATGTAGATCATGAAACATTTACTTAAACTTCACAGTCCTCTACGGACTACGGTCTTGTTTCTCAATTCTCTTGTTATAATTAAGTTTAATTTAACAGTAAAGAAATAATCATAAAGTAAGTATTATGATAGTCAGCAGATCATTAATTCGTTTGTTTTAATTAAATATAAATAATCGTTTATTTTCATGAATATATAATTACTAATTAGGCAAAAGCATCAATCACGGCAGAAATTAACATTTCAAGTTGGAAGATAACAACATTTTTAAATTCATATTATATTTGGCACGAAAGGTACAAAACACTTGTAACTAAATGGCAATTATTGGCACTTTCTCCAAATCGACAAAGATAGTTTAGCATCTTTATCCAAACACAAACAAGATAAATTATCAAAACACAGACAAGGAAAAAACTCAAAAGTATCTTGAGTATGTACCATAAACAGCAGTCGAGCAAAGCAAACTAAAAAGTAAACTCCACAACAAGTAGAAGATAACCATTATTCCTATAAACAAAGCTTCAAATAATCAACAAATTCAAAGTAGATACATTGAAATCCTTAAATAAGTAAATATTACTAAAACAGACTAATTTTGTTAACTAATGGTAAATTAGATTTCAAAACAACCATCTACAAAAAAAATAGACACCACTCGTTAATAAACTCATTTTCCAAAAAAATCCCGAAACGCAAAGTCATTATCTATTTCCATCACACCAAAGTGACACACTGACACCAAACCAAACACAGCAGCAATTTTAAAATTCGAACTCGCAACGGCAGGCAATTCCGACACACACAACCCTCCAATCGAGCCCATCCCCTCTCCTCCTGCACGGAATTCAGCAACTCACTCGAACCCAGAAGAAGAAGAAAAGACAAATCCAAAACACCAACAAAACATAAACAGTTGTTTTTCGTCTCCACTCTCCACCACACCCACACGCCATTCCCCACCAGGCCACTACCCCCATTATTCCCACCACCTCTTTATTCTCTCTCTTCTTTCCCACTAATAAATAACTCACACTCCCCCACGAAAACCTTCTCCTCCTCTCCACCTCTCTCTTTTCTTTTCTTCTTTCTCTCTGTCCCATACAAGTGGTCGTAACCAAAAAGAAGCGCTTGTCTCAGATCTAATCTCACCTTTTTCGGATTCAGAAGGAGATAGAGTGTTGACGACGAAAGTAAGGTTTCTTGTGGTTTCGAGCGGCGAAATCGAGGTGGGTTTTGGGTGGATTAGAGGAGGAAAGGTTTTGGGGGACGAATTCGAAGTGGGTTCGGAGATTGGAGTGGAAAAAGAAGGGGTTTTTTATTTTATTTTTTCGCTTTTGGAAGTTGACATTGTAGTATAATACGGATTTGGACGGATTCGGAGGGCGAAATCGAAGTGGGTTCGCAGCATCAAGTGGATTTGAGGAGGAAAGAAAGAGATTTTGCAGTTTTGGAACTCAAAATCGAAGTGGACTCCGATGGATTTGTAGATTGGAGAAGCAAAGTTAAGAACCCTAACGGCTCGATCTGAAAGGAGCGATTATATGGTTATTAGTATTTGTTTGGGAAAATGTGGATTTTTAGTGGAAATTTCCTGAACGAGGAATTAGCAAAACCAACGTCCATCTTCGGTTTAAAGCTATGGGTGGTGATCGGAATCTGTTCCGGCGCCTTCGTCGTGCTTCTCCTTTTCGTTATCTCTCTTTGCCTCACTTCTCGTCGGAAGTCCACCATTCCGCTTAAAAAAACTCTGTCCTCCACCGACCCAACTCCTCCTATTTCCAAAGAGATCTCCGAAGTCGCACTGTCGGAGCAGAACAGGCGGCAAGTTTCGTCTGCGGCGGCCGTTGCCCCCCCGCCGCCAGTTGCTGAGATCCAGATTGATATCGGGAAGCCGGTTCATAGAGTTGTGTTTGGGGATTATTTGGGACCAAATAGTAATAACATGAAGGGCGGTTCTTCAGGAGGGATGAGCGGGGAGAGCCACCGGTCTGGTGGAGAAGGGAGTTCGAGAGGTGCAGGGCCTCCGGAGGTGTCTCATTTGGGGTGGGGGCATTGGTACACTTTAAGAGAGCTCCAGGAGGCTACTGGTGGACTTTCACCGGAGAATGTGATCGGAGAGGGTGGATACGGTATTGTGTATAGAGGCGTGCTCGCAGATAATACCATTGTTGCGGTTAAGAATTTGCTGAATAACAGGTAATATAATTAATTTATCGTAAAAAGAAGTTTTAGGAGCATTTGTTCTTAATAGTTACTTGAACGGTGTGATTTCCTTGTTGAGAGTTGTCTGCAAATGTGAATTGCTTTTCTATAGTCATGCTCATGGATGATAACTTTTCCTTCTTGGTGATTTGTTGTAAACTTGATTTTTTTTGCTTAGATCTGATTTTCGAGTTGCAACTGCTTACTTTTGTCGTTTCCTGTTTACAGAGTGGGGAGATTAGATTCAATTGATCGAAGTGTGAATATTTTCGTAGACTAATTTTCATAACTTTTTTGGGTATTTTATCATGTAAATCATTCAGTAACGTAAATACCTTTTCAGTGATTGTAGCTATTAGAGTTAAGCACGTGATTAGCAAGTTATGTTTCGTTTTTGTGCCTAAAATTTATTAGTCATGTGGCAATTTGCAGCTTCGAGGATTTTGTAGTAGTGTGCTTGAAGACCAAAAAGGATATTTGTTATCGTCTTATTAATTTCACTCTTCATTAAACCAATTTTTGCCACTTTCCCTTCATCTTACTTATGAGAACTGTCGTAACCTCTTTTTGTATTTCATGCTTTATTCTCCACTTGACCTGTCATTATCCTTTTTTACCTTTGCCTAATTTTGCATGAAAATAATACAAGTGGTCTCATGTCTTTTATTTTCTTTTCCATGCTTTAAAACTTGCAAGTGATTATAAACAAACATTAGTCTTTTGCTTTACTCACCCACCACTAAGCATGCCTTCTGTCGGTTGCTTTGTAAACCTTTTCAAGATGGAAGTGATTACTGTCTTATGTGGATGACCTTTTCCTCTCAATCATTATTCTGTTTTTTCCAGTATCTATCTCAAAGAAAGCTCCATCTTCTCTAATGGTGCTATGAAGTATTTTATATTTATCTATTCACTGCTCACTGACTAGTTTACTAATTTGCGATATACAACTAGGGGGCAAGCTGAGAGGGAATTCAAAGTGGAGGTTGAAGCAATCGGTCGGGTTAGGCACAAAAACCTCGTCCGGCTTCTCGGTTATTGTGTTGAAGGGGAGTATAGGTAAGTTTTTTATGTTTATATCTTCTTATATTTCTAATTTTTTCCTCAAAGAATGCATTGTCCATCATCCCCAACTGACCTATTTCTTTCCATTATGCACTAGGATGCTTGTGTACGAATATGTCGACAATGGCAACCTAGATCAATGGCTTCACGGAGATGTAGGAGAAATTAGCCCCTTAACTTGGGAGATCAGAATGAACATCATACTTGGAACAGCCAAAGGGTATGATATCCCTTTCTTCCATTTCAGCATCCATGTATTTAATTTCACCGAGTATCATTGTATCAAGATTCCACGTTTTATCTTTCAGTTTGGCTTATCTTCACGAAGGGCTTGAGCCAAAAGTTATCCATAGGGACGTGAAATCTAGCAACATTCTTATTGACCGGCAGTGGAATTCTAAAGTTTCGGACTTTGGACTTGCAAAACTCTTGTGCTCTGAGACAAATCATGTAACAACTCGAGTTATGGGCACATTTGGGTAAGTTTTCCAATTGCTCTGACATCCTTCTCATACTTTTATTGCCCGAAAAAAACTAATTCCATTTCTTGATTGCTGTAGTTATGTAGCGCCAGAATATGCTAGCACAGGAATGCTTAATGAAAGAAGTGATGTTTATAGTTTTGGAGTACTTATTATGGAGATAATTAGTGGCAGAGAACCTGTTGATTACAACAGACCCCAAGACGAGGTAGATATGTTGGCATGTCTGATTTTGTTTCTGAACTTCCATCACAACATCTTGTTTATGCTCTTATTTTCATTTGTTAAGGTGCATTTGGTTGAGTGGCTGAAGATAATGGTTGGTGATCGAAGATCCGAAGAAGTAGTGGATCTGAAGATCCCTGAGAGGCCTTCTCCTAAAGCACTCAAACGAGCTCTTCTAGTGGCCCTTCGTTGTGTTGATCCAGATGCACGAAAGCGGCCTAAAATGGGGCATGTCATCCACATGTTCGAGATGGATGAATTTCTATATCGTGAAGTATGCTTACCATCTACAATCTAAGAAACTTAATAACATCTCTATTTTATGTTTTTTGGCCTGTTTCGTAATGCTACTTTCTGTACCATCTGCAGGAAAAGAAAAATCTTGAAGAAGGGCAAGGACTTGGTTCACATCGTGAGTATTCTAGACGCGCCATGGGACAAAATGAAACAGATGCCATTGGCTCCAACAGAAAGCTTGGCCACGGTTCATGGGCAAGACAAAGATGATATGGCAAAATAGGTGTTAATTATCTTAATAGCATAATTTGATGTCTGATTCTTGTAGATTAGCTACTTCTCTTTCACCAATTTGTACTCATTTCCTTGCTGGACCTTGCATTCCTGATCAGGGCATGAGCATTCTATACATTATTTTTCTTACAATTGCCTGCCTTTTTGTCGTAGTATGTAGCATTGATTTATTCGAATGAAAGCTCTTGTTTCCCAACTTGTTTGGGGCATCTAATGTTCCTTTTAATTATTCTATTATACTGTCTACCTAATTTTAAATCTCAAACATGCGAATAAGACTTGTGATTCAATTATTGGTCTTAACAATCTCAATGACTCTTTGTACTGAGCTAGCTGCACTCGGTGCGTCTTTTGTCTTTCAAACCAATCAAATTTTGTTTGTTTGAAATTTATTGTTCGAGATGATAATTTCTAAACCACTCAGTTGGTGCATCAGCAGTTTAGCACTGGTTGAAATCGACTCATCAGCTTCCTATTAATAAGTATTAATATCAAGTACTTGAGTTAGGTGGGCACGAGTGATTTCAAATGATTCTGATCTTGTGCTTCAGCAGAACCACTTCCGCCATTACTAGTGGTGTTAAAAACAGAGGTTATATGACCGTTGAGCTCAGAATCATCACAGCTCACCCAAGATCTTCCCTAATGGCAACCTTCCATTACAATCAAAGGAAATAAACATAAAAGGCAACGCTCCTCCAAACGGCTAAATGTTTGTACCATGTATATATACTCACATGTTTGTATTTTCAAATTAGAAACAATAACATACAAAAACTATTCTTCTTCCTCAAAACCCGTCCTTTTCTACATGGTATCAGAGCACGTCTGATCCGACCTTAGATTCCCCAGGAATCATCACCGGTCTTCACCTCATTGAGGGGGTTGAAGGCCACAAAAACCCACATCCATAACCCTCAAAAAACCACCAAAACATGTCTGAAACCAACCAGTTCCGACTGGTTTCCACTCTTTTCAACGGAGCAAACTACCTGCCCTGGGCTCGGGCAGTGACTCTTGCCCTCAGCGGCCGGGGGAAAGTGGGCCACATCACAGTGAGTACAAAAAAACCAGAAGGGTCAGGGACAGAGATCAAACAAGAAGAATGGCAAATCATGGACCATCTGGTCATGTCATGGGTAATAGCATCCATGCAACCACAAATAGGGGAAATCTTCCTCTACAAAGAAAGCGCCAAAGAGCTCTGAGACGCTATCCAGGAGCATTATGGGAAAGCTCAAAACTTCGCACACATCTTCCGAATAAAGCAAGAAATCTCGCAAACCCGACAGAACAACCGAGGAATCACCGAGTACCTAGGCACTCTCAGAAAAATGTGGGATGAATTGGGGGTTTATGAACCTCCGACCACCGACGCTAAAACAATCCAGCAAAGAACCGAGCAGGACAGGATCTACCAGTTCCTGGTAGGTCTAGACACAACGTTCGAAGGCATCCGGAGCCAGGTACTCATGGCACCCGAACTTCCGTCCCTTGCTGCAGTCACGGCCATGGTCCTGCGCGAAGAAACGCGGCGGCGAACCATGGCTCCTCTACAAGGGACATCAACACCAGAACCAGAAAACCAGGCGTTCCTCTCCAAAAAAAACCAAAACAACAAAAAAAGATTCGGGAATCGGAAGGATGAACACTGCGAAAATTGCAAGAAAACAGGACACAACAAAAACAACTGCTGGTTCCTCTACCCTCATCTCCGACCACCGAAAAACAACGACAGAAGAGGAGGGGATGGAAGGAACTCATCTCAGGGCTATGGAGGGTCGTCGGGAGGCGGCGGCTACCTCGCCACTGGAAGCAGCGGCCACCAGATCGCAGCAACGGGAGGCGGCGGCTACCTAGCCGCTGGAAGCAGCGGGAGCGGCCACCAGATCGTCGCTAACCCTAACCTTAACTTTTTGTCGCAGGACGCATATGGAATGTCCGCAATCGGATCGAGCGGAATATATACACAGGCGGCTCCGAATGGTGTTATCGGGCGAGCTCCAAACCCGACAAACGGAACAAATGGACCAAGCTTTAATACACGGCAATCGGACTTAACGGGCCAAAATGGAGAAAACATCAGTATTCTCCTCAACAAACTAAATACGTTTTTGCAGAATACTCCTCAGAATTCAGGTAACTGTGCAGGTATGATAAGAACTCTGGATAATTATATATCACTACACTCTAATAGAAACACAAATAATACTTGGATTATTGACTCAGGTGCTACCGATCATATGACTGGAAATCCCAACTTGTTAAATAACATTAAAACCAATTTATCTTTACTTAATAAATTTGTTAGTGTGGCAAATGGAAACCAAGTGGAGATAGAAGGAATAGGCAATATAGATATTTTGGATCAAGTTGCTAAAAATGCGCTATATATACCCTCGTTTAGCTCCAATTTGCTTTCTGTTGCGAAAATCACCAAAGAATTAAACTGCAATATTATATTTACTCCTACTGATGTCATATTTCAGGATCGTATCTCAGGGAGGACGATTGGTAAAGGAATCCTCATCAACAATCTCTATGTTTTAGACAAAAATAAACAGGTTTTACATGTTGGAAATCAGTCCAAACATGAACTCTGGCACAAACGGACGGGGCATCCGTCGCATTTAGTTTTGAAAACCCTTTTTCCATTTATTAATTCCGAATTATCATGTGATGTATGTAGGTTCTCAAAACAAACTCGATTACCATTCCATCTATCTTCCATTAAAACAGGTCATCCGCTAGAATTAGTGCATTCTGACATCTGGGGCCCTGCCCCGACTGAATCCTATAATGGGTTCAAATACTTTATTACCTTTATTGATGATTTTTCTCGTACTACATGTGTTTACTTGCTAAAATCAAAATCTGAAACTTTTGATATCTTTTGCAACTTTACTAATTTTGTAGAAAACATGTATGATTTCAAAATTAAAAGCTTAAGATCTGATAATGGGTCTGAATATACCAGTCATTTGTTTCAAAAAATTTTAAAACAAAAAGGAATTTTCCATCAAACCACTTGTGTTAATACTCCTGAACAAAACGGTGTCTCAGAAAGAAAAAATCGTCATCTCTTGAATGTAACTCGATCATTGCTTTTTCAAAATCACGTCCCAAAACGTTTTTGGTCTGACGCTGTTTTGACTGCTGCTTACCTTATTAATCGATTGCCTAGTCACCGACTTCAAAACAAACAACCGTTAGAAATCTTAACAGGACAAAAATTATTTCTTGATCACTTACGAGTTTTTGGTTGTGTTGTGTTTGTTCACGGAAAGAGAATCGACAAGCTCGAGACTAGTTCCTACAAATGTATTTTTTTAGGATATTCCTTTAGAAAAAAAGGGTACAAATGTTATGACCCAAAAAATTGTAAGCTTTATATTTCTCGTGATGTTCAGTTTGTAGAAAGTATTCCCTACTTTCACCAGACAGGAGAAGACGAAGAGCTCACATCAACATCAGTTGCTCCACTTCCCATCAACGAAACAGAAATCTCAATCAACATACCCGATACACCCGAAGAAGACGAAGAAACTCCGAACATTAGGGAAGAAGACAATGGACCAAGAAGATCAAGTCGACCTACTCGTCCTCCAACTTACCTTCATAACTATATCACCTCCCATGTTACTTACCCTATACAAAACTACCTATCGTATCATAACGTAAACAACAAACACAAAGCCTTTTTAGGGACTATAGATACTCATATAGAACCAAGTAACTACCATGAAGCCATTAAAAATCCAAAATGGTGCAAGGCCATGGAGGAAGAAATTAAAGCCCTAGAATCCAACAAAACTTGGACTCTTGTTCCACACAAAAATGGTATAAAAACCGTAGGCAGTAAGTGGGTATACAAAATCAAATACAACAGTAACGGAACCATAGAAAGGTATAAAGCTAGATTAGTAGCGAAAGGATACACTCAGACCTATGGCCTAGACTATCATGAAACTTTTGCCCCGGTCGCCAAAATGAACACAGTTCGGGTCCTTCTTTCTGTAGCTGTAAATAAAAATTGGAATCTCTACCAAATGGAAGTTAGAAATGCTTTTTTGCAGGGAAACCTTGAGGAAGAAGTGTACATGGCTCCCCCACCAGGGTACACTTCCACAAACCAGGTATGCAAGCTCAACAAATCCATCTATGGGTTAAAACAATCTCCTCGCACATGGTATGCCAAACTTAGCCACTATCTCATTAATTATGGGTTTTCTAAATCTTCCGCTGATGCATCCATGTTCACCATGCATCTTCACAACACCACCACCATCATCCTAATCTACGTAGATGATATCATAATCACTGGTAATGATGATCATAAAATTCACCATGTAAAGCACTATTTAAAATCACACTTTGATATTAAAGATCTAGGTACCTTAAAATATTTTTTAGGAATAAAAATTGCACACTCAAAAAAAGGTTTATTCTTATCACAACGAAAGTATGCTCTTGATCTCTTAAAGGAGACAGGAAAACTTGGGGCAAAACCTACCAACACCCCTATCGAAACTAACCTAAAATTAGATCATACTCAAGGGGAACCTATCAAAGACATTCAACGCTATCAAAGGTTTGTTGGAAAACTAATATATCTCACAGTAACCAGACCCGACATAACTTATGCAGTTAGCATTATTAGCCAATTCATGCATGCACCTCGCACCCCTCACTTAGATTTAGTTGATCGCATACTTAGATACATTAAGAAAACCCCAGGTCAAGGATTATTGATGAAAAACAATAATTCTAACTCCATAAACGGTTTTTCTGATGCAGATTGGGCCGGTAGTCATGATCGTAAATCTACCACCGGTTTTTGCACATTTGTTGGAGGAAACTTGGTAACCTGGAGAAGTAAAAAACAGAACGTAGTCGCCCGATCTAGTGCAGAAGCCGAATACCGTGCCATGGCATCCACCACCAGCGAACTCATCTGGCTCAAACAACTCCTGACCGACATGGGGCAATCATACAACCAACCCATGAATATGTTCTGCGATAACAATGCTGCCCGACACATAGCCTCAAATCCGGTCTTTCACGAAAGGACCAAACACATAGAAGTGGATTGTCATTTCATCCGCGAAAAAATCCAATCAAAAGAAATAGAAGTTCTCTATGTACCCAGTAAGGAGCAGCTTGCTGACATCTTCACTAAAGCTCTGGATCAGCGACAGTTCAATCTTATCCTATCCAAGTTGAGCATCTTCAACTTATTTCAGACTCAACTTGAGGGGGCGTGTTAAAAACAGAGGCTATATGACCGTTGAGCTCAGAATCATCACAGCTCACCCAAGATCTTCCCTAATGGCAACCTTCCATTACAATCAAAGGAAATAAACATAAAAGGCAACGCTCCTCCAAACGGCTAAATGTCTGTACCATGTATATATACTCACATGTTTGTATTTTCAAATTAGAAACAATAACATACAAAAACTATTCTTCTTCCTCAAAACCCGTCCTTTTCTACATGTGGGGTTTTGGCGTTTTGCCCTGTGCTTCAACTACTAATCAGAAACAGTGGACATTGGGGTTGTGTTCGTTACTCCAGGTGAACATGGTCACTTGGATTTAACTATGCCTTTGGGACAAACCTTATTATTTAATCCATGTAATTTTTTTGGAGTTGGTAATTAATAATTAGTAATTAGTGGTGGTTGTGATCGTCTTGTGGAAGCGCTCTTACCCACAGAGATATACAGGTGAGCTGTATGTATCGTATGTTGTTTGCATAAAGTCTTCACTGTCATGTTCTGTCCTTGACATTGATTGTTTTTCTTTTTTTTTATGACCATCCGTCCCACTTTGCGATTTTAAACGGATTGCGATTTTAAACTGAAGTCGTCTGCACTGTTTGCACCAAGACGGTTTTAACAAGCATCGTTGGGTTTGATTGTGACTGCTGTTTTGGCTTGCTTTTGATGTTACAGTTGGATCAGTTTCTATGAGTTGTAGCCTTGAAGTTGAATTCTGGTGGCTACACATTTAGTTAAGTTCTTAGGCTGGCCGTTGATCAATTGATCGCGTGCAGTGAGGTATAGCCGCAAAGTATAACCTCTAGGTATAGGTAGCCCTTGAGATCCGCAAACCATAGTTGATTTGTTTTGTTTTCAATGTCATAATATCTCATGATTTGCACTCATTTTTTATTATAAAATAACCATTTTAGAACTTGTTGAAATAAGTATCATTCAAATATGAAAAACAAAAATCCTACCAACATATCCCACCTTGTATAGATAAGGGTGGAAAGTCAGAACGGACGGGTTTGTTAAGATTTTGGGCTTGTAAAAACCCTAACCCAATTAATTTCAGTTTGGATCAGTTAAGTTTTAGATTCCATTTGATATCCTTGTTTGTTAATATAGGCAGTATTAAAAGCACCTCAGCGCACAATCGAGTCTTACACTGGGTATTTATCGTTTGCGTTCGACCAATCCACCCGCACATTAGGTGATATTCTACTTGGGGAAGTGAACAAGAGATCCGTTGGTACAATTCTAAACATAGAGCTCCTCTTTGGATAGCCTCCTCGTAGGTACCACTACCAACGGCTTCGCCCTCTTAAGCACTATACCAAATTTCTCCTCCATATCCAACTTCCCGCCCGCCTTCACCTGCCAATCAAACGAGTGCAGCAACGACCCCTTATTATACAAGACCATCCTCTCCGCCAATCCAACTCCGGCACATATCCTCCTCCCCGTCCCAAATGGCAGATAACGAAAGTCTTTCCCAGTAAAATTCAACCCGTCTCCCTCCAGAAACCTGTCGGGTCGGAACACCAGTGGCTCCTCCCACATCGCCGGATCCCTGTGGATGGCCCATGCATTCACCAAGATGCGAGCATTGAGTGGAATCTTGTACTTGTCGATGGTGGTGGGTTTGTTTGGGCTGTGAGGGAGGAGGAGGGGAAGGACGGGGTGGAGGCGGAGAGTTTCCTTTGCAACGGCAGCAAGGTAGGGGAGTTTGGAAATGTGGTTTTCTTCCATCACGGCGTCCGGGCCAACCACGTCGTCGAGCTCTTGCTGGGCTTTGCGGAGTGTGGTTGGGTTTTGAATCAGTTCCGCCATTGCCCACTCCAGCGTGGTCGAGGTGGTGTCCACGCCGGCTGTAACCATGTCCTACAATTATACTTGCCGTTAATACGATTCACCAAGGGTGTGATACTAATACTAGTTGTACATGAACTAATACTAATACTAGAACTATTTTCTCAACATTAACAATTAAGGTTTCAACTAAAATTCAGCTACCGTACTCCATTTTCATATGCCTAACGCTATACAACTATAATTGGAACTGAACCATCTGGGCTGCCGTAATATTGACTTTTTATATTGCCTTACGCTACACAACTGTAATCGGAACATACCCATTTAGCTAACCTAACGTAATCTAAAATTTTATACTGCCTTCCGCTCGCTATACAAGTATAATTAATCAGAACAGAACCGTCTTTTTACTGCATTATGCTGACTACTGACAACCAAAACTAACATAATTAATAACAATTAATTAAATATTCCCTTCCATAACACCAGAAAACCTAAAAAAGCAATAATAAATTTAGAACACAAAAGAGAAGAGATCTTAATTACTAATATAATTACCAGAAGCAAAGCCTTGGCATGGTCTCTAGTAAACTGGACCTTCCCATCCCCGCCAACTCATTCCATCCTAACCAACACATCCACAAAATCCCCATCCTTCCCCTCCCCTTCAACCCTCCCCTCAATAATCCTCTCGAAAATCCTATCAATCCTCCCTCTCAATCTCAAAGCCCTCCTCTCCACCCCTTGCAGATCAAACCTCCTCAGAAACGGGAAGAAATCCGAAACGTTGGGAACCCCCAACATCTCCACCACTTCCCCAATCAACCCCCGGAACTCCTCCTCCCACTCCACCTCCTCCCCCTTCCCACCCCACAGCATGCTCGCCAGCATCCCCATCACCATGTCGAAAACCTCTTCCGATAAGTTCACCTCCGAACCTTCTAGATGTTTCAGTCTTCTCACCATTCCTCTCACCCCACGCTGTCTCAGCCCGTACATCCCCTCCAGCGTGGGTACCCCGAGGAGGTCGCGCACGCAGATCTTCCGGAGCAGGCGCCACGTGTCCCCCGAGGACCAGGGGATGTCGAGGGATCCGTAGGTGAGGGCGGCCGCGGAGGCGGGGACGTCGTGGTCGGAGAAAACGGGGTCGGTCAGGACGGCGCCGGCGAGGGCGGAGGAGGAGATGATGATCGTCGGTTTGAAGCCGAGAGGGAGGTGAAAGATGGGGCCATGGATGGACGCGAGGGAGGCGAGGTAAGAGTGAAGTTGGGGGGAAAGGAACGGGAGCATCCCGAGGATGGGGATGCCGGTGGGGCCTGGCGGGAGAGTGGAGAACTTGCGTTGGAGGAGGAGGACGGCGGCGAGGATGGGGAGGATGTAGAGGAGGAGTTGGAGGAGCATGGCTTCGCCGGAGGGAGGAGATTGAAGTTGCTTTGTTGGCTTGTTATTGGTGGTTATTAACTTATTATCGTGGTTTGTAGTTTGTAGTTTGGAGTTAGAGATCGATTTTTTCGATACGAGACGAGACGAGGTGAAGTTCGCTCGTGATTAAGATGTTTTTGTTGGCGAACTATGTTCAACCTAATCAATTCATCTATATTCACGTTAGCATTATATTTATCTTTTTTAATATTCAGATCTTAACCAAAACATACTTATAAATATTCAACATGATCACATCAATATTATCTCACTTCTATATTATTTATTTTTCTCTTTTAATTTCTCATTATACCAAATAATTATATCACATATTTTATTTATCATAACTTATTATAATTAAATACGAATATTTATAAATAACTCAAAATAAAACAAAAAAACAACGGTTGAGGCTACTTACACCTCTAATATTTTGTTTTTTTTGTTTTTCCTTTTGTTTTAAAATCATTTCAATTTGTTTTTTAATTTTATCCATGACCTTCAGATGATGAGAACGAGAGAATGATGAAAAATTATGTTGTTTTATCCAATAAAAAATCAAGTTTGTCTTTCTCCACGATTCATTATTTACAACTAAATACAAAAAAATACTAATTAAAACAAAAAATAAAAAAATAAAAAATAAACCAATGGGTGGATGCCACATGGCCTCCACCCATGGACTGACCTGCCGGTCGATCGACCCCAATGAGGGGGTCAATGTAAATGCCGAATTTCAAAGAAGTTACCATAAAACACCGTGGATCATCTATTAATGGTTTAATCATTTCTTGGGAATTCAAAAGGCAATTCTGGATTTTTTTCCTTTTATTTTTAAATTTCAAAGATTTTTTTATTTATAATTTCATATACATATATATAGTCAAGCTCTAGTAAGTCCAGAGCTCATCAAATTTAGTTTAAGCCTCCTACAATCTCACCATTGGATCTTATTTACAGTTAATCTCATCATTCATTAGCATAACTGTTTTTTCTTAATCTACCTTACAATTTGAAATGCGTGATAGATATCGTGGAGGCTTAATTTAGAAAAATTAAGTCCTGAGCTTACTAGAGAATTCTTGTATATATATATTTATATTAATGTATTACATATTGTATGTAAGTGGATCCATATAAAGTCTATATCTATATACTTGTATACCTAGATGGTAGAAAGATTTACATTATATAAATATATATACTATATTTAATATATTATCCGATTCTATTATATTGAATTATTATATATTAATTCAATATAATAGAATAATTAGAATATATCTTAAATCTAAGAACTAATCAGTTTCAGTCAAATTAATTATTTTGACCGACTGTTTTAAGTAGATGATAAGTAAAAAGACGGTAGGAACTGGAATAAAAAGTAATGTAGCGTTTAAGTTCCATAATTCTCCCAGGTTACGGGGGTTTGTAGCGTCGGTGTTTAATATTTAGTAGTGTTTATACTTTATAGTCATATATATATGTTGTTTTACTTTTCTGAAAAAATAGTCTTTGACTTAACGTTAGTAGGTTGATTTCCACGAACTAACATAAGTTCATTCAGGACTGTCTATACAACTAGACGACAAAAGGTGAAGATCTCTTTCTCGCTCTCGAATTCATGTTTTTTGTTTGGTTGTTATATGCTTGACTAATTAGAACACTTAAGCTCGATAATGTCTATGAGGTTACGGCTGTTTTAGCATTTCTATTAAATTAGTTAGTCATGTTTGTAATAAATTGTTCTACTTTTCGGTAAAAGTAGTCTTGCGTTCGACCTTAGTTGGCATGAACTAATATATTGTTGGACTATTAAATTTGGATTAGGCCAGTGAAAAATTCAATGTTGCAATAGACATACTTGTCATAATCAGTAACTTGTAATCCAAATTATAATATTATTTTATCAAATTTCTCATGTCAAGCTTTTACGACTTGTTTAAGTCCATAAAAAGACTTAAAAAATTTACAAACTTTGTTCTCACTTACATAAGCTATAAATCCTTCAGCTTGATCCATATAAATTTCTTCTTCTTGATTATCATAAAGAAAATCAATTTTACGGTCATTTGATGAATCGTAAAATCATAATATAGACGTCAATGCTAAGAGCACTTGAATAGTAGTCATACGAGACATTGAGAAATAAGTATCGAAATAGTATATTACTTCCTTTTGTTTAAACCTCTTGGCAACTAATCTGACTTTATATTTATCAATGAAATCATCTGGTTTTAATTTTCTTTTTAAATATTCATTTTACAACCGATTGTTAAACAACCTGAATGAAGATTTACCAACTCTCATGTCCCGTTTAAGACAATAGAGTACATTTCGATCTTAACTGTATCATTCCAATACTTTGCTTCGGATAAAGTCATAACATCCTTGAAAGTACTTGGAACACCCTCAAAGTGGTATGTGATGTAATCACTTCCCAAATGCTTGACAATTCAAGATCGATTGCTTCTTCTAGGTTCAATTTCAACTTGAGAAAACTCAAATTCGGTAACTAACAGACTTGCCCTCACATTTGTAATTCATTCCACATGCTCATGGATGAAACCAAACGTAGAGGGATCAACTGAAGATGAAATTTGTTAAGGAACTTCAAATTTCATGGGAAATACATTCTCAAAAAATGTGGCATCACGAAATTCAACAATTGTGTTAACATCTATGCTAGACATCTTGGACTTGATTACCACGAATCTGTACACATAGTTATTTAATCACGTATCCAATAAATATTAATTGCATCAACGATCCTGGGACCAAGTTTTTTCCTCTTATGTTCAAATATTAACATTTTTGCAAGACAACCCCAAACTCTTAAGATATTTAAGATTAAGTTTTCGACTATACCAGAGTTCGAACAGACTATCCTCGTTAAGTTTTTGAGGAACTTTACTCAGAATATGACAAACCGTATTCAAAGCTCCCCCCTACATATATTTTGGTAATCCTGAACTCTCCAATAATGCATTAATCATATCAGATAATATTCTATTTTTTCGCTAAGTAATCTCATTAGATTGTGGAGAATATGACATCGTGACCTCATGAACTATGTCAGGATCTTGACAAACTTGTTCGAACAAGTTAGACGTATATTCACCACCTCTATCGGAGCTTAACCTCTTACATTTTTTTTCTAGTTTGTGTCTTTGTTTCGTTCTTAAAAATAAGGAACTTAGATAACACTTCTTCATTACTTTTCAAAAGATAAACATAACAATATTTTGAACTTTCATCAATGAAAGTGATAAAATATTTTTTCTTATCCATAGTTTCTTTTCAGTTAGTGTATTTGCTTCGTTCTTAAAAATAAGGAACTTAGATGGCTTTTTTTCATTACTTTTCAAAAGATAAACATAACAATATTTTAAACTATCATCAATGAAAATGATAAAACATTTCTTATTATCCTTATTTAACACGTCATTAAATTCACAAGTATCAATACGTATCAGATCTAAAATAGTAGTATTTCTAGTCACAGAATGAAATGTCTTTTCAGTTGTTTAGCTTGTACACACGCTTAGACATATTTTATTTTCAATGACATACTTAGGAATCATATCAAAATTCATGATTTTTTCAAACATTGATAATTCACATGTCCTAAACGTCTATGTCAAACATCACAAAATTCAATGGAATAAATACTAGGAGCAAATACATCTTTAACGAAAACAACATTACGATTATAAAAAACATGTTCAACATGAATTAAAAAACAACACAAAACAAGTACTCATTGTCAATAAAAGTACTAGAAAAAATAATCACAACTTTGTTACATTTAAAAGTCACTTCATACCCTCAACTACCAGACACAAACCACTAATAATATTGTGACGAACAACAGACACATGATGCATCCTGTGCAGCGAAAGAACTCGTCCTGAATGTAACTTCAAGTCGATATGTCCAACACCAAGCACATTTGCAACATTTTCATCGGTCATCGTCATAGATTTTCCATCAACAAGCTGGTAACAGAAACATTATCTTGTCAGCACATACATGCACGTTAGCCTCAGTGTCAACCAACCACTCATGTAGTTCGTAAATGGAAAGAACTTGACGATCAACAGAAACAAACTTGTTGTTGGTCTCATCTACGTCAGTCAATACATTGACATGTGGAGTCGAATCAACGATACATTGTTGGCGTTTGACTTTCTTGGAAGGATATTCCTTAGCCTAGTGCCCAACCTGTCCATAATTCCAACATGGTTTGTTTGTTGGCTTTTTCCGAATTTTGGCCTTATGTTTGATCTTGTTAGAAGATTGTGATGGTTTTCTTTTAATATGCGACCTAGATGAGGATCCAATTAATACGTTTGTTTTTTGTTGGAATTCTACACGCACCATTGATTTTTCACCCCGATGTTCTTCCTCGATTGCAATAACAACACCATGATATCATCTATAGTCAATTTTTCTATCATATGCTTAAGAGACATACCAAAGTCATCGCATGACCGATGTAACTTTTCTACGATGGACATTACTAGAAACTTCACAAGAAGATTCATGTCCGCCTCTTTTAAGCCATGGATCAGAATCATGAACTGATGGACATGTTCATGAATTTTAGTAAGAGTGTATACTCTGAATGTGTTCGAGTTCTTAGAACAAGATGATAATAGTGCATCTTTGGAGAAGCTCAACTATGTGAATGCAATTGTGTAGCCGCAATTAGAGGAATGTGGGTCATTCCTTGAAGGCATTCATGAAACAGAATTTCGATGCATAACCATAAAGGGTCAACCCTGTAGATTGCAGTATAATCTGCTTAGTGTTGTTCTCATGGACATCTCCACATAAAATGTTCAAGTTTAAGACTTCGTTTCACTTAGTTCATGTAGGGGGAAAGTTGAAGGGTTTAGGTAGTGGTTGAAATCCGAAAGGCGTCATTACTGAAGGTACTATGCTGCAACGTTTGGTCGCTCAATCAACAATGAATTTGTGGGGGATTGTTGGACTATTAAATTTGGGTTATGTCCATGAACAATTTAATTAAAAAATCTAATGTTGAAGATGAGAGTTATTGTGTCATTTGCTCACATTTCTTTTGTCACATACGGGAGAACATGAGAAGTTGGAATATGTTATTAAACATTTACTTCCCATTACCCTTTGATGGTAGAAAGATATGATGATAGAATGTTCCACACGCACACGTGCGCCCGTCCAGTCTGGGGCAGGGTGGTGGAGAATTTGGGGGAAATTAAAGGTTTTAGCCTCAGAGTGATAGAAATATATTTTTGGTCTTCAATTTGATTGCATATTGCATTTAAGTCCCTGACGGTTACAAAAGTGGATATAAATCACGTTTGGTTTCCTCCAAGAACCACACATTCCTTTTACTCTCTCTCTCTCGAAACAAAAATCATTTGTCTTTGGCGATTTTGCTCATCTGATTTCAGGGTTCTCCGGTGATCAAATCGAGTAAGGTTTCACTCTGCTTTTGTGATTCGTCGGATCCAGCCTGTGCGTATGCCTGACGAATGAACTGTTATATCCTGGGAGAAAAACGGCAGACTCGTCGCACTAGTACGTAGGGGCGATATTTTCTGTAAGGCAAGTCGGAATTCAACGGCTCGGTTGAAAGGTCATTCTGATCTTTACTTTTTGTTGTTTATTTTCTAAACAAGTTACTTGTTGATTTTGTCTGAATTCTGCTAATATTTTATTCGATATGTGTAACGTATTGTATTACACAGTAATATTTGTAATCGTTACGACACATATGATCCAAGAATATATATTCTAAAAAAACGTAAGTTCAAGACTGTCTTAGTCCAGCGTCAATTCTGATTAATATGTCGACTTGAAATTTGGAATGAATTGGGTTTTCAAGTAAAAGGCGTATGATTTTTAATATTTTTTATAGCATATTTATTCTCTCGAATGGACTTATGTCACTATGGTTAATTAATATTACATGCGATTGGTTACATGCTGCATACTATAATAAAACTTACAGAGAACTCGCACTCTTGACTTATATCCCTAGGTGAGTATAAGTTTTGTTGGAATACAAATTCACAACGAGATTTCCAGATGGACCACCAAAGATACGCCATCGCTGGAAATCTTCCCACTGATTTGGAAGTAGTATATGATGTAATAATATTAGTGAAAAATTCTTGAATCCCATGCCAGATGCCAGCCTGCGTATATCTTCTGGGTACGAGAACAGCCGAGGAATAGATGATAGGAGTCCTATTTTTGATGGTATATTTTTTGGAAAGAAGTGGGTGTTCAAGTAAATAACATCACGAATGAACAACGTGGATCACAAAATCACACTCGAGCTTGTGTGGGAGCACATTGTGATTGGGACACGTATCGTACAAGCCAGGGTTCTTCACAGTATCATTGTATGGTTTAGTGGACCACCAATGATGGCTGAATTCTTGATTTCAAATCAACTTCATAGCTTCTCTTATCTAAAACATAGCCGTAGGGGTGTCAGTGGATATTCAAATATCCGAGCATCCGTCCGTATCCGTATTCGAATTTGAACATTCGATCCGAGAAAAAATATCCGTTAGACCGTATTCATATCCGATCCGTAAAGTCGTGGAGCGGATATGGTTATTAGTACATCCGATCCGTATAATATCCGATCCGGGATCGAATATCCGTAGTTCAACATCTATATTTGTATATGTATTATATATAGTTATTCTTTAAATTAATGATATATAAGTTAGGTATTTTTTCTATAAATTACCTAAATATATAAACTATTCTAAATTACTACCCCTAAAGTACTAATCCGATTAATATCCGCTTCGGAACTACATATCTGTATTTCAACATTTATATCCATATTTGTTTTATATACTTATGCAATACATTATTATACCTAGAAGTATTCATATTTCAACATTGTGTGATTATATTTTGAATATATATTTTAAATTTATTTATTCAAATAAAAATACATCTACTGATCACATTTATTCAAGCATTGAATATTTCTCATTTTCAGAATATGGAGTTAGAAGTTAAGATAAAGTAAAATAATATTTGAAACCAAATAAAGTTATAAATGTGACTATGTATAAGAATTTGTCTAAGTGAAAATAAAAAAATGTTATAAGGTTGGGAATTATGTTTACGGATGCGGATATTATCCGTATCCGCTCCGAATCCGTCAAATATCCGAACGACTATAGACTTTTCATATCAGTAAACAATCTGTATCCGTATCTGAATCCATAAATTTCATGCAGATACGAATATGGATATACCTATATCCGGTCCATATCCGATCCGTTGACACCCCTACATAGCCCAGTCTCATAATTTTTTTTTTGATAATACAGCCTCTTCAAATATATTTTAATAATAAAGCCTCTTTAACATATTGTGGTTTAGTTTCATGCATGGCCGAGATATGATATGACCATCGGCCGATGAATTTGCCACATATTTGAGTATGAAGGTCCGGCCATATATAAAATAAGGTTTGAATAAAAAGGTTTATTATAGGCTTTTAGAATGAAAATTTAGTGGCAAAGCTCATAGATTTGGAATGAAAACCGTATTTCGTTGAGAATCCTAAGGGGGTGTTTGGTTGACTGGGATGGAATGGAATGGAATGAGAATCTCATACCAGGCTAGAATGGATTCTCATTCTATGGTAGGTAGGTAAGGTTCTAATTCCTAAGTATGGACTGGAATGGATTCTAATTCTGGACCCAAAATAAACAAACCAAACACCAGAATGGAATGAAATCCATTCCATTCCAGGTACCCCCAACCAAACACCCCCTTATTACTTTGCACTTGAGCACGCCATATATCCTTCACTTATGCTCTTTTTTTATGACCGTTAGTTTCATATGAAAATCACCTGGTCGACGAATTATAATGTGTATGTTTTTTTTCATATGAAAAATAAATAAATGTAGCTTTGGCATTTTAAAACTTAGCTAAACTAAAAGGTTTTGCTTTTTTGCTTTTTAAAAACTATAGTGGTGTTATGGATACACTGATCTTTTTTGTATGAAAATTTAGGAAAAAATGCTTTCTTAAAATATTAATTAATTCAAATAAAAAAGTGGTTAAGGGCTGTCAACTCTATATTGAACTAGAAACTCGACTTAATAAAAGTTTCACTTTGATTTAGCTTGAAAATAAAGGACATAAGTGAAAAATTAAAAAGCCCTCAAATTTGCATTGGAAACGAGCCACCTCAAACTCGAAATTTCTCTAGCTCGACTTGATGGCTTGACCAGAGATTTTATTGTGTAATTTGTATTTATTTTTTGATATTGAGCAATAATATACAGTAATATGCAAGACTCGTAATATTGGTTTGACTCGCTCGTTTACACCCATGGTTTGCTATTTTATAGGGTATTTTGCTTGGGTGCACTTTGAAAAGAACAATTTACTTGTTCACACTCATGTTTCAGGAGATCTCATTTTGCACATCTTTTCTGCTTTTCTTTACTTGGGTGTAAACGAGTCACCTACGCAATCAGTGACTCATTCCATCACATTTTCCGTTAGAAAATTTTCAAAAAATGCCTCCTAAAGTAAAAATACATTAATATTAAATAAAAAATACAAAACATACAAAAACCAAAACCCGTTATCACTTCTTTATCCTCTCTCTTTAGTTTTTTCTTTCCTCTCTTTTCTTCGATCTCGCTTCTCTCTCATCTCTCTCCAATTCTCCCCTCTCCCTCTCTCTCCCTATGTTAAAATGTGTGGATTTGGAGAGAGAGAAGTGAGATCTGAGAAGAGAGAGAACTAGAGAGAAAGGAGACCTTGAGAGAGAGAGAGAGAAGTGAGGAGAAGAGAAAGAATTAATAACGATGTGAGATAGAGGGGTTGGGTAACTTGGGTTTTTTTCTTTTTAAATTTTTTATTAACATTAAGAAATTTTTAAATATTTTATGAGGTGTTTTTTGTAAATTTTCTAACGGAGAAAAGTACGAAATTAGTCTTACTAACAGCTTAGGTGTGTGCAAGTAAAGAAAAGAGAGAGATGCAAATTGGATATTTTCTGAAACACAAATGCACGCAAGTAAAATCGTTGTTTTATGTATGTAGTAAAGAATTGGTAACTCACGTGAAGTGACTTGCCAAAAAAAACCACGCGAGTGCCCTAAAATTGGCAACTCACACATTGACCTATTTCGAAATGGGTCGTTATACATGGACGCGGGCGTCCGTGACGCGCCCTACGTGGCACCCAAAAAGTTGTCGAGTCAGCGTCTAGTCGCATTACCATGTCACCCTTTCGAAACGCGCCTTAAATTGTATTTTAATTTTTTTTTGACGGTTTTCGAAAAACGGCGGTTGCTTTCCTGATAAGACAGCGGCAGACTCCCCACGAACGACGATTCCGATACCAAGGTAGATACCAAATATCCAGACCGAAAAAGGGAGAGTCCCACTTTCTTTCTCGTTGGATTACCTGTGAACGGAGGAAGCGTACCTGTGAACCTATTCCAGCTTTCTTTCTTCCCCTCTAAACCATAATGGATTCTTTGACTCCTGCCGTCGATAGCGAACATGTCCCAGAACCGGTGGGTCTATATTTTTTCTTCCCTTGGTCGTTCTTTTTTTGATGAACTTTCGTTTTTTCAATTTTTTTGTTTTAGGGAACCACCTACTACTTCCGGGAATCCCGGTGCTCCTGGACGGCCATCCAAAAGCAGTTTGACAGGATGAGGAAGGTTGAGAAGGAGGTTTTCCGGAGCACCCCCTTCGGTTACTTCCTAGACCTTCCTAACATTACTACGGACAACGAAATAGTCGGTTGGTTCGTCGAACACTACGATGCGGGAGAGGTGGGGCTGAGAATAGGATCAGGGGTAGTTCCACTTACACCGGAAGACGTTGCCCTAATTTTGGGGTTACGTATGCATGTGAAGCCCGTGGTGATGGAACCATTGGGTGTACAGAGGCGAGAATGAGTGAACCTTGACAACACACAACTTTTAGGTCATATGATGGCAAACAGTACCATGGGCGACACGGAGGAGTACGTTCGTCTCCTGATTTGTTTCATCTTCAACCATTTTTTGTTCTATGATGGAACACTTCGACCGAGGCAATGGTTCATGCACCATTTGAGGAACATCAGACGCATAAACAGATACGCATGGGCAAGTGCAGTTCACGAAGCCCTGGTTAGGGGCCTGGAGAAAGCCAGCTTAGAACTGCAGGAGAGAAGAAAGGCAGGGAACCTCATTATGAGGCAGGGGAACGTCGACGGTTGTGTGGCAATACTACATGTAAGTATTATTTGGTTTTTTTTGTCTGTTCAGATTAAGTGGTGTGTCTGTTCGGATTAAGTGGTGTGTTTGTTCGGATTAAGTTTTCTGTCTGTTCGGAATATGTTGTGTGTCTGTTCGGTTTATGTTGTGTGTTTGTTTGGATTAAGTTAGGTGTCTGTTCGGAATATGTTGTGGGTCTGTTCGGAATAAGTTGTGTGTCTGTTCGGAATAAGTTGTCTGTCTGTTCGGATTAAGTGTTGTGTCTGTTAGGATTAAGTGTTGTGTCTGTTCGGATTAAGTTGTGTCTGTTCGGATTAAGTTAGGTGTCTGTTCGGATTAAGTTGTGTGTCTGTTCGGAATAAGTTGTGGGTCTGTTCGGAATAAGTGTTGTGTCTGTTCGGATTAAGTGTTGTGTCTGTTCGGATTAAGTGGTGTGTCTGTTCGGAATACTTTGAGTGTCTGTTCGGAATAAGTTGTGTGTCCGTTCGGAATAAGTTGTGTGTCTGTTCGGATTAAGTTAGGTGTCTGTTCGGAATATGTTGTGGGTCTGTTCGGAATAAGTGGTGTGTTTGTTCGGATTAAGTGGTGCGTCTGTTCGGATTAAGTTGTGTGTCTGTTCGGAATATATTGTGGGTCTGTTCGGAATAAGTGTTGTGTCTGTTCGGATTAAGTGATGTGTCTGTTCGGAATACGTTGAGTGTCTGTTCGGAATAAGTTGTGTGTCTGTTCGGAATAAGTTGTCTGTCTGTTCGGATTAAGTGTTGTGTCTGTTCGGATTAAGTGTTGTGTCTGTTCGGATTAGTTCTGTCTGTTCGGATTAAGTTAGGTGTCTGTTCGGATTAAGTTGTGTCTGTTAAGAATATGAACGTATGTCTGTTGAGTCGTTCTAAACAGTTGATTTTTTCCATTTGAAGGTGTGGCTTTGTGAGAAATTCAAATTGGGGGAGCCCAGAACTGGAGTTTTTCCACAAATGAGAAGTTGGACGGAAATGTATGGGAAACGATTAACCCTGAGGAAATGGGAGGAACGTGGAATTACCCTTCCTAAGATTTACAACGGCAAGTTCGACCTGATAGGGGCTCCATCAATGAGTGAAAGGGAGCTGGAACTTATTAGTTCTGTTCGAACTCCTGTTCGAAAGGGCTCAGCTTCAACTACCAGTTTGCCAAGGCTACAACTGATAGACTGCAACATTCCATGTGACCCGCTGCTCCAAGAGTTGGAGCTCAGTGAGGTGAAGACGAACTGGCTTAGGGCCAAAGCTGCCCTAAAGAAGGCGACAGAAGAGGTTAACGACCTGAAGGAAGAACTGAGGATGACCAAGGAAGAGTGTGGGAGGCTGAAGGAAGAAATTATATATCTTCGAGGGACAGGGACCGGTGAAAATACTGGTGGGGAGAAAGACAATAGCGAGGAGGAGGAGGAAGAAGAGAAGGAAGAAGAGAGAAAGAGAGAGGAGGAGGAGAAGAGGGAGGAGGACAGGAAGAGGGAGGAGGACAGGAAGAAGGAAGAAGAGAGAAAGAGAGTTGAGAAGGAGGAAAAGAAGAAGAGGGAGGAGGAGAGGATGAAGGAAGAAGAGAGAAAGAGAGTGGAGAAGGAGGACGAGAAGAAGAGGGAGGAGGAGAAGAAGAGGGAGGAGGAGAGGAAGAAGGAGGAAAAAAGAAAGAGAGTGGAGAAGGAGGAAGAGAAAAAGAGGGAGGAGGAGAAAAAGAGGGAGGAGGAGAGAAGGAGAGTGGAGAAGGAGGAAGAGAGAAGGAGAGTGGAGAAGGAGGAAGAGAAAAAGAGGGAGGAGGAGAAGAAGAGGGAGGAGGAGAGAAAGAGAGTTGAGAAGGAGGACGAGAAGAAGAGGGAGGAGGAGAAGAAGAAGGAAGAAGAGAGAAAGAGAGTGGAAAAGGAAAAGAGGGAAGAAGAGAGCAAGGCACGGAAACCAAACTGGGACGTGAAAAGACAACGCTCGACGGCCATCGTGGAGCAGCAGATGAAGGAAGATGAACATCGGGGCAAGAAGAAGAAGGTGGAAGAAGAGCAAAAGAGAAAAGAGAGAGCGGCTCAAAGGAGCCTAAAGAAAAAAGGGAAAAAATAGAGGATAATTATAGCTTGGTTGTCCACTTAGGAGGGACAAGGCTTGATGTTGACATGGCTGCAATGGGAAGTTTGTCAGCTGATGAGGTCAACATGATATTGAACATGACGGCAGCCAACAAGGACAATAGAGAGGTCATCTGGAGAGACGATATGAGCAGCTTAACACGCACCGACCTGAAGGAACTTATAACGCATGGGATGGATATTACCGACCAAACTATCGACGCTATGCTTTCGGTTCTCGAAGAAAGACGCCCAACCCAAAAAGTTTTATGCATATCAACATTCGAGTCCAGGCGAATTTTGGGTGGCCAAGGCAGAGAAATTGAAGATTTTATCCTCCCTAAAATTGAAGGTATGTCTCCAACAGAGTCCGTAATCGCACAACCATGCTGGTCTGCAGGTCATTGGACTCTGGTGGTTGTCCAGGGCCCGTCGAAGGAGATTTTGGCGTTCAACAGTATGTCTAGGGAGCTAGAGAAAGGTGAAGATCCAGAGCAGACCATAGGCGTACATGAGTGCGCAGCAGCGGATGCGGCTGAATACTGGAGGGATCTACTAAAGGTCGACTGACCCTTGAGAATCCTCAGGAAAAATAGCGAACGACAACCACCGGGGAGCAACGATTGCGGGGCCTATGTTATATACTGGATAAGGTGCCTAATGCAAAAACTTGACCCGACGAAGGAGAAGGACCACAATAAAATCCACTGTATGAGGGGTGAATTGGCGGTCATGTTACTTAGGGACTGGCGATCGTGTGTGCAGATCTGAAGTCCATATTTTTTAGTGTTTATTTGTTTACATGTACAAATTACAAACTCTTTTTTGTGTTTATTTTTTAAAAGATGTACAAATTACAAACTCTTCCAAGACAACTTATTCCGAACAGACCACCAACATATTCCAAACAGTCCCACAACATATTCCGAACAAACACACTACATATTCTGAACAGACAGACAACATATTCCGAACAGACACTCAACGTATTCCGAACAGACAGACAACTTAATCCGAACAGACACACAACATAATCCGAACAGACCCACAACATATTCCGAACAGACACACAACATATTCCGAACAGACACACAACTTAATCCGAACAGACACACAACATATTCCGAACAGACACTCAACGTATTCCGAACAGACACACAACATATTCCGAACAGACACTCAACGTATTCTGAACAGACACTCAACGAATTCCGAACAGACACTCAACGTATTCCGAGCAGACACACAACCTATTCCGAACAGACACTCAACGTATTCCGAACAGACCCACAACATATTCCGAACAGACCCACAACATATTCCGAACAATCCCACAACATATTCCGAACAGACACACAACATATTCCGAACAGACACACAACATATTCCGAACAGACACTCAACGTATTCCGAACAGACACACAACATATTCTGAACAGACACTCAACGTATTCCGAACAGACACTCAACGAATTCCGAACAGACAAACAACTTAATCCGAACAGACACACAACATAATCCGAACAGACAGACAACATATTCCGAACAAGCACACAACTTAAACGGAACAGACACACAACTTAATCCGAACAGACACACAACATATTCCGAACAAACACACAACTTATTCCGAACAGACACTCAACGTATTCCGAACAGACACACATCATATTCCGAACAGACACACAACTTAAACCGAACAGACACACAACTTAAACAGTTAAATACGAACTGAAAGTGTATAACAACCATTTACAGATCAAAACAGATTAACAATTAGAAGTTTCTTGGATTTACAAGAACTGAAAATAACAAGAAATATTAAATTAAGGAGGAAGTTCCTCGTAATACAAATTCATGTCTCAATCAGAGAAATCAGGATCCCCGGGTTTTGGTGCGACTTCGTGAAGCGAAGATGTAACCTTCATCTTGAACTTTATCTTCTCTTGTTGGACGTGATTTTTATGGCTTTTTTAATTATCTTCTCAGCTAAAGACACTCGACGTCTAGTCGGCGGTCTTCCTACACGTCTGACATTATCTGGATTAAGAACCGATGTACTCGTAGACTCAGGTTCATCAAGTCGAACCAAGAAGTGGGTAGTGTGCATACGTGCCTAAAGCATTTCAATACACTTCACGGCCTCAATATACCTTTCGTGGGAAATGAAGGCTTCCTGTGCTATCCAAACGGCACGACCCATGATGTCGTCGTGACGACGAAGCGCATCCTTCTCCATTACGCCATCGTCTGGGTACATCTTATCTCGATAGCTCCTTCGAATATCCTTCCGCCATCGATTAACGATGTAAGAGTCTGGGAGCAATGCATTAGGATTTAAGCGTCCAAGTACCACAAAAACGTGGCAGCATAGAAGGCCAACGTGCTGAAACATTCTACAATCACATGTGAAGTTCATGGATATGTTTTGTACTAGGAAACGTTTCGACAGTAGCTGCTGACCAGCCAAAACACGTTCAGATACCTTGTACTGAAATGTGTCATTCGTATTGAACTCCTCCGTTATATCGCAGTATATCATCTTCCCAATTTCTAACTGCACTTTCTTGAAGACCCCTACCGTATACAACTCGCTCATCTGTCTCTCGAATGGATAAATTGAAACCAACTGGGGTCTCTTATGAAGACAATCAAAATCTGATTGAGCTTCCTTCTCGTACTTATGGCGGAACGCAAGTTCGTATTGTTGAACAAACTGCTTAAGGGTGGTCTTCGAAGTAAGATACTTGTCGAAAACGGCGTTCATACTCTCGCTTCTCTGAGTAGATGTCATTCCCGCGAAAAAACTATCACCAACAAATGCAGGTATCCACGACTCTCGGATTGCATAAATTGATTTGAGCTAGCTATGGTTATGCAGGTCAAAATCAAGAAGGAAACCCTGCCAATTACGATCAAATTCTGCTGGGGTTTTGGAATCATATACAATCAATTTCAGATCAAATAACATGTGCTTCCGATACTGCATCGGCAACTTCAAGGGAGCTTTGTTCATTATGTGCCATATACAGAATCTGTGTCTTGAATCTGGGAAGACATTCCTTACAGCAGCTGTAATGACACCACATTGATCTGTTATTATGGTTGGGGGGTATATCTGCATAAGGGGGCAATTTAAAAGGAGTGAGTCATATATTGAAAGGTACAAAATCCTACTTTGAAAACTTTAACCGAACAGACCCACAACTTAATCCGAACAGACTCACAGCTTAAACCGAACAGACCCACAACTTAATCCGAACAGACCGACCACTTAAACCGAACAGACCCAGAACTTAAACCGAACAGACCCACAACTTAAACCGAAAAGACAGACAACTTAATCCGAACAGATCGACCACTTAAACCGAACAGACCGGCCACTTAAACCGAACGGACCCACAACTTAAACCGAACAGACATACAACTTAATCCGAACGGACAGACAACTTAATCCGAACAGACAGTCAACTTATTCCGAACAGACAGACATTTTTTTCCGAACAGACCCACAACTTAATCCGAACATACCCACATCTTAATCCGAACAGACGAACAACTTAATCCGAACAGTCAGACAACTTAATCCGAACAGACAGTCAACTTATTCCGAACAGACAGACAACTTAATCCGAACAGACCCACAACTTAACCCGAACAGTCACACCACTTAAACCAAACAATCAACCCACTTAAACCGAACAGTCAAACCACTTAAACCGAACAGTTCCACCACTTAAACCGAACACATAAATAGCTTAAACTGGACAGTCACACCTTACCGTTCATGCACGACAACCATGTTTGGAACAACTATATGTAATTTTCAGTGGTCTCAGAAGACAGCCAAACGCAACCGAGCAAAACTGACTCGAAATGGTGATTAACTCCTACAAATGGGGCAAAAGGCATGTCGTATTTGTTTGTAATGTAGGTGGTGTCGAAACATATTGCGTCTCCAAAGTATGAATATGCAGCTTTAGAACGACAGTCAGCCCAAAACACATTCCGTAGTCTTCCTTCGTCATCCATGTCCATTACATAGAAAAACATGGAATCAATCTTCTACATCCTAATGAAATAGTTCTGAAGAGCTTGTGCATCACCAGGTCCCATCTTTAAATTTCTGACTTCGTTTACAACATTCATGCACATAGAACGATCTAAAATCAGACGCAAAATGTTGAACTTCAATTATGTTAGGCAGAAAGAACACAAACCTTAAATCCCTTTCGTTGAAAGTCAATTTGTCATGACCTCCAGCCTCGGCCACAAAAGATCGCATGGTCTTAGCAGTCGATATCCCAGCACTATCATTGCACGATATGCGTGCTTTGGCGGCCTCAGGGACGGTTCGTTTTTGTCTGAGAAAACGCATTTGCTCCTTTTCAAGCATGACGTAGTTATGTTTAAGATCCACAAAGTTAATGTGGTAACCCCTTGCTGGGTTTCCGGAGACCCTTATCCGAGCAGTGCATTGGACTCTACTGGATATAACCTAGGCTTCAATTTTCCTTGCCCTTGGTTTGGTGGTGTCGTGCCCTCCTTGGAGCAAGTCAGCGTGGCCCGTATAACAACATCACGATCGTAATGAGATTGCCTTGTCTTAACACCAAAACCACAAGAATCGGCATAAGCCACGTAAAATGTTTTGGCTTCTTCGAAAGAAGGAAAAAACATCTCCTCCTTAGGAACGTTTGCCGGCTGCTCCACTTGGGGGGGGCACATGAACGATTTCCATTGGATTACAGAGGAAGGACCACAGAAGAGAATGGAAGAAAAAGGAAGACACATCTTGAGATGAATAACAAGTCTTCTGCTGTGTAGGAGCGCCAAAATGATGAAAGAAGGGAGTGATTGGAGACGCATTAATGAGGGATGGAGGGAGGGATGGAGAGATGTAGACATTTGTACGGATAACCAAAGTATTGAGGAATAAAATAAAAAAAGTAACTTTTTTCTGTGCTGACATGGAGAGTGTCACGTAGGGCGCGTCCGTGACGTCAGCGTCCGTCTATCATTTTCCTTTCGCAATATATCTTCTTACTATCATTAGTCTTTTTTTCCACCTACATAGTACATACTCCTCATTAGTCGTTATTAAAGACTGATTGAGGCCAGACTAAATGAGTTCTATGTTAGTGGGCTTCATTAGGCCCAAGCTCCGTTTTGTATGGTTGTGATCTTTATTCCGAAGGTGAGTTGTTCTTGATCGCAATAACAAACTATAGGTTAACTAACTCTTCTCAAGTACAAATACGAGATGATACCACCAAGCCTCTCATTCTTAGAGAACTAATCCTAAATCTAGGGATTTTATCAGTTACTATACTCTCACACATACTCGTAGCTGGGGTGAAACTTTGTGTCCGAAATCCGTCTGATTCCGTATTCGAAATCAAAAGATTTATACGAGAGAAAAAAAATCGCAACCGAAGTTGTTTTCGGATATAAACATCCGGAAAAAAACGAAACGAATATAAATATTAGTACATCTGATTCGAATAATATCAGCTTCGTATTTTATATGCACGTATAAATAAAAATAAAATATATAAAGCATATATGAATTAAATTATATTATTTATATTATGTTTAATATTTTTTCACGTAGGCCAAAAATAAAAGACTGAGATTTATTCTTGTTTAGTAGTATTACCTGAAAACGATGTTCAATCAAAAAAATATTTTCAAGTCTATTCAGATTTTTTAACAAATTCAGATATCCTAATTCGGAATGGATTTTGAACTTCGTTCGGATATGAATCCGACGGATACGAATTCAGATCCTTTCCTCATAAATCCGATCAGATTCGAATATAAGTAAACAAATGAATTCGAATTCGAATACAGACACATTCACTTCGTATCCGCTCTGTTTTCACCCCTACTCGTAGCCGCCATATATATGCTTATTAATGGTCAGGTAATGTGTTGATGCAAGTGTATATTTCAACTAGCTTGTAGCCTAGCTATGGTATGAATTCGAATATGCCCAACTTTTCGGTTTAGAAAATGGGTACGAAAAGGCTACAACCGTATGAGCTCTATATCCGTCTCATTTATACCCTAATGATTCAAAATCACAACTTAATGACAAGGTCGGAACCTAAGAGTATTGAAGTTGCCGAATAGGAGTCTCAAACTCCTATTTTGGTTGTGAAGTCTCAAACTCGATCATCTCTCAAAGCCAGAGGAGTATGAATCGGGAATTATAGTGTAACTTCTTTAAGATGGATGTTCTTAAGATGCATTTACACGAAGATAAAACCCCCACAAACAATATCACGGGAGATTTCAATGATATGGTAAGAGCTGATCCATCATTACCAACGAAGTTGAAGCTTGTGTTGCATTGGTGTTAATTGTTGACTACCAATTGTAGTACGATTGTTCTAATATAATGCACGAGTGACTCAAAAGGTTCCTCTTCTTGACGATTCAAACATAGATACACACTGATACATCAAATCTAATAAATAAAAAAATAAAAAGAATACCACTTGGACCGTACAACCCTGAAATGGACAGCACTCACCCATTCTTTGCAGGAACATCGAGAAAAACCACAACTTTAACTCCGTAATTATTCCCAACGCCGAGGTTAGTTCCTAAAGTATGATAATCACTTAACCACCCCCACGCAGTGACGCACCAACCAACGGCTTATTCACTTCGCGTCCGTTTTCTATAAATACGCATTTCCTCTTCGTTTTTTCCTTGTTTAGGCTCTTCCTAAGGAAAGGAAGTCGGAATCCGATTTCCGGGAAGTAAACCCACGAAAACCAACAACAAAAACTTGGAATCTTCTGGAAGAAGTAGAATCCACATTCCTGTGATTCCGGCTTCCACCAACGGACTATATAAAGCCCAACTAGCATTGGTCCCGCACATTTGGAAAACACGCACTCCTCGTTTCCCACTAGTGGGAGCACTAGTGTTTTGGGGAGAATTGGGCGTTTCGGATCGAATTCGAAGCAATCGCAGAGGATCGAAGGTACGATCCGATCGCTCTTCTCCACTCCCACTTCTGTTTGGATTCAACGATTGTGTTTTTTCTTCTTTACTTTCTAGTTTTGGTTGTTTTGCTCCAAATCTGGGTCTCGTCGTTTGAACGTAGATCAGTAGATACAGTTGGTTGAGATTTTTGATTTTCCGTAAAGATCTACGCATCGGATCGATTGCTCTGCTCCACTGTTCTAAATCAATCTAAGTTCGTTTGTTTCTCATTGTTTTGAGCCTAATCCTTCACCGCATTGGTAGAATCATTCTGATTTCTAAGTTTTTCCTGCGATTCCGGTTTATATTTTTTTTATCGGATCCGGTTTGTGGAGACGTTTACCGTGATGTTCATAGATTAATCGATACCATTCGTTACCTCTTCACTCTAACCACCGAGCCAGTGTTAAAATCAAGCGTTCTAGTTTTGTTCTGTTTTTTTCTCCCGAAATCAACCCTCACATTGTTAAATCCCTGATGTTTTAAGGTTACGTTTCCGTAATCGAGGTTTATAAGTGGAATTTTATGCTTCGGAGAGCACTCTCAGATGTTACGCTTCGATTTTTGGATTTTTACCGATCGTCATTAGGTTGATCGGTTGGTTACTTGATTGTGTTTTTGTCTGCAAATGTGTTGTTTTTCCCCCAGCTTTGCTCGAATCGTTGAAGGAAGATCGGGATTCGAAGAAGAGGGGTGGGGTTTTGCTGTCGTTGCTTGGAATCCGTGTTTGTCTCAAAAAATACGAAAGTGATATTCCTGATTTGAGTTTCTCGAACCTCGTGCTCTCTTTTGCTTCTGCACAGGAAACTTCTTTTGGCCAATGCTGTCGTTTATGCTTTAAAGGGTCCGTTTGGGAAGTTTGAGTTTGCCGTTGCGGAGTTTTAGGGGTGAGTTTTAAAATTCGAGGTTTGGCTGTGGTTTGGTGCAAAACTCAAAATAGGTGTGGTACTCTTGGCAAAAGAAAACATTAGTTACCTATAAGTTCATAAACTAATATAAGAAATTACCCTAGTTGATTATGATACTTAAATGATCTGTTGTGGTAAAATATGAGAAATTACTTAGTTTGTAAAATGAATCAAAGAAACTATCTAAGTTGATTACGATTGATGAAATTGGCTAGATTGTGCGTAAATAACCAACAACATGATAAATTTACTTAGGGAATAGTTGAAATAAAAAAATTCAATATTAAGGTTATATACTTATATAAGTAACGAAAACGTGTGTTTCGCAAATAGCAGGTCCGGATGAGAGTTATCTGTGACGCAAATTTACACTTGCACTCAAACCTCTAGCTCCCAAACCTACCATCTCTACAAAGTTCCGTTTGAAACCAAAAGGTAAATTTTGGCGTCACCAACGATTAATTATAGAAAACGCCACTGTATAACGTGAACCCAAAATAAATAGTTTTTATTGCTCGGATAAACTTATTTAGATGTTGCTTTTTGTATGCGTCAGATTTTGTTTCAAGTTTTTTCATCAGGCAATGATTAAATTCATTAGAATAATGTATGTTAGTTATCTTATTCAAATTTACGAGTTTGTCCTTCATGAATCATGATGGAGGTGCTACAACAAAATATGTATGGCACTATGGGCCTAGGCAGTTTTTTTGTTTGTTTTGTTTTTGATAAAAACATATTCTCAATTGAGAAGTTCTTTAACATATCTGAGCTACAACATCTAAGCTCGTCCATCTACAAAAGTGGTTATGCTACTCGTAAATACAAAATCACAGTATTTCATACTGTTATTTGATTAACTTATTCCACGTCAAACTTCTGATTAACTGTTTTACTTCAAATATTTTCCTTTTGGAGTTTCAGTTCTGAACTACAAATTTTCTTCATAATATTCTATGCCTTGTTCCCTGGAGAAATTAAATAAGATCTATTTCAGTGCTCGCTAATTCCCCTTGTGAAATTTAAAATAATCCACATCCTTGTCCTAAGAACCTATAACTATAATCTAAAAAAAATGCCAACAACTTATGATTTGAAATCATTTTCCTGAAAGCAAAAGTTGAGCACATGCTGTTCAATACACCTTTATATCGGAAGGTATATAACTATATATTAGTGTGACAGTAACTTTATTCTTTAGTTAGATTAATTAGGTTTTGAAGTTTTATCTATGTCTCATACGTTACAAGCCATTTATTACTTATGAAGCTCAAATAAAGTTTCTTCTCCTAGAAGATAAATTGGAGATCCTACTATGCTTGGATGATCAATTGATCATAATCCCTTCACATGACATCCTGTTCGCTGTAGTTCTATTTCCTACAAACATGAACTTTTATTTCGAATCCAGGTTGACAAAGAGAAAATCAATGTTATTTTCCAATATATTTTAATTGTGTTTCAAACAGGGGCATTGAGATAATCTGAGTAGCAAGTGAAGATGCTGACATGTATAGCATGCTCCAAGCAGCAGATGGGGGACGAGGGTGAGGATGGCGGTCGTGAAACTACAAGTAACAAAGACCCAGTCAAAAGCCTGAGTTCTCAGGTTCGACCACACTTCCACTGCCTGTCCCCTGTTCACATTCCATTAACGTCTGATCTATCTCTCTCTTCACTCATATCTTATGACTTTGCCGTTGCTTTTCTCCACTCACCAGTCAATCGTTATTATTGTTTCTGTCATCTTTAATCTCCTTTACCAAGATTAAAGAAAACAGACTAGACCTCTCCCCACCGTATCAATTTGAAATAAAGAGTAATGAAGAAAAAATGAAGATGAAAGAAACAGAATTTACCGATCTAGAAGCAAAGTTGAATTCCAGGCATCGAAATTGAACCTAAATATTCGTTGCTACGTGAACCATAGTTCTACATTCGTTGTAAAGAGACCAAATCACTTCTATGATAAAGTTGACTTGAGAACCCCACTTACGTAAAATGGTCGAACTAAATCTATCAAGTTCCCACCTCCAGTGGGGACCCCACTTTACGAAAGTTAAAAAAGAATAAGGTTCAACTGAGAAGTAGGAACAATGCATCTTTTATTGTAATGCAGTAGATTTTAAACTAGCCAACTAGTGTAAGCCTTATCAATGTGAGGTATCTTTTGTTGCAAATGCCAAAAGAAACATCTGTCCTTTTTTTAAAAATAAGTGACAGGATTTAATTTAATTATTAATGTGGATTATGAATCCGTATTTCATTAATCACAGGTTGATATAATCAAACTCATTCCCACTCCATCCAACTAGTACCTTGACCACCTGCTACTTTTGCCTTCATTCATTTCCTACTATATCCCGAGAGAGTTGGACCATCATCTTCTGTAACTTAAACACGTAAACAACAAGTCCTATATGTGCCAGAGAGCGTGCTTCTTCTTTCTCATCTTATGTCTCCATTTAAGCATAGCAGCCAAAGCTGGCCCAATGGTTCTGTATGCGTGGAAACGGGTACAGTTTATTTAGGCCTCGTTAATGATCTACCAACCACACCTTTACTGTTTTACAGACATCAGATACTGTTAATTTTGTAGATAAAGGACATGGTGTTGAAGCTCTCTGGCGTGTACCGGCAAGGCAAGCCCGGTGGTCCATCTTCCTCCAGCACTTACAGGAAAAATCAGCATATCCGTTATGACAGTTCAGGTTCTATTGGCGTACATACCAAGTACTACTCTTCCCTCAATGGGAAAGGAGGGAGTTCAAGCACCATACCATCATGGGATTTGGGTGGAATCAGCACAGCTGGAGGTAGTAAGGCTTCCGAGACGTGGTTTCCAAGCGGTGAGATCCCAGCAGGGTTAGACACACTCGAGGACGAGGAAGAGCCTAAAGAGTGGGTGGCCCAGGTCGAGCCGGGCGTCCACATTACTTTTCTTTCTCTGCCTCATGGTGGAAATGATCTCAAGCGAATTCGCTTTAGGTAGAATGTTCTTTTTTAGAAATAACGGTGAGGATCATAATGTTAGTGCCGATATTGATTATCAGCGTTTTTATGTCGTACAGTAGGGACACTTTCAACAAATGGCAGGCACAAAGATGGTGGGGTGAGAACTTCGACAGGATCATGGAACTTTACAATGTACAGAGGTTTAGCTGCCAAGCTCTCACTACTCCCCCTAGGTCCGAAGATGAGGTAACAGTCATGGTTATAATTTTCTTTTTATTTGAAACCAGAGAAAAATTGATCTCCAAAATTTAGGATGAACTGGACAACCTTCTAGGAGAAAACTAGTCTTATCTTCTTTTTTGATCAGTAATTAGTCTTATCATGTTGATACTACCACTTCAGGTGGTTAAATAGTGATATGCATAAATATGTCAAGCCATTATCTCAAGGACGACTAAACACATGATTTTTTCGTCAACAACGTAAGCCATTAGATACGTTACTACTCTATCTTCAGTATGGTAGTTAGAACCAGTATTATCTCAACGGTTTTGGGGTCACACCAAAACTGGGCGTTGTTAGACTTTGATTTCAGTATTAAGGATCTTTTCGATGGGGAAAGCTTAATGCCTCATCGAAAAGAATCGTCCCACTCCCTAGAATTTCATTGTCACACAATCACTAGAATTTCATTTGCAGAGAGAATCGTCCTACTCCCGAGTAGGGTCGACAAAGGACAGTCCTATAACTTTTGCTTCTAGCCTGGTCAATGGAAGATCCTCACCCAGCACTTGCAACAATAGCAGAGCTCCAACTGCTACTAGTAGCAACGGTGCGGGAGAGAGACTGTACTTTCCTTGTCCACAATCAGGACCAACTCCAGATCCAACACAACACTTCTTCCACCAGTACAGGAAGGACGTCAATGGTGAAGCCTCTCCAATTGATTCTTCAAGGATGACTGCAAATCTAAGGGAGGAGGCATCCATATCAACCAGCAACCAAAGCGAAATTGAGATGACGGAGTGGGTTGAGCAGGATGCACCTGGCGTCTATATCACCATTAGGCAGCTGGGAGATGGAACCAGAGAACTACGTCGCGTTAGATTCAGGCAAGCAAACATAGTTTACTACCAATTCCCAGCTGTGATTTCGTTACTTTATAACTCATCATCGAACGCCCGTAATTCTTTTTAAAATTTCAGCCGAGACCAGTTCCAAGAGGGTCATGCAAAGGTTTGGTGGGAGGAGAATAGAGAGAGAATCCATGACCAATACCTATGATGCTGCTGAAGGTAACGCAGTAGAAGAGACCTGATCATTGATGGGGATTTGGAGCTTAGTACGTAAGGAAAGACTTCTCTCAACCACTGGAATATTTAACAAGGCATCAGATTAGTTTACACTTCTTTTTTACCCTAAAACTGTTTCAAGTCTGTATTCAAGGAAATCTTCACAGGTAGCACGAAACTAAGTTAGTTATAAACAGCAAGTTGACGCCATTAGCTTTCGAATTCTTGACGTACAGACAGAATATTATTGTACGGAAAATCAAACCAAACCCAAGCCAAGCTGTTTCAACAAAAGCACACGCATACGTTATTTACCACAAAGTTGTGGAATCAAACACACAGATTCCACTACACGCAATCAACCAGTAACTTTCCTTGTGTAGCCTCGGGCCGCTGGAACTTGATAAGTTCCACCAAACTTATTGGATTGGCCATGCCACCCTCCAGCCTTCATTGCAGGGGCTGGTGGCTGCTTCCCTCGCTGTGGGGTTATTGTCATTCGAGAGAGTTTTTCTGCTGCATCAGCCACACGTCGTGGGCTAGTCAATCGAGAGATTTTTTCTGCTGCATCAGATACACGTCGTGGGCTTTTTCCATAAACAGATCCAACTGCTAACAGAAAACCAACAACATTGCAAGTTAACAATTGAAAACCTTCATTTACACCCCCTCAACTATAAGGTTTTGTAACAATTTTCCCTTTAAACTATGAAACATAACACTTAAGCCCCTAAAACTAAACTTTATAACACTTTCGCCCTTGTTAATAAAAAATGTTTAAATTCAATTTTTTACTCTTAAACTCACATTTTACCCCCACCATTATCTTCTACTTTTCCTCTTATAAGAACCCAAATAAACTCAAAACTAAAGTTTGATGGGTTTTAAGAAACAAATTGTAAGATTTGTACTTTTGTCTTCTAATAGGAGAGAAAGTAGAAGATGATGGTGGGTGAAATGGGGACTTAAGAGTAAAAGGTAGAATAAAACGTTTTTAATTAACAAGGGGAAAGTGTTACAAAATTTAGTTTCAGGGGTTTAAGTGTTATGTTTCATAGTTCAAGGGGAAAACTGTTAAGAATCCTATAGTTGAGGGGTGCAAATTGTAATTTGCCCTAAATTTAAACAAGAATTCTTACCTGAATTGTTTCTTACTGGAGGTTTGTAACGGGCTGGTTTAGGGGAGGGCTTTGTAGATGTCTCGGTTTTCTCAGGAGGGTCCTGCTGTATAAGGTGTAAGCCACTATATGCATAAAGACATCTAATTAATCAAATCAAGCAATTTTATACCTGGCGATCAAGTTGCAGTTTCTTCTGCACACCTGTTAAAAAATCGTCAAGACACTTTGAATTGATGCAATTTGATCCAAAAAGTGACTATAAAATGATTTCGTGGATCTTTGATGAGCCCAAAGAATAAGGCAGAGAATGAATAATTTGTTTTTACGTCAACAGAAATAATTATATCTTCAAAGCTTAAGAGTTTAGTCACCTGGTCGGATAGAATCACTAACTTTTGTTGGGGTGGTGTTGCTTGCTAGCTTTGTGTTAGAAAGGGTCCCAACAGAATATCTTCTACTAGTCTTCTGCTCAACAACACCTCTTGATCCAACTATGGAAACACATCAAACCTCAGGGCTTACTCCATATTACGCTTTGTTTGCTTGGGCAAAAAAATAAAAAACAAAAAAATCTGAGAATGCTAACAAGACAAGGTAACCTGATTGAGGGGTCTTTTGCAAGGTAGGTTTTCGCATTCGAATAGATGGTGGAATGTAGGCACAGGGCTATATAATTAAAGACACAAAAAACTCAGAAATTCTCAAACACAGACGTCATGGAAAAAAAAGGAGTCTACGAAAAAAAATTCATATATCAAATGTTTCACCTGGAAAAAAGTATGTTGAAGAGTCTCTGCTGCTGTAGGCCTCTTGCTGGAATCCCATGAACAAAGAGACTGCAAAGGCCAAATGTTTGTCATAAAACTTAAGCCAAACTCAAAGAAACATAATGAATTCTGAAATGGAGCAACAAAGCAAAGCAAATTGTCTTACAGAAATAAGATCTAAGGCATCCTCGCTGACAGAAGGCATTAAGACTGAAAGAGGTACAGTTGCTGACTGCAATATAAAGGAAAATTAATTAGCATAATAGTGAAAAGAAACAACTAGACCAAAACATTGCATTATCAGTATTTTATAGGTGTGCTACTTCCTGAACAAAATTACACAGTAACATCAGAAATAATAACTAAATTTACTGTAAATCACTAAAGTAACATACTAATATGAGAAGAGATAATCCAAAGATTATCCAAACAGAAAATGTGCAATGTTGTGGAATGAAATGAAAAGATTAAACATAGTTACGAATTGCTAAGTGCAACTAGATGGATCAGATTAAATTTCAAAGTGTGAAACCCTATTAATGTTACATTTTCATCTTTTTGTTCTTAATTAACTGAAGCTTATCATCATGGCCAAACCAACCCCTCCAAAAACTCTAACCTCTCCAAAGGCTAAGTCAAGCATCTATCAAGTTCAAGGTGCTGACAATATGCAATAGGAAATTAAAAATCATACAAGTGAATTATTGTCCAAGAACTCACCTGCGGAAACTGGTAGTTGATCAGACTAGCCAGACGCAATCCTTCAGCCCAAGTAAACTCATCAGGGCTTCCTATCACGCTGCAAATTTTGTAAATCTCATCTGCTTCACTGTGTGTTCCAACAACCAGAAAAGCAACAATATTTTAAAAAATGGAGCACTAGTGTAACCTAGGGAACAGGAAAAAGGGAAACGCATATCAAAGCACCTAGATCCAGGAAAAAGAGGACGAAGGGTGAATAATTCAGCCATGATTGCCCCCATGGCCCACATATCTGTGTCCAAGTAAAACTCAGGTAACATGTAGTGCAATTATCAAACGTGTGTAGCTCCATTTTCATGATCTACTTACCAACAGCTGAATCATACACAGATGACTGCAGAAGAACTTCAGGAGCTCGATACCTAAAGCAGGACGGACATCATTTAGAAATACAGAAAATAGACCATAAAGTCAAAGTTCTGGGAAAGAACTCACCAGCGTGTAGAGACATATTCAGTAAATGGTGGTTGAGAACACAGTTCACGAGCAAGTCCAAAGTCCGCAATCTTGATTGTGTCTCTTGTAACTAGAAGATTTTCTGAGGAAAATGTTTTTTTTCTCAAATAAAACATCCAAAACTCGAAATGGGAAAAAATTATATCAAAACAATGAAGCAAAATAAGGTCTTTGTTGAAAAATGAAAGGGAAAATTAACCATGCTATCGTCAGAAGGGTAAAGAGCAACAGGAAAGACCGTCACATTTAACATCAAAACTGAAGTATAAGGTAGCACTGCATCAACTTGTTTTTTGGTATAAGGTTTTGATAAATAAAAAATTCAGCAAAACTCAATTTGACCATAGCGTTCAGGTTATGTAAGGCAGTATGGAAAGAGCAAGAAGCCAAAAGGTATCCAAATTTTAGCTTAATATCATTGACTTAAAAACTATACCTGGTTTCATGTCCCGGTGAAAATATCCCTGCTGGTGCATATGTGCAAGACCCTGAAATATCTGATAACACCAATTTCTCACTTCTGCTTCCGAAAAGAACCTGCTCCGATTTTTCATTAGCTGATAAAGGTTGTATTCCTACAAAGATAAGAATATGGTCAAATGTTATGATCACAAAGGCTGCATTCCTGAGAGAACACATCAAGAAGATCAAAACTCAAAGCACATACCATGTACTCAAATACAAAGTAAAGAATGTCATTTTCCCTGATAACTTCTTTCAGCTTCACAATATTGGGATGATTCATCTTTCGAAGAGACTGTCAGACATGTTACAACCATTAGCATGTCCTAAACAAACAAATAGGACAACCAAATGAGTGACTGACCTTAACTTCCCTAAGACTTATGCATTCCTCCCAAGAGTAATACTTCCTTTTCATTTTCTTAATTGCAACCTGAAAAGATATAAAAAGGAAGAATGTCACCGTATATAACAATCATATAGGAATGGATAAGTTAGTGAATTAGCATACGATTTCAGTAGATTGTTTATTGATTGCTCTCCAAACGCTTCCAAAAGTTCCATCACCAACTTCTTTGATCAGTTTGTATCTGTAGAAAATGCATGGATTAACTATATTGTGCTTAAAGTATTGTTACTCTGTTGAATGAGGACAACTCACCGTTCCATTCTGTTAATAGCTGCAGCTCCTCCCCTTATTTGGCAGTGGAGAACCACTGATTTCTAAATCTCAAAAGAAGTGGAGCTATTTGAAAAACAACTGTACCAATTGAAGCTGGTTCAATGGTGCCAGAAAATGTTTCCAGCAAACAGGCTTCAAGCAGAAATTTAAACCATGTACTATATAGCTTTCCCAGGAATGTCAGTAACCAATAGGCACTCACACACTATTGTGGCCATAAATATGTTTAAAACACAAGAAGAAATACTTTTTTGTGCAAAATAATTATCAGACTTAAAGACGCGTGATCAAATGAGCATGGCTGCCAGAATTTCGTCTCTCCAAAGCACTTTTAAGCTGGCCTTGTTTTTGAAAACTAACAAAAACAAGGAAGGGCAATTAAAAGCTAGTGAATCAGCATGGACCAAAGAACTTGACCGATAGTCTAAAAAGAAGTGAAGCCACGGAGTGCCTGGAAGTTCCAACCCTGAAGATAAACCAATGTAAAAAAAGAATTAAAAATAGAGAATAAATGTAATTAATCAATTCATATAATAAGTGCTTAGCATACCCTGTAAGATTAATCACAGTCTCAGGTTTGCAAGAACTCACGACAGCATCGAGACATCGCTGTAATGGCAAGTCACTGAAACAGAAAGGAACAAATGCTAATGGTGTATGTAATACAATAAGCTTCAATTGACGAAACACTTGAAGATAGCTCACTTGCAAACATGCAACACATATCCCGCAAAAGCTTCAGAACAGAAGGGCATCAGGGTTCCTCCAATTTTCATGAAGACAAAGAAGAGAACTAAGTAAAGTTCACAAAAGAAGTGATAAGAAAGTCTGCGTGAGCTAGGAACCGCCAATCGAGGAGTTTTTCATATGACAAGAGTGATGTACAGAAGAAACTTGACCAGAAGCAAGTGATTGCCATGTCTTGGTAAAAGAAATCAAGTCAGCAAGGAAGATCTTCAACACCACCTGCATAAAAATGAATAAAAATTAAGTAGATAAATACAGCGAGAGAGTATCCCAATGAGATTATTGGATGTATTTCTTTAAGCTAAACCTTTACGAGATTATTGGATTATAGCATGACTACCACATGAAACACATCATAAAGAACCCCAACCATTAAAACAAGTATCAAATGACGGTTTACATAAGCTTTTTCTCCCAGATTTTGATGACCTAACAATTCAGTGCTTCTAAATTAATTCCTGTGATCCAGAGCTTAATTTGCAGAAATGTTCACATGAGCTAGTAATAACAGAATAAAATCAAAACTTCAAATATCACAGAACATCTCATTTTGAGGACATCCATGTCAGACTGGGACATTTGCTGCATTCTTTAAACTTAATGTTATTCTCAAGGGGTAGAGATTGAGTCAGTGATGAGCATGATTCCTGCCCAGGGAAATCTACACTTCCCTTAGAATAGAGAGTAAAAGGTACTCACAGTACAGATACAAGCAACAAATTTCGAGACTCCTAACAAACATTCATGATGGCCGGGAAACGGAATTCAAGAAGTCACTTTCATCATTCTCATTTTATCCTACAATTATCATCAACATTCCTATTCAGATCAATTGTAATATATTAAGGACAAGATTGCAACAACAGCAAACTCCAATACATCAACGGTATACTTAGTTAACCTCCATCATGCAATTCACAAAATCACACTGAAGGACACAATTGATCCATGAACAGAATAAAAAAGGGATCCACGAGCTTCACACAATTACACAAGAAAAACAAACTATTTGCAGATTCAAGCACTGATCAACAATTCCACGAAGAAACGCAATTAGTCTCTCTTACAGCTAAAAGGTTTTTAATGAATGGACACCCTAAGTTTCAGCGATTTAGTGAATTCAACAATTCGTAGAGACAAATTTTCAAAAAGAAAAAAACCTCGTAATATAAATCAACAAATCTCCAACCCACCAAACTCTCACTACAAACGCGGAATCGAATCGAAACCTTAGTACAATCCATGAACACAACAGAAACCTTAGGTCCACCAAAAAAACGCCACAAAATCCCCCAAATTTCCCAATTACCATGACAACCTAAACATCCTCATCAACAAACCCTAGAATTAGACACACGGAGGACAATAAAGAACAAAATCTCCAGATCTAACAACCAGACGAAAGGTTCACAAATCGAAAAACAATACAAAAACACAAAAATTCCCCGATTCCAGCCCCGATTCAACCTAAAAATACCAAAACGAACTCGGATCCGGATCCCCCGCGATCATCACCACGGCACCAGCCGACCGATCGGGGAACACCAAACGAAAACCGAATCGAGCACGAACGACACCAAATCGGACGAAGAACAAACAAAACTCCACAGGAATCGATTCGAAAAGCGGTTGCGGAAGAGAAGAATCGGGTCTCACCTCCTCCGGCATAACCCTCGCCTCTCACGCGGGCAAAAGGTCAGAACGCCTCCAACTCTTACACGGCGGAGCCGCAACGGCCTATTTATAGGGGGGGTAAAGGGGTCAAATAATTGCGTGTTTCGAATATTCCTCGCCGTTGGATTGGATGTGGATGGTTGGGATCGTGAAAATCTTCGTTTCCTATCTGTATTCGGCGGACCCGCTCGGGAGGGGAGGATATTTTCGTGTGGGTTTTTTGCTTTCGTGTCCTTATTTAAAATGGGATTTTGATGTTTGTGTTACTTCTAATTACAATTATTGGATAGAAGATACTCACTTTGTTTCGATCCAATTTTATCAGATGTCACCCAAGAGACATAGGTGCTCACTTTGTTTTGTTCACTAGTAGCTTTTCAAGGATGTAATTGGTCGGAAGTTAATTTGTCCTAATGTCGGTCTTTTGTGTTCAAAAATTCTAGTTTAATGGTAGAAGTGATTTATTTATTTTGGGAACTACTATTCGTCGCCGGAAAACTACTTAAATCGTCTCAAAAATGACCTTTTTGTCCTTAACAAATCAATTAATACCGATTTCGTCCTGTGTCTTTAAACAAAGTATTTGACTCAGTTTTACTCACATTCCTAGTACCAACACCACGAAAATGTCTGGCGAAGCACCTGAATCCGGAGAGGTAACGGGGGTGGAATTTTTTTCCCGATTCGGGCGTCTGGCTAAACCGCCTCCACCTTTGTGTATGCGTCTCCTATGGACGCCTCCACAAAGGTGAAGGCGGTTTAGCCAGACACCCGTTTTTTTTTAATTTTCTGTTAAATTCAAATTTTTCAGGTTCCGTTGCAAGATTTCGGTGGTGATGGAGTAGATTACAGTGAGTTTTTTGACAGTAAACAAATATTTACAACAATCGAGGAAACTTGTAAATGGGTGAAACAAGTTGCAATAGGAGCCGGATTTTTTTTGGTTATATCATCATACAAACCAAAAGCAGATAACCGGATGGATTGTTACCTCAGATGTGATCGCAGAAGTGAGATGAGTTCTCGTGATACGAGTATTGCACTGCGAAAGAATACGAAAAGAAAAGGTTGCGGTTGTCGGTTTTTGGTAAAAGTGGTGGAGCGACGAGATCGTGATGGATGGGTTATTGTTTCTAGTAGCATCTATGGGCAGCACAACCACCCATTGGTAGTTTATTCAGAGGGTCACCGACAGGTCAGCAGACTTAGTGCTGGGGCAAAACAAATTGTTCGGGATATGACAGAGGCACAAGCAAGATCCCGTAACATTTTGTTGGCGGTAAAAAAGAATTTTACGGACGATAATCCGAATCAAAGACACATTTACAACTTCAGAGAGTACATGAGGAGGACGAAATCTGAAGACAGGAATCTCGCGCAGCAGTTTCTCAGGGAGGCAGTGCAGCATAAGTATTTGCATTGGATTGTGGCAGATGAAGAAACTAATGTCTTGACTCACGCATTTTTGGCACATCCGACTTCAGTTCAGTTGTTGCGTACATACTCATTCGTAATCTGTATGGATTCGACGTATAAGACGAACAAGTACAAAATGCCTTTGTTTGAGATGGTTGGGGTTACTCCAACAAATATGAATTTCCTCGTCGGATATGCGATTTTGCAGGATGAGACCGAGTCTAGTTACCGGTGGGTGTTGGAGAGGTTGCGAGATTTGTTATTGGATATTGTTAGCCCGATAGCAATAATTACGGACCGGGAGATGGGTCTGATGCGACCAGTGGCAGAGGTTTTTCCTGAGTCAGCTCATTTACTATGCACCTGGCATATCAACAAAGACGTGTACAACTACGCATACCACGTATTCGGCAAGGAGAAGCAGCTTGCAGAGAGTTTTAGGCGTGGAAGGTGGAGGAGAGTCATGCTTTCTGATTCACAGACGGATTATGATAGAGCAGTCCGTAATCTGAAGGATTCTTACAGTTCCTGGCCAGTGCTGACGAAGTATATGGAAGACACGTGGTTGGTGCATAAGGAAAAATTCGTGTTGAATTGGACGAATCAAGTTTTTCATTTCGGAAACACTACGAATTGCAGGGTGGAAAGTGCACATTCGGCTCTGAAAGAGTGAATCACTACATCGACTGCCGCTCTCGACACTCTTTTCGACCGCGTGAACTCGTCTATTGAAATGCAGTTGACGAATATTCAGAACTTTCTTGAAGATTCGAGACGTCGAAATTTGGCACATTACATAGGTCCTTTGTTTCAGCATATAAATGGCCTAGTTTCACATCACTGCTTGTCGTTAATGACTCGGGAGTTGAAGAGAATGGAGGGATCGCGGCTACGACTCAGATCAGCCAGGTGTAGTCGTCCTACTCTCGGAAATGTCCTCCAAACCGATTCCGCAGACGAAACGTTGTGCCTGACGTCGCACATCGTCGCAGTCGCAAACCGTACTGCATGCTCGGGCGTCGGGATGTCAACCGGGATCACCTGAATGTAACCTAACTGACGTAACACGCGATCAGGTATATAAGGCTCTGTAATATCCCTATAACGAATAATGCCGGCAAATGTAGTCCTTGGCACAGCTACAGCAGGCTCGGGACCATACGATAACCACTCCACCTAAACGTTTATACGTTAATAATAATAAAGTTAAATTTAAATAAACGTGAATGATATATACATTATATACCTGTGATGCAGTCATCTGATTTAGCCGTCTACGAATAGAAAGAAGTCGACTCTCGCTCTTATCCTCCACCCGGACAGCCCACATACGCGAACGAGGATGGCCACACTCAACAATCTTCCGCTCACGATGTGGACGGAAAGCAGGAAAATACTCATATATCCAAGCCTGGAGCAGTGTAAGACAACCCGTAATCTGACAACAATCAGCACGACTAGATATGCCCAGCTGGCGATACAGATGTCAACGTCGCTGACCCCCATGAGTACTGACCAATGGTATCTGGGTCCTTCGCCTCCAATAAGTCGCGTGGTCTCAGTCTGGAACCGCTCTTGTCGACAAACAATACGCAGCCTAGCAGTAAGAAGAGATAAGCAGTCATCTGCGTATCCTCAGTCCGTGGTGGTCGCCCCCGTCTGCAACATTCGTCCACAGCGTCGATACTAACACCACCGCCACTCCAAAATGAGCTATCCCGCCCAAAACCCTCCAGGCTGACACCCAGCAACTCAGATACATATAACTTCAGCTCAGATGTCGGCGCATGCGCACTGACCATGGGACCCTCAACAGGATTGTGCAAAATCTGAAAGACGTCATGCAACATGATCGTCATCTCTCCGAACGACAAGTGGAAAGTGTTGGTGTCAGGCTGCCACTGCTCCACGAATGCCGAAATCAACGGCATGTCGATGCAGGAAAACATGTTGTACGGTAAGTGACCCAATCCACTGTCGACCACGATCGTCGTCATATCCTCAGTCATCACTGAACGCTATGCCTGCAATGTCGTACAAGCTCTGTGCCGATTATGACACTTCAAAACCTTCCGCTCCTCGCCATCCCAGATGCGTCTGGTGACGTGGCCTCTGAAACTCGGAATGACGATGCCATCTACAGGACCACCGGGAATAATATCTGTGATGATCCAAGACTCGTCATCACCCCTCTTCTTCTTCTGAGCTCGGGCGTCTGCAGTGCACGAACTCGAATCACCGGTCACAAACCGGCCACCTCGATCCTTCCTAATGACCCACTCAGCTAAAGGACCACCGTGTCGCCCCCGTCATCGACCGGACTGATGTACCGCCTCCTCTTGTGGCTCCAAGTCGTATCGGCCCCCATCGTCACTGTCGTCGTGACTCCTCACCTCATCTGAATCATCCTCGTCGTCGAAAGACTCTCCAGGTCTCTGACGACGACGTAACAGATCTCTCTCTCTCCTAACTGAAGCAGAAATACCACGTGTACGTGGATGACGAGGACCTGACTCGTCTGCTATACTACGTAACGCGCGTAAGGGAATTGATTTCCCTTTTCCTCCACGGTAACCCGATGACTATTAATTCAATTTTTAAAATACAAATTTATTAATCGATTTACTAAAATAATTAAACTAATTATTAAATTAATAATCGATTTATTTAGCAATTATCACAATTAATCAATAATCCTTTACTAAAATCGTACACAACTAATACTAACATAATAATCAATTTATTTAGCGATTTATTTATTAATTATCACAATTTATAATCAATAAGCAATTTACTAAACTAATTTAACTCATTATTAACATAATATTCAATTTATTTAAATTTTATCACAAATTATAATCAATTTTAACAAAAATTAAAAAAAAAACCGGGCGTCTGTGGGAGACGCCTACCCTACGTGGTAGGCGTCTGCCGGAGACGCCTATCCTACGTGGGAGACGTCTCCCGCAGACGTCTGTTCCTTGGGTCGGGCGTCCGCGGGAGACGCCCGACTCAAAAATGTTTGTTTTTTTAAATTAATTGAAATAAACAAGGTAATTTACCAGATGTGAGTAGTCAGGGGTCTCCGCTGGTTCTTTTCCTGACCTCCGAGTCATTTTATGTGGTGAATAGAAAGAGTGATATGAAGAGAAAGTTGTGTTAAAATAGTGAAATGATGAGTTATATTAGTAGAAAGGGTAGAGGGGCAAAATGGTAATCTTACGGACGATTTAAGTAGTTTTACGACGACGATTAGCAGTTCAGATTAGCAGTTCATGATCTATTAAAAATTGAATGTTTCGAAGCTTCATGTAAACAATTCATTGTTGGAATGTTGGGGTTATTTGATTGTTGCCTTTGGGATCATTTTTCCTATAAACTAATTAAAACATGAATCCTACGTTCTCTTCAACACACCAATCTTGTGTGTTTTTGAAGTTATGATAGACTTGAACATTCTCCTTTCATGAAACTTGGAATCAGGTTCTGATGTAAAGTTCTTTCTTCGGCTTTGGCTTATCTTGAAAGTTGCTTCGTCTACCAAACTAAAGGTGTGCAAGTAATTTGTCACATCTTGGGTTGCCATTTGTCAAGGTGACAATAATTACACAACAAACTCAATTCAAAGCGCAGCATCCAAGCCCAATAATTTCTTTCTGCTACTAAAGACCAAGTCGTAATCATCAATATTGTGGACGAATAATAAAATAAATAAATGAATTAAGAATGCAATGAATTAGACGTCTGCACTAGCCCACTGTTTATGTTTCCATAACGACAATATATGAATCAAAAGAGGTATAAACCCAATGAAAAGGTAATCAAACTCTACTCCTATGCCAAACACATGAACAACGAAGCCACAAGATTTATCTGATTTAATAAAATTTTGATCCGCTTTGGTCAGACCGTCCCTAATCAAGGCTATTATACAACCCAAACTCTACTAATCAGTACAGCTAAAAATGGTCAAAGCTACAAGCGTTGACATTTTTCTTCTAGAACATAAAGTGCTTGGAGAGAGTCGCGTCGACATGAACCAGGACTTCAAATCAATTGGACAATGGTTCTATTCCAGGAGTTCTAGCTAGCTTTGACTGTTGGTTCAGTATATGTTTAATATAACTTCGCTTTCTATAGAGAATTAGAGATGCGAGCTCCACTTCTTAAATCGACTCCAGCAGAGTGACGGTGACATGATCAATAATTTGCTTAAAATTGAAACGTTCTTGACCAAAAAGTATAGCTGCTGTTAGAATCTCGTGCGAAGGTACGTTTCTTGCAAGACAATCAAATAACGTGCAATATCACTCCTAAAGGTAGCAGACAGATAGGTTAGATTGAAACCAGCTGATATTTCAGATCCTGTAAAGAGAATAACATTCTATCTCAATTTCAAACCATTTACAGCCCCCTATTCTTTCATTCATGATATCCTCACATGTATGAGCCAACATGTAGAAATGCTGTTGGAAATTTGGAATAAAAAAACAGTATGCTAATAACGGATCTCAACTTATAATTCTCAGCTCTAGAGCAGTGGCTTACATGGACAACATCCAATTGCCTGAGGAAATAGCTCCACAAACTTTTACACAGTTCGGTTAAGGAAAATGAACCAACAGCACCGGGGTTTCCCCGGGAAAGGCACTTTCAAATTTCAAAAGCTTGTTAGTCAGGCATGAGTATAGAAGGTCGAATGTCCTACCCATCCTCTTCTTCTTGAGGGTCGTCGCTTGCCGCCATGAGATGCCCAAGTGCAACCTTGGCCTTTTTGGGTCCTGACGAATTTTCTTCCTCTTCACTCTCTCTCTTCCTTCCTCCATTTTCTTTCTCGGGAAGCTTAGAAACATCTTCTGCATTGGTGTTTTCTTCTGTGATACCATGTTCAGCAGCATGCTCTCTGTCAAGATTTTCCCCCACAGGCTGATCCTGCATGGGTTCATCGACTTTCTTACTTGAAGTCTCCATCAACGATGACTTTTTAGACTCTTTGAGAAGTGATCGAATCTCCTGACTCTCTGCAAGATCAAATGGTGTTTTTCCAGCTTTTGTTTTCATGCTAAGGCTTGCATTTTTTCTAATCAAATACTTGATAAGCTCCACATGGGATCCTTGGACAGCATAGTGCAGAGGAGTGAAGCCTTTTCTGTTGGTTGATTTCACAGAAACACCAGCAGACAGGAGATGACGAACCACTTCAAGGTGACCTTTTTGGCAAGCAAAATGTATTGCACCCATGTCATCCATAGCAGCAGCACCAACGTCAGCCTTGCTACTACAGAGATAACTCACAACCTCCTTTTGTCCAGACCATGCAGCTAAATGTAACCTAAAGCATCGCAAGTCAAACAAATAAAAATGTAGTATTGTAGTTCAAACGAACGGTGCAGAAAAATAACAAGGTAACGTGTGAAACCATAGATATAGATAGAATAAACTTATCTATGCATGAATTGATCACGCACACTGTACAACAAGTGACAGTCAATTTTTTCGTGTTGAAGATTTAATCTACATGATAACGTGATGGAGCTACTTTTAATGAATGATGAATGCAATTTTGATTGACAAGTAAAACCACTTCAAGATTTAAAAAAAAAATCTTTTCGAATTTTCATAGTAAGATCATTTTCTTGCCTTCCGCATTTCCATTCAACCACAAGAAATTCAGTACATGTACACTATCATGGTTGTTCAGGACGTCCCAAAGTTTTTAACATTCTTAAGTTTTCCAAATAAGAGAAGCAACAGAGGGCCAGAGGCCATTTTTTTTACTTTCATAAGTCATGAGAATTCAACATTCTTCTTATTCTGGTGTCCAACAGCCAACTTTTAGAATACAGAAACAGGATATGTAGTTTACTAGTTTTTACTGAACGAATATTCATCAATGCTTGGTGCACTTGGACCGTTTCACTACTAACTTCCGCTGGCATGTCTATGAACTGGAAAGTAGCACCTGACCAATATCTGAAGGCAAAGAAACCTAGATAAAAAAATACTTGCCTAGAGAGATGCTCAAATAGTTTCACAATGAACAACTTAAAATTTACAATTTTGTTGCCTTTCAACACAATTTTCATGGAAAACTACAACCAACTCATTCCTGGCCCTCCTATTAATGGGCTTGATTCATAATTCATTGCACAAACTTAAGCCTAGCTTAATATGTCCCATTACTAGCATTTGTTTCTAATAGCAAATCATAGTCCTACAACAATGAAAAATATGAAGGAAATATGCGTACGGTGTGCGAGAATGGCGATCCCTGGAATTTACAGTGAGAGGATTTGAGCTAATGATGGATTGGACTTTGACAAGGTCCCCCGCTCTAGCAGCAGCATGAAGAGGATCTTCACCACCTCCTTCTCCTCTTCCTCCCCCTCCACGACCCTTGTTCCTTTGTGGCTTTCCCATGGACGATCCTGATTCGTCAAGTTCAAACAACAACTTCAGACAGTTGTAATACCTCAAGGCAGCACTTGCTTAAGTATCCACTTAGTCCAAACTTAAAACAAGTCACTATTACAGGACAAATTGGTCACTGAGTATCTCATAGTGACAATGCCTTGTTTATTGATAATTGATAAACATGAAGAAAGAAAAGGAAAAAAGAAGCTCAAGATAGAACAGCACCAGCTTTGTTAACAGAAATGCCTAATGAAACGCCAACAAGCATAAGTTTTGATTTACCACTAGTCAAAATCTTTGTAAGCAAAAGATCACGGCACATGTGAATTATTCAACTAGACATGATTTAGCATTGACCAATTGGGGTTTGTCCATAAAAACTGAAAGACCAACGCCGTGATTTAGCATATCACAAGGAAAAACAACACATCCATGATTTGATCAATAAAAGAACAATTACGCAATTGCAACAAAATTCTTCTGAAATATATGCAGGGAATTGCACACAGTTTGTGCTTGGCTGCTTGCAGTCTCGACGACGTCGAATAAACTACAAGCAGACATCACGAAGAACCAGCAAACAAATTCATCTTCAATTCTAATGAAACATGAGATGCAACTTGGGGCTAGCAGAATCTCAATCATAATTACTACGACTGAAAATTTCAAATTTTGACAAATTGAAATAAGAACCCCACAATAAAAAACTAGGCTCATGGCATAAAAACCCTAATTTCAATTAAACCTCCTAAAACAACACAAATATGATTTGTAACCTAGCAGTTCTAAACATGAAAAAACATGAGAATCCCCAAACAAAAACAAAAACCTCGCTTGTAACCTAAATTCTACTTCGGAAAATAATAATAAAGCGACTACACGCTCAATGAAGGAAGAATCGATACTCACCTGTTTATGGACTCTCGACTCGCCACTGGTTGTAGTTCGCTTGGGAGTTCTGGACAAGTACGAGACGCCGACGGGGGCGTGGGGTGCTGATGTCGATCGGAATGTGATCCAACGGTCAGGATTGGATCGGACCAGTCTGAGAGGAAGCGACGGGCGGCTCGTTGTTTGGGCAACTCGAAGGAGGTTCGTTTGGGGTTCGAATTTGGGCTTTGGAGCCCAATCGAGTCACGAAACCATCATTAATCCTTCTAACTTAAAATATTTATACAGATTTATTGAGAATGTCCTGACGAAATACAATCTTATTTTTGAAAGGCAACAAAATCAGCTTTAGTTTTTTTGTTTACACGAGCTGGAAGTTATTTCAATAATCGTTCAACAACACATTTAGGATCCACTTGGGTCTCTGACCGACGAATTCTGTTTTTACTTTTATGGTCTGTTTGGATAACAATTTAGGAGAGAAATGGAAAGAAAATAAAAGGAAAAGAAATGTGTTTCTTTTCTATTCTCTTGTTTGGATACTCATTATAACAAATATGTTTCTCTCGTTTAGTTAACATCTTACGAGAGAAAAGAAAAGAAAAGAAACATTCTAAAAGACCAAAATATCATTTATTTTGTATTATACTTTTGACTTACATCTTTCTACATTATTTTAAGAATGTTCAGAACTATAAATTATTGCAAATAAAAATATATCCACCAAACTTGAAAATTTGAAGTCATACAAACTCAGAAATATTACAAACAAGGTAATATGCAAAATATTGAAAAAAATCTCATGTAAAAGTAAGATGAAATATTTAGGTGGGGAAGAAAAGAATGTAGAACGGTTGGGTGACGGAAGATGGAACGAGGAATGAGTATTTAGATGTAGCAAATTAGGATTTTTGGGTAGGTTTTTTAATAAGGGTATTTTGGTCACTAAAATATTATTTATTCACTTTCTCTCTGTTTCTCTCCATTTATCTCCAAAATTAGAAAGAAAGTTGAATTGGAATTTTGTATTATAACATTTCTCTCTATTTCACTTCTCTTCTTTTCTTTTCTCTCCTTAAGTCGTTATCCAAACGAGGGAAACCCCAACTTTCTTTTCTTTTCTCTCCTCAAGTTGTTAACCAAACATACCCTTAAATATCTATTTCAGACTGGGCAATTCCTATGCACGATTTTGTCTTGCCAATTCCATCAATACCCTCTAGTTGAACTATGTCAAGTTACTAAGTTAGCAACTCCTAACTCTTTTGTAACATCCCGAAACAACGGAAATTTAAAAATCATTAACAAGACATCAACGACCAATAATTAAAGACGGGACTGTTACTTCTCATAAAACATATAAACGGTGCACCATATTACACCAGAGTTTGTCAAAACGATACATGATTACAACAGAACAACAAAGGGAGATAAAAGTAATCATGTCGACCTCAGTGGTCCGAAAGAGAGGATCTGATCTCAAGATGCGCGCGCCCGCTGATCACCACCTAACTGGACCTACTGCGGTCCTGAAAAAGATGTAATATCAATGCCCGAGTTTCCATAAGGAAACTCGTATGCCAAAGTCACCTATATGCATGCAGTACTACAAATAAACCTATTATACTAGTAGCATGTCATGTCATCTTAAGGAAAAACAGTTCCCCCGAAGTATAACACAGGACATCAGTCCGACAATCATCACGGGTCTCCCAAGGAGACCTACCGTAGGCACATACGGTCTAACAGAACATGACGTGACACTCCCCACACGCGGCTACACTAATCAAGGGGTTCGGCAAGGAGAATCCGCCAAGTCCGCGCCATAAGAAACATATCTGTAACTTTGTGGTCGAAACCACACCAACGGAGTCGTCGCTCGGTCGGTCCATCAATCATCATCTCAGTAGGTGCTCATCTGAGGAACATAGCCGGAACAACATCGGCCCATCAATCATTATCGCCGGAACAACATCAGCGGCATCACCGACACAACATCGGTGGTCCATCAATACGTCCGACACAACATCGGACGGGTCCAGACCGAAGTCTGTCAGGTCATCAGGCTCCACGAGCTGCAAACACCAACCACGCCGCAATAAAAGCAGGGCAGCGACCTCCGTAGTCATCCAGGTCGGTAGTCACCTCACCCAACGACAGTTGCGTGCTCGCACAACATCAAACATTGGGATCCGCGATCCCTCAGGCCTGCTACTCTATAATGAGTCTAATCAATCCATCACATCAAGTCATGATCCATAAAGTGAGGTGACACGTCCCGAACACCCACGCTCTTCCACACGACGGTCCCTGGGCAGGCACGCGTAACGCGCCCACCGTCACCTCCCGGCTCACGCACGAGGCGAGGACACAGGTTTCCGTGGACAGAGTTGGCATCTTAAAGGGACCGGGAATTCGGTTTTGGGCACAAACGGTCGACCTAAAGAGGCAACCCGGTCGACCACTTCCACAAGGAAATCGGTCGACCGGAAGTCTGCAACGGTCGAACTCTCTGCGCAAAACCTAAGTCTCAACGGTCGAACAGAGATCTAAAACCGGTCGACTGATACGAGGTCAAAATCCGGAGTCTGGTCAACATCAATTCAAAACTACTGGTCGACCGACTCAGGGGTCTCGGTCGACCAAAAACTACCAGGGCATCCTAGCAGTTCTAAGTCATAAACGGTCGAACGCATAACAATGAACGGTCGAACAAGCATGCATTTCTATTCAGTACACTTAAGTTCTGGTCGAACGAACCCAGGGAACCGGTCGACCGAAACACGACAGACAATCCCAACTCACTAGCAAAACGCACTACCGGTCGACCGCCACAAGGCATCGTTCGACCGGTGAAGGTTAAAGTCGGGTAAAATACACTACATCGGTCGACCGCCTGAAGGAACCCAGTCACCGTTGGTCGTCTTCAACCTCGCGCCTGCCGAGGATTTACGCAAAACACGCTGCCGGAGAGGTCTCCGACCTCCCTCAACCGACCAACACAACCCTCCCACGAGGGTGAACAAAAAAATCACACTAAGAACCGGCATACCTTTCGAACACGACGAAGACGCCAGAGTCTCGCTCGAGCAACGTCGTCGCTCGACAGCAACCTCCGATCTCACCCACCTCACGCTTGCGCCTCCTCAACTCCCCGCTTGCCTCCACACGCCGAAGCTGCAACAACGTGCTCTGGTCGTCGGAAGAGAAAAGAGAAGAAAGTGAGATAGAGAGATGGATGAATGCAATGGAAGAAGAGGAAGGAAGAGAGAGACAGATTTTGGTTATAAAACCCAAAACCAAGCTCCCAACAACGACCTCCTCCCTCAACACCACCCTACAGCCCCCAACCCATCACCTTCCTTTCCATTCCCCGTGCAACCCACTATTCACCTCCACTTCCCCGTGCAAAGCACTCCACTAATCACCATTAACTCCACCTAAACTTCATTAGCCTTTAAACAAAGGTTAGGATCATTACATCTTTACACAGCATGGAGAACGGGAAAAAAACTTGTTTGGAAGAAAGTCGGATCTGGAAACCTCACAAAAGATATATGCGAGTGTTTATTTTAGTCGTTACCCTATAATGCCTTCAAGAATCAAGTGTAGTAACCTGACGAAATACAATTCGAAAAATGGTCTCACAGATTAATCACTTGGCACTGACTTTCTCACCAAATCATAACATTTTATTTGATAAAAACGACGTTACAACCAGAATTCTGTATCTATGTAGTCAGCCGCATGTGATAATAAACTCTACCAATTCATCCACTCTGGTCCTCTAGCTGTGATTAGAATTATTAAAACGATGAAAACCTTATATTACATGACATGCTACAGTTCTAGGCGGTGTTTGTGAGCAAAATGAAAAGAAAATATTTTCCATTTAATCAGAATTTTGGTTCGAGTTTGTGCAAATTTTGGAAAAAGAAAATATTTTTCTTTGTTTCGCTCTATTATCTAGAATGTACTGAAATCATTTACTTCAGTTTTTATACCTCTCACAGGAAACCAACAAAAGTACGACAAAATAGTAAGAAATGTACACGTTTATCAAATTTATTTAATAATTATTTTTAATATAGAAAAACTTAACTACAAAAATATCAAAATCATATTTTCAAATTTAAACAATATGATTATCTTTTAAAAAACGATGACAATATGTTACAAAATTATACCATAAAAGTAGATAATAAAGATTAACCATAAGAATGCATCTTTAACTTCATATTGTCTTCTTAAAATAAATTCTAATATAAAATATTATTCAAAATTTAATTTAGTGTATTGTTTAAAAATGCATGACTACAATAATCTTATTAATTAATTTACTCTTCAACAAGGTATATGTATATAATATATAAATCATACATCACATTTTTGAGTTAAAATAACTAAATTGTGCAATGACTATTTAAAATTTAAAGTACGCCATACTCTTCACGTTAAAAATATAGATTGATATATACGTTATTTACAAATATCAAATTTCCATAAATAATAGGTAATGAATTCAGATTTTTAATTTTCTAGAAGATTTTAGTGGCTTACGCAAACAATGTGTTAAAAGAAACTAATTTTTCTAATTTTTATTTTCTATTATTTTTACTTTTTGACGACGTAATCCATTTTCCGATGATTCATACTTCTATGCACAAAGCCATCAATACTCGTTATGCTATTACGTACATGACGATTATATAGTTGTGTAGAATATAAATATTAAACTTAAAAATCAGAAGAATAGTTAACCAAACTAAACTTTAGTTAGTGAATATAAATAGATAAATAATTAATTATAAGAAACGTGACTCACGCCACCCACGCCGAAGCCACACCCGTCGAAGGAAAAACCCAATATACCAAAGTGCCAAGTCGCGTCCCAACAACCCAAAACAACTGGTCAAACCAAGCCCCTCATCCAACAGCCCAACCTCCCCCACACCTCCCTCTTCGAATCTAACGGCCACAATCCCTCAATCCGATCCACAAGCGTCATCCCCACGCGTATTCCCACTCGACGGCGGAGTGGTTCAACGGCTGCGATTCGCCAACCGGTAGCAGCGGGTGAAGAACCGGACGCGCCGGTGACGTCTTTCCCGGTCGTAACAAAAAGAGGGAGAACGAAACATAAGGGGGCGTTTGGGGATCTCGTGCAATCCACACGATCTAATCCTCCTCCGACTTCGAGCTTAATCTCCGAATCACTCCAGCTCTTCCTTCTCGGCTCGTTCAGGTGCTCCTCCATTGCGTTTTCCTGTGATTTTTCGGGGTTTTGTTGTTGTTGTGGAACTGGAGAATTGTGCCTGGTTTTGCTTTGGTTCGGTTCGGAATTGTGAGCTTTGAGGTTGATTGGTCTGATTTCGTTGTTTTCGGGGGAAAAGGTTGGATTTTCGGAATTACAGTGTCTTCTAGGGTTTGGTGTGTGTGTGTGTGTGTTTTCCATTAAAAAAATGGCTGTTTTCTCGTATTTGTTGCGTTTTTATTGGTTTATATATTGGGCGTATTCAGAAATTTGATGCGTACTTGATTTTTATGAATTTCATCTTCCGTGTCACTGTCGAAAGTTGTGCTTTTCATGTTGTTTTTCTAATAATTTTTTTTTATGTTTTATGATATAATATTTTATGTTCTTATTCCATGTTTAGGTTGTTTTTGTTCGTCGGTCGATCGAAATGGAGTGGTTTTTGGGAGGTATGCTTTCGGGCGACAATTTGCCATCACACCAAGGTATAGAGAGATGCCCATTCTTGAGGAATATCAACGAACCAACTAACTTTTCCTTTACCACGCCCGCCAATTTCCCCGTTCCGGTGAGGTTCTTATGCCTTTCTGAAGCCAAGTATGACTTCTGGTTATGCTGATTTGTACTTAGTTTGAACTTTAAATGTGTTATAGGCCCGGGGTGCAAAGGGACCGATTTTCGAAGATGGACCCAATTTTGATATGGCGTTCAGGCTCTTCCACGGTCGGGATGGAGTGGTGCCGCTGTCTCGGGAATCCAAGATCCGCCATGACGATGTTCAACCCGAGATTTTGGCTCCGGCATTTAACCCTTTGGCTGCAAAGGCTGCAACCATTAGCCTCTCGTCATTTGGTTTTGGACCTGGAGGACCTTTTGGTTTTGATTCTTTTGCAAACAAATGGAAGAAACAGAAGAAGCAGCCTAATAGGAAAGAGCAGTCCTCACAGGTGAAAACCATTTCTGTTATGTCATTTCCAACTTATTCGTGTTTATAAAAGTCTAATTATTCGTCATTAAGTTAAGATCCCCCTTGAGATTTTTATGATGTTTGATATGATATTATTTTGTTATATCTAGTAGTATAAAATTGGCTACCATGAATTGTGTAAGATACCTGAAAATTTTGACTGATGAGTATTATTATATGTCCCGAGTTTTAATAAAGAAAAAAAAAATACATCTGATTTTCCCACTACGATTGTGTCATTGCATAATTAGTTAACAGCTGCCATGATATGTCATTTACCATGGTGACGTGATCCGTCGAGCTGTATCATATTCTGAACCTTATCAATTTCTAGTCCTAGATATTTAAGTCCTTAGAAGAATTATCGCTCATGGACGAACAAATATAAAACTGCATATGGCTGTTGCTGTGTCTCCGAACACCTTACAAGTTGCAACATAGTTATGCATAAGTAACCTGGTTTTCTGTTTGTCTCGAATGATCAGAGTCTTAGCTTCTTGTTTTGTTTTTTGGTGTTTGACATTTTGGTGCAAGGACAGCATATTCACCAGTTGAAACTTCTTCGAAAACATGATCTCCATTTTTAAGAATACCGATTTACTTTGATCCAATGAATTCCAGGGAGGTGATTCTTCACATGAATCCATGAGCAACGAGTGGCTGGAGAAAGGGCAATGTCCAATTGCAAAATCCTACAGGGCAGTAAATGGCATATTGCCTTTAGTTGCAAAGGCTTTGCAACCGCCTCCAGGGATGAAGCTCAAATGCCCACCTGCTATTGTAGCTGCTAGGGCAGCTCTGGCACGAACAGCCCTTGTTAAAAACCTACGCCCCCAGCCGCTTCCCGCAAAGGTACTTGCAGTAGCACTTTTGGGAATGGCCGCCAATGTTCCTTTGGGGATATGGAGGGAGCACACCACAAAATTCTCTCCGCAATGGATCATAGCCGTGCACGCTGCTGTTCCCTTCATAGCAATGCTTCGGAAATCTGTCTTGATGCCCAAAACTGCCATGGCCATCACTATTGCTGCTTCTATTCTTGGTCAGACAATCGGATCCAGGGCCGAGAGAATCCGCCTGAAGAAGCTGGAAGAGAAGAAAACCAGTCTGAAGAACGTGGAAGAGAAGAAATCTAACAGCGTTGTTATGAGTCCTGTTGCTAACCCGATTACTGGTCTCGAACCAAAGGTTTGCCATTCAGAGGACAATATATGGGATCCACTTCCACTCAAGACTGGTCCTTCTCATCCAGCTAAACCTGAGTTGTGCTACTGAAAACCATCTGTTCCTTGTGATATCTTCTTCTGTAATATGCCCTGTGTGTTGTATGTCTGAGATGTGTGTGTGGGACTATTGCCCTTAAACCTAGATCTTCTAAAATCTCCCTCATAATTTCTATGCCTGGGATTGATGAGAAATAAAGAGGACCAAGTCATTTTCGCATATTTATAATAATCATAATTGTTGTGTATGCTTTGCTGTCCCCTGTTGCTCCCGGTCTTACTTGTGAGGTGGTTGATTGGTTGGATGCAGTTATAGATTGGATGTAGAGATGTGGAAATATCCATAGACATAATTCAGTTCTTTAAAAATATTTTTGTTGGACAGAGTAAACAATTATATCATTAATTAAAATAGTAGGTACGAAGGCACTGCATTTTTAAAACATAAATAACTTTTTGGTGAGAATCTAAAAAGAGTAGATAGGAAGCCACCTACTGTGAAGAAAAGCCCATGAAACAGTAAAGTTGTAGACAGGATAATAGGATATACGTTGTCTGTATTGGACAAGCCGAACATGTGTTGCTAGGTTAATTGTTGAGGGCTTGCTTGAGTTGCGCCAAAAGTTGACCTCTCGTGCAGGTTTCCTTGATTTTGTTCGTGTGTTGAAAAATAGAAACTGATAAATCGCAATTTTATAACAGTGATGACATGATGATGGAGATGGTGGTTTATTACATATGCATGAAGAATTGGATCTGTATCTTCTTTGTACTGTTGTTCCCTTCTAGCTACATAGCGCCAGCTTTGTGGCCAGAAAAACGTCTTCTACGTAATTTACCAAAAGATAATTCCGAGATATTATTCCATTTTAAGAGTTAGTACGACCGGCAATCTTTATCTAGAAGCATGGTCTTGGGATTCTTTTTTAATTGCGTGAACTGATCCTCACCAGCTCAGAAGGGGAACTTTGACTTCAAGCATGATCTTCACTAACTTTTTGTGTGTGTGATAAGCGGTGATTTCATTAGATTAAAAGGTTTTAAAGTGTTATAACCACAACACTCCATACAAAGTACAAAAAAAATCTACAAACCGTAGAAGAGCTTAGAGTTTAATCACTAATAGTCTAGCCAACAAAACAACATCAACCACATCACCAATTCTAAAGCATCAAACGCCTTCCTGAAGCTTCTTTGGCAGGTGCCTAAGACTCATTGATTTTCGTTACCTCAAATTCCAATGAGACCAAACCAAACCGCTCTTGGGCTTCCTCCTTTAGAATAGCTGCCCGTCGTATCTTCTCAATTTCTTCGGAAGTGGGTTGTGTGTATTCAAGCTCCTCACAAGCGAGACTGGTGCCATCAGTGGAGTCACAATCATGGGTGTTGCGGTGCTTGGTATTGGCTGCACCTGTTGGCTAGTTGGTGATGTTGGTAGTGCTACTGCTTGGAGTACTGGTATGGATGGTTATTGCACGAGCCTTCTTTTGGGCTTCATGCTGCAAGATGTCACCGCTTCTTTTGAGCGAGATTGTCCAATTTTCGAGCAAATCAAAACATGCATTAATGAGTTGAGAGAAAGAGTTTGTATGACTCCAGAAAATTCTATTATTACGCTCCAAACAGACCGTCCAAAAAAAACATTAATCAAGCGGTTCCAAAAATCATCATCCAAATCAAGACGATTATGAATAAGCCTTCAGAATTCAATATTATTGTTTGGTTGTAGGTTTATATCAATACCCGCACAAACTTCCCAAAACCTGTTAGCGAAATCACAATCAAAGAAAATATGGTTGATTGTTTCATCCTCAATTCCACATAATGGACATAAAGGACATATCAGAACTTTTTTCCGGATCAAGTTATTACTAGTGAGGAGTTTATTCTCTTCAAGTAACCACGAAAAAACTTTTACTTTTGGTGGACATTTGAACCTCTATATTTCTTTCATTAAAGGATATTTTATTTCTCATTTATTTAGAACATTATACATGATTCTCACTGAATCAACCATTAGTTTTTAATTTCCACATTCTAATGTCTCGATTTTCATTTTGTGAGAAGGTAATTAATGTTGAGTATAGGTGTGTCATTTGTTCATCCATAAGATTTACTTTAAATCTTCTTTTCATCCATGTTGCATCCAAACCTCTACTCCACGTGTTTTCAACTGTGATGGTAGAGTGTTTGGCTTGGTGAAATATGTCTGGCCAACAAGTACTTAAAGCACAATCACCAACCCAAATATCAAAACAAAATAGCATTGAGCCACCATTTCCAATTTCAATTTTGCTGTGAGTGCATAGTAGTGGGATATATTCTATGATGTCTCTCTAATATGGTGATAACATTTTTTCCCATTTGGTAAGATTCTCAACTTGTGGTTGCAATCTTGATATTTGTCTTTTATTATCATTTAACAGAAATTTTACTTTGAAGATCTCATAATTTTTTCAGACGCAAACTCAAAGTATGATTTTGGATATTTATGATTCCAAATTCTCCCCATTTTTTCCTTATACATACTTAGTACCATTTTACGAGGTTTTTAACCGACGAGTTGGTCGTTGCATTATTCCAAATAATTTTTTTACGAATTTGTTCCATTTCTTTAATTATTCTTTTTGGTCCCTACGCAGTCAACATTTCTCCCTGTAAACATTTGCTCCATCTCGCGAAGAAACAACCCGATAAAGAATCTTTGCTTTCTTACTCAGTTCCTGTCATAGTAATCCTTACTTTTTAATTCGATCTATTACTGCAATTACAGTTTTACCTATTAATTTCAAGGGACTGAATATATTCTTCACATTGTGCATTTTCAGTACGCACCTTGTGTTTTGATTGTATTTGTCTTAAATTAAAGTATTTACGAAAAATATATTTCCATCAACCTACATTTGTTACCCGAACCGCACACTTAATCTCTGAAATGTAGCTGAACATAGGGAATATATGTTTTAACATCAAACAAAAAAAAACTTTGATGGTAAAAAACAAAGATAACAGGAGCTGAAGGAATAAAGCAAACACGAAAGTAGGGGTGAGCAAAATTCGGTTCGATCCAGGTGTCCGGACCGAATCGAATTTTTCGGTCCGGAAGACCACAGTATTTCGGTCTTCGGTCCGGTTCGGTCTGGGATCGAAGCTCACCCCTACACGAAAGAGAGTTCAACATTAATGTTGTCGAGTCCGAATTCCCACTTGCCCACAACACTCGGGCTTCGATTCTTCACAGATGGGAAAGTTTCAAGGACTGGGGGACAATGATAACGCCGAACTGGGTTCAAAGTGAATTCTTACACGACATTCCATTTCCAAGTCGTATAGTATGAATGAAAAATTGTGATCCAAGGACTAATTAATTCATACCACTACAAAATAAGAACATGAAGTAAGAAATGTAGATCTTTATCTTCTCCGTACTGTTCATGGATAACATTAAGATTCAGTGTTATTTTAAAGAATGCATTAAGGAGTGGGAAATTGATATGCATACTACAGTGAAATTCTAAAACAAAGGTCGATCATCTTCTCTTCCAGTCGCTGCTACGTTAAGCCGTTAAGGTGTGGAAGTGGATCTTGATATTCTCTGCACAAACTCAACATAAATAAGCCTGTTGAATTGTTTGTTGTCTAGAAGTTTCAGGTTCCTGTGATTCTGTGACAAAATTAATAACAAGAAAAGCAACTCTAAGCCGAGTACCTACTTTCTTCCAGCAACACAAATGGCAAGCTTATGCAAGGAGTCGATAAAATAGATCAAGAATGTTGCAGGAAATTTTGCTAGGGAGAACACAGGAATTGAACAGTCATTGTATAAAAAAACCATTACCCTATGCCTAGACCCAGTACATATGTGATTCAAACAACAATAAGAATCTACAAGGGTGAAATACAACAGCAGTTTTGCCATTTAAATGCACCGATACCTTGGCTGGAGTCTAGTATATCTCATCATCAGGAATTTCTGGCGTCAAAAACTTTTTGGGGTCTTTACCAATCTCATCGTATTGAAATCTTGGTTTCACCTTGTCTGGAACAGGAGCAAGAGGAATTATGGCATCTTTATCAATAACACCATCTATTATACCATATTCAACCGCCTCGATGGGAGACATATAACGGTCTCTGTCAATATCTTTCTGGACTTGCTCAAAAGTGCGACCAGTGAAACCAGAGATTATTTGTGTAAGGTTGTTTTTATTATGCATAATTTCTCTGGCTTGAATCTCAACGTCAATGGCTTGACCACTGGCCCCACCAAGAGGTTGATGGACCATTATTCGTGCATTGGGCATAGCAAGACGCTTCCCCTTAGTTCCACCACCAAGGATGACTGAAGAGGTTGATGCTGCAATGCCAAGCGCTACAGTTGAAACATCTGCTCTTACAAGCTGAACCACATCATATATTGCCATGGTTGCACTGAGCAAGAGACAAACATAGCAGTCAGAGAAAGTACCCAAAAAATGTAGAAATACTAACCTTAAAGATAAGGAAACGAAAAGGTAAGATGTATATGGGTCGCTGGGAAATTGACATGCATACTACAGTGAACTCCTATAACAAAGAAAAGGTCCACTGTTTCCTTAAGAGAATAAGCAATGAGTATGAACTACCAAAATGTCATCCTGAGGGTTCTTAGCAATTAGTAGACATGACACCACATAAATATAGTAGAAAATTGAACCAGAGAAACTGCAATTTTAAATCCTAAGCTAGTACAGAAAATGCCACATTAAATAGTTGAAGATAGTATCAGAGAGGAGGAGATGAATAACCAGATGTAATCAGGGTGAATCTGAAAATACGGAATCCACAAGGTTCGAGCCTTTCCCCTCAAGCATAGGCGTATGTGTATAAAACTTTTCATTTTGTTACAACCAAAGTATAATCTTCATTACAGATTAGGTTTCTGAACGCAACCACAAACTATATGCTGAGTTCTATAGGCTTGAATATCTCACTCCAACACATACAGCAAAAGCAATGTTTGTAGAAAAACATGTGTTTTGAGGGATGGCTAAACCACCCAAGCACATCAAGCTTCTATGAGCTGATAAAGAACAAAACATTGTGTGATTTTTCACAAAAATGTCAGGCAAAAGACAAATAAATTGTTTTATCCTGTGATCTAGCAACTAAAGTTGACTTTATAAGTGCAACATGAAATCCCAACAGTTGTCTCTCTATCTTCACAGGATTGGTACAACGTACAAGATCCTACGATATTGCACCAATGGTTTTGCAGCTTGCTATCTAACTAAATCGATACTGATATAAGAATTTTATGGCCAATGGATGAATGGAGTTGAATAAACCTATGGAACGTGAATTCTACCTTGGACAGCTCAAAGGCCACACTATGAAGTTCGAAATGCTACAACATTCACCAGTCGATGCTACAAATATTTTGTACTATTTCTGGAATCTAAACATCAGATGGTTTTAGACAACTATTCAGAAGGTATCTGCACCCCCACCGAATATGCATCTCTCACAGCATAGTGTGGTTACACATTGCAAGTTCTATCCTTGCATCGGATAATCAAAGGGTATTTTGTCCTAAATCACAAGTAACTTTTGATAATCAGTCGAAACAAGTGTGCACCATTGAAATACTTAAATGTCACAACAAATCAAATATAAAAAGTACTTAAAATGTTATAATAGTGACACAAGATAATTAACAGATCCCCCATCCTAGGTCTTCCCTCATTTGAGATAGAAAACCAATTTCAAAATTTAAAATTTACAGTGGATCAAGCAAAAAAGGGAAAAAAGAGACACATTGGCAGCTAAATTGAACTCCAAGAACAACGACCTATTGACCAGTTGACCTTAGCATTACATCATTACTACTGACCACATAGATATTGTACAATCACTTCTGTGCAATTATCAACACATTCTAAAATTCCCCACTTCCTACAATCATTCCGTACATATTCTTACTACAGCAGTTCAAACCCACACTTCCTTGAATTTTTCTTACAAACAAATCACACCCTAACAAACAGATTCTAAGCATTGTAGCATTACAAGTAACTACCAACCAATGAGTACAATTCACAGTTTCACATAACACCCGCCTAACCGCATCATTAACCACTATAACAATCACAAACACAAATCTTATATATATAAAACACACACACACACAAACACACTTCTCACTACCTGAGAGACCCCCCAGGGGAGTTAATGAACAGCCTAATATCCTTGGTGGGATCCTGCGCGTCCAAGAGCAAGATCTGGCTAATAATGGCATCCGCAACAAAATCATCGATCCCGCTCCCGAGGAACACGATCCTTTCCTTGAGCAGCAGCCCCATCACGTCCGACTCCGCGCCTCGCATGGCGGCGCCGGGTGTCTCCTGTGCCAGCACGGAGGGGAAAGGGGAGGCCTCCAGCTTCAACCCTAGCCTCGCGGCGTCGGAGGTTGGGGCCGGGCGGGAGGAGACGACGGCTCGGGAGCGGAGGGAGGGGGTGTAGAGGAGAAGGCGGGGTTTGGGGGTGGGAGAGAGGAAGGTGGAGGTGAAAGGGGTGGGAGTCGAGAGGGAAGCCATTGTTGGTGAGGAAGTGAGGTTGGGGTTTGGAAGTGGAGGACTATTGGAGATAACAGGCGGAATCTGGTGCTCATAATCGGGTCGGCTTACCCGATTATGATAGTTGGAATGGGCTTGAAAACAGAGCATGGACGGGAAAACTTCTTATATTTCGGGAAATAGTTTGTCGTGAATTATGTTTCGATTTCATTTTGTTTTCTTAAACTTCAAAAGACGATAATCATCTTTCTTATACTTTTATTTTGTAACGTGTTGTCTCATCTTTCTGCCTGAATTTGAAGAATTCATTATTTTAGAACATATTTGTCATTATTTTTGTTTTTTTTTGTGTTGTTTCCCTAAAACACTCATTATTAAATCAGATGTGTGATTTGGTTGAAATTTGTGTCAAATTGGTAGTCAATCGAACCTAAATTCGAATTATATCTGACTTTCGATTTGATCGTAACTTTAACATAAAGTTAGAATTATGAGTGTATTAGGTCAACAACGCAAAAAAAATCGAGAAATGACATAGAATGTGTGGAAAAAAAATAGATTCTTAAATGTTTAAGGGACAGTGTTAAAAAACAAATGTATAAAGTAGGTGATTATAACCTTACAAAGTTCGAAGGACAAAGTAAAATTAGAACATAGCTTAAGAGATAAATTGTAATTAACCTTTAATTATTATTTTTGCCATGATATCAAAAGTTACAAGCCCAGTGAGTTCACCCTCGTACGGGTTCTTACAAACCAAAAGGCATAGTAGTCTAGTTCCATGCAAACAAGATAAAGACCTAATGAAGATCACAGCTTGTAAAAAATTCTTGACGTTCATATCCACATTCGTATCCATAATTGGATAAACGAAAACAGATAGCAATGAGTAATTTAATGCGTGTCTATATATATCAGTTGTATCGATTTAGCTTGTAAATTCAAGAACATCCTAAAAATGATAAATCAAATGCAACTACAAATAAGCTACTATTATACATACTCTTACCACAAACGATTCATGTTTCTAACCCTATTTGAACAACTTTTATATATTGACAAACAAATTTGAGTTTAATAATTAAGATCCTATTCGGATTACTCACTTCAAAAGGCCTTTTTAAAATTGCTCTGGAAAGGCCGAATTTCAGGCCCAACTTGAAAGTGATAAGATTTAAAAGGTGGCGTAGAAATCCAACTGCCTCTAAAAATAATAAGGGGAATCTCAATTTCGGAATAAGTTTTAAACCACATATTCTACTCCCCACTCACGCGACTCACCACTTATCCCATTTTCCCATTTCCGTCGATTCTTAAGCTCCCGAATCTGTTCCTCTTTTATTCCCGAAAAACCCCTGCATACCCCGATGCATACCGTGCAGATCAAGTGGCAATAAATGTAATTGTATACAAAAACAAGGCCATTTGTTAACATAGTTTCTATAGAAATATGGGCCGTGAGAGAAGCGAGGACAGAAGTTAGCAAGCAACGATGGGCATTCAGGTATAGAACTCCATTTCTCTTCGATTCCAAAAAAATTCCGGTATTACCTGATCAGATCCTGTCTCTGTGAAGGAGTACTAACTGAACGTCCTCTCGTCTCGGAGATGGACGGGTTTTTCTCGGAATTTCCTCTGTTTCGTTGTCTATTTGACCGATAATACTTGTTCCGGTTGTGGTTACTGTTTCTGTTCGAAGCATGAGGGGAAGCCTTAAAAATGGTGGTCTCTTCGATGTGGTTTGATCCGTGTTTTAGGTGTTTTGCATTTGGAGGTTTTCGCATAATTTACGGATCTGATGGATATATGCAGACCTGGTGGAAGGGCCGGCGGGTCTGGTATTTTTGTGTATATTAGGTATTTTTTTAGATTTTTGGAGGTTTTTTTTTTTAAAGGACGGGCACAGCGGCCTGGCCCGCTTGTCAGGTCTCTCGTATATTGAATTTCGGAAGGAGCTTGTTTGACTTTCTGTTTTGTTTTTTTATTAATTGGAGTTAACAGTAAACAGTTAATTGCGAAAAATTGAAATTTCGTTAAAATAAAGCTGTTTGAGGATCTGGAAGAACATGCATTAGTGTGAGTTTTTTCATGTAAGATTCACCTGAACATGAGAAATATTTATATGTAGAAAACTTTCTGATTCAGATGTGCTGTGATCGGTCTAATTTTATATTTATTGTTCTAACTACTCAAAACATTTTCCTTTCCTTTCAGGAGGACTTTGAAGAGCATGCCGAGAAGGCGAAGACCCTTCCAGAGGGCACTACCAATGAGAACAAACTTATTTTGTATGGGCTTTACAAGCAAGCAACTGTCGGGCCTGTGAACACCAGTATGTGCTCTGTATTTTTTATTCTTTCCTTTTCCAAATAGCTTAATAATTACTATGTCTTTCGCCTTTCATCAAATAAATGTGTTTCCAATCTTTACATAGCTTCCTAGAAATTGACCTGGCTTGTGAACATAGTTACAGATTAACTCAGCTTTGTAGCTTGGTTTTTGAGAAAAAAAACTCAGCTTTGTGGTATGTTCTCAACAGAAATCTATTAGGAAGATTTACTCTCCAGCACAACTACCACATCAAAATCATCAATATCTTTGTGTGGCTAGAGATATTAGCAGGTTTTTATCACTTTTTTGGTTGGGAATCTATTTAACATGCATAGAAAGTACTTTCCTTTTCTTACATGGACTGCAATTGCAAAACCATTGCCAACCGTGAACCGTCTGTAGGATCTAACGGAAGTGCTTAATCTTTTGTTAGCATGTATTGTCCACGAATAGCATCCTTTAGATGATTGAAAATGTTATATTTTATTCACCATCTTTTGTGCATCTTTCCTATAAGATATTGATATTATTTTTCACTTTCAACCACTCCATGATACAATTTGCATTAAAAGTACCTAATACAAAAATATGTTCAGTTGGAGAAAAATAACGATGTCAACAAAATTGAATTTCAAGGGGGGAAGTCAATTCCTGAATGTTTCAGATTGACTCCAACCCTATCCATGTTATGCGGGAAAAAGATAAACTTTTGCATGCTTAATGTTGATAATTGTTTTGAATTTAGATGACAGTTGAAGCAACTGTTGTTGACATAAAATTTTCATACTCCTGACACTTTCTAGATCTAAAATTCTACTTCTGTACCTACTGAACACAAATGTTTTCTTGTGTAGGAGAATTTGAACGTGTATATTTTATATTGAAGGCCTATTCCTTCAAGTTTTATACATTCAAGAGATACTTAGAATTTTGAAACCAAAACAACATGTGCAATTCTTTTAACTTTCAATTTTATCTGCAGGCCGACCTGGAATATTCAACCAAAGGGACAGAGCGAAGTGGGATGCATGGAAGGCCGTTGAAGGTACTCAATAACATACACATAAATTTCTTTCTTGCAACACATTAGAAACTTGCTCTGATGTCCAAGATGTGCTAAAGAAAATGCACTTCTCACAAGTCCTTGTGATAGCTTTCAACAAACCATATTTGCATTTCTCCTACTCTAGAAGATGAGGCCTACAGACTTGAAATTTTATATTTCTTATTTCTGATTTCTGTCCAGGAAAATCGAAGGAGGAAGCCATGAACGACTACATTACCAAGGTGAAGCAGCTGCTTGAAGAAGCTGGTGCCGCATAGATTCCTCTATGTTGAATTATCATTCTGTTGTGACCTGAAAAATAATTGAACATCCAAGTCGGGTGCCTATGCTGGCTGTGTGTACCGTCAGTAGACTTACCCCTATCTTCAATTTCAGAAATAATGCTCTTAATGATCTTATAATATTTTTATTTATATATATGGCCATGGTCTAATTGATTAGTGATTATGTGTTGTATTAGTTGCACGGTTGCAGAGTGACTTCATTGGAATTAGCTTTATCGATTAGTTTAGATTCCTGCTTACAGCTTCGTAGTTTGAAAACATATCGTTTTATTATGTCCTTCGTGATGAAAAAGCTGTAATGCTGCGTAACCCTCCTAGTGTTGTCGGCGATGAATAAACTGTTAGACATAAGTGTTTTTCAATTACATGAAAAACACAAGATATAATCTCAAGATCCATAAATTTCACATACAATGACAAGAAAGAAATACTTACAGTTCGAGAGCGTAGACACCTCCCTCGAATCCTTTAGACGGAAGGGTCGCGCATCATTTTGAGTATTCAATATTCCATGTTTTGGCCTCAACCTCAATGATAAATTTCTTTTGGGGGTGTTTTACTTGAGAAAGGGGAAATTGGAGAGAAAATTCAATTATTGAGGCGACCATTGCGACCGAATCCTCTTATGATTAACTCAAAGGTGGTTACTTTCCATCAAAGTAACTGTCCACTAACTCCACATCTTTTGGTTAGTGCATGTGTGGACTTTAATTTATTTATTTATAAATGAAAATGTAGGTCACGTAAGAAATCACCAAATCGAATGTTATCAAAATGTCTAACATCGTGTTCTGATCCCCACTGACTGTGGTATTTGGCAATCTTCCCCGCATGGTCAACATTATTCCACATTACTTATTTGCCCATAAAATTTATTTGCTTAATCATGAAAATTAGGCACCATGAGTAGTTAGGAATTTTTCATAAATCGAAGTCAAATACATCACTGAAGTTTCAATATATATTGTTATACACATTAGTCATCAACAACATTAAATTACATCACATTTAACAAACACACGCAAAGAACATACTTTCGACAGAAACTGGGTGGTTATATGTTGTCTGATAATAGTAACATCTTTGACTTTGTATATAACAACAATATATTTGATGTCAATCTACTTGGATGTAGAGAACTTATAACTTGACTTGTTGTTTCTAGAGAAGAAACAATCTCATTATCGTAAAAATACTATGTAATACTATGTAATACTTGAAGTCCAAAATTAAAATTCTTTAACCATACGGTTTGAGCACTAGCCTCATAATATGCCACAAATTCTGCTTGTATTGTGGAAGATGTCCATAATGAGTCTAATGACTGATTAACACTCTTCCAAGAAATTGCCCCCCTGCAAGTATATATATGTAATCCGATGTGGATATCTTACTATCAATGCATTCTGAAAAGTCAAAATCATAATAACCAATAAGTTCAAGGTTGTTTGACTTCCTATAAGTAAACATATAGTTTTGTGTTCCTTGCAAAGGCTGCTTTCCAATTATTCATCCCTGAATCTATTTGATATCGGTCAAACATACCAACCGCAAATGCCAAATTAAGACATGTGCAAACTTGTGCATACATTAAACTGCCAACTACAGAGGCACAAGGAATCAACTTCATTTGCTAACGTTATAATTCATTTTTAGGATACTGAAATTATTGAATTTGTCACCGTTTACGATAACAACAATTGGAGAGCAATTTTGCATGTTATATCTTTTAAGTAGGGTTGGCAATCGTGTCATGTCGTGTGTTATTCGTGTCGTGTCAAGTCGTATATATAAGTTCTAGGTGTTGCACCGTATCTGACTCATTTAAAAATCTTGTTGCTAGACTTCTGTTGTATCCAACCCGTTAATAATTGTGTTGCCATATCTAACCCGTTTATACACAATTATTAAACGGGTTACTTCGTGTACACGGTTAACACGACTATTGTTTACTCTATTGTTTACACCATTAAACAATAATTCATACACAATTGATTCTGTTTATTACATGAATACCGGATTGCATGATTGCACGTCACTCGTTCATTATAATTTATAACTTATATATTACTTGTAGACTTATCGGTATTAGTCATGTATTAATCGTGTAATATTCGTAATCGTGTACCTAATTACTTGATTATTTATCGTATTTTATCGTGTATTAATTGTGTTAATCATTTTTGCAGCAGAAAATCATATCCAACTCATTTAATAATTGTGTTGTCATATCCAACCAATTTATTAATCGTGTTCAAATTCTCAATCCATATCTGTTAATTTCGTGTCGTGTAATCGTGTTTCATGTAAAATTGACAACCCTACTTTTAAGTATTTTTTCAATATGTACCTTTTGGGATAATTCTAAAATCTCACGAGACTTATCTCGACAAATTCCGTTGCCAATAGCATAACATGATTCACCAAAATCTTTCATTTCAAATTTATTTGAAAAAAATCACTTGGTTTCATATAACATGTCTAAATCACTATTAGCCAGTAGAATATCATTCACGTATAAAACGAAAAATAATAAACTTACTCCCACTAATGTTGCCATATATGCATTGATCCATCACTGTTTTTAAAAATCTAAAATTAGTTACCACTTCATCAAATTTAAGGTATCATTGTCTTGAAGCTCGCTTTAACCCGTATATGTATTTCTTTAGTTGACATCTCTATGTGTTCCTTGACTTTTGTAACAAAACCTTTTAGTTGTATCATGAAAAGTTATTCTTGCAAATCACAAGTTAAGAATGCTCTGTTTAATGCAACTCTAAAACAAAATGAGCTACCAAGTCTAAAACAATTCTTAACGAGTCCTTTATCGAAATTCAAGAAAATATATTATTCAAATGAATATACTCCTTTTGAGTAAAACATTTACCGACAAGGACGACCTTGAATCAATTGATATTACCCTTGGAGTTGGTCTTAATCTTTTGGACTCGTTTACACGTCCATATGAGTTCAACTCCAACATGTAAATCAACAATGTCTCAAACTTCATTATTTTCCGTGGATTTTATCTCTTCATTCGTAGCTTCTTGTCGTTGAGTTGATTTATCGCTCATCAAGGTTTCCTTTAAAGGAGGTAAGATTTATCTTTGACTTTATATCCACATCAATTGTAATGCTCCGTACCCATACTCACATCTTAAAACGTAATTTTTGTATATTGTTCAAAACATCAAATAGGAATTAGACTTTTATGGTTTAAAACTCTCAAAATTCAAGGTAATTTCTAAACATGTAGACTCAGGCAGTTTGAATGTTCACTTTGGTAGGTTAAGATTCTGCAATATTCCATTTTTTCTCACTAACATCCAAACACCTTAAACCCATAACCAGATTCCTGTAAAGCTCAAAAAAGTAGCTTTTCCAGATTCTGGGAAGATATTTTTTTACCCGTCGTAATTTTTATTTACAATATTCGTTTATTTAAAATAAAATTTGTGAATGCTAAAATTGATTTTTCTAATAAAAGTCAAAAAAACTCAGTAGATTGACAAAAAATTGTGACATGTCCTACTTTTTGGAGAGAAGAATTCCGATTTTGGAAACATATCAAATCATGTTTTTTCCATAAGAATTCAGAACTGAAAATTGTACATTCAAACGCTACCTCAGTCAATGTGTATTAAGTATGATAATTGGCCGTGGATACAAAATCTAGCACAATAATGAGTTAATAACATCGCCAAAATCAATTTCGTTTCTTTATCAATCATAACAGAACAATATATATCCTTAACACGAAATTACAGGAGTATAAGTAAATTATGAGAAATTTCCGAATTCTTAAGTACGAAATAATGCCTATTTTTATTGCTTTAAAGTTAAGATTTTTCTTCAAAATTTCTATATAATTCAGAATTTGAAATATGGGATATTATTTCCTGACTTGAATAATACTACGTAGCTTACAATTACTTAAATACACCAGTACACATCCAAAAATTAGCAATGATATTATAGTTAATTAACTCTCAACATCACATTAATTACAAATGTAACGAAATTAGAAACAACAAAGTATAGATGCATCAACGAGGTGCTGAACTGCTGATGCATGTGTCAAACAACTCTCCTCAGTAGAAACATTATTCATATTACAATCCCTGTTTAACTCTTCCAACTTTAATCAGTGATAGCCAATTGGGGCCGGTGATTCTTTCAGCTCCATCCCTTGGTAATGTATGTCCTGCAAAATTTAAACAAAAAAATTCACCAACAAAAAACATATAATTAAACAGAACTCAAACTTCGTCTAGCAACTAGTCTAGTCTCTATATCCGAGCCTTCACTCTTCAAGCCAACAAACTAATCCCCTTGACAACCTAAAGCACATAACTCTTTTCAATTAGTTGGTGAAATGT